>OY728158.1:778371737-784176706 GCA_963277665.1 Viscum album
TCAATAATTTCTGATATAACCCAAAATCAACTTATTCTTGATTTATAAAATCATCTAATTAAAAATAATTTTTCATACTAACCAGGTACTTCACGTAGTCCAGTGGTAGGCGATAAATTCCAGTCGCACATTGGTTGTTGGTTCAATTCTCACAGGTTTGTCCGATGCAACGGGTTGTCACAGGGTCTGTGTGTTGTCCTTTTTCCACAACTATATAATTCTTAAAACATTCCCCAAAAAGAGATAAAATCATAAAAAATAACCATAATATAATTTAACCTCAATTTTATCTCATTCCTTTCATTTTTTGTCGTAACATATAGTAACACATAATTACCACAAAATTAATGATTATATAAACCCTAATGGTTACCTATATAATTATTACCTGAACTTCCACATCGAGTTGGTTCTCTCATACATGATGCATTATAGAACTCACCAAGGTTCAAGTGGTTGATCATTAATCCTGATATTTGGTTTAGAATAACCATGATATTTCTCATTGAATCCCCAATTTCATCCAGTCTCTTAATCAGAGAACCACCACAGTTTCCTTCAAACCCATTGTAACTTTGGTGCATGCTAGATCCATCCATTTACTAAAAACAAAAATGTCAATGTGAGTGTATCATTAAAATCATCATATAATATCTTATGAGTAGGGTAAATAAAAAGATATAATTATTCATATTATATTAAAATCATTCACTTTATCTTAAACTCATTCACTTAATCATAAAAAATATATGTCTTTTTTTTTGAAATCATAACCATTTTGGTAATGTCACTTGTGCTTAAAGAATACCCTAACCTTTAAATTTATCTGAACCAACTTTTGATACCAACTATAAGGACCTAGCCATAAAATACTACATAATCTTAAGTTATTTCAGGAATACACATTGAGGATATTTTCAGGTTTAGAGTTTAAGAGAATTAGGACAGAACTATTACATCTCAATGATTACAAAGTATACACATCTACTCAGTTTTCATTTTTTTCACAAAATATAAACTCTTGAACAAAAGATTCGTGTCTAGTTACATGTTTTTGAAATCATGAAATTTAATTGATCCCATCCTTTACCGTTTTCCACTTTAAGTCCTGTGGAAAACATTTCAAAAACTTGGGATGAGCATAAGAAGCTCAGTAAGGGAAATACAAATATGGAAAGAGAACATTAGTCCATGTATACATAAGAATAAATGAAATCATACTTTACTCATAAAACCTAAGAACTTTAACATACCTTATTAAATCATAAGATTTATTCATAACTCAATAGATATCATAAGAAATAAAGGTAACTTGAGGCATTTATAATATTCTTACGTAGGGAGCAACCCTCATGGTTATGTTTGGAATACCCATCACAGTATATTCCCTAAATATCTTCGTAGAAACCTTAGCGTTTAACTCCTTTTCATTACCCAATGCATTGGAGAGCTATCTTGGGCTCACCCGCCCATAGTTTATCACAGAACCACCCGATTTCATAAACATTGCCCATGAACCATGACATAATCGTATCACATAAAACATGCATAAAGGAAACATCACAATATATCAATACAACACATTGATATAATCAAAACATTTTAAAAACCATTTTCATTAGAAAAATATATAAAATAGTATATGGTATTTATTTTCCTTTTAAAAATATTACGTCTTGTTAAGGAAGCCAAAGATCAAATAATATTTGCGGCGGCGGAAAGGTCGTTGTCACCGCATATGCCAAAAAGAAACATATTTTTTGTCATTTAGTAAAATGCTTCGTATAGAAAAGATTCCATTTGAATAACAGTAAAAGTCAAAGGGGTTTATACACAATATGAAGGAAAGTTTTGTATAAAACAAAATATACCTCAATGAAAGGATATTGAAACCAAGTCCCATACAAATATGGTATCCTTAGATTAAGGATAAATTCATTAAATAATATTTGTGTGAAAAATATAAATACACCCAATATTAGTGGATATTATGTGTAAAACAATCAGAGTCATTCACACATATTCATGGAATGAAATAATCAAGAAGAAGAGGTTTAACCCAAAGAATTGAAAATGGGTTAAGAAGTTCCCTTATAGAAATGTGACAGTCTAACGGCATCACTTTAAAGTTTAGAAAATGAGTGGATGAGAGATAGAAAGTGTATCAAATCAATTGGACATAACATTTATAGCAATAAGGATATATAAGAACATATCCCAACATAATAAGATGTAAATTAAAAGACCTAACAAAAAATGATGTCTTTTAAAAAGAGGAGGGTGAAAGGTTCCCTTACCGATTTGGGTAACTTTCGAAACGTACACCCCATGAAAGAAGGGTCATACAATGAAGATTTAATTACCCATAAATTAAAGTATATTACACAAAAAAACTATCTTTGGAAGTACATACACCACACAAAATGAAATAGTAGAAAATGTAGCATGAATCTCACGGGAACAAAAGGTGGGATAAAAACCCGTTACCTTGTCGTGATCAATCGAGTCGTATGACCAAAAGATAATATACACCAATTGAATCACATAATACCATGAATATAAATAGAATCATTATAATATAATTAAATTTATATACACAATACACCACATTCCATAAATAAGTGACGAACAATAGAAATCTCACAGAATTAAAAGTGAGCTAAGAAATCCCTTATGAAAATTCGGCAGCCTAACAGGGTCACTTAAAAATTCCAAAAAATGGATTAATGAGATAAAATAGGTTGTCTCATAACATTAACATAAAACTTACAGTAAGAGGAATATAAAATAACAACCCCCCAACATAAGAAAAACGATCTTAAAGGAAATGACATAAAAGAGAATACTTAAAAAGAAAGAGAGAGGTAGGATCCCTTACCTCAAGTCCGACTTGTCTGGTTCGTTTCTTTATAATCCTGAAAAATAAACATTTTTCAATTTATAATTTCTTAAGGACCTCCATTAAAGTTTATTATTCAATTCATATCACATATTATAATGTTATAATAATTGTTAATTATGTGAGTTCATATCAGATGTTTTTGTCGATGTTAGGTACATGAGTCAAAAATGAACTTATTTGAAAACAATTATCCATGTTGTTATAAGTACATCATCTCTAGAATAGAATTAATGATTTTAAAATCATATATATCCTGTACATATTAATTTTATATTTTTCCATAACATTTAGAGATAAAAATAAATGAAATTCACCATTCATGGAGACGGTAGGTCGTACGTACGCATAAACGCTACATTCATTTCTTTGTCATATTAATGGAATTAAAAATAAATGAGATATTTATATATTTTAATTCCATTATAATATATATGTTATATAGGTCACATATGTTTATTAATGTCATTATTTATACATTCAATGTATTGCATGAACGAGTCACATCATTGGATGGGGCGGTAGTCCAAACTTCCTCATATTAAATTATCGCATTTTCACAACATGCAAAGCATAAAGGTATGTTTCAAATATAAAATACAAGAAGCATATATAAAAAATAAATACCATATATATCATATATAAAATACATTGACATCATAATTTCCACCAATAAAGGTGTTAAATGAATATTGAACAATCATTATTTCGTGAGGCAGTAATTCGCCACCCACAGAAACAGTATATTCTTTAATGATTAGACAGGGGTGTGTGTAAGTGTAGCTCAAATAATTCTTATAAAAATATCCTAGTATATTTAATATACTGGTGTTGTTACAAATTAAATTATTAAAAAAATGTTTAAGGGGTTGTAGAAGCAAAATAAAACAAAATAACATAAGAGAAGAGATTACCTTTAAATCGGGTAACTCATTTTTATTTGCGCCCAATTGCTTCCTTGGAAAGCATTCTGACAAAAGTGAGGCTTGTAGGAGTAATATAGGGATGTGTAGAGACAATATTAGTAGAGGATGGATGATCCAAGGTCTTGAGAGGTGTGGGTAAGGGGGTAGAGAAGGGGGCCTTTTATAACAGGGAGGAGGGGCACTCTTGGAAAGTAATGAAATGTTAATTTATTATAAAATGATTTTAGGATTTTAAAGGTCCCAAAATTATATATTTAGAGGATAAGGTGATAAGGGTTTGAAATCCACCCATACAATAGGTTTTTGACAAGTTTAAGTCTTACATTTTACCTTGTCTTTTCATTTTATTTAAATTGTTCATTAATGAGGTAATCACTCCATCATCACGGTGTCATAAATAAATTTATTTATTTAATGTCTAAAATTTATAAAAAAATTACCATCATGTATTTTTAGCTTTCCGATTAATATTTAAAGTCAAATATATAATTTATGTAAACTAAATTAAAATTGATTTACTTAGGATATACAAACCTTTGTTATATTTCCTTTCTTTAAAAAATAATATGATAAAAAGTCACTATCACACTAAAGTGATTACATGGGGTCCCAAAGATGGTACAAGGCATCCCATGGTCGGCCCTGACACAACCAGAAGAATTAGTACACATTTTGGGGTCATTTTATATTATTATGATATTATTTTGTTACACTTAACTACCCGATTACTAATTAATTACGATAAATAATGATAATTACTATTGTTACTATTCATAATGTCTAAACACAAAAGAGTATTAAATAAATAATTTGGACCTTCTGATTAAAAATATGGAATATATTTTTTCAAATTACAATCACCGAAATTGTAGTAATTAATTTAAAATAATTCCCTTTGTCAAATCCAAAGATGGGCTTTTAGGAAGTAAAATCTATCAAAATATTGATTTGTTTTTTCATCCAAATTAAAAGTGAAATTACATCCAATGACAAAAATTAAATTAAATTATAAAAAAATATTTAAATTTCACCTTAAATCCAATTAAAATGACAATATAAATATATAAATAAATTTGATGAAAATGAAGTTTTGAATTAAAATGCATTATTTTTCACTATTCATTAAAAATGAACATTTGTCAGAAAAATACCAAATATTCACCCTAAGATATATTTGATATTCCAAATTAAAAAATTCTATCAATATTACCAGTTTAAAAACATATAATTTGCGTTAATTAATTTTATAATCAATTCATGCTGTCAAAAAATAGCATGTTTTTAAGAAATAATATCTATTAAATGATTGACATTTGTTTATGTCCAATTTCAAATTGAAATTATTTCAAATGACCACCCTTGGATTAAATGGTAAAAATATATTTTAATTACACTTTAAAACCAATTAAAAAAATTCTAACAATATAAATAAATTATATTAAAAGGAGGGTTTGAATTAAAATACATCACATCTCACTAAAAATTGTCTTTATCCGAAAATAACAAAAAAATTACACAAAGTAAATTTTGATATCTTGATTCTAAAGAAGGATTTTATTTTGTAAAATATAACATATAAAATTAAAAAAATTAGATTTAAAAAGGGTTCGCCATCAAAAGGTGGTTAATCAACCTTTTAAAGAGTTTTAGAATATTTATTCTCAAAATTTGTTTCATTTGCATATTTAGCCACTAAAATCTATTGCATAAATGTAAAAATATTTAACAAACATATAAAATCACTTTTTAGTTAGTTCTGTTCATTCTAACCATTACATCGTCTAGGAGTTTACTACCATTTACAATAATATTATTATATTATTAGTTTGCATCGTAAGATTTCAAAGAAACTCGTTGTTGCGTATTGGGTACGCCATCGAACATAAAAACCCAATTAAAGTAATAATAATATTTTATTCACAATTATTAATTAATATTAAAATTTAATATTATTTATTTACCTCAGATGTTACATAAGGTGTATATCCTGAACCACAAAATATATTTTTAAAAATTGGATTCCAAAGTTGATGGAGAGATATTTTTTATATAATGAATTAATAATAAAAATATAAATTATATAATAAAAATATTTTGTTTATTGAAAATATTTATCTTGTCAAATTTGATGAGAAAATTCTGTCCATAAAAACTTACACCCTAAAATATATTACTAATAATTTTAAAGATCAAAATTTGAGTAAAAATCATACTATTTATATTAATTAAAAATATAGGATTCTAATTCTAATGGGGAGTTTGAGTAATTACTCCCCAAGTACTATAAAATATATATAGACTATCCCACATATAAATTAATTTGTAAAATACTTAAATATTTTCCCACTTATATGATAATATGATATATTAATTACAAGACTCATGTAAAGAATTCAAAAAGGAACCATTGTGATCGAACTCCATTTATTTCTTAGATATTTTCAATGAAAATTTAGAAATCATAAAATAAAATTGTATTGTTTCTATATAAGACTATGTAAACAACTTTGTATGAAAAAATCTATAGGATATTTTAAATCATATATAATATTAACAAGTAATTGGAACTAGATGGATATTTATGAATAAATTTAATGAATTAGGATAGATCATAAGGAACAAATCTAGAATAGTTTCCCATGGATATATCTCAATTCATCAAATTCATTTTTTCAACTATATAAGGAACAAATCATTTGTTTTTTTTTCACCCATATAAAAATTACACTCCTTAAAATGGATATAAAAAGGTAATGTTTTAATATAAACATGTACTTTTATAACAATCACCTAGTTTCCAGTATAATAAACTCAATAATCATGTGTTTAAATTATAAAGAAATTGGTCACAAACATGCCCTTCTATTTTTTCATGAAGGAATATATATTTCTCTTTTACAAAAACTATTGAAGGTAATAGAAGATAACACATTATTTATAAAATGGTTTTCATAAGGAATTTTCTTATAATGATATATTTTGATTACATTAAATTTATTGGAACATATAAAACTCACCATAAATAATTTTTCAAAAAAATTTATAGTGAATTTGAGATGAGTATCGTGGGGAACATAAAATTTTTCTTGGATTTTAAATTTTTCAATATAAATAGAGAATCTGTAATAATCTAAGAAAATTTTTAAAAGTGTTTTTTAATGGGATTTCATTATACTCAAGTATGAAATTTAAAACATCCATGGTCAATATATGAAAACATGATAGGGATATTCAAGTAAACTCAATTGATCAATAGAATTATAGAGCCATGACAAGATGCATGTTGTATCACACTGTATGTAGAACTGAAATACTTTTTAACATTTTTTATTTGAATATTTATAATATTAACCAATGGGAACCCCATATTAATATATTAAATATGATAGTAAAAATTTTAAAGGATATATGGACTTTGTATTATTTTATCTATGAAAAAAATCATTTAAATAGTTAGGTATAATGACCTTGATTATTGTTTACAAAATATTGAGATAAAGAGAAAAGGTTCACCATAGTATTTTTTTGGAAAAAATAAATTTTCTTCTAGTGTTGAAAGAATAAAAATTCAATTTATTTAAAAAAAGTTGATAAAAAATATATAGTTTCAACAAGCTAATACTTACAGAAAATTTTATATGAAATACCTTTAGTGGCTTTAGTTTGATTTCTCAAAGAATATCTATTAACTATAATGACTCCTCTACTATATTTATCTAAAAAATCCTTTTCATAATCATGGAAAAAACATGTAAAAGTGAGACAACATTTATTTTTATATTACATCCAAAAGGTGGATCTCTATATTGAGTTTTTTTTCAATTTAATCATAACTAGTAGATATCCTCATAAAGACTTTATAACATTTAAAATTTGAAACTATTATGTTTCATATTGGTACCATGAAATTTTATTGAGTAATCTATATATTTTGTGAATAATCTACATTATTTATGGACAAAACATTGAATATATATAGAATAAAGCATAAAAACTGTCATATGAATAAAGGATAGTGTAATGTATTTGATGTTGAATATATTAATTATGTAAATATAGTTATTTATCAGATGTCAGAATCATAAAGATCATAATGATTATTATATTCATGATACTAGATACATTAATGACTTAAGAAGAGCCATAATCTTTACACTTTCTAAATTTTGTTCACATGTATTGAACAAAACAACATTAAGATTACTTTTTGAACTAGTTTAATGATGTAGAGAGTGTTATGATTACTGCGATAGAGGACATTAATATGTAAGGTTCATTTTGGTGATTTTTTTATGTGTTTGAACTTAAATTGTTAAAATAATTCCATGAGAGGATAATTTAAAAAAAAAATTAGTGAAATAATGCCATTAAAGTTTCTATTATGTTTTATTCAAAAACATTATATAGATTATTAGGGCATTTATTTGTATATTAAATTCCAAAAATATATGTTATGATTCTTATTCAATTATCATTCTGAGAGTAGTGTTTCAATATTTTAAATCATTAATCCATCTTTTTTGTAGATTTTCAATGGTGTTTTAATGGAAAAAATGGATTCAATTAGGTCATATTTTCTTCCTGCATTGATATTTTCTAGATGCCCTATTGGAAATATAACTGTTGTGCCATGTGAGAGCCATTTGAAACCATCAACATATCTTTATATTATCCACCTTCAAAAATATTGAAATGTTATTTTTTTATTTAGTCACCCAAAAATAAATTATCCACAGTGTATTTACTTTTTAAATGAACACCTTAGGACATTATTGTGTGAGAATAATTTGATAATAAAAGAATTAGAAGGATAATTATGTATGACTTCATGTCGGTATACTTATGTATTAGTGGGTGTGATTAATTATTGTTAAACATTTAAAAAATCTTAAATTGAATAAAATATTTAGATGAATTGATATGAGTTGGTTTTTTATAAATAAACCATTAAGTTTTATGAAAACTTCAAACTCCAAATGAAATATGGTTATCCTCCAATGGCCCGAAGGCCTTCATTTTTTATTGATTTTTGATAATCCACCTTTCAAGGGGTGAGGTGGAACCCTTACAAGCTTCGTAGGCATAAGTATTACATGGCCCGTAGGCCATAGAGAAAATCATTTCCTGTAGGCATCAAAAATTACAGATAAGCCAGACAAACCACTTGGAACTGCTCATCCCCAAGATCTTCGTCGTGAAATCAGCTCTACACCTTCGGATGGCTATTCAGCTTGGCTTTCCCATGCATGCACAGGCTTGTCCTGAAGGCTGGTGCCATACCCTCTCATTCTTTCAATCCGTTTAGCTTCTTCATCGTGAAATCAACTCAATGTATAGAGATAATGGATTTCATATAAAAATTGTTTACATTAAATCTATTAATTTTTCTTAAATGGAACATATTGGTAATTATAGTATAAATAAAACGCTCTTCCAAAATAAAGCTAAATTAAATATAAATATAATAATTAAACTTTGGATTCTAATATTTTATTTTTAGAGGTTGAAAATATACTAATTATTTGTTCAAAATATAATTATTGAAAAGATATTATATCATTTATCCATCCAAGATTTGGAGACTTTAAAAATATGAAAGTACATGATATATATGTATTGACCTTTATACAAGTAATGTAACCCATGAATTCAGTTGGAATTAATTTTTTAAAATAAATAACAAACGATATAGCTAATAGATATTTAATGAATGGAAGCTTTATATGTATAATTTTAAAAGATTGAAAATACCAATAGTTAAGAATGATTTATAAGTCCCAAAGGAAGAAATATTCATTAGATAAGTGTAGTTAGAACATAATAACATATTAATAAATCATTTTTATAAATAATATATAAATATGTATTATATGGCACGAATTTTGAGAAATTACACTTTGGGATCTCATTTAAAAGCTCATGAAAAGATGCTAGAAAAATTATTTATTCTAGTTGACGTTATGGATTGATATTTGTACATTCTATTCTATAATAAAAGTAATTTAAAAAAATAAAATAAATATTGTTAAAGTAGATAATGTTTTTACATGTATACTTTAATAAAAATATATAAGAAGTAAAGGATGTCCTTCATGAAGGTATAATTTGGATAAAGGTTAATGTAGATGTATTTATAGGAAAATATTGAAACTATGGGATTCACATGGAGAATAATGTCTACAAAAATATGAATAATATTAATTTTAATATATATTATTAATTTGTGTAATTTGAATATATAAAATAGGTTTTTATAGATATTGATTCTTTAATAAAATCATAATCCAAAACTAGTATGATAAGTAGTGGATTTACACATTTTGATAAAGAATCAATGATGACCATAAATTTTACTCCAATTTAACTAGTAAAAATAACCCAAATTCAGAAAATGATAATTTTAAAATTAATCCAGAAAATATGTATAAACATGAAAGATCTAAAAAAATAGTAAGATATTTTCATATAAGATAAATAAATGAAAAATGATAAAATATCATTAGATAAATATATGTGTATGACTAAATAAAGAGTTGGTCTCAAATGAAGTTACCACTGAGGAAGAAGAGTGAAAAAATTTATCTAACTAGTTTAGAATAGGGGGATATATAGACTAAAATTATGCTAGAAATGAGATTTTCACTATTATCCATCTAATTAAATATGAATCCTCCCAAAGAAGTAGTGAATACTCCAGTCCCTCAATATTTTTTCCATTAATAATTTATATTGTAGAATTAATAACATATTTAGAAAAAAAATTATACTAAAATAATTTATTCTTATATATATTATTTCTATTTTGAAATACACGTTTTATTATAATACATTTAAGGAATGGTTCATCTAATTATGATTTCAATTATATTGATATAATCCATCTATGAGTTATCTAAAGGAGGATAAGGGTTAATTAATACAGGTAGATATTATTACATTTCTAATATGATTTATATTTTAAGATATTTTTATATAAATTAAAAAAAATATTTTGAAAATATTTTTAATAAATATTTACGTTTTTTTTAACTTTTTAGGTTATATATAAAAAATGAGGTAATATTTATGGATCTTTTATCTGAATTATTTTTTTTTTAATAATCACAATGCCTTATTTTTCTTTAGTTGAATTAATATTTTTGAATTTATATTAAAATATATTAATGTTGAAAAATATTGATAGAATTTTTCAACATGGTAACTAATTTTATTTTATAAAATTGTGTTTTGGATAGAAAAGTATCCACAAGATTCTTCATCACACCTCTTGGGTTGGATAATGTATTGTTTACTTCTCCAACCACTACATTAAATTAATTTATATTAAATATGTTAATATTTTTAATTGAGAATATTTTGGTTTGTGTTAGTGTTTTAAAATATCTTTTTTATTAATTATGAATTTATATTCCTTATATATAAGGAAAATTATATTAAATGTATGGAGTTTAATTTGAATATATTGGAAGAAGATGAAAAACTTTCCTAATAGGATCATTTTTTTCAGTTACACTTCATGTTAATAAAATTATTTTATATTTAAATAATGAAGTGGTGAAAATTTATACTAATTAAGTTTAAAAATTTAATGATTTAAAAAATGGGTAAGAACATTGTACATTTAATTTAACATTATTTTTGTTGAAAAATTAGACAGAAACATTTTTATAAAATCATGAAGTGATTAAAATGTTTTAGAAATTATTTTATATAATATATAATACATGGGAAATCATATTATTATTTTACTGGAAATAAGATAATGATTTGGCAGAACTAAGATTAATACACTGGTCATTATTCGGAAAACATAAACATCATCATAATGTTTTACTTATTTGTATAATGTGATACAAGACTTCTCTAATTGATGAACATGTTATAAGTATCACTATAGTAAATATACTATAAATATATAACACTTCATAACTTAAACAACCCAAAACTACATGAATTATAAAAGGGTTATAGTTTCATATATTTTAAGGATATCATTATTTAGAGTTTTAGTGAATTAAGAAAAAAACATACATATCAAACCCTTGTAATACAATGTGGATACTTTTAATAAATATAGGTTTTTATTATAGAAACATTATACTTAAATTTAAACTCAATTTTCATTAAAAAATATCTTATTCTTTAAAGTTGAATCCACATAGTGGAATATTAAACACTTCTATACTTTCATACTAATCTATAGTACCTCTAAAAAACATTTTCAATCTTAATATTATCATATAAAAATTTTTATGGGATACAAAAATTAAATAAACACATTATTCCATTTTTAAAATAATGTAATCCCATATTACAATTTCACCATTATAAAAAATTAAGCTCAAATATTCATTTTCTTACTCATGAAATAACCATCATTTACCAGATATTTTCAGTAAAAATATAACAAGAAATATTAAATGAAAAATCATAATCAATATGGTTTCTTGATAAACATGGGTACACTGAGAAACATTTTCTTGAAAAAACTTCTTTGACCCTTAAATGGGAATAAACATTACTTAAAACACGTTATCATTAGCTTACCATACTAAATTGAATTTCATCCTTAAAAAATAATTTTCATGAATATTAATTTATTTTATAGAACTTGTTAAAACATGTTTATATTAATCGTGTTATCACTATTACAAAAACTCTTTAAAATGGAATAACCTACTCAGTTAATTCTAACATAATTCCACAGAGAACATTGTTGTTACGCAATACATTAGAGAAAAATATCATGATAACCTACCAATATAAATAATACAAAAGGGACATAATATAAATAAAATGAATATAATATTTCATTTACACCTTAAATTCTCATAAATTAGTCTATTTAACCCATATGTAGAAGCATTTTCAGGCATCATTTAAAAGGGATAAAAATCAATATTCTTTGAAATCTCATTAGAAAAATCCCTAGAAAAACGGGAAATAAGATATGATTTTTATAAAAATAAGATCCATTGAATTTTAGTATTCTTAAATAATAATTTTAACGATGATGGGAATTTTCTTACATGCGTTATACATTAAAAATATTCCTTTCACACTTTTGTAAAAAAATTCTAAAAACAACCTCCTTAGAAAATGTTTTAAATTATTATTTTAAAACAATTTTAAATAAAGTAAAACATTGTTTGAAATTAAAATTAACATATATTTTATTATAATAATAATATAACAAAAAATTTTAAATAACATATATGTATAGTCAAAATATAAAAAACATTAAAAAATTTAAAATTATATTTTTAAAAAAATCACTAACCTCGAGTTTGAATCACCACGTACATAATTTAACTCCCATATAATAAAAAATATTTATTTTATAATTTATTAATAATATTGTTAGGTTTTTTCCATATTATTATACCTTTTATTTCATTTATTACCATGCCTTATATAGTTATTAAATATAATAAGTTCATGTCAGGCATTTTGAGGATGTTCGGTTTATAATAAAAAAACAAATTCAGTGGGTTAAAGAAGGTAAAAGGTTTCATGGTAACCTCACCCACATAATATTAATAATGAAATAATTATAATTTTAATGTATTAAATTCCATTTTAAAACCATCCATGAAGGCGTATAGGAAGAATGAATCATATCCGTTCCTGGAGGTGGTAGTCTACGCCTATGCATGAGCACTGTTTTAATTTAACAAAAAAGGAAGGGAAAAAAGTAAAGTAATATTTTATCTTTACATAATAATAATTATTTCATAAATATTATATATATATATATATATATTAAATCCATCATAATAACCATCCTTGTTAGTTGGTGACGATAAAACACATCGCTTCATAGAGGGGGAAATCCACACCTATGCACGAGCGATGTATTTATTTACCATGGGAGATAAAAGGAGAGGAAAAAAGTTTTTAAAATAATCATAATAAAATTTTATTACATGTAAGATACACATTTTATTATTTAATAATGGCTAAAGAATATTTTAATTAAGTATAAGAAGAAATAAACATGAAAACTCTGTAAAGAATTATAGATCTTACTTGAAAAACATCCCAAAAGTTAAACATTAAGTCATATTAATTGAATATTTTAGTCAAGAAAATACATATAAAATTTAATAATGTTTTATTTTTATAGTTTTGTTTATGGTGTGTTCTAGTTAGAGTTCTAAAAATGTGTGAGGAATAAATGATATGATTTTCTCTTTTATAAGTGAGTGGAGTGGCACACTTATAATTTTTCTAAAGTTATAAACATTATAAATGTATCAATATATGTCAAGTAGATCAAAAACTATCCAATTTAAATTAAAAGGTGATGAAATTTTATAGCCTTATCATAAAGTATTTACATTAACTAAATAAATTTACCCTTTACCATGGTTAATATTCATAATAATCAAAAATGAAAATGAAATCATTAGAAAATTCGAAAAATCCTAATTCAAAATATTGAAATAACATTTCAAAATTCAATTTTTTTAAGTGGTAGAAAATGTTTTAATGATTGTGAAAAACTCAATGAAGAAATGTTCTTTAGGAAATTCTGTTTTTATGAATAAAAATGAACTTATACCCAAATAAAATATAATGTTGATTACTATAGAATTATTTATATTATTTTTAGTTGAATATATCTTATGTTATATTATAAACAAATTCAAAATATAATGGTACATTTAAATTACTATATTTATAGAAATCAAATGGTTATTTTATAAAAATAATCAATTTCCACTATTCATTTAAAATCAATATTTTCACAGAGTAAACCCGAAAATTCAAACTAATATATATCATATATAATGATATAAATATTAAATTTATTTTTTTCAAATTCAATTTTAATTATTTATTTATTTAATTTTTAAATAAAATTATTTAATATTAGAAAACAATTTTATTTAGAATAAAGCTATCTCATTTTCGATTGAAAAATCACTTAATATTACTGAAGTGAAAATGACTCTGTAAAATCTAATAATGAATATTAATAAGACATGAAATTTATTTGTAATTAAAATTATATATGTTTTCTAATTATTCTCCTATTAATTAAATTTCATCCTTGTAATTTTATTCATCATTTAAATAGGTGTGTATGTTTTTCCCCCATTTCCTTTTCAGGTTCTCATATTTAATCTTTAATCATGTAGTTATTAAAAAAAATTATTAACTTGATGAGTTACCTTATTTTGTAACAACCTACTCAATGTGATCTAGAATCATCATTTTCTCTTCCTCGTATGAAAAATTCCATTCTAATTGTATCACCTTATGGATCAAAACATAAGATGCAACAGGTATATATTTCAATAATAATAAATCCTGAAACACATAATTTACATGAGATAAACTCAGAGGCAGAGATACTCATTAAGAAATTGATATGATATTTTCCCCAATTTTTATATAGACCAATAAAATTTACCCTTTGTTTTCTTTCTTTCAAAAATTCATAACACTTTTCCATCGGGATATTTTCAAAAAGACATGATTTTCTATATTAAAGAAAATGTAACTCCTCATATTATTTACATAACTCTCATTTCTAATTTATGCTACCCTCATATGTTTTCAACCATTGTTACCTTATTAATATTTTCTTCTACAAGTTCTAGTCCCAATTACTATATTTCACTAAATTAGCCCCATCATTCTATAGTTTGATACAACATTACATATAATTCAATAAATGGTTTAATCTGTATATGGGAATGAAAATTGTAATGAGAAGAAAATTACACTAAATAAAGATGTATATCTGAAATTCTGTAGTAATATAGTGATCATGACAAAATAATATCATCTAATGTATTATTTATTCATTTCAACTACATATCAAATTGAGGATGATAATTTTTAGTGAAATTTTATTCAGTACCCAATGTCTTATAATGCCCTTTATTGAAATTTGTTGTAAATATATAATAAAGGTTATATAAAATATATAGAGGGGCTCAAAATCATTCTGAATATCTCTTTAAAATAAGGTATAGTAATTTTATCAAAATACATACTACCTAAAATAGGAATCAAATGTGAATACTTAGACAAATGATTAATAATAACTCAAATCACATTATTACCTTGATATTTATTTAGTAATCCCCTCATGAAATCAATTGATATAATCCCTCATTTAAATTTAGGCACTATAAAAGTATGAATCATCCCATTTGATAGTTATCACTTAGATTTATCATTTTGAAAAGCAAAAAATTTCATGGAAAAATCAGTAATATCCTTATTCATTCTTTTGGGCCAATAATATTCCTAATTGTATATGTACATACTAGTATAGCTTGGATGAATAGAAAATTGAGAGTAGTGAGCTTCAAATAATTATTCCTTATTCAATTGAGGATCACTTGGTACACAACACATTTTTAAATATTATAACACATTCATTATTAAAATTCAATTCTAAAAACATACCCTTCATAATCATCTATAATCCTTCCTACAATCATTTATCTTCCTTTTAAGCATGCTTATTTTTTACTAACAATGATGAATGCATAAAAATGTAAACTAAAAAAGAATGATTTCCTATATGCACAATTTCTACTCCAATATTCATTAAATAATTAACCAAATGATCACTTTGAAAACAAAATATATCTAATAATGAATTATATTTTTTACACATGAAATCGAGTACCTTATTTTCATTACTTAGATGATAATGAATTTTCAAATCATAATCGTTTACCAGTTACAACTATGTTCTCTGTATCGCATTCATATCTTTTTGAGTGAATATAATCTTTAAACTTTTAGAGTTAGTATATATTTTACATTTTACCACATATAAATAATGTCTCTAAATTTTTAAATAAAAAAATACTACATCCATTTAAAGATCACAAGTGGCGTAATTCTTTTAAAATATTTTCAATTTATATAATGCATGGGAAATTACCTAGTATTATTATGTCAATAAATAACCAAGCATCATTAAAGAAGCGTAGCTATAGAAACAAACACACTATTTCTAGATGAAAATTATAATACTTGTGTATTAACCAATATTCATTTCAATTTATAAAAACATTAATCACATTCTTCATTCTAGTTGAATTTAACTCATATTTAGGTTACCCTAGTTGGTGGTATAGATTACTCAGAAAATTTTCCAACAAACTATTAGTAGTAACCCACTAATCCAAGAAAACGTCAAATCTTAGTAACATTTTTGGGTCTTGTCCCCTCTTCTAGTAGATTAATTTTAGCAGGATAAATATTCATGTCATCTTTGGAGACAATATGTACAAGGAAAGAAATTGGTTTTAACCAAAATTAAAATTTACTAAATTTCCCATAATTCTTTTTCTATTCAAGTCCATAAAATAATCATGGGATATATTTCATAATCTTAATAATTTTTAGAATAAAATAAACTATAATTAACAAAAAAACCCATATTTTTATATAAATACTCACATAAAATCTCTATTTATAATATCCATTAATACATTAGGTGAATTAGTTAACTCAATGGGAATATACAAAAAATCATAATTTCGTTTCCCATAATTAATGAATGCCCTTTTAATTTCTTCCTCCTCCACTTTCAGCTGATGATATTTGAACCTGAGATAAATCATTAAATAATACTATGTCCCTAAAAATGAATAAACAAGTCATCTATATGAGGAAATATATTCTTTTTATTTAAATCAATGTTATTTAGGTCTCTATAATAAAATAATATCCCCTTTGAAATGTCCAAATTTTTAGCAATCAAATTAGGATCACCCCTTATTGAAGTGACAGGATGAATAAAACACTTTTCAAGAAACTCTTATAACCTCTTTTTCAATTCTAATAATTTTAAAGGGTTCATTTGATATGGGGTTTTTGAAAGGGAATGAGCCAAAAAAATAGTAATGGATATAAGAATAAATAATCATGTTATTCCATTTTTAAAATCATGTAATATTATATATGAAAATTTTCTTTTTTTACATTAAAAATTTTCATCTCAAATGTTCATTTTCTTACTCAAGAAATAAGAATCATTGCCCCAATATTTTACAAAAAACAGAAAATAATAAAAAATAAAATTAAATCATAATAAAGAGGATTTCCTTGAAAAATATGTGTACTCATGAAAACATTTTCTTGAAAAACATACTTTTCACCCTTAAACGGGGAATACATTCCTTTAAACATAATCTCATTAGAGTACCTTATGAAATAAAAATAAATTCATTAAAATTCATTTAAAATAATTGAAAATTTATAAAATTAATTTTTAAAAAACATATTCTTATTAATATTATAATCAATATTATAATAACTCTTATAAATGAAGTTAAATACTTAGTCAATTCCATCATAATTTTAAAGAGGGCATATTCATTGCCTAATGAATTAAAGGGATTTATCCGACGCACAAATTATTATGAAAAATTTAAAAAGAACATAAAATGCATAAAACACATATAATAATGAATTTACATTATAAAATTTCATAAATTAATTTTCTTAACACATATAAAAAATCACTTTCCAGCTTTACGTAATAATAAGGTAAAAAAAATTCTTTGAAAAATTATTAAATAAAAAATCCCAAAAGAATGAGAAATAAGATACTCTGATATAAAAAATATGGATACTTTAGGAGTAATATTATTAAATATTATTTTTTAATATTATTGAAATCATTCAGATTATCTATGCATTAAAATATCTTCATTTTAAACATTTGTTAAAAAAATGTCAAAAATACCATTTTAGGATATGATTAAATTATTATTTTAAAAAAATCATCAATAAATTCAAACATGGTTAAAAATAAATTTTAATATATTTTATATTATAATAATTACCAATATAATACTTATTAAATAATGTTTATATGGATGGAAAATAGAAGAAAAACATTAAAAATTTTAAAATAATTTTTCAATGAAAAACCTATTATATGGAGTTTGACCAGAAATGTATAAACTTTATCTCCAATATAATAAACATATATTAAATTCATATGTTATTATAAACCTTTTTAAATTTAATTTTTTCATTATTATCTATTTTATTTCATTTATAATCATTCTTTATATAGTTATTAAATCAGTTATGTTCATGTCATATGTTTTGAGGAGGTTCGGTTCATAATCAAAAAAAAAATTGATAGGTCGATGATGGTCAAATGGATCATGGTAAATTAATCAAAATTATATTAGTAATTAAATAATTATAATTTATATACAATAATTATAAATTTATAACCTTCTAAGAAAATAATACATGGAAAACAAATCATGTCACTTCGTGAAGGTGGTAGTCCACACATACGCACGAGCGATGTTATAATTTTTCAATGAATGGATGGGAAAGAAAATAATTATTATATTATACATAAATAATAATAAACATAACATGAATATCATATTTATACATAACATCCATCATAATAACCATATTTTTGAGGTGGTGGTGAAAAATGAAATACAACGCTTCATGGAGGAGTTAATCCACACATACGCAAAAGTAATGTTTTCATTTACATAGGATGGAAAATGAGATGAAAAAGGGTTGTGAAGTAATAATAATTAAATTATAGTATATTTAAGATATATATGTTATTATTTAATCATGGTTATATAATATTTTAAGGAGTGATACAAAGAAATAAATATGAAATACTTGACAAAATATTATAACTCTTCTTTGGAAAACTTCCATTTTAAGCCTTATTAGGATGGTATTTTGTGAATAGCATGAAATTTATATCTTGTTTAAGTATTTTTTAAGATATTTATCCATATATTTTCTATTATAGATATCCCAAAATATGTGAGGATGATATTGGATTGAGCTCTATTTTATAAGGGAGTGGAGTGTCATATTTGTATTTTTTTCTAAAGTTTTGAATATTATAAATTAATTACTCATGTTGAAGTGGATAAAAAAATGTAAAATATAGAAAATTAAGTGATTAAGGTCGAAATAAAATTATTCAATAATAATTAACAGTAAATTTTGTGGCCTTATCACAAATTATTTACAACAATTAACCTGATTTTCCCTTTATTATGGTGACACATTTTAACCAGGGTTACTATTCATAATGGAAAAAATAAAATTCAACTAATTACTAAATTTGAACATCCTAATTTTAAATATATAATGTAGTTTTAATGATCCGATTTTCTAAGTGGCATAAATTACATTTAATATAAGTTCTCATAACGCAATTAAAAACAATTTATAGAAAAAATTCGTTTTTAAGAATAAAATTGAACTTATAGAAATATAAAATTTAATATTGATTCATATTAAATTATTTAGATTATATTTAATAAAATGAATCTTATATTAAATTAAAACCAAATTCATAATATTATGGTTCTTAAAAATTACTAAATTTAATGAAAATGAATGACTATTTTATAAAAAATGACATTTTCACTGTTCACTCAAAAACCAAACTTTTCAGAAAAATAAAAAAAACATCCCCGTAGTATATATTTCATATAATAATATAAAAATATAATTACATTTTATCCTACTCAATTACAAAAATTTATAAATTTATCTTCAAATAAAACCATATAATACATGAAAAACAATTTAGTCATATGAAACTATTTTTTTCTGATTGAATAATTACTTAAAATTATAAAATGAATATGACTATAAAATGTAATCATAAATATTACTATGACATGATATTAATTTATTATTAATATTTCATTATTTTTTACAATTTTTTTCTTGACCTGAGTAACACACATTGTATAATTCTTTGCAATTCCAGATTCATGTATCAACCACGATATAAAAATAAATGGTTAGTTTATAATATAAAAACCATATTAACTTAGTTAAAAATTCCATGTGTAATAATTATAAATAGAAAATATTAATATAAACATTTTATATTATTATTTATAATGTTAAATTATAATGAATGGTATAGTTATATATGATCTCAAAGCTCTTAATCTTTACTATACTATAAGGATTTTAATCTTTATATTAAAACATTTCTCTGTCTCTTTTCTTATATGGGTATACTATAATTTATATAATCATATTTTTCTCATTATTTATAAATCTATATATGATTTAAATTAAAAAATAAATTTTTCTATAACATATTTATACCTCTTTATAAGGAAGACATTATATTGGATGTACCTCTATAATAAAAGGTTGTGTGAGATGTGGTTGTGAATCTAATCATCAAAGGAAGGTTATAAATATATTATGTTATTACTTTATTATTTTATCTCAATTATATTTTTAATTTATCTATTCTCCTCTTATCTTTAATATTATAGGTTTTACCATGGAATATCTTCTTCCATAATTACATTTTGATAATTAATTCTATGTAGTTAATATATTAGCACTAATTAAAATTTGAAAGAGGTTTCTTATTGTCTTGATTGATCACCACAAGAGTATTTTAGAAGAAATATTAGTATTTTTTTAAAGGGAATGATAATAAATTCACTTATACTAGCTTGTAAAATTTTAAAAAAAAATGGAATATAATGTTGATTATAGAATAATTTGTTTAAGATATTTTAATATTTTCATATTTTTCTGTCATGATTGTATCGGAGAACAATCATGGTGAAACATTCATAGAGAATTATTAAAATAAATAATAGTGTTATTATTTTGTCCATGACCAATACCACCATTATAAATTCATATTTTATAGGAACTCTCTAGTCTATGGGAGGAAAAACCATGGATTGGTTTCTAAAGGTATCACTAAAGATCTTAGGAGCTTGATCGAGGAGTAATATATAATCATAAAATTGGTATGGAAAATTGATTTGAAATTATTTTTTGGGATTAACGTTTAATAAATTAATTTTATTATCAAAACATAAAATTTTGTAATAAAACTTGATTATTTTATTCCATATTTTCTAAGAAATAAACTACATTTTTATTCATTAATATTCAATTAATGTATTTTAAGATAACATTCTTTGCGATTTTTTGAAAATCTACTAGTTAAATTTTTGTTTTAAGAATAACTAAGCCTATGATATCTTTATATAAATCCATCAACTATAAGAATTAAATTCTTTTAGAATCACTGAAATCAAATTTGTATTTTAGGATAAAACATAGAGGGAAATGTTTTATTTTTTAACATCAATCTATGTTTTAAGGAACCTAAATAATGAAAAATAGAAAAATATGGATGAATATGGTATAAGGGGGTCATCATTCACTAGTATTTGAAATTTTGTAATGATTGGAGGTATCAAAAATTGGTCAAATGCAATAGACTGAATTTAGTGGTGGGAATGATGGTGAGGGCATAGAAGAACCACTTCTCCAAATGATATTCATCTAATCATGTTATCATATGTAATGGAGTGAGATATATAAAATCTATGGTATAGAGTCCATATAGATCTATGGGGAATGAATGGCCATCTGATTGAGATGATAAGATATAGCAGGAATTATAGTGTCCCCCATAATTACGGGTGATGTGTTGTACACCATATATATATGGCTTGATCATTAAATTAAGAAGATCATATAACTACTAGGTCATAGAGTTTTGTGACAAGATGTTGTGATGTGGCTCAAACAGAACTGTCTAGTCAACTAATCAGATGATTGATATTTAAGTTTCATGTGGTTCTTGTATAACATGTGTATAGAGCATGTGAGGGTGCCAGGTGGAACCCCCAATTCAAAGAATGAAAATGGGGTTTTAGTGGAATGTGGAATCCCTAAATCTATTTATAGAAGTTTTTTTGGGTCCCCCTTGACATGTCACACCCAATGGAACCATGTTCAATGAATTTTTAAAAAACAAATGTAGATTAATTAAGAAAAATATGATTAATTGAATGTGAAACATTATTATTGTTAAATATTAATAATTTAACTTGATTAAAATAAGTTATTAAGTGTTTTATGGACACAAATTACTAAGAAATGATTTATAAAAGGGATATACTCTTTGAATTGTGGATTGTTAACACATTTTTCAAAATTTCTACAGTGAAACATGTATAATATTATTATTATTTAATGATAATAATATGATTCATAAATATATTTTTATGGATCTCTCGGTGACAATGATGATAGAACCCTATATGATCGAAGCTGATTCCACCCCCCCCCCCCTTCCTGGAGGTGGGGGGAGGAGGAACTGATCTCTCTGCCTCCAAAATCATGGTACCCATTCATCCCCTTATCAATCCCAACTTTTCTCCCTAAATTATCGACCATTTAATTGAGCCTGAAAGTTCCTAAACAATATTTTTCGGACCTTCTGTTATTTATCTCGTTGGTAGATTTCTATGAAGCATCGAGTCATCTGGAACCTGCATGTGTGGCTCGTTTCAACCATATAAGTCCCTCGATCAATGATTTTGGTGGCTTTGTTTTTGGTAAGATGGATTGGCATGACTGTGCTATTATTGGTATTCATAAAAAAATCTATTTCATGATCTGGTTGGCTTTAGAAGATGATTTGGTCAGGGCTTGGTATAGTGCCTCTCGTCAATGTAATGGCTGCAATATCTTCCTCTTTCACTGGTCATTTGATCATTGTATGAATCGTGATACATCCACCATAGAGGCATGGTTATTTCTCCTGCAGCTCCCTCTACCTTTCCAAAATCCTGTAATTATTCATATGATTAGTAATATGGTGGTTTGATATCTCTATAATGATGTCCAAACATCCACTGTAAGTCATCTGATTAACCCCCACCTCTATGTTGAGGTGGATGTTGTGAGGTCTTCAGTTGATTGGATCTAGATTACTATTAGTGAAGAGTTTAAATGGAGGCAGACCGTCATATTTAAATCTTGGGTGGATTACTATAAGAATTGATATCAATTGGGGCATCTGGCCTCTAAATGTCATTGTGAGGTAATGAACAGAAGGACCTCTGATCTGAGAGGGATTCTTGATAAGTCCCCGAGTTCGAGACTGATATCAGTTGTGGGTACATGTTTTAGAAATGCAGAGGGTGTGATAAACTGGGTTGCATCAAATTCGGGGAATAATGCTGGGGAAACCCCTAATCCAATAGTTTCTTCAGCGTTCAGTCGGCTTCGGTCTGATCTGAACTCAGCAGGGATGGGGTGAAATAGGCAACTTTCAAGGAGGTTTCTGGTGATGGAGATATGGGAGAACCATCAGGTGTCAATGTAGTCACAAAGGACATACATAAAGCAGTTTTTGTGTCGGTATTTACTAACAGAAAGGATGAGGGTGAATGCAAGGGTCAGCACCCATGGTTGAGGAGACTCTGGATGTTGTTGGTTGTGCAAATGGCCCCGTGGGGGCTTCGAAAACTGGTAATGGGATACCAGGGTGGGATTTGAGTGATGGCAGTGTGGTGGCAACAATTTCTACTGGAAATCATTTCCAAGGGTTCCATCAGTAGAATACGGAACATGAAATTCAAATTAATAAAGCCGTCTGTATGCATCTTGGGCTTCCTTCTCAAAAGGATGGCACCAAAATAGATTTTCTATATCATGGGAAAATGGTTGGTTAGATATCTATAGAGTATCCCAATTGTCTAGTAGTGATTGACACTAATAGTCGGCTTCATAAGGGGAGGGGAGGGAAAGATGGATATCATGAGGTGCATATCCCCAATAAATAGGGGGATTTATTTGAATGTGAAAAGGAGAATGATGGTAGTATCATTCCTTAATTTAGTGATGTGTTTTAGGGTGGGAGGAAAAGGATGACCGGGAATCAGAAAGTCATGACTGCTCCACCATGATGAAGGCTGAGGAAGGACTTCTCTTATAAGCCAAAGCCAGGGCCCACTAGGTATTCTTTTGGAAACACTGAGCTTTTATACTTGGATCCGATGAATCTAAGAAAGAAAAATGCTAAGGTTCTGAATCACTATAAAAGCTCGAAAAGGGAATCAGCTACTACGGAGGAATCTTTATACCAGGGATGTGGCGATAGGTATGGATTTTATGATATGTAATTTTCTATTTCAGCTTGTGGTACCTATTCACTGTCCTTTTCTTTATTTTAATAAATGGTTAGGGGGATATCCCCACACTGAAATTTTCTGGTATTTAGTGAATTTTTGTTGTAATTTTCAAGGATCATTAATTACTCACTAGGATGGGATACCTACCCATGGGAAGTGGTGAATGATTCCTTTTGAAAATTAAGTGTGTGAAACAAAAATTTTAAACAAAGTTAATATAATCATTTACCTTTACACTGACTTCTCTTGATTCATGTTAATAATACGTATATGAATTGTGAATTCATTTTGAAATAATAAATTATAGGATTTGATCAAATTTAATTTTAATGTATTTGAATAAATAAACAATGTAAAAAGGATTATGAACATTTTAACAGATAAAAATGAATAATATAAACATTTAATAAATTAGGGACGAATGTTGTAGGTGACTACTCAAATAAAAATGCAATTCATAGAATAATCCATGATTACATTAAATGTGTTATCACTAATGGAACTCTATGAAGTTTCATTGATGACATAAATGATTTAATTTATTTTAATATTTGAAATTAAATTTATTGGTATAATAAATGGACTAAAATATTTAATTATAAAGTGTGATAATATTGAATAATTATAAATATATAAAAGGTGGAATTAAGAAATGATATGATATCGAGGAAGGTTATTATCACAAATAGTGTGACATGATTGATATGGAAATGGATGTACGAATTTAATTTCCACATATTTATGGAGAAATAATAAATAATGATATCTTGGAACATAATAACTGAAGTAGATGAATATTTATGGTAAATATTTGGGAGATCTATAATAGTGGTTGGATAAATTAATAGATTAACTATGGTTAGTTGATATGGTGTGGATAAAACTATGAGTGATAATGGTTACAAAAACCTAGTTTTAATGTGTCTAATTGAAATAATTCAATAGGAAAACATATAATTATTGAATTAGTTTATAGAGTATGAAACAAGATGACTATATAGAAAGTCTTTTATGATTTTGTGATATCAAATGATGGCCTAGGGGAAATTATTATATTTCATGCTGTGAGGTGGATTATATGATAATTTAATAAATAATATTAATATGTTATTGAATTATTAATAGAATTAAAGGATATTAAAATTTTTAAATCTAATAAGGATGAAGTACAATCTCTATTTTTTTATACATAATGTATTGATAAACTAATATGGGTATCCTTTATTGTGTATGAGGTGACTGATTGTGAATTATAACAACCTTGCTCTTTATTACACATTTAAACATGATTTATTACATAAACTTCACTTGATAAAACATATAATATCGAGATGTATAGTGTATTTTCGGATTAGGAACATTACATAACGACTTTAAAAGTGAAACACAACATCTTTATTGAAAACTTCGTTTACATGACCACTACATTCCCTCATACTTAGCAATGCATGGGATAATATGAGGACATGCATAAGAAAAGGGTGTTATATAAAGACCATTAATGGAGTAAAAAAGGAATAACATGAAGAATACAATACATGTTAGGTAGTAGGAATATCAATAGAGCATTAAATAAACATGAACTTAAAGGCAAGATATAGAATGATTATCAAAACATGGAAATGTGGTAACAACACTTGACATGGAATTAGCATAAGCCAAGGATCATTACACGTGGAGAATGAGTAAGCTTAATCTCACTTGAATTAGCATGAGTAAAACCTCATTGAACATGACCTATCTTGATACTAATGTTTTCCCATTGTATTGGAGCCCTATCAGGGCACACCCTTTTTAAACATTTCATTTCATGCATAAGTGTGCCACATGGATCATAAAACAAGGAATAATTAAAGGTCACCATTTATTCCATGATAAAGGAATGTGTAATTCATACATGAAAATATATAATCAATATGTAAATTTTCATAAAGTTTAATACCCTTCATATAGAATTTGGAATGGTATTCACAACACAATGACATTGACCAGAAAAATGGTGGTGCAATTTCGGCAGCATAACAGTGTGACATAAGACTTCATAAAAAATGATGATGAGAGAGAAAAGGTTGTCTTATAATATGTACCTAAAATGGATATTAATCTAGTTATATAGATACATGTCCTACCATAATTATTCGAATTTGGATTCATAATACAAAATAATTTCTTGAATATAAATGAAGATAGAGAAATTCTTTACAGAATTTCATCATCGTAACGGGTGTACATGGGAGGAATTAATGAGAGAGAAGAGGGTTATATCATTATTAAAACATAAATAGTGATGTAGGGGGGAGGTTTTAAATCATACCCAAATATTTATAATTGAAAACAAAAATGGCATAACAATATTAAGAATCTTGGATAAAATGAGAAAGGGGGGAATCCCTTACTTGGAAGTGTAGTCCCAAAGGCTTGGTAGGGGCTTGAGAGAGGCGTCTTGGGAGCTTGGGGCACCTTGGGAACATTCTATAGAAAAGAGGTAATATGTTGGATGAACTCCAAACTCTTTGAGTGAAGCGGAAGTGAGATCATGGGTAGTTTCATTTAATAATGGAGAGGGAATTGTTTATTATTTAGGTTTTGAGTACCACACATTAAACTAATCAAACCCACAAACAAAAACATGGATTTGGACCATGGTTTTTTCCAAATGGTAGTGGAAATAATTATTTTATAAGTCCAATGTCTGAAATTATTAATACAATAGGTTTTTTTATGTTGAGGTGAGTCACACTCTTAATGAAATCAATTTAAAAAGATAAAATGTTTCATAAGTCTTGGAGGGTCCACTAAAGCTTCATAAAATAAATCAAACAAACCTAAATTAACATTATTTTAATGGTAATTCATATAATGTATGATCAAAATATTTATAGTATTTTATTAAATCTATATTGGGTCATTATGATGTCATAAAACACGTTGTATAATTAAACGGTATTTAATTTTAACCCAAAAATTTGACAGTCTCAGAAAATTAAGAAAAATTAACAGTTGGATAATTTCTTTTCCCTAATTCAAAAAATAATATTCAAGTTATCTAAATAATTTTCTAAATATATGAATTTTTACTTTTCATATAAAAATTTACATTTATCAAAAATTCATGGGTTTTGACAAAAATAGATTTCAAACCATAATAAAAATCACAATTGTATTCATCATAATTATGAAGTCATTTATATTTAATAAAAAGTAATTTAGTAATAATATTTGATTAAGAAATTATTTAATTAAAAAATTCATTAATTCATCAAAATATATTTCTTAATTAAAAAAATTAATTTTTTTATTTAAAAACTATTTACAAAGTAACAATAATAAAATGAATGTATACTCTCTATACAAATATAATGTACATAATCATGGTGCTAAGGTCTCGTTACATAACCACTTATAACAACTGCATAAGACCAAAGGGTAAGGAGTTCGATGGTGATAGACTCTTGGGGTGGCTCGGATAACATCGCTCGGGTTGTAATATCTACCAACTTCCACTTTCCATGTAGGCAGTTCCCATCGAGCATAATGTGTTAAGGCATGGCTTGGGTTTGGACAAGAGTGAATCCCAATGTTTCCACCTCCTTTCCGAGCTCCATCAAATGGTCTTTGTATGGAGAAATTCTCTTGGATGATTCCATCACTTCCTTTGTCTGGATAAATAGGATTTGTTAAAGCCCTATATTTATACTAATCATTTGATCACTATTTAACAACTATATTAGAAATGGTAAAATTTTTAAAAGTATCCAATAACATAAATACAAATAAGTGCATATGTTATATAACCATTTTACATAATAATATGTTTAATTCGACCAATATGAATTTCCATTAATAAAATTTTGATTCGTTGCATGAATAAACATCTATATTGAGATGTGGTGTAGTGTATGTTGGATGGATATCGATAGAGATGATATTTTCTGGTAGATCACCTTTTGAAACACTTTCTATATAGGTTTGGTGGGAGATAGTAGTGTATATACTTCTTATCACTTAGGGATCATGGTAGACACTTAAGCTGATTAAATAATGCATTCACTTATACACACTCATAGCACTAGGTTTTAACATATGATTTTTAAAAAATGGTGTCATAACCATTATTATTCATAAAATGATATGAAAGTGAGTTATTGGTTGACTGGTCTGGATGGATCATTATTAATCATGTTGATGTTTTATAATATATAATTTAAATTTTATTTATTTTTTAGGCACTAGATGTTTATTGGATCATCTTACATCTTTGGATGACCATATTGAGTATTGTTATACACACATATATATGTAAACTTGCATGTTGTTCACCTTGTCTCTATAAATATCAGCTGATATTAAAAATGAATAATCACTAATCTTGATTATGGATAATGAATTTATATAGCTAGTGGAGTGGCAATCTCCTGATAATGGATACTCCCGTGTCATCAATATTTGGCCTAGAATTTTTTTACTATGGAATAGTTATACCATGTGATTCATATATATCATTTAATATTTTATCATGGGAGTTTTTTATATAAATACACTTGTTAACTTTTTTAGTTTCATATTTGATGCATGTCACGGTGGATATTGATGTTTTATTGAAGGTGTGATAGTGTGATTTAGAGGTAATTCCTATAATGTTTTGTAGATACCGCAACACTATTTATTAGCCCCTCACCTAGTGGAGTTAGTCTAAGGATGTTCACATACAATTGATCTAATATGTGACATATTAATATTATAGAGATATGAATGAATATGTAGTTGGAAACATGGGAGGATTGGTTGGGATAGTTTAAACTAAGTCTTAAAAATAAAATCTATT
Organism: Viscum album; assembly: GCA_963277665.1. Lineage (NCBI taxonomy): Eukaryota > Viridiplantae > Streptophyta > Magnoliopsida > Santalales > Viscaceae > Viscum > Viscum album. The sequence goes on from OY728158.1 coordinate 778,401,351, forward strand.
TTTTGCATCCATAATATCAGACATTATAAAGGATGTAATGATCAATTTATTCTTGACCATGGCCCTTATTTATAACACATGATTGAGACCTCATTATATGAGTTAGGATTTCATAGAAGAAATAATGCTTCATATAAGTACGATATGTGATTTTTTAAATTCATGAATGATTTAATTTGTATTTGGATGATATATTAAGGCCATAATAGAAGTATATCTATCAACCTTTTCATTCTTATTATTATTTACAGGTTGATATTTCTTTCTAAGATACACTTGTAAGGTATTTCCAAGGCTGGAATGTTGTGGTTTACATTAATGGTTGTGATAATGAGTTTAGAAAGATATTATAGATGTTTCAATATGAAGAAGATCTTAATAAAGAATTACAACAGACCTTGGAGACATAGATAGTAGCCTTTATATGTGGTGGTATTGATTCCTCGTGATATTGATGGTGTATTCATTATTGTGTTTTTTAAATTACTCACTTATATAATATGACATGATTATAATTTTTAATTCTTTATTATGGAAAATTAATAATATATTATAGTAGGTTCAAATTAATGGGTTATAACACTAGTTTTCCACAAATTAGAGTGATACCGGTCAGAGTTTTTGGAATTTTATACCCATTTGATCATATTAGTATAACATAAGTGTAAAGAGTGTCGTGATATTTCTAATGGTGATGAATGAACATTTGAATAATTATTTACCTAATAATAATTTTTTGGTAGAAAAAAATATATAATTTTTTTAAGGAAGTAAGAAAATTATATTTATTAGTAGTTTCTAGATAAGGGGACTCTGTATTGGAATACACTAGGATGTTTCTCATTTAGAACGAGGATATATATTGATTTGGGTTTTGTGTATATTTTTGGAATGTGTGATGTATATTTAGGTAAGGATAGTAAAAAATATTTATAATGAATCTTTTGATAGAATATTAGGAGTCATGTCTCTCTGTTCATGAGTGATGCTAGACCTATGAAAAAACCTTTTCTCAAGGCGTTGAAATAATATTGGATGACTTAATTTAGTGGTGAATAAATTTAATGGGGGTCTATAATGGGTGATGTGCTATCAAGATTTATGTTTTCATGTGGTTGTATGAAGATATTGGAGAAGAAATGTGATTGGTGTTTTCTCAATAATTAAAATTCAAAGATCCACATTATCACCCTTTATAGTGGATATATGACTATGAATTAAAAAAGGTTGTTTTTTGTGCCTACACAATGTATTATAAGGTGGATTTTAGTGGTTGTAAGTGATTGGAAGATAGAAATATCCTAGTGTGCTGATATTTCTTATAGTTTTGGTGACGTCTCATGGGTTTGATCTAAATATTGGAATATGACATAGTTATATTGAGTGATGATACTTACATTGAGAAATTCCTTTCATGGTTTAAAGATGTTGTAATGAAACAAAAAATCAAGAATATGTGATTATTTTACCAATTATCTCCATAGAATATTAGATTATTTTTTTCACTATTGACTGATGATTTCATTTCGAGTTATTCTATTTATTTATTTTTTGTTTCTAGGTTGACACCATGACGAACCATTAATACACTTAGTATAGGGATTCGAAGGGGATGAAAATTTAATGTGATTACCAAAAGATAAACTGGGGTGGTGCTAGTCTATGTTTAATATATTTTTAAATTTCATTTTTTGGTCATCTTGGACAATAGAGGATATTTTATTTGGTAGTATATTAAGATGTTTTGTGAACCCTTATGTGGTTGTTATTATTTAGAGTCATCCAAATAGTCTTCATTTAGTGTTAATGATCCCTGAGTACTTTGATAACTCTTGAGAAGTTGTTGATGTGGATATAGGTAATGATTGGATGTATTCTTTTAGAAGTAATTAGATATTTCTTAAAGTTTGGGGGACTGAATGCTATTTTCATGGATGGATGTTGATGATATAAAATAATGTGTAACAAAAGACTCTACCTTTCAAATAATGAAATCATTAATATCATGAATTTAAATTTATAAGAAGTTGAGTGGGTGGTTTATTTTAGATATTTGTTCAGGGTATTGATGTTTTTGTGCCTTATGGTGGATATTTTTTATTAAGGGAATTGTTTATATGGAGGTAAGGATCATCCTGAGTTTATTTTGTAAGTGAAGGTATCTTGAAGTAATATATGCACTATATTTTTTTAATGGGATTCGTGACTTTATCATGTTCTCGGGATAATGGGGAAATTTTTATTGTATTTATAGTTATATTATTTAATGCTAATTTATTTCTTTCTATTGGGTACCAATTGTTTAGGGGTTCTTCTTACAATATAGATGAGGTTAGAATGTATGTATATGGTTTGTTAAATCATGAGGAAAAACGTTTGAAGGTGGGTAGGATGTAATTGTATGGTTTTTACCAATCGAATATATTTTTGCGATGTAATTTCAACACTCAATTTGATGATATTGAATATATTATAATTTATTTGAATTTTATTAGGGTGCTTTAGTGGCTAATTGACCATATGATTTTTTTAGTACAAATACCATTTCTATTAAACTTTGAAAATTACAAATTCACATATATTGGGGTGATATATTGGAAAACATACTATGCCATTGTAATGACCCAGATCCTAGTAACCCAAACCGAGTGTCTAATTTATTACATTTTATTAATATATAAGGAATTTCATCCCCAAGTACTGAATAGTTAAATAATCTTGTTAAACTAGATACATATTTAGAATTCACATTATAATTAAGAACACAAAATACACAAAGTGTTTTCTTTGGTAATTCCATATTTTCCCTAATAATATCCCTACATATTACTCATAAAACACTTATTGGTATCCTCGAGAAAATTAAACATAAGGAAGGTGTTATATCAGATACTCATTATAGATATCTGTATAGTGGAAGCTGTCATAAATAATCATAATCAATATGACATGGTACATTACTAAAACACATGCCATTTAAAAATATAACTTCAGCATAATAAGGTAGGAATATATAATGTTCAAATAAAGTTATGTTAATAACCAAATAATCTTGAAACTTATCCATGGATATTCTAACTAGAAAAATAATGACATAGATATCAACAACTGATCTCATACTGGGAGAATGCATAATTTTGGAAATCTTAAACATACTAACAAGACCTTTCACAAGTTTTTTTTAAATATATGGGTAAAAAACTATCTAAATTTTCCGACTGGTTATTCTCATGAGACATAGCGATGCATGGAGGGGCTATGTAATTTTGAGCCACATCCATCACATAATAATTCCAATGATTCCTCATGTGAAAGGGGTGAAACATAATCAATATAATAATTCTTATTGAGAAACAAACATATTAAGTGTTAATTTCTACCCCAATCAATAAACATAAGTATAAACCATTATGAGTAAAATAGATAATGGTAATAAAAATATAAATCCCCAGTAAAAATGATCATAAAACATCTAGAGATTTAATAAAGATGGTATCAATAGAACATATCCCATGTGTATTATAAGTATAATAAATGCTTTATTTCATTAATAAATAGAAATACCATAAAATTTCCATAAAAACGTTTAAGAGGAAAATAACCCTTTCACTTTGAAAATAAATTTGAAACTAAAAGTTCACAAAATATTTGTAAATCCATTTTTATTGAAATTAATCTCTGAAACATATAAATTATGATTTAAAACATTTATTAGTCATAATGGTGGGAAATATTGTTCATTCCATAAATGTTAAAACAGATATTCTTTTAACATTTTTAGAAAAATCCAAACATTCCTTGTTTTAAAAATGACATTACTATTCTTGTAAAAATGTTATTTAAAATTTAAAAAATTTTAAAAAATTACTTAATAAATCATTTATAAATTTTTAAAAACATTTTTGAAAAAAATAAAGAACGTTGATTTTGAGGAAAATTATATTCAAGTGAAGAGGGAAATAAAGTTAGATTTTCTTAAAACAATTTTCTAAATCATATTAAGTTCCAAAGATAGTAAAAAATGTAATTATTACTTGAAAAAGATCATGAATGGATAGAGTATACGGAAATATATTAATTTTATCATATAAATATCAAATAATTCCCTCAAGGGGGACTTATGCAAAAATAATCTTGAATAATGATGAAATTGTGAAATAAACCCATACTAATTTGGTAAATTTTGAATCAAAATCTCCAAGAAATAAATAACATTAAATAAAATGATTAGAAATGATTTATGATATAAAAATAAAATGGGGTATTATATAAACCACACAATTTAATAAGTGGTCAATATTGCATATATCTCATGGATGTAAATATGAGACGAGAAAACCATATGTTATGTCTGATTTCCTTTTTACATGGTCAAACATACTATATAATAAATATTAATTTATTATAAATCTAATAAATAAACCTAATCATATATTTTCTACCATATATGATTTTATTACTCTTTTATCACACATTGATTAACATTTCTTTGATAAAATCACTAGTTTGGGTGATAATTGTTTTGTTTTTCATGTATGTTTTGGTTTGATAAGTTCTTTTCTCTAACTTTTAGAAGGGTTGTATCATATAAAAAATTTTAATCATGGTATAAATATCTTATATATATATTCATTATATATTCACTTATATTATTCTATAAAATTTGTAGACAAAAAATGTATTGCATCATTCATTGAGATGGTAAGTCAAACGTACACAACAATGTTGTTTCCATTTCTCTCATCAGATGGAATAAAATGAAAATAAATATAAATACACCATTATATAATAGTAATTATTACTTATATATAATTAATATTAATCAAATCTATCTTTATTAACATCCATGTAAAAATGAAATGAAAAACATTTCACATCACTATGTGGTGGCTGTACACTACACGCATACATGAGTGACGTTATTATTTTTCAATTTATTGGAAGGTAAGAAGTTTAATGTGGTATTATATTTCGATAAGTATTTTTGGGTCATAAATATCACATTTATTTATTAATTTTAACCTCACATTCTATCATGTAAGTCGAATGCAAAAAACAAATCACGTCTCTTCATGAGGGGTAGTCCATCGTACACACAAGCAACGTTATTAAATCCACCATGGAGTGAAAATTAAGAAGATATATGTGATATAATAATTTAAAAATTATAATAATTTTATAATATCATATATATAAGTCAAACTATTCATTATATCTATACTTGAAAGTTAGTGATGAAAAATGAATTACATCGGTTCGCAATGCGATAGTCCTTTGTACAGATGATCTATGGTTTTGTTTCCAATATGATGGTAGTGTATACAGATATGGGTTATGACATTAACATAATAAAATATCATTATATATGGTATAATGGTGTTATTATGTTATCCTAATGGAATGATATTTGAAGAAGGTGGAAGAAGAAATAAAACAATACACATGTTTAAGAATTTTACCTCTTCTTTAGAGAGCCTCTTTATGTTAATACCTTAAGACTTCTTAAGAGAGATTACTAATAAAAATAAGGCATATATGATGTGGGTTTGGAAATAAGAATTACATATGGGTTTTTATTAGATAAACTAAATGGTTATGTATAAATGAAGAGGGTAAGATAATGGGGGACTTTTATAATTGGGGGAGAGGACACATGTGGAATTTTTTAAAATACAACGCGAAGTGCATGGTTTTATATAGAAACAATCCTAAAAATAGTGAATTATAAACTTTAATAGGTGTTATGTTCTATATATGGCCATCAAATGGGTGTTTTGAATGTTTTAGGTCATTTTTAATGCTTATCGTTTTTGTTTAACCCCCAGTAAACCCATTTTACCTTAAACTGGGTAATTAATATTTACCATTTTAACTATTCATTATGGTAAAAAAAATTAGTGAAACTTATTAGATAATATCAATTTTTATGATTATATACATTCAATTAATTTTTCCTAAATTCGATTCAGAAAAGATGTAAAAAATTATGTGGACCTCATTAAGGTCATGCTTAAATAATTATATATTAATATAGTATCACATTTTGTTGAAACATGGTGTTTCATTCATCACAAACTATCAAATATAATGTATTTTTTTAAAATAATATTTATTATAATCTCTCATGGTGTAACATTATATCCTATTATTGGTGTTTCATGTCATATATTCTATCGGACATGACCTTCAACTTTGAAGATCTTAGGGTGTCACATTCGACTCCCTTAAATAAATTGCATCATCACAACTTAATCAGGATCTCAAGAATTAATAATTTGAATTTTTAAAATCAATTTTTTAGAAACCCACATTTTGAAAATCATTAATAATTATCCTCTTTATAAGAAATAAATGAACATTTGATGGTCATCCAGAATAAAAAATTACTAAATTTTCAAGTAGGAGAACACTGGTTGGTAATAAAAACATGGGCATGGATGAAAATACTAATAGCCAAGGACTAATAGCGAGTTATATAGAACACGGTAATGATAATTTTAACCACTAAAAAACATAAATTTGTCATGTGTCAAAATTATATTGATTCAATAGAAATGGATGTAATAGGACAACATTTTTTCACAATCCATTTTTCCTAAACTTGATGAATTTTATTACCATTATGATAAGAATAGAAAAACATATACATACAATATAATCCTTTGGATTTTATTTGATAAATTTTAAATTCATTTATTACTCTAGTAAATGAATATTCAATTTGATTTTTTTATCTTGATAACTAAAATTAACATTTAAGGGATCTTAAAATCCATAAAAGAGTGACAAGTCATTTCTACTGTATTTAATAAATCAAAAATTGTAAAACAAATTTATCAAATATAATACATTAAAAATTGATACCTCAATTTTAACCCTAAAAAATAAAAATAATCAATTTCCTAAATAGTTATCCTTATGACTCATCCGAAATATGTCTGTGAAAATTCTATGTCACAAAATTTTAAATGAAGGTCACTAAGTTTAAATAATCATGTTAACATAAGATTCCCCAAACAATATATAAGTATATATCAATGTCTCATTCCAAATATTTTATACCTATATTATTGTAAAACCCTTATGAAAATATATATTCTTCTAAAATTTAAATATAAGATATTCAAAAAAATTCCATAAATACAGACATGTAGTAAAATCCAACAATGATAACATAAACCATCAAATAAGTAACTTATTTCAATGTCAAAAATATTATCCAAAAAATATCTTTATCATTAGTATCTCGACATAGAGAATATAATATAGGTTAACTTCTCTCAATCATGTGTTTTCAAAAAAATATCACCTTTCCATTGAATCACTTTTGTTGGTACTATTCAATATATTATTTCAATTCCTCATAGAAAAACTACTATAGTGAAATCCTTATATACTGTATGATTCTTATAAACAAAATAAAATTGGTAAAAATAATTCAATAAATATTTCTTTAATCCATGTACACATGAACTATAATCATTCCACTTCAGTTGTATTAATAGCATAAGCTTGACCCTAATCCCTTAGCTTCTACAAATGTATACTCTATTGATGGTTGGTAAATTTGTTTAAATTATGTCCCATGTCCTTATAGTTGAATAATTGAACACTGGAAACTTATATAGTTACTGTTAAATCATGACAATGGTGGTATTTATCTGTAAACCTGAATAAAACTCATATTCCCTTCAAGCGAATACCATGGTGTTTCTTTCAATAATTATCACACAGGGTGAAATCTATTTTCCCTTATTTCTTTTAACCATATTTTTTAATGTCATCCTATTCTTATCTTTCTTCCTTTATAAATCATAATACTTGAATAATTCCCCATTTTTATTGATACAAAATGATATTATATCCTCGTATGATGAGAAAGATTAGGAGATTAGTTCCCTTTGAATAATTGGCTTAATCCCATTAAAGAGACAAATAAGCTTTCTCTTTAGATTATGTACATGGTTTGTTGCATGCCTTAATAACTTTATAAAGTTATCTTCATACATTAATATTTTTTATCTTCCTTTTATAATATACTCAATAATTTTCATCCTATGTCCAATCATTTCCCATGAGGAAAATACATTTCTATGAGTATTACCTTAAAATCCTTTCATTCCTTGTTTGAGGTTTCTTCTTTATCCTAAGTGTTTTGAATCAATAAAAACCATTGATCCATATCTTCTGAGAGTTGATAAAATTACATGAAAACATTCTCCCTTTCACTTATTCCCGAATAAAGAAATATCTTCTTTATGGAACTTGTCCATTGCTTCACTATAAATGGATTTTTAGTCCTACTAAAAGATGGATATTTCTGACGCATAAAGAAATATAACATTGTTAATCCATGTGGTAGATTATTAGGATACACTATATGGGAATGGTTATTGATAATAACCTAGGTTAGCTTATACAATATGGTTCAAACTTAATCAATTCTAGATGTAGCTCTATATCCAACCTCATTATATTTCCCATGAGGGAAATCCCTACCTGGGGTATGTGAATTGATATAGTTTTTATTCCTTCCACATATCATCCTTTATAAACAATGGTATACACTAGATTATATCACAAAATTGTGAAACATAATGTACAATCCTAAAACTAGAGAAGTAGTTATTATAAATTGAAAATTTTATGTATATATAATCTCATTATCATTAACATGGTTTATTAGGGAATGTTTCCAAATAATAAAAATATTTTCAAAACCTTCATAATGTTTTTTGAATAAAATGAAAATTAACCAAAGAATATCCCCCTGATGATTCAAAAAAAGAATACAGTATGGTCTATTGTCATGTATCGGGTAAGGCTCGAGTCAAGATTAACATGCCTTTTTCAGAATTATTATCCCTTGGTACCTTTGTTCCAAAACCACATCCACTTTTAGTATCTTAAAAGGGATGTATTTATTGGATAAATCCGATAATCTCCTCCTCATTAAAACATTAGTATGTTCTTCTATAGTTATCATAAAATTCTATAATAGATTTAGGTTTTATAATTTATGTTATTCTAAATCTAGTTCTGCAGGTTTCTGATAAAATTCCTCTAATACCAACTATAAAGAACCTAAAACCATTAAATCAAAGCTAGTATCTATTTTATTACATTGGAATAAGATATAGTGAATTTAATTTTCAAGGATTTAATATTTTATTAGTATTTTTTAACCAGATACATACTAAAAATTCACATTATAATTGAAATCATAGAATACACAATGAGAGAATGAATAATGTCGAACATAGAATACGCAATAAGGGTATGTGTAAAACAAAAGCTATAATTAATAAGTGTAATGAATATGTAAATTTAAATTACTGAAATAATTTCTATTTAAATAAAAACTTGAGGATAATATGGTAAGAATAAATGATGATCATATAAATCCATAAATATAATCACATAATATTGAAACATATCCATTAATAATATAAATAATCAAATAATCACATGAACATCAATAATAATTATCATAATGTGTAATTCATAATATCAATCATCTAAAACTTAATTTCAATACCTTTTACAATTTAGTTTAAATTAATGGGTACAACCCCATCTAATTTGGCCAATTGATTTTCCTCATAAGACATGTCGATTCATGGAGGGGATTTATAATTTTAGGCCCCACTCATCACTTAAAAAATCTAATTAGTTCCACATATAAAATGGGTGAAACATAATTAATATAAACATTAATATTGAAGAAGTAATGTATAAAATGTTAATACATACCCCAATAAATAAACATAATCGTAAACCATCTCGAGTAAAATGCTGAATGGTAATAAAATTGGACAACACCAGTCAATCTGATCATAAACCTTCCATTGAAATAATATGTACGGTATCAATACAATATATCCCCATTATATCATAATTATTGTAAATTATTTATTTAATTGATAAATATAAATATCATAAAAATTTCATTAAAATCACTTTAGTGGAAAATAACAATTACAGTTTGAATATATTTTTTACTATAAAAGTTCAAATAATATTTTGAAAATATTATTCATTGAACAAATTCTTTAAAACTTATAAAGTAATATTTAAAACATTCCGGGTATATAATGGTAAAATTTTCATTTCATGTCATAAACATTAAAAGAAATACTCCTTTCAGATTTTCAGTAAATTTCAAATATTAATTATTTAGAAAACCACATAATGATTCCTTTAAAAAAAGTTAAAGAGTAAAAATGGGTAATATTTTCTTCAATAAATCATTTATAAAATTTCAAGAAAAATTTGTAAAACATTTTTAGAGAAAAAATATTTTGAAAAAATAGGATTTTCGACCATAGTGAGAAAAAAAAGTCATATTTTCTTAAAACCATTTTCACAATCTTTTTAAGTATCTAAGAGAGAAAAAATGGTACTATTTCGTGAAAAGGTTCATTAATAACAAGAGGATAATAAAATATATTATTTTAAATATAGAAATGTCAATAAATTCCCCTAATGTATAATTAAACAAAAACAGTCCTAAATTATTCTGAGATTGTGAAATAAACACAACTTCAAAACTAGGTTTATCTTGTACTAGGGGTTTAATTGTTCTATGTGAAAACGTTTTTAAAGACACCATCTATCAGTGCTAAAAAAATCATTGTTAAAGGGAGTCTTTATATTGATAAAAAAAAGAACTGTTAAAGGGGTAACATTATCAATGCTTTTGAAAAGCAAAAATAAATGATGTATTTTATTAGTGCTTGTGAAAAAGTGATGATTAGGGGGGTTTATCAATGCGTTTTGAAAAGCACTAATAAAGACCCCCCCCCCCCCTCTATCATCACATTTTTACAAGAACTAATAATGGTATACTTCACAAAAAGTATATTTCACAACATATAATTTCTTAACATATAAATAAATGTATATTGTTATAAATATAATATAATTGTTTTCAAATATATTTGAGATTAGGTTAATAGTCATTTACATATAATATATATGATATTTACTAAAGATGGATTGTAAAATAACTAAAAAATTAATTAATAATTTGTTTATTATTACCTAATAATATTCATTAAATGTCAATTTGAAGATTAAAAATCAAAAAATTATTAAAATATCTAAAATAAGTTAAAAACCTTACTCATACTTCAAAAGGTTATAACTTTTCATACGGGTGTCTTTTGGGGAACTACCAAATATCAAATCGAAGATTGCGTTGATCTATCACACTGGAAAAATAATGGCACCTTTTTTCATTTTTAGCCAAAAACTTCCCAGAAGGCATCCAAAACTGAGTTATCAGTTGACAAACCTCTATTTTTTAAATTTTGATGGATCTTAAACCTCATTTTTGGGGGCCTTTTTCCCTTTTACCAGAGACAGAATTTATTCTCAGAGACTACATTCATATTCAGATTATGACTTTTAAATTTTTTCATTTTTCATAATATAATTTTAAATATAATCAAATATATAATATTACATACATGTTTTATATATTCACATATAAAAATTTAATTTTATAAATAAATAATTAAACATATTTACATATAAAAGATATATAATAATATATAGAAAAATATATAAATATATAGATAACAATTATGATAAAATATATATAAATATATCATAAAATATAAAACAAAATAGTGTAGGGAAGTGTAAAAGTCTTTGATGTATATGTTAGAGGTCTATAGTTCAAAACTCACTTATGGTAGGGTCATACATATGAGGATGGGGTTAAAAATCAATAATAAAGGGTTGGTGGATGTGATGATAAAGGGGATAGGGTGGGAATCACTAATAACGGGGTATGGGTGGTCCACGAAAAAAAATTATATACCATTTATCAGTGGGTCCTTTATCAGTGCTTTTTTAGCACTGTCTATTACCCTTTATAACAGTGATAAAAAAATGATGATAAAGGGGTCGTTAAATGCAATTTTTTAGCACTGATAAATGTTTTGGTTTTTTAAGACTTCTTCAATTATCAATTATTTTAAGCACTGATAAAAGGCCTTTTCTAGTGTTGTTAATGGCCAATTTTTTTAGTAGTGAAACTCTTAGAAATTTTGTATCTTTTGAATCATAATACCTATGTTATAAATAACATAAAATGAAAATTTAAATGCCTTTTATTGAAATATATTCATGAAATAACATATCAAAATGGGTGGTATATACATCACAAAAAAGGAATATGTCATTAATATGATGTATGTATCATAGAAGTAAATGTTAGATGAGGAAACCTTACCTCTGGTGTGATTTCCTTCATACGTGTTCCAACATCATACATAATAAATAAAAGTTTATTATAAACATATTATAGAACCATAATCTTAAATTCCATACCATATATGATTTAATAAGGATGTAAATTATAGAAATAGGTTCTTCTTTGTAATAAAACCACATCTACCAAGTGATTGGGGATAAACGAAAGGTTTTCCAGTTGTGGATAGTAAAAATATAACCCATATAAGGGGGTTAACCCCAAGATTATCTTTTTTTATTATTTTTTAGTTTTAAAATTTTTAATTATTTCTTTAATACATGTTTTTTGTTTATTTTGTAACAAAGTAACAAAGCATGTCACTTTACGTGGAAATCTACTATGGGTAACTTCTTTCCAACCTAGTACAATCTATGTGGTATCATTCTGCCCAAATTTTTTTTATATTTTAAATTCCAATTATATTCTACAATGTAAGTGTGGGGGATAGTACACGTTTGTTTCAACTCTTGAATTATATAATTCAAAATAAATTTTAAACATGCTACAAATCACAATTATCGGGAAAACTTTTTATACTCTCCAAAACAAGTAATGTGTGTACTCATTAAAGTTTGTCTTTTAAGTATTGAGTTGAGAATAATTTTACATATTGTGCAATAAAATAAAAAAATATTTTTAAATGATAAAAATAGTAACACATTGAATGAAACTTTAATTGCACTCCATGAACATTCAATTTAGTTTTTTATTGTCTTGACCTTTAAATTTTGGAATTTAATGCTTGTATTTTTCAAATTTTAAGTGTTAGAAATTTTCATTCTGGGATAATTAATCATTTGAAAAAATGGGACATGTCCCAGGTTCAATATTTAGTATACGAACTTCTAACCATAAAAGTAACAACTAAAATTATTCTTTTTCATTTTCCTTTTTTTATTGATTATAAAAAATCTACTACAATTTTTGGTGGTGTATTTAATCATTGAAAAATTTAATTTATGTTCTTTTTTAGAATGAAATTATTTTTTTATATTTTATTTTTTTGAAAACCTTTTTACTACATATATATGCCAAATATCTTTTTCATTCTTATTTTAACGCTTTTCTAAAGATTTTTATATAACATTAAATGATTGTATTCATCTACATTAAAACTCATGAATTTGTATTTAAGTTGTTAATATAGAAACCATTCAGTATATTTTTTTCATGAGATGACCATTTTTTGTGGAAAAATGATTTTTGATCATACTTGTGACCTTAAAATGTTCATTTCACTGATGATTTTCATGATCATTTTGAATAATTATTTTCAAAATTTATTCACCCACCTTGAGATCAACAATGGGGACATTATTTGGTTTTAAAAGTGTGGGTGGGGGGAATTTTAATATTTTGATATAAAATTCATTGTGTTCCCATAAAAACGTCCCTTAATCTTTTGGAAAATTTGAGTTTTGAGAATAATTTAGGAATTTTTAATACATGATTGTTTTTACATTTGAGGGTTCTGATGCCACTTTGAGGAGGTTAATCAACCATACCTACTACTTTTAATTAATAAAAATAATTATTGTTATACTCTTGATAAAATGTATTTGGGTAAAATATTAAGATAATTTTATATGATTATTATTTAATTTTATCTTTTAAATTAGAATTTAAATCAATAAATACGTATCCAAATGTATTATGAAATGAAAATCCTAATCTAGGTTGAATTCATTCGTTCAATATTTTCATTATTTATTCTAAAAAGTTTTGTAAGGGATATTTACATCACTAATAAGTTTTCACTCCACCCCATCCAATTCAAATTCTATTTATTATAATCACCTAAATTATGTTTATATATTCCCCTGTTGGTAATGAGAGATTTGTAATTTTAGTTGGATGAAAATTAAATTTTTTTTAATTACCTTTAAAATTTTAAATTTAAAACATTTTTTAAAAATAGTAACACATTTTTTACAAAGGAAATTTAATTTCAGGGGCGTTAATATAAAATATTTGAGGGAATCTGCAATAGTAATCTAATAAAAAATGAAATATCCATGGAATTTAAATTTTCTCATTTTGAGGTTTATTTGTTAAAATTGAATATTAATAAATATTTCTTGAGAAAAAGAAAGGTGCAAGTGTGGGAATATTTGATGTTTCTTATATTTCACATGTTTTTTCACATCAATTTTTTATCTTTAATTATTTTTTTAATGTTTAATTTGGTTTAAATTAGTTAATTATTTGGTTGTGTATAATTTTTACATAAATTGGGAAAATTAAAATTTTTATGATTATTTTGCGCTGTTATGATCATAATTTATTATTTTTTTGAGTTTTTTGTTTTTTAGGTAATTTTGATGTTTCATTTAAAATATGAATCATTATTGTCATCATTTAATTTCATTGTATTTATTAATTAATTAATTCATTTATTTAAGTTTTATTTAATTTATAATTAACTAATTTTTATTATTTACTAATTTTTTAAATTAATTTACAATTTAATTATTTTGTAATTTTAATCTTCATTGGTTTATAATTAATTAATTATTTAAAATTATTTACATAATTTTTGTTCTTTTTGTAAATTTTAAAATTATTTTCTTTGGGAATTTTAATTTATAAATTTATATGTCCATGTGTGTGTGTGTTTTTATAATTATTTTTATATATATTTTGTCAATTTAATTAAAATAATTTATTTTATTATGTGTTTTTTCAGAATTACGATATTTTCCCTGCATATGAATTTTTATATTAACCCCATACATCCAATTTTTAAGACAATCATATAGTGGAATTAAAAAAACCCCTCACATAGACAAATAGCTATATATTCTTTTTTATGAACGTATCCCATTTCCATATTAACAGTGAAGAAATTTATCCATATGATATAGCATAGTTTATTGGAGTAGATTCCCTTGTTGCAGAGTTTCATTACCTAGTGAGTCCCTAGGAGTTTAAAACACATAATAGTTTTCTAGGAGTGGCTTGTAATGGAAGGCTCATCCTTATGTTGACGAAGAATAGCTAAACATCATCTCTACTCAACAAAATAGTACTGCCTGAGATTGGATCATTTTTAAGATTATTGGATTCTATGTTTACAAAATCAGTCCTATTAAATAGTATAAGATATCATTGTTTCATTATGAAGAGGGATTTAGGGATGGATGTCTTGTGATTCTGATTCCCAACATTATTTAAGAAGGCTCCCAATGATGAAACCAGAGTCAGTTGAATCTTCTGATCGAATCCTTATGATGAATTTTCTGACTCGAGCTTGTCGTTTCCATTGAGACATTGGGTTGAATCTAGACTAAGGATAGAGTTCCATATTATCTCTCCCATCAAAGTGCTATTTTTATGATATGGGATTTTTTTTGATGTTTGGATACTATTTGATGTTGAGTTTGGGTCATTATCTTTTATGTTCTTGAATAAGGCCCCATATTCATTGTTTTTTAATGAAGATCTTTATCATTATGATGATGAATTGAAGGTTGATTTCCCTGGGAAATAATCCAAAGGAGGAAGCATTGAGTCTAGGATGATGATCCAAACTAGATGAACCCTTTCTCTTTGGCATAATCTCGAACCGAGCAATCGATTTTATCTAAGGAAATAAAATCTTGGATTCTTAGAAATTGATGATAAAGAAGATGTCTGATTTTTTATCTGAGGTTGTTGATGATATGATTGTGAGTTATTCAGAATCTTCCCGAGTCAGTAAAGGGATTTTAGACCATGATTGTACCAGGTGTTGAACATGATTTGAGGATGATAATATCCAAATTTTGAGACTCATATTTTCCAATGGTGGCATGGGTTGAATCATGAATAGTTTTTCAACTGATTTCTATTTTTTGGTTAGATCTCATGAGATTCAAGGGGTCTTGATTTTTCTTATTTTTCAGTGGGGAAGTTGGATTCCAAGGCATGAAACTTATTCAACTAAATCCCCCAATGGCTTTTTTTGGCATTGTTGAGACTTCCAAAGGAAGAGTCTAAGCTACATTTTTATATTAAATACCATGGATGGGATGGTTAAATTTTTGATAAGTAAAATAAATCCTAGGATACGAAAGATTTATATTATCTTAGTCAATTATTCAACTAAAATAATTTCTCACCTGCAAAGGTACAAATGTAAAGACCTATCCTTAAATGTTACATATTAGAGTGATTTAATAATAAAATTCACATTATTACATTGCATAGGATCATTTTGGTTTAGAGTTTTATAGAATTAGGTAATAAATCATACATAACAACTCAAATATTATAAAGTTGACACTTTTATCCAATAACCATTTTTCCACAAAACAAAACTTTTTAATATAAAACAAGGTTTCTTTTCATGCTCAATCTTAAACATTTTACTCTTGATCACATCAATGTCTCTATTCTCCCTTAAATTCTATAAAACACATTTTAAAGCATAATATGAGTAAAAAATCTCAGTATGGTACATAAATGATGGTAAAACATTATTACAGTGAAAATCCAAAAAAAACATGTTCATGAAAACATAAATTTTTATTTAGAAAATGGAACTATCCTTTCAAAAATATCATTATATTAACATTTGAAAAAACCTTTAAACTCATTAGAAAAAAACTAAAATATGATCAGGTGACATGGGATATCATTTTCCATATCAACATTACAAATATTTTATCTCTTTTGGAAACACAAGAAGTAACTATCATAGTTATATTTGGAATAATAACCATAGTATTATTCCTATAATCACTTAAGAGAACCTAATCAGGTAACATCGTACCATTACCCAATTAATTAGAGAGCTATAATGGGTTGATCCACCTTCAGTTTATCACAAAACATCCCTTCCACATAATAAAATCCCAAGAACTATTACATAATCATAGTAGATAAAGCTTGAATAAAGGAAACTAATATGAGGAAATTAACCTTTCCATTTCAAAATCAGTTTTCATTTTTACAATGTCATGCACACATAAATGAAAACACTTTATTTGAATATAAAATTATAAAAATATATAGGAATCATAAATACATTAATCTGACATGAAATTGGTAAATTATATTAATTTCATGTATATTGAAAGACATTCCTTTAATAGTTTCAAAAAATACATTAAAGTGTAACTTTAAAAGAGGTTTTTTAAAAAAATGAAGGTCCCTTATGAATATCATATCAATGAAGTGAGCATTAATAAAATTTGATTACTTTTATTCATTGTAAATCCACGTAAAATATGTATAAATACAACATAATATATTCGAAAATCATTTCTTATATAACATTTTCCCGACATAATCAAGAAGTATAAGTTTAACCCAAAGAATGGAAATTGGGTTAAGAATTCCCTTACCTCAAGTGTGATTTCCTTAATATGTGTTAAATCCTCTTGTATAATAGATTAAAAAATGTTATCAAATCATTATAGAATAATAATCATAATTATAATACCTCTTGTGATTATTTTATAATATCGTGTGACCCATTCATTATTATTATTTCAATGTTTTAATGGTTTTGGGTGTGTTAGTTTCATGGTTTCATGCTAGGTTCATTTGTATATCATTATGGATTTTTTTATAAAATCAGATTATAAATTTTGAAGTCAAATAGAATATTTTTAATAATATTAAAAGAGTGGTAATGGTGCCATATATCAATTTTTCTTGTATGAGGATGATTTATTTGATAAAATATGGATAGTAAATGTTTAGTTTATTTTGGCGGTTTTTCTAAACACCAAAAACTTGTTTCATATTATTTAATAATATGTGTATATATTAGTTATAGATCCTGAAATATGTTATAATATACCTATGTAAATATTATTTAACTAGAATAGTAATTTTAGGACTTTCCATGAAGGTGGTAATAGAAAATGAAAAATCATTAACCACGAAGTGGGTTAATCGCCATAATTTGGACAATGGTTTTGTCACTTTAAATAAGATGGTGTAATAAATAGTATGAATATAATACATTAAAAAATAAACATAAAATTACATTATATACATTATTATAGAGTTATCATGACTTGATGAATGAAATCGGTGATGAGAAATTGTAAGATGAAAAGAAATAAGAGAGGTTTTTTGAGAAAATTACCTCATGGATATCACCTCCTTGAAGAACCACTTGAGGAATTTGGATTTGGTATTTTTGTGAGGTAGTAGCACTTGGATGTGGGTAGATTGAGAAGTATAATTTTTGTTAGATATTTTAAGAGCTTAAATTATTTTTAGGAGAAATGGGGTGGGGTGGTATTTATACTTGACGTGGGGTGGTTTTAAGTGATAAAATAATGATTATTTTATATTTAAATACAACCACATTGAAAATGACATTAAAACCAATCATTTAATTTATTATTTTTTAGTTATTTGAATCATTTACCTTTTAATATTAACCCACTTCATTATTTTACCAATATCATGGTAAATATTTTTTTTATTACCATCGTAATTTTTATGCCTAAAATTGAAAATGACATTAGAACCTAAATTGTAATTTTTTATTCAGAATTTTTTATATATTTTATTAAATTCAATTAATAGTATTGTCAAAATAATGTTTTAAATTAATCTAGCAAAGGAAACTGGAAAGTGGGTTTTTAAAGTAATAAGGTTCAAAAGTTTGAAATTTTTTATATCCATTTTCATTGATAATTTGATTATAATAACAATAATTTAATTGATAAATGTATAATTGAACTAATTATACATTAAAAAAATTTAAATTTTATTCAACTATATGAATAAATTAGATGAAAATTAGTTTTTAATTAATATTGGGTATTTTCCTCTCTTCGTTAAATAAACAAAACTTCTATGAAAATACCAAATTTAACCCTAATATACTTTTTATATTATAATTTCAAAAAATTGGATTATTTTTTCAAATATATTTTAACAAATTTTCAATTTTTTTAAAACTATTGCGCTATTAAATTGCAAAATAATTACATTTTAGAACAATATAGATTTTATGGATTAAAATTTGATATATTCTTATCTTTACCCTATAAAACTTATTAGAAGAATTTAAATAAATTTTATTGAATATATGAAAAATAAATTATATTAATGTCATTCACTTGTAGTTATTAATTTAATTTATTATGATAAAATTCCATTATGGGCATAAAAATAGTTTTTTTATAAAAACACATCCATTATATTCAATTCGTTTTTATTTTAATTTATAAATAATAGATAACCATATAATTAATTTTATGAAAATGTTTTAAAAATATTTTCATAATTTGGTACATCTCATTTATTGTCATCATTCCAACAGCTCAGTGATAATAGTCACATCTAAAAAATAATATTTAGTCATTTGTTTATGCTTTATGTGGTTTGTCTTGTATGAAATTGAGCATAGTGTATTCTTTTAAAATATTTGGATTTAACATTCTCCCCTATTAATAATTTAAATTCTCACAATTTTTACTCAGGATGAAAAAATTGTGGGTTGAAATCTCAAAATACCTTTGTTAAAATCCCACATCAGAACAATGTTCAATAAAACATTCATTTGAAAAGGGAGAGAAAAATACGAAGGTCGCCTGAGATAACACATACTAGTGTTATATGTAGGAAAAAATGGTCATATAAGACAAAACTAAGTATCATGATCTTATATAGATTGATTTATAACATGTTATTTATAATTTAAATCACAAAAAAATCATAAATCTATGATGGGTTAAAAGGCCATTGATTTCATTACATGAAAAGTAATCTAATAACGTTTTTATTTGAAAATACAGTTCCAAAAATTGAGAAATTATTTTAGTACCTAGACTAATAACATAATTAAATATACTTACATGACAATTATAATTTCATCCTTTAAAATATTTCCACCACAATATCATCTCTTCTCCAGAGAATGAGTATTCAAAATGAATTTTTCATACCAAATACATCATAATCGACTTCTACTAGATAAAAAATCCAAAAAAGTATAAATATATAATTCTCCTATTTTTAGGCATTAACAAAAACCATAATAGTTAGAACAAGAAAATATAATTCCTTAAAATAATACTCCTTTATATGAAAAAAATATTATAATCTCTATAATTTCACAGTGATACTCAACATTTAACACAGATTATTCCAAAAATAACTATCCTTAAAATTACTCATAATATTAGAGGCTAAAATTGAAACCCAAATATTAAAAGTATTTTATCAACTAATCTTTCAAGATAAATTTATTATTAATATTTAAATAATATCAAACACTCATACTATCTCAAACCAAAATTTAATTTCCAAAATCTCTTAATCTTTGTGGTATGCCAAATTTTAATAAATCACCATAAATATACAATAAATTCTTATATTCTCTAAAATCCAATTAAGTCTTTATTACTCAAAAAAAAAATATTATTATATTTACATTAATAATACAGGGTTTCAAAAATAGTAAATGTATTTTGAAATAACAATATTCACTTAATCACCAAATAAAAATTCAATCTCATGGTTATAATAATGATAAAACATATATCCCCAAAATATGCCTAACCTTTATCAATAATATATTTTAAATAAATAAAAACAATTTCATACAAACCAGGAAATCACATGGGCTAGTGGTAGGTGATGCACCCTTGTCACCCTTCGGTTGTGGGTTTGATCCCCACAGCCTTACTTAATGTGACAGGTTGTCACTTATCATGTGGGTTGATATTTTTCTTTAACTATATAAATATAATCCTTATAGAATTCTATAAATTTCAGAAACATCATAAAAAATAACCTTAATATATTTTAACCTCAAGGGTTATCTTACACCTTTTATTTTTCATTCCAAAAACTAAGAACCCTAATTAACTCAAATTCAGAGATCATGTAAACCAGAAATACTACCAATTCCTTTTAACTTATGTCCACAAAAATTAAAGGAATTTTAACTCAAATATACATTTTCATATAGTAAAATTAAATTTAATGTGTAACTAAAAATTATCAAGTGTTTACCCATTTTCAAAGGTATTGATTTCATCTATCATATGTTTCTGGATTTATGAAAACAAAACCTACTATAGAAAAATTATGAGTTATTACGTGATTACCACAATATTTTTAAAATACCACTACATCATAAATTTGAAAAGTAAATAGATAACAATATCCTTCACTCAAGTTTATTCTTAAACTATAAACCATTATTTTTCGTCTTATTCAACCATTATTTTATTCATAAAATAAAAAATATAAATTATGTCATTTTGATTCATCAATATTAACCCTAAATTTTATCCATTCCTGTAAAATTATTTTCACAAAATGAAAATACAATTCTTCCTCAAATAATATTTTCACATGATAAACTTAAGGGTTACAAATAACTCATTCCCAATAATAGACACCAAAAATACATTCATCATCAAAATTGTGTTAAAAAATTTAAACATTTAATTGTCCTTAAATATACCGTAAATCTTGAATACCTTACATGTAGACATATTAATTATTCGTAATTATTCAAAACCCATTAACCATTATTTTCCATTTTATTCATCAATACTTCTTTTATATAGATAATAAAATTAATCAAGAGCTAAGATTCAACAATGTAAAAACATGAGGCCAAAAATAAGTCATAAGTTTCATATTTAATTTTCATTTTCTTCATCATAATTTATAATCAGAAGGGTTGTTACTAAATATATATCTATACAATCATTCACATTCCATTTAAGATCCTTTTTCCTAGGAAATTGATAAGAATAATAACCATGCTCTACACATCTAAAACATTTAATTGGTATCTCAGGAAGAACTTATTTTTCCATCCTTCATTTAACTAAATGATTCCTTTTTTAATCATAGTTTATTTCTTTATAACCTATATTACCACTTATAAAACATCTTCCAATAATTTAGATAAAATCTTATATGTGCATATTTCCAAATTCTTGACACATAGGTCATTGAATATATTAACCTTTATGGACATTATCGTCTGAGAATTCGTAGGGATTAATTTCTCTTATATTTGATGCATTAGGAAACTTATCACGGTTCATGGGTTTAATAATTACTCTTCATCGCTAGATTAAAATAATAAAAAAATTTCCCATTATTGAACCCATTTCATTCAGTTTCTCATTCAAACAACCAATGTATTATCCTTTTCATATATTCTTCCTTCAGTTTCTGATGAATATAGATATTTACTAAAACCAAAAAATGTTAGTGTAATCTTATCAATAAAATCATAATATATTATCTTATAAGTAAGATAAATACAAAGACATCCTTGTTCATGACTTCTCAAACTCCTTCAATTTATCAACAATAACTATGACTCTCCCTACAATGATAATCATTATGGTAATATTTGACTTGCCACATATTCTTAAAAAACATATCAACCTATAATGTTATCTAAACCATCATCTCATTCCATATATAAGGACTCAGCCTTAAATGTTAAATATTATAGTGATTACATACTAGAATTAATAATATTACATTTTTGAGGATATATATGGTTCGAATTTTTAGAGAACTGGGTCATAATTCACACAAAACAAATAAAATATTAATGATTGAAAATTCTACTCAATTGCACTTTTTTCACAAAACAAAACATTTTAAAATAAAACATTGTTTCTTTTCATGATAAAACTGTACAATTTTCCCCATGAACGCATCCATGTTTCTATTCTCCCATAAATCCTATAAAAACATTTTAAAACAAGGTCTATGAAAAAAATATCATTAAAGGACCTAACGGAAGGTAAAATTTTAGTCCATTGAATACCCATAAAAATATATTCATAAAGACATTCCTTTTTTTGGAAAAATGAATCATATTTTCAACAAATATCATTTTATTACCATTGGAAAATCGATAGATTTTTATGAAAGATCATTAGAAAGAATTTAAAATATATATAGGTGACTCGGGAAATATTTTTATATATAACTCTTAAAAATATTGTAAATCTATAACCTATATAGGGTGTAACCATCATAGTTACAATTATAATGATCATTGAAATATTATTCTTATAATCTATTAGGAGAAACCTAGTCAGTTAACTCTGTCCCATTACATAATGCATTGGAGAGCTATAAAGGCCTCACCCGCCCTTGGTTTAACATGTAACCACCTTTCGTCATAACCAATAAAAAATAACTATAATATAAATATAAAAAATAAATATTTCATAAAATAAAAATATTGTAGGGAAATAACTTTTCCATTTTGAAATCACTTTTCATTTTTACAATGTCCCACACTCATAAATGAAAACACATTTTTGGAAAATAGAATTGTTAACATGCAACAGATGATTCAAAAAATTAAAGTGACAAGAATGGGGGAAATTTCATTCATTCCGTGTATGTTAAATAGACACCCTTCAAGTTTTTACTATGAATACTATAAAGAGTAACATTAAACGAGGATTTTTTTTATAGCATTTCCATTATAAATATCATATAAATGAAGTGAGAATTGATAAAATGGATCTACAATGTGTAATCACTTTATATCAATATAATAAAATTATAAATACAATATAATATTTCAAAAAATTATTTCATACATAATATTAACACAACATAATCAAGAAGTAGATGTTTAACCCAAAGAATGGAAAAGGGGTTACGGATTCCACTACACCACATTCTACTTCCTTTAAAAGTGTTCAAAACTCATGTTTAATAGTTTAAATAAAATTATTAACTCCCTCCAAAACTATATTCAAATTCTTAATACCTTATGCGATGATTTTATAATTTCTTATAACCCATTCTTCAATAAAATTTCATTATTTTCATGGTTTCGGGTGCATTTTTTCATGGTTTGGTGATCGGAACATTTGTGTATAATTACCTATGTTCATATAAATTGGGATTATAAATATAGATTTATAATTGAATAGTATTAATGAACTTACATATATATTAATGGTCTTGTGTGTCATTTTAATTTCATATATAGGGATGATTCATTTGATAAAATGTAATTGATAAATGTTTAGTTTATTTTGGTGGTTTTTCTAAAAACCATAATCTATATCATATTAATTAATATTATGTGTATATATTAGTTCCAGAACATGAAATAGGTTATAATATGACTATATATGTATTATTTAACTATAATTATACTTTTATGACATTCTATGAAGGCGGTAATGGAGAACGAAATGTTATTATCCACTGAGAGGGTTAACTACCATAATTTTTATAATGGTTTAGTTTCGTAGAATTAGAGGAAGAAATAAAAATAATGAATATAATATATTCCATAAAAAACGTAATACTCCAGTATATTCAAGATTATTTTGTCATAAAGAAATTATGGATGATGGCGATGAGGTGAAAATAGAAGAAGAAGAAAAAATAAAAGTGTTTTGAGAAAATTTCCTCTTAGAAATCACCTCATTGAAGAAACTATTGCGGACCTGGGATGTGGTCACTTTGTGAGAACTGAAAAACAAATACCTAGGGAGAGTGGGAAAGAGAATGTTTTTCATATATTTTGGGATCAAAAATTCTATTATGTGAAATTGGGTGGGTAGGGGTGGTGTTTAAACTTGACGATAGTGGTTTTATATGATTAAATAATGATTATTTTATATTTGATGCAACCCACATTGAGGTGGCATTAAATTAAATGAATTTGTATGATAATTAATGTTTAGTATTTTTTTAGGTTCTATAAACACATCAAAACCCCATTAGAAGTTGTAATTGTTTAGTTATTTTTTTCTTTCTCCTTTTAATTTTAACTAGTTTTATTATTTTACTTATACAGGGGAAAATCTTTTTTTACCATGGTTATTTTTTTATGCCTAAAAATAAAAATGTATTTACACCATAACTTTGACTTTATTATTCCAAATTTTTAAGTCATTTAATTAAATTAAATTCATATAATTTGAAACATTATGTTTAAAATTAATCCTCTAGATGAACGAGAACATGGGTTTTTAAAGAGAAAATGTTTAAAAGATTGAATTTTTTTATAAATAATTTCTAAGTGAAATTTATTAAAATTATATAAATTTGAAATATTTATATATAACTTGACAAATTATACTTTAAAAAAATTATAATTTATCTTTATGAAAAATTTAGATGAAAAATTATGTTTTTAATTAAAAAATAGTATTTTCCACTTTTCATCAAAAAATGAAATATCTATGAAAAGTACCGAAATTTAACCCTAAGATAAATTATAAATTATTTAATACAAATTTAATTTTATTTTGTAAAATAAAATTTATTAAAGTTTCTAAATTATGTTTGTAAAACAAGTGTGTCATTAAAAGGTAGAAAAATTGTCTTTTAGAGAAATATATCTTTTTTATTAAAATTTTATTTATTCTTATCATGAGAATTTCAAACTTATTGAATAAATTTAAAAAAATTGAATGAATATTTAACATATAAATTTTATTAATTTATTTCAACAATAGTTCTTAATTTAATTTATTAAGATAAAATTCCATTGTAGGAATAAAAATAGTTTTTTACAAAAATGAATCCATTATATTCAATTGGATTTTATTTTCATTTACTGTTAATTTTAAAAAAAAATTATAAACATTTGTATTATATATTTTCATAATTTAATTTTATCTCATTTATTCCCACTATTCCAAAGGTTAGGTTATAATAATAACATTTAAAAAATAATATTTAGTTTTTCATTAAACTTCATGTAGTGTGTTTTATATGGTATTAATCATACTGTTTCCTTTTTAAAATCAATATATGTTACAATATAAATCCTTTTTTTCAATGGTACTATTGGAATTAAAATATATGGAATTTTGTGTACTTTTTTGGAAAAATTCGGGGGCTTCCACTGGACTGAATGAAGCCAAATAAATTGTCTAGATTTAGGCAAAGATTTTATCAGAATGAATTATTCATGTGTCGCATTTGGATGATGATGTGCAATTGAAGTTACCATGTAGAGTGTTTTTATTTTCCATCATCATTGTAAATATTTTCTTCTTTTTTATTATTAAATAGATTATAGACCTTCTTTTGGGTCTGCACCCCCCCCCCCCATCATTTTATTTTCTCATTTTACCTCTCTATATCCCTTTATTTTATTCCTTATCTCTCATATAATTAACTCTTTGTGGAAAAAGTTTAATGTTTGTTATGTTTTCTTTCTCCTTGTGAGATATCCTACCTCTGTACATTGAGTACTAACTAACAAAACTAGTTTTAAGAGTTTAAACTCAGTGATTCTAAAATGTTGAATATACAATTTGATTGTTGATTTATTATTCACTTTTTGAAAATTGTGATCCTTAGATTGGTAGACCCGACAACACATTCACTCATATTAACAGTTTTCTAATCCCAAATTATTTTTTATTCCTCCACTTCATTGGTTTTTTACTCAGTAGATTAATTCAACAGAGGACATTCCAATTTTTGACCTATTTACACACATATTTTTAAGGAATATATGCTATGTGGAATTAATTTTTATATAGGGATTATTTTTATATTTAAGAGAGATATTATGTAAATCAGGAGGTCAAGTGTTTTTTTTCACTTTTTGGAGAGTTAGAGGTGCCTTGGATGAGATATTGAGCATGACTTCATTAATAAGAGATTTAATGGTTTAATCCATATAGATCAGTGATAGAAACTAGAGTGTTGAAAAATCTAGAGCTGGTATGTTCTTACTAACTTTTAAACTTCTATTTTGATTATGCTTCCCTTATTTGATTCTCATATTTTCTCTATCTTCTTCATTGTGATTATTTTTTCATGTTTTATTTTACTAAATTTGAAATAAATAAATACGCAAAAATATTTTATAAGATTCAATGTGATAAACACACAACCTCAAAGAGACTGACCAGTGGGTTAGCCACTGAGCTATATCTGGGGGAAAATAAAAATATATATTTGATAGTTTAAATTAAATATAATCACTATGAGATGAATTTTTATCTTAATGATATTGATAATATATTTCCACCATTAAATAAATATCTATATATCCTAAACTACTTTTCATAGTGAACTAATTTCATAGTTTATAGGATTGTAGAGGATGATGATTTTTAGGCTTAGTAGTATATGTGTGGATATTTATACTTTCTCATACTTTTCTAGTTAGAGCACAATTTCCCCTAAAATTGTTGCAGAATATTATCAAATATATTCAATTTGAGGTATCATTTAATTAATATTATATATCATGTCTATTAATGGAAGGGATTGTTTAGTTTTTTTGACATATTGATTGATGAGATCCTAAGGACTCATCAGTATGGACATAAATTGTTGAAGGAGATAAAACAATCATATCACCTCTTGACTACCCTTTAGGTGTCATGTTATATATTTGGATTGGTGGGATGAAATCCATGACTGGGTAAAAAATTATTATCAATGATTATTTATTACCATATTTTTTCTCATTGATGAAACAAATAAATATATAGATTTTTTTATGTTGATTTCTGCCATAATGTTGAGATTTTTTATCATAGATACAATTTTCTTTTTTTTGGGTGATGATAGATGTCAATAATAACATCCAAAATTATATTATTTTTAGAATATTTTATGAAAACATGTTATTATCCCAAAGCCATCGTAAAATTATGGTGAATCACAATCCATTTCGGATTATGAGTATAAATATACATTTCACCCATGAATGTGATGAAATTAATTTATTGATATATATCTATGTTTCTTATAGTTTCTTATTGGTGATATAGATTAGTTATAGTTATATTTAAACTTTAGGTGATGATACTGAACACTAGTTCAATGGTTTTATAAGCTACCCGTGATGAAACTATAGCATTAGATAAAAAATATATCTATAGTTTTAACATGATGTTGGTGAATTCGATATTTATTCAACAAGATTGGTGGATTTCATACTAATAAATTAATGGAGAGGGCTAAAACATACATTCTCATGTGATTCTATTAATGATTTATAATTAAATATAAGGATAGTAACATTCAACCTAGAATATTGTTGATAAAGTTATTCGAGATATGGAAGAAAAGTGTCAATTAAGTTCCACACATTTTTGTGGGTTATACACCTGGGTTTTTTGTTTATATATCATGAGTTCTAGAGACAAAATTTTTCGGTGATCATTTAATGTTTTATCACATTGGAAACTAAATATATTACCTACTATATATTGAAATACATGATATGATGTTTTCTTTCTTTCAAGCATTTAATTTTCTACGATGGAAGTGAGATGTTATAAAAATTATTTTCATGAAAAATATTTTTTTAATGGTTATAAAATAAAATATGTGATAATTAACTATCCAATTTAGTCTATATTTTTATAAATCATTAAAAATATTTTCTCTATATATTTTTTATATATTTTTTTCTTAGTCGATATTATATTTTAACATAGAGTGGTATCGATGTTGACTTTTTATTGAGATGTGTGGTTTACCTCTTAATTATGGTGGTGTAACTCAATGTTTTAAGACACCTAACTATGTTTGAGTATAATTCCCTACTCCAAGGGGGATGAAAAAACAAAAAAAACTAGTTATAATATCACATATATATATATATACGTATGATTGTGTATTTAAAAAAAAATTATTTCCTAGACATATTTTTTTAATTTTGGTTGATAATCCCTAATTAATGAATTAAATTTTATATATTTATATTGGATTATTTTATATTAATTTGATTTATTGAGTTAAATTACCCCTAGTTATAATTATATTGAGTATATAAATACATGATGTCTTTTACAAGTCATAGTTCAAGAGGTTCACGTGTGAATTGTAACATGTAATATCGTGGTGTGAGTTATATTTGGAAATAGATGTGTGCCTTTTATGAATGATAAATGGTGTGGGTGTTTATTTATGGGAGTGGATTTTAGTAAGTATAAATATCTTTTGTGCTAAATATTATTGAATGTTTGATGATGTTTGGGGGTACATGGGAGTATTAATTGTATATGAGAATTCAATTGCTTCGCCTTTGGGTATATTTTTCTTCTCAGGATAAAATAATTTAACAGAGATGAGAATTTAATATACAATTTTATTTTTAATAATTAATTATAAATTACTAATAATTTAGATTTTTTTAATTATATTATATTTTTTATTTCATTTAATTATTTAATTATTTTTTTGGGTGGTTTAATTAAGCACCTCATGAATTTTGGATTGAAAATAGAAAATATATATTTTTATGACAAGGGAACCTGCTATAAAAATAAAAATATCTTAAAAATGGAACCACATATTGAAATTAATTTAGTGAAATATTTTTTAGAGCATGGTGCTTCATTAATTAGCGGTGTTTAGTGTTAATGGCCTCTAAGACCATAACAAACTCATTTTATCTATAAATTTTCATGCCCCATCTCACTAAACTCATTTTAATATGAAATTTGAGTAGATAAAAGGGAAGAGGAAACAAAGGATTCCATAATTAATGAGGTGGGATATTTTGAGTTGCAATGATAATTTTTTACATGAAATTTAATTTACACATTTAAATTACATTATATAGTATATAATAGTGTTTTTTATTTTTGTTTTAGTTATTATTATTTTTATTAATAAAAATCACAGCAACTTGCGAATATCCTCTATGTAACCACCATAACTAAGGGTGATTACCTACACCAAATTATGGAGATTAAATTTCATACTAGCCTTAGTGTCCCATAATACGATCATTGAGGCTGTGGAATCTATATTCTCATAACCAATGTGTGATAGGAAACCCTTCATTCTAAATATTCAATCCTCCCTGGGAAGAGTTATTTTTGAATTATTCAAGAAATAATGAGAATATTCCACTAAGATTTTGTTTAGTCAATTATGGTAGTGATAGGATATGAATTAATTTAACATCACAAGTTTTAATAAATAAACATTGTGTTCAATAGAGTACAATATATGCTACATCAAGCTTAAAAAACAACTAAATATAAATATTTAAATTTTACTATTCAAACCAATATGTTAGAATGATGGGAATGAATTATATCCTCTAAATTATATAAATATAGTTTACACATTTTTTAAATAATGATTCATTGGTTACCAAGTCTATTATAGAAGGAAATATAGAAAAAATGAATATAAATGATCTATTTTTATTAAAACCTATTTAAAAAGCAAATACTTGTGTTTATAAAATCCTATCACACTTTATAGATTTTCAATTAATATAAAATATGTGTTATATATACAATTTAATGTCAATAATTGTTTTTCTACATACGATATAAGAACAAATTCATTTTTCTAGATAAAAGAAGTATTTTTCAAAACAAATATAGTTTACCACGTTTTGATAGAGAACCCTTTTTAAAAATATTTTTGACAATTTTATAAGTTTTATTTGAAAAAATAAACTTCATTTTTGTAATTTGGACATAAAAATTTACCTTTGTTGAAATTTTGGTATTTTTCTAATGAAATCAATATTTTAATGAGGAGTCTAAATACTGTATTTTAATTCAAAGCTGCATTTTTGTCTAATTAATTTATATATTTAGATTATCTTTTTAATTGGTTTTAAATTATAGTTATATTATGTTTTTATAATTAAATCCACTTTTTATTTTAAATAAATTCACCATGAAATTGGATATAAACATACATTAATCATTTGATGGTTTTTACTTTTAAAACCCCCATTTTCTCACTTTGACAGCGGGAATTAATTTTAAATTTATTATTGTAACCAACATGTTTTTAATTTTTAAAAATTTGTTCAATGTTTTTAATCATTAGGTCCAAGTTATATTAATATGTCAATTTTATTTTTTTTATTTATGAATACTAACTATGATAATTTTTATTTACCAGAGTTAAATGTAAATCGAGTAAATTATGGTAAAAAACAATATTATAAGGATTATAAAATAACCCTAAAACCATAAAACAATCCAATTGTATGATTGAAATGATACCAATATCACCTAATGGTTGGAATTTATTCATTTAATGTAATTTGTTCCACGAAAGTGATGTAATTATTATTAAAACAAAACAAAGTGACAATATATCACTCTCTTATCTCTTATAAGTATAATAATTTTAATGTAGTGATAAAATTGATTAAATTTTGAAACTAAATATTATATATAAATATAATTAAATAATATAAATAATGTAAATTTATTTTAAATTTTTATAGATTAATTATTTACCATAAACATTGACACAACAGTGATATTGTAATTATTTTATTTAGAGATATATCATATAAATGATATTATAAATATTAAAATCAATATTATGTGAAATAAGTTATGTCATCCATGATTTTAATAGCATAAGTTTACATTTTATAAGACTATTAAATTCTTTTTTTATAATTATCTCTTTTTTAGATTTTAATAAAATTCAATGAAATTAATAGTGTAAAAATTAACACTATTGATATTTTATAAAAATAATATTTTATTAAATTATTTAAAAATAATAAAAAAATATTTTATAATTACAACGTATATATAAAAAATTATAAAATTTAATTTGGTGTTTAATTATGGGAAATGGATGCTATATAAGTGAAATTAACACCCTCTTGACAATTAAAATGTTGTTTCCTTGATTAAAATTAAAAGATAGTAATTAATGATAAACCGAAAGAATAAGGTTTAAAATAAAATAAATTCATCTATAAATTTTTTTTAGATTATTTATAACTATAATCATCTTATATTTTAATTAATATTTTTTGTACCATTTGGAATCGAAATTGAATTCATATTAATTTAATAATTTTGAAAATTCCAAGGTTTCCCCTCCCTTCTCCAATAAAAAGTCACCCATTTCTCTCTATTAATCTAACTTCAAAAGCCTTTTTGTTCAGAATATATCTACCCAAAAAACTTCCTAGAATTATTACACTCATACTAGAAGCCTATATTATGGAAGAAAGTCTCACAACAATTTATTTTAGTATAAACCAAAAGAAGTTGCATGATTAAGAGGTAACGCCTTCTCTCATAATTTTTAGTTTCATTTTCACTATCCACTACCTATACTCTACTTATTTTATGAGTAAAAAACAAAAAAATAATATACTAAATATAATTGGATGTTTTTATGATTATGTTTTAATCTACACTTACACACACCTGCATTTAATAGGAAATAAACATATTGTTTCTATGTACGGTGAAATACAGCCTTAGGAAATGATGGTTGTTCAATTTTGTCCTACCTCCTACCATGATGTCCATTATGAGGGAAAATATACTTCTGTATGATATATATTATATTTATATTTTCTAAAATATTATGTAATTTTTCATAAAATTCCTTTATGATTTCTATGTTGTTTAAATATGATAATTTTATTTGAGGAAGTGTGGAATACCGCCCACTCAAAGTGATATGACTCATTCCCTCTATACATGGATCGTATAAAGGATGGTTTCATTAAACCCTTTGATACATATATTACATTAATATAATAATTTTATTATAATATGAAATAATATAATTAAATTATTATTTTCTATATGGAAAATAAATGAAAGCATCATTCATGCGTACATACGACCTATCGTCTCCATGAACGGTGCATTTCATTTCTTATTTCAAAATACATTAGATTATTATAAATATATATATATATGAGATATATATGATATTTAAGTCATGAATATTATTCTTGAGATGATTTCCTTTTTACATCATGGATAATTTATATCAAAAAAAGTTCATTTTTGACTCAAGTACCCAATATCGACAAAACATCTGACATGAACAGAAATAGTTATGTAATTTTTATAACATGGTAATATGTGATATAAAAGATAAAATAAAATTGAAAAAGGTTCTCTAGAAAGTATA
Organism: Viscum album; assembly: GCA_963277665.1. Lineage (NCBI taxonomy): Eukaryota > Viridiplantae > Streptophyta > Magnoliopsida > Santalales > Viscaceae > Viscum > Viscum album. Next base: position 778,434,439 of record OY728158.1, read on the forward strand.
AATTAACCAATGTTTATTATTCAGGAATATAAATATTGTAAGTGATGAGTCAGACTCAAGGTAAAGGAAATCTTAACTCAATTTCCATTCTTTGAGTTAAATATCCATGTCATTGGTTTTTTTCAAGAATATGTGTGAATGACCTGTGTTTGTTTTACAGTAAATATCCAATTATATTATATGTATTTATATTTTTCCTACATAATTATGGTATTGATTTATCCTTAATCTAATTATAAGATTTTTGTAAGGGACTTAGTCTTAATCTCATTTCATGGAGGCATATTTTGATGTTATAAACCACCTTATATATACAATTTATAATCAACACCTTTGACTTTTATTTTAATTCAATTTTTTTAAAGGAATATTTTTTAATATGAGGCATTTTATAGAATAAAAAAAAGTAATTTTTGTTAACTTATGTGGCGATAATGACCTTTCTACCACCATGACCATTGTTTGTAATTTGGATTCATCTACAAGAAATAATGTTTTTTAACGAAAATAAATACCATATTCTATTTTTTTATTTTTTTATTGAAAATAGTTTTAAAAATGAATTGATTTTACCTTTAAATTATATCATATAATTGCAACATGGAAATGTTATTTTTCATTTATGCATGTTTTATATATTATGATTCTGTTATGGTTCATGGGAATTTCTTATATATTTATGTGATTCTAGTATAAACTAAGGGTGGGTGAGCCTGTGATAGATCTCTAATTTATTGGGTAATATTATGGAGCTAAATTTTATGGTTTCTCTAAAGATATTTAAGGAATATACTGTGATGGTAATTTCAAACATAACCACGAAGGTTACTCCCTATGTATCTGTGAAACATACAATGTAAGTATGATATGAATTCCATAAGTTACCTCTATGATTTATGATTTCTTTTAGTCTTATAGAAATATTATGATTTCATGAGTTATGTTAAATATTTTATGTTTTATGGGTAAAAATTATAAATTTTTTAAAATGTTTTCAAGGGTTTAAAATATTGATAAACTAAATGTTTTATTCCTTATTCTATATTTCTTACTAATAATTTTAAGCTCATACCAATTTTTGGAAATGTTTTTGATAGGGTATAAATATGGTTAATAGGATGGAAAAAATCGAGTTGGATGTTATGAATATTTTATCATGAAATGGAATACATGTTTTATTTTTAAAATGTTTTAGATTATTAAAAACTGGACAAGGGGTAGACTAGTCTACTTTGTAATGTCTGAGATATTATGTAATAGTTATTACCTAATTCTATAAAATTCTAAACATGAAAATATCCTCAAATGGAAATAAAGTCAAATTATTGAATTAACTAAAGATTGTGTAATTTTTAAGGTTGGGGTATTATAGTTAGTATCAGAGGTCAGTTTAGACATCTTCAGGGATTAGTAGAATTTGTTAAACATACAGTAACATTCTATGTCTATTATTTTGGTTAAATACCTGTTATTTAACTTTTTTTAATCAATGAATATTGGTTAAAAATGGAAGGATGAGGACCACAAACAACATTATTATCTCTTCTTGAAAACTTTCTTTCAATAAATATTGTAAATTCATGTTTGATTGATTTTAAAAATTTATCAAACATGAACCCAAATTGCAAGTAGTTGTTTGAGATATCAAACACCTCTACAATACCTCAATACAATCACGGATCATGGTTCATTTTTAATAAAATATTATTTTTATTATATTTTCATATTTTGAAATAAGATAAATATTATCGTGGAATTTTTAGATATATTAACTTATCAAAATATTGTGAAGCATATAATGATTTTTAAAAAGATTATGAAGAAGGAAACCATTGCACAACCTAGTTATATTTTCTATTAAAATATAGTTTTTCAGCACATATTTATATTACTTTAAGAGGATCATTAATTGAAGTTTCAACTCAAACTCGATCTGAAAGTTTTTTAAAAATAATTTTTTTTTCTAATGTTCTGAAATTATATATCATACATGATTATTTTCTAAAAATATTTTTCTATGAGCACTCATATGACCCAAGTTATACAACGGTACTTGGATAAAGGAATCAAGTGATTTTGAAGAATCTCTAAATCATTATAAAAATTCAGGTACCTTTTATCTATATGAACAAAATAACAATAAAACTAGGTGGATTCCATGATCATGGAATGATGTTCTTTATTTTTGGAATAGTTTTATTAAATCATTTTTTGGTGAAAAATAGGCTAATATATATATAATACATTATGAATTAAGATGTTAATGTCACTATGAATTGGGATGAAAATGGTAGGCATAAGAAAATATTTAACATTAAAACATGGAATTGTTATTTTTAAGGATTTTATCTCATATTGGGAGTATTTTATATGAAGGATGTAGTTTTAAAAAAATAACAACATGTCAGATGAGTGAAAACCAATCACATATGACAAGGCTGCGGGAATATAACCCACAACCAAAGGGTGAAAAGGGTGCATAGCCTACCACTATCTCAAATTAAGTCTCTAGTTGGTATAACATTATATTTTTAGTTAAAAAAAGTTTATGAAATAATAAAAAAGTGATTGTTGAAACTTATGTTTTATCAAATGGATTTCCTTGGAAAAGGAAAATGATTTGGAGATTGAGGGGTATATGTTTTTTTGGAAGATGTTCACACTTTTGGGAACCCTTTACCTATGGAAAATGAAATATAATGAAATTTTGTTTGAGTAGTAATGGGTTAACTAAATTCTGGAAGAATCCATGTTGTTATTTTTGAATAATGGAGATGCAGTTTATTTATAGAATTTATTAAACTTTCTTGGATAATATCTGATTAGGAAATTACTTTTTGTATGAGACATTAAGAGTGGTTGACTTTATTTGGAGATAAATATTGAAACATATCTTGGAAGACTACGCTATCAAATAATTATAAATTTTGTGTTTAAATTTTAGTTTTTAATATTTGAGAAATTTTATAGAAAGTAATTTTGTAAATGGTCTTTATCGAACATTGGATATTACTATAGAATTTTGGATATTTGTTTAGTCATTTTTTATAAAGGATTATAATTGTTTTGGAAGTATATTATCTTATCCAAACCATTTTGGTTTTGGTTAATGTTTAAAGACAGGATTAATATATAATTAATCTTTTTTGTGTAAATTCACAATCTAGAAGTTGATTCTAGTGCCTCAGGTGTGACCAAGTTATCTTGAATACTCATTTTTTGGAAAAAAAATGAGTTTTTGGAAGAAATTTTTTAAAGTATGAAACTCTACATGAAAATTAAGTACATATAAAAATTTTCATATTTAATATCATAAATAAATTCCTCAACTTTAGGAAAAGAATCTTCAAAAAAATTCCTTTTACTTTTCCAACTGTGAAATCAAAGATCGTTTAACCAATCACCATATTGTGGTTTTCTGATAGTCAAATTTCTCCTGATCATTTTTTCTATCACTGTCCATCAGAACAATATGGTTAGTCTTTCTTCTAAATCGAAGATTTATAACATGGAATATTACTATTTTTTATCTTTTGTGACCTTTGAATGGTCTATTCATTCACTTAATGTGGATGTTTTATTAATCATTTTTCCAATGTGGGAATTAAATAAAGGTCATTTTAAGAGTCGTTCCCTAGTTATGAACTAAAAATTTAAAATTTGAGAAACAATTTATTCAAGGGGAGGATGTAATATCATGAGTTTTAAGAAAGAAAAACTATGTTCAATAGCGTAATGAAAGGCTACATCAATCTTAAACGAAGAACTAAATATTATTATTTAAATATTACCCTTATAACCTAACTGTTGGAATGAAAGGAATGAATAGTATCAACTTAATTATGAAAATATGGTAAAAACATGTTTAAATAATAATTCATTTATTACCAAATTTATATAAAATGGAAATAAAAACCAAATGAATACAAAGGATGTGTTTTTATAAAAACCTATATAAAAATAAAATATTTGTGTTTATAAAATCATATCACTCATTATGGATTTTTATTTAATAAAAAATATGTGTTTTATATTCTATGTAATTTTTTAAATTAGTCTTTTACATATTCTATATATGATATAATAATAAATACAATTTTCTAGATAAAATGTGTATTTTTCAAAAAAAAATACAGTTTTACCAATTTTTGATAGAGAAAGGTTATTAAATCTAGTTTTTTACAACTTTATAAGTTATCTCTGACATAATAATATTCTTCTTCGTAAGAAGAACATCAAAATTTTCTTTTTATTTAAATTTTTTTATTTTTCTAATGAAATTCATATTTTAATGAATTGTTAAAAATATTGTACTTTAATTCAAAAATGGATTTTAAACTAATTTACTTATATAGATAGATTATATTTTCAATTGTTTATAAAGTATAAATGGATTATTTTTTGATAATTAAATAAAATTTTGGTCATTCTATGTAATTTTACAAGGAAATTTGATATAAAAAACATCAATCTTTTGATTGTTTTTACTTTTAAAAATACCCATTTTCTCACATTGATAGTAAGAATTAATATTAAATTAATTTCTACAATATCTTTTTTTGGAAATTTTAAAAGTGGATTCCATATTTTGAATGAGTGGGTCCAAATTATGTTAATAATTTAATTTTAGTTTCTTGTGTTATTATGAATAGTAACTATAGAAACTTTTTTACCTCAATTAAAGATAAATCTTTTGAATTATGTTAACATGCAATATGATAAGGATAATAAAATTATCCTAACACCTACAAAAATATTATTGTTTGAATAAAATTTTACCAATATCACCTAAGGGTCGAAAATGATTCATTTAATGGAAATATAACCCTGAAAGTTATGTAATTTTTATTAAAACAAAACAAAGTGACAACATGTCACTCTTATATTTATTATAAGTACAATCATTTTAATATTGTGATAAACTTGATGAAATTACAAAAATAAATAGTCCCCAGATATATAATGAAATTATCTACAAAATGGTTATTTTTTTTTAATTTTTATACAGTAAATAATTACCATAAATATTAACACATCAGTGGTATAGTAATTATTTTATTAAGAGAAATATAAAATAAATGATACTATAAATATTAAAATAAACATTATTTGAAATAATTTATATAATCCATGATTTTTTAAGTGAATATGACATGTTATAAGTCTATTAAATTATTTAGTTTTTAGTTATCTATATTTTTGTATTTTATTTAAATTCAATGAAATAAATAACAAAAAATTAATATTATTGATATTTTATAAAAATAATATTATATTAAATAATTTTAAAAAAATAAAAAAACATTAATAATTAAAAAGTAGATATTTTAAGGTATAAAAGTTAATTATGTGTCTAATTATGGGATATTTAACTCGTATAAGAGAAATTAATTGTATCTTAAAAATTAAAATGTTGTAATCTCAATTAAAGTTATAATAGAGTAATTATGGGTAAACTGTAAAATATGGTTTAAAATAAAATAAATACATGTCTAAAATTTATTAGATGTGATTATCTAGAAATATTCTCATTCTATATTATAAATAAATGATTTTTGGACAATTTGGAAATGAAATTAATTATATATTAATTTACTAAATTGAAAAATTTTAATGGTGCCCCTCCCCTCTCCTATAAAAAGGAACCCATTCCACTATATTAATCATATTTACAATTTTTTTTGGTTCAGAAAATCTCTACCCATACATCGTAGGAAAACCTTCCACTCTACCTAGAAGCCTCCCTTAAGAATGAAATCCTATGAAGGTTGCCTTTTGGTAGAAACCAAAAAAAGTTACCCAATTAAGAGGTAACACCTTCCCTCATTCTTTTTAATTTCATTTCCATTCTCCACTATATTTAAACTTATTATTTGATGATTACATAACACCATTATTATCCTAAATATAAAAAGGATTTTTTTGGGATAATTTTTTAACCTAAACATACACACACCTTTATTTAAGGGGTAATAAAAATATTGTTTCTATGCATGGTGAATTAGAGCCTCAAGAGACAATGATTGTTCAGTTTTCTCCCACCACCTCTCATGGTGGAAATTATTATGGAAACTATATTTATATATGATATATATAGTATTTATATTGTCTCTATTCTTTTGAATATTTTTAAAACATACTTGTTTGCTTTCCATGTTGTGTAAGTATGATAATTTTGTTTGAGGAAGTCTGGACGACCACCCCTCAAAGAGGTGTAACTCATTCATGCAATTCATGGAATGTAAAAAGATTTTTTTATCAAACCAATTATACATATATAGAATTAATATAATACTGGTATTTTAATAAAAAAATTATAATATAATTATTATTCTCCTAATTTGAAAAATAAATGAAAGTTGCGTTAATGCGTTCATATGGCCTACCATCTCTTTGAATGGAACATTTCATTTATTATCTCCAAATATTATGGATTATTATAAATACATATATACTGGATTTATATGCTATTTAAATCATTAATAATATTCTGGAGATGATGTAATTTTACCACATTTTAAATTTACATCAAAACATGTTCATTTTTTCTTAAAGTACCTAATATCAACAACACATCCTATATGAACTTGATTAGTTGTACAATTTTTATAAAATGTTTATAAGTTATATAAACAAATATTAAACTAGAAAAAGGATCTCAAAAAAAGTAAAAATTATCTTATGTTTAGTATTCAGGAATATAAGGATTGTACATGACTAGTCGAACCAAGGTATGGGAAATCCTTACACAACATCCATTCATGGAGTAAAATATCCATCTCATTGGTTTTTCTTCAAGAATATATGTTTATTTACTCTGATTTTTTTTACACGAAATATTCAATTATATTGGGTATATTATTAATTTTCACACATAATTGTGTCATTGATTTATCCTTTATCTAATGATACGATCATTGTAAGGGACTTTGTCTCAATCTATATTTGTTCAGGCATATTGGGATATTATAAACCACCTTCTTTAATAGAGTTTCCAATCAAACCCTTTGAATTTTAAAATCATTCTATGGTTTTCAAAAGTAAACCATTTTTATATGAGGTGTTTTACTAGACGACATAAAAGAAATGTTTTTTAACATATACTTTGATAATGACATTCCAACCTTTGTGACCATTATTTTGTATTTGGCTTCATATACAAGCCATAATGTTTTTAAAGAAAATTAAGTACCATATTCTCTTTTAGGTATTTTGTTATTGAAAATAGTTTTGAGAATTAATTTATTATATCTTGAAATGATATTATATTATTTAAATATGGAAATTTTATTTTTTTTCTTTATACATGTTTTATTTGATATTATTATTTTATGGTTCTTGCGTATTGATTATATATAAAGGCGGGTTTTCGATAAACTATGTGTGGATACACCCGTGATAGCTCTTCAATGACTTGGGTAACAAGATAGAGGTAAACGTCAAGGATTATCCTAACAGATTTAGGCAATATACTATTTTCGGTATTCCAAATGTTTCTATGAAGGTTACTCTATATATAGCTATGAAATCTACAATGTAAGTATGAAATGAATGCCACAAGTTACCTTTTTGATTTATGATTTATTTAAGTCTGACATAAATCTTATGATTTCTTGAGTTATGTTAAACAGATTATGTTTTTTGGGTGAAAAGTATGATTTTTTTAAAATGTTTTCATGGGTTTAATTTGTTGATGCACTAATAGTTTTTTCATTATTTTTTAATAATTTCTGAGATTTTTATGATCATTAAATGTTTTATAAGTGTTTTCCATAGGTTATAAGGATGGGTATGAGGAAGGAAGTAATCAAGATAAATGTTGTGAAGAATTTATCAATAAAAATAATTCTTTTTTTTAATGTTTGAGATTATTATTATCATGGTATATTGTAGACTTGTATACATTGTAATATCTAAGATATTATGAAATAGTTTTGGCATAATTATCTAAGAAACTAAACCTGAAAATATCCTCAATGTGAAATAAAGTAAATTTATTTAATTAACTTATGATTATGTAATTTTTATGGTTAGGGCCTTATAATTAAAGGTAGTGATGTACAATGAACAATGACTATAATAGCTTTGTTTTATAAGTGGCGGATATAGTTCCTTGCAGTGAAGAAGGAGTCAGTTATGGGGAAAAGTCATTTATTTTATCAAATAGTGTATGATTGTGACCCTATGTATGGGTTTTAGGGTTAGGGTGATAGATTCAACAATAAACATGTTCAACACATCAACTTATTAGCTCATACTTGGGGTTTATTGGGTTGGTAATGAAGTGAACCCAGTCAAGTGGGATGGGTCTAGTGAAACAGATTCTATGACAACGATTTTATTTTCTACACATTAATCAATGATTTATTACATAAGAGTACACATAATAAAACCTAGAAGATTGTGTAGAATTTTTCTTTGGAAATTGGGTACATTACATGACCATTTAAAATTGTGGATATATTTTCCTTATTGAAAACATCGTTATCATGCTCATAATATTCCATCATTCTAAAAAATGCATGGAATAACCTTGGGAAAAATATAAAAATGTGGTGAGATATAAATCACAAAAAGGTAATAATAAAATAATAACCAGAATAAGATATTACATGTTAGATTATAGGTGTATCAATGGGACATAAAATGGGTCAGAATCATAAACATGAATAATGAGTCATGGCATGGAATGATAACATAACAGAAACATTGGAATGTGAAAACAACTTTAAACATGACATAATATGCATTAATCAATGTCATACACCATGAAATAATAACATAATGTTCATAGTATAACCTATTGTCCACCATAAATGAAATATCATGATAGTAAAACATTACCCAATGCATTGGAGTGCTATTAGGGTGTATCCATCATAATCAAATCATGTACATGAATAATTTTTCTATATAGATCACATAACATTAGAACATATTTAATCAAATTAATACTTGTGACAATAGAGATTCGATTACATAAATATATGTCCCCAATCAAGTATTTCTATGTGCATACATGTGAACACCCTTGATACAAAATGGGTATGGGTATTCACTATATAATTTTTTGGAGTGGGAAATTATAGTGAAATTTTGGAACAATAACACTGACACATAAATGATAAGAATATGGTACAATAAGAGTGAGATGGGTATCAAATAATGTATATATCATAAGGTAAGTAAGGGTTGGATATGGAAAACCATATCCATACATATGTATTTGGGGATAAAAGGCATCAGATAATGAATATTCTTGAATAAAGAGGACAATGAGAGGATAACATACCTTGGGAGGGTGATTCCAAAAGCATGGGAGGAGCTTCTTAAGAGATTTTGGGTACCTAGGAAGGAATATAGAGAGTTAAAGAAAGATTAAAGATATTCTAAAATGATATTTTGAGTGAATAGGATGGGTATATTGGATGGGATTATATAGGAAAAGAGAGGGGAGTATTTTATTATTTCTAAAACATAGGTTTAAGAATATATATAAAAAAGTAATAGAAAAACAACCATTACCATGTTTTTTTCCATTTTTTCAACCAAAATATAATTATGTTTTGATATTTTAAAATTACAATGACCTAATATATTAAAATATTACCCTTGGTGATGTGTAAGTTAGTCATGCTTCTAAATAAATGATTTTAAAACATTAAAATATAATATAGGTTTTAGAAGATTCATAATGGATTTTTTAAAATTATAAAAAAAATACAAAAAACATTAATTTAAACTAGAAAAATATATTTACAGTTGGGTACTTATTATTGAATTATTATATCACTTTTGGGTCAATATGATGTTATAATTCACACCATTTGTTTATACAGTATTTAATTTTCACTCGAAAATTCGACTATATCAAAAAATTATGAATAATTAGCCATTGAATAATTTAATCATTAAGACTCTGAAAATAATATTTATTCTATCAAAATAATTTTCTAAATATATGAATATTTAGTTATAAAATAGAATTGACATTTACTGGGAAATTTTATGTTTTTTTAACAATAAAAATTTTCAAACCCTTATAAAAAGTACATTACAATTCATAAAAACATTATAATAATTTATATTTTTAAAAAAATATTTAAAAATATTATTTTATTAAAATATTATTTATTTTAAAAATCAATAAATTCATCAAAATAAATGACCTAATTGAAATTAAATATTACCCAAAATTAAAATATTAATTTTATTGGATAAAAATCAAAATAATTTATAAAGAAACTATGGTAAGAAAAATATATATTAATTATTCTATACAATATACATATTCATAATGTTAGGGTCTTGATATATATCCCTTTATTTATCTAAAACATTTTATAAGGGTATGGTCTGTGATGGTGACATTTTCATGGGGTAGTTCGACATATATGGTTTAGCCCATGATCACGATGAGCTTGAACTTCTCCTGTAAATAGTTTTTCTCATGCTTTAGATACTCAATATAAACATCATCTTGCTCAAGGGAAAATATTTGTGAGTCTATATCCCCTAGAAGCTTCGATAAAAGGGATTCATAGGGTACGATCCAACTAGTTGGGCATTCACTTCCTTTTTTAGGTCAATTGGATTTTTCAAAACCGAACATTTATAATAAATATGACCACTATTCAATGACTATATTATCAGTGGATATGATGCATAGTTATATTTTTAATCTGATATGATATAATAAAACCAATCAATTTCTTTTGTTTTCTACAACCATGATACTTCATTATACTTTTAATTAAATCACAATGTGAATTTTATTTATAAAAGTTTAATTCATTATATGTTCAAGCCACATAGACTCGAGTGGGTAGCTGGGGCATAGAATAAGCTGATAAATTTACCTAATTTGATATTATACCGGCTTGTTAGTTTGTTGGTAGGAAAATTATGTTGAGTTTGATAAAGACTAAAATTAGTAGAGTGGGTGTAATTGTCTGTAATTTCTGATACATATTCCCTATGTCCCCCATCTTCCACAACACTACCACCATATACTGAACCCCTAAATCAACACATGACCTTCCTTTTTATTCTAATATTTCATAAAAATATGAAATCTCCAATGGGTGTCAATTTTGGAAAAATTAATAGTCTTTTTAAATTATTTTTTCACAAAAATCAGAATAGAAATATTTTTTATTATATTATAGATATTTTAAATGTTGTTTTGAGAATTTCAAATATTTGATATAAAATTTAATAATGAATATACCTTGAAAAGAAATTTTGTACTATCACATTCATTTATTGATTAAAATAAAAAAATTCTTCTTTTGGGTTATTTTGATCCCAAAGGAAAAAACTTTTATCTAAAAGAATATTTTGGATATAAACATCTATTAACACATTCTGATGAAATTTAGGTTGAAAAATGAACATGGGATATCCGAGTAGGAACCAAGATCTAGGTAAAGATAACGATTAACCATTTAAATGTTTAATTTAATAATGAAATTATGTTTTGATAATGTTCTCTTCCATGATAGACAGTGAAAGACCTTTAGTGGGTTTTTCGAGTTACGAAACGTCGATGAGTGTCGTGAGGAGATAAATGATTTATGATGAATTATTTTCAAAAAATATATAATTTTATGAGTTAATTATAATTATAATAATCCTAAAACTATCAAAACATTATATAAGAGTGTAGTTTAATTAGATTTTGGTTCTATGATATGTGGTAGTTATCCAATGGTTTACTACAAAAAAAGTGACAAGATAATTTCCCTATGATCTACACTAGTTTAACAGGTTATTAATTGTATTAATTGTCCAAAAAGATTAAAATTAAGATTCATATCTCCCCAAAAGTATATCTTTTTGGATATTTATCCTTTAAATTTCTTTTTTGAATTTGAAAAATGATACTAATAGGAATCTATTCAAATGGTGAAAACATATTGATGATTTTAGATTAGGGTTTATAGTATTCTTTCTCACCTATTGCTTTGGTTTTGCGGTATGTCGACCATATATGAGCAGATTCAGCATATGTTAAATGATTCCCATTATTGATTGATCTAGAAAAAGTGTGAAATTTGGTATGTGTGATGTTACATATAATTATTTAATGGTATTTTTGATGTTGTGTTCCCTACCCCTTTTATGTAGAAAATTCTAGGAGGCTGATTTGGCCATAATAAATTTCATAAATACCATTTGTAAACAAGAAGGGTGTGTTTCAAAATTCATTAAGGGATAAATTCCAAAATTCATATCTATATGAAAAGGGTTTGTTAACATGTACCCCTCTTTGAGTAATCATTGTTTGAATGGAGGTAGAAGTTTATAAAATGAGATCATATTTCATATGGCATGACATGGTGTATAGAGGACCGAGAACATCATTTTTTAGGTGATAGATTTTCATATTATATGTTGTTATTATCGTAGTGATACTTTTGGAGAGAAAGACAAACACAATGTATCATATAAAACTTGTAGGATGATATAATATCCTAAATAATGTTTGACCTAGACTATACTAAGGTGTTCTAGTAGGTCTTGACTATATATTATAATTTCATATTATTCTATTAATATTTTCCAATGGGATTGTATTTTGTGTTACTAAACATTTGATATCTCATATTGACTCTATTTACTCATCCCTACATAAGAACCCATGTAGTATTGGGCTTGTAGTTGTGTAGAAGTTTGAAATTTATCAGGTGTAAGAATGATTATAGAGTTTGTGTTTCTAGTCTATAGAGATGGGTTTAATGTGGATCAGTAGAGATGTCACAATGGAATATTATATATATATATATATATATATTAGTTTCTGTAATTAGTATGAGTTTTCATGTCAGGAACTAACCCATCTTCCCTTTATCGGAGCACCTCAGCTAACCTGTGACATGGCCTGAAGGGTGTTCCCGATATGCATGAGCTAGAAACTAATGTCTGGGAATTAATTAATTTCCTTTGGGAATGACTTTCTCAATATTAATATATAAATAAGAAGAATAATCTTACCTGGAATCTAAAATAGACTTTCTATAAATATAAATCAATAAAAAATAGACAACTAGACCAAAATAAAAGACATTCCAAATAAGGAATAACTAAAAAAAATGTCCAAGGAATAACCAAAAACATAAAAAAGATAAATCAGTTAAAAACTAAATCCCAAGATAAAAATAAGTAGAACAAGCCTATATGAAATATATAAGAAAAATAAAATATAAAAAATTTAAAATGATCTCCTCATGATCCATGTTCATACACTAACATCAACACTAAGCTCGTACCATGAGAAACTAGATAACTCAAGTTCCATTGGAAGAAATATCTAGAATCAAGAAGTACATTAGAACATTAAATTTTTTATAGAGATGAGAAAATATCCTAGTAGGTAACCTTCCCACACAATATGCATAGTATTTTAATGTAATGCCTTTCCAACTAGTTTCAAATATAACTATAAAGATATTCTTTCTGTTTTAATAAAAATATATAAAGTAATAATTTTAGAAATTCACTTACATTTTGAAAATATAGTTACTCGCGAAGGCCAAATATATAATTGAGAAAGTTTAGTAATTAAATGACATTTAAAAAGAAGAAACCATTCTAATACAAACCCTTAAAAAAGAAAATATTTCAGAAATAAAGGAAAACAACCCACATTTTAAAACCCCAATTTTACTCTTATTAATTACAATTATTTATTGAAGAATAAAATTATTAAATTAAAATACATAAAATAATAATAACTAGAATAAAAAAATAATAATTTAATAACAATAGTAAAGTAATAAAAGTAAAAAACATTTTAAATCACTGTAATGAAGCGTAAATAGATATATAAAAACATTAAAGTTAGGAAGGATGGAAATAACCAAAAGTAAAAGTCATCTTGAGACTATTCCTAGGTAATATAAGGTCAATTAAACCTAGGTTCATTTACTATATTAGTGGTTGTACCACCATAACAATCTACATGCAATCTGTAGGGAGAGTATATAATGCAGGTTTTGAAAAAAAATGTCATTTTTAAAAGAAAACACACACTTTTGACAATAATGGATACATCATGTGTCAAATTGATTCATGGTGGATTAAAAACATAAAAAGGTAAATTATTAGTCATTATTATATAGTAACAATAAAATTAGATCACATTTTCTTGATTTGGAGTATGTGAAACACATTTTTAACTAAAATGTCATATTTAAATGAAATCAAACTCTTTCAATTATACCAGTCTCACTGTGTGTCAGATTAAATTGTGGTTAATTTATATATATTGCAAATGAATTATGGATATTTTCAATTATGTATAAAAAATATATAAGTGGGTTTCATTGGTATTGGGTATGTAACACAGGTTTTGAACTAAACTATCACTTTTAAATGATAAAACACACGTTCAATCATTCCGGATACATTGTGTGTCATAATAACATGTACATAATTCCTACATGTAAAGTATAAATTATTTTTATTTTTTTAATATAAAAACCACTATAATGTGTTTTAAAAATTTTGAGTATCTGACGCATGTTTTGAACTAAAATGGCATATCTAAATGAAAATAAGCATTTTGGTCATACCAGTCAAACCATGTATTAAAATGATGTTTAATTAATTCATACACATCAAAAACGAATCATATATTTTTTATAATGTGTTATGATGATAATAGTGTGTTTCCCTCTTTTTTTATATGAGAAATTTGTTTTAAATTATAGCTTCACTTCTAGATGAAAACACATACTTTAAGTGATATCTAATGCACTGTGTGTCAGTTTCATGTGTAATTAATTAATACACATCATAGATTAATTGTATAAATTTTCCTTAAATATAAATACAATATAATTATGTTATTATAGTTTTGAGTATGTGACACATATTTGGAACTGAAGTGACATTTTTAAATGGAAACATGATCTTTAATCTATATGGACCACATCACATATCAGATTGATGGGAAGTTGATTACTACACCTAAAAATGAATTATGGACTATTTTTATAATGTATCAAGACAATATGATCTTGTTCGCCTAGTTTTAAGTATGTACACATGTTTTAAGTTAAAATGTCACCATTAAATGAAAGCAAAAACTTTCCGTCACATCGGCCATAATTTGGGTTAGATTGATGGGGAGTTAGTTTCTATACATCATAAATTAATTATCTATATTTTTTCTTAAATATAAAAATAATCTGAGTGTTTTTGATCAATTTGAGTATGTGGTGTATGTTTTTATTTTGAAATTTTATTTTCAATTACTACACATTCTTTTGGTCATACCGGCCACACTATGTGTTGGATTGACATGAGGATGACTCATACACATCAAAAATGAATTATGGATCATTATTATAATGTATCAATACAATACAAGTCTTTTTCATTATTACTAGGAGTTATAGTTAGAAACTATAGGGATATATTATATTGATAACTAAGTCTTATTACTTATAAATATAGATATATGAAATATAGTATTGTGTGTTTTTTAATTCATAAAGATTAACTAACTAAATTATCGAATTATAAAATATATGGTGTGTCTATGAATCCACTATAAATATGAGGTTTATGAGAAAAATATGTTATAATGATGATTTTGGAGTTGGTTTTATTAATTCACGTAGCTCTGAGATTAATTACTTGAGTCACAACAATCACGATAACTAATTCCCTTGAGTGATTTTTTAATATAATCATATAATCTTTATAATAATCACAGGTCCCTATAAGGTTTATTATACAAGATTTAGTGAAGTAATTCAAGGTTTGAAATCAATAATCTAATTATTCCTTGGTTTCCTAGATGTCTTCCATGCTTCAAAGCCTCAATTCTATTTCCCTACTGATCGGGATGGACTGAAACTATCACTACTTCCCCTATCCCCAATATTCGTACACTAAGTGACTAAGATCAAAAGAAATAAGTAACATGTATTTATTTCATTAATGAAATAATTGTGACCATAAACTATGTATCACCGTATACCCACTAATGATTTAGCACAATATACCAATAATTCATAACATAATGAAAACAATGAGCAATAAGGCTTCTAAGATAGTAATGATGGATGGGCCTCCTCCTTGATCTATAACTCCAAACTTTTCTCTCAATAAATAATCGATTGAATATATTTTTGTTTATATTTCTTTTTTATATGTCATTAGAAACATTTTGTAACTATATAACTGATCTGCATCATCCATGCATTGTTTCTATCCCCTACAGGCAATTTAATACCATTTAATCTTTATATCCATGTCTCTCCTTTGAGTACATACTCAACTACCCATTCTAAAAATCCCATATTCCCTCTCTGATAGATATGATGCTATATGTACTTGTTTTTATAGAGTTTCCTAATATAGTTAGATAATCCATACACAAAAATCTCATCATGTTTGAATTCCACATGTCTATGAAAATCTATTCAATTCTATCATAGTTTTGGATTCCTTTAATCCTTTTATATTAATAATTTAATATATTTTATCTTGTTTTTAATTACTAGAATTAATGGTTGTGTCATTTGCTGAAATGACATAGCATTCCATGCAATGTTTAGAAAAAATAGCAAGCACAACCTCAATTGGTGTTCAGAATAGTACATGACATAGTTGTAAAAAGTGACATTTAGACTTCACTATATTGGGATGTGCCATATATAGAGTCATGTGGACTTCACACATTGTTTTGGTGTCACAAAATTTATTTGAGGATGTCCTTATCAGTATTGGTATCATAGGAAACATCCTAGCATGTCTTTTCCTTTGTTGACATTTGGTGCATCGATGTGAATGTTTAATGACATTTTTTGTGAAACTATTCACCTTTCCTTATATTAGGATATCTCAATGATTCCTTTTAAATAATCCAATTTTACATATAGAATTAACAAAAGAATAATTTTTAACATTTTACTATATTGGTAATAATCATAGATTGTGTTGTGATTATTATAGCCTATATTGGCCTCCTCTATGAATTCATACAATGGCACTCCAAATCATAGTGTTGACTTTTTTTTCTATAAGATCAAAGGATATCACTATCCAAGAAATGTAATCATAGATAAATAAATATAACTATATCACCCTTGGGATAATATATATGTATATATTTGAATTAATTATCTTATTATAGATCACATGAAATATTTTGTCACATTATATCCTTCATGGGAATGGAAACTCACATCATTGGAACCTTATTTTTTCACTCTATGAGTTGGAAAGTAGGCAGAAACCTCTTTTTGTAACTATCAATATTGTTACAGATACTTATTTCATAGTGTCTAAGTTTCCCTCCATCAATCATCAAACAAATATCCACTCATAAGTTCATTAAAAGTAATCATTCAAAATATGTGTATAAAATGGCTTGAACTAATTAATTTTAAGAATTAATGTATATGATGGTTTTTCATTTAAATAATATAACAATTTATATTTCCTAGAGTATTTATATTCTTTTTTAGAAAAACACACACAATAAAAAAAACTATGGTAAAAACATGACATATAAATCTATGTTAATGAGCTACAACACCAAAAACTATGTCTTTAGTGTAAGGGGGTTGATTTTTTATGTCAAACAGGTTTACCATTTATTCTTACAAATATTTGGATCTAATTTTGATATCAGTGGTGGTGTAAAAAATCCATTGAAGTGAACATGCCTTGATGGATTTTTTATGCATCTAGAATTTAAAATCATTTCTATTGTAGCATCTTTTTTTCTAGTTTTTTAATATTTATTATATCTTCTTGGTTCTTGTAAAAGGGATAGTGTGTTGAAAGATGAAATTTTTATATCACTTATGGAAATGTGACTATAACATTTATCACATACAGTTAGTGTTTCTATCTTACTATTTTTATGTTGTCTATTAAAATTTTATTACAACATTTGTTTTATTTATGAATTTAATTAAAAATTATTTTTTATTTAAAATCTAACTCTGAATTTTAATATACTTGAGAATAAATTTAATTTTGTAATATTTAATAATTAAATTCCCTGTGTTATTCTAAATTAAAGGTGATTTTGTATAAAAATTAATTTATCAATGTTTTCTCATAATATTTTTAATAAAATTTAAACAATTGGATTATAGGATTTCCCCCACGACCTTATCATCTCTAGGAGAAATGATAGGGAAAACATGAACCCATCTAATAGGGCAAGCGTGAACTGATCCAAAATCTAGGAAACATCGATTGAAGTTATAGGGAGAGCATTAATCTATTCACTTGGATCATTCAGTACCACCTCAACGCCCTCCTCCATTTTCATCTAGATTTGGTCCTTGTACTACATGTTGTTTCCAAATCCATAATTTTTTATCCAATTTATTGTTATGTATTTTTTATTTATCAGAAAATATTTATTTTAAAAATTATTCTTAATCCAGAATCGATATTTTGTTCTACCTTGTTATATCATGGGAATACACATGTATATAACTATAGATTTATGGAAATGATTTAGTTTTCATGGATTTTAGAAAATCTTGATTGACCCATGTTCTTTTAATTTTATGGCCTTTTTAACGAGGGATGACTTTCTCGTGTAACTCTATTTGGATAAGCACACCATATGTTGGTTGAAATGTCCATCATTTAGGCCTGATTGATTGTCATTTCTCACGAATATTTTATTATTTTCTATATTAGGTTGTAATAAAAATTATATTATTTTTTGTGTAAAAATATGATTAAGACTCCGTTTTTTCTCATTTTCACATACTTCATGGAAATATTGGATTGGATCCGAGTTGTTTGATTAATATTAAAGTCTATATTTTTTCCCTACAGTGCATTAGTTTTGTTTATCATATCGTCTTCAGCTTTATGAAAAATTTATTTTCAATATTTTTTCTTTGGTTGGAATATTCTCATTTCTTAGGTATTATTAATTTCAGAATAATTGGTCCCATGTATACTATAATATGTGAAACATTTCAAGGGGAAAACAAATTTTTTTAACATAAGTAATTTCTATATCTATTTATTCACTAAATATTATAGTAGTTTCACAATGATTATTTTATAGATGTAGTTGTTATAAAGGTGAGTTCAGTATCATGATTTCTAACCAAATTCTCAATTTCAAAACACATACATAAAACTACTTCTGTTTAATTATTTTTTTATAAGTGGAACAAATAATTTTTAGTTATGTTTTTAAACTTCTTATCATATATTATATGTGTTCTTGAAAGAACCAATATGATCCCTTAGAGGAGGAGATGGTGAATCAGTGATCTGGTTTTCTTTTATGTTTTCTTTCTTACAAAACAACCTTCCTCTCTTATTAAATAGTTATGACTTTTCTGGAAGAAAACTCATAAACATCACTAAAAAGATCATGTTTTTATAAGGATCACTACTCAAAAAGATTAACTAATCCTTAACATTGTTTATAAATAACTAAATACCACACAATCCATTAGAATATAATATGTTTTTATGTGGTTACAATAAGTGAAGAATATCATTACTATTTCATTGCATTTTTTATCAAAACAAAAATGCATGTACTTTTCGCATAGATAAATTATGTAAACAAATCTTAACAATATTATAAACCTCACTGAATAGGCTAAGAATGTTTTCACTACACTAATTCTTCTTCACTTTTTCTCTTCTTTCAAAAACCAAATCTTTAATTTCTTTCCCAGAAACATTCAAGATCTTCTTCCATTCATTCGCAATTTATAAATGTTCTCCATATGATTTTTTTCATCTGAAAAGTCCATCCAAATTGTTCGTTTGATAATTTCATATGATATATACTTGTAATGGACTTCACTTTCTTATACCACATTTTACATATGATTCCACCAAATATAGAAGTTTTTCTGGTGACGAAAACATTTTTTTGTTCACCGGTCACAAAACCCCTAATCAATACCAACTTTTTCATCAACCTCTACAAAGCGATTCATTGGATGGAAACTTCTAGCTCAAACATTGGAATACAAAAGTGCATGATGTACATTTATTTAAAACCAATTCTACAAAACATCCACTTATGCACCTATGAATAGTACACATATTTTACTCATACTTACACCCCTCTATATAGAAACATTTGAGGTATAACTTATGGGAAAGTAGATTTAGTTTCCCACTTGAAAAATTATGAAATTTAAAACTCCCACTCAAAAAAACATCAAAACCATCTCACAAACTCTACATCCATCATGGATGAAAATGAGAAACTTCAGTGACTTCACCAATTGTCATATTTCTTTAATACTAAGAGGGTCATTATTTTCCTCCATGATATTATGAACATTAAAGGACTAGCTCAGAAGTATCACTTTTTTAATGCTATGTAAACTTTGTAATGAACTTTAATCTACTATGAAAATTAAACCACATTAAATTCTCAAATTATGTAAACATTGTAAAAAAATATTTCATCCATATAATCTTTTTTCAATACTTTATTAACAAACATCATTTGAAAATTTATACAACAAGTTTGTTCGGTATAACTTAAATCATTTTATTCCATGTGATGCACCTCTATCTGATGACTTTCATCATAATAATCTTTCAGTGGTCTTCATACACCATCCTCTATCTGATGAAATTTATACATAATTTATATCCATTAATGTTGTAGTAACATTAACATCATATCTTATTACATGTTTGTTTGATCAATGTTATATAAAATGTTCATCTGATGAACTATTGTATGAGGACATTGTACGATTGGACATTATTTGATCCCTTTCCTCAGCATCATCTTTTAATTCAAAAAAATTTCTCTCTTCAAGAAACTTCATAAATTGTGAACGCATGGTTAATCTAATTTACATGAAACAACAACATTAAATATTCATAATTATTCATCGTAAACATCATATAAACACAATATCTAAACTTCTTAAAAATAAAATTAGAAATATATCTTAGTGAAAGAATTTTTTGATTTTGTTTGTCTAGTGAATTATGTTGAACTTCTAAATGAGATATTATTACACCCAAAACAATTTCTCTGTATTTCTACCACAATAAAATATCAATTTATTTTCAAAACTCTTTGAACCACCGATGCTTCCAAAAAAATCCAGATAATTTTTTTTGCATATACACATATTCTCCCCAAGGTATACGAGCACAACCTTTCCCGTATCAAATTAAACAAAATACTCATCCTTTTGCATAATCTAATAACTCGAGATTTCCAAATAAAACATGAATGTAAGAACTTAATATTATTTAATTAAATTTATATTTTATTATCAGACATTCTATCTGATGGATCTTTGGAAACTCTAGAAGATAAACATTCAGCGCAAAACATCATCTGATATCCTTAGTCAAAAAAATGTCATCTGATGGACTCTGGTTAGGAATCCATCATCTGATCATCTCTATCTTATGATACCTCCATCTGATTTCTTTTTTTACAAACCATGAAATATTTATTTTAATTTTATCAAGAAAAAAATAAAACTATTTCCCGAAAAAAATCTTTTTAAAAAACAATCCTACCCAATGTCTTCAAAACAACTTTCTAAAACCTAAAATTTCCTTCCTTAAACATGGTCATAATAATATCTTTATTTTTATTTTATTGTCAACTAAGGAACATAAATAATTGAAACTATGTAATTTATGATATGAATTAATTATCCACTAATTCTAAGCCTATATGAGTGATCTTTATGTAGGAAACAAGAATCATGGAATAACGAAACCTTATTTTCCAAAAGTACTGACTTGAGAAACATCTTCTAAAAACATCAATATTTTACAATAATTTAAGCCTTTTCCTTCAAGAATAATGCTTCTTAAATCCTCTTCAACATACTATAAAAAATAATTCACACATGATGAATTGAGAACATACCCATTTTAACCCCCCAAAATATGTACATTCCTTATAATGTTTAAGCACATAGAAATGGTTAGATTTAAGTTACATCAATTTTATCCCACTTGAAATAATAATCCAAAGAAGGTTTGAGAGAGGGTATAGATTCACATACCTTTACCCTAAAGAGTGAGAGGTTGTAAAAATTTGTTCAACCAGTTCTTATAAAAGGTTTCCTTCAGCAACAGCCTTGTGAATATATCCACAAGTTGTATTGTTATTGGAAAATAATCCAAATTTAGTTCATTTTTCTCTTTTCTCCCTTTGATAAGATGATATTTCATATCAATGTGTTTTGAACAAGACAGTTGCATTTATTTTTAATTTGATTTATAACACTATGATTATCACAACCTAAGAGAAGGGGTAATTTTACTTCTTCAAACAAGTCTTCCAATGTGGTATTTATCTATATATTTTATGTTCCCTCTTGAGTGGAAACCACATATTTTACTTTAGCCACTCAAATAGTTGTATAATTTTGTTCCTTTGTTTTATAATTGAAACAACTTTCCACAAAAAAGAAAATTACACCGGACATGGATCTTCTATCATCAACACTTCCTTCCCAACCAACATCTATATAACCAAACAAACCAATATTTCTTGACAATTGATATTTTATACAAAATATCATTTGTGACATTTATGTATTTGAGAATTATTTTTACTACCCTGATATGTGCTTATTTTTTAGAAATTTGGTACTAAGAACATAAAGTAACAACATACATAATATCTATTCTTGAAGTTGTTAGATAAAACTATTGACACCAGGGCGTGCAATGGAAGTCGATTAGCTGAGGAATTTAAAAATTTTATTATCAGAATGAGGTTAATTTTTTATATCCCATGATCTAATATCGTATAAATATCTAAGGATCACACATTAATTTAATTATGCACAAAATATAAATGAACGTTTACCCAATTTATATTTATGTTGTCTTCAACTAATGCTCATCAGTGACGATCGAATTTCAAAGGATATGAGGTAGAATTCTTATAAACCATCCTAGCAGGCTTCAAGAGTCCACAATAATGATACTTATCAAATTATAAGTGAAATTATGGAGATCCAAATAATCCTTTTATGTCTCAAATATCACCACAATTTCGTTCTTTCGATCCATAATGGCGATCGTTGATTGAATCCTTATAACAACACCTTATCGATCTAGGATGTGGGAAGAAGGATAGAGGAGATCTCAGATTCAGGGGTTGAATAGTACCTTAAAATTGAATTTCTCCCTTCTTATATAGTGTATGTTAATTAACATTAAAGGGTTACCCAACCCCTAAATAATCAACACCCACTAAATAAGAGATAAACAACACGTTATGACCGACTAACTATGTCATAAAATCATTTATTTTTTATCAAATAATTTTAATATATAATAAATATATTACATGTTAAAATTGAGTCATTCACTTTAATATTTATTCCATAAAATAATAAAAAAACCTTTAATATTAAAATAATATTCGTTTGTATAATATTTTCCCATATATTCACTTAATACCTTGTGAATAATTTTAATAAATAAATTCATGTCTAATTATTCTATACTAAAATAATAAAGAAATTATTTTTTAATTGGGTATTTTATAATCATAGACATGTCTCAAATCCTGTTTTGGGGACAAACATGTCATATTCTCATATTCAAAACAATATGGATGACTTTTGAATACACTATTATGTGTGACCCTCTAGGTCCTTGTCTAAATAAAAGTGAATACTATTCACAGAACATGTGTAGTGTCTACGAACTAATCTTGACCCCTAAGAAGATAAGTAAATGTCATAAAAAATAATCTTTCCTATAAACACACATTGTGTATTATAATATTTTTTTTCTCACGATATCTCATAAAGAGGGATGCACACCTTTTATCATCATCCATTATTTCTTTATATATTCATTGACCCAACTGGTCAAAATTAATTTTCATCTGAAGTGGCCATCAATTTAGTAAAGTTACTACTATCCAGAACAACTTGGCCTGAGATATTACTTCTTTTCAGAAGTGATAAATTCTACATTGATTATTGAATCAACTATACCAGTAATGACACACCCAACACAATATACATTTTTATGACATCAATCCTATTGTTTTCATCTTGTATTAAAGTATGTAACCAAATAGTATTGACTAATAATAATCTCAATTCAGGTGATCACTACATGTTTTCATAGATAGGAAAACCCAACGACATATAAAACATGTGGAATTCTTATTGGTGGGTCAATCCTCATTCTATCATCTACTTCTGATCACTGAGTGTGAACTTCAACAGAAGATGTCTCACTGCTCATGAGCCCCTACACTTGACGGTCACACATCATTTTTTTCCTCTCATTATGTTGTATCTAGACCATATAAAATAGGTTTATGATTTCTATCATAGTTTCTATAGGTTCTAGTTATAGCTTGAGAACTACTATAATATGTTGATACAACAACTAATATATTGAAATTACCATAAACATTGGGGACACAGAATTATTAACACTATTCTGGTAAGCTAAACACATGTTTGTATCAAATTTTATACATGTAATGATTATCAAACTATATACATGAGTTGGGTTTAGGGATCCAAATTTCATCACTCCCACTTGCTCTAGTGCCAACTACTAACATGTATAAAATCAGAATCCCTCACATGAGAATCGTTATTCTTCTAAGATGTGTATTTAGTTAAGAGTTCTACCACATTTTCCTCTATGGATACTCTGCTAACTGTGACTTCAGATCTATGATGAAAATATATCAAGAGATAAAACTTCCTAAGTATATTTGTTGACCTTTGGTGTAACCCGGGATCTATAGAAATTACCAATAATGGAGTATTATAACAATAAACTAGGACATGGTCTATACTTATAGGGACAACACCGATGTAGAAGATAAATATATGTATCTATAATTTCTTAATAGCTACATTTAATGTAGATTTAAACTCAAATTATACTATAGATTTAGCAAACACATGTTTATTTGGTCTTCAACAACACACCATACCCCCATCCAGGAAAAATACATAGATTGACTATGATTTTAGATCATCGTGATCTATCTAGAAACCGGCATCATTGTATCCCCTCACTACTAGTTTTTTATCTCCTTCATACACTGGAAACATATACTTTGTATCTATCAAGTACTTTAGGATAGTTTGTATAGCTTCCTAATGCATCTCTCATATATTAGCTTTATATATTTTAATCATGATTAAAGAAATAGAAACATGAAACCTTGTACAAAAAATGAAATACATTATAGATCCCACTACTGAAGTATAAGAGGTTCTATTCATTCTTGAATATCCTCCTTTATTTGTGGACACATTTTCATAGAGAGATTAGTATGATGTGAAATTGGAAACAACCCTCTCTTGGACTATTCCATATTATACCGTATAAATACCTTATAGATATATATATAGTTATTCTTAGCCCAACCATCCTTTGAGATCAATCTTGATAGATCTTTATCCATATGGTGTAGGCTGGTTCACCTAATTCATTTATAGAGAAGCATTAATTTAACCAAGTCTTAACTGACTGTAATAATTTCACTTTATTTCCCATGATTAATATGTCATCAACATATAATACATTGAAAATGATGGAATTAACACTAACTTTATTATAGATACATGGATCTATTTAATTATTAACAAAAGTAAATTATCCTATAGCCTCATCAAAATGAAATTCATATGATCATGATGTTGAATTCAACCCATAATTGGATCTTTACAGCTTGGCTACTTTATTTTAACTCTTTCACTTAATGATTTTATTTGGTTGAGTCATATTGACATCTTCAACCAAATTTCCAATTATAAAATTAGTTTTGACATCGACTTTCCAAATTTTAAAATCATGGAAGGCTTCTTTTTCATGTAATATTCTGATAGACTTTAGCATCGCTAATAGTGAGAATGTTTTTTCCAGGTCTATGCCTTAAGGTTTCAAAAAAAACACTTAATTACCATTCTTTAATTATAGTTATTGAATCTACTATATATTTCATTCTTTTTTTGAATACCAATTTTCACCTAATGAGTTTTACATTCGCTGGAGCGTCTACCAAAATCCAAAATAGATTTTGGAACATAAAATCCATCTTAGAATGCATAACATCTTTTGATTTATCTGTATCCTTAACATATAATTCCTGCCTATAGGTTATAGGATCATCATTATCTAAGAATAATGTGTCACATGACTCAGTGACAAGAAACCCATATCTAACTGGTTCTCTAAGCACTCAACATGACATATTTAGTACTTGTGTCTCACGGATATATTCATCTCCCACTATCTCTTCTGGAGATGGTTCCATACCAAATCTTGTGCATTCGAGCATTAAATTCATCAAATTCAATAATTATCGCACTTTTTCCATAGGATATGTGTTCCCTTTATATAATTTTGCAATGTATTACCACAATCACTTTCCAATATAAAGTCTTATATAGGTAATATCCTTTGGTTTCTTTAGGATAACCAATTAAGATACACTTCAGGATTTAGGTTTCTAATTTGTCACTAGATATAGTAAATTAAAGAGCCTTGAATCCCCGTACATCTATGTGTGATAAAATATATTTATATCTATTCCACAACTCATATAGTATTCGATTTGTTAGTTTACTTGGAACTTGTTTATGGGTATAATCCACTGTTTGTAAGGCATATCCTCAAAAGGATAATGGATGATTATCCGGACTCCTCATTGATCTGACCTTTTCAATAAATGTTATATTCCACCTTTTATTTACACCATTCCACTGAGATGTTTATATAGATTTGTGTTAGGATAGTATCCAAAACTCTATTAACTTATCAATGAATTCTTGGTTGAGATGCTCTTCACCATGATATGAGAAAAATTAATAAATATTATTAACAAGATAGTTTTATACTTCATATGGTTATTCCATAAACATCTAGAATGAATATTACTCACACCACATTTATTATATATAACCATACATACAATAATAATTAATAAAATTAATGAATTATAAAGACCCACCTCTTTCCTCCTCTAGAAACAGACCACATACGTTAGTCTAAATAAAATCCATTAATTCAGTGGCACTTACTCTTTTTCAAGGGAAGTGTGCTCTATTCATTTTTTCATATAAAAATCCAGAAATAAATAAATGGGTTTTAATAAATTAGAATCTCAATACCCTTCTTGATGTAATTTTAACAAATACTGGTCGTTTACATGACCAATCATGATGTTCAATATGTAGGTGTTATGTGAATCATTTTCACTGGTTTTTCATTGATTTCCATTACATAGTTTTCAATTTCAAATATATACAATCCATTATTAATATGATTAATATCATAAAATATGTTATCCTTATAAAAGGGAAAACATTAATTTACAATCTCGAAATAAAATCCCATGGTGTCCAAATTTGATAATGTGATTATGTTTTTGATTATTGAAGGAAAGTGATAACAATTATTTAATTCAAGATCCAACACACTAGGAAATGTTAGATGAAAAAAATACACAAGCGAAAGAATCTAGTTTCCCCCCATTTTTATCCTATAGATCCTTCTCTTCCTTTTCAATCTTATGGAATCTACATGGTTCATGTATATGAATACAAATCTGTGAGCCATTTGATGTATCTAATACACAACTTATAGATAAAGAAAAATTACATTGAATGATAAAAATAAATGATGTAGAAGTCTCACCTAGATTCTTCTTCCAAAAATTTCAATTCATCTTTTAGTGATATTTCTTGAAACATGGAAATTATGAAACCTATTACTCATTTCCCTCCCAAAATATCATTGGAGTTTTGGAAGGACATTATGCCAGTGTGTTTGCCAAAGACATAGCCTTATTACCCATAGAATTTCACTTCTAACTCTTGTTCACCTTAAGGACCACCAAATTGGTATTCTTAATATCCTTATCATCATGGATAACTAAATCCAAAAGATCTAGGAGAAATGTTTTCATGATTTTCATGTTGTAATAAATAATAATTATTACAAATCTTGTGGGTAAATAGGTAAGAATGAGACCAATTGGTATATCTTGGTTTTGTTTTGACCTAAGGGATTCAAGTCTCTTAGTGTACTAAATCATCCTAAGTACATGAGGTCCTACTTGATTAGATTTTGTGAGCATATACCTTTATAGTGTACATGATATCTCATACCTTTTTTTCCATACTCTGTCCTGATATAATTATTGTTGATGGGTAAGTATCTTCTTCATCATTAATTTTTTCCATTGATAGGACATTGATGACTACATGATACTCGATATATATAGTGTATATTATATATTATTTTTATACTTGTATTAATCCACCTAAATTTCCCCCTTTGGAGGATCAATAGGATGTGAGAACTCAAACAAATAAAGCTTCTTCTCTTAGTATACTACTATGCATATGTAGTTTTACCACTCCAATATGTTATAGTCGGTCATAATATTTTATTTATCAAGAATTTATAATAGTGATACTCTACCAGTTTTGATGATTTGAATTTTTTCTAAAAAAAATTATTAGTTAGTACTTTATAATGATTTCCATGAAGACATTATTGATTAATTAAGTAAATTTCTCCCACTATTTTATTGAACCATAATAAACCTCACTACTAGATTCAAAATACGTAGTCTCTTGATTATTCTAGTAAAAATGATCCCTATAATCTCTCCTCATTTTCCAACCTATGGTTGTACCACTACCCAAGGAGTTTTAGGGTAGGAACTAGCCTTACCGACCACATTGAACCATGATTCCTTGAACTGTTGAGTAAAGTCTCAAATTCTCAGAATTGTAACCTTGATTCCCTCAATTATTTTCTCTTTAGGTGATATCAATCTTGATTTTAATAATTATTAACTACAAAATTTATTTAATTTAACACATTACTCTCATAATAACTCCCTATTAGTAGGGTGCACCCTTAACTAGGTCCAATGGGCACTCTGTACAACAAGTTTTGTTCAAATTTTAGTGATGGAAGACATTACGACTTAATATTACATTGAGGGTTTTTTATTATTTAATAATGAATTAATTCATTTTATTTTTTATTTTTTCATATTATATTTTCACACTCAAAAATGAACATTCATTAAATAAAAAACACTATTTTCTATCTTTATTATTTTAATTTATGCATTATTGTTTTATTATTTAATGTGTTCTCTTAAACATGCACATTTACAAAAATATTAAACCAATGCATAAATTAAATAAAATACCTTACTAATCTTGACCATTTAACATTGGTTAATCCATTTAAACTAAATGGACCAATAGTGTCCAAAGTGGTATAATACATGAGTTGAGTCTTGACTCATATCACAACTCAAACCCATTATCCAATATATCTACATCTCATCTAGGTATGGTCCACATCTTACCGCGTCATCATCACATTACACACATACTCCCACATAAGCAAGGAGTTCTCAGGATATGAAAAATATATACTAATAAAATAATGGATAAATATACCATTATACATATTAAATTATGAAAGGTGATTCGATTACCTTAAATAAATAAATAATTTTTACATTTTTCACACATTGTTTTAATAATTAATTAAATAAAATAAACCTAGAAAAAACATCGTTCGGTCAATTCTCAAGACCATATGGTAGATAAATTAAATATGCAATACTAATTAAAATGTGATAAATTTATGTATAAGCGAAATTTAGTAAATTAAATGAATTATTTTAATTAAAATAATTTTATTTTGTTTGGTCCCAAAATTAATTTATTTTGAATCCAAAATATAAATTAGTTTTTCGAATTTTATTATCAATTTAAATTTAAAATACTTAATAAATAAATTTCTCAGAGATTTTTAATTTCCACGGGACCTAGAACTCACTCAGTCCAATTGAAGGTCAGGAAGAACCCACACATGCCCATTATGGGCTTGGAAGAACCTGTCTATGCCTATTGTGGGCCGATCTAAACCCACCCAGACCTGTTTCAGGTCAGACAAGACCCAAACCACCCTGTTACAGGTCGGTATATTCTCTAAATGGTGTATCACTAGTGTACAACATGGAAGGGGGTACCGAAAACATTGGCATAATCGAAGGATGACAGAAAATATTGGTACTGGGGTGCATAGTGGAATTCGGTTGGTCAATGATTTTAGATTTTTCATCACTGGAGCGAAGTAACTTCATTATCACCATTGATATGAGGCCTGATAATGTTTATAAGATCACACATGAATTTAATTAAGAAATATCATTAAAAAACACATTCCTCATTCAGATTGATGGCACGTTCGACCAATGCTAATCATTGGTGATTATCATTCAAAGGATCTAAAGAAAAATCCCTCTAGATCACCCATACATGCTTCAAGAGTCCACAAGAATGTCGATCATTGATGTCTGAGTACATGTATAGCCCTTTGAAGAATCATTTCACTTCTCAACAATCACTATGAGTTAGTTCTTTCAATATGTGATGTCGATCGAATATTGAATGCTCAGAACGACCCTTTCTCTCTCTATGATACGGGGAGGAGGAGAGAGGAGCTCTCAAATTAATGGGAATTAACAGTACCCCAAAAATGAACCCCCTCCTACTTATATAATGTTGGTTAATGAAATGACCTAGATATTTTATCAAATTTTAGTTCCCTTCTTATAATTAGTTTATATAGTATAAAACACATATGTCACATTGAGAACCCTATAAAAACATTATTCTCTTAAATAAATAATTAAATAAGTGGGTTTTATATAAATTAAGGAACCTATACTGATTAAATACTAACCTAAGTGTTGGAATATTAATATGAACATTAATAATAGAAACCTTTCTAATAGAATAGTAACCTCACCTATGAAATTATCAAATTTAGGAATATTATAATATGAAATACGTTATATCTTAGCATTTATAAATAAATGTTTTAAAAATGATAAATTTAGTATTTGTATTTTTGTTAAACATAAATGTCTATTTACAATATTATACTTAATATGATTATTTAAATGAAATTTTATTTTCATAAGTAGGTTCATAAATTGATATTTTATTGTCTTATTACTATAATAATATTTTACAAGACCTTAATTGATTTTTCAATGTTCCATAAAATCGGTTAGAATATTAAAACTGTTATTTTTTAAATAAATGATGATTTTAAAAAAAATATCATATATAAAAAAAATATTTTCAAAAAATTAAGTCCATTTTTGAAATCTATACATTCTAAAATGGTTTGGGTAATTTTTTAGGGGTTTTTCTAATATAGTTGAATTTTTAGGGAATAACGAAATGTGGTAATTTACTATATTTTACATTTTGAGCCAAATATGGGAATTTATGAGTCATAGATGATATTAATAACTATTTGGTCAGTATTACATGTACTAATTACTGTAATTAGTCATAAGAATCAACAAAATTGATATAATTGAGCCAAAATAATAAACAAATGAATAAAATAATAAAAAACAGCCATTTCCTCCCACGATAAATGCCACCCATCGCCACCACTTCTCCTCACACCTTATAATCTTTGAAGATAACATATATTATTCCATATTAATCTCCCAAACCAATTAACAATATATTGGTATTTATAGTCTTATCAAAATACCAAATCCAAGTTCCTTAAGGATGTTCTAAAGGAGATGACATTAAAGAGGTAAAATCCACCTTATTTCTCTTTTGATTTTTTAATTTATTATCATCCCCTCACATCCCATATCCAAAATATGATAATAAATATCATATAATATATATATTAAAGATATTATGTTAATGTAATTTCAATCATACACTCTCTTCTCTTCTTTTTTTTATTCTTAAAATGAAAACACAGTTGGAGATGTGTCGATTCACCGCATTTGTGAATGACGAGTTTTTATTTTCTATTACCACATTCATGGCTGGTAATAAAAACATTATAATGTTTCAAAATTATTTGAAATTCTATATTATATATTTTTTTATTTTTTAGAACTATAAAATTTTCATAATATTAAATAATAAAATATAATTAGGTTTTGAGGATCGAAAAACCACCAAAACAAAATTAACTTTTATCATTAATATTCTATCTAATGAATCATCCTCATACCAGAAAGAAAAAAAATGATATATGGGACCATTTAAAATTATATAGGTGCATAAATATCATATAATTACACTTCTGTAATTTTTCTTCCATTTAAAAAGAACTCCACTAATTAATCGCCTGGGAACCGATCATAAAATAATGAAACAAATGCACTCATAATAACAAGATTAAACATTATAACCCATAAAAATGGTCATAAATGAACTTAATAAAAGTTTATTAAATAAAATATATTATTAATATATTCAAAATTAAATTATTAATGAATCTAATTTGATTATCTAGAAAAATACGTATAATTGAATAACACTTTCAGACATAAGTTTTGAGATCTCTCTGAACCACAGAATTTTTTTTTGGGTTATTATTTCTCTATCTTTACACAAATATACTTATAAATTATTCTAAAATTATTCCATATTTTGTTTATATGTTATAAAAATATTTATAGAAATATTTTAATCATTATTTTATGGGGAAATACCAATTCAAAAAGGTTTCCTTCTCAATTGCTTTCGATAAGAAAGTCTAATTAAATGGAACATTCCAATTTCATACCCAATTTCAAGAATACTCCATAATCTGATTTAAGACACCATTATTTTTATAAAATCCCTAATTTCATAATAAAAAACTATAGTAGTTAATTTTTGGTTTTATACAAAAAATTATTCCTTTGTTATAGAGAACCAGTATTGACATACATAAATATTACATCGCTTTTTAGAATACTTAAAAGATTATTAAAATAGGTGCCCAAAGACTATATTAGTTTAGTGACTTTGAAAACATAGAATAAAACCCTTATATATTATTGAAATATATTCAATGTTTCCCACAAATATATCACCCCTTAGTAACTCTACTTAACAATATTTCTTCATAACCTGGGGAAAGGAAATATAAGAAAGGCGTGAGCACAAATTCTCAGTAAGGGTAAATAATGGAAATGTGTTTGCATATCAAAAACATAAGGGTATAAGATCTTTGTCATGATCATTAAAAGATGAAACCATGTATATCAAAGATCATAAACCTGAATCATGGAATAAATTTTTTCATTTCATAAGACATGAATCATAAGGAAATCAAGAGCATAACCCATGAAATCATAACATAGGACGAAAAAATAGAATTCTGGAATACTCATAAATGTTTAACATAGTGAACATGTATAATTATAATCATGTTTATATAGTAATTTGTGAAAAGGAAATAAGTCCATCACATAAACTTTTGGACATGAAACCAGGTCCACGCATAATATTGGGAATGTGCCATCATGTTTACACATAACATTGTGAACATGTAATCAGGTTCATGGATAAACTTATGGACATGAAACTTGGTCCATGAGTAACATTGTGAACACATAATAAGGTTCTCTCATAACATTTTGAACTTGTAATCAGGTTCACGCATAAAATTATTGACAGGAAACCATGTCCACGCTAATCATTCTGAACATATAATCTGGTTCACACATAACATTTATACTAATGATTCATACATAATTACCCAATTAATTGAAGGGAAATATAGGTCTGAACCATCACATAAAGAAATCATACATTCATATCCCACAAAACATTAATAATATCATAACCTATAAAAATATATGGTATCTATAAACATCAAATCATAAACCATGAAATGAAATGGTTATCACTAACATTCTATCACATCATAACATATAGAAAATTTATAGGTTTCATAATAATTTAATCAAATTATAACACATGAAAATAAGCAAGTTTCAGAAGTATAAAACCCGTGGAAAAGAAAAGGATGTTGTAATCATAATTCCATTAATACATAAACCATTCATGAAATAATATTGATGAAACATTGGGATCATTTCCAAGAAGTTCATGAGTAACATAAATGGATTTCATATTAGATTGAAAATATCTTCGAAAAATACTTTGAATAAATTTCTTGAGTAAAAATGCCCTTTCTTCTTTGAAAATGATTTCAAATAAATAAACCCTTTAGAAGACCATTTTCTTTGAAATTTTATTGAAAATATAGAAATAACATGTGAAATCATTTTGAAAAACTTTTCCATTGAGAACTAATAAAAGGATCATGAAAAAAATCTGAAATCCTTTTTCCTTAAAAAATTTTAAAATAATCTTAAAAACATTTTCAAAATCATTTTCCTGGAAAATAACTGGTAAAAATTTTTATTATAAATTAACATTTTAAACATGAAATGGTTGCTTTATATAAATAGTGAAGGGTAATTCTGTACATTTTGTGTGAGGTAAATATTAATATTAATTTTTTACTGTAAAAAGGGTAGAAATATTATTTATTTAGAAGGAAATGTAATATTCCTTTGAATAAAATAGTTAAAAAAATAAGAAAAATTTATTTTAAATAGTAGTGGATAATAGTATAATATTTTTGGATAACCTTTCTATATTACATGGTTTTGAAGGAGCACAAATTTCTTACTGAAGAGAGGGTAAAGTCAGGCTTTCTTAAAAACACCATCTTAACCATATTATATACCAAATAATATAAAAATGATAACAATATATGAATATTTCGTGAATAATCAGAGGTGAATAATGTTAAAGAATGTTAATTAGATATTTATTTTAATATTTTAACAAAGGAAGCATAATTATAAACAATCTTGAAAAACGATGAGATTGTTCCAATATACTCTAATCACATGGTGTCTCTGAACCACGCTCCCCATATAAAAATGAAACTAAATGAATATTAAAATATAATGTGAAGAATTACATTTATGATATAACATTTTAAAATAATTATATACACCTCATATAAAAATATAGGGGCATAATATGGCATGTGTCTCAGAGGAGCTAAACTGAGACAAAACTATGTTATAAATTTGGTAAATTTTGTAACATAAAACCCCATGAGGGAAAAATCATATAATTTATAGGTAAATTACCATAAATTTACTAATTATAATCACTTAATAAATTCATGGGTAGTATATACCCCACACAAAATAAATGAGTGGTGAACATGGCTTATATCCACAAACATAAACAGTGAGATAAAATTGTCTTACCTTATGTCTTGACTCTCTTTGCACTCATAAAATAAATTTATGTTTATTTTAAATATTTTATATAATAATATTTTTTAATTTAATACCATATATAGTTTAATTATGAACTTATATTACACGCTTGTTAACAATCCTATGTTAAGGTTTAATTTCATGTAATATTTGCTTTGTTCTTCGCATATATCTTCATTTGGTATATCTTTGATCCTTATACATGTATCATGATTTCCAGAATATAAGACATGATATAAATATAATTTATATTCATTAGATTTTTATTATAATAATCTATATAATACAAAAGAATGATACGGAATACACTATTCATGGAGATGGTAAGCCATACGTACGTAAGAACGTTGCTTCTGTTTTTTATGTCATATTGAAAGAAACAAAGTAAAATAAATATATGTATAAGTGTGTATATATATAATTATTCTAGTAGAATTATTATATCATATAAATCATATAATTACAATAAACCCATACTTAATACATTCCGTGTAGTTTATGAATGAATCACATCACTTTGAGGGGGTAGTCCACACTTCCACCAATACAATTATTGTAATTATAGAAAATAGAAAATAAAATGATATGAGTTGTACAAGGAATAAATAATATTAAAGACATAGTAAATATAATATAGTATATATATAAAAATATTTTCCACCATAATTTCCACCAATAATGGAGGTAAGGAAAAAACACACAATCATCATTTGGTGAGGCAGTAGTTTGTTGTACAGATAAACAGTATATTCATTACCAATTAGATAAAAGTGTGTGTAAGTTTTGGTTAAAGCCACAGAATAAAAAAAATCCAAGTATATTTAGGATACTAGTTTTTTATTAAAGAAAGTAATAATAATATTTGAGGGAGTGGATGAGAAAAACAAAATAAAGGAGTTTAAGGGATTATGTTACCTCTTAATCATTTAAATCCTTTTGGTTCCCACCAAATGGATTTCTCACAAGTATTTATGCCCTATAAAGGAGTCAAGGATAAATTGAAGATTATTTTGAGGATATTTTAGAAGATATTGGTCGATCTAAAGTGGTTTGAGAGGTGTAATGAAGTTGTGGAGAGCAGGCCTTTAGTAGTGGAGGAGGAGTGAAACTCTTATAATAATTTGACAATGGAATTCCATATAGATTTTTCAAATATAATCTGGATCATATAATGAAGCAAATTCAATCTATGGAAGTATGGGGTTACAATTTACCATCCAATGGCTCTTAAAAAAATTTCTAGGTCATTTTTTGTCTTAAATTTATGGTTTAGTCTTTAGTTAAGCTTAATTTTACCATAATCGATGTAATAAATTATAACTACATTCACTACTCATTTTGGAAAAAAAATTTAAGATGAAATTATTATAAATTATAAATTTTGATGATTACAAATATTTAATATATTTTTTAAAACACCAAAAATAGAAGTGGTAGAAGTCAAATTAAAATTAATCTGGTATTTAGGTCGACAATGAGAGTTCTAAAAGTAAAAACATTCAAACAATTGATGTGTTTTTATACTAATGTTAAAAGTGAAATTGATCAAAATTACTTTATTTGTATTAATTTATAAAAATATTATCTAATTAAAATTTTATACCAATTTTAAATATAATTTATCATTATAAATATATTAGATGAAAAAGCTGTTTTGAACAAAAATTCAGCATGTTTCACTATTCATTAAAAACTAAAACATCAAAGAAAAATATCAAAAA
Source organism: Viscum album (assembly GCA_963277665.1). Lineage (NCBI taxonomy): Eukaryota > Viridiplantae > Streptophyta > Magnoliopsida > Santalales > Viscaceae > Viscum > Viscum album. The sequence goes on from OY728158.1 coordinate 778,471,273, forward strand.
TTTAACATAACATAATTATTATGTTACAATTTCAATTATTATGTTTATTCTAACATATTATATATATAAAAGGGTCAAAATTGGTTTTAAAATGGGTTCACCATTAATAGGTTGTAAAAATGCCTTAAAAATATTGGGTTTTGAGCATAAAATTGGGTTTGTTCTTATCTTATGTCGATAACATCTATTGGATGAGTATAAAAATTATTTCATTAGAAATATAACATATATATTTAATTTATATCACTCAATAATTTTGATTAATTTAATCTATTAGGGTAAAACAACTTTATGACCATAAACATAATAATATTTTCCTTTATATTCATTCGGTTTTCATATTAATTTATAATTAGTTGGTAACCTATGAATTCATATTATATTTATTTAAACCATATATTTTCAATAATTAGTTAAAATTATTCATACCTAATAACTTAACAGCTAGGATGTGTTTGTAACTAATGTTGTTCTTTGATGGAAATAGAGTATAGTTTGTGCTAGTTGTCAATCCTCTCAAGGAAGATCAAAGAGTTTGCAACGAAAGGGACCTTACAGTTAATTTTGACAACATTAATGAAGTTGGATCTGTTTCACAAGGCTTACTAAATTTTTGTGTTCTAAAATTTAGAGAATATATTACATTGTGAAATGTGGATTTCCTTTAATTCCTTATGTAAATAAATAAAAGGCATGAGTTTTGTGAAGATGGTATTTATGAATGGTATTTCACAATGGATCAAAGAAATTTTATGGTGATATATACAAAAAATACATGAATTGTGAATGAATAAGAATTGAAGCATCACAGACAGTGATGGTGATCTCCCCGATTATGTAAATTAGAGCATCGTAGTGTGTGATGGATTGATGGAAAGCTTCCTAACATTGTCAAATCATAATAGAACATCGTGAATGGAATAACTATGTGAAGATGGTTTTGAAATATCTAGAAAATATATTAAGTTGAAGTTGAGCATCACAAATGGTCGAGCCAATAAATATAAGGCTACCCCTATTCATTTTACATAAATTTTTACAAGGAAAATATAGAATCACTTTGATTTCAGGAAGCCAAGGGAGATCTGTGAAACTGATATTCCATGTGATATTGATAATTGTGAAAAGGATTCTTGAGTCTTGATTGATTCCAATTATTTTTATCAATGAGTTCATCATGATGATGGGGTATTCTACAATGACTCAATGAACTTCATGAATACATTTTGTTCTATGAAAGCATTTAGCTTTGTAACGACCCAAAGTTTCATTAATGGAAATCCCTCTTGATCTAATTAACTGTCTCTTTATGTAAAATGTTTATATAAAATGTCAAATTCTTTGGTTTTATGTTTAGAATTGTGACCGTTTCTTTTATAGACATTGAACAGTGATCACATGATTAGTATAAATATAGGGCTTTAACAAATCCAATTTACTCAGAAAAAGGAAGTGATGGCCTCATCTGGTAGAATTTCTCCATATGAAGCCCATTTTTCAGAGCTCGGAAAAGAGGTGGTGTCTTTGGGCTTCTCTCTTGAACAAGCCCAAGCTGAGCTTCATCATGTCAAGCTCGAAAAAGACCGTCTATGGGAAAAAGTAGAAGTTGATAGTGATTACCACTCGAGAAATGTTATCTAAGCCACCCCAAGAGTATGTCACCATCGCACACCTTACCCTTAGGTATTATGTGGCTGTTTGAAGGGGTTATGTAACAAATCGTTATTATTTTGTTCATGTACATTATTTTTGTATATAATAATTAATATACTTTCTTGTCATTATTGATACATTGTAAATAGGTTTTAAAGTACAAGTAGTGTTTTTAGTTATTATTTGATTAAGAAATCTATTTTATTAAATTAAGGGATTTTTGAGTTAAATAAAATTTTTAAAAAATATTATTATTATTATTAAATTAATTTTATTATATATAAATGATCATATTTTTTTATGAATGAAATTATAATTTTTTATTAAGGTTTGAAAGCCATTTTTGTCAAAACCAGTGAATTTTCGATAAATGTCGGTTTTTATTTTTAAAGTAAAAATTAACATATTTAGAAAATTATTTAAATAAAATAAATGATATTTTTGGAATTTGGACATTGAAATTATCCAATGGTGAATTTTTTATAATTTTCTAAGCCAGTCAAATGTTTGGGTAAAAATTAAATACCGTTTAAATATATAATTTGTTTTATGACATCATAATGACCCAATAGTGATGTAATAAAATACTATAAGAATTATTTTCTGCCAATATATGTTTTACAATTAAAATAATCTGATTTTGGGTTTGTTTGACTTACTTTTCAAATCATTAATGGACCCCTCAAGACTTATTAAACATCTTGTCTTTTTAAATTATTTTACATGGGAGTGTGACTCACCTCCACATAAGAAACCCCATTATTTTAAGAAGATTAGACTTTGGCCTTATAAAATATTGTTTTCCTCTTCCCTTTTCCAAAAACCATGGGCAAAAACCATGATATTATTTGTGGTTTGGATTAGTTTAATGTAATGGGTCCCAAACCTAAATAATAAAGAATTCACTCACCATTCCTATATAAACCCACCCAAGATCCCACTTCCTCCTCACTCAAAGCCTTTAGATTTCATCCAACCTCTACCCTACTATCTCTAGAATCCTCCCATGGTGCCCTAAGCTCCCAATAAGACTCTCTCAAGCCTCTCTCAATCCTTAGAAGCACACTTCCAAGTAAAAGATTTTCTTCCTTTCACTTTTTTTGTCCAGTTTTCATAATATTATTATTCCCTTTTAATTTCAATTATAAATGCTGGGGTATGGTTTCACACCTTCCCCGTACTTCCCACTTATTGTTTTAATTATGGTAGAACCCTTTATCTCTCATTAAATTCCTCTCATGTACACCCGTTACTATGCCGAAATTCCGAAAGGAACTTCACTCTCTTCATTTACATTCAAGCAATACTTTTTTATCATGAATCTAAATTCCATTACAATTTATTAGACATGTATCTATATGACCCCCTTAATTTCCATTTCATGTAAATATGACAAGACACCCCTTTTCTCTCCCATCAACCATTTTTATGAATTCTTATGTCATGTCGTTACGCTGCCGAAATTGCACCGATTTTCTAAGCCAATGCCTTTGTGTAGTGAATACCATGAACATTTCTCCATCAAGGGTATTCACCATTATGCACATTTACTTATTGATTATAATGTTTCATGTATGAATTCCACATTCCTTTATCGTGTAATAAATTCTTATGTTTAATGAATCCATGTTTTATGATCCATGTGGCACACTTATGCATGAAATGAAATGTTTAAGAAGGGTGTTCCCTTATAGCACTCCAATGCATTGGGTAAAGTATAGTATCCTAATACGTCATGTGAAATGAGTGCTAAATCATGATAATTCAAGTTCAACTATGGTTTACTCGTGCTTCATGTGCAATGAGGATTTACTCATGCTCCATGTGCAATGAGCCTTGGCTCATGCTAATTCCATGTTAAGTGTTGTTGCTACATTTCCATGTTATGATTATCAGGATTTATCATGCCTTTATGTTCATGTTTCTATTGTTCTCTATTGATATACCTATATTCTAGAAGGTATTTTACTCCTCATTTATTCCATGTTTATTCCATTACTGGGCTTTATAGCTCACCCCTTTTCTTAAGCATGTCCTCAGGTTATCCCATGCAATGCTAAGTACGAGGGAATGTACTGGTCATTTAAAGGAATTTTTCAATAATGATTTTGTATTTCATGTTTTAAATTATTATGTAATGATCCTAATCCCCAAAGACACTAGACCTCTCAATCTTCCATGTTTTATCGAGTGAATAGTTTATGTAAAAAATCATGTTTAAGTTTTTATTAAAAGAAGGGTTGTCATAGTTGGTATCAGAGGATAGGTTTAGTTATTTTTGGGATTAGGATTAGAAAACCCCAGTAAATCCTTAGAGACAAGACTACGTATAATAAAAACATCCCAAAGTTTTGGTAAGTATTGAGTGAGTGGTTTATCAACAAAATACATCCCTATCTGGATACAAGCAGGTAGAGGCGGCTCTGGCACAGATGTGTCCTAGTGGTAAAACCCAAAAACACTGCTTTGAGCTAGACTTGAACGGGAACTGGTGCACGAAAATGGTCCTTGCTACACTCTTGGTTACGAAACTCCCGGGGGATATGTTTTGATAAATTCACAAGCTTAGTATGAACCCTTATTAAGGGAATAAAAAAATTCCCCTATGAATACATGTTAGAAAGTAGATCGTGAAAATACTAGATTGAAGACTATAGACTCATGAGTTAAGGAAAATAAAAGTTTATTTATAAGTCATCAACTTTTTTCATTGGATTACCCATTATGTGTTACCCCCTAACATTCCTTTTATTCTAGCTAATGGTCGGTAATAGGAGAACTCGGGCTAACAACCGATTTAAAGATCAGTGTGATGATTGTACTAATGTGATGCCCAATCCAATGGGAGTGGGAATCGTGAACTTTGTCATGCTTCTCTCTCAGCTAACTCAATCTTTGAATAGTAACACGGGTCAAGAGGAATGTCCAACCCCCCCCCCCCCCCAGGAAGAAACATGTCACTATCAAGAGCTTCATGAGACAAATGCCTCCTACATTTAGCAGATCATATGATCCCATGATCGTTGAACATTGGATCAACTCCATTGAAAAGATCTTCTCCATCATTCAATGTTTTGAACAAGAGAAGGTCCTCATTTCATCTTATCGTATGGAGGGTGAAGCTGATCAATGGTGAACATTGATCAAAAATATTAATTATGAGGATGAGATCAAGGTGTTGGAATGGAAGAATTTCTAGAATATTTTTTTTGAAAAATATTTTCCGCACACCCTCCGGCTTAAGATGGAAAGGGACTTATATTACCTCAAGAAAAAAGATGAAGAATCTATTGGACCGTATGAGGAAAACTTCACAAGGCTTGCATGATATTCTTTCGACTTTGTCGTTACCCTTGAAAGCAAGGTTGACCACTTCTTTGGTGGGCTGAAGCCTAGCCTACAAAAAGAATTAGCGATCTGTGACTTTGATGGCTTTGAGGTAATTGTCCGATGTGCCATAAAGGTCAAAATGAAGATTGGGGAATCACAGGGGTATCATGGGGACAAGAAGTGTAAGGTGGACTTCAATGTCAGCGGTATGATTGATAAATCCAATGGTGCTAAGAAGATCCAGCACCCCACTTTCCAAAAGTGTGGAAAGAAGCACCCTAGAAATTACCTCAAGTGGACAAGGAAATGCTTTAGGTGTGGAAGAGAAGGGCAGCTAGCTGTTAACTATCAGTAAGAAATACTCGCGACTACGACAGAGGAGAGGAACGCTCTGTTCGATCCTCAATGCGGTGTTCATTTCTACAACTATAAAGAACCCCGGAATTTTGCAAATCAGTGCCCTAATCCAAGGGTTTTCATAGGCAACCAACAACCTCCAAGGCAACAAAGAAGATATTTTTCCATCACTTCTACCGAAGTGGACCCCGACAACTAAGTGGTGATAGGTACAACATTTATTCATTCAAAAATAGAAAATGTACTTTTTGATTTAGGTTCTACACTTTCTTTTATATCTCTAAAGTTTTGTAGAACAATCCCAGCACCACCACAAATCATGGAAGTGAAGATGTCGGTGAGTATGGAAAATGGGGCAATCATTGCATCCCATGAATATAAATCCTCCCCTATCATAATCTGTGGATTGAATTTCCAAGTGAACCTCGTCATATTCCCTCTAGTAGAATTTGATGCAATTATTGGCATGGATTGGCTTTCCTTATATAGAGCCAACATAAATTGTTAGGATAGGGAAATCACACTCCATATGGATAATTGACCCCCGATTCTTTAAATGTGTAAGGAGGAAGATGAATCTCCTTTAGCTCCATCATCTCGAGCATGGATATTACTGTCCTATGAGCACACGTATCTAGCTCAAATGATTGAGTCCTAGGAAGAAACCATCATTGAAGAAATGCATATTGTGAGGGAATTTGCTGAAGTGATTCCTGAGGAACTGCCTGGTCTTCCTCCTAAAAGAGATGTTGAATTCTCAATTGAACTTATACCAGGGGTGCTTCCAATATCCAAGACTCCATATAGAATAGTTGTCGTGGAGCTTCAAGAGCTGAAGAAACAACTACAGGAGAATCTAGATGAAGGGTTTATATGCCCATGTGCTTCACCATGGGGTGCACCAGTCCTCTTCGTCAAGAAGAAGGATGGGTCAATGCGGATTTGCATTAATTGTTGTGAAATTAACAAAATCATGATTAAGAACAAGTATCCTCTACCACGGATTGATGACTTGTTCAATCAGCTTCGTGGAGCACAATACTTCTCCAAGGTAAATTTTCGGTCGGGATATTATCAAGTAAGGGTAAAGAAGGAAGATACACCCAATACTGCTTTTCGTACAAGATATGGGCACTATGAATTCATAGTAATCTCTTTCAGACTCATTAATTCTCTAGAAATCATCATGGACTTGATGAATAGATTCTTTAGAGACTACCTTGACAATTTTGTTGTAGACTTTATAGATTATATTCTAATATACTCCAAAACCAAGGACGATCATGAGGATCATTTAATAACTGTACTAGAGACATTGTACAAGGATAATCTCTATGCAAAGTACAACAATTGTGAGTTCTAGTTGAAGGACGTCTCATTCTTGGTCCATATCATCACAAGCAATGGGATATTTATGGATCCATCCAAAACAGATGCAATTGAGGGATGGCTGAGGCCAACATCGGTTACAGATATTCGTAGCTTCTTGGGGTTAGCTGGATATTATTAGCGATTTGTGATAAATGTATCACAATTGTCCAACCCTCTTACCAAGATAACTTGAAATGGAGTAAAGTTTTCTTGGATTGATGAATGCGAAGAAAGCTTCATGGAGTTGAAAAGGAGGTTTATCACTGCGCTTGTGCTCACTTTACCCACAAGTGGGGAACCTTTTGTGATATTCAGTGATTCTTAGAAGAAGGGATTAGGTTGTGTGCTGATGCAGAATAATAAAGTGATATCCTATGCCTCAAGATAGTTGAAAATACATGAGCGAAACTGTCCAACGCATGATCTGGATTTTCCGGTGGTGATCTTTTCCTTGAAAATCTAGCGGCATTATCTCTATGGGGAGAAATGTGAGATATATACTAACCACAAGAGTCTTAAATATTTATTCACACAGAAAGATCATAATATGGGCCAAAAAATATTGATAGATCTCATCAAGGATTATGACTGTTCAATACATTACCACCCTGTGAAAGCGAACAAGGTGAAAGATTCCCTAAGTAGAAAGGACCCAGTGATTCTATCAATGATGAGAATTGAGACGAATCCAATCCTCTTAGACTTGATGAAGATGGACATGGGAATCATAAAGAAGGGAACATCATCAATCCTTTAACAAATGATTTCTCAACCGTCTCTTTTGGAAAGGTTAATGGATGCTTAAAAGGATGATGTTGGAATTCAGGAAAAAGTGGAAGCTATCGAAAAAGGGAAATCCTTGGAGTTTAATGTTAATGAAGATGGAATTGTGCGATTTGGGAAAAGACTATATGTTCCGTCAAGTCCAGAGTTGAAGAACGAACATTTGGATTATTCACATAGTTCAAATTTCTCTATTAACCTAGGGAGCACAAAGATGTATCGATATCTCCGAGAAAAATTTTGGTGGGATAATATGAAGAAGGAGATCGTTGTATATACATCAAAGTGCCTGTTGTGCCAGCAAGTGAAGGCAGAGAGGCAGAAGTCTAAGGGGATGATGCAACCATTGACCATACCAGAATGGAAATGGGATAACATCACTGTGGACTTTGTCACTAGACTTTCGAGGACATCCAAATGCAACAATGAAATCTGGGTAGTAGTGGATCATCTTACAAAGACTGCACACTTCATTTCTATTAGGGAATATTTCTCATTGGATCAACTGGCACAGATATATATCAGGGAAGTGGTACGGCTGCATGGACTACCACTATCTATTGTGTTTGGCCAAGATCCAAGATTCACCTCTAAGTTTTGGAAGAGTCTTCAACATGCTCTGGATACTGAACTGAACTTCAGTACGACCTAACATCCTCAAACTGATGGCCAATCCGAGCAGACTATCCAAACACTTGAGGACATGTCGAGATCATGCTCAATGGACTTTAAAGGAGGACGGGATCAACATCTTCCTCTGGTTGAGTTCTCTTATAATAATAGTTTCCACTCGAGCATCCAAATAGCACCATATGAAGCCCTTTATGGGAAAAGGTGTAGAACACCGGCGTGTTTGGATGAGGTTAGTGAATGTAAGCTGCTTGGACCAGAAATGGTAGAGGAAATGGTGGAAAAGGTGAAAACAATTCAGCATCATATCAAGGTTGCCTAGAGTCGACAGAAGAGTTATGAAGATATTCGTCGATGAGACCTTGAGTTTAAAGTTGGAGAAATGGTTTTTCTATGCATATCTTTTTGGAAGAAGGTCATGAGGTTTGGAATGAAATGTATGTTAAGTCCAAGGTACATCAGCCCCTTCGAGATTCTTGTTTGTGTCCGGGTTGTGGCCTATCGACTAGTACTTCCACCTACCATTGCCAAAGTACATGATGTCTTTCATGTATCCCTCTTAAAGAAGTACATACCGGACCCTTCACATGTACTCTCTTCTAAGGTGGTACAGTTGGAGGATGATCTTTCTTATGAGGAGAAACCAGTGAAGATCTTAGATTGTAGAGAAAACATTCTACAAAATAAGACAATGCCCCTCATCAAGGTGTTGTGGAGAAACCAAAAGCTTGAAGAAGCGACTTGGGAATCGGAGGAAATGGTGAAGTTGAGTTACCCACATCTGTTTTAGTGTGGGAAAAGGAAATTTCTAGGGTGAAATTTTTTAAGGGGGGAATATTGTAATGACCCAAAGATTCATTAATGGAAATCCCTCTTGATCTAATTAAATGTCTATTTATGTAAAATGTTTATATAAAATGTAAACTTCTTTGATTTTATGTTAAGAATTGTGACCTTTGATTTTATAGTCTTTGAATAGTGATCACATGATTAATATAAATATAGGGATTTAACAAATCCAATTTACTCAGAAAAAGGAAGTGATGGCCTCATCTAGTAGAATTGCTCCATACAAAGCCCATTTTTCAGAGCTCGAAAAAGAGGTGGTGTCTTTGGGCTTCGCTCTTGACCAAGCACAGGCTGTTCTTCATCATGTCAAGGTCAAATGAGACTGTCTACGGGAAAAGTGGAAGTTGATAGAGATTACCACTTGAGCAATGTTATCTGAGACACCCCAAGAGTATGTAACCATCGAACACCTTACCCTTAGGTCTTATGCGGCTGTTTTGAGGGGTTATGTAAAAAATCACTAGTACTATCTTCATGTACATTTTTTTGTATATAATAATTAATATACTTTCTTATCATTATTGACACATTGTAAATAGTTTTTAAAGTACAAGTAGTCTTTTTAGTTATTATTTAATTATGAAATATATTTTATTAAATTAAGGGATATTTGAATTAAATAATATTTTAATAAAATATTATTATTATTATTAAATTTATTTTATTATATATAAATTATCATTTAATTTTATTAATGCAATTATAATTTTTTATTAAGCTTTGAAATCCATTTCTGTCAAAACCCTTGAATTTTCCATAAATATTGGTTTTTATTTAAAAAGTGAAAATTAACATATTTATAAAATTAATTAAATAAAATAAAAGATATATTTGGAATCAGGATGTCGAAATTATCCAATGGTGAATTTTTCATAATTTTCCAAGACAGTCAAATTTTTGGGTAGAAATTAAATACCGTTTAAATATGTAATGTGTTTTATGACATCATAATGACACAATAGTGATGTAATAAAATAATATAAACTTTATGTTCATAAAATATATGTTTTAACATTAAAATAATGTGATTTTGGGTTTGTTTGACTTACTTTTCAAAGCATTAATGGACCCCTCAAGACTTATTAAACATCTTGTCTTTTTAAATTATTTTCCCGGGGAGTGTGACTCACCTCTACATAAGAAACCCCATTATTTTAATAATTTCTTACTTTGGACTTATATAATATTTTTCCTGTTCCCTTTTCCAAAAACAATTGGCAAAAACCATGATCTAATTTGTGGTTTGGATTAGTTTAATGTAAGGGGTCCCGAACCTAAATAATAAAGAATTACCTCACCTTTCCTATATAATCCCACCCAAGCTCCCACTTCCTCCTCACTAAAATCCTTTGTAGTTCATCCAACCTATGACCTAATATCTCTAAAATCCTCCCAAGGTGTCCCAAGATCCCAAGAAGCCTCTCTCAAGCCTCTATCAAGCCTTGGAAGCACACTTCCAAGTAAGGGTTTTTCTTCCTTTCACTTTTTTTCCAATTTTATTAATATTGTTATTCCCTTTTCATTTCAATTATAAATGCTGGGGGTATGGATTCACACCTCGCCCATACATCCCTATTATTTTTTTAATTATGGGAGACCCCTTTCTCTCTCATTAAATGCCTCCCATGTACACCCATTACTATGCTGAAATTCCTAAAGGAACTTCTCTCTCTTCATTTACATTCAAGCAATACTTTTGTATAATGAATCTGAATTCCATTACATTTGTTTGTACATGTATCTATATGACCCACATAATGTCAATTTATTTTATATATTATGATACACCCTTTTTCTATCTCATCAATCATTTTTATGAATTCTTAGGTCCCGCCGTTACGCTGCCGAAATTGCACCGATTTTCTAAGCCAATGCCTTGGTGTAGTAAATACCATGCCCATTTCTCCATCAAGTTTATTCACCTTAATACACATTTACTTATTGATTATAAAGTTTCATGTATGAATTCCACATTCCTTTATCATGGAATAAATGATTATGTTTAATGAATCCATGTTTTATGATCCATGTGGCACACTTATGCATTAAATAAAATGTTTAAGAAGGGTGCTCCCTTATAGTGCTCCAATGCAATGGGTAAAGTCTAGTATCATGATACGTCATGTGCAATGATTTTTAACTCATGATAATTTAAGTACAACGAGGGTTTACTCGTGCTTCATGTGCAATGAGAATTTACTCATGATCTATGTGCAATGAGCCTTGGCTCATGCTAATTCCATGTTAAGTGTTATTGCCACATTTCGATGTTATGATTATCATGATTTATCATGCCTTTATGTTCATGTTTCTCTTGTGATCTATTGATATAACTATTTTCTAACATGTATTGTACTCCTCATGTATTCCATGTTTATTCCCTAACTGGCCTTTATAGCTTACCCATTTTCTTATGCATGTCCTCAGGTTATCTCATGCAATGCTAAGTACGAGGGAATGTAGTGGTCATGTAAAGGATGTTTTAAATAAAGATGTTGCATTTCATGTTTTAAGTTGTTATGTAATGATCCTAAGCCCCAAATACAATATACCTCACGATCTTTCATGTTGTATCAAGTGAATAATTTATGTCATAAATCATGTTTAAGTTTGTACTAAAAGTAGGGTTGTCATAAGCTTCATTAAGGTTGTGAGATTCATGAAAGGTGGTAATCAATTTCATGTTTTTAGTGAACAATGATTTCAGAGTGCATCAAGTTAGGTATGTGGTGAAAAAAGAGTCTCCTTATAGATAGAGACAATAAATTTTATACCAATCTATTAAAGTGACCTTTACTTCGATAAACCAAGTTAAACATCTCTCATTGTAGTGGGGTAGGGGAGTCGAAAGAAGTGTTCTAAAGGATTCAGTGAGATATCCCAAAAATCAAGTAAATGAATTATTCCTAGCACAAAGTGACTATTTTTGAACTATTTTATTCAATAAATAATGAAGAATAGTGTATTTTAGTATGTATGACGCACTTTTGGTGTAAGATACTTATACTATCCCTTAGTGGTGAACTATGTAAAACCGTTGTTTTGTCTTTATGCATATAAATGTTTGATTGCTAATCAAATCCATTAAAAGGGTTTAGAGACATCCTAAATATTTGGGAATAAGATCAATAACATTAATAGAAATATTAGACACCCCCATTCATCCCTCACCTCTCAGGGTATTCTGGGGTCCTATTGATAAATCATTTTATATTAAGTAATAACATTTTAATGATAGACTTTTGTTCGGAAAAACTGGGTATTACATGTTATGAAATCCATCAAGGAAATTCATTATTGAGTGTAATGAAAGATAACCTCAATGTTAATTTTAGAGAAAGCTGATGTTTATTTAATGTGTAGTGAATAATTAACATGGTGTTGCATATAAAATAAGTAAAAATATCTCTTTAATAAAAAATAAACATTCTTAGGTGTTCTATTAAAAGAAAATTACGAAAAAGTTAAATTAATTTGAAAAACAATAATTTAAAAAATCTCAGGGTGTTACATTCTACCCCCCATAAAATTAATTTCTCCCTCAAAATTCATTTAGGTTATCTACTGTTTAATACTTGAAATTTTCATTCATAGAATCCCACATTGTAAAAATGGATACTGAAACTTCTTGTAAATGTGAATGTTGGAACCATAATGGTTACCCAATGTGACATATAAATAGGGTTCAACATAAAAGAACGTAGTTGGTAAGGGAAATCATGGATATTGAAAATAAGCATAACTATCATGTTCTGATGGAGAGAGATAGAGAACATGGTTAAAATAAATTTAACAATCATAGAGTCATAAATCTGCGATTATATGAGGGACCATTTGATTAATCAGAAAATAATGAACTATGATAACCTCTTTAGTTTCATGATTATTTCACTATAGTTGAAAATTTTTCTTGATAAGTTATACATACATTATTTTATTCCATTTCATATGAAAATCTCACCATTTGGTTATGTGTTGATATATTTTCACTTCATCTATTACCATATGAAATGAATGAATTTTTTCCTTTGTCCTGAAGTACTAAAAGATTATTTGATCCATGAAAAGTCATCCAATATATCATTCATTAAATTCAAAAAAAATGTATTATCCAATTCGAATACGTCCTCATGTGGTGAGATAATACATTTATCTCAACAACATTATAAGAATATTGACATAAACTTTCCATAAATGTATAACCTTTAGACCATTCCAAAATTTAATTCACCCTTTCTTCCTTAAATCTGATCTTATCATGTACCAAAAACATTTTTATTTGATAATTGGGTTCATCCATGAACTTATATAACGTTAAATTGTATTTTTTTTATTTCAAAATCCATGTAGAGGGATACAATCACATGAAACTTCACTAATGGAGGAACATGAATATTATCATAGTTCATATTCATAAATAAACAAACATGATCTTCCCAACTAAGGGTGGAAAGGATGTGTTTTCTGCTAATTTTCATTATTCATTCTATCCATTGTGATTGAATAAGATTTTCCTTTGTATTTTTCCATAGATAATTTTGTATGTTATCATCCATATTAGCCCCTGTATTGTGGAATTAATTCACATAATTTCCAAACTCCATGCACTTGAAACACTGAAGTGTGGGTGGTTCATTTTATTGGGCCTTATCTCCACTAATTTCCTTGAATTTCCTCTTCTCATCAGTTCTTGTTTCATTTTTTTAGTGTCCAACAAATTTATGAGAATTTTATTTAATCCATCGAAGAACCTATCAAATTTACTTTTGGGTTGGATGATAATAATATAAGCATACTTCACAAGTCTTTTGAAATATACCTCGTAGGTACCAACAGATTCCTCATCCTTCTACATAAACTAAAGGAACTCCTTTTACATATTTGTATAAAGAAAATGAGTAAATTACTTATCAAATAACAAGTTCTTGAACTCGTTAAAATACATGGATTCAATTTCATCTTGCATTCTTGTATTATTGATTACATTCCACCACTGGTCTACTTCACTTTCTAAATAATAAACAATTAAAATAAATTTTTCATGATCCAAAAACTAGATAATTGAGAATTTATTTTCAATGGTACTAATCATGTGTTCAGAAACAAGTTGATTATAAGACCTGGTGAAAGAAGGTGGAAGTTTCCCCATGAAGGACTCAATAGAACATGGTTCCATCCTTTTCTCATTTAGGATCGCAACATGATTCTTAGCTTGAGAAATATGTGAGAGTATAACAATTAGTATTGTTTTAAATCTTGTATATCATTCATATCTTTAGGATAATGATCATTATATTTTCTATCACAATCACTGTTAATGAGGTTTCTTCATGTTCCATCCATTGACTACAACCAAAAGCATAGAGTAATAAATAGTTATCAAATGAGGAGACAAATAATCATTAAAATTCACTAATAAGATGTATAAATTATGATAGATTCCTTATTATATGACACCTTAGGTTTATCCTAGTTTATTTATAGATAACCTTTATTTAAATCATTCATGATGTTCTATGAAGTGTTCCTGAATTCTTAAAGAATATCCCTCGAGTGGGTCAAACTAGGTTTTCCTCAAGGTCCATTGTTGTGTACTAGATTACCTCGAGTCATGCCTATAATATATTTTTAGGTTTGTTACCACAGGGTAAATATTTTCTAGAGTCACATAAACTTTTAGTATCCAATTATAGATGCATTTCTAAGAAATCATTAACTCTATCCTTTATCAATATTCGAGGACATTTTCCTAAACGCTTACTCATCCATATACATATCCTTAGAAATATCCCTAAACATATGTTTATAAATATTCATAGGGATATAACTAAATATTCCTCATCTTAGTTTCTAAAGGCTAACTATACCTTTTATTTGATAAATTCCTAATTGAACCAGTATTTAAATACATATGCATTACATCACTTTTTCATAATACTAAAAACATTAAAAAATAGATTCCCAAAGACAGTATTAGTTTTGTGCCTTGGGAAATGTGGAATAAAAATATTCTAACTCAATGAAATATCTTAATGTTTCCCACAAAGATATTACCCCTTAGTAACTCTATTTAAAAACTTATCTTCATTACCTG
Organism: Viscum album; assembly: GCA_963277665.1. NCBI lineage: Eukaryota > Viridiplantae > Streptophyta > Magnoliopsida > Santalales > Viscaceae > Viscum > Viscum album. The sequence continues at coordinate 778,486,340 of OY728158.1, forward strand.
AGGAAAGGAAAAAATAAAAAATGGGTGAGATAAAATGAACATTAAGGGTAAATGAAGGAAAAGTGTATTAATATCATAAACATAAGGGTATAAGAGTGTAATCATGGTAATTATAAAATCATAAACTGCATATCAAAGATTATAAACATGAATCATGGAATAAATATTTACAGTTCACAAGACATGAATCATAAGGAAATCAAGAGCATAAGATATGAAAGCATAAATTTGGAATAATACATGGAATTTTTGGCATACACATCAATTTCTAACATCGTAAAAATATATAAGTACAAAATTGTTCATAAATAAAGTTGATGAAATGAAATATGTCCCTCACATAGACTTATGGACATGTAACTGGGTCCACACATATTGTTGTTAACATGAAATCAGGCTCACACATAACAATGTTAACATGTAATTAGGTTCAAGAAAAACATTAGGGGCATGAAACCAAGTCCATACATAACTTTATGATCACATAATAAGGACCACTCATAACATTTTGATAATGTAATAATATTCATTTATAAACTTACAAACATGAAACCAGGTTTACAGATAACATTGTGAACATATAATTAGGTTAATGCATAAAATTTATACTAATGAGTCACCCATTGTTACCCAATATATTAAAGTGATATATAAGTCCAACTAGTCACATAATTAAATCATACACACATGTGCCAAAAAACATTCATCATATCATAACCCAAGAAAATAGATGGGTTCTATAAACAAAAATTCATTACCCGTGATATTAAATGGTTATAATTAACTTTTTGTCACAACATAACATATGTAAAAGAGATAGGGTTCATAATAATTTCATAAAATAATATCCCATGAAAATAAGTGTGTTGAAAAAGAATAAAACTCATGGAAAAGAAATTGGTGTCTTAATAATAATTTTATCAAAATATAAACTATTCAAGAAAGAATATTAACAAAACCATTAGATCATTCCAAATATGGAAATGATTAAAATTAATGAATTCCATATTAGATGGAAAATAAAGTGGATGGATATTTTGAATACGTTTCTTTAGGAAAATATCCTATCATATTTGAAAATTATTTTTAAAACCTAAAACCTTTAGAATAAATTTTTTTAAAATTAATAGAAAACATAGAAATAAAACATGATATCATTGTGAAAACCATTTCCTTTTAAAACTTATAAAAGAATAAGAATAACATTTTGAAACCTTTTTTCCTAGGAAACATATAAAATAAGATTTAAAAAAAATTAAAATCATTATCCATGAAAATTAATTTTTATAAAAATTATTTAAAATTATCCTTTTAAATATGTATTATAATCTTCACAGAAATAATAACGGATAATTCTGTATGTACCAAACAAGGTAAAAAGGGAACATTCCTTTTTCATGTTAAAAAGGGTTGGAAAATTCCTTATTCAAAAAGTGACAAAAAATATTTTGTTGAAAACATTATTGAAAGAAAAAAATGGGTAAAATTTATTTTAAATATTATATAAGAATAATATAATATTCTTGGAAACCCTTTTTATAAAACATGGTTTTTAAGTAATAAATATTTCTGACTCGAGAGGGGGTAATGTCAAGATTTCATAAAACACTTTCATAACTATCTTAAGTACCAAAGAGTAGAAAAATGTTACCAATACATGAATATATAATGAATTAAAATTCGATAAGAAATTTCATGAATTTTATTGAAATATGGATTATAAGATTCCATCAAAGGAAGAATAATCATAAAAAATCATGAAAAGAAACATCATTATTGCAATAAACTCTTATCATGTGGTAATGTTGAACCACATTACCCATGTAAAAAGCTAAAACTACATGAATATTAAATTATCCTTAAATTAAGGATATTTCTGATATAAAAAGTCAATGTTAGTATGTACACCTCATATAAAAATATATGATCATAATATGGCATTTCTCTCAAAGAAGGTAAATTGAGACAAAACTATCATACCACTTTGCTAAATTTTGAAACATAAACCTTGTGAGTTAAAGATCATATAATTTCTATTTAAATTTCCATAAATTTATGAAAAATAATGTTATAATACATTTATAGGCATTATATAAACCACAAAAAAGAAAATTGGGGTGAACATGGCATGTATCTAACAAATATAAAATGTGAGATAAAATTACATAACCTTCTGTCTTGACTCTATTCACAGTCGTATAATATTCATGTTGTATAAATATTTGTTTATTATAAATATTATTATATATTATATGATATATGGTGTTATTGTTACCTTATATAACCCTCTTGTAAACAATCTTATCTTAAGGTTTCACTTTGGGTAATATTCACTTTGTTCATCGCATGTGTCTTAATTTGTTATATATTTGGACCTTACACTTATATCATGATTTATATATTTTAAAACATAATATAAATATTTTTTATACTAATTATATGTGTATTATAATAATACATATAATATATAGGTATGAAATGGAATACACCATTCCTAGAGATGGTAATCGGTACATACGCATGAACATTGTTACACTTTTTATTAGAGTATTGAAAGAAACAATGTATATGAAATATATATATATATGCATATATGTATAATTATTAAATTAAAATTATTATATAATATATATCATATAAGTTAACTAAACTCATACTTAATACATTACATGTAGTGTTTGAATGAATCACATAGCTTTGAGGGGGTGGTAGTGCATACTTCCTCAAACGAAATTAGAGTATTTTCACCAAATGGAAGATAAAAAGATATGTGCTATAAAAGGAATAAAATAGCCTAAAGTAATAATAATTTTAACATTAGAAATATAAAAATATTGTTACAATCATAATTTCCACCATAAGAAGCGGTAATGGAAAAATGAACAATCAACATTTTGTGAGGCGGTAGTTCACCAAACACATAAACAATATGTTCTTTACACATTTGATGGAGGTGTGTATAAGTGTTAGTATAAGCCCATTAATAACAATATCCTAGAATATTTAGGATATTGTTTTTATAATATCATATAATAATAATACTTTTGGGGTTGGATAAATAAAATAAAATAATGTAATTTGAGAGAGGGTGTTACCTCTTAATCAGGTGATTCCTTTTGGTTTGCACCAATCAGATTCTATAGAATGATTTATACCTCAAGAAGGATTAGAAGTGTAATATAGGATTTTTGGAGGATATTGTATCATATATTTTATGTCCTTATGTGGGATTATTGTATTAAAGATGTGGAGTATATGAGACCTTTTTATAGTGTAGGAGGAGTGGCACTTTTGAAAACTTTTGACCAAGTAATTGGATACATGATTTTCAAATCTAAAGTGGATCCAATAATATACCATATCTTATAAAAGGTATTATATGTTCTAAATATGGACATTAAATGACTCTTGTATACTTTTCTAGGTCATTTTGGGCCTCAAATTTAAGGTTTAGTCCTCAGTTAAGTTTAATTTTACCTTAATCGATGTAATTAATTTTAAATATATTCAATAATAATTTTCATCAAAAGAATAGGTGAAATTATTATAATTTTAAAATTATTATTATTCTAAATATTAAATCCATTTTCCAAATTCTAATCCCAGAAGTGGAAGAAATTAATTTACAATTAATCCCACAGTCAGGTAGAGAATGGGGGTTTTTAAAGTAAAAACATTCAAATGTTTGAGAAGTTTTTATACCCACGTCCAAATTGAAATTTTTCTAATTGACCTAAATAATATTAATTGATGAAAATAGTATCTAATTGAAGTTATAATCAATTATTAAATATAATTTTACATTATAAAAAAATTATATGAAAAATCAATTTTGAACTAAAATTCAGTATTTTTCACTATTAAGTAAAAAATAAAACAGCATAGAAAAATATCAAAAATTTATCATAACATAATAATTATGTGTATATTTAAAATAATAAGTTTATGTTGACATATTAAATCTATAAAATTTCAAAAAATAGATTTAAAATGGGTTCTCTATTAAAATATGGATAAAATGCCTTAAAAATATTGGGTTTTAAGAATAAAATTTGGTTTTTTCATATCTTATGTCTATCAAATATATTGGATAAATGTAAAAATTATTTGATATATTATATTAAATATATATTAAATTAATATCACTCACTAATATTAATTAATTTAATATATTAGTGTAAAACATATTCTTGGATATACGAATAATATTATTTTTCTTTTATATTCAATCGGTTTTAATATTCATTTTGAATTAATTTGTAACCAATGAATTCATCCTATATTTATGTAAACCATATATTTACATAAATTAATAAATACTATTCATAACTTCTAATTTGACATCTATTTTATATCATATTATATTTATAGTAACATTTTAATGACATATTGTTGTACGGTAAAACATGGTCTTGCGTGTTATGCAAGCCATTGAAGAAATTAATTTTTGTATGTAACATAATCTATCCATGATGTTCCATATAGAGAAATCTATAGTTAATGTTTGATGTAGTTCACTATTAACCTGGGGTATCTTATAACTCCATCAAAACATAGTATATTAATATAAAATAAGCTATCTCTAGTGTTGTGTGAAATTAAAAATATAAAAATGGTAAAATTTGTTTGGAATAAACATAAAAAAATCTCATGGTGTCGCATTAGTCTTTTTTAAAGTCTCTTTAATATTTTCCCTTAAACTCCACTAAATTGTCTCATTTATAATTTTTCATAAATACTCATTTTACTTGTTGTCACTTTAGATGGAAAAAAATTCATAATATCTTCCTATTTTTTTCTTTTTAATGTCCATGTATGATTTAAATCCATTATTTCATGTACACCTTTATGATATGACAATTTTTTTAGGCATTATTACATGATTATGATACACATTTGTTTCCATAGGTAACCCTTATTTTTATCCATTATGTTTGATTCTTCATATGGAACACATATGAATGAACATGTTATGATTGGTGTGCCTGGATATTGCTCCAATGATTTGTGTAATGTCTAGTCTCATGAGACGTCATGTATGGGATTATGGAGTAATCCTAATACATTATGGGACTTTTTCACCAAGTGATATAGTATTGGTAGTTAGTCTGGATTCATGCTTATTTCATGTTATATGTTTATGCCACATTCCTATGTTTCCATGATCATATGATTACGTGTTCTATGTGATTTACTTCCAAAATATTATTCATGTTAAATTTCTTTTATTTTATCTTTTTAGGCCTTCCAACTCATATTTTATGATTTATTACCATTTTTATTACCTTATTGGTATTTTTGTCTCTTCCCTTTGTTCATGTATTGACCAGGTTATCCAATACAGATGTAAGAGCTCCAAAAAAGTTATTAGATAATTATGGGGACTAAATAAAAGATTTTTTTATTTTTATTTCATGTGTTATAATTATGTAAATACTCCTCCCAAGACACTAGAATTTACAATAAATGTTTTTTATTTGATGTTTAATTATGGTTAAAATCATATAATAACATGTATAAAAGGATAGGGTTTATATATATGGTATCGTAGCACGATCTAGTTATTTTTGTATATTAGGAATATAAAACTTTACTAAGAACCCTATGAATAATTCTATCACCATGGATAACCTAGATTAAAACAAAGAGAATTACTTGTTAGGATATACCATTAAATTATATGTTTATCCTTCAAGGTTAAAAGTGTGTTTTTTAATATATTTATTAGCTAATTATTCAATCCCTCCTAAATGTACATTCATTATCTTAGTTAATGGTTCAAAATAGAAGAACCCATGCCAACAATCCATGTGATAGGTAATGTGATTATTTTCAAAGTTTATTCTAACTCTGTTTGGCATGGGTTCTCAAAACATCATGATAGTTCTATAACCACTAGCTCAATTTAGGAATAATAACGTAAATCATGTGGAACACCCTCTTTATCCAAATAAAGAGACAGTTGTGGTCAGATATTTTATGATGCAATGGCCTCAAATATTTAGTGGATCTTATGATCCCATCGTCATAGATTAATGAATTAACTCTATTGAAATAATATTATATGTCATCTAGTGCTCAAGAGAATAGAATGTTTTGTTGTCGGTCTATAATTTTAAAGGGGAATATGATAAATGGTGGATGGTGATAAAAAAGCAAAAAAGTACAAAGATGAAATTTATTCCATGGATTGGGAAGAATTAAAGAATAAAATTAAATAAATAATTTCGTAGAACTCTCTATATTAACATATAAATGGAGTTATTCTGACTTAAGAAAAAGGAATAAGTGTCTATCAATGCGTATGAGGAAAAAATTATAAGGAATGCATGGTAAACCTATGGCTTTTTCATGAACATTGAAATAAAGGTGGATTCACTCTTTATTGGAATAAATATGAGTATATAAAAAGCGTTGGTGATATGTTACTTTCAAAGATAAGAGGATATTTTTTGTTGTTCCCTTAAGGTTGACATAGAGATTGAATACTCTTAGTGGCCTAATAGTCAAGATGATAAAAAACATGAAATGGAGTTTAATAGGTAAGGATCGACAAATAAATTACATTATGGAAAGAAAACCCAACATCTTATGTGTCAAAAACTGTGAGAAGAAACATCCTAGGAAAATTCTTAAAGGGAACCATGAGATGCTTCAAATTTAAAATAGAGGGGCATCAGGATAATTATTGATAAAGGGTTTTGAAGACTCCCTAAAATGTGGAAGAAGAATGGATGGTTTATATCAATACTCAACCTATAATGTAGAGTTTCAATTTCCTGGAAGATGGTCATTATTTGAGCCAATCTCCTAAGCCAAGGGCTATTAGAGTCAATCAACAATAATAACCTCCCATACAACAAGGAAGGGAACATAATATCACTACATGCTGATGTGGAGACCAAAAATGATGCGGTGATAGGTACACTTGTTATTCATTCAAGAATAATGAACTTAATATTTGATTCTAGTTCTAAAAATGCATTCATATCATGAATATTTATTGGTTCTATACAAAAACTAACTCAAAATATGAAGGTTGAGTTATTTTTGGGAACCACAAATTGGGAAATTATTTCATCCAATATATATAACTCCTCCTTGGTTAATATTTGTGAATTGATCCCCCCAAAAATCTCATATTACATTCGGTGGTGCAGTTTTATGCTATTTTAGACACGGATTGGGTATATCTATATTATTCCAAAATCAACTATCGGGAAAGGTATATCACTCAACACATAGAGATGCATCCAAAAATTCTATATAATTGTATGTATACATATGAATATCCTTCATTATCACCATATTAACTGTGGATATTATTTATTTTTAAGAAATAATATCTAGCTCAAATTACTGAGAAAACGGAGAGGATTATTCTTGAAGACATGCCCATTGTGATGAACTACATTGATGTGTTCCCTGAGGAATTTCCTAATCTTCCTCATGACTGATAGGATGAGTTCGCAATTGAACTTATCCTTAGATCACTTCCCATGTTGAAAACACTTTATAGAATGGTCACTGTTGGGTTTGAGGAACTGATGAAGCACTTACAATAGAATCTGGAAAAAGGTTTTATATGCCCAATTACTTCACCATAAGGTTCTCCATTCCTCTTCTTCAAAAAGAAGGATGGTCCAATTCACCTCTTCACTGATTATCACATCCTCAAAAATCATGATAAATAAAATGTATCACTTACCACAGATATATGGCTTATTCAATAAGCTACATTTGTACAAGTATTTATCTAAGGAGGACCTTCGACTAGGATATCACAACTTAATGGTGAATATGGAAGATATTCTGAATACTTCCCTTCTGAATAGATGTGGATACTAGGATTTTATAGTAATTAACATGGTACTCACTAATTCTATAAAAAGTTTCATGGACATAATGAATACGGTCTTTATAGATTTCCTCAAAAAATATTTGGTCATGTTTATCCGTGATATTATATAATACTCCAATGGAATGGAGGAGCATGGGGATAATTTGAATAATGTTCTAAAGACATTTTGAAGGGAGGAAATGTAAGAAAATTATAGTAAATGTTAGTTTTGGATGGATGAATTGTCATTCTTGGGTAATGTTATCACCAGAAACAGAATATCTATAGACCATTCAAATAAAAGTGAAATAAAAAGTGGTCCATGACAACATCGATAATTGATATCTATTGTTTTCTTCGAATAACTGGGTACTATCTTGATTTTATGAGGAATTTTCATGATTTTATAACCCTTTAACTATGTTAACTTGAAAAAAGGTAAAGTAATTTTGGATGGAATAATATGAGGAATGCTTTAAAGAGCTCAAGAAGAGACTAATCATTGCACATGTATACACACTAAAAATAATTAGAGAAGGTTTTGTAATATACAATGATGATTTAAATACTTTCTTGGGTTTTGTACCCATACTAAATGATAATGTGATATCCTACTACTCATAGTACTCGAAGATCCATGAGCAGAACTACTAGACACATGATCTGGAGCTAGCAGTAGTAATATTTGACTTGAAAATATGGTGACACTACCTATATGGTGAGAAGTGTGAAATATATGATGTTAATAAGAGTTTAAAGTATATTTTCACATATAAGTAACTCAATAAGAATCAAATGATATAGTTTTAACTAATCAAGGAATATGATTATTTTATTCACTACCATCTAGTAAATGAAAAAAAATTAGTAGATACTCTTAATAGAATAGAACCAACTACCTTATCCATGATGAAAATTAATAAATACCCTATCTTCATTGATATTGAAAGGATGGAATTGCAAATAATAATGAAATAGAATGAATAAAATATTTCTCAAAATATTTCTCAACCCTCTATCCATGATAATATCAATGAAGTAAAAATGGATGATCTAGAGTTACAAAAGAACATAAAATCAATAAAGGAAGGTAATGTACATGTGTTTTATATATGGTAATGATGGTGTTATTTGTTTTGGAACAAGGATTTGTGTGCCTTAACCACTTGAGATAAAGAAGGATCAGTTGGATAATACACGTATCTCATATTTCTCCATCAATCCTGGATATACCAAAATATATCGTGGTCTTCGAGAGCAATTTAGGAAGGAAAATATAGAGAAGACTATTTCATAGTATATCTCAAGGTGTTTGGTATGTCATCAAGTTAATGTTTATTGGTAGAAGTAAAAATGGATGACTTATCTATTTGTTGTACCCGCATGTAAATGAGATAATTTCACTTGGGAATGTTTCATTGGAATCCTAAGAATATCCAATAGAAACAATGTGATAGGGGTTTTGAGGGATCAAATCACCAAGGATGACCAAATTATCTCTATTTTGGAAGATCTATCACTTGAAAAACATTCAAAGATATATATTAAAGAATTGGTGTGTCTCCATTATGTTCTAATTTTTATTATCACTTATAGGGATCCAATGTTCAAATTTAAATTCTGGAAAAGTTTTCAACATGATTTGAGTATGTCTTATCACACCAAAATTGGTGACCAATCTAAAGGGGCTATTAAGACACTTGAGGACATGATGAGAGCCTACTCAATGGAATTTAGAGGAGGATAGAAACAACAACTCTCATTGTTTGAGTTCTCATACAACAACAACTTCTACTCGAGTATTTAGATGGGTACATATGATGATCTATATTGGAAGTGATATATAACTCCGACTTGTTGAGATGAAGTTTTTAATGTCCTTCCCCACCATCCTATAAAACCAGTAGCCAGAACGGTCACCACATAGCCTCATGTGAACCTACCCATAATCTAGAGGTTTCTAAATCACAATGAGGGTCAAAGTATATGATTTTGCGTAGCCTTTATACTCATGATTAGAGTAACACAATAGTATATAAAAAAATAAATAACAAACAATGGTATATATAGTAATAAAGGAAATATAGAGTAGTGAAATAGAAATATCAATGAATATAAAAAGAAATTGTTAATATATAACAATGCATCCATGTCTAAGTAATTTTATTATTTTTAAGCGACACCAAGAAACATCGGCGTTCGTCACAATGGTGAAATTTCATAAAATGACAAAACATGGGGGACAGATCTAGAACACCTACCCTATACCACGGATGACCCACACTTGTGATATAAAGGCTTGATTTGGTCTAGTTTTACTGAAAATGAAGAAATAGGTGAATATCCTGAAAATAAAAAGAATTAGGTCAAACTAATATAGCACAACAGATGAGGGAAGAAATGAAGAATGGATGGATTAGGAATTTAGAGTTTAACTAAATATTTATGATTCTTTTATGGTGAAGGATTTGGTGCTCACATGAAGAAGGTATCAATAACAATACCTTGGATGGGGAGGGGGTTTTGTACATGACGAAGAAGGGGAAAACCACTATAAAAAAGACAGGAGAAAAGAGGTAAATAAAACATTTAACCCATTAAAGGAAAAAAATCATTTCTACATCTATATTGGGTCACACGGTTTGGATTTATGGTTGGACAAACTCTACACTGACCAGGAAACTCTCACTCCTTAAAGAGAAAACCCCGCATAATTTCCCTATGTAGTTTGACCATCCATGTGCCAAAAATGCACAAAAACTACCTAAGTGTCACTAAGTGTGTGATATAGGTGCATGGTTTGGGAAAACCAGGTGCACACTCTACAAAAAACTACAGACACCCCACATGGGCATGTGTGTCCTTCCACATTATTAGATTAAACAATGTACACCATTTACTCCGCTAGACTAGGATTCACTATTTCTTTTTTGGGATGCATGTTTTCATACAAATTGTGTGCCCTAAATGATTCTTCCATAAAGAGATATTCTAGGTCCCGATGGATCCAAAACATAACAGAACACCTAGAAGACCTCTCAGTCCTTAAACCATGTCTAGAAACAACAAATTGAAGTGTTCCTACTCTCAAAATTCTATTTTGAAGTTCATTTTACAAAACAGACCATCCAACAAATGATAAAATTCAAATTTTCTTGTAAATTCACCTGGAAAAAAAAATGTGGGACGCAACAATATCCCCATTATAAAACATCTCATCCTCGAGAATCCTTGGGGAAATGAAGAGAGAATCACTCAATCAACTCAGGTCAGAAGGCCTTGTTCAAACTGTCTTATTGTATTTCCAAATTCAGAACACACCACTGAGTTTCACCTTAACCAATGGTGTAGAAGTAATAGAATCTCAATACAATGATTTTTATTCCAACTAAAACATCATTATAGCACCTACCCAAGCTCATCTTACCTGGGACATGATCACATCGTCATCTCCTTCACAACTAGGTTCTTGAATTTGCAAGGTCAAAACTGGGTCACATACTCCCACCATTGAAACAACCCATTTAAGAATTCCCTAGTGCTCCAACGGTACTCTTGGAATGAATCTTAGATTAAATGATTAGGTGACCACCAGTAGATCTTAGGGGTCTGGTTAAGTTGCCTATTCCTGAAAGTTCCTGGTCGACTCTCACTACACATTCCTCAAACCAATTACATGGAATTAAGAAGTTCCTCACCAACTACATGTGATAAAATATAGGGATATCAATTCATACAATCCTTGGCCGACTACACTCTAAACTCCCGGTTTGGATGGTTGACACTTTTCAAAATACACTCCCACTACCTATAGATGAAGGCATCTCTAGGATTATCTGAGCAAACTCATCCCAGCTTGTAAATGACTTCTAGTGATGTATCTACCCATATCAACCAATTAAACTAATGTGCCTTAACATGAACTTGGGTATATACTCGATCCATTACACTTGGATCAATACCCATTTTAAATGACTCATCCATGACCAACTGAAATTCAGGATATCCTCATAATCATCAACATGATTCTAAAGAGCTCATCAAAGGAAAAACATAAATGGGACTTAAAAGAGTGACATCTGTACAAATATGAACATCCACATACTATGAATGGTAACTGACATCAAAGTGGCATCTTCCTAGTAGTTTGGTCCAAGGTAACAACTGTTGTACATGAGTCTGACTATGGAATTCCAACTTGGGAACCTAGGTATTACTTAGGAGTAACCAAACCTTTATGAAAAATAATGATCCTAGAGTGCACTCTGATATAGTCCACTTAGCCATCCCATTGGCATTTAAATTTAGTGAGGTGCATAACCAAAGAACACTAGATCTACCAAGTCGATTTCAATATAGGGGACTTGATCAACATTTAGTCGTGACTACACTAAGAGGATTTGACCGATTTCCAACAAGGACCTAAGAAACTTATTCTAAAAAATAGAAGAAGTGTTGGGTAAGGATCCAATCTTTTTATAACTAAAAATTAGAGGAGAAGGAATACCGATCAACTATAGGTTGACTTCCTCAAAAGTGCTTGGCTATACCCACCAAAACATTGTTATTACCTGACCGTGATTCTTTCACCACTCAAGGAAACCCATAGTCACTCAAGAACAACCACACAATTCTTCGCCTAGCCAACAGTGTTTACTAAGGTTTCTCAAAACCAAACCCTTTATATTCATGAAACCTGGAAAGTACTGGCATTGTATAAAACTTACCAACCTCAAGGGATGCCAAGAGCATCACTAACCATTTCAAGGTGTCCCTTCAAGGTTGTGTTCCTTATACTTGGATGTAAATGAATGAGCCAGATTGATAGAAACTCCCTGCCTTAAGAGTTTCTATACCATTATATTTACCAGGGGGACTCATCCCATGACACATGTTTCATCAACCACTAACCATCGGTTTTTGAGGAGACCATCACACTTTAACAAGCATTACACCAAAAGGAAAGATAGACCAATCGATTACAAGAGCTCTATACAAGATCTTACTTTAGATGTATGCATGACACTCCTATTGATCTCGGTCCACATGCACCATATCATTGGTGTAAGAACTAAAACACTATATCTAGAAGTCTCATGACATCTGATCATTTTAGGATGTAATGTCTCCCATTGGGATGATTTTAAAACTTTTTTAATGACCATGTCACGCTACTTTAGTGATGAACAGTGTTAAAATCATAACAGATCAAGGATCATACAATTCCCAATAAACTCAAAAACATTGTTTCTTGATTTAAAAACTCGATTTTTATCATGTGGATGAAAACATGCTACCCCAAGACTTCATGAGAAAAACACTTCCTTGATACGACCCATAGGATTATTAGCATTATGAATTCAAGTATCTGATGTTTCATTAAAAATAACTAACCCATAGTCACATTAATCTATACAAATATAAAATAGGATGACAACCTATTATGTAGTCCAACACTAATTAGGATAGAAAAGAAGGGTCACATGACCAACTAAGCAACCGACCATGCCCTTGTAATGTGAAAAATGTTAGAACTAAGAATTTCATATTTCTCACACTCGAATAAAATGTTAAAACAATAGATGACCACCCATCAAAACAAGGGTGTCATTTTAGAAAATAAGAGTCTTACACAGAAAAATGACACCCAAATAGTACCACTAATCAACAAAATCAAATCATTTATCAAGGATTTTGTGGATGAAAGGGAACTTCAATCAGTGATCTATCACCTCACTGAAACTCAAAGCATGAACCCAGAATGGGGTCATGCCTATGAAAAGTCACTTGTATTAATAGCATATCATTTAGGTTTAAGTGATAAGTAAATAGGCCTACATATAAAGCTCATGTTACCATTTCAAGGAAGCTACTGAAGGAAAAATGTATAAAGGATTTAAAATACACTTACATAAGGGTTAAAGCTAAAAACACACATTAAGGTTCAATTTTAATGCCTTAAACTAAAACCAATTTAATTCTTAAAAAAATTTATGGTTTAGCTTTAAAGGAAAAAATAATACTAGTCATAAAGAAAAAGCATCCAGATAAGGCCACAAGGGAACAAATTAAAGTTATATTTGAATTCTTTATTAAGAATTATTTATTTATCGAACCCCAATTATAATTAAGAAATTGATAACATAGACCCCATTTTAAACAACGTTTTTTAATTTATAAGGCCTCACAGTGGGATTAGTTAAATACAATGTCGATTTGAATTTATAAAGGAAAACACCTTATAGGTTGACATTTGAATTTTAATTAACTAATGACTCATATAAATACATCTCAAAAGTAGATATAATATATTCTTTAAATTTGATAGGTTTTTTATAAGGATTTAACCTTAAATTTACATAAAGATACATATAGGAGGTCATGGTCGCTTTAAAGTACCATCACTTTATAACTGAATAATACCTACGTGGGGTTAAGCTCTAAGGCATATCAAAATAAAAGATTACCTACAAGGGTCTTGTTGATAATTTGTTGGGTTAATTAAATGTAACCAATTTTTATAAAACATTAATATTTTTAAAACACCTTTGTGGGTCTATCACATAAGAAATATTTCCCAACTGACCTACTTGGGTCCAGTTGTTCATTTTGAAACATAGTCACATGCTTCCTCATTCCCAAGTAAAAATGGTAAAAGTACTTATAAAGAAACCATTTCATTCAAGGTCAAAATTGAACAACATTTACATGTACAATAGCTTTTAAATATATCATTCCCGCAATAGATGGATTGGTTATATGGGTCCCCACTTCTTAATTATTAATGTTCTTGAACATTTTTCAAATTATAGGTATCTCCCATTTGACGACAACCATTTTATCTAGTATTAAATATAAAATTAACTACTTTATCATCAATAAATTACTATTGAAATATGTAAAGTGCATGAAAAATTGTTTAATTATATGGGTCTCCAGATTCCAATTTATAAATCACCCATACACCTTGCAAATTGAAAATTGTCTCCAATTTAATCACAACCAACATGTTTCATCCCATTCTAATTAATAATTGAAGCATGAAAATTATAAAAATGAACATTAATTATTCACTTAAACATCGTAATAAATCATACATTCTAAATAAATCACTGGGCATAATAAATATGCATAAGCATGAAAAATATTAATAGAAAGATACTATCTGAGTAAGAAATCCTCAACATGGCATATAAAAAATCATGATAATTTAAATTGTAGAAGAAAGAAAGTAAAATACCTATGTTGGTGAAAAATAAATATTTTTTTGAAATACCTAACAATGAATATAAAAAGACATACAGATAAAACGTGCATAGTACATCAAAAAAATTCAAGCCTAGTAATGTAATCTTCAGGGCAGACATATGCATCACATATGAGTCCATACATTCCTATAATCATTCATGTAGTGATTACTCTTTTCCATAACAGGACAAGGGTAAATTACAATTCTCATAAATTTTTTTGCATCAGAAAGCACACCAATTAAACAAGGTGAAATAAAAATCAATAGTAATAACGATCAATAATAAGAACAATCACATCCCTGGCCACTTGGATGTTTCCACAAATATGGGTTGATCACTCCCAGGAACAACTATTTACCAAAGACAAAAACATTCTTAGTCTCTTGTATACCAGAAACAAAATTGTAAGACATGGGAAAAAGGGCCTATGATACTAATTTGTAATGTCCTGAACCGACTTCCTATAAAAATAGTAGTCAGACTGGTCTCTACATGGCCTCAAGCGTGCCTCCCCATACACCAGAGGCTACTGACTATAAGATAGTGCTTAAGGAGGTGATGGTGGGGAGACTATATCATCGTGATCATAGTAGCACAAAATAATATTATAAAATAAATAAAAGACAATATAAAAAATAGTAATTAAAGAAATACAGAGCAGTGAAATATCAATATCCATGAATATAAATGACCAACATAAATATATAACAATAAATTCATGTAAAGATGATGATATATAAATGAAAATAGAGGACACAAAATAGAAAACATGATACAGTGCAATATGCAAATAAATAATGAAAATAAAACCCCAAAAGAAGAACTCAATGAGCATCATGAGCTCTAACTCATTCATGTGGTCCTAACTCCCAGATATGAGCATGAAAACACAAGCAAAAACCACAGACCTATGAATGGAAAGATATTCCCAAGTACCCCAATGCAATAGTGGGTCGATCAGGTTGTTAGATATACTCATTAGGTTACCACGAATAGTGTCTAAAGTAGAATCTAGTCCATGCATATAAAATGAGAAGTGTGCAGGTGTATCAAAAATAATAAATAAATATGAAATAAATGAATTACCTTGTCGGGATAGGTTCCTCAAGGACACCTGGACTGACCATAATTGCTTTGTCCTATGACAGAAATGACTTAACCATAATAATCCTTTACAAATGAGATATATGGAAGTGATAAAAATGATATAGAATAGTTATGATGAGATGGATCGAACCCAAGAATGTGATTTTTCTTTTTAGGTGAATCCCTTGGATAAAAAATATGCATCAACAACCTTTACTATAATTTAGCTAACAAAATATAATAAGATGTATCCTAGGCCCATCTTTCGTGAACCTTAACAAGGAACCCACGTATCGCACCCAGATTGTTGTAAAAGCACACTTCCATAGGAGTCCATCCATTGCAATCCATGAATGGCCTCTCAAGTATCACCCTTGGACTAATGTGAGACAATTAACTCTGAGCTCGTACTTAGTATCACATGTAAGGGACCAAGTATCACTTTGGTATAACAAATTTTTCAATGATCCCTTCTAATATGTCTCCCCTAGGGAACTGATATCACTCATAGTGAGGTAAGAGGAATGCACGGTGAGAACATCCTAGAATACCAGTGTCTCCCCCAGTGTATACCCAATATATCTGTTAAACTAATAAAAAGAATGATGATCCCTTCCGTAGAGTTCTGTGGAAAGAAACCCAAGTATCAATCATGGAATCCATAATTCATTTAATCAATTAATTTAAAAAGTATAGAAAGGGTAGGATAAAGGGAATTACATATGAAAAAATGATTCATTAAGGGGACACACATATTTTCCACTATACTTATTTATAAAAGGGAACACAAACACAATAAATCCTTGTTAAGATCCAGGATTTCCAAATAATCCATGGAAATATGCCTGCCATAAATCCATGTAAGGAATGACATGTAAAGTCACATTTTCTATTTGAAGATAGTAAACCTCATTGAGAGGTTTTATTAGTAATAATGATGATTTTATTCAATAAATTACTTTCATTCACTTTT
Organism: Viscum album; assembly: GCA_963277665.1. Taxonomy (NCBI): domain Eukaryota; kingdom Viridiplantae; phylum Streptophyta; class Magnoliopsida; order Santalales; family Viscaceae; genus Viscum; species Viscum album. The sequence continues at coordinate 778,503,489 of OY728158.1, forward strand.
GGAAATACAATTCCATCCAAAAGCATAAACAAACCACATCATGGTTGTTTTTATACAAGCATTCATCAAAAAATTAAATAAATAGAAGGGAAAACTCAGAGGTATGGCTCTAATAAGATGATACAACATTTAATAAGTTTGGAAAAAAAACCAGAAAATGGGGTGGTTTGAGTTGATCTCAAAGACTCCCACCACACCAAGAAGCATTTAAACACATCACAATGCAATCTATGAAAATTAATTCAATGAATTTTTTTCTTTTCAAGTAACATCGACAAAGTGAGGCATGTGGAACAATGATGATAATTTATAGAATGATGAATCATAAAGGAAAAGTTATAGACCACCTAATTTATACCATGTATGTCTCAGACATCCGTTATCGAGGATCTATTTTTTATAGTTTGAGAGAAAATGAAGAAAATAATTAAAACCCTGAAAATAGGGAGATATATGTCACACAAAAATAGCATAATGGATGAGTAAATAAATGCTGAATGGAAGGATTTGGAGTGTAAATCGTACATCAAGATTTCTAATTATTTTAATAGTGAAGTATTTGGAGCTCGTATAAAGAAGGTATCAAAAATAATACCTTGGAGGAGGAGGGGGAATCTTGATTGAGGGAGAAGGGGACTCCCACTGGAAATAAGAGAGGAGGATGGAGGGAAATAAGATAACTAACTCATTATGGGAAAATCTAATTTCCCCATCTATACAAGGTTGAACGGTTTGGTTGTATGGCTGAACAAAATTTTCACCAACCATACAACTCCCACTACTTAAGGACCACACCCTGTGTGGTTTCCTTGCATGGTTTTATAAACTTTGAACCAACTATATCCCAAAAAGTGAAAACACATTTCCTATGTTCTACTATGTGTGTGGGTTAGGTGCATGATTGGGGTAAATTGTGTTTATCCCATTTACACCCTATATTAAAAACTAAAAACACCCCATATGACCATTCTTCTTATTTTTCATGATTAGATCAAACTGTGTGACACTTCTTTTTCTACTACACCAAGACGCACTATTTCTTATAAGGGTCATACTGTTTTAGAAAAACTGTGTGCCCTGCCTGCTTCTTCCTTAAAGTGATCATGCAGGCCTCAGTGATTCCGAAACATGATGGAACACATGAGGAACCAATTGGGATTTAAAAAACTAAAAGCAATAAATTTATGTGTTCCAACTCTCAAAATTCCATTAGAAATTTTGGTTTAAAAAAACTAACAATCCACCAAATGAAAAAAATAAAATTTCATGGGAACTTCACCTAGTTTAAAAACAAAAGACGCTAAAAAATTTCTGAATAAAATATTCTTAGACCTAATATTGTTAAAGAGATGATAGAGAAGGTTCATTCCATCCAAAAACATATCAATGCTTTTAAGAGTCATAAAAAGAGATGAAATTCATCGAAGTGACTTAGAATTTGAGGATAAAGACAACGTATTACTTCGAAGATCACCGTGGAAGAGAGTCCTGTGGTATACAAGGAAAGGGAATCTTATCCCAAGGTTCATTGGCCTCTTTTAGATCCTTAATTTCATAGGATTAGTGGCCTATCTTATGAAACTTCCACCAAATAGGGCTCAAGTTCATGATGTGTTCTATATACCTCCCTTCATGAAGTACATACCTAGCCCCTAACAAGTATTGAATTTGGAGGTGGTACAACTGGGGAACAAACTCTCATATGAAGAGAAGCCGGTGAAGATCTTGGACCCTAGAGACGAAGTCCCATGAAATAATACAACTCACCATTTCAAAGTGTTGTGGATGAATCATAAGTATAAAGAGGAGACATGGGAACTGGAGGAAGCGATTAAGGATAAATACCCTCACCTTTTTTCACCATAGTATGTAAAATGAAGTTTTGAGGGAGAAATTTCAAAATAGGGAAGAATTTAATAACCTAATAATTTTATAAATGAAATTTCCATTCTTATAAATATGTTATATAGTATAAAACACATACATCACAAAAATAACCCAGTAAAAACATTATTCTCATAAATTTATAATTAAATAAGATTCATTTATAGAAATTAAGGATTCTATAAGGATGGAAGAGTAACCTGACCATTGGAATAGTAATATAACAATTAAAAATAGTAACTCAGGCCAATAGAATAGTAACCTCGCATATGAATGTAAAAAACATAGGCATCTCTTCAATGAAAATATGATATATCTTGGAATAAGAAAATAAATGTTTTAAAAATGATAAATTAAATGTAAGTATTTTTTGTTAAAAGTAAAAGTTTATTTATAATTTTATAGTTAAATTAATTATTTAAAAGAAAATTTACTTACATAAATATATTCAAAGATTAATATTTTTCTTCTTATGATTATAAAATATTTATATGAGGCCTTTATTAAATTCTCAAGTTGTCATAAAATGGCTGATAATATTAAAATCGTTATTTTTCAAATAAATGATTATTTTAATTAAAAATTAAGTTTATCATATTTAAAAAATTATTTTCATAAAATGGTGTAAAATTTTAGAGTTTATATATTGAAAAAATAATTGGGTAATTTTTTTGGATTTTTGTAAAATAGTTGAGTTTTTTGTGAATGGTGAAACATAGTAACCTACATTATTTAACATTTTAATCCAAATACATGAATTTTTGAGTCATGGATGTTGTTAGAAACAAATATTTCAGAATAAAATGAACTAGTTACATTACTTATTTATAATAATTAACACTATTGATAGTCTTTAACAAAAATTATTAATAAAATAAAAAAACATTACTTTCCTCCTACTATAAATACCACCTATCACCACCTCTTATCTGCACACCTTCCATGATTTGGAGATTTCTTATATTATAACAAATTCCTCTCTAAAATATATTTCCCAATTACTATTATTGATGGTGAAACCAAATGACCAAACCCGTGTACCTTATAGAGGTTCTCAAGGAGTTGACATTTAAGAGGAACCCCCCCCCCCTTCTTTCTCTTTTAATTTCTTTTTTATTACTTATCCTATTATCACCTACCCCATCCAAAACCAAATAATAACTCTACTATAATATATATTTTTTAATTTTATTTTGTTAATGGAATATCTATCATCAATTATATTCTCTTATCTTTTTATTCTAAAAATGAAAGCATCGTTCGTCATGTGTTGATTCACCTCCTTCATGGATGATGAGTTTTTTCCATTACCACTATTGTGGATGATCATTAAACCATTATAATGGTTAAAAAATATTTTAAAATTTATATTATAACTAATTTTCATGTTCTATAAATTTTATATATTAATAATATTAAATAATAAAACAAAGTTAGTTCGTGATGATCGAAAAACTGCCAAAACAAACTAAATGTTTTTCATTAATGTCCTATCTAATGAATCATCCCCATAACATAAATAAAAAATGATATATGGGATCATTAAAATTATTTATGTTCATAAATATATTATAATTCCACATCTGGATATTTTCTTCCATTTAGAAAGAACTCTCTTAACTAATGTCAAGGAAATCAATCATCAAATCGTGAAATGAACGCACCCATAACAACGAAATTAAACATTATAACCCATAAGTATTGTTATAAGTGAACTTAATAAAAGTTTAATAAATAAAATAAATTTTTAATATGTTTTTAATAAAATTAATAATTAATATAATTTTATTATCCATGAAATTGTGTAAAAGTGTTGAACAATTTCGGACATATGGTTAGGGATCTGTCTAAACCTCCCAATTACCTTTGGGTTATGATTTCTCTCTCCTTACAGAAATTTAATTATTAATTATTATTATTATTGTATAATTATTCCATATTATGTTTATATGTTCCAAAATTATGTATCTAGATCTATTAACCCTTATTTTAGGGGGAAATGTATGTTTTAAATAGTTACCCTTCTCAATTCCTCCCAATAAGAAAGTTTGATTAAAGGGAACATTCTAATTTATTACCCATTTTAAAGTACTCTTCATAATATATTTTAGGCCACTGTTATCATTATAAAATCCATAGTTTCATCATGAAAAACTATCTTAGTTTATTTTTGAATTTATACATGTGAATATTCCTGTATATTATTTAAATACTCCTTAATATTTTCCCTTAAACCACACTAATGTTTCCCATTTCTAAACATTCATAAACATGATTTTTTTATGTTTTCACTTTAGTTGGATATAATTTTTCATTACCTATTCCTAATATCCATTATGAATGTCCTTGTATGATTTAAATCAATTCTTTTATAGACACCATTATGATATTTCAATTTTATATGCCTTATGACATGATTAAGATACACATTTCATTCCATGGGTAGCCCTTATATTTATCTTGTATGTTTGATTCTTCATGTGACAAACATGTGAATGAAAAGGTTATTATGGGTGCACCCAAAAATGTATCCAATGAAATTGGAAATGTTTAGTGTCATGATACATCATGTATGGGATTTGGGAGTAAACCTAATCCTTTACGGGACTTGTCCACCAAGTGATATAGTCTTGGAAGTTATCCTCGACTCAGGTTTTTTTCCATTTTATATGTTTATTACAGATTACTATGTTTCAATGATCATATTATTCCATGTAATATGTGCTATGATTCTATATGATTATTCATGTTACAATAATTTTATGGTATCATATTATCTCTTCTGAGGAATTTTTTATGTTTTATTCCCAAGTTTATTCCCTTACTACGATTTTTAGCATATCCCTTTATTCATGTACTCCCCAGGATGTCTTATGAAGATTTAAGAGCTCAAGAGATATTATTATCTCATTATGGAGATTAAATAAAAAAAATTATTTTGGTTTTATGTTTTATAATTATGTACCTACGCCTCCAAAGACAATAGAATTTATGATCTTGGGTTTGTATTTATGGTTAATTATGGTAAAAATCATGTAATAATATATGTAAAAGGATGGTGTTTCTATAGTTAATTACCTAGAAAGGGTTACCCAAACCCCGTATAAGCTAATACCACTCAATAAGAAATAAAAAAAATTAAGACCAACTAACTTTATCTGTGAAGACCCAGACCCCCCTTGGTCCCTTCCTTTGCCAAAAATCCGGTTTCCTTGCGGGGTACCGATCGGTGAGACCGATCGGTGAGACCGATCGGCGAAACCGACCGGCGAGACCGATCGGAGAGACCGACCGGTGAGACCGATCGGCGAGACCGATCGGTGACACCGATCGGTGAGACCGGCCCTGCCAAGTTGTTCCAGTAATGTCCCTTTTTCGCAAATAGGGTTTTAAACCCTATTCTTCCTTGCTAAAAATATCTTGGAAATCCGAAACGCGCGCAAAGGTCTTAATTAAATGCTTCATTAATTCATGGGTCAGTTAAAACCACCCAGCGCCATTAATGATGAGTCAAGCCGCGTGGTCAACCCACGACTCCCTCGTCTTCCGTGGTTTTGTGTTTTCATCTCAACCGTCCCCAGCCCTTATAATTAAGGGTTAGGCCGTGGTTTTTCCCCTTCTTCGATCGTGACTCTTCTGGTGCATCGGGACCGCCGCGTCGTTATCCGTAAAGTTCCGCGCCCCCGGCCTAAACGTCGATCATCCATCAACAAGTAGGTAATTTCTCTCGTCTCTCACTTTTGTGTATCATGCGGGGTGGGCGTTACTTTTGTTCCTATGGAATTGGTTGAACCAAACCCTAATGAAGATACTAAACGAAGTTCTAAAGAAAGAAGGGGAAGGGGTTGTGATCGTTGTTTATGCTTTACCTTGTGATCATCCCTTTTGTTGTACTGGTCTATGTTTTCTGAAAATTGAGGCCGTTGGTGGTCGTGTGTGTGCATTTGAATCCCCTCGTGATGTTTTAAATGGGTTGCTGAAATTGTGAACTCCTGCTGCGAAATTGGTTAATCACGTATACCCGGCTGAATAATTGAAAGCACCAGGATCAACCCTTCTGTGATAACTAACGGATAGAACGCATGGAATTTTGAAATCATGGAGTGTGTTAAGTCATTTAAATCTGAAAATCCCTGACTCGTGTTGGTAGTGGTTGTTGGTTGTTTTCCCTTCGGGCCGTTTGCTGGAAATGTGGGAGGGGATGGGATCCCCCGTTCTTTTTATACTCTCGGTGGCTGTGTGAATTTGGGGGATGGGATCTCCTGTTGGCATGGTTTCAGTGGTTGTGGGTTTTTATCACAAACTGGGGAGAGATCCTCTGTTGGCAGAACCGGGTGTGGGTGTTTTGGTTGATCTATGCTTGACGTTTTCCTTGGTTATGCTTATGGTAGTTGCCCAGTAGTGCTTAAAATTAATTGAACATTTGACTGAACGTGAAACAAGAATGGGACAAATGGTTTTGTGGGCAAGGGTCGTAAATTGTGACTCGGGCGTTGTGGTATTGTGTTCTGTAGGTTGGCTAGGAAAACCTGAGTTTTGGGTGAGTGTTTGTTACCTATATCTATACTTGTAGCTTTGTGTTTCTTATTCGCGCCCCACCCAAGTTGAGCACTTAGTGCCGAACACCCCCATTTATGGGGGAAGGGTGTTTTTCCCAACACTATACTTAGTGGCTGGTTATTAGCTCCTTTTCTGCTCCCTTTTCCGGATAGCCCAAGTACCTTCGGGCAGGCTGTGATGGCCTGAAGTCCATTATTAGCCCAAGAACCATCGGGCAGGGTGTTGTGGTGGTTGGCCAGGTGTGTGCGGCAGGTGGTTTCCCAAGTGTCTTCGGGATGAGGCCCAGGTGTTTTCGGGCGTGGCAGTGGATTCTTTAGCCCAGGTGTCTTCGGGCGTAGCGGTGGTTGTTCTGGCCTAGGTGTTTGCAGGCATGGTTACTTGTGACAGTTGAGGCCCAGGTGTGTGCGGGCGGGATTTGGCAGTGGGACTGCGTGTGGTTGTGGCCCAGGTGTGTGCGGGCGGGTGTGGCAGTGGGACTGCGGTGAGAATGGCGGGATTGGTCCGATGCGTAGGATGTCTCAATAACCAGTGGGAAAGTGGAGCGGGGTACCCAAACATCGATGTGCTCTTATATATATATTACTTGACTTGCGTTATTTGGGGAGCGAACCTTGGTGAGGTTTGGGATGGATAGTTGCCTTGTTAGGTGTTTGGTTTACTCTTTCTCACGGGACTTTAGTACGTTCCCCCACTTGTGCACGAGAGTCTTGGTTTTCCCTACTGAGTGTACTTGTATGCTCACCCTACGTTTACTTTCAGGTTTCCAGGAGGACTACCAGGGCTGCGCGGGACCCTATTAGTCGGACAGTTGGAGTTGTCGCTGTTGTCGTACCTTTGTTTTCTTTTGGTATTGTACTTGAGAGCTTCTTTTTCTTTTGTACTTGTACTTTGTTGTAAACTGTTTAAACATGCATGTGGGAATGGTTTACTTTTGGCTTTACTTTTCTTTCTATCTTGGTGTTGTTGGGTTTTCTCCTCCTTATCTTTCGATCCTATAAAATAAAAAGGGTAATGCCTTCCATTTGCGAGAACTTCCTATACCCTTGGTGCTAGTCGCCACTCCGGGACCTATTGAAGGCGGGTTTCGGGGGTCATTATCTCTCCTTCAACTCAAAGAAGTAAGGGCCTGGCAACCTGCTGACCCTTCCCTCCTTTTGGTGAAGGCGGGTCGTGACATTATCATAGAGTCAGTTGTATTTTTTATCACATACTTGTAATATATAATAAATATATCAAATCAAAAAAAACTAGTCATTAACTCAACAATTTATTCCCAAAAATATTCAACTAACCTTGAATATTATAATAATATTTGTTCATATTATATTTTATTATGTATTCCCTTAATAACATGTGAAAAAATTTAATAAATAACTTAGGCTACAACTATTATATGCTGAAATAATAATATATTTACATATTCCATGAAGATTGTTTAATCTCATAAATGTCTCGTAGCCCTTTTTGGGACCCACCATGTCATATTATCTTATTCATCCGATTAGGGAAGAATTTTGAATATTCTATTATATGTCACAATCTATAAAATATCTTGAGAGCAGTGAATATTATTCATGGACTATGAGAACAGTCTAGAAACTCACCAAGGCCCCTAAAGAGATGAGGAAAAGTCATAACATTGAAAAAATTCCCTATAAACACACTCCATGTAATTTAATCTCTTTATCTTATGATATCTCATAAATAACGATGCACACATTTTGTTATAATCCATTATTTATTTATATATTCATTGTACTAACTGAACAAAATTTACTTTCTTATGCCATGGACATGTATTTAGTGATTTTACAACCATCATGATCAACTGTACCTAAGATATTAATTTTTTTAGAAGTGAAAATATTCATCTTGATTATTGAATCAATACCATACACCCAATAACACACCCAATGAAAGATACCTTACTATGAAATCAATTCTATAGTATTCATCTTGCATCAATGTACATAATCAAATATTATGCACTACATATTATCTCAATCCGGGAGACCAATACATATGTTCATAGATAGTAATATCCAAAGACACCTAAAACACGTCGTGTCATTGTTTTTGGCCCAATACTCATGATCTCATCTACTCAATATCACCAATCACGAACATGATGAGAATAAATATCAATGGTTATGATACCCCAACACCTGATAGTCTCACATCAACTTTATACTGTTTGTATGATGTATCTAGATCATAGGAAATATGTTTAAGATTACTTTATTAGAATCTATAGGTTCTCAATATATCCTAATAACATCTATAACCTTTTTATATGTCATATAGTCTTTATAAATTACCATAAAAATATTGTATGGATAAGTATCAACCCTATTCTGGTATGTTAAACACATGTATAAATCAAACTATATACATGTAATGGTAAAAAATTACATTCATGATTTGGGTATAGGTAACCCAATTTCATCAATAAAAAACTTATAAAAAACATTATAAACTCCTTAGGATCCACTTTCATTCCTTCACCATATTTAGAAAACTTGTATCCCATTGAAATTGTGGTGGAAATTGGATTTTAATCTTCCATTTCAAACATTAGGATAAGTTCCTTAACATACATATCTTGAGATAGGAAAAAATATTTATTATTTTGTGATATTTGTAAAAAATAATATATTTCATTTCTCCAGGAATATAAATTTAAAACAAATTCATAATATCCTCAAAAAATGTTTCACAAGATTCTTCATCATTCCCAGTAAAGATAAAATCATCAATATAAACAATCACAATGAGTGAAACCTATTGATTTTATTTGATGTATAGAATATTATCTTCTCTTTTATTCTTTAATATTTACTTCCATATGAATGTATTCAATTTGGAATACTATGCTCTCGAAGCATTCTTCTACCCATAAAAATACATTTTTATTTTATACAAAAAAAAACATTTATCTTTCCCAATATCAATCACATGGATGTTCAATATAAAATTCTTCATCAACTTATCTATTAATAAATTATCATTGTATATCAGTGTGAAATTTTTGGTATTTTTTGTAGTGACAACAAGAAATATTCAGATACTTTCCAATCTTTCACTGGATAATATGTCTCATCGAGTCTATGCCTTCATTTTGTGATTATCCTGTAAAAACAAGTCATTCTTTATTTCTTATCACTTCAATATATCTAATGAACATTTTTTAGAACACACACATTGTACCAATAACATGATTATTGTTTGGTTTGGGTACAAGTACCCATGTATAATTATTCTCAATTTAACCCATATCTTTATTCATAGCATCAATCCACTCGTTGTGCTCAAAATCTATATCAACAACTTTTGGATCAACTTTTGACTATACGGAAGTACATGAAACTTACCTTTATATTCATCTATTTTGAACATGTTTTCAATGATCACCAAGGTTTTTTATCCTAAACCCACTTTATTAGCCTAGGATGAGATATATGATTTCATTCCTCATAACTTGATATAGCTGATTTTGAATCTTCATTTTGTGAATCATAAAAAATTTTACAATTGTTAATAAATTGTCCATGTTACTCAATAGAATCCACATCATCTTCCCCATCTTCCACATATGCATCTATTTGTGAAACTTTTTTAGTATATTTTTCAAGATATTTTACATTTTCATAATATTTTATCTTTTATGTTTCTTTATTAAAATATATATATCATATACCATTAGGATCATATCCAATAAATATCTCATCAACACATCTATGATCAATATTTCCATTATTTCCACTCCCGACATTTATAATACAAGGATTTCTGAACACCATTTGGTGCCTCAAACATTAGGTTTCATTGTTAAAAAATTAAGAAGAAGCTATATCTATGTTTGGTCTACATAATCATTTATTGTGAATATAGAATTATGTAATGATTAACTACCTCCAAATATAATATCATTTTAGATCAATATTGTTTTCACTATATCCACCAGAAGTATGTTTCTTCTATCAACAACACCATTTTGTTATGGTGAGTACAATGCAGTAAAACCATGAAAAATTAAATGTTTTTATTATAATCTTTCAAATCATTATTCTTATATTCCCACCATTATTATATCATAACTTCTTCACAGAATATACATATTCATTTTATGCACTTCTCCTAAAACTCTTAAATATTTTTAAAGCCATTGATTTATGTCATCAAAACATAATAAATGTAATGTGAGTAAACTCATCATTAAATAATTAAAATAATTTTCTCTATATGTTGATTGATTACTTATTTTCCACAAGTATCATAAATAATCATCTCCGTGGTACGTGCTAATGGAATCTCAACATTATTTTGAACTAGGTTTTTTATCTTACCTTTTTTGAAAATGGAACCACAGTAATATATTATTCTTATAATTTAAAGAATATAACAGATAAATTATATCATTATTAACTTTATTATATTCCTATGACATATGTTCACTATACTCTTATTCCATAAATTATATTATTCCTTCATGCTATGATAGCATGAAATTTTTGCATTTCCAACTTGAAAAAAAATTCTTATAGTTCATTATCCTTTCATAGAAACTTTCCCATATTCTATTATTTTCACAGAAACCCATCTTTTCAAAATATATATTTATTACCTTCAAAAATATTTGAAACACTTAAAATGTTGTGTTCCATCCCAACAATAAATAATGATCTTTTAGATTTCTATATTTCTTCCCCAATAATAGTATATCCAATTCCATTGATTGTAAGTGACTCATTATTTACAAAAGGCAGTATCCCTTCATTGAAATATTTCACATTATTTAATAGCTTTAAATCATCTGTCATACATGAAGATCCTCCACCATCTTAAATCCAGGGTTATTCACCTTTTTCATCTTATAGTGTAGTTTCAACAAAAAGATATTTTTTCCTTTCCTTTTTCTTTCTTCACATATGGATTTTGATATATTCTATAAAACTGTTTCTGTGCTACTAACATCACAATACATTCATTTATAAGATTTATTTTGTTGTTAAAATATTTAATAAATATTTTCCATGGGTTTGAATCTATTTTAAATATTTATAAAAACATTCTAAGTCTGTCTCTTTTGATTGGGTTCACTCCCCAATCAAACTTTTCCTCCAACTTCTCCTGGGATAACTATAATTTTGGTGGTTAAACCAAAACATATATATTGTATACCCAAATCCTCTTTAATTCCATTACTAACCAACGAATGAATATATAACTTTATATAATACATGTTGTTTGGGATTTTGTTTCTACTTTTCAAAAAAATCGTAACTTCTAATTTGTAATTTCATTGTACAACAATGTTTTGGATACATCTTGAGATTTTCTTCCTTCACATAACAGAATAACTTATAGTAGAAAATTTTAGGTTATATTTTGTATCCATATAAACTTTAGGCTTTTTAACTCCACCTTTTTTAGATACATTGATGGTTATCTCACTTTTCTTATTCTTATTAATAGCTTTATTATCCTTATCAACCTTTTAGAGTAAATTTTGTTAATCCTTATATGGTTTCCAGATTTTATAATTTTCACCAATTTCTGTAACAATCTTTTGGAAATTTAAAATTCATTTATCAATAATAGAATGTTTTTTGGGTAATTATCTAATTATTCCTCATTTACCTTAAAATTTTCTTTATGTTCAATATTGAGGCTTTTCTCATCATAAAGATACTTCTTCAAAAACTCAATATTTTTAAGAAACATGTATTTGTCTTCAATTAAAAATTCAATAATTTTTCTTTGATATTATTTTTATTAAACTTATAGTTCTATCATTCAAGTCCTATAATATTTTGAACAAATTCCTTAAATTATATTTCTTTCTATAACTCCATTTGAGTCTTCTCTTCTTCAAAGATACAGCATTCATCACTGGTGAAATTTTCATCATTTAATTTTTCATTAAAAGTATTTTCATTATCATTATAACTAAATTTTTTAGCTTATTATTAACTATTTTATTCTTCTTAATCATTATAAAAAGTTTCTTATTTTTTCTAAAGAGAACATTTTCATTCATACCATTGAAATAAGAATTGGATTTTTTTACATTATTATTAATGGATATTCTTGGATTTTTTTCATCTCCATAACTTTCTCCATCCTCCTTTCTATGATGTAAATGTTTAGCAATGTACCTAATAGCTCTGTAGCCAAATAATTCCAATAAATAATTTTCCTTGTACATTATTGTGCCTCTTATCACATTTATACAAAATGGACATAAATTTATCAAATATTTTACTAAAATCATCTTCAATATCATATTAACTAAATTCATCATCTTGGAGAACATTCATTTATTTTCTATGATTTGTATATTTGAAGGAAAATTACAAATCAACCTTATCTTTACTCTTCATTCTTGTCTCTCACATCATTTTTATGTAATGATAGTGTTATTTATATCATCAAAAAAATAGAGTTTTAGTATCTATATCATCCAATTAGGAAACGATATCATCAAATTTATCATGAATAATTTATAATATATTTTAAAAAATGGTTGAATTTTCATATTATCATCAAGACTTATTTTGTGATTATATTTTTTTACACCCTTGTAAATAAGTCAACAATAGATTCATAATCACCAAATTTGTGATCATCATACTTCAGCCTCAATATTTGTAACATGGCTTTCTTAACATTCATATTTTCTTCCTATATTTTACTTAACTTCACATAAATTCTTCTAGTCCTTACAACTCATTTAACTATATGAAACTCACTTTGAGAGAGTGAGAATATCATAGTATTTCTAGCTCCCACATAATTCTCAAAATTTTCTTATCAGCACCTATTAGAGGAACATTCATATCACGAGGAGGGAAACCTTCTTTCTTCGATTAAATAACTTCATAACAAAGAGAGATATTATATAAAAATGTTATATCTTTCTAAACAAGGTAGTTCCTTCCACTGAAAACTAGAATCCCATTACTGTTAATATAATTATGAGCATCCATAGTTTCTTCTCATTTCTTCAAACTTCAACAATGATTTAGTGAAGGGAACCATCAATCTTATACCACTTTAAACGAGTTAAATGATCATGGAGAGGGGGGTGAATCAATGACCAATTTTTATTTTTATGTTTTCAAAAAATAATTCACCTCCTATTAAATAGTTATAAATTTACTGAAAAACTCACAAGCACTTCCACATGAACAAAATTATTTACAAGGATCACTACTCAACATGAGGAGTGATGCATTCGTATACTTTTGAAATAATCCAGTACCATACAATCCACTATAAAACAATCATTTTATTTGGTTACAGTAATCAAGAAATATACTTACACTTTCATTTAAAATTTATCAAAATAACAATGCATGTTATTTTAAAAGGGATTAAATATGTAATAAGGATTTCCTAACAACTTTAGATACCTTCATCAACATGCTCATAATTTTTTCACTATCATTCTTATGCTTCTTCACATTTTATCTTCTTTCAAAAATGTATTATTCAATTTATTGAACAGTGGTAGAAAAAATAATTCTTCACCCATTAAATATTCATAAAAATTATCAAGAAAATTTGTTTGTCTAAAAAATCAATTTAAAAGGTTCATCTAGAATGTTTGTATGATACCTTCCGATAATCGACACCAGTTTCTTACACAACTGGGTCATTCTAATTACACCTTATAGAGAAATATCTCTAGTGGCTAAAACATAGTCTATTTAGTGATCACAAAACCTTGGACAGATATCAACATATTATTAAAACTCATCCAATATATTCCTTGGTTGAAAAATTCATACTCAAAATTTGGCATAAAAAAGTTCATTTAGTGTCTCTGTCTAAAACAGATTCCGCATCACTTCTACTTACGTACATGTGAATAGTGCACACACTATACATGTGATTTTATTATTTTATTTATAATAATTTAAGATAGAAAAGGTGAAAACCCCAATTTAGTTTTCCACTCAGCAAAATCTCAAAATTCCAAACTCCTACTCAAATAATACAACAAAACCTTCTTATAAATTCTAGAACCATGTTTAAAAAAAACTAGAAACTTTAGTGACATAAAACTTCTTAAAATTTCATTAAAACTCATAGAGTATAATGATTTTACTTCATGATTTTTGAAACATTAAAATATTATCTCAGTATCATCACTATTTATATATATTAAAAAAACATTATAAATAACTTCAAATAAGAATGAATATTAAACAACTAAAAGTTTTTTTTATAAGTAATATCTGTAAAAAATAAATTCTTTAGATAATCTTCATCTGGTTATTCCTTAAAAACATCATTGAAAACATTATATAACAATTAAATCCAATATAAATTCTTGACATATGTTACTTATACTGCATCTATATCTGATGACTTGCATCAGAACCCTCTTTCAACAATAGTTATAAACCACACACTATCTAATGGTCATTATAAAAATATTCCATCCATTAATTTTAGAGTAAATTCAACATAAAAACATTTAACATGTTTTTCCGATTGATATGATTCCAAAATTTCCTATAATGAACATTTTCTTGAATACTTTTTCCAATTGGACTTCACATGATCATTTTCATTAGCATTATTTAGTATTTCAATAACATTCCTCTCATTGAAAAACATTAGAAATCCTTAACACAAGATTCATTCATATGTATTGTATCAAAAAAACATTACAACTTCATAAACATTCATCCCACCCATCCTACTACAAAATCATCCATAATTATTAAATATCTAATTAGAAACTCTTCTTATCCAAAACTTTGTCGGATTTTGTTTGTCTAGTGAATACTAAAAAATATTAAAATGAGAACTTTGTACACCAATAGAAATGTATTCATATTTCTAACTTAAGAAAAATATTCTTTCTTTTCATAACACCTTGAACATACAATGCATCCAAAAACAACATGGAAAATTGTTTCTCTCATATAAACATTTTTTATCCCCCCTAGTTTGTAGAACATCATTTCTCTTTTCATCTAAAAAATATCCTCCTTTAACTTAAGAATGTGATATTATATTTAAATAAATCGTGAATATAGGACCATTAATTCAATAAAACAATAAAGGATATTTCTCTTAAACATTTCATTTAGTGGATATTTATAAACTCTGAAGATAAACATCTATCAGATAACTTCATATGAAATAATCAGTCACAAAAAAGTTCATCTGATGGGTTTAGGTTAACAAACAGTCATTCGATCATCTACATCTGATGTTATCCCCAATCGATTTCCATTGTCAAAAACCATTACAATGTAATGTTATTTTCGTTATGATAACTAAAGACAACCATTTCTAGTAAACTATATTTTACAAAAACAATCAAACTCAACTTCTTCAAAACAACTTCCAATGACCTTAAAAACTCCTTCAGACAACTTGGTCCTTATATTTACAAAAATTATTCTTTAATTGATGTCAAATATTTCCCTGTATCTTTCCTTAATCATGGTAAAGTCATCTTGGTGGGTCTATAAGGATGAATTTTACCTTAAAGATATTTTTTTCCTCTTGATCATGGTATATTAAGTTCAATTGGTTTATTATTAGATATTTTTGGATCTATTTTAAAACTTTGTAATATTTATTTCATTATATATTAGTTTTATATTAACTCCTTACTGACAACATTTGATTGATGATGCGTTCTGATATTTCAGTTATTCCAAATCAATTTCCAAAATTGGATTCATGTGGAGCAAGATGCTCACACATTTGAGACACAGGTTAGTAAAAGTAGGTTCCCTATACTCAAATTAAAAATGTAAACTTTGATAATGAAATCATGTATAATGAGTGCTTTTCAAGATGTATACTTACCAAAATACTTTTCATAATTCTATATAGGTTTCTTACATGGAGATTTTCTTATATTATTTTCCATATCAAAAGGATTTAAAAGTTTCTAGTAATAATAATTACCCTGTGATGACATGTAAATAATAATATACATGTTTTCAAAGGACTATATACATTATAAAAAATGATAAAAAATTATATATGAGTATCAAGTGATGTGATATCATAAGTATAGAGACTTATTCTTATGAAGGTAACACATGAGGACTTTGAGTATAATAGATCATGAGGACTGAACCACCAATAGAAACAACATACGCTTTTGGTGTCATTGGTTCATATTTATGGGAATGTGTATTGGTATATTGAATTAATATCATTATAAATATGTACCATTTGATAAGATATTTTGATTCAATACAAAAATATAGACATTTATGTTGTGGTTGTACAACTTGCATTGGGTTCAACATTGATGGTATGACATCGGTTGAATGATCAAGAATGAGTTTTTCAATTCCAAAAGGAATAAATATCATAGGATTTTTTGACCATGATAGAACCACTATTATTAAAATGAATATCCATGATAATTAAAAGTAATTCTATCCATTAAGGTCATAAAATAATAATGTGTGAAAAGATGATGACCCGAAGTGTGTGCCCTATTTTATGATATATAATGATAAAAAAGATTAAATTACATGGTGTGTGTTTATAGGAGGATTTCATTACTATAAAAAAACCTTGTATCTGTAGGTTCCTACATGGGCTTATAGATACCACTTATGGTCTATGAGTATCACTCAGTGATGTATATATAAGTTCCTAGATGGTCTCAAACAAAGCATATTCAAAGGGTTGGCCAATTCTAGTGAATTGGAGTTTTAGTGTATGGTGAGCCCTACAATGGGGGTCAGTTAATCTCTATATAAAAAATATTGAGATTAAAAAAATCAATATTATTCATGTTTAGAATATTGAATATTGAATTTATTTATTTATTATATTCACAATATATTATGTGAATGTAAATAATTTTGTTTTTTAGCCAATACATACTATTTAATATTCACAGTTTGTTTAAATATTTTGGGATTGAAATTCAAGTTAAAATGGTATTTTAACATGTAACATAAATATAATGTTACATGTAACATAAATACAATGTTACATGTAACCTAAATTCAATGTAACATGTTAGGGATAAAATATTAACAACATTTGTGATATATTTTAAATGGCATTTCTGTCATTTTTTCAGCTTGTTTGAATGGTTAACTACTATAAGAACATTATTTGAATTTATAAAATCTATAACTAATCTATTTAAACATTATAAGACATAAAAAAACAAGATATACATGTTCTTAATTGAATTATATCTCTTTTATATCTGTCATTCAAGTCCTAGAGAGAGAAAGTGAAGAGAAGAACAAGAATCGGTTGATCCATGTTTGAGGATCCATGGTTTGATATCATGTGGACATGATTATGTCAAATAAGCTTAATTTATCCATGTTAGAAACCTTATTTTGTAAAAAGTTATTCAATAATTCTATTGGAATGCATTTCGATGATGTATAGGGTTCTGGGATTGGTTACTTCGAGTAGTGATCACTGATTTTGAGTGAAACATGATTCTAATTAAAATCATACAAGGAAAGATTTTGAATTATTTTTTCATGATTAGTTTATATTATAGAGGATTGTTGGGTTATTACTGGGCATTGCATATCATTGGAGATGATGTCATGATGTTACCCTGGAGATCAATTTTTTAAATCATTTGCTTTCACACTTTCACTTCATGCATGACTCTAATAAGTGACATTAAAGTGACCTAGAATTTTATTATTTAGAATAAAAAATAAAATATTATTTAATATAGAAGAGGGTACTATCATTATCTTGATTCTGTAAAATTTGCATCGATTAGAGATTAGATATCTGATTTATGGTCATTCGAATATAAAAAATATAATTATTTATAATTAAAAAAAAAGAATATATATTTATATATATATATATACATATATACATCTGGTGTATGATTATTTTTCCAAATACTAAAAACACCATGTTTGAGGTAATGAATGAAACACTGTTGGTGTGGGGTTTCTTTGGATGAGCCATAGTATAGAAAATGAATATGTTAATGAAAATATAATTAATAATTCTTTATAATATATATATATATACATATATATATATATATATTCTCATTGAAAGATGGTTGGTCGGACAGCATATTCAACATATTTTTTGATATAAAAACAATTTCAAGCCAACAAATTAGGCTTTGGAAATTATTTAAAATCAATTGCCTTTTGTGGGTGGTACTACTTCCCCCGTATCAAAAGGTGCACCCTAATTTGGGGGGCAGGGAATTATGTATCTCCAAAGGGGAATTTCATACATATTAAATAATTAATTAAATATTTTTTTATATCAAATTGTGGCACCAAAAGGTGACTCCCCTATTTTTGCATGCACCATCCTCATAAAGAACATCTATTTCAGTAGACCCAGTTGGTATCAGGGTCGGTCCATTCTAAGGTGGGTAGGGTTCTCGACAAAACTGCCCCATTGGGCTCACCCAATGACTCAAAATACCCGATGTTTTTTTAATCCCAATAGTTCCAAAATTTTATAAATACACTTTCAAATAATTAATAAAAAAAATTTAAATTTTTTAAAAATACTTACATCACCAAGAAACAAGAATTTTTTGAAAAAAATAAAATAAATTTATTTTAATTCAAAAAAATTCTATCAAGAATAAATATTTGAAAATTTAATTTATTTACATGAGATTAATGTGTATGTACGGATCATTATCCTTAGACAGACCAATGCATGTAATGTTATATTCAATTACTAAAATCTGTTTATTTGTAATAATTATTTAATAAATAATGATCTGTGCATTTCCCCTTACATAATTCTTCATATAAGGGACTACATGTCTATGAGATTTTATTCATGTATATTCCACATTCCCAAGATCCCAACACCTATGTGTGAGTATTGTTATAAAAAATGAGGAATAAAGGTGTCACATTTCATGATGAGACTTGGTGAGACACTATAAGAGAGTTTGATGCATTGGATGGTGTAAGTGTTAAAACATGAGTCTAATGTGACAAGATTAGATCTGTAGAGACCCGAAGCTTGACGTACATGGAATTTACAATACATTTCCGGAACACTTAATACATAACAAAAACCAATACTCAAGGACCGTAATAGTTTAGTGTCTTTGGAAACATGGGATATAAACTCTTAATCATGTTGAAAGATCATCAACATCTTTCATAACGATCTTCCCCTTTTTGTTACCTTACCTAAAACCTTGCACTAAATCCTGGGGAAAAGAAAACATATAAAGGGTCAGCTCAAATGCTCAGTAAGGGGAAACATAGAGAACATAAAACATTCCATAAACATTTGAAAAGGAAAATCTTGAACATAAAATTTAAACATCAAAATCTTGAGCAAAGACATAAATCTTTGAAGTACGTAAGGCATATATCATAATGGAACATCAATCATGATAAAATATAATGGGAATAAAACATGTAATTGTGGCAACCATTCAGAACATGTTATGATTTCCATAGTAGCTAAGGCATTTCTTCCCAGACCATCGTAGTAGACAAAGTCCCTTTCTGAATCGAGTTCACTCCTTGTTTCATTCCTGTAACACTGAACCGGATTAACTTACGATTATAGCCATGTCTATCTCATGAGATATAAATCTTTACCCAATGCATTAGAGGGAGATATAGGTCCCACCCATCTCATAATGAAATCATTCTTACTTGTGCCACAAAATATACATACATCATTCATAATAACCCAACGAATAAAATTGGTTTCATAAACATAATCCCATCATCACATAATCCATATAAAAGAAATGAATATCATTTGATAATAAGAAAATTGAATCCATGTATATCATATAGACATTATACTTGAAACATACACATATGAAATAATGTCATCTTAGATGGAAAAAATGGTTTTGATAAAACACTTGAAATGAATTCTTGAGGAAAATATCCTTTCTTCTTCAATATCATTTTCTTTTCACAAAATTTCATGCAATTTTAAAAGAAAAGGATTTTGTTGAAAATAGTATTGAAATATTTCGGAGAAGCTTCATGAAAATAAGGCTTTATAAAACTGTAAAAATCCGTTCACACCGTATAAGTTAAAAATAACAATCTCCTCGTACTTTTGTCGGAAAAGTCAAAAAATATCACATACGACAAAAGAATCCTTACATACCATGTATTTATAGTCAAAATAGATGAAAAGGACTTTAAAAATACATGAAAACATTTCTATAAAACATGTACATGGATGATAACAATAACCCCAGTAAATACTTACGAATAACCAATCTCGGATAAAAACGAGATTGGAAAAGTTGTCCCATACATTAGGTCCCATATGCTTTGTACATATCTGAACCTACTGTATAATGAATTAAATAATGTCATTGACTTATTACAGAATAATATTCATTGGTATCATATCATATATGGTTCACTTATGACTTTATATTACCCATTCTTTTTTAAGTTCCATGTTAAAGCAGCATTTTGGGTAAAATTGTTTTAGTTATCGTACATGTTTGGACTTGTTGTTCTTGATATTATTACTTATATCCTGATTTAATTAATTCCAGAATGTAAAACATGATTTATATGTAATATATATTCTGCATATACATATATATATATATATGATAGATTGATAAATGGAATGAAATACATCGTTCATGGAGACGCTAGTCCATACTTACGCATGAACGCTGTTTTTGTTTCCTTATTTAATTGAATGGAATTAAGTAGATGAAATACATATATATATACATAAACCCAGTATCATTATTATTTAATAGATTTCATTATTACTTATTATATATACTTTATAATCATTCATGAATGGTTAACATGGAAAATGAATCTCATCACGTCGTGGAGACGGTAATCCGTACGTACGCACGAGCGATGATATCGTTCCCATATTTATTGAATCGAATTGGAGTGAATGAAGAAATATATTAGAATCTGTATGATGTTATAATAATCATATGTATTTATTATTTACACCATTATACCCATCCAAGTAAGGTGGTGGTGGAAAAACAGATTACATCACGACGTGGAGACAGTATTCTGTATGTACGCACGCGCGGTGATTTCATTTTCCTTGGATGGATAGAAGGTGAAATGGGGTTGTTTCATATTTATAATAACATAATAGTATATGATTTATACTGATTTATTACTTTATAATGATACAACTAAATAATAGGAAGTAGACGAAGAAATAAATTTGGAAGAATCGGTAACAGATGTTACCTCTTCTTCAACACGCCTCTTTGAAACCTCCTCTTAGGGCACTGAGATTGCTCTTTAAAGAAGAACAGGACCTATAAAATATTTCTAGGGAAGTTAATAAGTGAAATTGGTGGGGGTTTTTCCGAGATTTAAGGCTAAATGTGGTGTGAGGAGGAGAGGGAGGAGGTGCCCTTTTATAAGGGAGGAGAGGGGCACCTTTGGAATCCTCAAAAATATTAGTTTAATATAAATTTAAAATCCACATAAAAACCTCAAAAATTGAACAAATTCAAATATTATATGATATAGGGTTTTAATATCATCAACCAATCAAATTTAGACATGTTTTGATCTAATGTTAAACCTTATCATTTTGATTTATCCTTATTTAATATATTTAAGTTTATTTGTGGTAACAAAATTCTAAATTTTAAATGGTTATAAATAATCACTTAGGTGTTGTTAATTTTCCATAATTGGATACTTTATGAAATTTTAGACTATATAAATTTCAATTTATAATTTTTAAATATTCTTGTGATTTTTAAACAATTTAATAATATGTTATTTTTATAAAACAAGAATACTGTCAATTATGGAACTATTCATTTTATTGAATTTAAATAAAATCTACACAGAGGATATATTCGAAATAAGATATTTAATAGATTCCTAACATGTCAAATTTGTCTAGAAAATTATTTTATCACATTAAATAGTTTATATACTATTTATTTTAATATTTTTAAAACCATTTATTTGGTATATCTCTTAATAAAATAATTAGTACAACATTTTTGTATAATTATTTAATATACTTATTTGTTGCATAAAAATTAAAAATAAAATTCTTTGATGAATATAAATATCAAATATTTTATAATAATTATTTTACTCGAATTTATCATCTTAAAATAATAACATGTAAATTGTTATAGTTATTAAATTATGAAGGTGACAACTTTGGAATCATTTAAAATAAAATATTATAAGTGTCATAATCGCCTTAATAAGGATCCAAATGGTGAAAAATTCGTCCAGTGGATGATTAGGGTTTATATATACACTACTAATGAGTTTTTTGCAGATTTTTGGGCCTTTTGATATGTATTACTATTTCAATAAAAACTATATTATTGATTTTTCACTAAATAAATAATTTCTGCATCATTAATATATAAGATAATAAGGTAAATAAATAAATCTTAAAAATTACAAATAAATTACAATGATAAATAAAAACATTTTATCTTTCAAATGAGTATTTATAACCAAATTTATATTCTGTATAAACTTATATTAAAAATACTTTAATTATTATTATTGAGTGAGACATATTTCAGTTTCCTTTAAATAAAATAAACTAAAGGTCTTAATCACCTCCAAGTGGGTTCTAATGGATTCCATTTTGACCAAAATATGTCTTAGGAAGAATTATAATCATCCAATTATATTAAGACAAGTATTAGGATAATTTTATAATATTATATTTACCCGTAATTACCCAATTTACCTTTTACTATGGTAAATAAAATTTACCATTGTTACAATTCATAAAGCCCAAAAATAAAAAGTATTTTATTAATATAATTTGGACCCACTAATTCCAAATATGGGATCCATTTTTCCAAATTCAATTTACAAAAGTTGTAGAAATTAAATTAAAATTACTCCTGTTGTCGAATGAAAACGGGTTTTTGTTTAAAACATTGCAAAAGATTGAAATTATTTAACCTACGAATTCAATGTAAAATCAATGATAATGACGTAAATTATATTAAATGGTAAAAATATATTCTATTTATACTTTAAAATCATTCAATATTATAATTTAACAACATAATTTATTACGATGAAAAAAGTTGTTTTTAATTAAAATATAGTGTGTTTTTACTATTCATTAAAATATGAAAGTTATCAGAATAATAGGAAAAAATTATCCAAGGTAAAGTTTTATATCCTAATTCCAATGAATAATTTTATTTTGTAAAATTGAACTTATAAACTTGTCAAAAACTAGATTTAAAGTGGGTGCGCCATCAAAAGGCGGCAAAACTGCATTTTTTTAAAAATACTTATTTTACCCGAAAAAATTATTTTGTTCTTATACCATATTCTAGAAAATGTGTAAGATGAAAAATAATGTTATAAAATTCAAAATTTAGTTAATACTATTCATAATGGCTAGTTCATAACAATATTATAATAATATATCGTTGTTGAGTGAAACCCGATATTGCGTACTACACACGCTATCAAGGAAGGTCGCGATTGCGTACTACACATGCTATCGAGGAAGGCCGTGATTGCGTGTAATGCAAGCCAAGTTAGGGTTGCGTGTTGTGCAAGACTCCTTTATTGTTTCATATAGCAGAATCCAAACATATTTCATTTATACATTGACTATATATATATATACTCAATGTTGCGTAGAATGACTACTGTCAAAAGAACTTGAAATTGTGTGTAACACAATCCAAGAATAGTGTTGTGTATACTGAAAGCTAATACGGTGTTGCGTATAGCACATGATAATATTGGTGTAGCATAAAACACATTACATCAAATAAATTAAAAATAATACTTATCATAAAATCTTGGGGTGTTACATTCTACCCCCCTTAAAATGAATTTCGTCCTCAAAATTCGTTGGGGTTATAAATCGTATACTATTCATAGATACCCACATCCTAAAAAGGAATAATAAAACATAATTTTAAAAACTAAAGTATGAAATGTAATGATTACCCCATGTAACTCATCACTGGGTTTCCATATAAGAGAACATAGGTGAAAATATAGAAATAGAAGAAAAATCTAACCATCAATGCAACAGCCCGAGATTTTATGAAAAATATTCTTTTTAATTTTATTAATGTCTTGCGTTGTAAGCTACACCAAAAAGATCTTTCACAACACACATCCTTGAATTCCCTTGCATTACACGCAATCGTGACCTTCCTCGATAGCGTGTGTAGTACGCAATACTGAGTTTCACTAAACAACGATATGCTATTATTATAACTAGCCGTTATGAATAGTAATAACCACCTTTTAAAATTTTAGAAATTTTAGCTCTCAAAATGGACTTCATTTTTGGATTCGGAGTATCGAATTTAGCCTAAGGTGAAATTTTGGTACTTTTCGGATAACTTTCATATTCTGATGAATAGTGAAAATTACTAAATTATAATTAAAAAACAACTTTTTTAATCAAAATAATTAATAGTAATAAATTATTAATTTGAGTGGTTTTAAAGTATATTTAGAATATATTTTTTCAATTTAATACAATTTTGGTCATTGGATGTAATTTCACATTTAAACCAGACATAAACAAGTGTCAATCTTTTGATAGATATTGTTTCTTAAAAACACGCTATTTGTTTTAACAGCGAGATTTAATTATAAAATTAATTAATGAAACTTCTATGTTATGAATTTGGTAAAATAGACTTCATTTTTGAATTAGGAATATGAAATATAGCTTAGGATGAAATTTTGGCATTGTTCTAAAAAACATCAATTTTTGATGAATAGTGAAACTACTAAGTGATAGTTAAAAAAATGAATTTTTCATAAAACTTAATTTTACCACTTCTGTGAATGGAATTTCAAAAATCCGAGAGACACCGTTGATGTCAGTAAGTAAAATGTGGTTCAATGAGATGAAAATAACTTTTGGTGAATAGTAACTTTTTACTTTTATTTACCACGGTTGAAAGTAAATAGGGTAATTAAGGGTAAAAATGATATTAATATTACCCTAACACATGTCCTAATCCTATTGGACAAGTGTATATCGACCAAAAACAACTTTAAGTGTAAAATATTATCATTTAGGCCCACTTGGATTAGATTAGGACATTTATTATTATTTAATTCAAAGAAGAGTTAAAAGAGTTAAAATCAAAGTTTATTTACTAAAACATTTTTAATATAGGTTTATACATAAGATAAATTCGATTTTAAATATTCATTAGAAAAATAAAAAGATTTCCTACATTATGGTATTTTATTTGTAATTTTTAGACATCAAATAATTTAATTTATTTATGACACAAAGATGATGCAGTAATTATCTTATTAATGAAATATTGACATAATTAATATTATAAATATCAAAATAAATGTAATTTAAGACTTTTTATGAATTCCACTACTTTTCTAGGTTACTATGATATATTAGTGTTGATTTAATCAACTTGGTTCGAACATATAATTCTGTTATGACTTTAAAAAAATCATATATCAAATAGTGTCAAAATTGACACAAAATAGTTTTTAAATCAAATATTATATTATTAATTGTTATTTTATTCCTAAAAATCTAAGGTTCGGCCAAATGACTTAGATAAGGATATATATATTAATAATAAACAATTTGGGATTCGTTTGGCATGTTATAGTAAGTTTATTAACCATATAGTGTAAGAAAACAAAAAGACACGGTAAAAGTTAAATTATTTAACTTAAAGTTAAATCTAATTGATAAGGTTAAAATAATAACCTAAACTTGTCTAAATCCTATTGGTTGATAGGATTTCGACCCATCCCCACTTTAGATTCGAAATAAGACCCTTTGGAACCATTATAAATCGATTTTGACTTTAATATAAAATAATATTTTGAGATATTCCTAAGGTGCCCCTCTCCTCCCTTATAAAAGGGCGCCTCCTCCCCCTCCTCCTCACACCAATTTGAGCACTCAAGATCGGCCAACCCCTGACAAAATCCCTTCTCCACTTTCCTAGAATAATCCTATAGGTCCCAGTCTTCTTCAAAGACCAATCTTAGTTCCCTAAGTGGAGGATTCAAAGAGGCGTTTCAAAGAAGAGGAGGTTCGGACACATATGAAGAAAATCGGACCTAAGGTAAGGGAAATATCACAATCTCACTTTTATCCGAGATTGTTTTTACTTTGGTAATTACTGGGGTGTATTTTATCATCCACATCCATGTTCCCTTAATATGTAATATTATTTCCATCCTTCTACAATAGTTTATATCCAATTTTACCATTCGGTAAGTTTTTTGTAAAAGATATGAAAGGAATCTTTTGTCGTTTTTCGTAAGAGGTACTTTTTGACTTTTCCGACAAAAGTACGAAGAATGTTTTATTTAACTTATATGGAATGAATGGATTTTTAAAACATTATTTCCAAGAATCTTCCTTTAAAAGTTTTCAAGTTTATTTTTAATAGTTTATATTTATATGACATATTAATAAAGGAAAAGTGTTTTTGAAGAAGAAAGGATATTTTCCTCAAGAATTAATTTCAAGTGTTTTATCAAAATTATTTTCCATCTAAGATAATATAGGGTTTTGTTTTTATCCCTATTATTAAATTGATTTGATTATGTTGTGATGGAATTATTTTTATGAATTCCTTTATCTTATATTAATTGTTTTATGATGTCATGTTGTTTGAGAATCCCATTTTTATTACATGGGTTATGAAATGATGTATGGTTTATGATTTTGTGGAACACATAAGAATGGTATCATTATGAGATGGGTGGGACCTATATCTCCCTCCAATGCATTGGGTAAAGATTTTATATCTCATGAGATAGACATGGCTGGAACGGTAGGTTATACCGGTTCAGTGAAACAGGACTGAAACGAGGATGACTCGGTTCAGAAAGGGACTTTGTCCACTAAGATAGTCTTGGCAATGAGTCTTGACTAACAAGAAATGATTCTTTATGATTATGTGTGTATGCCACAAAGTTTCATGTTTTAAGTTATGATTATTGTGATTACATTTCACTACCATGATTTATCCCATGTTATGAAATTATGCTCTCTTTTGCAGGTTATGATTTCCAAAATGTTATGTTCTTATGAATACGATGTGATTGATATTTCTTTTGTTTACCCTTACTGAGCATTTGAGCTCACCCTTTTATGTTTTCTTTTCCCCAGGATATAAATAAAGGTTTTAGGTATAAAAAAAAGAAGATCTTTATGGGAGATGTTGAAGATCTTTCACCACGATTAGAAGATTTTATTCCGAGTTTCCAAAGACACTAAACTATTACGATCCTTGTGTGTGTGTTTTTGTTATGTACTAAGTATTCCGCAAAAGTAATGTAAATTCCATGTAAGTCAGGCTTCGGGTCTCTACAGTTGGTATCAGAGGAAAGGTTTAGTCAACCTTTGGAAACTGGGATGCGAGAACTTTAGTGAGATCCCTAGAGATATTTATAAGGTATGTCTAGGGATGTCCCTAAGGATAAGTATACGTATAGGATACAGTCCTAGAACTACGGTAATGATCATAGAATTTAACATAAGATGTTAGATATTGAGGGCACTCCCCCTTTATTATGTTCTTTTCCCTAGCATGATTTTTTCCTCTCACACTATTCTTTTTTTTGGGTTTTAGAAAATGGCTGGAAACAAGATGATTCACGATAATGGGGGATATGATGGACAATGGAATGATATTCTTCATAATGAAATGGGATTTGGAAGTCCAAACATCATTATAATGCCGAATCAGCAATCTCATAATATGATCAATAAAGTAAAATTTGGTAAGTTTCCTGACTCGGCTAATAAGAGAAAGATGGAGTTTCATGATGATCATAGAGGAAAGAAAGTTCAATTTCCCCTATGTAAATCATGTGGGAAGAGGCATCAAGGAGAATGTTTCAAAGGAACTGGAAGATGCTTTGGGTGTGGAAAAGAAGGACACAAAGCAAGTAAATGCAAAGGAAAAGGTTCAGTTAACAGCCTGGATGAGGATAATTGTATTGCTACGACATCAACAATGGTTAAATGTTTTAAATGTGTAATGCGCGGGCATTATGCAAACCAATGCCCTAAGGGAAAGTCTCATGAAGATAATCAGTATGGTCGTATGGGAAGTATTTATGTGGATGATGATGAAGAGACTACAAATGATATGTGAGATGAAAGAATTGTTGAAGCTCGGTCAATGGTTTAAGAATATAGTGTAATGATTACATGTTTATCATGTGTAATGTTGTATAAGTAATCTCATGGTACTATGGATTAAAGAGACATGTAAGGATTGTTACACTGTTGTCTGATTAATGTTACTAGTATCCATGAAAGGTTATTCAGATATTTTTGGAATGTAGATGATATGCGCATAATGAAGGGATAAGGAGAAAATTAAATGTTTGATAGTATTCATGAGCTCATGACTGATATAAGGAGAAGGTTATATCATGGTTTGAGTATATAGAATTTTTGGATTTTGGTATGTGGAAAGAGTTAACTTTTGATAGCATTCATGTTTTCACTAAGGTTTAATGGGTATTCATTTTTTTTCAAGAGAATACATTATTAAGGTATTCACATGATTGGAATGTGACCAACAAGATATATGGGGGATAAATGATGGTATTCACATGCTTGGTTGACGACATTTCAAGTAATCATTTTCTTTATACTATGAGCTTGGACCGAAGTATTTTAGATAAGCCTAAAGATTTTAATGGATTATGTTAACCATAAGTTAGTATTGTTTAAGTATAGAACTTTTTTTTGATATTATTGATGAGATGTTATAGTAATATAGTTTTAGAAAAAGGACAACCTGCAGGACGGGCGACAGCCCATCGCGTTGGACAAGGCCGTGGGAATCGAACCCACAACCGAAGTGCGACTGGCCTTTATCGCCTACCACTGTCTTACAGGAAGTCCCTGTTTAGTATAAACTAGTTTTATCATATTAAGCAGTATGATATATGAAGTATAAGTCCATTTTGGGAGCCATATATGATTAATCTCACTATAGATTGACTTATGTATATTTAATAACTTTTGCTAACTTTTTGTTTCAGATAGATGGAATGACCCGTCATTCTATCACATGATCTGCTAACACTTCACGAATAACAAATTCAACTTCATTTATTTAAGAGATGCAGTGGAAATTGTTCAAGGCACGAACAACAGTGAGATTGTACCAAAATAAAGTAAGTATTTATTCTAATTCAAATTCTTCAACTTTAAGGAAACGATCTTGAAAACCTAAAATGTTGTCCTAGTACTCTTATATCTAATTAATCAGATGGTACCTTAGATCGTCACAAATTTATAGATTTTTCATTTTTGGCTTTTCCATAGCCATGTTCTCTACCACTCTCCCTCAGAACATGATGGTTAGATTTTTCTTCCATATCCATATTTTCACCTATGTGGAAACCCAGTGATTAGATTATTTGGGTAACCGTTACGTTTCATAATTTTGTTTTTAAAGATTGGTTTTGGTATTCCTTTTTACGATGTGGGTTTTTATTAAAGAAACTTTTGAATAGTAAACCAT
This sequence comes from Viscum album, assembly GCA_963277665.1. Classification (NCBI taxonomy): domain Eukaryota; kingdom Viridiplantae; phylum Streptophyta; class Magnoliopsida; order Santalales; family Viscaceae; genus Viscum; species Viscum album. The sequence continues at coordinate 778,533,412 of OY728158.1, forward strand.
TTATAACCCCGACGAATTTCGAGGGCGAAATTCATTTTAAGGGGGGTTGAATGTAACAGCCCGAGATTTTATGAAAAATATTCCTTTTAATTTTATTAATGTCTTGTGTTGTACGCTACACCAAAAAGAGCTTTCACAACACACATCCTTGACTTCCCTTGCATTACACGCAATCGTGACCTTCCTCGATAGCGTGTGTAGTACGCAATACCGAGTTTCACTAAACAACGATATGCTATTATTATAACTAGCCGTTATGAATAGTAATAACCACCTTTTAAAATTTTAGAAATTTTAGCTCTCAAAATGGACTTCATTTTTGGATTCGGAGTATCGAATTTAGCCTAAGGTAAAATTTTGGTACTTTTCGGATAACTTTCATATTCTGATGAATAGTGAAAATTACTAAATTATAATTAAAAACAACTTTTTTAATCAAAATAATTAATAGTGATAAATTATTAATTTGAGTGGTTTTAAAGTATATTTATAATATATTTTTACAATTTAATACAATGTTGGTCATTGGATGTAATTTCACATTTAAACCAGACATAAACAAGTGTCAATCTTTTGATAGATATTGTTTCTTAAAAACACGCTATTTGTTTTAACAGCGAGATTTAATTATAAAATTAATTAATGCAACTTCTATGTTATGAATTTGGTAAAATAGACTTCATTTTTGAATTCGGAATATGAAATATAGCTTAGGATGAAATTTTGGCATTGTTCTGAAAAACATCAATTTTTGATGAATAGTGAAACTACTAAGTGGTAGTTAAAAAAACTGAATTTTTCATAAAACTTAATTTTACCGCTTCTGTGAATGGAATTTCAAAAATCCGAGAGACACCGTTGATGTCAGTAAGTAAAATGTGGTTCAATGAGATGAAAATAACTTTTAGTGAATAGTAACTTTTTACTTTTATTTACCACGGTTAAAAGTAAATAGGGTAATTAAGGGTACAAATGATATTAATATTACCCTAACACATGTCCTAATCCAATTGGACAAGTGTATCTCGACCAAAAACAACCTTAAGTATAAAAGATTATCATTTAGGCCCACTTGGATTAGATTAGGACATTTATTATTATTTAATTCAAAGAAGTGTTAAAAGAGTTAAAATCAAAGTATATTTACTAAAACATTTTTAATATAGGGTTATACATAAGATAAATTCGATTTTAAATATTCATTAGAAATCTAAAAAGATTTCCTACATGATGGTATTTTATTTGTAATTTTTAGACATCAAATAATTTAATTTATTTATGACACAATGATGATGCAGTAATTATCTTATTAATGAAATATTGACATAATTGATATTATAAATACCAAAATAAATGTAATTTAAGACTTTTTATGAATTACACTACTTTTCTAGGTTACTATGATATATTGGTGTTGATTTAATCAAGTTGTTTTGAACATATAATTCTGTTATGACTTTCACAAAAATCATATATCAAATAGTGTCAAAATTGACACAAAATAGTTTTTAAATCAGATATTATATTATTAATTGTTATTTTATTCCTAAAAATCTAAGGTTCGGCCAAATGACTTAGATAAGGATATATATTAATAATAAACAATTTGGGGTTAGTTTGGCATGTTATAGTAAGTGTATTGACCATATAGTGTAAGAAAACAAAAAGACACGGTAAAAGTTAAATTATTTAACTTAAAGTTAAATCTAATTGATAAGTTTAAAATAATAACCTAAACTTTTCTAAATCCTATTGGTTGATAGTATTCCGACCCATCCCCACTTTAGATTCGAAATAAGACCCTTTGGAACCATTATAAACCGATTTTGACTTTAATATAAAATAATATTTTGAGATATTCCTAAGGTGCCCCTCTCCTCCCTTATAAAAGGGCACCTCCTCCCCCTCCTCCTCACACCAATTTGAGCACTCAAGCTCAGCCAACCCCGGCCAAAATCCCTTCTCCACTTCCCTAGAATAATCCTAGAGGTCCTGGTCCTCTTCAAAGACCAATATTAGTTCCCTAAGTGGAGGATTCAAAGAGGCGTTTCAAAGAAGAGGAGGTTCGGACACATACGAAGCAAATCGGACCTAAGGTAAGGGAAATATCACAATCTCACTTTTATCCGAGATTGTTTTTACTTTGGTAATTACTGGGGTGTATTTTATCATCCACATCCATGTTCCCTCAATATGTAATATTATTTCCATCCTTCTACAATAGTTTATATCCAATTTTACCCTTCGGTAAATTTTTTGTAAAAGATATGAAAGGAATCTTTTGTCGTTTTTCGTACGAGGTACTTTTTTACTTTTCCGACAAAAGTACGAAGAATGTTTTATTTAACTTATACAGAATGAATGTATTTTTAAAACATTATTTCCAAGAATCTTCCTTTACAAGTTTTCAAGTTTATTTTTAATAGTTTATATTTGTATGACATATTAAGAAAGGAAAAGTGTTTTTGAAGAAGAAAGGTTATTTTCCTCAAGAATTCATTTCAAGTGTTTTATCAAAATAATTTTCCATCTAAGATAATATAGGGTTCTGTTTTTATCCCTATTATTACATTTATTTGATTATGTTGTGATGGAAGTATTTTTATGAATTCCTTTATCTTATATTACTTGTTTTATGATGTCATGTTGTTTAAGAATCCCATTTTTATTACATGGGTTATGAAATGATGTATGGTTTATGATTTTGTGGCACACATAAGAATGGTATCATTATGAGATGGGTGGGACCTATATCTCCCTCCAATGCATTGGGTAAAGATTTTATATCTCATGAGATAGACATGGCTGGAACGGTAGGTTATACCAGTTTAGTGAAACATGACTGAAACGAGGGTGACTCGGTTCAGAAAGGGACTTTGTCCACTAAGATAGTCTTGGAAATGAGTCTTGACTAACAAGAAATGATTCTCTATGATTATTTGTGTATGCCACAAAGTTTCATGTTTTAAGTTATGATTATTGTGATTACATTTCACTACCATGATTTATCCCATGTTATGAAATTATGCTCTCTTTTGCAGGTTATGATTTCCAAAATGTTATGTTCTTATGAATACGATGTGATTGATATTTCTTTTGTTTACCCTTACTGAGCATTTGAGCTCACCCTCTTATGTTTTCTTTTCCCCAGGATATAAAGAAAGGTTTTAGGTTAAAAAAAAAAGAAGATCTTTATGGGAGATGTTGAAGATCTTTCACCACGATTAGAAGATTTTATTCCGAGTTTCCAAAGACACTAAACTATTACGATCCTTGTGTGTGTGTTTTTGTTATGTACTAAGTATTCCGCAAAAGTAATGTAAAGTCCATGTAAGTCAGGCTTCGGGTCTCTACAATCAAGTTCTGATGGAGAGTGGTAGAGAACATGGCTATGAAAAAGACATCAATCACAAAGCCATAAATTTTTGATGATCTAAGGTACCATCTGATTCATCAGATATAAGAGCACTAGGACAACATTTTTGGTTTTCAATATCATTTCCCTAATGCTGAAAATTTTTATTTAGAAGAAATACTTGCTTGATTTTGGTACAATCTCACTGTTGTTCGTGCTTTGAACAATTTCCACTTCATCTCTTAAATAAATGAAGTTGAATTTTTTATTCGTGAAGTGTTAACAGATCATGTGATAGGATGATGGGTCATTCCATCTATTTCAAACAAAAGGTTAGAAAAAGTTATCAAATATACATAAGTCCATCTATGGTGAGGTTAATCATATACGATTCCAAAAATGAACTTATACTTCATATATCATACCGCTTAATAAAATAAAACTAGATTCTACTAACCAGGGACTTCTTGTAGGCCAGTGGTAGGTGATAAAGGCCAGTCGCACTTTGGTTGTGGGTTCGATTCCGACAGCCTTGTCTGATGCGATGGGTTGTCACCCGTCCTAGAGGTTGTCCTTTTTCTAAAAATACATTACTATAACATCCCATCAATAATATCGAAAAAAAAAATTTCCTTAAAACAATACTAAATTATGTCCAACATAATCCATTCCAATCTTTAGTCTTATCTAAAATAATTCGGTCCAAGCTCATAGTATAAAGAAAATGATTACTTGAAATGTCACATAACAATCACGTGAATGCCATCATTTATCCCCCATATATCATACGATATATCTTGTTGGTAAAATTACAAACATGTGAATACCTTAATCGTGTATTCTCTTGAAGAATGAATACCCATTGAACCTTAGTGAAAACATGAATATTGTCAAATTTTAACACTTTCCATATACCAAAATACCAAAAATTCTATATACTCAAACCATAATATCACTTATTCCTTATATCAGTCATGAGCTCATGAATACAATCAAACATCTCATTATCTTCTTATCCCTTCATTATGTGCATATCATCTACTTTCCAAAAATATCTCAATAACCTTTCATGGTTGCTGGTACCATTCAACATATACTTTAAAATACTTTAGGAAAAACAATAGTGTAAAAATCCTTAGATTATTTTTTATTCCATAGTACCATTAACTATACAACATAACTCTTGATAAACATATAATCATTCCACTACCTTCTTAAACAACAGACTGAGCTTCAACACTTATTTCATCTCATATATCATTTGTAGTCTCCTCATCATCATCTGCATAAATACTACCCATATGACCATGCTAATTCTCTTCATGAGATTTTCCCTTAGGTCATTGGTTTTCATAATGCCCATAAATTCCACATTTAAAACATTTAACCGTTGTTGATGTCTTAGAAATACCATTATCCTTGTCCATGGTGTTAACTAAACCTTTTCCTTTGCAATTACTGGCTTTGGGTCCTTCTTTTCCACACCCAAAGAATCTTCCAGTTCCTTTGAAACATTCTCCCTGATGCCTCTTCCCACATGATTTACATGATGGTAATTGAACTTTCTTTCCTCTATGATCATCCTGAAACTCCATCTTTTTCTTATTAGCTGAGTCAAGAAACTTACCAAAGTTGAGATTATTGATCATATTATGAGATTTCTGATTAGGAATAATAATTATATATGGTCCTCCAGATCTAATATCATTTTGTTTCTAATGAATAATATCATTCTATTGTCCATCAAATCCTCCATTATCATGAATATTCCTATTTCTAGCCATTTTCTAAAACCCAAAAAGAATAATGTTAGAGGAAATAATCATGTTAGGTAAAAAAACATAGTAATGGGGGAGTACTATCAATATCTAACATCTTAGGTTAAATTCTAATACTGTTACCGTAGTTCTAGGACTATATCTTATACGTATACTTATCCTTAGGGACATCACTAGACATACCTTAGAAAAATATCTGGGGATCTCACTAACGTTTTCACATCCTAGTTTTCAAATGTTAACTAAATCATTCCTCTGATACAAACTGTAGAGACCCAAAGCATGACGTACATGGACTTTACAATACATTTTAGGAACACTTAATACATAAAAAAACCAACACTCAAGGACCATTGTAGTTTAGTGTCTTTGGAAACTTGTAATATAAACTCTTAATCATGTTGAAACATCTTCAGCATCTCCCATAACGATCTTTCCCTTTTTGTTACCTTACCTAAAACATTTCATTAAATCCTGGGGAAAATAAAACATATAAAGGGTGAGCTCAAATGCTCAGTAAGGGCATACGTAGAGAACATAAAACATTCCATAAACATTTCAAAAGTAAAAACTTGAACATAAAATTTAAACATCAAAATCTTGAGCAAAGACATTAATATTTGAAGTACGTAGGCATATATCATAATGGAACATCAATCATGATAAAATATAATGGGAATAAAACATGTAATTGTGGTAACCATTCAGCACATGTTATGATTTCCATAGTACCCAAGGAATTTCTGCCAAGACCATCTTAGTGGACAAAGTCCCTTTCTGAATCGAGTTCCCCCCTCGTTTCAGTCCTGTAACACTGAACCGGATTAACTTACTATTCCTGCCATGTCTATCTCATGAGATATAAATCTTTACCCAATGAATTGGAGAGAGATATAGGTCTCACCCATCTCATAATGAAATCATACTTACTTGTTCCACAAAATAATCATACATCATTCATAATAACCCAACGAATAAAATGGGTTTCATAAACATAATCCCATCATCACATAATCCATATAAAATAAATGGATATCATTTAATAATAAGAAAAGTGAAACCATGTAAATCATAGAGACATTATACTTGAAACATACAGATATGAAATAATGTCATCTTAGATGGAAAATGGTTTTGATAAAACACCTGAAATGAATTCATGAGGAAAATATCCTTTCTTCTTCAAAATCATTTTCTTTTCACAAAATGTCATTAAATTTTAAAAGAAAATAATTTTGTTGAAAATAGTCATGAAATATTTTGGAGGAAGATTTATGAAAATAAGGATTTATAAAACCATAAAAATCCGTTCACACCGTATAAGTTAAAAATAACAATCTTCTCAAACTTTTGTCAGAAAAGTCAAAAAATATCTCATACAACAAAAGATTCCTTACATACCATGTACTAATAGTCAAAATAGATTAAAATAACTTTAAACATACATGAAAACATTTCTAGAAAACATGGACATGGATGATAACAATAACCCCAGTAAACACTTATGAATAACCAATCTCAGATAAAAATGAGATTGGAAAAGTTATCCCTTACATTATGTCTAATATGCTTTGTACGTATCCAAACCTCCTGTAAAATGATTTAAATAATGTCATTGACTTATTAAAGAATCATATTCATTGTTATGATATCATATATGGTTCACTTATGACTTTATATTACCCATTCTTTTGTAAGTTCCATGTTAAAGCAGCATTTTGGGTAAAATCGTTTTTTTTATCGTACATGTTTAGACTTGTTGTTCTTGATATTATTACTTATATCCTGATTTACTTAATTACAGAATGTAAAAAATGATTTATATGTAATATATATTCTTTATATACATATATATATATATTATAGTTTGATAAATGGAATGAAATACACCGTTCATGGAGACGGTAGGCAGTACGTACGCATGAACGATGTTTTTGTTTCCTTATTGAATTGAATGGAGTTAAGTGGATGACATACATATATATATACATAAATCCAGTATCATTATTATTTCATATATTTCATGATTACTTATTATATATACTTTATAATCATTCATGAATGGTGAACATGGAAAATGAATCTCATCACGTCGTGGAGACGGTAATCCATACGTACGCACGAGCGATGATATCGTTCACATATTTATTGAATCGAATTAGAGTGAGTGAACTAATATATTAGAATCAGTATGATGTTATAATAATCTTATATATTTATTCTTTACACCATTATACCCATCCAAGTAAGGTGGTGGTGGAAAAACAGATTACACCACGGTGTGGAAACGGTATTTCGTACGTACGCACATGCGGTGATTTCGTTTTCCTTAGGATGGATAGAAGGTGAAATGGGGTTGTTTCATATATATAATAACATACCAGTATAAGAGTTATACTTATGTTATTACTTCATCATGAAACAACTAAATATGAGGAATTAGAAGAAGAAATAAATTTGAAAGAATCAGTAACAGATATTACCTCTTCTTCAACACGCCTATTTGAAACCTCCTCTTAGGGCACTAAAATTGGTCTTTGAAGAAGACCAGGACCTCTAAAATATTTCTAGTGACGTTTAGAAGGTAAATGGTCTGGGTTTTCCAAGCTTGAAGGCTCAATGTGGTGTGAGGAGGAGAGGGGGGAGGTGCCCTTTTCTAAGGGAGGAGAGGGGCACCTTTGGAATCCTCAAAAATATTAGTTTAATATAAATTCAAAACCCACATAAAAACCTAAAAAAATAACTCAATTCAAAGATTAGATGATATAGGGTTGTAATATCATAAACCAACCAAATTTAGACATGTTTTGATATTATTTTAAACCTTATCATTTTTATTTATCCTTATTTAATATATTTAAGTTTATTTGTGGTAATAAAATTCTAAATTTTAAATAGTTATTAATAATCACTTAGGTGTTGTTTATTTTCAATAATTGGATAATTTATGAAATTTTAGACTATATAAATTTCAATTTATAATTTTTAAATATTTTTGTGATTTTTAAACAATTTAATAATATGTTTTTTTTATAAAATAGGAATAGTGTCAATTGTGGCACTATTCATTTTTTTTTATTTAAATAAAATCTACACAGAGGATATATTCGAACTATAATATTGAATAGATTCCTAACATGTAAAATATGTCTAGAAAATTCGTGTATCACATTAAATAGTTTATATAATATTTATTTTAATATTTTTAAAACCATTTATTTGGTATATCTCTTAATAAAATAATTAGTACAACATTTTTGTATAATTATTTAACAACATGTAAATTGTTATCTTTATTAAATTATGAAGGTGACAACTTTGGAATCATTTGAAATAAAATATTATAAGTGTCACAATCACCTTAATAAGGATCCAAATGGTCAAAAATTCGGCCTATGGATGATTAGGGTATATATATACACTACTAATATGTTTTTTTTCAAATTTTGGGCCTTTTGAGATGTATTACTATTTCAATAAAAACTATATTATTTATTTTTTACTAAATAAATAATTTTTGCATCATTAATATATAAGATAATAAGGTAATTAAATAACTCTTAAAAATTACAAATAAATTACCATGATAATGAAAAACATTTTATATTTCCAATGAGTATTTATAAACAAATTTATATTTTGTATGAACTTATATTAATAGTACATTAATTATTAATGTTGAGTGAGACATATTTCACTTTCCTTTAAAAAAAATAAACTAAAGGTCTTAATCACCTCCAAGTGGGTTCTAATGGATTCGATTTCGACCCCAATATGAATTAGGATGAAGTATAATCATCCAATTGTATTAAGACAAGTATTAGGTATATTTTATAATATTATATTTACCCTTAATTACCCAATTTACCTTTTACTATAGTAAATAAAATTTACCATTATTACTATTCATAAAGACAAAAAATTAAAAGTAGTATATTAATATAATTTGGACCCAATGATTCCAAATATGGAATTAATTTTTCCAAATTAAATACACAGAAGTTGCAGAAATTAAATTAAAATTAATCCTGTTGTCAAAAGAAAATTGGTTTTTGTTTAAAACATTACAAAAGATTGAATTTATTTAACCTACGAATTCAATGTAAAATCAATGCTAAGGACATACATTATATTAAATGGTAAAAATATATTATATTTATAATTTAAAACCGTTCAATATTATAATTTAACCACATAAGTTATTAGGATAAAAAAAGTGGTTTTTAATTATAATATAGCGTGTTTTTACTATTCATTAAAATATGAAAGTTGTCAGAATAATATGAAAAATTTATCCAAGGTAAAATTTTATATCCTGATTCCAAAGAATAATTTTATTTTGTAAAATTGAACTTATAAACATGTAAAAAACTAGATTTAAAGTGGGTGTGCCATCAAATGGCAGCAAAACTTTATTTTTTTAAAAATACTTATTTTACCTGAAAAATTTATTTTGTTCTTATACCATATTCTATAAAAAATTTAAGATGAATAATATGGTTATAAAATTCAAAATTTAGTTAATACTATTCATAAACGCTAGTTCATAATAATATTATAATAATATATCCTTGTTTAGTGAAACCCGATATTGCGTACTACACACGCTATCGAGGAAGGTCGTGATTGCGCACTACACACGCTATCGAGGAACATCGTGATTGCATGTAATGAAATCCAAGTTAGGGTTTCGTGTTGTGCAAGACTCCTTTATTATTTCGTATAACAGAATCCAACCATATTTCATTTATACATTGAATATATATATATATACTCAATGTTGCGTAGAATGACTACTATCAAAAGAACTTAAAATTGTGTGTAACACAATCCAAGAATAGTGTTGCGTATACTACAAGCTAATACTATGTTGCGTATAGCACAAGATAATATTCGTGTAGCATAAAACACATGACATCAAATAAATTAAAAAGAATACTTATCATAAAATCTCGGGGTGTTACAAGATCGAACATGACTTCGGGTGTTATGTATAATAGTAATGTTAATACACTATTCACTCAATGGATCAACCATTAGAATGGACTTATCATTATATGTTTTTTAATTTATTTATCCATGGTTTATTATTTTAATGTAAACTTTGATACAGACGATCACATAGAATAACATACCTGGATTCATAAATAAATAAAAAATGTGTGGTGAATGTTTTTTTATTTATAGCATTTTAAACAAGTGAATGTGATCACATAGAACAATAAATTGTAAATATAAATGGATTACATTTTCCAATAATAACTAAATCCCTTCAAGGAGAATATAAACTCTTCAATTCTATATATCAACTGAATTTGAAAAAAAACTGTACATTTAATAAAGACTCGGAATTTCCATGTAATTGTTTTTAATTAAATGGGAATTTTACATGTTCGAGAAAATTGATTGTGCATAATTTTGAGGACCGGTGTACCTAGAATGAATTTATGAACTTTCTTTTCAGGTACGTTCAGTAAACGTACGAGCGTGTTTTTTTAACTTTTGAACCAGTTCTTGGAATTGAAATCTGTGGGCACCATTGAACTCACTACACTGATATTCGCTTAAGGAGACCTTCACCTTGACCATAGTGGGTCGAGAATGAAAGATATTTTTTTCATGAAAGAATAATATAAAATAATAATGTGTAGCATTTTTATTTTCTTTTGTTGAAACCTTCCATGTGGATATTTTAATGGTGGGGACCACCTGTACTAAAACCTCTCAACATAGGATATGGTCGTGGGGACCACCGAAGCATAACCTCCCATGTGGGTTATGGTGGTGGGGACCACACAAGACTTAAATACCTTTGAACCCCTTTGAATACCCTCTTAATGGGGAGAAATCTCTTGAGCTCCCCCACTTAATTATGCCAACTCTCCCCTTTAATTAATTAAGCCTACAAATCAATTAATTAATTAAGCTATTTTATATTTATTCCAACAATCATAATAGATAACTTGCTCTATTATTTGGGATACCTTTCATTTTGGTGGAATTTGGGAGAGAAGAACTATTGAGAGAAAGCTCTCCAACAAAGAATGCTAATGAGGAAAATTTCCAATGACGAACGAACTGACGATCGAGGAAACGCCAATGTCCATATATCCCCAACGACATGTCTCATTCCTCACAACCTTCATCAAAAAACCTTCTAGGTAGGGTTTTTTTATGAGTGATTATCACTTCCCATTTTTCTTCTTTTATACACTAAGAATGTGGAACAACTATAATAAACTAGTTGATATGTGGATGTTTTATTTGCGGGATTGGGAATAGTGACTAACGAAGGCTGTGGGGACTGATGTTTTTTTTTAAATCTTCCATACACGTTCTTGATTCAAATTTGTGAACCACTGGCAAAGGCTCAAACATGGAGGGTGCATGCCAAACAAACATGGCCCGACCCCTCCGTCGTTCTTCATTTGTGCATTCTTCGTGATGGTGACGGCGACCTATGTCGGCGTTTGGCACCGGTGAAACATGAGAACAGCGGTCGGCACCACTTCTGCACGTGATGAAGAAAATGGCACCACCCGCAGCCACCATTGTCCACAGACCCACCACACCGCCCCACGGCTCTGCCACCACGCTGCCCCACCGCGCTGCCCACGGCCCCATCTCGCCACTGTGCCATGCCATCCCGCGGCTTCTCCACCCTTGTGGCCCCACGGCCTCCACGCTGCCAGGCCGCACCGCCCGGCACGGGCCAGGCCAGAACCAGCGGGTGGGGCTGGTTCGACCTGAACCGGGTCGGCCCAGGCCAGGTTGGGCCGGGTCGGTCTGACCGGTTCGGATTAAACCTGGACCCAGTACAACCCATTTACGCTCTTTTGGATATAACATTGGCACCAGATGTGTGTTTGACGAACCGTCAGCGGTGCTAGAATCCTTAGAGCGAGACTATCCCTTGAAGAAAGACCACTAATGTTTTGGGTAAATTTGGAGTATAGTCAGGTTTGATCAAGCATGAATCCAACTGAGCCCTCACAACAAAAATGCTAATAGCTTACAGACTGGGCATCTGATTGACGCGCCATATGTTACATTGAGACCCCTATGACATGGGTGCCCTTTTATATACTTCTCCATGAGACTTCATGGTAGTTGGAGTATCGACCAGTGGCTTGTGGAGGGGACCCTCTTAGAGACAAGAGAAGGTAGTGTAGGAAGCCTATAGCTGGTTGTGACGTGAAGAATGAAGAGAGATCATGTGTGGGTAAGCACCTAGAGATCATGTGTGCGTCAGAACCGAGCGATCATGTGTGGGTCAGCACCTAGCGATCCTGTGTGGGATAACACCGAGCGATCTTGTGAGGGTCAGCACTGAGTGATCCTATGTGGGTTAGCACCGAGTGATCCTATGTGGGTCTGCCTCTTAATAGAGTAAGATGATTCTATAGATACATCTAATCATCCCAACTACTATACTTAATTTATACCTGGAATGATCTGATTCTGTACCTGTGTGGTACTTTCCTTCGTGGTAATACCTTTGTGGTATTCTTGTGTGTGGCGTACCTGTGTGGTACTTTCCTTTGTGGTATTTCTTCTATTGTGGAACAGTTGAGCTTAGGGCTTTGGAGTTGGACTCTGTTTTTTCATCATGATGGGGATGGGTTTACTTGTTAACTTAGGTGTATTTATGGCCATATACATAAGTAGGGATATCATTTTTTCCTGTGTGGTTTATCCATGTTGTATATTGTGAGACCTTGAGGGTCTCAGGGTCCCTACTGAGTATCATAATACTCACCCCTTCATGGGTTATTCCTGCACTTTTTTTTGTTTGGTGCAGACGACGGACAACGCTGACTGAGGATGAGAGTACCAGGACTGGTGGTAGCTCGGAGGTGGACTTTAGACGTGGAGAACCGTAGAGACGGTTGTTCATGAGTTGTACCTACCCATTAGGTATGATTCATGGTGGACGATCTAGTAGCTGATTTTCACCTATCAGTTGTGTTTGACTTTCCAGTTTTCCTTGTACTTTCTAGTTGGGCTTGTATTCTGGCCACTTTTTAGTTGTTGTACTCGCTATGTTAATTGTTTTGTTTACTTGAGTTCGTATCTTGTTGTGTTCTTTTTTTATGTGTTATAGGTTATAAATTCAATGCCTTCCCCATTTTAGGTAATACGCCTTCAGTGCTAGTCGCCAGCCCCAGGCCTGTGGAAGGCGGGCTTCGGTTAGTCACGGAACGGGCCCCGGGGGATGGGTCATGACAAATTGGTATCAGAGGAGTTGGTTCTACCATAGAACATAAGACTCTGATCATTATTTTTAACAGCAATAGTTCTAAGTGTAGTGATTATAGTAATCAGTTTTGGGAATCCAGTGTTGGTGTGGAAGCCGACGTATCCATACACCAGGACCCTGACTTCTGATTTCTAACTTAGTGCACAAAAACACTGATTGGGGTTGTGTTTCCTAGAGTTTTCTTTGTGATCTATTTGAGTCAGCTCACAAGGTATAACTTATTGACCATGGAACACCTATTTCTTTTCAAGATGCACACTAGAACAAAAATTGACTTTAGCGGCAGTTTTGGAAACCACTGCAAAACCCTTTTTAAAATGGTTTCGCGGTGGTTTATAATAAACCGCCAAAAAACATTATTTTTTTACACTGCCGACCCTTTCCCCCCACCCCCAACCCCCCTTCTCACCGTGTGACCCTGCTTCCCCCGGCCCCCCACTTCCCCCGCTTCCCCCAGACCCCCGCGACCCTGGCGACCCCAAGACCTCTGTGACCCCATGACCCCGGTGACCCCGCGACCCTGATGACCTCGCCTCCCCCGGCCCCCCATGACCCCGACGACCTATACGAACTCTAAGGTGTGAATTCTAGTAATTTTACCTCTATTATTGTCTCCTTATATTATGAATTATGAATATTCATGGTTCAGTTTCCATTCGATTCATTAAACATACACATAACCCGTGTTTAATATGTTATCCTTGATAGAAAAACTAATTATCACTTTGTTATTATTTATGTTTAATCGTTGTTGACTATTTCAACAACTTAAGGTGTTCAATTTGAATCTCCCTAGGTATTTTTCATTCTTAGCTGACCAAACCACATTCTATGTGTTTTTTTTCTTGAATCTTAATTGTAATGACTATAATGAATATGATGACAAGGGTGTCATGAGACCATATCACATTTTTCTACATAAAAATGGATACTCCCTTGTTAAACTATAATGCTGATAGATTATAAGGCCTACCTCACTATAATAAATTATGAATCTTAGGTATGGAGTTCCTTATACTTTTGATACTCGATCATGGATTCCATCAAACATGTGTTACTCAAGCATAGCATCCCGTATATGTGTGGTACTCAGGCATTGTGTCTCTTATACTTGTGACACCTGAGTATGGGGTCTCTAATACTTAGAATAATTATTCATTAAATCCATTATACTTGGAATACATGGTAATCACATCCCTAATTATAGTATTATTAAGGTCTTTAGTACCTCATAATTGTGATATATGGTCATGGAATCCCTTATACTTTTAATACATTTTCATGGAATCCCCTACTACCATATGAGACTCTAGTGACTTTATAGGGATTCCTGAGTAATGCCTCAGGTCATGGATTGTTACTCAAATGTTGTAATCTATTCTTTTCAGTAAAATGGAATGTTGTAGTGTTTCTCCCATAGAAGCCAAAATTTCAATCCAAACAACATAAAACCGAAGTGTTCATTCATACTTTCATTTACTTTACTTTGCATTAATTTCTTTTGGGTGTTGAAGTGAATGTTATTGAATTCATTCTAACATATTATAGTAGTTTGGATGAATATAAATCTTCCAAGTTCCCAAATATAATGTTTGGATAGAATTCATTCTGGGATCTATTTCCACCTATGTGATTCTGATTATCTTATTATGTTGTCCTGGAGGATAGTTCCAACACCCCACATTTCATCTCTAAATTCCCATCACGATTCTACTATGAAACTCCAAACACCAAGCCCAAACACATAAAATAATCTTCAAATACCCTAGTTTGATCCCCAAACCACATCAACCGCATTTTAAACGACATTTATGATGTGGTCTCCTCCTTACCACGTCAATTTTTGTGCAAAAACACTAGTAATTCGTTATCTAGATGAATTATACCAAAGGTGCTCAATCCCACCCACCAATGCGCTATCATATCCCAACCACGATGCCTTAAAACTAAAGGAATAACAAAAATGTTCAATGCCCACACTGAAGTCTGAATCTAACTCTTAGTTCAACTCTATGGTCAAATCCACGATCATCCCATTTTACCATAATTCTCCACTCATGAGCACTAACACATATATGATCCAAATAACCCTCAAGTAACACCACCACTCTTTTTTATTTGAATACACCAAAGTGAGGTCTAGGAATTCAATCCCCACATGGTTTGTAGAACCTCAAAACCTAATATCCCAAGTTATTTCATTATTCATTTTCATGAACACCACAACTTATCTTGCCACAAGACTACCATTCCTCATGTGGTTCTTGCCACTCCAAGGAACAAACAATGAATTCATCCAAATCTAAGGCCCCGACACCCCCCCCCCCACGACCCCACGACCTCAGCGACCCGGCGACCCCGCTTCCCCCGGCCCCCCGTGACCCCGATGATCCCACAACCCCAAAAACCTCGCTTTCCCCGTCCCCCCGCGGCCCTACGACCCCGGTGACCCCAGCCCCCGCGACCGCAGTGACCCCGCAACCCCGGCGACCCCGTTTCCCCTAGCCCCCCAAGACCCTGCGACCCCAGCTTCCCCACTTCCCCCGTCCCCCTGCAACCCTGTTTATCCCTCTATTTCTCTTATTTCAAGCATTGGGCATGTATCATATGGGATTTGGGGTTTTGGATCTATTTTCTCATTAGTATTTTAGATTTTACCTCATACTCATCCTCACCATGTGATGTGAAACTACATATTGAACATCTTTACCACATGTAATTAAACATTACAATATATACCCCCATCTTATGACTTTAAACTATATGATACCTCAGTCCATTCTTAGGTGGAGGTGTATTCCCTTATCTTGATTTTATTGTACCTAGTGGTGTTGTGTTTTGTATATGTATTTATCCTATTTGATTTCCCCTATGGTGTTGTACTTATAATTTATTATTCCCATTATGAATTGTAAAAATTTTCATGGTTGTATATATTATAGGTATTTTTGGTTATTTTTCATATTGAGGATTCATATATATTGAAGCTTATTATAGGATTTGACCTCGGTTATTATAGTATATGGCCTCTTATATTATGTGATATTCCTACTCAGTATTTTTCACCATTCCTTGGCATATTGGAGTTAGGATTTGGTTAGCACACTTAGTTTATCATCATCCTAGTTTTGGTCTCTGTGGGGTATGTCATTTTTAGGGTGGAATTAAATTGGTTCAAGCCCTATGAAAAGATTTTTGACTTATTATTCACATGAGGACTAGTTTAGGGATTTAATGTTGGGATTTAATGGGGTTTTTTATTTTAGTTATCATACCATTGAGGCAAGAGTAGGTGTGGTTGTAAATGTATCCTTTCACCGAGATATTGGTGACCTGTTAGTCACCCCAAATCTCTAAATCATCATATATAGGGTAAAATTAAGTTGTTACATGAATCATATAGTTCTAAATAATTATATTTCATGTAACTCTTATTTTAGTTGATTTAGATATGCTCTAATAATTATGGGTTCATCCTATAAAATGAATAATTCCACCCACACAAAAACAAATTTTTTTAGGGTTAAGTTTGTGAAAATCCTATCTCATTGATTGATCCTTTTTCCACTTTTAATTTAAGTGATGAGGTGTTGATTTAAATACTTATATAAGAGATATACTTTCCCTATTATTTTATATAGCTTCTCTACCCTTTTTTAGTATAGAACTTATCATAAAGAAGATAGTAGTTCCCACTAATGGACTACCCATAAGCAAACTGTGTAACATGAATTTTAGTAGTTGAGGCCTCCTAGATTCTGAGAAGCCACTAATCCTCTTGTGTTATAGGATTTAGTAGAGTCATAAACTCATGAAATTCATCTATTTAGGAAACCCAAAAACCATATGGTGATCCTAGAACCATGTTATATACACAACACACTATGTTTTTAGTGTATAATGTTTTCTCAAACTCATATGGTATTAATTTGTTATGGTTTTAATTTAAGCCCTTGTTATAGAT
This sequence comes from Viscum album, assembly GCA_963277665.1. Lineage (NCBI taxonomy): Eukaryota > Viridiplantae > Streptophyta > Magnoliopsida > Santalales > Viscaceae > Viscum > Viscum album. The sequence continues at coordinate 778,550,769 of OY728158.1, forward strand.
GAGATTATATCAATAAATACTAAGGATTGTTTGAGTTTTGGAGATGTTAAACCCTTTGTAGGGTTGCATGACCATATCTAAAAATGTGTTGAGTTTTGTAAGCATTATAAGGTTTTCCCTAAACATTATTTATAATATATTTAATCGATATTAGAGTTTTATATAAAGAATTGATAGAGAACATAGGTGGGGGTTTTCTATTACAAAACTCCACCTGTGTTAGAGTCCTCATGTGAGTGTTGTTAGGTTGAGAATTCCTAGTAGGGATGAATCCAAGATTTAGGATAAGGTTTTAGTTTTTATTGAAAATTTCTAGAGCAATGATGTGCTCAAAACCACTAGATTAAAAGTAACATTGAGGTCATATACTCTACTATTATAGGATAATTGACTTAATTGGAATTGTTTTTGGTTAAGAAGCTGGTGATGTAGGAGTAGTAAGAGATGAGTGACACTTTGACACACTCCCACAATCACTACATTTGATTGTTTCTTGTCAATAACATAGTGATAAGAGTTATATATATAGGTTTATGTGTATAGATGATTTAGATGACATCTCATTTGGTTTTAGGTATGATATGTGTCCTCTCTTCATGTACCTTCATACTGGATGATACAGGTCATGATATTATTTCTGTGTCAATTTTTTGGGAGTTATAGATTCTAATTTAGACCTTTGTCGTACCTTTTATCAACTAGAGAATTTCCACTAATGGTGACTATCTTTCAATCATACTTTCTAGTAAAGGGATTTTATCCCCAATGGAGAAAGGTTTCATTCATGGAATTCCTTTTTGGTATAGACAATTCCCAATATTATCTTCCTTGGTCTGTATTGGTTACCTATTTCTATTGTTATATGGTGTTATGTGGTTTTGTAAATGAGATGAGTTTCACCTTCAATAGTGAATGGGATCCTATTAGGTGTATCAAGTAGCGCCAACCCTTGAGAAGTGGTAGTGATTTTCCCATCAGATGGTTGCATGGTTTTATATGACTCAGGGGTGGTTGAGTATTTACTTCATCTGAATGTTGAATAATTCAAGGGTACTCATATATGAAAACCCATGGTTGTTTATTAATGGGAACCTGACATATGCATCACGTGCATTGCAAATATGAAATTCAAGTGTTATTGCATAGGATTATGGATTCCCTTATAGTTATCTCTTTTTTCTCCCAGTAATAATGAATCATGTGGACATAGATATTCAGTGTTATTATCTCATAATATGGTCAAATTGAAAAACTCAATGCAAGGAATTCATATAAGAAATTATTTGATTTGTTTGGTAATTTAGAGTAGGATTACCCACTTATTGAATCCTTTTCCTTTTAATACTAGATACCCTCTATGTTTTTTATCTGGCGATAGAATATATGTTCTTGGAAAACCTAATTTGAGTGGATTCAATAGCTTGTTATGGCTTGGATATCTCATTGTAATCCAGGTCAACTCTAGGAAAAACCTCATCTATTCAAAAATAAATTGTGGATTTCTCATACTCATATATTGCTGCCTTATATGTTTTCAAAGAAAAATCATCTTATACTATCTTTAGTTCATCCTCTAGGGTGCATTTTGTGTATTTTTAGGAAAAGGTTACATCCTTCTATATCTATGATTCTTCATCAAGATTGGAAACATTATTTCTTTCCTCATGAACTGTTATTCCAACCAAGTTATGCTTATGTTACATTTTGTTATCTAATATTATATTTTGATTCTATAAAGGATTACAAAATTTAACAGTTAAAAATTTAGATATTTGGGAGAAACATGATAGGAATACTGTTTAGCATAACTTTTAGTATTGACCATGTGGTAATTTAGTAATATGGGATTGTTGGTTCTATTGACGATTTTTATTATTTCTGTAGATTTTTCTTAACCATTCATTTCCATGAAAACCATTTGGATGAACGGACTATATTGCATATTTTTTTCATACCTTATGAATGATTTATATATCCACATAGTTATTCCAAATTAACAATGTGTTTTGGTTTTCATGGTAAAGTAGCTACCACGTTGTTAGCACACTGTTTCTCTTTGACAAAGAAACTTCCCCTATACCAAACACTAGAGGGTTCATATCTAACTCAGGGGCTCATCTTTATTATATTATGTTTTTTGTAATCTTACACCATCGTATATATGAATCTCTTTCTCTATTTAGTAGTAACTATGTGTTTTAATTTTTTTATTATTGTATAGGAACATTACGATATACATGGATAAAAGCTAGATCACATTACTGAGGAACACACCTCAGTATGTTAAGGGTTTGAATGAGTTTTTAGATTTTTCAATTTCTAATCGATATGTTGAAGGGATAATAAGATGTCCATGTCCTAAATGTAAATTTAGAACATGGTTAAAGAGAGATGAAGTTTATGAACATTTAATATTGAAGCAATTCCCTGGTCAATATTTGTGTTGGATTTGGCATGGAGAATCAAACATTACAGAAATATTGAGCACTGATGTTAATCCATAGAATGAGGTCCCATATTCATCGACAATGGAAAATGAAATGAAAAACCTCATAAATTATTCATTCATCACTACAAGACACCACTATCAGCATCAAAACATATCAGAACAACTAGAAGAGGGTGCTACAAATTGCAACATGGAAAGTGATGTTTTTGAGACTGTAACACAAGCAGATCAAGATTGTAACATATCATTGGATCCTACCCTTGATTATTTGGGGCCAAATGTAAGAGAAAAAATCACTGAGGAAAATGTGTTTCATGATTTAGTTGACGATTGAAATCAAGAGTTGTATAGTGGGGGTTTGAAAAATTAAAAGCTTTCATTTCTGCTGAAGTTGTACCATATAAAATGTCTATGTTGAATTACAAATAAGAAAATGCCCATGATATTGGAATTGATTCTTAATGCATTTCTTAAAGCCAAAATCCAGGAATATTTTTATGATATGAAAAAATTTGTTAACAAGCTTGGTCTGAATTATACAAAAATACATGTGTGTCCCAACGATTGTATGCTTTATTAGGGAGAGGATTAAAGTAGACAAGATTGCAATAAATGTTTTTCTTCTAGATGGAAGTCAAAGGGTGTTGTTGGAAGTCTTAATGAATATAATTTCATGGAGAAGAAGAAAAGGAACACACCTGCAATGGTTTTGCATTACTTTCTGTTGAAGCCTCGATTGCAAAGATTATTCATGTCATCAAAAACTGCCAAACACATGAAGTGGAATTCTATAGATAATAACAAATATGGGTTAACGAGACAACCATGAGATTCCCAATCGTGGAAGACATTTGATTCATTATATCTAGATTTCTCATCTAATCCAAGGAATGTTCGATTGGGATTGGATGTCGATGGATTCAACCCACTTAGGACATTGAGTACCAGTTACAACATTTGGCCAGTTGTTTTGATCCCTTATAATCTGCCTCCATGGAAGTGTATGCAATAAAAAATTTTATCATTTCAATGATTATTCCTAGAAAAAAAGTCTTGGAAATGATATTGATGTATACTTTCAGCCTTTGATTGACGAATTGTAGGAGTTATGGAGCAACGGTATTTAGACATTTGATGATTCTTCTGAAACAATGTTCAAAATGCATACTGATTTAATGTGGACAATTAGTGACTTCCCTGGGCTTGGGAATTTATCTGTTTGGAACACTTACATGGATTTGGTTTGTCTTGTTAGTAACTTTGATTTTGAGCCCAAACGGCTACCTCACAATAGAAAATGGTTCTTTTTGTGCCATAGAATATTTCTCGATGAATCTCATAGATTTCAACTGAACAGATCAAAATTTAATGGTTCCATTGATTGTAGACCACCTCTAAAGTTGTTAAATGGTTCTAAAATATTGACACAGCTTGAAAATGTTGAAACAGAATTTGAGAAGGTTCATCATTTGAATGATAGTGGAAAATGGGTCTAAAGTGCATCATCAAGTGAAATCAGAACACAATAATGGAAGAAAAAAAGTATATTCTTCAAACTTCCATATTGGGAATTTAATTTGTTATGGCATAGTCTTGATGAGATGCATATTAAGAATAATTTCTATGATAATTTTATTTTCACATTACTTATTGAGAATGGAAGTCGAAAGATCATCTCAATGCTCGCAAAGACTTACAAGTAATGGACATAAAATGTGATCTCTGGCTAGATGAGAATGAAAAGTATTCTCTAGACATTTTTTCAATGAAAAATAAGAATTAAGATACATTCCTTTGAATGTTAAAGAATTTGAAGGTATCTGAGGGGTATTCAAGTAACATCTCAAGGTGTGTCGACTTGAATAATCGTAAGTTACATGGATTGAAAAGTTATGATTCACATATTTTGTTACAATAGTTACTACCATTGAAATTGTGTACATTATTACCTGAAAAAGTTACTAATGTTGTACTCCAGTTCTGCACATTTTCAGGCAATTATTTGAGAAATATCTACATCCATTTCAGCTTGAAAACCTCTAGGAGTGGTTTGTATTGACTCTTTGTGCAATAGAGATGATCTTTCCTCCATCATTTTTTACTATCATGATGCATTTAACTATGAATTTGGTTGAGGAAGCTAAATTAGGTGGCCCCATTCATTATCGATGGATGTTTCCAATAGAGAGGTATTTTATTTTTATTTTTTCAGTTAAGTAAAAAAAAATTCATTTAAATTAATGCATAATATTCTTATTTTATTTTGCATAAATCTTTGGCATTTGAAAGCATACATGAGAAATAAATCTCAACCAGAAGGCTCTATTGCTGAAGGATATTTTGCTGAGGAGTGTCTTTCCTTTTTTTACAGATATTGGTATGATATTGAGACAACATTTAATCGAGTTGGACGTGTTGAAGACACATTAACTCAATCTCAAATGCATCAGAAATCAAAAATATTTCTTGCTATTGGTCGATCAGTTTGGAGGACCTCAAAAGTGACACTGACATAATTAGAATTATTAAAGGCACATAGATATGTGCTAATAAATAATGAAATTGAATATCAATTTATTGAAGATTTTAGGATAAAAACAAAGAGATGAATGAGTGACCTAACACAAAATGAGAAAGATATAACGAATTTTGTGAATACAGAGCTTGTTGAATGGTTTTCACGACGTGTAAGTTCATAAATATTGAAATAAATATGAATATTTGTTTGACACATACATTTTTTAAATTTATTAAATTATATTTCTTTTTTCAGATCATTAATATTGATACTCAAGCAGACTTTTAAGAATATTTGAAGTTTCTTGCTATAGGTCCTATAAAACAAGTTAGAAAGTTTGGTGCTTATAATGTGAATGGCTTTAGATTTCGTACAGTCGTTCAAGAAGTGGGTTTGAAAACACAGAATAGTGGTATATTTACTTTTTATGAAGTGGGATACTATGGAAAGATTCATGATATTATCGAATTAAACTACCACAGAAATTTTTATGTTTTTTTATTCAAATGAAAATGGGTCAATATTATCAGAGGTGTTACTAAAGATTCCTTGCAATTTACTTCTGTGAACTTCTCTTGCTTGATGGATGTTGGTAATCATGAACTGCATGATCCATATATCATAGCATCGCAAAAAAATGGTATATTATTTGAATGATGTTGTGGATGAATGGTGGAGTGTATTTATTCACATAATACAAAGATATTTGTATGATATGGGTGATGTAGTGGTAGATTTGACCTCTGAAATTGAATTTCATCAACAACAGGAATCAGAATTATTTGACTATCATGACATTGAAAATAATTGTCTAGAAAGTATGAATGAAGTAGATGAATAAATGGAGTAGGAAACCAACATGATTGAAAGAGAAAATGATTGTATGTACAGTTATTTATTCATTTCGAAACTACTTGTTTCATTTCTGCAGTAATTCATTATCATTGTTATATATATTTTTTCTGTTAGTACTGGTCATATATTATCATTTTTAATTTTTTTTAATACATATTTTTTTTTGAAATATATGTTATGTACTTAATTTTATTTTATTAAATGACATGAATTCCAAGGAGGAAGCGGTAAACTATTTCATCTAGTCCTGCAACAGATGAAGATTCATCTTGCTCCCTCCCCACTGCATCTGAGGCACCAGCTACCTACACCCCTGCACTTTCTCCCCCTTCACCATCTCTCACACCATATTTGGGTGTCCCATTAGAGGTTGATTAATCTACACCCCCTTTAGGAGCCTCAGTAGTGGGGTGGAGACACGCCCCTTCCAGTTCATCAAGGACATACTGGAGTGTCACTATCATAGGTCAAATTTTTAATTAAATAAATTTATTTCATTTTCTTATACTAATTGTTTTCCCATTGAAGATAAAAAAATGCTTCCATGGAGAAAAACCTAAAATGTTCAGATGTTTGGAATATGAATTGAGAGAAGGTAGAAGTACCATTTGATTCTTATGGGGTCCATAAGAATGACGCCATGGGGTTATTTGGCTAGATTCTAGGACAGATGGCAGCGGAGCCCATTTCCCTTCCTATTTCTTATGATTATTGGACACATATTCCTTCAAGATGTACAAATGAATTTTTTTTATTCCCAAATAAAGATATTTTTATTACATTATGTTTTAATTTAATTCCATGTTACTAATATGTTCAAAATGAATTTTTGTATACATATGTTCTTCCACTTTACAGTTGCTAATGTGATAGCATGGACATGGACATTGAAAAATCTTGGTAAGAAATGGAATTATTTCAAATGGATATTATGGTGTGATGTCAATGATACTTAATTGACCGAGCAAAAAATGTATGAGAAGCTACCTAGTGGGGTACTGAAAGAATAGTGGAATGTTTTTGTTGACAGACATCGTGATGAGAAGCAGATGGTATTGAAATTTATATTATTATATTATCCTAATTTTACATTTATACATGTATATGAAGAGAAGATGACATTGAATACATTACTGTTAAATTGTATTTTATTTATTTCAGGATCTCTCAAGACAGAAAGAATCAAACCGGGCTAAGCAAGACATCTCTCACACTATGTGCTCAAAAAGCTTTTCTAGAAGCATAATGACATCGGTAATATTTTAATTAGTTTAAATATTTATAAGAAAATATTATCTATTTAATATGTTGAATTATTTATTTATCTTTGCTTAATGCAGTCACAGAGTTTAGGTTACAAAGCATTCTGAACTGAACTGTGGATGGATGTTCACAAAAAATCAGAAGGATGTTTTGTTAATGATCCTACCAAAGAATTTGAGGTATGAAGTCAATTTTTTATTATAATAAATTATTATCAGTTTTTTCTGTGTTAATATATATTGATGTTTTATTTATAGGTAAAAATTAACGAACTATGGGATGCCAATCCTGAGCAGTCCTACTCCATCTCCCAAGATGACCCAGTTGCTAAAGACCATTGGAAGGAGCATTCTGGTAGAGTGTGTGGGATGGGTTTCGGACTCGTACCATCTGAGGTCTTTATCATGCCGCTATAGATTCCAGCTACATCTACTCTTGGTTATAGTTAGTCTACACCCGAAGATGCTCAGAGGGATATTGCTTCTCTACAAACCATAGTTAAAGACCATGGGGCTCAGATATCCGCTTTACAAAAAGCGATGACTGATATACATTAGAAGATGAGAAGATATGCCCCCATTGGTAGTTCATTGACTGGTGTTAAGTAGGCAATTCACAAAAAAATCAAAATCATTTAGTTTTCAAACTTTCATTGGTTTTAAGTTTTAATATAAATATGCAATAGTATTTAATTTTCAATATAATGTTCTTACAGATGACAACACAAAGTGGAGATGGAGGTGTAGAGGGTGATTATGCATCATCGGACCGTGAGTAGTTGTATTGTTGATGTGTTGAGAAAATATGGGATCGGTTAGTTTGTATATGTAACATGTGTGGCACATTGTTTCCACTAAAACTTTTCATGTCCTAACATTTTCTTGACTTCTCATGTTTCCTTTTATGCATTTTATTGATTTCTGAGGTTTCCTTTTATGTCTTGATTTCTGGAGTGTGGTATACATCATTCCATTAAGCCTGTGTTTGAATTGGTATTCGATATTTTGGATGACTTGGAGTTAAACCCATTGTTGATGTGTTGAACAAATTGGGTCATTTCATAGTGATTAAGGGGATGGTGTTGTTGACACTTTGGTGAGGAAGGATGTGTAGATAGTGAATCTTCATGCATTGTAAATGGTTATCATATTCTTTTCATGATGATAAAATGTGGTCATACCCCATATAAAACATAGGTTCCTTTTAATGGGAGATGGTATTAAACCATATAAAACTGAGATTCATTGTACGATGTGTATCGAATGATCTAAAAGTCTTACACTACATAAAATTTGGATTCCTCTTAAGATAATTATGATATTTTCAAAAAAATTACCTCATATAAAACATGGAAGAATCACATTATGTGAGACGAAAAAAATAATTTTCTTCAAGACATGACATTAAACATTATCCATATCTCATTTCTTCGAAATGTGATGCCTCATGATAATCATTATATTCCAAAATTCCCTCTATATATAGGATTACCCCTAGTTCCAATGTTGTTCTTATACTATACCATATTCTATAACAACATGTTTCTTGATTCACACTCTCATGGGATACAAAATGATGCTTAGACGTCCATTTTTGGGTCTAGATGTACATTTATTAAGCCTTTGGCCCCATTGCTCCAATTATGATCCACGGATTATAACCTGAAATAATGTTCAGTTCATATAAAAATGTTCATGTGGTACCTGGGACTACATTAACCCCTTATACATTGGTTTTTACCTATACCATGACACATAGATACCATGTAGAGAATCATCATCCTAGTCCATTAATCATGATGTTTAATTTTTCATCATGGTCTTTGTTGTATGATCTTACACTGTGTGCAATCATATTCAGGATTTCATCATGGATTGAAGGGCCTATTTTATCCTATAACCTCAGGTTTTATTCAAAAAAAAACATTCTTGATTCTCCCACCTCACCAATCTATACTATAACAGTTTATATCAATAGATCCCTAGTCCAATCATTATGACAATAAAATATGCTCATAAATCCATCACATGGGTTTATTCATCCCTGGAGTTTCATCAAACATCTATTTCCACAACATTCTAGAACTGTGGGTGTATTGATTCCCATTTCCATGGGATACATATTGATGCATATATCTTCTATCATTGATCCTTGTTGATGATTCACCCTATAATAGTCCATTACATAAGGTGTCATTTCCCCAAAACACTCACATGAGCCTCTTTTTTAGCAATAATCTCCTTTCATTTATGTTGACACATCAGTGGGCCAGGATGCTCTCATTTCTTGATATGAGGAAGTAAATAATGGGTATATAGATGCAAAAGACCTTCTAAAATCCTAATAATATGGATTTAAACTATATCATTACCCCGTGTAAAATATATATACCTATTAATGATAGATAATTTAACCCCATAAAAATTTAATATGTCTCTTAAAGAGAGATAATTTCACCTATTATAAATTCCCGATGCCTAATATTATAATATGTAATTATTCAATATCATCATACATAAAGGTAAAACCTTTTGGAAATGGTATCTTATGACACTTTGAATCATAAAAATATGTGGATTGATTCCAATAATCACGATATAATTAGTTACATATTAATATTTAATCCAGGGCACAACTCTATCACCGACTCATTATAGGTTTCTCCCTTTCCTATCTACATTGGTCAAAGCTTGGAGACCTTTAACACAAACCTATTCATATATTTGGAGCTCTAGGAATTTAAACTACTTGTACTCATAGTCCATGTTGTATGCTTTTAAACATCAAATCCCAATGTCCATAGCAAACAATGTTAATTAACAACCATACCCTATTAAATGAAATAAGGATGCCTCATCTGATAAGTGTGGGATGATTATAAATATAATTAACACATATAAAACTAAGATTCCTCATATTATAAGTATGAAATGAACCACACATTACCCTTATAAAACATGTATTTCTCCAAATATGAGATGATATGATTTCCTTTCTAGAGATGAAATCACTCCACCGACAATAGTCTCTTAACATGTCACACATCAAAACTATGTTTGTCTTGATTCCCATTATGAGAAGACACATATTGATGCATGTGTATTTCATCTCAGTTCTATCCCTACCAGCAACTCATCATGGGGACGTTTCCCTCTCGGCCAAGCTTGAATCTTGTCAACCCACATGTTTAAATAGAACATTTCAGCACATAAGGAATTATCTCCCATGGAACCTAATATTCTACATGGTACATCCCCACATACACTTGTGCGGTTCACACATTCTACTAGTTGTATAATCCTCACCCTACCAATCTGAAAAGGATCTATAATGAAATGATTCATGGACATAGTGTCTTACATACCATCTCAGGTTCATTCAATAAAGTACATTTACTGATAAAAAGCGGATCTCATGCTTCGATCTCCATGAATAGTAGATCATGATATTTTTCATCCAATCCGCAACCAGATCAAGTAACCTATGTTTCAAACATGGTCAATAATAATTATATTTCTGTTGATTACTCCCATTTGACTTCCAAGTTCTCAAAATTTATAATTGTCATCGTTATATATTTCAGGTCACTTCTTCCCCTCATTGGGTTCCCCCTATAATCAATTATAACTACATAAATATCCTTTATTCATGAATCAATCATGGCTGATTAGGGTTTAGGGGTTGGGAGGAAGTCCACCTCAATCATGGTTGAGTTTCATGATCACAACATGGTCCTAATTCTATAACCTTAAATGAGTATTCAATGTCCATGAATCACTAATATAAACTAATTTTAAATCAACCTTAGAATGTGGTGTGTTGTGTTGTACCCATTCTCTATCAATTCAGGTCATGTTTTCTTCTCCTCCTCACTACACATATCCATTTATGTTGTTCCACTATATTTTCCAAGCATCATGGCCATAATTTGTTTACATGTTGTCTCCATTTTTTTAAATTTTCTTGTGCATTAATATGTTAGGCTATTGGTATTTCTGGTTTGATTTTTTTTTTAGGGTAGTGGTGCAGTGGAAGCAGAACAGATTTTTTTTCTACTCAGCATTTCCCGGAAGTTTTAACCACTACTATAGTATACTGGTAATACATTAGTGGCGGTTAAAACCACTGCTAAACATTACTACTTTTTACTTAGCAGTGATTATAACCACCGTTATTGGCTTACATTTAGCGGCGGTTTTAACCACCACTACAGAGTCACATCACTCGCGTGCATTCCACATCAGTTTTCATGACATTAGGGGCGGTTTTAAGACTATTGGATTTTATTTTATTTGGGGCGGTTTATAACCACCGCGAATAAAATAAAATCCAAGGCCCATAAAAACAGCCGCTAAAATGAGTAAATCCACCGTAAAATGAGGAAGCTACGACGCTTCCCTTAAACATCCACTAAATGGAAATAACCACCGCTAATAGATTGTCGACACACAATTTAGTCGCGGTTTCTATAAACTACCGCCCAACCATATAGCGGCAGTTTAAAAGGCCGCTATATGAAAAAATAATTGCCGCTAATAGGTGGTTTTCTTATAGTGTGAGTGAACCATTCAGACCCATAAGGGAATGCTTCGTGCTTGCATCCTCAACTTTAGTCATAGATAGAAGGATCTCTTTCCCTTGGTAGAGATTGCATACAACAAAATCTATCACTACACCATTGTGATGGCACATTTCCAGGCATTGTATGGGCGACCTTTCAGATCAACTTTGTATTGAACTGACTCGGGGGAGTTAGCACTCGTAGGACCATAGATGGTATGGGCTACCACAGAGAAGGTGCAGATCATTCAGGAGTGGATGAAGACTATATAGAGCAGGCAGAATTCATATGTTGATAGGAGACGGAGACCTCTAGATTACGAGGATGGTGACCACGTCTTTATACGGGTCTCACCCTGATGAGGATTATCGAAATTTGGTCCTGGTGGAAAGTTATCTCTGAGTTTCATTGGACCCTTTATGGTCCTCAGTAGAGTTGGAGAGGTGGCTTACTGGTTAGCTATTCCTCCTCAGTTACACCGGGTGCATGAAGTCTTCCATGTATCTCATCTGAGGAGATATGTGCATAGCCCTTCTCACATCATTGACCACGGTGAGCTAGACATTGATGATGGGGAGACGTTTGAAGAGGTTCCAGTAGAGATTGCGGATATACATGAGTGGGTCCTTCATAGATAGTCAATACCTATGGTTCACATTCACTGGCAGTACGGGAACCTCTAGGAGAGTCCATGGGAGCCGGAGGATCAGATGTGTGCTCAGTACCCCCACGTGTTCCCTTAGTTTGAGTTGTGGCTTATGGGGACGTAAAGCCTTGAGGTGGATAGAATGTAAAGACCTGGAATTTCCATGTAATTTTTTTAATTAAATACGAATTTTACGAGTTAGAAAAAATTGGCGGTGCATGATTCCATGGTCTGGTGTGCCCGGAATGAATTTCTGAACTTTTTTTCTGGTACGTTCAGTAAACGTACGAGTGGGTTTTTTTAACATTTGAACTGGTGCTCAGAATTGAAATATGAGGGCACAATTGAACTCACAACATTGGTATTCACTTAAGGATACCTTTACCTCGAACTTAGTGGGTCGAGAGTGAGTGATAGTTTTTTTGTTTTTTGTGAAAGAATAAAATCAAATAAAAATGTGTAACATTTTTATTTTCTTTTGTTAAAACCTTCCACGTGGATGTTTTAATGGTGGGAACCACCTGTACTAAAACCTCTCAACATAGGATATGGTGGTGGGGACCACCAAATCCTAACCTCCCATGTGGTTTATGGTGGTGGGGACCACCAGATACTTAAAGCCACTTGACCCCTTTGAACTCCCTCTTAATAGGGAGAAAACTCTTGGGCTCCCCAACTTAATTATGTCAATACTCCCCTTTAATTAATTAAGCCAAACCGTCAATTAATTAATAAATATATTTTGAAATTATGCCAACAAACATAATAGATAAATTGTTCTATTTTGTGGGCTACCTTTCATTTTGGTGGAATTGGGGAGAGAAGAACTATTGGGAAAAATCTCTCTAATGGAGAACGCCAACGAGGAACATTTTCAATGAAGAACGAACCAACGATTGAGAAAACACTGATGTCGCCGACGTCTATTTATCCCCAATGACATCATCTCCTTCCTCGCAGCCTCCATTAATGAACCTTCAAGGTAGGGGTTTATTTATGAGTGATTATCACTTCCCATTGTTCTTTCCATCTAAACTAATAATGCGGATCAACTCTCATTAACTAGTCAATCTGCAGATGTTTTCTTTGCAGGATTATGGATAGTGACTGATAAAGGTTGTGGGGATTGATTTTTTTTAATATCCTCCATACCAATTCTTGATTCAAATTTGTGAACCACTTGCTACTGCTCTAACGCGGAGTGTGCGAGCCAAAAAAACATGGCCCGACCCCTCCGTTGTTCTTCTTTTGTGTGTTATTCACGATGGTGACGGTGAATGGTGTCGGCATTTGGAACCGATAGAACCCAACAATGGCGGCTGGCACCACTACTGGCTATAAAAAAGTCAACGGCGCCACCTGCGGCCACCGCACCGCCCGTGGCCACCACCGTTCGCGGCAACGCCGCACCGCCCGCCACCCCGCATCGCGTCCCAACTGCACCTCATGCGGCCCTTCCATGCCACCCATGGCCCTAATGCGCCTATCGAGGCAACACCACGCTGCTCTGCTGCTCTGCTACCCAACGGCCCATTCGTTTCACCCGCGGCCCCGTCTCGCCTTCTGTCACACCACTGGTCCGTCTCGCGGCTTCGCCACCCTCACGACCCTGCAGTCTTCGCACTGCCCGGCCTGGCTGCCAGCGCCAGCCATGCCGGACCTAGCAGGTTGGGCCAGGTTGACTCGAACCAGGTTGGGCCCGGTTGGTTTGACCGGGTCGGATCGGACCCGGACCCACTATGACCCATTTCCACTCTTTTGGCTATAACTTTGGCATCGGACGTTCGTTAGACGAACCGTCAATGTTGTTGGAAACCATGGAGTAATATGGTCACTTGAGTATACCCCATTGGAGTTTCGGGTAATTTTGGAGTATGGTTGGATTGGATCAAGCACAAATACAACCAGGCACTCGGGAAAAAAAGGCAAATAACTTACAGACCATGCGTCTGATTGATGCACTTTCTATTACACTGAGACCCTTATGATGTGGCGATCCTTTGAGATACTTCTTCTTGAGACTTCATGTCAGTTGTAGTATCGATCAGTTTATTGTGGACTGGACCCTCTTGGAGACAAGTTAAGGTAGTGCAGGAACCCTCTAGCTGGTAATGACGTGAAGAATGAAGAGTGATCTTATGTGGGTCATCACATAGCGATCTTATGTGGGTCTACACTGAGCGATCCAGTATGGGTCAGAACCGAGTGATCATGTGTGGGTCAACACTGAGAAATCCCATATGGGTTGGCCTCTTAACAGAGTATGATGATTCAGTAGTTACCTCTAATCATCTATACTACTGTACTTAAGTTATACCTGACTTGAGCTGAGTCTATACCTCTGTGGTACTTTCCTTTGTGGTAATTCCTTGGTGGTATCCTTCTGTGTGGCATACCTGTGTAGTACTTGCCTTCTTGGTATATCTTCCTTTGTGGTACAGTTTATCTTGGGACATTTGAGTTGGACTCTGTGTTATCCTCAGGATTGAGATGGGTTTACTTGAAAACTTAGGTATATGTATGAGCATATACCTAAGTAGGGTTATCAAATATTTCCTTTTCTGTGTGGTTTATCCTTGGTGGATATTGTGAGACCTTGAGGGTCTCAGGGTCCCTATTGAATATCGTAAAACTCAACTCTACATGGGCTATGCCTTCACTATGTTGTGTTTGGTGCAGACGATGGACAACGCTGACTGAGGACAAGAGTACCAGGACTGGATGTAGCTCGGAGGTGGACGTTAGACGAGGCGAACCGTAGAGACGACCATTTGTGAGATGTACCTACACTTCAGGTATGATTGGTGGTGGACGATCCAGGATCTTATTTTCACCTATCATCTATCTTGTACTTTACAGTTTTCCTTTTACTTTCTAGTTGGGCTTGTATTATGGCCCCTTTTTTACTTATTGTACTCACTCTATTTATTGTTCATCTTACTTGACTTTGTATCTTGTTGTGTGCTTGGTTGTGTATGTTATAGGTTATAAAGTCAATCCCTTCCCAGTTTTAGGTAATACGCCTTCGGTGCTAGTCACCAGCCCCTGGCCTATAGAAGGAGGGATTGAGTTAGTCACTGCATGGGCCCCGAGGGACGGGTCATGAAACATTGGTATCAGTGGAGTCAGTTCTACTGTAGAACATAAGACTCTAATATTTCTTTTTAATGATAATAGTGTTAAGTGTAGTGAGTGTAGTTATCAGTTTATGGAATCATGTGTTTGTACAGCGGCTGATGTATCTATACACCAATACCCTGACATCTGATTTTTGACTTAGTTCATGAAAACACTGATTTTGTGTGTGTTTCAAAGAGTTTCAATTTTGATCTCTTTGAGTCATCTCACCAGGTATAACTTATTGACTGTGGATCACCTGTTTCTTTTTAGAATGCCTCCCCACAGACAGCCAGCTAGGGTTCTGAGAGTAGTACGCACTGATAGCCTAACGTGGCCTCAGTGTAGGGCCCTCTTCTAATAGAGGAACCAGCAGAGGCATTAGCGGTACCATTACCCATTGGGCCATCGATGCCACCAGCCCCAGCAGCAGAGGTTTCATGCCTCTTGAGCGCATTTCATGAGTTCCAGCGCTAGAGGCCACCTAGGTTCTGGGGAGAGACGTACCCACAGACGGTTCAGGATTGCCTAGAGGCCATGGTGAGAGTCTTTTCACTAGTAGGGACACTAGCCGATCTCATGGTGATCCTTGATGCCAGTCTTCTATAGGCATCAGTAGGAATATGGTGGAGCATAATGCTCCAGGCTCATGACGATGTGACACTTCTCTGGGCAGACTTCGAGAGCCTATTTCGAGCAGATGTTTGTCCCAGAAACTCTTCGCGCAGTGAGAATTCAAGAGATACTTCATATATAGTAGAGCAACATGATTGTGTCTTAGTACTCAGCAAGGTTCAATGAACTCTCACATTACTCAACAGATATGGTGTGGGACCCATTCTTCAGGGCTCAGACCTTTGATCAGGTACTCAGGAGAGGGATCAGGGCTTCTATGATCTCACTCGGCATCCCGATGTAGGCAGGGGTGTTAGAGCGAGCCCTTTTATTGGAGAGTTTCCTTGCTAATAATTCACCAGTAGTGAAACCCTCCACCATTCATCACATAGTAGAGTCTTATGCATCTGGAAACAAACATATGTCACAGAGGTCCAAGAGGACCAGACCTACAGATGGATGGTTGTAGGATTTTGGGTCGGTTGTGTGGGGAACACGAGGGAGAGCCAGTCATGCCAGGAGTTCGCATTGTTATACATGCAGTGGGTAGGGTCACATGGTCCGTGACTGTCTGACCCACTATACGGATGATCATCAAATGTTCGAAGGAACACCCAGGCAGAGACAAAGATTCAACTGAGTAGGTCTGCAAGGAGCAGGCGGATGTGGCAGAGGAGCTGGCAGAGGAGCTGGTTGTGCAGCTGGCGGTGGGTGACGATTTGAGATGTTACTGCCACCACCAATAGGAGGTCCACCCTGACCACATAGAGCAGTTTTACAGGGGAGAGACCTCTCTAGGAAGCTGAGGACTATGATCACGGTTCTCTGGAGATGATACGAGGTACGATCTGTGTCTAATCCTCCTTAGCTACTGTTCTTATAGAAATAGGTGCTAGTCATTATTTTATTGCCACTACCCTCATTCAGAGCTTGGAGATTCCAATGGAGCTGTTGGCTCGTTCATTATGGCTAAAGACTCTTATGAGGGAAGATTCGACGATTATGAATTGGTGTCGGTAGTGTGAGCTTACTCTAGGAGGTAAGAGCTTCAGGTGGGATCTCCTAGTAGCAATGTCAAGGCATTATGACATCATGAATAGGATATTTCATCCATAAATTTATCACTTTGTAGTGGTATTCATCGATTAAATTCTGGTCTACTTGACTATTGAGTACGATCATGCTTATTATTTGTGGGTAGTACAGGAAACACACCGAGAGCAAGAGCATTATGGTAATCTCTCGAAGTTCTAGTTCTGGATCCAAGAGTTTCACTTTCTAGGAAATGTCATATCGGAGGCTGGAGTTGTAGTAGATTCAGTGAAGATTGTGGAGGTACTTTCTTGGGAGCCACCCAAGAGTGTGACGGAGGTATGGAGTTTCTTGGGTTTGGTTGGATACTACCAGAGATTTGTAATACATTTCTCCAGATTTGCAGCACCTTTATAAGTGTTGACGAAGATAGGGACACCCTTCGTGTGGTTGGAGAGATTCCAGTAGTGTTTTCAGGAGATGAGGCAGAGGCTGACTAGTTCCCTCAACTTGAGGCTATCGGAGGAGGTCATAGGGTATGTAGTCTGCTACGATGTATCAAGGAATGGGCGCAGATGTGTCTTGATGTAGGAGTGAGAAGTGATTGCATATAGTTCACGACAGCTGAGATAGCATGAGCATAACTACCCTACCCATGACCTGGAGTTAATAGCAGTGGTCTTCACCTTGAAGATATGGCGACATTACTTGATGGGTGAGCATTTTATAGTGTACTCTAATCACAAGAGTCTCAGGTATATCTTCTCTCAGAAGGAACTAGACCTAAGATAGTGATGTTGGCTTGAGTTCCTCTAGGACTATGACTTCGAGATAGTCTATACTCCTGGGAAGGGAAACGTTGTAGCAGATGCACTAAGCAACAGATTTGGTATACAGCTACTAGGCAAGGCGACGTAGGAGCTTACCACTTTGAAGATATCCTTTGTGGATTGATATGGAGCAGTTATTATTCAATATCTTACAGTCACTCCCCCACTTCTTCAGTGAGTCAAGGAGGTGCAGCGTGGGGACACTGACTGTGAGACACGACGTGCTCAGATAACCACAGGACAGGCACCTGATGGATTTTCTGAAGGTGGGGAGCATGTCATCGTCTTCAGAGGACATACCATGGTACCAATGTCACTTTATGGGAAAGTGTTGAGGGAGTTTCACACATCTCCTCTAGAGGAACTTCATAGAGTGGAGAATATGTACCAGGATCTCTGACGACAGCACTGGTGGTTGGGTATGAAGAAATTAGTTGTAGAGTTGGTCTCTCAGTACCTCACTTGTCAGCAAGTGAAGGTGGAGCATCAGGTACCAGCAAGATTGGTTCATCCTTTAGAGGTCCCAAAGTATAAGTGGGATGGGATGTTCATGGACTTCATGACAGGACTTCCACGTACATTCATAGGTCATGACTCTATCTGGGTGATCATTGTACGACTCACCAAGTCGTCCCATTTCCTAATGATCAGAGAGAAGGGTTCATTAGTGAGCTTGGTAAGCCTCTATGTGAAGGAGATTGTGTAGCTACATGGAGTGAACTAGATAATTTTCTCTGATCGTGATTCACGTTTTACTTCTCGGTTATGGGAGGGGTCACAGGAGGCTTTTAAGATGCATCTTAGTTTGAGCACTGCTTTCCATACTCAGACGGATGGCCAGACTGAGCGGACCATTCTGACCCTTGTGGACATGTTGTGTGCTTGCGTCATCGACTTCAGTCATATCAAGGAGGATCTTTTTCCCTTGGTGGAGTTTTCAAACAACAACAGTTATCACTCCAATATTGGGATGGCACCTTTTGAGGAGTTGTACGAGTGACCTTTCAGATCACCTTTTTGCTAGAATGACTTGGGGGAGTCAACACTCGTAGGACCATAGATGGTTAGGGCTACCATGGAGGAGGTTCAGATCATCTTGGAGTGGATGAAGACTGCACAGAGCAGGAAGAAGTCATATCCTTACAGGAGACGGAGACCTCTATAGTTTTAGGATGGCAACCATGTCTTCCTACTAGTCTCGCCCTGACGAGGATTACAGAGATTTATCCAAGGTGGCAAGTTATCTTTGAGGTTCATTGGACCCTTTTAGGTCCTCAGTAGAGTTGGATATTTTGCTTACTGCTTAGCAATTCCACCTCAGTTACATTAGGTGAACGGCGTCTTCCATGTATCTCTGCTGAGGAGATACGTGCACGACACTTCTCACATCATCGACCATGGTGATCTAGACATCGATTATGGGGCGACGTTTGCAGAGGTTCCAGTTGAGATTGAGTATTTACAGGAGTGGGTCCTTCATGGATGGATGATACCTCTGGTGCATGTTCGCTGACAGCACGATAACCTATAGGAGAGTACATGGGAGCGGGAGGCTCAGATAAGTGCTCAGTACCCCCACATGTTCCCTTAATCTATGTTGTGTCTTATAGGGATGTAAATACTTGAGGTGGGGAGAATGTAAAGGCCTGGAATTTTCATGTAAATTCTTTTAAATTAAATGGGAATTTTATGAGTCCGTAAAAATTGACGGTGCGTGATTCCAAGGCCTGGTGTGCCCGAAATATATTTCTGAACTTCTTTTTCAGGTACTTTCAGTAAACGTACGAGTGGGTTTTTGTAACTTTTGAACCAGTGCTCAAAATTGAAATCTAAGGGCACCATTGAACTTGCAGCATCATTATTCACATAAGGATACCTTCACCTCAACCATAGTTGTTCGATAGTGAAAGATAGTTTTTGTTTTTTCGTGAAAGAATAAAATAAAATAAAAATGTGTAACATTTTTATTTAATTTTGTTGAAACCTTCCATGTGGATGTTTTAATGGTGGAGACCACCTGTACTAAAACCTTTCAACATAGTTTATAGTGTTTGGGACCACTCAATACTTAAATCCCCTTGAACCCCCTTGAACTCCCACTTAATGGGGAGAAAATTATTGAGCTCCCCAACTTAATTATACCAAATCTCCCCTTAAATTAATTAAGTCAAACCGTCAATTAATTAATTAAGGTATTTTGAAATTGTTCCAAAAAACATAATAGATAACTTGTTCTATTATGTGGGATACCATTCATTTTGGTGGAATTGGGGAGAGAAGAACTATTGGGAGAATTCTCTCCAACAAAGAACGCCAATGAGGAACATTTCCAATGATGAATGAATCGACGATCGAGGAAATGCCAACGTCGCCACTGTCCTTCATTCCCCAACGACATCGTCTCCTTCCTCGCAGCCTCTGCCAATGGACCTTCGAGGTAGGGGTTTATTTATGAGTGATTATCACTTCCCATTGTTCTTCCCTTATAAACTGATAACGCAAATCAAATCTCATAAACTAGTCGATTCATGAATGTTTTCTTTGCGGGATTGGGAATAGTGACTCACGAAGGTTGTGGGGATTGATGTTTTTTTTAATATATTCCATACACGTTCTTGATTAAAATTTGTGAATCACTTTCTACCACTCTAATGTGGAGGTTGCGGGCCAAACAAACATATCCCGACCCCTTCCTCGTTCTTCTCTTGTGCGTTCTTCACGATGGTGATGGAGACCAGTGTCGGCGTTTGGAACTCGTGGAACACGAGAACGGAAGCTGGCACCATCGTCATCCACAATAAAGACAACAATGCAGCCCATGGCCACTATGCCTCATGTGGCTCTCACACCACCTATGTCTGTCGCCGTCCGCGGTACCACCGTGCTGCCTCACGGCTCCCCCCCCCCTTGTGCCACCTGCGGGCCCGCTGCACCTCCCCGTGGCCCCGCAGCGCTGGCCGCAACCCCATCGTGCCATCTACTGCCCCGATGTTCCATCTCACAGATTTTTCATCCTCGCGGCCCCACGACCTCTGCGCCGCTGGGGCGGGCCGCCATGCCAGGTCGACCTGAACCGGGTCGGATCGGACCCGGATCCCCTATAACCCATTTATGCTCTTTTGGATATAACTTTGGTACCGGACGTCTGTTTGATGAGACGTCAGTGGTTCTGGAAACCATGGAGCAAGATGGTCCCTTGAGTATACCCCACTAGAGTTTGGGGTAAATTTGGAGTATGGTCATGTTGGATCAGGCACGAATCCAACCGAGCCCTCAGGACAAAATGACTGATAACTTACAGACCGGGCGTTCGATTGACACACCGTCTGTTACGTTGAGACCCCTATAATGTGGTTGTCCATTGAGATACTTATTCATAAGACATAGTATATTTTTTAGTATCGACCAGTGGCTTGGGGAGTATACCCTCTTGGATACAAGAGAGAATACTGGAGAAACCCTATAGCTGCCTATGATGTGAAGAATGAAGAGAGATCTTGTGTGGGTCAGCACCTAGCGATCATGTGTGGGTCAGCACCAAGTGATCCTATGTGGTTCAGCACCTAGAGATCCTCTGTGGGTCAGCACAGAGTGATCCGGTGTGGGTCAGCACCGAGCGATCCTATGTGGGTCTGCCTCTTAACAATGTAATAGGATTCAGTAGTTACATCTAATCATCTCTACTATTGTACTTAAGTTATACCTGGAGTGAGCTGAGTCTGTACCTATGTGGTAATTTCCTTCATGGTAATACCCTGGTGGTATTCTTTTATGTGGTGTACCAATGGGGTACTTTCCTTCTTGGTATTTCTTCCTTTGTGGAACAGTTGAGCTTGGGGCTTTGGAGTTAGACTCTGTGTTTTATTCATGATTGAGATGGGTTTATGTGTTAACTTAGGTATATGTATAGGCATATACCTAAGTGGAGTTATCAGATATTTTTTTTGATGTTCGGTTTATCCATGGTGGATATTGTGATACTTGGAGGGTCTAGGGGTCCCTACTAAGTATCATAATACTCACCCCTACATGGGATATTCTTGCACTAAGTTTTGTTTCGTGCAGATGACGGATAGTGCTGACTGAGGACGATAGGACCAGTACTAGAGGTATCTCCGCGGTAGATGTTAGACGAGGCGACCCGCAAAGACAGTCGTTCGTGATTTGTACCTACCCTTTAGGTAGGATTCATGGTGGACGATCCAGGAGCTACTTTTTACCTATCAGCAATCTTGCACTTTCCAATGTTCATTGTTCTTTCTAGTTGGGATTGTATTCTAACCCCTTTTTACTTGCAGTACTCACTCTGTTTACTATTCAATTTACTTGAGTTCATATCTTCTTGTGTGCTTGGTTGTGTGTGTTACAGGTTATAAAGGCAATGCCTTCCTAGTTTTAGGGAATATACATTCGGTGCTAGTCGCCATCCCCTAGCCTATGGAATGTGGGCTTGGGTTATTCATGGCACGATCCCTAGAGAATGGTTCGGGACAATTTGAGGTTCTCGTTAGTCATAGTTGATGGTGCCTCTTACTACAATAGAATTCTTATGAATGTATTTGGTCAAATTTAGTAAATTAGACATCAAATAAATAACAATATCTTGAATGTTTCATCTTTAGAGGCAAAACCTTAAGTGATGAAAATTTTAATTATTAGGATTTGTTACTCCACTCAAAATATCAAGGAGTCGCAAGTTAGTGCTATTGGAAAATAAAAACACCACCTTAAATATCTCCATGTAATAGAGAGTTTGGACTATGTGGACATATTTTAAGAATCTATGCCACTAAAATAATCAAGTGATTTAGTATTTCAAATATAGTAGTTGAAGGCTACTTGGATTTGATAAAATAGTTGAAGAATTTTAAGGTTAATAAATCTATAATGTATAATAATAGGTAATCAAGATAAATGTAATAATTTAATAAATTATTTTTTGGTATAAAATGATTATAGTAATACTACAAGTTAATTGAAATTAATTGTGGGAAAATTACACGTCCTAACCCACACTAATTTCCAAGTGTAGTATAGGAGCTTTCACAAAGTACTACGATATTAAAATAAATTATATGTTTCAGAGTCCCCACTACCTGTTGAGCCACCTCAAAAAGCGGCGGTGAAAATTAAGCTTATCAAAGTCACATGGATGACAAATTTTATACTTACATAATTGGTCTATCATTAACTTCCACTGATTTTTGAAATAAATATCAGAACATGGATGATTGTACCATATTGCCTCATCTATGAGAATTTGTTGCAAGGAGAAAGTGAGTTGAGAAATGAATGATATAATGAAAACACTACGCACATGTTAATCGAATAATAAATCTTGATCTTCAAAATATTTCATTCTACCATCATTTTCACTTAGTTACTTCGGTTTCATTTAGTATTATAAAACAAAATATATAGGGAAAAATATTCAATATCTTTTGGGAATGGTGTTCAAAGAACATAAGAACATAAATAAATATTAATATTTACCTATTATGGTGACGAAGTTTAATGATTAGAAAAAATACCAATATAAACTACAATGCCAAATGTACCGTTGAAACACCCTTCGAAGAAAACTGGAAGATCATAAAAAACTATTATCTTCACATATGGAAAGAAATGTCACATGTAGATAAATTATAATGAAATAAAGAAGCTATGAGTCACTTATTCAATAGAAATATTCATCAATTTAAATTTATACATCATTATACTTATAAGTAATAAAATACAATACGCATATCACATATGTGTATTTGAATAAATGAACCAAGACAGTACAAAAATATTTACAAAAGTTAAGGTACATTATTTATGTGGTTAGGAAAGGTTTGAACCAATACCTGTAGTGATAAAAATATGGATTTTTATTAACTAGTGGATTTATTCTTGTGAAACTATAATGGTTTATTTAATTATACCAAGACATTTTTAGTTGTGTTCTCAAGACACAACTAGACATTATTTTTTATAGAATGAATGTTGTTTATGGTTCTCCATACACGTATAATAGTACAATAATAATTGAATAATCAATAATAACTAATGAATATAAAAAATTTAAGATGCAATAAGACCCAATTTTGGAAATATAATTCTACGTCTAGTAAAAATGAAATTAGTTTTCAAGGATATTCCTAAAATGGACATTAGACTCTTTGGAGCTAAAAACATAAGTATTATCGACATAATAACTTGTCATGTTTTAGAAAAATTATCTAATATAGGTAACCCACAAATATTCTATATATAGTTCATATTAACCACATGAACTATTATATGGAAAATACAAAGGTAGTTTCAAATAATTCATAAGACATCGTTAAGAAGTTCAAATACCATAAATATAAATTGAAAAATATGAATGGTTAGGTAATAATAATTTATTCAAACTCATGAACTAAAAAATATCTTGACCAATCATTCATAAATCATAAAAATATAGAGTTTATTTATTTCTATACTCACATTACCTTATATATATCATATCCATGATGTCTATAAAATGATGATCAATGATGAATATTATAATTCATGAAAATTATTACATTATCATTTTTAGAAATGATTTTTAAATAGAAGAGTTTACCAATAACCATATTCCATGTATAATGAAAAGTGTATATCATATGAGTAATATTTTGAAATAAATCCAATATTCCACCAATCACGAGTTTAGATAAAATTAGTTCCTTAAGGCTATGTCAGTAAAAAAATTTATCAAGAATAACATAAATGAATATAATGTAATTATTATAAAGTTTATTTAGTACATTACATAAATCCATAAGAATAAAATTTATAGACAATTAAAATACTTTAATTTTACTAAAATGGTGCACATATATATTTTTTATAGTATAATAAAGATTTATATGGATAAAAGTCATGTATTAAGATGATAAACTAATTGGCATAGAAATAAGTTATGTAAAGTCCTGTGGAAATCAAATGTTTTAGTGACATATACTGTATAGGAGATATAAAACCAAAGTAATATGGATTTATGATCACCAAGTCATGGTTAAATAGTATTCATGAAGATTAATGAATATTTTACATGCATGGAAGAAGTAAATCACAATAAGCTATGTTTTAAAAGCATATATGAATTTATAGAAAGGATTATATATACCTAAACTAGTTTGGTATCTTAGTGTTTTCTCTAATATATGTAAAGATATTAGTGGGTATTCAAGAGATACTATAACTGTTTGTTAAGCATGGTTCTAATAAGGCTTGATTTTTTATATCAAGACTTATGTAATAAATCTATTAAAATTATTCATGTCATAGTAACTTTCAATGATCATAATATTGGTCATTGTACTACAAGACCACCCTTCATGAAAGGTGACTATACGATATAACCAAAACATTTCTAGCAACAACATAGAATTCCAATATGTAATGAAAGTTGTAAAGATATACTAATGGATTAATTCATGAATCATAATCAAATAACATTTACGTGGAATGTTATTTTATCATGTGTCAATAAGAGGTTAGTGGGAGATCCATTTTTTCCAATTAAAATATATTGATTAAATATAGAAAAAATTATTTTTATTATAGTTAGTTATGACTTGATTGAAATTATCTCTCAATGGATTAACTTAAAGTTGTAAACCATGTTCTAGGAAAAACTATCTACCATGGTGGATTTAAGGGTTGATTATGCTACATATAATTATATATACTAACATGGTATAGAAAATATAACTTGGAAAAATTTGAGAAATTTTTTTTACCAATTCCGCAAGGAATAAATATCACTAATAAGACATTTATGGACATATTAGGATATTAAAATAGTTTTTAGAACTCTATAAGCTTCAAAAATGGGTCTATCACAAATTTCATTCTATGTATGGGATTAGATATACATCAGTACTTGAAAACGTACAAGGGATATCAAGTTTGTATTTTGTGAGAAAGGAACACTAGTTGTTGTGAGAGAGAAAAACTAGTATTTCACAATATTAATTGATATGATATCATATTTAATAATAGAAAATGAGTAGTGATGACTAATCGAATATTGTGGTAGAAATATCTACAAATATTGAGTATGATACAAATTTTGATATAGATAATGTAGTATAAAATACAAAAATAAATTCAAGTTCTTATATTCATATCTAGAGATTAAATTATTATTACAACATAAATTTTGATACAAATTCTACAATGGTACTAGCCAATATATTGGATATATGAAAGAGAGTAAAAAAATATACACAAGGATAACATCCCTTGATGGTTTTAACTCAAGCAGGTGAATTCATAGATAATACAGTATCCTTGTAATGAAACATTGAAGGCTCGATGACTATAGACATAACTCAAAACAATTGTGGTATTAACATGTGAGAGTTAACAGGTCGGTCATTAGGAAGTTATCTATAGTCTATGTTGAGGAGTTAAAAAATTAAACACCTAAGACCCAACGTGAAAAATAACTTTTTAATTATCAAACAGGTATACAAAGTGTTATGCATGACATATACTTACCATAATATATTTGACAATTCAACTTACACTATTTCTATATAAATTTCTTTATATTGTTTATCGTATCAAAAATTTATAGAAGTTCTCATATATAATGAGAACCTCAAGGTATATTGACTTTAATCTTAAACATATGTCATGCGGTCTAGATACATCATGCTGACATGACATAGATGTTGTTTGACTAATAGGTGCTGATGGATTATAATCATTTGAATTTCTTATCATGAAGTTCATACGTAGTGATCTCGAGTATAAGAAATCATGAGGAATGAATCGCTAATTGGAACACAACATGTTTCACATATCATTATGTGCTCCTATTTACAAGCATGTGTATTGGTATCTCGACTTGATATCATTATTAACGTATACCGTTTGACCACATAAATGGATTCAATATGAAAGCAATGAAATATTTTTGTGGAGAGGTAACATTAATTGGGTGCATCATTGAGGGTATGGAATTGGTTGAATGATCAAGAATTTTTCACTTATAAAAGGAAGAGAAATCTCATACCGAGTTGACCATGATGTTAGTAAATTTATTAAATCATTGTATATGGTGTTTAAAGGTAAGTCCATCTAGTAAGGTTATAAAATAATAAATCAAAAAAGTATAAGGACATGAATTTTGTGTCTTTTTAATGAGATATCATGAGAAAAACAAATTATATTAGATGATGTTTGTTTGTAGGCAGATATTGTTTCAATGACTAAACCATTCCACCTTAAGAGCCTTGATGAGTTTCCATACTAAGCACTTGGTCTGTGATTATCACAAACTTTTTTTAAGAAAATGGATAATAGTGTCACACATAAAATGTATTTAGAAGATTTTTCAATTCTAGTGAATTAGTGTTTTAGGGAATGATGGGTCCCATAATAGGGTTTGGGTAATTTCCCTATTTAAAATATCATAATGAAATATTTAAATTAAATATTATTTTAGTTTAGAATAATAAATATTGAATTTATTTACACATTATATTCACTAGTTATTAAGTAAATGTAAATAAAAATATTATTCAAACGAATATATAGAATTTAATATTGAAGGTTTGTTTTATTATTTTGGGATAGATCGGTTGAGTTAATTCCTTTTATTTTATCTTCTTCCATAAATTTAATGTTAAAAGTTATTGATAAAATATTCTTAACATTTTCAACAAGTATTATGTTTCATTTGTGTAGTTTTTGTGTTTTTTGAATGGTTATCTTCCGTAATTACTGAAGTGTAATTTTTTGGATTTGTAACCAAGATGTTAATTTTATACACAAAAAGAAGTTATATAAGATCTTGATCAAATTATCTCTCATTTCCACCCATTTTTAATTCCTTGAAAGTGAAAGTGAAAGTAAGATCAAGAGTCATTGGTCCAATTTTGAGGATATATAGTTTGATCTCTTATGATCATCAAAACATCAAAGAACCATTGATTATCCCTGATATCACCAATATTTCATAGTATGATATTCAATAAATTCTTTTAGAATGCATGTGGACAATCTAGTTGTTTATTGGATCAATTCCTTAAATCAACGATTGCCAAAGATGAGAAAAATGTGTCTCCAGTAGAAGTCGAATGAGTAATTATTTTGATTTAATTTTCATGATTAATTTAAATTAAACAGAATCCTCAGGTTATTAACGGATATTACACATCATTAGATATGATTTCTTGATGTCATACTGAAAACAGAATTTTGAAATCCCACTATTTCAAACTTGTACTACATACCTGGTACCAATGGGGTTCGATCTAAAAACATTTCTTGCATTATTAATTTCATATATAAATTATTCTTTTTAAAGAGTTTGGAAATATGGATTCCATATTTTTCATTTTATATGAAATGCATTTATCATTTCACAACTGTAGAGAGTAATGATTCTTTTAAATTATCCACTTCATTGATTTCCATTAAATTTTTAGAACTATAAGAGTAGGTTCATTATCCTCATTTCTAATATTGTTACATATACACCATGATTCAAAAAGTATTCATGGTTTATGAAATTATGTATCATCTTCGATGATTCTTCTATGGGTTAAGATGACTGATGTCACTTCTCTTGATATACCAGCTTCTTTTTCCAGCTTGTAGATTATAGCATTGTAGCTTGTTTCACCCTTTGGGATCAGATCCCATCACCTATGAAATACCACCTATATAATAAGTAACCATGCTACCATTTACTCTCATGATAGGAGAAACACATGTATCACTTCCTACTTTAGTCACTATATATATAATCCTTTTTATTGTATATACACACTCACCTTTACTTCTTTTGGAACAAACATATTTAAAAAAATCAGTAAAATGTATTATTCATGCATCTCCACCCACCACACCTTATTCTAATATTGTTATTATAAAGAAAGAGTGTTTTAAGGATGAAGGATTATATACAACAAATATGGTGTTATGGGTGATGATGAGATGTATAAACCCATTGATTAATGGGTATAGACACCGGTATTCCTTGAAACTTCAATCGCATTACATACGGAAAAAACATGAGTTTATACCTCTTTAATATAGTTTTTAAGTTTGAATAATTTTGATGGTTATACATATAAATCAAAAATTTCTTATTTTATGTGTATTGAGGGTGATTATTTGTATCAAGTTTAAATTTCATTCTGTAATTAATAATTTATTTCTGTTCTTATCTAAATTATAGGTTTGGGACAAGATATAGGTGTTTTTTAAATTTATAGGGTAAATTTGTTTTGATATTTATTTCATAGGATTTAAATATTTAATTATTAATATATTTTTTCCTTTGAAAATTTTTCTCATGTGCTATGCTCTTTTAAAGAGATAACATTAAATAATTTTGTTAAATGCATGTAACTTTTTTCTATGAGTTTTTATTACCCCTTTAAGATTTTTATTAACCATTGATTACCAACGAGCATGTACCCTAGTGGTATAGGCTCCTACTTGGCATACAAAAGTCCTAGGATCAAATTCGGGCAGGGGAGAATTTCTTGGTATTGTAGTAGTACTGTAGCAGGTCACTATATCAGTACTTTAGCAGTGGTGGAACTATAGAAGCGATGGCACTGTAGCAGCGGAGGGACTGTAGCAGGTACTGTAGCGGTGGCTGTACTATAGCAGGTACTGCAGCAGCACAGGTACTATAGAAGTACTGTTCACTGAGGGGTCCTTTGGGCCAAAAAAAAGGCTTCCAAGCCTTGTATTTAGGCCACTTGTCCTTGGGCCTTCGGGCTTTGTAATGGGTCTCCCTCTACCCAGTTTAAAGAGGTCTTTGCTTTAAATAATAAATTGAGGCTTCGGCCCCAACCTTTAAAAAAATTATCCATTAATTTATTAGTAGGATTGTATTGGTATAATTTATTTATAATATGGATGCCTCTAAATAATTATGGATTTGATGATTTCTTGTAAAAAAAGGATAATTTGGTGCATGTGGACTTTAATCACATTATGTGTAGTGAGAAAAATGAGTTGTACTATGGCTACAAATCAGGGTATTTTTACTCATGATTTGACTTAATATTATTTATTTTAGTGAATCAATATTTATTAATGTTGGGAAATGGAATTTTTTATGATGTTTCTCAGTAATGTTGGGATTTTTATTTTAATTAGTTTTGTATCAATTTTATTTCTTGATTTTTTTATTGGTATTTTTCATCATCTGGGTGAAGTTATTTTCATTACAATTGTTGCTGTGAAATATTATGTAGCTCATCTATCAATTATCCATATTACTAATTTCATGCACTATATTAATCTTGAAAATTAATTTAATTAAAAATAACTGGTATTTTTTTATCAATGCTAATATTATTTTTAAATTTTACTTTAATCATGATAATCAATTTGAAAACAATTTTGTATTTTGTATTTCAAAAAAAATAAAGATGTTAATAAAAAGTTTTTTTCTTTATGAATATTATTATTATTAATTGGGGTTTCTTCCTAATTAAATGTTTCATCATGACAATGATTTATTAAATAATGGAAAACCACTAAAAGTTTTCTATATTATTTACCAAACAAGATACTTTTATTTTTCCATTTAAGTATGTTTATATTATATCTATTTTTTTCATTTTATTAGGATATGATTTTTTATTGTTGTGGAATTGTTTTTATACATTATAGTGGATTACTAATGTTCAGGCCTATTAATGGAGATGTAATATTAAGTCAAATTTAAAATTTTAAAAATTTATGCAGAATTGTCTATATTATATTATATTTATAATTTCGATCTAGTCATTGAAAAATTATTTTTTAAAATTACATTATATTTATAATTTCCATTTATTCATTGTGATTTTTTCTAATGATCTTTAGTTTTAATGGTAAAAAGTTATTTAAGTATATGAGGATACGAATTCGTTGGAAAACACCTATAGAAATATTTGTGAAATGTAAAAGGAAACAACGCCTCAATTTGAATTTTTATTTTCTTGGGATGACATAAAATAAATTTTTGTGTTTTAAAACACTAAGACAAAAAAGGTTAAAACATTAGAAAATTACTTCAGATTATATTTAAATCATATGAAAATTGTCTTTAAATTATTTAGGACATGTAAGAGTAGAAATCAGATCATTTTGATGTGTTGTGTCATAAGAGTGAAAAAATTAGTTGTCTTCAATGACTTGAATGTATTTAAAAACATGTGTTTAGGGTTTAAAACCAATAAAATGACATTAAATTGCTATGAAATCATAAGAAAACAACTTCATATTAATTTTATAAATGTAAAAACTAAAACCACAATAATACAAGTTTTTATTTGGTTGGGATGACTAAAAATGACTTTTGGGTATTTCAAAACACTAAAATATCTATGCAATTCTCAAAAACATAACAAATTAAATCAGATTAATGTGAAATAATAAGAAACTGGTCAATGTTTTATTTATAACATTTTCAATTAGGAAACAATTCAATTATTCAGTTACTGTGATTTTAATGCCCAAATAAAAAGTTCTTAAGAATTTTCAATCATTAAAAAAATTAAGGGGTAAAAAATAATAAAATGGCCTTAGAATGCCCTAAAATCATACGATAATAAACACTTATTAATACATAAAATGTTGGAACCAGAAAATATTCAATACAATTTTTTTATCCCATAACATTAAAAATGTATCAAACAAACTCATATTGATGTATAATCCTAGAATAACTATCATTGAATTATTTTTGATATGTGAAATTAAACGAAACATTGATCCAAAGTGTTATTTTCACAGAAAAACTAAATATTAAATTCATAAATAATTTCTAATCAATAATAGCATACTTCAAGTGGAAAAAAATAATAAAATGATCTATGATTAACGTAAAATAATCAAGAAAATTTTATTTATTTATTTTTGAAATATAGGAATTGAAGACATGTCAATATGAGTTATTGTTTTCCTAGGATTTCTAAAAACACATATTTAGTGTTTTAAAATACTAATGAATTCATTTAATTGTAAAACCCATATAAATTGACCTAGTATTGAGGTAAAATACTAAGAAAATCATCACAACCTGACCCAAGTTGGAGATCGAGTCGTAACTACCCAAAGCCCGCCACCACATGCTAAGGGGTGGTGATAAGCACCGAAGGTATAACTAAATTCAGGGATTAGTTTTCCTAATAATCTATACAAACACATAGCCAAATCAACAAAAAAGTGTTAATAGAAAGTATAAAAAATGAAAGACTACTATAAAATAGATCAAGCATGTATGAACCTCTGGAAAACACAAAGGTATGATAGTGTAAACTAAATGTAAAAGGGAAAATACATGCCCAACAAGAAATATGCCCTAAACTAAAAAACTAGAAAACAGTAAACATATGAGAGCCTAGCTCTTATATCCCAAGATATGACCAACGTATGTGGTCCAACCAATCCATATCCCAAAGCTCCTCTGATGTCACGATCAGTTTATCCACTATTTACAAAAGACATGACACATGACATACCTTGTTCATATTTACCTCTTCTTGAAGGAGTTTAACCAAAACACAGGGAGTGGGTATTAAAATAGGATATATATAAATATATATATATTCAAAGACACCCAAGAAATAGAGGATTGAGATCTCCATCTCATAGCTCAACCTAATGAGAATGTTAACCAACAATTATAAAATAATTCTATTTACGATTCCTAACACCTCATACGTCTTCCCAAGACACACAAGTCTATGGGACTCAATCACCAAAAATTGATACTATCTGCTTTGGGTGTAACTAACTTGCCCACATGGTTTTTGGTCGCATCACAAGAATGTGTCTCGATGGGGGAAAGTGTCCCTCTTTCTCGTGAGTCAAATGGTACATCAAACCATGTCTCATTATTGTTCCACACAGTCTTGGGGTCATGAATTTTAGGAAAGGATCACATTCTCTAGTATGTAGGAAGTTATTAATCTTGTAGTCACTGAGGAACTCCACTTCCTGGTCCTACTGGAGGGTACTACTCAGCAATTTCATCAGTGAATGTTACTAACCATTTCTACTGGAGGGTAAAACCAGTTATTCATAAGAGAAAATCCACTTCCTAGCCCTAATGAAGGGTTATTCTTTGAAGATGTCACCAGGGAATGACACTGCACATCCATGTTGAAGGATAATCTTGGAACTATAATCAAGGAACACCAATACCCAGTCCTATAGGAGAGTAATCCTAGAATGTTGTGGAAACTCCATTTTCTAGCTCTACTATAGGGTTACACTTGGAAGACATCATCCAGTAATTACACTACATATCCCTGCTAGAGGGTAATCCCAGAACTGTTATTGGGAATATCCACTACACAACCCTACTAGAGGTTAAACCTCGAACATAAAATAAATCCACTGCCCAGTCCTTCTTGAGGGTAACTCAAAATGATCTTCAGGGAATGCCACCGCCCAACCCTGCTAGAGGGTATGTCCGATACTACACTGGTGATTCTATATGATTATTTTCATTTTCATATGTCTCCTCATCATGTTTTTAACCCATAAAATTTCACTTTATATCTTAAAATTCTATATCAAGGCCACCACTTCTTTATATAAATAAAATACTTAGGATAAGAATATCGTGTTCCAATATCCGAGTTCAAACGAAGGATATACGAACGTTCGAAGTTATCTCAAAAGAGCTCAAGGGGAACACAACATGTGAGGGGACCCACATGGCATGTGGTCCTTCTCCACATAATATCCATGTTTCTAACCAACACACGGATCCGCCCCATGTAGGGGAACATATCATGTAGGTTGAATACATGTTGTTTCTTGACTTGTGAGTTTGGGGTCATGTCATATGGCTGTGTCCATGTACACGGACCATGATCCCATCTACTTTAGTACACGGTATGTTATTCCACATGGGATTCCACCCTTGTGTCCAACCCATGTTTGTGTTCTCTTATATGAATTCCCTACCCATGTGACTCGTCACATGGTTTATACAACTAAGGAAGTTTTACACAGTGTGTGAAGAAAGACTATGATCCCTATCATCCTTATATTTTCCTAACCCCTAGAACTTCCATTGAGGGAGGCTACACACCTTTTGTTCTTCATTATAAAGGGTGTGTAGTCATGATTTTTATATAATGTTTATATTTTTAAGATTTTATCTCCCATATCTAATCTTGTAAAACAGACATTGATTTCACCTCGAAGAGATATGAAACTCATGGATATAAGATCTGTTCATTATTTCTAGTCATCCTTCACCTGAAATCATCCTCTAGAGGTTCACGTGAGTTTTTGAGTTTGTTCTGCACACTCTCGCATCTTCAACGTTTGATTATCTAGCCTCAAAATCCACATTGTACCTATTTTTTATGGAATAAATCTAGATCAATTCACTCTTGTAGAATCATAAACGTTTCTTTGATCGACCAAAAATACAATCACCCAATCGAGATACAGTTTTACAATAACTGTCAAACCCAGAACCTCAAGGTTCTATTAGGGAATAACATGAAGAACATAGGAAGAAATGCACAAGAAAATGGTTTTTAAGAGCATTGGCCAAGCATTATTGACCAACGATCAAGAACCTGAAGAACAAGTTAGATAAAATAGAGGAATGATTTTAATTTCAGTACTTTGGAACATGAAAAGGATGTAAAAGGATCAAATCGAAGGGAGAATAATGATCTTATTATTTTTTTAATTGTATGGGTGATAAAACAATAATTACATGCCATACTTGGATTGGATAGATCATTGTTGAATAACTCTTTCTCCAACGAGTTCAAAAGGAGCTGTTTCATTTTTTCACTTCAATTTTCACTGATCCAGATGTTTTTCATTCATCAATATCGAGTCAACAAAGTGAATTACTAAAGAGAGGAGGGGAGGAGACCTCACAGGTGGATGTGAATTATGATTCAATACCTAGATAAAAACCTATAATGATATATTTATAAATATATCATTTAGGTTGATTAAATTAATTAATTAAACTAAATAATTAATTTAATCCACTTAAATGTACCGCTAATGAAAGAGGGGTCCAAATGTCTTGTTCCAACACAATTTTATATTGTGTTTAGGGTAATCATTGTGTTCCAGACACAACTGTGGTCTCAAAATTATGATCCAACCAATCATTTAAGATTTATCCTATTTTCATTAATTAATTTAAAATGAAAAATATAGTAAATATTTAATATTATTATAAAAATAATTTTGGGAATACTAGGTCTTGAAATCACCCTTCATCATAGTACCTAGATCTGAAAATATATTTATAAATATTTAATGTCTTACAAGCTAAAAACCAAGTCTCTACATTATTCATGCCTTCCAGTTTTTCATCCCGAAAAATAAAATATATGAAAACAGCAAGGGATACTGAGCCTAAACTTAGATCTCCCTCTCCTAGGAACTCTCCTACACATTTCTATACTTCTACATTATGTAGACTAATGGAATGGTCCATCTACACATGGTCTGCTCCTACCAGTCCTCGATCTCCATCGGGTGATCTTCAAAGGTTGCTCCATCCTTGATGTCTGTATCACCTCATTCAAAGATTTATGCGGGGTCATGCACATATCTCCTTATCTATGACATGTGTAAGAAATCATGAACCCCTCCAGTTATAGGGGTAGGGCAATTCAGTAAGAAAAATTTTCAACCCTTTTCATGTCCTCGAGTGACTAGATGAACCTTGGAAATAACTAGACTCCTTGGATGAACCTCTACATTCCTCATCATGGGGAGACTCTCAAGAATACATGGTCCCTCCAATCAAACTCCAAGGGATTACAATGATGATATAATGAGGATTTGTATCTTATTAGGTTCATCTTTCTGCTCATGGATGACTTACACTTTTTCTTTTGTGGCATCCACCAACTCTAGGCCAATATGAGATAACACCTCAATATCCATCCAACATAAGGGTGGCCTATAGGGTCTCCCATATAGGACCTCAAAAGTTTCCATTTTAATGGTATAGTAGTGGATGTAGTTGTATGCAAACTCCACTAGGGGAAGGTGGTCCTCCTAGCTCCAGACGAAGTCCAACACGCAATCCCTCAGCATATCCTATACTACCTAGGTAGAACACCTAAAAACTCATCAATATAGTTGGAAAAAAAATGTACTCATCCATAACTAGGTCCCAAATTATTCTTCTGCATCTCTCCACAATTGTGATGTAAACTGCGGGTCACGATCGAAGACAATCATCGAGGGTACCCTATGAAGGTGGACAATCTCCTGTATGCAAAAATTCCCCAAACTCTTCAACAAACTATAATATCAGATAATAAGGAAGCGTTACAGCATTTTGATTCGGTCCACAATCACCAAGATGGTGTTATGGTCCTTCTCTGTGCATGGAATCCTTGTGATGAATTCTATGGATATGTCATCCCATTTCCACTCCAAAATCTCAAGATGTTGTAAAAACTCTTCCAGAACATGGTTCTTAGCCTTAACCTACTGATAGTTGAGGCATCATGAGAAGAAATAATATATGATTCGTCTCATTTTGGACACCCAAATAGCCTCTTTTGATCTTTTTACATCTTACCCACACCATGATGTATAACTAGGGGAGAAGTGTGGAACTCCTGGATTTCCTCCTCCAAGATTATAATTGGAACAACTCTTTTCCCCTGGAATAATATTTCATTATTCCCTTATTCATAATATCCATATGGGGTGTCACCTATGGATATCTTATCACACAAGACCTCTCAGTCAATATCTCTCGGCTAGGACACTCTCTCACACTCAAAGAGTAGATTCAATACCATCAACTAAAAAAATTGTGCCCTCCTACCCCACCAGATTCAGCTTCATGGAAGAAAACTACTCTAAATCTTCCTATACTATGGGATCATTGGACTTCCTTCTAAAGGAATATTCTAAAACATCTAACTTCCTTGGAATTTAGACTATCATTAATCCGTCGTCTAATAGGAACTCTAACAACGTCAATGTATCTAATTTATTTATCCTTGATTTAAGAAATACCTCAAACTCTGGTGGTTTGAGTAAACCATGAAGCACTCTCCCAGAAATATGTGCCGCCACATCCTCAAGGCGAATACTACCACTGCTAGATCTAGGTCATGAGTAATGTAGTTTTTCTTATTGGGTCTCAACTCTCTAGACTCTTATGGGATGAATTCTTATATTTTTATCAACACGAAATTTAGCCCAACTCTTGAGACATCACAATACACTATGAGTGGGATGCCTTACTCTGATAGTATCAACACCAGTGTGCTCGTTGTCGTATTCTTCAACTCCTCAAAGGCCTTCTAGCACTGCTCATACTAGGTGAATGTCTATACCTTCCATGTTATGGTGGTCAAAGGGTTTTTGAATCTGGTATGCCACATGTCATGTATTTTCCAGATGATGGATATGGTGATCATGATTTTAGAGGTTATTAGTGTTACATAATTCTTAGACCACATACAGTGGTCATAGCTTGGGATATAGAATTTGGTATCTCACTTTTTTACTCTTTTCCAGTTTTTTCAGGTTGGGACATATTTCTAGTTGGGTGTGTATTTTTCCACTCTACATTCGGTTTACACTTCTATACTTTTGTGATTTCTAGAGGTTCATGCATGAATGGTCAATTTAATAGTGGTGTTGTATATTTTATATATTCCCTCTACACTTTTTCATTGAGTTGGTTGTGTGTGTGTATAGTTAGTTAGGAAAAGGCCACCCTAAGTTTTGTTGTGACTTCATCATTTTTTTCCACCCACATGCCTATGGTGGTAGGATTGGGTTAGTGGTGTCATGAGCCCCATCTTGGGTCCGGTAGTGATAGATTGGTATCAGAGAATCTATCAAAACCCTACCCAAGATGAGGCTTGAGCCGCAACTACCCTAATCCTTCCCCCAAAGGCCATGGGTGCAGAAAATCACCGATGAAATAACTAAACTTGGGGAGGCCTTTTACCAAGAACATTTACACACACACTAACTCAATGAAAAAGTGCATATGGAAAGTATAAAAATTAAATATCACTATAAAATAGATCAAGAATGCAAGAACCTCTTGTCGTCACAAAAGTACAGTCATGGAAGCTAAAAGTAAAGGTAAAAAATACACGCCCAACCAAAAATATGTCCCAACATGAAAAAATGAAAATGGGTAAAAAGTTGGGAGCCCAGCTCCTATATTCCAACATATGACCACCATATGCAGTCCAAGCTTTCGGTATCCTTACGTTCCTCTGAAGTCACGATCAACTTGTCTGTCATATGAGAAAATCACGACATGTGGCATACCCAGCACAATTTCACCTCTACTAGAAGGAAAGTAACAAAAACCCAAGGAGTGTGTACTGAAACAGGATATATATATATATATATACTCGGTCAAAGAAGTTCAAATGAGAGAGGAATGTGATCTTTATCTCATAGCTTAGCCTAAGTATAAGAGTAACCAAGAGATCCAAAATAAGTCCATTTTTGATGCCCAACACCTCATACATCTTCCCAAGACACACAAGTCTATGTGAATGTATTACCACTCCTTAATACTACCCACTTTGGGAGGCACTTCCTTTCCTACATAGTTTTAAGTCACATTATTGGAAGACTTCTTGGTGGGGGAAATCATACCTCTTTCTCATCGGTACAAATTTACATCAAACCACATCTTCTTACTATGACTCACAGTTAAGTGGTCACCAGTTCTATTAAAGGATATTATTCTCTAGTATTATAAGTTTATCCTACTCTGGTAGTAACTAAGGAACTCCACTACCTAATCCTACTAGAGGGTACCACTCGAGAAGCTCATTAGGGGATTCTACTACCCAGTCCTACTAGAGGGTAAGCCCAATGAGTCATTAGGGAAACTCCAATGCCCATCCCAACTTTAGGGTTGTACTTGGAAGATTTCATTAGGGAATGACACTTCCCAGCCTTATTAGAGGGTAATACCAGATCTATCATCAAGGAATAACACTGCCCAGTCCTACTGGAGGGTAATCCTAGAATGTCAAGGAAATGACATTACCCATCCATGCTGGAGGGTTTCACCTAGAAGATTTCATTGAGGAATTCCACTGCCTAGGCCTACTTGGGGGTGAGATTAGAACTATCATCGAGGAATGCCACTTCCAAGTCCTACTAGATGGTAATCCTAGATCGTTGAGGAACTCCACTTTCCAATCCCACTAGAGGTTAATTCGTAAATATCATTGGGGAACTCCACTACCCAAACTTGCTGGAGGGTAATCCCAGTACTGCTCTAGTGATTTTGTATGATTTTTTCCATCATCATGCGTTGCCTTAGTGTGTTCCAAAACCATAATATTTCACTTCTTATATTAAAATCTTCATATGTGGTAATGATTACACTCTACGCAGAAAAACAATATGGATAGGCATCCCGCGGGCCAAGATATGCTTTCAAACGAAGGAGATACATATGTTAGGGGTTCACTCAAAGTAAAACAAGGGGAGAAAATGTGTGAGGGGACCCACACAGTGTGTGGTCTGGCTCCACAGCTTCATAGTGTTCCTACCCAACATACAAATCCACCCAATGTAATAGAACATTCTTTTTAGGTGGTTTACACACCATGTCCTAACTCGTCGGGATTGGGGTCATGTCCATTTACTCAAACCCTAGTTTTTTGTACATTAGTACAAAAAATGTTAGTCCAAATGGGATGTTTCATGTTCTCATGTTCACTTAGATGGAGTCACCGTCCATTTGACCCATCACATAGGTTGTCCAACCAAGGAAGGTGTGCATGACGTGTGAGGAATGACTACACAAAGTTTCATCCTTATCATTTAACAACCCCTAGCGCCTCCACTAATGGAGGCTACACACCATGTGTTATTTTTCATACATGACGTGTGGTCACAATTTTCCTAGAAATTATAGATTTTATATATATGATCTCCCACTTCTAATCCAGTCAAACCTCCTTATATTTCACCTTAAAGTGATCTAAAACTGATGGATCTACGCACCTTTCATCATTTACTTACATTTTTAGCCTTAAATAAGCTACCAGAGGTTTATGAGGGATTCATTTTAATTATAAATGATCTTGCATCTTCAACCCTTGATGATCTGACCTCAAACAATCAGATTGAACCTATTTTTATTGCAAAAAATCCATATTTATGCCATTCATGTACAATCATGGATATTTCATTGATCCACCACAAATCCAAGCACCTGATCGAGGTCGGGTCACCTAGAAACTATCGAACTAGGAACCTTGGGGTTCTATCAGAGTATAAAATAATGTAATGTGTAATAAATGCACAAGAGTAAATGTTTTAGTAGATTTGGCTAGGTGTTTTTTATGAATGATCCAAAAAGTGAAGAATGGTTTAGATAAAACAAAGGAAACAATTTAATTTCAGTTCTTTGGAACAAGAAAAGGTTGTCAAAGGCACAAATCGAAGGGAGAATAATGGTATAATATTTAATTTAATTATAAGGGATAAAAACCATGATTAATGAGTAATACTCTATTTGGATTTATTTTTGTTGAAGAAAATTCTCGCTAATGTATTCATAAAGAGTCACTGCATTAGTGGTTCTTAAATCTGCCTTGATCTAGATTTTTTTCGTTCATTGATCTTGATTTGTCAAAGGGAATCTCCAAAGGGAGGAGGGGAGAAGATCTCCCCAATGGATGTGAATTATAATCCAATCCCTATCCAAAAACATATAATGATATATTTATATGTATAAAAATTTGGTTGATTGATTTAATTAATTAAACTGGTTAATTAATTTAATCCACTTAAATATACCACCAATGAGTGAGGGGTCCGAACATCACATGTCGACTCATTTTAGGCCTTTCTTGGGGTCAAAACTAGATTATGGACACCACTGTTGTCTCAGATTTCTGATCAAATCAATTATATAAGAGTTATCATATTTTATTTTATTAATCACACAAGGGTAATATAAAAAAAATTAATATTTTATGAAAGTTAATTTTGGGAATGAAGGGCTTAAGAATCGCATGTCGCCTTAGCCCCAGACTCTGGAAATATATTTTAAAATATTTCAATGTCTTAAAAGATAGAAACTGGGTCTCTATATCATTCCCTCTTTCTAAATCTTCATCACTAAAAAGAAAAACTACTAAAACAACATGGTATATTGAGTCGTAATTTGACTATCCTTCTCCCAATAGCTTTCTTGCACATTACCATGCTACCACAATACATAGACCAATGGAATGGTCTCTTCACACATGGTATATTACTTCCAGTCTTCGATAACCACTAGGTGGTATGAAAAGGTGGATCAATCCTCGATGTCCAGATCACCCTTGTCAATGATGTGCATGGGGTCATGCACATATCTCCTTAGAAATGACACGTAGAAGTTGTCGTGCACCTGCTCCAGCTATGGGGGTAGGACAAGGCAATAAGAAACATCTTCAACCCTTTACATGACCTTGAAAGTCCTAATGAACTTCGAGGGTAGATTTCCTACCTAGACGAATCACCATATTCCTCATAATGGGGAGACTCTCAATAAGTTGTCATCTCCCCAATTTAAATCCAAGGGCATATAACAGTGATCTGTGTAAGATTTCTATCTTCATTGGGCCTTCTTCATCCACTAAAAAATAACCTACACTTTCTTAGTTGTTGAATGCACCAACTTTGGGCCCACAAGAGATGACTCCCCAATCTTTATCCAGTACATGGGAGACTTATGGGGTATCCTGTATAGGTCCTAAAAAGGTTCCATTCTGATGGTAGATTTGTAGCTATTGTTTTCTGAAAACTCCACAAAGGGCGGGGGACCCTCTCAAATCAATCCAAAGTCCAACATGTAATCCCTCCGCATATCCTCTAGAACCTAGATTGTTCACTCCGACTTTCAATTGGTATAGAGTTTAAAGAATGTACTTATCTGCAAATGGTTCATGAATTCCTCCTACATGCCTCTCCACAATAATGATGTAATCCTTATGTCATGATTGGATAAAATTTTCTAGGGTACCCCGTCATGTCGGGTGACCAATCATATGTACAACAACCCCATACTCTCAAAATAACTATGCTCCCTGATAGAAATAATGTGTTTCAAAATTTTGAGTCAATCTATTATCACCCATATGGATTCATAGACCTTCACTATGCATAGAATCCCTATGAGAAAAATCTATGGATATGTCATCTCATTTCTACTCCAGAATCTCAAGGGGCTATAACAACCCTTTAGAAATGTTTTTCTTATCCTTCACCTGTTGATAAGTTAGACACCATGAGAAGTACTCAACTACACTTTTTCATATAGGACCACCAAAACTATCATTGAATATCTTTGTAATCTTCATAATACCAGGATGTAAATCTAGGGAAGAAGGGTGGAAATCTAGCATCAAATCCTTGCATATCATAACTATTATCACTATTTCACCCCTAGAACAAGATTTCATGATTCCCTCCTTTTTAATATCCATATGATGCATTTACATTGAATAAATGATCATATAAGGCCTCATAGTTGATGTATTTCATATGGGACTCTCCCGCATGCTCATGGTGCGATGGGGTAAACATCATTGACTAATAAAAAGGTGTACCCTCCTGCTCCACCAGAGTTAGGAGTAGGTAATCAAAATACTCTGAAGATTCCTATTCTTGATGAGATTGGGACTTTATCTTAAGGTAATCTACTACAATTTTTCACATCCAAAGAGTGTAGACTATCTTGAAGTCAGAATCTAGTAGTAATTCCAAACAATGTTATTGTTTCAGGTTCAAGTCTCTCTAAGTGAATACATACCTGAGACTCCTGTGGTCCGAGTAAATCACGAAGAGCTCTCCCAGAAGGTAATGCCTCCTAATTTTCAAGGTGAAGATTACCACTACTAGATCTATATCATGATTCACCTAGTTCTTCTCATGGGGTCTCACCTTCCTTGACATATATGTGATGAATGTATGTCATTGCATCAACACGTAACCAAGAGCATATCATGTGGAATCATAATACACTACGAATGAAACACCTTCCTCTGGTAGTCCTAACATTAGATTTCTCCTTAACCCCTATTTAAATTCCTCAAATAACTTCTGGAACTTCTAATAAAATGTGAACAAATATACCTTATGTGTTTGGGTGTTTGAAGGGGCTATGACTCTGTTATGCCATGTGCCATGTATTTTGCAGATGGTAGACAGGTTGATCATGAATGCAAAGGATCCCAGGGATATATGCTACCTGGTTTACATAAGGTGGTCACAACTTGGGATACTAGAGTTGTGCTCTCAGCAGTTTACTCATTTCAAGTTTTATTAGGTTTGGAAATATTTCTAGTTGGTTGTGTATTTTTTACCATTAATTTAAGTTTAAAAT
This sequence comes from Viscum album, assembly GCA_963277665.1. NCBI lineage: Eukaryota > Viridiplantae > Streptophyta > Magnoliopsida > Santalales > Viscaceae > Viscum > Viscum album. The sequence goes on from OY728158.1 coordinate 778,594,027, forward strand.
ATTGTACTTTTGTGTTTTCAAGAGGTTAATGAATGTTGGGTGTATTTTATAGTGTTGTTTCATATTTTATAATTTCCTTATACAGTTTTTTCATTAATATGGTTGTGTGTGTGTTTATTGGTTTATAGGAAAATTCTACCCACATTTTAGTTGTTCCATCGGTACATGTCACCACCCTCTGGCATATGGAGGCAAGATTGGGGTAGTTTCAGCTCAAGCCTCGACATGGGTTGGGTCATGAAATATTGGAATCAGACAATATTTCATGACCCAATCCATGTCGGGGTTCGATCTAAAACTACCCCAAGCTAGTATTTATAAGCTAGGGGTGGCGACAAGTGTTGAAGGCACAACTAAAATTGAGGAGGCCTTTGCATAAGAACCTATACACACACATAACCAACTCAATGAAAAAGTGCAGAGGGAATGTAAAAAAGATTAAACACCACCATAAAATAGATAAATACTATAGGAACCTCTAGAAATCATAAAAGTGTGGTAGTGTAAACTATAGAAAGAATACACATATGACCATAAATATGTCACATCCTGGAAAAAATGGAAAAGAGAAAACTGTTGAGAGACTAACTCATGTTTCCCAAGCTGTGACCACCATACAACGTCAAACAAGTCTGTATCCATAATATTCTCTGAAGTCATGATTGAACTGTATTACATGTAAAAATGACATGACACATGGTATACCATGTGTGACTTCACATATCCTACAAGGATACTAACCAACCCCCAAGGAGTGGGTACTAAAATAGGTTGTATATATATATATATATACTCCTTCAATGAATCCCAAATTCGATAAGAAGGGGATATCTATCTCATAGTGCATCCCAAAGAGAAAAATAACCAACGGTTTGAAAATAATCCATTTTCGATGCTCGAAACCTCATACACATGCCAGGGATATACAACTCTAAGGGTCTCAATCACCACACCTTGATACTATCTGCTTTGGGTGACACCGACTTGACCACATGGATTTAGGCTGCATCACAAGAATGTGTCTCGGTGGGGAAGGTGTCTCTCTTTCTCGTGATTCCAAAGGTACATCAACCCATGTCTCATTAATATGTCACTCTATCAACAGGTAAACAGATTTAGGAAAGGTTCACATGCCCTGGATTGATTGGAGGGTTCTACTTTGGTACTCACTAAGGAACCCCACTGGCCAGTCCTACTAGACGGTACCACACATGAAGTTCATCATGGAATGCCACTGACCAGTCCTACTAGAGGGTAAGCCAAGTGAGTCTTTGGGGAAACACCAATTCCTAGCCCTACTGGAGGGTTAAGCCTGGAAGATGTCATCAAGGAACACCACTACCTAGCCCTACTATATTTTAATCCCAACACTATTATTGGGGGAACTCCACTACCCAATCCTACTAGAGGGTAATCCAAAAATGTTATGGAAACTCTACTACCCAGCCCTACTGGAGGGTTATTCCCAAATGATGTCATCCAGGAATGCGATTGCCCAGTCCTGTTAGTGGGTAATCCCAAAACTATCATCGGGGAATATCAATTCCTAGTACTACAAGAGGGTATGCCCAAAATATCGAGTAACTATACTGCCTAGTCCTACTAGAGGGTATATTATAAAGATCATTGGGGAATTCCACTTTACATCCCTACTAAAGGGTAAGCCTGGTACTTCTATGGTGAATATGTATGATTTATGTCATCATTAGGTATCACCTAAGCACATGCCAAGCTCATAATATTTTACTCTGTAGTTCCAAAGCCTCTTTAGAGGGAACCATTTTGTTTTATATGGAAAAAAATCTAGGATATGCATCTCATGGTCTAAGATCTGTGTTCAAACGAAGGAGAAACAAACATTCAAAGTTATCTAGAAGGTTCTCAAGGGGAACACATCATGTGAGGGGACCCACATGGTGTTTGGTCCAACTCCAAAGCCTGGATGTGTTCCTAGATGACACATGGCTTTACCCCTTGTAGGATAATAAACCATGTAGGTAGACTACATACCCTATCCCGAATCATTAGGATTAGATCAGTTTCCTATGGTCATGTTCATGTACTCGAACCTTGTTTCCATGTACTTTGGTACATAGCGTGTTGGTCTACATGGGATTCCACCCGTGTGCCCAACTCATGTCCATGTTCTCTTCAATATAGTCTTCACCTGTGTGACCCATCACACAGGATGTCCAACAAAGTATGTTGTACATGGAATATGAGGAAATACTACACAGCATGTCATCCTTATATTTTCCAAAACCCTAACACCTTGACTGAGGAAGGCTAAAAGCCATGTGTTCTTCATTATACATGGAATGTACCTGAAATTTTACTAGAAAGATCAGATTTCCAGATATGATCCCGCACATTGAATCTGGTCAAACAGTCTTGTATTTCTCCTGGAAATTATTTGAAACTCCTAGATCTAAGTTTCTTTCATCATTTCCAGGCATCGTTTGCTTGTAATCGGCCATTGGAGGTTCCTGAGTATTTTATGTTTCTTATGCACACTCTCGTATTTTAAAACCTTAATGATCCAGCCTGAAAATGCCATATTAAACCTCTTTTTGTTGAAATGAATTCATATCTATCCCCTTCTCATATAATAATTAATATTTTCATCAATCTGCCACAAATCCAAGCACTCAATTGAGTTTGGGTCACTCAATAACTGTCGAACTAGGAACTGTGGAGTTCCATTAGTGATGAATATGAAGAACGGGGGAGGAAATGCATACGAAAAAATGTTTTTATGAGCATTGACAAATTGTACTTGACTAACAATCAAGAATGTAAAGAACATGTAAGATAAAACAAAGGGAAAAAAATTAATTTTAGTACTTTGGAACATGAATAGGCTATCAAAGGCACAAATCAAGGGAAGAATAATGATCTAATCCTCATTTAATTATAATTATGAAAACCCATGAAAAAAAAAGTCCTACTCAATTTGGATCGATCATTATTGAGGTATGCGCTCACCAATGAGTTAGAAAGGATCTTCTATGTTCATTGTGCTCTGATCAGCCTTTATCTAGAGGTTTTTATTTATCGATCTCGATTCATCAAAGGGAATCGCAAATGGGAGGATGGGTGGATCTCTTGCCAGAGGATGTGAATTATGATCCATTCTCTATCCAAAACCCTATAATAATATATTTATAATTATATTATTTTTTATGATTTATTTCATTAATTAAAGTAAATAGTTTATTAATTACACTTAAACATACTGCCAATGAGTGAGGGGTGTAAATGTCTCGTGCCGACTTCTTTTAAGTCATTTCTAAGGTAAACACTGTATTCCGGACACAACTAAGGTCACATATTTTTAATCCAATAAACAATTTAAGAGTTATCCTATTTTCTTTAATTAACATCGAGTGAATTATAAAACATATTTAATATTTTTATAAAATTAATTTCAGGCACATTAGGCCTCAAAATCACACGTTTTCTCAACGTATAGCTCTGAAAATATATTTAAAAATGATTCAATGTTTTATAAAGAAAAACTAGTTCGCTATAAAAACCATATTTGAATTTATTTTTGGCATGTTCAAGTAGACGATGCATCAATTTAATGTGTGATGTCCAGAGAATGGTTGAATAATAATTTCATAAATAATTTATATTCTTTAAAAATTAGTGTGAGAGGGTAAAATATGAACAAATGACCTCTGATTTCCTGAAAATTTATTTAAAAAAATAATATCTTGATCTTATAATTTTTATAACTACGGATGCTATTGATTCCTGCAATTTGAACATAGGAAATAAGAATTGGAAAAAAATTCCCAAAGTATATGTATCATTCTAATCCAAAGGAATTAGATAAATAAAAAATCTTATTCCCATATCATGTGATATATTTAGGGTCATGTGATCAGTTTATGTGGTCACATAATCACTCAGATATCATAAAACTCCCTTAGAGTTTGGTGACCACTATACCATGGTGTCTTAATATGCTTAATTTCAAAGGAGATATTGTCTATGCTAGATAATTCTTGTAGTCTCTCTTTATCATATGACTTACCCCAAATATGTATGATCACCTAATGAAAATTGGTTCGTGTGTAAAACTTTTATGGAGGATGTCTACGATGGGACCTTCTCCTGACCTCTCTTTATCATGAGATTCCTTGATTGTACATGTTTTTCTAATTCTAATAGAATAATGTGACTAGCATTAGAGAGGATGAATATAATAAAACTTTGTTTAGATCGCTATTCATAATGTGATGCATTGGTGGAAATCATCAAAGATAAGAAATCTTAGTAACATGAAGCACACAAGCTCATTAAGACTTATATAGAAGTATCTACCATCTCAAAACCATATATATGGCTCAACATCCCTATAAAGTGGTAGAAATATAGTGTGTCGATGCCTATAAAAACTCCTTGAAAACAAAAATACACAATTTATATATTGGGGCACACAAGAGATAGAAGGAGAGATAATGAGTTTGTTGTGATTTCATATTCTTCCATTTATAAATATGGTATGTTATTTTAAGGTAGGGGAACATAGAAAAAGGGATGACCATTTATCATTCACATAAACCATATACAAATTTTGGAATCATGAACACTTGTTAAATCACTAATCAAGCGATGAAATCTATGTCACATGATAATATGATGACCACTTGGTCACATAATCACACCACATGATCACCTAACCTTATATTGGTTTTTTAACCATGCAACCCCATCAATATCATGATACACCATGAACTTGACTCCTTTACATGACCACATGACCCCAAATCATTTTCTTGATCATATGACTTTATGATCTTAATAAGACCCAACCCCTAATTAGACAAGATAGGACCTCCTTCTAAATTATTTTTCAGTTAAACAGACTAAATCTGTATTTATATCCCTTATCATAAATGTTCAAATGATTTCAATCATCCTTCCTTTACCACTAATAGGATATAAAATTATAAAATATCAAGACTATGATTCATATTTTAAACAATATATGTTTGATTCTTTTTCTTAGATCGATCTCTATATTCAATATATTTACATATAATGTCCTTCTACTTGGCCATTTTCTTCTTAAATACTGTGAATCCTTTAAAAATTTCTCCATATAGATTTCTAATTAAAATATTCCTTGTGAAGTCTTGTGAATTATCTCATAGAGTTAGATTATCCAAAGGACTCATAACCATATTCCTCTTGGGGGAGCCTCAACATGTAATCCCGGTTTAAATCAAATCTTACTCTTTCATGTAATTTTCTGATCTTATGTTATATTTTATTTCTCACATCGGGTATAACTCACATGTTATTAGAAATATTTTATGAGAATTCCACTAGTATGATGAAAATTTCTCCATTTTGGGAATCCTTCTCAAGTGTAAGGCCTAACCAAAATTTCTTTTTCATAATGGGACATATCCCTAACAACATATCCCTTACAATAGAGATACTCCCAATGAATCACCCTAGGTAAACCTCATATTCTTAAGAAATATTCAAACCTCTATTATCACACCTTTTACGACACAAGTTTCCTCAATACTAGAATTATATGGACTACAATTCCTACCTCCATAGGATGCATAAGAAGGATTTACAAGGCCTAAGATGCATATCTCATTTTAAAATTTACCCAAATACATCCTTTACCATGATTTTAAACTATGTAGCCTATATCCTTAACACATTATGTTAAAGTACACAACAACTTCCTTATCACAAGATGTTAAACTTTATAGTGCAGTCCATTCATATGACCTTAAACCGTGCTACTCAAACTCCAGCTGATTTTATTCCTTTTTATATGGGATACATAGGATACCTCTTTGAGGTTCAAACCCAACACCATTAACCTTCCACTATAATCTTAATTGGGCTATATTTCCCATGAGATCATTTATGACCTTCCATTTCCTAGCTACAACCCCTATAATTCGGGAGTCTCATCCATTAGGGCCAAATTCCATGTAAATTATCCTTTATCTAGCCATATACCTAATAGACTCATTCCCCCACTGGTAGGGATATATTCTTTTTAGATCCAATAATATCAGCCTCATCAGGCCATATTCCCAGTGGGACCCATCCTCACAAGGTTGTATTCCATGTGAAACCAACCAACCAATATTAGGCCATATTACCTATGCGGTTAACTAGGAACGAACTCTCATATGGAAGTACCACACTAACCATTTATAAGAATATTCTACCTATTTTTTCATACAACATGACAATAAACTATATGTAATGACCATCATCACATAACCATAAAAGGTACGACATCTCTCATTAAGTCGAACTGAACTTCGAGGGTTCGAATCCTTTCATAAGGACACATAGAATGACCCTTCATTGGGCTCGATCCTAACACCATAAACACAAACCGCCATCCTAGATGAAAATAAAATTTATAACACACAAATGTGTGGATTTTAAATTAAGTAATCAATAAACCAGCATCACTATGTTATAATAAGATAAAAATAGAGAACCTCATATTCATAAAACTGACTTCATTAATGAAGAAAAATTGATACATATATATGTTCAATTTGATAGGATATCTATGATATGAACATGAATTTACATTAACATAATCCAGTAACTAATTACTAATATTAGTGTGACTGATTCTATATTAGGTTATAAGGAATATTCTGGATCATGACTTAAAGATATAAGAGTTCTCTATTGTATATAATAATTTCTCCAAATAGGGTGTGATGATCCCCAACTCACATCCTTAAGATCAATGTGATTTCCTTAGTGTCATCAATAAGAAAACCAAATGAAATCATACCTTTATAAATATCATTATATCCCATCACAAATTTAGGAATTGTTGGGTGTTTCAAATTACATGAATAAACCATATTGGGAAATATTCAATCTTGGAGTAGTGACCTAGTGTGATGATTATTAAGCTACACTTATCCCCATATAAAACCAACCACCAAGCTACCTCATCCCGAGTTGAAACAAAAATGGTAAAACCAATGTGAATATTTATTTAACAGGACTAAAAAATTGAGTTTCGTATATGCATCTACTTATCTATATTTCATAGTTTTTATGATACATAGATTTTTAGTCTTGTTTATTGTTGCATTTTTGACCATATATACCTTTACAATGATTTCTCGTTGATCTAAGGAAATTTAATCATTATTGAAAAAGTGTTCTGAAACCACAACTACCATGAGATCCAATGCCTTTATAGGGAAAAAGATGATGTAAACTACGTAGTTCCTTCAACATTAGGAAGAAAACATAATGGTAATGGAGTACTACTGACATGGAACCCCTCTAACCCTGGAGGTGGTGTGAAAGGGTCTTCATGTGATAAATATTTTAGGCCCATCTAATTTTATAAAGGTCATAGCGAAGCCGAACACACCTATTTCCACTACTAATAATTTATAGTGATTATCCTTATAGAACAATAATAAACGCATCCCTTATATTTTGGAGGTGGATCTTGAGTTTGACTACAACTCACCATGGTCTAAGACTCTCCTAGGAGGGATCCTTTCAACCATCCACTCTAATGTCATGAAATTACTGGCCCTCAAGCACCTACTGAGGGAACCTCCTAGTAGGTCGCCTACCCAATCAATCAGAATTAGAAATCTAGGATATATTTCTTGGTTTGGAAATATTTAGACCCCATAGAGAAGGACCATATACCCAAATCCACTAGATAAGACTGATGGCATATTATCAATAAAACCATTTAATAGAACCATATCACTTCTCACACATAGTATGACTTCTCGCATATTTTAGTAGTAAGTAGGGGGAAAGCACATATTACCAAGATTGCACATGAATTCCATTTCCATATCATGTAGAAAAATGGAGGTTATGAGTGGGCACATATTCCAACTTCCATTGAATATTTTAGCTAAGATAACCTTGAGATAGAAGATTATTATTCCTATATTCCTTCTCAAAATCTTCTAAGCTATTGAGTCAACTCTATGTAATTTCAATTTTTATAATGAGGTGCTAATATGATGTGAATAATAATCCTATTGAAGATTATGGGAACCTAAGAAGTTGGTTCAAGCCAATTAGATATCTTGGAATATTATTTTTGAAGAAGTTATATCCACATTGTTTAAAGAGGCTTAAAAATATTCATGGATGATAAATAGTATTTGAATATAAGACCATGATAAATATTTATATTCACACATGAGGAAAATGAAGGTTTCCTTGTAATATGTTGGAATATTTACTAACTATTTTAATAAGAGTTTATTAAAAATATTGGTCATCTATAAATAAAGAAAGGGGAAATATCAACTTCAAATGTGGGAGCAAATCTCACCATATGGGAGTGAGCACGCATGTCCAGCCTAAGGTGGAATGGATACAAAGTTACTATATAGGTAGGCATGATCATGCATAGGGTCCACATTGAAGTGGTGGAGAGAAACCATGTTAAGATGCATGAATATGGAGGTAGAGGAATCCTAAAGAGGATCTAAATACTTGAAACTAGGATTCTAAATATGCATGTTGGTTTATTAAGAATCATAATATCATAAAAGACTTCAATGTGGGAAAATTTCACAATGAAAACTATTCACTAGCCATTAAAATATCTATAAAAAATCTAGATCATCTGATTGAATTGAAAATTACCTTTTGATAATTGTACACAATTTTCTTTTATCTTCATCCCCTAGAGGGTTTGTTACATGAAAAATCTTGATAGTGAGCAGTGTGGTACAATGAGGTGCGGTTGTAATATGGTTAGTATGACTGTTTAAGGATTTTGTGATTGTTAAATGATTTGAGTGACCTTTTTATTATAATAGGTTCTACCATGACCTTCACATGGTAGGATGTGGGACTATACGATGGTAGGAGGTGAAACCATGAGCTTCACATGGTAGGAGATGTGACTATACGATAATATGTGAGACTATGTGATTAGATGTGTGACAATACAATGGGTGGTGTGACTATGAAATGGTTGGTGGTTTTTTAGGAGATATTGTGACCTGGATACTCTTTTCATATGAGATGCGAATTTATTGAGTTGATTTTTCCCTTATAATTATGATGAGTTAAAATCTATTTATATGTACTACCATGTAGATTTACAAGAGCACAAGCTACCACGTCCACCTTTTCTCGAGCAGCTAATATATATGGTAATTGGATCATATTTATGAGTTGGGTATGATCCAAATGTGAATACATGATTTTTGTTAAAATTTATTACATTTTGATTGAAGGATAATCCTTTATAAATGAAGGAAATGGAATCTAGTATAGTTACTTTCATTTAAAGGAATAGACTGTGCATATCATGCATGCGATACTGATGCATACGATCTTTTATGGGCATGAAGAAAAATGTTCCATATAAATTTATATGGGAAATAATAGATAATATGTATTTAAATTAAATAATTATGTTATAAAATAAAGGAACCACAATTTTTATTTAACACATAATGAAATGGAATAAAGAATACCAGATTCCTTTAAATAATTAAATGAATATTTATGGATAAATTAATCATGGTAGTGAAATTAATCTTGGATTTCAATGAAGAATATCATCATACATGGGATGTTATTAAAAATTAATGAATAATAATTATGGGATATTATGTGGAAAAAATATCTAGAATTTATGAGCAGTTAATTGAGGTTTCATTATGAATGAATTAAAATAGATAATAAATGAATTGTAGTTGTATGTAGTTATAAAGAATAAATCATTGAGGATTATTTATGAGAGAAAATAATTTAAATAATTAATCAAATCTAGAGTTATTATTAATAATATCACACACAAATATATATATATATATATATTTTAATCTATAAAATAATGTGTTGAAGTTGATATGATATAGAATCTAAAGAAAAAATTGCTTTAATTATAAAAGAATAGATATACCCAACTCTAGTAAATAATATACATCAGAAAGAGTTGATAATGTAAAATAATATCCAATACAATCAGTTTTGAACTATGGAATAAATAATGAAGAATAAGAGGAAGATAAGTGAAGAGAGAAGAAAAGAGAAGAAGAAATTTGTGAACTCCTCTTTTCATTGAATAAGGATAAGAGAGAATCAATAGAATAAGTAGAATATCTCTTTATTATAGTGAAGATAAGAAGAATAGGACATCTGTAGTGATGTGTTTAAAAAAAAAATAAGATACTTGATACTATGTAATGGAAGAAGAATAAGATACAACATATCGATAATAAGAATAAATTATATATTGGTTTCAGAATATATTAATATTTTCACTACATTTGATTGTAATGATATGAGATGTACTTGATCGTGGGATGCACTAAACGAGTGTGTTGGATGCACAATATACATGGTTTAGATAAAATAGTTTAAATATCATATTTTTTTACTAGTGGGTTTTTTAACCCTGAGATTTAAAAGATCACATGAATGATTATCCTTCTCATACTGAGAGTTGAACCTTGTAAATTCTTGTGTCCTGTTAGGCGTGTGTGTATGGATGTGCTGGAAAGAAAAAGAGGATAGATAAAGAATAAGAAAATCAATTCACCTTAACCTTTAAAAAAGGGTTTTATAAAATTTGATAAAATTAAAAGTTGGTTCTAAAGGACCCACACTAATTCAACCTCGCTTAGTTTGAAACATATCCCTCCATCAATCATATTATTGGTATCAAAGGTAGGTTCCATTTATTGGATTATCTTTTGGAAATTTGTCTTTTTGATGATTTGAGGTTATTTGATGATTTATAAGTAGGTTTAATTTTAGAGATGTTTTATATATTTTGGACTATAATTGAACTTCTAAAAATACTATATTAGACATGAAAAAGAAAGAGAAGAATATATTGGAGAAGATGACCTTATTGTCTAAGGAAAGTGGTTCTCCATGAAATAACAATAAGAATCAAATATGTGTCTTGGAAAGTAAACAAATAGCATTTCAATCAACCATCATGTAAGTAGAAAACATTTCTACCTTATTTTTTCCTATCCTGCCCTATGATCAAGTGTTATGTGTTAATTCATGTATAAGCTATCCAAAATAAGAACCATGTGGGTGTGACTATATATCAGAAGATTTATCTATTGGATAATTAGGAAATGATACATTTTCATCCCAAATAATTAGTATGTAATATTTTTGGGATTGTGGAATGTAAAATGGATGAAAACATTCAGCATGAAGGTGATATATAAGACATGGAGAATGATTTTTTGGGAAGATCATTGACCTATATAAATCTCTTGAAGGGGGTTGTATCCTTTGAAAAAATTTAATAAGAACTTGCAGATAAGTGCTCATTTTTTTAAGAGAAGGGGCTCAATAATGTTAATAAAATTGGGAGACCAATATATAATTTGAGAAGAAGGAACATAAATTATAATTAAAAAATAAAGAAAAAATTGATGTTAAGGATTTAAATATAGAAGTTAAATTAATGAGGAACAAAGAATTTTACTCATTGTTATAAGATAAAGTTAAAATGCATGTAAAAGAAGTTGAAAGAGTAAGCAATAACAGAGTGTAATTCATTTAATATCATAATAAAGTTCCCAATATTAAATGTCTAGAATAGGAAATAAAATTGGACTATTTGGATATGACACATATTGAATCAACATAGTCAATGAACTATGGATCTACTGTCACAGACAACTCTAAAGAGGACTCTTATGTAAAAATACCTCTATCATGTGAAAAGAAAACCATGACATCATTTGATGTTCTTCCCCAAGATGTTGTGGAAAATGTTGTTCCATCCATAACTATTTGTACTGAATTATCTATATCTATTTTTATAGATAATTTTGAAATAAAAAACAAAATATATACAATTTTGGATAAAGAAATGTAGTGAAAAATATATCACTACATCTATGGTGGACAAAAGAAGAAGGGTGGAAGTTAGTTACCTAATAAGATCACAACAGGTGTTGAATAAGACCCCAAAAAAGTGTAATAGTTATTTTTGAAATTATAGATGTCTTTTACTATATTAAATAAGATCAAGTTTTGCTGGTCAATGTTGGTTTTTCAAAATATTTGGGAACTCTGCACAGGATTTCTGGTACAATATTTGAATCTCTACAGCTCAAAGGAATCCCATATTAATGGGGATATAGTTAGATAAGATTAATAATAAACATTAATAAAATAATAATAATCTTTACACATTAAATAGATTTTATTCACTTGAATATTTCTTGTATATTTTCATAGGTTGTGATCACAATAATAGTAAAATATCATCGATGTTTATATAAAAAAATTATATGAAAATAATACCACAAAAGTTGATTAGGAAATAAGAAGAATCCTTTATAATGATAAAGGATAATGTTTAAAATTCAAATTCTCCCAATAAGTTTTAAAATAAGGGTGTCACGACCCGTCCTCGGGGCCCGTGCCGTGACTACCCCAAGCCCGCCTTCCATAGGCCAGGGGCTGGCGACTAGCACCAAGGCGTAAATCCCGATAAAAAGGGAAGGCATTGCCTTTGTAAAGTAAACAATCACACAGAGTACAAGCAGAAGAAATAAACACTAAGTAAAAACTGAGTACAACAGTAAGTGTGGAAAGTAAGAAGGGGCCGGAAATACAAGCCCAACTGTAAAGTACAACTCGAAGGGAAAATAGCAACTGAAAAGTAAAGCTGCTACGCCGAGCTGTCCACTGGAAATCCCACCTGAAGGGTGGGTACAGATAGCTCCTCTGCTCCTCGGGTCCCGCCGTCCGCTCCGAGTATGTCCGCCCAGTGGTCCACCTTCGGGTACTGCCTCGTCGTCACGTCCACCTCTAGGTACCGTCTCGTCGTGAGGTCCTCCTCCAGGTACCATCTCGTCGTATAGTCCACCTCCAGGTACCGTCCAGTCCTCGACCACTCAGCCTCTGTCAGCACTGCCCGTCGTCTGCAACCAACACAACGAGGTGCGGGCATAGCCCGTGCAGGGGTGAGTATAACGATACTCAGTAGGGACCCCGAGACCTTAAAGGTCTCACTAAACCAACAAGGATAACCACAAAGAAGATCTCAACAGATAAACTCTACTTAGGTATATGCCCATACATATACCTAAGTTATCAAGTAACCCATCTCAATCATGAGGAAACACAAGGATTCTGAAATCAATGGATAACCACTACCCGGGTATATGCCCATACATATACCTAAGTTAGCAAGTGACCCATCTCAATCATGTGGTAAACACAAGGTCAAAAGTCTCAGCTCAACCAGGATTTTCATTATCAAAATCGTAACTACTGAAGAGCTTCGTCTCTGGAGTGTACAGTGGTCCTGTCACGACTCCGAGGTACTACTCACTAACCTAATACTGCTGAAGAACTCCACCCATCGAGTACTGCGGGACAGCTGCTACAACCAAGCGCTCCCATGTGGCGCTACAACCAAGCGCACCTCTGTCGTGGGTCTGCCGCTACAACCAAGCGCTCCCATGTGCCGCTACAACCAAGCGCACCTCTGTCGTGGGTCTTCCGCTACAACCAAGCTCTCCCATGTGCCACTACAACCAAGCGCACCTCTTTCGTGGGTCTGTCGCTACAACCAAGTGCTCCCATGTGCCGCTACAACCAAGCGCACCTCTGTAACACACCGAGTCGTTCGATCAGCAGTCGTCGGGTCTCAGCCAGCTACACGGTCTCCGTACTCCGCACGCTCGTCACTGGGAGGGTCCGCTCCATGAGCTACAGGTCGATACTCCAAGTATCTCAAAGTCCCACTAAGAAGCATCTCAAAGGACCGCCACGTCATAGGGGTCTCAACGCAACAGACGCCGCGTCAATCGGACGCCCGGTCTGTGATTTATTAGCCTTTTCGTCTCAGGGGCCCGGTTGGTTTCGTGAGCGAACCAAACCCGGCCGTATCTCAACTGTACCCCAAACTCTCATAGGGTAAACTCATAGGGACCGTTTCTCAACGCGATCACCAAGGCCGCTGACGGTTCGTCAAACGGATGTTCTGTCAGAATGATATCAGCTTTTCTGTTCCAGGGTCCCGGTTGGATTTCGGTACGATCCAACCCGGCCACTATCTATCTGCATCCAAAACTCGGGTGGAGGATTCCAAATGTTCCGTATCGTCAATATGAACGCAACGCAACAGACGGCGCGTCAATCGGACGCCTGGTCTGGAAGTTATTGGCTTTTCCGTCTCACACCCACCCTGGGAAACTTCTCAGGAGGTCACCCATCCTGATCACTACTCTAGGCCAAGCACGCTTAAATGTGGAGTTTTAACCACGTAGCCTCCCGAAAAGGAATATGTACCTTGAGTATAGTATACCGAAACGACCGTCTCGATCCAAGGATCGCGTTGCCGCTGACGGTGAGTCGTTTGGAGGCCTGTAGCCCAAGATACGTGCATTTGACCAAAAGTGGTCCGAAACTGGGGGTCTGGGCCCGGGCCGACCCGGCCCGACCCCCCCTGGTCCGACCCGAACTGGGTCGGCCCGAACCGGGTCGACCCGACCCGGTCCGGCTGGACCCGACCCGGCCGGCGGTGCGGCCAGCGCGTCGTTCGGGTGCCGCGCGCGGGGGGCAAAGCCCCCCCCCCCCTTGTGAAACTGCGACCCCTTAATTGGGGCCGCTTGAAGACCCGGCCGTGGGAATTAATTCCCCCGGTCTCCACTGCCCGGCCGGCCCGCACTCGCCAGCCGGTTTCGCCACCAAGGACCGGCGACGGCCGGTCCTTCCTTCGCCGACACCGGCGGCCCGGTGCCGGCCGCCGGTCATCTTGCTCCGCAGCGGCCCGGAACCGTCAGCGGCCTATGCCATTCGGCGCGATACGACAGCATCGCTTCCCTTCGCCGTGGCCCCGCTCCGGCCGCGACGCCTTTGACTTTCTTCAACGCGACGCGATGGCATCGCGTTCTTGGATTTCTTTCCACGGCGCGGCGCGACGACGGCGCGCGTATCTTCCGCAATAAATCTTGTGGTGCAACGGCACCACGTTTTCTCGTATCATCCTCAAGATACCATCACGAAAAACAAAGGAGGGGGGTCGGCCGTGTTTGTGCGGTCCGACCCCCTCGCGTTATTCAATAACAAAAAGGGTTTTAATCCACGATTATCACCAAGTTTGTATTCACGAACAATTAAATAAATAAACCCCTACCTCGATTCAGATACGGTGCACGTCAACAACCCGCAGAAGATGAGCGTCGCGGAGGTCGGGCGTCGCGGGGAAAGAACGTCGACTCCGTTGTCGTCGAGGTGCGTTCGAAGGGGAAACATCGTTGGAAGAAGACGTCGCATTCTTCGGTGGAGATGTTCTTCGTTGGAGGTGTTCTTCGCGTTCTTCGTCGATGTTGAAGAAGAAGAAGACTTAGCTTTTTCTCTCCCAAGTCTCCACCACAATAACAACTAACCCCAAAATAAAATAATCCTCCCACTTATTTTATTAACCCAATATAGGTTTTTAATTTCAAGAGTTTGAAAATTCAAAACCCATATTTAACTCACTTAAGTTATTAACATAAGATGTTATAAAATTAAGGAGGTGTTAAGTTATCAAAACTTAAATGGGGGGTTTAGAGGGGTTAGGAATGTTAAGGAATTTGAAGAGGTGGGGAGGAGTTTGTGTGGGCCCCACCCTTTCAAATATCCACACATGGGAAGTTGGATGGATGTGGGCCCACCACCAACTTCCCATGGGAGAAGTTAACAACTTAACATGAAATAAAATTGATTTAACAATTTTATTCACTTTTTTAATAAAACCCCAAAAAATTAACTTCTTCTCCCGCACAAACGCAACTACGGTAAAGGTTCCCTTAAGCGATTACTGGCGTTGCGAGTTCATCGGTGCAATCGGATTTCAATTCTGAGCACCGGTTCAAAAGATAGAAATTCCCGCTCGCTCGTTCACTGAACGTACCCGAGCCAAACTTCGGAAATTAATTCCGGGCACACCGGGCCTCGGAATCAGGCGCCGTCAGAAACTGCGTTCTTGTAAAATTCCAAATAAAATTAAAGAAAAAAATTTCCTTGAAATTTCCGGGTCATTACATTACTCCCACCTCAGGGATTTACGTCCCCGTAAAGCTTCAATACAAACTAGGGTCACAAAAGCGGTACAGAGCACACATCTGAGCCTTCCGCTCCCATGTGCTTACCTGGAGGTTCCGTACTGCCAAAGAAAGTGCACCCGAGGAATCAATCATCCTCGTAGGATCTTCTCCTGTTGATCCTCGATCCCCACTGGAACCTCCGTGAAAGACACCCCATCGCCATCGTCTAGCTCCTCATGGTCGATGATATGCGCAGGGTCGAGCATGTATCTCCTCAGTTGAGATACGTGGAAGTCATCGTGCACCTGGTGCAACTGCGGTGAATGGGTCAAGCGGTAAACCACCCCGCCTACCCAGATGGGGACCTAAGAAGGTCCGCTGAACCCTGGAGAAAACATGCCGCCTTGGCCACATCTCTGTAAACCTTATCGAGGTGAGACCCGTATAAGAACGTGGTCGCCATCCTCAAACTCGAGATGTTTCCAATTCCTATTAGAACTGGAACTCAAACGACTACTGCCACGAGGGTAAGGTTGGCCGATTCAAGAGTGATCGGTCGCACCCTCCCGTGAAAGAGTTTATCCCGTGCTTCCCGGGGTTTCCTTTTCACCGACCAAGGAAAACCCATCCCGACGTTTTCCTAAAACCGTCAATTTGAGTATGAACAGTTATTTCCCATTCCATACTCAAACTAACGTCGTAAGGCCTCGATGCTGTCACCAAGATATTCCAACCGAAACTCTCGCCTCGAGGGTCTGACCACACCGTCGGCGTAAGTGTGATTATCAAGTCACCTACCAAGGTATCTCCAGACGTGAGGGTCAAGTCCACGGCTTACCAGAAACTCTAGGTCTGGAACAAGATTTGTGAAAGCAAGAAATGATTCACATCGACGTCCGTTACTAAAACATCTAGTAGTGGACACAGACTGTCCCTTGAATCATTTCTAGAGCCATTGGGTCACACTCCTTGACCGCATGCAGGCTCACTCTTCCTCCGCCCTCCATCTCCCTGAGCCTGGCAGGAATAACTAAGGCGGGTGGTTGTACCATGTTAGGATGTACACCACCTCATGCTGCTCTCCTAGCTCTACCTCCACGTCCACTGCTTCGTAGACTCATCTCTCCCTTAAGCTTCCTCGTCTTAACACGCCCGAGTCTCTATGACTGGCACCGGTTTCCTGTTTCTTATTGCACTGAGCAGTCTTCATCCTCTCTTGGATGTCCTGGACCTCCTTTAGTCTCACAAGAGCTGCTATGATTTCTTCTTTGCCGATAAGAGAAACCCGGTCTCATCCCCTGGATGAACCACATTCGTTGCCTAATACAGTCAATCCTGACATGAATGATGCATTCATGCCATGGATGACGTCGTAAGTCCTCGACATATCTACTAAGAGATCCAACTGTCACTCTCGCCTCTAAGGGTCGAGTCACACTTTCGGCATCAGTGTGAGGTCACTGGGTCCCCTCCAGTAGAAATCTCGAAAGTGAGGGTCAAGTCAACAGTTTAACCGGGACCACTCAGTATCAACCAAACAAAAGGACAGGAAATCAACAAAGATAAGTGTCTTTTTATTATTGCAGCTCATAGTACAAAGACACGAATACAAAGCAACATGGAACTAGAAGTACAAAGGACGTATCCACTAGTTCCTCTCCTGCCCACCTGCTCTCAGAGCTCTACTACCTTGTCCACTTCTCGGCTGTTACTCAAGCACTCGCCGCTGCTTCTGTCTCGGTGGCTCCTCCAACACCCGCTGATCAATCGTACGAGGAGTCAGACAGTCACGTGACAGGTGACACTTTCCGCCGTAGGAGTAACATTGTCTGTTTTTGGCACGCCTGGCTCTGACCCCACCTCAGGTGCCCCGCACCACCGGTCCTAAAACCCGAGATCGTCCAACTGTTATTCCGGTCCTCCTGGACCTCTGAATCATCTGTCTACTGCCCACAGATGACTCGGATACTGATCAAAAAGCACGCGGCAAAGGCAGAATCTCCTGTACATGCTCGGGGTGTAGAGATACTGGCACAAACTCCACCCTGAAGAAGGTATCGAAGTCTTCCCATGCAAAGTTCATCTCATCGAAAAACTGAAACAAGTGGCTCCACCACCTGCCTGCTGCTGCCTGAAGGAGGCTGGTAGCAAAGATCACCATGAAGTCTGCCGGCGTCCCCACTAGCCTGAAGACTCTCACCACATCCTCCAGCCAAACCTCAGCCGCCTGCGGGTCCGTCTCTCCCCGGAACCTGGGTGGCCTCTGGCGCTGGAACTCGTGCAGTGCGCTCAAGCGTCGTGCATCACCTACTGCTGGGGCGGGTGGCATCGGTGGCCCAATGGGTAGCAGTACCACTGGTGCCTCAACTGGGATAGGGCCCTGTACTGAGGCCTCGTCGCTCGGCGGGCTGTCAGTACATACCACTCTCAGGGCTCTAGCTGGTCGTCTGTGAAAAGTCATTCTGAAAGAAACATCGTGACACGGTCAAACGTTTATACCTGGTGAGCTGACCTGGTTTGAGCTGTTTTAAGGGAAAACCTTTGAAAACACACACGCAATTAGTGTTTTCGTGCACAAAGTCAGAAATCTGTTCTCAGGGTCCTGGTGTATGGATACGTCGGCCGCCCGCACCAACACTGGAATCCCTGAACTGAAAACCACACTCGGTACTCTCAACACTATTGCTTCACAGAAAGAAACATTAGAGTTATAAGTTCTGCGGTAGAACCGAACTCTTTTGATACCAATTTGTCACGACCCGTCCTCGGGGCTCGTGCCGTGACTACCCCAAGCCCGCCTTCCATAGGCCAGGGGCTGGCGACTAGCACCAAGGCGTAAATCCCGGTAAAAAGGGAAGGCATTTCCTTTGTAAAGTAAACAATCACACAGAGTACAAGTGGAAGAAGTAAACACTAAGTAAAAACTAAGTACAACAGTAAGTGCGGAAAGTAAGAAGGGGCCGGAAATACAAGCCCAACTGTAAAGTACAACTTGAAGGGAAAATAGCAACTGAAAAGTAAAGCTGCTACGCCGAGCTGTCCACTGGAAATCCCACCTGAAGGGTGGGTACAGATAGCTCCTCTGCTCCTCGGGTCCCGCCGTCCGCTCCGAGTATGTCGGCCCAGTGGTCCACCTTCGGGTACCGCCTCGTCGTCACGTCCACCTCTGGGTACCGTCTCATCGTGAGGTCCTCCTCCAGGTACCATCTCGTCGTATAGTCCACCTCCAGGTACCGTCCAGTCCTCGACCACTCGGCCTCTGTCAGCACTCCCGTCGTCTGCAACCAACACAACGAGGTGCGGGCATAGCCCGTGCAGGGGTGAGTATAACGATACTCAGTAGGGACCCCGAGACCTTCAAGGTCTCACTAAACCAACAAGGATAACCACAAAGAAGATCTCAACAGATAACCTCTACTTAGGTATATTCCCATACATATACCTAAGTTATCAAGTAACCCATCTCAATCATGAGGAAACACAAGGATTATGAAATCAATAGATAACCACTACCCTGGTATATGCCCATACATATACCTCAGTTAGCAAGTGACCCATCTCAATCACGAGGTAAACACAAGGTCAAAAGTCTCAGCTCAACCAGGATTTTCATTATCGAAACCGTAACTACTGAAGAGCTCCGTCTCTGGAGTGTACAGTGGTCCTGTCACGACTCCGAGGTACTGCTCACTAACCTAAGACTGCTGAAGAACTCCACCCATCGAGTACTGCGGGACAGCTTCTACAACCAAGCGCTCCCATGTGCTGCTACAACCAAGCGCACCTCTGTCGTGGGTCTGCCGCTACAACCAAGCGCTCCCATGTGTCGCTACAACCAAGCGCACCTCTGTCGTGGGTCTGTCGCTACAACCAAGCGCTCCCATGTGCCGCTACAACCAAGCGCACCTCTGTCGTGGGTCTGCCGCTACAACCAAGCGCTCCCATGTGCCGCTACAACCAAGCGCACCTCTGTAACACACCGAGTCGTTCGATCAGCAGTCGTCGGGTCTCAGCCAGCTACACGGTCTTCGTACTCCGCACGCTCGTCATTGGGAGGGTCCTCTCCACGAGCTACAGGTCCATACTCCAAGTATCTCAAAGTCCCACGAAGAAGTATCTCAAAGGACCGCCACGTCATAGGGGTCTCAACGCAACAGACGGCGCGTCAATCGGACGCCCGGTCTGTGAGTTATTAGCCTTTTCATCCCAGGGGCCCGGTTGGTTTCGTGAGTGAACCAAACCCGGCCGTATCTCAACTGTACCCCAAACTCTCATAGGGTAAACTACTAGGGACCATTTCTCAACGCGATCACCAACGCCGCTGACGGTTCGTCAAACGGACGTTTTGTCAGAATGATATCAGCTTTTCCGTTCCAGGGTCCCGGTTGGATTTCGGTGCGATCCAACCCGGCCACTGTCCATATGCATCCAAAACTCGGGCAAAGTTCCGTATAGTCAATAGGAACGCAACGCAATAGACGGCGCGTCAATCGGACGCCTGGTCTGGAAGTTATTGGCTTTTCCGTCTCACACCTACCCTGGGAAACTTCCCAGGAGGTCACCCATCCTAATCACTACTCTAAGCCAAACACGCTTAACTATGGAGTTTTAACCACGTAGCCTCCCGAAAAGGAAGATGTACCTTGAGTATAGTATACCGAAACGACCGTCTCGATCCAAGGATCGCGTTGCCACTGACGGCGAGTCGTTTGCAGGCCCGTAGCCCAAGATACGGGCATTTGACCAAAAGTGGTCCGAAACTGGGGGTCTGGGCCCGGTGCGACCCGGCCCGACCCCCCCTGGTCCGACCCGAACTGGGTCGGCCCGAACCGGGTCGACCCGACCCGGTTCGGCTAGAGCCGTCCCGGCCGGCGGCGCGACCCGGCCGGCGGTGCGGCCAGCGCGTCGTTCGGGTGCCGCGCGCGGGGGGCAAAGCCCCCCCCCCCACCTTTGTGAAACTGCGACCCCTTAATTGGGGATGCTTGAAGACCCGGCCGTGGGAATTAATTCCCCCGGTCTCCACTGCCCGGCCGGCCCGCACTGGCCGGCCGGTTTCGCCACCAAGGACCGGCGACGGCCGGTCCTTCCTTCGCCGACACCGGCGGCCCGGTGCCGGCCACCGGTCATCTTGCTCCGCCGCGGCCCGGAACCGGCCGTGACCTATGCCATTCGGCGCGATGCGACGGCATCGCTTCCCTCCGCCGCGGCCCCGCTCCGGCCGCGACGCCTTTGACTTTCTTCGATGCGACGCGACGGCATCGCGTTCTTGGATTTCTTTCCACGGCGCGGTGCGACGGCGCCGTGCGTATCTTCCGCAATAAATCTTGTGGTGCAACGGCACCACGTTTTCTCGTATCATCCTCAAGATACCATCACGAAAAACAAAGGAGGAGGGTCGGTCATGTTTGTGCGGTCTGACCCCCTCGCGTTATTCAATAACAAAAAGGGTTTTAATCCACGATTATCACCAAGTTTGTATTCACGAACAATTAAATAAATAAACCCCTACCTCGATTCAGATACGGTGCACGTCAACAACCCACGGAAGACGAGCGTCGTGGAG
Organism: Viscum album; assembly: GCA_963277665.1. Lineage (NCBI taxonomy): Eukaryota > Viridiplantae > Streptophyta > Magnoliopsida > Santalales > Viscaceae > Viscum > Viscum album. The sequence goes on from OY728158.1 coordinate 778,615,636, forward strand.
GTCGGGCGTCGTGGGGAAAGAACGTCGACTCCGTTGTCGTCGAGGTGCGTTCGAAGGGGAAACGTCGTTGGAAGAAGACGTCGCGTTCTTCGGTGGAGATGTTCTTCGTTGGAGGTGTTCTTCGCGTTCTTCGTCGATGTTGAAGAAGAAGAAGACTTAGCTTTTTCTCTCCCAAGTCTCCACCACAAGAACAACTAACCCCAAAATAAAATAATCCTCCCACTTATTTCATTAACCCAATATAGGTTTTGAATTTCAAGAGTTTGAAAATTCAAATCCCATATTTAACTCACTTAAGTTATTAACATAAGATGTTATAAAATTAAGGAGGTGTTAAGTTATCAAAAATTAAATGGGGGGTTTAGAGGGGTTAGGAAAGTTAAGGAATTTGAAGAGGTGGGGAGGGGTTTGTGTGGGCCCCACCCTTTCAAATATCCACACATGGGAAGTTGGATGGATGTGGGCCCACCACCAACTTCCCATGGGAGAAGTTAACAACTTAACATGAAATAAATTTGATTTAACAATTTTATTCACTTTTTTAATAAAACCCCAAAAAATTAACTTCTTCTCCCGCACAAACGCAACTATGGTAAAGGTTCCCTTAAGCGATTACCGGCGTTGCGAGTTCATCGGTGCAATCGGATTTCAATTCTGAGCACCGGTTCAAAAGATAGAAATTCCCGCTCGCTCGTTCACTGAACGTACTCGAGCCAAACTTTGGAAATTAATTCCGGGCACACCGGGCCTCGGAATCAGGCGCCGTCAGAAACTGCGTTCTTGTAAAATTCCAAAGAAAATTAAGAAAAAAATTTCCTTGAAATTTCCGGGACTTTACATTACTCCCACCTCAGGGCTTTACGTCCCCGTAAAGCTTCAATACAAACTAGGGTCACAAAAGCGGTACAGAGCACGCATCTGAGCCTTCCGCTCCCATGTGCTTACCTGGAGGTTCCATACTGCCAAAGAAAGTGCACCCGAGGAATCGATCGTCCTCGTAGGATCTGCTCCTGTCGATCCTCGATCCCCACTGGAACCTCCGTGAAAGACACCCCATCGCCATCGTCCAGCTCCTCATGGTCGATGATATGTGCAGGGTCGAGCACGTATCTCCTCAGTTGAGATACGTGGAAGTCATCGTGCACCTGGTGCAACTATGGTGAATGGGTCAAGCGGTAAACTACCCCGCCTACCCAGATGGGGACCTAAGAAGGTCCGCTGAACCCTGGAGATAACATGCCGCCTTGGCCACATCTTTGTAAACCTTGTCGAGGTGAGACCCGTATAAGAACGTGGTCGCCATCCTCAAACTCCAGATGTTTCCAATTCCTGTTAGAACTGGAACTCAAACGACTACTGCCACGAGGGTAAGGTTGGCCGATTCAAGAGTGATCGGTCTCACCCTCCCGTGAAAGAGTTTATCCCGTGCTTCCCGGGGTTTCCTTTTCACCGACCAAGGAAAACCCATCCCGACGTTTGCCTAAAACCGTCAATTTGAGTATGAACAGTTATTTCCCATTCCATACTCAAACTAACGTCATAAGGCCTCGATGCTGTCACCAAGAGATTCCAACTGAAACTCTCACCTCGAGGGTCTGACCACACCGTCGGCGTAAGTGTGATTATCAAGTCTCCTACCAAGGAATCTCCAGACGTGAGGGTCAAGTCCACGGCTTACCAAAAACTCTAGGTCTGGAACAAGATTTGTGAGAGAAAGAAATGATTCACATCGACGTCCGTTACTAAAACATCTAGTAGTGGACACAGACTGTCCCTTGAATCATTTCTAGAGCCATTGGGTCACACTCATTGACCGCATGCAGGCGCACTCTTCCTCCGCCCTCCATCTCCCTGAGCCTGGCAGGAATAACTAAGGCGGGTGGTTGTACCATGTTAGGATGTACACCACCTCATGCTGCTCTCCTAGCTCTGCCTCCACGTCTACTGCTTCGTAGACTCATCTCTCCCTTAAGCTTCCTCGTCTTAACACGCCCGAGTCTCTATGACTGGCACCGGTTTCCTGTTTCTTACTGCACTGAGCAGTCTTCATCCTCTCTTGGATGTCCTGGACCTCCTTTAGTCTCACAAGAGCTGCTATGATTTCTTCTTTGCCGATAAGAGAAACCCGGTCTCATCCCCTGGATGAACCACATTCGTTGCCTAATACAGTCAACCCTGACATGAATGATGCATTCATGCCATGGATGACGTCGTAAGGCCTCGACGTATCTACTAAGAGATCCAACTGTCACTCTCGCCTCTAAGGGTCGAGTCACACTTTCGGCATCAGTGTGAGGTCACTGGGTCCCCTCCAGTAGAAATCTCGAAAGTGAGGGTCAAGTCAACAGTTTAACCGGGACCACTCAGTATCAACCAAACAAAAGGACAGGAAAGCAACAGAGATAAGTGTCTTTTTATTATTGCAGCTCATAGTACAAAGACACGATTACAAAGCAACATGGAACTAGAAGTACAAAGGACGTATCCACTAGTTCCTATCCTACCCACCTGCTCTCAGAGATCTACTACCTTGTCCACTGCTCGGCTGTTACTCAAGCACTCGCCGCTGCTTCTGTCTCAGTGGCTCCTCCAACACCCACTGATCAATCGTACGAGGAGTCGGACAATCACGTGCCAGGTGACACTTTCCGCCGCAGGAGTAACATTGTCCGTTTCTGGCATGCCTGGCTCTGACCCCACCACAGGTGCCCCGCACCACCGGTCCTAAAACCCGAGATCGTCCAACTGCTATTCCGGTCCTCCTAGACCTCTGCATCATCTGTCTACTACCCATAGATGACTCAGATACTGATCGAAAAGCACGCGGAAAAGGCAGAATCTCCTGTACACGCTCGGGGTGTAGAGATACTGGCACAAACTCCACCCTGAAGAAGGTCTCGAAGTCTTCCCATGCGAAGTTCATCTCATCGAAAAACTGAAACAAGTGGCTCCACCACCTGCCTGCTGCTGCCTGAAGGAGGCTGGTAGCAAAGATCACCATGAAGTCTGCCGGCGTCCCCACTAGCCTGAAGACTCTCACCACAGCCTCCAGCCAAACCTCAGCCGCCTGCGGGTCCGTCTCTCCCCGGAACCTGGGTGGCCTCTGGCGCTGGAACTCGTGCAGTGCGCTCAAGCGTCGTGCATCACCTACTGCTGGGGCTGGTGGCATCGGTGGCCCAACGGGTAGCAGTACCGCTGGTGCCTCCGCTGGTGCCTCAACTGGGATAGGGCCCTGTACTGAGGCCTCGTCGCTCGGCGGGCTATCAGTACATACCACTCTCAGGGCTCTAGCTGGTCGTCCGTGAAATGTCATTCTGAAAGAAACATCATGACACGGTAAAACGTTTATACCTGGTGAGCTGACCTCGTTTGAGCTGTTTTAAGGAAAAACCTTTGAAAACACACACGCAATTAGTGTTTTCGTGCACAAAGTCAGAAATCAGTTGTCAGGGTCCTGGTGTATGGATACGTCGGCCGCTCGCACCAACACTGGAATCCATGAACTGAAAACCACACTCGGTACTCTCAACACTATTGCTTCACAAAAAGAAACATCAGAGTTATAAGTTATGCGGTAGAACCGAACTCCTTTGATACCAATTTATCACGACCCGTCCTCGGGGCTCATGCCGTGACTACCCCAAGCCGGCCTTCCATAGGCCAGGGGCTGGCGACTAGCACCAAGGCGTAAATCCCGGTAAAAAGGGAAGGCATTGCCTTTGTAAAGTAAACAATCACACAGAGTACAAGCGGAAGAAGTAAACACTAAGTAAAAACTAAGTACAACAGTAAGTGCGGAAAGTAAGAAGGGGCCGGAAATACAAGCCCAACTGTAAAGTACAACTCGAAGGGAAAATAGCAACTGAAAAGTAAAGCTGCTACGCCGAGCTGTCCACTGGAAATCCCACTTGAAGGGTGGGTACAGATAGCTCCTCTGCTCCTCGGGTCCCGCCGTCCGCTCCGAGTATGTCCGCCCAGTGGTCCACCTTCGGGTACCGCCTCGTCGTCACGTCCACCTCTGGGTACCGTCTCGTCGTGAGGTCCTCCTCCAGGTACCATCTCGTCGTATAGTCCACCTCCAGGTACCGTCCAGTCCTCGACCACTCGGCCTCTGTCAGCACTCTCGTCGTCTGCAACCAACACAACGAGGTGCGGGCATAGCCCGTGCAGGGGTGAGTATAACGATACTCAGTAGGGACCCCGAGACCATCAAGGTCTCACTGAACCAACAAGGATAACCACAAAGAAGATCTCAACAAATAACCTCTACTTAGGTATATGCCCATACATATACCTAAGTTATCAAGTAACCCATCTCAATCATGAGAAAACACAAGGATTGTGAAATAAATGGATAACCACTACCCGGGTATATGCCCATACATATACCTCAGTTAGCAAGTGACCCATCTCAATCACGAGGTAAACACAAGGTCAAAAGTCTCAGCTCAACCAGGATTTTCATTATCGAAACCGTAACTACTGAAGAGCTCCATCTCTGGAGTGTACAGTGGTCCTGTCACGACTCCGATGTACTGCTCACTAACCTAAGACTGCAGAAGAACTCCACCCATCGAGTACTGCGGGACAACTGCTACAACCATGCACTCCCATGTGCCGCTACAACCAAGCACACCTCTGTCGTGGGTCTGCCGCTACAACCAAGCGCTCCCATGTGCTGCTACAACCAAGCGCACCTCTGTCGTGGGTCTGTCGCTACAACCAAGTGCTCCCATGTGCCGCTACAACCAAGCGCACCTCTGTCGTGGGTCTGCCGCTACAACCAAGCGCTCCCATGTGCCGCTACAACCAAGCGCACCTCTGTAACACACCGAGTCGTTCGATCATCAGTCGTCGGGTCTCAGCCAGCTACACGTTCTCCGTACTCCGCACGCTCGTCATTGGGAGGGTCCGCTCCATGAGCTACAGGTCCATACTCCAAGTATCTCAAAGTCCCACGAAGAAGTATCTCAAAGGACCGCCACGTCATAGGGGTCTCAACGCAATAGACGGCGCGTCAATCGGACGCCCGGTCTGTGAGTTATTAGCCTTTTCGTCCCAGGGGCCCGGTTGGTTTCGTGAGCGAACCAAACCCGGCCGTATCTCAACTGTACCCCAAACTCTCATAGGGTAAACTCCTAGGGACCATTTCTCAACGCGATCACCAACGCCGCTGACGGTTCGTCAAACGCACGTTCTGTCAGAATGATATCAGCTTTTCCGTTCCAGGGTCCCGGTTGGATTTCGGTGCGATCCAACCCGGCCACTATCCATATGCATCCAAAACTTGGGTGGAGGATTCCAAAAGTTCCGTATTGTCAATAGGAAGGCAACGCAATAGACGGCGCGTCAATCGGACGCCTGGTCTGGAAGTTATTGGCTTTTCCGTCTCACACCCACCATGGAAAACTTCCCAGGAGGTCACCCATCCTGATCACTACTCTAAGCCAAACACGCTTAACTATGGAGTTTTAACCACGTAGCCTCCCGAAAAGGAAGATGTACCTTGAGTATAGTATACCGAAACGACCGTCTCGATCCAAGGATCGCGTTGCCACTGATGGCGAGTCGTTTGCAGGCCCGTAGCCCAAGATACGGGCATTTGACCAAAAGTGGTCCGAAACTGGGGGTCTGGGCCCGGGCCGACCCGGCCCGACCCCCCCTGGTCCGAACCGAAATGGGTCGGCCCGAACCGGGTCGACCCGACCCGGTCCGGCTAGAGCCGTCCCGGCCGGCGGTGCGGCCAGCGCGTCGTTCGGGTGCCGCGCGCGGGGGGCAAAGCCCCCCCCCCCCCCCCACCTTTGTGAAACTGCGACCCCTTAATTGGGGATGCTTGAAGACCCGGCCGTGGGAATTAATTCCCCCGGTCTCCACTGCCCGGCCGGCCCGCACTGGCCGGCCGGTTTCGCCACCAAGGACCGGCGACGGCCGGTCCTTCCTTCGCCGACACCGGCGGCCCGGTGCCGGCCGCCGGTCATCTTGCTCCGCCGCGGCCCGGAACCGGCCGCGGCCTATGCCATTCGGCGCGATGCGACGGCATCGCTTCCCTCCGCCGCGGCCCCGCTCCGGTCGCGACGCCTTTGACTTTCTTCGACGCGACGCGACGGCATCGCGTTCTTGGATTTCTTTCCACGGCGCGGCGCGACGGCGCCGTGCGTATCTTCCGCAATAAATCTTGTGGTGCAACGGCACCACGTTTTCTCGTATCATCCTCAAGATACCATCACGAAAAACAAAGGAGGAGGGTCGGTCATGTTTGTGCGGTCTGACCCCCTCGCGTTATTCAATAACAAAAAGGGTTTTAATCCACGATTATCACCAAGTTTGTATTCACGAACAATTAAATAAATAAACCCCTACCTCGATTCAGATACGGTGCACGTCAACAACCCGCGGAAGACGAGCGTCGCGGAGGTCGGGCGTCGTGGGGAAAGAACGTCGACTCCGTTGTCGTCGAGGTGCGTTCGAAGGGGAAACGTCGTTGGAAGAAGACGTCGCGTTCTTCGGTGGAGATGTTCTTCGTTGGAGGTGTTCTTCGCGTTCTTCGTCGATGTTGAAGAAGAAGAAGACTTAGCTTTTTCTCTCCCAAGTCTCCACCACAAGAACAACTAACCCCAAAATAAAATAATCCTCCCACTTATTTTATTAACCCAATATAGGTTTTGAATTTCAAGAGTTTGAAAATTCAAATCCCATATTTAACTCACTTAAGTTATTAACATAAGATGTTATAAAATTAAGGAGGTGTTAAGTTATCAAAAATTAAATGGGGGGTTTAGAGGGGTTAGGAAAGTTAAGGAATTTGAAGAGGTGGGGAGGGGTTTGTGTGGGCCCCACCCTTTCAAATATCCACACATGGGAAGTTGGATGGATGTGGGCCCACCACCAACTTCCCATGGGAGAAGTTAACAACTTAACATGAAATAAATTTGATTTAACAATTTTATTCACTTTTTTAATAAAACCCCAAAAAATTAACTTCTTCTCCCGCACAAACGCAACTACGGTAAAGGTTCCCTTAAGCGATTACCGGCGTTGCGAGTTCATCGGTGCAATCGGATTTCAATTCCGAGCACCGGTTCAAAAGATAGAAATTCTCGCTCGCTCGTTCACTGAACGCACCCGAGCCAAACTTCGGAAATTAATTCCGGGCACACCGGGCCTCGGAATCAGGCACCGTCAGAAACTGCGTTCTTGTAAAATTCCAAAAAAAATTAAGAAAAAAATTTCCTTGAAATTTCAGGGTCTTTACAAATGGAGTGTTAGAAGTGGATAATAGATAGAAGGGGGGCCTATTCTAAAACAAGTATAATAATATCAAAAGGAGTTTTATTCACAAAATAATTTATGTAAAAAATAACATTCATAGGATCGCATGTGGAGAACCTAAAAGTGTTGGCCAAATTACCAAATATATATTAGTTTTTTTGCCACCAAATAAAATGAAGGAAATAAATATTGAGGATGAAAAGGCAAAAAATAGTGATAAAGATAAAGGTAAGCATCCACATGAATAATCCAAATTTTTTGAGTGGTTATAAAAAATGAAAACCTTATGATAAAAAATTAATTTTTATTATGTATAACATAGACAAAAAAATTCCTAGAGATTTATCTATATTAATTCCATCATAATGAGTGTTTCTAAAAAGGTTAAAAATTACCCAATGTGATACAAGTTCTATAAATGTTCTTGAGAAGTGAATATTATCAAACAAGGAAATTGAAGAAGTGATGAGTACTATACTAAATAATTATAAATCAATGATAGATATCACATGTAAAATCATGAATATTAGAAGCAATTGAGTAAAATTCTTGATAAAATCATCTCAAACTTTCTCTTCACAAAGAGAAGTAAGGAAGATCCACCTTATTCCATTATATCTTTTATGTTTTTTATTTAACATACAGTGTAAAAAATTGATGGAAAATAATGGAATAAGAATGAATTACTAATAAATAAAATCAATCATACCATCATAGTTAAGATAATAATATTCCATATTGTATTGATCCCTATATTAAAATATTATATAAAAAACATCTAAATAACCCATCCATGACGAAGTTGAAGTACATGCTATTATTACTAGACAAAAAAGTGATGAAGTTGTGGAATTAGTCAACACTAGACTGATTCAAATTGAAAATCCATTTTAGTATATTATATAAATGAAAAATAAATTGATTTTTAGAGATATTAACCACTATAAATATCATGAGGAGTGTCTTCTTGATGGGCAGACAAGTGAAGAATGGAGAAAAAGCTAGCAGAATTATTATCTCATAGAAATAAAATTAGTCTAGAATGTGCAAGAAGTTCATTTCATTGAAGTGATATGTATTATTTATCTCTCATAATTGATAATAAAAATAATATTCTAATATTAAGGGTGATAAATTGAATTAATTAGAGGCATAAAAAAGTAAAATTTTGAATGAATGTTCCAAGGCATTTTTCAAATCATTCTAATGGTACTTTAATGATTTTAACCAATTGTTGAAGTTAGAACAAAATTTTTAGGTTGATATTTATCAAAAAATTATATCTCAATTCGTGTTTATCATTTTTATTAACCTAAAATATAACTTGATAGTTCTTGTAGAGAATATTGCAGGTTCTCATTTAATTTTCTATGTATTTTATAAGGGAACAAATTTTAATCTAGATCAAACCATATTATTTTATACACTTATCATGAATTAAATTAAATTATATTGGAATGGTTAATTAAACTTTTATAATTTTTAATTTTTTAAACATTTCATGACCCCTCCCTCAAAAGATATTGTAATGAAGGGAGAGTGATAATATCTCCCTCCATCCTACCTCCAGTAGGCCCCATGTTTGCGACAAGCACCATGGGTGTAAAAATATCACATATGGGAGGAATTAACCTATATAAATAAAATTGGATTAATATATGACATAAAAACCCACTAAAAAAATATTTCATATAATATAAATGTAATCCAAAAACTATCCTACAATTCCTGAAATGAAACAAACCCGTAAAAAAGTCTACAACAAATACCAAAAGACAAGTCCTGTAGTAGTCACCCAGTAGAATCTCGAAAACTAGAGATCATAATGTCTATATAGATCCCCAAAGTCATCCTATAAACTTAAAAAAATTATATACAATGAGTGAGTATAAAAGTATACTCAGTCGGATAATACACAATGTCTTAAGTGCACATGAGAAAATGGCATGATAAAGATCTAATAAACAAATAGAATAACCAATAGGCACTTAAACAGGTCAACTAACCAATCCCAACTTCACCATGGCTCACTCACCAGATCACACATCCAATATAGTAATATATCATCATGATCATAACAACGAAAGGATCCATGCTGCAATTTCTCTACTAATTTACCACTTTCTTATACCAATGTCGAATGTCTTCTTCTCCCTTCACTTCCATACATTTCATATCAAAACCACATCACATTACATCTCACCCAAAGACACTTGGCCTATCTATGATTTAATTAAAGATGTATCCCCACATACCCCACCATAAAAAGATCTAGAATTCAGTGTTATCATCAGTCATCACCACATCATGTCTTACCTGAAGACACATGGGACATCACATCATAACTCTCTCGATGATACTTGGGTAATAATTGCACATCTCGTCTGAAGACATATAGTCCATAATATTTGAATGATGATCGAGGGAGAGGGGGTAGCCATCTATCAATATCATCACCATTCTAGATCTTGGGAAAAGACCCAGAACCCAGAACCTCTAAGAATTGGTAAATTTATCTAGATCGGGTTGGGCGTGAATACAATAACATAAAATACATGATATATAGATATCTCAAAACACCAAACCTATGGTTTTATATCAAATCCACTAGTTCATTCCAGATCCCCACACCACACCACACATAACACAAACCCACCATTTCCACCACTATACAAAACACACTATGCAAATCCATACAATACACACAACATCTACCACTTGAAATCACACACTTCACCACATTTATTCATTTATCCATTTATCACACATCAACTTCTACCCCATTCATATTCATTTATTGCATTATAATAATTTATTTCATTTCTAATTGATTAACTAAAAAACCAAAACTCAACAAAACTTTCCCAAATCACAGAACTATTTCCACAATACCTTGCATCCACCATCACTGCTCATCCACATCAAAAAAACAATATCTCCACAACAACCTCAATTATTACCCACAACACAGCAAAATTATCACATACTATAACCACTACACACCATAACCATCATGAAATATAACAATAGTTCACCACATCAAAAAATATCCCTCAATACACAATACAACACAAAAACGTTACGACGCACAACAATAATACATCCCAGTTTACACAATTCATTTAGTAGATTTTACCACATTATATATTAATTTATCATGGTTATTATCAAAAAAACCATATTTATATGGGTGAACAATTTATTATCTATATATACGTTCATTATAATTTTCTTCAGGGTGTGATCATGCAACAACATAGTAAGGTTCTCAAAACATATCATCTATAACACAAGTAGGGCTCCCAAATGCCTTTTTTTTGAATTGGAAACATGCATGTACAATATCGTCAAAAACATATATCAAAGAAATAAATCATATTATATATCACCCATACTCACCAATTTTAGTTATGATAATAAATTATCATTATTATTCCAACCCTTAATATCCACTAAATCGAATGAAAAATCAAGAAATCCCCACACATAACATGTATAGAGGGAGAGAATAGGGATCCACTAACTCAAAAAAGCGTTCTAATCTGATTGAAAACTACATGAAAAAGAATAAAAATATTAGAAACCACAACCATGAAAATAAATTATGGATAAAACATAAACATATCTAGGATCATTAAAAAATAGTCCAAAATACACCCCAATCAAAACAACACCGCCACAACAAACCTTCAAACAAATGGAAGAAAAAAGAGTCATAAAGAAGAAGGAACTAACCAATAATCACCAATGTGAAACCACCATAACCTAATGATCAAGGTACATAAAGATGAGTTGTAAAGTATCAAAAAATCACACAGGGTTCATCCATAATGAGAGAGAGAGATAAACAAGTGGATAAAATAGAGAATAATTGGATAAATAATGTTTATAAAAACCCTGTGTAACTCATCTAGTTTATAGAATAAATTAAAATCATACACCTTAAATTTAGTGAGACCTCATAACTTATTCCATAACAACCTTTTCAATTGGAAAACACCTTTCACTAAAAAAACATGGCACTTCATGATGGAATTAACTTACATTATAAGTTCCACTTTTACGGCATAAAACCATTTTATTCTCTATACCTCAGCCACCCAAAATCCACAAACTTATGGATAAAGAAGCTGTAAAACATCATCTTATACCATAAACCTTTCTTTAATAACATAAAAGGATATTTTAAGTTAAATTTCAACTCTTACCTTAACTGGGCCTCCTCAAACCTCCCCTCAATACCTTTTATTTCCATTATCTACTAAAGTAATGGGGTGGGATGGTTCATATCATTACATTAGACACCTCTCAATTGATTATCATCCTAGAGAATAAAAACCAAACCCGATGAAAATAAAAGGGATCCAAACAACACCATGTGAGATACCTCTCAAGGATCTCATTACACCTCAACAGTACCACCATCCAAACAAGACAAACCAAAACACCCAAAAAAACTCCCATGCAACCACATCATTGTACAACCACATTAGAAAATCCCATCAGGAAAAACACCACTCATCTATTTGTAACCATAGGCCACTAGATTCCCCACAACCATATACAGAAACATCTTAACCTCATCTTATCCAAAAACAACCAATGCAAAAATCAAAAAATAACACTACCCCGAACACACAAATCAGGGAATTCTTTCTTCCATGACAAGATATTATCCACTTTGGGTCGAATTGAATCACCCAAATGGTTTTAATATTGTCTAAGTATAAAACCTATTGATTATAAATCAGGTATCCCTTCAATCATGTGTTATGAACTTTTTCACACATCACACATCAATAAATAAATATCATAAAACAATAAGAACCAACATCACATCATCCAAAAAAACAATGAAAGTAAAAAACTATGGGTATTGAGAAAACATTTACACCTCTCGCTCCAATGTATTATCCTCCAGGACACCATGCCTCCATAGAATTAAAACCAATGGAATCATTCATCCATTCAAAACCTTATCTCATTGATCTTTTACCTCTAATGGTTGTTCCATTAATGACATGTCATCCTTGATATCTAACTCACCCATTAAATAACTTGGGTGTCATCATGATCATATCGAGGAAGAATACATATGTGGAAGACATCATGGATCCTCTCTAACCACAGTGGAAATTCCAACTATTATTCAACCTCATCAATATGCCATAACACCTCAAAGGTCCCACAAAACTGTGGATAAATCTTACCCCTTCCAAATGTCTCATTCCCACCTCAAGGGGAGATTCTATAAAACACATAGTCTCTAATATCAAAATATAGGGGGATCTTCCTACGATCAATGTAGGCATTATGAATGTCTTGTCAAGCACTCATCCTCTCTTGAACTATCTCAATGTTTCCCATCATGCTCTTCACCACTTCAGGATCATGAACTACTAATTCCCCAACCTTCACCCATCATAATGGAAAATGATATGACTTCCAATACTATAACTCAAACAGAACTATGCTAATGGATGAGTGATAGATATTGTTGTACACAAACTCTATTGAAAGAAATCTCCATATCCATGATCCATAAATTTCCAACATTAAAGGTCATGAAACATATCCTCTAGAATCTTGATGGAATTCTCTGTCTTCCAATATGTCTGAGGGTCTAAAGCAGTGCTAAGGAAAAATTAGGAGCCAAAGAATGATTTAATCCCTTAAAGAACTATGAGGTAATGTGAGGATCCTGATCAGAGATGAAATACCTTGGTACCCCAAATATACTAACTACATATTTCACATTACACCACCCCAAAACATTAACAATACTCGACTAATGGATTTCTAGAAAATGAGATGAATTTTTCAATCGGTCCAATATGACCCAAATAGCATCACAAGATCCTTGAGCGTGGGTAACCTAATGAAGAATTAGATCAATATGTCTTCTCATTTACATGTGGGAATGTCCAAGGACTTCAACCAACATCTAGGAATATGGTGTTTTGTTTTCACGTTTTTAAAAATTCGTCACATCGCCAAAAACACTGCTACTGACCATTTTGTCCCTTGCATCAAAGTTGTCTCCTCAGGTCATTATATAACATTTTTACACAAGGATGTACTACTAATGGTGAAATATAAAAATCATATATAACTATTGCATACATCACCTATGGAGTAAAAAATACCCCCTAGAACAGTACCTAGTTATGATCATCCTCTAACCATCACATATGTCTATCTCTATGGCCATCACAATTACACATCTCCTCTTTCTCTTAGTATCCCCATTGAGACTCCTCCACCTACTACACCAGGGAAGACTCCACAATCACATGATAAAGACTACCATGACCACTACTCTCCATAATTTCAATATGCATAACTGAATTCTCCTCAATATCTTTCTAAAAATCCACAAACTCCTACGACATATCTCATTATTATTTCAAACTCAACTCACCAACAACCAAATTTCCATTTCTGGGGTGTAAGATATCTCAAAATCATAATCCTGAAGAAAATATATCCACCTCAACTAGTATAAATTCAATTAACACAGAGAGAAACAAATTTCAATTCACTTTTGGTCCGCGAAAACCACAAATTTCTTGACAATGAGGAATTGTTATAAAAAATTATTGAAAACATGATCGTTAAAACCTCCATTTTGTGGTTGGAATTGTTACACTTATTTGGAAGTAACTTACTAAACCCATAAGGGATGCATCACAGAAAAACTCAAACAAAAAACCCACCTCATGAAACCAAAGCACTAGACCACTAACCAATATCTTCTTCAGCTAACCGAACACTGCCTGTAACTGATGAATCTAAAAAAATACTGGTCCTTTCGGGTCAACACTGTCAGTGGGGTTTAAATGAGAGAGAAATTGGGAACTAACCTTCAATAATATCTAAAAATTATAAGGAAACTAAAAACCTATATCATTTTCTTGGGTTCTTCCCAATAAATAATTTCCACAATATTTTATTGGTCCACTACCAAACCCCACTATGACACCACATGTCCAAGGAAACACACCTCTTGCATCTAGAACATACACTTTAACAACATTCCATAGAGATGGTGGTGTAAAAATACCTACAAAATATCTCTAAGATCATCAAAATTCTCCTCATATAACCTAACGTAGATTAAGATATCATTGATGAATATGACAGTGAACTAGTCTAAGAATACCTGAAACAAAGAGTTCATGAAAAAAAATAAACATGTCTAGTGCATTCATAATATCGATGGATAAAACTATAAAAAATGTGTCCCCATTCTATCATCTGAATGAGTCATTAGAAATTACTCTTCTCTCACTCACAACTATTGATATCCTGATTTTATATCGATCTTAGACAACAAAATATCCACTCTTAGTTATTAGAATAGATTAGAGATCCTCAGAAGAATGTAACAGTTCATAACTGTTACCTAATTCAATTTTTAGTAATATATATATATCCTCATACTACCGTATACATTGTTGGAGAACAACACTGATTCACCCCATGATTAAACATTTTATTGGATGAAACCCCTTTGTATAAGACCATCCACCTACAGCCTCAACTCACACAACTTCATAGGTGTCATTCAATAGTGATCCATTGAAATCGGAGATGCACCAAACTGTAACTCTATCCCCAAATTGATAAAGTGTCGAGGGGGTAGGGTCAAAATATAAACTAGTAAACGATCTAGAAACTCGTCCATAAACCTTAGAATATCCTACATCATATCTTCACTAAAATCTCTACCAAATGATAAAAAAGGGGGATCTACTAGTCTACTACCCATATGATAACCTTGCTCGCTAATGAATGCCACTCTCTAGACCTCCTGATTAGAAAATCAATCTCTACCCTAGAAATAATCATGGATCCACACATGGATTACAACCAATACATTACAAGGATAACATCATATGGATACATCTGTTAAAAGAAGATGTTTCCCACTGACTGGTTCAATCACATCATCAGTCTACATTTCTAAAACACATCAAACAAGGATGCCTATCTTCCAACCAGAATCGATAACAATAAGAGAACTGGAAGTCTCTCCACATAAAATAATAAATAATATCAAAAATACAGATAAATAATGGAGTGTGAAGCTTTTTTAATCAAAAAATGAAAAAAATGAGTAGATGATAAACTAATCGCACCTCGAGCAACTCCTAACTCTGCATGTGCTGCCACATTTAATGCATGTATTTGATCATGTGATCCCCAGTAACTATTTTATATAATCCTATATAGATTAAATTTGGCCTAGGAATATGTGGATGGTGACCACCATGAGGATTCCTTTTTCCAACACTAAATGATCTTGGAAGATGATCAAGTTTCAGTAGTCCCTCCCACTAAAACTGCCATAGTTGCAATCACTTCTGGTACCCAAAATGGGCCTGAGCACTCGTTTGATACTAACCTCCAATAGTGGTTGGAAACTGATCATTGTGATTTTCATGTACCCCACTAAAAAATAAATGATAATACATAATAGGTCCTTGGAATCCACTTTTCCTAGAAGAATTATAATAGATCTACCGTAGTTAGTTGGACACGGGTTAGAACCTCGACTGCAAGAACACCTACATCCCTCTACCTAAAGATATTCTTCATGAGAAGCTTGATGGCCACAATATTTATGCCCATATCACAATTAATAAATCATTTTAATAACCTCTACATTTTTCTTCACTTCAAGATATATTGGGAGTATAAACAGAGTGACTGCATACCTGATCACTAGGAGAAAATCCAACTCTAGACATCTTGCTCTAAACTCCTCATCTAGAAAAACATCTAAAGAAAAGTACTAAAAGTCAGTGATAATGATCCCAAGATCTTTCATACTTAGTATCCCCAACTAAAGAGAGAGAAAATCTAGCCACTTTTCTACCATTCTCATCAAAGATAGGATATCTGAATGGAACTCCTTCTGAATGTCAGGCCACAACACATTTTTCCATTACAGTCACTAAGAAACAACGCCTGACATTAACGCATAGCTCCCCACCATTGAATAACCTCCAAAAGAACCCTGAATTCATCCCATGCTTAGAAAAAATTGAAATAGATCTCAATCTCTACCATCCAATGCTCTTTCCCCAAATATGAGATGCCCCCTCATATTTTCCAAAAATCATCCACTGAAATGAAGTCAAGGACCTCCGTTATGCTTCATCCTCCTATGTCAATCCATCCTTCCAAAGATTTCCTAGATAATACTGCTGAACCAAAAATCCATGAATTAATTGAAAATGATGAAAATGATCCATTCATAAAATGAAAGGAGAAGTCCTAAGCCTGGTAGCATGGATTTTTATCAAATACTATTTATTTTATTCATTTTAATTTCCAAAAATATCCCAATTCAGACATGAACACAATCAATCATGATGCATGTACCTCTCCTAGGTATTTACACTTTAAAAAGTTCAACCTCACTTGGTTTTTCAATATGATCATAATCCATTCATTGGATCATTGGGGCCCTAAAATCCCATGTCCCAGCTTGTCTCTCTGACCTATGTTATGCACCAAGATCAACTAGCACCATTTTCAAACCACCCCCTGAAAACCTCACAGTATCTAACTCCAAAATCCATCCCATCTATCCATAATAACCTCAGATAACGCTATTTTATGACCCTCCCCCCAAATATACCGCAATGAAGGAAGAGTGGTATCACTACAGGAGGGCAAACCATTAATAGTGTTAGCTTTTATCAACGCTAGAAAAAAGAGCTGATAAAAGTCACCTTTATTAGCACTAAAAAGAGAACTGATAAAGGGTACCTTTTATCAGTGATAAAAAAATGTTGATAAGAGGTACCCATTATCCGCATTACGTTTAACACTGATAAATAATATCCTTTAGCAGTGCTTTCATATGCCACTAATAAACTATACCCTTTATCATTAATTTTTTTTGCACTGATAAATGGTACCCTTTATCAGCATTTTACTTTAGGGTAGCCATTATCAGCGCTGATAAAGGTATATAATAATATTAAAAAATTGAACAAATAAAAATTTAAAAACTATTTACAATTTTTTAATTAAATATTTATTTATAAAATTGAATAAAATGAATCTACATATATATAAATTATAAAAATTATTAAATAATGTATATTAAATACATAAATATGTAAAATGAACTAAAAAATAAAAAATTATAAAGAGTAAATTAAGAAAAATAATAAACACTTTATTAATTAAATAATTATTAATAAAAATTAATAAATTTAATATACATATATATAGATTATAAATATTAATAAATATTTTATATTAAATATAGATGTATAAAATGAATAAATTTTAATAATTTATCTAAAAAACTAAAAATGAATAAATTTTAATAAATAAACAGAAAATTTAAAAATGGGTAAATATAAAAATTATTTAAAAATTTATTTATGAAATAATTATTAATAATAACGAATAAGTATAATATATATATTAATTTTTAACAGCAATAAATAATATATATGAAATATAAATATATATGAAATGAATAAAATGTAATAATTAAAAACATATTAATTACATATTAATTTTTAATGTTGTATGATTTTTCAATTTAACAGAAATCAAATGTGTGTTACATTGATTTCACATACATATATGTAATTAATTTATTTTTATATAAAAAACAAACACATAAATATTTATTCAATCAATAAAATATTATATATAAACATAGACCTAATATTTTGGTAATTTTTTCGAATTTTAGTATATTTTAGAATTTCATTATAATATCATACATTTCATTATTCAATTTCACTCATTTTTAATATTCTTAAATTTAAGACTATATTTTAATTATTAATAATAATAAATATTTGTAAATAAATATTTATAAATAAATATATTTATAAATTTATATTTACTATATTTAAAAAATTTACATATTTATAATTGTTAAAAATTAATAGATATTATTTTTTTAAAATTATTCATATAATAAAAAATAATTAATTATATATATGTAAATAATTATAAATTTATTTAAATAATAAATATTATATTTTTATTTTTTATTTTTATTTTTATAATATATATATATATATATAACTTGAAGTCGAAGGCTTAGTTTATTCAAGGTAAGGGGCTACATTACAATAAAAAGCATATAAAAAATAATAAAATAATGCATTTAACCATACTTGAACTCATGATATATATATACATATATATATATTATTTTTTGAAAACATATTATTTATATATTTATCAATAAATAATTATAAAATTGTAATAAATATATTTCAATCATGAATATATTTATATATATAAATTTAATATATTTATATTTATATTTATATAATATATATATATATAATTATATTAATATATATAATTATATAAATATATCTATAATAAAAAAATTATAAAAAATATATTTAAATAATCAATATATTTACGATATTTTTATTTATATTTATTTATTAAATTTATATAATTATATAAATATATATAATTCTGTAAATATATTTACAATTATAAATAAGTAATTATAAATAATTAATTATAAATATCTAATTATAAATAAATAATTATAAATATATTTGTAAATTTATATTTAATATTTTCATAAAATAATATATTTATAATTAAAAATAAAAAATATCATTTTTTTAGAATTGTATTTGTTGAATTATAAATAAATAATTATATATTTAAATAATTACTAAATTATAATAAAAAATATATAATTATATAAATTTTTACATATTATTTATTGATAATTTTAATTATAAATCATATATCTTCATTAATGTTTTAGAATTGATAAAGGTTCATTTTAGTAGTTCTTTTTTAGCGTTGATTAAGATCAAGCTTTATTAGGAGTAATAAAGCATTGATAAAAGGAACCTTTATCAGTGCTAAAAACTTAGTGCTGAAAAAGATATATTTTGTCAATGATTTTTTATCACTGATAAAGATGTCATTTATCAGTGCTAATGAATTTACCGCTAATAAAGTTATCCCAAATCTATTTAAATGAACTCTATCCAATACTCATTCAGTCACGATTCTTAAACTCTCATAGAACTCCCCTTTTTTTGCCGCTACTCCTCAATGTTCTCTCAGAAAAATCAAGGATAGAATCCATGGTATTTCATTTTATCATTTTCTTCTCTCGTAGTTTGATTTTTTGGGTTTCACTATTTACGTGTTTACAATATTCTGAACCATGAAGATCCCTACATCTCACTTCTCTCTCTCTCTATCTCTCACACACCTATACCTATAGAATGCCACCCCTACTATGTAAACTCATTCCAACTTAATACGAGACCTCTGTGAACTGCATCTCCATCCGTTATTTCAAATGATGGTTATTTTATTGATGTATCTATTATATTATTTCTTGTTACCTTTAGATAGTGTGGATTGTAATTATTTGAATTTTTTTCCATAGTATGTCTTGCACATAAAGATGAAAAAAAGTTTTAGATAATAAGCATATTGTTGAAAATATGGGTATATATTGAGAGAATCATCTTCATAAAATTTCATAGAATGATAGGTTTATATTTTCACTCAATTGATATTGGATTATTAGTGTCACATAGGTTATGTAGTTAAATAAATAAATTGAGTTTGTCCATATGTCCTAAAATGATATAATTTTATGGTGGTTCATGTATAGTTTCTTTCAATTGATTATTATTTTTTGTTCGTACACAATTTGAATATAAATCTATATATAATTTCACATGATGAATATTTTATTTAATAATGAGATTGTGATATACCACAAATAATAATTATTAATGTTTTTAAGTTAACCTTGTAAGAAATATTATAAAATACAGTGTTACTTAGCACTATTATATTATATTATTGATTGTAGTAATTTTTACCATTAATGAATTGATAAATTCATGTCGGATAAATGGAAAAGTGTTTGTTGGGATTACATTATTGTTGGTGGTATGTTGTGATAGAAAGTAAATTATATATTTGATGGAGGTTATATAACCTTTGCAATGTGAGTAATAATGATGTGTTGTTTGATATTATTCTTTAATTATGATTATGGATTATTAATTTATAATAATTTTTAATAGTAAAAAAGACCAATGGTTTCACAAATTAATTTTGTAATTAGGAATTTATTTTGGTATGATAGATATAAAATAAAATACACTTCATTAATAAAATTCTATATTATCATGCATCTATCATGAAAAATGTTCTTGTTGGACTCCTCATGTATTAATCGTGTTTTAATGATCACAAATTCTATTCAGTCTATAACCCATGTAAACTCATTGTACTCTATTTCACATCAAATGTACAGTTTCTTAGTAAAATCTATCCAAATATCTTAAGTGATAAACACTCAGTTTGGTTACTAAGCACTATCTTTTGATTCACTTTATAATGATTTCTCTGAAAAATGATTAAGTTTAATTCATGTCATAAATACCACTACTTAAGTTCGAATACTGATATTTGACTAAGTCCGAGACACCGTGACCATGAGATAACGTGACCATGAGACACTATGACATCCAGACACCGTGAACCTGACACCATGACATCCTGACACCCTGAAAAAGACACCATGACATCCCGACACCATGACATCCAAACAGTGTGACATCCAGAAATCATGAAATCCAGACACCGTGAAATCCAAAAACTATGAACAAGCAGACACCGTGAACAAGAAAGACATCGTGACTGTGAGACATCGTGAACAAGACACTGTGACACCAAGACAACATTACCAATCCAGACACCGTGTGAAGGAGACACCATTTCCATGACATACTGTGAAACTGTTTCCAAATATGTTCTATCGTCTTTCAAATTAATCTCTAACGGTCATATTTGATGATTTTAATGCACCGACATAATTATTATTTCTTTTTTAGACATGTCTTTGACAGTACGAGGTATGAGGTGAATAATACATGCAACATGTCGGCTCAAACACATGCACTCCAAGATAAAAGCGTAATGCAGCCCAGAAACAAAAACAAAAGTTGGAGCTATTGCACGATACTAAAAAAGAAAAGAAACACAAGCTGGTTGGTGTGATTACGACAACAAAATACACTTATAGAATTGTCTCATATAACTCGACACTGCTGAAGAACACACGAAACATACTGGAATCCTAGAATCAATAACATCTTCGCACTGTCAAACACCACAAAGAACACAAGCTGGATCTGTCTGACTTGCGACAGTCTGTTTTCCATATGAGGACTTGTGTTCTGTATCTGCATCATCTCAAGAAGTCTAGAGCTGCAAAGACTAACACACAGAGCACTTATAAACCTATCTCAATATTCCTACTCTATTATGTATCATTTTATTAAATTTAGAGAAGAGTGTGTATCTGTATTAAAACACACTATTTCTCTTGTATTAAACTGAATGATATAAGATATCCTTACTCAAACATCCTTTTTAATCTTTTTTATACCCACGGATAAGTGTGGAAGAGGTAACTGTGTGGCCTGGAAAGTCCTATGTACTATTTTTATCCCTGATCCAAGGTGTGGATCAAGTTTATTTATATAAATTTCTTCATGGTAGGTGATCACCAAGTGGATTGGATTAGGTCTCTACTTGAGACTGAACGACTTGTTTCATATCCGCTGTGATACTTAATTTAGTCTTCTCTATTTTACTCCTTTATTGTGTAATTCATAAATCTCTAAATTCACATTGATAGTTACTCTAACAAAAAAGTCATAATTGTCTTGTCTTTTTAGAATAGCTTCAAAAGAAATATTAAAAACTGATCTTAAGATTAATAAGAACTAATCAATCTTCTAATAAGTTATTTAAAGAGTCAAACTTGTATAGTAGTATAACCTTGATTAACTGGGATATATTTATCCTTTTTGGGAACCCTTTTAGAAATAATTTTTAACCAGATATGTTTATAGATACTCAATTCACCCCCCACCCCTCTTGAGTAATCTACTCCGACCAACATTTGGTATCAAAGGTTGTTTTTAAGACTTTGTTTAACCTTATTCAACTATGATTGTAGTTTTACTCTGATGATCTATAAATTTCTATTAATTCTAAATTTCTAGATTTTTTAAAGTATTTATGTGTTATGGATAATATATTGGAAAGTGATTCAACCAACAGACCACCATTATTTAATGGAACCAACTATGATCAATGGAAAATTAAAATGAAAATGCATTTAGAGAGTATGGGTTTTGAGATTGGGTCTTCCATTATTGATGAATATAAGATTCCTACTACTGATAGAATCACTTGGGATGAACCTATAAAAACTTCCTACAATAACAATTGCAAAGCTATGAATGCTTTATACTGCTTCTTAGGAGATGAAGAATTCAATTGAATTTTTTCTTGTAAAACTATTCAAGAAATTTGGGATACCCTTTCTGTCTCACATGAAGGAACATCTAGTGTAAAAGAAATGAGACTCAATACTTATACAATTAAATATGATAACTTTAAAATGAAACCTGATGAGCCTATATCTGACATGTATCTTAGGTTCAATGAGATTTTAACACAATGAGTTCTCTTGGAAGAGAAGTCACTACCAAGGAATAGATCATGAGAATTCTCAGATGTCTACCTGACAGATGGAGAGGAACCTCTGTCTCTATTAGATAATAATGTGGTATAAGCAAGCTACACATAAAATAACTCATTGGGAAACTGATTATGTATGAAGAGGAATTGAAATTAAAAAAGGAAGAGGAGGATGAACCAAAGAGGAAATCTGTTTCATTCAAGACCACCACCTCTAAACACAAAGACAAAGGAAAATTTTAAGCTTCTGTAGAATTTTCCAGTAGTGAACAATCATCACCTGACATTGATGAGGAGATGGCTCAATTATCTATAAGATTCAAGAAAATTTAAAAGAAGAAGAACTTTTTCAAAATCCTAACTTCAAGGGAAAATATGGCCAGAAAGGAAATTGTAAAAAAGGATTGGAAAAGAAGTGACAAGACTGATGAGATTTTCTGCTATGAATGTAAGTGTAAAGGACATATAAAGACTGACTGTACAAAGCTTAATTTCAAGAGGAAATATGCGGACAAGGACAGGAAGTATTAAAAGGAAATGAAATCAACCTAGAGTGCTTCTAAGGACAGTTCAAGTGACTCAGAAACATCACATGATGAACAGGAAAACAAAGACAATATGTGTTTAATGAAAAACACATATGAGGTAACACTGGACTCTGCTGTACATAATTCATATTATTCTAAATATGAGAGTGACTCTGAAAATATGACTAAGGAGGAAATGTTTGACTACTATAACATGCTTGAAGAAACATTCAATGAACTAATATAAAAATATAAATCATTAATGAAACGGTATGCTCTCACTGTAACTGTTAAATCTATACTCACAACTGAAAAAGAGAAAAATGCTCAACTGCTTAAAGGGAAAAACGAATTAAAAATGTCTAATAAGAAATTGAATATTACATAGAAAAGTTTACCAATGTGTGAAGAAAAAAAATATTTTGGTACCCATACTTGTTTGGGTCCAGTAATATTAGTAATATGTGGTTTAGGAACCCATACCTGCCTCATAGGTTTCCGATAATCATTAAGTAAAGTATTTGAAAAATAAACTATATTAGGCCCAGAAAAACTTGAAACAGTATAATGTGTATCATGAATTGAATTAGTTGATTTGTTTCCATAACTGGGTGTACTCATGCTTCAAGAATCTAATAAAAATAGATGGAGGACATGTCACATTTGGTGACAATACCAGAGGAATGATCATTGGCCTTAGCCAAATCGGTAACTCTAACTCAGTTTTAATTCATAAAGTACTATTTGTAGGTGGATTAAGATATAATCTTCTTAGTATCTCACAATTATATGATTATGGATTTCATGTTAGATTTGAAAATGATGCTTGCAATGTCATTAATTATAAATAGGAATTAGTATTTTCTTCATTAAGAAATGAAAATTTTTACTCTTTTAACAAAGACTCTATAGCTTCTCAAAATGATTCATACTTAAGTTTATTTCATAAAGAGTCTTAGCTCTGTCATAGAAGAGTTTGACACTGTAATATTTACTCCCTTATAATTCTAACTAGAAAATGTTCAGTTGAAGACTTAACCAAACTTGAGTTTCCAAATGACAAAGAGCGAAATCCCTATAAAAAGAGAAAACAACACAAAACATCCTTCAATCCAAAGAAAGAAGTATCAATTTCTCAACCTCTCAAACTGGTTCACATGGATTTACTTGGACCATATAGAGTTTCTAGTTTAAATGGGAAGAACTATGTTTATGTTCTTGTAGATGACTTTTCAAGATATACTTGGATCTTCTTTCTATCCCACAAAAGTGAATCCTTCTCTTATATTACTAAATATGCCAAGTCTGTGGAAAATATGAGTGGTCTTAGAATTCAATCCTTAAGAACTGATCATGTTTGTGAGTTTGAAAATAAAGAGTTTGAATCATTTTCTCACAAAATGGTTATAATCACAATTTCCATTCCCCTAGAACACCTCAATAAAATGGAGTTGTAGAAAGAAGAAATAGAACCCTACAAGAGATTTCTAGAACAATGATTAATTAATATGACCTACCTATTTATTTTTTGGTTGAAGATTTCAATACAACATGCTACATAATCAATAGAGTGTTATTTAGACCCATTCTTAAAAGGACTCTTTAAGAGTAATGGAGCAATAGAAACCCCAAGGTTAATTACTTCAATGTTTCTGGTTTCAAAGGCTATATTATTAATACTAAGGATAATCTTGAAAATTTTGCATCCAAGATTGATGAAGGTATATTATTAGGATATTACATGTCCAGTAAATCCTATAGAGTGTTCAATAAAAGAAATAAATGTGTGGAAGAATCTGTCCATGTCAAATTTGATGAAATAGATCCACATGAGTCTAAAAACATTCTTGAGAACCTGGAGGATGATGTATCAAATCTGAATATAAATCCAAAATCCTGAAACCTTTTAGTGAAAGAAGCTATAAAAACATCCAGTTCAGGAAATTCCTTAGACTTAATTCATAATGAACCCAAACCTGTTAATGAACCAGAAATCACTAATCCCTCTTTTTCTAAAACCTTTAGAACTCTTATGAACTATCCTTTAGATGATATTGTAGGATACCTAGGCAAAGGAACTCAAACTAGAGCTTCTCTTTGAAATCAGGTTAAACATAAAGTCTTCATGTCACAACTTGAACCTAAATACATTGATGATTATATCAATGATGAATTTTGGGTTATGGATATGAAAGAAGAACATAATTAGTTTGAAAGGAACAAATTTTGGAAACTTGTTGAAAGACCTAATGACGCATTCACCATGGGCACTAAATGGGTGTTTAGAAATAAGGTAGATGAGTTTTTAATCATAGTTAGAAACAAGTCTAGATTAGTTGAAAAAGGCTATAGTCAATAAGAAGGAATTGACTATGATGAGACCTTTGCACCAATAGCTAGACTTGAAGCCATCAAAATCTTTCTTGCTTTTTCTGTACATCTGAATTTCAAACTAAATCAAATGGATGTTAAGAGTGCATTCTGAAATGGGTATATAGCTGAGGATGTCTTTTTTGAAGAACCCCCTTATTTTACAAACCCCCATTTTCCAAATCATATTTTTAAATTATCTAAATCTTTATATGGTTTAAAATAAGATACAAGAGCTTGTTATGATCGGTTAAGAACATTTCTTATTTCCAAATGTTTTACAAAAGGAACTATTGATCCTACCCTTTTTATAAAAAAAAATCTATGGATGTTTTAGTCGTTCAAATCTATGTATATGACATTATATTTGGAAATTCAAGAAACAGTTTGTGTGTGGATTTTTCTAAAATGATGGAAAATTAATTTGAAATGTTTTTAATTGGTGAACTAAAATTCTTTCCCATATTTCAAATCTTTCAAAAAAAAAGAAGGTATTATCTTAACTCAATGTAAATATACTGTACATCTTATAAATTTTTTTGGATTGGATAGAACTAAAAGTAATGAAACTCCCATGAGTACCTCTTGTATGTTATATCTTCATGAAGATGGAAAATCTGTTGATCAAACCACTTATAGAGGAATGATTGTAAGTTCACTCTACTTAACTGATAGTGGACCTAACATTATGTTTAGTGTGTGTATGTGTGATCATTTTTATGTGAATCCTAAAGAATCTCATTTAAATGTTATAAAGAGAATTTTTAAATACCTCAAGCATACACCTAATCTAGAACTGTTCTATCCTAGAGGGAAATCATTTGAAATAGTTAGTTACTTTGAAGCTGACTTTGGTGTCTATAAGTTAGATAGAAGAAGTACCTCTGGAACATGTCACTTTTTAGTAAATTCACTAGTGTCATCATGTAGTAAGAAACAATATTATGTTGCATTATCTACTACATAAGCTAAATACATAGCTGTTGGCAGTTGTTGTGCACAAATCTTGTGCATGAAACACACATTACTAGATTATGGATATCAATTCTAGAATGTACCTATAAATTGTTACAACACAAGTGCTATTAACATCTCTAAAAATTGTACTTCACTTTCTAGGAAAAAGCATATTGATGTAATACATCACTTTTTGAGAGATCGTTTTCAAAAGGGTGATATCATTTTGGAATTCATTGGTACTGAGTATCAGCTTGCTGCTATATTTACCAAATCGTTAAATTCTGAAAGAATAGAATACATCATACTTGAATTAGGCATAATAAATCTTAAGTAATTGTCTTGCTATTTTATATCTTACTATTTAATGTTTATGGTCTCATCTTAATACTCGTTCATTTTCTCACTGTAAAGTTTTTTTACTGTCTCACCATAAAGTTCATGTTCACTATCTCACTGTAAAGTTTGTTTACTATATCACCGTAAAGTTCATGTTCACTATCTCACTGTGATGTTTTTTTACTGTCTCACCGAAAATTTCATGTTTACTGTCTCACCGTAAATACCTGTTATGGTCTCACCGTAAAGACTCTTTATTATTTTTATTTATTTAAAAATTAAAAACCGTATCACGGTAATTATACTTTTCACCTCTTTATTTTCTCCTATGTTTTTACTTTTGCGACGTTTGGTATTCATAAATGATAAAATAAAAGAATTATCACTTTTCCTTCACTTGATCTCTCTTCTATTCGCTCAATTTATAACCCTTCTTGAATCCTTCAACCCCTATCTTGGTCGAACCCTCAATTAATTCCTAGGATGAAATGGTATTCATCGTCGACTCCTGATAAATATAGCTCAAAGAAGAAGAATAGAGCACCCAAGCTAACACCTAAAGGTCCCCTAAATCCAAATCTGGTGAATCGAGTTGTAGTTCCTGGGAAAGAGATTTTCTCCAAATGGCTGTTGTCGAGTAAGTATCTAGTTTTAAAAGTTTTAAAAGATCAAGGCTGGTTTGAATGGTTTTTAAAGGAAGATAGACCTATCTACCATAATTTAGTGGCACAATTTTATCAGTATGTTCAGTTCTCCTTTGATTTTGAAGATGGTTATGTTGTGATAAGCTAGATAAATGGCCAGAAATTATCACTATCTTTGATGTTATGGCTTGCATCCCTTAGGATGCATCATGAAGTCATCTGTGAGGACTATCAGAGAGGACCTCCACCTTCTAGTGAATTCTTTCTGTTGGAAGATGATCTAAAAAGCATAACTGGAAATGGAACCCAAAGGAGAGCCACAGCTACTGAACTAGATGGTGAATCAATACTTTTGTTCAAGTTTATACAGAATCTGATTAGCCCCAGAAAAGGTGATTTTTCTATACTGAAATATCAAAATGTTTTTCTCATCTCTTGAAAAATGGGCATAAGATCAACCTTTGTAAGTATATCATACACCATATGTGTGATCTGATCAAAATCACATCTAAGTCAACCTCCCTATTTTATTCTCGGCTTATCTCATCCATGATTCATGCCAAAGGTATGGTTGGACCTAATGAAGAAGTTATCAAGGATTGTGAGTACTGCCTTTCAAAATTCATTATCAAGAGGATTAAAATCAATTGGAATCCTTAGAAAAAAGGAATGGGTGGAAGACAATGATAGAATTTATGAAAAATTCAATCCCGAAGAACATCCCTCAAGACCAAGAGATATTCTTGATCCTGGTTTGGAAACATATGAGGTTGTTGAGTATTCTAACGAAGAATAATAAGAGGTTGATGTGCCACCCAGGAAAACTATTTCTGAGGAAGAAGATAGTCCTCTTGTTTCTCATGTTGTGAATAAAAAAGAGGTTGCCACCTCTAAAGATGTTGTTGTTCTAGAAGATCAACCCATGGTTGAAATAGAATCTATTCTCAAAGAAACCAAGAAGAATGTTGTGGAAGAACCTATGAAAGAAAAATTACCTTTTATGCATGAAGCTAATCTAGAAGAAATCCCAGTGGAAAAATCTATTCTTGAAGTCATTCCTTCGTCTGAGGAAAGGATGGAGCTATCTTTTCAGATGGATAGGAATTAAATGGGTGAGGAACAAAGAGATAAATTTGTGGAATTAGATCAAGACCCTAAGCTTCTGAATCCTGTGAAGGATTCAACTGTTGAGGGGGAGAAAACCCCAAATATGGAATCTTTTCTAGTACCAAATCTGATTGATTCAAGCCCTATAGACACTCTGTATAAGTTCCCTAGTTTTTATGATGTGGATGACTCTCAAAAAGTCTTAGTAAAAGGCCTTGACCTTTCTACTATGTTCTAATTGAAATCTTTCTCTAATAATTCCCCTAAAAAGGAACATGAGCCTATATCAATCCCCATTTCTGAACCTTCATCAGAACAACCATCCTTGGTGAGTAAAGGTGATCTGAAAGATTTCAGAGCTACCATTTT
Organism: Viscum album; assembly: GCA_963277665.1. Taxonomy (NCBI): domain Eukaryota; kingdom Viridiplantae; phylum Streptophyta; class Magnoliopsida; order Santalales; family Viscaceae; genus Viscum; species Viscum album. Next base: position 778,644,761 of record OY728158.1, read on the forward strand.
GACTGGAGTTGAAAAAATCATGAATTCCCAACATGATCTTTTAACACATCTAAGTGATAAATATTCCTCCCCGCTGTTTAAGAAAGTAATTTGGAAGATACAACCCAGAATGCATTCTTAGATTCAGGAAGTTATTGTTGAAAACAGACTGCTTAGTGATGAAGTGAATATCTTAAGAGGTATGATTGAATAAATGCTGAAAGAGATGCATTCGAGATTAGAGATTTCTACTCATCCAGTAGAACCTATTCTTACTCAAACCCCATAGAATGTTTTCTCTTATATTCAAGCTCATTTGGCTGCCTTAACTGAAAAGGTTTCATAAAGAAACAAACAGATTGTGAAATAAATGGGAGATCTTGTTGTTAATCTTATAAATCTCACTGATGAGTATATGTGGTGCCTTAAAAAAGTGTTAAACCAACTAAAATCTCTTACCTCAGCTATTAATGCCTCTAAGGCATCTGTACAATAATCTCAACCTTCCCTAGATAGTGATTTTCTCAGAACAGTGGTCAAAGAATAACTTTAGACTGTGCTTAGTGGTTTCAATAAAGATTCTATATATAATGTTATCAAGAACAGTGACAAAGTTCTTGATCTGGTCCAAATCCATTAAAAAATTTCTAATGATGATAAGTAAGAAATTTCCAATAAAGTGGATTTCTACTTCAACCAAATCTTCTCAAAGACTGACATGACCAATCATTTTTAATATTTTGAAGAAAATATAAGTATTCCCCTGTTACTCAATCTTTGAAGACTCAAGTCCAAAAGTTCACGAAGTTCACTCGTCTGTTTGATAAGATTATGTAAAACAAGGATGACATTGAGAAAGATATGCAGTGTGGTGAAGAGATCATTGTGGATTTTATCAAGCTTTAGAGGCCCTATCTTCATGTACAGAGTATAGCCATTGTTGCTCCTACAGTTGTACCTCTACGGCCTGGTTTTCTTATATTCACCTTTTCCATAGCCTCTACTTTTATGTATGTCTGTCAGGAACTAAGTCAAATCAGTCATGTGATCCTTGATCAACAACTGCCTCGATCTTCTACTACACCTACTCTGGCTCTCTCAGTCTTTAAATTACTTCCTTTACCTTCTCTATCAACCCACTCACTCCCTTCTTCTACCTCCACTTCTGCTCCTATGGCTTCTTCTTCTTCTGTTGCTGCTAAAGGCAAAGAAAATACCTGCCAGTGAAGAAAGATAGTGCTTACTCTATTTTGATTGAAATCTGGTTTAATTTGTTTTACTTTTTGTAATGCACATATTTTCTTATCTAATAAATTATTAACTTTTCTTGTCTCTTTTTTCTTTCTTTTTCCTACCATTTTTTGATAATTCCAAAAGGGGGAGAAATATATGGGAGAAATATAAGGACAATATATAGGAAAGGAAGAACACTCACTCTATATATGTTATATGCACATTCGAACTATATAGTTAGAACAAATATACACTCTAAATATACATTGTTTGTGATCATCAAAAAGGGGGAGATTGTTGGACTCCTGATTTATTAATCATGTTTTAATGATCACACATTCTATTCAGTCTATAACCAATGTTAACTTTGTGTACTCTATTTCACATCGAATGTACATTTTCTTAGTAAAATCTATTCAAATCCCTTGAGTGATATACACTCACTTTGGTTACTATACACTATCTTTTGATTCACTTTATTACGATTTCTCTAACAAATGATTAAGTTTAATTCATTTCATAAATACCACTGCTTAAGTCTAAATACAGATAGTTTCCTAAGTCCAAGACACCGTGACTATGAGACACTGTGACATCCAAACACCTTGAAATAGACACCGTGACATCCAAACACCATGAACCAGACATCGTGGCATCCAGACACCGTGGCATCCAGAAACCATGACATCCAGACACCATGACATCCACACACTATGAACAAGCAGACACCATGAACAAGAAAGACACAGTGACTGTGAGACACCGTGAACAAGACACTATGACACCAAGACACCATGACAAATCCAAACACCATATGATGGAGGTACCATTTCCATGACATACTGTGACACTGTTTCCTAAAAAAAATTTCTTCTTTAAATTTGTTCTCTAATGGTCATATTTGTAGATTTTAATGTACCGAAATAATTAATGTTTCTTTTGTAGACATGTCCTTGATAATACGAGGTATGAGGTGAGGAATACATGCAACCTATCGGATCAAACACATAAACTCCATGATAAAAGAGTAATGCATCCCAGAAACAATAAAAAGAAGGAACAGTTGCATGATACTAAAAAAGAAAAGGAACACAAGCTGGTGGGTATGAGCACGACAATAGAATACACTAAGAGAATTGTCTCAAACAACTCGACAAGACTAAAGAACACATGAAGCATACTGGAATCCTAGAATCGAGAACATCTTTTCACTGTCAAACACCAAAAAAACACAAGCTGGATTTATCGGACTTGTGACACTCTATTTCTATATGAGGACTTGAGTTCTGCATTTTCTTCTTCTCGTGAAGTCCAGAGCTGCAAACACTAGCACTCAAAGCACTTTTAAACCTATCTCAATATTTCTGCTCTGTTGTGTATAATTTTATTAACTTTCGAGCAGATTGTGTATCAGTATTACAACACACTCTGTCCAGAGTATTAAACTAAACAATACAAGATATCCTTACTCAAACATATTTTTTACTCTTGTGTATACCCACGGATAAGTGTGGAAGAGGTCCATGTGTGGCCTGGTTGTTTATACCCATGAAGAACTGTGGAAGAGGTCGTTGTGTGGCCTGGACTGTCTTGTGTACTATTTCTATCCCCGATCCATGGTGTGGATTGTGTTTATTTATATAAACTACTTGGTGGTTGGAGATCACCAAGTGGAGTGAATTAGGTCTCACCTTGATACTGAACCACTTGTTTGATATCGGCTGTGATGCTTAATTTAGTATTCTCTATTTTACTGATTTATTGTATAATTCATAAATCTCTAAATTCGATTTGCTAGTTACTCTAGGAAAGAAGTCATAATTGTCTAGTGTTAGTATAATAGAATCAAAAGCAATCTTAATAATTGATCTTAATATTACTGAGAACTAATAAATCTTATAAAAAGTTATTTAAATAGTAAAACTTTTATAACACTATATCCTGGATTAACTGGGATGTATTTAACCTTTTGAGGAAACCTTTTAGAAATACTTTTTAAAAGGAAATTTTTATAGATACTCAATTCACCCTCCTCCCTCTTGAGTAATCTACTCCGACCAATAGTTCATGTCTTGAATAGAGATATAATACTTCAATACTACAATATAGCTAAACTTCACTACCTTTATTTAATCCATCTCGAGACGCTTTATTGACTTTTATATATTGATGATGGATTGGACTTCTTCTTTAAAACTAGAATTCCTCCCATCATTGTGGTTTTAAATTTTTTTGATGACATACCTCCCACTAAAACTATATTCATTAACCTCTGTCAAAGGAATGACCACATATTTGATTACCGCATATCTCGATCCATTCTTCAACTCTTTTAACGTTTCATCCTCCTCATTTAATACTTCCTAAGAATAAAAAAATGAAAACCAAAAATTAATCCAAACACAATGAATGATTTTTTTGGTTTCTTTATTTTCATTTTCTTATGTGTCTCACTCGGTTACTTTTGACAACACATTACGAAAAAAACTTTTAATTTGGGTACCATCACATTGGATCCTATTAGAATTATGAAGTTCAGAATACATGGATGAGAACACTACAATGATGGGTGAAATCCTGAAAATACTCCTGTTGCACATTTTTTTTGAAAAAAAACATGGAAAACGCACCTTGTGATTCTCTTACCCCACATCATAGATATATTTAAAGGGGTGATAATCTGACTCTCGAAGGTATTCCTCCCATAATGATCAGAACTCTCTCACCCTGATTTTAGCTTCATCTTTAGGATACATTCTCCTAGAAGCTTAGAGAAAAGACTGGTTTTTTATCTCTCTCATCCACCTAACTCCAATACCATCACTTTTTTGTATCTCTTATAATCCACTCACAACATAAATCCATCACAAGATACCTTAAAAAACATTTTATATAAAAATATAAAAATTCTTATAAATAATTATTTATCATAGGTGATATAAGTAAGACTCAATAAGTGCTTCCAAATGATGCTTAACTTCATTAAGCATTTTACTATATATGTTTCAAAATGTAGCCCAAGGCACTTCAAGCATAGCAGAAAACATAATATATTCTAGGGTAATAAAAAATATAAAAAGGTATAAGGTAAAGGAAATTACATTTACCAATCCTTTAATAATTACTATATATTTAAATGACATGTTTGAACAATTTTAGTAGGCTTGAATTTATGTCAATTGAGATTTTGTAAGCAAAAATGCATTGTGATGCCTTTACAGAATTTTTTAAGAAAATGTTTGCAGAAATTGGCATCATTGGAGTAAAATAAAGCTGAATACATTTTCATCGGCATTCTATTTCCCCAAATACACCAATTTCAATTAATATGGTTTCTATAAATGCTAATTGAATTTATAATTTGGGCTATGTTTGGGGAGAAAAAATAGTGATTTAGAAAAATGAATAGATTAAGGAATATTCTATTTTATTGATTAACATAATCATAATATATTTCAATTTTGATTTGAGTGTTTATTCCTTCATTTTTGAAATGTAATATGTTCAAATCCGTAATTCAAATTTCATTTAGGTTATTTTTAAATATGATTTTATTTAGAGTAGGCATGGGATAAACATATTTTGTAAAAATAATTAGATCTAGGGTTTATGTTAAGCCTATGTATGTTATGTTAGAATGTGAGTCACAATAGACATGTTAGTTATTCATTGAGTTATATGTTGAGGGTGATGTGGCTTTTTTTTTGTTTTTTATTTTTCAATTTTTTAGATTTTAGCTTTAACTAGTGTATTGTGGAACCCATTGTGTGGTTATTTATTAACGAAACCAATTATATTAAGACATGAACCAATTTTAAATTCATTTACTGAGAAAAATGGATTTGTTATATCAATTTCATTATTTTGATATAATAAATACTTTTGATGGTTATGCAAGAGAGATATTCATGGATTCTAAGGGTCTGAGTTAGAATTTCATGGTACATGTGATGTGGTTATTTCTAGAGTGGGATAAATAATCTCCCCCCTATGATTCAAATGTTAAAATCTTATCAGTGAAAGTTTTTTCATATCATGGAATAACAATGGTATAAACCTGTAGCATTATTATTATAATTCACTGGTATGAAATGAAGTCGGTATATTTGATTATCATGGTGTCCTGGATAGTACACAATTACTTGAATTACATTTGTATTTTGAGTGTTACTACTTTAAACATATACTCAAATATATTCATTGTATATTTTAGGGGATATTTAGTATTTACTATTTTATTTTTATAATCACACCCTATATATGAACCTCAATCGATATAGAGATTTTAAATTCTGGATATGGGTGGAGAAAAGGGGAATAGTAACATAAATCATAGTTGGTGCATATCAATGGGTATGATTTGATATTCTTATTGTAGTGTTAGGGAACTTTTATAGTTTCAAGATGATATTTGAAATTTTAAATTTAGATTTTGTCATTTAAAATGTTTTAAGGAGACAATTTTCCTCCTCAACAACTTCCTCTCCCAAATAGTTAATATTGCATTTTTTTTCTTGAGACTAATCCCCCATATCCTCTATGTAGTTTTGACTACACTGAGAAGTATTCATCCGAAATTATCACCAGTTACATGTATGGGATGAATATTGGTTAGTTTAGTTCATGAAAACAATGGTAGATGTCCACAAGAGATGGGGGATAAATATCATGAAAAAATGAAATAATAACTTATTGGGAGATTATTTTTATGGGGATGGAAGTAGTGTATAAAATTCACATTTGGATCAATTCAAAGGATAACACCTACCATGGTTGGGTAATTCTTTTATTACATTCAATTACCAATTTTCATAAAAATGGATGCACTCAATTCATTTTACAAAAGAGTATAAATATGGAGTTAAGTAGTTCATAGAGTTTGCAATAGATCATGCATGAGACCCTTTCCAAGAAAAATCTTTGTGTTTACATTGTTATAATTCCATTAAAATTAAATGTTCGACTACTCATGAAGACAATGTCTTTTTCACAGGATGATGTTCCCAATCTCAAGGAAGAACATATTGTTGATGTTGAAATTAAAGAATTATTAGGTGATTAAAAACATGTTGATGAAAAAACAACAACGTTTTAGCATCAAAGTGTTGAATAATATTATCAATGCAAGAAGTCAGGGTATAAAATTAGAGGTTGGTAGGAATAAACACAACCAAACTATTGAACCCAATAGTTTAATGTTCATTAGTTATCCTGGGGTCACAATAATAATGAATATGATGATGGATATTGATTCATGGATCCATTTCCAACCTATAATATGGAAAATAATTTAGAATGATATAATAGTAATGTTACAATATACTTTCTCTATTTTACTGAAAAAGTATATAATGAAATGTTGATTTTATTTTAATTATTCCTTACAGAGTTCATATATTTTAGAATATTTAAGTTATAAATTTTTTTAATGGCCACTAGAAGATCTCATATAGGCTTTTGAACTCTTCATGAAATGTTACATCTTAGGGATGTTGAGGGTAAAGTAAAGGCACACCCACTAGTCATTTATCCACACATTATAAATCAGGAGACATGGAAATATTTCATCAATCATCACAATAATAAATAATTTTAGGATTGTTATAATCGATAATATATTATTTGACATTATTTATTTTATCCATGTTGATTTAAAACAATTAATTTATTAAACAAGGTAAGAGTGCTAAAAATAATGAACATGCATCAAAATCAATGTACCCCTATCACAAAACAAGAATTGGGTTGGCTTTATTAGAGAATAAATTAGTATGTATTTTAAATAAAAAATTAGTGATTAATTATGTGATATGTAAAAACATATATTCCTTTTTTTATATATAGATTTATGAATCAAAATTTGATGTCACTTCTATCCCACCCCATGTTCTATTGAGGGAGGATTGTCTAAACAAGGTGGGAAAAATAGTTGATGAAAACACATAAAATGTTATGTAAAAAATGTGTCATTATAAGATCAAGGAAACTCTATATGATTTGTAAAAACATTATAAAGATATATCTAATTATTTTCATGTTTTTTTATATAATTTAGAAAAAATAATTGAATATGACCATACCAGGAGAGAAGCTACTATCAGTGGCTTTGAAGCAGCTAGAACAATATGGTCATATTAGAGGATTAGGTTTTGGAGTCTCTTATCGAACATATTTTTAGAAGATAAAACCACATCAATATATGTATAGTATGGTGAGATGATTTTAGACAAAGATAGACTAACTGTATGATTTTATTGTCTAATATAGTATGGAAGACTAATGTATGAGAAAATATCAAAGATTTCTAGTGGTCGATCAAAGATCTGCACATGAACAAAATGATCCCACTATATTTAAGGATACTCATTCCTCCAAATAGTATACATTACCTTGGTAATTAATATTTTTCATTACTCTTTCTCATAATTTTGAATCAAACAAATTCTCATAACTTTATATTACTACAATTCAGTAGAGTACATTTGAATGTGATTTATATCTATCAACACCCACACACCTCCTTGTTGCGATATGTATAGTGAATAATATATCGGGAGACAAAATAAACTATAAATACCTCCCAAAATATCACATGATAGTGGGGATTTAGGTAGCTCAAGATCTGACTATTGAGTTTCCCGTTCCACTTGAATATCTAGATATTATAATGGTAAATGATACTGTTAGAGCTTTCATATAATGGACATCTAATTATATAAAGATACTGAGGTATTTATTTAAAAAATTCTTTCACATGAAAACATTATAAATTTTGATGATAAAAGGTCTGAAGTGAGGTATGATACCTCAAATGGATAAAGAAGTGAGGAAATGGAAGGTCATATCTAAAAAATCTAGTGAATTGACTAAGAAATCAAAATGACATTTTGAGAGTACCTTATCCCTACCAGTTCTAGAGAGACATGTATTATCATTAAAACATCATGTAGAGATGACATTTATAGATAAAAATATTTATTACATTACATATTAAAAAGAGATATATGGATCATCCATGATATAAGGAATTGGTCTGAATACTATAAATGATATTCTCAAGCATGATTGGTTGGGCGTCTCAGTTGTGAATACTTACATAAAGTACATTTTAATAATATGTATGTCCAAATAGAGAGATAATATGATTACTAAAGTTAATAACTATTCATATTTTCTACAAGTTTTTATTTTAATACTATTTAAAGGGAAAATCATTAAAAGGATGATTTGGATTCATTAATCCTTTTATCATTTCTATGGAAAATCTTATGTTGGAAAAAATGACAATGAGAATAAAATAGACGAGTTACTTGAAGAGTTTGATCAAAAACATCAAAATATGAAATATTTTGTGAAGAAGTAAAAGTTTACCCTCCCATATCATAAACTATATTTTTTTATTTTTTTCATTACTTATTTGTTTTTTATTTTTTATCCATCACTGAATGTTGATCACTATCAATCTGGATACCCGAAATATTTTTTTGGATTCAATGAATGAATATCTAATCAAACGACCACACATGATGTGTATTGTGAATTTTTAATACACTTTCATCAATATTTTATATATAAACATTGAATAATAGGTATCATTCTATGTTTTAACAAAAATTTTGTTATGATAGGGGGATCTCTAAATATATGATAAATTATGGAATGAATTTAGTGTCTAAAGAGATAAAGCATATGGCTTAATAAAAATGGAAACAGATTAGGGTATATATAGAAATATTTAACTATCAAAAATATTCAAAATAATTTACTTATATTGGTCAGTTTTTTGTAGTATCCAAAGAAAGATGTGACAACGATTTTGGATATTATGTTTTCAAATTTAAGAGGTAGATCATAATGCAAGAAAATACCAGCATCTCCAATTGGTAATTTCTAAAGGTTATTACGGTTTCATTAAATATATTTCATAATAATTTTTTTATATATATTATAAGTACTATAAATATTTCTTACAACCTTCATACATAAAATAATAAGTAGATTTGTTTAGAGATCAATGAGAAGTGTAAAATGTTGTCAGAATGTATATCGATGGAAACTTTAGGTGATTAACTCCTATGTTTGTGATCTAGTATGAGTAATGACCTATGAAATATATTTTGTCTTTGAAACATTAGTTTAATATTTCATATATATTATTTTTGACCTATTTATCATGGATAATTATAATTGAGGAAATAATGTTTTTTAGAAGAACTAACCTATAAAAAATAAAAATGTTCAGAAATATAGGAGTCACAGGTAGGGGAAGATTTGATGTTAGAGACTGTGGTGGAGGAGGAGGCATAGGCGGAGATTGAGGTAGAGGAGGAGAAGAATCTTTGGATTAAAAATAATAAAATTGTTGGTATATGGAGTATAATAAGGATAACACCAATATTCTATTTGAAAACAATTGTGGAAAAGTACGTATAACACTTTTCACTTATGATAAGAGCAATTGTGAAAGTGTTTCATGTGGCATAGTGAAAATAATTTTTTCACCATGTTCTTAAATGATTTTATATATGATGTTAAGTGGAGGAATTTTTTATGAAACAAAACAAACACCAATTATTTTTTAAAACTAATTATCAAATGCTACAATTTCTATTAGAACATTCCAAGTACTATCAAATATAACTAAATTCTGAATAAAAACCCTCACTAGGAATGAACTGAACAAAAAAATATACAATTTATTTCCTGTCACTTATCTGCACTACAAATAAAGGGTTGTATTAGTTGATCTAATTGTAATTTGAGAGTTATAAATCACCAATCTAATTATTAAACAAGTGTATAATCTAACTTAAATGTTTGATCAAATATGTGTGTAATCAAACTCAGATTCCATCAGGTGTATGAGAGAACTATTGGAGAAAAACTAGTATTGATAGATAGTGTTAATTGAGTAGGGATGTTGTCAAAGTAAATACGACATCAAATTAAAAGAAACCTCCTAATGAAGAAATCCTTGAAAATGAAAAACCCACTCCAAATAAAATCATAAAGCACCAAAAATCCAAATGAACAACCCTTTGATAAATAATCTAGTAGCTTAATCCAAAACCTCTATAAAAATAAAGAAATATATAATTATATTGATTTAATCATGAATTTATAAAAAAGAACGATACAGTGGTTACACATTGGTGGGTGGTAGAATTATTTGGGATATTTGATCAAAAATTAAATACATGATATAATATCACAAATGATTTTTAAATCCATACAAGTAACATTCATTACGCATGTGAACATTTATTATATAAAATGAACTACGTTCACAAGATCATTAATGAAAAAATCATTATAATTATTATTAAAAAATTCATGAGAATAGGTATATTCCCATTTTTATTAAAAAATAATAATTATAATGTTATGTTGGAGTTTATCATTACCTACAAAACTCATTCATATTGTTTTGAAATTGATATTAATTTTTACAAAAAATAAAGCTGACATACTTAAAACTGATGAAATACATTCAGATTATTTCCATACTTCAAGAAAACAATAAATAAGTCATTTTTATTGTTTTTTAATTATCCACACCTCAATCAAATACATGATGTTTCCAATATGGATGAAATTATCTCTTATCAGTTTAAAATTGAAATTTTATTACAAAAAAGGGTCACCCACTAAAAACTGAGACAACACGCTTGGATTGTCATGATAAATTTGGGAAATTATTTACAATTCATTTGTGACATGTAGGAATCAGGCTCACACAAAACCCACACACGATGTGACCTGTATGACTTAAAGTGCGTGTTTCAAGTTTAAAATGACATTTTAGTAAAAAAAAACACAGGTGGCATAGTCAAAACTATGTAAAAAAGTTATTTAGTTTTTATACATTAGTAAAATGATCCATAAGAAATTTTGGATGAGTAAGAATTATCTACACCTCAATCTGACACACGGTGTGATCGATATGACTCTAAGTGGATCTTTTTATTCCAAAATTGCCTTATTTTTAGTAAAAAGACAATTGACATACTAAAAACCAAGAAAATTAATTTATATGGTTTTGTAACCTTATTAAAACAATATATAGGTCATTTTTACATATAAGAATAAACTGCTCCTCATTCTAATATATGATGTTCCCAGTATAACTCAAAGTGTTTGTAATCAGTTTATAATTGATATTTTATCACAAAAATTGTAACTCAATAAAAATTGAGAAAACACGATTATATTATTTTAATAGTTTGGGAAAACAATTGATAATTAATTTTTGACTTATAGGAATCAGTCACACATAAAACTCACACATGATCTGACCTGTATGACTTAATGTTCATGTTTCCAGTCTTAAAATGACATTTTATTAAAAAAAGATGTGGAATACTAGAAATTGAGGAAAATATTCAAATTATTTTAATACATTAGGAACATTACCCCTAATTCATTTTGTGAAATTTAGGAATTAGCCTCACCTCAATCCTATACATAGTGTGATCGGTATGAGTCAAAGTACGTCTTTTTATTCCAAATTGACATTAATTTTTGTAAAAAAGACAATTTACAGACTCCAAAACTAAGAACACACATATGATTGTTTTTCTACTTTAGTATAATGATCCATATCTCATTTTTGACTTGTAGTAATCAGACTCACCTCAATATGCTACACAATGATCCCTATATGACTCAAAGTGTCTGTTATCAGTTTAAAATTTTCATTTTACTATAAAAATGTGTTAGTCAAAAAAAGTACAAAAACACATTATCATTTTATTGATTATTTATTAAAAAAAATTTTAATTAATTTTTGACATTTAGGAATCCGTTTCACATCAAACTCATAAATGATTTTTCTTTTATGTCTCAAAGTGCTTGTTTCTGGTTTAAAATGACATTTTAGAAAAAAACACAAATGGAATACTCAAAACTAATAAAACACATTTATATTGATTTTATAATTTAAAAAAATGATTCATACGTCATTTAGGAAATTTAGAAATCAGAAAAACCTCAATATGATGCACTGTGTGATCGGTATGACTCAAAGTGCACTATTTTATTCAAAATTGACATTAATTTTAGTAAAAAAACATACTTAAAAGTGAGAAAACGAATTTAGAATGTTTTATTATGTTAGGAAAATGAATCATAACTCATTTTTGACATGTATTAATCATCCTCACCTCAATCTGATACACGGTGTGCCAGGTATGACTTTAAGTGTCCGTTATCGGTTTAAAATTTTAATACCAAAAAATTGATACTCACTCAAAACTGAGAAAACATGATCGAATTATATTTATAATTTGTTAAAATTAATCATAATAAATTTGTGATGTGTAGGAATATGTATCTTATAAAAACTATATACTATGTGACCTATATGACTCAAAGTGTGTGTTTTCAGTTTAAGATGAAATTTTAGTAAAAAACACTAGTGACATACTCAAAACTAAGGGAACGCTTTTAGATTGTTTTTATATTTTAGAAAAATTATCCAAAATTAATTTTAAATGTTTATGAATAATCCAAACCTCTATAAAACATACATTGTGACTAGTATGACTTAAAGTGTGTCTTTTCAATATATAGGTGTAATTTTAGTTCAAAATGCACATCACATTTCCAAACCAAGAAAATGAGCTTAGATTTTTTTGCCATCATTTTATTAACTATTAATTAATTAGTTTCCATATCATTTTTATCTTATACTTATTTAGTTAATTAATACAAAGATAATTCTTGAAGATGAACAATATATCATGTGACATGAAAAAATAAATCACAACACAATCTGATACATACTGTTCAAGGTATGAATCAATATTTGGTTTAAAATTAACTCTTTCTATTTAATAATTTTCTTTATATCATTACTAACATAAATTTTCTATTATAGTTGGGTTCTTTTTCTCAATTAGTGGTGGATTTTTCTTTTATATATGTGAATTATTTTCCTCTTCAATATTTTTTTCTTGTAATTGTGATGGAAATTTTATTTCATTTATATTTTTATTTTCATATGATTTTACAAATTTTATGGTGGTTCAGTGTGCTGGTACAACACATTGTAGAATTCCCTATTTTTGGTGTTATATTATGCTATAACATCACACTGCAGTATTACCCATTATAAGCGCTACCAAACATTCTGATAAATAAATACTTTATCCCACATTTATTAGCATCGATAAGGGTTTCATTTATTAATTCTTGTAGAAGCAAAGATAAAGTACTACTTTATTAACTCTAAATAAATGTATTGATAAATGGTATATTTTATCATTGATTCTAAATTCGACGATAAAAGGGTTATTTATCAACGCTTTTTTGGCACTGATAATGCACTATTTTATCATCGCTTTTCTAGCACTAATAAAAACCTGGGCCTTTTACCCGTGTTTTGGTGGTCAATACTTTGTTATAACTAATAAAGGAAAATATTAGCATAGTTAAAGGACTCTTTTGTAGTTTTGTAGTGACCCTTGAGTGCCACCTCCAGTAGGCCCTAGGTTGGTGACAAGCACCGAGGGTGTAAAAATATCACATATGGGAGGAATTTCCCTTTATTAATAATACTGGATTTGGATATAGGATAAACAACCGCAAAAAAATCCAATTGATAATATAAAAGTAAACACAAAACCATCCCACAATTCCATAACATAAATAAACATTTACAACTAAAATTGTCCAACATATATAAAAAGACATGTCCAATGGTGTGGCCCAACAGAAGCTCCAAAACCCAATCTAGTAATGTACATATAGGTCACTAATGTTATAATAACCTAGGATTATCATACAGAGATATTACATATTTTTTCATGAATAATCATAACATTATATAAACACATGCCTAAGGACAATAAATATTTAGTTCCTTTAGAAATACGAAAAAATAAACCACAAGTTCATAGGTGAGCTACATTATCTCCACTAATATCTTTATATCTAGAACCCTTATTAGAAGAATCATAATTAATATATAACTCTATAACCTAGGGAATGTAAACATAATAAAGAGAGAACTCATATGATTATTAAGGGTAAACAAGGAAGAGACATAATCATATCATGACCATAAGTGTATGAGAACATGAGAATGAAATTTAAAAACTATACCATGCATATCAAATATCATAATATGGATTCATGTCCCACATATTGGTATTTCATAAGACATGAATCATAAAGAAATCAAAAAAACATGAGTCATGAGGGAATAAAATTATCATTAGACGTTTATTTGTTTCATACACATAAGTATATAAAATATAATTCCAGGTCTACCAAACAAGACATTTATAACATGACTCCTCTAATTGTAGGAAGACTCTTTATTGCTCAAATTGTTCTGTGAAGGGGCACGATCTTAACTCATGCCCCAATCTGAAAGACATGCCACTTGAACAGAAAAAGATTTCTTCACCCAAGAAATCTTTTGGATTGGCTGTTCAAAGCTGTTCCACAGTGCCACCTCCCAAAAAATCATGGGCGGCCATTGTAGAAGAAGGTCCTTCTGATCTCCCAGAATTGCAGCCTTATTGTACTGGTGATGTGGATCAGACACAAAACACCAACTCTGATAAAATGCATAAAACTGTTTATGTCTCTGCTTCTGTTTCTGGGGTTGACTCTGATTTAAGTCTTCCAGAACAGCCTTTTTTGGCTGACAGAATCCAGGTGTCTTCACTGCCTGGTCCTTCTTTTACTAAATCTGTTGATGGCACTTATGTTGATTCTACAACTGTTTCATCTGCTGTTTATCATGATCCTGCTGAAAGAATAGAACAGTCTCCTGTTTTGAAGGTTTTGGACTGTTCAGTCCAGAACAATGTTGCTTTGATGGCTCCCCCTGTTATGAATGTTCTCACAAAAATATGTCCTGATGCTCCTGAACTCCGTAGGGAAACTGGAATGACTGATAGTATTACTGTGTCTACTCATCTAGAGTCATCTGATATGGCTGGAACACCAGATTTATTGATGAAACATCCTGATGTAAAAGTGAGTAAGGATTCAAATACCCCTACTTTGCAGAATGCTTCTCGTGTGCAGGAAACCTTAGGAAAAGAAGATCAGAAAAAGAAAGGCTCTGATGACGAATGGCAACATGCTAGAACTCGAAGCCAAAAGAAGAGAGAAAGGAAAGAGCAAATGAAGAGGATGGAAGAAGCTCAAGTGGACAGCTCTGATGAAGATGTAGAATCGCTCCTACAACAAGCCAGGGAGATTGAGGAAACCCATCGTGGAGGAAGAGGAAGAGGAAGAGGACGTAACAACATCAGCCTTTGGAACGAGATGCGAAATAAAGAACGTATCATTGGGGACAAGCTGAGGAAAAAGCTTGGCGCCCCTGAAAATGGGTGATAAGTTTATCTGTTTTCATTCCTTTTTTGTACCTCTTTTGGACTTTCTTTTTAATAATAATCCTGGGCTTTTGCCTTTTTAAAAAAAAATAACCACTCTTGTACTTTCTTTAGGCTTGTGATGACCTCTAGTGTACCCTATTTTGGGCTTGGGCTAACCACCCATGTACCCTCCTATTAGGGTTTGGGATAACAACCTTTGTACCCTCTTTTTCAAGCTTGAGATAACTACATGCGTACCCTCTGATCTCATAGAACATATACCATTACCAAATGAATTGAACGGGGAAATTGGTCTCATCCCTTACATAATTAAAATAATACATATTTGTTCCACGAAATCATAAAACATTTATCATATCATCACCCATAACAAGAAATGGGTCTCATAAACAATTCATAATATCATGACCTATGGAAAATAAATAGGTTTCATAATCATGATAGAATAAACCATGAAAAATAAGTGAGTTTCATTATAATTTTACCATGGAAAAACTCAAGGAATAGAAACAGGTTTTATAGACATCATACCATCCTAAACATAAACCATTTAGAGAATGAATAATAATGGTATCCTTATATCATATCCATAGTAAGGTATAAGTTACAGAGAAGGATGTCATATTATATATAATGTTTTTTTGAAATAGTATTTAAAACATTTTATATGGAAAATAATATTTCATTGAATAACTCTTTTTAAAACATAAAAAAAAATATCAAAATAATTATCTTTGAAAATAACCTTGAAAATTTATAAATGAAGCATTAAATATCATTTTAAACATGTATTGAGGAAAATATACTTTCCAATTTTAAAAAACATTTTAATAAATAAATAATTTTCAAAATAACTTTGAAAATTTATAAATTAAGATTCAAAAAATAATAATGTTCATAATGGTGGTAAATTTCATTCATATAGTACATAAATATTCCTTTCATATATTTAGTAAAATTCAAATGGAAATTATTTTTGAAAATGACATGAATATACTTTTAACTTATTTGGTAAAAATTCTAAAATGGGTAAAAATATATTAATAAAATCATTTAAAATGAAATTTCAAAACCATTATTGAAATTATTTTTAGAAATCATGGTTTTAAAAGAAAAAGCAGTTTTGACTGAAATGATAATTTTTCTTACAGAAATTATTTTTGAACTCGTGAACATATAAAGGGATGAAAAAAAATGAAAAAATTTATTCTAATTACATAACTATAAGTGAAAAAAATTAATTATTTTATTGAGCAATGTATCATGATATTATATTAATGGAAACATAATCATAAACAATCCCAATAAACGATGAGATTGTAACATAAAATCATTATAACTTTGGTATCTTTGAATCATAAGATCCATAAAGGAATAGCATTAAATAGAACTTACAATAACTTGAGGATAAATAAATTCATGATATTACATTTAAGATGGGATTTATATACACCTCGTTAAAGAGTATAGGTTCATAATATAATGTACGTCTCAAAGAAGGAAAATTGGGACAAAAATATTTTACCAATATGGTAGCTTTTGAATTCCTAACCTCATGAAAGATAGATACTCAAATGGATATTTATATCTAAAAAACTTTCCAGATATTAATAATAAAATAAATTCATGTGTAGTAAATTCACCACGTAAATTAAATAGGTAGTGAATATGGCATGTGTTTCACATAAATAAAAAGTGAGACCCAAATCCCTTAGCTTAAACATCAACATCATTCATACATGTTCAAAACACATTTATAATAAATATAAAATTTTGTTAAATTTATTATAGGACCTAATTATTAAATATCATACCACATATGGTTTTATTATGATCATTTATTTCCCTTTTATTAACAAATACTTATTAAAATCACATTTCGGGCAATAACTGTTTTGTTTTTCATGTATGACTTGACTTGTTATTTCAGATCCTATTAATTAAAAAATGGTTTCATAATTTAAATAATTTTAATAGTGACATAAATATAATATATTTATATATATTATGTTTTTATATTAATCCATAATATTTATAGATAAATAAAAAAAATGAAATGCACAGTTCTTGGAGATGTTAGGTTGTACGTAAGCATGAATGTTGTTCCTTTTTCTTGTAAAATTAAATTAAATAAATCTAAATTCTATATTATCATTAAACAATAATATTATGTCATATATATGATATATTATCCTTAAACTCGTCCTTATTACCTTCCATTTAAAGCGTGACTGAATTATATCGCTTTGAGAGGTGGTAATCTGGAATACACATGAACGATGTTATCGTATTCCCAAAAAAATGGAGATCAAGAAGGTATGTGTGATAAAATAATTATACAAGAATAATAATATCATAAATATCATTTATAAACAATAAATATATATTTTTTTCCAACCTTTATGGTTTTAAATTTAAAAATGAATGACACCGGTTCACGAGGCAGTAGTGCACCGTACACATGAACAACAATTTCATAACCCTTTTTATGGAAGTGGATATGGTTCTATATCATGAACTTAAAATAAAAAAAATCAATATATTTAATATACATATTTTATAATATCATTATGGTATAATAATAATTTTAGGAGGTGGAGGATGAGATAAAACAAAATTGCTCATTGATGAACATTGCCTCTTTTTCAGGTAACCTAATTATCTTTGCACTGAAATAAATTTGTGGTTAGATTTATAAACAAAATAAGGAATATAGGATTATATTAGGGTTCATGGTAAGTTATTTGGTATTTTTTTAGTGGAGAAAAATGGTAAGAGATGTGTAAAGAAGTGAAGGGAGTGAGTTCCCTTTTAGAACTCTGGAGGAGATTCATTTTTGTAAATACCCAAAAAGTATTCACTTTTTGAAGGTCAATCTTACTTCATGTTCCTCAAAAAGTGATAAATAATTTATTGGAGGGATTTAATTATTGATACAAATATCCACTTCCAAAATAACCGTGTTTTTTTAATGTTATTCTTTAGTCTTCAATCCTACTCAATTTTACCAATTTTGTTTTTTTAACACGGTTACTTGTATGTTTTTATTTACCTAGGTATAATATACATTAAGAATAAAATTTAAATTATATTTATCATATAATTTAGATATAATTTTTCTAAATATGAAATAAAGTTTATTAAAAAAACCTATGGGTATAGATAAATTAATATTAACACAAACGCATGTAATCTGCAAAATCCCTTTTTAACATTAATCACAGCAATTCATTTAAATTGTTTTCAAAAATAATTATGGAAAAATACTAAGTTGACCATATTAGATAATATAAATTATTCAAATTAAAAATATGAAATACACCTTTTAAAATTCTATTAAAAAATGTTTTAAAACTTATTTTAAAATTAATCCCCCACGTGTGAAGAGAAAGATGGTTTTTAAAGAGAAAATGTTCAAAATTTTAAAAAGTTTTTTATATCTAAATTCAATATTAAGTTGAATCCAATGACCTAAATTAGATTAATGGATATATAACCATTCGAATATTACTTTATAAAAAATAAAAAATATAATTTTAATTTACAAATAAATTAAACTAAAAGGTAGTTTTCAACTAAAATTTTGTATTCTACACTATTCATCAAAAAATTAAACTTTTCCCAAAAATATAAACAATTACCCCTAAGATAATTTTGATATGATGATTTAAAAAATTAATTTTATTATATAATATTAATTTTCTAAATGTTTCAAAAATTACTTATATTATTGTCTTCAGAAATAAATAAATTGATTTTTTTTAACTAATATTTTAGAAACATATAAAACTTAATTAAAATACTAAGTAATTTTTGTAAATATTTTTTATTGATATAAACCCATTATAAATAATATTTTAAAATTATTCATTACTATTCATATAGCTAATTTGACAACTATGTAATAATGGTGGTATTTAAATACAAATATTAATAATATTTTGTGGTTTTGTTAAAACTTGGTGTTGTGTATAACAGAAGCTAACCTAGTGTTTAATATAATGCAATATAAACCATTGGGCCATGTAAGTAATGATAAAATAATTGTTTCAGGTAACATAAGAAAAACTCAGTATTGTGTATAACTCAAGATAAGGATTATGTTGTGTGTAGCACAAAATATAAAATAGATTAACTTTATTTAAAAATTCACAAAAATCATGGGGTGTTACATTCTACACCCCTAAAAACAATTTTTCCCTCAAAATTAATCTATGTTATCAATTGTTTTAGATTTCAAATTTACTTAAAAGAAACCCAAATTGTACTAATGAATAATAAAACATCACTTAAAATTGGAATGTTTGAAACATAAAGGTTCCCTAAAGTAAGTCATAATCTGGTTCTCACATAGGACAAAATCGGTGGAAATTAAAGATTTAGATATGGAAGAAAAGTTTAAATAATCATAGAGAATAATAATGATCATTTATGACAAGAATCTGGGTGATTCATAGATGGTTAATGACCACAAAGCCATAAATTTAAAAAACCAAATTATCATTAATCCCCAAAAACATTAAGTAACTCTTAATGTAATATAACAAGCATGTGAATACCTTCATCATGTATTCTATTGAAACAATTTATTTACCTGAATTACCTTAAATGCTTATTGAAAGCATATATGATTATTTATTTATTAAATTAAAACCTTTTTTGATATATTACTTAAATCCAAAAAAATTAACTCCATCTATGATATTATAAACCATATTTTCAACAAATCATTAATTAGTTCCAAGGTAAACAACACTATATAATTTACTTGTTGATTTCCAAAATCTCTTTATCCCAACGTCATTATCTCATCATCCGGAACATATTATAGGTTATAATCTCTTAATTAAAAAATAACTTTTCAATTTTAATCACTTTTTATGGTCATAGGTATCATTCAACATATTCTTTCAAATACTATGAAAAAATTATACTGAACAATCCTTATATATTTCATAATTCTATGATTCTAATACATAAATAATTCAATTATCTCACTTCCTTCTCAAACCATTAACTATGATTCATTGTCTTTTTCCTTAAAAGTTATTCCCTTCCAAATATCATTCATAGTATATTTATCATCAGATATATAACCATTAATAAAAGACCTTGTTGATTCTATTCAATGCCTTTACATATAGAACATTTATTTTCATAATGCCCAGATTTTCACATTTGAAGCATTCAACCATCATTGATATCTCTAGATCACCATTATTCCAATGCATTGTGTTAACTAGGCTTTTCATTTTTTCCTTTTCAGTTACTTGTTTTGTTCCCTTTTCCACACCCAAAACATCTTCCCATCCTTCTGAAACATTCTCATGAGTGATTATTTTCACCTTCTCTGCATATAGGAAACTAAATCTTCTTTCGCCCATGGTTATCACTACCTGATATCTCATTAAAATCTATCATTGTCTCTTTAGTGATTCCAAGATTGTGTTACGATGTGGATTGTTAATCATGTTTGATGATAACTATTTAGAAAAAATCACAATATCCCTCACTGAAGTCACTATCCCATTTGTCATCTCATCAAAAAAAATTCCATCACATTCATTGTTAACCGAGTTCCTTCAGGATCCCTCCATTGACTAAAACCAAAAAAAATATTGTGAGAAAAACTAATCATAATAGTAACCCAAATAACCATGAAAATTACTTGTATATTTTCTAAATTATGACACATTATTTTTAATCTATTAAAACTAATGTTTATCCTAGGTAATTTATAGTCATAAACTTTATAAATCCTTCATGATAGTTCATAAATAGTTTGTTAATTTTCAATGCATATCCCCTAGGAGTGTTAAACCTGGTGTATAGAAAGGACTATTTTTATGCACCAAGTGATGATTGAGTCTAACTTAATGCTCCTTTTTCAGAGTTATTACCCTATTCACCTTTGTTACAGAGCCACATCCACTTATAATATCCAAATAGGGATGTAATTTCTTAGAATAAATTTTATATAACAATAAAAAAATCAGGAAAATTTACCATACATTTACTCTTTTCTTAGACTTATCCTTAGAGACATCCCTACACATATCCTAAGAAATATACCTAGGGGTTTTTCAAAATATACTCATCCTAGTTTCCAAAGGTTAACTAAACCTTTCTTATGATTCCAACTATAGTAACCCAATATTATAATATAGATATTACATCATTTTTTAGGAATATTCATAACATTACACAAACACATGCCTGAAGACCATAATAATTTAGTACCTTTAGAAACTTAGAATCATAAACAACTATTTCATAGGTGAACTGCATTATCTCCCACTGATATATTCACATATTGAACCCTTCTAAGACAAATCATACATAATACATGTCTTCATAACATGGGTAAAGGAAACATAAGAAAGGGTGATCTCAACTGATTAGTAAGGGTAAAAAAGGGATATAAATAAGAATAACATGTTCATGAGGGTATGAGAACATGATAATAACATTTTAAAACCATAACCTACATAAATTAATCATAATATTGAGTCATGACATAAATATTGTAAACTCATAAGGAATAAATCATAAGGAACTAAAAGAACATGATCCATGAGGGAATAACATTGTCATAAGAAATAGATCCATATCTTTCACATTAGTATTGAAAATATTATGTCAAGGTTTCCAAACAAAACATTAAAAACATGTTAGTCTTGGGATAATAACTCATATACCTATTTCAAGCTTGGGATGACCTCTTGTGTATACTATTTTTCGATTAGGAAAACAACCCATATATCCATATTCTTGGATTTTGGATAACCATCAGTGTACCATCATTTTTGGAATTAGGATAACCACCCATGCACCCTATTATCTGATAGAAAATTGATCATTACCTAATGCATTGGAGGGAGATATAGGTCTCACCCATCTCATAATGAAAATCAGGTATATGTTTGATAAAAGTTAATTAAACATTCATCATATTGTAACTCATGAAAAGAAATGGGTTTTAAAAACATTTAATCATAAAATAACATGTGGAAAATAAAAAGGTTTCATAATCATCATAGAAAAAACCATTGAAAATAATCAGGTTTCATAATAATGTTATCATGGTATAACTCGTGGAAGAGAAATGGGTTCTATAGACATCATGTCATCATAAACAAAAACCATATAGAGAAACAATAATAATGGTACCCTTGGACCACATCACTAGTAAGGTACATGTTACATCAAAGGATACTATCTTATATAGAAAATGTTTTTAAAATATCATTAAAAAAATTGGAGGAAAATAAACTTCTTATGTAAATCTTCATTTAAAACATAAAACATTTTAAAATTCCATTTCTTTGAATATAATATTTTAAAATTATAAAGGAATATTTAAAATCATTTAAAAAATGTATAGATTAAAATATTTCATATAATTAAAAAAAATGTTAAAACATATATTTTTTTAGAAAAAAATAATTTTAAAAAAATGTAATGTTAGATTCAAATAAAATAATGGAGAAGGCTGTGAATTCCATTCACATTATACAAAAATATTTCTTCTATAATTTTGTAAAATCCAAACAGAAATTGTTTTTGAAAAATACATAAAGATTTATTTTAAAACATTTTTGAAAAATACAAAAAAATGGAAAAATATATTTAATAAATCATTTTTAAAAAATGATAAAATATTTTTTGAAAATATTTTTAGAAACATGGTTTTTGAAGAAGAAGGGTTTTCAACTGAAAAATAAAATTTTATTAATAAAAATATTTCTGGACTCTATAGTAAATAAATAGAGTAAAATGAATGGAAAATTTTTATTCTCAATAATAACCATATAATAATATAATTCATGAGTCTATTTTTATATGGATCAAGATATTTTATCAATAGAAACATAATCATGACCAATCCCGATAAACGATGAGATTGTAACATAAAATCATTACCACTTTGGTAAATTGAAATGAAATAATAACTAATGAATAACATAAAATGTTTCTTAAAATATCAAAAAGATAAATAAATTCATCATATTACATGTCAAAGAGACTTTATATACACCACGTGAAAGCATATAAGTGTATAGCATACATCTCAAATGAGGAAAATTGAGACAAAAATCCCATGCCAATTTGGTAAATTTTGAAAAAAAAACCCCATAAAAGAGTGATACTCAAATTGATATGTAAATATATATAATTTTGGGTCTCTTGAAACTATAATAGAATCCATGGAAGGGCGGTGTTCCCTAGTGTATCCTGAAAAGAATCCCTATCCCAAATGGGTGGATTCCACTCCACTTCCACACATTTTTTAGAATCATATCCTCATAAATATTAATGGAATATGATATTTAGAGAAGAATCTATCACACTTCATTTCTTAATGTCACCCCATGATGTTCCCATGAGATCATTAAGAAGAATAAAAACTGAGATGTTTCATAAAAACATTGGTGGTGAAATCATTTATTTATTATAATATTTTATTAGTGGGGTCTATCCCAAACTTGTAAGACCATCACCATAAATTCCTATATCTATTTTCCTCCAATATGTGAAATATTATGGGTTTTAAACACATTAATTATAAAAAACTTGAAAAAGAAATGGTCTATGATTTTTTTTTTGAAATATTGAAAGGCTTAATGTACTTACAAAGAATTCCAATCTAACCTAACATACACACATATCATTCCACTCATACAAGATAAGTTGTCAAAAATTTGTGCAGTGAACCTCTTTGAAATACTATAAGCACCGTTTTTTCTATGTTAATATCTATCTATATTTTATGAGTTCATAAAAATAGAATAAATCCTAGAGGACACAATTTGTAATACTAGGTCCAAATCTCATAACATAATTGTATCACAATGGAAAAGGTTTGGTAAGGTAAAAATTGCCTCTATTATACTTAAAATAGTTCCAGTTACATATAGAGCACTCAGGAAATCTCTTTATCATTTGACACCTCTCATTGAGTGAACAAAACAATAAAAACTCCCCTATATAAAAGAAAATTAAAGACTATGGTCATCCATGATATGAGGAAAAAAATAAAAAAAAATATTCCATATGAAATGAACATGTTTCAGGTAATTTTCTTGCATCCATAGAAAAGATATCCTCAATATTTTTATGCCTAAGAAACCTAAAGAAACCAATATCAATGACCACCCAAACTATTTTCCATTCCATCAAATTCTAGGACACAACATCCTAGACTAATTTTTCTTCAAAGATGTCCTACAGGGAATGGTCTCTTCTAGAATAGTAATACTAATAAAATCCTTAGAGAAAATATCCCATGTTTGACCTTTCTAATCAGAAGGAGAATGAAAATAGAAATAAGTTCCAGTTAGGTGTGATAAGAACATTTATGACTAGAAGACCCGAAAGATAGTTGATTGGGATAACATTGTTCTTATGTTATAACTTCATTAAATTAGTAATATCACAACACCACCTACAACATCTGAAGGGATTCCATCAAAATCACACACTAAAGGAAGACATTAATTATAGAAATAGAATTGGAAAAAAGAATAAGGGTCATTCCTAAAACCCAAACTAACACTAAATGTTGAGGATTTCTTTCTCTCATCATCCGAGTAATGGGCGCCACTACACCAAATAGAATCCTTGTTGGTTGAAGTGATTATCATCAACTGTGTGAAATTTATTCACTTAAAGACACCTTATCTGATGAGGAATATGAATATGAATTTGATTTTACCATACCTGAATGGGGAGCTAGTGGTAGTGACTGTAGAAGATTATGGAACAAGGGAAGGCATGATCATTTCTAAACTCAATATATTATCCATATCTTCCACAAATCCATATATGTGGCTGAGACGCACATAAAATAACTTCAAAAATCTTGGAAAGAACATGGATACAGCTTAAAATCCTTTAAGATCCCTCTAATCTAAATTATTTTGGAAAACCGATTGGTGGGCGTGCAATAAAATGAAAAACCACATAATGTTGGTAGAACAGTTTGGCTGAATTTACTAGTGATAGGAATTATTTCAAAAAAAATCAAGTTCTCAATTTTCCTACCATAAGAAATTCATCCCTTAATTCAAATTTTAGGGAGAAACCCCATATTGGGAAGAACAAACCATTTGTTTAGAAGTATGATGTTTTGAAATAGATGTAATCTATCCTAGAATAGATCTTTATTTTAGATTCTATTCATCTCTCAAAAGATCTCATGGTGGTTCTTTTCGATACCCTCCAGATCACCATAGAGTTTTAGATAGAATTTGTTGTAGAAGAGGTTTATTGGGAGGACACTGCTTATACATAATGTCATACCACTTTCACTTTCACAAATCAAGATTGATATTTCATTCAATGGAATATCATACCCCTATATATTTTAGGAAATATTTAAAATGTGTATATCCAATGGCATCTGATTGATGAAGGTTATAGGATTAATATTATCATTTTATGTACTCTATAATGTTTGGGATATAATGAGTATGATTTGTCTCTTTCAATGATAAACATTTAAGGGTCTGATAAGAGAAATAAAAATAGCATCAAACATATCAATCTCAAGGCCCAATTTAGAGAACTAGTGTCTAATGTTGAATTCATGTTTATCTAAGAGGATACGACATAAAATGTTTTACTCAAAATACCAAGGATTCATATACATGAATATATTTCATCGTCTTAACATTAATGCTTAAAGTAAACCAATAATGAGAAGGTTATAATTCTATTTGGTGAAAATTCCATTTTTGATTCTTATGAATCCTATTATACTTGGTGAGATTATACAAGAGGCAAAGAAATAAATAGATAACATAGGTTAACATGGCGGTTTCTTATCCCAACAGCATGAGAACCGCCCCAACAAACCTCTAGATCTTTCTCAATAACGAATCTGTGTTTCCTATCAATTAGATAGAGGTAGATGGTTCATTTATAGTGATCCACCACAGCCTAAAAACTTCAAAATAATAGGACTAAATAATTGTTACTGTTCTAGATAAAGAAGACCCATCAATGGGTAGTTAGGTCAATACCCCAAAGAAGAGTGCTCCTTTTCCACTACCATATGAAACATAAAATTCACTTGTACCATAAAAAAACTAATAATTACCCCAATAATATTTACCAGTAATGTTGGAATTTATTTCAATGATGAGGGGTGGGATGAATAAGATGACCTTAGATATGCCTCTCCAACATTTAAAGAAGGTGTATCTTCCACCATCGATGATATCAGATTAGTAAATATGGGTACAAAAGAGGATCTTTAATCCATATTGATCAATTACACCATGCACTAGTAGAGAAATAGATGAATATATTTCTTGAAATAGAACCATTACACATTTATCTATTATCAGACATAATTTCTTAGGATGGACCCTAAAATATCCACCCATCATCTGGGCCTACCAGATGATCATTGAGGATTCAAGTAGCTAGCTAGGAGAACACATCTTTCTCATGATACCAGTTATAGTATGAAGTTTATAATATTATTAAATAAATCTTCATTCTAGAGGTTTAATACCCAAAATGGATGGAAAAACATCTTAATTAAGAAAATGAATAATAAAATTAAAGTGTAAATTGATTTCAGGGATATAAATTGACACTTTAAGAAGGAAAATTTCACATTCCAAATCAAGAAACTTTTTTATCAATGTAACCATAATATTCCAGGAACATTCCCCTATGGATAGATAATTGAGGTATAATAAAAAAATATTTTTCTTGATGATTATCAATCCACCACTTTCAGATAACCTCAAGGGATATCCCACTATTAGGACATGCCCTTCAGTTTGAAAAATGTTAGAACGAATTACTAAAATTCCATGCACCACATTTTTAAAAACTTTTTGGGATGAATCATGAAATTTTATGTTGTTGATATAATGGTTAAGTATTGAAAATTATATGATCATATTGTTGACCTCTAATGAATCTTTAGAAAATTTTTGCAACACAACTTCAATATAAACCCCCTGAAGATTTATTTTGGGGTGACATTGGGGAAATTTCTTGTTTTGTGGTATGCCACCGTAGTATTGTGGTTAACCTATAGAATACTAGAGAGACCATTGAAATTATACCTTATCAAAACATTAATTATTTGAGAGGTTTCCAATGATGTATAACTTACATTAGTCATTTCATGGACAATATGATCATAAAATTCCTTCCCTTCAGGATGTTTTTGATGAATAGAGTCTCTTATTAATGATATGATGATTTTCAAGAAGCTTTCAAGAACTTCAACAAACATCTATTGCACCCACCAGTCTTAATGATACCGGGAAAAGTGCATCTGTTCATCCTATATATGGAAACTATAAAGATATTTCTTAACACCCTTCTTGCATAGAAGAATGATCTAGGAAGGAGAATAGTCTCTACAATCTAAGAAAAATAGTTTTGGATACTCGGACATTATATTTTGATGTTAATAAAAACATCCATGCACTAACATTTAATGTGAAACAGCTGAGGCAGTACTTGAATCATCACAAAATTGAATTAGTCTCATGAATTGACCCACTCAAATGCATTATAATCCACCCTATTCTAAATAAGCATGTGGCTGAATGGTTTTTTATTCTATAATAATACAAAATCTAATTAAGTTTTTAGAATTCAATCAAATGGAAACCATTAGAAGATTTCCTCATATCACATCCTAACCCAAATACAAGTCAATAATCACTAATCTACCAGATGATGGGGTTTTCTATGACAATGAAACTCCCCAAACATTGGAGATTATTTTTGATGTGGCCTCTTAATCTGTGACTTAGAAAAAAAATGAAAAACACAAAACTCAATCGGGTTGGGTTTTGGATTGTCTCTGTCTCCCCAACCATAAAAATTGTTACCTATTACTTCTTGGTATCTGAAGTCTAGACACAAAAAATGAGGCAGAATCCCAAGACCCCATTGTAGGACTGGAATTAGACATGTAGCTATATAGAGACCATAAGAATGTTAAGGGTGATCTAGAGTTGGTAATTAAGTAGATCAATGGTTAATATTCCATCATGAAAGTAGAGTTAACCCCTCTCATTGGAAATGTGATGGGGCCGATTCCATAATTCCATTTTCCGATAAAACTAAATCATGTTCCCCATTCACAAAATTCATGTACTATAGCATTGGAAAATTAAGGCACAACGCTGGCCAGTCTTGATCAGGATGAGATTACCCTCTGTATTTCACCCTGAAGGTCAGTATCCCAGATCATAATCTATGAAATGGTGGAGATCAACCAGATTAGCCAATACCTAGGGTATGATGAGTCAATTTTTTATTGGATGGATGCACCCCATAATGCACTACCATTAAAATGGGATCCTCCCATTAGAATAATCCAAAAATGTATTGATCCAACATCTAAAAACAAGCATCAATATTTTTGATGACCTGAATTGATATAAATTTCTATAAAAATGATGTTTTTATGGATTCCTATTTAGATGCATTATAGGAGATACACTCACCATCATGCAAGAAGTCAATGTGGTCTCTTGTAAAATCCATTAGTTAGGACCTAATATCTCCCACAAAATCAGGGGGATTGGTTATTTTTATCAAATGATGATACAATATTGTGTGGAAATAACTAGTAAATTTAATTCATTTAAAACCCAAGAAAATTTCATCCATTATCCTATGAAGTTGTTTCATACTTATAAATTCTTCTGATCATTTAACATATGGTGAATGGATGTCATGGAGTATTATCCACAAGATACATATAAGTAGTTAAATTACTTCCTTATTACCACTAACTTATTTTCCAAATGCACTGAGTCCATACCCCTCTAATAATTTGGGTATATGAACATTATCCAATTCATGAAGTCCAATATCATTACCATATTTAGCGTCCCTCATAACATACTGATGTACAATGGAACCAATTTCTATTCATTTGAGTTAAAAAAGATATATCAGGAGTACACCATCAATTCTAAACATTAATCACACAATCACATTAAAAAATGGGTAGATATAGGCTTTTAATAATAAAATGTTGAATATACTCTAGAAAATGGTGGATGAAGATAAGAATTATTTGACTGGAAATCTCTTGAATTTCTTATGGGCCTATCACACCATAACCCATACTACCACACAAACAACCTCCTATTGAGATATCTAATTAACAGATAAAATGATCTCATTGAAGTCTAATTACCCTTACATAGAATCGCTATATGTATTTCCTTATAAAAAGATGATTAATCACATAAGTGACTTGATGAGTTATAATTAATTGATGAGATTAGGTTGAAATCATTACACTATATGGGTTTCCTTTAGAATCAGATTTCATGATCCTTCAATAAGATGATTTTCCTATACTCATTACTTTAAA
Organism: Viscum album; assembly: GCA_963277665.1. Lineage (NCBI taxonomy): Eukaryota > Viridiplantae > Streptophyta > Magnoliopsida > Santalales > Viscaceae > Viscum > Viscum album. Next base: position 778,674,695 of record OY728158.1, read on the forward strand.
GGGATTTGGTACTAGTTCTCATAACCCCAATTATACTAGGGAAGAATCCTCCAACATTGGAACTGAAGTGAGAAATATATTACATCTTACACAAGATATAATCCAATGTAGCCCACCCATTGTTCATGATGGATGGGGAATGAATCATTCCACATCCTAATGTAAGGTTTATCATGTAATAGTTCACATAATTTCTTTATTATAATCTAATTCATAATATCATCATTTTAAACTGAACATCACCCAATTCAATACCATAATATTTTAAACTACACAGTTAACATCCTTGCTGCATGACATTAAAATAAAAAGTGGAACTCTATCCCAGAAGACTCTAAAATACTTAGAGTGGACCATTCTATATGAAATATTTCACCCCAACATGATATCTTGATCCATGTAGAATTCATTAGCACATGACCCTCATGTGCCTCAATGAATTAATTCCACCTCTTATATGTGAACTAGATTCATTAATGGGACATTTTATAAATAACCAAGAGTTTCTTGATTCTTAATTTTTTTAAGATATATATTGATTCCTAAAAATATTTTCATGGGAACAACCATTGTTTTATTTCCATCATAACTTTCATAGTTCCTATTACATATCAAAATTGGTCACCACCACTTGACTATAAGATTGTGAAAATTCCCCCAGATGTAATAACCTCTCTTGATATGAGATCCCTTCACCTTCACAATATATTCAATAGTTAGATACTATTCACCAAGAAATGCTAAATGTACATTACGTGACATCATTACTAATTATTTAAGGTTACATAGTGAATCTCCAATCCTTTTCTCTGAGCCCGGTAAAAAATCATTTCCCCACTTCACATCTCTTCTGTAGTGGATGACCAATATTTTGGGGAATAAATTCTAATTTACCCAATATATGATCCTGATATGTAAATGGGACCTCATTTTCAATAACTACATGTCACTTAAATATTTTCAATATAAGATATGTTGTCACACTGAATCTTCTATCTTGGGACCACCTGTAATGTCATAAATAACATCCCCCCATGTATATGAGTTATATTTATTTAGGGGAGTTATTATAAACAACCATGTGTAGATTGACTCATATTATCAAAAATTATGCAGTCAAACCTAGATCATTTTTTATAGTACTAATGATAAATTTCAAAAAATGAATCTTTTTCTATCCCTAGCCATGAGCCATGTATATACAAGGGATGCTTCATGATAATTGCACATGGATTGATTCCTATTTTTTCATGATATTTAGTTTCACCCATAATATACTATCCTGGGACCAATTTTATATTTCATCATTTGAAATAAAGGTATGATAATGCCTCTTTCAACTTGGTTTTTTGGCCTCAATTGTCTTACTAAGTGGAAATGCACTAGGGTGAAACACACTTTCCACCCACATCATATGATCTATATCAATGAAAGGTACTTCTCCTCATGAAATATGTATGGATTGATTCTTATCAATATAGGATATATAGTAATGTTCGAACCTCATCTTCAGGGGACAATAAATAATTTCAAAAAAACATTTTATCTATATTATTTGAGTCGTTTCAATAATACTTTATTTCCCTAATGGAACAACACTAAGGAGAGTCTAAATTATCTTTACTTGAACATGAGATTGATCCGTGCATATGAGTTCTCACAAAAAATTGAATAAGGCTTTATAAAATTCCACATTATATGTATGAACCAGACCTATGTAGAAGTTTTCAGTGTATAGTTATTCATCTATGAACCTTGGAAAAATTCACTCTCCTATGTGCATGATCTTGATTTTTATAGAGTTTAAACTTATGAACTTTTTTTATTTTGATTCTTATCCATATAGGATATGTATGGATATTTGTATCTATTATCCTTGTCCCATCCATAACACCCAAATAAAATTCTTGTCTCCCTTTATATGAGTTTTATCTATATCTGGAGCCTTATAAAAAATACATATTGCTATATTCCAATTATCACAAGATACAGAGTGAATACTGGACTCCCTATCCCAGGACCAACATAAATTTCATATAAAATATAAAATGAATCCAAACACCTTATCATTTTTTATCTACTGATGATACTTATATTCTAAGAATAGTTCTATACTATGGTGTATAATCCAGACATGTGTGGGAGTCTTTATTATTGAGTTCTTCATGAACTTAAACTCAAAATTACCTCACCCATTTTAAAGATTCTAATCTACTAATTGAATTACACATAAGGGTGTTTTGAGGCTTTATCCATGTCCTTGCTTGATAATTAGAGACACCTAGATGGGTCTAGCATCATATATTATAAAATCCATCAATTCACCTGGTTCTTGATCGATTCAACATTATTTCACGATGTGTTTCATTCATTATTTGTTCTATGATGACTCATGTTTCCCCAATCATGAATTATATCCATGAAAAACTAGAAACTACAATATCCCCTACTACAAATAATCTAGATCTGTGAAAGAATCTTCAGCAAGGGATCCCTCATTTATAGAGATAATCCAAGAATTTTTCACCATTTATGGACCCATCCTATAATAAATGTTTTCCATATCTCATGTACCTACTTTTGTATTATACCCATGGGAAACATATAATGGGTTATTCTCCAATAATTTCTTGATTCTCATGAGGATCATGACACATTTTAACCTATAGGTCTTGTAAAATCACCCTACTTGACGTAACAATGAGCATCACAAACAAACATGAGATTCATCCATGTGGTCCATCTTGCATGACCTTTAACTTATCAGTAGTGGTCTAGTTCTATTGACACACTTTACATATATATGAGTCAGATCTATGTAAGAGCCCCAAACATATGGTTGTATCTAAAACCATATGCAAGGGTGAATATTACACCTGTATTAAAAATATCTTCGCTATATTATGTTAAACTATATGATCCACATCCCAGATGTTTGAAATAAAACTAAATATGTAATAACCCGAGATTTTATAAGATATATTCTTTTAATTTCTTTCATATCTTCTGTTGTATGATACACCAAGATTATCTTGCGTTATACGCAACACCGTATTAGCTTGCAGTATACACAACACTAATCCTGGATCGTGTTACACACAATTTCGTGTTTGTTTGATAGTAGTTATTCTACAAAACATTGAGTATATATATTCAATTTATTTTGTTATACGTAGCAACAAAGGAGTCGTTCACTACACGCAACCCTGACATGGCTTGCATTACAAACAATCGTGACCTTCCTCGATAGCGTGTGTTGAACGCAATACCGAGTTTTACTAAACAAAGATATATTATTATAATATTATTATGAACTAGCCGTTATGAATAGTATTAACTAAATTCTTAATTTTATAACATTATTATTTATCTTACACAATTTCTAAAACATGGTATAAGAACAAAATAAATGTTTCGGGTAAAATAAGTATTTTTCAAAAAATGCAGTTTTGCCGCCTTTTGATGGCGCACCCACTTTAAATATAGTTTTTGACATGTTTATAAGATCAATTTTACAAAATAAAATTTTTATTTGGAATCAGGATATAAAATTTTACCTTGGATAAATTTTTCATATTATTCTGATAACTTTCATATTTTAAGGAATAGTAAAAATATGCTATATTTTAATTAAAAACAACTTTTTTCATCGTAATAACTTATATGGTTAAATTATAATATTTAATGGGTTTAAAGTATAAATAGAATATATTTTTACCATTTAATATAATGTATGTCATTAGCATTGATTTTACATTGAATTCGTAGGTTAAATCACTTCAATCTTTTGCAATGTTTTACACAAAAACCCGTTTTCATTCGACAATGGGATTAATTTTAATTTAATTTCTGCAACTTCTATGTATTTAATTTGGAAAAATTTATTCCATATTTGGAATCATTGGGTCCAAATTATGTCAATAGAATACTTTTTATTTTTGGGAATTATGAATAGTAACTACGGTAAATTTTATTTACCATAGTTAAAGGTAAATCTGGTAATTAAGGGTAAATATAATATTATAAAATTACCCTAACACATGCCAAATTTCTGTTGGATCGCTAAAAGTAGACTCATATCACTTAAGGGTCGGATTAGATTCATTTTATGGACTTTTGACCTTGAAAATAATTTAATTATTATTAAAACCAAAGAAAGTTGAAACATGTCACTCTCTTAAAGCTTATAAGTATAATAATTTTAATTTAGTGATAAACATCATAAAACTTAAAACATGAATAGTCTCCAAAACTTTAATAAAATTATCTACATTATGATAATTTATTTAGAATTTTTATGGATTAAATAATTGTCATTAATGGTGATACATTAATGATGCAGAAATTTTTTATTAAGTGAAAAATCAGTAATATAGTTTTTATAGAAATAATAATACCCATTAAAAGGCCCCCAAACCTTACCAAAACTTATTGGTAGTGTATATCTACACCTTAGTCATCCAATTACCTAATATATAACCGTTTTGAGTATTATAAAAGTGATTATGACACTTATATTATTTTATTTTAAATGATTCCAAAGTTGTCACCTTCATAATTTAATAAATATAAAAATTTAAATATTGATATTTTCAGATGATAAATTCGAGTAAAATATTTATTGTTAAATTTAATAGATTTATCTTAATAATAGGATTTTATTCTTAATTTGTATGCAAAAAATAAGTATATTAGATAATTATACAAAAATGTTGTAGTAATTATTTTATTAAGAGATAAACCAAATAAATGGTTTTAAAAATAATAAAATAAATATTATATGAACTATTTAATGTTCTCAACTACTTTTCTAGATACATATGACATTTTATGAATCTATTAAAGCTTTTAGTTCGAACATATATTCTGTATATATTTTATTTAAATCCAAATAAATGAATAGTGTCAAAATTGACACTACTGTTATTTTATAAAAATAACATATTATAAAATTGTTTAAAAATTACAAAAATATATAAAAATTATAAATTTAACTTTATATAGTCTAAAATGTTATTAAGTATCCAATTATGGACAATTCACAACAAATAAGTGATTATTTGTTATAATTTAAAATTTAGAATATTATTACCACAAATAAAATAAAATTGATTAAGTAAGGATAAATCAAGTTCATAATATTTAAATTAATTTGCTAACATGTTTAAATTTTATTGGTTGATGATATTAAAACCCTATATCATCAAATATTTTAATATTAGTCATTTTTTGAGGTTTTTAAGTGGGGTTAGGTTTATTATAAATTAATATTTTTAAGATTTCTAAAGGTACACCTCCCCTCCCTTATAAAAGGGCACCTCCTCCCTCTCTTCCTCACACCAATTTGAGCCTTAAATCTCAGGAAACCCCTGCCAAATTCTCTTCTAAACTTCCCTAGAAACATCCTAGAGGTCCTGGTCTTCTTGAAAGACCACGTGTAGTTCCCTAAGAGGAGGTCTCAAAGAGGCGCTTCAAAGAAGAGGTAATGTTCGTTACCGATTCTTTCAACTTTATTTCTTCTTCCACTTCTTCTTATTTAGTTGTTTAATTATTAAGTAATAAAATAAGTATGAATCATATACGTATATGTTATTATATGTATGAAACAACCCTATTTCACCATTTATCCACCCTACGGAAAACGAAATCACCGCGCGTGCGTACGTATGGAATACCGTCTCCTTGCCGTGGTGTAACCTATTTTCCACCACCACCATACATGGATAGGTATAATGGTGTAAATAAAGACTATATGTGATTATTATAAGGTGATATTGATTCTTAAATATTTTACATACACTTTAATACAATTACACGATCATGGGAATGATATCATCGCTCGTGCGTACGTACGGACTACCGTCTCCACGACGCGATGAGATCCATTCTCAATGATTAACCATTCATAAATTATTATAAAGTATATATAATAAGTAATCATGAAATATATGAAATAATAATGATACTGTATTTATGTATATATATATGTATGTTATCTACTTAATTCCATTCAATTCAATAAGGAAACGAAAATAGAGTTCATGCGTACGTACGACCTATCGTCTCCATGAACGGTGTATTTCTTTCCATTTATCGATCTATTATATATATTTATATTCTGAATATATATTATATATAAATCATGTTTTACATTCTGGATGTAATTAACCATGATCTATGTAATCATATGAATAATTACAAGTTAAAACACGAACGACAAATGAAACGATTTTACCCAAAACGCTACTTTAACAATAATTTACAAAAGAATGGGTAATATAAAGTCATAAGTGAACCATATATGATATCATAACAATGAATATGATTCTGTAATAATTCAATGACATTATTTATATCATTATACAGGAGGTTCAGATCCATACGAAGCATATCGGACCTAAGGTAAGGGATAATTATTCCAATCTCATTCTTATCTGAGATTGTTTACTCGTAAGTATTTACTAGGGGTTATGTTTATTATCCATGTCCATATGCTCTCAAAATGTTTTCATAAAATGTTTACATTACTTCTATGTATGTTTAATACATTTTTACCCTTTTCTTACTTTTACCACATCGTATGGAAGGAATCTTTCTTCTGTTTACCATACGAGGTACTTTTTGACTTTTCTGACAAAAGTACGAGGAAATTTTTTTTTTTACTTATACGGCATGAATGGATTTTTACGGTTTCATAACGCCTCATTTTCATGAAGCTTCCTCTACAAGATTATATGATTATTTTCAACAAAATCCTTTCCTTTTAAAATTGAATGGAATTTTGTGAAAAGAGATTGATTTTGAAGAAGAAAGGACATTTTCCTCAAGAATTCATTTCAAGTGTTTTATCAAAACCATATTCCATCTAAGATGAAATTATTTCATATGTGTATGTTTCAAGTATAATGTCTCTATGATTTACATGCTTTCTCTTTTCTTATGATGAAATATCCATGTGTTTTATATGGATTATGTGATGTTGATATGATGTTTATGAAACCCATTTTATTCTTTGGGTTATGATGAATGTTTTAAGTTTATGTTCTGGCACAAGTAAGAATGATTTCATTATGAGATGGTTAGGACCTATATCTCCCTCCAATGAATTGGGTAAAGATTTATATCTCATGATATAGACATGGCTAGAATTGTAAGTTAATCAGGTTTAGTGTTACAGGACTGAAACGAGGAGTGAACTTGATTCAGAAAGGGTCGTTGTCCACTAAGATGGTCATGGCAGTAATGTCTTGGCTAATATAGAAATCATTACATGTTCTTAATGGATGCCACAATTACATTCTTTATTCCTCTGCTATTTTATCATGATTTATGAACCATTATGATCTATGCCTTACGTACTTCAATATTTTATGTCATTGCTCAAGATTTTGATGTTTAAATATTATGTTCATGTTTTTATGTTCAAATGTATATGGTTTGTTTTATTTTCTCTATGGTTACCCTTACTGAGAATTTGAGCTCACCCTTTATATTTTTTATTTTCCCTAGGATTCAAAGAAAGGTTTTATGTAAGAAAACAAAAGGGTAAGATCATTAATGGAGATGTTGAAGATCTTTCACCATGATTAGAAGATTATATTCCGAGTTTCCAAAGACACTAAACTATTACAATCCTTGTGTGTCTGTTTTTGTTATGTATTAAGTATTCCACAAAAGTAATGTAATGTCCATGTATGTCAAGCTTCAGGTCATTATATTTGGTATCAGAGGAAAGGTTTAGTCAACCTTTAGGGACTAGGATGTGAAAACGTTAGTGAGATCCCTAGAGATATTTCTAAGGTATGTCTAGGGATGTCCCTAAGGTTAAGTATAAGTATAGGTTATAATCCAAGAATTACGGTTACGATCTTAGAATTAAACCTAATATGTTATATATTGAAGGTAATTCCCCTTGATTATGATTTTGGCCTCTCACACTATACATTTTGGGTTTTAGAAAATGGCTGGAAACATGAATAATCACGATAATCGAGGATATGATGGAAAATGGAATGATATTCTTCATGAGAAACCAAATGAAATTGGATCTGGAAGTCCAAATATCGTTATTATGCCTAATCAGAAATCTCATAATATGATCAATAATCTCAACTTTGGAAGGTTTCATGACTCAGCTAATAAGAGAAAGATGGAGTTTCATGATGATCATATAGGAAAGAAAGTTCAATTCCCCTCATGTAAATCATGTGGGAAGAGGCACCAGGGAGAATGTTTCAAAGGAACTGGAAGATGCTTTGGGTGTGGAAAAGAAGGACACAAAGCCAGTAATTGCAAAGGAAAAGGTTTAGTTAACACCATGGACAAGGATAATGGTATTTCTAAGACATCAAAAATGCTCAAATGTTTTAAATTTGGAATGTACGGGCATTATTCAAACCAATTCCCTAAGGGAAAGTCTCATGAAAAGAATCATCATGGCCATATGGGTAGTATTTATATTGATGATGATGAAGAGACTACGAATGATATATGAGATAAAATATTTTTTGAATCTAGATCAATGGTTTAAGAAGGTAGTGTAATGATTATATGTTTATCAAGAATAATGTATGGTACTATGAAATAAAGAATCATCTAAGGATTGTAACACTATTGTTTTTCCTAAAGTAATTGAAAGTATATGTTGAATTGTATCGGTAACCATGAAAGGTTATTCAGATATTTTTGGAACCTAGATGATATGCGCATAATGAAGGGATAAGAAGATAATTAGATGTTTGATTTTATTCATGAGTTCATGAATGATAAAAGGACTAAGTGATATTATGGTTTGATTATACAGAATTTTTGGGATTTTGGTATGTGGAAGGAGTTACCTTTTGACAGTATTCATGTTTTCACTAAGGTTATATGGTAATTTATGTTTCAAGAGAATATATGACTAAGGTATTCATGTGTTTGGAATGTAACCAACAAGATATATCTTATGATATATGTGAGATAAATGCTCGTATTCACATTCTTGGTAGATAACCTTTCTAGTAATTGTTTTCTTTATACAATGATCTTGGACTGAAGTATTTTAGATAAGCCTAAATATTGGAATGGATTATGTTAGACATAAGTTAAATTTGTTTAAGGATAGAACTTTTTTCGATATTATTGATGGGATGTTATGGTAATGTAGTTTTAGAAAAAAGAACAACCTCCAGGATGGGCGGCATCCCATCGCGTCGGACAAGGCTGTGGAAATCGAACCCACAAACGAAGTGCGACAAGCCTTTATCGCCTACCACTGGCCTACAGGAAGTCCCTGTTTAGTGGAAAGTAGTTTTATTTTATTAAGAGGTATGATAAATAAAGTATAAGTCCATTTTTGAACCATATACGATTAATCTCACCATAAGATGGACTTATAACTTTTTCTAACCTTTTGTTTGAAACAGATATAATGACCCATCATTCTATCACATGATCTGCTAACACATCATGGATAACAAATTCAACTTCATTTCATTAAGGGATGAAGTGGGAATTGTTCAATTGACGAACAACAGTGAGATTGTACCAAAATCATGTAAGTATTTCTTTTAACTAATCAAATTTAGGGAAATGATCTTGAAAACCAAAAATGTTGTCTTAATGACCTTATATCCGATGAATCAGATGGTACCTTAGATCATCACAAATCTATGTCTTTGTGATTGTTGGATTTTTCATAGCCATGTTCTCTACCACTCTCTATCAGAACATGATTGTTATATTTCTCTTCCATATCCATATTTTCACCTATGTTATCCTATGTGGAAACCCAGTGATTAGTTTATTTTTTACATTTTATACTTTAGTTTATAAATATAATTATTGGTATTCCTTTTTACGATGTGGGTTTCAATTAAAGAAACCTTCAAGTAGAAAACGATTTATAACCCCGGCGAATTTTGAGGGCGAAATTCATTTTAAGGGGGTAGAATGTAATAAGCCGGGATTTTATAAGATATATTCTTTTTAATTTCTTTCATATCTTCTATTGTACGATACACCAAGATTATCTTGCACTATACGCAACACCGTATTAGCTTGCAGTATACGCAACACTAATCTTGGATCGTGTTACACACAATTTCATGTTTGTTTGATCGTAGTTATTCTACGAAACATTGAGTATATATATATATATACTCAATGTATTTTTTATACTCAACAACAAAGGAGTCGTGCACTACATGCAACCCTGACTTGGCTTGCATTACACGCAAATGTGACCCTCCTCGATAGCGTGTGTTGTACGCAATATCGAGTTTTTCTTAACAAAGATATATTATTATAATATTATTATGAACTAGACGTTATGAATAGTATTGACTAAACTTTGAATTTTATAACATTATTATTCATCTTACACATTTTCTAAAACATGGTATAAGACCAAAATAAATTTTTCGGGTAAAGTAAGTATTTTTCAAAAAATGTTGTTTTGCCGCCTTTTGATGGTGTACCCACCTTAAATCTAGTTATTTACATTTTTATAAGTTCAATTATACAAAATAAAATTATTCTTTGGAATCAGGATATAAAATTTTACCTTGTATAAATTTTTCATATTATTCTGATAACTTTCATATTTTAATGAATAGTAAAAACACACTATATTTTAATTAAAAACAACTTTTTTCATCGTAATAACTTATGTGGTTAAATTATAATATTTAATGGTTTTAAAGTATAAATAGAATATATTTTTACCATTTAATATAATTTATGTCATTAGCATTGATTTTACATTGAATTCGTAGGTTAAATCAATTCAATCTTTTGCAATGTTTTAAACAAAAACCAGTTTTCATTCGACAACGGGATTAATTTTAATTTAATTTCTGGATCTTCTGTGTCTTGAATTTGAAAAAATTAATTCCATATTTTGAATCAGTGGGTCCAAATTATGTTAATAGGATACTTTTTATTTTTGGGAATTATGAATAGTAACTACGGTAATTTTTATTTACCATAGTTAAAGGTAAATCGGGTAATTAAGGGCAAATATAATATTATAAAATTACCCTAACACATGACAAAATTCTATTGGATGTCTAAAAGGCGACCCATATCACCTAAGGGTAGGATTAGATTCATTTTATAGACTTTTTACCATGAAAATAATTTAATTATTATTAAAACCAAAGAAAGTGACAACATGTCACTCTCTTAAAGCTTATAAGTATAATAATTTTAATTTAGTGATAAATATCATAAAACTTCGAACATGAATAGTATTCAGAAATCTAATAAAATTATCTACATCATGATAATTTATTTATAATTTTTATGGATTAAATAATTGTCATTAATGGTGATACATTAATGATGCAGAAATTATTTATTAAGTGAAAAATCAGTAATATAGTTTTTATTGAAATAATAATACCAATTAAAAGGCCCTCAAACCTGACCAAAACTTATTTATAGTGTATATATACACCTTAATCATCCAATTACCTAATATATAACCGTTTGGAGTCTTATAAAAGTGATTATGACACTTATATTATTTTATTTTAATTGATTCCAAAGTTGTCACCTTCATAATTTAATAAATATAACAATTTAAATATTAAGATTTTAAGAAGATAAATTCGAGTAAAAGTATTAATGTGAAAGTTAATAGATTTATAATCATCATAGGAGTTTATTTTTAATTTTTATACAACAAATAAGTATATGAGATAATTATACAAAAATGTTGTAGTAATTATTTTATTAAGAGATAAACCAAATAAATGGTTTTAAAAATAATAAAATAAATATTATATGAACTATTTAATGGTCTAAAATACTTTTTTAGATACATATGACCTTTTATGAATCTATTAAAGCTTTTAGATCAAAAATATCTTCTGTATATATTTTATTTAAATTCAAATTAATGAATAGTGTCAAAATTGACACTACTGTTATTTTATAAAAATAACATATTATAAAATTTTTAAAAAATTAAAAAAATATATAAACATTATAAATTTATATTTATATGGTCTAAAATGTTATAACGTATCCAATTATGGAAAATTCACAACAAATAAGTGATTATTTGTTATAATTTAAAATTTAGAATTTTATTACCACAAATACAATTAAATTGATTAAGTAAGGATAAATCAAGTTGATAATGTTTACAATAATTTCCTAACATGTATAAATTTTATTGGTTGATGATATTACAACCCTATCGCATCTAATATTTGAATATGAGTCATTTTTGGAGGTCTTTAAGTGGGGTTAGATTTATTATAAATTAATATTTTTAAGATTTCCAAAGGTGCTCCTCCCCTCCCTTATAAAAGGGACCTCCTCCCTCTCTTCCTCACACCAATTTGAGCCTTCATGCTCGGCAAAACCCTGAAAAATTCTCTTCTAAAATTCCCTAGAAACATCCTATAGGTCCTGGTTATCTTACAAGACCAATTGTAGTGCCCTAAGAGGAGGTCTCAAAGAGGCGCTTCAAAGAAGAGGTAATGTTCGTTGCCGATTCTTTCAACTTTATTTCTTCTTCCACTTATTCTTATTTAGTTGTTTCATTATTAAGTAATAACATAAGTATGAATAATATACTTATATGTTATTATAAGTATGAAACAACCCTATTTAACCATTTATCCATCCTACGGAAAATGAAATCACCGTGCGTGCGTACGTACGGAATACCGTCTCCACGCCGTGGTGTAATCTATTTTCCACCACCACCTTACATGGATGGGTATAATGGTGTAAATAATGAATATATATGATTATTGTAAAGTGATATTGATTCTTAAATATTATACATACACTTCAATACAATTCCACGATCATGGGAATGATATCATCGCTCATGCGTACGTACGGACTACCACCTCCATGACGTGATGAGATTCATTCTCAATGATTAACCATTCATGAATGATTATAAAGTATATATAATAATTAATCACTAAATATATGACATAATAATTATACTGGATTTAAGTATTTATATATTTATGTCATCTAATTAATTCTGTTCAATTCAATAAGGAAACGAAAACAGTGTTCATGTGTACGTACGGCCTACCGTCTCCATGAACGGTGTATTTCTTTCCATTTATAGATCTATTATATATATGTATATTCTGAATATATATTATATATAAGTCTTGCTTTACATTCTGGATGTAAGCAACCATGATCTAAGTAATCATATGAATAATTACAAGTTAAAACACGAATGACAAATGAAATGATTTTACCCAAAATGCTACTTTAACATTAATTTACAAAAGAATGGGTAATATAAAGTCATAAGTGAACCATATATGATATCATAACAATGAATATGATTATGTAATAAGTCAATGACATTATTTAAATCATTATACAGGAGGTTCGTATCAATACGAAGCATATCGGACATAAGGTAAGGGATAATTATTCCAATCTCATTCTTATCTGAGATTGTTTACTCGTAAGTATTTACTGGGGGTTATGTTTATTATCCATGTCCATATGATCTCAAAATGTTTTCATAAAATTTTTACTTTACTTCCATGTATATTTAAGACATTTTTACCCTTTTCTTACTTTTACCACATCGTATGGAAGGAATCTTTCTTTTATTTACCATACAAGGTACTTTTTGACTTTTCTGACAAAAGTATGAGGAAATTGTTATTTTTTTACTTCTACGGTGTTAACGGATTTTTATGGTTTCATAACGCCTCATTTTCCTGAAGCTTCCTCTACAATATTTTATGGTTATTTTCAACAATATCATTTCCTTTCAAAATTGAATGGCATTTTGTGAAAAGAAAATGATTTTGAAGAAGAAAGGATATTTTCCTCAAGAATTCATTTCAAGTGTTTTATCAAAACCATTTTCAATATAAGATGAAATTTTTTCATATGTATATGTTTCAAGTATAATGTCTCTATGATTTACATGCTTTCGCTTTTCTTATGATGAAATATCCATTTGTTTTATATGGATTATGTGATGATGATATGATGTTTATGAAACCCATTTTATTCTATGGGTTATGATGAATGTTTTAAGTTTATGTTGTGGCACAAGTAAGAATGATTTCATTATGAGATGGTTGGGACCTATATATCCCTAAAATTCATTGGGTAAAGATTTATATATCATGAGATAGATATGGATGGAATGGTAAGTTAATCTGGTTCAGTGTTACAGGACGGAAATGAGGAGTGAACTTGATTCAGAAAGGGACTTTGTCCACTAAGATGGTCATGGCAGTAATGCCTTGGCTACTATGGAAATCATTACATGTGCTTAATGGATGCCACAATTACATGCTTTATTCCTCTGATATTTTATCATTATTGATGATCCATTATGATCTATGCCTTACCTACTGCCATGTTTTATGTCACTGCTCAAGATTTTGATGTTTAAATATTATGTTCATGTTTTTAAGTTCAAATGTATATGGTTTGTTTTATTTTCTATATGCTTACCCTTACTGAGCATTTGAGCTCACCCTTTAAATGTTTTCTTTTCCCCAGGATTCAAAGAAAGTTTTTAGGTAATAAAACAAAAGGGGAAGATCATTAATGGAGATGTTAAAGATCTTTCACCACGATTAGAAGATTATATTCCGAGTTTCCAAAGACACTAAACTATTACAATCCTTGTGTGTCTATTTTTGTTATGTATTAAGTATTCCACAAAAGTAATGTAATGTCCATGTATGTCAATCTTAGGGTCCTTATAAAATAGTTGAAGGTCCTCATTGCATGACCCTAAACTATAGAACACCTTAGTCCTCATTGCATGACATTAAACTAAAGGACACTTGTGTCCTTATTTCATGATGTTAAACTACAAATACCATCATCCATCATCACTCCTTATCAAAGGAACACAATATATGAACCATGGTTGAAAAAGGATTGAGATATTTCCATCACCTTTTCTGAACACCTCAATCCATAAATTAAATATCATTTGTTAAGTTTCTAATTTTGAAACAAACCTTTAATGGATATTGGTGATGACTATGTCTATCTATAAAGGAGTTCTCTATCCATTTATGTATACATTACCCATGTTTTCTCTTGTATATGTGCTTATTGTTTGTCTTGTAAACTAGAGGAATTTTTTTCTAGAAAAATGGTCATTTAATTCCCATGTTCTCTAAAAACATTTCACTAGATTCTATCCTTTGAACATGGTCATCATACATTTCTTTCATGTGCGTAATTAACTATTACTCACAATATTAGAACCTTGGACCATGGTTTACAACATCCTTACCCCTGTTTAAAAAAAATTTTGGAGTATTATTGACTTTGGGGACCATAATTGTGGTTTTTTTCACACTTACCCCTTTTCCATGCTCTATAAATCATGAAATTAAACTATATGAACTTTTATTAAAGCTATACGACTGTAAAATTTATCCTTTGTGGTTCTAAATCATATGACACTAATATTCTAGTGAAAATGACTAAAAAAGCATACTAAAAAATTTTAAAGGTAATTCAGATCAAAATTCATCTCTCTACTCACTAGGCTCCACTCATTAAGGAATTAAGAAAAAGTTATAGTGAATATAAAATAGGCCAAAGTATGCAGGGCATATGTTATAACCCTAGGAAAAGTTGACATGATTGGTGAAACCTTTCGATTCATTATCATTAAACCCTTTTAATCCATTAAAAAGTTTGATCAATGGTTTATCAAGTCAATTAAACCTTATAATGTGTTCAACACATGAAAATATAATTTTTAGGGTCCAAAACCCTCTTCAGATATCCTTTTTACCAAAACATATTTCATATTACAAGTGTTTAAACCTTCAAAAATATTTTATATCCATAGATAAGTTTTTATCTAGCTTAAAGGGAATATCTATATGACTACACATACATTCCCAATGTTGGATCCTTCATATACACCCTCATATTTTCCTATCAACTAGAGTACTTTTCACCTTGAAAAAGGTTCCCTGATCCATGTGTTCCCTGAAAATATCCTAATGGAACTCATCAACACGGTGTGTTCTTAACCATCCCATTCATGTTTATCCCATATCATCATCCATAGTTCAAAATCCTTGATATGTGATTTACATAACTCATAATCAAATTATTTAAGTTAATTAAATATTCTCAATGTTATGCTACCATAAATTGGACATGTTCTCTATGGAACAGATGCAGTACCTCAATTGTGAATATTTTATGAGTCCTTATATTATGACCATAAACCACATGGTATAAGGCTTGAGATTTATGAATATAAACTAAATTCTCCCTTTTCTAAGGTAGTCTATACTATAAATAGTCCCTCAAATCCTAAAGAGTCTCACTCACCCCATATAGTATAAACTATCTCTAGAGTTCCAAAACCCTTATTGAATGTTCTTTTCTCATAACCCACTTCATACATTGAGAACCTAAATCCCCAAAAATATTCTTTTTCCTTCTGTAAATATTGTGTTTGTCTTCATGGGGATATATTCTTGACTATGCATGTATATCCCAGGTTTTCTCCTAAATATGAACTCCTAGTTTGGAATATCAACTAGGGAAATTTTTTACTTGAAAAATGGTCCTTTGATTTCCATGTTCCCTGATGACATTGTAGCGGAACTCATCACCCCAGTTTGATTTAAAATTTTCCTCATTATGTCTCTATCAACTCATCAACCTGATTTATTCTCCTTGAGACATGATTTACCTTTTTCATTAGTCCATCATTCAAGATACCATGATTTTTTCTTGAAAACATGGTTAGTGTTATATAACCATAAATAGTAATAGAATATGTTCAAATATATAAAAATTTAAATGCATCAACACATAGTAAAATATATATGACTACAACTTACAACAACACTACAACCTACAACAAAACATGGTAAAATATATACAACCTTAAACTAAATCAATATATTTTCTATGATATATATCTTTAAACTATAACGGTACATGTTCTAATTTATTTGAACTTAAACTATAGAAATATATTGTCAAATCTATATGAACTTAAACTACAACAAAAATCCGTCAATATTGTATGTCCTTAAAATTTAGTATTTTTGGGTCAAATAATTTTGACATAAAACATAAAAATCCCATAAATATGATGTAAATTCCCTTGAACTTCTAAAGGGAATAGACAAAGCACTCATCAGGATGAAGTCCCATAAATGAAGTTCTAGAAAAAAATCATTCTCTTCTTGTTGGACATGTACATTGCATGATTTAGGAAAAAATAAGAATTGGAAATACATCAAAAATATTTTTAGGTCAAAAAAAAATAAATGGTATCCTAAGAAATATCCATGTCACTTCTCTTTATTCCATCCCCATGTGATTCTTGGGAAAATGTAAGGGCAACAAATTAAAGAGATACAAAGTTTTTGAGGCCCACCATATAGTCCCAACAATAGTCAAGAAATGATCAGTAGGACCTTGAACTAGGAAAATGTTCCAGAACTACTTTACTATAACATGATCACCCATGTAACCCATTTGAACCAAAATATTCATCATTACTCCAAATATACAATCTCTAGTGTGTTGGTGATGATGTTTATGCCAATATCTATCAGTGAGACATACCACTAAAGAATTCATTATGATTAAACAATTTGAGATTGGATTTAGGTTGACATAATATTTTAGAGAATCATAACATTTCTTAGTGGCTGATAAGATACCATGAATAAATAAATATCAAAAAAACATGGAATTTAAAAGATTATATTTATTGATAATTAAATTGGATGGATACATATCTACATCATAGAATATCTCTCATGATCTCACAAATAATGGGAGTTCCTAAATATATAAAAATACAATCACATTTTTTTAGATAAAACCTTGACAAATGCTATATTCTACCAATGATAGGCTATTGATTGGTTAAATTTTTCCTCTATTGTTGTTTTCACCTCTGAAATCTACCACAGAGCCTCTGCACCAGCAAAAGCATCAATTTTGAACTTTTCCACAATTTTAGTAAACTTATATTATTTTATCACTATCTTATGCACAATATTATACATGTAAGGTAGGAGAAGAAACTATTTATAAAGACTGTAAATCTCATCTCTCCAAGAATATACCATGTTTTGGTGAATTGATATTTCTATTTCACATTGAGAAGATTCATTCAGGGCCTCATTTTTTTGTTGTATGACTGAAGATGATGTCTCTTCCATTGATACTATCAATTTTAGGGACATATATTTCTCCCTAATTGTGACCTCCTCCATTACCCAAGCATGGGGTGATTAATAGTTGAACCCCCTATAGTCGAGATTTGTGAACAATTATTTGAGGTGGCTCAACCAGTCCTTGATATCTTCAAAAGGGACATCTATGACCAGGCTCTAGACGTATTCCTACACTTTTCTACTAGGTTATTTTTGAAATGATGGGTATTATGAGTCATGAAAATGATCAGTCATTAGAATAGATATGTATTTTGGAAGCAAGTCACTGAGTGCGAGACTCATACTATAATCCAGTAGAATGATTGATACAATAAAAGATTGTATCCTAATTGTTTCAGTTGGGAGAGTTCCTAAAGTAAGAGGATCCAAAACCTCTATTTTTAGTGGTGGAACTACTAAAATTAAGAATATAAAGCCTGTTATCTGATGAAAAATTATAATTGTGTCAAATTATTAGTAACACTATTAATAATTAAGAATATTTCTTTATATTTAAGGATAATGGATACTTATATAGTTGCATTATCAACTTTAGGAGAAAGTGTGATGTATTATTATTCTAAATGACCCTGAGATGAAGATGAATTTACTTTCACTAATGAAGTCTACCTAAGGATTGTGATGAGGTCTCAACTTGAATAATTGTTAGCATAAAAAGAGTTCATACAATATGATACAAACCTAATTATATACCTAGTTTAAAAAGAAATACTTACCCTCTCCTTGAAATGTATCTAACCTAGTAGGATCATCAGGAGAATAACTACTTGTTTTAGGATATTCCAATGGAAATTTCACCCATGATGGATCAAAGGGAATGAGATAAAATTAAACCACATCAGACATCAAAACTACCCTGTTTTGGACCCTAGAAATATCTACTCCTACATAAAACTAATCTAATGCATGAGGTCACACCTAAGGGATGGAATGAGTATTTTTAATGGAGGAATATGTATGTAATATTGAAGGGACAAGATGATAACATGTGTAATTAGTCATACCTAGACAATCTACTTTATATATTCAATTTAAAAATCCTAAAAATACAACACTTACTAAATCTAGGTGGGCCACTTCATTGATAACCATACTTGATTCGTATTTTTAGAATTTTTTCAGAAATGTCCTTTGGATGAAACCAATTATTGAGGGGTCAAAGGTGGTGTCTATGAATTCATGGTAAAAAAACTATTATAGATTAGTAATTATAGATTATATAAGAATTATTTGACTAGAAGATCATTAATCTTCATGCTCCATGTCACCGTTTAAGCCAACCTTAACCACTATTCCCCTAAGAGAGTATTATAGGGAAATCATAGGTGACTGAATTCCTCTATCCTCCTATAATGTACAAGGGAAATATACGAAATATTTTAAAAACATAAAAACATTTTTTTGTAATAAAAAAATTTATCACACGTCTTTTTTGGAGCTATGATGTTCTCCCTTATCTTCACCAGTGACATTCTTAATTTTTTTTACCTGAAAATTAAAATTTTATTATAATTTTTATTTGAAAAAAACAATTAAACAAACAAGTAAAATCAATGAAAAATGTTATTCAATACAAAAGGAACTCACAAGGTCATGGAAAAAAAGGTAAGATTGTTAGAACCACTTACCTGATATAATCCCAATTGTAGTGTTTCAATCTTCATGCTCAAGTAATCCCAGATTAAGTATTCAAAGTGGGTAACAATTCTTTCCCAATTCTAGATATATTCTTCCACATTGATAATTATTGTATTTAAACCCCTTTCCAATATCAAATATTGTTGGTAAATCTTGTCACCTTCAACCTCACTAACATCTATTTAAGCCTCTCTTTCAATAATTATTTCCACATTATCCCACGGTGAAAAATGGTTATAACCTTTTCTGTAATTTCTTCCTTAGAATAAATAATTAACTCAATGTGTTTATTTTTATATCCTTCCTTCTTTACTACCATACCACCCTTCCCTTAACTATTAATTCCTAGACACTTTTCCTTATTATTTCTAATTCATAGATATAAATCTTACATGCATTCCAGGTCATGAGGATTCGGTTAACATTCCTTTTCATTTTCCTTAAAATATAATATTTTTTTCATCATTTAAGGTAGATGGGGGTAGTATTTCCTCCATTTATTTCCCTTAACTTTAGTCACAATATAGCACCCTGCATCACAATGCCACTTCTGACCTTTCTTCTTCCATAGGTTATAAAAACCTCTAAATCTTGCTACCTCCTTAATACAAATATTTAGATGTATAGAAACCTCATCATCATAATTACCCTTAGAGAGAAATTTTTCCCTCAAGGTATACTCCACTACTAATGGTTATCACACATCTAGAGTAGTATATGGGGAATAAACCTAGTGAGGAACATTTATATCTCCACTGGATGTCTGGCCTATTTCATTCTCCTGAACTAGAACTTCCTCCTTCAATCCATTAAAGTGGTTCTCTAGTATAATAGTTACCATATCCTTTTTTGGATTGTACATGGTCACTACATTCACTATATTCCCTATAACTTCTATCTTCTTGTAACATGTATGACCTACCTTATTTGTTGGATGAGCCATGCATGCATGATCAAGGACCTGACCATGGGAAACTGGAACACCATTCTGTATAGTAGAGCTTCTCCCTAGAGTTTCTAGAGAAAACTGGTCTGGTACAACCTAAAATGAGGGGCACGAAGTTGAACGTACATCAATAAGCTCCTTGAAACTACAACCAGAGGCTACCAGCTACCCATTATGAAAGCCTCTATTATTCATGGTCTCCACAAATAAAAGAGAAACCAAAAGATAAAATAGATGATCCTATTCTATAACATCTCATACTTGTTTATTGACACCCAAATCATGCTTCAATATGTCAAATATTACAGAGACTATTGCATCATAAAGTCATTTTTCAATCTATAGATGACATGTCCTTAATGTGTCCTTAACACCCTGATTGTAAACTATAAGAGTCATGTTAGATACAAACCCATTCTGTGAAACACCATTAACCTCCACATGGTGAAGTGAGTGAACATGGTGGCAAACATAGGGAAAATTACCCAATAGAATACATGAAGAGAAAAAGTCAGTCAAATATTCAAAAAACACCAGTTTCTTGCAAGAAAATTCCTCCCCAACTATGGTCCAAATATAGTCAATAGTAAGTTTGGAAGATTCTACCTCAACAAAAATGCATGGTGAGATGGGATGAAAAATAAAATCAGTTCTACTATCTAAACTCAGGAATCGACCAATCATATTTCCAAGCACATGGATAATAGCAGGTGTTTGGAAAGGAAGGGGGAGTTTAGGAATACTAACCCATGTATTGGTAGGTAGAATATTTATTTTCAAGTAGAAATAATAGGATAAGTGAGAAAGGAAGATGCAATATCCATTTAATATGAAAGGATCTCTGGACCACGCTCATATTGGATCTTCCTCTAATGAAAAATAAATAATCATGTGCCTCTTGTTAAGAATTCCAATAACCACTCTATCCTATAAACCCTAGGAAGAAAGTAAGAACCTTTAAAATTCATCAAAAAAAGGAATATAATGCCTAAAGGGAGCCAACAGGGTCATATTTAGACATACAAATGATTTTTTGAATTTATGAGGGAGATAGTGAGAGATTATGGCAACCTCCATGGAGATCTAGTACTTTAGGGCTAAGATCAATGGCTGGGAAAGGAGGAAGAGAGTCCAAGTTTAAAAATAGTGAGAAGGGAGGCTGAGAGGAAGCAATGAATGGATGGAGTCACTCCCCCTATAGTGGGGGAGAGACTGGGATCATAGCCATTTCCACATAGGGAATCCTTGCCTAAGCACCGACAGGATAGGAGTTCAAATTCATCAGAGTTCTCATTTCATATATAATTTTTGAATCATTTATTTGTTCTTGATACATGTTTTATACTATGTTTCTATAATTTATTATTCGTTAATTTTAAGAAATTGTATGTGATTATAAAAAAAGATGTTTCTGTAAATTTCTAAAATTATAAATGATTAATGTTACAAATTCATAAGATTTTATGTGAAATTTTCGATGATCGACTCTAGAGAGACAAAGACTAAAGACATAAATCCATTTTAAGCCTTAAATGTTTCCAGATGAATAAAACTCATGACATAAGAGGAATTCCTATGATGTAAAATCCTCAGGCTCTACTTATGTTCAACATTCCCAAATAACCCATGAATTAATATAGGCTATAAATACTAGAGATATAGAGTATTAAAGAATTGAATGTTTTCATTCATTTCATTAAAGGGATATCTAAAATATAAAAAATTTATCATAGAGTAACTCATGAAGACTTATGTTGTAAAATCCATTTACACCATAAAATGATATGGACAATTTATATTCAAGGAACTCAAAATTTAGAGGTGTTTATATTTTATGTTCATTTTAACCCAGTTTTATCTAATTTTTCTCCTATTTTATAAATTCTATTTCTTCCATAATATCATTAAATGAAAGTATTAAGTCAATCATTTTTGTTCCAAACCTATTTTTTGTAGCATCAATCAATGTGGTGTTCTATTTCTTCTCACTCCAAGTAATCATATAAATTTAAATAAATTTTTCTTAAATATTGTATTTTATAAGGATTACGTCAATCTTTTTACTATTTCACATGTCTTAATTTTATACCTCCACATGAATATAATTTTTCCAGGGTTAGGGGTAATGAGTAAGGGTAACAACACTTAATTAATCCTTAAATAAAAACTTGGGTAATCTGTTGGTTAGTAATTAAGTTAAGAAATCGTGTTAATCACATTTGTTAACATGATAATGATTCGTGGAATTGCAGTAGAAGGACCCTAAACAAATTGGAGTAATGTAGTATAGGACTTGAACCTTGTATTAATTTATACTTTTGAAGTCACACATTTTATACCTAGATGCACAAAAAAATATATGACTAAATAGTTGATTCTACTCTAAGTATGTCCAAATGTTTAGATCAAAATCAATTTGTGAATATTGAATTTATTCACTGCCTAATTTATAAGACCAAACCAAGATAGATTTAGGAATACCCTTTGCATAGGCACTATGAAATAGATACTAAACACTTCTTAACTAATTTCCAATTAATCCAATTTGTTTAGAATAAACCCAAATCCATCATATTCACATGGGAAAATCATATTAAGTTCCAATCCCTGGGTATAAAATTCATTTTCATCACCTCCCTATGGGTTCGACACTACACTTATACTATTCATAGAACCTTCACAATATTGCTTGTTGAGTTATATATAAATTTATAATCTATTTATTCTTGGGGGAATAAACTAAAATACATGGGCCAGTCAAATTTTGGAACTATTGTTGATGAATTTTCATTTATATGATGAACTTTATGTTTGAACCTTTGATTACCTCACATACCATTCGTTCCCTAATTCTTTGTAGAGATTATTTCATATGGATCAGTTTCTTCATCCGTGATAAGCTTAAATGAATGATACATGACCCTTTGACTGGTTCAAAGAGCCTAAAATCTCTAGAATATCTTTTTTAGAATATAAAATTTAAAGATACATATCTTAACACTATTAGAAAACTGAAAATTAGAACAAAAATTTTGTGGCTCCCAATCATCAAACTGTCCAATACATGTCACTTAAAAAGTTGGGACGACAACCTCTACTATTTAAGTGAAATATCAATGATTAAGACTTTCCATACATTATTCATGCAGCTACTAACATTGTTCTCCATCCCATTTTGGCATACACATTCGAAATTAAACTTTTCCTAATTCAAATGATCCAGAATAAGGGTCAGTTTTGTGGAATTAAGGGTGAGGATCCACATATACATATAACAATTTTTTAGAAGTATGTGCCACCTTTGATATCTAATGTGTGTCTTTTAAAACCATAAGGATTAGGGGTTTCCCCATTTCTTTAAAGGATATATCCAAGTATTCGATGAAAATTTAGGAACTCAATTATATTACTTCTTGGGATGATTTGGCCAAGAAATTACTGTATTAGTGCTTCCTACCCATTTGAACCTGGAAACTCTAGAATGATATTTAGAGTTTTCCCCATGTGGTTGGAGAATCATCCTAGGAGGCATGGGATTGGTTTAAGGAGTTTACATGAATGTGACCACACCAAAAACTCAGTATCTAGTTACAACTATAAACTTTTTAACATAGATAAAAACACACCACTTAGACCATGGTAGATGTTTCCGCTAATGGAGGACTTATGTTGAAACTATAAAAAGCTGGTAGGGCACTCTATAATGAAATTTCACACAATACAAGAATTTGGAAAATAGATAGAGGACACAATGCTTGGGTTGCACCATGTTGAAGAGAGAATCCACCTTGAATCCTATGTTAAATCCCTTATAGAGAAAATAGACAACTTTCAATTTCACAAAAAAAAACTCCACCACGTGCTCTTATTATAGAGGTCCAGTCGTGTGAGATGTGTGGAGTTCCATACCCATATAAGAACAGCCAGGAAGATATTAAGGAAAATAAAACTCAATACTGTAACTATGTTAAATACAATCAACAACATCAATAGTATAATTATTCTTACTACTAGAAGATACCCATTCAATAATTGTAATATCCCAATATATGTTTTTATCAATAAATAAGTGGTTATGATCCACAAATAAATTAGGAACCACCTAGTCACAACCCTCAAAATAAATCCCCTTGACCATAACAACCATTCCCTTAATAACCATTTCCACCAAGGGATTAGAATTATCCATAATAATAATCATATCAATAGAATTACTTGTATAGGAATCCACAAGTATCACCATAATAATAATCCAACTTGAAAAATATACTTACTGAAATTGTTCAAAAATTGGGAAAATTAATGAATGTGTAAGAAAATGAAATAAAAAACCCAAGTCTACTCTTCAAAACCATGAACATCAAGTAGGGTAAATTTCCAAGACTCTATCTGATCAACTACTAATCACATGACCTGGTAATATTGTGGCCCATCCAAGAGAGGAGGCTACGTTATTATCCTTTGAAGCTAGAGAGAAATAAATTTTCAATAGCCTTATAAAGGTGACCAGAGGAAGATAGCAGAATCAAATACAACCAAGGTAATTGTTTAAAATAAAAAAGAAAAAAAGAAAAAAAATCCTGAATTATAAGTGAATATATGAGAAAAATATTATGCACAAGATAATCCCACTAAAAATGATGCATGTGTGGAACCACCACTATAAATTCCCCCTCTTTTATTCCCAGAGAGGATGTGACAAGGTACGATAGAGGGAAAATATAAATTTATATATATATGTTTAAACAACTCCACATTAAAATTACATTTGATGGATCCATTTATCAGATGTAATATTATGTCAAATTCTTAAATGAGTTTCTATCCAATAAGTTAAAGATATAATAAATAGGTTTTATTTAATTAAATAAATAATTATCTATTGTTTTTCAAAAGAAGATAACAATAATGATGAGGGAACTTAGTAGTTTCTCAATCCCATGTACCATTAGGAAGTGAAATTTTGGGAAATCTCTATTTGGTCTAAGTACAAGAATCAATCTAATAAAAATGAATGTATTTAAAAAATTAGGACTCAAGGAACATATGATAACACTAGTGGCTCTTAATATTGTAAAAAAAATCATCCATATATCCTTGGGAACTTATTAAGGATTCCATTTCTTCCCAACATGGGATGCTTGTTACTGAGGAGACAATTGGGATATATAAACTTATTAGAACATCAATTGTTATCTTATAGTGGAAATGAATGAATAAATACATTGTTAAAAGATTGAGGAATTTTGATTTATTGACCAAATGTTTTATTGAGACTAATATATACCTTATCTTAATATGTCATGATATTTCTATGAATGACCTTGTTAGGATTAAGCCAAGTATCAATCCAATTTATCCCTTCCCACCCTAATGTTTGATTAATTGTATGATGTTTATTTGAATTAGTGAGGGGAGGAATCATTTATACTAGACATGGGATTCTTATTACTGATGAGAAGTGTTGTTGAATTTTAACCTGATCTTCAAGATGTGGTCCATGGTTAAAGCTTCCAAGAAAAGTGGATATTTACTTGAGTGTCAAGATATTTTTATGAATGATAAAGAATATGATATTATGACTCTTTAATATGAAAAGGAGATCAAGTCCTGTGATGAGTATGGTAAAAGATAATATGAGTACATGAAATATGTCATGCCACTTAAAATATATTCCATCCTAGATTCCTCCCCATCAATCATAATTACACCAACCTTTAAACTAAATCATATTCTAAAAATGAGTAAATAATCATATTAAGAGATAGTGGATACACTTTTCATAATTATAAGCAACGAAATAACTTAACAGAAAGAGGATCAGATGTTGGAAGTCCTAAATAGCCATAATATCTCAAAATCATGGTGTGTGGATGATATCATGGGGACCAAACCTGCGATTTTTACTTATAAGATTTTATTAAAAGAGTTATCAAAACCAAAACCCCAGCCCTAAGGGGGATCTCCCCACCTTTGAAGGATGTGGTTAAAGAAGATGTTTTTAAGCTTATTGATGCATATATTATATTATTCATCTCTGATAGTAAATGGGTGAGCCTTTAATAAGTAGTTCCAAAGAATGGAGGCTTAACATAGATTAAAAATAATGAAGATGAATTAGTACCAACTAGGAACATTTTAGAATGATGAGTCTGCATTGATCATAAAATTCTCAATTAAGTTATAAGGAAGGACCATTTTTCTCTACCATTAATGGATCAGATGATTTAGAGATTAATTGGGAGTGAACTCTATTATATCTTGAATGGATATTCTAGATATATTCAGATCCCTATCAACCTGGATTATTATTCAATGACACCATTATCCTACCCATTCAAAACCTTTTATGATAAATGAATTTCTTTTGGAATGTTTTAATCATTGACAACATTCCAATGGTATATGACACACATATTTCATGATATGAAAGAGGTGTTTTTGATGATTTTTATGGATTATTTTTCCGTTTATAGGAAATCTATCATGGTATGTTTATGTTACCTAGAATTTGGATTGCAATGTTCTAAAGAAAAATATATTATGCTCAACGGAGAAAAATTCCAGTTTATTGTGAAAGGATTTATAGTCCATGGGAATAATATTTCAAAGTACAGCATATAGGTTGATCTAGTTAAAAGAAAATTCACCAAGGAGTTTCCAAAACCCACAACTATTAAATGAATAATAAGTTTTTATGCCATGATAGATGTTATCATCAGTTTTTAAAAGTCTTTCCAAAAATATTTCAACCACTAAAAACTTAAAATCCAGATATATCCCTTTATTATTCATTAAGTAGTGTTTAAAATCCTTTGAAACTTTGAATAAAAACCTAGTGGAAGCCCCTGTTATCATCTCTCTAAAATGTGTAAAGGACATCAAGATAATGTGTGACACAAGTGACTTTTCTATAGGTTTTTTTTTGTATAGTGGGCTGGGAAAATGTTTCTTCCCATATATTATGCTATAAATACCCTTAATTATGATCAAATTAATTAAACAACAAAATTTAAATAGAATCTTATAGGGGTTTTCAGGTTTGATAAATTTAAATTATACATTGTTCTCTCTATAGTTTGGGTTTTCAAAGATCATGCATCATTAAACTATTTTTTTAATAAATTTGATTACAAACCATGGTTTAATTGATGGATCATATTAATGAAAGAGTTAAAATTTTATTAATGAAATGATGGGGATTGATAATTTATTTTTTGTCCATATTTCTATACTCCCGCTACCAAATATTGAAGATGAAAAAGAGAAGAAAAATATGGAAAACTTCCCTGATGAAATTCTCTTCAATGTGGATATGCATGATCGACTATGTCTTGAAGATATAGAAAAATATTTGGACACTATGACTCTTTATCCATACTTCTACTAGCCCCAATGGAAGATGTTTTTGTCATATGTGTCACACAAATTCTGGGATGAGCTACTATCATTCAAGGGATGTGGTGATGGATCAATGTGATATTGTATCCTAAAATATTAAATTCAGAGTGTGTTAAATATTAACTATGTGTCATTGATTAGAAGACACCATGGGTTTTATCATACCATTTACAAAATTATTCAAACTATATTCTTCTGACCCCCACTCCATCGGGACATAAAGAGCTTTTTGAAAAGCTGCAATAATTTCCAGTGAACATGAACCATTGGTAAGAGAACTAAAATTTTATTTATCCCCATCCTTGAAGTGGAAAATTTTTATTTTTGGGGAATATATTTCATGGTAACATTTCCTAAATCCTATGTAAATTTTTTTATCTTGGTTAGTGTAGACTATATATTGAATTGGGTAGAAGAAGAAGCTACCAACCTTGACACAACCAAAGTGGTTATGAATTTTCTAAAGAATTTTATTCTCGGTTTGTATTTACCCAGCTAGTTATTAGTGATCATGGAAAACAATTCAAAAATAATTTCACAATTAGGTTTATTAAGATGTATGGAATTTTATACAATACTAACACGCCTTACTACCTAGAGACCTGTGGGCATGTGGAACTATACATTCATGAAATTAAACAAATTCCTGACAAAATAAAGAATGGAAGTTGGAAATATTATATTGTAGAACACGATTATTCCCTTTGAGCATATTTCATGGAATAAAAAACACCCATCATCACAAAAACTTTCCAACTTTTCTATGGAAAACAATGTCACATTCCAATCAAATTAGAGAACTACTCATTTTAGGTAATCAAAATGAAAATATGGATCCCTAGAAGGATAAGAAGCAAGTATTAATGAAATTAGATTGTCTTGATGAAATTATAAGGGACTCCTTAGAGAATTCCAAAATTTATAAAGAGAAAACAATTAAATTACATTATGACATCTATAAATTGCATATATATTTTTACAGGATTTTATGTGTGTTTTAATGGAATATTAATTGACTTAATATGATATTCATGCCTTGTTTTTTATATTTTTATAGTAGTACTGACATTTCTATGGAAGTAGGGACAATTTTGAGGAAAACGCGACATTATGAGAGTATGTTAAAACTTCATTTTGTACTAATTCATGGTGAATTACAACACATGAATTTTTAAGTGAATACATATATGGATGATGGAATGGAGACAAGAAAAACCACAATGTTTCAAAACTACAGAACAAGTAATATTCTTATTTTATGGAGTAAAAGAAGTTATTTTGTGAATTTAGTGAGTAAATGATATTAAAAGTTTATTGTCTCCTCTACAAGAAAAAAAAATTCATATCATAAAACAATGTTTTAAGAAGTAAGTTCAAAAAGGGAAATTTTTAGATATGTCGAGATACAAAACTTATGTCGTAAAGATCTTCAGTCACACTATGTAATCTGGATTTAAGATAAAAAACATATTTCAATTGGAAAATTTAATATGTTTACTCAAAGGTTTTTCATAGGGGGATTATATATTCAACCATCTCTGTGTATGGAGAATATTTTTCAAGGTATATGGATTCCACCATGGGGAGGCTAATGCTGGGGTTCCAACCCATAGTTTGATCACCATAGTTCAATTTTTCTTCTAATTTACTTTATTCTACTTTGATTTTACATGGTATTATCATTATTTTCTTTAAAATTTATTTTCATCAACCTATTTCATGTAAATTATATTCTCTTCAATATCTTATGGTTTTTGGTTTATTCATCATTGGTGATTCCCCCATGATGTTAGGTTAGATCCATAGGATAGAGAAGTTCCGATTCAAGGGGGTTCATATCCATATATCATGATTTCGTTTCACTTGAAGAATAATAGTATACCTTAGTTTCATTTTATGTTTTAATTAATTTCAATATTCTAAATTGGATCGCCGACCTATCATGTTCAGTGGTGGATGAAAACCAACATGGTAAATGATATTTAATTCATGGTCATTGAGTTGGATTATTCTTAGGTGTTTTCAATTAGGACTTAATGTGTATTAGTTATTTTAAATTCATCTAAACATAACTATTAATATGCTAGTATATTTTTGATGAAATGGAAAAAGTTATTTTTGAATATTTTTTTGATTTCACAAGTGTTAGAAGTGATTTCTTTATCAATGAAATTGAATTAATCATAGAAAATCAAATCTTGGAAACAAGAGTATATCTATTTTTCCTTTTTTGTATTTATGTTTTCATTATAATTAATTAATTTGTTTAATTATATTATTTTAATATAATAAAATTGAAATGGGGTAAACTTGATCTTTGGTAAAAAGTCTTTTTCTTCATTCCCTGATCTCTATAGAATAAACATCTTAGAAATGCTATATCATGCATTTAAATCTAGTATGGTTTGGGACATTATAAATTTATAATTTGGTCAAAGCCACATATAATTAGTGATGTTGTGTGGACTAGTGACATGACTAATGAATCACATGATGGATATTTATATTGGGGGTAAAGGTTCAATAATTCAATTCATGTTTAAAATTATTCCATAGAAAATTGAAATCTCAATGGTTGCTACTATTTGATGTTTTTCAATTATTCCCTTAAGAAACTATTGAAATTAAATAATGATATGGATTATCCTTTATGTTCAATGGAAAAAGGTTTAAAATTTACTGAGAATATTTTCAAGAAGGTTGTTTCCTATCTTTGAAATTCACCTCAGTAAGGGAAATTTCTATCTCCTGACATTAAATGAAGTGATAACGGGTATGAAACCCAGGTTGTCACCTTATTATAGAGTATTTAATTAATATATATCTTACAACATAAACTAATTATTTATGTCATAAAATTACTACTCTTTAAAAAAAATTCATACTCACAAAATTCATATTGTAATGTATAGATTTATAATATAAATTTCTTGGCCTCGCATTTTATCTGGTGAAACTATGGTTTACGGTGACACCTCTACTTCTAACACAATAATAACTCCCACTTAATCTATAAAGACTCCCCTAAGCCCTGCCACTACTTTTCTTCTCCTCCCCAATCGATTTCACCTCCTTTGGTCTCCTTTTTATAATAATCTACACCTCCTTCCCATTGCATTCTTACCATAATAGTGTGCACCAAAGGAGGTGTAATTCCACCTACCAAGTGTAAATGTTGGGGAATGAAATCATCCATGGTAAAGAATTCAGCCTAGAATTCAGCTCCACCACCACCACCTCAGGTGGATGCCACCCATCCTTCCTTTCTATCAGGTTTAAATTTTCCATCCAGATCATACCCTTCCTAGGACGCTTCATTAACTACTTCAATTCACCCATCCCTATGTTTTTCAGACATGTAGCATGAGGTCCTCTTCATCCATTTATAGGGAAATCCTATGCATATCCATGAGACATTGGATTTCGAAATCTTGAAAAATATCATTATGACCAATAAAGTCATGGATTCCTTACTTAGGATTATCCACTCTTGTATCATTGGGGTATGAGATGAAATGTATTAGGAGTTATTCCTTGAATTCCTTGTTACTTTCGATCTTGACATCATTAATGTCACCTTTCGGTTTGGAGGTAGGGACTGGAATATCTTTCTAGGGATGTTTGTAGTTGTACTTGGAATATATTCCCTATATTTAGTTTCTTATCTAGTTTACACTACCATGTTCACAGATCCAAACATTCATGACATCCCGAAGAGTCGGGCAATGATCTACCATGACGTCATGAGAATCTGTCACCCAACTACAACAAATAGAACTCAACTAATGGGTCATTCTCTCAAGATCATTCATCATGATCTAGAATATGTTTGGTTAGAATAAGGATACTATCATAGGGCCTCACTGAGGTTGAGGTGTCTAATCTTTCCACATCCATAGGATCCCCTGTAGTGAACACAACCCACCATTTAGCGTTGTCTTTTGAGGTCCATGCTAGGAGAACATGTGGAACCCTTATGGTTAGATCATTAATCAATATTTTTTTAACGAAATTGGGTGTCTTTATTCCTCCCTACCTTTATCTTACCTAGGAATTTTTTAGTCCATTCACATCAACCTACTCTATAAAATGGGGTTACTCTAGAAAGTGGTATATTATTATGACCGGGCACCTAGATATATTGAGCACACTAATGAGGCACTTTCTCTTCATACCTAAATAGATCATTCAGCCCTGATAATCAACCAACATATACCAAACCCAAGTCTACAATATCATATTAGTACATCCCAATTATGTTATATATATATATATATATATAATGATATGCATCCATGAAAACATTCCCTTGTTCATTCATGAGAACCAGTTGAGGATCTTCCATCACTTCAACATTTCATTCACTGAGCCCCCAGATTTTTCTTCCACTACTCCACCCCTTCTATAGATCCATAAGACACCAATCTATCCACCCACCTTACCCTTTTACCACTGAGTCTGCCTCCACATCCTTAAATACCCCTACTACCTTGACACCAGTGGTCACCCCAATCAAGATTCCTCCAGAGATCACTGAGCCTAATGATTAGTGGATTTATTATATGATCATGCTTTATGGGTAATGGTACCTTATCTAGAGACTCTACATGTGGTTCCATTAATCATTTAAACTACTTAATACATGTCCTCCATCGGCACCCTACCTCCTCCTACTTCTGGCCCTATCCCACAATTGTTGATCGATCTTAATGATAGCTCTATGAAACCTAATATAGTGATAGATTCACCTATTATTTCCACTATATATTATATATACATGGAGTTCTATATCTATCCACCCTGCACTGGGGAGGGGACCTCCAATGCTAATCGCATAGATTCTTCTTTCTCTTCTTTTTTGTTTCCCGTTATACCCCCTAATTTTATATTTATAAGTATATTTTCACTATGTTTCATATCCCTGATTTGTATCATTTATTTTACATAATGTAAGGGATTAACATTTTGTCTAATGGTGATCATCTTACACTGTCCTTATTCATTTTCATCTAGTTTTTATATGAATTAATCATCTGATTCTTCTATCACATTCAATCCACCTTCTAGGATATCATTTTTCCTCCTTTATGAGTTTTTTCCTTATAAATTTATGATTCATGGTACACCTTATGAGATCCATCTGATATATGCAAGGATTATCTTGTTACCACACTAAGGGATTGTTCTGACCATTTTTTATGTGGTCAATCCACCAGAGCATCCATTTGAGTTGGAACCATTTCCTCCAATTACTAAAAGAGGATAAGGAACATTGAGATGATGGATTGGTCTGACTAATATTGGTTTTCCATTTGGTTGATGATGTCATAAATATATATCTATAGGAGGAAACCCACAGTCAATTCTATTATTTCATATCTTCTACTGTTTTGGTCATTTTTTTCTTTTTTTTGGTCTTTGATTCTAGGAGTTTGTTCATGCATGTCATTGTACTATGTTCTCTACATTTATATGAGATGATATTCCATTTGTCTCTTGTGTGAACCTACACATATTCTTCTATCATTTTTAATATATATTTTGAACAAATATTTTATATAGTTCAATTATTATTTTTCTATAACATTATTATAGGTAGCCTAGATTTATATCATCTTTTGAAATTTTCCCTATGGAATGACATTTTCTCTAAGTATCTCTAGATTCCTTACACTATCTCTATTCTCTCAATATATATTTTTCTACTATAATTTCTATATTTCTAAGCTAGAATTTCAAAAAGTGCAGATACTATTTCATTTTAAGTGTGGCGGATATTCTTAAGAATTATTGCATTTGAATTTGGATTTTTCCTTATCTCATTAGTCTATGAGACATTTTTCACTTGAAACATGATTTAGCATTAAATAAAATTACACCCATATAAATAAAAGATAATTTTTGGATAAAAATTGTTAAAATCCATTATTTATATCGACTTAAAATTTTATCATGTTTATTGAGTTAAATATTTTATTTTTTATTTTAAATTACTGAAATCATTAATTAATTTAATTATTACATATAATAATGTCTAAAGTGATATCCCATTTTATTTCAATTAGCAATAAAAATCTAGTTTATATTTTTCCAATTTATACCTGGGCATATTTCTTGAGAGACACTTGGGACGGGTAAACCTATCAGAACTTGAAATGTGACCAAGGTCCATGCCAAGTAGTTTTACCTTTGTAAGACCACTTGAAAATAAAAATATAAATTCCATACATATAAAATTATAGAATAAAATTTTCAAATTCTTTATAAAATGTAAATATCCTTTTAGGGATTTTTTTTAATACTTTGCATAAAATCAAGTCCCATGAAAAGTGCTAAAAACTAATCCAAATTAATTTAAAGCATACAATGACATATAATAAGATTTTAAATTTATGTAAAGTACTTTAATAGAATTAAAGGAATTTAGAAAATTAAATATAAGGTTTTTTATTGAAAAATGTATCTTAAAACAAATGATAGGGAGCTGAAATGGTCTGAATCGCATCACCTTTTGCAGTAGATGCCATAGAAAATAAGAAGATGACTTAAGAGACCCATCACATGCCCTAACAATGGATGGAATCAAAAAAAACTACGTTAAAACATTGAACTGTGGTTTGTTAGAACTAATTATGTGAGAGGGAGTAGATAAAAAACTGAAATGGAAGGAGGAGGGATGCATAATCCTTACCTTAGTGTTTCAACTATGTATCCCCATGAAGTCTGGGTGAATCTCAATGATGGAAGGAGGCCATAAGGGAGAGGCATCTTTCTGATTTGGAATATCCAAGTAGGTGGGGGTGGGGGCATCACGTGAGTAGATAAGGGGCAGGGGAATACCCTCAAAAAATTTGGGGAGTAAAATGCGTAAAAGAAAGTAAAATTTTAAAATAAAAATAAAAATTTAATGTTCTGGAAAATGCGCATTGTTTACCAAGACATGCATTAACTATTTTTCTCCTACTAGACAAGAACAAATCACATTCACTATTACCCATAAGATACTCCCATGGTTGATCTATCCATTCTCAAGTTATGTGAATCAGTCTTGTAAAATATAGACCCCTAATGTATAGTTGGCACATGGTCACTCCTACCAATGCACAAAACATGTGCATCCCCACAACCCTTAAAATTTATAAATTTTCCATCGTAAATTCATATGATCTCAAACAAAACAAAATTACATAAATTAATTAATCAATGATTACCATTGCGACACAGTGAGTGTTATAGGTTGGACCTAGTAGGAATCATATTAATGCTGAATGTGATGGAAAATTTAACGAACTTCCTCCAACAAAACAAAATGAAATGGGAGATGGAAAGTAATATCTTGTGTCTATTTTCACCAAAATATCTCAATCTATGAATGATAACATGAATTATATTGGTCTTCCAAATGTCCAAATGAATGAAAATTTATTATTTATTATTTTATGTTAAATGACTATATTATTTCAGTGGTTCGTCTAATCCACTAATATCTGGGAAATGGATCAGTACCACTAAAAATATAATTTATATTTTATGGGGCCCAAGACCTGAAAAAACATTTTGGGTAGTATGTCGATAAGAAAGTGAAGTACATCAAAAGTGGAATATTATTAATAATATGAGGAAATATGAGTAAATTAACTCCATAACATGGGAAGAGTGTAAAAATTTATTTTTCAGTAAGTATTTTTCCCCCAACTCATCACACAAAGATGGAAAGGAAATCCATGGAACTAAATCATTAAAATGATGAATCTATTAGTACATATGAGGAAATTTTCACCAAAAATACAAGGAATCCTTATAGTTTAATCCTCAATCATGAACAAAATTTTGGAAAAAAATTAGTGATTTTAGACCAAGTCTCCAAAAGGCATTGAATATAAGATACATTAATATCTATGAAAAAATCATTTTCTTTTCTCTCAATATAGAAATTGAAATTTTTGTTTCTCATTGTTCTCGCTATTTTGGGGGGAAAAGTAAAGTTTCAATTTTCAGAAAATTCTAATAATAAAACCCATTGAGAGATGAAAATTAAAATTTCTTCATGTCATATGTGTGGACACAAGCATAGATTAAATTTTCTTACAGGGTTTTGTAAATTTCATAAGTGTGTAAAAGAAGTCCATCAAGAAAAATGATGTCAAAGAGATGTTTAGAGGACAGTCAATGAAAGAAACTATGAAAAATCTTAGATGATTGTGCAACCCACACTCAAATTCTATAATTGAAATGAGTAGGGAAATTAAACATCTTTATAATCCAAATGTAATTAATATGATGGTTTATTAACACAATCATTATCAAAAACCTCTATACATAAGAGATAAATGGAATTATAATGAGATCACAACAGCTGCAGTGGGTCACGAGAATGATGTTGTGAAAGGTATACTAACCATCTACTCTAAAAATAAATTTTTCTATTTGATTCTTTATATACTTAATATTTTTATAATTGAATAATTTTATAATGGTATCACGTCAACACCATAATTATTAGATTGTCAGTTATGAGTAAAAACACCTAATAATATGATGTTCACATCTCAATTCTATAGCACCACTTCGATAAAACAAGATTAGGAATAAAATTCTTGAAAACTATATAATTCACCCTCTAGTTGAATTTTATATGATTTAAAGCATGTGTTGGATTTATATCTATATACACAATATCAATTATTGAGTAAGGTAATTCATGTTTGATATTCTAATTCAACCTATGACCGTCTTCTGGTGAAAGTGTGAATATGACCATCCAATGGAAGTAACTTCTATTGTGTGGGATGTACTACCAATTCAAGAGGGGTATTTATCTTAGATAAATAGGTAGAAACTCATAATTGAATATATTTATATTATTTTGGATTATAATATTGTATTTACTAAATAGTTTCATATTTTTTTCCCTCAAAACATGAATTTCAGTTTTAAATAGAATTCTTACCTGGTGTTACACCTATTTCAATGAATTCATATAGAATGGACCTAATTGAGTTGTAGTAATTGAAGAAGAAACTCTTGATTAATATTTATAAGGTATTTATATAACCTAGTTCATCACCATGGGGTTCACTTATTCTTTTTTTAAGAATAATGACGGGTCAATGCATCTTTACATTGATTATTGACAACATAACAAGTCACTATTCAGAACATGTATCATATTCCTCATATAAATGGTCTATTTTATTAATTACAAGGAGATAAATATTTTTATAATATTGATCTTTGATATGGATATCATCAATTTAAGTCCAAAAAAGTGAATATTCCCAATATATCCTTCCATATGAGCTATAACCATTATGAATTTACAGTGATTCCATTTGGACTTACCATTTCTCTTTCTATATTCATAGATTCATAAAATTGAGTGTTTAAATATTACCTTGATCGGTTTTTGGTTGGTATTATTTTTAGATGATACTATTATATATTCAAAGAGAAAGTAATGTTATTAAGATCATTTTAGGATTGTATCGAAGACCTTGAGTAAGGGGAAGTTGTATGATAAATTTTCTAGGTGTGAATTCTATTTTGAGAAAGTTTTATTCTTGGGTTATATAATCTCAAGTGAGATTATATTAGTGGATTATAAAAAAGATGGAATTTATTGAATATTGTAATATAATAACCGTAATAACTGATATTAGAAATTTTATAGGGTTGGATGGAAAATACTCGTGCTTTTGGGGGGATTTCCCATGGATATCCAATCAAATAACTGGGTTGGATTGAAAGGGATCCAAGTTCCTTTATACCAATGAATATTAGTAAAATTTGATGGATACGAAAAGAATTTTTTTACAAAACCTATACTTATACTACTCTATAATGGAGAACAGTTTTTTATCTTTAGTGATGCATCAAATAATAGACTCAGTATCACCATCTTGTAGAATTATATGGTGATATCTTATGTCTTGCACCAATTTAAAATTAATGATAAAAAATACTTGACTCATGATTTAGAGTTGAAATTCTAATTTTTTATACTAAATATATGGAGTAGTTATTTTTATGGTTAATGGTGTTATATATATATTTATCATAAAATATTTAAGTATATATTCACATGGAATGATTTAAATCTACCCTAAAGAAAATGAATGGATTAGATTAAGGATAATGAATTCTTAATACACTACCTCCATAGAAAGGTGAGCAAGGTGGATGATGATATGATTCAGTAAGACCATGCTAGTTTTTCCATGATCTGAATTGAAATGGATCAAATAATTATATTTTTTTAAAAGATGGATTTTAATATCATGAGGAACGGGGATAAATATTATCTTTAGTAGATGAATATTCAACCATCCATCTATGTGAGGATTAAAGAGGAGTTGAAAAAGGATGAGGAATTTTAGAGGAAAGTGAGAAATGTTCCAAAGTTCAACCATGATTATGATGGAATGATAATGTCCAGGAATTGAGTATTCATTCAATAAATTCAATTCATGAAGAAGGAGTTATAGTATGAAGCTAATAGTTCATTATTCTATTTTCATCCAAGATTTAAGAAGATTTATAGTTATCTAAAATATTTTTTCCAGTGTGATATCATGAAAAGAGATATTGCAGAGTATGTATCTCAAGTTTTTTTTTGTCAGCAAGTTGTGTCTATAAGACTGTCGACACCATGAAATGTGTTCCAGGAACTTTTTTGTAAAGTGAAGATATGATTCTCAGAGAGACAACAAATTTCAAGTATGAGTAAATATGTTTTCACCATGAATTAAGAAGATTCAAGGCTGGATTTCTATGTTCCAAAAAACTACTCCATACTTAGGGATAAGTGGAATGATTCCCCCATCCATGAGTAGGCAATGGATTTCCAATATCGATGATGAAAAATTGTTGACACATTAAATTCAATTTCTGAGTTTCTTCCAAGAAGACATGGTGTGTTTACTATCTCACAAAGTTTATATCTCTTCAAGACCATTTATTTGACTTATCGCAGAGCCCAAATAGACTTACAAATCAACATTTATGGCACTCGGAAGATGGATAAATTTCACAAATGGACCTATGAAAAAGACCTATACGGCGATATAATTGCTACACCCCTACGTGGAAGACCTACGTGGAGGACCTGCATGGATGAATTCCCTTCGACTAGGTCCTCTTTTTTCCTATAAATTGGACCCTTGGGCTCCCCATTTTAAATATAGAAAAAGTTGGAAGAAGTCACAAAGCTTCAATTATGTAGCTCTTTCCCCAAGATCCCCCAAATTCTCTCAATTAGATCTATAAACACATGAGAGAAGTGATAATTAAATTAGGAAACATGGTCCAAATTCCCATCAAGGTCCGGAGCACATGGAGCTGCATGGAGCACCTACACGATGAATCTGCTTAATGAACCAGTGCGACACACCTACACAGAGAACCTACGCAACAAAACTACGTGGAGCACCTTTGTAGAGCACTACATGGAGCACCTGCACAGATCATCTATGTGACGCACCATGGGGGAGAACCTGCACGGGCCTGTTGGTCCATACTGCGGGGGTTTCACCCCTGTGCCCCTTCTCAAGGTCAGTGCTGAGCTACAGTCCCGACCCTTTGGGCTGGTCCCTTCACTTCCATTACTGACCCCCATGAAAAATGGAGAGTCTCACCTCAATGTTTTCAGATCCAGTCAATGACATTTTCTATTGCACCCTTTATGTGGCCCAACATCTATCCTTGGAATACCATGATTTTAGACACTCATCACACTCAATTAATTAACTTGAGTCGACTTACTCCTCTTGGTTCCTTGAAAATTTTATGAGTTTGGACTCTCCTTATATATTCATATAGTACCTTGAGTCGATACACTCCTCATGAAATTTCATCACCTAACTCCTATGCCAAGTTAAATCTCAAACGAGAATCCTCTTTTGGAGTAAGCCCTAACCAATTCCAAAATGGAAATCCTTCTTAGGAGTAAGTTTTATCCAAACATTAATTCGGAATACTCTTTATAAGTAAGCCCCATCCAATCTCAAATGGAATCCATCCTGGAATAACCCCTAACCTTAATCCCTTCTTTCGTTCATTGGACCCTTGTCCAATGTAAAGTGAATAGAGGGAATGCTCATCGCCTCGCCCTCATGCACCATCGCCGCCATAGGTGCACCCTCTTCCACAAGCAGATGAGGAAAATTGTATGTTTAATTGTTTAATATTTCACATCATCTTTTTTCTCACACCGAGCATCACTCACATGGCCTTAGAGATTCGTGATAATTAAAAAATTTCTACAAACACCCCATTTGAATGAACTAAGAGAACTCTTATTCCCACCGTAATCATCATATGTAAGAAGCCTTATTAGGGCCCGAGCTAACTGGATATATTTTTTAGGAATTCAGACCTAATTCTCATAATCTGGGAATCCTAATTAGGAATAATCCTCAAATTAAACCCCTAAAATCATCAAGGCATCCTTTTTAGAATGTAATCACAAACTCATTTATCTCAAAGGACTATAATCTCCTATGAGATTGATCAAACTGTGTGGGCTTTGATTCCCATTCACAAGGGATATATTGGAATCCTCCTTGAGGTTCAAACCCGATACCTTAAATCAACCATGTTCTCCTTGGGCCATATTCTTAAGAGGGTCTAATATAACTTGGAAATGTGTATCCTTTACAAGTTCATTTTATTGTTTCATCATAAGTCCCAAACCAAACTCTGACTAAGCACCTTTAGCTTATATTTTCACACCACATGACATTAAACTATACATCTAGGTCTTTATCACATGACCTTAAAAGGTATGAAGATTCCTATTAAGAGGAACTGAACTGCGAGGGTTCTGATTCCTTTCACAAGGATACATAGGTTACCCAATTCATGTGTACGATCCCAATATCAAAACAAACATTCATCTCCCTGGATGAAAATAAATTTCATAGTGCCCCACTGAGTGTCTTAAAAACCAGTATCATCATAAAGATGATTAAAAGAATCTCTAAATAGTATACTAGAGGATACCATTGATGGAGAATATTGAATACATATGGATATCTCCATTAATGAAGAACCTCAAATACATACAGATTATTCTAATTGTTTATTTTTGCACATGTTAATAAGTTATTGAAAATTCCAAGGTAAATTTATGTTATACTTGTGAATTATAAAGGATTCTGAAAATATCTTAAATATATAAAGATAATCTTGGAGTAGATAATAATACCCCCCCAAAGAGTGTAATGAGTCTGACCTCCCATCCTCTAGACCAATGCGCATTCCTAAGTGTAGTAAAATTCAAACATAACAAATTCCTTCCTTTGGAAATAAGGTCCCATTTGGATAAATAATTGTTGGAAGTTTTTGGTTTCATGAATAAATCCAATGAAAACTATATGGAAGCAGTGATTCTTAAAACTACAACACACATTTCAAAGAACTACAAAACTTAGACATAAGTATAAGGGGTTATTAAAACCATTACTATATATTTCATCACCAAACTCCTTAATCAATCAAAATATAATACTTTATTTGGATTATATTTAGCTACCTTATGAAATATTCACATTTTATTTCCATTAGAGAAGATTTATCTCATGATCAATCCACTTAGATATAAATTAATCAAGTCGTATGATTGCATGGAGTGCCAAATTATATTGCTTACAATTAATATATAATATTTACCTGGAAGTTATGGAGAATTATTTTACAATATTTTAATACACTGTTAGGATTTAGAACTTCATATAATCCTCAAATAGATGTCTATTCTGAGAGGACCATTTCTACTTTAGAGGATGTTTTGAGATACTATTTTATATATTACAAAGGTGGTTGGGATTAATAACATCCTTTAGTATAATTTTCTTACAATAATAGCTTTCACTATAGAAATTATATGGATCCATTTGAATCCGTATATAGCAGGAAGTGAACACCTTCATCATTATGAGATGATTTTAGAGAATTAAATCTATTTTAACCAGATCATGATGAGAAAATGGAAGATAAGGTTAGATGTATTCAATATAAAATTAAGGTAGTATAGTGATGACAAAAAATTATGTTGACTATCATTGGAATGATCAAGAGTTAGAAGTTGGTGACATGATATTCCTACAAATATCTACTTGGTAGAATGGTACAGAATAAGGAAAAAAAGGGAATGGTGTGCCCAATATATATTTATCCCCTCAAAATTATTGATTGTATCCGGATGGCTGATCATCACTTTTCATTTCCATTGAATCTATCTCAAGTTCATGATGTGTTCCTTGAGTCTCTCTTGAAAATGTACCAACCTGATCTTTCACATGTACTGAACTCAGATATCATAACATTGGAGCATGATATCTCTTATAAGGATTTACTAGTAGATATTCTGAATCGAATAGAGAAGGTGTTGTGAAACAAGACCACTCAAATAGTAAAAGTTTTGTGGGAAATCATAAATTTGAGGATGTTATGTGGGAACCTGAAGATGTGATGAGGTAGAAGTATCCTCAATTATTTATATATTAGTGAAGGAATTTTGATGGATAAATTCTTATAAGGGTGGTAGAATGTATCACCCTAATATTTTATGATATATTTCACTTTAAGTACACTTAATTTCTTTGATAACATTATTCACACAAAATATCAGTACAAAATAAACATCGATATACTAATAAATTATTATTATTTACTATAAAATCTAGCATCTACCTATTGGAATGGTGGGTATAAATAAAAACAACTAAATTCGAAATTTCTTTTTTACAAATGAATAGAAATAATTCATTTTTTACCAATTGATAACTGAATTTTACTATAAAAAATAAGTGTTTTTCTAAAAAACCATGTTTATGCGCGCAATGTATTTTAATCTTAGTAAATAAAATTTACTATTGATTAATTGTTTAAATTAAATTGATAGACTATATATTCAATAAAAAAATTTAACATTCCTATAATGGTTTTACTAGGAATTAGATTATAATAAATCTATTTTAAATCTTAAAAACATTTTTTTTCTAAAAACAGTTTTATTGTATTTTGCGCACTTATTATAAAAGGATTTTTCCACTTCAATAAACATAATCTTGTAAAATGGATTCAATATTTGTAATAATATTAATTTATATTATTTAATAAGGTCACTTTAATAT
Source organism: Viscum album (assembly GCA_963277665.1). Taxonomy (NCBI): domain Eukaryota; kingdom Viridiplantae; phylum Streptophyta; class Magnoliopsida; order Santalales; family Viscaceae; genus Viscum; species Viscum album. The sequence continues at coordinate 778,717,999 of OY728158.1, forward strand.
TTGTCCAAAATAAAAAGTAATTATGGTAAATATTTTTCACCTCAGTAATGGTAAATTGAGAAAATTAAGGTTAAAAATAATGTGATAAGGATTTAAAACTATATTTAAAAACTAGATTATTTATATTGGATAAATTTAGATAGAAAGTAATCATAAAATATTCTATAATATGAAAACATGGTTCCATTTTTCATTTATAATGAAAGTAATATTATTTTCTGTAAAGAATAAATATAAAATGTCACTATCTTTATTTTGATATATATAATACTTTTTCATTGTGAAAAAAAGATCATAAGGTTGGTTATAAATGGTTATTTGAAAAAATAATGAATTTTTTATCATTTTAAGTCATTTTTAATTTTTAGTAATTGGATTTTTACCTTAAATTCTTACACAACACCGACATTGTACTTGTTTACGTAATATAAAAAACAAATATAATATTTAAAAATATTTAAAGTAATACAATATGGATGAATTGTTGTGCTCAAAATTTTTTAGATATATATAAAATATTAGTGATTTTGTAAGATGTTTTATTATAATTCCATTTCTATCATGTTTCTTTAAAGTAAAACTATGTGAATAGTCATGAAGATGACTTTAATGGCATCTTATGTTAAATAATATTCTATTAAATGATTTAAAATTAGTAAAAATACTTTATTTGGAAAATTTAATGAGATATTGTCAATAATATCATCCATTATCCACTTATGGGTAACTTTTTACTTAATTCTAAATTTCGTGACCCCTAAAGAAAAAAACACGTTGATGTCACGGTAATCATCAAAATGGTTAGATGGGTGAGTGGAAACTAAGAGATATGGGTTAAAACATCATAAAAATTTATCTAAATTTTATTATATGGGTAACGCTCTAACCCCAGTTACCTAGAGTCAGTGCATTATTTTAATACATTATCATGATTATAAGGAATCATGTCCCGAAGGACCGATCAGTTTAGTATTCTTGGAAACAAGATACATACATGAGTTCAACATTACAACTTGAAAAAAAACACTAATTTATTGCATTAGAAACATCCAAGACTCCTAGATATGATTACAAGTCACTCATAACTAACTTCTTCATATCTTAGGAAAACAAAACATAAGGGTTGATCTCAAACGCTCAGTAAGATTAAGCAATACATTGGAAGATAACATAAACATTAGGCATGGTGAATAATTGAAAACACATGCCTTTACAACTAATAAACATAAATACTTTATAGCAGGAATATGAACAGAGTAAACAATTATATAATAAAACATAATCATTAGTATTCTAGTAGTTTAATAACCACATGAACCATAAATATTATTTTTATAATGAGGGGATGTATAATATCAGACATTCTGAAACATTTTGTTAAGGCCTCAGCCAAGACGTCTAAAAAATATTAAGACCCTGGCCAAAACCATATATCAAATTGGGAAAGGCCTCAGCCAATTCCATGTATAATTGTCTCATGAGACCTACTGATACACCAAGGAGCAATAGCAGGCTCCACCTATCACTTACTAAGTCCAATACATTCATTATATGAAAAGGTTTAAACATAACATAAACATTTGTATTTAAACTAGCTTAAGAAATGTTAATACATTAAAAATAAACCATGAATGACATAAAAATATAAAATAAATAGTAAAACATATAATAACTCATTCAATAAAATATAGAAGATTTTATTATAAATCAACCTCAATCAAGAATAATGACAAATAAAGGATGTTGACATAGTTGAAAATGATTAGTAAACATCTTTGAGAGGAATATCCCTTTTTTCATGAAATCATTTAAAAGTCACATAATTTATAAAGTAATTAATTTAAAATATAGTTTTGAATCAAAGTGTCACATACCACTTTGATTCTTTTAAAATGAATTTTAATTTTAAAACATTCATGTCTATTTAAAAAATCCTTAAAACTATTTTGAAAACATGGACATTAATGAGAAAGGTTTAGAAGAATAAATCTTTAAAACAATTAAAATGATGTTTTAGTAAATGTTTACATTCAAAATAATCCCTTTGAAATCTCTTTTATGATATAGGTACATGGATAATAAATATGTCCCAGAATATACTTATGTAAAAACAACCTCAGATAATAATGAGATTGTGAAATTTACCCTTACCTTGCACTTTCTTTTGTTCGAGGGTATGTTTAACATCCTGTATAATGACCCTAGTATGTTATTAAATTATAACATAACCATATTCATATTTATTATATCATAAATGATTCATTTATGACTTTATATTACCCATTTACAATGATTTCCATGTTAAATTAACATTTTGGGTAATAATCGATTTCTTTACCGTACGTGTTTTAACTTGTTATTCTTGATCGTATATTTTAGATCATAATTTACATACATCCATAATTTGACACATTATTTATATATAATATATATTTAGAATATAAATACGTATAATAGATAGATGTATGAAATGGAAAATACCTTTTATAGAGATGGTAATCTGTACGTACGCATAAACATTGTTTTCGTTTTCATATCGTATTGAATGGAAGTAAGGGAATAAGATATATGTAAGTAAATAAATATATATATATATATATATATATTAAGTATAATTATTATTTCATGTATTACATTCTTATTAATAATATATATTTTTATTATCATCCTCAAATGGTGAATGTGGAAATGAATCTCATCGCGTCGTGGAGACGGTAATCCGTACATATGCATGAGCGACAATATCATTACATTGATGGTGAAATCATATGTAAATGGATGGTATATCATATATACAGAATCATAAACCTGTTATATTTATTATTTACATCATTTATACTCATTATTATACCCATCCAAATAATAAAGCGTTTGAATAACAAACTACACCACGATGTGGAGACGGTAAGTCGTACGTACGCACGTATGGTGACTTTGTCATTTATATGATGGATAGAATAAAGAATCTGGTTGTAAAATATTTATAATAACATAAAATTATGTAGTAGATAATGGAGTTATTATTTTGGTATGGAAATAACAAATAAAGAGGAAGTGGAAGAATAAAATGACTTGTAAGAGGGTGGTGAAATTATTACCTCTTCTTTGGGTGTTTCTTTTTGAGTTGATCAAAAAATCCCCTTAGGTTGTCTTTCTGATAAAATTAATGACTATAGGTTTATGTGAGTAAATTTGGGAGATTATTCGGTCAGGTTTTTTCTGAGCCAAATGGATTTGGAGGTGTGATTTTGAGATAAGGGAAAGTACCCTTTTATAAGAGAGGTGAGGGTCACTTTAGGGTAAGTTTGAAATATTATTTTATAATAAAATCCTTTTCTCTTTATAATGGCTCGAAAATGTTTTATTTCTATTATAACGTTGGAATGGATTGAAATCCCCTCAACCAATGGGTTTTAGACAGGTTTAGGTCATCATATTAACCTTATCTTTTAGATTTAACTCTTAGTTAAATAGTTTAACTTTTACCATGTCTTCCTGTATTTTTACACTATATGGTTAATAAACTTACTCTAAACTTCCAATAGAATTTAAAGTGGTTCATTAATGAAATATATAATATTATTTAATCCCTGGGACAAACCTTATATTTTTATAAATATTATATAATTTAATAATATAATATTAGTTTTAAAAACTCATTTTTGTCAATTTTGACACTATTAAGTATTTGATTTTTGTGAAATTCATAACAACTTGATTACTTCAAAAAATATACATTTAATCAGTCATAACATGTAATATTCAGCTATAAAATTCATGTATGTCATAAAAATTTTGATGTTATATTTATATTAATATTTATAATACCGTTTATTTTATTTATTCATTAATAAGGTAATTACTGCATCATTATTATTTCATAAATAAATTTAATTATTTAATGTATAAAAATTATAAATAAAATATAATTATTTTTTAAATCCTTTTATCTTTATAATGAATTTTTATATCCGAAAATATAACTTATATAACACCTTGTAAAAATTGTTTTACTAAAAGACATACATTTATGTCATTTTTGACTTTACTTTAAATTAATTAATATAAAGTGTCATTATCACTCGCAAGTGGCTCCAAGATGTCCCAAAAATAAACCCAAGGATGTGCATGGTTAGAAATTTATCAACCAATATGAATAGGACACATTTTATTGTAATTTAATATTATAATAATAATATTTTTTGACACTTATTTACCAGATTTACCCTTTAACCATGGTAAATAAAACATTTACTGAAATAAATATTCATAATGTATAAAAATAAAAGTTACATATTTACACAATTTGGACCTCTTGATTCCAAATATGGAATTCATTTTTTCAAATTCCAAATACAAGAGTGGAAAAAATTAATTTAAAATGTATTCCTGTTGTCAGAATAAAAAGTGTGTTTTTAAGAAATAATAACTATCAAAAGATTAACACTTGTTTATGTCCAGTTTAAATGTAAAATTACATCCAATTACCTAAATTATATTAAATGAAAATAATAAAATCTAATTATACTTTAAAACCAATCAAATTTATAATTTAACACTATAAATTATTTTGATTAAAAAAGTTGTTTTTAATTAAAATTTAGTATTTTTCACTATTCATTAAAATATGAAATTTATCAGAAAAACACCAAATTTATAACTAAACTAAATTTATATTTCCTGATTCTAAATAGGAAGTTTATTTTGTCAAATTTAATATTAAAAAGTATCAAATATTTTATTTAAAAGGGGTTTTCTATTAAGAGTCAGTAAAATTGTATTTTTTTAAAAATACATCTTTTGTCTGAAAATTTTAATTTTTTCTTATATTATGTCTAAAAAAATAATATGGGTGTTAAAATTTTATGGATTATATAAAATTCAAAATTCAGTTAATATTATTCATAACTGATTTTTGAACGGATAGTTTGGTAAGTCGTGATATGCTCGAACTCAGTGTTGCATGTTGTCACGACCCGTCCTCGGGGCCCGTGTCATGACTACCGCAAGCCCACCTTCCATAGGCCAGGGGCTGGCGACTAGCACCAAAGGCGTAAATCCTGATAAGAAGGGAAGGCGTTGCCTTTAAGATAGTAACAAAAACAATAGAGTACGCAAGTGAAATAAGCACTAAGAAAAATTGAGTAAAAAAGTAAGTGCTGAAAAGTAAACGGGTCAGTATACAAACCCAATTGATAGTACAGTACAACTGAAATAAAAGTACAACCACAGTAAAGTAAAGCGGAAACCACTGAGTCATCCTCCGGGAATCCCACCAGAAGGGTGGGTACAGATAGTCTCCTCGGCACCTCGGGTTCATTTGTCAGCTCCGTGTACGCCTCACTAGGTGGTCCACCTCCGGGTACCGTCCAGCTCCACAAGACTCTTCCACGATCAGTGTTGTCCGTCGTCTACATCTAACACAATGTAGTGCAGGCATAACCTATGTAGGGGTGAGTATACTATACTCAGTAGGGACCCCGAGACCCCCTAAGGTCTCCCAGAATCCATAAAGGATAAACCAAAAAGGAAATATACAACACGAAGTATCAACCAACTCTACTTAGGTATATGTCCATACATATATCTAAGTCATCAATCCCAGTTCGGCTCCTACTCTCGAGCCCAATCACAACTCAGTCCATAAAGGATTGAAGTCAATAACACCATTGGTAAAGATTGAAATTCAAGACTCGCTCACACAGGTATACATATTTTGTATAGCGATAATGATGATCATATGTAGTCACTGATTCATCTAAGTTGTCGGACCCACACAGGATACAAGTCCAGTTAAGTTGTCGTCCCCACACAGGATACAAGACTAGCTACTCTGCCGGACCCACACAGGATACAGGTACAGAGGTCAATACTACCAGACCCAAAAAGGATACAAGAACAGTAGTCATCTCTGTCGAACCCACGGAGGATTCTAGTACGGTAGTCATCACTGTCGAACCCATGGAGGATTCAAGTACAGTAGTCGATACAGTTGCAGCCAGCTCTAGTGTTTCCGCACATAGCACGCTCGATTATGAAAGGGTCTGCTCCTCGAGCAAGGGGTTTGATACATAAAATATCACTAAGTCTATATTTGATGTATCCCGAAGTTCCGTCTCATCAAAAGAAACCCAACGCGACAAACGGTGCGTCAAACAGACGCCCGGTCTGAGAGTTATTGGCTTTTCCGTTCCACGGGCCCAGTTGGTTTTTAAGCTAAAACCAACCCAACCGTACTCCAACTTCATCCAAATTTCAAGGGCAGTATTCCAAAAGTAACGTCCCATAAAAAGGAATTCAATGTAGTTGACAGCACGTCAATCGGACGTCCAGTCCTTAAGTTATAAGCATTTCCGCTCCACGGCCCCGATTGGTTTTGGGTTCGAACCAACCCGGCCATTCCCAAACTTCATTGAAAACTCGAGTTTAATATACCGAAAAAACTAACTCGATCCAAGGATTCTTACGCAACTGACGGTGTGTTGATCGGAGGTTCGTAACTCAATTTATGGGCAAAAGACCGAAAAATGGCCCGAAGTAGGGGGTCTGGGCCCGGTCCGACCCGACCCCACCACCCTGGGTCGGCCCGAACCGGGGTGACCCAACTCGGGTCTGGGTCCGGCCCAGTATGGCGCAGCCCATCCCGGCAGGGTACGGCCCAGCCTGGCCCTGCTGTGCGCAGCCCGGCCTGGGGGGGGGGGGGGGGTTTCTGGCTCGGCCAGCTGGACGAGCGGAGGGTGTGGCCCCCAGTTCTGCGAACGTGGTACCAAGATGGTGTCGCTAGTCTCCCAGATCCCACGCGGCCACGGAATCCCCTCCTCGCCGCCGCGGCTGGTGCTGTAGAGGGCTTCTGTCGGCGGCGTGCTGGGGCGCCGCCACCTCCGATCACCAGCGGCACTGTGCCGCCGCGGTCTTCCGCAGGCTACCAGAGTCATTCTGGTGGTCCGTTTTTGCTTCTACCTACGCCTGCGGTCGACTTGGGATCTGAACTCCACTGCGAAGGCTCTAAATTGTCGTTGCGGTCCCATTTCGTCGTCACCAACATCCCACACATCAAGAACGATACGGTGATGGGTCTAGACTTGTTCATTAGTCCGTACCCACCGCGTTAGTGGTTCAAATCATCACCCAACATTTAAACGCCATGCTCGAGGGTATAAATCACATAAATGAAATATACAAATTCCCCTACCTCGTAGTAGATGTCGTTTGTCGTCGAGCTATGGAAGACGAGCATTGCGATAGTCGAGCATCACGGAAGAACGGTGTCGTCCCGTCAATGATGGAGGAAGAGTCTTTTTCGTAGGTGACGTAGGCTCCTTGACATCGAGGTGCGTCCGAAGAATAAGTCATTCGCGTTCTTCTCTGGGGAAGTTCTTCGTTGAAGAATGGTGTTCTTCATTGAAGAAAGATCGCCTCCCTTTTTAATTCTCTGGAGCCTTTTCCCCAAATGTGATTTTCCAATGCAAAAGAAATAAGGAGGCTCACCAATTATTAGATTTTACATTCAATTCATATTAATTCAAAAGAGGTGCCAATAAATTTAATGCTGATATTAATTATGCGATTCGGCACAATTTATTAGAGGAGGGAGGTGGGAAGGATCCACCATAAAAAATATGTGGAGTTGTCAAAGTAATAAATAAGGGGTATTAATTGGGAGTTGAGGGGTGGTGAAGGGTTTGGTTTCGTGTGGGCGCAACCCTTAACTTCCTCTTGTAAATAAAATAAAATTTTGCAATACAATTTTTATTTAATTCATTCTAAATCCCAAAAAAATAAACTTTCAACCCGCATAAAACGCAATTGTGGTGAGGGTCCCCTTAAGAGAATACTGGCACTACGAGTTCATCAGTGTCCTCATATTTCAATTCTGATCACCGGTCCAAAAGATAGAAAAACTCGCTCGTACGTTACTAATCGTACCTGAACAAAACTTCAAAAATTGATTCTGGGCACACTGGGCCTCGGAATCAGGTGCCGTCAGAAGCCACAGACTCGTAAAAATTCAAAGTATTTAAGAAAAAAATTCCTTGAAATTTCTGTGTCTTTACATTACTCCCACCTCAGTGCTTTACATCCATGTAAAGCTACAACATATACAAAGGAAACAAAAGGGCTACTGAGAACGCATATGAGCCTCCCGCTCTCATGTGCTCTCCTGAAGTTTCTCGTGCTTCCAGTAAAGATGCACCAAAGGAATCGACCATCCACGATGGACTCGCTCTTGTAGATCCTCGATCTCTACTAGGACCTCCGAGAATGTCGCCCCATCGTCGATGTCCAGCTCCCTATGATCGATGATGTGGGTCGGGTCGTGCACGTATCTCCACAGCTAAGATACGTGGAAGATGTCATGCACCTGGTGCAACTTAGGTGGAAGAGCCAGGAGGTATGCCACCTCACCTACTCTACTAAGGACCTAGAAAGTTCCGATGAATCGTGGAGATAACTTGCCACCCCGGCCAAATCTCTGTAGACCACGTCGAGGGGAGACCCTTAGGAAAACATGGTCTCAATCCTCAAACTCCAGTGGCCTCCATCTCCTATAAGCATTGGACTTATGTCTATTATGTGCAGTTCTCATCCTCTCCTGGATGATCTGCACCTTCTCCATCGTAGCCAAAACCATCTCTGGTCCTACAAGTGCTGACTCACTAGGGTCAATCCCGCACAGAGGTGATCTGAATGGTCGGCCGTCTAGTTCCTCTTAAGGTGTCATCCCATTGGTGGAGTGTTAGCTATTCTTGTATGCAAACTCCACCAAAGGTAGGTGGTCCTCCCAGCTATGACCAAAGTCAAGGACACATGCACAGAGCATGTCCTCGAAAGTCTGAATGGTCCTCTCCGTCTGGACATCCGTCTGTGGATGAAAGGCAGTGCTTAGGCATAGCTGCATTCCAAATGCCTCATGTAATCCCTTCCAAAGCTGGAAAGTAATGCGAGCGTCTCGATCAGAGATGATAGATGATGGAACACCATGAAGTCATATGATCTACTGAACGTAGAGGCATCCCAAGCTCTCTACTGAGCCCTGCTCTCTGATCAGAAGGTAGTTGGCCGACTTGGTGATTCGTTCTACGATCACCTAGATGCATTCGTTTCCTCTTAAAGTATGTGGAATCCTCGTCATGAAATACATGGATATCCCATCCCACTTCCACTTCGGAACCTCTAAGGGTTGTACCAAGCCTGCTGGTACCTGGTGTTCTTCCTTCACTTGCAGGTAAGTGAGGCGTCATAAAACAAACTCTCCTACAACCTTATTCAAACCAGGCCACCAGTGTTGTCATCTAGGGTCCTGGTACATCTTCACCACTCTATGATGTACCTCTAGAGAGGAAGTGTGAAACTCACTCAGCACTTCCACCTACAGTGAAACTGGTACCATGGTACGTCCCCTGAAGAGGATGACATGATCTCCTCCTTCAGAAAATCCATCAGGCGCCTGCCCTTTGAAAATCTGAGCACGTCGCGTCTCACAGTCAATGTCCCCATGTTGTGCCTCTCTAACCAGCAGAAGTAGTGGAGGAGTGACTGGGAGGGACTGTAGAAAGGCTTCCCCATCTATATCGATGAAGGATATCTGCAAACTTGCTAACTTCTCCATCACCACTCCAAGTAGTTGAATGCCCGATCTCCTGTTGAGAGCAGCAGCCCCAACATTCCCCTTCCCAGGAGTATAGACTATCTCAAAGTCATAGTCCTGGAGGAACTCGATCCATCTCTATTGTCTCAGGTTCAGGTCCTTCTATGAGAAAATATACCTGAGACTCTGGTGGTCAGAGTAGACTATAAAGCACTCGCCCATCAGATAGTGCCGCCACACCTTCAGGGAGAAGACCACTACTGCTAACTCCAGGTCATGGGTAGCGTAGTCTGCTCGTGCTGCCTCAATTGCCATGAACCATAAGCTATCACTATTCTCTCCTACATTAGGAAACACTCGAGTCCATTCCCTGATGCGTCGCAGTAAACTACGTACCCTACACCCTCCTCCGGTAGCCTCAAGATGGGTGCACTGGTCAATCTATGCCTCAGTTCCTAAAAACTCTGCTGGAATCTATCTGAACACACGAAGGGTTTTCCATTATTTGTAAAAGGTAAAAGCAGTGCTTAAACTCTGGATAAGTCTTGAACAAATCCTTGATAGTACCCAGCCAGACCTAGGAAACTCCATACCTCTGTCACGCTCCTGGGTGGCTCTGAAGCAAGTACTGCCTTGATCTTCACAGGATCCACTGCAACTCCTACCTCTGAGATGACATTCCCCAAGAAGTGAACCTATTGAATCTAGAACTGGAACATAGAGAGATTACCATAAAGCTGGTGCTCTCATAGTGTATCCAAAACAACCTGCAAGTGGTAGGTGTTCTCCTCCTTAGTGGTCGAGTAAATCAGTATGTTGTCAATGAAGACTACAACAAACCGATAGAGGTAAGGCTGGAAGATCCTATTCATGAGACTCATAAACATAGCTGGAGCATTGGTCACGCTAAATGGCATATCCAAGAACTCGTAGTGGCCATACCGAAACCTGAAGGTCGTCTTCTGCACATCCTCATCTCGAAATCTGAGCTAGTGATAGCCCCACCTAAGGTCTACCTTCGAGAACCATCATAATCACTTGAGCTGATCAAAGAGGTCATCAATCCTCGGAAGTGGGTATTTGTTCCTTACGATCACCTGATTCATATGACGGTAGTCGACACATAGTCTCAATCTCCCATCTGCCTTCTTGGTGAACAAAATCGGAGAATCCCAGGGTGAATCATTGGGTTGGATGAATCCTTTTCCCTGCAAGTCCTCCAGTTGTACCCGCAGCTCACGAAGCTCGGCGGGAGCCATCCAATATGTGGGAGTAGATATTGGTGTTGTCCCAGGGTACAGGTCTATGTAGAAGTATACCTCTTTTCGAGGAGGTAGTTGTGGAACGTCGTTAGGAAAAACATCCGCATACTGATCCACCACAACAGGAAAACTCGGGCTCCGCACATCAATTGCTCCGAGGATGAGTCTAGCCAACTGATTTGTGATTGGCTACCCGCTCCTCTGCGTAAGTCCATCATGCACTGCAAAGGCTCCCTTCTCGCCAGTGAAGGTGAACCTAGTCCCATTCGTGCGGAAACACTGCATTTTGCGCCTAATACAGTCAATCTGAGCATGGACTGTAGATAACCAGTCCATACTCAAGATGAAGTCGTAAGGCCTCGACGCCGCTACAAGAAGATCCCAGCCGAAGATCTCACCTCCTAGAGTAAGCTCACACTGCCGGCACTAGTGCGTAATCATAGAGTCTACTCCCGTAGGAGTCTCTAGTCATAAGGATCGAGCCAACGGCTCCGTCGTAATCTTCGAGCTCCGAACAAGGCAATGGAAATAAAAGAATGACTCGCACCTGTGTCTATAAAAACTGCAGCAAGGGCGGAATAGACACAGATAGTACCTCGAATCATCTCAAGTGCGCCGTGGTCGTAAGACTCCGCTGCCTATAGCTGAGCCTACCTATGTCTTCCATCTCCCTGTGGTCATGGTGGACCTCCTAGGGGTTGTGGTGGTAGAGCCTCAAAACGTTGTCCACCACCCACTGCTTGGCCAGCTCCTCTGTCTCATCTGCCTTCTCCCTACGGACTGCCACGGTCGAACCTATACCTCTTCCTTGGAGTTCCCTCCATTGTTTGATAATCATCTGCATGGCGGTTCGGGTAGTCACAAGATATGTGGCCCTGCCCGCTGCATGCATAGCATTGTCTTCTCCTCGAAAGGTTGGCTCTGTTTCATGTGCCCCGCACAACTGAACATATATCCTGAGGTCGCCCACCTGATTGCCTGGTCCTCTTTGACCCCTATGACATATGTCTACTACCGGCTGCAGAAGACTCCGCTATGTGTCTCCCTACGGTGGATCTCGCCGCTGGTGGATGTTCTACGAGAAAACTCTCCACTAAGAGGGCTCGCTCCCGCACCCCTGCCTGCGTCGAGATGCTGAGGGGAATCATCGAAGCCCTGATCTTGTGCCTCAGTACCTGCTCGAAGTTTTGGGCCCTAAAGAACGGGTCCCATACCATATCTGTGGAGTAGCACGAGAGGTCGGTAAATCTCATCGAGTACTGAGCTACGGTCATATTGCCCTGCCGCAGATGAAGTAACTCCTAGATGCTTACCGCACGAAGGGTGGTGGGAATAAACTCCAAGCGGAAGGGACTCTTGAAGTCTGTCCAAAGTAGAGATGCCTCGTCATGCACCTGGAGCATCATAATCCACCATCTACTTTCTTATGTGTGTAGTAGCCTCATGACAAGGATCACCATAGGTTCAGCTGATGTCCCTACTAATCTGATGACTCTAAGGATAGCCTCCAGCAAATCCTTGACTGCCTGAGGGTCCGTCTCTCTGCGGAACCTGGGCGGTCTCTGTCATTGAAACTCATGCAACACACGCAGGACGCATGCACTCTCTATTGCTGGGGCTGGTAGTATCGGTGGATCAGCGGGTAGTGGTAACGTTGGTGCCTCCGCTGTGATGGGTCCCTACACCGAGGCCTCGTCGCTCGGTGGGTTGTCATCTTGTACGTAACTCAGAACCCTAGCTGGCTGCCTTTGTGGGGCCATCCTAAAAATAAATAGGTGTGCCATGGTCAAACAGTATACCTGGGGAGCTGACAAAAAGTAACCACAAAGATAACTTTTGAAAGGAAACACACACGCAAATAGTTTTTTCATGCACTGAGTCAGAAATCAAAATCCAGGGTCCTGTTGTATGGATACGTCAGCCGTCGCACCAACACTGGACTCCCTGGACTAAAAACCACAATCAATACTCTTAACACTATTGCTTCACCAAAAGGAAAGTGCAGAGTCTTGAGTTCTTCAGTACAACCGACTCCTCTTATACTAATTTGTCCCGACCCGTCCTCAGGGCCTGTGTCGTGACTACCCCAAGCCCGCCTTCCATAAGCCAAGGGCTGGCGACTAGCACCAAAGGTGTAAATCTCGATAAAAAGGGAAGGCATTTCTTTTAAGATAGTAACAAACACAACAGAGTATGCAAGTGAAGTAAGCACTAAGAAAAAATGAGTACAAAAGTATGTACAGAAAAGTAAATGGTCCAGTATACAAACCCAACTGATAGTACAGTACAACTGAAAAGAAAGTACAACAGCAGTAAAGTAAAGCGGCAACCACTGAGTCATCCTTCGGGAATCCCACCTGAAGGGATGGTACTGATGGTCTCCTCGGAACCTCAGGTCCATTCGTCTGCTCTGTGTACGCCACACTAGGTGATCTACCTCCAGGTACCATCCATCTCCACAAGACTCCTCCACGATCAGTGTTGTTCGTCTTCTGCATCCAACACAACGTAGTGCGGGCATAGCCCGTGAAGGGGGCAGTATACGATACTCAGTAGGGAACTCGAGACCCCTAAAGGTCTCCCAGAATCCACGAAGGATAAACCTCAAAGGAAAGATACAACACGAAGTATCATCAAATATACATTGGTATATACCCATACATATACCTAAGTCATAAATCCCAGTCTGGCTCCTACTCTCGATCCCAATCACAACCCAGTCCCCACAGGATGGTAGTCAATCACACCAAGACTCAGCACACATAGGTGTACATATTTCATATAGCGATAAAGATGATCAGATGTAGTCACTGATTCATCTAAGTTGTCGGACCCACATAGGATGCAAGTCCAGTTAAGCTGTCGGACCCACACAGGATACAAGACCAGCTACTCTGTCAGACCCACACAGGATACAAGTACAGAGGTCAATACTACCAGACCCACATAGGATACAAGAATAGTAGTCATCACCGTCGAACCCACGGAGGATTCGAGTACGATAGTCGTCGTTGTGGAACCCACGGAGGATTCCAGTACAGTAGTCGATGCAGTCGCAGCCAGCTCTGGGGTTTCCGCACACAACATGCTCGTTTCCAGGTGGGTACAGTCCTCGAGAAAGGGGTTCGATACATGAACTATAACGAAGTCCATATTTGATGTATTCCAAAGATCTGTCTCATCAAAATAAACCCAACGCGATAGATGGTGCGTCAAACGGATGCCCGGTCTGAGAGTTATTGGCTTTTCCGTTCGAGGGGCCCAGTTGGTTTTTAAGCTAAAACCAACCCGACCATACTGTAGCTTCGTCCAAACCTCAAGTGTAGTATTCCAAAAAGACCGTCCCACCAAAATGAATTCAAAATAGTTGACGGCACGTCAATCAGACGTCCGATCCTTAAGTTATAAGTGTTTCCACTCCACGGGCCCAATTGGTTTCGGGTTCGAACCAACCATTCCATACACAAGCTTCACCGAAACCTCGAGTGTAATATACTGAAACGATCTTCTAGATCCAAAAATTTTTACTCAACTGATGGTGCATTGATCGGAGGTCCGTAGCTCAAGTTATGGGAAAAAGACCGAAAAACGGTCCGAAGTGGGGGGTCTGGGACCAGTCCGACCCGGCCCATCCCACCCAAGGTCAGCCCAAACCAGGGCGACCCGACCCAGGTCCGGCCAGGTAGGGCGCGGCCCGAACAGGATGGGAGTGGTCCGGCCCGGCTGGCGTGGCCCGATCTGCGAGGCCCGCCCTGGCCCAACTGTGGGGGGGGTGTGCTGGATCAACCAGCTGGCCGAGGGGGGGGGGGGGTTGGCCCCCAGTTCCGCGAACGCGGCACCAGGCTGGCGCTGCTAGTCTCCCAGATCCCATGTGGCCACGGGATCCCCTCCTTGCAACCACCTCTAGGAAGTCGTCCGGTGTCGGGCGCCGCCTCCGGTCGCTGGCGGCGCCGCGCCGCCGCATTCTTCTGCGGGCAACCAGAGTCATTCTGATGGTCCGTTTTTGCTTCCACCTACTCCTGTGGTTGACTCAGGATCTGAACTCCACTACAAAGGCTCCAAATCACTGTTTCGGTTCCTTTTCATTATAGCCAACATCCCGCGCATCAGGAACAATACGGCGATGGATCCGGACTTGTTCATTAGTCTGTACCCACCGTGTTAGTGGTTCAAATCATCACCCAACATTTAAATGCCATGTTCGAGGGTATAAATCACATAAATGAAATATAAAAATCCTTGTACCTCGTAGTTGACTTCGTTTGTCATCATGCCGTGGAATACGAGCGTCGCGGTAGTTGGGCGTCACAGATGAATGGTGTCGTCCCATAAAAGATGGATGAAGAGTCGTTGTCGTAGGCGACGTATGATCATTGATGTTGAGGTGCATCTGAGGAAGAATTCCTTTGATTTCTTCGTTGGGGATGTTCTTTATTGAAGAATGGTGTTCTTCTTTGAAGAAAGATCACCTCCCTTTTTAATTCTCCAGAGCCTTTTCCATAAAAGTGATTTGCCAACGCAAAATAAATAAGGAGGCCCACCAATTAATATATTTTCCATGCAATTCATATTAATTCAAAAGTGGTGCCAATAAATTTAACGCTGATATTAATTATGAGATTTGGCACGATTTATGGGAGGAGGGAGGTGGGAAGGTTCCACCAAAAAAATATGTGGAGTTGTAAATGTAATAAATAAGGGGTATTAATGGGGATTTGAGGGGGGTGAAGGGTTTGGGTTCGTGTGGGACCCAACCTTAACTTCCACTTGTAAATTAAATAAAAATAATTTAAAATTGTGCACAACAATTTTTATTTAATTCATTATAAATCACCAAAAATAAACTTTAAACCCGCATAAAACAAAACAGTGGTAAGGGTCCCCTTAAGCGAATATCGGCGCTGTGAGTTCATCGGTGTCCGCAGATTTCAATTCCGGGCACCGGTTCAAAAGATAGAAAAACTCACTCGTACGTTTACTGAATGTACCCGAACAAAACTTCAAAAATTGTTTCTGGTCACACCGGGCCTCAAAATCCGGTTCCGTCAGAATCCACAGACTTATAAAATTTCAAAGTATTTAGGATAAAAAATTACTTGAAATTTCCATGTCTTTACACATGTAAAGCAATTTATTGAATTTCTTTGAAGAGATAACGTACTGTGAAATATTGGGGTGTTACATTATCCTCTCCATCAATAAATTGCATCCTCTCAATTTGAAATATTTATTTTAAAATAAAAGTTTAAAAATATAAAAATACCTTTGTGGAAAACCCACATCAAAAAATGGGTTAATGAAATATAGTCTTAATAATTGGGAAATAGAAATGAAAAAGTCACCACCAAATTCTGATCTCGATTAGAAGAATATTGGTGGAAATTAGAGAAACATAATTGGAGGAAAACGTAAATATTTATAGGGAGTGAGTGAGGTCATCAATCACAAACAAGTGTAAAATTGAGGGCCACAAAACCATCAATATAAGATGATGTAAAATATCATTGGTTCAACAATACATAAGGTATTATGATAACACATTTTTGGTTTTATGATCCCTTCCCTAAAGTTTAAGAATTAATTTATTCATAGAATAAGATGAAATATATATATATATATATACATATATATACTTGATAAGTAGAGTTTCATCCTTCAACTAATTCCTAACACAAACTCATATTTCACTCCAAAAGATAATAGAATTCAAAAATATTTTATTTATCCTAATAATATAGGGTTAAAAAAATGAATTTTTAATTTATCTATCAGACCATTTAAAAAAACTACATTATACAAACCATGATATCACATAGGCCAATTGTAGGTGATGCAGCCTTGTCTACCTTTGGTTGAGAGTTCAAGTTTCACGGCCTTGCCAGACGTGATGGGTTGCCACCCAACCTTCGGTTTGTCCTTTTTATAACAATCCCAAAAAAATCTTACAAGGTGTTTTAACCATAAACAATAGTATCCATTTTTTAACTTCATCCATTCCAACCTTTAGAGTTATCCAAAATACTTATGTCCAAACTCACAGTCCAAAATTAATAAGGAAGGTCACTTAACATATATGTGAATACCTACATCGTGTATTCTCATAAGACATGGAAATAAACTAAATTACCAGAAAACCATATTTGAATAGATATGTACTTCCTTATTTCTTATAGAATACTTGATATACTCTTTATATCTAAAATTGTTGTAAACTCCAATAATAATGGAATAAACAAACAATTAATTAATTTCAAAGTAGTCAATAATATTGAATATCCAAATCAATCATATCTTTTTTTCTAAAATCACTACCTCAGTATCAGAACCATATTAAGGTTTATCTTTCCTTCAACCATGTATTTTCCAAAAAAATTAATTTGATATTGGGTCACTTTTCTTAGAACCATATAATCTCAAATCCTTAATGAAATAGTACTATAGTACAATCCTTATATACTCTATAATTCTTATAACATGTACATAATTAATAAAATACTCAAATAACACAATACTTTAATAACAACATAAGAAATATAATAATTCCTCTTCATCTTTGTTAGTATCATAACTTGATTATTATCCAATAGTAGAATTTGTGATATACTCTGATGATTTGGAAATTGACTCACGCAGTTCCCTAAATCCTTGCAGATGAAGCATTATACCTTTGACACCTTTTTCTTACCCATGCAATCACGTACTTGGTGTCATTTTTCTCCACACTTATAAAAAACTCTCATTCCCTTAAATAATTTACCAAGGTGATTTTTTCTATAGTTATCACATATGGGAAAATCCTTCTTTCCCTTATTCACTTTATCCATCTTTCTCTCTACCATCTTTTTCTTCTCTGGATTCCCTTCAAATCCATAGGACTTATAGAATTCTTTAATTATCTTATTAACACATGATACTATTTCTTCATATGATGATAATACATGGGAGGCTATTTCCTTTATAAATGTTGTCTTAATACCACTAAAGATATGATCCTTCTTAATATTTGGATCATGCGTATTGCTGGAGTTCTCATTCCTTCTACTAGGGTCCATTTATAAACAATGGAATACACTAGGTCAGTTTATGAATCGCAATGCATAATTACAAACTTTTAAAATACCTAACAGAAATTGAAAAGATTATGTATATAATCTATAATCATAAAATGTTTTCTTTCAGAAATTATTTACTCCTAAATCGTTTATATTGTCTTATAAAGAAAATGTGAATTATCCTAAGCATATCCCCCAGGAGTTTCGTAACCAAGAGTGTTTCAAGGCCTGTTTTCATATTCCAGGATACCCCAGGTCAATCCCAAAACTCCTTGTCGGAGTTTTCACTCATAGGCGCATTTGTGTCAGAGCCGCCTCTACCTTCTCATATCCAGACAGGGATTCATTGCTTGGAAAATTCAAAAAAACTCTACATTACCATAATTTTAGGAAGTTCATCTATACTAATCCTCAATGTCTATCTTAGGGTAATGTGCTATAATCATAGTTTATATAAATCTATTTTCCAAGGTTTGTAATAAACATCCTCTGATACCAACTATAACACCCCTACCATAGTTACCCAAAGTCAGTGCATTATTTTAATACATTGGAATGATTACAAGGAATCATGTCCTGAAGGACCGATAAGTTTAGTATTTTTGGAAATTAGATACATACATGAGTTCAACATTACAACTTAAAAATAAATACAACACGAATTTATTCCATTAGAAACATCCAAGACTGTTAGATATACTTGCAAGTCACTCATAACAAACTTCTTCATATCTTGGGAAAATGAATCATAAGAAAGGGGTGAGATCAAATGCTTAGTAAGAGTAAGAAATAAAGTGAAGATAACATAAACATTAGGCATGATGAATAATTGAAAACACGGGCCTTTACAAATAATAAACATGAATACTTTATGGTAGGAATATTAGATGAGTAAATAATGTCATAATAAAACATAATCATGGGTATTCTACTAGTCTAATTACCACATGAACCATCAATATTATTTTCATAATGATGTAATGTATAATGTCGTACATTCTAAAACATTTTGTCAAGGCCTCGGCCAAGGCGTCTAAAAATGATTAAGGCCTCGTCCAAAACCATATATCAAATTGGGAAATCCCTCGGCCAATTCCACATCTAATTGTCTCATGAGACTTACTGATGCACCAAGGAGCTATAGCGGGCACCACCCATTACTTACTATGTCCAACACATTCCTCATATGAAATGTTTGAAGCATAACATAAACATTCGTATTAAAACTAGCATATGAAATGTTAATACTTTAACAATAAACCATGAATGGTATAAAAATAGCACATCTATAGTAAAAAAATATCATATCTCATTCAATAAAATATAGAATATTATATAATAAATCAACCTTGATCAAGAATAATATCCCATAAAGGATGATTATATAGTAGTAAATGATTAGTAAAAATATTTGAGGGAAATATCCCTTTTTCATGAAATCATTTAAATGTCACATAATTTATAAGGTATGTAATTAAAAATATAGTTTTTAATTAAAGTTTCACATAAAACTTTGAAACTTTTAAAAGTAATATTAATTTTAAAACATTCATGTTCACATAAAAAAATCCATAAAACTATTTTGAAAACATGGACATTAATGAGAAAGGTTTAGAAGAATAAATATTTAAAACATTTAAAATGATGTTTTAGTAAAATATTACCTTAAAAATAATCCCTTGGAAAACTATTTTATGATACATGTACATGGATAATAAATATTTCCCTGTAGATAGTTATTTAAAACAACCTCTGATAATAAAGAGATTGTGAAATTAACCCTTGACTTGAACTTTCCTTTGGTCAAGGGTATGTTTAACCTCCTATATAATGACCATAGTATGTTATTAATTTATACAAGAACCATATTTATATTTATTATATCATACATGATTCATTTATAAATTTATACTACACATTTAATAATGATTTCCATGTTAAATTAACATTTCGAGTAATAATTGCTTTCTTTATCGTACGTGTTTTAACTTGTTATTCTTGATTTTATCATATAGATCATGATTTAAATAAATCCATAATTTGACACATGATTTATATATCACATATATTTAGAATATAAATATGTATAATAGATAGATATATGAAATGTAAAACACATTTTATGGAGACGGTAATCCGTACGTATGCATAAACGTTGTTTCCGTTTTCATAATGTATTGAATGGAAGTAAGTGAATAAGATATATGTAAGTACATATATATATATATATATATATTAAGTAGAATTATTATATCATATATTACATACTTATTAATAATATATATTTTTGTAATCATCGTTGAATGGTGAATGTGGAAATTTATCTCATCGTGTAGTGGAGACGGTAATTCGTACGTACGCACGAGCGACAAAATCTTTATATTGATGGTGAAATCATATATAATTGGATGGGATATCATATATATAGAATAATTAACATGTTATATTTATTATTTACATCAGTTATACTCATTATTATACCCATCCAAATAATAATGTGTTTGAATAACAAACCACACCACGATGTGGAGACTGTACGCCGTACGTAGGCACGTATGGTGACTTTTTCATTTATAGGGTGGATAGAATAACAAATATGGTTGTACCATATTTATAATAATATAAAATTATGTCGGAGTTATTTTATTTATTATTTTTTATGGAAACAGTAGAGAAATAGAAATTGGAAGAAGAAAAGAACCTCTAAGACTGTGGTGAAATTATTACCTCTTCTTCGGGTGTTTCCTTTTGAGTTGATCAAAAGGGCTCCATAGGTTGGCTTTATGATCAAATTACGGACTCTAGGTTGATTTGAGGGAAGTTGGGAGGATATTTTGGAATGTTTTGGCAGAGATAAATGGATTTGGAGGTGTGATTTTGAGATAATGGGAAGTACCCTTTTATAAGAGAGGTGAGGGTCACTTTAGGAAAATCTTGAAATATTATTTTATAATAAAATAATTTTATGTTTATAATGGATCCAAAATAATTTATATCTTGGATAAGGTGGTTATGGGTAAACAACAACTCAAACAAAAGGATTTAGATAGGTTTATGTCACCATATTAGCCTTATATTTTAGATTTAACTCTTAGTTAAATAGTTTAACTTTTACTGTGTCTTCTGGTATTCTTACACTATATGGTTAATAAACATACTCTAAAATTTAAAATGAAACTAAAGTGGTTAATTAATTACATATATAATATTTTTATTCCCTCTGACCAAAACTTAGATTTTTAGGAATATTATATAACATAATAATCTAATATTTGTTTTAAAAACTCATTTATGTCAATTTTGACACTATTTAGTATTTGGTTTATGTGAAAGTCATCACAACGTTATTACTTAGAAAAAGATACATTGAATAAATAATAACATCTCATATTTACCTATAAAATTCATGGATATCATAAAAACTTTGAAATAATATTTATTTTAATATTTATAATACCATTTTTTTGATTCTTTCATTAATTAGGTAATTACTGCATCATCATTGTGTCATAAATAAATTTAATTATTTAATGTCTAAAAATTATAAATAAAATATCATTGTGTATGAAATATTTTTATATTTACAAATAATATTTATAATAAAAAATATAGCTTATATAACACCTTTTAAAAAAATGTTTACTAAAAGATATAGGTTTATGTCATTTTTGTCTTTACTTTAAATTAATTAATATAAAGTGTCATTATCACTCTCAAGTGGCTCCAAGTGGTCCCCAAATCGACCCCAAGTGTGAAAATGGTCGTTCATGTATCAAAAAATATAAATAGGACACATGTTAAGGTAATTTAATATTATTATAATAATATTGTTTTGCCATTATTTACCAGATTTACCTTTTAACCATGGTAAATAAAATATTTACTGAAGTAAATATTCATAATGTCTAAAAATAAAATTTACCTATTTAAACAATTTTTACCTAATTATTATAAATATTTAATCCATTTTTATAAATTCAAAACACAAAATTGGCGTAAATTAATTTAAAATTAATTCTCGTTCTCAAAATAAAAAAGCGTGTTTTTAAGAAATAATAACTATCAAAAGATTAACACTTGTTTACATACAGTTTAAATGTGAAATTACATAAAATTAACTAAATTATATTAAATGATAAAAATTTAATCCAATACTACTTTAAAACCACTCAAATTTATAATTTAACAATATATATTATTTTGACTAAAAAATTTATTTTTAATTAAAATTTAGTATTTTTCACTATTCATCAAAATATGAAAGTTATCAGAAAAACACCAAGTTTTTATCAAAACTAAATTTATATGTTCTGATTCTAAATAAGAAGTTTATTTTTTTAAATTTAATATTAAAAAAGTATCGAATATTTTATTTCAAAAGGGTTTTCCATTAAAAGGCGGTAAAATTGCATTTTTTTGAAAAATACTTCTTTTATATGAAAATTAGAATTTGTTCATATATTATATCTAAAAACATAATATGATGTTAAAATTATATGGAGTATATAAAATTCAAAATTCAGTTAATAATATTCATAACATCTTTTTGAATGGCTAATTTGGTAAGTCGTAATGCACTCAAACTCGGTGTTGCGTGTAACACTGGTTATTGAATTTCTTTAAAGAGATAATGTACTATGAAATCTTGGGGTGTTACAATATGATTGTATTTTAACTCATACTCATCCTAGATTCTAAAAAAATCAATTTTGTTCCACATTAATATGAAAATTAATATTTATTAATTTAATACTTTACATAATTCCAAGGGTCCACCTCCTCTAACATAAAAAAGGGAACCTCTTCTTACCATTTATTCACAAAGTTTGAGCCTCATATATTATCCAACATATCATAATACCATTATATATTATTTTCCCATGTCCTAATTCTTTTGGTATTTATAAAAAAAACATCCTTTCAAGGATTAAGGTGTAATCCAATGCTGGTTTCTTAATGAAGAGGTATAACTCTTAACTGCGCACTTTCAATTTTATTTATTTTCTACATCCTTTAAATATATGGTCTCCATTGTAAAATATATAATTCATTATTTTTATTATACTAAATTTTTATTATGATGGTTGAACAACCATTATCCATCTAATTTCCATCCTATGGTAAAATATAAATCACTCATATATATGTGTGGACGACCACCTACACGGAGTGAAGCATTTAATTTTCATCACCATTTCACTTTAATGGTAAAAATGAAAATTTTAATTAATATATATGATATATATTAAATTTTAATAGTTTATTAAAGGTAAATTATTATATAATTCTCTTTTTTTCATTCCATCTAAAAAAATATTCATCACTTTTGCATACGTATGGACTACAATCTCCACATAGTGATTTAATTCATCGTTCATCACTAATTTATTTGAATTGTTATGAAATTGTATATAATGATTACATATAATACACATAGAATGATTAAAATTATATATATTATGGAACTATGGTCAAAGTAAAAGGATCAAAACTGTTAAACCAAAACATGCATGAAAAACGAAGCAATTATCACCTATAACAATGATTTTAGTAATGAATTATCAATAAATGTGTGATATGATATTATAACTATTAGGTCAGAAAGGAATGTTTAAAGATTGAAAATTAAAATATGAAATGAACACAATTATTTATAGTGGTTCATTCCACAAATATCCCTTAGTCCACTCCACCAATTCTCTCTCTATGAGCATGGTGATTTTTAGTATTATGACCTTTTTCTAGAAACCTCTACAGCTGACTAAAGGAAGTTGACACCTTATAATAAAGGATTTTATATGGCCTTATAGTTTTTTAAAAGGAACCAAAATATATAAAACTTACTATAAGAATATGGCTCTCTAACACTGACTTAGTACGAGCATCCAATACTCTAAAAATATAATATATTATGATGAAGATGTTAAAAAATATTTGGAACATAGTTGCAGTAAAAATTGTTAGTTGTATATGATCATCAATAAAACACAGTAGTAGAAAAAAATATTATTCAATGTCAAATAGTATTTATTTATAAATTAGTAGATAAAACACCAGGTAAATGATCAAAAATGCATGTATCTAAAGAGTTTCTCTAATAAGTGCTTTGTCAAACTACATAAAAATATTAACAAATATGTACAACAATAAAGACAACTATTGATTAAATAGAAAAGGAACAATACATGTATGTATCAAAAGAAAATCTCTAGAGGTGATGACAAATTATTATTCTCAAACACACATATGTATCTTTAGAAGA
Source organism: Viscum album (assembly GCA_963277665.1). NCBI lineage: Eukaryota > Viridiplantae > Streptophyta > Magnoliopsida > Santalales > Viscaceae > Viscum > Viscum album. The sequence continues at coordinate 778,742,164 of OY728158.1, forward strand.
ATAACATATCGCTATTTATCATGACATAAGAATTCCTTCAAGTCAAATAGCTCTAGGAATATCATATGATAAATCATGAATATTGGAATTTGAAATGTTTAAATAAAGTCATAAATTCCATTATAAATAGTAATCATTCAATTTTTTTGAACATGATCCTATGAATAAATATTTAATCATTATTGAGGATATATTTAACTATTGTGAGATAGTTGAAAAAATGAACAAATCCATAATTCAAAACTCTATAATTTACGAAGTAAACCGTAGGGTTTGTCTGTGTATTGATAAACTCCAAAAGTTTGGTTAACTACATATGGTTGATTAAAAAATTAGGGATGATGAACCATATGTTTACTCTTAAAACATATGGTTTCATATAAAATAATGATATCCAATCCATACATTTATTCCAAATTAGGGGTATATAAGCCATAAATACTGCTTAAAAGATAGGGTATAAACAGTGTTTACAAACTACTTATAAAACACATCCAGAATACTTATTCTTTGATAAATCAAATAATATACCATGATTTAATGATTCAACATTTTTCTAAAATAATAAAAAATTATCCTAGTAATTATTATTCAAATATTTACTTAATGTAAATTCATTAAAAACATAAATTTGGGTGATTGTGAGTATCAAATTCAAAATGAAATTAACAAAATTCTTACATAAAACATGCTAAAAAATATACACCTTTTTGGTGATCGAAAAACCCATATAAAATACAAACATTAAAACTAGTAAGAAATAAAAAATTACAAATATGAGAAAAAATAAATTTAAATAAAGTATCTCCCATATATGGAAATATATTTTTACAAATAAATTTCTCCGATATATATTTTACATTTTTAATATAGTTATTCACATACATTTCACATATTTATTTCTAAAATTTTTATAATTTTTTTCTTCCCCAAAAAATTTTCCTTAAATTTACCCATAAAATTCTACCTACATTTTCCCCCCTTTTATGAAATAAAAAATAAATTTAGAAAAAGTGTAATAAATTTTTATCATAAGTAGAAATTAAATATAAAAAACATAATTAATCTACAATAAATATGAATAAAATTAATATTTTATATAAAAAATATCTTTCAATTGGATAATATATAGAGGTGGAAAATAATTAGTATTTTGGGAAGGGTTAAACGATTCATATTCCCTCTCCAAACATTGAACTCTTTTACTCACAACAGCTAGAACTCTTGACAGTAGTTCTATTCTTCTTTGAACATATGCATATCTTTAATCCATTAAATAATATGAACTATTTTTAACTAAAAACTATTTTATATCATTAAGATATGACATGGTAATAACTTCTCATATGATTCTTCCCATTTGACTTATCATATTCACTTTAAACACATCAAAATCATCTTTATGAATTGTGTTTTCCTACAAAATTTAATATTTTATTTGAAGAGTTTCATTTTTTTAAATTTAATATTTTCCGCCTCTTCATATGGTTTTCTTGAAATTTTTTTAAATTCAAGCTGCTTTTCTAATTCTTAATTCAAAATAATAAAATTGTATATAGACTCTACATAAATCACTCCATCGTTAACTATTTGATAAGATTAAAATTCTAGTTATTCCAAACCACATATTTATATATCTTTTTCAGAATATTTTTCTAAGGAATACTTAACAAAGAATACTTATTATTTTAAAAAATGATCATTCAAATCATTAGGAAAATAATTACCTCACTTTATATTTTTAGAATAACATTTTTATATGCTTCAAGTTATAGACCTCTTCATGCTTCTCAAATCGGATTTTAAGGAAGACATATGGATTAAGAGGTTTTGAGAAGAAGATTTTAGGGTTTGAATGAGTATTAATTATGATTTCACTTATAAATATTACAGGAAATGTTTTTGATTCTGAAGCTATAATAAATATTAATCATTTGAGATTTTAATTTTCAAAAGGAAATTTTATTTAATGCAACTATTTTGTAATAATACATTATGAAATTGAATAACGTTTTTGGGAAAAATAAATTTCCAAAAAAAAATTTCCAAAATGAAAGATTAAATTAAGAACAAAAAATTTTATCAATTCAAACCTATATTTCTTCATATGATTTTAAATAATATAATATAATATTATTCACTCCCCATGAATTATAACACTTCTGTAGAAAAGTTTTCTAAATATATATCAATAATTTTACAAAATAGAATGATTTACACAAATTTGGATTCTTTATCAATTTTATTATATAAATTATTTTTCAATTAAATAATATTTATAGAGTATGTTTGATGTCCTCAAAATATTAACATATTACTTCACCACATAAAATAGTTGAGTGAGAAGTGTTTCAATAGTTTCCAAATACATATAATCACATGTAGATAAAACAAGATAAGAATTTATATTTTTCTCTCCCCTATATTTAATAATCAGTGCATTTAAATCAAATATTATAATATAAATGAAAGAATTCTGGGATTAAAAGTTCCATCTCTATGAATTTTTCATTTAAAAAAATTTGAATAATTTTTAAGAATACACTTAATGATATATAAATGAAGTACAGTGGTACATAACTACAATATATCAAATACAAGTGCCTTCTAGAACCAATATTCTTTTAGATCTGGTAGTGTTATCAACTAAAGACTTAGTTAAACAAATCTATTTGTTTTTATTCAAGACTCCATATTTAGAGTTAGATAACTATTTTGAATAATAAATATGATTAATACCAAAAAATTGAGGTTTTATAAAATAGATATCATTTTAAAATATTTAATTATTCCATAGTGAAAAAATTTAATAGCAGATATAAACATTCTTTTTGAACTATAAATAAAATATATTTTATATAATTTTTTTTCTCCATTACTAATGATACAATGTTTTAAATTATTATTAGGTTTATTTTCACCATGAATTTGATTTAAATTGTTTTATTATTTAATAATCATTCAAGAGTCTGGTATTAAATTATTAATATCTTCTAATAGTTCATTAATTTTATTTTCATGAACAAATACAAGAACATTTAGATCATAAACCTGAAATCTATTCAGATAAACATTCTTTATAAGTTAAAATTGTATCATAATATTTTATATGTTTTTTATGATCATTTTCTAAATATTAAAAATTTTTAATAAGAATAAAACCATATTTATTATGTTCATCATATAAAAACAATTTTGAATCATAATTGTGAGATTTCATTAACATGATCCATACGACAAATATTTTCCACTTCATTTCCATGATCATATTTAAATTTTGTAGTCTATTCATCACTTGAATCAGTTGTAGAACTCTAGTTAGTCTTTATGACTTTCTTACATTTTCTAATATAATTAAATTTCTTTTGACTTTTAATCAAATTTCATTTAAAATTTATGTGACATTTCTCCTTATATTAATGACATTTATCTTCATTTTTCCTTTTCATCCTCTTTCTGTATAGTTTTAAAAATATTTTAGCAATATCTGATAACTCTTTTCTCAAATCTATATTTTAATTAGTCAATTTATTAATATTAGTTTTAATATTTTTTATCTACCTTTTTGATAAAAGCCTTATTTTTATCTTTGGATTTCATATAATCTTCATACAACATCAAGGTGATAATCCATTTTTTTCATTTTCAATTCTCTAACTAGTGTGGATAGATAAATTATTGAAGATATTAAATTCTAATTAGAGGGTAAAATGTTGAGAACCTTGAAAGCTTGATATTATTTTTTTAAATTGATTACCCCAGGGCATTAATATCATTGACAACTTATGTTAATATTTCATTAATCTGGTTGACGCTCTCATATTCATGCATCCTAAATGTATTAAATTTTAATTTTTTTATTATTGTTCCTTAGTTTTCTGACATTTTCAATTCATTCATAAGAAAAATAAAGTGTCTTATACATCTCATATATAGTTTCACACTGAGAGATTTGATTAAATTCCTTAGCTTCTAATCTATAGACTATAGAATTCATTGATCTTGAATTAAGATCACATTCTTTATCTTGATCATCCTTCCATTTTTTCAAATCATCTTTAAGAATTTGATAAATCTTTAATACCTTCAAATAGAAAATTGTTACACGATTTTTTAAATAAATAATGATGAATTTTTTCCTGCATTAATAATTATCACTATTAAAATAATTTGCATGGATCATCGACATATCTTCTCTAAGATCATCGATTGAGAATTATCATCATCTAGATCTTTAACTCTGGCTATTTAGAGTCAAAATAAATATAATCACTAGAGTCAACACAGATGATATCAATTGATGGTAATAAATATAATCAATAGAATCTTTAAGTATTTCAAAGAAAACGTGATGGATATTTTTTCTTAAATAGAAATAAAGAAATATAGAACAACCTTCTATTCCAATTGTTAGGTCAGAATGATAATGATGAAGAAAAAATAGTGGGGTTAATTATGTTCCTTTAAAAACATGATATAAACTATACTTCTCTTTTGATATTAAATTTATTATTTTCTTGTCTCGTAGAGATGAGTAAGCATCGTAAAATATTAGAAGAAAATAAGACATCAATGTATAGTTTTTCAGGGATCAATGTTCCCTTAGTATACTCCACAAACTCTATCTCTATGAGCTTTGTAATTTTTACTAGTAGGTCCCTTTTCGAAGATCCTCTAAAACTGAGTACAGGCAGTTGACACCTTATAGTCAAGGATTTTATTGGGCATTCTAGTTCTCATGCAAGGAATATAAATATCCCCAACATAGTACATGAAGCTAAAAATCCACCAGTGATTGATTATAAGTATCTAATAATCTAAAATAATAATATATTAGGATTTATATATTGAAATAGATTTGAATCATAGTTACAGTAGGAACTAAAAAATTTATATGTTATTCAATAAAACACAGCAAAAAAATATTCTTCATTGTCAAAAAGTATATCTTTATACAGTAGTCGAGAAAGCACCTGGTATATAATAAAAAATGTATGTCTCCAAAGTGTAGATATGACAACTTATTTTTTAAACTATAGAAAATGATTAATAAAGATATACAATTTGAACAAAAATAGATGATTAAATAGTCAAGGATCAAATCATGTATGTCTGAAAAGTGTATCTTTGTAGGAGATGACACATTATTATTTTTGAATTCACATTTTTATCATCAGAAGAAGATCATCCCAATATTTATCATGATAGAAAAATTTCTTCCATTGTAAATTGGTTTATAAATATAGCATGAAAAATCAAATATATTTGAATTTGGATTATTCAAAGAAATTTATAACATCCATTAGAAATAATAATGATTCGATCCATTTAAAATGTTACTTTGAATCATTACTTAAAAATATTTCATGACATATTACAATTCTAGTGAGTCTGTTTTAGAAAAAAATCAAATAATCTATAATTTAAAATTTCATAATTGACCAAGTCAAATGTAGGGTTTTCCTATATAGTGATAAACTCTAAAAGAATGGTTGACAGCATACGGCTGATTAAAAAAGTAGTGATGATAAACCATATATTTATTGTTCAAACTTAGGGTTTCTTCCAACATTATTGTTTCTGATCCATACATTTATTCAAAACATAGGGTATATAATCTTTATGTTCTTCTTAAAACATATGATATAAATATTATCTATAGATTACTTATAATACACATCCAAAAACTTATTCGTTGAGAAATTAAATAACCTCCCACATGTTAAATACGGAATATGCTTCTAGAATAAAAATAATTATTCCATTAATTATTATCATGAAATTTACTAAATGAAAATTTATTAGTGACATAAATGTGGGTGTTTGTAAGAATCAAAATCAAAAATTAATTAACAAAAAAAATTCATCAACACATGAATTAAAATAATTAAATCCAATATGGTATTAAATATATTATTATTGTTCGATAATTTATGTATAATAAATATATATCTATTATAGTAGAGGGTTTACAACATATGATGAAGATAAGATACATGATGTAAGGGGTTTATGTTAGAATATCGTTTCCTTCAGGATTGTATATGATAACTTTACTTTGAGGTAAATTATATATATATATATATATATTATACTTTAAATAAAATATATTCTATTATCCTCTAGTTATTTATAGAGTTATTATATATTAGTACTATTTTCTTCTATATGGCACTTAAAATGAACAAGAAAAATTTTTTAAGAAAAGAAGACATTATTTTGTCTTTTCTTGAAAAAAACTATTCTTTCATGTCCGTAATATTCAAAAATGTTTTATAAAACTTATTACCTATATGTGAAATTAATTAAAAACGTCATATTTACAACCTCTAAATTTATTTACAATGGTGTAAAAAGGTATATTTTTAATGAATATTTTTTCCAAACATGTCAATTTGGTCTTTTTACAAAGGTGTTAAATAAATATTCTCTTTTAGCATATATGGAATTAATAAAGTTTCACTTCTTCATGAATATTTTATGTTTTTTATCTACATTTAAAAGTTTCCTTGGTTATTTTTAAATAAATATATTTTCCCAATATTCGTAGAATTATTAGTTAAACTATTATCATAAGAAGAGGATATTTTCACATATTTTCAAAGAAATTTTTAAAGGATATTTTAATGTTACATTTCATCTACATAAATATCATTTAAGGATTATTATTCTTCACTTGGGATATGATCTTATGATACAATCCATTTTCATTCTCTATATAGATTATTATGATGATGACTTAAGAATGATTCTATAAAACCCAATTCTTTCCAAGGTTTAATTAAGTAATGATTAAACCTTAATGAAACTTGTTTATTTTACATAGGTTATGCTATGATGAAATGATGAAATGTTTATGAAACATGTTTCCTTTAAAAGGGTTATGATATAATGATACGATGAAGGTTTTGTGAACTTCTGGAACACATATGTATGGTATTCATTATGTGATAGGTGGTCCTAAAATTATATAGCCCTACAATGTATTGGGTAATAATGAAAAGGTTGAAAATATAATAAAATATAAAGGAGTTAATAAACTCTTAAGAGATGATGAAGTTAACGTGATGGACTTTATTCCTAATATAATGTTGGAAATGTCTGGGTAGACATTTATATTATGGGACTTTTCTACAATTATAGTCATAGCAGTGAAACTTGACGAAGGAAGTTATTTTTAATGCTTATGTGTATTCTACAAACATATGTATTATTCTTATGATATATTCCTATAGACCAGGATTGATTATTGATAATTCCTCACTCTTATGGCATATGTATTTTGATTGAAAAAAACTTATTTCATGATTCATGATAACTGATCTTTGACTGATTGGTTATGATTATTGTAAGTTATGATCAAGTTCTAATACTCGTATCATTATTATATTCTCACTTTGGATAATTGATTGATATCTCATATTTTTACACTATCTGACCATATAAGATCACCCTTTATTGTGTTTCTTATCCTAGGTTGTGAAGAATAGGTTTGAGTTGGGTATGGAAAAGAAGTTTACTATGTGAGAATATTTTTTTGGGATATATTTAATTTATTTCAATAAATAAGATGATTATATATCTAGTCTCTAAAGACACTAAACCATTACATTACTCAGGTGTTTATCATTTTAAAATTTAATTAATATTCATCTTAAATAATTAAATATTAATGTAAGACATGATTTGTTCTCCTCTTATCCTACGTTGATTCTCTCTATGTCTCCAACATTTATTTTACAGCCAGTGTGAATCCCCCCTAGTGATGTTCCTTCTTCAGATCAATGGTGCTTGTATTAACCCATTTTAGTTAGACAAGTGTAAACTACATTGTTCTGTGGAGATGTTGGGTTTCTCTGACCCTATTCCATAGAACCATCGAATGAACCTTTTAGCTAGTAAATTTATTATACAAGTGGTTATATTCTACTTATTATCGTGTAGTTTGAGATTTTTAATTTTTTATGGTTTCCTCTATAATGATTCCTTTTTATCGCTTTTCCTATTGACATTCTAGGTTTGTGGTGTACATTCAATGATAAAAATAGGATTTTTTTTATAGGATACGGTGGTACTATTCTTGGATGGAGAGAAGGTGGCTTCCACATTCATTCATTTCACTATCTCATCAAGTCCTAAAGAATCAAATTTTTATGAGGTGTGAAGCTTGAGAAGGGTTAATCAAAACTTCAATGTTTCCCTTCCCCCAAACTTCTTTCATATCCCACTAATTCATGCCAATTAATCCCTGAATCCACCACTCTTTTTTCCCAGTCCCCCTTTTATTTTCCCCTTCCTTGACACGAAACTGATGTTTTTTACTATTATATTATATGTCCCCATTAAATCATAAAATTGGATTATTTTTAAAAAATACCAAAATGGGGTTTTGAAAAAAAAAGATAAATCAAGATTTTTTAATATGTTAATAAATATTTTAATAAAAATATATATCACATTTAGGTATAATTATAATTATAATAGAAAAGGTTCAGCTATCATTATAAGTTTTATCGATATAGATTTTATAAATAATATAGTGAGAGGGTCATAAGTTAGAAATTTTGAGTAGATACTATTTTCTACGTGTTTGTTAAAAAAGAATATCATCATCATTATGGAACAAATTAGAAAAATTTTATTCTCCAATAAATAAAAGTTACAATGACCCTCAACGAAATAATGAGGCACTAGAACAAAATCATGTGACCCAAATAGAGATAAAACTAAATAATTTACACAGGCCCACACACCCAAAAAATAAAAAACTAGTCAATATGGAAAAACATTATCCAATAAGATGGATAATCTCTACCCATCTCAACAAGTCCAACAAGTATAGTGGAGAATAAACAAACAAAAACTGATCACCAAGAAGATTAATCAAACACCAAGAAGAAAACTAGCTAATAATCACATCAGAACACATGATAAGAAAAAAACTATAGAAGGTTAAAGGGAGAGATTTCATAGGAACCCATTTTCCACTTTCACACATCTTTCAAGTAATCCTTGATCCACCCTCATTTAAAGAGACCACAGTTCCATCTATGAACAGCATTGTGGGAAAATTGGAGTCTACATCAAATAAAGACACAATTTAAATAAATGTCATCTTTAAAATGAGTTTTCAATAAGAACCACCATAAATAGCCAAATGACTACCCTCAATGACCAAAAACCCAACATTTTTTTGAACTCTAACACCAAAAATATCTTCAATCATCACCTGAAAACCAAACGACTGTGCCTTCATCAAACAAAAAACAACAACCTTTATCTTCTATTAAAGCTCTCACTATAGAAATATAGATCAATTATGAAGAAAAAAACTTAATAAAGAAAAAAATTCCCACACAAACCAAAAAATAACATAGTTCATAACCAGAGTTCACTATTATAATGAACTAGACCATGCTACCACAAAACTGGAAACCAAGTCACTCCATCACAAGCCACATGGGCATTCTTGAACCCCACAAGCTAGAAAATCATACGTGGGTTTCTCATAACACATTTGTGGAATGATTGATCCCTTTGAGAAACAAAATCACCACATAAATATCCTCCCATCAATATGGCACAAAATTTCCATAAATTTTACACAATTAAATTGAACTAATAAATAAAAAATAATTTAACAACCAAATATATTACACAACATGGATAAATAAATATGGAATAATAATAAAAATCCTATATATATATAATATATCATAATTAAATAAAAAATTGATTATGCTTTAAGCTGTCATGGTCAATAAAATAATGGCCCAAAATAAATAGAAACCAATACACTGACAACCATCTCCATTTGACCCTTCAGTTACTCACCACAGCCCAGGCCATCTAACAAAAACACAACCAGTGAAAGAGAACATATCCAAATAACCATAAGAAAAAAACATATAAACTGTATACACCAAATGTTGTATTTTGGTTGTGAGAAAAAACAAGCTCAATAGGATCTCACCATGGATTTTGTGCACTCATTTCAAAATACATTGTATTTTATAGTAGTTCTAAATATATTTTAAAAATGATTTTCTACAAATTATAATTCCAAAAAAATTATCAATCTATAAGTGATTTCATAAATCACTAAAATATTTTTATGGAAATAAAACGTTTAAAAAAATACATTATAATTTGTACCTTTCTTTTGAATCACCCATTTCAAAATATCGTTTAGATTTCATTTATAAACCCACATCCCAAAACACACTGAAATATATTTATTTTAAAACAAGTTGACATGAACATGAATAATTATAAAAAAATAATAAAAGAACCATGCCAATTATGTTATATAACAATGAAACCATCAAACTAAGAACACCATGATGCCAATATAGATAAACCAAACAAGGGAATTCAAGGGTGGTTATCCCTTTTACAATTAAATCTTTTATCAAAGGTAACACACTAGGATATAACATGAATGATGGTATATGTGGTTCATTTGGAATCATTTTCTCGTATCCCCCTAATGAAACCATTAAAATTTGGAACCACTTCTGGTAACCTAGTATAACCAAAATGTTTTGGAGTTTGTAACTCTCCAAGGGGACTCGCAAGTGAGCTCCCACTAGGCTAGAGTAACATAAATCCAAAAAATCTACTTACCAACCAAACTACCCATGATAAAACTCAATGGAGGTGAGAAAATTAAAACACCAATCAATCATTACATATATCAAAAAATATAAAATAACTTTAAATCTCATATCATGTACTTTATCCTCACAAGAAAAGTCCTCCTTTTAATATAAATCACATCAAATGAAATATAAATCATTCCTCTCAAGCTATAATCCATATCACTCACACACACAGGAATAAAGGGACTCCAAAGAGGGTCTCACACACACTATGAAATGGAATATAATACAAAAGTTACCAAAAAATCATCTTAGTATTCAAATGATTTTTCCTTACATTTTAATTCTTTTCAAAATATCCTTTACAAAAAAAAATTAGACGCCTTCAAACTAATTTAAATCACATTTCCTATAAAAACATACACTTTTCCCAATTTGTGACCTAAAAATATTCAAATACCATAAAAGACACCCATTTCATTCTAAAACATTTCATTAAAACATTTAAAGTCACTTTTCATCCAAACACTCTGTTAAAATAAGAAAACCCATTCAAATTCACTTTGAACACCTTTATTCCATGTGAACACCCACTCAAAAGCCCCTTGGAAAATCTATATAATTATCATATATAATTATAATTTGATAAAAAAAACTTTTAAATTGATTATAACATAATGAAATTAAAAAAACTGAGTATTTTATGATATTTTCCTCTTTAAATAAATTTTTGTTCTTTTACCTCTTACATTACATGAAACACTAAGTTTAAACGAACCGCGATATACTGTGGAAATATTACTAGTTAGTGTCATGGTTATCACATCTACATTGGATTGGAGGGTACGAATAGGTAAAACTAAATTATAAAACCATGCTGTTTATATATTCATAAAATTGATAAATTATTTATCAATTTGTTGTTAATTGAAAATAAATCATTTTAAGGTAAATATAGATGTTTTCCTAATAACAATTTTTATGTTCACAAATTTTTTTTAACTAATTAAATAATATTAATGTAAATTGATGAGTGATTTATTAAAATTTATAGATTATTTATTCCTTAAAACACTTTAATATTCATATAACGGTGTTTATGTGTCATGGGATAAGAATAAATCTAGTATTAAGATTAAAAACTCATTTTTTCTAAAAATATATTTCATTGAGTTCTGCACACTTATTTTAAAATGTATTTATGATAATTCTTCAAATATATTCTTGAGTAATGTATTTAATATTTTTAGTATTTTTGTTTATATTTTTTAAATACACCCCTTTAATTTTTATTCATTATGACTAGTAACTATGGTAAACATTTGTCACCCTAGTAAGGATATATCATATAATTAAGGTTAAAAATAATGTGATAAGGATTTATAATTTATCTAAAACCTACTTTATTTATATTGGATAGGTTTAGATTAACAATACTCATCCAATATTATAATATATTTCAATTTTTTTCTATTTTACTTTTATAATGACCTTAATATGATTTTTAGGTAACTAATAAATTCTAAATGTCACTCTATCTTTTTAATATCTCTAATATTTATTCACATGAATAAAATGAGTTTATGTTCATTTATTAGTGGTTATTTGAAATATGAATTTTTTTATCATGATTTTTTAAAATTTATAGTGATGGAATAATTTCCTTAAATTCTTAAGAAAGACTAAAAAAATTGTTGTTCTAGTAATCGATTAAAAATTATTTAAAAATTATTTAATTAAATAAAAATGGATGAATTGTTATGTTACAAAAAATTTATAGAAAAATACTCTATGTTATTGACATTTAAAAATTATATATTCATATTTAATTTCAATTTTTAAATTTTTTAAAGTATAGTATATGAATAGTTCCAAAATTTATTTTAATGGTATCTTATGTTAAATTATATTTTATTAATGGAATTAAGATTACTAAAAATATTATATTTGGAAAAGTGAAAGGGATGTGGTGTAAAATTTAAAAAACAGTCCATTCATGTCTCAATTTTCATTTTATACTAACATTATTGAATCTTAAATAGTAATGACCGATGTCATAACGATAATCATAAAAAGGGTTAACAGTGAGTTAAAACTAAGATATAAGAGTTAAAAATATCATATTTTTTACTAAATAGTATTTTATTATAGTATATAGACTTATCCTCATTCTATATTTGAAATATATCAATTTTTATCCACTTGAAAATGGAAATTAATTTATATTAACTCAATAATTTAAGTAATTTCATGGGTGTCCCTCCCTTCACTTATAAAAGGGAACCTTAACTCCTCCTTTATTCTCAATGTTTGATAAATCTATCTTAGTTAGGACTTACCCTAATACCTTCTCAAATTCTTTAAATTCATCATAGATTCGTTTCTTCTTTTCCTAATAACAATCATTCAAGGCTTAAGGTGTAAGCCAAATGAGGTCTCACAAAGACGAGGTTATTGTCTTTACTGACTCTTTGAAGTTATTTTCATCTTATAATTCCTATAAATATAGTATAGCTATAAAAAAATTACTCCATTATCATAAATATACTTATATATTATTATTATCATTGGAAAACCATTTTCCACCTCTTCTTTATCTTATGTAAAAATGAAAATATCGCTTGTCTGTATGTACGCTTACTATCTCCACATAGTAGTGTAAATCATTTTTAATCATAATTTTACATGGAAGGTTTTGAGGATAGAAATTGTTAATATATATGATTATCATTAAATAATTATGGTTCTTATAAAATAAAATATTATTTACCTTCGTACCGTTCCACCCGTTAATAAATAATAATGCCGCTCATGTGTACGTGTGGACTACCACCTCCATGAAGCGATGTGATTAATTTTTGATTCATGACATTAATTGATGATTATAAATATGTATGTAATTATTATATATAATATTTATTTTATTATAAATATTATTTTGATGATGAAACCATGACCAAGTTTCTATTACTAGAACCATCTAACTGAAATATGAAAAGAAAATGAACTAGTTTTCACTCAAATGTCCATTTTATAGAAGATTATTAATAAAAGGATAAATGTAGGTTATAAAGTAATGGTAACTAGAAATATATATATGTATATGTTTATATTATATAATTATTAAAAATTTAAATATATTATATATGAGGTTTACAAAGAAAGGAAATACTTAAGGTAAGGGTTTATTTCATAGTCTCATCATTAATCATGATTATTTATCTTTTAAGTTTCCATTGAGGTAATTATATGATATTTTTGTCCAAATAACCTTATATTTTATTCTATTTTGGTTCTTTATATAAATTTACTGTTTTACTCTCATTTTGACTCTTTATGTACTCAAGAGACTGAAATAATGTTTTTATGGAAAACTAACTTTGTTTTCAATTTCAGCCAAGAAAATTTTTATTCTATGTCCATATTATCTTTGTAATGTTTTAAAAAATGACTTTAATATTCTATAATTATTTATTAAAGTCATTATGAACCATGTTTTTATTTTTATTAAAAGGTTTAAAATGAATTTTATTGTCACTTTTTGAACGACTTACTTTTTACCAAATTTGTGATCATAATTTTTGTTTAACATTTTATGTGTGAATGAATTTTACCATAGTCATGACTATTCTTTATCTTTTAGAATACGTTAAAATAATCAATGGTTATTTATAAATGAATTAGTTTTTTATTTTTTTAAAAAAATTATTATATTTGTAATAAGTGATTTAAAAATGAAAAGGTTGTTTTCTTCAAGAAATTTTCCAGTTATCTTTTAAAATTATTTCATCTATTTCAACATCTATTAATGGGTCTTATGATTTACTGTAGATATAATTTAATTATACCATCTATTATCTTTCTTTGGATTGTTTATCATCAGTTTGATTGGGGAAAGTATTGGAATTCCATATTCTAGTTCTTCCAATAAGAATTATTATTTATTAATAAGGCATGTTGATTAAATTTTATTATTTATATATATAATGAATGAAAAGGATTTATTAATCGATGGGTGGGGCCCAAAATTACACATACCATTTATCCATCAGTTGGTCCCATAAGACAAATTATCTTGGGTATTTAGTAAAGGCCTTACCCATTTATTTAAGATGTCTTGGTGCATGACATCGGTGAAATGTCTATGATTTCTGACCCAATACATTCTATCATTATAAAATTAGTTATTAGTTTCCAAGTGATTATTTTATTATTTATGATATCCATGGAAAATTTTCAAGATCATGTGACTATTTATAAGGAATTATTTTATCCTCATTTGTTCCTTCCAGAGTATTCAATCCTTATTTATCTTACACTATACACACTCCCTTAATGATCATCTTTGTTGACACATTTATTATGTTTTCTTTCCCATGGATGCCAGGAAGTGTACTTTGGATGATATTAATGGTTATTATAGTGATAATAATGATGTAATAGAAGATAATTATATGCTTTATTTTATGTTTTCAAATGTAATTTGACATTTTTTTACGTCTCTAATTTTACAAGTCTACTAAACTAACAAATAATTTAGGATGTGATCTATTATATCTAATGATAATGTAATAAAGTAACCACTGGATCCAAGATATTAGGATATCGATCATTACAGTTGGTATTAGAGCATGTTTTGATGGAACCTTGGAAACTAGATTTAGGAAAATTTAGATTATAGAACATAAACATATGACAATATTTTAGGATATGTCAAATTATAAGATAATATCAAAAAGTTTTTTGTATGGTGTAGATTTTATGATTTTTATAAGAATAAATATTTCTCTAGATACTTCATATGGATGAGTTTTTTTCATATATTCATCTATGGGTAATGAATCCAAAACGATTTAATCGGGTATATGTAGTCCACTATCACAGTGAATGATTTATGGGAACTTACTGTGAAACTAATTTGACACTCTTGGGGGATATGATTTAGTTGATTCATATGCCCTTTACAAACCATTATGAAATATTTGAAAAATATTTTATGATTTTAAGATATTTCTAATGATACCAATCTTATGTTTATGAGATTATTGTTGTATAACTTTTAAATTCATGTTAAGTGTTTCATCATTTTGGGAATTATTCATTACAATTAAAAATGTTATGATCTAATATATTGTATGACAGTTGTTTAGAAATTTCACATATTAAATGAATGAAAACTGTATCAATGAACCTAATCAAGGTAGGGATTCCCTCATGATAAACATAATGGAGTTGAAGATTGAGATGAATAATTTATAACTATATTATGGAAGCTAACTCAGGTTATGAACATTAACATTTTATGAATGCAAAATAATACTAATCTATAAAAAAATATAAAAATGTTAGACCATTTAATGATTATATAACCTCATTCATTAAATGGAACAACAAACCCATTTATATTTGATAAATGGATTAGTTCCTTAGAAAAGATAATTCACACTTTGGTAAATAATTAAAAGGAAAATGTTATTGTGGTAGTTTATCATCTCACTTGGTATGTCGATCAATGGTGTTACTTGATTAAAAATACAAAGGATGCGGAGGAAATAAATATATTAGAGTAAGAGGATTTTAAAATACTTTTCTTTGAAAATTATTTTCCTTGCAAACAATAGGAGGATATGGAGATATAATTCCTGAGTTTATGAAAAAATGAATGGGAAAATATCACTATGTATAAAGATAAATTTACAATGTTAGAAAAGCATTATGTGGACATTGTAAATAATCAAAAGTGTGATATTGGATATTTATATGATGTTATAAACTCAATCATTAAAAGGGAGATAGTCTCCCAAATATTCTCCTCAAATGATGATATATTATCATTTTCAATCTAGAAAGTGAAAGAATTATTTATGTATCACATATTTGATTGAAAGAAATAGAATAAGAGTATGGATGAGAACCTCATGAAGATACATATGGATAAGGGGAAAAAGAGTAGAGGGATATATCATGAACCATCCCAATGGTTCTCATGGCGTGACTCCCCAACCCTACCTCCAATAGGTCATGGGTGGGAGACTAGCATCGAGTAGGCATATCACTAACATGGGAGGACATCTCCTAAGTACATGTAAAAACACACACATCTCTAAGCCCATATAGTGATGAAATGTTGAAACATTGAGCAACCAAGAATGCATACATATAAATCTCACAATCTGAGTATAACAAGAACTAACGGAAATTGAACAAGGGAAAATACAATCCCACCACAAAGAGTCTAAAAACCAGTCCAACCTGAATTTATAAGTAGGGATAACTATTAAGATACCTTAGTAACACACCTTAGTCTGTCCAGTCTCACTAAGAACCATGTGGTTCAAGTCCATCTAGGACTCTGTGGAAAGATCGATTGTTTGAACAAGACACGACATGTTCAAACAAATCTTGCATAGGGGTTAGTATAAAAATAACCAGTAGGACTCCTCAAAACCACAAATCCTACAAAAAAATAATAGTCTATTCATAGGTATATATCTAACAAGAATATAATAATAATATCCAAATATACACAACAAAGACACACAGTCTAACATTAATTCACAACCATGATGTCAAACTAGGATTCAAGTTCGAAGGTTCCACAAAGCACTCACCTGGGAGAACACACTCCACGAGTATGATTGCATTTATGATGTTAATCGAAGAAGTAGTGTTTTTCATGTCTGTTCATATAAATATACACTGAAGTATGAATAGATATGATATAGATATTAGGATCTCTCCTAAGGCTATGGGTTAAACCCGTAAACTGATATGGATTAACCTACCATGTAGAGGATCA
Source organism: Viscum album (assembly GCA_963277665.1). Lineage (NCBI taxonomy): Eukaryota > Viridiplantae > Streptophyta > Magnoliopsida > Santalales > Viscaceae > Viscum > Viscum album. Next base: position 778,759,564 of record OY728158.1, read on the forward strand.
GTGCCTATATAGTGTTGGACATGATGATACAAAGAACTCACCTAGGTCATGAAGATGAAAATATGATCTCACTCTAGGTGTCACAAAAGTTTTCCAACAACTCTATCCAAGTATTCCTTTGGTAGGGATCACATTTCTATGTGTAGGAGGTGATTCTATACTAACCCTCAAAAAATGGATATTTGGAACATACCCTAACAAAACTTTCACAAGATAAATAGGAATAGGGCTCCAAGCCAACATTTAGGGAGTACACGGCATGTAGTATGGTTACACACCATGTCCCTTTTACCCCAGGCCCTTCCCATGTAAACAACTCATGTCCATGTCCATGTGGATGTACAAAGTGCACTGCTACCTATGTATGTATGCATGTGTACCAGTAACCACATAACCCTTATGCATACCAGCTTATATGGGTTTGTCTAGGAGTACATGACATGCACGTGGTTTTGTACTCTCAGCCCATGTGTGTGTACTCTCCGAGGTATAGACCGATCTCACCAAAGGGTAACACACACCATGTTATACCTATAATTCCCCCAAAAACCCTAGCCACCACTAAGAGGGGCCCACAAGCCATATTATCTTGGATTACATGCCGTGTGGATCAAGATTTTATAGAATATAAAAAATATTGTTGTGCATATTCTTCGCTACTCCGGAAACCTACCAGCTTCACCCCATGGCAGATCCAAGGTGTATGGTCAGTCAAGACTTTCTATCATCGAAACACTAAAATCCAGACATCCATCCCTTCATAATTCATCCTCGAACGTCATTATTCTTTGTGTACCAAAGGACATGAAATTGGGTATCCAAAAACATAAAATACATCTCTACTTCCATCATCTCACCTCCATAACATTTTGTTGATCTTGGATCTAAAATATCATATCATTGGTCGAAGAAACTAGTGCACAATGATTGATTTATCGGTGGATATAAAACTGTGGGAAAAATAAACACTTGTGATGGATGATGAATTATGGGGGAGAAAATCACAATAGAAAATCATGAGGAATAGACCTCCATCGATGTTCATTTTGACCTCAATTTTATTCCCCTAAAATGACAAATTAAGAGATTACAATTAATCACTATGAAATTATACTAAATAAATCCCCATAATAATTCCATCCCACAACACGCACAATATATAGATCATTATTTTGGTTGATTGACATGTGTTAATTGTAGAAATAAAAAATAGGTATAGAATCCCAATCAAATCAAAATCCAACCTCCAAGTGGATCAATCACTAATGAAGAATGAGCTAGTTTATTTAGTGTTGGTGTAATCTCTGAATCTTGTTGCACATTGATCACTGATCTTCAATTTGGTTGATTCTTGCCTAAGATATATCCTCAAATTCAATCTCTAAGGGTTCTCCAATGTCTCTATGGTTACGCCTCTAACCCTAGAATTATATCATAAAACCCTAATTAAAGACATGTTGGTCAATGTTTCAAATCATTAAAAATAAAAAATTATTAATTTTATTATTTTATTCATTTTATGATTGCGATGAGTTTTCCACAAAATCCCCATGATGAAAACGGTTATCTAGCTCCTAGATTAAAACTCACATTCTAAACTCAAAAGTTCCCTTAAATTTATAATCTGATCACCCCTTTATAATTTATTCCATCCTTTTAGTAAAACTGCAAGTGTGTGCTATTTAATATATTTAATATATTTGAAATATTTATTCTGATCGCACCAGACCTTATAATCACACTTAATCTCAATGTATAGTCTTGAAAATAATTCATAATATTTCAAAAAATATTATTCATTACATTCTCCCCAACATGGGGATTTACATCCTCAAAAATCCAAAAATGGCTATATAAAGAGATGTGGGTACTATGCAAGTATCTGAGTATCCTTCATCCTAGTCCTCTCTAGAATATTACCATACTAGAATTGGGCACAAAATAAAGGAATTTTTCCCCAAAAAGGATCCTCCCCTTATGATTCTCAATATATACCTAGTACTCAAAAAATTTAGCTCCATTCTTGATGTCTAGAAATCCCCAGTTGATAATGTGTGATGGTTCATTCACGGTCCTCCTCAATTGCAACATATGGAAGAAATCATGTACCTTGTATAACTATGATGGTGGAAATAAGAAACACAGAACCTCACCAACTCCACACAATATTTATAAGGTGGTAATGAATAAAATAAATAGCTTAGTAACCTATCCAAATCTCCATAATCTATATTAAGTTGAAACACTTAGGAACACATGTTCTCCCTCTTTGAATTCCAAAGGCCTCTATAGTCTTTGCCACATAAGACGTATGATGGATCTGTGTAGTCGTCATTAACTCATGGATAATCTAAACCATCTTGATTGTTTCTTGCACCAACTTTGGGACCGTAAAGGCTGACTCTCCTATGTTAGTTCAGAAAAATGGTGACCTATTGTGTTGCTCGTAAAAAGCCTCAAATGGATCCATATAGATAGTGGAATGGTAATAGTTATGTTCTAAAAACTCCAATAGTGGTAGATGATCCTCCAAAATATGGTCAATGTATAGCATGGATGATCATATCATGTCCTATAGAACCCAAATGGTCCACTAATTCTGGTTGTCAATATACGGGTGAAACGCAGTGCTCAAGCATAATTGAGTCCCAAATGCCTCATATATTCAGTCTCATAATGGAGATGTGTTGCGATCATCATATTTAGAAACTATAATTTATATAAATACATAGAAATAGACTATCTCCAACATCTAGAGACATCCCAAGATCCCTATTGAACTCTTCTCCCAAATAGCTAGAAAGTGGGTCAACTTGGGTAGTTGTTCTATGATCACCTAGATGGCATCCCAACCCATGGACGTATGTGGTAATACCTTCATGAAGTCTGTGCATATTTGATCCCACTTCTTCTTTGGAATCTCATGGGTTTAAGATAAACATCAAGGGACTTCATGATCAAACGTCATCTTCTAAAAAGTAAGGCACTGAGGAAAAAAAATTTAAACGCCCTTCATCATCCATGGCTGCCAAAACCAACATCATAGGTCTTAGTACATCTTATTCATGCCTGGATGTAACACCAAAGGATATGTATGAAACTCTCTCATAAACTCCTCTCACAATGTCACTGGTACCATCATGTGCCCTATTAAAAGAACTATATGATCCATACCTTCAGAAAATCCATCAAGATCATATTTAGTGGATATATGTGTACATAAGGTCTCATAGTCAATATCCTCGAGTTGTTCCTCCCTTACTCGCTAAAAAAGTGGATGGGTAAAAACCATCAACTAGAGGTAATATGATATGTCTCCATCTACAAAATATTACTATAATGAGGCTAATTACTCCAAAACCTCATTCAGAAACTACAAACAAGATCTCCTTATAAGATCATCTACACCCATGTTCCCCATCCCATGAGTATAGACAATCTCAAAGAAACAATCCTAGAGGAACTATATCCATCAGCTTATTCTATGTTAATATCCTTCTAAGATAATATATACTTGATACTCTTATGATCAGAATAGATGATGAACTTCTCACCCATCAGGTAGTGTCACAAAAAATTTAGTTCAAATACTGCTAAATCTAACTCAAGATCATGGGTTACATTGTTCTACTCATGGGGTCTCAGTTGATTTGAACCATATGAAATCACTGATTTCCTATAAATTAAGATACAACCAAGCCTAGTTATGGATTCATCATATAAAACTATGTACTTGACACCCTCATTTGTAAATATCAAGATGGGATCTCTCATCAATCTCTGCCTCCGCTCCATAAAAACCTGTTGGAACCTCTATGTCCACACAAAGGCTTCCCCTTTCAGGTATATGTTGTCATCAGAGATGATATCTTGGATAATTAATGTATGAATCTCTAATAATTTCATGTCAACCAAAATAATCTCTAAACTTCTATCGTGCTCTTCGGTGGCTCCCAAGCTAATATTGCAGCAACCATAGTCGGGTCCACTTTAACTCTATCATCTAGGATAACATTTCTTAAAAAGTGTACCTCCTAAATCCAAAACTCACACTTCACACGTTTTCTATAATTTTTGTGCTCTCAAAGTACATAGAGAACCATTCTTAAGTGTCTAGTGTTCTCCTACACAAAAACTAAGTACACAAGGATATTTTCAATGAATACAACCACAAAACATTCTACAAAAGGGTAAAAGATCCAGTTCATGAGTAACATAAACATTTATGGGGCTGTTTGTTATGATAAATGGAATCACCAAGTACTCCTAGAGATTGTAGAGCCATATAACTGTCGTCTTTGGTGTATCCTCATTCCTTACTCAAAACTGGTGACATCCACACTCGTGGTCAACCTTCAAGAACAATCATTCCCATATTAACTAATCAAATAGATTATCAATCATTGGTAGTGGATGCATGTTCTTCACGGTAACCTAGTTCAAGAACTGGTAGTCCTAATATAACCTAAAGATCCTATCCACCTTCTTGGTGAACAAAATTGGAGATTCCAAAGATTAAACACCATGTCTAACAAAGTCCTTCCTTTTCAAGTCCTCTAAATTCTCCCTCAACTCATGAATATCTATGGGATCCATCTGATATGTAGGCACATATATCATTTTATCTCTTTGGTGTAGATCAATGTATAATTCTACATATTGATGGGGAGGTAACCCTGTAACATCCTTGGAGAAGGTGTCATCATACTCCGCAACAACTTAAGGGAACTAGAAACTCATAAAATTCACTATATCAAGGGTCATACTGTCCAACTGATGAGTAATCAGATACACCCTCCTATGCACGAGTCTATATAAAATTTACTAGGTTTGCTTCTCACTCACAAAGGGAAAACTAGTCCTATCATCATAGACACCCCAAATCCACCACCTAAAATAGGCAATCTAAGAATGAACATTAGATAACCACTCTATACATATGATGATTTCATAAGGTTGCATCACCACTATAAAGAGGTCACCACAGGAACTCTCATCTCCAAGAGTCCATTCACACTGTCTACACAAGTGTGTGATCACTAAGTCATCTATAATAGAAGTCTCAAAGTACAAAGTTCAAGCCAAGGACTCAACCAGAATCTCTAAGTGTCGAACCAAATAATAAGGAAGAAAATAATGACTAGAAATTGTATCTATTATTAAGACCCATAAATTTCAAGGAAATTTGTTTTCCTAAATTCTTTGGGATTATACGAGTATGCAGTTTTTGGCGGCACCTGATTTCGAGACCCGGTGTGCCTGGAATCATTTTTCCGAAGTTTAGCTCGGGTACGTTCAGTGAACGAACGAGAGGGTTTTTATAACTTTTGAACCGGTGCTCGGAATCGAAATATGAGGGCATCGATGAAACCACAATGTCGATAATTTCTTAAGAATACTTTTACTGGAGTTGCGTTTGCTCGAGAAGAGTTGATTTAATTTGTGGTTTAAGTGTTGAGTGAAATAAAATTTTGTTACAAATTTTATTCCACTTATAGGTAGTTAAACCCTTTGTGTTGTAGTTGGGGAGGGATCTACTAAAACTTCTAACTCCTCTTGATAGGATTTAGTAAGCTGGGGCCCACACGATCCCCACCCCTTCAATTCCCCTAAACCCCCTCTTAATTTTGGCAACCCCCCTTTATTATGTAACTCACCCACTCCCCCTCTTTATTGCATATAAACTCTCACATTAAATTGATTGATTAAAGCTATTCAATTAATTTAATTTTGAGTTTGAGTTTTTGATGATTTGAAAACGCATGGCTTGTGTTAATAAAATAAGGAAGGCCTTATTTTATTTGGATTTGTTTAGTTGTGTGAGGAGATTGGGAGAGAATACTCAAATTCTTGAGGATCTTCATCTTCTTCATTGGAGAACGTGAAGAACGTCAAGACCTCGATAAAGAACGTCATCACCGCAAGGAGTGAGAGACGTGACGTTCTTCTCCTCTCTGCAGCCAGTGTGAGATGCCATCCATCTTGGACATACGCCGTCAACCAAGACACCGTCCTTTGACATCGTTGTTGAGGTAGGGGGTTAAATTCATCGTTCAAGTTTTATTTAATGAGCACCGTTTTTAAATATTTGGCCACCTGTTATCAATATAACGGGAGGAGGTCAGACCACACAAACATGGTCGAACCTCATCCCCTTTGTTGTTGATTTATTTTCGTGGTTTGGAACGGAGGCAATGCGGTGCAACGACACCGTGCAGAAATGAGGGAATCGCAACCAGAGCGGGCCGCGGTGAAGGAGTGTGGCGTCGTCATGCCGCGCCGGTGAAGCTGAAGGAAGTCACAGCCAAGAGCGGGCCGCGGCAGAGGGGCGTGGCGCCGTCGCGCCGCGCCGGTCGGATAAGGGTCGCGGCGGTGCAGAGGAGGGCGGCCAGATCCACCGGCCGCCGGTGATTCAGGAGGCGGGAACAACAGGTCCTGCACGGCACAACTGGTTGGCCATTACGGCCGGCTGGATCTGGGATGTCCGGGGGCTATAACCCCAGGCGGATGGAAAAGGGCGGGCCACTCCACGTGGGGGCCGCTGTTTCACAAACAAAGGGGGAAGCCCCCCTCCCCTTCTACGTCTGATCAGCGCGCGAATGACCGCACAGGACCGGACCAGCCGCACCGGGCCAGACCGCCCACACCGAGACGGGCCGCCCGCGCCGGGCTGGACCCAGACCCAGGTCGGGTCGCCCTAGTTTGGGCCAACCCAAGGGGTATTAGGCCGGGTCGGACCGGGCCCAAACCCCCTATTTCCGGACAGATCATTTTAAATGCCCATAACTTGGGCTACGGACCTCCAATCGACGTACCGTTAGTTGCATAGTGATCCTTGGATCGAGAAGGTCGTTTCGGTACATTACACTCAAGGTTTTGGAGAACTTTGGGTACAGCCAGGTTGGTTCGAACACGAAACCAGGCCCTCGGATCAGAAATGCTTATAACTTGAGCTTCGGACGTCCGATTGACGTGTCGTTGACTTTTTTGGTTTCCTCTTAGTGAGACCGTTCTTTTGGATTACTCTTCTCGAGGTTTGGATGCAGTTGGAGTATGGTTGGGTTGGTTTTGACATAAAAAACCAACCAGGCCCCTGGGATGAAAAGGCTAATAACTCTCAAACTGGACGTCTGATTGGCGCGCCGTTTGTCACGTTGAGTTCCTTTTGACGAGATAGAACTTTGGAATACATCAACTCCAGACTTTGTGTCAGTTGATGTATCGACCCCCTTGGCTCGTGGAGCAGACCCTTCCAGAATCGAGCATGTTGTGTGCAGGAACCCTAGTGTTGGCTGCGACTGCGATGACGATGATGACTGTACTGGGATCCTCCGTGGGTTCGGCAGCGACGACGACCGTACTGGAATCCTCCGTGGGTTCGACGGCAATGACTACTATTCTTGTATCCTATGTGGGTCCGACAGTACTTGACTACTGTTCTTATATCCTATGTGGGTCTGTCAGTATTCGACTATGTACTTGTATCCTACGTGGGTCCGACAAAGTAGCTGGTCTTGTATCCTTTGTGGGTCTGACAGCTTAGCTGGTCTTGTATCCTATGTGGGTCTAACAGCTTAGATGAATCAGTGGCTACATCTGATCATCTCTATCACCTTACGAAAAAGTATACCAGTGTGAGCTGAGTCTTGACTTTCAATCAATATCTTCGATATGATTGACTTGATTTCCTGTGTGGAATTGGATGTGCTTTCCTGTGTGGATTGGGTTGTACTATCTTGTGTGGACTAGATCGAACTTTGTCTCGGATGTTGGAGCCGAACTATAATTGATGACATAGGTATATGTATGGGAATATACATAAGTAGGGTTGGTTTTTACTTCGTTATTGTAATTATCTTTTGTGGTTTATCCTTCATAGATTCTGGGAGACCTTCGGGGGTTACGGGGTCCCTAATGAGTAGTGTATACTCACCCCTGCACGGGTTATGCCAACACTACATTGTGTTGGATGCAGACGACGAACAGTGCTGATCGAGGTAGGATCTTGTGGAGATGGACAGTACCTGGATGTGGATCACTGGATGGGATGTACATGGAGCGGACAGCTGGAGCCAAGGAGCAGAGGAGACTATCTGTACCCACCCTTTAGGTGGGATTTTTAGAGGACATCTCGGTGTTGCTGCTTTACTTTTCTGCCGCTGTACTCTCTTTTCAGTTGTACTTTACTTTCATTTGGATTTGTAATATGGCCCATTTACTTTCCATCACTTACCATTGTAGTCAGTTTACTTAGTGTTTACTTCTTCTTGCGTACTCTGTGGTGTTTTTTTACTTTATAAAGGCAATGCCTTCCCTTTTATCGGGATTTACGCCTTTGGTGCTAGTCGCCAGCCCCTGGCCTTTGGAAGGCGAGTTTGGGGTAGTCACGACACGGGCCCTGAGGACGGGTCATGACATCTATAAATAGTAAAGACAAGGTATAAAAGAAACATATTATACCTCAAATAATTCTTGGAACCTCTGGGTCATAATCCTCAACCACCTAAAGCTACCCCCACCCTTGTCCTCCAGCTCTTTAAGGAAAGAATGGAACACCTGGGGGTGTTGTTGGAAACAATTCAAAGTGTCTACCAACTATATATACTCTCGTAGTTCCTCTTTGATATTTGACACCCTGTAAACCTATTTTATCATACCACTACCTCTTCCTCGGTGACCCATCCCTGGTCTCCCTATTAGCCGTGCAATTAGTTAGAAAATTTTGAAAAAGATGTCCCCTACCATCACATGAGTAACACCACCTCCCTCTAGGATCACTGGACCCATCATGTTGTCCTTGAACCATAAAACATTTATCTTGGAAATCATTTTGAAATGTATTGTTGGAACCATGGTCGTTCTATGCATGAATTAAGGTATGTTTTGTTTTTTTTTTGTCAATCCTTATTGGAATTTCAGAATGTGTGCTAGTAAAGTGATCATACAGTTCAAGAAAACAACAGTATTGAAGGTGGAACCGTTTTCCAGTGTTTACCAAATTTTTGGGCCTGAAAATTAGAAAATGAAGACATGGGTTGTTTGAAAAATGAGGTGCGCGCAAAGAGGAAGAGGTGTAAGAAATAAGTGAGTTGTGCGTGAAAAAAAATTGTGGTGCTTGAAAAATAGTGTGGTGCGTGAAATAGTGGAACAAGGTTTTTCGTTCAAGAGGTGTTTCGGAATTAGAACGTCAAAAAATGGAAAAGGCATAGGCTATGTGAAAAACATGGAGATGCGTGTGAAAAGCGATTCCTGCATGAAAATTATTGAACACCGAATGAGAGGTTTTTCTCACCATGATGGGTTTTTCTTCTGGGGTTCAGAAATGCCTATAAATAAGAGGTTACCCCACTCATTAAGTATTTTGAAGACTTAGAGAAGATCCAAGTGCTGATGCACATAAAATGTTCGCGTAAAGGGGGTTGTGTGAAAAATTCCATGTTGCGTGAAAAAGACCCAGTTTCATGGAAAAGGATAGGGTGCATGTAAAATTTGAAGGTGCCCGAAAAAGTAGAAGTTTCCCGTAAAACTTGAGGTTTCATGTAAAAGTTGATATTGCACGAGAAATGTGAAGATGCACGTAAAAGGAGAGGTTACTCGTAAAAGATTCAGTTGTGAAAAAAGGGATTTTTTGTGCAAAATATTTTTCCACACGAAAAGAAAATATTGTGTGAAAAATGAGGTCTTGCACGCCAAGGGTAGGTGCTGCGTGCAATTTTCCATGAAACCTGATTGCACGTTCTGATTATCTGGTTCAGTGGTTCAATGTGTTCATGTTCATCAATTCCGGACATCGATGAAAGCAGAGTCTTGTACTATGCAGAATAAAATCCTTTAATTTGAATCTATTGAAGAGACCTTCACGTCTATAAACTGACTGGGACTTCAACAAAGGCAGTGAGCCAGGGGGAGTCAATGGGAGTAACCTGAGGGATGTAGTGAGCTATCCCTGAACTTTTGTAAAGGCAGTGAGTGTGGGACAGAGTGAGTGTACCCGAACTTTTTAATCCATATCTAGTAAGGTTTATTGGATTTTGGTACGACTTCCAACCTATCAACATATGCACCTTGGACGTAGTCCTTAGTGGTGAACCAAGTAAATGTGCAATGTGTTTTCTTTCTTCTCCCATCAGTCTTACAGGTTTAACGAGTTCCTACCACTGTGGGAACAAGATCCTTATTTTAAAAGAAAAATTTGACACACTGATTCACCCCTCTCCTCTCAGGGTGTCCTAGGATCCTACAAGTGGTATCAGATGGATATTAAAGGTTACTAGTGTTATATCTGTCCTTTACCATCATGGAGAGTGCAGTCAATGCTAGTGGAATACCTCACTTTGATGGAAGTAATTTTCATATTTGGAAGAACATAATGAGATCTCATTTAAGATCCCTTGGAATAGAAGTCCTCTTTGCTACTATGTAAGGAATAAAATTTACTGATCCAACAAGGCTTGCTATGAATGATGCAGACCAGAAAGTTCTTGACGTAGATGCTAAAGCTCAGAATTCTATCACTATGGCACTTTCATAAAAGATCTATCTAAAGGTGATGAGTTTCACCTCAGCAATGTATATGTAGGATAAACTTGAAAATATTTATGAAGGAGAAAGAAAAGTGAAGGAGGAAAAACTTCAAGTCTTGCACAACAGGTTTGAATAACTAAAGATGGATCCTAATGAGAATGCAGATTCATTCTTCAATCGAATTACTAAAGTAGTGTGTTAAATTCATGGTCCTAGAGAGGAAATCAAATACATTGATATTGTTAAAAAAAATATTGAGAAGACTTCCTTTTATGTACAATGCAAAGGTGTCAGCCCTTGAAGAAAGAGATCTATCTAAACTATCTCTGTAAGATCTTCTAAGCAGTATTGTGGCATATGAGATGAGAGTCAAACCCAAAGATGCCACGACTTGTGTTAGAAAGTAAAAGGAATTCAAAGCCACAGACAAACTAAAACTTTCAAAAGATTATGGTGGTGAAGATGATGATGAAAAAGAAATTATTTCTATCATTTCAAAGAAGTTGAAGAAGGGAAAAGGTAAATTTAAAGGTAATCTACCTCTGGCATGTTTTCGATGTGGAAGAGTTGGGAACATTGCCTCTCATTGCCAAATAAAGTTTTATGATAATTAGAGAAAATCAGAAGACATCAAGAAGCCTCGGAAAAAGTTTTTCAAAAAGGGAGACTTCAAATATGTAAAGAATGTATAGAATAAGAGTTTTTTCTGTGAAGAGGAAGTTGATGATATTGAATTTTGTGAAGAAGAAGAACCAGAATTTAAAATTGGAAACCATGCTACCATTGAAAAGTCAGAACCCTCAATCAATAAATACATAGATAATCAGATTACTCTTAATGGTTATCCAAAGATTCAAATTGAGGCTACCTTTTCCAAACATTAAAATAAATTTAAAACATATAATAATTTGAAATAAATGGTGGAAGAATCCTCAGAATATGTTGATGATCTTGAAGCTAAAATTGAACGACTAGAAGAACTCTTGAGATTTCAGTCTTCAATCCTAGAAATTACTGATGACGTTGTGGAACTAAAGCTTATAATTGAAGAAAAATAAAAGGTCATAATAAAACTTTCGACCATATTGGAATAGAAGTCCAAGACTTTTGATTGGCTTGAGGAAGAAGTTGTTACTCTTAGGAGTAAACTTGAATGTCAATCAACCAAAAATAAGCGTAAGAAGAAAATTCATTTTGGAATATTCTCATATGAAAAATTACTAGTAAGAGCCAAGTGTGGTTCAGATGGGATTGGAAAAATCTTGACCAATCAGTGACCCCCTTTCATAGGAAATAGTTTAATTGGCTATGAAGCTGAGACATCAACTACTGGAAGGGAAGAGAGCCAAAATAAAGACAAGATGAAAGTTGGACATGTTGAAACATTTCATAAAGTGATGAAAAATAAACCCTCAATCCAAAATAAAATAAGAACTGAAGATAATCCTCAAAATTTTAGAAATGACAGGCAGTCCAACCATTATCCCATCGAAGAAGGCATGAGGAGAATTTAAGTGAGAAGACATTTCCCCTCATGAAGTATCAGTTCTGTGGCTATCTAGGCCATACAATAACATATTGCAAAGGGTAAAGGAGATACTTGAATGGGGAAGGTCTGGGAAGTCAACAAAAGAGACCGATTTCATATCCTCCAACATATAGAAGAAATAGTTTCTATGGATACTGTTTTCATTGTTATAACTTTGGCCATAAAATCTATGTATTTTAGGTAGAGGTATGACAGGAGAAATTCATACAACTCTCAGAGACGGGTCAATATTCACCCTCCTGATGTTGTTGTTCTCACAAATAGGTTTTCTCTTATTAAAGAAGATTATTGGTATGAAGAATCTGATTATGTGGAGGAAATAATTATAAGGCCATCAGTATCCTATGATCAATCCAATATCTCATTGAATGAAAAGAAGAAGATCAAGAAATCCAATTTTGCAGAAGTAGCCCTCAAAGCTACAAAGAGCAGCAGCACCTGGATTCTTGATAGTGGATTCTCTTCCCATATGATAGGAAATGTTGACCTTTTTAAAAACATTAAAATGAAGGTTGATTGAATAGTGAGGTTTGGTAATGATGGTGCTTTTAAGATTAAAGGTAGTGGGAATACTGCTCTCACCCATGGAGAGCTGAAGAACACTGAAGTTCTTTATGTGGACGGCCTATGTCATAATCTCCTCAGTGTGAGTCAACTCTGTGACTTACGACTTGTAGTTAATTTTAATCAGAAAGGCTCTACTATCAAGGGACATATAGTAAATTCACTTATGAAGGGATGCAGAATAGAAGAAAACTTGTATCAAGTTGATAGTAAAGAAAACTTTTGTTACGTGACTATTGAAGAAGAAAACAATTTGTGGCATCGGAGACTAGGGCACATCAATCAACAAGATGTGGAAAAAATATAAAAATTGAGGATTTTCAGGGCCATTCCCATTCTAAAGCGTGAACATCAAATGTCTTGTGATGCTTGCATTCGTGGGAGGCTGGTCTGCAGTTCATATCGGCCAAAGAAGAAAATGGCATCGCATCTTCTTGATCTCATTCATACAGATGTATGTGGCCCAATAAATTTTGTAAGAACTCATGGATAAAGGTACTTAGTCCTTTTTATAGATGATTAAAGTAGAATGGCATGCGTAATGGTTATACATAAGAAACGATGGGTACTTTACTGCATGAAAACATATCATCGAATTGACGAGAATGATACTAGACAAACAATAAAAGTGTTGTGATCAGATAATGGAGGGGAATACACAACTATTGAATTTGAAAACTTCCTGGAGAATCATGGGATACAACATGAGGTAGCTGTGGTTAGAACTCCATAGAAAAATGGAGTGGCTGAGTGCAGAAATCGATAGGTGAAAAACATGGAAAGAAATATGTTGATTCAGAGTCGTATTCCATGGCATTACTGGAAAGAGGTCATTCAAGATGCAGTGTATATTCAAAATTAAATAGAAATTTATATGGTTGAGATGAAGACACCATATGAATTTTGGCATGGAAGGAAGCCCTCTTTGAAAAAATTTCGTTTTTTTGGAATTAAGTGCTTCATCAGAAGAAAAGAAGGAAATCAAGGGAAATATGGAGACAATGAAGATGAAGGAATTTTCCTTGGATACTCAATGAACAACAAATCCTACAAGTGCTTCAACAAGCAATTGGGAAGGATTTTGGAAAGAAATTATGTTAATATCATTGAAGAGAAGAAAACAAAAGCTTCAAGGATTTCATATGCTGATATGATAGAAAGTGAGGAAGAAAGTGAACATTTAGAAAATAAAAATACATGAATAGAGGAAGGTGTACAAAACACTCAGGAGTCACATCATGATGTTGAATCAGAAGAAGAATATAAAGAGGATACCTTGACTGAAGAGAATGTGACTGAACCTCACAAGAGAAATCGAAGAGTTGAGATTTATCCATACAACATAATTGGGGATTGGACTGCACACACACAAACAAGAAGGATGAGTAATAACACACAATTTGAATTTATGTCAGTTGTGGAGCCATCCTCATTTGAGAAAGCTGCAAAGGATGAATCTTGGGTGAAAGTTATGAATAAAGAGTTTGATCATATTGACAAGAACCAGACATGGGATCTAGTCAAGAGACCTGAAGTTCACAATGTGATAGGTAAAAAATGGATCTTCAAGAACAAGTTTGATGATAATGGAAGTGTTTTTAGAAACAAGGGATGACTGATATATAAAAAATATTCCCATATTGAAGGTGTTGATATTGAGGAAACCTTCTACACTAGTTGTTAGACTGGAGTCAATCAGGATTTTCCTAGCCATTGAACTCCAAAAAGGATATAAAGTATAACAAATTGATGTCAAGACAGCATTTTTGAATGGTGTACTCGAAGAAGAAGTATACATTGAAAAACCAGTGGGTTTTCATCTTAGTACTGATTAAACGAATGTTTGCAAACTAAATAAATCACTCTATGGATTGAAATAGGAACCACAGGCATGGTACTCCCAGCTGGATTCTTACTTCAAGGATCTAGAATTCAGAATAGGCGGAGTAGATCATAATTTCTATGTGAATAATTCTCCAAAATATCAGTTTTTGGTTCTTGTTTACATTTATGACATTATATTTGGTGGTAGCAAGCAGAAATCAATAGACGAATTCACCAATAACATGAAATCAAAATTTGAAATGTCTATGATTGGGGGTCTCACATATTTCTTGGGGCATCAGGTGATTAAAAATAATGATTACACGTTCATTGATCAGGAAAAGTTTTCAAAATAGTTACTGAAGAAATTTAATATGCATGACTTGAAACCAATGTCAACTCCAATTGTAGTCAGAACCAAACATGGAAAGCATGAGGATGGTACCTCTGTAGATCCCACAATGTACAGAAGAATCATTGGGAGATTATTGTACCTGACAAAAACATGGTCGAACATTGTCTTTGCAACATGATTAGCAGCCCGCTTTTAGAGTAATATGAAGGAACAACATATGGAAGTAGTAAAAAGAATCATGAGGTATATTCTAGGTATTCACAATTGTGGATTATACATTGCTACAAGAAAGGACAGGGAATTATCAGCATTTTCTGATGCTGACTGGGATGGTGATGTAGTGGACAAAAAGTCCACTAGTGGTGGAGGATTCTATATTGGGAATAAATGTGTTGTCTGGTTGAGAAGGAAACAAGAAAGTACTTCTCTTAGTACTGCTGAAGATGAGTATATCTCTTCCAAAAAGGCATGCACTCAACTGCTATGGATGAAGCAGCAACTAAAAGATATTGGTGATGAGGTGAAGAAACCAATAGTGATTAACTGTGATAACAAGAGCACAATTGATCTTACAAAGAATCATATTCATCATTCTCATACAAAACACATTGAAATCACATATCACTTTATCAAATAAAAAGTTGATCAAGGCATGACATGAATGGATCATGTGGTAACTAATGACCAAGTGGCTGATATCCTGACCAAGCCACTATCAGCGGCTATGTTTGAGAAACCTCTATTGAACCTCGGTGTTTATCCACCTCTCAGTGCATAAGGAGGTTACGAAATACCCCTCTCCCCAACTATTTTTACTATTTTTAATCTGTTTGTGGATGTGATCATGGTTTGTGGGGGAGATACGATCTAGGGGAATTGTGTTTTGATCTAAACAATGAACAATTACCAGTCTTTGGGTTTATTTTCAATGGGGGAGAAGGAATAAATTCAAGAAATGTGATAAATTTAGTACATGTGATGGACATGTAATTCTTTTGTGACACTTTAAGATAATTTATTGGGCGTCATTGAGAATTTCAAAACACAGGATACCAATTCATGATTCCCCTCTTGTTTTATACACTTATCATTAGTCACATAGACCTAGAGTGTTGGCTGAGTTGATTCTTTCATTTTTGGTTTGCATGTGGCTGGTGCACTATAGAATTTATTTGGTTATTTCCAACAAAACCCAAAGAGATAGATTGTTGGAACCATGGTCGTTCTATACATGAATTGGAGTATGGTTTGTGTTTATTTTCAATTTTCATTGGATGTTTGGAATGTGATCCAGTAAAGTGATCATACAGTTCAATCAGAAAAAAGTATTGAAGGTGGTTCCATTTTCCAGTGTTTGCCAAATTTTTGGGCCTGAAAATCGAAAAATGAAGACATGGGTTGTTGGCAAAAGGAGATGCGTTCAAAGAGGAAGTGGTGCGCGAAATAGGTGATTTGTGTGTAAAAAATAGTGTGGTGTGTGAAAAATAGCATGGTTCGTGAAATAGTAAAGTAAGGTATTTTGTGCAAGAGGTGTTTCAGAATAATAATGTCAAAAAATGGAAAAGGCATGGGTTGTGCGAAAAACATGGAGATGTGCACGAAAAACAATTCCTGCATGAAAAGTATTGTGTGCCGAATGAGAATTTTTTTGTGCCACAATGGGTTTTGCGCGTGGGGGTTGTAAACTCTTATAAATAAGAGGTGACTCCCCACATTCCGGATGCTAAATACTTAGAGAAGATCTGAGTTCTGATGCGCATAAAATGTTCACATAAAGGGGGTTATGCGAAAAAGTTTGTGTTGTGTGGAAAAGGATAGGGTGTGCATAAAAGTTGAAGGTGTGCGAAAAAATAGAAGCTGTGCATAAAACGTGAGGTTGTGTGTAAAATTTGATATTGCATGAAAAAGGTGAAGTTGCACGTAAAAGGAGAGGTTTTGCATAAAAGATTCCGTTGTGCGAAAAGGGAGTTGTTGAGTGAAATATTTTTCCACACGAAAAGAAAATATTGCGCACAAAAGTGAGGTATTGCGAGTAAAGGGTAGGTGTTCTTCTCAATTGTTAGTGAAACCTGATTTCACGTTCTGATTATTCGGTTCAGTGGTTCATTGTGTTCAAGTTCATTTATTCAAGACTTCGATGCAAGTAGAGTCTCGTGATGAGTAGAGGCAAAGACTTCAATGTGAATCTATTGAAGAGACCTTTATGTCTATAAACTGATAGGGAATTAACCAAAGGTAGTGAGCTATGGGACTCAATGAGAGTGACCCGAGGGATGCAGGATTTATCGTTGATCTTTTATAAAGGCAGTGAGTCTAGGAAAGAGTGACTTTACCTGAACTTTGTAATCCATAGCTAGTGAAGTTTAGTGGATTTTGGTACGACTGAAAACCTTTCGGCGTATGAACCTTGGACGTATCCCTTAGTGGTGAACCAAGTACAAGTGAAGTGTGTTTTTATTCAACTCTCATCAGTCTTATAGTTTTAACGAGTTCCTACCACCGTGGGAACAAGATCCTTGTTTTAAAAGAAAACGTTTACACCCTGATTCACCCCTCCCCTCTCAGGGTGTCCTAGGGTCCTACACGTCTCACATGTCCAGGTCCTTATAACTGATGTTGTCTCCCTTATGCCAAGGTCTCTACTCATTTTCCACTATCGACAACCACTAGCGATGTATGTTCATTCTTGAAACTCTAAACCACCAATGATTTCTCTAGAACCCCAGCTTTAGTAGAAAATAATAGAGGGATAAACCTAGATCATATTCCTCAATGTATCACTTGTTTGAAGCTCCAAGCCCAAAATAACTGATGTTGAACCATATCCATTGACTACATGGAGAGGTTGGTAAACCTCGATGAATACTCAGCTACTGTCATGTTACCCTTCTAGAGCTTTATAATCACCTTAATATGTACAACAATAAGCATAGATGTAGAGAACCCATATATAAAAAGGCATTCAAACTATGACCATGATAGAGTATCTTTGTTATAAGATCGGGTCACCAAACCCTAGCATCATCCTACTAATCCATGAAGAAGACTTGCCACCAGGACAACCAACTGATTGTATAGTGTCCTGACCAGATAGAAAACTCATCTCACCACATTAATCTAGTCCTCGCCCACATATGGGTTGGGTTCACGTAGGTTCCTGGGTGGTATCTATCATTGAAACTCATGAAGTGCACTTAGCCTTCACACCTCTTCCACTTGTACTACCAGTACCATATTCTTCTCCACAGGTGGTGGTATAGCTGGTGAACCACCAGGAGGTAACATCTTTGGAACTGGTCTATCTATCAATGCCTCATAATTTAGGGGATCATATTCACGATCCTGATGTGGAATCCTAGCTGTAATATGTCATGTAGGAATCCTTAATGTAAAAAATATGAACCACGATTGTTGAGTATATCTGGATAGATGACTAAATAAGTATATGGAAACTACAACCCATTCCAATAGGATGCATGTACCATTTTTTTCCTGCACCTAGTGTTCTCATGTATCGAGTCTAAATTTAGGTGATTAGAGTCCTAGTGTATGGATACTTCAGTCACCGCACCAACATTGGAGTCCCTAACATAAAATCTAGACATGAAATAATTAACACTATTTCCTCGAATCAATCTTATAGACTCTAGTCCTAAGGTAGAACTAACTACTCTGATAAGACTCTATCATGACCTTTCCTAATGGGGCCCATGTCACGACTCCCCAAGCCTACCTCTAATAGGTCAGGGCGGGAAACTAGAATCGAGTAGGCATATCACTAACATGTGAGTTCTTAGCCTAAGTACCTATACTCTGGCACATATCTCCAAGCCATACAATGCTGAAATGTAAAAACACTGAGAAAACATGCATGCATACATATAAATCCCACAACCATAGTATGACGTGAAGTGTAGAATTTTTTTTACAATAGGTAGAATCAGAAAGTATAGATAGGGACTTCTTTCAATATACCACAGGAACACACCTCGGTCATTCCAGTATCAGTAAGCATCGTCTAGTCCTAGTCTATATAATACTATTTCAAAAGGTCAATCTTCTATACATTGAGCCTCAAAATCACATGTCTTCTCAACAGTTAGTCTCTAAAATTATCCATAAAATATCCAAAAATAATAAATATAAAAATATGAGTCATTATATGGTTTTCAGAAATGTAATACTTATGGAATGAATCAACTTTTAATATCCTTAAAGGGTAAAGGATTTTGCCTCAGGTTCTGAGAAAAAATACATCATGCTTATGAATACAAGGGTACGGGAGAAGTCATCAAGGTGATGTGATTTAACTATACAGAGACTTGGCATTATTCCCACCAATTCCACAAATGTAAAGGGAACATACCATAGAAGAGTCCAAGAAGGGAAGTCCAAGATCATGAAATTACTACAGTCAAATATTATGTTGTAAGATATATGGTGAAAGGTAAAATTATTATCCACTATGGAATTTTGTAAGTTTTATTTGATTCAGTTACTAGACATTATTTTTTATTTGAAAAATTTTCTAAGGGTTTCACATCACCACCTCAATGATTATATTTTTATTTGGCATTGAAAACTTATAATTGTAAAATGATTGAATCATCAGTCTCTAACTTCTCTCCAATAGAATTTTGGGGGAATGTTGTTGCTAAAAATATTTTTATTCTTCTTCTATATTAATTTTATGAAATATTGGTCATGAATTAGATATCATAGTATAGATCATATATAATTTTTTTAGGAAGAGAAGTTACATTCAATATTTTGAATCAACCTATGATTGTATACTGGTGAGAGGATAGACCTACACTTCTAATGTAAATTACTTCCATCGTATTGGTTTAACTACATATCCATGAGGCTTATTTATATCAAATGGTTGGGGAAAATTTTAATTTTAATTATTTCCCAATTTTTTATGAATATGCTGATGTATTTTCTAATGTCATACCTAGTTATCCCCTAAATCGCAAAGTTATATTTTTAATAGAACTCATACCTAGTACTACACCTATTTTAAAGACTCTATATAGAATGACCTCGATCAAGTTGTAGGAATTGAAGAAAAAACTCCAATAGAATCTAGATAAGGGATTCATTTGGACTATTGCTTCACCATGGGGTGAACCTGTTCATTTCTTAAGAATAAAAAAGGGTTAATGCATATTTTCATTGATTATAAGGAATTTAACAAGATAAATATTAAGAACAAGTATACCCTACCCCATATTTATGTTCTGTTTGATCAATTAAGTGAAGATAAATATTTTTATAATATTGATATTTGATCTGGATATCATTCGTAAAGGATCAAGAAGGTAGATATTCCCAAAAAAAATTAATATGAGGTTTAGTCATTATGAATTTATTGTAACTTCATTTGTACTTATCAATTCTCCTGATATATTCATGGATTTATTGAATAGTGTCTTTAGGTATTACCTTGATCAGTTTTGGTATTATTTATAAATGATATTCTTATATATTCAAATAGTAAAGAAGAGTATAAAGAAAATTCAGGGATGGGTTGACATACCCTGATGAAGTATAAGTTATATTCCAAATTTAACAAGTGTGAATTTTGTATACAATCAGTATTATTCTTATGTCATATAATTTTATGTGAGGGTATATTGGTGGATCCTTTAAAGAATAAATTTATTAAGTAATGGACTAGACAAACCATGGAGACCACCTATGGGGTGTCGTTAATTCCCAATGTGGATAACCGAATTCAATATTTTATAAAAGACTCAACCTTTTCTGTTAATTAATTAAAATATAGAATGTGGTAAGATTGTTGTCGAACCCATGAGATGATGAGAATATTTTTCAAGTTCTTAATAGAAAACAATTTAATATAAGTTTCTTGTGAAGGAAAAATAAGACAATATTTTTGTAACACCCTGAGATTCTACAAAATATATATATTTTGAGTAAATATAATTTCCTTGATAGATAGTGTTACCACTACAAAAAAAATAACAGATTTGTTTTGATTTTTTATATAGGGTTATTCACAACCCCGTCTAAATTTTTTAGCAATTTTTTTAATATTTGGTTGGATTTTAGTGGTAGTTGTGTCATGATAACCTCAAATTTAATAACCAGTTGCCCAATATATTCGATTGGATTTTATAGGTTCTCTATATATATATTACCCATTTGGAAATTAAAGTCTATATATAAAAAACATGGAAATTGTTTTTTGAATGAAATAGTGTGGGTTCATAACCCCCTATAATCTCTTAAACTAAAGGGGGATTATGAACACTTATTAATCCATTAGATTAGATGGGGTTCATAAACTGATGCTAATCCCTTTGATTAGAGGGATTTTGTAACCCCTCTAAATTTTTATTTATTTTTCAATATAAATCTCATATAAATTGGAATTTTATAATATATTTGTGTCGGTGTGCATGTTTGTGTGTACATATATATAAAATATTAATATTATTGTATTTAATCGTATTCATATGTATACATAAATATAATTGTATAATATTATGAACATTAACATCTATTTATTTGTATAAATTGAATTTATTTTAATATTAAGTATATTAATATAAATGCTTAAGGATATTATACAAATATATACATAAATATAACTTATTTATAAATATATCATATAAAAAACCAAGCTTGTAGTTTTTATAATTTATATAATTATTATTATTATTATTTAAATATTATATTTATTCATTTATATTTTATATAATTAATATCATATAAAATAAAATTTTCAAAAAAATATATAATAATGTACATAATATTATACAATAATATTTATTGAAATGCATATATATTAATCTACAAAATAATAAATATTGAAATACATTATATAAATATTTGTATAAATTGCATTTCATAAAATATTAATTATATATTTGTATAAATTTTATATCATATAACATTCATTATATATATTTTACATATTAGTTATATATAATATAAAATTTTATTTCATATAACATTATATAAATATTTGTATAAATTGTATTTCATAAAAAATATTTGTTTTAATTATATTTTATTCAATAGTAATTATATATAATATAAATATTTTTATACATTTTATTTCATATATATGTATTTCATATAATATTAATTATATATAATATTATACAATTTATACACATAAATATTTATTAATGAACATAATAATTAACATATGTATTGAAATAAATTATATAAATATATTTATAATGACATTTTATAAATATATTAAATAAATTATTATTATATATATTATATAAATAAACATATATATAATATATAAATTTGTTTTTATGTTCATAAATAATTTATATAAATATGTTTATAAAGATATAAACATTGGGAGCAGGTACTGTAGTAGTACTATAGCGTATTGTAGTGGTAAGAACTATGTAATCCTACCTGAAAAATGGGGGGTTCTAAACCCATTGGGCATTGGTACTGTAGCGGTAATGTAGTGTACTGTAGTAGCGGCGACACTCTAGCAACAGCGGGCACTATAGCGGCGGCAGGTCACTGTAGTAGTGGCAGGGCACTGTAGTAGTGGCGGGTACTGTGTGGTACTGTAGTAGGAGGGTATTGTAGCAATACTATTCACAGAATGGGCCTTGTGCCAAAAATTTGGTCCTATGGGCCATGTAATGGGCTAATTGCCCACTTGGCCTTCAGACTATGTAATGGGTATCCCTCTACATAGTTAAAGTGGTATTTTCTTTGCTTTAATAATAAATGAGGCTTCGGCCCCAACCTTTAAATATATATATATATATATATATATATATTAAAATGTATGCAAATACATGTATAGTATATATTGTTTATCTAAATGTATATACTGAATAGAATATAAATTTTTTATAATATAAATACAAAAACACCTAACCTAAATATGTATATATTAATATAGATAAATATTTATTGATTATATATTTATATGTATTTAAATATTTATTCAAATAATATTTATTTTAATGACCTAAAATTATATACAAATAAAGTAATATAGATATCTATTAATAAAATAATATGAAAAATATTAACAACAAGCAATTTATCTTATTGGTTCTGGAGGAAGCCATGTAGATTGAATTCTTCCGTGTGATTCCCGCCGACATTGCATTTTACAAAAGTCATGAAAACGGGAGTGGAGGAAGTGGACGACACGGTAGGTGCACATTGGGTGAGAGGGGAATGGGAGGGACAATGGGTTATGAGGTGCATTGGATGACAAAATGGGATAGACAGGGATTGAGGGGCACAGGAGGGACAAAACACAAGGAAAACATGAAACAAGAGGTGGATAATTAAAGAGGATGGGGAGAAGATGGGGATAATATAAGGGTGTTAATTAGGGGAGGTTGTGATAACTGCCACAATATTTTTAGATACAGTATAGGTAATTAAAAACAGCCTCTAATCGACGCATTTCATGAATTCAAGATCAGTGTTGGATGGGGTTTAAACCCCCTCCAATTAAACCACTACTAAATTTCCCATTACATTACCAGTGGTTCCTCAAAACCGTATCTAACAAAACCTTTCTAGAACATTAGCGACGGTATATCTTAATCAATTTTAATGATTTTATAGGGGTTATAACCCCCTCTAAACTAAAAACAACCCCTTTTAATCAGGTTTTTTTGGGTACACGCAACACTGAGTCTTAATGAATCACGATATACTCTTTATATTATTATTTAAACATGAACTTTATAACATAGCCATTAAATTAGGTTGTATGAATATGAAAAAAAAAATTTAAAATTAATTATAATGTTTTTTATATAAAGAAAATATATTTATATTGAGGTACATAATTTTTAGTAAAGTATTTAATTTCTTTAAAATTACATTTTTCTAAATAATTAATTTTATTTTCTTTTTGGGAAAAAATAATAAAATTAGATTTTGAAAATATTATAAAATTTATTTTACAAAAATAAATTCATTTTTCTAGTAAACGTATGAAAATTATGTTAGGGATAATTGTTTATAAATTTCTAAAAATCTTACTTTTTCAATGAATAGTACAAAAATAACGACTTTTATTAAAAACTAACTGTTATTTAAAGTATTTACAAAGTTAAAACATATTTAAAAATGTTTTAAAAGAAATATTATTTCAATTATATATGTATTAACATAATTTAGTTCATTGGAATCAATTTCATGTTGAATTTTTGTATTAAAATATTTTATAGTCATGAAAAGTTTGTCTTTGGAAAACTACTTTTTTGTCATATATGTAGGTTTAATTTGAAATTGAAATTTTCCAATTATGTGAATGGAATTTTTAAAATATGATTCAGTATTTTGAATAAAAATAATTAATATTTTATAATAAGCTTAAATTATTTTTTGGTCAGAATGAATAGTGAACACAGAAAAAATTAATTATCACAGTTAACGTAAAAATTGATTTTCCGGGGGTTAAACTAAAAACATAAGGGTTAAAATGACATAGAAACATTTAAAAACTCATTTTATGGACCTATTTTGTCTATCACCTATAAGGTTCTATAATAACCCATTTTTGAGCCTCGTGTCATGTGAGAAAATGTGGGAACACTTTTTTATTTTCAAAACTTTCATGTGTGTCCTCTCCCCCACTTACAAGAGGCTACCCCCTCTACTCTCCTATTCACACATCAACAACCCATTGGTTTATCCAATACCAACCCAATTATATTTATTAACTCCTTAAACGCATCATATATTTTTATGTTTTAGTAGGAAACCATCTTAATAAGTGTTTAAGTATTTAACTAAATAGGGTCACCGAAGAAGAGGTAAAATTCTTAAACTTGTGTTTCTGTTTTATTTATTTTTACACATCCTTCAAATATTCTTAAAATATGATAATATAATAACCCCAGTATCTTACACATACAAAAATTTTATTATATTAATTTCATGACCTAATCTATCTCCTCTTTTATTAAATGGGAAATAAAATTGTTTTTCGTGTGTACGGTGGACTACCGCCTCATGAACCAATGTTGTTATTTTTCCATCATTACCTCTCGTGGATTAATATAATGATGGATTTAATGTTTACATATGATATTTATGATATTATTATAAATCTGAAACTATAATATGACATATATATTCTTACTTTCAATTCTGTGGGAATATGATAATGTTGTTTGTGTGTACGATAGACTACTGCCTCACAAAGCGATGTAATTTATTTTTCACTTATAAATTATATGGAATATAATAAGGATATATTTAATGATAATATATGTTATATATGAAATAAAAATTATTCTATAATTTTAATATATCATTTTCTCATATCATCTATCCAGAAAATGGAAACATCATTCATGCGTAAGTATGACCTACCATCTCCATGAACGATGTAATTCATTTTCTATAT
Source organism: Viscum album (assembly GCA_963277665.1). Classification (NCBI taxonomy): domain Eukaryota; kingdom Viridiplantae; phylum Streptophyta; class Magnoliopsida; order Santalales; family Viscaceae; genus Viscum; species Viscum album. Next base: position 778,784,773 of record OY728158.1, read on the forward strand.
CTAACTTTAATATATTACTATAAATATATATATATATATAATATATATGAAAATTAAATAATGGATAAAATTATAAATATTATGAAACCATGATCAATGTAGAAGGACTTAGAATACCAAACCAAAACATATATAAAAAATGAAACAATTATTACCCGAAACGTGATTTTAACATGAAATTGTTAATAAACGGGTAATAAAAGCTACTAAGTAAATAATATATTGTAAAATTTTTTTATTGTGGATATTTAATATATTTTAAATAAACTTATATTTATTATATAGTAGTTTTGAACATGTACGATGGAACTCAAGACATAAGTTAATGGATTTTGTCTCAAATTGTTTTTTTTTGGACCTATGTGATGTTATACACCTTTCTTATTTTATGAGGTGTGTATATACTCCCATTGAAATTTTATATCATGAATTTAATTATTATCATGATATTTATAGTTTTTTCACATTTATTTATTTTTGGGTATTATGATTCAAATGTTACCAAATAATGTAATGGATTTTTAGTCTCTCTTTTATTTCTGGGAGACATATGTCATATTCACCCTTTATTTATTTTGTGTGGTTTAAATATTTACCATGAATGTATTTTAGGATTATTATCATGAAAATTATAGTATATACACATCCATGTAAGTTTTTATCATTAGTAGGGTTTATGATTCAAAAGTTACTAGAGTGGTCAGGGTCATAGTAGTAGGCAATGTAGCAGATATTGTTTGGTACTGTAGCAGCTGGAAATATTCATCCATTTGGGTTGTTGGGCCTCTAGTTTGGGCCTCAGGTCCTACAAGTATTTTGGCCCACCCAAGGCCTTCGGGCCAGTTGATTCTCAAGGCATTTAGGCCATATTAAGGCTTTAGGGTCACCCCAAGGCCTTCGAGCCAGTTGAATTCAGATGTACCAGTTTGACTACAAGGAATAGGGCTTCAGATAAGGATTTAGGGCAGGCGAATTCACTAGAATAGAGCTAACTAGATTTGGAATAATGAGAGGGTATGTATTTTCCATCGGTACTCGTCCTGTGCAGCTATTCATAGGACAGCTAGCCAACCAGCCCTGTGAAGGTTGAGTGTTGATATCATGACATGTTGGGGAGGAGACGTTTTGAGTTGTATTGTCTGGGTGATTCCCTCTAATACCTACAGATCATGTAATTTTATCTAATCCTTTGGTCCTTTTAAGGGTTCAACCCCACCCCTTGAAATGTAGATTATCAAAAAAAATGAAGGCCTTCTAGTAATTCTGACAAAAAGAATGTTTTTAAAGAAAACTGACTTCATTTCTATCTTCACTCATAAAACCTGGTTTCTTCCATATCCATGTTTTATAAATATTTTTTCATGAATTTTTTAATATTAATTTTTAATTTTTAATTTCATTTCACCATTTTTTTATATTTTAAAATAATATTTAAAAGGAATATTCATGTCATTTTCAAAATGAGGTCTGTTAAATTTTACTGATAATGTGAACATAATATTTATTTTAATGTGTACAATATGAACCAAATTTACAACCAACTTGAGAAATCAATGTTTTTAATATTCGGTTATATGTTTCAAATGTTATTTTCTTATAAAATTATTTTCACAATGTTTTTGTGCTCTATTATTTTTGAAAATTTTATTTTCAAACTGAAAAGTTTATTTTCTTCCTGAAATTTTCCACTTGATCTTTCATAATTATTTTCTATCTAATTTAAAATCCGTTTATGCTACATAAGATTTATTAGGGATATGATACATTAATAACATCATTATTATTTCTTAGAGTGGTTTATGATTTTTATTATGAATCCCATTTATTTTCATAGGTTCTAATATAATAAATGTTTTATGATCATATAGCACATAAATGTATGGTTTTCATTATGTGATGGTGGTTATGTTATAACAAATAGTGGTGGTTACAATATATTAAAGGAAGGTGGTAACATTATAACCATGGTTGGTTGGGACCTATGTATCCTTCCAATTCTTGGGTAAAGATTGATATTACATGAGATAAACATTAATTGAATTGGGAGTGAACTCAGTTCAGTGTGAGAATTTGTTCAATATCTTAGTCCTGAGAGTAAAATATGGCACCTAAAATGGTTTTGGCTACGAACCTAATCAACTATGATAGTCTTGGAAGTGATCCTTGACTAAAATTACACTTTGGGGAGTGAACTCAGTACACTATGATAGTCTTGTCAATAAATATTGACTATTAAAGAAATGTTTTTATATTATCATGTGTATACCACAAATATTTGTATTATGCCAATGTAACATTCTCATGGATCAGGTTATTTGATTCCATTATGATTCTTATCATATGAACTACCAATATTTTTACCAACACTCAAGTTTTTTATCAATGTTATGTAGGGTATGGTTTTTAAATGTTATTATCAAGTTCTCATACCCTTATAACCTGAAATGTTGATATATCCTTTATTTACCCTTACTGAGAATATAATATCACCCTTAATTATGTTTCTTTTACCCAGGTTATGGATAATTTTATTATGTATGATATTTTTTAGAAGGGTTTTAGTTATGAATAAATTGGTGGGAGATGATATAGAATACTTATAAACCAGTTGTTTATGTATATGAGTTTCTAAATGCACTAAACCTAATCAATTCTGGTGTGGATCCTTATGTTATGTAACCAATATTAAAGTATTAATATGTAATATCAATGTATGAAAAGAATGGTTCTCTATAGTTGGAATCAAATAAAGGTTTAGTTAAACTCTAAAAACCAGGGTGAGAAACATTTATTGAGAACCCTTATGATAATTCTAAGTATTGGATAATATCTTAATGTTTTGGAAAGAAAAGGATTATGTGTTTTACATAGAAATAAATACCTATGTCGATATTAAAAGAGGACATGGATAGATGTAACTAGGGGTAATATCTCTAAAAATTTTACATCTGTCTTGACTCAAGAGTTACCTGTTATATGACAATGGGTCTTACTTCGCACTAACTTTGACACTATTGGGGGATATGCTTTAGTTAATTCACATTTTTTTAATGAACCATCATAAAGGATTTGAATAGATGGAGATCTTGGATATACTAACCTAAACATACGAAATTTTAGATTAAAAATAATGTCATTATTTCGGAAAACTATACATAATTCTTCCGGACTTTGTGTTTCCCAATTATGACTAGTTATTCTCACACTATGCTTTTTGGATTCATTCAATTGATGGAACCTGAAGGAGCCATTATAATGATGAATTGGACAAGAAATGAAATGATGTTACACATGTTAAAATTGATGATATAGGATCTAGAATAAAAAATATCATACCTTTTCTCACACAAATTTCTCATGATGTGAATCATGGTAATCTTGAAAATGAGAAAATGGAGGAATACCATTCTATTGATTCCTTCATGAGGAAATACCCACCCTATTTTAGTGGATCCAGTAATCGAATGCTCATTGAGAAATGGATCAACACCACTGAAAAGATATTTTACATTCTCTAGTGTTTGTATCATGAAAAAATAATTTTGGATATCTATCATTTGGAAGTAAAAGAAGATCTCTGATGGAACCTCCTTAAGAATAACAGTCAAGAGGATGAAATTGAATCCATTTAATTGGATGAGTATAGTAGGATATTAAAAAATAATTACTTTCCCCATATTCTATGAAAATTATAGAGAAGTAATTTCTTGAGATAAAATATAAGGATAATAAATCAATTGGTATATATGAAGATAATTTTACAAGGCTTTCAGGGTATGCTTATGGTTTAAACATCACCACTGAAAAAAAATTGAATAATTCTTTGGTGGCCTAAAACCATGTCATTTAAAGGTATTTTATATAAGATACTTTAGTTTATTAAAATAATGATTTTTATTTTCAATGAATATTCAAATGGAAATTGTTGATTTTGACAATTTCAACGGTTTTGATAAGAAAAATTAAGTACAGTTTTATGAGAACTCGAGTAAATCGATTGGTGAAAATAAATTTAAGTCATCCACAAGATAGAAATGTGGTAAGAAACAATTAGTTGAATTTGTAAAATGAATAATAGTGTGTTATAATTGTGGGAGGATTGGAAATTTAGAATTAGAATGTAGAAGTGATAAGAAGAGTTTAGTTTTTAAAATGAATGGAGAGAGAGCACTATAGAATACACCACCCAACTCCAGTGCTTAAAATGAAAAGAGTTTTGGAATTATTAAAATAAATTATATAATCTAAGGGATACTAATGATGATAATATTCAAAAAACATTATAGACAAATGAAAATGGTAAATCTTATGAAATCAAATCAATTAAAGGGAATCCTGATAATTAAGGAATACTTATCCTCCATACTAGAGTTGGGAATTTCATATTTGATTTTTTATGAATGAGATTTATAAAAATCTTATTATGTATCTTTTAGTGAATTTTTTTTTATAATGAGAAATGGTTATATCTCTCTACATAGATTTTGGAATAAGGAAATCACAATTGATATTTTTAATCAACTTATGATCATCTATCAATGAATAGTTGAACCCGGATTTCCACTAGAAATGTTTTTGGCTAAGAATAGAGATTATTTAAGGAATAAAAGGTCATTTTTCTTTTAAAAGCATATATGGTTTTATTTATTTAATTTTGAAAGTTATTATGGATAATAAATTTGGATATAATAATTTATATTATTATTCAGTTGATCATTAAAGGATATAAAATCAATTCATTCCAATATTTGGGATTCAATTTTGGTCAGATGTATTTTGGATGAACCTTTAGGTTAACTATTTATGGAATGGATTTAATAAAACCTTGGATGTTATTTAATTACTTGTGCTAACCATTTTGGTTTTGGTAAATATTTAGAGGCTTAAGGAATAAGTTTTGGATCTTAGAATGATTTTTTTTTCTTTAGGAATAATAAAAAATCATTATTAATATTCATTTCATAGAGTAATAGATGAAGTGGAAATTAATCAAAGCACAGCCAAAGAATGAAATTGTGATTATGATATAATGGAAAGTTGATCCCAATATATTTGGGTACCATTGAAATTATAGATCATATCATGAAAGTATCTTATCATTTGGTACGTGCACTATATCTCTATCAAGTTTACAATGTGTTCCATGTATCCCTCCTGAGGAAGTATATACCTAATCCATAAAATGTACTAAAATTAGAGGTCATATAGTTGGATAATGATTTGTCTTATGAGGAATAACCATTTTATATTCTGGATCATATAGAGAAAGTGACAAGAAACAAGACCACTCACCTGGTTAATGTTATGTTGTGAATCAACTCACTTAAGAAAGCTATGTGTGAACTTGATGATGAAATGAGGTAGAAGTATCCTCAGTTTTTTACCAAAGTGATGAAATTTAAAGTAAAAAGTTATTTTAAGTTCATAGAATGAAAAAATATATTGTTTTATGAAATATATTTTTTCTAATAAATTTAATTTCCTCTATTGATTTTGATACATGCAATATAGAGTCTTAAAAAATCATGATATACTATTAACATTATTATTTAAATGTAAATGTTATAACCAAGATGTTAAATTTTGAGGTATGAATAGTAATAACTAAATTTTAAAAAATAATAAATAATTATTTTAATAAATAAAATATGCTTATAAATATGTACTTAATTTTTATTAAATTCATTATATACTTTGGAAATATATTTTTTCTTAAAAAACTAATTTTATTTCTTTATTTGTGAAAAAATAATAAAATATATTTTTCAAATATTTAAATTTTTTATTTTTATACATATAAATTAATTTCTTTAATCAACATCTCAAAATTACCTTAGGTTGATTTCTTGATAATTTTATGTAAAGATTATATTTTTGATGAATAGTATAAAAATACAAACTTTTATTAAAAACAAATCTTTTGTTTAATTCTTTTAAAAAGATATATATTATTTAAAAATGTTTAATAATTAAAATTAGGTCAATTATATATTTATTAATACAATTTAGTTCCATGAAATTAATTTCATATTGAATTTTAATATTAAAACATTTTATACCTAAGGATATTTTCCCTTTGGAAAACAACTTTTTAGTCGCTTATGCAGGTTTTATTTTGAATTGAATTTTTTTAGTTATGTGGATATAATTTTAAAAGGAAGATTATATATTTTTAATTATTATAATAAATTTTATATAATATTTTCAGCTTAATTTTTCTTCAAAATAAACAGTAAAAACAATAAAAATTAATTTTCACGATTAAGGTTAAAATAAGTTTGTTGAGGGTTAAACTCAGAAGATAAGGGTTTAAATGACCTACGAACATTTAAAAAACAATATTTATATCCATATTTAAACCAAATAACCTATTATATTCAATAAGGACCCATTTTAGTTCCTTTTAAAATGTGAAAAAACTAGGTGCACTTTATTATTTTCAAAACTTACATGTGTGTCCTCTCCCCTGCTTATAAAATTCCCTCTCCCATTCACACTTCAAAAAACATTTGATTCAACAAATATCTCTCAATGTATCTTAATTAATTCACTCCCACACATCATATAGGCCTTATTTTTGTTAGTAAACCCTCCTAATAAGGCTTTATGTATAAACCTAAAAAGATTCTCTGAAGAATTGGTAATATTTTTAAAAGTGTGTTTTTGTTTTATTTATTATTCCGCCCCCCTTAAAATCTTATTATGATATGATAATATATTAAAACCTGTATATATTACATACTAAGATGCTATTTTTTTAATTTAATGGCATATATATATCTTCACTTTCACCAAATGGGAAATGAAGTAGTCGATCGTGTGTACGGCGAACTACCGTCTCGTGAATCGATGTTATTCATTTTCCACCACCACCTATCACAGATGGATATAATGATGTATTTAATTTTTATATATTATATTTAATATATTATTATAGATATATAATTATAATATCACATATACATTCTTACTTTCCATTGTGTTAGAATACGATAACATATATCATGTGTATAGTGGACTACCTTCCCCTGAAGCAATGTGATTCGTTTTTTAAATATGATTTACATGGAAAGTAATAAGGATAAATATATTTAACATATGTGATTTATATAAAATTAAAAAAAATCAAGGTAATATATTATTTTATTTTATTTCAATTCATTCATCGATTAAATGGAATCAACATTCATTCATATGTACGACTTACCGTCTACATGAATAATGAGATTGATTTTCAATCTATAACATTAAAGGATTATTGTAAATAAATTTATGATGAGTATATATGATATTTATATCATGATTAAATTATAGAGATTATGGATCAAGGTTCAAATAAAAGGGATTGAGAATATCAAACCAAAACATACATGGAAAATGAAATAGTAATTACCTAATACTTGATTTTGACGAGGAACTATGAATAAACATATAATAAAAGGTCATAAGTAAATCATATATTGTATGATATATATAATTATGGGTTTTAAATATATTTATAATGAAATTACATTTATTATATATGAGTTTTGAACGTGTCTGATGGAAGCTGAGACTTAGGGTAAGGAATTTTTTCTCAAATTGTCTTTTGTGGGACATATGTTATGTTATGAACCTATCTTATTTTATGTAATGTATATACAGCCCCATTGAAATGTTATATCATGAATTTATTCTAATGATAGATATAATCCAATTTAAATTCATTCATTCACGATTATTAATATTTAAAAGTTACAAAGCATGTGAGGGAGTTATAGTATCTCTTTTATATATGAAAGACATCCCATATTGACCACTTGATTCTTCAATGTGGTGTATATACTTAACATGAATTTATATTATGATTATTATCATGATAGTTATGGGATATACACATCTATATAAGTTTCCCTTTTTCATGGGGCATATGATTAAAATTTTGCCACAGTGGTAAGGGTTTGATCTCGCTTCATCAAAAACCATTTTTCATCCATAACTATGTTTTCTAAAAATGTGTTAATATTACTATATTATTGTTTAAATTAATTTTTTACCTGGATTTAATTTTTAAAATATGTTGATGTCATTTTATAAACAAGTGCAATTTTTATTTTATCAAAAATGTTAAAGGAATCCTTATTTTATCATATACGACATGAACAAAATTTTCCATCATCATGGACACTAAATATTATAAAGATTCCTTTAAATGTTATAAAAGTTATTTTAAAATAAAAGTTTCTTCGCAATTTTTTGTGATATTTTTGTTTGAAAATGTATATTTTCAATGTGAACAGGTTATTTTCCTCAATAAATGTTCTAAGTGATTTTTAATAATTATTTTTCACCTAAGATAACATCCTTTAATATTACATATAATTTACTGGGTATGTGATCCATTAATATGATCCTTATTATTTCTATGGGTTTTTTATGCTTATGAGGTTAATGTTTCTCAAAAAAAATTCCATTTAGATGGGTTTTTCTATGATTAAATGATTAAATGTGTATGAAACTCATTTCTTTTCAATGGTCTATTAAATGGTGAAATGTTTATGAAACCCATTTATCTTCATTTGTTCTGATATGATGAATTATTTATGAAACCCATTTTTGAATAGGTTCTAATATGTTGAATGTTTAATGATATTTTGGCATAAATTATGGGTTTACAAAACCAACCTATCCCGAATGAACCAAACTGACCTGATCGGGTTGGGTTGGGTTACACACGGTGTATGGTTGGGTCATGGTCGGGTCAAGTTAGGTCACGGGTTAGAAAACTTCTGACCCAAACCAACCTAACCAACCCAAACATATGTATATATATAATAAATAATAATTGAAAAATAATATTCATTGAAAAATAATTAATAAACAGTTAATAAAATTTGACAATTAATTACTAATATTTTTTAATAATTGATAGAAAATAATAATAATGTTTACTAAATATTAAATATTAACTACCAATAATTAATAACAACTACAAATAAATAATAAGGTCATATAACATAAATATAAAATTGTATTTACATTATATTTATGTTATATTTACATTATATTTATGTTATATTTACATTATATTTAAATTACATAAATTTATATTTACATTATATAATATTATATTCACATTATGTAATGTTATATTTACATTTTATAACATTTTATTTTTATGAAAATATAAAATTATATAACATAAATATACCATTATTCATATGTTATATAATGTTTTATTTCAGTTATAAAATGTTATATGACATTATATATTCATCATATTTGCGTAATATTTTTCAAAAAATAATATTTTTTAGTTATTATATTAGTTTTAATCTAACCAATAATTTTACATTTTTTCACTATATACTAATTTTTAACAAGGCCCTACTGACCCAATACAACCCAACCCACCCACATTAGGTCGATTCAAGTCGGGTCATAGTGAAAAAATGGTTGGGACCCTCACCAACCTATTTTTCATCAATTGAGTCCAAAATTCCCTCGGACCCGACCCAACATGACCCATGGACACCCCTAGAACACATTTTTGGTTTTCATTATGTGATAGTGGTTAAGTTATAAATAATGATAGTGGTTATATTATAAATGAGGATGGTGGTCACATTATAACCAAAGAAAGGTGGGATATATATCGATCTCCAATACATTGGGTAAATATTGAGATCTCCTAAGATAGGTAGGAAAGTAATAGATAATGATCCCTATTTAGTAAGAGACTTTTCCCACTATTATAGTCATGAGAGTGAACTATGACTACTAATATGGTTTATAACGTGAACCCAATCCACTATGATAGTCTTGGGAGTGAACCTTGACTACTATAATGGTTTGGGGAGTGAACTAAATTCACCATGATAGTCTTGGAAATGATTCTTGACTACTAATGAAATGATTTTATATGCTTATGTTCATGCCCAAAATCTATGTATTATGACAATGTTATGTCCTAATAGATTATCTTCTTTGATTCCAATATGATTCATGTATTATGAACTTCTAAGATTTAGGTCATGTCTTATGTTTCTATTATATTGTATGTAGGGTATGGTTTTCAAATTTTATATACATGTTCTCATACCCTTATGATCATGATATGTTAATATCTCCCTTGTTTACCCTTACTAAGGATCTGACCCTTTCTTATGTTTCTTTTCCCCATTTTATTAAGAAATTTATTATTTATGATATGTCCAAGAAGAGTGCTAGTTATGTAGAACTTAATGGGAGATGATATAGCTCACCTATGAACCAATTATTTATGAATTTAATTTTCCAAAGGCCCTAGAACTAAATGATTATAGAATGAATCATTATTTTATGAAATTAATAATCATATATTAAGATGTAATATCTATGTATGAAAATAATTGGTTGCTATAATATGTTTTCAAAGAAGTTTTGGAAAATGATATCAAAGAAAGCACAATAGATTTGGGTTTTGAAGATTAGGTTTTAAAGGCATGAAATAGTTTTGTTTATTTTAGGTTTTATGTGAAAAAGGATATATAAATTAAATTGATAGATTCATAATTTCTTTTAGGTTCAAGATGAGTAATATCAGATGGTCAAGGTATCCCCTATTGAATACCAAAATACATTATTTCACTAATTCTATCAATATAGGGTTTTAATGAACTCAGTTTATCCTAAAAAAATATTTAATCATAATTAACAAACACTATTAAATGGTTATTGAATATTTTGGGTCAATTAGTTGTAGCACTCAATGTTTTTATGGTATTCCTCTTTTAAAATTTAACATCTTATATAGTTAATGATGCATGCAACAATGAGTTTAAAATCATAATATATTATTAAATATGACTCGTGGAATTGTAGTGTGACCATTAAGAATAGTAATATGACCATTATAATAGTAAATTCACCCATTAATGTTTAAATATAATTTATTTATCTTATAAATGAAAATATGATATATTCATATCATGGAATAAGTAAATAAATGTTTTAAAACTGATAAATGAAGTGTTTATATTATTGCAAGTCATAAATAGTTAATTAAAATTTTATAATTAATATAATTATTTAATAGAAAATATATTTTAATAAAATAGACTCATAAATTAATATTTTGTTGACTTGTAATTATAAGATAATCTTGTTGGTCCTTAATTAATTTTTCAAAATGTAATAAAATCAGTTATATTTTAAAAATCAGTATTTTTCAAATAAATGATTATTTTATTTAAAAATTAAATTCCTAGTATTAAAAAAAATATTTTCATAAAATGGATTGAATATTTTAATTTTACACGTTGTAAAATGGTTAGAGTGATTTTTTTCTAAAATAGTTGAATTTTTTTGAATAGTGAAATATCGTTATTTACCATATTTAATAAATACATGAATTATTGAGTCATAAATGATTTATGGATGAGTTAATCCAATAATATTGAACTATCCATAATTATTTTAATATATTCCTGGATAATTCTCAAACTATTCATAGTCTTGATCCAAAATAAGAAACAAATAAATAAAATATTCAAAAACACTCACCCCTCCAAACATAAATTCCACCCATCACACCTCTAAAGCCTTGGAACATGTACAATTGTTGTCCAATAACCTTACAAAGAATCTTACACGTGTCTAGGAGGTTTTGGTCTCAAAAATAGACCAATAAAAATTCCATAATGAGGTTATCTTGGAGAATAATTCCAGAGGAAAAATCCTCTTTCGTTTTCATTACTTTCTTTTCACTTTATTTTGTTTTCTTATAAAATCCTCACCTCCTCTATAAAAAATGTATGATAAATATAGTATATTAAATATATTGTAATTTTATTTTTTTAATGTAAAATCCACCATTAAGCCTCTTCTTTTCTTCTTTTTATTCTAATTATGAAAACATAGTCTATGAGGTGTCGATTTACCATCTTCGTTAATGACGTGTTTTTATTTATCAATTCCACCTTCAAGTCTGGCCATAAAACAATTTTAATCATTAAAAAAGAATTTAATATATTAAATAAAACTTATTTAATGTTATTTAAATATTATATATACATAATATTAATTCACAAGACAAAACTAGTTCGTGATGATCGAAAAAACAGAAAAATAATCCGAACGATTATCACTAAGGTCTTGTCTAATGATTCATCTTCACACAAAATAACCAAATAACATATATAACCATTTAATATTCTAGATACTCATTAATAAAATTTAATTTCAATTTGGGATAACTATTCCCATTTCACATGATCATTCGTATACAAGTGAACCAATCATGAAAACCAAGAAAAAGAACACTCCCGAAAGACAGAATTAAATATTATAACTAGTCAAAAAGGTCATAAATGAACACAATGAGGTAATAACAAATCAAATACATGTTAAATATGTTATGAAATAATTTATTAATTAATATAATTTTATTATCCATGATTTTAAGTACAAGTGAAGAATGTTTTTAGACATAAGATCAAAGACTCTTCCCAAACATCCATTTTCCATTCGGGTTGCACTTTCTTTCTATTTACACCAATGTAATTATTCTTCATTTCTATATAATTTCTATAAATTATGTTTATATATTCTAAAATCTATTACCTAGATTATTTCATCATTATTTTATGGTATGTACATGTTTTTTGAGGTTCCCTTTTCAATTCCTCATAACAAGCAAGCTTGATTTGAGGGGACATCCCAATATCTTTCCCTTTTTAAAGTACAATTATTAAAAAATTTAAGATACCAATATTTTTCAAAAAAACAAAAAAAAATTCAAGAAAACTTTCCTTAGTTAATTTATGGTTTTATGTAAATAACTACTCATTTATCCTCCTTAAAGGCTCTTGTATTTTCTCTTAGACCACATTAATGTGGCCCATATCGAATATCTCTTAAAAACCCTTTTTTACATGATTTCATTTTAGTTGCATATAATTTTCTTCTAAAACATAATTTCATTTTACATAACATTTATTTTATATATATATATATATATATATATATTTACGATATGATTTTATAAAAAATACAAATTATGTTTCAAAAATAATTCTCTTTGAAAAGTAAAAAAAGAATATTTTATTTAATAATTCATCGATGAATTTATTAAAGTATACTCATCTATTTTAGAATGCTATGCTAAATCTAATTATTAATTGGGATTGATATTTTATGATATCATCTACCATATGTTAATTAATGGCTTATGATTAGTTTGACTATGTATGTGTTATCTTAATATCATTCACCTTATTACTCAGAATGGTTAGTTATTATGTTTATCGATTAGGGAATGTTATTTACTTTTAATATCTATATGTTGTTTATATTTCACCCAATTCATATGAAGAATTCATTGAACATCGTATGTTATGTTTGGGTCCCTCTATAAACCCTTGATGCAATGGTAGGTCTCATGTGACAAAATATATATGGACTTAGATGAGGCATTGACCATTAATTTTTAGATATGGATTTGTCGAGGTCCTTAACTATTTATTTTCAGATGTATTGGTTGACGACTCAACAGTATGTCTCGTATATTTATCATTATTCATTCCCTTATTATGACATTAGTAATTTCTAATACATGTAATCATTCCACTAGTATAATATAAATGGTTATGTTTTATTCTCTTATGATTATTTATATGGAATTATTTATTCAACATGTATTCCTACCATATTATGTTAAAAATTATGTTTTAATAGAATTTGTTTTAGTTATTCACCATGACTTATTGTTTATGTTTATTTATTATGGTTTTTTTTATTTATTGCCATTATTAATCATCTTATCTCACCCCTTTCTAATGTTTTATTTTTTCTAGGATGCAATGATGTGCATTATGAATGACTTGAAGAGATAATATCATTGTTTGTTGTTGTTTCCAATGTAGTTTCATTATTTTTTTCCTTTCAAGTTGTAATGTAATAGTAATGTTTGTCTCTGGTTTTTTGAAAGCTACTAAACTATTATGTCCTTTGGGATGTGATATCCTATTCATAGATCAAATGCAATTAAGTAAGTCACCAATATCAGCCTACTATGGTTGGAGTCTTTATAGTTGGTAGCAGAGAAAGTTTAGTCAAAAACTTGGAAAATAGATTTAAAAAACATTGATTTAGGAAAATAACCATAATATGGACATTGACGATAAGCAGAAAAGAAAATCCTATAATTTTTTTAAGTTAGAGATTATTTCGTTATTCCTAGAAATACTTGTATTCCTAGATACTACAAGTGGATATATTTCTAGAATAGATGTACCAATGTGTAATAACTCCAACAAGGTGCATTAGGGATAACCTGGTGTAGCCTGGTACAAGACAATGTTCCTTAATGCACACTTATGTTGAAAATCCCAGGGTATATTCTGATGACAATTCACATTTTATTTAGAAACCATTATTAAGGATATAAAGGCATATCTATCATAAAAGAAACAATGTTTAAGATTATGAGATTAGCTATCCATAACTTTTCAATTTATGTTATTTGTTTTACTAGTTAAAAAAATATTTACTAATATATATATATATATATATCCTAATTTATTCTATTAAATTATTTAGAAATGTAGCATATTGTAAGAAATGGAAACCATATCAATGCATGTATTCCATGCAGGGATTTCCCTCCCATGCAAGACAATAATTTTGGAGGTGGAGCTACAATTGGAGCTGAGAACTCATAACTATACTAGGATAGCTGACTCGGGTTATGAACAATAACCTTACCTATATGAATCATTCTAATCCACAATGTGGAGGAATAATGTTTTACTGCTTCATGAGAAAATAACCTCCATCATTCAATTCGAATACAAACCCATTTGTATAAGAAAAGGGGATGAGTTCATTAGAGAAGGTATTTATCACTTTGGGAAGTAATGAAAGGGATAATTTTATCTTGGAATTTTATCATTTATAAAGATATGTGGATCAATGGTGGTCATTGGTTCAAAAAATAAAGGAGGAGGAAGAAATATAAAACATGGAATGAAAGGATTTTAAGGATATTTTCAGAGAAAAATATTTCCCTCATGAACAATGAGTGGATATAGAGAGATAATTAGTAATCTATTGATAAAGGAGGATAAGAATGTTTCTATTTATAAATCCAACATTAGAAGGTTAGTAAGGCATTTTATGTATTGTATACATAATTGTTTCGTTGTTCCTTAAAATGTGTATTCTAGTTTTAAGAATCACTGCTTCCAGGTGGTTTTTATTGGATTTATTTAAGGAATCGAAAACTTCCAGTAGTTCTTTATCCAAAGGGGACGTGATTTCCAAAGGTAGGCATTCATTAAGTTTGAACTTCATGATACTTAATAATGTGAATTGTTCGAGATGATGGGAGGTCAAACTCATCACACCCTTTTGTGGGGAATCATTTTCTATTCTGGGACTCTCATTATAATTTATGATATTTTCATGAATCCATATTAATTCACCAAGTATGTCATAAGTATCCCTTGGGATTATAAATCACTTATTTGGAATGTGAAAAGTTTAAAATCATCTGTATGAATTTGAGATTCATCATAAATGGAGATATTCGTATGTATTCAAGGTTCTCCATCAATGGTATCCTCTCATATATTACTTAGATATTCTTTCAATCGTCATTATGATGATACTATTTTTTAAGCCACACAGTGGGGCACTCTGGGATTTATTGTCATCCATGGAGATGAAGGTTTGGTTTGATCTTGGGATCTTGACCATAAAATAGTCTACCTATGTATCCTAGTAAAAGGAATCTGAACCCTCCTAGTTTTGTGCCACTAAATGGGACACATCATACCTTTTAAGTTCATGTGATAAGGACCTAGCCATAAAATTTAATGTCATGTGGTATGGACATCTAAGTTGAAGGTGCTTAGTCAAAACATAGTGTGAAACTTATGCTGAAGCAGCCTAAGGAACTTGGAAAGGATATGGATTTCCAAGTAATATCAGACCCAGTTTGGAATATGGTCGAAAGAGAACATGGTTGATTTAAGGTATTGGGTTTGAACCTCAAGGAGGATTCTTATGTATCCCATATTATGGGAAACAAATCCCACATAGTTCGATACGTCTCATAGGAGAGTATATTACTTTTAGAGAAATTTGTTTGGGCTTACTTACAGAAAAGTATTCCTTGGTGATTTGAGGATTTAATTTGGGGCTAATTCCTAAGGAAGATTCCCAAATTAGGGGAATTAGGGTTGAATTCATGAACAGGACATTCAGTGAGATAAATCCATGAGAAGGCTTCCTATATATACTGATTATGGTAGGAATCAGAGTTCTCATAGTTCATTCAATTGTAAAAATGTTGTGACCATGAAAAATATTTAATCCCATATGAGTCATGCTCGGTGTGAGAAACAAGAGAATGTCAAATATTCAACAATATCATCCACACTTTTCCTCTTCTACTGATGGAAGGTGGCGCACCTGTGACGGCGATAGTGGATGAGGCCTGAGTTGACCCGAGAATAGGGTCAGGTGACCACCCTTCCCTCTATTCACTTTACATTAGAAAAGGGTACAATGAAAGGGAGAAGGTATGAAGGTTAGGGGATTACACCAGGATGGATTCCCATAAATTGATCTTGGTAAGAGAGGGAGACTTCTCCTTAATTCAAAAGGAAGATAAGTAGGTGTGAACCATACCTTCCCTACCATAAATTTGAAGTTTCTAGCTCTTTGAGAAGGGTGAGGTCGGGACCCAAACCCTTATTCTCTGAATTGGGAACTTCCCAACACTATTAATGGGAGAAAGTTCCATGTGACTGTGGATATACAAACCCACAAAAACCCCATGTACCCTAACCCCATTGTGAAATAAATGTGGGAAGCCTCTTACTATGGATATACAAAACCAAATAGGATACACGCTAATGTTTCTTTCCCAAAGGTTTGATAAGTCGGGAGGTTTTGGTAGAGGTCTCAACAGAATCCCTTTCAAACAAGGGATCCATGAAAGAAGAATCCTTGTTATAAATGGATTTGATGAAGGCTTGAGGACTTGTAAACTAAAGAGAGTAAGTGAATCAAAAAGGGGCGCTCAAGAAGATAAGGGAGCACAAGTATGGGCGCGTAAGTGGAGTTGGGCGACTTGATATTCACTTAAGTGACGAAAAAACTATATGGTAATACTTGGGCAAGACATGGCTCATGCCTTCAGGAGTATTCATAGGTAATAAAAAAGTGGGGTGCTCAAGTTCCTATGAAATTAATAGGCGGTGCGCAAGTATTTTTTATTTTAGGAGGTTTATCTCTTCAAGCGCGCAAGTGTTATGGTTTTCAAACACTAAAAGGACTTAATTCTAATGATCCTCCCTTAAATCATCCATTTAAGATGTTGACGAACTAACTTGAATATTTATGGAGACTTGGGTGAAGCACTAGGGTGACCAGAGTAGCAATTGGGATTCAAGGAAATTATTCCATACAAATGGAGTCCCCAAGGGTCTATTTATAGGAAAAAATAGAACCTTGGGAGAAATGAGTATGGGCGTTTAAGTAATTTATGCGACATTTTGGGGATTACAAGTAAGCTACGCGCCGACGCTCTTCTGGTCTGACTAAGGCGACCCAAAACTCATGCCTTTAAAAATCTTGATTTTCTTCATGTATTTTCCCCTTTTTTCTAATAGGGTTCCCTTTGTCACTTTTTAGACTATTTGATGGAATGGAGTGTCAACAAATCCCCCCCCCCCTCAGAATTGGATCTGAAATGAAAAGATGATCCTATACTGAGGTAAATTAATGAATGAGAAAGAAAAGAGTATTGGGGTGCGCAAGTCTTATTCACATTGAGAAACTGGTCGCACAGGTTTACAGTGTGTAGGAATCTGGCACGCAGGGTGACATGTGTCGCCTATATATAACGACTTCACTTTCACAAAAATCCTTGATACTTCCGAAATTTCAACTCTTGGTGAACAATTCTTCGTTGACTCATATGCTTCTATTTCTCCACACTTATTCTGTATGTTTTTTAGTTCGGTGTTATAAGTGGGGTTCCATACTTGTGTGCTGACTTGTACTTGCAAGCCAATTTTTTACTTGCGTGCCTTAATGCCTTTACCAATTTTCTATCAAAAACACCAAAAATGAACTTACTTTAAAAGATGATTTCTATCTTTTTACAGGTTCAAATGGATCCCAAAATAATTATAACTTCTGATGAGCTTTCCAACAAGAGGATTTATGACATGATGAATGTCGTTGGTCAATATAACTTTGACATTTTTGACACCACCCTTCAAGAATTAGAAAAATATTTGAAGAATTATCATTTCAACTTTCCATGAAGCACCTATCTACCTTTGTATAGCTATGGAAATTTGTAGGATGTTAATATTCCAAATCCAAAGAACTATGTATCATGTACTTTCTTTCAAGATTATACCAACTTTTTTTCGATCAACATTTCTGTTGGGGGCTCATTTTCTAATACTAGGATAGTAGAGAAAGATCATATTATGCATCATTGCCCATGTGCTTCATATTTGAAGGCACACACACCTAATATGTAGCCACACTGTTATTCATCCATCTTTCATGATTATCATACTGATCAGTCTAAGCATTGGAAGAAAAGTTGTGATTTCCACCAAAGAGCAGGTGTATAACCCACGTGGATGTGGGCATATTGGGTTCGTAAGACCTATGCATAATTTATAGATGACTTGAATGGAATATGGATTTATGTGGTTATCTAGGCTAGACAAACTTATGTATACAGAAATGTTGATTTCGTGATGGAATTATTAAGTCGGTGGATCCCGGAGACTAATTCATTCCATTTAACACATGGAGAGGTAGGCATCATCTTGTGGGATGTTTACTAGATTTCCATTGTTGTGATACTTTTAGACATGTATGATGAGTTTTTTCATCCCAAGGTGACATAGAATGACTCGGAGAAGATGCCAGCTTTGGTTCACGAGTTAAAGAAAATATTTAACAAACTCAAGAACATGACCACCATGAAGTCTCGCACCAGGATGGATATTCATCTAGAGGAATGGAAGGAAATATTTTTTATAAACAATAAGGAAAAGGGTCCCACTTACACCTATCCGACTAGTTTTCCAAGGGTATAGAAGAGAGGTACCCCTGATAATTTTTTTCCAACATTAGAGAAAGGATAATTTGATAAATGGGGATATGAAGTCAACCCAAAAATTCCCGCAAAGACACATCTGGATGGTTTCTTATCCATGTGGCTCAGTGTGTATTTATTACGAGTCCGAGACTCCAAATGAGGTGTGGGGATAGGATCCTATGTTATTGTGGCTAAGCTGGTGGAGAAAAGGATGGTAGGGTTGGAAACTCTTATTTTGGCCAAGATTCACAGGACTTTGCTGCACATTTTAAAGGGGAAGTATTTCTTTAGAATAGTGGGACCATTCAAAGTGTTGTGGGGATGGATTACTACTCACTTAAGAACTTATGTTGTATAAAGTGGAGTACATGTTTTTGGAAGTTCATTATATCTGTCTGTTCAGGCTTTTCTAGTATTTCACCCTTGTCTTTGAATGCATATGACATCAAGGCTAGATTGAGCATGAATAATGAGTTCCATTTCTTTCCTTATGGGAATCCGCCTACGGGGTGATTTATTGATGATGGGATGTCCATCTTGGAATTGAGGGCATATATGCTAGCTTGCAAATATGGCGTGATGGCTACTAGAATTGAAGGATAAATCATATGTGGGGCCTATGCTCCCTATATATTTGAGTGTCAATTCAAATGTCTACAACAGAATACTGTATCCCCTCCTATTCATGTTAGATTAGAGCAAAACCCCATGGTTTCCCGACAAATATGGTTGTTGACATCTATGGTGAAGACTGGGGAAGTATTTAATTTATCTGTCAGTGATACATTAATGAGATTGACTATCTGGTATGCCAAAAATTAGGTTGCATATTACCCAAAAGGGGTATTAAATCATGTCGTACCCCAAGTGGGGGTAAAGAGAAGTAGCTGGAGGGAACCCATTTTTTGGAAGATAATTCTCCATCATCAGGGTCTGACTCAGAAGAATCAAAGGCTAGAAGTGACGATGTTCCAAATTTACTGAAGAGACCTTGTGCCAGAGATAACCCTCCTGTCAGAATTAAAAGAGCCACTCCATCAATCCTTATTGAATTTGTATCTAGGTGATCTGGTTGCCATCATTCTGAAGAGCAGTGAGTTCCATTTTCTAATCCCTCATACATGAAAGTGGGTGTTGGGAAGAAACTCAAATCCAAGGTTACAGGATCCTCTTCACAACCCTCTGACATACATTCTTAATATATATGACCAAAGGCTGTTCAAACATGGAAGAGTCTGTATTGTGATGTAGAAACCATGGGGATGGATCTGTGTGAAGGACTGCATATTCTAGGAGTAGGGGATTTGCAGGCTTCTTATGACATTATTTTTAAGAATAATACCAATGAGGTGAGGACCTACATTTGAGAGATGGAAATGATCATATATACCACTGATGAATCAATTCCTACCACAAATCAGGTGAAGGAAATGATATATTGTGGTACCACTGAAGGGATTAATCCTTCATTAGATGAAGAGTGGCGTGAATTTGTAGATCCTGAGGATGTAAGTTTCCTTTCTCTCACATTATCTTCCATTTTTTAAACTTGAAATTTAGTCAAAACATTGTTACTTATGAGAAAAATCATCTTAACTAACAGTTGGTTAAAGGAATGACATCTGAAGTTCCTTCACCATAGTATATCCCAGGAGTCACTACTCTTTCAGCTACTGAATCTCCCTGTGAATCAAAATAAATGTCTTCGGGCCAAGAGGACATGGGGGAGGAAATAGAGAGGGTATTGGAACCACCAATACCTATCATTGGAAGTGATTATTCAATCCCTCTTAAGAAGGAGAAGAATAAAAAGCACTGAAAAAAGAGATCAATGGTTAAGAACTTTCTTAGCAGTGGTAAGTCTCTCTGATAATCATGAATTTTATTCCTTATTCATGAAAAAAGTTTTTAAACTTTTTAGAATTACAGGGGCTTCTTCTGTTTATTCTTTGAAAGAAACTACTTATAAAGTTCAAGGAACCATAGAGGGTGCAACTGAAGAGACACAAATTCCTACAGATCTAGTTGTTTCTGAAGAGGAATTAAAGACAAAAGAACCAATATTTGTTCCCAGCACTACTCTTATTCCTACTGTCAGAGGAGAGGAGGCTTCTTGTAAATCAACAATACTTCATAAGGCATCAAATGTAACAACAACTAACCTCCCTTATGTAATACTTTTAGTTTCATCACATGCACTAGAACATCTGGAAACAACTGATGTTGACCCCACAACTATTGTTGAGGAAGCTATTCGGGGTCAAAGGTTACCAGAGTAAGGTTGCGAATCAAACATGCCAAGTACTCCCATATGTGATACAAACCTGGGATATGAGATATCACTAGATGAAATTATGAACCATGGAATATCTTTTAAAGAACTATTACAACATGTTAATATATCAAATGCTTTATAATATTTTGTATTTCCTTGTATAGAATCAACTGCATTTGAGTTCTCATTATTCGTCATGTTATTCTCCTTATGATTATCCTTATAACCATGGTTGGTTGAAATATGTAGTTCAATCTAAATAAAATGATGCCACAACGATACTTGAAGGAATTATTGATATTAACATCAACCCCACCATTAAGGAGACATTGCCTCAGGTGAATCTTCAGATAGTAGATCTTCTTTAGATTCACTCTAAAGATCCTGAGCATATTAAAGATAGCACTCCTCATCCAGAGACATAAAACAAAATTGATAAAACTGATAATATTAGGGAGGATTATTCTCAAGATGTTGACATACTATTAGGTAAGAGATACTAATATTGTTATTTCCTTCACTTTTGTTATCTCTTAGAACTAACAATAATCATACTTCTTCATTTACCATATAGGGCTATCAACTTCAATGGCTAAATCTGAAGGTGAAGCCTCTACATCATCCCAAACAAAATTAGAAGGTAGAGAAACCATTGTTTAGGAAGGAACAGAACATGGCACTTCTTTAAGTGCATTAGTCCCAGAATATATCCCTCCTTATGAGAGTGATTCTGAATCAGACCTAGAACTGCAGAAGGCTCTTCTTCTTGCACACCATAAGGCATGGAAAAACATCTATAAGATAATATCTGAAATTTACCTTGAGGAAATACCTTCAATAATTACACAACATTCATCTCTGTTTATCACGTTAGGATTTGGTAGTTTCAAACACTGTGAAATTAATACTTTGGTGAAAGATATTATTCAAAATAGGGAGCAAGAAAAAAATATTCTCAAGACTTGTTATAAGCCAAACTGCCAATCAATATTGAAGAGTTCTAAGTAGCACTATCCCAGGTTGAGGCTAATCATACTGCAAAGTTGAAGGGACTTAAGAAGACAATTAAAGAAAATATTGTTCAGAATTTTCTCATTCAATAATAGATATAATTACATGGGAACTTGACCAGCTTCATAGCTCATTATGAGATGTCTAGAAGGATGGTGCAAAATTCATTGCAGATTCTAAAGAACCACTTCATCATGATAAAGAGAGAGAGGCTATTCAAATAAATAAGCTTCAATAGGCAGCTGACTGTGCTCAAGAGGATGTCAAATAAATGAGGAATTACATAGAAATCCTTTTATAATTTCTTATTTTCGACAAGAGAGAGACTCGAATTTTTGGATTCTCCTCTGTGAAAAATTTTCATAAATGAAAAGTATTTTGTCTTTAATCATTTTTGTTTTCACTTTTTCTAACTAATTTTGTTTTACTTAATCTATTGGTCCTAGAAAGAATAGTTTTATTTTTGCTAGGTTTATATAGACAACCCCACAAAATTTATATATCTTGACTTTTTATTACTCAATATTACCTAAATAATACAAAAATGTATGTTTAATGAGATGGGACTCAACTTTTCTTTAGAGTTTCCTTTGTGGGTTCTCAATCTAGTTAGTACCAAGTATTTTGTAGTTAGTAGTTTAGAGTCATGCATGTTGGACTATAAAGGGATAGTTTTTAATGTCAAATAGCTTTGACCATAAATTTTTATATTATATCCCAAACAAGACTTTATGGAAAATAATTGCTTTAATATTCTTTAAATATTTCCAAGGGGAATGTTGAGTCATGATTTTTATGGTCACCAAATATAAAACTTGTATCAACATATGGGGGGTCCCCTCCAACAACGAAGTTACCATTATTTTGACATACTAGTTATAGGGATTCTTTATGCAGGGCCAACTGGGGAATATGCTGCATATCCAAATAGTGGCATCTTCTGGATGACAGGCCTGTTATGTAGGCAACTTATTCAAGGCCACCTAAGGGCATGTACTGCATAGTCAAGAAAAATATCTCTTCATGAATTTAACATTTCTCTGTTGATAGATAGAGGAAAATAATATTTGGGTGACTCAAGACCACGGTGGGTGGTTTTTCCATGGAAAGGAATTTTAAGAACAAAAGGGTTATTTTATACCGACATGTGTCATGAATAGGAAAACCACTTCTATAAAAATTTGGTGTATGAAGAATGGTTGGAATTTATCAGAAAGTGGAATTTCTAATATAAAACTGTTCAGTTTTAAGTCATGCAGTGAGGATATTATACTATGTAGGTTTAAGTCATGCAATGAGGACATTGTACTGTGCAGTTTTAAGTCATGCAGTGAGGACATTGTACTGTGTAGTTTTAAGTCATGCAGTGAGGACATTGATACTGTGCAGTTTTAAGTCATGCAGTGAGGACATTGTGTAGCTTTAATTTAAGGTCTTTAGCTTTGACCAAAGGTATGAGACTATCCCAATTTCATAATAATTTGTTTAGAAATATACCACCATATACAGGTATGGAATAGAAAATCATAAACTATGATTTAAGAATTTCTAAATCCAAAAGATGATATGGGAAAAGGGATAAAAGCATTAGAGGAAGTTTTTTTTAAGAATGAAGTTACCATTATTTGAAAAACCCATTATGGGGGGTTGTATTATGCAGGGCCAACTAGGGCATATACTGCATTGCCAAATAGTGCCATATTTTTACATATAGACCTGTTATGTAGGTAACTTAGGCAAGGCCGCCTAAGGCCACGTGATGCATAGTCAAGAAAAAGAGATCTAAAAAATCTAACATTCTACTACTAAAAGTTGAAGAAAACTTATGGAGATTCATATTCTTCGAAGAACAGAGTTCGGTTTATGGATAAAGGTACCTGAATATCGAAAGGGTCTTTCCAATCAAGATTTACAAAGAATCAAAGGAATATTACTTCTACGAAGGTATGACCCAAACGTAGGAGGTGTGTTGTCTATATTTTTAGGTTATACAACTAGGACCATAAATAGAGATAGTATGTGATATGTGGCCAAGTGGTTCCAAGGTTATTTTATATTACATTGAACACATGGAGAGAAAAATGTGTAAACCATAGTCTTGAAGACTTTTAGATTGAGAGTAATCCAATGGGACAAAAATACCTGAATGAATATTTCAAAACTGATTCATGTATATTTCCATCAAAGTTTGAATGGGACAAAGACAGTATAACCAAGAATGAAATTACCATTATTTAACAAGCCTGTTATGGAGGTTATATTAGGCAGGGCCAACTTGGGCATATGTTGAATGGATAAATAGTGTCATCTTCTGACTGATGGTCCTGTTATGTTGGAAACTTATACAAGGCCACCTAAGGGCATGGCTACATAGTCAGGAAAAAGAGTTCTTAAATATTAGAAACTCTTCCACCAGAAACTATAAGAAAGATTATGGAGAACTGTAAATTTTTATGATTAATAATGTGAAATATGGAAGGTGTTTTTTCTTAATGCACATGAGAAATATTTGAATCAATATTGGATATGAGTTTGATGTCCATTACATAGATCTGACTCATATGTAAAATGGAGACTTTCTTTGTTTCTTTTGAATTAATATTATGATGTGCAGTTTTCAGTCATGCAGTGAAGACATTTGCAACCCCATAAGGAATTAAAACACCTCATTTATATAAATAACTCTTTTACCCAATTCCTAAGACCACTTTATCTATGCTCGGTGTGAGAAATAAGGAGTATTAAGGGTTTCTTCTATAATACAAAGGTGACATAGGTGAACAATGGGGATATTGAATTTCGATAAAGTTTTAATGTCATGCAGTAAGGATAAAGATGAACCAATGTGAAAAATAAATACATATTGTAAATATACTAAGGATATGACCCAAGTGTCACTATGTGTCTTACTAAAGTCAAGAATCAAGTCACACATAGTTCTTACAACATTACCTATGCAGGTTTGATTCTTATACAAGGAATAAAGTGTTTTTTATCATAGATGGGCCCAATATTAGATATCTAGGCATCTCTACATATCTCAAATAGATGAGAATCAAGCCGTACATAGATCTTTAAACAATCATTCTGCACCCCAATCAAGTTTGACGTGAAGAATAGGGTCTTTTGACACATTCTGAGAGAACGGTAAATCTTAATACATAAAATGGTATAAGGACCAAATCATATATCTTGAGAAAAATCTGTATAGATCTGATTCATATATAGGAGGATAAAATAAAATAAGAATATTTTTTGATAGTGGTTGATCCCAAAATTAGAGATTCAGGCATCTCTATGTATATCATTGAAAATGAGAATCATTCCATACGTAGTTCTTCAAATAAGGTCTCTCTGGAGATCTGACTCAGACATTGGAAAGAGAGGGACTCATGTGCTACTAAGGAGTAGTGATGATGTCAATGATGTTTTATATGGAAGATTCTAACATAAAATAGATAAAATGTTAGTTGTATAGTTTAATTTCATGCAACTAGGATAAATGATGTCATGCATTTTAACGTCATGATACAATGACGAAGATGTTATGCATTTTGACGTCTTGAGGCATGGAATCTTATGGTTTTTATGCAGTTTAATGTCTTGAAACTAGGATTTTGTACTATGTAGTTTTTAGTCTTATAGTGAGGACATGGGGGATGTGTAGTTTTTATTCTTGTAGTAAAGACAATATGTACAACTAAACAAAGTATTTCTTTAAGAATATCGCATTGGTTGGAGTTGTAATAAGCTCTCCATCCATTGAGATTAAGGCATAAGCTCCAATTAAATAGACCTTATGTATGGAATAAGGTCCTTCCCACTTTGGTTCTGGCTTTAGAGGTTTCTTACCTAGTATTATTGGATTCTTAAGGACCAATACCAATTCTCCTTGAAGAAATGAATGGAGGTGAACATTTTTGTTAAAACCTCATGCTATCCTATTCTGATAGGCTTCTAAATGATGAAAATTATGAAATCCTTTCTCGTCGAATCGTTTTAGCTGATTGAACTGTTTCTGAGACCTCTCATCTGTAGACAAATGATCTCATATTTTACCTATAAGTGAAGGAAATTTCATTTAAATTGTAAAATTTGATTCTGTTCCATATACCAATGAATAAGGAGTTTCTTGGGTGGTAGTACATGTAGTGGTCCGATAAGCCCATAACGCATTCATAAGTTTATCAGGCCATGATTTCTTACCTTTATCCACCATATTCTATAGTATATTTGATAAGGTCTTGTTGAAGGCCTCTATATATCCATTAGTCGCTGCATTATAGTGAGATGAATGGTTGGATTTTATATTATGCTCCTGATATAACTTCTTTACCTCAATAAAAGAAAAATTGGTTTCATTGTCCATCAATATAGTATGAGGGACACCAAATCTAGTGATGGTCTTATTTTTTGACAAAACTAACAATTTTTTTGGCTCCCACTTCTTTGAGAGGTATTGCCTCATCCCATTTAGAAAAGAAGTCAGTAGCAGTAAGGATATACTTGAACTGCATAGATTTAGCTAGAGGATAAGGCCCTACTACATCCATTCCCCATGTGGAAAATCGCCAGAAGTATTTAGATTTATGTAGAAACTCTAGGACTTGATGAATGAAGTTGGAATACACTTGGTAGGGATGACATTTCTTAGTGAAATTTGTGCAATCTGGCGTCATTGAAGGCCAAAAGTATTCAAGATTTTAGATCTGATCAGAGAGTCTGTGCCTAGACTGGTGGTCACCACAAGCTCCTGCATGTACTTCTTTCATGACAGTTACAGCCTCTTCTCCATAAATACATCCGAAGAAGATTCCATCAAAGCCACTCTTGTAGAGGATCTTTTAGTGGTTTGGACTATCATAAATAGTAAAATTGGTTTCTCATTTCCAGATCAGTTATTTTTCATCCCTATTTGGTAGAAGTACTCCATTTTGAATATATTACATGATATATGTTCTACATCTCATGGTATGACCATATGGCTCAAAAATAGGGCTAATTTTATTAATTTACTTCATTCTGATTTTAACAAAAGGTGATACCACATGACGATGGGATATGTTAATGATTGTCTCATCCTGATTTGGATTTTGAAAGGTTGTAGCTGCATTAGCCAGTGCATCTTCTTGGGTATTTTGTGATCGCGGGACATAATACAGTGTCAGATCTGAGTGGAATTCATCCATTAACCCTCTGAAGTAATCACACAAAGAGATTAACTCTTCTTTTTTATAGAATATTCACTATTGATTTTCATGATAACCAATTCTGAATCACCTTTTACCTTCAAGTGATTCATTTTCACCTGAATTTCCAATTCCAAACCTACAATGAGAGCTTGATACTCTGACTCATTATTGGTTTCACCTTCCAATAATAGGAATGAATAAGGAAATACTTCCTTTTCTAGGGAGATAAGGACAATTACTAACCCAACTTTTTTGATTTTAGGGTTTTCCATTCTCTTCACTTTTGGATTTCTGGAAGCACCATCAAAGTACATTTCCCATGTTTCGTAATTATCCGGAATAGAGAAGAACTATTCATCAAGAAGTTGAGTATTTAATGATGTATCTTCTACAGATGGATGCTCAGTATGGAAGTCTACCAGAGCTTGGAATTTTATTTCCTTTTGAGTAACAAACTAGATATTAAACTATTGCAAAATAACTTCCCATAATACCAGACGCCCTATAAGCATAGGACGACTGAGGATAAATTTGAGTGAGTTATTGCAAGTAACCAATTGGAACTCAAGATGTTGCAGGTAGTGCCTCAATTTATTAACTGCAAAGATTAATTCTAGGAAGAACTTTTCAATACTTTAATATCAAGTTTTTGCATCAAGCATAGTTCAACTGAGATAGTAAAAGTTGTTTTCATTCCCATCATCATTCTTTCGAGTAAGGAAGGCACCCAGTGATCGCTCTAAAGCTATCACAAAAAGAATAATAATCCTTCCTTCAACAGGTGTCATTAATACTGGTGGACTCAAGATATATTTCTTAAGGGTATCAAATGCTTCTTGACAGTCTTCATTCCATTGTTAGGTGACTCCCTTCTTCATTAATCTGGTTAAGGGTAAACACTTTCTTTCCAAATTTGTGATAAAGCTATGAATATAGGCCAGGTGTCCTTGTATTCCTATTAATTCATTCAAATTTCGAGTAGGTGACATACCAAGGATTGATTTTTTTTCTTAATATTAACTTAGATACCAAGATGGTGTATAATGAAGCCAAGAAACTTTCCTGAGGTTACCCCAAAACCACATTTCAAGGAGTTCAACTTTAAACTGTGTTGCCAAAGTTTATGGAATATGGTCTTCAAATCAGCCAAGTGATTGGAACGTTGTCTGGATTTGAAAACCAAATCATCCACATAACATTAAATAACTTTTCCTAAGAAGGGTTTGAAGATATAGTGCATGTAACATTGGTATGTTGCGTTTGTATTCTTTAAACCAAAAGGCATTACCTGATTGAAAAACACACCTTGAGGGGCTCTGAAAGCTGTAGATTATTCATCCTATGGGGCCATATGGATTTGATTATACCCTTAGTATCCATCCATTAAGGAAAGAGATTCATATCCAGTTGTTGCATCAATTAAAAGCTCTATAATCAGAATTGGAAAATCATATTTAGGACAATATCGGTTAAGATCTATAAAATCAATGAAAATTATAATTTTCCCATTCTTCTTTTTCACTGGGACAATGTTTTCCAGCCATTTGGGATATTGAACCTCCCTAAAAATTTTAGCCTTTATAATCTTATCAACTTCAGCCTCAATTTTAGAGGCATGAGTTGGGTGTGTTCTTCTTTCTGCTTGCTTGAATCCACAATGTTCTTCTGGAAAACCCAAATGATGGGTAGATACATCGAGATTAAGTTCTGGAATTTCTATGAAATTCCAAGAAAATATATCTTGATGTTGCTTTAGAAATTAAGTATACACCTCTTTCTCTTCAAAGGTCATGGCCACACTAATTAGAGTGGGGCGTAGATCTTCTTATGTACCCGGATTTATTTCTCTGAGATCATTCACGGTGGTGGAGACACCTTCCTTAAATGGAGAAGGAGCATCCTAGATATCTTCTTCTTCTTTTTCATTATACGTTACCTATTATTTTTCAACTTGTGTAGTAGATGATGGGGAAAAACTCCCAGAGTCAGAGGGGGATCAGTATTTGAACATCCTGAAGAAGAGGCCACCATATCTGACCCTACAGATGAAGAAGGGTCTTTCTGTGGTACTAAAGAAGATATTATGATTTTATAATTAGTATCTTTGTATTCCTATATCATTTTTATAATTTATTATACTCAAATTGATGATGTAGAGGCTTACTATAGTTTAGTATATGAAATGAAAATATCTCCATTTAGGCTTCCATCATTTCTTCGTGGATCAATAGATTCACCCATGTTGTCAGGGTCAATTTCTGCAATTGACATTATGAAAGTCACTAGATGAATTCTTGGATTTGGGTTTATCTTTTCAATTTGATTAATAGGTAACAAATAATCTGTATTAAATTGTATGAATGGGTTTATTGAAATCTTTTCCAAACCATTTGAAGCATTAACTCTGGTTATTTCCTTTTTCATGGATCTCACTCCTTTTGTGTGATAAAAACTTGCCTCAATGTTTTGAGATTCACACATTTTGAATGGAGCCTTTTCACCATACAACATTGTGATTTGACCATTGAAATAGTACTTAAGACACTGGTGGTATGACTAAGATATGGTTGCATGTTAATTCAGCCAAGGCCTTCCAAGAAGAATATTGAAGGTTGTGTCCTAACGAACAACCATGAAGTATGAATTTGATACAAGATCTCCAAACTGAGTTCTGAGTGTAATTTAACCTAGAGGTTATTACTAATTCTTATCATAATATTAAAACATTAAAGTGGAAGGGGATAATTCAGATTCAGTCAGGCCCAATTGACGAAGTGTACGAACGGGAATGAGGTTGACTCTGGATCCATTATCAATGAAGTCCGGATGAATGTCTATGTCATTGACTTTTCTAGATAAATACAAGGGTCTGATATTTCCATGCACAACATCATCTTTAACTTCATCTATAAAAGATATGACTGCATGACATTCTGCAGGATCGTTATCTATATGATAAACCTCAGCAGCAATGAATTCAGTTTCAAACTCTTGAGGACATGACAAAGCCTAAATGAGTGCTTCTCAAAGGTCTTTTGACATACTTAAGGCATCCAAAATTTATAACTTGTCTGGTACTTTGGAAAACTATTTCAAGACATCATACTTTGGGTCCAAAGGTATTCGTTTTCTAGCATGAAGATGTGGTTTTGCTGGTGTTTTGGAAGTTGATGTTTCTAATGTAGATGTACCCTATGTCGAAGAAGAAGCTGTAAATACTCCTGGATTTGGTAGATTAGATTGACAAAGTCTATTCACTTGCTGATAGAAAGATGGTGTGACTTCTAATTGGTCCTCCAAAATAATTGTATCATAACCAAACCTGCCTTGCATGGAAGAAACTCCTTGTTCTTATTGAGCCCACTAAAGGGCTCTTCTATGAGTTTATGCCACATACACAGTTCAAGTAGGGGTAGAGTTAAAACGGTGATTTTTAGATTTCCTATGTATTCCCCTGTATCCTCAACTTTGGCCTCTTCCTATAGTTCCGCAGTTATGTACAATGAATTCAGGATCATTATAATAAGAATCATCATCATTATAAGGATCCATTAAGTGGATAACATTAATGGAACCAAAGATAAACTCTTCATCTAATGAAGATTCTTCTTGATGGGTTAATTCTGGTTGTTCCATTTGGTGGGGCGGTGCCTGTGTTTTTTAAAGAGATGGCATGAAATTTTCCAGAGTCAAGGACAACTTTGGCCTTAATGTGAGCTCATCTTTTACTGACTACTCTTTTTCCTTATGATCACTTGACTTCTTTGAGGAACGACCTTTTGAAGAAGGTGGTTTTTTTGTGGCAGTAATGGTGGAAGACAGACTCAGTTGTATAAACTTTGTTCTAAAAATGGCATGAGTCCGGTTGATCATTTTCCTGATCATCCAATCATCATATTTCTCCACATTTTTAATTTTGACTTCCTTCCATTCACCATCTTCCTCTAGATTAGTATCGGTAACACATGCTACTTGAGCTGATGAAATTTTCAATTTGACATGTCCATAGTATACCATCTTTTGCAGGAGGTCCTTGAAAACAAAACACTCCTGGATGGGATGCCCTAACATCTGGTGAAAGTGAAAATAATTCAGAATATCTTCATCTCCTTTTTTATTTCTCTTCTTCATCCTTGAAAACTGAACCAAATTGTTTTCTAGAGATGAGATGAAGTAACCATGAACATGTTCATTCCAGAAGGAATAAATGTTTTTCATTAATTCCTCAAAATGTTTCCACCTTTGATCTCTTTGATCATCTTGGCAAGGCGATTATTTTTTCTACTGATCAGGAGGCAGAGTCCTTTGTTATGATGAAGGTCTTGAAGTAGAAGCATGTATATGTGCCTACATGAGTGTAACTATAGAATCCTATGCCTTTCCTATCCTCCTCCCTGGAGATGTTGGAATTACACAAGTTTTAGCCGTTGTTTCTATAATAGAGTCTTCTATCTGTTGAGTGATTGAAGTAATGTCTCCAAACCATCTTATGTATTTCACAGGGATAAATGGTGTGTGTAACTCATCATTTATATTTTCCATACAAATTGGTAGCAATTATTCTTGAAGAAGTGCTAGACTTAAGGAATATGTTAATCCTTTCCATCAGATGATGAAATCAGAAACTACCTCATTCTCCCTTTGTTTACAATTGGTAAGATCAAAAACTGCCATCTTTGGTAGTTTTGAGATAAATTGAAGAAGGAATTTCTGATGGAGATCTTCCCATACAGTAATTGATCGAGATTATAAACTTGTATACCAAACAAAAGCCGGTCCCTGTAATGACTACACAAAACACCTAAGATTTACTGTTTCTTATTGTTGAGGATTTCCCATCATAGTATCACAATAAAAAAAATTTATGTGTTGTTCTGGATCTCCTGAACTATTAAATATTGGGAATGTGTTATTCACAAAATTTGGTGGGGGAGGAATTGCATCCACCCATTCAGGGCAAGATTCCTTTTCTAGCTGAACAGGTTCACTTTATTCCTTCATAGCTTCTAATTGATTCATTAATGCCTTAATTGTGTTCATAAGAATTTGGGGAATATATGGATGATCTTGAACCTGTGCAAGTATAGAAAATGGATCTTGGGCTGGTGCAACGACCGACAAAACCACTGATGGTGGTGCTGATATTTTCCTTGGATAACCCACGGGAATAGGCCTATCAGGATGTGTCTGATCTTACCTTGATTGTGTACCCAGTGGAGGTAATTCATTATTCGCATCTATAGTTACTACAAATTCTCTTTGATGATGAGATCCTACGGGATTTTCAAGTAGACTACCTGCTTGGGGAGTACATCTAGTAGAAATGTTGCTTCAAAGTAACTATGTATTGAGTCTTTTCAACTCCTTCATTTCTTCTTCTTTTCGTGCAAATATTTCTTCAAGCCAAAGAGATTGACCTTACCCAGTGGAAAAGTGAGATGAAATTTGACATTTTCTTTTCCCCTTGTTAGATGCCTTTCTAAGGGGTGGAAATTGGTTATTTGAAGGCATGCCTAGATTCCAGGTAAGCCTCTGATTTTGGGTACGCACCCCTTCTTCATTTTCCTCAGTGTGTATCATATTATGGACAAGAAATTAATCTTTTGATTCCCCTAAACTAGAATCATTTTCTAGAGGATCTTCTGCAGTGGTGTCAATGACATTCACTAACGCATAATGCATTGATGACATTCTATCAGTATTTTTGTAAGATTGTCTTCCTCTTTATCTTCCATGAGAATTTGTTCTCCTATATGATGAATTCCTAGTATCTATTTGGAAGACAGTAACCCGAAGGGAATCCTTGGATAGTTCAGTTGTACGCTCTCCTTGTGGTTTCTTCCCTAATCAAGAGAAAACTTACTTCCGTTGAGGAGGGTATTACAGATGTGAAAAAGCCCCCATCCTTGTAGGCTGGGGATGTTCCTATTCTTATTCTTCAAATCTTTTGAACTATGTTTAATGAATTTGAAGTTTGAATTAAATGATCCATCAGCCTTACAATATGGGGTGATTCTTGAACTACTATGGCTGAAATTTTTGCAATTGGTCTTCTTGATTTTGTGAATTTTGGTTCGAACATTAGATGGGTGCATTATCTGACAACCACTAAAATCACCAGTCTCGGACAATTGATTTTCTATTTCATACATTTTCATTCTCTGGCGGCTAAAATTATTTAAGTGGGATGCCTGTCCGAGATTCTCATATGATTGATGTTAAAGAAACTCAATAACTTCTTTTATTTGGACCTGACTCTGATGAGAGATGGTCGAGGCATGTTATTTAGTGTACATTAGATTACATACAAAATCTATTTATTGTGGCTGACCATGGGCAATAACATTTCATGATACCACTTTTGGGGACTTTGATGATTTTGGAGTTCAGTGAAATGCAATGCTCTATGTGCACCCCATCCTACGATACGAACACTAGATGAAGAATCAGAAATTAACTGGCGTAGCCTTTTTAGAGCATTGAGGCATGCATGCTGAAGTATTCTCTACTGTTTTTCAACCTTTGGATGTTGGGAAAATGAGAGAGATGCCAAGTCAATTTGGAGTTGCAACCCTTCTATTATATTTACATGATTTTGATATTCATCATATAGTAATAATTTAGTTTTCAAATGATGAAGAGTATTCAATAAGTTAAGACGGATATCATGAATGCTATCTTCTACAATCAATTCTGAAATGTTATACTGAGAATTTTCTGAAGGCCAGAACATGACTGGTACTTCTCCCTTAGCCAATTGTTTTCTCATGTTTAGCACATTTTCATTATCTTTAACTAGAGGTTTCTACACTTGGTATGACCAAATTGGATGCTATGTATTAGAATAAAAATGACCCAAGGGAGGTTCAGAGAATGATCATTCCCTTAAGATGTCTTCAGGTTGAGAAAGTGTTTCACCTGTCAAGGATAAAGAATCAGACATGACTGGCCTTGTGTTTGCAAGTGCCTTGAGATTGGAGGGCTTTCTCATCGCTACATTATCAATTATAGAATTGTCTTGAAAATGAAAAATACTACTACAGAGAGGATTTTCGAAGTGAATTCCATCATGGGGAGGATCACCATGGTGGATTACATCAAGGGATAAATCATCTTTCTCTTTGGTCTTTTGGCCACACGGAGGGTTACCATGGCTCTCATCTAGAGATTGGCACTCTTGATGGACCGAATTTTCATGAAGAAAGACTTCATGATGAAGTGTCTAATCAGGAACTTCAGAATTACTACTACCACTCCCATAATTTGGTAATTAGAGGATAGGATCTTGAGATGCAATAGATAAATGTTGCAGAGCTTCCAGAACTCCAGCATTAAGAGAAGGAAAATCGCATCTTGACTCTTGATTTCCCAACAATTCTCGGTGAGACTTCTTCTTGGATGTTATCTTATACTTAGTTGGGGCCACTTTCTGGGAAAAGTTGTTTATCATGGGTAGGTGTATGTTTCTTCCTTGGATTGGTTACCAAAACAGACTAATTACCTTCAATTGGAAAGGGTGTATGTTCCCAGTCTTGTTATCCATGTGATATGGGGGAGTATGCCCCATGACCCTCCTGGACTAGAACAGAGGTGTGTATCTATTCTGGGATGGCATTCCAATGTGTCATCCCATGTGTGGGGACAGATTTATGTGTCTGTTTCCCTAGTACTGCTGAAGTGGTTGTTATAATATCCTGGCATGCTTTCAGAATATGGGTAGTGATTTGTGTTTTCCCTTTCACCATTGATAAGATGTGTTTGGGGAATTCAATGGACAGAATGAGAATATAAATCCATTATTTATCTAGAGTAGTTGTATGTGCCTACTTATATCCTCTTTTTCCTGTCAATGGGTATTGATAGTACTCATGTATGGGGGAAGACAGTTGGGTCCGCCCCAAATTTTTCATCGGAGCTTTTCGACTAACTTCTCTGGGTGCTACCAAATGAGACTGTTGGTAGGTTTGATGAACATTGGTAGGTGTATGTGCCTGCTATTTTTTTCCCATAAAGTATGGTTAATGAACTTCCTTCAATAATAGTAGACTGGACTTCTGGCATAATTTGTGATTTTAAATAGTTGTATGTTCTAGTTTACTATTTTCCACCACATTAGATTAGAGGGATTCTTTAAATGTAGTCATACGAGCCTGCTAACTAGCTGATAACTTATAAGTAGGTATATGTTCTTGTTCACAATACTCCACCATATTTATTTGGGGGGATTGGTGGGTTGCTTCCAGGTGAGTCTGCTAGATACCAACATTAGGATGGACAAGTGTATGTTCTCCTTCATTTTTTTCCATCAAGTTAGGTTGATGGTCTTCTCCGGAAGTGGTAGTGGTAATAACTTGCTCCCATTTGATGGAACATTGTCCACGGTGGTTCATCTTGCATGCCTGAGTCTAAGAGACATGGTACAAACATCCATAGAAAACACCCCCATCATAATGGGGAACACTACCGCGCGATTCTGCTGGCGGCAATTGCTGGAGGGAGTCCTTAGGAAGGACCCCTACATTCTTGAATTGAGGCCTTGAGTGGCCTCTTTCTCCACCTCCCTGTAGTACGGAGGGATTTATTATTGTGTTCCAAGGATAATGATCTGAAACGGTTGAAGATGTTGGTTGGCACTGTCTGTTTCTTGATCATTGTTCATCGTTGGATTGATGATCGAGGATTGTTATTGACTTGGAGGGCTTGTCGAGTAGCCTCCAAAGTTGGGATTGTACCATGCAAGTGATATTCCTTTACCAGCACATTAGAGACACAGTTCTGAAGACACTGAGTTGGTGATGACATACTTCCCATGGATGGGGATCCATCTTTACCAGTGGTCGGGAAGTTCGCAGATTTTTTTTGAAGAAATCCATTTCGGAGTGAAGGGAATTCTGAGAAAAACTTGAAACAATAATAAACTCAATTAAAGAAAAATCTTTTTATATGGATACATGCATGATTTATTCCTTTGTCTATCCTTAGTTTATCAATTTATTGGGTCATTACATGTGGCTAACATTATTAACTTGGTTAAGGACTCACGTCGAGTTCACCATTTTTGTTTCGTAGTTCGTTGAAACATGTATTCTAGTTTTAAGAATCACTACTTCCAGGAGATTTCCATTGGATTTATTTATGGAATTGGAAACATCCAATAGTTATTTATCCAAAGGATAACTTCTTTTCAAAATAAGGCATTCGTTATGTTTGAACTTCACGATACTTAAGAACGTGCATTGGTCGAGAGAATGGGAGGTCGGACTCATCACACCCTTTTGGGGGGGAATTATTGTCTATTCCATGACTCTATTTATAATTTAAGATATTTTTTTGAATCCTTATTAATTAACCAAGTATACCATCAGTATTCCATGTAATTTTCAATCAATTATTTAGCATGTGAAAAGTTTAAAATCATCCATATGTATTCGAGATTCTTCATAAATGGAGATATTTTTAGGTATTCTAGGTTCTCCATCAATGGTATCCTCTTAGATACTACTTAGAGATTATTTTAATCATTTTTATGATGATACTAGTTTTAAATCCACTCAGTGGGTCACTCTAGGATTTATTTTCATCTAGGGAGATGAATGTTTGGTTTGATCTAGGGATCGTGCCCATAAAATGGGCTAACAACGTATCCTTGTAAAAGGAATCAGAACCTCGTAGTTCAGTGCCACTGAATAGGACATGTCATACCTTTTAAGGTAATGTGATAAGAAATTAGCTGTATAGTTTAATGTCATGTGCTATGGACATATAATAGAAAGGTGCTTAGTCAAAACATATTGTAGGACTTACACTGAAGCACCCCAAGGAACATGGAAAGGATATGGGTTTCCAAGTAAGATCAGACCCTGTTGGGAATATGGCCCAAGGAGAATAGGGTTGATTTAATCTATTGGGTTTGAACATCAAGGAGGC
Organism: Viscum album; assembly: GCA_963277665.1. Classification (NCBI taxonomy): domain Eukaryota; kingdom Viridiplantae; phylum Streptophyta; class Magnoliopsida; order Santalales; family Viscaceae; genus Viscum; species Viscum album. The sequence continues at coordinate 778,822,274 of OY728158.1, forward strand.
TTCATACTTATCCCATATAGATGGGAATAAAAGCCCAAGTAGTTTGATATGCTTCATAGGAGAGTATAGTCCTTTGAGAGAAATGAGTTTGTGCTTACTTCCTAAAAAGGATGCCATGGTGATTTGAGGATTTAATTTGGGGATTATTCCTAATGAGGATGCAAAAATTAGGGGAATTGGGGTTATAATCTTGAAGACGACATCCAATGAGCTTGGTCCCTGATAAGTCTTCCTATGTATCCTGATTATGGTGGGAATCAGAGTTCTCATAGTTCATTTAATTGTGAAAATGTTATGACCATGAAAAATCTCTAAGACCACGTGAGTCATGCTCGGTGTGAGAAACAATAGAATGTAAAAGATTCAACAAAAGAATCTACACTTTTCTTCTTCCTCTGATGGAAGGGGGCACACCTATGGTGGTGAGAGTGGATGAGGCCTGAGTTGACCCGAGAAGAGGGTCAAGCAACGAACCTTCCCTCTATTCACTTTACATTAGACAAGGTTCCAATGAAAGGAAGAAGGGATGAAGGCTAGGGGTTCACACCAGGATGGATGCCAAAAAATTGATCCTGGTAGGGGAGGGAGACTTCTCTTTTATTCAAAAGGAAGATAATTAGGTGTGAACCATACCTTCCCTACCAGAAATTTGAAGTTTCCAGCTCTTTGAGAAGGGAGAGGTTGGGACCCAAACCCTTATTCTCCGAACCGGGAACATCCCAACACTGTTTTTGGGATAAAGGTTTACATGAATGTGGATATAAAAACCCGCAAACACTCCCTGAACCCTAACCCTATTGTGAAACAAATGTGGGAAACCTCTGATTGTGGGTATACAAACCCAAATAGGAGACATGTTAATGTGTCTTTCCTAAAGGTTTGATAAGTCATGAGATTTTGGTGGAGGTCCCAATAGAATCCCTTTCAGAAAAGGGAGCCAAGGAATAAGAAACCTTTCCATGAATGGATTTGATGAAGGCTTTATGGCTTGTAAATTGGAGAGAGTAAGTGAATAAGAAAGGGGTGCTCAAGTAGATAAGGGCACGCAAGTATGGGTGTGCAAGTGGACTTGGGAGACATGATATTCACTTAATCAATGAATAACCTATATGGTAATACTAGAGTGAGACTTGGCTCAAGACTTCAAAAGTATTCACAAGTAATCCCAGAAGTGGGGTGCTCAAGTTCTTATGAAAGGAATAGATGGTGAGAAAGTATTTCTGATTTGGGGAGGTTGGGTGCTTCAGGCGTGCAAGTGTTATGGTTTTAAAAAACTAAAAGGACATAAGTCCAATGATCCTCCCTTAAATCCTCCGCTCAAGGTATTGAACAACTACCTTGAATGTTTAAGGAGACATGGGAGAAGCACTAGGGAGACCAGAGTAGCAATTGGATTTCAGGGAAATTCATCTGTATAAATGGAGGCCCTAAGGGTCTATTTAGAGGCAAAAATTGAACCTTGGGTGAAAGTAATCTAGGCGTCCAAGTAGGTTGTGCGATATTTTATGGCACGCAAGTAGGTTGTGTGCCAACTCTCTTTTGGTCTGACTATGGTGACACAAAACTCATGCCTTTGAAAATCTTTATTTTCTTCACGTATTATCCCCTTTTTGTTCTAAGGGGATTACCTTTGTCATTTTTTAGACTCTTTGACAGGATGTAGTGTCAACATTAATACAAAGAGTAATATTGACCAATTCATTGATTGATTAAAACCATTCCTCTTAAGGCAACTAGTCTCCCAAACATTATCATCATATGAAGATATTTTCTAATGTTCTATCACGATAGAAAAATAATTCTCTTAGTCTTATGACTGTATGAGAAAACAATATAACAAGAGGGTGGAAGAGAAAAGAATCAATAACTGGAAGAATAAAAAGAGAATTTTTCAATGTGTGATACTTTTGGTTGGAAACACCATGGTTCCCACATAAGAGGAAAGGGAGTTTGTTACAAGTGTGGTGTGAACTGTCATCATGCTCATGATTACAAGGTAAAGAAAGAAACTTCCAGTGATCAATGTTACAATTTTATGGATATGGGAAACTATCTAAAAGATTTTATAATTCATCAAGGAAACATACCTCAGAAAAGACCACGAGATCAAGGACAGTCTTATGTGATCACAATAGTTGAGGTTGAAGTTCTTAATAATGTAGTGGCAGGTACTTTAATCATGTCCTAAAATTTAGATAAATATTTTTTTGATTTGGTCTCATCACATTCATTTATATCTTCCTATCTTTCATTAAAAATTTGATATTTCAAATTTTATTTAACAAGGTAGTTATCAATAAATACTCCTACTGTAAACATTATTACAGAAAATATGTGTCAAGTGGTTACTATTATGAAACATAAACATACTACAATTTCTTATTTTTCATTGTACCAATGGATTATTTTGATATAATCCTTGGTATAGACTAGATTTTTAAATATAATGAAAAAAAATTATTGAAAATAGATGGAAATTAGGTTTTGTTATGAAGTTTTGTAATTCCACATCATTAGAGGGGAGACTTCATCATCTGAGTTATAATTGGATCCACCTCTAATACCTATTCTAAATGAAATTAATGGAGAATAAGAGAAAACATAATTTATGTAAGAGGAGAGAAATATTCAAATTTAAGACGTACCTATTTTATAGAAATACATTGATGTATTTATAGGGGACTTACCTGGACATCATTCAAAGTAGGATGTTGAGTTTTCTATTGATTTAATCCCTAATGCAAGGCTAGTATCAAAGACTCCTTGTAGAATGTATACTATGGAATTAGTGGAGTTGAGGAAAAAACTAGAGGAATTCACTGATAAGGGATTTATAAGACCTAGTGTTTCACCTTGGGTTATCCTACTATTTTTCTTAAGAAGAAATATGGATCTATGTGGTTGTGCATTGACTATAGAGAAATCAATGCAATTACAACAAAGAAAAAGTATCATATACCTCATATTGATGAATTTTTTATCAAATTCACCAAGATAAATATTTTTCAAATATTTGTATTTGATCTGGATGTCATCAATTTTGTGTGAAGAAGGAAAATATTCCAATGAAAACATTTTAAAACAGATATGGACATTACAAATTTACAATAATTCTATTTGGACTGAAAGATGAACCCTCTATTTTTATAGATATAATGAACAAAGTTTTCATGTAATATCATGATTTTTTTATTTATTGATGATATGTCGAAATATTCCAAAATCTATGTGGACCATGTGAACCATTTGTGTATTGTTCTAGAGAAACTTAGAAGAAAAGAGTTATATGGGAAGTTTATCTAGTGTGAATTCTATCTTCAAAAAATTTCTTATCTTATCCATATTATCTCCAAGGATTGAATCGCAGTTGATACTATAAATAAAAAGGTAGTTTAGTAATTTCCTACACCAACAAACATAACTGAGTTAGTTAGTTTCATTGGTTTAGCAGGTTATTATCGGTGTTTCCTTTAAAATTTTCCCCAATTAGCTAACTCATTAATCAAGCGTACTCGTAAAGGGGTTAAGTTCATATGGACAAAATAATTTGAACAATGTTTTGAATAAATTAAGTGAAGATCAATGTAACACCCCAAGCTTCCATGGTACGTTTCTATTTGAATAATACAATAGTTTGTGATGTACGCAACTTCGAGTTCTAGCACACCACGACCAATCAAAATAGCCATTTAAAAAAGATGTAATGAGTTGTAATACCCAATTTTTTGAATTTTACAAATTTTATTTTTCAAAATGGAATTCGTTTCTAGATTCAGAATATCAAAATTATATTAGGGTGAATTTTTGGTATTTTTCTGAAAACTTTCAATTTTTTATGAATAGTGAAAAACACTATGTTATTGTTTAAAACCGTCTTTTTATTTAAATAATTATATTTAAAATAAATTTATTTTAAAGTAAAAAATATATACATAATACCTATATTAGTCTAATTTAATTCATTTGTGTCATTTTATAACAAGATTAGATATATAAAATTTTATTGAACTTTTTAACGTCTTTTACCCACTTTTTAGGCACATTTGCGAATTTACATAAAACGTAATTTTACCACATCTTTGAATTGAATTTTACAAATCCAAAAAACAAAGATGTCATTATTAAGTAAAATGTGGTTCAATATGATAAAAATAATTTTTTGAATAGTAACTTTTGAATTTTATTTACCACGATTAAAATAAAATTGGGTAATTAAAGGAAAAAATAATATTATAATAATATCAAATTACCCAACCACATGTCTTAATTATATTGGATAAGTGTATTTTGACCGAAATAAACCTTAGGACAAACATATGATCCTTTTTTATCAACATGGATTAGATTAGGACATTTATTATATTTTATTTAAAGAAGTGTTAAAAGTGTTAAATTCAAATTTTATTAACTCAACCATTTTTAATATAGGGTTATACATAAGATAATTTCAACTATAAATATTAATTATAAATATAAAAATATTTTATACATCATATTATTTTATTTTAAAAAATTATACATTAAATATTGAATTTATTTTTGACACAATGACGATGTAGTAATTAATTAATTAATGAAAGATTAAAATAATTGATATTATAAATATTATAATAAAAGTAAATTGAAACATTTGATGACATCAATTAATTTTATAGGTTAATATGAAATGTTAGGTTAGATTCAATTTTTTTTAATTAATAAAGTTGTGATGACTTTAACAAAAACAAAATACTAAATAGTGTCAAAATTTACATAAATGAGTTTTTTAAAACAAATACTATTTCATTAAATTATATAATAGTCCTAAAAATCTAATGTTTGGTCAAATTACTTATATAATGTTACATATGTGATTAATGAATCGTTTGAGGTTCTATTGGCATTTTATAGTAACTATATTAACCATTTAGTATAGAAATACATAAAGACAATGTAAAAGTTAAACTATTTAACTAATAGTTAAATCTAAAATACAAGATTAATATGGTGATATAAACATGTCTAAAACCTATTGGTTGAGAGTATTATGACTCATACCCACCTTATAGTCTAAATAAATCCATTTGGAGTTATTATAAACTAAAAATAATTTTATAATAAATTAATATTTCAATCTTTTCCTAAAGTGACCCTCACCTCTCTTATAAAGGGAACTTCCCATTCTCTTAAAATAACACCTACAAATACATTTTTCTCAGCCAAAAACTACTCAAATATCCTCCCAACAACCCTCACATAAATATAGAGTCCTTTATTTTATCGTAAATCCAACCTAAGGAGCCCTTTTGTTCAAATCAAAAGGAAGCACCCTAAGAAGAGGTAATTATTTCATCACCTCTTTCAAAGTTCATTTCTTCTTCCACTCCCTCTTTAATTGTTGTTTCCATAATAAAATAATAACTACAGTACTTTATACATACTTCTATGTTATTATAAATATGGTAAAACCATATTCATTATTCTATCCATCCTATGAAGGAAAAAGTCACTATATGAGCATATGTACGACTAACCATCTCCTCGTCGTGGTGTAGTTTGTTATAAAACACTTCATTATTTGGATGTCTATAATAATGAATATAATTGATGTAAATAATAAATATAACATGTTAATGATTATTTATATATAATATACCATCCAATTACAAACAATTTCACCATCAATAGAATGATATTGTCGCTCGTACGTACGTATGTCTTACCATCTCCATGACACGATGAGATTTCATTCCCCATCATAACCATTGAAGAATAATTTTCATTTGTTAATTAAAAACAATTCCAATAAATTTAATATCATTTTGTATATAAATAAATTACATCCCATCCATAACAAACATGACTTACGTAACAAAAAATATAAAGTAAAATGAATCGGTAACACCCGAAACAATGATACAACTAAAATATTATTAACAATGAAATATTAGAGGATCATATATGATATCATATTTATGTATGTGGTTCTTGTATAATTTAATAAATATTCTTTAACTATTATACAAGAGGTTAACATACCCTCAACTAAGGAAAATTACAAGGTAAGGGTTAATTTTACAATATCTTTATTATCCAAGGTTGTTTATACTTAAGTATCTACTAGGACTTCTTTATCATCCACATCTGTGTTTCTTAAAAATGTATTTCAAAACATTTTTACTATTTCCTAGACTATCGGTTAAATTTATTTATACCCTTTTTTTACTTTTAATAAAAATTTTTGAAAGGAATATTTTCGTCGTTTTCCAAACAAGGTACTTTATGACCTTTTCGACAAATTAAGGAAAGAGTGTTTTTTAACTTATACGGTGGGTGCAGCTATTTTCCACCATTAAAACACTTTCAAAGCTTTCCTTACAATCTTATAATAATATTTTCAAAATAAATATTTTTTTTATAATTATGTGACTTTTAAAAGTATTTCAAAGTTGAAAGAGATATTTGTCTCAAATATTTTTTGGATTAATTTCATCAGTGTCAACATCTATTGTTGGAAATTATGTTTAATTGATGTTGATTTATTATGATACAATAATAGATATTTTATTAATTTTTTTATGATATGTTTGACTGTGGATGTTATATTTTTATTTCATTCATGGTTTATGGTTAAAGTATTAACATTTTATATGCTATTTTAGTACGAATGTTTATGTTATGTTTCACTCTTTTCATATGAGGAATGAATTGGATGTAGTAAGTGACAGTTGGGGCCTGTTATATCCCCTTGATTCATTGATAGATATCAGGAGACAAACTAGTGTCTTAGAATAAGTCCTTGATGATATTTTTATTTGTATTCTTGGCCTGAGGCCTTGACTATGTGGTTATGATGTCTGGCATTATGAATTCAATCATTATGAGAATATCTATTGATAATACATGTGATTATTAAACTAGTAGAATATCCATGTGAATAAGTAAATGGAATTATTTGATTTATCTTTTCTATATTATTCTGAATTTTAAGTTTAAAAGTCTTGTGTTTTAGTCTTATACATTGTCTTAAATTTTTATGATTATTTATGATAGTTTTTGCTATATTGATATCATTACTGAGCATCTGATATCACCCCTTTCTTATGTTTTTTTTTTCAGATGCGATGAAGTATATTATGACTGACCTGCCTGGATAGGCTAAGGGATATGAGTGTGTTCAAAGGAGAAACAATTTTATTTTTTCATTTCATAATTTAATGTAAAACTTATGTATGTATCTAGTACTTCCAAGGCTACTAAAATAATAGGTCATTCAAGACATAATCTCTTGTGATCATGCCAATGTAATTTAACAATGCCCCGACTCTGTGAAACTAGGTTCAGGGCATTACAGTTGGTATCAGATGATGTTTAGTACAAACCTTGGCAAATAGATTTAGAAAAACTCTGATTAGAGAACATTATCCTAAGATAAACATTGAGGATTAGTATATAAGAACATCCAAAAAAATTGTAATATAGATATTATGCGGGTTTTCCAAGCAATACATCCCTGTATGGATACTACAAGTGGACGTTGTTCTGGAACAGATGTACCTAGGAGTGAGAACTTTAACAAGGAGTTTTGGGTTTGACCCAGGGTATCCAGGTACATGACAATGGGCCTTACTGCAAACCTATTTCGACACTCTTGGAGGTATTATTATGATAATTAACATTTTATTTAAAAACTATTATGATGGATTTATGAGTAAATACTTCCCCAAAGAAAAAAAAATTATGATTATGAATTATATGAATAAACTGTTCAATTAATGTTAAGTATTTTACATGTTTGGAATTGTACATTGTGATTTATAAACTAATCTAGTGTATTCTGTTGTTTAGAATTGTCACCTAGTAGAAGTAATGAAAACTATATCAACACACATAATCCATGTAGGGATTACCCTCCTATTTAAGATAATTATAGGGAAGATGGTGATGAAACTGGTGCTAAACAACTTAGAACTATACTGGGAAAACTCACCCAGGTTATGAATAATAACCATACCCATATGAAGCACCCTAATCCACAACACATAGGATCAATGTTATACTACTTAATGAGGAAACAACCACCAATATTAAATGGGACTACAAATCCATTTGTAGCTGAGAAATGGATAAGTTACTCATAGAAAATATTTCATGCTTTGGGCAGTAATGAAAGGGAAAAAGGTGTCATTGCAGTTTGTCGCATCTCATGAGATGCAGATCAATGGTTTTCATTAATTCCAAACAAAAAAGAGGATGAAAAGGTATCAAATAAGTATTGGAGGGTGTTTAAAGGGATTTTCATAAAAAAATAGTTTCCTCGTGAACATCGAGTGGATATGGAAAGGAAATTTTTGAGTGTGAGGCAAAAGGAGGATGAGAATGTCGTAAAGTATGAGGAAAAATTTAAATGGATAGTGAATCATACTTCAGATTATATACGTAACCCAAGAAGTAAGCTTTATCAATTCATTGATGGGTTAAATCCATTTCTCCATCGATAATTAGTCTCATAAACCTACTCGTTATAAGAATATATATTCTCATGTGCTATCAAGATAGAAAAGTAATTATCTAAGTCTTATGACTTTAAAGTGAAGCAAGAGAATAAGAGATCTTTTGAACACTCTGGAAAAGGAAATAAGCAGAAGAACAGAAAACATGACTTTCCATCCTATAATAATTGAGGTAAAAAACTCCCTAGTACATGCCTAAAGGGGATAGGAGTTTGTTATAGGTGTGGAGAAAAAGGCCACCAAGCTCATGATTGCTAGGAGAAGAAAGAGGTCATCGATGTTCAATGCTACAATTGTAATGAAATGGGGAATTCTGCAAATGAATTTCTTAAGTGTCAAGGGGACTTACCTCAAAAAGGACAAGGGAGAAAGACCATGCTTATGTGATCACAACAACTGAGGTTGAAGTTCTAGATGACATGGTGGTAGGTAATTTAATTATTACCTAAATATTAGTTGATGGTTTATTTAATTCTGGATCATCTCATTATTTCATATCATCATATTTTTCCAAGAAAAGTAGATATTTCCAATTTGACTTATTAAGGGATTTTTTAGTCAAAACTCCAAAAGTAAGTATCATAGCAACAAATTTTTTTAATCAGTTACTATTATGGAATATATATGTTCTTTATCTACTGATATTATTGTCAAACTCATGATTGAATTTGATATAATCCTTAGTATGGATTGGATTTCAGACCATGATGTGAAAATTTATTTTAAGAAGAAGAAGGCTACAGTTTATGATAATGATAAGGAATCCCTTGTCACTAGAGAAGAAACGTCTCCATTAGATTCTCATCTAGATCCACCCCCAGTAGCTCTACTAAATTCAATTATTAGGGATAAAGGGAGTGAAATAACTATGGGGGAGGAAAGGAATGTTCAAATAGGGGATGTAATTATTGTGAAAGAATATGTTCATGTGTTTCCAAAAGATTTACATGTACATCCTCCAGAATGGGAAATTGAGTTTTTCATTGACTTAATTCCTAGTTCAAGGCCCATATCAAAGACCCTGTATAGAATGGACAATGTGGAATAAGTGGAAATAAAGAAACAACTAGAGGAATTGAGTAGTAAAGGATTTATTCTCCCTAGTGTTTATCGATGGGGAGCCCCTATTCTTTTTGTTAAGAAGAAATGTGGATCTATGAGGTTGTGCATTGACTACAGGGAAATAAATACTATAAAAATAAATAACAAGTATCCATGAACTTGAATTGGTGATTTATTCAATAAATTTCGTGGAGCTCAATATTTTTCAAAGATTGACCTTCGATCTGGATATCTTCAACTGTGCATGAATAAGGAAGACATTCAAAAGACAACATTTTGAACCAGGTATGGTCATTATGAGTTCGCAGTTCTAACTTTTTGACTAACTAATTCACCCTCTATTTTTATGGATCTAATGAATATTGTTTTCAAGGAATATCTTAATGAATTTGTAGTAGTATTTATTGATGATATCTTGGTATAATCCAAAATCTAGTAAGATCATGAGAATCACTTGCGCGCTATTCTAAATACTCTTAGAAGAAATTAATTATGTGGGAAGTTTAGCAAGTGTGAATTTTGGATTCAGAAGATTTATTTTCTTTTTCATATTGTCTCTAAGGATGGAATCTCTATTGATCCTTCAAAGATAAGGGAAATCCAATAATTTCTAGCATTGAAGTGTATAACTAAGGTTTGAGGTTTTATTTATTTAGCAGGTTACTATCGGTGTTTCGTCAAGAATTTTTTCTGATTGGCTAACCCATTCACCAAGATTACATGTAAAGGGGTTAAATTTGTTTGGACAAAAGAGTGTGAAGAATGTTTTGAAAATTTTAATAGAAGATTATTCAACTATTCTATCTTGACTCTACCATCAGGGAATGATGGGTTTTTTATTTATAGTGATTCTCCAAGGAAAGGACTTGGTTGTTTCCTTATGTCGAATGATATAGTTATTTCATTTGCATCACGATAGCTAAAAATTCATGAAAAAAACTATCCCACTCAAGATCTTGAATTAGGAGCTATAATATTTTCTATAAAGATATAGAGACAATATCTCTGTGGTGAAAAATATGAGATATATACTAATCACAATAGTTTTAAGTATACTTTCTCACAGAAAGAACTCGACATGATGCAAAACAAATGGATTTAACTACTCAAGGATTATGATTTCACAATACACTACCACCCAGTGAAGGAAAATAATGTGGCAGATGCTTTAAGAAGAAAGGATCATAGTGTTCTGAAAAAGATGAGAGTAGAAAGGGATTATATGTTCATTGATCTACTAAAGATAGATATATGAATAATCATGGATGGTGAAACATCAATACTTTTTCAAACGGTTTCCAAACCATATTTAATGGAAAGGATAAAATGTTCTCAGACTGATGATGAAGAGTTTCAAAATAAAATTAAAGATGTGAATGATGGGAGACTGATTGACTTTTTTTATTAAGATGGAATTTTGAAATTTGTTTAGGGGATTTCTGTTCCTGATATACATGATTTAAAAAGAGAATTGTTGGATGATGCTCATAGCTCCAATATCTTTATACACCCTAGTAGCACTAAGATGTATATATATTTGAAGGAACATTTTTTTCGGACAACATAAAGAGGGATATTGCTGATTATGTGTTAAGATGTATGGTTTATCAATATGTGAAGGCTGGAAGACAACATCCTAGAGTAATCATGCAACCTATTCCTATACCTGAGTGGAAATGTGATGATATTATGATGGACTTTGTCATGGGGCTACCAAAGACTCTAAAAAAATTTAGGCAATATGGTTCATTGTTGATCGTCTTACCAAGTCAGCATATTTTTTTTCTATAATAGAAGATTTACCACTTGAGAGTTTAGTCATACTATATATTAATAATGTTTTAAGACTTCATGGTGTACCCCTATCGATTGTTTCGGATCATGATACCTATTTTTCATCATGATTTTGGAAAACTCTTCACAAAGCCCTAGATACTGAACTTCATTTGAGCACTACCTACCACCCTCGAACTGATAGACAATTAGAACTGACTATTAAAACATTAGAAGACATGTTGAGATCTTGCTCACTTGACTTTCAAGGTATGTGGGATCAGTATTTAACTTTGGTATAATTTTCTTATAACAATAGCTTCTATTCAAGTATTTATATGGCACCATATGAAGTGTTATATAGAAAGACGTGTCGCACACCAACTTGTTGAGATGATGTTGGTGAAAGAAAACTTGTAGGCCTAGAAATTGTTGAGGAAACAATGGAAAAGGTGAAGATTATCCAAACCCACATCAAAGCAGCTCAAAGTAGGAAAAAGAGCTATGCCGATAACTGAAAGAAGGATTTGGAATTCCAAGTAGGAGATCATGTTTTCTGGAAGTTATCTCCATGGAAGGGTGTTATATGATTTGATAAGAAAGGTAAATTAAGTCCCAGGTACATCAAATATTTCAAATTTTTAAAATGAATTGGAGTTATAGCTAACCATTTGGAAATGTCTCCAAGTCTATCCAAAGTTCAGGATGTGTTCCACATATCACTATTGAGAAAATACATGCAAGACCCAACGCATGTTCTCACCTATGAAGAAATATAAATGGATCCTCATCTATCTTGTTGTGAATATCTTATCAAGTTTTTTGATACTATAGAACAAGTATTGAGAAACCGGACAACTCGTTTGGTAGAAGTTCTTTAGAGAAACCATAAAATGGAAGAGGCAACATGGGAACCTGAGGAACTTAGAGTGAAAAAACCACCCAAATATTTTTATGCATTAATGTTATAGAAATTTCGAGGACAACATTACTTGAAGGAAGGAAGAATGTAACACCACAATCTTCAATTGTACGTTTCTCTTTAAATAATACAATAGCTTGTGTTGTACACAACTTCTAATTCTAGCACACCACGACCAATCAAAATATCCATTTAAAAAGTAGTTATGAGTAAAAATACCCACTTTTTGAAATTTTATAAATTTTATTTTTCAAAATCGACTTTGTTTTTTGGATTTGAAATATCAAAATTAGATTAGGGTGAATTTTTGGTATTTTTCTCAAAACTTTCAATTTTTGATGAATAGTGAAAAACACTACATTATTATTTAAAACCGACATTTTATTTAAATAATTATTTTTAAATTAAATTTATTTTAATGTAAAAATAGATACATAATACCTATATTATTTCAATTTAATTCATTGGAGTAATTTTATAATAATATTAGATATATAATATTTTATTGAACTTTTTAACGTATTTTACCCACCTTCTAGGAACATTTACAAATTTTCATAAAACATAATCTTACCACTTCTGGGATTTTAATTTCAAAAATTTGATAGAAACGGTTGACATAAGTAAGAAAATTTTGGTTCCATGGGATGAAAATAATTTTTTTGTGAATAGTAACTTTTGAAGTTTATTTACCACGGTTCAATATAAATAAGGTAATTAAAGGTAAAAAATATTATAATAATATCAAATTACCCTATAACATACCATAATACTATTGGATAAGTGTATTTGGACCAAAATAAACTTTTGGAAAAAATATGATCTTTTTGATCCACTTGGATTAGATTAGGACATTTATTATATTTTATTTAAAGAAGTGTTAAAAGTGTTAAATTCAAATTTTTTTAACTAATACATTTTTAATATACAGTTATACATAACGTAAATTAGACTATAAATATTCATTATAAATCTAAAAATATTTTATACATCAAAATATTTTATTTAAAGTTTTTAGACATTATATAATTAAATTTATTTATGACACGGTGGTTATGCAATAATTACCTTAATAATGAAAGATTAAAATAATTGATATTATAAATATTAAAATAAATTTAAATTGTGCCTTTTGATGCCATACATGAATTTTCTTGGTGATTATGACATGTTAGAGTATATTCAATTTATTTTTTTCTAATAAATCAAGTTGTGATGACTTTAACAAAAACCAAATACTAAATAGTGTCAAAATTAATTTAAATGAGTTTTTTTAATCTATTTTATTAAATTATATAATAGTATTAAAAATATAAGGGTCATCCAAATGACTTATATAATGTTACATATTTCATTAATTAACAACATGATGTTCTATTGGAATTTTATAGTAACTATATTTACCATGTAGTATAAAAATACAAGAAGACATGGTAAAAGGTAAACTATTTAACTAAGAGTTAAATCTAAAAGTTAATGTTACTATGGTGACCTAAACCTGTCTGAAACCTATTGGTTGAAAGTTTTTAGACCCATACCCACCTTATCATCTAAATAAATCAATTTTGAGCTATTATAAACCGAAAATAATTTTATAATAAATTAATATTTCAAGCTTTTCCTAAAGTTCCCCTCACCTCTCTTATAAAAGGTTACTTCTCCTTCTCTTAAAATCCCATCTCCAAATACATTTGTCTTGTAAAATCCCTAATAAAATATCCTCCAAACTACCCTCACATAAACCTATAGGCCTTTATTTTATCATAAAGATAACCTAAGGATCCCTTTTTCTCAAATCAAAAGGACGCACCCGAAGAAGAGGTAATTATTTCATCACCTCTTTCAAAGTTATTTTCTTCTTCCACTTCCTCTTTGTTTATTGTTTACATGCTAAAATAATAACTCTAGTACCTTATACATACTTATATGTTATTATAAATATGGTACAACCATATTCATTATTCTACCCATCCTATAAATGACAAAGTCACCATACGAGCGTACGTACAGTTTACCGTCTCCACATTGTGGTGTAGTTTGTCATTCAGAACATCATTATTTGGATGGGTATACTAATGATTATAATTGGTTTAAATAATAAATATAAAATTTTAATGATTGTGTATATATAATATACTATCCAATTATATACGATTTCACCATCAATTGAATGATATTGTCGCTCGTGCATACGTACGGCTTACCATCTCCACGACGCGATGAGATTTCATTCCCAATTATAACCATTATAGAATAATTTTCATATGATGATTAAAAATAATATATAAAAACTTAATATAATTCTGTATATAAATCAAATACATCCTATCCATAAAAAACATGATGTACGTGGAAAAACATATAAAGACAAACGAATCAGTAACACCTGAAACAATTATATAACTGAAATATTACTAACAAAGAAATATTATAGGACAATATATGATATCATATTTATGTATGTGGTTTTTGTATAATATAATAACTATTATTTAACCATTTTAAAAGAGGTTTATGTACCCTCAACTAAGTAAAAGTAAAAGGAAAGGGTTAATTTTACAATCTCTTCATTAACCAAGGTTGTTTATATGTAAGTATCTACTGGGACTTCTTTATCATCCACATCAGTGTTTCTTAAAAATGTATTTCAAAACATTTATACTATTTCCTATAAAATGGGTTAAATTCATTTATACCCATGTTTGAATTTTTATAAGAAAATTTAAAGTAATCTTTCTGTCATTTTCCAAACAAGGTACTTTATGACCTTTTGGACAAATTAAGGAAAGACTGTTTTTTAACTTATATAGGAGTTGAGGTTATTTTCTGTTGTTAAAACACCTTAGAATCTTCCCTTACAATCTTAAAAGAATATTTTGAATATAAATGTTTTCTTTTGTAATTATGTGACTTTTAAATGATTTCAAAGTAGAAAGATATATTTCTCTCAAATAGTTTTTGGATTGATTTTATATGGGTCAACATCTATTATTGGACTTTATGTTTAATTGAATTTTATTTATTATGATATAATACTCCATACTGTATTGATAGTTTTATGATATGTTTGACTGTGGATGTGCTATTTTTATGTCATTCACAGTTTATGGTTAAAGTATTAACATTTCGTATTCTAGTTTCATATGTATGATTATGTTATGTTTCGCCCTTTTCATATGAGGAATGCATTGGGGGTAGTAAGTGACGGGAATGGACCGCTATTTCCCCTTGATGCATTGATAGGTCTCATGAGACAAACTAGTTTCTTGGAACAAGGACTTGAATATATTTTTATTTGTATTTTTGGAACGAGGTAGTGACTATGTGGTTATGATGTCCAGCATTATGCATTCCATCATTATGAGAATTGTTATTGATATTACGTATGATAATTCAACTAGTAAAATATCCATGTGAATAACTAAATGGAATTATTTGATTTATCTTTGTCAAATTATACTGAAGTTTACGTTTAAAAGGCTTGTATCTTAGTCTTATAAATTTTCTTAAATGTTTATTCTTATTTATGATAGTTTCACCTATATTTTTATCCTTACTGAGCAACTTAGATCACCCCTTTCTTATATTTTATTTTTTTTCTAGGATGCGATGAAGTATATTATGACCGACCTGTAGGGATAGGCTAAAAGATATGAGTTTTCTCAAAGGAGACATAATGTTACTTTTTCATTTCACAGTGTAATGTAAAACTTATGTATGTATCTACTACTTCCAAGACTACTAAACTAATCGGTCTTTTGGGACTTGTTCACTTGTGATCATGAAAATGTTTTGTAATAATGTGAAGACTCTAGGTAACTGGGGTTGGGGTGTTACAATCAATGAATGCTCTAATCTTGGATCTCTTGTTGGGAAATAGTATATTTTTTATTTATATTGATGCATAAAATAAATAATTGGCTATGTCCTTATGAAAAATTATTATTTTATATGCATCAAGGTAGTGAAAAAACATGAGTAGAATTATCCAACAAATGATCTTGAGTTAGAATTTGTAATTTTTTACCTAAATATATGGAAACAATATCTATGTGGTAAAAGATGTGAGATATATATAGTTCAAAATAGTTTGAAATATATCTTCTTGTAGAAATAAATCAACGCGAGGAAAAGACGATGGCTTGAGCTACTCAAGGATTATGTTTGTTCAATACACTATCACTAGGAAAGGAAAATAAGGAAAAATATGCATTGAGCAAGAATTATTATGGAGTTATAAACAAAATTAGAATTTAAATGGATCTTGTGTTCATAGATTTAATGAAGATGGGTATGAGAGTTATAAATAAAGTGAAACATCACAATTTTTTCAATTAGTTTCTCAACCATACTTATTGTAAATTATTAAAATTTCTTAGTCTATTGATGAGAATTTTCGAAGGAAAATTAATGTTGTGAATAATGGGAAGTTAGCAGACATTGTGTATGAAGATGGAATTCTAAAATTCAGAAAGAGTCTTTATGTTACCTCAATACCTAAGCTAAAAAAAGGAATTAATAGATGATTCCCATAGATCATATTTCTCTATACACCATGGTAGAACTGTGATGTATAGACATATGAAGTAAAATTTATTGTGGGATAATATTATGTGGGAAATTGATGATTATGTATCAAGATGTTTAGTCAGTCAATAAGTGAATGCTGAAATAAAAAATCCTAGAGGAGTCTTGTAACCTATACCAACTCCTACATGGAAATGGGATGAAATTAATATGGATTTTTTCATAATATTACCAAATATTCCATGAAAGAATGATTCAATATGAGTAATTATTGAAGGACTTAATAAATCTTCACATTTCATCGCTATAAGGGTGGATTTTCCACTGGATTGCCTTGTAAGAATCTATATTAATGAAGTTATAAGATTTCATGGATCACATATTTCAATTTTTTCTAGTCATTATCCACTATTTACATAAAAATTATGGAAAAGTATTCATAAATCTTTAGACACTAAAATTTATTTGAGTACAACTTATCCCCCTAAAACTGAGGGATAATTTAAAAGGACAACCCAAAAATTATAAGACATGTTGAGATCATGTTCACTTGACTTTGAAGGTATGTGGAATTAATATTTACCTTTAGTAGAGTTTTCATACAATATCAATTTCCTTTCAAGTATTCAAATGGTTTCAAATGAAGCATTGTATAGAATTGATGTCATACCCCAACTTGTTGGGATGAAGTTGGTGATTGGAATTATGTAGGACTAGAAATTGTGGAGGAAACAACAACAAAGGTAAAGACTATTCAAACACATATAAATGTATCTCCAAGTAAGAAAAATATTTATATAGATAATCAAAAAAAGATTTGTAATTTCAAGTGGTAGATCATGTTTTCTTGAAATTATTTCCATGGAAGGTTGTTATAAGATATGGAAATAAATTGAATATAATCCATAGGTACATTGGACCTTTTTAAATACTATTGATAATTGAAGATGTGTCTTATCATTTAGAGATGGAACATATCCTTTATAAAGTACACAATTTGTTTCACATCTATTTGTCAAGGACATACAGGTCAGACCCAATGCTTGTCCTCACTTCTAAAGGAATATAATTGGAATTCCATTTATCTTATTGTGAATATCATATCTAGATTCTAGACACTAGAGAGTAGGTGTTGAGGAATCAAATGACTTGACCGGTAAAATTAATTTTTAAAAATCATAAAATTAATGTGGTTATGTGGGAACTAGAAGAAATTATGATGAAGAATTGCCCAAATCATTTTATAAGGTGACATTCTGGAAATTTGAAGGATGAAATTTTTCAAGGAGGGGAGAATGTAACACCCCAATATTTTATAGAATTCCTCTTTTAAAATATAATATCTTTAATAGTTTGTGATTCATGCAACGCAGAGTTTAAAACCGTTATATACTATTAAATGTGATTGTTGGAATAGTAATGTGACCGTTTTGAATAGTAATATGACCAATAGAATAGTAACTTCACCCATGAAAGTATAAATAAAATCTAGGTATCTTACAAATGAAAATATGATATATTTATATCATGGAATAAGTAAATAAATGTTAAAAAATAATAATTAAGTGTTTTTATTTTTGTAAGTCATAAATATTTGATTACAATTTTAAAATTAATATAATGATTTAATAGAAAATTTATTTTCTAAATTATACTCATAAATTAATATTTTGTTTACTTAGGAATATAATATAATGTTATGGGACCATAATTAATTTTTCAATGTGTTATAAAATCATTTATATTTTCATAGTCTTGATCAAAATGAAATACAAATGAATAAAATATTCAAAAACACTCATCTGCCCCCACTATAAATACCACCCATTTCCCGCAAACATCCAAATCCTTTAAAATTTTAAAATTTCTTCCCAATTATCTTCCCAAGAAAATTCCCAAAATCCAGGTGGCTTTGGTCTCAAAAAAATTCCAAAACCATATTCCCTGAGGAGTTTCTCAAGGAGAAGAATTCAAGTGGTAAAATCCTTTTTCACTTTCTTTTATTTTCACTTTCTTTTATTTTCCTATACTCTACTTACCTCCTATATCCAAAAATTCATAGTAAATACCTTATATTATATATACTATAATTTTATTTGGTCAGTGAAAAATCCTTCATCATGCCTTTTTTCCTCTTGCATTTATTCTAAAGATGAAAACATTGTCTGTGAGGTGCTGATTTACCGCCTTCAAGGATGACGTGGTTTCATTTTTCAATTACCCATTCAATTCTTGTCATAAAATAATTTTTTTGTTTAAAAAATAATTTAATATATTTAATAAAAATTATTTAATGTCTTGGAACTAGTATATATACATAATATTAATTCCTAAGACAAAACTAGTGTGTTATGATCAAAAAAATGCCAGAATAATCCAAACGATTATCACTAGCGTCTTATCTAATGAATCATCATAGCCCAAAAATAAAAAAAATAGTTATATGATAATTAAATATTATGTATAATCATTAATAACATATAATTTCAATTCTATATAACTATTCTCATTTCACATCATCTTTTGTACATATATAAAATTGAACAAATCATGAAAACCAAGAAAAAGAACACTCTTGAACGACAAAATTAATTTTTATAACTAGTCCAAAATGATTAAATTGAACATAATAAGTTTATAATTTATCAAAAACATATTAAATATTTTCTTAAATAATTTATCAATGAATATAATTTCATTATCTCAGATTTTAAGTACAAGTGAAGAAAGATTTCAGACATAAGGTAAGGGATTCATCCCGAACCTCCATTTTCCATTCAGGTTAAACTTTCTCTCTCTTTAACCCAATTAAATTCTTAATTATTTTTATATAATTCCTCTATATTCTATTTATATGTTTAAAAATCAATTATCTATATCATTTCATCTTTATTTTATGGTAATTACATGTTTTATAAGGTTCCCTTTTCAATTCGTCCTAATAAGCAAGCCCAATTTAAGGGAATTTCCCAATTTCTTAACACTTTTCAAGTACAATACATAATATGTTTTAAGACACAAATATTTTTATAAAATAAATATTTTTATAATAAAAAACTATCTTATCTCGTTTCTGGTTTTATTTAAACAATTGAGCATTTTCCCACTTTAAAGACTCATATATTTTCTTTTAAACCTCGCTAAAGTGGCCCATTTGTTGTTTTCATAATAAATAATTTTACATGATTTCACTTAATTTGGTAACAATTTTTTTCTAAAACATAATTTCATTGTACATCCCCTTTATTTATCTCAGGAATTCCTCAATGATTTTATTAGGGTATTTTCATATATTTTAGTACCCTGTGTTAAATATTTTTATTAATTGGTATTGATATATTATGATATCATCTACCATATTTTATTAAATTGGTTATGATCAGTTTGACTTAGGATGTTCTATCTTGATACTATTAACCATTTTACTCAGAATGGTTAGTGATTATATTTATTGTTTAGGGAAAGTTAGTTACATTTAATATGTATATGTTCTTTATATTTCACCCCATTAATATAATGAATTAATTGGACATATTCTGTGAATTTTGATTCCCACTTTAGCCCATCGATGCATCGGTAGGTATCATGAGTCAAAACAGATATGGACGTGGTGGAGCCATTTCCCATTCGTCATCATATTTGGATTTGGCCAAGGCCTTAACCATTTCTTTTAAGATGTCACGGTCAAGAGCTATATGGTATGTTTATAATTCCAAAAATTATGCATTTCTTCATTATTATATTAGTAATTTATAATCCATTTGATTATTAGACTATTAGAATATCCATTATTAATTTTCATTCTCATGTGATTATTTATATGAAATTATTTATTTAGTTTATATATTTCCCAAAATTATGAATTCCTTCATTATTTGTATCTAGTTTTTTCAAAACTACTAAACTATTCAGTCCTATATAATGTGATATACTTTTCATAGTACCAATGTAATTAATTAAGGCACCAACTCTATTCTACTAAGGTCGGGGTCTTTACATTAGTTTCACAATTTAGATATTATCTTTTCGGATTAAAAAATCAATGGGCATGAATTTTAAAAAAAAGGAAGTGATTTGAAATTGGGATTAGAAATTACCGAAACCCAATATGAATAAAAATGAAATACAACCCCAAATCACCTTCCCCCTTTGGATACATTAATTATGAACAAGGACATAATTATTCCTTCATTATAATAATTAGGTAGTAAGAGGTAAGGAGAAAAATAAATGAAAAATGAATTAAATATAGAGACAATTAATAGTGGAGGACCCTAAAAAACATATCTAATCACCCAAAACATTGGTCTCTGGATCAATTTATTGGAAAAATAATTGGATCTATTTATAGATCATCAAAGTACATATGTTTCATTAATTCCACTAATAAATGAGTTCATAATGTGTTTGGGGTCATCAATGGTTGTATTGGGCCATTTGGAACATTATTTGCAGTCTTATATCGAAGTTTTCCTCAAACCCATTCTTTATTGGGCCTGTCTAGGTACTGTTGCGACATGAAAGAGTATGACATTCCATTAAAATCTTAAATCCCCTTTTTGTTTTTTCTTTACTTCGCGCTCCAAATTTACTTTATTCCTTGTAATAATATCAGTCCATAAACATGATTTATGAGTTGAATTTCTAATTTCCAATTATGAAGCCTTTTTTAGCTCAGTTCTTCAATTTCATCCCCTATAATCATCATATGAACATCTCTTATCATGGGTGGTCATATTTCAATATAATTTTTGATATGTTTTAACTCCTATTGTTTGTAATCCATAAATTATAGTTTCATACCAAATATGTACAATATCATCAAATAACCAAGTAATAATTTACCATTTAAATCATAATAATCAATGTATTTGATACTAAAAAGAATGATTAAAATATACATATCAAGCCCCCCCAAACAAAAAATCAACCTTGTCCTTAATAATGAATTCACAACATACTACAAAGGTTTATCAACCTTCTATGTTTAAAATTTAATTTCAATAAAATAAATTTATTAAATGGAAAATCATAAATCTTCAATCATCACATAGGAAAATTCATCAGTGCCTTAATTTTCAAATTAACCAATCAAAAAAGTAATTTACTTTACTTATTTTGAAACAATCATGCATTTTAATTTATCCATTTTAATTATTCAATTTATTTTCATTATGAATTCCATTTTTCATCCACCTCACATTGAATTTTTCTACTCATCATTGGTGTACTATATTAAATATAGTTCAATATATACCTGAAGAACATGTCACATACCATAGTATTGCAAGGCATCTGTAATATCCAATGAATAAAGGTAGAGATCATAGTTAATTGTGAGGGATTTTAGTATGTTTCACATCTCTTTGAGGCTTTAGGTTAGGTGGGTAATGGTGTAAAAACAAATAAATCTCAAAATTGAGTTTTGAATATATGGAATAATTCTTGATATCAAAGTATAAGCTCGATGGAAATCACATTTACCCCAAAAATTCTCAATGTATGCTCATGATAAAAGTAATCCCTTTGAATGAATCATCCTATCTTACTATTTTCCATATTTTTTTCAAAACATTTTTCAAGAAAAATTTAAAATCCATAACCTAAACACATATGATCAAAATATCATCAGTTTGAAAATGATTATTTTTTAACCTCCTAAGAAAATACCCAATTTTTCATTTATTTTAATTATAATGTTTTTTAACAAGAGAGGTGATCAATAAAATACCATAAAAATTGCCTCTCCCCAAATCTCAAGAAAAAACCTAGAAACGCCATCTCAGTCAAGTAAATCTTCATGCACTATGGATAAATTCTCCCTCACAATTATTCCTATAAATTTACTGTTATAAAATGTGAGTAGGTAAGTAATATAGAAAATAGTCATGTAACATGGAACATTTCATAACGAGGTAATTCATAGCTTCTAAGAGATTAAAAAGGATAAATAAAAGGTGGGTGCAAGGAAAAATGGAAAAAAAGACAAATCAATTATATTAAAATTGATTCTATTTAGTCTTAGATTTTTTATTATACTAAGAATGTTCTAAAAGATAAAATTCCCAAGTCTTATAATAAATATAATATAAAAGGAGTGTGGAATATTGTCTTAGAAAATGTCTTAAGAATGAGATGAATTGTGGTTAAAACTAATCATAGAAATAAATAAAAAATATTAAATAAATTAATTCCTATAATAGAAATTAAAATCATGAAAAATATAAACAAATCATTTTAAAAAATTAGGGTACTCCCCTAAATTCTGATTTATCAAATCATAATTCATATGTTTACCCCTATTAAATATTTTCCACATTATTATCATCAAAATTTATGGACAAATTAATTTAAAACAATGAATTAAATTATCATAAGTAGTTTATTTCTCTTAGTTCAATTAACTAAATAAAGAACCAAGGTTGGACATGAGATTTATTGTTGAAAATTCTAATAATATAATATGTGGATAATATAGTAGAAAATTATAGAATTGAAATGATTACTCCCACTTCAAATGAAGTTTCAAACATGGTTGTGTGTGTTATTCATTCACCATATTTATGACATAAATTTTTCTCACAATGTGTATTTTATAGATTACATGACATGGATCAGGTTTATAACATGAGTTGGTCCTAAAAAATCTTTTCATACAGCAAACCAGGGTTTTGATGGTCCTATAAAATAAAATAGGTTAAATTATAGACCAGTATCAATGAAATTGGAAATATTTAGGAGATAGTGAAAGTACCTATAAATAAATAATGAAAAATCCTAAGAACTTAGCCTTCATCCCGAATGTACTTCTTTTTAACATCGTTGGATCATCCTTACCTATTTCATATTTGTCTCATGTGAAAAATGGTTGGAAAGATTTTACCAGGTCATGGTTCATAAATTTTTTTAACTCTAACCTACCTACATAGGTTGGTACCTATACTTCTTATCTAAGTATCTTAACTATTACTTATAGAAAAAAATTATTGATTTAACTTTGGTTGATCTTCCGTTTATTCTTTAATCATGAAGAACTAAATGGAATTTCATGTACCATCCACAAATTTTATCTCTTTTCAAACATGGTAGAGTTGGTCACTCTTCTGTTGTTAGTGGTTTATCCCCACATATTACCTTTCTTCTTTTCAATAGTTTTACTTTGAATATCCTATTGTACAATAGTATCCACCTCATGTACTTATTAAACATCAATAATATCTTCAACTTCAGGTAATTTTTCCTCTAAAATATAATCATCATCTTTCACATCATAGATATTCATTTCCTAATGAACATTGATACTCAATTGTTCATATCCAACTCTTAGAAAAATTTATTTTCATTGAACGTTGAAGATAGAATGCTTGGTGGCCAATAATAGTCTTCCCAAAATGAGAATATTTTGATCCTCATCTATATCCAATACTAATAAATCTACGGTAAAGTATAATTTTTTCCTAATTTAATCAGAATGAATTCAATTAAACCTCATAGAAATTTCATAGTTGTGTCTCCTAATTGAAGTGAAACTCTCATGGGCTTCAGTCCTTCTAATACTAGTATTTTAAAAGTGTATTACGATATAATATTAAAACTTTAAACCAAATTACATAACTTTTACCCAAATTTATTATCTCTAATAAAGATAGAAATGGAGAAACTACATGAGCCTTGATTCATATTTGGTATGTCCTTTGAAAAAACCATAGAGCACTCCCATGTGAGTGGTATGATTCCAATATCCTCTTGGTACCTCTTTTGGGTCACTAATTATTTCATGAATTTATCATATTCCAACATGTTTGAAATGGATTCTAAAAAAGGAATAATAATATGTAATTTTTTAAAGTATTATAGAAATTTAATTTATTTTTCATCAATATTTCTTTTCACTAATTGCTTTGGAAAATGTATCCTTGACTCATAATGTGATTGTTCTTATTTTGTTTAATATTTATCTACTAAATTTTCTTTATTTTTCATCTCCCCTTGTTGTCTCTTACTTGATTTAGGATGATCATTTTTTACTTTTACACTTCATAGAAAAATGAATTTTAAATATACCCAGGGGTATAGATCTGGGTATCCTGGAAGTACTCCTCTAAGGATCTATCAAAACCACACTAAAATTTTTCTTACTTATAATTTGAGTTTTCCAAGTGTTTCCATCCAATTATATGAGAATTAAATTATCTATTTGATTAAAACCTTATCATGGTCATGAATATGTATAGTTTCTCATCCAATGTATTGATATGGCTTGTGACTGAATGAACTTGGGGTGTTTTTTTTGGTATCCCTACACCCTTTTTGGTATCCTTTCACTTGTGATTATTGTTGTATGTACCCCTAAAATTGATTATTTCTATTATAATCAATATAATTTGTTTCTTCTATATATCTACCTTGGGGGTTTCAAAGGGCTATCATTTCAACCTTCTTCCTCATCATGGATTCCATTTTTTCTACTATCCAACCATTATTGTTGAACATGTGGATGCCTTTTCTTTGAAACCCTTAATTTCATAATTGGAAGTTGTTTCTTTTATATTTCATCTAGTAGGATGTATCTCTCCTCAGGAAATTTCTTCATCAATGACCCAATAGATGCATCATCTAAAATTAACTTGTTTCCCTATGAAAAATCTATATAAAATGGTTATATTAGTCACTATATATCTATACCATGTTGAGGGAATTTAGGATTCACATCCTTTAAACATTACCAAGCATTTTAAAGTGATTCTTCTTCTAGTTGACTATTATTTATAATATTTACCTGTATGTCCATTGACTATGAAGGATGGAAGAATAGAGTGAGAAATTTCTATTCCAACTCATCTCATATAGTGATGTAATGAGTGGGAAAATAGTGAATCCACTCATGATATCAATCTCCCAATAAAAATATGAATAGTCAAATCCATAACATGTCACTTGAAATATTCTATAATTGGATGTTTTCGTAAAGACTAATAATGCTTCCCAGATGCATGTTTATATTTTCATGAGGTATTCTAGTGAATTACAAATTTTTTGAGATCATCTACATGATTAAATGTTTGATCTCAAAATGACTGTCTGCCACAAGATGTGCCAAGATTCTTAGTTTCAATCCAATCTTCTATTGGTTCCTATAATTCATGATGGTTTATATCCCTATATCTCTTTGAAGAAACCTTATATCTTTTTTATTATCTACACCAAACAAAGTAACTTCTTCCTTTTATTTACATAGATTTATTACATGTTTGAGGTTAATCTAGGGGACCTCTTTTCTTTTTACGCTAATGTGGTAATCATGGATAAATTATTTTAATTGAAAAAAATTTGCATGTAAATACCAAACATAAAATAAAGTTATTAAAAAAGTAATAAAATAATATTAATAAAAACCTAAAAATAAATTGAAAACATCCTTGGAAATGAAGTTAGAAATTTTATAGCCCATGGGAATTAGTAATTTTTTATAAGGAAAACAAAATTTATAAATTTATAAATTCTCAATCTATGCTACAAAATGATTATAATATAGTATACGGTGAGTTCAAGGTGAAACCCATGAGATGGTAAAAATATTTTTTTAGGTTATAAAAGAAAATAATTTTTGGGGTTTTTTAGCAAGAAAATTTTGATAATATTGATTTTGAAATAACCTTTGGAAAATGAGATCAAATAAAGAACAACTGATTTGGGTTCTAAAGATCAGGTTTCAAAGGCATGTTGGGGATTTGGGGATTTCGGGGTTTAGGTGAAAATGATTTTTAAATTAATTTGATAAATTAATAATTGGTGTTAAATTCAGGATGATGCGGATCAGATTTACCTGATATTCACTCCTTAGTATAAAAATACTCTATTTTCCTTGGTTTGGTAATTTAGTGTTTTAATGCACTGAGTGTATCCTGATGAAAAATTTAAACCTAATTACCTAGACTATTCAATGGTCATGAAACTTTTTGGGGAAATTTGATGTGAAATTTAAAGATTTTGTTTTTTGATTCACATATTAATGGCCATGAATTAATGAAAAATAAATATATTGGAAATTGGAATTAGAAATTGAAGCAACCCCACATGAATAAAAATTAAATACAATCCAGAAGTACCTTCCCCATTATGATACATTACCATAGAATAGTGTAAGAATTAATCCCTCAATCAAATAATGGGGGAGTAATAGGGAAGGGGGAAAATAAAACAAAATATGAAATAATGATGAAGAATAATAATAGTGGAGTACCCTACACATCATAGATACTCTCCCTAAGCTTTGTTCTCTGGATAGATTGACTGGTGGAAGTAGAAAAAATCTATTTTTTAGATCATAAAAGTTCTTGAGAATTGTTAATATTTCCAATAAATGTGGTCATAATGTTTATTGGGTCATAAAAGGTAGTTCTTGGCCATTCGGGTCATTATTTGGAGTCTTCCATGGAAATCATTGTCAAGCCAATTTTTTACTGGGTCTATTTAGGTAATGCCACAATGTTAAAGGGTATTTCATACTGTGAAAAATTTGAATACATTTTTTAATGTTTTATTTACATCATTATCAAAATTACATTTATTCCTTTTAATTACTTCACATATTTACATGATTCATGATGTGGATCTCCAGTTTCCAATGCTGGAACCTCCATTTCATATGGGTTCTTCAATATCAACCCCTAAAAGCATCATTTGATCATCTTTTGTTTTGGGAAAACATATTTTAGTGGAAATAATAATTTCTTCACTACAATTTATCATAATACATAAATTATATAATCCTTCTAAATATGAATAATTAAATTCAATATCTAGGAAATAATTAACCAATTAAATCACAATAATCAATGCAATTGATATTAAAAAGCATGTTTGAAATGTGAATATCACCCAATAACTCAAATTCGTTTTTTATTCAAATGGATGCATAATACTGACACTTTTTTAGAGATTTATCATGAATATCTAATCCCTCTACCACATTGACTCAAATGGGGGTTAGGTTATTGTGGACAAAGGAATTTGAGGATAATTTCAACGAACTAAAGAAAGGGATGTCTTGTGCACCTGTTCTTACACTAACATGTAGTGGAGATAGGATTTTGATATATACTGATGCATAATAGAATATATTGGTATTTTTTATTATGTATAATGATATAGTGAAAACTTAAGCATCTCACTAATTTAAAATTCATTAGAAAAATTACCAACTCATTGTTTAGAGATGGAATTGTTAATTTTTGCATTGATGATTATGAGGAATTATCTATTTGGGGAAATTTGTGATATATATACTGATAATAAAAGATTATATTATATAATTACATGGAAATATTTGAATATCCAAAATAGAAAATTGTTGAAGTTGACCAAAGATTATGATTTCTCAAAACATTACAACCCTAGGAAGGTGAACAAGATGGTTGATTCTCTGATTTGGAAAGACTAAGATAGCTTTTATATTATTGGGATTGAAATAAATCCAATATTTTAGGATTTTCAAAAGATATATATTCAAATCATGATCAAAGGGGATAAATCTTATCTTTCTCATATGAATGCTCAACAATCCATCAATGATAGGATTACAAAGGTGTAGAAGAAAGATGTGAAATTATAGAGGAATGTGAAGAGTATTCTTGAGTTCATCCATGATCATGTTGTAATGATGAGGTTAAGTAACTGTGTTTGTGTCATGTAAGTACAAAAATTAAATAAATACCTATTATATAAATATCAAAATTCATAATCCTATATTCATAGCAGAGGTATAAAGATATAAAAATACCTGAAAAGGTATTTATAGTAGTATAACATGAAAAGGGATATTATAGAGAATGTATCTGGATTCATGGTATGTCATCAAGTTATAGGTGAGATACATATGTCTAAGGGGATGTTACAACCATTACCCCAACATGAATGGATGTGAAAAAACATCACCATAGATTAAATCATTAGAATCCCCAAAAACATCTGAAGGCCATAATGTTATTTGAGTTGTGGTGGATAGACTTATAAAATTGGCACATTTTATTACCATTAGATAAAATTTATCTCTTGACCAATGTACTTGTTAATAAAATAAGGAGGTGGTGAAATTTTATGGATTACCACTCTCAATTGTATCAAATCACGATATGTGGTTTACCTCAAATTTATAAAAAATTAGTCAGCAAGATCTAGATAAATATTTGTCACACCCCCAACCCTGGAGGCACTAAACCAATGCCCTGATCCAGTGTGCCACATGACCTCAGGGGTGCCTCCCCTTATTCTAGAGGTTTCTAACCAGTAGTGAGGGTCTAATGATACATGTAGGGTGAATGTACCATATTTATCAAAGTATGACACAATAGATAGAATAAAAAATAATGGAAATAGTATAAATAATAAACAAGCATCAGAAATCCATTTCCCAAAACTGGGTACATGCCCTCAACCAATAGTAAATATTCCATGTCATTTCATATAGTGCTATGTTCAAATGAAAGACCCAAAATAAATAAAACTTTGAAATCCTCAAAATATGTCATGATTCTATATTTGATTCCCTCATCCATTCACATCTCTAAGACCCAAATCTATAATCTATAATAGGTCCCTTTCCCTTGTCTTGACCAACAACCATGAAATCTTCTTGGGTACACAATGGAGTCTGAATTAGGGTTGGTGTACAACTCAGTAGTCCACCACCAACAATTTATACAAAATATCTAGACTAAATAGTTTATATATAATTATGGTAAACAACATGATAAAAATAATATAAACCAAGTTCCATAATTTAATATATTCTACATTTTTATTTTCGAACATTACTTCCATGTTTTACCCATATTCATCAACATGCTTGGGTAAAAACTGACCAACTAAACAACATACAAGGGGAGTCTTGTTCAATACACAATAAGAACATTTATTTAACCAAGTAATATATTTAATTGAACTTCTTCAGAGCCTCAATCCATGCATTCACATCATGTTCATTCATTAGGGAAATAAAGCCTTAGTCCATCACCCTATCCCATGAACTATAATGGTAGGCCTAGAGAATTAGTATAGCCCAACCCGTGGAAGTAGAGATCTAGTACAATTCCCTAACCCATACATTACCTTTTTGGGTCCTAATGTACCTATCTAGCCTGGCCCATGGGTGTAGAGACTCTGTCTAACTTCCTAACCCAAGGATTACCTCATTGAGGCCTATATCATCAGTCTAGCCAGACCTGTGGGATGATATCCATAGTATAACACCCTCGTCATATCATTCATTCATATAATCATGCTTCATTAATCATTATTGGCATTTACTATTTTCCATATAAATATTGTAACTCATTTAACAGCTTCAAGTTATGCCAAATTCCTCCTTATTCTATTCGACAATCTAAACAAAATCATAATTGGTTATATTCCATAAAACCTTCAATTTATCATTTAGAAACTCAATTCTATGTTCTAGTAAGAGACACACCCCATGGGTGTCCTTAGGCTTGGTTTACTAATCCTAAAAAGATCCAATTTGAATCTTGAGGGGTTCAATTAATAATTCAATTAATTTGATTACTATTTCCTAATAAAGAAAACCAAATGGATATAAATAACATACCAAAAAACCACATACACATACATTAAGGAATCAAAACTGTTAGATATAACTTGTAGATCGCCTACATCATGTTTGTAGATAAATACTCACTCAACCATAGAATTTGATTCAAACTCAAAAAATCATCAAATTCCTTGACTAGAATATTCTAATAAAGAGAGTTTTAGGGCTTCATATGGAGAGTAAAAATTATATAAGGCATTTTCTAGAAAGCTAATGAAAGAGGAGTGTCTTACTCACCCATATATTTTATTCAAACACAACCACACTTTAAACGGGTCAAAATTGAATGAGAATCATCCATCGGTTGCTTAGGAGGAATAGGGTTGTCACCTATCTATTATAGGGTAAAATGGGGGTGAAAATATGGTTATATCCCTTAATGATCTATGTGAAAATAGTAAATTTCCATAGTTTAATGAGGGTCATGGTTTAGCCACATGGTTGTCCAAATCATGCACCTAACATGTTCTATCTGTTGTCAAAGATGGCGCTAGGTCACACAGTCTCCTAGATGCCCGTACAGTTTGAATAATTGTGCAGTGTCCATTTGGGATGGATCTATCCAAGCCCATACATTTTCATTATTCCCCTTTGAATGATTTCTCAACAATTCGCCTACTTATTAGGGATAACTTAGTTATGTCTCACAGGTACTACTAATTGTGTTCCACTATGAAACATGGATTGTATGGCCCTTATTTCCCCCTTTTCGTACCCCAAACCCCTGGGAAAACCTATAGAAACCACGACAAACCCTCAATCTCCTGAGAACCATTTCGTTAACTAAAAAAGGGAGTTTAACAAATACTTGAATAAGAACATACCTTATTATATGTTTGGGGTCTTACAACCTCCCCAATTTATAAAGGCTTTTCCTAATTCCATACTTTCAAACATTACTCAGTCTCTAAGGTAAATAGATAAGGACAATACGCTCACATATCTATCACCCACTCCTATTTTTCCTCATAAATTCCACCATACTTCTACAATACTAGACTAATGGAACAACCTTTCCACATATGTATTTCTCATTGTGATCCACAATAAAAAATGAATTCTCATTAAAGTATGCATCAACCTTCGTCTCAAGATCATCAAAAAAATCACCTGAGAAGTTCTAGAGTGATAATACTAATGTTTGGCACATGAAAAACATCATGCATTCCACTATACTACTCTAGAAGAACTTTTCAATATTCCATAAGTATGATTGTCTCTATAATCTTGAAACAGTCCCACAGAACTAGTCGCTAACTTTCCCAATTTCCAAACCTAATAGTGACTCAATCATGGTGACACCCTAATGAAAACATGACCACCCAATATAAACTCAAGAGGACAAAAATTTTGATCAACATATTACTTATTCCTACTATAATCCATAGTTATATGTTTTTGAATCAAATAAACCTGCTTTAACATCACCAGCATGAGACATGGCCTTAAAAATATGATTCCCCAGCCTCTATCCAATGTAATCAAGATCTACATGATCTTACATAGAGATCCCCATAAGTAACCATTTAAACATTTTCCTGTTAAAAGTTTTTATATTAGAACTCCATGAACACTAATTGTTTCTCCAAAAATCCAATAAAGTCTAGGACACATGCTCTGAACATGTCCTTTGGAACCTGAACAGTATATTCTGACTTCCCCTCTATCTGTGGGTGAAATGTTGTACTCAGAAACACCTAGATACTGAGTACCATTTATAACCCTTACCATAGTAATGAATTAAATCATTAATAATGATCTACAACAATACTCTGATGTACCCCATTAAAACATTATATCTCTCGAAATTGCATGTCACCCAACTGGTCCATGATAAAATTCTCTCAAATTGATAAGAAATGAGTGCCTTGGTCAACTGATCCACAATTATCCATATCAAATAATTATTCCAAGCTATCCCTACATGATCTAACACAAAATACATCATCACACCATCCCACTTCCATTCCAAAATGGTTTATGGCTATAGTAAACCACCTGGTCACTAATGGTCGACCTTCACCTACTGATAGGTATAGCACCACATCATGAAGCCGATAACATATTTATTCATTCCTAGACACCAATACTATCTATGAAGATCATGATAAATTTTGGTCAATATTTTGTTCCCTTTCCACTTCGAGGCATTTAAATCATGCATCATATCCTATCACATATATGTAGTTAAAACAACATGGCCCTGAAAAAAGAAGATATCAACCTCATCTATAGTGCAATATATAGGTGACAGCCAACCTTCAAGGATTTCCCTCAAGTAAAAACACTCTAGATCCTCATAATTCCTCTCCCTTATCTGGATTAGAATTGTTGATTCAACTTACAAATATATAAGGTACATATGTCCCTGGCCCTCCTGAACCTCGATGTGTATCTAATCAAACAAAATAATCATATTCTACTTAGAACTAGACTCTGGGACTCCCTGAGTCTATATCTTTCATTTCAAAGAATCGAAAACATTTTTTACCTTCCCTAGAATGTATGACAACTCAAAATTGAAATAATGAATTTAATCAACACATATACACTACCAAATGTTGGGATAATATTTATTTAAGGATTTTATAATCAGTATACACAAAAAAACATTTCATCCAAAAGGTAATGCTAGAAACTTTTCAGGTCATAATTCACTTTGTCAAATTCGAGATCTTGTTTAGGACAGTTCCATTCATTTGGCCTCAACTATCATGATCCATATTCCGCAACTCTATCTCCTTGTATCGACACTTCCCCAAGTACAATCTTATATGAATGATGAAACAAATTATACTCCTTACCTGACTCGAGTAGAATCAAAATTGGTTTTGTAGTCAAATGCATATTCAAATCATGAAAATCATTCCAACACAGTCCGTACCACTCGAACCTGACACCCTTCTTGGTAAAGCTTGAAATTGCTACTACCAAATGAGAAAAATATTTAATTAACCTTTGATCATAACCCACTAAACCCAAAAATATTATGATATTGAAAACATTATTGGGTAACACCCAATATACTGTTGATTTCACTTTCTTTGGGTATATTAATACATCTTTCTCATAGATTATGTTAAATAATAAATTTACCTTGTTAATTTAGAACAGAAAATTAGAAAGATTTGTGTATCGCATATTCTCTCTTAGTGTACTCAAGATGATGTCACGGTTCTTGGAATTATAGTCATGAGTTTGATTATAGACCAAGATTTCATCAAAAAAACAACAAAAAATGATCTATGTATGGGTAGAAGATCGGGATCATTAAGGATATAAAAATGAAAGGAGTGTTTGTCAACATGAAAAGAATCTTAGTGAACTCATAAAAAACATAAATTCTCTTGAAAGTAGTCAGTGGTATATCAGAAGGTCTCACACCCTACTAATGATACCCTAACCTCAAATAAATTTTGGAGAACACAGATGTACCTTTTAGTTGGAAAAAAGATCATTAAAATGTGGAATAGGATATCGATTCTTAAAAATCATCATATTAAATTATCGTTAATCGACACACAACTGCAACATATGATCAGCCTTATTAGAAAACAAAACCTAATATCCAAAAAGAGATTTACATGGATAAACAAACCCTTTATTCTCCAATTACATCAATTTATTCCTAAGTTCCTAAATATCATATGGTTCCATTCTAAATGGAAGAATGAAAAATGGATTAGCTATAGGCATTATCTAAATAAAATGAACTCAATATATCTCTCATATGGTAGCCCTGATAAATTCACAGGAAATAAATATTGTTATTGATCCACCATTGAAGGGAAACTTCGTGCTCCACTCCCCCATCGTCAAGAAAAAGACACGCCACTTGGGAATTGAGATCACGTAACTGCTGATGAAATGTTCCTTCATTCCCTTCCTAGATATCTTATTCCACTCAATGGACATATTTTTTTCCTTAAGGGATGTGAACATTACCCTTCAGTAGTAACAACCGATATGATATTGATACAAAACCAAACAATCCATCCAAAATACCTGGTAAAAACTTTACATCTAAAGCATAGAAAAGTCTCAAGAGAAATGACACCCACCAACCTCAAGATCCCACCCCTTACATTGATGGATATTTTCTTCTCGTAATCCTAATGATGTGTCAATTGACATAACCCCACACATACATTTCACATCTAGACCCATCACATTCACAAAATGAGTAGATATAAAATAGTGTGAGTCCCATATATTAAATAAATAAATAGAAATCATGGATGCTACACAAATTTTACATCAAACCATCAATTTTCCAGTATTCCACCTCCTGGTGTAGGATGAACTGCATAAAGCTGATTCTCCCCTCTACCCCAAACTCTAGTATGAGTTCCCTAAACTACAATACATTGATTATACAAACATTATTTTCTTGGATTACCATGTCCACCACCTCAAATGATATAGCTAGAAGAACTAAAACTGCCTACCAGATATGGGGTGTAAGACCCCATTCCTGCTCCCTGTATTGGTCTTTACCACCCCCCCCCCCCCATCATTTCCCACCTACCAAGGGTTCCTATAAAACCTCTATACATGTACCATCTTGTTGCATTATTGACACTCCATTTGTGTTTTAGGACATTACCCATGAATTTTTCCCATCCTACCGCACTAATAGAAAAACACTAGATCACTTCCCTAATAAGAACCCTTGAAGTGAAACTTACTACCATCAGAAGTCATACCATTGGACTTTCCAACTGAAACCACACATCCACCGCCATAATCCCCCATTAGCTTACATCATAAAATGAGAGGTCAGTACACCACATCAAAAAACCTCTTTAAGTGGAATATATTAACTTGGTATTTGATCTTATTTATAATTTCATCATGAAAACATCTCGTAATGGATGCCTCATCCGCTACCAATTTTGGAACGAAGCATTTCAAGTCAGTGAAGCAGCCATCATAATATATCATGGACATAATTCATTGAGTAAATCTCATAAAATCTACATCTTTCTCCTATCTCAAATTCTCTGGATAGAATTTTTCTAGAAAACTTTATTATAAATATTTCTAATGCATAGCATTTTCCTTCTCAGTCTGAACCAGAATATCCAACCTGTACTTTGTTGGTCCTCAAAATATATAAGACTTCATCTTGGATCCCTTCTTAGGAGGGGTCTACAGGTGATCTAAACTCGTCTGGATGGGATCTATCTATAAAAAATCCACCTCAGGTCCACCCCCTCCCAAAAACATCAAAGGTTTCTTCAATTGAAACTCAATAGTCAGGTTAAATGTACTCAGTGTAGCCCATCTTGGGTCCTGCTCCAAAAACTATATAAAATGAGAAAATTATCATGAAATTTTTCTTCCACTCTTTTTTCTAGAACCAATAGGGGTTCTTTCCCCACTAATAGAGGATCATTATTGGTGATTTGCTCATGTCACCAAACCAGTAGGCTTCTCCTTGGTGGCATCTATCTGTAATTACAAACACATGTCTCAATACACATAAACTAAAGTTTACATAGTTTACACCAAATAAGTATAATTATCATACATAAATAACCAACTCCATGTACATTATACCAATAGTCATGGTCAAATCTATATGGTAGCCTCAACCGTACCTACAATGGATAATTTCTAATATTAGGAAATAAACTTTTAAATTAAATTCATGTTAAACACCATTATAATCCCTTTCACTTACCCTTAAATTATCTAAACGGTTATAAATTTCTCATTACACATTAATTTTAACCATTTAACATTGTGTTTCAATTATTTATATAGATATAAGATATTTATTTGGTACTTTTACTTAGAATAACAATATAATAAAAAAAATTATCCAATTCCTACACCATACCACAATATGATTTCCCGTGTTTCCTTAACATGATTCATATCACATATATCCCTAGGTTTTTAAAATGATTCATGTATTCACAAACTCATGAGATTTTATCCCATGATAAAAATATATAATACAATCACATCACACATCAAGTGCATCACCCAAGGTGAAATAACAGTCAACTGTAATAATGAACATCAAGAACAATAATCCCACCGTGGGAACATGGTTTTTCCTCCATACATGAGTTCGCTACTCTCATGAATGAGATCATTTCCAATTACCATCATATCCTAATCTTATATATACCTTCATAGAATAAAATAAATGACATAAAATAATCTCTCTGATACCACTTTGACACACCCAGACCCAAGAACCAATAAACTGGTGTCCCGAGCCAGTGCACCACATTACCTCAGGTAACCCCCCCCCCCCCCCACTAGATGCTTCCGACTAGAAAAGAGGGTCTAATGAGATGTCTGAGGAGAATATACCATATTTATTATAGTAATAAACAATATATATAATATAAAATAAACTAAAAAATATAAACAATAACCAAGCATCACAAATCCATTTCCCAAAATATGGTACATTCCCACAACCAAAACTAAATATTCCATGTCATGTCATACAGTGCCATGTTCAAAGTAAAGACCCAAAATAAAGACAATTTAAAATTACCTAAAATGGGTTATGATGCCAAGTCATATTTTCTCATCTATGCACAACCCTGAGCCTCAAATCAACCATATAGAAAAGTTCCCTTTCTCTTGTAATGACATGCAACCATGAAATCTACTTGGGTACCTAATGGAGTCTTGAGCAGTGCATGAGTACAACTTAGTAGGCCACCACCAATGGTTTCAAAAAAATATAGAGTGTAAATGGTGTATACAAAAGTATGGTAAACAACGAGATATAAAAAATATGAACCATGTTCCATAATTTAATAGATTTTAAATTTTCCACTTTAAACCTTAGTTCCACATTTTATCCATATTCATCAATGTGATTTGGTCAAAATGGTCATCTAAACAACATAAAGGGGGTCATGTTACCTACACTTCAAGTAAATTTAGGTCCCAAAGAAACACATTTAATTCAACTTGACCTGATTCCTCATTCTAGGAATTTACATCGTATCTATCATTAGGGGCATAGAGCCTCAGTCTGTCACCCTAACCCACACACTACCTCAGTGGGCCTAGGGAATCATTATAGCCCAACCTATTGGAGTAAAGACTCATTCTAACACCCTAACCCATGAATTACATTGGTGTGTAATAGGTAATTAGTCTATCCCAAACATAGGAGTAGAGCCTCATTATAACTCACTAACCCATACATTACCTTGGTAGGGACTAGAGAATCAGTCTATCCAAACACATGGGAATAGATCCTTGGCCTAACATTGTCCTCATACAATTCATTCATATAATCATTCTACTTTAACTATTATTCCCATTTACCATTTTCCACATATATTTCATAACTTATTTAACAAGTTAAAGTTATCCCAAATGCATCCTTGTAACTTTCAACAAGATAAAAACAATCATCATTGGTTCCCTTCCATAAACCCTCAAATTTATCATTTATAAATCAATTATATGTTCAAGGATGAGTGAAATCCCATGGGTGTCCTTAGGTCTAGTCTAATCATCCTCAACAGATCGCACGAGGATCAAGAGTGGTCAAATTCACCATTCAATTAATCCAATTACCATTTCCTACTAATGTAACCAAATGGAAATAAATAATATACCATAACCCAACCGCATACACATACATTAGGGATCAAGAATATGGGATATAAATTTTATAACACCTAGCTTAAGTTCATATATGAATGCTTGATTAACATTTTCCTTTAATTTGAACTCAAAACACCTTCTTTTCTCTAACCTATAATCTACTAGAAAAAGTGGGGTTTAGGGTTTCAGATGGATATGAAAAATAACACAAGGAATTTTCTAAAAAACTAAGGAATGTATAGTGTTTGAATCAACCATATCATCAATTAATACCCAAATACACTCAAAATGGATCAAAATTAAAGGAGATTCGTCCCTTAGAGGCATGGGAGGAATAGGTTAATGACCTAGTTTTTATATGGAGAAATGAGAGTGAAATTAGGTTACATCTATTAAATTATAAGAGGAAAAAATTGGAAATTTTCCTCTTTTAATGAGGCTCATAGTTTGGAAACATAGTTGGTCAAACCCCACCCCAACCATATTCTACCCTAGTCTAAGAGGGGTCTAGGTTTAATGGTCTCCTAGATGCCCGTAATGTTTTAAAAACCCTATGGAATTATAAAGGATGGCTTCGTCTAATCCAACATGGTTCCAAGAATACCCCTTGTATGTTTTCTCAACCGTGCACTTTCCTCCCAGGGTCTGTATAGTTATTTAGAACCATTAATACTAAACATGTTCCAACCATGCAACATAAATTGGATGGTCCTTAATTCATCCTTCTTATACCCCAAACCCTAGGACCCCTCATACACCAAATTACTGTATCATTAACCAATGAAATGGGATTATAAAAAATAAATAAATAATAACATAACATAGTATAAGTATATTCCTTAAAAGAGTTCAGTTTAAACATATTTTAGTAACCATAGATATATGGCCAATCTCAGAGGACTATTAAAACATCATAATTATTTTTGAGAGCTTGATATATGGATTTCAATCATTATTTGAATCAAAACCTTCCTTTGGTGGATTTTTCTTATAACAACAACTATCACTTAATATTGATATGGTTATTTATAAAGTCTTATATGGTAGGAAATGCATAACTCCAACATAATGGGATGAATTTGGAGAAATAAAGCTATTGGGACCTCATATAAATGAGGAAATTGAAAATATGGTAATATATTTTCAACAAAAAATTAAGGCCACTCAGAGTCGACATAAAAGTTATATTGAAAATATTTGGTGAGTTATAGAGTTCGATGTTAGGGAAAAGGTATTCATACAAATATATCCTTGGAAGAAGTTTATGAATTTTGGAAATAAGGGTAAGATAATACCTAGATATATTTTTCCATTTTAAATTATTTATCATATCAGGATGGTATCTTATCCCATGGTGATTCTGAATAATCTCTCTTAAGTTCACAATGTGTTCCATGTATCTCTCATGAGGAAGTACATACCTAATCCTTCAAATTCACTGATCACAAAGGTCAAACCGCTCGAACAAGATATATCTTATGATGAATAACTAGTGTAGATTTTTTATCATGATAATAAATTTATATTAAATAGTTCCACTCACTTGGTAAATGTATTGTGGTGGAACCATAAATTTGAAGAAGTTACATGGGAACCTGAGGATACAATGAGACAAAAGAATCCTCATTTATTTGTATTGTAGTGATAAAATTTTGAGGAAAAAATTATTTTAAGGGGATAGAATGTAACAACACAATATTTTATGATATTTTTCTATAAAAATAACTTTTTATCCTATATCTTTTGTTACATGAAACACTATGTTTATATGAACCATGATTAACTATTGAAATATTATTATCGAATGTGATAGTTAACCCCTTTAAATTTTATTTTAAAGTATTAATAAGGATAAATAAATTATGAAAATTAAATTTTTACATATTTATAAATTTCATTAACTAGATATCAATTGGTTAGAAATTAAAATAATAGCATTTAACTGTAAGTATAGATGTTTTTTCTTCTGAAAAATGGTTTTTATGTGAACAATGTGTTTTTATATAAATAAATTTGATTTATGTCTATTTATGAAGGATTTTAATGAAATTAAAATATTAAATGGTAAATATAATTTTTTAATGTTCATATAATTGTTTTCAATGGGCATGAGATAAGAAAAAATCTAGTTATTTTTTTAAAACGTATTTTTCTAAAAATGGTTTGTGT
The DNA here is from genome assembly GCA_963277665.1 of Viscum album. Lineage (NCBI taxonomy): Eukaryota > Viridiplantae > Streptophyta > Magnoliopsida > Santalales > Viscaceae > Viscum > Viscum album. The sequence continues at coordinate 778,862,421 of OY728158.1, forward strand.
TGAATTTTTCTTGAATATTTTTAAATAAATTTCTACTCATTATAGATATTTAATCATAAGAATGGATTACATATTTTAAATTAGGATGTTATAATTTGGTAAATATTCCCCTTTTATTTTTTGACATTATAAATAGAGAACCTGGAAAATGTCTTCCCCCTAAAATAACATCATTCTGTCTACTATAGAAATGGACTCCAAGATTACTTTGGGCTCTCTCATCGATGTCTCTTATACGCCATAGAAAATAAAATACATTATACATGAGTGTAAGTTGATTCTATATAATGACTTGGACATCCTACATACATGGCATGACGACAATCATGTGGCAGATTACATGGCTTCTATGGATGCCCATGAACACCCACTTGTGGAGTTTCGTACCTTAGGTTCACTTCCCCTAGATGGTGTGGACCATGTTTTTAGTGATGTACCAAAGATTTATTTCATTAGACCATCTTGATACTATATTTCCCTTTTCTCCAATAATAAAATTAAAATATTGAGTTGGTAAATATTTGTCACCTCGGTAAGGGTAAATCAAGTAATTAAGGTTAAAAATAACAATATAACACGTTGAAACTTATATAACACCTTATTTATTTCTATTGGATGATTTTATTTCGAATATAATTCAAAATATTAAAATATAAGGAAATTATATTTCATTTCTCCTTGATAAATACCTTAATTTTATTTTAATTGTGGAACACATACAAAATGTCACTCTATTTGTTTTAGTATCTCTGAATTTTTAAATAAGGATAAGAAGAGTTTATATTTTTTATAAGTGATTTTATGAAAGATGAATTATTCTTTTATCATGGAAATTTATATTAAATTTTTAGTGATGGAATAATTATCTTAAATACATATTGAACACTAACACGGTACCTATTCAAGTAATAGAAAAATAAAATAAATAATTTTAAAAATATTAAATAAAATGCAATTTTGATGAATTACATAGTTCCATTAATTTTATAGATAAATATGACATATTATTGATATGTTAAATTTTAGATTATAATTTCGTTTCAGTCTTTTTATTTTAAAAAATCATCTATGTGAATAGTTTAAAAATGTATTTAATGGTATCTTATGTGAAATAATATTTTATTAAATGGATTAAAATTATCATAAAAATAATATTCAGATAATTTTTTTATATGAATTAAAATATCTTCCATTTTTAATTTATGGTTCACTTTACCTTTTATAGTGACATTTATGACCCTAAAGAGTAAACAACATTGATGTCATGGTATTCTTCAAATGGGTTAACAAGGGGGGTTATACTATGATTAAAGGGTTAAAAACATCACATAAAATTATATAAATATTATTTTAAGTGAGGATTCAAAATTATCCTCATAAAAAATGGAAAAAATATAAATTTTGAGCCACTTCAAAAAAAAATTAATTTATATTAATTTAATACATATAATAATTCCAAGGATGTCCCTCCACTAACTTATAAAAGGGAACCTGCTCTGCTAAATTATTCATAATGTTTTTGAACTCTATCATAAATGATACCTTCCCTAATAACTTCCTATATTTATTCCTTTAGTTATATTTCCTATGGTATTCTCTTAACACCAATATTTCCAGTATTAAGGTGTAAGTTGAAGGAGCTCTCTCAAAGAAGGGGTAATCTCCTTTAACGACTCTTACAAGTTTATTTAATATTATAGTTCCTATAAATATATTATAATAATCATAAAATAATTAAAAAAAGTATAATAAATATATTTATATGTTATTTTAATTACAGGACAACAACTTTCCACCTCCTTTCCATCCTATAGAAAATGAAAATGTCGCTCGTACGTATGTACGACTTACCATCTCCACGTAGCTATGTAATTTTTTCAACACAATTTTATGTAGATGGTTATAAAGATAGAACTAATGAATATAAATTATATTTATGACATAATTATGGTTTTTTAACATAATATATCATTTACCTTCTTAATCTTACACCCGTTAAAAAATTATAACATCGCACATGCTTATGTGTGGATTACCACCTCCAGGAAGCGATGCGATTCATTTTTCATGTCCACCCTTATTGGATCATTATAAATATTTATATAATTATTATATTAAATTTTATACCATGATTAATATTATATTTATGATGAAATTATGATCAAGGTTCATGTAAAAAACCATTGAACCAAAACATGCATGGAAAATGGACCATTTTTCATCAAAATGACCATTTTAAAGAAGATTTTTTAATAAAATGATAATTAGAAGTTATAATGGAATGTTACATATAAATTAATGTATATATATGGGTTTTTATTGAATTATAATAAATTTAAATTTTTTTAACATGAGGTTTTACAAACAAATACAAGGCTTGAGATAATGGTTTATTTCACAATCTCATCCTTAATCGAGATTGTTTATAGTTTAAACATCTATTGAGGGAACAATATGATATTTATTTCTAAAACCCTATTTATTTTCACAATCCATGTTTATTTCTATAAATTAATAGGTCTACTTTCATTTTTCTTGTCTGTAAGTACTCAATATATTTAAATAATAATTTTAGGGTAAAACCATGTTTATTTTCAATTTTGGTCATGAATATTTTTATTCCATGTCCATATATTATTTATAATTTTTTCAAGAATGTATTTAATATTATATAATCATTTATTTAATTAATCTATAACCACGATTTATTTTCTAAAAAATTGATTAAAATGAATCTTCTTTTCATATTCTTAAAAGGTTACTTTTTACCAAAGGTGTGAAAAAAATATTTCTTTTAACATTTACAATGTGAATTAATTATCCTATAATAAAAACTATTCTTTTTCAAGAATTTTCCATTCTTATTTCCCAATTAAATGTCTTTACTATGATTTTGGAAATTTGTAAATTTTGAATAAGTTATTTTAAAATGAAAGGGGTATTTTCATCATGAAATTTTTTAGTGATATTTTGAAATTATTATCAACTATGTCAAAATACTTTAATTAATATTATGATTTATTGAGTATATAATTTAATGATACCATCAACTATATTTCTCTTTATGTTTTGTGATTAATTTAACATGTGAATTTATAAAAATTCGTCATTCTAGTTATTCAAATATGAATAGTTACTGATTATTAAGAAAGTTTTATTGTGTTATATTTTTTATTCATATGATGAATAGCATGGAATTATTAAGTTGTAGGTGGGTACTAAAATCACATATCCTTTTAACCCATCATTTGGTATCATGAGAATAAATGGGGTGGGTATTTGGACAAGGCCTTAACCATTTATTTAATATGTCTTAGAATAAGGCCTTGATAGTAAGTTTAATATGTTTGGTGATATGTATTATATAATTATAAAATAATTTATTGATTTCCATGTGATGATAAGAATAGTTATGATATCCATGTAATGGTTTAAAGGTCATGCGATTATTTATAAAGAATTATTTGACCATATTTAATTATGGCCATATTATTCATGATTTGTTTAGCTTCCTCTATTCACATTCCCTTACTGAGAATCTAAGATCACCACATTCTTATGTTTCATATCCCCATGATTAGTTTTGGTGTATAAAAACTATTTCACATCTTGAAATTCCATTTTTGGATAAACCGACCATGTTCCCATCATAACTGAACATTTCCAGGTCGAGGAGCAGGTTGCACGCAAGTTTTAATAGTTGCATGGAAAGAAGATGATCCTCACACAATGGAATTGTGAACAAAAGGTGACGCTATGTTTTTTTCATACTAATAATTCCAAAATAATTCTTGAGTCCCATGCATGAAAAAGGGAGGATTTCACATAATAAAAATCGTTTGCATGATCAAATAGTTGTGCAGGAAAGGAGACATCGAAAGCCACAAGTTGTAGGGTCAACCCCATGGCACTGATGGCTTGTTTACAAAAATTTTAACATTTTATATAAACCCCATCACATGACCATCTTGTTTCATGATAAAGGTGATGTTGTACCATGTACATTTTACAACCAACTACCAGTGGAAAGAGACTGAGAAGTATGAAACCCTATTTTGCACCACAATGATGTTTCACAACTACACCAATGATTTCATCTATAAATATACCCTCAAATGACACATTGAGAACAAAACCTAGAATATGTAGTGTTGATCTCATGAAAAAAATCATCTTTATTGTAACATCACAAAACACTAGAATCCAAGGACCCTCAAAAGTAGAGAACATGTGTCATAGACCTCATGTGGGCCCCAATATGACTTGTAAAGTATTTAAGTAACCCTTACACAACACCTTCAATATCCATTTTGGTTAACATAAGATAATCATCCTTCATGAAACCCTAATTTGTGTATATCTCTAAATATTATGTAAAACTACACCCTTAATATCCATGTATTATTCTATTCCTAGAACCCCTTTCTGATAAAACCTTACTTGCACGCAATACAATAAAATTGTGTACAACAACTTTTTAGTCCCTGACACAACATAAAATATGATTCTATTCCAACCATTACCCTACCTTTTTCTATGAATAATAGGTAATCTAATTAATTTTACTCTTAATAATAGTTACCATAATGTTGGGCCTCTATATTTCCACTCCTCCATGATAGCATCTACATTATGTCCCACACATTGGCATATGAGCGATGAACATGTAAACCCTAGAGGTGGAATCATCGAGGGAAACTATCCACCTGTATCAGTGAGGATTACTTACAATGAATATTAATCCTTCATTAACATGGTCCCCCTCAAGGTGTAAGCCCCATCCACGTTTGAGAACCATGATGTAAAACTTCATAGATCCATGTTCTAGTCATGTGACATTAAACTTCATGATTAATTCCTCATCACATTATGTAAAACTATATCCTTACCTTGTGAAATGAACATTGGATACCCCATTTATGATAATCATGGTATGCCACTACCTCACCATCTCCCTAGGTGATGATCCTCCTACATCAGGTGGATTTCACACATAATACCCACATCATATCTCATCTATTCTCCTTCAACAACACGAGTATCATTACCACAGTATGTTAAAATTCATGGAATGGTCCTATCATAATGCCTTAAACTACAACATTGAACTACATGGGTTTTGATTTCTATCTCTTACATTGGAAACATTGGATACCTCCTTGAGGTTCAATCCCAGCATCATCAAGTGTGATAATATTTCCCTTGGGGGGACACACTCCATCATCTAGTGTGAAACTATCCCCCTTGGGGGAACGAACTCCATCATCCATTGCAAAGTTATCTACCTTGGGGGACACACCCCATTATCCACTATGAAACTATCCCTATTGTTGGAAACACTCCATCCACTGTGGTGTGAAATCTTCCCCCATCGGGTCACACTCCACCATATATCTCCATAAGACATTAAACCCATCAACCAATCTATCCCTATAAGAAATTAAACATTTTCCTATCTCTAAAATACATTAAACCCATACCCTAATCTATAATTCCTACTCCATGAAATAAAAATGAGATCCCTGAGGTAAGAAACCATGGAATACTTATTCCCAGGGCATAAATTACTTCATGATCGACACATGATTCTTTTGGTTCCACACCTAATTTTACTCAAAAATGAGATACCCCCCAAAATAGAAATACTTTATAGGTTCCCTATCTACCGAATGTCTAGAAATTCACAATGTTCTTAATGATAATATCTTCCCTGACCGAAGATTTCTTCCCTGTCAAGAAAGAAGTAGCCTAGTTAACCAAAATCCACCTCAAGATCACACCAAGAATGAGTTTCAAAATCATGACATAAATCTATGAGGTAGAACCAGGCAATGAAATCAGCTCTAAGGATAAATACATGGAAGGAGAAACCACCATCCCATCATCTTGTTTCAATCAAGTAACATACATCACTGATGAATATGGTGATGTCACCATTGCCGCCACTTCAGTTGTGGTGTATATATGGCGGTGTCTCTTATACTCGGCGGTGATTCTCGGTGATATTGGGTTTGTGGTGACTTCTTTGCATCTCAGGCTCGATCGACATCAGGCGTCGAAGTTCCTTCGCGATGGCTCGTCGGCCTCTGATCTCTCGGTGGCGTCTTCAGCTTCTGGTGGTCGGTTTTGAAATGTGTTTGTACAGATCTCGTGCGGATTTGGGTTGCTAGACCTTGTTTTATGCCGATGGATCACTATTTGGGTGGAGCGTTGTGGACTCTACATGCATTTTGGAGGGTGGCGATGGGTTGTGCGATTCTAGGTTGGTTCAGATTCACTTGGCATGCTTTCCAGTTTGGTTTAATTCGGCTTTCGATTTAATCTTTTGGTTGTGTGGTGAAGTTTTGGATTGTTTTTGCTGCTTATGAGGTTAATTTTCATGTATGATGCTGGTTTACGGATTTTGGATGCTGGGATTGAGGTTGGGCAGGGTGGAACTTTTGGGTTGTCTGCGGATTAGGTTGTTAACGGCATCAGGATCTGGTTATCTTCATTATTGTTTCTTTAATGTCCTTTGTGGATGGATTCTTCTTGGAGGTCCATTTCATTCGCTTTAAGGCTGGGTGATTTCCTATGGAGATTTCCAACAGGAGGATTTGGGTCGGTGTCGATGGTCGCACCAGGGGACGATCAAGGTAACCCTTTTTGAGGTTTGGCCAGCATTTCTGATGTTCTTATGCCCTGGTTTGCGGTTTCTTGTAAATTTTCAGTGGTTTATGATGTTTTTTTTATAGTGAAAGTGGTTGTATTGGAATCATGTAGTGGGGTACCGGGAACCCATAAACTGGATTTTGAAAATGAAAAAAAAAGATTAGAATCAAGACAATAAGAAAGAAACATGTCACTTCCAAGAGGAGGGATGATGTTGCACCCATGTGAAAGCATTGAGAAAAATAAATTGTAAACTCAATGTAAAACTATTCTCCCATACCATGGAAACTAATAAAATATTAGGAATCATCATATTTGAATATCCTATTATCTAGATATTCAGTTCCAGGTCCCACCAAGAAAAGGTTTGGATCAACATAAAACTCACCTAGAAATTAGGTTAGTTAACATCTGGAATCCTTAGTATGTGAGATCATCAATATGGATCCCTTATCCATTTTAGAAAGATTATAAAATTTTGGGGAATTGGGAATCTCATTCCCTATACTTGTACAGATGGATGAATCCACATGCCTTAATGTAATCAAGCTATAGAAATTTAGAGACCTAAAGATGATAGACACAAAGGTATGGGGAATGTTAATTTGTAAATACCACATGATGACACACCTACCATGAATTCCACCATGACATTATCTATTGGGAACCCATGTCCCATCTCATCCTCTGAGACCATCCAAATGAGGGTGATAATCACCCTCGTGCATTAGTAAAACCAGAAATAGATCATTCCCACTAGGGATATGGCCCTCTGAGGCCTCAATTCCTTAGATCATGGATAAAACCACTACTATAAGGGCTTCTCAGGGGGTAACCACTACCATTATGATGCAAAATGATTCATAATCCTATTAATGTATACACCGGTAGCTCACTCCCCAATTCTGAGAACATATGGGTTGTTTAAGTCATGCATGAAGTGGCCACTATTCGGGAGATTCCTAGGATGTCTCCCACCAAGTCTTTTCAGCACCAACACCCACTAATCCCATAGGTCCATGGATGGGTTAACATCATCTACACTCCACTAGCCTCAGTCTAGAACACTCGGTGCCAATCCTAGGGTTAAACCGAGGATATTTCCTGATAAGGGCTTATTCTACAACTCCTATGGACACTGCCACTACAAGCATATCCCACAATATCCCTTTAATAGGTGAACATGGAACCATATTTTCCCACATGGGATCGAGAACCTAGAAAACTCTTAGGCATGCTGGGTTGAGTCTCTCAGTAACTAGCACCATCGAAAGTCATTACAGGACATCCTATGATGAGAAAAAATCAATGAGGATGTCCTCTCTGCACTACCATCAACCAACAAAGAGGTCCTCCCTATTCTCTCACTAATCAATACAGTGGTCCTCCATGTGTTCCCGTCAATGAAAGTGGAGGTCCTCCCTACTCCATCAACAACCAATTCATATGTCCTCTCCTCACATCCATAAACTAGCATATATTTCCTACTTTTGTGCCCACCAATCAATATTGAGGTCCTCCACATTCCACTATAAACAAGTGAATTGTACCTCCATGCACCACCACTAATCAACGTGAAGGACCTCCCCATGATGAAGACATACCATACTCTGAAGAATGGTCCTAAGGAAAGAGGGTGAACACCCATCATGGGGGCCATAACCAAGACATAGGACACAACCCACATGGAGAAAACCTGATTGAATCTATGTAATACTAGCTCTGAGAAGTACCACACCATCGGGGATGAAACTACTGGAAGTTTCATGTCATCATAAACCTCTTAGAATCTGAAACATCAGATGAATCAATGAGGGAACCTTCACCCTAACTACTAGATTTTGGGGAAAATCCTAACATGTAAATCTTATTATCCTAGATGAAAAGGTCCATAATATCCCCAAATACCTGTATAGATACATATAGGAGGAGAAAATTATAGATTCCATCTATGGACTCGTAGTACAATTATCTTAGTCCCAACTAGTTTTCCTTCTCTCTACATCCACCCAAGAAGTTAGAGATATTTTTTGGTCTAGATTGATTCCCTTAGATGATGGTGAGTACTCTACCGATCCAGTAATGTATTCTATCTCCTTAGAACATGATGTAGTGGTGAACACCCCATCCTACATGGAAATGGTATTGAATATGGATATACCTCCAAGATATGTCCCAACATACAGTGGCTAAGCAACTGAAAGTCATATCTATGTCAGTTCCACCACCCTCATCTCAGATTTTTCCAATTAGGGATTGGGTCAACTAAGAGTGGGACCCTTCCCTTAAAGAATAGGTAATATGGGATGTTCTGGACACTGAATAGCTATCAATCATGTTTTTTCCACCTATATCTCCAAACATTGTCATCGTGAAGTCTCACTGATGACCAGGCAGTGTGTTTCCTCAAAATTATTTTGGTGATGTTTTACTACATCCTTGATCGATAACTAACCTATCTAGGGTGCCAAAAAAACATGATATTGTCAAATATAAGTGTAGGGATGTTGAGATCACAGTTCCCTCATTATCTCAGTGCCCAAAATTTTATGACTACCGCCATACACTACTAGAAACTCCAATATAATTGTGTTAAGAGCCTCAATATTGTCCATTGGGTCATGGAAGTGGAATCTCCATATGTACATATCAATTTATGGGGGTAGTATGTTGCCCTATATTTTATCCCTATCTTGTGAAAGTATTTGATCCTTAAATTTTGATTGTATTCCAATGATGAAGATTCCCCTCTTACTACCACTAATATAGTCATCACCGACTCACCAAAGGATTATAAGAACATGGCCACTGATAGAAGGCATGGCTTCCTTACTCTAGTATCTTGAGTAATACAATGGGTTCACTAATAACATGATTTTTAAGTAGTACCTGAACCCAAAAAATATCATAGTGATCCCATGTCTCACCCAATGGGGAACCCATTCCTTCTTAGCCAGATTCCCCAGTTCAAGATTGATGGTCACGTACACTCGATCAGAGTAGAATCTAGGGGATATGAAATGTGACCAAGATATGAGTCACCCACCCTTCCTGAGCATCATGATTATAATAATTGGAATCAGGATTATTCTTTCCCTCAATTCAATGAGTCTTTAAATTAATTGGTGGCTATATATCTTCATTGAGATGATGTGATAGCTAATATTTTTTCTTGAATCGAGGCTTTGGAAACATTAAATATTGAAATCCCGCATGAAGGAAGGATTTACCCAGCATCGGTGGACCATGTTAGAGCACGCCCTAGTGTTTTGTAATCCCAGATTCACCCCATTCAATGGAATGGGTGATCCAATACATCAACTATATCACTTTGCCTCAAGGTTCGGTCTAATGTTGTGGAATCTAGAATATCCATAGGCTACCAAATTATTATACTTTGTTCACAATTAAAAAGACCAACATTCAACTGGTACAAATAACTACTCATAAGATCCATTTTCAGTTGGGATTAACTTCATAGATAGTTCCTATTATAGTTCATCTCCACCACATGCAAGATGAGAATCACTGACCTCATCAAGTAAAAAAGAGTCCTAAAGGGATATTTGCTAACTTTATCATCTGATAAAAGGAAATCATGTATTCCTTCAACACACCTCTTTCCAAAGAACAACTAATAATGTTGTGAATGGAAAATAGAAGTAATGAGTTGGTTCCTACCCCTCATATCCTTGAACTACCAGTGTGAATTTATATAATTATCTTATAAGTCTTGTCATTTAGAAGATTCCTTGCAGTGTACTAGACAATTTCCACACCCATTACCCATTGTAGCACCTTCAAGAAGGCATGTGAAATAATATACTTCCACTGAAATATGTACAGAGGTTCAGGAGCTGATGAACCATCTGGAACCTTTTCCAAATGAGCCTCATTGGGAATAGCCTCACCTAAAATAACACCACCAGGTAGAGTCTTGCTGAGCATAGCCTTTTTCCAAGAGAATGTGGATCCATCCCCTCATCAAGGCCAGGCTCCCAGGGTTCCATTAAAATACAAAAGAAATATGATTTATTCCTTTATATATTTTTAGGTATTAAGGTATTTAATTTTTTCCTTGGATAATAGAATTATGAAATTGCTATGGTGAAAGATAACTCATGAGGCCATATTCATTGGCCTAGATGGCCATTTCATATATCATAATATCCTCAGAAATACCATCATGGAATGCATCATATTTAAATATTGAAATTAGGTCCAAGTGGATCATTGATTAGCCAAGTTGGGTGACACCCCAATGTAGATAACATATGTCTAAACTGACCTCTTTATTGATTGTGGAGTCTATGTGTAATGATAATAGGTTCCCAGTGGAAAAACATGGAATTATGATGAATAGTTGTCCTGTAAGGAAGTTTCTTTCACCCATGGTATCATTTGTTCCCTATTGAGCATTACAGAGCCTCTTCTGCTCATCGCATATCCTCTAACAGCTACCTCCAGAACTGCATCGCAGTCTTCTTTGTCTAGAATAACAGAAGCCAATGGAAAAAGGGAAATTAGAGTACCATGCCATTGTCGAGTCCATATCACAGTCTTGGAAATATCATTCCCCCTTAGAGTTAGTATATGTGACTAGGGTCTACCCAATCCTCATCTATTCCATTAATTATGAGTAGGATTACTGATCCATGAATTTCATTAACCTACTAAGCTACTTCACCATGCCCTAAAGTGAGTAAATACCATGTAAACCCCTATAGTTCCTCTATATGACACCATTGAAGGAAGGGTAGAGAGAATGTGTGTTGTTATAATGATCATAACAGTGCCTCAAACTAGTCCATTCATGCTACTGAGACTATGGAATAGGCCTTTCATATATATTAGCGATCACAACCCTCCAAGAAAGCTCAATTAGGTAAAACTCCATAGCCTACTATTTTAGTTGAACATATAGCTTATCTACGGCCATGACATGATAAGATGTGTTCATCTTGAACCCAAACTCAATCAATTTAAATTTATATAATATTTTTTTACAAAATGATAGCTAGTCAGTAGTAAAAATTTTCCAGTAATAGTTAGAACCTAGTGGTTATGCCAATGAAATATGTTTCTCCCTCTCCCAAGGATCAACTCTCTAGGGGAAAAATTATTCCCTTGGCGTGGAAATATGATGTGATAAAGAACATAAATGGAATAAACAAAAATATTTAAATACTTTAGGCTCTCATACGGTAGAATAAAATGTGTTTGGGCCTTGATAAATCCTTAAAATCCCCCTTTAGTTAAAATATGAGGTACCCACTATTAAGACCATCTATGCAGAAGAGGTAGAACAAGATGAATTTGGAGTCATCATCTCCTTTTTTAGAGAGGATGAGGTGTCAAGATACATGGGCACATAAACCCCTTGACTATCAAAACCCCATAAAAGGTGTGGAAATATGTTGATTCCTAATGGATACAAGCATCATGACTAACCTCATCCGGACCCAAATTCTATAAAAACTAGGGATCATAGAAGAATATCATACTCCCTCAAACCTATAGATTTTGGGTAAGATAAGAGTGAGTAGAAGTTATATGGTATGATTTAGATAAAGACTCGGTGTGATGGCTTGGTATTAAGAACTGAATTTATGGTATTCTCAAAAGACACAACCTAGAATGTGATACACATAATACCCTGACTCCATTTTTATGTATAGGTCCCTTCTTCATACCACCAGTGCCTCAATTACTCGCTTAATGGTTGAGTAGGGGTACTCTAGGGAAATGAATCCCTCTTTGACTCTTGTGAGGCCCGTTATTTGAATTTTGAATACTATAAAAAGGAGTTAAATCGTGTTCATAAAAAATGGATCGAGCACATTAATAATCCCAATGATCTAGTGGAAAATACAGTAAGTACATGAGAAGACTTGAAAGATAGCTTCATTCTCCAAATTCATCAGTCAGATCCCACAAATATGGACATGGGTATTTTTTTGTTAACTCTAAGAAAAAGGGTTTTCATGTCTCTAGGAAGAAGGAGTTACCATAGATTACCTGGTACTCCTTTAGTAGACAAATTTAGATGGTACCAGAATACCCTCCTCCTGTAAATTAATATGAAGTTATCCCCATGTTCACTGATCCACTACATTGACACAAGTTTTTCAAAGAAAGGATGAGTCAATGAATAATGACTCATCTCTATTTATTCGATATCAAGAGTTGACCACAAGGCCAAAAAACATACAAAATTGGATCTACATATTTTTTCAACACAATATCAATAGAGTGGGAACCCATCATCAGGGATTTTATGCCTGCTAGAGAAAATGTCATTTCTTCTCCTAATTCAGTTTTCCAAGAAGCATCACCTCTTACCTATGATTCTCTTATCTCATATGATGAAGAGAATGTACAAAACTCCAATCCTTTATTTGATGTGGGTGTATCAACCACCATTGATGAGTTAACCCATGTGAACCTTGTTATGGAGGAAGATACATGGAAAAAATTGATTAGTGAAGTTATGTGTCTAGAGGAGAAGCAGAAGTATATGACCTTATTAAAAGAACACCGCGAAGAATTTTTCTTGAGCTATGATGAGATACTAGGGATGGAACCTCATGTCATTGTTCATAATCTTGGCCTCCCAAAAGGTTATCACGGGTTAAAACATACTAACAAAAAGATATACCCCTTTCATGGTGTTATAGTTGAGGCTGAGTTTGACATGATTATCAAAGAAAACTTTATCAAGGAAGTACAATGCCCCATATGGATAGTAAAAATTATCCCACTTCGGAAGATGAATGGAAACATCAGAGTGTATATCAACTTCTGGGACCTCAATCTCTATAGTTTGGAAGGATGATTTTCTCCTTCTATTGATAGAGCTATTGATTAATAATATAGCAGGTTTAAAATATCCCTCCTTCATGAACGGATACTCTTGATATAATTAGATATCGTTGTCACTTAATGATGAAGAATTCACCACCTTAAAGGTGCCATAATGAACTTACTTCTATAAAGTGATGTCTTTTGTCTTGAATAATGTTGGATAAACTTATCAATGATCCATGAATCACATATTTATGAAAATTATCAGTACATTGGTGGAATTCTATGTGGATGATTTTTTGGTCAAGTACCACTAGTTTCAAGACTATCTTAAGGATCATGAGAGTTTTTTTAGATTCTTTCACACCCCACACTTAAAGAGGAACCCCTATAATTGTTCATTTGGATTCACCTTTGGAACATTTCTCTATTTTTTTCATAATGTGCATAGGTATAGATATTAACCTAGAGAAAGTTAGTCCCACTAATCAAATTCCTCCTATGAGGAATTCCAGGTGTTGTGGGGCTACCACTGCCACATAGCCTATATATGTTGATTTATCACAAGTTTGGATGGAAATTGTAAGGCCTTCTTAAGGATCGTGAAAATGGAACCCTTTACCAGTGGGATAAAAATTTCTAGGGTGATTTTGAGGAAATAAAACTATTCCTTCCTTATCCTTTGATTATGATGTCACCCATCATAGAGAGGGCTTTGGTAAACTATGTGACCAGACAAAAAAGGTCCCTTCATTCCCTTATATCCCAAAAAAATGATAGTATGGAAAAACTATCATGTCTTTGTAACATGCTCCTCAACACAGATACCAGATACTCCCCCATCTATAAGAGTTTCCTCATGCTGGTTTTTGTAGTTCAAAAGTTGTGAAATTATTTGTAGCATCATGATATAATAATAGTGTGTAGACTAGACATGATAAATTATATCCTCGATTTATCCATGATGATATGATGATTGGAATAAAATGTGGTGATCCTATAGTAGTCAGACATTAATTTTTTCCTACAAAAGGCTATCAAAGGACATACCCTGGAAGAATTTATGGCCACACATCCAACCACTAAATAACTTCCCTTGGATACTGATTTCATATATTAATCTATTATCTTGATGGATCGGGCTATACTATGATGGAAGATTTATGTTTATTATTCCTCATAGAGCATGACCGATATAAGGATTAATTAAACAAATCTCAACAGTGTAGTCCTGGGGATCATCTTCATCACCCCAGCACATGATATCTTTCCATACTCTTTCCCATTGTTAGAAGGATTAACCAAAAATGATGAATAGTATCATTCCCCCATTAGTAGTCTCAAGTTGGCACTCAAGATTTATTTCCCTTATTTACATGTGAAGGTTGACTTTAGGTTAGTCATCAAATAGATCAAGGGTGATTTTATCATCAGAAAGTAAGATATAATGTCCCTAATAGAATGAAACTATCAAATAATGGCCCATTTTCTATCTAAGATGTGGTTGAATAATGTTCTTAGATCATATAATGGTTGAGTCAATGCATTGGAGATCCTAGATGTATAGCTTATAGAACATGAACATGATGTCCTGATCATACATGTGGCGCACTGGAGGGTCATAACCCTAACCATATTAGATAATGGAAACCAACAAGTCAGTCAACTGAATACCAGTTCTCCCATGACAGGGCCCTAAAATCTCCTCACAGACATATAAAATCCTGATCTGATGACTCTATTTGTTGAGTATCTCTATAATGTAATTATCCCACTAGAATGATTCGATCATGAGAGAATATGCTAGAATGCATCATAGTTTTTTTTCAAAGTGGTCCTAACATGGATAAATCCCTCTATAGACATGGATTTTATGGAATTATCCTCTGTTTCATTGAATTATATGAGATACCTCAGGTCATACTATAGGTACATGCTAGATCTTATGGTACCCATCAGGTGGTATTTAATCTCTCTCACTAAATTTAGAGGTTTTCATACATCTATCCCATTGTGGTTTATTACTACATTGAGTTCACCAAGAGGTGTCATATATGTTAGATCCATGCAAAAAAATTGATCGACCACCGGTGCTATCACACAACACCAATTATACTTAGCCCTTTCCAGTATGGGGACATAATATTGTGGGACCATACCCGCCAATAAAAACTCAACAATGTGGTTTCATCTTAACCACAATGGAATTATTCTCCAAATGTGTAGAAGTGGTTCCCCTCAAGGAAGTAAAATCCCAGTCTATGATCTAGTAAATTATATCTAAAATCGTCCAAAAATTTAAAGTTCCTCATGATATTCTCATAGATAATGACACGAACTTTTAGGTTGGTGAGTTGAAGAAATTATAAACCAACTAAAACATCTAGTCCAAACATACTTCTCACTTTCAAAAATTAGAAAATCGGTAGATTAAGGCATTCAAAAAGACCCTCTATAACATCATATAGAAAATGGTAGGTCATAATAAGAAGTTTTTTACCGAAAATCTTCTAAATTACCTCTCAACCAATCAGATTATGACTCGAAATTCCACCCACATGACCCCATACTACCTAGTATATGAAACATAGGTAGTATTTCCTATCTAGGTTTAGTTTCCATCACTTTGAATAGATTCTTATGACTAGAAGATTATATATAAAATGCTTTAATTCTATATAGCTATGTTGGAGGCCTTTGAGAAAAAAGGATTCAGGCTTTACATAACTTTGAGAGGCACCATAACATGATAGAGAGAGATTTGAACAAGAAGGTTTGCCTATAATCCCTCCTATAGGGTGACATGGTACTTTCCCTTATAATTCCAATTATACTTAGAAAAAGGACACCAAATTTAGATCCCAAATTGGAAGGAACTTATATTATTCCTAATGACTATTCCAATGGAGAAAACTATTTTATCACCATGGATAGAGAGCGCAACACACCTCCCATAAACACCAAGTTTTTAAATAAGAACTTAAAATGATGATATTTATAGTCCTAACACTATGAACTTAAACTATTTACAACTGGTAAAAGTTATGAGACTTTATTCTATAATAGGTTCGGGGCCCTATGACTTTAAACTAACAGTATCCCCACGGTACATGAATTATAACCATAAAAATTTTTAAATTGGTCAAAGCTACATGTACTTAAACTACAAGAAACCATGTTCTGAGCTCTAAAACTGTAAAATAGGAGTCATGGTCCAATATTTATGACCTTAAATTATTTTCAACACCTATATTCCTAGATCCATGACTTTAAACTAGCAGAAACTATAGTATGAGATGTATGAATTTAAAATAAAAATCCAAATGTCCTCAGTGCATGATGATAAAATATAGTATTTACCTATGAAATAAACACATGATACCTCACATACTGAATTTGGTATGACTAAAAAGGATAACTTCCTCATCACATGATGATAAACTGTATCCTTACCTCACTTTATAAAATTGGGATTCCCCACAATAGCATTTTGATGCCTCAATGCCCTTGTTATAGAGGTTTTCTCATCTCTTCAATTTCATTCTTATACAATACCTATTTACATAACATTGTGTGGCCTTATAACCATTCCTATGGGATATATATTTAATATTAGACATTATGTCTTAGGGAAAAGATGGAAATTCATTTACATTCATCCCTCTGTCCCCACTTATGGTCCATGCATTATGACCTTAAACTATGTTCCATTTGTTTTAAGGTATTTATGTTGTATGTGGGATCACATTCCATCATTTCACATTAGGTTCTACCACTTTAGTGCTACAAAAATACCCTAAAACAATCATTTCCCCAGTCCAAACATCATGAGTTTAAACTATTTTCCATGGGCCTGGCCTTATGACCTCAAATTTTGTAGAATCTACTTCAGGATTACTTTGTGTGGTGAAGAGCCTCCTTGTATCCTTTCACGTTTGGTTTTAACTCTTTAACACCACTCAGACAGCCTATAGGCACTCTCCCCTATGGTCCAAGCTCTATGGACTTAAATTAGGAGTCTTGGTCCAAGAATTTGTGACCTTAAACTATGTTCATCCAGCCTCCTTGGCCCCTCATTAGCATGGTTTGCTACATCCTTGATGTTTTAAAAATTTTACACCCCCACCTATTTCCCAAACTATGTTTGGATTGATTCCCATTCCCATGGGATATATGGTGATGACTAGACCTTCTGTCTCTAGGCCTAGATGCAAATTCACCATAAAAAACAACTATTACCCATGGTTTTGTTGCCCCAAAATTCACCCATGGGACTCCTCTTGAGGTATAAGCCCCATTCATATTCCTAGACCCACTAGTGGGTTGAGATTCACTCATGACCTAACGTGAGGAATAAAATAAAGGGATTATTAATGTGTAAGCCCCACCAACATCCTCAATACATGATGATAAACTATAACTTCACCTATTATAAATTTATGATTCCTCATATCATAATATGAGATGATTCAATACCCTCATTTGAGAGGATAGACCCCTAATGCCATTGGTTGATTACAACTCTACATTCTAGAACTACGCATGTCTTGATTTTCATCCTTGTTGTATATGTAGTGATGCCCGGATATCTTATCCTGGGGTCATCCCCTTCATCGACTCATTATAGGGAATTTTCTTCCCCAAAAACGTGATGTTGACCTGGGATATGGTTTATAGATTTTTGTGTTTCTTGAGGACCCTTTGTCCCTCCCTTCATATCAGTTTATCACAATTTAATTCCATTTAATCATCTTTAGGACACTCATGCCCCCAATTAGTTAGAGATATGTGACCTTAAACTAGAAAATTCCTCTACAATCTGAGAACTATAAATTTAAACTAATAAAAAATAGTTTGAGTTGTAAAACCTTAAATTGAAAATCCTAACATCCCAAGAACATAATTTAATACTATGATCTTACCCCTTACAAAAATAGGATTCCCCATACAGTAATTATGGGAAGACAAAAAAACCTTACCCTATAAAAAAATTGTGATTCCTTATACGATAAGAATGTGCTGACCAAAATAAGATATACCCAATAAAAAAATAGGACTCCTCATATAATGATTATGGGAAGGTAAAAACACATTACTACATACAAAACCATGATGCCTCATATGATAATTATAGGATGACTGATAAAAATTACCCCATAATAACTGGGATGTCTTATACGAAACATATCAGATGATTGAAAAACATTTCCCTTTACAAAACAGGGATTCCTCGTATAAAAATTATGGGATGATCGATAAAAATTACCATATATAAAACATTGATTACTCTTAATATGATATTATTTAGTATCCTTACTAGATTGTACATCACCCCTCTGATGTTGGTCTCCTACCGCACCACCCTCCAGAACTACGTGTGGCCTGATTCCCATTCACATGGTATATGTTGTGATGCTCAAATATTTCATCTTTGGACCATACCTACCATAAATTTATTTTTGCGTATTTCCCCTATAGGCAATCCATGATTCTCACCTACCAAAATATTCATCTAGCACATTTGAGACCATAGCAGAATAGATCCCAGGGCACCTAATATTTAATTTGAGACATTCCCTTTTTCCACTTCCTCACATCCCAATTTCTTGAATTTGGAGAATCTTAATCCTCCCAATATGAATTAGGTCCCTAACAGTAATGTTCCTAAGATATAATGTCTCACTAACCATCCAAGTGTTACACCTCAAAGGATCATTGATAATAAAAAATATGGCCATGTGTTTCAAACTCTATCAACGGTTGATCATGCATTTCTTCTCCCCATTGTATATTGGTTCAGGTATAGAACCTGCTTTTTTAACATTGTTAATAGTTTTTCCAAACTGTTAGGTCATTATTGTCTTACTATCTAGTTTTTTAAAGTCATTATCACCCTCATGGTATTTTTCGATCACTTCCACCCCTCATTTTATTCTCTCCTGCAAACAATAGGAACTTCATACTGTTCCTTTTTTCTCACATTGATCATGGATCACATGGTCTTAGGATTTTATTGGGAGATTTACTCATATATGTTTGAGATGCATGAGTCCCCCAATGGTCCAATCCTTATAACATTAAACTAGGATCCCAAGTCCAAGCATCGTGACCTTAAACTGTGTGAATGTTTTCTCATAATTTTTTTGCGGTGTCTGGTAGCCTCATATACCTATCCTTTCATGTTAGGTAACCTTTCTTAAATACCTTGAATATTATTTCGAGACACACAACCAATGGACCAAGAATTTTGACCTTAAACTATTTGAAATCGTTATGTACTCTACAACCATAAGATAAGAAATTAATTCCAAGTTTCATGACATTAAACTGTTTGCAAATCATCTTCGGAATGTGTCATGTGGCACTGAGACTCCTTAGCACCGAATTCATTTCAGGTCACCTCCCTTCCATTCCATGAACAATATTCTAAGTCATGTTCCCCCTTTATCAAGGAATTATAACCTTTGAACTATTTTCTATCTTCTATTCCAAACTCCACGACCATAAAATAGGATCTCAAGTACATGCATCATGAATTTAAATTAAATTTAAGTCCCCAAAAGATTGTGTTGAGAAATTTCAATAAATCATGGACCTCAATTGATGTTGTGTTATCACTCTACCATTCTACACAAATCATTTTGGGATTCTCACACTATGGTTCAAGAATCATGACCTTAAACTATGTGTCAGTTGTCTCGAGGATGTTTTGTGAAGCATTGAGTGGGATCATAGGACCCTACCAACACATCAGGTTACCTCCCCCTTACACCACAAACATCCCCGATGAGACACCCACATGAATGGTCCAAGCATCATGACCTTAAACTATTTTTTAAATTCCATATATTCCTTTTCTTTGTGAATGGATTCCTAGGCTCACCATGTCCATTGGTTTTGAATACTACAATGTCTTAAATATCATTTTCTCATATTGAGATCCATTAGGTCCAAGAATTAAGACCTTAAAATATTTGCAACACCATGTTAAAACCTCTATGAACTCAAAATAAGAGTAATGGTCCAATAATGATGACCCTAAACTATATGAATTTTTTTGGACCAACAAGTATAAACTTAAACTAAAAAAGACATGTCCTGGTAATAAGACATTAAAATGTTTGACTTAGAATAACAATAAAATGATGTTAAATTATAAGAAACATTTTCCTAAATATATGACATTAAATTCTGTTTACAACATCCTCACCCTATGATGTTAAATTGTATTTCTGTCATCCTCATTGCATGATGTAAAACTATAGATCCACTAGGGCCCTTATCTGAGAATCATGTTTATCTATTTGATGTCGGTCACCTACTGCATCATTCATGTTATTCAACCATCACATGAAATTCGATATGGCACTCCCTTTGGATGATAAGTCTAAAACTTCTTCATACTGATATTATTACTTGATGTGTTCAAATATATAGTGGTGAAATTATGAGAGTGTTGAACTCCATTCAAACATTCCATCAATTCATCACCACACTTCATGTGCCTATTTATTTGTATCCCCATCCTCTTCCATGTCTGAATGGACCCCTTGATGGAATTATCCCATGAAAAACTATCACACCTACCATCCTAGTAACATTCCCTAAAATAATTTTGAAAGAATTTGGAGATTGGTCACCCATTTAGAACATGTTCAGTGGTCAACCATCATTTTTTGTATCCATATTTAGTAACATGATAACTTATTTTATGATTCTAAAAAGGTTATTAGTTATCCTCCATCATCATTCCACTCCCCTTATGTTCCTGATCTTGGAAATATCAATTCATTCTCTTCATTATCCTTTGTTCTATAGAATTCAATTCCCCTGATGTTACCCCATTCATGAACTAGCACACGTTGGAAAATCAAGTTGTTTTTCTAGAGATCCCCATTCTCTATACATATGAATTCCCATCCATGAACCTTCCAATGGTAAAACTATATATTCATACCCCAAGTTTTTGGAAATTTCTTGACACTCTCATATAAATGACCAATCACATTTTCATCCCTTGTTTATCATACTGAGTATAACTCACATGAATTTAGGGATTCATCATTGGTTGTCTCATGAGTGTGATTTAAGTGTGGCAGTGAATGTGAAAAAAATGAAACATTTCCATGAATAAATGTTTAAATTAAATAAACCTAAAAGAGTTGGAAAGGTACATCCATAATCTTGAGCCTCTATTTTTTCTATAAAAAATCCCCCCATGGTTATAACTCAAAGATCGAGCACTTTATCCCATCTAGACTCTAGTGTATATCCTCCATGACCTATTGTAGCCTCATGATCTCTACCTCTTCCTTTTAATTCTTAGGGTGTATTTTTTTAGCCTTTATTTACACCCAAACATTCTATGGAAACATTGTCTCTACTAGCCTCAAGATTCACCTCCCTGGAAACATCACCTACATCTATGGAAGTTTTATTTATAGAGACTAATTCCAGATAACTCTAAGATGAATTCCTTCCCAATAACTAGCATTGGTCCCCCATTGCTGGTTGGGTGAATGATCTACGAGAAAAGATGAACATGTTGATGTAATAAGCTCAATATCTCTGTGGGAGTTTGAAAAGATACATTCTATTTTAGATTCTATGTTATATTGGGGTATGTGGATATCAATGATAAGTTTCCTCAAATGTTCATCCTCACTAGTGATAGATATCATTATTGGAATGCCAGGGAACTGTCCCCTGTATATGAATGGGTGAAACAAGGGCTCTGAGTCTTCCTGTATGACATCCTCATCAAGACCTCTAGTTTTAGTGGTTTCATGCATGAATTATGAGGTATGACCATAAGTATCTACTAGAGCACACTCACCCCCTCTAACAGGGACCCCTTGGTCACTATCGGCTAGCTCTTCTATAATAAAAATCATAGTTAGAGCCTCTAAAAAAATATGTGGAAAGGGGTAAGAAGATAGAGATGAGTTAAAAAACTAATATTAACCTAATAAACATAATCTCACCCAAGTCATTATTCGTAGGTGTGACCTCACCACTCTCTTAGGGAGTCACGCGATCAGTGGATGATTACCATGATTCTTCATCATTGGTACCATGTGTGTCATCACCAAGGGATAATGAATCTATGATGATTTTTCATTGGATGTTGTCTCCTCAAGATCAAGAACACCATTTAACATCACATTCACCTAGTTAGAGGAAAGCTCATGTCCCCCGTGTTGTTGAAAAAAGGTTCCCATAGCTTTTAAATATAAAAACCACTCATAGAAGTGCACCCTAGATGTGATCATGGAGATTCCCACCTTAGAAATCTCTATTCTATCCAGGGTTAGACTCTGAAATAGCTTCTCTTCTATCAGGGTCATCTACATCATTCCCCAGGCTGTCTAAAGCATGGGGAAGGAAGCATCAGTGGTTGGTTGTAGTAGGTAAAACATGTGTTTTTCAAGGGCTCACTAGTTCTACTTATCCCAGCTTGAGATCCCTCTGTCTACTCTTATGCCTATTTTTTAGGGAGTCCATCCCCTTCAAAAGTTGAGGGTGAAAAAACACTTTTAACTGCCACTTGTATATCCATAGTTGGTCCCATGATGTTTTTATATCCCCTCAGATATCATCCCTCCTTCCACCTTGCTTCTCTCGCACCTCACTTGATGTCTCAATTGCCCTTAGAAATTGTTTCTGATGAAATATGAAGAATGTTAGAAAATATAATGGCCTAATAGGATCAATTAAAACTATCATTTTTAACTCATGAAGTGGGTAGTATAGGTAAATGATTTCATATCAATTTCAAAATTTTCATCTTTCAAAGAATCATCAAATGGATACCACATCCATAACTGGATACATACCTACATTCCAATGGTAGGAAGTCATTTGGGGTTTTATACACAATCAACCTTAGTAAATCACAATAGTCGAGAAGATGGGATGTTTTTCTCATATTACCCTTTTGGGGGGAATTATTACCTACTATGGGAATCTCTTATAGATTAAATATGTGTTTATAAATATCTTCTTAATCCAGATGAAAAATTGGTTACCCTTACAAAATGATCAGGTGTTGAATCCTTTTATGTGTGTGGGGGGTTACTTTAATGAATATGTATACATATATCAAAGGTTCTTCATTAATTTTCTGATATTTCTTAGCAACGGGTGGCTATTTATATTTTGAATCCATATAACCAGGAACTTTAGAGTTTATCGCCATCTAGCGAGGTGATTGATGTCTCTAGGATGGTATAGAACCATTATAAGGTTTCCTCTATATCCTATTTATGACAAGAATAAAAACCTACATAGTTTATTTGATCTATGAATTTTAACATGATGTATAAAAGATATATATTAGGACATTTAGGCACTGGGTTTTGAGACTGAGCCTCAGGAAGGCATCCTACATATCCTATTTAAAGTAGGAATCAAATTAATTATATTTTGATCTTTCCCATGAGAAATACCCCAAGGTGGATGTCCTTATATAGGGGTAGTCATATCATGCCACTAATCAAGGCTTATACACTAATATCTCCTTGCATGGGGAATATTTATGATGTAATTGATATGATCATTAAAAATCCCTAATCCCATATTATCCATACTTGGTGAGATAAATAAGAGATATAAAGTGATTAGTCTCATTTAATATGGATTTGGGTCTTGTGCACTGAGGCCTCCTTGATGGAATACTTGATATGGATTTCAATCCTTAGTAATATATCCTATGAATCCTGTTTATAGTACGAATTAAATTATTCATACTTTAGTTAAAATATCAATACATTTATGAACTAGAAGGATGATGGATCCCTAGGAGAAGTTGTTCCCCTAGGGTTTAATATATTTGATATATGAAGGCACTTACCCCGAGGTCGATTTTAATTAGATATCGGTCCTTAAGAAGGCATCTTAGGTGTCCTATTTATAAAAAAACTAGAGTTCTAATAGTTTATTTGTATCCTTGATCTATTTATCAATGAGGAATAATGATAAACTGGTTTGAGAGATTAAGTCCCAAGGGTTAGATTGTGTATGATATGGGGAAAGGTACACTGAGGTTTATTTATATTAAAGCTCAGGCCTTCGGAATGAATCCTACATATACTGTTTATAATAGGAATTAGAGTTCTCGTAGTTTAATTGAAAATAGAATTGGATTGGTCCATTATGAGGTGTCATGCATGTCCTATTTATAAAAGGAATCAAAACCCATTTAGTTCGTTCAATCCATGTAGTTTAACATCATTTGGAACGGAAATATTTGAGGGAACTTTGTAACCATGTATTTAACTCAAGACTTATGAAGGTGTCCCACATATCTTATTTATAACTGAAATTAGATTCATCATATTTTGATTGAGGTTAAGACTAAATACATCCACTGGAAAAGGTTATCATGTCTCAAGAGATCTCTTTAACATATCCTGATTTTCTCCCTAACATGTCTAGGGTGCCTGTATGAAATGTCTAAGGATGTATGGATGCGTACCAGTTTCCTAGAGTACAATTCTAAATAAAATCACATGATCCAGTTGAATTTCCTAGAGGACATCACATGATCAAGATTTCATGTCTAGAGGATGTCTCATGATCTAGCTAACATGTTTGGTGGACATCTTGTGAACTTGATTACATGTTTGGATAATTTTTCATGACATGTATGACATGTATGGGGGACGTCGCATGACTTGGTTGACATGTCTGGAGGACATCACATGACCAAGTTGACATGTTCAGAGGGAATCAAATGACTTGGATGGCTTGTTTAGAGGGAATTAAAAGACTTGTTTAACATGTTCAGAGGACTTTTGATTACTTAGTTGACACATTTAAATAACATCTCATGGTCCAAATGTCTTATTGAGATAGTGTCACGTGACTTGGGTAACATGTCCTAGTACTATAACATGATCTAGGTTGTCATTAGAAGCACATGAATATTATCGTATCCATACAACAATAAGTCTCCCATATTTTTTAGTCTTTTTCAATATTTATTGAATATGTTCCTCAAGGTTTTTCAAGAATTACTTATGTAGGTTTTACGTGACACATTCGACATGTGGGAACTCCTTCGTATGATTTGGATAACATATCATATGTCATTCACATGATCTATAGAGAGATCAAATGAATCATAAATTTATGAAACGTGATCCCTTATGTCATTCCCCAAATTTTACCTAGTGGAATACACTTATGATCACATAACATTCTAATCTAAGTATTATGATCCCATTCTCCCTGTATCAATCATAGTTGTGTACATAGTGCCTTTTTTCCTTATAATAGGGTGAATTTATATGCCTCATTACCCCAATTATATGATACCTTTCACATCGCTTATATTGTAAATATGTGCTGGAGTTAGTGTATGTATTTTTTCATCACACACTTCACATAATCTTGACGCAGGTTGTTCAAGGAATCACATGATATTCAAAAATCACAAAAATACCCTATCATCTCCATATTCACTGAAATCTATCCAACCAAGGGGGTAACTCCTAATAATATTTACTTGTCAAAGAGCCTTCACATGGTTTGGATGACAATTCATGTATTCCTTGCGATATTAGTATGCCCATGGAAAGTCTTTCACGTGATCAAATATGACTTGTCTAGAGTTATTTGCAAGACTAAGGAGTATTTTCAAGGGGGGCTCTATAAAATTAGGATCACATGTCAAAGGTCCCTCTCATGATACAAGTTACATAACCCCTTTCATATGAATATCATCATATCCTCACTCCATGAGGGGATTTCTTCTTCTCTTATCTTATTTTCATCCGTACTGTACATAGATAGGTAATCTCATGATTTCGTTTTAGATTTTTCATAGAAAGTATCTCATCATGTATATAATGCATTTTGTGGTCAATTATAGATCTCTTGATGTTGTGTGAGAATTGTCACAGACACTACCACATTGTTGGAACCATGACCATTCTATGCACGAAATGGGGTTTGGTTTGGGTTTTTTTTCAATCCTCATTGGATGTTTAGAATTTTTTCTAGGAAAGGTATCATATGATTCAAGAGGACAACAGTACTGAAGGTGGCATCGTTTTCCAGTTTTTTCCAAATTTCTAGGCCTAAAAATCAGAAAAAGAAGAAGTGTGTGTTTGGAAAAGGAAGTTGCGCACAAAATTGTAGGTATTATGTAAAATTGTGCACAAGTCATGTTTCAAGATCATAACGTCGAAAAATAGAAAATTCATGAGATGTGTAAAAAATATAGAGTTGTGCATGGAAAACGGTTCTTATACGGAAAGCATTTGTGTGCAGAATGAAAGGTTTTACATGATATGGTGGGTTTTGCACGTGAGGTTCAACGATGCTTATAAATAAGAGATGAACCCCCATCATTCGAGATGGATGAAGACTTAGAAAAGTTCTGAGTTTTGATTCATGTAAAAGTTACACAAAATAGAAGTTGCATGGAAATGAAGAAGTTGCGTGGAAAAGTTAAATTTTCACGCAAAAGTTAAAGTTGTGACCAAAAGTTAAAGTAGAGAAAAAAAAAGTTCAAGTAGCGCACAAAAGAAAAAGTTTCCAGTAAAGAGTGTAGTTTCATAAAATATTTTCTCCATGAAAATAAAATATTGCATGAAAAAGTCAGATCTTGCATGCACAGGGTAAGTGTTGCGTGCAATTGTCAGAGTAGGCTGAATACATGTTTTGATTATCCGGTTCAGTGGTTCAGTGCTTTCAAGTGCATCAATTCAGGACTCTGATGCAAGAAGTGTCTCATGATAAATAGATACAAATAATTCAATGAAAATCTATTGAAGATACCATCAAATTGATAAATTGGTTTTGACTTCTCTTAAGGAAGTTAGCTAGGGGGAGTTGAGGGAAGTGATCCGAGGGACGTAGTGAGATATCCCTGAACCTTTTTAAAGGAATTGTTCCTAGCACAAAGTGACTGTGATGAAATCTTGTAATCCTAAAACTAGTAAAGATATGTAGATTTAGGTACGACTGACACACTGTCGTCATATGCTTCTTGGACATAGCCCTTTTTGGTGAACCAAGTAAAAGTGTTGTTCCATCTCCTAGATTTCATTTGTTTGACAAATTTAACAAGTTCCTACCAATGTGGAAACAAGATCTGCAACTTTAAAAAGAAAAATTTGACACCCTAATTCACCCCTCCCCTCTCAGGGTGTTATGGGGTCCTTCTCTCCTCCTGTCTATGGTGAATTCAATGATCGATACTGTATTTCACTATGTTGTGCGATCATTGTCACGATCACTCCATTTTTATATGGAGCTGAAGGGGATTCGCTTGATCTAATGGGAATATCCAAGTTACTTATCATACTAAAGGTTGCAGGAAAACACACTCTCATGTGACATAGTTGATAAATAGCTAGGGTATTTTCAATATCTCATGAATCACATGAGCATGTTGCATGAATATCAACAGAAATCACCATCCTATGAGGCTTACACACTTTTCCACCTTTATTTTACAAGTGGTTTTGGGTGATTTTTAAGATTTTATGGATTAAAAAGTCTCATGATATATGTAACTTTTTGGAAGCCTTTACATGATCAATAGTGCTTGTCAAGATTCCTTCAAAAGAATATGAGGGCTTCTCAAAGGGGCTTTATGTTATTATTTTCACTTTTCAGAATTCCATATAAATAATAAGAGTACTTATCAAAGGGGATTCATGTGATATTAATTAGATCATTTGTATCATATGATCTATTCAAATTAAATTCCAAAGGTCACATGATCATGTTTCCTTATAAATGTTAGTTTATTTGCGTGATTCATCTGTTTTCCCTTACTTTTTCTATAGTGAAAATAATACTCATGCTTTAGGTATTTCTTCATTTCTAGATTTTCCAATGCTCATTTGGTGGGATTAAATGAATTCCTTCTTCCAAAGATATTTCCATAGGGATACAAACTCAGTTATGAGGATTGTAAAGGCCCACCTGAGTCCTTGAGGCTTCTGTGGATTGGTGTATGGGGCGACGTTTGTTCTTTCAGATGGCCTTTGATATTAGGCAGGATTTCCTATAAATAGGGGAGTGAGAGGAGGCTCATTTCACTGGTAACCTTGATTTCTAGATCTCTCGTGATTTATTCTATCTTGTGAATCCTATACAAGAACTCACCCCATGATCCATTTTGAAACACCTCTATACAATTGTTGATCACAATACATATTTAACAAGAATGTTTCATGAGATCTATTTCGTCATATTTTCTCATGAGACTTCACCACCTGAATACTTTGTCTCTGCACTTTTTCAAACTAGTCATTGATAATTTTTTGAACATTGACCAAGGTCCTCAGTTATATGACTTTCTTGTTAGAATCACATGATCTTCTAGCTTGTTCAAGTGATCAGATGATCATCATGTAGTTTTCATGACCATATCAAGTTTAAATGATCACAAGTATTATGAATGATCATGCAATGGTGAGATTCACCTGGATAATGCAATCATCATGATTCTATCGGAGTCACAAACCTCTTTTAATAGGATTTTCTCAATTTTTTGATATATGATTATTTTTTTATATAGATGGTATCTAGTTCTTATAAATCATCCACAAAATCAGTCATATGTCCCTGGTTGATGGGAATCAAAATGTTGACCCTCAATATCAGGTGAAATCTGACAATGAGGTTTTAAAGAGGCTTATCCCATTTAAACATAAAATATATCCCTTATCACACTAACTTATATTGTATAGATTCATTCTACAGGATGATGATATTAATACCTCATCCGATTACAACATTTTATCTTAAAGGATATGATCTTCCCTTCATTATGTTCAAATGATTACTTCTTAAGGTAGTCAATTAGTCGTGGTAAAATCCCAAAGGTTGTCTTATATGTTAGTGAAATACCCTTAAGTCCTAGAGGGTTGTGATTTTTCCCATAATCCATTTCATTAGAGTCATTTGATCATAATCATCTCCTCCATGAATAATCTATAAAGAGATTGTAGATCTATGTGGGACTTACGTCCTTGTGGTAATTTTTCTAATGAATTTTCATGGACTTTTTGGGTAAAATAGAGCTTCTCATAATTTTCCTATAAGATAAATGCTTTTCTCCATTATGAGGTAGCATGGATTTCTCATATCATCATATATCATCAGTGATAGATTTTTAAATAACCTATTATCCATTGGTTCCTGGTAGTAATTTCTTTCATATATCTTATGGTGATGTAGGAATCATCTTCTGGGGTATCTATCGACTAGGAGAGATATATGATCTTTGGTATATGTTTGATTAGTTTATTCCTAACACATATATTTGGGAATACCCCACACAAAATCTTAACTTGTAAGGGGAAATTCATACCATTTTTAAGGATAATTTAAGGAAATAGATAAATTTATTCTCACCCATTTCCTATAAGGACTAGATCAACATCATTCTCTTCCATAGAGGATTTCAGATAACCACTATACAATTTCATCGGTGCCCATCCTCCTAGGTCTATGACAATGAAAGCTCATATTGAGAAATCATTGTTGTTGGACAGTATACCACATGGGGATACTAGGTGATACAACAGGTATAGATGGTGGGGTTTTATCCAGATTTCTGAATGGATGGATTTTCCCAACTGAGGATGCATTCTTGGGAATTTATGTTGATTTTCTGGTGATGAGTGCTTGATTAGAAAAGAGTATGGATCTTAATCTATCCGTAATGAATATTTATTTCCTCTACCAACTCTTAGGCCATATATAACAATGAATAATCCCTTACAGTATTGGAGGCACTTTCCAGTTCTCATTCAGCTAGATAGGGGTGTATCTCCACCATTACTAATACCTTAACACATCCAGGATCCCAGATCCTTCATTTTATCCTAGGATATTGAATATTTATGAGTTTTATGTGATTCATATTAGAACCAAAAAATTCATTGACATGTTGATCCAACCTAATTGTTTCAACTTTATCCCATATTCAACACCAATAGGGACAATTGTTGATAATGATAGTGCATATCTCTATGAAAGATCATACAAAATATATCTTTGGATGGGGTTTTCATGTAACACATATATGAGATGATGATTTATTCACCATATGACCATTATCGGTTCTCTATCCAATTTAGTTACATCCAAAATATTTCTCCTCTCACTTTATCTAGCATATGGGGAGAACAACATCTCTTGATTATTTGCTAATTTTGTCTTATATTTCCATATGAAGTCACAAATTATAATATTATTATTCCATAATTTAACACCCCCTATAATCTTATATTATGATTATTCCCAGTATTGGGTCAAATCCTACCTAGGTGGTGTGTTTAATAGTTTGGTCCAGTAGGGGGATAAACCTTGTGCTTCACCAACTACCTTATTTATAGCAACAATATTAGTTGATTCAAGACTCGAGTGAGCCCCCAAGGAAGCTTCCTCATCCTAGAAATAACCATTCCATTAGTGGGTCATAATTTTCTGAATAATTTGGTCCTTCAATACAAGTGAGTAACGATGCATCATTTGAGATAATAGCACACAGAATTTACTCTATTTCTCATTGTTCAGCTCAGGAAATCATTCCCCCTTTTGACATACATACCCCAAAATTTACAGCATACCAAGAATGCTGCATGATAATATGGAATAATATTCAAACCTTGATCATTGAGACTCCCCTGGGAATATTTCATAACCAAGAGAAACACTTTCTCTATATCTTTAATGATTTGGGAACAGGCGCCATCGACCACTAACCATTATACAACATCATGTGACAAATTGTCTTGAACTAGAAATAATTGGCTAACATCGATGGGGATTTTCATGGTTTTTATGATGAATGTCCTCTAACCTAGTTGATCAGGTAAGTATTAGTAGTATTATAACAAATACATTAGATAACATCTCATTCATGCACCATGATGGATGAATTGACCACACAGATAACAAAACAAGAGGATATCATAGCTCACTTAAAGTATAAAATTTTAGCATCATCATCAATATTTCTGACTAATCAAAAAAGAGTTGAGGAGATTTCATCTTTCATTCAGACTATTTGTCCTTGGGAAGTAGCAGAAGATGTCAGGAAAATGTGACATCAGTGCTCAAGCGACAGTTCTCGCCAGACTTTGGTGGATTTCCAAAATTTATTCAATCAAATTTCATTAGAGTATGATTAATTTTTTGTTTTGAATGAATACCTTGAGAGGCTATAAAAGAAATGGATTCCTTATGTTTTACCTTATAAATGAATATATCTTCTAAATATTACATATCATTTTATAACTTTCATTTATTCATGATACACATGACATTTCATTAACTTGATGTTGAATAGACTACAAAGAATACCCATCCTTTGTAAAGTATAAAGTAATCCTAAATTCCTCGATTTCAATTCTTGAATCAAAATATATTATTCTTGGGAAATTCTCATGAATTCCCACTGACATGTGATTTCTCATTGATGTACCTGCTCTAGTTCTCTTGAGATCACCTGATTTACAAGGATAATTTGGGTAAATATAAATGTTCTAAAGAGAGAATGATCTAACTTCTATCTAATTCAGTGGAATTGAGTTGCATATATTCATTTTTTATAGGAAAAAATGACGATCCCTATACAATTTTCATCTAATGGTTTTTGTTGTCTTAAATTTTTCCTAAGATTCATATAGGGTAAGGATTATCAGGCATGGACTTGGATTTCACTCAGGCTTCCCTCTTATGGGTTTTTGGCATAACATGTTTTATGTAATTTTCATTTATGAGTGATCAATATTTCTTATATCACAAAAATTTCATTCCTATTGATCATAGACTCAACTTTGTCCCAGGATTCCCTTATCAATTTTTTGACCTAGTGAACATTGTGTCTCTTTTAATTGGCTAT
The DNA here is from genome assembly GCA_963277665.1 of Viscum album. Lineage (NCBI taxonomy): Eukaryota > Viridiplantae > Streptophyta > Magnoliopsida > Santalales > Viscaceae > Viscum > Viscum album. Next base: position 778,894,750 of record OY728158.1, read on the forward strand.
TTTTATGTTCTGTAAATTAGACCATTTTTGTTCTGTATATTGAGGCCTTATATCTTTGAACTTTTACTGATAGAAATGTACCATTTATAATGAAATGTTCTCAATTAATTTTAATTTTATGTGGTAAGGATAGATTCTATGTAGTTAAACATCATATGGTAAGGACTATTCCTTGTAGTTTAATGTCATGCTATAAGGATGTAAATATTCTACGCAGTATAAATTATTTATACCAATACATGATTGAGGAATATAGAATATAGGTAATACATTACAGGTATGACCCAAAACACCATAAGGTGTTGAGTTCTGTTGTTGTGTTTCTAGGGATCGTGAGGATCAGAGTTTCTTTCCGGTAAGGAGTAGATGCCTCTAGTGGGTTTGTCAAAGCCCTTATGTGCCTCTAGCATGGTCAACAAAGGTGTCCCCACTATTTTAAATCGGTCGATATATATTTTGGTGATGAAATTGGTGGATGGAAAAATATTAGGAAAGTTGATTCCACTTAGATAACTAGAATTTGGTTTGAGTAATTATTAAATCAAAAGTTATAATTGATGAATATGGAATGGGTAAAGAATATTGGGGATCACCCAAAACACATTAAGGTGTTGAGTTATGTCTTGGTGTTACCAGGGCTTATGAGGATTAAAGATCCCTTCATTTAAGGAGGATATTCCTTTAGTTGGTAGGTTTTTGTTACCATATGTCTTGCATGCAAGGTTAAGTAAAGTTAATACACACTGTTTGTTTAGGTCCATGAATGATTTGTGGAGACTCAAATGTAAGGAAAATTAAGTGGATTATGGAGAATATAACTATCTAGGAAGGGTTATAGAAACCTAGGGTGGTTTATACTTTGGTTTTGATGCTTGATCCCTACACTTTGTGGTCTCGTGTCATGAGTTGTGGGACATAAAATGATTTGGGAATGGAGTGTCACATTTCTTATTTGAGAAATGGTATAATATATGATTACTTAATGTCGAGGATGTCAAATCCTCTTGAATAGTATGGTTATGAAGATTATAAATCATGTGCTTGGAATATCTGACTTAACTGGAGGTGGGAACCGATGGGTACAGTTCTACCATCAAGGATGGAAGGATTCTTTAATGTTCTATACAGTCAGAAAAATAACTCTTGTATTTAAAGGGGGCCTTCCTGGGATCCATGGGACTATTTGGAGGAACCTATCCCTATTACCAATTTTCTACAAGGAATATCTAATAGAAGATAATCCTAAGTTCCATGGGGTTACAAAGTAAGGATATCAACTCAAGGAACTTATTATGTCGGATCTAACATCAAAGTTATGATGGTGGATTGTGGAATATGTAAGATTCAATAAGGGTTTAATAACCCTAAATTTTTTATGTCTACCTAATAAACACATTATCGTAGCAAGGAGATATAAAAAATTATAACTAGAACTTTTTTCTTGAACTAGGGGGTCCAATGAAAATGAATCAATTTTTTTAGGGACATAAAGTGGGCCCTATGAGAATTATGAATCATTATTTGAACTCTAATTTTTTACAAATATATATATGAGGAGTTTAGAAAGTGGATAATTGAATTTTTCTCAATCCACCCTATGCAAGTTTCCAACATGAAATGATTTATGTCTCTTTCAATATTAGTTGTGTGTCTTTTAATTGGACCATAAAAGTATAAGGTTTAAGGTAAAACATATTTGAACAAATTGAACATAGTTTAAGGTCATGAATCACATTGACTTGGTATGAAGGTAATGTTACACAACAACAAATATAGGATAATGAGGGATAAGAGTACTCCACCATCATTTTGAGTGGGAGATGAAAATTTTGTAAATCATGGATTGAGGTTATTAGTCCATGAATAATAATATGATAAAATAATATTGGGGATGGACCAAAACACCCTAAGTTGATGACCTTTTCTATAGCGATGTCAAGCTCACAATGATTAAAAATCCGTTCCTGCGGGACCAAGATGTCTCTGGATGGTAGGTCCAAGACCTTATGCATTTATATAATGGTCAAAAAGAAAGATATATTTTCTATTTCAAGGGTCATGAATGGTTTTTAGAATCATGAGGAACTCAAGCCATGAACAGGGATTTATGTGTTGAGGTTATCGAAAGAAAACAGAAGTACCCCATTCTCTGGTTGACTGGGAAAACTTTATTGTCATTCCTTAACAATGAATGATTATGGGTTATGTTCTAAAAATTTTAATGATATGTAGTGGGGACATGTATATAATGAAATTTAATGTCATTTGATAAGGAAATTTTCATTTTAGTTTAACATCATGCAGTAATTATGTGGGAACCAAAATAAAAATTGTGCAAGATTTCCATGGGAAACTTTTCAATTGTCGGTGAATTTAGATGTAGGGAGCATCTTTTATCCATGAACAGGATTATTGGTGGGTATCTATATGATTAATCCTTTCTCACATTGATTTATCACATGTGATCTAAATTCGTATGTAGATTTAACTCATCCGTAGGTAGAATGAGCTTTTATGACTCGATCATATTTAAATAGATGTATATGTTTCATTTATGGTCTGTTCAATGAGAATACTTTTTTAGTGAAATTTAACATCATAAAAATGTAACATATTTCTTGAAATGATGATTTTATTGGTTGTTTTTTCAAGTACATCTTTTTAGGTTCCCTTATCACACATGATCCATGATTGGAATGAGAAACAAGGGGGAAATGGGAAATTGACTAAGTCGTGACAGAGTGGGTCTTAGATAGATCACTACAGAGGTCAATCCTATATATAGTTAGGGGTGAATTGATTTTATAATTTTATTTGATGAAACTATACCTAGTATTGGGGATCTGAGCATCACTACATATCCTATGATGATAGTAATCAAGCCACATGTAGTTCTTGTATAAAATATCCATGTGTAGGTCTGACTCATACTTAGGGATTGGGGACACATTTTTTTAAATGATAGTTGGACCCAAGATTTTATATTTGGGGGTTAATATATATCATGTGATGATAGGAATCAATCCGAACATATTTCACAAATGGGAAACTCTCTAGGAAGGTTTGACCCATACAGAGGGGGGGGGGAATTGTTCCCATTTTTATTGTTGTCACTAGACCCATGATTGGAGATCCAAGTGTCAGTATGTATCTTATGATGAATTTAATAAACCCCCAAATAGTTCTTAAATGGGAAACTATATATGTAGGTCTAACACATATGCATAGGGGGAATTGTTCACACTGATTTTTGTGGCTTGACATAGGATTGGATATGCAGGAGTCACTACATATACTGTGATGATAGGAATCAATCCACACATGTTTATTGAATGGTAAACTCTCCATGAAGGTTTGACCCATATGTAGAGGGGGGTATTATTCCCATTAATTATTTAGGGGGAACTAGGATTAGATATCTGGGTGTCACTATGTATCCTATGATGAAAGGCATCCTTCCACACATAGTTCTTGAATGGGAAAATCTTCCGACAGTTCTAACCCATATGAACTATGGGGAATTATTCTTGTTGATTGTTATATTTGGACCTAGGATTGGAGATCACAAGGTCACTATACATCTTGTGGTGATTGGAATCAAGACACAAATAGTTTTTTAATGGTAAAATCTCTTACTCTGGTCTGACCAATACACAGAGGGGGCATTGTTCCCATTGATTTTTGTGAATGTACCATGTATTAGAGATACAGGAATCACTACATATCCTATAATGATAGGAATAAAGATAAATGTAGTTATTGAATGAGAAAATATCTTACGTATGTCTAACCCATACACAGTGGGGGAATTATTCCCATTTATTATTTTAGATGGACCTAGGAATGGAGATCTAGGTGTCACTACATATCATGTAATGACATGAATCAAGGAACACATAATTCTTGAACAGAGGTGTAGTAGAATACCAACACCAAAGATAGTGACCCTCTTAGGTGAGTCCTAGTTTCATGACCCTCCCTCCCAAAATACCCCTCCTGGGCTGGCAATGGAGAAAAGGAGATAATGACCCCCAAGTCCTGCCTCCAAAAGTTCTTGGGTTGGCGACTAGCACCAAGGGTGTAAAAATATCTCAATTTGGGATGCATTACCCATTATAAGAAAACAAGATCAATAGAGAGTATATATCCACCAAAACCAACTCCATGACATATATATAAGAAAACCTAAAACTATCCTATAATGCATGCGCAAAAATAACCGATTCAAATAAAAGTATCCAATGTAAGTACCCCAAATCAAAACTAGAGAAGCAACACAAAGACTATCTTAAGGTCTGAGAAAGTAACATCCATCACATTTCACAGAATCCGAATAGAAAAATAAATATAGTTATATATATATAGGTTGAGCATAAAGGTATACTCAGTAGAAAAAACAAAGTCTCTCATTAATAAGTGGAAGGTGCATACTAACTCACCCATGAGAAAACAGCAGAACCAAAAACACCTAATAGGTAGACTAACCATAACCTCGACCTCACCAAGGAACGATCACCAAATAATTAAATCCATTTCATATAATGAAATATAAATCACATTGATTATAGGGTACCCCACACCACTCTACCACTGATTAGCTACTCTCAAAACCCAATGGAAGAAATCCTAACACTCCAACCACTTTCAAATATACCACATCACATCCCTCCCTTACACACTTTGGACTCACAACATATCCCACACACACAAACCTAGGCCTCAAAACACATCACATTTCATCCTAAAGACACCTGGGATACCATATCACAACTCATCCCGAAGACACCAGAGACATCACATCAGAACTCATCCTCAAGACACCTAGGATACCATATCACAACTCATCCTAAATACATTGATGCTTTTCAATTTTGTTTTTGTTTCTGTTTTTGTTTTTTCACCATATTTTATGATCACTAATTTTAAAAAAATAAAAAAATATTGATTGATCTCATCACATCCTTCCCAAATAATCTTGATCCATCATCGCTTGGAAGATGGAGTAGGGAAGAGCGGGTGGCCATTCAACTATCCTGGCACCGAGATGTTTTAGAAACATATCCCCCATGTGAATATGTGGGTATTCAGAACATTATGCTCAATGTGGGTGGGGTGTGTACAGAAATCAAAATAATATACAATTATATATATATACTATCAAACACACATTATCAACCTATGGGTTCAGAAACAAACAATCAACTAACAACACTATCACCTTTTCTGTCACCTCTAAATGCATTTATTAGTATCTATAATAGTCATTTATGAAGGTGAATATCCCTAATAATCTAATTTTTCATCACATTTCCTCCATGTTTAACACTATTTCATTTTATTATTTTTCATTAACCACTTTTAACCACGCAACCCATCATTAAATTTTACATTGAAAAAATTCCATCCCATTAACCAAACCAACCCATGTTGTTTCAAATGTTATTCAACAATTATTTATTCCATCACTACTCAGTAATCCAGTACAACACATCCACATTCCACAAACAGCTTAGCATACCTTCACCCCACCACCCTAAAAGCATGACCAAACAAACTATCAACCTTGTATGCCCCAACCACACATCGGTGTCCCACAATCATGACCACATAACCACATATCGACCCACATCCCATTGAAACCACACATAGACTCCCCAAAATCATGGTCACACATCACATCAAGATCATTTTTATAGATTTACAAATGGTCTTTTATCACATTTCACTTTATTTTTATCTGTGTTATCACTCAAACGGAAATCCTAGGGAAATAATTTCATTAGTCTAGTATAAGTAATTATAAAATTCCCATTTATGGTTATATTACAAAAATGACAACCCAAGAATCAATCACAGCTCATATATCCTACACAAATAAACACCCCAATGACCACAATTTTTAGTGGCGCATCAAACCCATAAAATTTATAATATCATAACCATATGAAGGATGTAAATACATGCAAATAATACCTATTTACACTTCAATTTAAATTCACACAATTATTTATCTTTAATTAATCCATAACAACCATAACCCATAGGTAAACATAATCAAACCCCTCTAGTATGATACAAAAATAAATAGAATTGATGGAATCCCTACCTCAAGGAACATTTCCTACTCTCTGCACACCACAAGGCAAAGAATAATTCCCCCAAACCGTAGCCACACCATGAAGAATTGCAAATAAACCTACACTGTATCCCAAGACAAAGAAAATTCAACCCAACTCATACCCCAAACCAAACTATAACACCATAGTGAACTCTGAGGAATAATGGAAGAAAACCAACCAAGAAAGGGAGAAGAACTCACTACAGATCAACCAATGATCTCCAAAAAACAACCACTGGGATCAACAGATCAATAAGGGAGGAAAATTTCATAAATAACACCTCGATTCACCTACGGTTTTCCAAAAATGAGAGAAAGAAGAAACCATAGCTGAATGAATGATAGTTCATCCAAAAAGAACATTAAATCTGCACTATATTGGGGGTTTAAATTCTATGTAACCCCCATTCATATTGTGTAAACCTAGGGGTTTGGTTTTCTCTAAAAAATGTGTTGACTCTTCATTATATTATTTATTTTTAAATGATGATATGTTACATGTTTTGAAACCCTGTAAATACTCGAACCCACAATTATGGGTTTAGCTTGTATAAATATTGTGTGTATTTTTTTTATAAAATAAAATGAACAAATACATAACATTAATTACATACCAAGAACTTTTATTGGTCAAGGTTTTAGAGGATTAGATACACACCTTACAAATTAAAAAAGATGAACAATATGAGATGAAATAAACAAAAATAATTTGTGTGTGATAGCCTTATAAGAGAAGTGATTACCTTCTAAGTGTTATACTAAACCTATGAAAAATAAAATAAAAACTTAGAGTGAGTAATTATTTTTCGTAGTATGGGGTTTTAAAATATTTGATATTTTTTTTATAATATTATTTAAAAAATACTTTCAAAAATAAATTTAGAAATAAATTTAAAAAATATTTTAAATTACTTATTCCTTAAAATTTATATACAACTTTTGAAAATATTTATGTTCAAAAATTGTTTTAAATATATTCCATTGGTTTTTCTGAAAACAATATGATGGCTTCTAAAACTAAAACATTGAGGGAACTTGAAACAATGAAGGTTGTATTGGGCCTACCCACTTGTCGAGGGAAGAGTTCATTACCTATTTCTTACTATATTTACAACGTTCATGTGTCCAAATTTTACAAAAACCTTTTCATCTTGCCTTACATATATATATATACATTTCTAGTGGAGTTTTTGATATAAAAAACATAAACATGAATTAAATACACATACACTTACATATAAATGTATAAATATAAATCATAATGGAAAATATCTTGTTAAACTTGGAACAAAAAAATCTCTTGATACATATACTTTTCATATTTTCATGGAAAATTATACATCCATATACTTAAAATTTCATTCATGATCTCTTAAAGATTAATTTTTTTTAGGTAGTTTCGTTGAATAAATTTATTCAATGCACATGTTTACATGTATATACATATATATATTTATGTGTAATAATATATGAAATTTCATGGAAAATCAATGACATGTGTCCATAATCATGATTTATAAATTTCTTTTATATAACATGATTCCATTTAATAACATTTTGGAATCCTTAACTTTTATTTTCTTAAATACATGTTTTCACTGATATAAATAATCATAAAAATCTATTAAATAATAGTTATGAACATAATAATAATACATATATATCTTTGAATAAAAAAACTTACATATATATATACGTGGAATTTATAACATATAGGAATAATTAATTCAATGTTAAACACAATCTTTGATAAATATAATCTATTATACAAAAATAAATTATATTTAACCAAAACCATGTCAAAAAATATATATAATTCCCTACATCCAAAAAATCTTAAGACAAAAAGATAAATTATTAATTATTTATATATATATATATGTTGTTTAAATATAAAATGATAAAAATAAATTAAACTCTTACTTGATTTTATATAATTTAAGAGAATAGAATACATATATAAATATACTTATATAAATTGTAAAACAAGAATAACTCATAAATGAACTAAAAATTTTGAAATATTTTAAATAAAAAAATACACCACTAAGGTTTCTCTTAAAATATAATAATAGAATAAAATTAAAGAATTAGAAATCTATAATATTAAAACTTGATGTAAAATAAATTCCCTTACTTGAATAGAATAAAATAAAAACATGCATTTTCATACTCTAATAATTCCTCTCTGAACAGCAAATTGGTTTTTCCAATTTTAATTTTCCCACTGATACAAGGCATTAATTTCCATATTTTCTACTTTGTATACATCTACACACACAAGCTTGTGGAGATAGATGATGATGACGATGCAGACAAGAAATGAAAAAATAATTATACACTCGTAGTAAACGAATCATCTGAAGAAAAACACACATAACACTTTAAAATCACAATTTAAAATAACTAGAATAGGAACATCTGAATCGACTTTTGTAGATCAAATTTAACAATCTATTCATAGTATAAAAGAAGACTAGAAAACTACAAATGGACCACATAAAATATAAAAATAGGTAAATTTTACATAGTAGCTGACAAAGATTGAGGTAGAAAAAAAATATTAAAACTCCACCATCAGAAAATCAATTCTAGATTTGATGCAAAAAACGAAAACCAACATATAATATTTTTGAATCAGATGAATAAAATAAATAATGAGAATGAAGTCCATCTGATGAAGAACATCACTTTCTTGAACCCTATCTTTTCTCAAAACCCTATCGCTACTCAGATCTAGTTGGAGGCTCTCATCAGCCTCCTCCATATCACACGAGATGGCCATCAGACCCAATAACTCCCTCAACCAGCTTGATTTTTTCTCAAGCTTCTTCCTCAGTTATGTGCTCGACTCCACTCCCTAGTCCTTGGCCGTCTCAACTACACCGAAGTAGAGATCTCCTTCTGTGAAGACTCCCAAACCCTAAAAGAACCCTTAATTATTTTTCTCTATTTATTATCTTTCCCTTATTTTACCATTCTTCTTTTTATAACATAATTTGAATATAATAATACTTATATATTTATAAGATTTTTATTTATTATTTATAAATTTGTTAAACAAATAAAAGTTAGTATTTATTTATATTCCAGAAAAATAAAGTGTTAATTCAAAAAATATAATGTTATTGTAATTATATATATTTATCAGAATTTTAGTATTTAATATATTCATAGTTTATAAATTTTATTAAATAAATTTCAAAAAAACACATGTTTTTATTATTTCATATATCTATCTATCTATATATATATATATATATATATATATATATATTATCTTCAAAATTTTAATTATTTTCATCAAAATAATATACGACAAAATATTATTTCATTAAATATAATGTTTTAATATTTATATACAACACTAGGCATTTATGAAAAACCAAAATTTCAAAATTGATTTTATTAAAAATTTATTTTTTATTGCCTTAAATTATGAGATGTATTTCTATTTATTTATATTAAATTCATATTAAAACAATGTTTATATAAAAAAAGTTATTTGTTTATAATTTTAAATATTAAAATAAAATAATATTTTTCTAAAATTAATAATTTATTTAATAATTTTTGAAAACTATATTTTTATTAAAAGAATAATTAATTTTTATTAATCATGTATTTTAGAAAAAGTTACATAAAAAATAAAAATAATGGAATGTCATTTTGTTGAAATCAATTAGTTTTATAAAAGGTATTTCATAAATTAGATTATTTAAATTATAATTCATTTATTATTCACATTGAAATTTCTAGGATGTTGCATTCTCCCCCCATAAAAAAATTTCATCCTCACAATTCGTTCGCCAAACATAAAATATTCTGAATTTATATCTCTAGAATTAGAAAAAACTAGTACTACTATACTCCTATATTATACCGCTTGGATGACAAAATCTAATCTCAAATGTTTTCTAGACCGTTGCTTTGATACCAAGTGTAATGACATGAATTTTCACTTCTTGGTTCAGATTGTATAAATTTTGTGTATAATTTTTTTATAAAATAAACTGAACAAATACACAACATTTATTACATACTAGGAACTTTTACCATTCTAGGTTTTGGAGGATTAGGTACATGACTTTCAACTTAACAAAACTGTACAAAATAAAACAAAATTAACAAAAAGACTTTGTGTTCACTAACTCTATATGAGAAATTATGCTTTTAGAGAGTTTTGCTAAACCATTAAAAAATAAAATAAAAACAGAGGGTGTGTAATTATTTTTCCCAGTAAGGGGTTCTAAAAGCTTTGAAAAATAATTTTAAAAAATTCTTTTGAAAATAATCTCAAAAAACATTTAGAAATACGTTTCAATTTTTTTTCTGAAATTAATTACACCTTAAAAATACTATAACACACTAAAAATACTTATATTCAAAAAAAAAATTAAACATATTCTAATGATTTTTCTAAAAATAATATCCAATCCTTTGAAAACAAAACACTAAGTCCACGTGAATCATTTAAGGTTGTCTTAGGCCTACCTAATTGTTGAGGGATGGGTTCAATCCCAAATTACCTACTATATTTACATTGTTCAAGTGACGGAATTTACAAAAACCTTTTTATTTTTCCTTACACACACACACACACACACACACATATATATATATATATATTCATTTTCTACTATATCTTTTGTTAAAAAAACATAAAAAAAATTAAATACATATAAACTTATATATAAATGAATAAATATAAATCTTCATGGGAAACCACTTGTTAGATATGGAACAACCAAATCTCTTGATACATATACATAGTGTATTTACATGGAAAATTAAACATATATGTACTTAAAATTTAATTCGTAATATCATAAAGATTACTTTTTTGTAGGTAGATCGATTGAAAAAATTTATCCAATGAACATGTTTACATGTATATACCTATATATCTACATATATTAATGTATGAAATTTCATATAAAATCAATGACATGGGAACATATTTATGATTTATAAATGACATGCATATGACATGATTCCATTAAAAAAATTGGAATCCTTAAATTTTATTTTCTTAAATATGTGTTTTCATTTATATAAATAATCACCAACAATTTATTAAATAATATTTATGAACCATATAAAAATAAATATATATTTTTCATTAAAAAGAAATTTACATATATATATATACAAAATATAATGTAAAACATATAGGTAAAATGAATTTAAATTTAAACACAATCTTTGATAAATGAAATCTCTTATACCAAAATAAATTATATTGAAGCTAAATATTGAAAAAACAAAAATATAATTCCTTATGTCCAAAAATTATTAAAACACATAGATAAATTGTTAATTATATACATATACATAAATATATGTATATATATTTGTAGTATAAACATAAACTGATAAAAATAAATTAAACTCTAACTTTATTTTATAAAATTTAGGAGAATGGAATGCATATACAAATATAATTGTATAAACTGTTAAACAAGAATAACTCTTACATGAACTAAATAATTTGAATGAATTTAAATAATGAATCCCTCACTAAGTATTATCTTAAAATAGAATAACATAATAAAATTAGAGACTCAGGAAACCATAATATTAAAACATGATTTAAAATAAATTCCACAACTTAAATATCATAAAATGAAAACATGTGGCTTCAGAATATAATTCTTCCTCTATAGACTATAAATTGGGTTTTTCTAATTTTCATTTTCACACTGATGTGAGGATTTTTTAGGCATAATTTTTAATTTGTATAAAAATAAACACACAATATTTTGGATAAAGGTGAGGATGAAAATGTATTCAACAAATGGAAAAATAATCTTAAACTTATAGTAAAAGAATCATCGAAAGAAAAATAGGCATAAAACGTTGACCTCAAAATTTAAAATGACTGCAACAGGAACATATGGATCAAAATTTATAGATAAAATTGAAAAACCAGTTCATAGTCTAAATGTAAACCATAAAACTAAAAATTTACCATAGAAAATATAAAAATTGGTAACCTTTAAAAATTAGTGGAAAAGGATTGAGGTTCAAAGAAAAGAAACAGAACAAATGCTATTGTCACCCAATCGATTCTAGATTTGATGCCAAAAATGATAACCTACATCAAAAAATTGTGAATTGGGTGAACAGGAAAACGAATGCGACTGAAATCCATCTGATGAGTAACATCACTTTCTTAAACCCTATATTCGCTCGAAAACATGTTGCTACTCAGAACAGGTCGGTGACTCTCATCGACAACCCCCATCTCACTCATGAAGTCAAATGGACTTGATAACTCCCTAGAGTGGCTCAATTTGTTCTCGAGATTCATCCTCAATAAAACACTCGACTATGCTCCCTACTACTTGGCCATATTGACTACTCTAAAGAATATATCTCCTTCTACGCATACTCTCGAACCCCAAAATAAAATCCCTATTCATTTTATCAATTTTCTCTCTTTGGTTTATTATATCATTCTCTTTTTCTATAACATAATTTGAACAAAATAATACTTATATATTTATAATAATATAATTTATATTTATAAATTTATTAAATAATTAATAGTTAGTATTTATTTATATTTCATAAAAATAAATTAATAATTCAATAATAAAAATATTCTTGTAATTATATATCTATATCATAATTCTATTAGTTAATATATTTATAGTTTATAAATTTTTTTAAACAAATTATAATAAAAAACATTTTTTTATTATTTATTATATCTATATATATTACCATTAAAATTTTAATTATTTTCAATAATATAATATATTAAAAAATATTATTTCATAAAATATCATGTTTTAACATGTATATACACCACATGGCATTTTTCAAAAATAACATTTCAAAAATGATTTTAATAAAACATTATTTTTTTCTTACTTTCAATTATGACATGTATTTTTTTATATTAACTTCATAATAAAAAAACATTTATATAAAAGAAGTGTATGTTTATAATTTTGAATAATAAAATAAAATCTTATTTTTTGGAAATTCATAATTTATTCAATAAATTTTGAAAACAATATTTTTATAAAATCATAATTTATTTTTATTAATCATGTATTTTAAAAAAATATATATAAAACAAATAAAAAAATAATTTTGATAAAATCACTTAGTTTTATAAATGGAATTTTAGAAATTATTTTATTCAAATTATAATTCATTTATTATTCACTTTTAAATTTTTGGGTTGTTACAAACCCTCTTTCATGTCAAGTAAAATGTTCACATGTCATGAAACATCACTGGTAAAGCTGTGAGACCAACTTTCATGTCGTGTAATACACTTACAGGACATGTATTTCGTACAGTAGCTCTGTAGCACCTCCAACTTCCAATGAGAACTCTCAAAACCTTCCTTGAACACCTCCAACAACAACAAAAATTGTAATAGACCGAGATGGCACATAACTTTACATCAGATACCACTCAAACAATTCTATCTTTTTAGAGTCCAAAACTAATCCTAGATATAAAAAAGGGATCTAAACAACTACCCTACAAGATACCTCTCAAGGATCTCATCATACCTCAAACTCTACCACTAGCCAAAAATACCAAACTAAACAACCAAAACATCTCACAAAACCACATCACCATGAAACCAAAACTACAAACCATATCCTCTCACACAAAAACACCACCACAAAACCACTGCACAAACATCAAATTGAACTTTCCCAAACAAACGAATCATTGAAATCCATCCTCCATGTCAAGATACTATCCTCTCTAGGTGGCACTGACTCGCCCACACCAATTTAATCACATACCAGTTAATACGTCTAAATTAGGAATATGATTATCCCCTTTTAATATGTAAGGACATTACCATAGATCACACCTCCCAAATCAAAAACCAATGAAAACAACTCATCGCATAAAAAAAGATCCAAACATCACATTACATAGAAAAACAGATAAAGTAAAAAACACTAAACAACTCTTGGTACTGGGAACACATATGTGTCTCTCACTCCCAAGTAATCTCCTTTAAACCAGCATGCCTCCATAACACATGAACCAAGGGAATGATCGATCCACTCAATGCCTCCTCATAATGATCCTTGATGTCTACTAGATTCTCCAAAAACATCACATAATCCTCGATATCCAACTCTCCCTATTCAATTATATGTGAGTCATCGTGAAGTTAATAGTGAAGCTGAGAGATGTAGAAGATGTCAAGGATCCTCTATAATGGTGGAGGCAATTCCAACTGATATGCCAACATTCCAAAATACCATAAAACCTAAAAGGGCCCAACAAACCTAGGATAAAGCTTACTCATGCAACCAAAACTCTACTTCCCACGTTGAGGGGAAACCTTCAAGAACACGTGGTCTCCAACCTCAAACTCCAAGGGCATACTTCTGTGATTGACATAAGACTTATTATAGTCCTAGGCTTCTTTCATCCTCTCACAAAAATTATTCTCTCTCTATTGTTCTCTGCACCAAATCAAGACAAAGAATAACTTTCTCTTCGACCTCCATCTACCACAATAGATAACGACATAGTGTCCCATACAAAACCTCAAATGGGGCCATGCGAATGGAAGAGTGATAGATATTATTATAGTAAAACTCTAACAAATGAAGTTATCATACCCAAGACCCACCAAATTCCAACACACATGCATGAAACATACCCTCCAATGTCATGATGGTTTCTTCTGTTTGCACATGTTTTTTGGGTGGAAAGAAGTATTGAGGCATAACTATATGCCAAAATCATGATGAAATCCCCTAAAAATAATGAGGTAAATTGTGCATCCTGATCTGATACAATGGACCTCAGAACTCCATGAAACCACACCACCTCATCCATGTACCTCTTAGCCAAATTTTCCAATACGCTTGAATCCTTGATTGCTAAGAAGTGGGTTGATTTCGTCAACCAATCCACTATCGCCTAGATATTATCACAACCTCCCTGATATATGGGTAACCCTGTGATGAATTCCACTGATATTTCATACTATTTACACTTAGGGACATCCAAGGGTCGTAATAAACCATGGGGAACACGATGCTCTACATTTACATGATAGAAAAAAACCGATCCACAAACTCTGCCACTGCCCATTTCATTTCATGCCACAAAAACTATTCCCTCAACCATGGTATATATTGTAAAATATTGTGTGTACTAACAAATGTGAGTTATTAAAGTCTCATAGGACTCTATAGTGAATTTTAATCAGAACAAACAAACATCCATGAAATAATCTCTAATTCTGAACAACCTCTGACCATCCCTCTAGAGCATCACCATGGCCAACACGATCACACATCACCTCTAATTCTAATTCTTCCTAATGAGAAACCTCCACCTGCTACATTGGAGAGGACTGCACCATAATTTGAATAAACTTCCTCTTCCACCATCCACTCTTACTACTAAGTGCGAGGATTCCAACTCCTCCATCACTCTCCAAGCATCCCCAGACTCTCGAACACATCCTTCTGTTAATATATTCTCAAATAATTTTCCACAAAATTCCCCTTTCCTAAGGTGTAAGAGATATCAAAATCATTGTTCTAAAGGATCTCCATCCACCTCCACTATCATAGATTCAGGTTACCCTAAGAAAATATATACCTCAATCTCATGTGATCCGTGAAGACCACAAAGTGTTCTCCAATGAGGTAATACCACAACAACGTCAACACAAACATAACCACCACTAGATCTAGATTGTGGGTGGAATAGTTTTCCTCATGGTAACTTAAATTCCTAGACCCATAAGAGTTCATTTCACATTGCTTCATCAACATGCATCTAAATCCCAGATAGTAAGCATCACAGAACACCTCAAACAACAAACCCTCTTATGGAAGCTGAAGCACTAGAGAACTGAATTACTTCACCTTAGGTAACTAAATCATTCCTAGAACTGATAAATCCACAAAAAAATATTTGTATTTACAATTAAATGTTTTCTATGGTGTTTTAACTCAAGATAAATCAGGTACAAACCTCCAATAATAGCTTGTGATACTAAGACAACTGCAATCCTTTGCCAAATTCTTGGGTGCTACCCAAGAAAAAACTACCTCAACCTTCAACAGGTGATTAGCCACTAAATTAGGATAATATTAATTGTTAATATATATAATATTAATGTGATTAATTATTCATAAACACAATTTTAGTGCATTTTACACTTTGAACATCATTTCACATTATGATTGTAATTCCTTCTTAAAATGCACTATTATGTGGTACATTTTTTAACATCATTTTAAGTACCCAATGATTCATATGATTTTAAGGTAAGTAATTATCCATATTTTAATTTTATATTTTGTTAAATTGATCTAAACTTAAATATGAACATGTTTCATTCAATGATCAATGGATAATTTAGGGAAGAAGATGGGGATATCTTATGATGAATGGAATCAATTCTAGAGAAGGCAGATTGGACACCATCCCACTGATGAAAATGAGGGACCCACCTTACAAACCCAATGAAGCCCCAATTTCTTGGGATTATAGAATAAATATATAGGAACAAATAATTTTTCAGGATCCAGTGCTAATTCGGCGTCCATGGTGGTCATTAAGGCGACCCAATTTGGAGATAAAATTCGGGCCAGATTCTATGACCCAGAAAAAATCCTACAAATATAATCATATCTCGAAATCCAGTACTCCAAATGGGCCCCAATTTTACAGAAAGCTAGGATACATCCGTTTATCCATTTGTTTCTTCTATGTCCCACTCTAATTCGGCCATACTGAAGGTCTTATAAGCGCGTCTGTTTAGTGGATGAAAGCTGGATAGCACCTCGGGTCAAAGGTGGAAAAATCAACTCTCGCTCAACTTTCCACCCACCTATGGCCTACCATAATCAAGTGGGATGATTTTTAATAATGGAGGCTCGACCCAAGGCTCCCAGAATTCCTATTTAAGGTAGTGGTGTTGGAGGATTTTATCATCTTTGATCTTTATTTCATTTTAATGTTATGCTGCTAATTTGATGCTGTAATCGCATTCCTTCAATTGTAAGTTCCTTGAATTACCTTAGTTTCTTTATAAAAGTTCTTCATATTCTATTTTTATATTCTTCTTCTTATCAATTTTATATCGTTGCCTCAAGGTGTGAACTTTTTCATACCAAACCTTGTGAGATCATTACACAATGGTGGAGCGATTGTTTTATTTTTCATTGTTTTTTTTACTTCTCCAATTCCTCCCTCATGAGTCTAGTTTCCGCTTCCATTGAAACCATGGGATCAATGGAGGGCTAACCCACTTATGGGTTGATCCAAGTGAGTAGAAATGGGCTGTATTGGATGTTATTTCTCACTCCATTAATGGATAATCATTTCTTTTAAATGAGATTTTTATTTGATGACTTTAAAACTTCTTCGTCCTTATTGAATTTAAGGTCACACATTTCAAGTAGTAATAAGAACCTTTACCTTGAAGTGATCAAAACTTTGATCCTTCAAGTGTATAGGTCATTAGTATTAGGGTGTGTAGGAACTAAACTAGTAAGTGATTATTATTTTTTTTTGATCTCCTTAAATGAACCCATCTCAAATATAAAAAATTGAAATATTTTTACCAGAAAAAGAATGCATCCAATCCACCCCTTGTAATAACCTAGGATCAACCCTTCTCATAATTTGAATTCACTTAATACTTTTAGTGTTCACTTAAACCCATCTAAAATCAACCCAAATTTGGTCACTCAATAGCCAAAAACATTCCATAGAATGTACGTGTCCATAGGTTACTTCTTAGGTCTCTGAGGATTCGACAACCCAAGCTAAACTACAAAGACCGTTCTACCTTCTTCTCTTGGGTAAATTTGAGCATGAATCAAATTTTGGTGCCATTTATAGGGACCCAATTAATTCATCTAAACACCTATTATATTCTCCCCCATTTCTTCTTTTCTCATCCAAATTCTCTTATCTTGTCCCTTTCTTGTTTTTTTTTTTGGCGCATGTCCGCCTACACCCACGATCAATCAAACCATCTAGTTAGGGTGGATAGTCCTGGGGTTAGGGAGTCAAGTACACAAAGGGAACTCTTTCCATTAGATCCTAATCTTCCTAATACTCCAAAGTCAAAAATTGAGCCCATTTCAATGGAATTTCTTCAAAGAAACCAACTCATAAACCTGGGTTGGAACCAAAATGGAAACCCAAATGAGGCAGCCCAAAACATGGGGAATGCAATTGATCAAACCATGAATGACTACCTCACACCTTCCTGGACCAATGCCCCCTCATTAATTAGACACAATTCCCTAGGAGATTCCAACTACATATTTAAACCCCATGTCCTAAACCACCTTCCCACATTCCATGGAATGGATTCCGAGATGCCCTACCTTCACATTAAGGAGTTCAATGACATTCTAGAAACCATGTGTCCCCCACATTAACTAGAATCTTCTAAGATGAGGCTATTTCCTTTTTTTTAAAGGATCGAAAAAAAATTGGCTAAACAAATGAGACCATCATCCATAAACTCTTGGGACCAATTACAAAGAGAATTTTACAAAAAATACTTTCCCCACCACAAAACAATTGCACTTAAAAAGATCATCCAAAAATTTTTTGAAAAAGAAGGAGAGTCATTCTATGAAACATGGGAGAGGTTCAAAGACACTCTAAACATGGTTCCACACCATGGTTTTTCTATTCCTGAACAAGTCAGAATTTTCTATGAAGGGTTGGGTCCAGGTAACAAACAATTCATTGAGATAATGTGTAATGGAACCTTTAAAAACAAAGCCCCAAATGATGCTTACGAGTATCTAGAAACCCGTTCTGAAAAAAACCAAACATGGGGAACTTCACCTTATTCTAAAAAGACACAAAAACTACCGGAATTCATACACTTAGAGAAGAGGAAAGCCTTAGGGCTAAACTCGTAGCACTCTCTAGGAAAGTTGAAGAGATAGACCTTAGGAAAGTCCACAAAATCCAAACTGTAGACCCTATTTGCACAATTTGTGATAAACATGACCATATGATAGATAACTTCCCAACCATTCCATCCATCAAGGATGTTCTTTTAGGAGGACCCCTAGCGGAAATAAATTCCTTGAACTTTCAAAAGCCTCTATACCAAAACAACTTCAACCCAATGTATAATGACCACCCAGGCGTCTGCTGGAAAGATAACCAACAACCTAGACAACCACAAGGACAATATACTTACCCCCATCAGAACTACCAAACCCATAACCAGTTTCAAAACCAACCTATCCAATACCAATAGCCATCGGTCCATTTTCAACAAACCATCCCACCTCCAAAATATCCCCCTGGGATAAACCAATCTTCTCAAGCACCAACCCAAACTGTTCCACAAAGCCTACTACAAAAACTATTCAAAAAAATTGAGAGGATGAACACAGAAGTCTCTTCCCTTAAACAAGAACTTCAAACTATCAAAACTGGAAAGGCACCCACGCCTATTCAGGTGGTGTCGTCCTCAACTTCATGGGGAGATTCAAGTTATACTCAAACAACTCATGAAAAACTAAAGGTTGTGACTGTTTTAAGAAGTGGGAAATCAATTGACAAACCTGAACAACTAATTTTGAACCCACCTAAAGATTCAAAATTGGATGAAAATTCAAATGAACCTAATGATCAAACTGAAAAACACGATATCATTGTCAAATGTACAACTCTTCAGCAAACAAATCCACAACCCGCGCCATTTCCTCAATGCATGAGGGGGAAAACCAAGCCTTAATTAAGTGAAACATTAAGATAAATGGGTTGAATACATTCCCACCAAGTATAATTACCTTCATGTTGTGATCCGATTTTTGAAAGAGCATATATTTTCTCGATTTAGAATTCCTAGGGACATAATCAGTGATCGAGTAACCCATTTCTAAAACCCTCTATTCTATTCACTCATGTCTAATTATGGGATTTCTCATAAAGTCTTCACTGTGTACCATCCTCAAACCAATGTTCATGCTGAGTTAGAAAATAGGGAGATTAAGAATATTCTTGAAAAAACTGTCAATACTTCTAGGAAAGATTGGTCCAAGAAACTCTTGGATTCCCTTTGGGCCTATAGAACCACAAATAAAACCATTTTAGGAATGTCCCTATATAGGTTAGTTTATGGTAAACCATGCCATTTTCCAGTGGACATTGAACATAAGGATTTTTGGGAAATTAATAAAATGAATTATGACCTCTCATTAGTTGAAACAAAATTTAAATTAGATCTCAATGAACTTGAGGAACTTAGGATGGAGGCTTATGAGAATTCAAGGATCAATAAAGCTAAAGTACAAGCCTACCAATCTCGAAATCTTAACGCAAAACACATTGTACTAGGTAAACTAATTCTTTTGTATAGTTCTAAACTTCATCTACACCCGGGAAAGTTGAGGTCCAGATGGTCAGGCCCATATATAGTGCATAAGGTTTACCCCCATCAAGATGTTGAAATTCAAGATCCCACCAATGGTCAAACCTTTAAAGTTAATGGTCATAGAGTCAAACCATTCGTTGAACCATTCCAAAAACATGAAGTTGAGGAATAATTGTGTGAAACCACCTTTGATGACGAAAATAATTAAACAATTAGGGGTCCAAGTTGAGCTAATGACATTAAAAAAGGTGCTACATGGGAGGCAACCCATGGTTTTCAAGTTTCCTATCATTTTTTTGTTTTAATAAACTTTATATTTTAAAGAGGATTAATTAATCATTTTGATATTTAATAAAAAAATATAATTTTTTCATGTTCTTATATTATGAGTATATATGGGTACGAAAGGGAAGCTCCATATTCATCTGTGTCACGTGGTGTGATCCCTGAGTAATACCTTACCCAAAAATTTAAAAGAAGACAATGTATCATCAGTTTATTTTATTTTATTTATGTTTTTGTATGTTAAAAAAATTAGACTATTGACTTGTTCTTATTTTATGAGTATGGATGGGTAAGAAAGGGGAGCACCGTATTCATCTGTGTCATGCGGTGTGATCCATGAGTAACACCTTACCCAGAAATTTAAAATAAGACAATGTATCATTATTTTGATTTAAAAAAACAAAAAAAAATAGGGAAAAACATAAAAATGATGATACTTGGAATTAAATAAGTCATTTTGTTGTTTCTTTTGTTTGGTTTGTTCTTCTTTTTATGGTTTAGGGACTATTTTGGGTGATACATGTTCAATCAAGGAGGTGCCTACATCCCCTAAGAGATCAAAGGATTAATTTAGAGCAGCAAGAACTTCAACTTCAACCACCAGGTGACTTCATTCCATGATCCTCATATTTCAATTTCATTTTTGAAATTAACTTATCTGCCTCTAATCCTTCTGAATTTTTATTTCTTCAAACACTAGGGACAATATTTTTTATGTTGGGGGAAGATGAAATAAAAAAAATTACTTTTGTGGAAAAAAATGATTTGAAAAAAATGTGTGTAAATGGAAGGAAAAATTCTTTAAACTTTGAACATGGAAATACACATTGAACACTTTGAAACTGAATATCAAATAATTTAGCATGCCCTGATTTTGATTTTAATCCTTGTATAATTTCATGATCATAGATTTTGGAATGTGTGGTTATCCAATGTGATATTTCATCGTTTATATTTTCATCCAAATTAAAAAAAGAACACAATGCACGTCCCTTGGATATTGGGGTATTAGTTTTAGTTCATGGGGTACCCCAAATAAATATCATAGGTTTGGTGATCATTTTATTTTTAAAATTAGTATTCAATAAAAAAATTAAAGAAAACAATAAATTTGCACGTAGAGCAATGAAATGACCTAATGCGTGGATTTCGAAACTTTGGGATCGTGACTCCATAGTTGTCTCACCCAGAGTTAGTAATTTTATCTTTATTTTTGGTAATTTGAATTTGTTTTTGACTGAGTTAACTCAAGATGATTCTCGAGTATGTGGTATTCACTTGGTTCCCTAAGGTATTTGAGCTTGGGAGTCATCGGCAAAGTCTCGCTATAGGGGTTGACTCTTTTGAGTGAAATTTCAATTACCATGGAAATATTGCAAAAAAAACAAAACAAAACAAAAATATAATACAAAAAAATTGAATACTCATATTAATATTGAAATTTGATTCCACCTAGCTCTTCTGTCATTTTCCCCTTGAATAAAGATGAATCCCCATGTCTATTGTGATGCACAACACATCCTCATACTTAATTGATATTGGATGAAATATGGCAATGAATTTGAACCAAGGAATTGGCATGGGATTGGGATCTGCTTATGAAACTGTTTTGTATTAAAATATTTTAATGGGTTTCGTGATTGTTTGGTATAAGGTTTTTTTGTGATCATTGTGTATTAAAATGTTTTTGGAAAAGGGAATTAAAATTTCATATTGTTGAGATATATTTTGCTCGGGACTAGCAAAACTCAAGTTGGGGGTGTGATTAGCCACTAAATGTGGCTTATATTCATTGTTAATATATATAATATTCATTTTCTTTATTATTCATAAACATAATTTTAGTTCATTTTACACTTTGAACATCATTTCACATTATGATTGTAATTCCTTCTTAAAATGCACTATTATGTGGTACATTTTTTAACATCATTTAAAGTACCCAATGATTCATCTTATTTTAAGGAATGTAATTATCTATATTTTAATTTTATATTTTGTGAAATTGATCTGTAGTTCAATATGAATATGTTTCATTCATGGATCAATGGATAATTCATGGAAGAAGATGGGAATATTTTATGATGAAACGAAGCAATTCTAGAGAAGGTAGATTGGAAACTATCCCACTGATGAGAATTTGGGACCCACATTACAAACCCAATGAAGCCCAAATATCATTTAATTCTAGAAAAAATATATAGGAACAAATCACTCTCCATGATCTAGTGCTAATTCTGCCTCCATTGTGGTCATTAACGTGGCCCAATGTGGAGATAAAAGTCTTGGCAAGATTCTGCGGCCCAAAACAAATCCTACCAATATAATCACATCTCAGAATACACTACTCAAAATGGGCCCACATTTTACAAGAAGTTAGAATCCATCAGGGGATCCATTTTCTTCTTATATGTCCCACTCTAATTCTTCCATCTAGAAGGTCTTACAAGCATGTCTATTCAGTGGATGAAAGTTGGATGCCACCTTGGGTCAAGGGTGGAAAAATCAACTCTCCCTCAACTTTCCACCAACCTATGGCCTACCATAATCAAGTAGGATGCTTTGAACTATTAGTGGATCGACCCAAGGCTCCCAAAATTCCTATTTAAGGCAGTGGTGGTGGAGGAGTTGATCATATTTGAGCTTTGTTTCATTTTAATGTTATGATGTCAATTTGATGTTGTAATCACATTCCTTCAATTGTAAGTTCCTTGAATTACCTTAGTGTTTTTATAAAAGTTCTTCATATTTTCTTTTTATATTCTTCTTCTTATCAATTTGATACCATTGCCTCAAGGTTTTAACTTTTTCATACTAAACCTTGTGAGATAATTACACAAAGGTGGAGCGATTGTTTTTTTCATTGTTTTTTTTACTTCTCCAATTCCTCCCTCATGAGTCTACTTTCCGCTTCCATTGAAACCATGGGATCAATGGAGGTCTAACCCACTTATGGGTTGATCAAAGGGAGTAGAAAGTGGGATTTATTGGATGTTATTTCCCACTCTATTAATGTATAATCACTTCTTTTAAATGAGATTTTTATTTGATGACTTTAAAACTTCTTCATCCTTATTGAATTTAAGGTCACACATTTCAACTGATAATAAGAACCTTTACCTTGGAGTGCTCAAAACCTAGATCCTTCAAGTGTATAGGTGATTATTATTAGGTTATGTAGGAATTAAACTTGTAAGTGATTATTTTGTTTGATCTCCTTAAATTAACCCATCTCAAATATAAGAAATTGAAATATTTTTACAAGAAAAAGAATGCATCCAATCCACCCCTTGTAATAACCTAGGATCAACCCTTAACATAATTTGAATTAACTTAAGACTTTTAGCCTTCACTTAAACCCATCTAAAATCAACCCAAAGTTGGCAACTCAATATCCAAAAACAGTCCATAGAATGTACGTGTCCATAGGTTACTTCTTAGGTCTCTGAGGATTCGACAACCCAAGATAAACTACAAAGACCATTCTACCTTCTTCTCTTGGGTAAATTTGAGCATGAATCAAATTTTGGTGCCATTTCCAGGGACCCAAGTAAGTCATCTAATCACCTATTCTATTCTCCCCCATTTCTTCTTTTCTCAGGCAAATTCTCTTATCTTGTCCCTTTTTCGTTTTTTTTCTTTTGGCGTATGTCTGCCTACACCTGCGATCAATCAAACCGTCTAGTTAGGGTGGATAGTCCTAGGGTTCAGGAGTCAGGTACAAAAAGGGAACTCTTTCCATTAGATCCTAATCTTCCTAATACTCCAGAGTCAAAAATTGATCCCATTTCAATGGAAGTTCTTCAAATAAACCAACTCATAAACCCGGGTGGGAACCAAAATGGAAACCCAAATGAGGTAGCCCCAAACTTGGGGAATGCAATTGATCAAACCATGAATGACTACCTCACACCTTCCAGGACACAATTCCCTAGGAGATTCCAAATACATATTTAAACCCCATGTCCTAAACCACCTTCCCACATTCCATGGAATTGAGTCTGAGATGCCCTAACTTCACATTAAGGAGTTCAATGACATTATAGAAACCGTGTGTCCCCCACATCAACTATAATCTTCTAAGATGAGTATATTTCCTTTTTCTTTAAATGATCGAGCAACAAATTGGCTAAACAATTTGAGACCATCATCCATAAACTCTTGGGACCAAATTACAAAGAGAATTCTACAAAAAATACTTTCCTCACCATAAAACAATTGCACTTAAAAAGAGCATCCAAAAATTTTTTGAAAAAGAGGGAGAGTCGTTCTATGAAACATGGGAGAGGTTCAAAGACACTCCAAACATGGTTCCACACCATGATTTTTCTATTCCTGAACAAGTGAAAAAATTTCTATGAAGGGTTGGGTTCAGGGAATAAACAATTCATTGACATGATGTGTAATATAACCTTTAAAAATAAAGCCCCAAATGATGCTTATGAGTATCTAGAAAGCCTTTCTGAACAAAACCAATCAAGGGAACTACACCTTATTCTAAAAAGACACAAATAATTACTGGAATTCATACACTTAGAGAAGAGGAAAGCCTTAGGTCTAAACTCACAGCACTCTATAGGAAGGTTGAAGAGATAGACCTTAGGAAAGTCCATGAAATCTAAACTGCAGACCCTGTTTGCACAATTTGTGACAAACATGACCATAAGACAGACAACTGCCCAACCATTCCATCCATCCAAAATATCCCCTGGTATAAACCAATCTTCTCAAGAACCAACCCAAACTGTTCCACAAATCCTATTAGAACAACTATGTAAAAAAATTGAGAGGATGAAATTGGAAGTCTCTTCCCTTAAATAAGAACTTCAAACCATCAAAAATGGAAAGGCACCCATGCTTACTCAGGAAGTTTCATCCTCAACTTCATGGGGAGAGTCAAGTTGTACTCAAATAACTCATGAACAAATAAAGGTTGTGACTATTTTAAGAAGTTGGAAATCAATTGAGAAACATGAACAATTAATTCAGAACCCACCAGAAGATTCAAACTTGGATGAAAATTCAAATGAACTAAATGATCAAACTGAAAAACATGATAACACTGTCAAAGAAACAACTCTTCAACAAACAACCCCACAACCTATGCCATTTCCTCAACGCATGAGGGGGAAAACCAAGCCTGAATTAAGTGAAGCATTAGGAGAAATATTCTCACATGTCAAGTTGAACATTCCCCTTCTTGATGAAATCCAAACCATACTTTCCTACTCAAAGTACCTTAAGGACTTGTTCACTTTTAAAAGAAAAATTTCACATGAAAACCAAGTCCTTTTGGCTACTAATGTGAGTACCACCATTCAAGGGACTATTCCTCCTAAGTTGAAAGACCCGGGTTTCCCTTTCATCAATGTTGAACTAGGAGAGAGAAAATTTAGGAAGGCCTTGTGTGATCTGGGTGCTAGTGTCAATCTCATTCCCTATACTATGTACTGCCAGTTAGGCCTAGAAGAACTCCATCCCACATCTTTCACACTTCAACTTGCTGATCATAGCATTAGGGTTCCAAAGGGGATTTTAAAGGATGTTCTAGTAATGGTTGAAAACTTCATCTACCCTGCTGACTTTATTGTCCTTGACAACCATCCAAACTTAGGAAATAAGGAACAAACCCCAATCATCCTTGGTCATCCTTTCCTTGCAACAACCAACTCTGTTATCCGAGTCTGAAATGGGAAAATGACCATCACCTTTGGAAACATGAGTCTAGACTTGGACATCTATAATGCAAGATCACAAATAGGTGATGATGAGGACATTCATGAAGTAAACATGATAGGAAGCATTGATAATGAATCCATAGAACATCAAGGAATATTTGATGGATGTTTAAGTCAGGATGAGATTGATTTCCTTTGTTCATATGAAGGAATTTTATCTCCTTGGATTTAATCATTTTAAAATTGCTCTTATGATGAAGACTTAGGTCCAAAAATAAGTGAAACCTTTAAAGAAACCACTTTCATGGAGACCACTCCAACTTCTTTCCCTAAATCTGATCAAGCCAATATAGTAGCTGAAACTTCTACATGTGGGGAATCAATCCAATCTAAAACCCTATGAAACAAAATTGATCTTGATCCAATGTCCCAATATTCTACTGAAATTTTGAACCAACCTGATATTTAATTAAAGGAACTTCCTGCTGCACTCAAGTATGCCTTCCGAGGGGACAATCAAACACGTCCTATTTTCATTTCTTCTTCTCTTGAATCCAATCATGAGAGTATGCTTATAGATGTCCTTAGGAAACATAAAAAAGCCATTTGTTGGACCATGTCTGATATTCCTTGGACTAGACCACTTATCGGGACTCATAGGATTGTTCTGGAATCTGATTCAAAGCCATGTCATCAACCTCAACGGCGACTCAATCCTAATCTAATGGAAGTAGTGAGAAAAGAACTTATGAAATTGTTAAAAGTCAGTATCATATATCCCATAGTTGAGAGTGAGTGGGTCATCCCAATCCAAGTGGTTACCAAGAAGGCAAGAATCACAGTGATAACCAATAAGGATGGAGAGATACTTCCAACCATGGTGATTAGTGCATGGAGGGTCTGCATTGACTATAGGAAGCTAAAATCATTCACCAATAAGGACCATTTCCCCTTACCATTCATTGACCAGGTCCTTGAGAGAGTGGTAGGTCATGCATTATAATGTTTCTTGGATGGGTACTCAGGGTATAATCAAATTGAGGTCTCCCTAGAGGATCAAGGGAAGACTACATTCTCATGTCCCTTTGGCACCTTTGCTTTCAAACGCATGCCCTTTGGGTTATGAAATGCCCCTGGAACCTTCTAGCGGTGCATGATGGGAATCTTCTCAGACATTGTAGGGGATTTTCTTGAGGTATTAATGGATGACCTCTCTGTGTTTGGGGATACATTTGAGTGATTTATGAAGAATGTGGAGAGATTTTTGTCAAGATGTGAAGAAAAGAATCTATTACTAAACTGGGAAAAATGTCATTTCATGGTTAAAGAGGGACTAGTTCTAGGCCATCTAGTCTCAAGTAGGGGGATTTAAGATGATAAATCCAAGGTTGACATCATTCGTCACCTTCCATCACCCAAAATTGTAAAGGAATTTAGGTATTTCTTAGGACATGATGGTTTCTTTAGAAGATTCATCAAGGAATTAATTCAATCTCATGTACCCTTTGTGATTTTCTAGTAAGGGATGCTCCATTTTTTTGGACAAAAAGTTGTGAGCATTCATTATCAACCCTCAAATCCTCTCTCACCTCTCCTCCCATTATGAAATCTCAAAATTGGAACCTTCCTTTCGAACTTATGTGTGATGCTGGTGACTTTTCTGTAGGATCTGTGTTAGGACAACGCTGTGATAAAACTCCTTATGTCACTGAATATGCACACAAATACTTAAATGATGCCCAAATAAACTACACCACAACTAAAAGGAAATTACTTTCTATTTTGTTTTCCTTAGAGAAGTTTAGGTCCTACCTCTTAGGATCCCCCATCATTGTGTTCACAGACCATTCTATACTAAAATATCTCTCCCAAAAACGAGATGCTAAGGCTAGACTAATTAGGTGGGTCCTTCTCTTACAAGAATTTGACCTCACAATCAAGTATCAAAAGGGTGTTGAAAATGTTGTAGTCGACCACCTCTATAGGATGGAATTTAAAGATAAATCCAATCACCTTTCTGTGTCTGATTCATTTCCTGATGAACACCTATACTCTGTGAGTGACTGCCCTTGGTATGTCGACATAGCCAATTTCTTAGTTATAGGAGTCATTCCAAAATTCATAGGGACTCAAGCTCGAAAAAAACTCATTTCTGATGTTAGACAATATGTGTTTGATGATCCATACCTCTATAAGTTATACCCTGACCAAGTCATTAGGAGGTGTATCCCAGAATCTGAACAAGAGTCCATCCTTAAATTATGTCATAGTGAGGCATGTAGAGGTCACTTTTCCTCTAATAAAACAGCTTCTATGATTCTTTAGTGTGGTCTCTTCTGGACCACCCTCTCAAGGGACTCCTACACATTTTTTCAATGTTTTCCTAAGTGCCAACAAGTCGGGTCAATCACAAAAAGGAATCAAATTCCACTCACTCCCATCTTAGTGATTGAAATCTTTGACTGTTGGGGAATCGATTTCATGGGTCCCTTCCCAAACTCTAGGGGATACCTCTACATCCTCTTAGATGTTTATTATGTCTCAAAATGGGTTGAATCCATTCCCACCAAGTCTAATGACCATCATGTTGTGATCTGATTTTTGAAAGAGCATATATTTTCTCGATTTGGACTTCCTAGGGCCATAATCAATGATTGAGGAACCCATTTATGCAACCATCCATTCTTTTCACTCATGTCTAAGTATGTGATTTCTCATAAATTTTCCACTACGTACCATCCTCAAACCAATAGTCAAGCTGAGTTAGCAAATATGGAGATTAAGAATATTCTCAAAAAAAACTATCAATCCTTCTAGAAAAGATTTGTCCAAGAAACTCTTTAATGCTCTTTGGGCCAATAGAATTTCATATAAAACCATTTTAGAAATGTCCCCATATAGGTTGGTTTATGGTAAAGCATTTTATTTTCCAGTGGAGATTGAACATAAGAATTTTTGGGAAATTAAGAAAATGAATTATGACCTCTCATTGGCCAAAAGAAAAAAGAAAATTAGATCTCAATAAACTTGAGGAACTTAGGATGGAGGCTTATGAGAATTCAAGGATCAATAAAGCTAAAGTAAAAGCCTACCAATATTGAAATCTTAAAGAAAAATACATTGTATCGGGTAAACCAATTCTTTTGTATAGTTCTAAACTTCATCTACACCTGGGAAAGTTGAGGTCCAGATGGTCAGGCCCATACGTAGTGTATAAGGTGTACCCCCTTGCGGCTGTTGAAATTCAAGATACCACCAATGGTCAAACCTTTGAAGTTAATGCTCATAGAGTCAAACCATTCATTGAACCATTCCAAAAACACGAATTTGATGAATAATTGTGTGAACCCACCTTAGATGATGAAAATAATTAATCAATTAGGGGTCCAAGTCGTCCTAATGATGTTAAACAAAGTGATACATAATAGTCAACCCATGGTTTTCAAGTTTCCTATCATTTTATTGTTTTAATAAACTTTATATTTTAAATAGGATTAATTAATCATTTTGATATTTAATAAAAAAAATATATTGTTGACATGTTCTTATATTATGAGTATGGATGGGTATGAAAGGAGAGGGCCATATTTATCTGTGTCACATGGTGTGATACCTGAGTAATACCTTACCCAAAAAATTTAAAATAACACAATGTATCATTTGTTTATTTTATTTTATTTATGTTTTTATAGGTTAAAAAAATAAACTATTGTTATGTTCTTCTTTTATGAGTATGGATGGGTGTGAAAGGGGAGCACCGTATTCATCTGTGTCACGCGTTGTGATCCCTAAGTAATACCTTACCTAGAAATTTAAAAGAAGACAATGTATCATTAGTTTGATTTAAAAAAAATAAAAAACAGGTAAAACCATAAAAATGATGATACTTGGAATTAAATAAGTCGTTGTGTTGTTTGTTTTTTCTAGTTTGTTCTTATTTTTATAGTTCAGGGACTATTTTTTGTGATACATGTTCAATCAAGGAGGTCCCTACATCCCCCAAGAGATCAAAGGACTAATTTGGAGCAGCAAGAACTTCAACTTCAACCATCGGGTGACTTCATTCCATGATCCTCATATTTCAATTTCCTTTTTTAAATTCCTTTATCTACCTCTACTCCTTCTAAATTTTCATTTCTTGAAACACTGGGGACAGTGTTGTTTTAAATTGGGGGGGAAGATGAAATAAAAAAATTGATTTTTTGAAAAAAAATGTGTGTAAATAGAAGGAAAAAATCCTTTAACTTTGTACATGGTAATACACATTGCACTCTTTGAAACTGAATATCAAATAATTTAGCATGCCCTGATTCTAATTTTAATCCTTTTATAATTTCATGAGAATAGATTTTGGAAAGTGTGGTTGTCCAATGTGATATTTCATCGTTTATATTTTCATCCAAATAAAAAAAAGATTACAATGCACGTCCTTTGGATAGTGGGGTATTAGTTTGAGTTCATGGGGTACCCCAAATAAATAGCATAGGTTTGGTGATAATTTTAGTTTTAATATGAGTATTCAATAAAAAAATTAGAAAAAAATAATAAATTTTCGCGTAGAGTAATGAAATGACCAAATGCGTGGCTTTCGGCACTTGGGGATCGTGACTCCATAGTTGTCTAGCCCAGAGTTAGTAATTTTATCTCTATTTTTGGTAATTTGAATTTGTTTTTGACTGAGTTAAATCTAGATGATGCTCGAGTATGTGGGCTTCACTTGGTTCCCTAAGGTATTTGAGCCTAGGAGTCATCAGGAAAGTCTCGCTATAGGGGTTGACTCTTTTGAGTGCAATTTCAATTACCATGGAAAAATTGGAAAAAAACAAAACAAAACAAAAAAAATATAATACAAAAAAAAAATTATTACTCATCATAATATTGAAATGTTATTCCACCTAGCACTTCCTTCATTTCCCCCCTTGAATAAAGACGAATCCCCATGTCTATTGTGATGCACAACACATCCTCATACTTAATTGATATTGGATGAAATATGGCAATGAATTTGAACAAAGGAATGGGCTTGGGATTGGGATATGCTTATGAAACTATTTTTTATTAAAATATTTTATAAGATTCATGATTGTTTGATATAAGGGTTTTTGGTGATCATTTTGTATTAATTGTTTTTTGGAAAATTGAATTCGAATTTCATATTGTTGAGATATATTTTGCTCGGGACTATCAAAACTCAAGTTGGGGGGTGTGATTAGCTACTAAATGAGGAAAATATTCATTTTTAATATATATAATATTTATTTTATTTATTTTTTATAAACACCATTTTAGTTCATTTTACACTTTGAACATCATTTCACATTATGATTGTAATTTCTTCTTAAAATGCACTATTATGTGGTACATTTTTTAACATCATTTAAAGTACCAAATGATTCATCTGATTTTAAGGAATGTAATTATCCATATTTAAATTTTATATTTTTTTAAATTCATCTACACTTCAATATGTCCATGTTTCATTCAGGGATCAATGGATAATTCATGGAATAATATTTGGATATTTTATGATGAAAGGAAGCAATTCTAAAGAAGGTAGATTGGACACCATCCCACAGATGAGAATGTGGGACCCACATTACAAACCCAATGAAGCCAAAATTTCTTGGGATTATGTAATACATATAGAGGAACAAATAATTTTTCCAGATCCAATGTTAATTCGGCCTCCATGGTGGTCATTAAGGTGGCCCAATTTGGCGATAAAATTCTGGGCCAGATTCTGCAGCCCAGAAAAAAGGCAACCAATAAAATCATATCTCGGAATCCACAACTCCAAATGGGCCCCAATTTTATAGAAAGTTATGAGACATTCGTGGATCCATTTTATTCTACTATTTTCCACTCTAATTCGGCCATATAGAAGGTCTTCCAAGCATATCTATTCGGTGGATGAAAGTTGGATGCCACCTCGGGTCAAGGGTGGAAAAATCAATACTCCCTCAAATTTCTACCCACCTATGGCCTACCATAATCAAGTGGGGTGCTTTGTAATATTGGAGTCTCGGACCAAGGCTCTCAAAATTCCTATTTAAGGTAGTGGTGGTGGAGGAGTTGATCATCTTTGAGTTTTTTTTTCGTTTTAATGTTATGCTGCGAATTTGATGTTGTAATCGCATTCCTACAATTGTAAGTTCCTTGAATTACCTTAGTTTCTTTATAAAAGTTCTTCATATTCTATTTTTATATTCTTCTTCTTATCACCTTGATAATGTTGCTTCAAGGTGTGAACTTTTTCGTACCAAACCTTGTGATATCATCACACAATGGTGGAGCGATTGTTTTTTTTCATTGTTTTTTTTTACTTCTCCAATTCCTCCCTCATGAGTCTACTTTCCGCTTCCATTGAAACCATGGGATCAATGGAGGGCTAACCCACTTATGGTTTGATCCAAGGGAGTATAAAGGGGCAGTATTGGATGTTATTTCTCACTTCATTAATGGATAATCACTTATTTTAAATGATATTTTTATTTGATTACTTTAAAACTTCTTCATCCTTATTGAATTTAAGGTCACGCATTTCAAGTGCTAATAATAACCTTTACCCTGGAGTCCACAAAACTTTGATCCTTCAAGTGTATAGGTGATTATTATTAGGGTTTATAGGCATTAAACCAGTAAGTGATGATTTTTTTTTATCACTTTAAATGAACCCATCACAAATATAAGAAATTGAAATATTTTTACAAGAAAAAGAATGCATCCAATCTACCCCCTGTAATAACCTAGGATCAACCCTTCTCATAATTTGAATTAACTTAATAATTTTATTGTTCACTTAAAACCATCTAAAATCAACCCAAAGTTGTCCACTCAATAGGAAAAAATATTCCATAGAATGTGCGTTTCCATGGGTTACTTCTTAGGTCTCTGAGGATTCGACAACCCAAGATAAACTACAAAGACCGTTCTACCTTCTTCTCTTGGGTAAATTTGAGCGGGAATCAAATTTTGGAATCATTTCTGGGGACCCAATTAAGTCATCTAAACACCTATTATATTCTCCCACATTTCTTCTTTTCTCATCCAAATTCTCTTATCTTGTCCCTTTCTCGTTTTTTTTTCTTTTGGCGCATGTCTGCCTACACCCACGATCAATCAAACCGTCTAATTAGGGTGGATAGTCCTATGGTTGGGGAGTAAAGTAAACCAAGGGAACTCTCTCCATTTGATCCTAATCTTCCTAATACTCCAT
Organism: Viscum album; assembly: GCA_963277665.1. Lineage (NCBI taxonomy): Eukaryota > Viridiplantae > Streptophyta > Magnoliopsida > Santalales > Viscaceae > Viscum > Viscum album. The sequence continues at coordinate 778,928,424 of OY728158.1, forward strand.
AGTCTAAAATTGAGCCTATTTCAAGGGAATTTCTTCAAATAAACCAACTCATAAACCCGGGTGGGAACCAAAATGGAAATCCAAATGAGACAGCCCCAAACTTGGGGAATGCAATTGATCAAACCATGAATTAATTCCACACACCTTCATGGACCAATTCCCCCTCATTCATTAGACACAATTACCTAGGATATTCCAACTACATATTTAAACCCCATTTCCTAAACCACGTCCCCACATTCTATGGAATGGAGTCTGAGATTCCCTACCTTCACATTACAGAGTTCAATGACATTTTAGAAACCATGTGTCCTCTACATCAACTAGAATCTTCTAAGATGAGGCTATTTCCTTTTTCTTTAAAGGATCGAGCACAAAATTGTCTAAAAAAATGAGACCATCATCCATAAACTCTTGGGACCAATTACAAAGAGAATTATATAAAAAATACTTTCCCCACCACAAAATAATTGCACTTAAAAACGGCATCCAAAACTTTTTTGAAAAAGAGGGAGAGTCATTCTATGAAACAAGAGGTTAAAAGAAACTATAAACATGGTTCCACACCATGGTTTTTCTATTCCTGAACAAGTGAGAATTTTCTATGAAGGGTTGGGTCCAGGGAACAGACAATTACTTGATATGATGTGTAATGGAACCTTTAAAAACAAAGCCCCAAAAGATGCTTATGAGTATCTAGAAAGCCTTTCTGAACAAAATCAAACATGGGGAACTTCATCTTATTCTGAAAAGACACAAAGAACTACTGGAATTCATACAGTTAGAGAAGAGGAAAGCCTTAGGGCTAAACTCACAGTACTCTCTAAGAAGGTTGAAGAGATAGTCATTAGGAAAGTCTATGAAATCCAAACTATAGACCCGGTTTTCACAATTTGTGACAAACATGACCATAAGGCAGACAACTTCCCAACAATTCCATACATAAAGGATGTTCTTTTAGGAGGACCCCCAGTGGAATTAAATTCCGTGAACTTTCAAAATCCTTAATACCAAAACAACTTCAACCCAAGGTATAATGACCACCTAGGCTTCTGCTGGAAAGATAACCAACAACCTATCCAACCACAGGGACAAAATCCTTACCCCCATCAGAACTACCAAACACATAACTAGTTTCAAACCCTACCTATCCAATACCAACAGCAACCATTCCATTTTCAACAAACCATCCCACCTCCAAAATATCCCCATGGGATAAACCAATCTTCTCAAGAACCAACCCAAACTGTTCCACAAATCCTACTAGAACAAATGTGCAAACAAATGGAGAGGATGAACTCAGAAGTCTCTTCCCTTAAACAAGAAATTAAAACCATCAAAACTAGAAAGGCACCCATGCCTACTCAGGCGGTTCCATCCTCAACTTCAATGGGAGAGTCAAGTTTTACTCAAAAAACTCATGAACAACTAAAGGTTGTGACTATTTTAATAAGTGAGAAATCAATTGAGAAACCTGAACAACTAATTCAAAACCCACATGAAGATTCCAACTTGTATGAAAATTCAAATTAACCAAATGATCAAACTGAAAAAAACAATAACATTGTCAAAGAAACAACTCATCAACAAACAACCCCACAAACTGTGCCATTTCCTCAATGCATGAGGGGGAAAACCAAGCCTGAATTAAGTGAACCATTAAGAGAAATATTCTCAAAATTCAAGTTGAACATGCCCCTTCTTGATGCAATCCAAACTATACCAGACTACTCAAAGTAACTTAAGGACTTGTTCACTTTTAAAAGAAAATTTTCACATAAAAACCAAGTATGTTTGTCTACTAATGTGAGTACCACCATTCAAGGGACTATTCCTCCTAAGTTGAAAGACCTGGGTTTCCCTTACATCAATGTTGAACTAGGAGAGAGAAAAGTTGTGAAGGACTTGTGTGATCTAGGTTTTAATGTCAATCTCATTCTCTATACTGTGTACTTCCAGTTATACCTAGAAGAACTCCAACCCACATCTATCACACTTCAACTTGTTGATCGTAGCATTAGGATTCCAAAGGGGATTTTAAAGGATGTTATGGTAATGGTTGAAAACCTTATCTACCCTGCCGACTGTATTGTCCTTGACAACCATCAAAACTTATGAAATAAGGAACAAACCCTAATCATCCTTGGTCGTCCTTTCCTTGCAACAATAAACTATGTTATCCGAGTCCTAAATGGGAACATGACCATCACCTTTGGAAACATGTGTCTAGAATTGAACATCTATAATTCAATCTCACAAATAGGGGATGGTGAGGACATTCATGAAGTAAACATGATAGGAAGCATTGATAATGAATCCATAGAACATAAAGGAATATTTGATGGATGTTTAAGTTAGGATGAGATTGATTTCCTTTTTTCATATGAATGAAGTTTATCTCCTTGGCTTGAATCATTTTCAAATTTCTCTTATGATGAAGTTTTATGTCCAAAAATTAGTGAAACCTTTCAGGAAAAAACTTTCATGGAGACCACACCAACTTCCTTCCATAAATCTGATCAAGCCAATGTAGTAGCTGAAACTTCTACATGTGGGGAATCAATCCTATCTAAAACTCTAGGAAACAAAATTGAACTTGATCCAATGCCCCAATCTTCTACTGAAATTCTGAACCAACCTGATATTGAATTGAAGGAACTTCCCACTACATTCAAGTATGCCTTCCTAGGGGACAATCAAAAACATCCTATTATCATTTCTTCTTCTCTTGAATCCAATCATGAGAGGATTCTTCTAGATGTCCTTAGGAAACCTAAGAAAGCCATTGGTTGGACCATGTCGGATATTCATGGGATTAGACCACTTATCGGGACTCATAGGATTGTTCTGGAATCTGATTCAAATCTATGTCGTCAACCTTAACGGCGACTCAATCCTAATATCATGGAAGTATTGAGAAAAGAACTTTAGAAATTGTTAAAATCTGGTATCATATATCCCATAGTTGAGAGTGAGTGGGTCATCCCAATCTAAGTGGTTCCCAAGAAGGAAGGAATCATAGTGATAACCAATAAGTGTGGAGAGATACTTCCAACGAGGGTGAGTAGTGGATGGAGGGTCTGCATTGACTATAGGAAGCTAAACTCATTCACCAAGAAGGACCATTTCCCCTTACCATTCATTGACCAGGTCCTTGAGAGAGTGGCAGGTCATGCATTCTACTATTTCTTAGATGGGTACTCAAGGTATAATCAAATTGAGGTCTCCATAGAGGATTAAGGGAAGACTACATTCACATGTCACTTTGGAACCTTTTCTCTCAAACGCATTCCCTTTGGGTTATTCAATGCCCCTAGAACCTTACAACGGTGGATGATGGGAATCTTTTCAGACATTGTAGGAGATTTTCCTGAGGTCTTCATGGATGACTTCTCTATGTTTGGGGATACATTGGAGGGATGTCTGAGGAATGTGGAGAGAGTCTTGTCAAGATGTGAAGAAAAGAATCTGGTCCTAAACTGGGAAAAATGTCATTTCATGGTTAAAGAGGGACTAGTTCTAGGCCATCTGGTCTCAGGTAGGGGGATCGAAGATGATAAAGCCAAGGTTGACATCATTCGTCACCTTCCATCACCCAAAAATGTCAAGGAATTTAGGTCTTTCTTAGGACATGATGGTTTCTTTAGAAGATTCATCAAGGACTTAATTCAATCTCATGTACGCTTTGTGATTTTCTAGTAAGGGATACTCCATTTGTTTGGACAGAAAGTTGTGAGGGTTCATTCTCAAACATCAAATCCTCTCTCACCTCTCCTCCCATTATGAAATCTCTAAATTGGAACCTTCCTTTCGAACTTATGTGTGATGCCAGTGACTTTGTTGTAGGATCTGTGTTAGCCCAACATTGTGATAAAACTCCTTATGTCATTGCTTATGCAAGAAAATACTTAAATGATTCCCAAATAAACTACACCACTACTGAAAAGGAGTTACTTTCTATTGTGTTTTCCTTAGAGAAGTTTAGTTCCTACCTCTTAGGATCCCCCATCACTATGTTCACTGACCATTCTGCACTAAAATACCTCTTCCTAGAACAAGATGCTAAGGCTAGACTGATTAGGTGGGTCCTTCTCTTACAAGAATTTGACCTCACAATCAAGGATAAAAAGGGTTCTAAAAATGTTGTAGTCGATCACCTCTCTAGTATGGAATTAAAAGATAACTCCAATCACCTTTCTGCATCTGATTCATCTCCTGATGAACACATATACTCTGTTAGTTACTGCCCTTGGTATGCCGACATAGCCAATTTATTAGTTACAGGAGTAATTCTAAAATTCATAGGGACTCAATCATGAAGGAAATTCCTTTCTGATGTTAGACATTATGTGTTTGATGATCCATACCTCTATAAGCTCTACCCTGACCAAGTCATTAGGAGGTGTGTCCCAGTATCTGAACTAGATTCCATCCTTAAATTCTATTATAGTGAGGCATGTGGAGGTCACTTTTCCTCTAAGAAAACAAATTCAAAGATTATTCAGTGTGGTCTCTTCTGGCCCACCCTCTCAAGTGACTCCTACACATTTTGTCAAAGTTTTCCTAAGTTTCAACAAGTAGGTTCAATCACAAAAAGGAATCAAATGCCACTCACTCCCATATTAGTGATTGAAATCATTGACTGCTGGGGAATTGATTTCATGGGTCCCTTCCCAAACTCTAGGGGATACCTATAGATCCTCTTAGCTGTTGATTATGTCTCAAAATGGGTTGAAATAATTCCCACCAAGTCTAATGACCATCATGTTGTGATCCGATTTTTGAAAGAGCATATATTTTCTCGATTTGGAATTCCTTGGGCCATAATCAGTGATCGAGGAACCCATTTGTGCAACTGTCCATTCTCTTCACTAATGTCTAAGTATGGGATTTCTCATAAAGTTTCCACTACATACCATCCTCAAACCAATGGTCAAGCTGAGTTAGAAAATAGGGAGATTAAGAATATTCTAGAAAAAAACTGTCAATCCTGCTAGGAAAGATTGGTCCGAGAAACTCTTGGATGATCTTTAGGCCTATAAAACCGCATATAAAACCATTTAAGAATGTCCCCATATAGGTTGGTTTATGGTAAAGCATTCCATTTTCCAGTGGAGATTGAACATAAGGATTTTTGGGAAATTAAGAAAATGAATTATGACCTCTCATTGGCCAAAACAAAAAGGAAATTAGATCTCAATGAAATTGAGGAACTTAGGATGGAGGCTTATGAGAATTCAAGGATCAATAAAGCTAAAGCACAAGCCTACCAATATCGAAATATTAAGGAAAAACACATTGTACCAGGTAAACCAATTCTTTTGTATAGTTCTAAACTTCATCTACACCCAGTAAAGTTGAGGTCTAGATGGTCAGGCCCATACATAGTGCATAAGGTGTACCCCCATGGGGCTGTTAAAATTCAAGATCCCACCAATGTTCAAACCTTTAAAGTTAATGGTCATAAAGTCAGACCATTCGTTGAAGCATTCCAAAAACATGAAGTTGATGAAGAATTGTGTGGACCCACCTTAGATGACGAAAATAATTAATCAATTAGGGGTCCAAGTCGAGCTAATGATGTTGAAGAATGCACTACATGGGAGGCAACCCATGGTTTTCAAGTTTTCTATCATTTTTTTGTTTTAATCAACTTTATATTTTAAATAGGATTAATTAATAATTTTGATATTTAATAAAAAAATATAATGTTGACATGTTCTTCTATTATGAGTATGGATGGGTACGAAAGGGGAGCGCCATATTCATCTGTATCACGTGGTGTGATCCCTAAGTAATACCTTACCCAAAAATTTAAAAGAAGAAAATGTATCATTAGTTTATTTTATTTTATTTATGTTTTTGTAGGTAAAAAAAATAGACTATTGACATGTTCTTCTTTTATGAGTATGGATGGGTATGAAAGGGGAGAATCGTATTCATCTATGTCACACGGTGTGATCCCTGAGTAATACCTTACCCAGAAATTTAAAAGAAGACAATGTATCATTAGTTTGATTTAAAAAAACAAAAAAACAAAGAAAACCATAAAAATGATGACACTTGGAATTAAATAAGTCATTGTGTTGTTTAATTTTTCAGGTTTGTTCTTCTTTTTATGGTTTAAGGACTATTTTGGGTGATACATGTTCAATCATGGAGGTTCCTATATCCCCCAAGACATCTAAGGACTAATTTGGAGCAGTAATAACTTCAACTTCAACCACCAGGTGACGTCATTCCATGATCCTCATATTTCAATTTCCTTTTTGAAATTCCCTTATCTACCTCTACTTCTAAATTTTCATTTCTTGAAACACTGGGGACAGTTTTGTTTTAATTTTGGGGGGAAGATGAAATAAAAAAAATTCTTTTGTGAAAAAAAATGATTTGAAAAAAAATGTGAGTAAATGGAAGGAAAAATTCTTTTAACTTTGAACATGGTAATACACATTGCACACTTTGAAACTGAATATCAAATAATTTAGCATGCCCTGATTTTGATTTTAATCCTTGTATAATTTATTGAGCATATATTTTGGAAGGTGTGGCTGTCCAATGTGATATTTCATCATTTATATTTTCATCCAAATAAAAAAATATCACAATGCACTTCCTTTGGATAGTGGGGTATTAGTTTGAGTTCATGGGGTCCCCCAAATAAATAGCATAAGTTTGGTGATCATTTTAGTTTTAATATGAGAAATCAATATACAAAATTAAAAAAAAACACTAAATTTGCGCGTAGAGAAATGAAATGACCTAATGTGTGGATTTCGACACTTGGGGATCATGACTCCATAGTTCTCTGGCCCAGAGTTAGTAATTTTATCTCTATTTTTGGTAAATTTAATTTGTTTTTGACTGATTAAACTCGAGATGATGCCCGAGTATGTGGGCTTCACTTGGTTCCCTAATGTATTTGAGCCTGGGAGTCATCGGCAAAGTCTCGTTACAGGGGTTGACTCTTTTGGGTGCAATTTCAATTACCATGGAAAAATTGAAAAAAAAAAACAAAAAAAACAAAAAAATATATATAATAAAAAAAATTGAATAATCATATTAATAATGAAATGTGATTCCACCTACCTCTTCCGTCATTTCCCCCTTGAATAAAGATGAATCCCTATGTCTATTGTGATTCACAACACATCCCCATACTTAATTGATATTGGATGAAATATGGCAATGAATTTGAACAAAGGAATGGGCTTGGGATTGGGTTCTGCTTATGAAAATATTTTGCATTAAAATATTTTTATGGGTTTCATGATTGTTTGGTATAATGGTTTTTGGTGATCATTGTGTATTAAAATGTTTTTGGAAAAGGGAATTCAAATTTCATATTGTTGAGATATATTTTGCTAGGGACTAGGAAAACTTGTTGTGGGGTGTGATTAGACACTAAATGAGGCTAATATTCATTTTTAATATATATAATATTCATTTTATTTATTATACATAAACACCATTTTAGTGCATTTTACACTTTGAACGTCATTTCACATTATGATTGTAATTCCTTCTTAAAATGCACTATTATGTGGTACATTTTTTAACATCATTTAAAGTACCCAATGATTCATCTGATTTTAAGGAATGTAATTATCCATATTTTAAATTTATATTTTGGGAAATAGATCTAAACTTCAATATTAACATGTTTTATTTAGGGATCAATGGATAATTCATGGAAGAAGATGGGGATATTTTATGATTAAAGGAAGCAATTATAGAGAAGGCGGACTGGACATCATCCCACTGATGAGAATGTGGGACCCACATTACAAACCCAATGATTCCCAAATTTTGTGGGATTCTAGAATAAATATATAGTAACAAATAATTTTCTATGATCTAGAGCTAATTCGGCATCCATGGTGGTCATTAAGGCATCCCAATTTGGAGACAAAATAATGGGCCAGATTATGCGGCCTAGAAAAAATCCTACCAATATAATCATATCTCGGAATCCACTACTCCAAAGAGCCCAAATTTTATAGGAAGTTAGGAGAAATCCAGGGATCCATTTTATTTATCTATGTACCACTCTAATTCTTCCATCTAGAAGGTCTTACAAGCGCGTCTGTTCGGTGGATGAAAGTTGGCTGCCACCTCGGGTCAAGGGTGGTAAAATCAACTCTCCCTCAACTTTCCACCCACCTATGGCCTACCATAATCAAGTGTTATGCTTTGTAATATTGGAGGCTCGACCCAAGGCTCCCAAAATGACTATTTAAGGTAGTGGTGGTGGAGGAGTTTATCATCTTTGAGCTTTGTTTCGTTTTAATGTTATGCTGCCAATTTGATGTTGTAATCGCATTCCTTCAATTGTAAGTTCCTTGAATTACCTTAGTTTCTTTATAAAAGTTCTTCATATTATCTTTTTATATTCTTCTTCTTATCACTTTCATACCATTGCCTCAAGTTGTGAACTTTTTCATACCAAACCTTGTGAGATCATCACACAACGGTGGAGTGATTTTTTTTTCATTATTTTTTTTACTTCTCCAATTCCTCCTTCATGAGTCTACTTTTCACTTCCATTGAAACCATGGGATCAATGGAGGGATAACCCAATTATGGGTTGATCAAATGGAGTATCAAGGGGTTTTATTGGATGTTATTTCTCACTCCATTAATGGATAATCACTTCTTTTAAATGTGATTTTTTATTTGATGACTTTAAAACATCTTCATCCTTATTGAATTTAAGGCCAGACATTTCAAGTGCTAATAAGAACCTTTACCTTGGAGTGCTCAAAAATTTGATACTTCAAGTGTATAGGTGATTAGTATTAGGGTGTTTAGGCATTAAACTAGTAAGTGATGATTTTGTTTGATATCCTTAAATGAAATCATCTCAAATATAAGAAATTGAAATATTTTTACATTAAATAGAATGCATCCAATCCACCCCTTGTAATAACCTAGGATCAACCCTTCTCATAATTTAAATTCACTTAATACTTTTAGTGTTCACTTAAACCCATCCAAAATCAACCCAAATTTGGCTATTATAGGTTACTTTTTTTCTCTCTAAGGATTCGACAACCCAAGATAAACTACAAAGACCGTTCTACCTTCTTCTCTTGGGTAAATATGAGCGTGAATCAATGGGTCTACATTCAAACCATACTGAGACAACACATTCTAAAGGAAATACACCTCTCACATCCAGAACATACACTTGGACAACTATCCATAGTGCTAGTGGTGTCGAAGAACATGCAATATAGTTCTAAGATGCTCAGAATACTCATCTTGTGACTTCGAGTAGATTAAGATATCATCAATTAATATAATGGTGAAATAATATAAGAAATCAAGAAACATTGAGTTAATAATCCCCATGAACATGGCTAGTTCATTCATAATGTCAAATATAATGATTACAAACTAAATGTTCCCATACCTATATCTGAAGGTAGTCTTCAGGATATCTCCCTCCTTCACCCTCAATTGGTGATATCCAGGCCATAAATCGATCATAGAAAACCATCTCTTCACTCTTAGTTGTTTTAAAAGATTGTATATCCTTGTAATTGGGTAATAGTTCTTGATCATCACCTGATTCAACCTAAAATGGTCTATACACAACCTCAGACTACCATCTTCTTACTTTGAGAACAACATTGGAGAACTCCACAATGACACATTGGGTTGTATAAAACCCTTATGCATCATATCATCAATCCGAATCCTCAACTCTTGCAACTTAGAACGTTACATCTGATACGGAACCATTTAAATCGGATAATCACTTGGCTGAAAATCAATCCCAAAATTGACATCATGTCGATGGGGTAGCATCACAACCTCCTTGGGGAAACATCCAGGAACTCACCAACAACCCGGGGAATCTCTACCACCTCTGTACCCACTGATTCCACTGAAAACTCATCCAAAATGGAAAGAAGGGGCTCCACACACCTACTGCCAACCTAAAAACATTTCTCACCAATGAAAACCACATGCTAGCCATCCACATCTAAAAACAAAACTCTCCTCCATAATCAATCAATAACAACACATATGAAATATAACTATTTGATACTAAGTATGAAATTGTATGGATGCATCTATATCATGAAAAGATCTCTAGGGGAATGATGTGGCCCCATCATCAGTCTACACCCCTGGAACACATCAAAAATGTTGGTTTGGGCTCCATATGGTGTACTCAATACCAAGGGTATATGAACCCTCTCTACATCTTATAGCATCCCGCCATTTTATAACATAAACATTCATTACATTACACAAAACTGAGGATCGTTAAGGTTTAGTGTCTTGGAAACAAGGATCATAAAACATAAAAAAAACATAAAAACATTCTTCTTAAACACTTGAAAGGCTTCTCCTTTAGTTCATCCTATGTTCATTATGCATCTCATAACCTGGGGACATACATCAAAAGAAAGGGTGAGCAGAAGGCCCAGTAAGGGAAATAAGAGGAACATTTTACATGTGAACTTGAGATACTTCAATAAGGACATGAAAAGAACTTTAAGGCATAAGAAAGAAATCATGAGGCATTTCATAATAAAAATAACATTTTTCATAACTTGAAGATGTGGCTACATCATTTAACATAGACAATCATGAACATATCACCAAGGTCCATCCCCAAGGTGTCATTTGAAAATTACCAAGGTTATTCACCGAGGTATCGTGAAAATTGTAATCTCTAGTGGTTACATCATTACCCAATGAATTGGAGCGCTATCAGGGCGCACCCTTAAATTTTCCTTTATTATCATGTGAGCCACATATATCATCATCAAACATTTCATAAATAACCCACATAGCATAAAATAAATGGGTTTCATTTCATAATCATAACGTTTTAAAAACTGCTTTAAAGACATGATCTTTACGTCACTTTAAACCCACGGAAAGGGAAAGCGGGTCTCATGTATGTAAATCCCAGAATTTAAAATGGAACATTTTGATATATATGTGAATACCCTTGTAGAAATAAGAGCTTTGAGTATTCACTTTATAACATAAAATAATTTTTGAGAAAAGAGAGAGACATTTTGAGGGGAAAATTCTGCAGCATAACGGCTAAGTTTCGGGGTTTTAGAAAACGTTGAAATGAGAGGGGACATGGGTCACCCACTCATAAATGATCCATAAAACAGTATGGTGAAAGAATAAGAAGGACATATGGACATGGTAACGAAATTTTAGGGACATACCATTTGAAATGAAAAACATGGAAGGAAAAAGATTAGATTTCTCTTATGAAAATTCGGCAGCCTTACGGCGTCACTTAACTTCAAAAGAAAATGATTTGACAAGATCAAAAAGGGTCCCTCATCATATGATCATAAGAGATCAGTATGATTGATATAGAGATCATACCCCAACATAATAAAAAGGAACTTGAAAGACTTGACATGAAAATTTAACTTGAAAAATGAGAAGGGTGAAAGAATCCCTTAAAAATTGGGCAGCCTAACGGCGTCACTTAAACTTTCATAAAACAAAATGATGAGAGTAAGAGGGGATCTCTCATCATATAAACATGAAAGGGAAGTAAGAGGAATATAAAAGAACATCCTCTCACATAAAAACACGGAGCATAATAGGAATGACATAAAAGAGATTTCATGAAAAGAAAGAGAGGGGTCGGATCCCTTACCTTAAAATGTGACTCTTGAAACTCAAAGGATTGGACCTTGAGGGCTTGGGGCACCTTGGGAGGACTCTTTGGAAGGTAAGAAGACCAGAACTTCGTTGGGGGAGAGTTGGGAGTGAAAACTAAGGGAGGAAAGGGTGGGTATTTATAGGGAAAGTGAGGGGACAAAGCATTAATGGCCAAGGGACACCTCACATTTGCTTTTCTCAAACCCATGTGCTCTCCCTTGGCACTTATCATGGAGTTAGGCCACATGGGGCCCCCAAAACAATAATTCATCACCCTTGTCCGGCCAACCCTCAAAAGATCTCATGACATCATCATGACATCATTATGATGTCATTAAACATACCGAAACCCTAAAACGGTATATTTACTATTCACTGAAAATTCAACTTTCTCAGAATAATCCCAAAATTTCACCTTAACCAAATATCAATGCTCTGATTTCAAAAATGAAATCCATTTTATAAAAATATTTTTCTAAATATTTTTAATTTAATTTTTAAATAAAAACACTATTCATCGAAAATTCATTTTTTTCAGAAAAATCCCCAAAAATTACCTTAACATAATATCGATGCTCTGAGTTCAAAAATAAAGTCATTTTTATAAAAATAATTTTCTAATTATTTTTAATTAAATTTTTAATTAAAAAACACTATTCATCCGAAAAAACTAATACTTGATTAATAATTTATGAAACCGTTATTTACCCATTTTATTGAATCACATTACTTAAACAAGGTGTCTAAATTATACTAAAACTTTCTTTAAGTGAAAATTACTAATCCATTTGGTCACATTACTAATCCTAAGCGTAAAATCACTATTCATAATTTACTATTCATCAAAAATTAAGTTGATCTTATTAGACTCCAAATTCCTCAATGAACACTTTTGTAGAAGACCATTTTTTGAAAATCATTACACATCATTAGTTATTTAGGGTTTACATAAATATTTTAAAATATCCTTTTTTCGAAATTCATCAATAAAATACCTTCTAAAATTATCTAGGCATTTGAAATTTCACAAACATCACTAAAGGAAGAAATCTCAATTTATTCACCCGAGAGGATTACACAAGGAAACTAGGGTCTCATCACATAGCCCCTTATAACACTGGCATAAGACCTAAGTGTAAGGTGTGATATGGTGAGAGAATCTGAGGGAGGCTCAGATAACATTGCCCTAGTAGCAATCTCCACTAACTTGAACTTCTCCTGCAAGCGTTTTCGTTCAAGCTTGACACGCTGGAGCTCGGATTGGGCTTGGTCCAAAGCGAAGCCCACAGATGCTACCTCCTTCCCAAGCTCTGATAAGTGGGCTTCGTAAGGGTTGAGTCTACTGGATGAAGCCATCGACTCCTCTTTCTGCATTAACCATTAACATCTTATTAAATAAATAAGAGTAAGTTAATATACTACTCAAAAAGATTGGGTCGTTACATTCTTCCCCCCTTAAGAAATTTCGTCCCCGAAATTTATACTTGAGGCCTAGTTGAAAAGGTGAGGGTACTTTTGCTTCATCGTTTCCTCAGGCTCCCAAGTCGCTTCTTCATATTTATGATTCCTCCACAACACTTTCACAAGGTGGGTAGTCTTGTTTCGTAGGACCTTGTCTCTACGGTCCAAGATCTCCACTGGCTGCTCCTCATAAGAGAGGTCATGTTCAAGTTGTACCACCTCTGGGTTCAGTACATGCGAAGGGTCGGGTATGTACTTCCTCAAGAGAGATACATGGAAGACATCATGAACTTGAGCTAGGTTCGGTGGAAGTGCTAGACGATAGGCCACTGCTCCTATGCGATCAAGGATTTCATAGGGGCCAATGTACCTAGGGCTGAGCTTCCCTTTCTTCCCAAACCACATGACTCTCTTCCATGGAGAAATTCGAAGGAAGACTTTGTCACCAACACCAAACTCCAAGTCCCTTCGACGATTGTCAGCATAGCTCTTCTGCCGACTCTGAGCAGCCTTTATGTGTTGTTGGATGGCATGAACCTGTTCTGTCATCTCTTGCACGAGATCAGGCCCAAGAAGCTTCCTCTCACCAGTTTCATCCCAACAAGTAGGAGTTCTACACCGCTTTCCATATAGAGCTTCATAGGGTGCCATCTGAATACTCGCATGGAAGCTGTTGTTATAAGAGAACTCCACTAATGGGAGGTGTTGATCCCATCCACCTTTAAATTCCATTGAGCATAATCTCAACATGTCTTCGAGTGTCTGAATAGTCCTTTCAGATTGGCCATCAGTTTGAGGATGATAGGCCGTACTAAAATTCAATTCAGTATTCAGAGCATGCTGAAGACTTCTCCAGAATTTTGATGTGAATCTTGGGTCACGATCGGATACGATGGATAGTGGTACCCCATGCAGCCTTACCACTTCCTTCACGTATATCTTGGCAAGCTGATCCAGAGAGAAATCTTCCCGAATAGAGATAAAATGGGCTGTCTTGGTGAGACGGTCCACAATAACCCATATCGCATTGTTTCCTTTGGATGTTTTTGGGAGACCAGTTACAAAGTCCATGGTGATATTATCCCACTTCCATACTGGTATGGGTAGCGGTTGTAATACCCCCTTAGGAAGTTGTCTTTCTGCCTTTACTTGCTGACACACCAGGCACCTTGTAGTGTAATCGGCAATCTCCCTCTTCATGTTATCCCACCAATAATGATCACGAAGGTCTCTATACATCTTAGTGCTTCCCGGATGTATAGAGAAAGTAGAGCTATGAGCTTCATCCATCAGTTCTTTCTTTATCTCCGGAATAGATGGAACACATAGTCTTGTACGAAATTTCAATACACCTTCTTGATCAATATTGAAATCAGGGAACTTCCCATCCTTTACAGCCTCGAACTTCTCCTGCAGCAAAGGATCTTCTTTTTGAGCCTTCTTGATCTTCTCTAGTAATGAAGGTTGAGAAATCATTTGGGATAGGGTTGATGATGTCCCTTTCCTTATAATTCCCATGTCCAGTTTTACTAGATCTTTAATCAAGGGATCTCCCAGGATCCTCATTGTTGCCAGAACAACAGGATCTTTCCTGCTTAACGCATCCGCGACTTTGTTTGCTCTTCCAGGGTGATAATGAATTGAACAATCATAGTCTTTAATAAGCTCCAACCATCTCCTTTGTCTCATGTTCAATTCTTTCTGAGTGAAAATATACTTTAGACTTTGGTGGTCAGTGTATATATCACATTTCTCCCCATAAAGATAGTGCCTCCATATCTTTAGAGCAAAAACAACTGCCGCCAGCTCTAGATCATGCGTAGGATAATTCTGCTCATGAATCTTCAACTGTCGAGATGCATAAGCAATTACTTTGTCATTTTGCATGAGGACGCACCCAAGCCCTTTCAGAGATGCATCGCTAAAAATAACGAATCCTTCTCCGATAGAGGGTAGTGTTAACACCGGTGCAGTAACCAATCTCTTCTTCAGCTCTTGGAAACTTTCCTCGCATTCCTTTGTCCAGATGAACTTAACCCCTTTTCGAGTCAACTTAGTTAGTGGATTAGAAAGCCGTGAAAAGTTTTTCACAAACCTCCTATAATATCCCGCTAAACCAAGGAAACTACGAATCTCAGTTATTGTTGTGGGTTGAGGCCACTCCTCCACAACCATTGTCTTTGCAGGGTCAACCGAGATTCCTTCATTGGTTACGATGTGCCCCAAGAAAGCCACTTGTTGTAACCAAAACTCACACTTGCTGAACTTCCCAAAGAGCCTCTCCTTCCGTAGAGTTTTCAAAACAACCCTCAGATGATCTTCATGCTCCTCCCGACTTTTTGAATATATCAAAATATCATCAATAAAAACTACCACAAAGTTATCAAGGTAGTCCTTAAAGACTCTATTCATCAAATCCATGAAAATAGCAGGAGCATTAGTCAAGCCGAAGGGCATAACAGTAAACTCATAATGCCCATATCTTGATCGGAAGGCAGTCTTTGGAATATCTTCCTTCTTCACCCTCAGTTGATGATAACCAGATCGAAGGTCAATCTTAGAGAAGAATTGAGCCCCACGAAGTTGGTCAAATAAATCATCAATTCTTGGTAGAGGGTATCTGTTCTTCACTGTGATCCCGTTCAGTTCTCTATAATCAATGCATAGCCGCATTGATCCATCCTTCTTCTTCACAAAGAGAACTGGTGCTCCCCAAGGAGACACACTCGGTCGGATAAACCCCTTCTCCAACAAGTCCTGGAGTTGTTTCTTTAACTCTTCTAGCTCCACATTTGCCATTCTATACGGAGTCTTTGATATCGGTTGAGACCCAGGTACGAGTTCAATGGAGAACTCTACCTCTCTTTCTGGGGGAGGTCCAGGTAACTCCTCAGGAAATACATCCATGTATTCCTGAACAATCGGAACATCTTCAATTTGTATGCTCCCCTTCCCTTCTTCTTCATCACCGATTAACTCCATAAAGAAAGCTATAGGAGGTGCTTCTAGATAGGGATCAGTTCGGGATATCTCTCCTCGGAAGATAACTGTAGGTCGTTCATTCAAGACTACTGAGATTTCCTTACTTCTGCATTTGATCTTAGCATTATACTTTGAGAGCCAGTCCATCCCTAGTATAACGTCGAA
Organism: Viscum album; assembly: GCA_963277665.1. NCBI lineage: Eukaryota > Viridiplantae > Streptophyta > Magnoliopsida > Santalales > Viscaceae > Viscum > Viscum album. The sequence continues at coordinate 778,944,687 of OY728158.1, forward strand.
TTCCATCATGGGGATGACTACTAGATTTGCGATAAGATTGTGCTCACCAAAGTAAACACTAGAGTCTCTAAACACTGTTGATGCATGGATAATCCCACTTGGAGTCTTGACTGACAACTCTTCCTCAAGCAATTCGGGGATTGATTCTATATTCTTTGCAAACTTGGAAGAAATAAAGGAATGCGTAGAACTAGAATCAAATAAAGCACTTGCTAGTTTTGAGAGGACAACAAGAGTACCTGCTACCACATCGTTCGGAACTTCAACTTCAGTTGTTGTGATAGCGAAAGCACGACCTTGCTCCCTTGGCCTCTGCTGAGGTTGATGGTGATTCCCCTCCACCGCCCTCGGATTTGGACATTGATTAGCAAAGTGCCCAAGCTGTCCACACTTGAAGCATGTGACTTCGGGTAGGGCCAGAACCATCTTTCCTCTGTCGTTAGTGTTGGGAAGTTGAGGCTTCACATCACCACGAAAATTCCGAGAAATATGGCCTTCTTTTCCACACCTATAGCACTTGCCACTTCCGATCAAGCAGTTCCCCGGATGCTTCTTCCCACATTTATTGCATGTGGCATGTTGCATATGCTTTCCACCTCTTTCCTGATCAAAGCTTCTTCCCAGGCTCGGTTCTAGAGTTCTCTTCTTCTCATTAGATTTGTGAGACCACTGTGTCTCTCCAAACTCTAGTTCAACTTTCATAGCACTTCGAACTATTTCTTCATAGCTATCGTAGTCCCTGTTGGCTAGATTCTTCCGCAGATGTGGTCGTAGTCCGCCAAAGAATCTATCAACCTTCCCATTAGGGTCCATGACAAAGCTTGAGGTATAACGGGAAAGCCTTGTGAAGTTCATCTCATAGCTTCCGACAGATTCGTTCTCCTTCTGCTTCAGCTCGAGAAACTCTTTCTCCATTTTCGTTCTCATGGAACGAGGGAAATACTTGTTAAAGAAAATTCCCCGAAATTCTTCCCACTCCATAGCTTCCATCTCTCCTCGTGGCTTCGTGTTTTTGATCAGTGACCACCACTGATCAGCTTCTCCCTCTAGGCGGTAAACAGCAAGGGTGACTTTTTCTTGTTCCGAACAATGAAGTACAGAAAAGATCTTTTCAATGGAGCTTATCCATTGTTCCGCAACCAATGGGTCAGTAGATCCACTGAATGTTGGCGGTCGTTGACGCATGAAGGACTCAACAGAAAGTTGTTCCCTTCGTGGTGAGGTCGGCCTCTCAGCTTGATTCAAGTTATTACTCATAACTTGAGTCAGTTGGTTCATCATCCGCATGAATGTTTCCATTCCGGCTTCCATCGGAGGGCCGTCAGCACATGGTGCATTGCGGTCACCATCGGCACGGTTTCTCCTATTGCCCTCCATTTTCTAAAAGAAAAAAACCTTAGTGAGAAACTTATTTCATTTATGAATCTTTTAACTAAGACTTCGTGCTTAGACAATTATAGTTCTCTATAATTCCTTCATAATGATTCATAAAAAGCATGTGATTAACCAAACATATCCCCCGGGAGTGTCGTAACCAAGAGTGCAGCAAGGCCCGTTATCGTGCACCAGTTCCCGTTCGAGTCTAGCTCAAAGCGGTGTTTTCGGGTTTTACCCCTATGTACATCTGTGCCAGAGCCGCCTCTACCTGCTCGTATCCAGACAGGGATGTATTTGTTTGATAGACCACTTACTTAATACTTACCAAAATACCAGGAAGTTTTCCTATATTTAAACTTTTCTATAGGGTTCTTCCTAAAGTTTTTATATCCTAATTTCCACAAATAACTAAACCATCCTTTGATACCAACTATAGCATCCCGCCATTTTATAACATAAACATTCATTACATTACACAAAACTGAGGATCGTTAAGGTTTAGTGTCTTGGAAACAAGGATCATAAAACATAAAAAAAACATAAAAACATTCTTCTTAAACACTTGAAAGGCTTCTCCTTTAGTTCATCCTATGTTCATTATGCATCTCATAACCTGGGGACATATATCAAAAGAAAGGGTGAGCAGAAGGCCCAGTAAGGGAAATAAGAGGAACATTTTACATGTGAACTTGAGATACTTCAATAAGGACATGAAAAGAACTTTAAGGCATAAGAAAGAAATCATGAGGCATTTCATAATAAAAATAACATTTTTCATAACTTGAAGATGTGGCTACATCATTTAACATAGACAATCATGAACATATCACCAAGGTCCATCCCCAAGGTGTCATTTGAAAATTACCAAGGTTATTCACCGAGGTATCGTGAAAATTGTAATCTCTAGTGGTTACATCATTACCCAATGCATTGGAGCGCTATCAGGGAGCACCCTTAAATTTGCCTTTATTATCATTTGAGCCACATATATCATCATCAAACATTTCATAAATAACCCACATAGCATAAAATAAATGGGTTTCATTTCATAATCATAACGTTTTAAAAACTGCTTTAAAGACATGATCTTTACGTCACTTTAAACCCACGGAAAGGGAAAGCGGGTCTCATGTATGTAAATCCCAGAATTTAAAATGGAACATTTTGATATATATGTGAATAACCTTGTAGAAATAAGAGCTTTGAGTATTCACTTTATAACATAAAATAATTTTTGAGAAAAGAGAGAGACATTTTGAGGGGAAAATTCTGCAGCATAACGGCTAAGTTTCGGGGTTTTAGAAAACGTTGAAATGAGAGGGGACATGGGTCACCCACTCATAAATGATCCATAAAACAGTATGGTGAAAGAATAAGAAGGACATATGGACATGGTAACGAAATTTTAGGGACATACCATTTGAAATGAAAAACATGGAAGGAAAAAGATTAGATTTCTCTTATGAAAATTCGGCAGCCTTACGGCGTCACTTAACTTCAAAAGAAAATGATTTGACAAGATCAAAAAGGGTCCCTCATCATATGATCATAAGAGATCAGTATGATTGATATAGAGATCATACCCCAACATAATAAAAAGGAACTTGAAAGACTTGACATGAAAATTTAACTTGAAAAATGAGAAGGGTGAAAGAATCCCTTAAAAATTCGGCAGCCTAACGGCGTCACTTAAACTTTCATAAAACGAAATGATGAGAGTAAGAGGGGATCTCTCATCATATAAACATGAAAGGTCAGTAAGAGGAATATAAAAGAACATCCTCTCACATAAAAACATGGAGCATAATAGGAATGACATAAAAGAGATTTCATGAAAAGAAAGAGAGGGGTCGGATCCCTTACCTTAAAATGTGACTCTTGAAACTCAAAGGATTGGACCTTGAGGGCTTGGGGCACCTTGGGAGGACTCTTTGGAAGGTAAGAAGACCAGAACTTCGTTGGGGGAGAGTTGGGAGTGAAAACTAAGGGAGGAAAGGGTGGGTATTTATAGGGAAAGTGAGGGGACAAAGCATTAATGGCCAAGGGACACCTCACATTTGCTTTTCTCAAACCCATGTGCTCTCCCTTGGCACTTATCATGGAGTTAGGCCACATGGGGCCCCCAAAACAATAATTCATCACCCTTGGCCGGCCAACCCTCAAAAGATCTCATGACATCATCATGACATCATTATGATGTCATTAAACATACCGAAACCCTAAAACGGTATATTTACTATTCACTAAAAATTCAACTTTCTCAGAATAATCCCAAAATTTCACCTTAACCAAATATCAATGCTCTGATTTCAAAAATGAAATCCATTTTATAAAAATATTTTTCTAAATATTTTTAATTTAATTTTTAAATAAAAACACTATTCATCGAAAATTCATTTTTTTCAGAAAAATCCCCAAAAATTACCTTAACATAATATCGATGCTCTGAGTTCAAAAATAAAGTCATTTTTATAAAAATAATTTTCTAATTATTTTTAATTAAATTTTTAATTAAAAAACACTATTCATCCGAAAAAACTAATACTTGATTAATAATTTATGAAACCGTTATTTACCCATTTTATTGAATCACATTACTTAAACAAGGTGTCTAAATTATACTAAAACTTTCTTTAAGTGAAAATTACTAATCCATTTGGTCACATTACTAATCCTAAGCGTAAAATCACTATTCATAATTTACTATTCATCAAAAATTAAGTTGATCTTATTAGACTCCAAATTCCTCAATGAACACTTTTGTAGAAGACCATTTTTTGAAAATCATTACACATCATTAGTTATTTAGGGTTTACATAAATATTTTAAAATATCCTTTTTTCGAAATTCATCAATAAAATACCTTCTAAAATTATCTAGGCATTTGAAATTTCACAAACATCACTAAAGGAAGAAATCTCAATTTATTCACCCGAGAGGATTACACAAGGAAACTAGGGTCTCATCACATAGCCCCTTATAACACTGGCATAAGACCTAAGTGTAAGGTGTGATATGGTGAGAGAATCTGAGGGAGGCTCAGATAACATTGCCCTAGTAGCAATCTCCACTAACTTGAACTTCTCCTGCAAGCGTTTTCGTTCAAGCTTGACACGCTGGAGCTCGGATTGGGCTTGGTCCAAAGCGAAGCCCACAGATGCTACCTCCTTCCCAAGCTCTGATAAGTGGGCTTCGTAAGGGTTGAGTCTACTGGATGAAGCCATCGACTCCTCTTTCTGCATTAACCATTAACATCTTATTAAATAAATAAGAGTAAGTTAATATACTACTCAAAAAGATTGGGTCGTTACATTCTTCCCCCCTTAAGAAATTTCGTCCCCGAAATTTATACTTGAGGCCTAGTTGAAAAGGTGAGGGTACTTTTGCTTCATCGTTTCCTCAGGCTCCCAAGTCGCTTCTTCATATTTATGATTCCTCCACAACACTTTCACAAGGTGGGTAGTCTTGTTTCGTAGGACCTTGTCTCTACGGTCCAAGATCTCCACTGGCTGCTCCTCATAAGAGAGGTCATGTTCAAGTTGTACCACCTCTGGGTTCAGTACATGCGAAGGGTCGGGTATGTACTTCCTCAAGAGAGATACATGGAAGACATCATGAACTTGAGCTAGGTTCGGTGGAAGTGCTAGACGATAGGCCACTGCTCCTATGCGATCAAGGATTTCATAGGGGCCAATGTACCTAGGGCTGAGCTTCCCTTTCTTCCCAAACCACATGACTCTCTTCCATGGAGAAATTCGAAGGAAGACTTTGTCACCAACACCAAACTCCAAGTCCCTTCGACGATTGTCAGCATAGCTCTTCTGCCGACTCTGAGCAGCCTTTATGTGTTGTTGGATGGCATGAACCTGTTCTGTCATCTCTTGCACGAGATCAGGCCCAAGAAGCTTCCTCTCACCAGTTTCATCCCAACAAGTAGGAGTTCTACACCGCTTTCCATATAGAGCTTCATAGGGTGCCATCTGAATACTCGCATGGAAGCTGTTGTTATAAGAGAACTCCACTAATGGGAGGTGTTGATCCCATCCACCTTTAAATTCCATTGAGCATAATCTCAACATGTCTTCGAGTGTCTGAATAGTCCTTTCAGATTGGCCATCAGTTTGAGGATGATAGGTCGTACTAAAATTCAATTCAGTATTCAGAGCATGCTGAAGACTTCTCCAGAATTTTGATGTGAATCTTGGGTCACGATCGGATACGATGGATAGTGGTACCCCATGCAGCCTTACCACTTCCTTCACGTATATCTTGGCAAGCTGATCCAGAGAGAAATCTTCCCGAATAGAGATAAAATGGGCTGTCTTGGTGAGACGGTCCACAATAACCCATATCGCATTGTTTCCTTTGGATGTTTTTGGGAGACCAGTTACAAAGTCCATGGTGATATTATCCCACTTCCATACTGGTATGGGTAGCGGTTGTAATACCCCCTTAGGAAGTTGTCTTTCTGCCTTTACTTGCTGACACACCAGGCACCTTGTAGTGTAATCGGCAATCTCCCTCTTCATGTTATCCCACCAATAATGATCACGAAGGTCTCTATACATCTTAGTGCTTCCCGTATGTATAGAGAAAGTAGAGTTATGAGCTTCATCCATCAGTTCTTTCTTTATCTCCGGAATAGATGGAACACATAGTCTTGTACGAAATTTCAATACACCTTCTTGATCAATATTGAAATCAGGGAACTTCCCATCCTTTACAGCCTCGAACTTCTCCTGCAGCAAAGGATCTTCTTTTTGAGCCTTCTTGATCTTCTCTAGTAATGAAGGTTGAGAAATCATTTGGGATAGGGTTGATGATGTCCCTTTCCTTATAATTCCCATGTCCAGTTTTACTAGATCTTTAATCAAGGGATCTCCCAGGATCCTCATTGTTGCCAGAACAACAGGATCTTTCCTGCTTAACGCATCCGCGACTTTGTTTGCTCTTCCAGGGTGATAATGAATTGAACAATCATAGTCTTTAATAAGCTCCAACCATCTCCTTTGTCTCATGTTCAATTCTTTCTGAGTGAAAATATACTTTAGACTTTGGTGGTCAGTGTATATATCACATTTCTCCCCATAAAGATAGTGCCTCCATATCTTTAGAGCAAAAACAACTGCCGCCAGCTCTAGATCATGCGTAGGATAATTCTGCTCATGAATCTTCAACTGTCGAGATGCATAAGCAATTACTTTGTCATTTTGCATGAGGACGCACCCAAGCCCTTTCAGAGATGCATCGCTAAAAATAACGAATCCTTCTCCGATAGAGGGTAGTGTTAACACCGGTGCAGTAACCAATCTCTTCTTCAGCTCTTGGAAACTTTCCTCGCATTCCTTTGTCCAGATGAACTTAACCCCTTTTCGAGTCAACTTAGTTAGTGGATTAGAAAGCCGTGAAAAGTTTTTCACAAACCTCCTATAATATCCCGCTAAACCAAGGAAACTACGAATCTCAGTTATTGTTGTGGGTTGAGGCCACTCCTCCACAACCATTGTCTTTGCAGGGTCAACCGAGATTCCTTCATTGGTTACGATGTGCCCCAAGAAAGCCACTTGTTGTAACCAAAACTCACACTTGCTGAACTTCCCAAAGAGCCTCTCCTTCCGTAGAGTTTTCAAAACAACCCTCAGATGATCTTCATGCTCCTCCCGACTTTTTGAATATATCAAAATATCATCAATAAAAACTACCACAAAGTTATCAAGGTAGTCCTTAAAGACTCTATTCATCAAATCCATGAAAATAGCAGGAGCATTAGTCAAGCCGAAGGGCATAACAGTAAACTCATAATGCCCATATCTTGATCGGAAGGCAGTCTTTGGAATATCTTCCTTCTTCACCCTCAGTTGATGATAACCAGATCGAAGGTCAATCTTAGAGAAGAATTGAGCCCCACGAAGTTGGTCAAATAAATCATCAATTCTTGGTAGAGGGTATCTGTTCTTCACTGTGATCCCGTTCAGTTCTCTATAATCAATGCATAGCCGCATTGATCCATCCTTCTTCTTCACAAAGAGAACTGGTGCTCCCCAAGGAGACACACTCGGTCGGATAAACCCCTTCTCCAACAAGTCCTGGAGTTGTTTCTTTAACTCTTCTAGCTCCACATTTGCCATTCTATACGGAGTCTTTGATATCGGTTGAGACCCAGGTACGAGTTCAATGGAGAACTCTACCTCTCTTTCTGGGGGAGGTCCAGGTAACTCCTCAGGAAATACATCCATGTATTCCTGAACAATCGGAACATCTTCAATTTGTATGCTCCCCTTCCCTTCTTCTTCATCACCGATTAACTCCATAAAGAAAGCTATAGGAGGTGCTTCTAGATAGGGATCAGTTCGGGATATCTCTCCTCGGAAGATAACTGTAGGTCGTTCATTCAAGACTACTGAGATTTCCTTACTTCTGCATTTGATCTTAGCATTATACTTTGAGAGCCAGTCCATCCCTAGTATAACGTCGAATTCCATCATGGGGATGACTACTAGATTTGCGATAAGATTGTGCTCACCAAAGTAAACACTAGAGTCTCTAAACACTGTTGATGCATGGATAATCCCACTTGGAGTCTTGACTGACAACTCTTCCTCAAGCAATTCGGGGATTGATTCTATATTCTTTGCAAACTTGGAAGAAATAAAGGAATGCGTAGAACTAGAATCAAATAAAGCACTTGCTAGTTTTGAGAGGACAACAAGAGTACCTGCTACCACATCGTTCGGAACTTCAACTTCAGTTGTTGTGATAGCGAAAGCACGACCTTGCTCCCTTGGCCTCTGCTGAGGTTGATGGTGATTCCCCTCCACCGCCCTCGGATTTGGACATTGATTAGCAAAGTGCCCAAGCTGTCCACACTTGAAGCATGTGACTTCGGGTAGGGCCAGAACCATCTTTCCTCTGTCGTTAGTGTTGGGAAGTTGAGGCTTCACATCACCACGAAAATTCCGAGAAATATGGCCTTCTTTTCCACACCTATAGCACTTGCCACTTCCAATCAAGCAGTTCCCCGGATGCTTCTTCCCACATTTATTGCATGTGGCATGTTGCATATGCTTTCCACCTCTTTCCTGATCAAAGCTTCTTCCCAGGCTCGGTTCTAGAGTTCTCTTCTTCTCATTAGATTTGTGAGACCACTGTGTCTCTCCAAACTCTAGTTCAACTTTCATAGCACTTCGAACTATTTCTTCATAGCTATCGTAGTCCCTGTTGGCTAGATTCTTCCGCAGATGTGGTCGTAGTCCGCCAAAGAATCTATCAACCTTCCCATTAGGGTCCATGACAAAGCTTGAGGTATAACGGGAAAGCCTTGTGAAGTTCATCTCATAGCTTCCGACAGATTCGTTCTCCTTCTGCTTCAGCTCGAGAAACTCTTTCTCCATTTTCGTTCTCATGGAACGAGGGAAATACTTGTTAAAGAAAATTCCCCGAAATTCTTCCCACTCCATAGCTTCCATCTCTCCTCGTGGCTTCGTGTTTTTGATCAGTGACCACCACTGATCAGCTTCTCCCTCTAGGCGGTAAACAGCAAGGGTGACTTTTTCTTGTTCCGAACAATGAAGTACAGAAAAGATCTTTTCAATGGAGCTTATCCATTGTTCCGCAACCAATGGGTCAGTAGATCCACTGAATGTTGGCGGTCGTTGACGCATGAAGGACTCAACAGAAAGTTGTTCCCTTCGTGGTGAGGTCGGCCTCTCAGCTTGATTCAAGTTATTACTCATAACTTGAGTCAGTTGGTTCATCATCCGCATGAATGTTTCCATTCCGGCTTCCATCGGAGGGCCGTCAGCACATGGTGCATTGCGGTCACCATCGGCACGGTTTCTCCTATTGCCCTCCATTTTCTAAAAGAAAAAAACCTTAGTGAGAAACTTATTTCATTTATGAATCTTTTAACTAAGACTTCGTGCTTAGACAATTATAGTTCTCTATAATTCCTTCATAATGATTCATAAAAAGCATGTGATTAACCAAACATATCCCCCGGGAGTGTCGTAACCAAGAGTGCAGCAAGGCCCGTTATCGTGCACCAGTTCCCGTTCGAGTCTAGCTCAAAGCGGTGTTTTCGGGTTTTACCCCTATGTACATCTGTGCCAGAGCCGCCTCTACCTGCTCGTATCCAGACAGGGATGTATTTGTTTGATAGACCACTTACTTAATACTTACCAAAATACCAGGAAGTTTTCCTATATTTAAACTTTTCTATAGGGTTCTTCCTAAAGTTTTTATATCCTAATTTCCACAAATAACTAAACCATCCTTTGATACCAACTATAGCATCCCGCCATTTTATAACATAAACATTCATTACATTACACAAAACTGAGGATCGTTAAGGTTTAGTGTCTTGGAAACAAGGATCATAAAACATAAAAAAAACATAAAAACATTCTTCTTAAACACTTGAAAGGCTTCTCCTTTAGTTCATCCTATGTTCATTATGCATCTCATAACCTGGGGACATATATCAAAAGAAAGGGTGAGCAGAAGGCCCAGTAAGGGAAATAAGAGGAACATTTTACATGTGAACTTGAGATACTTCAATAAGGACATGAAAAGAACTTTAAGGCATAAGAAAGAAATCATGAGGCATTTCATAATAAAAATAACATTTTTCATAACTTGAAGATGTGGCTACATCATTTAACATAGACAATCATGAACATATCACCAAGGTCCATCCCCAAGGTGTCATTTGAAAATTACCAAGGTTATTCACCGAGGTATCGTGAAAATTGTAATCTCTAGTGGTTACATCATTACCCAATGCATTGGAGCGCTATCAGGGCGCACCCTTAAATTTGCCTTTATTATCATTTGAGCCACATATATCATCATCAAACATTTCATAAATAACCCACATAGCATAAAATAAATGGGTTTCATTTCATAATCATAACGTTTTAAAAACTGCTTTAAAGACATGATCTTTACGTCACTTTAAACCCACGGAAAGGGAAAGCGGGTCTCATGTATGTAAATCCCAGAATTTAAAATGGAACATTTTGATATATATGTGAATAACCTTGTAGAAATAAGAGCTTTGAGTATTCACTTTATAACATAAAATAATTTTTGAGAAAAGAGAGAGACATTTTGAGGGGAAAATTCTGCAGCATAACGGCTAAGTTTCGGGGTTTTAGAAAACGTTGAAATGAGAGGGGACATGGGTCACCCACTCATAAATGATCCATAAAACAGTATGGTGAAAGAATAAGAAGGACATATGGACATGGTAACGAAATTTTAGGGACATACCATTTGAAATGAAAAACATGGAAGGAAAAAGATTAGATTTCTCTTATGAAAATTCGGCAGCCTTACGGCGTCACTTAACTTCAAAAGAAAATGATTTGACAAGATCAAAAAGGGTCCCTCATCATATGATCATAAGAGATCAGTATGATTGATATAGAGATCATACCCCAACATAATAAAAAGGAACTTGAAAGACTTGACATGAAAATTTAACTTGAAAAATGAGAAGGGTGAAAGAATCCCTTAAAAATTCGGCAGCCTAACGGCGTCACTTAAACTTTCATAAAACGAAATGATGAGAGTAAGAGGGGATCTCTCATCATATAAACATGAAAGGTCAGTAAGAGGAATATAAAAGAACATCCTCTCACATAAAAACATGGAGCATAATAGGAATGACATAAAAGAGATTTCATGAAAAGAAAGAGAGGGGTCGGATCCCTTACCTTAAAATGTGACTCTTGAAACTCAAAGGATTGGACCTTGAGGGCTTGGGGCACCTTGGGAGGACTCTTTGGAAGGTAAGAAGACCAGAACTTCGTTGGGGGAGAGTTGGGAGTGAAAACTAAGGGAGGAAAGGGTGGGTATTTATAGGGAAAGTGAGGGGACAAAGCATTAATGGCCAAGGGACACCTCACATTTGCTTTTCTCAAACCCATGTGCTCTCCCTTGGCACTTATCATGGAGTTAGGCCACATGGGGCCCCCAAAACAATAATTCATCACCCTTGGCCGGCCAACCCTCAAAAGATCTCATGACATCATCATGACATCATTATGATGTCATTAAACATACCGAAACCCTAAAACGGTATATTTACTATTCACTAAAAATTCAACTTTCTCAGAATAATCCCAAAATTTCACCTTAACCAAATATCAATGCTCTGATTTCAAAAATGAAATCCATTTTATAAAAATATTTTTCTAAATATTTTTAATTTAATTTTTAAATAAAAACACTATTCATCGAAAATTCATTTTTTTCAGAAAAATCCCCAAAAATTACCTTAACATAATATCGATGCTCTGAGTTCAAAAATAAAGTCATTTTTATAAAAATAATTTTCTAATTATTTTTAATTAAATTTTTAATTAAAAAACACTATTCATCCGAAAAAACTAATACTTGATTAATAATTTATGAAACCGTTATTTACCCATTTTATTGAATCACATTACTTAAACAAGGTGTCTAAATTATACTAAAACTTTCTTTAAGTGAAAATTACTAATCCATTTGGTCACATTACTAATCCTAAGCGTAAAATCACTATTCATAATTTACTATTCATCAAAAATTAAGTTGATCTTATTAGACTCCAAATTCCTCAATGAACACTTTTGTAGAAGACCATTTTTTGAAAATCATTACACATCATTAGTTATTTAGGGTTTACATAAATATTTTAAAATATCCTTTTTTCGAAATTCATCAATAAAATACCTTCTAAAATTATCTAGGCATTTGAAATTTCACAAACATCACTAAAGGAAGAAATCTCAATTTATTCACCCGAGAGGATTACACAAGGAAACTAGGGTCTCATCACATAGCCCCTTATAACACTGGCATAAGACCTAAGTGTAAGGTGTGATATGGTGAGAGAATCTGAGGGAGGCTCAGATAACATTGCCCTAGTAGCAATCTCCACTAACTTGAACTTCTCCTGCAAGCGTTTTCGTTCAAGCTTGACACGCTGGAGCTCGGATTGGGCTTGGTCCAAAGCGAAGCCCACAGATGCTACCTCCTTCCCAAGCTCTGATAAGTGGGCTTCGTAAGGGTTGAGTCTACTGGATGAAGCCATCGACTCCTCTTTCTGCATTAACCATTAACATCTTATTAAATAAATAAGAGTAAGTTAATATACTACTCAAAAAGATTGGGTCGTTACATTCTTCCCCCCTTAAGAAATTTCGTCCCCGAAATTTATACTTGAGGCCTAGTTGAAAAGGTGAGGGTACTTTTGCTTCATCGTTTCCTCAGGCTCCCAAGTCGCTTCTTCATATTTATGATTCCTCCACAACACTTTCACAAGGTGGGTAGTCTTGTTTCGTAGGACCTTGTCTCTACGGTCCAAGATCTCCACTGGCTGCTCCTCATAAGAGAGGTCATGTTCAAGTTGTACCACCTCTGGGTTCAGTACATGCGAAGGGTCGGGTATGTACTTCCTCAAGAGAGATACATGGAAGACATCATGAACTTGAGCTAGGTTCGGTGGAAGTGCTAGACGATAGGCCACTGCTCCTATGCGATCAAGGATTTCATAGGGGCCAATGTACCTAGGGCTGAGCTTCCCTTTCTTCCCAAACCACATGACTCTCTTCCATGGAGAAATTCGAAGGAAGACTTTGTCACCAACACCAAACTCCAAGTCCCTTCGACGATTGTCAGCATAGCTCTTCTGCCGACTCTGAGCAGCCTTTATGTGTTGTTGGATGGCATGAACCTGTTCTGTCATCTCTTGCACGAGATCAGGCCCAAGAAGCTTCCTCTCACCAGTTTCATCCCAACAAGTAGGAGTTCTACACCGCTTTCCATATAGAGCTTCATAGGGTGCCATCTGAATACTCGCATGGAAGCTGTTGTTATAAGAGAACTCCACTAATGGGAGGTGTTGATCCCATCCACCTTTAAATTCCATTGAGCATAATCTCAACATGTCTTCGAGTGTCTGAATAGTCCTTTCAGATTGGCCATCAGTTTGAGGATGATAGGCCGTACTAAAATTCAATTCAGTATTCAGAGCATGCTGAAGACTTCTCCAGAATTTTGATGTGAATCTTGGGTCACGATCGGATACGATGGATAGTGGTACCCCATGCAGCCTTACCACTTCCTTCACGTATATCTTGGCAAGCTGATCCAGAGAGAAATCTTCCCGAATAGAGATAAAATGGGCTGTCTTGGTGAGACGGTCCACAATAACCCATATCGCATTGTTTCCTTTGGATGTTTTTGGGAGACCAGTTACAAAGTCCATGGTGATATTATCCCACTTCCATACTGGTATGGGTAGCGGTTGTAATACCCCCTTAGGAAGTTGTCTTTCTGCCTTTACTTGCTGACACACCAGGCACCTTGTAGTGTAATCGGCAATCTCCCTCTTCATGTTATCCCACCAATAATGATCACGAAGGTCTCTATACATCTTAGTGCTTCCCGGATGTATAGAGAAAGTAGAGCTATGAGCTTCATCCATCAGTTCTTTCTTTATCTCCGGAATAGATGGAACACATAGTCTTGTACGAAATTTCAATACACCTTCTTGATCAATATTGAAATCAGGGAACTTCCCATCCTTTACAGCCTCGAACTTCTCCTGCAGCAAAGGATCTTCTTTTTGAGCCTTCTTGATCTTCTCTAGTAATGAAGGTTGAGAAATCATTTGGGATAGGGTTGATGATGTCCCTTTCCTTATAATTCCCATGTCCAGTTTTACTAGATCTTTAATCAAGGGATCTCCCAGGATCCTCATTGTTGCCAGAACAACAGGATCTTTCCTGCTTAACGCATCCGCGACTTTGTTTGCTCTTCCAGGGTGATAATGAATTGAACAATCATAGTCTTTAATAAGCTCCAACCATCTCCTTTGTCTCATGTTCAATTCTTTCTGAGTGAAAATATACTTTAGACTTTGGTGGTCAGTGTATATATCACATTTCTCCCCATAAAGATAGTGCCTCCATATCTTTAGAGCAAAAACAACTGCCGCCAGCTCTAGATCATGCGTAGGATAATTCTGCTCATGAATCTTCAACTGTCGAGATGCATAAGCAATTACTTTGTCATTTTGCATGAGGACGCACCCAAGCCCTTTCAGAGATGCATCGCTAAAAATAACGAATCCTTCTCCGATAGAGGGTAGTGTTAACACCGGTGCAGTAACCAATCTCTTCTTCAGCTCTTGGAAACTTTCCTCGCATTCCTTTGTCCAGATGAACTTAACCCCTTTTCGAGTCAACTTAGTTAGTGGATTAGAAAGCCGTGAAAAGTTTTTCACAAACCTCCTATAATATCCCGCTAAACCAAGGAAACTACGAATCTCAGTTATTGTTGTGGGTTGAGGCCACTCCTCCACAACCATTGTCTTTGCAGGGTCAACCGAGATTCCTTCATTGGTTACGATGTGCCCCAAGAAAGCCACTTGTTGTAACCAAAACTCACACTTGCTGAACTTCCCAAAGAGCCTCTCCTTCCGTAGAGTTTTCAAAACAACCCTCAGATGATCTTCATGCTCCTCCCGACTTTTTGAATATATCAAAATATCATCAATAAAAACTACCACAAAGTTATCAAGGTAGTCCTTAAAGACTCTATTCATCAAATCCATGAAAATAGCAGGAGCATTAGTCAAGCCGAAGGGCATAACAGTAAACTCATAATGCCCATATCTTGATCGGAAGGCAGTCTTTGGAATATCTTCCTTCTTCACCCTCAGTTGATGATAACCAGATCGAAGGTCAATCTTAGAGAAGAATTGAGCCCCACGAAGTTGGTCAAATAAATCATCAATTCTTGGTAGAGGGTATCTGTTCTTCACTGTGATCCCGTTCAGTTCTCTATAATCAATGCATAGCCGCATTGATCCATCCTTCTTCTTCACAAAGAGAACTGGTGCTCCCCAAGGAGACACACTCGGTCGGATAAACCCCTTCTCCAACAAGTCCTGGAGTTGTTTCTTTAACTCTTCTAGCTCCACATTTGCCATTCTATACGGAGTCTTTGATATCGGTTGAGACCCAGGTACGAGTTCAATGGAGAACTCTACCTCTCTTTCTGGGGGAGGTCCAGGTAACTCCTCAGGAAATACATCCATGTATTCCTGAACAATCGGAAAATCTTCAATTTGTATGCTCCCCTTCCCTTCTTCTTCATCACCGATTAACTCCATAAAGAAAGCTATAGGAGGTGCTTCTAGATAGGGATCAGTTCGGGATATCTCTCCTCGGAAGATAACTGTAGGTCGTTCATTCAAGACTACTGAGATTTCCTTACTTCTGCATTTGATCTTAGCATTATACTTTGAGAGCCAGTCCATCCCTAGTATAACGTCGAATTCCATCATGGGGATGACTACTAGATTTGCGATAAGATTGTGCTCACCAAAGTAAACACTAGAGTCTCTAAACACTGTTGATGCATGGATAATCCCACTTGGAGTCTTGACTGACAACTCTTCCTCAAGCAATTCGGGGATTGATTCTATATTCTTTGCAAACTTGGAAGAAATAAAGGAATGCGTAGAACTAGAATCAAATAAAGCACTTGCTAGTTTTGAGAGGACAACAAGAGTACCTGCTACCACATCGTTCGGAACTTCAACTTCAGTTGTTGTGATAGCGAAAGCACGACCTTGCTCCCTTGGCCTCTGTTGAGGTTGATGGTGATTCCCCTCCACCGCCCTCGGATTTGGACATTGATTAGCAAAGTGCCCAAGCTGTCCACACTTGAAGCATGTGACTTCGGGTAGGGCCAGAACCATCTTTCCTCTGTCGTTAGTGTTGGGAAGTTGAGGCTTCACATCACCACGAAAATTCCGAGAAATATGGCCTTCTTTTCCACACCTATAGCACTTGCCACTTCCGATCAAGCAGTTCCCCGGATGCTTCTTCCCACATTTATTGCATGTGGCATGTTGCATATGCTTTCCACCTCTTTCCTGATCAAAGCTTCTTCCCAGGCTCGGTTCTAGAGTTCTCTTCTTCTCATTAGATTTGTGAGACCACTGTGTCTCTCCAAACTCTAGTTCAACTTTCATAGCACTTCGAACTATTTCTTCATAGCTATCGTAGTCCCTGTTGGCTAGATTCTTCCGCAGATGTGGTCGTAGTCCGCCAAAGAATCTATCAACCTTCCCATTAGGGTCCATGACAAAGCTTGAGGTATAACGGGAAAGCCTTGTGAAGTTCATCTCATAGCTTCCGACAGATTCGTTCTCCTTCTGCTTCAGCTCGAGAAACTCTTTCTCCATTTTCGTTCTCATGGAACGAGGGAAATACTTGTTAAAGAAAATTCCCCGAAATTCTTCCCACTCCATAGCTTCCATCTCTCCTCGTGGCTTCGTGTTTTTGATCAGTGACCACCACTGATCAGCTTCTCCCTCTAGGCGGTAAACAGCAAGGGTGACTTTTTCTTGTTCCGAACAATGAAGTACAGAAAAGATCTTTTCAATGGAGCTTATCCATTGTTCCGCAACCAATGGGTCAGTAGATCCACTGAATGTTGGCGGTCGTTGACGCATGAAGGACTCAACAGAAAGTTGTTCCCTTCGTGGTGAGGTCGGCCTCTCAGCTTGATTCAAGTTATTACTCATAACTTGAGTCAGTTGGTTCATCATCCGCATGAATGTTTCCATTCCGGCTTCCATCGGAGGGCCGTCAGCACATGGTGCATTGCGGTCACCATCGGCACGGTTTCTCCTATTGCCCTCCATTTTCTAAAAGAAAAAAACCTTAGTGAGAAACTTATTTCATTTATGAATCTTTTAACTAAGACTTCGTGCTTAGACAATTATAGTTCTCTATAATTCCTTCATAATGATTCATAAAAAGCATGTGATTAACCAAACATATCCCCCGGGAGTGTCGTAACCAAGAGTGCAGCAAGGCCCGTTATCGTGCACCAGTTCCCGTTCGAGTCTAGCTCAAAGCGGTGTTTTCGGGTTTTACCCCTATGTACATCTGTGCCAGAGCCGCCTCTACCTGCTCGTATCCAGACAGGGATGTATTTGTTTGATAGACCACTTACTTAATACTTACCAAAATACCAGGAAGTTTTCCTATATTTAAACTTTTCTATAGGGTTCTTCCTAAAGTTTTTATATCCTAATTTCCACAAATAACTAAACCATCCTTTGATACCAACTATAGCATCCCGCCATTTTATAACATAAACATTCATTACATTACACAAAACTGAGGATCGTTAAGGTTTAGTGTCTTGGAAACAAGGATCATAAAACATAAAAAAAAACATAAAAACATTCTTCTTAAACACTTGAAAGGCTTCTCCTTTAGTTCATCCTATGTTCATTATGCATCTCATAACCTGGGGACATATATCAAAAGAAAGGGTGAGCAGAAGGCCCAGTAAGGGAAATAAGAGGAACATTTTACATGTGAACTTGAGATACTTCAATAAGGACATGAAAAGAACTTTAAGGCATAAGAAAGAAATCATGAGGCATTTCATAATAAAAATAACATTTTTCATAACTTGAAGATGTGGCTACATCATTTAACATAGACAATCATGAACATATCACCAAGGTCCATCCCCAAGGTTTCATTTGAAAATTACCAAGGTTATTCACCGAGGTATCGTGAAAATTGTAATCTCTAGTGGTTACATCATTACCCAATGCATTGGAGCGCTATCAGGGCGCACCCTTAAATTTGCCTTTATTATCATTTGAGCCACATATATCATCATCAAACATTTCATAAATAACCCACATAGCATAAAATAAAT
The DNA here is from genome assembly GCA_963277665.1 of Viscum album. Classification (NCBI taxonomy): domain Eukaryota; kingdom Viridiplantae; phylum Streptophyta; class Magnoliopsida; order Santalales; family Viscaceae; genus Viscum; species Viscum album. Next base: position 778,962,807 of record OY728158.1, read on the forward strand.
GGGTTTCATTTCATAATCATAACGTTTTAAAAACTGCTTTAAAGACATGATCTTTACGTCACTTTAAACCCACGGAAAGGGAAAGCGGGTCTCATGTATGTAAATCCCAGAATTTAAAATGGAACATTTTGATATATATGTGAATAACCTTGTAGAAATAAGAGCTTTGAGTATTCACTTTATAACATAAAATAATTTTTGAGAAAAGAGAGAGACATTTTGAGGGGAAAATTCTGCAGCATAACGGCTAAGTTTCGGGGTTTTAGAAAACGTTGAAATGAGAGGGGACATGGGTCACCCACTCATAAATGATCCATAAAACAGTATGGTGAAAGAATAAGAAGGACATATGGACATGGTAACGAAATTTTAGGGACATACCATTTGAAATGAAAAACATGGAAGGAAAAAGATTAGATTTCTCTTATGAAAATTCGGCAGCCTTACGGCGTCACTTAACTTCAAAAGAAAATGATTTGACAAGATCAAAAAGGGTCCCTCATCATATGATCATAAGAGATCAGTATGATTGATATAGAGATCATACCCCAACATAATAAAAAGGAACTTGAAAGACTTGACATGAAAATTTAACTTGAAAAATGAGAAGGGTGAAAGAATCCCTTAAAAATTCGGCAGCCTAACGGCGTCACTTAAACTTTCATAAAACGAAATGATGAGAGTAAGAGGGGATCTCTCATCATATAAACATGAAAGGTCAGTAAGAGGAATATAAAAGAACATCCTCTCACATAAAAACATGGAGCATAATAGGAATGACATAAAAGAGATTTCATGAAAAGAAAGAGAGGGGTCGGATCCCTTACCTTAAAATGTGACTCTTGAAACTCAAAGGATTGGACCTTGAGGGCTTGGGGCACCTTGGGAGGACTCTTTGGAAGGTAAGAAGACCAGAACTTCGTTGGGGGAGAGTTGGGAGTGAAAACTAAGGGAGGAAAGGGTGGGTATTTATAGGGAAAGTGAGGGGACAAAGCATTAATGGCCAAGGGACACCTCACATTTGCTTTTCTCAAACCCATGTGCTCTCCCTTGGCACTTATCATGGAGTTAGGCCACATGGGGCCCCCAAAACAATAATTCATCACCCTTGGCCGGCCAACCCTCAAAAGATCTCATGACATCATCATGACATCATTATGATGTCATTAAACATACCGAAACCCTAAAACGGTATATTTACTATTCACTAAAAATTCAACTTTCTCAGAATAATCCCAAAATTTCACCTTAACCAAATATCAATGCTCTGATTTCAAAAATGAAATCCATTTTATAAAAATATTTTTCTAAATATTTTTAATTTAATTTTTAAATAAAAACACTATTCATCGAAAATTCATTTTTTTCAGAAAAATCCCCAAAAATTACCTTAACATAATATCGATGCTCTGAGTTCAAAAATAAAGTCATTTTTATAAAAATAATTTTCTAATTATTTTTAATTAAATTTTTAATTAAAAAACACTATTCATCCGAAAAAACTAATACTTGATTAATAATTTATGAAACCGTTATTTACCCATTTTATTGAATCACATTACTTAAACAAGGTGTCTAAATTATACTAAAACTTTCTTTAAGTGAAAATTACTAATCCATTTGGTCACATTACTAATCCTAAGCGTAAAATCACTATTCATAATTTACTATTCATCAAAAATTAAGTTGATCTTATTAGACTCCAAATTCCTCAATGAACACTTTTGTAGAAGACCATTTTTTGAAAATCATTACACATCATTAGTTATTTAGGGTTTACATAAATATTTTAAAATATCCTTTTTTCGAAATTCATCAATAAAATACCTTCTAAAATTATCTAGGCATTTGAAATTTCACAAACATCACTAAAGGAAGAAATCTCAATTTATTCACCCGAGAGGATTACACAAGGAAACTAGGGTCTCATCACATAGCCCCTTATAACACTGGCATAAGACCTAAGTGTAAGGTGTGATATGGTGAGAGAATCTGAGGGAGGCTCAGATAACATTGCCCTAGTAGCAATCTCCACTAACTTGAACTTCTCCTGCAAGCGTTTTCGTTCAAGCTTGACACGCTGGAGCTCAGATTGGGCTTGGTCCAAAGCGAAGCCCACAGATGCTACCTCCTTCCCAAGCTCTGATAAGTGGGCTTCGTAAGGGTTGAGTCTACTGGATGAAGCCATCGACTCCTCTTTCTGCATTAACCATTAACATCTTATTAAATAAATAAGAGTAAGTTAATATACTACTCAAAAAGATTGGGTCGTTACACATCTTGTCCCAGATCATGGGATAGAGAGGGTGTAACAAAGGAGTGTGAAGCTCCTGAATAAAACAAGACAGAAACAAGGGTACTAAATAAACTTATCGTACCTATGATGATCTCCATCCCCTGTGGAACTACTGCTTCCACTATGTAAAACTGACCAAACCCAACTCCTCTACCTCTATTTTGATGAAAACCTCCAAGACCACACTTAGTTCATGGTCCCTTAACATGAGTAACATCCTTAGGTCAGCCTATATCTATTTCATATCCCCTTTCTAGAGAATATGCATGATGCACCTGCTGTTGAAATTACATCACTGGAAACCACTACTAAGACTGGCACTAAACCTATCCACCTCCACCAAATTAAACATGAGAAGCCACTGGGAACTAGTACTGAAGGTGGACATGAACCCCATAGAAGAAACAAATCATCCTCAACCCAAAAATAAAGGAATAGAAACCATAAGGTCAAAACGGATGCAGTCGAGATCGATTCTTGGCTGGTCAAAACCGTGAAGGTCCTAGTGCTTGAGACCTACAACGAACAACTATAGTCCTCAAGGAACCCCACTGGATCCCCTCTTGTGGAAAACCTCCTTACAAGTGAATTTTCTCAATAACCTATTCCATCTTCTAAACCTCCAGATACGTCAAAATCGTAAAAAGAGTAACTACATGCTGGATAGAATGACAGAGTGTCTCCTAAAGATGTCTTGCACGAGATTCCTCATCTAGAACAAGATCTAGAAAAAAATACATAAGGTACTTGAACCTGATTCCCAAATCCGGCACTGACTTTCTCCCCTACTGAAGAGTGAGAAGCTCATGCCTCTTTAAATCCTTAATGGTGAATGAAAAAAACTCTGCTCAGAACTACTTCTAGATGTTGACCCACAAATCATCTTCCTCGTTATGATCTCCTAGAAACAGCTTCCACCACTGATGCACAACTCCCCTCATATGAGTAACTGCCAAAGGAACCCATTACTTCATCGGGGCCTGAATGAAACTGAAATTGATCTCATTCTCATTTAGCTAGATCTTTGTTTCCATGTCTAAAACAATTCCCTTACACATTCCCAAGGTCTGCCGCTGGAAATCATGCAAAGTCCTCTACAACTGATTATCCTCTTCAACCAGATCAGACCTATGGTGATCAACTGGGTCATCCTTCTGAACCTCCACTTCCTGAACCACATGCAGATGATGACCAGGAGCGATAGCTGAAAAAGAAACAAGGATTTACTAAGCTCGATAGTATAGATTTTTATTATAATGTATTTTACTTTACATTAATCCATTTAATTCATATTATCCTTTTTTAATTTCTCCAAACAACCCAATTCAAACAAGAACACTAGTCATTGTGATGTTTGTAAATTTCCTTGGACTCTACCCAACAGATAGTCACATCTCACTTGGTCACTCAATAAGTTCAGAGTCTGTGCACCGGATCATGGGGTACCCTAAAATCCCATGTCTTAGTTGATTACCCTAGACTATATCACGCACCACGGTCAACTAGAACTGTTTCCATAACAACCCCTACTTTCCTCACTATTCCTAACTCTAACCTCCACCTTATATATCAACCATCAGCCTCTAATACCAGTCTGTCATGACCTACTCCCAATAAAGATATCCCTTATCGGTTTTCAATGAATGAAGGGAGATAATGACCCCCGATTCCCACCTCTAGTAGGCCCTGGGTTGGCTACTAGCACCATGGGTGTATAAATATCTTAATATGGGAGGAATTACCATTTATAAGGAAACAAGATAAAAATATAGGATGTATAAAACAAAACCAAATTGATGACATATATATAAGAAAACCAAAATCCATCCCATAAGGCATGTGTAAATAGAACTGAAAAAAATAAAATTCTCTAAAGTTCCCAAAAACAAAACTAGAGAAGAAAAATAGCAACTATCACAAGGTATGAGATAGTAACATCCAACATGGTCCATGTAATCCTCCTATAAACCTAAAAAATGTTTTATATAAATAGGGTGGGAATACAGATATACTTATTAATAAAACCAATGTCTTGTGCACATAAGTTGAAGGAGCATACTAATTCACCTGTGTGAAAATAGAAGAACCAAATAGCACTTAAAAAGTAGACTAACCATAACCCCAACCTCATTAAGGAATTCTCACCAAATAACTCTAGACAAGTAATATAATTCAATATAAATCACATCTATGATAGGGTACCCCACACAATTTTCCTTTGATTAACTACTATCACACCCCAACAGTAGATGTCTTGGATCTCCCTCCTATTCAGAATATACTACATCACATCCCACCCGCACATTCCTAGGACTCACAACAAATCCATCCCGCACACACATGGTCTTCAAAACACATCACATGTCATCCTAAAGATGCTTGGGAAACCACATCAGAACTCATCCTGAAGACACCTGGGACATCATATCACAACTCATCCCAAATACACCTGGGATACCACATCACAACTCATCCCAAATACACCTATGACATCACATCACAACTCATCTCAAAGACTCCTGGGAAACCACATCACAACTCTTCCCAAAGACACTTTGGATGCCAAATAACATCACATCCTACCCAAAGAAATATGGGATACCATTTCCTAGAAGATGAAGCAGGGAAGAGTAGGTGTTCAACCATCCATCCTTGCATTGGAATGTTTGGAATAAACCCCCCATGTGACTATGTTGGTGTTCGGTACATTGTGATCATTTTGGGTGGGGTGCATATATAAATCATGATAATATAAAATTATATATATATATATATATAATATCAAACACTCAAACCCGACCTATGAGTTCTCAAACAAAAAAACGACTAACAACACCATCACCTTTTTTCCCACCTCAAAATTCATTTATTATAATCTGCAACAATCATTTCAGAAGGTGAAGAGCCATGATAATCTAATGTGACTTCACTTTTACACTACAATTAACACCCTATCATTTTATTATTTTACATAAACCATATTAAACTACACAACCCATCATTAAATTTTCCATTTACAAATTTATATCCCATTAACTAAACCAAACCATGGAATTTCAAACATTATTAAACAATTATTTATTCCATCACCACCTAGGTATCTATTGCAACACAACCACATTACATAAATAGCTCAACATACTATCACCTTGCCTCCCCAAAATCACAACAAAAAAACTATAATCCCCACATTACCTAACCAAAAATCATTGTCCCATAAGAATGGACACACATTCACATATTTCCCCATAACCCATTACAAATACACATAACTAACCCAAAATCTTGAACACAAAACACATCAAGATCAAATCTATTTATTTACAAAGGGGGTTTTATCACATTACACTTTATTGTTAGGGGTGTTATCACATGAACCAAAATAAAAGTCCAACCATTTCATTATCCAGATATAAGTAACTAACCAATTCCTATTTAGCATGATATCAAAACAATCACAACAAAATAAGAAATCACAACACATATATCCAATGCAAACAAAGACCCCAACGGACACAGTTTTTAGTGGGCCACCAATCGTGTTTAGTTTATAATATTACAAACATATCTAGGCTGTAAAAACTTGAAAAGCATGCCCCTTTACCCTTAAATTTCAATTAAAATAATTAATTATCTTTAATTAATCTAGAACAACCATAAACCACTTGTAAACATAAGAAAATGTCTGCCACATGATATAAAAATAAAGATAAATGAGGGAATCCCAACCTCAAGGAAGCTTGTCGACTGGCTGCGCACCACAGGGTAAAGAAGAACACCCACAAACCACATCCACGCCATGAGGAACCCCAGATATACCTAAACAACATATTAAGACCATGTAAACGCAACCTAACACACAACCCAAACCAATCCATAACATCGTAGTGATCTCTAAGTAAGAATGGATGAAAACCAACCAATAAAGGTAAACAAACTCACCATAGATCAAGCATGAATCGCCAACAAAAAACCACCAGGATAAATAGATAAAAGAAGGTTTAAAAAGACTTGAAGAACACCTTAGGGTGCCTAGGTTTTACCCATAGTGATAGGAAGAACATACAGTGACCGAGTGGATGATAATTCATCTGAAAATAACTTTAAATATTCATTGTAATGTGGGTTTACAAGATGTGTAATACCCTTTCACATTGTGTAAATATCAGGGTTCAGTTTCCACAAAAAATGAATCACCTATTTATTTTTTTATTTATTTTTAAACCCTGATAAATTACACATTATAAAACATTCATTGGAGTCATGTAAAATGTTTCCACATCATGAAACCTCTGTGAACAAGCAGTGAAACCAACTTTCACATCATGTAATACACTTACATGAGGTTTATTTCCTATAGCATCTTTGTTGAACCTCCAGCTTCCATTGAGAACTCTAGAAACCTCCCTCGAACACCTAAAACCACCAAAACTAGAAAATTAATGGACCATGAGGTCACATACCATTAAACCCAGATTAATTCATTATTTTATTTCATGAAACATACACTAATCATTTAGTTTTACCTCTTTAGGTAAAGAATTATGTTATTCCTTTTAAGGGTCTCCCATCGAGGACCATTCTAACTATGATGTGAACTGATAAGCCTTTATCATTTGGGGAATCCTTCACCAAAATTCCTAAGCCCTAGTGAGAGTTTCTCTTTGTGAGAAACAAGAAATAAAAAAGTATTCATTCATGAAATATAGGTTATTAAAAGGAAGGAAAAAATTTCATGATGTGATGGATGGGCCAATATATAGGATATCAGTGTCCCTATGTATCTCATTAGAATTATAATGAATATATACCTATTTATAGGAAATATATCATGTTTAATGTCATGTTTCATGGAAATCATCCATTCATTTTATTGTTATCCAGTAAGTATGAAGGTAAACATATGGGAAAAATAATCCATTTAATCCTTATAAGAAAATTCTAGGAATTCAGGAAGTCATCTAATGTGAGGAATCCCATGTTTTTTATATGAGGCTTCCTTAGCTGGTCACCCACAGAATATCGTTCTTAGTACACATCGTAAGAATATATTTTCATGTCATGTGTTGATTACTTTGTCACATAGTATTGTGTCTTAGGACTAAGATAGGTGTATTGTGAATAGACCTAGAATTTTTGATCTATGAGTTACTACATATCCTATGATGGAACGAATCAATCCATGTGTGGTTTTTGAATGGGTAGATTCTTTATGTGGACCTAACTCACACACATGTATAGGAGAACTTTATTTAAATTTTACACCAATCTATATCATGTGTCGTGACTCATCTGTGAAGTAACATTTTTCATTAATTATAACATTTTTCATTAATTATAACATCATGATATAAGTAATAATGGTGTGTTGTAGTTTTAGAATATAAAACTAGGACCACTCATGCAATTTAGCTTCATGCGAACAAGAATATTTCTTTTCAGTTTAACATCTTATAGTTAGGATGACTTCCTTGCAGTTCACCATCATGTGGTCGGGACATTTAAGACCTTGATGAAATCTATGAAAATTACTTCTTGAGAAACATTTCATTATTGGGGTGGGGGTGTGACATTTTCCTCATCCATTGTGGCTAATGAGTATGTTCTATTGGAATATTCCATACGTATGATGTAAGGACTATCCCATTTGGGTTCTATATTTTGAGGTTTCATACCTGGTATCATTGGGGTTCTAAGAGCCAATACCAGATCCCCTTAAAGGAATGAATGGAGGAGGATAATTTTATTTAAGGCTTGTGTGATCCTATTTTAATGGAATTATATGATTTTTAATGTGTGTAATATTTTCACATCAAGTCATCAGAATTCACCTAGCTGATTTTACAATTTATCATCATCTAAGATTTGTCCATAGATAGACCTTCAAGGCGAGGTAAATTGTACATCTATAGGATATACTACCTCGGTTCCATATAGCAATTAATATGGAGTTTCTTATGTAGTAGTGTGTGTGGTGGTGTGGTATGTACATAAATCATAGAGAAGATTATTGGACCAGTCTTATTTTCCTTTTCTACCATCATCTAGAGTATTTTTTAAAAAGTATTACTAAAGGCCTATATCTATCCATTTTCTAATACATGATAGTGGGATTCATGGTTAGACTCAATTTTTTGTTAGTGGTACAATTTCCTCAACTCATTAGAACAAATGTTGGGGAAATTTTTCATTAATATCATTTTAGGGACTCCAATATGGTGATGAAATTAGACTTTATGAATTTAATGATATGCTTCAACTCAAATTTCTTGGGGGTATTGCCTCATCCCTTCTAGAAAATAAGTCAGTAGTAGAATAGATGTATGTAAACTTCTTGACTATGGCTGGGGGATATGGACCTAAAAAATCCATTCCACATAAGGGAAATGAACAAGAATATTTATATATATATATAATATGGGGGTTTATGGATGAAGTTTTCATGAATATTGAATGCATGAAATTTCCTATTTAATTCCACGTAGTCATGTATCATGTTTTCCCTATAGTGACCAAACCTTTTGATCCGTTGTAGAGAATGGTCCTAGATTGAATAAAATCATAAGATAATATATATAATTCTTCCATTATATTGGAAACCTCACATTTTTATATGCATCTAATGAGGATCCCATAAAATCCTCATTTATAGTGGAATTTTTGATCATTTTGACCATCACAAAAGGGAAAATTTCACTTCTCAGTAAAAAATATGTTCCCTTCCATCTTAGTCTATAAATAGGGTCCCATTTTAAAGATAATAAATTATGAGCACCATCCATCCATGTGTGGATATCAATTAATCTTGTTATGGGGTGGTGTTGTTCTAATTAATTTATTCTATGTCACAAACAATGATAGATGAGACAATCCATCAATTCGTTATGTGGAAGACAACCTCATCATGATCATGGTCAACCAAAACTATAGCTCCACTATCTATTGTATTGTCACGGTCATTTTTTTATCGATGTAAATTATGCAATGTGGGTTCAAAAAGGGTAATCTTTCATTATTCCTTGTACATATCCATTGAGAGGGGCCAATTATTTCTTTTTGATGTCATATTTTCCATTGATATTCTTTATCACTATCTCCATGCTACATTTGATATTAATGTAGGCTATTTTCAACTATAGGGCTAGTTCAAAGCCCATAATGTGGGATAGTTCTAAGCCCAAAATGAGGGCATGGTATTTAATCTCACTATTTGTCTAGCCTTTAGATATTGGGAAAAGTAGGGAAGAATTTCTTTGTCTATAGAAATAAATAAAATCCATAAACCAATCTGATTGATCATTGGGTTTTCCAATATATTTATAATAGGACATCAGAAGGTACCATAAAAATACATGTCCCATGTTTGGGGAGTGTCGTGGGTATAAAAAACCACTTCACCTAGAAGTTAGATGTCTACTTAGGTGATTTCTAAATCGGTATGTGCCACAATGAAATAGGACATGAAATTCCCTTTAACCAACATCCATGACATGAAATGAATGTCATATTTTTGTAGAATAACCGCCCATCATGTCAAATACCTAGTTTGCATAGGTTAGCCCAGGATGTACTTGAGTGGGTCAATACGAGAGACCAAGTAGACTTTATGATGATGAAATTAATGCCTCAACTTTTCCACTATGAATATGATCATGAGGTAGTTATTCTCAACATTATAATATTGTATCCTAGAACCCAGTGTTGTTCGACTAAGGTATTAAACACTATTGTCATTCCCTATAATTTGTTTCTACACAATGAGAGTACCAAGTAATAATTCCATGGAATACTCATATAAGATGAGAATTATTCCTTCCACTAATGACATAAAGCCCGATGGATGCACCGTGTACCTATTAATACTATAAAAGTCCTCTTGGAAGTCTTTATCCTATTAGTAGGTGGTTCCCTTTCTCATAAACTTGGTGAAGGGGGGATATTTTAGGGTCGGATTAGATATAAAATGCTGAATTTAAGTGAGGTGACCTTGAATCCCCTTAAATATTTTGAGATTATGAGGGTTTGAAATTGCTAGTATTTCACTAGTCTTTTATGGGGAGACCTCAATGCTATGTTTTCCTACCACAAAGCCAAGTAAATTCTTCGAAATTACCACAAAAATGTACTTTAGAAGATTCATCTTGAAACTATTCTTCCATAACCTGTTGAATATTTCTTAAAGATCTGTGAGGTGGTCACACCACTGTTTATACTTGACCACCAGGTCTTTGACATAACATTATGCTATTTTTACAAATAATTTATTAAATATACGATGTACAATGAATTGATAAGTAGTTCCATCATTCATTAATCCAATGGGAATGAAATGATAGTAAAAGATACCTTTAGGTGATTTGAAAGTGGAAGCTTCCTCATCTTCAGGGGATATATTTTTTGGATTTTAGCTTGGATATCCATCCCCAAAGTAAAGGTCTAGAAATATATAAGTTACATCAATCAAGAGTTTGGTGACCGATATTGGGAAATATTTCTTTATGTAGTGTCTATTAATGTCTATAAAATTAATATAGACCATAATATTCTTAATTTTTTCTTAATAGGGATGATATTGGAGAACCATCTTGGATACTGCACTTATCTGAATAAATATTCTTTGATCAATTTTTTTAACTTCTTATTCTACATTATTAGTATTGGTGGGGTTCATCCCCTTATCTTCTTGATATAAACCTTGTCTTTCATCAAGGAATTTGAGATGGTGTGTATCCACATCAAAGATCTGTCCATGAATTTCTATATAATTCCAAGATAACATATATTGATGTTTCTTTAGAAATGCAGTGTACATCTATTTCTCCTTGAGAGGCATGGAAATGATAATCAATGTAGTTTAGCGTTCTTATTTTGTTCCTAGATATAACTGCATGATCTCATCAATAGTGGTGGCAATGTGTTCCTCAAATGTGGAAGGACCTTTCCTAATATCATCCTCTTCTTCATCCATTTCTAAGTATGTAGAGTAATTTTCAAACATGGTAGGAAAATCAGAGGGAATCACTATAATATTCAAGGTAATAGAGGCCATGGGAAGAATAATCATCACCCAAAACTGCCAAAGTATTTTCAAATAGATTCCAGAGATGATTGTTTTCTTTCAGAAAGTCGCTAGGTATGGGAGGATCTTGGACATCTTGGATTATATTTACATGCTCAATTGGGTTTATGGGTAGCATATAATCACTATCAAGTATACTCTATGGATTTAAAGGGGCAGTACCCAATCCACTAGTGGATTAAACTTGTATATTTTTATCCACCATTAGTTGTTTTCCATCCATTTTATAAAAACATTCCTCATCATATATGGATTCAGAATAATTGAAGGTAGAGTTTTTCCCATGTAGTATGATGACATTCCCGTCAATTGTTATATCAAGCATTGATTAAATGTTGATGGAACCGCCACATTGATATAAAGTGAAGTTCTAACAAGAATGGAATTATATGCTTTGTATTTCTGGATAAATATAAACCAAGAGTTAGATGTGATATACACGAACTGATATATGTGTTTGATCTTCCAAAGAGGTCTTTTATCTCTCTTATCACACCATTGAATGGTTAGATTTGTAGGAGATAAATCTCCCTCTCAAAATACCAAATTCCAAAGTGTCTGAACTAGGATGAGTTTTATACTATTACCATTATCTATAATAGAACTTTGGATTTTGATATCATCATGTTTTTCTGAAATGTATAGGTGTATGACATATCCCTCGATGACCACTTCCTAATCCTACTATGTGAACGAGATGATGACATGGAATTATGATGTCATAGTCTACACTTAATAAAACTTGGATGCATTGACTTCTATCAAAAAATCCTATGGGCTCTGAAGATCCTTGATGAGTGCTTCTATTTTTCTTTTGAAAGGTAGATAGCATCTAGGATTGAGGGTTTGGCTGGGAAAAATGCCAACTATTTTATAATATCATACTTTTATGCCAAAGTTCAGTTCTTCCCCTGGAGGGGATGCTCCCAATATTATAGTTCATGATTTGAGGTATTTGAGGTTGAAAGTCCTAGTTCTTGTAAAATGGTTGAAGGAGCATATCCTACCAGTGGAATAGGTCACATAATCCTTCCCCTTTGTCTATACTAATTAGAAAATTACCCCCAAACTAGTTAGTCATGTAAGATGGATGGATTTGGATGACAATTTGAGGGATTTAGGACACATTTGGGATTACATTTGGCTTTATGGAGTCCTTTCCCATGGTTCTCGGCTACATATATGTCTTTCGTGGGGATGTGACAGGTATATTTGGTTCGACCATGCTCGCATTATCCCCTGTATCCTTGGATCCTATGCCTTTATACTACGAGTCCTCAGTCTGGTATGGGGGACTCATATTCAAAGGTGTATTCATCATTAGACATGGGGTCTGTTAAGTGTATTACATTAATAGAACCGATTATGAGCTCTTCATCCAATTAGGGTTCTATTTGGTGGGTATTTCCCATTATCTAGACATTGTATGAAATAATTCTGCAAGAGTCAGAGGTTGAATAAGAGTTGAATATGACTCTTTCACTTCTATCTCTTCTTATATATGACGATTACATCCACCTTTGGGAGGAATATTCAATGTCACCTCCATAGGTGATGGGACCATTATGGGTTAGTGATGTTGTTATATTAGGGTGGCATGACCTTGGTCAAATAGATTTTGATTCATCCAGTTATCAAACTACTACTCATTCTTGGTGGAACCTCTTTGCAATCATCGTATTCTTCTAGTCGAGCAATAATTAAACAAGTCACTAGTGCCATGGAATTTTCCAACATCACCTATCTAGAATCAATTGTGATTTTCAGAAAATATTTAAAGATGAATAAATATTGGATGGTGTGACCCAATATTCTATGGAATGGGTAGTAGTTAGGATGATTAGTAAGGTCGACTTCAATGGGTTCCTTGGGTTGTGGTAGCTTGAGTAGGATATTTTCCATGGATTCAAGGAAATAACTAGAGATCTTCTCATTTCATAAGGAGTACGCTTTATTCATCCATTCCTTAAATTGAGGGATATTTTGATCTCCTTTTTCCACTAGATGATGATTATTTTGTTGTTTCTGGTTCTCGATAGAAGGAATAGGACAATTAAGAGGCTTCTTAGGATCTTAAATGGGAACTAATACTAGTTTAAGGGAAAAAAATTTATATTCCTTCCTAAGCATGTAAAGTCCTGGAATTTCCATGTAATTTTTTTTGGATATATGGGAATTTTATGAGTCTGCAAAAATTTACGGCGCGTGATTCTGAGCCTCGGTGTGCCCAGAATGAATTTATGAACTTTTTTTCAAGTATGTTTAGTAAACATACGAGCGGGTTTTTGTAAATTTTGAACCGGTTCTTGGAATAGAAATCTGAGGGAATCGTTGAACACGCAGTGCCGGTATTCACTTAAGGGGACCTTCACCTTGACCATAGTAGGTCAAGGGTGAAAGATAGAATTTGGGTTTTCCATGGAAATAGAAATACAATAAAATGAAATTTTATTTTATTTTTCTTTTTGTTGAAACCTCCCATGTAGATGGTTTAATGGTGCGGACCACCTGAACTAAAACCTCCCACATGGGTTATGGTGGTGGGGACCACCCAAGACTAAAACCCCCTTGAACTCCCCTCTTAAATGTGGGGAAGCCTCTTGAACTCCCCAATTTAATTGTGCAACCCCCCTTGATTAATTATACCAACTCATCAATTAATTAATTAATCCAAATTGAAATTATTACAAAAAACTAAATAGATAAACTTATTCTATTATGTTGGCGATTTCATTTTTTGGGTGGAATTGGGAGAAAGGATTGGTAATAGGAGAGATTTTGGTGGAATTCTTCTTCACCAACGAAGAATGATCCTCCAATGAAGAACACTAACACACGACTTTGAATTCTTCCTCGGGACATCCTCCAACATGGGACGTATTCAATTGATGACCATCCTTCCCTCCTCATTGATGTCAACAAATGAACGAGGTAGGGGTTTAGTTGTGTATGATTATATATTATCATGTTCTTCCCATCAAAAATAGAGAACGTAGATCAACTCTATAACTAGTTGATCTGCGGATTATTTCTTTTGCAGTTTTGGGAATAATCATTGTGGGAGGTTAGGGTTTGACGTTATTCATTCAAGTTTTTGTTGAGTCACTTGCTACCTCTCTAACGTGGAGGGTGCGGGCCAAACAAACATGGCCCAAACCCTCCGTCGTTATTCTTGAATTGTGTATCCTTCATGGTGGAAGAAGGCGGATTTGCGATGACGACAATGAACGGATGTGGTGGCCAGCACACCGTTGGCTGTGAAAAAAGGAGACGGTGCAACGGCGCTGCCCTGTGGCCCCCGCCACCCTGCAGCCTACGCTGCCCTGTGGCCCACGCCGCCCATGTCCGCCGCCGCCCGGCGGCCTCCACTGCCCGCGACCGCCACCACCCGCTGCCTCCACCGCCCTGTGACCTCCACCTCCCGTGGCCTCCATCGCCCCGCGGTCTCCGCCCCCCGTGGCCTCTACCACCCCGCAGCCTTGTCGTCCCGTGGCCCCCATGGTCTCGCCGCACAATGGACCTATGTGGCCCCCCACAGCCTCGAGTCGCCCATGGATTCGCCGTCCCATGGCCTCACAACCCCCGCGACCTCGCTGCCCTCGTGGCCTCTACGCCACCCTTGCGGCCTCTGTGCCACCCTCACGACCTCCGCTCGGCCATTGTGGCCTTCGCGCCACCCTCACGGCCTCGCACCACTCCACGCTTCCCTCGTGGCCTCGCCCCGCTCCGCGGCCTCCATGCTACTCATTTCAAGTCGAGCTTCCCAACATGGTCGGGTCAGGCCCAGTAGGCCGGTTCGACCCGAATCGGGTTGGGTCAACCCAGGCCGGTTCGGGCCGGGTCAGTCCCACCGGGTCGGACCTGACCCGGGCCAACTTCAAGATTTTTTCTCTAAAGGCCATAACTTTGGCACTGGGTGTCTGATTGATGAACTGCCAATGGCATTGGAAAACTTGGAGAGAGACGGTCCCTTTGATTATACCCCACTAGAGATTTGGATAAATTTGGAGTACGGTCGGGTTGGATCGGGCACAAATCCAAAAGGTCCCTCGGAACTAAAAGACTAATAACTCACAGACCGGGTGACCGATTGACACACCATCTATTGTGTTGATACCCCTATGATGTGGTTGTCCTTTGAGATACTTTTTCATGAGACTTCATGGTAGTTGGAGTATCGACCAGTGGCTTGTGGAGCGGACCCTCCTGGAGACAAGCGAGTGTAGTGCTGGAACCCTGTAGTTGGCTGTGACGTGAAGAATGAAGAGAGATCCCATGTGGGTCATCACCTAGTAATCTTGTGTGGGTCAGCACCAAGGGATCCTGTGTGGGTTAGCACTGAGTGATCCTATGTGGGTCGGCAGCGAGCGATCTTGTGTGGGTCAGCACCGAGCGGTCCTATGTGGGTCAGCAGCAGAGCCTCTTAACAGAGTAATATGATTCAGTAGTTACATCTAATCATCTCTACTACTATACCTAATTTATACCTGGTGTGAGCTGAGTCAGTACCTATGTGGTACTTTCCATTGTGGTAATACCTTGGTGGTATTATTCTCTGTGGCGTACCTGTGTGGTACTTACTTATGTGGTATTTTTTCATTTTTGGAACAGTTGATCTTTGGGATTTTTGGTTGGACCCTGTGTTTCCTCTTGATTGAGATGGGTATACTTGATAACTTAGGTATATGTATGGGCATATACCTAAGTAGGGTTGAAAGTTGACATCATGCTTTGTTGTTTATCCTTTGTGGATTTTGTGAGAGCTTGAGGGTCTTGAGGTCCCTACTGAGTATCGTTGTACTCACCCCTACACAGGTTATGCCCGCACCTTGTTGTGTTTGGTGTAGACAACGAACAACGCTAATCGAGGTTGAGGGTACATGGGCTAGATGGGGCCCGGAGGTGAACCATATAGCGTGACAATATGCAGAGGAGTTGAGATGACGTAGAGTGCTGAGGAGGTGAATTTTACCTACCCTTCAGGTAGGAACCTCAGGGGGTGACCCAGTAGTTGCCTTTCTTTTTCTTCGGTTGTATTGTATTTCAGTTGTACTTGTACCATTACTTTTGGGCTTGTATTCCAGCCCCTTTTAACTTTCAGCACCCTTTTTTCTATACAGTTGACTTGTGTTTGTATCTTTCTATGTACTTGGTTGCGTGTGTTTACATGTTATAAAGGCAATGCCTTCTCGGTTTTAGGGAATATTCCTTTCGGTGCTGGTCACTAGCCCCTGGCCTATAGAAGTCTGGCTTGGGGTAGTCACAGCATGGGCCCCGGAGGACGGGTCGTGAAAAATTGGTATCAGAGGAGTTAGTTCTACCGTATAAAATAGGACTCAAGTATTTTTAAAGGCCATAGTGTTAAGTGTAGTGAGTGTGGTTATCAGTTTAGGGAATCCAGTGTTGGTGTTGCGGCTGACGTATCCATACACCAGGACCCTAACTTCTGATTTCCTAATCAGTTCACGAAAACACTGATTGCATGTGTGTTTTGAAGAGTTTTCTTTGTGATATCTTTGATTAACTTCACCAGGTATAACTTTTTGACCTTGGTGCACCTATTTCTTTTCAGGATGCCACCACATAGACAGCCAGCTAGGGTTTCGGATATAGTACGCTCTGATAGCCCACCGAGCAACGAGGCCTCGGTGTAGGGCCCTCTTCCAGTATAGTCACTAGCGTAGGCACCAACGGTACCATTACCCATTGGGACACTAATGCAACCAGTCCTAGCAGTAGAGAGTGCACACCACTTGAGAATGCTGCATGAGTTCCAGTGCCAGAGGCCACCCAGGTTCAGGGGAGAGACAGACCCACAGGCGGTTGAGGATTGGCTGGAGGCCGTAGTGAGAGTTTTCTGACTGGTAGGGACACCAGCTGATCTCTTGGTGATCCTTGCCACCAACCTTCTACAGGTAGTAGCAGTTGGATGGTGGAGTTTGATTCTCTAAGTTCACGACTAGGTGACGCTTATCTGGGAAGACTTTGAGATCTTGTTTCGGGAAGAGTTTGTCCCATCGACTCTTCATGTAGTGCACATATAAGAGATTCTTCATCTACAGCTGGGCATCATGATTGTGGCTCAGTACTCAGTGAGGTTTACTGAACTCTCACGATACTCCACTGATATGGTGTGGGACCCATTCTTCAGGTCCCAGACCTTAGATCATGGGCTCAGGAGAGAGATCAGGGCTTCGATGATTTCTCTTAGCATCTCGACGCAGGCGGGGGTGTTAGAGAGAGCCCTCTTAGTGGAGAGTTTCTGGGCTGATAAGTCACCAGTAGTGAGACCCACCACCAGTCATCACATAGCAGAGTCTTCTGTAGTTAGAAGTAGACAGATGTTGCATAGGTCAAAGAGGACCAAACCTACAAGTGGATGACCGCAGGATGTAGGGTAAGTTGTGTGGGGAACTCGAGGTAGATCCAGTCATACCAGGAGAGGGCAGTATTACGCATGTGGCGGGCAAGGTCACATGGATCGTGACTATCTGACCCACCGTATAGATGATAAGTAGATGGTTGAAGGACCGCCCAGGAAAAGACATAGGTTCGACCGAGGAGGTCTGCAGGGAGTAGGCAGACGTGGCAGAGGAGCTGGTTATGCAGCTGATAGTGGGCGACGATTCGAGATGTTACCTCCACCACCACTAGGAGGTCCACCCCAACTGTAGGGAGCAGGAGGACAGGGGCGAGCTCAGCTCTAGGCAGCTGAGGCCTACAATCATGGAACTCCTAAGATGATACGAGGTACGATCTGTGTCTACTCCACCTTAGCTACAGTACTGATAGACACAGGTTTCAGTAATTCTTTTATTTCTACTGCCCATATCCGGAGCTCGGAGATTCCAACAGATTCATTGGCTCGATCCTTATGGATTGATACTCCTATGGGAGCAGATTTGACAATTACACACTGGTTCTGGCAGTGCGAGCTTACTCTAAGAGGTGAGATCTTCGACTGGGATCTCCTAGTAGCGGCGTCGAGGCCTTACAACGTCATCTTGGGTATGGACTGGTTATCAACATTCCATGATCATATTGACATTATTAGGAACAAACTGCGGTGTTTCCCCATGGATGGGACCAGGTTTACCTTCACCGGAGAGAAGGGAGCCTTTGTAGCATAGGATGGACTTACCCAGAAGAGAGTTTAGTCGATCACTCATTAGTTGTCTAGCCATACCCTCAGAATGGTTGATGTGGAGAGCCTGAGTTATCCTATAGTGGTGGACCAGTATGCAGATGTCTTCCCTGATGATGTTCTAGGTCTACCTCTTCACAGGGAGGTGTACTTTTACATTGACTTGTACCTCGGGACGACACCGATATCTACACCAGTATATTGGTTGCCTCCCACGGAGTTTCGTGAGATGCAGGTATAACTGGAGTACTTACAGGGGAAAGGGTTCATTCGGCCCAGTGTTTCCCCTTGGGCATCCCCGATTTTTTTCTGCAAGAAGGAGGATGGGAGCTTGAGACATTGTGTCAACTATCAGTGCCTGAATCAGATGACCATGAAGAACAAGTACCCACTTTTGAGGATTGTCTACCTCTTTGATCAGCTGAAGGGAGCATTGTGGTTCTCAAAGTTAGAACTCAGATCAGGATATCACCATCTCATAGTACGAGATGAGGATGTGTAGAAGACAGCTTTTAGATGTCGATATGGCCACTACAAGTTCTTGGTTATTCCATTCGGCGTGACTAATGCTCCAGCAGTGTTCATGGGACTCATGAACAAGATTTTTTTTCCATACCTTGATTTCTTTGTAGTAGTCTTCATCAACGATATTCTGATCTACTCGGCTACTAAAGAGGAGCATTCCTATCATTTACAAATGGTACTGGACACACTCCGAGAGCACCAACTTTATGGTAAGATCTTGAAGTGCCAATTCTGGATCTGAGAGGTTCACTTTCTGGGACATGTCATCTCGGAGGCTAGAGTTGCAGTGGATCCAGGAAATATTGAAGTGGTACTTGCTTGAGAGCCACCCAGTAATGTGATGGTGGTATGGAGTTTCTTGGGTTTGGTTGGATACTACTAGAGTTTTGTGCTAGATTTCTCTAGAGTTGAAACACCTCTATCAGCATTGATGAAGAAGGGGAAACCCTTCATGTGGTCGGAGATATGCCAGCGTATTTTTCAGGAGCTGAGGCAGAGGCTGACTAGTGCCCCCATCTTGAGGCTTCCGGAAGAGGGAGTTGGGTATGTAGTCTACTGAGACACATCAGGGACTGAGCTCGGATGTGTCCTGATGCAGGAGTGAGCAGTGATCACATATGGTTCTCGGAAGTTGAGACAGCATGAGTAGGACTATGCTACCCATGACCTGGAGTTAGTAGCAGTAGTCTTTTCCTTGAATATGTGGTGACATTACTTGATGGGTGATCATTTTATAGTGTGTGCTAATCACTAGAGTCTCAGGTATATCTTATCTCAGAAAGACCTGAACCTAAGACAGTGATGTTTACTTGAGTTCCTCCAGGACTATGACTTTGAGATAGTCTATACTTCTGGTAAGGGGAACGTTGTAGCAGATGCACTCAGCAAGAGATCTGGTATACAGATTCTAGGTGAGGTGACAGAGCAGGATGTACCGGGATCTTCGACAATAGCACTGGTGGCCGGTAATGAAGAAATTAGTAGTAGATTTTGTCTCACGATGTCTCACTTTTCAACAAGTGAAGGAGGATAATTAGGTACCAGTAAGCTTGGTTCAGCTTTTCGAGGTACCAGAGTGGAAGAGGGATGGGATATCTATGGACTTCATGATAGGACTTCCATGTACATCTAGGGAACATGACTTGATTTGGGTGATCATCGACCGACTCACCAAGTCATCCCACTTCCTACCGATCAGAGAGCAGGGTTCAGTAGAGATCTCGGGATGCCTCTATGTGCAAGAGATTGTGTGACTACAGGAGTTCTCTCGACGATTTTCTCTGATCATGATACACATTTTACTTCCTGACTATGGAAGGGGTTGCAGGTGGATTTCAAGATGCAGCTTCGTTTGAGCACCGCCTTTCATCCCCAGATGGATGACAAGACTGAGCGGACCATATAGACCCTCGAGGACATGTTGCATTCATGTTTCCTCGACTTTGGTCGCTGCTGGGAGGATCACTTTCCTTTGGTGGAGTTTGCATATAACAACAGCTATCACTCCACCATTGGGATGGCACCTTTTGAGTCGTTGTACAGGTGACCTTGCAAATCACCTTTGTGCTGGACTAACCCAGAGGAGTCAGCACTCGTGGGACCAAAGATGGTTTGGGCTACCACAGAGAAGGTGCAGATCATCCAGGTTTGGATTACGACATCATAGAGTAGGTATAATTCGTATTCTAATAAAGGATAGAGACCTCTGGAGTTCGAGGATGGAGACCACGTCTTTCTACGGGTCTCACCTCGATGAGGTTTGTGGAGATTTGGTCGAGGCGGCAAGTTATCTCTAAGGTTCATCGGACCCTTTCAGGTCCTCAGTAGAGTTGGTGAGGTGGATTGCCTCTTATCTCTTCCACCTTAGTTGCATCGGGTGCACGACTTCTTCCGCATATCCCAGCTGAGGAGATACGTGCACGACCCTTCCCATGCCATCAACCACGGAGAGTTGGATGTCGACGATGGGGTGAATTTTACGGAGGTTCCAGTTGAGATTGAGGATCGGCATGAGCGGGTTCTTCGTGGCTAGTCGATAACTATGGTGCATGTTCGTTGGCAGCACTGGAACCTCCAGGAGAGCACATGGGAGCAGGAGGCTCAGATTCGTGCTCAGTACCCTCACTTGTTTCCTTAGTTTGAGTTGTGGATTAAAGGGATGCAAAGCCCTGAGGTGGGGAGAATGTAAAGTCCCTGAATTTCCATGTATTTTTTTTTGATATATTATAATTTTACGAGTCTAAAAAAATTTACGGAGAGTGATTCTGAGGCCCGGTGTGACCGGAATGAACTTATGAACTTTTTTGGGTGCATTCAGTAAAAGTATGGCTGGGTTTTTGTAACTTTTGAACTGGTGCATGGAATTTAAATTTGAGGGTACCGTCGAACTCTCCGCACACATATTCACTTAAGGGGACCTTCACCTTGACCGCAGTAGGTCGAGGGTGAAAGATAGAATATGAGTTTCTCGAGGAAATAGAAATAAAATAAAATAAACAATTATTTTATTTTTATTTTTTGGTTGAAACCTCCCATGTGGATGGTTTAATGGTGGGGACCACCTGAACTAAAACCTCCCACATAGGTTATGGTGGTGGAGACCACCCTAGACTAAAACCCCCTTGAACTCCCCTCTTAAATGTGGGGAGGCCTCTTAAACTCCCCACTTTAATTGTGAAACCCCCTTGATTAATTATACCAACTCATCAATTAATTAATTAATCCAATTTGAAATTATGCCAACAAACTAAATAGATAAACTAATCTTATTATGTTGGTGATTTCATTTTTGGGGTGGAATTGGGAGAAAGGATTGGCAAGAGAAGATCTTTTGGAGGAATTATTCTTCACCAATGAAGAACACTCCTCTAACGAAGAATTCTGATGCACGACTTCGACTTCTTCCTCAGGACATCCTCCAACATGGGACGTCTTCAATCGACGATTGTCCTTCCCACCTCATCGATGTCAACAAATGAATGAGGCAGGGGTTTAGTTGTGTATGATTATATATTCCCATGTTCTTCCCTTCTAAAACAAAGAACACAGATCAACTCTCTAACTATTTGATCTGCGGATGATTTCTTTTGTAGGTTTGGGAATAATCATTGCGGGAGGTTAGGGTTTTACATTATTCATTTAAGTTTTTGGTGATCCACATGCTACCACTCTAACATAGAGGTTGCGGGCCAAACAAACATGGCTCGAACCCTCCATCGTTATTCTTGAATGGTGAATCCTTCGCAATGGAAGAAGGAAGCTTTGCGATAACAATGAATAAAGGATGTGGAAGCAGACACATTGCCGACTGCGACTAAGGTGACGGCACAACGGCGCTGCCCCGTGGCCTCCACTGCCCCGTGGCTTCCGCCGCCCCAGCCACCGCCGCTATGCAGCCTTCGCCACCCCGTGGCCCTGTGCCTCCTGCGGCCTCTGCCGCCCCCCGGCCTCATGCCGCCCGCGGCCTCTGCCGCCCCACGGCCTCTACCACCTCGCGGCCTCGCCACCACGTGGCCCTCCATGGCCCCCAGGACCTAGCCTCCCAACGGCCCTCCACGGCCCCAACGCAGCCTCGCACCGCCTTCAGCTTCATCATCCTGCGGCCTCGCGGCCTCCGCACTGCCCTCATGGCCTCGCGCCACTCCATGGCCTCTACGCCGCCCAGCGTGGTCGGGCCGGACTTAGCGGGCCGGGTCGACCTAAATTGGGTCAGGTCGGACCGGGTCAGTCTGACCGGGTCGGACCAGACCGAGGGCCACATTGAACTTTTTACTCTAACGGTCATAAATTTGGCCCCGGGCATCCGATTGATGAACCACTAATGGCGCTGGAAACCTTGGAGTGAGATGGTCCCTTTGAGTATACCCCACTAGAGATTTAGATAAAGTTGGAGTATGGTCAAGTTGGATCGTGCACGAATCCAATTGGGCCCTTGGGACTAAAAGGATAATAACTCACAGATTGGGCGGTTTATTTACGCACCATCTGTTGCGTTGATATCCCTATGATGTGGCGGTCCATTTAGATACTTATTCATGAGACTTCATGGGAGTTAGAGTATCGACCAGTGTCTTGTGGAGAGGACCCTCTCGGAGACAAGAGCGCATAGTGTGGGAACCCTATAGCTGGATATGACATGAAGAATTAAGAATGATCATGTGTGGGTCAGCACCTAGTGATCCTGTGTGGGTCTGCACTGAGAGATCCTGTGTGGGTCATCACTGAGCGATCCTATGTGGCTTAGCATTATAGCCTCTTGATAGAGTAAGATGATTCAGTAGTTACATCTAATCGTCTCTACTACTATACCTAAGTTATACCTGGTGTGAGTCGAGACCGTACCTGTGTGGTACTTTCCTTTATGGTAGTACCTTGGTGGTATTATTCTATGTGGAATACCTGTGTGGTAATTATCTATGTGGTATTTATTCCTCTGTGGAATAGTTTATATTTTTGATTTTGGGTTGTACCCTGTGTTTCCTCTTCATTGAGATGGGTATACTTGATAACTTAGGTATATGTATGGACATATACCTCAGTAGGGTTGACAGTTGACTTCATTCTTTGTGGTTTATCTTTTGTGGATTTTTTGAAACCTTGAGGGTCTCAGGGTCCCTAATGAGTATCGTTATACTCACCCCTTCACAAGTTATGCCCGCACCTTGTTGTGTTTGGTGCGGACGACGAATAGTGCTAATCGAGGCTGAGGGTACCAAGGCAAGATGGGGCCCGGAGGTGGACCATACAGCGTGACGGTACGTAGAGGATTCAAGAAGATGTGGAGTGCTAAGAAGGTGATCTGTACCTACCCTTCTGGTAGGAACCTTGGGGGACGACACAGTAGTTGCCTTTCTTTTTCTTCAATTGTATTTTATTTCAGTTGTACTTGTACCATTAATGTTGGGCTTGTATTCCGGCCCCTTTCTACTTTCAGCACTCTTTTTTCTATACAGTTGACTTGTGTTCATATCTTATTTTGTGCTTGGTTGTGTGTGTTTACAGGTTATAAAGGCAATTCCTACCCAATTTTAGGTAATACGACTTTCGGTTCTTGTCACCAGCCTCTGGCCTAAGGAAGACAGGCTTGGGGTAGTCATGACACGGGCCCTGGGGGATGGGTCGTGACAAATCCTTTATCCTTATTCTAAGGTAATGGTATGAGATTTATCTTGGGCCTACCAAATGTAATCTTTCAATAGTTTTTTATTTGATGAAAAATCATGGAATAAACATGGATACTTCATCAATATTAGTGGTTCCTTCATCACATCCCTGATATTTTCTGCATAGAGTTCCAAGAATTTTTATTGTGAGAGAGGGATGCTTTGTAAATAGGTTACCCATTCTATCTAGGTGTAATTTCAGACACCCTCTCATTTTCACATTTCTTATAGTTCAAAAGGTTGAATATTATTTTTTCCCTTATTATGGAGCTAAAATGATAGAGAAATTGGCAATGAAGGTCTTACCATATCATAATGGATCTTACTGGAAGGTTTCTATACAAAACAAAGGTTATCTATATCATAGTTTGTACAAAACATCTCTTCTTGGTCACCTCTTGTTTATCTTGAGGTCCCAACATTAGAACACATCAATATGAGTAGTGTGTGAGATTTTTTTCTAGATCTCCCACATTTTCAAATGTGAATAAGTTAGGATTGATGAAATTGGGTGGGGTAATGTGTCATACACCCAATAAAGATATGGATTCTTCTCGGGTTGTATGGGAATGAACTACCCTTCCATGGATTCCATTATAGTAGACAGGGACTCAATGGCATTGATATTTCTTTGTGGTACTATTTTCTGGGTCGCCTACCATCTACATGGAGCATTAGGATCTTGATGATTCTACCACATTTTTATTTCCCATTTATTCTCAATCCATGACAAGAACTAGTGATCACTCTGGTGGGAAGAGGATATTTCTATAATGGATGTAATTCATGAACATATTTGACTTCCTCATTTATATAGACCAGATTCCTAGATTCAGAGCTAGCCTGATGCTTAGTTACCACTTTTATAGGAAGATAATCTCATTCATAATATGTTGGGGATGGATATTCTTCTCCACCGGAAGACAATACCCAGTGGGAATATTCCACCTAAGTAGCTCCTTGTTGAGTTTTTTGATATTTTCATCTCATTATCATACTATTACAACTTCTCCTTCAAGGATATAATATCAACTCTTCTAGGTGATGATTGGGTTATAACCTCTTCTTTCTCTTTATCATTCAATGTTTTTATTCATAGAGGTGGAAAATATATATTTAGAGGTTCTATGTTTTAGATTCTCCTTCGGTTCTGCAAACGGTCAACTTTATTTAGTTCATATAGATCACCCTCCACTCGAGGTATGTTTTCCTCATTATTTCCCTATGCATTTTCACCTTTATCCACATTATT
Organism: Viscum album; assembly: GCA_963277665.1. Lineage (NCBI taxonomy): Eukaryota > Viridiplantae > Streptophyta > Magnoliopsida > Santalales > Viscaceae > Viscum > Viscum album. The sequence continues at coordinate 778,988,265 of OY728158.1, forward strand.
TGTTGTATTAATGGTGATGAAATTATACGAGGTGTATCAAGAAATGGTAGTTATCCCATTACTCTCAACATAATAGGGTTATTTTGTACTAATTTCATCAGGGTCACTTTTTTTACCCTTTGAAATATTGAATCTTTTGGTATTATGACTGCTACAGGGGTTGATTTCATTATCCATACATTCCTCTCATCTTGGTTTGTGACTAGTGACCTTAAAGAAGTTTCAGTTTTTTTTTCAAACAGACCCCGAATAGGAATGGTTTGTCTTTCAGAAGGAGGAATGCATAAGATTTTGAAAATTTCTATTTACCACTCATCCTGGAGAAAACTAATTCATTCTAGGATGTTAACAATGAGGAAAATTCCCCCAACCCTATGGGATGTGGACTATTCAGGGACACCATTTTGTTCTTTCTGATATTTTTGTTGAGGATTTGTTTATTTTGGTCAAGGATTTGATGACTCCTATGATGAGAATTGATATATAAATGTTCCCAACCCTATGGTATGGGTTTAATTTTTAATTGTTGTTGATTTCTCTTAGACCCTCTCAGGGTGTGATGAACTTGGTGATGGATATTGAGATAAAAATTACCCTAGCATTTTGGGCTACAGTTGGTCCACACCTATCATCGATATGTCTTGGATCTGCTATGGGATTTATGACCCAAGGAGTGGAGATAGTGGTAAATATCCCTCATCTTGATGGTCTAGGTTCTCTCTTGTACAGCTTCTATAGTACCTTCTAGTGTGACCCATTTTATTTGACACAACTGTGCTCATGTATGTGTTGGGTGGAATGGCATCCCATGATGAGAGACATTTTTCAACAGGAAATTGTATGGTTAGTTGAAACTTCATCTTTCGTGTCTAAAATGTGTTATTATTGTTTTGAGGGTCCCATTTTAAAGGTTTTTTGGAAGTTATCTCCCTCAATTTGTGATGTATTTTCATATTTGAAGTTAGGGTATTTCATTGTATTGACTAACTAGCATGTTCATTACCAGGTACCCTAATTATGATGGAGTCTATGAAATTAAAGGAAACTATATCTGGGGAGTTTTTTTATTCTCAGGGTGTTGGAACTATAAGGCTCTATACTTTTCCCATCCATAGATATAGATACAGGAATAGGATTCAAAGACTAGTTTCCAAAGAGTTGTGATGGTGGTATGTGTCTGGTTGATTTACATTTTTTTTATCGATTTTGGGTCCCACGACATGGAGATATTATCTAGGTCCATTTTAAATCAAATTATGTTTGTGTTTTGAAAATGAACCTTGTACCCTAGATAAGGAAGAGTTCTAGACTTAAATTTTTGATGAGTTTCCAACATATTTTGCTGTAGATAAGGCACACACTTCATTTCTAGCTCATCTGGGATTTTATAGTTATGGAGAGGGTCCATAATATGGTGGGAAGGTTGTTTCTAGTTAACTCTATCCATATATCCATGTCATCCTCCTCTTCATTAGGCATAAACACCACCACATGGTCAGACCACAATAGTCAATTTACTGTGTCACCTACTGACCATGGTGAAGTGTTTCCAGTAGTTGATTGAGAACTACATACGATTGAACCTAAGTTTTGAAAACCTATCTATATGAATGTATATAAGTTTTGATAACCTCTCTATACTAAGGATCCTAGTAAAGGGGATTATTTCCTTGTCCAAGGGAGATATCACCATGCAGAGGTTGATCATGGTGGATTTCAAGAGTAGTTTCCATGTGATCCATATCTACAATACCACTCAGATTATTATCTCAATAATGATATCATTATTCTTTATATTAGAGTTTAAGGAACATTTATTTTTTTCAAATATGTGTGGAATAATCTAAAAGATACTAGAACTGATTAGGTTGGGGATATAATCCTCATTTTACATTGTTTTCAGAAAATGTTGGCCTAATCTTTTGGGTTGATCATGGATATAATATTTCTCCACAAAGGATACTAGAATATGTTGTTAACCATCAAGTGTTGCTATAATATGATCCCACTACTAAGAATGTGTTGTATTATGCTTGTAGGATTCTGTATTTTTAGCAAGAATATGAGCCTACCTATGGGTGGTTCTGGAATATGTCGTTAAACCCTGGATGAAGCAGGTATATGATCTTGGTTCAAATATTCACTCCCTTACAGAATATTCTAGAAAACCTAAATAATAGGAATATATATATGAGACTCCTCTTGTATAGCCTCTGAATAATGATGGTGCAGTCATTTATTGATGGAAGTAGGGATATGAGCCTCGCTTTCGTGATCTGATAGAATATGACAATTATCTTCACTGATAAGAGTATGAGCCTAACACAAGGTACGTGTCACTCCCACTTTGTGGGACTTGGTTGAAGCGGTAATATAAGCATGATCATGTTCCTTTGGAGTATGACTCCTGTATTGTTTGATAGAAATATGAGTCTGTCCCGAAACATGTTTTTCTCTAATATGGTGAAAACCTATTGGGATTGGAGTTTGGGCCTAGTATGGTGCCTTTAGAGTATGCCTCTAGTATTTTCAATTGGAATGAATACCTATCCCAAGGAATTTTCAACTCTATCTTGGTGAGCCTCATTTGGAATGATTATATGATCTTGGTCTGATGCTTCTTCCTTTACTGAAATATGATTAGAATACTCCTGAATGGGAACAAGAATGTGCACTTTCCCCAGAGTAGACACTTTTTCATACTAATCAGAGTGTTTTTTATTCTCTGTCTATCAGGATTGTAATATGTGAATGTCCCTATATCTTTACTAGTTCAATAATATAACAGAGCAGTTATTTAATTATTGATAGAATGTGGTGAATTTTTTGAAAAGTGTGTGTATGAATGTAACCCTGCACATTTTATATCTCCAATATGTATGGGTATATATATTTGATTAATATGGGGATATAAACCCACTCATTTCCTCCTTCTTCCATCAGAATATGCCTATGGGCTTCATGCAAGGGGAAACAATATGTGCATCCACCATACATGTTGTATGAATATGCATGTATACTTGATCCATGTGAGAAGGGATACGAACCTTCTCGCCTGCTACAATAAGAATTCATCTAAGGGATTAATTTGTATAATTAGGTATGTAATCATACTCCTTATTATCCACATGTTTACATGCCTCTAATGACTTCCTTGGTACCTGTTAATGAGTATCTAGTGTTGCAATATGTTGGGTGGTGCTCTCAGTAGGCGACCGAGAGGCACTAGCTTGATGAATCTGGTGATGGTGGTTTATAAGAGCCCTCCTTGGAATCTCCTGAACAAAAATATATCTGTAGTTGAATCCATGATCCACATTCCTTATATATAGAAGGTTATAATTTTTACACCTCTGGAATAAGCTTTTGCAGCGATTAACAATGGAAAAGAGCACTATTGGTTTCACTGCATCTTTTTTTGGAAGATGCAAACTTAGTGGTTTCAATGCATGAAGACCCTTACATGTAGCATCAAGGCTTAGGATCATATCATATTAGTGGTATTTCTAGACCATTTAATTCACTTCCTAAAGATATGATTGATGGGTGGGTGAGGTGGTTTTTCGACTTGTAGAGGTTGAAACTATAATTGATTTTCCATAACATTCACTAGATATAAACATGATCCCGGATCAAGGTAATTTTTGTGAGAGTAGTATATACAGTCTTGAATAAAATAGTGAAAAATGTCACTGAATATTGAATCATCAATGTATTAATACATACTCAATCAAATATGAATAGGTAACACAATTATCATTTATTATTCATGGTTTTCCCATATTGCTGAAAAAGACGTGTCATAGTGAAAATGGACTTATCTCATGGTAACCTCGATTACATCATATTTCATGTTGAGAATACCACTTTAAATTTTTTATGAGGTGAAAAACTAAATGTTCTTACTCATGATCAACTGGTCATTTTTTTTATTAGATAGATTCACATTAGGTGCACCATTTTTGTTTCTGATGAAAGATGATGAATGGTAGGAAATGAAATGGTTTGACAGGAGATAGAAAATAAATCCTATTTAAATCATGAATGGGGTTCTAAAGTTAAGTTATTTCATATCGAGTTCACTATTTTAATCATTCATGGAAACTCCCAATGGTTCATGCATCCATAAATAGGTATAAACCTTCTTTCCAAAGGTAAGAGGTCATTTGAGGTTTTAGACCCAATTGTGCTTAGGAACTCACATTGGTCGAGAGTAAGGGAGGTTGGGATCATCACACCCTTTTGGTGGGAATTATTGCCTAATATGGTACACTATTAAATATTTAATATATGTTCATGAATATCTTCCAAATCCCAATGCATATTTAGTTACCCTAACAAAAATATTAGGCATTGAATCCTTTTTTGTGTAAAAGGGGTTCCCTTAATGAGTACAACTGTATATAACTAATATTATTAATAAATATCCCAACATTTATTATCAATGGGTACCTGATTTTATTTTGAATCCACATAACTATGAACTCTGGAGTTTACTACCATCCAAGAAGTGGATTGATGTCTCTAGGAAGTGATTGAACCATTACGAGGCATCCTACTTATCCAGTTTATGATAGGAATCAACACCCATGTAGTTCATTCGATACATGTAGTTTAACATTGTGAAGAAATAATATATATGAGGGAACATTGGCACCAATTATTGAGCATGAGACTGAAAAAGGAATCATATGTATCCTTTTATATAAGGAATCAAAGTAATTGTATTTTGATCTCACCCTCATGAGTTACCTCGGGGTGGATGTTGCTATATAGAGGAAATCATATCATAACACTAATTGAGGCTTATACACTGAGGTTTCCCTATATGGGAAAGATATATTATGTGAATGATATGATCATTTAAAATCCAAAATCCCACATGATCCATGATCAGTGTGATAAATAAGGTATAGTAAGTGATCAGTCTCATTTCATATGGATTCGAGGCTTATGCACTAAGGTAACCTTGATGAGCTACATGGTATAGAGCTCAAGAATTATGAAGGAGTCTTATGTATCTTATTTATAGTTAGAATCAAAGTCTTTTTAGATCATTAGAAATATCAATCCATTGATGGACTAGAAGGATGATGGATCTTTAGGGGAGATTGGTCCCCTAGGGTTTAAGATGTTTGAGATATAAAGGGACTTGCACTAAGGTGGATTCCCATTAGATATCATTCATTAATAAAGAATACTATGTATCCAATTTATATCAGTAATCGGAGTTGTAGTAGTTAAGTTGGGTCCTTGATCCGCTGATCAATGAGGATAAATGATAAACCAATGGGGGGATTGGGTCCTAATGGTTATAATTTATGATATGTGTAGAGAGTTACCCCAAGTTGGATACCCATTAATGATCATAACATAAGAAGGAATCCTATGTATCATTTTTATAACAAGAAATATTGTTCTCATAGTTTAATTAAGAATAGAATAGGATTGAACTTTTATTAGGTGCCCTATGTATTCTGTTTATGATAGGAATCAAAACCCACATAGTTTATTCGGGCTATGCAGTTTAACCTCATGTGGAAATACTATATACGAGGGAAAATAGGCATAGGATATGAAGTTAATTCCTTAGGAATTAATGAAACATATCATGTTTATAGTAGAAATTATATTCATCATAATTTGATGGTGGGTATGCCCGATAACCTCAACCAGACACGGTTATCATGTCCTGAGATGTCTGCCTGACATGTCCTGACTGTCTTCCTGACATGTATAGGGTGTCTGTAGGACATGTCTTAGGACTTTTAGACATGTATTGGTTTCATATAGTACATGTATGAAAAAAAATAACATGATCTAGTTTACTTGTATGGTGGACACCACATGATAAGGATAACATATCTATAAGACATCGCATGATCTAGCTGACATTTCAGGAGGATATCGCATGACCTAGCTGACATGTCTAGAGGATATATCATGACCTGGTTGAAATGCATGGGGGGTGTCACAAGTCCTAGATAACAAGTCCATATGGCATCACAATACCTAACTAACATGTCTAGAGGACATCACATGACCTGGTATACATGTTTGTAGGGTATTACAAGACATGGCTAACATGTCCATATGTCGCCTCATGTCTTGATTGACATGTCTGGAGGACTTCACACAACATGTTAGACACGTCCAAAGGATAACACATGGTCTAAATGGAATTTCCATAGGGTGCCACATAACTTGGTCATCATGCACGGATATTGTCGCCTGATCTGGGTATTTTATGTGAAGAACATGAATATTAACATATCCATATACTCATAAGTATCTTGCACTTTTTAGTCTTTATTTCATATGTTCCACAAGGTTTGTCAATAATTAAATTATATAAGTTTCATGTGACCTAGTGGAAATTTGGGAACTCCTTCGCATGATCTGGATGACATGATAAAATTCCTTCATGTGATCTATAAAGTGATCACACAAAGCACATAATCATGACAGGTCACCCTTTAGTCTGTTCCACGAATTTCACCTGGTGGAAGACCCCTACAATCGTGTAACATTCTAATATTATAATTACACTCCTATTATCCATGTACTAGTCACTGTTGTGTACATAGTGCATTTTGTTTCTTGTACAAGGGGAATTTATTAGCCTCACCGACCCAGTTATATGCAACCATTCATGACGCGTATCTCATAAATTTGAGCTGGAGTTAGTAAATGGATTTTTACATCCTATGCTTCACATGATCTTTTTGTATGTCATCTGAGGTATCACATGATATTCACTGATTTTAAGAAAACCCCATCATCACCTTATATACTAAAACCTTACCTACCAAAGGTATCTTTCATCATAATGTTGACATGCTAAAGGGCCTTTGTAAGGTTATACTGACATAACTAGGAGTCTTCATGAGATTAAGATGCCAATGGAAATTATTTTGCATGATCAAATATAACTTGTCTATGGTTATTCGCAAGACTAAGGAGGATTTTCAAGGGGGCCTCCATGGGATCAGTTTGACATGTAAAAGGGACCTCATATGATATGAGGCTGATGACCCATTTTCAAGGAAGATCAGGTTATCCTCTCTCCACAAGAGGCTTCCATATTTTCTTATTTTATTTCCTAAATTATTTTATAAGGATAGGGGATATCATGTTGTCACGTGATAATTTTTATGGATAGTTTATCTTCTTAATTGTGATGTGTCGTGTGATCAATGATGGATCTCGTGATGCTGTGCAGGAATTTTTATAGTCACTCCCTTCACTTGTCTATAGTACATCGCGTGATCGATGTTGCATCTCATGAAGTGGTGTAATCATTATCACAGAAAGTCCCTCTTTTTTTTAGGAGGATACAAAGTGGAATTTCTAGATTGAATGGAAATGTATGAGGTCCTTGAAATAATGAGGGTTGTAGGAAAACACACTCTCACATGACATGGTCGTCATATCTTCAGGGGGCTTCGCGAGGTATTGTGAATCGCATGAGCACATCGCATGAATATTAAAATAATTATCCATTGTACAAAGGTTCTTTCTTTTACATATTTATTTCACAATTGGATTTGTATGATTTTAAAGAATATTTAAATTGAAATGTCACGTGATTAGAGGAACTCATCTAGAAACCTTCTCATGATCATCAAAACTTTTTAGTATGCCTTTGAAATAATAAAAGGGCTTGTCAAAAGGGGTTCTCCTAATCATCATTTCTTGTTAGGATTCATTCACAAGAACATGAAGGATTTTCAAAGGGAATCCACATGATAATAAGTAGTTAATTCACAACACATTACCCTTTCACATGACCTTTCAAAGGTCATGTGATCATGTGTCCTTCTAAAGGTTATATGATCCATGTCATTTGGATACCTTCTGTTCATTTGTTTTATGGAGAAAATAAAACCCAATATTCATGTATTTATTTATTTCTATATTTTCTAATTATCATTTTGTGATTATCAAAATGCACTATTATAGGATCACACCAGGGCATTCTACAATCCAATTTCTAGAATAGGTCTGAGAGAGTTTGGCATTGACGTTGGTAGGTGGCAGCATGATTACCTCCCCCGTGCCTTTTTCCTATGAACATACAATAGAATTTATGAAGGATACAAGGATTCCTTTCCTCACATATACCCTTGTAAACACACTTTTCTTTCTTCTGGATGAATCTTAATTATCATGGAGAAATAATACTGAGTATACAACTAACAATAAGTATTTTTTTCTATCTTGGTGACTATTACTCCAAATCAGAAGGTCTATAGATGTTATTAATATTCTTTATTCCCCTAAATGTTGTCTGTAATCTATAAAAATAGGGTCAAGAAATGATGAAAGTTAAAGTTAATGATGTTGTTGATGAAAATTGTGGCCCATAATTCATTGAGTTCCATCGGTGTAACCCTGGAAATTTTGAGAATTGAGGTCCATAGAACAAAATTTAGAGGGTCAATGGAATTTGGGAATTTATATCCTCCAAAGTGATCAAAAATCTAGACAGTAAAAATATGGAATGTTCTATATATCTTCCTGGGAATGATCCCTCTAGTCATGGGGCCAAATTGGATATAGATCTGGGCCAACACAGGTACTCCTAGGTTTACCCAGTTGTTGGATTCCATGATAGCCACCATCATGAGCATCTCAGGATGTAGTCATGTACATTTATCTCTCACAAGAATAAACTATCCTCTAAGGAATGTCTCTAGAAATGTGTTATAGTGAACCAAAGACTTCAATTCCTCATTCATGTTATAGCTCTACTAATGATAGCACACCTCACATAACATCCGCCAGTATAAACCTTAGTTCCTACTCTCTTATTCCACTAGACATTGTTTCGACCATCCTAGAATATTTTTAGTTATATTCTTCAAGAAAATCATCATACATGTTTTGAATGTAATATCTCGGTGGAAGGGGGTGATGATTTTGTACATTGTTCAATGCTTCCTGAAAGTTCTCTTCTAGAAGGGTGGTCTTATCACTGTCATCCCAATAATTTAGTACTGGGAGGAACTCATCATACTAAAATCCCATTAATGGGATGTTTCTGATGAATTTCATGTCCCAAAGTTTGATTCCCACCACCCCATGTTTGTGGTAGAAGGTATTGGTGTATGGGGACCATTGGTTGAGGAGATATGGTAGAAGCTTCTGTTTATGGTATACATGGAACTAGAACATTCAAATTACCTCATAGAGTCTGATATGTCATAGTTCAACCCCATACTCCTAGAAATTGAAGTGTACCCAGTATTCCTATCAAAACTCATTAATAAATTCTTCTTAGACCATAGATCAAAGTCTCTGTAACAACACGTGATGTTGTTCTGGATGATGTTCTAGATGAGGATTTCATAACAAGACAGGAACTCTTCATTATTTCTCTTCTCTCTAGTGACCATCCTCATCTATCCAATAAGAGTATATACAATGGTGTCCTCATGATTCTGAGTAAGGTGACCCAGTGTATTGATGTTCCTGTAGGAAATCTCATCTTTACAATATAACTAGATGTGTAATGTGTTAACTTTGATGGCTTGGACAACCACATCATTGATTAGGATGAAGTTTTATAGTGGAAGACAATTTATCATCATATAAACTCTGTGTTCTTTGGTCAACAATCCCATGAGTTCCTGTTTGTTGGAAACAACATTTCTGTCCCAAGAAATTTCTAGGTTTCACATCATATCAACCCTCTAGGCAGAATTAGCATCATCAGAATTGATCTCAAATTGGTTAGCAGAGTTGACCATTTGTTGAATATTTCTAGGTTATAAGTTTAGAGAAAAAAATTATTTAATATGGTTTTGAAAAGTCTCCATATCACACAACTTTGGAACTGTTTGTGAAAAGGTCTATCTGATGGACTTAAATTGTTTTTCGAAAGTAGGAGTTGTGTAAAATTCTTGGGAGAATCTCGATATTTCATGAAAAATGGGGTGAGTCCCATATAGAAGAGTTGAATTGTCACATAGAGAAGTTATAGTTCCATACGAAGGTCCCCTGCCATATTTATAGGTTTAGGCCATCGACTTGCGTGTAGTGTGCTACACAGTTTGAAGAATGCATGAAAATCCTTCACACTCTTTGGAGTTTCCTTAGGAACCTAACATTCCAATTCCCTATCAGATACGATTCCAAGGAGGGGAATTTATTTTTACAAAAAACAAGTATCACACCCCCAAAAATACAGTTGTTTATAAACTGATATTGTAAACCATCTCAAATGAAAAAATTTTGTCCAAGGATAATGTTTTTATCAAGTTTCAATATTTGTGCACAAAGAATTTGATCTGTACCGAAAGGAATTGCTTTCCAAATGAGATGCTAAGTTCTGTGGATATTCCCAAGTAAAAAATAATTTTCAAATAACATGAATTAAATAATGGAGTATTTCATGAAAGATTATCGGTTTCCTAATCAAACAGTTTCATATGAAAGGCAACATCAGAATCCATAGGTTATGGTACCCATGGAATGTGCACTCTAAAGGTGATATTTTCATGAAAATACAATCATGAAACCATTCAGTTGTTTGAGTAAGGCATCCTCAAATAGAGGAAATTGTGTGGCCAAGTCCTAGTAGAAAAGTATTGATAATCAGAAAACCCTATTCCGCACTAGAGTGAAGTTGAATGACATCAGCTGATGATTTTGGATATAAAAAGAACCTCAACCACACATTAATTAAGATCTTTAGAAGATGAATCATTTCTCTCGTGCATGAAAATAACTCTCTTCCATGACATCACACACAAAAAAATCCATGGACCCTAAATGGTAGATTACTTGTGTGAAAGACCTCCTATGGGCCCATCATGACATGGTATTTGTTGAGTGATCCTCGTGCAACACCTCCTAATTCTGTTTAGGTTCACACAGGAGAAGTAGCTTTCGTTCAACCTTTATCTTCATGAAACTCCAAATATTATGTGAAATTATGACCTTAGAATCCATATTTTATACCTATTCTAGAGCCCCTTTCTCATGAAACTCTATTTTCATGAAATAAAATAAAATTCCAGTAATAAATTGATATTCCCAGAACAAACATCCCCTATGCTTATATTACAGTCATTATCGAACCTTTTGTTCCTAATAATTGGTACCCCAATTAATTTTTCTTCCATTGATAGGTACCCTAACATTGTGCCTCCTAAATTCCACTCCTCTAAAGAAAATCCTACACCATGTCCCACCCAAAGGCGCATGAGCGATGGACACCTATTCCCTAGAGGTGGAATATTCATGGGAAATTGTTCACCTTTCTAAGTGAGGATTACTTATGATGAACCATCCTCCCTCTATGACATGGTCCTCCTCATGGCATAATCCCATTCCATGTCTGAGTGATATGATGAAAAATTTTCCATCTCCACATTCTATTCACATGACATTAAACTACATGACAACATCCTCAATACATGATGTAAAAATGTAGTCTTACCTTGTAAAATGAATATAGGATTCCCCATGTATGATCAATATGGGATTCCACCCACAAACTGTATCCACAAGGGATGATCCTACGACATCGGGTAGATTCTACGCATATTTTCCACACCATACCTCATTAACACTTCTTTTGTTACACGACCATCCTTACCACATAGCGTTAAATTGTATGGACCAATCTCGTCACATGAACTTAAACTAAGACATCAAATAATGTGGGTTTTTATCCATGTATCTTATACAAGGTATATAGGAAACATCCCTGAGCTTCAATCCCATCCTCTTCTATTTTGAAAATATCCCACTCTGGGGGGACACACTCCATAATCTAGTGTGAAACTATTACCATTGTGGGGACACACTCCGTCATATAGTGTGAAACTATTCCCATTGGGGGATACACTCCATCATTCGATGTGAAATTATCCCCCTTGGCTAGACACACTCCATCCATCCTGGTGTGAAATTTTCATCCATTGGGACACACTCCACAATATTCCTCCATAGGACATTAAAACCATGACCTAATCTATCCCCACAAGACATTAAACCAATGATCATCTCCACATCACATTAAAATAATACCATGATCCAGAGTCCCTATCTAATGAAATAAACATGAGATTATTGTGGTAAAAAGACATAGAAATATTACACCCCTAGTGTAAATTACCTCGTGATCAACACAGGATGCCTTGGGTTCCATGCTTATGATGACTCACAAATGATATTCCCTCCAATAGAGGAATACTTTAAAATTACCCAATATTATCAATTTCATAACATTCATAATGTTCCCAATGATATTATCTTATCCAAATAATGGTTTCTTCCCTATTGAGATAGAAATAATGTAATCAATTGGTATCCACCTCAAGATGGTGTTGGTAATGAGTATCAAGAACATGACTAAAATCTATAAGGGAGGCTCAGACAATAAAACGATATATAATGAGAAATCCCTGTAAGAAGTAACCAACATCGCATCATACCATTTTATCTATGTGCAGACATCATTAATGAATGTTATGAAAGTTCACAGCCTTTACATGGAGGGAATGCAGGTAAATAAGAAAGTAGTGTGTTGCCACAAGGTATAGGGATGACATTATCTCCCAAAAAAGCATCATAATCAATGCTTAGAAGTGTACTATGAATTATATGCAAGGTTATTCTAAAGAGAATAATGATTTTATCAAATAAAATACTATGTTTTATTCTATGTTTTCAAATTTAATGTGATATTCAATTATGTATCTAGTTTTCTAATATTTATATACTAATAGACCATTTAGGATGTGATCACATATATCTGGTAATAATGTAATAATGTTACCACCAGACCTGGGATACTAGGGTCATGGTCTTTCTAGATGTTAAATTTAATGTAAAATCATAAAAACACATACCTCGGAAATTGTATAAACAAGAAGCAATAATCCAAAACCTATCACGTTATCTGGAGAATGATCAAATAGATAAGGAAAGTCTCTCCATAAGACATATAAAAATAATCTATAAGATTAGACCAAATCAATCCCAAAATCCATTCATAAAAATCCTTAAGGTTCTCATGAGGGAAGAAAACCAGTGTATAAAGGAATAGGGATACATAGGAGAAGGAAAATAGAAGGAAGGACGTCCTTACATCGAAAAAACACATGATATTTATGAACAAGGAGACAAAAATTGAAGGAGGAAGGGAAGGAGGATCTTCCCCTAGGGAACCTAGGATTTTCTAAATGAGAGGAAGAAACAATGGGGAGTTTACCTGTAACGCCCCGACCCCAGTTACCCAGAGTCAGTGAATTATTGCGCATCATTGGCATGATCACAAGAAAGATAAAATCTCGAAAGATCGATTGGTTTAGTAGCCTTGGAAACACTAGATATATTCATAAGTCTTACATTACATCATAAAAATGAAAACTACAACAACATATTTTCTTCACAGTCCACACACAGATCCCCACGTACTATCCCTGCAGGTCATTCATAAATTACTTCTTCACATCCTGGGAAAAATAAAACATTGAAATGGGTGAGCTCAAATGCCCAGTAAGGATAACAATATAGTGGAAACTTTCATAAATAAGAATAAACATTTAAGGCAATGTATAACTAAAACAAAAGCCTTTTAAACTTTAACTTCAACATAGTATGGCAAAAAAAATGAAATAATGTCATTTACTTATTCACATGGATATGTTACTAATCGAATAATCACATGCAATAACAATAACCACTTTCATAAAGATGGAATGCATAATTACAGACTATCATAATCATGTAGCCAAGGCCTCGTACCAAGACTACAATTAAGATTTTTCCAAGGCCTTGTTCCAAGACACTAGTTTGTCTCATGAGACCTACTGATGCATCGAGGATCTATAGCGGGCTCTACCCATCACTTACTAAGTCCAATGCATTCCTCATATGAAAAGTTTTAAACATAACATAAACATTCGTATTAAAACTAGCATACGAAATGTCAATACTTTATCCACAAACCATGAATGGTATAAAAATAGCACATCCACCATCAAACATAACTCATTTGATACAATATGGAAGATTGTATTGTATCATATTAACCTCAATCTATAATTATGAAGGATATTAACATAGATGAAAATAATCATCAAAATAATTAGAGTGAAATATCCCCTTTTTTCTTGAAATCATTTAAAAGTCACACTATTTGTCAAGAATCCATTTAAAATAGATTTTAGAATCAAAGTGTCCTATACCACTTTGAAACTTTTAAAAGAAGTTTTAATTTTAAAACTTTAATGTCCATATAAATAAATCCTTAAAACCATTTTTAAAAACATGGACATTAATGATAAATATTTAGAAGAATAAGTATTTAAAACATTTAAAAATGGTATTTTAGTTAGATTTTCTAACCAAAAGAGAGACACTTGAATACAAATAATTGAGGTAATCAAAACTTTTTAATATCATGAGAATAAATGGATTCATTATATACTATTTTAAAGTACATTATATACACCATATAAAAGTGATTTGGTGTATAACAACAAAGACGCCTCAATGGAATGTAAATTGAGATGAAATTTCTCATAAAGGACATATCCTTAGGTTAAAGATAAATTAATGACATAATTATGTGTTAAAAATATAAATACACTAAATACGATTGGATATTCAGTGTAAAACATTCAAATGACATTCACACATATTCTTGTAAAAACAACACCAATGAATTGGATGTTTATCTCAACAAATCGAGATTGAGTAAAAATCACTCTTATCAAGTTCATACCGATAACTTGAGAATTTATCAATGGAGTGATTGTGTGTATAAAAAGTATATCCATAGAAAGGGGAGTGTAAATTATGACATAATCAAATGAATAGTGATTCAACACATAATCTTGGAGTAAAATAATCAATGAAGTATGCGTAAAGCCGAATGAGTGGAAATTGAAATTTAAAATTCCATTATCGATTTGGTAACTTATGAAACATGCACCCATGAAAGAAGGTTAATACAATGATGATGTAAATATACATAAATTAAAGTATATTACACAATCAATACAATCATGGGCAGTACACACACCACATGAAATAAATAAGTGGTGAATAATAGAAATCTCACGGAATTTAAAGTGAGATAAGAAACCCCTTACTTTGTAATTTTTCCTTGGTAGGCAGTTGGTTAACCTCATGTATAATGGTGAAATAATTGTTATTTAATTATCCAAGAATAATTTACATTAATATGATATCATATATGATCTTTTAACATTGATTTGTTAATAATATCTTAGTATTATCATCATTTCAGGTGTTAACTTACTCGTTTTCCTTTATATTCTTTGTTACATAAGCCTTGTTTGTTATGGATAGGTTGTATCTCATTCATATAAAAAATTATATCAACTCCTTAAACATTATTTTTAATCATCAAATGATAATTATACTTGAATTGATATGATGTAGAATGAATCTCATCACGTTCGTAGAGACGGTAGTCCATACGTACGCACGAGTGACAATATCATTCTTTTGATGTTAAAATAATATGTAATTCGATGGTATATCATATAGAAAAAATAATTATCATGTTATATTTATTATTTACATTAATTACACATCATTATTATACCCATCCAAATAATAATTTATTGAATGACAATTACACCATGACGTGGAGACGGTAAGCCGTACGTACGCACGTATGGTGACATGTCATTCAAAGGATAGATAGAATACTGAATATGGTTGTACCATAGTTATAATAACATCACAATATATAGAAGATACTGGAGTTATTATTTTATAATAGAAATAACAAATAAAGAATAAGTTGAAGAAGAAAGGAACTTGAAAATGGGTGGTGAAATCATTACCTCTTCTTCGGGTTCTTCCTTTTGATTTGATCAAAAGGGATCATTATGTTGGATTTATGACTAAAGTAAGGCCTCTAGGATGAATTGAGTGAATCTGAGAGAGTATTTGGGTAGATTTTGTCTGAACCAAAAGGCTTTGAAGTTGTGAATTAATGAGAAGGGGGAGTGCCCTTTTATAAGAGGGGTGAGGGGCACCTTTGGAAAAGCTAGAAATATTATTTTATAATAAATTCATATTCGATTTCTAATGGCTCCAAAGTGGATTATTTAAAGTTTAAGGTTGGTATAGGTCTAAAAACACTCAACCAATATGATTTAGACAGGTTTGGGTTACTATATTAACCTTATCTTTAAGTATTAACTCTTAGTTAATTAGTTTCACTTTTACAATGTCTCTTTGTATTTTTATATTATATGGTTAATAAACTTACAATATACATCCAAGAGACCCCCAAGTGGTCCATTTATGATAAACCTATAATTATATAAGTCTCTTGGACTAAACTTAGATTTTTAAGAATTTAATATCAATTAATAATATAATATTTGTTTTAAATACTATTTTATGTCAATTTTGACACTATTTAATAATTGATTTTTGTAAAGATTATAACAGAATTATTATTTTGAAAAATGTTACATAAATCAATCCTAACATGTCATATTATTCTCTAAAATTATTTTTATTTATAAAAAGTCTCAAATTACATTTATTTGAGTATTTATAAAATCAATTATTCTAATTTTTCATTAATTTGGTAATTTCTGCATCACCATTGTGTCATAAATAAATTAAATTATATAATGTCTAAAAATTATAAATAAAATACGATTATTTAGGAAATTGTTTTATCTTTTTAATGAATATTTATAGTCGAAAATCCAACATATATAACCCTATGTAAAAATTGTTTTGCTAAAAGATATATGCTTATGTCATTTTTGTATTTATTTTAACTTAATTAAAATAAAGTGTCCCTATCACCTTAAAGTGGCTCCATGGGGTCCCAAAATCGACCAAAATATTCCCATGGTCGGACATGTATCCACCAATAAGTTTAGAACACATTTTAGGGTAATTTAGTATTATTATAATTTTATTTCTCTACCCTTATTTACCGGATTTATCCTCTAACCATGGTAAATAAAATATTTACCGAAGTAATTATTCAAAATTTCTAAAAATAAAAGTTACCTATTTACACAATTTAGAAATCCTGATTCCAAATATGGAATCAATTTTTCCAAATTCAAAACACAGAAGTGGCAGAAGTTAATTTAAAATTAATTCCTGCTGTCAAAACAAAAAGCGTGTTTTTAAGATATAATAAATATCAAAAGATTGATACTTGTTTATGTCCTGTTTAATTGTGAAATTATGTCAAATGACCAACATTGTATTAAATGGTAAAAATATATTCTAAATATACTTTAAAACCACTCATATTCATAATTTATCACCATTAATTATTTTGATTAAAAAAGTTGTTTTTAATTAAAATTTAGTAATTTTCACTATTCATCAAAATATTAAAGTTATTCGAAAAGTACCAAAATTTCACCTTAGGCTAAATTCTATACCCCAAATCCAAAACTGAAGTTCATTTTGAGAGATAAAATTTCTAAAATTTTAAAAATTAGGTATTACTATTCATAATGGCTAGTTTGATTGGTTGTGGTGTGTTAGAATCTCGAAGTTGCGTACAATGCACGCCATTGAATTATTCAAAGGGAAACATACTGTGGAAGCTTGGGGTGTTACATTCTCCCCTCCTTCAATAAATTGCATCCTCGCAATTTTTTTAAAAAAATGGGCTTGAGAATAAAATGAAAAGTCCCACATCAGAAAAAGAGTCGATAAAACTATCACTTTAAAAGAAAGGAAGAGAGGTATAAAGGTCACCCAAGATAACCCATACTAGGATTACATGTAGGAAAACATGGATATGGATGATAAACTAAGTGTTAAGTTCAGATGGAGAGGGATATAAAACATGATTAGGAGAAAGTTAACAATAAGAAAATCACAAACTTGTGTTGGGACAAATGGTCATTAGTCTCCCAGTAGGAAAAGTAAACGGACAACATTTTTTTTGTTTTAAGTTACATTACATAAGGATGAGGAATTAATTTATGATATTGAATAAGAACATAAAGATATATATTTACTTTTTAAGTAGAGTTTCATCCTTTAATAAATTTCTACCACTAACTCATTTTTTTTAACAATGAGTATTCAAGAAGACCTGGTCACACTGGAAGAGCTAGAATAAACTTCTATAGAATAGCATGATCCACGTAGGATAAAATATATATTTACCTTATCTTTAGAGATTAATAAAAACCAAAATGGTTAGTATAAGATCTGATGATCCCCCAAATGGATATTTCATTAGAGAAAAAAATACTAATCTTAATTTCTAAAATTAAACCAACAATACCCCAAAGTTAAATAAATACCATTCAATAATAAATTGTCCTTAAAATCCTTAAATATAATCTAAACTAATATTGAAACCAAAAACTTATAAGAATGTAGTCTTCCATGTTAAATTGTATCTCCAAATGACATCATCTACTCTTAAAGTCACATACTTAAAAGTAATTAACCTAATCATATATTCATTATTATAGGTTAATCATTTCCATAAATAACCCAGATCGCTATAAATCCACAATAAAAACATTAATAAAAATCCACCATTACTCCTCTAATGAAATCCCATAGTATTCTATTTTCCTTGGACATATAGTGTCCCCAACAAAGTGAACATCTTCCAAAATAACATTTATCACTTAATAACCAAATCATTTTCCTATAATAAGGGTATTCACTTGATAAGAAATAAGATCCCAAATCAAATTATTATTGATCAATAAAATCATTTAACTAAAAATAATAGTCACATTAACCAGGGACTTCACGTAGTCTAGTGGTAGGCTATAAATCCCAATCGCACTTTGGTTGTGGGTTCGATTCCCACAGCTTTGTCTGACGATATGGGTTGTCACACGGTCTATGTGTTGTCCTTTTTCAAAAACTATATTTTACAACATTAACAAAATGAGATAAATTCCTCAAAATAACCATAACATAATTTAACCACAAATGTTATCTCATACCTTTCATTTTCATCCCAAATTATAATAACTTGTAATTTCCTCAAACCCAATGATCATATAAAATCAAATGGTTATTTATAACTATATCCACAATAGAAAATATAATTCTTCATAAAATATCATTCTCACATGGAAAACTGTAGGGTTACAAATACAAGATAAAATTATTCCAAAATAAACCCATCAACAAGGAGTACTAATACTTTTTAAACATTTCTCCAACCATTTATTTCCACATAGTTTCTTCTTTGACCAAGAAAATATCCTATAGAATAGGTCATTCACTCGGGTAATGTCCAGGTCCCCTACATTTACAAAAAATGACTGTAAATGGATTCTTGGGACCATTTTTATCTTCTTCCATAGTACTCTTCATTTTTCTTCAGCAATTCTTCACTTTATGTCCTTCCTTCCCGCACGTAAAGCATTTCTTTGTCCCATTGAGACACTTTTCTGGGTGTCTCCTTCCACATTTCATGCATGAAGGAAATTTAGGATTCCTTTCTCCATGGTCTCCACTGCTGGAGCTCTTATCATTCATCACCTTTCTCTTCTTTGTTGAATCTGGGAATTGGTTAATATATATATTGTTGATCATATTTTTGGAAAATTGATTTGGCATGAAGATGATATCTTTTACGCCTATCAACATTCCATTTTGTTTCTCATTTCCACCACCGTTCCCACCTTATACATCATTCTTAAAGTCACTATGACTTCCTTGGAATCCAACCATTGACGAAAACTAGAAAGAATTGTGTGAGTAACAGTAGTCATGAAATAATTTAGAGAATATCATGTCACCATATTCTCAAATTGAAACACATTAGTATTAACCAAGTTCATTTACTCTCATCTTATATATAATACTTCAAATCGGTTTGTAAAGAAAATGTAAATTATCCTAAGCATATCCCCCAGGAGTGTCGTAACCAAGAGTGAAAAAAGGCCCGTTGTCGTGCACCAGTTCACGTTCAAGTCTATCTCAAAGCAGTGTTTTCAGGTTTTACCCCTAGGTACATCTATGTCAGAGCCGCCTCAACCTGCTCGTATCTAGACAGGGATGTATTGCTCGAAAAACTCACAAAATCTCTACAATACCAAAATTATAGGAAGTTCTTCTATACTAATCCTCAAAGTCCATCTTAGGTCTATGTGCTCTAATCAGAGTTTATCTAAATCTAGCTTCCAAGGTTTATACTAAACTTCCTCTGATACCAACTGTAACGCCCCGACCCCAGTTACCCAGAGTCGGTGCATTATTGCGTATCATTGGCATGATCACAAGAAAGATCAAATCTCGAAAGACCGATTGGTTTAGTAGCCTTGGAAACACTAGATATATTCATAAGTCTTACATTACATCATAAAAATGAAAACTACAACAACATATTTTCTTCATAGTCCACACTCATATCCCCACATACTATCCCTGCAGGTCATTCATAAATTACTTCTTCACATCCTGGGAAAAATAAAACATTGAAAGGGGTGAGCTCAAATGCCCAGTAAGGATAACAATATAGCAGAAAATTTCATAAATAAGAATAAAAATTTAAGGAAATGTATAACTAAAACAAAAACCTTTTAAACTTGAACTTCAACATAGTATGGAAAAAATAAAATGAAATAATGTCATTTACTTATTCACATGGATATTCTACTAATCGAATAATCACATGCAATATCAATAACCACTTTCATAAAGATAGAATGCATAATGCCAGACTATCATAACCACGTATCCAAGGCCTCATGCCAAGACTACAATTAAGATTTTGCCAAGGCCTTGTGCCAAGACACTAGTTTGTCTCATGAGACCTATCGATGCATTGAGGAGCTATAGCGGGCTCCACCTGTCACTTACTAAGTCTAATTCATTCCTCATATAAAAAGTATTAAACATAACATAAACATTTGTATTAAAACTAGCATACGAAATGTCAATACTTTATCCACAAACCATGAATGGTATAAAAATAGCACATCCACCGTCAAACATAACTCATTTGATACAATATGGAAGATTTTATTGTATCATATTAACCTCAATCGAGAATGATGAAGGATATTGACATAGATTAAAATAATCATCAAAACAATTAGAGTGAAATATCCCCCTTTTCTTGAAATCATTTAAAAGTCACACTATTTGTCAAGAATCCATTTAAAATAGATTTTAGAATCAAAGTGTCCTATACCACTTTTAAAATTTTAAAAGGAGTTATAATTTTAAAACTTTAATGTCCATATAAATAAATCCTTAAAACCATTTTTAAAACATGGACATTAATGATAAATATTTAGAAGAATAAGTCTTTAAAACATTTAAAAATGGTATTTTAGTTAGAGTTTCTAACCAAAAGAGAGACACTTGAATACAAATATTTGAGGCAATCAAAACTTTTTAATATCATGAGAATAAAGGGATTCATGATATACTATGTCAAAGTACATTATATACACCATATAAAAGTGATTTGGTGTATAACAACAAAGAAGTCTCAATGGAATGTAAATTGAGATGAAATTTCTCATAAAGGCCATATCCTTAGGTTAAAGATAAATTAACGACATAATTATGTGTGACAAATATAAATACACTAAATACGATTGGATATTCAGTGTAAAACATTCAAATTACATTCACACATATTCTTGTAAAAACAACACCAATGAATTGGATGTTTATCTCAACAAATCGAGATTGAGTAAAAATCACTCTTATCAAGTTCATACCGATGACTTGAGAATTTATCAATGGAGTTATTATGTGTATAAAAAGTATATCCACATAAAGGGGTGTGGAAATTATGACATAATCAAATTAATAGTGATTCCACACATAATCTTGTAGTAAAATAATCAATGAAGTATGCGTAAAGCCGAATGAGTGGAAATTGAAATTTCAAATTCCATTATCGATTTGGTAACTTATGAAACATGCACCCATGAAAGAAGGATAATACAATGATGATGTAAATATCCATAAATTAAAGTATATTAAATATTCAATACAATCATGGGCAGTACACACACCACATACAATAAATAAGTGGTGAATAATGGAAATCTCGCGGAATTTAAAGTGAGATAAGAAACCCCTTACTTTGTACTTTTTCCTTGGTCGACGGTTCGTTAACCTCCTGTATAATTGTGAAATAATTGTTATTGAATTATCCAAGAATCATTTACATTAATATGATGTCATATATGATCTTTTAACATTGATTTGTTAATAATATCTTACTATTATCGTCATTTCGGGTGTTAACTTACTCATTTTCCATTATATTCTTTGTTACATAAGCCGTGTTTATTATGGATAGGTTTTATCTTATTCATATACAAAATTATTTCAAGTCATTAAACATTATTTTTAATCATCAAATGATAATTATACTTTAATTGATACGATGGAGAATGAATCTCATCGCGTTCGTGGAGAAGGTAGTCTGTACGTACGCACGAGTGACAATATCATTCTTTTGATGTTAAAATAATATATAATTGGATGGTATATCATATATAAAAAATAATTATAATGTTATATTTATTATTTACATGAATTACACATCATTATTATACCCATCCAAATAATAATTTATTGAATGACAATTACACCACGAGGTGGAGACAGTAAGCCGTACGTACGCACGTATGGTGACATGCCATTCAAAGGATGGATAGAATGCTGAATATGGTTGTACCATATTTATAATAACATCACAGTATATATAATATACTGGAGTTGTTATTTTATAATAGAAATAAAAAAGAAAGAATAAGTTGAAGAAGAAAGGAACTTTAAAAGGGGTGGTGAAATCATTAACTCTTCTTCGGGTTCTTCCTTTTGATTTGATCAAAAGGGATCCTTAAGTTGGATTTATGACTAAAGTAAGGCCTCTAGGATGAAGTGAGAGAAGTTGAGAGAGTATTTGGGCAGAGTTTGGCCAAACCAAAAGGCTTTGAAGGTGTGAATTAATGAGAAGGGGGAGTGCCCATTTATAAGAGGGGTGAGGGGCACCTTTGGAAACGCTAGAAATATTATTTTATAATAAATTCATATTCGGTTTATAATGGATACAAAGTGGATTATTTAAATTTTAAGGTGGTTATATGTCTAAAAACACTCAACCAATAGGAGTTAGACAGGTTTGGGTTACTATATTAACCTTATCTTTAAGTATTAACTCTTAGTTAATTAGTTTCACTTTTACAATGTCTCTTTGTATTTTTATATTATATGGTTAATAAACTTACTATATACATACAAGAGACCCCCAAGTGGTCCATTAATGATACACCTATCATTATATAAGTCTCTTGGACGAACCGTAGATTTTTAGGAATTTAATATCAATTAATAATATAACATTTGTTTTAAAAACTATTTTATGTCAATTTTGACACTATTCAATAATTGATTTTTGTAAAAATTATAACATAATTATTATTTCAAAAAAAATTAATTAAATAAATACTA
Source organism: Viscum album (assembly GCA_963277665.1). Taxonomy (NCBI): domain Eukaryota; kingdom Viridiplantae; phylum Streptophyta; class Magnoliopsida; order Santalales; family Viscaceae; genus Viscum; species Viscum album. The sequence continues at coordinate 779,011,710 of OY728158.1, forward strand.
ACATGTTATAGTATTCTATAAAATTATTTTTATTTATAAAAAGTCTCAAATTACATTTATTTGGGTATTTATAAAATCAATTATTCTAATTTTTCATTAATTTGGTAATTTATGCATCACCATTGTGTCACAAATAAATTAAATTATATAATGTCTAAAAATTATAAATAAAATACCATTATGTATGAAATCTTTTTATATTTTTAATTAATATTTATAGTCTAAAATACAACATATATAACCCTATGTAAAAATTGTTTTTCTAAAAGATATATGCTTATGTCATTTTTGTATTTATTTTAACTTAATTAAAATAAAGTGTCCCTATCACCTTCAAGTGGCTCCATGGGGTCCCAAAATCGACCAAAAGATGATCATGGTCGTAAATGTATCCACCAATAAGGTTAGGACACGTTTTAGGGTAATTTAGTATTATTATAATATTATTTCTTTACCCTTATTTACCGGATTTACCTTTTAACCATGGTAAATAAAATATTTACCGAAGTAATTATTCAAAATGTCTAAAAATAAAAGTTACTTATTTAAACAATTTGGACATCCTGATTCCAAATATGGAATTAATTTTTCCAAATTCAAAACACATAAGTGGAAGAAGTTAATTTAAAATTAATTCCCGCTGTCAAAACAAAAAGCGTGTTTTTAAGATATAACAAATATCAAAAGATTGATACTTGTTTATGTCCGGTTTAATAGTGAAATTATGTCCAATGACCAGAATTGTATTAAATGGAAAAAATATATTCCAAATATACTTTAAAACCACTCAAATTCATAATTTATCACCATTAATTATTTTTAATAAAAAGTTGTTTTTAATTAAAATTTAGTAATTTTCACTATTCATCAAAATATTAAAGTTATTCAAAAAGTACCACAATTTCACCTTAGGATAAATTCGATACCCCAAATCCATAAATGTATTTCATTTTGAGAGATAAAATTTCTAAAATTTCAAAAATTAGGTATTACTATTCATAACGGCTAGTTTGATTGGTTGTGGTGTGTTAGAATCTCGAAGTTGCATACAATGCACGCCATTGCATTATTCAAAGGGAAACGTAACATGTAATCTTGGGGTGTTACATTACCCCTCAAAAATAAATATGGTTTTAATATAAAATACACAATTTTTAATTATTGGAAAAATAAAATGGTTTGGTCACACTATTCTTGAAATTGTATGACTACCATTCTGAAAAACACTCTCCTATTAAAAATATATACACACGTTTATCACATGGTTCACCAAATCATGTTCAAGCTATGTTCCATATAACTCCCATGAAAAGGTATCTTTCATGGTTTCACCCAAGAATTCACAATTCACCCAGAAAATGTATTCTACCCATGAATACTTACCATGAACTTTCAAAAGGAACTAAAAAACCTACTATGTTAAGTTACCCACATTGTTTGTACAAAATTGAGCATAATAAGCATGCACTAAATAAATATTTGTGTAAAATTCACCTAATTTTTATGTGATGGTCAGCTACATGGTTATCACAAACCATGCATAGACCATAAAAAACTAAAAATCATAAAAATAAGAATGTAAAGCCCAAAAACATCCAAAAAATAAAATTAACCCAAAATATAAATTAATACAAAATTAATCCCACAATAACACAATGGGTATTATAATTCTTCCCACTATTCCACATTCATCCCCTAGAATGTGTTGAGTATGGGTAGAAGGAATGGGAAGGGAACTACTGTGATACCACTTATCTTGAGGTGAGTGGGACAGTATAAACTAGAGATGGTTTAATAAGAAAAAACCCTCAAACACAATAATTCATCTATGATAATAGAAAAAATCTACAAATAATCCCATATGAATCCAAAAAAACCCAAGAATAGTCACGAAACACCAATTTTAATGTAGAAAAAAGACCCACCATTGGACTTCCCACCATTTACATTTCATCTAAAATTTTGAAATAAATGGAAGATACACCACCACATCAAACACCATATATCAAAATATATCTCCAATAAATTTATCATTTCAACCAATCACAAGTAATCATCATGAAATTAATTCTAATTCCCAAGGAAAATCAACCCAAATAAATCTTAACATACATAACCACAAACCATCACCGATCTCAACAATGATATTCCACCATAAGATCAAAGAACCAAAGAACCAAAAACCCAAACATGGAGGCCCAACCCAAGTCTCAATGCTCAAATACATAAACATGGAACCCAACATCAGAACACCATCTAAAAAAACCCAAAAAACTAAACCAACTCCTTTAAATTCTCAATAGGCCAAATTCAACATTCTTCCTATTCAATCAATCATTGACCCCAAGATTCCCATGATCATCTACCAAAAATCCAATCCTGAAAACATCTACAACATTAAAGACATACCAAAAAATATATTCTAAGAAAAAACCACACATAAAGTCATAATTCACTACCAAAACACAAGGAAATAAAAAACAAAATCAGACACAATAAAAAATAAATCCCCCAAAAAGAAACCATTTAAACAAAAAAACACCCATGATTTAATCTTTGGATATTTGATCTCAAAAATCTTCCAAAATAATCACACAATATTCCTCTATTAAAGGAACATATTTCTAGATCACCCTTTTGAGGAATCAAGATAGGGTTCAAAAGTATAAATAATATTGAATCCACTACTTGATCCCATGTTTTGATAAGTTCTACTAGCTAAGGAATAACTATCATGATATAAAAAATGATCTTAATATTCATATAAGTGAAATAAATTTCCACTATTCTTAAAAACACTATCACTAAGAGGAATATTTTATGTAACCTGAAACACGAAGACCATCATAAATAAAAAACATGAAAATACACTTCACTTAATAAAACATGGATAAAAAGTCACTTTCAAAAAAAATTATACAATATTTTAAAGATGAGCATACTTTTTAAACCCATCAATTCATTTTAAATTCCCTTAAAAAATTATTTTAAAAGAAATTTCCCAATTATACTTTAAATACCTCACTTAAAATTTTTACTTAGAATTAAATTGATTATTTAATTTTTTTCCATGAAACCCTTTTTAACACTAAATCAATACTTATGTTCACTTTGAAATCAAAAGTTTACCTAAAATACTATTTACATGATAAAACATTTTACCATGCTTATTTTAAAACAAATTACCCTGAAAAAATTTTATAGGTGTAAAAAACCTTTTTAAACATTTTAAAAAAATAGTTTTAAAATAGAAAACAACCCTATGAAATCTCTTTTGTACTTAAAAAATATAATGTTTCATATATAAAATGATGTCCCTGAAAGGAAAAAATTTATAAAAACCATAATAATCACGCAAAATCCTACATAAAAAAGAATATATATGTAGAAAAACTCCCTACATTACTATTATACCAATGGTATAAACTATTGGAATCATTCTGAATATATAGGAGACAAAACAATGATTTCAGAGGAGGAGCATTATTGTAGATGGTTTGACCACACGAGCTGGTAAGCCTTATTCCGATGATGTTATTATCTCTATAATGGTGGAAAAACCATTCCACATGGGCACTGTTTGGTTTGAGAGATCATGTAGGGTAATAGTGAAACTCATGTTTATTCACCATTTTTTTCCTATAAAACTAATGATGACCCCCAAAATCACTAAAATTACTCAATGGGGATAAAAATGCCATCATACCCCAAAACATTCCATTAAAGATTCTCAAAAATGAACTTAAAATAAAGGTTAATGTTCCAACATCCCATAGTGACTCAATTTTCATCACGAAAGGTAGTGATCAGGAAACTACTCATGATCAACCTCTTGAGTCCTAGTGACATTCCAAGTCTACATTCTAGAAAATCTATAAAGACTCAACCTTAAACATTATATAATCTTGAGTTAGTTAAGAATTATTGTTTATTTAACATTGAGTATGTTTTCAATTTTAGAGCTTCAAAGAATAATTCCATAAATAATACAAAACAAAACCAATTAAATAAAAATTGGACACTTCCAGTAGTATCCATTTTATCATAAAACGGAATATTTTAAAATGAAACATGGTTTCTTTTCATGTTTAATCATCATAACTTTTCATTGATCCCAACCTCGAATATATTCTCCATTAATTCCTATGGAAAATATTGAAAAACATTGGATGAGAAAAAAAATCTTAGTAAGGGAAACAAAAATAAGGAAAACTATTAGTATTCCAAAAACATGTAAACCATGAATACTTTATCATAATGTAATACTTTTCACCGTAAAAAAATTCTAAATACATCCCTTTTATAATAATCTCATTGATTAGATTTTTTTAATCAAAATATTATCATAAAACCCATATAAAGAACATATAACATATAAAGGAAACTTGGTAATTAATAATACTTAAATGTAATAACCATACAGTCGTTTTATATACATATCACTCTTACAAATCAAATACCCATACAACCGAATTCCATACCCAATGCATTAGAGGTTATAACTTAACCACACATCCTTGGTTTATCATAGAAACACCCATATTTGGGTCATCACAGAACCACCGGTATTTTGTTTATCACATATCCACCTATCAAATATCCAATTGCCACTATATAATCATAACACAAAAAAGATTTCAATTATCAAAATTTAACTAATAAAATTTCATTTGAAATCACAGGAAATAATTTCAAGATATAAAAATAGTTAATCCATTTCTAAAACCATTTTCAATTCCAAAATACCTTAAAAAATGAATAATGGATTTCTTTTCCATTTTAAAAACATTAATTCTTATAGAGGCAGCCAAATATCACTAACAGTTATGGTGATAGATAAGCCGTTGTCACTGCATACATTAAAAACACATTTCATTTTTTTTTGTAAAGAATGTAAAATTATTAATATAAAAATATAACTTTTGAAAACATTTTAATTTAATAAAATTTCAAAGGGGTCGATTATACACATTATAAAGTAATACACTGTATAATATCAAATATGCCTCAATGAAAGGAGATTGAGATGAAGCTCCTTACAAGGACCCCTTTATGAAAAAAAAATGAGAGAAATTAAAAATTTCCCATTTTAAAAAATTCATGTCCATAGAAATAAATTTATAAAAAAACATTTTGAAAAAATATACATAAATAGAAATATTTATAAAAATAAATCACCAAAACATTAAAATGAGATTTTGAGTTCAAAATTCTCTTACCTTGAGTCTGACTCATCAAGTACAATCTATATCTTCCTGAATAATAAAATTAGGTTAATTTATAATTTCATGAGAACCTTTTTCAATTTTATTATTCCCATTATATCACTTATTTCTATTTTAAAATAATTACAAAATTATTTATGTTTAAATCAGATGTTTTGTCGATATTCAGTACTTGAGTAGAAAATGAACTTGGTATAATGTCAATAGTCTATGTGGTCATAAGTCTGTCATATAAAAAATAATATTCATCAAATTATTATAATTGTTTTACATAAATCATAATTTTAAATCTAACCATTAATCATGATTATTAAAAAACATCAATGTCATTATCATGGAGGTGGTAGGTCATACGTACGCATGAGTAACATTTACCGTTTTTGATTGATCATTAAGGAAAGAAGGTAAGTATTATTTTATCATTCCAGAATGATAATAACCCCATTAATATAATATTTATCATTTAAATGCTCTTATATATATATATATATATATCATACATGTGATGTAGTGAATAAAAACTAAATCACATCGCTTCGTGGAGGTGATAGTTCACACGTAGGTACGAATGATGTTATCATTTTTATATGCATGGAAAGTAATATTGTAATTGATATATTATTATATTATAATGATTAATATGTAATGAATATCATATATTAACATTAATTCCATTATTATAACTATTCATGAGATATAGTAATGTAAAATGAATTAGATCGATTCATGGAGGTGATAGTTCACACGTACGCATGAACGATTAATTCCTTTCCCATTTAATAAAAGTGGAGATGGATTTAGGTGATGAAATTAACACAATAAAATATTAGTCTATTTAGGATAATATAATTATTATTTCATCAAGAATAAAAAAATATTTTAAGGAGAATTAAAATAGAAACACTTAAATAAAAACACCACCCTTCCTTTAGACAATCACCTATGCTTATCACCTTAACACCTATAAGAAGGGTATTCTGCCAAAAATAAGAATTCAAGAATGTAGGGAGGGATTCTTGGAGGGGGTTTTGTAGGATCATGTTTGAACAAAAAAAAATTAAAGTGTATGGAATAGAGAGGAATGGGTGACCTTTTATAGGAGAGGGGAGGGTTACTCATGGAATTATTAAAATTATTAATTTAATTTAATTAGTTTTCTATTCCAAAAGGGTCCAAATTGATTTATTTAAAATATAAGTTGGGTATGGGTAATAATAAATTCATCCGATAAAAATTAGACATGTTTTCATAATTTTTTAATCCATATCTTTTTTTATAATACTTACTTTACCGTATTTAATCTTATCATGATATCATGTTATTTACACTTTGTTGGTTAATATAAATACCATAACATTCCAAACGACAAATAAATGAGTCATTAATGGCATTTTTATACAAATATACAATTTTCTTACAAATCATGGATATTTAGAAATATTATAACATTTAATAAAATACTTTATATTTTAAAATACATATAGTGTCAATTTTGAAACTATTCATTAGTTAACTTTTTAAAAATATCATTACATCAAGATATGTTCAAACCAAATCCATTAAATTATCCCAAACATGTAAAATTAATCCATAAAATTCATGTATGGAATCAATTATGTCAACTTATATTTAGTTTAATATTTATAATATCATTTATTCAATTTTTTCATTAATTAAGACATTACTGCATCATCATTGTGTCACTATTTACATTAATTAATTATTTCCAAAAAATTATATATAATTTTAATTGATTTAATTAATATTTTTATCCTTATATGTACTATTTATATTCAAATATATCACTTATATAGCTCCATATTAATTTTTTTTAGTAATAAGAAACATCATTATGGCATCATGGGTTTTACTTTAAATAAAATGTTCTAAGTGCCATAATCACACCCAATTGAAATAGAAAGGCCACAATTTTGGCCCAAAGGATTTTATTGGAAAAAAATAACTCATAACATAATATTATGACAAGTTTAATGGTTGTTTAGTAATATTTATAATATTATTTTAACCTTTAATTATTTGATTTACCCTTAACTGTGGTAATAAAAATAATTACTAAAGTTACTCTTCATAATGTTCAAAAATAAAAGGGATCTATTTACATAATTTAGACCTTATAATTCAAAATATTAAATCCATTTTTTCAAATTAAAAACATATAATTGGTAGAAATTAATTAAAAATTAATCCTATTAACGGAATAAGAAAATGAGGTTCTTTAAGTAAAACATTCAGAAGTTCAAATAGGTTTTCTATTCAATTTATTTTAGAAACTAATTTAAATGAACAAAATTATACTAAATTATAAAAATAATAATATAAATATACTTTAAAACCAATTTAATTTATAATAAAACAATACAAAATAAATTAGACGAAAAAACAGTTTTGAATTAAAACGCAGTATTTTTCACTATTCATTAAAATATGAATTTTATCAGAAAAATTAAAAAATTTAAAAAAATTAAATTTTTATGATCCAATTATAAATAATATGTTTAATTTGAAATATATAAATTATTAAAGTTACAAAAACTATATTTATAATGGGTTCTCCATCAATAAGCGGTAAAACAACCTTTTAAAAATATTAGATCTTTTTATGGCTATAATTGAATTTATTCTTATTTTAAGACAATGAAATTTATTGGAAGAAAGTAAAAACATTTAATAAACTTGTGTAAACATAATATAGTTAGCTCTATTAATTCCCATTAATGAAACATTTAGGTGATTACTACTACATTAAATAATAATATTAATAATATGTGATTTTTTGATATAACTCTATCTTGTGTGCAACTTAAGATTTCAAAGAAAATCATTACTGGTTTTTGGGTATGCAATTAGACAAAGGGTAACCTTTAAATTAAAATTACTATCTATTTCATAAATATTAATAGATATAAAAATGTCTTATTCTATAATTGCATGGGATGTTACATCCTTCCCCCTTTTAGAAATTGTTTCCTCACAATTTTATTCACTTATCAAGTATGTGGGGGTATTTATCCTTCATATAATATTTAGATATCCATGTTGCCTCATAAACCATATGGGTTTTCCATAAAACCTTAACCTTATGAATCGCCTTATTCCGAAACACTTTCTCTTTGTGGTCAAGAATCTGGACTTTTTTTTCCTCATAAGAAATATTCTCTTCCAACTGAACTACCTATAGACTCAAAACATGGGATGGATCCAGAATATACTTTATTAATATTAAAAAATGAAAAAACATTACTTGGGATAAACTCAGAGGTAATTCCACAATGTAGGTAATTGATCCAAATTTTTCAAGGATTTCATAGGATACAATGAACCTTGGACTCAACATCCCCTTTTTACCAAAAATGCATAACACTTTTCCATGGAGAGAATTTGAAAAAATATGATCACCCTCCTTGAAAGAAAGATCTTTATTCCGATTATCTGCATTATGATTCTTCATGCTCTGAGCTTTCATCATGTGTCACTAAATCAACTGATCTTTCTCTGACATTTCCCCTACCAATTCTAGTCACATAATCTTCCTTTCACCTACTTCATCCCAGAAAGATAGAGGTTAACATTACTTTCCATATAATTATACAAATGGTTCCATCTATATAATGGAATGAAAATTGTTATTACAATAAAATTCAACCAAAGAAAGATGTTGATCCCAACTTCTATGATAATCAATTGAACATGCACCTAACATATCCTCCAATTTCTGAATTATTCATTCTGAGTTCCCATCTAATTGAGGATGAAAAGTTGTACTGAATTTTAATTCCATACCTAATGATTTCTAAAGGCCCTACCAAAAGTTTGAAGTGAACCTATAATCACAATCAGATATAATAAAGAGGGTAACTCCATGTATCCTTATTATATCTTTAATATACAACCAATAATGTTGATATACAGAAAGAGTATCTCAAATAGAAACAAAACAAGAATATTTAGTCAATCGATCAATAATAAACTAGATTGTGTTGTTACCTCAAAAGGTCTTTGTAATCCCACAATGAATTTCATCGATATATTTTCACATATCCATTCCAGCACTAGAAAATTCTATATATCCCCTTTGAAAACTGTCATTCTAATTTAACTTACTAACATGTCAAATACTTCACAGTAAATTCAGTAATATCTCTTTTCATTTAATCCCGTGAGTAATATTCCCCAAGGTCTATGTACGTCTTAGTGTTGTTTGGGAGAAAACAATGGAGAACTATGAACTTCACTTAATAAATATTTATTCAACTTTGAATCACAAGGAATAAATAATCTACTCTCAAAACACAAAACACAATATTTATCAATGATAAATTCAGATAACATACCTTTCTGAACTAATTCTACCATTTTCTATAACTCACTATCTTCTAGTTGTTCCTACTTAATTCTATTTGATAGAAACGATTGCACTGAAACCTAAAATAAAACAGAGGAATTTCCTGCACTAATGAATTCCAATCCAAAATTCATCAAATCATCAACCAAAGGATCATGTTTCGAATGTATCATGGTTAATACAGCATTATATTTTCGACTTAAAGCATCAACCACTTTATTTTCTTTTCCTAGATGGTAATGAATCATGCAATCATAATCATTGATTAGTTCTAGACATATCCTTTGTCTCATCTTCAATTATTTCAAAGTGAATATATACTTTAAACTTTTTTCATCAGTATACATTTCACACTTTATTCCATACAAGTGATTCTTATAAAATTTTAATAAAAAAACAATATTAGCTAACTCCAAATCATGTGTAGGGTAATTGAACTCATGAGGTTTCAATTTACATGATGCATAATAAATTACCCAATAATTTTGCATTTGGACACAACAAAGTTCTTTCATTTAATCATTACAATAGATAAAAATTAACCTTTCTTAGAAGGCAAGGCCAAAGCTGGAACATTTACCAATCTTCTTTTCAGTTCCTAAAAATAAGCATCACATTATTTTTTCCAAATGAACTTAACTCTATTATGTGTTAACTTAGTTAGTAGGCTAGAAATCCAAGAAACATTTTTAAAAACCTGTTAGTAATAACCTACTAATCTAAGAAAAATATAAATCTTTATAATATTGGTAGGTGTTTTCCACTGTTCAACAAATTTGTTTTTAGAAGGGTCAACAGTTATTCCATATTTAGAAACAATATAACCAAGGAATGAAATTTTTTTGAACCAAAATTCACTGTTAATAAAATTCCATATAGTTTATTTTCTTTTAAGGCTTGAAAAACACTCTTTAAGTGAATTTTATATTCCTCCTAGATTTTAGAATATATTAAAATAACATCTATAAACACAAGCACAAACTGATCTAAAATAGATGAAAGAATCCATTCATGAGATTCATAAATACAGCAACTTCATTAGATAACCCAAAGGGAATAACTACAAAATACTAATGCTTATATCTCATTCGAAACGCTATCTTTGGAATGTCATCCTCTTCCACCTTTGGCTGATGGTACCCAGAACTCATATCAATCTTCAAAAAATACTGATATCCCTAGAGATGATCAAACAAATCATCGATATGAGGTAAAGGATACTTGTTCTTAATGGTGATGTTATTCAAGGCTCTATAATCAATACCAAGTCTCATGGAACCATCCTTCTTTTTCACAAATAAAATAGGATCACCCCATAGTGAAGTGCTAGGTCGAATGAAACCTTTATCAAGAAATTCTTGCAACTGTTTTTTAATTCCACCAATTCTACATGAGTCATTAGATAAGGGGGTTTAGAAATAGGATTAGCATTAGGAACTAAAGCAATATTAAATTCAAACTCCCAATCAGGAACAACACCACACACATAATCAATAAATAACATCTATGAATTCAGTCACTACTGGAATGTTACTATATAAAACTATTTCCTTCTTTTCAGAAACATGAGTTAGATAACTTTAACTTCCATATTTAATCAATTTCTAAACTTTATGTTATGTGATCATAGGAATGAAATCATTGAATATAAATTTCTTTATTTTTAATCAATTTTAGCTTGATAAATCGAAAGCCAATCCATACCCAAAATGATATCAAATTCCACTATAGAACGTTCAACACGATTTGAAGGAAAAACCATCCCACTGATGTTAATAGGAAGATTCATATAAACCTTGGTTGCTTTAATACTTCCACCAGGATTTTTCACCAAAATTTCTATATCACATTCGTGAGGTGATATTTCCAATATACTTGCAAAGCTCTCAGAAGTGAAGGAATGTGAAGATCTAGAGTCAAACAGAGAATTGGAATATTTTGAAAAAAAACCCATAACATACCTGTCATCACATCATTTGATTTTACAACATAAATCATAGTACTAATAAATGATTTTTCCACACACTTCTGATTTCGATCTTGCTAGTTTCTACACTGGGTAATCAACTTTGGACACACACTGGTAGGATTCCCTAAATCATCGCAACTAAAACATATTATTATTGGCCTTTCATTTCATGTCTGGTCATCTCCTTTATAGTCACGATAAATATGACTAGTCAAGCCACATCAAAAGCACTTTCTAGAGTTTGAGAGACATTCTCTAGTATGATTTTTACCATGCTTCTCAGAATATGGAAACTTAGTTTTCAAAACCTTGACAATTCATTGATGAATGTTTTCCCAATTCCTTCCAATAGGACCTCTTATTTTGTATGCTCTCATGGAACACATGATCATTATAAACTACATTTTTACCTTCTCATCACAATACAAATTTTTTTGATAGAAATTAAACTCATGAGAAGCTAATTCCATTTGATATCTCTACTTCAATCCTGAGTAAAACTTATTTATCTTACTATCAATATCTTAGATAAAATTTTGGACATACCTTGCCAAAGGGTTGAAATTTTCTTCATATGTTTCCACCAAATCTTCCTCCTTTTGTCTCAATTCCAAGAATTTAGTTTCTATCCTAAGTCAAATAGCCTTAAGAAAATATTTCTCAAGGAAGATATTATTAAATTCATCCCATTCAATGGAATCAATCTCTTCACTTCCTCTGATATTTTAACCATTGACCACCACTGATTGACTTAACCTTCAAAATGATAAACAATAAGAATATCCTTTTGATTGTATGAACACCCCATTACATCAAAAATCATTTCTAGTGATTTAATCCACCCTTAAGATAGAAAAGGATCATATGATCCTCTATATAACGGGGGAATTTGCCTCATAAAATGCCCCACTATAGACATATTGCTCTGTGGTTGAGTTTGTTTATCTCGTGCGTCACCTTTTATCACCTAAGTAAAATAATCCATCAATACAACAAACTATTTTGTTCCGATTCTGACCATATCAGGATACTAATTTGGAAGGTTTTTTTCCTCTGGATACCTTCCCAGCACAACTACCCTATTTCCTCATCAAAAAAACACTATGAACAGTAATATCTTATACAAAGCAACAGGGTAATCTTCAAATTATATATCTTTTGAATTTGACCAGAAATTAAATATCATTAATGGACATTATATTAACAATATCATAAACCCTAGATTTATCTAAACCTTCATTTAATACCAACTATAAGTACACAACCTTAAACATTACAAAATATTGAGTTAAGTCAAGAATTATTCTTTATTTAATATAGAATACCTTTTCAAGTTTAGTGCTTTAGATAATTAGGACATAACTCATACATAATAAAACCAAAGAAATATAAAGTGGACACTTCCAATAGTATCAATTTCTTTCATAAACCAGAAACCATTTAAAATGAAACATGGTTTCTTTTCATGTTTAAACATCATAAATTTTATTTGATCCCATCCTTGACTCTATTATCCCTTAATTCCTATGAAAAACATTTCAAAACTTGGGATGAGAAGAAAAAGATTAGCAAATGATACACAAATAAGGAAAACAGTTAGTCTTGAAAAAAAACATGTTTTTTCAAGAATACTTTATCATAAAGTAATACTTTTCACCTTAAATAAGTAGTAAATAGATTCCTTTGATTATAATATCATTGCTCACCTTTTCTTAATCAAAATATTACCATAAAACCCATAGAAATAAAATATAACATATAAAGGTATCTTATGACAAAATCATACTTAAATGGAATAATCATACGACCAACATCCATACATATCACTCTTACAAATAGAATAATCATACAACCGACTTTTATACCCTATGAATTGGAGGTTATAACATAACCACCCATCCTTTGTTTATCATGGAACCATCCATTTTGGATTATCATGGAACCACACATATTTGGTTTACTGCATAACCACTCGTCAAATGTCCAAGTACTATTGTATAATTATAAAACATAAAAGATTGCAATTATCAACATTTCACTCCTAAAATTTCATTTGTAATCACATGAAATCATTTCAAGATATTGAAGTAGTAAAAACCATTTTCAAAACCATTTTCAATAACAAAAGAACCAAAAAAGATAATAAGGGATTTCTTTTCCCTTTTAAAAATATTAAGGCTTATAAAGGAAGCTAAATATCAAATAACGGTTACAGTGGTGGAGAATTCTTTGTCACCCCATATGTTAAAAAAACCCTTTTGTTGTTTTGTAAAGAAAGTAAAATGATTCATATTAAATGGATCATTTTGAAAACCATTGAATGAAAATAAAAGTCAAAAGGGTTGATTATACACCGTATAAAAGAAGACCATGTATAACATCAAATATGCATCAATGAAACGAGATTGTGACGAAGTCCCTTACAAGGATCCCTTTATGAGAACATTTAGGAGAAATTAAAAAGTTACAATTCTAAAAAATTCATGTACATATAAATATATTCATAAAAACATTTTTAAAATGTGGATGTAAAATAGAAATATTTATAAGAATAAATCTTCAAAATATTAAAATGAGGTTTTGAGTTAAAAAGTATGTTACATTTTGTCTGACTTGTCACGTACAATATTTATCTTCCTAAATAATAAACTTACATTTATTTATACTTGATTTATAACTTTTTAAAATTTATTATTCACTTTATATCACTCATTTGCATGTTATAATAATTACATAATTATTTAAGTTCATATTGGATGTTTTGTCAATATTCGATAGTTGAGTCGAAAATGAACTTGGTATGATGTCAACAGTCCATGTGGTCATAATTCCATCATATCTAGAATAATATTCTTGAAATTATTATCATTTTTTTAAATAAATTATACTTTTAAATCAAACGATTAATTATGATTATTAAAAATGAACAACTTTATAATCATGGATACACTAGGTCATACGTACGCATGAGTAACATTTTCCGTTTTTTCCTTGATTGTTATGGAAATAAGGTAAGTATTATTTTATCTTTCCAGAATTATATTAACACCATTAATATCATATTAATCATTTAAATATACTTATATATATCATACAAGTAATGTAGTGAATAAAAAATCACATCACATTGTGGAGGTGATAATTCACATGTACGTATGAACGACATTATCATTTTTATGTGCTTGGAAAGTTATAACATAATTGATATATTATTATATTATAATGATTAATATTTCATTAGTATAATATATTAACATTAATTCTATTATTATAACCATTCATTAGAGTCATTTATGGGAAACAAATTAAATCGATTTGTGGAGGTGATAGTTCACACGTACGCACAAACGATTAATTCTTTAACCATTTAATGGAAGTGGAGATGGATTTAGTTGATGATATTAACATAGTAACATCTTAGTATATTTAGGATATTGGAGTTATTATTTTATCATGGATAAATAATATTTGAAGGATGTGGAAGAAGAAATATAGTAGAAACACTAAAATAAAAACATTACCTTTCCTTCGGACGATAACATTTTCTTAACACATTATCACCTCTAAGGAGGGTGTTGTGACTAAAACAAAGGCTTAAAGAATATATGGAGGTATTATAGGAAGGGATTTGGGTTGAGATTGAACAAATGAAAAGGTTTTTGAAGTGAAAGGAATAGAGAGGAATGTGTACCCTTTTATAGGAGAAGGGAGGAGCACTCTTGGAATTATTTAAAGTATTAAATTAATATAAATTCATTTTTTATTCCAAAAGGGTCCAAATTTATTTATTTATAATATTGTATGAGGATGGGTGGAAATAAATTTATCCAAAAAAAGACATGTTTTGATTATTTTATATTCTTCTCGTTTTTTTAATACATATTTTACGCTTTTTAATCTTACGTTGATATCATGTTATTTACACTTTGTGGGCTAATATAATTACTTTAAAATAATGAACGACCATTGAATGAGTCATTAATGACATTTTTAGACTTATATAAGCTTGTTGGAAAAATCTTGGATTATTTGAAATATTATAACATTCAATAAAATATTTTATATTTTAAAATACCAATAGTGTCAATTTTCACACTATTCTATGGTTGATTTTATCAAAAATTTCGTAATAGTAAGATAAGTTCGAACCAACTCTTTTAAATCACCACCAACCTTTTAAATTAATACATAAAGTTTTTTTATGGAATCAATTATATCATCTTATATTTAGTTTAATATTGATAATATCATTTATTTGATTCATCCATTAATTAAGAAATTATTGCTTCATCATTGTGCCACCATTTACATTAATTATTTATTTCCTAAAAATTATAAATAAATTACAACAATGTATGTAATCTTTTTATTTTTCTATGTAATATTTATATGCAAAGATATCACTTATATAACTCCATATTAAAATTGATTTAGTAATAAGAGACATGATTATGACATCCTGGCCTTTACTTTAAATATAATGTTATATGTGTCATAATCAAACCCATATGGATTACAAATGCCCCAATTTTGGACCAAGGATTTTATTGGACATCAATAACTCATCTAATAAAATTAGGACAATTGCAACGATAGTTTTATAATATTATTTTAACCATTAATTATCCAATTTACCTTTAAGTGTGGTAATAAAAATAATTACTAAAGTTACTATTCATAATGTTCACAGATAAAAGAGACCCATTTACATAATTTTTACCTTCTTATTTCAAATAATGAATACATTTTTCCAAATTCAAAACAAATAATTGGATGAAATTAATTAAAAATTAATCTCATTGACAGAATAAGAAAACAAGTTTTTTTAAGTAAAACCTTCAAATGATTACATAGTTTTTATATTCAATTTCTTTGTGAAATTGATTCCAAAAACCAACATTGAATTAAATAATAAAAACAATATCTAAATATACATTAAACCCAATTAAAAGTATAATCTAACAATACAAATAAATAAGATGAAACAACATTTTTGAATTAAAATGCAGTATTTTTCACTATTTATTAAAATATGAATTCTATCATAAGAATACAAAAATTCAACCCAAAAAAATTTGATACTCTTATTCTAATGAAGTTTAATTTTTCATATAAAAATTATAAAAGTGATAAAAACTATATTTAAAATGGGTTCACTATCAAAAGGAGAAAAAATAAACATTTAAAAATATTAGAGCTTTTTATTCTTTAAATTGGATTTATTTTTATTTTAAGCCCATAAAATTTATTGGATGAAAGTAAAAACATTTAATAAAAATGTGTAAATTTAATATAGTTGTCTCTATTCATTCCCTCCAATACAACGACTAAGTGATTATTACTACTTCAAATAATAATATTAATGAAATATTATTTTTCGATATAACTCTGTCTTGTGTGCAACGAAAGATTTCAGAGAAACTTACTGTTGCGTGTAGAGTACACTATCGAACATAGCGTCCCATTTAAATTCAAATTACTATCTAATTCATAAATATTAATAAATATGAAAATGTCTTATTCTATAATTACATGGGATGTTACAAGAGAACACCCCAAATAACAAGATGTATTTTTAAGAACCAGGGTACCTTTCAAAGAACCTAGGATCTAATAGAATTTCGAATGAATTGGACTAGGATACAACAAAACTAGGACTCAACCCAGTCTTTAACTATCTTATAAGGCATTCCTGATCCCCAAGGAATGAAAACCAATTTTTGGGAATCAAAAAATACACTTTGGAATCAATTACATCCTCAGAAAAAAACACCACAAAAATATCCACCTTGAAATCCAGCATGACCTATGTGTAAACCGAACACCCATGCATAAAACTAATAATTACTAAATAATTTAAAATCTAGATGTAGTATACAACATGAATAAATAAATAAAACATAAAAAAATAGAACCATAAGATTACCAACATCACGTAAGTAAATAAAAAAAATGAATTTGGTCAAGCCTATCATGAATAATACAATAACATCCCAAAATAAAATTGAACCAACCCATCACGAACTATCTCCATGTGACCCCCATTCACTCACCACACCCCATGTCAACTAACCCATGCGCAATGAGAGGAAGATACCATATATAGTCCCTAGGAAAAAGAAACCATATGAACCGCATGCACCAAATGGGGTAAGTGGGGTGTGAGAGAAACCAAGATCAGTAGGATCTCACCAAAGAGATTGTGAACTTCATCATCATTTAAATTTTTATTCAATGAAAAGGGGAAACAAAATAAGCACGACCTAAAAAGTTAGGTTAGAAGAAACACATGACTATGGAGGTCTAAGATAGTGGAGACTGAGGGCATCCCCTCTAATGATATTAATTCCCACAAACTTCAAGATGTGTAAATTATGAAAAAAAGCTCTTCGAGCCTATAATGTCAATCGAGGCCAGTTAGTCTGCGACATTATTACCCTCCCGCCATATGTGGACCGCTTTAGTGTAGTTGTCGAGGATACCTCGACATTTTTTGATGGTATAATCAATCAACCAAGGGATAACTCTGAGGCCATGCAGGGCATTGTGTAATAACATTGAATCTGTTTCAACTTCCATAATAACCAAACTCCTCTGCCTGCACACACTGAGACCTGTGAGCATTGTCATGGCCTCTTCCTGGAGAGATGTACCTTGGCCCAGTCGGATAGTAAATGCTAGGATAAACGATCCATTTTCATCACAAACGACTCCCACACCTCGCATAACACCTGAGGCAAAATATCCATCTGTGTTGAGCTTCAATCCACTAGGTGGATGATGCCAATAGACCCATCTACCGATAGTCATATTTCTGCCAGGATGGGGATCATGGAAAGCTGTTTTAAACCGCTTCCAAGATTGTGCCTCCCTCCAGTTGCTCAGTACCCTAACCACATCTATCAGTAGATATTTAGTTCAAATGATGATCGAGTGACCGATTGAGACCACCCCCTCATGTAACCTCTTATTCCTTACCTGCTATAGAAACCAATAAACTGCATGAAAAACTATGGTGTGATCCTTTCTCTCGGACCCCCTCTCCCAATCCATGGAACCAACGTTCAAGAAAGGGCTGATCAACAATGGTCGGAATGGAAAAAGCAATGAACTTGGAAAAAAAATCCATACCTTCATCACACATTTGCTCTCAAAGAACAGGTGGCCTGAGATTTCCTCCTTATGCCTCCTACAATAAGCACACCTAGAGTCCATATAAACACTGAAATGCTTAATGTTCTCATCATTGGAGACATCTTTGTTTCGGATTCTCCAGGTAAGAATGTTGCATTTTGTGGGGATACTCCTGACCCAATGAACATCGTTCCACTCATCTATAGGGGCCTACATCGTAAGGACCCGATGATAGTCCTTTGTAGTGAATGAAGGGGTGAACACACAACTATCTGGGTTTGAGTTCATCTCGGTGAGATGGAACTTTTCCTACAAGTCCCTATCAAGAACAGCGTTGATGAAAGCCAGATAGAGGCTGGCTTCCCTGAATGATATGTTTGTGGTATGGCATCCAGGATATCTGATGGTCGCCCCACTCATATTTTCATGCCAAAAAGAGACCTCGCTTTTCCCGATGATCCTGTGAGTATGGGGTCTGAGTGAATTTACAAGGGGGTCTATATCAGTCCGAAGGGGGGAAGTGGGGCCATCCACTGCACCCCAATCCCCCTAATACGTACCATGCATGGTTATCCCCCACATGGCTCGTTGTTCAAGCAACTCCCATTCCAATTTAACAGGCACGCAGGAAAGGGGTCATTGAGACTACGAACGTTGATACCACCTTCGCTGACAGGCCTCACCATCCTATGTCAGGAAACCTAGTGCCTTCTTCCTTCAAACATGGGATCCCAAATGAAGGAGGTGTGAATTCTGTCCATATTTTTAATAACACCTTTTGGGACCTTGATATAAGATAGAGCAAGAACCAGAGTGGCCAAGAGCACACAATTTACCAACGACATCCTACCCCCGAATGATAAGTACTTATTCTTCTAGTTAAGAACTCTCTCCATGATCTTGCTGATGAGGGGGTCGAAATCACAAATATGCAGCACCCCTGAGGATAAAGGTGCTCCTCGATACACCATGGGGAGGTCCCCTCTCTACATACCCATAATGTGGCTCACAGTATGGACCCGACTGGCAAAACAACTGCTGGAGATGCAAATATTGATTTTCCTCTTGTTTATAACCTAACCACTCCAATGGGTGTACTCCTCCAACACCCTGTTAAAGCCCCGCACATATCTTCTTGTCACATTTATGAATATGATGGAATCATTCGTGAACATGAGGTGTTACACTGATGGGTATTTCATCCTTCCATAGTATGTGAGGATTTTTTCAGTACTTAAGATGTGATGTATGAGGCGGCTGAGGACATCCTAAGAAATGATAAAAATGCTCAGAGAGATAGGGTCTCATTGTCGTAGGCCATAGGTAGCCTTGAAGAAACTGAATGTTTTACCCATGAACGCTATCTCCAGCCATGCTTAGCTAAAACAATGAAATGGGATGTCAGTATTCCAAGGATAAAGACCCATACCTGCATACACTTTATTAATGAAGCTCCATTCAACATGATCTTATGCCTTGCTCATATCAAGCTTGATCGCCATATTAGAGTCGCTTGTTTTGAAGTTGATATCCCTGGTCATTTCCTAGGCCAAACCGATTTCCCCCTGGTTGGAGAGCCCCCTCGCGAAGCCATGTTGTTCCATAGAGATCCATTGGGGAAGATGGTGGGAGATCCTTGTGTTAATAATGCTGGTGAGGATCTTGTAGGGAAAGTTACAAATGCTTACTGGACGAAAATTATGAATTGAAGTAGGGGACTTGGATTTGGGGATGAGCACGATAGTGGTAGCACATGAACCTCACAATAGATGCCCACCCCGAATGAAGTCTTGGATAGAAATAATTATGTCATCCTTCACTACCTCCCACGGGGATCTGTAGAAGGAGCCAGGGAATCCGTCCGAACCCGTCGCGCTATCGGGATTCAGGTTCAATACGACATCGTGTATCTCTCTCTTGAGGAATGGACCCCATGTCTTCATTGTCCCGCGCAGAAAAATGAGTCAGAATCACATCAAAGAGCCCCGTGTTTTCCCTCGGATACCCATTGGGCGGGTGGGTGTTGGGGCCAGAAAGAAGATCTCAGGAGTAAGATTTAGCCATCTCTCTCATGACCTCCCTGTCATCGGTATATGTCCTCTAGCATCATGTTTAGTTTGACCGACATTTTCCTTTCTTTAATGCAAGCATGAAAATATGCTATATTCCTATCACCCTATTTGAGAGACTTAATCCTATCATCCTCTCTGGACAGGCACTCCTATTTCAGTAACATATCCACCAGATGCTCTTTCCTACTAGTGAGGTCCTAAAAGACACGTTCGTTCCATCCCTCTTCTAAACTCCTTTCAATACGGTATACATCTTGCATGGTGGCCTCCAAGTCTCGATCTGATGAGGGGATATCCTTCAACCACACCTGGAGCCTCATCTTGAGCCATCTCAGTTTATTGTGAAAGGTAATCCACATATGTCCCTGTGCGGGGTCATTCCAGGAGTCTCTAACCAGGTCATGGTAGACAGGGGTACTGACCCAGTGCTGGTAGTAGCAAAACTGGGCATGCTGCTAATGCCCGGAAGATAGGGAGATCAAAATAGGGGAATGGTCTGATATAGCACACACCATGTGAGAAATCATAGTGTTGTTGTACGTGGATATGGCATGCATGTTGGCCAAACATCAATCCAAATGGCTCAATGACCTTCGGTTTCCTTGTTGTTTATTGCACCACATAAATTGATCACCTAAGTATCCGAGATACATAAGGCCCATGGCCGCCATGAATTGGGAGAAGTATAAGTTGTCTTTACTGTTAAAAGGCTCTCTTCCCTTTCTCTCCTCTGGATCAGCAACAATGTTAAAGTCTCCCCCAACTATCCATGGAATATTGTTCGGGTCAAACACATTGAGATCATTCTATAAAGTCTCCCTCTATAAAACCCATGTTCCAGAAAATCCATATGTGCATGTTGGATGGTTCAGTGTGCATGAATCCATGCAATTTGAGTTTCTTGGAGAAGTCTCTAATCATGCTCAGTTTCTGCTTTTGTTCAAGGATGGCCACCATTTTACCCTTATATTTGGTAATCTACAAGGTCATGATGTCCATTTTGACCTTGGGCATTCCAGATGATAATTTTAATCATTGGGGAAAGGAGTGTTCTGGGACTGGCCCAGAACTCGTTGCTTTCTCGAAGTGGGAGGGCACCCACTCCTTCAATTTACTAGACTGTGACCTTTTACACACCCAATACCCTTGGAAAGGATCACATTTGAGGATGTTCTAGAATATTGGTGAAGGGTAGAAAACCTTCCCCTCATGCCTAGGGAGGATTGGGATCCCCACCTCGAGCCATCAGACTTCCTCTGATAAGAGCCCACTGTTGGATGGGATACTGATGGGGGAGGGGAAGGGTCCCCCTCCGAGGGGTAGTCCAAAGGAACCACCTCTAGAGGCCACTCATCCCCTTTAGGAGAACTAAATCAAGGGGAGGTAAAGCCAGCAAGCCATGATGGTGAAATAAGGGGGAGAGAAGGGAAGGGACAACACCAACCTAGACCTGGGGAAACCACCTCGGAAAAGGGCACTAAGTCCCAACATGGCTCCTTATCACCCACCATCGCCGGGGCAGGAGGAAGCTTTGGGGCCGGGACTGAAGAGGGGGTCGCAAAATTACACCCAGAAGCCTGATCCACCTCCATATCCACACCGGGAAGATCACCATTAGGATGAGCCCATCGAGCGCCTCTGTCCTCAACATCCTCGGACAGACATGGGCAGCGACGAAACACCTGCAGGGAATACCGCTGAAGAAGGCAATGAGAATAGAAGCTCGGGAGCATAGGATAAGAGATGTATTGAACCCAACAAAATGATTCTTGCACCTGGAGGTCAATCATATCCGGAACAGGGCGAGAAAGATCCAACTCCACGCAGATTCGGGCCACCGAGGCATCCGCACAACACCTGGTCCTGGCATCCGAGCACAGGAATCCACCTAGGCATCCGCACAACACCTGGTCCTGGCATCCGAGCACAGGGCATGGGGGGGAGGAGGATGTAGGAGAAGACGCCGGGAAAATGGGAGCCATGGCGGCAGCCGGGCGACAGGAAGGGTCAACCCGGGGGAGGAAGGCAGCAGCATAGGCAGAACCTGCAGAGACCACAGATCCGGAGGCCCAGGGGTGGAGGAATAGGGAGCCAACAAGGAGAGGGTGGGGAGCGATCCTGGGTCGAAGGTCATCGGAACCGTGAGAGACGGCGCTGACCAGGCGGAGGAGGGCGCAGTGGTCGAAAGGATTTGAAATGCCGACGGCGCGTGCGGCACGTTCTCCTGAGCCGGTGGGAGATCCATTTTTCAATTCCCAAGAGATATTGATCTTCATTCAAATGATATTTCATTTTATTCTAGTTTTAAATATAGTTATAAAATAATTTTGAACAATTATAATTCTAAAAAATATTAATCCCTATGTGTTTTTATAAACCACTCACCTCTTTTTTTAATGAAATCAAACATTTGAAAACAGTACTTAAATGATTTTAAATTTCATTGGAAATACATATTTAAAAATCTACTTTCAAAATAATTCAGAAATACACTTCCCAAAACACTATTAAAACAAGTTCTTTTAAATCAAGGCAGGATAAACACAAATAATAAAATAACAAGCATAGCACCATCCCAATGATGATATAAAACAATGAAACCAGCATCCAAAGAAAATTATGGCGCTAATATGTTTCAATTGAGCTACAATATAATGTCCCGGTCCCGGATGTCACTCAACAGTGCCTCGAGCTTGGATGTCCACATGGACTCAAGCGCATGTCCCCAAACACCAGAGGCTACCGACTAGCAGCGAGGACCAAAGTGTTTCTGTGGGGAGACTATTCCCTTATCACCAAAATGGAACAGAGTGGTAATATCAATAACATACAAGTAGGGGAGGCATTAAATCATAGAGATAATAGATATTCACTAGGAATAGATGAAAATATCAAAAGAAAGCTCACATACAATGATTATGATGATACAATTCACATGTCTCCAAAAAAAAGCAAGTACAGAATAGTACAATACAATACATGTATCAAAAGTAAAAAAGGCCAAAAGTATTCCAACTAGCATTGCAAGCCTCAGCTCGGTCTCATGCTCCCCTACTCCTAAGCAGCTGTTAAGAACCTGTAGAAGGGCACTTTCTGTTGTCCATACCTACAATCATATTGCCTATTTGGGTACCAAAAGTTGGCCTAAACATAGTGTGAGACATAATCCCACTAGGAAACCACCCAAAGTCAAGTTTCATCCTATGAGTTAATATGCATAACAACAGTGTGCAGGAAGTAATGAAATAAGTAAAATAGTTACTAAAAGTAAACATCATATAAAGTCATGGTTCTCATTTTATAACCATTTAATTTAATCAATTTCATTTTAGGAAATAAGTCTCTGAAAATATTATCCAAGGCTTTTTCATTTAATTAAGCTCATTAAATGATTCAATCTAATTTGATTATTAAGTCTCGAGACTCGGCGCAAAGCCCGACATCCCCTGTGTAAATAGGTAAACCAAGGATGCCTAAATGGGCCATACATAAAGTATAAACAAGAACTGAATCCAATTTTTTTCATTGGATTAGTAGATGCGTCATATAACTCATTCCATTATTTATTCATTTATGAACCCAAGCCCATCCATGGAATTCCTAATTTGGAATCTAGGTATCGCTCTAGGTATGATATAAACTAATCCCTATGATCCCATCCATGGCGATCCTCAAGAACACAAGTATTGCTCCAGGTGTGGTATAACATCTCTGCCATTCGAGTCCATCCTTCAAGGTCCACTATGGGAGCCCAAGAATATCCCATGTCCTAGGGATCAAATTCCCTTTGAGTTTTTCCTTGTCAATCCATAAGGAATTCTATGTATCACTCGGTATATAATAGTCATCCCCTATGAGTCTATCCATGGAAAACCACATCAAAAGTCTAAGTATCACTTGGGAATAAGCATGATAAAATTAAAATGAGTCCATCCATGGAATTCACATTTGAATTCATGTGACACCCAAGAAATTTAAGCATTTAATCAAATAAATACCATATAATCAATTTGATATATACAATTACATTTAAACATGTCAAGGTCAATACCAAGGATATTCAATCATACACCACCTAAAAAGGTGGATAAAAACATGCTCTAAGATTAGAAGGCTTTCCGCTATTTAACTCACATGGGAAATTAAATATAAAATCAGTTCAATCTTATCAATAAATTACATGGCATAGCCTAGGGACATGGCATCCATCCCCACTTATTAATAAATTCCATTACAAATGATATGGCATTTAAAACCACATATCAATTCATAATTGAATTCATCAATTTGATTCATAATTAAATCAACAATTCACATACCAATGAAAGGGGTAAATAGGAACACCTCAATGGGATCCAAATTCATATACAATATTAAAGTTTCAATAAATTAAACAAAACGCCCAAATGGGTGGTTCTAGTTTCAAGGCCCTCGACCTATAATCAATCATTAACAAAACTATTTAATTAGATATTTTATACTTATGAACTTAATTAAAGGATTTAATCCATTTCAAGTGTCACATGAGAATTGGGAACATGACACAAAAATATATATAAAACATCAAATCTTAATTAAAGGCACAAAACCACATACCATAGGTATGTAGAGGATAGATTGTCCAATCTAAGCTCCTGATTCGACTCAGATCATTAGAAAATTGAAGAATAGGAGAAAACCCAGATAATAAGGAAAGTTAGCTTTCACCTAAATAGCATCACTGATACCAAACCAAATGAATAATATCAAAAAAAGAATTGAGGTCTTACTGATATGGATCCAACGAAAAAAGAATCACTTGAATCAGAGACCAGATGGAGAGTTAACACTAATTCCTAGTTTAGTCGACCAAGAGGGCTCTCAAAGCGAGCCTTTGATGTATGTTGATGAATAGAGACTTTAGGTTTGGAAATAGATTTTTAATTAGGGGAAAAATTATAATTTCACTCAAAACATAGGGTCTCACGATTTAGGCGCACAATTTCCAAACCGTGCACCAAACATGTATGGTCAGATGTAAAGAAAGGGAACCCCACATAGTTTCCTTGCACTATTTAACTAACTATGTGGAAACCATGAAAAACCACATACAGACAAGGAAGCATGGATGCATGCCCCATTTCACATGGTTTAGACTAACCGTGCAGCCTGTAGCCTCCCACTATCTCGCCTCACATGGTTTTATCAAACTATTCTTCCTACCCGACATGGTTTAAACTAACCATGGTTCAGGAAGATTTCACCCCAAAACCTGGGTTTCTGGCTCTAAACCAACCCCGACACCCCCTATACCTCCATGAACTCAAAGGGAATTCATATTAGGTCATATCTAAACATTTAAATTTAGATTTGAGGGATATTAAAGGATTCAAACCTCAAAGAAGAACTAGGTTCTTGCAAACTTCCCCTTAAATAAATCCATCCATGAATTTCCCTTCCAAGGGCAGTGAAGCATGATACGAGAATAACTCCAACTAATATGATCATACATCAGCCTACTGCTCTTAGGTCTCATCATGTCCTTGACCGTTCTTCCAAAGCTCTCATACTAAAGGAACATATCAGCCTTGGAGAACCTTCGTGGTACGATCCACAATATGTATAGGGTGCTTCTCAAAGAATGCATCTACTTATAACCCAACCTCCTAGGGTTCAAAGGAATGATATAGGTCTGAATAGTAACATCATAACTGAGATACATGAAAGATGTCATGTATGGACCAGTACATCTGAGGTAAATGCAACTGATATCCTACCAGCCTGACTCTCTCCAGAATTTCAAATGGCCCGACATAACGAGGTGAAATCTTACCTCATATCTTAATCCTCTTATGTCCCAACCTCAGTGAAACACATAATAAAACCTGATCCCCAAACTCAAACTTTAAGTGTAACCTTTGGTGATCGACATAAGATGTCTGACAAGACAACACAATATCCATCTACTTCCTTATCAACTGCACCTACTCTGTGGTATCCTAAACAAGATGAGGTCCAAGAATATCTATCTCTCCATCCTCTAACCAACATAGAGGTGATCAACATGGACTACCTTACAAAGCCTTATAATGCACCATCTAAATAGTACCCTAAAATCTATTATTGTAATAAAATTCAACCATGGGTATATGCCTCCCCCAAGAGCCCTCAAAATATAGAAACCAATCTCACAACATGTCCTCAAGCACCTAAATCGTGCACTCTGGCTAACCATCTATTTGAGTGTGGTATGTTGTGCAACGAATAACCGGAGTACCTAACCCCCTACATCCCTTGAAAAAATTGTTAAGTAAACCATGAATCCCTATATGAAATGATAGTTCATGGAACCTCATTAATTCGTACTATCTCACTGATATACAACCTCCCAAGCTCATCTACACTAAAGGTTTACTTGATCGGAAAAAAATATGAATCCTTCAAAAGCTTTTCAACAACAACCCATACAACAAAATTAACTTGAGGTGACCTCAGTAAACCGGTCATGAAATCCATTGTGGCATCAATCCACTTCCACTCAAGGATGAGTAACTATTTTAAAATTTTGGCTGGTCATTGGTGTTTTGATTTCAACTACTGATAGGTGGAAAATATAATGACAAAACTATCAACATATATTTTTATACCCATCCACCAGTATTGGTGATATAAATATTGATTCATCTTTGTGATGCTAGGATGAACTACCCATGTTTGTAGCATGGAAGTACCACATCAGCTCCTCACGCATGTCTGCTGAAACACATACATGACCATTTAATCACAGAATTTCATCCTCACCTATAGTCCATCTAGGAGGAGGGTCCTCACCTACCACACTTTCCCATCAGACTAGTCCTTCCGAGTCTAAGATCTGCCTCATCCTCACTCTATCAAGCAGGGTAGAGATCAAAACTAAAAATAAAATAAAAGTGTACCCCCTGACTGTTGTGCACCTCCATGTGCATCTTAGAGAACAAAACCATGAGTTTCCAGTCACTACTTTCCTACTGAAATACCTATATTTGAGTCCTCTTACTCAGTGCATCAGCCACTGCATTTCCTTTTACAAGCATGTAGGCATGTTTGAAATTGAAAGGCTGTAGGTATTCCACCCACCTCGGCTGCCTCAGATTCATATCAGGCTATGTAAATATGTACTTGAGGATTTTTGTGGTCTATATACAAGAAAAAATTCTCTCCAAGTAAGTAATTTATCTAACTTCGCAATTCATGAACAACTGTAGCTAACTTTAGATCATGTGTTTGGTTATTCCTCTAATGTGGACTCATCTATCAAGACCCGTACACCACAAATCTATCCATATATATAAGGATTTATTCTATCTTGATACATAATGAATCACAGTACATAGTGAAACACTTTTCTAGCTTTGGTAAAATCGGTATCAGTGTTGAATTCAATCCCCCCATTCAACTCTTGAAAGTCTATTCCATAAGAGTTTGTCCATACAAACATTATACCCTTCTTAGTCAATCCCATGAGCAGAGTTTCTAAGTGTGATATGTCCTATATGAAATGATGATAGTAACCTGATAACTCCAAGAAACACAATACCTCAAATAAGTTCTTCAGATACTCCCAGGAAACTACAACACTCACCTTCTCTGGATCAACTGACACTCCTCTCTCTAAGACAATGTGACATAGGAAGTGAATCAGATCCATCTAGAAGTGGATCTTTGTGAGATTATAATATAACTAATTATATTTCAATGTATCTAATATGTTATAAATATGTTTGGCATAGTCATATCGATGGTGGTAATAAACCAAGATTTCATCCACGAAACCCACCACAAACGAATCAAGAAAAGGACGTAAGATTTAGTTCATCAGTTCCATGACGACTACTAGAACGTTCGTAAATCTAAATGTCATAACCCAATACTCATATAGACCATAACTACTAAGAAATGTTGTGAATGGTATGTTAGATGGTATAACATGCACCTCATGATAACATGATCTCAAATTAATCTTAGTGAATACCCAAACTCCTCAGAGCTGATCAAAGAGATCATCTATTCGTGGCATAGGATACATGTTCTTAACCATCACCTAGTTTAACTATTGGTAATCTACACATAGCCTGAGGGTACCATTCTCCTTTTTCACAAAATTCACCAGAGAATCCCACAGAGTAGTATTGTGTCTGATAAAACCCTTTGCCTCTAAATCATCTAGCTTCTTCTTGAGCTCTTTAATCTTAGTGTTAGCCATAATTCAAGGAGGAATGGATACCAGTGAATCTCCTAAAACTCGCTTGATAGAGAAATATACCTCTCTCATTAGAGGTAATCTTGAAAATTCATCCACAAAAATGTTCCGAAAATGATCAACAACTAAAGGGAAATATATTTGATGTATCCTGTGATCATCAAGATATACACTCACAATTTATCCTATCATTCTGTCCCACCGATGATGCTCAGGTCCAACTTGGATTGACTAGATATCTCATTCACACTTGTGAATAAAATATCCACCCTCTTTTGATTTGAAGGTCTCCCTATGGTGATAGAAATCAATGATATCATGACAGGGAACTAACCAGTCCATCCTTAGAATGATGTAAAAACCTATCATCTCACGGACAAAGAGGTCCCATACAAAGTGAAACCCTCCAATATCAAGGGGGTAATCCTTGTACTAACGTACATCCTATATTATAATCTATAATGAATTATCAAGAATCATGAATCCATTATAATTATAAACACTAATCTCAAGGATTTCCACAAAGGGCACAAATATACCGCTATGAGATCCCCTATATAAAAAAATGTAGAAGTTAAAATAGAGGCTAATAAAATAGTACCTATGATATTAGAAGGCCTAGGATCCTTCTCCTCATGGTTTTGATTCACTATGTATATCTGGCCTAAGCCATGACCCTGTGATACTTCTTGGATACCCCGAGCAAATCCACTTTGCTATCACTCTAAAACATGGGTATGGATACCACGACCAGGATCACCAACTCAGACTGATTGCCAACTATACTCCAGCTCATAACCTAATGAGAATCTACTAATGCAACTCATAAATGTGGAGTCGGTGCAGAGCCTATCTCACTAGATACTTGAGGAAACATTCTAAATAAGCACTATAGATGGAACATCTTTCCACATGACCTAGCTTCTATTGGGTCCCTTATACACTGTGGGATCATATTTCCTAGCCTACCACACTGATAGAACCTCACCTAGATACCTGAGTATCCACTGGTTTCCCATGGACCACCACATCTGAAGTACGGTCGTCGCCACCATTCTAGCGTATTACTAGAGGAAGTTGCAATGACACACCTCTACAAAATAAAATTGCACAAATTAGATTAATATTACTATCAAATTTTAAATCTCAAAAGCATAGATACTGAAATAAGATAGGCTCTAGCCTTTCTATATGAGAAAAAAATCCCTCTTCATTCTCAATGTGTTAGGGCTAGGTGACATAAAACTTATGTATAAACAAGATATTATATCTACTACCCACTAGTATGTTCGGGTCTGGGTCAAGTTCTATACTTTAACTATTTTTCAGTTTCCATTTTAAATTCTCACTTTAATTCACATATATGTTTTTCATTTGAATTTATACCCATTCCACATTTTTATCACATCTAATTTCGAAAGGTCGAACCAATGTTTCACTAAATTTTGATCCATGATGGCCCATAAACCTCTTGAATAAGAGTGTGGTGAACATCTATTCCACACCATAAAACATAGCAGTATACCTATCACAAAGAAGGTATATCTATCATGACACCTATCATAAATGCATGAAACAAGTAATGCATCCTAAAAGGCAAGGCATAAGTGCATGGAATGTGATTCCAATATAGTTAATAACATGAAGCATGATATTAAGTACCGTCATCTTTTCAGGTTTTAATATAATAAATCCCACAATCACTTCAGTAATAACATCACAATTCAATTGTGACAACCAATAGTGGAATCAAATCAACTATAATATTCAAAATCCATAACAATCAATTTGATTCGAGATAATTTGGATTTTTCATGTACGCAGGTAATCTATGCCCGAGCACAATTCATTACCAAATGCCTTTTCCTTCCTATCCATTTATATTTTCACCAAATAATAAAAAAAACCCAAAAATAATTCATCTGATAACACTTTTAAAAAACCTGGACCTAAATTCCAGTCAACAGTGACCCAAGGTCAGGCAACCACATGGCCTTAAGTGCATCTCCCAAAATACCAGAGGCTGGCGACTAGTAGTGAGGGCCTATGTGAGTTAGTGGGGAGATTATTCCCTCATCACCAGAGTTGAATTTAGTAGAAATATCATTAACATACAAGTAGTGAAAGTAGTAGATCATACAAAAAATAGATATTATATATGAATATATGACAATATAAAATGAAAGCTCACATACAATGATGATGATAATACAAATCATATGTTTCTAAAAAACTGCCAAAAAAAAGTACCCAAAAATATAATATAATACATGTATCAAAAGTACAAATACAAAAAGTATCCTAGCTAGAATCATGGGACTAATCTCGATCTCATGCTCCCTTACTTCTAAGAAGCTATCAAGAACCTATAGAAGGGAGATTTTCCTTATCTATACCTGTAATCATATAGTCTATTTACGTACCCAAAGGTGCTCCAAATAGGCTGTGAGACATAATCCTAATAAGAAACCACTAAAGGTCATGTTCCATTCTATTAATGATTATATATAATAGCAGTGTGTGGGAAGTAATGAAATAAGTAATATAAGTAAAAAAATCAACATCCTATAAAGTCTAGGTTCTCATTTTATAACTATTTCATTTAATTAATTTGATTTTAGGAAATAAGTATCTAAAATAATATTTAGGAATGTTTCATTTAATAAATATCATTAAATGATTAAATATAATTTAATTATTAATTCTCGAGACCCGACATGTTTTTCAGCATCCCCCATGAAAATAGGTAACCCATGGATGCCCAAACAGCCCATCTATAAATTATAAACAAAGACCGAATCCAATATTGTGCTTTGTCTTGGATGACACGTCATATAAATCATTCAACAATTTATTCATTTATTACCCTGAGCCTATCCATGGAATTCCTAATTTGGAATCTAGGTATCTCTCTAGTCATGATATCAACCAACACCCTACGAGCCCATCCATGGTAATCCTCAAGAACCCATGTATTTCTCTTGGTTTGGTATAAAATATCTTCCATTCAAGTCCAACCTTGGAATTCCACTAAGGTAGCCCAAGTATCAACCATGGAATAGTGATAAAATTCACTTTTATTTCATACTTTTCAATCCATCAGGAATTCCAAGTATCACTCAACATATAATAGTCAGCCCCTATGAGTATGTCCCTAGAAAACCATTACAAGAGTCTAAGTATTACTCGGGAATAAGCATGGTAAAATCCAAATGAGTTCTTCCATGGAATTATCATATGAATCCATGTGCCACATGAGTCATATAATAATTTAACCAATTCAATACCATTTAATCAATTTCATTTAAACAATTACATTTATACATGTCAAGGTTAGTAACAAGAACATTCCATTATACCTCACCACAAAAGGTTTCTAAAATAATTGCCTAAGAATAGAAGGCTGGCCTCTATTTAACTCACATGGAAAATTCAATATAAAAACAGTTAAAGCTTATTAAGAAATTTCATGGAAGATCCTATATACATGGCATCAATCTCCTCTTCTTAATCAATTCCATTATTAATGTTATTACAATTAAAACCACATGTCAATTCATAATTGAATTCAACAGTTTGTTTCACAACTAAATTCAAAATTAACATCCCAAGGAAAGGGGTAAATAGGCACACCTCAAAGGTATCCAAATTCATATAATACATTAAAATTTCATTTAAATAAACAACAATACAATGGGGTGGTTCCAGTTTCAAGGCCCTCAACCTATAATCAGTCATTAATAGGCTCCTTTAATTAGATATTCTATATCTATAAACTCAATTCAAGGATTGAATCTATTTCAAGTGTCACCTGAGAATTGTACACATGAAATAATGAAATATATAAAAACTTAAACTCTTAATGAAAGGCTTGAGAAAACCTACAATACATCCCTATAGGATAGATCATCCATTCCTAACTTCTGATTTGACTTAGATCAGGAGAAAATCTAAGAACATATAAAGAACATAATAATAAGGAAAATTATTTTTCACCTAAATAGAAAAACTGATACCAAACCAAATTAAGAATGGATAAAAATGAATGAATATCCCATTGATATGAATTCAACGAGATGAATGGCACTCAAATGGGAGATCTGACAGAGAGTGGGTGGAAATTTCTAGTTTAGTCAACTAAGAGGGATATCAAAGCGAGCCTTTATTTTCCATTTAAGAAAAGTGTCATTGGGTTTAGAATTAGATTTTTAATTAGGGAAAAAAATATAATTTCACCCAAATCATAGGGTAGCATGGTTTAAGTGCATAGTTTCCAAACTGTGTGCCAACCGTGTATGGCCAGCTATAGAGAAAGGGAACCCCGCATGGTTTCCTCACATGATTTGACTAACCGTGAAGAAATAATTCAAAACACAACTATCAAAATTGAAGACATTTCCAAATTACTATGTACCCCATTTAAAATGGTTTAGACTAACTGTACAACATGTAGCCTCACACTGTCCATCCTTACAGGGTTTTATCAAAACGTGTGGCCTACCCCGTATGATTTAAAATAACCATGCGCTGAGATTATTTCACCCCAAAACTTTGTTTTTGGGATAAAAACTAGCCTTATACACCCCTTATACCTTCATGACCTCAAAGGAAATTCACATTATTCCATATTTAAACATTTAAACTGAGATTCAATGGAATTTAAAGGATCTATACCTCAATGAATAAAAGTCTTCTTACATTGGGGATTCAAGGGAGGTTGTCCCTTATAAAACTTTATCTAGTATCATGGGTAACACAATAGGATCTAAAATAAATGTTGCTGGACCTAATTCATCATGTCACTCTATCTAGAGACCCCTAGTGAAATCAGAACATCAACATTTGGAACCCCTTTAATACATAGATGAAAACATAAACCCCGAAGAGGGATCAACTATCCTTGGGAAGTAGTTTTATAGAACACATTGGACTATCCTAACAAACAAAAAAACCTTCTACTTAAATACCTTTGTTCCCATGATAAAACTCAATGGGGATAAGAAAACCAAATAAACCAAATAATATTTATATATATCAAAATAATATAATAACCATAAATCTCATCTCACCTCCTACACTCCCATGAAATGACCCCCTTTTTCACAAACCATATAAAATAGAATATAAAATGACACATCCCACCCTATAGGTGACCCTCCTATGCTAATAATGATGAAGTACAATGTTCTTTTGAAACCCACCTCTTATAGGCCACAGGTTTGTGATTACCACTGATGATATCACATACATAAATATGAGGAATTACCCTCAATAATCCCAATATAGAATAAACATCAACTAACCTACTCCAATATAAATAAATAAACTATCCTAGTACATGAATGAAATATCACATAAACAAATAAAATTGTAAATTGATGACTAAACTATAATACACTCATATGAAAGATATAATGAATATGGAAAACTCCAGATCAATCTTCTAGAGATCATAATTCCCAACCCATACACCAAACAACACTTATATACATGAAAACTAGACACACACACACACACACAAAGGGCTGATCATACAGGTATAATCATTAAGATCCTCCCTGAAAACTCTAGTGAAAAAATGGAAGAAGTATACTAAAGCACCGATGAATAAATAGAGAAACCAAACCATCACATAATTACGTAAAATAATTTATGAGCCTCACTAAATATCACTCACCAAGAAACACATAGAGTATACAAACAAAATTTCAAATTATATATACAATGGAGGGTGCCATTTTACCACATTACCACTGAACTAGTCTCCCCAACCCCAAAAACATATGTCTTGGAACCACCATATACTACCAATCCATCCTACCCAAACCCAAAGAAAACATATCATTATTAAATATATAAAACCATACAACCGATCATATAAACATCACTAACATACCCATACACCCTATTTAGTTTCTCACCACATCTCGTAATGAGGTTTTATTTCTGGTAGCCACCACAACCCACACATCATGCACTATACCTCAATCCATTACTGATCATGTAAGGTATACAAATAATAATAGTAGTTAGTAAATATAGAGTATAAGTATATTATATAAGATCAATATATCAAAACCCACATATACAAGTACAAGGTAACTGAGATCCATCATATCCTGTATGAATACATACAATAAAATAGTAATCCATCACAGCTTTGGCTGGTCCATATATAGCCTTCATAGAGGAGAGAGTGGTGTTGGGGAAGTAGTCAGTCATTTGTTCTCTAAAAAACCTAGATGTAGGGATAATTCTAGAACCCAAGGCCAATATGGTATTAAAAAACCCCAACCTACTTAGGTAGTGGAGCACAATAATTTAATAGATGTAAGTATAGGTATATCTTATAAACACAGTAGGGTTTACTACGTACCATAGACTTGAGCTATAACTATAATCTCTCATGACATGATAACTTCCAATTTTAGGAATAGAAAATAAGGATTGAATAATTGAAAAAGTAACCTGAATTCATTATCACTAATTACTTAGTGATTATTCATTTATCAATTTCTTATTAATTCCCATCAGCAATTACTATCAGGAAAATTTTAATGGTTTATATAATATGTTCAAATATGACATCATCATGTAAACTCACCATGAACCATACATGTTAATTTATTAGTAAAAAATATACTATTATAATTATTCTAGGACCCAACCATATCTATCTCTTTGGTATATAAATATATATGCATCAAATAATTAATGTAAATTCACAACTGGCAGAAAATGTTCAACTCCAACAAGGATAAGAAAATAGGCAATCCCATCTCTCAACTCATGCCAAATATCTCGATGCCAATGTGAAACCATTATATCTATCCACTAAATCCATCCCATGAAAAAAATTCCACCTGTAAAAAACCAAGATTATATATATATATTTCATTTGAAATAAAATTGAAGTATTTGATAACTTTGTTTACACACAACTCCGAGTGTAAATGAACCATGATATAATATATCGCTATAACATAGATGTTATATTGATGGGTATGAATATTATTAGCCACATTATAAAAAATATCTATAAAGTTTTTATAAAATTCAAATTTATTGAATAATTCATAATGATTTAGTACTCAATTTTTAGTAAAGTCATTTTATCCTTCAAAAATATGTTTATTAAAAAATGGTTTTAATTTCATTTTGTACGCGGATATTATAATTAATTTATGCCATTTCAAAAAAAAATTTATAAAAGGATATCATTTATTAAATCAACACTTCAAAATTATCATATGGTAAATTTTTTGTATTTTTTTGAAAAGATCAATTTTTCAATGAATAGTAAAAAAATATAGATTTTATAGAAATTGTCTTTCCATTCGTATATTTAAAGAATACCACTTTTTTGAATTTATTTTATTATTTAATTAATTATTTTTACTCCAAATAATTCAATTAATTCAATTTTAGTCAAAATTATGATGAATTGTTCTGTAAAAATAATTTTATACTCAAAAATTCATTTTTTGGAAAACCTTTTTTCACTACGTTTTATAGGTTTATTTTAAAATTAATATCTACCAATTATATAAATTGAATTTTATAAAATTTATTAAATATTTTTAGTTATAATGTATAAGTTTTTAAATTACCCCACTTTCATTTTTTGTAATAATTAATAGTAAAAATTCTAAAAATTTATTACCATAGTAAAGGTTTAAACAAGTTTACATGGGAGGGGGGGGGGGGTAAAACTATAAGATAAGGGTTATATTTACAATTAAAAATTCATAAATACTATTTTATAGAAATATTTAGAATATATATTATTCTAACTGATAATCCTTATCCATTTTGAATCATTTTTATTGAATAATACATTATTATATTATTTAGGCAATTTAATGTAGATCCTTTCCGTCACTTATAAAAGGGAACCGTCTCGCCAACCTTATTCATGAATTTTTAGCATATTATATCAGTGAATCATTGAACTAATACCTTCATAACAACATTACCCATGTTTTAGAGGTATTGGTCTAATCAGAATAACATTCTTTCAAGGCATAATGTGTAATCTAAAGGAGGTATCTCAACGAATAAGTATAAACCCTAACCGAGCTCTTTTGATTTTATTTCTTCTTCCACAATATATAAAATTATTTTATCCACAATAAAATGATTAATATAGTATCTAAAATATATTTATATTTTATTATGATTATGGAACAACATTCTTCCACCTCTTTTCCATCAAATGTGAAATGAAAGTATCGCTCGTGCGTACGTATGGACCAACGCCTCCACGTAGTGATATGATTCATTTTCCATCACCATATTTAATAGTTGGTTATTATGGTGTATTTAAATTATATATATGAAATTTATGAATCTATTATGATTTTATAATTATATTATATTATCTACCTTCTTACTTTTCAGTCTATTGGAATGTGATAACAGTGCTTGTGCATACGTGGGGACTACACCTCAAGGAAATGATGTGATTTGTTTATCATTTTAAATTCACATAAATGGTAATAAGGATATATTTAATCAATATATATTATATTTGTGATATAATAATGATTCTATAAAGGGGAATTATTATTTAAATTTATTTCATTCCAGCCATTGTAAAGTTGAAACATCACATGTGCGTACGTATGGACTACCGTCTCTACGAAGTGATGTAATCATTTTTCATCACCACTTTACATGAATAATTATAAAAGTATATATTATGGATAAATGTTATAATTATTTCTAGATTAATATTTTATATATTTTTTTAAGGATAATCAATGTACAAGAACATGAACTATATAAATTAAACTTTAATGGAAAATGAAATGCTGAACACCTGAAAATGATGATTTTAGTAAATAATTGTTAATAAACTGGTGATAAGATATTATAAGTGAATAATTAATGATATAATAAGTATTTATATGGTTCTATTAAAAAATAATAACAAATTTAAATTTATTTTACAAGATTCTAGAGGGACTACAAAGCAAGTCAAAATTATGGTAAAGGTTTTACGTTACAATATCATTTTCATCGAGATTGTTTATGCTTAAATTTATGATGATGAAATTATATGATATTTATATAAAATATTTTTTATATCTTCTCCTAAACTATTTTTTGGATATTACATGTTTTCATTTAATTTTACTCTATTTAATTACACAATATATTGAAATAATTTTTTTAATACCAATTTTAATTCTTTGTACTGTCAGAAATCCATTTTCTTCCATATCCATCTTTTCTTAAATGTTTTAAATAATTTTTTAATAATATAAAATTAAATTTTAAATTCTTTTTTTACCTATTTTTACATCATATAATATATTTTAATTGAATCTTATCATTTCTTAAATGTGTTACTTTTTAGTTTTTTCCAAAAATGTGAAATGAATCTTTGTTTTAACTACACAACTTTAATGTAATTTCTCACCATCATAACCATTCAATTATTTAAATATTCCATTAAAATTTTCAATGTTATTTTCAAATAAAATATTTTCCTTAATATTTTGAAATTTATATGATTTTAAATATAGTATTTCAAAATGAAATGGTATTTTACTAAATAAATATTCTAGTGATATTTTAAAAAAATTTCTCATCTATTATGACATACTTTATTTTTAATTATGTTTTACTAGGTATATGACTCTATGATACCAACCTTATTATTTATCTATATTGTTTATGGTTATTTTGATGAAATAATAATGAAATAAATTTTTGTACCATGGGTTATGTTATGATGAATGTTTTAATGATATTGTGGCATGCACAAGAATGGATTATTAATTTGTAATGGGTGAGACCAAAATTATATATCCCATAAAGGAATTGGGTAAAGATTAATGTTGTAGGATCTTAAAGGGTAAACATGAGTTTATCCCAAGCCCCAAATATTTGGTACATGAGAGGTTATCCCAAGCTCAAAAGAGCGTACACGAGAGGTTATCCCAAGCCCAAAGCATATACATGGGTGGTTATCCTAAAACTAACATGTGATGAATGTGTTGGTGGGTATACTTGATATAAGATTTCTCTGATCATGATATTCCAAAAATTATGAAACTTTTTTATAAATTGACACTTTTAAAATTATAAGCTCCCGCGACTCATGTTCATTGATTCTTTTATGATTCATGTCTTATGAACTAGAAAGATTTATTTCAAGACTCATGATTATGATCTATTAATTACTGGGTATAATAGTCAATGGTTAAGATCATATTATCATTCCAATATGCTCATTTTATATTAATATGATATTATATATCTCCCCTATTTACCCTTAATGAGTGTCTGAGATCACCCTTTATTATGTTTCATTTTTTCCAAGATATGATGAAAGGTTTTAAGTATGATATGTATAAGAAGGGTGATAGATGTAAAAAAATGTAAAAAATGATATAACTCTTTTATTTACTAGTTTTTTATGTGTAAAAGTTTCCAAATACACTATATTATTATGGATTTGGAATAGATCGTAATGTTATGAAATGAATATTCATCTTATAAGATATAATATTTTTGAATGAAAAGTATGAGTCCAAAAATTTGGTATTAGAATAAGGTTTAGTTATTTTTAGAAACTAGGATGTGGAAACTTTAGTTAGAACCCTTTGGATATTCCTAAGTATAGGATAACACCTAATGTTATAGTAAGGTAGAGATTATGTGGTTATCCTAGAAATACATCCATGTATTAATACAGCAAGTAGGAATTGTTTTGGCACACATGAATCTAGTGGTAATAACCACAAAAAAGAGTTGGTCATGTATATCTCGACCATTATTCTTGTT
The DNA here is from genome assembly GCA_963277665.1 of Viscum album. Classification (NCBI taxonomy): domain Eukaryota; kingdom Viridiplantae; phylum Streptophyta; class Magnoliopsida; order Santalales; family Viscaceae; genus Viscum; species Viscum album. The sequence goes on from OY728158.1 coordinate 779,051,488, forward strand.
CATGGTGAATGATACCTTATTGTACACGTGGTTTGACACTATTGAGGATATTCTTAGGTTAATATACATTTTATTTATAAACCATTGTGAAGGATTTAAATAGATGATTTTCATGGATGGACTATGTTAAACCTAATATGTTATAGATTGAAAAGGATGTGTCATGATTTAGACATATTATGAATGAATTTTCATGATTATATGGTTTCTCACTATGATCATGTTTTATCACACGATATTTTTTGGTTTTATTCAATGGTTGGAACCCAAAGTAAATTTGTGAATGATGAATGTGATAGAAAATGCAATGATTTACCTAATAAAAAACCAAATGTTGTGGGATCTATAATGAAAAATCTCATTTTTATGCTTATGTAACATTCTCAAGCTTGTAGACGTCGAAATCCACTGAAGGCCTCAGACTGAAATTTTCAGAAAACCGAAGGCATATTTTGACCAAGAGAACTGATCCCAGATAGGACAAAATGCCGCACAAAAAATAGGAGGAGTGTGTGTAAAGCCACCCCATTGGCGTGAAAGTTTCTGAGCCTAATAGATTTTTTGCACGCCGCATAGAAAGTTCTGTGTTGCTGACTGATGCATTGGGTTTTTCGAGCAGGCAAAATTATGTGCACCCCTCGTGGCTCCCGATTGCCTATAAATAGAAGGACACCCCCTCGCTTCCAGGCGAAAGAATTCGAACCGTCTACCCTGCATGTAATACACCTCTTTCACGTACAAAAGACGAATTTCAGGTACTGAATATTTCGCTACAGGTCTCCTGGGGGTCCGACATTGCGTGAAACCATCAGGGCTTGATCCTTGTCAGGGTCCTTTATTGTTTGGACAATTTTGTGCAAGTCCGTTTACTTGCACGCAAACCTCGACCACTTGTGTGAAAAAACTCTTCTAATTGCATGCACGCCTCCTTTATCCATGAAACCTGACTTTTTTAACACACCATTTCCCTTTTGTGTGCCTATTGTGTGCAAGCCCCCTATTTTGTGCGCAAAAATCATTGTTCTCCATGTACCGTCCTTACCCTAATGCACCATGTCTGAGCCCCTATTATGCGCAACACACCTATGTCGCAAACCTTTTTCTGTATGACCCTCCATGTTTATAAAAAGTGATTTTAAGGTCCCTTGGACGATGATTTATGTTGTGTTTCTTAGCCTTATGCTTCTTCACATAGACACACTAATGGCTATTTCCTCTTCGCATAGACATGCTAATGTGGTCCCCTCAGTGGATCACTCCACAACACCCCCTAACCACGCCATTGTCGACGCCTTCTATTAAAAAAGGGTTAAAACGTGTCGGTTATGTAAGTACTAGGGGTACGGAGTGAACCCACCTCATCCGAGTTGCAGGACGTTAAAATGCTAGGCACCCTCGTCCCCAGCACATGATGTTAAACTATAGCCTTGTCCCGTGAATCATACACGGGGAACACATTCTCAGACATTCTTTATGCCTGCTTGTCTCCATGGGAGTGAGATCTTCCTCACATGGAATGATATTCTCTCTACTAGAGTGGCACCTATCTGTGAGGAAGTGAAACCATATTGGTGTAAGCCCATAGCCTTTCTTGTAGGAGGAATCACCCCTGATCCTCTTTTATTCTTTGGTACCAAAGACTAGAGGTGAGAGGGACAAATGAGACTTCATTACCCCATACCTCTCCCTCTGGGCTTTGTCACCATCAGGCCTCCATCCTTTAGTAAATCCCAATATCCATCTCCCTGGGCTACTAACCATGCATAAGCCCCTATTTTCCTCTTGGGGATTCTTAACACATGTAAGCCCCATTCCACTTCCCGCGGGTTCACGATTCACGATGTGATCATTAAGTCTTTGCTACCTATTGTTTCTCACACTTAGCATGACTTACATGGGCTTAGAGTAAGCATAGACCATGACATCATCTCTGGGCCTCCTTAGCATGTAAGCCCCAAACCATTCCAAACTACATGGACTTTGATCCTTGTCTCCTAGGCATGGTACGTAGGAAGCCTCCCTAAGGTTCAAGCCCAACACCTACTTGTCTTGACCCCTTCATGTCAATTCACATTCTTCCCGCATGACCCTAAATTGTATCCCTCATTCCCAAAATACGCGGGCTTTGATCCTTATCTCCTAGGAAGGGTACGTAAGAATCCTCCCTAATGTTAAATCCCAACACCTACTTGTCTCGGCCCCTTCACGTCGGTCCACCTTCATCCCGCACAATGTTAAATAGTATCCCTCGTTCCAAACTATGTGGACTTTGATCCTTGTCTCCTAGTAAGGGTACGTAATAATCCTTCCTGAGGTTCAATCCCAACATCCATCGACCCCGACCACTTAGTGTTGGTCCATCCTTATCCTCCATGACATTAAATTGCACTCCCCTTTTTCATCCCTCAAGATGTTAAACTATACCCATTAAAACTACGTGGGATTTAATCCTTGTATCCTAGAAAAGGTATGTAGAAAGCCTCCCGGAGGTCCAACCCCAATCAATGGTAAGCTGTTGTACACCAACCAGCAGTAAGCCATTATACCCCATCTAGTGTTAAGCCGTTGTTTCCCAATTGATGATAATCTATTGTGTTCCCTAATCTATGGTAAGATGTTGTGTTCCATAATAGATAGTAAGCCGTCATAGTCCCCTTCGCTAGGACCCACAACTCTGGTCCACACCCGAGCATCAGACCAACCCGTGATGCTAACCACACGTAAGCCCTAATATTTCATCAGGTCATTGTCTTATGTGTACACCCTGATTCTATACCCCCATCCTGAACTATGTGGACTTTGATTCCCTTCCTTGGGGATACATAAGAAGCCTACCTAAGGTTCAAGCCCATCACCCATGTCTCATCCTGGTCTCTCCCTTGAGCCACTGTGTTTAGGGGAGGTCATGTCCTAACCCATAGGTCTCATCCATGCATCTATTCTTAGGGGCTGCCTCCTCAGGTGCTCCATCACCCCACTGAACTATGTGGACTTTGATTCCCTGCCATGAGGATACGTAGGAAGTCTTTTTGAGGCTCAATCCCAACATCACCACCGCCCTCGTGCCAGCTCCATCTCACTCTCCATACATTCTCAACAATCCATATCCATCTTAATTTTTACCCGGGCCACCAAATCCTGGTGAGATCATGTCACCCACTTTCTCACTACTTCTAGTAGTAATCAGGCTACTAACCATGTGTTAACCCCAACATCAGTGTTCCCTCCAGGGGTTACACCCATCTGATCCACTCCCTTCAGTGTTCTGATCAGCCCGATCCATCTCTGCTAGACATTAAACTCATAGAATACCCAATGTTAATCATGGGAAGCTGAATAAAATCTCAGAGACATGCCTATGGCATAAAATTCCCCGCATTAGACATGGGATTCCTTGAGCTTCCGTGTCCTCAAGAAGCCCTATAATAAGGGGAAGTAACCCAAACACATCAGTGTTCCAGCATCTAGACACGCCGGTGATTTCCAATGTGAATACTCTCTCAAACGATGGATGCTACCTTGACTATAAACCTTGGAATGTCCTGACCGAAATAGTGTAATTAACCAGCGTCCACGGAGACGTGGAACTAGGAAGAGTTTCACAAACAATGTCTTAAGTCTATGAGAGAGACCCAGACCATGCATTGAGTTATGAGGAGGAATACATGGAAGGAGGAATCTAAATCCCATCACCCCATTTTGATTAATGAGAAAACATTTCTGAAAAAGAAACGGATACCGCCCGCCTTTGGAAAGCGGGAATGCGGGGCAACAGTTGCGCGCCCTCCAAGAGATGGATGCGCGCCCTAGTGAAAGAGTCAGAAATAGAAATGGTGAACCTGATGTGAACTTCTTCTCCTCAATATGGAGATTATTTTAACTCGAGACATCAATGGATTAGCCCGTCACCAGATCCATGTATCCAGCGCCAGGTCCCGCTAAGCAAATAGTGGGCCTGGTGTGAAACTCACTAGAAATTAGGGAAGTTGAATGTTGGACATCCTGGTATGTGATGTTCTCAATGAGGATTATTCTTACAAACCATGTAAGATGGAATAGCGTTGGGTCACTATACATCACTTTCCTTCTTTCATCACTAGTGGTTAAATCTCCCTTCCTTTTAGGACCCAAGCTGTCATGACAGGAAACCAATCACCACCCACCCACCGATGTAGCGGTGAGGGAAACGTCAATGCAGAAATACCATGCGGCCACATATACCACATGGAAGCCTCCACATCCATGGTTTCTGGGCACCCATTCCCCATATACCCTTTTGAAATCGTTCAGAGAAGGGTGATTAATGACCTAATTCGACGATACTAGGAGGAGGGGATTATCCAACTCGAGATATGGCCCGATAAGACTTAGAGACTTATGCACCTCATCGCCACCGCAACCCACAAGGGTCGTGCAGTAATCCACTACTCCCCACTCCACTGTATAATCATTTTTAGAGCCACTCCTTGGAATTATTCGATGAATCCCTTCCCTATGCTGATGAGGTGAAGGATGTCTTGGCCAGCCCAGCCAGAATCCCATTCCACGGGCTCCCAAGGAGGCCCCCCACCAAGACGTGTCAGTGCCGCCACCCAGCCCCATGGGTTAAGGAGTCAGTGAGATATTGTAGACACCATGAAATTTGTTCCATGCACTTCTCCACAAAATGTACTCAATTGTGCTTGAAAAGTTCATGGTACGACTCTGCATTTTTCATAGGGTTCAGTGACAGTAGTGAAGGCACCAGCCCGAAGGGCTGGGACCGCAGCCTGACAATGATCTGAAGTAGGGGTGCGGGGGTGCATCCTCCATGGTATGGAGCAATAAATTTGGTTAGGTCCCTAAAGTGGCACCCAAGGTACCTGCTCACAAACACCTACGTGCCATCATTTTGGAGGAGAATGAAGTTATTAATTTTTCTAAGTCCTCAAAGCGGTGCCCTAATCTATCCAAAACACCATTGGAATGCAAGGTACTTGCGCACCCAATTTTATTTCACCCAAGGTCACTTATTTTCCTATAAATAGACCCTTGGAGTCTTCATTTTCACAAAATAATTTCCCTGAATCCCAATTGCTGCTCTGGTCTCTATATTGTTTTTCCCAAGTCTCCTTAAACATTCAAGGTAGTTCTTAAACACCTTGAGTAGAGTATTTAAGGGAGGATAATTGGACTTAATTCATTTTAGTTTTTGAAAACCATAACAATTGTGTGCCTAAAGCGCCCTACCACCCCAAATCAGAAATACATGCATGCCGCCTATTCCTTTCATAGGAACTTGAGTGCCCCATTTCTGGGACCACCTGTGAATACTCTTGAAGGCTTGTGCCAAGTCTCACCCAAGTATTACCATACAAGTTTTTTTTCTCTTAAGTGAATATTATGTTTCCCAAGTCTACTTGCATGCCCATACTTGCACGACCTTACCTACTTGAGCGCCCCTCTTTGATTAACTTACTCTCTTCAGTCTACAAGATATAAATCCTTCCTCAAATCCATTCATGGCAAGGATTTTTCTTCCTTGGCTCCCTTGTCTAAAAAGGATTCTGTTGAGACCTCCACCAAAACCTCATAACTTATCAAACCTTTGGGAAAGATACATCAATGTGTCTCTTATTTGGGTATTTATATCCACATTCATAGGTTTCCCACATTTGTTTTATAAGGGAGTTAAGATTCATGGAGTGTCTGTGTGTTTGTATATCCACAGTCACATGGACCTTTCTCCCAGAAAAAGTGTGGGAAGTTACCTGTTTGGAGGAGGGTTTGGGTCATGGCCTCTCCCTTCTCAAAAAGATGACCCGAAACCTCAAGTCTCTAGTTGGGGAAGGTATGATTCATACATATTTTTCGTTTTAAAATAAAGGATAAGTCTCCCTTTTCTACCAGGATCAATTTTAGGGCAACCGTCTTAGCATAATCCCCTAGCTTTTTTTGAAGGAGGTATCATCATTTCTCCTCCTCTATTATTCTATGCCAAAGACCAGAGGAGAGATGTGCATAGGGACTTTCATTACCCTTTCCCTCTCCCGTTGAGCTTTGTCACCATGGGAAACCATCTTGGTGTAATCCCCTAACCTTAATCCCTTCTACCTTTGATTAGGAACTTGTCTAATGTAAAGTGAATAGAGGGTAGGCTTGTCACCTCACCCTCTTCTTAGGTCAACTCGGCCTCATCGCCTTACCCTCTTCTCAGGTCAACTCAGGCCTCGTCCACTCTCACCACCATATGTGTTCCCCCTTCAGTCAGTAGAGGAGAAAAAGTGCATGTGTCATTGTTGAATATTTCACATCCTCTTGTTTCTCACACCAAGCATGACTCACGCGGGCTTAGAGATTCGTTATGATTACAACACGTGCACAAACACTCATGAAGGAAGTAACTACGAGAACTTTGATTCATGTTAAAACCATGATACGTAGGAAGCCCTTTCAGGGCCCAAGCTCACTAGATATCCTCTTCAAGATTACAACCCTAATTACCTGAATCTGGGAATCCTCCTTAGGAATAATCCCTAAATTAAACCCCCAAAATCATTAAGGCGTCCTTTTCAAGAACTAATCCCAAACTCATTTCTCTCAAAAGACTATACTCTCCTATGAGACTAATCAAACTACATGAGATTTGATTCCTATCCACATGGGATATGTAGGAAGCCTCCTTGAGGTTCAAACCCAACATTTCAAAATCAACCCTATTCTCCTTGGGCAATATTCCTAACAGGGTCTAATATAACTTGGAAACACAAATACTTTCCAAGTTCATTGGGTTGTTTCTACATAATTCCCTCACCAAACTTTGATTAAGAACCTTTCGCTTAGATGTCCTTATCACATGACATTAATCTGTATGGTTAGGTATTTATCACATGACCATAAAAGGTATGATGTGTCCCATTAAGCGGCACTGAAATATGAGGGTTCTGAATCCTTTCACAAGGATACATAGGTAACCCATTTCATGGGTACAATCCCAATATCAAAACAAGCCTTTGTCACCCTGGAGGACAATAAATCCCAGAGTGCCAAACTGAGTGTCTTAAAAATTAGTATCTTCGTAATGATGATTAAAAGAATCTTGAAATAGTATATTAGAGGATACCATTGATGGAGAACCTCAAATACATATGAATATATCCATTAATGTAGAACCTTTAATGCATACTAATGATTCTAAATTTTACACATTTTAATAAGTGATTCTAAATTCCAAGGGAAACTTATGTTATTCTTTGGGAATTAATAAAGATTTATGAAAATATCTTAAATTTACAAAGAGCATCCTAGAGTAGATAATAATTCCCCCAAAAAGGGCGTGATGAGTCCAACCACCCATCCTATTGACCAATGTATGTTCCTAAGTATCATGATGTTCAAACATAACGAACACCTGCCTTTGGAAAGTAGGTCCCCTTTGGATAAGAAACTATTGGATGTTTTTGGTTCCATGAATAAATCCATTGGAAACTACCTGGAAGTAGTGATTCTTAAAACTAGAACACACGTTTCAAGGAACTATGAAACAAAAATGGAGAACCCAACATAAATCCTCAAATAAGTTAATAATGTTACCCACCTATTAGGCCCCTATTAATTGATAAATAAGTACAGACAAAGGAATCAATCAAACATGTATCCTTCTAAAATATGTTAATTTAATGGAGTGTATTGTTGTTTCATGTTTTGTATCAGAACTCTCTTCACTACAAAATGGATTTCTTCAAGTCAACATCTATGGAATTCCCAACTGCTGCTCTAACTGGATCCTCATCCACAGGAAGGATGTTATCACCCACCCAACATCTTCAATGCTGGGTCTCCAACGTGATGGTAAAGGATTATCGCCATCACGGTACAATCCTAACTTTGGAGGCTTCCCGCCAGGCCCTTCCGGTTAATAACAATCCTCGATCATCCGACCAACAATGACCAATGATCAAGAAGTAGACGGTTCCCACCACTATCTTCAACCGTTTCGGTCCTTATCCTCGGAACACAACAAACAGTCTCTCCCATACTAAAGGGAGGTGGATCAAGAGGTCAATCAGGGCCTCAATTCAAGAATGAAGGGATCCTTCCTGAGGACTCCCACCAACAATCGCTGCCAACAGAATCACATGATAATGAACCCCTAACATGATGGGGGTGTTTCCTCTAGATGTTTGGACCAGGTCTCTCAGACCCAGGCATGCAAGACGAACCGTCGGGGACAACGTATGGTCAATAGGGAGTAGGTTCTTACCTGTTCCCCCTATGGAGAAGTCCATCAACCTAACTTGATGATGAACAATGAGTGGGAACATACACCTGTTCGTCCTAATTTTTATTTTCAGCAGACTCATCTGGAAGCAACCCACCAATCCCACCAGACAAACCCGGTGGAGTAATTTGAACAGGAACATACACCTGCTTACAAATTATCAATCAATCAACATGGTCATCTGACTGCATTTAAAAAATCCTGCCAATCCAATGTGGTGAAAAATAGTAAATAGGAACACACACCTACTTAAAATCACCCATTCTGCTAGCAGTCTCATCTACTAGTATTGAAGGAAGTAAATCAACCATATTTGATAGGAAACAGCCAGTAGGCACATACACCTGCCAGTAATTATCAGGCTCAACAATTGTCTCATTTGGAAGCACTTGAAGAATTTAGTTGGAAAGCTCTGATGACAAATCTGGGGCAGACCCAACTCTCTACCCCCATGCATGAGTACTGCTAATACCCATTGATAGGAAAAGGAGGATAGGAGTAGGAACATGCACCTAATTTAGATACATAATAGATGTATATTCATGTTCCGTCCGCTGAAGTCACCAAACACATCTTATCATTGGTGAAAGGAAAGACACAAATCCCTACCCATATTCTGGAAGCATGCCGGGATATTATAACAATTAATTTAGTAGTGCCAGGGGAACAAACACATAAATCTATCCCCACACAAGGGATTACACATCGGCATGCCATATCAGAGAAGATACATACTTCTATTCCAGTCCTGGAGGGTCATGGGACATACTCCCTCATATCATACAGACAACATGATCGGGAATATACACCCTTTCCAATTGGAGGTAATCGGTCCGTTCTGGTAACCAATCCAAGGCAAGCACATACACCTACCCATGATAACCACTTTTCCAAAAAAGTTTCTCCAACTAAGTATAAGATAGAATCCAAGAATAAATATCATCAAACACAGTTGGAATATAATAAGTCAAGTTGTAATATGGTTTCTATTAATGCTAGAGTTCTTGAAGCCCTCATACATTTATCTGTTTCAGCTCAAGATCTTATCCTATCATTACCAAATTATGAGATTGGTAGCAGTAATTTTGAAGTTCCTCGTCGTAAACTTCATCATGAAGGCTTGCTTCATGAAAATTTGGTCAATCTAGAGTGCCTATCTCTGGATGAGATCCACGACAAACCTCTATGTGGCCAGAAGACCAAGGAGAAAGAGAATTCATCCCTTACTGTAATCCACCATGGTGTTCCTTCCTATGATGGAATTCTCTGCGAAAGTCCTATCCACAGTAGTATTTATCATTGTCAAGATAATTCTATAATTGATAATGTAGCAATGATAAAGCCCTTCTATCTTGAGGAACTTGCAAACACAATGCCAGTCAAGTCTGATGCCTTGTCATTGATGGGTGGAACAATTTCTCAACTAGAAGACATCTTAAGGGAATGGTCATTCTCTGAACCTCCCTTAGGTCATTTGTCTCCTAATACAGAGCATCTACTTTGGTCAGACCAAGTGGATAAATATATAGTAAGAGAGGATGAATATTTGTTAAACATGAGAAAACAATTGGATAAAGGAGAAATACCAGTCATGTTCCGGCCTTTTGAAAATTCTCAGTATAACATTCTAGAATTGATGGAAAAAGATTTCATTCATGATATCTGCATCAACTTATGTAAGACTCTTCATCATATGAAAACAAAAGTATTACCATATGATGAATATCAAAATCATGTAAAGGTAATAAATGGGTTGCAATGCCAAATTGATTTTGAATATCTTTCATTTTACAAACATAAAAAGGTGAAAAAATAGCAGATAAACCTTTAGCGCGCATGCCTCAATGCTCTAAGACAGTTATGCCAGTTAATTTCTAACACCCCATATGGTGTTCGTATTAGAGGATGGGGTGCACATAGAGCATTGAATTTCACTGCACTCCAAAATCAACAAAGTCCGCCAAAAGTGGTTTCATGCATGGTTATTGACCACGGTTGGCCACAATCAATAGATTTTGTATGTAATCTAATGTACGCTCAAGAACATGCCTCAAACATCTCTCATCAGAGTCTGGCACAAAGAAAATAAGTTGTTGAGTTACTTTTACATCAAGTATATGAGAATCCTGAACAAACACCCCGCTTAGAGGATGTTAGATTCCAGAGAATGAAAATGTCAGAAATAACACAACGATCCTATGAAATAGGTCATTTGAGTGGTTTTCGGATGATACAACCTGCTAATGTTCGAACCAAAATTCACAAAATAAGAAGAGCAGTTTCATGAATTTTAGCCATAGCAGTTCAAGAATCACCCCATCTTGCAAGGCCGGGGGATTGGTTAATTCAACCTTCAAATTCATCAAACAAAGTTTAGATATTTGAAGAAGAAGAACAGTAATAGCCCCAACCTATAGGGTTGGGGGATTTTTCACATCTACAATCCCCTCATCAGTAGAATTTAGTTTTCTCTCGATTAGGGAAGAAGCCCCAAAGATAGAGAAAAATTGAACTATTTGAGGATTCCCTTCAGGTTACTGTCTTCCAAATAGTTCCCAGGAATTCATTATATTGGAGAACAAAGTCTCATGGAAGAAACAGAGGGAGACGATCTTATGAAGATACTAATAGAATTCCATAAATGCATTATGAATCAGTAAATGTCATTAACACCATTTTAGAAGATCCTTCATAAAGCGAGTCTAGTTTAGAGGAATCAGAAGATGAAGTACTTATCCATAATACAGTACACACTGAAGAAAATGAAGAAGGTGTACGTACCCAAAATCAGAGGCTTACCCAGAATCTAGGCATGCCTTCAAATAACCAACTCCCACCCCTCCGAAAGGCATCTAACAAGGGGAAAGGTAAAAGTCATATTGCATATCACTTTTCCACTGGACAAGGTTAATCTCTATCACTTGAAGATATGTTTTCATAATAGGAAGAGGAAGTGAAAGAGTTGAAAAAACTCAATACAGAGTTACTTCGAAGCATAATTTCTGCTAGATGTACTTCCCAGGAAGGTCCTCAACTTGCACATCCTATAGGCGATCCTCATCAAAGAGGATTTGTAGTAACTATAGATGAAGATAATGAATTACCTTTATTGGTTACACAACCAAGGTAGGATCAAACACATACTCATAGGCTTATTCTCGTGGGTTATACAAGGAAAATACCAACACCACCACCAGTGATTTTGACAGTCATTTCACCAACTCAAGCTTCAATTGCTGTACTCGCACAAGTTCCAGATCATCTGGATATTCCCCAAAATTTATATGAACACAATTGAGGCATTAACAAATTCATTGGAAGATATAGAGGAATGACGTGTTCTAGTTCAGCTAGAAAAGAAATCTTACCCTAAATGGGTAGATCTGATTCCCCCCACTGAATTTTGTGAATACCACATTCCCAATCTTTAATGGTTTGGGAGATTTGGAAAAACACTTAACACATTTTTTTCTCATTGTGATACCATGATTGAAACTCCTCAACAACAAGAAGCTCTAAAAATTATGTGTTTTGTGTAGTCACTATAGGGACAAGCTTTTGTCTGGTATACAAGTTTACAATATCGATCAATTACTGGATGTGAATATCTCAGTCAGAAATTCCTTCTTCAATTTATCTCAATGAAACCGAAAATGATAGTTTTTGATCTTACTAATTGTAAAAAAAGGGACAATGAAAGATTTTTAGTTTTCATTGTGCGATGGAAAGGATTAACATATTCCTTAAGTCTGACACTCCCTCAAGTAGAGCTGCTACCAATTTTTGTGGAAAATATGCATGATGAGTTACGCACACCACTGATCCCTGTGAAATATATAGGAGGGTTTAAAGACCTTACATCAATTTCTTAACAAATAGAAGATTATATTATAGAGATTGAGGATAAAACTCGTGTAATTACATCATCTCTTGGAAGGATAATATAGAAAGCAGAGGAAACTACCGTTACACTCAAGAAATCACCTATACCTACTTCAACTTCAAAAACTTCATCATATCAAAGGGGTCCACCTATATAGTGTCAGCAGCAATGACCACCTTGTCAATATGATCAAAGAGATCAAAGGTGGAAACAATTTGAAGAATTAAAGAGTAATGTTTATTCCTTCCAGAATGAACAAGTTTCTGGTTACTTCATATTAGCTCTGGAGAATAATTTGGTTCAGTTTCCAAGGCCGAAGAAACCAAACAAAGAAGGAGACTAAGATCATCTGAATTATTTTCCATTTGACCAGATATTGGGACATCCCATTCAGTAGTGTTTTGTTTTCAAGGACCTCCTGAAAAAATGGTAGAATCTGGACAAGTGAAACTGAAAAGTTCATTAGCTCAAGTAGCATGTGTTATGGTTACTGATCTACAGGAAGAAGGAAAATGGAAGGAAGTAAAAAATTAAAAATGTGCAGAAATATGATGATTGGATGATCATGAAAATGAATAAATAGACTCATGCCATTTTACAAACACAGTTGAAAAAACCGATTGTATCTTCCGCCACTCCTTCCGCAGTAAAACCACATTCATTAAAAGGTAAATCCTTAAAGAAGTGAGGTGATCAGAAGAACAAATATCATTCAGAAGAAGATGAGCTTGTGTCAAGGACAAAGTTGTCCTTAACCTTAGAAGATTTCATGCCATCTGCTTCAAAAGCATGGGAATCGCCCTACTAAATGACACAACCATAACTAACCCGTCAGGCTGAATCTTCATCAGATGTAGAATTTTTCTTTAGTTCTATCAATGTTATTCACTTAACAGATCCTTTTTTCAATGGTGATTTTGATTATAATGATACGGAGTTCCTTGTACTTAATTGGAGAATCAGAGGAAGAGGCCAAGGTCAAGGATATAGGAGATGATGTGGGAATTCTAGAAACCACCATTTTAACTCCACCTCTGCTCTAACCATTTATGCGGAAGAAACTCATGGAATATCCCTTCAGTGGGCTTAATAATAACAAGGAGTTTCTTCTATGCAAGACAGGTTTGGTTCTAATATGATTATTTTGGAGGACCGATTAGAAGTCACACCATCTTACTCTTAGAAAGTGTATAGAACTAATCAGTATAATCTATCAAATCCATAAGTATATCCAACTTCTTCTCTGACACAAGGTACATCTACATCAGAAGCATCGACTTCAAAGGCACCTAAAAACCCGCATTTCCATGATGGGAAATGCATACCATTGGACCAAAAGTATAATTTCTTGAAACAATTGGCCCAATTACCATCCAAGTTATCAATTTTGGATTCCTTAAGTCTATTAAAAGATCTCTGAGAAGCACTTATTGAGGCTTTGTTAAGTCCTCAAGATTTTGAAACTAAATTTGCTGCTACTGAGGTTTATCATATAGAGAATGATTCTGCTGAATGTCATGCAGTCATATCTTTTTCAGATGAAGACAAAGATGATGTTGTACATGGACATATTAGACCCTTGTATTTATCTAGAAAAGTCCATGACATAGACTTCTGACAAGACTTCATTGATAATATCTCTAGAGTCAACCTCATTCCTATTCGTACACTTCACTGATTGGGTCTAACTAAATCTGACTTTTCTCCTTCCACTTTAATGTTGCAAGGATATGACAATAATGAATAAGAAACTTTGGGTGAGATTACACTCAAAACTCAATTTGGAGATCTTGTGTCTAATTCTTATTTCATGTTTGTTCATTAGGACACAACCTTTAACATTCTACTTGGAAGGTCTTGGATACATCAACACATGGTCATACCTTCATCATACCACCACTGTCTTAAATACGGTTTCAATGGTCAAATCGGGACGTTTTATAGTGACAAGGCTCTGTTCAAAACATGTGAATCTTAATAAATTGAGGAAAAATTTTATCACACAAAAGGAACGAGGTCCATGAAAAATAAGATAACCAGAGTTAATGCTCCGAATGCACTGGAAAAGATCCCAGCAAATCCATTCATACATTTGAGTATTGATTATATGATACCCATAAATCAAATTGAAAGGGTAAAACCAAATCTAAGCACTCTTCTAGTGACTTCCATAATGTCGATTACGGAAACTGAGCCAGACAACATGGAAGAAATTTTTGATTCACCAAATAGTGATAGAAGCTTAAATGGAGATGTATTGATTTCATCCACTAAACTACAGAAAGACTCTATTTCATCAATCAGAGTAGAAGAAATTGTAGCAACGATAGAGGAAGACAAAGATGTTGATTCCCAATCCATCATATCCTCTTTAATACCACATGAAGACCCTTAATCATCATTAGGGTCAAATATGGTGGCCTCTTCTTCAAGTTGTTCAAATATTGACTCCTCCCCTAACTCTAGAAGTTTTACCTCATCATATACTATGAAATTAGAAACAGAAGAGGTAAAACATAATGAAGAGGAAGAGGAAGATATCAAGGATGCTTATCTAGAATTTGAGGAAGGTGTATCTACCACTGTGGATGAGCTTAGAGAAATAAATCTGGGTATGGAAGAATATCCATGCCCCAATCTAATTAGTGCGGCCATGACTTCTGAAGAGAAATAGGTGTATACTTAATTTATAAAGCAACATCGATATATATTTTCTTTGAATTATACATAAATTCTAGGAATTAATCCTGATGTAGACACCCATCATTTGGTTTTTCCAGAAGAACATTGCGGATTCAAGCAGGAAGCAAGTAGAACACACCCAACTCATGCCTCTAAAATTGAAGCTGAAGTTGATAAGATTATAAAGGCTAACTTGGTCAGGGAGGTTCAATATCCCAAATGGTTGGACAATATTGTCCCAGTGAAAAATAAGAATGGACAAATCAGAGTTTTCATTGATTTTAGATATCTTAACTGGCATAGTCCTAAACATGATCTTCCAGTTCCGATTACAGAGCTTTTAATTGACGCAACAGCTGGCTATAGATCTCTTTCCTTCATGGATGGATACTCTGAGAATAATCAAATCTATATGGACCTAGAGGATGATAAATATATAGCCTTCATATCCCATCAAGGTGTGTTTTGCTATCGGGTAATGCCCTTTGGCTTAAAGAATGAAGGTGCAACACATCAACGTGCCATGAACCATATCTTCAAACCCTTTTTAGGAAAATTTGTTGAATGTTATGTGGAATATTTGGGGGTCAAATCCATAAAACATTCCAATCACTTGGATGATCTGAAGATTACATTCAATAAACTTTAGCAACATAGTTTGAAGATGAACCCCTTGAAATTTGCTTTCGGGGTAACCTCAGAAAAGTTCCTTGGATTCATTGTATTCCATCATGGTATCGAAGTTGATCTTGAGAAAACAAAATCAATCCTTAGTATGCCACCTCCTCAAAATTTGAAATAATTAAAAGGAATCCAACGACACTTGGCCTACATTGAGTGATTTATCACCAATTTGGCAGGAAAGTGTTTTCCCTTCTCTAAATTAATGAAGAAGGGAGTCACCTATCAATGGAATGAAGACTGCCAAGAAGTATTTGATACCCTTAAAGAATATATCTTTTTAGTCCACTGGTATTAATGTCACCTATTGAAGTAAGACTGCTTATTCTCTTTGTGATAGATTTAGAGCGATCACTAGGTGCCTTCCTTGCCCAAAAAATGATGCTGGGATTGAAAATAGCCTTTACTATCTCAGTCAGACAATGATTAATGTGTAAACTTGATATTCAAGTATTAAAAAGTGTTGCCTGGAATTGATATTTTCATTTTAAAAAATGAGGAACTACCTTCTACATCATGAAGTCTAATTGGTGTCTCGGAGTAACCCGCTCAAATTTATACTTAGTCGTCCTATGCTTATAATATGTCTTGCACGATAGTTTGATATCCAGTTTGTGCCTCAGAAAGAAATAAAAGGCCGAGCTCTAGATAACTTCCTAGCTGAAAATCTATATATGGAAGATACATCATTAAATACTGAATTTCTTAATGAATATTTCTTCTCTATTCAGGATAATTCCAAAACATGGGAAATGTACTTTGATGGTGCTTCCAAAAGTCCAATAGGTAAGAGAATAGAAAAAACAAACTTAACAAAGTTGGGTTAGTAATTGTCCTTATTTCCCCAGAAATGGCAGTGTTGCCTTACACTTTCATATTTTCAGAAGGTGGTACCAACAATGTGGCAGAATATCATGCTCTCTTCGCAGGTTTGGAATTGGCCCTTCAGGTACAAGTGAATCACTTAAAAGTGAAAGGTGATTCAGAATTAGTAATCCAAAAAATCAATGGGGAATATTCTATCAGAAAATAATAGTTAATATTTTTGTGTGATTACATTAGAGGGTTAATGGATGAATTTCCCTCATATCCAAAATTGTCTTATGTCCCTCGATCACAAAATGCCCAAGCTGATGCATTGGCTAATGCAGCTATAGCCTTGGCAGATCCAAATCGGGATGAGACAATTATTAGCATAGCCAATCGTCATGTGGTCTCAGCTTTCGTTCAACCCATAATGGAAAAAATTAATGAGATTATCCCTATTTATGAACCATATGGTCATGCCATGGAATGGAGAACACCCATCATGTATTATCTTCAAAATGAAATACTTCCACCAAATAGGGATGAAAAAGAATAGATCTAGTGATGAACAAACAATTTTACTCTTTATGATATTCCATACCATCAGAAAATATTTTACAAATAAGGCATCAATTGAATCCTTCTTATATGTATTGATGGAGAAGAGACTACAACTATAATGAAATAAGTGCATTCAAGAACTTGTTGTGCCCACCAGTCTGGGCACAGACTCTATGATCAGATCCAAATTCTTGGATGCTTTTGGCCTTTAATGATGCAAGATTATAAAAATTTCACTATGAAATTCCATCCCTTCCAAGTGTATTCCAACTTCATTCATCAACCTCCATTGTTTTTACATAGAGCTAAATACTCATGTCCATTTTCTACATGGGGAATGCATGTAGTAGGACCTTATCCTCCAGCCATAGCTAATCAATTAAATTATATCCTTACTGATACTGAATTCTTCTCCAAATGGGATGAGGCAATACCTATCAAAGAAGTTGGATCCAAAAGCATTGTTAGTTTTGTCAAAAATAATATCATCACCAAATTTGGTGTCCCTCATACTATTTTTATGAATAATGGAACCAATTTTTGTTTTGCCGAGGTAAAAAAGTTATATTGAGAACATAATATCAAATCCAACCATTCATCTCGCTATCATTCAACAACCGATGGATAGATATAGGATTTTAATAAGACCTTATAAAATATACTCCATAATATGGTGGATAAAGATAATAAATCATGGCCTGATAAACATTTTCATGCTTTATGGGCTAATCAGACAACTACCCATACTGCCACCCAAGCATCTCCATATTCATTGGTATGTGGAACATAAGCAGTTTTTCCAATTGAAATGAAATTTCCTTTACTCAGAGTTACAATCTGTGATTAGTTGTCTACTAATGAGAGGTCTCAAAAACAGTTTGATGAGATGGAGTGGTTAGATGAAAAAATATTTATAGTAACCTGAGCCTTTTATATAAAACATTTCATGATTTTAAGCATAATTTATCAACAGAGTACAAGCCTAGGATCGTTAAGTCTAGTGTCTTGGAAGAATAGGTACATATAACATAAAACATGGGTCTAAAAAGTCTTCTTTATTTAATCTCCATAAAGATCTTCTAACTTCCTTTGAGCCCGTACATATTCATAGGGTACCCTGGGGAACACATGAACAAAGGGATGAGCTGAAAATCCCAGTAAGGGAATGAACATAAGGATACATTTTAAGCACATGGGTTAGGAGGCATGTCATAATGACATCCAAAGCATGAAACTTATAAAATCATTTAATATAAGAATGGGATCATATAAACATGGAATCATATAAATGTGGAAGAATCATAGATCAAATCTTTAGTATGGGTCCAGGCTAACCGCTAATCCCGTTTCCCATTTTAGTACTGGTCAAGGCTAACTGCCAATCCCATTTCACATCACATCTCATGAGACTTAACCTTACCCAATGCATTGGAGCGCTATCTGGGCACACCCATCTCAACATTTTCATGAATATTCTTTCCACATATATATTCTTACCACATAAATATTCTTTCCACATGAGTAATCATAAATAATCAACTGTTCATAAATATAGTCCATGAAAGAAAGGTATTAGAACATACATGGATGTTCATAAGGTAATATAGGAATATAACATGGTATGTGGTTACAAATAGAAGTGACATCACATAAGAAATGTATTTGAGAGACATGAACATTAAAACATTTTTGTGCGGTTTTAAGGAAAATTCTATAGAGCTTTTAAAATAGTAAAGAAGACATTATTTTATATAAAAACATAATTGAACCAAGAAGGTTTTAATAACAAAAATACATAATTTAGAGATATAATGGTGTCTTAAAATATAAGACAGAGTGCACTTGAAATTGGTTAAAAGTTTAGGAAGTTTCTTTAAAACGAGTGTGTTTATTGGGAAGTATCGAAGAGAGGTTAACTTAAAATCATGTATATCCACGAAAGAGAATGAGAGATGGCTCTTGGAACATGATTTTGGAGCATATAAACATAATTTTGAAGTTCTAAATAAAAGTAAAGACAACAAAATTTTGGTAAAAATAAATATAGAGCAACCTGAAGGAATAAAGGAAGTTCAGGTAGAATCCATCATGGTTTATTGGAATGGTATTAGGTGTAACTAAGAAGACTTGATGAGAGAGATAAGGGGTTTATCATCACTTATAAAACATTAATTAAGTATGGGGAAGGTGTATAAATGTACCTCATCAATTGGTATTACAAAAAAGGCATATCATAGAGAACAATCTTGATTAAGAGTAAAAAGGGGAGGATCCCTTACCTTAAATCTGTTGGTGTTCTCCACTTGTTATTAACGACCCGAATAAACAAATTTAGGATTATTAATTAATAATTACAGAACCTCTTATATATTTAATTTATTTATTATAACCCTTTTAGTTCATTCAAATCCTTTTTTATTAGTTACAAGGTTCAATTTCATTGTTCGGGCTCGTTTGTTTACTTGGTTTTAAAATATCGGTTCACTTATATTCAAGTTTGGATTATATTCAAGATGAAAGTGGTTGTCCAGAATTGAAGTTATATTCTTTAGTTCATATCAAGGAGATTAAATGGTTTTAATTTTAATTAGGTTACTTATAGTGAAGTATAATTATTATATATATAACCATAGTGATAATCGTTTTTGTTAATCGTTGGATTTGATTACAAAGAATGTGTTTTTCTTTATAACTTAATTCCATTTGTACTAAAGGATTGAAGAAAAAAAAGAGTGGATATATTACATATACAATAATATGGTTTAACCATAACAAAAATGGTTTCATGACCATAATTAAAGATAACAATAGAAATTGATAAACCGTTGTCCTTGAATGTGCTAAATTTTCACATCTCAAACGGTGGTTTCATTTCATTCAAATAAAAGGGTGGGGAAAGGAGATAAGATAATGAAATATACCACTTGCATGAATAAATTACAGTACATGTATGTTAATATATTTATCATACTATTATGGTGAAGGGAGGTGAGGAAATAAATAAAATAGAAAATAACTTAAAAGAAAAGAAGAAATTGGGAAAAAGAATTTACCTCTTGAGACTTCCTCCTTTGAGAACCTCTTAAGGAGAGAGGTTTTGGTATTTTGAGGAGGATGAGAGATTTTAGATGTAGGGCAGGACCTTGTGGAGATATTTGGGTAGAATAATGTCAAGGTACAAGGCTTGAGAGGAGTGGAGATAAGAGGGAGTGAAGGGGGATTTTTATAGTGGAGGAGAGGGGGGATTTCATGATATTATAATGCTTAATTTATTATTTCTTCACAAGACAAAGAATAGTAAGTATTCCATGACCAAGAATAGTAAATGGGTCATGTGAATTAGAACCATGGGTGGTGACATCATCCATGATGCTAGGAATAGTCTATTTAGCTTATAATGTATGTATACGATAAATTACCGTATTTTACTATTCATCAAAATTTCAAGTATTTCAGAAAATCTCAAAATTTCACCCTGACCATTTTTTAATGTGTAGAATCCAAAAATGAAGTCCATTTTTCAAAAATAGTTTTATAAATATGATTATTTTAATATTTAATTAAAATCATAATTTATTATCAAAAACCAGTTTTCAAACACTCATTAACTCATTCTAAAATATAGGTATATCGTACTTCCAACTTGAATATTATTTTTATACTACCATAGGTGAGGTTACTATTCATTAGGTTATATCACTATTCATAAGGGTATGTTACTATTAATAAGGGTAGGTTACTATTCACTAAAAATTATTTTTGTTTTATGAGACTCCAGAAAACATCTTGAACACAACCGTGTAAGTCAGATTTTTAAAATTGCAAACACAGAAGTGACAAACTTATGTTAAAGGTCACTTATCACTTATTATTTCATTAATATGTAATTTTATGGAAAATTTGTAAGAAGGTAATTTCCATTAAAAAAATTGGGTCGTTACATTCTTCTCCCCTTATGAAATTTTGACCTCAAAATTTCATTTTACATTCTAGACCAAAAATAGGTGTGGGTACTTTTCCTTCACTGCTTCCTCCAATTCCCATGTTGCCTCCTCGTACTTATGGTTTCACCATAGTACCTTGACCAGATGAGTAGTCTTTTTGCGTAGAACTTTGTCTCTACGATCCAAGATCTTCACTAGATGCTCCTCGTAAGAGAGATAATCCTTCAACTGTACCACCTCTGAAGAGAGTATATGTGAAGGGTCTGGTATGTACTTCTTTAAGAGGGATACACAAAAGACATCATGAACTCAAGCCATGTTCTGTGGAAGTGCAAGCCGATAGGCCACAACTCCTATGCAGTCAAGGATCTCATAGGGGCCAATATACCTTGGGATTAGCTTCACTTTCTTCCCGAATCACTTGACTCTCTTCCATGGAGATATTCGAAGGAATAATTTATCTCCAACGTTGAACTCCAAGTCCCTTCGACGGTTGTAATCATAACTCTTTTGCCAACTTTGAGCATCTTTGATGTGTTTCGGGATGACTTGAACCTTCTCTGTCATCTCTTGAACAAGATCGGGTCCAGGTAGCTTTCTTTCTCCAACTTCATCCCAACAGGTTGGAGTTCTACATTGCTTTCCATATAGAGCCATCTAAATACTCGAGTGGAATCTATTGTTGTATGAGAACTCAACCAATGGGAGATGTTGATCCCATTAACCTTTGAATTCTAGAGAGCAGGCTCAAAGCATATCTTCAAGAATCCGAATAGTTCTTTCAGACTGGCCATCAATTTGGGGGTGGTAGGCCGTGATGAAATTTAATTCAGTACTCAAAGAATGTTGAAGGCTCCTCTAGAATTTATATGTGAACCTTGGATCATGGTCAGAGACAATTGAGAGTGGAACACCGTGCAGTCTCACCACTTCCTTCACATATATCTTTGCAAGTAGTTCAAGTGAGAGATCTTCCCGAATAGCAATGAAATGGGATGTCTTGGTGAGTCGGTCAACCATAACCCATATCACATTATTTCCCTTTGACGTCTTCGAGAGACCCGTGACAAAGTCCATAGTAACATTTTCCCATTTCTACATGGGTATAGGAAATGGCTGCATCATACCTTTGGACTTTTGTCGCTAAACTTTAACTTTCTGACATACCAAGCACCTTGATATATATTCCGCAATATCCTTCTTCATTTTATCCCACCAGAAGTGTTCTCAGAGATAACAGTACATTTTGGTACTCCCAAGGTGGATAGAGAAGGTCAATCTATGTTCATCATTCAATAGCTCCTTCTTTATCTCTGGATTAGATGGTGCACATAATCGTGTCCCAAATCTTACAACTCCTTCCTCGTCAGTTTTGAAATTAGAGGATTTCCCATTTTTAACAGCTTCCACACTTTTCTGAATTTCTACATCCTTTATTTGAGCATAATTTATTTTCTCCAAGTGGGATGGTTGAGCAATAATTTGAGAAAAGATTGATGATGTTCCTCCCTTAATGATTCCCATGGCCATCCTTTGCAAATCTAAGAAGATCAGATCCTTTACAATTCTCATCATTGATAAAGATGCAGGATCCTTTCTACTTAGAGCATCCTCCACAATGTTTTCTTTACTGGGATGATAGTGTATTGAGCAGTCATAATCCTTGATGAGCTCTATTCATCTTCACTGGTGTATATTAAGCTCTTTCTGTGTGAATATATATTTGAGACTTTTATGGTCAGTATATATCTCACATTTTTTCCCATAGAGATAATGCCTCCAGATTTTCAACACAAAGATCACAACTTCCAACTCCAGATCATGTGTGGGATAGTTTTGCTCATGGATTTTTAGCTGCCTTGAGGCATAGGCTATCACTTTATCATTTTGCATTAGTACACATCCTAAGCCTTTCTTAGAAGAATCACTATACACCACAAAGAGTTCTCCACTTGAAGGGAGTGTGAGTTCCAATGAAGTGATAAGCCTCTTTTTCAACTCCTTCAAACAGTCTTCACATTCCTATGTCCAGATGAGCTTTACTCTTTTCCGTGTCAACTTGGTCATTGGGTTTGACAATCAAGAAAATTTCTTCACAAATCGTCGATAATACCCATCTAGACCTAAGAAGTTGTAGATATCCGTTACAGAAGTTGGCCTTGGCCACTCTTCAATTGCCTTCATCTTGGAAGGGTCCACAGATATCCATTTTTTGGTGATAACAAGCCCTAATAATGATACTTCCTCCATTTAGAACTCACATTTACTATAATTTTCATACAACTTCTCCCTTTAAAAAGTCTTTAACACAGTTTTCAAAATCTCTTCATGTTCCTCCTTTCTCTTAGAGTATATCATAATATCATCAATAAAGACTACCACAAATTTGTCGAGGTAATCTCTAAAGACTCTATTCATTAAATCCATGAAAATTGCTGGAGAATTAGTGAGTCTTAAAGGAATCACTATGAACTCATAGTGTCCATACCTCGTTCAAAAGGAAGTCTTAGAAATATCTTCATTCTTCACCTTTAGTTGGTGATATCCCGACCAAAGGACCACCTTATAGAAATAACTGGCCCCACGAAGCTGACCGAACAAGTCATCTATCCGTGGAAGGGGATAATTGTTCTTTATAGTGATTTTATCGAGCTCATGATAATCAATGCAGAGGTGCATTGATCCATCCTTCTTCTTGATGAAGAGGACTAGAGAACCCCATGGTGAAGCACTCGGGCGTATAAAACCCTTCTCCATATTCTCTTGTAACTGCTTCTTCAGCTCTTCTATCTCTACAGAGGCCATTCTGTAATGTTTCTTTGAGATTAGCAGAGATCCAGGGATAAGTTCAATTGAGAACTTAAACTCTCAGTCAAGAGGAAGACTATGCAACTCTTTGGGGAATACATCTGTGTAATCCTTCATGATGGTCATGTCTTTAAGAATGATTCTATCCTTTGTTCCAATTATTTGATCTAGATATGATTTCTCACAAGGAAGCAGTATCCAAACTTGAGATGAAGATTCTAAAAGAGACTCATCTTCTTACTTACACTTTTAAAGAATTGTAGGATTCTTCGGGATGTGAAAAGTGATATCCCTTTCTTGACAATTGATGTGGGACTTGTACAAAGATATCCAATCCATGCCCAAGATAGCGTCGAACTCCACTAAAGAAAGTATGACAAGATTTTCTAGGAGGTTCAATCCACAAAAATTAACCGGAGAGGAGTTATAAACCATGGATGCAATAATTTCCCCATTCTCTGTTCTCAAAGATAAATTTTCATCCAAATTTTGAGGTGGTGTTTGAATAGTTCTACTAAACTTGAAAGATATTAAATAATGCGTAAAACCAGAATCAAATAGTATATTCGCTATTCTTGAATGAATAACAAGCATACCTGTCACCACATCATTTTCCAACTCCACCTCAGCAGTAGTGATAGTATAAGCCCTTCCTTGTTTCCTTGGAGGTTGTTTCTGATTGCCTCTGACAACCCTCTGCTTAGGGAAATTGGTCGCATAATGCTCAAGATCCTTGCAGTTATAACACTGCACTACAGGCTGAGTGTTGATCTGAACCTTCCTTTCTTCTTCAACATTAGTGGGATTTTTCATATCCCTTCAGCAGTTCTTGGCCAGATGACCAAACTTTCTCCATTTGAATCAATTCTTGGTTCCTTTTAGACAGTCACCAAGATGCTTCTTCCAAAAAATTTTACAAAGGGGAAAGTGAGGCTTCTTTCCATAATGGGATTTGTTTGATGAACCACCCATGTTGTTCTCCATTTTATGCTTCTTGTCACTTGGCCCATGTGACCACTGATAGTATCCAATCTCTATTTCAACCTTGAGGGCACAACGACCAATCTTCTCATAGCTGTTGAAGTCTTGAATCGCCAACACTTTTCGTAGACTCAGCTTTAGTCGGCTAAAGAAGTCATCCACCTTGATTTCGGTGTTCATGACAAAGCCAGAGGTGTACCTTGAAATCCTTGTAAAGTTCTCTTCATATGCCCCAATGGACTTATCTTCCTTCTTCTTGAGTCCAAGTAACTCTCTTTCCATCTTGATATGGAGGGTTTGAGGAAAATATTTGTTGAAAAACATCCTCTTGAATTCCTCCCATTCTATGGAATCAACTTCCTCTTGGTACTTTGTATTCTTGATCAGTGTCCACCACTGATCAGTTTCCCCATCAAAACGATAGAATACCAGTATAACTTTCTCTTCTTCCGAGCATTGGAGGATAGAGAAAATATTTTCAAGGGAGTTAATCCATTGTTCTGCGAGGAGGTTATCAGAAGACCCGCTAAACATGAGAGGCCTTTGTTGCATGAAGGATTATACGACAACTTTCTCTTTCCTTGGAAGAGGGGGACGTTCCACCTGATTCCAGTTATTATTCATAACTCGAGCTAGATGAGAAAGTACTACCATTAAGTTTTGAGCTCCCACTTCCATCACATCAGGCATGTCATTAGGGCAATAATCACATTTCCTATCACATTGGTTGTTGGAACGTGTTATTCTATTTCCCGCTATTAACTAAGAAAAAGAACATATAATTAGAGGTCTTGAATACTTAGATATTGAGCATAAAAAGAAACTTTGAATATAAAATTATGAACTTATAAAGAAGAAGTATATCCTGACTTGTGATTCCTTAGGTTTATGTCTAGGTTATCCTCAATATATTTCTTAACTTATATTCTTATGGGATTCTTTTTGTCCCTTAATAATGGTTTGTACTAAGCTCATGAATCTACCAAAGCATCTCCCTCGAGAGTGTCGTAAACAAGAGTGCAGCAAGGCCTGTTGTCGTGTACCAGTTCCCATTAGAGTCTAGCTCAAAGCGGTGTTTTCAGGTTTTACCCCTACATACATCTTTTCCATAGCCTCCTCTACATGCTTGTATCTAGACAGGGATGCATTTTCTTGATAAACCACTTACTCTATACTCACCAAAATTTAGGACTGTTTTCTTATACTTAGTCTCATCCTTAAGGTTCTCAATAAGGTGCTCTATTCCTAATCTCCAAAAATAACTAGACCATCATATGATATCAACTATAGTAACCAAAGCCTTTTACATAAAACATTTCATGATTTTAAGCATAATTAATCAACAGAGTACAAGCCAATGATCATTAAGTCTAGTGTCTTGGAAGACTAGGTACATATACCATAAAACACGGGGATAAAAAAACTTCTTTATTTAATCTCCATAAAGAGATTCTAACTTTCTTTGATCCCTTACATCTTCATAGGGTACCCTGGGGAACACATGAACAAAGGTATGAGCTGAAAATCCCAGTAAGGGAATGAACATAAGGATACATTTTAAGCACATGGGTTAGGAGGCAAGACATAATGATATCCAAAGCATGAAACTTATAAAATCATTTAATATAAGCATGGGATCATATAAAAAAGGAATCATATAAATGTGGAAGAATCATATATCATATATTTAGTATGGTTCAAGGATAACCACCAATCCCGTTTCCCATTTTAGTACTGGTCAAGGCTAACTGCCAATCCCGTTTCACATCGCATCTCATGAGACTTAACCTTACCCAATGCATTGGAGCGCTATCTGGGCACACCCATCTCAACATTTTCATGAATATTATTGCCACATAAATATTCTTACCACATAAATATTTTTTCAACATGAGTAATCATACATAACAAACTGTTCATAAATATAAGGTTACCCATGGAGAGAATTGGGCACCACAATCATGACATAAAGCATAACTAATGAGTGTATCCTGAAAGTGTCCATGAAAGAAAGGGATTATAACATACATGGACGTTCATAATGTAATATAGGCATATAACATGGAAGTTGGTAACAAATAGAAGCGGCATCACAAAAGAAATGTATTTGAGAGACATTAACATTAAAACATTTTTGTGCGGTTTTAAAGAAAATACTATAGAGCTTTTAAAATATTAAAGAAGACATTATTTTATATAAAACCAGAATGGAACCAAGAATGTTTTCATAACAAAAATACATAATTTATGGATATAATGGTGTCTTAAAAAAGAAGATAGAGTGCACTTGAAATTGGGTAAAAGTTTGGGAAGTTCCTTTAAAACGAGTGTGCTTATTAAGAAGTATTGAAGAGAGATTCACTTAAAAGAATGTATATACCTGAAAGAGAATGAGAGATGGATCTTGGAACATGATTTTGGAGAATATAAACATAATGTTGAAGTTATACATAAATGAAAATACAACAACATTTTGGTAAAAGGAAAGATAGAGCAACCTGAAGGAATAATGAAAGTTTGGGTAGAATCCATCATGGTTTATTGGCATGGTATCAGGTGTAACTAAGAGGGATTGATGAGAGAGATAAGAGGTTTATCATAACTTATAAAACATTAGGGAAGTATGGGTATGGTGTATAAATGTACCTCATCACTTGGTATTACACAAAAAGTCATAGCATAGAAAACAATCTTGATTAAGAGTAAAAAGAGGAGGATCCCTTACCTTAAATCCGTTGGTGTTCTCCACTTGTTATTAACGACCTGAATAAAAAAATTTAGGCTTACTAATTAATAATTCCATAACCTCTTCTATATTAAATTTATTTATTTTAACCTTTTTTAGTTCATTCAAATCCTTTTTTATTAGTTACAAGGTTCAATTTCATTGTTCGGGCTCGTTTGTTTACTTGGTTTTAAAAGATCGGTTAACTTATATTCAAGTTTGGATTATATGCAAGATGAAAATGGTTGTCCAGAATTGAAGTTATATTCTTTAGTTAATATCCAGGATATTACATGGTTTTAATTTTAATTAGGTTACTTAGAGTGAAGTCGAATTATTATATATATAACCATAGTGATAACCATTTTTGTTAATCGGTGGATTTGATTACAAAGAATATGTTTTGATTTATAACTTAATTCCATTTGTAACAAAGGATTACAGAACCAAAAAAATGATATATTACATATATAATAATCTGGTTCAACCATAACAAAAATGGTTTCATGACAAGAATTAAAGATAACAATAGAAATTGATAAATCATTATCCTTGAATGTGCTAAATTTTCACATCTCAAACGGTGCTTTCATTTCTTTCAAATAAAAGGGTGGGGAAAAGAGAGAAGATAATGAAATATAATAATAGATTGAAGAAATACCAGTACATTTATGTTACTAGATTTATCATAATATTATGGTTAAGGGATGTGAGGAAAGAAATAAAATAGAAAAAAACTTAAAAGAAAAGAAGAAATTGGGAAGAGCAATTTACCTCTTGAGACTTCCTCCTTTGAGAACCTCTTAAGGGGAGAGGATTTGGTATTTTTAGGAGGATGAGAGATTTTGGACGTGGGGGAGGAATTTGGGAAGATATTTGGGCAGAATAATGGCAGGAAACAAGGCTTCATAGGAGTGGAGAGAAGAGGGAGTGAAGGGGGGTTTTTTATAGTGGAGGAGAGGAGGGATTTCATGATATTATAATCCTTAATTTAGTATTTATTCAAAAGACAAAGAATAGTAAGTATTCCATGACCAAAATAGTAAATGGGTCATGTGAATTCAAAACATGGGTGGTGAAATCATCCGTGATTCTAGGAATAGTCTATTTAGCTTATAATGTATGTATACAGTAAATTACCGTATTTTACTATTCATCAAAATTTCAAGTATTTTAGAAAAATCCCAAAATTTTACCCTGACCATTTTTGACATGTAGAATCCAAAAATGAAGTCCATTTTTCAAAAATAATTTTCTAAATATGATTATTTTAATATTTAATTAAAATCATAATTTATTATCAAAAACCAATTTTAAAACACTCATTAACTCATTCTAAAATATAGGTATATCATACTTACAACTTGAATATTATTTTTATACTACCATAGGTGAGGTTATTATTCATTAGGGTATATCACTATTTATAAGGGTATGTTACTATTCATAAGGGTAGGTTACTATTCACTAAAAATTATTTTTGTTTTATTAGAATCCAAAAAACATCTTGAACACAATCATGTAAGTCATATTTTCAAAATTGCAAACACAGAAGTGACAAAATTATGTTTAAAGGTCACTTATCAATTAGTAGTTCATTATTATGTAATTTTATGGCATATTTATAAGAAGGTAATTTCCATTAAAAATTTTGGTTCATTACAAGATTTCATACTTTGTATCACTTAGAAGTCTACCAGAACATAATAGCGCGAGCTTTCAATAAGAAAGTTTGCCTCTATTCATTTCTTCAAGGAGAATTGGTAATGGTCCTCAAGACTCCAATGACACCAGGAAAGAAACCTCCATATCTTGAGCCAAATTGGGAAGGACCTTATTCTATACATAAGGTCCACTCATATGGAGCTTATAACTTAATCTCAATGGATGGAGAGCTCATTACAACTCCAACCAATGCGAAATTTTTGAAGAAATAATTTGTGTAATTGCACAGACCATTCGTCCTTGTTGTAAGATTGAAAATTGCATATCCCCCCATGTCCTTACTACAAGACTTAAAATTGCATATTAAAAAGTCCTTGTTGCAAGAAATTAAATTGCATGACACCATTTTTCCTCATTATATGCCATTAAATTGTACAGGTAACATCTTCTCTACATGACGTTAGGAGCTTCCATAAGAAATATTCATTGATATCATTGCCACTCCTTAGTGGCATATGAGTCCTTTCCTTCTCTATGTCTGAGTAAGATCTGCATAGGTACCTTTTTTCAAGAACTACATGTGTCTTGATTCTCATTTTCAATGAGATACTTAGAGACGCCTGGATCTCCAATCTTGGGACCAGCTGCAACCACATTTTTTTAAATTCCCTTTCTCCTCATGTATATTAATCAGATCTATAAAAAGTGATTTATTAAGATATATGGTTTGGTCCTCATACCATTTTACATCTTATATTTAACCGTTCTCTCAGAATGTGTCAAAATCCCCCATTCTTCATATCATACATGATTGGTGTGAGGAATGATTGTTTAAAGAACTATGTACGGATTGATTCCCATTTATATGAGATATGTAGATACATCTAGATCATAAATCTTGGGCCCAAACATGATATATAAACCCCCCTTATTCATTATATAAAAATCAAACCTACTTAGGGAATGTTTAAAGAACTAGGTATGACTTGATTCTTTCCCTCAGTAAGACACATAGTGGAACTTGGGTTTTATACCTTAGTCCAGATACAACAAGTATTTCTTTTCACATCGGTTCATCTTCGTCCTTACCGCATGATGTTAAACTGCATGGAAATATAACAGCCATATTCTTCACTTGTGTCACCTTTTTGTTATAGAAGAAACCCTTAATTCTCCTTGTTTCCCACGCCTAGAATAGATCAAGTGGGCTTAGGAATTGGGTAAAAAGGTTTCTTTATATAAATAAGGTGTATCAATTTCTTATGGGGTTATCAATGTCTTCACTGCATGAATTAAAAACTATACAGTACAAGGTCCTCACTGCATGACTTAAAACTGCATAGTACAAAGTCCTCACTATATGACATAAAATTTCCGAGTATAATGTCCTCACTGCATGACTTTAAATAGAACATCACAATATTAATTCAAAGGAAACAAAAAAATTCTCCATTTTACATATGAGTCAGATCTATGTAAAGGATGTCAAACTCATGGCCAATATTGATTCAAATATTTCTTAAGTGCATTGAGAATAACCCCCTTCTATGTTTCAAATTCTTAATCTTGAATATTTTCTAGATCTTCATAATCTTTCTTACGGTTTATGGTGACTAATATTCTAATACCTGAGAACTCTTTTTCCTGACTTTGCAGCATGTTCCCTTAGGTGGCCTTACATACGTTGCCTATATAATAGGCTTTTTAGTCAAAAGATTCCACTATTTGGCTATGCAGCATATGCCCCAATTGGCCCAGCATAACATAACTCCCATAACAACTTTGTCAAATAATGGTAATTTCGTTCTTGGTTATAGTTTTTTTGTACCCATCAAACTTTGATGAAAATATACAAGAATATGTATTTTAAAATAGTCATTCAGGTATATTTGTCCCATTATCTTTCTCTTGATCTAAAAATATTCAATACTATGGTTTACACATTTCCCACTCCATGTGTTCAAAGTAATATGAAATAACCTTGGAATCACATGGACACATATCATATATGGTTTCAATTTTTGGTCCTAGTGGTATGACCTAAAACTACAAACACTACAACTCCTACATTTGGGTCAGACCTTCGTAAAAGTCTTATTCCTCCGATTCTTTATAAATCTTTGTTGGAAATACCTAATCCATATTTAGGTACCTTTATCCATAAACCAAACTATGTGATTTAGAAAATATGAATCTCCATAAACTTTCTTTGTCTTTTAGAAATAGTAAAATTTCAAACTTCTGAGATCTCTTTTTCCTGACTATGCAATATGTTCCCTTAGGTGGCCTTGAATAAGTTGCCTACATAATGGGCCTATTAGTCAAAAGATGCCACTATTTTTCTATGCAGCATATACCCCAGTTGGCCTAGTATAATATAGCCCCCATAATGGGGTTTTCAAATAATGGCAACTTCATTCTTGTAAAAGACTTCCTCTAATGCCTTTCTCCCTTTTTATATACCATTTTTCAGATATAGAAATTCCCAAATCATAGTTTACAATTTTCCATTCTATACGTGAATATGGTAACATGTTTTCAAAAAAATTATTAAGAAATTTGGAGAGTCTTATACCAATGGTCGAAGATAAAGAACTTAAATTAAAGCCACACAATGTCCTCATTGCATGACTTAAAACTGCATAGTATAATGTCGTCACTGCATGACATAAAACTCCAATGTATAATGTCCTCACTGCATGACTTAAAACTACCCAGTATAATGTTCTCACTGCATGACTTAAAACTACAAAACTTTATATCAGAAATTCCCTTTTCTGATAAATTTTAACCATTATTCATACACAAAATTTTTATAGAAGTTGTTTTTCTATTCATAACATATGTCAGCATAAAAATAGGTTTTTGTTTTTAAACCCCTTTCCTTGAAAAAACTGCCCATTGTGGTCTTGAGTCACCCAAACTTTATTTTCCCTTCTCTATCAGAAGTAAAATGCTAAATTATTAAGAGCTCTTTTTCTTGACTATGTAGTACATGACCTTAGGTGGCCTTTCATAAGTTTCCAACATAATAGGCCTATCTGTAAAAAGATGCCATTATTTGGCTATACAACATATGCCCCAGTTGGCCTTGTATAATATAACCCCATAACGGGTTTGTCAAATAATGGTAACTTCTTTCTTGGAAAAGACTCCCCTTATGTTGATACAGGTTTTAAATTTGGTAACCATAAAAATCATTTAACAAGATTTCCCTTGGAAATATTTAAAGAATATTAAAGAAATTATTAGCCACCGAGTCTTGTTTGGGATATAATTTCAAATTTTTTGGTCAAAGTTGTTCGACCTTAAATACTATCCCTTTATAATCCAACATGCATGACTCTAAACTAATAAGAGATGTGGTACTCGCCATATTGGGAACCCACAAAGGGAATTCTAAAAAAAAGTCGAGTCCCAGCTCACTAAACGTACATTTTGTATGATTTAGGTAATATTGAGAAATGAAAAGTAAAAAAGATATGAAGTTTGTGGGGTTGTCTATATGACCCTAGTAAAAATCAAAACTATGCTCGCTAGGCCCCATGTCTTAGGAAAAAATTAGAGCATCCTTACAAACTTGACGTATCTCCAAATCTAACCAAATGATGTTTGAATGCATCAAAGTGACCTAATTTTACCTTAGATCAAATTCTTTTTGTTCCAAAAAAATCAAATTCTAAGGGGGGGATTTTGTAGACACCCTGAAATGTGTTCCATGCACTTCTCCACAAAATTTCCTGAATTGGGCTTGAAATGTTCGCAGTGTGGCACTGTATTTTTCATGGGGGTTAGTGATAGTAGTGAAGGCACCGGCCCGAAGGGCTAGGACTGCAGCCCGACACTGGTTCAAAGCAGGGGTGCGGGGGCGCAACCTCCACGGTATGGAGTAATAAATTTGGTTAAGTCCCTAAAGCGGCACCCAAGGTACCTGCACACAAAAACCTGCGTTCCATCATGATAAAGGAGAATGAAGTAATAATTTATGCTTAGTCCCTAAAGTGGTGCCCTAATCTAGACAAAATTCCATCAGAATGAAAGGTACTTGAATGCCACATTCTGGTGGGAAAGTCACTTGCACACACAATTTCATTTCTCCCAAGGTCACTTATTTGCCTATAAATAGACCCTTGGGGTCTTCATTTATACAGATAAATTTCCCTAAAGCCCAATTGCTGCACTGGTCACCCTAGTGCTTTGACCAAGTCTCCTTAAACTTTCTAGGTAGTTCTTCAACACCTTGAGTGGAGTATTTAAAGGATGATCATTGGACTTAATTCCTTTTAGTGTTTTAAAACCATAACACTTGCATGCCTAAAGTTCCCAACCCCCCCAAATCAGAAATACTTGCACGCCTCCTATTCCTTTCATAAGAACTTGAGTCCCCACATCTGGGACCACCTATGAATACTCCCAAAGGCTTGATACAAGTCTCTCCCAAGTATTACCATACATTTTTTTCGTCGCTTAAGTGAATATTAGGTCACCCAAGTCTACTTGTGTGCCCATAGTTGTGTGCCCTTACCTACTTGAGTTCCCCTCTTTGATTAACTCACTCTCTTTAGTCTAAAAGACATCAAGCCTTCTTCAAATCCATTCATTAAAAGGTTACTTATTCCTTGGCTCCCTTATCTGAAAGGTATTCTGTTGAGACCTCCACCAAAACCTCCTAACTTATCAAAACTTTGGTAAAGATACATCAGTGTGTCTCCTATTTGGATTTGTATATCTCCAGTCAGAGGTTTCCAACATTTGTTTTATAAGGGAGTTAAGATTCATGGTGTGTATATGGGTTTGTATATCCACAGTCACATGGACCTTTCTCCCAGGAACAGTGTTGGGAAATTCCCGGTTTGGAGTTGGGTTTGGGTCTTGGCCTCTCCTTTCTCAAAGAGATGACCCGAAACCTCAGGTCTCTGGTAGGGGAAGGTACGATTCATACATAATTTTCCTTTTAAAATAAAGAATAAGTCTCCATTCTCTACTAGGATCAATTTTAGGGAAACCATCTTGGTGTAAGCCCTTATCTTTTTTTTTTGTAGTAGGTAGCCTCATTTCTCATCCTCTCTTCTTCGGTTGCAAAGATGAGAGGAGAGATGGGCACAAGGACTTTTGTTACCCTTTCCCTCTTCCATTGAGCTTTGTCACCATGGGCAGACATCTTGGTGTAAGCCCATAACCTTCATCCCTTCTTCCTTTTATTGGTCCCTTGTATAATGTAAAGTGAATAGTGGTAAGTCTCATCGACTCACCCTCTTCTCGGGTAAACTCAGTCTCGTCACCTCACCCTCTTCTCGGGTCAACTTAGGCCTCGTCCACTCTCGCTGCCATAGGTGTGCCCTCTTCCACCAACAGAGGAGGAAAATTTTATGTGTAATTGTTGAATCTTTCATATACTATTTTTTCTCACACCGAGCATGAAAAACATGGGATTAAAGATTCGTGATGATTACAACATGTTCAAAAACACTAATGACATAAGGAACTATGAGATCTATAATTCTTGTTCAAACCAGGATATGTAGGAAACCCTTTTAGGAACCGAGCTCATTGAATATACTCTTCAAGAATCCAACCCTAATTCCCTTAATCTGGGCATCCTTCTTAGGAATAAGCCCCAAATTAATCCCCCAAAATCATTGAGGCATACTTTTCATGAAGTAAGCCCAAAATAATTTCTCTCAAAACACTATAATCTCTTATGAGACTAATTGAACTACGTGGGCTTTGATTCCAATCCACATGGGATACGTAAGAAGCCTCCTTGAGGTTCAAACCCAAAATTTCAAAATCAACCCTATTCTCCTTGGTCCATATTCTCAATAGGGTCTAATATAACTTGGATACCCAAATCCTTTCATAGTTCATTGAGCTATTTCTACATAAGTCCCACACCGAACTTTGATTATGCAACTTTAGCTTAGATGTCCTTACCACATTACATTAAACTGTATGGTTGGGCCCTTATCACATGTCTTTAAAAGGTATGATGTGTCCCATTAAGCGACACCGAACTATGGGGGTTATAATTCCTTTTACAAGGATACGTAGGTAACCCCTTTCATGGGTACGATCCCAATATCAAAACAAGCCTTCATCTCCCTGGATGACATTAAATCCCAGAGTGCCCAAATGAGTTCCTTAAAAACTAGTATCGTCATAATGATGATTAACATAATCTTGAAATAGTATATTAGAGGATACCATTGATGAAGAACCTCGAATAAATATGGATATCTCTATTAATGAAGAACCTTGTATGTATACTAATGATTCTAAGTTTTACACATGTTAATAAGTGATTGTAAATTCTAAGGGAAACCTATGTTATGCTTGGTGAATTAATAAGGATTCATGAAAATATATTAAATTTATAAAGAGAGTCCTAGAGTAGACAATAATTCCCCTCAAAAGGGTGTGATGAGTCTGACCTCTTATCCTATCAACCAATGTACGTTCCTAAGTATCGTAAAGTTCAAACTTAATGAACACCTGACTTTGGAAAGCACGTACCCTTTGGGAAAAGAACTGTTGGAAGTTTCCGGTTCCATGAATAAATCCAATGGAAACCACCTGGTAGCAGTGATTCTTAAAACTAGAACACACATTTCAAGGAACTATGAAATAGCTATGCACCTGCGCCACTATCCCCATCCTGATTAACCTGATGCCAGCGTCGGGCGCAAGCCGAGGTGGACACCCATTGGGGATCATCAATGTCAATGGATACTGTGGCCCATGACATTATTGATGCATACCATCAGCCCCTGGTCATGTTGAGAAGGGGAACTCATATTCTCAGTCCAGATTAAAGTCTAAACCACCCCACGAGCAGGCTGGGCCAACTCTCCTGGTCCCTGACATAGGTGGAATCCGTCGCGGGCTGACCCATGGTGATGAAATCCAGTACGTAGGTCCTCCCCGTACCATCACCAATGATAGTGCAGGCCCTTCCTACTCCCAAGTTCTTTATGGAGGTCCTCTTCATTCAAACTTCAATCTGAATGAAGTTCCTCCCCACTGCATTGACACTCAATACAGAAACTTCCTCTGAACCCATGACCTTGGGTATGAAGCCGTTCCTCCTAACACAGGTTACTGGTGTGAAGATGCTATATGTCCGGTAAACTATCCACATGGAGTCTACCCCATGTTCTTGCAACAACCAACGAAGGCCATCCTCATCTCAGTAATTAGTGAAGCAGTGGTTTTCCTCGCTTCATGGGTACCCAACATGGAGGTCCTACCCGTGTTCAGTTTGACCAATACGAGGGCCCTCCTTGCACCGACGCTGCCAAAGGAAATAAGCATGGAGGCCCTACCCATTCTCCCACTAACTACAGTGGATATCCTACCTTATATATCACTTCCTATAGATATTCCCTCCACAATTCATCTAGTGGAAACAAAGGTCCCCCCCAATGTTCTCTTTGACATCTGCCCAGGTGCTCCTCGCACCCTAGCTCACCCAGGAGGAAGGCCTCTCTACCCCAACATCAATTCAGAAAAAGGTATACCTCGATCCAAAAAATCTACCCTATCTCAAAGACCCATCCCGTGGAAGTAGGGTGGGTCACTGATGCCATAAAAAGAGCACTGAGAAGATTCAGATTGCGATTAGGCCCATCTAATTCTCAGATTCTGAGTCAGAATGCGATTCAGCAATGAAACCCTCACCTTAATCCTTTTTGTCGAGGGACAAGGAAGGAACACGATATATAAAACCCATCCTTTTGTAATTAAAGGTTCACTATATTCCCACATCCCTCCATAGATATATCCCTTAGGAGAAAGATTTGGCCCCTTCCCAGGTCCTGGCTGTGCAGTCCTCCCTATCTTCAAGACAATCATTCTATGCCTCAACCAAAGATCAAGGAGAATTATTCTGGGGACTGGTAAAGGATGAACAACAGCATGTCCCATCATCATTGATCACAACCCCTATGCTAAAAGTCATGGTTTACAACTTTTCTTACCGAGATTTAGTGTCTTAGTCATTACATTCATCACAGGAGAGCCCGAGATGTGGAGACTTGTCATATCGATCGCTGTATTTTCCACCATCTAGTCTACCGTATTAGCGGTATACTTTAGTACTGCTACCGGTCTCCCAGACTCCACCTATTGATGATCAGTGAAACCAAGGGACAGATCCCGAGTTTGGTTCATGGATATTTTGGGACATCCTTACAGTGGATCATTTCCTAGAAATGTTTTGGCTGATTGTGACCATGAACTTTAGTGAAGTGGGATCGTCTACCCATGAGGATGTCACATGCTTTAGCCTAACCCTATGGGTGACACAATTCTATCTCTATTAACAACTAGTGGATTACCCCAAGAGTCAGGCACACTTTGAGGATATTGTCCATCAATTTTGTATGGTTGACTTGGCTGCACTCCCTATGGCCTAGTGCCCTGAGTCATCCGGTTACTACCAAACCCTCCAACAATGATGCATTAGGATCTTTAAATTGATCTATAGAATTATCAAGGAGGATTCCCCCCACATTTAGATCCATAGTTGGGGGTAGTATGCTTCCCTTCACTTCATTTCTATCTGGTGCCAGCCTTATTTTCCAAGAGATATTGAGGATATGCCTCCAGGTAGAGTTGCGGTTAACATAGACAATCTATCAGAGGGGGAGAAATTTTTAGAGATCCTTGATAAGAACTTACCCACTAGGGGAGTGCCACAACTATTGGATCCATTGGGAAGGGTTACTCTCTAAAAAATAAATCTATTGGGTCTTCCTGTTCCTACCGAGGCATTATTCCTCAAATGAAATCCCAATAAGGGAAAAGAGCACCTCAAAGATATTAAAACCTCTGACCCATTTGGCTCAGTGAAAAATATGGAGGATGATACTGAAAAAGTTGTGTTGTGTTAAAATCATTCAGAGCACAAGAAGATGGTCGATGACCTCCTTTCTGAACACGCTATGGAGTGGTGACTAAACTATAGTGATCCCTAGTCGGGGTAGTAGGGGTAGGTACAACAGTCCCCCGATGAATTGTCTCTGGGTGACCTTGACCATACTACACACGTAGATAGGATAAAAGATAGAACATATGGAAATAGGGAATGGTATTTGTCGCCAAATCCACCTGAGTGGCAGGATAATCCACAGGACCCAGCTCAGGTTCCCCCAACCACTCTACAGATCATCCCATCGTCCGCTCCATGAGCCACCAGTCCTGATTATCATGTTGAAGAACCTGCCAATGCATTAGTGGTCAAAAACCTTCATCAAGACAAGAATACCCGCCCAGATGATCTGATGGCGGCACTCATTGCTCTCCTTGAGGCATTGGAAGCTCGACAGGTGGAAATCCCATCTGATGGCAAGCCATATCCGGCGTGGGTGGATGATATGCCAGTACCACTGGGTTTCGAAAATCCCACCTTCTCTCTCTTTAATTGGATGAGCAACCCACTACTGCATATGGCCCAATTCATCTCAAGTTTTGGACCCATGCTGGGAACTCCAGCGTACTAGGAGGCCTCGAAACTCTGATGTTTTGTACATACATTGGAAGGGCCTGCGTTTGTCTGGTACAACCAGCTACCCATTGGGTTAGTCGCCAGTTGGAAAGATCTATAAAATAAGTTCCTTTATAATTTAAACTCTACCACCCAAAAAATGATTATTGTAGACCTATTCAAGTGTAAGTAGAGGCATGACGAGTGCATCGAGGAATTTGTCGCCCGGTGTAAAGGCCTCACCTACTCCTTGG
The DNA here is from genome assembly GCA_963277665.1 of Viscum album. Lineage (NCBI taxonomy): Eukaryota > Viridiplantae > Streptophyta > Magnoliopsida > Santalales > Viscaceae > Viscum > Viscum album. The sequence goes on from OY728158.1 coordinate 779,090,223, forward strand.
ATATGTTGCTGACTCAGGAACAACTACTGAAAATGTGTGTGAGGAATGTCAATATTGAACTGTTCCCCTCTCTCATTACTTAGAATTACCCCAGAGGATTCCGAGACTTCTTTGATAAGGCCTAGAGCTTAGAGGAAGCCTTCTAGCAGGACAACCAAGCACGTCCGTTGCCTCCTGCAATTTTGGTGAGAAGGGCCTCTAAGGCTGAGCCCACAATAGTGGAATAAGTAGAGGCCCCTAATAAATTGAAGTTATTACCAGTAGATCCACCTCTACATCCCTGTAGGATTCCTCCACCTCAAGCTCAGCCTCCGGCCCAATAGCTCCCACCTGAGAATCGGAAGGCGCCCCCACGTAACACGCCACCACCATCCAGGTGAGATAACCAGGTTCCACCTCCTTTATAGGCTCCTCCAGCCCCTCATCAAGGCCAGGATCCCAGATCCCCCATCCCAGAAAAGAGAAACTGGACCTACTCATTCAATGAGGCTCAGGTCCCCGGTTATTTCTGAAGTGCCTTGTAATAGGGACTTCTACGTTTTTTCAAATGCAAGAGGCCCAAAGAGGAACATCTCACTGATCGTTCTAATTACTACTCTATCACCAGATCCGGAGGCACACTCTCAAATAGTTCTATGTGTTTAAAGACTGGCTTCAAGACCAGGTTGTTAATAACATATTTAGGTTAGGCCCAACTATGGCATAAGTGGCATGTGTATTCGTGAATCTAGACAACGACAGTGACAGCGAAGGTGAGTGACATTAGATTTCTAACCGCGGGTCCCAAAATTATGATGACTGTATGACTCATAAGATAGTCACCCGTTCCCATGGTATTATCTATGCACATCTGAATCAACTTGAGCCTTCAGTAGACACCGCATCACCCAAAACCAGTACTTCTGCATCAATGGCTCAGCCTTCCTCTTCCCAGAAAAGCAGGCATCGATGACGCAAGGGAAAACAAAGTCCCCCATTGATGTCATTGTCATCCCATACCCTTGGTGACTTCATTCTCCTAGAGATTTCGATTCCCCCTAGAATATGTCTAGTAGTGGAGGATTATTTTGGTGATGATCAAGGGTGCGCCTCAGTTAACATCATGTAGATGGTAAATCTCTACATGATTTATGATGGCGAGGAGCACCAGATGGATCCTACTAACATCCGCAGCTGTTTCTAGTGTCGATGAGATCGTTTCTATATGGGTCATCATAGTTCCTCATTTAGTAATTCCATCCAGGATGTGAATGCCACTGAAACTAGGCAGTAGACCCAGTAAAGTGCTTAGCACACACAACCTTCTCATCTGGGGTCATTAGGTCTGCCTTCACCACCATTTGTGTTACGTGATCAAGAAAATCCACCCCGACCATGCTGTGAGTAGCCAAGATCTATTACGAACTGGACTCAATCATCTGAGCCACATCTAGTAGTTTCTCAATGAGTTTTGACTAGTGAACAGCGGGACATTCCCAACACCAATCAGTCACTAGTTCAGCTAGAAGGGCCCGTCATACCCCCTGCTGCAGAATAAACTCTTATAAGTAGAAGTTCATGATTGGAAGAGAAGTATGACATCCTTAAAAATATTTCTAGTATTCATGCAAGGCTCTCTATCCTTGAGGCCCTTTTCCTATCAGTGGGTATGCATGAAGCCCTCGTAGAATCTTTAAGAATCCCCCTCCATTTTGAGATGGAGGTAGCCGCTGCAGAAGCCTTCCATGATGAGGTAGTTGAGAATGTTGAATGTTAGGCCATTATCTCTTTCTCCAGAGAAGATAAAGGCTCTACCATATAGGAGAACATCCACAAATGTACATCACCGAATACTTCAATGGTGTGGAGGTTCATCGATGTCTTTTCGACCTAGGTTCTGGGATTAACCTAATCCTAACCTAGACACTTCGAAAAATAGGGCAGTCTAAGGATGACCTGAGTCCCTATAACCTAAAAATTCAAGGTTATGATAGGATGAAACAAATAAAAGTTGGAAAGATCATCTTGAAGACCCAGTTTGGTGGTCCGGTAGCCATCACTGAGTTCATGGTTTTCTCTTAGGACACCGCCTATAATGCATTGATGGTTATTCCATGGTTTCCCCTGCATGAGGCGGTCCCTTCATTGTATCACCAATGTCTTAAATAATTTCTTAATGGTCTAGTGGGAGTAATCCAAGGTGGCATGTCTTCTTTTTCCTCTTGTGAAGCCCGCTATCTGGATGCCGACTATTATAAGAGCAAGGATAACCAGATCCCGACTAACGAGGTTGAACACAATACAACTACGACTGACCTATGGAATGACCTAAAAAATGCTTATATATTTTCGATCCAGTTATTGGAGGATACAACCCCAGATATAGGACAATGATTCATTGTTTCTAGAACGAGAGGGGAGCACATGCCCAAGTCTAAGCGACACCGGAAGATCACCTCATATTCATACACAAATCAGGATTGGGTGATCTTAGATCCCCTACCCAATAAGGTATCAGGATGTCCGTTCCATGGCAACGAAAATACTCCATACTTTCTTGTTCCAACGGGCTGAGATAAACCGGATCAAGTCGACGCATCACTATTTCTTGAACATCATTATGTGAGGACCCTTGGGCCGAAGACCATATGGTATTATATCAACAACTTTTATCCCTATGGTTTTAGTAGCGCAGAAGTCCCCCGATGTAGTGTCTACTACCGCTTAGGCTGGAAGAAGCTTACCATCAAGATCTGTTGAGTTAGAGGAATCTCATACTACCAAGGACCCCTTATCCAAAAGTGAAGAAGAGGATTTGTAGGAAACACCTTCTACATTTTAAGAGGGTGTCTCCGCCATGGTCGATGAACAAGTACAGGTGAACTTTGGTAGCGAGACGGATCTGAAACCCACATTGATCAATGCCGCTATTCTTGTCAAGGAGAAACAACAGTACGTGAGCTTCATGAAGCAGCACCATGATGTATTTTTCTAGATTTATAACAAAATTTAGGGACTAGATCCCCAGGCAGCCATCCACATCCTCGACCTCCTAGAAAATCATCATGGGTTTAAACAGCCTCCCAAGAAGATGCACCCTTCTCACAGTTCCATGGTCAAGGCCAAAGTTGATAAACTCCTTAGAGCCAATTTCACCAAGGAGGTATAGTACCCCAGATGGTTAGCCAACATTGTGCCCGTCCGGAAGAAGAATTGGAATATCAGAGTCTGCATCAACTTCCGGGATCTTAACTATCACTGTCCTAAGGATGATTTTACCCTTCTTGTGATAGAACTATTGATTGACCCCACAGCTGGGTTCTAGACCCTCTCCTTCATGGATGGGTATTTTAGGTATAACCAAATCCAAATTCCCCCTATGGATGAAGAGTCTATAGCCTTCAAGGAACATCAAGGTAGTTTTTGTTACTAGGTAATTCCCTTCGGTCTTAAGAATGCATGAGCCACCTATCAGCATGCCATGCACCACAAATTTAATCCGATCCTTAGGATATTGGTAGAATGCTACGTGGATTATCTGGTGGTAAAATCTCGCCAGCATCAGGACCATCTCAAAGATCTTGAGAAAGTGTTCGGCTTCCTCTATTCTCTCCATCTGAAGATGAACCCATTGAAGTGTGCCTTTGGGGTCACCTCCGGAAAGTTTCTCGGTTTCGTTGTCAGATATGGGGGCATTAAGGTCTACCAAGAGAAGATCAAGGCCATCAGCTAGATGTCTCCCACAAGTAACATTTATTATATTTGAGGCTTTCAAGGCCACCTGGACTACATATGCTAATTCATTGCAATTTTTTATGGTAATTGTAAGCCCTCTTCTCAGCTCATGAAGAAAGGCACCGTATATTAGTGGGATAAAGAATGTCAGACTGCTTTTGAGGAAATCAAGCAGTATTTGATTCAACATTCATTCCAGATGACACCTATATCTGGAAAGATGCTTGTAATTTATGTGACTTCCCTGGAATGATATATCAATGCCCTTCTCACCCAGAAGAACAACAAGGGAAAAAAGAACAATCTCTACTATCTTAGCCACATGATCCTCGATACGAAGACTAGATACTACCCTATCAAGAAGAGCTACCTTGCATTGGTATTCACTATACAAAATATCACGACATTAATTAAAACACCATGAGGTAAAACTAGTGTCTTGAGTAGATCCTCTAAAGTACATCCTGAACCACCCCATGTTGGTAGGCCGTCTAGCTCGGTGGGAAGTGATCCTCTAGCAGTTCAAAATTAGGTTTTTCCCTCACAAGGCTATTAAGGGGAAATCATTGGAAGACTTACTTTCCACCCATCTAGATCCCATGGACTTGCCTATGGACCTTGATTTTTATGATGAGGCAATCCTTTCAGTAGACTAAGACATTCTATACTGGAAAGTGCACTTTGATGGTGCTTCTTAGAGCCCTACCGGTAGAAGGCTCAATGAACTCAGACTCAACAGAGTAGACCTGGGTATCATCTTCATTATTATAGCATAGGAAATTCTACCATATTCATTCCTATTATCAGAAGGGTGTACCAATAATGAGGTAGAGTATCAGGCTCTCATTACTCTCCTTGAGTTGGCCCTTGAGATTGACGTTCACCACTTGCATGTGAAATGGGACTCCGAACTAGTCATCAAGAAAATAAACGGTGACTATGTCATCAGAAATCTAGAGCTTGTATGATTGTTGGAACATACCCACCAGTTGATGGCCCAGTTCTCATCTTGTCCATAGGTTACTCTTATTCCTCAATCTCAGAATGGTCGTGCTGACACCTTGACCATCCCGGCTGCATCTCTTGCGAAGCCTGATTAGGATGATTTGATTATCCATGTGGCACACTAGAGAGTCATTGCCCCTATCACTCTAGATGATGATGATAGCATTAAGGTAAGCCACCTTACCACTGACACCTCCAAATCAAGACCCTCAGCCCCCCCTGACGTAGTGTTGGAAGTAACTCTTGATTGGAGGACCCAGTTTATCGAGTGCCTGTATCATGTTAATCTCCTGACTGATCGATCTGAGAACGAGTGAATCCGATGCTGCGTGTTGCAGTTTACCCTCCAAAGTGGTCCCGGTCTCAAGAATATCCTATACAAGAATGATTTTGATAGAGTTCTCCTCCATTACATTCAAGGAGTTGAGATTTCTCAAGTCATGCAGGAGGTTCATGCTGGTTCCTACGAGGCTCATCAAAACGGGCCAAAATTATCTCACTAGATTCAGAGCCTAGGGTATTTTTGTCCCTCCATGATCCATGACTGTATCGAGCATTCCAAGAGGTATCATGCATTCCAAATACATGATAATTTTGTGCATCGACCTCTAGTTCCTCTCCACACCACCATGTACTCTTAGCCTTTTGCAGCCTGGGGACTCGACATTGTGGGACCATATCCACCGGTGACAGCTAGCCAGTTCAAGTTTATCCTGACCAATACTTATTTCTTTTCCAAGTTGGAAAAGAAAATTCCACTCAAGGAGGTCAAGGCCCGTTATATCATTGAATTTGTGAGCTCCAACATCATCTACTGATTTGGAGTCCCTCACACCATCCTCACCAATAACGGCCCCAACTTCCGGGAAGTCGAGTTGAAGAAATTGTATGCCAAGTACAACATACTTTATAACCATACATCCCACTATCACTTGTAGGAAAATGGGAAGATCGAGAAATTCAAAAAAAAAAACTCTCTATAACATCCTACAGAAAATGGTTGGTCAGAACAATATGATTTGGCTGAAAAAACTCCCCAACGCCCTCTAGACCTATCAGGCAACGACTCTCAATTCCACATAGGTGAACCCATATTCCTTGGTGTATGGAATGGATGCCATCCTACCCATCGAGATCCAATTTCCTTCATTACGCACAACTGTCTATGATCAAAAAGCACCATATAAGGTAACTGAAATTCATCTGGCTGAATTGGAAGCACTTGACGAGAACATGCTTCATGCCCTGCACAATATGAAAAGGTATCAGAACAAGATAGTTAGAGATTTCAATAATAAAGTTCACCTCTTCTCTTTATTGCAAGGTGACCTGGTGTTGGCTCTGAGACACCAATGATACCTAGTAGTAAACCACCCAAGATAGAGCCCAAATGGGAAGGACCTTACATCATTCACAAGGCTTACCCCAATGGTGTATACTCCTTAGTTAGCATGGATGGTGAGCATATAACTCCTCCCAATAATTCCAAATTACTCAATAAATACTTTTCCTGAGTAAATTTGGTCCTAAATGTCCTTAAACTGTTATATCATGCATGAAGTTAAGCTACTTTGTTGTCCCACGTGACAATAAACTGCAAGATGGTCTAAGCTCTATGATCATAAACTAAGATCTCCCCACATCAACTATCATGCAAGATGTTAAATTAACACTTCCAGAACTACATATGGATTGATTCCCATTCTCATGGGATACATAGGAACGCTTGTACACCTTGTCTTGAGTCCAACCCCAAGAATTTCTCTTTGACTATCCCATCTAGATATTGTTTTCTTGGAGGATACCGCATGGTGTAGTGTAGGATTCTTTGGCCCCAACTCATGTCGGGATTAAGATGATCACACGATGTGCCCCTCATCCTCCTTCTATTCTACCATGTCCTCACTACATGACACTAAACTACATGGAAAATTTCAGAACTATGTTTGTCTTGATTCCCATCCTCATGGGATACGCAGGAACGCCCATACATTTCATCCGTAGGCCCAACCCCAAACTTTAGAATATCCCCTTGGGTAAAAACACATGGTGTGGTTCATGATTTTTCCCTCATTCACATCATGTTCATCATGACCGAACCATGTATCCCTATCCCTGGAGATCTCTACCTCTTTCATCGTCCTGTATGACATTAAATTGCACATGTGGTCCGAGCCCTATGACCTTAAAATAAGAGAACCATTATCCTCACCGCAAGAAGTTAAACTATGAATTGGCTGGGAATTACCATATTAGATCTTTCAACCTTTTCATCCCATTGGCCCTAGTTCTCATTTGTGATTGTATGGTTTGGTATGGGATTATGTTATCATTCATGTCGGGTTACTCTCCATGCCATACACATCCCTCGTTGAGATACCTTGCCCATATCTGCATCCTTGACGCTTGACGTAAAACTACACATAATCCTACAAAACTACATATGGATTGATTACCATACTTAAAAGATACATAGGACTGCCCGAAAATTTATCCTTCGGGTCCATTCCCATTTCTTTGACATCTCTTTATCTTCCTGGCCCCCTGTCCTTAGTTCTTCTAGGAGAGGGGAATGCGGTGTGGTATAAGATTATGTCCTTATTCACGTTAGGTTTATAACAACCACGCCATGTACCTATTTCTTCTGAGAGCTCTTCATCCAGCTATTCTACACTTGTCTTTTCATGTCGGATTATCTTAAGTTGGGACCCTCGACCCTCTTTGGCATTTCACCAATGTTCCCAAAAGCACTTTGATTTAGGACCTATAGTGTTGGATTCTACATGGACATGTTATCGCCCATCCTCAGGCTTCATGCTCCCCTTCATTTGGGATTTCATCATATTTTACATTCAAAAGGTTCCCCGAATGGTATAGATACTTATCCTGAGGGATATCCTATCATTTAAATCCAACATCCTCAAGGACCTCGAACAAAAAATTGATACAAGTCCCGTATTGAGAATATGTTCAGTGGTCGAAACTCATTTGTTGTTTCCATTTCATGTCACACGATATAGATGCTGTGTTTTGAACACGGTCAATAGTTATCCTCCATCATCACACCACCCCCATCAAGCCTTAAATATTAGTTGTTCGATTCACATCATTTTCCACTCCATCATGTCCATGTAGAATTTCAATACTCTTGGTACTATACCTCAGTTCACATTTTCACATTAGGAGGAAAAATCCATGGTGAGGCATCATTCAGGGCCCCGCACTGATTTCCCCTTTACATGTATTCCATGTGTTGCAAAGAACTTCTCTGCCCTTTTTTCCCACATCGAACATAGCTCATGTGGGTTTAGGGATTCAATCAAGGTTTTCACCCATTTGGAAGATTCTTATTTCTATTTATGGTCTGTTCTATAAGACCTTAAACTAAGATCTATCTACATCCTTTCTATAAGATGTAAAACATTATGAAATTTCTAGAACTACGTACAAGTTGATTCCCATCCTTATGGGATACATTGGAATGCCCGAGCATCTTGTCATCAGGTACAACTTAGGTTCCCCCTAATTACCTTTTCTGTTTGGACTTTTGGCCCTGACTTTCACAAGATTGCATGGTGTGGGACCACATCCCCATTCATGTCATGTTTTCAATAGCCGCACCACATACTCCCTTTCTAGGAGAAAGTCTCTCCTACCTCTCATCCTGTATGACATTAAACTGCACTTCCAGAACTACATATGGCTTGATCCCCATCATAATGGGGTATGTAGGAACACATAGATGTCTCATCTTCAGGTCCACCCCCATATTCTCTGACCTTTTTTGGCCCCTCGTCCTAAGTTTTCTTCCCCGGAATTATGTGTGGTGTGGACCTTATCTTCATTCACGTCGGGTATACTTTATCAATCCATGCGCATTCCCCCCTAAAACCTTGTTTCTTCTGTATGTGTCCAATACACGTGACATTAAACTATGCTTCCTGGTCCCACATGACTTTAAACTATATCATCCTTATTGCACAATGTCAAAATGAATTGGTTATTCCTATCATATGACCCTAAACTATGACATTATCATCCTGACCACATGACGAAAAGCGACACTACAATGTGATTTCCTCACCTGAGCGGACATTATGTTTGGTAGCAGTTATCCACCATACCATTTTTCAATGCGTGCATATGAATTTATTTCTATAGAAACATTTGAACTGTCCATCCTAGGTTTATTGCTTCACAAAAAAAAATTCACATCAATCCTAAAGAACAAATAGGATCTATCAAATGATGCTTCTTTTGGTGCGTGGGCCGAACCTGCATGAAAGTATTGTCCCTAACATTGGTACCCTACCATGCCACTTCTAGAACTACATATGGATTGATCCCCATCATAATGGGGTACATACCTGAGCACTTTTCCTTGGGCCCAACCAACTTTCATTTTTTGTCCCTCGACCTAAAACATCCTCAGAGAGAACATGGTGTGATATGGGATTATGTCCTCATTCAAGTCGGGTTTTGCAATGTCACATCATGTGTCTCCCTCCATCCATTATATCTATGGTTTGATCTCTAAGACCTTTAAACCAAGATCTGTTCTTCCTTTTCATAGGACAAAAAACTGCACAACATAATCTAGAACTACGTATTGCTTGATCCCCATGATAATGGGGTACGTAGGAATGCCCAGACATTCTGTCTATAGGTCCATCCATAGTAATCTTAAATCCTACCCCCCTTTTTCAGCACCTTGGACCGAAATACTTTGGAAGCATGTGGTGTGGTGAACACCTCTTGGGTTCTCATTCGCATCTAGTTTTACGACAAACACAAAATCTTTATTCATTGCCTCTTCCTAGCTTGGTTCGAGTTCTATGACCCTAAACTAAGATCTCTTTATGGGAACTACGCATCAGGTTCGACTAATTCTCCACCCAATAAGCATTTCATTAAATCAGGTCCCCACTTAATGGTCCACCCCAAGACCTTAAGTTAGGATTGTGTGAACCCATGACCCTTTTCCTTGGAAATGGATCTGAATCCCTATATCTGATGCACCTAATTGTCATACTCAAATTCATCGTGACAAAGAGCCCAAAGTGTGGAATTTTACATGGACATTCCCTCATTTCATGTCCAAGCTTCATGAGCCCTTTATTTTGATCCCCATCCTCTTCCAGGCATAAAGAGACCTCCTTTACGGCCTGATATCATGCCCCATTAGATCACCTACCATCTTAGGCCAACGCCCTTGAAGACCTCAGACAACATTTGTGATGTTTCCCGCGTTTTGAAAATGGTCAGCGGTCAAACCTCATTTGTCTGTCCCCATTCTAGGATAACGTGAAGCAAATACTATGTTTAAAACATAGTCAACAATTATCCTCTATCGTCATGCCACCATCATTGTGATCCAGATCTCAAGCACCATGATAAACACCATTCCACTCCCTTATATTCAACTAGAATTACAGTGCACAATTTTACACCTTTGCGCATCTATGTGCGTTAATCAGGCGGGTCAATAATTTTGGGATTTCATTAACCCAGAATTCCATTTCCCCTAATGTGTTCCTTCCTATACCAGGAAAATCTCACCACTACTCCTTGTTTCCCATATCTATCATGACTCACGTTGGCTTAGTAGTGTTGGTGGGGCGTGTACTGGTGCAACTATGCCATATAGGCTTTTAGTCCCGCATGACTTTAAGTTGTGATTCTAGAACTACATGTGTCTTGATTTCCATCCTAATGGGGTACATAGGAATGCTTGAGATCTTTTCCTTGGGCCCAACCTAACTTTTACATTCGGTCCCTTGACCTAAAAAACTTCCTCTGGGGATACGTGGTGTATTGCAGACTCCTTATGTCCTCATTCATGTCAGGTTTATAGCTACTGCATCACGTACTACCCTTTTGGGATCTAACCCTTCACTACCCATCCTATCATATGACATTAAAATGAACGAGTCCATTTGTCCTCAATTCATGACACTAAACTACGGTTCTACCCTAAACAAGTTTAGGATGCCCCATGTTAATTATGGGATGTGTCAACTTCCTCTCTAGAGAGGATTCCCCCTACCAGAATTGGTATCTAACCATGTTGTTCTTTAAGAACTATGTTTGGATTGATTCCCATTATCATGGGATATGTAGAGACATCCACAAAATGCATCTTTGTTCCATCCCCAGGTCCTTTAACTATGTTTACCGTCTTCCCCATGCGACGTTTAAACTACATGTTTATCATCCTTATTTGTGTAATGTAAAACTATAAAGGATTCCCGGTCCTTACCAGAGAGTTATTTTTTGAAAGTAAGTTTTATCCCTGATCAGACCGAGGCATCCACGTAATGTGTTTTCACCACAATGGCATAATTTAAAGAGTGTTGGATTCCATTTGAACAACCCATCACTCCACCCTCCACGCTTTTCATATCCCCTTTTCGGATCCTCATCCTATTTCACATCTAAAGGAACCCCCTAATGGTACAGATGCCCAGACTATGGCCCACCTACTTTTTTGGGACAACATTCTAGAAGGATAATGGATAAAATTTTGATTCAGGCCCCATGTTTCGAACATGGTCAATAGTCAGCCCTCATTTTTCATCCCCAATTTAGGATAACACAATAAGGATACCGTGTTTCGAACACAATCAGCAGTTATCCTTCATTGTCACCCCCAAATGTTCTAAATTTTGGGTTTTTTGATTCACTCTTTCCATTCCCATATGTTCAGATTGATTATAACGCCCCCGGTGTTACTCCACTCGTTCACTAGAGCAGATTGGGAAAAGGACAGCTCGATTGTTCTAAGAACTTCATTCTCCAGTTAGGCCTCCCTATTTCTTCTTGGAATCCTAGACTATTCATTCATACCCCAAATTCCTAAATATTTTTTGGCACTCTCATATTCAGATGAAGTAACGATGCTGCCATCCCTTATTTCTCACATCAAGCATGACCCACATGAGCTTAGGGATCGATTGTTGGTTACTCCACAGTTATGAATGAGATACGATAATAAAAATACAAAAACAAGCAGATAATAAGTCTATGCATGTAGTTAGGGATAAGAAAATAAGGGATAAATGTTTATAATATTGGCCAAAACACGACCCTTATGTATCATCCCCTTTGATGGATTGCTCCAATGCTACCACCCTCTGGATTGTATCCTCCAGGACTACTTCAAAATCCTTGATCTCTCTCTCTTTATTGGAATCTATAGAGAGGAGCTCATTAGTTTTGATCTAAATTCACTCTCACTCAGCTTGAAACCCATCCATTTGACAGTTTTCTTGTGCTGATTTCTCCTAGGCTTTGGCCAGCTGAGCCTTCAACCGATCGATAATCTTAGATTGGTCTACAATGAATATGGATCACTCATTTTCATGTTCTTTAAGGCACCAAACATCTCGCTCAACCACAAGGAACTTTGGTATGCTCACATATTTGTTCCGTAATTGGTTGATGGCGATATATTGGCTTCCCTCCCGCATCTTCTGAGGAATGTAATCCCAAATCAGTGCATGGAGATGATGAGAATCCACCCCTCTGTCATAGATAAGGTGCAACTAGGTGCACAATGATCCTATTTGGGGCACTCATTTAGCTAATGGATGTTTTAGAAAACACCCAATACACTTCCACCCCTTGTTCCAACTCATACAATTTTCATAAGCTGCTTCAGGATCGGAATCATCCATCTTCTCAGGGTCTATAGGCCGATATTCTAGGAAATCAGCCAAAAGTTCCACATAAGGGACTCCCTATGGAATATATCCCAAGGGGTTAGGCTCTTCAATATGCAGGAAACCTTCATCACTCATCTCAGTTTAATAAATTTCACCTCTGGAAACTTCAGACCTCGTTCCGACAATGACATCACTGGTGTTCACAACCCCTTGCTCGTCAGGTGTCGGGACCAGCCCAGTTTGAGAATCTGATTCTGATTGGGATGGTCTGGTTTCCATTTGATTCTCTACCGATGGTCTAGATTCAGTGGCCTGACGAGCCTCCAATATTGTAATTACTGCACAAACAATGAATTCCCTAATCAGCTAAGCTCTTTGATGACAGATACAAGTGTCTAAGTAATGAAACTTACAAGAGCTTAGCACATTAGCCTCCGGTGTTTCAGTTTCTATAGGATCTGTCACTGTAGGAGATCCTTCAGCGCTTGTCAGTTCAATAATGGGTGTCATCTCCCCACCTTGTTCTATTGGTGAATCCTCACCCCCTTGGATGGGGCTTCCTGACCAGCGCCAATATGAATCTGAATGGGGTAAAAGAAAAAAAATCCAATTGATGATTACAGACAATGAAAAGAGGAAATATTGGGATAATAATTGAGGCATACCGTGAGTTGCTCAGGCATTTACATATCAGAGACAACAATCTCGCCACTCTCTCAAGGACTCCTTTGGTGGGATATCCACTAGGGCCTTTCACCTCCAAGATCCTCTTCCACTTCTCCTATTTATTCTTCTTCTGCTTCTTTAGATTCACTCTCCTCTATTTCCTCATCACCACCATCATCTTCGGACGACATTCATTCCGCATCATGCTCCTATCCAAGCATCACTTTTACCAGGAGGGGTGGTTTCTCACGTCAACCCCACTAGTGTGTATATACGTACATGTCCATCATATATGCATGTTGACGATGAAATTTTATCTTTTCATTGATTTAAATTAGTCCAACTTCTGGCAGCTAGATCCCATATTGTACCATGTTTTTCTAAAGGGCTTCGGTGCTCATTGACTGTCGTAGGGTCAACCAGGTTGACCACATCACAGGAAATATTTCATCCTTAGAAGGTTGAAGTAGACACCTTACCTACTTCCTAGGAAGCTCCCTGGCTACTATGCAAGGTTTTTCATGAGCCACTCTCCTTCCAGATGATGAGGGCATGACCGCCCCATGTGACACTCCCGCTGCTGAAGTCCCAACATGTACTGACCTAGTTTCTTGAATTGTTCCTGACATTTCCTCCCTGAAGACGCTTTGTCTGCTCTCTCGCCACCTAGGTTCTACACTGGCCACCTTGAGATTCCAGAATCACTTCCACAAGAACCCTTTAGGATATTCCGCTACCCACTGTTCGACATATTTTGTTGAGAGATCAGCATCAACTTTGATGGGGGGAAAGGTAATTACCTCACCAGAGCCGTAAGTTGTAAACATCAGCCACATCTGACAAAGAATGCAAGGATGTTTCTCCTCCCAGATATCTGTATACACCATCTTCAACATCCACTAGAGGCATCCAAACTATATTTAAAACCTTGACGGAACATAGGGCTGCAATGCATATTTCCATTAACCTAGGCCACAAGAACCCTACCTCTGATTCTCTACAAGTATTATCTTTTCTGTAGTGAGACTTGCCCATCATCTATCATCTGTCTAGACGAGGTGGGGAACATACTAAAAGTAAAATTGGTATGATTTCCGATCTTGAACCTTAGCCCCTCTTTGTTGAGCATAAGCTACATGACCCCGACAATGTTCAACAAGGAAGGTCGCATGCCATTACCTTGGGGATGAATGGCATTTGGGAAGGTGTACCCACCACAGTGAGTCATGATCCAACCATAAAGGATTTGTAAAGGACAAAATATCCTCCTTGGTGAGAACCCTCTTGATATACACCCTAGAATGGCGTATAGACAGGTCATCATAGGGACCCCAAGTTAAACCTCTGATTGGCTTCCATGATGTCGAACATCACCAATGTTGCTGGGCGGACTCCCATCCTTGTGTCCCTTACTGGAAGAAGCCACCCACTCAGGAAATTTTCAAGAAATCCGGCATACCAGACATTTGGATCTCATCTTTCATCCACACTAAATACCCATGATTGATATTCACCCACCTCAAGGATCCTATAATATGATCCACTCTTGATCCTCTGCACTGTGGTCAGACACCATTTTCCTTGCCCCGACATCTTGATATTCAGTTCTTTATTCAGAATCAGTTTGAACCACTTGGAATAGGGGATGTATTTCAAGATGTCCTTAACTTTCAGATGCTCCTTGTATAGATATAACATATGCCATGCTAGGATGGGAGTCCATGACTGGTCCCCCCAGATATTCTCTGTGGGAAGAAACTCTTCGTACTGATACCTGTCCAAAGGGATTCCCCTGATGCAGTGACCCTCCCAAAGACTGATAACAACCTCCCCATGATGGATATGCAAGGTGTTGGTATCAAGGGACCACCAACTAAATAACTATGGTCCATGTTCTTACTGGCGGTAGAAATGGAACCGCAACATCCACACGGCCTCGAACATCTCGATGTGCTGCAGTTCTTCCCCAAACTGATCGCATGATTGGCACACCCAATACACCCAAGCTCACTCACTTATGAAATTGCCTCTAGACGTTAGGTCCTAGTCCTACATCCATCCCTTGGTATCATCGGGGATGCTCTGTCAGAAGGTACTTGCATAATGGGTTAGAGAATATTCGGTGACCGGATCGCTTCCTAAGATGGTTCTGGTCCTTAGATTCAGAACACAGACGACCATGTGCCTGGTTTATCTAGAAGGATGGCCATTGTTTGTGATGTTGTAGCAGGTAATATCATCCACATGGGTCACCCATGATCGTGGTGTATCGACTTAAAATCCCAGCACTGGTACCTCTTCTAAAATTCTGAAGTCCCATATCGATAGGTTTTCAGATAGCACATAATCCTTTTGGGCTTGGGTCAGTAGTTGAAGAGAGTTTGGTTGTCAAATACCAATTTCATGGCACCATAAACCTCAGGGTTTGCAACCATCTTAACCCTCAGAGCGACATACACAGCTTCTCTCCCAGCATTACCCTGATCAGCAGCCATTTTTTTTGGTAAAGTCTGAAAAAAACTAGGAGCCCGTGCGCAAAGACCACTGTGTTGCAAGAAAAAACAGAAGGCGGTGCGAAAAACCAAGGGAGTGGCATGGAAAACGGATGTTTCATGAAAAATTATGACCAAAGTCAAGGAATTACGCACAAAAAGGTCAGGTTCTGCGCAAAGGTAGGTGAGCTTTTACGCACATGAGAGCACCAGAGCTTATCACGTGAGAAATCCGTATGGACCATGGGACCACTCAGGAGTTTTTATAGGTGAAAATTGGGTTTTCCACATGCATGAAAAATGATTTCATGACACATGAACTATTTTTCTTATTCCACCCCCATCAGGACCATGCGTCTCAGCATTTCCATCGTAATACGACCTCCTCACCCCCTTGTAGATCCGATTCTGAGGGGGGGGGGGATTTATAGACGCTGAAATCTGCTAAAGACCTCAGACCGAAATTTTGGGAAAATTAAAGGAAGATTTTGACCAAGTGAATTGGTCTACGACAAGATGAAAGGCCGTGCGGAAAATCAGAGGAGTGTGCGTAAAGCTGCCCCAATGGCGCGAAGGTTTCTATGCCCAAGATATTTTTTGAGCGCAGCATGCAAAGTGTCGTGCAACCGACTGATGCGTCGGATTTTCTACGCAAGCTAAATTCCATACACCCCCCTACAGCTCCCAATCACCTATAAATTGAAGGACACCCCATCGCTTCTGGGTTAAAGAATCATAACCATCTCCCCTGCATTTAATACACCACTACCATGTGAAAAACATAACTTTTAGGTACTGAATTTTCTACGATAGGTCTCCCAGGGGTGTAAAGACCCGTAAAATTCAAGGGAAATTTTTTCTTAATTTTCTTTAGAATTTTACAAGAGCGCGGTTTCAGACGGCACCTGATTCCGAGGCCCAGAGTTCCCGGAATTAATTTCCGAAGTTTGGCTCGGGTACGTTCAGTGAACGAACGAGCGGGATTTCCTAACTTTTGATCCGGTGCTCGGAATTGAAATCTGAGGACACCGATGAACTCGTAGCGCCGATATTCGCTTAAGGAGACCTTTCCCAAAGTTGCGTTTACACGAGGGGAGTTGTAAAAAAATAAAATTGTGAATGTTAAAATAAAAATTTAACTTCAATTTTTATTTTTATCTTCCTTAAGTGTTTTTATCCTTTGGGTGGAAGTTGGGTGACAACCCAACTTCCCTTGGGAGGTTAAGAGGGTGGTGGGGCCCACACGAACCCCACCCCTTCATATCCTCTAACCCCCCCAACTCACAATAAATGTTGTAAACTTAGGTTATAACTTATGTCTTTAATAAGTGAGTTTAATTAAAGTTTTGAAATTCAAACTCTTGAATTTCAAAGGTTGGTGTTGTGTTAATAAATTAAGTATGAGCTTAATTTATTATTTTTGGTTAGTCCCTTTGTTTCTTGGGAGGATTTGAGGGCTTTCCCTTCTTCTTCAAACTTTGACGAAGAACACGAAGAACTTCTTCGCCGAAGAACACGGATCTTCCGCGACGCCAAATCCGCGACGTGACGTTCTTCTTCCGCATCATCTCTTCCGCGACGGTTTTCCGCGACGAACGCCATCGACAACGACTCTTCCTCTGACGTCAAAGGAATCGACACCGATATTCCTCGACTACGTCAACGTGCGACTATCGAGGTAGGGGTTCTTGAGTTCGTTGTTTTCTTTTTATTTGACTTTCCTCAAGACTTGACGAAGAACGCTCAAGTTCCGACGAAGAACGCCGCTCCGCCCTTCTTCGTCGGCATACAAAGATTTTCCAATGACGTATCTCTTTGGGCATATCTCTCCGTCAACGGATTTGACGAACGACGACCGCGACGCCCGACCACCGCGACGTTGTCTTCCGCGGGACGTTGTCAAATCTTCGATCTTACACCCGAGGTAGGGGTTGTTGTTTTATTCTTAATTTATTCCATTTCTTGCTCGTGGATCGCATGTCTACGTGAGGCTTTTGAATATTTTATATAAGTGTTGTTGTTAACGCGAGGGGGGCCGGACCGAACGAACACGGCCGAACCCCCCTCCATCGTTCTTGTTTATTCTTGCGGATGGAAGCAAGTGGCGTGGTGCCGTCGCACCACGCGGATGATCGTACTTTTATTTTACGCGACGCCGTCGCGCCGCGTTGAAAGGAATCAAGGTACGGTGAAAGGGGCGCGGTGCCGTCGCACCGCGCCGGACGACGAACACCGCGGCCGGTTCCGGGCCGCGGCGGGACGAGGAGACCACGGCCGGTTCCGGGCCGCGGCGGAAGAGAAGACCGGCGGCCGGGCCGCCGGCGTCGGAAGCCGAAGGGGGGACCGGAATTTCCGGTCCCGTTTGAGAAAACCGGCCGGCCGGATGTCTTAAAAAACCGCGGGAATTAATCCCCCGGCCAACCCGCAAAAACCCCCTCTTTAAGAGGGGGGCGGTTCTTTAAATGAGGGGGGGGCAGCAGCCCCCCAGTTCGTGTCCAGCCGGCCCCCACGTGCGGGGGCCGTTTCATGAAAATGGCGCGGCACAAGGCCGCGCCGCCTAACAAATCAGCGGGGCTTGCCCCCCGCGTGCCGACCGTGTGCGGCCCCTCGCGGCACCCCGAGCCGCCGCGGCACCCCGCGCCGCCGCGCCGCCGCGCCGCCGCGCCGCCAGGCCGCCGCGCCGCCCAGGGGGGGGGGGGGAGGGTCGGGCCGGGTCGGCCCGGACCCGGACCCCCCCGTTTCGAACCAGAATCGGTTTTTGGCCCATATCTTGAGCCTCGGACCTCCGAATGACGAACCGTCTGCGGAAACGCGATCCTTGGATCGAGACGGTCGTTTCGATATATCGCACTCAAGGTTTCGGATTACTTTGATTTCGGCCGGGTTGGTTCGTTCACGAAACCAACCGGGCCCTCGGAGCGGAAACGCTCATATCTTGAGCTACGGACGTCCGAACGGCGTGCCGTCAGTTCTGATAAGTTCCTCTTAGTGAGACGGATCTTTTGGTATACTCCGCCCGAGGTTTGGACACAGGCGGAGTACGGCCGGGTTGGTTCGCTCACGAAACCAACCGGGCCCTCGGAGCGGAAACGCTCATATCTTGAGCTCCGGACGTCCAATTGACGTGCCGTCGACTTTGATGGAATCCTCTAAGTGGGACGGAACTTTTGACATACTCCGCCCAAGTTTTTGATTCAGTTGAGATATGGCCCGGTTTGGTTCGCTCACGAAACCAACCGGGCCCTCGGGACGAAAAGGCTAATAACTCACAGACCGGGCATCCGATTGACGCGCCGTCTGTTGCGTTGAGACTCCTTTGACGAAGAGGACGTTTGTGGCACTTCTTTGCGGGACTTGAGATACTTGGAGTATCGACCAGTAGCTCGTGGAGTGGACCCTCTCGGAGACGAGCGGGTGGGGGAGCGCTTGGGTGTAGCGGCGGACCCGTGGTACTTGACAGTGGTGGTACGCTTGGATGCAGCAGCAGACCTTTGGCGGTGGAGCGCTTGGTTGTAGCGGCGGACCCGCGATACTTTTCGGAGTGTGTGTGCTTGGTTGTAGCGACAGACCCGCGATGGTGGAGACGTGCGTGCAGAGTACGGAGACCGTGCAGCCGGCTGAGACCTGACGACTGCTTGACCGACTCGACTTGGAGTGAGTCGACTAGCCCAGTGGACGGAGCGCCCGGTATTTGGCGGCAGACCCACGGCGGACGGAGCGCCTGGTAGTTGGCAGCAAACCCGCGGTACTCGACAGGAGGAGTACCTCAGTAGGCTATTTGGGTGAGCGCCCAGTAGTTGGCAGCAGACCCTCAGCGGACGGAGCGCCCAGTAGTTGGCAGCAGACCCGCAGTACTCGACAGGAGGAGTACCTCAGCAGTCATAGGTTAGTGAGCAGTACCTCAGAGTCGTGACAGGACTACTGCACACTTCAGAGACGAGGCTCTTCAGCAGCTACGGTTTCGATAATGAAAATCCTGGTTTGAGCTGAGTCAATGATCTTTGTGTTTCCTCATGATTGAGATGGGTCGCTTGATAATTTAGGTATATGTATGGGCATATACCTGGGTTATAGTTATCCTTTGATTTCATAAACTTGTTATAAACTGTGTGAACTTGTACTGATATCCTGTGTGGATTTACTGTTTACTCTTCTTATGGATTGGGTTGTTCTTGGGATCGGTGTTGGAGCCGAACGGAAATTGGTGACATAGGTATATGTATGGGCATCAATAATGGATGTTACTTTATGATTGTATCTTCTTGTGGTTTATCCTTTGTGGATTTCAGGAGACCTTCGGGGGGTCTCGGGGTCCCTACTGAGTATCTTATACTCACCCCTGCACGGGCTATGCCCGCACTTCGTTGTGTTGGTTGCAGACGACGGACAGCGCTGACTGCGGTTGAGGCTTACGGAGTAGGTCGGTACCCGGAGGAGGACCACTGAGCGGGACGTGCTCGGAGCGGACAGTTGGACCCGAGGAGTTGTGAGCTATCTGTACCTACCCTTCAGGTAGGATCCGTGGTGGACGATCCAGGAGCTGAGCCATCTGTACCTACCCTTCAGGTAGGATTCGAGGAGGACGTCCAGGAGCCGCTTGTACTTTCAGTTGCTGTTTTCCCTTTCGAGTTGTACTTTACTTTCAGTTGGGCTTGTATTCCGGCCCCCTTTACTTTTCTGCACTTGTAGTTACTTTCCGCTTGTTGACTCTGTGGTGGTTGTTACTTATAAAGGCAATGCCTTCCCTGTTTACCGGGATTTTACGCCTTGGTGCTAGTCGCCAGCCCCTGGCCTATGGAAGGCGGGCTTGGGGTAGTCACGGAACGGGCCCCGAGGTCGGGTCGTGACAAATTGGTATCAGAGGCGGTCGGTTCTACCGCAGACTCTGATCTTTTTTCTATGTGAAGCAATAGTATTTAGTGTATTGAGTGTGGTTATCAGTCCAGGGAGTCCAGTGTTGGTGCGGCGGCCGACGTATCCGTACACCAGGACCCTGACTTCTGATTTCCGACTTAATGCACGAAAACACTGATTGCGTGTGTGTTTCCCAAAAGGTTTAATGTCAGCTCAAACCAGGTCAGCTCACCAGGTATAAATCGTTGACCATGACACAACTGTTCAGGATGTCACCATGCAGATAGTTAGCTGGAGTTCCGAGAGAGTTCTCGATGATGGCCCACCGAGCAGCGAGACTCCGGTGCAGGGCCCTTTTTCAGTGTTGGCACCTTCGGGTGGTGTACCAGCAGCACCACCACCCGTTAGGCAGCAGATGCCACTAGCTGACGGTGCACGCTAGCAGAGCGCGATGCACGAGTTCCAGCAGTAGAGGCCTCTGAGGATACGAGGCGAGACAGATTTCCCAGGCAGTAGTGGACTGGATGGAGGTGGTTGCTAGAGTTCTACGCCTAGCTTGGATACTAGTAATGAGGCTTCAGTACGCGAACCGATACCTGGGATAGTACCTACGGGTAGTGCGCCAGCTATGTCACTACCTGTTGGTCAGCAGACACTACCGGCGGTACTGGTAGCAGAGACTCACAGGCTTAGTGCCTTACTTATGTTTTAGCACCAGATATCCCTCAAGTTTCGAGGTGAGCCTGACTCGTAGGCGGCTGAGGACTGGCTTGAGGAGGTGGTTGTGAGTTTTCTGGAGCTAATACAGCTTCGACAGTATGACATGTCGGAAGCAGAGCACTCAACGTGGCTTACCAATCAATCTTGGTACTCGTTGGTTACGTTGTGATCAGTTCTTTAGACTCGAACTTCTGAGCGAAGTGTGTCTAAAGGACATCCGAACCATTACCTTTCCTCTATGCATTCCTACCTATGCTAGGATGCTAGAGAGAACCTTTGTGGTTGTGAACGTTAGCAGTGAAAGGCAGGAAACTAGCGCCAGTCTCAGAGACTCAGGCGTGTAAAATGTTTCAGGAGGAGGAAGTGCTAAGGACAGATGAATCTGCAGGGTAGCAGACGTGGAAGCGGATCTTGGAGAGCAGCATGTGGTGGTGTACATTTCGACATGTTACGACCACCCGACTTAGTAGTCCCCGCCAGGCTTGGGGAGCAGGAGGGCTGGGGAGGAGAATAGCTTCATTGCGGTCAAGGAGTGTGACCCAGGAGCTCTAAGAATGATTCGGGGTACGAATTATGTCTACTACGAGCTGCCATATCTATAGACATAGGAACCAATCATTCTACCCTTCCACGAATCATGTCCCAGACCTAGAGGTTCCGGGTAAGCCGTAGACTTGACCCTCACGTCTGGAGATACCTTTGGGAGGAGACTCGATAATCACGCTTACGCCGACGGTGTGATTTGACCTCGAGGCGAGAGTTTCGGTTGGAATCTATTGGTGGCAGCGTAGAGGCCTTACGACGTTGATCTGGGTATGGTTTTGATTCACAAATCATACCCCGGTTGACTGTTTTAGGCAAACGTCGGAATGGGTTTTCCTTGGTCGGCGAAAAGGAAACCCTGGGCAGCACATGTTAAACTCAGGCATAAGAGGGTGTGACCGATCACTCTTGAGTTGGTCAACCCTACCCTTGTGGCAGCAGGAGTTTTTAGTTTCAGTTCTAACCTAAAGAGGGAAACCTCTTGAATTCGAGGGTGACGAACACGTTCTTATACGGTCTCAACCCGATGAGGTTTCGGAGATGTGGCCGAGGCGGCATGTTATCTCCGAATTTCGATGGACCCTTTTGACCTTCAACAGGGTAGGCGAGGAGGTTTACCGCTTGACCCTACCACCTCAGTCGCACCGGGTGCATAATGTCCACCACGTGTCTCAGCTGTGGAGATACGTGTATGTTTCTTCACACGTCATCGACCCCGGGGAGTTGGACGTCGATGACAGGGCGACAAGCACAGAGGTTCAAGTAGAGATCGAGGATCGACAGGAGCAGGTTCTACGTGAACGGTTGCTTCCTCTGGGGTGCTTCTCGGATAGCACGAGATCTTCAGGTGAGCATATGGGAGCGTAAAGCTCAGTTGCGTGCTCAGTACTACCTTGTTCCCCTTAAGTGTGAGTTGAAGCTTTACGGGGACGTAAAGCCCTGAGGTGGGAGTAATGTAAAGACCCGTAAAATTCAAGGGAAATTTTTTCTTAATTTTCTTTAGAATTTTACAAGAGCGCGGTTTCAGACGGCACCTGATTCCGAGGCCCGGAGTGCCCGGAATTAATTTCCGAAGTTTGGATCAGGTACGTTCAGTGAACGAACGAGCGGGATTTCCTAACTTTTGATCCGGTGC
Organism: Viscum album; assembly: GCA_963277665.1. NCBI lineage: Eukaryota > Viridiplantae > Streptophyta > Magnoliopsida > Santalales > Viscaceae > Viscum > Viscum album. The sequence continues at coordinate 779,113,016 of OY728158.1, forward strand.
TCGGAATTGAAATCTGAGGACACCGATGAACTCGTAGCGCCGATATTCGCTTAAGGAGACCTTTCCCGAAGTTGCGTTTACACGAGGGGAGTTGTAAAAAAATAAAATTGTGAATGTTAAAATAAAAATTTAACTTCAATTTTTATTTTTATCTTCCTTAAGTGTTTTTATCCTTTGGGTGGAAGTTGGGTGACAACCCAACTTCCCTTGGGAGGTTAAGAGGGTGGTGGGGCCCACACGAACCCCACCCCTTCATATCCTCTAACCCCCCCCAACTCACAATAAATGTTGTAAACTTAGGTTATAACTTATGTCTTTAATAAGTGAGTTTAATTAAAGTTTTGAAATTCAAACTCTTGAATTTCAAAGGTTGGTGTTGTGTTAATAAATTAAGTATGAGCTTAATTTATTATTTTTGGTTAGTCCCTTTGTTTCTTGGGAGGATTTGAGGGCTTTCCCTTCTTCTTCAAACTTTGACGAAGAACACGAAGAACTTCTTCGCCGAAGAACACGGATCTTCCGCGACGCCAAATCCGCGACGTGAAGTTATTCTTCCGCATCATCTCTTCCGCGACGGTTTTCCGCGACGAACGCCATCGACAACGACTCTTCCTCTGACGTCAAAGGAATCGACACCGATATTCCTCGACTACGTCAACGTGCGACTATCGAGGTAGGGGTTCTTGAGTTTGTTGTTTTCTTTTTATTTGACTTTCCTCAAGACTTGACGAAGAACGCTCAAGTTCCGACGAAGAACGCCGCTCCGCCCTTCTTCGTCGGCATACGAAGATTCGCCAATGACGTATCTCTTCGGGCATATCTCTTCGTCAACGGATTTGACGAACGACGACCGCGACGCCCGACCACCGCGACGTTGTCTTCCGCGGGACGTTGTCAAATCTTCGATCTTACACCCGAGGTAGGGGTTGTTGTTTTATTCTTAATTTATTCCATTTCTTGCTCGTGGATCACATGTCTACGTGAGGCTTTTGAATATTTTATATAAGTGTTGTTGTTAACGCGAGGGGGGCCGGACCGCACGAACACGGCCGAACCCCCCTCCATCGTTCTTGTTTATTCTTGCGGATGGAAGCAAGTGGCGTGGTGCCGTCGCACCACGCGGATGATCGTACTTTTATTTTACGCGACGCCGTCGCGCCGCGTTGAAAGGAATCAAGGTACGGTGAAAGGGGCGCGGTGCCGTCGCACCGCGCCGGACGATGAACACCGCGGCCGGTTCCGGGCCGCGGCGGGACGAGGAGACCACGGCCGGTTCCAGGCCGCGGCGGAAGAGAAGACCAGCGGCCGGGCCGCCGGCGTCGGAAGCCGAAGGGGGGACCGGAATTTCCGGTCCCGTTTGAGAAAACCGGCCGGCCAGCTGGCCGGCCGGATGTCTTAAAAAACCGGGGGAATTAATCCCCCGGCCAACCCGCAAAAACCCCCTCTTTAAGAGGGGGGCGGTTCTTTAAAGGAGGGGGGGAAGCAGCCCCCCGGTTCGTGTCCAGCCGGCCCCCACGTGCGGGGGCCGTTTCATGAAAATGGCGCGGCACAAGGCCGCGCCGCCTAACAAATCAGCGGGGCTTGCCCCCCGCGTGCCGACCGTGTGCGGCCCCTCGCGGCACCCCGAGCCGCCACGGCACCCCGCGCCGCCGCGCTGCCGCCGCCGGCCACCGCGCCGCCCAGGGGGGGGGGGGGGGGGTCGGGCCGGGTCGGCCCGGACCCGGACCCCCCCGTTTCGAACCAGAATCGGTTTTTGGCCCATATCTTGAGCCTCGGACCTCCGAATGACGAACCGTCTGCGGCAACGCGATCCTTGGATCGAGACGGTCGTTTCGATATATCGCACTCAAGGTTTCGGATTACTTTGAGTTCGGCCGGGTTGGTTCGTTCACGAAACCAACCGGGCCCTCGGAGCGGAAACGCTCATATCTTGAGCTACGGACGTCCGAACGGCGTGCCGTCAGTTCTGATAAGTTCCTCTTAGTGAGACGGATCTTTTGGTATACTTCGCCCGAGGTTTGGACGCAGGCGGAGTACGGCCGGGTTGGTTCGCTCACGAAACCAACCGGGCCCTCGGAGCGGAAACGCTCATATCTTGAGCTCCGGACGTCCAATTGACGTGCCGTCGACTTTGATGGAATCCTCTAAGTGGGACGGAAATTTTGACATACTCCGTCCGAGTTTTGGATTCAGTTGAGATATGTCCGGGTTTGGTTCGCTCACGAAACCAACCGGGCCCTCGGGACGAAAAGGCTAATAACTCACAGACCGGGCGTCCGATTGACGCGCCGTCTGTTGCGTTGAGACTCCTTTGACGAAGCGGACGTTTGTGGCACTTCTTTGCGGGACTTGAGATACTTGGAGTATCGACCAGTAGCTCGTGGAGTGGACCCTCCCGGAGACGAGCGGGTGGGGGAGTGCTTGGGTGTAGCGGCGGACCCGTGGTACTTGACAGTGGTGGTACGCTTGGATGCAGCAGCAGACCTTTGGCGGTGGAGCGCTTGGTTGTAGCGGCGGACCCGCGATACTTTTCGGAGTGTGTGTGCTTGGTTGTAGCGACAGACCCGCGATGGTGGAGACGTGCGTGCAGAGTACGGAGACCGTGCAGCCGGCTGAGACCTGACGACTGCTTGACCGACTCGACTTGGAGTGAGTCGACTAGCCCAGTGGACGGAGCGCCCGGTATTTGGCGGTAGACCCACGGCGGACGGAGCTCCTGGTAGTTGGCAGCAAACCCGCGGTACTCGACAGGAGGAGTACCTCAGTAGGCTATTTGGGTGAGCGCCCGGTAGTTGGCAGCAGACCCTCAGCGGACGGAGCGCCCAGTAGTTGGCAGCAGACCTGCAGTACTCGACAGGAGGAGTACCTCAGCAGTCATAGGTTAGTGAGCAGTACCTCAGAGTCGTGACAGGACTACTGCACACTTCAGAGACGGGGCTCTTCAGCAGCTACGGTTTCGATAATGAAAATCCTGGTTTGAGCTGAGTCAATGATCTTTGTGTTTCCTCATGATTGAGATGGGTCGCTTGATAATTTAGGTATATGTATGGGCATATACCTGGGTTATAGTTATCCTTTGATTTCATAAACTTGTTATAAACTGTGTGAACTTGTACTGATATCCTGTGTGGATTTACTTTTTACTCTTCTTGTGGATTGGGTTGTTCTTGGGATCGGTGTTGGAGCCGAACGGAAATTGGTGACATAGGTATATGTATGGGCATCAATAATGGATGTTACTTTATGATTGTATCTTCTTGTGGTTTATCCTTTGTGGATTTCAGGAGACCTTCGGGGGGTCTCGGGGTCCCTACTGAGTATCTTATACTCACCCCTGCACGGGCTATGCCGGCACTTCGTTGTGTTGGTTGCAGACGACAGACAACGCTGACTGCGGTTGAGGCTTACGGAGTAGGTCGGTACCCGGAGGAGGACCACTGAGCGGGACGTGCTCGGAGCGGACAGTTGGACCCGAGGAGTTGTGAGCTATCTGTACCTACCCTTCAGGTAGGATCTGTGGTGGACGATCCAGGAGCTGAGCCATCTGTACCTACCCTTCAGGTAGGATTCGAGGAGGACGTCCAGGAGCCGCTTGTACTTTCAGTTGCTGTTTTCCCTTTCGAGTTGTACTTTACTTTCAGTTGGGCTTGTATTCCGGCCCCCTTTACTTTTCTGCACTTGTAGTTACTTTCCGCTTGTTGACTCTGTGGTGGTTGTTACTTATAAAGGCAATGCCTTCCCTGTTTACCGGGATTTTACGCCTTGGTGCTAGTCGCCAGCCCCTGGCCTATGGAAGGCGGGCTTGGGGTAGTCACGGCACGGGCCCCGAGGTCGGGTCGTGACAAGGGGTCTGCCTTTGCGCGAACCCCTTAGAGATTGACCCTCTCTTGAGTCCTTTATTGTTTTTCTAGTTGCATGAAAGTCTGTTTGCTTGCACACAAGACTTGGCCACTTGCACTCAAAAACTCCTCCAACTGCACGCATACCTCTTTTATCCTTAACCTATATTTTTGCACGTACTAGTTCCCTTTTGTGCGCCTATTATGTGAAAACCCCTTCTTTTGCATGAAAACCTCCTTGGGAACTCCATGTTCCATCCTTACCCTAAGGCACCATGACCGATCCCCTCTTTTGCGCAACACACCTGTGTCGTGCACCTTTCTCCCATATGACCCTCCAGGTTTGTATGATGTGATTTCAAGGTCCCTTGGGCGGTGATTTACATTGCATTTCTTATCCTTATGCTTCTTTACATAGGCACACTAATGGTTATTTCTTCTTTGTATAGCCATGATAATGTGGGACCCTCAGTGGATCACTCCACAACACCCCCTCATAACGGCATTGCTGGTGCCTTCCCTTCACCGATGGTTAAAGAGTGCCAGTTATGTAAGTCCTAGGGGTGCGGAGTGAACCTGCCTCATATAAGCTGCAGGATGTTAAATTTCCAGGAACCCTCATCCCTAGTACATGACATTAAATTGTGGCCTTTCTCCATGCATCATATGTGGGGTGCCCCGTCTCGAACATTATCTATGCCCACTTATCTTCACGGGTGTGAGATCTTCCTCACATGGGATGAGATTCTCTCTGCTAGAGTAGCACCTATCCACGGGGAAGGTAAACCATCTTGGTGTAATCCCCTATCCTTTCTTGTAGGAGGTAGCACCCCTGCTCCTCTTTTCTTTTTCAGTTCCCAAGACTAGAGGTGAGAGGGGAAAATGGGACTTTGTTAACTAATCCATCTTCCTATGGGCTTTGTCGCCATCAGGCCTCCATCCTAGAGTAAGACTCAATATCCATCTCCCTAGGCCGCTAACCATGCATAATCCCCTTTTTTCCTCTTTGGGCTACTAACCATGTGTAAGCCCTCTTCCACTTCCCGCAGACGCACCATTCATAACGTGATTTTTAGGTCTTTGTTGCCTCTTGTTTCTCACAACTAGAATGACTCACATGGTCTTAGAGTAAGAATCGACCATGAAATCCTCTCCAGAAAACCTTATCATGTAAGCCCCAAACCATTCCAAACTACATGGAATTTGATCCTTTTATCCTAGTCAGAGTACATAGGAAGCATCCCAGAGGTTCAATCCCAACAAATACTTGTCCCAACCCCTTCACGCCGGTTCACCTTCATTCCACATGACGTTAAACTATATCCCTCATTCCCAAACTACATGGACTTTGATCCTTGTCTTCTAGGCAGGATACATAGGAAGCCTCCATGAGGTTCAAGCCCAACAACTACTTGTCCCGACCCCTTTACGTCGATTCAGCTTTTTCCCAGATGAAGTTAAACTAAATACCTCATTCGGAACTATGTGGACATTGATCCATGTATCCTAGGTAGGGTACCTAAGAAGACTCCCTGAGGTTCAAGCCCAACACCCATCGACCCCAACCACTTTATGTCAGTCCATCCTCATCCTCTATGATGTTAAACTCCATACCCTTTTTTATCCCACATGTCATTAAACTATACCCATTCAAACTACGTGGGATTTGATACTTGTCTCCTAGACATGGTACATAGGAATCCTATCTACGTTCCAATCCCAATCAGCAGTAATCCATTTTACCCCAACCAGCGGTAAGCCATTGTACCCCATTCTACGGTAAGGCATTGTTCCCCAATCGATGGTAAGCTGTTGTGTTCCCTAATCAAAGGTAAGACGTTGTGTTCTGAAATCAATAGTAATACATTGTAGTCCCCTTCATTGGGACCCACATATCTGGTCTACCACCAGGTGTTAGACCAACCCAGGATACTAAACCCTGTGTAAGCCCTAGTATATCATTGGGTCGTTTTCCTATGTGTACACCCTGATTCTATACCCACATCCTGAACTACGTTGACTTTGATTCCTCGCCTCAAGGATATCTAGGAAGCCTCCCTGAGGTTCAATCCCATCACCCATGTCTCATCCTGGTCACTCCCTTGAGCCCCTATTTTTCGGGGAGGTCTTTTCCCAACCTAGAGGTTCCACTTTCTCCAGGTCCCATACATGCATCCATTTTCATGGGCCGCCTCCTTAGGTGCTCCATTTCCCCACTGAACTACGTGGACTTTGATTCCCTTCCAGATGAATATGTAGGAAGTCTCTTAGAGGATGAATCCCAACATCACCATCGCCCTCATTTTGGATATATCTCACTCTCCATAAATTATCAAAAATCTATATCCATCCCGATTTCTACTTGGGACACCACATCCCAGTGAGATCAAGTCACCCACTTTCTCGCTGCTCCTAGTAGCAATCAGGATACTAACCCTGCATTATCCAAAGCATCGGTGTTCCCTCCAGGGGTTTAATGCATCCTATCCACTCCCGTTAGTGTTCTAATCAGTCTGATCCGTCTCCTATAGATGTTAAACTCACGTCATAACCCGTGTTAAACATGAGAAGATGAGGAAAACCTTAAAGACATGCCTATGGCATAAAATTACCTACATTCAATGTGGGATGCCTCAGGATTCCATGCCCTTGAAAATCCCTATCATAAGGAGAAGAAACCTAGACATATCAGTGTTATAGCATCTAGACATTCCAGTGTTGTCCAACGTGACTACTCCCCTGACTGATGGTTGCTTCCTTGAATGGACCCTTTGTAATGTCCTGACAGAATCAGCGTAATTAACCGGCGTTCATGAATACATGGAATTGGGAAAAGTTTCACAAACAATGTCTTAAGTCTATGAGAGAGACCCAGACTAGGAAATGAGTTCCAATGAGGAATCCATGGAAGGAGGAACTGACATTTCATCATCCCATTTTGATTAAGGATAAAACTTCCCTAAAAAAGAAACAGATGCCACCAGCCTTTGGAAGGCGGGAATGTGGGGAAACAGTTGCGTGTCCTCTGAGAGATGGACATGCACCTCGATGAAAGTTTCGAAAACAAAGGTTTGGATAATTTCATGATTACAAATGAGAAAATAATGGAAATACCTTCTATTGATTCCTTTACAAGTAAACATATACCATGTTTTAGCGGGCCCTTTAATCAAGTAGTTACTGAGAAATGTATCAATACCATTGAAAATATATTTTATATTCTTAAATGTTTGGATAATGAAAAATTTATTTTATATTCTTATAATTTGGAAGGATAAACATATAAATTATTTAATCTAATCATGAATATGAAAAAATCGGAAAACATTAAATATATGGAGTGGGACAAGTTTATGAGGTTATTTTTCAAATATTACTTTTAACATATCTTTTATATAGAAATAGAGAAATAATTAATTGAGGTTATGTTGAAGGATGATGATTCTATTAGTGTATATGAGGCTAATTATATAGGGATTTCATGGTACACTTTTGGTATTATTATTGAACTATAATGTAATATTGATCAATTCTTAAGTGGCTTAAAACCAAGTCTCCATATGATTTTTTCCATAATAGACTTTAGTATAAGTAAAGAAATTGTTCGATGTGATACCAAGGTAAAAATGGAGAGAAAAATCCATAAAATGCACCACCCACACTCCAATTATTAAAATGAAAGGTTCATGGGAATTTAGCTAACCAATGCTCAAATATGATGTTCAATGATGATGATTGACATTAGAAACCTCTTAAGCCTAGAGACAAGGGGAAATCTCATGTGATCACTATTAATGATGTGGGGTATGATAGGGAATTAGTGAAAGGTATTCTTACCATACACTCTATAATTGATAATGAATTATTGATTCTATATCTCCCCACTATTTTATATCTGATGAAAATCTTTAGGTCTTCTCAATACAATCGTAATAATTAGATTCTTATTTTGTAGTGAAAACTCATAATGGTATAATGATCACATCTGAAGTTTACGAATATTCTTCGATTGAACTTTGTGGGAAATGTACTTATTAAAAAACATGTTATTCTACCTCTATTAGAATTTAATGTGATTTTTAGCATGTAAGTTCTTTATTTATAAAAATATAACATTAATTTTCAATGAAGGGAAGTGAAATTTTATATTCTAGAAAAGACCAATTATCATTTATCAGTGCAAGGATAAATATGAACCTCGAATGGAAATTACATCCATTATATGGGTCTTGATTACCATTAAAAGTGGGTATTTATCTTAGATGGATATGGAGAAACATAACATCAAAGATATTCATTTTTTACATAATCTTATTGATGTATTTTCAATAGAGTTTCCTATTTTTTCACTGACTCTTGATGTTGAATTTTAAATAGAACTCATATATGGTGCTAATACTATTTCAAAGACTTCATATGGAATGGCCCTAATTTAGTTATAATAATTGAAAAAGAAACCCATTATAATCCTGATAAGGGATTTAGTTAACCAAGTGAATCACCATGGGGTGCACGCATCCCTTATGTTAAGAATAAAGACAGATCAATGAGAATATTAATTTATTATCAAGATGATAACAATATAAAAATAAATAATAATTATCCTTTATGCATATTGATTATTTTTTTGATTAATTATAACCATATTTATATTTTTATATGATTAATATTCATTATGAATACTATCAATTGAGGTTCAACTATGAATAGATACCCATGAGAACCTTCCATATGAGTTATGAACATTATGAATTTATAGTGATTCTATTTGGTCATACTAATTCCCTCGATATATTCATGGATTTATGGAATAGAGTCTGTACAAATTATCTTGATCAGTTTTTGGTAGTTTTTATAGGCGATATTCTTATATATTTCAAGAGTATGGAAGAGCATGATGATCACTTAAGGATTGTAATAAGTTTTCTAAGTAAGAATAAAATGTTTGAAAAATTTACTAAGTTTGAATTTTGGCTATAAAAAATTATAGTTTTGGGTCATATTGTCTCAAGAAAAGTTATGTCAGTGGATCCATAAAAGACATAAGTTATTGAACATTATCCGAGACCAACCATAGTGACTGAGATAAATTGTTTTCTTAGTTTGTATTTATATTATAAATATTTTTTTAATAAATTCACATGGATATATAATCTACTATCCATGTTAACTCAAAATGTATTCAAGTTAATTTGGACTAATGAATGTGATGAAAATTTCAAAGAATGAGAAAAAAGGTTAGTCCATGCACCTGTACTCTTCATACCCTATAGAATATAAGGGTTTATGATTTATAGTGACACATCAAAGAAGGGACTAAGAAGAATCCTCATATAGTATAAAACAGGGATAGATTTTTCCTCATTATAATCAAAGGATCATGAATTATTTTTACCAAACTCATGATTTTGATTTAGCTACAGAAATCATTGACTTACAACTATGGAATAATTATCATTATAGAGAAATGCATGACAAATATATTTATCATAAAATATTAAAGTCTATATTCACCTAGAAAGATATGAATATGTTCCAAAAAATATGGTTGGAGTTGATTAAATATTATGTCTGTTCAATACATTAACACCCTAGTAAAGTGAACAATGTGGCTGATTCTTTGGGTCAAAAAGATCATGCTATCTTATCAATGATGAGGATCACAAAAGATCCTATGTTTATGGATATAAAAATGATGTACCTTGAAATATTTATGGAAGGGGATAAATACTATCTTGATTAAATGAGTGTTCAATCATCTATCCATGTGAAGATTAAAGAGGTGTATAAGGAAGGTGTAAATCTTAAAAAGAAGGAAAGAAATGTTCCTGAGTTCCACCTTGATGATGATATAATGATAAGGATTATGAACTATGTATGTGACCCATAAATACCACAATTTAAGAAGGAAGTATTGGATGAATATCATATTTTAATATTCTCTATTCATCCGGGAATTATGTAAATATATAGAGATATGAAAGAGTATTTATAGTGGGAAAACATAAAGAAAGATATTTTAGAGTATATATCTTAGAGATTGAAATGTCAAAATATTATGGATTATAGAAACAACTCAAAGGGTATTTTACTAGAATTACCTATAAAATATTAGAAATGGGAAAACATCACCAAGGATTTCATCACCAAACTCTCCAAAATGTTTAAACTCAATAATTCTATTTGGGTTGTAGTTGATCTCCGTATGAAGTTAGAACACCTCATTAATATCAGAAAAAATATATATCTTGATCAAATTTCTATGATATATATTAAGGAAGTGGTAAGGTTGTATGGAGTACCGAATTCTATTGTATTTGATCAAGATCTATTGTTTTCCATAACGTTTTGGAAAATACTTTAGTAATATATGGATAAAAAGTCTTATTTAAGTAATGATTACCATCCTCAGAAAGATGGTCAGTCTAAGAGAACCATTGAAACCCTGGAGGATATGTTTAGATCTTTTTATTTGAATTTAAATGGTTATTGTGATCAAAACCTTCCTATTTTTGAGTTATATTATAATAGTTCCTTTCACTCTAGCATTTAGATGGATCCTTATGGAGTCGTCTTTGGAATGAAGTGGAAAGATATAACATGTTTGGATAAAGATAGAGAATGAAAGATATTGGGACCTAATCTAGATGAATAAATGAGAGAAAAGGCCATATCTATTCAGAAACACATTAAAGAATCTCAAAATTGATAGAAAAGTTATGTGGAGAATCATTAGTGATATCAAGCATTGAAGTTGGTGAGAAAGTATTACTAGGGATTTATCTATTTAAAAATATTTTTGAGGTTCTAACTGAAGGGGAATCAGAACCTTTGGTATATTTTCCCCTTTGATATTCTTGATCTAATAGGGATGGTATCTTATCTTTTAGTTCTTCCATTGAATGGATAATTATGTTACCATAACTCAATCATAAGTTTATGATAAAGTCTCAATGCATTCATCAATTATTATTTAAAACCAATATTTATTATTCTAACATAGGGATATGATAATTTAAATTATTTTAAGTAAGTTTAATCATGAAAAATAAATAAAAGGCCCAAACAGAATCAACCATGACTATTTAATTCCAACCACTCTTTATTTTACTAACTTGATCATAAATAAATTCATCATGAAAGAAATACAATTTTAAAGTGCATGAGCAATAATAATTTTTCAAATTATAATATTTAAGTACTACTAAATTATTTTAACATTTTATGAGATAAGAACAACTTTACATAATAATTACTAATAACACCAATGAAATTATAATAATTCATTAATATCTCTATAAGAATCCAAACATACCATTTTATATAATTTTATGAATATAATGAATTTTAATTTGAACTGGATTCTCTACTATTTACCAAATTATACAATCCTTAATTTTTATAGAACATAAAATATTTCTGAATTAGGAAAAGAAAAAAATAATTCCACATCATATAGAAAGTATCAATAAAATAACATTAATCATATCAGCTAATACATCATCTATTACATTTCATTTAATTCTATATTTACTATAATTTTAGAGTTAATCACACTATTTATCCAATAAAAACAATAGTATTATAAAACCACACTTTCACATAGGTAAATAACATGTTATCAGATCCCTACTTAGATACTTGATTTATTCTATCCATAAGGGAGGGATAAGATGGTTTGTATTTCTCATTCTAGTGAGAGAAGTGAATACAACATTCAAAACAAATTCTTAGGGAAGTAGATGTTCATGGGGATGAAATAAAACTCAAAGATGAGGAAAAATGGATGAACACATGATATTTATGTGGTTAGGCATGGGTTTCCTACATCTATAGGAGAAGTGGGGCCATTTCTTGATTTATCTTCGGATCAAAGATTTGGAGGATCACACCATTACAATTATGATTCATTGGATTTTGATTTTTTTATTGAGGAAGAAAAAAATAATTTTCTATGGTTGTGTGGGTAGATCATCTACACATGAAATTTTCCATGTTTTTGGCTGCTCGTCTACCACATTGGATACCCACAAAAGGCTTCCCGCACCAGTTTCATTGTCCATAAGAAATTACCATCACCAATATCTCCCCTAATTGGGATTGGACCCAAAAAATCTCCCCCTCGTGACCAATTAGGGGTAAAATATAGTCTGGTAGTATCCTTGAAGAAATCTAGCTTCCATTTTAGTAGAACCTTTGTCATTATGTCCATCCCATTATCAATTGTGTATATTTTCAATAATTTCAACAATATTCATCCCAACACATTTCAGATCAAGTGATATTTCATGTCGATGTGTTTGGAACTAGAATGAAATGTTAGGATCTTGTAAATATGAATAACGCTATAAATATTTCAATATAGAATATAATTCTTCTGATTCTGTCCCAGCTCATGTAAAAAATTCTTTATCCATAGAATCTCCATACATCCTTCAGTGACCATGATATAATATGCTTCTATGGTAGAGAAGGAAACAAACTTATCTAGTTATGATTACCATGATACACCCCCCTACAAGTGATAATAGGCACCTAGATATGGATTTCCTTATATATATATCTCCAGACATATATGCATCTGTGTACCCTTCCAAAATAGGTTTACCACTTCTAAAACATAAAAAGTGATAAGATGTACCTTAGAGATACCAAAATATCAGTTTTACTACTGTCCAATGATCCCTTCCTAGATTTGATAAGAATATACTCACAATACAAACAATGTGAGAAATATCTATTTGGATGCATAGAATGGAAAACGTAAGACTTGCAACTACTAACTGATAAATAAAAATTTCCATATCTACTTTCTCTTGTTCAATTGAGGGAATCTGAATTGTTGTGATCCTAAAATGAATTTCAAGTGGAGCGCTCTATAGTCTCACATTTCTCAGGTTGAATATTTAAAGAACGTTCTCAATTTACTACTCCTTAGATATCTAAATCTTGTGATTCCTTCTGTCATGAGTAATCATCATAACATGAATCTGGTTAGTGTCTCCTAAGTCCTTTATTTTAAAAGACTTATTAGAATCCCACATCAACTTATTAATCTTGGTGATATCTCTTCCAATAATCATCATATCATAAACATAAACAAAAAATATAATGAATTGACCATCAAAAAAATGTTTAATGAAAACAAAATGATTAGAAATCATCCTTATATACTCATTGTTCTATACAAATGAGTCAAATTTTCTATACAATTTCCTTAGTGAATGTTCCAAAACCATATAAAATTTTCTTATGTTTACATACCATGTTTTATTTAACTTTCATGTAAAATACATCTGATTTCTCCATGTATATATCCTCATCAAGATCACCATGTAAGAGAATAGTTTTTACATCCAGTTGTTGAAGCTCCAGGTTTATAATAGTTTTGAATCCATGAACAATTCTAATAGAAGATATTTTAACCATAGGAGAAAAAATTTCATCAAAGTCAATAAATTTCATCTGAACAATTCCCTTCACAGAAATTTTTACTCTGTAGTGTGGATGTTAATTTCCATCTTCTCTTTTAGTTATGCAAACCCACTTGTTCTTGATTTCCTTCTATCCATTTGGTAACTCTACCAAATCAAATGTGTGGTTCTTGTGAAAGGATCTCATCTCCTCTTTCACTGGCTTCTTCCATTCCATATTCTTCTGACTCCTAACCTCATCATCATAACTCTATAGATATCCCCGATCAGTGAGGATCACATACTCATGTGGTGAGAATCTACAACTCGATTATCATTCTCTGGTGGATCTTCTCAACTGCACTTCAGGGGGAATCTATTATGGAATATCATATGATGGATACATATTAGTAGATGGATACATATTATATAGTGGTGATGTATCATTAGTGTTGTGTATCTCTCTCAAACTAGCTGAAACTTATGGGGGTGAGACTAGTACTAGATTGAATTGAATTTCTTCATATTGCAAATTCTATAAATTTTATGGATTCTAAAAATCCTCAATCATATGATCATCAATAAACTCCACATATCTTTTTAGGATGATCCTCTTGCTGATAGGATACCAGAGTTGGTATCCAGACTCCTCATGAGCATATCCCAAAAAGATACACTTCTATCCTTTTCCATCTAGGTTCAACATCTCATATTTTAAGATGTGAATAAATTCCATATATCCAAATACTCTCAATTTTTTGTGTAAAAAATATCTATATGTCTGAAAAAAATTCTAGAATGACATAGTTCAGTAGAAATAATGGAGAACGGTTGAAAAGATCAATTGAAATTCCCATTACCTCCCCCCAAAAGGTGATTAAAAACTTTGAATTTGATATCATACATCTTACTCTCTCACAAATTATTCTGTTCATCCTATCAACAACACCATTATGTTGAGGGCTATTCGATACTGATTTTTCTACTCAGATTCAAAAACTCCAACCGTAATCCTCAAATATATCACGATACTCTCCTATAATTTCTTCTCTTACACACTTTATCCATCTTTCTATTTCTTATTCCACCTTCACATGAAACTCTTTGAAAACATCCTGCACTTAATCTTTATTATTCAAAGAAAATTCCAAAAAAGTTTCTAGAATGATCATTTATGAAGGTAAAAAAATATTAACTCCCATAAAATTAGTTCTCATTATACAAACATCAGTGTGAATTAAGTTTAAAACATTTTTCTTTCTAGATGGTATATAAACATGAAATGATACTCTATGTTGTTTTCCTATGATGAATTCAACACAAGTATCCAAATATGTACATTTTATTCCTAGAAAGATATCCTTCCTAAAGATAATTCTTATTAATATCTTGCTCATGTGACCAAGACACCAGTGAAAAACTTCTACAGTAACATATTTTCTAGCTATATTTACTTCTCCTCCACACGGGTTGGAATCTATGAGATAAATAGATTTATATTTATTTCCATTATCAATTACCATGTTAACTTATGTAGGATTCCATTTCCCATCACGAAAGAAACCAATATATCCATCATCATGAAGCATTATAGTGGATATAAAATTGAGAAGAATATTAAGAACATGTCTTACATCCTTAAATAGTAACCTACATCCAATATTACATTATAGAAAAATAGTACAATACCAATGACTTTGGATGAACAATCATTTCCCATCAACAAATTTCTAAAACTCCCCGAGCTATAAGATGAGAAGAAATATATTCTAGATGTGTCATGGTAAGAGGAACCCAAATCAATCATCCTTTTTGAGTATTTTATTTTATGATTGAAATGACTATTTTCATGAGAAAAAATAATCTCTTTATTGACAAATGAAACATCCTTATTTTCGGTATCATCTTCTGGATTCCTCTGTTCTATTTTCAACATTCTACACTACCGAATAAAGTGTCTTGGATTTCCAGAGTGGTGGATCTTCATGTAATATCTTGATCAAGATTTTGATCACTTCCTCCTTTGTAGACTTTGGTCATGGGGTTCTCTTCCTCTACTTATTCCACTCCATTTCTTCTTCCATTTTCTTTCAGCGATAAGAGCCTCTAATTTAGGTGTATGTACCCCATCCTTTATTTTGGATTTTTTATTCATCATTATTTCTTTAACCATTTCTATGGTTAGAGTTCTATCTGGTGTTGAATTTATAACTAGCACAAATAGTTTTTACCATGTATTTATTAAATGAATCAACATAAAATGTTCTAGAAACTAATCATCAATAATCATTTTCATGGAATTCAACTGATCAACAGTACCTAAGAACTTTCTCATGTTCTCTGATACATTGGTCCCTTCTTTTTTACTTCAAGTTAAAAAGAAAATGTATCATGTTTTCTTTTTTTTCTATGTGATTGTACTCACAGAAAATTTTTCCTATTTTTGATAAATAATAGAAGCATTATGTTCATTAGAATTTTTTTTGGAAGATACTCTTATCGATCCACTATCAGATTTGGGCACCACACTTTATGTTTAGTACAACCCACTCCACATCAACTAGCAGCGTACTAGCTAATGTATTCTCACTAGATTGAATTATTTTTGACAATTCATTTACTTGAACTTCCATGTGATTAGTTGTATCCACTATCAGCTTCCAAAAATCATTAATATACAAAAGATCCTCCATTTTTTGTGTGCAGATGGAATAATTAAAAGAGGTAAGCTTAATTATGTTACCAGTATTTTCTTCCATTTAAGAAGTAAGAATTTTGAATATCTAACCATATGGATCTATCTGAAATAGTTGTAATAGTAATAAAAGACCCCTTGATTTCTAAAAATAGACTCTAATTGACCAATATATAGAAAAAATATTTTCAATGGTCTATATTGACCAATGATGTGACACTGATGTGGCTCACTGGAAGAGTCACTGGAAAACCCTTAGAAAATATGATGCCAGAATGAATATTCTTGTCTTCTCCGAAAGGTGCTACAGTAGCACATGGTATTTGAAAAAAACATTGACCACCTCTACTGGATTCATTTTAGCTCAATTTTTGATGCCGCTTATTCCATTGAGATCATGTCATCGAGATCTTCACGGTTATATCCTCAATTTGTTTTCCAACCAACGTTAATTTTCCAGTCACTATACAATCATCTCTACACATCACCATTTCAACCTAGATCTATTTATTACCACTTTTTTGGGGTAGTGGAGTTTTTTGGTGATGAAATAAAACAAAAAGATATGAAAAAATGGATGAACACACAAGATTTATGTGGTTCGACAAGGGGTTCCTATGCCCACAAGATAATAGGGTCATTTCTTGATTTCTATCTAAATTAAATCATCAGAGGATCAAACTATTAAAATTGTTATTCATGGTATTTTTGTTCCCATTTTATAGATAAAGAAAAAAAATCATTTTCTCTAGTAGTTTGGGTAGCTCATCAACCCATGAAAATTTCCATGCTAATGGATGCTCATCTACCGTGTTGGATGCCCACTAAAGGAGACCCACAGTAGGGTTGTTTATAATATGAAATTTACATTGCTAATCTACCCCATAAGCGGGAGTGGACCCCAATAAAACTACTTCGAAAATGAAAAATACAATTTTTTTAAAATGGCCAAAAACTTAATGATCTAGAAATGGTCACATATCTCAAAGGAAAACAACTTAATAATACACGTGAGAGAGAATGACAAGTTTTTATGTTTAAAAAACACACAAACAACCAATATTTCAAATACACTAAATATCTTACTTTTAAAACCTAATGTATTCTATTTTCCTTTATAGGATATTAATAGATAAATTATCATTAATATTCAACACATTTATATTTGTGTTTTGGGATCTCTCTATTTGCATCATATTTTCTGACACATGAATATATCTATTTCAGTGTTAGAAAATTTATAATGCTAAACACCCATTAAATATATGAATTTAAATAATTTAAATCACACCATAATTAATTTTTAAATTTGAGACATTCATTTTCATTAATTTATATATTAAATTATTAATTTTCACCTTAAAATCAAGCTATTAGCATGGGAGAAGATGATGGAGATTGAAATCTCAAAAAATAATACCTTATTTATTTATTTCACTCACTTTTTATAATGATATATATATATATATATGGTTAATTAAATTAATTAAATCAATATCTAATTAACTCTCCCCCTTATCTCTCTCTTATTCACATTATTTATTTTATTTAATCTCATTAAAATATTATTCCTTTTATTTATATTCTTTCTCATCATTTATTAATCAAAAATCCCCACTCTCCACCTTTTTTACTTCATTTTGATTTATTAAATATTTAATATCAAGGAATCTATCTATCTCCCTATATTACTTCTCGCCTTAGGAAAAATATTATAAGGGCCCAGATTTGAATAGTCTAACCCAATGCGTAATTTCAATGCTTGTGGTGCTTGGAGGAGGTCAAGAGTGAGTTTAGAGGGGTCCTGCTACTAAAAGATGGAAGCATGGAGTGTACAAGTCATATAATATTTATACACCATGTAAGTGAGTTTCATGTCATGTGTGAGTATTATCATGATGTGTACTAATTCGAGCATAAATTCCCTCAGGTGGTGCATTTTTCAAAAGGAGTCAAAAAACCGACATTTACATGATGTACATGCTGTGTAAATGCCCTGTGCAATGTGATTATAAATGATGGAGTGGATCAGGAGTTCTTAATCCCCACACACCTTCTCCTGATTTCAACCAATCTAGTGGCTCTCTCTCCTAGAGCTTTTTGGAATCCCTTTTATGGGGATTAATCTTTGGATTTAATCTTTGATCTATGGTTATCCAAGGTGCATTCTTCCTTTTTTTATTGGGATATCTCTGATCGGTCGCATTTCCTCCATTCTTCTCATCATGTTGTGACACTTGATCTTCAATATTCTAATGAGGGTTTTTATTATTGTCGAATTTGGGGAATGACTTCTTTATGAGATCATAGTTACCTCACTGATAGGTGATCAGAGAAATGTATCATCAGTCCATTATCATATGAAGAATGATGACACCATTGAGGTAGGGTATTTGATTATTCTATTTTAATTATGTTCAATCGTAATTTGAGTAGGGTTGGGCATCCAATATGAAAATTAAATTAAACTATTAATGATTTAGATGAAGTAATAAAATATGGTTAGATATCACATGTTAATTCATTATACCATTACAACAGTTTGCCACCTGATTTTATAGATAGTGTGATATCTATACCATGATTTCTTATAATGTTCTTATGTTTGGATTATCATTTTTAAATTGATAAATAATGTAAATTCAGAATTAATTGATAATTTTTTTCTTAATAATAATTAAAGAAGAGGTATGATTGAAATCTTATGTTTGATATAAAGTGATGATGATCAAATAGAAGTAATTTTTATGTATAATTAAATGCGATCTTCCATGTGACTAACAAAATTGATAAATAAAGCGATATATAATAATTATTATTGAGAAATTTTATAATAATAACAAGTAATGTTAAATGATAATGATACTTCTCACAATTTGATGAAACAAGTATAAAATATGGGGATCATGTTTATCATTTTATAGCTTGTAATTGTTTGATTCTATAGTTTTCCTATAGTTTGAACCTATGAAAAATGAATCGGTAAATTTAAGATGGAATAAAAACCAGCTATTTGTTAAATATAATTACTAGGGTCTATGTTTCCTGTCTTCTTGAGAAAGCCGAGCACCATGATTTTGAATCCTTGAAAGCTCATTTATGTGTAAAGGATGGATTTATTGTTTTAGGTATTTGATTTACATGTTGGATATGCTTGTTTTTTCATATTCATTTTTTATTTCTTCCGGATATGAGCTTCTCTATGCGATGTGATATGAGCTAGGGAGGTCAGAATGTGATATGTTCTTGGGATGTCTGAGCCTAGGATGATTGATGTGATGTGGGGTGGGAAGGCCTGAATGATGTGGAGGTAGTTGATGCCTGTGATGGATATATGCACCCATATATACATTAAGGTATCGTGGATGAAACTGGAGATGATTAAATAGGTTGAATATTGGATTACTTGTTAATGTGATGTTGAGAGTTGGGTTGAAATATTATGAATCTTTTTAATGGTTGAAGGTCGGGTTTCTTATTTTATCTTCATTCCCTTACCCACTAATTGAGGTATCTAGGTATGTTTTGTTGCATGTTTCTACCTAGTGGTGGATTAGTTTTGTTTTTATAGTGTACATGGGTATGGAATGATTCTAATAATGAATAAATAATTATTAACCCATGGGATTGGTTTTGTCAATATGAAAATGTTAAAAATATTTTAATCATGATAAACCATAGCCTTGGTTTAAATTATGCATAGAGGGATTTTAATTTACTCTGATTATTAATGTAATATAATTTGGAATAATGTTAATGGTTAATTAATATCTAATGAATTAATTAATGGTTGGAAATGATAATAAGGGAAAAGTTATTAATTTAGGTATTTAAAATTCCTGTGTGATTATAGGATATTCGATCTTACCAATGACAAAAAAAGAGTTCGAGAAACGTATGATACATTTATGTCTAATATTAGGTTATCCCCATAGTATGGTTGTGAGCTATATTATATCATGTATATTATGTGATTTCATATGGAAACCCACCCATGTAAGCTAGGTAAACTAACCCCTAGTGGAATCTAGGTGACTGTTTCCCCCAACATCCTGATGGGAGGATGGATGACTGACTACCCCCTCGGGCCCCACACACTTCTCTCAGTTGTTACTTGTGTTGGTATGCATGACAGTTAGTTTCCCCATATATGTTTGTAGAGGGATGTTATGGATTGTGGTTATTCACACACATATATATTTGGATATTTTATCCAAAGTATTATTATATGCATGTCGTGTATAGGTTATGATAGCTTGAGGTACTTACTCGGTGTATGGGAAGTAATGGCTTGA
Organism: Viscum album; assembly: GCA_963277665.1. Lineage (NCBI taxonomy): Eukaryota > Viridiplantae > Streptophyta > Magnoliopsida > Santalales > Viscaceae > Viscum > Viscum album. The sequence continues at coordinate 779,133,258 of OY728158.1, forward strand.
GGTATAATACCTGATGTATGATACATTTCATATGAAATGTGGTGGCTCCCAAAACCTACAAAGTTACTATATATGGATATGTGGATTGGATTATGTGAGGATGTGATACTAGAGGTGGTTATTGTGATGCCTTTTCTAGGTGTCATTGGGATGGAATATTTTTAAGAGAGATGGATTAGGAAATGTGATGTTGAGGAAGAGAGGAAAAACAGTAGAGAAGAGGGAGAGAGGTACCCATGATGTTTCATTATTATATTATGTGATCTCATCTATGTAATACTAGGTGAGAGTTATCCATGGTGAGGCTGTGAACTTAGTATACCTATTTAGGATATAAAATAGTTTCACTGTGGTTTATTTTTCTTTATCAGGATTTCTTTATATTTTTCATGAGAGGATCTATGGAGGAACCTACGTAGTATATTTTTATTCTCACCATATATATATAAACTATTTTCAGTTCAGTTGGATATGGTTAGAGATTGAGCTAGATATTACTAGATTGTCGTTTGGTAGGATCTATTTAGGCTTTGCGGTCAATACCATCATTACCTTTTTAGTACTTCTAGTTATCCTTTCTATTGTTATAATACTATATGGAATTAAATGGTTTCACATAGGATTAAATTATATATATATATGTTTGTGTTTAAACTTGTATTTATTGGTTTATCTATCTTATCTATATCTTTTTCATGTTCTCTTAGAGGTTAATGCTTCTTATATGTATGCTTACTTTACCCTAGGTGTTAGTTTCCAACATGGTTCCTACTAGAGGTAGGATTCAGGCACTCTCCATCTATCTTCCCTCATTGGTAGCCCAAGAGGGGTAACTTTGTGGGGATGGGGTCATGAATGATTAGAATAAGAGGTTCACGTTTGATGTAAATGATGGAGTTTGGAGATAGTCACATGTGAGGTTGCATGGGTCGGTAGGGAAATTATGTAAACTATGTTTAGTAAACATTGTAATAATTGAATACTACCTAAGAAAAATGTTTTTGGGGCCCCCTGTGACCTAATTCATGGAACTTTTATGTTTACTAAGACACTTAAATGAAGTGATCCTAGTTTCTAGGAAGTGATATAGGAAATGATCATGCATCATTATTTTTTATGTCTGCATTGGAAATGGGTAGACCTTGGGATATGTTAAAATACTAATAGGATAATAAACTAGTCTATTAATTTTAGTTTAATATTCCATATTATAGGATTATGATCTCTAACAATTTGTTCTTTTCTATGAATTATTCTAGGTCGATGACCTCATCAGGTTCACATCGATAATGTTCAGCAGGATTTTCCAGTAGATCATCATAAAGAGGAGGTCAATGAAGAAGAAAATTGGAAGAGAAATCTTTGAGAGTTTAAATGATAGAGTCTACATAAGTATGAGGGATCCATTTCATATGTATTCACAGAAGATTCATTAGAGTTGGTTGATAGAGATTTCAATTTGATCCATGGTTGAAAGGATCAATAGGTTTCATTGTCATTAATGATGTTTCATAGAGCAGTGAGGCAGTGATGGATCTTATTACTTGGGGACCATGAGGAGTAAGTAGTCTCATAAGAGATGTTCCTATACCTCTTACACATAGAGTTAATTTATTTGACCATGAATTTGGAAAGTCATCTAGAGAATCTTACCCTTTGGTAAGGTAGTTCTAGTGTGTGATAATTTAGGATATTTGTGAGGACCCTTCTGCGATATGCTTCATAACTATTTTCAGATGAGGAATCCAGGGTGAGGCATTTTGATGAGCCTTGGAATCTAGAGATTTTGTGTTGATTCACACTATTTATGATGAAGATGTATCTCTAGGTGTTGACAATATAATAGGTTATTGAGAGGATGCTGTTCAGAATCAAGTCATCGTGAGATGGGAGTCAGTAATATTCCTCATGAACCAGGGCTATGGTCTGATGTTCCTAGTTACTTGGATAGAAGAGATTTTGATCAGTTGGGGGTAGTTCATTTCCCTCATCATCTTGTTTATCCAAGGTTGATGGTTCTTAGACCTATATCAAGGGACCCGATTCATGTTTTTCTTATGGGTGATGAGTTCATCGTTTGTGAGAGTGAATTAACTTTTTGACTAGTTAGCATATGATATGTGTTCTGCATTAGGTTCCTCCATTGAGGTAGTTTCATCCAGGATTATTGCAGTAGGGTGCTCTAGTTTGTTATGAATATAGAGGAGACACTTCATGTATATTAAAACCCTAAGACTATCCTTTCCCATAAAGATCAGAGTTTTTCTATGGAGTTGGTCTTTAGTAGGGTGGGAGAGGTTATGGAGTAGGTCATGGTCAACTTCATGTTCTAGAGTTTCCAGCATAGGGCACATCAGATATTGTTAGAGGTACCATCTTCTTGTTTTCTACATGGGTGAATTCTTTGTTAGATTTAGGAGTAGCTTAATCCATTATATCAACTACCATTGGACATGTTTTGAGGCATGAGGTAGATATGATTCCAATGGGATTGGTTTTAACTACACCAGTTGAAGGTCAAGATGACTTGTATGGAGTATATATAGACAGTGATCTAGTTATGAGTTAACAATGCTCTTGGTAATATTTTTTTTATGTTTATAGATAAGACCATATGAAATCATCCTTGACATGAATTGGATGTATTCAGTACATGATATTGAGTAGGCTGATAGAGTTTTATTATGATGATTGTGAGTCACATGTTTTTATTGGTGAGGAAGACCCTTAGAGAGGCATGTTTCATCCTTATATTCTATGATGGATAAGTTGATGCTGAGATCATCATTGGTTCATTAGTTGGTGTTTTGAAGGTATTTGAAATGTAACCTAATGTCTTTATAGTGGATGTTTTACAATTACCCCCTCAATGTGAGATAAAATTTGGGATCTAGATATAGCTAAGCGTGTCTCTAATCTTCATGACTCTGTATAGGATGGTTCCTTCTAAGTTGAGAGTACATCTAGATGATCTATTACAGGGTTGTTTTGTTCATATGAGTGTGTCAACCTAGGGTGCACCAATTGTTTTGTGAATAAGGCTGGTGGAATTTTGTGGACTTTTTTCAATTATCATCTCTTGAAAAATAGTGATAGTGAAGAACCACTATCCACTTCCATAGATTGATTTATTCGATCAGATGAAGGGAGCATGTTGGTTGTTTAATATCAATATATGGTTAGGATATCATCAGATGTAGGTGAAGGATGATAATATCCCAATGACTGATTTTCATTATCATCATGAGAGTTATGAGTTTGTTTTAATATTGTTTGGTGCGACTAATTATCCAATTTTGTTCATGGGGTTGATGCACATAGTGTTAAGATTGTTCCTGGATAAGTTCATGGTGGTTTTCAACGATGAAATTCTTGAGTACTCCATGTCTAAGGAGGAGCATACAGAGCATCTGTTTTCTATTTTGAGGTTTCTTTATCATGAATATCTATTTTAGAAGTTTTTAATGTGTGATTTATTGGATCATGAAGTTTGTTTCTTAGGGAATTTTGTATCCCATAAAGTATTAATTTTGGAACCTTTCATGATAGAGTTATTTGTGTCAAGGAAAGATCCCAATATAGTGGAAGAGGTGTAGAGGTTCCTTGGTCTTGTAGGATATTACATGAGGATCATATTTGATTTATCTCAAGTTGAAACTCCTCTAATGTCATTGAAAAAAATTATCATATATTCTTGTGGACAGACCAATGTTATTATGCTTTTTATTACCTGAAGAAGAATTTGTTCAGAACCCCAATCCTTTGTTTTCTAATAGAAGGAGTTCCGTTTTAGGAATTTTATGATGCTTATCATCCTGGATTTTGGTGTGTTCTGATGTAGTAGATATAAATTATTTCTTATGGGTCTCATAAGTTACATCTTCATGGGTGTATCTATGCCAACCATGATCTTCAGTTGGTTGAAGTTGTGTTTTCTTTGAATTTTTGGTGACATTACCACATAAGATATCATTTTCTGGGTTGTACAGATCATAAGATCCTAAGGTATGTATTCTCCCTACATGATTTGGACTTTCATCAACATCAGTGGATGGAATTCTTATAGGATTTTGAGTTTGAGATTTTTTATATTCTAGGAAAGTTAAATGTTCTGGACGAATCACCGGGAAGGAATTCACATAGTGATTATATGTGTGAATATAGAGACTATTAGAGAGTGATGGAATAACTCTCAACATTTCATCTAGATATGAGAGTGTTTAGAGGTACTGTATTTATTTTCCAGACGATAATGCAAATGTTTTTGGTGAAGTAGATGTAGGAGTCACAATTGGGGCATTTTGAGATAGAGGTCTATAGAGACCATGTTATTTTGTTAATTCCCCTGATTATTTGTCTAAGGATGGAAAATAATGCGTGTTTTCCATGGAAGCCTTTTCATTCATTCAATGATGCGTGAAATGGTTCTCTATGATTTCCATAGTTCTCTTATGGTGGTACATCCCAATGTGAAAAAGATATACATAGATTTGATAGGTTAGATTTGGAGTCAGAGGTTGAATCCTATAGTTAAATAGTTTTTTTCTCAATGTATGGTCTACCAGAAGGTGAAGGACAAGCACCGTCTTCCCTATGGTTTTCTCCTGCCATTAGATATTCCCTAGTGTAAGTGAGATGACATCACGATGAACTTTGTTACTATATTTCCTCAAGATCAGGGAGGATATGATTCTATATGGGTGATAGTGGATCATTTTAAAAAATCATCCCACTTTATAGTGATCAAGGTGTTAGGCTCAGTGGAGTTTTCATTGAGGAAATATATAGAGGAGGTGGTGTGACTCCACAGAGTTCTGAGGATGGTCATCTCTGATCAAGATCCTCGATTTAACTCTAGGGTGTGGACTGGTCTCCAATATGATTTTGAATCTTAGTAATACCCTATACCAACTTTTCATCCATATAAGTATAGTTAGACATAGTGGACCATCCAAACTCTTGAAGATATGTTGTTCTCTTATGTCTTAAATTTTGGAGGTTCATAGATGAGATAAGTTCCCTTAGTTGATTTTTCTTACAATAATAGTTTCCACACCAGCATTTATATAAAACCATTTGAATCATTTTATTACTGACCTTTCTATTCTTCATTGTGATGGACCAATGTTGAAGAGGTTGAAATTCTTAGGCTAAAACTAGTATAAAATATGATATATATGGAGCAAGCGATTAACATGAGGATAAAGGAAGTATATATTTTTTCAAAATCCAATATCGATCATGTGAGGAGACCTATGGAGGTTGACATTAGAGATCATGTGTTTTTAAAGGTGACTCCTCATTGTGGGATGAAATTTTTTGGTCATGAGTGTAATATTTCACCCCAGTTTGTTGGGCCTTTAGAGGTGTTTGATCATGTTGAAGCCCTGGAATATTGGACAGAACTTCTCCCATAGATGAGCCAGATGCATTATGTTTTTCACATGTCGTAGATCTATCATTATCTTTATGATGACTCTCATGTCATCGATTAGGGTGAGATCGATGTTGATGATGATGTGACCTTTAAGGAGCTACCTATGGAGATCCTTAACCTCTAGGAGAAAGTGTTTTATAGGAATTATATTCCATTGGTTCATTTCTCGTGGAAGAATAGTGTCATGTAAAAGAGTACATGGGAATGTGAGTCGCATAAAAAAATCTATAACCTGATCCATTTGATGTTTTTTTCTTCTATTGTAACATTTTTCTCTTGTGAATATTGACCTTTCTGCTTTATGAGATGGTATCCTCTTATTTCTTATTGTGGATTTACTATATTTTGAGAGGTATCTCCCCAAGGATAGAATTTAGGAGTTGGTTTTCACTGTTACATGGGTTTTCACTTGTTCCACTGATGTAGTGGTTGAGATCCTGTGATGGAGAGATCTTTGAGAGGCATCTCATTGAGTTTTTGTTCTAATGAACCCTTTTTGTTTCATCTTTACTTTTTGTTTTACATTCTAGAGGATCATAATTATTTGAGAGGTATCTAACGAAAGGTACTGGATCCAAATACTTTGACCCCTTTTTTATTTTTTAAGCCCAAGGAGTTCAGAGGAGGTTTGGAATGAGTCGGAGGGGTCTAAATGCTAAAAGATATAATTATAGAGATTACACACCATGTAATCTTTACACGCCATGTAAGTGAGTTTCTAGGCATGTGTAATTATTTTCACGATGTGTATTAATTTAATGTTAAATTATTCAAGGTGGCATATGTTTCAATGAATTTTGAAAACATGACATTTACCTGCTATGTAGGATTTATATACCATTTAAATGCCATGTGCAACATGCTTATAAAAGGCGAAGTGGATCAAGAGCTCTCAAACCCTAATCCACTTCTCCTAATTCTAGGAGATCCAATAACTCTATATTGTAACATTTTAGAATCCCTTTTATTGGGATTGATCCTTGGATTCTGTCTTTATCCATGGTGATCCAAGGTGTGTTCTTTCTTAATTTTCTACCAGGTTCTCCCTGATCATTCTCATTTCCTCTCATATATGGCACTTGATCTCTACTGTTCTGATGAGGTCTCTTTGTTGTTGTCGATGAATTTGTGGCATGATATATTTATAACATCAATTTTTACTTGTGGGATAGGTTATTGGATATTCGAAACATTTTCCCGTTCCCATGCAAGGAACATTGACTCCATTGTAGCAAGGGATTAATTGCTTCTATTTTATTTGTGTGAAATAAAAAATTTATCATGGTTGATCCCATTGAATAGAAATGAAATTACATAAATAATTATTTCATCAGATTAAAAAATAATTGGCGTTCAATCAAAATTTGATGCTTTATACTATTATAGTGGTTTGCCTCTTGATTAGAAAGATAGTGTGATATCTATTCTATTCTTTGTTAACATGTTATTATGTTTCTATTACCATGTTAAAATTAATAATGAATGTAAATATGTAATTACTTTATAATTAATTGGATTAATAATAACTAAAGATGGTGAATATTTGTAAATTGATAATGATAAAATCGATGAAATGTGTATATATGATTAAATGTGATATTTCATGTGATTAATTAAATTGATAAATAATTTCAAGAATTATAATTATTGTTCATAATGTTGATAGTAATAAAAAAATATAAAATGAGAATGGTACTTCTCATGGTTTTATGAGAATGGTTTAAATTATAGAGAGCATGTTTAGCTTCTGATAGCTTATTATAGTTTGATTCCTTAGGTTTTCCATAGTTGCAGCTTATTAATAATGAATTAATTAATTCAATATGGAAAAGAACCCATATTTTGTTAAAGAAAATATATAAGTAATGGGTTTTCCATCTGATTGAGAGGGCTGAGTTCCTTGAGTTTGGAGTTGTGAGAGCTAGTTTTTTTTGGTAAAGGATATATTCCATGTTTTAGAGCCTAGACTCCCATGTTGACTTTTCTTGTTAGTTTTACATAGCTTTTGTGATGTGATCAGGATGTGAGCTTCACTATGCGATGAGATATGGGGTTGGGATTCCCAGATGTGATACAAGATTGCGATGGATAAGCTTGGTATTATTGTTGTGATGTGGGGTGAGGAGAACAATTTATGTGGAAAAAGTTGATGCTTGTTAGGGTGAGATACATTAGGTTATGCATGTGAGTGTTGGGGATGAAATTTGATATGATGTAACTAGTTGAGTTTGGTCTTACCCATTGATGTGATTCTAAGAGTTGAGATGCTCACTTATGAATATGTTTAATGGCCAATGGCTGAATTAATTATTTTATCAATATTCATTTTTTCATTTCATGAAGCAGTTAGGTATTCTTGGTTTCATTTTTCCTCATATTGGTAGATAAGAATGGTTTTCTTAGTGTACATATATATCAAATGATGCTAATAAGGAATAAAAAATTCCAAACCCATGGGGTTAGTTTTTTTGTAATAAAAATTATAAAATGATGTTCATCTTGATAAACCATGGACTCAGATTGGATTTTTACTAGAGAGAATGGACTTTAATTTGATGTTTATTGTAATGTAATGTGGAATAAATTTAATGGTTAATTAATGAATAATGAATTAATTAACCAAAGGAAAATATAATAAGGGAATAAGTAATTATCATATCTATTTAAAATGCTTGTTTTTTTATAAGATATATTGTCTTTGCAGTGGAATATAAGAGTTTGGGAGATGCTAGCTACAATTGAGTTTAAGACTAGGTTATTACCATTGTGTGGTTGTGAGATATATTATATCTTGTTTATTCAATGATTTCATCTGCTACCCCAACCATGAAGATTGAAAAGACTAAAACCTAGTGGAATCTTGAAGGGCGATTTCCCTAAAAACCCGATTAGAGGATGGATGTCTGACTGCACCCTATGTCACCACTCTCTTCTCTTGGTTGTTACTTATGATGGTATATGCGGCGGTTATTTTATCCATATACGTTTATAAAGGGATTTGATGTATTATTCTTATTCACACACATGTATCTCCAAATATAGTATCCAAATAATTATTATAGGTATGACATATACAAGATATCATGTCTTGAGGTAATTACTTGGTGTATGGGTTGTAATTAATTGAGGTATAATACTCAAAGTATGATATATGGCATATAGGTTATGATGGATACTAAAAACTAATTGGTTACTATATACATATATGTAGATGAGATGATGTGATGATCAAGATGCATATTGTGTTTCCATGAACAAGTGTCTTTGGGATGGCTTATTTTGGAGAGAGATGTGTCAGGACATGCAACATTGGGGTAGAGCGGAAAACCATTGGGAAATGGGGGTGGGGTACCCTTGAAATTTCCTTATTTTATTATGCAGTCTCTTGTACAAGATACTTGGTTAGAGTTAGCTATAGTGTGACTTAGAACTTAGTATACCTGTTTAGGTGACAAGTTAGTTTCACTGCTGTTTACTGTGATTTAGCATGATTTATTTATATTTTTAATGAGAGGCTCTAAGTAGGATACAACTATGTATACTATTATTCTCACCCTCTATATGTATATAAAATATTTTTTAGGTTAGCCAAAGAAGGTTGGATATCAGGATAGATATTACTAGCTCGTGGTTTCATAGGACCTATTTGGGATTCGTGGTTTCTGCCATCATTACCTATTTTACTTGTAGTTTTCCTTTTAGTTGTTATAGTGTTGTATAGAATTGCATGTTTTCACTTAGTATTGTATGCACATGCACACACACACACACATGTCTAAGTAGTTGTTGTAACAAACCATGTATTTATAAAATAATACTTTTTAATTTATATTAATAATTATAAATAAGTTATTATTTTTACATTAAATGGGATTCTTTTTCCAATAGCATACTCAACACGTAACAATGTGTTTCTTTGAAATCTTATGTTTCACACAACTTTGATTTATACAGAAAAATAATATAATAATATTATTATTTTAAAAGGTAGTTAAGGCCTTGTCATTGTATTTGTAGGAATGAATAGAACTAAATACAATATGATTATAAATGTTTTTTAAATGTATTTACATTAATCCAATAAATTTTAGAGGCTTAAAATAATAATGAATCTGATTTTAAGCATGAAATACTTTAATATTTTAAAATATCATTTTACCGCCTTTTGATGGAAAACCCTTTTAAATATAGTTTTTGTAACTTTTATATGTTATATTTGAAAAAAATAAACATCTTCTATATAATTTGGACATTAAAATTTACTTTGGATAATTTTTTTGGTAATTTTATAATAAATTTCATTTTTAATGAATAAAGAAAAATACTGTAGTTTTATGCCAAAACTGCCTTTTAATCTAATTTATTTATATAGATATATTGTAAATTTAATTGGTTTTAAAGTATAATTGGATTATATTTTTTTATCATTTATTAAAATTCTTTTCATTGGAAGTAATTTCACTTTTAAACTGAACATAAAAACATGTAAATCTTTTGATAATTATTACTTCTTAAAAACACGCGTTTTGGTTTTGACTACGGGAATTAATTTTAAATTAATTTCTGCAACTTCTGTGTTTTGAATTTAGAAAAATGGATTCTATATTTGGAATTAGGAGGTTCAAATTGTGTAAATAAGAATCTTTTATTTGTAGACATTATGAATAGTAACTTCATCAATAATTTTATTTACTATGGTTAAAGGGTAAATATAGTAAATAAGGGTAAATAATAGTATTATAATAATATTAAACTACCCTAACACGTGTCCTAATACTAATTTATAAGATATTTCTGACCATGGGTATCTTTGGGTCGATTTTGGGACCCCATGGAGCCACTTTGATGTGAAAATGACATTTTATAAGAATTAATTTAAAGTAAAGAAAAATATAACATAAACATGTATCTTTTAATAATTTATTTTATATGGGGTTATATAAGTTATATATTAGAATATAAATAATTATTATAACTCTAAAAACATTTCCTACATAATGGTATCTTTTTTAATTTTTAGACATTAAATAAATAAATATATTAATGACAAAATGATGATGTAGTGATTACCTTATTAATGAATGATTTAAATAAATGAGATAATAAATATTAAAATAAATTTATTTTAAAACTTTTTATGTCATCAAAGAATTTTATGTATGATTATGAATTTTTATTTTTTAATTAATGAAGTTTTTTTGAAAGAGTCAAGTTTTTATGGATTTTTAAAAAGTTATGATATGAATAGCATAAAAATTGACATAAATGAGTTTTTAAAACAAATACTATTTTGTTAAATTATATAATAGTCTTAAAAATATACGATTCGTCCAAATGAATTAGATAATGTTGAAAATGTCATTAAAGAATAACTTTTCATTCGATTGGCATTTTATAGTAACTATATTAACCATATAGTACGAATATACAAGAAGACATGGTAAGAGCTAAATTAGTTAACTGAGGGTTAAAGCTAAATGATAAGGTTACATTGATGACCTAGACTTGTCTAAAAACTATTTTTTGAGAGTTTTTTGACCCAAATAAATATTATCTTTGAAATAAATGACTTTCAGGCCATTTGAAACCGAAAATCATTTTATAATAAAATAATACTTCAAAACTTTCATAAAGTGACCCTCCTCCCTCTTATAAAAGGGCATCACCTCTACGAATTTAATGACACCTATAAAGCCCCTTAAATCATCTAAAATCTTCCCAAATAAAGTCCTAAGATACCCTTATTTCTCATAGAATCCTTACCTTGGGAATAAGGAAATTCAAGAAAGCCTTTTGGCTCAAATCAAAGGGAGTTAAGAGTTTTAAGAGGTAGCATATTCTCTAAAGTTCCTTTCCATTATTTTAATTCGTCACTCCCTATTCTATTCTTATTTTTTGATTACATAACAATACCAGTATCCTAAATATACTAGGATGTTTTTATGGGAAGTATTAAAACTAATTTACACACACCTCTATCTAATGGATACAAACATACTGTTTCTATGTACGACGAACTACTGCTTCACGAAACAATGATTGTTCAATTTTTCCCTACTACCTCTCATGGTGGCCATTATAATGTCACTATATTTATATATGATATATATTATATTTATATTTTTTATTTTATTTTTCTTTTTATTTAAATCATATATTTATGTTTTTCATAATGTGTAAATATGATAATTTTATTTGAGGAAGTGTGGACTACCGCCCCCTTAAAGTGATATGACTAGTTCATGCCATAAACGGAACGTATAAAGGATGGTATTAATTAACTTATGTAACATATATAAAATATGATATTATACTATAATTTTAATATACCTATGTATCATTTAGTTTTCATTTATTTAAATATGAAAAAGAAATGAAAGTAGTGTTCATGCGTACGTAAAACTTACCATATCCATGAACGGTGCATTTTATTTCTTATCTGTAAATATTGAGAAAAATTATAAATAAATATATACAGGATATAAATTCAAATATATTATATATATATGATATTTAAATTATGAATGTGATTTTAGAGATAATGGAATTTTTACCACATAGAGAATTTCTATTCATAACAAGTTTATTTTTGACTCAAGTACCGAACATCAAAAAAACAATCGATATGAACTTGAATAAATATATGATTGCTATATTAAGGTAATAGGTGATATAAAAGGAATAATAAATATAATAAAGGTTCATAAGAAAGAAGAAATTAAGTTATGTTTATTATTCAGGAATATAAAGAACGAATGAGATAAGTCAGACTCAAGGTAAGGGATTTCTTCTCAATATCATTTCATTGAGGCATATTTTGGTTTATACACAACCATATTTTATATGTTGTATAATTATAAACTTTTGATTTTAATTTAATTCAATGATTTTCAAAAGTAATTATTTATTTACAAATCATTTTACTAAACAACAAAAGGAATGTTTCTTTTTAACGTACGTAGTGACAATGACCTTTCCACCGCCATGAGAATTATTTTATATTTATATTCCTCAACAAGACATAATTTTTTTAAAAGGAAAATAAATACCATATAAATTTTTTAATTATTTTGGTATTGAATGTTTTTTTTGATAAATCATCGATTATATCAATATCTAGAAATGATATATTTTGATTATAATATGGAAATATTATCATTCCTTTATGCTTGGTTTTTGTGTTATGATTAGGTTATGGTTCTTGGGCATTGTTTATGTATATGGGTGGTTCTGTGATAAACCAATGGTGGGTGATCTCAAGATAGATCTCCATTGGATTTGGTAACATGATGGAGGTAAACATTAATGATTTTCTAAAAATATTTAGAGAATATACTGTAATGGGTATTCCAAATGTAACTCCCTATGTAGATATGAAAGATAAAATGTAAGTATGTTATGGATGACACAAGTTACCTTTATGATTTATGATTTCTATGTGTTATTCATAAATCTTATGATTTCATGAGTTATGTTAATGATATTATGTTTTATGATTGAAAAGTATGAGTTCACTGATTAATAAGTATTGATGGACTAATGTTTTCTTTCATCATTTTATAACCCTTATTGAGATTTTTATGCTAATCCCATGTTTTTGTAATGTTTTAATAGGGTATAATGAAGGTTAAGAGAAATGAAGAATTCAATAAGATATATATTAAGAAAGGAATTATTATTTTATTTAATGAGTTTTATTGTTGTAAAAAAATTGGTTAGAGAAAAAGTGTCTACATTGTAGTATTTGAGATATAATGTAATAGTTATGGCCTAATTCTATAAAACTTTGAACTTTAAAAGATCCTTAATGTAGAATTATTCACTTAACTCAAGATTATTCAATGTTTAAGGTTGGGGCCTTATAGTTGGTATCAAAGGTCAGTTTCGATAACATTAGGAGTTAGGATATTGTTAAATTAATATCCATAAATTATTTTTACTTTATAGTAAGATTGAAATGATATAGAATTTGAAGATTACCATGTTTATTCATCTAAGATATTTATATGTTTAGAATGGTTTTCCATAGAGTAAATAAGGCAGCTATTATGGGACACCATCAAGAGGAAAAAACCTTCCAAATTAGAAATCTAAGATGGTCGAAATCAGAACTGAGCAGTTTGTTTTAGTGATGGCACAATTGAATTAGGCTATAAATGGTGGTGGTATCCATGCATGAGATCATTCAGATCAACTAAAGAAGAACATGTCATTAGTGGAGCATTTTATGAGGCAACATCCCCATCATTAAAATGATCATATAGCCCTGTGCTCACTGAAGGGTGGGTTAAGGCACTGAAAAATATTTTTGATGTCATGGGGTGTTTAGAACTTCAAAAGGTTAGTAATTCTATTTACTGTTTTGAAGGTGAAGCTGATTAGTAGTGGTATATGGTTAAAAATATCAAGTATAGTGAGGAGATCGATGCTATTGATCATATGAATTCAAAGGTATGTTTCTTGATAAATATTTTCATAAGGCAGTTCGACTTAGGATAGAAAGAAAATTCTTGGAATTAAGGTAGGAGGATGACTCAATGGTTTCTTTTGAAGAAAAATACACTCGACTGGTAAGGTATGCTCTAAATTTCATATGGGATCTTGATAGTAAAATCAATCATTTTTACTTAGGATTAAAGCCAAAGTATCGAAGGACATTATCTTTTCATGAGTTAAAAAGTTATGAAAAACTTGTTCGATGTGTGGAGAGGGTGGAAATTTATTTTGCCAATGATAAGGTGTTATTTAAAAAATAGCAGAATAAGAGGTCGAGGTGGTAGAAAAAAGGGAATAAATATTCCAAAAAGTCTAATGGTATGAAACTTAAGTTTAGAGTTTGTGAAAATTATGGTAAAAAGAGCACTAGAGAGTGCCTTTTGAATTCTAGTAAGTGCTTATGATGTGGTAAAATGATACATAAGGCTTGTAATTTCACTAAAAAAGATCACGGTATTGGTAAGACAAAATATGATTTACAGTCAGAAAAATGTTATAAGTTCAATGAAATGGGTCATTATGAAAATGAGTGTCCAACAAAGAACTCAAATGAAGGAATGAAACTGGAATACAAGAAGAAAGGGGTGGAGAAATTATTTGCAACTACTTTAGTAGATGTTGGTAAATCAAATAAAATAGTATCAGGTATAATGCTTTTTTATTCATATTATGCCAATGTGTTGTTTGATTCAGGGTCTACACATTCTTTCATTTCTGATAAATTTTGTAGTAAATTGGGAATTAAATATCAAGATATGAATCCTAAACTTGTGGTAAAAAACCTGGAGGAAATATTGAGACAAAAATAAATTATAAGAACCTTCATGTCCTTATATGTGGAAAGAATATACCTACAAACCTTATTATTTCTCCTCTATTAGAGTTTGATGTTATTTTGGGTATGGATTGGATTTCCGTTTTTCATGTTAAGATTGACTACAGAGCTAAAGAGTTTTATTTTCAGAAATAATTTCAGTTTGTGCACAAGAATGAAACCTTACTTTTGATAACATATCAGGAATATGATAAACTAGTAAAAGATGGAAATGAATGTTATTTTCACATATTGTTGAGTACAAATGAACTATTCAGATTAATGATGTCCTAGTGGTAAATGAGTATCTTTATGTTTTTTCTAATGAGTTGCTTTGTATAATACATGATCAGGAAGTTGAATTTACTATTGACTTTGTTCTTGATACTAATCTAATTTCAAAACCCCCTTATCGAGTGACTCAAATTGAACTTTTAGAGTTGAATAAGCAATTGCAGGAGTTATTAGATAAATGTTTTATTCGACCTATCACATCACCATGGGGTGATCCTATCTTGTTTGTTAAAAAGAAATATAGTTCAATGAGACTATGCATTGATTATAGAGCCTTGAATAACATAAATGTTAAGAACAAGTATCATTTTTCTCATGTTGATGATTTTTTTGATCTTCTCTTGGGAGATTAGTATTTATTCGAAGATTGACTTGAGGTTGGGGTACCATCAGTTGAAAGTAAAGGAAGAAGACATTCTGAATACCTCGTTTCGTACAAGATATGATCGTTATGAATTTTTAGTCATGCCTTTTGGGTTAACCAATGCACATTATATATTCATGGATCTTATGATAAAATTTTCTATGAGTTCTTGGATAAGTTTATGGCTGTTTTTATTCATGATATTTTGGTATATTCTAAATGTAAAGAGGAGAATGAATTTCATTTAAGGGTTGTCTTTAAAACCTTAAAAGAAAAGAAACTGTATGGGAAATTCATAAAGTGTGAGTTTTGGTTACAAAAAATTTCATTCCTTGGTCACATTGTTTCTAAATATGGAATAACTGTTGATCCTACTAAAACAAAAGTAGTTAAAGAATGTACAAGACCCACAAATATAACTAAGATTCATAGTTTTCTTGCTTTAGAAGGTTATTACAGAAGGTTTGTTGAAATTTTTTCATGGTTATATATCCCACTGACTATGCTAACTAGAAAAGGTATTAAGTTTATCTGGAAAAAATAACGTGATGAATTTTTTAAGGAATTTAATGGATGATTGGTGAATGCTCTAGTTTTGGCACTGCCTTCTAGAAATTGTGAATTTTTATCTATAGTGATGCTTCTTTGAAAGGAATTGGATGTATCCTTGTGAAGAATGATCAGGTAATTTATTATTCTTCATATTAGTTGAAATCTCATGATTTAAATTACCCTACACATGATTTGGAATTAGTTACTGTTGTTTTTGAATTACAAATTTGTAGGCATCATTTGTATGGCGTAAAGTGTGAAATATATAAAAATCACAAAAGTTTGAAGTATATATTCACTCAGAAATAATTAAATCTGATAAAAAGGATATGGCTAGAATTGGTCAAGGATTATGATTGCACGATCCATTACCATCCCGAAAAGGAAAATAAAATAGATGATTCTTTGAGTCGAATGAGTAATGACACATTAACCATGATACATTTGGAATGAGATCCGTCTATTTTTTATTTGATGAATTTTGGATTGGAAGTTGTTGGTGCAGGGAATTACTATATTTTATTTCAGGTTATAGTACAATCACCTCTATTAGAAAGAATAAATAAAGCATAGAATAAAGACAGTGAGTTGCAGAAAAGGGTATAATTGGTTCATAAGGGTAAGTTAACATAATTTAACATTGATGAAGATTGTGTTTTGAGGTTTAGAAGGGGGTTATGTGTGCCTTGTGACTCATAGTTGAAGAAAGAGTTGTTATGTGAAGCTCATAGTAATTAGTTTTCAGTTCATCCTAGAAGTACTAAGATGTATAGGGATCTTCAGGAGTATTACCAGTGGGATGGAATGAAAAGAGATATTTCTAGCTTTACCTTGAGATGTTTGACTTGTCAACAAGTTAAAGTAAAACAACAATTACCAAAAGAGATGCTTCATCCTTTTCTAATTCCAGAGTATAAATGGGAAAATGTGTTCATGGATTTTTTAGTGGGATTAACAAAGACATCTTGAGGTAACAATGTAATATGTGTTATTATTGATCGATTGACTAAATCTTCTCATTTTCTCCCTATTCGAGAAACTCTATCTCTAGATCAACTTTATCAATTGTATATTAAACAGATAGTCAGTTTACATGGAGTTCCCCTCTCTATTGTATCTGATCATGATCTCAAGTTCACTTATAACTTTTGAAAGGGCCTTTAGAATTTGTTGGGTACTGAATTAAATTTTATCACAGCTTTCCATCTGCAATCAGATGGGAAGTCAGATCAAAGAATTTAGACATTGGAAGATATGTCACATACTTGTTCAATTGATTTCTAGGGAAGTTGGGATCAAAATCTTTCTTTGGTTGAGTTTTTTTTATAATAACATTTGTCATTCTAGTATATAGATGGAGCCATTTTAATAATTATATGGAAAGATGTGTCAAACTCAAGATTTTTGGGATGAAGTAGGTGAAAGGAAGTTGATGGGACCAGAATTGGTAAAAGAGATGGTAGAAAAAGTTTTGTTGATTCAAAAGAACATGATATCAACTTAGAGGAGACAAAAAAAGGTATATGGATAACCAGAGGAAGGATATTTATTTCAAGGTAGGTGATCATGTCTTTCTCAAAGTTTCTTTGTGGAAAAGTGTGATGTGTTTTGGTAAGAAGGGAAAGCAGAGATTGAGGATCATTAGTCCCTATGAAATCCTGGAGAAAGTTGGATCAGTTGCATATAGAGGGGATTTAACTCCAATTTTATCCTAGGAACAAATTTTTTTTCATGTTTAAATGTTGAGAAAGTATATGCTGGATCTATATCATGTTTTGAGTCCAGATAAAGTTCATTTAGAAGAGAATCTTTCTTATGAGGAATAACAAGTACAAATTCTTGACTGTAGGTAGAAAGTGTTTCGGAATAAGGTAATTCATCAGGTAAAGGTTTTTAAAAAAAACCATATGGTTGAATATGAAACATGATAATATGAAAATTATACAAGGGATAAATACCTCCATTTATTTGATAAGTGAATAGAATTGCGGGGAAGCAATTCCCAATGCAGGGAAGGATGTAACAACCAAGGTATTTATTAAATAATACCTTTTAATTTCTATTAATATTTATGAATAAGATATATTTTTTACATTAAATGGTATTCTTTTTCCAATATCATACTCAACACGCAACAATGGGTTTCTTTGAAATCTTACATTGCACACAACATTGAGCTATACTGAAAAATAATATAACAATATTATTATTTTAAATGGTAGTTAACGCCTAGCCGTTGTAGTAGTGGGGATAAACAAAACTAACTACAATATGATTATAATTTTTTTTTAAATTCATTTACATTTATCCAATAAATTTTAGAGGCTTAAAATAAGAATGAATCCGATTTTAAGCATAAAATACTCTAATATTTTAAAAGGTCATTTTACCACCTTTTGATAGAAAACCCTTTTTAAATCTATTTTTTCACTTTTATATGTTATATTTTACAAAATAAACTTCTTATATATAATTGGTACATCAAAATTTACTTTGGATAAATTTTTGTTAATTTTATGATAAAGTTCATTTTTAATGAATAGTGAAAAAATACTGCATTTTTAAGTCACAACTACCTTTTAATATAATTTATTTATATATTTTTATTGTACTTTAAATTGGTTTCAAAGTTTAATTGGATTATATTTTTATCATTTAATACAATTATGGTCATTAGAAGTAATTTTATTATTAATTTGAACATAAATACATGTCAATCTTTTGATAGTTATTACTTCTTAAAAACACACTTTTTTAGTTTTGACAATGGGAATTAATTTTAAATTAATTTCTACAACTGATGTGTTTTGAATTTGAAAAAATGGATTCCATATTTTGAATCAGTAGGTCCAAATTGTGTAAATAGGTACCTTTTATTTTTAGACATTATGAATAGTGACTTTAGTAATTATTTTATTTAACATGGTTAAAGCGTAAATCTGGTAAATAAGGGAAAAACAGTATTATAATAATATTAAACTACCCTAACATGTGTCCTAATACTATTTTATGATATATTTACAACCCTGGTAATCCTTGGGTCAATTTTGGGATTCCATGGAGCCACTTTGATGTGAAAATGACATTTTGTAAGAATTAATTTAAAGTAATGAAAAATATAACATAAACATGTCTCTTTTAAAAAAATAATTTTTATATGGTGTTATATAAGTGATATCTTGGACTATAAATAGTAAATAGAAAGATAAAAATATTTCCTACATCATGGTATTTTATTTATAATTGTTAGACATCAAATAAATAAATATATTTTTGACACAATGATGATGTAATGATTACCTTATTAATGAATGATTTAAATAAATGAGAATATAAATAATAAAATAAATTTATTTTAAAACTTTTTATTCCATAAAATAATGTTATGTATGATTATGATATGTTATATTTTAATTAATGAAGTTTTTTTTAAAATAATCAAGTTTTTATGAATATTTAAAAAGTCTTGATATGAATAGTATAAAAATTGACATAAATGCGTTTAAGAATTTTTTTATTAAATTATATAACAGTACAAAAAAAATATAATATTCGGCTAAATTACTAATATAATGATTTATATATCATTAATTAACCACTTTATGTTTGATTTACATTTTATAGTAACTATATTAACCATATAGTATGAATATACCAGAAGACATGATAAGATTTAAATTAGTTAACTAAGGGTTAAAGCTAAAAGATAAGGTACACTTTGTGACAAAGACTTGTCTAAAACATATTGGTTGATATTTTTTCAACCCAAATACATCTTATCTTTTAAATAAATTTCTTTTGGACAATTTGAAACAGAAAATCATTTTATAATAAAATAATACTTAAAAACTTTCTTAAAGTGCCCCTCCTCCCTCTTATAAAAGGGCATCACCCCTACCAATTTAATCACACCTCTAAAGCCCCTTGGAGCATCAAAACTATTCCTAAATAATATCCCAACATACCTATATTCTTTATATAATCCTTACCTTGGGAAGAAGGATATTCAATAAAGCCTTTTGGATCAAATCAAAAAGAGTTACATGTTTTAAGAGGTAGCATCTTCTTTAAAGTTCCTTTCCATTATTTTACTTCTTCACTCCCTATTATATTCATATTATTTGATTACAAAACAACAACAGTATCCTCAATATAATAGGATGTTTTTATGATAATTATTAAAACTACACTTACACACACCTCCATCTAATGGATACGAACATAATATTTCTGTGTACGGCGAACTACTGC
Source organism: Viscum album (assembly GCA_963277665.1). Lineage (NCBI taxonomy): Eukaryota > Viridiplantae > Streptophyta > Magnoliopsida > Santalales > Viscaceae > Viscum > Viscum album. Next base: position 779,153,466 of record OY728158.1, read on the forward strand.
CTCACGATACAATGATTGTTTAATTTTCCCCTACCACCTCTCATGGTGGCCATTATAATGGAAATATATTTATATTTGATATATATTATATTTATATTGTTTATATTCTTCTATTTTTTTTATTTAAATCAAATATTTATGTTTTCCATAATGTGTAAATATGATAATTTCATTTGAGGAAGTACTGACTACCACCCCCCTCAAAGTGATATGACTCATTCATTCCATACATGGAACGTATAAAATATGGAGTTAATTAACTTATGTAATTTATATAAAAAATGATATTATACTGGAATTTTAATATACATATGTGTAATTTATTTTTCATTCCTTTAAATATGAAAAAGAAATTAAAGTAACGTTCATGCGTACGTATGACTTACCGTCTCCATGAACGGTCCATTTTATTTCTTATCTCTAAATATTATATAATATTCTAAATAAATATATATAAGATCTAAATACATATATAAAAGATTTATATTATATTTAAATCATGAATATGATTCTAGAGATAATGGAATTTTGACCACATGGACAATTTGTAATTATAGCAAGTTCATTTTTAACTCAATTACCGAACATCGACAAAACAATCGATATGAACTTGAATAAATACATGATTGTTATAGAAAGGTAATAAGTGATGTAAAATGAATAATAAACTTAATTTTTTTTCATAAACTAGTAGAAATTAACTTAAGTTTATTATTCAGGAATATAAATAATGAACGAGACAAGTTGGACTCAAGGTTAGATATTTTGTCTCAATATCTTTTCATTGAGGCATATTTTGGTTTATACACTACCTTCTTTTATATGTTGTATAATTATAAACTTTTTCCTTTAATTTAATTTAATGGTTTTCAAAATTAATATTTTATTTACGAATTTTGTTACTAAATGACAAAAGAAATGTTACTTTAACGTACGTGGTGACAATGACCTTTCCGCCACCGCAAGAATTATTTTATATTTGGATTCCATAACAAGACGTAATGTTTTTAAAAGGAAAATAAATACCACATACCATTTTTATGTATTTTTTTATTGAAAAAGTTTTTGAGAAATCATCAATTGTATCAATATCTTGAAATGATATATTGTGATTTTAATGTGGAAATATTATCTTTCCTTTATGCTTATTTTATATGTTATGATTTTGTTAAGGTTCTTGGAATCTATTTACATATACAAGTGGTTCTGTGATAAATCAAAGGTGGGTGAGCCTGAGATATCTCTCCAATGCATTGGGTAACATGACAAAGGTAAACATTAATGTTTCTCCTTAGATATTTAGGGAATATACTATGATGGTTATTCCAAACGTAACTACCTATATAGTTGTGAAAGATACAATGTTAATATGTTATTGACGCCACAAGTTACCTTTATGATTTATGATTTCTACATGTTATTCATAAATCTTATGATTTCATGAGGTATGTTAAAGATCTTATGTTTTATGAGTGAAAAGCATGATTTAATTGATTATTAAGTATTGATGGACTAATGTTTTCTTTCATCATTTTATAACCCTTACTAAGCTTTTCATGCTCATCCCATGTTTTTGAAATGTTTTTCATAGGGAATAAGGAAGGGAAGTTAAAGGAAGAATTCAAGGAGATTTATATCAATGAAATAATTATTTTTTTATTTAATGAGTTTTATTTTTGTGAAAAAAATTGGTTAGATTAGAAGTGTCTACATTGTAATATTTGAGATGTAATTTAATATTTATGGCTTAGTTCTCTAAAACTCTAAACCTAAAAAGATCCTAAATGTAGAATTATTTACTTTATTGAAGATTATGAAATGTTTAAGGTTTGGTCTTTATAGGAGTTGATTGATATTTCTATCTTATCTATATCTCTGTCTTAAAAATGTTCTCTTAGAGGGAAATTCTCCCCATATGTATGATTACTACACCATCAGTTCTAGTCATCAATGTGGGGTATACTGGTGGCAGTACTTGGGCAGTCACCATCTTCCTTCCCACATTGCTGACCTAGGAGGGGTATACTTTGGGGGGTGGGGTTCATGAAAAATATCTTCACTTTTTTTGTGCATCCACCTGAGCATCAGGTTCACCAAAAAATTATTTTTGTGTGAAAAGTAAATGATGGGGCCACTGATCTAATTTTTAGATTAGATTTATTTTAAGAAAATAATTTATTTATATTTGTTAGACCGAAACACCCTTCACATCACCTGTAATGTGATTAAAATATAACTCAAACCTAATAAAATTAAATAAAATCAAAAAATATAATAAAAAACCTTTTAAAATAAATATAAGTAAAAATATAAAATATAAAATAATAAAAATATAATAATAGTAATAAAACTAACTGTATTACAATAATTAATAATTAGTAATATGTTTATAAATATATAATAACTACTTATTTATTTTTTAAATATATAAGTTTTTATATTTATCCCCTCTAAAATAAATATACTAAAATCACTATTTTTTTATTAATAATACATGTCAAGTATTTATACATTACATGTACATGTATTTTTTCAATATAAAATTTCAGTGAAAATTTTCTTTTTTAACAATCAAATTTTCAATGTTTTTTTAATTTTTAAAATTTTTTAATATAAATTTTGATTAAAAAATTCATCATATATATTTTTTAAGAAATATAGGTTATGGTGAAAATATGTACTGAAAAGTTTTAAATTTATGTTTAAATTTGAACATCAATTTTCTTATGGGAAATGTGGAGTGAAATTTGTCATTATAAATTTTCGCAGCAAATATGTAGTGAAAATTTAGATTGTTTTTATATATTAATTTATTTTGTTTGCATAAAATGAATTTTTTTTTATAAATTCCCATTGAAAAAAATCTTTTTGTTAATAATTGGAATAATATGATGTGTATGAAATAAACACTTTAAATTATTAGTGGAAGTTTTCAAAGAAAATTTCTAGCAGAAATAACCAATGAAAATTTCCATTTTTTATTTTTTTTATTAATATAAACTCACTTATAATTTAAGAAGAAATTCAAACTAAAAATATAAGATGAAAATTTATATTTATATTTTTACTATAATTTTCCAGTGAAAATTTTCATTGATTGTTTATATATTAATTTATTATTAGTTTTAATTAAATTCTAAATTTGAAATGAAACTTTTTTGAAAACTCTAGTGATTTTATTTCTATTTTTTAGTTTTGTATACTAGTACTAGAAATTTATAATTGTAATTTATGACAATAACATGGTCATCATATGATCCTAGTTAGCGAAAGTGGAGAAAAATTCATTCGTAATCTGTCCTAGATAGGATCAACATTCAATTAATAGAGAAGAACATTGAAAATAGATCATACCAAGAATTTCGTTGTTGCAACATGCATAGGTTCCATAGATAAATATAAAATTTCATTTTGAATTTTCTTTATAAAATTTCAATGGGGTTGTGTGACTTTCTAGTGTAAATTTTCACTCAAAAATTATATTGTATATTTATATTTTTAAATATACATATATTTATGTATATACATATTCATGTATTAAAATTGTGTACTATTAATTTCCAATTAAAATCTTTAGTATTGATTTATATCAGTGTAGATTTAAAGTGTAAATATAAAACACTAAATTCAAATGACAATTTTCATTATTTTTTTATAAAAGTGTTGAATATTTGCAAAGTACAATTTTTACATGAAATTTATAAATTAACGTTATCACATATAATTGCATTTTTATGTGTGTCTTTGTGTGTTTTTAGTTTTCATTGAAAATTTTCATCATATACAGAAATTTTATTAGAAATTTTTAGTAAAAATTTACTCTGTGAATATTAAATGAAAATATCTAGAGAAAAATATACATTGAAAAGTTTTACTAGAAATTTCAATCAAAATTTACACTAAAATATTCCAGTATAAATTCTCACTAATGGTTTCTAGTGTAAATTATAAATGATTTTTTTGTTGAAATTACATTTTTATTCATGTTTTAATATATCTTCATTGTAATTTAATGTGTGAACTTTAAGTGGAATTTTCCATTCAATATTTTCATGGGACATTTCTAATAGAAGTGTGCAATGGAAATTTTCTGGTTATGTATTTACTGAAAGTTTCTCAGAGAAGTCTACACTTTAAATTTCTAGTGGAAGTTTGCATTGGAAATTTATTGTGGGACATTGAATTGAAAATTTCAATAGAAAATTTCCATTTCAAAATTTCTATGATAAATTACATTTTTTATTTATGTGTTATTAATTTTTTAGCTAAAAATTTAAACATACATTTATTTTATAATTTTTGTAAACAATTTTTTAGTTCAATTATAATAAAAATTATTTTGAAATATGCTCTAGAAATTTATGTAGAAATTTTCACTAAAAGTTTCTAATGGAAACATGTAGTAAATGTTACTAATGAATATTTTAAATTCACTTGTTCTATTGAAAACATAAATTGATTATTTATGTATTCATATATTTATACTAAAAATTTAGACATATATTTATTTTATAATTATTCTAATCAAATTTATTGTATAGACTTCCACAAAAAATTCCACTAGAAATTATATATATATAATGATTTTCCATGTAAAAATAATATTTTTTTAATAATTTCATTATAATAAACTTTATAATATACATAATAATTTCAATATATATATTTATATATTACACATATTTAAAATATTATGAAATATAATATATTTAATATATATAATAAATATATATAATAAGTGAAAATGGTATGCAGATGAATTCTGGTAAAAAAATATTTTGAACTCTTAGGTTGGAGGTCCCAAAATCAGATGATATTACGATTTTCACTCCACTCTTTTTTAATAACCAATTTCTTTTTTATAATGCTTTTATTCTTTTTTATTTTAAAGAAAAATAAATTCTTTATTTAATATCTCAATTTGTAATATATATATATATATCAAATTTCATAACATAATCGTTTTGTAATGTTCTAATGAAACATAACACATATATATATATGTATATTGTGTAACATATATGTAACATACTAAGTAAATAAAGAATATTAAATTATCATATTTATCAATATTTGTGAATAAAATTTTAATATTACTTTAAAGGGAATTCTATGCTCGATGGAGTACCCAATACACAACAACGAGTTTCTTTGAAATCTTACGTTGCACACTAATAATAAAATAATATTATTTTAAATGGTAGTTAATGCCTAGCCGTTGTAATGGAGGGAATGAACAGAACTAACTAAAAAATTATTATATATGTTTTTCAAATATTTTTACTTTTATCCAATAAATGTTAGAGGCTTAAAATATGAATGAATCCAATTTTAAGCGTAAATATTCAAATATTCTTTAAAAGGTCGATTAACCACCTTTTGATGGAGAACCCTTTTTAAATACACTTTTTGACATTTTTATATGTTATATTTGAAAAAATAAAATCCTTCTTTAGAATCAGGACATCAAAATTTACTTTCTTTATGTTTTTGATATTTTTCCGATGAAGTTCATTTTTTAATGAATAGTGAATGGTGTTGTATTTTAATTCAAAAAGTCCTTTTAATATAATTTATTTATATGGTTAGATTATCTTATTAATTGGTTTTAAAGTGAAATTATAATATATTTTTACCATTTAATTCAATGGTGGACATTGGAATTAATTTCACTTTGAAATTGGACATAAACAAGTGTCAATCTTTTGATATATATTGTTTCTTAAAAACACGCTATTTGTTTTGACAATGAGAATTGATTATTAAATTAATTAATGTAACTTATATGTTTTGAATTTTTTAAAATTGAAATCATTTTTGAATTCGGAATATCAAATATATCTTAGGGTGAATTTTTGGTATTTTTCTAAAAAACTTCAATTTTTGATGAATAGTGAAACCACTAAGTGGTAGTTAAAAAACTGATTTTTCGTTTAAATGAAATTTTACTGCATCTATGAATTTAATTTTAAAAATATGAAATATATATTTGTCATTATTAAGTAAAATGTGTTTCAATGGGATGAAAATAATTTTTGGGGAATAGTAACTTTTGAGTTTTATTAATCACGATTAGAGGTAATTAGTGTAATTTAAGGTAAAAATAATGTTTTAATAATATGAAATTACCATGACACATGTACTAACCTTATTTTATGAGTCATGGTTGTCCATGACAATCCATGGGTCAACTTGAGGACCCCATGGATCCACTTGGGTAAGAAAATGACATTAATAACGTTTTATTTAAAGTTAAAATAAAAATATCACAAACATGTATTATTTTACTAAATTTTTTTTTACTTGGGGTTATATAAGTAATATTTTTGACTATAAATATTCATTAGAAATATAAAAAAAATTCCTACATCATGGTAATTTTTTAAAATTTTTAGACATTAAATAAATAAATTTATTTATGACACCATGATGATGGAGCGATTACCTCATTAATGAACGATTTAAATAAAATGAAAAGATAAGGTAAAATATAAGACTTAAAATTGTCTAAAACCTATTTTAAGGGTGTATTTCGAACCCTTATCACCTTATCCTATAAATATATTATTTTGGGACGTTTAAAATCTGAAAATCATTTCATAATAAAGTAACATTTCATGACCTTCCAAGAGTGCCCCTCCTCCCTCTTTTAAAAGGCCCCCACCTCTACTCCCTTACCCACACCTCTCAAGCACTTATATCATCCAACCTCGACTCCTATTGTCTCTAAAAATCCCTTTCTTCATCCTATAATCCTTACCTTGGGCATAAATCTCTTCAATAAACCCTTTTGGTTCAAACCAAGGGGAGTTACCCGATTTAAATGCAATGTCTTCTCTTATGTTCTTTTGTTTTATTTTGCTTCTCCAACCCCCTAAACTATTTTTATTCCTTTCTTTTGTAACAAAAATAGTATCTTAAATATACTAGGATGTTTTTATGATAATTATTAGAGCTAAAATTACACACACCTCCATCTAATGGTTAAAGAACATACTGTTTCTGTGGATGGTGAATTACTGCCTCACGAAACGATGATTGTTCAATTATCTCCTACCGCCTCTCATGGTGGCCATTATGATGTCACTATATTTTATATATGATATATATGGTATTTATGTTTTCTATATGCTTCCATATTTTATTTTTAAAACATACCATTAGGCTTTTCAGGTTGTGCAAATGCGATAATTTCATACGAGGAAGTGTGGACTACTGCCCCCTCAAGTGATGTGACTCATTCATGAAATACATGGAATGTATAAAGAATGAAATTAATGAACATATGTGACCTATATAACATATATATTCAACTGGAATTATAATATATATATCTCTCATTTATTTTTAATTCCATTAATATGACAAAGAAATGAAAGTAGCGTTCATGCGTACGTACGACCTACCGTTTCCATGAATGGTGCATTTCATTTTCTATATCCAAATGTTATGGAATAGTATAAAATGAATTTATACTGGATATATAGGATATTTAAATCATTAATACAATTCTGGAGATGATGTACTTATAACTACATGGAAAATTCTTATCAAACAAGTTCATTTTTGACTCATATACCGAACATCGACAAAAACGTCTGATATTAACTCTCATAATTAACTAATTATAATAAAATTATAATATGTGATATTAATTGAATAATAAACTTTGAAGGAGGTAATTAAGAAGTTATAAATTGACCAAAGTTTATTATTCAGGAATATAAAGAAATGAACAAGACAAGTTGGACTTGAGGTAAGGGATCCAACCTCTCTCTTTCTTTTCAAGTACTCTCTTTTATGTCATTTATTTTATGCTACATGTTTTTATGTTAGAGGATGTTCTTTTATATTAAAAATACTGTAATTTGTATTTACATATGATGAGAGATTCCCTATTACTCTCATCAATTCATTTTAATAATTTTTAAGCGGTGCCGTTAGGCTGCCGAATTTTCGTAAGGGATTTCTTATCTCACTTTTAATTCCGTGAGATTTCCATTGGTCACCACTTATTTATGGAATGTGGTGTATTGTGTACTTAACATTGATATATATTATCATGATTCTATTTATATTCATGTCTTTATGAAATTCATTTGGTGGTTATTATCTTTTGGTCTACGACTCGATTGATTACAATGAGGTAAGGGGTTTTTATCTCACTTTTTATTCCCGTGAGATTCATGCTACATTTTCTAGTATTTACTTTTGTGTGGTGTATTTACTGACCATTATTATACTATTTGTGTAATATAATCTCGTTTATGGGTATTTACATCTTCATTTAATGACCCTTTTTCATGGGGTGTAAGTTTCGAAAGTTACCCAAATCGGCAAGGGAACCTTTCTCCCTCCTATTTTTAAAAGACTTCTTTTTTGTTAGGACTTTTAATTTACATATTCTTATGTTGGGATATGTTATTATATATCCTTATTGATGTAAATGTTATTTAAAAGTGATGATATACCCTTTTTATCTCTTATCATCTCATTTTATGAAGTTTAAAGTGACGCCGTTAGACTATCAAATTTTTGCAAGGGAACTTTTTAATCCAATTTCAATTCTTTTTGTTAAACCTCTACTTCTTGATTATGTCATGCTATGAATATGTGTGGATGAACTCTGATTGTTTTACACTTAATATCCACTTATATTGGGTGTATTTATATTAATCACACATAATTACGTAATTGATTTATCTTTAATCTAAGGATACTGTCTTTGTAAGGGACTTCGTCTCAATCTCCTTTCATTGAGGCATATTATGTTTTATACACAACTTTATTTTATACAGTGTATAAACCCCTTTGACTTTTACTTTTATTAAAAAGGAATATTTTCACTACGAAGCATTTTACTAAATGACAAAAAGTATGTTTTTTTAACGTACGCAGTGACAACGACCTTTTCCGCCGCCGCGAGTACTATTTGACCTTTGGCTTCCTTAAAAAGCCGTAATGTTTTTAAAAGAAAATAAATACCATATACTCTTTTATGTATTTTGGTATTGAAAATGGATTTGTTATGTCAATATATTTAAGTGATATATTGTGATTGAAATGTGGAAATGTTTTATGTCTTATGATTTTGTAATGGTACATAGACATTTTACGGGTGGTTACATGATAAAACATATGATAGGTGGTTCCGTGAATACCAGGACGGGTGGTTACATTATAACCTCCAATTCATTGGGAATGGAAGTCGGCCGTATGGCTTTTCCATTTAGTGATATGTGTAGAAGTCGGCCATATGGTTATTCCATTTAAGTATATTTATTTCCCAAGTTATCTTTATATGTTATGTGTTATTTATATGGGTTTTATGGTAATATTTTGGTTACAAAAGGGTAAGAAACTATATTTTATTCATTGAAGAGTATTTAATACCTCAAAAAGGTGAAAATAATTACTTATGATAAAGTATTCATGGTTTACTTGTTATTTTGAAAAACTAACAGTTTCCTTCCTTATGTATCCCTTATTGAGATTTTTATGCTAATCCCAAGTTTTTGAAATATTTTCCATAGGACTTAAATATGAATATGGTCAAGGATGGGATTAAGGAAAGACATGCTATGTAAAACATGGAACTAGACATGTTTCTTTTTAAGAGTTTTTATTTTATGAAAACTTAGTAGAAGTGTCTACTTTGTAATCTTTTGATATGTAATTGTTATGTCCTAATTATCTAAAACTATAAACCTGAAAAGATCCTCTATGTGAATTATTCATTTAATTCATGATTATGTAATGTTTTAAGGCTAGGTCCTTATAGATGGTATTAGAGAAAGGTTTAGATAACTTTAGAGGTTAGGGTATTCTTTAAGCACAAATGACATTATAATAATGGTTAAGATTTCAGAAAGAGTCATAGTTGTAGATAAAGTGAATGAGTTTAAGATAAAATGAATAATTATATCTTAGTATTTAACCTCCTCATAAGATATTATATGATCATTCTAATGATATACTCACACTGACCATTTTGGTTTTAGTAAATGGCTGGATATAGTAGGCACCAAAGTAATAGTGGATGTGAAGAAAACTGTGACGATTTTATGAAAGAACAACTGAATGATATGGGAGCTGCAATGAAAACTCTTGTGGTTATTCTCAACCAACTATCAGGAGTCATTATTAACCACTTGAACCTTGGTGAGATCTCTAATTCATCATGTATGAGAGAACCAACTATATGTGGAAGTTCAGGTAATAATTATAAAGGTAACCATTAGGGTTTACATGATCCTTACTTTTGAGGTAATTATGGGTTATTATATGTTATGATGGAAAAGGAAAGGCAAGAGATAAAAATGAGGTAAATTATGTTATGGTTATTTTTGAAGATTTTATATCTTTTTGGGGAATTTTTTAAGAATTATATTGTAGAGACCCGAAGCTTGACGTAGATGGACATTACATTACTTTTGCGGAATACTTAATACATAATAAGAACCAACACTCAAGGACCATAATAGTTTAGTATCTTTGGAAACTTGGAATATAAACTTCTAATCATGTTGAAAGATCTTCAACAACTCCCATAACAATATTCCCCTTTTTGTTTCCTTACGTAAAACCTTTTTTTATTTCCTGGGGAAAATAAAACATAAAAAGGGTGAGCTCAAATTCTCAGTGAGGGAAAAAATAGAGAACATAAAACAATCCATAAACATTTGAAAGAAAAAACTTGAACATGAAATTTAAACATCAAAATATTGAGAAAAGACATAACTCTTGGAAGTATGTAAGGAATATATCATAAAGGAACATCAATCATGATAAAATAGCATGGGAATAAAACATGTAATTGTTGAAACCATTCAGTACTTGTTATGATTTCCATAGTAGCCAAGGCATTGCTTCCAAAACCATCTTAGTGGACAAAGTCCTTTTCTGAATAGAGTTCACTCCTCGTTCCAGTCACTACTGGAAAATGGGTATATACCCATGGTTTTACAAAAAACCATGGGTATAGAGTACCCCTATACCCACGGTTTTGAAAAACTGTGGGTATAGGGTTAATATGGGACCTATAACCACGGTTTTGCTTAAAACCGTGGGTATAGTTTTATTTTGAACACCTATACCCACGGTTTTGAAAAACCGTGGGTATATGTGTATTTTTTTCAAACCCTATACCCACGGTTTGGCCAAACCGTGGGTATAGGGTTTTCCCCGATAACCTATGCCTACGGTTTTTAAAAACCGTGCGTCTTGGGGTTTTTTTGAAGACCTATACCCATGGTTTTGGAGAACCATGGGTATAGCTTTTTGGTGGGGGAAAAAATTACGCGGGACGATAATTTTTTTTGGCGGGAACATAGTTTTTATTAATATTATTATGTCAATACAAATATATAAACTAAAACTATCAATAGCTTAGTTGGTCCGGGTGTTAATATATTCAGCGCGATCCCATGATCGAATTCCAGCCAAATTTTTTTTCAATTAATTTATTTAAATTATTATAAGTAAAATAACGTACGATTATAGAATATAAATGTTTCCTAGTTAGTTGGTAAAGTGCGGCTTCGAAGACCGATAAGTCGGGGGTTCGATTCTCGCCGCTTCCGTTTTTTCATATAAACAGATATATTAATATAATAAAAGTGATAAATATATAAATACCAATAGTGGCGTTGGATTGGTTAGTGCAGTATCTCACTGGTACATGTTCCGTGCAGGGTTCAAAACATGCTGGAAGCAAATTTTTTTAAATGAACTGAATAAATTCCCCACGGTTGAAAACCGTGGTGGAAGTTCCCTGCCATGCTGTACAGCGTGGTGTTTCTATGTAAAACACCTATACCCACGGTTCTACCAAACCGTGGGTATAGGTCAATACCCCTATACCGACGTCGTTCCATCCCACGGTTCCCAAAACCGTGGGTATATCCTATACCCACGGTTTTGGGGGCTATACCCACGGTTTTGAACCGTGGGTATATGACCTTTTTCCAGTAGTGAGTCCTGTATCACTGAACCAGAATAACTTACCATTCCAGACATGTCTATCTCATGAGATATAAATCTTTACCCAATGCATTGGAGGGAGATATAGGTCCTACCCATCTCATAATGAAATCATTCTTACTTGTGCCACAACATAAACATAAATCATTCATCATAACCCAAAGAATAAAATGGGTTTCATAAACATCATCCCATCATAACATAATCCACATAAAACAAATGGATATAATTTCATCATAATAAAATTGAAATCATGTAAATAATAGATACATTATACTTGAAACATAATCAAGCTAAATAAGGTCATCTTATAAGGAAAGTAGTTTTGACAAAACACTTGAAATGAATTCTTGAGGAAAATATCCTTTCTTCTTAAAAAACATTTTCTTTTCACAAAATGCCATGAAATTTTAAAAGAAAAGGATTTTGTTGAAAATAATTATGAAATATTGTAGAGTAAGCTTCATGAAAATAATTCTTTATGAAACCGTAAAAATCTGTTCATGCCGCATAAGTTAAAAAACATTCTTCTCGTTCTTTTGTCAAAAAAGTAAAAAAGTACCTCGTAATGTAAACAAAAGAAATATTCCTTACATACCATGTAGTAAAAGTCAAAATGGGTAAAAAATACTTTAAACATAAATGAAACCATTTTTATAAAATAGGGACATGGATGATAAATATAACCCCAGTGAATACTTACGAATAAACAATCTCGGATAAAAACGAGATTGGAAAAGTTATCCCTTACCTTATGTTTGATATGCTTCATATGTATCTGAACCTCCTATATAATGATTTAAATAATGTCATTGACTTATTACAGAATCATATTCATTCTTATTATATCATATATGGTTCACTTATGACTTTATATTACCTGTTCTTTTGGAAATTCCATGTTAAAGAGCGTTTTGGGTAAAATCGTTTCATTTGTCGTCCGTGTTTTGACTTGTAATTATTCATATGATTACTTAGATCATGATTACTTAATTATAGAATATAAAACATGATTTATATATAATATTTATTCAGAATATACATATATATAATAGATCGATAAATGGAAAGAAATACACCGTTCATGGAGACGGTAGGCCGTACGTACGCATGAACGCTGTTTTCGTTTCCTTATTGAATTGAATGGAATTAATTATATAAAATATATATATATATAAATAAATCCAGTAGCATTATTATGTAATATATTTCATGATTACTTATTATATATACTTTATAATCATTCTTTAATTGTTAACATGGAAAATGAATCTCATCGCGTCGTGGAGACGGTAATCCGTACGTACGCACGGGCGATGATATCGTTCCCATATTTATTGAATCAAATTGGAGTGAATGATCTAATATCTTAGAATAAGTATGATGTTATAATAATCATATTTATTTATTCTTTACACCATTATAACCATCCAAGTAAGGTGGTGGTGGAAAAACAGATTACACCATGGTGTGGAGACGGTATTCCGTACGTACGCACGCGCGGTGATTTCATTTTCCGTAGGATGGATAGAAGGTGAAATGGGGTTGCTTTATAATAACATATCAGTATATTATTGATACTTATTTTATTACAATATAATTAAACAACTAAAGAAGAATAATTTGAAGAAGAAATAAAATTGAAAGAATCGGTAACGGATATTACCTCTTCTTTGACACGCCTCTTTGAAACCTCCTCTTAGGGTACTAAAATTGGTCTTTGAAAATGACCAGGACCTCTAGTATGTTGCTAGGGAAGTTGATAAGGGAAATGGGCAGTGTTTGGCCGAGATTAAAGGCTCCAAATTGTGTGAGGAGAAGAGGGAGGAGGTGCCCTTTTATAAGGGAGGAGAGGGGCACCTTTGGAAATATAAGAAATATTAGTTTATATTAAATCCCAACCCCACTTAAAAACTTCCCAAATGACTCATATATGAAGATTAGATGAGATAGGGTTGTAATATCATCAACCAATAAAATTTAGACATGTTAGGAATCTATTTTAAACATTATCAACTTGATTTATCTTTATTTATCAATTTAATTGTATTTGTGGTAATAATATTCTAAATTTTAAATTATTATAAATAATTACATATGTGTTTTGAATTTTACATAATTTGACACTTTATGAAATTTTGGACCATATAAATTTAAATTTATAATTTTTAAATATTTTTGTGATTTTTAAACAATTTTATAATATGTTATTTTTATAAAATAACAATAGTGTCAATTTTAACACTATTCATTTATTTGAATTTAAATAAACACTATACAGAAGATATGTTTGAAGTAAAAGCTTTAATAGATTCATAACATGTCATATTTATCTATAAAATTAGTTGAGCACATTAAATAGTTCATATAATATTTATTTTAATATTTTTAAAACCATTTATTTGATATTTCTCTTAATAAAATAAGTTTAACATCACTATTATGTCCCCTTTAATGATAATTATTTAATCCCTAAAAATTATAATTAAATTAATATGATATATATAATTTTATTATATTTCTGGAGACTATTTATATCTGAAGTTTCATGAAGTTTATCACTAAACTAAAATTATTATACTTATAAGATTTAAGAAAGTGATATGTTGTCACTTTCTTTGGTTTTAATAATAATTAAATTATTTTCATGAACAAAAGTCCATTAAATGAATCTAATCTGACCCTTAGGTGATATGGGTCGACTTTTAGTCATCCAATAGGACTTTTGCAGGTGTTAGGGTAATTTTATAATCTTATATTTACCCTTAATTACCCGATTTACCTTTAACTATGGTAAATAAAATTCACCATAGTTACTATTCATAATGCAAAAAAAAAATAAAAAGTATCTTATTAACATAATTTGGACCCACTGATTCCAAATATGGAATCCATTTTTCCAAATTCAACACAAAAAAGTTGCAGAAATTAAATTAAAATTAATCCCGTTGTCGAAAGAAAACGGGTTTTTGTTTAAAACATTGCAAAAGATTGAATTGATTTAACCTACGAATTCAAGGTAAAATCAATGTTAATAAAATAAATTATATTAAATGGTAAAAATATATCCTATTTATACTTTAAAACCATTCAATATTATAATTTAACCATATAAATCATTACGATGAAAAAAGTTGTTTTTAATTAAAATATAGCGTGTTTTTACTATTCATTAAAATATGAAAGTTATCAGAAAAATTTCAAAACTTTATCCAATGTAAATTTTTATATCCTAATTCAAAATAAGAAGTTTATTTTTTAAAATTTAACTTATAAACATGTCAAAAACTAGATTTAAAGTGGGTGCGCCATCAAAAGGTGGCAAAACTGCATTTTTTTGAAAAATACTTATTTTACCCGAAAAATTTAATTTGTTCACATACGATGTTCTAGAAAATGTGTAAGTTGAAATAATAATGTTATAACATTCAAAATTTAGTTAATACTATTCATAACAGCTAGTCCATAATATTATAATAATATATTGTTATTTAGTGAAACCTGATATTGCGTACAACACACACTATCGAGGAAGGTCGCGATTGCGTGTAATGCAAGCCAAGTCAGGGTTGCGTGTTGTGTAAGAATCCTTCGTTGTTTCGTATAACAGAATCCAAAAATATTTCATTTATACATTTAATAAATTTATATATATATATACACTCAATGTTGCATAGAATGACAATTATAAAACGAACTTGAAATTGTGTGTAACACAATCTAAGAATAGTGTTGCATATATTTCAAGCTAATACAATGTGGCGTATAGCACAAGATAATCTTGTTGTAGCATAAAACACATGACATAAAATAAATTAAAAATAATACTTATCATAAAATATTGGGTTGTTACATTCTACCCCCCTTAAAATGAATTTCGCCCTCGAAATTCGTCGGGGGTTATACATGGTTTTCTACTTGAAAGTTTCTTTAATTGAAACATGCATCGTAAAATGAAATACCAAAACTTAACTTTAAAAACTAATGTATGAAATGTAATGGTTACCCAAATTAACTAATCACTGGGTTTCCATATAGGAGAACATAGGTGAAAATATGGATATGGAAGAAAAATCTAACCATCGAGTTTTGATGGAGAGTGGTAGAGGACATGGCTATGAAAAAGCCAACAATCACAAAGCCATAAATTTGTGATGATCTAAGGTACCATCTGATTCATCGGATATAAGAGCACTAGGACAACATTTTTGGTTTTCAATATCATTTCCCTAAAGTTGAAAAATTTGAATTAGAAGAAATACTTGCTTGATTTTGGTACAATCTCACTGTTGTTTGTGCTTTGAACAATTTCCACTTCATCTGTTAAAGAAATGAAGTTGAATTTGTTATTCGTGAAGTGTTAACAGGTCATGTGATAGAATGATAGGTCATTCCATCTGTTTCAAACAAAAGGTTAGCAAAAGTTATCAAATATACATAAGTCTATCTATGGTGAGGTTAATCATATATGATTCTAAAAATGAACTTATACTTCATATATCATACCGCTTAATAAAATAGAACTAGTTTCTACTAACCAGGGACATCCTGTAGGCCAGTGGTAGGCGATAAAGGCCAATCGCACTTCGGTTGTGGGTTCGATTCCCACATCCTTGTCCAACATGACGGGTTGTCGTCCGTCCTGTAGGTTATCCTTTTTCTAAAACTATACTATCATAACATTTCAAAAATACAAAGTTATATCCTTAACCAATACTATATGATGTCCATTCCAACCATTAGGCTTATCGAAAATACATCTGTCTGATTATTAGAAATTTCATCTACCGAGCATGTGAATTCCTTCATTTTTCTCCCATATATCATAAGATATATCTTTTTGGTCACATTCCAAACATGTGAATACCTTAATCTTGTATTCTTTTGAAACATGAATTACCAAAGACCCTTAGCGAAAACATGAATTCTGTCAAAATTTAACTCTTTCCACATACAAAAATCCCAAATAAAATCTATATACTCAAACCATGATATCACTTTGTATTTTTATCAGCCATGAGCTCATGAATACTATCAAACATATTATTTTATCCTTATCCCTTCATTATGCGCATATCATCTTCTTTCCAAAAATTTATGAATAAACTTTCATGGTTACCAGTACCATTCAACATATACTTTCAAATACTTTAGAAAAAAAATAGTGTAACAATCCTTAGATGATTCTTTATTCCATAGTACCATACATTATTCTTGATAAACATACAATCATTCCACTAACTTATTAAACCACTAGTTGAGATCCATCATTTCTTTCATCTCATATTTCATTTGTAGTCTCTTCATCATCATCCACATAAATACTACCCATATGACCATGCTGATTCTCTTCATGAGATTTTCCCTTAGGGAATTGGTTTTCATAATTCCCATACATTCCACATTTAAAACATCTAATCATTGTTGATGTCATAGAAATACCATTATCATTGTCCATGATGTTAACTGAACCTTTTCCTTTGCACTTAATGGCTTTGTGTCCTTCTTTTCCACACCCAAAGAATCTTCCAGTTCCTTTGAAACAATCTCCCTGATGCCTCTTCCCACATGATTTACATGAGGGAAATTTAACTTTCTTTCCTCTATGATCATCATGAAACTCTGTCTTTCTCTTATTATCTGAGTTGGGAAACTTACCAAAGTTGAGATTATTGATCATATTATGAGATTGTTGATTAGGCATAATAATGATGTTTGGACTTCCAAATCCCTTTTCAATTGGTTTCTCATGAATAATATCATTCCATTGTCCATCATATCCTCCATTATCGTGAATCTTCCTGTTTCCATCCATTTTATAAAACCCAAAAAGAATAATGTGAGAGGCAAAAATCATACTAGGGAAAACAACATAATAAAGGGGGAGTACCATCAATATCTAACATCTTAGGTTAAATTCTAAGATCGTTACCATAGTTATAGGACTATAACCTATACGTATACTTATCCTTAGGGACATCCCTAGACATACCTTAGAAATATCTCTAGGGATCTCACTAAATTATTCACATCCTAGTTTCCAAAGGTTAACTAAACCTTTCCTCTGATACCAACTGTAGAGACCCGAAGATTTACGTACATGGACATTACATTACTTTTGTAGAATACTTAATACATAATAAGAACCAAAACTCAAGGACCGTAATAGTTTAGTGTCTTCGGAAACATGGAATATAAACTTCTAATCATGTTGAAAGATCTTCAATAACTCCCATAACGATCTTCCCCTTTTTGTTTCCTTACCTAAAACCTTTCTTTATTTCCTGGGGAAAATAAAACATAAAAAGGGTGAGCTCAAATGATCAGTAAGGGGAAACATAGAGAACATAAAACAATCCATAAACATTTGAAATCAAAAACTTGAACATGAAATTTAAACATCAAAATCTTGAGAAAAGACATAAGTCTTGGAAGTACGTAAGTCATATATCATAAAGGAACATAAATCATGATGAAATAGCATGGGAATAAAACATGTAATTTTAGAAACCATTCAGCACTTGTTATGATTTCCATAGTAGCCAAGGCATTGCTGCCAAGACCATCTTAGTGGAAAAAGTCCATTTCTGAATTGAGTTCACTCCTCGTTCCAGTCCTGTATCACTGAACCAAAATAACTTTCCATTCCAGCCATGTCTATCTCATGAGATATAAATCTTTACCCAATGAATTGTAGGGAGATATAGGTCCCACCCATCTCATAATGAAATCATTTTTACTTGTGCCACAACATAAACATAAATCATTCATCATAACCCAAAGAATAAAATGGGTTTCATAAACATCATCCCATCATAACATAATCCATATAAAACAAATGGATATAATTTCACCATAATAAATTTGAACCATGTAAATAATAGATAAATTATACTTGAAACATAACCAAACTAAATAATGTCATCTTATATGGAAAGTAGTTTTGACAAAACACTTGAAATGAATTCTTGAGGAAAATATACTTTCTTCTTAAAAAAAATTTTCTTTTCACAAAATGCCATGACATTTTAAAAGAAAAGGATTTTTTTGAAAATACTTATGAAATATTTTAGAGTAATCTTCATGAAAATAATGCATTATGAAACCATAAAAATCCGTTCATGCCGTATAAGTTAAAAAAACATTCTTCTCGTTCTTTTGTCAGAAAATTCAAAAAGTACCTCGTAACGTAAACAAAATATAGATTCCTTACATACCATGTAGTAAAGTTCAAAGATGGGTAAAAAGGAATTTAAACATACATGAAACCATTTTTATAAAACAAGGACATGGATGATAAATATAACCCTAGTGAATACTTACGAATAAACAATCTCGGATAAAAAAGAGATTGGAAAAGTTATCCCTTACCTTATGTTCTATATGCTTCGTATGTATCAGAACCTCCTGTATAATGATTTAAATAATGTCATTTAATTATTATAGAATCATATTCATTATTATGATATCATATATGGTTCACTTATGACTTTATATTACCCGTTCTTTTGTAAATTCCATGTTAAAGAGCGTTTTGGGTAAAATCGTTTCATTTGTCGTCCGTGTTTTGACTTTTAATTATTCATATGATTACTTAGATCATGATTACTTAATTATAGAATATAAAACATGATTTATATATAATATTTATTCATAATATACATATATATAATAGATCGATAAATGGAATGAAATACACCATTCATGGAGACGACAGGCCGTACGTACGCAGGAACGCTGTTTTCGTTTCCTTATTGAATTGAATGGAATTAAGTATATGACATACATATATATATATATATAAATAAATCCAGTAGCATTATTATTTCATATATTTCATGATTACTTATTATATATACTTTATAATTATTCTTGAATTGTTAACATGGAAAATGAATCTCATCACGTCGTGGAGACGGTAATCCGTACGTATGCACGAGCGATGATATCGTTCCCATATTTATTGAATCGAATTGGAGTGAATGATCTAATATATTAGAATCAGTATGATGTTATAATAATCATATGTATTTATTCTTTACACCATTATACCCATCCAAGTAAGGTGGTGGTGGAAAAACAGATTACACCACGGCGTGGAGACAGTATTTCGTACGTACGCACGCGTGGTGATTTCGTTTTCCGTAGGATGGATAGAAGGTGAAATGGGGTTGATTTATAATAAAATATCAGTATATTATTGATACTGATTTTATTAAAATATAATGAAACAACTAAAGAAGAAGAAGTTGAAGAAGAAAGAAAATTGAAAGAATCAGTAACGGATATTACCTCTTCTTTGACACGCCTCTTTGAAACCTCTTCTTAGGGTACTAAAATTGGTCTTTGAAGAAGACCAGGACCTCTAGTATGTTTCTAGGGAAGTTGATAAGGGAAATGGGTAGGGTTTGGCCGAGATTAAAGGCTCAAAATTGTGTGAGGAGAAGAGGGAGGAGGTTCCCTTTTTTAAGGGAGGAGAGGGGCACCTTTGGAAATATAAGAAATATTAGTTTATATTAAATCCCAACCCCACTTATGAACTTCCAAAATTACTCATATCTGAATATTAGATGATATAGGATTGTAATAGCATCAACCAATAAAATTTAAACATGTTAGGAATCTATTTTAAACATTATCAACTTGATTTATCCTTATTTATCAATTGAATTTTATTTCTGGTAATAATATTCACAATTTTAAATTATTATAAATAACTACATATGTGTTGTGAATTTTCCATAATTTGACACGTTATGACATTTTAGACCATATAAATTTAAATTTATAATTTTTAAATATTTTTGTGATTTTTAAACAATTTTATAATATGTTATTTTTATAAAATAACAATAGTGTCAATTTTGACACTATTCATTTATTTGAATTTAAATAAACACTATACAGAAGATATGTTCTAACTAAAAGATTTAATAGATTCATAACATGTCATATTTATCTAAAAAATTATTTGAGTACATTAAATAGTTCATATAATATTTATTTTAATATTTTTAAAACCATTTATTTGATATTTCTCTTAATAAAATAATTTCAACATCACTATTATGTCACCTTTAATGATAATTATTTAATTCCTAAAAATTATAAATAAAGTCATATGATGTAGATAATTTTATTAGATTTCTGGAGACTATTTATATCCAAAGTTTCATGAAGTTTATCACTAAACTAAAATTATTATACTTATAAGATTTATAAAAGTGACATGTTGTCACTTTCTTTGGTTTTAATAATAATTAAATTATTTTCATGGAAAAAAGTCCATTAAATGAATATAATACAACCCTTAGGTGATATGGGTCGACTTTTAGTCATACAATATGATTTTGGCAGGTGTTAGAGTAATTTTATAATCTTATATTTACCCTTAATTACCCGATTTACCTTTAACTATGGTAAATAAAATTTACCGTAGTTACTATTCATAATGCCCAAAAAAATAAAAATTAGCTCATTAAAATAATTTGGACCAACTTATTCCAAATATGGAATCAATTTTTACAAATTCAATAAACAAAAGTTGCAGAAATTAAATTAAAATTAATCCTGTTGTCGAAATAGAATAGGTTTTTGTTTAAAACGTTGCAAAAGATTGAATTGATTTAACCTACGAATTCAAGGTAAAATCAATGCTAATGACATACATTATATTAAATGGTAAAAATATATTCTATTTATACTTTAAAACCATTCAATATTATAATTTAACCATATAAATTATTACGATGAAAAAAGTTGTTTTTAATTAAATTATAATGTGTTTTTACTATTCATTAAAATATGAAAGTTATCAGAAAAA
Source organism: Viscum album (assembly GCA_963277665.1). Classification (NCBI taxonomy): domain Eukaryota; kingdom Viridiplantae; phylum Streptophyta; class Magnoliopsida; order Santalales; family Viscaceae; genus Viscum; species Viscum album. Next base: position 779,175,271 of record OY728158.1, read on the forward strand.
TATTAAAACTTTATACAATGTAAATTTTTATATCCTGATTCAAAAGAATAAGTTTATTTTCTAAAATTGAACTTATAAATATGTCAAAAACTAGATTTAAAGTGGGTGCGCCATCAAAAAGCGGCAAAACTGCATTTTTTGAAAAATACTTATTTTACCCGAAAAATTTATTTTTTTCACATACCATGTTCTAGAAAATGTGTAAGATGAAATAATAATGTTATAACATTAAAAATTTAGTTAATACTATTCATAACATCTATTCCATAATATTATAAAAATATATTGTTGTTTAGTGAAACCTGATATTGCGTACAACACACGCTATCGAGGAAGGTCGTGATTGCATGCAATGAAAGCCAAGTCAAGGTTGCGTGTTGTGAAAGAATCCTTAATTGTTTCGTATAACATAATAAAAACATATTTAATTTATATATTGAATATATTTATATAAATATATACACTCAATGTTTCGTAGAATGACTATTATAAAACGAACTTGAAATTGTTTGTAACACAATCTAAGAATAGTGTTGCGTATACTTCAAGCTAATACAGTGTGGCGTTTAACACAAGATAATCTTATTGTAGCATAAAACACACGACATCAAATAAATTAAAAAGAATACTTATCATAAAATATCGGAATTTTACATATATAGTTTTTTGAAAAAAGACAACACGCAGACCGTGTGACAACCCGTCACGTCGGATGAAGCAGTAGGAATCGGACCCACAACCAAAGTTCGACTGACATTTATCGCCTACCACTGGACTTCATAAAGTCCCTGGTTTGTATGACTAATTAATTTTAGTTATATGATCTTATTAATTGGGAATAAGTTTATTTTGGGTTATCTATGGAAATTATTAACCTATCATGGAAGATATGTGATTAGGTTAATTACTTTTCAGTATGATACTTTAAGAGTAACTAATGTTATTTGGAGATAAATGTTAAGATTTACCTTGGAAGACTATGTGATTAAATCCTTCATAGATTTGGGTTTCAATCATAGTTTTTTTTTATTTTTGAAGAATTTAAAGGGAAATTTTGTATTGAATGGTCTTTGTTGAACTTTGGGTTGTCTGAAATTTTTTGAAGATTAAGAGTAGTTTTTATTTTTGTAAAAGATTATCTTTTTTTTGGATTATCTGATCTTATACTAACAATTTTGGTTTTGTTTAAGGTCTAAAAACATAGAAAATATATAGTTCTCTTTTTTGTATTAGGTGATTCTATAGAAGTTGATTATAGGGATCTTAATGTGAACAAGTCATCCTAAATACTCGTCGTTTGGAGAAAATATGAGTTTGTGATAGAAATCTATTAAAAGATGAAAGTCTATATGACAAGTAAGTATTTTTACTTATGTTTTAGTTAAGATCATAAATAAATTCCTCAATGAAAAGTTACTTAAAACAAAACGTTATCTGTTAACATTTTCTACTGGGGAATCAAATACCTTTTAACCCATCACAAGTTTGTGATTTTCTGGTGGTTAACTTTCTCTTAGACATATTTTCCATCACTCTCCATCAGAACATGACCCTTTGTTTTCTATTACATATAAATGTTTTACTACATGGAATCCTATTATGGGTTAACTAGGGTGACCTTTGTACTTCTCTTTCTTTCTTTTAAAGTTACAGTTTTACTGACTCTTTTTTTGTTGTGGGACTTTCAATGATGTTTCTGAGCCCAATTTTATAATTGAGAGGATGCAATTCCCAAAAGGGGGGAATGATGTAACATCCTCGGTAAAAAAAGAATATGAAATTCTCATATTTATCAATATTTGTGAATAAAATTTTAATATTACTTTAAAGGTAATTCTATGCTCGATGGCGTACCCAATACGCAACAATGAGTTTCTTAGAAATCTTACGTTGCACACTAATAATAAAATAATATTATTTTAAATAATAGTTAACACCTAACCATTGTAATGGAGGGAATGAACAAAACTAACTAGAAAATGATTATATATTTTTGTCAAATATTTTTACTTTTATCCAATAAATGTTAGAGGCTTAAAATACGAATGAATCCAATTTTATGGGTAAATATTCTAATATTCTTTAAAAGGACGATTAACCGCCTTTTTATGAAAAACACTTTTGAAATCCACTTTTTGAAAATTTTATATGTTATATTTGAAAAAATAAAAACCTTCTTTAAAATAGGGACATCAAAATTTACTTTCTGTATGTTTTTGGTATTTTTCCAATAAAGTTCATTTTTTAATGAATAGTGAATGATGTTGTATTTTAATTCAAAAACTCCTTTTAATATAATTTATTTATATGGTTAAATTATATTTTTAATTGGTTTTAAAGTGAAATTAGAATATATTTTTACCATTTAATCCAATGGTGGAAATTAGAATTAATTTCACTTTGAAATTGGACATAAACAAGTGTCAATCTTTTGATATATATTGTTTCTTAAAAACAAGCTATTTGTTTTGACAATGGGAATTAATTATTAAATTAATTAATGGAAATTATATGTTTTCATTTTTTTAAAATAGACATCATTTTTGAATTCGTAATATCAAATATATCTTTGGGTGAATTTTTGGTATTTTTCTGAAAAAATTTAATTTTTGATGAATAGTGAAACCACTAAGTGGTAGTTAAAAAATTGATTTTTCGTTTAAATGAAATTTTACCGCATCTATGAATTGAATTTTAAAAATCATACAAACATGGTTTTCATTATTAAGTAAAATTTGGTTCAATGGGATGAAAATAATTTTCTGTGAATAGTAACTTTTGAGTTTTATTAATCGCGATTAGAGATAATTGGTGTAATTTAAGGTAAAAATAATGTTTTAATAATATGAAATTACCTTGACACATGTTCTTACCTTATTGGATGAGTAATGGAAGAACAATACAATCCAGGGGTAAACTTGGGGACCCCATGGAGCCACTTGGGTAAGAAAATGACATTAATAACTTTTTATTTAAAGTTAAAATAAAAATGTCACAAACATGTATTATTTTACTAAATCAATTTTTACTTGAGGTTATATAAGTAATATTTTTTACTATAAATATTAATTATAAAGATAAAAATATTTCCTAAATCATGGTAATTTTTGTATAATATTTAGACATTAAATAAATAAATTTATTTATGACACCATGATGATGCAGCGATTACCTCATTAACGAACGATTTAAATAAAATGAAAAGATAAGGTAAAATATAAGACTTACACTTGTATAAATCCTATTGTATGGGTGGATTTAGAACCCTGTTCACCTTATCCTAGAAATAAATCATTTTAGGACCTTTAAAATCCGAAAATCATTTCATAATAAAGTAACATTTCATGACCTTCCAAGAGTGCCCCTCCTCCATCTTATAAAAGGCACCCACCTCTAATACCTTACCCACACCTCTCAAGCCATTGGATCGTCCAACCCATGCTCCTATTGTCTCTAAACATCTCTCTCTTAATCCTAGAAGCCTTACCTTAGGCAGAAAGCTCTTTAAGAAACCATTTTTGTTCAAACCAAGGGGAGTTACCCGATTTAAAGGTAATGTATTCTCTTATGTTATTTTGTTTTATTTTGCTTCTACAACCCCCTAAAATCTTTTTATTCCTTTCTTTTATAACAAAAACATTATATTAAATATACTAGGATGTTTTTATGAGAATTATTCTAGCTACACTTACACAAACCTCCATCTAATGGTTAAAAAACATAATGTTTCCGTGGATGTCGAATTACTGCCTCACGAAACGATGATTGTTCAATTATCTCCTACCACCGCTCATGGTGGCCATTATGATGTCACTGTATTTTATATATGATATATATGGTATTTATTTTTTCTATGTGCTTATGTATTTTATTTTTTAAACATACCTTTATGCTTTGCATGTTGCGCAAATGCGATAATTGCATACGAGTAAGTATGGACTACCGCCTCCTCAAGTGATGTGACTCGTTCATGCAATACATGGAAAGTATAAAGAACGAAATTAATGAACTTATGTTACCTATATAACATATATATTAAATTTTAATTTTAATATATATATATATCTCTTATTTAGTTTTAATTCCATTAATATGACAAAGAAATTAAAGTAGTGTTGATGCGTATGTACGACCTACCGTCTCCATGAACGATGCATTTCATTTTTTATCTCCAAATGATATGGAATAGTATAAATTGAATTTATACTGGATATATAGGATATTTAAATCATTAATACTATTTTGGATATTATGTACTTATAACTAAATGGATAATTCTTTTCAAACAAGTTCATTTTTTACTCATGTACCGAACATCGAAAAAAACGTCTGATATGAACTCTCATAATTAACTAATTATTATAACATTATAATATGTGATATGAATTGAATAATAAACTTTAAAGGAGGTCCTTAAGAAATTATAAATTGACTAAAGTTTATTATTCAGGAATATAAAGAGACGAACAAGACAAGTCAGACTTGAGGTAAGGGATCCGACCTCTCTCTTTCTTTTCAAGTACTCTCTTTTATGTCATTTCTTTTATGCTCCATGTTATTATTTTTGAGGATGATATTTTATATTCAACATAATATAATTTTTATTTTCATATGCTGATATACCCCCTCTTACTCTCATAAATTCATTTTAATAATTTTTAAGTGGCGCTGTTAGGATGCTGAATTTTCGTAAGGTATTTCTTATCTCACTTTTAATTCTGTGAGATTTACTTTGGTCACCAATTATTTATGGAATGTGGTGTATTGTGTACTGACAATGGATATATATTATCATGATTCTATTTATATTCATGTTGTTCTGAAATTAATTTAGTGATTATTATATTTTGGTCATACGACTCGATTGATTACAATGAGGTAAGGGGTTTTTATCTAACTTTTTATTCCCGTGAGATTCATTCTACATTTGACACTATTTCCTTTTGTGTGGTGTATTTACTACCCATTATTCTACTATTCGTGTAATATAATCTCGTTTATGGGTATTTACATCTTCATTGTACGACCCTTTTTCATGGGGTGTAAGTTTTGAAAGTTACCAAAATCGGTAAGGGAACCTTTCTCCCTCCTCTTTTTAAAAGACTTATTTTTGTTAGGTCTTTTAATTTACATCTTATTATGTTGGGATATGTTCTTATATATCCTTATTGCTGTAAAAGTTATTTCCAAGTGATGAGATACCCTTTTTATCTCTCATCATCTCATTTTATGAAGTTTAAACTGACGCCGTTAGGCTATTGAATTTTTGCAAGGGAACTTCTTAATCCAATATCAATTCTTTGGGTTAAACATCTACTTATTGATTATGTCATTCTATGAATATGTTTGGATGACATATGATTGTTTTACACTTAATATCCACTTATATTGGGTGTATTTATATTTTTAACACATAATTACGTAATTGATTTATCCTTAATCTTAGGATACTGTCTTTGTAAGGGACTTCGTCTCAATCTCCTTTCATTGATGCATATTATATTTTATACACAACTTTATTTTATACGGTGTATAAACCCCTTTTACTTTTACTTTTATTCAAAAGGAATATTTTCTATACGAAGCGTTTTACTAAACAACAAAAAGTATGTTTCTTTTAACGTATGCGGTGACAAAGACCTTTTCCACCGCCGCGAGTACTATTTGACCTTTGTATTCCTTAACAAGATGTAATATTTTTAAAAGAAAACTGATACCATATACTCTTTTATGTATTTTGGTACTGAAAATGGTTTTGATAATGGATTTGTTATGTCAATATATTTAAGTGATATATTGTGATTGAAATGTGGAAATGTTTTCTTTCCATTATATTTTTTTTATGTCTTATGATTTTGTAATGGTACTTGGAAATTTGACGGGTGGTTACGTGATAAACCATATGACGGGTGGTGTTTTGAATACCAGGATGGGTGGTTATGTCCCGAACCAGGCCAGATCGCCATTCGACCCAGCGCCTGACCTGATCCGCAACATGGCCCGAAGGGCGTCCCCGATCCCCACGGGCTGGCAACTAGTGCCGGGCATCAAAACATGTACTTGAGAATGATTTAGCCTAGAAAATAAAAAGGTAGATAAACAGAAATAAACAGAACAAAACAAGTAAACACTAATAGCGCGAAATAAAATAAAGATAGGCAACTAGACATACCTCTAAGAGACCCCATGGGTCACCACCAAACTTATAACCACACTCGCTCAAAGAGCGATCCATGTCTATAACCTGAAACTGAAAAGTAAAGTAGGCGTGAGCACCGAGATGCTCAGTAGGAAAGCCAAGAAATAACCATGCCCTATGCCCTTACCTTTAAAAAGAAATCCAATTATGCTAGTTTGAAAATAAGACATAATAAAATAATGTTTTCATTCTTTCCAAATCCAAGTAACGAGTTTTCATTTTCAAGTAAAGCTTTTCAATCCCACTATATTTTCAAATGAAAAGAAACCAATTTGGATTAAAATATGGTTTTCACAAAAAGAGACATCAAGTATGAAACAACTGAAAATAAAGTTACATCGCTATCAGTATATCACAAATGATCACCATGGGTAATCCCTATAGGTAGCTAGAACAAGTGGGAACCTAGAGACCTCGTACCTCGGTGAAACGTGGCTTAGAAGACCACGACCCTTAGAAAACGTGGCTTAGAAGGCCACGACCCTCAGAAAACGTGGCTTAGAAGGCCACGACCCTTAGAAATTCATATGTTTAGTTAGTGTTGTTGTTGCGTCAATCCTGCTAGACAAACCGGGACGAACCCCTGTCGTGTCATCTAACGTACTAGTCCTGGTCGCCCACCTAGGTACCCAAGGTTTCCAATGTGCTATATTTCAAAGGGTGGTGAGGTTTTATCAAAAACATATAAAGGACATAACACTTTCTTATCCAAAGTCCATTTTACCTCTCACCACCGTTCTCCCTCCTTAAGCGTATCCCCCTTTTATGTCACGTAACATCACATAAGCCTCTTTATTAGGCACATATCACAAATCACACACTTAACACACACATCATGTTTCTACAACAACGGGGCCTACATTAAGAGGGGTTTTGTTTCACTTTCGCAAACCATTATCAAAGTGCCAAGCGGGCTTAATTAATCAAAATAAACATTTTTCATTTTGAACACATAGTCACCCAACACTCAAGTTTCCAAAACCATTTGAAAGTTCAATTAAACAACCAAGGTACTATACATTTAAAAGTAAGCTATAAAACATGTTTAAATCAAAAAAAACATTGGAAATACTTATTACACACTAAAATCATTGAGGAAACAAATTTTAAAGAACTATGACCATTTATGTATATACACACATATATATAGCTTGTGCATCTCATATAAAAGCAGAAGACACATTTAATGAACACCAAGCAAAAATGGAAATTCTAATTAAGGATTAGGGCATAGGGGACCTACCTCAAGACACGCAGCTCTTGACGATGGCAACCCGAGACCGCTTCTCCTACACACATATACATTTTCATATATATATATATATATATATATATATATATATATATATATCCTTTGATCCAGGCACATATTCCCCACACCATGAGGGAACATGCGCGAGGAGGATATGTATATATATACATGCCTACCCATGTATATACACGTAGGCGCTTGTTGCCAACCACATGAACTCACCATGCGATGACCAACGCACTACAAGATAATTTAATAAATCAATCAAAACATAATAAAACATTCCCAAGAAGCAAAACCAGACCTTGCCCTAAAGACACTCAATTTCAAGTAGGAAAAGCCACTTTAAATATCAAACACAGACTTAATCTTTTTGAAGACAACTTTCACACCACACACGCAATTGAATAAAACAATAAAACCATTTATGAAACACTTGCAAATTAACACTATGAAATTTACACCAAAACTCACTCAAATTCATATCAAGGCACCACTTTAAAACCATCCGCATAGTTAAAAGGCCATTTCTATAATTAAACAAATTTCCAGAAACATTTTCCAAACAATTTCAAGATATACCGCATGACATTAAACACCAAAAACTATTTCAAATGTCATTTCCAACTAAACGCAAATAGACGCAATACTGAAACGACAACCGCACCCTCTGCACGCCCTAACAAATTAACTACACAACTTAAAGAAACTAATAACCAGTTCAACATTGGTTTCACAACAACATACTTATTTTATGCACACACTACTAAACACATCAAACACACTAAACCTTATGAAAAATAAAAATTTCCATCAAACTAAATTATTAATAAACATGATGAGTTAATTAAATCAACGAATTAATTCATCAATTAATATTCATGCGTGGAACCACCTACCTCGGCGGCGAACCACAAAAATTAATTTGAAATCTTCAAATCCTAACGTGAAACCTCAATTGCGCGTCTTCTGCACTGCAAGGAACCTAACGTGAACCCAAACACATGAATTCGAACCCAAAAACATCAAATTAAAACCCTAAAACAAACAATGAAACCTCCAAAGCCAACTCAAAACTCACTGCAAAAACCAAAACACAAATATAGAAGAAAAGAAAATATATAGGAGAGGACTAAACTGAGGGGTTGCACCCGGAGGGAGCAGTGCTCCAGGGAGGAGCTCGGCCATGGGGAGCAGCGCGCCGGGGAGGTGCTCGACCAAGGGGACCAACGTGTCGGGGAGGAGGAGGTTCCAACGGCAGTCGATGTGCGCATGCGGGGAGGCTAGTCATCGGATAGAGGAGTGCAGGGGTGCGCTGGGGTTCGTCGGACCAGGGGGTATGGGGTTCGCCGGATGCTCAGCCGCATCGGAATAGGGTTGCGCCAGCATGGGGCTTCGCACCGGCTAGGGCTCCGTCGGAAGGCAGCGGCGTGACGGCGTGAGGGAGCGGTGCGTTGCGGCGCAATGGAGCAGGGGTGGCGGTTCGCTACGCCGGAAGAGGGAGGTTCGGTGAGAGAGGGGGCTGTGTGAAAGGGGGGGGGGGGTAGGAGGCGGGTGTGCCGCAATGGGGGGAGGGGGAAAAAGAGGCACCACAACCCTAGCCCCAAAAAGAAACGGAAATAACAAGAAAATATAATAAAAAGAAATTAATAATAATAATAATAATAAAATTAATAAAACAATTGTAAACTAAAATAGGAATAATAATAATAATAATCATAATAATAATAAATAAGTAATAAAATAAATAAATGAAATAAGTGAAATAATAATAATAAAAATTATAATAAAATCACATAATATTAACCATAATATTTATTAATCTCACAAGACATTATTATTATTCTTATTATTATTATTTATCATTAAAACAATTTCTTAACGTTTATTAAACTTCTTACTTCAATTTTATTTCTATTTCATTATTCATTATTATTCTGTTATGTTTCAACTCATTTTGAAAGTCAGGTAGACGGCTCAGTCTCAAAACCATGCCTCACCCATGCGTTGCATGCTATCAAGCCTCGATGAGTCGGGCGAGGTCGCGCAACTTCAGCGAAGTCACGTGTCAAGTCCAAAACGTGTGTTTCAAAATAAGAATTCAAAAAAATTTAAGTCGGGATTCACCCCGACTCCCTGATACCAAAAACAAATTTGGTAAAATAAATAATGTAAAACTGAAGGGTGTGACAATTCTCCCCACCATAAAGCTTTCCGTCCCCGTAAAGCCACAACTAAGGCAGAAACCCAAACTAAGAAACGACACCCCACTAAGGATCAAATTGGATCCCCACAAACATCAAGCAAAAAGAGAGAGAGAAAAAAAACATCGCTACGAAAAGTGACTCAAAGACAACATCAAGAAATGCGTAAAACGACTTTCCGATATGTGTCGCCCACCCCAAAGAGCTAGAATGCCTCCAGCTGACTGTTTTAGAAAATGAACTCTTGAACCCACAGGAACCAACTTCACAAGCTGAAACACCTCAAGCACTATGAAACCGAAACCACACCACTTGGCTAAAAAGAAAAAATAAGGTCAAACCACGTCCACGGAACAATCTTATCACTTATCAGCAAGCCATATTTAAAAACATGAGCAAAAGATAAACATGGGGAGGCCCAAGGGGCTCCCCACCATTAGGAACTCACTGGCACTCGAGACAAGACTGGAAAACCAACACGGGGTGGTTCGAGTTGACTCCCCGCCATTAATGAAAAGTCCAACACTAATTCATTCTAGAGACATTCGTGCGAGACCCAATGTGGGTCTCCCCGTCATTAAGAACCTACCAACGCCCAATGAGAGACTATAAAACCAACATGGGGAGGTCCGGGCAGACTCCCCACCATTAAGGAAAGGTCAACACGATTTATTCCAGAGACCTTTGCGCTAGACCTGTCGTGGGTCCCGCCGCCATTACAACGAACAAAGGATACATGACTTTGAAAAAAAAATTCTCGATGGTGACCAAACACCCCACCACAAGGGGCGGGGAGGGAGGGGCCTGACCACTAGGGCGTCAACAGCATGACCCCAGAAAAACCGGCATCTCCACATACCTGGATGAGCCCCATTCAACTTTGATACTGACTTAACCAACATACCCTATAAAGACCCCTAAAGCGATTACATCCAGTGGGACACAACCCCAAAGACTTTAAGGCCTGAGACGAACACGCCTCCACCTGGTCTCGAAAACCTTATGCAACCAGACGACTCATTCAGAGCGGAACAACCATAGAAAACAAATTATGTTGCTTTCACTCTCGACACCGATGACAAAAAAAATAAGGTTGGGTCCCGTACACTCTCGGGGTTCCTGACCACGCGCCAGCTTCACTCCGAGGCCTATGGCTGGAGCCCTGATTTTTGAAGCATCTTCTGCCTCGAAGTCAGGCATGGAAGACACCCGAACAGAGATTCTCCTTTTGGTGTCACACGCAACCACACTGCAACCGAGATAACACCAGCAAAACACAACACATTAAGACATCCAATTGATCATACATGGAATATTCACCAACACAAGAGCTGAAATGGTGCATGCGCATCACCCCTTTATCATACTGAACGAGAACACGACACCACCAATCATCACCTGAACATGACCGTTGCTGTGGAGATGAACTTTACGCTGAGAAATACCTTAAACTGCGTCTTAAACAACACATGATTCTTGCGAACGACCATAGAAGCTTCATACGACTGGGTCTGCCAAACTAGTATCCTAACACGAACCTTTCCTTAAATGAAACAAACCAAAGACCAGAGGTCATTTAGAATGATAGACCGCACCAACATAGGGTTGCTTCCACCTTTTTCCCACTGGAGTCTCCTTTACTGCTTCCAAACCACCGTTGACTATCAAAGGGACCTCACGCTGCAAGACGTCACCAAACATGACCCTTGCAGACGATGCAAATACTACAAAGCCCTTTGAGACACCGGTCAACACTAAAAATTCTAAACCGCCTTCACCCTTCCCCGCTGGATTTCCTTTCGCCGTTTCCAGGGGAAACCTTCAAGCGCAACGACGTCAAATTTCATACCCGACGACTCAGACAACGTAAGGAAACCAAAACTCTGTTCAAATCCCCTCACATCTGTCATCCCGCTGCAGGAGGATCCACTTAGTTGTAAAAAGAAGAGGTGGGTTCGATTCTAGAATTCAAAAAAGAGATTCCTTAGATCAACTGGAGTACCGGCCAACGGGGAATTCCCCGTAGTCGTACTTCAATCACATGTCAGCGCTTTATGGGGGGTCATACACTAGTCTGGAAAGAAAACCATAGACCCAACCAAACTGGTCCAATGGTCAAGGCATACCACAAGCGAACCCCAAACGTACAGGGGGAACCACTGCAAGGGATCCCTGATGTATTTTTTTTTTCAAAAGAGACCATTAACCACCTGATTTCACACTAACTGACCAACAAAAAAAATTCAAACTCAAGACACAAATCAGTCAAAAAGGATCCTCTTCCGGCGCAGCGAACCGCCACCCCTACTCCCTTGCGCCGCAATGCACCGCTCCCTCACGCCGTCACGCCGCTACCTTCTGATGGAGCCCTAGCCGGTGCGAAGCCCCATGCTGGCGCAACCCTATTCCGATGCGGCTGAGCATCTGGCGAACCCCATACCCCCTGGTCCGACGAACCCCAGCGCACCCCTACACTCCTCTATCCGACGACCAGCCTCCCCGCCTACACACATCGACTGCCGCTGGAACCTCCTCCTCCCCGACGCGTTGGTCCCCTTGGTCGAGCACCTCCCCGGCGCACTGCTCCCCATGGCCGAGCTCCTCCCCGGTGCACTGCTCCCTCCGGGTGCAACCCCTCGGTTTAGGCCTCTCCTATATATTTTCTTTTCTTCTATATTTGTGTTTTGGTTTTTTTAGTGATTTTTGAGTTGGCTTTGTAGGTTTAATTGTTTGTTTTAGGGTTTTAATTTGATGTTTTTGGGTTCGAATTCATGTGTTTGGGTTCACGTTAGGTTCCTTGCGGTGCAGACGATGCGCGATTGAGGTTTCGCATTAGGATTTGAAGATTTCAAATCAATTTTCGTGGTTCGCCGCCGAGGTAGGTGGTTCCGCGCATGAATATTAATTGATGAATTCATTCGTTGATTTAATTAACTCATCATGTTTATTAATAATTTAGTTTGATGCAAATTTTTATTTTTCATAAGGTTTAGTGTGTTTGATGTGTTTAGTAGTGTGTGCATAAAATAAGTATGTTGTTGTGAAACCAATGTTGAACTGGTTATTAGTTTCTTTAAGTTGTGTAGTTAATTTGTTAGGGCGTGCAGAGGGTGCGGTTGCCGTTTCAGTATTGCGTCTATTTGCGTTTAGTTGGAAATGACATTTGAAATAGTTTTTGGTGTTTAATGTCATGCGGTATATCTTGAAATTGTTTGGAAAATGTTTCTGGCAATTTGTTTAATTATATAAATGGCCTTTTAACTATGCAGATGGTTTTAAAGTGGTGCCTTAATATGAATTTGAGTGAGTTTTCGTGTAAATTTCATAGTGTTAATTTTCAAGTGTTTCATAAACTATTTTATTGATTTATTCAATTGCGTGTGTGGTGTGAAAGTGGTCTTCAAAAAGATTAAGTCTGTGTTTGATATTTAAAGTGGCTTTTCCTACGTGAAATTGAGTGTCTTTGGGGCGAGGTCTGGTTTTGCATCTTGGGAATGTTTTATTATGTTTTGATTGATTTATTAAATTATCTTGTAGTGCGTTGGTCATCGCATGGTGAGTTCGTGTGGTTGGCAACAAGAACCTACGTGTATATACATGGGTAGGCATGTATATATATACATATCCTCCTCGCGCATGTTCCCCCATGGTGTGGGGAATATGTGCCTGGATCAAAGGATATATATATATATATATATGAAAATGTATATGTTTGTAGGCGAAGCGGTCTCGGGCTGCCATCATCAAGAGCTGCGTGTCTTGAGGTAGGTCCCCTATGCCCTAATCCTTAATTAGAATTTCCATTTTTGCTTGGTGTTCTTTAAATGCGTCTTCTGATTTTATATGAGATGCACAAGCTATATATATGTGTGTATATACATAAATGGTCATGGTTCTTTAAAAGTGGTTCCTCAATGATTTTAGTGTGTAATAAGTATTTCCAATGTTTTTTTTGATTTAAACATGTTTTATATCTTACTTTTAAATGTATAGTACCTTGGTTGTTTAATTGAACTTTCAAATGGTTTTGGAAACTTGAGTGTTGGGTGACTATGTGTTCAAAATGAAAAATGTTTATTTTGATTAATTAAGCCCACTTGGCACTTTGAGAATGGTTTGTGAAAGTGAAACAAAAACCCCTCTTAATGCATGCCCCGTTGTTGTAGAAACATGATGTGTGTGTTAAGTGTGTGATTTGTGATATGTGCCTAATAAAGAGGCTTATGCGATGTTACGTGACATAAAAAGGGGGATACGCTTAAGGAGGGAGAACGGTGGTGAGAGGTAAAATGGACTTTGGATAAGAAAGTGTTATGTCCTTTATATGTTTTTGATAAAACCTCACCACCCTTTGAAATAGAGCACATGGGAAACCTTGGGTACCTAGGTGGGCAACCAGGACTAGTACGTTAGATGACACGACAGGGGTTCATCCCTGTTTGTCTAGCAGGATTGACGCAACAACAATAATAACTAAGAATATGAATTTCTGAGGGTCGTGGCCTTCTAAGCCACGTTTTCTAAGGGTTGTGGCCTTCTAAGCCACGTTTTCTGAGGGTCGTGGTCTTCTAAGCCGTGTTTCACCGAGGTACGAGGTCTCTAGGTTCCCACTTGTTCTAGCTACCTATAGGGATTACCCATGGTGCTCATTTGTGACATACTACTAGCGATGTAACTTTATTTTCAGTTGTTTCATACTTGATGTCTCTTTTTGTGAAAACCATATTTTAATCCAAATTGGTTTCTTTTCATTTGAAAATGTAGTGGGAGTGAAAAGATTTACTTGAAAATGAAAACTCGTTACTTGGATTTGGAAATAAGGAAAACATTATTTTATTATGTCTTATTTTCAAACTAGCATAATTGGATTTCTTTTTAAAGGTAAGGGCATAGGGCGTGGTTATTTTTTGTCTTTCCTACTGAGCATCTCGGTGCTCACGCCTACTTTACTTTTCAGTTTCAGGTTGTAGACATGGATCGCTCTTCGAGCGAGAATAGTTATAAGTTTGGTGGTGACCCCTGGGGTCTCTTAGAGGTATGTCTAGTTTCCTATCTTTATTTTATTTCCCGCTGTTAGTGTTTACTTGTTTTGTTCTGTTTATTTCTGTTTATCTTCCTTTTTATTTTCTGGGCTAAATCGTTCCCAACTACATGTTTTGATGCTCGACACTAGTTTCCAGCCCATGGGGATTGGGGACGCCCTTCGGGACATGTCGCGGATCGGGTCAGGCGCCGGGTCGGATGGCGATCTGGCCTGGTTCGTGACAGGTTATGTTATAACCTCCAATGCATTGGGTATGGAAGTTGGATGTATGGCTATTCCATTTCGTAATATGTGTGGAAGTTGACCGTATGGTTATTCCATTTAAGTATGTTTATGTCCCTAGATACCTTTATATGTTATGTGTTCTTTATATGGGTTTTATGGTAATCTTTTGGTTACAAAAGGGTAAGAAACTATATTTTATTCAGTAAAGAGTATTTACTACTTCAGAAAGGTGAAAAGCATTACTTATGATAAAGTATTCATGGTTTACTTGTTATTTTAGAAAACTAACAGTTTCCTTCCTTGTGTATCCTTTACTGATCTTTTTATGCTCATCCAAAGTTTTTAAAATGTTTTCTGAAGGACTTAAAGATGAATAGGGTCAAGGATGAGATCATGGAAATACATGCTATCTAAAACATGGAACTAGACATGTTTCTTTTTAAGAGTTTTTATTTTATGGAAACTTAGTAGAAGTGTCTACATTGTAATCTTTTGAGATGTAATAGTTATGTCCTAATTCTCTAAAAATAGAAACCTGAAAAGATCCTCTATGTAAATTATTCATTTAATTCATGATTATGTAATGTTTTAAGGCTGATTCCTTATAATATGACTACATAAAACACACACATATTGTGTAATTTATTTTATATGCACATGACCATTTACTTTCCAAAAAACTCAATACCTAATGAAATATAACCGTTATGAAATATATAAAATCTTTTTACATCATGTGTAAAAATATAGTTAATAAGTTTTATTCCATGAGTTATATAAAAAAATTTGTCTGAATAATATATTTCAAATAAATAATTAATATATTAAACATATAAAAAATTTAGAAATCATTACTTTAAAAAAATTAGAATTACATAAAATTAAATAAACCTTACCATACCCCCAACACTAATAGGAAACAAATCAGACTCGCTCGACACCAGATAAATAATGAAGGAAGTGTTAAAAAAAATATGTACCCTTACATCAGATTCTTATCAAGTGATAATTGTCATGGAGAATGAAAACATAACTTGTTAAAAATGGAAGGGAAACCTAGATAAATACCCCATGAGATACCTCTAATACAAGGATCTCACTATATCCAGAAACACTCTCCCAATAGAGATACCACTCAAACATGATCTAATTCGTTGATGGGAACTAAAACCCCTCAAAGAGAGAGTAGTTTTAAATGGTTACCCATTTGGATAATCCATTAAAAAATTGGAATCTTTAAAAAAAATTAAAACAATAACAATTTTAAAAACATAAAAAATATATAATACCGCTCACTCATTCTAGAAAAAAAAATACATAGCCCCATTTTTCATTATAATTATTTATTTAAAAAAATTGTTTAATCAAGTGTTAATATCACCTTAAATATAGATAATTTCCAAGAAAAATTATTCAAAATTTATATCCATTTGGAACATAATAAAAGTTTAAAATAAACCCCCTTGAAAACCATAAATGTGATATAATGGAACAAAATTAATACGGGTTTCCAAAAATTATTTACAAACATTATAAGAATGAAATAGAGGAATAAACCATTAACACACCTCAATCTCAATCATATCCATCAAATATTAAGCGGTTGATCAATCATAAAATTAATCATATAAATGATTCCTAATGAAAATAATGAGAATAGAATAAAGAAACTAATTCAAAATATATAACACATTCCATGGTGCACTGTTCATTGATTTTAAGACATATTAAGGTGATAAAAAAGGTTAACACTACTTTTATCAGGGGAACACCAAAAAAAATTATAACATCAAAAACTTCTATTAAACTATATGGTTGGGGTTCCAATTTTAAAATGAAAATAAATCTGTATATTTATGTGTATATTATATAATAAGCATTATAGTAGATGAAACAAATTTCAAGAAATAACACTATTTTTTTTAAATTTTTTTTATGATAAACCCCATTTTAAGGGAAATTTGGGAAACCACCATGACATCAAATACATAGACAAAAAATAGCCCCAACGATCCAAAAGTCCAAAACCATAAACAACCCACAATACATGAGAAAATACCCTCCCAATATCATAAAATTTGAATCCATCTTCCACCTTCCTCTGCTGTTCGGCTAGCTGTCCTATATAGAAGTGCATGGGCCTGGTACCGATGGCCATATCCATACCCTCTCAAACGTTCAATTCTGTATAATGATGTTACAATTGAAGATCCTTGACCTGAAACTCATTTGGAGCAGCCTCATATAGATTATCTGGTTTCAGAAACCATTGAACCACAACCCATAGAGGAAAAAGTAATATAAATGAACCAAGAAAAACAAACCACATAAAAAAACAATCCATAGAATAAAAACCAACATGATAGATCCTCAATAACAGATTTCCAACTGTAATGCCTCCAAGATTAACACAACATGAATTAAGCATATGAAAAACCAATTCAAAACTAGTTGATGACCATCAAAATGACACAACATATCAACCCAAAACAAGAGCCCACAACAGATTCCTCCAAAGCACATCCAAATCAAAAAAACAAAGAAACCAAAAAAACACACGAACAATAGTAAACACATCCAAAATTAAAAAATGAAGGAATAAAATCGAAGACCAACTACATAACACCAAATCGACAGCCACCTGAGCATCATAGTTCTCCAAATAAATCCCCAACACAAACCAAAACCCTGATTCTGTTTCTTCCATCCAAATAATACTCAGAGACCAGAACGAACCACCCAACGCATACACCGAAGTTGAGGCTACAACCCTTAGATGTGGATAATGGAGCTCAAACACTGGACCATTACCACACTACCCAGAGAAGCCCAATCCATCGAATGTGAAGTGAGGTGGGAGGTAAGCCAACATTGGTGATAAATTCCAAAATGTTTGAGTCCAGAAGGTCACATGATGTCACCGCAAAAGAGAAACTTCCTCCTCAAGCTTTCCGATAAATTCTAAGTTAGAGAGTCGAGCTGATCTTAGAAGGGAAGAAAACAAACAACACCCGCTTCCCCTTAGACCTGTGCTCATAACACAAACCCAAGATAATAGAGGAATATATAACAATTAAAAATATCTATTAAGCCATTCTTCTGGAACAAAAACTAAAATATTAGGCCTAAGAGATGTGTATAATAATATAAATTTATAAAAAAAATAAAAACCCCTCCCCTAGATTAAATCTCCACCACCAAGCTTGAGGAGAGTGTAATAAAATTTCGTCTCTAAAGGATATTCTGGTGTATATGGGTAATCAAAGGTCATAGTGGAATAGAAAAACATGGCTCAATGATTTAAAAAGGTGTGTTTTAATTAGAGTAAATGATGTATGTCCTCATCATTCATGTAAAGGGATAATAATAGAGATGTGATGTTGATAATTATTATCATTCAATTATAGGGAATAATAATAAAAGGTTCAAGATCAATGAGGTATTAACATGTTTTATTCAGGTTAAAAACATCATTCCATAATATATGATAATAATCTATAAATTCCCTAAGAATGGAAAAGAATTACCTGGTGACACTCTTCCTTAACAATTGATGAATAAAATCCTCTTGAAGTCGGTAAAATAACATCACCATGATACTATTAACACCTCTCAGCCCACAAATAAAAACATTCACCACTACCAATCTACCACATATTTTATACTAACTGTTAATAAAAAAAATTATCCCTCTAAGAATAGATAAATTTGATTGTGATATCCACCTCTTTCTAATAATACTCAGTATCCAAATCCAAGATAAAGCCCTCATACTTTTACAGGATCTAGTAATGAACCTATCATAGGGTCCTCCTCTATGTGTATCCATCATTGATATTTACCTTGAAATAATCTATTGATGCTTCTTATTGAACAACATCAGGTTGAACCTAATAGGGCCATTAACCTCATTCCATACCTAAAAAATAAAAAACTATCAGGGACTCCCTACACCTTGATATTAAGACACCTATGGTTAATTTATTTAATGTATTATCCTAATTTTAATTTTATACCCTAATTCAGAAAAAAACATGAGCAATCAAAAAAATTGATGGGTCGTTCTCACATAGGGTTTTTACCATACAAGTAGCACCAGATCACTTAGTATGTTTAGAAAAATTATGGTCCTTGAATCAAATGATTGGGGCCTATAAATACCCATGTCCTAACTGATCAAACTTGTATATGTCATGTAATATGTTACGTTAATTCCATTTACCTACCAACCAATGAATACATCACCTATTCCTAACTCCAAACTCCATCTTATCTCTCAAATGAAATATTTGACAATAATGTTTCATGATTCTCCCCAATAGTACCCCTCCTGGGATGGCAGTGATGATGGGATGTGATCACCCAAATCCCATATCTAATAAACCTTAGGAAGAAAAAATTCATTGAGGGTATCATATAAAAAAATAGCTAGAATTACCCACAATAATCAGCAGATTGAAGAAAAATACACCAAAAAAATCCAATATAAATGAATAAAATATCAAATACAAAAATATAATATGAACTTGAAAAATAAACTATAATTCACTTCTATAAAAGTGACCATGAAAATGAACTACTCCTAATCCATCTCCTCGATCAAGAGACGCCCAAAACATACACCAAATAGCTCATAAAAAACATAAAATCACACACACACACATGTATATAAATGGTTAAAAACATAATTATACTCTCTAGGATCCTCCTTGAAAATTATCATAAAAACATGGAAGAAACATAGTAAATCCCTAGTGAATAAATAGAGAAATCAAACCATCACCTACTTAGGTAAACTAAATTCCTACACTCACCAGAGCTCTCTCGAAAAGTAATAAATATAATATAGAAACATCATTTCATTGTCTATATATAAAGAAGGATACCCCAATATCCCAATCCCACTAAAATAGTCTGCCTATCCAAAACAACACATGTCATGGAACACCCATATTTTCCTAAGTCATATTTCCAAAATCACAGGTAACCATACCATCATCACATCCAATATCCCATGGAGAAAATAATATATAACACACTAACATACCCTTTAACCATGTACCTATCCTTATCACATCTAGTATCCATGTTGTATTTCCAAAAGCCACTACAACCTATGAATTAGGCACCACACTTCAAGCCATTTCTGCCAGTGCAAGGTACATCTATAATAAAAAAAATTATTAAACCTTGAGTAAATTAATATTCTATAACCTCAAGAAAACAAAGCCTTTATTTTCAAGTATTGTGTAGATGAGATAGATCATAACCCATATAAATACATACCTTAAAAAAGTAATTCATCTCATCTCAGATAGGTTCATAATAGTATTCTAATAAGAGAGAGAGGGGTAGGGAATGTTGTTATCCATTTTTCCAAAAAATATATACATTGGGATACATTCAGAACCAAAGGATAGTTAGGGCATCAACTTCACAAACTATCATAGGTTATGTAATGTAATAAATCATATAACCTAAGAATATGTATAGATCACAACCAAACTAGGAGAAACAACCCACCCTAGACCTAATCTATAACTAATATCTCGTATGAAAAACCAACTTCTACAACTTGGACAAGAAGCTAAGAAGCATCTAAGAACTGAAAAAACCTGAATTCATCATTAATAATTACTTAGTGATTAATCATTTATTAATTTATTATTAACTTCAATCATAAGTTACCATATCAACCCTTTCAACAGTTCTTATAATATGTTCAAGAATGTATTAATCATCTAAATTCTCCATATACCATCTGTGCTCATTTATTTTTCATCATTCCATTATTCTGTGTATTCTAGGACCCAACCATACCAAACTCATTGGGAGATATATGTAAACATAAAATAATTCAAGTAATCATGCCAAAGGTAGAAAATGTTCGAATTTAATATGAGTAATAAACAAGAAATATCATCGCTGAACCCAAGTTAACCATCTTGATACCAACCCAAAACCATTCTATTTATCCATCAAATAAATTTTATCATAGTATTACCCTATTCTAGAATATAATCCATAAAATAAAATTCTCATCATTTGAAAACCATGACAAGGGTTTGTTAATTTGAGCATATTAGTGAAAAAATATAGTACACATTCCAGAAACAATAATAATTCAATAACCATCAAAATTATACATTAAAGAATTAAAAATATTTAAAACATGAAGTTAAAACATTCATAAATTAAATTTTAAATTCCATGAATTATCCATTAATATTTCCTCCTAATTATCAATCTATTCATGGTAAAATTTATTGCTAGTATGAATATTATTAACAATTCTAAAGAGGCAACAATAATCCAAAATAATATAATGACACTAAAAATTACAAGTAAATTAATTAATTATATTGTATTCACTTTAATCTATTTTATTATTAGTCATAATTTTATTAACCTTTTATAAAAATATGTTGCAATGATTATAAGTAAGAAAGTAATACACAAAAAAATTATCATATTACACTATATAAAAAATATCAATATCTAAATTTAATAATTCTCACTTCTCAATTTCAATACTAAAAAATAATATTAAACTGTTTGTGGTGATACTTTCAATTTTTTTATTTAATTTTAAATGTTATGATATAATAATTCTCATCATACAACATGAGAATCATTTTTTTAAATTCATATTCATTATATACTTTACGTATTACAAGCTTTACATTGTTTATACAATTTCAAGATCAATAAACATAGAAAGAATTAATAATAAATATAACAATAATAAATATAAAAGGATAATTATATTTTAATTACCCATTCATATGTTAATAAAATGGTACAAATGCATTCATAAATTATTAATTAAAACACATATTTATTATTATGATACACTGATTTAATAATTTCAATTATTTTAAGTATGTTCCACCATGAGAGGTAAATAAATTATTTGAACACCATTGGCCTTCACTATTTAATTATAATAACAACTCTTTATTTTATGGTCATGATAATAAATATCTCAGAATAAAAATCTTATATTTAAAAGTGAATGAACAACCGAAATTGTTCAATTGATAATATACAAATAATGATGAATTGTATCAATATTTAATGAGATAAGAACAAATCTAATTATTTATTATTAAAATTAAATATGCAATTCAAATCATTCAACAATATTTTTCTAAAAATAAATGGTTATAATTTTATGTAATTATATGGAGATGATTAATGTTGGTATGAGCTATATTCTCCATACTTGAAAAAATTATATCATCCTTAATTTATTTAGAAATTAAAACATTTTTCAATAAAGAAAATAATAAAAATAATTCCATACCAACTAAAAAGTATCAAGAAAATAATATCAATTATAATAGAAAATTCATATTTAATTTAATTTCATTCAATTTCTTGTTTATTATATTTTTAGAGGTAATCAAACAATTTATCCACTAAAAACCATAGTATAATAAAACCACACCTGAACAAAAATAAAGTAGAGGTTATCAGATTCCCTACCTCGATACTGGTCATGTGCTATACAAAAGAAGAGGTAAATGAATTTTTTCGTGTATGATTATTTCATGATAAGAGAATATTACATTTATAATAGAGGAATATCTATGAAGAGGAGTGAAACTTGATCAAAATAACGAAAAACATTAAGATGTGTCTCTGTTCACATAGCTAGAAGGAAAACAACTTAGGAATTCGAGAGATAATGGAATGTTCATATGTTTTAAAAACACATGAACAACCAATATTATAGAAACAACCAATCTGTTACTTTCAAAACTCAATATATTCCATTTTCCATTATAACATATGAAATATAAGGTTTCATTAATTTCACACAATTTATCATGTGTTTTCAGAACGCTAATTTTACATCATATTTCTAGATGCTTAATAATATCTATTTCAGTGTTACGACATTTATATCTTGGAATTACCATTAAATACATGTATTTAAATATTTCAAACATTTTAAATAGTACCATAATTATTAAAAGAATTTCAGACATTCTATTCCCATAATTTCGTGCTTTAATTCCTCATTTTCACCTTAAAATATACCTACATTCATGGGAGAAGAAGATGAACAATTAAATCTAGGTAAAATACTTCCTAATTTATCTATTTAATTCCCTTCTATTAAATTAATATATATATATATATATATTCAATTAATTTTCTCTCTCTCTATTCAAATAACACCCAACCATTAATCCCTCTCTCATTGACACTATTTATCCTCTTTTACCTCTTTAAAATTTTATTCTTTTATATTTTCTATCATTATTTATCCCACAAAAAACACCTCTCTCATCCGTTTTGAAACCATTTTGTTTTATTATTTATGAAATGAAGAGGTAAATCTCTCTCACTCTCTCTACTCCCCCTCCCCTTACACGTTTCCTACTTCATTTTTTTTATAAAACGATTTCTATTTTTGATTATTTTTTTATTTCTCTATTTTATTTTAAAATATACTAATTTTATTTTAATATCTCAATTTTAAATATATATATTTTTATATATTAAAACATAATATATAATAATTTAATATATATATCTATATCAAATTTCATAATATAAACATTTCACAATATTTTAATACAATTTAACACACACACACACACACATATATATATATGTATAATGCATAACATATAACTATATAACATAAACACACACAAACACACAAATATATATTGTGTGATTTATTTTATATGAATGGTATTATTTACCTATATAAAAACTCAATACATAAAAAATATAACTAATATGTAATATGTACATTATTTTAAAATCATACATAAAATATAGTTAATATGTAATATTTTAGATTTATGAAATATAATTTATTTACATAGTATGAATAAATTCAATGAGAAATATATCAAATTTTCCTAAATTTTGTAAAAACTATTTAAACAAAAAAATATAGAATTATTTAAAATGAAATAAATATTCTCAAAACAAAAAATTAATAAGAAACACATGGACACTCTTTCAGCACTCGATAAATGACAAAGGGATCAAAAAAATCCAAACCCTTATGTAATGCATTCCCATTGGGATATAATTAATATCATAGAATAAAACAAAAGAATGAATCAAATCCTTATAGGTTCATACATATTCCATGAGAATATTATTTAAATGTTCCAAATAAGCCTTATGAAAAACATGGCTTAGGATTCCAATCCTTTCACCTAAATTTTGAAATCATCTCAAAACACCCTTTATGCCAAAAATTTTTTAAACCAAATTCATACTCATTTAAGTCAAATTTCCCATAAAATCCCATACTTCATCTAATTTATGAAACAAAAAGGGTTAAATAATATTAAAGACACCAGTTTCAATCTAAAAATTTTTGTTGAAACATTAATGTCACTTAGCTTCTAAACAATGGTTTAAAACAAGAAAACCCATTTAAATTCACTATAAACACATTTATTCCAAGTGAGAAACCACTAAGATTCACCTTATAAACTTAATATAATTATCACATATTGTTCTAATTTTATTAAAAATATTTCTATCCTCTAAGAACACATTTATTTTTCATTTAATGAAAAGTAACAAAAACACATTCCTTAAGCATGGTGGAATCAATCCATAGAAAGTTAGAATGCATAAAATTTGTAAGATAATACTCAAAAAAATAAGGACTTACCCTTTGTAAGACCTTAATACCAAACCCCCAAATATTAGACCTCCTAGAACCCTAAACCCATGTATGGAAGCCCATATGATTTGTGGGAGGGAAGGATACCAAGAGAGAAAGGAAGAGGTAGATAAAGGAGAAGGAAAAGATAAGGAATGATATTATTACCTTAAAAAACAACTTGAACATGATAAATGAGAGAGCTAGAAATATATAGAGGAGGGGAAGGAGGAGATTCTACTCAGGTTCCTAAGCTCATATGAATGGTAGGAAGAAATAATTGGGTGGGGGGGGGGGGTTACCCCTTAAAATAAATAGGGTTATAGTAAGAAAATCATAATTTTTAAATACCTATAAACTCACATGGTTTGGTTGAATATTTTTAGAAAACATGCACAAAATTTCAGATTATCAACATCCCATTAGAAAACTCTTCTCATGATTATTTTATGGCTTATCAAATTACATAGAATAAGTGCTCAAGATAACTCCTTTATAAAAGAACCTTCAATGGTTTCTCCTAGGATCACATGGTTCACCCCAAAACTGTGTACTATCCATGCATACAACCCATGAACATTCAAAATTAACTTAAAAACAAAATTTTTAATGGTAATAAAATAGTTTTTACCAAAATATATATATATATATCAACCATTTGATGAATAAAGACATATTTCAAGGTCACATGCACACTATGTAAGGTTTAGTAAGACAATTACTATTAATTTTTCATAGAATATCTACAAACTATAAAATATAAAACAATAATAATAAAAATTAAAATATAAATCCTAAATGTAACATCTCAATATTTTTTAAGGAAATTCTATGTTTGATAGAATACATGATATGAAACACTGAGCTTAAAAAAATGACACAATATTATTATTTAAATGTAACCATTATAAACTTGTCATTAATTTAAAGATAATGAATAATATTAAAAAAATTATGTATTATATTATGTTCTTACTCATTTATAATTTAATTATTAATTATTCATTTAAATAAGTACTATAATTTGAGTAAAGTCATTTTATTCTCCAAAAATACATTTTCTTCAAAAGTGATTATTTTTTATTTTATGAGTTATTTTTATAATCAATTTCTTGTAATTTTAGAATATTTATATTAAAAAACGAATTTAATTTATAAATTAATAGTGTTAAATTTATATCATGATAATTTTTTTGATAATTTTCTGAAAATATAGAGTTTTCAAGGAATAATAAACAATAGATATTTTTATTTCAAATTATATTTTATTTTAAAGTATTTACAAGGTAAAATTATTTTTTGGATTATATTTAAAATATTATCAGTTAATTTTTATATGAAATAACCAAATTATGGTTTTTGAAATGGATTTTATGCTTTAATTTAGCATAAAAACTTTTTATATTTAAAGAGGGAAATTTTCTGAAAAAAATATTTTTAGTTGCATTTTTTGAATTGAATTTTAAATTAAATACAATAAATTATTCAATTTCAATTTCAAAAAAGCATTCCATATTTGGAATTAGGATGTCCAAATTTAGTAATTAAGTACCTTTTATTTTTTAGACAATATGAATAGTGAACTTAGTAATTATATTACCATGGTGAATAGTAAAATAGGTAATTTAGGTTAAAAATAAAATGATAAGAACCATAAAAGTCCCCAAAAACGTAGATAAATCTTATTTTATTAGTATATATATTCCCTAATCATCTAAATTTATAATTGATGACCATTTGAGGCCATTTTTATAAGATTATGACCTGTATAGTATTTTATTTAAAGAAAATTTAAAATGTCACATTCTTATTTGTAATAAGTGTAATATTAATATTGTGGTGTTATAATGAGGATATGTTTAACTAGAAATAGTATTTTTAATTTCAATTTATTTATCTTCATTATTTTTATTTATTTTCAATATTTAAGGAGGAAATAATTACCCTAAATACTTGCACAATGCTAATGTAGTGATTATTTAATTAATGTAACAATAGAATAAATGATATTAAAAATATTAAAAGAAATATAATTTGATATATTTAATGTTATAAATAAATTTTATAGATTCCCTTGAAATTATTACGGTATAATAAAATAGTTGGTTCGAATTTTACTTGTTGTTTTGATGTTTTTAAATTCAATGTAATGAATTGTATCAAAATTGAAAATAATAAAATTTTATGGGATTAATATTTTAAATAATCCTAAATATGATAATATATGGTTTAAAACATCCTCCCATATGCATTTATAATCCATTTGGATGCATTTGGATATAGAATAGTCTTATTGAATTTTAATCTTTTGATAAATCCAAATATTTTCACTCCACCATTCACCATTGTTTTGTCTCCTCTGACAGTTCCATTTCAGGTCTCATTTTCTGATTTTGGCCCCCTTGCAGACTGATTTTGGTTCATTGTTTTTTCTCCCTGGATTGGGTCCACTATTATCTAGAAACCTCTATAATTTTTCCTAGAACCCTAACGCAAGACTCCACTAAAGTATGGTTTGACAGCTTCCTTGATGATTTCTGTTGTGTTGGATACTTCTGTAATAATGGTTTGGTTATGGGTGCTATTTTTATGGTCAGTTTTTGGTTGTGGTTTATGGATGCACTATTCACGGTGTTGGAGTGGAAGTCACGACATATTTTGGTGACTCATCGGTGTTCGTGTTTCTTCCAGTGCATCGATGTTGCTTTTGGGCTCCTGTTCATGAGATTATATCATAGTCCATTCTCTGGAAATATCTTCTCTGGCTTCCGGTGTGGCATCATGTGAACATAGGCTCTGCAGTACCGAGGCTTGGTGATGGGATGGGTGACACAGACACTGTGCGGGGCATCGATAAAATAATTTTCATGGGTGTTTCTTGGGTGGGTCTGGTTTTGGTCGTGGTTCCTTTCCCAACTCTATTATGTAAATTTTGGGGTTGGTCTAATTTTTTTAGTTATCACTTAAAAATAATTGATTTTATTTAAAAATACCAAAAAAATGGTTTGGTGGTAAGAGTGTACCTCCCCTCTCATATCAATGGTTACCTCTTCATATAATTTATTCATACCTAAAAACCCATTTTATATATCATATCCCTACCCAAATACATTTCTATAATCCTTCATCTAAGTATATATTTCTTGTTTTATGCATAAAACCAAACTTATTGGTTTTAATGTCTTAAAGGAAGGATATTTTCTAAAGAAGATGCATCATTTTTAATCGACAGTTTCAGGTTTTCTTATTTCTTCACATTTATAAAACCTTATTAAAACATGATAAAATAATAATTCCATTATTATACATATATTGGGATGTTATTATGTTAGTTTAATGACTAACATCCATCTCTTCTTCTATCAAATGGGAAATGAATTCATCATTTGTGTGTACGATGGAATACCGCCAAAGGAACCGATGTAATTCGTTTTCTATCACCATCACTCAATACTGCTTATAATGAAGTAATTATTTATTATATATTATATTCATGATATATTTATCATTAGTAAAATATAATATATCATTTATGTTCTTATCGTTCCATGAATAGGAAAATGGTAATGTCATTCATGCGTATGTGTGAATTATCATATCCACGAAGCGATGTGATTCCCTTTTCATCACCACATCACAAGGATGATATATATAAGTATATTTAAATGAGTAATATTATAGACATGATATTATTATTATTATTTAAATATAAAATAATACATATATCTTTCCATAATGATTATTGAAAAATAGAAGTGTTACTCATGCATACGTATGACCGACCATTGTAATGTAGTTAATTTTTCATAACCATATTTAATGTATAGAATTAAAAGTAAATTTTATATGAAAAATGGTAATTACTTCATGATTTTTATTCAGGATATGATATAATAATGTCTACTTTGACTATAGTCAACATACCAAATTCATTTTGTACTTAAGTACCGAATATCATCCAAATGTATGGCGTGAACTTAAATGATTAAGTAATTGTATGTAAATTGGTAATAACTGATATAACGAGAATAATTTCCTTCAAAAAGGTTATTAAGGAATTATAAAATTAACTTGAGTTTATTATTCATAAAGATAATAGACATATGTGATGAATCATACTCGAGGTAAGGGAATTTTTTTAAATCATCGTTAAAAGTTCCTCTATTAACACATTATTCCAAAGTCAAAATGAATGTTTTTTAACACATATGGAATGAAAAAAATATCCTTTAATCATAAAGAATCAATTATTTTAAGTTTCTATTCTTACATTGTTATGGATATTTTCAAATAAAATTATTTCCTTTTGATTTGTTCAATTTTTAGATTTTAAATGTTTTTTTTGATAAATATATTTTTTTGATATTTGAAAGTGTTCTTCATATGGGTTTAAAATATTTTTCAATGGTTTTATTCATGATATAGTTCTTGAATATTATTTATGAAGGTTTTATCCATATTATATCTAATGGGAGAGAAAATATAGTTTATATGAAGGGTGATCCTCATTATATATGTCTAATGCAATTACTCTAAAGTAATGTTTGTATGTTAAACATGAAGGTTATCCATTAATAGCAATGGAGGTTACTCTAATTTTAATTTTTTTGGTTAATTCAAGTGAAACTATGATGGTTACACCATTTTTAACCATGATGGTTATTCCATTTTTCTAAGAGTGAAATTTATAACTTTGTGAAATAATTTCCAGATATTTTCATGTTTTCAATGAAATTTTATGTGTTTATTTTACTATAAATATTAATAATGAAATATTTTATAAAAAGTGTTGGGAATAGAATATGATTTCTTAGGTAAGAAAATGGGTTTATTCTGAACCCAATGTTTATTTTGAAAAGGATATTTTTTATAAGTACTCACAGACTAATGAGTTATTTTATTATTTTTATGTCTCTTACTGTGATTTTTCGTTCTCATATCATGTTTTAAATTTTTTTTCATAGAGTTTAAGAAATATTATGTGCAAGGATAATACCAAGATGAATTTTTTTAATATTTATCATGAAAAGAAGTAATTTTTTATTTAAAGGGTTTTGTTTAGTGGAAAAAAGGGAAACTAAATATAAGTGTTCACTTGTAGTGTAAGGGTTCTCTATGTAATAGTTATCCCTAATTCTATAACAATTTAAACTAAAAATATCCTTGGGATTATACGAAATTTAATTATAGCTCAAATAATGTAGAATATGTAATTCTTAAGGCTCTCTTTTTTACAGTTGGTATTAAAGGATGGTTTAGATATCTTTGGAGATTAGGGAGTTTTCTGGTGAGGAAATATTAAGAGTTATTGATACCATCATGGGTTCATAATTTTAAGGTGGATTATATGTTCAAATTATTATACACCCATTATGTAGTTTAAAGTGATGAATTTTTAGGAGATTAATGATATATTTGGAGACTGTTTTTTGAAGGGTAATAGACTTAGATATAAAGGATTTGAAGGTGAAAGTAGTATTGAGTTTCTAAGGGTATTATATTTTAAGAGGACCATTTTCATTTTAATATGAAATATTTCATTTCTTGTTTTAATGATTTTATTTTATACATATAAAGTATCATTTATCAATCTGGAAGGGAAAAAAATTTTCACAACCTTATTACCCTTTCCAGATGATTTGATTATAACTATTATTTCAAAATCATGTCTAAAAGATTTTGATAGATTTTTGAGTATTCAATTCACCTTCAAGAAACTATTTGACTTATCTAACACCTTTTATTTCCTCCAATTTTTTTGGGTCATGTTATCTTGTTCATTTTTTTTTTCAAAATCTCAACTCTAAAATCTCCTAAATAAGTGAAATTCCACTAAGTACATGACCATTTACATTTTGGAAGTTGGGAATTGTGTTGAAATATAAAGAGGATATCAACAAAATCCTAATGTATAGATTTAAGGTATTAATAATTATATTGTTTTCAAAGTATGGAACATTTTTTCTGGGTTTATATTAATGATTCATAAGGATATAATCCATATATTTTATTGTACGAATGCTGTATAAAGGAATACTATGATAAATCATGTTTAAAGACTGAGGATGAAAATTGAAGGAAGTATCTGTTTATTTATCAAGAGTTCAAAATTATGATATATTAATATTTTATCAATATTATGGGAATTATGAAACACATAAGGATTTTTCAATAGTAGTTTTGTTTAAAAAATTTGGAAATAATTAAAGGAAATTGATACCTTTGAAAAGTGATGTAGAAAAAAGGTGATAATTTTGGAGACACTTATTTAAGGACATATGATAAAGAAATAAATAATAATTTTAGGTTAATATATTCTTGATGATATATGATTTAATTTTTTGGAAAAATAATCATATAGAAAACCCACAAGGTTAAAATGTGATATTTAGAGGGTGTTCTTTATATTTTTGGGAATATATGTTTTATCATAGAGATAACCATGAGATTGAAATGTGCTTGGTGATCAAGAGATTAATGTTATTTCAGAAGATTTTAACTATTTTTGGAACCTTGTATGATTAAGGTAACATAACATTATTAAATTTTAATTAATGATTAAGGGTTGAATTATCTTTTTAAATAATATATTATTTTATTGAGAATTAATGGTGAATCAAGTCATTTATGGAAAATGTTAATATATCTTGGATATTATATGTTTAGAGAATGTACATTTTTCAAGAAAAATATAAAATTTAATATGTAAGACCATGTGATCAAATTATTTTTTTTGGGTTTCAATATTAGACTAGAATATTTTTTAGTAAATTAAAGGATAGTTATTTATTAAATAATCAGTGTTGAACTTTGGGTACTATATTAGAATTTTAGAGATCAATATAGTTTTTTAGTATAAAAGAGTATTATTTTTATAGAATAATCTTAAAATTTAATTTAAATTTTTGGTTTTAATTAATGGATAAAGTTAAGGGGAAAACATATTTTTTATTTTTTGGAATTATTTGATTCATTAGAAGTTGATTGTAGTTCTTCTGGTAGGAAAAATCATCATGAACAGTCATCGTTAAGGTCAATAGATGAGATTATTATGGAAATTTATTAAAGGATGAAATTATAATTTTCATTTAATTATATTTTCTTATTATATTAGTCAAGTTATTAAAATAGTTCACAAAATTTAGAAAAGAATTTTGATACAAAAATTTGACCCGTTTTTTTCTTACCGAGAAATCAATGGCTTTTGAACCCATCCTAGATTTACAGTTTATTGATGGTTAACATTCACATGACCATGTTATCTATCACTTTATAATAGTATATGAGTGTTATATTTTATCTTCCATTTTCTTTCCTAAATGTAAACCTAGTGTGTGTTGTCTCTGGTGAGCTTCGTACTTTCCTTTCTCTCCTTTTAAAATGATGATTTATTGATGCGTTTTATGGTGTGGGTTTAAAAAATAGAACTTTGAATAGTGAAACCCATAGTTTTCAATCTAGATTTAAAATTTTGAGGATTTAATTTCATAAAAGGGTAGGTGGGATAATGTAAAATCCATATATTTTAAAATTAATGGCTATGTTCGATAGCATACAAGATACGCAACATCGAGTTCAAATGAACAACTGAATCTTTTTATTTAAATGTGACTGTTATAAACTATCCATTAAATTGGTAATAATGAATCCTATTAACCTAATTATGAAATATATAATGGACATAATCATTTATGATGTATTAATTAATTAAATATAAAAGTTTTTCTACATTTTTAGTAAATTCATTTAATTATTTAAAAAATACTTTTTCTTAAAAATGAATTTTTATTTACATTTATGAGTTATTATTATAATTAATTTTTAGAGATTTTAAAAAATTTATTTTAAAAAATGAATTTTATTTTTTAACTCAACATCTTAAAATCAACTTAGGATTATTTTTTCAAAATTTTCAGAAAATATTATTTTTTAATAAATAGTGAATAATATAGATTTTTATAGAAAATTATGTTTTATTTTAAAGTATTTACATGGAAAAATTATATTTTGGATTATTTTTTAATTATAATTTGTTCATTTATATTTATAATAATAAAATTATGGTTTGTAAATGTATTTTACACTTGGATTTTGTATAAAATCATTTTATATTTTAATAGGGAAATTTTCTGAACAAACTTTTTTTTGTTTCATTTTTTCTGATTTAATTTTCAATTATGTTATAAAAATTAAGTGTTTTAAATTTTTAAAATTGGATTCCATATTTTTAATCATGTATTATAAATTAATTAAATAAGACTCTTTTATTTTTGGTCAACATGAATAGTAAACTTAAAAATTATATTACATGGTAAAGGGTAAATCAGGTAATTTTCGTTAAGGATAAAATGATAACTACTTTAAGTATTATTTTTAAATATAAATAATTTATCATCATCATGGTAATTTATTTATAATATTTAATGAAGAAATAATTTCCTTAAATTCTTGAACGTTGATGATGCAATAATTATTAAATTAATTGAAAAATAAAATAAATGATATTTAAAATAAAATAAAAATATAATATGATATAATTAATATAATATAAAAAATTTATATATGAACATAAAATTATTTGGATATAATGATTTTTTTTTCATAATTTTACTTGTTTTTTGATGTTTTTAAAGACAAATTAATGAATAATATCAAAATTGACAAAAATGATATTTTTTAGTAAATTATTTAAAAATTGAAAAAATATTAGATAAAAAAGGGATAATATATAGTCATAAATTTCATCAAAATTTTATTTATAGTTTATTTGGAAGCATTTGGATCTAGAATTGTCTTATTACATTTTAATCTTTTGAGAAATTCTAAGAGTTCCCCTCCCCACTCTTATCAAATGGAACGTCTTATTATAATTTGTTCACACATAAGAACCCATTTTATTTTGATAATAAACACCCAAAAACATTAATAGATTCTTGAACCTCATTATAGAGGTCTTGTTTAAGGAATAACACTAACCCTAGTGGTCTTAATGTTAAAAAAAAAGATTTTCTGAAGAAGAGGTATCATTTTTAATCAAAATTTTCTATTTTTTTATCCATTCACATCCCTAAAATCTTATTAAACCATGATAAAATAATCAATAAAGTGTCCAACATATAATAATATTTATTATGCATGTTTCATGACCTTTATCTATCTCCACTTACATTAAATGAAAAAATAATTCATCGCTCGTTTTAACGGCTGACTAACGCCCCATGAAACAATGTAATTCATTTTCCATCACGGGATATAAAGATTGGTTGTAATGATAGAATTACGATATATATATATATGATATTATTGAAAAATGATAACATCATTTGTGTATACATGTGAATTATCACCTCAATTAATTGATGCATTTTGTTTTTCATAAGCATATAAAATGGTTGATATATATATAATTATATTTAAATGAGTAATACTATAGATACAATATTATGATAATTATTGAAAAATAAATAATTATGTCCTTCTTTTGGTAATGATCATTGAAAAATGGAAATGTTACCCATACGTACGTATGACATACCATCTCCATGATTGTAACACATTTCATTTTTCATAACCTTATTTAATGGATGTGTTTAAATGTAAAATTTATGTATAAAATTGATAATTATCTCATTATTATTATTATTATTCTAGTGAAAATGGAATAATGACCACTTTGACCACAGTCAACACACCAAATTCATTTTGTACTTAAGTACCTAATATCATGAAAATGTCTGATGTGAATTTAAACGATTAATTAATTATATATAACCTAGTAATAAGTGATATAAAGGGAATAATGAAATTTAAATTTTTTATTAAGTATAAAATTAACATAATTATATTATTCATGAATATAAAGAAAATACATTATGAATAAAACTGTTGTCAAGGGACTTTCTTTTAAATCTTATTTAAGAAGTTCCCCTATCAACTCATTTTACCTAAGTAAAAATGAATGTTTTTTACATATACATTATGAAAATAATTTCCTACCATCACGATGGCTCAATACTTATGAGATTCCTCTTTTACATTTTTATGGTTCTTTTTAAAGAAAATGGTTTCTTTATTATGTTCACAGTTTTAAGAGTTTAATTTTTTTAGAAAAAAGGTATTTTAATATTCTAAAGTGTTTTTAACATGGTTTTAAAAGAGTTTTAAAGGGTTTTATTAATTATATGGTCATTGGAAATTATTTATGAAGGGTTTATTCCCATTATAGTGCACAAGTGATCTTGATATTGCTTATACGATCTGTGATCAGCATTATAGCTATCCAATGCGTTGGGAATTATTTAAAAGTAGAAAGTGATGGTTATTACAATATCAAATATGATGGATAATCCATGAGTAATTTTGATGGTTAATTTGAAGTAAAATTCATATGATAATTATGGACGTATTATAAGAGTAGCTTTGATGGTCACTCTAAATTTAAATATTATGGTTAATACAAGTGTAACTGTGTTGGATACCCCATTTTTAACTATGATCGTTATTCCATTTTTAAGAGTGAAAAATTTACCTTTGAAAAATTAATTTCACGTAATTTTCATATTTTTTGAATAAAAAATTATTATTTTATTATACCTTAAAATCTTATTATGAAATTCTTTATGAATAGTCATTTTTAGAGAAGTTTATTTCTTTGGTAAGAAAAAGGGTTTATTTTGAACCCATTTTTTATTTTGAAAAAGTAAAATTTCAATAACTACTCATATAATAATGGTTTTTGTCATTATTTTTATGTTTCTTAGATATTTTTGTTCTCATAACACATTTTAAAATGTTTTCTTATAGGGTTTAAAGAATATAAGGGACAAGGATGAGGTCAAGATGAAAATTACAAAGATTTGTCATGAAAAGAAAACCTAATTTATTTAGAAGGGTTGTATTTGGTAGGGAAAATATATATTGAGTATTAGTTGTCACTTGTAATGTATGGCTTTACTATGTAAGTGTTTTCCCTAATTCTATAAAACACTAAACTGAAAAGATCATCAGTATTGTAAAAAAGTGAATTCTAGCTCAAAGACACTAGAATATGTAATGATTAAGTATTGGTCCTTACAATAAAACATATAAAATAAAAAATCCCAAATTAATATAAAATAATATAAAATAACCCATATGGTAGCGAGGTGGGTGTAAAAATATTATTTTTTGGACTACCCAAAAAAACTAAATAAAAACTGTCTAGGAACACAAATTTTTTTGACTAGAACAAACCCCAAAGACAAAACCATTATACTACAATGATTTCAAGAATGTATATCTATAACTTATAGCCTTCACTATGTGACTTATTAAGAACCTCACAGTCATTTCTATTCAATTTTTATGTAAATATGAACAACAAAATGAACAAATTAGTCACAAATATTTCTTCTCAAATGAGGATAAATCTTGGGAAGCTGTGCAACTAGAGCTCAAATTGATGACATAGATCGCAAATTAAATCAAACCCAACATAAATAAAAAAATCACAGAAAATATAATAAAACAATACCTAAGAAGCATTTGAAGAAGACTTAAATGGTAAGTTCATTTAAAAAATGGAAGAGGGTAGATTCCAAAAAAATAAGAGGAGAACAAATTAGACACAAAAGGGGTTTTCGGAAAATCTATCACCAGAACACAATCCTAAAAAAAATAAAAAAAGTAATATTCTTAAAAACTAATTAGATCCTCTATATAAGCATTTCTAAATCATAATCATCCAAATACTAGTTTCCATTCATATCATACCATCTTTAAACCACTACAAATATATGAGAGATTGAGGTGAAATCAACTAAATAAAAACACCCAAATCACCTCAACAACAAATCAATTCCCTGAAAAAACCACTACCATGGATTTTTTTTGACCAAATCATCAAAATAAAATAAATCTTCTTTATGAATAAGGTTAATTTTCGGTCAATATTAATTAGTATTTTGAAGACTTCATTCCATTACGTATTCTAAAAAATGAGGGTTGGAGAAGAAATAACTGAAAGATAAACCACTCTCATCAACTGTAAAATACCACCAACAACAAAATCAACAAAGATGGAAATAAAAAGAGAACCAGAAACATGAAAAAAATGATAATTGATGAAGTATACCTAAAGTGTAAGTGATAAAGAGATTCATATCAATATACACTGATCATTAGGGTATCGAATCTTGATACAGTTCTAAATTGGTGAATGGGTATCCTCATCATTGATAAAGAATATAACTGTGAAGAATTTTATAAATGAAATTTCCCTTATAAATATATACACATGTCACAGTTGGTAATTTAGTATAATATAAAACTCATGAACCACATAATTAAAATAAAATTCTCTTTATTATATTAATTTGATCATTATATATAGATAATAAATAAACCTATAAAAGTAAAAATTGTTATAATGTGATAGTAAAAATAGAAAAAATAAAGTAACAAGAATAGGGAAATTTCAATATTTTTTTTCTACTAGAATAACAAAACTCATTAAAAATATTATGAAAAAGATAAAAAATATTAGTAACCAATTTTTTTAAAAAATATCTAATATATAACCTTATGAGGTTAGAGAGTGAATGATGAACGTTTCAAATTGAAGGTATTTATAGGAAGTATAAAATTAGTATGATTATTGGAATAATAACCTGATCATTATGAATAGTAATCAGACTATTATAATAGTAATTGGGTGGATAAAATAGTAAAATAATATATATATATATCTATCTAAAAAAATAAAAAAATAAAAAATTTATATCATAATATAATGATATAAAAGTGTTAAATATGATGAAATTGATTATTAACATTTTGAGATTATAAAAATATATTTTTTTCTAAATATATATGATATATTAAATGAAATTATTATAAATTTAATAGTTTTAAATAAAATTTCATTACAATAATATTATTTCCTAATATAATATATATTTTTATAAGTATAATAAAATTATTTTTTGAAAGCATAAAAAATTATTGTATGTGTTATAAATTTGATCATGTTAAAAAATTATACATTCAATAAATAAGTATTTTATTTAAATATAAAATTTCACAAAATTTAAAAATTATTTTGATAAAATAGATTTAATTTTTTGAATCTTCATATTGAAAAATGGTTAGGGTAAACTTTTCATATTTTTCATAAGGAAATAAAATTTAGAGGTGAAATGGTTAAATATTATATGAGTAACATATTTTGTAATAGTATGTATGAATTTTTTTTGAAGTTTACAAAATTTATATGAATATTTTGTTTCCCCATTTATTGTATAATAATAATCCCCTTACTATTGAGTCATAATATGGGTCACATTATGATGAAAGAATATTTTATTCTCATATTTTATATTAAAACACCCTAACCCCCCCTTATAAATATCACCCTCCCCCACCCCATATATACAAACATTATATGCCCCTTAACATTACCAAAATATACCAAAATATCTAAAAACATATCTCCCCACACACTAGAACTACTGGCCTCCCCAAAATACTAAATTAAGGATCTTTAAGGTGTAGACTTATAGTGAACATGCAAAGGAAGTGGTAATATTATCACCTAGATTCTAATAAATTATTTTATTCTTATACCTCCTCAAAATATATTCTCTACACACAATTATGATAAAAACAATATTATTAATACATTTAAATATTTTATTAATGAAAAATACAATATCAAACCTCCTCTCATGCAATTATAAAATTAAAACATTGTTCATATTATGGTCAGTTCACCACATCCATGAACAACATATTTAATTTTTCATCATCATATTCATGGATGATTTAAAAAGAAATATTAGGGATAAAAAATAGAAAAAAATTATATTATATATATTTTTCATATTGAAAAATGGATAAATATTCTTAATGTTAATTAAAACCAATAAACTTCATCATGGTTGGAAAAATTGGATAAATGAACTAACCGTATAACAATAAAATTTATAGTAAACAAATGTCGCTATTTTAGAAAACATATAGATATTTGGGACCATCTAAATCCCAAGAATAATTTCGAAATATATTTATTATTTTTTTTGATGGGTTATCATTATATAAGAACACTTATAATCACCAAAAAATAACGTGACCTTATAAGCATGTAACAAACATCCAATAAAAATTGAAAATAATTATATATCATAGTAAAATCATTATTTAAAAAATATATTAATAAATTAATTATACCTAAAAAAGGTTCTTAACACTTTATTTAACAAACTTAATTTGATTGTTTATGAGGTTAGAGGAACGTACCAAATGAGACAAGGACCTGAGGTAAGTGATCTTCGGGACCACCCTCATTACTTTTATATTTCACATTCCATTATTTTCTCCCATTACATTTATATAATTCTCATGTAATTATTTAATATTATATATAAATTCAATAAATATATACCTAGTTTACATTACTCATCCTTTTTGGGGATAATAAGTGTTCTTCATGTTCCCTTCTGAATTTTTTCTTTTAAGAAAACTCATTTTAAAGGAACCAAATTATTTCTTATCTATTTTAATCTACCAATACATCAAATTTTTTTAACCTTACATGTTTTCTAAAAACACTAATTCCTTATGTAAAACCATTTGTATTCATTAAATTTTTATGGAAAACCATTTGGTATCATTTATGGTTTAGGAAAACTATTATACTCACACCATATTTAATTACTTATTACCTTTTTCCTTAATTCTCCACTTAAGAGGTTTATTTAAAAAATTACTTCTCTAGCATTTTGTATATATTCAATTCACTTGAAATTTGTTTTCAAAATTTAGGTATCTTTATTCATTTATTAATGTACAATAATTCTTAAATACCTTCTTTTACTGTGAAATTTATGATATTATATTTGGTTATTCTCTAAGGCAGGATTACATAACACATTTTATTTTCATGGGGTTTTTATTATTCTTATGAAATATATATGATTTCCATTTGTGGGACACATTTCCATTTTTTTGTTTTGAATGGGATGGGTGTGATAGGAATTATTAAACTTCTAATGAATTGGTACGTATTTTCATCTCATGGGATATCATGTATGGTTCATGGGTAGTAAGCCTATTACTATATTTTATATTGTCTTGGAAGTGAGAATTGGATTAGGATTATTGTTTCATGTTTTATGTTGCTGTAACATTCCAATAATACCATGATCCTATGGTATCATCTTCTACGGTACAAGATTTCATGTGAATATATATGATCCTTCTCTATAAGGTTTTCATGACATTCCTCTTTCCTCATATGTATTACTTTTCATCATGGTTTACTTTGATTATTCCCTTACTAGGATTTATAACTCACCCATTTATTTATGTATTACATGGGATATTCTTTGTAGTAATATAATTTCAATGGGACATAATATAAATTTATATAAATGAAAATAAATATAATTTATAATATATTTATATTTTTAATTATATATCTAATCTCCCAAAGACAATAGAATTATAGATTTATGGGTTGTATTTTGTGAAACTTTATGTTAAAAATCACAAAATAAATTGTATAAGTGAATTAGGTTAATATTGTTGTTATAAAAAAAATGCCAATTTACTTTTTAGTATTAATATAAGAATACATTAGTGAATCCTCTAGGGTTAAGTTTAATGTAATCATCATAAAATTTAAATAATGTATATAGGGTGAAGTTTTCTAGTAATGACATCCCTATATAGATAAATAAAGTTGATACAAGCTCTATAATAGATTAAAATATAGAATATAACCTTGAAAAGGTTTCTTGGTTACTAACATAATATTCATATGGTGCAAAAAAGGTGGGACTAACTTCACGACTAGTTTGAAAATATTAAGAGATATGATTTGGTTAATTTTCATGATATTTATGAAAAATTATAAAATATTGATGATGTAAAATATAACTAGTTAGGTTAGAGATCTAATAATAAACTGATTATGGTTAACCAAGAAAGAATACCTAGAAAATTATATGTTAGTGTATACATGACATTTATGATTTATTCCTTCTAAATTCATAGTTTCATTTTTATATGATTATTAGTTTAAGTATTCTCATGTATGGTTCTCCATTATTATAGTTAATGGATAGAAATAAGAGGAATAATTCCACCAACCACAGGGACATGAAATGTGATGAAATACCAAAAGATATGCCTAACTATATGGGAGTGGTAGTTTATAACTTCATGGATGTATTTTCTTGAATGAATAATAATAATAATATTAACATGAATCATAAGGAATTACCTACTCCTAATAATGATAAAGTTGTGGTTGAGTCATTTATATAATAAACACCAAATAATTTTATTAAATTTTAAATCCACTAATAACATAACAATATAAAAATTAAATTGAGAATACATTTTCTACCATCCAATGATATGTGAAATAGAAATTCACATTTTCCATTTAATAATGCAAAGATAGTGAATCTGATTAGTGGTGGAAACTGGTTAAGAATGTGAAGTAAAAGAGAGACATTGAGTCTATAGAATGAGAATAATTCTAGAAGATATTTTCAAAAATATTTTCCAGACATTTTATGTATTAAAATAGAGAGGATATTCTTTGGAATGAAGAAAAGAGGGGATGAATTTACCATTTCATATGAGGAAAACATCACAAGGATTGAATGAAAGGACTCTAGTTTTTCCATTGACCCCAAAAGTAAGATGGACTTATTATTTAGTCAAAAAAATTAGAGTCTTCAAAAATTATTGGTGTTTTGAGACTATGATATCTATGATATAATTTTCTATTATTCCTTTAGATTAGATAAGAATTTTGGTGATTATCAATGGGTTTATGTTACTAGAGTTTAGAAAATGATAATAAAGTTTAATTTAGAATGATTGATAGATAAATCCCATGTAGGAAAGAAAATATGACCGCACAAATTTCATAAGTATTGAAAGAATAATTTGGGAAACTACCTCAAGGGAAAATGAAAATTATTTAAGCATGGAAGAGAGGTTCATGAAGATAATTAATATCGAAGGGATAGTAATAATCCCACTAACGTGATGGTAGAGAAGAATGTTCTGATCAATTCTTAGAATATAGTCCATTATTTCAACTTTAAAGAACATAAATACTATTTAATATAATAAACTATGAAAAGTATTTTCAATGATAATGGATGAAAATAATATCAAAGGACAATAGAGAAATAATTATCCTATGTTGTCACTACTATATAGGTGGATCCTAATAATTGTGTGGTGATATGTACATACAATATTCATTCAAGAATCTAAAAAATACTATTTGATTCAGGTTCTTTTAATTATTGAATATCATGAAAGTTTAGTATAACCATTAATACACTACCTCAAAACATAGAAGTTGAGTTATCAATGAATACAAAAAATGAGAAAATTATTTCATCACAAGAATATTACTCCTCCTCAATCAATATTTTTGGGATAAATATCCCATTAAACCTTGTCATACTCCATTTACTATAATTTAATACTTTAATGGGAAATTGTTGACTGTCTCTATATAGAGGTAACATCAACTACTAGGAAACATAAATCACATTCCTTAACCTAAATCATCCGTCAATTCTATATAACATTAAGTAGGAGTATGATTCTCATTTGGATTGTTATTATCAAGAATTTATATGATTAAATTATGAGAAAACATATCTAGATTAAATGATTAATAAGACGAAGAGGATCATCATTGAATACATACCCATTTTGAGGGTACATGATGATATATTCCCTAAATAGTTTTAAGTTCATTTATTCCCTATATAGCTCAAATATATTCCTTCAAAATGAGAGTTTGAGTAAGCAATTTAACTTATACCCCAAGTTCTAGCCATATACAAAACTACATATAGTATACCCCCATTGAATTGGAATAACAAAAGAAGCAACAATAAAATATTATAGAAAAGGATTTCATACACCCATGTGCATCACCAAGGGGTGCAATGTTCCTCTTTTACATGAATAAGGATGGGAAAATGCACATTTTCATTTATTATCTTGAAATAAATAAAATCATGATACAAAACAAGTATCTCATTCCATGGATTTTTGAACAGTTTGGTCACCTATGTGGTCCCCGATACTTCTTTATAAAAAACATTTTTTCAGGAAATAATCAATTAAATTTGAATAAAGATGATTTTCTGAATACATCTTTTTGAACAAGTAATAGATAGTATGAGTTTATAGTGATTCCATTCAGACTCACCAATTCTCCTTCAATCTTCATATAATTGAAGAATAGATTCTTTAGAGGTTACCTCAAGAGATTGTTGGTAGTGTTTATAGATGATTTTATCATATAGTCTAAAATAAAGGATGTATATGAGAATTATTTTAGTAATAGACTATTTTATTAGGAAAATATAAGTTATATTCATATTAAATTAAATGTGAGTTTTGGATAGTAAAGGTAACATTCTTGGGGAATGTTATAAATAAAAAGGGGATATCTACAGATCTTTAAACACAATAGATATTATATAATTTCCTAAAACAATATCTTTAATAGAGATCTGTAGTTTCCTTAGATTATATAGGAACTATCAACGATTTATGATAAACTTATGATATTCCACACAACCAAAGACAACTCAGAATAGAGCGAAGTTTTAATGGACTGATAAATGTGAAGAGAGGGTTAATAAGTTAAATAAAAGTCTAATCACTACTCCTTTACTCACATTACTAAAAAATGGGTAATAATTTTCTATCTACAGGGATGCATAAAAGAAGGGCTTGTGATGTGTACAAATGAAAAATAATAAAGTGATATCCCATGCCCCTCACCTATTAAATATCAATGAGAAGATCTATTTGACACATGATATTAAGTTTCCTATAGTAATATTCCCATTAATGGTTTAGAGGAATTATTTCTATGTGGTAAAGTGTGACATATATATGTATTAAAAATTCTATAAGTATATATTCACATCATAGGAGCCCAATATATGCTAATGAAGATGGTTTGAGATAATCTAGGAGTATGACTACTCAGTATCCTACAACCTTAGAAAGGTAAATAATGTGGGAGATGTTCTATGTAAGAAAACATCACATAACTATATATATGATGATATTTGAGTAGGATAAAATATTCATAGACATATAAAATATGAACATGGTTATCATAAATGAAGGAATATCATCCTACCTTGATCAAATGATTTATTAATGATAAATTCATGGGAAATTTAAGAA
Source organism: Viscum album (assembly GCA_963277665.1). NCBI lineage: Eukaryota > Viridiplantae > Streptophyta > Magnoliopsida > Santalales > Viscaceae > Viscum > Viscum album. Next base: position 779,219,065 of record OY728158.1, read on the forward strand.
ATATAAAGGGGATATCATTGAGATGAAAATAAAGGTGGATTCCATATATATGGGGAAAGTATAAAAGTTCAACATTTATGAACAATGAGTTGTGAGACATAGTACATGACTATGTGTACTATATGAGCCTGCGATAGAGAAGGATCTATTGAATGATGCTCATAGATCAAAATTCTATATCCCGCTAGTGAGCACAAATATGTATAAAGATAGGTAAGAGAACTATTAGTGGGAAAATATGAATGAGATTGTGTAATATATATTTTTATGTTAACAAGTGAAAGGAGAAAGGAAAACCTATTAAAAAATTATTCCACCATTATACATACATATAATGAAATGGAAAAACATCATTATGGATATTTTCATGGGCATTCATATGATATCTAAGAAAATAAAGACATACAGGTAGTGGTGGGACATTTTACAAAGACTTCCCACTTCATCTCTACTCTAGATGATAGTTAACTTGTTCAAATATCAAATTTATAAATTGTATAATTAGTGACAAAACATATAACTCCATTAGTAATTATATATGATCAAGATCCAAGATTTACCTCAATGTTCTAGAAATGTATCCAACATGGTCTAAAAATAGAGTTAAACTTTAGCATGGCCTATTACCCCCAAAATTATGGAAAATTTTAAAGAACTATATAGAAACCTGAGAATATACTAAGAGATTCATCTATATGATTTAAAAGAGGTGGGACCAATATATTTCTATAAACAAGTTCCCATTGAAAAATAGCTGCAACTTAATAAATCACATGACTCGTTATGAAGTCTTATTTGGTAAGATATGTTTAACACCTACACGATGTACTTAAATTTGCAAAGAAAAGTATCTAGTATGTGAACTAGTTCATGAAACAAAAAAAAGTTAAAATATATTCACCAACACATAATAGATTTATAGAGATGATAAAGTTGTTTCATTGACAATATTTAATGAAATTTGGATTTTAAAGTTGTAGATAAAATTTTCTTTTACATATATTATTGGAAGAGAGTCACGTGGTTAGAAGAAGGGAAAGATAATTCCTAGATACACTTAACCCTTTGAGATTATTGATTACATTAGAGCAGAATGATATCAAATAACCGTCCTGCCAAACCAATCAAAATTACATGATGTGTTCTACATATCCCTATTGGGTAATTATATACCAGATCCCTTACATCTACTAAATCCATAGGTGGATATATCATACAAAGATTAGCCTGTAAGGATCTTGAACACTAGATAAAAAAGTTATATTTAATAAAACTACTAACCTTGTAAAAGTACTTCAGTGAAAAAAAATTCAAATAAGTAATATGTGAACCCATAGAATAAATAAAAAAATACCATCATTTTGTTTTAGTCTAATACATATAATAAAAATTTAGGGATAATATTTTTTAGGTGGAATAATTTAATGGCCTATTCTTTTATGAATGAAATGTACCTTCTAAACACATTAGTGTGTCACAATTAGTAATGTAGTATTATCTTAAACACAACAAATATAATGAAAATAAATAACACTTTATTAAAATAATTTGAACATTACATTTATAGAATAAACATAACCATAAAAAATGAATGTGTTAGAATGGTATATTGAACATAGAAAAATAAAGTAACTAGAGTAGAGAAATTTGTATCATATTTCTCTCCTAGAATAATCATACTAGTGTACCAGAACATAAAAAATATAAAACAGTATTAACCCAGTAAAATATTTTTGAAAATAAAGAATATAGAATATTATGAGGTATTTGAGTGAATAATAAAGGATGTAAATTTGAGGTATTTATAATAATTTAAAAAATAAATTTGAATATTAGAATAGTAACTTAACTATTATGAATAGTAAAAAAACTATTAGAATAGTAACTGATCCAATAAAATAGTGAAATAATATATTTAGTTATCTTAATAAAAAAATATATAGAATTTCTATCATAATATAATGGAATAAAAGGGATGAATATGATAAACTAAATATTTTAAAAAATTAAATCATAATGTGTTTTTTAGAGAAATATAAATTATTTATCAAAATTAATTTTTATGATAAATGTAAACATTTGAAAAAATTCCATTTTAATAAAATAGTTTAGTGAAATAATAAGTGACTAAAATTAGATCACGTCATAAGGATTTTTTTTAAATAAATATGGATTTATTTAAATACAAAATACCTAATATTTATAAATATTTTGTAAAATAGATTTCATTTGTTAGAATCATCATGTAAAAAATGGTTATGGTGGGGTCTTTTCATTTTTCATAAAAAAAATATAGAGGTGAAATGATAAAATTTGTGTAAGTGATATAAATTATATTACTATGTATGAAGTTAATTGATTGTTTTAGAAGTTAGAGGTATATTTTAGTGCAACCTTTACTATAGAACAATAAGAAACTTACTATTCTATCATAAGATGTGTCAATTTTGGATGAAATAATATTTTATTTTAATATTTTTTAAAACATCTTCAAACTCCCCTTATAAATACCTCCCTCCACCACCCAGCATATACACTTCTTATAATCCCCTTATCCTCCCAAACATACACCCAAATTACCCCCAAAATTTCATCCAACACCTTATAAGTGCTGGTATCACTAAAATAGCAAACTAAAGATTCTTAAGGTGTAGCATATATGTGAACATCCAGAGGAAGAGGTGATATTCTCAATCGAATACTATTAAATTATTTTCTTCTTATACCTATTCAAATTTATTCTACACATGGTAGTATGATAATATAATTATTATTAATAGATTTAAATGTTGTTATATTAATGTATTATTCATTATCTAGCCTTATCTCATGCCATTCAAAAAATGAAAACGTTGTTCATATTATGATCTGTTTACTAGCACCACAAATGATGTATTTTATTTTTCATCACTACCTTCACGGATGATTGAAATGAATACATTATGGTTAAAATTAACTAAATAATTAAATTATATATTTATTCATATTTTTTAATTTATAAATAGTCATAAGTTTAAATAAAACCAAATAAGTTCTTCATGGTCTGAAAAAGTATCCTAAATGAACTAACCGTTTAATGAAAGCATTTAACACAAATGAATCATCCCTATGATAGAACAAATATGGATATTTGGGACTATATAAAACATTGTAATTCCATTAAAAATAATTCTTTTAAACATTTGGTGTCATAGTCTCATTATAATTTTTTTTATAAGTATCAAAAAAACAATGCAACTGTACACCCGTGCAAAAAACATTCACAGGAAGGTGAATTCAATAATAAAATCATAATAAAGCTAATTTCAACAAACATAAAAGAATAATTTTTTTAAAATACATGAAAATATTTATTTTTTAAATATTTAATAACTTTAATTTTATTATTTAGGAGGTTAAGATAATGTATCTAATGAGTCAATGACCCTAGGTAAGGGATCCTCCGAACCACCCTCATTACTTTTCAGTTATAAATTCTATATTTTTTCCCTTTACCTATATCTTCTTCTAATTTAGTTAGACCACAATATTTCTCTATGTTACTAAATATTATACCTTTATTTCCTTATATTTCATTATTTGGGCTAATAGATGTTCTCGAAGTTCCCTTCTCAATTGCCTCTTATAATGTCTCGAACTGAGTGCCAAAAAATGGTGCCCCAAGCTAGTCGGTCACATGACCTAAAGCGCGCATCCCCGAATGAAAGAGGTCCTCAACAATCAGTGAGGGTCTAATATTGATCATGGAGAGACTATGTACTCATTATCAAAGTATAAAAATAGCATAAATAAGTAATAAATAACCAAATGACATATAACCATATCCAGAACAATACCAGTATCACAAGTTGACCAAAACTAGAAATATATTATCAAAACCAAACCATAGATATTCCATTCTAGAATACAGGTCAGGTATCAAAATGTAACTCAAAATTAAAGAAACTGACAACTCCCAAGATGGTCCCGAACCACATTTGGTTTCCACATCCACGCTCTATCCCAACTCAGCCATCTAACACATGTCCTTTTCCACTTATACTGTCCTGCAACCATGAAATCTATTCAAGTACCAATCAAGTAGCCCGAGTTTCATGTGAGAACAACTCATTAAGCCATTGAAAATTGTGTCAAATAAAATACCTAATAAAAAACAGTGTATCAATTTGAATAAAGAAATAAATACAATGAAAAAGTAAAAAATTATCACATTATCAATTATTGTTTACTTAACCACAGAACACATGGGTTCTTGATGACACCAAAACCATATCATATATCAGAATTGTTGGAACCAAGGATGTTCTTTTATATTGGAGTCTAGTTGGTGTTTTGTTTTTCAATCTTCAAATGGATGAACATGGAGTTTTCAAGGAATGTGGTCTTATGATTAAGGTTGAAAGAAATATTGAAGGTGGCACCGTCTCCTAGTGTTTTCCAAATTTTGGGGCCTCAATATTAGGAATCTGTTCATAGGAACATATGGAATAAAGACCAGAGGATGAATTCAGTAAAACGAGAGAACCGTGTGTCTTGGGACATGGACCACGTACCATGTCCGTGAACATTTTGGGGACCACGTACGAAACATTGGGAAAGATATGCCGAGCAGTTCACAGAACTGAAATTGGTTCACGATAAAGGTATGCAGATGGAGGCGTGTAGTATGTAGAAGGTTGGAGGTTCCTGGAATAGCTACAATTCATGGGACATGATCTATACATGGTGGAGGCTGTACCAAAATCAAAGATTTGTTAAATCATGAATTAGAATATTTTTTGAACCATTTTTTCATATATATGGAGTGGTAACCCCCTTCATTAAGGTGCTAGATGGGTGATAAAAATATTTGGAAGAAACCATGTGAAGTCTGAAGTGGTTCACAAAGGATAAGATGGTACACAGAGAGAAATATCCTTGTATTAAAAAATAGTCCATGAAAGATAGTGAGGTTTGTGGCGGAAACACTCATAGTACGCAGCAGAGCAAGGCAGTGTGCAGAGCAGAGATAATACGTGAAGCATGGGATGTTTGCGGAAGGTGTTTTGCGAAGACATCATACAAAGTAAGTATGCAAACACAGTACATAGATACAATATTCATCGGTAGTTTGTGGAGTTTAAACTCATAGATGGTATGCAGAGAGGTGATACCCAAACCATACCTGCTACTCAGTACGCGAAGGAGGTAAGGTGGTACAAAAAACACCCAAGGGAGCCTATAAAGTGATCGAAATAGTTTGAGAAAGTATTTTTTATAACCTACTTGTGTGGGGAAAATTTATATACACCTATGGAAGAAAAAATGAATTCAAAAGAAAATCCATTTACAGTTGAGTAAGAATGATTTAATGCTAAACCATTGAACTGACGATCATGTCAATAAACTGACTGATGATTCTTCTAATGTACTAATCACTCGGGAGTCAGTGGATGTGATATGAGGGATGAAGTGTGCTATCCCCAAAACCCTATAAAGGCATTGTTCCTGGAATAGATTTACTACGCTAAACTTTTATAATCCACAACTTTTGAATATTGGTGTTTTTTTCTATGACTGACACACTGTTAGTGTATTCTCATTGGATGTATCCCTTAGAGGAGAACCAAGTAAAATTACTTTTTCATTTCTTTACATGTGATTGTTTATTTTCTGTACATCCTTTTCAAATGGGTTTAAGAGGTTCCTACCAATGTGGGAACAAGATCCATCAATTTAAAATATGAATTTGACACCCTGATTCACCCATCCCATCTTAGGGTGTTCTGGGGGTACTTTAAGTGGTATCAGAGGATAAAGGTTGCTGATGTTAAATATATACTCCTTTACTGACATAGAGAATATTGATAATGCCAGGGGAGTTCCTCTATTTGATGGAAATAACTTTTATATATAGAAGAACAGGATGATATATCATCTAAGATCTCTTGGAATGAATTTCCTTTTTCCACCACATAAGGAATACAGGTCACTGATCCAATAGGTGTATCTATGACTGATAAAGAAAGAAAAATGATGGAAGCTAATACTAAAGCACAAAATTCCCTAACTAAAGCTCTCTCAGATCAAATATATCTAAAGGCGATGAACTTTATGTTAGAAAAGACTACATGGGGAAAACTGTAGAATATTTATGAAGGTGAAAACAAAGTGATGGAGGTGAAACTCAATGTTTTACACAACTGGTTTGATGATCTAAGGTTTCTCCTTGGGGAAAATACAAATTCTTTCTTCCATCGAATTACTGAAGTTGTAGGAGAAATTCGAGGGCTTGGAGAAGAGATCAAGGACATTGAAATTATAAAGAAAATCATGAGAATAATTCCAACCTTTTATAACGCAAATTTTTAAGATCTTGAAGAAAGGGATCTTTCCAAACATTCTATGGATGATCTGCTGAGTAGCTAAGTGGCATATGAGATGAGAGTCAAACTGAAAGATGCAATCAATCATGTAAGCAAGGAAATGAAATTAAAATACATGAAAAATTGAATATTTTAGGATATAGTGTTGATGAAGATAAATAGGAAAATGACATTATTTCTCTCATTTCTAAGAAACTCAAGAATGAAATAGGGAAATTTGAAGGAAACATACCTCTGTCTTGCTTTAGCTGTGGAAAAGATAGAAACATTGCCTCTCGATGCCCAATAAAGTTCAATGATGAAGAAAGAGAAGATGAAAACATTCAAAATCCACAGAAAAGGTTTTTAAAAAATAGAGGCTTTAAATATGGAAAATAATTTCAACAAAATATTTTTTTTTCTGTGAAGAAGAAGAGGATGAAAATGAACTCTTTGAGGAAGAGGAAACCGAATTCAAATTTTGAAACCATGCTTTCATGATGGCTGCAATTAAAAAATCAAAACCATCAAAAGATAATCCTAGTGATAATCAATTGAATACTGATGCCAATCCCAAGATGCAATATAAGGATGCTTTTGGTAAGCTTAAAAATCAATGTAAGAGATGTAATGAGTGGAAAGGAATTATGGAAGAGTCATCAAAATATATTGAATATATTGAAGCAAAAATTGACCGATTTGATGAATTTGTGAAAGTGTAGTCATCAATACTTGAAACCAAGGAAGATGTTGTTGAAATAAAACTCAGAAATAAAGAGTAGGTAAAGTTCATCAATGACCTTACCTCAAGACTAGAAGAGAAGTCCAAAACCATTGAGGGACTTGAAGAAGAATTTTTTACTCTTAGGAGTAAATTAAAAAGTGAATAAAATTGAAAAGAAGAAAAAAAGAAAATACAATTTGGAAGGTTCTTAGATGCTGAGATACTGGAAAGAGAAAAATGTGGTTATGATGGAGTTGAAAATATTTTGAGTGATTAAGAACTGCATGCATGGGAAATAGTGGAATCAGTTGTGATGTTGAAACATCAAATTCTACAAATAAAGTAGACTATAATAAAGGAAAGCTAAAAGTTGATCATGTTAAAAAGCCACCAGAAGTGCTGAAAAAGAAACCATTAAATCAAACTATAAGGGGAACTGAATATTATCCTTAATCTTCCAAAAATGATAGGAAGAAAGACTTTGTGCCTAAGGAAGGAGGCATGAGAAGGAATCACAATGAGAAGATATTTCCACTTATTAAATGTCAATTATATTTCTATATTAGGAATACCATGTCCTATTGTGATGATTCTAGGAGATATATGAATGGGGAAGAGTTAGGAGTTTAACAAAAGAGAACATTTTCATATCCTACTTATAGAAGAAATTTTTTTATCAATATTGTTTCATTATTTTAACTGTAGACACAAATTTGTGTATTGTAGGCATAGTTATGACAAGAGAAATTCTTACAATGTTTAGAAACAAGTTAATACCAATTATCCAGATGGTGTTTCTATTTTAAACAGGTTTTATACTTTGTAAGAAGTGTATGAATTTGAAGAACCTATGTATGAATAATATATAATTAAAAATCCATCAGTTTCCTACACTCAATATAATATCTCTTGGAAAGAAAATAATTAAATTGAGAAATTTAACATTTCATAAGTCACTCTCAAAGAAACCAAGAAAAATAGTAGTTGAATTCTAGATAGTGGATGTCCTTCACATATGAAGATAAATGCATAACTATTAATGAATATCAAGAAAAATGTCGATGGAATAGTGAGGTTCGGTAATGATGGGGAACTTAAGATCAAAGGTAGTTGAAATACTAAACCACCTAATGGAAAGATGAAGAATACAAAAGTTATTTATGTGTATGGATTGCGTTACAATATTCTAAGTGTGAGTTAACATTATGACTCAGGCCTTATTGTGACATTCAATCAGAAGGATTGTACTATAAGAGGAAAGATATAGAATTCTCTTATGAAAGGATTCATAATGTAACACCCTGAGATTTTATGAAAAATATTCTTTTTAATTTCATTAATGTCTTGTGTTGTATGCTACACCAAAAAGAGCTTGCACAACACGCATCTTTGAATTGCGTTGCATTACACACAATCACGACCTTCTTCGATAGCCTGTGTAGTACGCAATACCGAGTTTCACTAAACAACGATATGCTATTAAAATATTATTAAAACTAGCCGTTATGAATAGTAATAACCACATTTTAAAATTTTAGAAAATTTATCTCTCAAAATGGACTTCATTTTTGGATTCAGAATATCGAAATTAGCTTAGGGTGAAATTTTGGTACTTTTCAGATAACTTTCATATTCTGATGAATAGTAAAAATTACTAAATTTTAATTAAAAACAACTTTTTTAATAGAAATAATTAATAGTGATAAATTATTAATTTGAGTGGTTTTAAAGTATATTTAGAATATATTTTTACAATTTAATACAATGTTGGTCATTGGATGTAATTTCACATTTAAACCAGTTATAAACAAGTGTCAATCTTTTGATAGTTATTATCTCTTAAAAACACGCTATTTGTTTTGACGATGAGAATTAATTTTTAAATTAGTTAATGTAACGGATATGTTTTTAATTTGATAAAATAGACATAATTTTTGAATTCATAATATCAAATATAGATTAGGCCTAATTTTTTCGTATTTTTCTGGAAACTTTCATTTTTTGATGAATAGTGAAACCACTAAGTGGTAGTTAAAAAACTAAATTTTTCATAAAAATTAATTTTACCGCTTCTGTGAGTGGAATTTCAAAAATCCGAGAGACACGGTTAATATCAAGGACTAAAATGTGGTTCAATGAGATGAAAATAATTTTTGGTGAATAGTAACTTTTTACTTTTTTTACCACGGTTGAAAATAAATAGGATAATTAAGGGTAAAAATGATATTATTATTACCATAACACATGTTCTAATTCTATTGGAAAAGTGTAATTAAACCAAAACAACCTTAGGAATAAAATATGACCATTTAAGCCCACTTGGATTAGATTAGGACATTTATTATTAATTTATTTAAAGAAGGGTTAAAATAGTTTAATAAGTAAATCATATTTAATATAGGGTTATACATTAGATAAATTCTACTATAAATATTAATTAGAAAGATAAGAAGATTTCCTACATAATGATATTTTATTTTTAATTTTTAGACATTAAATAATTTAATTTATTTATGACACAACGATGATGGAATAATTATCTTATTAATGAAATATTGACATAATTGATGTTATAAATACCCAAATAAATGTAATTTGAGACTTTTTATGAATTCCACTAATTTTCTAGGTTACTATGACATGTTAGTATTGATTTAACTAACTTTTTTCTAACTAATAATTCTGTTATGATTTTCAAAAAAATCAATTACTAAATAGTGTCAAAATTGACATAAAATAGTTTTTAAAAAAAATATTATATTATTAATTGTTATTTTATTCCTAAAAATCTATGGTTCGGCCAAATGACTTAGATAAGGTTATATATATTAATAATAAACAACTTGGGGTTAGTTTGGATTGTTATAGTAAGTTTATTAACCTTATAGTGTAAGAACACAAGAAGACACGGTAAAAGTAAAATTATTTAACTTAATGTTAAATCTAAATGATAAGGTTAAAATAGGCACCTAAACTTGTCTAAATTCTTTTGAATGAGAGTATTTCTATCCATCCTTACCTTAGCTTCTAAATAAATCAATTTGGAGCTATTTAAAACCGAATATGACTTTATAATAAAATAATATTTTTAGTTATTCCAAAGGTGCCCCTCTCCTCCCTTATAAAAGGGCACTTCCTCCCTCTCTTCCTCACACAACTTTGAGCCTTCAAGATCGGCCAACCCCTGCCAAATTCTCTTCTACACTTCCCTAGAAACATCCTAGAGGTTCTGGTATTATTCAAAGACCAACCCTAGTGCCCTAAGGGGAGGTTAAGAAGAGGCGCGTCAAAAAGAGGTAATATCCACTACCGATCCTTTCCAAATTCTTTCTTCTTCAACTTCTTCTTCTTTAGTTGTTTCATTATTAAGTAATAACATCAGTATAACTCATATACTGATATGTTATTATAAGTATGAAACAACCCTATTTCACCATCTATCCATCCTACGGAAAACGAAATCACTACGCGTGCGTACGTACGGAATACCGTCTCCACGCCGTGGTGAAATCTGTTTTTCCACCAACACCTTACATGGATGGGTATAATGGTGTAAATAATAACTATATATGGTTATTATAACATCATACGTATTCTAATATATTATACCATCCACTCCAATTATATTCAATAATTATGGGAATGATATCATCGCTCCTGCGTACGTACGGACTACCGTCTCCACGACGCGATGAGATTCATTCTCCATGTTAACCATACATGAATGATCATAAAGTATATATAATGAATAATAATGAAATATATGACATAATAATGATACTGGATTTATGTATATATATATTTATGTCATTTACTTAATTCCACTCAATTCAATAAAGAAACAAAAACAACGTTCATGCGTACGTACGACCTACCGTCTCCATGAACGGTGTATTTCTTTCCATTTATCGATCCATTATATATATGTATATTCTGAATATATATTATATATAAATCATGTTTTACATTATGGATTTAATTAATCATGATCTAAGTAATCATATGAATAATTACAAGTTAAAACACGAACGACAAATGAGACAATTTTACCCAAAACGCTACTTTAACATGAATTTACAAAAGAACGGGTAATATAAAGTCATAAGTGAACCATATATGATATAATAACAATGAATATGATTCTGTAATAAGTCAATGACATTATTTAAATCATTATACAAGAGGTTCAGACACTTACGAAGTGAATCAGACCTAAGGTAAGGGAAATATCACAATCTCATTTTTATCCGAGATTGTTTATACTTTGGTATTTACTGGGGTGTATTTTAGCATCCACATCCATGTTTCCTCAATATGTAATACTATTTCCATCCACCTACAATTTTTTAAATCCAATTTTACCCTTCGGTAAGTTTTTAGTAAAAGATATTAAAGGAATCTTTTGTCGTTTTTCATATGAGGTACTTTTTGACTTTTCCGACAAAAGTACGAAAAGAATGTTTTTTAACTTATACGACATGAATGGATTTTTAAAACATTATTTCCAAGAATCTTCCTTTACAAGTTTTCATGTTTATTTTTAATCAACTTCTCTTAGTATAGAATTGTATGACATGTTAAGAAAGGAAAAGTGTTTTTGAAGTAGAAAGGATATTTTCATCAAGAATGGAGTTCAAGTGTTTTATGAAAATTATTTTCCATATAAGATAATATAGGGTTCTGTTTCTATCCCTATTATTACATGGATTTGATTATGTTGTTGGAAATATTTTTATGAATTACTTTATCTTATATGAATTTTTTTATGATGTCATGTTGTTTAAGAATCCCATTTTTACTACATGGGTTATGCAATGATGTATGATTTATGATTTTGTGGCACACATAAGAATGGTATCATTATGAGATGGGTGGGACCTATATCTACCTCCAATTCATTGGGTAAAGATTTTATATCTCATGATATAGACATGGCTGGAACAGTAGGTTAAACCGGTTCAATGAAATAGGACTGAAACGAGGAGTGAACTCGGTTCAGAAGGGGACTTTGTCCACTAAGATAGTCTTGGCAATGAGTCTTGACTAATAAGAAAAGATTTTATATGATTATGTGTGTATTACACAAAGTTTCATGTTTTAAGTTATGATTATTGGGGTTTATATTTCACTACTATGATTTATCCCATGTTATGTAATTATGATTTCATTTGCAGGTTAAGATTTCCAAAAGTTATGTTCTTATGTATATGATGTGAATGACATTTATTTTGTTTACCCTTACTGAGCATTTGAGCTCACCCTTTTATGTTTTCTTTTCCCCAGGATATAAAGAAAGGTTTTAGGTAAAAAAAAGAGAAGATCTTAATGGGAGATGTTGAAGATCTTTCACCACTATTAGAAGATTATACTCCGAGTTTCCAAAGACACTAAACTATTATGGTCCTTGTGTGTGCGTTTTTGATATGTACTAAGTATTCCTCAAAAGTAATGTAATGTCCATGTGCGTTAAGCTTAGGGTCTCTACAGTTGGTATCAGAGGAAAGATTTAGTCAACCTTTGGATACTAGGATGCGAAAACATTAGTGAGATCCCTAGAGATATTTCTAAGGTATTTCTAGGGATGTACCTAAGGATAAGAATACGTATAGGATATAGTCGTAGAACTACAGTAACAATCTTTGAATTTAACCTAAGATGTTAGATATTGAGGGTGCTCCCCCTTTACTATGTTGTTTTCCCTAGCATGATTTTTGCGTCTCACACTATTTTTTTTGGGTTTTAGAAAATGGCTGGAAACAAGATGATTCATGATAATGGAGGATATTATAGAAAATGGAATGATATTCTTCATGAGCGACCAAATGAAATAGGATTTGGAAGTCCAAACATCCTTATTATGCCGAATCAGCAATCTCATAATATGATCAATAAAATCAAATTTGGTAAGTTTCCTGACTTGGCTAATAAGAGAAAGATGGAGTTTCATGATGATCATAGAGGAAAGAAAGTTCAATTTCCCCTATGTAAATCATGTGGGAAGAGGCATCAAGGAGAATGTTTCAAAGGAACTGGAAGATGCTTTGGGTGTGGAAAAGAAGGACACAAAGCCAGTAAGTGCAAAGGAAAAGGTTCAGTTAACACCAGGGATGAGGATAATGGTATTTCTACAACATCAACAATGATTAGATGTTTTAAATGTGGAATGTACGGGCATTATGTAAACGAATTCCCTAAGGGAAAATCTCATGAAGAGAATCAGCATGGTCATATGGGTAGTATTTATGTTGATGATGATGAGGAGACTACAAATGATATATGAGATGAATGAAGTGTTGAAGCTCAGTCGGTTGTTTAAGAAGGTAGTGGAATGATTACATGTTTATCAAGTGTAATGTTGTATAAGTAACCTCATGGTACTATGGAATAAAGAGACATCTAAGGATTGTTACACTGTTGTCTTTCCTTGAGTTTTGAAAGTGTATGATTAATGGTACCGGTATCCATTAAATGTTATTCAGATATTTTTGGAATGTAGATGATATTCGCATAATGAAGGGATAAAAAGAAAATTAAATGTTTGATAGTATTCATGAGCTCATGACTGATATAAGGAGAATGTTATATCATGGTTTGAGTATGTAGAATTTTTGGATTTTGGTATGTGGAAAGAGTTAACTTTTGACTGCATTCATGTTTTCACTAAGGTTTAATGGGTATTCATTTTTCAAGAGAATACATGATTAAGGTATTCACATGATTGGAATATGACCAACAAGATATATGGGGGATAAATGATGGTATTCACATGCCTGGTTGATCACATTTCAAGTAATCGTTTTCATTATACTATGATCTTGGACCGAAGTATTTTAGATAAGCCTAAAGATTGGAATGGATTATGTTAGACATAAGTTAGTATTATTTAAGGATAGAACCTTTTTTCGATATTATTGATGGGATGATATAGTAATGTAGTTTTAGAAAAAGGACAACCTGTAGGACAGGCGACAACCCATCGCGTCGGACAAGGCTGTGGGAATCGAACCCACAACCGAAGTGCGACTGGCCTTTATCGCCTACCATTGGCCTACAGGAAGCCCATGGATAGTAGAAACTAGTTTTATTTTATTAAGAATTATGATATATGAAGTATAAGTCTATTTTAGGAACCATGTATGATTAATCTCAATATAGATGGACTTATGTATTTTTTTATAATTTTTCTAACCATTTGTTTAAGACAGATGGAATGACCCATCATTCTATCACATGATCTGCTAACACTTCACAAATGACAAATCCAACTTCATTTCTTTAAGAGATAAAGTGGAAATTGTCCAAAGAACGACCAACAGTGATACTGTACCAAAATCACGAAAGTATTTATTCTAATTCCAATTTCATCAACTTTAGGGAAACAATCTTGAAAACCAAAAATGTTGTCCTAGTGCTCTTATATCTAATGAATCAGATGGTACCTTAGATCGTCACAAATTTATGGCTTTGTGATTGCTGGCTTTTCCATAGCCATGTTCTCTACCACTCTCCATCAGAACATGATGGTTAGATTTCTCTTCCATATCCATATTTTCACCTATGTGGAAACCCAGTGATTAGTTTATTTGGGTAACCGTTACGTTTCATACTTTTTTTTAAAGATTGGTTTTGGTATTCCTTTTTACGATGTGGATTTCTATCAAAGAAACTTTCGAGTAGTAAACCATTTATAACCCCGACGAATTTCGAGGGCGAAATTCATTTTAAGGGGGGTAGAATGTAACACCCCAAGATTTTATGAAAAATATTCTTTTTAATTTCATTAATGTCTTGTGTTGTACGCTACACCAAAAGGAGCTTGCACAACATGCATCTTTTAATTGCCTTTCATTACACACAATCACAACCTTCCTCGATAGCGTGTGTAGTACGCAATACCGAGTTTCACTAAACAACGATATGATATTAAAATATTATTAAAACTAGCCGTTATGAATAGTAATAACCACCTTTTAAAATTTTAGAAATTTTATCTCTCAAAATGGACTTCATTTTTGGATTCGGAATATCGAAATTAGCTTAGGGTGAAATTTTGGTACTTTTCGGATAACTTTTATATTCTCATGAATAGTGAAAATTACTAAATTTTAATTAAAAACAACTTTTTTAATAGAAATAATTAATAGTGATAAATTATTAATTTGAGTGGTTTTAAAGTATATTTAGAATATATTTTTACAATTTAATACAATGTTGGTCATTGGATTTAATTTCACATTTAAACCAGTTATAAACAAGTGTCAATCTTTTGATAGTTATTATCTCTTAAAAACACGCTATTTGTTTTGACGACGAGAATTAATTATTAAATTAGTTAATGTAACTGATATGTTTTGAATTTGATAAAATAGATATCTTTTTTGAATTCATAATATCAAATATAGCTTATGCCTAATTTTTGGTATTTTTCTTGAAACTTTCATTTTTTGATGAATAATGAAACCACTAAGTGGTAGTTAAAAAACTGAATTTTTCATAAATACTAATTTTACCGCTTCTGTGAGTGGAATTTAGAAAATCCGAGAGACACGGTTAATATCAAGGACTAAAATGTGGTTCAATGAGATGAAAATAATTTTTTTGTGAATAGTAACTTTTTACTTTTTTTACAACGGTTAAAAGTAAATAGGGTAATTAAGGGTAAAAATGATATTATTATTACCCTAACACATGTCCTAATTCTATTGGATAAGTGTAATTCGACCAAAAACAACCTTAGGAATAAAATATGACCATTTAAGCCCACTTGGATTAGATTAGGACATTTATTATTAATTTATTTAAAGAAGGGTTAAAATAGTTTAATAAGTAAATAATTTTTAATATAGGATTATACATTAGATAAATTCGACTATAAATATTCATTATAAATCTAAGAGTATTTCCTACATAATGATATTTTATTTGTAATTTTTAGACATTAAATAATTAAATTTATTTATGACACAACGATGATGCAATAATTATCTTATTAATGAAATATTGACATAATTGATGTTATAAATACCCAAATAAATGTAATTTGAGACTTTTTATAAATTAAAATAATTTTCTAGGTTAATATGACATGTTAGTATTGTTTTAACTAACTTTTTTCGAACTAATAATTCTGTTATGATTTTCACAAAAATCAATTACTAAATAGTGTCAAAATTGACATAAAATAGTTTTTAAAACAAATATTATATTATTAATTGTTATTTTATTCATAAAAATCTAAGGTTCGGACAAATGACTTAGATAAAGATATATATATTAATAATAAACAAATTGGGGTTATTTTGGCTTGTTATAGTAAGTTTATTAACCTTATAGTGTAAGAACACAAGAAGACACGATAAAAGTAAAATTATTTAACTTAATGTTAAATCTAAATGATAAGGTTAAAATAGGAACCTAAACTTGTCTAAATTCTATTGTATGAGAGGATTTCGATCCATCCCCACCTTAGCTTCGAAATAAATCAATTTGGAGCTATTTAAAACTGAATATGACTTTATAATAAAATAATATTTTTAGTTATTCCAAAGGTGCCCCTCTCCTCCCTTATAAAAGGGCACTTCCTCCCTCTCTTCCTCACACAACTTTGTTCCTTCAAGCTCGGAATACCCCTGAAAAATTCTCTTCTCCGCTTCCCTAGAAAAATCCTAGAGGTTCTGGTCTTCTTCAAAGACCAACCCTAGTGCCCTAAGAGGAGGTTAAGAAGAGGCGCGTCAAAAAGAGGTAATATCCACTACCGATCCTTTCCAAATTATTTCTTCTTCAACTTCTTCTTATTTAGTTTTTTCATTATTAAGTAATAACATCAGTATAACTCATATACTGATATGTTATTATAAGTATTAAATAACCCTATTTCACCATCTATCCATCCTACGGAAAACGAAATCACCACGTGTGCGTACGTACGGAATATCGTCTCCACGCCGTGGTGAAATCTGTTTTTCCATCAACACCTTACATGGATGGGTATAATGGTGTAAATAATAACTATATATGGTTATTATAACATCATACTGATTCTGATATATTATACCATCCACTCTAATTATATTCAATAATTATGGGAATGATATCATCGCTCGTGCGTACGTACGGACTACCGTCTCCACGACGCGATGAGATTCATTCTCCATGTTAACCATACATGAATGATCATAAAGTATATATAATGAATAATAATGAAATATATGACATAATAATGATACTGGATTTATGTATATATATATATTTATGTCATCTACTTAATTCCACTCAATTCAATAAAGAAACAAAAACAACGTTCATGCGTACGTACGGCCTACCGTCTTCATGAACGGTGCATTTATTTCCATTTATCGATCCATTATATATATGTATATTCTGAATATATATTATATATAAATCATGTTTTACATTATGGATTTTAGTAATCATGATCTAAGTAATCATATGAATAATTACAAGTTAAAACACGAACGACAAATGAGATGATTTTACCAAAAACGCTACTTTAACATGAATTTACAAAAGAACGGGTAATATAAAGTTATAAGTGAACCATATATGATATAATAACAATGAATATGATTCTATAATAAGTCAATGACATTATTTAAATCATTATACAGGAGGTTCGGACACTTACGAAGCGAATCAGACCTAAGGTAAGGGAAATATCACAATCTCATTTTTATCCGAGATTGTTTATACTTTGGTATTTAGTGGGGTGTATTTTATCATCCACATCCATGTTTCCTCAATATGTAATATTATTTACATCCACCTAAAATTATTTAAATCCAATTTTACCCTTCGGTAAGTTTTTAGTAAAAGATATTAAAGGAATCTTTTGTCGTTTTTCATACGAGGTACTTTTTGACTTTTCCGACAAAAGTACAAAAAGAATGTTTTTTAACTTATACGGCATGAATGGATTTTTAAAACATTATTTCCAAGAAGATTCCTTTACAAGTTTTCATGTTTATTTTTAATCAACTTCTCTTAGTTTAGAATTGTATGACATGTTAAGAAAGGAAAAGTATTTTTGAAGTAGAAAGGATATTTTCATCAAGAATGGAGTTCAAGTGTTTTATGAAAATTATTTTCCATATAAGATAATATAGGGTTCTGTTTATATCCCTATTATTACATGGATTTGATTATGTTGTGATGGAAATATTTTTATGAATTCCATTATCTTATATGAATTGTTTTATGATGTCATGTTGTTTAAGAATCCCATTTTTACTACATGGGTTATGCAATGATGTATGATTTATGATTTTGTGGCACACATAAGAATGGTATCATTATGAGATGGGTGGGACCTATATCTCCCTCCAATGCATTGGGTAAAGATTTTAGATCTCATGAGATAGACATGGCTGGAACGGTAGGTTATACCGGTTCAGTGAAACAGGACTGAAATGAGGAGTGAACTCGGTTCAGAAGGGCACTTTGTCCACTAAGATAGTCTTGGAAATGAGTCTTGACTAATAAGAAATGATTATATATTATTATGTGTGTATGCCACAAAGTTTCATGTTTTATGTTATTATTATTGGGGTTTATATTTCACTAATATGATTTATCCCATGTAATGAAATTATGATTTCTTTTGCAGGTTAAGATTTCCAAAAGTTATGTTCTTATGTATATGATCTGAATGACATTTATTTTGTTTACCCTTACTGAGCATTTGAGCTCACCATTTTATGTTTTCTTTTCCCCAAGATATAAAGAAAGGTTTTAGGTAAAAAAAAGAGAAGATCTTAATGGGAGATGTTGAAGATCTTTCACCACGATTAGAATATTATACTTCGAGTTTCCAAAGACACTAAACTATTACGGTCCTTGTGTGTGCGTTTTTGATATGTACTATGTATTCCGCAAAAGTAATGTAATGTCCATGTACGTTAAGCTTAGGGTCTCTACACATAATAGAGGGATACTTGTATTATTTAGATAGAAAAAAACATTTTCTACATGACAGTTGAAGATGAAAACAACATGTGGAATTAGAGATTGGGGAACATTAATCTGCAAGACATGGAAAATATATCCAAGCTAATTATTGTCATGGATATCCCAAACCTGAAGCATGTATGGGAAAATTCTTTTGATGCTTACTTATGGGGGAAGCTGGTTTGTAGTTCCTATCAACCAAAAAAGAAAATATCATCAAATATTTTTGATCATATCCATACAAACATATGTAGCCAGAATAATTTTTCTATAACTCTTGGAGAGGGGTACTTAGTTCTTCTCATTGATTATTATAGTATAATGGCATGTGTGATGGTTATTTAAAGGAATCATAATGGTCTTGATTGCATTAAAACTTATCGTCGAATTTCCAAAAATGATATTGGACAAACAATCAAAGTTCTATGGTATGAAAATGGAGGAGAATATTCCTTAATTTAGTTTGAAATATACATATAAAAACATGAAATTCTAAATTAGGTGGCTGTTGTGAGAACCCCATAGAAAAATAGGGCTATTGAGTGCTAAATAGAAAGGGTAATAATATGGCTAGAACTATGGCGATTGAGATCCGTATCTCTTTCCATTATTAGAAAGAGGCTGTTAAAGCTACAATATATATTCAAAATCAAATAGGTCTTGACATGGGTGAAACCAAGACACTCTATGAGTTGTGGAAATGAATAAATCCCACTTTGAAGTACTTATGTGTTTTCAGAAGTATATATTTTATCATAAATAAAGAAGGAAATAAAGGAAAGCATGGGGGTATGGAAGATGAAGTATTATTACTCAGATATTCAATTAATAGAAAAGACTATAAATTCTTCTATATGATTCTTGGAAAAATTGTGGGAAGCAACGATGTAAAGATTATTGAAGATAAAAAAACAAACCCCTCAAATAATTCTTATGATGATGCAATAGAAAATGAAGAAGAATTTGAACATAGAGTATATCCAAATACCGAAGTAGAAGAAGGCATAAAAACCCTTTAGAAGTCACAAAATGATGTTGGCTGTAAATAATAATTAGAATAAGAATCCATGGATGGAGAGAAATTTAGTTGAACCACCAAGGAGAAATCTAAGAGAAGATATTGATTAATCTAGCATCATAGGGTAATGGAATGCACCCACAAAAACAAGGAGAATGATAAATACTACACAATATTTATACCTTTCAGTTATGGAACCATCATCATTTGAAGAAGATATAACAAAAAAATCATGGGTTAAATTCATGAATTAAGAGATGGATCAGATTTACAAGAATGAAACAAGGGATCTTGTTAAGAGACATGAAAATCACAATGTGATTGGTACAAAGAGTATTATCAAGAATAAATTTTATGATAATAGAAATTTTATCAGAAACAAGGGATGATTGGTTTGTAAAGGATATTCTCATATTGAAAGCATCGATGTTGAAGAAACATTTCCTTCGATGGCTAAACTAAAGTCAATAATGCAATTTCATTCCATGGAAATCCAAATAGGGTATAAAGTGTATCAAATGGATGTCAGGAAAACATTCCCAAATGGTGTTCTTGAAGAAGAAGTATACATCGAAAAACTGGTGGGTTTATTGCTTGGAAATGATGAAATGAAATAATGTAGATTAAAGAAATCACTCTATGGACTGAAGCAGAAACCATGAGCACAGTAATCTCAACTAGATACATATTTGAAAAATCTTGAATTCAAAGTAGAAGGATTGGATCACAATCTCGATGTGAATAATTCTTAAAAGGATCAATTCATGGTATTGATATATGCTTATGATATTATTTTCAGTGGAAGCAGGCAGAGATCAGTGAATGAGTTTTCCAATAACATGAAATCAGAATTTGAAATGTTGATTATTGGAAAACTCACAAACTTCTTAGGACTGAAGGTTATTTAGAAGAAGGATTACACTTTGGTTTCTTAGGAAAATTATGAAAAATAGATATTGAATAAATTTAATATTAAAGATTATAAAATAATGAAATTTTTTATTATGGTTGGAAAAAAACTCAGAAATCATGAGGACGGTACATAAGTGGATCCCACAATGTATAAGATAATAATTAGAGGCTTACTATACCTAGTAACTATATGGCCATATATTATCTTTGAAACAATCATAGAGACTCTTTTTCAGAGTAATCCGAAGGAATAACATATAGAGGAAGAGAAACAAATCATGAGGTACATTTAAGGTACTATTAATTAGGGTTTATACTTTGCTTCAGGAAGTGAGAGTGAACCATCAATATTTTCTGATGCTTATTGGGCGGAGATGTAGTGGGAAAAAGTCCACTAGTAATGAATCATTATATATTTATAATACATGTGTGGGTTAGTTGAGAAAGAAACAAGAAAGTACTCCACATATTACTTCTATAGTCGAATATATCTCCACTACCAAGGCCTGCACTCCTTTACTTTTAATGAAGCAACAACTGACAGACATAGGTGATGAGGTGAAACAACCAATGGTGATTTAATGTGTTAATATGAGAACAATTGATCTTACGAAGAATCCAGTTCATCATTCTCATACGAAAAATATTGAAATCAGATATCACTTTATCAAGGAAAAAGGTGAACAAGGCATGATCAAAATAGGCCATGTGGTAACTAATGAGAATTGGATGGCATTATGACCATGCCACTCTTAGTAGATATGTTTGAAAAACATTGGTTTAACCTCTCTATTCATCCACCTCATAGTGATTGAGTAGGTTATAGATATTTCATTCTCCTCAGTTGTATTCACTATTTTATCTATTTTTAAAATGATGAAGGTTTATGGGGGAGATACGATCTAGTGGGGGTATGTTTCTGAGCTGTACAATTTTCAAAATTAGTTTCTTTGGGATTATTTACAATGGGGGAGACTTGATAAACTCAATGGATCAATGAGTGTGAAATGTTTTTTATCATGATAAAGGATAAATTGAGAATCTATAATGTCAAAAATAGAACAATGGCAGAGAAAAGAAAAACATGTAAACTCAATTCATGTCCTCTCTATTGTTTTCAACACCAAGCACTACTAACATAGACTTAGAGTGATGGATGAGTTGTTTCATGAGGTTTCATTTTTTTATTCTGGACGGTGATTCAGTGAATTTATCTTAATATTGACAACAAACCCAAAAGGGAAGATTGTTATAACCAAGGCTATTTTTTATTTATAATGGATTCATCTTTGTTTTTGTTATCAATATGCACATGTATGACTAGGGAGTTCGCAAGGAATGTGGTTTTACAATTAAGGCTAAAAGAAGTATTAAAAGTGGCCCAGTGGCCCAGTGTTTTCCAATTTTTGGGGCCTCAAAATCATGAATCTGTTCATAGGAATGAATGGCATAAAGAACAAAGAAGGAATTTAGAAAAGGGAGAGAACTGCATGGCCTGGGACATGGACAACGTACCATGTACGAGAATGTTTCATGAACCGCATATAGAATAATGGGAATGATACACTGAGCTGTTCACAGATCTGAAATTGTTTCACAACAAAGGTATTCAGATAGTGGCGTGCGATACATGAAACAATAGAGGTTCTTAGAATAGCTTCAGTTCGCGAGATAGGAGCGGTAGGCGGTGGAGGTAGTACCAAAATCAAATATTTGGTAAATATTTGATTAGATAATTTTTTGGATCCATTTTTCCTATATAAGGATCAGTAATCCATTTCATTAAGGTGTTGGATGGGAGATTAACAATTCAGGAGGAAATCCTGTGAAGTCAGAAGTGGTTTGCAAAGGATAAGACAACACATAGAGAGAACAATATATGTATGAAAAAATAGTTTACAAAAGAGAGAGTGATTGGTGGAGTAAACTCTCACAGTACATGGTAGAGCAAGGAAGTATGAAAAGAAGAGGTAGTACGTGAAGAACAATCTATTTTTACAGGGAGTATTGCAGAGGAAGCATATGGAGTTAGTACACAGACGCAATACATGGACACGGTATACAGAGGTAATTTGAGGAGGCGGAACTTGGAGAAGGTATATAGAGAGGCCATCCCCGAACCATACCCACTACTCAGTATGAGGAGGAGTTAAGGTGGTACGTGAAACAATCAAGGGGGGAAATTAAGTGGCCAAACTAGTTTTTGAAATTATTTTTCATAACCTACAAGTTTGGGGAAAATTGATATACATCTATTGAAGAAAACATGACTTCAAAATAGAATCGATTTATAGCTGAGGATGTATGATTCTATGCTAAAAATTTAAGTGACCTTGAAGTCAATAAATCAAGTGAATATTCTTCCAACGTAGTGTGCAAGGGGGATTTAGCAGAAGTGATCCAAGGGACGCAGTGTGCTATCCCCAAAACCTTGTAAAGTTAGTGCACCTTGCATAGAGTTACTGTGCTAAACTCTTATAATCCACAACTTTTGAAGATTAGTGGTTTTTGGTAAGACCGACATACTGTCAGCGTATTCTCTTTAGACATATCACTTAGTGGTGAACCTAGTAAAATAACCATGTCATTGTTTCGCATGTGATTTTTTGTTTTCTAAACTTCCTCCTAGGATATATTTAATAGGTTCCTATCAACATGGGAACAAGATCCATCATTTTAAAAGAAAAACTTGACACCCTGATTTACCCCTCGCCTCTCAGGGTGTTTCAAGGTCCTTCAAGAATTCCATTTTTACCATTACTCATCTCAATCCACACATGAATTCTATTATTACCATTCATTGTCTCAATCAATACATGAGTGAAATTTTTATGATTCATTTTCTCAATTAGCCAATGAATTCCATTTTTACCATTCATTGAATCCATTCTCACAATTATTCCACTATTACCATTAATTTCCTCAATTATCATATGAATTCAATTGTTATCATTCATCATTTCAATATCATTACATTAATTAAGTGAAAAATTAATTAATCATATATATACCATTAAATAACTCAACAATAATTTAATAATCTCCATTTCATTACTAATTCAATAATTAGTCCATCACATAATAGCCCTTAATTAATTCCCCAATTAATTATGCACATCAATATAATTAAATAATTCACCAATTAACTTATAATTAACCACAACTCAATATTGCATAATTAATTCGACAATTAATTATTCAATCATAATCGAATATTCTTAAAATCAACTAGGAAATTAGTTGTCACTAAATCCAAATTCCTATTCACAAAATCTAAATAATTAATTCATAAATTAATTACCTCAAATAAACAATTTCAATATTACATAATTAATTCAACAATTATCTATCTCAAATCAACAATCTCAATATCTTATAATTAATTGAAAAATTAGTTATCCTAATCAACAATCTCTATATCTAATTATTAATTCAAAAAGTAATGATTCAAATAAATTCAATTTCCCTTATTTTCTAATTCCAACATTTTATTAATTCACAAAATTTAATTAATCAATCAATAATATCTATTTCTAATAATCTAATATAAATAATAAAATTACATACACATAATTTAAATCAGGACTTTGGGATTTTAATTATGGACCACTAACCTCAATTTATTGACAAATGATCACTCAATAGAGAACCCCAATTTGATGCAGATCAATCAAGAACACAATGAAGAACACATTCTAGATCTAAAACCAAATTCCACAATCAAAAGAAACTAAGTATCTTAAATATAGATCTAGATCCAACAAGACTAGATATAGATTAAAAAAATATAGATCTAGATCGAAAAAATAGTAGATATAACCCACCAAATAAATGGGAGAATAATGGGAGAGAGATGAAAACCAATCAGGAAGAAACCACATACCTGAAGAGGTGAAGTTCTGCCAAACAAGATTCCAATTTCAATGAAAAGAGGTTGGAGGGAATTGGAATCCCTCTGAGAGGCCCTGAAACTGATATATTTCGATTATGGGTCATTATAGGGTGTTTAAGAGTATAATATGAGGGTTTTAGAATATTTTAAATAAAACTTGGGGGATTAAAATCTTGTACGCATGGTGCGCAACTCATGGTGTAATATTTCCCCTAACCATGTTCCTTAAATATCACATCGATGACTTCTTTTAAAGTTATTTCTAATTTAATTACTATTATCAATTTGTTTGTGGGGTTCTCCCATGTAGTTTTGGAGCAAAGGGTGTGTTTTCATGATTTGGGCCAAACCGTGAGCCCATTTCATGTTTTATAAGCAATTTTTGATTTTTATAACACCTTAATATTTCATCATTTTACACCCATTTAACTTCCCAATTGAAATAACATGGTATATTAAAACCCCCATATCATTTTGGACCTCATAGGAATCCATAATCATGATGGATTTGGGTTTTTTATTATGGTATTAGGCCAGCCCATAAGCACATTTCCTGCTTTAAAAAAATTTAATTCTTTAATATATCATTCAATTTTTAAGGTTTTTCAGTGATTCTAACTCTCACCCAAGGACACTTACACAAGTAGATCCCCATGATATTTTCCCCATACTTATATCTCATATTCACCATTAATTAGGGAAGAACTTCCTTGGATTTTTCAAATAATCTAGTTTTGAAGTGGTAATTTGTTTCTTTCATAACTTCTTCAATTTTAAATTTTTCCCCCCATTTCACTTCTCACATGACCTAATCAGCCTTATTAATACCTTAATTTCATTTTTTTGATGTTTTTAAATTCATATACTGGTGTTTTTGGGGAGATTTATTCAATATATCTCAAGTAAGTGGGTTTCCTTCCTTCCTTCTCCCATTTTCTTAGGGTTTCTTCCTTTTTCTTAGGATTTTATCCATATTTTTTTGAAATTAACAATTTTTGGAAAGTATGTATTTAAACCTAGGGTTTTATCTTGGGTTTATTGGTCTAATCTTGTGGTTTTAGGTTTTATTTTACTCCTTTGTGGTGTGACGGTGGTGCGGATGAACTTTCACTCAAGGATTTGATGTTTTGACATTTATGGTAGGTGATTCCATTTTTAATAATTTATTAATGATTTTTATTATTTGGTTTATTTATTTATAATGTTCATAATATGTTTTTTGTGGTGAAAAAACTATTTTTGGTAGCTTTGGTTGAGCGGTTAATTTTAAACTATCATTTTCTGTGTAAAAATGTGTGTTTGTATGGTGTATTCCATATTGTACCACTTTGGACTATTTTATGGTTCATGAAAAGTTTTTATTAAATGGTTATAGGTTTTCCAATTATGGTTTTATGTTATATTGAAATGAATTTGGTTTCAAAATAGGATTTTTAGAATGATTTTATGTGAAAAGCTTGGTTACACTCCTTGGAATTGTTTTCTGAAGGTTTTAAATGGTTTCTTGATTTATGTAAGAGGTGAAACTATATTGACAAACTATTTAGGTAGGAGTGTACTTTTTAAATTATTCATTTTAATGTGAAATGGATGTTATGTTATGCATACTATCTTTTAAATGTTTTATAAAATTTTATAAAGTATTTATTGATGTGTGAAAGAGATGTGAAATGTGTTGTGGGCTGTTTTGGTACTAGTATGGTTTTAAAATGAATTTGAATGAAAAATGAAATTATGTGACATGTGTCTAGGATGTTTGGTGTGTGTGTGATTTTTAAATGGTATTTGAATTTCAAAATGGTATTTCATGGCTTGTGGAACTTGTTTGATCACAAGAGGGAAAACTCGGGTATCTAGGTGGGTGGACGTGTACTAGTATGCTAGTGATCCCATGGAGTTTTCCCCAGTTTCACATTGCAAGAATGAAAATGACAACACTAACTAAACATTGATGATGATTATTTTGGGGTACCACTAGGTTATGGGTATGATCCCTACTAGTGGCTCGTGTGAAAGAGAGTGAATATTTGTATGATTACTTTCACCGAGATACAAGGTACCTGGGACCCACAATGAGAAAGTGCCTAGGGGTGTTCCCATTGCTAGTGTTGAGTGGAAATTTTACAATAATCATTTAAATATGGTGTGTTTGGATGTAAATATTCAGTAGCTTGTGTAATTTATTTAAAACTTTTGATTATTCAAAATATCCCACTTGAAAAATGATTTTATTTATAGTTTCATTTCTTAAATATTTTTACCAGCGTTTCTTGTTTACAAAACATGCAAGAATTTTGTCTTATAATGATTATCACATGGAATATTCTTGTGGTGGAATCCTACTAGGCTTTGGCTCACACCATACTTACACCTTTCGGTGTATGTAGATTTGGTAATGTTTGTTGCAGGTTTGGGTAAATCTCTTAAACTGGTGGTCCAAGTTTCTAGCAGTCCTTCATGGTGTGGTATTGTAGAGATGGCTTGAGGGTGATTCCCCCTTGAATTGAGGTAGTTCTTGGGATTCCCATTTTTTATTTATTCTTTTTTTGTAATCTTTGGGATTTTTATAAGCCTTGTTTCCCAATTGTGAATTTTATTAAAGGCTTGTTAGGGGTAAAATTTTAAATTCAGTTTATTTATTGTATTTGGTTGTCTTATGTTTATAAAATCAGGTAAATCATTCCCAAACACTCATATATGATACTTGGGAACTTTTTCCAACCCTTGGGGATTGGGAATTCCTTTTAGGACTTGCCACTGACCGTGTTGTGTGCTGGCTTTAAAGGCGACCAGATCTGGTTCATGACAAAATGGTATTAGAGGAGGTTCCCTCTCTTGGGTCATGTTATTTGGGGAAGAGTCGGGATGGTTTGGGGCTAGGATTTTTAGCAAATGACATTCCAATTACAAGTAGGGTTCCTAGAAAACACACCATGTGATGAGATTCAAGTCTCCAGAGGAAGTCGGGTTTTATCTAAGTTCTTTATTTCTCATGGTTCGTTGATAATTGGGCGAAATGAAAAGAGAGTTGGGTTGATGGTCCCAATGAGCTCATAGGGCCTGGACAGCCATGTGGAGCTGTGGATATTGCCATAGAACACTCTCCATGATGGTTAAGTGCTTGACGTATGGCCGCCGACCATATGTCCAAGTAACCCACAGACACCAGTTTTCTCTCATATTGTATTGTGTCTTTTTGTTTTGGAATCATGGAAATTTGGTTTTAAAATAAAAATGACTTGGTTTTAAGAAGCATGAAATTTTTATGAAATGGTTTTATAATAAACTGGAAGTTGTTTCATTTCAGAAATGGTGGAAATGAATTTTAAGAATTATTTTTAAATGGTAAATGGTGTGTTTACACCACCTTTTAAAAAATAAATTCCATTAAAGTGGGTTTTGAAAATCTGTTTCAAATAGAATTTTATGAATAATTGAAAATTGTTTTGAATGGAATAATGTGTTTTAGAATTTATGTGTGGGGATTGAATATGGATTTTGATTTGGTAACTACTGAGCATTTGAAAAGTTTTATGAAAATTTGTAACCATGTTTTGAAATGAGAGGAGTTTAGTTCTTAATTAAATGTCGATTCATTAAATAGGGTATTTCAAGAAATTATAATAGTTTTTAAATGGGTTGAAATGTTTTGAAATGGTTCTGAAAGTCATGAAAGTGAGTTTTTATTAAATGATGAATGATTTTTAAAATTGGTTTGTAAGTTGTAAATTGGGTTTTGATTTTATGGTTAGTGGTTTTGAGAAAGGCAATGTGTGGTTAAAATGTTTTGATTTTGAAAAGAAGAAAGGTTTGGTTTTGGTCTTTAGTATTCTCATTAGTGACCACATTCAAGGGTTTATATGGGAATATGGATGGTTAATGGCATGAATGGATGAGTTTCAGGATGGATATGAGGTGGGTTCCTGGTGTGGCATGTAAACATGCATGTGTGAGGCTTAGGAGATACCATTGGTAAATGCACAACCCACCAACTTTGTTTTTTTAAGAATTCTTTTGAAGGAAAGTGTTGTGTTTTGATAATGTGTGGTTGGGAGGTGTGGATTATCTTTTTTTTTCGGGATTGTTATTGTGGGATGTTTGGAGTTCAAGAACCCCTATTGTTTAAATGATGTTTTGGGTTTGTGTTTCATCGATAAGTTGGAATGAAGTGTTGGTAAGTGGTCTCTTTTGAGAAAATGTTCAGGAGGAAAATGTGGTGGATCCCCTCATGTGTTTGGTTCTGGCTTGTTTTATGCTATGATCAAATGAACAGCTTGGTTGGATCCTTGGGTTTTCTTGTAAGCTAGGGTACACCCCTATAAAGAGTTAATGCATGACTAATGTTTGTCCCATGGTGATTCAACATTGGATGATCTTCCAGATTATCAACATAAGATATTTCTTATTGAGCTTTCGATATTGAGTTTAACCCTATTCTTTTTCAGTTATTTGGATCCCCTTGTAGAGGGATAGAGGTTATGGGAGGTTAAAATAGACCATAGTTTCTTATGTTTCTTGAGTTGTCGAAGGTGAATGCAGTTCAGGGTTTTCAGTGTAAAATGATGTCTTAAAAAGACTTTGGTTCTTTCATTAGTCTCATCGAAGCAAGAGTTCACGTTATGCCACTAGTGTGGAAAATCTATCCAAGAGTGACTATTATGGATACTTTCTGGAAGAATGTGATATTTGGGACTTAGAATAAGGTCCATCTCCTTGTGTTTTTATTAGTCTCAATGGTAATTTTTGGTGATGCCTTGTGATGTCGTGTGTTCGTTTGACTGTGAGGGTGAAGGCAGTGCAATATTATGAGAGTCTTTGTTTTTTCGGCTGCATGTCTCTCTTAAGGGAATTCCAAAATCCTATGTTCTAGAGGAAGGTGTTTCTATTTTTCCTTCATTTGGTTGTTTCCCATCCAAAGAAACAAGGGGTGATGTGTGTGCATCCTCTAAGCCCTTGTTTTGGTAAAATGGTGGGTTAGGGTAAAGTGAGTTTGAAGTGTGTTATGTCTCATTGAGCCCATATGAGATCAAAGTGAAATTGTTTGTGGCACTAGAAGAAGAAGTTCCATTCAGGGGTTTCTAAATACCAACTGTGAGGCATGATATTCTTCAATACTATGAGGTCCAACTATAGGTCATGGAGTGAAGAGGACACATAGTCAGTTGAAATTCTGAGGTCGTTCAAACCTTGGTCAATGTCCTATCCTCAGTATGAAAGATAAGAATATTTTAAACCTTCAGTGTCTTCATCATGTTCCAGTTGTTCTTGTTCGATGGTAGAGGTGGGAGGACCTTGTTTCTATGTTATATCCTAATTTCATGTTATTTCATTGGGTTTCCTTTGATTTTTTAGAGAAAAGGATGAAAATTAGGCTAGGCAGATTGAATAGCACAGTTTTCGCACAGTTAGTAGTAACCGTGCGCTAACCTAGGAAACCGTGAGATAAGAGACAATAGCTACCATAGGGTCTCTACATGTCTATGTGACTCAGCCCATGTAACAATTTGAAGCTTCCTCTTTGGATAAAATTCTCCACATGGTTAGCGCACGGTTTCCCAAACAGTTCGGACTAACCATGCAGCCGTGAAAACTCTTTAAATTGTTGGGTCTTTTTGTACTGGCTCATACTGGTTAGTTAATATTGTTGGTTCTTATGGTGGGGAGACCCAATATGAGTCTCATGTAAGTTATTTTGGAAATTTCTAATGAAATTATACCCCTTATTCTGGGATTCAGTTCGGGCCTCCCCTTGTAAGTGTCCCCATTCTATCTTGAAAATCAATTGCGTTTACCTTTATAGTGGGGAGTCTGCTTATGTATCCCCATATCAGTAACTTGATTTTTTCCCTAGTGTTGGTTTGGAAATATGTATTCTTATTCATATTTATTTAATTTCCAACTTCCTCCTTGAGTAAATTTTGGGTTTGGAGTGCGCCCAATGGTTTTGTTTAAGTAAGACTGCGATGACCTCGTTCATTTTCTCTATTCGTTCCAAGTAAGTTGCTTGAGTCTTATTCAGATAGTGTTTGAGATTTTTTGTTTTGGGATGTAGTTTAAATGTGCTTGATAATTTCAGGAAGTGGTGTATGTTTTGGTTGGTGAGATTATTCCTTCATTTACTAATCAATTGGGGGTGTTTGGACCTTTTGGGGGTGGGCAAAACTTGGCAAAGGAGTCCATTTTGGATTCTCAGTTGGGTTTGGTTTTTTCTTTTGGCCTTGCTGTAGATTTTTGAGGGAGTAAAGTTTTATATTGGATATAATTGTCACATACATGACTTATTTTAAAATTATTTATCATTTAATTACTATTCATGATTTTTTTGTGGGGGTATCCCATGTAGTTTAGTAGGAAATGGTGTGTTTTCATGATTTGCGCCAAACCATGAGCCCATTTCATATTTTAAAAACAAATTTTGTTTTTTTATAACTCCTTAATTTTTTAACATTTTACACCCATTCCACTTCCCAATTGGCATCCCCTGGTATATTAAAACCACCATATCCTTTTGGACATCATATGAATCCATAATCATGATGGATTTGTATTTTTTTACTAAGGTATTGGGATATCCCATAATAACATTTCCTACTTTAAAAAAATTAAATTCTTTAATATCACATTCAATTTTTAAGGTTTTTTAGTTATTCCAAGTCTCACATGAGACCACTTAACCAAGGATCTCCCCATGCTCTTTTTTCCCTCTTTGGAGCTCATATTCATCACGAATTAGGGAAACAATTCTCTAGATTTTTCAAATCATCCAGATTTGAAGAGGTAACTTGTTTCTTTAAAAAATATCTAAATTTTTACTCTTTTCCCTCCATTTTATTTCTCAATTGACCTAATCAGCCTTATTAGAACCTCAATTTCATTTTTTTCTGTTTGGAAATTCATATAATGGTGTATTTGGGGCGTTTTATTCAATATATATCAAGTAAGTGGATTTCATACCTTCCTTCTCCCATTTTCATAGGATTTTTTCCTCTTACTTAAGGTTTCATCCATATTTTATTGATGTTCATAATTTCTAGAAAATAGGGATTAAAAAATAGGGTTTGATCTTGGGTTTATTGGTCTAATATTGTGGTTTTAGGTTTTATTTATCTCCCTTGTGGTGCGGCGGTGGTGCGGGTGAACTTTCACACAAGGATTTGGTGTTTTGACATTTGTGGTAGGTGATTCCTTGTGTAACCATTTCTTGATGAGTTGGATTGCTTGGTTTATTTATTTATCATATTCCTAATATGTTTTTTTGTGTTGTGAAAAATATTTTTGGTAGCTTTGGATGAGTGATTAATTTTAAAGTATCATTTTTGTGTAAAAATGTGTGCTTGTATAGTGTATTCCATGTTCTACCACTTGGGACTATTTTATGGTTCATGAATTGGATTTATTTATTTGTTATAGGGATTCCAATTCGAGTTTTATGTTATATTTTCATGAATTTGGTTTCAAAATAGGGTTTTTAGAATGATTTTATGTGAAAATCTTGGTTACACTCCTTATAATTGTTTTATTATGGTTTTAAAGGGTTTCTTGATTTATGTAAGAGGTGCAACTATGTTGACAAAATATTTTGGTAGGGGTGTACTTTTGAAATGGTCCATTTAAATGTGAAATTAATATTATGTGATGTGTACCATCTTTGAAAGTTTTTATATTTTCTTTAATGTATTTATTGAAGTGTGAACGAGATGTGAAACACGTTGTGGTCTGTTTTGGTGTGAGTATGGTTTTGAAATGAATTTGAATGAAAAATGAAATTATGTGACATGTGTGTGGACTGTTTGGTGTGTGTGATTTGGAAATGATATTTCAATGTTAAAATGGTATTTCAAGGCCTATGGAACTTGTTTGAGCACAAGTGGGAAAACCCAGGAATCTAGGTGGGTGGACGTGTACTAGTATGCTAATAATCCCATGGGGTTTGGCCTCTGTTTCATGTAGCAAGTATGGCGATAAAAAACCTAAATAAACTACGATGATAATGATATTGGGGGACCACTAGGTTATGGGTATGATCCTTACTAGTGACACATGTGCACGAGAATAGATATTTGTACGGTTACTTTCACCAAGATACGAGGTACCTGGGACCCACAACAGGCTAGTGCCTATGGGTGTTCCCGTTGCTAGTGCTCATTGGAAATTTTACACTCATCGTCGGCATACATTGTGTTTGGATGAAAAAATTTAGTATCTTGTGCATTTTATTTAATAGTTTTTATTTTTTAAAATAGACAACTTGAAAACTAATTTTATTTAAGTTTC
This sequence comes from Viscum album, assembly GCA_963277665.1. NCBI lineage: Eukaryota > Viridiplantae > Streptophyta > Magnoliopsida > Santalales > Viscaceae > Viscum > Viscum album. Next base: position 779,252,193 of record OY728158.1, read on the forward strand.
ATTTCCAAAAGATTTTTACTAGCATTTCTTGTTTACAAAAATTGCAAGATTTTTTTATAATAATGATTATAACATGGAATATTTTTTTGGTGGCATCATACTAGGATTTGGATCACACCCTACTTACATCTTTTGGTGTTAGTAGACTTGGAAAAGTTTGTTTCAGGTTTGGGTAAAGCTCTTAGAACTGGTGGTCCGGGTTTGTAGCGGTCCTTCGGGGTGTGGTATTGTGGAGATAGATTGAGGGTGATTCCCCCTTTCCTTGAGGTGGTTATTGGGCTGTCCATTTTGGATTTTTCTTTTTTTTAGTCTTTGGGATTTGTATAAACCATGTTTCATAATTATGAATTTTATTAAAGGCTGGTTTGGGGAAAAAATTTCAGATTTAGTTTATTTATGGTTTTTTGTTGACTTATGTTTTCAAAATTCGGTAAATAGTTCCCAAACACTCATATATGATACCAGGTGACTTGTGCCAACCCATGGGGATCATGAAATACCTTCGAGTCTTGCCACAGATTGGGTATGGTGCCAGTTTTGAAGGTGACCAGATCTGGTTCATGATATTAAACATACACCTCTTCTGGGGGGGGCATAATTTCTCTTTTTAGGTCACACTATTTGAAAAACCATGTGCCAACCATGAAAATATCCTATGTTTAGAATTTCATAGTTTTCTGGGCCAAGGAACATGGTTAGGGAAACTGTTTTCCTACTATTCACTTCCCTATTTCTCCAATTTTTCTCATATTTTCACCCAAATACACTCCAAGGTAAAACTGAAATTAAAATTACCCAAACCAAGATAAATGAGTATCGGTAAATGATCCCAACATATCTTAAGAAAAGTATAGGGTTTTACAATATCCCCACCTTATTATAGTCCATCTTTGAGCTATACTCCCAATAATCATTATGATTTTTTTTGTAAAAATATTGGGCCACTGATCCCTCATATCTGCTTCTCTCTCCCATGTTTCAACCTAAACATGGCCACATTTCTATAATACATGAACTATCATCAAAGTCTTTCCCCACAACACTTTCTCACTATGGTCGAACACATGTATTAGATTCCTCTCAAAGGATGAATCAATTCCCAAGATCAAGATCAACCACATCGATCAAATGAGAAGGTTCGAGGTGATACTACCTAAATTGTGACATATAGATTACATCATGAATATCACTGTATATCTATGGAAGATCCAATTGTTATGACACCAACCCAATTTTCTCTACAACCTGAAATTATCCAAAAAACCTTAGTGCCAATATTCCATGTCTCTGTATCATATGAAGACCTAATTTAGGTGACACCTAAAGTAACACAAGATTAACCTCTGTAAACTCTAGGGGTCATCAAAATCTATCTACAAACAAAGTATTTCTACTCTGATTCATATCCATATGCTTCTATATCAACTGTACCTTCTCCAAGGTCTTCTATATGAGATTGTCCCAATAATTTTGAATCACTTTCCTCTATCCAGTATACAGTTGATCTTCATGGCCTACCATAAATATCCTTATATAATGACATTTGTATTGTTTCATTAGAAATATTATTATAGGAAAAATCCACTAAATCCAAGTGCTTCTCCCAGGACCCACAAGAATCTAGAACACTTGCTCACAATATATCCTCAATAACCTATATAGTATGCTTGGACTGCCCATCTATCAGTGGGTGGTATGTCGTAATCAAAAAAACCTATGTACCAAGAACCTTATGTAATCCCTTTTATAATCATGGAGTAAAACATGAATCATGTTCTAGAAAAACATTCCATGGTACCCCATGTAGATGGACTATCTCCCAAACATATAACTCTCCCAACTGCTGTACTAAAAAAGTTTCCCATGTAGGAAAAAATGTGCTACCTTTGTCAGTCTTTATACAATCACCCAAATAGCGTAAGTATTTTGAGGTGTCCTTGGGAGACCCCCCCCATAAAAACCATATTCATGTATTCCCACTTACATTATAGAATGGGAAATAACTGTAGTAAACCACCAGGTCATTGATGCTCAGGAATCACCCACTAACAGGTGTATCATCATGTCACAAACACCGTTGTCTTCCTTTTCAAGCCTGACCACCAGAACTATTGACGTAGGTAATGGTAAATCTTTGTCACACTTTGATGTACCACCCATTTCAAGCTGTTAATCCCCACCTTCAAAAATTTACCTCAAGGTCAAGCACTCCAGCTCCTCATATTGTCTGCCTATGATCCATCTCAAAAGTGTAGACTATTATAAAACTGAAACTGGATTCATGTTTTCTTGTCTCTCCTGAACCTTAATGTACATCTCATCCAGTAAATTCATCATCATCAACTCAGTACTAGACTATTGAGCCACATGAGTCTAAGCTTTCCTATCAAAGTGTCAGCCACACTGTTCCCCTTTCCAAGAATTTGTGCTAGCTCTAAAATCAAAAGACTACATATAATAAATCCATCTCCACTTTCAGAGATTCAAATCACATTGGGAAAATATGTACTTTAAGATATTATGATTTATAAACACTGTAGACTTATCTCCCAAGAGATAATGTCATAAAAAATTCAAAGCATAAACCACTGTAGCCAACACAAGGCCATGCGTAGGGTAGTTAAATTATGTTGGCCTCAAATACTAAGACACTTCCACCTCAACTCAATCTATCAATATAAACACAACTTTGAGTCCAATCCCAAAAGAATCATAAAAACCATGTACTACTCACCTCACATAGTTAGGATAAATAATTCTGATTATGTCAAACACTTCTACATATCTTGGAATGAATTTTCACATGCTTCCTATAATTAAAAAATTATACCCTTTTTGGTCAATCCCCAAAGAGGAACTTACAAATGGAAAAATATATATATGAACTTTTGTTAATATCCTGATAATCTTAGAAATCTATAGATATCGAAAACATTCTTGGGATGCTCCCAAGAAACCACTACATGCACTTTATCTCTGTCCAAAATCACACCTTCCTTTAAGATGATGTGTCATATGAAGTGTACTTAATCAATCAAAAACTAACAATTAGAGAGATTGGAGTATAGACCATTATCTCCCAGTTTACTCATTCTGATGTAAAGATGTTGGGTGTGATCATCATGTGTCTTGGAGTACACAAATATTTAATCTATAAACACTATAATAAACTGATGCATGTGTATATTGAAGATTCTATTCATCAAATCCATAAACATTGCTTATGAATTCAATAAACCAAACATCTTTAAGAAGAAATTTTATAGGCCATACCTGATTTGGAAATCAGTACTCAGTATATCATAAGTTCGAAATTTGAACTGATGATACCCTGATCTCAAGTCGATCTTGGATAAAATAGAAGCTCCTCTCAACTAGTAAAATATATCATCAATACATGGAATATGATAATATTTCTCCACTATCATCTGGATAAACATTCAATAATCAACACAAACAAGTAATCTCCCATCATCCTTCTTTGAAAACAACACCAGAAAACCCCAAGGAGACATACTCAGAGGGATAAATCCCTCACCCTACAACTTATATAGTTGAGTCTTGAGCTCTAAAATATCTTTTGGTTACACTCTGTTTGGTTGAATAGAAACTAGTTCATCCCCTGTAATGAGCTTGATTTTAAATTCCAAGCCTCTCATTGGTTCCAACTCTAAGAATTATTTAGAAAACACATCTGGAAACTTGTCTACTATAGGTGTAAATATATCCTTCTTCGTACCTCTATAATGTAGTAATGGACTAGATACTTGGTCTATGATCTATCCCTTTTTCAGAGTAATTGGTCATGCTCAAACTTATGATATATCCCACTCTCTATGGTGAATACAATTGTCACACTTAAAAGATATAAAATTCACTCTCATACGGTAAAAACCAATGTAGGCTTCGTATTCTACCATCCAGTCCATACCCATAATTAGGTTAAATCCTAACATGTCATGTATGGAATTATCCCATAGTAGGTGATACTCTCCATCCTCAATAGAACATTTTTTGGAGAAGAAAATGTCTCTCGACTGTACTCCCATAAATGTGTCTATCGTCAACACCCTGATCATGAACACCACTTCCAGGATCAAACCATTCACATGTTTTTCAAAAATAATAGAATGAGTGGAACCAATATCAAATAATTCACTAACTAATGCAGAAGATATAAGAATAATACCTCTCAAAATTGATGGTCCAACCTTGTTATCCACAAGTGTAGGATGCACCACATGCAGCTATCTGACCACTCTTCCCTATGATTCAGTCTATGTACCCTATGCTACACCACTCTACTAATATGGGAACTCTTTACCAGAAGAACCACATCCACTACATCTATCATATCAGATAATAGAACTCATGATGCTAGACTGATTTGGTGAAGAATATCCCCTTCCTACACAATATTTTTGTCTAGCTATTCCATCATTACCCATCTGCCATGATTTCCCGTAGAAATTATATATATGTACCATATTTCCACAATATCAGTACTCTATTGGTGGTTGGGGATAGTTTCTATGATATTGGATTTGCCTACTATATTGGTGGCATACAATCTGGGTAATGTCCTGTGTGACTAAACCTTCCCCCTATCCACTCTTCTCACTATCCACTAGGATAACACCCTAACAGCGACACTTAATTCTCTTAGAAGATGTACCTTATGATCATACAACAACAACTACATCCCCTACATAATAAACCTCCCTCATATTCCCCTCATGAATGAATGACCAATCCACCACTTCAGAAAAATTCTTTAAAAGAAGAGGTTAACCAAGGAATTAATCTCAGATTCATTCCCTTCCTAGAAACAACTTTCTAGGGCTTCCTCATCCCATTACAATGCTAGAGAAAATCATAGAATGTTTTAAATCATCTAGAATAATTCACCACATATATAATCCCCAAAGTCAACCTCATGAACTCAATGGCTATTTCCTTCCTCAGCGTATCTAGATAAAATTTATCCAAGAACTTATCCAAGAATTCCTTTCATAAAATACCATCATCCTATCCAGTACGAGCCTTGATGTATGATTGGATATTTATTGATCCTCATAAAATATAATTATCCAACTTTACACTACCCATATAAGTATTCTCTAAATGGTCAAGTATAGTCTCGATGGATTCAATCCAAAACTCAACTCCCTCATGCTCAACCTCTCCAATTAAAATTTGCAGGGTGGTGTAACTAAAACCACCGTTTTAAGTAACACATAATTCTTAAAGCCTACTCTATGTATATTCCCATAAAATTATTGAAGAATGTGAAGTTCTCCAAAAGCATATCTCCATGTTCCTCACCCATCACTATCGATGTCTCAGATTCCACTACTAATAGAACATCTCCATCCATGTACTCCTGTCATCCTCTCAAAAAACATCACCATGAAGGCATATGTATAAAATGGAAAAAATATTGTTTAGGAAACATAACACAAATTTATCATGTTTATATTATTGGGATAAATAATTTGGCACCACAATTCATTCCCCCAAATTCATCCATGCGTCCAAAACCAAGTCACTTTCTCTTCCCCTAACCATCCTACATCTTTGTCATAGTTAACAAAGGTAAACTCATTCTCATATTCAAGTTTCTCATTTTGAAACCAATTTATTAACATTTTTCATCATCTTACCATTCTAAATTTCATATTTGAAACCTTTTCTTTTCAATTTAAAAAGTAATGAAAAAAACTGAAAGTTCAATAACTTACCAAAAACTCATTTTCTCGTGCCTACCTAAAATGTTTCATGTCACAAAATATTCCTGAGTACCTAGAATGATGAAAGTTTATTCATCTCTCATTCCACACCAAGCCATGCTTCAAATATCAGAAAATATCAGAAGCAATTATCACATCACACCACAAGTATGTCACCCAATTTGAAATAACATTGATTATAACAATGCACATCAATAACAACAATTCCACCTCAAGTACTTGGGTTTCCCCCTATACATGGGTTTGATACTCAGATGCATGAGATCATGATCAAGGACCTTATCATCCTATTCCCCCATCTACCATTCCAAAATATCAATACAAAATAAGATGAAAGGAAAACTCCTATGATAACACTTTGTAACATCCCAACCCGAGTTCTACACACCGATGCCCTAATACGGCCAATCACATGACCTCAAGTGCTTCTCCACATATACCAATGGCTGCTGACTAGTAGCAAGGGTCTAATATACATCATGGAGAGACTATACCATCTTTATAAAAATAGCACAACAATAGAAATAAATAACCAACAAAAAAAATGACATATAGCTATATCCAGAAAAATACCAGTATCAAAATTTGATAAAAATTGGAAATAAAATATCAAAACCAAATAGTAGATATGTCATTTTAGAATACATTTCATTTGTCAAAATGTAACTCAAATATAAGGACCCTAGAAACCCCAAATGGGTCCCAAAGCACATATGTTTCCCTCATCCATTCTCCAACCCAAATCATCCATCTAACAACAGGACATTATGTTTATCCTATCCTACAACCTTGAAATCTATTCAGGTATCGGTCAGGCAGCCCGAGTAGGGCTTGAGTACAAATATATAGGCCACCACCTATATTGTTTAAAACAATATTCATTCAATAAAAATGTATGCAGTTATATAAGGAAATAAATACAATGAATATGTAAATATTTATCAAATTATTAATTATTCTTTATCTAACTATATACCACCTGAGATCCTGAGGACACCTGTACCATATCATATCACCAAAAGCCATTGTTACAATTATTCATCTCAATTCACACAAGAATTAAATTTTTACCATTTATAATCTCAATAAAAAAATGAATGTAATTGTTACCATTCATTTTTTCAATTATCACTTGAATTCCATTGTTACTATTCATTGCCTCAATTCACTAATGAATTCCATTGTTACCATTGATTGCCTCAATTATCATATGAATTCCAATGTTTCCATTCTTCATTTAAATATCATTAACTAATTAAACAATTAATTAATTATCCCTATGACATTTATTATCTAAAAAATTAATTAATCACATAAATACCATAAATTAACTCAAAAATTAATTAATCATCACAATCTCATTACTAATTCAACAATTAATTCACACATAATTTCACTTAATTAATTACCTAATTAATTAAGAACATAAATCCCATAAATTAATTCACAAATTAATTAATCAATATTCACAGCTCAATATCCCATAAGTAATTCAATAATTAGTTATTCAATTCACAATCCTATATTCCAATAGTTATCAAAATAATTAATTATCCCTAAATACCAATTCCTATTCACAATATATCAACAATTAATTATCTCAAACTAACGATCTCAATATCTCATAAATAATTGAAAAATTAACTATCTAAAATAAGAAATCTCCATATCTCATTATGCATTTAGTAATTAATTATCCAAATTAAAAATATAAATATTTCATAATTAATTCAGGAATTAATTATTCAAATAAATTCAATATTTATTATTTCCTAATTCACTAAAATAACTAATTCATGAAATTAATTAATTAAATCAAGGATCTCAATTTCTAATCGTTTAATAGAAATTATATAATTACATAAATTTAAGTGAAATAAAAACATTGGGAATTGATTTATAGATCACCAACCTCAATTTGTTGATGAACTATCACTCCACGGAAAACCCCAATTTGAAGATGATCAATCAATAATACGACAAAGTACACATTATAGATTGGAAAACGAATTCCATGATCAAAAGAAACAGTCTATATTAAATCTATATCTAGATTCATGAATCCCGGATCTAGATTAAATATATATATCTAGATCCAAAAAAACATAACATACAACCCACAAAAATAATCAGAGATGAAGGAGAGAGAGAGGCGAAATAAATTGAAATGAAACCACATACCCGAAGAGGTGCATATCAACTTATAGGTATTAAAGTCTCTATGAACGGAGGTATTAATGCCTTAGAATACCTCCCAGAGGATTCGAAATTGAGATAAATTGATTATGGGTTGATCTAGGGAATTTAGGGGAATAAGATGGGGGATCAATAATTTTTTAATAAAATTCATGGGATTAAAATATTATACGCATGACTTGCAACTTGAGTTTTAAAGTTTCCCCTTACCATGTTCCTTAACTATTAACCTCTTCTTGGGGTTAAACTATTTAAAATACAGTGCACTATCCATGAAAATCCCCTCTATCCATGGTTTCTTGGTTTGCTAAGTTACGACGCACAGTTAGGGAAAACTATGAGCCAATTGTGCACTATCATATTTCTCCCATTTTTCTAAACTTTTAACACAAATACACCCAAAGGTAAAACCTAAATGAAATTTAATCAACAAAATACAAAAGAGTACCTATAAACGAGCCTGATACATCTCCAGAAAAGGCTAGAGTTTTAAACATCTTTTAAGAATACCTATTTAATAGGAACATGTTTACTTGTTATCTATTTTCATTAACCACTCCCTATAAATATTTTTTTAACATATAAAGATTATAAAAAAATATATTTATATGGAAAATAATTTAATATCATTTATAGTTTTGTGGAAATTATTATCCTCTTACACTCATTAAAGACTATTCGTCCCTTTTCAAGAAACCTCACTTATGTGGTTCATTTCCCAATTTACTTCTTCAATATTTTTTTAACATCATGTGAAATTCATTTTAAAGAATGAAAATTATGTATTTATTAATAAAAATGAAATAATTATTTAATATATTTCTTCAGGGGAATCACTATGATATTCTTTTTAGTTATTCTCTATGATAAGACTAGTTAAACCATTTCACATTTTATTGGATTTATTTATGAATATGACCTATGTATGATTTTTATACATGTATTACACATGCATGTACATGTTTTTATTTTTATGGGTTGTATTAGAATTAGATTCCCCCATGAATTTGGTAATATTTTTATCTCATGATATACCACGTATGGGAAAAAATAGTTATCCTAGCACACAGTGTTATGTTGTATTTGCAATGAGCCTTGATTTCTTCTAATAATGAAATGTTTTATGTTATTTAAAAATCCCTTTGATACAATGATCCTATGATATTTTTTTCATTCCATGATTTCATATGCACATATATGGTTCTTCTATTTATGTTATCTTGATACTCTTCTTATCTCATATGTATTACATGTCACCATGATTTACTTTGATTATTCATTTTCCAGGCTTTAGAGATCACCCTGTTTCTTTATGTATTCCTCAAGATATTATGTATAGTAAAAAATGTTCATTGGGATTTTATATAACTTTAAGGAGATCAAAATAAATAAGATGTAACTTATATTTATTTTATTGTATTATGTATCTAATCTCCCAATGAGACTAGGACTCTATATTTATGGGTTTTATTTTATAGAATGTTATATTAAATATAATGAAATAATATTTATAACAGACATGGGATTATATAGTTGGAATCATAAAAAGGTCTTATTATTTTTGTGGATTAGGATATGAATGCATTACTAAAAACCATAAAGTCATTTTTAAGTAAAACATCTTAAATTTTGGTAAAGTATAGAGTGTGGGGTTTCATAGAAATAAAATTCATGTATGGATACAAAGAGGTTAGGTTATACATCTAAATTATGTGATATTACTTTTAAGAACAAAACACACCTTTTATATGATTATTTCATTGTGTATTGTAATTCATAATCATCTTCTTTTAGATAATGGGTGGATGTAAGAGGAATCTTGCCAAAAACTAGTGTGATGGGAAATGTGATGACTTACCAAACAATAGTCTTAACAAGATGGGAGTGGGAGTTAATAACTTCATGGTATTACATGCATAATGGATTTAAGTTATGAATAATAACATGAATCATGTGGAATTCCCTCCTCCTAATATAGAGAAAGTTATGATTGAGTACTTTATGAAATAAAGGGCTCCTAATTTTAGTGGATCTTTGGATCCAATAATAATAAAAAAATGGATTAATTCCATTGATAATATATTCTACACCCACTAGTGTTCTGATATAGATTAATTCATTCTAGTCATTTATCACCTAGAGGGAGAAGATGATCAGTGGTAGATAATGATGAAGAATATAAATCCAAAGAGAGACATCAAATCCATGGAATGAAAAATATTCACGAATATTTTTTTTCAATAAATATATTCCCTATACTTCCCATCTTAAATTGGATTGGTAATTCATTAATTCAAGACAAATAAGGATGAACCTATCAAGTATTATAAGGAAAACATTTGTAACATCCCAGATTTGGGTGCTACCCAAAGGATCCCCGAACCCGGTTAGTCATATCACCTCAAGAACATTTCTCGAAACACAAGAGGATACCAACGAGTAGTGAGGGATATGGTGTGATAATGGGTAAATATCCCTCATTGTAAGCATATACACAATGGAAAAAAAAAAAGTAAACAATAGTGGAAGTAGTAATACCATACAATAGAAGCAAACAGCAGAAGAATGATAGTAATAAAACAACTGGAGCATATATATACATAAGTGATTCATGAAATATGTATATAATAAAATAACCAAACAAGTCATAATGCTGTAAAGCAATACAGAAACCAATGGAAAAATTAAACAAGTAAACTCCAACAGCATCGCAAGCCTCATCTGGTACCATGCTCTCCAGCTCCAACAACAATCAAGTACCTCATGACGAACGAAGCTTTCCCTTATCTATAACTAAAACCATACAATCTGTTTGGGTCCAGAAAATAACCCAAACAGGGTGTGAGATGAATCAGAGTAGGCAACCACCAAAAGATCTGTGCCTAACTATCAGTGAATATATATAGCAGTCAATATGATTAAATGAAGCAATAAACTAGGAAACACTCAAAAGTAACAATCCAATAGTTTTTAATTAAATTAATTTATATTTATTATTCAATCATTTTAATCATGAAAACCTTGGTATCTAACCTAATCTTTATTTCCCTTGTGTAATAGTAATGAACTGATGTCTCATAAGATCATAAAAACAATATGGTAAGACCGAGTCCAAGCATGTGCTTTGGCATGGAAGACTCATCATAATCACGAAATCAAGATATGACAAACCTCTGGGAAAGCTCTCATGGTCTAACCCCTTAGTTTATCATAGAAAAAATTCATTAAATAACTACCCTCACAGAATCTCTCTCGGTATAACCCCTTTCAACCCACATAGTAGTAAATATATCATAAACTACCTTCTGGGAAGCTCTCATGGTCAACACACCTAGGTCAACATAACATCATAAATTATAAATGTCCTCATGGGTATCTCTAATGGTCAATACCCCATGGGTAAACATCTAACCCAAGGATCTCATGGTAATGCAAAAATAATATGGAAACCCCCACAATTTTTCTTATCCAAGGATCTCGTTGTCCATTTGAAAAAAAATGCGCAAAACATAACAAAGAAGCACATGTAATCTGTAACTACTAAATAGATAAACATTAAAAAATCATACTTCATGAATTTCATATAATCAAACAACTCTATCCTAATCAACCAAGGAATGGAAAACAAGGTACATAACTTTACACATAAGTGGCAACCCCTTTGTAATCAATCAAACCATAGCAGGTATCAAACATGGTTAAATTCCCAATCAAGAAATACCCCAACCATGGGTATTCAGAACATTATGCATTTATAAACCAAATACAATCAATAAAAGTCACATAGCACATACCTTGATGTTGTACGATCAATAATCTTGAACATCGACCCTTGAATCATCCTAAAATGTCGTAGATCTATAAAAAGGTGAAAACTGTCAACATTGAATAACTCATGATAGAGAAGGAATCAGGAAGAAAGGATGTAAAAGAATTGAGAACTCACTGATGGGATTCCAACTCACCTGATGACATCTCAATCAGAGTTCATATGGAGAATTCAGAGGGTTTCAGTGTTGATCGACCCTTTTATTGCTCTCTTGTAGAAACCAAGGGAAGAAGAATATGTTTCTGAGGATGATACATGACCCCACTCCAATTTATCAAATAAAAATAAAACTACATGACATGTTCATTAATAGTACATGATCTATAGTATCCTCAGACATCCCCTACCTTAAGCGATCTTCCAGGTCACCTACATGGCCATGTACTTAGCTGTTACATGGCCATTACGTGGTTGTATGCAGTACTCGGGTACACGATGTGTACCTAGAAAATTTCCCATTTTTTCTCTTCAAAAAAAACCTGAAATCAAGATCCATACTTGAAATGAAGATTTGTGTTCTTAAAAACTTCCCAATTAATGTAAATCATCCCCAAATTTACCTTCCAATGGTAGTGAATAAAAACCTTCAAACAACTTTGGCCATTGTGATCTTATGTCGACCTCACTCTCCCGTAGGACTAGGCCTTCAGAATCTGATAGCTTCCTCCTTCACAATCGATCCAGAAGAGTAGAGGTAACATCTATAGAATAAATAAATATCTTCCCCTATCTTTTATGATCCTCTAAATGAATCTCAGAGAATATAGCCATAAGTTTCCACTCACTACTAGCCTCCTGAACTGCCTGTATCTGAGTCCTCTTGTTCAACACATCAGCCACTGCGTTTTCCTTCCCAGAAATGTAGCCAAGATCAAAGTCAAATGAATGATGGTACTCAACCAAAATTTTATATCTCAAATTCATATCTTGTTGAGTAAATATATACTTGATGCTTTTGTGATCTGTTTATACCACAAAATGCTCTCCCAAAAGATAATTCCTCCAACATCGTTAGGGATGCATAACTGTAACAAACTCGATATTGTGAATCAGGTAATTGTTCTCATGTGGACTCAAAATTTGAGACTCATACACAAATAATCTTTCCCCTTACAAAAGCACCACTCCTATCCTGATACCTGATGCGTCACAAAAAATAGTGCAACTCTTGCGTGGATCTGAAAAAATCAGTATCAGTGCTGAAGTCAACCTCACTTTCAGCTCTTTTAAGGCTAAATTGCAGCAATCTATCAAAAAGGACTTCACAACCTTATTATTCAGGCCTATCACTGGCACCGATAAGCATGCAAAGTACTATATAAAACTACTTTAGTAACCAGCTAGCCCCAGAAAACTTCGTACCTCAAAGGAATTCTCCAGTTGCTCTCATGCAACTACCGCTCTCACTTTCTCTAGGTCAACTGATAATCCTATATCTAAGATGACATGACCCAAGAAGTGAATCTGGTCCATCCAAAAGTGTAATTTTGAGATCTTAGCATATAAATGATGCTCTCTCAGTGTACACAATTCGATCTCAAGATGAGTTGCATGGTCTTGTAGAGTGTGAGAGTACACTAAGATATCTTCCATGAATTGGTTAAGATTTTGATAATCCACACAAATTTTGAGGGTACTGTCTACCTTCTTCGCAAATAGGACAGGTGAACCCCAAGGAGAAGTACTGGGTTGGATGAAAACCTTTTCCAACAACTCCTATAACTACTTATTGAGCTCCTGTAACTCTGGTGTATCCATCCTATAAGGATGAATGGAAATAGGTTTCGCTCCGGGAACAAGTTCAATAGAGAAATCTACCTCTCACTCTGAAGGTAAACTAGAAAAGTTTTCTGAAAAAACATCTCTAAAATGATCTACCATTAGAGTAAAGTCCATCTGCGGAGTCCCCTGGTCATCCAGATATAAAATAGAAATCTAGGCTGTAATTCCTCACAACCAATGATGCTCTGGTCTAGATCTGCTCATCTGGACATCCCATTCACCCTTTTTTAGAAAGGACCCACTCTATGGTGATGCGAAACTCACCCTGCAGTGATTGTAGTCAACAAAGGCCTATAAATAGATCAGCCAATCCATTTTGGTAATGACATCAAATAATTTCATCTCTAAGACATAGATGTACCATTATAAGTGAAACCCACCAACCTGAAGAGAGAACTCATTACACTGACATATACTAGCCTTTTTAATCCCCAATGGAGTGTCTAGAGTCAAAACATCATCAAAAGTAAAGATACAGAGCCCAAGGATTTCCACAACGGAAAAGATATAAAATTATGGGAATCCCTTGTATAAAAAAGAGTAGAAACTAAAATTGAGGCAAATAGAATCGTACCTATAACCATAGAGGGTCTGGGATCCTGCTCTTACTAGGTCTGCTCCATCGAAAAGGTCTGACCTATACTGTGGCACTATGACCCTACCTGACTACCCAGTGCTGGTCCACCCTATTTTCGTTGAAGACCTATTGTTTGTCCACCACGATCATAACCACCTCCTCAGCCTAAATGTCCAGACAAACTCTAGTTTCCTAACTAAGGAAAAACTGGTGGTCCTGATCTTGAATTTGGATTCATAAAAAATTCCCCCTCACCAGCTGTTGGTGAGAAAAACTAGAAAAAACATTCTAGATGACCCATCTTACCACAAGACCAGCACTCAACTAGGTATCTCACTTATTTAGGTCTCGTGTGACCACTCTTCCCGCACTGGTAGAACATCACCTAGATACTTGAAGATACATCTCTTCTAATAGAGTCACTATGAAAAGACTCCCTGTGATGCTTCTTATAATCAAACAATGGAGAACCAGCTCTGGATACTGAACCGCCCTGGCTCGCAACTCCCAACTCCCTCAGATTGCGCTTGGTAATCAACGCCAAATTTACCATAGCAGTCACCAAATTCAACCATAAAACATTCACATGTGATCAGATTCCATACATGATACCATCCTCAAATATCCTAGCTAGTGATAACTCATCACCCCCAGAACAGGTGAAAAGCGCTAAAGCTCTGTAATGTGATAAGAATAATCCATCACTGAAAGAGTTCCCTACTCCAAATGCATGAACTCATGGGCTCGGTCGGCCCTCAATGTCTCAAGGTTGAAGTAATAATATATGATTCTATGAAACTCTTCCCAAGACATATCTAAATGATGTCCCACATGTCAGATAAAATCCCACTATCTCTTGGAAGAATCACATATCATGTACATTGCGAGCTTCACTCTCCTTTCAGGAGGTGTCTCTAGATTATCGAAGATAGAAATAATTGCCTCCAACCATGAATATACAGCCTGTGGTCCTCCATCCCCTATAAGAGTTGGAGGATGCTACTATGGAAACACCCTCTTCAACTTCTCCATAGTTTGGGAAAGATGTGGTGCTCCCTAAAAAGTTTGTATCTTTCTCATAAATCCTTTACAGAACTGTGCATCAACACCTGCATTTGGTATAACAGCTGGTTCCAAGATAGGCATGACAACAGAATCTTCTGGTTGTCCTTGATCTACCATTTCTAGTGTCTAATCATTTCCCTACATCTGGAATACAACCAGAGGATGTCTTAGTGGAATG
Source organism: Viscum album (assembly GCA_963277665.1). Classification (NCBI taxonomy): domain Eukaryota; kingdom Viridiplantae; phylum Streptophyta; class Magnoliopsida; order Santalales; family Viscaceae; genus Viscum; species Viscum album. The sequence goes on from OY728158.1 coordinate 779,267,570, forward strand.
AATCTGCAATGTCAAGAACACACATCAATTTATGATTATCAAGGACTACAACTTAGAAGTGAAATAAAGGAACATGATAAGGAAAGCATTTATGTTTTACAAAAGAAGGATACACAGTGTGTAGAACCAATACAAGACGTATTCACTTTAAGACTAAACATGGGTGTGTACTCTTACCAACCTGGTCGCATAACACCCCATACACATGACATGTTCATCCTACGACAAGATGCCTACTTGAATTTTCCCTCCTACCCAGGTACTTATACATGGCTAGAACTACACATTTCTCTCCTGGTGTTACACTACACGGTGTGTTCACCCTAGACATGGCGTGTACCACTTATATTCCATCCACTAGTGTCATTAGTCACACGTCAGGATACATAGTTGATTTCTACATGGAGTGTACAATCTAAACATAGCATGTACAACCCATGTTTCTTCCACCCATGTCATTAGTCACACGACCGGATACACGATCCATACAACATGGTGTGTACTTTTAGTACACGAGGTGTTCTACCAATAATTTATCAACCATGTGTAACTACCCACACAGTCAGTCACATGGTAAAAAAATACAAGGTGTGTACATACTATACACGACTTGTACTTAAGAAAAGTTGTTTAATCCATAATAAAAGAACACATAGAATGTGTTCATAACATCACACACCATGTTGTCTGGGTTTTTGGAAAGTAAGCCCTTAAAATTTATTTGGAACCCTTAAAAGATTAACATTTATCCAAGGCATTCCACATTCCAATATATGAGAGGCCATACTCCCCGCAATGCAATGTTTGCAATGCTTATTCATGTCATATGTCAATAAAATTCCATTAAAGATCAAACATGATCCACCAAATTCCGATCCAAGAGGGCCCATAACACCTCAAGGCCCAAATCATGGTGTCCATCCAAATGAATCTTTAAAATTACCAATACCTTATAAAAACAATAGTTATTATATCACAACATCTATCAAAACATCATTCATATATAGCACACCATCTATCACAACAACACACAATAAGTAATGCATCCTAAATGGCATGAAAGAATGCATGACATGTGATCTCTATAAAGTTCCTATATGATTCATGATATATAATACCCTAATTTCATTAGGTTTAAATAGAATAGAACCTCGATAATATCAATGGTAACAACATAAAACAAGTGAATCACCCAACGGTGAAATCAAATCAACTGTAACAATTGAAAAATCCAGAAAAATTAAAATATTTGATGTAACTTGGATTTTACCTATACACAAGTTTGATAATCATAGGAAAAACTTATTACCAACTACCTATTACTTCCTATCCCAATTTATAGTCTCTAAATATTAAGGAAAAGTAGAAAATAAAACCATCTAATACCACTTGGTAACGTCCCTATTACAGGTGCCTCCCAAAGGTTCCCCGAACACTGTTGCTCACATCACCTTAAGGGCATTTCCCTACATTTCAGAGACTACCGATTAGAAGTGAGGGCCAAAATGTGACATTAGGGAAAATTTTCTCTCATTGGAAGAGTATACATAGTGGAAAAAATACTAAATAATAGTATAAGTAGTAATACCGTACAACAGAAGTAAACAACATAAGACATATTGTAAAAAAACAATTGGAGAATATATATACATAAGTGATTCATGAAATATGTATCTAAGAAAACAACCTAACAAGTAAAAATTCTAGAAATAAATACAGAAACCTAATTAATAAATAAAAAAGTAAACTCCAGCAGTATCGTAAGCCTCAACTTGGTCACATGCTCTCCAGCTATAATAAAAACCAATTACCCGATGAAGAAGGGATCTTTCCCTTATCTATATCTACAACCATATAATCTGTTTGGATCCAAAACATGAACCAAATAGGGTGTGAGATGAATCCCTGTAGGAAACCACCAAAAGATCTATTCATAACTATCAATGAATATATATAATAGAAAATATACATAAATGAAGCAGTAAACTAGGAAACACTCAAAATTAACAATCCTACAGTTTTCAATTACATTCATGTATATTTATTATTCAATCATTAGAATCATGAAAACCATGGGATCAGTCTAACCTCTATATCCCCTATGTAATAGTAAAAAAATGATGTCTCATAAGACCATCTAAACAATCTGACAAAACAGAGTCCAATATTGTACGTTAACTTGACAAACTCATCACAATCATGAAATCAATAAATGACAACCCTCTGGGAAAGCTTTCACGGTCTAACCCCTTGGTTTAACAAAACAACAATTCATTAAATGAAAAACCTACAGGAAAATCTCTCTGTCTAACCCCTTTGGTTCTACATATTTGTAAATAAATTATAACCGACCTCCTGGGTAGCTCTTACAGTCAATACCCATTTATCAATATAGAATAATGTAAATATAAATGACCTCCTAGGTAGATATCATGGAAAATACCCCTAGGTCAACATAACAACATAAATTATAAATGAACTCTTTGGTAGCTCTCATGGTAAATACCCCCCTGGGTCAACATCTACACCAAGGCTCTCATGGTCCTGTTTAAATAATATGAAAACCCCCATAATTTTCCTGGTCCAAGGCTCTCACAATCCGTTGAAGAAATTTGCATATCATAACAAAGTATCACATGTAATCTATAACTAATACATGAAAAAATTTACAAATCATACCACATTCATTTCATATAATCAAACAACTCCATCCTAATCAACCAAGGCATAGAAAACAAGGTACCTAACCTTATGAATAAGAAACAACCCCTTTGTAATTAATCAAACCATAACAGGAATTAAACATGGTTAAATTAAAAATCAAGAAATACCTCAACCATGGGTATGTAGTAATTTAAGCATATATAAATAAAATACAACCAAGGAAAGGAAAAAACCACCTACCCTGATGTCGTAATATCAATAGTCTTGCATTTCGGCACTTGAATCAGCCTAAAATGGCATAGATCTATAAAAAGATGAAAAATTGTCAACTTTGAAAAACTCACAAGAGATGTGGAATTAAGATGAAAGGATATAGAAGAATTGATAACTCACTGGTGGGATTCCAACGCACCTGTCAACATCTCAATCAGAGGTCAAACAGAGAATCAGGAGGGTTTCAGAGTTTGTTGGCCCTTCCGTTGCTCTCTTGTACAAACCATGTGAAGACGAATATGTTTATGAGGATGAGTCACAACCCCACTTATATTTGTAAAATAAAAATAAAACTACCCAATGCGTTCATTAAATGTAAATTCTATATAGTAGTCTTAACCAGTCCCCATATTAAGTGGCATTCCTGGCCACCTACACGACCATGTACTCAGCTATTACATGACTAGTACATGTCTACATGTGGTATCCACCAGGTACATGGAGTGTACTCATAAGTACATGACATGTACTTAGAAAATTTCCCACTCTTTCTTTTTCCTAAAAACAACCCAAAATAATAATCCATACTTAAAATGAAGATACATGTTCTTACAACATCATAAGGATTTTCATAGTATGCCTCCTAATTTTTTAGTTACCATGAACATAAGATTGAACACATATTTAGTTTACTAAATATGATTCTTTAAAAATCCTTAGTGATTTGATACATAGATAACTATTAAAAAAATTTACATTGTTCTATTGAAGTTTAGATAGATATCAGTGATTCTCAATGGTCTGGTGGGATTGAAGATTAGAATAGATGAAGGGAGTTTAATTTAGAAGAATTGGATGATAAATCTCATATAATAAAGAAAATAAAACATCATATATGTCATAATTATGGACATAAACATCCAAGTAATCAACTTAAGGTATCAAGGAGATGATTAAAGTGTGGAATAGGGGGAAATGAATCTAATGATGTTTGAAGGGAGATGATGAATCCCAAAAATGTGATGTAAGAAAAGTAGGTTCTGATCAATACTCAAATTATGGTCTGATGTTTTAATTACAAGTAATATAGAAACTATATTGTCCAATTATCTAAACATAGTGTTGTGTACGATAACTGAAATAAATAACCTCAAACGCCCAAAAAATAAGGATGAGATTATGTTATCACTACTACATAGGTGTAACCTAAAAACGATGTGGGGAAAAGTATAATGGTTATTAATTCATGAATATGAAACATACTACTTGATTTTGGTTTTACACATTTTTTTATCATGTAATTTTATGATAACTATTAAAACACCACATCAAAACATGAAGGTTGAGTTATTTATGAAAATAGAATATAGGGAAATTATTGCATCTCAAGAATTTAAGTGATCCTTTGTCAATATTTTTGGGATAAATATCCTATAAAACCTTTTCATAGCCCCTTATGTGGAATCCATTTCACTATTTAGCATGAATTGGTTGTCTTTATATAGATCCAATATCAACTATAGAGAGAATAAAATCACATTCTATATCCCAAATAATACTCTAAATCTATAACAGTTTAAGGAGAAGTATGAATGTAATTTAGAAACTTTTTATCATGCATGAAAAATATTACCTTATGAGAAAGAATATATAGCTCAAATGATTAAGGAAAATGAGAGTATTATCTTTGAAGAAAATCCTACTGTGAGGGACTATTCTAATTTATTTCCAACATTGTTTAAAAAAATCTTCCCTATGCCTGAGATGTTTTGTTATCAATTAATCATATTCCTAGAGCTCTACACATATCCAAGAATTCATATATAATGTACCTCATTGAATTATAAAAACTAAAGAAGAAACTATTAGAGAGTTTAGAAAATGGTTTCATACACCCAAGTGCTTCACCATAGGGTGTGTTGGTTCTCTTTGTTAACACAAAGTATAGGTCAATATTCTTCAACATTTATAATCATTAACTCAACAAAATTGTTATAATGAATAAGTATCCCTTATTGGAGATTAATGGATTTTATGATTAGCTACATAGATCCTAATAATTCTATAAAGTGTAACATCATTCAAGATATAATCAATTTAAGGTGAATAAGTAGGTTATTTCCAAGAATGTCTTTTTAAAAAGGTATGGAAACTACGAGTTCATAATGATTCCATTCAGACTCACTAATTCTCTAGAAATATTAATAGAATTTATGTGTAGAATCTTCTGAGATGTCCTTGATAGATTTGTGTTATTTTTTACTATTTATATTCACATACATTCAAAAATCAAGGATGAAAATGAATAGAATTTGAGTACTGTGCTGAATACTTTAAGAAAAAAAAGATATATGAAAAGTAAAGTAAATGTGGTTTTAGATAAAGAAAGTAACAATCTCAGGGAAAGTTATCACCATAAATGGGATATCAATGGATCCTTAAAATTCAAATATTTCTAACTAATAGAATAGAACAACATCTATAATGGAGATCTGTAGTTTCCTTGGATTTTCTTGGTATTATCGATGATTTGTGAGAAATGTATCATAATTTTCAAACAATGTAACCAAGTTAACACAAAATGGATACATTTTTCTAGACTGATGAATGAGAAAATAGATTAAAGGAGATAAATAATAGTCTAATAAATGAACCTATACTCATAGTACCCACATGAAGTAAATGATTTTTGATCTACAGTTCCTCGAAGACAATATTGGTTTATTTTCTCATGAAAAAGAAAAATTTGATAGCCTATTCCTTTCACTAATTGATGATCCAAGAGTACTATTATCTGATGAGTTTGAGGAATTATATATATAGGAATAATTATGACATATATATGGTTCACAAGATCATGAATTATATATTCATATAGAAGGAGATCAGTACACTGCAATAAACATAGTTAGAATTGATCAAGGTCTATGACTGGTTAATCCACTACTATCCCAAGAAGAAAAATAAAATGGAATATGATATACTTAGAATATATCCTATAAAATTATCCATAATAAGGATTTATAATGATATAATCATCATAGTCATGTAAAAGATAAACATGGGTATTATTAAGGAAAATTATCCAACATTTATCTAATGATTAGTCAACTGTCCATTCATCATATAAATAATAAATCTTGAAGGGATAAAAGTGAGTTCAGATATGAGGTGGATGCTATAAGAATATGGAAAGTATTAATGATAAATATAGATGGAGAAGAATATTATGATATTTGGGATATGACTATGTGTACCTTTTGAGCATGAGATAAAGGAGTTGTTAAACGATGCTTACATATCAGTATTATCTATCCACCCAAGGAGCACAAAGATGTATAGAGATCTTTGAGGGAACTATTAGTGGGATAATATGAATAATAATATTGTAGAATATACATAAAAATTATGGTAATGTTAAAAAGTAAATATATAAATGGAAATGTAAAAATGGATGATGAAACTAGTAGCAATGCATATTTTTAAATGGCCATACATTATAATATTTTTAGGACTATTTTAAATACATAAAAAGGAAATAATAACATATGGGTACTGGGGGACCAAATTATAAGTAATTTTAAATTTATTTCCTTTTTATAATACTTCCTCCTTGATCAAAAAAAATATTACACATTATTGAAGTGGTGGGGTTGAATGGGACACCAATATCAATTGTACCAATTGAGATTCAATATTCACCTCAAAGATTTTAAAAATTCAATAACATGATTGAAATATAGATTTGAAATTTAATAAAATGTATCACCCCATAAATAATGGAAAATATGTATGAAATATTTAGAAATTTGAGGATATACTGAGAGCCTACTATATAGACATTAAAAAGACTGAGACCAACATCTTACTCTGGTCAAGTTCTTATAAAACAATAATTTCCACTAGAGAATTATGATTGATCCTTATGAAAAATTATATGGGAAATTATATATAAAACCTATTTTCTAGGTTGAAGTTTGTTAAATAAATATGTTGGGACCTTAAATGGATGGAGAAATGGTAGAAAAGGTGAAGGATATATAATAGCACATCTGAGAAACACAAAGTGGATAGAAGAGAAACCTAAACAATAATCAATGAGATCTATAGTTTCAGATTGAAAGTAATTTACAACTTTTTATATTTACATGGGAAATAGTCATGAGTATTGGGAATAATGGAAAGCTAATCCCATTATACATTTCCCTCTTTGAGATTCTTGATCACATTATAGTGGTGTCCTTTTGACTAACATTCCCACAAAACCAATTTCAAGTGTATGACATGTTCTATATATACTTCTTAAAGAATCATATACTAGATCCATATCATGTACTAAATATAGAGTTGGTAAAACTATAACATGATATCTCTTATGAATATAATCCCATTAAGATATTTTCAAATAGAGACATAGTTCTACGAAACAAGAAATCTCACACTGTCAATGTAATTTAATGAAACCATATGTTTGGAGAAGAAACATGAGAACCTAAAGAATCAATGAAACACAAATAACCTAATATTTTTTACTATAATGCCTATAATAAAATTTCAAGGATGAAATTTATGAAGTGGGGGAAATATAATGACCCAGACTATTATGAATGAATCCTTCAATCTAAATATATATGTTTTACACATTAATTAATGTAGTATAATATAAAAAACAAACCCCACATAATAAAATCGAAGAACACTTTATTATATTAAATTTAACATTATATTTAGAGAATTAATATATCCATAAAAATTAAAAGATCTATAATGGGAAAATAAAAATAAAAAATAAAGTAGAATAGATAAATTTGGATCATCTTGGTCTCCTAGAATGATCACACTCATGAAAAAAACTAAAAAAATATAGAAAGATTCGTAAACTAATCAATTTTTTAAAATTAAATAATATACAAGCTTATAAATTATTGGAGTGAATGATGAAGGTTGTAAATTAGTTTTATTTATAGGAAGATAAAAACCATTGTGAATTTTGGAATTGTAACCAGACTATTAAGAATAGTAACCTGACTATTATAATATTAACTAGACTAAAGGGATAGTAAAATAATATATTTTTATACATTAATAAATAAAAATTTAAGGAATTCATATGAAAATCATATAAAATAAAAGTGTTAAATATGATAAAATGAATTTTTGACATAATGAAATCATAGTTATATTTTTTAAAAAAATAATTAATATTTATTAAAATAAAAAATTATGATAAATTTAAAAGGTTTGAATAAAATTAATTTTTTAATAAAATGTTATCATGAAAAAATATATTTGTATTTATTAATATGATAATAAAATTTTACAAAACTGTAAGTAATTTTTCTATGTGTTTGAGATTTAATCATGCCATAAAAAATAATTTTTTTCAATAAATAAGGATTTTATTCAAATATAACATTTCTTATATTTAGAAAATTATTTTTATTAAAATAGATGTGTTTTTTGGAATAAAAAAGTCAAAAAATGGATAGGGTGATGTTTTTTATATTTAATAAAAAATTTTAATATGGAGGTGAAATTGTAAAAGTATATATATAAACCATATACATATTATATTTTTTAATAATATTTATGAATGAATTTATGATATTTATAGAGGTTATATGAATATTTTATTAGCCTCTTTACTATACCCCTACTATTGAGTCACAATATGCATCAATTTTTGAATAAAGTTTTTATTCTAATATTTTATTTTAAAAAACCCTCCTCCTATCCATATAAATAACAACCTTCATCACCGCATACACATACACACACATTATAATCCCATTTATCTTACCTAAAATCTACAAAATATATTCCCAAATCTCTCCCCATGTCCTATGAGTGAAGGAATCATAAAAATACCAATCTATCGATCCTTCTGGTTTATCCAAATAATTAACATTCAAAGAAAGATGTATTATTCTCAATCAAATTATCTTAAACTATTTTCTTCTTATAACTCCTCAAATACACTCTATCCAAGATTGTATGATAGAAAAAGTACTATTAATATACTAAAATTTTATTATATTAATGATATATCTGTTATCTGTCCTCCTCTTGTTCTATTCTAATATGAATATATTGTTCATATAATGGTTGGTTGAACAGATCCATGAAGAATATATTCTATTTTTTATAAAAATATTAATGGATGATTTTAATTAAAATATTATTGTTAAAAATGATCCAAATAAGTATACTATGAATCCTTCTCTATTATGTAATGGATAAATAGTCATAAGTTTAAATATAACCAAATAAGTTCATCATGGTTATAAAAACGGCATAAATGAACTAATGAAAAAAAACATTCATACTAAATTAAACATTCTTATACTAGAAAAATTATGGATATTGTGTTATATATAAACCAATATAATAAAATTAAAATCATTCTTCTACACATATGATGTTATGGTCTTATTATAGAAAAACATTTATAACAACAAAAAAATATTGTGACCTTAGTACCACATAACAAACATTCACAGGAAGCCTAAAACAATTATATAATCATAATAAAATTATTACAAACAAATAACAAATTATAATAATTACTATAATATACCTTGAAAATATTCTCAAGTCTGTTTTGAATAAATTTATTTTATTATTTATGAGTTTATACAAATGTACCAAATAAGTCAAGGACCCAAGGTATAGGATCACCCAAACCACCCTCATTGCTTTTTGGCTACACATTTTCTTTCATTTTCCCACTTTCCCTCTATCCTCTTATCATATATTTATACTAGATTATATATATATGTTTATTAAATTCAAAACTACTTTATTTTACATTTCATTTTCAGAAATAATACATTTTCTTTATGTTCCCTTATCAATTCCTTCCTTTAAGAAAATAATTTTAAAGGGAACTTGTTTAATTATTATCTCTTAACATGTATCAATCAATATATCTCTTTTAACCTTTTCTAGTTTATAAAAAATTTATTTTTTTTACAGAAAACTGTTTTTTTAATTTTTAATTTTAAGAAAATTATTATGCTCTAATACTTATGAAGAATCTTTATCCATTTTCATAGTACCCATCTTAATAGGTTCATTTCTAAACATACATCCCCACTTCTTTTTATGAATTCATTTCACTTGATCATAATTTTAATAAACTATGATTATTTATTTATTTAAAAATTAATTGGAATTATTTTATCACTTCTTTGAGGGGAATCTTTTTGGTTTCCCATTTGGTAATTATTTAAGACAAAATTATGCAACCCATTTTCTTTTAATGGGGTTTTAATTCTTATGACTTATGTATGATTTCTTTTTATGGAACACATATGTATGTACATGTTATTGATGTGATAGGTGAGACCAAATTTATATAGACCTTGATTGCATTGGGTAATGTTTTATCTCATAAGACCCCATGTATGGTGCACGATAAGTGATATTATCACACTATATTATGTTATTATGGAAGTGAGCCTTGATTTACACTTATGGTGTTATTTTTTAAATTGATTCAACTTTAAAATGACTCTATGATTCTATGATATCATATTATTCATTCCATGATTTCACGTTGAAATACATGATCTGCCTCTTTTATGTTATTATAATATGCCTCTTGTCTCATATGTATTACTTTTCATCATGATTTACTATTATTATTACCTTACCATGCATTAAATCTCACCCACATTCATTATGTATCCCCCAGGATATCCTATATAGAAAAAAAAGTTAAATAATATTCAATAGAAATTTATAGAGACTAAAATAAAGATGATTTTACTTATATTTATATTTTTTTATTCTATATCTAATCACCCATAGACTATTTACTTCAAAATTCTTGGGACATATTTTATAGAAAATTATATTAAAAAATATGAAGTAAAATGTTAAAGAAACTTAAGTAACTATTAATAATATTTAGAATATAGGATATATATATAATTTAAATTAATATTTATCCATGTAGTATAGTTTGATCTGATTTTTTTGTGGAGATTTATCCTGCTAGAGATCAATGTACAAATGGTATAAAAACATTAAGATAAAATCAAGGATAATATGCCATTAAAGTTAACATAGACTAAAAAAATGAGCTTAGATGATGGAAATAAATTTGATGGTCTAGAGACATATATGATCAATCATAATGGATGATAATATAAGGAATATATATTGAGTAATTTTATCACAATGAATATCTCTCTAAAAGCTGAAGAATACTGGGAAATTTGATTTTGTGAATTTAGAACAGAGTGAGTTTATATTATATAATAAAAGATTTATAGAATATATAAGAAGAGTAAAAGAGGATATTATTTCAGTATTTATATCAAAACTTTAGTAAAGAAAACCAAAATATTATACATCAATGATTGTAAGATAAATTTTATGAATATATCCTGCATGATCCTATGAATAAAGTGGAAAAAGTATTCTTTATTCAATTATATGAACCTAATAATAAAGAATATTTTATGATTGTGAGTAAGAGGTGCATCGATAAAAGGGAGATATCTATTATGTACTCACAATATCTATACATGCTAAAAGATAATATATCCATTTAATATAGTGAGTATGACAATTAAAATTGAGAGCGTGTATCCCATGGAATATTAGTGGATTATTCCAATGCATTTATACAAACGGGTGCATGAGAGAGGGAGTGACAAGAAAAAATTCTACTCATTTAGGAGTGCCTTAGTAGATTGTGTATAGTGATCACGAACTATCAATGTACCGTGAATATATCCCATATTATGAAAACTTATTAAATCAATATATCTCTCTTATATTTTACTAGGTGTGTGTGTCTTTTGACGATTATAGAATTAACAACATAAATAGGTTAATAAGGATAACCCAAGGTGGTGAACTTATTAACATAGGGATTAATATCCTATTAGACTATGGGTTTTAATGTAATATTTTAATGTTATAATTAAGAATGGGTAGAGGCTAAGAGTTAAGAACCAAGAAGGTATAATTCCCTGCTATGCCGAACCACTAATCAGTATCTAGACAGACAACCTAAACTTGACATTTAGAATGACTCTTTGTATTCCAGAGGCTTACGACTAGTAGTGGGGCTCTAAAGGGTTATAATGGTGATACTATATTATAATATTATAGTGGGAAATGGTTTAGTAAAAATAATCAGATTATAAATGATAGATAAAAATAAAAATTTTATATAAAAATGAAATGAAAAATAATACAATAAAAAATTAAAACCAATCACCCACTTGGTCAACAACATATACCAAATATATAACAAAATAATTATAAGAGGTTATACTAGCATCCGTAATCCTCATGATATCCCAGCCTATGGATTCCATCCAATATATCTAACTCAGTCATAAAATAATGGTCCCCTAACCTACTTGTTCATATGAAAAGGGATGTTTTCTTGAGTATAAAAGTTCCATGGACTCCTAAGTAGGGTGGTATACTAGGAATCTCATCATAGAATCCATATCAAAGATAGATCCTAGGGAGTATCCAAGGAATATCATCAAATCAGGTATGAGAACAAGATACAAGAGAGTATTCTACATATTTCATATAGTCCTAACCACTATATCCTTGGAAGTATACTGATCATTCATAGTCATGAAGAGTAACATATACATCATCGGAAGTATTATATGCATCTATATTCATCAGGAATAATAGTCCAACCCTAGAATGTTTCCTTCTCATTCATGTCATCTGGAATAAAAAAATCCATGAAAGTATCTAAGAAATTCATATTCATCAGGTGTAACATCTAGATCCTAGAAAGTATCCTTGGAATCTATCCTCATTAGGATTAATGGTCAGATCCTATGATGTGTCTTGAGAATCTATGTTATCATGTATAAACACTAGATCCCAATATGTCTTCTAAATTTATTTTTCATAAAAAACATAAGGGTAGAGAATCCCTCCAATAATAACTCATGAAATAATATATATATGTAGGACAACGTCAACCTAGTGTCATTTCAATAACACTATCATCACAAGGGATTGTTATATATCATGTTGATCACACATATCACAGGTTGGTCTCTAAAGATAAAAACCTAGATGATCATCAACAATTTCAAAGTTATAATGTTCCATCTAGAATAGAAGAGTCAATTTCCATTAAACTATCCCTCTTAAGGGTCAATGTAAAAATGGGGTACCCACTATAGTCCCCTATCTAATAACATATCTCAAAAACCATTCCTAGGTTCTTTTATCTCATTCTTATCTCTCAATCCAAGTATGAAACTAAGAGGTAACAATTTCGATAAACACCATTAGAATAATGTCACAATTTCACCAAACTCATATGAAGGTTCCACTGGAATCCCTTTTAATATATAAGTAAATTCTAATCCAACATCCAAATTCATAGGCCAGTTCTCTCACTCAAACTATCATAATAAAAATCAATTAATAAACACCCATTCACTCATATATTAATTTTTTAGAAACACTCTCCCAAATCTCTTGTTATCTATTCAAAAATTTATAAGGAATTTCTAGGTCCAATCATGGTATATGTAGGCAAATTATATTATTCCAACACTCTCCTCAATAGGGAAGTGTCTAAGGCAACCTACACTATGGACACTATGTTATTTGATTTTATTTATTTTACACAACTGAGAATCCATTCAACTCAAAGGATATATATTTTTTATAATCAATTCCATGGCCATTGATGAAAAAGGCACCAATCCAGTTCTTAAGGGCCCAACATTATCCTCAACACTCTATCTATCAATGAAATTTATATTTTAAAGAAATAATTAAATTAATTAATGGTCAATCACATATAGTGGTGATACCAAAAACCAATTGAATATAATTGAACTAAATTCTCTATAGTCTATGTTTAAGGACAACCTACCATATAAATAGTCACATCCTTAAATCGATCCCAGAATGACCATCAACCAAGATTTTCCACATACACCGAATCATTCCCTACCCACATGAGACCCTATATAATTCTAATTATCCAATTGAACTTACTATCAATATTTATAATTACCTTTTAATATTTATTTTACAGAGGAATAATTTCTAGAAAACTCACTTGATGAAATCTACTTCCTGAAATCATGAACAACAAGGTAAAGTCCAATCCAGACACACACCATGACCAAATACATGTAAAATACCTAATTAATTTATCTAAATAAATGAAAAATTTAACTTATATTTTTTAAAAAATAAAATTTAATAGGGAAACATATCTTCATGAAAACAGTGTGCAACAACATGTGTTCATAATCTTTGGATATACTTTATCCATTCCTAGAAAAGTCACCATCCAAAAATGATGATTACACCATGATTTAGTGAAATTTTCAAAGTAAACCTGATTAAAATTTCCCAAAACTAAATTGTTACCTAGGAGAATAAAGAAAAAAATTAGGAGGAGAATCACACCAAAAATAACCATAAAAACATACCTCAGATCATGCCAAACCATATGAGATCGAATAAGTTTGGAAGAGAAAGGTCATCCACACATGAGGTATGATAATAAAGGGGGTAGGAGTTAAAATTGAACATAAAAAAGGTAATTGAACCCTTTTTAAATAAATTTTTTGGGTTGTATTGTTTTCAAAATTGTGCACCAACCATGTGGATGAAAATTTCTAGAGACACCCCCCCTTACATTGTTTATATGAATAGTTAACCAAACTATGAACTAACTGTTCATCTATCACTCAAAAAGGTTATACACCTTTCATGGTTTGGTTACATGGTTAACCAAATAGTACACCAACAATTCATACTCCCTTGATACCCAAATTGCAGATTTTGTAGAGATTTCCTACAACTGTGCTCTAACCTTGTACCAACTCCCAAGATCCCCCCAATTTCAATTTCACGGTTTCCCCTAACCATTATTCAATCACGTGAGAAGGAAAAATCCAATTTAAAAATAAAAAAATATTCTAGAAGCTTCCAAGATTCACCCGATCTCCTAAAATCTTCTTGATATCAAATATATATCAAATAAATTTATTTTAGATAGTCAAACTATTGTAATTTTGATCAAAATCTTGGTTCTCAAGACAAATACTACTCTTGATTCAAATAATTAAAATTAATTCTGAAATTTATAACCCATAATAGGCATGGGGTTTTATATCCCACCCATCATATCACTTCATGTCTTTAAGAAGACTTGAAAGTAATTAAACGATCAATCAGGGCTTATCCAAGTCCCCAATTCACCCCCAAATCACTACATCATATCACCAAATGATGAATGAGATTCTACTACACATCTACAAGCATAAGAAACTCTATTCATCAAAAAACTAAGCTATATCTCATCATCATCATTGACTCCTTGAGATGGTGGATAATAATACCCATCTATATTTATAGATCCATGTTCCATAAATCGATTTATCCCCAAGTTTATAGTTATACCCACTATAAAAATAATCTCATAAAGAAAAATTATAAGCATTATTTTTTCCCACCAAAGGAGTTATGTACTTAGAATAAATTTCTATTCATAAAACAAACCAATCAATGTAGTTTTTATCTCACCATATCCTATTTCACATGAAAATAGTAGTTAATCCTCTACTGGATGAATATCAAAAAAATTTATAGCTACACCTAATGATGTCCTGTCTCGATACCCGATCATAGTTTTTGAGTTTTAGATGGTTTAAAATGATTATCCAAATACTCAAACATTATTCAAAATCCATGAGTTAGTGTAATTCCATGGCATGTTTTTCAACAAACCAAATCTTCCACTTTCCTCCACTCATGAGTCACATATTCGATCTGACATATCCTTAGATTACATCCAAAACCATCTCAATCCCATTTCCTATATATTTAATTCTAGTAAAATCATAATCAATATCAAAATATGGTGTTTATTAAGGAAAAATGATAAAATTTGATTCATGTTCACCTTTACATCCAAGTGCCATATAAACCATTCGATAATTAGTCTCATAATAACCATGATTCCACAAAAAAGGGACATACCAACATTACCACACTCCATACATCACTTAAAATAACTATTTTACTTAACCATCCTACTCATACTCAAGAACTGACATGAAACAATGATCACTACCCATCCTCAGTTAACTTGGAATGTCATCATTAGCATCCACAAAAATTTTCCATTTTCAATGATTTCCACACCCTACCAAAAAATATAGTGAACTCCCCAAAATTAAGCTTTCTTATAATAATAATCAATATAAATGATAAATGTTTGCAACATCATGAATGTGTCACTCCTCTTGATCCATTCTAATTCCTTCTCTAGAAGCACTTTTTAGGGATGAAGCTCGAATTGATCATGCCACCACACCCCAATCTATACATGTTGTCACCTATCTAAAAAAAGTGACTAATAACTATTTCATCAAATCCATATGAAACCAATAATATAAGCCTTACATAAAAACCATTGATCCTTTGCAGACACACATCTCCTAACAAATCCATAATCAACAACAACCTAAAAATTTAGTGTGTACTACCTCAATATCATCCAAAACCGACGGGTGTAGACTAACGTATCACCTAAAACAAGGACTTAAATCACACTCCTAAGAGTATCTTATAATAAAATTTAGGTTCATGTTCCTAAATATTTTACCATTCTCACTGTCTTTCAGTATCAACTTGCTAGAAGCACCCTCCACACACCTATTCAAAATCAAGGAATTTGACCCATGACAAGGTCTACCACATAGTCGCCTGCCTCCCAAGTATCATTCCAAAATAAGATCTATCTACCAAATCTATATACAGCCTTGATATGACCATATATTATTAGAATCCCATATCTCATCAAGAACCTCACTTGAAATTAACAGGCCATGCATCCTAATGATCCTACCCATCAAAACCAAACTTTGATAGAAAATCACCTCAATTTATATCCATTATGAAATACAATGAAATCTCCATTACTATTACAAATAACCCATATCACCTCTTATGAACTGATATTATACCCCAAATAATATACCAATTCTCTATTTATCCAAGTGAACTCACCAGTCTGGGAAAACCCCTCTCTTAGGTAACCCTCTCATATTACCTGGCTCAATTATATTTTTAGCCGCATCTGAAGCACTAAGATCTATATCCTTTCCCATAAACCACATATCAGATAAGAAACAACTCACGGGGAACCACCTATTCTCTCTTATAAAACATCCCATGGAATTTCACATGCTAATACACCCACTTAGTGTTCTCACATATACATCAGAAATCACACACCATGTTTTTAGACAAATGTAGGGAAATGGACCTCATTAGAATTCTATATATAAGATTACCCTGAAAGAATCATGATCTCATCCATCAATACATAAAAACATCATCCTATGGTTATTTTTATTGAATAACCCATTGTTATATGGTTTTATTATTTGTAACACAAAAAATAAACAATATGGAAAAACACCATATAGGTTGTTGTTGAAAATTTATGTAAAAAACCAATTTTCATTTCCAAACTATTTTCAAGGAACCATGTATGTATATTAAACCACCAAGTATCACTATAAATCCTTTAGAAGGGGGACTTTATTATCATCATCAAGTATAATCCATCTATAGAATCCACATTACCTATCATCATTAAATATATACTGAGGTTCATTTGAGTAGAATTACACTAATATGTTATTTAAGAAAATTCCATATATATTTTTTCTAAAACATTAAATAGTTTAACCCTTTTAGTCGGTGATATCAATCTAATAAAAGAACACGACTATTTTGTGAGTCCTAGATGATAATAATGATGCGTATATATATGATACTTTTCAAATGGTCCAATAGTCAAAAAATAGTAACCTTCTCAAATAAAGACATAATACATGAATAAATATCACAACTACAACATTAACCTAGAGAAAAAATCCCACATCCTTGGTAATGTAGACATCCAACTACAAAGGTGTTCAAAGTGAACTAGTATGAGGCCCATCACAAGCCCATACATGTATTTATTCATTCTATACCATACTCTAAATATTATTAATTTTTTTTTGATAATAATTAGTAATTCCTATATACCTCAAACCACTAATCAGTATCCATACCATCATTTAGTACCTAACCTCATGAATGCATCCCTATAGAATAGATGAAGTCGACTAAGAGTGAGGGTCTAAGATGTTACATTAGAGACACTATAACTTTATATTAGAGTGAACAATAAAAATTTAAAAATAAAAAACCAATATCCATCACAAGTAATCATAGTGAGAATAAAAAATTAAATTAACCATGCAATATCAATATGTAATGCAAGATTATATAGTCACACATCATAAATTTTTACCCACTAGGCAAACCACATATAAAAAATAAATAAAATAATAAACATAAGAGGATATAATACAATTTGTTTCCCTCAAACAAACTAGTATCTAGAGTCCATATAATAAATATAGATCTATCATGAGACACTATACTTCTACTCTAATTGAACTTGTGAATAGTAATGTATAATCATGTATGAAGGTGAAATGGACTCCAAAGTAGGTTATGAGTAGAACATGGTAAGGAAAACCTAATCAGGTTTTCAATATAACTATAAAACAAATTGAATTCATAATTTATATGATATAAATAAATAATCTACTTAAGAAATTAATAAAAATAATCGTCATTGATCCATGGGTTCTAAGGAGACACCCAAGATCAACCATAGAAACTTCATCTAGTGATGATGTGTCTTTGATAATGTATATAACCACTATGGAGGATACAATTCTTTCCCTAGTAACTCATTAATTCATTTCTGGTGTAAAAATAGAATCCATGGAAGTATCATATGAATCCCATTGAGTGTCATGCTCAATGTTAGATCCTAGGTATGACATGATGTATCTCATTATAGTAACCAGATCAAAGATAGTTCCTAGGGAGTATCCTTGGAATTTCATCATATCAAGTGAAAGAAATAGATATTAGGGAGTATCCTAAAAATATCATCAGAGTAATGGGCTCAAATACCTACCATACTATTTATCCTATAAATCTCATCATATCAGGTGCATGGATAGGTCCTATAGAGTATCCTGGTCATACCATATACGAATAACCATTTGAAACTTGGAAGTTTCATAGGATTACATAATCATTAATAAAAACAACCATATCATATGAAAAATATAATGTATTTATAGTAAATTTTGTGTAATAGTTGAATTCTAAAATGTATCATAGGATTACATTCTTTTAGGAAAACTAGTTTTATCCTAACAAGTTTCATAGGCATCCATAGTTAGGATGCATTACAGCCAGATCCTAGAAATTATCTTAGGAATATATAATCATTAGGAATAATTACTGGATCTTAGTAATTATAATATAAATCAATTTCATCAAGTGTAATAACCAAAAACTGGGATATCTTTTAGCCATCTCATTTATGAAAAAAAGTCATGGGTAGATAATCTCACCCATAATACCTTAGGTAATTACATATATCTTGGGGCCAAAATCTACCTAATGTAATATCAATAATACTATCATCATAAAGAATTATTATCCACTATTCCCATCACACATCTTCTTGGTTGGCATCTCAATAACCCAATATAGACCATTACCATCAATTCTCGAGTACTAAGTTTCCACCTTGAATTGATGATGCAAGATCATCTGCACAACCCATCTCTAAGGTCAACATAAGGTTGGGACACCCACTATGGCCCCCTAGGTAACGAAATATATCAGAAAACACTCATAGAATACTCTATATCAATATCATTCCTTGGTATGAGGAAAACACTTATATGGAATACCATCCCTTATGGTTATCAAAATAAATTTATAGCCTCAATAACCTCATCAGACCATCCATCTCAAAGAAGTCTAGAGTGATGATATAATACCCATATCAATTTCCAAGTCATAGTTCAGTCCTCTCATTTTACTAAAGATCAATATACCTAGGGAATATTCATGTAGGGACTCATTTACTAGCTTGGGATAAACAATTTCTCTACTCTCTATTTATCTAGACCAAAGGATATAAAGAATATCTAGGTCCCGCAATGGCTTACTCGGTCCAATCATTGATGTCCGACACTCTCCACTACAAGGAGGTTTCTATGGGAAGATAAAATAGGGTTACATTGTTAATTAATTTTATTGAATTTATACCCTAGGGTCAATTCATCTCAAGGAATATATATTTCTTATAATCAATCCATCGACCATCATTGGTTGAGGCAAAACAAAAGTTCTCAGGGGTCTATTGTGGCCCTTGACAATTGTATTTATCCACTAAATATTATTTTAATGAAAATAAATTATTTAAATAATGTTTATTCATAAATATTATAAATACCACATATCAAATTTATATTAACGAAATACATTTACCATAGGTAATGTTCCAGGACTACCTAAATTATATAGACTCATTACCTAAAATCAAGCTAAAATTGACTACCACCGAAGCTCCTCCAAGTTCAATTGGTCATATCCATTACAAATGGGGATCCATGAAATTCCAAAAATCTAGTTAAATTAATTATAAAACATTATATTTAATTTATAAAATTTAATTTTAATAGGAATATTTTCATAACAACACACTCTGTGGAGCCACTTGCAGAAACTGTGACCAATAGAATGTAGTCTACTCCTAATATGCACATAGAACACTGATATGATAAATCCCTAATAAATTTACCTTAGTTATTGGTAAATTTTAAAAAATTAATCCAAAAACCAAAGAAAATTTTATAGAGTGACATACCTTACTTGAAACAGCATATAATGACATACATTAAATATATTGGAATTTCCTCTAGTTACAATGAGAAAAACACACATCATATTAAGATTATTCCACCACATTATGTTTGAATCATATAAAGAAACCTAATCTAAATGTCCTAATTTTTTTGGGATACAGATGAAAAGAAATAATATAACGAGAGGAAGAATAATTAATTCTAAAATCAATATCAAAATACATAAGGAATCTAATCAAACCATGGGGGATCGAGAAATAATGGAAGGGGGTGGGTGTCCATGAATGAGGGGGAAAAAGAGAGGGGAGGTGACTACAAAGTGATATAGGGAAAATGAAAATTATACCATTTTTAATGAAATCTACTAGGCTGCATGGTTACCACATGGTTTGAAAAACCGTGCTCTCATAGGGATGTTAACACCATCTCAATCTACACTCCATCAAATGGTATAGCCACACAGTTCACTAAACCATACTAAAATTGTGCATCTCACACTGAACAATGATATATACCTCAAATGATTTGGACACACAGTTCACCCAACTATGTTCCAACTATATATATCTTGATGAAATCAAAGTTATGTTGGAACCAATTTGTGTATAAGGTTGTAGTTGTTGTCAATAGTTGTCAATGAAGATTAAAATGAAAGAGATCAAGAAGTACTCCAATGAAGTGGAGGAATGTAAATTCAGATGATTGTTGTACTGATCATAAATTCAGAGAACATGTGTTAAAGGTGACACATTGTTTACAACAGTGAAGAATGGTGAGGTATAATCCATCTGAGGATTAAGAAGAAGATATGACGGTTGATGAAGACCATGAAAATCTTCATGATTGCATGAGAACCATGCAAGAGACTTCTTGAAGAATTGAATCGTATGATTTGATGAAGTAGATAATGAAGGTTGGAGAAGAAGACAAAGTGCAAGGGATTGGAATTCTGAGATGACCATGAACTTCACATTGTATAAAGGTACGATGATGCTAATGCTGATCTATCAAAGGATATATATCATGATAGTAGAGTTCGTGATGAAAGATGAATAATAGTTATGGGAAGTAGTGAAGGGAGAAATGACAAAGGAAGAGACCATCTGGTGGTGACACAAAAGAACAGATACAAGGTGGCGTCGTTTCCCAGTGTTTGCCAAATTTTTGGGCCTCAAAATTTAAAAATTAAGAAAAGTGTTTTTGGCAAATGGACTTGCGCACTGTTGACTTGAAGGAGAGGAAACTTGCGCTCCTAGTGTTTTTCAAGATCATAACATAGAAAAATGGAAAAGGGATAAGGGCCACACAAGTTTTTGGGTTGGTTGCGCAAGTGACCTGCATGCCGAGAAAGGAATTGCATGCTAGTACCTTTGAGGATTAGAAACTTGCATTCCTGTTGTTTTTCAAAACTCAGAACATCAAAATATGGCAAAAGAAAGAGGGTCATTCAAGTATTGGTGTGGTCACGCAAGTGAGTAGCGTGACAAAGGCTTGGGCGGTTGGACCTGCTCGCCGAGAACTGCGCGTCGAGGGGAGACTTGCGTGCCATCACGTAGACTGTAAAAATGATTATAAATACAGGTTGACCCTTCCTCATTCTGCACGAGCACAACAATTAGAGAAAATCAGAGCTCCCATCACGCAGGTGTGCTGGTCATGCAAGTGGTGTGTGGTTGTGCAAGTAGTAGTTGCATGCCAGGTGATGGTTGCATGCCCAAGGTGGTTAGGGTGAGAAAGGAAGTGGGTCGCGCAAGTTAGAATTTGGGGAAGGTAGAGTCGTGCAGGTGGTTTGGTGACACTTTCATTCCAGTTTGGACTTGCACGTCGAGACTTACGCTCCTTCTTGAGACTTGTGCGTCGGGCTTGGGGAAGTGCGCTGGGTATTGCTGAAGCCCGCCGGTCTTTTTTGGAGCTGCATGAAAGCTGGAAGATTGCCCGATAATTTCGGTGCAAAGTGAGATTAAAGAGGAAATATAAATGCGACATGCATGATCACATGCATACATGGAGAACTGATTCTGATGATGCTGAGTAAGATGAGCTTCATTTATTGAGCAATCACATAAGTGGTTGTGATTCAGGAAAACAAATACAAGAGGATCTAGTGTATTCAGTCATTACAATAAAGAAGAAGGATTGAACTGAAAAGAGCATAAACTCTGAACCTTGATGCAAGCAAAGTCTCATGCTAAACAGGAGATAAGGAACTTCATGACTATCTGTTAAAGAGACCTTCACATCTATAAACTGAGTGGGACTTCACCAGAGGCAGTGAGCCAGGGGGAGTCAACAGGAGTGACCCGAGGGATGCAGTGAGCTATCCCTGAACTTTTGTAAAGGTAGTTATCCTGGGACAGAGTGACTGTTCCCAAACCTTTGTAATCCACAGCTAGTGAAGATTAGTGGAATTTGGTACGACTGGAAACTTGTCGGCGTATGCTCCTTGGATGTAGCCCTTAGTGGCGAACCAAGTAAAAATTGATGTGTCACCTCTTTGCTTGTGAATGTTTTATTACTGATCATATACATCATACAGGTTTAACTAGCTCCTACCAACATGGGAATAAGATCCTTGTTTTTAAAAGAAAAAGTTAACACCCTGATTCACCCCTCCCCTCTTAGGGAGTCCCGGGGTCCTACAAGTTGTATCTTAGGGAGGTTCACGTATGATGGATACTCTACTGTAATTTTATATTCAAAAGAGGTTTTGAGTTTCTTTCCTAAATTAAACAATGAAGTGCAGTCTTGATGAAGTTTCAGTAATTTATAAGTAGAAGCCTACATCTAGAAAGACCATGGAAAAAAAGAAAAAGAAAGAGAAGATGCAGTTGAAGAAGTCCCTCATATCCAATGAAGATGCAGTGTCTTGTTCTCCATGCCCTTCCAATAATGAAAAAATATTAGGCCTGGAAAGTATTGAATAGGTGGATCGTGATTCTACCATATGAATGGAAGACACTTCGATCACAAGTGATCAGAAGAAATTAACAAGCTATTTGCAAGATATTCCCGAAGAAAGAGTTGCTACTATTTTTAGAATATTTCAATGCATGCAGGTTCAGATTAACCGATTGAAAAGTTAAGCTGATAATTTGGAAAAGGTCTTGGAAGGAAACATTTTCGAATGCTTAAAGCTCACCAAACAGATTAAATCCTTTGAGGAAAAACAGGTAGTCACTTAGACTCTAAATAAAACGATCCATGCACTTGAATATGAGCTGAAAAATACCACTGATGTCAAGAGTTTTTATTTGGAAGAAACTTCCAAGATATTCAATCAACATGACTCATTGTTACAAAACAATGTTAAGATGCATAAATATGAGGTTTAAAGATTGAAAAAGACTTTTGAATAGAATATGATCATGATTGAAGAACAGAAGATCATCCTCAACATTGAAAGTAAAAAATTGGAAGCCCGATTGACAAATCTTGAGAAGACACATATTGAGACTTCACAAATGAATGAAACAGGAGATGCTAGTACTCAATTTTCATTGGAGGATACTAAAGTTGGAATACCTCCAACATGTGACAAGAAGATTATGACAACACTTGATTATCCATCTCAAGAAACAATATCAGTTGCCATTCAATGCACACTGGAGAATGCTAAATCCAAAAGACCTCCAACCTGTGATAAGAAGATCATGACCTCACTCATTGATCTATCAAAAGAAACTGAGAAAGTGAATGTACCATCCAAACCATCTTGTACTCATGTTTCTAAATACGTTCCCATAATCAGTGCAGGATGGAAGAAAAATTCTAAACAAGTATGGATGAGGAAAGGTGAGGAGAAGAAACCTACCACCATGGCTAGGGTGGATGGGAAGAAAAATGAGGAAGTTGGTTCCTTAAATAGAGAACATAAAATTAAGAAAAGGCCAAACAACCTCATACAGAAGATACAAAGAAGAAAAGATTTGTGGGCCAATTTTGGTGTTGCAACATATTTGGGCATTGTGCACTGGATTGTTGGTACAATCCCTTTAATAGAAAAGCACAAAGAAATCCTGTATCAAAGGGAAGAAATCCATAGAAGAAGAAGTTACATCTGCAGGTCCATAAGCATCTGTTTATAGAAAAAATATTTGGAATGATTGATAACATCTGTGATGTATGCAATGGTAGTGGTCACAAGGTTGGTACATGCCCATCTCAACATGCTTTCCACATTGATAAGAATATAAGACCTCTGATGCGGTCTAAGTATAAAGCAAGTACCTTGGGAAGAAATCATAAGAATAGTTCGAACACACATTTCCCTAAGAAGATCTCAAGTAGGGAAGCTGAGAAGACCTAGGATTTTAGATCCATAAAATTGAATGGTCATTCATCCACAAGGGAAACTAAGAGAGATGAAACTCCGATTAACCGATGTGGAAGATCCAAATCTACTGCAATAGTTCCAAATGACATGTTGGTCATCTGGATAGAAGATTTGGAAAGAATGAGGAAACTTGAAAATGAACAATCCATGGATAGTGGTAAAGGAAAAGAAAAACTTTCACGTGATGAAGACAGAGTGCATGAGATATTAAAAACCAAGAGAAACACACATGTCAATGAAGTTCTGTATGAGAGATGCATGAAATCTGGTCACATTGCAAAAGACTGTCTAACCTTAATTCCAGAGCAAGAAAAAGGAGTATGAATATATCATTCAATAGGGTTATTAAGCAGAATAATTCTCCACACAAAGAAGAAGATAATGTGAATAGAGCCATGCCACCTCAACACATATCCGAACTTATGTTCAAATGTGCAGGCATGAAGAATATAGTGAACAGAGGAACTTGGTTGAGAAAAGCACCTCAACCATGAAGCTCAAATTAATGAAGCAAGGAGGAACCACCTTATTCCCTTAATCATTTTTGTATTGTATTTGTGCTAATAATGCAGGGAATTGAATGTGATGCATGATCTCAAGAGGAGAATCTTGAGAAGTAGTGAATGCTGTCAACTCTTGATAGCTGAGCTGAATAAGTTTCCATCATTGGAAGATTATTCAATTGATACTTAAAGATTAAGATGATGAAGGATAACTCTTGATGAAGATAATGAGGAGTGTTTCCCTTGAGGGGGAGACAACTAAAGAAACTTCCAAAATCATTGTTTCAATCAGTATCAACTCCAGCTGGTATTAAATGTAATTACTCTGTAAACTTCTTGAAGAACATGTCATTGGTGAAGGTATGTCATTTCTCAATCTCTCACCCTTAGTTACTCAGAAAAAAGATGATTTTACAAAGGGGGAGTAACTGAATTGATCAGTGACATAAGAAGAATGGAAGTTCCCCAAGGCCACTTATCCTACCAATTTCACTTGAATGTTTTTGATCTGTTTGCTGATGTGAGTGCAAGAGTTTTAGGTTGATTATTCCTTATCACATTTTATCTCTTTAGCCTGAAATGAAAGTGGTAAACACTTGAAGACAAAATACATTAGTTCTCATCTCATATGGTATCATGATCTATAAAAAATGGACATCCTTGTTGTCTAAATCAAATCCTCTTGTTTTCTACATCGAGCATTGCTCAAGTAGACTTAGAGTGAAATGATTTATGAAACATTGCTTAAGTATGGATTGATACCCTCCCTACCATGAGATTTGTATTTCTTGTTAATAAAGGGGAGAGAAATTTAAATTAAAGTTTGAAAAGAAAAGTTGATTGAAGAGAATATTCTCATTTTGACATTGACGAATTCATTTCAGAAGATGTATAAGGTATTGACAACAAAATAAAAAGGGGGAGATTATTGGAACCGCTTTGTGTATAAGGTTTTATTTGTTGTCAATAGTTGTCAATGAAGATAAAAATGAAGGAGATCAAGAAGTAATCCAATGAAATGGAGGAATGGAAATTCAGATGATTGTTGTACTGATCATAAATTTAGAGAACATGTGTCAAAGGCGACACATTGTTTACAACAGTGAAGAATGGTGAGGTATAATCCATATGAGGATTAAGAAGAAGACATGACGGTCGATGAAGACCATGTAACTCTTCATGATTTCATGATAACCATTCAAGAGACTTCTTGAAGAATTGGATCATATGATTTTCATGAATTAGATATTGACGGTTGAAGAAGAAGACAAAGTGCAAGGGATTGGAATTCTGAGATGACTGTGCACTTGACATTGTATAAAGTTCTGATGATGATAATGATGATCTATCAAAGTATATATATAACGATAGCAGAGTTTGTGATGAAAGCTGAATAATAGTTATGGGAAGCAGTGAAGAGAGAAATGACAAAGGAAGAGACCATCTGGAGGCAGCACAAAAGAACAGATACAAGGTGGCGTCTTTTCCCAGTGTTTGCCAAATTTTTGGGCCTCAAAATTGAAAAATGGAGAAAAGTGTTTTTGGAAAAGGGACTTGCACGCCGTTGACTTGAAGGAGAGGAAACTTGCGCACCTAGTGTTTTTCAAGATTAGAACATAGAAAAATGGAAAAGGGATAAGGGCCACGCAAGTTTTGGGTTGGTCGTGCAAGTGAATTTCACGCTGAGAAAAGACTTGCGCGCCAGTGCCTTCGAAGATGGGAAACTTGCATGCCTGTTGTTTTTCAAATCTCAGAACTTCAAAATATGGTAAAGGAAAGAGGGTCACGCAAGTATTGGTGTGGTTGTGCAAGTGAGTACTGCGACAGTGGCTTGGGCGGTTGGACCTGTGCGCCGAGACCTGCACACCGAGGGGAGACTTGAGTGTCGTCGCGCAGACTATCAAAATGCCTATAAATATAGGTCAACCCCTCCTCATTATGCATGATCTCAACACTTATAGAAAATCAGTGCTCCCATCAGGTAGGTGTGATAGTCGCGCAAGTGGTGTGCGGTCACGCAAGTAGTAGTTGCGCGCCAGGTGATGGTTGCGCGCCCACGGTGGTTAGGGAGAGAAAGGAAGTGGGTCACGCAAGTTAGAAGTTGGGGAAGGTAGAGTTGCGCAGGTGGTTTGGTGACACTTGCGCCCTAGTTTGGACTTTCTCGCTAAGACTTACGCGCCATCTTGAGACTTGCGCGTCGTGCTTGGGGAAGTGCGCCGGGTATTGCTAAAGCCTGTCTGTCTTTTTTTGGAGCTGCACGAAAGCTGGAAGATTGCCTGATACCTTTGGTGCAAAGTGAGATTAAAGAGGAAATATAAATGCTACATGAATGATCACATGCATACATGGAGAACTGATTCTAACGATGCCAAGTAAGCTGAGCTTTATTTATTGAGCAATCACATAAGTGGTTGTGATTCAAGAAATAAAAGACAAGAGGATCTAGTGAATTCAGTCATTGCACTAAAAAAGAAGGATTGAACTGAAAAGAGCATCAACTATGAACCCTGATGAAAGAAACGTCTCATGATGAACAGGAGAAAAAGAACTTCATGACTATCTATTAAAGAGACCTTCATGTCTATAAACTGAGTGGGACATCACTAGAGGCAGTGATCCAGGGGGAGTCAATGGGAGTGACCTAAGGGATGAAGTGAGATATCCCTGAACTTTTGTAAAGGCAGTGAGCCTGGGATAGAGTGACTATTCCCAAACCTTTGTAATCCATAGCTAGTGAATATTAGTGGAATTTGGTATGACTAGAAACTTGTCGGTGTATGCTCCTTGGATGTATCCCTTAGTGTTGAACCAAGTAAAAATTGTCATGTCACCTCTTTTCATGAGAATGTTTCATTACTGGTCATATACATCATACAGGTTTAACTAGTTCCTACCAATGTGGGAATAAGATCCTTGTTTTTAAAAGAAAAATTTAACACCCTAATTCACCCCTCCCCTCTCAGGGTGTCCTGAGGTCCTACAAGTTATAGGTTTAGTATAATTCGTTTATAATAATTATGAAACCATATATCAACATCCAAGGAAAAACCACCACACACTATTGAATCTCAAGATTTCCCCTAATAGTGTTCTAATCATTTGTCAGGGTAAAAACCTTTTCAAAATTCCAAAATTCAACCCAAAACTCTTGATATTTACACAATATCCAAAAATAATATCTGATCCTCAATCCATATACAAAACTATTTCATTGAGATTATCTAACTTTAAAACTTCTAATACCAATTCCAGTTTTCAAAATGATTCCACTCCAAAGTGAAAAATTCAAAATTAATTATTAAATTTATAACTTGTAAAAGGAACTATATTTTACACATGGTTATCATAACCTTTATTTTAAATCGAAAAATAAATGGGAGAATAAATTTATGGATTTTCTAACTGGTCTCTTGTGAGTAAAGAAAAATCATATTGACATGTAGGTAATTGTGGATGAGGTTATAATATTTGGTTTCTCTTTACACATTGGATGAAATGTTTTTAGAAACATAGTTTTTTAAACTCTTATTAAGGGAAGTAGATAGATTTTATAGAGTTATTATATCTATCATATCAATTAATGATCTAAATTTTACATCAATATTCTCAGAGGGACATTGAATTTTATTGATAATTAATTGAATGTGATTATGTAATAACATCTTGAAATGGTTTGTGTTAGACCACCATTGAATATATACACATTACTATTGATGTCTACTTATGTTTTTGGGCTCAGGGGAGGAACAATTGGATTTTATATATAATTTTTGAAAATACAAGGTTTGTACATGGTATGGTAAAAATATAAACTAAATATGGTTATATTTTTATTATTTTCTTCATTTTTTTTCCAATAATACATAAACATGATATTATAGTAGATAAAAATGGGATGGTAGTGAGAACATATAGGCGTGATGTTGTTACACCGTACACATGTCCCTAGCGATGTGTGTAGATCTTATTTTCAATGATCAATGTAAGGGTAATATTGAATCATATGTGGGTTAATATGACATAGAGATTATAGTTGTGATGAAGTATTTGTATCTTTTGATGAAGTTCTTGAGTATAGATATATATTGTTATTTTTTTGGTTAATTTTTTTGGCTCTATAAATATGAGAATTTTTTGTTGTTGTATTTTTTTAGTGAATTATATATGACTAGAATTTTATTTAGATTTAGGTATCCATAAAATAGAATGTTATTTTACTTTGATGTACTGGTCTATATTATTTCAATTATAGATCAAATTATTATTTTCACGGGTTTCTTTATACTAGCCAGGAGGATAATATTTATAATACCAAACATGCATATGGGGTTTTTCCAATATTTTTGAATGAATTCATAAATGGCCCAACCAAACTTATCTCTTGTAATTTATAATACTAATTGGTAATTATAAAGTGATCCTGAGGTCTCTTAGTTATTTGGGTTGAACAACGTGATATAAACTAGGTCATTACAATCTTGATATTTCTTTCTTTTCTATATTTATTGGAAACTCCACCCTAGGGACCTGTATCTTGATGAAATTGGGATCTTGGATCTCAATAATGATCTATAATAATATGAGTTATGTTATACTTATAGTAATAATCTCAAAATATTTAGATCAATCAAATTTATATAATTCTTAAATAAGATAGGTGACTTATATGCCTCATACGGTGGGTGTCTGGATGGGTTGGGATGACCACATGAATTCAAAAGAGAAAGGGTTTTATTCCCAACCATAGTTAATCATATTATAACTACACATTTTTATTATTTACCTCTCCTCTATAATTATTCTTGAAGATGGAGGTAGTTTTACTCAGTCCATCTACACTACTAAGGTAATTTTGGCTATTCCTAGAAATAGTGGGGGGGGGGGGTACACATTTAAAAACTAAGGCATACACATGTGGGTGTGAAGTTTATATATAAAAAATCGGTGAATTTTATCCTTTCCTATAATAGATATGATTTGTTAATTAGCATTTTATGTGAATTTTAATTATTTTTTATTTTATATAAATAATATATCCTTCATATCATTGGTTATGAAGGTCCCTTGGGTACTATTATCTTGAAGTGATTCTTGTATAGAATATTTGAAAATATTATTAGTGAATATAAAAATATAGATGGTTTTAAAATATCTTAAATAACTTAAATAATTTATTTCAATATTATTAGCTATAAACTTCAATTATTTTATAATATATCTTTAAATTTTGGTTATTTGGACCTTTTATTATTTTCATGTCTAACATGAGGTAAGGAGGATAATTCTCTTCTTAGACATAAGAATGTGATCTTAATTTTTTAAAATTTTCATCCATAATTTTTTCTTACAACAATTGATACCCACTTCAAGATATTTCTTTGGGTTATACATTTATTATTTTATTTCCTTGTTATATTTCCTTTTTTCCTATAAATTAATGACAAAAAATCTTTAATATGATCATTATTAAGGATTATATAAAAACATCTAAATGATGAAATTTTACATACCAACAATTATTATTGATTTCTACTTTAAATAGAAATATTTTATGTATCCTCAACTAGAAAATATTTATTTCACATGGATTTTAATTTTTTCATACATGAAAAATGAAATATGATGTTTGAGTTGATTAAAATATCTCCATTTACAAGTAATAAAAGACAAACATTTATTCTTCAATTCTTTAGTGTAATCTTAAAAAACATTCATCAAATGAGGCAGGAAATAATTTATATTAGTAAAAACATGTCATGATATAAAAAATAATAACAAATTTTTTTACCAAAATGGTCTCCCCTAACAAAAATAGTGTCGTCTTGGTGACACTTTAAAATCAGAAAATAAATATTCTCAGTTTTTATGAAGCTTTAATATACTCAAAACTCATAAATTATTTCAAATTTAGACCCCTTTTATTATTGTTACCGTAAAACATAATAGATATCCTCTGGTATGATATACAAGAAAGTAATAATTTATTTAAATGTTTGTGAATTTTTTTATGACTGTCAAAATAGAAGTATAAGGCCCATGTGTATAGGAATTAAGAGACCCCTCAGTAGAATAACGAGTATGGTCCACCTTATAATATCAAAAAAATTTGGTATGACATTATTATATAAATAAAATAAATAATTTTTTTAAATGATTATAGAAAGTGAACTCTTAAGTATAAAATTTAATAAAAATTGAAATAATAGAACAATAAAAATAAAATAAACTAAACAAATTTTTATTTATATTCACTAAAAAAATTATGTAAAAATAAAAACAATGATGTAAATATTAATGAGACACAAAATGGTATATACATAAGAAAAAACATAATAAAATGATTATAAAAATCCAACTATAAAAATCTAATTGTATTTTTTTTAAAATGATTCAAATAAAAAAAAAGAAAACAAATAATTTACCATATTTGTTAAAGTAGTTAAAAACGATGCTAAAAAATACATACAATAATTATTAGAAATGAAATGATATATATAGAAGAAAACAAAACCAATGTAAATAATTTAAATAAATCCAATAGGTACATATATGATTGAATACTTAGTAAATGATACAAAAACAAATAAACTAAAATAAGTATACAATTTATCATATTTGCTCAAATATTTGACATATATAAAAAATAAACAAAGAAATAGTACATTTTAATTTTTTAAAAAATTGATAAGTTAAACAAGAAGTAAATATATGGTACCTATAATATTAGGAGAATAGAAAATTCTTTTTTTCTTATATTTATTATTTACGATTTTTCTTCATGGAATATAACTTGTATATAACGTTTTCATCAATATCCATATATAGTCATTTAATTAAAGTGATCTCACATCATTCATCACCATAATTATGTTTTTCAACACCAAAATAATATTTTTTTCATTGAAAAATGATATACCACTACATATTTGAAGTATAAAAAACATAGAAATTTTTTTTCACATGTGTTTTCATAATAAAATAGTTGTATGTGTATTATAATATATTTATATTTATTAGTGTCAAATAAAATTCCTCATATATAACACTATTTTTATTGAAATGCCATTTATAGTTGAATTCAAGAATGTGAAATGTTATATTATTAATATAAAATATTTTTTCATTAAATCTATAATATGAACATAATGTAGAGATTGGGTTTTTTCTTTTTTCACTCAGAAAATTCATTTCTTTAGTAAACACCAATTCAATTTTATTATAAACATAAATTAAATTTCCCTAGTCTTATGTATACATTTTATAACTATTAATTTCATTCTCAATCCGTGTTATCAAATTTAAACATGGGTTTCCTGTTAACCATATTAATTTTTATTATAAATTTTATCTATAATTAATAATCCTGATAAAATATAGAAATAATGTTTTTATGCTCATTCATTTTCCATACATCTGTCTTATCTAGATAAATTTTTTTGACACATTAATGTGTGGTGTTATATATATATGAGTATCATATTTCTTATTTCAGATGTATAAATGTGCCTATATTATTTGTTCATCTGTCAACAACTTTATTTTCAATCCATTTTCTCCATTTCTTCCAAAATTGAAACATTAATGTTGAGATGTAAGAAAAAATATATGCTACACTATAGAGAAGTAGGGTATATAAAAAATAATCCACCTCTAAAAAATATACTTCTCAATAATGGAGGCTCTGGGTCTATATATATTCTTAACTTACCCATTCAATATCATTATATACTATTCAAAAGGATACATCCAACGTAGATATATGAGAAAAAATGATTTATTTATCACACAAGATGCACCGTTAAATATACCATAAAATCAAAAAAAAATAGTGGAAAGTACATTTCAATTTGATAGAGTATATAGACGATATCATTCTCTAAACTGTTCAATAAATTTTGATTTATCACTTTGTTGCAAATGAAATTAATAAAATAAAATACATTCATGATAGTTAGTTAGAAATAAATGAACATTAGTCCATTACAATAAAATAGTATAATATATTTCATCAAAAAATAAAAATCAGGAGATTTAATTACTAATAACTTAAAATCTCATAGTGACCCAATTTATTTTTATATTTAAAGAATTAACATAGGAAACATTGATACCATAGAGGAACTGGAGAGAATTAATTTTCTCATTCTAGGATAATGTATGAAAGGACAGAGGCATGTGTGTCAATTTTCCTTTAAAAGTGGGAGCTATATCCAAAATAATTCCTATTTAAAGTAAGACTAATCTTATAGTCAACCCATATGTAGTCTTACCTTTAATATATAATAATTAATTGATTTTTTTGAAAATATTATTCTTAACCAGCATAAAATAAATTCTATGTTTGAACTAGAGATATCTCTAATTTGGAAACTCAAAAAAAATTGAGTTTTTAATATATTTTTATCTATACATGATTTTGTGTCTTTTTAAATCTGTTATCAGTGTTTTCCCTCTCTCATAATACTGAATGGTTAATAAAGGGTTTTGAGAAATATAAAATTCCAGTGGTTTATTTAATTCTATTTTTATTTTTTGATAAGAGGGTTTTAAAGAAAAAACACTTGATGAAACATGTAAACTATATTTTTATGATGTTTTAACTAATAAAATGATGTCCCTTCTTCAAAAATTTAAAAATATTTATTCCCCTTAACATTGTATCTAGAAAACATTCTATATTATGGGATGTAATTTATTTTATAGGTATTCATTATATTCAATTAAAAATAATACATTTCATAAAAATTAAAATCTCTAATTCCTTCCTCTTATAAATATATCAAATAATCAATAAATGGTGAAAATTTTTATTTCCAGAATGTTTGAGTCCAAATATCATTACAATCAATAAGATATATTTCCACTATATACAAAATTAAGCATATAAGATTTAAATTACCACAAATGCCTTAAATTATGTTTTATACTAAGGATTTCATAAGAATTAATTCTGTCTATAAACACTATATATCTAATTTTTATAACTGAATTTATAAAGGTAGGAAATTACTAATCAATTTTATGGCATTATTTATTATCAATTAACTAATGTAATTTTCAATTAGATATTCAGTCATCAATATGACATCTTAACATTTTTATCAATTTAATTTTCAAATAAATTTTATAGAAAAGTAATTTTATGAAGATACCAAATTTATTTAGTAAGAGTATTGGAATATATAATAATTGTGAAAAAAACATCTGATTCTCATTTTAACTTCTTCCATGATGTTGAAAATTTTTGATAGTTATACTGAAATTCATATTCCTTTCAATATAACACATAATCATTCAGTGTGGCATTCACATTCCTTCACTCCAATCCTATTTGGAATGATATTTTATTAAAATTATAATTTGAATTTGGAAGATCATTATCTTCTGGTTTTATGTATTTCAATTGTTTTCAAAATTCTATAAAACCCTTGTCAATCCATCCATTCCAAACCATCATGTTTACCAATCATAACACAATTCAGAAAATAATGAATTTAATACAACCTAGATACAATGTTTTTTCATCACCACCTTATATATTCTCAATTTTAAAAATTTTCTTAATTTCTTCCACTTCAAAATCATGAATCATTACTTGAATTTTCTCAAAACCATCATTTTGAATAATTACATCATCATTTGATATTTAATTCTACTCAATTTTACAATACCAATTCCAAGTACTATTAGTCATATTTAATCCATTGAAAATTAAATGATATTTAATTTATCTACTTTTTATCATTATCATATTTAAAACTTTCAAACATTTATAGAAAAAAGGTCATCGTTTTTAATATTTCATTTTGGAAACTCTCAAAAGAATCAACTCCTTAGTCATATTCATCACTTATTTAGAGTTTTATAATCCATAAATGATATATTATTACCTAAAAATTTCATGTATAAAAAAAGTTACTATACTTTTTAATTTAAATTCAAATGTACTTTTATAAATAAAAATAAAAATTAATTTTTTTTAAAATAAAACTAATAATAATAAAATTAATAAATATATTTTCAATATTAAATATATGACATTTATTTAATGATACACCTTCACTATTGGAAATTATTAATGAATATATGCTAATAGTAAATAAAAATATTATTTAAAATTTTTAATAAATTAATAAAAATAAAAAAATTTCATTTCATAAAAAATAATGCAATGTGGGGAAAGTATATATTTTTATATTGAGGGTGTTATTTTGAATAAAATAATCATGGGATAAGAAACAAATAAAATTTATTTAAAAACTTAAAAATGGTGGTTATTATATAGGGATTTCATATTATAAAACACATGTTGCACACAAATTGTAATATGTATACAAAAAATAAAACATAGGTAACTTATAAAGGTAGATTATTGAAAATATATTATAAAAATATTATAAATAGTTTATAGATATATTATGACGTAGATCATAATTATATATATAAATTGGTCCAAAAATAGTAATATGGGTACAATGATTTAAAATTGTAATAAATACATGGACTCTAGAAAATGACATAAAAATTGATTCTAAAGGAACATAAAACATAATGATTTTGTAAACTGAAAAATAAGAACAAACCACACACAAAGTACAAATTATAAAAAGTGAAATCAAAAATAAAAATTTTAATTCCTAATTTAATATAGTTATTCCACAATACATATCAAATATTCTAGATTATAAAAAATATTTATAATGTTTTAATTGATAATATACTTATTATGATATAAATATTCAATAATTCTATTCATTATTTTAAAACATAAATCACAACTGTCAAAAAAATTCATAATAATTCAAAAATATATTATCAAGGAAATAAAAAATATATTTTAGGTTATACCTAGATTAATATACATAAATTATATATCTCATAAGAGTATAAAATAATTGAGTTATGGCTGAAAATAGAAATGAGGGCCATAAGAAGGAATAAAGAGCTCGAAGGCAGTGGATAATGATGATTGGGGGTGATTGATGGCAGTCAATGGTGAAAGAAGATGTATAATTGTGGATGAGTGTGACTAAATGAGACCTATGTTTGATGGATTGGATAATGTAGGACTTGGATTTTACTCATAGTAAGAAAATTATTTCTATCTTTTGATCGAAAATTATGATGTGTGATCATCATTTAACAAATTTTGAAGGGTTATCACATCTGTTATTTAATCAGTAACATCAAAAAAAATATTTTATACAAGATATTAGTACATAAAAGATTTTAAAAAAAATTAATTTTTAGGTGTTTCATATTGTTATTTTATAAATAATGTAAACAATTATTTATAAAATCAGTTATAAACAACCGATGTTATAAATTTTTCATTTTAAATTATTTTACAAGTAATGATCCATGAAATAATTTTTTTATAAAAAATATCATGCTATCCAAAAGGCACACCAGATCATTTTCTGTATTTTATAGCTCAGAATTATAATTAATTTTGAATTATAAATTTTATTTAATTTTTATCTTTACCATTGTTATAGGGTTTTAATTTTTTTATTTCAACAAAAAATAGTTTTCCAAATTTTCTCGTATAAACAATTTTTTACCACTTCTTCTCTGGTTGACTTCCATCCTCTTATTGTTACAAAAACTCTAGGATATATAATATCAAATGATTATATAAATAATATTAAATGTTATAAAAAAATAATAATAGGTAAGAGAACACATAAATTTATATGGTTCAAGAATTATCCATATGTCTATGGAGAGGAAGAAAAGAATACACTAAACCCAGAGGAAAATTACAAGGTACAATCACTATAACCCAATCCTGAAATGACCTCAAATATTAAGAGATATTAAAATAATGCACATTTCTATATTAACCATATCAAAGATTGTTTAATATTATACAATACCCATGGTAGTAAATTCCCTGGATATATAGTAACATTCTCATAAAAGTTAATGTTTCTATAGTTGTATATCAAAAAATATATGCTATTATAATATCCATTTTTTGTGTTTCCCATCATATTTACCATAGAACAATGTGGATTGGTGAAAATTATGGGCTGAAATAATTTATCCAAACCTTATATGATGGATCAGTCTCCAACATTCAAACACTTCTTCCACTTAGAAATGGACATCTGTGTCTATTAAGTTATATATTTAGAAAATTATCCTTTTATTAAGTCTTTTAGAAGGAAAAATCATTATATATTTTCCATTATACCATTATGCAAATTCTTAAGCAAACTACTTAATGTTTAACATTAACTTATTAATATCATTATCAATATCCATATCTTTTTGTTGAGTAACTTGAAGTTCATTTTCCTTGGAAAATACTTTATCTTCAATTCCATCATTTATTCTCTTAACCAATTTATGATATAAATTTAATAATACAATTTATTTTAATAAAATTTAATCTTTTTAAATTAAAAACATGTCAATACAAATCAAATACTAATATATTTTATTTAAATTATTATATTCACTCTCTAGTTTTTATATCCTGGAGATACACTTCTTCAATCAATGTTTCAAAAAAAATTCAAAAATTATCCCCTTTTTTTCTTAATTATAACATTTATCAACTCTTGATGAATACTTATTTTTTATTTTAATAATTAATATTATATAATTGGGTTCACTAGAAAAACCACTTTCTCCTTGACTATCTTAAGTGGATTTTTCTCTATTTTAGAAAGAATGTTTCTTATAAACATATCATAATAACTTTCCTAAATCCCCTAATCCAGTGTTAATTCTTTACTAAACTTATTTTAATTCATATTTCAAAGGTTTATTGAGGAATAATATTCAATTTCACTGTTATTTTTCCTCTATTTATGATAATTCACTAAAGTGTCAAATTTCAACATAATTGAAAAACATTAAAAGCAGGTAACTAAAAAAATATATTTCCTTATTTGGGAATTTCATAGTAAAATATAAATCATATTTTTAAGTTATAATCAAAATCATAATCACTAGGTTTTGATTTTTTAGAAACAATAGTTTTTTCTTATTTCTTATCTACCTTTATTACTTGAAAAGAAATATATTTCTTAATTTTATCCTTTTTGATAGAATATCCCCCTTTATAATCACATATACAATCAAGATGCTATGAAAATAATTAAACAGAAGTAAACATAGGTCACAATATTAATGAAATAATAATTTATGATGAAACATGTTAGGAATAATACCTATAATGTTCTTGATTACAGTAGAGTCTTCCATCTTCTATCTAAAAATCCTTATGTAAATTAAAATTTTATTTACTCTTATGAATAATTTATCCACCATATAATCATCTTGTATTTTGAGATAATTATTGTAGAATATGTTTAGATCTGATGTTTTTGTTAGTATGGGAAGGTTATCAATACCCAATGGGATGTTTTATTTGATTTGAAGTAGAATAATTTCAATTAGATAAGTGGTCATATTGATATTACTGATGTGTTATATATTTTTTAGTATATATATCATGTCAAAACTTAACTTTTACGTGGTATTTAATTTGGGGTAAAGTTTACTGTATAGTTATTGAGTGATTTATGGAACATAATATGTGGTAGATGTTGAATACATGTTTTTATTAAAGTTATAGAGAAAATTTGAAATATAATTTATTGAAAAATTTTATAAAAGACTATGTATATAAGAGTCATTTTGAATCTCATTAGAATACAAAAGATTACCCCTCTGACTACATAAGATTATCTATGTAGAGAGAATAATATGATTGAAAAATTGGTAAAGTCCACACTATATATAAGTTATATGTAATGGTAAGAACCATATATACATGAACACTTATTCTCATGGATATAGCCCCTACATCAAATCCCTGTTGGAATAGTCATATATTCCTATTTCGATAACCTATTACACTGAACCCCTATAGCCATGGGTATATATGCCCATAGAAATACATCTTTGTTCTCTTCGACATTATAAGTAATTTAATAATTAAAAAAAATATTTTAAACTTAATTTCATATATATATATATATTTAAGAATATATATATATGTATATATATATAAAATAGGTGTCATAGAGGAGTGGAAGAGTATGTTGAAATCTATTCATGCGATCTAGTTTAAACACAAAATGGTGACTTATTTTTTTGACAACTAATATAAATTGGTACAACACTCATGGAAATAGAGTCTACACAAAAAATGTTCCATGTCCAACCAAATAAACCTGAGCTATTTATATATATAAATCAGACATGGGAATCCTTCTTATGACTATAGTCCTTTTTTTTATACCGAATGATGAAATAACTGAAAAGTCGAAGAATACATCCCTCTTATGAAAGGTGGGATAGAAATAAAATTCCCCATGTGCAAATCCTGATGATGATCGATCAGTAATTGAAAAATAATAACTAGTACTTGAATAAAGTACCTAGAATATAGATAACACATCTACCTCAGAATATTCAATGAATTCATGTGATGAATAGGTAATGATAATCTCTTTCCAAAATATATCTATTATAAAAAATAGTCACAAGTTTGGAATATAATTTCTTATAATAATTGTGTAATAATTTATATATTATTTTAAGATTTTTTTTATTAAAGTTTAACTATGAATTGTTTATTTTCTTTCATATATCATTCAATTAAATGTAGGAGGATATTACAAACCTTGTAAAATAATATGAAAAGTGAGAGAAATCACTCAAAAAAATTTAATGATTACCATGGATCTCAATAAAAAATTAAATTGAAATATTTCTGGAATTATGGAGCATGGAAAAAGTAATCAAATTTTGGGATGTTTTGGATTGAAGAAATACTAAATAAATATGAATCTATGAAATTTTTTGAATAAAAGTTCCATGTAATGGAAGCCAAGAAAAAATCTATGATTGGTTTCAAAAATTATCAACAAGATATAAAATAAAATATATTAAAAGACATTAGAAATCTATTATAATTGATGATAAATATTCCTGAGTGTTTTATTTATAAAATAGGAAAATAATTTGAATGGAGAGTGATGTCCATTGATGAACTTAACAAAAATATTAAGTTCAAGTGTTTATATCTTGAAGTAAAATAAATAAATTTTGAAATGATATATCATGAGTCTTCTCAATATGCTAAAACAATATTTGTTTCCATAAGTTTTTCTAAGGATGATTTATGTACAGAATTCCAACATATTATTGTAATGAGTTATTGGGATAATTAAATGATAAATTCATTATAGGATCAAACTAAAAGGTATCATTTTTTCTAGAAAATATTATATATGCTAAACTGATTTCTATACATAGTGTTGGTATTGAATTAAAATCTAAAAAAAAACTGGGTTTCAAAAACAATTTAAAAACCCACCATTACATCCTTGGTAGATAGAACTAAGTGTATAAGATTCTCTTTCACTAAATATTCCAAAAATAATTTTTATTGTTTATAAAAATAGAAAGGTGCTCATGTTATCCCTTTAGTATTCAAAGAAAAATATTAATTTTTTTTCTATTGACCGCGTTGTACTAAGTTCATGCATAATGGTTTAGACTATTTGTCATAATATTTCAACATCTATAAATTAATGAAATCCGTTACCAAGGGAAAAAAGATAAATTGATTCCAAATCTAGATAATAAAAGAATGGATTTATCCATATATAACATGTTTGAAAAAATGGACAATGTCAATGGTATTTGGAATAAATGTGTTCATTATAAAGATTAATTATTATGAAAATCAACCAAGAAAATGACTAAAATACCCAAGTAAGAATTCAAAAATATATAAAATTATAAAGGAATACTAATTAGTCAACCTTAAAAACAAATTTAAATAAAAGTTATGAAAACAATATTACAAATATGTTTATGAATATTACTTAATAATAAAATAAATATGGTTTTATTATTAAAAAGGTGTTCATATCATGTACAATTAAATATAATAATTTTAAACAAATATTGATGGAGGATATATTATGAAATGAAAGGGAGAATCAGTCTATGATAGAAATAGAATGATGTTTTTGGTGGAAATCATTGTTTATGAATTATTCAAGTTATATGTAATTTTCCCAAAAGTTAGTAACTTTAAGGTCCATGAAAATTCATTTGGTAGATACATGAGAGATGAATGATCTTCCAAATAATGTATGATAATTTGGATAGATTATTTATAAGTGAAAAAAAACATATATAAGAAAAGTAAGTGTTAAGGTAAAAGGAGTGATTTCACATGAAGAAGTCTAATTTCATGAGAGGTTTTCTAGAAATTATTAACTATGAAATTCATGAGGATATTTAAAATACATGAATTAATTATGGATATAATCTATAATATTTATTGGTTATGTAATCAAACCAAATAGAGATGTTGGAGAAGATAA
The DNA here is from genome assembly GCA_963277665.1 of Viscum album. NCBI lineage: Eukaryota > Viridiplantae > Streptophyta > Magnoliopsida > Santalales > Viscaceae > Viscum > Viscum album. Next base: position 779,309,412 of record OY728158.1, read on the forward strand.
ACCTATCAAAAAAAATAAACATTCGATTTTATGGATAATGCAAATGAGATAATTACCTAAAAGAATAATGATAAATAAATTAATAATTTTATGATTCCCAATATTTTTAATTGGAAAATATAAAGTGAACTCATGAATAGTTCACTCAACCCTAGATCCAAAGATAAAGGAGTATCTGAATTGAGAAGAAACTCTCAACCTTGTTTCTCTAATTAAAAAGGAAAGTAGATATATCTAATTCCTATAAAATGTTGTGTTTTTTATTTCTATGTAGTTAATTTAAATTTATTCATGATTAAGTGGGGGAGATAAAAATTATAAAATGATACCACCCTCATGATTAGTCACTTTTTTTTTCTACACTGAACATTGATAAAGTAGACTAAGTGTAAAATAAGCGATGTTACATTTCTTTATGTGAAATGATACCACCCCCATTTGGGTCTCGATGTGTTTATTTTAAATAAGAGGTATAGATAATAAAATAGATGAAACACATGTAAAAATTCATGTTCTATGTTGCTATTGATACTAAATCTAATGGGGGATATTGTTAAACCCATGTGGTGTTGTGTTGATTTTTTATCAATAAGAATAAATGAAATAATAATTTTGTCAATATGTATTTAATGAGAATAACTTAAATAGAGATTAGAGTACACAATCATGTTGAAAAAAATAAATATGAAGTTCCCAAGAAATGTGTCATCATATATTGGGTTGTGAACAATGTATTTGGACTAGAGAAACTCCTTGAATCTTGGAAGTGAGTAGCTTTTTTTATTAGTATAAAAGGTGATATGATACCATTATTTATTATCTAGAAGTTCAATTCAAATAGATTTTTTTTAGTTTCTTGAAAAATAATATTTCATGATGAATATTAATTTTTTATATCTTACTAGAATTGGATCGTATTACTATTTGATTTTTATTTGAATAAACTATTTGAGTATTTAATCAATTGTCTCAAAGAGTGTTATTACTAATAGATATTTTATCTCTATTAATAAGTTGATAATGTTTGATATTAAGTTACATCCTATTTATTATCACATTATAAATATATATATTACACATAGAATCTACTTGAATGATTTCTAGGGAAGAATTAAGGCTGTTGAGGAAGAGAAGCTCAATTGAAACTATATATGGAGTATTTATACAATTCATATATATTTGGAATCAATTCAGTAATGATTAAGGATTAATTGATGTTATTAAAAAGTAATTTAATGTGTTTTACGAGTTTCAAATATGTATATAGAAGGATTATGATATTATATGTTATAGGTAGATGGATATTTGAAAAAGTTCTCAATATGTAAGAGTAATTTTATACGATAAAAGTTTTAAAATGGAAATTAACCTGATATGTATGATTCATTCTAAAATTGATCCCAACAATTAGATTTTTTTTGGGATTTTATGCTGTAATATATAAATGTGCATGTAATTCTCTAGAGAATATGTAAGAATCACTTAAAATTACTAGATATTGAAAATTTTGAAAAATTCATGTTACATAAGAGAAACTATGTATGTATGCATGTGATTCCTAATGTGTCAAAGTAAAAAAGAACACTATGATATATAAGAGTAGTTTTTTTATTTTGTTCTAAAATTAAAAAAGAGTTATAACCTCTCCATGATACAAAAATGTACTCAAGGTGATTTGTAAAAGTAACTCTGTATTTACTAATGATTTGTAAGAGTCATCGAAAATTGTCTACTTGAAAATCAGTAATGAAAAAAACTGATTTTAATATACACAATTATATTTCTTTATAGGTAAGGGTTTATTCTAGGAAATTTTACATTGTATTTGAGATTCACTATGATTCATATGGGTAAATTATTTTTACATAAGTATCTCTTAATGGAAAATTGAAAAATTACTAGATCCTTATTGTGATATGTATGAGTAAAAATTTATTACATAACGTTTAACATGATGATATGTAATGGAAAAAACATTAATATATATGAGACAATTTTATAGAAAATTTTCATTTTCCTTAGTCTCACTATGATTTATATTGGTAAGGTCCTCGATACATAAAGGCCATCAATATTTTAAAATAATTAATTAATGGTCACTCCTTTGTAAGAATTTTCAGATTTCGAGAATGGTGTATTAAAAATAAGGATTAAATATATGTGTTTCTTTGACTGTTATTCTATAAAATATTACCTCTTTATCAAGGGGTGTTCTATTTAAAAACCCTGAAAAACATCATTTTTTGCGCTTTTTTTGAATATTATAGGGGTAGTATTTGTTTAGTAATGAAGTGGTGTAAGAAGAAAGGGACCTACAACTATTTAAAGTAATATAAGGGCCATTGTCTAGCCAGTGGGTAGCATCGACTATCTAGTGGGCTAGGTAGAATCCCTGTAGTTTTGTTGGGCTCACCATTATGCCCATATCCCATAGTCTTGATGGTGGAGCCCAATAGCAAGCCGATCACCATTCGGAATGGGATTGTAATAAGAAGAAGAAATTTATTTTCACCCAAACTGCAAATTTCTGAAATACCTCACTCTCCCTAACCTAAACTCAACTTGTATATATAGAGAGATAATTCCTTGGTTGGTTTCGACTACTCTCTATCAATTATTTAGTAGTTAAAGATTTTTTGGTGCATTTGATCCTTATAAGTAATTATAAACTAGTTTGTGAGCCATATATCAATTTAAAATTATTTTCTTGATCCATAACACTAAAAAATAAATTTGGTGATGATCTAGTATCATTGTATTAATATACTCAATTCATATGGTGATCCTTGACAATTTAGGTTTGTTATGATTTAGGTAGGTGGTCTCGAGCTATCTTTTGATGTATTGGTTCCCAATTAATGTATATATGATCTGTTTTGGTGAAGAAAAATCTTATTCTTATTCTTTCCTAATTAATAATTGAATAATTATCCTTAATTAAATGTAGTAGACCCTTCCATGGGCTTTGAGTTTCTAGTTGTCATATAAATACTAAAATATAGGCCACCGAGTAATGTGAACCCACCCTTGGTAATTATAATTAGATTAAAATTGTGAATATATTAGTTCCAGGGGATTACAAAATGAGTAGTATACATTTTAATGATTCTTAGGATATAACCTAACATAACTATATTGACTTAGATTAATTATTTTTAGCAGCTGACTAATATAATTGATAAATAGTGTCTATAGAATTTTATGGGTGATTGGTTAATTAAATAACTTCCCATGATTGTGAACAAGATTAAATGGAACCAATTATATTTATCATTGGAGGACCTTGGAATGATTTTAAGGATCTAATGTCCCCTTTATTTTGATTATTTCTATTTGGGGACCTTGACGTGATTCCATGGATCAAATATGCCTATAGATATGATTATGATGGTTGGGGGACCATGGATGCGGTTCCATGGTTATGGGTTTTACCATTATATATATTTAATTGGGGGGACAATAGACTTATTTTCTATGATCTTGTGTTCCCACATAATTTTTAACGTGATTATGATACTACTGATGAAAATATCCACCACTGGAAGAAGCAGTTATGGTTAGCCCTGAAAACAATCCTGGACCCAAGGGTTGTTAGGTTGTATTATATATGCATTGGTTATCAAAATATATTTTTTTATTGTACCCCACTATATAATACACATATAGAAGATATTATTTATACACTACTGGTGATAGAAAAATGAGTTTCACTAACAACATGACTAGTCTGTAGTTAGTAACTGAGAATACTTTATAGTATGATGTCAGGATAAAGTAAAGTTACCTATGCTTGATGGGTGATTATGTATGTATAGATTATAGGTGGATGATGGGACCAATCATGGCCTGAAAATTATTTTGAAATTTAATTTTATTTGGGATTATTTTTTGGTTTTTGGGTTTACTGTATGACCTTTTTTTGTTGTAGTAAGGTTATACATTTGGATTATTTATCACTTTCCTTGTTATATTTTTATGATAGAAAGTGATGATGATGTTATTATGATTTTTACTATTATTTTCACCTTGGAAAAAACATATATTCTCCCAATGATATCCTTTAGAACCTTTATTCAGGTCAATAGACTTAGACATATGGGTAGATGTGATTGAGTCCATTTAGAATCTCAAATTTGTTAATTATAATTGAACCAAGGTATGGAAATCACAAATTGGTATCAGAGGAATTTTTTTACCCTTTATTATTATTTAGACTCATCATACAAAATATAAGAAGTTTTTAGGACTTTTTATGGAATTCATTCCTAGGAGTAGATATCCCACAAACAAGGAAAGATAAAGTTACCAAGGGAAGGATTAATCTTTGGTTTCACTATTGCTTTTGATTAATTTCCACTTTAGTGATGCATATTGTTTTGAGATTAATTAATTCTGATATTTTACTCAGGGGATGGCATGAAATGAGAGTGAGTGTTAATGCCTCATAATATACCAACTGTCATTCTACTTTGTTATGTGTTTGTTTATAATAAAAAGTTTTTTAAAAGTGATTCAATTTAAACTCATAAATTTTGGAATATTAATAACATGACATTAATCCCGTAATCACTACCCCTAAATGTTATTACCAAAATTTCCCACAACATGGTTAAATGTGTTTGTCTGAAATTACTGAACCATTCCTCCATAAATATAACCAATAGATCAATAAGATTGTGATGATGAGGAAACCACATTGGATGATAACTAGAGCCTCTAATGGATTTAGGGAATGTGGTTTTTCCCCAGTTCTAGGAAATATTACTAAGATTTATGTATTCTATAGTGACATATATCATCCATCAAATGTTCTATCTATGTTTGAAATTACTATGGTAATTTATCTACTGCACCCATTTATATTTTTTTTTGGGAATGATGACCCCCAGGTAGCAGAGTTTTGGGTGGAATCTATTTGGAACATATTTTACCTTTTGGATACTCCTCCAGAATGGAGAGTAAATATTATAACTTATAGATTTTGAGGAACAAAGAATAAATGGAGGTACATCACGGATTAGGGAGATCAACATGTCGGAAAGAACTAGAAGGAATTTCAGAAATAGTTCTTTGACTATATATTTCTAGATCCTTTGAGGGTAGGCAAGGTGTAAGATTTCATGAACCTATGGTAGGGAGGTATGACTTTGATAGATTAAACTGCATTTTTGATAATGATTTGGTGTTTTAACTTATATTGTTTTGGGAAGAGGTAACTAGTGTGTTTTATTTTATAGATGAACATAGTTATTAATTAGGTTACAGTTGAATATCTTTCACTTTATTACCTTTTTTAAGGTGGTGAACCAGACTCTTATCACTGATAGAAATCAGATGGAGGCACTAAGTGGTGCTTAGGAAATTTTATCTATGAGAGCTAGAAGTGAATCTATTGATAGTATGAATCACTATTGTTAGAATTTCCATTAGGGTAGTTGTAGGTAGATAATTTCAAGATGTGGCCTAATGTAATATTTTTAGTATGGTAAAGATGGGAACATGTGGCCTTAGTGAGAAAAAATTATATTACAATTATGATCTTATGAAATTATGGGTAACTTGTAGAGGTTATATATAATCCCTTCACAGATATTTAGAATGAATGAATTTAGGAAGACCTAAAATTTTAGAATGGTATCATCGAAACCCTATCTTATATATAGTTATAGATTTAAATATCATATAAGATGAGTTGGAGGATGTAGTACCTCAAGGATGGGGATGTGGAAATAGAAGAGTGGTTCATCTAATTCCCTTAACACAGATTCCACTCAATAGTGATCCAAGCCCTATTGGAAACATGGAATAAAGTGCATCTCCAAAAACTCCAGAGGCTTCCGACTAGCAGTGAGGGTATAGGTGTGATAGTGGGAATACTATTCCCTCATTAGTAGAGTGTAACATAGTAGAATAACATACAAATAGTGAAATAAGTTATACTATAAAACAAATTTAAATTGAAGAAGACTGATAATATAAATAACCAGAAGTCATATGATACAAAAGATGACGCTACATGTTAAATGTTCTAGAAAACAGCCAAAAAATGTTACACTACAGTCATATACAATACAAGTTACAAAATACAAAAAACCATAATGAATCTTAGAAGCATCACATATCTCATCATGGTCCCATTTTCTCCTTCTCTTAAGTGTAAAATCAAATACCTATATGAGGGATCTTTCCTTTATTTACACCTTAAATCATTTAATATATTTAGGTCCAAAACATGACCCAAAAAAGGTATGAGAATAAATCCTAGTAGGCAACCACCTAAGGTCTGTGCCATTCTATTAGTAAATATATATAACATGCAATGTGCAATAATGAAAGCAGTAATCTAGGAAGTACTCAAAAGTAAACAACATTTAATAATTGGTTTCCATTTAAATGTCATTTTCCATTTAATAATTAAATTTCGTTGAATTTGTATGTCTCGATATCCAGCTCATGTTTTACATCCACCATATAAATATAAGCACAAAAAATGCCACAGATTTTCCTCTAAGAAAGCATAAATTATGAATGAATCCAAGTTTGTTATTTATCTTGGAAGACGCATCACAAACAATTCCATTTCAATAGTTAATTATAACCTGTGCCCATCTTTGACATTCCTAAACTAGAATTTAAGTGTCACTCCAAGTGAAATTTTCACAAACACCCTACAATCTTGTCCTGGCGAACTTATCAAGAATCCGATATCACTCTAGGTATGGTAAAAGCTCACATCATTGAGTCCATCCTTGTAAGTCCTGTAAGGAATCCCCAATTATCACTCATGAAATTTAAATCAAATGCGTCTCGATCCCATCCATTGAAATCAGATAGGGATACATGATTCACTCGTCATTTAATCCATCCTCTATGAGAACATCCATGACATCCATGGTTCACTCACTACATAACATAATAAACCCTTTAATCCCTTTCTTGGCATTCTAACCGAATACAATTCTCACTCATGAAACAAGGTAAAATACTCTATGAGCGCGTCCATGAAAATATAATGTGAATCCACTATTCACTCTAGGCCCGAATGGCCCTAAGGCCTTATTTTTTTATTTTATTATGGATAATACCCCTTTTAAGGGCTGAAGGGGAACCTTTACATGATCCGTAGGCCCAAGGAAAAAGGCCCGATACGACTTGAAGGCTAATACATGATGGAAAGGCCCAGATGCATACTATGTTTATTAAATGACCTGTAGGCCCAACCCACTAGAAAAACCCCTACCTAGATTCTGAAACACTGATTTCCTAGCTCTCCACCTTGCATTGTAGATCAGCTATCATTTACCCTTACAAATCTGCAGGGTTATTGAACCCGATGGAAGTTTCCATACCCTCTATTTCTTCCAATCTAGTTAGCTCCGCTTCTAGTGACTACTAATCTTTTCTTTGATCCGATTCTAGGTCCTTCTCTATTTGAACTAGGATACTCCATGGTCTCTATGACCCAGAGGCCCTGAGGCCCAAAGGAATTTGATGATCTAAAGGCCCTGAGACCCGTAGGCCCAAACCGGTGGCCCGAAGCCCCAAATCGGGGGAAAATATCCAATTGCTACAATACCGAACAATACCTATTAAGTAGTGCTATAGTACATGGAAATTCACCTCCATCTATATTTTAACCTGGGTCTTTTGGATTCCAAATAGGATTCCTTACCACTCAGGTACAGACTTGTTGGCTCAATCAAGTCTATTTACCATTTCATCATTCAATTCATTTAAACATTCATTAGGCACGCTAATGTCAAAACCCAAAAACAGCTAATATAACTCACCACGAAATGGTGTATCAAGAAAGGACCCACCTCATAAGTCATGGACTTCTATTTCCTCACTTGGGTATACTGATCATAAAAAGAAACACATGTAAAATATACTATTACATGGAATATACACTGATACAATCATGTGGGAAGGTTCACAGTTGGAGAAATTTATTCCAAAAAGGTTTAAAAAAGCCTAGGCAAACAATGGTCATGGGGAAAGTTAACCATCCCATGCCCTTAAACAATTAAATTACAATATAAAAATATTTTAATTCCATTAACAACCAATTTCATTTTTAACAACCCATAAATGGGAATCAAAGGCACGCCACATAGGCATCCACGGCCAAACGTCCATAATAGGTCATCCAAGGGAACTCACTCATGGGGTGGCCCTTAATCAAAGTATAAAACCTAATTCATTACATAAAACACCTATTCCATCACCTAAAAATCAATAGGAAACAAAAATGTTCAATTGTAAATGAATTTGACACCCAAAAAATGGGCACGCAACACTTCGACATATATAAACAAGTCGACAATTATAGAAAGGCATGATACCACCTACCTTACAATCATGCTAGATAGCTCATCCAGAATGAATCTATGATTCACCATGGTTTGGGATAAATCTAAAGAATGTATTAGGAATGATTTATTATGGTAATGATTCTAAATTCAAATAGTACAATCTATGACCATAAGAATCAAGAAAGAGTAAAAAGGAATCAAGGCATTACCGTTGCATATCTAAGGAGATGAAAAACACTTGATTTGGAGGTCGGAAGGAGCGAGGATATAAAATCCTATAACATGATCAAGAGGAGATATTTCCAAAGGTAAATCAACTATATATTTGAATAAAACTAAAATAGGGTTAATATACGATTTTTATTTTATATTTTAAAAATAAAAAATCTTACATAGCAGGTCTCGCACGGTTTATCCAAAAGGTTTGACAAATAATGTGAAAACTATGAACATATTCCTGTAGCTTTTGGGTATAGCACAAGGTTATCCCACATGGTGTATAAAGAATGGGAAAACCATTCTAGAACCCTCTTATAAATTCTACTAAAATTTTAGACCAGGTCACATGGCACATTAGCGTTCTCCTGCATGGTTTCCTCAAACTATGCAGCCTGTAGGCCCCCACTTTCTAGCCCCACACAATTTTTTCAAACCATTTATCATGACCTACATGGTTTGAGATAACCATGTAAAAGGATAAGAAAACCCAAATTACAGGTTCCTGGATCTGCACTAGCTCTAGACACATCTGATTCATTTGTGACCCAAATATGCACTCACATTAGGTCTGATTTAAGCATTTAAATTGAGGAAAGATAGAAAAAACAAGATCTGTACCTCAAAGAAGAAACATGCTCTTATAGTGCAATCCCAGGTGAAAGTCTAGGACCTAAGGTCATGGAACATGGTGAATTTATAACATATACTCTACTCCGTCCGATCAAGATGTTAGATCTTTCACTATACAAGTTTTGATTAGGGTTCCTTATACTTTATAATTTGTTTTATATGACATGGGGTGTTCTCATTCATTCTAAATTCATTGAGAGATTATAAAATTTTATGGATTACCAAAATGGATGATGATTATAGATACACTATTTGGGATGTTGTTAAATGGAATTAATTACTGTAGGGAACGCGCTCTTGAAGTTGTTGGTTGTCAATTTATTTGGGATATCTATATGCTCTAGATGAACAGTACCAACCAAATTCTCAGGATGGATTGGTTAATACTATATTTAAATCAAACCAAATGTTACCATCATTAGATATAATTTACATATCCTATTATTAGTAATAATGTTCATGTTGGAGAGAGGCATTTAAAGGTAGGATATTCATGGTCTGACCATCAACAATTAGGTGAAATTAAAACCTAGGTGGCCAAGCTGATAGTAGATGATGATATAGGACACTAGGACATATATCATCCAATTTTTGGTGAGTCTGATTTTTTTTCCTATTTCATTCTTATTAATTCTCCTTGAGAGGAAGATGGAGATCACCATAAATCTTATACTAACGGTAGATGTCATTTCTATTCCTACTTATCGGTTGGATCCCATAGAGCATTAAGAATTAAATGTCCAGTTGAAAGATATGGAAGCTAAGATATTTATTCCACCAAGTACCTTACCCTAGGTTTATCCAATATGATTCATAAAAAAGGATGAAAGTTATTTGATAATATTCCTAGATTATTGAATGTTAAACTAGGTGAAGATAAAAAATCAGTACCCACTACCCCATATAGAAAATATGTTTGGTCAACTTAGGGGATCCTGTTATGTCAGAATAGAAATGATGAAGAGAATGAGGGGGGGGGGATTTTTAACTTTTAAAACTTTGAGATATTTATAACACCTCTCTTATTATGTAGTAAACCTTTACTTCTATGAAAGATGACTAATTAGTGAGAATAAATAATGGAATTGAAAATAGCGATTTATAGTGGTTCAAGGTACAAGATCCCGTATTCCAATCCATCAATGCTCAACTCCATGATCTTGGTGATTTAATATATTAGGTCCTCTAATAATAAGACCTTAAAAATACAATGTTCATAAATTTTACACCATTCAAGGCTATTATAGGGCATTCAGGTTCTTTTATATGGAACCACAAATCCACATCTTAGTTAATTAATCTTTCACTTAACCACAACTCAGTCCGAGCTATTGAAACTCCAAAAAATTTGTATAGATGTATTTTGTTGAGAATAGAAGTTGAACATAACAGTTACAGTAACAACTAACATATGTATTTATATCATTAATAAGGGCCAAAATAAAATATTTCTTCAATGTCACATAATATTTCTTCATAAAATGATAGGGACAACATCAGATAGATGTTTAAACATATATTTCTCCAAAGTGTATCTCAGAAAGATTATTTGTTTTTTTATTACAGAAGAATATGTAACAATAAAATGAAGTAGTAGAGACAATAATAGTAGTGAGAAGATAGATCAAAACACATGTGTGTCTCGATTAAGAATGTCTCTATATATATACAATAGGTCAAAAAACTACATGTAAAAATAGATCCAGAAATATCTCATAATAAATCATGAATATTTGACTTTAGAATCATTCATGAATGGTCATAACTTCTTATAATAATATTAATGATTTACTCCATTTAATATGATCATTTAAAACAATCATAATGATCCTTTTAATTTATCATAAAATAATTTCTAATAGATCTTTATTACTATTAAGACTATTGCATAAATCATAGATAATATCGTAAATTTAAAAATCCTTTGTTGAATAGTCAAATGTAGGGTTCCTTCATGTGATGAAAAAACTCTAAATGTTAGGTTGAGAACATACAGATGATCACAAAAGTAGGATTGATGCACCATACAATTGTTTCCTCAAATAGAGGGTTCTCCAAAAAATGTAGGGTTACTTAACCATAATTTCATGATAGCCTAGGGTACATGATCCATATGTGTTATTTCAAATGCAGGGTTTATTATCCATATGATATGATTACTAATAAATACGATAGATAGTGTTTCTGAAATAAATTTAAACACATCATTAATACTTCAACAAATGTTTCTTGCAGATCAATGACTTGAAGATACTTCCAGAACAAATATTATGACAAATAATAATTTCATGAAAACCAATTAACATTAAATTAATTTTTAAAATAGATGTGGTAAATTTTGAACATTGAAACCAAAAAAATTGATAAATTTTTTGAATAAAAACAATACCAACAATCACCCCCATTTTGATGGTCACAAAACCCATAAAAAATATGTAAAATTTTCAAAAATATTATTAGAAAAAGAAAATAAAATTCTCACCCTTTATATAATTATAATTATATTCCATAAAGGAATCTTACCCCCATAATATTAACATTAAAATGATAGAATTATCCCCTTTTGTTTCATTAAGAGGATAATAAAAAAATATTATAAACTTCTCTTAAATTAATGCTTTAAAAATAAATAGATAAATAAAAAGGGGCATAATAGAATATTTTAATGAATTAAATGAGTATTAATTTTAAAATATCCCTAAACCCTAGAAAATAGTACATTCAATGAATTGAAATAATTAAAAAATAAAATAAAAAACTTTTAAATTATTTTTTCATAAGTTTTATTTAAAACAAAAGTATTGTTATTTTTACTTTTACGTACAACAATGAAATAATTAAATATTATGTACATGATTATGTAAGATAAAAAAAATTATGAACTATCTAATAGAACATATTTTCAGGAAATAATATATATTGAAAAGAGTACATATAACCGTGAATTTAAATAAACATAAAATAAAAAAGAATAGTTATAAAGGAGTTGACTATTCATCTGAACTATCCAAACTTTTAAATTTATTACATAAAGTATCTAAAACTCTTGAAACTTATTATAATCTATTCTAAACATATGTTTTTATTTTATATGAATAAGGAAAACACTATTCAACTAGAAATAAATTTAAATTTTCAAGATCTATCTTGGGAATAACATATGTTCTAAGAAATTCCATTTCACTTAGCATTTCAATCGTTAATTTTTCAAAGTCTTCTTTTGAGATCAAACTATCCCGAACATTCTGATTTTCCTTTTGTAGTGAATCAGAAACTATTTTGGACCCAAATTCTTTCTATAATTGTTCATAATACTTTTTACATACATCCAAGTCAACTTTTATCTTTACTTTTTCATCATTCAATGTGATACCTTTAAAAAATATTTTCACAATTCATTTGAGAAGAAGATAATTCCAGTTCTTCATAACTATGAAATTCCTTATTTATTTTAGGAGAATTTTCAAATTAATATTCAATATATGAAATATTTTTTTCTTTTAACAAATCAAAAGGATTACCTTTCATCGTTTTCAAATAATGATTTTATTATGATCTTGTTGAAATTTATCACTAAATATTACTATAAATTGTTTTTAGAAGTTATTAAAAAATATATTTGGAAGAAGATGATTTCATAATTTAAATGTTTTAATGAGAATAATAGATGTTATGTCTCAACATAATGTAGATTTTATTTCATTTCCTATATATAAAAATACAGAATACTCATTGCATATTACATAATAAAAGTATTCCCGTTTTCATAAACAAAAATAAATTTTATAAACATGGAATATAAATATTTTCATTGGTTTTAAAAGATTACAATAATATTTTTTTTCATGAATTATACTAATTATTTTATTTTTTTTATAAATTGAAAACAATGTTTAGAGATATTATAATATATTTTATTAAAAAAAGTATACAATCACAGAATAATATTTTCTTAATAGAGAAAAGGTAATTTTTATAAAAATTTTTGAGATATGTTTCACCCCTTGTACAAAACTATTAGTACACCAAAATCATATAAATATTACAATGAAATAATAACTAGATTAGTTACTGAGAATTTTTTATAATTAACTACATTTGTTTTGTTCACCTCTTTCGTAGAGAATTTCATATACCAATAAATCAACCAATAAAATATTTAAAAATTCATATTAGTGTTCTAATACTTAATAACATAAAATTGAAGTTCTTTTTGGTACGCATATGGTTTTGGGTCCAATAGTGTTATCAATTAATTTTTTTGTAACATAACTTTTTTATTTTGAAAGGAATTCTATTTTTCAATTTTAATAGTTATTTTGACAGATAAACATTTTTAACATAGGAAATTTTAGGTTTTCTAAAAATCAATCATTTGAAAAATGGTCATTAAAATTATAATAAAAACATTTGGTATTATACATGTTCTATCTATTTAAATTGAAAGAAAATAATTTTTATATATTTTTTGTCTTTCACCACTACTTTTTATTCCAAATTTTTCTTTCGGACTTTTATTGTTCTAAGGATTTTATTTAAATATGGTTCTCATTTTATTAACATAAAAGTATATATTTTTTAATTTATCCACTTCATCTAATAATTATGTGATATTTGTGTCATGAAAATTAGATATTAAATCTATAATGTGTTTTTAAGAATTTTAATTATCTAATAGAATAGTATAATAAGATTTTATAAATGTTATATGATATATTTTAAGGATTCATATTTTTATTTTATCATAAAACAATGTTATTTAAATTCATTATAATATAATTTTTCAAAACTAGAGTTTTGAGAGTAAGAATATGACGTCTCATCAATATGAGCCATAAGAAATACCGTTTTTATTTTATGCATAATGTTAGAATCTCTAGAAGATTCATCATGTGAACCAAAATAATTATGTAAAGACCCGAAAAATTCAAGGAAATTTTTTTCTTAATTTTCTCTGGATTTTTACAGGAACGCAGTTTCTGACGGCACCTGATTCCGAGGCCCGGTGTGCCCAGAATCATTTTCCGAAGTTAGGCTCGGGTACGTTCAGTGAACGGACGAACGTGTTTTTCTAACTTTTGAACCGGTGCTCAGAATCGAATTCTGAGGGAACCGATGGAATCACAGCGCCGGTAATTGCTTAGAAACGCCTCTTCCGGAGTTGGGTTTGCTTGGGTGTGGTTTTTAATTTTTGGGCTTAAAGTTAAGAAATAAAATAAATTGTACGACAAAATTTATTTTATTTAACTTAAGCCACTTGGAAGCCAATTGAAGCCACTTAAAGCTACTTAATCTGAGTTGTTGCGGATAAGGTGCTATCCAAAAATATCCTACCCTCTTGGTAGGATATTTGTGAGGTGGGGCCCGCACGAGCCCCACCGTTTCTTTCCGCTAAGTAACGCACCCGTGAAAACCTGTCATTATGGAAGTCAACTGATGCGTTTTCTTATTTTCTTAACGCACCAATTAATTGGGCGGTTTTATTCATTGAATTAATTGGGCGGTTTTATTCGTTGAATTAATTCTATGAATTAATTTAATCGTTTCTTAACCTGTTTTCAATCCATTGGCGTAATAATAAAATAAGACCAACACACGACTTCAGGAAAAATGTTCGTTGAGAGGATTTGATAGAAACCAAGAGTTCTTCATCCTCCTTCGTGAAGAACGCGAAGAACGCCAATCCCTCAGAAATTGACGACGCGACGCCAAGTTCCGCGAAGCCGGCGATTCTTCTTCCGCGATATTCTTCCGCGACAATCCAACCCCGCGACAACCTTCGATCGGCAGCGACAAGGTAGGGGGTTGCGCTCTTTTTTTTAAATTTCCTTTGTGGATTAAAACAACAATATGGATTTAATTATTATTAATTAAATCTGTTGTTCTTGGTCCTCGAAGTTCGTCGACGCAACGCCGGATACCGCGATGACGCGACGATCCCCTCCTTCCGCGACGATCAATTCCGCGAAGAACGCGCGTGTGATGACTTGACGAGGTAGGGGGTTTTTATTTGAGAATAATCTTTTTTCCCGTGATAGTTTCTTTCAAAACAAAGAACCCGGTTTCAAAGAGAACAATTTTAATTTATTAAAATTGTTGTGGTTATGTTTTTTTATGTGTTGATTAATCCTCCCAGCTGTTATCGCCTAACGCGGCGGGTGCGGGCCAAACAAACACGGCCCGACAACCCTCCGCAGTTCTTCCTTGTTATACGGATTTGGCGGGCGACAACGAAACGTGCCGCAGAGGCGATTAAATGATCCCGAAGTGAAGAATGGAACCCGGGAGGAACAGCGACGCAGACGAGAAAGAAAACGGACCACCGGAGCAACTCCGGTGGTCCGCAGAAGCCTCCGGCAGCGCCCCGGCACGCCGCCGGACAGGGCCGGCGCGGCTGAAGCCGCGGCGGCGGCAGCCAGCGGACCCGCGGCCGCGTGGGTCCGGCTCTCGCGCACGGGACGTGGCATAGCCGCGTCCGTTGGCTCCAGCGCGGCCCCACGCGGGGCCGCGACACTTCCATCACGCGGGGGCAGCGCCCCGCGGCTGCCACGCTCGGCCGCTCGGCCGAGCCGAGCCGGGTCGCACCCTGGCCAGACCGGGCCGCGCCGAACCGGGTTCGACCCGGACCCGGGTCGGGTCGACCCCGTTCGGGCCGACCCAGAGGGGGTTGGGCCGGGTCGGTCCAGGCCCAGACCCCCCGTCTTCGGACCGTTTTTGGTCTTTTGCCCGTACCTTGAGCTACGGGCCTCCGAACGACAAACCGTCAGCGGAGATGCGATCCTTGGATCGAGTCGGTCGTTTCGGTGTATCACACTCAAGGTTTCAGAATACTTTGGGTTCGGCCGGGTTGGTTCGTACACGAAACCAACCGGGCCCTCGGAACGGAAACGCCCATATCTTGAGCTACGGACGTCCGATTGACGTTCCGTCGACTTCGTTGAATTCCTATAAGTGAGACGGATCTTTTGGCATACTCCGCCCGAGGTTTGGACGCAGGTGGAGTATGGTCGGGTTGGTTTTTCTTTAAAAACCAACCGGGCCCTTGGACGAAAAAGCCAATATCTCTCAGACCGGGCGTCCGATTGACGCGCCGTCTGCGACGTTGAGTTCCTATTGACGATACGGAACTTTTGGATACATCAACTCTGGACTATGTGTCAGTTGATGTATCTGCCTCTCGTCTCATGGAGCGGACCCTCCCGAACGAGCTTGCTGTGTGCGGGAACCCTAGAGCTGGCTGCGACTGCTACTGTGACGACGACGACTGTGCAGAGATCCTCAGTGGATTCGACGACGACGACTACAACACTCAGCGATCCTTTGTGGGTCAGTGCTACCGATCCTGTGTGGGTCCGATCCTGTGTGGGTCAGTGCTCAGCAGTTCTGTGTGAGCCAGCGCCTACAGGTCCTGTGTGGGCCTGATCCTATGTGGGTCTTTGCGGGGGTTAGTTACCTATCGATGCTTTGTGGGTCAGGTCCTTTGTGGGTCATTGCGGGTGTTAGTACCTATCGATCCTTTGTGGGTCCGACGACTTAGATGGATCAGTGATCTTCTCTATTGTCATTTGAAGAAGTATACCTGTGTGAGCTGAAACTCTGTTTTACTTTCCTTTGTGGATTGTGTTGTGCTATCCTGTGTGGATTTACGTTTTACTTTCCTTTTTCGATTGTGTTGAGCTATCCTGTGTGGATTTCACATTTTGCTTTCCTGTGTGGACTGGGTTGTACTTGAGCTCGGATAATGGAGCCGAGCAGGAATTGAAGACTTAGGTATATGTATGGGCATATACCTAAGCCGTGTCGGACGTTACTTCGTGATTGTATCTTTCCTTTGTGGTTTATACTTTGTGGATTCTGGGAGACCTTCGGGGGTCTCGGGGTCCCTACTGAGTAGCTTATACTCATCCCTGCACAGGCTATGCCCGCACTACGTTGTGTTGGTTGCAGACGACGGACAGCGCTGATCGTGGTGGAGGCTTGCGGAGCAGGATGGTACCTGGAGGTGGACCACTGGGCGAGACGTACTCAGAGCGGTCAGGTGGACCCGAGGAGCAGTGGAGGCTTTCTGTACCCACCCTTCAGGTGGGACTTCCAGAGGATGGCTCGACGTTGCGGATTTACTTTTCAGTTGCTGTTTTTCCCCTTTTAGTTGTACTTTATAGTTGGGCTTGTATTTCCGGACCCCTTTACTTTTCCGCACTTACTGTTGTACCAGCTTTTACTTAGTGTTTAATTTTTCCGCTTGCTTACTCTATAGTGCTTGTTTACTTTTCAAAGGAAATTCCTTCCCTTTTTCCGGGATTTTACGCCTTGGTGCTAGTCACCAGCCCCTTGCCTATGGAAGGCGGGCTTGGGGTAGTCACGGCACGGGCCCCGAGGATGGGTCGTGAAAAATTGGTATCATAGGTGGTCGGTTCTACCGCAGACTCTGATCTTTCTTCTATGTGAAGCAATAGTGTTTAGTGTATTGGGTGTGGTTATCAGTCCAGGGAGTCCAGTGTTGGTGCGGCGGCCGACGTATCCGTACACCAGGACCCTGACTTCTGATTTCCGACTTAATGCACGAAAACATTGATTCCATGTGTGTTTCAAGTTTTCTTTGTGATTACTTCATATCAGATCACCAGGTATACTGTTCTGACCATGGCGCACCTGTTTCCTTTTCAGGATGGCCCCACGACGGCAGCCAGCTAGGGTTCCGAGAGTGGTACGTGACGATAGCCCGCCGAGCGACGAGGCCTCGGTACAAGGCCCTTTGACGGCGGAGGCACCAGTGGTACCTCTACCCGCCGAGCCACCGATGCTTCCAGCACCAGCCGCTGACGATGCACGTCACCTCAGTGCACTGCATGAGTTCCAGCGCCAGTGACCACCCTGGTTCCACGGGGAGACGGACCCCCAGGCAGCCGAGGACTGGATGGAGGCAGTGGTGTGAGTTTTCCGACTAGTGAGGACACCAGCAGACCTCATGGTGATCCTCGCAGCGAGCCTACTGCACGCAGCAGCAGGACGATGGTGGAGCTTGATACTCCAGGTGCACGATGAGGCCCCTCTCATCTGGACACACTTTGAGGGCCTCTCCTGCTCAGATTTCGTCCTGGCCACCCTCTGTGCGGTGCACATCCAGGAGCTTCTTCAGCAGCGGCAGGGCAGCTTGACGGTCACCCAGTACGCGGTGAGGTTTACCGATCTTTCTCGCTACTCGATAGATATGGTACAAGACCCATTCTTCCAGGCCCGGACCTTTGAGCAGGGTTTGAGACATGAGATCAGGGCATCGCTGATCTCCCTCAGCATTCCGACTCAGGCAGGAGTGCTGGAGCGAGCCCTTTTGATCGAGAGCTTTCTTGCTGAGTCTACTTCAGCAGCGAGACCTACCGCGGGGCGGCACGTAGCAGAGTATTCCGCAGCAGGCAGTCGTCTGATGACTCAGGGGTCCAGGCAGACTAGACCCTCACGCAGACGACCTCAGGACACTGACTCAGCAGTGCGGGGCACACAGCGCGGAGCCAGTCTTTCGAGAGGCAGACAGTGCTACACTTGCGGCGGGCAGGGTCACATGGCTCGTGACTGCCCGACCCACCGTGCCGAGGACCAGTAGACAGTTGAGGGGCCACCCAGGCAGAGGCATTGGGTCGACCGTGGTGGTCAACAGGGAGAAGGCAGACGAGGTAGAGGAGCTGGCTGAGCAGTAGGTGGTGGATGACGCTTTGAGGCTCTACCACCACCACCACCACCAGGAGGCCCGCCCCAACCACAGGGAGCTGGCGGGAAGAGACAGGCACAGCTCCAGGCAGCGGAGACCCATGACCACGGCGCGCCCGAGATGATTCGAGGTACGATCTGTGTCTATTCCACCCTTGCTACAGTTCTTATAGACACAGGAGTGAGTCACTCTTTCATAGCTGCTGCCCTTGTTCGGAGCTCGGAGATTCCGACAGAGCCGTTGGCTCGATCCTTACGGCTATAGACTCCTACGGGAGCAGACTCGATGATTACGCACTGGTGCCAGCAGTGTGAGCTTACTCTAGGAGGCGACAGATTCGGCTGGGATCTTCTTGTAGTAGCATCGAGGCCTTACGAGGTCATCTTGGGCATGGATTGGTTATCTACAGTCCATGCACAGATTGACTGTATTAGGCGCAAGGTGCGATTGTATGCACCGACGGGAGCAGGTTCACCTTCACCGGCGAGAAGGGAGCCTTCGCAGCACAGGATGGACTTCCGCAGAGGAGAGGATAACCCATCACTCATCAGTTGGCTAGCCTCATCCTAGGAGCAGTTGACGTGCGGAGTCCTAGTTTTCCTGCAGTGGTGGATCAGTACGCGGACGTCTTTCCCGATGACGTTCCAGGGCTACCTCCTCACAGAGAGGTAGAATTTTATATTGACCTATACCCCGGGACAGCCCCGATATCGACTCCAGCATATCGGATGGCCCCCGCTGAGCTTCGAGAGCTACGGGTACAGTTGGAGGACTTACAGGGCAAGGGTTTCATCCGACCCAGTGTTTCACCCTGGGCTTCGCCAATATTGTTCGCCAAGAAGGTGGACGGGAGCTTGCGAATTTGTGTCGATTATCGTCACCTGAACCAGGAGACAGTGAGGAACAAGTATCTGCTACCGAGGATTGATGACCTCTTTGATCAGCTCAAGGGATCACGGTGGTTCTCGAAGATAGACCTCAGGTCAGGCTATCATCAGCTCAGAGTTCGAGACAAGGATGTGAAGAAGACGACCTTAAGATGTCGGTATGGCCACTATGAGTTCTTGGTTATGCCCTTCGGCGTAACCAATGCTCCAGAAGTGTTCATGGGCCTCATGAACAGGATCTTTCAGCCATATCTCGATCGATTTGTTGTGGTCTTCATCGACAACATTTTGATATACTCGACGACTGAGGAGGAGCACGCCTATCACTTGCGAGTTATACTAGACACACTCCGAGAGCACCAGCTTTATGGAAAGCTCTCTAAGTGTTAGTTCTAGATACGTGAGGTCCACTTCTAGGGACACGTCATTTCTGAGGTGGGAGTTGCAGTGGATCCTGCGAAGATCGAGGTAGTGCTAGCTTGGGAGTCACCGAAGAGCGTGACAAAGGTGAGGAGTTTCTTGGGACTAGCTGGATACTATCGGAGGTTTGTGCCAGACTTCTCCAGAGTTGCGGCACCACTCTCAGCTTTGACGAATAAGGGGAAACCCTTTGTGTGGTCAGACAGATGTCAGCTGAGCTTCCAGGAGCTGAGACAGAGATTGACCAGCGCACCTATCTTGAGGTTGCCTGAGGAGGGAGTAGGGTACGTAGTCTATTGCGATGCATCAGGGACTGGACTCGGATGTGTCCTGATGCAGGAGCGGGCAGTGATCGCCTATGGATCACGTCAGTTGAGGCCGCATGAGTAGAAATACGCTACCCATAACCTGGAGTTAGCAGCAGTGGTCTTCGCTCTGAAGACATGGCGACACTATCTGATGGGTGAGCACTTTACAGTCTTTTCTAACCACCAGAGTCTCAGGTACATCTTCTCGCAGAAGGACCTGAACCTGAGACAGCGGCGATGGTTCGAGTTCCTCCAGGACTATGACTTTTTATATAGTCTATACTCTTGGGAAGGGGAACGTGGTAGCCGATGCTCTCAGCAGGAGGACGGGCATTCAGCTACTTGAGGAGGCGACAGAGCAGCTAGCCGCTTTGCAGATATCGTTCGTGGATAGGGACTGAGCAGCCTTCCTTCAGTCTCTCACAGTCTCTCCTACACTACTACAGTGGGTCTGGGAGGCACAGCGTGGGGACGCTGACTGTGAGACGCGGCGTGCGCAGTTATCCTCAGGACATGCACCTGATGGCTTCTCCTTTGGAGCAGAGAACGACATCCTTTTCAGAGGACGTACCTTGGTACCGGTCGCTTTACGAGAGGAGGTGCTGAGAGAGTTTCACACTTCTCCTTTGGCGGTACATCCTGGGGTGGCGAAGATGTACCAGGACCTCAGACGACAGCACTGGTGGTCGGGCATGAAGAAGACTGTGGCAGAGTTTGTTTCTCGATGCCTCACCTGCCAGCAGGTGAAGGCAGAGCATCAGGTACCAGCAGGCTTGGTACAACCCTTGGAGGTCCCGGAGTGGAAGTGGTACGACATATCTATGGACTTCGTGACTGGGCTTCCATGCACTTCCAGAGGTCATGACTCCATTTGGGTGATTGTTGACCGACTCACCAAGTCGGCACACTTCTTACCCATCAGAGAGCAGGGCTCAGTGGAGAGCTTGGGGCGTCTCTACGTTCAGGAGATTGTACGTCTTCACGGTGTGCCATCATCTATCATCTCCGATCGAGACACTCTCTTTACTTCCCGGATTTGGAAGGGGTTGCAGGAGGCGTTCGGGATGCGGCTACGTCTGAGCACCGCCTTTCACCCTCAAACGGATGGTCAAACGGAGAGGACTATTCAGACTCTCGAGGACATGATCCGCGCATGTGTCCTCGACTTTGGTCGCAGCTGGGAGGACCACCTACCCTTGGTGGAGTTCGCATACAACAACAGCTACCACTCCACCATCAGGATGGCACCATACGAGGCGTTGTACGACAGACCTTGCAGATCTCCTTTGTGCTGGAAAGACCCTGGGGAGTCAGCACTTGTGGGACCAGTGATGGTCCAGGCCATGATAGAGAAGGTCCAGGTCATCCAGGAGCGGATGAGGACAGCTCAGAGCCGGCAGAAGTCTTATGCTGATAGGAGGCGGAGGCAACTAGAGTTCTACGATGGCGACCACGTCTTCTTGCGTGTCTCACCTCGATGTGGATTACGGAGATTTGGCCGAGGTGACAAGTTGTCTCCACGCTTCATCGGACCTTTACAGGTCCTCAGCAGGATTGGGGAGGTGTCTTATCGCCTAGCTCTACCACCTCAGTTGCACCGGGTCCACGACGTCTTCCACGTATCTCAGCTGAGGAGGTATGTGCACGACCCAACGCATATCATTGATTATGGGGAGCTGGACGTTGATAATGGGGCGACTTTTGCAGAGGTCCCTGTGGAGATCGAGGATCGATAGGAGCGGGTCCTATGTGGACGATTGATTCCTCTAGTGCACATCAGATGGCAGCACGGGAACCTCCAGGAGAGCACTTGGGAGCGGGAGGCTTAGATGCATGCTCAGTACCCACATTTGTTTCCCTAGATTATGATGTATCTTTATGGGGACGTAAAGCCCTGAGGTGGGAGTGATGTAAAGACCCGAAAAAATCAAGGAAATTTTTTTCTTAATTTTCTTTGGATTTTTACAAGAACGCAGTTTCTGACGGCACCTGATTCCGAGGCCCGGTGTGCCCAGAATCATTTTCCGAAGTTAGGCTCGGGTACGTTCAGTGAACGGACGAGCGGGTTTTTTCTAACTTTTGAACCGGTGCTCAGAATCAAATTCTGAGGGCACCGATGGAATTGAAGCGCTGGTAATTGCTTAGAAACGCCTCTTCCGGAGTTGCATTTGCTTGGGTGTGGTTTTTAATTTTTGGGCTTAAAGTTAAGAAATAAAATAAATTGTACGACAAACATTATTTTATTTCACTTAAGCCACTTGGAAGCCACTTAAAGCTACTTAAGCTGAGTTGTTGCGGATAAGGTGCTATCCAAAAATATCCTACCCTCTTGGTAGGATATTTGTAAGGTGGGGCCCACACGAGCCCCACTGTTTCTTTCCGCTAAGTAACGCACCCGCGAAAACCCGTCATTATGGAAGTCAACTGATTCATTTTCTTAATTTCTTAATGCACCAATTAATTGGGCGGTTTTATTCGTTGAATTAATTGGGCGGTTTTATTCGTTGAATTAATTCTATGAATTAATTTAATCGTTTTTAACCTGTTTTCAATCCGTTGGTGTAAAAATAAAATAAGACCAACGCACGACTTCTGGAAAAATGTTCGTTGAGAGGATTTGAAAGAAACCAAGAGTTCTTCATCCTCCTTCGCAAAGAACGCGAAGAACGCGAAGAACGCCGAGCCCTCGGAAATCGACGACGCGACGCCAAGTTCCGCGACGCCGGCAATTCTTCTTCCATGACGTTCTTCTGCGACAATCCAACCCCGCGACAACCTTCGATCGGCAGCGACAAGGTAGGGGGTTGCGCTTTTTTTTTTAAATTTCCTTTGTGGATTAAAACAACAATATGGATTTAATTATTATTAATTAAATCTGTTGTTCTTGGTCCTCGAAGTTCGTCGATGCAACACCGGATACCGCGACGACGCGACGATCCCCTCCTTCCGCGACGATCAATTCCATGAAGAATGCGCGTGCGATGACTTGACGAGGTATGGGATTTTTATTTGAGAACAATATTTTTTCCCGTGATTGTTTCTTTTAAAATAAAGAACCCGGTTTCAAAGAGAACAATTTTTATTTATTAAAATTGTTGTGGTTATGTTTTTTTATGTGTTGATTAATCCTCCCAACTGTTATCGCCTAACGCGGAGGGTGCGGGCCAAACAAACATGGCCCGAAAACCCACCGCAGTTCTTCCTTGTTGTGCGGATTTGGTGGGCGACGAAGAAACGTGCCTCAGAGGCGATTAAATGATCCCGCAGTGAAGAACGGAACCCGGGAGGAACAGCGGCGCAGACGGGAAGGAAAACGGACCACCAGAGCAACTCCAGTGGCCCGCGGAAGCCTCCGGCGGCGCCTCGGCGTGCCGCCGCGGCGGCGGCGGCCAGCGGACCCGCGGCCGCGCGGGTCCAGCTCTCACGCATGGGACGCTGCATAGCCGCGTCCGTTGACTCCAGCGCGGCCCCACGTGGGGCCGCGACACTTCCATCCCACGGGGGCAGTGCCCCGCGGCTGCCACGCTCGGCCGCTCGGCTGAGCCGAGCCGGGCCGGCCTGACCGGCCGGGTCGCGCCCTGGCCAGACCAGGCTGCACCGAACCGGGTCCGACCCGGACCCGGGTCGGGTCGACCCCATTCGGGCTGACCCAGGGGGGGTTGGGCCGGGTCGGTCCGGGCCCAGACCCCCCGTCTTCGGACCGTTTTCGGTCTTTTGCCCGTAACTTGAGCTACGGGCCTCCGAACGATGCGCCGTCAGCGGCGATGAGATTTTTGGATCGAGACGGTCATTTCGGTGTATCGCACTCAAGGTTTCAAAATACTTTGGGTTCATCCGGGTTGGTTCGTACACGAAACCAACCGGGCCCTCGGAGCGGAAACACTCATATCTTGAGTTACAGACGTCCGATTGACGTGTCGTCGACTTCGTTGAATTCCTCTAAGTGAGACAGATCTTTTGGCATACTCCGCCCGAGGTTTGGACGCAGGTGGATTAAAGTCGGGTTGGTTTTGCTTTAAAAACCAACCGGGCCCTTGGACGAAAAAGCCAATATCTCTCAGACCGGGTGTCCGATTGACGCGCTGTCTGCGACGTTGAGTTTCTGTTGACGATACAGAACTTTTGGATACATCAACTCTGGAATATGTGTCAGTTGATGTATCAGCCTCTCGGCTCATGGAGCGGACCCTCCCGAACGAGCTTGCTATGTGCGGGAACCCTAGAGCTGGCTGCGAATGCTACTGTGACGGCGACGACTGTGCAGAGATCCTCAGTAGATTCGACGGCGATGACTACAACACTCAGTGATCCTTTGTGGGTCAGTGCTACCGATCCTGTGTGGGTCCGATCCTATGTGGGTCAGCGCTCAGCGGTTCTGTGTGAGCCAGCGCCTACAGGTCCTGTGTGGGCCCGATCTTGTGTGGGTCTTTGCGGGGGTTAGTTACCTATTGATCCTTTGTGGGTCAGATCCTTTGTGGGTCATTGCGGGGGTTAGTACCTATCGATCCTTTGTGGGTCCGACGACTTAGATGGATCAATGATCATCTCTATCGTCATTTGAAGAAGTATACCTATGTGAGCTGAAACTCTGTTTTACTTTCCTTTGTGGATTGTGTTGTGCTATCCTGTGTGGATTTACGTTTTACTTTCCTTTGTGGATTGTGTTGAGCTATCCTGTGTGGATTTCACGTTGTGCTTTCCTGTGTGGACTGGGTTTTACTTGAGCTCGGATGATGGAGCCGAGCGAGAATTGAAGACTTAGGTATATGTATGGGCATATAACTAAGCCGTGTCGGACATTACTTCATGATTGTATCTTTCCTTTGTGGTTTATCCTTTGTGGATTCTGGGAGACCTTCGGGGGTCTCGGGGTCCCTACTGAGTAGCTTATACTCACCCATGCACGGGCTATGCCCGCACTACGTTGTGTTGGTTGCAGATGACGGACAATGCTGATCGTGGTAGAGGCTTGCGGAGTAGGACGGTACCTGGAGATGGACCACTGGGCGAGACGTACTCAGAGCGGTCAGGTGGACCCGAGGAGCAGTGGAGGCTTTATGTACCCACCCTTCATGTGGGACTTCCAGAGGATGGATCGACATTGCGGCTTTACTTTTCAGTTGCTGTTTTTCCCCTTTTAGTTGTACTTTACAGTTGGGCTTGTATTTCCGGCCCCCTTTACTTTTCCGCACTTACTGTTGTACCAGCTTTTACTTAGTGTTTACTTTTTCCACTTGCTTACTCTGTAGTGCTTGTTTACTTTTCAAAGGCAATGCCTTCCCTTTTTTTGGGATTCTACGCCTTGGTGCTAGTCGCTAGCCCCTGGCCTATGGAAGGCGGTCTTGGGGTAGTCACGGCACGGGCCCCGAGGACGGGTCGTGACAAATTAGTCCATGAAACTTTTATAATTTTCTTCCCTTTGCTCTTATAATCTGATTGTCATTGGGGTTTGATTAATGAAAAATTATACTTTGTATGAACCTTTTCTTTGTATTTAAAATATCTATTTTATAAAGTCCCATTCAATTTCATTATGTAAAATTTAATAAAATTTCTCACAAGATATGATAGATCATTATCTAAATATAGATGAATTGAATTATATGATACATCCATTGTTGTTTTGAGAAGTTTTTCATCATGTTTGATATGATTTTTAACTTCATTATTCACCTTATACTCATACATCATTAGATTACCAATTAATTCCTTTATAGATAAACTTTACACATATTTATATTGTCATATAGATGAAAATATTCCTTTCCACATTGAGGATAGTAATATGGGTACTTTTATCACTTTATCTAATTGTGAAATTGGATCTCCAATAGTAGTATCATTATTGACAATATCGGTCAATATTCCATTCACTAGAGTAATAGTTTCTTCCTAACACATTCTAAATTAATAAAACCTTAGGTTCATAATAGTGTAACTTAATTGTTTTACATTTTCAGTTCCTTCATAAGAAACCAGAACAGTTTACCACATTTCATATTTAGTAGGAAATTGAGATACTCTGTTTAATTCATCAGTTTCTAAACCTTGCATAATATAATTCATGGATCTTGAATTGATATCATATAATCTTTCTTGATCATTATTCCAATATTCCAAATATTCCTTAGGAATATCATAAAGTTTAATAGATTTTAAATAAACCCTTATTCCACAATGTTTCAAAAAATAACCATACGTGTTTTCTAAAATCCGTAATTTTCACCACTAAAATAATGAGCACATACAATCAACATAACTTATATAGAATCATCAATTTTAAGACACCATTATCTGAATCTTTGAATAATGTTTTTAGAGACAGTAAATATTAAGTAGAGCCTTCTGATACAACTTTTGGATATTAAAAAATAATTTTAATGAATAAAATATACCAGGTAAGCACTGCCTCTGATACCAATTTTTTGGTAGCAATATAAACGATGAAGACAAAAACAAAATAGGGGGGAGTGAATTGTGATCTTTGAAAATTGTGATAGATTCATATCAAATCTATTATTAAGAAGAAAATATTTTATTCTATAAAACATGAGTGAGTAATGGAAATAAATAAAATAAATGAACACATGGATTTATAGTGGTTTAGGGTACAAAGATCCCATAATCCACTCTACCAATGCTCAAATCCATGAGAATTGTTGATTTACACTATCAGGTCCTCTTATCCTATGGCCTTTAAAAAGCAATTGAGTGAAGGTAGTTGAAACCTTACAAGGATTTTACAGGGCCTTATGGTTCTTTTACAGGGAACCAAAAATCTACAACTTAGTGAAAAAAGATGAAACTTAACCATTACTGAGTTTTAGAAGTCGAAACTCCACCAAATCAATATAGATTGATTTATTTTGAGAATAATATTTGAGCTTAAAAGTTGTAGTAACAACAGAAAAATGTATTTAGATCTTCAATAACACACAACTATAAATATATATTCAATGTTTTATATGATTTCACCAAACAATGATATAGAAAACATAATACATATGTTTAAACATGTCTGTATAAAAAGTTTATATCAGAAAAATGATTTATCATTTCTTACAGAAGAATATGTAACTATAAACTGTAATAGCAACAACATAAAATAGAGAGAGATGATAGATCAAAACACATGTCTGTATCGATTAGAAGCGTATTTATATTTATAAAGTAGGTTGAACAAATATGAGTCAAACTATCTTCAGAAATATCACAAAATAAATATTGAATATTTTAATTTAAAATCATTTAAGAGAGGTCGTAACTTGCCATAAGAATAGTAACGATTTTTGTATGGGAATTTGATATGTTAAAATATTCATAACGATCCATTTAATTGGTTGAAAAATAGTTTCAAATAGATATTTAATTATTTTAATAGGGTTTCATTAATGATGAATAATATCATAGATTTTAAACTCCATCATTGAATAGTCAAACACATGGTTCCTTCATGTGGTGAAAAAAATACAAATGTAGGGTTGAAAACATACAATTTATCACAAAAGTAGGTTTAATGTAACATATATTTGTTTTATCAAATGTATGGTTCCTCATAAATGTAGGGTTTCTTAACCATACTTTCCTGATAGAAAATGGTCCATGATCCATATGTGCAATTCCAAACATAGGGTTGTTGATGCATAATATATTCTTACTGACATAGGGTATGAACAATGTTTCTATAATATGTTTAAATGCATATTTAATACTTCAAAAAATATTTATTGTGGATCAATGTCATGAATATATTTATACAATAAATATTCAGGTGAATAATAATTTCTTTAAATTAAATTAATATTTAATTAACTTCTAACATAATTTTGGGAATTTGTGAGTGTCAAGAACAAATTTTTTTTAATGAAACTGACAAGTCAAAACAAACTCAATAAATCCATTTTATTTTGCAATATTAACATGAAATCGTGTTTTAGCAGTAGAGGGTAAGTCCTTCAGGCATACCCTATACTTATTTTAGAATCATATATAACTTTTATGAGTATTTATTCTCATTATTAATATTTAAATGAATTTATATACAATTTTTATGTTTTTGAGGAAATGTGTCTTCCACCGATTTTGAATAAATTTGTTTTTATTTTTATCAATGATACCCTCATGTAATCTATATTTGAGGAGGAAAACATATGACCTTCAAATATTGTTTTTTAAACCTTAAGGGGGAATCAGTTACCTGAAAATTTATCAATGTTTCACTTCAATATGTACCTGGTGCACTTCTTGGGGGCATGTGATATCTAGAACAAGAGTGTTAATAGAACCTGAAAAGGTGATGGATGTAATTTCATGGGATTGGTCTAGGAATGTTTTTTGATATTTATAGATTTTTGGGTTTATCTAGATAAAAACACAGATTTAGATAGGATTTCAATTTTATAAGAGTACTGATGAGAAACCTAACCAAGAAATGGGTGAGGTTTATGTGGTTTGATTCCCATGGAAATTTATTTCTAGTGCTGAATGGAAGATTGAACTCAACACCAATTATGATATTACTTGATTCAGGTTAGGTGTATACCTAGTATTGTGATGCATCTGGAGTTAGGCTCGGAGTATTCTGGATATAGGAAGATCATGTGTTTACATATAAATAAATAAATATATATATATATATATATTAGAACATTTTAGGATTCTTAGAAGAAACTATCTAACATATCACCTAGAATTTTTAGATGTGGTTCCAAAATGGATATGTTTGCATCATTATCTATTGGATGAGGGTTTCATGGTATATGAAAATCATAATATCCTTAAATTAAGTTTATTATTGTGTGATTAAAATTTTTGTAAGAGTTAATGGGGTGAGTACCTTCAAATTTTTTATTTTTTTCTTTTGTTTACCCCAAAGAAGGAAACATCATTGCCATTTATTTGAGAATGAGAAATCAGACTTGAGGTATGATGGAGTCCATAAGTCAGTGATACATGATTACTACTTTTATTGAAATTTATTTCTATTTATATATATATATCAATGTCAAAAAGAACTTATATATTAATCCATTATTTATTCACTTCCCCATAGGGTAAATATTAGATAGTTGTCGGAACTAGAGTGATTGTCCTTGAGGGATGACATATGTTGTGGAGAGTTCCACTAGATTATAATATCAATGAAAATGATATTATTCATGTCCCTAACCATTCCTTATTTACCAAAGATATGCGTGAAGAATTAATGATGGAAAATCATCCCTTGAAGGGTGAAGTACATATGGGTTTGACAGAAATGCATCATGACATTCCTAGGTAGTACTAGTATCTAGTGGTGAAAAATGAGACTATATGCTATGTGACATAGTTACTTACCTATCAATGTATAAATGTTTTGTGACCCATATAATTTTGGTCTTTCACTACCATTTCACATTCGTGAGTGGAAATGAGATTGTATTAATATGGAATTCAAGTGTATTTTTCCAAGGATACGCTTGAGGAATCATATTTTATGGTTTATCATCAATTAGTTGACTAAGGTAGCTCATTTTTTACCACTTTTATATAATTTCACTATGGATGATCTATAAAATATTTAAATTATAGAGATAGTTTATCCATATAGAGTGCCGTAGATTATTTTTTTTGTATCAAGATACCCTCTTAATCGCACACTTTTGGTAGGGAATACAAAAGGTGCTCGATATGAAGGTACACATGACTAATTCTTGTCATCCATAGACTAATGAATATTATATTCTTAACATTTATATTTTGGATGATATTATATAAGAATTAATTTTGGTATTTTGTAGTTCCTCAGAGGAAAATTTTTATTTAACAAAATTTCTTTCCAATAATAGTGTGTATAATTCAATTTAGATAGCTCCTTTTGAGGCCTTACATGGTAGGTCATGTCGTTCACCATTATGTTAGCTCGAATATGGGGATTCAACACTTTTTGGGTAAATTTCCAGGTTTAAAATATATGATAATTTTCATATGATTAGAATGTAGCTAGAAAACACCTAGGATAAGAAAAATGACATATGCTGATCATTGATGGAGACCTCTAAATTTTGAAGTTGGAGACAAGATTTTGTTACAAGTGTCACCAAGATTGGGAGATCACCATATTTAGATGTAAGGAAAGTTGGAACATATGTATATTAGCTCGTTTGAGGTTGTGGAGCAGACCCATGTTATGGAATTCATGCTTTCCCTTACACAATGTTTCGATTTCATGGAAAACATTTTTTATGTGTCAAAACATTGGTAGTATCACCCTAATCTATCATTTGTGACCAACATCAATGATATTGAGCTAGAGACTAATTCATTTTTTGAGTAGTTTCCATATTTCATAGTGGTTTGGGGGAAAACTATACATAGGGAGAGGATTCCTCTATTATGAGTGATATGGTTGTGTATAATAATACAAGAGGATACATGGGAGTGAGTGATATATATTCAAGCCACGTGTCCTATATTATTCACCAATGATGCTCAAGTGAAAAAATCGAGGATGATATATTTTATGGTGGGGACATGGTAATATATCTGGTCTTTCATGAGGTAAAATATATTTAAAAAATATGCAAGTCCTCATGTTTTACTCTTGTTTTATATGATTACGATAGTAAGAGAGGGAGAAGAACACATCTGATCAAGCTGAAAGAGACGTGTAGATATTTGGAGAGATGTATGGTCCATTGGATAGAATGTGGGTACCATTAGAAAATTTGTGGGATAAGACATAGTTTTATAGCTTTGCTAGGATAGACAACCAACCAGTGAGCTAGGGTCGACCAGAACATGGACCATTAGGTAGCCAATAGAGACCAGTTGCTAGACGCAGGGATTCCTTGATGATAATTTATTAAGTAGTTGTGATGTAATTTAACCGAAACCCCTATTTCATAATTCCTCATTCTCCCTAACCTTAACACGATCTGTATAGATAAATAGACATTATTCAGTGGGTTTTAACTCAAATCACAAATTTCTTGGGCATTTGAAGCATTGTTGGTTGTGTTTGATATGAATATGCAAGTATAACTCTGCTTATGCCTTATATCACTATTTTTTCTTATTTTTTTTGTTTCATATCTCTAAATTTATGAATTTTTGGCTAATATGTGGTCTTTGTGTTACTAGGATCTATTTTTCTAGTGATAATTTGAAATTAGGGCTTATTATTCTTGAGTTAAATGGCTTCAAGCTATCCATTTCTATTTTACTAATATTTTCATGTATATATGATGTGTTTCCATGTATAAATATTATTTTCTTGGCCTTAACTAATTTATAGTTGAATCATGTACATTAATAAAATTTAGTATACCCTTCCATAGGGTCTAAGTGGCATATTTGCATATAAAAATTGAAATGTAGGCCACTATGTATGGTGAACCAACCATTGATAATTTAGATAAGATTAAAGTGGTGACTCATGGAGTTCAATGGGATCACCAAATAACTAGTGGTCTTTTATAGTATTCCTGATATGTACACTAAAATCAAGTGATTGATTTGGTTTACTTATTTTTAACCTTTGATTGAATATAATAGATAACTTCTGGATATACAATTTAATAGGTTATTTGATAATGAAATTTTGAAACTTGATTATAAACTTTATTGAATGGATTCAAATATATTGATTATTTGGTTACCTTGATGTGATCCCAAGGATTTGGTATACCTATTTTTATAATTATTATTGTTAACTAACCTTGATGTGATTCCAAGGATCTTATATTTATATAGTTATAATTATTATGGAAGCTAAACCAAGGATATTGCTATATGGATATGGTTTGGCCATTATATATAAATTTATATGGTTGAATTTTGATATAGTTCCAAAGATTTTGTGTCCTATTATACTTATAAACAAGACTACTGTATTGTGTATAAGAGAATTTATCCCTGGATGGAGGAGGTGAGGTAAACCTCGAGCACCCCCTAAACCCATGGGTTGACGAAATATATTATTTTCCCATTACTTATAAAACATTATTTCATTTATTCACATAACTATATTATATACTCACACTAGATATTCTTTAGACCCCATTAGGGTGGTATACTAAGCTTTACTCACACCATTATTTGGAAAAAATTGGAATCTTAGTAGAATTCATTGTTATAGGTATGGATAAAGGAAAGTATCATATGATTGATGGGTGATCAAGTATGTATAGATTAGAGTGTGGATAATGGGACTAGTCATGGCCTTCAAACTAGTCGGAAATTATCTTTAAATTTGGGATTATTTTGGCATTTTATAATTTACTATATGATCTTATTTTAATTTCATCGTGGTTATGTGTTCAGATTATTTGGATCTTTCCTTGATTTATGATTTTGAAGGTATGTTATGGATTAATTTTTTATGTTTTCTACTATAATTTCTTCTCTAATGAGTGGGTGTATTCTCCCCATGATCTTTTTAAGACCCTCAATTATAGTGGGTAGTATCTAGCATATGGGGAGACAAGATTGAGACTATGTAGTGACACAATTTTTTTACTTATGAGTGAACCATTCAAGGAAATTACACTACCATGACATAAATATCCTGATTATAGTTATAATCATTATTCAGTCCTAAATTATATATAGACATGTCATAGTTTTCTTTAATTATTAAATATCATGATGTTGATGTGTTAAGTTGTAATTAAATAAAATGGTTATAGTGAAGAAAAATTGAGATGATGAGTTGGATATGCATCATGGAAATGAAGTGCATACTGTTAATCTATCTATGTATATAAAATAATTTGCAGCTATTTCTAGAATTTGAGTGTCATTCAAATTAAGAGAAAAAGGACACCCCATGGTGCGTGATGATGAGAGAGTTAAGGGAATGATTTAAAAAACAAGTCTTATTCATTAATTCAAGAAGAGATGAATTTCTTATTATGAAGAATGTGTTTATTCTATGACAAGATTGTTCAAAACACAATAGTTCCTTGTATATGTTCGTGCACACGTAGATGGAATAATGAAGGTATTATGTAAAGATAGATTCATAATAATTTTAGATTTGATGTAGATATTTAAAAACCAAATCTAATGGAGTTATTTTTATAGATCATTTAAAATTAATTTAAAGATGAAGAATGATGGAGGATTTATGTGATGGGATTGAAGGTTTTTTATATTGTTTGTATGAAAATGATTTATAGGTGTTGGCGCCAAAATATGGAACGAAAGGAAGGCACGAAAAAGGCTGGCGCGCTGCCTCGCAAAGCCCCGACGTGAAGCCCCGATGCGAAGCCCCTACGCGAAGCGCCCCAATCATGGCGGCCTCGCGAAGCTCCAGAGGCGGTAATGCTCCGCGAACGCATTTGACGTTCACGAGCCCGCCGCGAAGCTCCAGAGGCGGTAAAACTCCGCGAACGCATTTGACGTTCGCGAGACCTCCACGAAGCTCCAGAGGCGGTAACGCTCCGCGAACGCATTTGATGTTCGCGAGCCCGCCGCGAAGCTCCAGAGGTGCTAAGCCTCTGCGGACGCCGTTGACGTTCGCGAGCGCGCCGCGAAGCACCTGAGGCGGCGCGCGAGTTCTGCTTCGCGGCGCCCCTTGCCTATAAATACTGGACTCCCCCTGAGTCCCAAAGGACGGAAAATCCGACCTTTCGGATTCTCCTCTCCCGAATCGCGAAACACACTTTGCCCCGGGAATCATGAGCTCCGCGAGGTACTTCTACTTTGCGAGAGGCCTTTTCTTTGTCTCGTTTTGAGCCCCTCTTCTGAGAGGGATGCCCTTCGCGAAGCTCAAGGACATTCGCGAAGGAAGGGGATATCCAAGGGAACCCGGGAAGCCGCAGAGCGCTTATGCTTCGCGAAACACCCAAGCTGCATTAGTGATCCATATGCTAAGGCGGGATCGCTACACATCGCGAAGCACACTGCTTCGCAGGACCCTGCTTCGCGAGGCACCTATTCTTCGCGAGGCAGTGCTCGACGAACACTGTTTCACTTCGTGAAGCACCTTCCACTCACAACTATGCCCCATGCTAAGGCCAAGGCACTCCACTTCGTGAATCACACTCCTTTGCTTAGAAATTCCTCTTCCCGTGCGACCCTCCAGTTTTGCACGATGTGATTTCAAAGTTCCATTGACAATACCACCAGTAGCGTTGCATCGCCTAATGCTTCTTCGCATAGGCACACTAACGGCTATTGCTTCTTCGCATAGCCACGCTAACGTGGACCCCTTGATGGTTCGTTCCAAAACCCCCCTTAACCATGGCCTTACTGGTACCTTCCCTTCCCCAAGGACCAGAGGGTACCGGTTATGTATGTCCTAGGGGTGCGGAGTGAACCCACCTCGTCTGAGCTGCAGGACGTTAAACTGCCAAGCACCACGTCCTCAGCACATGACGTTAAACTGTGACCCGACCTCGTACCTATCATGAAGGGTCCCCCCAGCTCGAACATTCTTTACACCACTCATCTCCACAGGAATGGAATCACCCATCCACAAGGGATGATGTCCTCCTTATTGGAGTGGCGTATGTTCTCAGGAGAAGGGTGACCCTAATTCCCCAACGGATGGCTGCACCCCTGCATCTCCGTACTTCCCCACTACCAAGGTCAGTGGAGGGCGTGATAGGGAATGAGGCACCCCCCATTTGGGCCTCCATCCTGGAGTAAGTCCCAGCACCATGGGCTGCCTAATGCGTAAGCCCCTCTTCGATTCTCACGGACGCATCCTTCACGACGTGATCGTCAGGTCCTTGCAACCTCTTGTTTCTCACACCGAGCATGACTCACGTGGGCTCAGAGTGAGCACCGACCCTGACCCCCACCCAGCGAACTACGAGGTATTTGATCTATGTCAACGCATGGTACGTAGGAAGCCTCCATGAGGTTCAAGCCACATTTCTCGGTCGTTCATTCACGTCGAGTTTCTCCCTCGTCCAGCATGACGTTAAACTGCATGCCCTCGTCCAACATGATGTTAAATTGTATGCCTTTGTCATGCATGACATTAAACTGCACACCCATTCCCACATGAACTACGAGGTCTTTGATGCATGTCAAGGCATGGTACGTAGGAAGCCTTCCAGAGGTTCAAGCCCACCACTCATTGGACCAAGGTACACTTTCACGTCGGTTCGCTGAAAAAGCCCCATTTGAACTACGAGGTCTTTGATCCATGTCAACGCATGGTACGTAGGAAGCCTCCATGAGGTTCAAGACCACCCATCATCCAATTCACGTCGAGTTCTACCTACTTCCAGCAGGACTTTAAACTGCAATACCAGTCCGACGGAAAGCCGTTGAGACTAACCCGAACTACGAGGTCTTTGATCCATGTCAAGGCATGGTACGTAGGAAGCCTCTACGAGGTTCAAACCCACCATCTGGTCGTTCCGACCTCATTCACGTCGATTCACCCCCGTCCCGCATGACATTAAACTGTATTCCACAACCCAAACTATGAGGACTTTTATCTGTGTCAAGGCATGGTACGTAGGAAGCCTCCCAGAGGTTCAAGCCCATCTCCCATTGGACCAAGGTCCCTCATTTACATCGGTTCAACGACACCCACCGCCCGTCGTTCATTCACGTCAGGATTCCCTATCGTCCCGCATGGCGTTAAACTGTACTCCACCAACCCTTTGAACTATGAGGACTTTGATCCATGTCAAGGCATGGTACGTAGAAAACCTTCCCCAGGTTCAAGCCCACCACCAGTGGACCCACGGGTCTAATTTCACGTCGGTTGACCGATGAAACCCTTTTAACTACGAGGTCTTTGATCCATGTCAAGGCATGGTACATAGGAAGCCTCCCCGAGGATCAAGCCCATCTCTCATCGGACCAAGGTCCACCTTCACGTCGGTTTACCGGCACCATCCCGAAGTACGCAGACTTTGATTCCTTGCCACGGGGATACGTAGGAAGCCTCCTCAAGGCTCAAGCCCAACTTCACCATCGCCCCTGCGATGGTCCCATTTCACTCCCCCTTTACTCCATTCATCCATCTACCGCCCATCCCGATTCTTGCCCGGACCGCTATATCTCGGTGAAACCATGTCGGTACGCTCCTATTCACAGCTGCCCATGGGCTGGCCCCGGTATCGGCATCCCTTCAAGGGAAATCCCTCAATCCGATCTATCCTAGCTAACGCTCCGGTTGGGTTGATCCGTCTCCGCTAGATGTTAAACTCATGACGTACCCTGTGTTAAACACGGGAAGCTGAGGAAAACCTCAGATATGTGTCTATGGCATATAATTCCCCACGCTCGATGTGGGATGCCTCGGGCTTCCACGCCCTCGAGAAGCCCTATGACCAGGGATAACAGACAGACATTCCAGGTTCCCCAGCATCCAGACACGCTACTGATGCCTCAACATGACTACTCTCCCGACTGAAGGTTGCTGCCCTGACTGGACCCTCTCGAATGTCCCGACAGAAGCAGTGTAATTAACCGTTGTCCATGGAAACATGGCACTGGGAAGAGTTTCACGAACTACGTATTAAATCTATGAGGGAGACCTGGACTAAGTGATGAGTTCTGAGGAGGAATCCATAGAAGGAAGAACCGACATCCCATCACCCCGTTTCGATCAAGGAGCAGAAGTCCCTGAATAAGGAGCGAATGCCACCCGCCTTTGGAACGAGAGAATGTGGGGCAACAAGCGCCGCACGTCCTCCTCCGCGGACGAACGGATGCGCGCGCCCCGGTGAAAGCGTCGGAAACAGAAATGGTGAACCTGACGTGAAATTATTCTCCTCAATATGGAGATTAGTAGCATTCGAGACACCAGTAGATTGACGTGTCACCAGATCCAGATATCCGGCGCCTGGTCCCGCCAAGCAAATAGCGGGCCTATCGTGAAACTCATCGGAAGTCGGGGTAGTAGAATGTGGGGCACTCCGTTCTGTAGTGTGTTGGTGTGGATCCTTCTTACAGACGTGGAGAATGGAAGGGCGTTGGGGCACTGGTCGTCAATCCTTTTCCTCTCAGTACTGACGAGTTGATCCCTTCGTTTCTCAGGAACCAGGTTTCTGTTACAGAGACGCGATCACCGCCCGCTCCTCGCCTACGCAGGGGCAGGGGACACACTGCCAGAGCCACCCCACATGGCACCGCTACCGCCACGATGGCTGCCACATCGCGGAATACAGGGCGCCCACGTCCCCTTTCCCCATCAGGGGTCATCCAGCGAAGGGTGATCAACAACCTCGTGCGCAGGTACAAGGAAGAAGGGGTCATCCCAACTCGGGATATGGACCGCCTGGACCTGGAGGCCTCCAGGCCCCGCCGTCAACTCCTCCCTAACAGGCCACACAGGGAGCCCCTGCTCCCCACCCCAACATTCAACCGTTTCGGGAGCTTGTCCCTGGAACACCTTGACGACTCCTCGCCTTACGCTGAAGAGGCGGGCACCATCCGGCTCAGCCCGCTCAGGGCCCCTACCCAAGGGATCCAGACGAGAGCTCCCATCCGGCTGCATCAGTGCTGCTGTCCGACTCCACAAGAAGACCAGGCATGCCATGCCCCTACACCACCTGCACCAGCTCGCCTGACCCGACGTCAGCGCCGGGCCTGGGCTGAGGACGCTCGCCCAGGCGCGTCGACGTCGACAACTACAGTGGAACGACCCACCACCGACTTGCATCATGAAGCCCCTGCATACACTGAGCAGGGTCACTCCTTCACCCAACCAGGATCGAGACCCCAACCGCCCCACGGACAGGCTGGGTTGACTCTCCGGGTGGTAGGCCTAAGTGGTGATCACCGCGAACTAACCCACGGTGATGTCACCCCTTACGGAGGCCCTCCCCGTCCCACTACTTCACAGAGCGTGGGCCTTCCACACTCAGAACTTCGTCATGGAGGTATGCCTCACGCTACCCCCATCCCGAAGGAAGACCTTCCCCGCGGTAGTGACGCTCAGCGCGGAAACCTTTCCTGCACCCACTATACAGGGTATGGAGTCCATCCTCCTGCCCCTGACCGCCGATCTGAAGGCACTGCCCATCCAGTCCTTCTCCAACGTGGGGGTCCCCCCTATGTCTTCTCTACGACCGACGAAGGTCCTCCTCGCCCCAGCAACTCGAGGAGTGAAGGTCAGCCTCGCTCCGCCCGCATCGACCATGGAGGTCCTCCCCATGCTTCTGCCGATTCCAACAGAGGCTCCGCCCACATGGGTGTTGTTCATGGAGGTCCTCCCCATGTACCCTTCGACATTTGCCCCGGTGCCCCTCGTGCCCCGGCTATCTCGAGTGGGGGTCCTCTCCGGCACGACGCCACCGCCACCCCGAGACTGCATGGTAGGGATCAACCCTATCCTGAAGAGCCACCCTGGGGCCGGAAACCGGGTCGTCGCCGCCACAAGAAGAATCCTGGGAAGGCTCGGGTGGAGATCAAACCTGCCCAGTTCTCTGACTCTGAAGCGGAATGTGACTCGGCGATGGAACCTTCTCCCCGCTCCTCCGTATCAAGGACTGGGGCAGGAACCAGACACGTTAGCCTCATTCTCCCAGAATATGAGGTCCACCAGATTCCCATCTCTCTCCGCAGGTACATCCAGGAGGAAGAAATCTTGGGAATTCTGCAGGTCTCGACCGCACAATCACCGCCATTGTCACCAGAAGCACCATCTACCTCTACCAGAGATCACGAAGATCTATTTTGGGGGCCGAAGGCGGTAGAGTGACGACACGACCTATCACCGGTAGCCGCGACTCCTATTACGGAAGCTGTGGCTATCAGCCCATCATATCGTGACATCGTGGCCAGGTCACCTTACTCTTCAGAGGATGACCCAGAATTCAGCGGCCAGTCAGCTCGCTCGCCGTACTCTCCGCCGCCGAGTTTACTATCCCAGAGGTCCGCCTTGGTACTGCTACCAGTCCCTCAGCGGCCCCCGGTTGATGAGTGGGGAAACACAGGGCTAGACCCTGAGTCTGAGCCCAGGAGCTTCTGGAGTATTCTTGCAGCAGATTACTTCCCGGAGAAGTTCTGGATGATGGCAGCGCTGAATTTTCGCATACCAGAGTCTCTTACCCCTGAAGAAGTGTGGTGATTTTGTCGAACCCTATGGGCGACACACTTCCGCCTTCGTTACGAATGGGTGGCGTACCCAAGAAGTCGAGATCACTTCGAAGAAATCGGCGAGCAGGGCCGCCTGATCGATGCGGCCGCACTTCTTATGGCCCAGCACCCTAAGTCGCCAGGCCGCCAGGGTGCCCTCCAACGGAAACGCATCTAGAGTTTCAAAGTACTCCGAAGGATCATCAGGGAAGCCACCCCCCATGTGCATGTCTGTGGTTGGGGACACTATGCCGCTCTCCTCTTCGACCCTATCCGACGGCATCCCGATTCATTATGTGACATTGAGGACATTCCCTCGAGAGGGGTCGCGGTCCCCATGGCCGACGTTGTGGACAAGGAAGACGAGCTTGAATTCCTTGATGGAGACTTACCCCTCGAGGGCGTACCACCACTGCTGGACCCATCAGGGATAGTTACCCGTCAGTAGAGGAACCTGCTAGGCCTCCCCGTACCCACCGAGTCGCTGGTACTCGGTCGAAACACTGACACTGGTAAGGAGCATGTCAGAACTGTCAAGCACTCCGACCCATCTTCCTCTGTGCAGAAAACGGACGAATATCCCGAGAAGGCCACGTTACGCCAACAGCTTGCTGAGCAGAAGAGGCTGGTTGACGAACTTTTGGCTGAGCGCGCCGCAGAGCGGCAACCCGACTATGGTAATCCCAGGATGGTGCAGCAGGGGCAGGAACAAGTTCCCCCCGGTGAGATGCCTCCAAGAAACCCTGATTATACTACTGCTACAGACAGGGCAGAAGCCGGAACGTATGGCAAGAGGGCGCGATACGCCTTTGCAAACCCCCCCGAACGACGGGGCAATCTGAAGAATCCAGCCAGGGTTCCCCCAGTCGCCCCGCAGGTCGTTCCGCTAGTTGATCCACGAGCTACCGAAGCCATCTACCGTGTTGAGGAACCTGGAAATGCACTTGTGGTTAGGGATCCCCATCAAGACAGGGACCCCCACCCGGATGATCTTATTGCGACGCTCACAGCCCGCCTCGAAGCGTTGGAAACGCGGCAGGTGGTGGTCCCACTGGATGGCAAGACTTATCCCACGTGGGTGGATGATATGCCTGCACCTCCGGGTTTTGGGAACCCCACTTTCTCACCTTTCAACGGGACAGGGGACCCACCACAGCACTTGGCACATTTTTCTTCCAGGTGTGTCCCCATGTTGGGGACCCCGGTTCAGCGAGAAGCCGCTAAGCTCCGATGTTTCGTACAGACATTGGAAGGTCTAGCATTCGTCTGGTACAGCCAGCTCCCTATCGGATTGGTGACCGGTTGGGAGGATCTTCGCGGGCAGTTCTTATACCAGTTCAGCTCCACCACGCAGAAGACCAGCATTGCAGACCTCTTCAAGTGCAATCAAAGGACTGATGAGCGGGTTGCAGATTTCATCGCCCGGTGGAAGGGACTTATGTATTCCCTCGATATGCCACTGACTCAGGAGAAATTACTAACGATGTGTGTGGGGAACGTCGAGACAGAGTTGGTACCCTCCCTAATTACCCAGAACTACCCTAGAGGGTTCAGAGATTTCTCAGATAAGGCTCAGCGCCTTGAAGAAGCCCTGTAACAGGCTAGTCAGGCACGTTTGTTGCCCCCCATGATCCCGGCCAGGAGGACCGCCAGGGCTGAGCCCGCCGCGGTGGCCCAAGTAGAAGCCCCTAGGCAGCTGGAATTACTGCCAGCGGCACCATCCCCGCAACCCCGCAGAGGTCCTCCACCTCAAGCACAAGATCCTTCCCAGCAGCGACCACCTCAGAACTGACAGGTTCCCCCGCGGAATGCGCCACCACCACCTAGGCGAGACAATCAGGAGCCGCCTCCTCGGCAGGCCCCTCCAGACCCTCGTCAGGGCCAGGCCCCCAGGGCCCCCTATCCGGAAAGAAGGTACCAGACTTATTCTTTCAACGAAAATCACGTCCCTGGCTACTTCCAAAGTGCTCTAGAGCAAAGGATTGTGCGCCTGCCCGAGTGCAGAAGGCCGGAAGAGGTGAATCTCACCGATCACCCCAACTACTGCCCTTATCATCAGATTCTGGGGCACACCCTCAAGCAATGCTATGTGTTTAAAGACTGGATTCAAGACCAGGTCAACAACAACATAGTCAAGTTGGGCCCGACACCAGCACAAGTGGCAGGTGTCTTTGCAGGATCAGAGATCGGCAGCGACAACGAAGGCAAGTGGCAGCAGGTCCCCAGCCGCGGATCCTGGAAATACGACGACTGGATGGCTCGAAAAACCATCGTCTATGCCCATGGTATCATCCAGGCATGCCTGAAGCAGCCGGGACCTTCAGAAGAAGTAGCTGGTACCCCCGCATCGTCTTCACAGTCGACCTCTTCCCAGAAGGGCAAGCAGCGATGACGCAAGAAGAAGCAACGCGCACCACCGGTGCCGTCGTCATCCCGCACTCTCGGAGAATTTATGCCCCCTAAAATGGGGATTCCTCCCAAAATCCGCCCAGCGGTGGATGACTCCTCGAGCGATAGACAGGGGTACGTTTCAGTTAACACCGTTGAGCTGGTAAAGCCCTATATGACCCCCGACGAGGGGGAACGCCAGGCGAACCTCCCCAATGTTCCCGGCCGATGTCAACGTCAGCGGAATCACAACCGTGCCAGTCATCTAGGTACATCAGAAGGCACTTTCAGCCAAGCCATGCATGCTACTGAGACCAAACAACAGGTTCACTGTAGAGCTCATCACGCGCAACCCCATCTAACGCCCTCGGCTCTACCTCCACCGCCGTTTGTGCTACTGGATCGGGGGAAGCTGCCTTGTTCATATCACAGTCAGTCTTTCCCGGCTACAGGCCAGCCTCCGCTGCCCAATCCTAGTCCGGCGACTACTCTCCAGGCTTCTACTAGTAGGCAGCAAGATGTACCCAGTACTAGCCGACTGCCGTTTCAGCTAGCAGGACCCGCTATGCCTTCAAATACCAAACGACCTCCTGTAAGCATAGGTTCTCATTTGGCACAAAAGTATGATGTCCTGAAGCACCTCTCCGGCATTCCGGCGAGGCTTTCTATCCTTGAGGCCCTTCGCCTGTCATCCGAAATGCACGAGGCACTTGCCGAGGCCCTAAGGATCCCCCTCCAGTTTGAGACGGAGGTAGCAGCTGCAAAATCCTTCCATACCGAGACGATTGAAAATGCCGAATGTCAGGAAGTTATCTCGTTCTCTCGTGAAGATGAGGACCCTCCTATACAGGGGCACATTCTCCCGCTGTACATCACTGGCCACTTCAATGGTGTGGAAGTCCGCCGCTGCCTCGTTGACACGGGTTCCAGAATCAATCTAATTCCGACTCGGACGTTGCGAAAGTTGGGTCTGTCTGAAGGTGATTTAACTCCCTCTAACCTCAGAATCCAGGGGTACAACAGAACCGAGAAAACCCTGGTCGGCAAGATCCTCCTGAAGACTCAGTTCAGTGGCTTAATTGCTAGAACTGAGTTCATGGTCGTCTCTCAGGACACCGCCTACAACACATTGATGGGTAGGCCATGGCTCCATCTGCATGCAGTGGTCCCTTCGTCGTATCACCAGTGCCTCAAGTACTCGCTCAACGGTCAAGTAGGCGTGCTCCAAGGAGATGCGTCCCCTTTTGCTTCTTGTGAGGCCCGCTATCTGGATGCGGGTTATTACAAAAGTAAGGATAAGAAAATCCTAGTAAGTGAGGATGAACCCACCCCGGTCACAAGTGATCCCTGGGCAAGCATGGATGACGTCTACATCCTCCCGATCCACCAGTTGGAGGCCACGACCCCCGAGATGGGGCAATGTTTTGTTGTTTCGGGTATGTAGGGAAGGAATGTTACCGTGTCTAAGCGATGGCGGAAAATCACCTCGTACTCCTACATCAACCAGGCTCAGGTCATCCCGGAACCTCCTACCCCTGTACGGTACCAGAATGTCAAGCTTATGAAGACGGCGGTACGCCATACGTGTCTCTTCTGCTGGGATGGAATCCACCGACTCAGGCCGACATGTCACCACTGCTTTGATATCATCAAACGTGGCCCCTTAGGCTGAA
Source organism: Viscum album (assembly GCA_963277665.1). Lineage (NCBI taxonomy): Eukaryota > Viridiplantae > Streptophyta > Magnoliopsida > Santalales > Viscaceae > Viscum > Viscum album. The sequence goes on from OY728158.1 coordinate 779,352,990, forward strand.
GGCCAGATGGGATAGGATCGACTGCCTTCATTGTTATGGTCTCAATGGCAAGTGAGTCTCCCGATGTGATGACTGCTGCTGCCCAAGCCGGCACCAGCTGCCCCATGGGTTTTGATAGCCCAGAAGCATCTCCCGTCGTGGGAAGTCCCCCCACGGGTGGGGAGGAAGACCTGGAGGATGCTCCCCCCGCCTTTGAAGAAGGAGTCTCTACCACGGTTGATGAACTGGTACAGGTGAACCTTGGTAGCGAGGCAGATCCGAAACCCACATTGATCAGTGCAGCCATGTCCCCCGAGGAGCGGCAGCAGTACGTAGACTTCCTCAAACAACACCATGACGTGTTTGCCTAGAGTTACAACGAGATGCCAGGGCTAGATCCCCAGGTAGCCGTTCACCGTCTGGGCCTCCCGGAAAAACATCGTGTGTTTAAGCAGCCCCCCAGGAAAATGCACCGTTCTCATGGTGCTATGGTTGAGGCCGAAGTTGACAAGATTATCAAAGCCAACTTTATTTAAGAAGTCCAGTACCCCAAGTGGCTTTCCAACATTGTGCCAGTCAGGAAGAAGAATGGGAAGATCACAGTTTGCATCGACTTCCGCGATATTAATCTCCACTGCCCAAAAAATGACTTCCCACTCCCGGTGACTGAGTTATTGATTGACGCCACAACCGGGTTCCAAGCCCTCTCTTTCATGGATGGGTATTCCGGGTACAACCAGATCCGGATGGCCCCCGAAGATGAGGAGTCCACTGCCTTCAGGGCTCCCCAAGGTACCTTTTTCTACCAGGTTATGCTGTTCAGTTTGAAAAATGCAGGTGCCACTTATCAGAGGGCCATGCATCGCATATTCAAACCGATTCTCGGGACATTGGTGGAATGATACGTGGATGACCTCGTAGTCAAATCATGTCAGCGCCAGGACCATCTCAAAGAACTTGAGAAAGTGTTTGGTTTCCTCCATTCCCGTCACCTGAAGATGAACCCATTGAAGTGTGCCTTCTGGGTCACCTCTGGGAAGTTTCTGGGCTTTGTTGTCAGATACCGAGGTATCGAGATCGACCCGGAGAAGATCAAGTCCATCAGCCAAATGCCTCCCCCGAGAAACATTTGGGAGCTTTGAGGCCTTCAAGGCCACTTAGCCTATATACGCCGATTTATCGCCAATCTGGCCGGAAAGTGTAATCCCTTTTCCCGGATCATGAAGAAGGGTGCCTCCTATGAATGGGATGAGGAGTGTCGGACCGCCTTCAAGGAAATCAAGCAGTATCTGCTCCAACCTCCGGTCTTGATGCCACTCATCTCCGGAAAGCCGCTGGTCCTTTATGTGACCACCCTGGAGAGATCCCTCGGTGCGCTGCTCACCCAGAAGAATAACGAGGGTACTGAGAACAGTCTCTACTATCTCAGTCGCATGCTTCTCGATACGGAGGTCAGATACTCCCCTATCGAAAAGAGCTACCTTGCACTTATCTTCTCTGTGCAGAAGTTGCGACATTACCTGCAGCACCATGAGGTGCAACTGGTCTTCCGGGTAGACCCCCTGAAGTACATCCTGAACTGCCCCATGCTGAATGTCCGACTAGCACGGTGGTCAGTGATTCTCAAGTAGTTTGATATCCGGTTCGTACCTCATAAGGCCATTAAGGGACAAGCGTTGGTAGAATTTTTAGCTGCCCATCCAACCTCCGTGGATCAATCCCTGGACCTGGATTTCCCTGATGAGACGATCCTCTCAGTCGACCATGCTGTCCCGTGTTGGAAAATGAATTTCGACGGAGCCTCCCGGAGCCCCACCGGTAGGAGGCTCAACGATCCCAAGCTCAATAGAGTGGGCCTAGGTATTGTCTTCATTACCCTGGTGCAAGCTGTCCTGCCATACTCGTTCCTGTTGTCGGAAGGCTGTACGAACAACGAGGTAGAGTACCGGGCTCTCATCACCAGCCTCGAGTTGTCCCTTGAGATCCATGTGCCCCACCTACATGTGAAGGGATATTCCGAACTGGTAATCAAATAGGTTAATGGAGACTACGTCGTCAGGAAGCCAGAGCTTGCACCATTTCTGGAGTACACCCTCCAACTAATGGCCCAGTTCTCTTCTCGAGCAGAGGTTACCCATGTCCCACAGTCATAGAACGGCCAAGAAGACGCCTTGGATGGCTTAGCCGCGTCGCTTGCAGAACCCGAGCAAGATGATTTGATCATACATGTGGCACACCGAATATTCATTGCCCCCGTCACCCAAGAGGACAATGATGGCCTGCGGGTAGGTCATCTCACCTCCGGACCCTCCATGTCAGGGGTCCCGGGTTTGTCAAACGCTGTGGTTGAAGCCACTCCCGACTGGAGGGCACCTTTTGTCGAGTATCTCCAAAATGGTCGCCTCCCGGACGACCGGGCCGAGCACGAGCGAATTCGACGCCGCGCGCTATAATTTGCCCTCCATAGAGGCCCCAGTCCTGAACAGATCCTTTATAAGTGGAGTTTCGATGGTGTCCTCATCCGTTGCATCCAAGGAGTAGAGATACCTCAGGTTATGCAAGAGGTTCACGCCGGTTCCTGTGGCGCCCATCAAGCTGGCCCAAAGCTGTCCCATCAAATCCGGAGGTTGGGGTACTTTTGGCCCTCTATGATCCACGATTGTATTGGATATACCAAGAGATGCCACGCATGCCAAGTACACGCCAACTTCCTACATCGGTCGCAGGAGCTCCTCCACCCCACCAAGTACTCTTGGCCATTTGCGGTATGGGGACTTGATGTAGTGGGACCGTATCCACCGGCAACAGCCCGCCAGTGTAGGTTCATCCTGACTGCTACAGATTTCTTCTCCAAGTGGGCAGAAGCAGTTCCACTCAAAGAGGTCAAGGCCCATTCCATCGTTGACTTTGTGAGCTCCAACATTATCCACCGGTTTGGGGTCCCTCACGCCGTCCTCACCAATAACGTCACCAACTTCCGAGCGGCTGAACTAAAGAAATTGTACGCCAAGTATGACATCCGGTTGAACCATACCTCCCGATACCACGCGCAGGCGAATGGACTGATCGAGGCGTTTAGCAAAACCCTCTCTAACATTCTGCAGAAGATGGTTGGTCAAAACAAGAAAAGTTGGCCGGAAAAGCTCCCCAACGCCCTCTGGGCTTATCGGACGACGACTCGCAACTCTACCCAGGTGACCCCATATTCCCTGGTGTATGGAGCTGAGGCCGTCCTACCCATTGAGATCCAGCTGCCATTATTACGTACTGCAGTTTATGATCACCAGATATCAGATGAGGTAGCCAAGATCCGTCTAGCTGAATTAGAAGCACTGGATGAGAACCGGCTTCGTGACCTGCACAATCTGGAAAGGCATCAGGATAAGATAGTGAGGGCCTTCAACAAGAAGGTTCGTCTCCGATCTTTTCTATAGGGAGACCTGGTACTGGCCCTTCGAGCACCAATGATTCCTGGTAGGAAACCGCCCAAATTTGAACCCAAATGGGAAGGGCCTTATATCATCAATAAGGTTTACCCCAATGGAGCATACTCCTTGGTGACCACGGATGGAGAGCGTATAAACCCTCCTACCAATGCCAAGTTCCTTAAGTGATACTTTTCCTAGGGAAAAAGGGGTCCTGCACAACCCTAAACTGTGAGATGGTCCCGCACGACCTTAAAATGAATCTCCGTCCTTATTGCAAGATGTTAAACTGCAAGCCAGTCTGGCCTTCTTGACCGAGGCTCAGCCTTAGGCCCCTTGGCCTTCTTGGTCCCCTGGCCCCCATCCTTACTGCAAGACGTTAAATTGCAAGCCAGTCAGGCCTTCCTGACCGAGGCTCAGCCTCAGGCCCCTTGGCCTCCTTGGGCCCCTGGCCCCCCGTCCTTACTGAAAGACGTTAAACTGCAAGCCAGTCAGGCCTTCCTGACCGAGGCTCAGCCTTAGGCCCCTTGGCCTCCTCGGCCCCTGGCCCACCGTCTTCACCGCGATACGTTAAACCGCAAGCTGGTCAGGTCTCCCTAACCACGGTCCAGCCCCTGGCCCCTTGGTTTTTCCCCGACTTACCCTCTCGCGGGATTTTATGGTATAGTGTAGGACTAAGTCCTCATTCACGTCAGATTACTTGCCGTACCTTACATATCCCCAAATGAGATGTTCCTCGTCCCGCATGACGTTAAACTGTATTTCAAGAACTACGTGTGGATTGATTTCCATCTTCATGGGATACGTAGGAACGCTCGGACGCCTCGTCTTGAGCCCAACCCCGAGCTCTTCTCTTCCACTATCCCCCCTAGGAATAGTTTCATCGGAGGATATTTGTGTAGCATGGGGTAGTCTTTTTTAGCCCCGCTCATACAACCCCACTCACACAAGGATTTTAAGGGTCACACCATGTGCCCACTCCCATTCTTCTATCCTTCCACGTCCTCATCGCAGGATGCTAAACTGCATGGCCTTCAAGAACTACTTATGGATTGATTCTCATCCTCATGAGATACGTAGGAACGCCCGGACATTTCATCCGTTGGCCCAGCCCAAAAGCCAAAATCTTCCCCTCGGGTTAAGACATGGTGGGGTGCACACTTTTTCCCCAACTCATATCGAGCAAGCCTCGACCCGGCTGCACATCCCCCCTGGAGATGTTTGCCTTTTTCATGGATGGATAAAACTATGCTTCACCCACTCCTTGACTGGGATTCCATCATTTTTCACACCCAGAGGGACCCCCAAGAACGGCCTGGATACAATGCCCAAGGGCTCTCCTACCGTTACGGGCCAACGCCCCCGAGGGTTTTCAAGCAACAAGCCGATACAAGTCCCGCATTGCGAATTTAGTCAGCGGTTGACGCTCATTTGTTGCTCCCATATCAGGTTACCATAGGAACACTATGTTTCGAACATGGTCAACAATGTCCTGGATCTTCAGGTCCACCCCGAGATGTGCCAGACATCGAGTGTAGTGATTCGTTCTGCCCCATCCCGAGGTGACAAACTTCCCCCCGGGTGGTGCTAGTGATCGGGCCCACGACCCCGATTCCCCGTAGCGGTGTACGGTTTGGTGTAGGACTACGTCCTCATTCACATCGGGATCATGTACCATGTCGTACGCCTTCCCTTACGAGGCCCAGCCTCCGGCCCCTTGGCCTCCTTGGGTCCCCGACCCCCGTCCTCATGTAAGACGTTAAACTGCAGACCCGTCAGGCCTTCCTGACTGATGCCTGACCTTAGGCCCCCTGGCCTTCTCGGGCCCCTCCGCCAAACCTCTTACTCGGGGTGTATGGTGTGGTGTAGGACTATGTCCTTATTCACGTCGAGATCATGTACCATGCCGTACGCCTTCCCTTACGAGGCCCAGCCTCCGGCCCCTTGGCCTCCTCGGGTCCCTGACCCTCGTCCTCATGTAAGACGTTAAACTGCAGACCTGTCAGGCCTTCCTGACTGATGCCTAACCTTAGGCCCCCTGGCCTTCTTGGGCCCCTCTGCCCAACCTCTTACCCAGGGTGTACGGTGTGGTGTAGGACTACGTACTCATTCACGTCGGGATTATGTACCATGCCATACGCCTTCCCTTATGAGGCCCAGCCTCAGGCCCCTTGACCTCCTCGGGTCCCCGACCCTCGTCCTCATTGCAAGACGTTAAACTACAAGTAGGTCAGGTCTTCCTAACCAATGCCTAAACATCAGGCCCCTTGGCCTTTCCGGCCCATGACCCAGGTCCTCTCTTATAGGAGTGTAGGCTGTGGTGTAGGACTACGTCCTCATTCACTTCGGATTCTTTTCCATACCACACACCTCCCTTGTTTAGGGGTATATTACTCCCCTTCTTGTCCCGTATGATGTTAAAGTACATTTAGAGAACTACGTGTGGCTTGATTCCCATCCACATGGGATACGTAGGACCACCTGAATGTCCAGGATTCGGGTCCAGTCCCATCTCTCGGGAATCTTCATCCCATCTTGGCCCCTTGGCCTATCCTTCCTCCATGAGGGGATTATATGGTGTGGTGTGGGACTATGTCCTCATTCACGTCGGCCCCGTAATTACCACGCCATGTACCTCCCCTTGCTGAGTTGTTTCGTCGATCCCTTTTCGGTGGTTCACCAATGTGCCTAAGAGTACTCTGGTTTATTACCTGGAATGCCAAGCTTTACTCGGACACATCCGCGCCCACTTCCCAGGCTTTGTGTATCCCATCATAAGGGCTTTCATCATCTTTCACACCCGGAGGGACCCCCAAGAATGTCCTGGATACAACGCCCAAGGGCTCTCCTACCGTTACAGGCCAATGCCCCTGAGGGTTTCGGAGAGCGAATCGATAAAATCCCGCGTTGCGAATATGGTTAGCGGTCAATGCTCGTTTGTTGTTCCCACCCCAGGATAACACGATATGGACGCTGTGTTTCCACCATGGTTAACAGTTTTACTCTATCGCCACACCAACCTATTAAGCCCAAAATGTCGGGTACATGATTCAAACCCTTCATCACTTCATCATGTCCAGGTAGAGTCTCAGAACTCTTGGTACTTTTCCTCCGTGCACGTCCGCGCGTTGGGGGAACAAGCTGCGTCAAAGGTGTCCTTAGGGGCTCTCTGCCGACTCCCCTTTGATGGATGCCCCAAGTATTGCGATGAAGATACCCCATTGTTTCCCACACCGAGTTTAACTCACGTGGGCTTAGGGATCGGGTTGACATCTGTGCTTACTCGGGGAGTTGTCACCCACCACGGTCCGAGCTCTAAGACCATAAACTAAGATTCTCATCTAGAACTACGTTCAGCTTGATTCCCATATTAATGGGATACGTAGGAATGCCCAGACCCCTTGTCTTTGGGTCCATCTTGAGTTCAGCTAATTCGCCTCTCTGGTCCTGCCATCGGAACCCCGACTACTGGACCGCGCGGCATAGTGCGTGATTATGTCCTCATTCACGCCGGGTTTGCAATAGCTGCACCACGCACACGCCTGTTCTGAGAGTTAGCCCTTCTATTCCTTGTCCAGCATGACATTAAAAGGCACCCTCCAGAACTACGTATGGCTTGATTCCCATCCCCATGGGATACGTAGGACCACCTGAATGTCTAAGATTCGGGTCCAGCCCCACCTCTTAGGGATCTCCGGATCTCTCGGTCACCTAGGCCACTTGGTCTATCCCTCTACAGGAGGGGGATATGTAGGTATGATACAAGGTTTTGGGCACCATGCCCCCTTCCCCCAGGAACCCTCCATCTCTTGGTTACCCTCGAGTTGAGTCTCTTGACCCCTTGCAGTGGTTCACCCATGTGTTAAGAGTACTCTGGTCTAAGACCAAGAGTGTCAGATTCAACTTGATCAAGTTCCTTCCACTTATCAAGCTTCGTGTTCCCCTCTATTCGGGCTTCCATTACCTTTCACAACCAGAGGGACCCCCAATAACGGCCTAGATACAATGCCCAAGGGCTCTCCTACCATTACGGGCCAACGCCCCCGAGGGTTTCAGACCACAAATCGATAAAATCCCGCGTTGCGAATATGGTCAGTGGTCGATGCTCATTTGTTTGTCCCTATTTCAGGCTAACACGACAGGATTCTGTGTTGCAAACATGGTCAGCAATAATCCTCTGTCGTCACGCCAGCCCCTTCAATCCTCGAATGTTGGTTGCATGATTCACATCATTTTCCACCCCATCATGTCCAGGTGGAATCTCGAAACTTTTGGCGCTATCCCTCAGTGCACCTTTGCATGTCAGGGGGACAAAGCTACAATATGGAGTCCTTCAGGGATCCCATGGTCCGAGCTCTAAGACCATAAACTAAGATCCATCCGGGACTACGTTCAGCTTGATTCCCATCCTCATGGGATACATAGGACCGCCCGTATGCCCTGTCTTCGGGTACATCCCATTTAGGGAGCCATTCTCTCCCCCTGTTTCACCTCTTACCTCTATATAGGCCCCTTGGCCTAAGGTCTCCCTCTTCGATTGGTGTACAATTTGATGTGGGATCATGTCTCCGTCAATTGTGTTTTATAACACTGCGCACATTCCCTGCCTAGAATCATCTCTGCTACGTCTGCGCTGCATGACGATAAAATGCATGCTTGGTCCTATCATACGACCCTAAACTGTGACATTATCGTCCTGGCCGCACGACGAAAAACGACACTGCATTGTGGTGACCTCGTTGTAGAGGACATCATGTTGGGTATTGGTCACGTGCCATGCCATTTGTCAACGCCCATCACGGCTTGATCCTTGTGGCGACATCACGGCCTACTATTCTAGGCCTGTCGCTTCACAAAACAAAAACCATTCACCTTAAAGAACAAACAAGATTCATCAAATTACGCTTCTTTTAGTGCAAGGGGCCACGCCCGCACTCCCCTTTTCCCCTGACACTGGTACCTTACTGTGCTGCCTTTCAGAACTACGTATGGATTGATTCTCATCCTCATGAGATACGTAGGAGCGCCCAGGCACTTCCCTCAGGCCCAGCCTAACCTGTGTGTTCGGTCCCTCGACTCGAGCATTTCCTCAGAGAATGCATGGTAAGTAGGGCTTAGGTCCTCCTTCACGTCGGGTTTTGTTGCCATGTGTGCCCTGCTCCCTTTACCCATTTATGGTCTAAGGCCCATCAAGAACTACGTGAGGCTTGATTATCATCCTTATGAGATACGTAGGAGTGCCTGGGCACTTCTCCCTGGGCCCAGCCTAACTTTTTCTTTCCGTCCTTTGACCAAAAACCTCTCCTAAGGAGGTCATGCGGTGTGGTATGAGATTATGTCCTCATTCACGTCAGGTTGTTCATCACACCGCACACACCCCCTATTCCCATTCACGCCAGGTGTTTGAGTTACTCCACCATGTGCCTCTTATGTCTCTTCCCATCCATGGTCCGAATTCTACGACCCTAAACTAAGATCTCCATATGAAAAAGGACTCTGATCCCTCTATCTAATACGTCTCATTGTCGTATTCATATGTGTTTTGACAAAGAGCCCAAAGTGTGGAATTTTCACAGGGACATCCTCCTCATCCCATGACCATGCTTCATGAGCTCGCTATTTGGATCCTCATCCTATTCCACATCCAAAAGGACCCTCAAAAGACATGGATACTAGGCTTAAGGGCTCTCCATGAATGCTGGACCTATGGGCCCTCCAATCGTTTCGAGACAACGTCCCTACGGATATTTGAAAACATTTGTGACATGGTCCCGTGTTTCGAACATGGTCAACGGTCGACCCTCATTTGTCTGTCCCCATTCTAGGATAACGCGACAGGATGCTGTGTTGCGAACACGGTTAGCAGTTATCCTCCATCGTCACGCCGCCATCATCGTGATCTGAATCTCGAGCACCATGATTCACACATTTCCACTTCCTCATGCTCAAGTGGAATTCCATCATACTCGGCTCTTTCTCTTCGTGCATCTAGGTGCGCTAAATGATCATGTTAGTGTCATTGGGCCGGTATTCACCGAGCGTCCCTTTTCCCTAACCTGTGTAACACCCCAAGCTTCCACGGTACATTTCACTTCGAATAATGCAATAGCGTGTGTTGTACGTAACCTCGAGCTCTAACACACACCACAACGAATTAAACTAGCCGTTGTGAATAGTAATACCTACTTTTTGAAATTTTATAAATTTTATTTATCAAAATGGACTTCATTTTTGGATTTGGAATATTGAAATTAGCCTATGTTGAATTTTTGGTATTTCTCTGAGAACTTCTAAATTTTTATGAATAGTGAAAAATACTTAAAAACAACTTTTTTAATCAAAATAATTTATAGTGATAAATTATAATATTTAGTGGTTTTAAAGTATAATTAGAATATATTTTTACCATTTTATCTAATGGTGGTCATTAGAATTAATTTAACATTGAAATTGGACATAAACAATTGCCAATCTTTTGATATAAATTGTTTCTTAAAAACACGCTATTTGTTGTAACAGCGGGAATTAATTATAAAATTAATTAATACAACTTATATGTTTGTAATTTTGTAAAATAGACATCATTTTTGAATTCGGAATATCAATTATAGCTTAGGGTGAAATTTTGGCCTTATTCTGAAAAACTTCAATTTTTGATGAATAGTGAAACCACTAAGTGGTTGTTAAAAACTGATTTTTCGTTAAAATGAAATATTACCACTTCTGTGATTTGATTTTCAAAAATCCGACATACATGATTGTCATTAAGAAGTAAAATGTGGTTCAATGAGATTAAAATAATTTTTTGTTGAATAGTAACTTTTAAGTTCTTAATCGCGATTAGAGGTGATTAGTGTAGTTTAAGGTAAAAATAATGTTTTAATAATATGAGATGAGCTTGAAACTAGTCCTACTCCTATGGGATGAGTCATGGCCGACCAATACAACCCATGGGTCAACTTGGGGACCCCATGGAGCCACTTTAGTTGGAAAATGACATTAATATATATTTATTTAATGTTAAAATTAAATTGACACAAACATGAGTTGTTTTACTAAAACAGTTTTTAAGTGGGGTTACATAGATCCAAATATTGACTATAAATATTCATTAGAAAGATAAAAAGATTTCCTACATCATAGTATTTTTTTTTATAATTTTTATACATTAAATAAATTAAATTATTTATGACATCATTATGATGCAGTGATGACCTCATTATTTAACGATTTAAATAAAATGAGAAGATAATGCAAAATCCAAGGCTTACACTTGTCCAAAGCCTATTGGATGACGAGATTTAGAACCCTTATCACCTTATCCACGAAGTATATAAGTGTGGGACCTTTATAATCCGAAAATCATTGTATAATAAGGTAACATTTCAATCTTTCCAAAAGAGCCCCTCCTCTCCTCTTATAAAAGGCCCCCACCTCTACCACCTTATTCACACTTCCAAGCCTTTTGGTTCGGCCAACCTCTGCCAAAATACTCTCCCAACTTCTCTCCCTTCATCCTAGAAGCTTTACTTTAGTCAGAAAGCCATCCTAAGGAGTCCTTTTGATCAAATCAAAAGGAAGAACCCAAAGAAGAGGTAACATTTTCATCACCCTCTTTCACGTTTCTTTCTTCTCCCACTCCCTCTTTGTTTATTATTTCAATTATAAAATCATAACTCCAGTATCTTATATATACTGTGATTTTATTATAAATATGGAACAACCATATTCAGTATTCTACCCATCATTTGAGTGACATGTCACCATACGTGCGTACGTACGGCTTACCGTCTCCACGTCGTGGTGTAATTGTTATTCAATATATTATTATTTAGATGGGTATAATAATGATATGAAATTCATGTAAATAATAAATATAACATGATAATGATTCTGTATATATGATATACTATACAATTATATATTATTTTAATATCAAAATAATGATATTGTCACTCGTGCGTACGTACGGACTACCGTCTCAACGAACGCGATGAGATTCATTCTCCGTCGTATCCATTCAAGTATAATTATCATTTGATGATTTAAAAATAATGTTTAAGGACATGATATCATTCTGGATATGAATAAGATACAACCTATCCATGAAAAACACGACTTACGTAACAAAACATATAAAAGAAAACGAGCAAGTTAACACCCGAAACAACGATAAATCTAAGATATTGTTAACAAAGCAATGTTAAAAGATCATATATGATATCATATGAATGTATATGATTCTTGTATAATTTAATAACAATTATTTCACCATTATACAGGAGGTTAACCTACCCCAACCAAGGAAAAGTACAAGGTAAGGGTTTACTTCACAACCTCTTCATTATCCAAGGTTGTTTATTCATAATTATCTACTGGGACCTCGTTATCATCCACATCCATGTTTCTTAAAAATGTCTTTCAAAACATTTTTACTATTAAATGGAAAATGTGTTAAAGTCATTTACACCCTTATACATTTTTGAAAGTAATATTACCGTTGTTTTCCAAACAATGTACTTTTTGACCTCTTTGACAAATTTAAGGTAAGAATGTTTTTTTAACTTATACGGCGGGTGCGGCTATTTTCTGCCATTATAACTTTGTCGAAGCTTCCCTAACAAGATTATAAGAATATCTTCAAAGTAAATGTATTATTTTTTAATTATGGGACTTTTAAATGGTTTCAAAAAGGAGATATATTACTCTCAAATAGCTTTGATTTCATCCATGTCAACATCCTTTGATGGGTTTTAAGTTACTTGAAATTGATTTATGATACAAAACTTCCATTGAACATTTTGTGAAATATTTGACTGTGGATGTGTTATTTTTATACCATCCATAGCTTATGGAGAAATTGTTGACATTTTGTATGCTAGTTTTAATACGAATATTTATGTTATGTTTAAACCTATTCATATGAGGAATGTATTGGACTTAATATGTGACGGGTGGAGCCCGCTATAGCTCCTCGATGCATCGGTAGGTCTCATGAGACAACTAGACGTGGAATTGGCCGAGGCCCTTTCCCAATTTGATTTATGGTTTTGGCCGAGGCCTTAATCATTTTAGACTTCTTGGATGAGGCCTTGACAAAGTGTTTCAGAATGTCTGGCATTATACATTCCCTCATTATGAAAGTGGTTATTGATATTTCATGTGATTATTCTTCTAGTAGAATATCCATGTGAGCAAGTAATGGCATTATTTTATTTTACTTTTTCCATATTATGCTGAAGTTCAAGTTCAATAAGGCTTTTGTTTTAGTTATACATTGCCTTAAATGCTTATGTTTTCTTATAAAAGCTTCTGCAATATTGTTATCCTTACTGAGCATCTGAGCTCACCCCTTTAAATGTTTTAATATTTTCCAGGATGTGAAGAAGTGTATTATGACTGACTTGCAGGAATAGTCAGTGAGGATATGAGTGTGGACTATGAAGACCATGTTATTCTAGTTTGTTTACTTTTTGATGTAATAAAAGACTTATGAATGTATCTAGTGTTTCCAAGGCTACTAAACTAATCGGTCTTTCGAGACTTTATCTTTTGTGATCATGCCAATGTTACGAAGTAATGCACCGACTCTGGGTAGCTGGGGTCGGGGTGTTACAGTTGGTATCAGAGGCAGTTTAGTACTAACCTTGGAAGCTAGATGTAGATAAACTCTGATTAGAGCACATAGCCCAAAGATAGACTTTGAGGATTAGTATAGAAGAACTTCCTAGAATTTTGTTATTGTAGAGATTTTGTGAGTTTTCCGAGAAATACATCCCTGTCTGGATACGAGCAGGTAGAGGCGGCTTTGGCACAGATGTACCTAGGGGTAAAACCCGAAAACACCGCTTTGAGCTAGACTCGAACGGGAACTGGTGCACGACAACGGGCCTTGCTGCACTCTTGGTTACGACACTCCTGGGGGATATGCTTAGGATAATTCACATTTTCGTTACAAACCACTATGAAGGGTTATGAGTATATACTTACTCAAAGGTAACATTTCTTTTTATGATTATGGATTATATCCATAAATAGTTCAATTTATGTAAAGTATTTTACAAATATGGAATTATGTATATTATTTCATAAACTAATCTAGTTTATGCCATTGTTTAGAAATGGCGCCTAGTGGAAGGAATGGAAACCGTATCAATGCACGCACTCCATGTAGGGATTTCCCTCCTGCTCAAGATAATTATAGTGGGGCTGGTGATGCAACTGGTGCCGATCAGCTAATCACCATACTGGGACAACTTACTCAGGTTATGAATAATAACCTTACTCGTATGGAGCACCCTGATCCACAACGTGGAGGATCAATGTTAGACCGCTTCATGAGGCAACAACCACCAACATTTAATGGGGGTACAAATCCGTTAGTAGCTGAGCAATGGATAAACTCCTTAGAAAAAATATTCCATGCCTTGGGGAGTAGCGAAAGAGAGAAGGTTGTCATGGCAGTTTACCGCCTCACTGGAGATGCTGATCAATGGTGGTCATTGATTCAAAACATGAAGGAAGATGATGAAGTATCAAATATGGAATGGAGGGAGTTCAAAGAGCTTTTCTTAGGAAAATACTTTCCTCGTGACCATCGAGCAGATATGGAAAGCCAATTTCTGAGTCTGAGGCAGAAGGAGGATGAGAATGTCGCAAAGTATGAGGCTAACTTTACAAGGTTAGCGAGACATGCTTCCGATTATATACGTAACCCAAGGAGTAAGATTGATCGTTTCTTTGATGGGTTAAAACCATTTCTCCGTTGAGCTTTAGTATCACAATCCTTCTCATCATACGAAGATATTGTCTCTTGTGCTATCAAGACAGAAAAGGAATTCTCTAAGTATTATGACAACAAAGTAAAGCAAGAGAAGAAGAGAACGGTGGAAGAAGAGACAGATAAAGGGAAAAAGGGAAAGAAGGATTTTCCATTATGTGATAATTGTGGGAAGAATCACCCTGGTACTTGCCTAAAAGGAATGGGAGTTTGTTATAAATGTGGAGAAAAGGGTCACCAGGCTCGTGATTGCAAGGGAAAGAAAGAGGTTATCAAAGTTGAATGCTACAATTATAGAGAAATGGGTCATTATGCAAATTAATGTCCTAAGATTCAGGGAAACTTACCTCAGAAAAGGCCAAGGGATCAAGGACAATCTTATGCTGTTACTACAGTTGAAGCAGAATAACTAATGTATTGGTGCTTTTGAACTCATGGATTATATTTTGGTTATTAGAATAATGTGATATATATATAAGGATTGTACTGCAGTACTTGTTGATTTCAGTAAGGTTTTAATATGATGAAGGTAATTATATTTTTATTATGTGACAATAAAGGAAACGTTACTTTGTTTGGGGAATCTGATAAATTGATTTTGGAATTAAGAGACCTTTTAGAGAAAGTCTGGACAGAGGTATTTTGGATAACTATAAAGGTTGGAGTGGATTAAGTTGATCTTTGGATAGTATTGTTTAAGGTTAAAAATTTATGAAGATTATTTTTGAATATTATAATACTATAGTTTTAGGAAAAGGACAACCTGCAGGGTGGGGCATAACCCGTCGCGTCGGACAAAGCTGCAGGAATCGAACCCACAATCATAGTGCGACATGCCTTTATTTCCTACCACTAGCCTACAGGAAGTCCCTGGTTATTACAAAATAATTTTACTAATCTAAATGGTATGTGTTAACATTTGGAACCTTATACAATTAGGATAAATAGAATATTTTTGAGTTCCGTTACCATTTGGAGTAAAAGTTGGGTTTGTGGTAAAAATTTATTAATGAATGAAAGTATACATAACAAGTATGTATATTCCCTTACGTTCTTAGTAAATATCCTAAATAAATTCCTCAACATTATAAAAGGTAACTTAAAACAAAAATGTTGTCGGTTAACTTTTCCAACTGGGGATTCAATGACCGTTTAACCAATCACAAGTTTGTGATTTTCTTGTAGTTAAACTTTCTCCTAATCCTGTTTTCTATAACTCTCCATCAGACCTTGATGGTTTGTTTCTCCTCCATATCCATATTTTCATAGAATCCTAGAATGGGCTATATCGGGTGACCTTTGTACTTATCTTGCTTTCTTTTAATGTTATATATTTATTAACCTTATTTCCGATGTGGGTTTTCCTCAAAGGTATTTTCTCTTTTTAACCTTTTATTTTCAAAGAAAAATTTCAAATTGCGAGGACGCAATTTATTGAAGGAGGGGAGAATGTAACACCCCAAGCTTCCACGGTACGTTTCACTTCGAATAATGCAATAGCGTGTGTTGTACGCAACCTCGAGCTCTAACACACACCACAACGAATTAAACTAGCCGTTGTGAATAATAATACCTACTTTTTGAAATTTTATAAATTTTATTTATCAAAATGGAATTCATTTTTGGATTCGGAATATTGAAATTATCCTATGTTGAATTTTTGGTATTTCTCTGAGAACTTCTAAATTTTTATGAATAGTGAAAACTACTTAAAAACAACTTTTTTAATCAAAATAATTTATAGTGATAAATTATAATATTTAGTGGTTTTAAAGTATAATTAGAATATATTTTTACCATTTTATCCAATGGTGGTCATTAGAATTAATTTAACATTGAAATTGGACATAAACAATTGCCAATCTTTTGATATAAATTGTTTCTTAAAAACACGCTATTTGTTGTAATAGCGGGAATTAATTATAAAATTAATTAATACAACTTATATGTTTGGAATTTTGTAAAATAGACATCATTTTTGAATTCGGAATATCAATTATAGCTTAGGGTGAAATTTTGGCCTTATTCTGAAAAACTTCAATTTTTGATGAATAGTGAAACCACTAAGTGGTTGTTAAAAACTGATTTTTCGTTAAAATGAAATATTACCACTTCTGTGATTTGATTTTCAAAAATCCGACATACATGGTTGTAATTAAGAAGTAAAATGTGGTTCAATGAGATTAAAATAATTTTTTGGTGAATAGTAACTTTTAAGTTCTTAATCGCGATTAGAGGTGATTAGTGTAGTTTAATGTAAAAATAATGTTTTAATAATATGAGATGAGCTTGACACTAGTCCTACTCCTATTGGATGAGTCATGGACGACCAATACAACCCATGGGTCAACTTGGGGACCCCATGGAGCCACTTTAGTTGGAAAATGACATTAATATATATTTATTTAATGTTAAAATTAAATTGACACAAACATGAGTTGTTTTACTAAAACAATTTTTAAGTGGGGTTACACAGATCCAAATATTGACTATAAATATTCATTAGAAATCTAAAAAGATTTCCTACATCATAGTATTTTTTTTATAATTTTTAGACATTAAATAAATTAAATTATTTATGACATCATTATGATGCAGCGATGACCTCATTGTTTAGCGATTTAAATAAAATGATAAGATAATGCAAAATCTAAGGCTTACACTTGTCCAAAGCCTATTGGATGAGGAGATTTCGAACCCTTATCACCTTATCCACTAATTATATAAGTGTGGGACCTTTAGAATCCGAAAAGCATTGTATAATAATGTAACATTTCAATCTTTCCAAAAGAGCTCCTCCTCTCCTCTTATAAAAGGCCCCCACCTCTACCACCTTATTCACACTTCCAAGCCTTTTGGTTCGGCCAACCTCTGCCCAAATACTCTCCCAACTTCTCTCCCTTAATCCTAGAAGCTTTACTTTAGTCATAAATCCATCCTAATGAGTGCTTTTGATCAAATCAAAAGGAAGAACCCAAAGAAGAGGTAACATTTTCATCACCCTCTTTCAAGTTTCTTTCTTCTCCCACTCCCTCTTTGTTTATTATTTCAATTCTAAAATTATAACTCCAGTATCTTCTATATACTGTGATGTTATTATAAATATGGAACAACCATATTCAGTATTCTACCCATCATTTGAGTGACATGTCACCATACGTGCGTACGTACGGCTTACCGTCTCCACGTCGTGGTGTAATTGTTATTCAATATATTATTATTTAGATGGGTATAATAATGATATGTAATTCATGTAAATAATAAATATAACATGATAATTATTATGTATATATGATATACTATCCAATTATATATTATTTTAATATCAAAATAATGATATTGTCGCTCGTGCGTACGTACGGACTACCGTCTCCACGAACGCGATGAGATTCATTCTCCGTCGTATCCATTCAAGTATAATTATCATTTGATGATTTAAAAATAATGTTTAAGGACATGATATCATTCTGGATATGAATAAGATACAACCTATCCATGAAAAACACGACTTACGTAACAAAACATATAAAAGAAAACGACTAAGTTAACACCCGAAACAACGATAAATCTAAGATATTGTTAACAAAGAAATGTTAAAAGATCATATATGATATCATATGAATGTATATGATTCTTGTATAATTTAATAACAATTATTTCACCATTATACAGGAGGTTAACCTACCCCAACCAAGGAAAAGTACAAGGTAAGGGTTTACTTCACAACCTCTTCATTATCCAAGGTTGTTTATACATAATTATCTACTGGGACCTCGTTATCATCCACATCCATGTTTCTTAAAAATGTCTTTCAAAATTTTTTTACTATTAAATGGAAAATGTGTTAAAGTCATTTAAACCCTTATACATTTTTGAAAGGAATCTTACCGTCGTTTTCCAAACAATGTACTTTTTGACCTCTTTGACAAATTTAAGGTAAGAATGTTTTTTTAACTTATACGGCGGGTGCGACTATTTTCTGCCATTATAACTTCATCGAAGATTCCCTAACAAGCTTATAAGAATATCTTCAAAGTAAATGTATTATTTTATAATTATGGGACTTTTAAATGATTTCAAAAAGGAGATATATTACTCTCAAATAGCTTTGATTTCATCCATGTCAACATCCTTTGATGGGTTTTAAGTTTAATTGAAATTGATTTATGATACAAAACTTCCATTGAACATTTTGTGAAATATTTGACTGTGGATGTGTTATTTTTATACCATCCATAGCTTATGGAGAAATTGTTGACATTTCGTATGCTAGTTTTAATACGAATATTTATGTTATGTTTAAACCTATTCATATGAGGAATGTATTGGACTTAATATGTGACAGGTGGAGCCCGCTATATCTCCTCGATGCATTAGTAGGTCTCATGAGACAACTAGACGTGGAATTGGCTGAGGCCCTTTCCCAATTTGATTTATGGTTTTGGCCGAGGCCTTAATCATTTTAGACGTCTTGGCCGAGGCCTTGACAAAGTGTTTCAGAATGTCTGGCATTATACATTCCCTCATTATGAAAGTGGTTATTGATATTTCATGTGATTATTCGTCTAGTAGAATATCCATGTGAGCAAGTAATGGCATTATTTTATTTTACTTTTTCCATATTATGCTGAAGTTCAAGTTCAATAAGGCTTTTGTTTTAGTTATACATTGCCTTAAATGCTTATGTTTTCTTATAAAAGCTTCCGAAATATTGTTATCCTTACTGAGCATCTGAGCTCACCCCTTTCAATGTTTTAATATTTTACAGGATGTGAAGAAGTGTATTATGACTGACTTGCAAGAATAGTCAGTGAGCATATGAGTGTGGACTATGAATACCATGTTATTGTAGTTTGTTTACTTTTTGATTTAATGAAAGACTTATGAATGTATCTAGTGTTTCCAAGGCTACTAAACTAATCGGTCTTTCAAGACTTGATCTTTTGTGATCAAGCCAATGTTACGAAGTAATGCACCGACTCTGGGTAGCTGGGGTCGGGGCGTTACAACCTGCCCCTTTTTGCCGGGAAAATTCCCACCACTACTGCTTGTTTCCCACACCGAGCACGACTCACATGGGCTTAGTGGTTTTGGCAGGATGTGTACCAACACAGTCGGGCTGCTCCTCATCTCGCATGATGTTAAACTGCGCTTCCAGAACTCCGTATGGCATGATTCCCATCCTCATGGGGTACGTAGTAACGCCCGACCACTCTGCTTCGGGCCCAGCCCAATCCTCACTCTTGGTCCCTCGACTTGAAGAGTATCCTCCGAAGGTATGTGGTATGATTTGGACTCCAAGTCCTCATTCACGTCAGTTTCATATCAACCGCGCCACATGCTCCCTGGGATCTTCCCTTTTATTCCACGTCCTATCGTATGACGTTAAACTAAAGGAGTCCATGTGTCCTCAACGCATGACACTAAGCTGCGGTTCTACCCTGAACAAGTTCAAGATGCCCCAAGATCCCATTGGGAAGTGACAGATCCCCTCTCCAGAGAGGCCCTGTCTGAAAGAAGGAATTATCCATGATCAAACCGATGCGCCCATCTGGCGTACTCCCACCACGGTGGTGTAACTACCTAAGTGTTGGATTCTGTTCGGACAGACCATCACTCCATATTCCATGCTTTGCGTGCCCCTTATTCGGACCCTCGTCCCCTTTCATGTCTCATGGGACCCCCTAATGGCCTGGTCTCATGCCGCATCGGCTCACTTACCATCCTGGGCCAACGTTCCGAAAGATGGGTCATGTCTGGAAGGACCCCCTAACAGTATGGATTTTTGACCTATGGTCCGCCAACTGTCATGGGCCAACGTCCCGAAGGATTGATCAACAACATTTGTGACATGGTCTCGTGTTTTGAACATGGTCAACGGTCGAACATCATTTTTTGTCCCCATTACAGGCTAACGCAGTAGGGATACCGCTTCTCCTCTAAGGTTAACGGTTGTCCCTTATTGTCACGCCATCCCCATAGTGTTCTGGATTTTGGGTATCGTGATTCAAACTTCCCATTGTCATCTGTTTGGACCGATTTCAGCGCCTTTGGAGTTTCCCCGTTCATGCATAAGAGCACGCTGAAGAAACGGTAATTCAACTATGCTGAAAGTTCCTTCTCCGATCAAGCCTCTCCCGTCTCTCAGAAATCCGGACTGGTAATCCGAATCCTGGGTGCTCGGAGCATTATCCCCACTCCTATGTTAGGTGGTATGAGAGGGAAAGTATCTCCTATTTCCCACATCGGGCTTGACCCACGTGGGCTTGGGGAATTGTCGCCGAGCATCCCGCAAACATTGTAGGGATGTAACAAGGCAATTCAAACAGTGGAAATCGTGTGCGCTACGTTATTCAAAGCAAAGAAGAAAAAAAAAATTTGAAGCAAAAAAGTACCAATAAAAGGTTTTTGGGTTTGTTACAGTACTCGGGGGTCGACTCCCCCCATGGACGGGTTGACCCCTTCAAAAGAGCGTTGCAGCTCTGCCACTCGTTGGCTTGTGGCATCCAAGGCTTGCTGCCGCTGACTTAGCTACCGATCCTCCTCAGCAGCGGCGGGGCGCAGTTTGTCAGTCCTGGATTTTTCCCTCTCTACGCCAGCTTGAACAACAGCCATCTTTCCAGAGGTTTGCCTCATAACCTCTTCTGCCTCTGCCATCTGGGCCTTCAACCATGAGACCAACTGAGATTGTGCATCAAGAGAGGCTGAAAGCTCGTTTGCCCGGGTCTGCATCTGTTGGACCTCGCCTTCAGCCTCCTGGAGCTTCATGATGCTGGTCGCCTTCCTCCGCTGCCAGCCCACGCTGAGCCCACGATCATGCTCCCGGATCTTCTCAGCCATAAGATCTCAGATGAGTGCATGAGGATGTTGGGCATCCACTCCCCCAGCACACAGTTCGTGCAACCGCGAGCGGAGCCGATCCATTTCGTCCAGCCATTGCGCTTGGGGGTGTCCTTGATAAAGCGCGTGATCAGCTTCCATGACCGGCGGCGGACTATGCTGCTGTCTTACTCGTCGGAGGCTGTTTCGTACCAGTCTGTGCGATTGGTAGGCTCGTACGCGGGATACACCCACAAGAAATCCTCAGCAGGATCTACATCTGGTGTTGAATCCAGTACGACACCTGGCGCCGAAGCAGGCATGACAAGACTGGGACCGACCGGTTGATCCTCTTCCTCGGAGTCCACCTCAATGACTTCGGGTACGGCCCTGCTGGTGGTTCCGCCAGTGATGATGTGTGTCGCAGCTTGAGGAGATGGGGGGACTATCGCCACCATCACCGGCATGCCCCTAGGAGGGGCGCCACCAGACATCCCGACCAGTCTTGCCGCAACAGCACACGCCAGTCGGAGAACTGTACAACGGAGAGGGACACAAACGTTAGTTGGCATGGTCCACATGTGACAACGAGGATACTGGTAGAGGAGACTTACGGAGATCGACCTCCTGGTGCTGCTCTTGAGCCGGTACCAACGGGACCCCGAGACGAGGCCCTCCGTATACTGTTGGAAGGTCTGGAGATTCCGGAGGATCCACCTCGGGTGCTCTGGTCCCACCAGACGTGGAACTGGACGCAGCCATAGGCGCGGGTTCTGAAGGTCCAACATCATCACCCGTCGAGGGGTGAGAACAAGGCCTGCGGACAAGTTCCTCCCACGTGGCTCAAACATCAGTGAGAAGTTCATAGTGACCCAAGAACGGATTGTAAGGAAAGAAGTTCGGAATGCTACCTCGAGAGCCTCTGTGAATTCGTCGGAATTTGAGCCTCGGTCTCCGAACTCGCCCTCCTCCAACAGACTCCCTCCTCCAGCCTCATCCTCCCGAGAGGAGTCCTCTGATTCTTCCGGCAGGGGGAAACGCTCCCTCAGATCAGCAGCCGATAACTGTGGGGGGACCGTCTGATTTAACAGTACCCTCACCCGGTCTGTCATTGGGCGAGGGACACCACTAGAGTGGACGTAATCCTCCAGCTCATCCAGGTATTGTTCTGCCTCTTCCGGAGACGCCATGAATCCAGCCCGGACTGGGCCTATGCCCGGTAATTCCATCCCGAGGCGATTTAGGTGGGACCATATCTCGGGTGGGATGAGGAATTTCCAGTTGACATCCCAAAATGTCCCAGGCTTCCGGGAAGACAGCATCCTCTACCATGTCGATATGACGCAGCCGCTTCACCGGAGCCTGAGTGGATATCCTACGAAATCCCCTCGGTGGCTGCCCCTCAGGATGGCCCTGCTCTTCCGGAATCACCGGATCCACCACTGCTGCCATACCCTCGGCCAGTGCGGGTCTCGCCACCATGGCAGCCCCGCTACTGCGAGCGGACCTAGCTGCCCTCCGACCCCGACCTCGAGATAGAGGAGGCCCACCGTCACCAACCCGAATAGTTGGTTGCTTCAGCATCTCCCCTAGGTAAGCAACCTCCCAACTAATGGCATACTCCCTCACTAATCCGAAAGTGACGGTGGATGGAGGAAATATAATCCGCATCTTTCCATCTTCCCATGTGAACATGAGCCACAACTGCCTCATCACACATGAGTTCTCCTCGTGACGCACCTCCCAGTAGACCTACGGGGTCAGCCGCTGGAGGCACCAGAACTGCATCGCAAACCGATACAGGGTGTACGGTTCGCAGAGTGGCTCACGATCTATCCGTGCCACCAAAACTCCACCTCGAAAGGCCAGGAGGTAAGCCCGATGTTCTTCCGTCCCCGCCCGTCATCAGTAAGTATCCCCGTCGGCAATGGGAAGGGGTGGAAATTAAACTCATCCGCCCTCCACACCCGATTCAGCACCATCGGAACGACCAGTTTGAATGGGAAGCTCCTGACCGCGTTCTGGATGGAGGGGAGAAAGTTCGATCCCGGCTGCGAAATGGGGTTTGGATACTCATTAAGCCCCCTGATATGCGCTACGATCCACCCATACAGGAGGTGGAAGGCCCCGCATATCCTTGGAGGCTTCTTTCCCTCGCTAATGTGCCGCAGCATTCTATACAGTTTGGTGAGCATCGGAATCCCCAGATTGATCCGCTGCCCCATGGCCAACATCGACGCCATGATAAATGAGTTGGGCCGCACCCCTATGCTTGTATCCTTCACCAGTAGGATCCAACCACAAATGAGAGCCACGATGAACGCCGCGAGCCTGACTATCGGCTGTTGTTCAGTGCTGACACTGAAACCCCAAGTCTTCCATTGGCTGTCCTCCAAGACCCGCCAATACGAGTGCCCCTTGCCCCATTGGGCCGCCCTTGGACAAGCTCGAGGCCTCAGAGGGAACTCTCGATTCTCTGGGAAATTCAGGAAGCATTTGAACCATCTCATAAAGTGGACATCCCTTACTGACTCCTTGTCCTCTCCAGGGACAAGTGCCATCAGCGCCGACGCCAGTCGTTGCATTTTCTCCGTATCCTCCCACGCGCTGATGACGGGGAGGAACTTGTCATACGTGGCCCCCAAGATCGGGACCCCATAAATCTGGTGGACATCCCACAGGCTGATGCCCACCTCCCCGTGATGCAGGTGAAAGGTATTGGTCCTAGACGACCATCTACTCAGCAATTCCGACATAAGTTTCTTGGGTTGGTAAATGTGGAATTGGGAGGCCCATGCCGCCCCATACAACCCCACTCTCCTCAGATCGGCCCCAAACTCCTCGCATGAGGCGCCTACCCAGTAGGCCCAGGCCCAGTCATCAGTAAAGTTTCCGCCCTGGCGCAGGTCCCACTCATCAGACCATCCCTTCTTCGAATCCTACAAAGTCTCCTTCAGCATGGTACGGTAGAGTGGAGGGGACGTCTCCGGCTGCAGTGGATTCCCGTCAATGTCGTTCAAATGGTTGTAGAGACTGTCAGCGGTGATGGGTGTGAAGTTCTCTTGTGCGTGACCATCAGCCACCCTGAACCATTGGTGCTGGCATGGTATGCTCCTGAACCAGCAAGCTAGTTTGTCCCTACTCACCTCAGGGATAAAGACGTCATCCCTCAGCCCAAAGCCGTATAATGGCAGTTTCTTGCATTGCGGATAATCCTTCTGACCCTCTAATAGCAGATCTGTCAAAGAAGTGTGGTCCGAGTGGCTTCGGACCATCTCCCCCAGGCCTGGATAGTTGGCCATCTCATCCCGATGAGCAGCATCTGCAAGCACCCCCAATACAGCCTCTTGATGGGCCATTTTGATTCTGGCCCTCAGAAAAGAATTTTTTCAGCTGGATCGCGAAGCTCGACCGTGAAGCTGAATCGCGAAGTCGGATTGCGAAGATCGGTCGCGAGACGAAGCCGCGAAGTCTGGCCGAGGGCGACAAGCAGAAGTTCGCTTGGCGCGGACGCGGAGTCGGAGACCCGCGGTTCGCCGCGAAGCTCGATTCGCGGAGGGCTATCGCGGAGTACGCGGAGCTTCGCGAAGTCATGAGCACAAAAAGACAAGGAAGTCACGTGAAGACAAAAGAGGTCGACCCCCTATTTATAGGTGGCGACCCCAGAGCATCGCGGCGCGCCTCACCCGTGCGGAGCATCGCGGCGCGTCCAGATCCGAGGCCCCGGTCAGCACCGCTGCCCCCCTTCGCGTGGCTGCATCGCGAACCACCGACAATTTTGGCAATTTTCCCTCAGACTTCGACCCTTCACCCTCCGCGGCTCCAAGTCTGAGGGGGGGCATTTGTTGGCGCCAAAATATGGCACGAATGGAAGGCACGAAAAAGGCTGGCGTGCTACCTCGCGAAGCCCTGACGTGAAGCCCCGAAATGAAGCCCCTAGGCGAAGTGCCCCGATCATGGCGGCCTTGCGAAGCTCCAGAGGCGGTAACGCTCCGCGAACGCATTTGACGTTCGCGAGCCCGCTGCGAAGATCCAGATGCGGTAAAACTCTGCAAACGCATTTGACTTTCGCGAGCCCGCCACGAAGCTCCAGAGGCAGTAACGCTCCGCGAACGCATTTGACGTTCGCGAGCCCACCGCGAAGCTCCAAAGGCGGTAAGCCTCTGCGGACGCCGTTGGCGTTCGCGAGCGCGCCGCGAAGCACCTGAGGCGGCACGCGAGTTCTGCTTCGCGGTTCCCCTTCCCTATAAATACTGGACTCCCCTTGAGTCCCAAAGGACGGACAATCCGACCTTTCAGATTCTCCTCTCCCGAATCACGAAGCACTCTTTTCCCCAGGAATCATGAGCTCTGCAAGGTACTTCTACTTCGCGAGAGGCCTTTGCTTTGTCTTGTTTTGAGCCCCTCTTCCGAGAGGGATTCCCTTCGTGAAGCTCAAGGGAATTCGCGAAGGAAGGGGATTCCCAAGGGAACCCGGGTAGCCGCAGAGTGCTTATGCTTCGCGAAACAACCAAGATGCACTAGTGATCCCTATGCTAAGGCAGGATCGCTACACATCGCGAAGCACACTGCTTCGCAGGACCCTGCTTCGCGAGGCACTTCTTCTTCGTGAGGCAGTGCTCCGCGAAAACTGTTCCACTTCGCGAAGCACCTTCCACTCACACCTATGCCCCATGCTAAGGCCAAGGCACTCCACTTTGCGAAGAACACTCATTTTCTTAGCAATTCCTCTTCCCGTGCGACCCTCCAGGTTTGCACGATGTGATTTCAAAGTTCCATGGACAATACCACCTGTAGCATTGCTTCACCTAATGCTTCTTCGCATAGGCACGCTAACGGCTATTTCTTCTTCGCATAGCCACGCCAACGTGGACCCCTTGATGGTTCGTTCCACAACCCCCCTTAACCATGGCCTTACTGGTACCTTCCCTTCCCCAAGGACCAGAGGGTACCGGTTATGTAAGTCTTAGGGGTGCGGAGTGAACCCACCTCGTCCGAGCTGCTGGACGTTAAACTGCCAAGCACCACATCCTCAACACATGACGTTAAACTGCGACCCGACCTCGTACCTCTCACGAAGGGTCCCCCCAGCTCGAACATTCTTTACACCACTCATCTCCACAGGAATGGAATCAACCATCCACAAGGGATGATATCCTCCTTATTGGAGTGGCGTATGTTCTCAGGAGAAGGGCGACCCTAATTCCCCAACGGATGGCTGCACCCCTGCATCTCCGTACTTCCCCACTACCAAGGTTAGTGGAGGGCGTGATAGGGAATGAGGCACCCCCCATTTGGGCCTCCATCCTGGAGTAAGTCCTAGCACCATGGGCCGCCTAATGCGTAAGCCCCTCTTCGCTTCTCACAGACGCATCCTTCGCGACGTGATCGTCAGGTCCTTGCAACCTCTTGTTTCTCACACCGAGCATGACTCACGTGGGCTTAGAGTGAGCACCGACCCTGACCCCCACCCAGCGAACTACGAGGTCTTTGATCCATGTCAAGGCATGGTACGTAGGAATCCTCCATGAGGTTCAAGCTACATTGCTCAACCGTTCATTCACGTCGAGTTTCGCCCTCATCCAGCATGACGTTAAACTGCATGCCCTCATCCAACATGATGTTAAACTGTATGCCTTTGTCCTGCATGACATTAAACTGCACACCCATTCCCACTCGAACTACGAGGTCTTTGATCCATGTCAAGGCATGGTACGTAGGAATCCTTCCAGAGGTTCAAGCCCACCACTCATTGGACCAAGGTCCACTTTCACGTCGGTTCGCCGACAAAGCCCCATTTGAACTACGAGGTCTTTGATCCATGTCAAGGCGTGGTACGTAGGAAGCCTCCACGAGGTTCAATCCCACCCATCATCCAATTCACGTCGAGTTCTACCTACGTCCAGCACAACGTTAAACTGCAATACCAGTCCTACGGCAAGCCGTTGCGACTAACCTGAACTACGAGGTCTTTGATCCATGTCAAGGCATGGTACGTAGGAAGCCTCTACGAGGTTCAAACCCACCATTCGGTCGTTCCGACGTCATTCACGTCGACTCACCCCCGTCCCGCATGATGTTAAACTGTATTCCACAACCTGAACTACGAGGACTTTGATCCGTGTCAAGGCATGGTACGTAGGAAGCCTCCCAGAGGTTCAAGCCCATCTCCCATTGGACCAAGGTCCCTCATTTACGTTGGTTCGCCGACACCCACCGCCTGCCGTTCATTCACTTCAGGATTCCCTATCGTCCCGCATGACATTAAACTATACTCCATCAACCCTTTGAACTACGAGGACTTTGATCCATGTCAAGGCATGGTACGTAGGAAACCTTCCCAAGGTTCAAGCCCACCACCAGTGGAGCCACGGGTCTACTTTCACGTCGATTCACCGATGAAACCCTTTGAACTACGGGGTCTTTGATCCATGTCAAGGCATGGTACGTAGGAAGCCTCCCCGAGGTTCAAGCCCATCTCTCATCGGACCAAGGTTCACCTTCACGTCGGTATGATAACGATACCCATTGGACCAAGGTCCACCTTCACGTTGGTTCGCTGACGACATTCATCAGGCCAAGGTCCACCTTCACGTCGGTTTACCGGCACCATCCCGAACTACACGGACATTGATTCCCTGCCACGAGGATACGTAGGAAGCCTCCTCAAGGCTCAAGCCCAACATCACCGTCGCCCCTGCGATGGTCCCATTTCACTCCCCCTCCACTCCATTCATCCATCTACCGCCCATCCCGATTCTCGCCCGGACCGCTATATCTCGGTGAAACCATGTCGGTACGCTCCTATTCACAGCCGCCAATGGGCTGGCCCCGGTATCGGCATCCCTTCAAGGGAAATCTCTCAATCCGATCTATCCTAGCTAACGCTCCAGTTGGGTTGATCCATCTCCGCTAGATGTTAAACTCGCGGCATACCCTATGTTAAACACGGGAAGCTGAGGAAAACCTCAGATATGTGTCTATGGCATATAATTCTCCGTGCTCGATGTGGGATGCCTCAGGCTTCCACGCCCTCGAGAAGCCCTGTGACCAGGGATAACAGACAGACATACCAGGTTCCCCCACATCCAGACACGCTACTGATGCCTCAACGTGACTACTCTCCCGATTGAAGGTTGCTGCCCTGACTGGACCCTATGGAATGTCCCGACAGAAGCAGTGTAATTAACCGGCGTCTATGGAAACATGGAACTGTGAAGAGTTTCACGAACTACGTATTAAATCTATGAGGGAGTCCCGGACTAGGTGACGAGTTCTGAGGAGGAATCCACAGAAGGAAGAACTGAAATCCCATCATCCCGTTTCGATCAAGGAGTAGACGTCCCTGAATAAGGAGCGAATGCTGCCCGCCTTTGGAAAGCGGGAATGCGAGGCAACAAGCGCCGCGCGTCCTCCTCCGCAGACGGACGGATGCGCGCGCCCTGACGAAAGCGTCGGAAATAATAGGAGATATGCTATGAATATAAAAAGAAAAATAATCTTAATATATAATCAAAGAGTGAGAACTAATAGCACTATCCTGAATATCAGTTTTTCTAAAGATAAAAAGTTATCTAATGCTTTATGTTAAATATCCTTACATGAATTTAAGGTAAAAAAAGAAGTGATGGATTTAATATCCCTACATTTACTAATTATTATATTGGATGATAAATAATAATAGAGGTAAATCCACCAATTGGTATCTATATATCAGAAGGGAAATTTTTTTTGTGATATCCATATATCATAACCTGAAACAATTATTAGGACTACTGGATATTTTTTTCCAATAAGGAGTAAGATCATATTTTATTTGGCCTTAAAGTGGATTTTATTTTTTCTGTCAATCATTATTAATTAGAGGAGCCAACTAAAATTTGGATTTTGTATTGTGAGGCATGGTGGATTCTAAAACAAGAAATAGAAAAATATTTTCTTTTATTATATCTATATTTTTCAAGGTGTATAGGACTATGGTCGTACTCCTTCCTAATGTTTAACATGATAATAATAGAAATTTTGTGTGTGAGTGAGATAACAACCAAGATACAATGGGGACATAATCATCCATTTGGATGTGACCCTCATTAAAAAAATGAATAATTTATTTTTCTATTTACTTCAATTATTTAAATACATTTATGAAAACCAAAAATGAAAAAATTGATATACCGATTGAATAAATAGATGAAGAGGTAAGTGATAGAAATATGTATAATTGGTGATAAGTCAATCACACTATTCCACCCCTCTCCGTGTATTTGTCTTGATTCTAGTGGAACAAAAACAACCGAATACCACCATGTTATGAAACTAAAACCATATATAAAAAGACTAAGAAAATGTGTGTACTAAACAAAAAATATGGATGATTCTTATATCATTATAATAATGATTGATAAATATTTATGAGAATAGAAAAAATGAGATTATTTAGAGAAGGTGTATCTATGAAATCGTAGACATGTTCTTCTATATCCTATGTTAAAAAAATTACCTTTAAACATTGGAATTTATTCCAACTACAACAACCAAAACATAACAATCCATAATTATAATATTAATAAAAAATATTGTTTAACTTATATATCCAATATATTTTAGGTTTTGTGTTTTATAGAATTTAGAAAAACCAGCATAAGATAACCCATAGCAATTGAACACTTTTCTCACTTAACAAAAATCATAAAATAATATATTTTCATCATTCAATGTTAAAACCTCACATCTATAATTTTTTCTTAGTTTTTAACATGTCCTGAAAACTTATAGTCACATGATACCCTTATAGAAAAACCATCCATAATACTCCTCTTCATTACCAAGGGAAGGGAAATATAAGAAACAGTGAGCTCAAATTATCACTAAGGGTAAAAATAAGTGACAAAAATTAAATATATTAAGGGGGTATATGATCAAAATTTTGGAATGATAAAATAATAAAAGTGAGATGTCATAATGTGAATGAATCATACCCAGTACAAAATAGATCATAAATCATGATTCATTGAATAAATATTTAGTCATAAGACATGAGTCATAGGGGAGGGGAAAAGTGAGTCAATATTCATGATCCATGGAAACATAAACTATGA
Organism: Viscum album; assembly: GCA_963277665.1. NCBI lineage: Eukaryota > Viridiplantae > Streptophyta > Magnoliopsida > Santalales > Viscaceae > Viscum > Viscum album. The sequence goes on from OY728158.1 coordinate 779,383,091, forward strand.
ATAATAATATGGAATATGATAAGAATATATCATAGGATCTTGGGATCATTAAAATATGTAAATGACATAAAACAATACAACATATGCATAAGAAATGTTTTAATTCTAATAAAACAAAACATAATGTTATAGGATTATTTAGCATGCACCATAAATGATATGTCATGAGATAAAAAACATCACCCATTACATTGGAGGGATAAATTTTTTTGATCCCACTCGTTATATTATAATTTTAAAATGTATATGTGCTCCTCATAATATGAAATTTTTAATATCATTATAGAATATTTATCCCATGATAAATAAATATGTATTAATAAATATTTTCAAAAATAATGATTACAATCCATCCTATGAAATAAGATAGATGTTATCATTTGAGAACACAGATAGTGAATCATTAAAGGATTTGGAAATATTTTAAGAACACTTTTATAAATGAAAAGGGTTACTTAATATATGTGAATGGTATCATATAATAAGAGATCATTAATTGGATCAATCAAAAACACAAAATCAGTACCCCAAAAGAAAAATACGATAAAATAATTTAAAGGATAATACAAGAAATAAAACTCCAATGAATATGAAACTTTTTCTTTTTTCAGACAAAAGTGGATGAAAAATGAAAAAAAAGTATTTTTTATAAAACATATATAATATAGTTGTACTAAAAATTTATACGTGACATGAAAAATCCATTTGAAGGGACTAAAAGAAGGACATTAAAAAACTTATGTTTAAAATAACTCCAATTAATTAATACTAAAAAAAATGAAGTTAATTATATTAAGTTTCGAGTGGAAGATAATAATATACATATGTGAAATTAAACACTTTTAATTATTCTTATAAAACATTAAACTTTAATTTTCAAATTAAATAATTAAAAAAAACAATGGTAATTATATTTTATTTAGAAAAAGAATAAAATATTAGGATAGAATATTGAAGAAAATAATGATAAAAATGATGTAAAATTATAATCATTCATAAAATGTTATAAAATATCATTTTCACAATTTTTTAAAGAATGACAAAAATATATCCATGGGGAAAAAATTAAAAAATATTTATATTAAACCTTTTTAAGGGAAAAAATGACAGTGTAAAATTACCTTAAACAATAATTTAATTTTATATAAGAACATTCTTGAAAAATTATAAAGAATGTGGACATGTGGGAGAAATAGTCCAAGCTATAATGAAAATATAAGGTTAACTCCACTTATGAATATACATTCAATCAAATTATGAGGCAAACAGAACTGGAATGGTAATAAGACTTTTAAAACTAATAAAATTCTATATGAAAATAAATAGGCAGGTTTCCAATTAAAAATAACATATAATTTCAACAAATAATAATTTATAAATAAAAAATCTCCTGTACAGAATATGATTGGAAATCAAACCATTACGAATTTGGTAAATTTTAAATAAAAACCCATTGAAAGATAAAAAATTTAATGTATTTGTAAATAACTTTAATTTAACATAAATTTTGATAAAAATTCACCCATGGGAAGTGTATACACTATTTAAAATAAAAATGTTGGTTTATATAGAATATATAATAATAAAAGATAATTAGGATGAGAATGCCATTATATTAGATTCCTACTTGATTAGATTCTTTATGACATCCTATATAATAAAATAAATATCACTAATAACCTATTTAATTAAATTATTAATATTCATTCTATTTTTTTAATATTTAATAATCATTCATTACATTGTTATTATTTATTAAAATTGATCATCGTTGGAAGTAGTTTAAATCATTCCTTTCATGTTTTGGTATAATGATTTTGATCATCATTCATTGTTCAAGATTTCATAATATTTAGAATACTCAAGGTAATAAAATATATTATCGATAATTATTTAATTTATAGGTTCATTATATGAGATTGTATTTGTATTGTTCTTTAATTAAAATCCATAACACACTTGATTCAATAATTTTTAATAAATAAAAGGTATTATATTAATAATGAGTCAAATATTAATATAAATATTATAGAACTATAAAGAAAAAATTATTCAAATTTTAATATAGTATTTTAATTGTATTTTACATTTAATTTTCATAAATGATGGAAATTAATAACATCACTCATGCAGATGGTAAAAATGACCCAAACAATAACATTCTCTAATCAAGGAAGGAGTATGATTATGTTTCTAAAAAACTAAAAATACCATTGGGTACAATACGATTATGAAGTAATTTTTTTATAATGATTCTATTAGAGAGGTATAATTATCATATAGTTTTTTATGAAATAAAGTATAATTTTAAATATTTAAAAGAATAAGATAAATGAAAATTGAGGATAAGTAGTCAGTACATACAAAGAAGAAATCATAATTTTTTGTTGGAAACCTTTTTAGTTTTGATGGATCTAGTTAATTATCCTAAGACCAGAATCCAAATAATATTGGTGAAGTTTATTAGGTAATAAAATATGGTATATTATATGGAGGGTTTTAAATTTTATTTGTATCTTAGAAGGGGTATTGGAGGGGTCCTTTTATAAGTGAGAGGAGTGACATTTTTTCTTAATAATTATTTATTAATATCAAAAGAATTATATATTCAAGGAAATGACATTTAAAATATATTATAAACCTATAATATATAATGGGAGATCTATATTTATCTGACCCACTAATTTATATATGATTGTTTTTGATATTTGGTGACATTATAAATCACTTTTAACCTGAAATATCAATTATTGTCATTTTTAGTGTTATTTTTGTAATTTGAAATGAAAAACCGTAAAATGATAATAAAATTAAGGAAATAACATTTTTAAAATTATTTATATTTTAAAAATATCTATAAAATCTGTGAAATACCATAATTCACCAAAAATTGTATAAAATTATGTGTTTTTAAACTATTTATTTGATTATCCTCTTGCTTTCACAAGTGATTTGTCTACATTGTGTAAGAGATTTGGTTAATAAACATACTAGTGAAATTAAAAATAATTTAATATAATTAATATAATTTATTTTGAATCATTATTTTCTTTTATCATCCTTAAAAATTTATACTTACTCTTATATTTATCATGACCATATATTTAATACATTAATTTTACTTTTCTCACCCTACACATGCATTGGGTATGCATTTGGATAATTAACTTGTTATATAATTATAAAATCCATTAATATACAAAACAAAATTAATAATCATAAAATGTATCTTAAAAGTATATCACAATGCTATAAATTATTAAATATTTTATTAATTATACCAATTGACTTTTATAATGTCGCACAAACGCTGTGTCAATACAAATAAATGTTTTCACATTTCTCATGGTACAAAAAATAATATATATTAGTTAAATAACATTTGTGTGATATTTTTTTATATTGTAATTATATATTTTTCCAATGGTTTATAAAAAGTATTCATAATCTTTAATTCATAATTATACCATGATAATTTCATAACGGATTCAGTATTTGAAAAAATTATACTATTCACAAAAATAAACTTGTCTAGAAAATTATATAAAATTAAATATAAGATAATTTAAACATGATTATTAGAATTTTTTTTGTCTAATTTATCAAATTAAAATTCTAAAATTTATAAATTTAACATTTAAATAAAAGCATACAGTACATGGAAAACACCTTCTTCAGAATAAAAACTATTACTTTTTCAAATGAAAAACTCTATTCTTGTTTCATACCATAGTAATGTAATGCATAATAGTAAATATAAATATAAATAAATAGTTTTAATAGAAAAAATAAAAAATTTAAAATATATGACAATTTAATAATTCTTTAGATTGATAAAATTACAAATCCTGTAAAGAAACTACAAGTAACCTTTGAAGAAAACATTTTATATATCATGAAGTAAACATATTAATTTTACATGCATAATAAGAATATAATTGATCTTATAATATATTTTTAGGCATGAAATAATCATTGAAACATTTTAAAAAAAATCTTTTTTAACTAAATTCATAACATTAACTTTAAAAAAACAAATTTTATTTATTTTTAAAAATTCTTAGGTTATTACATTCTACCCCTTTAATTAATTCAGCGCTTGTAAATTTAATTTCTCTCATCGATGAAAATATTTAAGGGTATTAAAATGGAAAAATGACCTAAAATATAAAATATAATGATATATCTAGCACAATATCTTATGAAATATTAAGAAACTTATATTTTTACTCGTAACAGTCATATATTGATTTTTTCAATTATCTCATCCTTTTGTGGTAAATATGCTTCAAAATTTTATTGTAAAAAATATGAGTTTCTAGAGACATACAATTCGAAGATATATTTTCGTGATATATTTCCAACTAAATACAAAAATGAAATGGCAATAGAAAATAATGATAATATTAGATAGAATAAAATATTTTTATATAAACAAGAAATATCACACCTAAAATTTCTTACCTAGGTCACCATCATTTTATCCTACAAAACTACCAATTTAACTATGGAATAATTATATACACCAATATATCATTAAATTTAACCTTTTTTTACCATTATTTTCATCCTCATAATTTGAATAATCTAATCTTTTGAAATAACTAATCATAAATTTATCAATATATTTCTTACTACATTTTAATATTAATGGAAACCAATGCTCCTAAAATTCATCAGAACCATTATTCCCAAAAAATATCAATTAGATACCAATGAATATATAATATAATAATATATACTCTAAAAAATATTCTAATATACCCCAAAATAATCTAAATATATTTGTTACCAAATACCTTTTCAACCCCCATGGTTATGTATATTTCTCAAATTATATTGCCAAAAAATAAATTAACTCATTGTCTTAATTAGCCATAGTTACCTGAAAATCAAATCAAATACCAACCTCATGGATTATATATACCAAAATATTGTTTTATTCCTGAAACAAAATAAAATTTCCCTCTAGGACCATTAATCTCCTCCAAATAATATCACATAAGACATCAACATTGTAATTATTCTTTTAAACTTATAATCAACATTAAACTTATTAACCCATAATGATTTCCACAACTCTTAACATATCCTCATTTGATAATGCCCTAACATCTAAATTTATGTAAAATCTTCTTTGATACAAATTATAGAAAACAAAACTTATCCATTCATAATTAAACTATCAATAACCAATATTGATCTTATTAAATACCCAATACTTTTTCGTTTTATAGTTTTAAATAATTATGAAAAACTATTACATAATAAAACCCTTAAAAAAAATATCTCACTAAATTGAACCCATTATGTGATATAACATCTTAATTCAAGTCCAAAAACCCACATCTAAAATTTTCAATTTTTTTTCAACACATCCCTTACAATTATTCAAACATGATACCCTTCTAGACACATAATACATAATAATGTTCTTGATCATATGGGGAATGGAAACATATGAAAGTTTGAGACCTAAAAGTTAGTAAGGATGAACATAAAATATAACTCTCTAGGATTTTAAGTTTGAATAATATGATAATATGTGTATAAGAACATTAACAATGTTCAATTACATACTGTAAAATAACAATACCTACTATAGGTTAGATTATAAATCCTGATTCACGATATAATGATACTAGCATAAAACACATGTCAATAATCATGATCCCTGAAAACAAAACATAAAAATAAGAAAATAGAATATAATAATTAGTTATTATATGTTCATGGACACATAATAACATTATAGAAACATAAAAAAATATATCATAATTATTAGTTAAGGTGCACTCCCAAGATAATATAACATAGTGGAAACGAAATATTTCCTAAGAACAATACTTGGTATTTAATTAGACCAAAATCAAAATCGAATGCATTGTACGGTTGTATAATTTTAGGTCCAACCATTATATCAAAATATGTACATTAATATGAATTCCAGATAAGATAAAATTTATAATTTATTTTAAAGAATTGAACCCGTGAGAAAGAAGTGGGTTTTCATGAATATGTATAAAAATACTGATCATAAGTTATCCATAGAATTAATATGGATGGTATCAATAGATTATATCCCTAATAAATCATTAAATTATATTTATATAAATGAAAAAATAGTATTTTAATAATATAGATTACTTAATAATTTTCAATAGTATCACATTAGAAGAGATTGAGAATTGAATAATTTGATACTAAAAGTTAAATCTACCAAAAAAGAAACATCATAATAGTCTTTATTATGAAATAAATGAAATATAATTCTAATGGTGATATATATTTATGATTTATAGATGAAAATAGAATTTAAATTAGAAAAAATAATTTTCATAAATCTTATGTAACATGGTCAGAAATTTTTTTTATAAGGAACTTAAAAATTCTAATACAAATGGGTGAGAAGAGGAATTTGAGAAAAATATTTTTAAAATAAATCCAAATAATTAATCCATAAAAATAAATTAATTCAATGGTAATAATTGTGAATTGGAAAATAAAAATATTCATAAGTTGAATGAAATCCTTTTAATTATTATTATAAAAAAATGAGCCTTTATTTTCGAAATAAAATATTTAAAAAACAATAGGAATTTAATTTTCATTGATAATATATGAAAAAATGGAATGAGATATTTATAATTAATGAATTATATAATGGTGATTTAATTTTTCCATGAAATAACATTTAAAAAAATCGTTTTTTACACTTTTACGAGAAAGTCCAAAAATATCCCAAATAGAAAAAGTAAAAAAGATTCCATTTATGTTTTTGTAAATATATTTAATTATAATATAAAATAACCTAAAAAAATAATTTAATTATTGAGAATAAAATTCCTGAAATAATATAATGAATATGGAAATTTAGGATAAAGATTTATGTCTAAAAAGAAGAGATCATGTTTAATATACTTACAAACATCTTTTTGGTCCAATTATGAACCAAAGAAAGGTGGAATTATATATAGTATTGTAAATAATTTAAATAAATAGAGAAGAATATAATTAATGGGGTTATAAATATAAATAAAATATATTTCTTTGAAATATGAGTTTTGACAAAAACAATATCATGTTCAATGTGAGATTAGAAATGAAGCCATCACAATTTTAGAACATTATGAATCAAAATAACTTGAAATAGAAATTTTTTGAATAATATATAAATCCTAGGAATTTTATTTTAATTATGATTAAACTAAATCCTGAGGTAGTATATACACTAAAAATGAATAATGCAGTGAATATAAAACATTTGAATAAAAGTAAATTTAGATGATAAAACCCTTACCTTTAATTTCTACTTGGTCAAACACCCTATAAAATCACATATACTAAAATAAGACTCATTAATAAAATATTTTAAAACCCATTTCATATTTATTTCCTTTTTATTAATATTTTAAAATTATTTATTATATATTTATTACTTATTTTTACATAATATTTATCATTAGTTGTTAGTTATTTCAATATTTCCTTGTTTATTTTGGTATAAATATTTTAGTAATAATTCCATATTCACCAATTAATAATCCTTATTATAGTTAAGTTACAAGAATATATGTTCTATAAGGATTTATGAAGTTCTAGTTTCATTCCAGGAGATTTTAAAGTATAGTTCTTCAAGAAGAAATCTAAGATGTTTGTTTTGGAAATTTTTAACAAACAAGTGGTGTTATTTTAATGTTGGGTAAAAGAATAGTTTTATAATAATATAAAAAAATTATTTTCTTTTTAAAATCACATATTACCATTATTTATGTTTTTATAGTTATCCATGTTTAAAAGTTATTTCATTATTCTTGTAGAAGGTAAAACCGACCTATTCAAGAAATCACTTTAGACAATGCATGTGCATGATTATGAAGTTATTTTTAATAATATCATTATTAAAAAGTATAACTTCATAAAATATTATTGGGACAAGGTATAAGAATAAAATAAATTAAAATTAAGTACAATAAATCATTGTTTAAAAAGAAAAAAAATCTTATATTCTATGGGAAATCATCTTAGTTATGAAGGATTTAGGGATTCCACTTTCTAACAGAAGGCACCCAATGCGGGACATGATTATTAAGTAAATAAATATGTCATATTAAATAGTGTAAATATAATTTTATAGGTATCTTGGAATTAGTGGTTTATGGATCCTTTTATAAGTGAGAGGGGTGTCATTTTTGAAAATAATAATTTATTTATATAAAAACAATAAAATATTCAAGTAAAATAGATCCAAAATGGATAATTATTGAAAATGGATAAGGGGAGTTCATGATTTACCACAAAAGACGTTTCATTATAATTTTGAGACATTAGACACCATTTTTTAAATTAAATACCATTTAAATTCATCATCAACATTGTTTTAGTAGTTTAACATTTCAAATAATAAACTTATAACAAAATTCCTAAAATAATATCAATATTATTACTTATATTTCATAATTCTCTATAAAATTCCAATAAAAAACTGATTTATCCAAACCACATCACTTGAAGTATTTTAGATTACTTTTATTTGATTTTTCTCATAATTTCACAAGCGCCACATCGACACCACATCATGATTTTTCATAATTATATTTTTATTAAAATTTAAAATAAACATTAATATAATTTAATATTTATAATTATTTTTACCATACATTATTAATAATGTATATTTACTCTCATCCTTATCATGAAAATATATTAAATATATTATTTTTAATTTTTCACTTTACACAAGCACTAGGTAAACATTTAGATAATTAATTTTTTTATATAATTCAACAACTTATAAATATACATCAACTTCACTTATTATTTATAAAATACAACTAAACAATTGATTATATCCTTATCCTATATTAAATAACATCTTAAATATATAATTTTACTTTTCAAAGAACTATGATAGCACTAATTATTATATCTATATTTTTCTAGGTAAAAAAATAATTTATATTAGTTGAATAATATTTTTATGATATCTGGGTTTATTATCATGATATTTATCTCATAATCTTAAAAAAATGTTTTATAAAAGTTTAATTCATATTGATATTAGGATAATGTCATTAACGATTCAGTGTACATAAAACCTATAATATTCACCAAAAAATAAAGTTATTTAGAGAAATACCAAACATTCAACCCAAGATAATTAAAACATGATGATTTTAAATATTAAGTTTTTTTTCCAATACAAATTCTTGAATTTATAAATTTAACATTTTTATAAAATCATACAGTACATTGATTTTTTTTTTCAAATAACAACTATTTATTTTCTTAATGATTTTTTCTTTTTTCATAACATAATAAAATTATTTATAATTAATATTATTATAAATATATTGTATTAACACAAAATTACATTTCTAAAATATTAAATAATTAAATAAATATTTAAAATTACATATCATGTTTTGGAAATATTTTTAACCTTAAAATATTTTGTATATCAAAAAAGTAAACATATTAATTTTTCATATATATAAATAATATAATGAATCTTATAATACATTTTTATATAGAAAATAATCATTAAAATATTATATAAATAACTATTTATTGAATAAATTTTTAATATGAATAAAATTAGACATGAAATTAATTTTTATTTAAATTCCCAAGTTGTTATAATATCCATGTGTTAACTATAATCACCCAAAATTTTAGTTAGATTCTCCTCTAAATTATGATACGATAGTATCTCAGGTGGAAAAGGATACGGGATAAAGAGAGATTTTGGGGAGAATCAAAATATGGAACTGAACCCTTAGACATTAATTTCAATGGTTTCAAACTCTTTTATATAGGACTCAAGGATACTTAATAAACCTCCATGAATTTACCTATACATGCCAATCATATGAGTAAATATTTATTTGGTTACAAATAATTTATAACCCCTAGGATAAACATATTAATTTATTATAAAAATGAATGATAGATGATTTTACACATTTCAACTTAAGAAACATATATTATTAATGATAGAAAATATGAAATATTCTTAAATATTAATAAAAATAATTAAAATTAAATAATAAATAATTTTTAATCATATATTACGATTTTATAACTCATGACATTATGATTTACCTATGTCAAACAATATAATTGGCAAGGATACGTGATACAATATCATTATATTACATCCAATGATATGTCCATCCAAGGTATACCATATTCTGTTATATAATATATTTTATTCCAAATTATATCCCAATATCATCTAAAATGATATGATCCAATATATATATATATATATATATATTTAAGGAATATCTCCAAAAACCTCCAAATTCAACTAAATCCACACATTATTTTTTCATCTCACCCTATATTATATCATACCTAATATCATGTGAAACCATTTACAAAAAGTCCCTTTAGAAATATCTTAAATCTAATTTCAATGTTATCATCAAATCCACAATGTATCACAACAAATACGATTATTTGTAAATATATATTCGAAACTTGTTTTGGATACAATCTAAAAAACTAAACGAGATGTTAGTTGAGTTTCATAAAAATAAATCACCATTCATCTAAAATATGTGACCCCATAATTTTTTATGTCATTGAATATAAATATAAATTATTTAATGCATTATTTCTACTCAAGATAAAAATGGATTTAGTATGATCACCTTCAAGAAAATTCATTTTTATATAGTTTTCACCAAATATAAAATATATAAAAATTCATTTTCATATTATAACCTGGTCTAAGAAATTAAGTATCCATGAAACATGGACTATTTTAATCCCATGTATCTACTCATATGTTTTTTGTTCACTGAGCATAGACTTTTTAGATAAACAAACACATCAAATATCATTTTCTAGGATGGATGGATGGATACTTCACATAACCCTTATGAGATTGATAAGCACATCATATTTATAATATATGTACAGTTATAAACTCTTTTAGTGTATCTCAATCATTGGACCATATTTGATACTCATCATATGAGAGAAAAAATTCAATAACATCCTAATATCATATATATATATATATATATATATATTCTTAGAAATAAACTTGAAGTATTCGATAACCTTATTTACACACAACACAATGTATAAATTAAAAAAAAATATAATATACCTTTATTACATAGCCATTAGATTAAAGGTTAAGAATATGATTATTTTTTTTTAAAAAATATGTACCAATATTTTATATACTTTATATATATAGAATAATGTATAATAAATAAAATTTCGATTTTCAGTAGTCATTTCATTCTCTAGAAATATATTTTCATTAGAAATGGTTTTTATTGAATTTTGTACATGGATTTTTTAATTAATTATTCTAATTTTCTAAATTATATTTTTTTAACATGATATAATTTTTTTAATTAATCATATCAAAATACTCTTACAGTGAAATTTTGGGATTTCTAGAAAAGAATAAGGTTTCTGTGATAATTTAACAAACCGATTATATTGAAAATAGTCATTTTAATTAATGTATTTTAAAAGTAAAATAGTATTTTTAATTGATTTTAAAATTAAATTATAATATTTTAATTAAAATACGTCCAACATATTCAACTAAAATCAATATTACTCTTAATTATGGTATGAAAACATTTTTTTAGTTGGGAATGTATTTTTTAGAAAATAGTTCTTCATGAGGTTTTGCGGGTTTATTTTAAAAGCAATTTATTCAACTTATTGAAATTGAATTTGATAAAATGGATTATAAATTTTGAATCAGAGTTTCTAAATTTTTCAATGAGTACACTTTCATTTCTTCTCATAATTAAATTTAAAAAAATTAAATATTTTTACCGCAATTAAGGCTAGAATGGGTTTACTATGGTTTAAACTTAGAGATAACGGAGAGATTTACAAATAAATTTATACACATACTATTGAGTTGAAATATTTAGATCTTATATTATCCTACCTTAGAATAAATATACAATTGGATGTATTTTTCTTGAACAAGACATTATTACATTTTTAATATTTTATGAAATTCCATGTGTGTTTTCCCGAACTTATAAAATAGAAGATCATCTCCACCCTTATTCATGAATTTTGAAACTTCTATATTTTAAAAATAACTACAATAATAACTTCCTAAAATCCCTATCTACCTTTAATATTTCATTGTATTATCATAAAACCATCCTTTTAAGGAGTAATATGAAATCCAAATGAGGTATCTCAACGAAGTGGTATAAACCATAACCAAGCACTTTTGATTTTATTTCTTCTCAGAACTTCTATATAATTTTTGTATCACTTATAACATTATCAATCTATTATAATAAATATAATGAGATATTATCATGATTATGGAACAACTGTTTTCCACATTTCTTCCATCATATGGTAAATGAATGTATTCCTTGTTCATACATGTGGACTACACCTCCACATAATGATATGATTAATTTTTCATAAAATCATCACATGGATTAAATTAATGATTAATTTCATAAATATATATGTTATATATGATATATATATATATGGTTTTTCTAAGATAAAATATTTTTTATATCTCTTTCTTTATTTCTATTAAATTACGACAACAACCTTCATGTGTACGTATGTACTACCATATCCACTAATAATGTAATTCATTTTTATTTATATACCTTTTATGAATTATTATAAAAATATATATAACGAATATATGTGATATTTAAATAAATATTACCATTCTATATAATATATAACCAAGATTAGATTATAAGTACTGGAATTACCCAACTAAAACATCCATGTAAAACAAAATTGTTTTTACCAATTTTTTTAAAGAAAGATGTATTAATAAACAGGAATGTAAATGTTATAAATAAAACATATATGATATTATAACTATGTACGTAATTATTTTATTGGAGTAAACATAATTATATTTATTATACAAGAGGTTATAGTGATTACAAATTAAGTCAAACATGAGTTAATGGTTTTATGTTACAATCTCATTTTAACCCCAATTATTTATGCTTAAATATCTAATGTTGAAATTATATTATTTAACCTCTCAAATATTTTATTTAAATTCTTACAACATTATTATTTTTTTATATTACATTTTTTCATCTCTTTTTCCTTCTTTATGTACTTTAGAGGATGAAAGAATGTTTTTATAGGAAACCTAACTTTAATTATCCCTTTATATTCTTCCACATCCATGGTTTTTAAAATGATTTTAAGAATGTATTTAAAAATATCTAATGAATGTTCACATTAACTTTTACCCATTTTGGGATTTCTATAAAATGTTTAAATGATTATTGTTGTCATTTTCTGAATGAGGTACTTTTAAAATTTTACAGAAAATGTGAATGACATATTTATTTTAACTCATAAATAATTAAAAGAGCTGCCCCATCTTAAAAGTTAAATGGTTTAAATATTACATTACAATATTACATGTTTATTTTAAATTAATTTGTTTCCTTAATATTTTGGATTTTTTTTGATTTTAAATATGTGATTTCAAAATAAAAAGTATATTTCCTTCAAGCAATGTACTAGTGATATTTTAAATAAAATTTTCAACTATGATGACATAATATGTTGTTAATTATGTTTCAATAGGTATATTAATCAATGATACGATACTTATTAATTACCAATAAGGATTATTGTATTGATGATTAAATATCGATGTAACCTATTTTTCTCAAAGGATTATGTTATGATTAATATTTACTCAATCTTATGACATACACATGAGTGGATTATGAAAATGTGATGGGTGGGGCCATAATTATATATATTTATAATGCATTGGATAATGTTTAATAATTTATTAGATCAAAAGGTATACACAAGGTTATCCAAAGGGTGAGAAAGTGGGTGTATGGGAGGTTATCCAAAGAACACAAGATGGTACATGAGAGTTTATCCCAAGTCTATAGTATGTACATGAGTGGTTAATACAAGACCAAAATGCAATGAATGTCATGGTGGGTATCTATTTCATAATATTTCTATGATCTTGATTATTCCATAATTTATACCACTATTTTATGACATGATATTATGACAATGTTATGCTCTAATTGATCATGTTCTTTGATTATATTATGATTTATGTATTATGAAATTCTAAGACTTATTCCATCAATTATGATTATTATTTATAAATTTTTGTGTATGGTTTTTAAATTTTATGATCATGTTATCATACCATCATTCTAATGTTAAGCTCAAATTATCTTTGATATCTCTTGTTTACCCATACTGGTCTTTAGACGTCAACTTTTATTATTTTCCCTATTTTCTAAGATATAAAGAATAGTTTTATGTAATATATATTTATGAAGGTTTCGATTTGTGAATAATTATGTGGGTGATTATGTAGATTATTTAGGTACTAGTTGTTTATGTATACAAATTTATAAATACACTAAACCTTTGTAGTTTTGGAATGGATCATAATGTTATGTAATAAATATTCATTTAATAAAATGATGTATTATTGTAGAAAAGTATGGGTTTCTATAAGTACCATGTTGTTTCCTCTGGAATTGGGGATGACCTCGTTGATTGAAGATTCAAACATTCCAATCGGTTTGTAATGGGTTTGTTCGTATAACTAGAAACATCCAATGATTCGACATCCATTTGGACCTACTTTCAAAGGTAGGCGCTCATTAGTTGTGGACTGATGAGGCTTAGGAATTTTCATTGGTTGAGAGGATGGGAGGTCGGACTCATCACACCTTTTTGAGGGGAATTATTGTCTACTCCGGGACTCTCTTTATAGATTTAAGTTATGTTCATGAATCCTTATTACATTACCAAGTATAAAATGAGATTTCCTTTAGATCTGACAATAAATGATTGATATGTAGGAGATTTAGAGAATCTTTTATATATATTCTAGGTTCTTCATTGATAGAGATTCATCTGTATTTGTTAGAGATTCTTAGTCAATGGTATCCTTCAATACATAATAGTCTCTTGGTCATTGTGATGATCATAATGGTTTTAAAGCCACTCAGTGGGTCACTTGAGGATTATTGTCATTCAGAAGGACATGGATTATTTCATAGTTGGGATCATACCCGCAGATGGGCTACCTACGTATCCTTTTTTTGGAAAAGGAATCAGAACACACATAGTTAGAGTCTGGGAGTATGATGTTTATGCATGATTGATGGCTCAAAGAAAGATTTCATGATTAATTTTACACTCTAAGCTCACGTGAGTCATGCTCTGTGTGAGAAAAAAGAGGTATTGGTGAAACCAGACAATTGTGCCATGAAAGATGCAATGATACGAGGATTATGTATGTATGAATGCCAAAAGGTAGATGAATATTGGGCTTTACTTCAGGGAATAAACACAGGAACAAGGTCCATAAAGGTATATGTACTTTATGGATATTTGGATACTCTAACTTGGGGCTTACTCCTGAGGAAGATTTCCAAATTAGGAGGGGACTTTATGATTGGGTTTTACTCCTGAGAAGGAAACCCATATCAAAAGTAAATTAAGACTGGTTAAGAGAAATTAAGACTGGGAATACTCCTGAGAAGGAGGCCCAGGTGAAAGGGATTTAAAAAATTAAGGGACTTGGGGATTATTCCTAAGGAGGATTCCCATATTTGAGATTGGGGATTACTCTTGAAAAGGAAGCCCAGGATAATGGAATTATGGTTGGGGGTTACTCCTGAGGAGGATGCCCATATTTTGGGAACTTTGAGACTGGGGTTTAATCCCGAAAAGGAAGCCCAGATTTAGAAAATTATGACTGGGGCTTACTCTTGAGGAGGATTCCCAGTTTAGGGGACTTGTGATTTGGTTTTTCTCCTGAGAAGGAAGCCAAAATCAAAAGGAATTATGACTGGGGCTTACTCCTAAGGAGGATGCCTAGATCAAGGGACTTGGGGCATATTCTGAAAGGGATTCCCATATTTGATATTGGATTGGGGCTTACTCCTGAAAAGGAGGCCCAGGTTAAGGAACTTGGGGATTAATCCTAAGGAGGATGCCCAGATTAATGAGAAATTGGATTGGGGCTTACTACTGAAAATGAGGCCCAGGTTTGGGAACTAGAACCAGGGCTTACTCTTGAGGAGGATACCCAGGTTAGGGATTCTATCTTTATAAAGGATGAGGTTGAATGAGTGAAATCATTGATCTTAGTGACATAAAGATATGTAAATCACTAGGTTTTAAGAGTTTTTACACATAATTCCTTTCAGATAAGGAAGCCAATAAGGAAATCATGCCATAGATGGATTTAGAGAGAGTTCTGAAGGGTTAATCTTGAAGAGGATAGGTGGATAAACATAGTAGAGGTTAAATAGGCAGAAGGGGAACCCAAAAAAAAGGTGGCGCACAAGTCCTGCATGGGTGCACAAGTACTGCATGGGCGCGCAAGTCTTGGTCACGCAGGTGTACCTAAGTGACACATGGGTACTTGTGAGACGATCAATCCTTAGGGTAGAACTTGGGCAAGGCTTGGCTCAAGCCCTTAATACTACCCCTAAAGACTTCCAGAAGAGAGGCGCGCCAGTTATGTTGAAGGGGTAAGGCGGCGCGCAAGTGTGGACATTTCCTTTAAGGGATGGCCACCTAGGCGCGCAAGTGTTGATGAGTTTAAACACTTAGGCCTTCCCCCCTTTTAAGATCTTCTGTTCTAGGTATGAAATTACCTTATAAGTGTTCAGAAGCTTTGAGAAGAGACTAGGGTGCCGGGAGCTCAAATATGAGGTTCTTGATTTTTTTCATCCCCGAAATGGGGGGCACACAGGGGGTATTTATAGGCTGGAGAGGGCCCTGTGTGAATTTCAAAGAAGGCATGCAAGTCACCTGCGCGACCATTCGGCAGCACGCAAGTACACTTGCGCGACCTTGGTGGAACTTGCGCGACCCAAGTGTATTTGAATCTTGGTTCATGCCTTTGTCAAATTTTAATGTTTCTTCAAAGGATGAATCACTTTGGACTAAGGTATTTCCCATTTTCAGTCGTTGGACATTGTGAAAAAAAGGAGCGTCAACAACATTCCCCCCTCAGTGTTGGATACAGAGTGAAAAGAGGATTTGACTCTAAGGAAAAAAGTGAAACCAAGGGTCTTTGTGGTTATTGGCGGTTTAAAGTCATGCATGTCTGGCATAAAAAAGGATAATGTTTAAGGTCAAAATATCTTTGACCGAATGGATTAAAATTAACTCAATTCCTTGACAACTTATCTGAAAACATTTTACCACACTCTAGTATGAGGGAAAACATGTAAACTATGACTTAAAAAATTTTGAATCTGAGGAATGATATGAAAAAGGGCTAAAAGGCATTAGAAGAAGTAGTTCCCAAGAATGAAGTTACCATTATTAAATAAACCCGTTAGGGGGTTGATTATGCAGGGCCACCAAAGGGCATTGGCTGCATAGTCAAATAATAGCATCTTTTGGCTGACAGGTCTGTTATGTAGACTTTTTATGCAAGGATGCCTAAGGGCACGTGCTGCATAGTCAGGCAAAAGAACTCTCAGAAATTTATTTTATCTACTGCTAAAAAGCCAGTGAAAGTTTATAGGGAATCAAATTTTCCAAAGCATAGAGTTTGCTGTATGGAGAGAGGTACCTGAATATGGAAAAGATATTTACAAACAAGATTTTCTAAGAACTGGATGAATGTCACTCCTACGAATGTTTGAACCAATAGTAGGGAAGGGAAATATAACCCATAGACTTGAATACTTTCAGATCATGAAAAAGAGTATGAGACAAATATGTTAAGGATGTCTATTTTTTCATATCCCTACATATTTTCGTTAAGAAAACTAAGGAAAAAAGAGGCTTTCTTTCCAAGAATGAAGTTACCATTATTTAACAAACCTGTTAGGGGGTTGAATTATGATGAGCTGCCTAAGGGAATTGACTACATAGTCAAATAATATTATCTTTTGGCTGAAAAGTCTTTTATGTAGACTGTTTATGCAAGGCCGTCTAAGGGCACATGCTGCATAGTCAGGTAAAAGAACTCTCAGAAATTTACTTTTAGTTACTAGAAGTTGACAAAAGGGTTATAAATATCTGAAAATATTTAAGGTTAGGATTATGAAACATAAAAATGGGTATTGTATAATGTATGTAGAGATACACAGATCAATGCTACCATAATCATGTAGTGGCTGGGTCCTGAATTGAAATGTGGGACTTCACTACGTATCCCATAAGAATGGAAATCAAGTTGTACGCAGTTCTTGAAATAGAGTTTAACGTAATGTGGGACAAAAGTGTAAGAGATCTTAGTTTAGGGTCATAGAACTCAGACCATTACAATATATACACAGTGTGTGTTTTCACTGGGACTTTTCAGCCAATGGACTAAAAGTGGAATTTGGGGTTAGGCCCAAAAGACTTGGGGCTGGATTCGAGGGACACTCAAACATTCCTACGTATCCCATAAGGATTGGAATCAAGCCCACATAGTTCTAGAAATACCCTCTGTACAAATTTGGTTCGTACAAGTGAAGGGTGAAAAAGGGGACTTTAGTGCAATGATGGTTCGACCCAAGATAAAAGGTTCATGCATCACCATGTATGGACATAGTCTTTGAAATATAACATGATTGGATATCAATGTGAATAATGATTTACTCTCAGGTGAGGGTATCAAAGAATGTTGTAGTTTACTATCATACAAGACAAAAGGTGCTGTACAGTTTAACGTCATGTAGCAAGGACAAAGGTGAACCAATGTGAAGAGATTGGTTTTGGGCTTGAACATTGGGAGGCTACCTACGTACCCAGCCTAGAAGGCAAGGATCAAAGTCCGCGTAGTTCACTTAAAGAATGAATTAGTGATCAAGTTTTTCTTGGGGACAACAACCTAAAAAATGGTGTTGGGACTTACGCATGGTTAGCAGCCCAGAGAGGGTGTTATGGTTGAAGTTTTCTCTAAGATCATGTGATTCACACTTGGTGTGAGAAACAAGAGGTGGGAATAACCTTAACGATGCACAATTTAATGTCATGTAGGACATATGAAGGAACAATGCAGTTTAAAGTCTTGCAGTTAGGACTATTGGTGCTGCACATTTTACTATCATGTAGCAGGGATAAAATACAGTTTAATGTCATGTAGGACATATTAAAGGATTTATGTATAGTTTAGCATCATGTAGTTAGGATGATGGGGACAATACAGTTTAATGTCATGTTGGAAAAAAAAGGGGACTGTGTAGTTTAATGTCATGCAGCAAGGACAAAAGAGGACACAATTTAACGTCATGTTGGATATATTAGGGACTTTTTCACAGTTTAACGTCATGTTGGACGAAAAAGAGACGATATAGTTTAGCGTCATGTTGGACGATAGTGCGAATAGTTTAAGGTCATATGCATGGACCATAACTGTATAGTTTAACGTCATGTATGACGATGAAAGGGACACAGTTTAACGTCATGTTGGACGAAAGTGAGAATAGTTTAAGGTCATATGCATGGACCAAATATGATGATGTAGTTTAACATCTTTCTGGACGAGAGAAATTCTAATAGTTTAAGGTCGTATTCATGGACCGTTGGTTATCCAATTTAACGTCTTGTTGGACGTCAGGGACTTCTGTACAGTTTAACATCGTGTAGTTTGGACGTCACAGATTAACGTCATGTTAGACATAAGTGCCTATAGTTTAAAGTCATATGCATGGACCCTTGGTGTATTTTGTGTTCATACAAATTTTTTCTTCAGAAATCTGGCATTGGTTGGAGTAGTGATGAGTTCTCCATCCATTGAGATTAAAGAATAAGCTCCATAGGATTAGACCTTATGTATTGAATAAGGTCCTTCCCATTTTGGCTCAAGCTTGGGAGGTTTCTTTCCTGGTATCATTGGAGTCCTAAGAACTAATACCAATTCTCCCTGAATGAACGAATGAAGATGAAATTTTTTATTGAAAGCTCATGCTATTCGATTCTGATAGACTTCCAAGTGGTGCAGGGTGCACAATATTTTCTCATCTAACCATTCCAATTCATCCAATCGCTTTTGAGATTGTTCATATGTAGATGGATGATCACATATGGATTCTATGAGCGAGGGTAGTTGAACCTCAATTGGATAGACTACTTCTATTCCATATACCAATGAATATGGTGTTGACCACGTTGTAGTGCGGGTGGTGGTTTGATAAGCCCATAAAGAATGAAAGAGTTTATCAGGCCATGACTTCTTATCTTTATCCACCATCTTTTGTAGTATATTTGACAGAGTCTTGTTGAATGATTCTATCTGGCCATTGGCCATTGCATGATACCGAGAGGAATGATTGGATTTAATGTTGTATTCTTGATACAACTTCCTCACATCAGATGAACAGTAGTTGGTGCCATTGTCCATCAACATGGTATGAGGGACACCAAATCTGGTAATGATGTTAGACTTTATGAAGATAACAATGCATTTAGAACTGAATTCTTTGAGGGGTATTGCCTCTGCCCATTTGGAAAAGAAGTCAGTAGGAGTAAGAATGAACTTAAACTGGTTGGATGCAGCCGAAGGATAAGGTCCCACTACATCCATTCTCCATGTGCAAAATGGCCACGAGTATTTAGTTGTATGAAGCAACTTTGGGGGTTGATGAATAAAATTGGCATGTACTTGGCATGAATTACACTTATTTGTGAAATCAACACAATATTGTATCATTGAAGGAAAAAAGTATCCAAGCCTTTGAATTTGATCAGATAGTCTGTGTCCAGACTGGTGGGCACCACAAAATCCTGCATGAACTTCTTTCATGACAGCCATTGTCTCTTCACCATCAATACATCTAAAGAGAACTCCATAATAACCCCTTTTGTAGTGAACTTTCTCTAAGTGATCTAGGCTATCATGAAGAGTGAAATTGACCACACATCTCTGGACTTGTTCTTTCCCGGCTCTATCAGGTGGAAGTGTTCCATTTTGAAGGTATTCCCTGATAGGTTTCGTCCATCCTGTAGTATGACCATATGGTTCAGAGATGGGACTAATTTCATTGATTTCCTCTGTTCAGGCTTGAACATAAGGTGAAATTGTACGACGGTGGGCAATACTGATGGTTGTCTCATCCCGATTTGGATTTTCCAGAGCTGTGGCTATATTATCCAATGCATTAGCTTGGGCATTTTGTGATCTTGGGACATAAGAAAACATCGGTTCCGAAGTAAAATCTGCCATTAACTCTCTGACGTAATCATACAAAGGTATTAATTCTTATTTTCTGATTGCGTAATCCCCATTGACTTGTTTGATTACCAGGTCTGAATCACCTTTCACCTTTAAGTGACTCACTTATGCTTGAAGCGCCAACTCCAATCCTGCAATAAGAGCTTGGTATTCCGCTTCATTATTTGGACCGCCTCCCAACAATGAAAAGGAATAGGGTAACACTGCCTTTTCTGGAGAAATGAGCAAAATTCCTAATCCAACTTTGTTGAATTTAGGGTTTTCCATTTTCCTCCCTATTGGACTTCTAGAAGCACCATCAAAGTACATTTCCATGTTTGAAGACTTTCTTGAATAGAGAACAATTCCTCATCAGGGAGTTCAATATCTGAAGATGTGTCCTCCACTGAAGGGTGTTCAGCAAGGAAATCAGCCAGAGCGTGTCACTTTATTGCCTTCTAAAACACATACTGAATGTCAAATTGCTCAAAAATAACTGCCCACCTTGCTAGACATCCTGTAAGCATTGGACGACTAAGGATGAATTTGAGCGGGTTATTATGAGATACCAATTGGACCTCGTGATGTTGTAGGTAGTTTCTCAACTTATATACTGCAAATATTAATGCTAGGCATCACTTCTCAATATTTGAATATCGGGTTTCTGCTTCAAGCATAGTCCGACTGAGTTAGTAGAGTCTATTTTCATTCCTAGCATCATTCTTCTGAGTAAGAAAGGCACCCAATGATCGCTCTAAAACTATCACATAGAGGATAAGTGGTATTCCTTCAATAGGTGGAATTAACACCGGTGGACTCAAGATATACTTCTTAAGAATATCGTTTTTTTCTTGACATTCTTCAGTCCACTTGTAAGTGACTCCCTTCTTTATCAATTTTGTGAAGGGTAAAATTCGGCCTGCCAAATTGGTGATGAAACGCCGAATATAGGCTAAGTGTCCTTGAAGTCCTCTAAATTCATTCAAATTTCGAGGAGGTGACATACCAAGGATTGACTTTGTCTTCTCAGGATCGACTTTGATACCACGATGGAGTACAACAAAGCCAAGAAATTTTCCCGAGGTTACCCCAAAAGCACATTTTAAGGGGCTCATCATCAAATTATGTTGCCAAAGTTTGTGGAATATGATTTCCAAATCATCCAAGTGATTAGAACCTTCTTTTTATTTAACCACCAAATCATCCACATAACATTCAGCAAACTTACCTAAAAAGGGTTTGAAGGTACAATGCATGGCACATTGATATGTTGCGCCTGCAATTTTTAGGCCAAAGGGCATTACCCGATAGAAAAACACAACCTGAGGGGATCTGAAAGGTGTAGATTCTTCATCTTATGGAGCCATTAGGATTTTATTATATCCAGAATATCCATCCATGACAGAAAGTGCTTCATAGCCAACTATTGCATCAATTAAGAGTTTGGTAATCGGTACTGGGAAATCATCCTTAGGACAATGTCAATTAAGATCTCTGAAATCAATGAAAACTCTAATTTTCCCATTCTTCTTTTTTACTGGGACAATATTAGCCATCCATTTGGGATATTGAACTTCTCTAAAGAAGTTAGATTTGATGAGATTATCCACTTTAGCTTCAATTTTGGAAGCATAGGTTGGGTGTGTTCTTCTAGCGACTT
The DNA here is from genome assembly GCA_963277665.1 of Viscum album. Lineage (NCBI taxonomy): Eukaryota > Viridiplantae > Streptophyta > Magnoliopsida > Santalales > Viscaceae > Viscum > Viscum album. The sequence continues at coordinate 779,405,911 of OY728158.1, forward strand.
GTTTGAATCCTCGATGTTCTTCTGGAAAACCCAAACGATAAGTGGCAACATCAGGATCAATCCCTAGAGTCTCTGTATAGTTCCATGCAAATATATCTCGATTTTTCTTTAAGAAGGAAATATACATCTCTTACTCTTGAAGAGTCATAGCCGCACTAATTAAAGTGGGGCGTGGATCTTCTTTTGTACCCAGATTTATTTATCTGAGTTCATCCACGGGGGTAGAGATACCCTCTTAAAATTCTGGAGGAGCATCCCTGATATCTTCCTCTTCTTCATTAACATGAGTTATTTCTTCTGTTTCTACTTGCATAGTCGATGATGAAGCAGAATTTTCATGATCAGAAGAGACATTAAAATATGAACATCTTGAAGAAGAAGCTTCCATTTCTGACCCAATTGATGATGAAGGGTCTTCATTGGGTAATAAAGAGGAGATTATGGATTGAGAATCGACATCATTGTTCATCTCTGAAATTGTTATAACTTCTTCTGGCCTAGTTGGTGAGGTATAGACTTGTTGGATTTCAGCAGATGAAATAAAGACATCCCCATTTGGGCTTTCATTACTGCTTGGTGGATCACCACTTTCTCCCATGTTGTCTGGCTTGATTTCCATAATTGACATTATGGAAGTTTCCATAAGAGTATTTTGATTTGGGTCTATCCTGTCAATTTGACTGATAGGAAATACATAATTTGTACTCACATGTGCTAATGGGTTTACTGGAATCTTTTCCAAACCATATGGAGCATTAACTTTGGTAATCTATATTGTTGTGGATTCCTCGTTTACCTTCATGTGGTAGAATTCCGCCTCAATGTATTGAGATTCACATGTCTTGAAAGGGGATTTATCACCATAAAATGTCCCAAATTGACCATCAAAACAATATTTGAGACATTAGTGGTATGATGAAGGGATAACCGGATGTTGATATATCCAGGGTCTTCCAAACAAGATGTTGATGGATGAGTCTTGATCAACAACCATTAAATCTGAATTGGATACAAGATCTCCAAACTGAGTTCTCAGTGTAATCTTGCCCAGTGGTTCTTGTTCATTTTTATCATATCCTTGTTACATAAAAGTAGAAGGAGATAAATCAGATTTTGTGAGGCCCAATCGATGAAGTGTACGAATGGGGATGAGGTTGACTCCTGAACCATTATCAGTGAAAAATATTCAGATGTCTACACCATTAACCTTTCAAGATAAGTATAAAGGTCTAATATGTCCATGCACGACATCATCTTTATCTTTATCAGTAAAAGATATCACTGCATGGAATTCCACAAGATTATTATCTACATGGTATACTTCAGCTGCAACAATTTCAGTTTCAAACTTATGAGGACTTGAAAAAGCCTCGATGAGTGCCTCTCGAAGATCCTTCGATAAATTCAAAGCATCTAGAATTGATAACTTGGTCGGTATTTGGTCCAAGTGTTTCAATACATCAAACTTTTGATCCAAAGGTCTACGTTTCCCAACAGGAACATGTAGTTTAGCAGGTACCTTGGAAGTTGATGCTTTGGAAATAGATGCATCTCATACCGGGATAGGAGTTTGTAATACTCGTGGCTTTGGAATATTAGAATGATTAGGTCTATTTACTTGATGAGAGGAAGAATATGGAACCTTCAACCGATCTTCTAGAATAACTGTCCCAGGACTAAATCTGCCTTGTGTAGAAGAAATTTCTTGTTCTTGTTGAGCTCGTTAAAGAGATCTACCTCGAGTTTCTGCCACATACAAAGTTTTAGCATGGGTGGAATTAGAATAGTGGCCTCTGAAAGATCCACGTCTTCCCCTATAACCTGATCCTCTGGAACTTCCTATGATTCCTCTTTTTGATACAAGGAACTCGGGCTCATCAAAATCGAAACTGTGACTGGAATATGGATCTGTTAATTGAATCATATTAATAGAATCGAAGATCAAATCTTCATCCGATGAAGACTCTACCTGATTAGCCTGTTTAGCCTATGCCATTTGGTGGGGCGGTGCCCGTGGATTTGAAGTAGATGGCATGCAATCTGCAAGAGTCAAAGACAACTTAGGCTTTGACACATACTCATCTTCTTCTGATTCTTCTTCTTTATTTTAATTATGCCGTTTTGTTGAGGATTTTCCCTCTAATGAAGAGGGTTTTGGTGCATCATTCTTGACAGAAGGCACAATTGGTTTCTTTAATTGTGTTCTCAAAATATCATGAGTTTAGTTTATCATTTTTCGGACCATCCAATCATCATATTTTTGTGCATTTTTGTTCTTGACTTCTTTCCACTCGCCTTCCTCCTCTGGATCTGTAGTAATAACACATACTACCTAAGCTGAAGAACCTTTCAGTTTGACTTATCCCAAGTCAAACATTTTTTACAGGAGGTCCTTGATGACAAAAAATTCATGAGTGGGATTCCCCAACATCTGATGAAATGGGAAATATTTGGGACAATCTTTATCTTCTTCCTTGATTGGCCTCTTGGGCCTTGGAAATTGAACCAAATTATTTTCCAGAGCTGAAATGAAGTAACCAGGAACTTGTTAATTTTGGAAAGAGTAAATTTTTCTCTTTATATCCTCAAATTGTTTCCGTCTTTGATCTCTTTGATCATCTTGATGAAACGACCTCTGTTGCTGACACTCAGGAGGTGGAGCCCTTCGAGAAGATGAAGGTTTTGATGTACAAGTAGGTACATGTGCTTGTTTAAGCATAACTGTACCAGTCTCTACTTTACCCATTCTCCTTCTTGGAGCTGATGGAATTACATGAGATTTATCCTTAGTCTTCATAAGAGAATCTTAAATCTGTTGATCGATTGAAGTAAGGTCTCAAAACCCTTCTTTTGTATTTCACATGAATCAGCGATGTGTGCAACTCATCACGTAAATTCGCCACACAGATTAGAAACAATTCCTCTTGAGGGAGTGCTAAGATTAGGGAATATGTTAATCCCTTCCAGCGAGCAATGAAATCTGAGACCCTTTCATTCTCTCTTTGCTTACAGTTTGTAAGATCAAAAACTGTTGTCTTTGGTAACGTTGGGATGAACTGAAGAAGGAATTTTTGACAAAGATCCTCCCATCCAGTAATTGATCGGGATTTCAAGCTTTTGTACCAAACAAAAGCAGACCCTTGTAATGACTGTACAAAACACCTGAGCTTAACTGCTTCTTGTTGCTGAATGGTTCCCATCATAGGATCTCAATGAGAAAAAAATGTGTCAAATGTTTCTATGGGTCTCCCAAACCATTAAAGATTGGGAATGTGGTACTTGAAAAATTTGATGGGGGAGAAATTGCATCAACCCATTTAGGGTAAGCTCTATTTTCTGGTTGAATTTGAGCACACTGTCCCTCCATAGTTTCCAATGGAGCTGTTAATGACTCAATATTAGTTATTAACTTTTGAGAAACATCTGGTTGAGCTTGGACCTGAACAGGTGCAATGAATGGAGCTGGTACAGATGTGGCAGCTGGTACTGCAACTGATAGAAGCACCGCCGATTGTTGTTGCACTTGACCCGTAGGATTAGACCTATGAGGGTGTACTGATAGAGGAGGATATTCTTGATCCATCTCAGTAGCCACAAAAAATTCCCTTGGCTAACTAACTCCATCATGCTTAGGAGGAAGACTACCTTGAAGTAGTTCTGCAATCATCCTCCTTAATTCCTTCATTTATTCCTCTTGTTGTGAAAATATTTCCTCTAGTGAGAGCAATTAAACTTCTCCAGAGGAAGGGTATGTAACCTGATTCTTTTCTTTCCCATTATTGGACACCTTTTGGAGAGGGGGAAGTGGGTTACTTGAAGGATTACCTAGGTTCTGAGTAATACTTTGATTTCATGAACACACATCTTCTTCATTTGTGTCTGTGCGTACAACTTCTTGAGCAGGAAACTCTTCATCTGATCCCTCTGAGTGAGCCTCATCTGGTGGATCAACAACTATGGAATTGATGACATTGATTGATGCATAACGCATTGCATCCCTTCTATTGGGATTTCTGTAATATTGTCTTCTTACATGTCCTTGATGAGACATTGCCTTTTGTTGATTCGATCCCTCAAGAACTTCTTGACGAACCGTAATTTGGAGGGAATCTCCTAATAATTTGGATCTTTATTCCTCTTGAGGATTCTTCCCCAATCGATATAATACTTAATTTCTCTAAGGGAGGGATTGAGGATTTGAAAAAGTCCCCATTCCGGTGCCCTGGGGTTGTTTCTGCTCAACTCCTCGAATCCTATTTGTTGATTCTGAGGGTTGGGTTAAAAGAGTCCCTAGTCTCGCAAGTTAGGGTGGTTCTTGACATGCTATATCTAAGACATTCTTGAAATATCTCCTGATCTTGCAGACTTTAGTCTGGAAATTAGCTGGATGCATCAACCTACATCCACTTTTATCACCTGAATCAAAAGACCGTTTGATGATTTCTGACACTTCTGTCACTTGATGATGTGCTTGCTCCAAACGAGAGGCCTGTTCAATATTCTCGTTTTCTTGATGCAGGAGTAATTCAACAACTTGTTCTCTGTATGCTTGATTTTGAGAGGAACTAGTTGAGACCTGTTATTGGACAAGCTTTTGATTACAAACAAAACCCATTGACTGTGGCCGGTATTGGGCAATAACATTGCATGAGACTATTTTCGGAGGGCTTTGATGACTGGAGTGTACAGTGAAATATAGCACTCCATGAACACCCCATACCCTGATATGAATACCAGATGGGGAATTGACAATTAACTGGAACAATCTTATTAGTGCGCCAAGGCATGAACGCTGAAGGGCTCTCTGTTGCTTTTCATCCTTCAGATATCGAGAAACTGAGAGAGATTCCAAATCAATTTGGCATTGTAACCCTTCTATTATCTTGACATGATTTTCATATTCATCATAAGATAATATTTTCTTTTTAGACTGACAAAGAGGTTTCCATATGTTGAGACGAATATCATGAATTCCATCTTCCGTCAACATCTCTGGAATGTCAAACTGAGAGTCAGCCAGAGGCCAAAACATGAATGGCACTTCAACTTTCTCCAGTTGTTTTCTCATGTTCAGCATTTCCTCTTTATCATTCAATGAAAATTCTTCTACCTGATTAGACCAGAGTTGGTGCTTCCTTATTGCTTCATTGGATTCAACAAGATTGGTAGAGAAATCACTGATCAAAATAGAATATTCATGACTTAGGGGTGGTTCGGAGAATGAACTACACCATGGGCTATCTTCTAGTTGAGAAAGTATTTCAACTGATAATGGAAAAGCATAAGAAATGTCTGGCTTTACATTTGAAAGTGCCTCAAGATAAGAGGGCTTTCTCATCACTGCATTATCTTTTGGAGAATTTTCCAAGCAATGTGAATCACTACTGTAGAGAGGACTTTCGCAGCTAAATTTATCATCATGGGGAGGACCACCATGGCGGGTTACAGTAAAAGATGAAACATTTTGCTCCTTGATCTTCTGGCCACATAGAGGGTTCTTATGGCTCTCATCTAAAGATGAAACTTTGAGATCGTCCGAATTGTCATGAAGAAATCCTTTATGAGGAAGTGTCTGATGCAGACCTTCGGAATTAATGTTCCCACTATTGGGAACCGAGAGAGTAGAATCTTGAGTTTCAACAGATAGTTGTCTGAGTGCATCAAGAACTCCAATATCATGTAAGGCCTTATTACAGATTGGCCCTTGATTTCTTGACTGTGTTGGGCAGGTCTTCTTATTAGACACCTTCTTACTCACTTTAGGAACCACTTGTTGATGAAAGTGATCATTATGTGCAGGTTTATGTGCATGCTAAGAAGAAATGATTAGGTTAGGCTGATTATCTCTACTCAAATCAGGAGTATGTGCCTAACTTGGCTGTCTGTATGATATGGGGGAGTACGCCCCACAACCCTCTTGGATTGGAACAGATGTGTGTGTCTGTTCCGGAGTAAATTGTTGATGTGTACCTCCACTGGCAGGGATAGATTTATGTGTCATTCCCTGAGATGTTGCTGAAGTTGTTATAATATCCTGGCAGGAATCCATGATATGAGCAGGGATTTGCTTATTCTCTTTCACCATTGACAGAATATGTTTGGTGACTTTAGCTACCGGAATGAGAATATGTGTCCATTCCATTCTTGTAGTAGGTGTATGTGCCTGCTCCTATCCTCCTTTTCCTGTTAATGAATTCTGACAGTACTCATGTGTGGGGGAAGAGAGTTGAGTTTGCTTCCTGTTTGTCACTGGGGCTTTCCAAATGACTTCTCCGAATGCTACCAAACGAGACTATTGGTAGGCTTGATCAATACTAGCAGGTGTATGTGCCGGCTGATTGCACTCCGCCGAACGTGGTTGATGATCTTCCTTCAATACTGACAGACGAGGCTGCTGGCATGATTGATGAGTGTAAGCAGGTGTATGTGCCTGTTTACCAATTATCAACACATTGGGTTGGCGGGCTCCATCACATGTAGTCAGACGAGCCTACTGACTAGCTGATGATTTATAAATAGGTGTATGATTCTATCTATAGTACTCCATCGGAGTTTCCTGGCAGGATTGGCATGCTGCTTCCAGACGAGTCTGCTGGACAGTGGGATTAAAACGGACGGGTGTGTGTGCCCGCTTGTTGCTTTCCACCAAGTTAGGTTGGAGGACTTCTCCAGAAATGGCAGAGATAAGGACCTGCTCACTGTTAACCGGTTGGCACCTCTTGTGGTTCATTTTTCCTACTCGAGTTCGAGGAACCTGAGCCAAATTCCTGGAGACGACACCCTCATCATGTTGAGGGAGCACTACTGCACGAGTCTGGTGGAAATTGTTGGTGGGAGCCTTTGGGAAAGACTCTTGTTTCCTTGAATTAAGGCCCTGAGCGGCCTTTTAATTTACCTCCTCAGAACATGGGAGGGAATGGTTGTTGTGTTCTGAGGATAACGACCCGAAATGGTTGGAGATAGTGGTTAGCACCGCCTGCTTCTTGATCACTGGTCATCGTTGTCCGGACGACCAGGGTGAGTTGTTCACTTGGAGGGCTTGTTGAGCAGCCTCCAGAGTTGGAATGGTACCGTGTTGAAGGTACTCCTTAACTAGATCATTCGATACCTAGCATTGAATATGCTGAGTAGGTGATGTCGCCCTCAGAGTGGATGATGATCCAGCAGGAGTAGCAGCAGATGCCTTCACAACAAAGGCATTCATAGCAGAGGTATTCACATGTGTGAATTTAAGAGAATCCATTAATGTAATTCATAAGATCTTGGAAAAGAGTGCATTTTTTATATAACAAACACAATCAAGATAAGTTCAGCTGCTATATCTTTTGGATGAGAACATATGTTATTGATTGCTTTGTTGGCCCTCTCATTGAGTTTAAATAGGGGCCTAACAAATAGGTAAAACATCACTTTAACTTGGTTAAGGATTCACATCGGGTTCACCATTTTTTGTTTCCTATGGAATTGGGGATGACCTCATGGATTGAAGGTTCAAACATTCCAATCGGTTTCTAACGGGTTTGTTCGTAGAACCGGATATATACAATGATTCCATATCCATTTGGACATACTTTCCAAATGTAGGCGCTCATTAGTTGTGGACTGATGAGGCTTAGGAATTTTCATTGGTCGAGAGGATGGGAGGTCGGAATCATCACACCTTTTTGAGGGGAATTATTGTCTACTCCGGGACTCTCTTTATAGATTTAAGTTATGTTCGTGAATCCTTATTACATTACCAAGTATAAAATGAGCTTTCCTTTATATCTGACAATCAATGATTGATATATAGGAGATTTAGAAAATCTTTCATATGTATTCAAGGTTCTTCATTGATAGAGAATCATCTATATTTGTTAGATATTCTTAGTCAATGGTATCCTTCAATACATAAAAGTCACTTGGTCATTGTGATGACTATACTGGTTTTAAATCCACTTAGTGGGAAAATTTAAGTTCATTTTCATTTAGAAGGACATGGATTATTTCATAGTTGGGATCGTACCCGCAGATAGGCTACCTACGTATCCTTTGTTTTGGAAAAGGAATTAGAACCCACGTAGTTCGAGTGAGGGAGTATGATATTTATGCATGATTGATGGCTCAAAGAAAGATGTCATGATTAATTTTACACTCTAAGCTCATGTGAGTCATGCTCGGTGTGAGAAACAAGAGGTATTGGTGAAACCAGAAAATTGTGCCACGAAAGATGCAATGATGTGGGGCTTATGTATGTATGACTTCCCAAAGGTAGATGAATATTGGGCTTTACTTCAGGGAAGAAACCCAGGAACAAGGTCCCTAAAGTTATATGTACTTTATGGAGATTTGGATACTCTAACTTGGGGCTTACTCCTGAGGAAAATTACCAAATTAGGAGGGGAATTTATGATTGGGTTTTACTTTTGATAAGGAAGCCCAGATTAAAAGTAAATTAAGACTCGTTAAGAGAAATTAAGACTGTGGCTTACTTCTGAGAAGGAGGCCCAGGTGAAAGGGATTTAAAAAATTAAGGGACTTGGGGATTATTCCTAAAGAGGATGCCCATATTTGAGACCGGGGCTTACTCCTGAAAAGGAATCTCAGGTTAAGGGAATTATGGTTGGGGCTTACTCCTGAAGAGGATTCCCATATTTTGGGAACTTTGATACTGGGGCTTACTCCTAAAAAGGAAGCCCAGATTTGGAAAATTATTGCTGGGGCTTACTCTTGAGGAGGATGCCCAGTTTAGGGGACTTGTGATTTGGTTTTGCTCCTGAGAAGGAAGCCCAAATCAAAAGGAATTATGAATGGGGCTTACTTTTAAGGAGGATGCCCAGATCACGGGACTTGGGGATTATTCCAAAAAGGATGCCCATATTTGAGATTGGCCTGGGGATTACTCTTGAAAAGGAGGCCCAGGTTAAGGAACTTGGGGCTTACTCCTAAAGAGGATGCCCAGATTAATGAGAACTTGGATTGGGGCTTACTCCTGAAAAGGAGGCCCAGGTTTGGGAACTAGAACTGGGGCTTACTCTTTAGGAGGATGCCTAGGTTAGGGATTGTCTCATCTTAAAGGATGAGGTCGAATGAATGAAATCTCTGACCTTAGTGACCTAAAGATATGTAAAACACTAGTTTTTAAGAGATGTTCCATATAATTCCTTTCAGATAAAGAAGACAACAAGGAAATCATGCCATATATGGATTTAGATAGAGTTCTGAAGGCTTATTCTTGAAGAGGATAGGTGGATAAACATAGGAGAGGTGAAATAGGCCGGAGGGGAACCCAAAAATAAGGTGGTGCGCAAGTCCTGCGTGGGCGCGCAAGTACTGCGTGGGCGTGCAAGTCTTGGTCGCGCAGGTGTACCGGTGCGACACATGGGTACTTGCGCGACGATCAATCCTTAGGTTAGAACTTGGGCGAGGCTTGGCTCAAGCCCTTAATACTACCCCTAGAGATTTCTAGAATAGAGGCGTACAAGTTATGTTGAAGGGGTAAGGCAGCGTGCAAGTGTGGCCATTTTCCTTAAGGGCTGGCCACCTAGGCACACAAGTGTTGATGAGTTTCAATACTTAGGTCTTCCCCCCCTCTTAAGATCTTCCGTTATAGGTAAGAAATTACTTTAGAAGTGTTAGGAATATTTGAGAAGAGACTAGGGCGCCGAAAGCTCAAATATGAGGTTCTGGAATTTTTTTCGTCCTCGAAATGGGGGGCCCACAGGGGGTATTTATAGGTTGGAGAAGACCCTGGGCGAATTTCAAAGAAGGCGCGCAAGTCACCTACACGACCATTTGGCGGCGCACAAGTATACTTGCGCGACCTTGGTTGAACTTGCGCGACCCAAGTGTATTTGAATCTTGGATCATGCCTTTGTCAAATTTTAATGTTTCTTTAAAGGATGAATCACTTTGGACTAAGGTATTTCCCTTTTTCAGTCGTTAGACTTTGTGATGAAAAGGATAATCAACACATGTTACATAAACTTAACCGATATAATGATTGAAAAATTCCAAACCACCCTTTGATTATATCATCCTCATGGATAGTATAATTAAGCTATCTAACTATATAGGTTTTGGATGTATGTATCTTTTCAAACCCAAGGTATAAGGAAATTCCAAAAATGAAAAATGTACCCTAGTATACCAAATATATAGTTTATGATACTCCATGTGGTATAATTTCTTGGTAATCTAAAAAAATATTTTTGTGCCCCATGAGGATATTCCATATCCTTACATAAAATTATAACCATTCTGAGCATAATATTTCATAACAACACATACTTATCAGCGAAGAACATCAGTTATGGATAACTAAAATGAATACATTTAGAGGTCAATTATTATTACACATCAGGAAATGTATGTTTCTGAAATTAATGTTAAAGTGTAGACTCTCTTTTTATAACATAATACAATTTATATTCTTATAAAACAATACTAATAATAATAATACCATACATAAGTGTGAGTCTCATATCTACTAAAATTCAATATTTTTCATACATTTTTAGGTTTTGGTAAAATCATTACATTATAATGTAATTCCAACCACTTATATAAATGATAATTGGATAAAACCCTCCAACTAGAATTCTTTAGTTACTAACATCAATAATGAAAAACCTAATAAAATAATGGAGAGACTTAGGAATCATGTTCCAAATGATTAATTATTTAATCATACTATTCAAACATCATTACTTTAATATAAAATTTTATGTCATAAATATATATTATTATCTACTTAGAACTCTCTCTAAATTCATCATCATTTTTATTACCCGACTTATTCTAGGGATCGAGCCACAACTACCCAAGTCTGCCTCTATAGTCCAGGGGGTGGAAAATAGAAATGAAGGCACAAAAAAAATCAGGGAGGCTTTTTATTAAGTACCCGTTTGTACAAAAACATCCAAGTCAATGAAAACATGAAGAGGGAAAGTGGAAAATATGCAACACTATGAGAAAATAAAATAGGCAAGCATGAAACTATTGAAAATATAAAGTTATTGTAGTGTAAACTGAAAATAAAAGGGAAAAAATACATGCCTAACCAGAAATGTTTCTCAACCTGACAGAAAACTAGAAAAATAAACAACTGAGTGAAATCACAACACCTGAGTCCCAAGCTATAAACACTATATGTGGTTCAAGAACCCAGTATCCCTAATATTCTCTAAATTCACGGTCAACCTATCCATCATCTACAAAAGACACAACATGTATTGGAAGAGCCCATGCAGGTGTGAGTATATACTTACCTGGAATAATTCCTCGAAAGGGGTGAAGAGGGAGTAGTAAGAGATACAAATGAAGAGGGAATTAGTTGATAGAAAAAGGTAAAGTGAAAGAGTATAGTGCAACCCAATAAGAGAGTGAAAGTAAGCCCTTCCAAGCACATAAGGATAAAAACTATGAGTATATTAACTACAAGTAGAGACATCGCCACCTATAGAAGAAGTATAGACTCATACCAATAAGAAGAGGCTCTAACATTTAAAATATAAGTCCACCAATGATTCCAAAAATCTCATGCATGTACCCTGAATAGACAAGTCTAACAGACTCAATCACCACACTTTTCTACTATCCAATTTGGGAGGCATTGGCTCACCTATATGGTTTTGGGTTGGGTCACCCAAATGGGTGTCAGTGGGGAAATTTCCCCTCTTCCTTGTGCGTCCAAATCCATGTCAAACGACTTATAATAACTACACCATCAAGGGGAAAAATATTCTAGGTAAGTATCCCATGTCCCAGAACAGCAGGATGGTCTGAGTTTGATAGTCACCAAGGAACTCCACTAATAAATCCCATTAGAGGCTACCACTTTAGAAGGACATCTGAGAACTCTAATTCCCAGTCCTACTAAAGGGTAAGCCTGATAAAGTTATAGGGGAACTCCAATGCCCAGCCCCACTAGAGGGTAATCCTAGATCATCGAGGAACTCCAATACATTGCCTTGCTAGAGGGTAACTTGGAAATCTAATCATGGAACAACACTAACTATACCAACTAGGGTGTAAGCTCATATCATTGAGGAAAACCACTACACAACCCTACTGGAGGGTAATTCAGAATGATCATCTAGGAATGAAACTTCCCAAACCCTAGGTTATGAGGAATCCTAGAAAGATATGGTGATTCTCTATGATCACTTCCATCAACAGGTGTCATTATAGTGCGTTATGATTGTAATTTCTTTCATAATATATCAAAATCCACAACGGTGGGAACCATAACGTTCAATGTGAAAAAATTCTTAAGAGAGGCTATTCACATGCCTCAACCAAATAGTTGGTGGAAAAGCCGCGTTTCGCTGCATCATGCTCGAATGGAGTCTCGTTGGCCAGAGCCATGGGTCCAAGTTAAATACCTGATATTGGTCTTGAAATTTCCACTTAAAATTTATGGTTAATGCAACACAGATGGTTTTTCATACCAAAACAGTATGAGAGAGATATGTCAAATAAAATATTCTGCAATAATAATAATAATAATAATAGTAATAATAATAATGGGTGTTTCATTGATCAAAGGGATGATTCCGAAAATACGTATCCAATATCAGTCTTAAGATGACCATCTCAACTCTACGATCACATTGTCACTAATAGTTCATCAAACAGATGCCTCCGTTAAATGATATAACTGATATAAGATTATTTAAACATGATTTATATATCATATCTTATATATCCAATATTGTATATTTTATCTTATATCACATATCACATATATTATATCGTATATCTCATATATTATATCTTACATATTATATCTCAAACTAATAGATCAAAAATCCCTATACTACAACGATTATGGACCTATGCTTCGCTGGAAAAACCGTTGTCACATTACCAATCCGTGGTGAATTTGGGGGCCCGATCAAGCTTGGTGCTGTCTAATAATGTTGATCCGGGATGACGAGGATCCATCTGATGAAGAAAGAAAACAATTGAGGAGAAAGGAACTATAAAAAAATGTTTTAGACATCACTGGACAAGTGTTATTAACCAGTGATCAAGAACGGGGCATAGAGGTTTGATCATTGATTAAATAATACGAAATCTTTTACTTGGAATCACATAAAGACCATAACAAGACATAGATCGAATAAGGAATAAATATATACTCAATATTTTAATCTAAAAGCATAAAAGCGCCAATAGAAGAGTCTTATATCTTATTTGGATCGATATTCACTGAATAATGCACCCAAAAAATGATTGGAGGATGCTAATGCTTTTGTTGCATCATAATTTGATCCAATCTGACATTCTATCATTGTTAGTCTCGATTCAACAAAGAGAGGAGGGAGGATCTATCACTGTAGGATTCTAGAAATTACGAGGCCAAACAATGAAATTTTTCGTTAACTATATATTTATAGATATCATTTGAGGTAAAACGAATTTAATGAATATATTTATTTAATTAAATGAATCCACTAAATCAAATGCCAATGAGATTTGGGTCCAAACATACCACACCGACTAATTTTATGTCACTAATAAGTAAAAAATTGATTTCGATACCCAACCATGGTCTCATATTTTTGATATAATCAATAATTTAAGAGTTATCATGTTTTATTTAATTTCCCATGCACACATAATATAAAATATATTTAATATTTTTATAAAATCAATTCTGGGAACATTGGGCCCCAGAATCACACGCCGTCTCAATGCCAAGATATATATGTATATATATAAATATGTAAAATGATTACAAGGAAAAAATATATTCTCTACATTTTTCCCTCCATGTATTTTGTCCTTAAAAATAAAAACCTAGAAAAATAACTCAGGATACTGAGACCACACATGGATCTACCTCTCATAGGAACTCAACTGAACATTTCCTTATTTCTACAACATGAAAAACATTGGAATTGTATGTCCACTCAAGGCCCCCTTACCAATCTTTGATTTCCACCACATGTTCCGTAAAGCTGGATCCATCCCCAATATCTAGATTTCCCTAGATGATGATGTGCGTCGATTCATGAACGTATATCCTCAACTGCAGCACATGGAATACATCATTTACATACTATAGCTGTGGGAGTAGGGTGAGGCGGTATGAAATGTTTCTAACTCTATTCATGGACTCAAATGGCATGATGAACCTTGGGGATAGATTGAATCCCCGACAGAAACTCTAAAATCCATTTCATGGGGAGAATCAAAAGAAAATGTGGTCACTCTAATAAAACTCAAAGGGACTCTAATGGTGGTTTTCATAGGATTTGTCTTTACTCAAGGTCATCCTCATCTACTCCTAGATGAACTAGAATTTATCTATTGTCACCTACACCAACTTTGGGCACACAACAGATGTCTCCCCAACGTTTTTCCATCATAAGGTTGACATGCATAGTCTCCTGTAAATTGCCTAAAAAAGTTCTATGTTTATATTATAATTGTAGCTATTATTGTATACAAAATCTACCAAGTCTATGTAATCCTACCAACTCTAGAGAAAGTCTAACAAAAAAGGCCTCAACATATCCTGTAGCACCTAGATAGTGTGCTTGGTCTTCCCATCATTATAGGGATTAAAGGACATACTCATCTTCACCTCAGTGCCAAATTATTTCTGCACGCATTTTTGTAATTAGGACATAAACTACACATCATAGTCTAAGAAAATCGTCAAGGTTACCCTATGATGATGAATGATATCCTATACTGACAACTACCCCAAAACTTATCACCATACTCTGCCCCCCTGATGGGAAGTAAGTGCATCGAATTCACGAGTCATTCAACTACCACCTAGATGGTTTTGTTGCCATTCACTATGTGAAGAATACCCATGACAAATCCCATGAATAAGTCATCCCAATTATAATTCAGGATCTTAAGGGGATGCAATAAAACAGTCAGAACATGGTGATCCACTTTCACCTACTAACATGTGATGAACCGAGAGATGAAATTAGCTATGCTTTATCTCATTCTAGACCACCAAAAGGACATTGAAGGTCTCTAGACATATTCCCTACACTGGGATGTACAACTTGGGGAGAAACTCCCACATCACCTCCTCTCGAAACATGAAAAGAACCAATATTCGCCCCTAAAATAAGATAACATGATTCTATAATTTAGAATATTCATCTAGTGCATCGACTATTGATATATGATCATGTAAGAACTCATAGTAAATGTAAACTATCTGGGACTCACTCACATGCTCAAGGAGAGAAGGATTCAAAACCGTCGACAGAAAATATATATACCCACCAGCTCTACCAGGGTCACCTATAGGTAGCTCATTGCTATTATGCTTCCTTCTCTAAGAGAGACCTTGAATTATTTGAAATTCCATCTATCACAATGATTCCCTTAACTAGATTATAGACTATATCAAATTAATTTTCCTACATTAACTCCAACCAACATCATAGTTTCAAGTTCTGGTATTTGTGGGTGAAGGTGTACCTGAGACTTTGGTGTCTGAGTAAACTACAAAGTTCTCTTCCAGAACATAGTATCTCTACATCCTCATAGAAAAGAATACCACTACAAGCTCTAGGTCATGAGTTGAATAGTTCATCTAAAGGGGTCTCAACTACCTTGACATGTATGAAACAACTTCCTGTAGCTGCATCAACATGTAACCAAGAATAGATTATGAGGAATCACAACACACGATGAACTCCATTCCCTCCTCTGCTAGTCTCAACATTGGAGCACTCTCCAGCCTCTTCCTTAACTCCTCAAATTTCCTTTGGAACTACTCATATTAGGAAAACAGATACCCTTACCATGTTAGGGTGGTCAAAGGGGCTACGATTATGGAGAAGTCTTCTAAATACATCTTTTAGTACCCTGCAAAGCCAATGAAGCTCCATACCTTCGACATATTCCTGGTTGGATCCCAAGAAATAAATACTTCGATCTTTGTTGGATCCATAAATAAACCTTGTTTTGAAATGACATGCCTTAGAAAGTGAACCTCACAAATCTAGGACTGGAACTTCATTAGATTTCCATACATATAGTGCTCTGGAAACATGTCTAGGACCATCCTTATGTACTATGCATGCTCCTCCACTATTGCAGAGTAGATGAGTATATCTTTGATGAATAAAACAATAATATTTTCCATGTATGGATAGAAGATGTGGTTCAATAATCTATAAATATAGTAGGGGAATTTTTTACACCAAAGGGAACACTGGAAACACATAGTGTCTGTAGTGACATCCGAATGAAAACTTTGGAATGTTATCCTCGTGAAACCTCAACTGGTGGCACCATGATCTGAGATTGATCTTCAAGAACCATCTTGCGACTTGAAACTAGTCAAAGAGTTTTTTAATTATCATTAAGGGGTACTTGTTCCTTATTGTGGCATTGTTTAGGAGATGATAATATATTCATATTCATAAGGCATAGTCCACCTTTTTTAAGAAAAACATTGGATCTTCCCATGGGACACACTTGGTTGGATGAAACTTTTCCCATAAAGGTCCTCTAACTGAAACTGTAGCTCCCAAAGCTCAGTAGGTTTCATATAATATTACAAAAAAGATATCAGGGGTTTTCTGATAATGTAAGTAAAATCATAACTCCATATCCTACCTAAAAGGTTTTCCTAGAATGTATTTATGGAAGATGTACATATATTCCTCCACAACTAAAGGAACCTAGATTCCTGAAGAGCCTACTTCACCAAGGGCTACAATTTCCAACTGTTGGGTGATGGGATAAATCCTATTGATTTCTATACCTGCATTCACTTCCATGATATCTCTCTTGCGAGAGAAGGAGAATCTTGTCCCATTAGTTTGTATGCATCTTACTTGTATCTGGTGAAATTCAATTTGGGCTCAGACCATGGGAAGCTAATCATTACCCAAAATTACATCATAGGGTTTAATTGTGATGAAAGAATGGTCCCATGTGAACATCTCTTCTATAAGAGACAACTCACACTTCTGAAAGACAAAAGATACATAAGAAGTATTCACAATAGTACACTCAAGTAGATGATTATGTGGTAGTGCCTCTACTAGGTGATCTAGTTCCCACATTAGGAGTATTGAGGTAAAATAATGAATGGAACCCATATATTCTAATTTTGATCCAAGAGTAGAATAAACACAGATCATACCTCTGATCATCTCAAGAAATGTAAGATTATAGACATCAAAATCATGCATCTATCCATAGCTCCGCCACCAGCTCCCCAAACCTTCCATGGGCCATTTAGTGGTGATGGTGGAAGGAAATAATAACATCATCCTCAACCTGCAACACTTCCTACTATGTTTCCTGATCTTCCTCCGTGGGTACCACCTTTTTCATGCCCCGTAGATCAGTGATCATGGTGATGCCTCTTTTGTGGTAGTCCAGCATCTATCTACTTGGGATGCCTAACACATCTAATCGGATAGTCTTGATCCATGTGACACTACCCATAACAATATAGTATTATCCCTCCTCAGGATTCTTTAGTGTTCCATGTCGCCCCTACATTGTATGAGCACATCCCTGAGCCTACTGACAGAAGGGTTTCCTATGCTTAGATCTCATCGACTTGCGCCAACTAGCTGCTACTGAAGAATCAGATCAGTGACATCCACTATCATCTCCAGCTATTTAGAATACCTATATCCGAATCAATCTATCACCAGTTCCCACTCTAGCACACCATCATAGGCGAGGATGTATAAGGGAACTATACTCACACAGTTCTCTCTACAGAGTCCCTTCTCAAAAATTTGTACATGGAATTAGTCTTCCCTAATCATGTCAAGAGAGTAGAACATAAATTCTATGAACATCATCATGCACTTAGACACTATCATAATTCCCTGATTCTATTTCAGAATCTCTAGGATCCAAACTAAATGTATGAAGGAGGGTTAGTACTTCTCATGAAACAACTACTAGAAGTTGTTCGAATAGAGCGTCGACTCATCATGCATCTGGGTAACCAGCCTCCACCAATGTCAACATAATTAGTGTAAAATGATGTATACCAAATACACCACATGATCCATCGGGTTATGAATAATCCAAAATATGTAGACCAAATACTATAACAATCCTAGGTTTCCTAAGTATTTGGATTTTCAAGGAATATTAGCTGTCTCTAACGCTGGAACTCATGGATCATGCTAATCCTATGTGGATCACAATCCTAAAATCATTGGATGATCTTATGATCAATAGGTGGAGGTTCTGCTACCTACCCACCCAGATTAAGGGGAATTCATTATGGACCCTAAACCGAAGCCTTGTCACTCATAGGATCATCGTTACGAACTGAAGTTGGTATCATGGTTGGCTGTTTTTGCGGAGGAATCCTGAAATTTATCAAGGAGGATTGTAGTGAGATGAGAATATATAAACATAAAAAATTGTGGAGCTGACTTAATGAGGATAGTTAATTTATCAATCCTATATGATTCATGTACCGTTGATCTATACAAAAATTGTTTCAATATGATAAGTCAACAAGCAGGTAGTCAAGGTCCTAGTTAATGGATATGTTAGCCTCCTGTACCATCACTAGAATCCCTGGATTGAGAGATGCATGTGGGACAGTTTGACACTGTTTACCTAAATCCAAACAATCCTATTAATTTGATACATTCAAAAAACATCCCAAGGAAGTCACGACCTGACCCATGATGGGGCTCGAGTCGCAACCACCCCAAGTCCGCCTCAATATCCTAAGGGGCATCAAAAATCACTAAAGGCACAACTAAAATCAGGGAGGATATTGCTTAAGTACCTATATACACACACATATCCAACTAAATAAAATATTTCATAGGGAAATGGGAAAATATGAAACAATTCTATAAAATAAACTAGGTATGATGAACCTCTATATGGTATTAAATTATGGTAGTTTAAACTTAAAATATAAGGGAAAAAATAAACTACCTACCAAAAATGTGTCCCATCCAAATAGAAAAATGAAAAAATTTAAAACTAAATGAGTTCCCATATCTTAAATTCCCTGATATAACCACCATACGTGGTCCAAGCACCTAGTATACCCATTCTACTATGATATTATGGTTGGGATATTCTTCTTTTGAAAAAGGCATCGTACATGTGGGAGAAGCCCGAATAGGGGACAATATGTATAAACCTAACAGAATTCCACAAAAGGGGTGGCGGGGGAGAAGTAAGATATACAACTGAAGAGGGAAGCCATATATAGAACAAGGTACAAATGAAAGAGTATATCCCATCCTAATAAGAGAGTGAATGTAAGCTTATCCAACCACTAGGGGATAAACACTGTGAGTAGATGAACTACCCATGAAGCCTTTTCCACCTATAGTATGAGAGTATAATTATACAACCATGTGAAGCTAGACATAGAAACCATGTAGCATACCCCATGTGTCTTCACATCTATTAGAAGTAGAGTATCTAAATCCAACGTGTGAATCAATAAAAATGAATATATATATATATATATGTGTGTGTGTGTGTGTGTGTGTGTGTGTCTTCTTAGTTAAAGAATCCCAAATGAGAGATTAAGGGGATATTCATCTTAAAGATTTCTATAAGAAGAAGAGTCATCAAAAATTAAAAAAGAATTCTATCAATGATGCCCAACATCTCACATGTCTACCTCGAAAACAAAAGTCTAAGGGAATAAATCCATGAACATTGATATTATCCACTTTGGGTGGCATTGAATCGCCCACACCATTTTAGGTTGTGTCTCTAGAATGTGTCTTGCTGGGGAAATCATCCCTCTTATATATGAGTCCAAATATGAATCAAACCACATTTATTCACTGTTCCACACAGTCAAGGGGCCACAAATTCTATGTAAGGGTACAATTTTTTGGTAAGACAGGAGTGTCCTACTCTGAAATTCCCTGAAGAAATGCATTGCACAATTTTACTAGAGGGTACCAATCTGAAAGTCCCTAAGAGAACTCCACTACCCAGTCATACTAGAGGGTAATCTTGATAAGGTCATTGGGGAACTCCACTGCCCATCCCCACTGAAGGGTAAGCCCGTAACATCGGGGAACTCCACTGCAAATCCCTATTGGTGGGTAACATGGTGCTTCCTAGCATTGTTGATCCAGGAACATAGGGATCAAACCAGTGAATAATTTGGATAACTAAGGGATAAAAGTGATATAAACCAAAGTATTAATCATCAAAGACCATGTTTTATTGGTCAGAGATCAAGAATATGACACCAGGGTTAGAAAATCGATTAACAAATATATGAAATCAGGTACTTAGTTTCAGGAAAAGGAAATAATAAGATGAAATTAAAATAAATTAAAATGATCTACTAAATATTTTAACCTAAAGGTGTAAAAACACCAAATTATGAGTCTTAACTCTAATTTGGATTGATCGTTGGAGATGAGTTCAACCACATAATGATTCAAATAAGTTTATGTGTTTGTTGTGTCCTAATCTGACATTTCATTGTCATTCATCTTAACTCACCAAAGGGAGGGGGATGAGCCCTCATCAAAAGATTATTGAAATTATGAGGCCAACTCTAGAAACATTCCTGTAATGATATATTTATAGACATCATTTTATGTGAAATGAATTTAATTAACTAATTAATTTAATTAAAAGAGTACACTTAACACATCACCAATGAGTGAGGTGTCCGAATGTTCCACAACAACTCATTTTATGTCGCGCCTAGAGAAATCACCCCATTTCAGACCCAAACATGGTCTTAGAATTTTGATCGGATCAACTGTTTAAGAGTTATCATATTTTATTTAATTAACTTTGCACACATAATATAAAATATATTTAATATCTTTATAAAATAAATTCTGTGAACATAGGGCCTCATAATCACTTGTCACCTCTTTACCTAGATCTGGAAATATATAAATAAATATTTAAAAGTATTACATGGTAAAAATGGGTTTGTAGAATCATCATCATTTGAACCTTTCTATTTAAAATTTTTACAATGCTCTTAGTTTTTATAACAAATTATAACTCATTAAATTTCTTATCTTTACCAATATACTTGAAACTCTTTTAGGATATTTAGTGACATTCACATTGATAATTGATTCAAGAAATATTTTATTTTTACTACCTTGATCTTCTAAATGCACAAAAATATTTCCACCAAACTATCAAAAATAATATTCATTTCATAAAATCATGCTATTATACCCAAAATTGTTTTTGTAAAGGAAATAATACTTATTTTTTTAGAGGAAATATATACATACTATAATTTTAAACCACATAAAATCATGAATTATATGTTTTTTGAATAATTATTTCAAAAGAAAACTTTATTATTTAAAATATATCATTAATGGGTCATAAATTCAAAATTACTAATATTTTAATAAAAGTATCAGATTAATTTTTTGATCATTAATAATTTATTTATTGTTAACCCTTTTTTCAAAACATGTTACAAAATATATGAATCATAACCAATGTTTTTCAAAAATACATATCATTTTATTCATAAAAACGTTTTGTTAAAAAATAATTTCTCCTATCATATTAGATAAATTAGGTCAAAATACACAAACTTTATATAGATATATCTAATATTGAAATATTCCATTATATTACAAACATTTATAATATATAACATTTTTATAATATATGAATGAAAAATAAAAAATCCATCAATTCTTATGTTGTTTTTATACTTTTGAATATTTATTAAAATTGTCTAGTATGATTTTTTTTTATCATATACAGTTATGAAATGATTTCTTTTAAATTAACAATGAATGTGGACTCTATATATTGTTTCTCAAACCCCTTCACAAATCTAGGAAATTTTATCCTAAAGATTCAATTCCCTCCTTCAAAACACATACTTTATAATTAAAATCATTGAATGGGTATTGATACAATGAGTATTAGACCTTCCAAAATACTTTTATCATTATAGTTTTTAATTTTACCTATTTTTATATTCATTACAATACAAAAACTACTTATCTTAAGTACGTTTATTCTATATTCAACACTCTAAGAAAATATGGTAACCATTTATTATAATCATTTATATATTCATAACATTTATAGTGATAATTATAGAATAAAATCCCTCGAAAAATCCTAAATAAATAATTTATCCCTCAAAGTCATTTATATACCCAATTATATTGAGTATATAAGCATAGAATAAATTTTATTTTTTCATTATTCATTTGAACTATTATTTTGAAACTTCTAGTGAATCCTTATTTTATTTTTATATACTTCTATGTCGTTTTTTGAACAAATTTAACATTTGGATGCAATAAAATGTATTTATATAAACCATATTACTTTACTCCTTACTAAAGAATGGTTCTTATGTTTTTTTATTGTTCTATAAAAATTCTTCAATAATGTTGTTTTCTAAATGATTGATCTCAACTTGATGCTAGATGACGATGATGCCATTTAATTTACAATAGAATATTTAATTATATGAGCATCATGTTTTAAATTAATTTAATAAGGTATTTTATTAATTTTTCTCCTATTAAAATGATGGCCCATTTTAAATTTCACCATATCCATTAGTGGGCCTAGATTTATATTGTACTATGTAATGAGTCTAATTTAGTGTTAATATCACAACTTAGTTTTATATATATTCCATTATGATAATAATATCATATATAACTCTTGGACACTTAAGAGGATTACTCATTATCATAATACATTATATGGGTAAAATAAAATATATGCGTCATGTTTTAGATATCATAGGGATTCCTAGGTATGCATAACCCAAAGATCATAATAGGATTTGGTTACATAACTTTCAGAGCTAGCCATCTCCAACATGCCTTAAACAAGTTAATTCACGAGAAACCAAATTTAACATAACCCTTCACAGTTTGATAATTGAGTTATTGACATGTGATTTATTTGAAAATAATCTAACTCCTAGTATTTTTAATGTGGTTATAAATCTCACCATCTTATCTCATGTAAGTACATTACATGTATGAATAGTTCTAATGATTGTTTTTAAAACCATATTCTTTCTGTTGAGTCAAAATATTAAAACCCTTATTATTTGTAAATCTTTACACAATCCATATTTAGTGTTACTGACCAAATTATATTTACACTTATCTAAATTCATCTTATGATATAGTATATAAAACCATTTCACGTAGGGGATTATTATCATATAAAGTCAACAATCACTACAAGAGAAAGAATGAAGCGATAGGCAACCAATACACACTTTTATTTAACAATTTTAATTTTCTTGGATAGTGATAAATCATGATAAATTCCCTTTTACCATGGTACATTACTCAAGAGGGACTTTAATTCCATCAAAATTTGGACACCTTATATGTAAAAATAGGATTAATTGTCTTATTTAAAAATCATAACCCAGTATAATCCAAAATAATGATAGATTAATATTAAATGAACTATCATACCAGACATGTAACTCCTTATATGTATTTTTGATAATTGATAGAATAATTTTAACACTTAAAACTAAAACATACATCCATTCATTATATATCATTTTTATTGATGAATAAATTAGATAATAACACTAAATAAATGAAAAATTCATAAATTTAAACATAAAGGAAAAAATTATGAGTAATTCATAAATCTATAAATAATAAACTCTTTATAATTTAGTCTTGCATTACAAAAATTAAATAATCAAATAAATATAGAGACTTTATATTTATATCTAATATGAACACCTTTATATTATCCTTTATATGGAATTCTAGTTAAATATATGATATTTCAAATATAAAAATATTTTATTTCATATAAATTTTTTAAACATTTTACATAATTAAAATATCACATATTTAATATTTTTATTTCCTTGACCATATAAATTTTTCAAAACTTTTTTCGATAAGAATTAAATAGTTTTCTTAAGCATTAACTTTTAATTTGAATATTTAAAATTAATAATTTTGAATAATTCATAAATCCATATAAACACCTTTATATTATACCTTATTTTATAATTTATAAACACTTTATAATTACCCAGATAATTTCAATACTAATAACTTATCTCAAAATTATAAGTCATGACATATAATCTTGAATTCATTTATTATTAACAATTAATATTTTGTATATTTATTTAAAAAACCTTTCAAAATAATTTATTAAATGATTATAAACATTTTATAATGATATAATTCATAAAAAAAATTAAAATTTAAATAAATATTTTAAAATACCTATTTCTATAATTTATGAACAATTTATAAATTATTAAATAAAATTCATAATTAAAAAAATGAAAAATTAAAAAAATATTATGTTATATTATATGACATCTTAATATCATATGATTTGATTTAGTTAAAAATGGTAACACATCCAATAAATTTTGTGACATGGCTTATGATATATAATCGTTGCATTATCTATCATATTTGACGATATACCATATTTTAATATAGTATATGGTATAAAACATGGATAAGGACTTATAGAAATTTTAATATCCCATTACCTTCATTGAGGTACTTCTTAACTCTAGTTTTGTTTCCAGTTTTTTGGTTGCATATTGGGATTTTTGTGGATGGTGATATTTTTTCAGGTAAAATGACTTATATTTTTGAGTTGTGTTCTTTTTTCGAGTTAATAGAGTCCCAGTATAAATGTACGAGCAATGGGCTGCGTTGTGATGTATGTACGGTGATGTGGATATTGTGAAATGTGTGGTGGACCGTCAGGATATGGTGTAAGGGATATTGATGAGAGTTTTCATGGATACAAAAAATTTCATCAAAGCTATACCATAGAGAGAAGCATTCACCATGGAGCCCTAGCTGGTCCATTTTGGTGCTACTACCTATTTGGTCATAGCTCCAGCATGGTATCCATGTACCGCTGAATCCTTACATAGGGAGAAGAATATAGGTAATATATACAATGTTTTTTCATGAGTCTAGATATCTGGGGGTATAAAAGTTTTAGTTTCAGGAGACTATGTTGTGGTTTTGATGATTTCATCCTCTCTGCATCATGGCCACAAGGGCTGTGGCATGATCATTGTTTTTGTAGTATTAAATTCTCCAGGACTCATTTGATAATACATTCTTTTAAAAATATACTCTCAAAAAAATTATTTCTTTTAAAGGCTCCCAAAAGGTATTTCAACTCCTCCAAATTTATTTCTTATTTTATAAAATATTCAATGGAATCATTTTACTCCTATCCCAAAAGAAATTCCTCATAATTTTGTAATTCCATCCATTCTTCTCTCATCTCCATTAATATTGATGAAACCTCATGTGTATGATGGATTAGATATATGTTTTTATATATGATGATTATATGTATATCCTCTTGATTTTATATTCCTTTGACTCCTCATTGTAATTACCATTTCCTCTTTTTGATCATTTGATCATTTGTTAAAGGTAGGTGGTTCCATAATGTTTCTTCAATGCAATTAGAAACCTGTTTCCCGATTTATGAATATTGAATTTAAAAATAATTTTCTATTATTTGAATAAAATTATAATTGATGTTTGATGTTAATGTGCTGTGTATGTGAAATAAAACAATTTTTTGGGCTGTTTTAATTCATGTAATGATTTGAGATAGAATGGATTGTAATGGAATTTTTTTGGAACACTAATTTTCTTTATTTTGGGAAAACTCATTATAAAAGAATGATGATTTTTAAAAGGAATGAATTTATTAAAAACCTATTATTTGGTATTGAAATGAAGTGAAATGTTTAAAACTAAAACCGTGAAATTTAAATGTAGATGATGAAATATTTGAAATGATTTATTTTCCCACATTTCATTGATTTTTTGATTTGAAGCACCTATATCCTTGGTATTTAGCAATGATTATGACATGAATTCTATGATCTGATCCCCTATAATTGTATTGATGATGAAATCAATGACATAATCATAATGTGGTATGACTCTAGCATTGATGGAGAGTTGTTTCATGATGGCCTTTGTCCTTGGATGTGTGCACACAATGAGTCAAGATATCTAATTGGTTAGTGTTATGATCTTATTACAAGACAAATAATATACCATAGGGATTGATTATTAGTGTTATGATATTTTGGACATGATGATCACATGCCATTTATTTATGGAACAATTTTATTCAATCCAATTTATTTATAAATATTATTTAATATAAAATGTTCATTTAATACTGTTTTGATATAATTTACATTATTCAATTATGAAAGAATATTTTTGTGGAAATAGGTAAACTATATTCCATACCATTTTTATTTAAATTTAATTAATATATCATTTAATTAATATGGAATAAATTATGGAATAGTTGGTGAGACACTACTAGGATTTATAACTCACAACTTACCCTTTCCTTCATCTATTTGTAGACCATCTTATTCCAGGTCTGAGAAATGGAAAATAGCCACTTGGAAAAGTTTTATGTTCTAGATCTTTGTGACATAGAGAGAGGGAGGTGGCCAGTGGGTACATTATCTATATGTTTCATGGGACTATCTTTGAGTTTTATGTTAGTAGATATAGTGTCTTTTAAAGATGTATCATTTGGGTTACTTTTTAACTTTGTTATTTCTCATAGTTTTCTCTTTATAGTGTTGATCATACCAATGTACATCCTATATCTTTTAATATTTTATAGAGAAAAAAAATCCTTCATTATTCATGTATTATTCCAGCTACTAGTCAAAAACCTACGGGGCTCAGGAATTCCCTATGGTCCATGTCAATTCTGGCTTAGATATTAGAGTATGAAGATATTCAAGATGGTTAATGATAAAGTGGTGTCAGAGAAGTTGTCTTGGTTTTATACCTTTTTCCATGACCTTATTATGAATTATGGTTGTCTTATAAGACATGAGGTAGGGTTTATGGGATATAAGAAGTAGTTTTGAGTGAGTTCCATTCCTTCTCTCAATGTAACAAGCATTAAGTCACCATGGTTTTTTAGAAAAAGTTTCTTTAAAGGATAGTTTGATTAGGTTATGGTATTTTCCATAGTTTCGATTATAGTGTTTCGAAAACCAAATCATGAATTGTATTTGATAGAATTCAAATTATTTTGAATCTTATTTGATTAAATGATATACGTATCCTAGAAAGTGATTTCAATGTTGTTTGTTGATGTTATGTAGATCATGCCTATGATAAAATGTTTGAATAGTCTATAGGAGGAAGATGATTGTGAACCACAATAAGAGAATCCTCTAGGTAATAAAAATCAAAATGATACAAAAGTACAAGATATCCATAATATTTGAAATTCACATACACTCCCTCTCACTTAATCTCCAGTATTGGAAGCTTTAAGGGATGGATCCTGAGATCATTAATTTTTTTTGTCATTAGAAACCACCATATTTCCAGGGTTTGAATGATCTTCAAGAGAATTAGGATAGGTTGAAATGTTTTTATCCAACTTTTAAAATAATGGGAATTCTTGATTTGATAATGTTAAAGTGTTCTAAATTTATGTTGGAATGACCTAGTAGTAGATAGTGGGATTAGATTGTGATGAATAAGAATCATGAAATATTAGAGTGAAAAGACTTTAGTGTTCCATTAAATGATAATATATATCTCGAGCAAATGGTATTTTTGAAATAAATATAATTTCTAAACCTCATATAGGGTGACTGGATTGTGACATAGCATGTGACCTATTTTATTATTCTAGTACAGTTTTCTCATGAGGTGGTGATGAATGCGAAGTGTAAGGCATGATGGTTTGAGATGGATCTTCATGACAATATCTAATAAAAAGTTTCATTTCTTAAGATAACATCTCATTTTGATGTGATTGATAGAGTGTTGATCATTGTGCGTGACCTATTAGGTAATTCAGGGTAGATAGATATTTATGTTTATCCTAGGGGAACTTCTTTGAGTATCTTTAAAGGAAATATAAAGAAGAATGATTCTTGTGACGGATCTCAATAGTAGGAAATATAGACCTCTATTAGTTTTGAAGGCATTCATGAACATGTAATTTCATATGTACCATGGATATTTCATGGTGTTATTTGTGGATGAAATACTAGTTTACTCTCAGATTAAGGAGGCCCATGTGTTTTATTTTAGATATGTTCTAGAAACATTGAGAAATCATCGACATTATGTGAAGCTTTATAAATGTAATTTTTTGGATTTGGAAAGTGACGATCTTGGGACACGTGGTCTAAGATGAAGGTATTTTAGTTGACCCTGAGATGATGAATTATATTATGACATGGGAGCAACAAATAATATTTTTTAGATTTAAAGATTCTTGAATTTTTTTGATTCTAACGTCGACTCATTAGGGATTTATCAAAATTATCTTCCCTAATGACCACACTCACTAGAAAGGGAGTGAAGTTTTTTTAGGATGAATAATTCCATGGTTATTTTTTTTCTGATAATTTTTTGAATTCTATACCTATTTATAATCTTCCCTAGGATAGGTAGGGTTATGTGGTCATCTGTAATGCATTAGGTTTGGGTTTGGGTTGTTTCCTTATATAGGGTAATCATGTGGTAGCCTATGGTTCTAGAAAGCCTAGGAAATATAAAAATATTTATCTGAACCATGATCTCGAACATTGATCTATGATCCTTTCTATTATGTGTTAGTGGAATTAATTTTTTTTGAGAGTTTTACAATTTATTTAGATCAAAAAATTATGGGTTATATCTTCTCTAAAAAATATTTGAATTTCTGATAGAGGTGTTGGGTGGAGTACTTGCTATATTATGATTTAAACATTTCCTACTCTCTTGGTAAAGGGAATCCATTACTGATTCTATGATTAAGAAACTTTCAACCACATTCATGAAAGAATCATCAGAATTGTTGAACCTAATGAATCTCCCTAATCAGTTAAATTTATGAGTGTGGGGGAATAGGTATGAGGTGAGTTTGAAAAATGTAAAGTTAAACTCACCTATTCTAGACATTATTCTTTAGTAGTATCATATTGATAATGGAATGAAAAGGAATTAGGGACACTATTTTTTATGGGGATACCATTGGTGAGTTTCCATTATATTCTTAGGGTAACCTATGTCTTTAGAATTGGTATGTTGTGGATTTTCTTATGAGAAAGGATGTAATGTGGGACTTCCATAATTCCTATTATGCTATGAAATATAGTACCATGATGATGTTCTATGATATGCAATAATGATTATAGTATCCATCTATGGGATGATGAATCACTAAATTAGTTTCTAATTGTTATACCAACCAATAGGTTGAATATGTGTACCATAAACCATTGGGTTGGCTTCAGCTGCTTCCTGTTCCAACATGGAATTGGGAAGAACTTTATCTAGAATTTGTGGTTGGGTTTTTGTATTCCTATTTAGGGATGAATGTGAAATATATTTTGACCATTAAGAAAACCAATCATCTCAATTTATACCCATTTATGATACAACCGATGTTGAGGACTTAGGATGTCTCTATGTGAAAAATATTATAATATTTAATGAAGTTTCATATATAATAATCTCTAATAGGGAACCCATTTCCCTTATCGCTTCTAGAAAGGCATCCTAGAGTCCATGGGATCCTAGGTACATTTATTCATTGAATATCATCTATATACAAAAGGCCAGACAAAATAATTTATAATGATTCTTGATGAAATTATTCCGTCTTTCATTGTTGACTTTAGTGGAGCATGGAATAATGATTTGTGGCTTGTTGAGTTTGACTACAACAATAGTTACTAGTCTATTATCATAATGGTTAGTTTTTAAGACTTTTATTACTGAACTTTAATATCTCTATTGTGTTGGTCCATAATATGAGAAAATTCCTTGGTTAGACAGAGCTTTTTCAAATAAATTATTACAAGGATTCAGTTGGGTTTTAGAGGTTGTTGATAGCACATAACCGATACAATTCTTTTAATATCATCGATGATGATAATTTTAATTTTTGGCTGGTGTTTGGGTTTTCATGAGTGTTTATCCTCACATAGTTCACAGATGTCTTGGGGAATAAAAAAATATTTATTCAAGGTTTGTTGGTTATTTTTATATTTTGGGAGAGTAGATAAGGTCATCTATTATTTGGAATATCCACCATAATTGACATTGATCCACAATGTGATTCATGTATCCCAACTTAAAAAGTATATTTTGGACGCTTATCATGTTCTGATCTGGGAAGATCTTGGTATTATGCTCAATTTATCCATAATTGAGAATCCAATTTGGATTTTTGTTTTTGAGGCAATGGTTTTTTTTCAGAAGAAGATACCTTTGGTCAATTTACTAAGAAAAACCAGTTCTGATTCACATGAGGTGTGAAATAATAATACAATGAAGAGTGGGTAGTGACCTCATCTATTAGATATAGAAATTTGTTGACATACATTCTAGGTAAAAAATGTGTTTATAGTGGGTTGATTGTAACATATTTTTCCTTCTTTCAGGTAATTGTTTCCCTAGTTGTGTTTCACATTTTTTCAGGTGGATTCATTGATTTTTGAATATAGTGAGATTTTGTAAGGGAAAATGACTTTAATTTTGGTGTTTTATGGTTTTTTGGAGTTAGTAGAGTCCTAATATAAATGTGTTACCAGGGGATATGCTATGGTGTATGTGTTGCGGTGTAGAGAGTGAAAGATACACCATAGACTATGAGGCTGTGGTGTAGGGGAACTTGAGGCGGGGTTTCATGGATTATTCCATTTTCAATATAGATATGCACTGGATGTCAGGATACATAGTGGAGACCTAATTATCTCATTTCGGTGCTACTTCATACTTAGTCATAGTTGTGGCATGGTACCCATGCTACTTTATATCTGATTTGGGCATAACCCTATGTTCATCCGAAACAAAATGGTAAACCTAAAATAAGTAACTAAACTATGACACCTCCTTAATAAGATAAAAAAGGAAATACTAACCATTCCACATCAAACAATTTTTCTCTGGTTATAATAATATATTCAAGAGAAACAAGGATATATCAGTATTTAGATGAGAAAAATAATACTGTTAAATTTTAAAGGTGTCCATAACATCCCTAGATTATGGAAAAACTTAATTTACTACAATTATCGTTATTTGATAGGATTATATTTCATTTTTTGGATGAATTAAAGAGAATTAAATAATATTTTATGGTGGTGGACCGTGGTGTAATGAATTTAACTTACACTAGAACATTGTTTCAGAAGATATTATTCATGCTAGTGGAATGACTTCTAGAACAAAGAAGTAGTGGTATAATTGTATTGGTATCTTTTGTGATAATAATTTATTTACCTTGTCTCTCAGAGGATTTATGAAGCTCGATCACTAGAGTTTAAAACATGTGAGGGTTGAATCCATGTTAAATAGCTGAAGGTGTTGTTCAAACTGGATGGAATGACTCCATAAAATTAAATAAATCAAGATAGTTTACATATATGGATGTGGATCAACAATAAGTTTATCTCATGGGGGTATAGTGTATTATATTAACAATATAAATAATTCTAAACATAATGTGATAGTGTTTTTCATTGAAAATAAGTTTGATTTCTTATATAATTTAATCTAGTGGAAGTACATGGTGCAAATTGTGAAAATAATGAAGTTGAATATCTTTTTTTATTAATGGAGGTGAGTATAGATGATGAAAGTTCCAAAAATTAAAATAGGTGAATAAAATGAATATGGAAAAGACCATACTTAGAAAAAATAAACCGAAAAGTATTATTAATCAAATAAAATATAGACTAAATAAATGAATTTGGTTTATGAGGTAATGTTTTTTTTCCAATGTATTTTTGGGATGAGGTAGTTTACTGTGATTCATATATCATGAATTAGAGGCCATTAAAAACAATTAAACACCATATTATATAGGAACACTAGTATGAAAGAATTGAATAATTTATATACAAGATTTTTTATGTATCAGGTATTCCCATATAAATTAAAAGGATAGAGGAAAGTTGGAAGCTATGTCATAGACAGGTTTTTTTGTTGGATACAATGTTTTTTTCAATCGAAATATTAATAACAAAATAATGTTTTTTAGATTATGAAATTTTATTTTTAATGTGGAGATATTATGGGATGTTATGAACATAGAATAACATGATCTTGGGAACATTAATCCAATATGGAAAAAAGAAGAGCTAATATAAATATGTGGTTTTGGAATATTTATGGTTTATAGAAGATAGAGACTGAGAGGTATAGCCATGTTTTGGAATAGAAATAACTGATCATGTTCTAGAAGAACCAGGGCCCGATATACTATAATTCTAAAATAAATCTTAATTTTATGGTAACAATTCCATAGTATAATTTTTAAAAAGATCCCCCCTTAGTAGTTCAGGTGGTATTGTAGGGTCAAAAGGCTAGTAAATTGGTTTTAATTAAAAATTCATTTTCTATTTATAATGGATCATGGTGAACCTGAAGTCCTTGTTTGGGAGTGATGTTTTTGTGACTCAGTATCGTGAGAGTTATAAATAAATAAAAATTTTATTTCTTCCATGTTTTTGATACATGGGTGCCAATAAAACTTATGGAAGGAAATACGAAACGTTAGAATAAATGGGGTTAATATATTAATGAATAAATTTATTTTAGATTTGGTTTTAATGAATGAATATCTATAAATATGTTTAAAAAATATTAACAAATTTATTTTAGTGATTTTTTCTCGCATGTTTTAGAATAGAAAACTATTCAGATGATGCTCAATTTGGTTAAAAAGGTTGGGTTGTTTCGAAAACAACTTTATATAATGATAAAATTCCTTCATAGATAACCAGATGAAAAAATTTATATGGAGAAACCAAAATTTTTCATTCTGAAATTTAATGAGTTCTCGGTGTGCAAGCTCAAGTGAATTTTTTATGGGTTGAAGAAAATACTCTGGTAATGGAATCATATATTTAAAAACATCATAATGGAATTTATGTTCATAGAGAGAAATAAAGATCATTTTTATTACAAGAATGATTATGAAAACGAACGATTTATCATTTTTATTCTCTATATTAATGAATTTCCTTTAGTTGGACCTGTAATGGTGAGTCTGATAGAGTTAAAGTGTTTATTATTTAAAATATTCTAGATAAATGATCTTGGTTCCACTAAGAATATATTAAAGATGAGGATAATAAGTGACATGAGTTTTGGGACACTATACCTTTATTAGTTGGAATATATTCAGAAGTTACAATTGAGATTTGGATTTAGTTAGTCCAATCCTATTAGTACTCTTCTTCTTGGACACTTAAAATATTCAAAATAGAAGAAATATAAAGTAGATGGAGAGATAATTTACATAATGTAGGTTACCTATACAACTCTTTTAGTATGTTATATATCATCAATGTTTATATGAGGAAAATTTTATCTTATATGGTTTGTGTATTTTCTATATTCTTAGAGAATATGTGAAAGGAACATTGGGAGATCATCATGTTAATATTTTGGTATCCAAAAGGTTTATATGATCTAATACTTTGTTTTGGAAGAGATGATCCCTTATAATGGGTTTTGTATGTTTAATTTTGTAGAGATTCATATTCAATGAATACAAACACTATTGTTTTAACTTTTAAAGGTAAATATATGAGTGAAATATCCCATTTAAAACTAGAAAATTCACTATCAACCTTGAAAGATAAGTATGTTTAAATTTTAGAATAAGGTAAAAAGATTATTTTGTTAAATGATATGCTATAAAAAATTTGGAGGAAATAGATTATAATTTTTTAATATAAATATAGATAAATATTGACATAGAAAAGAATCTAAAAATTTACTCCCAAAATCAGAATATTTAACTAAAATACAAATTTATCTAATAGCATGTGGAGAATTGGGTGCTAGAACTATAGAATGATGAAATAAATCTAAAATGTACTGAAATGAAAACTAATTTAATATCTCAATAAGTTATTACTCAGTATTAAAAATCATTAAAGAATCTATAACATAGAGGGAATAAGATCTAAAAAACATTTACTGACTATAAGAATAGAACATAAAAATAGAGTTATAAAACATTGTACTTATTACAAAAATTCCATTGTAATTAATATTGAAAATCATTATCAACTGGAATATTTTTAGTTTTTTTAAAATATGTTTTAGAGTAATGTACTCAAGATTTATAAAAGGAGAAACTTCCAAAAAACCAGAATTTTACATCTTGAAAGGGTGATAGATCTGTTAAAACTATAAATATACTATAGGTTGAAGTACTAATGGTGAATCCAAATAATGAAAATGATAAAAATTGAGGATGTGTTTTGTTATCTATCACTGATTTAGACAATTTAATTTTGTTTTTTTCCAAAGAAAATCCATTGTTATTCATGAAATCTAGTTGACGTAGTAGAATATTTTGACCATGTGAAGGGATTCCCATGAAGATCAAATCCACTAGGAATTATATATATAGATTGTTTCATGGTGGATCACGTTTTAATGAAATTTATCTATTGTTAATGGGTGTTTGTTCATTTTTACTAGTATTAATGATTTTTAATATTAAAACGAAGAATATTTTGCTTTTTATTTTGAATCAATCATTATTTTGTAATCTCGTATTTACTCTTCTAGTGATGTTTTTATTATTTTTGGATTCAATCTTCTTCAAAATTACATAAAAATACTTATACTGATTCTACTCTTTTTAATTAATATTATATATTATTTTTATTTTAATGTCTAATTTTAGTTTTTATTGAGAGTATAAAAAAGATCATGGTTCAGCTACATGGCCATGTCGGTATGGCTTCATGAATTTGGATATATATTCAGTGGGACTAATATCTTCTAGCCTTTTACGAACCATGTTTCACATTTTATGTTTGAGAAGTAGAGTCATTCTCCAAGATAATTATTCTTTGAGAACATAGGTAATGCACCTGAAATAAATTATAAAAAATAAAAATAACACTCTTCTAACCCAAGAAGATAGGTTTCTTCCCTAGTAAATATTTTTGAGTATCATTGTCTTGATCTCCAATAGTCGAGGGATTATTCTTAATACGATGATTTGAATTTACCCTAACAAATTATAGTGATCTTGTAATTTTTAATGATATATATGTCATATTTTTATGAATAAAGTTCTTAAGAAAAGTAACAGAATTTTGTTTTTCATAGACAACCCAAGTTCTTACTTATTCTTATACATCATCTTATTTTATTTATCCCTTCCATTTCCCTTTACTGTCCTCCCTTTTTGAATAGTTTTATTTGAGTGAAAACATTTCTCATATATTTTAGATAGTAGGATTACAATTTTTTTCATTTAAATTGGAATTTATGATTCATATTGAATCATATAACTTTATTTAACTTACCTTAAAAGTTTCCCACATATTTTCAGGACATATAATTAAACCTGGTCTTTTGGTCACCCATAAATGTGTTTTAATGAATTGATTATTCTATTTGTATTATTCTTTAAACAATGAATTAATATATATTATAAAAAAATAGAATTACATAATTTTTCTTACACTCTTTCAAATAAGAAATTGTAATTTAATAGATAAATATGTTTTCCTTCAACCATTTTGAACGTCCTTGAAACCTCAATTTCAAATGTCATCAATTCTCTCAATGTGTAATAGTTTCCCCCCATTTTAGTTCATCATCTAGATAACTGTTCCTTATCCCAAGAAATAATCACCTTTAAAATTGTGGAAAATTATTTCACATGCATACTATAGATTTTATAGATCTCTCTATGAAATAGATTTCTCCATTTTAGGATCCAAACAACCACTACTATTCAACCATGAAATTTCACTCCCTCAGGTACATGAATATATATTGAAAAATCTCTAAAAAAAATCATAAAATATTCCTTAACATAGTGAATTGTATTTTTTCCCAATTAGGAACTATTTAATATTTATTCATCATTTCCACCATCACACTTTTTTCTTGCTGTTTTAGTTTCGGAGACAGTTTTCACCCATTACCATGAAAAAACTGCATAACATAGAGAAAATTCATATTTTGTATAAAAAATATTACTAACATATATGTCATAAATTATTACTATTTCTCAATTGAACTCCCTATTTTAATACATAAAATTCTCCATTCTTATTTTGGTATAATATATAACATAGTGAAGACTTTATTCACACAGAATACCTCCAAACACCTCTAAAACTCTTCCAATTACATTAAATCACTAATGAATTTAAATAAATCTAACACCATAATAATGAACCATATCCATATAAAAATCCCTTCATTTAAAAAAATTTCCCATTTGAAAAACACCATATATTAGTGAAATATTTATCATCTCGACAAATCCAGGTCTTGATAATCACCATAATCATTATGGCCTCAAAATTTAATTCCTCTATTATTTTTTTTAAAATTTAAAATAGTTTCTAACCAATAGTTATTAGATAGTGAATGTGAGAACTTATTTTGACCTTATCAAAAGTCTCAGGATTCAGGCCCTTGAGATGGGTTATCAAAAAATGGTATCATAGATAGGTTTTAATGGTTGAGTCTTGGGAAAGCGGTAGTCATAAAGAATTGTGTGTTTAAAACTCAAGGGGTACCCATAAAAAGGTATAATTAATCTTTATGGAATTAACTATGGTTCTAGGGATTTTTGGTAGGATTAGTGATCGATGAACTATTTTTAGATATTAATACGTTTTTCCCTACATATTTTTGTTTCCATTATATGCTAGGATGGGTAGTTTTTTCATGTATCATTTTTGGCAAGCGTAGTGATGAAATTATTATTAATTAGTAATAAATTTTTATTTTTTTTATTTAAATTTCATTTTAAAATGATTTTAAAATATTTTGGTATTAAAATGTATTGGTTTATGAATGTTTTTTTGAAATTAATTTTTTATTATTGTGTAATTGTTTACTAATAATGAATAAACTACAATAATGTTAGTAGATACACATAGAACGATAATTTAGATATAGTTTTTGAGAACTTATGGTTTATGAAGAGGGAATTTATTCTTATTGCCTTGTGTGATATTTTTGTCTTCAGACATTATAAATAATCATACATGTAGGGATATCATTAATGAGTAATAGAATAAGAATAAAAAGAGGTAACCTATTCATTACGAGAAATCAAAGAGCATGGAAAGTGTTATTTAATTTTTAACCACATTTTTCCACATTATTCATGAAATTGGGAATGGAGTAGATCAATAGTGTGCAAAGAAATTGAATCACGATCTAGTGTTTTTGATGGAAAATAATCCATTTTTAGAATAGATATGGTATTACAAGAAAGCTAGGAGTAATTAAAGATGATTAATTTAATATTGAGGTTTCTTATTACCCTAGATATATCAATAGTGATGTTTGATAAATCTGTTTTTATAGGAGAAACTAAAATGTATATGGGATGGCTATGAATGTAAAGAATTATTTTGAACTAACAGGGATTGGGTTTCCGAATATGACTATTCTCGAATTTTTATCATAATATGGTAAAATTAGAGATTTCTATGAGTTATTAGAATAGGAGTATGGGAACATGATGGTCTATAATATGCCTTTTGAGGGAGATTCTCCCTGATTTACCTTCCAATATAGTCAAAATATACAATTAAATTATTAATAAGGACGACATGATGGATTTGAATGGTGAGAGTATATTTTTTCCCTGACTATTGGGAGAAAATTAATTCTCTAATCAGAAGAAGAGAAAGTGGGATTATTTCTAATATGGAGATATTCTGAAGATATCCATGAGTTGAGTTTATTCTAAGGGAGTATATATCATGGGTGTTACCAATGCAGAGGAAAAAAATATTTGACATTTGACTATCCTAATAATCTTATTATTTTTATTAGTGTGAAAACATAGGGAATATAAATAAGTTATGAAATTTTGAAAATAAAAATTATAGTGATAGAGGTTATAGATAGATATAAGGATCAAGGATGTCTATAGATATGTAAAATACATTTGGATTCCAATATCAATCATAAAAAAATTGATATCCTTAATAAGGTATTAATTTAATAACCGAAGGTAAGTTTATACTATAGATTATGCACTAATGAAATCTTTGTTTTTACCGATGATTATGAGAGGTACTCTGCTAATTTCATATACTATGATTTCACATATATTTTAAGTAGTAACAATCTATATGAATATTAGGCCTATTTAATATGAATTTAGTAACAATGTACCTTTAAATTATGATAGAGAAACATCATGGAGAAAGGGTATAATAGGGGGATTAGGTGAACATATTGTTCTATCATGATTAGTGATGTGGAAATATTATATAACTACATGGTTTTAGAGATAAAAAATCACGATTCAATAATTATAATGTATTATATGGTGACGTTAAAAGCTCATATAAAATTCTTTGGACAGTAAATTTACTTACCATTAACTAATGAAAGTGTTTACACATTTCAAAGGGATTTGAACTTCAATAATTATTGAACAAGACTGGTTACTAAAGTCCTTCGTGGTTTCATGTGATAGATGGTTTCATCTATTATTAAACAGTATAAATCAATAATTATAATAGATTTTTAGTTATTTTGAAATATGTTTCACACATGTTTCGAAAAGACTTATATGAATTACCACTAAATAGTGATGTAGAGTTTTTAATCAATTTTTTACATGGAATGAGTTTATTGACATTGAATTTGTATCTCATGGTTTCAAGATACTATGAGAGTGAATGATTTAATTAATTTACTTATAGTAGATGATATTTATTAAACATATAATTTCACATAATGAGTGACTATTTAATATTGTTAGAAGACCGTAATTATCTCTTTATTGTTCAATGATTACTAAAATTAAAATCATGTGAATGTAAAAAATAAATATTCACTACATAATATTATTTATTTTTATCAATAAATAAAATTTGGATGGTTTTTGATGATTTATTTGTCATTGAGATATCTTCATATAATGGTGGAGGTGGAAATTATAATTATTGATTTTGGGAGTACGAATCAACATTATGATTTTTTGGTCATGTTGTATTGGGTTAATGATTCTCATACTTTTTTATTTATTTTATGAATAATTTCATCTATAAATACAATGTATGAAAATTAATGGTGTTTTTTAAGATATTATAATTTATTATGTATCATATAAATCATTTAATGAAAATTATAGAGATTTAGTAAAGCACAGGTTGAATGTGATATAATTAAAATTCCAAATTTGTATATGGGTTGTGAAGTTATATGAAAAAATAATTTATGAGAGGGGTGTATTATTGGATCCAGATAAAATTGGATCAAAACTTTATTTAGGGAGACCTCATAATTTTCTCAAGATTGCAATTTTCTTTAAATTGGTAGGTTTCCAACAATTCTTCATTTAAGACGTTTCCAACTTATCATCTCTAATGAAAATTATGATAAAAATGGAAAAATGTATGATAAGGATGGATAATATGAGGATATTTTGTTTATATGAAAAAGTGAAAAACATTAAAGAAACTGATAAAATTTCCTAAGTAATTTGTAGGGGTTTTAGTGCAGTATTCTACATCCAGAGATAGATGGGTGTGTCTACTCATAAAAATAGAAAATTTGATTGTATTAAAATTAATGAAATGAAAAATTTATTGAAAAATTTATCCCACATATTATTTTATGTTAAATATAATTATTTTTTCCATGAAAATTTAAAGACCTTACTTATTTTGTAAAAGGGTTACAGTGTATTTAGATCACAATATTCTGTTTTATTTTTTCTCATAGTGGGACTTGAATATGAGGTAGTAAATTTGGGTGGGGTATCATATAAATTTCAATTATGGGGTGTTTTATAAACAATCAAAGGATAATTTTTTGAAAGATTAATTACATTTGAAGGATAAAATGGGGATGTAATTTTAAGTTCAAGGGGAGAGGATGGGTTTTATAGAAAATATGTTCTATAAAACTCATAAATTTAGGTGAATTGTGATGTTATGTAGGGATAAATTGTATTTGAGGCCTTTAGAATAATTGAGGGAGATAGAAATATCAAATATAGAATACATAATGATTTGTGATGCCTTATATTGTGGGTAGACCCTGGTAGGGTGGCCCCTAATGAATAACTCACTACTCTATTTCTATGGGAGAGTGTGGTTTTAGTAAAATTAAAGATGAATGTTTTATTTTAATTCCATTCTTTCAGTTGGGTAATAAATCTTAGTGTTTAGAATATGTATCATGACATCGTATAGTAGTTTTAATAGGTGTGAATGATTATGTAAATTTTCAATTATATATATTAGTGCTCGACTTTTTAAGAGATATGTGGGAAATATTAGTAACCAAAGGGACTCTTGTAACCTTTTCATATGTTAACTTGGAAGTGAGAAAACATTGAGATAGAATTTGTACATAGTTTACATAGACCAATATAGTAGCATGAAACAATATGGGTGATTGTGAATTTTCCCACAAAGTATGAGCACTAATATATTACTTGGAATATGTTTTCAATAGATTATTTATGTATACAATATATGTGTGGGATGGTATGTCTTAATTTGGTTCATTCATTTATTGTTTTAAATGATTATTATTGATTTAAGTTTACTTTGTGAAGAGGGATCCAAAAAGTTATGGACACTCAATTGAACATGACTACATCATATCAACATAATATAGATCCTTTGACATATAATTTAGAGGACATGATCTAGTATTTTATGTTATATTTCAATAGATAAAGGGAGGAACATGTTTTATTGGTAGAGTTTCTCAAGAAAAATTGTTATTAAGATTTTTCTTTTCAGATATCCAATTGACACACAGTATGAAAGATCATAATGATCATCATTGAATTAATATGTAATAAATGAAAGATCTAATCTAGGTCCAATTATAGTGTAAAATATAATAGATCATGTAATATAATATATAATTAATTTTTCATAACTCTATCTTTACCAAAGTTTTAGGATACCCCACTTATAAAAGGAAACCCATACTTTCTCATATTTACACGACATTGATCTATATAGATTGAATAAACACCAAAAAAGTATCATATAAACTTCAATATCCTTGATTTAATTTATTTTGTATTCTTAAAAGACTATTACAAATTTAATTAAGAAAGAATCTATATGAGGCCTATTGAAGAGAGGTAATTGTCTTACTCAACCTCTTTCAATATATTTATTCTTATAAATCTTCTAAATATAAGTCATTTATAATATTATAATGAATTAATTATTTTAATATACTAAAATGTTATTATGATATTATAACCACCAATATTTTTCCTATACTCTATCAAATGGGAAGTGGAAGTATAACTCATGCATACATGTGGACTACCACCTCTACAAATTGATATAATTACTTTTCTATCACTATATTTCTTTTTTGGTTTTTGTGTTTAATATAATTTTTATAAATGATATATATTAAATAATTATTCTTTTTAAATAATAATATCATATCTATATTTTTACCTTCAAATACATTGGAAAATTATAACATTGATCTTGAATACATGTGGACTACCTCCTTCACGAAGGGAAGTGATTTGTTTTTCAATTATAATTTACATGTATAATAATAAATAAATATTTAATGAATATATATAATATATGTGATATAATAATAATTATTTAAATGACATTTACCTATCTTTATTTCCATCCATAGAAATGTGAAAACATCACTTATAGATACATATGGCGTATCATCTCCACGAATGGGGTAATTAGTATTTTTCAATATCTACATTTTAGGTATGACAATAAATATATACATAAAAAATATAAAGGATATTTGTATCATGAATAAACTTAAATATATTATGGAATAATTAAACATTTATAAATACTATAATTACTAAACTGGAATTCTTTTGAAAAATAAAATTATAAACTTTTGAAAACAATGATTTTAATAACGAATTATTGATAATTGGGTATTGAAAAGTTATAATTTGACCATATATTATATTATAAGTATTTAACTCATTCTAAAATAGTATCATAATAAATATAAATTTATTATATTTGAGGATAGAGTTCTTTCAAAACAAGTAAAACTTGAGGCAAGATATTTTCATCCCACCTTTATTTAAGTGAGACACATGAAATATTTCAAAATTGTTTCTTTTAGGTGGTGTATATAGTGGTCATTAATATCCTTTATTATTCTTATCATGAATATTTCTTGGATTTAAAAATAAATATAATGTTCTTTCATTCATGTATTTTTGATTTAAAGATTACAAAAGCTATAAGAGTTCATCATCTTAATATTGTTTCATTGAGACATGTTTGATTTTATATAACTTTTTATGTTTATAAGCTATATATAATACAAATTTTAAATGTTATATCATGAATATACTTATTTTCATGATATTTATTTTTTCATTTTATTTTATTATTTTCTAGGACTTACGATTCAAAAGTTACCAATGTGGTTAAGTATTTATGATACAGACTCATTGTTTAAAATGACATCCTATAATTGAGTTTCCAATGAAGAAATTTCATGATCTTCCACTCAATAA
This sequence comes from Viscum album, assembly GCA_963277665.1. Classification (NCBI taxonomy): domain Eukaryota; kingdom Viridiplantae; phylum Streptophyta; class Magnoliopsida; order Santalales; family Viscaceae; genus Viscum; species Viscum album. The sequence continues at coordinate 779,448,382 of OY728158.1, forward strand.
TATCAAGACATTATTTATTATATATTTTTCTTGATATTAATTTTTTTACTTTCATTTTACTCTCATAATAAACTCAATAAAAGGAGTGAATATTTTTATGAAAAACTTGCTTAATTTCTCTCTTAGATCTAAATTCATATTTCTTACATATCTATATTTTCTAAAAATATTATCTTTATGATTATAATAATCTATAGTGATTTCATAAATTCATATCCCCAGGTTTTATCCTTCAAAAAAATGGTAAAAAATTAATATTCATTTTGTTTTATAAATGAGGCAATTTTGACATTTTTCCAAAAATATGAAAGGAATCTTTGTTTGGCATACACAACATAAAATAAATTTCTCATTATCATGAATTTTTAGTGATATGAGGATTACTTTAAAATTTTTCATATCTACATTCAAATAAAATGTTTTCCTAAATATTTGGTTAATTTTTATACATTAGACAAGTGATTTGAAATTAGAAAGGGTATTTTCTTCAATAAATGTTATAGTGATCTTTAAAAGGAATTTTTCATCATTAATAACTTCCATTAATGTTACTTATTGATTATTGATGACATTATACAATGATACCATCAACTGTATTTCTTTGGATGGATTATGAATATGATTTATGGATTATTATTTTAAACATTTTTCTTTCCATTTAATTATGATTTTATTAAACCTTCATAAAACCAATTTATTTTACATGGGTTGTATTATGATGAAATGATGAAATATTAATTAAACCATCTTTATTTCTGTGATTTATTCTATGTATAATTTTTCATAATATCATAGAACACATATATTTTAATTTTATTACATTACTGGTGGGTTGAAAGTTATAAATCCCTCCCATTATTTGGGTAATTATGGATATCTCATGAGACAATAAGGAATTGAATGTGGAGTGAAACTAGTTCGGTAAGGGTCTTTGTCCACTATGATAATATTGGGACTGAACCATGACTATGGATATGATTGAACAAGGAGTGTACCTAATACACATTTATAATATTGTTATTAATTATTTACTAAGGAAATAATTTTCAATATATATGTGTATTCTAAAAAAATATGTCTTTTTTCAATTTTATGATCTCATAGATCCAGCTCTTTGATTTCCATATGATTAGTGTCTTATGAAACACACAAATTTATTCCATGACTCAAGATTATAATATTTTATATGCATGGTATTATTTTAAAATTATAAGATCATGTTATTATACATTTATGTTCCTCTTATGTTTAATTTATATATGATATTTCCATTTTATACCTTTACTGAAAATTTTATCCCTCCCTTTAATATTTTTAATTTCCACATGTTTTAAAGAAATGTTTTATGTATGATATGTATAAGAATAATTATAGTTATAAGGAAATTTTTTATAGATGATGTAGATATCTTATACAACATTTTTATGTATCTATGTTTATAATCACACTAATATTATAGGATCCTGGAATGAATCATTTTTCATTCAATATTCATATAATAAGATTAAATATTTAGGTATGAAAAGAACGGGTCACTATAGTTGGTGTCATATAAAAGATTATTTAAATTTGGAAACTACTATGAGAAAAATTTATTGATAATCCTTACGAAAATCATATGTATATAATAATGTCATATGTTATGGTAAAGAAATGATTGTATTTTTCCTAGAAAACTATCTATGTTAAGATACTATAAGTTGATGGGGGTTTGGCATAGATGAAACTATCGGTAATAACCTATAAAGAAGGTTTTCAAGTATATATCAGCCATAATTTTATGGAACGATGAGTGCACCCTTACTGTTTCATCTTGTTTGACACAAATGCGAGATATGCTTGGATAAATAACATTTTTTATGAACCATTATGAAGTTTTTTAATAGACGATGGATATTGATAACCTATGTAAAGCCTAATGTGTCATAGGATGAAAATATGGTGTCAAGATTTAGGCATATAATAAATTAATTTTCATGATTATTTGGTTTCCCAGTATGATTATTTTTCCTCAAGCTATTATTTATGGATTTATTCAATGGTTGGAACATGGAATAATTATGTTAAAATTGCATTTGACTGAAAATGGAATGATTTTACTCATTATTAACTAAGTGAAACAAGAGATGGAATTTTAAACCATATGATTATTTTTAATTATCATTCTTGTTATATGATTAACAATATTTTATGGGGTGATGTTCTTGGGAAACCAAATAAGATAAAAATTGAGTTTCATGAAGATGATAGAGAGATGAAAATTTATCTTTCTACATGTCGAGTATATGGAACAAAACTCATGGAATTATATTAGAGTAATAAGAAGATATTTTAAATGTGGATAAGAAGGAAATATAGCAAGTAATTGTGAAGGAAAAATAATTATTCTCATTGATAGATATAAACATCATCATAAATCACAATTTATTGTTTAATGTATTTTTTTGAATATGGGTAGTATCTGAGTCAATTCCCAAACCCAAGGGCTAACTCTTAGATAAAGGAATGGCCTATCCTACGTCAATCGATGAAATCAAAGGATTTAAGTGTTTATATATTTGGAGATAAAAGTTATATTATAGAAGTTATTTATAAATGATAATTTTGTTATAGAACTCATGAAACCAATAGGGACTAGTTTGTTGATTTTTTTAATTTAGGAATTGCAAACATATGTTGAATGGTACCAAGAACTTATAAAAGTGATTTAAATGTAACATGAGATTTTATAGAAAAAATTGATTAAAGGAAATATAACCCTTAATGTGTGAAATATATTTAGGTAATAATGTTTTTTTCAATAAATAGATGATTGATATTGACAAAGTAAATATGAAAATATTATTGACATTGGAACTAATTAGTGATTTAATTAAAATGTTATTTATTTAATCTTTAAATAAGTTTATTTAATTTTTAATCTTATAGAATATATTAAATAATAAATGATTTTATTTGTTGAATTGTGATTGTGTTATTTTTTAGAGGAATATATGTTTCCATTGAGTTTATATGGTGATATAGGTTATTATTATTATTTATGATAATATATGATGAAGGTATTCACATGTTTGGTTTGCAACATTATGAGTAATATGTTGTATTTTAGAGAAAAATTTAAAATTATATCATAGAAATTTATGATAAAATATTTTGTTTTTTAGGGTTATAAATTTGGTTATATATACTTTTCAAAACTCTAAAATAATACTATTTATGGAATGGATTATGTTAGACTTTGGGAGTTACTATTCACCTTTTAGAGAATAATGTTTTATATTTATCCATATTAGTATAATTTTTCTAACTATTTTTGGTTTATTAAATATTTGGAGACATAATGAATAAATTCTTATTCTCTTATGGATCATATTATCCATTAAAAATTAATCTTAGTTATTTATAAATTAAAAATTCATCTTGATTATTCATTTAATGGGGTAAAAGGTGAAGTGAGAATTCATTGAATGACAACTAAATAACAGAATTACGATGATTAAATAAAAAAATATAATGTATTTATATTTTATCATGTTCTTTATATTGATAGTAAAAAAATCCCTTAACTTTAAGAAAATGATCTTGAAATAAAACTGTTATTCTTTTACCATCATTTATGATGAATTGATGGTCTTTTCAACCCTCACTGATATGGGGTTTTTTGGTATTGATCTTCCTTATGACCATGTTCTCTATAACTCCATATTATCCATTGGATGTTATTTCTATAATTTATTTTCCAACACATTTTCTCTTTATTAGGGAACTCGATTATGAGATATTTCAAGTAACCATGATGTTTTACACTTTTCCATTTTAAAGCATGTTTCATTATCCATATATAAAATATGGATAATCAAGATAGGTATTTTAAAATATTGAACCTTTAATATGTGAGATAAAATTTTGAAGGTGAGATTTAATTTTTTGGTGGAGTAAAACCCAGATAATTTAGTTTAAAAGAATAAGAATAAAAAACATGATATAATACATTACATGAAACACCGAGCTTTAAGGAAACTTAGATATATTATATACTATTATTATAAAATATCGACTGAATTAGAAGTTATTAATATTTTTAAACAAATTATATAATATTTATATAATGGTCATTTTTATTTATTTGATAAAATCCTAATAAATAATGGCATAATTTTTAGTGAAGTCATTTTATGCTACAAAAATTTAGTTTCATCAAAAAAATAATTTTAATTTCATTATGTGTGTCAGAGTTGTAAATAATTTATCCTATAATTATAAATTTTACATTATAAAACGAACATAAGTTTTGAAATCAGAATATAAAAATTCAGTTAGGGTGAAATTTTGGGATTTTTCAAAAGTGATTGATTTTTCAGGGAATCCTAAAAATATAGTTTTTTTTTCAAATAAACACATTTATTTTCATTAAAAATATAATATCAAATACCCATTATATTTTGGATTTGGCTTAAAAGTGACATATAATCCATTTTATTTACAATAATCTAATTAGTTTCCTTTTAATTATAAATATTCAATATTTTGATATAAGTTTTTTTTATGATTTAAATTTTCTTTTCAATAAACTATTTTTCATTACATTTTAAGCGTTTATATAAAATTTATTTTCTAAAAATTCAATTTTTTTGAAAATAATAATAATTTTTAAAATCATAATATTAAAATGAAATTAGAATGATTTTTTTATAATTTCTTGAATGGACTGATTTTTCAATGAATATGGAATAAATGTGTTTTTCACAAAAAACTAATTATTCATTTAAGGAATTTAAAAAGTACTATTTGGATTTAAAATGTATATAAATGTATATTTAGTTTATTTATATTATTAATATTCTAATTTAGGTCATTAAAATTATTTTTATGATGAATTTTAATATAAATACTTCTTACAATTAAGAAAATTTTTTTTTTTTCGAAAATCATTTTTCGTTGCATTTTTATAGTTTGAATATTAAATTAATTTTTTTAAGACTATTAATTTTAATTTGATAAAATGGATTCCATGTTTTTAATTATAATAATTAATATTTTTTTTGGAAAATAATTTTTCTTCATTATTATTAGTATAAATTATAAAATTTGATATGATTGTTAAGGTTAAAACAAGTTTGTGGCAGTGGTTGTGGTGAAACATAGAGATATGGATATTTTTTCTAAATAAAATTTTCTAAATACTATTTCATTTTCATATTATAGCTTTATCCTTCCATAAAATATGAATATATTTCTATTTTGAATCAGTTGGAATGGGTATAGATTTATTATATTTTAATATTTTAAGAAATTCAATGTATATCCTCTTTCACACATATAAAAGTAGAACCATCATTTATCTTGTTTACCCCACTTTTATCCATCAAGAATAAAAAATTCATACCGTCTTTTCTTTTCAATTTCTATATCCATGAAGTAGAAGTGATGGTATTCTTAAATGACCAAGGGTCCATAATAAAGAAATACAAAGGGGGACTACTGAAGAAGTGGTAATCATATTACTTGACTGCATTCAATTTATTTATTCTTCTACCTCTTATAAATCCATGTTATTTATCGTAAAATAATAACATCAATATTCTAAATATATTTAAATGTTATTATTATTATGGAACCATGACACCCCCTTGTCATGATGTAGTTAATTTTTTATTATTTTATACAGGATTGTGTGGTTTTGAGTTTTGGTTGGTTGCAGGCTAAAAATCCAGGTTTTGGATTTTTTTTGGCATGATCATGATAGCCCACAAGGTTGTTAGTAACCATGTGGTGCCCATGGGGGTGGCTCTATCATTTTGACAGATCTATTTTTCACAGCTTCTGCATGCTTTTTAAATTGTGATGATATCCTCAGATTCCATGTATAGATTTGGGTATATCAGGGGTGTGCCGTGTGATGTCATGGACCCGAGTGACAATTATAGGTTCCCCAATATTTTTGGGACACATGTAATCAATCACATTTCTATGAACACCAGAGGCTTCCAACTTGAAGCGAGGTACTTGGGTGTGTTTGTGGGGAGACTATTCCATCATTACCAGAGTGGAACACCATGAATAAGAAATATTAAAAAAATAGGGGATGTAGTAAAACCACGAATAAGTAGTGGGAACATACAAAAGTATCCAATCACTAAATAATAATCCAATGCAGTAGACAAAAGCATATACATGAGGATGATAATATATGTCATGTATCTATAATGTATAAAAACATCGACATAGACAATAGGAAAAATTACTGTAGAAAATGGTTCAAAAGGAGAAATATATATCCCAAAATCTTGAGCTCTAGCCCTATTATCTGCTACCAAGATTCTTCATAAGATGTGCCATAATATCACACATCCAGAAATAGGATTCTTCTCTTTATCGACACCTATGAGAATTTAGTCTTCCCGAGTTCTAAAGGTGGCCCAGAAAGGGTGGGAGATAAACTCAATAGGCCACCACCAATGTCATCTATAAATATATTTTTTATGTATATAACACAAAACTATGAAGATTTAATAATGTAATATATTAAAAAAACTATAAATGGGTCAAATTTGGTTCTTGAAGGAAACCATGATGACACTATATGCTTCGGCCTGTACTGGAATACTTATAAATTTGTAATAGGGGATGCAATGCTCGGTATCACAAGAGTAGGGGACACCATGCTTTGTATGATAATAGAAAATTAAATTCCATGCCTAGTATCAAAATAATAGGGGATTCCATTCCCAGTATCATTGTAGAAAAAAGGATTCCATGTCCATTATCACAATAGTAAGGGATACTATACCCAATATCACAGTACTGGGATGCCATGCCCGGTATCACAAATAAAGACTTGATGCCCAGTATCACAGTAAGGGTTGTCATTCCTGTATGGTTTCAAAACGGATTTAATGCACTAATACTATCACAAGGGACTCCATGACCTTGTATTATCAAATCTACATACTAGTCCTCATTCCCATTTAGTTGTAACTAGGGTAATCAATCCCATTTATTTTATTTATAAATGGTCCTAATACCCGTTTATTATAATATATGAATAAGATCCATCATGACCATACATTGTAATTCACAATGTTCATCATGTCCATTCATTAATATTATTAAAGGCCGTCATACCCTTATTCCATATCATTGATAAATAACCAACAGATTTTATATGACCCAAGGTATAATCCATTTTTCATTGACATTTAATAATGACATGGTTGTAACTGTGGTCCATTTAATTTGTTGGTGTGGGCTTAGAACTCAACTCTAATCAATTCAATTTATTATATGATAAGGGTGTTAGCCATGATATAACAAAAAATTATATCATTAAAAATTTATAATATCATCATTAGAATTAAAACAACACACAACAATAGGTTCTTATGTTACTTACTCCAGAAATAATATTAATCATAATTAGGAAAGACCCAAAATGAATTCATCACTCAAAGGATGAAAATTCTTGATATTAAATGGGTTATAAATAGTCATTAGGTTACAATAAAAGAAAACCAATTTATGTTAGATTTAATTTAGGGGAACAGATGGTGTAACCATCATGTGACATATATCACATATTATAAAAAATCAAAATCTTATGGGATTATTAATAGACCACCAACCTTATATTCATACAACTATCATCATCCAGTATCTCCGATTAGTTCAGCTTGGATTGGATGAAAATTGAAAAAATTGTCAACACCATGAAAATTGGGTATATGATACTAGAACTTAATATCATCATCAGGAAAAATAAGAATTCCAAATGGATCAAAAGGAATTTATTACATACCAATGCACATCCAACTTGATGAATGAGGATCAAATCAGAGTTCATATAGACCAATCAAAACAAAACCGATCAAATTAGGTTTCAAATCTTAAAAAGTTATATGAAAATTTCTTTTATCTACTGGAAGGTTACAAGGGGTAAGGGGATGATGTTTATAACTAATTAAATATGAAAACATAATTTTACCCAAGAAGAATAAAGGTGCATGGATGAACAAACCACGTGGAAAACATGTAATAAGGATCTACTAAAAACTAAAAACATTTTTCATGGGCATGTGAAACATGGAACAATATTAGGGAAAACTGTGCACCTTTATTAACCCCTTTATCCAACCCCACACCATTAGTAGAGATTGTGTAGGATGGTTCACATGGTGTCTACTAACTGTGCAACCCTGTTATTTTTTCGACCGATTAGGGTTATGAGATCTGAAAAATCCCCAAACACCCCCAAATCCTTTATAACCACATAGGGATCCAAATTAAGTCTAAAATAAATAGTCAGGACAAAATTAAAAGGATACATACCTATGATAAAAATTGTGTTCTTATAGTATTACCCATTAAATGAACATATCCATGATTTCACTTTCCAAGGGTGGAAAAACTTCATATGAGAATAATTATAACCACTTAGCATGTATGTTAGTATCATGCTCCCAAGTATCATATTGTACTCGGACATGTTTCCATATCACCCATACTAAAAGTGTATATAGGCCTTGGAGAGACTTTATGCTTTGATCAATGATACATATATGATACTCCTTAATGAATCATCATCATCCATCTCATCATCTATTGGATCAAAAAGTTTGAGATGGGTCAACATGATAATAGTAAAGCTATGAAATGTGGAAGACATAATGAATGGAATGGTACCATTTAGGTAATGGAAACTAATATTATATTGTATATACTCTCTCTATAATCTCAAAATTCACTACAATGAATGAAGACATCTTTTCTTTCCCTAGGATCCTTCTGTACCAAATGCAGGTGATACCCCCAAAAATAAATGATCCACATAATCAAAATATTTAGGTCATCGATAATGATAAAATTAATATTTTTTTCTACATTGAGTAGTATAAATATTATTCATAAATAGTTTAACCTAATATAACCCTTCTTAAATGGCATGAAAACCCAGTAACACTGCCCCTCTTTCGTCTAACCGTCATACTGGTGAATGACACAAACTACCATTCAATGACACATATGGAGCCACATGCATCCTCGGATGATAATTTTCATTTTAGGAAAACTCAAAAATAGGGATGTGATTGTCCTTAGAACCTCTAATGTCAAGGTCACATTTTAGGAGAATGTCCTCTAGAACTATTATGGTCCATTCTGACTAACCATTGGTCTGAGGGTGAAAGATCGTGTTGAGAAGATCTTGTTTACCCATATCATTCTGAAACCCCAACCAAAACCTCTAAGTAAAATAAGAATACCTATATTAAATTATAATAAGATTCACCCCATTAATTCATACGATATCATGGACATACAATATTCACATATCATCAATTGAGAAAGCCTCTTTAATAGGAAGAAAGAGATATAATTTCATTAATAGATCATTGACTATTGAAACTATATCGCTACCTCAAGGTGATCTCAGTGACATGACTAACAAATCCATATATAAATAATATAGTTTCCATTAAGAGAGAGTAAATATTAGTAGATAGATACAAGGTTTTTAGTGATCAATCTTTACATGGTGAGAATTGGAACATGTAGTGTTGAAGTCTACTATCTGATGCTTAATTCATAGCCACCAATACTATTAGTGCATGTCACAATACATCTTAGAGATAATCATGTGAACAACTAACACTGTAGAATAAAACTGATGAATTAAATATTTTATCATATATTTGGGAAAATAAATATGGCCATGTATACAAAGGATGTCATCATCATCAAAATTTAAATCTAGAGGTGGGTCCCCACCCGCAACGCTCCCTCATAGGAATAAGCCCTTTGGATATGAATGATGCATCATCAACACCTTATACAAAAGTGAAAATATCACTCATAGTGATGCTATTACAAAATTTCCAGGATGTTCATACACCTCCATATACAGAGAAAAATATCATAATCTTTCTTTCACTATTATCCTCCTGAACTACATGTTCCCGAGTCCTCCTACTCAGATCATTGACAATAGTATTGCCCTTCCTAGGTGTATAAACTATATTTTAGTCAAAGGATTGTAGATATTTTAACCATCTACCCTGGTTGAGATTTAAGTCTATTTTTGTGAAAATATACAAGAGGCTCATGTGTCCTGTAAACACCAAAAAATGATCTCCCAGCAGTTAATGCCACCAATACCTCAAGTCATGTACAACAACTGTGAACTCAAGATTATTCTTCAGGTATTTACAATCATGGGGATTTAACTTCCACGAACCATATGTAATTACCCAATCTTCCTAAATCCTAACTACTACTAGAATAATACTTGATGTTTTATAAAAGAGTGTATTTTTTTCCAGGCTTTAGAAGAAGTAGGATCATTACTAATGTCCATCTCCCTTTTACCTCTTGAAAGGTTGTCTCACAAGAATATTACTATATTAACTTCACTACATTTTTAATCAATCATGTAAGAGGTTATAATATGTGTGATAATTGATTTATATAATTCACTTAGTAACCAGATAGTCCTAAGAAACATTGTATATTAAATACATTCTTGTGCTTCACCCAGGTGACTATGGCACTAACCTACTCTAGGTTAACTGTATATACTAACTATGTGAAAATATGACCTATGATGTGTAACTTGTCGATCAATAAATGAAATTTAATGAGCTTAGAAAATTTCTCATTCACTCTCATTATATTCAAAATGATCTGAAGATGAGTGTAATAGTCACTTTTAGTATGAGAATACACTAAGATGTCATCAAAATATACCGTTATAATTTAATATAGATAGGGATAGAAAAAACTATTCACAGAATCCATCAAGACTATAGGTATATTGGTATGACCAAATGACATCACTAGATACTAATATAAGGCATACCAACTACAAAATCTATACATGGAATATCTAAAGGTTTGAGTAAACTCTGATGATAGCCTGATCCCAGGTCAATCTTCGAGAACATCCTTGCTCATCTAAGATAGTGTAAAATATCATCTATAGGAGGTAAATGATACAAGTTTTCCACTTTATGTAGATTCAACTGCCCATAATCCATGAAAATATTGAGGGTTCTACATTCCTTCATGGTGAAAGGGACTGCGAACCTAAGGGAGAAGTACCATGCCATATAAAACCCTTTTCTTCTAAATCTTCTAGCTGCCTCTGAGCTCCTACAACTCTGTATTATCCATTTTGTTGTGATGAATGTACATAGGTGAAACTCTAGGAACTATCAATGTAGTAAATTATACCTCTCCCTTATGTGTTTGTCCTAAAACTTCGTAAGGTATGGTTTCCCTGAATTGATCAACTAGAGGATGAAACTTAATCTGATATAGTCATTGATCATTCTTGTAAAGGATGGATATAAGTGTGGTCACTTCACATTGCCCATGATGAAATGGCAATGTTATATTATCTTGGACATCTTACTAACCCTTGTGAATATAAATTTCTCCCACTTTTGATGTAACCAACACCTCTAGTGATAAAAAGCTACATAGGCAAGATAGGGAAAAAACAAGCACATCCAGAGAATGACATCAAAGATGGTCATGTCAAGGGAAAAATGATCTATATGAATGATGGCTATGCAAATAAATATGAAATTCTTTTCACAAGTTTAATCTCTCTGATTATATACACTAAGGTGTATCTAGAATCATTATTCTATAAGATCACTAAACATGATGTCTAAGACTCTCTACAATAAGAAAAATTATAAAAGAATATGATGAACTGGTATCAAATAAGGTAGAAATTATAGTAGAGGATACTAGAATAGTAGCTTGAATAGTAGATGGTCCAACATCCTTATCCTATAGTATGGGTCCCACTAAATTAAAGTTGTCTGATCCCCAACCCTATGAAACAAACTGACTAACTGAAGAGGATTTTCTCAATTTACACTAAACATCTAAAGCCTGGCTACCATGGCCATGATTTCCTCCTCTACCTATAAAGCTAGTATTACTTAATATACCTACCTAGAGAGGTGCTAATGAACATTATCTTATAGTTGGATCTATCATAGATCCTCTCACATTTGGAATAGGTTGGAATCTTCAGAAACAATAAAAATGCATTAATTTTTCCATCCTCAACACTCAATGGGGTCTATGGGACACTGAGTTTTCTTATTCCTAGGATTCCTATAATGGTGACATACCACATAACTAGGTGTGGGTTTCATTTAGCTACCACTTCTCACAAACATAGTCTGAAAGAATCTCTTTCGATCACTAATATACCCAATACTTTGTCAAGGTTCTAAACCACTATTGCTCATAGTGTCTTGTTCCACTAGGTTCCGCTTTGTGATAAGGTCGTAGTTCACTATTTCATATATGGAAGTAAACTATAAAACATTTTCATGATAATGTATACAATTCATCAGACTATACTCAAATCATCTCGCCTTCACAAGATCATCCAAAGTATAGAATGGCGTGGAGTGCGGATGCTCTATAAATTGAGTGGAATAATCCTTAACATTCATCGAACCTGATTTCAGGTTCATGAAAACCCTAAAATGATAAGCCCTTAGGGTATATATTCTGAAATATTCAATGAACCTTGATTGGAAATACCTCCATGCCAGTTCCTAATATTTACCAGCAAGATTTAGAATATCCCCCTAGAATTTGGTGGATCCATATAGAAAATATAAGTAGTGAGTTTCACTCTCCTATCAGGAGTGTCTCTTAATGATTGAATATATAAATAATAGTTCTGATCCAAAACTCAATATCCATTGTCCCTCCATCCCTTGAAAACGCAGTTGGATCCTACTTCTTGAACATTCGAGTCAACTCTCCCATAAAAGGGATATTGTTCGGAGCTCCCAGCAAGGTCTGCATAAGCCATAGAAAATCTACATGAAATTGGCCATCAATATCCACATCGAGAATGGGAAGAGGTTCCACTATTGGAGGTATAAATGATGGCTTAAGAACCACCACCTCAAGGGAATGGTTGACATCTCCCTCCCGGTGTACACCCAGAGGATTTCGTGATAGCATTGGTATAAAATTTCATGACATATCCATCAAATAAGATTCAATAATGACATAATCCCCAAATATAGAAATTGAACTTGTGTAAATACATTATATATAATATTCACGCCCCTCTTCCAGATCATGGAGTTTGGTATAGTTGATGGAAACATTTATATAGAACAACATATATTCTTCCAACTAACCACTACTAAGTCCGAGACATGGTAAATCTATTTGGTTTTCAATTTCAATTTTATTTTAAATACATAATTATATTTAAATGTAAATGGTTAAATGCAATGGTTCACCACTTTTAATCCACATATTCCCATACACCATATTAATAGAAATGTGGGATCTATTAAATCCATACCATAACACGTTCATGTCCATGTGACAAATGGTCAATGACTCAATGTTACATAGTCGACTGGTTAGGGTGTCTGCTATATCTTATGTAGGAAAAAACTATTAGGTTATGGAATGCACTCAATGAACCAACATTGTTTTTTCAATCCATTGTAATAGTCACTATACAATACAAATTACATTTATAACTTTAAAATAACTCTTTGAAATCACATGCAATGTCTACAAAAAATTGATCTTATATGGCGTGGCATATGGCTAAGATTTGAATTTAATAAAAGGTGCCTTATATATCTCATTCTCAATGATTCATTTCCCTCCTATCATCAGGCTATGTATAAATGATAAATAAAAAATAGGTCAACAATAATATCACACATCAAGTATATCACCCAATGGTGTAATCAAATAAACTCCAATAAGAAAAAATAGAAAATAGAAAATTCTATTCATGAAAACATAGATTGTCTCTGTACATGTGTTAGTTACTCACAAGAAATACTTATTATAAAATTAAAAATGCATTCTAATCTCTTGAGCATTTTCTCAAATTAGTAATGAAATAAAAAAGAAATGTTTTACAACCAAATTTTGAATTAATAGACCCGGGTTTCACTCATAGATTACCCAATCCTCATGGGACACATGGAATCAAGTGCATCCCACCAAATTCGAGAAGCTACTAATTAGTATTGAGGGCCTTTGGTGTATCTATGGGGATACTATTCCCAAATAACCATATTGAAATACAACAGATAAAAAATGTAGGATAGATATCTGAAGAAGTATAATCATTAATAAGATATGGAAGCATACATGAATAACCAAGTAGGTAATAATAATTAATTGTAGTAAATTGAATCATATTCCAAAAGATGATTATATATATAAAGTTTCTATAGATCCAGAAAACATGGCTATAAAAATAAAGCAATAGTACTATAAAAAATGAAAAAAATATCTCATGACACTAAGTTCTAGATTGGTCATCAGCTACTAGTATCCATCCAAATACAAGAAAAAATTTAACACATCTGTAATATAATGCATTCCCTTATCCACAAATTTAAGTGTATAGTCTGCCCGGGTGCCATAAGAGGCTGACATAGGGTATGACATAAACTCTGTAGGCCACCACCAATGACATATATAAATATCTATTATATCTATATAACATGGTTTTGTGTTGATATAATAATGTAAAGAAGTAATAAAAACTAAAAATGGGTCAGCTCTAACTCATGAAAGAAATTAGGCTGACTCTACCTGCTTCGTCATTTGTCGGAATATCTCCGAATGAGTAAAACAGGGGTGAAATTCCTAGTATAAAAATCATTTGGGATGTCATGACTAGTATCATAATAGTAAATGGGATGCCATTCCCCATATCACAAGATAAGGGGATGTAATTCTTGGTATCATTGTATTAAAGAAGACCCCATGCCCAATATCATAGTAGTATGGGATTCCATGCCCAATATCATAGTGTAGATTTTCCATTCCTAGTATCACGTATAGGGATTCCATGCCCAATATATTATTAAGTGTCATCATTCATTTATGGTATCAAAAGGGAGGTTTTGATCATATAGTATCACAAGGGACAACAAAATAATTTATTATAACAATTATATACATGTCAACATACCCATTTAGTTATAACTAGGGTAATCATGCCCATTTAGTTTAATTAGAAAGGGTCATCAAGACCGGTATAATACATGCATAAGAGTCATCATCCCATTAATTATAATTAAAAATTTTCTTTATTCCAATTCATTATAATTATTTGGGGTCATCATGACCTTATGTACAATCATTGGAAAATAACCATTGACTTCAATAAGAGACAAGGTATACTCCATTTCTTATTTAAATTTAATATTGAAATGTGAGTAACCATTTTCAATTTAATTAGGTGAAATGGACTTACCACTCCCCTCTAATAAATTCAATACATTATATGAAAAGGGAAATAGTAATGATTCAACAAAATATTGATCCATTAATGATTTTTGTTATCAACATTTGGAATTAAAACAACACACTTCAATAGGTAATTTAGATACATACTCAAGAATCTGAAATAGGAAAAAGGAGTGAACCCAAAAAATGAATAGATCACTCCAAGGATGAAATTTGTTCATACAAAATGGGCTCGAATAAGTTATTAGGTTCCATGAATGGAACAAAACATAAAAAAATTAAATTTAGGGGCATGTGCAGTGAAGCTAGCATATGAAACATATCAGATATTATAAAGCATCAAAACATGAAGGGAAAATTAGTATACCAATTACCTCAAACTCGTATGACACTCCTCATCCAGTATCAACCTTTAGTTTTTCATAGATTGGAAGAAAATAAAAAAATGGATCATCGCCATGAAAATAGTGAATATGAGCCTCCATCAAAATAGTATTATTGAGGAAAAGAATTATAAAGAATAACTAAAGAGGAATCGAGTACATACAGATGAGGATCCAACAAGAATAACATCGATCAAATTAGTGTTTGGATGGATGAATGGGATCAAAACACATTAAATATAGCTTGAAATATTCAAAAAGGGAAAATTCAACCTCTATTGTTCACTGGAAAGAGCCAAAGAGGAAGGGGGTGAGGTTAATAATTTTTAAGTTAGAAAACTCATCATTTCCCTTGAAAAAATAAGGCATACAGTTTCAATACATAGTTGGCCATACGGTGTTCCAACCATGCAATATAGATCTATTAAAAATTAAAAACATTCCTCATGGGAATGTGTACCCTGGCACACAGTTAGGGAAAAATGTGCGCTATGATTCACCCCATTGTGTAACCCCACATGGTTAGGAGTGACCATGTGGGATGGGTCCCATGGTTTCTACTAAGTGTGAGGCCTAGTGATTTTCTCCGAATTCTTGGGTTTCGAGCTCCGAATAATCCTTGGACACCACCCAAACCATTAAAATGTATACGGAATCCACATTAGACTAAAAAAAGAATTATAATGAAATTAAAAGGATCCATAACTGAGATAAAAACCAGTTATTATAAGTAAAATGGTTTTTCCGAAACCTGAAACCCTAAATAGTCACCAAGAAATGGTGAGACATGGCATAGGTAGTGTCCTAGTTATGGTTAGTGTACGATTTTGAAAACAGTGTGGCTAAAACATCTGGTCTACTCATGTGTTTACTTTTTTATTTTTCCCCATATTATCTTTCTTTGATATTAAATGGATTTCACTCCAATTTATCCCCTCCTACATTATCCAACCCCCAAGATCTCATTGAGGACCTCCAAACTCATTTTTCTTGGACTAGTTCTCTTTCTTTGATGATTTTAAAGGGATTTTGGTGTCTTATTTCTCTTTTTAACCATTCTTCCCTTCTCTTACTCTTTCCTATTGGTTTTGGATTTCCCTACATACCCCTGACCTCTTATGGATGATTTTATGGTTTTACGTGGATCTACGAATGGGGTTCTTGGTTTCTAGGGTTAAATTACAAAGTTTATATTATTATGGGTGTGGTCACTATTAAAGGAGACATGTTTTGAGGAATCTTAGATTGGATTATTATTCTTTTAACTTTGTTTTTCTATGTAATTGTTTCCATTTGTAAATCAACTATACTAGTGTTTTATAAATTCTCTTTTTATAAATGTATGAATAAATCTGATAACATTAAATTGTTTTGATCTTGGAATATTGGGGATTTCATTTTAACTCCAAGTTTTTACATTTGAAATGATATTATTGATGGTTGCATGATTTTAAAAATTGATCGAATATATGTTTTAAATGGGTTTTATGTCAAGAAATGTGTTTTGACCCGATGTTGGTATAAAAGACTTGAAATCCATGTTTTAATGGGAATGTGGTTTTAAATTGAGGTTTTGACCTTAAAATTGGTTATAAAGGATTTCTTAACTATGATTAAAATTGTTATTTGAATTTTTTGTTTGATTTACCACTTTCATTACATCTTTGGTGGATTGTATAAACTAGTTTTTATGTGAATGGATGCCCCTTGAATTTATTTTGGATTTTAAAGGGCAAGCACCATGTATAATGGATGAATTTGAAATGTTTAAAATGGTGCGAGAGAGTTACATAATTTTATAAAAATGTTTTATGTGATTTTTCATGATATATTAAAGGTTTTGTAATCTAAAGATATGTTTTTTATAGCATGGTTGGAAGCATGATTTTAAAATTGATATATTAAATGAAATACCTTGATTTCCCCCTGTTTTTTTACCACTTATATTTTTTTACTTTATCCATATGAGTCATTTTTTTAGATCATCATGTGGTAATGTTCTTTTCATAACTCAGGTTAATTTTTATATATGGGGATACAAATCATTGGGTGTTAACAGTGAGGTTACCGATGGTTGTGCCTTCTGTTTTAGACTTGGAAAGTTTGATCCAATGCCTCAATTTCTCTCTTAGTCATGGTAAACTATGTACTAAGTTGAATACCTAGCTTTTTTCTCTATTTGGTTTAGACACCACTAGTTTCACACCCACTATGGTAGAAAAAAGGGCTTGGTGGGTGTTGGTCAACATAGTGATTCTTGTTTTGGATAATTAGATAACAAGTTATTGAACTTCATAACATATCAGTATATATTTAATGAGTGGTATATAGTTATATGATTATGTGATTTGAATTTTAGAGATCCAAGACTAAATCCCATGATTCATTTGAATGCTTGATTATTTATTGATTAAGGAGAGTTTGATGTATTCTTTTTGTATCATTTCCCTGGGTTTCACTATGGTAACACATTTAATGGTTAATTTTTCTTATATTTCTTTCGTTGTATTGTTCCAACTATATTAATATTGACCTATTGGTGTGTTGGTTATATTCATTGTGAAATTAGATTTCAAGGATGTTTGAAAAACCATTTTGAAATAAAGGTCTCTCAGGTGAGTTCTTGTGGTGGATTTCAAATTAGGAGTTCCACTTTAATGATTTATTCAGAAGTGAAAAGTTATAATGTGATTTGGATTCATTTAAATAAAAAATATGTTGTTTTTGAGAAATTTTAATAGTGTGTGTGGTTATGAAATGTCATATTCTGGTGGATTTGTTATCAAAATGTTTTTGTTCATTTATGGAAATCAAAGAGAAATGTTTTTGAAGATGTTTATGGTTTTTTATATTTCAATGTAATATATGTTTAAAGAATAATTTATATATTTATTATCAATGTATAATTGATGAATTTTATAATGAAGTATATTTTATAGATTTGGTGGGTTGTGGTGACATACTACATTTTTAGATTATACCTATATATATATTAGGTTCTTTTTTACCAGTTGATTTATGTTTTTTGTTGTTGTGGCCGATATAAGGAGTGTTGGGTGGTGGTGAGAAACCAAAGGTCACATGGTGGTGGGTTAGGCTTGGCTTGGGTGGTTTTGTAGTTATTATATTTTAGGTTATTCTCGTATATTTTTCCTTATTTATTTTTTATTGATGATGATAATGTTTATGAAAAATGTGTTGCATCATTTTAGTTGGTTGTGACCTATTTGGAATGTTATTTATTTATTTATCTCGTATTGATCAATTTGGATATATTTTATATTTTTTTTGGTTGAAATTATTCCGAAAGGGATTCATGTGTTTCGTAGGAAGTGGTTTCTAGCCCGTTGGGATTAGAAACACCCTTCAAGCATTATGAAAGATTGTGTCAGTTTCCAGGTTGAATGGATGCTCAAGCAGGTTCATTATAAAATGAAATCAGAGCAATGGGTTATTTGTTAAGATCCTAACCATTTTATGTAACCTTTAATAATAAAGGATTTTCTAGAAGAATAGATATTACAGATTTCTTAACTTGAGAGGTATTGTTGAGGAATTATTGCTATCTATTTCCCATCATAAACCTCATGTTTCCTTGAGAAGTTGCGTATCTAAATGTGGATTTGTTTTTTAGTTTATTTATTTGGTTTTAATTTGTGTTGTAGTTTTAATAACCTCTAATTATATATGTAATTTTTGGATATTTCTCATTGGATTTGGTGTGGAAAGAGAAGAGAACTTGAGCTCTGTGGCTTGCACAGATGGATTGGGTAACCATGTAGTTCCCATGTGGTTGAGTCTTCCTCCATAGTGGAGTATGTTTCATGATTGGTATATAACCACCCAAATGTGCATCCCACACATTGAAAAATGTTTTCCCCAGTTAGTCTATTTTGGATCCTTTTTATTTTGGTTTTATATAGAAGTTATTTTCACTTGATAGAGGTCGATAAAAAAGTGTGCTGATGTTGTTTTTAGATACGATTCATGTAATCAATATTTGGATACCTATAAGGTTTTATATCTTCTCATGGATTATTTTCATAAAAGTATCATTTTGTATAATGAAAGGATTTTTGTGAAAAGTAAATTTCGATAAATAGTTTTATATAATGTTTTAAAAAATGGTGTTGTCCCTTGATGTTATGTTTTGAAAAAGGGAAATGGGTAATGATAAGAATCTATGGAAGCTTGGTTTTCCAAATTAAATTGAATTTTGAAAGTGGTGTTTTTGATAGGCCTTATATGTAAAGTTTTTATTTCACCAATATTGTTTTTTTGAAATGGGATGAATTATTTTAAGAAGGTTCCTTGGTAGAGGGTATTTTCAAAATTCCTTGGTGAAAATGGTGATTTTAAAAGAAAATTTTATATTGAGTTTTTATTTTTTCCATGTTTGGGGACTTATAGTTATGATTTATTATAGGATTAGGGGAATCATTTTGGTTCTATTTTAAGACACATATTGATGATGTTCATGTCTTGTTCTTCTATTTTTTGTCCCCTATAACAGTTGAAAAGGGTTACCTAGTCCCGAAACCTACCTAGACACTGAGTGGATTGGTGGAGGTGGAAATCCTCAAGGGTAAGAGACGTTGATTTTTTTATAGTCAATTTTAGTAAATTTTGGTGGGATTCAATGGTTCATACTCAATTTTTTGAAGTTATGTATTACAAAATTTTCTGTAGCAACATAGAAATTTATAAATAAAATCTACCTTCTGAATAAATAAATATGTTACTAAACAATGCAGTTATAGAAAAAACATGCACTGAATTTTTTGTTTTGGGTAGTTATATGGTATTTAAAATTTATAATAGTGTTAAGGATAATAAAATTTGATAATATAAACATATTAAAATAACCATTATGATTAGTATATTATTGTTTATGATAAATTTCATTTCACATAAAAAAGGGATGTGATGAACTCGACTAGTAGGATCATATCATAAAAATCCCATTTAAATAATATTATGAGGGATATAGAAACATTGGGGGTTCTCCCACAACCTATCCCAAACTAATATTCAACAATAATGGTGTTAGAAAAACCACTTACAGTAGAAGTTCATACTTAACGTTACCATGACCCAACCCATGTTCTTCAAATCACACTATTAAAATTACTCTATTGCAGACATTAACCTTAGAAAATGCATTGGGGGTAATAAAGGTATATCCATATGAACCCTAATAGTATGAATATATATATATATATTTTAATAAAACAATAATTATATTATCTTTTTTATCATTAATTTATATTGTTTTTTTGAATTAGCTTTTACTTTGATGAAAGTCAAATAGTATTTTGGGGAAATGTATAATTTCAATTAAGACACTCTATTGTAATGAGTTAAATAATTTTTAAAATAAATGTTATTTATAAAAATTGTTTTTAAATAATATTTATCAAATATAAATGATAAAATAATTTTATGAATTCCAAAATAATTTGTATAAGGGTTAGAAAACTATTATTGTAAAAAATAGTAAATAAATGTGGAATTTTTACATAAAATTTTAAATTCTCATACTTAGAAAATTATATGTACAATATTAATTTAATTTTTTAAAATAATCCCATAAAAATTATTCGATGGTGATTTTTTCATACTTTTCCAAGACTTTCAAAAATTTTGGTCAAAATATAATATTGTATAAATATATAGTGTGTGTTATGAGATCATAAAAGACACAAAGTGATCTAATAAATAATATAAATATTATACATGATCATAATTACGTTTTCTATTTATAATAATGTGTTTTTAGGTTATTTCATTTATTTTATTATCCCATAATAAATCCTCCAAAACCAATATTATATTTTATAAATTTGAAATAAATATTTTGTAAATATGACTCACTTCCAAATCACCAAGGGAATTACATTAATGTGTTTGGTTCTCATCCTTATAAAATTATGAAAAAACAACACTTTTTCAGATACCATGGGTGAAAACCATGGTATGTATTTTGATTTTGATTACTTTATCATATAAATTCTAAAACCACTGATTTTAAATTAATAAATAATTATCCTCTATTTTTCTATATATACCCACAAAACACCCATTAGGTTTCTGTTAAGACCCCTGGAGTTGGATATTAGTCTACATTATCCTCTTTAAAATCCTCCCAAGGATCCTCAATGTTCTTAATAATATCCACCAATGCTTTTAGATGCTTCCTTTCATGGTATGTTATCATATCCATAACACGTTGGTACAAGAACATTCTTTAAAGTTTTCCTTTTGTTTTCCAATTTTTCAAGTTGAGATATGTTTTCAAAACACCAATATTAATAACAATATGATTTCTAAGATATAATATAGACCTTTAACTATGTGATTTTCCTTACTAAAAATATTGGTAATGAATACCCATTACTATTTCCACTCAATTTTCTTCACCTAGTTGTTTCTAGACTTTATTGATTTGATATTTCCATGTATTTAACCCACACTCATTAATTGTGGGGTTAAAATTGACAACACGCATCTTTAAGTTGTAGGGTCCTTGTGGAACACTTATACATGCCCATGCCATGGAAGTGAATGGTGGGACCATAATTATATATCCCTACAAAAAATTGGGTAATGTTTTTATCTAACGAGATTCAATGTATGGTGCACATGTGGGTATCCAAAGAACATATTGTTATGTTTTGTTGGTGGTTAGACATGGATTATGTTTATGGTTTCTTGTTTTATGTTGTTTTTGTATTCCTATTTTTCCTTTATGCTATCATGTCATATCACACATCATTATTCAATATTATGGTTCTCTCCCCTATTATATTACCTTGACATGCCTATTGGATCACATTTACCACTTTACATTATGACAACATTTTTTATTCCTTTATTAGGATTTATAGATCATCCCTTTCTTATGAACATTACCTGGTTATCCCATGAAATTTTAGAAGAAAGATGATATTTCAGGAGAATGTTTAGGAAGTTTGGAATAATGTCATTGTATTTTAGTTTAATGTTGTTAATATATGTTCTTAATTTCTCAAAACCACTAGGCTTTAAGATCTTATGGGTTTTTATAATGTGTACCTTTATATAAAAATTCATGAATTAAGGTGTATTAAAAATATCAATTTTCATAGTTTTCATGAGATTAAAGTATATTTAATTTGGATATTATTATTAAAATACTCTAGTGAATAGATAATGGTTAAGAATAAACATATGAAAACATAATTTAATTGATAAAGTATAGAGTATGTTGTTTCTAGAAATATACACCCCTATCAAGATACTATAAGTGGATGTGGCCATGGAAAATTTGTACCTAGGTTTAATAACCCCGAAAAAAGTGTTGTGATCTTGACTTGATCATAAACTAGTGCATCACAATGATCCTTAATGCACACACGGTTTGAAACTCTTGTGGGATATACCTTGTTAACCTTACAAGAAAATTATAAAACATTATGAGATGAACAAAATTCACACGTAATTTTATATTAGGAAATAAATCATTGAAGAAAATATATTTCAGAAGCTAGAAATTAATATATTAAGTAATGTATAGAATTTATGAGTTATCCATTATGTTTTCAAGGATTCCAATTTATGTATCTGATAGTATTAAAATAATCATCCCTAATTTTAACTTTATTCTAGTCATTGGATGCAAATAGAAGTAATCAAGTCAAAAACCTTTGTTAGTGGCGATGTGATGACTGTAAAAATGAGATGCCCAACCTAATAAGATAAGGAATGGGGAAATTCATTAAAATACCTTCTAAATTAAATCATGGATTTAATAGAAACCTGAATATGGAAGAATTAATGAGTCCATAAAAGAAATATTATGCTGAAATTGAGACCTTAATGTTATAAAGGCCCCATAATTTTAGTGGATCATCTAATCCTCCAATCATGGAACAACAAATGAACTCTAATGAAAATATATTCTCTATCAATAAATTATATGAGGAATATAATGTCGTGCTATTTTTTTATCATATGATAAGATAATTTGATTGATGGGGGATGTTTGTAAAAGATTAAAATATTAAAAAACAAATCACGTTAATGGAGTGGAATGAATTACAAAAAAAGATTTTCAATAAATACATTCCTTGAAATATATGAAAAAATAGATAGTGACTTAATTTGCCTTAAGAAAAAGGTTTAATAATCCATCAGGGTTTATAAAGTAAACTTTTTAAGGAATTAATAATACACCTTTATATTTTTCAGTACAAACAAAAGTAAATTTCCCACTTATTTGGTGGGTTAAAGATGAGTTTATGAAAACCCTTATCCATATTTTAATTTGAATTGTGTAAGGAATGTTTCCAACATGAGTTGAAAGTAAATATAGAGATTACTGAATCTCAAGGGTCTCACATGTATTTAGATAAGAACAAAATAATAGAAATTAATTCTAGAGGTGTGATGGAGAAATATCATGGGGGAAAAATTCCAACACACAACTTTTTAAAATTGTGTGATGTAGCATCCAAACAATTTATAGGGGAGGGTATTAAAATGTTTTAGGTGTATGAAGGAATGGAAAATATATATATAGAAATTATCGATAGGATAGAACCACTAATGTGATGGAAGAATGAAATTTTTTAGCAAATATTCATCCTATTTTTCAATGTTTCAACTTTAGAGAACAAGAAAACTGTACGAATCAATTCCATAAGATATGGAATTTCGTTAAAATTTGGTGAAAAAAATATCCAAGGCCAAGAGATAAAGGGAGAGATTATTAAATCAAAAAAATTTATGTGGATCCTAAAAATGAAGTTGTGATAGGTACACTAATTAGTCATTTAATCATAACAAATATGATTTTTTATTTTGGTTATAAAAATTATTTATTTTTATGATGGATTAGTAGAACTACTCAAAAACCACCTCAAAACAAGGAAGTCGTGTTATTTTTGAAGCTAGTGATTGTTCAATTGATGCATCCCATGCATTTAACTTATTTCCTATCCAAATTTATGGATTAAACATCCCAAAACACCTTGTAATACTCCTTTTAGTGGAATTTGATGCAATTTTTGGTATGGATTGGAATTCCTTATATAGAGAAAAAATAAATTGATGATATAAGGAAATCATCCTCCATTTCATGAATCATCCTATAATTATATACAAGTGAAAGGAGAAATATAAATTCCCTTTGATATTATTATCTTATGAATGGATAATATTTCTCTTGAAGAACAAATATCTTTTATAAAAGATTTATACAAACTAAATGATCATCCTTGATGAAATACCAATTTTGAGGGAATTCAATAATTTTTCTTCTCGATGAATTTCCTGGACTTCCTCGTTGTCGAGAGGTTGAGTTCTTAGTCAAAACTATACCTGAATTTTTTTCAATATCTAAGAATCGATATAGCATTTCTTCTATTGAACTTGAGGAGATGAAAAATCATAAACAATATAATATGGATAAATTGTTCATATAACCAAGTGCATTATTTTAGAGTGCACCCATCATCATTATTTCGAATAAGGGGGGATAAATGTGCCTCTACATTGATTATCTTGAGCTAAACAAAATAAAAATAAATAACAAGTATCCCTTTTAATTGATTATTGACATATTTTATTAGGAACATGGATCATAGTATATCTATAAGGTGTATCTAAATTCTAGATATTATCATGTAAAGGTGAAGAATAATGATATACCCAACACTACATTTCATACATGGTATGAGAAATATGAGTTCATAGGGATTCCATCTGGACTGTATAATGAACCAAAAAACATTATGTACTTGATTAATAGTTTCTTTATGGATTTACTTAACAAATTTTTGGTAGTCCTTATATACGAAATTGTTATCTATTGAGAAATTTTGGAGGATCATGAGGATAATTTTAATTACATATAGAATAATTTTTTAAAAGAAAATTTATTTTAGAATTATTGTATATATGAGTTTTTAATGGAAATTGTAATTTTCCTAGGCTATATTATCAATTTAAAAGAGATATATATGGATTCGTAAATAATAGATACAATTGATAGATGGCCATGTCCAATATCTAACATGGAAATATGAAGCTTCATATGATTGGTTGGGTAACATCAATAATTTTTGAGAAAATCTCAGGATTTTTTATCCAACTAACCAAGATAACTCAGAAGAGTGATAAGTTATTTTAAATTGATTAGTATGAAGAACGATTTAAATAATTTAATAAGTGGATAATAATTTCACCTTGGCTCACATTACCCACATTAAGGGATGGATTTTTGATATATAGTTTTGTTCTTAAAAAAGGATTGGGTCGTGTAGTCATTAAATATGAGAATATTACATCCTCTAACTCAGTCCAATTAATTATCCATGAGAAAAACTATATAATTCATGATCTAGAATTGGAATAAATAATATTTTCATTGAAGATTTAGTGAAGTTATAAATTTGGAGAAAATTGTGACATATTTACTGATCATAAAATCCTCAAGTATATATTCTAAAAAGGATCTTAATATGAGAAAATAAAACTGATTATATTTGATCAAGGATAATGACTTTTCAATCCATTAAATTCTTACTAAGGTAAATAATGTGTCAGATTCTTTGAGTGGAACATATCCCAATGCCATATACATGATGAGGGTTCAAATAGATAAAGTCTTATTAGAAATGAAAATTATTGATACGGGAATAATAAAAAGATTTTCATAATACCATTTTCAAAAAATGATCAATCACCCATTCTTGATATGACAAATTGAGGTCCTAAGGATTATGAGTTACTACATGATAAGTTAGTGAATATTATAGAGTTTAGCATTATTGAATATAGATGTATAAAGTTTGGAAACCTAAATATGTGTCCCATAACAACTATTTTGGAAGAGGGAACTTATGGATGATGTGAATAGGTTATACTTATCTATAGATATAAGAATCACTATTATTTATAAAGATTTTAAGAAAAACATTCTATGGGATATCATGAAGAGGGAGATTGAAAAGTTTGAATCTTTATGAATGGTATGCCAAAAAATTTAAGGTTGAATTGAATAAGTGTAAGGTTAGGATGCATCCATTAACTATAAAAGTATGAAAATGGGAAATAATAATATTTTATTTCGTCATAGGACTCCACAACATAACTAACAATAATAATTTCATCTCGATGGTATTCCATCACCAAACAAAGTAGGTACATTTCATTGATACTATGAAATATTTCCCTCTTGAAAAACTCATCATGAAATTCATAAGGTATGTGGTAACACTATGTGGAGTTACAATATATATTATATCTGAGCATGATTAGATTCTTTCCTCATGGTTTTAGAGAATTTTATAGTAATAATAGGATACATAAATGATATTTAGCACTACTTATCACCCTAAGATAGATAATAAGTCTAAAATAACCATTTATACTTTGGATGATATTCTGATATCATGTTAAATAGATTTCCATGAATTTTGGGATCAAAACCTTACCATAGTGGAATTATAATATAACATTAGTTTCCATTATGTAATTCAAATTACACATCATGAGGTTCTTTAAGGGAAGAGGTGTTCAACTCAAACATGATGGGATAATATTGGAGAGTAGAATATAGTGATACATAATATTATCCAATAAATGGAATATAATGATATAACGATTAAACATCATATGATATATTTATAAATTACACTAAAAATATATGAATAAAATCATCCATGAGACCTATAATTAGATGTATTTCATAAAGCCTTCCATTAGATACATGCATGGAATAAATATAGGAGGTCTTGTAAGAAGTGAATGATTAGTAATAGATCTATCATACCCCATGATACTCTTGATTGAATCAGACTGATGGCCTATCGACTAATACTCACACCTAACCTATATCAAGTACATGATGTGTTCCATGCACCCATTTTGAGTAAGTAAATACCTAAACTCTCACATGTACTGAATCCAGAGGTGGTACCATTGGAGAATGATCTATCATATGAGGAGTAGTCTGTGAATATCATAGATCATAGATAAAAGGTTCCAAGATACATGAAAACTCACATATTAAATGTTTTATGAAAGGACCGCAAGTTTGAGGACCTGACATGAGAACAGAAAGGGGTGATGAAACCAAAGTATCCTAATCTATTTTAGTACTTGAAATGAAATTTTTTGGGGTGAAATTTATGAATGGGGGAAGAATATAATGAAATAGATATTTATAAATTAAATTAAATTTTAAATGAATTATTTCAATATTACATAATGTTTTTATTGAAAATACATGCACTACTTTGGTTATTTTGGACCATTTTATTATATGTCAAATTCTGAACACCAATAAAAAATTAGACCATTTAAACCATATCCATTTTAAAATGAAACTTTAGATTACTATATTAATGGTTATGATAAAGTCCATTTGATACAACCAAATAAATACATGACCTCTACCAGTACGATCATACCCTATGAAGCGCATTTATAAGATATTATGAGTCAGAAGGAAGAGTTAAAATTTTTCTTTGACCATGTTGAAGCTAAGATTCAACAAATAAAGTTTGAGTAAAACTGTTTATGGGATAATTTCAAGCTGATCAAGATCAAAACCTGAAGCATGTTCACCAAACCACCCCATGAAAATCTAACCACCACATATCTTACCCTTTGGTAAATCACTATTTTAATAAAGGTAAATGTATATAAATCCTTACAATATTAATTTAAATAATATTTTCTTAATAAAATAATGATTATATTTATTCCTCTTTTATATTAAATTATATAATGAGTATGAATTATATTTTGACATAATGAAACATAAATTATATTTTTGGAAAATGTACTTTTCTAATCATGACCCACTATATTGTTGAATTCATGGATTCTTGAAATAAATAATACTTTAGTAAAATATTTCTATTAAATAAATTTTATTAAATAAAAATGATAATATTATTTTTTGAAGGAAAAAAAGATATATGGGATAGAAAATTATTGTTGTGAAAAATGCATACCTTTCAATAAATTTATGTTTTTTATTAAAAAGTAAAAATTCATAAGGAATTATTTATATAAAATGAATATTGTTTTTAAAATCATCAAATTGAAATTACCGAATACTGATTTTTTCATAATTTTCAGAGATAGTTGAATATTAGGGACAAAATTAAATACGATATAAATATAGGGTCTGCACTATGAAATCATAAAATACCCAAAGTGATGTAATAAATACTATAAATATTATCCATGAAATTTTTTTCCCTTTTAAAATAATGTTCCTTTTAGGTTATTTTTAATCTTTTATGAACCCTTAAGGGGTCCTATAAAACCTATATTATATTTTAAGGGGTGAAAATCAATTCCCGATAATCATGACTCACTTAAACACTACCATGGTAATTTTTTAATGTTATCTTTAATTATTATAATTATATAAAAACACTCTTATTTAGAAGAAACCATGGGAAACCCCATCTGAAGGATTTTGTTCTTGATTACTTTATCATATAGAGTCTAAAATCTATGTCTATAACTTAATAATGAATTATCCTCTATTATGCTACATACACCCACCAGAATTCCCACTAATATTCATCCAAAAGAAAAAGAGAGAGACATTAGGCAACCTTTCTCTCCATATATACCTCTTTCAGTTCCCCCAAGTTCTTAAGAAGCTCTTTTCAAGCTTTTATAAGAATCATCTAAATTTAAGGGGTAATCTACTTCTCCTATTTAGTCAATAAAATTTGTTAAATTATTTCTTTTATATTAAACATTTTTATGTGTCATATATTCTCACACATCCAAAATACTACATTTATTATTTTAAAGTAATTATATAACCCCTTCAATCTCCTTTATCCTTTCCAAAAATCATTATATACCCCTACTATAACGCTGAAATCATCCCAAAATTTTCCTTGCAGACATTTTTATAGTGAATACCCAATACCATTTCCACTCAATGTCATTCAATTAGTTGTAACCATCATTAATTTATTTTGTATTTATATTTATATAACACAAACATTATAATATTTTGGTTGAATGTGAAAAAATACATCCTTATGTTGTATGGTCTATGTGGAACACATATGCATGTACATGATATGAAAGTGATAGGCACAACCAAAATTATATATCCTTACAATGCATTGGATAATGTTTTTATCTCATGAGATTCCATTTAGGAGGAACATGACGTTATCCTAAGCACAAAATGTTATTTTTTTCTTGGAATTTTTCTTTATTTTATGTAATTGAGGTCAAGATTAATGTTTTTCCATGTCCTTATGTTGTCTTTATTCTGTCATGTTATATCATGCCTCATTGTTCATGATGATGATTCTCACCACTCTTATGTTACTTTGATAAGAATCTTTGAACATGTTTTCTACTTTAAAATATTATATTATATATTTTTCCCTTATTTTTCTTTATATATAACCCTTTTCTTATGTACATCCCCATGTTATCCCATGCAGTTTTATAAAAAAGATGGATGTTTTAGAGAATATTATAGATTTATTTTAATAATTTCATTTTATTTCTATTATTAACTTTCATGATACATACCATATTTACCTAATACCCTAGTGTTTATAATCTTACGGATTTTATAATGACAAAAATTTATGTAATTAATCATGAATTACGTTGTATTAAAGATAAGAGTTTTTATAATTGGTATGAGAGAAACGTATAGTTATTTTTGGGATTAGTATTAGAAAAATCCTATGAAAATATTATTTATAAGACTAATCATAGGAAAAAATAACTAACACTTATTAAAGTATAGAGTAAGAATATTATACAAAAATTAATCCTTGACTAGATACGACAAGTGGATATGGCTCTAGTAGAGCTGAAATTTTTGGTAATAACCCCAAAAGAGTGTATTAAACTGGACTTGATCATCACACGGTGAATGAAAATGATCCTTTATACACACATAGTTTTACAATCCCTATGGATATGATTTATAGAATTCAAAATCCCTTTATAAACCATAATGAATGGAACATAATTTCTATATGATTTTATATTTGATAATAAATAATGAAAAAATATTGATGAAACCTAGGTATTTTTTGGTTATCAAATATATATCATTTATGGGATATCCATTTAATATTCATGGATTATAGTTTATATGTTTAATGTTTTAAAATACTCATCCAAAATTTTCCTTTAATTCTAGTAAATGTTCAGAAATAAGAAAAACCAAGTCAAATTCACTATGAGGGGAAACATGATAAATTCTAAAATGATATTAACAACCCGATGATAACCAAAATTAAGAACCCCTTGAAAATTCATTTTCAATTAACTCTGGTTTATAACAGAAAAATTAAATAGGAGGAACACATAAATCCCCCATATAAATAGAATGTTTCAATTTATAATTTCATTTGAAAAATAACTCTGTCTTTCAGTGAATCATATAATCTATTAATCATGGTAAAATATATTAACTCTATTTAAATCTTTTACATAATTCAATGCTCTACGAAGGATAATTTTTAATGGGTTGTTTATCATAAAGAAGTAGAATCTGTTCAAAGGTGGATTTTGTTAAAAAATAAAAATCAAGAGGAGGATATCAATTCCATTGAGTGGAAGGAATTTTGGAAAATGTATTTCGAAAAATATTGTCCTTGCTGTTTCCCACAAAAAATATAGAGGGACTTTCATTGGATTAATAAAAAGGATTACAAATCTATCAGGGCATATGAGGAATCCTTTATAATACTTTCATGATACACCTATTGTTTTTCATTACCATCGACAATAAATTTGACCAAGTATTTTTTTGGAAAAATAAAATTCCAAGAGGAACCTTATCAATTCAATGATTTGAAAATTGTGAATAAAGTTTCCAATGTGCCCTCAAATTCTATATGTAAATCATCAAATATGGAGGCTCTAATGGGTATGTTTATGGGAAGTAGATAGCATAATTTAATTCTAGTAGTTTATTTGATAATATCACATGGTAATGAAATTCAAAAACCCAAAATGTCAAATGTGTGGGAAGAAACAGCCCAAAAATTGAATAAAGGGGTAAGGAAATGATTTATGTTAAGAAATTAAGGGATCTTAACCAGAGATTTCCAATTAGAGGAACTGACTAATGTGATGGAAGAAAAACATTATCCACTGAACCCTCAAATTTTTTCAAATGTTAGAATTGTAAGGAACAAGGAATATATGAAAATAATTACCCTTGGCTAAGGGTTTTCAATGATAGAAACCTCCAAGGCCTAGAGAGTAAGGGTGAGATTTTGAAATATTAACTGTTTAGGTGGATCTTGGAAATGAAATGGTGACAATTATACTAGTTATTCATTTAATGATAGTAACCATACTTCTTGATTATAGTTTAATTCATTCATTCAAATAATTCAATTTTAGTGTAACTATTCAAATACCACATCATGATATAGATGTTGAGTTATTAATGAAGATATATAATTTTTATATTATTTGAACCAAAGTATATAACTCATATCTTTCCAAATTTTAGGGATAAGTTTCCCCAAAAACCTATGATACTCCATTTAGTATATTTTGAGAAATTTTAGGTATGGATTGAATTTACTTATAAAGAGCCTACATAAATTGATGGGATATGTAAATCACCATCCATATCAAGTATTTACCCCTTATTCCATGCATTA
This sequence comes from Viscum album, assembly GCA_963277665.1. Taxonomy (NCBI): domain Eukaryota; kingdom Viridiplantae; phylum Streptophyta; class Magnoliopsida; order Santalales; family Viscaceae; genus Viscum; species Viscum album. Next base: position 779,480,705 of record OY728158.1, read on the forward strand.
TCAAGGAGGAGGATGTATCTCCTTTTTTATAATCATCATCATAAGAAGGGTACTATATCCCCATGAGAAAGCATATCATGCCGAAAATATAGATTCTATTGAAAATATCATCCATCAACGCATTCTCATTATGAGGGAGTTCACTGATGCGCTTCCCAAAGAATTTCCCAGTATTCCTCACAAACGATAGGTTTTTTTTGAATCAAACAAATACCCATATCTTTCTCAATATCCAAGACACCATATAGAAAGTCCACTGTTGAACATGAAGTGCTGAATAAGTATATACTAGATAACCCAGAAAAAGGTTTCATATTCTTATGATATTTATTGTGATGTGAACCTATTCTATTAGTCACAAATCAGGATGGGGTTTTTTATTATTCATTAATTATCAAGAGCTAAATAAGATTATAATTTATCAAAAGTATCCCTTTACCAAAATTGAAGACATATTTGATCAGTTATATGGAGCCCAATAATTATCTAAGGTGGATATTTGTTTAGGATATTATCAAGTAATGGTTAATATGGTGGATATCGACATGGATTATTTTCAAACAAGATATGGGAACTATAAGTTTAACATTATTCCATTTGGATAGATGAATGATCCAAAAAATTTTATTTACATGATGAATTCTTTATTTAGGGATTACCTTGACTAAATTATGGTAGTATGTAATGATAATAATCTCATACACTCCAAAATTTATGAGTAACATGAAGAAAAGTTTAATTCAATAATAAAGACTATGTGAAAGGAAATACGATTATTGAATTAGAGTAAATGTGAGTTATGGATAGATAAAGTAACTTTTATCATGTATGTTATCACTATAAAAGGGATATATATAGATTTATCAATAATACTGGTAATCAAAAGATGACCAAAAACAACAACTAGGATGTAATTTAAAATTTTTCTTAGATTGGTGGGATGTTATCACATATATTTGATAAAAGTTTCTAAATATTCAATCCCACTAACCATGATAAATTATAAGGGTGTCTTGTTATTCTAAACAGGTAAATGAAAATAGATAATTAATGAATTGAAGAAGAGGCTAATCATTGAACCTGTACTCAAATTACCCACCAGTGGGGAAGTACTCAATATATATAGTGATGATTCTAAAAAAGGGATTAGGTTTAGTTATCATGCAAGATGACATAGTGATACCCTATGATCTCATCCAATTACATATCAAAGAGAATATGTGTATAATTCATGATCTAGAATTGGAAGAAATGATCTTCACATTGAAGATTTCATGAGATTATCTATACAGAAAGATGTGTGATTTATATGTGGATCATGATATCCAAAAGAATATATTCAGAAAAAAAGGTTCATGATATGCACCAATGAATATTGTTAGTGCTAATCCAGGATTATGATTTTTTAATCTGTTACCATTGTTTGAAGGAAAAAATGTGTCATATGATCTCAATATAAATGACCCTATAACCCTATACATGATGAGGATATACTCGGAACCAATATTCAAGGACACCAAATGGACAGATATAAGAATAATAAAATTAGTTCATAAAACATTCTAAAATAACTACTCAAAAAATCCTTATTTAGAGGATCAAGGAGGATTAAAAGGATAATGAGTTACTATAGGATATGGGATAAAATATTCCAATGTAGAACATTTCTATAAATGGAGTTATAATATATGGTACCTAGATATGTGATCCTTCAAAACTAGAATTTAAGAGGGAACATCTGGATTATGTGCACATCTCATCATTCTCCATTCATCCTGGAGTCACTAAGATATATAGAGATTCAAAGAAGAAATAATGGTGGTATAAAATGAAAAGGTAGATTGAGGTGGTTGTATCTAGACTAATTTTTTTCTAATAAGTGAAGGAATATTGAAATATTTATAAGGCTATGATGCAACCATTTCCTATATTAGCATGGAAATGGGAAAACATAACAATTAATTTTTTTCTAGGAATCCCAAGGAAACGTAATGGTTACAACTCCATCTGGGTGGTAGTACATTGCCTTAAAAATTCAGAAAATTTCATTATTATTATGAAATATTTCTATTGTTAATAAAATTACAAAATATAATAAAGGGAAGTCTAAAGACTGCATCATGTTACACTCTTTACATTATTTGATCAAGATCTAAGGTTTACCCTATGGTTTTGGAGAATCCTTTTGAAAGGGTTTTATATTGAACTATTCTTAAACAAAACTTATCACCCTCAGATGTATGGTTAGTATAAATATCCATTCCAACATTGGAGGATATACAGAGATAATATCTAATATGTTTATAAGGAAATTAGGATCAATAACTTCCCCTTGTATAGATCTCATGTAGTAATAGTTTCTATTCTTTAATTCGAATGAAACCTTATAGGGATCTTTATAGAAAGAGGTGTCAAAATCTTACAAGTTGGGATATATTTAATGATAGGAAACATATGGGACCTAATCTTCTTCATGAAATGAAAAAGAAGTTTAAAACCATTAAAATTCCTATTGAAACTACACAAAGTCAATAGAAATGATATGAAGACCGTCATCAATATGACCTAGAGTTTTAGGTCCATGAAAAGGTGTTCCTCTATATATTTCCATGGAAGAATTTCATGAGGTTAGGGAAGAAGTTAAATCTTAATCCTAGATATACCAGTCACTTTTGATATCTTTGATCACATCGGTGTGGTGGCGTATTGACTAGAACTATTAGCTAACCTATCTCAATTACATGATGTGTTCCATGTATCCCTCATGAAGAACTATATACCAGAACCATCATATTTATGGAATTTAGATGTGGTATAATTGGAGAATGATCATTCGTATGAGGAGTATAATGTGATGATACTATACCATAGAGACAATTTTCTATATAAAAAGACTACTCACCTAGTCAAAGTGTTTTGAAAAAACCATAAGTTTTATGAAGTGACATGATAATTTTAAGTGGAAATGAAATAGAAGTACCCTCATCTATTTTAGTGTATGAAATGAAAATTTATGAAGGGGGGAAAATGTAACAAGATGAACATTTATATAATAAATTCCCATTTAAATGAACAAATTCATTAGTACATAATGTAGTTATAGAAAACACATGCACTAATTTGGGTTTTTTGGACCATAATATGGATTTTCAAATTTAAATGACCATTAAGAATCATAATCATTGACAATATAACCCTTTATGATGACCATTAAGAATAATATATTAATGGTTATGATAAAGTCCATTTGACATAGACAATGTAAGTGATGGCCTTGGCTAGTATGATGATACCATATAAATCATAATTATTATAACATATGAGGGAGATAACATCAATGGGGTTTTCCATTGACCAATACTGTGATGACATTCAATAACTAAAGGAAAAGTGAAATTGTATATGAGAGAAGTTAAAGATCATAATGATCATGACCCAAACATATTTCTCTAAACCACCCCATGAAAATCTCACTATCACACAACTTACCCTTAAGGAATTTTCCAGTGTAATAAAAGACTATATATCTAGACCATAATAGTGAGATATTTGATATTTTTTTATTAAAATATTGATTATATTTATGCATTTTTAATATTAAATTAGATAATGAGTTTTAATTAGATGTGATATGAGGAAACATAATTGTTTTTGGGAAATTATATATTTAATCAAGACATAATACATTAATAAATTCTTGATTTTTTTTATATAAATGATATTATAAGAAACAATTTATTAAATATAATTGATAATATAATTTTTTGAAGACAAACATAATTTTATATTGGTCTTAAAACCATTATTTTTAAAATATGTGTTTTTTAAATAATTTTGAATTTTTGATTTTGAATTTTAAATTATCATAATGATAGAATTATTTGAATAAAATAAGTACTATTTTAGAAATCAGCAAGTTGAATTAAACCAATGGAAATTTTTTCATAATTTTCGGTGATATTATAATGTTTTTCTCAACATTAAATATGGTATAAATATATGCTGTGTATTATGAAGTCATAAAAAATACAAAAGTGATATTTAATACATTATCATATAGTTTCTAAATAATATGTTTCAAAATTAATAAATAATTATCTTATATTTTTTATATTACCGCACACAAACTACCATTCCTCTTTACTCAAAACCCTTAAAAAATGATGTTACTCTAACATTACCCCTTTAGATTCATACCAGGGTTCTCCATTATCTAAATAATACCCTCCCAAGAATTTAGAAGAATTATCTAAAGGTATGTGATCTTCTCCTTCTTCTACTAGTTCAAGAATGTTATTTAAATTATACATTTTGTTTTTTTTTTCAATTTTTTATTTTGGTATATGTTTTCACACCCCCATTATTTGTTACAATTTACAATTGATTAGAGACACCTTAACTCTTATTAAACCCTTACATGAATCATTATATACCACCATTTTTCTATAGAAATCATCATATTCCTAGGAAAAGAATTTTATAGTAAATACACATTCCCATTTCAAATCAAGGGTATTCTTATATCTGAAACAATCCTTAATTGATTAGGGATTTTAATTTATATTACCCAAACTCTTTAATCACAGGGCTAAATGTGATGAAAGACATCCTTATGTTGTATGATATTTTGAGAACACATATACGTGTACATCATATGAATGTGATGGGTGGTCTCATAATTTCATAGTCGTCTAATGAATTGGGTAATGTTTTCATCTCATGAGATGCCATATATATTGCATGGGGTGTTATCCTAAGAACACCATGTTATGTTTTCTTTGTAGTTATCCTTAAATTATGTTTATGATGTCCTGTTTTATATTTCTTCAACATTATAATGTTCCCTTTATGATATCATGTTATATATTTCCTCATTGTCCAAGATTATGATTCTCAACCCTCTTATGTTGCCTTGATATGCATCTCAGATCACATATAGGAATTTAACTTATTTAATGATTTATTTACTCCCTTACTAGTATTTATATCTCACCCTTTTCTTATGTATGTCCCTGGGTTATCCAGTGTTGTTTAATAAGAACTATTGAATTTTAGGTGCATGTTAAGGATGATTTCAATAATTTCATTATATTTATATTGAAAGTTATTATTCAATGTACCTAATTTCCCAAATAAATTAAGATTCATGATCTTATGAGATTTTATAATGTGTAAATTTCTATAATAAATCCAGAATTTAGGTGTATTAAAGATATGTGTTTAATATATTATAGTCAGTTTTTTTCCAATTGTTATTACTAGGGGTTTAAAAGGAGAGAATGCACTTGGGATTGTGAGCCTTTTTCAGGGTGACCAACTAGTGAGGGGGTGCATCAATATTTTTGTAAATATTTTCACATATTCTTTAGATATGTAGGAAAATTATTCTATTAAATATTGTACATTTGGAGGTGGTCATCACCTAGTTTTTGGTTCATCCATAATCCTATTTAGTCTGAAATATTTTTAGAAGGTTTTCATAGAGGCCATTTAAATAGAAGCTGACAAGTCAAGGGAGATTATGGTGGGTGATTACTTATTTCCATTTGACATCTAGTAGTGGCATGTTTCGTATGATGATATCTTGATGAGTATTTAGCAGTAGCATGCTGAGTAGGAATAAGGGAAATGGAGTATTTTTCATCAGAAGGAAACATCACATGTTCGTTTCCAATGTGGGGATCTAGGGAATATAAAACACACCTATTTTAATTGTCCTAGAGTTTCATTTAATGTGAATTTATTGGTCATCTAATTTTTTTTGTATGCATAGTTTTTATACGAGGTATCAATTTTGATCATTTATGGTTGGGTTTTTCTGGTGGGACCTTTCCTATGATGGTTATAATAATGGTTTATAGTGTTTTTTTTATTATTTTTGGGATTTTTTTGGATGATTACCTTTTTGGTTGTTTTTGTGGATGGTCTGAATGTTTTTATGGAATTCCATGTTTTTTATAGAAATTAATCCCATTCCCTCTATCTAGGGTGTTTTTTTGTTATTGTGAGTTCCATTTTTAGAGCCTCATTGTTTGGTTGAACCTTCTGTGATTATTTTTGTTGTACCTACTATTTTATTTATCCATTTAGGTTCTCATTGTTTGTGAATAAGAAGGACTTTGGGTTAATGATTTAGTAATTAGGGTATGTGTCTTACCCGTTAAGTTTATTATACTAATTGGTTTTTGGAATTTACTATTTATGATGAACTATGTGAAGATGATCTCATTTTGACACTTTTTATTCCCATGTTTCATGACCTGAGGTGATATCTCATGTCATTCTCTTAAGTCTGCTCATGTTTGTTTTTACATCCATTGATTTTGTAAATGATTTAGTTTTGGAGTTAATTTCTGTCACGTTTCTAGGTGTTTTAGGGTACATCTCTCGATAGTTTTCATTAGTTCCACCATGTAAGAGGAACCACAAATGGTGGGGTGGCCACGTTATAAGAACTCTGAATGTTGGGGAGAAATTGTTGAGTCTCTCATTCTTCTAAGAACTAATGGCATGGGGTTCCATTTTTTCCTTCTTAGGGACATTTGGGATCCTAATTGTTGGTATACATTGATACTTCAGTGGATTTTGGTTGTCAGCTTGTGGGTTTCATTTAATGAGTGGATCTTTGGGTTAGGTCATCTATGGATCCTTTATCAACTTTTTTACATTCATTTGAACCGTGGACTTTTTATGTTAGAGAGTGGCATAGTGGGGGGGGGGGGGGGTTCAACACAACTTATATCACAATGTTGTGTATTTTGTATTATTTTATCTTGGATTGAATGGTTTTGAGTTTTGGTTGGTTGTGGGAAAACATTATTAGGTTGGAGGCTTATTCGGGAGGATCTTCATTAGAAAACATAATTAGTAGTAACTGTGTGGTTCCCATTTGTATGTATCATCCATTTAAATAGAGATACTTTTCATGGATTTCTTATTTCTTTCTAGACAGTACAGAGCTCCCTAGAAGCCTTGTGGCATTTAGGGAGTGTCAAGAGTAAGGCACGAGGCTTTACCAAACCATGTGGTACCTAGGAGTAATAATGTTAGGGGATTCCTAGCATAGACATTGGCCAACACAATTTGTACATGGTTGGAAAACTCGTGTAGAAAAATAGTGAGGTCTTCTCAGGTGTTTAATTATTATTTTTTTCATTTTACCACTCGTTGGTTCTAAGGTGGGTTCACAACCATTTATTCTATATTACTTTTACCAACCATTGGGAACTCAATGAGGAGCGTAAAACTCCTCCACTTTGTATTATTTCTCTCCTTTTGATGATTTCCTGGAGATTTGAGGTGAGTTATTACACTCCATATATCTTCATCCCTTCTCTTATGTTTTCCACTTGTATTAAGATTAATACATAGAACCTTAATCTCTTGTGGATGATTTTAGTTTTCTGGGTTGATCTAATGAGGGGGTTATTGTTGTTTAGGGTTTTGTAGACATCGAATCTATTGTCATTGTTGTGGGTTCCATTGAAGGTGACATGTTTCAAAGTGTCTCAACTTGGATTCTGCTTCATCCAAGTATGTTCTTCTATACAATTATTTCCTTTTGGAATTAAAATTTTATTGTTCTATATAAATTACCCATTTATGAATCTACGAATATATATGGCACCTTCTTGGTGTATTGATCTTAAAATAGTGGGTTATTAGGGAACTCATTATATTAAAATATTAAACTACATGTTGTACGGTGATATGATTTTGGAAAATTATGTATTAGATTATGAAATGGTTGTAATATTGATGATGAGGTTTTGAACACATTTTTGGTTATAAAGAGTGAATTTTATGTTTTAGATGGACTTTTTTAAAAAATTTAGGTGTTGACCTCAATATTGTTTATAAGGGGGTTCTTTTTTAGATTTCAAATGGTGACATGAAATGCATGTTTGATTTACCACATTGAAAAAAATCTATTGTGGATTGTTTTAAAATGGTTGATGGAAATGGATGGACCTTATATTTGTATTTGTTTTGAAGGGTTATGCCCGTATGTAATGGTTGGATTTGAAATCAATTAAAACGGGTAAGTAATTTTCATAATTTCCGGGACATTTTTATGCTGTGTTTCATGAAATGTGAATGGGATTTGCATCTTGAGGTGTTTTTCTGTGTTAGAGGCCTGACTGAAACCTTGATTTTAAAATAGTTTTCTATAAAAGGTACAGCTTGATTTACAATTGTTTATTTAACCTTTTGTTGTGTTTTTATTGATATTTATACGAATCTTATTTCTCCCATTGAGTGGGAATGTGATTTTTTAGTGGAATTTTTATATAAGTGCATATACCTCATTTGGTTTCATGGGTGAGGATATAAATGGTTATGCCCTGTCTGTTAGACATGTATTGTTTGATTCTATACCTCACTTTCTATAATGTAGATGAAAAATTATTTACTAATTAGAAGACCTAACTTGTTCTTATAGTTTTATCACATAAATCTTCGATCCCCTAGGTTGTTATAGAAAAATGGACTAGGTTGGGGTTGTTCCTCACAAGGATGATTGTGTGGGATAAATGCATGAATAGTAATTGAGCTTTATCTCATACTGATAGCTAGTTCATGAGTGGAATTACCTTATATGATTATGTTATTAAAATATGATGAATCCCAGGGTATAAACCATGAAAAATTCAATTTAATGTTTAGTTATTAACTAAGGGAAGTTCGATCATTAGATTTTTTTTTCATTTACACTTATTTTATTACGATGACACCTTTCACTATAGAAAAAATGGGCAATTGAGAGAGATAAGGAACCTATCACAAAAAATTCTGGAAAAGTAACAATTTTTCATTTAAAACAACTTCCATAAAAAATAATAATTAATTGAAATGAAAAATTACCACTACAGCAAATAAATTTGGTGGGATTGTGCTCTATGTTATTCTGGAAATACCTTTTGCAACAGATAATAAAATTTTTCACAAAAAATTGATAAAAATTTAGCTTTAGCGATGGGAAATTAAATCATTTACAAAAAAGTGTTCATAAATTATCTTTTACAACATATTATTATCCACCACTATTAATTAATCATTGTTAAAAAATATAACAATGTGAGAAACCAATTTATCATCCCATCCTCTTTACACTCCAATTATCTACGCCACTCCTATCATAAAACCCTAAGATGAATACACCCAATTATCTTTAATAAAACTCTATTTCATGGATATTTTGGCTCCAATACACTAAATATAGAGTCATTTTCTCTCCTATTTCGTTATTTTTTTTCAATTTCCCATTCAATCTTTCTGAAATTAATTTGGTCAAATCATAATTCATTATATTTACATGATATTTATGATTTTTTGTTGGTATCAAGGGTAACATAAATTTTATTATTACACAGTTGGCCATCCTCTAGCTTTATAGGAGTTGATTTCAATTTATTTAAAGTGTTTTACTAATTGATTGAATTTTAAATTTAATATATATTTTTGTTTCATGTTTCTATTTAATGATTTTTTTGTGTTTTTTGTTTTATTGTCAATGTATGTTATCTTTTTTCAATGATTTTTTGAAACATGATTAATTTTTTAATTATTTAGTGATATAAAATATTGATAAATTATATATATATTTATTTAATGTATAATTTTTATTTCATGATTATGGGATATATTTTTTGATAAATTATGATAATTCTTGGATTATAGACATGATATGAAACCATAATTGATTGTTATAATATGGTTGTTTTTCATTAATTTAAAACACGTGAATATAGTTTTGTAAACTTTTGATATATTTATATTAACATGTCAATATACAAATATAAATTTTTAAAAAACATTTTTGATTTTTGATATATATATGTATATGTATGCACGTATGAAAAGATTTTATATATATATATTTAAAAAATTGTGTAAAAATTTATTTAATGAATTTATATTTTATTAAGAAATCATCTAATATAATTATATATATATATTAATATATGAATATACGTATTAAAATGTTTAAAAAAACATGTAAGATTATATATGTATGTATGTATGATTATATTTTATATTTATATTTATTTAAAAAAAATTCATAATATTTTTGATATATTGATATATATTTACATGTGAATATATATATATATATATATAGTTTTTTAGAAAAATTGTGTAATGTTTTATTTACATATGGGTGTGTGTGTGTGTGTATTTTATTTGTATATTTGTTAAAAAAATATGTCAAAATATATTTTATGTATATACATTTGATTAAGAAATCAGGTAATATATATATATATTGTGAATATACATATATAAATGTTGAAAAAATATTTAAAGTTTTTGATATATATATATACTTGTTTATATAGATTTCATATGTATATTTTTTTCAAATAACATGAAAAAATATTATTAAAATATGACATTTTTTAATATATATATAAAACTAATAAAATATTAAAAAGGCTACCATAATGTGTGATGTTACCAAACAACAGACACATACAATTGTTTTTACCGCGAATAGGGTAAAACCCACATCCCAAATGTAATGGTGGACTTGAATTTCAAATACAATACACCATTCAGGTGATACATTTAGTTTTTTGTAAATGAATAGACTAAGAATAATAAATTAATTACTCTCATGTGTGATGTTAACAAACACTTGATGCACACAAATGTCATGTAACACCTTTGATAAACACTATATCTTGGATATAATAGTGGTATATGATTCCTCATATAATACACTGTTTCGGAGACAATTCAATTTTTTTATAAAACAAACATCCTGAACCTAATTGTGGTATTTAATCTCAAATATGTCACAAATATTGGGAAATAATTAAATTTTATTGAAAATAATAATAATATTAATATTAAACTAATTATCCAGATGTGTGTTTTTTCCAAACAACCGATGTACACAAATGTTATATCATGCATAGGGAAACCATGTATCCGGAAAATATTATTGTTTCATATTTCTAATCTGAGTAACCATTTAGGATATATTCCTTTATTGTTAGAAAAATTGGGTATAGAAGATATAATATATTTAATATTTTTATTCTATATGTATCGAGCCTCTACGGGCACCAGCATCTCATGCTAACTCAGCACCTCACTTGAAATATATTCCACAGAATAGGCTAATTGGTTAAAATTTAATAATAATTTGTAATTAGTCATGACGAGTAATATTTTTTCTTATTTTTTTTGTTTTTATAGATTATTATAGACTAATAAATTAGAAACCATTTTCTATTACACAATAATGAATGGGTAAATAATCAAAAAATTACAAGTGATATGGTTTAAGTCCAATCAATATTGAGGGTGTTGAAAAATTTATATCATTTTTATAATATAATTAAAAATCTATTTAAGAAGGAAAAAATAATCTTTCCATGTAAGAAATGTAATATTAGGATATTGAAACATTTAAAAATGTGGGACTTCATCTAATGAATTTTTTATAGTGATAATAGTTTTTTATCACCATGGTAAAAAAAATTAGTTAAAAATATTTTTTTCTTGATCCATCATTTCAGAATATAGTACATGATGCTACTAACACATCTATTCAGGAAACAACTACACTTAATGATATTCCAAATGCTGAAATATAGACTTCTAAAATTTTATATTTTTTGAAATCTATTGAGTAGGTGATATATCCAAGATTCAAAATGAAAAAAAACTGAGATGTTACAATATTTATGACTATTAAATCATATTTTAAAATTCAAAATAGTTTCATTGATTAATTTTTATCATTGTTTAAATAGTGGTTATATGATTGAAATAAATTATCTGCAATCTTCTATAAAATAAAGAGGATGGTTTATAATTTGGTATATAGTTATCAGAATATTCATGCATGTTCAAATGACTTCTTATTATATTATGGTTATTATTAATCATTAGTTCATTTCCCAACCTATGTAGAATTAAGGTATATAGAGGCCCAACAATAATGCTCAAATTTACTTCAAAAACGTTTAGTTATTTTCCAATTACAACTCATTTATGGTGTTTATTTATGTCTAGGAACACCGTTGTATTGATGACATGGCATAAACCAAATATTTATATTAGTAAAAAATTAAATCATCCAAGTTATGATGATTCATGGAAACACATGGATTAGTTTCATCCTTATTTTTCTTCAGAACCACATAACATATAGCTTGTTCTTTCTTCTAATTTTTTTTTCATTTTTTGATTACACTAATCAATATTATTGTTGCCTACTTTCAATAATCTATAAAAATTACCTTCTTTGATGCAAATAATTTGACCATTTATATATATTTTGTGCAATAAATTTAAACACATTTGAATAAGAATATCTATGTTTATGTGAATCCACCAATTGATGAGTAAATATTATTATGGTACAATGGTGTAACTACATTTTATGTAGTTATTTTTTAGAATATTTTATTAAATGTTGGATTAATGTGGACAATCAGAAACTTTATGATGTATGGTAAGTTTTCTATTTGTAATACACATAGTATTAGATAACTTCTATATGGAGTCGGAGAGAATAAAGATTTTATGCCTAGAAAGGGGAGAAAGACTATTTATTCTAACTTCCATTAGATATTTTTTCCTACAGATCACCCTTCTTAAAGAAATTGAAATAAATTATAAAAAGGTCAAATTGAAAAATATGAACACACATAAGTTACATAATATATCCAGGTCAAATATATAACCTTTTTATTACCTTATATTACTTTGGTTCCAACCATAAATGATTAAAAAATTAAATTTTTTTGTTGGTATCATAATTAGATAAAGGTGAATATTTTTTGGGTCCTTCCATATATGTATGATTTGTTAGTTCCTAAATTGTTAGACATAATGAATGTTGAGAATATTTTATTTTATAACATATTTTATATAATTTTGTACACACCTGGTAGGACCAAAGATAAAAGAAATTCATAGTTAGATATTTCCCAAATTTGGTGATGTCTTGAACATGAATTATTTGAAGATTCCATGTAACACTATTTAATGTATCCAAAATTACCTTAAATAATTGGTAAATATATTCATTTATTACTTTTTCATTTTTTAGAGATTTTTGTCTGACATATGGCTATGAATCTGATTAGTCTCAATGTAATGGAAATAGAAAAACTACTATGTTAAAACTTCATGACTACAATGGAATAATGGAATGATTACTACCTTTTGGTCTTAGAAGACTATTGAATTATTCAATATAGGATATTTGGATTAAAATATAATATTTATTCAATGATGTTTTTGTAGAAACATTATATAATGATTCATTGAGTATTATAAAAATGATTTTGTTTTAATTTTATGTAAATTAGAGAAAATCTTCCATCAAGACATATTTGACTCAATGGAACATTTAATATTTTATTTTCTATGTGAAGTTAAATGTGGCGGGTCAGTACAATCCTGATGCATATACCTATTTGAGATATTTATGAGAAAATTAAATAATAATGTAAATAACAAAGAATCAATTTAATGTTCAATTGCAGAAGTGTATTTGCAAGAGGAAATTAAAATTTTATGATCATATTAATTTCAAAAGTTATATCTTTCAAAAAATAATTGGACGGTTAATATTTAAGAAGATGTTGATGATTTCATGAACCAACAATTTTATATTTTTAATAATACCAAAACTGGTTTTGGTTATTATTGTGAATAAATTTTTTCAGATGAATAACTATATAGAACTCATATATATGTTTTTCCAAATTTTAAATAAATGACATGATTTGAGGAGTAATCAGAAAATTTTAATTTTTTTTAAATTTTCATAGTAAATAAATTTTTTACATTATTTTTTTATAGGCCATATGAAAACCATATGAATTTACTTACAATATACCTCTTTTAATTCTGAATAATTCCTTAAAAATAATTTTTCATATTTATTTCAAACATTGTTAACTTAAGTTTTTTTCTATGGAACATTTAATCTATTTTTTAATGTTATCTATTATTAATAAGTGTTACTATTTTCATGAAATAAAGCCAAAAAATAAAATTGGTAGTCAATTATATGTGCTAAAAAACCATATAACAAAATTTCTTAAATCATATAACTTATATTTCGATAATGGATTTTGATTCCACACATGAATATGTGGTGAATTAAATAAATCAACGATTATTGGAATTTTCTTGAAAGGATACCACCATAATTAAAGTAAATATTAATTTTATGGTATTCTAGATGAAATAATTCAGTTATGTTATCTATGAAAAAATTATATAACAATTTTTAAATTAAATTATTTTGATATCGATCAAGGGTTGTGAGTTGATCCACAAATTGGAGTGGTAGACATAAATGATAAAAATACTCTTTAATTAAATGAACCATTCATGTTGTAATATCAAGAACATCAAGTTTATTATAAAAATGACTATTTTTTGAGATATTTTAATTTCTTGTGGTGTGTAATAAAAATGAATTATCATGAAAATATGATTTTTTAAATGAAAATGGTTCTTTGGAAGTGAAACATATTGAAAAGTTTGAAGAAAAAACCCTAAATATATATGTTACATGAAAATATATAAATATTGATAATGAACCATCCTAGTACAGGGGTGATGATATTTATGATATAAATGAATTAATAAGGGGTCATAAACTAAAATCCAGATTGAACATGAAGATATCGAAGAGAAATATGAAGACATTGTCTTAACTGAAGGTTTGTAAGATGTTTCCGATTAATGTATTATATTTTTAGTATTTATTAATTTTTTATACTTTATATTTTCATTGAAAATTATTTTAAGGCAATATTGTTTCTTTCATATGGATACACCCGATGATCAATTTTATTTCTTCAGTGACACCACCATTTTTCTATATTTGATATAGTTATTAAGAATTGTTTACTAGTAGGAATATTACATTATGAAAGGTCTTTATTATTATTTATATTTACGATCATTATTAAGTAATATTTTTATATATGACTATTATATTCTTGAATTTATTTGCTGGTTATTATTATATTTTAGTATTTAAATGTTTTTTATATTTGACGTATGCATTAAAAATTATTTATAGGTACAATTATTATATTATTATATTTATTAGATTTAATATTTTCTATCTATATTAAATTTTTTATATAAATAAGATTCATTATTTCAAATTGAAATAGAAACTCTGGATGACCAATTATTATTCTCTCATTGATGCTGAACATTGTGATGATGAGCCTAATTCATTTCATCTATAGAATGTTGAACTTATTTTTACCATCCTGACCAAGGAGCTACTAAAATGGTGCACTAAGTTGGGGGGAAACATAAACCCAAGAAAAACACACAATATTTCAGAGGCTAGATAATTGTATTAATGTTCTTCAATGGGATTGTGGGGAGATTATTCCCTCATATAAGAGTGGAACAATGAATAATAAAAAATATATAACAATAGAATAAGAATGATATAATAGACTGCACAATGGAAACATATACCATAAATAAGCATAGTGGAATAGAAAACATCCAAACATGAATAATAATAAACATACATAGGCCAATTCATATAAAAAATGAAGATATGGAATGCTATTAAAAAAAACATGTGATTTAAATTACATTCTTATACAACATGATATACAAAAAGTAAAAATGAATTAAAGACAAATCCACTATAATATTGAGAATATATTCATCCCATCACTCCCACACTCTATTCTATAATAATAAAAAGATAAACTATCCATAATAGGGTACTTTACCTTATCCACACATGCAATCATGAAGTCTACTCAGGTACTAAGGTTATCCCATTATGGGTGTGAGATAAACTCAATAAGACACCATGAAAAATTTCTAGAATAATCCATTCATTGTGAATCGAAAATCAGTGTGCCGGTATAATGAATAAAGTTCAATTTTGTAAATAAATATGAGTCGGATTGGGTTTTTTTAGGACACATAACGAACTCTATCTGTTTAAGGATAGGCTAGTTTAATTTTGAACATAATAACCATGTATATCTATATATTAATATTCATATATAAAATATATACAAGTATATACATTATATTTGTGAGGATATATATAAGAATATACATGAATACATGGTGCTAGCTGGACAGAAGGTGTAACTCATGCCTCCTTGTCTAAAATATAAAGATATAGGTTCTAAAAAGGGTATAATCCCTGAATCTCATATGAATGCAAGATTTCAGGCTCATCACTTGAGATATTGTGGTGAGTTATTCCCAACACCTAATATAAGGGAATGTGGAATGTCATTACCATTTACCATATAAGATTAAATAGTATGAGACACCATTCCCATAACCTAACATAAGGAAAAAAATTCCATGATAAAGAAACCCCGTAACCGTTGTTTAACGACCATTATAAACGTTTTAATAAAAATAATCATGAGGAATCAACTTTTAATTATTTAAATTCATTTAATCCAATTTAACCATGGGTGCCACATTTATATAATACATAAATAAATATAAAACACATGGAATAGACTTTCTACTCACTTCCATTTAATTAAATTAATTCATTTAATTTATAAATAATTGAAAATATAATTAGAGGTTAAGAGAACCCAATTAGAATGTGGTTGATCATTTTAAAAAGTGAATTTAATATGGAATTAATTTTTCAAACTCGGAGGGTGGTGTTCAGTGAGGTATCATCCTCTAGACATTAAACAAGACTCTAATGAGAGTATCATGACATGTATTATTTAATTAATAAAGAGGGTTTTTATATTAAAGAAACATGAATAAATTTACATTTTGTGGTGCAATAGAAAAATTCTATAAAACACGTAAATCCTTAAGAAAATTTTCTAGAACACCTTCCTTATGTTCTTGAATGAACACTCATCCATTATTAGTATTTGAATAATTAAAGAACAGAAGATATAAGAAAAATATAAAAAACCATACTCATAAATCATATGATATTTTTCCAAAATTGATAAAAATGCAACACGATAAATGAGGATTGGAGTTGAGAGAATACCTCTAGCCACCCAACATAACTATTGGCAGTCCGATCAGAGTCTGAACATATGATAAAGAGAGAAAATTGTGTGAGGGATTGGAGCAGGTGCCTTGTGCAGATCCTACTATACATGAGAGGAATTTTGGGAATCACTTAAAATGATACTGTGACCCTAAAAAAATAGTTCCATGGAATTTACATAGCAAGTAATGTTTACACGCCATGTAAATCTCAGGATTTTCCCCATATGAGAAAAACTAGATCCTGAAATTCTTAGAGTTGAGATATACCATTTCATTTCATGTATTATAAATACATAGTATGTATTTATAATACATTTCATGTATTTGGATTGAATCCATCCCCTATCCCACATGTTACTTTATTCCCAGAAACAAAACGACCAGACTAAGGGCCTATTCAACACTATCTAAACCAAGAAATAGGATTCAATGATCATTGAAAAAATTTAAAATAGTCAAATACTCTCTAATAATCCATATCATTACAACCTCCCTTCTTTAAAGAAACTTATAGCCGAGTTAAAATTTGGAGGGTAATAAGGATCATATATGAAAATCTATAGTCACTGGGAACATACATCAACTTCTCAATCCTAGGGGTGATCATGTACTCATCTATGCTTCCATAGAAACCATACTAAAAGAACTGACCTTCCTAAGAGTGCTATCACACTCCAATCAATGCTGTTCACATGGAACTTCTTAAAATAAGAATCCAATATAACTCAATCTCCTCAGGCTATAACATATGTGATGGGTCTAGATAAAATCGGTGAAGCTGACACATGATAAAGATGTTGTGCATAGACTAGTGTCTCAAAGGAAGTGATATCTAGTAACCAACTGGGAAAATTCTCTCTAATATATGAAAAGCATTGATGAATCGAGATGAATGATTACCCTGATTCTGAACCCATTGATGGATCAACCTGGGTGAGGCATTAAAGAAAACCTAATCCCCAACCTCAAACTGTAGAGGTTTTTGTCATCGACTAGCATAAGACTACTGTATTGACTGATCTATCAACATGTGAATCCTGATTATATGGAAATTATTTTAATTCCCATAGATAATATGTTGTCCAATATTTCCTTTCTCCCCTACATCTATGCATCATAGAGTTGAATGCCATTTCCTACCATATAAGTCCTAATAAAGATCTATATGGATGGTATCCAAATTATTTTATGATAAGTGAATACCAAAAAATTCTCCCCAAGTAAATAATGACTCCAATATCATAGCACATGAGATAAGTCTGATATCTTGAGGTCATGTGTTTTTTATTTCAACTCATGAGGCCTTAACTGATTAGACCCGTAGACTATGCATCACTAATCCTGCATAAAAAATACACCCATATCAATCCCTAAGGCATCACAATAAACTATATAACTCTTTCCTGGCTCCGAAAGATGTATGAATGGTGGTGATGTTAACCTACATTTCAATTCCTGAAAGGATCTTTCACAGGATTCTAACCATACTAATTTCACACCTTCTTGTTCAATCTCATAAGAGGATCTTATAGGTATGAGAAATCCAAGATGAAGTGTCTAGAATACAAAGATATCCTTAAGAAACTATGTATGTTGAAGAGTTTCTTGGGTTGATCCTGGGAATCTATTACTGTCACCTTATTTGGGTTTACTAATACTCATGAATCCAAGATTACATGACCTATGAAATGGAATTAATAAATTCAAAAGTGGGATTTTGTGTAATTTTTATTAATTTGGTTCTATCTTAGTGTATTTAATACTTTCTCTGGATTCTTTGGATGTTTTTTCGAATGTGAGAATACACTAAGATGCCATCAAAAAATAATATCACTCATGAATCTAGTGGAAAACAAAATTCATCATAGTTAAGAAAACGACTGCCACATTTGAGAGATCAAACAACACAACCAGGTACTCATAAGAACCATACCTAATATAGAAGGCTGCGTGAGATATGTATAAGGATATTACATGTACCTATTGATATCCAAAAATAAAATAAATTTTTTACAACACCCTTGCTCCATGAAGAGGGTCACAGAGGCCTTCAATTCAAGGAATGGGATATCAATTCTTAAATGTATGTTTGCATAGCTATTGGAAATCCATGAAAATATAGAGGGTATTATTCTCCTTCTTATAAAAAGGACCAGTGAACCCCATGAAGAGGCACTATGTAGAAAAATTTATTATATTCTCGATCTTCTAATTACATCATGATTTCTAAAATTTATTTAGTCTCTATACTATAAAGAGGAATGGACAATACTTCCACTCCTAAAACTAGCTCAATGGTTAATTATAACTCTCTTACCTGAGGTATCCTAGAATTGTCATTTGGGAAGACATACTTGAAATGATTAGTCACATGAGGAAAAAATTTGGTTATATCCCCTAATCATTTGAGAAAAAATAGAGACACAGGATGTCAATCTACACAGACCATTCCACTCAGATCCAACTCAAGATGTTTAGACATCCCATTTTCCATTATGGTGGCTTCTAATGCCCTATTATGAGGTAAAAAGAACCCTTCGGTGATAAAAAACATTATGGTATCAATAGGGAACTATCCTTTCAATCACGAGAAATATATAATTCACAGATATGTGGAAGATAAAATGATTGCACACCAATAGATAATTATCTATCTTATGGGGACAATACTTACACTATAGAACACTCTATGATTATATACCCAATGGGGTATCAAGTTTCATCCAGCTATATAAGTACTCTATATCAAGGAAAAGGATCTCTAGAATTGACACAGATATAATAGTGTGTGATGAACCAATTTCCAATAAATAATACAGTAGGTAGAGGATACTAGAATAGTACCTTGAAAAGTATAAGTATGATGCTATTCTCCTCCATCATAGGATCCAATACATGTAAGTGGCCTGTATCACGACCTTGTGTCACAACCTGAATACCTTGTGTAGGAAAACTTTGATAGCGATGTGAATCCTGATTCTGATTTCCTCTACCTCAACCACTTCTTTAGCTTGAGCATCAAGTGGTATTCCAGCTTCCTTCTTGGAGAGATACTACTATTCCTACTCAAGAGAGTGGAGTTGGTGTAGATACCCCCTCACTAAAAACTAGAGGAAAATTTGTATAGAAATGTTGAATATTTCCCAGACTTCCACATCCCCAACTCTCAGCTGGATCCTACATGCATTGAAATTTTATGTGTCACAGTTTTTATCACTGGTTACATAAAAAAATATATAAGTAAAAATTATTTGAATACATAGACCCCATAAAGAATCATCAAAGAGACACTTATGTCTGATAGAATAGATGATACCAAATCATGTTGCCAAACCACCCTATATTTCATTGTTTATTTCCCTTAATTTTTACTCATCAATGAGGGCTTGGTTGACTATCTCAAAAATAGATTTCAATCAAAAAACAATGACCATCGATCAAATGGCATATAACAACCCATCCAAAAATCACATTATGGTTATGTTCTTATCACTAGATAATGTTAGAGGGAATCATAGAAGATTTTTAAAACAAGAAGAATAATCCATCACAGAAATATATCCTTATTGAAAATTCATTGATCTTTATAGCTTGGTAATCCATCAATGACTCTGGAAATAAATAATAATATAAGATAATATATAAATCCCTCAAAATCATATCTAGATTTTGGTTTTCCTAGGTAATGACATCAAACCATGACTTGGTTGATCTGTGCAGTATATGAGATGTGAGCTTGAACAAACTATTTTTAGGCATCTCCAGATGCTTAAATATCGATAACATGGCCTCTATCCATTATCATGCTGCATGTAATCTTATATACCATGAGAAAGTGAGAGGGTTCAACTACTAGAATTTCCAAGTCAACTCTACTTAAGTCTAATAAGGTTGATTAAATACTTTCATACAATTAATTATACGAAGGAAAACCTCAAAAAACTAGGCGTCAGTTCCCAAATCAAGAAATAATAGTGGTTGAATAGAATGGGTTTCACACTCTCCCCCGATAAGATTAATGTCTCCTGGATGATAAACCCCCAAAAAATAGTCTATCTCCCATTAATTTTGCACCCACCATTCAAGGATGGTTAGGGATTAAAATCCCTATTCAAATGGTGGTTACAATGGGTAGATAATTATTAGGTGGTGGCCTATTGACTATCACATGGTTTTGGGAAACAGTTAGTTAAATAGTGTGAAAACCATGCTTGAGGTTCTTCCTTGAGGAGTTGAGGAACACAATTTCTTTGTATGGTCCAAATATTTTGGAAAACTATGAAGATACCATGAAATTATCCATTGCCTCTGAATCAGTACATCATGCACATTTTCTTGGGGGATCTACATGGTTTTCCAAACCACGCAAAAACCCTGAGGATGGATCTTTTATGAGTCTCCACGGTGTGAAAAATTATCTATACTAGGATGCATGGTTTCCAAGGATTATGAGAAAGTGTGAACCCTAGAAAAAGGGTCTAAAAGCCTCTAATTTCCATATGAATTTTTGGGTTCATGAAATAAAATCTTCTCCCTTTCTTAGATGACTATATTACACCAATCAAGAAATGTTTATGTTGTAAAATAATAACAGTTTATTAAAAAAACCATTTTCAATTTGCTTAAAAGAATAGATATTCCTTATGCACGAAAGTGAATCTTGAGCACCAACCCTTGGTCAGTTGATTGTCCTATAAAAACACAAAGATAATAATATCAAAAGAATTACTAAATAAATAGGTAGAAATGTCAATTGTTAGATTAACTAATTTAAAACATATTTTGGATGATTTATCGTTAATATTTCTACATGAATTATTCCTAACTCACTGATATTTGAAGTTAGCCAACACCATATGTTCAATTCCGAACCTCCAAAAATTTATTCTTAAATCATAGTTCTTTAAAATTGAAATTTTCCTTCTTCATTCAAAGAAATTTTCAACCAACGTTTCCATCTAATCATACAATTAGGTAGGTTAATCCAATATTTCATCAACAACAAATGGTGGGATATCACTTTTATAGGGAACATAAACTCATTGACTTGATGCATTGAAGAATGATCAAAGGCCATCAAAACATCTTTGTACGATTTTACATATTTTGAATTTTTCATTGGTGTGAGATACTATAAATGAAATTTGGGCGCAATTTTTCCACGTACAACCATGAGGAATTGAGGGATCAAGTCCAAAATATATGATATAAATAATGCATAATAACCACTATTGCATCATCAATAATTTCAAGACATCACTTCCCTTAGTGCACAAGTAGATTTACATTTTTTTAGGTTCAATAATTTATAGTACTCCATCACAATTCCAATTTATAACAATGTTTTTTAGAATAAATATCTAAAGGTTATTCCTCAAGCGTTAAACAACATATTCATATCAACTATGAGCTTATCAATCTATAAATATGAACAATTTCAAAAATATGTCTCCAAACTTCATTTTTATCAACTAGATATACATGTGTGGAATATATAATAGCCCATTAGAAAAACCCTAAGAAAGAAATTTCATCTAAGGTGATTTCTAGGTAATGATGAAATGGGGAACCATAATTGGGAACCCTCCCCTACACTTAAAACAGAGAACATTCTCCTGTGATAACTGTAAGGTGGAGAAGGGTAGTAAGTGAAATTGTATGGGAAGGGAGGGGGAAACCATGAAAGACTGAAATGTTGGTCCGAACATAAAAACTTACCTATATAAAAGCCCAAGAAAGGTGGGAAATTGGTTTCTGAGAGCATGCTAAGAATAAGATAGTCCTCGTTCAAATAATTAACAATACACCATCTGACCTAATAAGGAAACCATAAAAATATGGTAATAACAATCCTCCAACACCCCATGATTTTTATGAGATAGATTTTATTTAAATTTCAATGATATATTGTGTTGTATTATACACCAAGATAATATTTTTCTACATGCAAAACTTTATTATCTTGTGGTATATGCAACACTATGCATGGCTACTGACACACAATGTTGATTCTTTTGAAAAATTTCATTTCATGCAAGACTGAGTTTAAGCGAACAACTAAATATTATTATGATACCTTATAACATAGCCATTATAATGAAATGTATTAAAAATATTAATTTAATTATGAAAATAATATTTACACATGTATATATGATTAATTATTTTTAAATAAATTAATTATAAATGATAATAAAACCACTTCTAAATAAAATGATTTTTTTCTATGAAACTATTTAAATGAAAATAAGTGGGTTATAAATTAATAAAATCACTCTTGATGTATTTAAATAGGGAACTAAAAATTTAA
The DNA here is from genome assembly GCA_963277665.1 of Viscum album. Classification (NCBI taxonomy): domain Eukaryota; kingdom Viridiplantae; phylum Streptophyta; class Magnoliopsida; order Santalales; family Viscaceae; genus Viscum; species Viscum album. The sequence goes on from OY728158.1 coordinate 779,504,028, forward strand.
TTTATTCTATGTATTGTTATAAATTCATCTTATATGTTTTATAGACTTGATATACAAACAAATTCAAATTTTTGGATAAGAGAAACATTTTAAAAAAAATGCAGTTTTACCGTCTTTAGATAGAGAACCCATTTAAAATCTTGTTTTAACAATTTTTTAAAATTTATTTGGAAAAATAAACTTCAAATTTGAAATTAGAGTATCATAATTTTTTTGGTTCATTTTTTGGTATGTTTATGGAATGTTTCACGTTTTGATAAATAGTAAACAATTAATGTATATTAATTGAAAAATAATTTTTCATAAAATTTATATATAGTATTAAATATATATTTGTATTGTTTTAAAGTATAAATAGATTATATTTTAATCATTAAATACAATTAAGGTTATTGACATTAATTTTACATTGAATTTAGATGTCAAAACATTTCAACATTTTATAAGTTTTTTTCATTTAAAACCAATTTTCTCATTCCGACAAAGGGATTGATTTTAAATTAATAATAGAAAATTATATTTATTTAATTTTATAAATTAGATTCTATATTTTGAATAAGTGGGGCCAAATAATGTAAATATAATTCTTTTATTTTTTGGCATTATGAATAGTAACATCCATTATTTTTAATTAATATGATAAAAAAGGTAAATTGTGTACCTATAGGAAATAATAATAGTATAAACATACTATAAAACTTATACTAATTTCATTGGATTAGTGTTTTTGGACCAAAATATTACATGGGTAGGAATGATATCCTTTCTAAGACAATTAGATTATACTTTGACATTTAATATATTTTATTTATAGAAAATTTAAATATATCTTATTCAAATTTTAAATAATATATAATATATAATAAAAATATATACAGAAGTTATGTTCTAATATATACAATCATTTGAAATATAATTTTTTTTCGTTATTATTGTAATTTATTTTTTGTTTTTATGATATAAATAAGTACCTGAATTCCTTATACAATGATGATGGGGAAATTATTTAATTGATGCAAAATAAATAAAATAATTTTAATTAAAATGATAAAAACCATTAAAAGACCATAATAGTTGAAAAAAATCATATTTTCAAGTATATCAAGACAATAATATCCAAGTATGTAATTATTTACCTTTTGGAGCCACAAGAAAAAGATTATGAAACTTATAATATTTTACTTAAAGTAATGTTAAAGATTTCACATTCATATTTTAATAAATAATTTAATGTACAATTTTACATAATATATGTTCAACTATAAATATTATTATGAAACCTTTTGGATTTATAATCATCATATTATATTATTTTAAATTTTTATTCAAAATATATCTTTGTAAAATAATTATGGGATAATTTTTTTTCTCACCATTATATATATAAGACACATTCTATATACACTACTTGTTTCTTTACAAGTTATATATACATCCCATGAATGTATTTTATGAGTATTATCCATAAAATTATTTTCCATAAGAGTATGATATTTTTTAAATTTTCTTTCATTCACGGGGCGTACTGTTCTATTGATTATCATGTGAATAGTATTTATTTCACAATATTTAAAATATTGTTTTCTAAGTTAACTAGTTGTCTTCATATTTTTGAAAATAATTTAACTAAATTGTGTCAAAATTGAGACTATTTATTGTTTATCAAAACAATGTTTTATTAAATTATTTAAAAATGATATTTGTTTTAAAATATAAAATAATTATTATATTGTCTAAAATGTTCTATATTGTTCATTTATGGTCTAATTGACATCTAATAAGTAAACATTATAGTATTTTATTATTGAGTAGCTGGTTATATTAATTAAAATTACAGTTGAATAATTGAGGGTTAATAATAATGATAAGGTTTAAATTGATAGAAAAACATGTCTAAATCTACTAGATGATGATATTAAAACCTTTTCTCATCTCATATTTAGAAATATGATATTGTTTAGTTTTAAATTTTGTTTTCTTTTATTATAAATTAATATTTTTTTTGAGATTCCAATATTTCCCCCCACCTCAATTATAAAAGGGAACCTCTTCCCTCATTTTTCACTTCACATTGATCCTTAAAGTTTGGAAATCCCCTACCATTTCCCAAAAAAAATCACAAGTCACATTCTAGAGGTTTTGGTCTTCTCAAATGACCAATTCTAGTTCCTTTAAGAGGAGATCTAGAGGGAGCTCGTTGAAAAAGAGGTAATCTTCTCTATCGATGCTTTCCAAAAATATTTATTTTTCTATATCCTCTTCTTGAGTTGTTTCCATTATAATGTAATAAATACTGTGTCACTTTTATTATGATAGTTATTATGAATATAAACTAACCATATTAGTCGTTTTTTAAATCCAACAAAAAACGAATTCACCACATGTGCGTACGTACGATCTGCCGCCTCCACACCATTGGGCAATCTATATTCATCACAACATTACATGGATATATTTAATAATGGAAATAAAAACTATATATGATTATTATAACATTATATTTATTATAGAATAATATATACAATCTGATTCTATACCATTCCACGATTAAAGGAATGATATCGTTGCTCGTGTGTATGTACGACCTAACATCCCCACGATGGGAGTAGATTCATTATACATGATCATCATAAAATCATGATTATATAAATTTATATAAAGAATATATATGATATATATTAAATTTATATTATTCTGTATGTGATATAACTATAACCAAATAAGAATAACTAGACCTTATATGACAAAGCATGAATGAAAAAATTAAGCTGTTAACACTCGATAAAAGAGTAAAAAAGAAATATTATTAAACAGTAGTTAATATGTTCATATATGATATAATAATTATATAAATGGTTATGGAATTAGTTAATGAATTTATTTAAACCAATATACTAGAGGTTCAGATTCATACCAAAGGAATCTGACTTATGGTAGGGGATAAATTTTTTTTCTCACCATTATATATATAAGACACATTCCATATACACTACTTGTTTCTTTACATGTTTTATATACATCCTATGAATGTATTTTATGAGTATTATCCATAAAATTATTATCCATAAGAGTATGTTATTTTTAAAATTTTCTTTCATTCATGGGGTGTACCGTTCTATTGATTATAACGTGAATAGTATTTATTTCACAACCTCTTAAATATGTAGAATTGTTTTTCTTTAAGTCCATTTTGATAAATATTTATCCCCAGTGTCCATGTTTTATAAAAATGTTTTAATAAAACGTTTTACAATTAAATGATTTATATTTAAATTCATTTCTACCTTTTATTACATTTTAGGAATGGAATATTTCTTCCATTTTCCAAAAGTGTTATTTTTGAATTTTTCCAGTAAATGTATGTGAAGAATGTATTATTTTAACTTATATAGAATGAAAGAAATTTTACACTTTCAGAATTATTTATTTCCATTGAAATTGCATTAAAATATTACAAGGTTATTTTCAATGAAATTATTTTCTTTTAAAATTGCATGACCTTTTATGAAACGAAAACATTTTCAATGAATAAAATACATTTTTATCAAGAATAATTTCAAAGTAATCTATCAAAATTATCTTCTTTATAATATTACATAGTTTTATGTTTTATATGATTAATTAGGATTTTTTTTCAAGGATCTTAACCCTTCTATTCCTATGATTTGATTATTTTTATGATAGAAAGATATTAATGAAATGAAATTCCTTTTCATGGATTTGGTTATGATGGAATGATGTCTATGAAATTTTTTTATTCCCTATGATATGATGAATGATTTATGTTCTTTTGGAACAAATATGTTTCTTTTCATTATAAGATGGGGGGGCTCTATATATCCTTCCAATGCATTCAGTAATAATTTATATCTCATGAGATATACAGGACTGGAATAGGAAATGATCTTTGTTCTATAATACAAAGATGAAACATAAAATGATCTTGAGTTAGTAATATAGGGATAGAATGGTATGTAAACCCAAATCAGTAATAATGGGCTTCAATGAGGATTGAAATTGGTTCAATAAAGGGATTTTCTAATGTGATGTGCTTGACAAAGAGCCTTGAATAATATGAAACTTATTTTCATTTATTATATATTTCCCACAATTCCATGTTTTATTCCAATTCCTTTTTTATGAAGGATGTATTTCCTTTATGATTTAAGATGAATGAAATACCATGATTTAGTTCATGACTAAATATTTTGATATATGCTATATGTGGTATGATTTTCAAAATCTATGATCATGTTTTTACAATATTATGTTCATGTTGTTTTTGATATTTTCCTTTTACGACATTACCCATAATCCTTGCTCAACCATTTCATTTGTTTTCATTTCCCCAGGATATAAAGAATGATTTTAGGTAGGAAAACAAAAGGAGAAGATGTTTATGGGATTTGATTAAGATATTTCACTAAATTAGAAGTTGTTCTACATATTTCCCAATGAACTAAAATAATATAGTATTTAGGAGTATTTCTCAATAATGTATTAATAATTTTAAAAATGTGATGTATTGTTAATGTATGTCAATATTGGGTCATTATATATTATATCAGAGTGAAGGTTTATTCTTCATTTTGAAACTAGGATGAAAAATATTTATTATGAACCCTAAAGATATTTATAAGTATATGTCTAGGGATTCCCTAATAAGCCCAATTCTAAGATGAAATCCTAAAATCTTGATAAGTATAATGAATAAACATGGATTAAACACAAGATATCAAATATTGAATTGTTTTAAATAATTTCCCTTAATTTTATGTTTTTCATCTATGATATGTATTTCAAAAACATATCATTCTGGGCTTAGTCAATAGCCTGAAAAAGAATGACCATAATTAACATTGACTGTTTTAGAGGTGGAAAGCCTGAGAATTATATTTCCTAAGTGGAATTATCCAGAAGAGAATCCAGAAGGGGGTATGAGTTTTGTTATTCAACTGAGGATAAAGAGACTGGAAACAACATGTGAAAGTGATGGGATGATCTAACCATATTAGTTACCTTAAACATAAGAATAATGATTAGATTAAGGTTGAGAAACCTTAATATATAAATAAAATTTTATATTCATGGAATGAATGAAATAATTAATCATGAGTAGTGGGTTAAGAATAAAGATGGACGATTGAAGTTTATATGTTTTGGAATTAAAGGATTAAGAATAAGTATTTTTAGTAATAGTTTTTCATTATGGTTTGAAATTTATTTGTGGAATGGTTATGGAGACTTTGAAAAGTTATTTATGTGAAACATAATATTTTGATTAAGGGATGAAAACTCTTGATGTATTTATTATGGGGATAATATTTTGTTTATCTTGGATAAAGTTATGTTAGATATTATTAATTAAATGATAAAATATAAGGATTTGTTAACATGTGTGTTACAATATCATGGATGATGTTAAAAACTTCTTAGACATAAAAAACCTATCCAATATATATTAAAATATGGAAAGATGCATGTTTTTAATAAGAATTTATAGTAATTTAGGATATTTCCATGTTTCAAGAGAATGCATGATGAATAGATTCATATGGTTGGAATGTGACCAAAAAGATATACATTATGATATATGGAGGTTAAATGTTAAGATGATTTAGCCTACCTATTTCTGATGTTTTATATTTTCACATTTTGGAAATATTGTATGGAAATCCATTTATAAAAAGTTTAATCTAAAATTCAGATGATGTTTTTGAGATTAAATTATTATCTCACCGTAGGTGGATTTTTTTTTTCATATTTGTTAACTTGTGCTAAAACTTTTCTAGTAAATATTGATGGAATGACTTATCAATATATTTATGGTTTGATATTTGGAAATGGTGTCCCAAAATCTTCATATGGTGACAGGGTCCCATTCCTAGGATGTATTATAATATTCCATGCTCAAATTATAGACATGATAATACATACCAAAAAACATAGAAAATTATAAAAACTGAATAACATATTAATGGTTCATAAGTAGAAATGTATCATTTATAGTTCCCTCTACCAATTTTCTATTCTCATCAAATTTATAGTGATAAAGAAATTGAAAGGTGGAATAAAATTCTAGTACAAGATCCTTAAATGTGGGATGGTGAATAGAAGGTTCCTTAGTGAGGTTTCTATGAGAAATCAGTCGGTGCAATTCATGAGAAATTCTCAAGGCCTCAAGATATTTCTGATCAAAGTAGTGCTGACTATAGACCTTCTAAGTGACAAGAACACGATAATGCTTATTTTACTCATTTTAATTGAATTTCAGGTGGGGACCATGGGGGTAGGTAGGGATGGAAGCACATGAATGTTTTGATTATGCCATGGGGGTTGGGGTTGTTTTCTTAATAGAAGTGGAAGACAATAAATATAAATTTCACCATTGAAAACACTAATTGATAGAAAATTGAATTCTTAATATGAAAAAACTTAAATAAACCATGGAAACCCATAAATCTAGTACATATGTCCTTGAAAATTGATGTTTTTTAAAGAAATAATTTTTGAAAGTGCGTGGATAGATGATTTGGAAAGAATTTATTTGAAAAGGGCAGAAGAAATTATAATATTGAAAAAAACATAAATTAATAATGGGGGTGGGGTAAAATTGGTTGGAATCCCTTACCATAGATAAGGAAGAGTGTTAGAGAAGGGACAAAGAAGGATAAGTGGAAGAGGAAGAGTGTAGTGGACATAATTTTCTAGGATATCTAGAAAAAGAAGAAGGGAAAAAATTCTAAGAGGTTGAAGGAGAGGGAGAGGAGGGTGCTTTGGACGACTAGGAGGAGAAGTGGTGCACACTATTGGGTATTTAAAAATGGGGAATATATTTTAGGGTTTTAATTTATTATTTGGGTATTTGGAGGGCTGCATGGTTTCCATGTTGGTACATCATGATTTAAAAACATTGTAAAAACACTATGTATGGCCAATGGAATGAGGGATTTATTTCACGCGGTTAATGTTCACTATTTATTAAACAATATAAAAACCATGTGTTGGGATCCATATATGAATTTTATTAAATTTTCCCCCATTTTAGTGATATGATATCCTTTAAAACTAAAACACTTGTTCCCCAATTTTAATTTTTTGTGTGATTTCCATAGGATATTTAAGTTAATAATAAGAATGATTCAATGATATATCAGGCACTATTAATGATTCGTATAAAAAACACACACTAACAAGATCCCATAAAAATAAAAGAAAAATGATAATTTTATTAAATTTCTGGGTTATCTCCTGGTCAGGTTTACATTTATTATCTCCAGATTGACATAACTGGTCCTCTTATTATCTGATTTACATGGTGGATACTGTTCCCACCATGTTCTCCATTTGAAAATAATGTTTTATAAATTTCCAGATTACCTTGAATGTTTTTCCATTTTCACCATAAACTTCCATCACATCATAGAGGAAAACATTAACTACATTGAAATGTCCCAACCATCAGGACCTTAACTTTCCTAGAAATAATCATAACAATGTGTTAAATAACAATACCTGATCACTATGTATGAATGATTTCTAAGAGAATAGAAAACCAGGAATCACATTATTCTTCTTTTTATAATGTTTTCAATTTTCATACACTTTTTTCTAGATTTCATCATGTTCAGAAAATTTGAAATTCCATTTCTCTTCAAAAGTTTTCAAATGATAATTCAAATAATTTATATCTAAATACACTTTTTTTTCAGGTTACATAGGTAAATGATAAGTCTTTCTATAGACCAACCGGAATGGGGACATGCCCATTGGAGTTTTGAAAGCAGCTTGGTATGGCCCCAAATCATCTTCAAGATTCTTAAAAAAGTACTTTATTGAAGTTACCACTATTGTTTCTAGAATTTATTTAAGTTCACATTTGGAAACTTCAACTTTACCCCTGGATTAAGGGTGATATATTTTTATTATGTGTCACTTCACGTGAATTTTTTTTAGAATTCTCATCATGAGGTCATTGTGAAAATGTGTTCCGCTATCATTGATGGGGACCTGGGGAACAATGAACTGGGTAAATATATGTTTCTTCAAAAAATATATGACGACTATCATTTTGTTTTATGTTTTAGTGGATTTATCCACCCATTTAGAAACATAACCCACACATAACAAAATGTATGTAAACTTTAATATGGGGGAAATGGCCCCATGAAATCAATACCCAACACATCAAAAATTTCTACGTAGAAGATATGGTGTTGAGAAATATCATCTTTACACATAATATGTCCGATCTGCATTCACTTATCACACAATGGCACAAATAACTAGGCATCCTTATGCATCGTTGGCCAGAAAAATATTGATTGTATGATCATTGATATAGTGTGGTCTGGCCCGTGATGTCCTCTAGCTAGAGATTAATGAAAAAAATTTATAAAGCCATTGATTTAACTCTTGATTTTTAATTAGAGAATTATAAAATCAACACATGATGAAAAGCGTAGTGTATCTTTCCAAAAATATTTTCTCACTTATGAATGACAATAATTTATTTATTGGAAGGAATGATTAGGGTGAATTACTCTCATGTCTAGATAATTGTAAATTTTATCGAACCATAGATGGGGTATTATAGCTACTGATAATATGTTTTAATATAGAAAATCTACCTCGATATCTCTACCATCCTCTATTTACATGTGAGGAAATTCCAAGAGATATTTACAACAACATATTTTTTACTACACTTCTTATCACAAATCTCAAAAATCAAACCTTGGAGAAGAAGCACACAACTAATCAACTATGAATTGAATATTTCTTTTTTAAGAGGTACTTGAGTGCATCATGATCATTATAAAAATGTACTTGGATAACACCATATAATATCAAAATCTATCAAATGAAAAACCCACAACCAACATTTTTTATTTATGTGGTGGAATAATTGATTTGGGCTTCATTCAAGGCATGAATGGAAATGTAAATTCACCAGAATATTTGATTAATCTACCATGTTATGATTTATACCATTTCATAATCACTATCATAACACATAAGATCAAACTAATCATCCTAATTTGGATAAATCATGGTCATATATTCCACCAATATCTACTTCAAAAGATAAAATTCTGAAACAAATGATTTATTGAATTCAAATATATCATCCTTCAAAAGATGATTAGTTAATGGTTGATCTATCATTGAAAAATATCACACAAACCATCAATAAAATCCCACATGCCCGAGAAATATACATATCTGACAAAAAAATCGGAATGGAAAGTTTTTCTATTACATAAATCTTTTCAGGAACTACCTATACCCTTTTCTCAGAGATCTGGTGGCCCAAGACAATACCATTCTGCACCATAAAATGGAATTTCTCCCAATTCAAAACCATATTTGTTTGTGATCACATTTCAAAAACCATTTCAAGGTGATTCATACCTGTTCCAAATAACTTCCCATAAATGGGGATGTCATCCATGAAAACTTATAGAATTTTCACAACCATGTCATGGAAGATAGATATAAAACATTATTTAATGGTGGATCAAGTGCTACACATACCAAATGAATTAAGATGGTAGGAAAATATTCTATAAGTTCATATGATGGTACTATTATATTGATATTTAGGGGAAAATACATGGTTATATCTAGAATAACCATATAAGATGCAGTAGAATTCGTGGCCCGAAAAATACTCCAACATCCAATCAATGAATGGGTGGGGAAATTGTTCCTTCCTTTTGTTGTCATCAAGATTCTTATAATCTAAACATACCATCTAGTTTTTAATAGTCTGAGTTTGGATCAACTCATTTTCTGGTTTGAAATCACAGTTATACCCCCTCATTGCGGGAACCTCTTACAAAGGACTGACCCACAAACTTTCAGAGATTGGGAAAATAATTATACCATGTAATAACTTGATCACTAATATTTTTACAACCTCATTCATTGGACAATTTGTCCATCATTTCAGTTTTCAACCTGGTTTGAATCTCTCTTAAAAAAGTACCTTGGTAGGTTCAAATGGTTGGGATGATTCCTTTAAGGTCATCTACCATCCAACCAATAGTTCTCTTCCTCATTTTTGAGAACTTGAAAAATGGAATCCTATTTATCTTACGTGAGGTATGCATTTAGAATAATGGGTTCTGTGTCCTTGTATCCATAATACCCATACATTAGGGATGATGGAAGAGGCTTCATTTCTAGTAATGGATCCTTAAGAACCAAAAGATGGATATGATCAAATCCTTCTATTCCCAACCTTTTTGTAATTACTGATAACATCCAATAGTGCCCTGTCTCGACTAAAATATACTCCAGCTTTTGTGTATATATTCAGGTTGGATTTTCACTAAATTTATGTCATTGAGAGATAAAAGATAACCCATGTTAATTTATATGCAATCACCTTATTATTCAACTATTATATGGTGTAGATATCCTACTATTCAACAATTGATGATTTTTAATAGATTTGAGGATGTTATAAGATACTGATTCATATCCCACCTAAAATATTAACCACTTTGACGAACATTGATCAATAATTAAACTGTATCTAGAAAGGGTCTCCCAAAAATCAGTGGTACTTATGCATGTTGCTCTATATTATGGATAATAAATATGACCATAGTAATTAACCTCACAAACTTCACAAACATATCTTCCAGAAGCCCCTTTGGGTGTTTGATTGAAAAATTATAAATTTGTAGTGCTATACGAGGAGGATTTAATTCATTCAATCCCAACTTATTGAAAACTCATAAAGGCCTAAAATTGACACTGGACCCCCAATTCATGTAGGGACTTTATAGCTCACTTGATTAGATGGATCACAGTATTGATAATCTCCTAGGACTATGATGCTTTGGAGGAATCAAATGTTGTAACACTGTAGAGAATTCCTTATTGATAGAGACAACACCCAAATCCTCCATTTTCCATTTTTTGAAATAACAACCTCTATGAATATGTTTCTGTGGGAATTTGGGTTAATGTCTCTTAAAAGGGTATATTGATGCGAAGCTTCATAAAGACGACCATGAATTTTCAAATTTTTTTGGCCAAATTCCTTTTCTTCTTACATTATGTATTGGGTAAGGTGGTTTTATATGTCATGACCACTGCCTTTTATTTATTGGGAAGAGGTTACATCCATTTTTATATCTCTTTTGGAGGGGAAATATCCTATGTTTATGTTTCTATATCAAATTAATATTCAAATTTAGTTTGACTTTAAGCTTCTTCCCCACTACCCTTGAATTTTCATCACTTGTAATGACAACTCTTTTCAATTATTAAGGTAACTACATTAGTATCCTTCAACAAGTTATTTATATTGTTTCTCGATAATTTACCAGATTTAAATGTAGAAATTTCATTTTATAACTATCTAATATGATTTTCAATGCTTCTAATGAATTACACTTGATTTTGAAATCTAGTTTTAGAAGTGTTGATATATTTAGACATAATTTTCTCCAACTATGATGGTTTTTCTTATTGAGGTTGTTCCTGAATTAATTTCTATTCCTTTTTTAGACAATGAGGTTGTGTTGGATGAGGGTTTTTGTACCCTTTATATTGATACTGGACTTATTGATATTGATTTACATATTTTTCTCTCGGGTATGGAATTTGATGTTGTTGTTGTCCAAAACTGAGCGGCTTCTGGGGATGTGGATGAGGATTTTTCTACTACATACCCCAACCCATATTAACATTTTCTTTCCCTGTTGGGTTCCTGTATTGAAGGTAAATTTTCGGCCCTCAGTTCTAAAAGACATAAATTAATCCACTTTTTATACGGCTGGAAACTAATCTAGGAGATTTAACTATGGTGTGGTTTTCACCTCATTCGTGGTAAGACAAGCGATTTTCCACTAGAGATTTTTATGGTTTTTTCAATTTTAATGTTTCAATTTTCTTTGGCATAGAATAAATATGAGATGAAATTATTGTAGTGGAATTGATTTTATGCATACCTCTCTTCAAATCTTTCCCCTCAAAATTCCATAGAAAATTATCGGCTAATTTTTTTTGTAAATGATCAAAGATTTTTTTCAAGAAATTATCACATTAATGTCCCTCAAAAATAAACATCCACCGTGGTTTTTTTTCATCATGAGACTTTTATAAAATGTTTGGACTTTCATCCATAGAGGGAGCCCATGATACAGACATTTCCTCAATATTTTTTTAAATGATCCAACGAATCATAAATTGTGTCTGATTCCTTCTATTGAAAATTATGAATCTCAATTATTAACATCACCATCCTAGAGGGAATAATGTATTTGGTTAGAAAATATTGATCAAATTCCTCCGATATGATAATGGAGCACGGAGTATCCCTTTAACCATATCATTTTATTTTTCTATTAATGATAAGGGAAATAAATGTAGTCAAATTTCATCCTATGAAACCCCATAGTAAGAGAATGTGTCACATAACTCTAGAAAATTAAAAATATTGGCATTGGGGCCCTCAAATGGGAAACCACAAAATTGGACCATATTCTAAATTAGTTTTATAAAGAACGGTTTGATCATGAAGTGTTGGGGAAACAATGGTGGCATAAAAATACTGGTACCAACTCCATAGATTCATGAAAATCCTTACTTCAAATGAGTGTGAAATTGAGCCTCTTGATATTGAGGAGGTGGAGGCATACACTATTTCCCTTGTTCCAAATAGGGAATTTGATCTTGAGGCATTTATGACAGCCATTCTTCTAGAAGATAGGGATTCAGTTTCTGCTATCCATAACCCATAAATAATTGATCCAGTGGTCATTGATGATTTTACGGAACATATTACATAAAGTTGGATGATGGATGCTATTTTTTATAAACATAAAAAGTGATTTATTGATGTTTATTTCCATTAAGTAAAAAATATTTTCCAGCACCATGGATTACAACCAATTATACCTCTTCCAAATTCACCATGGTAAAAATATAGTTTTGTTCTCCCACAAGTTCTTGATTTCATCTGGATATCTTTTTTTTTATTTTGGGGTTGAAAAAATGTATTTACACTAACTCAACACTCTTAGAACAAGTAATTCAACTACTCATTCACCTATAGTCCTTCACAAAACCAGAAAACACAACATACATTAAAGGGGAAACCAAAAATAAACAAAATCAGAAATGGGATTAAGATTATAATTTTACAGAATTGCTGATTTTTTTTCTCACTTAATTAATAAAAAATTAATTTAAAAAAGTGTTTAATTTCACCCCAGCAATAGTTAAATAATTTGGTGTCTCTCTAGAAAAGTTGTTACATTCAATAGCCCAAATTGATTTACCCACTCTCAAAACTAGTATTGTATAAGAATGTGGTAAATCCACTAGTATAAATTAAAGTATTTGGTATATTAAGTAACTATGAATTAACTAATTATTTAAGGAAATTAGATTCTATATTTTGGTGTTGTGAAGGTTGTTCTAGATGGTCATATTTTTAACTCTTAAATTTCATTAATGGTTTACTTTAACATAAGAAAAATTGCTAAAAATGTTTTTAAAAATTAATGAAAGAAATTTGTCAAGGCCTTCAGTGATTATAAATGTCATTGAAAACCAATTATCTTATAATTTTCTGTTATTAAAATAACTCACATCTCTTGGATTTGAATTTGGTAGAACTCCATTAGTCTGATGAGATATGATTAAGTTAATTAGAAATCCATTTATTTGTATGAAAATTTAGTTTTTAAAAAAACTTATGGAAGAAAACCCATTTAAGAGATGATGAGTGCACCCAATGTTCATGGGATTCCTCATCATAATTCTCATAGTGATCCTTGGAGACTTTACTCTTGATCACATATAGAGATTCTAATAAGAGGAATGAAGGAAACATAGGGTAATTATGAGATATAAAACTGAACTTACACAAGTATAATAAGTGGATTTTATCACAAAAAAATATCCATTACTCACAACCCCAACACATAAAATAGGTTTGATAATCATTGAATGAATGAAGAAAAACAATATTTTTACACTTGAAGTGATCATTATAGTTGAAACATAAAGGGAAAACACCAAGTGACCAAAATAAAATTCCTCAAAAAAATTCCTTGAATGCATTTCGAGCTCTCCCCATTGAATATGTATATCTCTTGGGAGATGATCCCACCCCAAAAAATTCCAAACACCATTAATTTTTCATCTCCCACATTCCATGTGTGGTTATGGTTCAAAATCCTAGTTCAAATAGTAGTTAGGAATGGTAGTGAGAATGTAGGGGGTGGCATGTCGACTACCACATGGTTTAGGTGTATGGTTAGTTAAACAACACGCCAACCATGCTTAAGGTTATGCCTTAAAGAATTGAGGCAAACAGTTTCAGGGGATTGTCTATACAGTTTGGAAAACTGTGTAGAAATCATGTCATTTTCCATTACCTCATGATGAGAAAATCCCATAGGTTTTCCTAGGGGATCCGTATGGTTTTCCAAACAATGTAGAAGTTGTACAGATGGTTCGGTCTTAAGTCTCAAAGGTGTTCATGGTTATATAGGTCATGGTTTATGGTTTTCTAGAAGTAGGAATAATATTTCACCTTGGAAAAAGGGTCTAAAACCCTTTAATTTATATCTGAATTTCTAGATTCATACCATATCTTCTTATACCATCATTAGATGACTAAATTACACCTATCAAGACATGTTTTGGTTGTAAATTCATATATATATTTTTTCAAAATAACAATTTTGAATACTAATAAATGAATGGAAATGACATATTCACATATGTGAATTAGGTCCTAAATCCACAATATGTTACAATTAGACAATTAAGGTGTAATCATCAATATATGTGGGAAAACACCATTTAGTTTTGGGTAGGAACTTTTGTAAGTCCAATTATTTATATCTACAAAAATAGTTAACATATTTATAATATAAAAATATAGTCAAAAACTATATATAGAATAAAATACACACAGAAAGTAAATGTGGCTTGGAGAAATGCTTGAAATATAAGTCCTAAAGTTTATATGATGATACATGACAAGATAATCCTTACCTTTTTATATCATGAAAAAATGAAAACCATAATATTAATAGTATAAATATTAACAACGTCACAAAACATGTGTATCACCCTATGTTGAAATTAGTGTAACCATAATAGGAACAAATCATAATTGTAATAACCCACCTCAGATAAAATGGGTTTCTCGTGTACATGGGGAAACTACTCCCATGAACATGATCATTACCGAATTTCATTACATCCTTGTCTCATTTATAATTCCCAAATAGTAAGTAAAATTGTAAAATAGATATGATACAACTTTTTAACATCCTATCTTGAGATCCACTAAAATGGTTCATGGATCAAGTGGGTTATATGTGGTTAAGCTTGCCTCTCTACATGCCAGAGGCTGGTGACTAATAGCTAGTGTCCGAGGTGGTAAGGTGGGGAGGCTATAACATAATATTTGTGTTATATAGTAGATAATAATAAATAAAGAGAAAGTGGAGAATCATGGTATAATAGAGAACATAGTGGAAACATATACCATAAATAAGAACAAAAAATAGGAAACATTCAAATAGTTATAACAATCAGATCCTATAGGATACATCTTATACAAAATGATGTCATGGAATACTGTGGTAAAAAAGAGGGTACATGGGATGCATATTTTACGAATGTCAAACATGCTATAAAAAATTAAAAAAGACTGAAATAAATATCCGCTTGAATCATGAGAATTGGATTTTTTCACTTTAGAAATTCTCTATTATATATGAAAAAATAGATCAAACATCCTTGATAGAGAACTTTACTTTATCCATGCCCACATTCATAATGTCTACTTGTGTACAAAGGGAGACCAGAGTAAGGTGTGAGATAAACACCGGTGGCCACCACCAATGGTGTCTAGAATAATCTAGTCAGTGTGAATATAAAATTAGTGTTCATATATAAGGAATAAGAATAATATTGAAAATAAATTCAATTCATCTAATTTTTTTTATAGGAAATCTAGATCAATTTACTTTCTTCGACATAGGTAGGATTAATTATGATCTCAGTTACCATGTACATCCATATATAAATAGTCATATATAATATGTATACTTTCATATAAAATATATATGTGAGGATATGTATAGGAATATACATAGATACTAGGTTATACCTAGACTGCGGGAATAACTCAGTCATCGATGTCTAGTCTAATGAGACATAGGCTCCAACAAAGGGTACAACCCAAGATCTCACATAAATTCCAGATGTCATGATCATTATATGATATAGTAGGATGATTCATTATTCAATACACTAAATTAAAAGGAACATGTAATGTCATACCCATTGTCCAAATATGGGTAAATGGTGTGAGACACCATTCCCATCACACAACATAGGGGTGTGTGAAACTCCATGCTTAAGAAAACCCATAACCATTGTTCATTGACCATTATATATGGAATAGTAATAAAATTGATGAGGCATCACCTATTAATAATATAAATTAATTTATACTATTTTAACCATGTGTGTAATAATTATATAATCCATGAATAATATATAAGATGTTTCATGGCATTTCCCCCCACTTCCATTAAATTTAATTAATAAATTTATTTTTAAAAGAATGTAATATAAAGTTTAAGGTCAAGAAAAACTACTTAGAAGGTGTTTGGTCATTTAAAAAATTTCATTTAAGATTGAAAAATAATTTAGCACATCTATAGGGGTGGTGTTCAATTAGATAAAATCCTTTATCCATTAAAGAAGGCACTAATGGGAGTATCATAATATGATTCACTTAATTAAGAAATATGGATGATATTTTAAGGAAACTCATGATTTTTTTCAGTGTGGAAGGTAATGGATAAATTATTTTAAAACACATAAATATTTATGGAAAATTGATATGACACCTAACTTTCGACCATGGATGACCACTCATCCAATATCAGCCTTTGAATCAATAAAGAACATAAGAGATCATGAAAAATAAAAAAACCTAAAAATATGGCATATTTCCTTGAACCAACATAGCACAAAGTACGATGAGATAAACGATTATAAGAAGGAAGAGGAGGGAAGAATATACTGCTAGGTATAAAACACATCCAATGGTGGACTGATTAGATTCTAGATGGGGGAGGATGAGAGAACATAATTGAGGGTGTGGATGAGGTATCCCATGCTGCTCAAACATTGTGTGAGAGTAAATGAGGGATTATATTAAAATGATTCCATAACCCTTAAAAATTAGATCTATGGGATTTTCAAATAATGAAAATTTTACATGCCTTGTAAAGCACACTTTTTTCTATTCTGGGAAAAACCAGATCATGACATGCAAGTGGTCTAGCCAGCCCTTTTCAAATCATGTATTATATGTACATGTTGTGCATTTATAAAAAAATTGTGTATTTGGATTGAATAAAGCATCTAACCCACCTACAACTGTATTCCCAAAAAAACCAACTGACCTAAGGGTCTGGTTAGTGGGGTCTAAACTATGAATGAGAAATCAGTTAAGGTTTTACCTAAATTAAAATAATATGTACCTCTCTCATAATATGGGTCATTACACAGTTATAAAGTTGTGTGATATTTCTTAATTGATGATTTCACACCATATTCTAGATAAATTTTTATCTCTTAGTTTTGATCCACCTCTATAGAGTTGTGTTCAATTTTTTAATGTATAAATTTTATATTGAGTTTTTGTATGAATTTTAGAAACAATATTTTGATTATTTTTATTTTTATAGTTTTCCACATGTAGTGGGTTTTTAGATGGTGTAATTCTAAAAAATAATCTTTCTGAGCCATGGGTGTCCTAAGATATGGTTCCAATTGCACTTCATTATAATATGTTCGACCACTGGATAATAAATTATTAAATAATAAATTTTATTTTAAATTTATTTTATGAGTGACATATTTTTTTTAATTTTATTATATAATTTTTGGTATTTGGATGCTTATTTTCTGAGATATTTTATCTTGGAGGAAAAAGATATTTGTGTACATGAGGATTTTCTTTAGTTTTTAAACAACCTCAGAAAGTGAGCTATGAATGAAGATTTTAATAGTTCTTCTGACTAGTATTTTATATTTCATCAAGCTAACTATATATTATCTCATATATCAGATGATTTTTATTACTGCTAGCTATGGGATACAATTAGAACTAGGAAATCATCTGGATGTTAGAGATAGAGGATCCAGTAGTCCAGATATAGGTCCATATGTTGTACATTTAGTATACATCTGTGACATGTATTATGTAATATTATATCTTAATGTATATATAGTTTAAATGTAATTTTTATATCATATAGGATGATACCGAACCCTCTATTAAAGATATCAATGTATATAAGAACATGTACACTAATCTCCATACCGGATAGAGTTATTCCAAGATTTATGGAAATGTATGTGGCTGTGACATCTAGTTCATGACAGAGTCATGCCAAGATTGAATAAGATTCCACCAGCATGTCAAGTTTATTTTAGGGGGCTCAGATATAAGTGAATTTTCATGGTGTCAAGAAAGGTCGGGTGAACCGTATTAGTTCATGACTAACACCAACAAGTTATTATGATATTTATGGGATGTCATCGGTCAACTCAAAGGGTGATGATGGAGAGTCATCATGATTGTACACATTATTTTATCAGGAGAGGATAAAAACTTAGAATGAGATGATACAACAAATGTAGAGATAGTGATGGATGAGTAGCGTGAGTAGTAGCATACATAGGATGAGTATATGATAGAGTATACGAGATGAATTATGCATGGTATTGGTATGGAGTTTCCTACTCAGACCCATGAAGTAATCCTCCTATACCTAATACCATTTTATGATGGTTTGTTTTTGGGACTATTATTTATTATTTGTTGATAAAATTAATATGTGTGAAATGATGAAATAATTTTATGTCTGTTATTAGAATTATTATTTTAATATTTTTTAAAAATTTTGTATTTTCAATTAATTCATTGTATTTTTATTTTAATATACATTTTTTTATTTAAACGGATACATAAATCTTTATAATATTT
Source organism: Viscum album (assembly GCA_963277665.1). Lineage (NCBI taxonomy): Eukaryota > Viridiplantae > Streptophyta > Magnoliopsida > Santalales > Viscaceae > Viscum > Viscum album. The sequence goes on from OY728158.1 coordinate 779,523,082, forward strand.
TTTTAATAAGTCATCTAACATTTTTTTGTAAATAATAATGTAATCAAACCAATTAATGTTATTTGTGATAGACCCATCACAATTTTTTATTTGACTAAATTATTCCATCTATTTTAGATAGATTCATTATCCCTAAAAAAATAATTGAAATGAAAAATAAAAAAATGAATTGTGACACTATTTTCTATGACGTTTGATTAGCGAAAAACTCTGGTCGCTAATGATCTTTTGCATGAGGAGTTTGTTGTTATTGGACCACAAAAAAAGTAAAACTCTAGAACCATCTCTAGGTTTATATTTACTGTATTCCTTGTGATTCATCATACCTACTTTTTAATGCATGAATATTTTTAATTTTGGGTTGTCTCTTTTGGGAAATGAGGGTCCATTGATTTTTGGAATACATTTTTGAATTAAAATACTCTCCTGTGAGTTCTTGTAGAGGATTTAAAAGTGTGGCTTCTGATTTAAAGATTTATTTAATAGATTAAATATTAAAAACTTATTGTTTTAAATTATTTAATATAAATGGGTTTCAAGGTAAATATTAATGGTTTTTGTGTTTTTGAAATGGATTTTTCCAATGGATTTATTTTTAAAACATGTGACTAAATGTACCACGATTCACTGTTTCATTTTCATCCTAACTCCACTCTACTAAACTAGTTTTGTATTGAAAATTATAAAAATAATAACATATTTAACTTATTTTTTTGATACCATTATATTGTGTACATGACTATTAAAATTTTAAATTTTACATGTTTTGATGATTTCAATGTATGAGGAGATGATTTGGAGGTCCCATGATGAAGTAGTAGAAAAATGGGCCAAAATTGCATTGATTCATGAAGACCTGCCCATTGTTCTTACAATTTCGAAAACTAAGTGCATCCAAATGGGATCATAATATTTTTATTCTAGTCTAAAATTTAATTTTCTACAACTCCTATGAATAATCCCACGCCCAATTCTGCCATTAAGGGGCCCAACCGACCTACCCTGTCTAGAACAACGAATTTGTGTGAAGTCAAAAATGGCGTTATTCAATATGACCATATCTCCATATCCACATGTCATACTGATGGAAAACTTTCAGTGGAAATATTCAGGATGTGGGTTTAAAATATTCCAATTTTTTCAAAAGGTATATGTGATTGTCTGTTGGTCGAAATGCATGGTACAAATGGTTTGAAGAAATCTGTGGTCCCATAATCACCTTCTAATTTTCCTATAAAACAGCACCTTTGGCTTTCCATTTGGGAGTTCGAACCAGAGGAAATTTTCTGCGATTTATGAGTTGTAAAATAATTCTCCAACTAATATTTGATGTTATGGAGGCCATTTTAAGTTCCACCTCAACATATTTCTCTTCCTCCCCTACCATGGGTTTTTAAACCCCTTGTGACCCCCTGAGGAGGAAGATGTTGTAAATCCCATGATAGATGTTGTAATATTTGAATGGTATTTTTAATTATAGGTTTTTATATTGTTTTAATTAATCCCTTATTTTTATTTAATTGATTTATGTACTGGTAATTCATGCTCGACTCAAATGATCATGCTTGTGGGTACCCATTCATGTGATGTTTCACACACCGTTCACCACTTCTTCTTCTCCTTTTAATTATAGTGTTTGTGCAGTTCATATTGTTCTATTAAACACACATAAACACTATAATGTCAATGTATTTAAAGTCATGGTAACACATTGAAGTAGCATACAATCCTGTACAACGTATTTAGTTATTCTTGTGTTGTCTTGGTGAGTTTTGGTTATGAAGATGAGCACAAATCACCCAGTCATCAGTGGTATCTGGTGAATCATTGCATGTTTCTGACTGAACCCTAGGAGGTATCATAGTATAAAATCAGTAACATTCTAGTTATAGGTGTTACAAACCATATATTAAAATATCATAACCGTATCTCTTGATGTGATAAAGGATGAGCATCATGAGATTTCCCCAGGTTGATCACACTTAATTAATCTAGTTCATTCCTGCTTTGTTTTATCACTTTCATATTTTCAATTGTGATATTTAATCCCCAAAAACAAGAATAATAAAACCCCATTTCTCTTTTTAATTTCATAAAAGAACCAAAATTTGTAATTAATGATCTAAGGCTCTGTCTAGAGATGACCTAGTGTTGCTGCTATACTACACAAATTCTAGTTAAAAATAAACATCTAATTTGACAGGCTCGATGACACAATCAAATTTTGGCACCGTTTCCTGGATACAATATCCTTTTTATTTATTTATTTCCATTTATTAATTTATTTTAATTCTTAATTATTACTCAATTTAATACCCCACCCCCATTTTATTGTTTTTGTTTTTGGGTTTTGTTGTTATTTTTTTTTCTTTTGTGAGTTCTCTCTCTCTATCTCTCTCTTCTTTTCCCTCTCCCCCCTCTCTCTCTTATTCTCCATTTCTCTATATATAATTCTATAGTATAACATTATATTCCTCCTTAAACCTCCTATAGTGAATTTATCCATATTATATCATTATAAAAAACAAACCTCACAACTTATTTTCTTGAACTGATCAAAAATAGATAAACTGTTGAATTTGACCCTAAAATTGAAAAGACACTTCACACACAAATCAGGGCATCTAGAAAAGGTCAATAAAGTAACACTAAGGAACCCCTTGTGTAACCCCAATTTCTCATAAACCAATCAAAAATTTAACCCATTAAAATCCAAGAAAACAAGGGTGAAAAAATTGAATCTTAAAAGAACTGACCACCAAGGATGTGGAGTACCATCCTGAGTACATCCAATATCCCGAGGAAGTATCCAAAATTGAGCTAAGATCAGGCCTTATCCATATTCATCCTAATTTCCATGGTATTCTTGGTGAGGACCTTCATAAACACCTTAAAGAGTATCACATAGTTTTCTCCACCATGAAACCCCAAAATTTGTTTGAGGACCTAATTATGTTTAAGGCCTTCCCTTTCTCCCTTGATGGTGTAGCCAAATATTGGATATACTATTTACCTACCTCAATTAGGGGTTGGAATGACCTGAAAAGTCTATTTTTAAAGAATTTCTTCCCTGCCTCCTGAACTGCATAAATTAGGAAAAAAATTTGTGGCATTAGGCAATCACAAGGAGAGACCCTTCATGAATACTAGGAGAGATTTAAACAACTTTCCACAAGATTCTACTACCACAAAATTCATGAAAACTATTAATCTAGTACTTATTTAAGGGACTTATCCCCATGGATTGTGGAATTATTGATGCAATAGCTGGTGGTTCCATTGTTGATAAAACTCCTTCCACCGCTCATCATTTAATATCCAATATGGCTCAAAATGCATAAAAATTTGGTTCACGAGAAATTTCAGAAACCCGAGGAGTTCACGAGGTAAGTAATTAATCACTAGAACAAAATGTAGATAATAAACTTGATGGGATGAATACCCTTCTAAGTCAATCGGCTCAAGCACAAGGTAACTCACACACTTCTTCAGTTCTATTAAATTTTGGTATTTTCTTTGACAATACTCAATTTTCTGAATAGTGCCCACAACTTCAAGATTCACCTGAGTCTAGTACAGCCGTGTTCCTAGGGTGTCCTCAAAAACAAGCACCTCCCTTCAAGAAATAACCATTCAGGACAAATCCAAACCCTGGGAGGCATGCACAACCCCAATACTTCCAAGAAGGAAACTCAAGCTACCCCAAGAAGATTTGGTATCAACACAGACAAGGTATGAAAACTTTTATCCCTAAAATTCTAAAAAAATAATCCTCCTCCTCCGAAATCTGATCCAAGCCTTGAGGATATGGTAAATCAAATGGAATCCCATAACCTCCAACTCCAAAAAACCACAAAATCAAAAACTCAAAACAAACAAACTCAAGTGGGGAAGTTGGGAAACACCATCAGTGAGCATAAGATGCATGTTTCTGGAAAACTACAATCCCAACCCATCGCCAATCTGAAGGAATAAGATAATGTATATGATGTTACAATTCGTAATGGTAAATAAGTTTCTCCTTATAAGTATTCTTTTCCAAGAGGTATGTCTCCCTAATGAAAACACACATTCTCCAAATATAAGAGATTCTATTGAAGAAAAACAAAATAAAAAGGGTAATAAAATTATCATTGATGATTCAAATGAACAATCCATTCCTATTCCTTTCCCCTAAAGACTCTCTAAATATAAGAAGAATTTTGATAATGATATTGATAATGAAATAATGGATACATTTAAAAAATTTCAATTTAATATTCCATTGTTGTATCCAGTTAAAAAAATTCAACATTATACCAAATTTCTCAAACAACTCTACACCAATAGGCATTGGCAGAAGGGGAATGAAAGATTCAACCTAGGAAGAAATTTTTTATCCATGATTCAACCAGAAATTCCAACCAAATGAAAGGATCTGAGCACATTAACAATACTATGTACCATAAGGAGACCTTATTTTCTGATGCTATGCTAGATTTAGGTACTTCCATTGATGTAATAGCTCACTATGTTTGTACTTATCTACTGGTTGGAGAGCTTTACCCAACATGCACTGTCATGAAACTTTCCAACTGGAGTACTACAAATCCAACATGAGTGATTAAGGATGTCCTTGTAAGATTGAAGAATCTCATCTTCACCTCCGATTTCTACATTTTTGAGATGTAATATACCATAACCCCTGGACATTACCCTCTAATACTTGGGAGGACATTCCTCAAAACATAAAATATGATCATCAAAATTCACAATAGTATATTTTCCATGGATCTCGGAGGAGAAAATGTATGTTTTAACTTCCTTGAGACTATGAAACCCCCCGTTGAATATCACTCCCCTCTTCCTGTCTATTTGATGGAAGTGCTATCAAAATATGTACACACACACTTCTCTCCTCAACCCATACTCTGATTCATTTTACTCTTCTTCACTCTTGGATAATTTGAGTTTTGATTCATGTTTTTAGTGTTGCATGGGTTCTGAAAATTGTAAATTTTGTTCTTTAATTGATGAGTATGTCCATTCTGAGGTACCCATGACTGTAAATGACTCTGAAAATATCTTTTCAATAGATTATCTACCCATAGAGATTAAAAATGAGAATATTGATATATTCATGGACTTCACTCCACCTAAAACCCCTCCCTCAGTCAATAAACCCCCAATGTTGGAATAAAAATCACTTCCATATAATTTTAAATATGCATATCTTGAGGGTATTGACCAATTTCCCGCCATTATTTCCAATAACCTCTCTCAACAACAGAAATAAAAACTGCTCAACCTTTTGAGAGAGTGTAAAAAGGCAATAGGATGGAAATTGGATGATATTACTGGCTAATCCCGTGAGACAATCTCAATACCAGTTGAATCCCACTATCCATGAAGTGGTAAAATTAGATGTTAGTAAATTACTTAATATTGGGATCATTTATCCTATATATGATAGTAAATGTGTTATCCCAATGAAAAGTTTTCCTAAATAACATGAATCACAATTATGTCAAATGAAAGGAATTAATTGGTTCCAACATGTGTGAAAAATAGTTGGCGAGTCTATATTGAATACCATCGACTGAATCAACCCATGTGAAAGGACCACTTTTCTCTACCGTTCATCGACCAAATACTTGAATGATTGGCTGGTTAGTCCCATAATTGTTTTCTTGATGTCTATTATGGTTATTTTAAAATCCATATAGCCCTTGAGGATTAAGAAAATACAATATTTATCTATTTTTTTGGAACATTTTCATTCAGAATGACGCCTTTTGGGCTATGTAATGCTCTCAAAACTATTCATTGATATATGTTGAGTATTTTTTATGAGTACTTATAGAATTTCATGGATGTTTTTATGGATGATATCACATTTTAGGTAACTTCCTTGGATGACTATTTGGATTACCTAGGTTCTATCCTCCACCGTTGAATAGAAAAAGATTTTGTATTAAATTATGAGAAATGCCATTTCAAGGTGGAACATGGGATATTTCTTGGAAATGTTATTTCAAAAGAGGGAATTCAAGTGGTTAAATCAAAAATTGAATTAATTTCAACCCTTCCATGTACAAAATGTGTTCGTGAGGTGCGATCTTTTTTAGGTCATGCCCGTTTTTACCGCCGATTCATTAATGAATTAAGTAAGATCAAACTTACCTTATCTTGGTTATTAGAAAAGGATTCCGAGTTTATGTTTGATAAAAATTGTGAGGATGCTTTCAATTTTCTAAAAAGGAGTCTCACCTCACCTCCCATCATCAAGCCACCATGGTGGGATATCCCCTTTGAGCTTCTATGTGATGCATCTGACTTTGCAACTGGGACAGTTTTATCACAAAGGGTTGAGAAGGCTCTACATGTCATTGCACACGCTTCACGTACCCTTGACCCTGCCTAAGAAAACTACACAACCACTAAGAAAGAACTTATTTCTATTGTATTTTCCATGGAAAAATTACATTAATATCTTATTAGGTCAAAAATAATTGTCTTTTCTGATCATGATTCCCTTTGTTTTCTCCTAAAGAAACCCGAAGCTAAACCTCACTTGATTCAGTGGATAATCCTCCTCCAGGAGTTTGAAATTGAGATTTGAGATAAAATAGGAGTGGAAAATGTGGTAACTGACCACATTATTATGATTTTCTACCATTGGACCATCATATTGACTCACCATCCCTATTGGATAATTATTCCCTCATGAGAACCTTTATGATGTTGTGGACATTACCACCGAGTATGCGAACATTATAAATTTTCTTGTAACATCTATGGTCCCCAATAATTTCAGCAATACACAATCCCAGATACTTAATCATGATTCTATTTGATATATTTGGGAAAACCCATATTTTTGAAGAATTTGTGGTGACCAATTAGTTTATCGGTGTGTCCTTGACCATGAGTTCACCTTTATTTTGATCTTCTACCATACCTTGCCCTGTAGGGGCCACATTGGCTCTCAACGTACATCTCGAAAGGTCCTTGACTCAAGAAAGTATTTTCCAACATTGTATAGGGATTCCCATAGGTATTTCAAGTCACGTATTCACTTTCAATTTATAGGGAATATCTCCAAGAGGAATGAAATGCCCCCAACAACCCATGTTATTTAGTGAGATCTTCGATGCACGGGGCATTGAATTTATGGGGACTCTTCCAAATTCATTTGGCCTTTTTTACATCTTATTGGCTGGTGACTATGTTTCTAAAAGGGTGGAAGAAAAGGCCACTAGGACCGATGACTCTTGAGTGGTTGTTGATTTTGTGAGGTCCCAAATTTTCAGTAGGTTTGGTTTACCAATATTCATTATTAGTGATATGGGTTCACATTTATGAAATTGATACATGAAAATTTTCTTTGTATGTATAGGGTTTTTCATAATGTCTCTATATCATATCAAACCCGAACTAACAGACAAGAAAAAATCACAAATCAAATCTTGGAAAAAATGGTACAACCCAACAGGAAAGATTGAAGTTTTCGATTGGATGATGCACTTGGGGCGTACCATATAGTTTTTGAAAACCCAATAGGAATATCACTATATATAATTTTGTTTAGCTACCGGTGGAGGTATAACACCTTGTATATTGGGTAGTTAAACAATTTAATATGAATCTTTCAGACGCAAGTTGGCATAGGAAGCTGTAGATTCAATATTTCAAAGAAACTAGACGTGATGAATATGGGAAATACTTTATCTAAAAACAGAATAAAAAGGCTATCCATGACAACATGATTATTAGAGAAAGTTTTATATTGGTGAGATGGTTCTCATGTATAATTATAGGCTAAAGCTGCACCTAGGTGAGATCCTTTCTTCATGGCCCGGTCCTTATACCGTTACTGATGTTTACCCTTGTGGTTCTATATAGGTCTTGCATGAGAAGAGTTGACAAAAGATTACTATCAACGGGCAGTATAACAAACACTTCTATGAGGATTTTGCAAAGCATCTCATGGAGGCAATCCAATTGATAGATGCTATATATGACACCACTTAGTAGGTTCTGCCTTCTCCATACATTTATTTATTTTCTATTTATTTAAAATAGTTTTGATGAGCACAATGTAACTTTAGTCATGGGGGAGGGTGACATTTCATAGTTAGGTCTAAACAATTTTTTTTAAAATAAAAATAAAAAAAAGAGTGTTTTCATTTTTGATTTCTTTATTTAGCGTTTTTATATAAAAATTGATCTTAAAAATAATATCCAAAATCATTTTTCATGCTTGAGTTGATTGTGCGGAAAATTCCATTATTTTTGGAAAATTGTTTTTCAAATGAATATTGATATGGATTGTTTTTAAAGAATTTTTATTTTCAAATTATTGTTAGGTGTTTAAGGGATTTTTGAAACCCATGCCTCATTAGCACTGAATAATATTTTAATCCCTTACCTGAGAGATATTTTAAGACCTTTATTTCATATTCTTCTTTGTAACACCCCAAGATTCCATAGTACGCTTCTCTCTGAATAATACAGTAGCGTGTGTTGTACGCAACTTCAAGTTCTAACACACCACAACCAATCAAACTAGCCGTTATGAATAGTAATACCTACTTTTTGAAATTTTATAAATTTTATCATTCTAAATGGACTTCATTTTTGGATTCGTAATATTGAAATTATCTTAGGGTGAAATTTTGGTACTTTTCGGATAAATTTCATATTTTGATGAATAGTGAAAATTACTAAATTTTAATTAAAAACAACTTTTTTAATCGAAATAATTAATAGTGATAAATTATTAATTTCAGTGGTTTTAAAGTATATTTAGAATATAATTTTACCATTTAATACATTGTTGGTCATTGGATGAGATTTCACATTTAAACCAGACATAAAAAAGTGCCAATATTTTGATAGTTATTATCTCTTAAAAACACGCTATTTGTTTTGATGACGGGAATTAATTTTTAAATTAATTAATTCATCTGATATGTTTTGAATTTGGTAAAATAGACATCAGTTTTGAATTCATAATATAAAATATAGCTTAGGCCTAATTTTTGGTATTTTTCTGGAAACATTCATTTTTTGATGAATAGTGAAACCACTAAGTGGTAGTTAAAAAACTGAATTTTTCATAAAACGTAATTTTACCGCTTCTGGGAGTGGAATTTCGAAAATCCAAGAGATACGGTTAATATCAAGGAGTAAAATGTGGTTCATTGAGATGAAAATAATTTTTGGTGAATAGTAACTTTTTACTTGTATTTACCACGGTTAAAAGTAAATAGGGTAATTAAGGGAAAAATGATATTAATATTACCCTAACACATGTCCTAATTCTATTGGACAAGTGTATCTCGACCAGAAAAAACCTGAGGAGTAAAATATTATCATTTAGGTCCACTTGGATTAGATTAGGACATTTATTATTATTTAATTCAAAGAATAGTTAAAAGAGTTAAAATCTAAGTTTATTTACTAAACCATTTTTAATATAGGGTTATACATAAGGTAAATTCTATTGTAAACATTCATTAGAAAGCTAAAACGATTTAATACATAAGGATATTTTATTTATAATTTTTAGAAATTAAATAATTTAATTTATTTATGACACAATGATGATGGAGTAATTACCATAATAGTGAAATATTAAAATAATTGATATTATAAATACCCAAATAAATATAATTTTAGACTTTTATTGAATTAAAATAATTTTCTAGGTTAATATGACATATTAGGATTGATTTAATTGACTTTTTTCGAAGTAATCATTCTGTTATGAGTTTCACAAAAATCTATTATTGAATAGTGTCCATATTGACATAAAATATTTTTTAAAACAAATATTATATTATTAATTGATATTAAATACTTAAAAATCTATGGTTCGTCCAAGAGACTTATATCATGATAGGTGTATCATTAATGGACCACTTGGATATCGGTTGGATGTATATAGTAAGTTTATTAACCATATAACATAAAAATACAAAGAGACATTGTAAAAGTGAAACTAATTAACTAAGAGTTAATACTTAAATATAAGGTTAATATAATGACCCAAACCTGTCTAAATTCTATTGGTTGAGTGGTTTTCGACCTATACTCACCCTAAAATTTAAATAATCCACTTTGGAGCTATTAGAAACCGAATATGAATTTATTATAAAATAATATTTCTAGCTTTTCCAAAGGTGCCCCTCACCCTTCTTATAAAAGGGCACTCCCCCTTCCCATTACTTCACATCTTCAAAGCCTTTTGGGTCAGCCAAAACCTGCCCAAATACTCTCTCAACTTCCCTCAATACAACCTAGAGGCCTTAGTTGGATCAGAAAGCCAACCTAAGGATCCCTTTTGAGAAAATCAAAAGGAAGAACCCGAAGAAGAGGTAATGTTTTTACCACCCCTTTTCAAATTCTTTTCTTCTTCAACTTCTTATTTCTTTGTTATTCCCATTCTAAAATAATTAATCCAGTATCTCCTATATAATATAATATTATTATAAATATGGTACAGCCATATTTAGTATTCTATCCATCCTTTGAATAACATGTCACCATACATGTGTACGTACGGCTTACCATCTCCACGTCGTGGTGTAATTGTCATTCAATAAATTATTATTTGGATGGGTATAATATTGATGTTTAATTCATGTAAATAATAAATATAAAATGATAATTATTCTTTCTATATGATATACCATCCAATTATATATTATTTTAACATCAAAAGAATGATATTGTTACTCGTGCGTACGTACGGACTACCGTCTCCACGAAAGCGATGAGATTCATTCTCCATTGTATCAATTGAAGTATAATTATCATTTGATTATTTAAAAATAATGTTTAAAGACATGATATAATTCTGGATATGAATAAAATACAACCTATCCATAAGAAAAATGGCTTACATAACAAATAATATAAAGGAAAATGAGTAAGTTAACTCCAGAAATGACGATAATACTAAGATATTATTAAGAAATCATTGTTAAAAGATCATATATGATATAATATTAATGTAAATTATTCCTGTATAATTAAATAACAATTATTTCACCATTATAGAGGAGGTTAATTTACCGTAGACCAAGGAAAAAGTACAAAGTAAGGGGTTTCTTATCTCACTTTTAATTCCGTGACATTTCCATTGTTCACCAATAATTTATTACATGTGGTGTGTGTACTTCCCATGTTTGTATTCATTATGTAAGATACTTTAATTCATGTATATTTACATAATAATTGTATGATCCTTCTTTCATGGGTGTATGTTTTGTATGTTACCAAATCAATAACGGAATTTGGAATTTCAATTTCCACTCATTCGGCTTTACGCATACTTCATTGATTATTTTACTCCAAGATTATGTGTGGAATCACTATTCATTTCATTCTGTCATAATTTCCACCCCCCTTTCTGTGGATATACTTTTTATACAAATAATCACTCCATTGATAAATTATCAAGTCATCGGTATGAATTTGAAAAGAGTAATTTTTACTCAATCTATATTTGTTGAGATAAAAATCCGATTTATTGGTGTTGTTTCTACAAGATTATGTGTGAATGTACTTTGATTTTTTTACACTAAATACCCAATAATTTTTAGTGTATTTATATTTTTCACATATAACTATGTCTTTGATTTATCCTTAACCTAAGGATACGACCTTTATGACAGATTTCATCTCAATTTACATTCCATTGAGACTTCTTTGTTGTTATACACCAAATCACTTTTATGTGGTGTATATAATGTAATTTGAAATATTATATCATGAATCCCTTTATTCTCATGATATTAAAAAGTCTTTTATTACCTCAATTATTTGTATTCAAGTGTCTCTCCTTTGGTTAGAAACTCTAACTAATGTATCATTTTTAAATGTTTTGAAGATTTATTCTTCTAAATCTTGCTCATTAATGTCCATGTTTTAAAAATCGTTTTAAGGATTTATTTATATGGACATTACGGTTTTAAAATTAACATTACTTTTAAAAGTTTCAAAGTGGTATGGGACACTTTGATTCAAAAATATGTTTCTAAATGACTTCTTGACAAATAGTGAGACTTTTAAATGATTTCACGAGAAGGTGGGATATTTCTCTCTAATAGTTTTGATGATTATTTTCATCTATGTCAATATCCTTCATTATTATTTATTGAGGTTAATTTGATACAATAAAATCTTCCATATTGTATCGAATGAGTTGTGTTTGACTGTGGATGTGCTATTTTTATACCATTCATGGTTTGTGGATCATGTATTGACATTTCGTATGCTAGTTTTAATACGGATGTTTATTTCAAACTTTTCATATGAGGAATGAATTGGACTTAGTAAGTGACGGGTGGATCCCGCTATAGCTCCTTGATTCATCGGTAGGTCTCATGAGACAAACTAGTGTCTTGGAACACAGCCTTGGAAAAATCTTATTTGTAGTCTTGGCACGAGGCCATGGCTATGTGGTTATGATAGTCTGACATTATGCATTCCATCATTATGAAAGTGGTTATTGATATTGCATGTGATTGTTCGACTAGTAGAATATCCATGTGAATAAGTCAATGGAATTATTTTATTTTATCTTTGCCAGATTATGCTGAAGTTCAAGTTTAAAAGGCTTTTGTTTTAGTTATAAATTGCTTTAAGTGTTTTTGCTTATCTATGAATGCTTCTGCTATATTTCTATCCTTACTGAGCATCTGAGCTCACTCCTTTCAATGATTTATTTTTCCCAGGATGTGAAGAAGTAATTTATGAATGACCTACAGGGATAGTATGAGGGGATATGAAGACAAGATGTTTTTTGTAGTTTTTTTACCTTATGATGTAATGTAAGACTTATGAATATATCTAGTGTTTCCAAGGCTACTAAACTAATCGGTCTTTCGAGACTTGATCCTTTGTGATCATGCCAATGTTATGTAACAATGCACCGACTCTGGGTATCTAGGGTCGGGGCATTACAATTGGTATCAGAGGAAGTTTAGTACAATCCTTGGAAGCTAGATTTAGATAAACTCTGATTAGATCACATAGCCCTAAGAGAGAATTTGAGGATTAGTATAGAAGAACATACTAGAATTTTGGTATTGTTGGTATTTTGTGAGTTTTCAGAGCAATACACCCCTGTCTGGATACGAGCAGGTAGAGGCGGCTGGGGCACAGATGTACCTAGGAATAAAACCCGAAAACACCGCTTTGAGCTAGACTCGAACGGGAACTGGTGCACAACAATGGGCCTTGCTGCACTCTTGGTTACGACACTCCCATGGGATATGATTTGGTAAATTCACAAGATTAGTATGAACCATTATTAAGGGAATAGAAAAAAATTCCCCTAAGAATATATGTCGGCAAATAGATAGTGGATAACCTAGATTTTAACATAGGGTACCCCAATTTAGGATATATTGTTCAATTACAAGATTATCCTATTATGTCTATTTTTTTACATTCTTATTAGATAAGTATTCAAAAACCCTAATTGTATTTTCTTTTTTTAGTTGAAACATGGAGGGAGCAAGATCACGAACAACTCTTCTCTCTCTTCCTAATGAACCACTTAAAAATTTTATCCATAAGTCATGTGCAGATGATGTTGAAACTTTTTCAAATGTCCAAGTTACATGCAAACAACTTTATGAGACATCCAATACCTCTATCATTGCATGATTCTTTCAAGGATCATGTACTGACTGTGGGATAATGTTGCGCTCTCAACTTTTTTACCACACTAAGCATGGGAAGTACCATCAGGGTCTTTTCAAATTATTCACTTTATCTCAAAATTACGATGCACTAAATGATTTTCTAGATGCTGTAGAAGAGGGAGACCTTTGAGTAGCCTATATGTATCAAATTATATATTTATTTCTTTTGGTATATATAGAAACTGATTTACCAAAACCTTATTTTGAAATATTTGAAGATGAATCAGTGAGAATTTTTCTAAAAAAACATGTTAAAGACGATGTCTCAAAATTATATATAAGAAATACCTATTTTTTTATGATGCATCGATGCTTCTGTCTATATAATCCAAGATGGATGAGGATTTTTTGGGTAAAGGAAGTAGATGATTTTGAAAAATTCTGGAGGTACCATTTTGACACATGAACGCATTCTACCAAAAGGCAAAATCTGCCTAGTCTCTCCAGAGTTCATGTTGTGATCCACATATCTCTAGTGACAAAATACATGCCTGACCCAACACATGTACTCACCTATGAATAATTAGAACTGGAACCCGATCTATCTTATTGTGAAGAGCCTATCAGAATTCTTCATACCAAAGATCAAGTGTTGAGAAACTGGATGACTCGTCTAGTAAAAGTTCTATGGAGAAATCATAAGATGGAAGAGGCAATGTGGGAACCCGAGGAACATATGATGAAGAACCTACATGGAAATAAATGGATGGTGAAATGTTTAAAAGTGTTAGTGCTCTTTATTGATGGGATTACATTGGAATAATTTTCTCATGTATGTGTAAACCTGCAATTTATCATGTGAAAATGATATTTGAGGGAGAATTATCTTTTCTGTTGCGTATATAGTTATAAATAATTATTTGGTCTTATATGATCATTAGGTTTGAGGAAATTACAAGTTATTATAATGAAAATGCAAGGTATGAGATAAGATTTGTGGTTAAATTATGTTATGGTTATTTTGAGGAATTTATCTCATTTTGGTAATGTTATAAAATATAGTTTTTGAAAAAGGACAACACGCAGACCGTGTGACAACCCATCCCGTCGGACAAAGCTGTGGGAATCGAACCCACAACTAATGTGCGATTGGGATTTATTGCCTACCACTGGACTACGTGAAGTCCCTGGTTATGTGACTATTATTTTTTAGTTAAATGATTTTATTGATCATTAATAATTTGATTTGGGATCTTATGTCTTATCAAATGAATACCCTTAGTATAGGAAAATGATTTGGTAATTAAGTGATAAATGTTATTTTGGAATTTGTTCGCTTTGTTGTATGGAGAATAGAATAGTATGGGATTTCATTTGATGAGTAATGGTGGATTTTTATCTATGTTTTTATCATGGATTTATAGTGATTTGGGTTGTTTATGGAAATGATTAGGATAATTACATTTAAGTATGTTACTTTAAGAGTAATTAATGTCATTTGGAGATACAATTTAATGTGGAAGACTACATTCTTATAAGTTTTGAGTTTCAATATTAGTTTGCATTATATTGAAGGATTTTAAGGAAAATTGATTATTTAATGGTATTTATTTAACTTTGGGGTATTGATGGTTTAATTTTACAAATTAAGATTAGTGTTTTTTAATGGAATACCCATTTGGTGGGGGGGAGTCATCAGATATTACACTAACCATTTTGGTTTTGATTAATCTCCAAAGACAAGGTAAATATATAGTTTATCCTACATGGATCATGTATTTCTATAGAAGTTTACTCTAGCTCTTCCATTGTGACCAAGCCTTCTTGAATACTCATTGTTCAAAAAAATAGAGTTAGTGGTAAAAAGTTATTAAAGAATGAAACTCTACGTAAAAAGTAAGTATATCTCTTTATGTTCTTAGTCAATATCATAAATGAATTCTTCATCCTTATGTAATGTAACTTAAAACAAAAAAATGTTGTCTGTTTACTTTTCTTACTAGGAGACTAAGGACCTTTTTCCCCAACACAAGTTTGTGATTTTATTATTGTTAACTTTCTCCTGATCATGTTTTCTATCCCTCTCCATCAGAACTTGAAACTTAGTTTATCATCCATATCCATGTTTTTCTATATGGAATCCTAGTATAGGTTATCTCAGGTGACCTTTGTACTTATCTTTCTTTCTTTTAAAGTGATAGTTTTATTGACTCTTTTTCTGATGTGGGACTTTCCATTATATTCCCAAGACCAATTTTAAAAATTTAGAGGACGAAATTTATTGAAGGAAGGGAGAATTTAACACCCCAAGCTTCCACGGTACACTTCTCTCTGAATAATACAGTAGCGTGTGTTGTACACAACTTCAAGTTCAAACACACCACAACCAATCAAACTAGCCGTTATGAATAGTAATACCTACCTTTTGAAATTTTATAAATTTTATCTTTCTAAATGGACTTCATTTTTGGATTCGTAATATCGAAATTATCTTAGGGTGAAATTTTGGTACTTTTCGGATAACTTTCATATTTTGATGAATAGTGAAAATTAATAAATTTTAATTAAAAACAAATTTTTTAATCGAAATAATTAATAGTGACAAATTATTAATTTCAGTGGTTTTAAAGTATATTTAGAATATATTTTTACCATTTAATACAATGTTGGTCATTGGATGAGATTTCACATTTAAACCAGACATAAACAAGTGTCAATATTTTGATAGCTATTATCTCTTAAAAACACGCTATTTGTTTTGACGAAGGGAATTAATTTTTAAATTAATTAATGCAACTGATATGTTTTGAATTTGGTAAAATAGACATAATTTTTGAATCCATAATATAAAATATAGCTTAGGCCTAATTTTTGGTATTTTTCTGGAAACTTTCATTTTTTGATGAATAGTGAAACCACTAAGTGGTAGTTAAAAAACTGAATTTTTCATAAAACATAATTTTACCGCTTCTGTGAGTGGAATTTCAAAAATCTGAGAGACACGGTTAATATCAAGGAGTAAAATGTGGTTCATTGAGATGAAAATAATTTTTGGTGAATAGTAACCTTTTAATTTTATTTACCATGGTTAAAAGTAAATAGGGTAATTAAGGGTAAAAATGATATTAATATTACCCTAACACATGTACTAATTATGTTGGACAAGTGTATCTCGACCGAAAACAACCTTAGGATTAAACTATTATAATTTAGGTCCACTTGGATTAGATTTGGACATTTATTATTATTTAATTCAAAGAAGAGTTAAAAGAGTTAAAATCTAAATTTATTTACTAAAACATTTTCAATACAAAGTTATACATAAGGTAAATTCTATTTTAAATATTCATTATAAATATAAAAAAATTTCCTACATAATATTATTTTATTTATAATTTTTAGACATTAAATAATTTAATTTATTTATGACACAATGATGATGCAGTAATTACCATAATAGTGAAAAATTAAAATAATTGATATTATAAATACCCAAATAAATATAATTGGAGGATTTTATTGAATTAAAATAATTCTATAGGTTAATATTACATATTAGGATTGATTTAATTGACTTTTTTTGAAGTAATCATTTTTTCATGAGTTTCACAAAATAAATTATTGAATAGTGTCCAAATTGACATAAAAGAGGTTTTAAAATAAATATTATATTATTAATTGATATTAAATTCCTAAAAATATACGGTTCAGCCAAGAGACTTATATCATGATATGTGTATCATTAATGGACCACTTGGGGGTCTTTTGGATGTATATAGTAAGTTTATTAACCATATAATATAAAAATACAAAGAGACATTGTAAAAGTGAAACTCATTAACTAAGAGTTAATACTTAAAGATAAGGTTAATATAATGACCCAAACCTGTCTAAATTATATTGGATGAGTGTTGTTCTACCTATAGTCACCCTAACCTTTAAATAATCCACTTTGGAGCCATTATAAACCGAGTATAAATTTATTATAAAATAATATTTCTAGCTTTTCCAAAGGTGCCCCTCACCCATCTTATAAAAAGGCACCCCCCCTTCTCATTACTTCAAACCTTGAAAGCCTTTTGGTTCGGCCAAAACCTTCCCAAATACTCTAGAAACTTCCCTAACTACAACCTAGAGGCCTTAGTTTGATCATAAATTCAACCTAAGGATCCCTTTTGATCAAATAAAAAGGAAGAACCCGAAGTAGAGGTAATGTTTTTACCACCCCTTTTCAAATTCTTTTCTTCTTAAACTGCTTATTTCTTTGTTATTCACATTATAAAATAATGAATCCAGTATCTACTATATACTATAATATTATTTTAAATATGGTACAACCATATTCAGTATTCTATCCATCCTTTGAATGACATGTCACCATACGTGCGTACGTACGGCTTACCGTCTCCACGTCGTGGTGTAATTGTCATTCAATAAATTATTATTTGGATGGGTATAATAATGATGTGTAATTCATGTAAATAATAAATATAACATGATAATTATTCTTTCTATATGATATACCATCCAATTATATATTATTTTAACATCAATAGAATGATATTGTCGCTCGTGCATACGTACGGACTACCGTCTCCACGAAAGCGATGAGATTCATTCTCCATCGTATCAATTCAAGTATAATTATCATTTTGTGATTTAAAAATAATGTTTAAGGACATGAAATAATTCTAGATATGATTAAGATACAACTTATCCATAACAAACATGGCTTACGTAACAAATAATATAAAGGAAAATGAGTAAGTTAACACCTGAAATGATGATAATACTAAGATATTATTAACAAATCAATGTTAAAAGATCATATATGATATCATATTAATGTAAATGATTATTGTATAATTCAATAACAATTATTTAACCATTATACATGAGGATAACCTACCGTAGACCAAGGAAAAAGTACAAAGTAAGTGGTTTCTTATCTCACTTTTAATTCCGTGACATTTCCATTGTTCACCAATAATTTATTACATGTGGTGTGTGTACTACCCATGTTTGTATTCATTGTGTAATATACTTTAATTCATGTATATTTACATCATCATTGTATGATACTTATTTCATGGGTGTAGGTTTTGTATTTTACCAAATCAATAACGGAATTTGGAATTTCAATTTCCACTCATTCAGCTTTACGCATACTTCATTGATTATTTTACTCCAAGATTATGTGTGGAATCACTATTCATTTCATTATGTCATAATTTCCACTCCCCTTTCTGTGGATATACTTTTTATACACATAATCACTCCATTGATAAATTCTCATGTCATCGGTATGAATTTGATAAGAGTAATTTTTACTCAATCTCGATTTGTTGAGATAAACATCCAATTTATTGGTGTTGTTTCTACAAGATTATGTGTGAATGTCCTTTGATTGTTTTAAACTGAATATCCAATCATATTTAGTGTATTTATATTTTTCACACATAACTATATAGTTGATTTGTCCTTAACATAAGGATACAGACTTTATAAGAGATTTCATCTCAATTTACATTCCATTGAGACTTCTTTGTTGTTATACACCAAATCAATTTTTTGTGGTGTATATAATGTACTTTGACATAGTATATCATGAATCCCTTTATTCTCATGATATTAAAAAGTCTTTTATTACCTCAATTATTTGTATTCATGTGTCTCTCCTTTGGTTAGAAACTCTAACCAAAGTATCATTTTTATATGTTTTCAAGATTTATTCTTCTAAATCTTTCTCATTAATGTCCATGTTTTAAAAATGGTTTTAAGGATTTATTTATATGGATATTATGGTTTTAAAATTAAAATTAATTTTAAAAGTTTCAAAGTGGTATGGGACACTATGATTCAAAAATATGTTTCTAAATGACTTCTTGACAAATAGTGTGACTTTTACATGATTTCAAGAAAAGGTGGGATATTTCTCTCTAATAGTTTTGATGATTATTTTCATCTATGTCAATATACTTCACTATTATTTATTGATGTTAATGTGATACAATAAAATCTTCCATATTGTATCGAATGAGTTTTTTTTGACTGTGGATGTGCTATTTTTATACCATTCATGGTTTGTGGATCACGTATTGACATTTCGTATGCTAGTTTTAATACGAATGTTTATTTCAAACTTTTCATATGAGGAATTCATTGGACTTAGTAAGTGACAGGTGGATCCCGCTATAGCTCCTCGATGCATCGGTAGGTCTCATGAGACAAACTAGTGTCTTGGCACAAGGCCTTGGAAATATCTTATTTGTATTCTTGGCACGAGGCCTTGGATATGTGGTTATGATAGTCTGGCATTTTGCATTCCATCATTATGAAAGTGGTTATTGATATTGCATGTGATTGTTCGACTAGTAGAATATCCATGTGAATATGTAAATGGAATTATTTCATTTTATATTTTCCATATTATGCTGAAGTTCAAGTTTAAAATGCTTTTGTTTTAGTGATAAATTGCTTTAAGTGTTTATGCTTATCTATGAAAGCATCTGCTATATTGTTATCCTTACTGAGCATCTGACCTCACCCCTTTAAATGTTTTATTTTTCCCAAGATGTGAAGAAGTAATTTATGAATGACCTGTAGGGATAGTATGAGGGGATATGAAGACAAGATGTTGTTGTAGTTTTTTACCTTTTGATGTAATGTAAGACTTATGAATATATCTAGTGTTTCCAAGACTACTAAACTAATTGGTCTTTCGAGACTTGATCCTTTGTGATCATTCCAATGTTATGTAATAATGCACCGACTCTGGGTATCTGGGGTCAGGGCATTACAGTTTGTATCAGTGGGAGTTTAGTACAAAACTTGGAAGCTAGATTTAGATAAAATCTGATTATATCAAACAGCCCTAAGAGAGAATTTGAGGATTAGTATAGAAGAACATACTAGAATTTTGGTATTGTAGATATTTTGTGAGTTATCCGAGAAATACATCCCTGTCTGGATATGAGCAGGTAGAGGCAGCTCTGGCACAGATGTACCTAGGGGTAAAACCCGAAAGCACAGCTTTGAGCTAGACTCGAACGGGAACTGGTGCACGACAATGGGCATTGTTGCACTCTTGGTTACGACACTCCCGTGAGATATGTTTTGGTAAATTCACAAGATTAGTATGAACCATTTTTAAGGGAATACAAAAAAATTCCCCTAAGAATATATGTCGGAAAATAGATAGTGGATAACCTAGATTTTAACATAGGGTACCCCAAGTTAGGATATATTGTTCAATTACAAGATTATCCTATTATGTATATTTTTTTACATTGTTATTAGATAAGTATTCAAAAACACTAACTGTATTTTCTTTTTGTTAGTTGAAACATGGAGGGAGAAAGACCACGAATAACTCTTCTCTCTCTTCCTGAAGAACTACTTACAATTATTATCCAGAAGTCATGCACATATGATGTTGAAACTTTTTCAAATGTCCAAGTTACATGAAAACAACTTTATGAGACATCCAATACCTCTATCATTGCATGATTCTTTCAAGGATCAAGTACTGACTATGGGATAATGTTGCGCTCTCAACTTCTTTACCACAATAAGCGTGGGAAGTACCATCAGGGTCTTTTCAAATTATTCACTTTATCTGAAAATTACGATGCACTAAATGATTTTCTAGATGCTTCAGAAGAGGGAGACCTTCGAGCATCCTATATGTATTAAATTTTATATTTTTTTCTTTTGGGATATATGGAAACTAATTTACCAAAACCTTATTTTGAAATATTTGAAGATGAATCAGTGAGAATGTTTCTAAAAAAAACATGTAAAAGACAATGTCTCAAAATTATATATAAGAAATACCTATTTTTATATGATGCATCGATGCTTCCATCGATATAATCCAAGATGGATGAGGATTTTTTGGGTAAAGGAAGTAGATGATATTGAAAAATTCTGGAGGTACCATTGTGACACATGAATGCATTCTACCAAAACGCAAATCTGCCTAGTCTCTCCAGAGTTCATGTTGTGATCCACATATCTCTAGTGACAAAATACATGCCTGACCCAATGCATGTACTCACCTATGAATAATTAGAACTGGAACCCAATCTATCTTATTGTGAAGAGGCTATCAGAATTCTACCTACCAAAGATCAATTGTTGAGAAACTGAATGACTCGTCTGGTAAAAGTTCTATGGAGAAATCATAAGATCGAAGAGGCAATGTGGGAACCCGAGGAACATATGGAGAAGAACCTATGTGGAAATAAATGGATGGTGAAATGTTTAAAAGTGTTAGTTCTCTTTATTGATGGGATTACATTGGAATAATTTTCTCCTATATGTGTAAACCTGCAATTTATCATGTGAAAATGATATTCGAGGAAGAATTATCTTTTATGTTGCGGATATAGTTATAAATAACCATTTGGTCTTATATGATCATTGGGTTTGAGGAAATTACAAGTTATTATAATGAAAATGCAAGGTATGAGATAAGATTTGTGGTTAAATTATGTTATGGTAATTTTGAGGAATTTATCTAATTTTGGTAATGTTATAAAATATAGTTTTTGAAAAAGGACAACACACAGACCGTGTGACAACCCGTCGCGTCGAACAAAGCTGTGGGAATTGAACCGACAACCAAAGTGCGATTGGGATTTATCGCCTACCACTGGACTACGTGAAGTCCCTGGTTAGTGTGACTATTATTTTTTAGTTTAATGATTTTATTAATCATTAATAATTTGATTTGGGATCTTATGTCTTATCAAATGAATACCCTTATTATAGGAAAATGATTTGGTAATTAACTGATAAATGTTATTTTGGAAGTTGTTCACTTTGTTGTATGGAGAATAGAATAGTATGGGATTTCATTTGATAAGTAATGGTGGATTTTTATCTATGTTTTTATCGTGTATTTATAGTGATTTGGGTTGTTTATGGAAATGATTAGGATAATTACTTTTAAGTATGTGACTTTAAGAGTAATTAATGTCATTTGGAGATAAAATTTAACGTGGAAGACTAGATTCTTATAAGTTTTTAGTTTCAATATTCGTTTGGATTATATTGAAGGATTTTAAGGAAAATTGATTATTGAATGGTATTTATTTAACTTTGGGGTATTGATGGTTTAATTTTACAAATTAAGATTTGTGTTTTTTTAATGGAATATCCATTTGGGGGGGGGGGGAGTCATCAGATATTATACTAACCATTTTGGTTTGGATTAATCTCCAAAGACTAGGTAAATATATAGTTTATCCTACACGGATCATGTATTTCTATAGAAGTTTATTCTAGCTCTTCCATTGTGACCAAGCCTTCTTGAATACTCATTGTTCAAAAAAAATAGAGTTAGTGGTAAAAATTTATTAAAGAATGAAACTCTACTTAAAAAGTAAGTATATCTCTTTATGTTCTTAGTCAATATCATAAATGAATTCCTCATCCTTATGTAATGTAACTTAAAACAAAAAAATGTTGTCCGTTTACTTTTCTTACTAGGAGACAAATGACCTTTTCCCCAACACAAGTTTGTGATTTTCTTATTGTTAACTTTCTCCTGATCATGTTTTCTATCCCTCTCCATCAGAACTTGAAACATAGTTTATCATACATATCCATGTTTTTCTACATGGAATCCTAGTATAGGTTATCTCAGGTGACCTTTGTACTTATCTTTCTTTCTTTTAAACTGATAGTTTTATTGACTCTTTTTCCGATGTGGGACTTTCCATTATATTCCCAAGACCAATTTTAAAAATTGCGAGGATGCAATTTATTTAAGGAAGGGAGAATGTAACACCCCAAGCTTCCACGGTACGCTTCTCTCTGAATAATATAGTAGCGTGTGTTGTACACAACTTCAAGTTCAAACACACCACAACCAATCAAACTAGCCGTTATGAATAGTAATACCTACTTTTTGAAATTTTATAAATTTTATCCTTCGAAATGGACCTCATTTTTGGATTCATAATATCGAAATTAGCTTAGGGTGAAATTTTGGTACTTTTAGGATAACTTTCATATTTTGATGAATAGTGAAAATTACTAAATTTTAATTAAAAACAACTTTTTTAATCGAAATAATTAATAGTGATAAATTATTAATTTCAGTGGTTTTAAAGTATATTTAGAATATATTTTTACCATTTAATACAATGTTGGTCATTGGATGAGATTTCACATTTAAACCAGACATAAACAAGTGCCAATATTTTGATAGCTATTATCTCATAAAAACATGCTATTTGTTTTGACGACGGGAATTAATTTTTAAATTAATTAATGCAAATGATATGTTTTGAATTTGGTAAAATAGGCATAATTTTTGAATCCATAATATAAAATATATCTTAGGCCTAATTTTTGGTATTTTTCTGGAAACTTTCATTTTTTGATGAATAGTGAAACCACTAAGTGGTAGTTAAAAAACTGAATTCTTCATAAAACGTAATTTTACCGCTTCTGTGAGTGGAATTTCAAAAATCTGAGGGACACGGTTAATATAAAGGAGTAAAATGTGGTTCATTGAGATGAAAATAATTTTTGGTGAATAGTAACTTTTTAATTTTATTTACCACGGTTAAAAGTAAATAGGGTAATTAAGGGTAAAATTGATATTAATATTACCCTAACACATGTACTAATTCTGTTGGACAAGTTTATCTCGACCAAAAACAACCTTAGGATTAAACTATTATAATTTAGGTCCACTTGGATTAGATTTGGACATTTATTATTATTTAATTCAAAGAAGAGTTAAAAGAGTTAAAATCTAAATTTATTTACTAAAACATTTTCAATATAGGGTTATACATAAGGTAAATTCAATTGTAAATATTCATTAGAAATATAAAAATATTTCCTACATAATATTATTTTATTTATAATATTTAGACATTAAATAATTTAATTTATTTATGATACAATGATGATGCAGTAATTACCATAATAGTGAAAAATTAAAATAATTGATATTATAAATACCCAAATAAATATAATTGGAGACTTTTATTGAATTAAACTAATTTTATAGGTCAATATGACATATTAGGATTGATTTAATTGACTTTTTTCGAAGTAATCATTCTGTTATGAGTTTCACAAAAATCAAGTATTGAATAGTGTCTAAATTGACATAATAGAGTTTGGAAAACAAATATTATATTATTAATTGATATTAAATTCTTAAAAATATAAGGTTCGGCCAAGAGACTTATATCATGATAGGTGTATCATTATTGGACCACTTGGGGGTCTTTTGTATATATATAGTAAGTTTATTAACCATATAATATAAAAATACAAAGAGACATTGTAAAAGTGAAACTAATTAACTAAGAGTTAATACTTAAAGATAAGGTTAATATAATGACCCAAACCTGCTTAAATTCTATTGGTTGGGTGGTTTTCGACCTATCCTCACCCTAACATTTAAATAATCCACTTTGGAGCCATTATAAACCGAATATGAATTTATTATAAAATAATATTTCTAGCTTTTCCAAAGGTGCCCCTCACCCCTCTTATAAAAGGGTACTCCCCCTTCTCATTACATCACACCTTCAAAGCCCTTTGGTTCGGCCAAAAACTTCTCAAATACACTCTAAACTTCCCTCACTACAACCTAGAGGCCTTAGTTTGATCATAAAGCCATCCTATGGATCCCTTTTGATCAAATCAAAAGGAAGATCCCGAAGAAGAGGTAATATTTTTACCACCCCTTTTCAAATTCTTTTATTCTTCATCTTCTTCTTTATTTTTTATTCCCATTATAAAAGAATTAATCCAGTATCTCCAATATACTATAATATTATTATAAATATGGTACAACAATATTCAGTATTCTATCCATCCTTTGAATGACATGTCACCTTACGTGCGTACGTACG
This sequence comes from Viscum album, assembly GCA_963277665.1. Taxonomy (NCBI): domain Eukaryota; kingdom Viridiplantae; phylum Streptophyta; class Magnoliopsida; order Santalales; family Viscaceae; genus Viscum; species Viscum album. Next base: position 779,548,610 of record OY728158.1, read on the forward strand.
GCTTACCGTCTCTACGTCGTGGTGTAATTTTCATTCAATAAATTATTATTTGGATGGGTATAATAACGATGTGTAATTCATGCAAATAATAAATATAACATTATAATTATTCTTTATATATCATATAATATCCAATTATATATTATTTTAACATCAAAAGAATGATATTTTCGCTCGTGCGTACGTACGGACTACCGTCTCCACGAAAGCGATGAGATTCATTCTCCATCATATCAATTCAAGTATAATTATCATTTGATGATTTAAAAATAATGTTTAAGGATATGATATAATTCTGGATATGAATAAGATACAACCTATTCATAATAAACACGGCTTATGTAACAAATAATATAAAGTAAAATGAGTAAGTTAACACCCGAAATGACGATAATACTAAGATATTATTAAAAAATCAATGTTAAAAGATCATATATGATATCATATTAATGTAAATTATTCTTTTATAATTCAATAACAGTTATTTCACCATTATACAGGAGGTTAACCTACCTTCGACCAAGGAAAAAGTACAAAGTAAGGGGTTTCTTATCTCACTTTTTATTCCGTGACATTTCCATTGTTCACCAATAATTTATTACATGTGGTGTGTGTACTGCCCATGTTTGTATTAATTGTGTAATATACTTTAATTCATGTACATTTACATCATCATTGTATGATCCTTCTTTAATGGGTGTATTTTTTTATGTTACCAAATCAATAACGGAATTTGGAATTTCAATTTCCACTCATTCGGCTTTACGCAAACTTCATTGATTATTTTACTCCAAGATTATGTGTGGAATCACTATTCATTTCATTATGTCATAATTTCCACTCCCCTTTCTGTGGATATACTTTTTATACACATAATCACTCCATTGATAAATTCTCAAGTCATCGGTATGAATTTGATAAGAGTAATTTTTACTCAATCTCGATTTGTTGAGATAAACATCCAATATATTGGTGTTGTTTCAACAAGATTAAGTGTGAATGTCCTTTGATTGTTTTACACTGAATATCTAATAATATTTAGTGTATTTAGATTTGTCACACATAACTATGTAGTTGATTTATCCTTAACCTAAGGATACGACCTTTATGAGAGATTTCATCTCAATTTACATTCCATTGAGACTTCTTTGTTGTTATACACCAAATCACTTTTATGTGGTGTATATAATGTTCTTTGACATAGTATATTATGAATCCCTTTATTCTCATGATATTAAAAAGTCTTTGATTACCTCAATTATTTGTATTCAAGTGTCTCACCTTTGGTTAGAAACTCTAACTAAAGTATCATTTTTAAATGTTTTGAAGATTTATTCTTATAAATCTTGCTCATTAATGTAAATGTTTTAAAAATGGTTTAAGGATTTATTTATATGGACATTATGGTTTTAAAATTAAAATTACTTTTAAATGTTTCAAAGTTTTATGAGACACTTTGATTCAAAAATATGTTTCTAAATGACTTCTTGATAAATAGTGCGACTTTTAAATGATTTCAAGAAATGGTGGGATATTTCTCTCTAATAGTTTTGATGATTATTTTCATCTATGTTAATATCCTTCATTATTCTTGATTGAGGTTAATCTGTTACAATAAAATCTTCCATATTGTATCTAATGAGTCATGTTTCACTGTGGATGTTCTATTTTTATACCATTCATGGTTTGTGGATCATGTATTGACATTTCGTATGCTAGTTTTAATACAAATGTTTATTTCAAACTTTTCATATGAGGAATGCATTGGACTTAGTAAGTGACGGGTGGAGCCCGCTATAGCTCCTCAATGCATCGGTAGGTCTCATGAGACAAACTAGTGTCTTGGCACAAGGCCTTGGAAAAATCTTATTTGTAGTCTTGGCACGAGGCCTTGGCTATGTGGTTATGATAGTCTGGAATTATGCATTCCATCATTATGAAAGTGGTTATTGATATTTCATGTGATTGTTCAACTAGTAGAATATCCATGTGAATAAGTAAATGGAATTATTTTATTTTATCTTTGCCATATTATGCTGAAGTTCAAGTTTAAAAGGCTTTTGTTTTAGTTATAAATTGCTTTAAGTGTTTATGCTTATCTATGAATGCTTCTGCTATATTTCTATCCTTACTGAGCATCTGAGCTCACTCCTTTCAATGCTTTATTTTTCCCAGGATGTGAAGAAGTAATTTATGAATGACCTGCAGGGATAGTATGAGGGGATATGAATACAAGATGTATTTTGTAGTTTTTTTACCTTATGATGTAATGTAAGACTTATGAATATATCTAGTCTTTCCAAGACTACTAAACTAATCGGTCTTTCGAGACTTGATCCTTTGTGATCATGCCAATGTTATGTAACAATGCACCGACTCTGGGTATCTAGGGTCGGGGCATTACATTCAATCTAATCACTTTATTGAGAGTCTTGGGTAATGTAGAAAAACTAGATATTCCTTGATTCTGTTTGAAATAATAATATTCAAGTATGCTACATTCATGATAGAGGTAATCATTAATTAAAAATACCTTTGTATAATTATCCACTATTTTTGGAGACCTTTACATTTAATCCTTCTCAAGCCTTAGAGGCCATGAAATTCTAGTGGGGTAGCCACATTACAAGATAATATATCCCTACCTAACTATCTATTGTGTATATTATTGTTTTATATTCAGTAAGTGTTGGAGAGATGGTGTTTCCATGGTAATTCTAGGGAGAGAATCATTGTTATGGGTTGATATAAAGGGTTCCTACATTTTCCTTGAAAAATGGGTTCACAATCCATATTACATAATTGTTTTACACATTTTTCCATCTTTATCTCCAAAAAAGTCTATACATTAAAAAAATTGTTCTTTAAATTGAAAAAAATAGAACAAAAGAAAAAAATTGAGAAAAGTGGATGGTTACTCATTATTATTCACTGCATGGCTATGACCCACAATGTTGGACAATGGGGAGAGTGAGTTAGAAGTGATAAACCTTGTGAGGGGTTGATTGTGTACATATATTAGTCAAAATTGCTAAATTTTGACATGTTTTGTACATAAGAGATCAAACACTCCTCTTATGCCTCAAATTTTTAAACATTGAATCCTATTAGCCCTTGAACCTATGAAAAACCTGTTGGAAGTCCTCTTAAGTAGCACACTAGTTTCTGCTGGTATAGAACATAGAATCATTTAAATCATATGGTCGGATCACATGAACTCTGGTAAAAGATCATAAATCCACTTTTATATGTTCCTTGAGTGAAGAGGGAAAATTGTTAGGTGATGTAGGTTGCGACATGTTTCATGGGTGAACAAATGAAGGTGAATGAATTTGAATGCATGAAAAGAAAAATGATAAGAAAATTGATTCCATAAATGAGAAATGATGATTTTCATTATGTTTTAACACCTTTGATTTTGTAATGGGACATGATTAAGATATAATAATTTTACAAGAAGTGCATATGTTTAGGTGTGGGGGTGTGATCATACCATGATTCAGTGTTTTATTTTCACTCTTACACAACTATGCTATAATTGTTTTGTATTGAAAATTATAAAAATAATAACAAATTGAACATCATGTTTCATACCATTATTTTGTGTTTATCACTATAAAAATGGGAAATGATAATTTTTTTTATGATTTCAATGTTGGAGGATATTATTTGGAGTACCCATGATGAATTTGAAAAAAATGGGCCAAAATTTCATGGATCCAAGAAGACCTGTCAACTATTTTTCCTATATAGAAAGTTTTCTGCATACAAATGGGCTATTATTTTGTATTCTAGTCCAAACATTAATTGTGTATAACTATTAAGAAGAAACCCAAGCCTAATTCTACCAGAACGGGGCCCAGCTGACCTGATATGTCAAGAACACTGAATTTGTGTGATGTCAAAGTGGCATTCTGTAATCTGTCCATAACTCTGGATCAACATGTCCAATTTATGCTAAAAATTTGGTGGAGATAGTCAGGAAGTGGGGCTATAACTTTACGATTTTGAAAAAAGGGATATCCGATTTTCTAATGTCCTAAACGCGTGGTATAAGTGGTTTGAATAAATATGTGATCCCAAAACCACCTTCCCATTTTCCTATAAAATGGAACCATGGGGTCTTCATTTGGGAGCTCGAACTAGAGGCAAGGTTATTCCATTTTGGAGTCCCAACGGAGTCCTCCAACTAATATTTGATGTTCTGGAGGCCATTTTATGTTTCACCTCATCATCTATCTATTCCTCCCCTCCCATGGGTTTCTAAACCCCTTGTGATCACTTGAGGAGGAACATGTTGTAAATATAGAGCTTGATGTTGTAATATTTGAATGGCATTTTTAATTCCATGTTTTTATGTTGTTTTTATTCATCCTTTATTTTTATTTAATTGTGTTATGTACTGGTACATCATGCTTGATGCATATGATCATGCTTGGGGTTACCCATTCATGTGATATTTCACACACCATTCAGCACTTCTTCTTCCCCCTTTCAATTATAGTGTTTGTGTGGTTCATATTGTTCAATTGAACTCACATAAAAACTATCATGGACATTTAATTTAAAGGAATGGTAACACATTTAAATAGATTACAATCCTAGACAACACATCAAGTTCTTCATGTGTTTCTTTGGTGAGTTTTATTTATGTAGTCGAACACAAATCACCCAATCATCGGTGGTATTCGGTGAATAATTGTGTGTTTCTGAATGAACCCTAGGAGGTATCCTAGTATAAAATAAGTAAAATTATAGTTATAGGTGTTAAAAACTAGGTATTAAAAGATAATAACCCTATCTCTTAAAGAGATGAAGTATTAGCATCGTGATATTTCCTTGGGTTGATCACACCTAATAAATCTTGGCCATTCATGCTTTGTTTTATCACATTCATATTTTCTATTGTCATATTTAATCATAGATCCCAAGAATTATAAAACCACATTTCTCTTTTTTTACTTTTATAATCAAAACCAAATTTTGTAATTAATAATCTAAGGCTCCGTCGAGAGACGACCTAGGGTTGCTGCTATACTACAGAAATTCTAGTTAAAAATCAACTTATAATTTGATGTGCCTGAGGACATAATCAGTGACCTAGGTTTTGGCAAATAAATTTATTTTTTAAAGATGTTTCTAGGTTGGTTTTGATTTCCAGGTTATATTTTTGTAAATCTTAATTTTTAGATTTATATTCAAACAAGAAGTGTTGAATTTAATAATGAAACATATTTCAAATATTTGGGGGGTTGTGGTTACCAAATGGAATTTTAGCTCATGCCGATATATATTTTAGGTTTTAGGTTCCCAATTTATTTAATCATGTTCATCATTTATATTGTTGGGAGAGTTTGGTGATAGTTAGAAACTAATGTTTTCATAGAGATGTTTCGGGCATGGGATAAATAATTTTGTTGATATTTTATTTTTAGTTAGTTTTGTATTTGATTCCTTGTTTTTTTATTTCTTTTATGGTTTTTTTTTAGATGTAATAAAAATTGGTCAGATCATTCAGGTTAGTTGTAACCATTTAGCATGTTATTTATTTTTGGAACTTGAATTTATTTATTCCTCTTTCCTTTATCTCTATTTTGGGTGAAATATGCCCCAAAGGGATTACTGTGATTCCAGGCACTAGTTTTCCACCCATGGGGATCCAGAACACCCATTGTTCCTTGTGGAGGACATTTTCATGTGATAGGATTAATGGAATATCTGGTTGGATTGTTATAATAACTACCAGTATCTACACTCTATTCTATAATATAGGATGTTAATGTATCAGTCGTTCTTATGCATGGACTACCACCTCAAAAATGAAAAAAAATTCACCTTCCACATCCTTATTTCTGGGATGGTTATTATTATGATTATAATGTTTATACGATATATTTTTCCATAGTTATATTTTTTAATTATAATATCATATCTACCAATATTCCCCAAAATCCATTGGAATATGTCAACATATCTTGTGCATACATGTGGACTACAACCTCTATGATGTGACATGATATGTTTTTAAATTCCATGTTAAATATATTATAATATGAAAATATTTAATGAATATATATTATATATATGATATAATAATGATTCTCGAATGGTGGATTATTATTTACCTTTGATTCATTCATTCTGTCAAAAACTGTGTATGACCAACCATCTCCATGAATGGTGTAGTTATTTTTGAGACATAAAGATTTTATGGATGAATATAAATATGTATTTAATGAATATATATGATATTTATATCATGATTAAAAATATGGTTATGATGAAACCTTGATCAAATTAGTGTGAGCAGAACTACGAAACAAATATTCGCTTGAAGAACAAAATTGTTAACACCCAAAGATGGGGATTTAAACAAGGAATTATTATTAAATGGGTATTAAAATGATATAATTCGATAATATATGATATAATAGGTATTTAAATGATATATAAATAAATTATAATAAATTATATTATATAATATAGAAGTTTAGATAACTTTTAAAGAAATTTGAATTTGAGGTAAGAGATTTTAGTCTTACTTTTATTTCAATGTGAAACATTTCATATTCACAATTTTTTCCTTTTTAGTGATTCAAATAATTACCATGAATGTATTTTATGAATAATTTTTTTAAAATTATGTCTATCTAAAATTCCATATAATCTTCTCTATTTCATTATGTTTTTTATGCAGTGATTACCAAAGTGGTAGGAGTTATTTATTTCAATATTTTATCATCGACATATGTTGGATGTTGTAGACCTATTTTTATTTATCAAGTGTATATACTACCAATTTGAGATTTTATTTAATGATTACCCTTCTTTTCATGATATTTTAAGATTTATTTTATTTTAGTCCTTCAAGGGGATTATTATTCAAATGTTACCAATTTTGTAAGAGATTTAGGTAAAAATCTCATTATTTATCTATATTGTTTATTATTTAGTTTTAATTGATGAAATTTAAAGATATACCACTAATTAATATCATAAATTTTCACCTCCAATGGCTATTTCAAACTATTACATGTTTTATTATCATTTTAATTTCATTATGCAACAAATAATTATAAAAATGAATTTGAGTAAAACTAACTTTATTTAACTATTCATTTGAAAATCCTTTTTTAACATCCATGTTTTCTAAACATGTCATCAAGAATTGTTTTTCTATTCTGAAATTAATTATTAAATTCATTTTTCCCATTTATAGAATTTATCAAAATGGATTAGATGGAATATTATTGTTGTTTCTTGAATGATGTAACACTGAATTCTTACAAAAAATGTGAATGGAATCTTTATTTGAAAATGAAAAACATGAACCAAATTTCCCATTGTCATGACCGCACAATTCTTTGAATGTCCCATAACAATTTTACAAGGAACATTTTAACGGAATTTTCTTCTTTAATATTTGGTAATTATTTATATTTTATTAAAATTATTTTAATTTTAAAAGGGTATCTTCTTAAGGAATAATATTATTTATCTTTCAGAGTCACTTTTCTTCTCTGATAACATCCTTTAATGTTAACTAGGCTTTAATGGGTATGTGGTTCAATGATTCTATCATATTTAATTTCCTAGATAATTTATAACTATTTTTTAATGATGAATCATTGAAATCTATTTTTTCCCATTAATTAAATAATTTATTAAATAATATTTAGGAAATTTATATCTCCTCAAAGGGTTATGCTATAACTAAATGAGGAAATGTTAGTGGAACCCACTTCTTTTACTTGGGTAATGATAATATGTATGTTTTGTGATATTGTGGAACACTTATGTATGATTTTCATTATGTGATTGGTGTTTCTAGAATTATATATCTCTCCAATACATTGGATAAATATATAAATAACATATGATAATAAATACTAGAATGGGGAGTGAACATAGTTTAATAAGGGACTCTGTCCACTATGATAATATTAGGAGTGATCCATGAAAAATGGTATGTTGTATTGGGGATTGAACCAAATCCCATATGATAGTCGTGGATATAATCCATCAATGTAGAAATGATTTTATATTCATATGTGTATGAGACAAACATATGTATTTTTTTACAACATTAAGCTCTTATAGATCACGTTATTTGATTACTTGTTAATTAATGTCTAATAAAACACCATGATTTATTACATGACTAAATTCTATTATCATTTATATACATTGTTTGGTTTTAAAATATTTTTATCATGGTATCTCACCCTTATGTTCATGTTATAGTTGTGTGATCATTAATATCACCCTTATTTACAATTACTGGAAAATTGATCTTACTCTTTCTTAAGTATCCTTTTACAAAGTTATAATTAAAGGTTTTAAATTTCATATATCTAATAAGGGTTTATGTTGTCTAGGAATTAGTGGGTGATGATGTATATCTCTTATGAACCAGTTGTTTATTTTTCGATCTTCCCAAAGAAAAATACTTATATGAGTTGATCATTATGTTATGGATTTAATATTCAACTAAAAATATGTAATATTTATATATGAAGAATAAGGTTTTCTATAACAAAAGAATAATTAAATATAATTATAGGGTCAACACCATATAGATATTAGTTTTCCCTTGATCAATTATTCATTTTAATATTTAGAATGATCTAATTCATTGAGTTTTTTTATTAAACTGAAAATTAATTAAAACTAACATAATTAACATTAAATGGAAAGTATTTTGAATAATAATTTCCTTTATATTGGAATTATTTGATAAATTATATTCCTAATGTGTAATATGTTGCGGTGTGAAAATTATTATTTTTAATAACCAGTTTTCTTTTATTTATTCTTCATTCAAAAAACCATTTATTTCATTTGATCAAATATATCAATCAATTTAATTGTGTGGTAACAATATATAATGTTTAAATATTTCAAAATCAAACATATTATATGATCAATAATAAACATAAGATATATATTTTATACAATAACCTATCATTCTATAATGAATAAATAAATAAATATTAATTAGAAAAAAATAATTTTATAAGAATAAAAGAATTGATTCATAAAGAAATTATCAATGTCTAAAATATTATAATATAAATATATAATCACCCTTTATTATAACCCAAACACAACATAACCATCCTTCAATATCCTGGTCATTAAACATTGTAGTATAAAGAATAAAAAACAAAACTAAAAATTATATAATAATTTTCTATCTTGTACCTTCCTCTCTTTATATACTTTCTTATTATCCCTTTAAATGTGTTTGTTTGAATTTATTGTATGAGTAATTAGACCATATATATCGACACATTTAATTATATTGAAAACCCAAAATATTCCCATTTTTATTATCACATTCATTCATATTATGGTCATGATACAAGGGTAATCTATAATCTTAGATAGTAGAACCGTGAAGTGGAACTCCCTGAAATGATTGTGGTCTTATATATATCTCATTATAATTATTAACATTAAAAATTAGTATTTCCTTATCGATAATGGTTTTTAATTTATCATGTTTCAAAAAATAATTTTATCCGTTCACCATGAAATAAAACCCCCTTAAAATGAATTTTTTTCATTCTTTATAAAAATCACAACTTTTGAAGATTTGGGTGTGGATTAAATATATACGAAGACTTATTTATTAGGAGAAAATATTCAAAAATGCATCCATCCACTCAAAACACCCATGGTTTATCTACGTTATAAATCAGATGCTCATATTCAAAATGAAACCCCTGATATACTACAACTTGGTTTGTCCATATAGTTTATCAAAATTACCATCAACTCATACCCTTTTTGTTTTTAATTTTAAAATAATCAAAATTATATTTTCTTAAGATCAATTCCATGATTATTCATTTCATTAACTTCTCCCATGGTTTACATGATTGAAAAAATAAAATAATAAAAAATATTAAATAGTAACTGTAGTAACTAGAATATAAAAAACTGTGTAAACATGTTAATACATCCAAATTTTAATATTTATAATTTTTCATATAATACTATTAATTAAAATAATAAAATTTATAACTAATCTAAATGAGGTTAAAAACATTTCATAAATTTTATGATATTTTCACTAATCAAGTGGCTTTCAAATTTGATGATCGATGGGGTGGATTTCTCATTATCAGGGTTTTGGGTGGATATCCAAGAACATTCCCCATGTTTTATTTACAATGGTAACCCATATTTAATTGATAAGCTATAATTTATTCATATAGAAGTAGGTTGTTTTTTCGGATCTATATTCTATTAGTAGAATATTTTTATGGATGAAAGTGAAAATTGGGGTTTAGTCAATTATAATATGGTATTATGTATTAAAAAGTATGGGGAGTGATGAAAACATACTTATATTTCCTTCAAATTTGAAAGAATAAATAATTTTTTTATTGGTATGTTTGGATATTTTATTTTGGAAGTGGTTATTATATTTATTTATTTTTATCCCCCTTGATATAATTTTATGGAAATACAATTTTCATGGGAGTATGTATTATGAATATTCCATTTATAGATTGAAGTTTTTAATGTATTAAGTGATTTATTATATATCTAGGTATCGATGTTTTATTCAATATGGAAACCTCATGATTCATCATTTAGATAGATTTTCATCTTGAAATGTTTTCAGTTAATGATCTAAGAGAAATATGGTTAGTAATGGTAAAAATGATGTTTTTATGGCTATTATGATACCCCAACTAAGTTGGATATGGGTGGATCTATTTTTGGGATGGTATGAAACTATATGAATAATGTGGGAATTTTATGGATGGTTAATGATGTTTTGCTAGATTTTGAGGTGATCCAAAATCATGTCATCTCAAGTATGACTGGGGGGGGGGGGGTTGAGAGAAATAAATGTCTACATTAGTGTATGTCAAAATTAAAGATGATATAATATTTGTAAACTTCAGTTTCTGTGAATATGAAAATAGATACAGAAAAAAGATAATTTAATAAATGTTTAGGGGCTGAGTAACTATTTTAAGAGGTCTAGTTTTTTGACATATTTGGATAGGGTGGGTGGAATGAAACCTATATAAATGTGTAATCGCATATCTCTTAATAAAAAAAATACATTCTTTTGTTATGAGTTAATTTACTAGAGTGGGTAGTGTATTAGGGGATGGTTTGGTGGTTGATGAGACCCAAGTGATTATTGTTTTTGAGTCATCATCAGAAGCTTCTAGGTTGAACCTTCAGTCAAAATAATGATAATATATTTAAACCAATAAGATATTGATAAACCATTGTAAATAAATTTTAATATTTATTGAATGAGTTTTCAATAGTTTTATCATAGTTTTTTTCTGGAGATTACATTCTTTTTTTAGGAATGAAGTTCACTAAAATAATGGTTAAAAATTTAATCATATTTATTATGGGTGATTTTTAGGGAGATGATGTAAATTTTATATTGTTGATGGATGATGTAAATATAAAATTACATTATTCTACTTATAATCACATTGATATGGTGGTTAGTAAAGGTTATGGGAGTAGAAGATACATGAGATAATGTGGCGATTTAAAATTGTTCCATCATAATCTCAATACAACAGACGAGATTTAAATGAATGAAATTACTATAAATAAATTAGATTATCGTATATAATTTATAATTACATATAAATTTAGATGAATTTATTAATGGTTAAATTTAATTATTTGACCATAAATGATAATTGATATTTCTAATTCTATAAGATCTCAAACTAGAGTTCCTCTATTGACATTAACTCTTTCTTTACTAATCATAAGAAATTAATATTTATTCGTAAGATGCTAGAAAAAAGAAACATATTTATTAGTGATTTTTTATGTTGACATTATAGGAATATTTCTTAAGATCCAATCTCAATAATTTGATCAAATCTGGAGAGAACCTATCTATTCAGCTCCCTATAACTTGAGAATAGAAGTAGAAAAATGATCCCCATAAACATGACACGGGGGAATAAAAATAATTAAATATTTTGATTTAAATTAAATAAATTCAACAAATTCAATTTTTATGTTCAATAAAAACCTTTTGTATCATATTATTAAAACATATTAATTATTTAAACAAATATATTTTTATGTGACATATACAAAAATATATCCTGAGAAAAGTTAATTCATATAACTAAACCAACAATAATTGTATTGACTTAGAATATTTACACAATTTATGTTTTCCATTAATGTTACAGAATCCTAAAACATAAAATAATTATATCTTTTGATAAAATATCTCATTTTAATTTTTATTTATATATTTATATATCCCTAGATAATTTATGAATAAAATAAATGATAAATTCCAATTCAATTTTTATTATATTTTGAAAATTATTTTTATATTAGGTTTGATATTACTGAAATAGAAATATATTATGATTATATTCTAAAAAATATATTCAATTAAACCTAAATAATTTATTAATAACAACTATGTATAATGTGGATATTATTTGTAATAAAAACACCCATATGTATGAAACTGTGTAACATATTCCCTTCATCCACTAGTATATCATCAAGAAGTACCCATAAATGTGTCATCATCCATAATGATTATTAAATGTTTTTTTTCATTCAAAAAGGAACTTTCTTACAATAAATATAGAAATATATTAGACAAAATCTTCTATGAAAATAAATGGTCACGAAATATATTATTTCATAACATAGAATGGAAAACTTTATCTTGATTATTTATTTAATATCATATCAATTACGACAGACCTATTGTAGGATACTTCTACATTAGCATATATGTCATGGTTTTCATTATACATAAAAATTTAAAAATAATATAATACATTATTGTTTAGTTATATATTATTTAAATACACACAGATACACTAAAATATACTAGAAATCAATGAAATAAAAAATATGGAGTTCCTTTTGCTGGGTACAACTTCAAGATACCCTTTCTTTGAGTTCAAGATGTGAAATAATTATTAGATAATTTATAAAGGATTATTAACCCCAAACACTAATAATATCACACAATACATATCCTATAATACTAATCTGTCTATAACATTGGAAATTATGATGAAATATCTAGGTTTTTCTTATAGTGGGCAACAAATTTTACCTATTGATATGCCAAAAAATCCACGGACAATATGACATATTATGTTAGGGTTAATTAAAAATATGAGATATTAATAAAAAATGTACACATATAATTGAATAAATTATAAAATAACATAAAATTACATTTTATTTTTATAATTAACCAACATTAATATACTCTCACTTTCACTAGACTCAACTAATACCAATCATTATCCTACATGCTCTCCCATAATGCTCACTCTTCTAAAAAAATAATTTTATTTTGTGAATCTACCACATTATAATATTTGAATAATCAATACACTGAGACATTATATATTTAATTAAATTTCATCAAGATGTTATGTTTTAAATAATATATCCACATTTATTTCTTAGTTGCATTACATTCTATAATATACCTTTTTTTATAATATTAGGTAATGTTTGATTTCAAATATATCTGATATATTTGGAAACTAATTTAACTATATTCTCCTATAACCAACTCAAAATATCCTCTATAAACTATTGGAATATACATTGTCTATATCATGTACTTTATAATAGTTTTAACTACCACATAATGATTCTCTCATGAGATTTTATGTTATTTTTCAATTATTATTAAGAGGTATATAACATCAAGTGTAAAATATAATGTAAAATACTTGATAAATTATTTTGATATTGAATAGGGGTTTTTAATCAATCTTTCATTATCATATTATGTTTGAGTTCACCTCTACTTATAGAGATATGTACCCAGTGTCCAAATTAAAAAATATATCTTATATTATATTATTTTTATTTTCTCAATACCTTATTAATGTATGTATTTTTAAATTGTTTAATAACCAATTACAAATATCACTATGATATTTCACCCATAAATATTTTCTACAACACTAATGTCATTAGTGTATATGAATTAATTTATCTAAGTGACCTATCAAAATAATATAAATATATGTTATCTGATTAATAATATTCCATCAACATCTATCACTACGAAAATGATGAAACTATTATGAAAATCATATAGAAATAGAAATCAGTTTCATTATTAATATTACACAATTTTATTATAGAATAATACAAATCATACATTGATTTTGATGTCTATTTCAAATTATAAATAAAGAATTTTAGTTTTATTTTTTATTTTTATTATTTGGAGTCACAAACCCTTATAGTTGTGCTATATAAAAATATTCCATAAGTTACCATGTTAGTAATGTGGGTTTTCTATAAATTTTACAAAAATCATAATTAAAATAGAAATAAAAATTCTAATGAATTATAGCAAAGTAACAGGTGAGAAGATTACACAATATTTTTACCTTAACATTTATCAAAATAAATTATAACTAGTAGTTACTTATAAATACTAAATTTACCATCCTAACTTATATTTTTATCGAATTCCAATTTATTTGAAATGGGATTCAGTCATGTTTATGGCTTAAAAAAAGTCATAAATTATTATTTTCTATATTGAACCCCTTTATGAATTCAGATTTTATTTTGATATGGAGTCTTTTGGGTCAATTATTTTCTTCTTATAGGATATGGGTTCATTATTCAGATCAAATAACGTTTCCCTTGTATAGTGACAATGAAACTACATCTCTCTAGTTTTATATATTCCCTAGTAAACCAATGTAATACTCTTATATCCAGAACAACTTCTTCTATAGGATCTTGTGAAAAAATTTCATTTGATAACTCTTGTTTTTATTGATCCTTAACTTCAAAAAATTTGTTATTTTTTCTAATGTATCCCTTAAAAGATATCACACTTTCATCAAATATAACATTTCACGTGACTATAAATTTGTAATATATGGGAGTAAATTGGTAATATGATTTTATCTTCTTATTATAGATTATAAATACAAACTTAGGGTGTTTTGATATTTTTTTCATAGATTAAACACTATGAATTATGTATATCCTCAAACATGAATATTTGATAAGGAGTGTATCTTATCATACGACAATTGATATTTTCCACAGTAGTTGACACATAATTAAAATTTAAATTTATTTATTTTATTGTATATCCCAAAAATTATAAATAATTACTTATATGAATCATTATTACTATAATAATTTATTTAAAGGTAATATTGTTTATTTAGAATGCACAATTCAACCGAGGTTTATAAAGAGGATTTAGTAGAGATATTATACTAACTATTTCAGATAATTCATGCATTTCGGATAAAAATATTCCTAAATAGGATCAGATGTTTCCATTATCTTTTGATTTTTTTATTTTATAATTATTTATTTTATTATTTATAATTTATAAATAATCCTAGTTTATGAATGATTAAGGAAACATGTCCCTATATATTTATTCATTTTCTAAAAGTGATGAAATATAAAAATCACCCATATATTTTTCATGAAATTTTTTTCTTACATATGTATGAAACATTTCTAAAATATATTTTCCTCTTTAAACTTATTTATTTGAGGTTGATTTTGTAATTTTATCATGTATAAAATCCTTGAACATATACAAGGTTTTTAAGTCAAAAATAGTCTAAATAAACTTATTTATATAATATTTTCAATCCCTTTCCATTTACATTACCATGTAAACAATTCCACAACTAGGTGCAGTATGTGTTAAGTGAATATGAATATCTTTATATTAAAAATGACTGATTACAAAATTCAAGTACATATAATTCATTATTTAATCATTTTATTCCATAAAAGATATTTTTATTATAAAATGTTTTTTATTTTAATTTTTAATTCGAAATAATAATGA
Organism: Viscum album; assembly: GCA_963277665.1. NCBI lineage: Eukaryota > Viridiplantae > Streptophyta > Magnoliopsida > Santalales > Viscaceae > Viscum > Viscum album. The sequence continues at coordinate 779,564,460 of OY728158.1, forward strand.
TTTGTATCAAAACTCACAAAAAAATTCCCTAATAACACATGGAACATAGAAACAATCCTCTTATATACGGATATTTTTCACTTAAAAATGGTATAATGTTCTCTTATAGTTATTTATGTAGTCTTTTTTCTAGTAAAAAAGGCACATAGTGTTCGATTTATTAACAATTTTAAAAAGTTTTCTTGAAAAAAGAAAATGTTATAGATATTTATAACTTTATGAATATTAAGTGGATTTTGGTATTCAATGAGAATAACCACCATATATGGAAAGATAGAATGTTTTCTTATCTCCTGTCTATTGGTTATAATGTTATTGTGGTTATTGTAAATGGTCTCCCTCTATACACTAATGAGGTCACATTGACATCTCTTAATATGAAAAAATTATAGAATTATGTTGGAGATATACATGATATAATTTTTTCACTATCATAATGTCACAAACCCCTCCCACTATAGATGGTGCGATGAGGGGAGAGAGATAATGACCCATGAGTCCAACCTCATGTAAGCCCTAGGATGGAGACTAGCACCAAGGGTATAAAACTATCATATATGGGTGGAATTACCCTCTTAATATAAATATGATTGGGAGATAAGATAGTTTTTCCATAAATAACTCCAAGACACAATATAAAAAGAAATTCTAAAACCATACCACATGCATGTAAAAATAGAATTGATAAAGATACAATAATTTCCCTAATGTAAATATCCAACATAAATCTAATGCATCGAAACAATAGATATTTAAAGGCCTGAGCTAGTAATTCCTAGCTTGTTCCACATAATCCTCATAGAAACCTGAAAGTAGTTTTATATACATAGTGTTATCAAACAAGTATACTTAGTAGGAAATCCAAAGTCTCTCATGCACATGTGAAGGAATCAAACTAATTCACCAGTGAGAAAATAGTAGCACCAAACATCACCTATCAATGTATAATAACTACCCAACCTCACTAAGTCATGTTCATGTAACAATGCAAACCATGTAATATAATACAATACTAATCACATCGACCAGGGTACTTTGCACCCCTTTCTCATTGGTATTATTCCCTCACACCCAATATTTTTTTGTCATATTGGTCCCATCTCTTCTTTATACCACACCACCGCAGAAGAATAGTCACAACACTCCTCACCCACAGACACCTAGGATCATCACAAAAAAAGTGCGACCACAACACATATCTCTTGAAAACACATGGTCCATAACACAACCACCACTATAACCAAATTATTAGAGTATCATAAACATGTAGTACATTAACCTCATGCCCTAATTATTCCATGCACAAAACCCACCAGAAGCCTCCCGATAATCACTGTCACATCTCAACCGAAAACACATGGGACAACACATATCGTACGCACACACATGGAAAATGAAATCCCTCCATAAGACACATGGGACCTCAAGACCACCAACTAATGCAGTAATAGTCTTCTAACCCTCACATCCTATAAAATTACTACCACTCATGTAAGAGAGAGTGGAAAAGAGAAGGTACCAATCAATCTGTAAACCTTGCTATATTTTGGAACAAAACACCCCCCAGTGTGACTACATGGTTTTTGACTATACCTTACAAGATTCCATGTTTTTCTTCTCTTTTAATAATACAATAGTTTGCGATGTACATAACATTGAGTTCTTGCACACCATAACCAATACATCTAGCCGTTATGAATAGTAATACCAAATTTTATTAATTTTATTAATTTTATTTTTCAAAATGGAATTCATTTTTGGATTCAAAATATCAAAATTAAATTAGGGTGAATTTTTGTTATTTTTCTGAAAACTTACACTTTTTGATGAATATTGAAAAACACTACGTTATTTCTTAAAACCAACTTTTTATTTAAATAATTTGTTATTTTATATATATTCATATTAGGTAAAAATAGATACATAATACCTTTATATGTTCAATTTAATTCATTTGTGTCATTTTATAATAATATTAGATATATTAAATTTTATTGAACTTTTCACTGTCTTTTACCCACCTTCTAAGCGCATTTGCAAATTTGCATAAAACGAAATTTTATAACTTCTAGGAATTAAATTTAAAAAAAATCAAAGAGTCATGTTTGATATCAGTATGTAAAATTTGGTTCAATAAGAAGAAAATAATTTATGGTGAATAGTATCTTTTGACTTTTATTTACCAGAGTAAAAAAGTAAATATGGTAATTGATGGAAGAAAATGATATTATAATTATCCTAACACATGTATTAATTATATTGGATTGGTTTATTTAGACCAAAATAACCCTTAGGAATAAAATATGATCCCTTTGGTTCACTTTGATTCGATTAATACATTTATTATTATTTTATTTAAAGAAGAGTTAGAAGTGTTAAATTCCAAGTTTAATAAGTAAACCATTTTTTAATACAGGGTTGTACATAAAATAAATTAGAATATATATATTCAATAGAAATATAAAAAGACTTCCTATATAATGGTATTTTATTTATAATATTTTGACATTAAATAATTTAATTTATTTATGACCTAATGAGGATGCAGTAATTACCACATTAGTGAATGATTAATAATATCGATATTATTAAAATCCAAATAAATGTTAATTTAGACTTCTGATGAATTAAAATAATTATCATTGTTAATATGACATGTTATGGTTTATTAAATATTTTTTTCTAAGTGATAATTTTTTTATAACATTCACAAAAACAAAACATCAAATAGTGTCAAAATTGACATGAATGATTTTGTTTAAATAAAATACTATATTATTAATTGATATAATATTACTAAAAATATAATTATTGGAAAAAAGATATATTTAAGGTTATATATATCAGTAATTAACCACTTTGGGTTCTATTGGATTTTTATATTATGTTTATTATCTATTTATTATAATAATACAAGAATACATGGTAAAATTTAAACTATTTATCTAAGAGTTAAATATAAAATACAAGGATAATATAGTGACCTAAACCTTTATAAAACCTATTGGTTGAGAGTTTTTAGACCCATAACCACCTTATCCACGAAATAATTTATTTTGGAGGGATTATAAACCGAATATTATTGTATAATAAAATAATATTTAAAGACTTTCTTAAAGTGTCTCTCACCTCTCTTATAAAAGGGGATGTCCCTTTCTCTCAAAATCACATCTCCAAAGCCATTTGGCTCAACCAACCCCTAAACAGATATCCTCCTAACTACACTCCCTTAAACCTAGGGTAATATGTTTTATCATAATCCAACCTAAGGATCCCTTTTGATCAAATTAAAAGGAAACACCCGAAGAAAATGTAATAATTTCACCACCTTTTTCAAAGTTCTTTTTTTTCCTCCACTTCCCCTTTCTTTGTTGTTTTCACACCCAAATAATAACTCAAGTACCTTATACAATCTATGATTTTATTATAAATATGGTACAATGATATTCATTTTTCTAACCATCTTATGAATGACACATCACCATACGTGCGTACGTACGGCTTACCGTCTCCACGCTGTGGTGTAGTTTGTTATTCGAACACTTAATTATTTGGATGGGTATAATAATGAGTATAAATGATATAAATAATAAATATAAAATGTTAATGATTCTGTATATATGATATACCATCAAATTATATACTATTTTACCATCAATATAATAACACTGTCACTCATCCGTACTTACAGTTTACCGTCTCTAAGAATTCAATGAGATTCTTTCCCCATCGTAATCATTCAAGAATAATTTTCATTTTAGGATTAAAAATAATGTTTAAGAACATAATATCATTCTTTATATTAATGAAATACATACTATCCATAATAAAAATGACTTACATAACAAAACATATAAAGGAAAACAAATTTGTTAACACCTGAAACAATGATACTACTGAAATTTATTTAACAACGAAATATTAGATGACCATATATGATATCATATTTATGTATGTGGTTCTGGTATAATATAATAAAAATTATTTAACTATTTCATAGGAGGTTAACATACCCTCAATCTATGAAAAGTCCAAGGTAAGGGTTAATTCTACAATCTATTTATTATCCGAGGTTGTTTATACCTAAGTATCTACTAAGATCTCTTTATCATCCACATCCGTGTTTCATAAAAATGTATTTCAAAATATTTTTACTATTTCACAGACAATGGGTTAAAGTCATTTCTACCATTTTTGACTTATTATAATATTTTTATAATGGAATATTACCATCTTTTTCCAAACAAGGTCCTTCACAACCTTTTAGACAAAATTAATGAAAGAATGGTTTTTAACTTATATGGTGGGTGAAGCTATTTTCAATAATTATAACACCTTTGAAGCTTCCCTTACAAGATTATAAAAATATTTTCAATATAAATTTTTTTATTTAAAATTACATGACTTTTAAATGATTTCAAAATAGAAAGAGATATTTCTCTCAAATAGTTTTGATTTCATCTATGTCAATATATTTTGATGGATTTTAAACTTGTTTGAAGATGAATTATTATTATAAAATATTCTATATTTTATTGAAGGTTTTGTGATATGTTTGATTCTGGATGTGATATTTTTATACCATTCATGGTTTGTGCTTAACGTATTGACATTTTTTATGCTAGTTTTAATATGAATTTTTATGTTATGTTTCAACCTTTTCATATGAGGAATGCATTGAACTTAGTAAGTGATGGGTGGAGCCCAATATAGCTCCTCTAGGCATCGGTAGGTCCCAAGAGACAAAATAGTGTCTTGGTATAGGGCCTTGATAAAATAATTTTCCTAGTCTTGGCACATGGCCTTGACTATGTGGTTAAGATGTCCGACATTATGCATTCCATCATTATGAAATTTTCTATTTATATTACATTTGAGTATTCAACTAGTTGAATATACACATGAATAAGTAAATTGAATTATTTGATTTATCTTTCCCATATTATTCTGAAGATTAATTTTAAAAGGCAGGTGTTTTAGTCTTATAAATTTCCTTAAATGTTTATGCATATTTATGATTATTTATGCTATATTATTCTCCTTACAAAGAATTTGAGCTCACCCATTTCTTATGTTTTATCTTTCTGAGAATGAAAAAATGTATATTATGATTAACCTATAAGAATAGGATATGGGATATAAGAATTTTCAAATGGGACACAATGTTGTTTTTAATTTCATGATGTAATGAAAAACTTATGTATGTTTCAAGTTCTTACAGGCTACTATACTAATAAGTCTTTTGGGACATGATTCCATGTATCATGACAATGCTATGTAATAATGCACCCACCCTAGGTAACTGGGGTTGGGGCATTACAGTTGGTATCAAAGGATGTTTAGTACAAACATTGGAAACTAGATTTAGAAAATCTCTAATTAGAGAACATTACCCTAAGATAGAATTTAAGGATTAGTATAGAAGAACTTCCAAGAATTTTGGTAATGTAGAGATCTTATGAGTTTTCAAAGCAATAAATCCATGCCTGGATATGATTAGGTAGAGGCAGCTCTGGAACATATGTACCTAGGAGTGAAAACTCTGACAAGGGGTTTCGAGCCTGACCTGGGGTATCCTTGTACATGACAATAGGCCGTGATGCACTCTTGGTTACGACACTCCCAGGGGATATGCTTAAGATAATTCACATTTTCATTACAAATCATTATGAAGGATATAGAGTATATAACTCTTCCAAGAATTTTTTTTATGATTATGGATTATATCCATATACAATTCAATTTATGTTAAGTGTTTTACATGTTTGGAATTATGTATTGCGATTCATAAACTAATCTAATGTATGCCATTGTTTAGAAATGGCTCATAGTGGAAGGAATGGAAATCATATTAACGCACGTAATCCAAGTATGAATTTCCCCCCTACTCAAGATAATTATATTGGAGCTGTTAATGCAACTGGTGCTGATCAACTTATTACTATAATGGGAAAACTCACTATGGTTATAAATAATAGCCTTGTACATATGAAGCACCCTGATCCACAATGCAGAGGTTCAATGTTACACCGCTTAATGAGGCAAAAAACACCAACATTAAATGGGAAAACTAATCCATTTGTAGAGGAGCAATGGATATGTTCCGTAGATAAGATATTTGATGACTTGGGGAGTAGCGATAGGGAAGAAAATTTCATAGAATTTTATCGCCACACAGTAGATGCATATTAATGGTGGTCATTAATTGAAAACACAAAGGAGGATGAAGAAGTATCAAATATGGAATGGAGGGAGTTTAAAGAGATTTTATAAGAAAAATACAATCCTCGTGACCATTGAGATGTCATGGAATAAATTTTTTTGAGTCAGATGAAAAAGAGGGATGGGAATGTTGCAAAGTATGAGGCTAAATTTATAAGGTTGGAAAGGCATGTGACCGATTATATTCATAAACCAAGGAGTAATATTGATTGATTATTTGATGGGTTAAAACCATTTCTCCATCAAGCATTAGTCTCACAATATTTTTCATCGTATGAAGATATTGTATCATGTGCTATCAATTCATAAAAGGAATTCACTATGTCTTATGACTTTAAAGAAAATAAAGAGAATTAGAGATATGATAAACACTCTAGAAATTGAAATAAACCAATAAGGGGAAAGTTTAATTTCATTCATGTGGTAAATTTGAAAAGAAAAAACCTGGTACTTGACTTAAGGGAATGTTAGTCTATTACATGTGTGGTAAAAAATTCCACCAAGCTCATTATTGAAAGGGAAAGAAAGAGGCAATCAATGTTAAATGATAAAATTGTTGGGAAATGGAGAATTATGAAAATTAATGTCTAAAGATCCCATTTAACTTACTAAAGAAAAGGCCAAGGGAGAAAGGCCAAGATTATGTGATCACTACTGCTGAGGTTGATGCATTAAAATATGTGGTGGTAGGTAATTTAGTGGTTTTGTCAAGTTTAGGCAATGATTTATTTGATTCTAGATCATCACATTGTTTCATATCATCCCATTTTTCTAAAAAAACTAGATATTATCAATTATATTTAACATGTAAGTTGTCAATCAAAACTCCTAAGGGATATATCATTGGAAAATTTTTTGGGAATCATTCCCCATTACGGAATATATATGTTCTTTAATTACTATTATCACCGTCATACCCTTGATTGAATTTGATAAAATCCTTGGTATATATTGAATTTTGGGACATGATTCAAAAAATTATTGTAATAAGAATGAGGTTACAATTTTTGATGATGATACAGTGTACCTTATCTTTAGAGATGAAACGTCACCACATGATTCTTATCTAGATCCATCACTAGTAGCTATACATAATTCTATTATTGGGGAGGAAGAGAATGAAATAGCTATGGGTGAGGAATAGTGTTCAAATTGAGTATATACAAATTTTTTAAGAATATGTTGATGTATTTCTAGAGGAGTTACCTAGACATCCTTCAGAATGGAAATTGCGTTTTCCATTGAATCAATTCTTGGTTCAAGGCCCATATCGAAGACCCCTTATATAATGGCCATTTTGGAATTAGTGGAACTAAAGAAACAACTAGAGTAATATAGTAATAAAGGATTTATTCGCCCAAGTGTTTCTCCATGGGACCCCCTGTTTCTTTTGTTAAGAAAAAGGATGGATCTATGTGGTTGTGCCTTGACTACAGAGAGATCAATGCTATAACAATAAAGAAAAATTATCCCCTACCTCACATTACTAATCTATTCAACCTACTTCATGGAGCTCAATATTATTCAAATATTTAACATCAATATGGATATCATTAGTTGTGTGTGAAGAAGGAAGACATTCCAAAAAAAATATTTCAAACCAGTTATGGGCATTATGAGTTTACAGTAATGCCTTTTGGACTGACTAATGCACCCTCTTTTTTCATGGATCTAATGAATAGTGTTTTCAAGGAATATCTTGATGAATTTGTAGTGGTATTTATTGATGCAATCTGGGAATACTTAAAAAGCTACAAAGATTATGAAAATCACATGCACACTATTCTGAAAACCCACTGATGAAATGAATTATATATGAAGTTTAGAAACTGTGAAATATGGCTTCAGGAAATTTCTTTTCTTGGACACATTTTATCTAAGGAATGAATCTTTGTTGATCCTTCTAAGACAAGAGCAATACAAGAATGACCAGCACCGACACGTATAACTGAGGTGCACAGTTTTATTAGTTTAGAAGGTTATTATTGGCATTTCATCCAGAAATTTGCCTAATTGGAAACCCCATTAACAAAGCTCACACGTAATGGGGTTAAATTTGTTTGGACAATAGAGTGTGAAGAATGTTTTGATGAACTGAAGAGAAGGCTTTTCAAGGATCTTATCTTGACTCTACTATCCAGGAATTATGTGTTTGTTATTTATAGTGATGCAATAAAGAAATTACTAGGTTGTGTCCATATACAGAATGATAGGGTTATTGCCTATGAATCACGACAGCTAAAAATTCATGGAAAAAACTATCCCACTCATGATCTTGAGTTAGATGTTGTAATCAATACTTTAAAGATATGGAGACACTATCTCTATTGTGAAAAATGTGAGATATATACCGATCATAAGAGTTTGATGTATATTTTCTCATAGAAATAACTCATCATTAGGAAAAGAAATTGACTTGAACTACTCAAATTTATTATTACAATATACACTACCACCCAGGGAAGGAAAATAAGGTAAAAGATAATTTTAGTAGAAAGTATCATGGAGTTTTGAACAAGATGATAGTTAAAAGGGATTCTATGTTCATGGATCTAGTAAATATGGATATGGGAATAATCATGGAATGTGAAACATCAATACATTTTTAAATGGTTTCCAATCCAAAATTACTTGAATGTATAAATATTTCCTAGACTGATGATGAGGAGTTTCAAAAAAAAAAAAAATTAATGCTGTGAATGATGGGAGATTGATTGACTTCGTATAGGATGATGGAATTTTGAAATTTGGGAAGATAATTAGTGTTCCTAACATAATTGATCTAAAAATATATTTTTTGGATGACGCTCATAGCTCCAATTTCTCTATACACCCTGGTAGCACTAGGATGTATAGATATTTGAAGGAACATTTTTTTCAAGAAAAAATTAAGAGGGAGATTGCTGATTATGTGTCAAGATGTATGGTTTGTAAATAGGTGAAGGATGTAAGAAAACATCCTAGAGGAGTCATGCAACCTCTTCCCGTACCTGAGTGGAAGTGGGATGATATTACGATGGAATTTGTCATGGGGATACTAAAGACTCTTAGAAGGAATGATTTAATATGGGTCATTGTTGATCATCTTAACAAGTCAACACATTTTCTTACTATAAGAGAATATTTACCACTTTAACGTCTAGAAAGACTCTATATTGATGAATTTTAAGACTTCATGGAGTACCCCTATTGATTGTTTCTGATCGTGTTCCCCATTTTACATCATGATTCTGGAAAAGTCATTAGAAGGCCTTGGATACTGATCTTTGTTTGAGCAGTGCCTACCACCCTAGAACTGATGGACAATCAGAACGGACTATTCAAACCTTAGAAGACATGTAAGGATCTTGATCTCTTGAATTTCAAGGTATATCAGATCAATATTTACCTCTGTTAGAAATTTACTATAACAATATCTTCCATTCAAGTATTCAGATGGCACCATATGAAGCGTTATATGGAAAGAGATTTCTCCCACCAACCTGTTGGAATGATGTCAGTGAAAGGAAACACATAGGCCCTAAAATTGTTAAGGAAAAAATGGAAAAGGTGAATATTATACAAACCCACATCAAATCCGCTCAAGGTACGAAAAAGAGCTATGCTGATAACTGAAGAAAGGATTTGGAATTTTAAGTAGGAGAACATGTTTTCTTGAAGGTATGTCCATGGAAGGGTGTTACAATTTATTGTAAGAAGGGTAAATTAAGTCTCAGGTACATTGGACCTTTCTAAATTCTAGAATGAATTCTAGTTTTAGCTTATCGTTTGGGAATACAGCCAAGTCTATTCAATGTTCATGATGTGTTCCGTGTATCAATGTTAAGAAAATATATGCCTAACCCAACGCACGTACTCACTTATGAAGAAATAGAACTAGAACCCGATCGGTCTTATTGTGAAGATCCTGTCATGATTCTTGATACTAGTGAACAAGTGCTGAGAAACCCGACGAATCGTCTGGTGAAATTTATATGTAGAAACCATAATATGGATGAGGAAACATGGAAACCAGAGGAACTTATAATGAATAAAAACCCAAATATTTTTATTTTGTAATATTGTAGAAATTTCGAGGCTGAAATTATTTGAATGTGATAAGAATGTAACACCCAAAGCTTCTACGATACACTTCTCTTTGAATAATTCAATAGCTTGTGTTGTATGCAACTTCAAGTTCTAACACACCATGACCAATCAAACTAGCCATTATGAATATTAATACCCAATTTTTGAAATCTTTTTAAATTTTATTTTTCTAAATTGACTTCATTTTTGAATTCATAATATCAAAATCATCTTAGGGTGATTTTTTAGTATTTTTCCGAAAACTTTCAAATTTGGATGAATAGTGAAAACACTGCGTTTTTATTTAAAAACGAATTTTTATTAAAATAATTATTTAATTCAACTTTATATTAGGTAAAAATAGAAACATAATACCTATATATGTTCAATGTAATTTAATGGGGTCATTGTATAATAATATTAACTATATAAAATTTTATAGAACATTTTACCGTCTTTTACCCACCTTCTAGGCACATTTGAAAATTTGAATAAAACATAATTTTACCACTTATATGAATTGAATTTAAAAAAATTGAGAGACAAAGTTGACATAAATAAGTAAAATTCTGTTCAATAAGATGAAAATAATTTTTGGTGAATAGTAACTTTTGACTTTTATGTACCACGGTTAAAAGAAAATAAGGTAATTAAAGGTAAAAAATGATATTATAATTACCCTAACAAATGTCTTAATTCTATTGGATAAGTTTATTTCAACCAAAATTAACCTTAGTAATAAAATATTATCCTTTTGGTCTAGATGGATTAGATTAGGACATTTATTATGATTTTATTGAAAGAAGAGTAAAAAGTGTTAAATTCAATGATTAATAAATAAACAATTTTTTTTAATATAGGGCTATACATAAGATAAATTTGAATATATATATTAATTAGAAAGATAATAATATTTCCTATATTATGGTATTTTATTTATATTATTTTGACATTAAATAATTAAATTTATTTATGACATAATGATGTTGCAGTAATTACCTTATTAATAAAAGATTAAAATAATAGTTATTATAAATATCCAAATAAATGTAAATAGAGACTTCTGATGAATTATAAAAATTTTCTAGGTTAATATGACATTTTAGGGTTTATTATATAATTTTTTTGAAGTGATAATGTTTTTATGACTTTTACAAAAACAAAATTTGAGTAGTGTCAAAATTGACATAAATGAGTTTTTTAAAAAAATACAATATTTTCAATTGACATAGTATTCCTAGAAATATATGGTTTTGCTAAAAGACTTAGATAAGATTAGATATATCAATAAGGAACTAATTGAGGTTCTCCTAGATTTTTATAGTGTGTTTATTAACCATTTATTATAATAATACAAGACTAAATGGTAAAAGTTAAACTATTTAAGTAAGAGTTAAATCTAAAAGACAAGGTTAATACGGTGACCTAAACCTATCTAAAACCTATTGGTTGAGATTTTTTCAACACATAACCACCGTATATTTGAAATAAATTATTTTGGATCCATTATAAACTGAATAGGATTGTATAATAAAATAATATTTCAATATTTTCCTAAAGTGACCCTCACATCTCTTATAAAAGGGGACTTCCCCTTCTCCCAAAATCACATCTCCAAAGCCATTGGGATCTTCCAAACCCTGCTCAAATATCTTTCAAAATACCTTCCCGTAAACATAGAGTCATTACATTGATCAGAATCCATCCTACTGAGCTCTCTTGATTAAATCAAAAGGAAACACCCAAATAAGAGGTAATAATTTCACCACCTTTTTCAAAGTTATTTTCTTCTTCCACTTTATATTTCTTTGTTGTTTCAAAACCAAAATAATAAATCCAGTACCTTATACATAATATGATATTATTATAAATATGTTACTACCATATTCATTATTCTATCCATCCTATACACTACATGGCATCATACGTACGTACGTACGGCTTACCATCTCCACGCCGTGGTGTAGTTTGTTATTCAAACACTTCAACATTTGGATGGGTATAATAATGAGTATAACTATTGTAAATAAAAATATAACATGTTAATTATTCTATATATATAATATACCATCCAGTTACATATTATTTCACCATCATTATAATGATATTGTCGCTTGTGCGTATGTACATATTATCATCTCCACGAACATGATGAGATTCATTCCCCATCGTAATCAGTCCTGAATAAATTTCATTTTATGATTAAATTTTTTTTTATAAATTAATATAATTCTGGATATGAATCAAATACATCCTATCCATAACAAAAATTAATTTCTTAACAAAACATATAAAGGAAAATTAATCAGTTAAAACCTTAAACAATGATACTATAGAAATATTATTAACAATGAAATATTATAAGATCATTATGATATCATATTTATGTATATGGTTCTTTTATAAATTAATAACAATGATTTAACTATTATAAATGAGGTAAACATACCCTTGTTCAAGGATAAGGGAAAGGTAAGGTTTAATTCTACAATCTCTTCATTATCCGAGTTTTTTTATACGTGAGTATCTACTGGGACCTCCTTATCTTCCACATTCGTGTTTCTTAAAATTGTATTTCAAAACATTTTTACTATTTCCTAGAATATGGGTTAATGTTATTTATACCATTTTTTTACTTTTTATAAGATATTAATAAAGGAAAATTTCCAACATTTTCCAAACAAGGTCCTTCATGATCTTTTCAACAAAATTAAAGAATGAACGTTTTTTAACTTATATGGGGGTACGACTATTTTCCACTATTATAACACCTTCGAAGCATCCCTTACAAGATTATAAGACTATTATAAACATAAATGTTTTCTTTTAAAATTACATGACTTTTAAATTATTTGAAAATAGAAAGAGATATTTCTATTGAATAGTTTTGATTTAATCTATGTCAACATTCTTTATTGGATATTACACTTGTTTGAAGTTGATTTATTATTATACAATATTCCATATTTTATTGAAGGTTTTTTGATATATTTGATTGTGTAGGTGATATTTTTATACAATTCATTGTTTATGATTAATGTATTGAAATCTTTTATGATAGTTTTAATATGAATGTTTATGTTATGTGTCAACCATTTCATATGAGGAATGCATTAGAGTTAGTAATAAATGGGAGGATCCCACTATAACTCCTCAATTAATCTGTAGGTATCATGAGAAAAACTAGTGTCTTAGCACAAGGCCTTGAAGAAATCTTATTTTTAGTCTCGGCACAAGGCATTTACTATGTGGTTATGATGTACGACATTATTCATTCCATCATTATTAAATTGGCTATTGATATTACATGTGATTATTTGACTAGTATAATATCCATGTGAATAAGTAAATGGAATTATTTGATTTATATTTGACATATTATGGTTAACATTATGTTTAAAAGAAATGTGTTTTAGTCTTATACATTGCCTTAAATGTTTATTCTTATTTATGAATGTTTCTTCTATATTTTTTTCCTTAATGAGAATTTGAGATCACCCCTTCCATATGTTTTATTTTTCCTAGGATGATAAGAAGTATATTAATATTAATCTACAAGAATAAGATATGGGGTATAAGAGTGTTCAAATGGGACACAATGTTTTTTTATTTATAATGTAATGTAAAAAATATGTATGTATCTAGTAATTACAAGGAAACTAAACTGATCAGTCTTTTGGGACATGATTCCTTGTATCATGAAAATGTTATGTAATAATGTACCAACTATAGGTAAATGGGGTCGGGGAGTTACATTGACACATAGTTCTCTACCTGAGTAGGGTGGGTATAGAGATCAAAATAATGTACATGAATATATATATATATATATATATATATATATATATATAATATCAAACACTATAGGGAAACCTATTGGTTCACAAACAAATGATCCTAACCACAACACCATCACTTTTGTAGCCACATCTAAATGTCTAACACCACACATCAATCCATCAAATTTTATTTAGTCACCCCATTCATTTTATTATTTTTCATCCACCACATTTATCCACACAACTGACCATTTAATTATCCATTAACCACTTCTATTCCATTAATCCAAACCAACCCAAGACATTACAAACATTATTGAACAATTATTTATTTATTACATAAATAATCTAGCATCTAGAAAAAATCAATCACCACATAACTACATGAAAATCATGGTGAAATCAACCACCTCACCACCCAAATGCACACCCAAACCAACCACCTCACCAACCAAAAAGAATGGACAAACAAACCACCTCGCTGCCCCAAAAGTATGACACATGAACCATCAACCCCACATGCCCCAACCACACATCACCATACCCAAGAATGAAAGAACATCACCACAAATGATGATAATTTCACAAATTTACAATGGGGATTTTATGATATTCTGAATTATTTTAGTTGCATTGTCACAGGAGGAAAAATCTGGGAGAGATAATTTCTTTATCCAAATATAAGTCGATACTCAATTTCAATTTTAGGGTGATATAAAAACAATGGAAACCAAAGTCAAAATCATAACACATATATCTAGTGAAAACAAATCCCCCAATGAATTTTTTTTAGCGGGGCTTCAAGAACGTATAATTCCCAACAACACAAATAATATCAAAGATGTAAAAGCATGTGAATCAAACCCCACATTACCCTTTCAAATAAATTAACCAATAATTATTATGTGATTAATCCTAAAGAACCATAACTCATAGAAAAAAAATGTAAAACCCCCTTCCATGATAAATAATAAGGAGAAACGATGTAATCCCAACCATAAAGAATTTCATCGACTCGTTGCACACTACATGGTGAAGAAGAACGATTGAAAACCACAATCGCACCACAAGAACAAAAGATCAACCTAAAATTAAACCAAATAACATCAAATGAAACCCAACACACACCAAATACCATAAAACATCACTAAATTTAATCCACAGGATAAAAAAGAAGAAAACAAACCAAGAAGGTAAAAGAACCTACCATGGATCAATCACATATTATAAAAGAACAACCATAGGGACCAACAAATAAAATAAGAAGGAATATTTCTTGAGAAAATCACGAGGATGGGGGTTAGTGTCCTCCCAAAAAGATTGTAAGAATAATACATGGTCTAATGAATGAAAATTTGGCTGAAAAATATTTTTAAAATAACAGTAGATCAGGTGTTTATATTATGTGTAATCCCCTATAACGTCAGGTAATCATCAATGTTTATTTTCTATAAAAAACATGTTGATTTTTTATTATTTCACCCATAAAATATAAATTTCATGAACTATACCTGGAAAATCCATGAAACTAACTTTCATGTCATGTAATATAGTTACATGTCATGTATTTCCTACAGCATCTCTGACGCACCTTCAAATCCCACCAAACTCCCAAAACATCCCTAGAAAACCTCTAAGAACCATGGATAAAAAGATAATGGACTGAGAGGTCATAAACCATTACATCATATTTAAATCGAAGGATTCTCATCCTCAAGAATATAAAAAAAAGTCCATACAGATGTGGTCCAAACAACCATCCCATGAGATACATTTTAATGATCTCTTCAAAACTCAAATGCTACCACCAACTAAACACGCCAACCCAAATGGACACCAAAAACACTGTACAACCATAAGAAACCTAATCTCACACAACTAGAATAACAAATAACTACTTTAAAACTATCTAAACCACCATGAATCTGAAACCAAGAAAAGCTACATCCAATGAACCACACCATCCCAAACAGTTGAATTGGTGAAGTATTTATTCCTTGTTAAGATACTATCTGCTCAGGGTGGCACTAACTAAACCGCATGGGTTTAATCACGTAATAGTTAACTGGTCTCGATTAGGAATTAGGTACATCCCTTTTCATGTTTCAGGAAATATTCAAACATCACACAACACACTTCAAAGACAAAGGAAAAAGATCATCTCATAAAAAATGGAACCAAAAATCACATAATAAGGAAACAAATGTGGAAGTAAAAACTCAAAATAACTCTGGGTACTGGGAACACATATGCGTCTCTCTATTCCATGTACTCTCCTCTTGGACACCACACCTCCAAAATACATGAACCAATGAAAAGGTCTTTACATACAATGACTTTTCTCAGTGATCCTGGATCTCTACTAGTCATTCTACAAATGTGGCATCAACCTTGATCTCCATATTTCCTCATTTAATGACATGGGTTTCATCATAAACATTTCGTCAAAGGTGAGATACATTAATTATTTCATTGATCCTATCCAACCGTGGTTGTAATGACAACCAATGTGAAACTTTTCCAACTTGACCCAACACTTAAAAGGGTCCAAAAAAATTTGTAAAAAGATTACCCCCTCTACCAAACCTCTATTGACCATGTTGAGGGAAAACCTAAAGAACACATGGTCCCCAAACTTGTACTCCAATAGACTCCTACAATGATAAAAAAACAAATTCTTCTGATTCTATGCTACATTCATCCTATCACAAACAAGATGATCCTTTTCAGTCATGAAATACACCATATAGAGACAAAAAATAGTTGTATATCCATTCTCTATATATCACAATGGAGAACGTGATGGTTTTTCATACATAACCTCAAATGGAGACATGCTAATGGAAGAGTGATATATATTAATATAAGAATGCTCTACCAATGGAAAGTGTCATACCCATAATCCAAAAATGTTTAATGCGTGTTTTTAAACTATCCTCCAATGTTAGGACAATATGTTCTATCTTCCCATCTAAATGAGGGTGGAAATTAGTGTTGAGGTGTAACTAGGATCCAAAAACATCTTTTAATCCCCTCTAAGATTGTGACCTAAAACATGTGTCCTAATATGTGATAATGGACCTCATAACTCTTTGAAACCACACCTCCTCAACCCTATACCTCTATTCCTAGGAATCCAAAGCACTCAACTCCTTGATCGCTATGAAATGGGTCTATTTCATCAATCAATCCACTATCACCCACATAAAATCATAACCTCATTCATATCTCGGAAACCCTGTGATGAAATCCGTCTTGAGGTCATCCCATTTCCACTCAGGAACATCCATTGTCTAAAAAACCTCAGTAAAAAGATTCTCATCCTTTACCTACTATAAAACAGAAAACCGAACAAAAACTCTGCCAGTTCCTGTTTCATCCCAAACAACGAAAATCGTGTCCTCAAGATATAGTACATTTTGGAAACTCTAAGGTGTACTTCCAAAGGAGGTTTATGAAACTCACGAGGTTATTAATTTTACATTACAACCGAAATAAATCAACCTCCCATGAAACAACACTCGATTATGACCATACTTTAACCATAACTCTAGAGCATCACCATGGACAACATGATCCCACATCACCTCTACCACTGAGTCCCCCCACTAAGACTCTTACAACGACTTCATTAGGGAAGAATTCATTTTCATTCGAAATGAACATACTCTACTATAATCCTCTCTTTTATCTATGTTCAAGGTGATCAATTAATCCATTTATCTCTTTGAATCATCAGCCTCTTGAAAAATACCCTTCCATGACTTCCTTCTCAAAGCGTCAACCACAATATTCTCATTTTTGATGTGTAAGGGATCAAAAAATCACAATCCTGAAAAATATCTATACACCTCCACTATCTCACATTTAGATCATACTAGGAAAAGAAATACCTCAATCTCTTGTGTTTTGTGAAGGCCACAATGTGTTCCAAAATTAGGTAATGTCTCCACAACATCAATGAAAACACATCCTTTAATAGCTTCAGATCATTGGTTGAACAGTTATAATCATGGGGCAAGAACTCCACAAACTCATAATTGATTAGTTACCAATATAGAAACATCACACATCCAGATCCAGTATTAGAAGAATCACAAAACACCTCAAACTACCCACACACCCTTGGAAAATGAAGCACTGGAGCACTGACTTACTTCCCCTTTAAGTCACTGAACACTTCTTGGAACTGATCACTATGCCCAAAATCATGGTCTTTCTTAGAAAAAATATCAACATGGTTGAAACATGAGATAAATTAGGTACAAACCTCTAATAATATCTTGTGAGACCAAGGGAACTACGAACAACTACCACGATCTTGGGATATAATGAAGAAAAAATTTCATCAAAATTTGAAGGGTCTATTTCCACACCCTACCAAGACCTCACATGCCAAATTAAATTCACCAATAATTACTATAACTTATTCTTGTACATCTTTCCATATAGATGGTGGCATCAAAAAACATACTAGATATTTATGAGATGCTTGACATAATCATCCTACGACTTTGAGTAGATTATGATATCAATGATGAATATGAAGATAAACTAATCTTGGAACTCATGGATCACATAGTTCACAATCCCAGTGAAAATGGATTGTGGATTTGTAAAACCAAATGGATTACCTACAAACTTGAAGTTCCCATACCTACATCTGAATGCAGTATTTGGGATTTCACCCTCCTTTATCCTCAATTGGTGATATCCAGTCCGCAGACCGATCATAAAAAAGCAACTTGCCCCTCTCTTATGGTCGAAAAGATCATCTATCCTTGGAAGAGGGTAACAATTTTTACCATCACCAGATTCAAAGATAGGTATTCTATAAAAAACCTCAGACTAACCACTTACTTCTTTGAGAACAACACTAGATCACCCCATGATGATACATTGGTTATTATAAAAACATTATCGATTAGATCATCTTCCTAAATATTCAAATCTCATAACATAGAAGGTTCTATCTAATAAGGATCCATTTAAATCAAGGAATCAATTGGCAGAAAATCTATACCAAACCCAACATCACAATGAGGGGATATCATCAAAACCTCCTTGAGGAAAAAATATATTAATTCCCTAGTGACCCAATGAACCTATACCATATCATAGTCCACTAATTAAATCCAGAACTAAGATAAAAAACAAGTGGATCCATAAGAGGACTTCCCACCAGAGAACTCCAATCACTAATGAAAACCACATGCTGGCCATCCCCAGATGAGAACACAACTCTTTTCCAGAATCATTCGATAAAATCACGTACAAAATTCAACCATTCGATGTTGATGATGAAATCTTATGGCTGCATCTGTTGCAAGTAAATATCCCCCCCCGGGAATAATAAAACCCCATCATCAATATAAAATACCAGCACACATAAAATCTATTGGTATGAACTCTAACTGGAATAATCAACACCAGGGGACCAAGAGTCCAATCTACATCTAGTCCTAGAGAATTTTCTAAGGTAGGTGAAAAGTAGTGTGAAGCTTTTAAATAAAAAAGGAACAAACAAGGGTACTAATAAATATGATGGAATCTTTGGTGATCTATGGTCTTATAGAAATAATGCCTCTATTAAATGAAAATGACCATACCCATATCCCCTTCCACTATGTAGAAGACAACCTCTATAACCACACCTGGGTCACAATCCCTAAACATGAGGAATATCATAAGGTCAACATCTTCCTTCTCCATCTCCCCTTAGGGGAGAAAAAACATGTATCCCTTGATGCTAGAACAACCTGACTCGAAACTACTACTAAGGATGGAACTCACCATATCACCATCCACAAAACTGATTACATGAAACCATTGGGCACTTCTTTGAGTGATGACCATTTACCCCACAACCAAAAAATGCTGGCATATAATTTCTAGGAAAATCATGGAAACCACTGGCCCCATAAGGCCATAAAGGAATCTTATGAGGTCAAATCCATTATAGTTAAAACCTCAAAGCCCATGTTTCTTGATACCTATGACTAACAACCCCTCCCCCATGGGACCCTGATGGATCCCCTCTCCTAGAAACCCTTTTCATGAGTGCATCCAATAAATAACCTCAAACTTCTTCTGAATCTCTAAATATGTTGGCAATGTAAAAGGAGTTACTTCATACTGGATAGAAGGATAATGTGACTCCTCAATATTTCTCACAGATGACTCTTTATATGGAAAGAGATATAGGGAAAATGAAAATAGTACTTGAGATTGATTCTCATCTCTCGTACTGACATGCTTTACTACTGAAGAGGATGAATCTCTTACCTCTTTATCTCCTTCATGGTAGATGAACAGAACTATACCTAAAACCCCTTGTAGAATTCAACCCATGAAACATATAGCTACTTCCGATATTCTAGATACAATGTCCACCCCAGACATGCAACTCTCAGTATACGACTGATTTCTAAAGGGACCAAGTAATCCATTAGGGCCCCAGATCAAACTAAATGTGATCTCGAGCTCCTATAGAATTTTTTTTATCCACATATGAAACACATCCACATTAAATATCCAAAACCTTCAACTAGAATGCACACATCATCCTCTACCACTAATCATTATTCTCAACCAAATCAAACCTACAATGATTAACTAGATCATCTTGCTGACCCTCAACTGCCTAGGCCACATGAAAACAAAGAATGAGATCCATAACTGAAAGCAAAAAAAGGTCTTCCTAAGAACGAGTAATATGTAATTTTATAAAAACTCATTTTGACTCATTTAATTCATTTTTTATAAATATCATCTTTCCCAAAACAACCCAATTAAAACGAGAACAGAAATAATTATGATGCATGTACCTTTCCTAGGTCTCTACCCTCTAAGTAGGTCTTTTTTACTTGGTTTTTCAATAAGATTATATTTCAGGCACATGATCACTAGAGGCCCTAAAATACTATGTATTAGGAAGTATCCTTATCCTGTGTCACACACCAAGGTAAACTGGCACTATTTTCCTACCAATCAATGCAACCCTCATTGTGCCTTACTCAAAACTCTATCCTATCTCTCAAACATCACATCTGATAACACTCTATCATAACCCCCTTCTTCCAAAGATGTCATAGTGAGGGGAGATATATAATGACCCCCCAAGTCCCACCCCTAGTAGGCCATGGGTTGGATACAGTCACTTTGGGTATAAAAATATCATATATAGGATGCATTACACTCTATAATATAAATATGATCAGGGGATAAGATGGATCATACAGAATCAACATCAAAAAAATATATAATAAAACAAAAATCCATCCCACATGCATGTATAAATTGAACTAAAACAAATACAATAAATCCTCCAAATAAAATACCAAAAGTTAAGATAATGTAGCGACGGAACATCTATCTAAAGGTATGAGATAGTAACACCCATCATTATCCATGTAAACATTCTAGAAACCTAAATATACTTTTATATAAATAGGGTAATCATACATGTATACTTAGTAGAAAAAACAAAGCCTCTCATTAAAATTTTAAAGAAGCATACTATTTCCCCAATGAGAAAATAGTATAACCAAAAAGAACATATCAAGGTATACTAACCATCCCTACCTCACCAAGTCACAATCACCCCATAATAAAAACTAGTCAATATAATATAATCAAAATCACTTCGATAAGTGTACCAAACACTACTTTCCCACTGGTATTCTACTCTCACCCACAACATTTTGCTTCCTGGTGTACCCATATCTTCGCTATACAATATTTACCCACATGAATTTTCACAACACAACTTTCCCATAGACACTTTTTCTTGCCACCCCACAAGTACGAGCACAAAACAACTCACCAGAGAAAACTTGTTCCACAATAAAACCACTTCAATAGAAAATGTATAAGGGTATAAGGAACATGTATTAAATCTGCCTCCTTCCCTCCTCCTACCATGCACAACCCCACCTGAAATTTACCCACAAGCATGATCATGTTTTTCTCCAAGACACCTGGGTCTTCACATCACACCCATAGACACCTGAGCTTTCTCATCTAAAATGAAGACACCTAGTCCGCCACAACCACCATCTAATGAAATAATACACTGCCCTGCATTAGATCTTGTGAAATACCTACCTCACCCAGAAGGGAGAGTGATAAAGTAAAGGTACCCATCCATCTGTACTCATCACTGGATATTGGAAAAAACACCCCCCGTGTGACTATATCGGTGTCAGAACATAGTGCATGTCTATAATGCCTCGACCCCAGAAGCCCAGAGTCGGTGCATTATTACGTATCATTGGAATGATCACAAAATATCATGTATCGAAATACTGATTAGTTTAGTAGCCTTGTAAGTACTAGATATATTCATAAGGTTTACAATATATCATAAAATGGAAAACTACAACAACATTGATTCCCTAGACAACACTAACATCACATAGACTATACCTGCAGGCCAGTCATAATATACTTCTTCACGTCCTGGGAAAAATAAAACATAGTAAGGTGTGAGCTCAGATGCTCAGTAAGGATAACAATATAGCAGAGACTTTCATAAATAAGTACAAAAATTTAAGGAAATGTATAGAACTAAATCAAATACCTTTCAACCTAAAATTCATCATAATATGGAAAAAGTATATCAAAATAATTCCATTTACTTAATCACATGGATATTATAATAGTCTAATAATCGCATGCAATATCAATAGCCACTTTCATAATGTCAGAATGCATAATGCTGGACTTCATAACCACATAATCAAGGAAATGTGAGAAGACTACATATAAGATTTTTTCAAGGCCTTGTACCAAGATAGTAGTTTGTCCCATGAGACCTACCGATGCATCAAGGAGCTATAGTGGGCTCCAATCATCCCTTACTAATGCCAATGCATTCCTCATATGAAAAGTTTTAAACATAACATAAACATTCATATTAAAACTAGCATACAGAATGTCAACACTTTATCCATAAACCATGAATGGTAGAAAAATAACACATCCACAGTCAAAAATATTACAAAACCTTCAATACAAAATGGAATATTTTTATTATAATAAATCTACTTGAATCACGATTACAATTCATTAGAGGATGTTGACATAGATGAAATAAAAACTGTTTGGGAGAAATATCTCATTCTTTTTTTTGAAATAATTTAAAGTTACATAATTATAATAGAAAACATTTATTGTGAAAATATTAGTATAAGAATGTAAGTGAATCTTCTATGATGTTATAATCATGGAATATAGCCGCACCCTCCATATAAGTTAAACAAAATTATTACCTTAATTTTGTCGAAAATGTCATAAAGTAACTTGTTTGGAAAACGATAGAAAGATTAATTTCAAAACATATAAGGTAAAATAAGGGTATAAATGAATTTAAATCATAGTCTATTAAGTATTAAAAATGTAATGGAATATTTTTAGGAAAACACAGATGTGGATGATAAAGAGGTCCCAGAAGATAATTACATATAAACAACCTTGAATAATGAAGAGGTTGTAGAATTATCCCTTAACGTGTACTTTTCCTTGATCTAGGGTAGGTTAACCTCGTATATAATGGTAAAATTAGTGTTATTAAATTATACAAGAATCATATACATTAATATGATATCATATATCATCTTTTAATAATTATTTGTTAATAATATTTTAGTATTATCGTCGTTTCGGGTGTTAACTGATTCATTTTCCCGTATATAAATTGTTACATATGTAATATTTGTTATAGATAGGATGTATATTATTTATATTCAGAATTATATTAAGTATTTAAACATTATTTTTAATTATCTAATGAAAATTATACTTTAATGGATACGATGGGGAATGAATCTCATAGTGTTCGTGGAGACGGTAATCAGTACGCATGCACAAGCTACACTATCATTCTTTTGATATTAAAATACTATATAATTGGATGGTATATAATATATAAAGAATAATTATCATGTTATATTTATTATTTACATCATTTATACATCATTATTATAACCATCCAAATAAAAATGCATTGAATAACAACTACACCACGACGTGGAGACGGTAAGTCGTACGTACGCACGTATGGTGACATGTCATTCAAAGGATGGATAGAATAATGAATATTGTTGTACCATATTTATAATAAAATCATAATATATAGAAGATAATATATTTATTATTTTATAATGGAAACAACAAGGAATGAATAAGTGGAAGAAGAAAAAACATGAAAGAGGTGGTGAGATATTTACCTCTTCTTCTGGTTCTTCCATTTGATTTGATCAAAAGGGATCCTTAGGTTGGATTTATGAATCAATTAATACATATATGATGAAGGTATGAAAGTGGAGAGGGCATATGGGCATGGGATGGCCGAGAATAATTTCTTTGAAGGTGTGAAATTGAGAGAAGGGGGTGTCCCCTTTTATAAGAGGGGCGAGGGGCACCTATGGAAAAGATTGAAATATTATTTTATAATAAAATAATTTTCGGTTTATAATGGATCAAAAATAAATTATATAAAGGATAAGGTGGGTATGGGTCTAAAACTACTCAAACAATAGATTTATACAGGTTAGGTTCATTATTAATGTTATCTTTTATATTTAACTCTTAGTTAAATAGTTTGACATTTACTATGCCTCTTTGTATTTTTATATTATATGGTTAATAAACATACTATAAACATCAGAAAGAACACCAAGTGGTTCTTTAACGATGCAACTATTATTATATAAGTTATTTGGATAATCCTTTGATTTTTAGGATTATTATTTCAACCAATAATATTGTATTAGTTTTAAAAACTCATTTATGTCAATTTTGACATTATTTAATAATTGATTTTTTAAAGTCCTAACAACTTTATTACATCAAAATAAATACATTCAATCAACCCAAAATGTCATAGTAACCTATAAAATTTGGGGATGGAATCAAAACATTAAAATTATATTTATTTCTGTATTTATAATATCATTTATTTGATTGTTTCATTAATAAAAAAAATAATGCATAATTATTGTGTCATATATAAATATTTTTATTTTATGTATAAAATTTATAAATAAAATATAATAAGTTAGGAAATAATTTAATCTTTATAATTACTATTTATAGTCAAATATATCAATTATATAGCCTCATTTATTTTTTTTTACTAAAATATATTTTCTTTTGTTATTTTGTCTTTACTTTAGATTGTTTAATATAAAATGTCATTACCACTCCTAAGTGGCTCCATGGGCTCCCAAAATCGACCCAAGGAAGCCCATGGTTGGAAATTTATCATCTAATAGGGTTAGGAAAAGTTTTAGGGTAATTTAATATTATTATAATATTAATTTTTCACCATATTTACTGGATTTAACCCTTTAACCACGGTAAATAGAATATTTACTTAAGTAAATATTCCTAATGTATAAAAATAAAAGATCACTATTTACAAAATTTTGACCTCTTGATTCCAAATATGGAATGCTTTTTTCCAAATTCAAAACAACGAAGTGGAAGTAATTAATTTAAAATTAATCTCTATTGTCAAAACAAAATGCGAGTTTTAATGAAATAATAACTATCAAAAGATTGACACTTGATCATGTCCAGTTTAATCGTGAGATTACATCCAATGGATTAAATTATATTAAATGATAAAAATAAAATATAATGATACTCAAAAACCATTCATATGTATAATTTAAAACTATAAATTATATTTATTAATTTTTTTTTAATTAAAATTTAGTATTTTCACTATTCATCAAAAATTGAACTTTTTCAGAAAAATACCAAAAATTTACCCTAAGTTAATTTCCATATTCCAAATCCAAAAATGAAGTCCATTTTGAATGATAAAATTTATAATATTCCAATAAGTGGGTATTACTATTTTGAATGGTTAGTTTAATTGGTCACGGTGTGTTAGAAATCGATGTTGCGTACAACACACACTATTGTATTATTCAAAGAGAAGCATACCGTGGATGGTTGGGGTGCTACATTCTCACCTCCTTAATATAATTTCATCCTTGAAATTTCTAGAATATTAATGCATAAAAAGAATTTGGTGGTTCTTAATCATATGTTCCTTAGGTTCCCACGTTGTCTCTCCCATCTTATGGTTTCTCCATAGAACTTTTAACAGATGAGTCATCCGGTTTCTCAACACTTGTTCTCTTGTATCAAGAACCTTGACATGATCTTCGCAATAAGACAGATCAGGTTCCACTTCTAATTCCTCAGAGGTGAATACATTCGTTGGGTCATACATGTATTTTCTCAACAGTGATACGTGGAACACATCGCGATCTTTGGAGATACTTGGCGCAATGTCAAACTGTAAGCTACAACCCCAATTCGTTCTAGAATTTCGAAAGGTCCAATGTACCTGAGACTTAATTTTCCCTTATCATCGAAACATATAACACTCTTCCATGGAGATACCTTTAAGAAATATGATCTTCGACCTGAAATTCCAAATCCTTCCTTATGTTATAGGAAAAGATTTTCCACCTACTTTGAGCTGCTTTGATGTGGGTTTGGATTACCTTCACCATTTCCATCATTTCCTCCACATGTTTTGAGCCTACGAGTTTTCTTTCACCAACATCATCCCAACTGGTTGATGTACGACATCTCTTTCAGTATAACGCTTCATATGGTTCCATATAAATACATGAATGGAAGCTATTGTAAAAGGAAAATTCTTCCAGAAGTAAATATTGATACTGCATACCTTGAAAGTCAAGTGAGAATGATCTAAACATGCCTTTTAAGGCTTAAATCGTATGTTATTATTGTCCATCAGTTTGGGGGAGGTAAGAAGTGCTCAAATGAAGTTCTGTATCTAGGGCTTTCTGAATACTTTTCTAGAATCTTGATCTAAAATGTGGATCACGATCATAAACAATCTATAAGGGTACTCCATGAAGTCTCACAACCGCATTAATATATAGTCTTTCTAGACGTTCAAGTTGTAAATCAAATCTTATAACAAGAAAATGTGTTGACTTGGTAAGATGATAAAAAATTCCCCATATTTCATCCTTCCCCCTCTACGAGTCATTGGTAGTCCCAAGAGAAAGTCCAACGTAATATTATCCCATTTCCACTCAGGTATGGGAAGAGGTTTCATGACTCTTCCAGGCTGTTGCCTTCTAGATTTCACTTGTTGACAAACCATACATCTTGACAAAAAATCAGCAATCTCCCTCTTCATGTTGTCCCACTATTAAATTAACTTAAAATCTCTATACATCATAGTGATACCAGGGAGTATAGAGAAATTGGATCTATGAGCATCATATAACAATTCCATTTTTAGATCAGGTATATTGGGAACACAATGTATCTTCTCAAATTTAAAAATCCCATCTTCATATACGAAGTCGATCAATCTTCTATCATTCACAGATTTAATCTTCTTTTGAAATTCATCATCATTAGCCGTAGAAATTTTTATCCCTTCGAGTAAAGATGGTTTGGCAACCATTTAAATAAGAATTGATCTTTCACCTTCAAAGGTTATTCCCATATCCATATTTACTAGATCCTTGTATATAAGATCCTTTTTAACTCTCATCTTGTTCAGAACTCCATGATCCTTTCGGCTCAAAACATCTTCCACCTTATTTTCCTTCCCTGGGTGGTAGTGTATTGTGAAATCATAATTCTTGAGTTGTTCATGCCATCGACTTTCCCCCTTTTTGAGTTCTATATGTGAGAAAATATACTTTTAACTCTTGTGATTGGTATATATCTCACATTTTTCAACATAGAGATAATGTATCCACATATTTAAAGAAAATATTACAGCTGCTAACTCAAGATCATGAGTAGGATTGTTTTTCTCATGAATTTTTACCTATTGTGATGAATAGGCAATAACCCTATCATTCTGCATAAGGAAACAACCTGGTCCTTTCCTTGATGCATCACCATAAATAAGAAACCCATCATTCCCCGATGATAGAGTCAAGATTGGATCATTGACTAATCTTTTATTAAATTCCTCAAAACATTCTTCACACTCTTTTTCCAAACAAATTTAACCCCATTACATGTGAGCTTCATTAATGGGTTAGCCAATCGGGTAAAATTCTGGACGAAACGCTGATAATAACCCACTAAACCAATAAGACTGCATCCCTCAGTTATACTTGTTGGTGCTGACCATTCATGGATTTCATTGGTCTTAGAAGGATCAACATAGATTCAATCCTTAGAGAAAATATGTCCATGAAAAGAAATCTCCTGAAACTAGAATTCACACTTGCTAAACTTCCCTTAAAATTCATATCTTCTAAGAGCCTTTAGAATAACGTGCAAGTGATTTTCCTAATCTTCATATCTTTTGGAGTATACCAAAATATCATCAATAAATACCACTAAAAATTCATCAATATATTCCATGAAAACTCTATTCATTAGATCCATGAAGACAAATGGTGCATCAGTCAATCCAAAAGGAATTACTATAAACTTGTAATGCCTGTACATGGTTTGAAATGCTATTTTCAAAATGTATTTCTTCTTCACACACAACTAATGATATCCAGATCAAAGGTCATTCTTTGAAAAGTATTGATCTCCATGAAGTTGTTGGAATAAATCATTAATGCGAGGTAGGGGATACTTGTTCTTTATTGTTATAGCATTGATCTCCATATAGTCAATGAAAAACCTCATAGATCTACCTTTCTTCTTAAAAAAATAATTAGGGCTCCCCATAAATAAATAATAGGGTGAATAAATCCCTTATTACTGAATTTCTCTAGTTATTCCTTTAGTTCCACTAATTCCCCAGTTTCTATTCTATAAGGGGTCTTCGATAAGGGCCTTGAACCATGAATTAAGTCAATGGAAAACTCAGTTTCTCGTTCTGGAGGATGTCCAAGTAAATCCTTTGGAAACCCATCATCATATTCATGGACAATATGTACATTGAGAATTCATTTCTTCACGCATAGTTATTTATTTCTCTTCCTCCCCAATGATTAAATTTAGATGAGCTACTGGGGGTGGATCTAGATAAGAATTAGGTGGTGATGTTTCTACTCTAAAGAAAAGGTACTCTTTATAATAATAAAAAATTGTAACCTCCTTCTAATTACAGTAAATATTCACATCATGTTTCGAAAGAAAATCCATATTTAGGATTATATCAAATTCAATCATGGGTATGATGACGATATCAGTAGATAACTAATGTTTATATGACATAATGGGAACTGATTCAAAAAACTTTGTTGCGATGATACTTCCCTTATATGTTTTGACTGAAAACTCCCTTGTTAAATAAATTTGGAAATATCTAATTTTCTTATCAAACTGGGAAGATATGAAACAATGCGATGATCCAGAATCAAATAAAGTATTGTCTAAACTTGAGGAAACCAGTAAATTACCTGCCACTACATCTTTCAGAGCTTCAACCTCACCAGTAGTGATAACATAATCTTGGCCTTGATCTCTTGGCCTTTTCTACAGTAAGATCCCTAGACGCTTAAGACATTTAGTTGCATAATGTACCCTTTCTCTAAAATTGTAGCATTCAATATAAACAACCTCTTTTTTCCCCTTGCAATCACGAGCATGGTGGCCCTTTTCACCACACTTGTAACAGACTCCCATTTCATTCATACAAGTACCAGGGTGTTTCTTCCCACATTTACTGCAGGATAGATATTTAAAAATTCCTTTCTTCCCATTATTTTTATTTCTAGAGTGTTCAACAGATCTCTTATTCTCTTTCCTTTCATTAAATTCATTGGACTTAGATAATTATTTTCCAATCTTGATAGCACATTAGACAATATCTTCATATGACGAGAAGGATTGTGAGACCAATGATCGACGAAGAAGTGGTTTTAACCCATCAAAGAAACAATCAATCTTAATTCTTGGGTTACGTATATAATTTGCAGCATGCCTTTCTAATCTTGTAATGTTAGATTTATACTTTTTGACATTCTCATCCTCCTTTTTCCTTAGACTCAAAAATTGTCTTTCCTTATCCACTCGATGGTCATTTGGAATGTATTTTTCTAAGAAAATTTCTTTAGACACCCTTTTTTCTATATTTGATACTTTATTATCTTCTTTTTTGTTTTTAATCAATGAAAACCATTAATCAGCATCTCAAGTGAGGCGGTAAACCGCCATGACATCTTTTTTCCTTTCGCTACTCCCCATGGTGTGGAATATTTTTTCTAAGGAATTTATCCATTGATCAGATACTAATGGATTTGTACCCCCATTAAATATTGGTGGTTGTTGCCTCATGAAGCGATCTAACATTGATCCTCCATGCTACAGATCGGGATGCTCCATACGGGTAAGGTTATTATTCATAACCTGAGTGAGTTGTCCCAATATAGTGATAAGTTCATCATCACCAGTTGTATCACTAGCTCCACTATAATTATCTTTAGCTGGAGGGAAATCCCTACATGGATTGTGTGCATTGATATAGTTTCCATTCCTTCCACTAGGCTCCATTTCTAAACAATGTCATACACTAGATTATTTTATGAATCACAATACCTAAATCCAAACTTGTAAAACACTTAACATAAATTGAAAAGTATATGGATATAATCCATAATCATAAAAAGGTTTTATTTGAGGAATTATATACTCATAAACCCTTCATAAAGGTTTGTAAAGAAAATGAAAATTATCCTAATAATATCCCTTAGGAGTTTCATAACCAAGAGTTCAGTAAGGCCCGTTGTTGTGCACTAGTTCCTATTTGATTCTAGCTCAAAGCGGTGTTTTCAGGTTCTACCCCTAGGTATACTTGTGATAGAGCCGCCTCTACATGGTTGTATCTAGACATGGATGTATTTCTTGGAAAAATCTCAAAAACTCTTCAATACCAAAATTCTAGGAAGTTTTTCTATACTAATCCCCAATGTCTATCTTAGGGCTATGTCCTCTAAAAAGTTTTATCTGAATCTAGTTTCCAAGGTTTGTACTAAAATTTCTATGATACCAACTATAACGCCCTGAGCCTAGAAGCCCAGAGTCGGTTCCTTATTATGTATCATTTTCATGATCACAAAATACCAGGACTCGAAAGACCGATTAGTTTAATAGCTTTGGAAGTACAAGATACAATCATAAGGTTTACATTACATCAAAAAATGAAAAACTGAAACATCATTGTTTCAATAGAAAACACTAAGATCCCATAGACTATCCCTGTATGTCCATCATAATATACTTCTTCACATCCTGGAAAAAATAAAACATACAAAGGGGGAGCTCATATCCTCAATAGGGATACAAATATAGCGGAAACTTTTATAAATAAGTATAATCATTTAAGGAAATGTATAGAACTAAAACAAAATCCATTTTAACATAAAATTAATCATAATATGGAAAATATAAATCAAAATAATTCTGTTTAATAACTCTCATGGATATTCCTCTATTCGAATAATCACATGAAATATCAATTTACACTTTCATAATGATGGAATTCATAATGCCAGACTTCATAACCACATAGTCAAGGCCTTGTGCCAAGACTACAAATAAGATTTTTTCAAGGCCTTGTACCAAGATACTAGTTTGTCCCAAGAGACCTACCGATGCATCTAGGATCTATAGAGAGCTCCACCCATCACATACTAAGTCCAATGCATTCCTCATAAGAAAAGTTTTAAACATAACATAATCATCCGTATTAAAACTAGCATACAAAATGTGAATAATTTATCCATAAATCATTAATAGTAGAAAAATAACACATCCATAGTAAAAAATATTACAAAACCTTAAATAGAAAATGGAAGTTTTGTATCATAATAAATCAACTTCAAACAAGAATAAAATCCATTAAAGGATGTTGACATAGATGAAATAAAAACTATTTGAGAGAAATATCTCATTGTTTTTTTGAAATCATTTAAAGATAAATAAGTATAAAAGAAAACAATTATTTTGAAAATATTCTTATAAAACTGTAAGAGAAGCTTCGATGATGTTATAATCGCTGAATATATCCACACCCGCTGTATAAGTTAAGCAAAACATTTTTACCTTAATTTTGTCGAAAAGTTCAAAAAGTAACTAGTTTGGAAAACGACGGAAAGATTCCTTTCAAAATGTATAAAGTAAAATAAGGGTATAAATTACATTAACCCATATTCTAGTAAGAATTAAAAATGTTTTGGAATATTTTTAGGGAAATAAGGATGTGGATGATAAAGAGGCCCTAGTAGATAATTACATATGAACAACGTTGAATAAGGAAAAGGTTGTCGAATTAACCCTTACCTTCCAATTTTCCTTGGTCAAGGGTAGGTTAACCTTCTATATAATGGTGAAATAATAGTTAGTAAATTATAAAATAACCATATACATTAATATGATATCATATACAATCTTTTAATATTTTTTTGCTAATAATATTTTAGTATTATCTTCGTTTCAGGTGTTAACAGATTCATTTTTTATATGCTTTATTACGTAAGTAATGTTTGTTATATATAGGGTGTATCTTATTCATATTAATAATTGCATTAAATTTTTAATCATTATTTTTAATCATCTAATGAAAATTAGTTTTGAATGGATACGATGGGGAATGAATCTCATCGTGTTCTTGGAGACTGTAATCCGTAGGTGCGCAACAAGTGAAAATATCATTATTTTGATATTAAAATAGTATATATTTGGATGATATATCAGATATAAAAAATCATTATCATGTTATATTTATTATTTACCTCATTTATACACCATTATTATACACATCCAAATAATAATATATGGAATAACAACTACACCACGACGTAGAGACGGTAAGCTGTACGTACGCACGAATGATGACATGTCATTCAAAGGATTGATAGAATAATGAATATGGTTGTACCATATTTATAATAACATCACATTATATAGAATATACTAGAGTTATTATTTTATAATGGAATCAAAAAGGAAAGAAGAAGTGGAAGAAGAAAAAACATGAAAGAGGTGGTGAGATATTTACCTATTCTTCGGGTTCTTCCTTTTGATTTGATCAAAAGGGAACCATAGGATGGAATTATGACTTAAATAAGGAATTTAGAATGAATGTATGACAGTGGAGAGGATATTTTGACAGGATTTGTCCATGAAAAAATGATTTGAAGGTGTGAATTTGAGTGAAGGGGAAGTGCCCTTTTATAAGAGGGGTGAGGGGCACCTTAGGAAAAGATTGAAATATTATTTTATAATAATATCATTTTCGGTTTTTAATGGCTCAAAAATGAATTAATTAAAGGATAAGGTGGGTATGGGTCTAAAACTACTCAACCAATATGTTTTAGATAGGTTTGGGTCACTATATTGACCTTATTGTTTTTATTTAACTCTTAGTTAAATAGTTTGACCTTACCATGCCTCTTTGTATTTTTATATTATATCATTAATAAACTTACTATAAACTACCAAGCGAACCCCATGAGGTTAAATATTGATACAAATATTAGTATATTTGTTTTTTGTCCAAATATTAGATTTTTAGGATTATTATATCAACCAATAATATTGTATTTGTTTTAAAAACTCATTTATGTCAATTTTGACATTATTTAAAAATTGATTTTTTTTAAAGTCCTAAAAACTTTATTACTTCAAAATAAATACATTTAATAAAACATAACATGTAATAGTCACCTATATTTTTTTTATGATACAGAACATTAAAATATATATATGTTTTGTTTTTTCAATATCTTTTATTTGATTGATTCATTAATAAGGAAAATACTACACCATCATTATGTCATATATAAATATATTTATTTTATGTATAAAAATTATAAATAAAATATCCTGAGGTAGGGAATATTTTTATCTTTATAATTACTATTTATAGTTGAATAGATCAATTATATAACCTCATATAAAAATTATTTTAATAAAAGATATTTTCTTTTGTTGTTTTGTCTTCACTTTAGATTATTTAATTTGAAATGTCATTATCACTCCCAAGTTGCTCTATAGGGTCCCAAAATCAATCCAATGATGCCAATGGTCGGACATATATTATCCAATAAGTTTAGGACACGTCTTAGGGCAATTTAATATTATTATAATATTATTTTTTAACATTATATTTTGGATTTACCACTTTAACCATGGGAAATAAAATATTTACTAAAGTAAATATTCCTAATGTATAAAAATAAAAGTTACCTATTTACATAACTTGGACCTCCTGATTCCAAATATGGAATCAATTTTTATAAATTCAAAACAATGAAGTGTAAGAAATTAATTTAAAATTAAATCCCATTGTCAAAACAAAAAGTGTGTTTTTATGAAATAATAACGATTACAATATTGACACTTGTTTATGTGCAGTTTAATTGTGAGATTGCATAAAATGACTTAAATTATATTAAATGATAAATATATAATCTAATGATACTTAAGACAATTCAAATGTATAATTTAACACTATAAATTATTTCGATTAAAAATGTTTTTTTAATTAAAATTTAATATCTCTACTATTCATCAAAAATTGAAAGTTTTCATAAAAATACAAAAAATTTATCCCAAGATAATTTCGATATTCCGAATCCAGAAATGAA
Organism: Viscum album; assembly: GCA_963277665.1. Taxonomy (NCBI): domain Eukaryota; kingdom Viridiplantae; phylum Streptophyta; class Magnoliopsida; order Santalales; family Viscaceae; genus Viscum; species Viscum album. Next base: position 779,599,102 of record OY728158.1, read on the forward strand.
TTCCATTTTTAAAGATAAAATTTATAAAATTCCAAAAAAGTGGGTATTACTATTCAAAATGGCTATTTTGATTGGTCGTAGTGCGTTAGAACACGAAGTTGCGTACAACACATGCTATTGTATTATTCAAAAAGAAACATACCATGAAAGCTTGGGGTGTAAAATTTATGTGGATGAGGTGAATAATGGAATCACAAGAATGTAAAAGTATAAATATATAATATCAAACACTCGATCCCAACATATGGTTTCACAAAAAAACGAACCAACTCTTAACATTATCACTTTTTCTGCCACCTATTAATTCATAACACCATACATCAATCAAAAAACCCCACATAAAATTTCCAACGAATTTAATTTAACAAAAACATTCATTTAATTATTTATACTCAACCAAATTTAACCAGAAAACCACAATTAAATTATCACTAAACCATTTCTATTCCATTATCCAATCTAACCCAATAAATTCCAATCATTTTTAAAAATTTATTTATTTAATCCATCACTACTCAGGAACATAGAAAAAAGAAACAACCACCTCGCTACCCCTAAATAAGGGTCAAATAAACCACCTCACCACCCCAAAGCACGACAAAACAAACCACCTCACCACCCTAAATGCACAGCCAAACAAACCACCTTGCATTCCCAAAATCATGTCACCCGAACCATCATCCCCAAATTCCCCAACCACACATATTGCCATCCCAAAAGCAGGAACTCACATAAAAAAACATCATGATCAATTCACAATATTATAAAGTGAATTTTATCACATTCTACTTTATTTCATGGGAATTATCATGCATGAAAAAATCCTAGGGCAACCATTTCATTATCCAAGTATAATTCATTAATAAATTTCCATTTTATGTTGATATAAAAAATAACAACCAATGTTGCAATCAGAACACATGTATCCCATGGAAAAAATCACCCAACTGCCATAATTTTCAGTGGGGCATCAAGGATGTACAATTTATAATATCTCAAATAATACCAATGCTGCAAAATCAGGTGAATTAGACCCTATTTCATATTTCAATTTAATTAAACTACTATTTATCTTTTATTAATCAAGAATAACCATAACCAATAGATAAAAAAATTAATCCCATCCCACATGGTACACAATAATGAGAAACAAAAGAATAACTACCACAATGAACCTTGATGAATTACAGCGCACCGCAATGTAGTGAAGAATTCTCACTTTCCACAACCGCACCACGAGAACCACGAGACAAGATATAATGAAACCAGATACCATAAAAATGCATCAAAACACACACCCTAATCCATAACAAAATAAAAAAAGTGAATCCCCAGTAGAAAAAACGAACAAAAACCACCATGAAGGAAAAAAAACTACTACAGATCAAACAAGAATTTCCAACGAACAACCACCAGGACAAACAGTTCAAAGAGGGTGGAAGAGGTATTGAAGAACTTCATGGGTATCCTATTTTTTACACCAAAAAATGAAGAAGAATAATGTATTAACAAATTAATGAAAATTCAATTGGAAAAAATATTAAAACCACATCTGACTGGGGTTTACATGATGTGTAATCCCAATTCACATCATGTAATCCTTGGGTTTTGTTTCACAAAAAAAAATCACATTTCTATTATTTAACTCATAAAATTGAGTAATCATAAACCATCCCTAGACATGCTGTGATACCGACATTCCCGTCATTTAATAAAGTTACACGACATGTATTTTCTGCACCAGCTTTTCTACACTTATAACTCCCACAAAAACACATGGAACATCTCCCAAACACCTCCAACAAAGGAATAATAAAAAAGTAATAGTCTGGTATGAAACATACTATTACAATTAAAACTTATTAGAGCTAACATAATTGAAATGGATAAATGCTTAAGGTTTATATTGAAGAATATTTATGAAGGAAACATGAATTTTAATAAATTTATGTTAAAATAATGAGGATTTATGTACATATATTATTATATGGGTGATAATGAAAATTTTCGTGACTTTTTTACAAGGGTGTATGATATTTTAACCACCATAATATGTCTTGGTGAGATTTTTATAGAATCAAAATTTATTAAAAATATTATACAAATTCATCATAAAAACATTGATACCAATTTTTCATCCTTAAATTTAAGAGATAATGACACAAATTCCCTAGGTGATCTATATTTAACTCTCATCACCTATAAATAGGGAATAGAAAACACTATCGTAATGAATGAGAATAAATAGGCAGAAATATATTTCAAGGATGTAAAGTAAATAAATTCCAATAAATTTTAAATTAATAATGAATATTAGAATCAAACACAAAATATTACGTTTTAAAAGAACATGATTAATTTATTTCCTTTCATTTGAAAATAGTTGAAAATTACACCTAAACTTAAAAAAGAGAAGTTACCTTCGAACTGCTTTGGCTATAGAGCTATGTTAATATTTCTAGAAATATTCCAAGGATTATGGAATATTAAGGGAGTGGTAAAGATTTTATAAGGCCAAGAATATCCTTCATGATCAATGAAACAAAATACAAGTCTTATTCTTTTTGATAGGGTAGGATGTTATCTAAATAAAAAAGATAATAGGTTTTAAAAAATATCAAAATGATGTGATAGTAAAGAAGAATTTCAAAACTCTAGTGATTATACTTATAAAAAATTTCTTATTACAAATTGGAATGAAAATAAATTTTACAAGTGACGAATGAAGTTCCTATAAAAAAGATGAAGAAGATACCTAGATGGAGTTTATAGTCAAACAATTGTTGAAATAATGTCTTGAAAATATTTCAAACTTGAGAAAGAGAATAATAAGTCCAGAAATAAAATCATTCTAAAAAAATAGATAATCTATTAATGAATAAAAATACATGTTTTTAAAAGATATAGACGAATATAAGAAGATTATTTTTTAATATAAGATCCTCAATGCCATACTTAAATAAAATATAAAGAAAAAAGTGGAAGAGTTATAACCTTTTTAACAAAATATTCTTAAAGATGAGAACTAAACTAAAAAGATACAAAAGAATAATGGAAGTCGGTAAAAGTTATAATAGGAATAAACTATTAGAGAATAAAAAAATTATACTCAAATATTAATAATAATTTTGAAGATGTTTATAAGAAAAATAAATTTAGGAAGAATAAGTATTTATGAAAAATAGATGGAGATGAAAAAACTAATGTTTCTAATGTTTCAATATGTGAACTATAATATTTTAATACAAGATATTTTATTTAGGTTGGTAAGAACACTAATATGATAATGAAAATTAAATGAGGAACTAAAACATTAGTACATAAAAAAGTTCTAATGACAAAGTTATGAAATTTGATGGAAATCAGGTACACAACTGCATTCAGTATGTTACTTACAAAGGTAAATATGATTTTAATGTTTACTACTAGAATTTTCTTGCTTTGTTCATATAAAAAAATTCTTTGATTCAATCATTAATTCTATACTGAATAATTGAAAAACTCGAAGCAATGTTTAAGGGGGAGTCAGCCCACTCATGAAAGACAACTTGATAAAATCAGTTTGAATATTGAAAATTTATTCAACCCCATGGGAAATATTTTAAAAATATGTAATCATCTTGGAAATATTTAGAAAAATATTCCATGTCACATTTCCACACAAGAAATTTTATATAAAAAATCTCAAAACAAACATCACAGGGAAGAAAATGTCAAGGGAAAATCCTTAGTTGTTAAAATTTCTCTCAAAGAATCAAAATGAGATTGACCGTATATATTGGATCATGAGTGTTCTCTCATATTAAAAGAGATTTAATGTTTTTTAGAAATGTTAAATATTTTAAATAATGTACATTTACTTTTGGTAATGATGATTTTTTAGAATCATAGATATTGGATCTTTTATAATTGGGGAATCAATAAACATAAAAAAGATACTTGTTTGTTGGTGGGATGAAACAAAATTATTTGGGTGTTTTGAAACATTTTTATAAAGGTAAATTTTTTTATTCATAAAATATAGTTTCAATGATAAAAATTTTGAATATGGGAAATTTATTAGCAAATGGAATCAAACTTAGGGAAACCTATTTAATGTTGGTGATTCATAGAGTTTATTCTATTTGAGCATGATAAATTAAATTAGCAATGTAAAAAAGTATGGGGAATCTATTCTAGAAGAATATTAGAAAATTAAATATTTGGGAAAGTATTAATTATATTATTGACATGTAAAAGATAAGATATTTGTGTTGTTATATAAACAAAAAATTGAATATTATAAACTCATCATATAAATATTCTGAGATATATTCAACTCATCCCATGTTGATCATCCACTCTGACATTTATTGTCCCATGAGAATGAAATCAAAAAATATAGATAAGAAAATTATTTATTTTACTTATTTCTTTACCTTATTTATATGAATTATGTTTTAGAAATGTAAATAATAGGATCTCAATATGTTACCGATTTTCTGGATAAGTGTATGAAAAGTGCGAGGAGATTATATATAGAATATTAAAATTAAAAAGGGCAGTGAATATAAAAATTAGAATCCTAGATATTATCTTAAATGTAAAAATATCAATCATTATCTTAGGGAAGCATACACACCGTATAAAATAGTGTTTCTTTGATAGTGCATAAAATTTTGGTTTATATGGAACAAAAAATGTTGATTGAACATGATACCTCTTGATATTTTTGGAGGCAATCTATCCGAGCTGCAAGGAAAATTCAAAATCATTGTCTTTATAGGATAAATATTAATATAAATCAATATTATATGTAATATAAAGAGATCCAAAGTTTTAAATACCTAAGGGGGTTTAAAATATCTTTCATTATAAAATTCAAGAGTGATTTTGGGTTGTTTGATCAAAATGGTTTTGATGGAATATTTCTTTGATACCCTATTAATTATAGAGGATACATGTGTTATAATAAATATATATGAATGATTATCCAATTTGGGAATGTGAATATTCATGAATATTCTGATTAGAATGTTTCACTATAAACGATATATATGGATGGAAGGGAAGATGATGTGATTATAGTTGATAAATATAATAATGTTTTTTTATGATATCAATAATTTTGAAGATGCTTGAGATGATGTTTCTAACAGTACTATCTCAAGTGATGATGAAATATTATGTTTATCTCATCCAAGAATAAATAATCTAATGTAATTCCAAAACATCATAGGATATCATTGATAATATGTTCAAACAAGATGGACATCAAGTTTAGTTTCACATAATTTCTTATATTCATGGTTGAACTAAAATATGTTGATGAATCATGGGAACATCAAGAATTGATTAATTCTATGAATAAATTGAAATAATTTTATTATTATGAAGTGGGTGTTCATAAATCGGTTAAATGAAAAAGGTAAAGTGATGAGAAACAAAGAATGTCTATTTTGTAATGGTTAATCAGAAATCATTGACATTGACATTTAGGATGCCTTTATTATAGTGTAATTATTGGAAACTATCATAATACTTCATTATATTACATCAAAACAAATATATAATATTTTACTGATGGATTTAAATTAATCTTTTCTTAATAGAGATCTTGATGAAGAAATTCATATATAAAAACCATGTGGATTCATTCTTGGGAAAGATGAAACCAATGTGTTCATATTGAAGAAGGATTTATATGAGGTGGATAATTCATTGACATATTTGTATTCAAAGATCTATATATGCTTATGGAATGTGAATCTCAAGAAAAGAAGAGTTTACATTAACCTTTACAAAAAATTAAATAAGCAGGTTTCCCTCATTATGATTCTTTATCTAGAAAATATCATATTTTTTGGGTCTGTTAAAGAAACATGTGAAACATTTTTTGAGGAGATAAATATGTTATTTGATATATCAATTATATTATAAATTAAATACACACTTTTCTTATGAAACTATTAGAATAAGAAGAAAACTTTTTTATATCAAGAGAATCATGCTATGGGACATCCGAAGAATATTGGAATGGATGATTTGAATACATTTTCCAATCCTATTTTAGTGGGAAACATGTTTTCCAAAGATATAGATTGTAAGGAAGACAGTCCTAATGATTTTAGAAAGTAGGTCAGAAGATATTTGTATCTAATACATTCAATACATGATATTTTTTATGTTGTTAAATTGTGTAATAGATATCAATTGTGTTTAAAAGAAACATATATATTTGATGGAAATAGTGTTTATAGATATATCAATTTCATAATTGATTTTTGATTAAAATATTTTAGCTTCGGAAAGATTGATGTATTTTGACTTATAGATATAGATTGGAAAGGTTGTGTTCATGAAATAAGATTGACATATGGGGGATTTTTCTTTTTAGGAAAATTATTTTTTAGTTTGAATACAAATAATTTTTTCTAACTCATAGGTCTACATAATCTATGTATATAGATTCCATTCAAGATGCAACACAATATATATGGATGAAGACCCGGTTAGAAGGTTTATTTTCTAATTTTATATTTCCCAATCACTTGAGATGTTATAATAATATTTCTATAAATTTGAATATGAATCTAGTGAATCATTATCATTCTAATAATATTGATATCAAATATCACTTAAGAAAACAACACTTGGAAATTAACGAACTAATGATGGTGTTCGTTCCTTCAATTGAGAATGTAACTGATATCTTAATGAAACTATTTCTAAAGGGAATATTTCATAAGATGAGGTCAATCATTGGTTTAAAATATCACCCTATTTAAGGATAAGGTATATGTATCCACCCTAATCTCATGTTTCCTTTGAATACATTTTTAAAATGTTGTGGAAAAAGTTATAGCATGAATCTATCCATGGGTATGAGTTTTACCTCTCTAGGGATTGAATGAATTTAAGGGATGTTATTAGAAAGGGCATACTATTATTTATTCGTGTGTATACTATTTTAATGCATTTTTATTGTTAATGGTGTATAATTTTTTCATATATGATGATGTTTTTTATAAATGATTATAGTAGAAGAAGTAATTTGAACTATTTATAAGAATGAGTTATTATGTGGTGAATGAAAATGTCTCTTTAATAATTTTTTATGGACTAAATGGTATTATTATTAAATAATAATTGTTTACTACACAATTTCCACCCACATAGGAATACAATTGTTTGATAAATAATCCATTTTATGAGTTGAACATTTTAAAGTGATTTATGATTCTTGGTTGAGAACGAAATCCAAAGGTGGAGATTATTGGGAAAATGACGTTTTCATGTTTTTTTAAGAATATATTAGATGTTATTGTTTTGATGGTTATGATTTATATAAATGAAGTCTAGTTTATAATAAGTTATTTTTATTATGTTAAAAAATAAATAACCTTTAATTGTTACGATCTCAATCATGGAAAACTAGATTTTTTAAGACTTAGCTTGAGTCTATTGGATCGAGTTTATCAGAAAAACAATACCATATTAAGTTGATCGAATAGAGTGATGTGTTGAATACATATATTATGAATCCTAAATGTTTTATTAAATAGAGCATTCAATGAAAAAATTTGGTGATGATTTATTATTATTTATCGTTCTAACATCATGAGTATTGTAATAGTATATAATGAAAGATAATCTGAAATGGGGATAAAATTGAGCATATGTAAAAAGTTAATATTATGATGTTTTGAGGGTTTTCACAAATATAATCAATTGTTTGGATGTTTTGAATAATAATGTGTTTTTTAAATTTATGTAGTTTGGGATGTTTTACTATTAAAAAATTATTCTTTTCATAAGGGCAGTTAATCACACAATATAAAAGCATAATGTGTAGTTTTTGAGGGGTGTTATCAGTTATAGACAATCATGAAATCTCTACAAATTTAATTATTATGTTTATATCAAACAAACCAGTTGAATATTTGAATAATTATTACTTTTATAAAATGGGAATAGGATTGAAATGTATAAAAATGTGATGTTAATATTATTTTAGGGTGACGAGACAAAAATATATGAATCATCTAAAAACATGTTTTGGTAAAAGTCATCAGATGGATATATTTGTTTAATGATCATCTGTCTTAGGATAAAATGTAATGGAAATGGTTAAGATGATCTATGTAAGTAATAAGATGATGAAATTTTTTATTTTATCTTTAAAAAGTTCTGAATCAAGTTATTGGATAGTGTATTTGTTTGGAATAAGTCTTGTGAAATTTTAATTTGAAGTTATTCAGGAACATTATATGATGTCACTTTGTATGGAAGTGTCTCAATGATGTTTTATTAGAATAATAAGTGGTATAATTTTATAAAGGTTAAAAATAATTCATAAAATTCATAAAAATATCTAATGTGATGATTCTATGATGATCATTATATGTTCAAAATATCATGGAGGAATGATCTGTGATTCTTTTCAAGTCATAATAAAGATTTAAATTCATTATTTCTAATTGGTATTAGGAAGAATTCTATGTATTTATTGATATGATGTTTATTAGTGATACACTTCCAATAATAAGTGGTATAACTTGGATAAAGTGTACACATTTACCTAAAATCAAGGAAGAAACTCTTTTATAAAAATTGGATAATGAGTGGATAAATTGAGATAAATACCTAGGATGTCAGGTTAAGTGATGATGAAATGTCAAGATGATTATATGAATAGATTGAAGAATTCTTGATTAAGAGGACATCATGAAATGTTTTGCATAATGATAGTATTAGGAAGGGGTGAACATGTGATTAGGTGAACTAATTTTAGAGAAATCAGTCTTCATATACTAGATAGAGTTATATATGTGGGGGTTTTAGAAAGAAAACATGCCGAGGTGATTAGATGAACAATATTTAAGATGTGGTATCTGTTTTGAGAAGGTATAATCTGTTTCATATCAGATGAGAAATCTAATGTAGTTTTATTGATGAATAGGTGAACAGAAATATATTTTAATATATAATTCTTAGTAGGAGTTATTTACAAATATGAATCAAGAAATGGAAGATGTATAAATTAAATATAAAAAGAAAAAGTGTGATGAATGTTATGATAGAATAGTGACACCATACTGAATTCCATTGGTGAAGTTTCTCATAATTTTTACAAAAAAACTTATACATCATTTATCTGTGTGAGGAGAACAATAATTTCCAATGGAATTTTATTCTTTAAAATTTTTATGATATTCCTGTCATACTATATCCACATAGAAATGATTATTTTATATTTTTCTTCATGGTATTTGATTATTTCCACACTATGCCAATGAATATCTATTCTTATTGTGTAGAAAACATTGCAAATACATGTGTTTTTATAAGTGTTTTTTATAATTTTCATAAAATTCATATCTCTTTAAGTGGAGGTAAAGGTTGATTAATAGTAAAGTCAACATAAAAATCAAAGATCACTCTTTCACCCCTCCCCCTTTAACAGAACACAAAAATGTATATTTTTCTTTTAAATTGTGTAATTCCCCATTAAATTGTTTCATATAAATCTTACGAAAAAGAGAAATATAAATGAATAACTCCCAAATACCAAAACAAGACCACCACACATTTTTAATAATTATTCATAAATAAAAATAATTACATCATGGGATTGTTCGTATGAGTATATCTAAACTCATTGTGGATGTTGATGTTTCTTAAAAAACTCCATGTAATGTTCTACTTGTTGTATCCACATGTGATCCATGAACTTCAAGACAATAATATATATTCTTTGGGAAATACCATAGAAAAACAATGTAATTTACAATATTTTATGTGGATTATATGGGATCATCTCCCTAGATCTTAAATACTGAGAGAATTTAAGAATAACCTCTAAAATAATATCTTAAGAACATGAGAAGATAATTGTACAAATAAGTTTCACTCACATTATATATAGCCATAAATTCCATTAAATATCTGTATTTAATTGAAAATTATATCATGAATCCCCTAGTTAAAAAAACCCTTGCAACATATTTTTTTAAATATATCACTCCACAAGATGAATAATTAATTTTTAATTACATATAAAAGTTTCACACCTGTAAAAATTTATTTTAATAATTAAATTTAGAACTATTTCATTTTTATTAACTATAAATTTAGTACAAGTTATACTAATAAATAATCAAACCTTGAACCAAATAATAATTATTCTCTTCAAAATAAATAAATTCATTTAACTAATGATGAATAAATTGTGAATATTATTCATGATAAAATTGAAGTAAAATATTATGTTCATAAATAATATGTGATTGAATTATAAATGATATTATATGATTATAAATTGATATTAATTATTTTATAACACTTAGATTCATTTTAATGCAATGCGATTATAGATTTACTTGGTTAGAGATCCTTTTGATATGTTATCTTAGTGTAAATATGTCAAACCCCTAGACCAAGTGTGATATCTAGAAACATTTCGTAAACCCTATAGAGAAATGTAGTTTATTTATTTACTTAAACTTTTATATATAGAAAACTGTGTAATACAATCAATCTTTTAACCAATACCATATCTAAAAGAAATCATAAATGTTTCATCACCATAATTAATTGATCTATCATTCATTGAATTATTAAAATAATTTTTATTTTAACATATAAAGATAATGATTTTGGATTGACCCTACCATCATTGTCAAATGTATTGCGATATCTTTTTTGATAACCTGGAAGGAAATTTTTTGATCTCTATCAATCAAGAAACATCATACTAGACATGATTCACCTTAGAAAACCTACTCTTACGAGAACATATATGCCAGAATTATTATCTTGAATTTAAGTTTGGGAACCAGGGTATAGATTAATAATGTTCTCAAGTGTAAGGACCAGTAAAAAACTAATTTATAGGAATAACAAACAAAATATGAATCATGTGAAGTTTATATTAATAGTATTATAATCATGATATCTTTATTTAGAGATTACAATATAAAGACTTCATGATAAGATGTCTTAATAATTATGATCCCCCAAAACATCATAGTAATATATCATATACATCCGATCAAAATAATGTCTCTATAACATAAATACTATTTTTCGAATATATTCAGTATATATGTAGGTTCTAATAATAGTGAGGAATTATTATTACCTATAGATGTTAAAAATAATTTAATGGAATCAACTTTTATTTTATAATGAATAAATGAATATACTGATAAGAATAATCCATGAATATATGAAACCAAATACATGTTCTAATAATCCAATAATGCATCATGAAATTGTTTAAAGAGAGCATACTATAATATTTGTTGATTGGGTTGGGGTGTTCAATGGTGGTTAAATATTTTGTATGGTAGTTTTATTATTGTGAAAAGGTTGTAATTATGGTCTATTTTATAATATTTGATAGTTATTTTTCAAATATTCCATAGCTATGTATTGGTAACTTAAATGATTTTATTTTTATTTAGTGAAATTTGGAAGGTGTATGCATTAAAAGAACCAGAAAAGTGTTTTAATGAATGTTATGAATTATGGCGCCCCTAATTACTTGTGTTATATGGGTGATCAATTACAAGTACTTATGATCATAAAGGGGGGAGTTGGGATCTCAATATACATAACCCTGGTTCTTATACTAAATAATAAGCAGATTTTTTCCTAAATCATATTTTACTAATATCCCATGCTCATGTTTAGATCAACCTAAAATACCTGTAGATTGTCTCAGAAATATTCATCTTTATTTGTTAAAATAGTTCATTTTTGAGATGTTTCGAGTTATACAGTATGATTTTGATTATATTTTGAGTAGGTAATGGTGACTAATGTTTTTATAATGTTTTCATCGGTTTATTTATTGATTTTGGAACACCATTTTAGTGTTTCATTAATGTAATTGAGATATATTTGATAATAGTTGGATGTTAATTAAAATGAAGAGGGAGATGTTTAATTTTGTAACCAATGGAGTATATGGGTTAATAAGGATGATGATAGAAGCTTAATTTATTTCTAGTTCAAAAAAATCATTTAATTAGATGAATAAATATGGGGTTAATGTACCAAAGCACATGAGGCTCAGCCCAGTTATTGAGGAATCTTTAAGTGCATCCAGGAGACCTGAGATAAAATCTAGGCAAAGGATAATTTCCATGTTACTGTAGTAGGAATGTATAAGGGGACTATGTAGAACTATAGCAGGTACTATACTAGGTACTGTAGCATAAAGTGTGAAGAACTGTAGCAGGAACTGTGCAGAACTGTAGAGGTAACTGTAGCAGTCATTGTTTGTCATTGTAGCAGCCGAGAATATTCCCTCGTTTGGTCCTTCAGGACACCGATTTGGTCTTTGAGTCCTCTAAGGCCTTTGGGCCACCTAGGCCTTCGGGTTAGTAAGGCCTTTGGAAAACCTCAAGGCCTTTGGGCCACCTTAAGTGCAGATGCAAACCAGACAACCTATAAGGAACATGTTTCAAGCGGAAAAGCAGGGAGCTTTCACCATATCAGAAGCTATACGAATTGCATGAATGAGAGGGTATGAATCCTGCCATTGGGACAAGCCTTTTCATGCATGGGAAAGCCTAGTCAAACAACCATGCAAAGGTGGAGAGCTAATTTCATGATGAAGATGCTGGGGAGGAGCAGTTCGAAGTAGTTAGTTTGGGTTGTATGTAATGTTTGAATCCTACGGGAAATGAATTACTCTAAGGCCTATGGACCATGTAATACTTACACCTACAGGCATTGTAAGGTTTCCACATCACCCCTTGAAAGTTGGACTATCAAAATCAGTAAAAAATGAAGGCCTTCGGGCCATTGGAGGGTTTAATGTACCAAAAATATTTTTCCACAGAAAGGTAATGATAATACGCAATTTTTTCTTGATATTGCCACTTAATGGAAGAAGAAAAATTTTATTCAAGGTATTTGAAATTAATTTTAGATTTTTTTTAGATAATGGTTAATATAATAATATTTTTGTTGATTTTTATCATGGTTTTATTATTTCTAGATACCAAGATAAGTTTGTGGCTAATTTATGGATGCTTGATTATTTAGTGATGAAATAATTTATTTCCAAGAAATTAGATCTCTTTATAAAAGATAATATTATGTATGTATTTTTTAGATGAATCAAGATAACTCTCTATAAAATATTGTTATACCCAAAATTTTAATATATTTTTGGCATGTTACTCTTCATGTTATTGCTGATCTTTTTATGTATTTATTTAACCCAAGTATAATGTATTCAAGTATTAAATTATGACTTACAATATTATTTACCTATGTGAATTATCCCTCACTGGTTTGTAATTTTAAATTGTTAAACCTTTATAATGTTATTTATATGATTAGGAATGTGGTTACTATGCATTACAAAAAGGTAGTACTACCTCACGAAATTTCTCATATCATTTTTTATCCAAGAGTGGTTTATTTTTGGAATCATATTGGTTATATTTGAAAATATTGAATATATTGAGAATGATATAAAGTGTTTATTTGGTTATATGATAAGTATATTAGAAAAGAGTAAATATTCTGATCATATTGAATGTAATTTTTTTTATTTCATTTATGAGGATCCTTGGGTTTTCAACCACATTAATTAATTTGATTACGTAATTTCTTTCTTATATCTACAATAATTTTGTTATTAGCAGTGAAAAAAGAATATTCTTTAGGACATATAGAGGTATATAATAGGTTAATTAGTTATCTCTTTTATTTTCTTCTTTTCTTGGATGTATTGGTATCTCCTAAAGGGTTCTACAGGGGAAACACTTAACAAAATTTAATTTAAAAGTCCCAAAAAACATAAAAATTACATGATCTTACTATTCATTCGGACTGAATGAAATAATTTAATAACATCATACATGTTCTCTATTGATCTAAATTTGTAAAATATTTTATCAAATATATTTATAATGATCATTGATAAATAAATAATAAGATCAATAATCTTTAGGTATCCATTATCTTGTTGAATATTTCATCTTTTAGGATGGATCCTTTGTTTAACGTGGGTTGCTAAAATATTGGGTTAAAGTGAAAGAGGGAGAGGGAGAGAAATAGAACTTGAGTTAGTTGAAGAATTATATATCATAAAAATAATTCTAAGTAATTCTTCCATAATGATTAACTATGAGAAAAATTATATAATAATTCATAGTGACACTTTTATTTCCAAATTTTTAGCAATATTGGATGAAACATTTCATAAATTTTTTCACAGTCCCAATATTAATTACTCTTGCCTTTCATTTTATTAATTTAATTGGATAGTGTTTAAAAATACATTGAAACTCTCCTCTGTTATCATTATATAATAATAAATAGAATAAGAATAAATGAATAATAAATAATTACTGAAGCTTAAATCGTCACCTCATCATATTGGTTTACATAAAAAAACCTGAGATTGTGACTCTCACCATGCAATGGTGTATCTCATAATAGAATTCATCATTATCTAACTAAAACATTATGGTCTAAACAAAAAAACTATGTTTATAGTTTTTTTTTCATATTTTTATCAATATTCCACCTTTAAAAAAATCCTCATTGGCTAAGAACTTATTTACAATATTTGACATCATATTTAATAACTTGTTAAACTATTTCAAAAACACAATTTGAATATATTATAAAAATAATTGGGGTAAATCTGCCATTCTTTCACACCATATGTTAATGTTGTTAATCCCATATAAATTATAGATATTTGAATTTCTCCACTATAATACCACAATTGGGGAAATAGGTTAGTGAATGTGGATCCTAAAAATATCAATGTACCAAAACATGGAATATGTATATTCAACAAAATCACTTGAAAAACATAAAAATACATTATATAGTATACTCAAACTCACAAATAAAAATTCAACTAATACTATGTAGGGAAATAAAAAATGTAATATTACATTAATTTTTTTTTGTATTTTAGACTTTCATCCTACATACATGAAGAAAAACAATACAATCTTTCACTTTTTTGTAAGTACAATGTTATAATATCCTATGACCTATTAGACACATGAAAAAATGGAACGAAACTTTGACACCTAGAAAAAGTTTTCTCACCCAATAAATAATAAGGGGAGAACCGTATGAAAAGGTTATAATAAATTACTATTGCTATAGAAGTAATTAAATTGCACTATATAAATATTTAATCCCTTTTTCATTCATTGTTTGAACACCTATCATTGTCATAATGATAGTGTTACACACACATAATTATTTGTTGAAAAACATTATTTTAGGAATTAGTAATCTATAGAAACCATCTCTATTTATTGATATGAAAGACAAATAATAATCCATGGGAAATTTATAATTTTCAACCAAAACATATCCTATTCATTAAATACTATCTTTATAGGTCTAAATAAACTAGAGTTTTATTCATAGTTTCTCTTTCTAATAAAAACAATCTATCCCCTAAAGGGACTTAATATAATGAAAAAATATCCCATTGAATATAAATAATGTATCCTAAGACATCCTCCAACAACCTGGAAATAATTAACCTTTTTATTTCAATTATATACAATGATCCTATTTTTTCCTCTTCTACTTAACCAAGCCCAAATATAGTAGGATTCTACATGATAACCAGTTGAACTAAATACTATGTGAAAAATTATACAAGATTAATATTACTGTTAATCTCCTATAACTCTAACTTCCCATATGTCAGTATATTCTAGATATAAGGGTACTTCAGGTAGATATGTTTTTTCCTTGCATGTAATACTACATATTTATAGAAGATTATTACACTCTAACTGTCACAATAGATTAATAATATTTATGAATTTATTCAATGTTACATAATTTGATTTGTGAAACTAACCATTTCCATGCTTGATTAAATTTTTCTAACTTATTCAACACCCATTAAATAGGATGTAACCACTTATTTCAACATATACATCGAGTTAATATAAATTATACCAAAGGAAAAAATAATCCCTATTTTAGTTTTCTATGAATCTGTATCTCCTCAAATTCTTCATAAACATAACCAATCAATATATCTTCATATATAAATCAAAGGGACGTGTGATCCATTTTATTAAAATATCTAATGATCCACATCATGAATTTCAAATTTTATTTCCAAAGAATTGAACTGAACCTACTGATAACTCCCAATGAATGGAAAATATCTAGTTTAGTTCACACCATGTAATAAATGGGACATTTAACAAATTATTACAGTCATTTTCTCTGTGGGATTATTTATTTTTTCCCTTTTATTATGCTTATTACTTTGAAAGTTTAAAATTTACAATAATAGATGATGAAGTTGTTTTGTATCTGGTTATTGTAAATTAATTTACTATTTAAGGGAAATTCAATTTTGACAAAACACTAATATTATAAAATATTAGTCTCAATCATTCATCCTTACTATAATATTAATCTTCCCACCAATAATATTTATTTTAAACATCTCTAAAAGTCATTCTTTATATCATGAATCCCTTGAATTGATGGACCCACTAGAAGCATGTCTCCCCCATAAAAAAGTTAGATAATAAAAT
Source organism: Viscum album (assembly GCA_963277665.1). Classification (NCBI taxonomy): domain Eukaryota; kingdom Viridiplantae; phylum Streptophyta; class Magnoliopsida; order Santalales; family Viscaceae; genus Viscum; species Viscum album. Next base: position 779,615,643 of record OY728158.1, read on the forward strand.
TCCAATCATTGTAATCCTTATAGAAATAGAAATGGAATATGTTTATCAATATAGACCCTATATACTTTTTGAATTATTTTAACTTCTAGTTTAATTTCATGGATATTATTTCAACACAAGGAGACCTTTCTTGAGTATTTATACCAATCATTGATTACCATGCACCGAAGAACTACTGTGTTACTTATTATAATTTTTTTCATGATTTTTATAAATAAAATTTATCTTTCCATAAATCTATTTTATATTTAAACCTTATAAATAAATGATATTGGGAACTATTAATATAATAATTTTTATAACTACTAGATTGAATATTTCAGAAAATTTGATTCTGTCCTTTTTTTGAAATTCCATGACTACAAATCATTCTTTAAATTCTTTACATTAATCGGATTTAGATTCTAACATGTCAAATACTTTTTTCATGTTTTATATTTGTTGTTAATAACTCAATTAACACCATGGAGTTATTCCGGTAAATCAAACTGAACCCCTCCTACACATCCTAATCCCACTCACCATAATTACCAAGGGTAGATTCTTCTACCAGGTTATCAATTTATCCATCATATACTAAATATATGAGATTTTTGAACAATAAAAACCAATGTACAATCCATATAACCCTTATAGATATTTTTATTTTTTCTTATTTTCTTGAATTTAAAGCTCCAACATTTCATCATATGGAAGTCATAACAGAGCCACAATAGTTCTTAAATATTCAGGTATATCGTTTTATGATCACATACATGAATATTGCATACTAACTACTAATTGTTTTTTAGAAATTATGAATTTATTGTAGAATAATATCCATTTAAAATGACTATAATTTTTTAAAATTGGAACACCAATTTAGATCAATTTGAAAAAAAATTTATGCTTTACCTTTAATTTTTTTCACCATTAACTTTTGGTACTTCCATAGGACCATCCCATTAAATAGAAATTTCCCACATATAATTAAGTGTTTTTTCAATCTCCCCAAATTTGAAATATAATATTTTTATGTCGGTAGAAAATGAAAAAAAATCAAAATTTTCATTTTGAATATCTCTACTTTTTCCATCAACATGTGCATAAGATAAATTTAAAGAGAATATGTTCCAAGAAAAATCTGGTGTCCTACCTAGGAATATAAATTTAACAAAATTATATCCCATTGGCCTTAAGGGTATTTTATTGATTAAGTAAGCCATTGTGCTAACTACTCCCACCCAAAAGCCTTAGGTGTTCCCAAACACAGATTAACACTTCATGATCTTTCCATCAATGTTTTATTTATCTATTAAAATATTTTATTATGAAGTGTGGATTTCTGATGACCAATTCATCTCTATTTATAATTTTTTGGAAAACTTCTCATGGAATAATTACTACCATGTTTCAGATCTCAGTAATTTCATATTATATCCTAGTTCAATTTTAACTATAGATTTTCATTTCAAGAATACTCTAAAAACATAAAATTTATGTTTCATTAAGTATAACCACAATTTTATCATGGATTCATTAATTAAATCCACAAATTATTTATAATTAACATGATACTTTACTTTGGTATAACCCCATACATCTATATTATCTAGCTCTAGAATTTGGGTTTTTAGATTTATTCAATTCAAATTAAATCTAAACATCCATTTCATACTGGGTATAAAATGCTCCCAACTTATAAAATCTAAATAATAAATGTTCAACATGCGTTTATCCAATATAATATATATACCTTTTACACTATGTTTCCCATGAATTTAGTTCTATGAATTTATTCATCCCGTATTTTATGTTCCAGAAAGTGTCCCTTCTTGTCAGATACAACATGAAATCCTTCCCTACTCTATATATAAAAAGAGATCCGAGAGTGAGTTTTCATAATACCTTACCAATGTTTGTTCTATACCATGACTTATACACCTGATAAACTAATATCAGGATCTTTTCAAGTCATGGTGTATATTAAAATACTTCCAACCTAAGGAAATATCAATTATTCAATTAAATTCTGAAATATCCCTTCTCTAATATAATAATAGCTTCATCATTTTCTAAATTTACTCTTGCAATGACATCAAAAACGTAACACTCAATACATACCATTCCAATAATAGAGATGTAAGATGAACAAGAATTTATAATTCTACACCCCATTAGTTTATTCACACTCAAATGTAAATTTTTACTACTGTTTATAGTAAGTCCAACAAAACAAAAACTTCTAAAAGGTACTATTTTATAATTTCACATCCATTCAATAACATATTTCTTGATATGAGATCAATTTTCATTTTACTAATAGGATGTCTCGACTCTGATATATATATATATATTATAATCCACACTCTAAACATTCTTTATTAATTCCATCAATTTCTTTAATGAGTTGAGTCCCCTTTTCCTTATTTTTAAGAAGTATCACTAGGATATTGATAAGTGACCCTCATCTAGATATCTTCATAAAAAATAACATTCTAAAAATTCTTGATGATTTGTATGTTCATTCCACTAGAGTTACAAACAAATATGACTATTTCATCCCATTATTCTAGTATGCAGGATATTAATAATATTTACAATACATAATTTGATAAAGTAACATTATTAAAATTAATATGGATTCTGATCATGTATAAATCATTCACATGATCAAAAGAATACCTCCATCATAATATAATTCTTATAAACAAATTTCTCATTTATCACACCACATTTAGTGTTTTAGGTTTCTGTTACAGGTATTCTAAAACTATCATCAACTCCGCCATAGTATTCCTTTCCCAAATTTTGATGGTAAAATTCCATTCTAATGACATAATAACCAAATCTAAATCATTTATATCAATCTTTTCTCGTTCCCCCTCTTCTATTTATTCCTATTTATCTTTTATCAATGGAATATATGTATCCTTTTATGTGATCCTATCCTCTATTGTTTTGCATCTATAATATGAAATGTAATTAATTGAAAATGAAGATCTAAAACTTTTTATATTTCAATTCCATAACCTTATTAAGGAATGAATATACTAAGTCAAAAAATATTTGTGCAATATGAGAATATTACCTCATATATTTCCAAGTAAACTGATGATTCTTTGAAAAAAATCCTACCACATTGATACCAATTAATTAAAATCCCACATTAATTTCAAACATTAAATTTTTCTACCCTAATATAATGCTAGTAGGAATATTTAACTAAAATTTTATAGTCATAATGTTAATTTATTGTAATTTAGAAGATGTATCTTTACCCTAATCACCACGTGAAATTTTAATTACTCAATAAAATTTACTCTAACTAATATAAGAATTTGAGTGAAGTTATATGGTAAAGTAAAATCATTTAAAATGTCCCATTTTTTTGTTTATACATTAATCCAATATAATTGGGTATAATCATCATAGTATTTCATTAAATTATAATTAAAAAAGATATGTTATTTTTTAAATAAATATTTAATTAGATTAATAATTATTTTGAAAATTTTAAATCCCCAAAAGTCATTCCACATCCTAAATATAGAGGTTCCCACCGAGTAAAATAGTTCCACAATCTTTTTATAACTATGAACATCTAACTATTACTTTGTAAAAATGCTGACACCCTGTTGCTTTCACTGTCTAGACACTATTAAAATATGAAACAAATCTTATACCATAGCCTTAAACTTTTAACTAAATTTACATTTAATGAATTATTAATATGAAATCACTTCTCCTTTATAGTGATACAACCTACAATTGAGCATCTATTATAAATTTATACATTCTATTAAATAAGTTTCTTTTATGTTGAAGCATAATAATGGTTCTCTAGGGAAAATAACGAATACTTCATATATTTATACTTAGACTGAACTTCATATATCACTTTAATATACTTCACATAATCACAACATTTATATCACAAAAAATTACATTTGAAAATTTATTCAAAAGTTTATTTGATTATCATCCAAAATAATTTTTGGTGTATCACATAAACTTTTATACAAATACATTAGAACAAAACATAATACTCATCACCCAACTAGAAATTTTTACCTTATAATCATTTATAACATAGAAAATAATTATTAATTCAAAAATAAATAATTCTATGGAAAGGGTGGCCTTTAGGAAAATATCCATGCTAGTCAATTTCTGAAGGGATGTGGTGTGACCTCTATCGAAAACATATATCTTCATACACATGGACACCAAATATATCATATGAATGTATTCATAATCATATGAACCTTTTTTCAAAGATATTATGTTACCATTAGACATATAGTATACCAATTCCATACATCTTACTTTTATATTCTCGATTCTACAAGTATAGAATGGCTAGATAGAAGAACACATTTCTTTACATTTACCCACATAGACACAAATATAACATTTAACTCATCCAAGTAGATAAGAACATCATATATACCATACATAGTTATTACCATTAACCCCATAATTGTTTTTAAATTGATAGTCATGATTTCATACTCATAGTTTGAGAGGATAAATGCCATATTAGTTATGGCTTAGAAAATGACATTATTAGAATCATGCCCAAACACCCCTTAATTAGATCAACCTAAAGGATTATAAAATTTAGTTATCAAAGTATACCTAAATCCATGATAGTTTTATTTAATAAAATAGATATAGGTTTTCACTATATAATATTTACCCCTGGTATAACAGATACATAAAGCACGATGCTCCATTTAATACAATTTATTGGTTATACAACATAAAAAATCCATTTTTATCTCAAGAGTATATTCCACATCTCTCTAAGAAATCATACCCATGCTAACCATAACATTTTTTCACATCCCATAATAATCCATAATTCCCATTGATAAGGTGCAACTCAATGTCAAATATTTATATGTTAATTATCATTTATCACCATTAATATATATAGTGAAAATGGAATAATTATAAAGAAAAGACTAATTTTTTTATAATATGACATATTTATTCCATAAAATTAAATTTATAATACAAATATAATAAAATATATGAACCCATGTAATCATACCCCACATGATAGACCAAAAACTAGTTCTTATTCATGATATACTTTTAGGGTTTGGTTAAAGTCTTCACATCTCTACGCAATTCTTTCTAAATTTATATGAGACCATCTAATAAAAACTTTCCCAAAATAGTTACATTGACTAACATAAATGAATAATGTTCATTTTAATACAAGTTATACTTTATAATGATATTCAAAATATTCAAATCTTTAAGAAAAGTATTAAAATTAATTTCCCTAAAAACCTAAAATGCTATAATTTGTTTTTTTCTATTTTCTACTTAAATGTCTTTATATGTTCATTATCTAAATATTTATTATCATTATTCCCCTTAATATTTTCTTTGAAGTAAATTTACGAATTAAATATAACTCTTTAAATTAATATATGTCCTTGAAAACAAATCCAACAATAATTTAGATTTCAAATTGACTTTTAATTTTAATTAGACTATTTTAATTATTTATTTGCGATAATTTGGAACTTCTCAAATTAAAAAAATAGTCCCAATATCCTCTTAAAACAATTTTATCAATAATATAATTATATGATAATAAAATTAAATTGCGTAAGGAAATAAATATATTTTCTTATAATGGTGGTATTTACAAATAAATTAGGGTATCAACATCAGACATGGAATTCAAGGTTTTTAGGAAGTATTATACAAAAAAGTTTTTATTCTTTAAAAAATTACAGTAATGTGTGGAGGGAAATATTTATCTCATATTTTAACAAATTTTAGTTAACCTTTTCATCCAAAATAAAACTCATTTTACCGCTTTAATCATTTAAAACATGTTATATAATTTAATGAATCTGAAACCATGTATGTTAAAATCACCAGATCTTCTTTTATATAATAAATAATTCAAATAAAATCAACTCTCATCAAAAAAATAAATAAGGTAAAAATAATAAATTTATATTTAGATTTATCTAAGATAAAAAATTCTTTATATTCAATTACTTTGATATAGTATCAAATTTCATCATCTTTAAGATACTATATGTCCCATAAAATCATTAATTGATTTTAAAATCATGTATCATTATTACATTTTTTAAAATATACACGGGGTATTATATACCATTCAAAAAAAGAATTTATTTCTATATAAATAATGATTCTGATGGAATTTATAATGATTTTCTTGAACTCTTTCATGTTTTTTGGAAAAAACTACCTATCATGAAATAATGTTTCCATTTTCTAGTTAAAATTTTTAGGTTTTAATGACCTTGGTTAAGTATTTGACTATCTAATATTTTCATTATGGCCGAAACCTTTATTATTTTATTCTGTCATCACAAAATCGTAACCTATCAATCAACTTTCATGGTCACAATTCCTCAATACATTAATGAAATTTGGAAGAATTTTATATTACTCATTCATATTATCAAAATGTATGAAAATATAATAATAACTAAATAACTAGAAAGAGCCTTAATCGAAACTTCATGTTCACTAGTTTATTGACATGCACACTCATATTTTGTTCATGGGTAGAGATTGGTAGTTAATTTAGTAATTATGAATTTAAACAATGTGTTATATTCCTCAACTCAATATTTCTACACTTCTTATAATAATATACATTCAGTTTTTTGGATAAATCGATGAAAAGATAACTCAATAAGGGTTTTATCTAACACAAAATGTCTTTATTATTACTTGAGAACAATTCTAATGTTCTTATACTAGTCAAGAAAGAAAACATGGGTAATCCATTCTATATTTAATATTTATCTACATGCCATGTTGGATGATGATGATTCAATTTACCCATTACAAAATATTTTATCAGATGATTATCATGTTTTACATTAATTTTATAATAAATTTTATTAAAATTTCCACCACTAATATTATAACCCATTTTAATCAGACACTATATCAATTAGAGGTTGAAGATCCATATTTCACTAATTAATGAATCTGATTTTATGTGCCTTTTATTATGTTCTATTTTTATCAAATCCAATCATATCACATATGACTCTTAGATGATTGAGTGAACTACCCTTTTCCCAATCCAACATATATATAAGATTTTTTACCTTCCGTATCCTAACCTGTATGGTTTAATATGTATGTTTAGCTACATTCATACATGAAATAAAGGAATCTAGTCCAATTATCTTCACATATAACATTATTTACATGCACATGAAATTCCAATACACCTTATTATGAAATCACCTATAAAATTTAACAAATAATATATTGAAAAATGATTTTTTGGAAGGAATCAAACACTTAGTACTTATAGGTTCATTAAATATAACCATCACATCTCATGTCTTACCTATATATACACATACTTCTAATTGTTTAGTACATATTTATTCCTTCAACCAAATAAATATGATCAAATGATAATAGTGTGTATCTTTTTACAAAATTAATAGCTTATGTTTGAAACCTTAATTAAAATACAACTATATTTACATATATAAAAATTCATCACATGTATATGGACTATGAAAACCCTTCAGGAAAATGAATATAATCATATAAAATCAATAATACTAATAACATTAAGTATGGAGTGACATGTTTCTAACCTAATGTTTTTTTGATAGATACAAATCTCCTAGCCCCTTGAGTAGCTTGACTCATAATCCCTTTGTGCATAGAAATTTACTAAATAGAGACCTAAATTCATTCATAATTATAACACAAAATATTTATAAACCAAACAACACCATTAAACTCAATATCATAATTTAATATAAAGAAATATGAAGTTAAAAAACTAATTCCATTATCATACCCATTATCTAATTTCGTAAATGCATGTATGATAATTTAGAGAATTAATTTAAAACTTTAAACTAAATCACACTTTGATTAAAAATATAACACTTTTTATCTTTGAATAATGTAGACAAGAAATTAAATTAATTAACAATTCATAAATTTACATTATTAAATATTCACAATAATATAGATATTTAATATATTTATTGGATCGTTACTGATAAAAATTATTTCTAGAGGGGGGGGGGGTGAATAATCATTTTAAAAATTAATGATAGAAAAATTAATGTTTATTAAATTTTAAATAGTAGCGAGGGGTAGTGATAATGATGTGAGTTTAAAAGGAAATAAAAGAGAAAGAACATAACATTTATAGTTTTTTGGATCACAAAGATCATAGTCCACTCCTTAAAATAATATAATCCATGAGGATTTTGGTACACAACAAAAAACATCACTTTTAAATCTCGGAGAAATTGTTTATAGAAACTTCCTTTTATACAACCCATAGGCACAGACTAGTCTTGATTCACGAGACCGACACTGTATACTTACCTGAATTTTCATTACGAGTCACAAACCAATCTTACATTTAAGAGGTAGAGTAACCATTGAATGGAAATAAATTTTTATGGGAAAATAATAAACTAGAAATGATTAAATTGAAAATTGAATAAAATAGATTATGTGAATAAAAAAAATATAAGTAAAAAACTAGAAGGTTGTAATGTTGAAAAGGTTTAAGCTTGCAGATCATTCATCACATGGAAGGAACAAATGTTGGAGTTGAAGTCCATAGATAATCACATCAAGAGTAAATATTTTACAAAATATCATGAATGTTTTTGATCATTAGGAATGTCAAAGATATATCCATTGATGTTTGTGGAAAGACCTATATAGGTATATGTTTTTATTGCATGAAGAAATATCACAGATCATTAAAAAAAGATTCTCCGAGAGTGTATCTAGGTCCAATATTTGTATGAAACTTGTTAGTTAAAATTAATGAAATAAAATAATAGTTACATTTTTTTTATTAAATCCTCTTAAAAAATATAGGATAAAATTAGGCTTCACATTTTCTCATTAATTATTAATATAAAAAAATCAACATATTTATAAAAACAATTGTAAATAATTATTCCTTTTAAATTAATTGAAATAAAAATAAATTTCATATGTTTTATATATAATGAAAAATTTAGTAAAACATATAGTGGAATAAATGTCAAAATTTATTTTTGAATGTTCATAAAATATTGTCAAAAATATTTTGTAGACACTATAATGTTTTTTCCAACACAAAAAACAATATGTTTTACAATTTAATTATTTTTAATAACATTAATTTATATAAGAAATAAATTTTTTGAAATATAAAATTTTAATTAATGGTTCCTCATGACATCATACTAGGAATATCCATTTGTGTCTTGAAAGAGAATAAGATACTATTAAATTTAATGAAAAAATAAAAGTAGCTAACCAAAAATATTTGATGCCACTAAAATATTAATGAATTCATGAGAAGAAATATTTTTTTTCTACTTTGGGATTTATTAAGGTGTCTCATAACTCATCATTGGAGATGTCCATTGGTGACCAATGTGGTATCATTTGAGTTATCCAATGGCAGATTACTGAAAAAGTATAAAACAAAAAAATGATAAACAGATAAAGAAATAAAAAAATAACTTTAAAAAACATGTATAAATATATTAAAATTTAAATTGGAATACTACTTTATACAAGAAGATAAACACATATGAATATAAGAAAAAAAGTATAATTATGTTGTACCCTATCTAAGAGATTTTGTGAGAGCATGAAAAACATTATACCAGAAATAGAACAATAACACAACATAAGAAATAATGTTCTGATAAAATAAGAAATAAACTTAGAATAGAAATAAATTATCTATACAAACTAAATAATGAAGGAAAAGATCATTTTGGATCTTGAAGAATCCAATTCAAACAAAATATACTACAAATAATTATAATACCCACTAGTGAAAAATATGACTCAATGTTGATGTCCAACAGTGAGTAAAAAGTTTCACTTTTTTTATCTTCAGGTGGACCACTGACGAGTTATTGTGTTAAAAAGGTAACTAGTATATCTCTGTATGATTCCAACAACGACTCAAGGACTCATCATTGTCTTCCAATAGTAAATCATGTCTCACCATTGGGTTCCAACTATAAACCTTTAAGAAACAAATATAGAGGATGAAACGTCAATCCACATAAGAAAGAGATAAAATAAATGACATTAAATAATAATAACAGAATATAATTTTAAAACATAAAGTATGATAACTATAGAAAACAATATATAAAAAGATATATTGAGACTAAATAGGATAAAAAATAAAAACATGAAGAAACATGGTTTAATATGAATGTGATGCTTTGAATAAAAATATAGTATAAGATCTCAATGGTAGGACCTCTAAGGATGAATATTGGATTTTGATCAAGAAGATGTGTGTGAGGTCAAAATACGACATGAGAATATTGAATTATATAACAAAAATGAAATGAAAATGATCAGATGGATGATATTTTGATCATTCTTGGGAAATAAAAAAAACACACTTTATTATACCAAATCATAGCCTATAATTGTTGAAGCCACATTATATCAATGATCTCCTGCTAAAACTTGGTTTTAAATAAAAAAAATACACAAACAAGTTCTTGTAGGCCTGATGAGAGATCTATCCCACCTAATCTCTTACTAGAACCCTCTAAGGGCCACATACATGGGCTGCATGCCTTTGGTGTGATCTATGCACACCAAAAACCAAAGGTTCCTAGTGGGGATTCCATAGATAGGCCTTCTAATGGGGTTTTCCTAATAGGTCCGCTATGTGGTTGAGAACTATCCATGGTTCCTCACTATCGATGAACCATATATTTTTACTAAAAAAAATTAACTTTTTTATTAACAAATAATAACATGAAGTATCAATTGTAAAACCTTTACATATACATCCTTAAAAAAAGTACATACAAAAATATATTGCTTGTAATAAAAAATATTAATTATTTAAAACACTTTATTATTAATTAATCATGAAAGATTCATAAAATAATTTTAAATACATGAGAATTGAGCAAAATAATTATATGGAGTAATTTATCAAAAAAAATTTACCTTTTATATTATTTTAAAAAAATTTGATATACTAAAAAAATCCCCCATTTTTATTAATTAAAAAACATAAACATTTATTAATTTTTTTATAAAAGTATCCCCATTTTTTAAAATTTTTCAAAATGTGAATTAAACATTTAATATAAAACATACTCACCTTTTTATGTAAAATCCAAAAATTATTTAAAATTTGACAAATAAGTATATTTTCATAAAAGTAAATATATTTTTAAATTATTCAAAATATATAAAGAATTAAAACATAGTATAATTTTTACCAAGATAATTTAATTAAGACTTAGTGATGGTTTTAACCATTTTAAATTTAAATAGTATTAAACAAAATTACCTTTTATATTGAGTGAACAATAGTTTTAAAAATAGAATAGTTAAAAAAAATTCATGTTAAGTTGAAATAAAAGAGTATTACAAAATATTTTTTTATATAATTAAAAAATAAAATCGATTTCCAAGAATAGATAAATAAAAAAATATACTTCAAAAAGAAATGAAAAATTTATTTTATTTAAATTTTTTAAAAATCCCCCCTTGTTTTATTCATAAAAAAATTTATTAAAAAAAGATCAATAAATGAAATCTTATTGTCAAAATTGACTCAATTTAAGATTTAACTGATTATTTAAATAAATTCATAATTCCAAATAAGTATAAAATAATTTTTTTTAAAGTGTCTCTGAAATTTATTATAGTGTAATAGACATCCCAAGATCAATTTCTAAAAAAAATTATTTAAAAGAGACTGAGGAATATTATGTTTTTATAAGGTAATTGTTTAAACAGTTATAAAAAAATTATATAGAATCATTTTCTTTAAAATAAAAAATTGGAAACTCACCCAAAATCCATGAATCCTTAAATATGTATTAATAAATACTTCTAATAAATAGTAAATAAAATTAAATATATAGTCATGAAATTTAGAATCTTTTTTACCTATGTAAACTACAACAATTGTACATTATAAAGAAAAAAAAGATAGAAATTAATCCATGTTCCATGAATGAGAAATAAATTGATTATAAAAAATATATGAGATATCCTGTATAATGGTCTATAAAATTATAGTCTAGTAGATAGTATGCATACTAGTAAAAAAATAATTTTCTGGGAATAACGAAAAACTTATATCCAATTGTGTTTGAGTAACATACTTTTGTTATGGATGTTGTCATAAGTTCAGCAGAATTCACCGAAGGTATTTTGACAACCCATAAAATGTTCAAAAATAATATTATATGTAAATTAGAATAGAAATATTTATATAAAAAATATTTTTTATGACCGAAATATTGATTTAATCTCATTAACAATTCATTGGAATAATTCCCTTTAATTATAAATTTCAAAATAAGTTACATTAGATATGATTCCTTTTGAGCTTTTAATAAAAGTAGTAATATTTATGTTTTGTGAAAATCTGTTTTAACCAAAACCTTTTTTTGTAACTATTTGTTTTTACAATTGTTATAATTTTATCATATTTTTCAGTTCCTTTTACTAGAGTAGATAAATCCAATTCATGTTTACAAAATTCTTTTTTAAAACATATCCTCTTTTTGAATATTTTCTAAATCTAAATGAATTTCATTAGATCCAATGATGTGTTTCTTAACATGTTTTATTGATATAACATATTACATTAATTTTATACTTTAGTTAAATTGAGAATAATAATATTAAATATTATATCCTTGCATTTATCAGTTACTCTTATAAAGTCAGCGAGTATTTCATTTATATCATCTTGTTTAAAAATAACTGAATGAAAAGTAATTTTATATTATTAATTAGGGAAAATAATGATATTCTCATGTTCAAATTACCATTTCAATTTGAAATTTTCTTGGAATAACATCTTATTTATTACATTTAAATTATCTATATTTATAACTTAGAAACTACCATTTTGCAATTATTCATTGTTTTTCAGACATTTTTTAAATATGTAATTATTTGAATCAGGATATGAATTAGAATTAGAATTTTTATCTCATTCATTTTCATATATTTAATTATGATACAAATTAGTAGGTGTTATCAAATTGGAAAAAAGTTAATCATTTAACTCATAATTAATAATCTTTTGGGAATGATTACCTATTTACTTCTCACTTCCCAAGATAATTTTTCAGTAAAAACTATTTGAGACATACCATCCTACAAATATATCTTTTCTTCTTCCTTATATTTTTTTTACTTCCTTGAGTTTTTGAGCTTGGGGAAATAGGGTCTAACATGACCTTTATTCCTAAATTCATAAGAGGATAGATTTGAAACATTATTATTCATACTTGAATTACATTTTAGTAAATATTTTCATTCTTCATTCCATACTATCTATTTACAAATTTTTTTCACAAATTAGAAATGTTTTTTACTAAAGAGATCCATCTCATTGTGACATTCTTAGATCATGGAATTAGTGGAATTAGTGGAATAAATTTCATTAGATTTATATACAATAACCCTTATTTTATTAGACCCCTCATCACCAATATTCTTTAGCTCCAAATCGTACTTCAGTAGAGATCATATTAGTTCCTCTAAAGTATACTCCAGAAAATTATTACTCTCAATAATGGATACCTTATTTTCAGCACAAAAAATTGGAAGAGATCTCAATACTCTTTCCAATTGAGAAGTGTTCTACAAGACTTCTCTAAGATAACTCATATAATTGATGATGTTATTGAATTGATGAAACATCTGGTTTATAGATTCTTTACATCCCATCTTGAACACCTTTTATTCTACTATAATATTATTTTCATTATTATTTTCATCTTGTTAGTACCTAATGAGTCACTTCTAGTATCCTCCATATTTCAAGGGATATCTTACAAGCTGAAACATGAATATATAAACTTCTACTTATAGAAAAACATAAAATATTTTAAACAATATAATTAAAATAATATTTTACCGTTTCATTTCCCACTATAGTATTTGGAATAAACATTAGTAGTTCGAATGGCTCATATATGCTGGCCCGGTTATCCACACTCACTTATTTCATGTAAGATACCATTATGTCTTTTTAGTAGCCAAAATCAATCCACTCAAAGAAAAATGGGGGTTTTGTGGTATCCATCCAGCATTCCTATCGAAATCATCCATCATAAAAGGAAACATTTATTTTTTTCGTTAGACTGTTATGTCTAGGATACATAATAGCACAAAGTTATAAAATAAAAAACAGAAATAATTAAAGAGGATAATATTCCTTTACACTATGATACCAATAATTTGGAATCGTGTTAAAGGAAAAAAGGAAAATTGATCATATAATTATATATGAAACCAATTTTTTTTGAAACATTTTAGAGTAAAAATAAATGATATCGTATTATATTCCATCCACTGATACAAATTTTTTGGATCATTTTTTATGGAAATTATGACTATTGTGATGAGGGGAGATAAATAGAAGTTTTGAAAAGGAATGAGAAATATCAATGTTTATTAATTTTACAGAGTATTGATTATAGTTTTATTGAGTAAAATTAGAGTGGTAATAAGAAAACATTAACATAGGATTTATAGTGGATCAGATAAAAAAGATCCCAATACACTCTTAAATATTATATACTTCTCGAGGAGACTGGTACCCACTAATAACCTCACTTTTAAATGTCTGAGAACATTGTTTATAGACACTACCTTTTATACAACCTATAGTCACAACCTAGTTTTTATACAAGAGACTAACCTAATGTTTTATTGGAAGTGACAACCCTAAAATCCATTTATGAGGTTAAATAACTATAGAAAGGAAATAACTTCTTTTGAAGGAAAAATAATACACCATACATAAATAAATTACATATAAAATGAAACATTAATCCTGAATAGAAAAAATATAGTGAAAACAAAAGATGATTCTAATGTTGAAGAAGTTTAAGCTATATTATCAATGAACACTTCTACAGAATAAATATAATGGATGATGTCCATTATTAATCACAAAAGGATTGCAAAAGTGGTAGAAAATTATGAACATTTATAAGGGCATCATGAATGTCATAGATATATCACAAGTTTTCTATAAAAAGTTCTTTATAGGTATATAATTTTTTTTATTGATGAAATCTACTAGATCATTATGAAAGGATCCTCTGGGAACATATACATTTCTAATATTTTCAGGAAACTTAATAGTGTAAATTAAGGAAATAAAAATACCTTTACCTGTCTTTTTTGTTAATTCCAGGCACAAATACATAGAACAAAATGAGGATTTATATTTCATAATTAATTATTAATATAAAAAATTAATATATTGTGAAAAAAATTACACTGTTAATAATTAAAAAAAATGAAATAAAAAAAATAATTTAATAGACTTTACATACATAAAAAATGAAGTAATATCGAGCATTATAGAAAAATCAATCCGCATGAATGAATGTCCATAAAATAAATTAACAAACACTTTTACAAACTCTTAAATTATATTTCATCAAAGAAATTAGTTATTTTAAAAAAATATATTTTTGATAACATCAATTGAAAGATGAATTAAAAAATTATAAAAAAATATTAAAACTAATGGTGACTCATGGCCTATTGTTGGAAATATCTAAAGTTGGCTTAATAGAGTATAAGATAATGTTCAAATTTCATGAAAAAATAAACAAAGCCAACAAAAAACAAAATTTATCCTTTTACACTAAAAAATTAAAGGATTTAGAGGATGAAATAATTTATTTACCATTTGATGTTCAACGGTGACTCAGGATTCACCCATGGGGATGTATACTAGTGACTCATGAACTACTATTGGAGGTATCCTATGGTGGATGACTAAAAATATTTCCAAACAATAATATGATAAACATATTAATAAATGAACTAATAAAATATAAAATAACCTCATACAATAAGAATAAGTTTACTTAATGTTAAATAATAAAATAACATCATACATAAAGATAAATACTACAAAATATAATAAAAATATATAATGATGCTACACCCGATATAAGAGCTCTTGTCGAATATTGTTGAACCTTATTCCAGAAAAAAAGCATAAAACAATATGATTCATAATTTTCCTTTAAAATAAGAATAAATATATTATAGAAATAAATTATCAATAGTAACCAAATAAAGAAGAAAAATCTCCCATTATAGCTTGATAAGGCCACTACCAACACAATTTAAGGAAAGATCCAAATAAAACCTCCAATGATAAAATAAATCCCACCAATGATTTCCATATTTGAGTAAAAAAACTCAATGTTTTAATCAGGAGGTGGCTCACTGACTCACCTATGGTTTCTAATGGTGACTCACTGACTCACTCTTGGGTTCCAATAGTGAATCATGTCTCATTAAATTCTTCCAATAATGACTCATCAAGAAAATAGTAGAGGGTAAGAAATATTTTACTAGTGAATAAAGATAGAAAAAATAAGACATTAAAGAATAATTAGAGAAGAAAATTTTGAAACTATAATCATACTAACCATAGAAAACAGTATATAATAATAGATTCCAAAACCAAACAAGATAAAAACTGTATGATTAAAGAAACTATGTTAAAAGTGATGGTTAATAATTGAAGAATGCTGGTGTACAAGATCTTAGTGGTAGAAAATCCAAGGAGGAACTCATGATTTTTAATAGGTATATGCGCAATATTTCAAAATAGTGGGTTGGAGAAAATAATTAAATCAAAATGATGAAATGAAAAGGATCTCACAACCGAGAATTTGACTACGTTTTTCAAATAATAGTGAATACACTACACTATCCCACATTGAAAATCTGAATCAGTGAGGCAAAGGTGTGTAAATAATCCCATGTTTTTAATTTTTTTAAAATAAAACACAACACACACACATTTATATGGGCCTAGCGGGTGGTTTATCCCACCAATTCTCTTATGGGCATGCTCTAAGGGCCTTATGCATTGGCCTGCATGCCTTTGGCATGCACTATGCACACCAGAAACCAAAACGTCAATTTTTTCATTCTTTTGGTGGTCCTTCAAATGCGGTTGACCCAATAGGTCCCCTATGTGGTTGAGGGATAGACATGTTTCGTCACAAAGTATGAAAAATATTTTTTACTAAGAATTTAATACATTAAGTAAAAATAATAATTATATGATGTATGAATTCAAAAACATTTACAAAAACATTATTCAAAAAATTACATAACTAATTATAAAATATGTAGTATAAAATATTAATTAATTAAAACACTTGACAATTAATTAAACATGATAAATTCATAAAATAATTTTTTTAACTTGAGAATTTAATTATATGTTAATAGAGATTAATTTACAAAAAACAAAAAAATTGTTCACGTATTTAATTTTCTTTAAAATACTAACAATATTATATATTTTTTTATAATATTAATATTTAGTATTTAATTTGTATTTAATACTTTTATCTAATGAATTAAAACTAATTTTTAAATTGTTTTAATAAATTTAATAATAATTCCTTTTCATGTAAACATTTTTTACTCATATTTATTGAAAAATAAGAAATTTATTTCAATACTTATATTTTACATTACATTAAATTATATAAACTCTATATAAATTATTTACCATTTAAATCAATTTTAATTCTTGAAGGAATCTACCATTTTTGTTTTCACTATTTAAAACCACACTTAGATACGATCAGGTCTTAGAGGTCCCATATTGGTAAAGGTTTTTTAAAATTTTATTAAATATTTTTGGAAAACGAAATCAGACCAATTTCAATTTGTATATAGAATATGGTGTGGTGATGTTCCAAATTAAAAAACTTTCTATATGACCACAACATTTGGTTCCCATGATTTGAAGCTATTGCGACCCCCTCTACTAGTACCCCTCCTTGGATGGTAGTGATGGTGAGGATGGCCCCTGAATCCCTTCATTAATAGTCCACAAGTTCATTACTATCACCAGTGGTATATAATGCATACAAATAGGAGAAATTACACCAAATATATATTATTAATAAAAATATATAAGATGATATCTACCATTAAAAATGATCACATTAACAATAAAAAACAATAATAAATTAAATAAATTATATTTAAAATATAATACAAATGAAAGAACCTAATAAAATCTTAAGATACGATCATGAAACTCTAACATGGACTAGAAATATCTATTAGTTAGTGACACCTAGCCTTATTACAAAAAATCTTCAATAGACTTGGAAAATATTATAAATACATGGGGTTAGCATACAAGTATAGATTTTATGATCATCCTTATAACCTCTTTTGAAAATGTTAATGAAGCATACTAAATATTATAGAATGTGTAAATGAAACAAATTTTTTACCTAAGAAGGTTAAAATATGGATTACACACTATGTAACACAAATAATTAAGTCATTCTATATAAAATAATTATACAAAATAATGGTACCAAATATCTAATTCCCAAATGGTTTTCCTATCTCACAAAAAAATGTCAAATGTATTAGGAAACTATCCCTTTGATATGTCATCTTTCAAACTATGAAAACATAGTATAGCTATATCATCATCTCATCATGAATCTGAATTAGCTTATCATAACCTCATCATCATCATATCATCCATTATCAATTAGTATGTTAAAAAAGCCACTAAACAATATGGATCATACACAATACATTAAGACACTCTAACATACTCATGTATAATTATAGTAAAAGATATCCAAAAAATCCTAAATAAATGTATGTACTATAAGGTTGAGATACCAAAAAATACACTCATACATGGAAAATAAAAATAAAATCCACCACAACCCATGTTGACACATAACCTCTACCTTATATCATTATAATCAAGATATTCTTACACATCATTATATAACAAATGGATAGTGGGGAATATGGTGTGGTACTCTATCTATTTCCCCACTAACATATTGTGTGTTGAAAGAATTAGAAACCTAAAATAATTTGGAAATGTCTTCCCACATGACTTGGGTCCTAGATCATGTGAAATCCTCAAATATTATATATATATAATCCGTAAAAGAACGATGGAAAATTATATATCCTCATATTCGACTATAAGAATCATCCCACAAGGAACCTAGATACAAAAACTATGGTCAAGGAACTAGATTTCACATAAGCACACAAGGATCAATATTAAACATTATTAATGATTCTAATTTTTTAATTTAAAATTAGTAATCATTAATCAACCCCATTATTTATTTTTTTCCAATCATTACACTTCAATACAAACCAACATGATTATATAACGCACATTTAAATTCCTAGAATTCCTTTAAACATATAAAGAGAAATAATTCCAACTATCCAATGATTTTTTATTCAAAACATAAAACAAAAAAACCATTCCCTTATATTTATTATTAATTCATTTACCATTCCATAATGTGGGTATTGTAGGAATTAACTTAAAATGCCATTTGATGAGTTTAATCATGGTGGATATTCCAAATTTAGAAGTTATATAGATCAAATAAACACCAATAATCATGGAAACTAAATAAACATAGATATAAAATCTGGAAATCATTAATTTACACTCAAACCAATCAACCGATAAAAAATATTAAAACATCTATCGCAAAATAGGAAAGTCATACTCTCAAACTGTTCCAACTATACCATCGATTCCTTTACAAATTCCCCTACAATAGAAGATTCAAAAAAAATCATATTTGGGTATATACCATTATAAATTATGCATATATTAAAGAAAAAAAATTCTTCGTATAATAATCTCATGGGAAAACCACACCCATAACATTAAGTATATAAGCCTAAAAAATAAGAAAATACAGCATGATTGGGATAAAAGAAACTCCAAAAATATTAATTTCTACACAAAACCTTTTTCATTAATAATATTAATTAATCAATTAATTTATCATATTTTTTTATTAATAATAATAAATAAAAAATGTCTATAATAACTATGAATGAATTGTAATAATTGTTCAATCCGTTATTTTACATTAAATATTTTTTATAGAGTGTTAGTAACTAATTTTATATTCCCCTTTCATTAACCACATAATCATTATATATATATATATATATATATTTGAAACTAATATCATATATATCTACAATTATAAGGAACAAGAATAATAAAAAAATAAAATTCTTAGTCATTATAAAATAAAAAGAAACATCAAATCAGAGTATAAACTACATGTGAGCACAACATCCCATTCCGTATTTCATTCTCCTTGTATTTATGAATTATTATTTTTATCTAGTTTATTCCACCATTACATTAAGTAGGAAGAAAAATTTTATTTCCAAACATGAAAATAAATTAAATATAAGTCCAAAATCCCAAAATTAGAGATAGAATGTTCAACACACTTCACGTAACAATGTAACGAAATGAGATATTATCCAACTACATCTCTTGTATGGAGTCAACAAACCTAAGGATTTCTCCAATAAGGAATCATATATAGAAATGAAATAAAACCCATCATTACAGATGTAAAATAATAACTATTGAAAAGAATTATAGGTTGAGATAGAGAAACAAAAATGAATAAAAATAAACTGAACTCCAATCACAAATGATTGATCTTTTAAATCTGGGTGGTTAATGAATAGGAAAGGGGAAAATGTCTCTAAAATGGTCCTTGTTTTGGCTATGGTTTGATGGATAAGGGATGAATAAATACAAATATGAAAGGGGTCTAAAATATATATAGTTTTTAATTTAATATCACTATGGTGCAACCTCCTTTACCATTCCACAACCTCTAGGTTTTTTACCGTAACCATGATAAAACAAGTAAGGACACATCACAAAGGCTCGAATACAAACCTTCAATTTGGAATTGATGTGAAAATAACCATTTTAATTACTCTTTATCCAATTAAAACAGGGTAACACCAAGGGACATCCACAATCCCAAACCATTGAGACCCTTAAGAAGTTATACGGAAAAATGATGATCCATAGGTATCCATGATGTAGCCTATTCCCTAACTAAAACCACGTCTATATTGATAGAGATACATAAACCCTAATCCCAAAATTCCATTCCATAAGGATCATGAATTATTAGAAAGAATATTTCAATAACTACATCAGGTTTTCTTATAAATTACACATACCACTCTTCCTTCGAGATGAAATTTCCACTCAACCTATACACATGATGAGTAATCCTTATTCGGACACATACAAGAACCCAAAAATAGAAAATATGTTATTGGATTAAACTATGACCCTAAATTAGTTAGATCTCAAAAAAGTATCACCTCCATGAATTTGAAGCAAAACCTGTAATGGAAAGAAAGACTGATATAATAAACACTCAACAAGAAACATTTGATGGATATCAGTATATCTAGAACAAAAATAATAAATTAGGGGGAAAGGATCATAAAAAAACAACATCTCCTATCTTATAATAAACAAATAATAGGTTATATATAACAAATTAGGATATTATGAGACCTTATGTGACTCTCACTCCCATGTAAATTTATCTAGACACTATTTCACCCAAATACATGAACCGAGAAAATAAAATGCTCTCAAGACACTTTATCCTAATGATCCTGAATCCTAATAGGTTATTATAAAATTTTCAAATCATATTCACCTTCCAAATAATACAAATTAATGATGTCTTAATCATCATGATGATACCGGTAAATCAATGACACGTGAGAGATGTCATGAATCCATATCATTTGAAGGGAATGTGCTAACTGATATTAAATATCTCTAGCCAGAACCAACACCTCAAAATGAGAAAATAAATTAGGGAAAAATAATAACTTCATGATTAAACCACCTTTACCCATAATGATAATATATCTTAAAGAACAAAATATCTATAATGTTAAACTCTAGTGGGACCCCCTATAATATTCATTGTACTTCTAATGATCCTTCACTACCATCATCCCCTCATGAGTCACATACACCTTATTTGGTATTTTATGAACTATTTTTTCGCAAATTTTTATATTCCATGATCTCTATCCAACATAATAGAGAATATCATGGTAGGTCATATAGTGATTTTTTGGGGCCATAGAAATTTTTGAGTAATAGATGTTGTTATAAGAAAACTCCACCACATGTAGGTGCCTCACCCATAAAAAACCAAAAACTAGAATCCATGAACCAAATGTTTCTTCTGAAGTATAGGTAGTATTATATGTTTGACCATTAATCTGTAGAATAAAAATGGTTCAATGGAATATTTGGGAGCTAAACCTATAGAGGAAAAGAGATATGACATTGTCAGGTAGTCCAAAATCACCAATATATCACTACATTCACCCTGAGGTTGAGAAAAATACATGAATCAGTCCATAGATATATCCTCCCACTTCAACTAAGGACCATCAAGAAGTGAAATCCACTTACCAAGAACATGATTTTGATTCATTATAATATTTTAAGTAAAAAAACAGAAGAAAAATTATTCAATGGATCAATTCATGCTAGAACACCAAAACATAACTCATAAGGAATGATACATGTCAGCTACACTAGCATATACTATCATAGTAAAATCGCGGAACTCATAGAGAATCACATTACACATCAACGATGGAACAAAAATCCACCTCTCAAACAATAGTCGTTGCCAATCACCCTCAAACTGTACAACATAGGTGTGACGACCTATCCCCCAGGGCCCATGCTTTGACTACCCCAAGACTATCTTTCCAAGGCCAGGGGCTGGTGACTAACACCAGTAAAGAGAAACCTAAAAAGGGAAGGAATTTCCTTTAAACCTATACACACACCGACATGGCACACTACACACAAGTAAAACACAATGGAAAAGGAAAGGTACAACCACTACTAAAAACCACCACTGAGATTAAAATTAAGTACTAAATTTAAAAATGGTCTAGTATACAATCTCAACTGAAAAGAAATTATAAAAAATGAAAAAAAAATCTACAGTTATCGTCCGCTAGGGATCCTACCTGAATGGTTGGCACAACTTGTCACTGCATCTCACCACGTCAATAAGTTGCCTCCATGTACCATATAGCCCTGGCTCTAAAAAGTCTCAATAATGTTATCCATCATCTGAACAATAAAAAACAATGTGTGGGTGAATCCCATGCAGGGGTCGGTATAATAATACCGAGTATGGTCCTCGAGACCCCCAAAGGTCGCCTAAATTTCCACCAAGGAAAAACCACAAAGCACGATCTCAATAAAAAATCATAAATTAGAATAAATATCACACTAGGTTTATAACTTATAAAGCATGAAGAAATATTATTATTCTTGATCTAGATCATTTTATTTTGTTGAGAGGTTCTGCTGGTGATCCACGAAGGGTCCCTCTAGTGCCGATCCACAAAGGTTTGCAGTACTGCTGATCCCACAAAGGGTCCTACTATGGCTGATCCACATAGGGTCTCTCTAATGATGATACATAGAGGGTATCTATATTGATGATTCACATAGGTTTTCACTACATCCGTTCCATGTAGGGTCACTCTCTGTCCAATCCATAGAGGGTCACTCTTCACAAGACAACCAACAACAGGATTCACGCACACAGTCTACTTGAGTCGAGGATATTTTTCTCCACTTAACATTGGTCGTATCTCAACTTCCAAGAAGTCCCACTAATATTTAAACAAAAAGAATGTCTTATCATTAGTGTTCCAAGGCGAAAGACGGATCGTCAATTGGAAGTCAGTTTTGTAAGATATAATCAAAAAGTTAAATATGGCCGGGTTGGATCCGAGTCTGATCCAACACAGTAATACTCCAAATTTAGCCAAAACTGAAGTGAAGTACCTAAAAATATCTTCCCCATCCACAGGGTCCCAACGACACAGAATGCATATAAATTGGACACCACGTTTGTCAGATATATTAGTTTTAGTGAAACAAGGCAGGTCAGGTCCGGGTTCGGCCCGACTCACGAGTCCGGCCTGACTAGCGGGTCTGAACCACCTAGAAAACTTGGCCTAAATGCATGATTGTTGTGCTGGACCGGTCACAAGATGTCCAGTTTTCCAGCTGGCAGTGCCAATAGTGCCCCACCCCACCTTCCAAAGTGGCAGGCTAGAGCTGGCTGTTATGTCTAGCCGAGCAGCCCGAGTAGGTTGCTCCTTTTCCCCCATGCAGTACATAGGCACCATTCCATTCCAACTTCCAAGGCCTAGTTGGCCATGGCTGTTATCTCCACTGTGCCTGTAGGTGCCACTATCCCCAAGTGTTCAGCACAACATACCATCACCACCGGTTTCCGGCACTGCCGTGTCGGTGGTTCCCAACTAGAGGTGCTTCCATGGGCCACCAGAGATGCTCTAGTGGTCTGTTTTCTTTATTTTTTACACCTTAGGGAATCCTGGGTCACCACCTTTCCTACAGATCCCATGGAATCGCCTTTCCATAATGTTTCCTGCTCGCCAATGGAGAACACATGAAACCCAGGAGCAGTTGAGAGTTCAAGGCTTGTTCGGATTGGCCCTTGCCCTCTGCATTAGAATTTTATCATAGGGTTAAGTAAATAATCATTATAAGATTAATAAAAACCCCAAAGTGTAACCCACAACAACATCCATAAATAAATAATGAATTGAGGATCAACTGGTTGGTCGGTTGATCAGCGTTCTTCATATTATTCATGAACGGGGAAAGAGGAATTATTTAAACACATAAAATAATTAAACTCCCTAATTGGAAATGGTGGAATCCGATCCGCAAGAAGGAAATAACTTCTTTCTTGTTATCATTATACTTTCTTTGCTACCTGTCGATCCATGGTTCGATTCCTTCCATGATATTTGTTCGATCACCGTTCTTCATTAGGGAGGAATGTCGTCAGCATGAAGACTAAGGCTTCTCCCATGGATGTCACATTGCTTTCCAATGGTTCGATTAAATAAAAAGAAGCCACTCACGTTGTGTTCATTAATGTGGGTCTTTAATGAACTAGAACTATAATTAATGATCCACTAATCCCATGGGAGTTGTGGTTACACAATGAGTGGATCGATTCATTTAATGACCCCTATTTATTGACCGTCATTACACTATGGTTCCGCCAACAGTCGCTCAATGGTCGAAGAAATAGAATAAAATAACTTATAGTTATTTTTTTCGAAAGTCCAAAAATTATCTTTTTCATACCACCCTTGTCTGTCCATGTTATGATTCACCTAAGTGAATCATGGCACTATAAATTCAATGGTGTGCTCATATTTTCAATCCAATCACTGGTTCAAAAGATAGAAAAACTCACTCACACGTTAACTGAACATACCTTAAAAAAGTTTAGAAAAAATTAATAGTCACCCTAGACCCACGCCGGTCGAGGATAGGATTTGCCTAAGGGAAAAACACCCTCATGATATCAATGGTACTCTTGGATTTCCAATCCATGTTACCATTTAAGAGTAATAAGGATTTGACAATAAAATAATTGTTACTTAATTATTTTATTTACGGCCAAAATCTGACTACCACTGCTGGCCCGTGCTAGGAAATGTTGGGATCTTCCTAAAGAAAGAATTATCTCACAAGATCAATGGTTGTCTCAGATTTATTATCTGAGTCACCATTCTTGAGTTATAAGCATTTGAAAAATAAAGTACTTTTATTTAACAATTTTATTTACAGTTATACCATTTTTGGGTTTTCTCACAAGAGGCATGAAACAACTAAACTTAAGTCACTCTTAGGGTAAACCTTCCATCCTAATAATAATTGTCCCTTCGAATTTAGGATCCAAGAACCCATTTAATAGTTAATCATCTTTTTCATGAAAACTGCTTATATGCGCTATTTGAAGAATAACATTTTTCGATGGATCATTCTAGGAAATTAGATACATGAACTCACATGCCATTAATTTTCATGGTCTCAATATAATTTCATATTATTAAAAAACATTTATATAGAAAATATGGGACATTACATTCCCCCACCTTAGGGATTTATGTCATCGAATGAAAGAACGAAGTCAAATCAAACAATTGGGGGTATAAAGAATGAATCGTAGCCGCCTGCTTCCTTGTTCTCTTATAGAGATTACTTTTCTACCACCAAATGCACAAAAAATGAATTGAATATTCATGAAGGACCTGCTCCTATCGATCCACTATTTCCACTGAGAATTCCGCAAACGTCACCCCAACATCAATATATAGTTCTCCCAAGTCGATGACATGCGATGGATCATGCACGTAACCCCTCAGTTTCTACACATGAAAAACATCCCACACCCAGTGCATCTATGGGGGAAGATCTAGGTGGTACACCACCTCTCCAACTCTGCTGAGGATCTGAAAAATGTTTGATGAACCTCAGAGATAGCTTTCCACCCTGGACATATATCTAAAATCCCTGCCGGGGTAAGACCTGTAAGAAAAAATGGTCTCCCTCCTAGAAATCCAAGGTTCTCCATCTCCTATCGGCATACGAATTTTGTCTGCTCTACGCAATCCTCATCTTCTCTTGGATGATCCACACCTTGTTAGTGGCAGCCCGTACCAACTATGGACCCATGAGTGCTGAGTCCCCTAGGTATTTCCAACATAGTGGTGATCTTCTTGGACCCCTATACAAGTCCTCCAATGGTTCAATTCCAATGGTGTAATATTATATATTTTTGAACGAAAAATCCACCAGTGGTGGGTGGTCGTCCCTACAGTGACCAAAATTTAGGAAACAAGCATGATGTATGTCCTCTGAGGCTTGTATGGTCTGCTTCGTCTGACCATCTGTCTGGGGTAAAAGTTGTGCTCAAGCGTTTTTGAACCTGATGCTCACCATTCACATACTGATATGTGAGGCATCATGAAATGAACTCGTCCTCCACTTTCTTCATCCCTGAACACTGGTACTGACATCAAATGTCCGAATACATATTTTTCACACCAAGATGTTGTTAAAAAGTTGAAGTATATAACCCCCTCAACACCTCTTTTGACAACGTTACTTGTACAATGGTGTTTCCTATAAAAAGGATTATATTATCCCCACATATTGAAAATCCATTAGGGGAAAGTCTTGAGGATATCTGGGCGCATTGAAACTCATAGCCAACACCCACAAGATGTGAATCTATAACATGCTGTAAGAGTGGGGGATTGACAATCATAGATTAGATGTAAGATGCTCCATCACTATCCACAAAGGATATCTGTATCATGGATAGCTACTTCATTTCCTCACTTAGCAGTTGTAAGCCAGACCTTTTACTGAGTGCATCTTTCACCATGTTCCCCTTCCCAGAAGTATAGACTATCTCAAAGTCATAGTCCTTGAGGAACTCCCACCATCACCACTACCTCGACTACTGTAAAGACTACATGAACCTTTGCATCCATGAAAAAGGTACCCCTTTTTAACTGATTTATGTGCCCATAGACCATTTAGAAATGGGTACATATTTTCTACGTCAACACGGTTAATGGCCTGTAATCCACATATAACCTCGAACACTGGGTCTTACTAAGCCCTTACTATATATGTCCCCCAAATAGACTCTTAGATCCCAAAGTTCTATAGGAGCCATCCGATATGAATTTGTAGATATCAGTGCCATATCTAGATATAAGGAAATGTAGAAGTCCCTCTCCCTATGGGGAGTTAATCATAGAAATAACTTTTGAAAGGATGTTCTTGCACTGTACAACTACTATTAAGAACTAAAAACTTGAAACACCTACTGCCATGAGGGTATGGCTGGCTGACTCATGAGTGGTCATTTACACCCTCCTATGCATGAGTTTATCCCATGCTTCCTCGGTTTCCGTTTTCATAGAAAAAGGAAAACCCATTCCAATGTTGTAGATATACAACATCCTTTTTTCTAAAATAGTCAATCTGAGCATGAACTATGGATGAACAGTACATACCCAAACTAACGTCGTAAGACCTTCATGCTGCCAACCAGTTGTTTGAACTGAAACTGTCACCTCAAGGGTTAGATCACACCATCATAATGATTGTGATTATCGAGTTTCCTCCCATAGGTATCTCCAGACGTAAGGGTCATGTAAATGGTCTAACCGGATACTCTAGGTCTTGAACAAGATTCGTGATAAGAAAGAATTATTTTTACATGTGTAAATTAATATAGAATCTTTTTGTAGACACAGACCATACCACGAATCACTCATGGATCCCTTGGGTCATACTCTGTGACCACATGCAGATATTCCTTTCCCCTGTCCTCTAGCTCCCAAAGCCTTGTGGGGACCACATCAGGGTGCTGGTGGTAACATGTTGAAATGTATACCACCTCCTACTTCTCTCCTAGCTCGTCTTCCACATCTGCTACCTTGTAGATTCATCGGTCCATATCACTTAATCTTCCTGAAAAATATTACACATCCATGTCTATGAGACTAATTCCAGTTTCTTAATTTCTCACTACTAACATTCACTTGTTGTATCTTCCTAGCCAAATAATTTTCAACAAACAATGTTTTATCTAGAACCATAAAATAAGTATGAAGGCACAGAGGAATAGTTAAAGCTCAGATGTCCCTAAAAACATCTCTCTTAGAGGTATAATCACTGAAGTAGTGTACATATCATATTTATCGAGTACCTATAATGGTTAGTATGCCTCTATGAATACTCATCTATAGACATGTCATCTTGCTGAAGCTGTAGAAGCTCTTGGGAATACATTCCACTTTACTTTTTATGGCAAGATACCCATTCTCTAAGAAAGGTTATCATTACCTGTCTATGAAAAAGTAACCATATTATAAGATCAGGGTAATCTAAACCCTTTCATCACCCTACTGGGCCATGTAGAAGGCTCACTGCTAGGACTTCCTTTAGTTCTAATGGTGTCATGGAAATATAGAAACTCAGTCACCGCCTCAACCTAGTCCTTAGCCGCCTATGATTCAGGCTCCCCTCAGAAAATATGGGTTATCTGTCGATGAAACTCATGTAATGTACTGAGCCAACACGTGTCCTATACTGCTAACGCTAGTATTAACTGCCGACCAACATGAAATGGTATTGCTGGGACACAACCCGAATGTACCAACTTAGGAAATGATCCTTGTACTGATGCCTCATCACTTTGTGGACCATCCTAATGTTCATGCATTAGAATCCCGACTATCTCTCTACATGGAGTCATCTTGAATGAGAATCAAGATGAACCACAATCAATAAGATATACCTTGTGATATGAGTCAAATGTGATTAAGACATTTTTTTTAAAAACACATCTAACTAGTGTTATTGTGTACGTAGTCAAAAAATAGAATATAGGGTCATGGTGTATTGTTACATTAGCCGCCACACCAAAAATGGACTCCCTGGACTGAAATCTAAACTCAATACACTTAACCATATTGCCCCCATTGAAAATACAGACTCATAGTTCTTTTCGGGGAACCGACTACCTTTGATAACACTTTATCACGACCCATCCCCTAGGGCTCATTCTGTGACCACCCCAAGCCCTCCATCCATAAGAAAGGGGCTAGTGAATATCCCCAGAATGAAAAAACCCAATAAGGGAATGCATTTACTTTAAACCTATAGACACATAGACAGGGAACACTACGCACAAGTAAAACACAATCAAAAAGGAAATGTGAAACCAAAAGTAAAAAACACCACTAAGATTAAAAGTAAGTATTGAAAGTAAAAGGGTGTAGCATAAAATCCCAACTAAAAAGGTAGTATAAAACAAAAAGAAAAAAAAGATCTAGAGATCGTCTACCAAGGATTCTACCTAAAGGGTAGGTAAAAACTATCACTATAGATCACCACATCATTCAGTCACCTCTGTATACTATCTATCCCTGACTCTCCAATGTCTTAGTCAAGGTTCCTTGTTGTCTTCACAAGATAAAACAAGGTGTAGGCGAAGCTTGAGCATGAGTGAGTATAGTAATACCCAGTAGGGACCCTGAGACCCTTGAAGGTCTCCCAGAATTATTTAAAGTGAAAAAATAAAAGCAAGATCTGATTCAAAATGCATAAAGTAAAAGAAAACTGAAAACAAGTATACAACTAAGACAACATGAATAAAAATGATTAGTCTTGAGATAGATCATTTTATTCTATTTATAGGTTTTATTTTTGATCCACAAAGGGTTACTCTACTGCCAATCAATAGAGGATCACACTAATGCTGATCTCAAGAGGGTCACATTGTTGCTGATCCACGTAGGGTATCTCTCATGTTGATCCACAGAGGGTCACTCTATTTCTAATCCACATATGGCCACACTGTTTCCGATCGATGGAGGGTCTCTCTAATTCCGATCCATAGAGGGTCACTATTAACTTGATAGCGAGCCAAAGTATTCTCGCACATGGTGCACTTGGGTTTCAGATATTTTTATCCACATAATATAGGTAAAACTAACATTCCGCAAAGTCCCCCCAAGAATTAACCCAAAAGATCATCTTGTAATAAGGGTTCCAATGTGACATACAACACATCAATCATATGCCAGGTGTATAAGATATATGCAAAAAAGTAAATAGGGCCCTATTTGATTTAGGTCCGATCCAACTCGTTTGTACTTAAAATTCTTCCAAAACTCATGTGGAGTATCTAAAAAGGACTTCCCAATCCAAAGGGTCCGAACGCAATAGACGACAGGTCAATAGAATGCCCAATTTGTGAGATATATCGGTTTTAGTGAAATGGGGATGGTCAAGTCCAGGTCTAGAAGGGGTCTGTACCAGCCGACCTGTTGGGCCTGTGGGTCTTGCCTTCCTAGAAAAAATGGCCTGCATGCATGCCAATTGTGTTATATTGGACACAAAATGTCCTGTTATACAGCTAGTGGTGCTAGTGGGGCACCACCCCACCTCCCAAAATGGCTGGCTGGAGCCGACCATTGTGTCCAGCCGAGAGGCCCAAGCGGGCCACTCCTCTTCCCCTATGTGGTGCATCGGCGCCATGCCATTTCACCCACCACAGTGCTTGTAGACACTGATGTCTCCATGTGGTCGTCTCGTCCTGCTGCCAAGCCGGTGGTGCCACACTTGAAGTGCTTTCGTGGGCCACCGAAGATGCTCTGGTGGTCCGTTTGCCTTCCCATCAGCACCTATGGGCCTCTCGGGTCGCCGCCTTAACTACAAATACCACAAAATCTCTTGGAATCCACGTTTCATGGTCTCTTGTGAAGAACACGTGAAACCCAAAAGCAGCAATGTGTCAAGGACTTGTTCAGATTGGCCTCCTCCCTTGGCATAAGCGTTTTATCATAGGGGTGAGATAATAATTATTATAAGATTAAGAAAAACTCCAAAATGTAACCCCACAAGAAACTTTCACAATAAATAATGAATCCAAGATCAAAACATTGGTGGGTTGATTTTTTTTCTTCATATTATTCATGAATGGAGAAAAAGGAATCATTTAAACACATAAAACAATTAATCCCCCTACATGGAAACGGTGGAATCCGCTATGGATGCATGAAAGAACTCCGCATTCGTTTTCTTTCAATGTTCTTCACTGCTTTTCAATCCCTTGTTTTATTCATTCAACGATCTTCACTCGACCACCATTCTTCATTGGAGATGAATGTCGTCAGTGTCATGATAGAGGCTTCTCTAGAAGTTGTGAAATATATTGCCACTAGTTTGATTAAATAAAAAAACCACTCACATTGAATTCGTTAATGTGGTTCATTAATGAATCATAATTATTTATCCATTAAGACCACTAGGGTTGCAGTAGCCTAATGAGAGGATCAAGTCATTAAATGAAACTCATTTATTGATCATCGTTTTAATGTGGTTCTATCAACAACCGCTGAACGGTGGAACAAAAAGAATAAAATAACATATAGTTATTTTATTAATTTTTGTTGAAAGTCTGAAAATCATCTTTTTCATCCGACCCTTGTCGGACAAAGTTAATCTTTACCTAATAGAATCTTGGTGCTACGAATTCAATGATGTGCTTATATTTTCAATATCATATTCAATTCAAAAGATATAAAATATTTCTCACATGTTTACCGAACGTTGCCTAACAAAAGTTCAGAAAAAATTAACAGTCAGCCTTGACCCCCGCTGGTCAAGGTTAGGATCTTCCTAAAAATAACACACCCTCAAGAGCTCAAGTGTATTCTCAGATTTTCTATCTGAGTTACCATTTAGTTGTTATAAGGAATTTATAATAAAGTAATTGTTACTTAATTATTTTATTTACGGCCAAAAATTAACTTCCTCTATTGGCCCACACCGGACAATGTTAGGATCTGCATAAGGAAATCATTCCCTCAAAAGTTATGTTGTGGTATCAAATTTTTAATCTTAGTCACCGTTCATGGGTTATAAGAATTTGAAATATAAAATAATTTTATTTAGTTATTTTATTTATAGTTATCCCATTTTTTGTTATTATCACTGGAGGCCTATGCCAACTAAACATAAGACATGGCTAGGGTTAACCCACCATCTTGAATGCTACAATGCCCTCAGATTTTTGATTTTGGCACCCATTTAGAGTCATTCCACTTTTTCTAGAAAACCGCTAATGCACACTATTTAAAGCTTATCATTTTTCGACGGATCATTCCGGGCACTCCAGGCCTTGGAATCACGTTCTACCAAATTTTTCAGTCTTGAAATAATTCCATATAATTAAAAACAATTATACAGAATTTTAGTGACCTTACAACATGAATCAATAAAATGAATTTGATCATTCCATACCTCTTCATTAGAATCCATTATATGGGACTCCTCCAATTACAACACTAATGAACACAACAATTTCATCTGATAAGGATAACCTCTACAATCAATTACACCCATATCATGGTGTACAAGTAAAACCTTATCTATCATCCTACATATCACTATAGATACTCAAAGAGTATCCCTGCACATATTCACAATTAACATTTCATAGAAAACTCTCTTTCTCTAGTGTATAGAAAATATTTAGGTCAAATTCCTACAAAAACATTATCCACCATTTCCTCTAGAAATCCAAATCACACAAGGAGAAGATTTGTCTGAATCTCCAATGATCTATGAATTCCATGAAGTGATCACTAATGATGAAATTCTACCAAAACATAATATCATACATAATTTTGTTTCTCTAAACATAAAGGGAAGTGTAATTATATTCACGTAGATATAACTAATAAGAACTTTCAGATGCACCCAATCACTAATACATTGAGAAAAAACCTAATCCAACACATGAGGTGTCGTAATAAATATTATCACAATGCCCCAATCAAGAAATTAAATAATATGAGAATTAACTTGATTCTGATTGAAATAGAAAAAACCAATATTACACTATTCAATCTATATGAAATTTCGATCCATTCTAGTCAAAGCTATTAGTGGAGTCCTCCTCAAAGGGTAATAAAGTATGAACCTCCTATAATATCCTACATAACCAAGGAAACATTGATCCTAAAAAAATAATTTTGGAATAATAAATAAATAAACACCTTAATATTCAATGGATCCATAAATACTCCATGTTGATACATGATATTTTTCAAGAAAATTGGCATCACGAGACCAAAACATAGACTTTTAGATATTTTAAAATATATTATGATGGAAAATAACTCCCAAAAATTCCCTTATAATCTCTATGAAATCCTCATAGGATAGTAAATTTACTATGATGTCATCAATTATTAACATAATTAGTTGTTCAAAAAACTCATGGAACATTGAATTCATCATTTATATGAACATGGGTGGAGCATTCAAAAGACTGAATGAAACTGTAAAAAGCCCATAATTCTTATAAAGATATTTTAAATTAGTCTTTAGAATATTCTTATACATTACTCACATATTATAATATTATGACTATAAAGTGATCATTAAGAACTATCAAGCTCCCACTAATAGATAAAATAAATCACCAATCTCTAGAAGACGATAGCGATTCATTATTGTAACTTGGTTCCAATGTTTTTATTAAATAAAAAATGTATATTTCTGTATGAATTATTAAAAAACAGAACCATGGGACCCCATGGAGATAAAATATGTTGATAAAACATCACATTATAATATCATTAGTCAAAATACATAACTCTTATAACATAAAAGCTGTAATCTTATCTGGAGAAATTGGTGTTAGAGAAATACCCAGATATAACTCTATATCAAGCTCAATCTCTCCTTATGGTAGTGTTAGAACCACTTATTGAAAGATATTAGGGAAATATTTCACAATTCTAAAAAACATGAAAAGATAATCCAACATTGAAATCAATATCATCTCATCCATCAAGGAAGATAATAACCCACCACAACTATAAAACATCCCAGGGTCTCTCTTTCTAAAAGCATAAACTATTATTCATTAATATTATACAATATAACTCACCTCTTAATAAAATCCCTAACAACTGGTAAAAAATAAAAGGTTTCTATACTAAGGATGATTACACATGTTATTATCCATGAAAGAATGAAATCTTCTAAACAACTATGATTCCTTAGAATCATTACACAATATTTATAAACATCATAAATCAAACTTAACCTTAAACCGTGAAGTATATTCGATGAGAACTAGATGTATTTCCTCATTATGTCCTAAAAAATGAACTAGGGTGTTTTCAATGAAGGAGTGTGTAGATCCCAAGTAATGAAAGGGATAATACCATGAATAATTAAATAAAATAATAGATCAAATTGATTTTAAACACCTAGTACTAATTACACTAAAGAATTAATTTGAACAAATCCGACTCCACAACATCATTGTACTTATTGGTGAATACCTTACTGCTATGATCTTATCTCTTTATCTATGTGTGATGTGAATCACCGGATAGTCCTTTTCATTCCCCATCCCCTCCAACTAATAATTATATAGACCATCCTAGTACTACTACCATAGAGGATATTATAGTAATGACTGGGTATGAGGAGTGACACCAACTCCATGTTAACCAATGAGTATGATCTTAAACTCATGATTCATATGGACCTGACCTCCACAAGCCCCACTAACCATAAATGATCCACTATAATTGGTTTAAGAACAACTATCCTCTATTAAATAGGATGGTTAAGGGAATAATTGATTCTCTATTATTTAAATGTTATGCTGAATAGGTAAATGATAAATTTTTGACACGAATCTTCTTTATGGAGAGTCATGGTGTTTCCCATCCCATAATGATAAAATCATAGAAATTACGCTCTCTATGATATCTACTTTTACTCTTCATAAATATATTTTGGAAAAATTTAAAGGGAAACTTAGAGTACGATCTCAAGATACAATGCCTCTTAAAAAATTATCTCCCTAGCCTCCTTATCTAGAAAGAGTCATGATGTATAATTCTAGAGTTCCTCATACAAAAAAAAACAAATACACTCTTATATATCTCTATTCTATAATAATGATATTTTTATAAAAAGATTCATTCATAATCAATGAAAAACATGACATTAAAATTATCAAAAAAATTCCCTCATAAAATGGAATACTTATCACAATCCCTAAGGAATAAGATCTACCACTTTTGAGTTTCCACTAATAACATTTTAATTGACAATAGAACCCAATGCCTCCTCCGATCATGGGTAAATTTAAAATAAAAATTTTCCTCATACAAAAAATCCTTAGTCTTATGATCTAAAATTTATCCCTCATCCTTTTCTAGTCCATGGAACTGAAACTCACGTGGGATCTTCCTCCAAATGTCCTCTTCTTCTGATTTAACTATTCGACAATATGCTGTCACATACTTTTAAACATCGTGCTCATGTACATGATGAGGAAAATGGATAAAATCCATTAATTAAATGAGAAAATGTATAACAAACCCAGAATTTTGAATATTGGAGATATATTATTCAATTTAATTTTTCATAATTCCCATTTTCTATAAAATTTAATCATAGATGCAGAAAATCATTATGTGCGATCCTTACCTGGGTCTCTACCCAAAAATAATCATAAAATTTCCTAGAACGTTAAATAATTTCAATGATCCATGCATCATATCATTGGGGCTTTAAAATATGGTGTCTAAGATATCTATCTTATTTAAACTATGTACTATGTTTATGTGATGTTATTTCATTACTTACACATTCAGTCATCACTAGTGCATACATCTAAAATTCATCTTATCTCTCAACTATTACTTTGGTATGACAATTTTATGTCCCTGAGCATCAGTATACCTCTTGGGATTATATTGAAGGCTAGGAAAACCACTTAAGATGGCCTTAAAGAGGCCACTAGTCAGCAACTACTACAGAGGGTATATAATTAATACAAAAAGTAGATGTTACAGTTAATATATATACATAATTTCAAGATATAAGATTAGATCCACTAAAAAAAACTATAAAAATATTAATCCACCCCATTACATGAATACATTGTCTTAAAAAAATAAAAATAATAGATTATTTAAAAACTATTATTTGGAAGAGACCCCTAAACTCCAATTACTATTTGTCAACTCCAAGAGCTAGTGACAACCAAATCAATCCCTAAACACCTACTATGGATATAAAAAATTATTTTTATATATATTTATATTAATTATATATGTATTATCAGTTGGATCCTCTCTAAAACATATATTAAAAATGTGAATGAATCCAAAAATCCTAGTCAATAAAAAATAGAATTAAACTCATTACATAAGCATGTAAAACTAAATCACATCCTCACTAAGGATCCCATCCTATGAAACACATAACACTAAGATATTCAATATAAACATTATACACATGAAAAAGGTAATCTACAAGAACATCCACACTGTTTATCTTTTCCCTGGGACCACTTCGAACATTATATACTTCAATAGCTTCAACAGGATATACCTCTCCGAAAGAAAATATATCATAACTATATCATTATATCATATTGCATCTGATGTATCCCATCATAACCTCAACATCATATCTCATCCATAACCAAGTAGTAATTCCAAAATCCAATAAAATACATATATCAAGCATTGTACATTAAGACATTACATCCCATACATATAAACATATAAGAAATTATGTCCCCTTTAGTATAAATACATGTATATGAAATAACCTCAATCTTCTACAACCAGTACTCATAAATGCATAGTAAAATTGAGATCTTTCAACATAAAGATGAGTACCCTGTACCTTAATCCATTAAATCGTAGATATTATAACACAACAAGACATATTTAAGGAATATTAGGGAGAGGGAGTATTAAATCATCTATTCTATTACCAACCTAGGTAATAGAGAATCACATGAAACCCAAAGCATTTGGGTGTCATATGCCCACCCAAATCTGGTTGCGATGAATATGGAATATTAAAATAAAATTAATATATTATTCCTAAAAAATATAATGTAATCCAATTATCCATATAATTACATTCTCATATATTCCCACATGAAACCCAACTTCCACCACTATGGTCCAAGTATAAGGTGTCACCAAAGCATACTAGTGTCTAGATTCAACATCATTAATCATTAAAATTTAGTAATAATCGATTAAAAATATTTCATTAACCCAATTAAAAATTATGATCTAACTATTATATTTCATCACAAGAAAACATGTGCTTATAATCCACATTATAATTCTCATATTTCAATTCCATGCTCTAAGAACACTGATTGAAACCATCACATGGTTTCAATTATTAAATATTACCAATAGTAAAACACATCCCTTGAGTTCATTATTAATTCTTTTACCATTCTATAAAATTAATATTTTGGGTCTTGTCCTGAAATTCTCCTAGGATAATACACTCACCAGTAGTTAGAAATAATAAAAACTCATCATCAAGAAAACCAATCATCATACAACAAAAATACTTGTATTTCCCTAATCCCAACCAAAACCAATAAACCCGACAAAATTACCATTCTAACAATTTTTGAAATGGTAATTTACACTCTCAAGAAATGATATATATTCTATATATTTCATTTCAAATTTCCCATCAATTTTATTTTCACCAAAAAAATCAAATTATGGGATCTACCATCATAAAATAATTTAACATGGATAAAAATTTATTTTCACACCAAAAACATTGTGAATATCAGGACCATTAAATCACACACATGATCATAGTAATAATTAAATATAATCATAATTTATTCTTTATATTAATATTCAATAATGTTCAACAGAAAATATAATAAATTCTACATGACTCATTCATTAACATATTAATAATCATGTTAGTATATTTTCTGATCAATTTCATGCATATTAACTATTTCACAGGAAAAAATCATATAAATATATTGTTACCTATCTAGAATATATATATATATATATGAATATAATCATAGCATAAACCTCACACAATCACTACAGCCTATTATATATAACATTCTTTTTAATATATTTTAATTATTATGTTCATTAGATTGATTCCA
Source organism: Viscum album (assembly GCA_963277665.1). Lineage (NCBI taxonomy): Eukaryota > Viridiplantae > Streptophyta > Magnoliopsida > Santalales > Viscaceae > Viscum > Viscum album. The sequence goes on from OY728158.1 coordinate 779,653,964, forward strand.
TCATTACATGAAGAAAATAATGCATTTGAAGATTAAAATTGAACATAAAATAATAATAAATGAAGAATCACATACATTTATATGGAGATAACAATGTATACCTTATACGAATATAAAGAAAATTGAAAATATCCAACCAAATCTCCAAAAAGAAATCCATGATTCATAAGGATATCATCCCATAAGAAATAATCTATAAAGAAAAATGAAACCCTAGAATAGAATTAAGGATATATATATATATATATATAATGAAAAATGATAAAGGGATAGATATGAACCAATTGAAAACAATAAACTAACCCTGAATCCCAAAGAATCAATCTCTACAAGCTACGAGATAAAACCTAAAAAAGGTGATCAAAATTATCTGAAAGTAGTCTTTGGGTTTCATAGTGGTGTTTTGTTTTTAAGATAGTCCGGAGGTATTCTTATTTACAACACCAAGACCCACATGGTATTAAATAAAATCAAAACACCTTATGGATGGATACACCAAAAAAGATTAAATTTGAAGCAACCTTCTATAATCATTCCCATAACCAGCATCATATCTCCCCTAGGACTTATAAAACCTAACACCACAATGTTGACCCATTCCCACAACATAATGATCATTGTGTATGAAGATAGAAATAAACATAATCCTTTATCCTCTAAGACCAAACCTATTCCCTCTTAACAACTACCTCCTTATTGATAGACACAATAAACCCATCATCTTGAGCCACAATATGAAAAGGTGTATGACTATAATATGAGACCATATCTGAAACTAAAACATTCCAAAACATACCAACTCAGGATAAAATCTAATATTATTATAAAAAATTACTACTAAATTCATACTACATATCTCCCATGATTCTATAGAAAACCATTTCAACTGAAAATCACAAAATTTGTGCTTAGAAAAAACCAATACATTATAGAATCTATAGTATTGTAATGGAAACACCATAAATCATGACATTTTGGAAGATATTTTTTTCTATGGTCAAAACAAGAACAATGAAATTTTTAGTTTTATCTTGGTTGATAATGTTATATGATTATACTATAAACCTCTACTTATCAATATCCACCACGATTTGTCTTGTTATAATGGTGACCATAACCTTAATTCAATCTCTTATAATCAAAAAAATATAGGTATCTAAGAAAAGAAGTATTTTTTCAAGTAACCCATTTACATTAATTTCTATTAAACTATGTAATATTCATATAAACCTTATAGAACCATGAAATGTTTTGAACCATTATTTCTAATAATTATTGATATATTAAGAACCATTAATTTTTTAAACATGGATACACTGTGGTTCCCAAAATTATAGTTTTTTATTGCACATTTATAAATTTTAATAATCAATCATATTGAGAAGGAATTATATATGAATTAACCAAAAAAATCTATTGGTTTTTTAAATAATCTATAAAATGAAGAAATCACCAACAAAAACCTAAAAAAAACACCAGATCTCTTTATACATTTAGACAAAAAGAAATAATGAGGTTGATATTTCTTTTATATATTGATCTTAGTCTATTAGTGATCTTCTCCACAAATCATTTATAAGTAGCCAATTAACTCCTTCATCCAAGTTAATCCATTGGATTAATGAATCTCCATTAGAATGCAATATATCATCTCATTATCATGGTTTTATAAAACCTTTATATAAAGATAAAGATAAATATTAATTAAGAGAGTGTCATTTATAAGGAGTATTATATGATAAAAATCACTTAAAAGAATTGCTCCAAAATTATAAACTATTATACGACCAATATATCCCTCCAAGAATACACATAAATTTTAAATTTTTTATCTTTATTGAATGAAAAATTACAAACATGTTTCTTGAGTGATAATATTTGTAACTCATGGAATTCCATTTTTGATTTAATTATTTAATGTAACACCGAAATAATTTAAAATATTTTCATTCCCGAGTAAATTTAATTTGTTTCTTGCTTTATTTTTACTTAACACCATGTTAAGCTTACTCTACACATAATAATGAGTTCACTTGCATTACACACATGGCCCAATTTTACCAAACAACAATATATTTATATAATATTATTGTTTAATATAATGTATAAACAATCCATTAAATTAGAAATTAAGAGTATTATAATTTTTTTTTGATTTTTATATATTCCATATAAATTAAGCATTCATATTGTGTGTTTTCTAGATATGATATAAGAACAAATTCAATTGTTCAGTCAAAAGAAGCATTTAAAAAAAATATTTTTTCCACCTTTTAAGGGTGCACGTATTTTAAATTTAGTTTTCCAAAAAAATTTATTCAATTTTAGAAAAAAATATTTTTTGACTTGTTTAATATAAAAATATAATTTGGTTTAATTTTTGGTATTATTCGGATATGTTTCATGTTTTGATAAATACTGAAAAATACTAAATTTGAATTGAAAACTACATTTTTCATCAAAATAATTTATAGTGTAAAATTATATATTTTATTGGGTATAAGATATAATTAAAATATATTTTTATCATTTAAAATTATTTATATAATTGAAATTAATTTTACATTGAAATTGGATATAAACACATGTCAATCTCCAAATTGTTTTTACATTTAAAAAAATCATGTTTTCTCATTCAATCAATGGGATTAATTTTAATTTAATTTATACAAAATATGTGTTTTTAATTTTTAAAAATATATTCAATATTTGGAATCAGTGGGTACAAATTTTTGAAATATGTTTCTATTATTTTATTGACATTATGAATAATAACATTAGTAATTGTCTATTAACCGTAGTTAAGAATAAATCGAGGAATTAAAGGTAAATATAATATTATTAAATTACCCTAACACTTATAATGATTCTATTTGATGAATAAATATTACCATTATCATATAAAGTTCTAAATGGAATCATTTAATGGACACTTTTTCATGAATATGACATGAATATTATTAGAATAAATTAATGTGACAAAATGCCACACTCTCAATTTATATAACTATATTAATTTTAATATAGGGATAAACACAAGGTATCATCTATTATAAATTTTCCATTGAAATATAAAATCATTACCTATATCATGGAATAATATTTATAATTTTTAGATATTAAATAATTACAATAAATGAGGTCGCAATAGTGATAGAGAAAGTTTTTTATTAATAGAAATATAGAACAAAACGTTTTAATAATATTAGAGGATATATAATTTCATTTAATATAGGTGATCCATGAATTTTATAGTTTAATATGAAAAGTTTGTATTATATTAAATCATATTTCATGAGTTTGTCTTTCTGTTTGGATTTTAATTATTGTGAATGTTATGAATAGTGTCCAAATGGACACTGTTGATATTTTATAAAAAAATAATTTATTAAATTATTTAAAAAACCTAATAATAAATAAAGAATACAAATTTACTATTATATGTCCTAAAATACAATAATATGACCATTTATAGAAAATTTACCTCATATATTTAATAAATTATATCCTTTTAATATTTGAAATGTAATTACAACAATTAAAATTAAATAGATTAACCAATGGTTAATCAAAATTTTAAAGTTTAAAATAAATCAAAAATAAATCAAAATATAATTTTATGAATTATATTAGATACTTATCAAATAAATAAATATTTTTATTTGTTTAATGGTCACTTTTCCTTGAATATTATTTATATGTTATTTAATAAAATATAGTTACAAAATATCACTCTCTTTAATTTTAATAAATTTTATGTGTCCACATAAGGCCAATATGAAGCAATGATTGAATATAAATTTATATGATGATATAAATTAAATAATTTTTATTAAAAAATTTTATTTTTAATTTTTAGAAGTAATATAATTTCTTTAATAGTATTTTAAATTCTAAAACAATATTTATTTAATTAACTTAAAATTTTTATATATGATGTTAATAATATAAATATCGAAATATTTTGAACTATTCAATGTTTTTAACAAATTTAATATATCAATAAGGTGTATTATAGTTTTTTTAAAATATTTAATTCGAATTAACTCTTTTATTAATTTATTTTAAGCCAAATTAAATGAATAATATTACATTTTGAAATAATGATATAATATTGATTTAATTATATGTAAATTATTTAAAAATCACAGAAATGAAAAATAATAATAATGGGATAATATATCATATAAAATCTATTCTTAGTTTCATATAGGGGCCATTTCTAAGTGTTTTGATCTATAATAGTCTTATTAAAGTTTAATATTTTGATAGTTTTCAAAAGTGCCCCTCATGTCCCTTATAAAAGAAACCACCTCCTTCACTTCCTCACCCCACCTTCACCCCACCTTGAACGATTTAATTCAAAAAAACCCTACACAATTATCCTGAGAACTAACATAAATTCATATTAGAGGCCATAAATATGGAATAAATCTAACCTTATATGCTTATTTTTTCAAATCAAAAAAAGACACTAGAAGAACAGGTAATTATTTTACCAATTCAATTAAATTTATTTTAATCTTCTACTTTCTATTTCTATGTTGTTTTCAAACAAAAGTAATAACTACATTATATTAATGGTCTTATATGTGATTTTTTATTTGAAAACTATATTCCACTTTTTATCCCTGCTACGAATAACAGTATCATAATACGTGCATACAAATGACTTACCTTCCCCATGCCATCCATCCAAGATAAATTTTTTATTAATGGAAGACCCAAAAACACCACAAGGAACCCCCCCCCCCCAAAGATTAAAGAGGTATAAAATAATGTAAACCAAGGTAATCCCATATAATTAAGTTCACCGTCTCTGGTTTCAAACTACTAGGGTGAATGAGGTAGTCATGCCCCACCGGTTGATCCGCTGAGGAAGCCAAGTGATCAGCCATGGTGCAATTAGTTATTTAAAAATAGTGTATTTGTATGGGTATAATTATGAGTATAATGGATTTAAATACAGAGTATAACATAGAAATATTTAGGTATAATTAATATAAATTCCAATTCTATACCATTTAACCATCAAAGAAACGATATCATCGCTTGGGCGTACGCACGTCCTACCATCTCCACAATGTAGTGGGATTCATCCTCCATGTTATCCATTCAAAAATAATTATAATATTTATATGATGATTTAAAATAACAATTATTAACTTAATATAATTCTAAATATGAATAAAATACATTTTATTAATAACAAACCGGATATACATGACAAAACCAGATTGGGAAAACGAAGTAGTTAACACCTCAAACAATGGTAATACAGAAATATTATTAACAAAGTAATATAAGAGGGTAAAATATGATATCATAAATATTTATTTGGTTCTGGTATAATTTAATAACATACTTTAACCATTATAAATGTGGTTAACTCACCATCATCTAAATGAAATTACATTGTAAGGGTTAATTTTGGAAACTTTTTATTATTCGAGATTGTTTATGTGTAGGTTTTTACAGGGATATATTTATCAACCATGTCCATTTTTCTTGAAAGTGTTTTATAAATTAATATTTATATGGTTTTATATACGGGAATATTCAACTAAAACAAAATTTTATTGGTTTTACAAATTTATTCTTATAAATATTTCCCATTAATGTCCATGTTTTCAAAATGTTTTTAAGGATTTATTTATATGGACAAGATAGTTTTAAAACCATAATTTCATTCAAAAGTTTCAAAGTGGTATGTAACAAATTGATTCAAAAATCTATTTTATATGTTTTATTTTATAAATTATATGACTTTTAATGTTTTCAATGTAAAAAAATTATTTTTCTCTCAATGAGGTTTAATGATTTTATTAGATTAATTCTCATTGATATCGACAAACTTTGTTAGATTTTATGCATAACTGAGGTTAATTTGTTATGAACAAAATTCCATATTATACTAAAGGGATTAATCATATCTTTGACTATGTATGTTGTATTTTTATACCATTCATTTGTTATGGTTCATGTACTAACATTTAATATTCTATTTTTAATATGAATATTTATATTGATTTTTTAGTCATTTACCAAGAGGAATGAAATGGATGTAGTAAAAAATAGGCTGGGTTCCGGTTAATGAAATCCTTATCGGTTGGGGATCAGTGAATGAATGCCCTACTAGTTGGGGAAATGTTAATCAAATCCCCTCAATGCATCGATAGTCTTCATGAGACAAATTACTATCTTGGCATGAAACAATGATGGTATGGTTCTATTTAGTCTTAGATTTAAGACATTACATTACGTTTATGATATCTGACATTATGGATTTCCTCGTAATGAAATTAGTTATTGGTATTATATGTGATTATTCAACTATTAGAATATCCATATGAATGTTTAAATGGTATTATTTGATTTGTTCTTTCCATATTATGTTCATGATTATGTTTAAAAGGCTTGTGTTTTAGTTTTATACTTGCCTTAAAGATTATGGTTATTTATGAAAGATTATGCCATATTTTTTTACATGAAAGAGCATCTAAGGTAACCCCTTTCTCATATTTTATCTTTTCAGGATACTAAAAGTGCATTATGATTTATAGACAAGGGTATTCTAGGAGAATAATGGAGTTCTAAAAGAAATATCTATGTTGCATTTTATGACAGGAATTATAATGAATGGTTCATGTATGCTATTTATTCTCCAAGACTACCAAACTGATCGGTACATTAAGATTTTATTCCTTGTAATTATTCCAATGTATTATAATAATTCACTAGCTCTGAGAATATAGGTTCGTGGCACTAAAGTTGGTATTAATGGAATTTTATGAATGACCTTTGAAACTACATTTATAATCCATGGATTAAGGAGAAACAACATAAGATATAATTTGAGAATAAGTATTGATGGACATCTTGGAATTTTTGTTTAATAGAGATTATGTGGATTTTACATGAAATACAACCCTTTATGGATAATATAAGTGGACATGGTTCTGGAACAAATGTATATAGAAGTAACCACTCTGATAAGGTGTTTCGACCCTGACTCAGGGTAACCCGGTATATGAAAACAAGCCTTACTCTTCACCCAGTTGTACACTCTCAAGGTATATTTATAGGATATTTCAAATTATATTTTGAGAACATTAGGAAAGATTTAAATTTAAATATTTCCCCAAAAAACAATATTTAAGATTTAGAGATTAGTTATACCAAAATATTCAATTTAGGCTATGTGATTTACTAGTTCTATGATTATAGATTATGCTTCATAATGTTATGATCTAATCTAGTTTTTATCAATATTTAGAAAGGGTGCCTAGTAGAAGAAATAGAAATCAAATCAAATCATGTAATCATTATATGGATTGATATCCTATGCAAGATAATAATGTTTGAGAAAGAGCTTCATCTAGTTCTGGACAACATATAACCATATTGGTACCAATAAATCATGTTTGAACAATAAAATTACCCACATGGAGTGTCCTGATTAACAATGTGGAGGAAAAATGTTAGAAATAATTATGAGAAAGCAACAACCAACATTCAATGGGCCTATAAATCCATTTATATTTAAATAATGGAAATTTTCTTTAGAGAATATATTTTATTCTTGAGGAAGAAACAAACGGGATAAGGTTGTCATATAATTCTATCATCTCTTAAGAGATGTGGACCAATGGTGGTCATTAATTGAAAACATGAAAGAGGATAATGAAATTAAAAGTATAGAATTTTTCTTTTTTAAGGAAAATCTCTTGAAAAAGTATCTCCGTTGTGATCTTAGAGTGGATATGGAGAGACAGTTTTTGAGCCTTAGGAAAAAAGGAAGATTAGAATGATGAAATGATTGAGGCTAAATCCAAATGGTTAGAAAGTCATGATACAAACAACATACATTACCTAAAAAGTAAGATTGATTGATTCATTGATGGGTTAAACAACTCCTCCAAAGGGAACTGGTCTCAAAATATTTTTCTTTATAAGAAGATATAGTTTCTTGTGCTACCAAGATAGAAAATGAATTTTCTATGTCTTATGACTATAATGTAAATCAATATATGAAGAGAATGGTTGAGTAAGAGACACATAAAGGGAAAAAGGGAAATATGGGTTTTACCATATGTGATAATTTTTGGATGAAACACCTATATACTAGTATGAAAGGAAGGGGTGTTTGTTATATGTGTGCATAGAAATGCCACCATGCTTGTGATTGTAAGGGAAAGAATTTTTTTTTTAATGTACAATGATATAATTTTATTGATATGAGACATTATGCAAATTATTTTCCAAAGAATCAAGGAAACATAGCTAAGGAAAATATGAGGGATCAAGGTCAAAATTATGTGGTTAGTGTTGAGTCAATAAAGTTTCCTTATGAATTTTCCATTCCTTCATGTTTGGGGAGATTGTTGAGTCAATAATTTTTCCTTATGACTTTACCATTTTTTCATGTTTTGAAAATCACAAACACCTTATTTTAAGTAAAATTTCATTTACCCTATGTTTTACTTTCAAAAATAAAACATTACTTCCCTAAGGAAATTTAACCTTATCATGTTTTTCATTCTTCATTTTGTCTCTATGTATAAAATTCTGTTTCATATCAAAAACCTCAGAATCAAATATATACTTAGATATAAAGAATTTTGTTTTCAGGTTCCGAATTCAGACTCTGAACTCTTCTGAGTTCTGAATCTGAATCCTCTAAATTCAGACTCCGAACTCTTTTGAGTTCTAGCTCCGAGTTCTCTGAATTCAGACTCCGAACTCTTCTGTGTTCTGACTCAGAGTTCCCTAAATTTGGACTCCAAACTCTTCTGAGTTATAACTATGATTTCTATGAATTAAGACTCCAAAATATTATGAATTCAGACTCAGAACATTATAAGTTAAGTCTCCAAACTCTTATGAATTCATACTCCGAACGTTGTATGTTCAGACTCTGAACTCTTATGAATTCAGACTCCGAACTTTGTAAGTTCAGACTCCGAACACTCATGTGTTCGGACTCTGAATTCTACTGAATATAAGAATCTGAATTTCTTTGAAGTTCAGACATTGTAATTCTATATAATTCTAACCCTGAATTATTTAGATAAAATATTTCTGAATACCTATGTACTATATACACCAAATGTTTTACTGGTTAGACTCTAAATTATTTTTTTTCTTACACTCTGAAAAATGATTTTGGTTATGTAATCATATTTTTTCTTACACATGTTTTGGTTATAAAATGATGTCGTGCATTCAGTTACTAACTAACAATTTTTTGAGTGACACGTGTACAGGTCCTGCTGAAATTCAAGGAAAAATATGACCGTTAGAGGAGGGAGCTGACCGTTGATGTTGTGCCTATAAATAGGAGATCATTTGAAAGTTCTCACAACAACAAGTTTATCAATATAAAGATAACATTATGTTGAAGTGATTTCTAGAGAGAGAGTCTCTTATAAACCCTCGTGCTTCATGCAAAAATTTTGAACAGATTCTTTAAACTTTACATTGTATAGAATTTCTTTGTGCAGAGGTGCGATTTCTTTAAAATCAAAGACTTTGGGTTGTGAAGTCAGAGGTGCCGATTTCCATACAAATCAAGGGCTTGCAAGGATATCAAGATAGATATTAATCTTCAGATAGAGGGCTTACCTAGGTTTGGGTAAGATAGACTTTCTTGAAAGTATAAATCATGGGACCTCCAACGAAGGTTGTTGGATACCCTTCTCTTGGAGTTAAAAGATTTACTACTTTTTTCTTATAGTGTTTTAATATTTTTTCCACTATTATTTTTGGTTACTGAGGAAAGTATAACTATATTATACTTCCATAGAATTATACTATGATTAAATATAATTTTATATGCTTAAAGGTAGAATCATTGTTGTTATAAACTTTTGTTATGTTTTATTTCCAGAATCTCTTTTTCAGAATCAATTTTTCAGAATCAATAAAATTATTAGAACTTATAGGTGTTGTGAATTTTTTTTATACAAAATTTGATTAAGGTTTTTTTAGGTATACAACTCACCCCCTCTTGAATATTGATTATCAAAACCATAGTTTGATACTATAATAAGTATCATATATATCTTACAATCGTTCCAAAAAATTGGTATCAGAAGGTTTGGTTAAATATTAATTAATATCATGACTTGATTCAGAAGAGAAATATTATTCTTCATTTTTTTCAGAATTCAAATTTTGAACTCATAATGTTCGGATTCATATTTTTCATATAGATAATCTAGTTCTATTTTCATTACTTAGGATATTTACAATATTTTATTACTAACAAGTTTGTGTGGAATGATTTTACTTAAGATGGAAGGTTTAAATGTTGGTTCTATTGACAATTTAAATCCTACCAGACCTCCTATTTTTGATGGAAATGATAATGAGTACTAGAGAGATAGGATAAATACTTTCTTTATTAACACTGGAGTTGATAACTACCTGATGCTGACATGAGACTATAATATTCCTGATAAGGAATTGAGAACTTTTACTAATCAGGAGAAATCATAATATTTATAAAATTTTAGAGTCATAAATACATTGCTATATTCTATGACTAGGAACATTTATAGTCAAATATCTTCATGTGAATATAAAAACATTATCTAGAAGAAAATTGTAGTTATACATTTTGGTACTTCTAAAGTTATAGTGACAAGAAGAGCTATGTTGAGAGCTGAATACCTTATCATTAACTTTCCTTATGGAGAACCTATAAGAAAAGTTCAGCAAAGGTTCATGACTATTGTGAATAGATTAAAGTCTATGGGAGAAAACAATTTGGATGATGATTTCCTTGAAGATAAGATCATAGAAATCATGCCAAATGAGTGGGAGTCCCAGAGGAAAGCAATTTATGAGAATAAGATTGTCTCCCATATTTCCATAGATGAGCTGTTTGGAACTCTTCTTCAGCATGAGACTAGAATTAAGAGAGATGCCGATAATGTTAAAACGAAGAATGGGAATGGAGGAGTTGCTTTCAAAACTACTTCAAAACATATGAAATCCAAGACTCTAGAAATAGTAACTAGATCAATGTCAAAGAAAGTCACTATTTAGTCAGAATATAGTGATACATAAAATTAATAGAATGAATTAGCTAATCTTTCTCGAAGAATGAATAAGATAGTAGCTCAATAGAACTATCAAAATACGTTCACGAAGAAAGAATACAAATATAATAAATATGGGGAAGTTACTTGTTATGAATGTAGAAGAACAGTTTATATCATACCTGATTGCCCCTATTGAAAAATATATAAAGGAAGGAAAGTAATTCAAAGAGAAACAAGAAGAAGTTCTACCATTCGAAGCACAAGAAAAGTCATAATGCAAAAAACCCATGGAGTGATAGATGTACAGACCCTTTGAGAAGTGAATCTTCTAAATATGAATTATCAGCACAAAAAATTATTGGATTCATTGGTACTACTTCTTTCCCAAATACATGTATTATGGCCAAGGTACGATATACCGAGGCTTTAACAAATTTATCTCCTGATAATAATTACTATTCTAAATATATTACTTCTAATAAAGATACTTCATCTTCAAATAATGATGAAATACCTTCTTATGAATAAGTATCTAGATTTCCCATGTTGTTAGAAGTAATAAAATGTAAAATTTATAAGAAACTAAACAAGGAAAGTAGTAGGGAAGAAGTTCTTACAGAATAGATTTCAGACCTTTCTAGAGATCTTAATAATAAGGATGAGCTTATAGAAAACCTTTCTAAAGACCTTAAGTAAGTAAATTATGAAAATAAAAAACTTTATAATGATCTTAAGAATGCTAATTTAAAAATAATTTTTTTTGAGGAAAAATATAACTCTAATGAAATAATTCCTGAGGATAAGAATTTAGTCATAATACTAAAATCTGAAATATATTCCCTTATGAAACTTCTTTCAAACTTTACTTCAGGTAATTTTTTTTGACAAGATGTAATATTAAATCAATCCTCAAGGAAATACTACTTGAGTAGGTTATACTCACAAAAAAACCTGTTTTGAAAAAAAACTATTTTATTCCATCCATATCCCCTTTTTGTACTAAATTTCAACGTAGTGGGCATTGGAAGAAAAATTGTTCCTTGAATATTTTTCAATATCTTCAGTTTCATAAAGCTTATTTTTCTAAAAAAATGTGGATAACCAATATTTTATTGTCTAACAATTCCGGATCCAAGAACGTTTGTATTCCAAAAGTCAAACATTCTTATTTTTAGGAAAATAAAGAAAGTACCAAAATCAAAACTTGGTACATTGATATTGGATGTTCCCGGCACACGACTGGTAACAAAAAATACTTTGAAAATATTATCAAGACGAAAGGAGGAAAAGTAACTTTCAAAGATAATTCTAAGGGAGAAATTATTGGCATAGGTAACATTGTTCTTCTTGAAAAAACATTGATTTCAAATGTTTTATTTATTATGTGTCTTAAGAACAACCTCATTAGCATAAGTCAATTACGTGATGAATGTTACCTTGTAATTTTTAGGAATGACAAGTGGTTAGTACACAATTCCATGGAAGAGTTTATTCTTTCAACCAATAGGTAAGAGAATTTTTATACACTAAAAATAGAAGACCTTAGTGGCCAAGACCTACCTTTCCTTAGTGCAATGTAAGATCATTATTGTTTATGGAATAGAAGCCTAGGACACTTTAACCTTAGGAACCTATGAAAACTCTATATGAAATGACTAGTTAAGGATCTACCAGATCTTAGATTTGATTCTTGAAAAGTTTTTGATCCTTTTCAATTTGGAAAGAAAAATTAATCAGGTTTTAAATCAGATAGAGAAGTCTCAACCACTGATGCATTACAGTTAGTGCATATGGATCTTTTTGGACCAACACAAACTGGAAGAATTGGAGGAAAATAATATTTTTTTTCTATTAGTTAATGATTACACTAGAGTTACGTGGGTATATTTTCTAGAAAATAAACAAGAAGATTTTTCTTATTTCAAATGATTCAGATCCCAAGTTAAAAATGAGAAAAACATTCCTTTTATGACTATTCATAGTGATCATAGTGGAGAATTTCAAAATTATTATTTTGAAACTTTTTGTAGTATAAAAGGAATTACTCATAACTTCTCAGCACCTAGAACACCTCAACAAAATGGTGTTGTTGAAAGAAGAAAGAGAGTTCTTCAAGAGATAACAAGAACCATGATGAGTGAATATTTGGTAGCCAAACATTTTTAGGCTGAAGCTGTAAGTACTTCTTGTTATACTATAAATCATGTTTTGATAAGAACTTTTCTTAATAAAACTATTTATGAGTTTTGTATTGGTAGAAAATATAGACTTTCCTACTTTAAGGTTTTTGGTTGCGAGGTATTCATTTTGAATACTAAAGTTAATTTACACAAATTCGCACCAAAATATGATGAAGGAATTTTCATAGACTACTCCACTAATTCTTAGGATTATAGAGTTTTCAATAAAAGTAGTTTTACTATTGATAAAATAGTACATGTTAAATTTGATGAAACTGATCCATTTGTTTTTAAACAACCCCAACCTACATCTTCAGAAGTGTTTTCAAAAACTGATTATCAACCCTTGATAGAAGATCCTTCTGATAAGGAAAATGTTCAAGAATAATTTTCTGAAACATTTACCCCAGAAGATTCATTATCTTTTGTTGATGAACATGTTTTAAAAAACACAAATTAGATGTCTCTAAAGAATCATCCAAGTGATAGTATCATTTGTGATGTACATCAACCCGTAAAGACTAGAAGTTCCTTAAGGAATGAAGTATAACATCTAGCATTCATTTCCCAATTAGAGAAAAAAAGAACTGATGAAGCTTTAGGTGATAATGATTGGATAAAAGCTATACATTTTTAACTAAATGAATTTGAAAGGAATGAAGTATGGATCTTGGTTGAAAGACCTAAGGAAACATCTTCTTTTGAGTAAAATGGGTCTTTAGAAATAAATGCTATGAAAATTGAATCATAGTAAGAAATAAATCTAGATTTTTTGCTAAAGTCTATAATCAACAAGAAGGAATATAATATTAAGAAACCTATGCTCTAGTAGCTAGAATTGAATCTATTCATATTCTACTTTCCTTTACAGCATTCTTCAATTTTATACTTTTTCAAATGGATGTAAAATGTGATTTCTTTAATGGTTTGGTACAATAGGAAGGGTTTTTTGAAAAACCTTTTTGTTTTGAAGATACAAAACATCCTGAACATGTTTATAAACATACCAAATCTTTGTATGGACTTAAGGAATCCCCTTGAGCTTGGTATGATATTTTATATGATTTTTTTCTTTAAAATAATTATGTTAAGGGAAATGCAGATCCAACCCTTTTTATAAATAAAGATAAGAAAAGTTTTTTTATTTCTCAAATTTATGTTGATGACATTATATTTTGTTCTACTTAGCAATATCTAACTGATTATTTTGTGTAACTAATGAAATCTAATTTTTAAATGAGTATGATGGGTGACTTAACATTTTTCCTTGGTTTTCAAATTTCTCAAAAACCTGAAGGAATTTATATATACCAACATAATTATATTAAAGATATTCCCAAAAATTATGGATATGACAACACTAAGAGTATTAGTACTCCCATTGGTACCTCAAACATAGTTGATATTGGTGAATCTGGGAAACCAGTAGATCAAACATCTTTTAGAGGTATGATAGAAAGTTTATTTTACGTGACAGCTAGTCATCTAGACCTAATGTTTTCAGTATGATTATGTGCAAGATATAAATCCAATCCTATGGAATCTCTTTTAAATACAGTGAAAATAATTTTTCGAAACTTAAAGGGAACCATGTATTTAGGACTCTTTTATACTTCTGGGAATGATTTTATTTTAAAGAGTTATTCGGATACGGATTTTGGTGGGTGTAGAATGGATAAAAAAAGTACATCCGGAACTTGTCATCATAAGAGATTAATTTTTTTCTTGGTCTTGCAATAAGAAACACTTAGTAGCACTTTATACTATTGAAGCGGAATATGTACCAGCTGGAAGTTGTTGTGCTCAAGTGTTATCGATGCAACACACACTCATATACTGTGGTATGAGTTTTACCAAAACATTTTTTTGTGATAATACTAGTGCCATTTCCCATAGTAAAAACCCTGCACATCATTCTCATGAAAAACACATAGATATTAGGCATCCCTTTCTTAGGGATCACAAAAAAAGGAGATATCATTCTTCAATTTATTAGAACACAAGATCAACTTGTTGATATTCTCACAAAATCTTTACCCTCTGATAGATTTAAATACATTAAACAGATGTTTGGAATGATAAACATAACGTAATTCTCAATGTTATCTTTCTGTTAAAACCAATCTACTTACAATAATAAACTCCTTTTCATAGGGGGGGGGGGGTACATTTTCTTGTCAGTTAGATCAAAATCTTTCGTAATGAAAATTTTCGTAGTCAGATTTTTCAAACATTCCATAATGAAAATGTTCGTAGTTAGATTTTTTAAAAATTGATGTAGTCTAATTTTTTTTGTAGTTTAAATTTTTTTCATAGTCATTTTTTTTCAAAACTTTCGTAATATATATTTTCCTACATAAAATTTTCTAAATGAATATTTTTGTACTCAAAATTTTTGTAATGGTGTTTTTCATTTTAAATTTATTTTTTGTAATCAAAATTTTCAGAATCTAATGTTGTTCAAGAAAATTTTCCCACAATATGAATAAAATACCTCGCAATCCGAAAGTTATGTTTCCTTTCCAAAGTATTTATTATCATTCATTACTTTCTGGTAGTTTCTTCAGTTTTTAAATTTTTCAGATTCTCTATTCCATGAAACCGAATGTTTTTATTAAAAGAAACCTCAAAATATCAGATCCAATATTTCCTTGCGGCTATCATATCAACTATCAGATCTGATCAGAAGAATTTTCAGCCATTGGATTGATTTTGGAAGATGAACTATCACATCGAAAACCTATATAAAAGGAACCCCCGATGGTTTTCCCACATTGAATCTCAAGCTCTTGTCTGTTGATGTTCTGTTCTTCTACATAAGACCATTCTATATTTTGAAGGGTTTCTCAATTCTGAATGTCTGTAGAAGAATCTTCTCAGAATGATATTTTTACTATAAGCCAATATTAGAGTAGAAGGTCTATAGAGAAATGTTGGTGCATCCGAACTTCTTTTCCAAGTATGATTTTATCATCTCAAAGAATATTAAGCAGAATGTATGGGAGAGCGCTTTCATATCAAATCCATGAGCTCAGGATTTGGTGTATCTAGACTTACTGGTTGAATTTTATGAATTAGTCAATTTGTTTAAGGAAGAAGACATATAGAAGTTTTCGTTCAAGAGCTATGGAAAGACTTATTATATTTCGTATACTAGGATAGCTAGTTTGGTTGGTATTCTATACAAAAGAGGAAGCCAAGATCTGTTCCCATAAGTTTCCAGATAGCAAAGGATGTTATGTTATGATGAAGGCTATGGCATGTCTTGGACTCTCAGATATAAAGACTCTAATGATTTCCCACTTGTCTACAAATTTCTTGATTCTCGAATTATGGGTTTAGGGTTTCATAATTTTGAGAAAAGGGGATAAGGACACATTGAAAAAGAGTGACATGTATATATTGGATTTCTTGGTGAGGAAATGAAAGATTAATCTGGTTAATAATATTCTCATTATGATTGAGAATATCAAGAATGGAAACTTGAAGGCTCAGATAATCATATATGCAACCATTCTTTCCAAGTTAATTGTTTGGTGCTTAGAATCATTTAAAATTCTTTGTAGCTCGAAGCCAAGGAATTGAAAAGTTATGATAGTCATTGATGATTCCCTAAAGAGATTGAACATTGGTTTTTCTAAAGAATGAATAGAATTTTATGACCTACCTGAAGAAAAAGATAATGTTGTTCTAAAAAAATAAGAGGTTGATGAACCATCGAAAAAGGTTTGAAATAAGAGGAAGTTGAAGGAAGTATAAGAGGAACAAAAAACCCCAAAAGCTAAGGAATCTCAATCCGAAACTCCAAAACCTAAGAAGAAAAAAGTATATCCTTTTGTGGTTGTAGCAAAGTGGAGGGAAGATAAGAAAACTTAGAAATCAGGGGAGCCAAGATTTGGTTTGGATCCTACTAAAGAAAAATCCTTAAGGGAGAAGAGAACTGATGAAATGGAAAAGAAAGCTAAAGAAAAGAAGATAATGAATAAGATGACTAATGCCGAGATAGTGAAATCCCTTCTGAGGGATACTAAAAAGCATCAATGGTCATTCCGGTACCATAATATTTCTTGGTAGAAACTTTACCTGAGACTCCGTGTATGAAATTTGTCACTCCAGAAAAAGTTCAAGAAAATCTTATTAAAGAAAAATAAGTTGTTGAAGGAGTTGAAGAAGAAGTAGAAAGCAGTGGTGACACCACAAATTTGATTAAGCAAATTGAATACTTCCATGCGGAAGAAAGACAATCCAAGAAACTCTCAATCTGAATATCAGAAGCAGGTTCTTGAAAGTTGGATACACCTGGGAAAGATGAGAAAATTGAAGTTGAAAAAGCTGAAGAAAATGTGAATAAGATCTCTCATGAAGAAATTTATAATAATGGCTTCAATCATCTTGAGTATGCTGAGGAAGATGCTCAGAAATAAGAGATAGATGAAGATAAAATTGTTCACTTGTCTGACAATGAACATGAATCTTTGGATGAGGAATCCATTCTAAAAACCGATAAGGGAAAACAAGTGGTTGTTGATACACCTGGTAAAGCAGTTTTGAAGAAGAATAAAACTGGTGGATCTTCAAAGAGAAAACATGCTGAGTTGGAGAAAGAACCCTCACCAAGAAAAATTTCAGATTCGGAATCATCATCCCTTGGACATGATTTCATTGTTCAATTGTTGAAGAAGCTTGTTGGGATCATTCTGATTTTTCTAAGCATTAACTCGAGGTTTCAAATGCTTTAACATACCCTGAATCAAAAATCGGATTTAGTATCTATGGTGATGGACAAGTGTGTAAAGTTGGAGGCTAATTTCAAGAATGTTTTCGTTAACTATGATGCCCACTAAATTTCTTGTAATAAAATGATTAGCTGGTCAAAGATGACAGTTGAAGATATGAGAGATCTTGATGAGTTCCAAAATAGTTTTATGGAGGCATTTAAAATTGAATATGTTAAGATTAAGGATCTCACAAGCAGTTTCGAAGAAAAGCTGACTCTGGAACAAAATTCTCAGATTCAAGAGGTAAATGATTTGAATGGGAAACTATATTCAGTAGTTCAAAGCTAGAAGAGAGAAAAATATCATCAGATTGAGATATAAGAAAATCTTGTCAAGCAGGAAGAAGTCCTGAAGACTCCGGCAGAGGCTCTTAAGGATCAATTAGATATAATCAAAGCCTTAGAGAAGAAATCTAAGGATTAGGATCAGATTCTAAAGTGAGTAGAGGAAGATCACAAGGAGCTCAAAAATCTGAAAACCATTTTGAAAAAGTTGATGCCCAAGGAAGAGGAAGGATGATAGACCCAAACTGATCTTTTGTTATATTTTCTTTATTGTATATATTTTTTCTATCATATTGAAACATTTTGTTGCTTGTATTTTGGATGTGTTGTACTAATATTTCAGGTACCATAATTTATTTTCCATTAACTCAAAACAGTTTTTGAAAATCACATAGGGGGAGAAAGGAAAAGGAATACTGGGAAAGGAAGAAATTTCCTTAATTAAGGGGGAGTTTGTCGGATGGAGAGTTTTCATTACAATGATTTCTGTATTCAAGAAAATGAAAAATATCATTCTGGAAATCTAGAATACGTTCCTTAGTGGTCCAAATCCTAAGGGGGAGTTAGACTTATTCATCCTTCCCTATGTGTTATAGGAGAGAAGTTTTATTTCAAAGTCTAGAAAATTATTTTCTAAGTCCTTATATTTTTTTCGTAATGATGTTTGTGAATTCCAAAATGGGGGAGATTATTGAGTCAATTAGGTATCCTTATGAATTTTCCATTCCTTTATGTTTGGGGAGATTGTTGATTCAATAAGGGTTCCTTATGAATTTACCATTTCTTCATGTTTTCAAAATCACAAACACCTTATCTTAAGTCAAATTTCATTTACCCTATGTTTTAATTTCATAAGGAAAACATTCCTTCCCCAAGGAAATTTATTCTTACTTTTTTTTTCATTTTTCATTTTGTCTCTAAGTATAAAATTTGGTTTCATATCGAAAACCTCAGAATAATATATATACTTAGACATAAAGCATTCTGTTTTCAGGTTCTGAATTCAGACTCTGAACTCTTCTGAGTTCTGACTCTGAGTTCTCTGAATTCAGACTCTGAACTCTTCTGAGTTCTGACTCTGAGTTCTCTAAATTCAGACTCCGAACTCTTTTGAGTTCTGACTCCATGTTCTATTAATTCAGACATTGAACTCCTATGAATTCAGACTCCAATCTTTGTAAGTACAAACTATGAACTCTTATGAATTCGGACTTCGAACTTTGTAAGTTCAGACTTCGAACTCATATAAATTTAGACTCCCAACTTTGTAAGTTCAGACTCCGAACTCTCATGAGTTCAGACTCCGAATTCTACTAAACTCAAGACTCCGAATTTCTTTGATTTTCAGACTCTATAATTCTATAGAATTCTAACCCCGAATTATTCTAATAAACATAATATGAATACCTTTGTACAATAGACATCAAATGTGTTTTTTGTTAGACTTTCAACTATTTTTATTTCTTACACTCCGAAAAATGATTTGTTTATGTAATCATATTTTTACTTACACATGTTTTGGTTATAAAACGATGTCATGCATTCAGTTACTAACTAACCGTTTTTTGAGTGACACATGTACATGTCCCTCCGAAATTCAAGGAAAAATATGACCGTTAGAGGAGGGAGCTGACTGTTGAAACTCTGCCTATAAATACGATCTTATTTGAAAGTTCTCACAACAACAAGTCTATCAATCTAAAGATTAAATGCTTTTGAATTGATTCTTAGAGAGATATGCTCTTATAAACCCTTAGGCTTCGTGTAGAATGTTTGAACGACTTGTTCACACTTTTCTTCGTGCATAATTTCTTTGTGCAGAGGTGTGATTTATTTAAAATCAGAGACTTCGGGTTGTCAAGTCAGAGGTGCCTATTTCCTTAAAAATCAAGGGTTTGAAAGGATAGTAAGATGAATACCGTTCTTCAGATTGAGGTCTTACTTGGGTTTGGGTAAGACAAACTTTTTTTGAATGTATAAATCTGGGAACCTCAATCCAAGGTTGTTGGATAACCTTTTCATTAGGTTAAAAGATTTACTAGTTGTTACTTGTAGAGTTTCAATTTTTGTTTTCCACTGTAATTTTTGTTTGTTGAGGAAAGTATAACTATCTTATACTTCCTTAGGAATTACTCTGATTAAATAGGATTCTATTCAAATTAAGGTAGAATATTTGTTGTTTTAATCTTTTGTTAAGTTTCATTTCCAGAATCTCTTTTTTGGAATCACTTTTTCGGAATCAAGAAAATTATTAGAACTTAGAGGTGTTTTGAATTTTTTTTATACAAAATTTCCTTAAGGATTTGTTATGTATACAATTCACCCCCTATTTTATATTGAGTATCTACACTATAGTTTGATAATATAATCAGTATCATATCTATCATACAATCGATCCAACAAATAGTATAATTTAAGTGGAATAATTAATGCATTTGTGTTTTTGGATTCAAGAATTATGTTAGGATATAAATTATAGATTAAATAAGTATTGTAATGAAGTTAATTTTATTTAAATATTTGGAATAATTCAAATTTAGTATGGTGATCAAATATTTGTTATGGGATAATAATAGCCACATTATGTTATATTGGGAATTTGATAATAAGATTGATTTTGGAATGTTAGAGACCATAGTGGGATATTAATTTGGACAGAAGTATTATGGATGAGTTTCATGGTTGAAATGAATTTGATATTATTTCTTAAGGTTTAAACATTTATTAAGGTAATTTTTTTGGAATGTTATAAATGATAGAGTCTTAGAAAAAGGACAACACTCTTGTTAGGTGACAACCCGTAACATCCGCCAAGGCCATGAGACTTGAACACATATCCTAAGGGAAGCATGGGTTCATCACCTACCACTGACCTACATGATTTTATGGTTAGTATATCATAGTTTTATTTGTTTAACCAATATGATAGTTGAAATATAAGGTCACTTTTTGAGCCCATTATGATTAAGATAAACCGAATATTATTTAATTTTAATATATCTTTAAGGGAGTGAAGAGTTTCGGGTAGATATTTATTATTAGATGAAACTCGACTCATAATGTAACTTTTTTTCATTAAGATATTAAACAATGAAGTAAATTAATTATTCAACTCTAGGGAAAGGGTATTGTAACCTAAACAAGTTATCCAAGTACTTTCTCTAATGAATCAAATATTCCCTTATATTATTGCAAATATAGAGATTTATTATTATTAACTTTCTCTAAATCATGTTCTATGTCACCCTCCATAATAACGTGATAGTTATATTTTCTTTCATGTACATGTCTTTCTACATCGAACCATTGTCTGTGTTATCTATAGTGACATTCATACTTCCCCTTATTTATTTTAATGTTGGGGTGTCCTTAATACATTTTCAAATGTGAGATTTCAAAAATGATATTCTATAATGAAACACCCCTGGTTTTTTATCCTCCTTATAAATTGCGAGGAAACAATGTTTTGAAGGAGGGGAGAATATAAACCCTACATAATTTAAAATATATTCATTTCTCAATAAATTTATTTTTGTTTCTTTCTTTATTTTTATGCAATACCATGTTAAGCTTACACTACGCAAAATATTCAGTTCACTTGCATTACATGAAAGGCCCAGTAATATCAAACAACAATACATTAATAAAATACTATTATTTAATATAATATTTTACATAGCCATTAAATTAGTGGTTATGAATATTATTAACCAAAATTTGAAATTTACACTTCCTATATAATTTTAACATTCGTCTTTTGTGATTCTTAGGCATGATATAAGAATAAATATACATTTTTCAGATAAAAGAATTATTTTTTAAAAAAAAACCATTTTCCCTCGTTTGATGGTGGAACAATTTAATATTTAGTTTTTAAGACTTTTTATATTCAATTTTTAAAAATTCAACTTCTAGTTTTAATTTGTAATATCAAAATTCACTTTGGTTCAATTTTTGATATTTTTTCTGGAAATTTTCTTATTTTTAATGAACTGATAAATAATAAATTTTAATTGAAAAAATATTTCTTCATTGAAATAATCTATAATATTTAATTATATATTTGATTGGTTTTAATGTATAATAAGAATAATTTTTTTATCACTTAATATAAGTTTGGTAATTTGGATTATTTTTTCATTAAAATTTGATATAAATAAAAGCCAATATTTTGATGGTTTTGATATTTCTAAAAAAATCGTTTTCACATTCCTTTAATGGCTTAAATTTAATTTAATCACTAAAACATCACTATTTTAAAAAATGAAAAATTTATTAGATATTTAGAATCAGTGGGTCCAAATTATGTAAATTGGTTTCTTTTATTTTTTTACATTATGAATCGTACCTTTAGTAATTTTTTATTTACCATGTTTAATGGTAAATCATGTAGTTATATGTAAAAAGAATATTATAAAATTTCCCTAACACATATAAAATTCATTTTGGATTACTAAATTTTACCCTTATCATCTAAGGTTTTATATAGAATAATTTAATGTACACATTTAGATGAATATGACAAGAATTTTATTAAAATCAATGAATGTGACAAAATGCCAGACCCTCATATTATATATTTATATTAATTTTATTATAGGTATAACCAAGAGATAACATAGATTATCAATATTATCTCGATAGATAAAATAATTACCTAAATTATAGTAAATTATTTATAATTTTTAGAGATTAAATAATTGCCATTAATGATTACACAATAGTTATGTAGAAATTATATTATTAACAGAAATATCAAATAAATTGTTTTAAAAATATTAAAAGAATATAATTTGAATTAATTATTGAGCTCTAGGAATTTTTTCGATGACTATGATATGTTAGTAGAATATTAAATGAATTTTTAGATGCTATATATCTATTTGGATTTTAATTTAAGTCAATGTTAAGAATATTGTCAAATGTGACACTATCGATATTTTGTAAGGATAACTCTGTATTAATTTATTTAAAATCTCTTAAAATAGTTAAAAAATAATTATTATACGGTCTAAAATGTCGTAAAATGTTCATTTTGGATAACTAACACCATATAAGTAAATATTTATAACCTTTTAATATTTGAAATGTTATGACCTCAATTAAAATTAAGTAGATTAATTATGGGTAAATAAAATTATAAGGTTTAAAATAAAAGAACATTCCCAAAATAATTGTATTAATAAGATTCAATCCTTATCACATTAAGATTTGTTTTTAGTTGTTTAATGGACCCATTTCCATGAAAAAAAAATTGTATATTATTTAAATCAAAGATAGTTACAAAAAATTAATATCTTGTATTTTAATATATTTTATGTGTTTACATAGGGCCAAAATGAGTACTTGAACAAATATAAATGTATATATTTATATAAATTTAATAATTTAAACTAAATAATTCGTTTGTTTAAGTTTTCATATGTTATATAATTACATTGAAATTCATTTTAATTCAAGAACAAAATTTTATTTAATTCAAATAAAAAATAGAATAAATGATTTTAGTAATATTAATTTTTATATATTTTGAATTTGTTAATGTGTCTAACAAAATTTCTATATCTATAAGATATATTATTGATTTTTGAATGTAGTATATTTTAATAACCAATTTGTCTTAAATTTTGTGAAGTCAAATTTCATGAATAGTTTTAAATTGGTAAATAGTGATATCATATTGAATTAATTTATTATTAAGTTATTTAAAAATTTAAAAAAAATAACCACAATGGGATAGGATATAGTATAATTGTTTTTCTATGTTTTATTTATTGTACAATTTTGATTATTTTTTTCTAGTATAGTCTTTTTATTAGTTAATATTTGGGAGTTTCTAAAGGTGCCCCTCCCCTCCTTTATAAAAGGTACATCCTACCCCACACCCTCACACCACCTTGAAACCATTGTTTCAATGAAACCCTGACCAATTATCCTCCCATATTCCATTACATCATCCTAGATTTCATATTTTGGGATGAAATATAACCTACGAGGTCCTTTTGTGAAAATCAAAAAGAGACACTCAAAGAAGACATAATTGTTTTACCAATTCAACTCATTTTTTTCTTATTCTACATAATCTACCTATTTTGTTAGCATAATAAATTAATAACCCCAGTATCTTCTAAATTATGAGATTTTATTATGTTTATGGTTAAAAAATATTATTCCTTTTATCCATTACACAAATTATAATATCACCATGTATGCCTGCGTATGACTTACCGTTTCCGTGCTGTGGTGTAATTTTTTATTCAAAACTAATTTATTTGGATTGGTATAATGATGATAATAATTGATATAAATAATTATTATTATATAATATTGATTCTTTATAATTAATATACCATCCAATTCCACTCCATTTAACCATCAATGGAATGATGTTGTCCCTCGTGCGTACATATGGACTACTGTCTCCGCGACGTGATGAGATTAATCATACATGTTAACCACTCAAAAAATGACTATATAAATATATATGATTAGTATAAATAATAAGTAGGAACATTAAATCGTTCTTGATATGAATAAAATACATCTTATTAATAGAAACAAGACTTACATGAAAAAGTTGGATTGGGAAAATGAAGCAATTAACAACCAAAAAATGGTAATACTAAAAAATTATTATCAAAACAATATAACAGGATCAAATATGACATCATAAATATGTATTTCATTATCGTATAATTCAAGAACATAATTTAACCATTATACATGAGGTTGAAACACACTCAACTATAGTAAAGTACAAGGTAAGGGTTAATTTTTAAATCTCATTATTATCGAATATTTATTATGTGTAATTATTTACAGGGGCATATTTTCCATCCATGTCCATGTTTTGTGAAAATGACGTCAAAAGGAATTTTTAAGGTTTTATTTAAGTTACAATATATCTACAAAATCATTTTAAATTGTTTAATGATTTATTCTCCAAAATATTTTTCATTAATGTCCATGTTTTCAAAATGGTTTTATGGAATTATTTATATGGACATGAATTTTTCAAAATGATAATTACATTAAAATGCTTAAATATGGTATAAGACTCTTTGATTCAGAAATATATTTTTAATGTATTTTTTTTAATAAATTATACTACATTTAATGTTTTCAATGTAAAAAATGGATTCTTCTCTTAGAGTTTTAATGATTTTTTTGTTATTTTTCAACAATGTTAGCATCCCTTGATGAATATTATGATTAAATGAGTTGATTTGATTTGATAAAATGTACATATTATATTTAAGGGTTTATTATGGGTTTGCTTTTTTATATTCTATTTTGATCACATTCTTGGTTTATGTATGATGTATTAACATTTCTTATTATAGCTTTTATAAGAATGTTTATGTTGGTTATGTTTTACATCTTTCATAAGTGGAATGCATTGGACATAGTAAAAAATTGATTGGGGATCAGTTAATGAAATACCTACAGGTTTGGGAATAGTTAATGAATTCCCTATGGGTTGGTGATCGGTTAATGAAATCCCCTAAATGTATCGACAATCCTAATGTGAAAATCTAGTGTCTTGGCATGAGGCATTAATGCTGAGGTTATGTATGGTCTTAGAATGTGGCCTTGAAATTATGGTTATGAAGTACAATATTATGCATTTCTTCATTATTATATAAGTTATTTATATTGAATGTGATTATTAATCTAGAATAATATCCATGTGAATATTTAAATGGAATGATTTTATTTATTCTTACTATATTATCTTAAAATTTATGTTTAAAAGGCCTGTGTTTCAGTTTTATACTTTCCTTAAGGATTATGGTTATTTATGAAAACATTTGTTGTATTGTTCAACATTACTGAGCATCTGATCTCACCGCTTTCCTATGTATTATTTTATTAGGATACCAAGAAGTGTAGTATGATTTATATGCAGAGGTAATCTATGAGAAATATGGCATTCTAAAAGGATTATCTATGTTTAATTTTATGGTTCAAATTCTAATGATTGGATCAAGAAATTAAACTATTTTCAAATACTGATAAACTGATTGGTCCTTCAGTATTTGATTCCCTATAATCAAGCCAATGTCTTAAAATTATGAAGAATATATAGGAATATGGGGTCAGTGCATTTCATTTAGTGTTTTAATAATTATGTTTAATTATTATACTCTTCTATAATATCATCATATGATAATCAACCAAATATGATACCCAAATAGAGAATATAATGATCAATACATTCATTATCACATTAATGTATTGGTTACTTTGGATAACACCATGACATGGTGACTTCCACTATTTCATTTTTCATCCCAACATAGAATTTGACGTAGTCTAACAAACTAGGCCTCAACATTTATTTTTTTATATATTATCATCATTTATTATAAAGGATTCCATTTCATAAAGTAGTTCAATATGTTCAAAATTTCTAAATTAAGACCATTAATTTTACATCTATTTGATTTAGGTGACTCTATTCTAATTTCATAGGTCATAGAATTGGATTTTTCTAATCTGATAGATATTATTAATTTTTTTATCATTTCACTAGATAAGAGATTTTCTGATATCACAGATTTTTTAGTTATATTTAATAATTAGAGTTTAGGTAATAAAATAATTAAATGTTATTGGTATATATCATAATGATTCTAGAGGAGTACAAGGTGATTTATACTATTGTTACTCATTACCCAAAAGAATATGTTTTCTCCAATTAGGGAAATATATTGGGTATGCATAGGTTTGGAAAGGATAATTTATTCTAAGATGAGGATATTTAATTTAATTAATGTTTCAACACATTCATTTATTTTTTATATGTGCTGTTTTTCAAATTACAAATTATATTGATGATATTTTTTCCCTTTAGGGATATATTTTGGTGTATGTAGAGTTATGATTTTTTTAGAAGATATGATTCTCGGGGGTGGGGGGTCATATGTGAACATAATACTCTTAATCACTCTATGTTGGCTAAGTAGGTGTGGACTCTTATAATCATATAGACTATTAAATATCCAAAACTTATAAAGGAAATTTTTTTCTTTTTTAGATTTCCATTTAGATCATGTTGGGAGTGATCTATTATTTTTTCAGTATAATTATTTTGATTCTTATAAATTATTATACATGAGACATTTTTTAAGGATAGAAGTGGTTCCTAAATGTCCTTTTTAAATGATATGATGCATCCTTATAATTATAAAATTTAGGCGATTTCTAATTATAACAGGGATGATAGGGATCATTTAGTTGGATATATTATTTTATTCTTAATTGTTTTATCTTAAATTCTAGTCGAGTTATGATTTGTTTTCTCCCTCATTAATTGGATTTCATTATTTATAACCATTTTTGTTTTTGGGGAGGGGTAAGTTTATTTAATTTTAAAGTCATAAAAAAGGATGTTTTAGTTCGGATGGTATGTAAAAACCCAACATAGATATAATTTTGAACCCTCATAGAATCCTATAATACCGTAAGCACGCTTTCCTACATAAAAAGGTTTATCTATGAACCGACTGAAAAACTAAATTTTGAAGGAATCAGTTCACAATATATATATATATAATCGTACTAGGTCAATAAATAATCATGTTACAATGATTTGGTTGAATCATACAAACATTTGAAATGAAATAATAACTTATATTCTAAATATTGTGATGATTTATGACAGACAATACATCTCATACATAAATATTAATATAAAGAATCAATTTATGTGTTTATAAAACATGAAACTTATTGAAATAACATATGTAAAAGTCCTGAATAAGAAATCACAAAGTAAAACCTGAGATGTAAAAGTTATATCTATAAAGGACTCAAATGTATCATAAAACATTTCAGCCAGAATCAACCTCTAAAGAATTAAAATTTATATAATAAATTTTTTCAATCCAACATACGAACATTAGATAAAATAATCTTTGCAATTATTTAGATCTTATAACAAAGGTCTATATGCATCAAAATAGACATGTTTTAGTTGTGAGTATTTTATACCTATTGTATGTTCACAACCCCACCCCAACCCACCTATAATAAAATGAATTGAATATAATAATATCATAATAAATACACATAGTCATAGAAAAAAATAACCAATTTATATTATATGGTTAAAATTTAAATTATGATGCCATGATAGGGTTTGGTTACATGGTATTAAATAATCCACATTGATAAAATCCATACATTAATGTATATGTTCGTAGAATACATATGGGTATGCACTCATAAAATCTAATTGAGTTCCATAGATACACCCATATAGTGATAATGGATCATCATATAATGATAGAATGATCTTAAAGGGAATATATAAAATAATTCATAACCATAAGGGGGAGGGGAATCATGTATCGAGTATGAAGGAACCCACATAAAATACGATGGAGCCATCAGCAATGGAATATGTACATGTCAATAACTTTTAAAAATACTTGTGTCTTTCCCCTACTCATAATATTAATGTAATAGATATATATATATAAATGTTACAATAATTAGGATATAAAATATATTATATCTCAAAATTCCATAGAAAATATATACTAACTAATGTATGTAAAAATAAAAATAAGTGACATATATAATAATTTGTAGTATGTTTATATTCAACTCTTCTAAACCAAAATCAAGTTTATATTTTTTTATAGAACATTTTTTAGAGAATATATATTTCAACTTTCATCACACACCACCCAATTCAATCACTAAAAAAATTAATAGCTATATGAGTCAAAATGGGTAACATACCAATGTATATGATAAACTTAATATTTAATCCTAGATAAAAATGTATGTCACCACCTCAAATATTATAAAATATTACAGAAATGGAATCTGGTGATTTAGTGGAATCTATATAAATAAATAAGTCAGTAAAATTAGTCAATGATCATACATTAGATTAACTAGGAACTACTTCATACAATAGATATATGAAAGATAGTAATAAATAAATAAGAGATTGATGAAACCTAAATGATAATTAATTAAGGATATTTAAAATTTTGTATAGTAAATAGGAAAATCATATATAACAGTAAAAAAAGAAACATTATGAAATTATGAAAACAAAATAGAATTGGAGAAAATAACACCATATCTATACTATTCATAAATAACCACAACAACTATATGAAATATATAGAAAATATTATAGGTAAGGATCACATGGATATATAGATAAATAATATTATCACCTGGGGAGAGATATTCAAAAAAATATGGATGTAAAAATACTCAATGTAATTTTTAGCATGTTAAAAATGAGATGTAAAATGGATATTTTATTAATTCTCTAAAAACCACCAAAGATTATTCAAAAAATAGTATGAGGACACAATATAACTAGTTCTAAAGCTAAAGGTGATGAAATCTGTATTAGATAATTTTGGGTACCCAATATCATCCCCTAAGGTAGATGGTGCTACCTTTAAACCATTTCCATTAATTCCTCATACCAATTTCCCTCTATATATCTTATATAATTATTAAACCTAAATTTAAATATGTTAAATAGTAAAATAACTAAAGATTAAAAATATTCTACATAAAAATGATGAGGGTCATTACGTATATTATTTGGTTGAATATGTTTTACATTTATTATTTATGAATAATTTTTTTATTTGTTCACATAATTATGTTTATTCATATTGGATGATTTTGTGTAAATTAAATGTTCCATGAATATTGAATAACATGGAAAGTAAAGAATGATTATTACAATTCATAACCATGTTTAACTATTAATTCCAGTTAATTTTCCATTATAATAATGTTCTTGGTCTGATAAGAAGTTGGATTTATCATATGTTTTTAAGATTACCCAATGTTTAAGCTATTTGAAATATCCATTTACATGATCTAAACTACCAATAAACACAATATAATTTCTCAACATCCAAGGGATTTAAGAAGAATTATGGTTTTAAATTAGTTATCTGGAAAGTATTTATCATATTAAATTAATATAATATCTCAATTATATATTCTTTTAAAAAGTAATATATTACCCATTAGTTTCATAATTTTAAAAGTTGACTCATATAATGAATCAACTAGGTTATACATAGATGGAACAATTTAAATACATATAGATTTATAAATAAATATTTATATTTATATACATAAATGTAATTAAATAATACATGCAAGGTACCATATTATAATCTCAATAACATTTAAATTTAATACACTCAATAAAAATGAAACAAACTTGTAGATGAAGGAAAATATTCCTCCTCTAATTTGGGAACCCAACACATTGATGACTCATATTGGAAAAAATTTCTAAATCAATATCTATATCCATATATTATATAATAAAATCCAATAAAAACATATATTGACATTTATAAAGAAAATGTGATAAGTAAATATATATTTCCTCTTATGTTCACTTGTTGGGAACAAGTACACTGTGTTTTTAGGAATTATTAATGATATCAACTCACAGATGTTGTAATAGTGTGTATTCATCAGAATATTTATAATTATTTAAAGAATTAATATAAAAACATTAGTATACAATAATAAACAAAATATAAATTTGAAGTAGAGTATATCATAGATCAACGTTAACCATGTAAAATAACTATGTTTACCTATAGAGTGCAAAATTTTGTACACCTACTTCAAGAATAAATCAAAATCCAAGAGGAATACTTATCAGAGTTTGGACACTATATGATTATACAATCAGGAAGGGGAAAACTAAAGAGAGTTAGGGAACCCTGATCCCATTCTATATATTTCAAGGTATTTGAGCTCCTATCCAATATTGATTTAGGATTTATAAACACCCATAACACATATTGTTTGTGTATTTAAATACACATCCCATATTTTGCAACATTTTCATCATAGGAATACATAACTCTTTAAAAAATATTTAACAATACCTCTCCCATTAACATGATAAATATATCAATTTCTTGGATATACACATGTATAATATAATAACCATAATTCAAGAATGATATAATTCAATTCTATTTGTGAAAAAACAAAAGTAGTAAGAATATAAAAGAATAAATTAAAATATAATGGTTAATAGAGAATAATATTACTAGGAAAAATATAGAACACGACATGGAATAGGTGAATGCTATGGAATGTGAGTAAAAAGATAAAAATATCCTAAAGTATTGAATTATAAAAAGCTAAATAATATTTATAAAATGAAAAATAGACCCAAATCACACCATAATAAATATATAAGAAATACTGATAAAAACTAAATAAGTCACGAAAATTTGAATAAAGAATATCTATGTGTACCAGTAGAAAACCCAAAATATAATATTTAAATAAAACATGCCATTTTAAAATATAACATATGAAAAAAAATATTAATGATAGAATTTTATTTATGATTAAAACTACACAATTTACCAATATATAAGAAAATATATATTTACATAATAAGAAAAAGTATATGATTAATAAAAAATGCATACTCAAAACATTATTTATGAAAATATAAATACTATTTCTAAAATTAAAAATTTGGAAGAAAAATAAGTTGATACAAAATCCTTGAATATTTTCAATATGACTAGTAATTTAAAAATTTTAATTTTGGTTTAATTGACAATTACATATTCAATAAATTGTCAAATTACATACTAAAGGTGACTATTAAAAAAAATTGTGATAGAAAATTAAATTCATACGTTATGTTTTGATATGTTAATTTCAACTCAAGTGTGTAAATTTAAATTTCAGTATATAATATCAAAATATTTAAATATTTACCAAATAAATTAAAATGTTTTTATAAAAATGAATATCTATTTTTAATCCATTTCATTCCCATAAAATTTGTTTATTAAATTTTATAATTGAAATGAAAATATTAACCTTGAACTATTAATATAAAACCAATATCAAGAGCATACATAACACATTATCAAAATATGATAAGTTACATTACATGAACATAAACCAAAAAAATTTATTCTAATATCTTATAATTAAATATGATTTTCAAATACTCCTATAAACATGAATCATGTCAGTGTGTTCTAATTAGTTAGTAGAAAAACATTATATAACAATACTTTATGTTTATGGGTGAAAAAGTGACAAAACTATACATGTGAAATAAAATCTATAAAATCAATTAATAAAATAGTTGAAAATTTCTATAAAGTTATCCTTAACCTTAATAAAATTTATAATTAATATAACAATAAATAAATAGGTAAATCATGAATTAATTAAATTTAAGTTACGTTAAAATTAATATAATTATTATATAGAAACCATTTCAGGTTAATTTATAAAATACCCCTTAAAAATGTTCTGTTTTAATTTCAAATTATTTTTGAATTATTTTTAATTTTTTTTTAAAAAATTTCATCCATCAGATTCTATATATAATATGAGTAATTGGGAAAGGGGGATTTAGGTTACCTATAAATATAAAAATTTGCGAGCTCCATAATTTTGATAATCCCAAATAGTAAAACGTGAATAAAAAACCTAAAAAAAATTAATATGAATAATAATGTTTTATAATATATGATACCCCAAAACAACCAACAATTTCCCAAAGAACCCCCTATAATATAAGTGTAACATAATTATCTTGAATCACTAATATCTACTATCTATTATCTTGAATCACTAATGTCTACTTAAATAAAATGATATTATACGAAAAATTATTACAATAAAAGGAATAATCAATAGAATAATAATAAAATGAATAAAAATGATCATTCTCATTTTCCATTAGATAATAATTGAAGTAAACAAATATTCTATTTGTATTGCACAATTATATAGGGAATTCCTTCCATGAATCACCAATTTGATTATAATATAAATACGTGAAACATAGAAGAATGAAAATATTAAAATTGAATTTATTGATTAGAAGGACATTTGAGCATTATATGTTTTTCTATACGTGGAGAATAAGAATTGGTGGAGTTGGAGGATATCCAATTTCGACCCCCTAATGGATAGTCACAAGCGACCCATAAAAATCCCCATGAATCTATCTAATTCCTCATAAAATTATCTATTCACCTCTTTATTCTAATTTAATGACACCACCAATAAAAAAATACTCTATGTACATAAAAATATGTATTATTGGAATACTTTATAGTTATAAAATATTTAAATGGATAATATTAAATTATCTAAATCGATATATATGAAATATATTTATTGTATTATGGAAATGTTTTTTATGAGGAAGTATATTTTATATATTTTCTACTTTGATATATCTAGTTCATTATCTACATAGTTTCTCATGGAAGTATCATTTTTGGGCACTATAAAAAATTTACTATCATTGTATCCAATATCATAGTTTTAGATTATTTTTTGTATCCCTAGTTCATTTCAAATACATGTGTCTTAGAATTATAATTTTATAGGGTATTTTTAGATCATTAATTTGGTCTCATACCTTTGTAATATTATTTGTTTTATAAATAATTATTTTGTTAAATACTCTAACAATGAATTTAACCTGCCATATTACTCCCTTTTATATCCTTTGATATTGGTACATTCCTTTATATTTTGAATATATTGTTAGTTTAAAATATGTCAAATGGAAATTCACATAGATAAAAATATTATTTGATTATTTTAGGAAACATTAAAATATAGTATATCGATTAGTTCTATAAAATTTATTATTGATTATTATATAATGTTTATATATAGTTCAATTGGGAACATTATGATAAGTATTATTCAGAAATTTCATTCATATGATGGATACATTGGACTTATTATGTAATGGGTGGATATCAGAATTATATATCCCATTAATGCATCAATATGTATCATGAGACAAACTATCATAATGTAATGAGAGTATTCATACACATTATTTATAATTTCTTGAATGAAGTCCATTATTATGATATTTATTACCCATGTAAGTATTTATTTCCATTTTATTTCTTACATAGATATTTAATGTTTTTGTATTCAATTATATATAATCATTTAATCATTTATTTTTCAATATTATATTTACCTTGATTTTTTAATTTCTAAATTTCTTTATAAACTATCATATACTATGAATTTTATTTATATACCTTATATTAATTCCAATATTTGACCAATAGGTCTTGATGAATTCTATGTATAAAAGGATATATATAGTTTAAAAATAATGTTTCACATTTGAATTAAAAATAAATTGATTTACTAATTTTTTAAATAAATTTTACCAAAATAAGTATATAGATATTGAGGAATTAGTAAATATATCAAAGTATTTTGAATCCATGATGAGAAATTTTGATATCATTTGATGGAAAATTATAATTGTGTTATTTCCCAAGGATATGGCCCAAATATAAACAAGTATATTGTTAAAAGATTAATAAAAATCCAAAATTAACTTTATCTTTCCTCAACCCTTTAGAAAACACCCATTGTTAATTATGCTTCACCTTTTCAACAACGTTTCTATTCCAATATAATATATAATACTAACATTATTCTATATTGAATAACTATATGACATTCATTCTTTACAATGTAATATTCATAAAGCAAAAGATAATTTCAAACTTCTATGTAAAGTTAATATAATTTCCCATAATGGTTTTTGTTGTGGGGGACAGAGGAGAACATCGATTCAATGACATGGAACTCAATGTACATTGAATTTATTTGATTGAATAAAAATATATTTTTTTAGATGGAATTAAAATGGTTTAATGGGAAAATTTTTATAAATGTTAAAGAAAAAAATATCCTAAGATATATTTTTAGTGTTAGTGGATAGAGGCGGCAACATAGTATAACATGGGAGCCACTAGAACCCCATAGTAAGTCTATCTACGATCTAGTGGGCTGGAAAATGGTGTTACACCATTGTCCCTCCCACTTGATGTATTTTTAGTAACCAATAATGTTTCAATAGTTTTCTATAAATTTTATTAATATAGTGAATAAAATGTAATTCTACCACAAATATAAAATCAAACCACACTGATGTTCCCTCTACGTAGTTAAAGTTTGGTGATGGGTGGCCAACTCCCATTCTCTATGTTTCTTCGCTCTTTCCCCCATCGACTAGGTGGTTTCAAACATGATAATTAAACTAATATGCGGAAGGTACATCTTCTCTTATCTAAATTGTTATTATTCTACCTAACACTTTTACAATGGGTTTTAAAAATATATTTGGAGATATAATTTTAATTGAATGTATGGATATAATCAATCAATGATTGGGTTATTGGTCGCATGTACATGTCGATTCCAATAGAATATGAACACTCAAAACAAAGAGAAGTTTTAGTAGATGTAAG
This sequence comes from Viscum album, assembly GCA_963277665.1. Taxonomy (NCBI): domain Eukaryota; kingdom Viridiplantae; phylum Streptophyta; class Magnoliopsida; order Santalales; family Viscaceae; genus Viscum; species Viscum album. Next base: position 779,689,560 of record OY728158.1, read on the forward strand.
CCATGAATTAATTTATTTTCATTCTTTTCATTGAATTAGGAATTAAAATAGTGTATTTTTAGGATTTTTTTTAACGAACCATCCCCCAGGGCCCGTGCCGTGACCACCCAAAGCCGCCCATCCATAGGCCAGGAGATGAAAACTAGCACCAAAGGTGTAAATCCCGAAAACTGGGAAGTAATTTCCTTTATAAAGAGTAAAAACACACAAAAAGTACAAGCTAGAATAAAAAAAACTAAGTAAAACTATAAAACAAGTGTACTGGTAGTAAAAGGGCCACAATACAAGCCCATCAGGAAAGTACATGTATAAATGAAAAACAAGTACAACTAAAGAAAAGTAAAACAGCTACTGGTTCATCCTCCGGGGATTCTTACCTGAAGGGTAGGTATAGATAGCCTCCTCAGCACTCCACATCCATCAGTGTCCTCTGTGTACCGACTCTTCGTAAGGTTCACCTCCGAGTACCATCCTGTCCTTCTTCTCTGATCCTAATTCAGTGCTATCTGTTGTCTGTAACCAACACAACGAGGTGCGGGCATAGCCCATGCTGGGGTGAGTATAACGATACTCAATAGTGACCTCGAGACCCTCAAGGTCTCACAAAATCCAAAAATGATAAACCACAATGTATGAAAATAAAAAAATAACTTCACATAGGTATATGCCCATACATATACCAAAGTTATCATGTAATCCATCTCAATCATGAGGTAAACACAAAAGATACTGACTCAACTTAAACCAGGATTTTATACTAGGGTTAGTATTATGTAATATCCCTAGTCACACTGTCGAATCCTCAGATGCTAGAGAACTCTTCCTCTAGAGAGTACAGAGGGCCTACCATGCTCACAGAGAGATGTTTCCCACTAACCTTGGACTATTGAGGTACTCCTCATGTTGAGTATCGCAGGTCTGTTGTGCTCACACAGAGGTGCTCCCCACCATGGGTCTTCCGTGCTCACACATAGTCATTCCCCATTGTGGGTCTTCCACGACACCAAGGTGCTCCCCACTAGGCATATTGAGTCACTCCGAATCGAATCGGTCAGCGATTGTTATGTCTCAGCCAACAACTAGGTCTCTACGCTATGCACACTCATCTCCGAGAGGATCTGCTCCACAAGCTACTGGTTGCTGCTCCAAATTCCATGAAGTACCATGAAGAAGTATCTAAAAGGTCCACTATGTCATAGTGTTCTCAACGCAACAGAAAGCACGTCGATCAGACACCCGGAATGTGAGTTATTAGCCGTTTAGTCCTGGGGGTCTGGTTGAATTCGTGCACGATCCAACCTGACAGTATCTCAACATTACCCCAAACTCTAGTGGGGTATACTGAAAGGGACCATCACACTCCTAGAAAACTAGCACTGCTGATGGTTTGTCAAATCGGTCTTCTGGTTCCAAAGATATGGCTAAAGAAAGTAAAGGGTCAATAGTGGGCCCTGGTCCGGTCCGACCCGATCGGACCGACTCGGCCCAACCCAGTCTGGGACGACCAGGTCTAGGTCGACCCTGTCAGACCTGTTGGGTCTCGCCTGACCCATTTGGCAGGCTAGCCTGTTCGGTTCGGATCGGCCCGCTGGGACCATCACAGTAGGCCGCGAGGGTGGTTCGACGTGGGGGCATGGGGCCGGTTCGGCCTAGAGTGTCACGTGGGGAAGACCCAGCATGGCTCGGCCCAGAGGGAATGACCGGTCTGGTTCAACCAGGGCATCCCGAGGGGGCCCGGACACCGGCTCAGCCGAGAGGCCCTGAGGAGGCTGGGACAACTGCTCGGTCGGGTGGCCGCGTGGGGGCTGACTCAGGGAGGTGCGCGAGGCGCACATAGAGGCCGACATTGTTCGGTCGTGCAGGGAACTGCTAGGCTAGCCAGCGGAAGGGAGGCAGACAGGCTGGCCGGTTCGGCGTGGTGCTGACCGACATGGGCCAATTTGGGAGGGGGCTCAGGGAACGCGCGGAGGCCGGCAGGCGGGCCGGTGGCCAGGAGGTTGCCGGGTTGGATAGTTCGGCACAGCTCGTTCCAGTGCGGGGCTGTGGTGTTCAGCTGAGAGGACCGGAGTGCAGCAGGGGCAGCGGGGTTCACAGAGGCTTCTGGTAGTGTGGCCTTTTTCTTTACTTCCTTCGTGGTTCCATCGCCTCATTTTCATGCCAATGTTCATCATAAACAAGATGGACGGAGGGGTCGAGCCATGTTGGTTTTGCCTGCACCCTCCGTGTTTAGGGTGGTATCAATTGGTTCATCAAATAAGTATGATGAACAAAAATTATTTTACAATCTACACATTAATTCCTTTTCAACTGAATATGAGAAAAGAAAAGGGATAATACACAAATAAAACACCCTACTTTTGATTGTTGGTTGTCGACATTGAAGTTGCGGGAAGAAGACGTAGGAGTTCATTGTTCATTGCATCCACCACACACTTCCAATCCCAAGTTGTGTCGGTTTTGGAAGACGCTCCACGTCGGTAGTTGTCCATTACAGAAGTCAAAGAAGGTTCGTCACATGCGTTCTTCATTGGAAGAACGCGTTCTTCATTATTAGTTCTTCATTGGGAGAATACTAATCCTCCCAAGCTCTCCTCTTCCCAAACTTCCACCAAAATGCCAAAGTTCTTCCAAATAACAGATTAGAGTATCTATTAAGTCCTTGGAAACAATTCAAAAAGAATTAATTAATTACTTGGATCCACCAAATTAATGTAATGGGTTGGAAAAAATTAATTAGGGGAGGTCAATAGGCTATCCCTCATTATTGAGGGAGAGTTGAGAGGTTTTACTTTCTTCCATCAATAGGGGTTTAAGCCCTGTGTGATCCCCACATCATAACCTATCATGGGAGGTTATATTCAGGTGGGCCCCACAAATATAACCTCTCATGGGAGGTTAAGGTGTGGTGGTCCCACCTTCAACTTCCATGAGGAGGTTTTTACCTCCAATCACCCACATGGAGGCTCAATCAAAATAAAGTGAAGCTCACAATATTTTATTACTTTCCACGAAAACCAAAAAACTACCTTTTATTCTCGACCCTCCGCCGTCGAAGTGAATGTCTTCTCAAGAGAATATTGTCTCTACGAAGTCAATGGTACCCTCAGATTTCAGTTCTGAGCACCCGTTCAAAAGTTATAAAATCTTGCTCAAACGTTTACTGAACGTACCCAAACAATACATCAGAAATTGATTCCGGGCACATCGGGTCTTGAAATCATGTGCCGTCAATTTTTGTGGACTTTTAAAAATCCCACGTATTTAAAAACAAATTTCCACCAAAATTCTGGGTCTTTACATTCTCCCCACCATTGGGCTTTACATCCCCATAAGCTATAACTCGAACTAAGGGAACAAGTGGGGGTACTGAGCATGCATCTGAGCCTCCTACTCCCATGTGCTCTCCTAGAGGTTCTCATGCTGCCAGCGAACGCGCACCAGAGGTATCGACCGTACACATAGGACCCACTCTTGTCAATACTCAATCTCCACATGACCCTCGGTAAAAATCTCCCCACCATTGACGTCCATCTCTCCATGGTCGATGATGTGAGAAGGGTCATGCACATATCTCCTCAGCTGATATACATGGAAGACGTCCTGCACCCGGTGCAACTATGGTGGATGAGCTAAGCGGTAATCCACATCGCCAACTCTAATGAGGACCTGGAAGGGTCTCATAATCCTCAAAGATAACTTGCCGCCTCATCCAAATCTTTGCAAACCTCATCAATGTGAGACTAATTGAAATACATGGTCACTATCCTCAAACTCTTGAGGTCTCTGTATCCTATCAGCATACGACTTCTTCCTGCTCTGTGTTGTCTTCATCCACTCCTGGATGATCTGCACCTTCTCTGTGGTAGCCTGTACCATCTCTGTTCCCACTAGTTCCGATCCCCTAGGTCTGTCCAGCACAAGGGTGATCTGCAAGGTCTCCTGTATAATGCTTCAAAAGGTTTTATCCCTATGGTGGAGTGATAGCTATTTCTGTATGAAAACTCCACAAATGGTAAGTGGTCCTCCCAGTTGTGACCAAAGTCAACGATGCATGCACAAAGCATGTCGTGAAGAGTCTGAATGGTTCTCTTAGTTTGGCTATCCATTTGAGGATGGAAGGCGGTGCTCAAACGAATCTGTGTCCTGAAAGCATCTTGCAACCCCTTCCATAGTCCGGAAGTAAAGCATGTGTCACTATCAGAGACAATCATGGATGGTACTCCATGTAGCCTCACAACCTCCTGCACATAGAGACACCACATGCTCTCTACTGTACCCTGCTCTCTGATCGATAGGAAGTGGGATGACATTGTGAGTCAGTCAACGATCACCCAAATCACGTTGTGACCCAGGGATGTATTTGGAAGACCGGTCACGAAGTCCATGGATATCCCATCCCACTTACACTCTGGGACCTCTAAAGGCTGAACTAAGACTAGTGGTACTTGGTGCTCTACCTTCACTTGATAACAAGTAAGGCATCAAGAGACAAATCTGCTACTACCTTATTCATACCTGGCCACCAGTTCTGTCGTCGATGGTCCTGGTACATCTTCTCCACTCTTGGATGTACCGCTAGAGGGGATATGTGGAACTTCCTCAACACTTCATCCTGAAGTGACACGGGTACCATAGTGCGTCCTCTGAAGAGGATGATTGTCTCCCCACCTTCAAAAAACCCATCAGGTGCCTGCCCTGTGGATATCTGAGCACGTCATGTCTCGCAGTCAGCATCTCTATGATGTGCCTCCCTGACTCGCTGAAGAAGTGGGGGAGTGACTATAAGAGATTGTAGGAAAACTGTTCCATCTTTATCCACAATGGATATATGTAAAGCAGCCAGCCGCTCTGTTACCTCACGAATAAGCTGTATACCAGACCTTCTATTGTGTGCATCTGCTACAACGTTCCCCTTTTCTGGAGTATAGACTATCTTGAAGTCATAGTCTTGGAGGAACTCAAGCCATCTCCGATGTCTTAGGTTCAGGTCCTTCTAAGAGAAGATATACCTGAGACTCTTGTGATCAGAGTACACCGTAAAATGTTTTCCCATCAGATAGTGTCTCCACATTTTCAAGGCAAAGACCACTACTTCTAAATCTAGGGCATGGGTAGCGTAGTTCTGCTCATGCTATTTCAGCTGCTGAGAACAATATGTGATCACTACTCCCTCATACATTAGGAAAAACCCAAGTATGGTCCCTGATGTGTTGCAGTAGACTACATACCCTACAGATTCCTCTATAAGATTCAAGATGGGGGCACTAGTCAGTCTCTACCTCAGCTCTTGAAAGCTCTACTAGAATCTCTCCGACCACAAAAAGGGTTTTCCCTTCTTTGTCAAGGATGATAGTGGTGATGCAGCTATGGATAAGTCTGTAATTAACCATAGGTAGGAACCATTTAAACCCAGGAAACTTCGTACCTCCGTCACAGTCCTAGGTGGCTCCCATGCAAAGTACTGCCTCAATATTTGCTGGATCCACTGCACCTCCAGCCTCCGGGATGACGTGTCCCAAAAAGTGAACCACTCAGATCCAAAACCGGATCTTTGAGAGATTACTATAAGGTTGGTGCTCTCAGAGTTTGTCCATTACAAACTGTAAATTGTAGTCATGCTCCTCCTCAATAGTCTAGTAGATCAGAATGTCATCGATAAAGACTACGACAAAGAAATTGGGGTATGGCTGGAATATCCTGTTCATGAGTCCCATGAGCACCACTGTAGTGTTGGATACGCCGAATATCATAACCAAGAACTCGTAGTGGTCGTACCGAAATTTGAAGGTCGTATTCTACACATCATCATCTCGAGCTCTGAGCTGGTGATAGCCTGATCTGAGGTCTATCTTCGAGAACCACCGTGCTCCCTTCAGCTGATCAAAGAGGTCATCAATCCTCAAGAGTATGGATTTGTTCTTCTCAGTCACCTGGATTAGGAGATGGTTGTTGACACAAAGCCTCAAGCTCTCATCCGCCTTCTTGGTGAATAGAATCGGGGCTGCCTAGGTAGAAACACCAGGCCGAATGAATCCCTTCTACGGAAAGTCCTCTAATTGTACCTATATCTCACGAAGCCTTGCGAGAGCCATTCGATATGCTGGTGTAGATATCTATGTTTTCCCGAGGTACAGGTCAATGTAAAATTCCACCTCTCTGCGAGGAGGTAGTCTTGGAACATCATCAGGTAAATCATCCGTGTACTGGTCCACCACTACAAAATACCTCAGACTCACCACATAAACTGCTTCGAGGGTAAGGCAGGCCAAATGATGAATGATCAACTGCACACACCACCATGTAAGTTTTTCCTTTTCTGAAAAGTCTCCCTTATCATCGGTGAAGGTAAACCTGGTCCCATCCATGTGGACCCACCTCAATTTGTGCCTAATACAGTCAATCTGATCATGGACTATAGATAACCATTCCATACCCAAGAAGACATCGTACGGCCTTGATGCCGCAATTAAAAGATCCCAGCTGAAGCTCTCACCTCCTAGAGTAAGTAAAAAATATCGGCACTAGTGCGTAATCATCGATTCTGCTTCTGTAAGATTCTCTAGCAGTAAGGATCGAGCCAACAACTCCATCGAAATCTCTGAGCTCTGAACGATGGCAGTGGTAATGAAAGAGTGACTGGAACCTGTGTCTATAAGAACTGTAGCTAAGGTGGAGTAGACACAGATTGTACATCCAATCATCTCCGGAGCACCATGATTGTATGATTCAGCAGCTTGAAGCTGAGCTCTCACCTTTCAACCTACTCCCTACAGTCGGGGTGGACCTCCTGGTGGTGGTGGCGGTAACAATTTGAAATGCCGCCCACTAACAGCTTTTCGACCAACTCCTCTGCCACGTCTGCCTGATCCCTATAGACCACCTCAATCGAATCTTTGTCTCTACCTAGGTGGTCCATCCACCGTCTACTGATCCTACGAATGGTGGGTTGTACAGTCACGAGCCATGTGACAGTGCCCGCCGCATGAGTAACATTGCCCACTCCTAGAATGTGTGTCTCTGCCACAGGTTCCCCAAACAATTGATCCTGAATCATGCGGTCGTCCACCTGTGGGTCTAGTCCTCTTGGACCTCTGCGACATCTGTCTACTTCTAGCTACAGAATACTCTACTGCATGTCGACTAGTGGTGGGTCTCGCTGCTAGAGACTACTCAGCAAGGAATCTCCCTACTAAGAGAGATCACTCCAACACCCCCGCCTGCTTCAGGATGCTGAGGGAGATCATCGAAGCCTTGATCTCTTGCCTGAGCCCCTAATCGAAGGTCTGAGCTATGAAGAATGGGTCTTGTACCATATATGTGGAGTAGTGCAAGAGGTCTGTGAACCTTGTTGAGTACTGTGCCACTATCATTCTACCCTGTTGTAGATGCAGTTGCTCCTGTATCCACACTGCACGAAGGGTGGTAGGGACAAACTCCACCCGAAACAGGCTCTCAAAGTCTTCCCAAAGTAGATCCATATCATCATGGATCTAGAGAATCATGCACCACCATTTTCCCACTACTTCCTGTAGTAGGATAGTATCATCAATCACCATGAAGTCAGCTGGTGTCCCTACCAGTCGGAAAAAATTTCACCACAGACTCCAGCCAATCCTCAGCTGCTTGCGGGTCCATCTCTCCCTTGATCCTGAGTGGCCTCTGGAACTGGAACTCATGGAACGCACTCAAGTAGAATGCATCATATGCTTCTGGGGCTGGTGGCATCAGTGGCCCAATGGGAAGTAGTACCAATGGTGCCTCCATTGAAAATGGGCCCTGCACCGAGGCTTCATCGCTCAGTGGGCTATCTGTGCATAAAAATCTCGGGATTCTCACTATTAGTATGTGGGGGGAATCCTGAAATAAAAAAGTGTGACACGACCAAATATTATACCTAATGAGCTGACCTGGTTGAGATGACTTAAAGAAAACATTTGAAAACACACACACAATCAGTGTTTTCGTTCACTGAGCTAGGAATCAGAAGTCAGGGTCATGGTGTATGGATACGTTGGCCTCCACAACAACACTGGACTCCCTGAACCTGAAAACCACACTCGGTACTGTCAACATTATTGATTCATAGAAAAGAAATATCAGAGTCTTAATTTCTGCGGTAGAACTGACTCCTCTGATACCAATTTGGCATGACCCGTCCATCGGGGCCTGTGTTGTGACCACCCCAAGCCCGCCTTTCATTGGCCAGGGGCTGGAGACTAGCACTAAAGGTGTAAATACCTAAAACTGAGAAGGATTTGAAATTATAAAGAGTAAACTCACACAACAGAGTACAAGATAGAAGAAAAACACTATTTGAAACTATATAATAAGTGTACTGGAAGTAAAGGGGTCGAAATACAAGCCCATCAGGAGAGTAAAAGTACAACTGAAAAACATGTACAAATAATGAAAAGTAAAGAAGCTACTGGGTCTTCCTCCAGGGATTCCGACCTGAATGGTAGGTACAGTTATGCTCCTCAACACTCCACGTCTTTCAGTCTCCTCCATGAACCAACTTGTTGTAAGGTCCACCTCCGGGTAGCATCCAGTCATGCTACTCTGATCCTCATTCAGCGTTGTCTATCTTCTGCAACCAACACAACGAGGTGAATGCATTTCCCATGCAGGGTTGAGTATAACGATACTCAGTAGGGACCCCGAGACCCTCAAGGTCTCAAAAAATCCAACAAAGGATAAACCACAAAGTATCGAAATCAAGTGATAAACCCACTTAGGTATTTTCCCATACATATACCTATGTTATCAAGTAATCCATATCAATCATGAGGTAAACAAAAATTTAACTGACTCAGCTCAAACCAGCATTTTAGTTAAGGGGTAGTATCGAGTAACATCCCCAGTCACACTGTCGAAACCTCGACTATTGGAGAACTCCTCCTATATCGAGTACAGTGGGAATGCCACACTCACACAGAGGTGCTTCCCACTAACCTTGGACTACTGAGGTACTTCTCTTGTCGAGTACCGTGGGTCTGCCCTACTCACATAGAGGCACTCCCCACCGTGGGTCTGCCGCGCTCACATAGACGTGATCCCCCTCATAGCCTACTGATGTACTCCTCCTGTGGAGTATCGTGGGTCTACCGTGGTCACACAAAGGCACTCCCCACTATGGGTCTACCGTGACACCAAGGTGCTCCCCATTGGGCTAGTCGAGTCACTCTGAGTCGAATCGGCCAGTGGTAGTCAGGTCTCAGCCAGCAACTAGGTCTTAGCACTATACACTCTTTTCTCCAGGAGGATCTGCTGCACAAGCTACTGGTTGATGCTCCAACTTTTATGAAGTACCACAAAAAAGTATCCCAATGTTCCTCCATGTCATAGGTGTCTCAACGCAACAGAAAGTTCATCAATCGGAAGCTCGGTCTGTGAGTTATTATCCTTTTTGAGCCAGGAGCCCGGTTGGATTCGTACATGATCCAACCTGACCGTATCTCAACATTACCCCGATCTCTAGTGAGGTATGCTCAAAGGGACCATCGCACTCCCCAAAAACCACCACCACTGACGGTTCGTTAAACAGTCGTTTGGTGCCAATGATATGGCCAAAGAAAGTAATGGTTCAATAGTGGGCCCGGTTCCGGTCTGACCCGGTCGGACCGACTCGGCCCAACCCAGGCTGGGCCGACCAGGTCTGGGTCGACCATGCCAGACCTGTTGGGTCAAGCTTTTCCCATTGGGTGGGCCAGCCTATTAGGTTCGGATCGTCCCACTGGGCCCAGCCCAGTGGTACTTGAGGGAAGTTCATCCCAGACTTGGGGCCGGTTCAGCCAGGAGCGTCACAAGGGCATGGGCTGGCACGACTCGACCCGGAGGGCATGGTTGGGCTAGTTCGGACAGGGCGTAGCGAGGGGGTAGGGACACTGGCTCGGCCGGGAGGCCACGGGGAGTCCATGACACTGGCTCGGCGGTGGGCCACGAGGGGGCCAGCTCAGGGAGGCGCGCGAGGCACGCACGGAGGCCGGTAGGCGGGCTGACGACGTTCGGCTGGGCAGGGAACGACCAAGCGGGCTGAAGGCCAGAAGGGGGCCAGGCTGGCTGATTCGGCGCGACTCAGGCAATTTCAAGAGGGTGTGCGGGGGATGGTAGGTGGGCCGACGGCATTTGGCCGGGCATGCTGTGGCCTGGCAGGCCGGTGGCTGAGAGGCGACCGTGCCGGATGGTTGAGCACGATGTGGGCTGGCACAGTCAAGCGGTGTTCGGCTGGGAGCACCGGAGCGCAGTGGGGGCAGCAGTGTTCGCCGAGGCCACAGGTAGTGTGGCCTTTTTCATCGTCTCTTTCATCGTTCCGTCACCTCATCACTATACCGAAGGTCATCATAAACTAGATCGGTAGAGGGGTCTGTCCATGTTGGTTTGGCTTGCACCCTCTACATTTAGGGTGAAAGAAGTTGGTTTATCAAAGAAGTATGTTGAACAACAATTATTTTAAAATATTCTCATCGATTCTTTTCCAACCGAAGATGAGAAAATAAAAGGGACAATTCACTAATAAAACCCCTACCTTTGATTTTCGGTCGGTGACGTTGAAGTCGTGGGAAGAAGACATAGGAGTTTGTCATCTGTTATGTCCATCTCACACTTCCAATCCCAAGTTGTGTCTTTTGTGGAAGACACTCCATGTCGATAGGTATCTGGGGAAGAAGTCGAAGAAGGTTCGTCGCCGATGTTCTTCGTTCTTTGTTGGGAGAATTGTAATCCTCCCAAGATCTCTTCTTCCCAAACATCCACTCAAATGCCAAAGTTGGGTCAAATATTATATTGGAGTATCTGTTAAGTTGTTGGAAAGATTTCAAAAAGAATGAATTCATTACTTGGCTCTACCTAATTAATGTGAATGGTTGAAACAAATTAATTAAGGGAGGTCAAAAGGCACTCCCTCATTAATGAAAGATAGTTGAGAGGTTTTACTCTATTCCATCAATAGGGGGTTACGCCCCATGTGTTCCCGACATTGTAACCTCTCACGGGAGGTTATATTCTGGTGGGTCCCACCACCATAACCTCTCAAGGGAGGTTAAGGTGTGGTGGTCCCACCTTCAACTTCAATGAGGATGTTTTAACCCCCAGTCACCCACATGGCAGCTCAAATAAAATAAACTGAAGTTCACTTTATTTTATTATTTTCCACAAAAACCCAAAAACTATCTTTTATTTTCGAACCTTTGATATCTAAGTGAATGTATTATTAAGAGAATACCAGTGCTGTGAGTTCAAAAGTACCCTCAAATTTTAGCTCCGAACACTGGTTCAAAAGTTATAAAACCCTGCTTATACGTTTTTTGAATGTACCCGAACAAAACTTTAGAAATTAATTCCAAGCACACCCGGCCTCAGAATCTTGCGTTGTCAATTTCCATAGACCTCTAAGAATCCCATGTATTTAAAAAACATTCCATGGAAATTTCGGGTCTTTATATGTTTGTTATGTATTTTTATGTAATTGTGTTAGTGTGTGTGTATTGCGAGTCTTCAGAACCCCATGAGATGTGGTGTTGTTATTTCCATGTCACCTAGTGGGATTTTACTCAAATATAACTATAAAAATCTATTATATTTGTTTATAGTGAATAATTAATAATGTTTTATAATTAATTATTTTATTAGTTTAATTGATTAAGGGAATCTTGTTGATAAACATTGGTTAGTTAAGTTTGATCAAACCTTTCCAATTATGGTCGAGTATTTTTTAATGGAGTAATCTCTATAGTTGACATTGGTAGTTAAAAATATTATCACATTATATATGGTTTTATACATTTTTTTGATTATATATGAAGACATGGGGGTGTAAGAGACCACAAAGGGATCTATTAGTGGAATCCATTTCAAGAGGCATTGATAGGGAGTTCTATAAACTTCTAATGTATAAAAACCATTTTCTTTATTTCACATTGAAACATGCTTTATTATAAGAAGGTATGCATATTAAAACCTGAATGGTTGATGATTATAGTGTATTTGTGAATTAGGTACATTAAAAAGTCAGATAAATAGTAAACACATCATATTTATTGAAAAAATCCATAATATGATCATACATAAAACTGTACAGGATAACCTAGGGACATATATAAAAAATGGGTGAGCTAAAAACACCAATAAGAGAATGAACATAGCATAAAAAGAAAAAATTAATAAAACTTTGAGAATAGGTATATAAATGGGGAATAAAAGTAATAATAATAATAATGTATGATATAACATGATAATCATAACATCATAAATGTTGCGACAACTAAAAACATTCCATCATAATCATTGTTCAAGAATAAATCATTAAGAAATATTGGTTGAATTTTTTTATAAAGTAATAAAGTTCACTCCCTATCCCAAAATGAGGTATCATGAGACTAAATATTTCCCAATTCATTGGATTCTATATAATTCCAAGCACATAGGTTACTTTCATTTCATTTTAATGCTTAAGTGTGTCACATATATCATACAAAATGGATCCATTCATTATCATATTTTGTTACATTATTGAGGATTGCAGAGTCAATAGATATAATTCCAATTTCAAAGAGGTATAAGTTCATCATGATTAATACCCTTGATAGTAAATGGTTATGGTACTCACTACCAAATTTTTTTGGAAAGGAAAATCATGTTGAAATTTTGGCATCTTAACGATATCACTTAAGAATTTTTAATAAATGTATTGATGAGAGATGAAGGGGTATATCATCATTTGTAAATCAATTGTAATATGATGGGGTATATAATAACATATCCCATCATGAGGAAATGATGACAAACAACATAAGGCAAAGAAGATACTTCAAAAAAAAGTAGAAAAGAAAAAGATCCCTTACTTGAGTGTGTCACACCAAGTACTTGGGAGGGATATTTGAGAGATTGGAGAAAACATGGGAGGACTCTAGATAGTAGAGAATTTTGTATATACATGCTCTAAGAGTTTAATTGATGAAGAATAGAAGCATTGGTGGGTTTATATAACAAAATATTGGGTTTTCAGTATTGTTTAGGCTTTGGACTCTAAATAATAAAATTACCAAAAAAAAATCATTCTAATGGGTTTTTACATGGCTTATAGAAAATTGGAGTGTTTTAAATTATTTTATGTGAAAAAATACAAAACATAAATTTAAAATTCCCTTACTTATGTGGTGGTGCGTCATAATCTTAAAAGGTGATTTTAAAACCTTAATGTATATTAATGGTTTTGGGGGATTCATAATGGATTTATAAAATTAATAAAATAAACTTAAAATCACGTTATTTTAAATTGATACAATATATTTTTTCATGGATACATTTTATATTATTTATTACACAAATTTTGGGTCATTATTATGACATAATACAAAAAGTATATTTACAAGGTATTTAATTTTAACCTAAAAATTAAATTGCCTCTAAAAATTATGAATCATTCACCTATGGATAATTTTGGAATTAGAATTCTTCAAATAAAATTCATTTTATATAAATAATTTTCAAAATATTTTAATTTTCACTTTAAAAATAAAATCAACATTTACTAACAAAAGGTAGTTTTTTTTACAATAAATGCTTTCAAACCCTTATAAAAAGTAGATTTAACATCCTAAAAATAAAATGATTATTTATATTTAATAAAAAAATTAGTTAAATTTTTTTATTAAAATATTATTTATATCAAAAAACCATTTTTTTAAACATAAATTCTTTATTGAATTTGAGTATTACAAAAAAAAATACATTTTTTGTTTTATTATATTGAAATAAAGATCATTTATAAATATCAATAATAGAATAAAAATATATTAATTATTCAATAGAAAACAATGTACATACTCTTAATACTTGGGTGTTGATACATATACCTTTAATACACCTGCAAATTCCTTAAGAGTAAGGTGCACAATGGTGAGACTTTCATTGTTTCGTTCAACGTACATGGTTTGGTCCATGATCTTGATGATCTGTAACTTCTTGAAGGTTCCAGGTGCAGCGGAAGCTCGTGGGTGGATGTACCCACTTAGATTTTAGTCATTAGAAGTGATCAATCTGGGATCAATACAATGATAAATGCCAGACTCCACAAATTAAATCACTGAAATAGACAAAGAAGAAGAATAGTCCCGGAACCACAAACAAGGATCGACATAGGTTTATTATAATTAATTTAATTAATTGACAAGAAGTGCCTTGTGGGCGTTCTTTCTTCGTTGATATTTCTGATCATGTTCAGATGTGACTTGTCATTGCGTTGTAAAAGCCAAGTGTAGAATTCCTCTAGCGGTGATCCACACGTGTACCACATATCTCTAGACGTCGCCAAAGGATTCTCTGTGTGCTAGAGTGGAGAATCATTTTCTTGCATTGTCTCTCTTAGATTGTCATGATCCGATGGAGGGGGATCTCTCTCGGTCTTGAGAGCATTCTTTGAGGAAGGGGTTCTTTCAGTTTTGAAAGAATTATCCAAAATTGTTGTGCACAACTATTGGGGAAAAGTGTTGGGGGTTTGAGGATATTTAAAATTGAATTTGATGTTATAGAGTTATGACAATAAATATACGCATTACACATTTTATTTATTACATTAACCTTTATGAAAAACCCCCATGTCTAATAACTAATTCTTTGCCATGCACCAATGCTGATTATAATAAATATCATTTAATAAAACAATATTATATCCTCAAAATCCCGACTGAAAAAACTACATGGCGTGTAATTATTAATACACAGCGTGTATCTGTTTGTTCATAAAAAATAACACGGCATGTAATCATCAATACATGACATGTACTTGTTTTTTATATCCTTTCTAAAAACGAAAACAACACTACGTGTAATAATTAATACACGACGTGTACTTGTTTTCAAAATAAAAACCACACGGCGTGTAATCATTAATACACGGTGTGTACTTGTTTTCATTTTATTCTTCCTCCAACATTAAAATGATTTAGGCTTCCTTGAATAATTATTAAACCATGCATGGGAATAATCTTTATTCTATATGAGATACTTGAATATACTTCGTGTGTGACCCTCTAGGCCTCTTTTATGTTGTCATTAGGTAGGCTTGCCTAAAGTCCAAGATTACTGTCTAGAAATTGGTCAAGGTACCCAAGAGAAATAAGTTGACCCTGCATTGATGCGTCACCCCATATGAACACTTACTGTGTAATTTAATCCCTTTGTCTCAATATCTCATCAAGCAGGTTTCATGGCAGTTTCAAAAACCTATATACTTGATCTGTCATTCTTTGACTTCCAGAAAAAAAACTTGTAGTTACACCATGGCCATGGAATTTGGGTGACAGTTCTATTTCAATCAAAGGGACGAAGATATCTACTTCCATAAATATGTAAGGGACAAATCCTTGCTCGATTTATCGATTAAAAACATGTCATTTATGACGCACCCAACGTACCATACTTCCTGCCAACTGTCTTCATGACGGTATTCGTCAGCAAATCTAAGTGAGTGAGTCGTGACATGGGTTAATGACAATCTTTCAGTCTAAGGACCATTACACCCACTCATAGATAGTAATTTCTGATGACACCATGACATGTATAATTTCTACTAGTGGGTCTATTCTCATAATCTCCCATATTGGAGATTACCAAGTATGTAATCCATGAGAGAGAGTCTTGTATTCTTACTATTATTCACACATTATGGTCTATATACTACGTGTCCTATCATAGTATGTCATTCAACCAAAGAACATTATTTAAGAATATTGTTATGGAATGTTAAGGTTCTCATCATAGAGGGGATCTGCCATGACCTTATTAATGAAATAAATACTCCAGGAAATGTTTATATTATAGTCATGAAAGACAATAAACAATATATAATAAGTGTACATTGACATAGTCAAAGTATAAACAGTTGGTTCTAAAGACTCCAACTCTAAAAAACTCACACTTGGACTAGATCCAACTGCCTATGACTTTTAGTCCACTAGACCTCACATGATGATCATGTTTCTGCTGATTCAAGGCTTTAGTCAATGGGTCTGCCATGTTATCTTCTGTGGAAATACTACTCACTGCAACTTCACCACTCTGAGAAAAATCCCTCAAGAGATGATACTTCTGAAGTATGTGCTTTGTCCTCTGAAGTGACCCTGGATTTTTTGCAAGTGTCAATGATATAGTATTATCAAAATAGAGTGTGATAGGATCTTTACTGCTAGGTACTACATAAAACTCTTGGACAAAGCTTCATATCCACACTTCTTCTTTAGCTACCTCAGAAGCTGCGATATACTCAGACTCTCCTAGATCTTCTTGATATCTACCTACCACACTTAATGAATAAGCAACATCTAGCCTTGTACATAGCATAACATACATGACTGACCCAATCTCAGATTCTTAATGGATCCTTGCCATTTTCGTTCTTTCCTCATGTGTCTAAGGACACATTTTATTGGATAGATGAATGCCATGTGACACTGGGAAAAATCCCATCATGGATTTTTCCGTACTGAATCTCTTCAGTATTTTGTCAATGTATGTACTTTGACTTAGGCCCAACATTCTCTTGGATCTGTCATGATGGATCTTGATCCCTAGAACATATACTGCCTCACCCAAGCCTTTAATGGAGAAGCATTTATCCAACCATGCCATAACTGACTGTAAGACAGGTACTTCATTTCCAATTAGTAATACGTCATCAAAATATACTATTAGGAAAATGACTTCACTTCCACTAAAACTTTGGTAGACACAAGGCTCACATTCGTTCTTAACAAATCCAAATTCCATTACGGCTTCATCAAAGAAAATATTCCATGATCATGATGCTTGATTTAATCCATAAATTGTTTTCTGCAACTTTCATACCTTGTTGGAATCCTTTGGAGTCACAAACCTTTCAGGTTGTGTCATGTAGACATCTTCTTGGAGGTTCCTATTAAAGAATGCTGTTTTGACATCCATTTTCCAAATTTCATAGTCATGTTAAGCGATAATGTCCAATAGTATTCTGAGGGATTTCAGCATTGTAACCGGTGAATAGGATTTATCATAGTCAATTCCTTGACACTGTATAAAACCTTTTGCAACCAGTCATGCCTTATAGGTGCCGAATTGTCCCTCTATGTACAATTTCTCCTTGAATACCCATTTATTACCAATAGGCTTTACATCGACTGGATGATCTACCAAAATCCAGTCTTGGTTTTGGTATATGGAATCTATTTCAGAATTCATGGCTTCTTGCAACATGGTAACCTATGTGCCTTCAACTACTTCCATGTAGGTAAGAGGATCATCATTTTCAACCAATAATGAGTCACCATCCTTAGTGTCAAGAAAACCATATCTTTTTGGTTTTCTCACCTCTCTTTTGATCCTACATAGTTCTTGTGTCTCTGGAACAAATTTTTCTTCCACGGGGCATTGTGGAATCTGTTCTTGTACCAACTCATGTGTATCTTGATCCTTCACTTCATCAAAGCCTATTTCACTCCCATTATCACTTTTGGAGATGTCCTCCCTCTCAAAGAATATGGCATGTCTTTCCACAGTAACCTTGTTATCTGAGGGGTTGTATAGGTAATATCCCCTTGTTTCTTTGGGATATCCTATAAAAATACACTTTGTTCCTCAGGGTGCAAGTTTGTTACCTGAAGAGGCTTTATCAAATGCTTCACTACCACACACATGTAAATTTGATAACATGGCTTTGCATCCACTCCATAACTCATTTGGAATACCATTTATCAATTTAGTTGGTACTTGGTTTAGTATGTGTGCTGCTGTTTTTAATAAATACCCCCCAAAGGATAATGGAATACTCACATGACTCATCATTGATCTTACCATGTCCAATAGGGTGTGGTTCCTCCTTTCACTTACATCATTCCAATGAGGCGTATAAGGAGGAGTGAGTTGAGATAGAATCCCAAAATCCCATAAGAAATCAATGAAATCATGATTGAGATATTCTCCTCCTCTGTCTGAGCAGAGTTTCTTAATATTCTTACCAAGCTGGTTCTCAACATCATTTTTGTATTCTTCGAACTAATAAAAAGAATATAACTTATATCTCATTAAGTAAATATATCAATTTCTACTAAAATCATCAGTAAAAGTCATGATGTACAAGAACCCACCCCTTGATTAAACTAAAAATGGTCCACACACATCAATGTGAACTAATTCTAGAATCTCTTTAGCCATTTCACATTTCCCACTAAATGGGGATTTTGTCATTTTGCCTTGTAGAAACGCATGACATACACCAAGTGGTTATAGTTCAAAAGAGTCTAAATACCCATCTTGATGTAATTTCGTCAAATCTTTCTCATTGACATGACCTAGCTGGTGATGCCAAAGTTGGGTGTGGTAAGAGGCGTGTGAATTAATTTTTTCATCGATTTACATTACTTTGTTTGTGTAGTCTAACACATAAAGTCTTTTATATAGAACTGCCCTACAAAAACAAATGCTATCTTTATAAAAGAAAAAAAATCATTTCCAAACATGAAGATGAATCCATCAGTTTCAAATCTGGATAATGAAATAATGTTTTTGGTTACAGAGGGTACATAATAACATCCTTTTAATAACCAGACCATCCAAGTAGGCAATGTGAGGTGGTAGTCTCCGACAGCTACAGTAGCGAGTCTGGCTCCATTGGTTGATCGCAAATCCACCTCACCTTGGTCAATATTTCTGAATCTACATGGTTCTTGTATTTGGATTTAGATGCGAGAACCACAAGCAGTATCTAATACCAAATTAGTAGAAACATATATATTTCATTCAATAACAGATACACCTGAAGCTTCCCCTTGCTTCCTTGGATGGGTGCAGTTTTTCTTCCAGTGGCCCTTCTTTCCAGATGCGAAACAAACATCCTCTGATTCTCTTTCCACCCCTTTGATCTTCTTTTTCTTGGAAGGCCTTAAAAAAGCATTGGTCTTAAAGCTCTTTGACTTCCCTTTCCTTTTATTCACCATAAGTATAGAAGGCTTTTCACGCATCATATCATTGACCACATGGAGAATAAGGATAAAAATATCAGATAGAGACTTCTCAATGATGTTCATGATTAAATTTACAACAATGTTAGAGAAACTATGGGGGAGTGATGCAAGAATGAGATCAGTATCTAGTTTTTGGGGAGTTTAAACCCTAGAACCTCCAACCGCTCAATGTAGACAATGAGCTTGCCTACATGAGGCCCAACTGAGGCACCCTCTCCATGCATGCTCTGAAATAGATCTTTGGAGATCTCAAACCTTTCCTATTTTTCTCTCTCATGGTATAGACCATGATGGTGCTCGAGCATGCTTTAGGCATGCATGTCTTTATGAGACTTCATGATCTAACTATAAATTGATGACAAAATCAAACATTGAATGTCGACTGCATCACTCAAATGTTGATCATAGACTAGAAAATCTTCATCAATCACCCCTTGGCCAGGAGAATCAGGAAGTGATGGATCTAGTACGTAAAACATTCATTCATGGCATAGGATAACCCGAAGGAGCCTAACAATTCCTGAAAGTTACTGACTCTGAGGATATTGTATTTATTTAGAATTGATCACAGAGAAAATTTGGTTCATGATTTTTTTCATATTGATTATAGAAATTAAAAGATAAGAATTATCAGTACTTTCTTGATTACATTTTATGAGAAATAATAAATTTTATTACGTCTCCCACTATTTTATCAAGTCCTAATAACACTCACCATTGAACTCGGAATTTCCAGTTTCCATGACATTCTACTGCCAAGGATCCATATTCCCCTTAACATAACCCCAACAAGGGTTAGTCAAGCTATTAGAAGGTATTTAGGTAGGCAGGTCTTTGCCAACTGTGATCTTACAGTTCCTTGATCTATTGAGTGGACTCCCCAATCCTGAAATCCTAACATGGATTTTCTCAAATCTTGCCTCCATTTTACAACAAGTCTATCATGGGCTACTCATCATGATGTAAAATGTTTAAGTCAACCCGAAACATTCATAAGAGCTTCCATTATAAAAGTAAGTGTCCCAACAGGGGTTGTTCAAACAAATAGTTTTATTGAGTCTTTCCCTTAATCAAGTAACAAAAGACTTGGTCGGACTTAATATGGCATTTGAGGGATTTTATTCTTTATGCATAGTTTTTCATTATCACATGTTTATTAATATTATGTGATTAACCATGTTTTGATAATGTTTATGTGTAGTCCAGTTTTTATTTTATTCCATCTTTGCATGCTTGTTTGTTTCATTAATTATGTGATCGCGACAACACATACATAATAAATAAACCATGAAATTAGACAGAAATAAAATAATATGTAATGATCATGAGCTTCTATTGGTTATCTTATCTAGCGGTTTTAATAATCTAACCCTGACCTATGGAAGAACACCTTGAACCCAATGGTTCGTGTTTTGAAGCTCCCACCTTCCCACCTTTGTATCTTCTTGGATTGGTTTCGCCTCATCATTGGATTTTGAACTGTCTCCACTGGCTTTGGAGATCCTCCATTACATGGGGTTTACATTAAAGAAACCATGGGCACGCATGCCCTACATTTTATTGGATGAAGGCTTGCAGGCCGACAAATTTAAATTAAATAAATTTAAATGAAACCATACACACACAAAGGGTATTTGGTCTAGCTCATGATCATCCATAGCATGTAACGACATTTAGACATATTTAGAATTCAAATTATTTTAATTGTTTTATTATTCAAGATTATCCGCGCTTGAATTCTAGTAATTATGATCTTATAATTAATCAATTCGTTATACTAAATACATTTCTAAATTTCCTTGAGATTATTCTCATCCATATTCCTTATACAGTGTCTTTGTACTTTTGGAGGAAACCTGGTGAAATTCCATTTCTGGAAAGTACACGGCATGTAGGCTATATTACACAACGTGTATTTGTTTTCACTCTTTATTCAAAGTACATGCCGAGGGATTTGAAATACTTTTTGTACTTTGGAAATTTTGGATTACAATGCATGTAGATTAATCTATAACGACGTGTACTTCCATGTTACCCCGGTTACCTGTATTGTAATCCAGTGTATGCGGTATGCTGCTTCTCCTTGTACAAGGTTTCATCTGGGCCGGATCAGACTACACGGCATGTTGATTCAACATACACGCCATGTATTCTGGTTTCCACACACTGTTATTTTCTGGCCAATGTGGTGTAATAAATAATTATGTATTCTCAATTCACACGGTGTGGTTTGGCAGATCAGTATAAGTTCAGTGAACCTAAGTACACGGCGTGTAGTTTTCATTACACGCTGTGTATTCTTGTGTTGTACAAACAGAAAGAGAGACTCCTCTAGATGAGTTCCTTGTTTTTATTTTAATCAAAATTAAAACTAAAAGGTTGTTTCTGTGATGTGAATTGTGAAACGAATGAGGATGAACATAACTCATTCATACAGATTTATTGAACGATTTATCTTGAATTGAATAAAATATAAATGCATAAATTATCAATGAAAATTAAATAACTATAATCAAGTTTGTAACCTCTTATGAGACCATTCGATGGTTCAGAGTGCAGCGGAAGCACATGGGTGGATGTTCCCACATGGATTTTTGTCATTAGAAATGATCTATCTATGAACAATACGACGATAAATTCCAGACTCCAAGGATTGAATCATAGAAATTAACAAAGAAGAAGAATATTCCCAGAACCACAAATGAGGATCATCACATGTTGATTATAATTAATTTAATTAATTTAAAATATGTACATTTTGGGCATTCTTTCTTTGTTTATATATTTGATAACGTTCCAATGTGACTTTTTGTTGCGTCGTAGAAGACAAGTGTCACTACCAGAAAATCTGGTTTCTGCGCCTCTGGACATGGGCGACCACCAAAGGCGGTCGCTAAAACTAATATTATTTTAGCGGGATTTTTCCCGCCCCCGCTTCTATCTTCTTCATTTTCCCCGCTACAACCCGCCGCCCATGCCGTTCCGCAGCAACGCCGGTGTCGCCCCCCACCGGCACCCCTACCTCGGCCACCACCGTCGCCACCCCTCGACGCCTCCCATTTCCCCGCTGCAACCCCCACCGCCACACCTACCACACTCGGCCACCACCATCGCCACCCCTCCCTCCGACCACCATAGTTCCGCCATGGCCGGCGGCCACAGTCCACCGCGTGCCCACCGTCGCCACCCCTCGACGCCTCCCATTTCCCCACGTGCCCATCGTGTTTTCTGCATAGGGACCTTTAGCGACCGCCATTGGCGGTCGCTATTGGTCTTTATCGACGGAGCAACAACGACCGCCAAAAGCGGTCGCAAGGCGGCCGCTAAAAACCATTAGCAACCACTTTTGGCGATCGCTAAAGGTGATAATTGTAGTAGTGCGTATACTTCATCTAGCGGTGATCCACACGTGTACCACGTATCCTTGGACATAGCAAAAGGATTCTCCAGGTTCTAGCATAGAGAAACCTTTTCTTGCGTTGTCCACCTTAGATCATCTTGATCCGATGGAGGGGGATCTCTCTCGGTCTTGAGATATTTCTTGGATGAAGGAGTTATTTTGGTCTTGAGAAAATTTTGTAGAATTATTGTGCACAAAGATTGGGGAAAAGTGTTGGGGTTGTGAGGATATTTATAATCAGGTTTCTGTTTATAGAGTTATGATAATAAATATATGCATTACGCATTTTATTTATTTCATTAACTCTTATTGAAAACCCCCATGTCGAATAATTAATTCCTTGACATGCGCCCATACAGATTATAATAAATATCATTTAATAAAACAATATTATATCCTCAAAATCCCGACTTGAAAATCTACACGGCATGTAATTATTAATACACGACATGTACTTGTTTTTTCATAAAAAACTACACGACATGTAATCATTAATACAAGAAAAGTTATTGTTTTTCATTTCCATTCCAAAATAAAAACTTCATGGCATGTAATCATTAATACACGTGGTGTACTTGTTTTCAAAATAAAAACTACACGGCATGTAATCATTAATACATGACGTGTACTTGTTTTCATTTTATTCTTCCTCCAACATTAAAACTATTTAGGCTTACTTGAATAATTATTAAACCATGTACATGAATAATATTTATTTTACTTGAGATACATGAATACACTTAGTGTGTGACCCTCTAAGCCTCTTTCTCATTGGCATTAGGTAGGATTTCCTAATGTCCAAGATTACTGTATAGCAATGGGTCAAGGAACCCCATAGAAATAAGTTAATGTCGCATTGACATGTCACCTCATAGGAACACTTACCATGTAATTTAATCCCTTTGTCTCAATATCTCATCAAGAAAGTTTCATGGCAGTGTCATAAATCTAGATGCTTGATCTGTCATTCATTGACTTCCAGAAATAAACTCGACGTTACACCATGGCCATGGAATTTGGGCGACAGTTATATTTCAATACAAGGTCCCCAGATATCTAATTCCATAAACATGGAAGGGACAAATCCTTCCTCGACTTATCCATTAACAACATGTCATTCATGACTCACCCAATGTACCCTACTTCCCACCAACTATCTTCGTGACTGTTTTCGTCAGCAAATCTAAGTGTGTAAGTCATGACATGGGTTAATGATATTCTTCCAGTCTAAGGACCATTACACATGCTCTTATATTGTAATGTATGATGACACCAATACATGCGGAATTACTACTGGAGGGCATGTTCTCATAATCTCTTATCTTGGAGATTACCAAGTGCGAACTCCATGAGAGAGAGTCTCGTCTTCTTGTGAGTATTTACACATGACGATCTGTATACTATGTGTCCTGTCATAGTTTGTCATCCAAACATAGAACATTATTTAAGAATATTGTCATGGAATTTTAAGGTACTCATCATAGATGGGATCTTCCATGACCTTATTAATGCAACAAATATTCCATGACATTATTATATTATAGTCATGTAGAACAATGAAAAATATATAATAAGTGTACATTCACATAAACAAAGTACAATCAATTGGTTTTCAGGACACCAACTCTGACACATCCATCCTAAACAGTTTCTCTCATGCTAAAGATATTTGACCTCGTCTTTGGATTGGAGATGTTAAAATCCCAAAGATTCTATCTCCCTCAGATTCTCTGATAAATGGGATTTATATGGTAAGATCTTATTGGTTGAGTCCATCATTTCATTTTTCCGTATAAATTGGATTTCTTAAAACCCTATATTGATACTAATCATTTTATCACTTTTCAAAAACTTTATTATCAATGGTATTGAAATGTAACAATATTATACATCCAAATAAATTTAATAATACAATATAATTGGTTATTCTTTCTATGACCATATTACATAAAAATACATTTTATTAAATCAAAAGTAGAATTTTATTTATAACAACACATGTTATTACAATCTTCCCCCTTTATAAAATTTATACCTTAAAATTTTCAATTTCCACCCTAAAAAACATGAGGACAACCCTATTTTATCATCTCCTCTGATTGTCACATCACTTCCTCAAACATGTGGTTTCTCCCCAACACTTTGAAATAGTACATTTCTTATTTTGTAGAATATTGTCACTACAATCTACGATAATCACTAGATGCTCTGCATATGAGAGATCATTCCCCAATGATACCACTTATGGATTGAATATATGCACTAGTTCTGTAATGTACATTATTAATAGAGATACATTGAATAGACAATGTACTTAAGATAGGTTAGAATATAATTTTTTTCTTATTTAGAGAATGAGATAAATGGGGCCATAAGGGGCACTCCTTCGCTAGGGTTCATCGTCGCCGCCTCCATCTACCTCAAATCCATCCGGCTCCCCTCCTTGGCACTTTCTCAGTGAGTTTGTGGTGGTGGATTCTTCTTCAGTGATTTCATCTTCTATGAAAACAACTATTTATTATTGGCCTTAAAATGGTTGCATGATGATGGTACTTAGGTCAAGATATTGTTTCCTCTTCTGAGAGTTGTTGCCTCATCTCCTGGTATGTGTTGGGTGGTCTGCTGGTCTCTGTGTGCAGGGATGGCAGTGATGAGTTATGGGTTATGATTTTCAACAGGGTCTGAAAAGCTTGGAATTTGGGTGGCTGACATGTGGTGATGGAATATTTAACTCTGATTCACACCGAGTTTTCTGATTTTGGTCACTGCTCATGTGTTGGTGGTTTAGTCATGATCTATTTTGGTTGATCTGCTGCTGGTTCTGACTACATCTACTGATCTGGTTTTTTGATTCTAGTATTCATGAAATAATTTCATAGTGGAGGAGGTGTGAAGATTTTTTATTTCATCTAGGATTGTACCATTTATGTTTTTTGGCCCCAAGGTTCTATTTTATTGTAGAAGAAATTTTTAAAGGGAAAGTCCTACTTGTGTCCACTAACCTGGATGTGGTGTTGGATGCTGCTTATAGTTTTCAGTTTTCCCACCTGATTCAGCAATAAGAATCTGTAGATTGTTCATCTAGTAAGGACACTAGATGGAATTAATCATGTTTCTCTTCTAGTGCATAATGTCTATATTTATCAGTCTCAGTAGATGATTATGTTGGTTTGTTTTAAGGATCCCTTGGTAGTATGTAGAATGGAATAATTTCTCAGTTGGTTTGTTTTTTTAATGATGTTTTCTTATCCCAGACATTCTACAAGGATTTAATCAGATGTGGTTTTTGAGAAGGTTTCCTTCACCGTGCGTGGCTACTCAGATTTGGATGATTGAGAGGGTATGGCACAACCATCAGTACTGGGCCTGTGTATTTCTACACGGGATATCTTGCTGGGCAGTCATGCAAAGGTGGAGGCGTACCATAATGACATTGATGTCGGGGGAGGTATTTTTGCGTAGTCTTATTCCGGTATGATTGTGACACTTTAATCATTATATTTTTTAATGTCGCTATGTCTTGGAATTCATGTGAGGTTTCCCCCCATGTCCCTTAAAAGTGGGTTTGTCCAAAAATAAATAAAAATTTAGGCTTTCGTTCCATTCAGTCAGTTAGATAGTTTAGACGGGAGTGTAAGTAGGTAGGCCACCACTCTAATGTGATAAAGGATCTCAAAGGGGTCGATGTATCATGGACTTAGAATTCACTTATTAAAAAATATTTTTAATTTCTTCTATAGAGGTATGTCAAGGAATACCATGTCTCCAACATCAAACACTATGTCTCATCAAGGATTTTCAGCATAGCTATTTTGTCGACTCTAAGCAGCCTTGATGTGATGTTGAATGGGGTTAACCTTTTCCACCATTTTAGTGCATAGAATATTTTTTCCCCAACATCATCCCAACATGACAGTGTTTCTCCCCTCTCCCCATAAAGGGATTCATATGGATCCATTTTTCTGGTTTAGTGGAAACTATTATTGAATGAGAAATCAACCAAATGCAGATGTTGGTCCAATCCTCATTTAATGTTCATAGAACATAATCTCAATTGGAAATCTAGTGTCTGAATTGTCTGCTCAGACTGGCCATCATATTGACAATGATAGGCCATATAGGTGTTTAGATTAGTGTTTAGGGCATGTTGATGAAATTTCTAGAAAATGTTTTTAAATCTTGGATCTCGATCAGATACAATTGATTGCGGTACTCCATAATTCATCACCACTTCCCTAATGTATATCATTTAAAGTTGATCAAGTAATAAATTCTATAGAATCACAATAAAAATAATCTATGTTTGTAAGAAAATCCACAACAACTCAGATAACACAGTTTCCATTGGGCGTATTCAAAATTAAAATGAAAAATTCCATGGTGATGGTTTCAAATTTCAATGTTGGAATTGGTAATTGTTCATCATCCCCTTAGAATTATACCTTTAAGAATTAACTTTTGGACATACCACGAACATTGATTTATATTTATAAATATCTTTCTTCATATTTTCAACAAATAGTGCTCTTGTAGATCATGATTCAACGTTGTACTTCCTGGGTGAATGGATAAAGTCAAACTATGTGCATCACCCAATAGTTCATTCTCTAACTCAGGATTTGATCATACACTTAATCATGACCCAAATCTCACAACCCCTTCTTATTCAATGTGAAACTATGAGGATTTACCTTGTATTTAAGTTTCCACCTTTTTATAAAACCCATCATCATACCTTTGAGCATCATTTATCCTCTCTTAAAGGGACGATTGAGAAATAATTTGTGATAGGATTGACGAAGTTCCTTCCTTTATTATTCCCGCATTAATATTATTTAAATATAAGAATATTAGGTACCTATCAATTATCATTAATTATATAATTACAGGATCCTTTATATATAGAGAGTCCACTACATTAATTTATTTATATGGATGGGAGTTAATTGACAAGTAATAGTCATTGATCATATATAACTATTTTCATTTGCGCATAGTCTTCTCTTTTTTTGTGAACACAGTTTTGAAACTTTTGTGCTCTGTATATATTTAAAACTTATCCCTAAAGGGATAATTACACCATATTTTCATAGAGAATATCACTACATACATCTCCAAATCATGTGTTTGGTAGTTCTATTTTTGAAATGTTATCTTCCTTGAAGCATAGGTTCTGAATTTTTCATTAACACACATCCCAATCCATTCTTTGAATAATCACTAAATACTATGCAATGTTTTCCAATTGTGGGTAGTGTGAGAAGATAGGAAGTGGTAAGCCTACTTTTTAGCTCATTGATACTTTTTTACATTAATGAATATATGTATCATTAATTCATTCCGATTTATCTTTGTTAGAGGGTTTGTAAATCGTGATAAATTTATCAAAAAATTTAAGATTGTACTAAGGGACTCCAATAAAACAGTGAATATCTATCACAGATGTTATACTTGTCCATCCTTCAATTCATTCTATTTTTTAGGGTTCATATATATCCCATTTATTTTGATGTTATTCCATAAAAATGAGACATCCTTCATCCAGAACTCCTTTGTTTAAATTTTCAGAAACATTATCCTTTTGTAAGATCTTCAAAACAATGGTTAGATGTTTCTCATGATCCTGATTTATTTTGAAGTATATTAGAATAGAATATATAAATAATATAACAATTTTTTGAGGTAATCTCTAAAGAACATATTCATCAAGTCCATAATGATTGATGAAGCATTAGTGAGCCTGGAAGATATCACTATGAACTCATAGTGCCCATACCTCGAACAAAAATATGTGTTGGGAGTATATTCCTTCTTCACCCTAACATGGTAATTTCCACTATACAGATATACCTTGAATAAGAATTGTTTTCCACATAGTTCATCAATCAAGTCCTTAATACATAGTAGAGGATACTTTTTTTATTATGATCTTGTTGACCTCATAATTATCAATTAAAAGGCACATTGGAACATCATTCTTCTTGATGAAGAGGACTAGTGGACCCCTTGGTGAAGAAATTTGGAATATAAAACATTCATATAAATTCTCATGTAGTTATTTCTTTATCACCTCATGTTTTAGAAAAACCATCCAACACTGAGTCATGGATAATGATAATTCAAAAAGAATATGATCGATCAAAAATTCAACCTCTCTACTAGGAGGATGTCCCAAAAATTCATTAGGAAACACATCACCATATTCTCTCACAATAGTCATGTCTTTGTTCTTTATTCACTCCTTAGACTCAATAACTAGATCAAGATACACATTCTTATTGGGAAAAAATATCCATTCTTAAGATGTTAGTACTAAATAAGATTCATTATCCTACTTATACATGTATAGAATTCAGGGTTAATTCATGATACAGAGAGTGATTTAATTCTTGAGGAAATTTTTGTAGGATTCATATAGGGAAAGCCAATCCATAACCAAAATTATATAAAATTCCACCAAATGGATCTTGAAAACGTTTTCTGGGAATTTCAACCAACAAATTGTGACATGGGGAGTTATATACATTATATGAAATAATTTTTCCATTTTCCATTTTCACTAAAAACACTGCATACATGATTTATGTTTCTGTTCGAATAGTTATACTCTACATTGATGATATGAAATAATGTGTAAGGCTCTAATAAAAAAATAATGTTTTCTATTATTGAATGAATAACTAGATAACATGTCACTACTTTTTTTTTCAGGATTCACCTCAGTGGATGTGATGGAAAAATATATATTTCTACCTTGGAGATTTTTTGTTGTCTCGAAAGACCCTCGGCTTTGTGTAGTAATTTGAATAGTTCCCTGGTTCCTTGTAGTTGAAGCAATTGGAATTCACTAAGGGTAGGCTAGAGAATTAATTTCCTCCAACACATTAGTGGGATACCCATATTGGCATTAATTATCTTCGTGTCATTCCTTCCCAATCCTAAATAATATTCTCATTTACCTTGGGAAATTTATGGGGAGACTATATCACACCTTGGACAAGGGGGATGTTGAGATTTCATGTCACTATTAGATTTATTTAATACACCAACATAATTTAAATGCACATGCCATTTATTGTCCCCAATGTACACTAGAGATTCACATATCACCATTTCAAAATTGAGGACACATAAAATATTTTCCACATAGCTGACAAAGTCATAGATCAATAGGTATTTTCCTAAACTATGTTTTATCACACTAAAGAAGGAGTTAATGTTGAATTCAGGGGTAATGATAATTCTATATGCATATTGATAAATTCATTTCATGTTTTCTTAAATTACCCTCATAGATTCATCACATTTCTTACATGAGGTAAATGAAATTCCTTTCTATTTAATGATGTAGAGTGAAAGGAAAGTATCTATCAAAGATATTTTCTATAATTCCTTTAAATCCATCACTTCGATCTATTCCCTAGGATTCATATTATTTATCATTGTACAACACTAATCAACTTCTTCCTCAAAACTTTAAAAATCTGCCAGAATCCTCTCTTGTTCATAACATTGAAGGATATATAATATCTTCTCAATGGATTTGATCAATTGTTATGTGATTATGGGATTAGATGATTCATTGTATAGAAGTGACCTTTGTTTTATAAAGGTCTAAATCGTATCATGTTCTATATAATTTGGATTTGGAAACTATTCCTGATACAGGTTTATATTAGTAACCCAAGTTAACTGAGAGAGTATCATCACAATGTCTGTTATTCCAACTCACATCAGGTTGGGTATCTCAATGGGAAGTCATCACTTTTCCCTTCACATTGATTGTTTAAATCATTCCTCCCACTTCAAAACTGTTGATATAATAAAAGGAAAATTAGTTTTTAGTATTTTTTTACAATATTAGACACATAAAGGGGGAATCCAAAGAAATTAATGTGGTACCTTATAAATTACTTGTATTATCTTATATTTTGAATTCATAGGGTTCAACCTATATTATCCATGATTTATTTGTTAATATATAATCTTATGTGTTTTTTATTACCTTAATAATGGTTTGAAATGAGATTACAAATTTACCAGTTCGTATTCCCCAGGAGTGTAATACCAGGGGTGTAGTAGGGCCCGTTATCATGTACCAAGATACATTGAGTCAGGATCGACACACCATTTCAGATTTTTTTACCCCTTGGAATATATGTTCCTGAACCACGACCATATGTAGTATCCAAATATGGAGGTATTTTTTTGATAAACTATTTAACCTATACTAAACAAAATATGGGTTTGTTTTCTTATAATTAGTCTTACCCTAAATCTTTTCAATATAATTATATAATCCTAATACTAAAAATAACTAAACATGTACTTTGATTCCAACTATAAAAAACCATCTATTTTATTCACATTAATATTTGATTTATTTTATGAATGTTCACATATTACAACAGGAATGATAGATATGTTTAAATTATTTTGGAAACATATACATTACATAACAAATTAATATAGGAAAAACATCATCTTTATTGAAAACATCCTTAACATTCTCATACTTGAAACAACATGGGATAATATGGGGATAAACACCAGAAATTAGTGAGCTAAAAATCATAGTAAGGGAATTATCCTGTCATAACATGAATAATGTAATACATTTTAGAACATTTTAATACCAATGGCTCATAAATGGAACTTAAGTAATAATTCATTTTATATCATGATAATCATAACATGGGAAATGTGGGAACAACATAAAACAATGAATCATAATCATAGGTCATGGATAAAACACCAAGAAATCATGGTGGAAAAATTCCCATAAAAGAATTAGGTTCACTATCTAGTACAACATGACATATCATGAGAATAAACATTACCCAATGCATTATAAAGCTATATAATGTTTGGTGCACCCATCACCTTAATATAAATCACATGCTTATGTATTCCATATAGATTATAGAACATGGATTCATTCAGCATCATATTTAAATCCACAATTATGGAATTTGGAATATATAAATGTAAGTCCAATATGAAATATGTATATGTTATTAAAGGTTAACACCCTTTATAAGAAATAGGTATCGTATTCACTATAAAATTGTTTTGGAATGGAAAATCATGGTGAAATTTCACCAATATAACAATGTCATATAAAATTTCATAAAAATGGTTTGATGACAGTGAAATGGGTCTCTAATAATTTGAAAATCAATTGGACACTATTTAGGAAATGTAATAAATATCCCATTATGAGAAATGAATATAAAAGATACAAGGTAATGAAGATACTTGAATAAAAATGAGAAAGTAAACGATCCATTACTTGAGTTTGGTACTCCAAATGTTATGGAGGGATTATTGAGATATTGGGGGTGCTTTGGGAGGACTCTAGAGAGTGGAGGAAAAATTACAGATGTGACTCAAGGAGTTTTAGTGAAGTGAAATGAGAGAATTTTTGTTCTTATATAGAAAAAGTGGTGATTTATTTATTAATTTGGTTTTGGATATTTCATAATAAAATAACAAAAACCAAAAGACAACCATAGTTTCTTTCAAATGGTAGTGTTTTTCATTATTTTTTTGTAAAGAGACTTAACTTAATAAAATAATTCACTTTCTTAAGTGATGGTGAGTCATACTCTTAATGAAATGATTTTAAAAGCATAAAATATATTAATGGTTTTAGAGTGTTTATAAATGATTTATAAAATTAATAAAATAAAATAAAAAACATAAATTTTTGGTCATGTATTGTTTTATTGTATTTATTATATCACTTTTTGGTCATTATGATGTCATAATATAGAGATAATATTTATATGGTATTTAATTTTTTACTTGAAAATTTGACTATCTCAGAAAATTAAGAAAAATTCACCATGGGATAAATTAAGAGTTCTTATTAGAAAAATAATAATAATTTTATATAAATAATTTTCTATATATTTGAATATTCAATTTTAAAATAAAATCAAAATTACTAATGAAAATATGGGTTTTTATGTATAACTATTTGTGAACCCTTATAAAAATTACATATGACTTCATAAAAATTATACAAACATTTATATTTAATAAAAATTATTTAATTATAAAATTTTATTGAAATATTTTTTTAATTCAAAAATCCATTACTTTTTCATAATGAATTCATTAATAGAGTTTCAATATGTCCCAAAAATACAATTTGTGTTTTATTATATCAAAATAAAAAAAATTTATATAGTAAGAATAATAGGAAGAAAATATATTCATTATTCTGTAAAAAAATAATTTACATAACAATAATGATATGGTATTGGTACATATTTCTTTAGTAAACCAGAAAGTTCCCTAAGAGTAATGTCTGCAATGGTGAGACATTAATGGTGTGTTTTTCATTCAGGGATTGGGACGTGATCTTGATGAGATTAAACTTCTCCCATTAATGGTTTCTCTAATACACAGGTTGTTGGATCTCAATTCAAGATTTGTAATGGGTAAATCCCAATGATTCTATATCCATTGGTATATTTAATAAAACAGCTTCTTTGGGTATGGTCCTAATATTTGAGGAATAAATTCCTTTGTTTGTGTAAACTAGATTTCGTAAAACCCTATATCTGTACTAATAATGTGGTCAATATTAAAGGACTATATTATCTATTTTAATTATACATCATGGTCTTATTATTCAAATTGGAAAATATAATAAGTTCATGTGTTTTTTATGACCAAATTACATAATAAGACATTTAATTAAATCAAATTCCAAATTTTAATCATAATATCTAATTTCATTATAGTGTGATCCCTAAACGTTGTTGATATATGAATTAGCTACTGATTTATTTATATGCCACATTAGAGGATTGGATAAAGGGTGGTGGAACTATGAGGGGGGTCAATCCCTTGTGATTTTAAACACATGACTTAAAAAGCTTATGTTTTTTCTAAGTGATACTCACCATGATAATAGGCACGAGGTGAGTCAATTTAAATGTTAGATAATTAGTCATATGAGATACAAGTTTGAGTGGTTATTTAGGAAATGGCCAATTTGGAACTAGTAGAGGGATTCCTACCTCTTGAGTGATGTGTTAGAATACCTAGATTATATTAGTCCCCATTAACATTATGTATTGGTAATTATCCCATTGAGCGATATGTCTCTTTTAGTAGGTGGGGGCACTCATAATTAAGGGATCAATCAGGAGGTGTTATTATTCATTTATTAATTTAGGGGACATTCATGGAATCCTTAAATATTCCTTAGTGGATGGAAGATTTTATTTTATTTTAGTTTGTGTGGGATAGATTAGTGACGAGATGATGGAGTGATTTGTGTAACAATATATCAACCCTTTTAATATGGGATATAAAATGATATACTAATCCTTTTCAGGGATATCAATGTTATGTGAAAGTGTTTAATGTGTGTAGAGACCCAAATCATGACATACATGGAGGTTAAATTAATTTTTTGGAATACTTAATACATAACAAAAACAGACACCCAAGGACCGTAATAGTTTAGTGTCTTTGGAAACTCGGAACAAAATCTTCTAATCATGGTGGAAGATCTTAAAAATCTCCCACAAAGTTCTTCCCACTTTTTTATACCTAAAAACGTCATTTATTTCCTGGGGAAAAGAAAACATAAAAACGGTGAGTTCAAATGCTCATGAGGGGTATGCATGGAGAATATAAAACAAACCATATACATTTGAACTTAAAAACATGAACATAAAGTTTAAACATCAAAATATCGAGCTGTGAAATAAATATTGGCAATATGTAAGGCATAGATTATAAAGTAATATTAATCATGATAAATTACCATTTGAATAAGAAAGGAATTGTAGAAATCCATTAGGTACATGATATGAATTCTATAGTAGCCAAGGTATTGCTGCCAAGACCATCAAAGTGGAAAAAGTCCATTACTGAATTGGGTTTACTTGCCGTTACAACCATGTATTACTGAACTAGATTTACTTTCCGTTCCAGCCATGTCTATCTCATGAGATATAAATCTTTACCAAATTCATTGGATGTAGATATAGGTCACACCCATCTCATAATGAAATAATTTTTTTGGGTGCCAAAAAATAAACATAAATTATTCATCATAACCCAATGAATAAAATGGGTTTCATAAACATCATCCCATCATACCATAATCCATAATGAATAAATGGATATCATTTAATCCTAAGAAAAATTAAACCATTTAAATAATAGAGACATTATAATTGAAACATAAACATATTAAATAATGACATCTTATATGGAAAATAGTTTTGATAAATCACTTGAAATGAATTCTTGAGGAATATATCCTTTATTCTTCAAAATCATTTTCATTTCTCAAAATTAAATGCAATTTTAAGAGAGAAGGATTTTGTTTAAAATAATCAATAAATTTTATATAGGAAGCTTCATGGAAATAAGTCATTATGAAATCGTAAAAATATGTTCATGATGTATATGTTTAAAAAAATTCTTCTCGTGCTTTTGCCGGAAAAGTCAAAAAGTGCCTCGTGTGGTAAACAAAAGAAATATTCCTTCCATACCATGTAGTAAAAGTAAAAAAGGGTAAAAATGACATTATAAATACATGGGAGAATATTAAAAAATTTATGAAAACAATTTAAGAAAATATGGACATGGATGATAAACATAACCCCAGTAAATACTTACGAATAAACAATTCGGATAAGAATGAGATTGGAATAATTATCGCTAACCTTATGTCCAATTTCTTCCGTTCGTTTCCGAACCTCTTGTATATTGATTTAAATAATTTTGTTGAATTATTCTATAATTTCATTGAGTTATTAATGAATAGTAGTCATTTTTGTGATATCATATGTGATTCACTTACAACATTATATTACCTGTTCATTTGTCAATTCCATGTTGAAGCAACGTTTTGGGTAATAATCACTTCATTTATCATACGTGTTTGGACTTGTTATTCTTGATATTATTAATTATATCAAGATTTAAATACTTCCATAATGTTAACCATGATTTATTTATCATATATATATTCATTGTATATATATATAAGATAGATAAATAAAATTAAATACATCGTTCATGGAGACGGTAGGCTGTATGTTCGCACGAACGCTATTTTATTTTCCTTATTGAATTGAATGAAAGTAATTAGTTGAAATATTTAGATATATATATATAAATAAATAAAGTTTCATTATTATGTCATATATCTCAGTATTATTCATTATATATACTTTATAATCATTCTTGTATGGTTAACATGGAGAATGAATCTCATCGTGTCGTGGAGATGGTAATCCGTACGTATGCATGAGCGACGATATCATTATCACAATTATTGAATGGAATTGGAGTGGAAGATAAAATATCTAATAATTAGTGTCATTTTATAACAATAATATATACATTTATTATTTCCACCTTTACACCCATCCATGTAAGGTGGTGGTGGAAAAACAGATTACACCACAGTGTGGAGATGATATTCCGTACGTACGCAGGTGCGGTGATTTCATTTTTTGTAGGATGGATATACGGTGAAATAGGATTGTTACATTCTTATAATAACATATTAGTATATTAGTGATACTGAAGTTATTACAATATGATGAAACAACTAAAGAGGAGGAAGTAGAAGAAAAAAGAAACTTGAAAGAATCGATAGAAGAGATTACCTCTTCTTCGACGCACCTCATTTGAACTTCTTCTTAAGGGACTAGAGTTGATCTTTTGAGAAGAAAAAAATATCCAAAATCCTACTACGGAAGTTAAGAAGAGTAATTGGAAGGGTTTTGCTGATCCTGAAGGCTCAAAATGGTGTGAGGAGGAGAGGGAGGAGGTGCCCTTTTTTATTAGAGTAGAGGGGCACTTTTGGAAACCTCCAAAAATATTAATTTATAAAAAACTCCAATGTGACTTAAAAACATCCAAAGTGACTCAAATTAGAACATGAGATAATATAGGGTTGTAATTTAATCAAAAATTTAAATTTAGAAATGTTTTCATTCGATTTTAAACATTATCATTTTGATTTATCATTATTTAATCTATTTAATTTTATTTATGGTAATCATATTCTAAATATTAAATTATTATAAATAATTACTTATGTGTTGTGAATGGTCTATAATTAGATACATAATTACATTGTAGACCATATAAATTTAAATTTGTAATTTTCAAATATTTCTGTGATTTTTAAACAATTTAATAATATGTTATTTTTATGAAATATCAATAGTGTCAATTTTGACACTATTCATTTATTTGAATTTAAATAAACACGATACAGAAGGTATATTAGAAAAAAATATTTAATAGATTTATAACAGGTCATATTAATCTATTAAATTTGTGTATCACATTAATTAGTTAAAATAACATTTATTTTAATATTTTTAAAACCATTTATTTTATATTTCACTTAATATAATAATTACTACAACATTTTTGTATAATTATTTAATATACATAGTTTTTCTTAAAAATTAAAAATAAAATAATATGATTTCGATAAATCTAATATTGTTCATTAGAACACCTTTAGTCGAATTTATCATCTAAAACAACCAACTATTAAAATGTTATCTTTTTTAAATTATGAAGGTGAGCACTTTGACATCATTTTAAAAAAATATATGTCATAGTCATTTTTATAAGGCTCCAAATGGTCCAAAAGTAGACCCTTGGATGATTAGAGTGTATATATACTCGACCAATAAGGTTTTTTCAAGTTTCTGTTCCTTATGATGGGTATTATTATTTTAATGATAACTATATTATGGATTTTCACTAAATTAATAATTTCTTCATCATTAATGTATAAGCTATTAATGTAAATATATATTTCTTAAAAATCACAAATAAATTACCATGATGAATAAAAAACATTTTATATTTTAAATGGGTATTTACAATCTAATTTATATTTTGTATAACCATATATTATAAATACATTAATTATTATAGTTTGAGTGAGACATATTTCACTTTCTTTAAATAAAACAATATAAGGTCTAAATCACATCCAAGTTGGTTCAAAAAGAGGCCATTTATACCCAATTATATTTTAGGAATAATTATAATCATCCAATTATATTAATAAAAGTGTTATAGTAATTTTATAATATTATTTTTACCCTTAATTACCAGATTTACCTTTAACTATGGTAAATAAAATTTACCGTAGTTACAGTTCATAAGGCTTAAAATTAAAAAGTATACTATTAAAATAATTTAGACCTAATTATTACAAATATATAATCCATTTTTAGAAATTCAATACACAGAAGTTTCAGGGTTTAATTTAAATTTAATCCCGCTGTTGAGAAAACGGGTTTTAAAAGATAAAACATTGCAAGGGATTGAAATGTTTTTACCTATGAATTCAATGTAAAATTAATGATAATGACTTAAATTATATTAAATGGTAAAAATATATTCTCTTTATACTTTAAAGACATTAAATATTATAATTGAACCATATAAATTATCTTGATGAAAAAAGTTGATTTTAATTAAAATTTAGCATATTTTTACTATTCATCAAAATATGACAGTTAACAGAAAAATATTAAAAATTTATCAAAATTAAATTTTTATATACTTATTGTAATGAATAAGTTTATTTTGAAAAATTTAACTCATAAACGTGTCAAAAACTATATTTATAGTGCGTGCAGCATCAAAAGGCGGCAAAACTGCATGTTTTGAAAAATACTTAATTTACCTTAAAAAATTATTTTGTTCTCATACCATATTCTAGATAAGGTGTAAGATGAATGAAAATGCTATAAAATTCAAATTCTGGTTAATAATATTGATAATGGATAATTCAAAATAATATTATAACTATATATCGTTGTTTAGTGAAACTCGGTATTCCTTACAACTCACGCTATTGAAGAAGGTCGATCTTCCATGAAACACAAGCCAAAAATAGTGTTTGCATATAATATAATCTAATATGGTGTTTATTATAGTTCAATGTAATCTTGGTGTAGCATACAATGCAATACATCATGAAAATTAAAAATAATCTTTCTCATAAAAATTTGGGGTGTTACATTCTACACCCATTAAAATGAATTTCGCCCTCGAAATTCGTTGGGGTTATAAATGGTTTACTACTTGAATGTTTCTTTCATAGAAAAGCACATCATAAAAAATAAATAATAAGACTTAATTTTAAAAATTAAAGTTTGAAACATAACGGTTTCCCAAAGTAACTCATCATTGGGTTTCCACATAGGAGAACATAGGTGAAAATATGGATATGGAAGAGAAATATAACCATCAAGTTCTAATGGAGAGTGGTAGAGAACATGGATATGAAAAATTCAACAATCACAAATCCATAAATATGTGATGATCTATGGTACCATCTAATTCATTCGATATGAGGGTAATAGGACAATGTTTTTGGTTTTCAAGATCATTTCCCTAATGTTGATGAATTTTTTCATAAGGATAAATACAAACTTGATTTTAGTGTAATATCATCGTTGGTCATTCCATGAATAATTTCAACTTCATCTCTCCTTTAATAAATGAAGTTGAATTTATCCTTCTTGAAATGTTAGTAGATCATGCCATAGAATTATAGGTTATTCTATCTGTCTCAAAAAGTTAGCAAAAGTTATTAAATATACATAAGTCCATTTATAGTGAGATTAACCATATAAGGTTCCAAAAATGCACTTATGATTAAACTATCATAAATATTAATAAAATAAAACTAATTTGTACTAACCAGGGACTTCCTGTAGGCCAGTGACAAAGGCTTATCCCATATCAGTTGTGGGTTCGATTCCCGCATCCTTGTCTGGCGGGATGGGTTGTCTCTCTTCCTACAGGTTGTCCATTTTTCTAAAACTATACTATTATAACATTTCAGAAATAATATCAGAATTTTCTATCCTTAAATAATACTATCTAGTGTCCAAATTAATCCATTCCAACCTTTAGGCTTATCGAAAATACTTATATCAGAACTCCTAGTATAAAGAAAACAATTACTAGAAAGGTCATATAACAAGCATGTGAATACCATCAATTATCACCCATACATAATTACATATATCTTGTTGGTCACATTTAAAACATATCAATACCTTAATCATGTATTCTGGGAACATTAATTACCATAGAACCTTAGTGAAAAATTGAATGCTGTCAAAAGTTTACTCTTTCCACATACCAAAATCCGAAAATATCTATAAACTCAAATCATGTTATATCTTTGTCCTTATATCAGTCATGAGCTCATTAATAATATCCAACATATTATTTTCTCCTTATCCCTTCATTATGCGCATATCATCTGCTTTCCAAAAATATTTCAATCACTTTTCATGGTTACCAACACCATATTCTTATGGAAAACCACAGTGGACCAATACATAGATATTTCAATAAACCATAAAAGTAATTAAACAAAATTTTTCTTGAATTCCAATACATAAACCCTTCAATACATCCTCTTCAATGATTGGCATGGAGAAGGTCCTTCCCCGATTTAGAAGTAACCTCTTATA
Organism: Viscum album; assembly: GCA_963277665.1. Classification (NCBI taxonomy): domain Eukaryota; kingdom Viridiplantae; phylum Streptophyta; class Magnoliopsida; order Santalales; family Viscaceae; genus Viscum; species Viscum album. The sequence continues at coordinate 779,729,462 of OY728158.1, forward strand.
TCTGGGAATTTAGTTGGGTAATACCCATGTTCTCCACTGATAAGTCATTGAACACCATAACAGTTTGTCACTCTATGCCACTTTTCTCCACACAGATAACATCTTCCCCTGGATTTGAGGTATTCCTCAAGGTTCTTCTTCCCTTACTTTTGATTAGTAGAAAGCTTAATATTCCTTCCTCTATGTTCCTCGCCATGAGAACATGCATAAAACATTATCTTCCTCTTATTTGATGACGTAGGAATACAAAAAAAGTTCACCTTGTTAATTATATATATTGATGACTGATTCAGAATAATCACAATATGTTTCTCTCTAGTAATTACCCAATTTTGCTGCTCATAGTCACTAATTTTTCCATCAGATTCAATGTTAACCCAATTTATCCTGGTTCCCTCTATTATCAAATACCAGAAACCATTGTGTAATAAACAGTTAAAATAATTAGGAACCACATAATCGTAAATGTCACTTATGGGATGTCTAACTTATTACACATTCTTTAATCCATAACACCTTAGGTTCAACCTATGTTCCCAACATAATTCTAGGATTTTAACCTAAAATTATATGGAAACTTAGGTTCATCCCTAGACATACCTTAAATATACCTCTAGGGATCTCAGTAAAGGTTTCACATCCTAGTTTCCAAAGGTTAACTAAACATTTCCTCTGATACCAAGTGTAGAGACTCAAAGCTTGACATACATGGAAGTTACATTACTTTTTTGGAATAATTAATACATAAAAAATAGAAACCCAAGGACCGTAATAGTTTAGTGTCTTTGGAAACACAGAACAAAATCCTCTAATCATGGTGAAAGATCTTCAAAATCTCCCATTAAGTTATTCCCATTTTTATCTACCTAAAAACCTTCCTTTATATCATGGGGAAAAGAAAAAATAAAAAGGGTGAGATCAAATGTTCATCAAGGTAATGCATGGAGAAAATAAAACAAACCATATACATTGGAACTTAAAAACATGAACATAAAGTTTAAACATCAAAATGTCGAGCCGTGAAATACATCGTGGCAGTACGTAAGGCATAGATCATAATGGAACATTAATTATGATAAATTATCATTGGAATAAAACATGTAATTGTGGAAAACCATTTGGGACATGATATTATTTCCATATTAGCCAAGGAATTGCTGCCAAGACCATCATAGTGGACAAAGTCCATTAATGAACCGAGTTTACTTGCCGTTCCAGCCCTGTATTACTGAACCAGATTTAATTTCCCTTCCAGCCATGTCTTTCTCATGAGATATAAATCTTTACCCAATTCATTGGAGGGAGATGGAGGTCCCACCCATCTCATAATGAAATAATTATTTCATGTGCTACAAAATAAACATAAATCATCCGACATAACCCAATGAATAAAATGGGTTTCATAAACATCACCCCATTATAACAAAATCCAAAAAAAATATATCATTTCATCATAAGAGAAATGAAACCACGTAAATAACAGATAAATTATACTTGAAACATAAAAATATTATATAATTTCATCGTAGATGGAAAATAGTTTTGATAAAACACTTGAAATGAATTCTTGAGGAATATATAATTTTTTCTTCAAAATCATTTTCTTTTCTCAAAATACCATGCAGTTTTAAAAGAAAAAGATTTTATTTAATATAATAATGAAACTTTGTAGAGGAATATTCATGGACATAAGGCCTTATGAAACTTTAGAAATCTGTTCATGCCGTATAATTTTAAAAAAATTCTTCTCGTACTTTTTCCGGAAAAGTAAAAAAGTAACTCCTGTGGGAAACAAAGGAACGATTCCTTCCATACCATGTTGTAATAATCAAAAAATGGTAGAAATGAATTTAAAAATACATGGAATAATAGTAAAAATTTTATGAAAACATTTTTAGAAAACATGGACATGAATGATAAACATAACCCCTTAAATACTTATGAATAAACAATCTTGGATAAGAACGAGATTGAAATAATTATCCCTTACCTTAGGTCCAATTTCTTCCACTGGTGTCTGAAACTCTTGTATAATGATTTAAATAATTTCATTGACTTATTCTATAATTTCATTGACTTATTCAAGAATCATAGAAATATTTTATGATATCATATATGATTCACTTACGACTTTATATTACCCGTTCATTTTTCAATTCCATGTTGAAGGAACGTTTTGGGTAATAATCATTTCATTTATCGTACGTGTTTGGAATTATTATTCTCGATATTATTACTTATATGATGATTTAAAAACATCCATAATGTAAAAAAATATTTACATATATTATATAAATTCATTGTATATATATATAACATCTAGATAAATGAATTGAAATACATCGTTCATGGAGATGGTAGGCCGTACGTTCTCATGAACGATGTTCTCTTTTACTTATTAACTTGAATGAAAGTAATTAGATGAAATATATATTTATATAAACACCTAAATTTAGTAGCATTATTATGTCATATATCTTAGTATTATTCATTATATATACTTTATAATCATTCTTGAATGGTTAACCTAGAGAATGAATCTCATTGCATCGTGGAGACGATAATCCGTACATACGCACGCGTGATGATATCCATACCGTAATTATTGAATGGAATTGGATTGGACGATAAAATATATCAAAATTTGTATCATGTTTTAATAATCATATATATAGTTATTATTTCCACCATTATACCCATCCATGTAAGGTGGTGGTGGAAAAACAGATTACACCACAACGTGGAGACGGTATTCTGTACGTACACACGTGTAGTGATTGCATTTTTTATATGATGGAAATAAGGTGAAATAGGGTTCTTTCATATTTATAATAACATATAAGTATATTATTGATTCTTATTTTATTACATTATGATGAAAAAACTAAAGAAGAGAAAGTAGAAGAATAAATAAACATGAATGAATCGGTAGAAGAGATTACCTCTTCTTCGGCACACCTCATTTGAACTTCCACTCAAGGGACTAGAGTTGGTCTTTAAAGAAGACAAGAATCTACAAAATCTTACTAAGGAAGTTGAAAAGTGTAATGGGAAGTGTTTGTCCGAGTTTGAAGGCTCAAAATGGTGTGAGGAGGAGAGAGAGGAGGTGCCCTTTTATAAGAGAGCAGAGAGGCACTTTTGGAAACGTCCAAAAATATTAATTTATAATAAAATAAAATCCTACGTAAAAACTTCTAAAGCTAATAAAATTCAAAGATGAGATAATATAGTGTTGTAATCTCATCAAAAAATTAAATTTAAACATGTTTTGATTCTATTTTAAACAATATCATTTTGATTTGTCCTTATTTATTCTATTTAATTTTATTTGTGGCAATAATATTCTAAATTTTAACTTGTTATAAATACTTACTTATGTGTTGTGAATTGTAAATAATTAGATATATAATGACTTTTTAGGCCATATAATTATCAATTTGTAATTTTCTAATATTTCTGTGATTTTTAAACAATTTAATAATATGTTATTTTTATAAAATATCAATAGTTTCAATTTTGACACAATTCATTTATTTGAATTTAAATAAAATATATATAGAATATATATTCTATCATGAACCCCTACCCAAAAAGTGTACCCCTACTGAGCCAGAAATGTGAGAAGGGAGATAATGACCCCCGAGTCCTGCCTCTAGTAGGCCCTGGGTAGGCGACTAACACCGAGGGTATAGTAACACACAAATGGGAGGCATTACCCTCTAAGAGAACACGTGAAGAAGAGAGAGATAAGATATAAACCAACCAAATCCAAATGAAATATAAAAGAAACCCAAGTACATATATGAAATGCCATGAAAAAGTACTACAACAAAAAGGGGAAACTATAAGTACCCAAAAGAAAGGAAAAGACAACAGCAACTACAAGCCCGAACAGCTCCTACAACCACAAGCTAGTAGTAACCATCCTAATCTCTAACCTTCTCAAAGTGACCTGAAAAACAGTTTATACATACGTAGGGTGAGTATAATAGTATACTCAGTAGGATCCTCCAAGAATCCTCTCGTGCAAAAGTAAAGAAATCATTCTAAAGCCCAATGAAAAACAAGTGAAACTAACTCGTCACCTAAAAAGGTCTACTAAGCTCCCAACCTCACCATGGATACTCTCACCAAGTAATGCATACAAGAATATATCATATAGTAAAGAATATCTAGGGTACCCCGCTACTACTTACCCACTATTTTTTTGCTTTTCCCCAATGACATACGTCCTGTGGATCTCTCTCCAAAGGCTTTCCCATATAAACATGGGCTAAGCTCCACAATCTCCACCACATGCACCACAAAGGCTTTCCCGCAGACACCTGGGATAAGCACCACACCATCCTCACAACCAAAATTAACCAGGTAGTTTCTGGGACCCACCACATCTCGCATAACGTGTATCATACATCGGGTATTATACCTCAAGCCATCACAACCCATACGCCGAGTAAGGATCCTCAAGCCATCACATCCAATACATGTTACACCTATAGTAGTCCATAAGATACTATATCCAGAATATATGTGTGTGAAATAACCACAATCCATTATGGACCTTTACACACATATATGGGGAAAACTAACCACTGTGCCTACCAGTACAAAGATCTACCAAGAGAAGAGACCGGGGTCAAAGGGGGTAGTCTGCCATTCAACCTCCCATCAGAATATTGGGGAAGACAACCCCAAGGGTCCAGAATCCCCAGGGTGTCATTTTCCCTTACTGACATGGTGGAGTAGAGTTTATAAACACAAAAGTACAGAATATATATATATATATATACATCACAACCAAACTATGGGCACGCCCTAGTCATAGACACAACTACAGGTAACGTCTCTCGGACTCCAGGCTGCCACTTCTAAGACTAGGTATCCTATACGCACACAACCAGTTAAATAACTTCATTAGGTTACTTTATTCCATGTTTCATCAATTCCACTTTACGTTAATTAATTCTTTTCACATTAATTAACCATGAACAAAACCACATTAAACATCATTGACATACACCACGGGTCCACTTTCCCTTTTTCAAATTACCACCTCATCATTAAGTTCCAGCGAAATCCAACCCCATGGGTTAACATCATTTATCAATATTTCATTACAGAAATTACTTTCCCATATTCCTAGGAATTCTAGAAAAGAAACCTATGCTACTAAAAACAAAGGAGGCTCAACACGGTGAGTAGATATGCTACCCATTGAGTCTTTTCCGCCTATAGAAAGACCATTGACCCAATCTCCCTCCACAGGCTAAACACAGAAAGCACGTGGCATACCCCATGTGTCTTCACCTCATTTGGATGGTAGGTAAGAAAGAACAGCTACCTTGAGCAGTGGGGAAAAGTAAAGCAGATAAACAACCAAAAAAACCACCAACATCCAGCCATCACATCCATTCCATACCATCATACTTGGTGTCCTCCCCAACACACATATGCATAAACTGATACATCTCGCCACTCTAGGAACCATCCGCTACCACAACCACAAGGCCTCCTTGCCTCCACATATCACAATAGCCATCCAAGCTCACATCATAGCACAAGCAGCATGAAAAAAAATCATCACATCAAATGGGATCTTGGACCCTTTAACAAGGCATCCAACCTTCATACAAAATGAGCACTCATGGATTCAAACCACAAGGCATTCGTCCTTACAAGCAAGAGGGTAAGTCAAAACCCCATCAAGCATTATCTTTTATCAAAAAAAAGTTCTTTAATCCCTATTGAATTAACAGATCCAAATCGTAGGTTCCAATTCTAGGAAACCTATTCAGTAAGCTATCACAAAAGAGATAACATGCTTACTATTCCAGTTTCATTAACATAAAAAATTAGAACAATTACAACAACGGAAACAACTGGATTCATTTACATGCCTCTTTATCTTTATCCAATTAATTATCAATTATTTCCAGCTTTACGTTCTTTATCAATTTCCATCAAGAAAAAACAACTAAGCAAAGCAAGAATAGATATCACACTATCTAGCAAAACATGAAGCTGTAACATACGAGCGATAACAATTTCTTTATCGGGTTCAAATATTTAATTAGGTCAATTTCATTATGATTTAAAGGGATAAATCATGCTAACTCTACGATTTCCCATAAACAATTAGAGAAGCCATGAATCCCCTACGTCAAACAGTTCCTCGCGTTCTTTATCCAAACAACGGGTCACAATCCTTCTCTCGCGACAACTGCATCCACCCGAGGATTCCACGGTAAGTCCCTATTAACCAAACCCCAAGAAAACCCCATTATAATGTTGAAGATTACATGATATAATATGGAAAGGAGTATAGGAGACAATGAACCCCACAAGAACGAAGATACCACATACCCTATAGGGAAGATTGATCGACACAACTTGGTTGCATCAAAACAGAGAAGAACTGATCCATGGAGTAAAGTTTGATTGTGAAACTCCTACGGGAAGTATTTAAAGGTTCTAGAATCTCATATCCGAGAACAAAGATGATGAGAAAGGGAGAATGATATCTCGCTCCTCTTTGAAGATTTAATGGGGCGACAGTTTAAGAAGCGCTTAATTCTCCATTAAAAGCGGATCGCATTAACCCACGTGGTTTGACCAAGTAAAACATCCCGAACATAGGAATAATTATAGTAGGATTTATGTCCTTTGAAACGGACTTTAGATCCCTTAAAATAAGGCTTCAAATGTATTTTATGTCAAAGGAAACATCAACAGGGGCAAAACTGTAGGAATCTAGAAACATTGTTCACCCAACCTTACTGTACATGAAACTGATCTATCAGACCGATATGTGAAACCAATATGTCAGAACGATCTGTGAGACCGATATGTGAAAGCGATCTGTCAAACCGATGTGTGAAACCGATATGTTAGACCGATATGTGAGACCGATCTGTCAGACCGATCTGTCAGACCGATCTTTGAGACCGATCTGTTAGACCGATTTGTGAGACCGATCTGTGAGACCGATCTGTGAGACTGATCTGTGAGACCAATCTTTGAGACCGATCTGTGAGACCGATCCGTCAGACCGATATCTAAGACCGATCTATGAGATCGATCTATCACTGTTCATAAAACTGGAAACACTGTTCACAGAACTGGAAAATTGGCAAAGTGTTGGGGATAAGTCACCTTAACCTCCCGAACACCTCCAACACCACATTTTCAAAAAGTAATGGAACAGAGAGGTCCGAGCCATTACATCAGATACCTCTCAAAACATTCTCGTCCTCGAGAATTTAAAACTGACCTAAAGAAAAGAGGGGTCCGAAAAACCACCCCATAAGATACCTCTTAGGGAAAAACCACCCTGAGTTGTTCTAAAACTGGGAAAATACCACGACATTCGAGAGCAAGGGGACAAAAAATCCATATCCAAACAATTCAAGAATAACATCACATCAAAGGTACAATAATGAAAGGATCAAATAAAACTCAGCATAACAACTTAAAACAGCTCTGGGTACTGGACACGCATCTATGACTCACATTCCCAAGTACTCTCTTTCATGCCACCGTGTCACCACAAGACACAAACTAAGGGGATAGAACACCCACACAAAATTTCACGAACCAACCGGGGTCAACCCTGAACCGGTCACCCGAGCCGGTCCGCGACATGACCCGAGAGGCGTTCCCAATCCTCTCGGGCTGGCGAAAAGCGCCAGGGCATCAACAGAGAGCAAGTGGGAATGATTTCGCCCAATAAAAATAAATAATTAAAGTAGCAGAAAAATAAATAGAGCAGCGCAAAATAAATAAAGTAAAGTAACTAAGAACAAAGAAAATAAAACTAATTGAAAGAGACAACCATTCTCACCGTGTGACCTCACGGGTCACTCTCCCACTCACAACCAAACGTCACCCAAGGCGACGCACCCAAGCTGTAACCTGCACAAACACTAAAAACAGAAAAGATCTATACGCGTGAGTATTAAAACTCAGTAGGCCGGACCGAATAATTCTATTCCCAATGCACATACCAATAAATAAAGAATCTATCAATTCCAGGTTTGAACTAAATTATATAAAATATGGTTTCCACACACTTTAATTTCTAAAACAAGTAACAGTCCATTGCCCTTTTTAATTTAGAAGAAGTTTAATGTTGAAAGAACCAGGTGAATTGCATTTTAAAACATTTCTCGAAGAATTAGGAAACCAAACTTTAGTTGTTAGTCAAAAATAAAATCTCACACAACACACACTAATGGAAATGGTAAAAGTGGCAAACATGGGTCAGCAGCTGAACTCGACCTCTCAATCGTCCGCCACACACAAACACTAAAAGAAACATGGGTCGAACCTAGGAGATCGTGAACACTCCAGAACGTACAATACATCTGACTCATCCTGAAGGCATTCCCTAACTCGATGACTTCATAACTCCCTAATGCCCGGCATAGCCCTGCATGGCCTAACCGAGGGGGCCAATCCCCATAGCAGAAATAACTCAGTATTCCCCTGCTATGGGGCCACTAGCCAGTGCGTAATCTAAACTAGTGCACCAATCGTTCCTAGAAAATTCACTCAATATGCCAGGTTCCCATGTCATCACAAGCAATAAAAAGGGGGTGTGTTCACAATGTAAATTAATCAGTCACGATGCACCAACATCACATACAGCTCACGAAAAAAACTCACACCAAAGATCACCCCCGAGTGGGTTTTCCAAAATAATCTATTTTTATTAAAGTGCCAAACGGGCCTTCGCCAATTTTAAACTAAAACTTCATTTCTCAAAAAGCTCAAAACACTTGTTCAGAAGAAGTCATTTATCTTTAAATCTAGAAGTACATTTAAAATGCCGTGAATTATGTTTTAAGGCCAAATATGCATTCTTTCAAAACTGGGTGTCCACCCATCAAGAAAATGTTCCAAGTGTTCGGTATAAAATAAATGGCTCTTTTCACACTAAATGATCATTTTAAGTTTTATTATTTAATATTATTTCTAATTCATTAAAAATTTATAAAACAACAAGCAATTAATATATTCTAAATCTAGAGGTAGGTGTAGTGGGGGACCTACCTCGACTCGTAGCCTGGTTACGACGATGATGCATGTCACACACTCGCGCAAGAGTATGCGCAACCTTCTGATGATCGCAACATCACAGAAAGCCTCGCCAATGCGCTGCAACAACGCAAAACCTCCCAAAATACACACAAAAGCAAACATAAAATAATCCTAACATATAAACAATATAGAATAACTAGATCGACATGTTTTTAAAATATCACATCAAAACACGTATCAAAACACAACCAAACTCTTTAGTAGAATTCAATTACGACCTTTAGACACCCCAACCACTTTACACACCACAAGATCAAAGTAATAAAGCATTTGAATAATTTATAAAACATCCGCAAAAGGTGAAACCAAGGTTCACATCAAAACATACTCAGTTTCACATAAGAAAACACTTTAAAATAAAACACACAATATCATCACACCTTGAACATGTCTCACACCTAGCAACCAACCCATAAAACATTTTATAAAATAACGCACCCGTTTGCACACACAAAACATAGCAGCTTTCAATTAAAAATTATGTTTGCAGCACTTAAACTTGTTCACCACCTTTAAATATATAATTCACACCCTAAAAAAACAGTTGATTAAACACTTCTATAAAATAATCCAAAAGAAGACCAAAATGAAAACACATAATTTCTAAAAGAAGATACAATTTCATCACACACGCATGCCAAAACAATTGTAAATCGCGTCTCACACCTTTTAAACACTCTTAAAACCCATTTTCAAACCATGCATACACCGCTTTAAAAAAACTATAAACCCAAAAGTCTACATTTGAAAACAAGCGCGCCTCAAAATACTCCCAAAACACAATCCGCACCACATAAATAAATTAAAGGACATGGAAGATTAATCAAACAAACAAGCAAACGAACGTAGACACATGTAGACGCGAACCAGGAACTGACTTAGGACCAGATAAAGACCTCAAGGGTCCGCAACTCAATTCTAAAAAAAATTAAGAACCCTATAGCAAGATAATTAAGCGCATAACAAAACTGCGAAATAAATTTTCAAACAAAAAGGAAGAGTGCAAACGTTAGCGGAGCGACCCAGAGATAAAAATACGTGGATTCACCTTCCTCGGAGGGGCGCGAACCCAAAAACGCCTTAACGGAAGGAAGAAAATCACTCCGCAGACTAAACACAGAACCTGGATACCGTGCAAAACGCGCCAAAATGAAACGCGATATTATGATGTAATGGATTTTAAGAATAAAACCAAAAATAAAAAAAAATAAAAAAATAAAAATAAATAAGAAAAAAATGAAAGGGAGAGCGCCGGTGAGAGGGGATGTCAAACCGGAGGGGGTCGGCTGCACCAAACGGAGGGGCTGGGTTGGGAGAGGTAGCCGGGGCGAATCTAGTCGGGAGGTGCAGCTCTGGCGGTTGGGTGCTGGCCGGATGGAGGGCGAGTCGAGAGGGAGGCCGGCTGCGATGAGGTCGGACAGGGGGAGCCGGATCAGCGGGGTCGTCCAGAAGGGGGGCTGTGCGCGGCACGGGTCGGAGGAAGAGGGGAGGCGGCGGCACCAGCGCAGTCGGGGTGGCCGGCGCAGGCAGCGGCAACGACGGTAGACGGGAGGCGGCTGGAGGCGGGGTCGCGCGGAGGGGGGAGCGGTGCGGCGGGTCGGGTCGGCCGAACGAGGAAGAGGGTGGGGGGAGAGAAGATGGGGGGAGAGAGGGAGAGCCGCTCAGGGCTGGGGTAGATTAGGGTTCTGTTCTGTTTTTTTAAACATAATAATTATAACAATAAAAATAATAATAATAATAATAATAATAAAAATAAAACATATACACATAAATAAATAAATAAATATATACATATATATATATATAAACCTACTTATATAAACACAAATACATCTATACATATATATTTATAATCATATATATAACACATATAAACATATAAAAATATATAAAACTATATATAACACATAAACTTATATGAACCTACACATAAACATGTATACGCATAATAATATAACACTAAAACATATTTATTTGAGAACATATGTGTGTATATATATATATACACCTATAAATATAAATACACATACATTATATATATTACACACAATGTTAGAGAATAAACACATATCACATAGATACACATATAAATGTTCACATATATAAAAATATAAACATACATATACATTTATCTACACACATAACATTAAAACAGGATGACCGTGTGGTATCCAAGCGGACTGCAAGCGGGCTGCACGTACCCAAGCGGATAGCACGTGCCCAAGCGAACTGTGCGTCTTAAGCCTGCGGTGTTCTCCCACCATCCCAAACCATAAACTCATCCCAACATTAAAAATTTAAACCGGGACTCACCCGCACTTAAGAAAAAACACCCGATGCCAAGTGGAAAAAAAATAATTACAATGACTAAAAAAATGGGTGTGACAATTCTCCCCATCACAAAAACTTTCTGCCCCCAGAAAGTCACCAAGACAACAGTTATCTTATCTCAAGTCTGTGCCCAGGAAAAAACAGAAGAAATTTAGAGGCTCGGGGTGACCATTACCAACACAAGTCACACCCGACCAACTCAAGTACAAACATTGTCTGAGATTGAGGGGAGAACACAGGAGGGTTCTCCCCACCACAGAAATCTACTAACACGGAGACCTTGAAACTTGAACACACCACCCTGGAGGGGGGGGGGCAACATGGAAAGTCACAAAATGAACCCAGTTACTTTCTCCACACAGACCGAACAACACTCAGAGATTTAAACAGGAAGCTTTCTATGAAAAGACCCAACAGCTCTAGGATAAGGAATTAATTCAACCCCTCACACACCGACCAAAGAAAAACCTCACTACAACCAGAGACTAGGGAATTTCTAGCCCAGACTCACAAAGGACCAAGAAACACCACACATTAATTTAATGAAACCAAACATCCCCCTAATGCTCAAAATTGAGACCCAACTCAAAATTAGAACGACCCATTTATTCGCGGGCCCAACACCCTTCATTGAAAACCGAATGATTTTGAGAACACACTAAGAACAGATAAGACCTCTTAGACTGCGGTAGAATAAGTTCATCACATCACCACAACTATGATGAGCTTCCAACGGTGACATGAACAGAACAATGAAACTTTGGATATTTCCCTTTAGAAAGCTGAAAACATAATCCGAAGCGAGGTTTTACACATCCTCGGCAACTCCTGACTGTGCGCGAGCTTCACCCCAAGACCTGTGGTTGGGGCCCTGATGGCTGAAGCATCTCCTGCCTCACAGTCAGGCATTTGCATCCTCTGGTCCCTAGATCCTTCCTCCCAGATGACACTTCTTCCAAAACTCTCACTGGTGGCCCGAACAACGACACGGTAGAAAGACTTTGAAGGGATGCGGCAAGGCGACTTAGAATGTCTGGATAGGCCATACTGGTGGCACACAAGAGAGCGGTCCGACGAACTATGAGCCGGTACCGACGAGGATGGTTTCTTGGAGACAGGTTCCACTGGCCCACACTCCTTGCCAGGTGGGGAACCTTCACGGAAGCCGACCACCGTCAATCACACCCAAAACTCCAAAGACGATGAGACATCTCATCTTTACTAGTCTAAAACCGAACCCTTAAATAAACCTGAGACGGTACGCACCCTAACAACCCTGGGAGTTCCCAACAGCATGAAAACCCACTCTAATTTCACAAACACACAACTACCCCTACGGACTTTGATTACTTTGATTGATAGGCAACATGCAGAAAGAACTGGAAACTGGGCATGACCCATTAGCAACCTTAACGACCTTTCTGGGTGGCATACTCATGACAACACGAGAAACATCATCGAAACCGGCATTAAGACAAAATTCAATCAAGCCAACAACACAAGTCTAGGTCAATTGGCCCATAATCCAAACATATACAAACACAAGCATAAATCACTTTCCAAAACCATCATTTCTTTAAAACATTACAACTCACCTATGGCACCTTATGAACTGTCACATGTGCGTTCATTCAATCTCTCTCACATCATCTGCAAACAAGTGCCCCTACACACTCTCCATACATACCCACACACGTGTGACCCTCCATAAGGAGTGCCAAGGTTCAAACACTTATTTCCTTACCAAATCCAAACGCATATCATATTGCTCCAAACCGAAACACTTTTTCTTTAAAAACCCACTTTACTAATTTCAAAAACAATTTGGAAGAAACCCCTTTTTTCGTTTCGAAATCACCTTCATTTTCAACACACACCCACATAGACAATGTTTAAAACGAAACACAACCAACTATAAACCATCGGAATGAGGGACTAGTGCCTGTACTTAACTCGGCGACATGGTGGTGAGTCATGCCCCAAGGAAGACATAACACCAAGAGGACCTTAGACCGGGAACTTGGACTCCACATGGGTCACCACCCCACGTGAGGCCGCAATGTGAACCGATTCGCTCCCATTTTCATCCCTCAATCCAAAATAACCAAATACAAAAGACTCAAATCCCGGACTAACCCTGGTAACTCAGGTCTCGTCACGATCGGTGGTGATCAGGCACCGACCCATAACCTACCTCCTGAGCCCCGACAGTCCTAATCTCCTTCTACCAGACCTCCCAAATATCAAGAACCTCCCTCTGATACCGTTTTTTCACGAAAAAGTGTGACAACTAGGTCCCGATGATAGCACAACCACCCCGCCTTAACAAGGCCGTCGGGTCCTGGCCCACCAGGTACCACCAGTTTCCCCCACAGACATGTGGGGCCCACCCCAGGGTCCACCCGCATGCCGGAACGGGTCATCTGACTAATGATAGTCCCCATAGGCCAACACATGTCCTTTCCAGTGTGCTTTGTCCTGACTCACACACACCCTGAGAAACTTCCCAAAAGGTCACCCATCCTGATCACTACTCCAGGCCAAGCACGCTTAACTGTGGAGTTCTAACCAGTTAGGCTCTCGAAAAGGAAGGTGCACCTTGTTGATATGAGTCATATCATTTAGTCATTTAACCCTTTATCATTTGGGGATGTTACAATCACCCCCCCTTTAGAGCACAACGCCCTCGTTGTGGGCCCTACATCTCAACCCAGGCAGTGCACCGCACTTATGGTTGGGTTCCTCCTCTGATACCAAATGTGACAACTGGGTCTCGGTGATAGCACAAACACCCCGCCTGAACAAGGCCATCGGGTCCTAGCACACCAGGTACCACCAGTTTCCCCTGAAGACATGTGGGGCCCACCCCAGGGTCCACCCGCATGCCTGAACGGGTCATCTGACTAATGATAGTCCCCATAGGTCAACACATGTCCTTTCCAGTGTGCTTTTTCCTCACTCACACACACCCTGACAAACTTCCCAGAAGGTCACCCATCCTGATCACTACTCCAGGCCAAGCACGCTAAACTATGGAGTTCTAACAAGGTAGGCTCCCGAAAAGGAAGGTGCACCTTGTTGACATGAGTCATATCATTTAGTCATTTAACCCTTTATCATTTGGGGATGTTACACAAAACCTTCTCCTTTCGTTCTTTGATCTCCACAGGTCGCTCCTCGAAGGTTGCATCATCATCAACATCGATCTCTCCCCAAACGATGATGTGGGAGTCATCATGAAGTTAACGACGTAGCTACGATACATGGAAAAAATCATGTACCCGACTCATTTGTGGGGGAAGTGCTACTCGATATGCCACAACACCAACATGAGCTAACACCTCTAAAGGCCCAACAAACCGGGGAGAAATCACACTTCCACGACCAATCCTTCGCTGCCCATGATGGGGATTCACCTTTAGAAACACACGATCCCCAATATTAAACTCCAAGGGTCTCCTCCTTTGAATAGCATATGATTTCTGATGATCTTGGGTTGTCTTCATCCTCTCACGAATCACCTGAACCATCAATGTTGTATTCTGCACTAGTTCCGGTCTAAGAATTGCTGACTCTCTGACCCCAGTCAAGAACAACGGAGAATGGCAAGGTAGGCCATACAAGGCCTCAAACGACGCCATACCGATGGTGGGGTGAAAACTATTTTTGTAAGCAAACTCCACAAAAGGTAAGTGCCTCATCCATGAACCTCCAAAGTCATGAGCACAAGAGCACAAAATTTCTTTAAGATTCTGGATGGTTCGCTCTCTCTGACCATCTGTTTGAGGATGAAAATAAGTGTTAAGCCATAGTTGAGAACCAAAATCATGTTGGAGACCTCTCCACACCCTAGAGGTAAAACGAGGATCTCGATCATAAATGATCGTACTAGGTACTCCATGAAGTCTCACCACCTCCTCCAGATACTTCCCTGACAAAACTTACACTAAGCTCCACACCTTGATCACTATGAAGTGGGACGATTTTGTTAAACAATCCACTACCACCCAAATAGAATCATGTCCTCCTAAAGCTCGACATAAAATTATAAAAAGTTCCATTGAGATGTCCTCCCACTTCCACTGAGGAATCTCTAATGGCTGTAGAAGACCACCAGGAACACGGTGTTCAACCTTCACCTTCTGGCAGACTAAACATCGAGACACAAACTCCACAACCGCACGCTTCAGCCCAGGCACCCAAAACTGACTCCCCAAGGATCAGTACATATTTGTCACACCAGGATGTACTGCTAAGGGTTATCTATGGAACTCTCAGAGAACCTTCTAATGAACCGTCAAGGGAATGAAAATCCTACCATGATACAACACTCGGTGTTTCTCATCCTCCGACCAACCATCAGGGGCCTCACCACAAAAAACTCTGTCTCACCAGACTTCTACCTCAAGATCTCCCAAATGAGACTCTTCCACCTTCTGCATTAGGGATGACTGCACATTCATCTAGAATAGACAACCTCTACCTCCATCCTCTTCAATATCAAGATTCAAATATGGCAGTTCCTCCATTACTCTTCAGGAATCACCGGATTCATGCACAACATCACTACATGACTTTCGGCTCAGCGCATCAGCTACAACATTCCATTTTCTAGGTGTATACGATATTTTGAAGTCGTATTCCTGTAAGAACTCCATCCACCGACACTGTCGCAAGTTCAAGTCACACTGGGAGAAAACATACCTAAAAATCTTATGATCGGTGAAAACCACAAAGCGCTCACCAATGAGGTAATGTCTCCACAACATCAGCGTAAACACCACAGATCCTAACTCAAGATCATGTGTGGCATAGTTGCATTCATGGAGTTGCAACTGCCGAGACCCATAAGAAACAATGGGCCTCTGTTGCATGAGAACACAACCTAGCCCAAGATGTGAAGCATTGCAGAAAACATCGAACTGGACTCCCTCAGCTGGAAGACAAAGAACGGGAGCACTTACTAACTTCTCCTTTAGATACTCGAAAGCTGCCCGACACTGATCAGTACATATGAACGCTTGATCTTCCTGGTCAAAGCTATCAGAGGAGTCACAACTTGGGAGAAATTGGCCTTGAACCTCCAGTAATAGCTTGAGAGAACAAGGAAACTTCGCACCTCTGGAATTGTCTTGGGGGATCCCCAAGACACCACTGCTTCTATCTTCGATGGATCCATGGCTACTCCTTGTTGGGACACAACATGCCCCATGAAACGGACTTCTCGAGCCCAAAACTCACTCTTCGACAACTTCCCAAACAACTGATGTTGGAAAAGAACTTCCAAAATGGCTTGTAGATGATATGTATGCTCTTCTTCAGATGTGGGTACACAAGGATGTCGTCGATGAAAACCACCACAAAATTGTCCAGCAATTCACGGAACATAGCATTCATCAATCCCATGAATATAGCTGGAGCATTTTTCACGCCAAATGGCATTACAACGAACTCATAATTCCCACGATGACAACAGAAAGTAGTCTTCGGGATATCCTCATCTTTCACAGGCATTTGATGATATCTTGTCTGCATTTCAATCTTTGAGAACCAACTTGAACCCTTATGTTGATCGAATAAATCATCAATCCTGGGAAGAGGATAGCGGTTTTTTATTGTCACGTTGTTTAAGAGACAATAATTGACACACAACCACAAAATGCCGTCAGCATTCTTCACGAACAAGACTGGTGCACACCATGGTGACACACTTGGACGAACAAAACCGCACTGTAACAGATCATCAAGATGTATACGTAGTTCTCGTAACTCAGAAGGGGCCATCCTATACGGAGACATAGAGATAGGAGGCACTCCTGACTGTAGCTCGATCCCAAACTCGATCTCTCGTCGAGGGGGTAATGTTATGACCTCTTCTGTAAAGACATCAAGGTACTCCTCTATGACCATAGGAAACACTAACTGCTGAACCTCTGCAGAACTCAGCATCAACTCAGCCATCGAGGATGATAAGGATGGAACTAGTCTATGACCCATCTGAGGATCTCGCTCACCAAAAAACACCACTTGATCTCCATCTGCAAAAAATAAAACCACCTTCTTCTTGTAGCAATCTACAATAGCCTACACCAAGTACAACCAATCCATGCCGAGGATGACATCATATGGTTGTATTCGTAAACATAGGAAATCTCCCCAAGAGCGGTGCTTCCCCAACACTAGCTCACAATCTCTCCATACTTCAAACAAGTTAGCTCGACCTCCAACTGGCGTAGTCAATGCGAAGGGCACTGGAAGCCGCTCTACCTCATGTCCCAAGGAATGGTCATGGGTAGGTGAAATGAAGGAGTGTGTCTCTCCTGAATAAAACAAGGCATACACCAAGGTAGAAAACAACCAAAGGGTACCTCGAACGATGCCTTGCTCGCCTTGAGATGGCAACGCTAGAGCATGAAGCTCACAACGACCTCTTCCACGACCTCTCTGACCCTGATGACGACCAGAACCATGGTCGCGATCTGCTCTCTGAGGATGAGGAGCATCATGGGGTTGTCCTCTACCTGCCCCATCTACCATATGGTGATCTAAATCTGGTGCATCCAGCTGCTACTGCCTCGGCTGGAACTGCCTTAATGGAGGAACCTGGAGTGGAGCGCCCGGTGCACGATGACTGCTCTGAGAATTTGGGTTGTCCTATTGCTGATGACCATGACCACCACAAAGAAAAACAAGGGCCTGATTCCTTGTCATAGTCCTGAGAGTTTCTGCCTCCGGAGAAACGATATGGGAAGGGATGTGACCTACCCCCAGGAGAATAAAAACTCTTCTGCCCTGAAAACCGAGAACCCCGAACCACAGATCTTCTTCATGAGGAATCATGATGATTCCCCTCTCTTGATGATCCAGTCCTGGCCAAAGTCCTCTCAACAACCTCTGCCCTCGCCAGCACCTCAAGATATGTCTTCAGCATAAATGGGGTGACCTGGCGCTGGATCTCTGGATGCAAAGACTCCTCTGAATGCCTCGACCTGGCCTCCTCATCTGGCAGTAGGTCTAAATCATATCGTAGAAGGTTCCTAAAATAGATTCCAAACTCTAGAACACTGGAGCTCCCCTGTCGAAGGGTAAGAAGCTCCTGGTGACTGGAAGCCTTCGCAGTCGAAGAAAGGATCTCAACTCTGAACTTGTCTTAAAACTCCTCCCATGAGATCGCTGACTCCTCATGATCCCTGAGGAATAAGAGCCACCACTGCCTCACTGCTCCACGCATCATCTTCACAACCAAGGACACCCAGTACTGATTCTGAGCACGAATCTAACTGAATCCAATCTCGACCACCTCTAATCCCTCTTCCATGACTGCATCTGAAATGGATCCCTCGTACTTCTGCAGACTCTGTCGCTGAAATTCTCGGTGTGTCTTCCTCCAAGTGTTGTCGTCGCCGACCTCTACCCAGCGGTGACCTTCTGGAACAACCTACTGGACATCTTCTATGAAAAACTGATGAGGACATCGACCTGGAGCCATTCCTGCAAATTAAAAAAACACTTAGGGATCCTAGGCATGGAATATAGAAGAATCAACATTAATTAATTTATTGTTTTATTTTTTTCATTTTAGGTTAACCTATCCCACAATCTACCCATTCAAACACTGTCACAAACAAGAATGATGCATGATCCTTTCCTAGGTCTCTACCCGGCAATAAGTATCACCTTGTTTAGTAGCCATTGTAAAATTAATGTTCCTTGAAACAGATCATAGGGGGCCCTAAACGCCTATGTCCATGCTGGTCTCTAGTGTGTACCCCACTTGCTAAACACGAATGACACCGTTTCCCTAACAACCCAGGAAACCTCACCTGTGCCTAACTCCAATATCCATTCTATCCCTCAACCAGAGCTCTAATACCACTCTGTCAAGACCCCCTCCCCACAATGTGTACCCCTCCTGGGCCGACAATGTTAGAAGGGAGATAATGACCCCCGAGTCCCACCTACAGTAGGACCTGGGTTGGCGATTAGCACCGATGGTATAGTAACACACAAATGGGAGGCATTACCCTCTAAGAGATCACATGCAGAAGAGAGAGATAAGATAGAAACCAACAAAATACAAATGAAATATAAAAGAAACCCAAGTACATATATGAAATTCCATGCAAAAGTACTACAACAAAAAGGGGAAACTACAAGTACCCAGAAGAAAGGAAAAGATAGCAGCAACTACAAGCCCGAACAGCTCCTACAACCACAAGCTAGTAGTAACCAGCCTGATCTCTAACCTGCTCCAAGTGACTAGAAAAACAGTTTATACATACGTAGGTTGAGTATAACAGTATACTCAGTAGGATCCTCCCCGAAGCCTCTCGTGAAAAAGTAAAGAAAGCATTCTAAAGTACAGTGAAAAATAAGTGAAACTAACTCATCACCTAAATAGGTATACTATGTTTCCAACCTCACCATGTCTACTCTCACCAAGTAAAGCATTCAAGATTATATAATATAGTAAAGAATATCAAGGGTACCCTGCTACTACTTCCCCACTGGTTTTCCACTTTCACCAAAGACATATGTCATGTGCATCTCTCTCCAAAGGCTTGCCCGTATAAACCTGGGGTAAGCTCCACAATCTGCACCACATGCACCTCAAAGGCTTGCCCACAGACACCTGGGCTAAGCACCACACCATCCTCAAAACCAAATGTAACCAGGTAGTTTCTGGGATCCACCACAGCTTGCATAACGTGTGTCATATGTCGGGTATTATACCTCAAGCCATCATAACCCATTCGCCCAGTAAGGATCCTCATGCCATCACAGCCTCTGCATGTTACACCTATAGTAGTCTATAGGATACTATATCTAGAATATATGTGTTTTAAATAAACACAAGCCATTACAGCCCTCTACACACATATATGGGGAAAACTAACCAATGTCCCTACCAGTACAAAGATCTACCAAGATAAGAGAGTGGGGTCAAAGGGGGTAGTCATCCATTCAACATCCCATCAGTATGTTGGGAAAAACACCCCCTAGGGATCAGAATCCTCAGGGTGTCGGTTGCCCTTACCGACAGGGTGGTGTAGAGTTTAGAAACACAAAAGTATAGAATATATATATATATCTCACAAACACACTATGGGAATACCCTAATCTTAGACACAACTGCAGCTAACGTCTCTCGGAATCCGGGCTGCCACTTCTAAGACTAGGTATCCTATAAGCACACAGCCAGTTAAAGAACTTCATTAGGATACTTAGTTCTCTGTTTCATCAATTACACTTTACGTTAAATAATTCATTGCACATTAATTAACCGTGAAAAAACTACATTAAACTTAATTATCATACACCAAGGGCCCACTTTCCCTTTTTCAAATTACTGCCTCATCATTAAGTTCCAGCGAATTCCAACCCCATGGGTTAACATAATTTATCAATCCTTTATTACAGAAATTACTTTCCCATATTCCCAGGAATTATAGAAAAGCAAACTATGCTACTAAAAACAAAGGGGTATCAACACGGTGAGTAGATATGTTATCCGTCGAGTCTTTTCCACCTATAGAAAAAGCATAGACCCAATATCCCTAGAGAGGCTAAACGCAGAAAGCATGTGGCATATCCCGTGTGTCTTCACCTCCTTCAGAAGGTGGGCAAGAAAGACCATCTACCTTGAAAAGTGGGGAAAAGTAAAGCAGTTAAACAACCAAATAAAACAACCAACATCTAGCCATCACATCCATCCCATACCATCATCCATGGTGTCCTCCCCGACACCCATATGCATAAACCAATGCATCTCGCCACTCTAGGCACCATCCGCTGCCACAACCACAAGGCCTACTTGCCTCCACATATCACAACAGCCATCCATGCTCACATCACAGAACAAGCAGTAGGAAAAAAAATCATCACATCAAATGGGCTCTTGTCCCCTTTAACAAGGCATCCATCCTTCATACAAAATGAGCACTCATGGCTCCAAACCACAAGGCATTCGGCCTTACAAGAAAGAGGGTGACTCAGAACCCCATCAGGAATTATCTTTTATCAACAACAAGTTCTTTAACCCCTCTTAAATTAACAGATCCAGATCGTAGTTTCCAATTCCAGAAAACCTATTCAGTAAGCTTTCAAAAAAGATTTAACACGCTTACTATGCCAGTTTGATTAACATAAAAAATTAGAACAATTACAACAACAGAAACAACTAGATTCATTTACATTAATCTTTATCTTTAGCCAATTAATTATCAATTATTTTTGACTTTACGTTATTTATCAATTTTCATCAAGAACAAACAACTATGCAAAGCAAGCATAGATATCACACTATCTAGAAAAACATGAGGCAGTAACATACAAGCGATAAAAATTTCTTTATCCAGTTCAAATATTTAATTAGTTCAATTTAATTATGATCCAAAGGGCTAAATCATGCTAACTCTACGATTTCACCTAAAAAATTAGAGAAGCGATGAATCCCCTACCTCAAACAGTTCCTCACATTCTCTATCCACACAACAGGTCACGATTCTTCTCTCATGACAACTACATCCACCCGAGGATGCCACAGTAAGTCCCAACCAACCAAACCCCAAAAAAACCCCATTAGAATCCTGAAGATTACATTATATACTATGGAAAGGAGGATAGGAGAAGATGAACCCCACAAGAACGATGATACACCATACCTTATATCGAAAACTGATCGACACAGCTTGGTTGCATCAAAACAGAGCGACACTGATCCGAGGGGTAAAGTTTGATTGTGAAACTCCTATGGGAAGGATTGAAAGGTTCTAGAGTCTCATATCTGAGAACAAAGAGGATGAACAAGGGAGAATGATATCTCGTTCCTCTTTGAAGATTTAATGGGGTGACGGTTTAAGATTCTCTTAATTATCCATTAAAAGAGGATCACATTAACCCACATGGTTTGACAAAGTAAAACATCCTGCCCATAAGAATCATTAATATAGGATTTATGGACTTTGAGACAAACTTAAGTGCCCTTAAAATAAGGCTTTAAATGTATTTTTTGTCAAATGAAACATCCAGAGGGGAAAACTATAGTAATCTGGAAGCATTGTTCACCCACTGTTGTTGTACATGAAACTGATCTTTCAGACCGATCTGTGAAACAGATCTGTGAGACTGATCTGTGAGACTGATTTGTCAGATCGATCTGTCAGACCGATCTGTCAGACCGATTTGTGAGACTGTCTGTGAGACCGATCCGTTAGACTGATCTGTCAGAACGATATGTGAGACTGATCTGTCAGACCGATCTCTGAGACCGATCTGTCAGACCGATATGTGAGACCGATCTGTCAGACCGCTCTGTGAGACTGATCTGTCAGACCGATCTGTGAGACCAATCTGTCAGACCGATCTGTGAGACCGATCTGTCAGACTGATCTGTGAGACCGATCCATCACTGTTCATAAAACTGGAAACACTGATCACAGAACTGGAAAATTGGCAAAGTGTTGGGGATAAGTCACCTTAACCTCCCGGAAGACCTCCAACACCACATTTGCACAAAGTAATGAAATAGAGAGGTCTGAGACATTACATATTCAAAAAAAATATTTAATAGATTACTGACATGTCATATTCATCTATTAAATTCTGTTTGAAAATTAATTAGTTCATATAATATTTATTTTAATAATTTTAGTACCATTTATTAGAAAATTCTCTTAATAAAATAATTACTACAACATTTTTTGTATAATTATTTAATATATTTATTTGTTGCATAAAAATTATAAAATAAAATAATATGATTATGGTATATCTAATAGATTTCAAAATAACAATTTTAGTCGAATTTATCATCTAAAACAACCAACTATTAAAATGTTATCTTTATTAAATTATGACAGTGAAAACTTTAACATCATTTAAAATAAAATAATATAAATGTCATTATCTATTTTATAAGGCTCCAAATGGTCCAAAAGTCGACCCTAGTATGTTTAGAGTATATCTATACTCGACCAATAAGGTTTGGTCAAGTATATGGTCCCTTTGATGGGTATTATTATTTTAATAAAAATAATATTATTGATTTTTCACTAAATAAATAATTTCTTCATCATTAATGAATAATCTATTAATGTAATTATATATTTCATAAAAATCACAAATAAATTTCCAAGATGAAGAAAAATATTTTATCTTTAAAATGATTATTTGTAATCTAATTTATATTCTGTATAACCTTATATTATAAATACATTAACTGTTAAAGTTTGAGTGAGACATATTTCACTTTCTAAAAAATAAAATAAATTAAAGGTATTAATCACATCCAAGTGGGTTCCAAAAGAGACAATTTTGACCCAAGTGTATTTTTTTAAGAAATATAATCATACAATTATATTTATATAGGTGTTAGATTAATTTTATAATATTATTGTTACCCTTAATTACCTGATTTACCTTTAACTATGGTAAATAAAATTTACCGTATTTACTATTAATAATACCTAAAAATAAAAAGTATTTTATTAAAATTAATTTAGACCTACTGATTACAAATATGGAATCCATTTTTCCAAATCCAATACACATAATTTGCATTATTTTATTTAAATTTAATCCCGCTGTTGAGAAAACAGGTTTTAAAAGTCAGAACATTGTAAAAGATTGAAAAGTTTTTACCTATGAATTCAATGTAAAATTAATGATAATGAATTAAATTATATCAAATGGAAAAAATATATTGTATTTATACTTTAAATCCAATAAATATTATAATTAAATCATATAAATTATCTTGATGAAAAAAGTTGTTTTTAATTAAAATTTAGCATATTTTTACTATTCAACAAAATATGAATGTTAACAGAAAAATATTAAAAAATTATCCAAAATAAATTTTTTATATACTTGTTTAAATTAATAAGTTTATTTTCTCAAATTGAACTCATAAATGTGTCAAAAACTAGAGTTAATGTTTTCGCGCCATCAAAAGGTAGCAAAACAACATTTTCAAAAAAACTTAATCTACCTGAAAATTTTATTTTGTTCACATAACATGTTCTAGATAATGTGTAAGGTGAATGATAATGTTATAAAATTCAAAATCTGGTTAATACTGTTCATAATGGCTAGTTCATAATAATATTAAACCAATACATCGTTGTTTAGTGATACTCGGTATTGCTTAGAACACGCGCTATTGAGGAAGGTCGCCCTTACATGCAACACAAGCCATGAATAGTGTTTGCATATAATACAAGCTAATAAAGTGTTTCATATAGATTAAGATAATCTTGGTGTAGCGTAAAATAGATGACATCATTAAAATTAAAAAGAATCTTTCTCATAAAATTTTGGGGTGTTACATTCTACCCCCCTTAAATGAATTTCTCCCTAGAAATTCGTTGGGGGTTATAAATGGTTTACTACTTGAATGTTTCTTTCATAGAACCACACACCATAAAAAGGAATACTAAATCTTAATTCAAAAAAAATAAAGTATGAAATGAAATGGTTTCCCAAATTAACTCATCACTAGGTTTCCACATAGGAGAACATTTGTGAAAATGTGGATGTGGAAGAGAAATCTAACCATTAATTTCTGATGGAGTGTGGTAGAGAACAAGGCTATGAAAAATCCAACAATCACAAAGCCATAAAATTTTTATGATCTAAAGTACCATCTAATTCATTAGATATGAGGGTACCAGGACTACTTTTTTGTTTTTCAAGATCATTTCCATAAAGTTGATGAATTTTTCCTTAAGGATAAATACATACATGATTTCAGTGTAATATCATATTTGGTTATTCCATGAACAATTTCCACTTCTTCTATTATTTAAAGAAATGAAGTTGATTTTTTCCTTCTTGAAATGTTAACAGATCATACGATAGAATGATAGGTTATTCCATCTATCTCAATAACTTAGTAAAAGTTATTAAAAATACTTAAGTCCATCTATGGTGAGATTATCCATATATGATTCCAAAAAATGGGCTTATACTTCAACTATCATTCCTTTTAATAAAATAAAACAAATTTCTACCTACCAGGGACTTCTTGAAGGCCAGTGATAAAGGCCAATCACACTTCAGTTGTGGGTTTGATTCCCGCATCCTTGTCCAACGTGATGGGTTGTTTCCCGTCCTACTGGTTTTCCTTTTTTCTAAAACTACACTATTATAAAATTTCAGAAATAATATCATAATTTTATAGACTTAAAAAATACCATCTGATGTCCAGCTTAATCCATTCTAACCTTTAGGCTTATCAAAAATACTTATGTCCAAACTCCTAGTATAAAAATAACAATTACTAGAAAGGTCATATAACAAGCATGTGAATACCATCATTTATCTCCCATATATCATTACATATATTATGTTGGTCACATTATATACATGTGAATACATTAATCATGTATTACTGGAACATGAATTACTATAGAACCTTAGTGATAACATGAATGTTGTCAAAAGTTAACTCTTTCCACATACAAAAATCCCAAAATATCTATATACTCAATTCATGATATCACTTTGTCCTTATATTAGTCATGATCTCATTAATAATATACAACATATTATTTTCTTCTTATCCCTTAATTATACACATATCATCTGCTTTCCAAAAATATTTCAATCACTTTTCATGGTTACCGGCACCATATTCTTATCGAAAACCAAAATAGACCAATACATATATATTTAAATATACCATAAAAGTTCCTCAACTAAATTATTCATGAATTCCAATGCATAAGACCTTCAATCCATCCTCTTCAATGATTTTCATGGAATATGACCTTCCTTGATTTAGAAGAAACATCTTATATCAGGGCATTGAGATGAGTAATCTCTATGTTCTCCACAGATAAGACATTGAACTCCATAATAGTCTGTCACTCTATGCCACTTTTCCCACATAGATAACATCTTCCCCTATATTTGAGGAATTCCTCAAGGTTCATCTGTCCATATTCTTGATATGTAAAAAGCGTAATCTTCCATCCTCTATATTCCTCACCATGAGAACATGCATAAAATTCCACCTTCCTATTATTTTATGACTTAGGAATACAACTAAAGTTCACCTTATTAATCATATACCGTGATGAATGATTCAGCATAATCACAATATCTTTCTATCTATGAATTATACAATTTCGCTGCTCATAGTAACTAATTTTTCCATTAGATTCAATGTTAACCCAATTCCTTCTAGTTTCCTCCGTTAACTAAAACCAGATACAATTAAGTAAGAAATAGTTAAAATAATGAGGAACCAAATAATCATAAAAAGTCTGTTATGGGATGTATATCTTTTCACAAATTCTTTAATCCCTAACACCTTAGGTTCACCCTATGTTGTCAACATAATTCTAGGACTATAACCGATAGTTATACTAAACCTTAGAGACATCCCTATACATACCTCAAAAATATGTCTAGGGATCTCACTAATGTTTTCGCATCCTAGTTTCCAAAGGTTAACTAAAAATTTCCTTTGATACCAAGTGTAGAGATCCAAAGCTTGACATACATGGATGTTACATTACTTTTTCAGAATACTAAATACATAAGAAAAACAGACACCCAAGGACTGTAATAGTTTATTGTCTTTGGAGGCTCGGAACAAAATCTGTTAATCATTGTGAAATATCTTCGAAATAACCCATAAAGTTCTTCCCATTTTTTATACCTTAAAACCTTACTTTATATCTTGGGGAGAAGAAAAAATAAAAAGGGTGAGCTCAAAAGCTCAGTAAGGGTATACATAGAGAAAATAAAACAAACCATATACATTTGAACTTAAAAACATGAACATAAAGTTTAAACATCAAAATCTTGAGCCGTGAAAAGAATATTGGCAGTACGTAAGGCATAGATCATAAAGGAACATTAATAATGAAATATTAGCATTGGAATAAAACATGGAATTTTGGAAAACCATTAGGCACATGATATGATTTCCATATTAGCCAAGGCATTGCTGCCAAGACCATCATAGTGGACAATGTCTGTTACTGAACCGGGTATACTTGCTGTTCCAACCCTGTATTACTGAACCATATTCACTTGTCGTTCCAGCCATGTCTATCTCATGAGATATAAATCTTTACCCAATGCATTATAATGAGATATAGGTCCCACCCATCTCATAATGAAATCATTCTTTCATGTGCCACAAAATAAACATAAATCATTCATCATAACCCAATGAATAAAATGGGTTTCATAAACATTATCCCATCATAACATAATATATAAAGAACAAATGGATATCATTTCATCATTAGAAAAATGAAACCATGTAAATAATAGAGACATTATACTTGAAACATAATCTTATTAAATAATTTCATCTTATATGGAAAATAGTTTTGATAAAACACTTGAAATGAATTCTTGAGGAAAATATCCTTTCTTCTTCAAAATCATTTTCATTTAATCAAAATGCCATGAAATTTTAAAAGAAAAGGATTTTGTTGAAAATAATCATGAAATTGTGTAGAGGAATCTTGATGTAAATAAGGAATTATGAAATCGTAAAAATCTACTCATGTCGTATAAGTTAAAAAAAATTATTGTCGTACTTTTTTCGGGAAAAGTCAAAAAGTACGTCATTTGGTAAACAAAAGAAAGATTCCTTTCATACCTTGTGGTAAAAGTCAAAAAAGGGTGGAAATGAATTTAAACATACATGGGAGAATGGTAAAAATTTTATGGAAACATTTTTAGAAAACATGGACATAGATGATAAACATATCCCCAATAAATACTTATGAATAAATAATCTCGGATAAGAATGAGATTGGAATAATTATCCCTTACCTAAGGTCCAATTTCTCCCGTTCGTGTCTAAACCTCTTGTATAATGATTTAAATAATTTCATTGAATTATTATATAGTTTCATTGACTTATTAAAGAATCATTTTAATTTTTATGATATCATATATGATTCACTTATGACTTTATATTACCCGTTCAATTGTCAATTCAATGTTGAAGCAACGTTTTGGGTAATAATCATTTCATTTATAATACGTGTTTGGACTTGTTGTTCTTGATATTATTACTTATATCATGATTAAATACTTCTAGAATGTAAAAAAATTATATATCATATATATATTTAGTGTATATATATAATAGATAGATAAATTGAATGAAATACATCGTTCATTAAGACGGTAGGTCGTACGTTCGCATGAACGCTGTTTTCTTTTACTTATTGAATTGAATGAAAGTAGTTAGATGATATATATATATATACATAAATGAAGTAGAATTTTTATGTCATATATCTCATTATTATTCATTATATATAATTTATAATCATTATTTAATGGTTAACATGGAGAATGAATCTCATCGCGTCGTGGAGACGGTAATCCGTACCTACGCACGAGCGATGATATCATAACCATAATTATTGGATGGAATTGGAGTGGAAGATATAATATCTAATAATTAGTATCATGTTGTAATAATCATATATATATTTATTATTTCCAGATTTATACCCATCCATGTAAGGTGGTGGTGGAAAAACATATTACACCACAACGTTGAGACGGTATTCCGTACGTACACACGTGCAGTGATTTCATTTTTTGTAGGATGGATATAAGGTGAAATAGGGTTGTTTCATATTTATAATAACATATCAGTATATTAGTGATACTTATGTTATTACATTATGACTAAACATCAAATGAAGAGGAAGTAGATAAATAAAGAAACTTGAAAGAATTGGTAGAAGAGATTACCTCTTCTTCGACGCACCTCATTTGAACTTCTTTTTAAGGGACTATATTTAGTCTTTTGGGAAGAGAAAAATCACAAAAATGTTACTAGAGAAGTATAGAAGAGTAATGGTAAGGGTTTAGACAAGCTTTAAGGCTCAAAATGGTGTGTGGAGTAAAGGGAGGAGGTGTCGTTTTATAAGACAGTAGAGGGGCACTTTTGGAAACCTCCAAAAATATTAATTTATAATAAACACAAATAAGACTTAAAAACATCCAAAGTGACTCAAATTCGAAAATGAGATAATATAGGGATGTAATCGCATCAACCAATAAAATTTATACATGTTTTTATTCTATTTGAAACATTATCATTTTGATTTATCCTTATAAAATATATTTAATTTTATTTGTGGTAATAATATTCTAAATTTTAAATTATTATAAATACTTACTTATGTGTTGTTAATTGTCTATAATTAGATACATTATGTCATTTTAGACCATATAATTTTCAATTTTTAATTTTCAAATATTTTTGTGATTTTTAAACAATTTAATAACATGTTATTGTTTTAGAATATCAATAGTGTCCATTTTGACACTATTCAATTATTGGAATTTAAATAAAATCTATACAGAGGATATATTCAAACCAAAATATTTAATAGATTCCTAAAATTTCATATGAATCTATGAAATTCGTTTAGCACATTAATTAGTTCATATAATATTGATTTTAATATTTTTAAAACCATTTATTTGATATTTCTCTTAAAAAAAATAGTTACTACAAAATTATTGTATAATTATTTAATTTACTTATTTGTTGTATAAAAATAAAAAATAAAATTATATGATTAATATAAATATAATATATTTCATATAAACACTTTTAGTCTAATTTAACTTCTAAAAAAATAGCTATTAAATAGTTATCTTTATTAAATTATGTAGGTGACAACTTTGACATCATTTAAAATAAAATAATATAAATGTCATTATCTGATTTATAAGGCTCCAAATGGTCCACATGTAGACCCTTGGATGATTAGGGTATATATATACTTGACCAATAAGGTTTGGTCAAGTTTCTAGTCCTTTTTATGGGTATTAATGTTTTTAATAAAAACTATATTATTGATTTATCACTAAATAAATAATTTCTACATCATTAATGTATAAGCTATTAAGGTAATTATATATTTCATTAAAATCACAAATAAATTGCTAATATGAAGAAAAAAATTTATCTTTAAATGAGTATTTATAATTTAATTTATATTATGTATAAATTTATATTAAAAATAAAGTAATTATTAGAGTTTGGGTGAGACATATTTCACTTTCTTTAAATAAAATAAATTAATGGTCTTAATCACATCCAAGTGGGATCCAAAAGAGACCATTTCGATACTAGTATATTTTAGGAAGAAATATAATCATTGAATTATATTAATAAAACTGTTAGGATAATTTTATAATATTATTGTTACCCTTAATTTCCTGATTTACCTTTAACTATGGTAAATAAAATTTATCATAGTTACTATTCATAATGACTAAAAATAAAAAGTAGCCTATTAACATAATTTATACCTAATGATTCCAAATATGGAATCCATTTTTCCAAATTCATTACATAGAATTTGTAATATTTAATTTAAATTTAATCCCCCTATTGAGAAAATGGGTTTTAAAAGTTAAAACATTGCAAAAGATTAAAATGTTTTTACATATGAATTAAATGTAAAATTAATGATAATAACTTAAATTATATTAAATGGTAAAAAATATAATCTATTTATATTTTAAATCCATTCTATATTATAATGAAACCATATAAATTATCTTGATGAAAAAAGTTGTTTTCAATTAAAATTTTGCCTATTTTTACTATTCATCAAAATATGAAAGTTCACAGAAAAAAATTAAAAAATTATCCAAAGTAAATATTTATATACTTATTGCAATTAATAAGTTTATTCTGTCAAATTGAACTCATAAACATGTCAAATACTAGATTTACAGTGTGTGCGCCATCAAAAGTCGGCAAATCTGCATTTTTTAAAACATACTTAATTTACCTTAAAATTTTATTTTGTTTTCATACCATGTTCTAGATAAATATTATGATGAATGATAATGTTATAAAATTCAAAATGTGGTTAACACTATTCATAATGGCTTGTTCATAATAATATTATAACAATAAATCATTATTTTGTGAAATTCAGTATTGCTTACAACACATGCTATTGATGAATGTTGCTCTTGCGTACAACACAAGAGAAGAATAGTGTTTGTATATAAGAAAAGATAAAACGGTGTTGCTTATAGCGCAGGATAATCTTGGTGTAGCGTACAACACAAGACATCATTAAAATTAAAAAGAATCTTTCTCATAAAATTTTGGGGTGTTACAGTGTGTATAAAATTGGGTGGGGGGATTGGGTAACCTATAATTAAACTTGATTAGTTAGGATGATGAAATGGATGTCAACTAACTATCACTACAACAGAATCACCGTTTAGCGGTGGTTTTTTTGCGTTTAGCGGCGGTTTAAACTGCCGCTACATTTTTTGGCGGTGGTTTACAGAAACTACCGTCTAATAGGGCGTCAGCAATCTATTAGTGGCGGTTATTTACGTTTAGCAGCAGTTTCAGGAAGCATCGTCGCTGCCTCATTTCACGGCGGTTTCCCTGAATTTAGCGGTGGTTTGATGAGCCCTGGATATCACTTTATTCATGGCCGTTATAACCACTGCGAATAAAATCAAATTCCAGCAGCCGTAAAACCGCCGCTAAAGTCACTGGAACCGCCGCAGAATGAGGCAGTCACGATTGTTTTATTTAGCGGCGATTTAAACCGCCGCCAATATACATTTCACGGTGGTTAAAACCGCCGCAAAAAGCTGCCCAGAATAAAAAAAATTAATTCTTTGTTTCTGCTGCACCATTGCCCTGAAATGTAAATAATACTAGAAAAAACCATCCATGGCCTCCCACCAATGACCAAGATATGAATATCCATAATAAATCACAACATCCAAATAAATGTTTGTCTCTCAATGAGAAATAATATACAATGTTAATATTTAAAAATAGAACAAAAATCTGAACCTCTAGAAAATAAGAATTTCTATTAGAGAAAGTATTATTAACACAGCAGTCAGATATCCATCAAAGGTTCCAACACATTCCTCATACTCATGTATACAATATCCTAAATAGTAAATACTAGGAAGATAAAACTCCATTGATACAACATTGTAACATCCCAAACTGGATTCCACTAAATCTTATAACTTCACTTTCTTAGGATTGATCATCCATAGCTATTTCACTCTACTTATAAAAATTGATAATTGATGAATTAGTAGTTATATTAGTACCAACCCATTTATATAATTATTTTTTTTTGGTTTTGTGGCCGAGAAACCATCCTTAATACTTTTAATAAATTTGAACTGATGAAATATCTTAAATAACAGATTAGAAACATATTGTTATAAAAATTCCTATTATGGGAATAGTTTTAGAGTTACATTGGGATACAACTTTTATAGGAATGTGGATATTTCCAGTGAGTCTAAGTTGACATCTTTTTTATGTTGGAATATAGATTAGGTGGGAGATTCTAGTGACCTTTTAGGAATAAACCTAGAATTAGAGTTGATTCCTTGTGTTATGTGTGTGGTTAACCTCGAGCGTTCTGACTGGAATTTCAATAAATTGGTGCATGTTTTGAGCTAAGATTTATTTGTGTAATATGTATTAATAATGAAGAGTGTTTTTTGGTTATGAACCTTTTTTTTAAAATTTTTGGACTAGATTAATAGTGATGGTTGATTTTTAAATGGAGGTAGCGGTTTTCATGTGGCACTGCTTCATAAGTAGTTTTCAAGTGAGCTCAAGTGAGATCTGTCTTAAATAAAGCATGCGAAGCTCGAACATGTCAATGTGAAACTAGAAGTGATTTATAGTAGTATAATTCTCATGGTTTAGTGGTTTGAGAATTACTATGGTGGGAAGACACCATGGACCTATAAATCATGTGGTGCTCGCTTTAATTAGTTTTCATTGTTAATTTGTCTGAGTGGTGTCACGTGGTTTAATGTTTCAGATTAAATTCAGATGAAAAAGAAACCTAGGGACATGTGATAAGAGGTGGTTTGGGGGTCTTATTAAATTGGACATCCTCTAGATGTGGGTGTTGGTAAAATTCAATACGATCATTACACGGATTCGTGGGAGTATAACTATGGTTTCTTATGAGTATGTTTGGATAGATGTGTTTTGTACCAGACCTATGACATCTCCCAATATGGCCTAGTGTTGGTAAAGAAGAAAGTTATGGAATTCCAATAATTAAAGTTTCATGACCGGATAGCTTGTAATGAATCAAAAATTGGAATTAAAAATCATAATATAAATAATTCCAGGTTATAATGATAGGTAATAATTACCAAAATGACCATTATTAAGTGGAAATTGTGTTGGGAATGCAGTTCAAGTCATGCAGTAATAGTTCAGTGATCAAAACAGTTATGGTTGGAAATGGTCCATTATAACCGGTCAGTTTTATTTTGTGTTTATAGTAAGTGGAGGTACGCATTATCAAACAATTCTAATAAAAAACTCAATACTCCTCCATTTATTTATCCATTTAAAGAAGATGAAGGATATGGGTTTGGATTCTGATCCTTTTACCTCTTTTGTTTTATTCATTTCTCTAAGTGTTATCATTGTGCAATCTTATATTCCCTATTTTTAGATCTTTTTTTACGTTATCCATTTTCATATATTTTTTATTGAATCGAGAGACATAAATAAATGAGTTAACCATCCTTATATTGACGTATTTGGTAGAAGTTCTGTTCTTAAAATTCATGTTTTTATAAGACATACCAATTGTGCGTCAAGTCGACATCCATCTTCGAGATTATATTTTAATTTATAAAGTATTCTTGCCTATATTCATGGACATATGCTAATTTATCACCCCTCAGTCACACCTATATCTTAGTGAACAACCCTTGATTTAGAACATTCTCATGAAACTTTAGAAGAGCTAGAGCATTTTTAGATACTTTTGATGCTTAAATAAGACATTTTCAACAATGGGACTCACCAATGTATCCACAACACTATCCCCTTGATCACTATGAAATGACCCAATTTGTTCAACACATCAACAATGGGTTTAACTCCTAGTCATCGAAAATCTCCACTACCAATTCAAACACAGACCTAAATGGAATGATGTATACCACACTCGAGAAATGAAGACATAAAAAAGAAACATCAAAAATCAATAAAATGCATAAAAAGAAACATGAGAAATCAAGGAAATTTTAGGAAATGAAAATGTGTGGTGGAAACTATGTGCCAAAAATGTTACATATACAAACCAACTATTTCCATTTTTGTTCAATACATCAACAGTAAAACTACTCAGGGTCCGATGATGCATCGTCACTCTCTCCACCTTCATTTCCACTTTGTGCTGTCACCTGTAAGAACATTATATTGAAAGTTAAATACAGTTACATATTTATATTAAAACATAAAACAAATGAAAGTTAGAAAACTAAATGATTTTGATTTTATGTGATTTACCTGCATACCACCAATCGATGCACTCCCACCGGGGGCATATCTGCCCATCTGCGGATGTAGTTCAATCAACTCTTTCTGCAATGCAGATATATGATCCCCCTACTGGTGAACTGTGTTTCATAAAGAAAAAATCTATTTCTTAGCATCTCCGGGTATGGGCTGATTAAAGTCCAGAGTAGATGCAACAGATATCCCTGGTGGCCTGCTAAAAACTTCATATGGCACAGGTTCGAAACCCATCCCGCGCACTCTCCCAGGATGCTCCTTCCCAAGGACTCTAGTAACTGGTTCATCTTGGGAGATAGAGTAGGAATGCACAGGATTGGCATCCCATAGTTCTTTAATTTTGACCTATAAATCAAATATCAATATATATCAAAACACAAAAAATTGACAATAAGTTTTTATGATAAAAAATACTTCATACCCCATCTTCTTTAGCAGGATCATTAACAAAACATCCATCTGATTTCTTGTGAACATCCAACCACAATTCTGTTTTGGATGCTTAATGGCCTATACTCTATGACTGCATTAATCAAAGATAAATCAAAAATTCAATATTTTAAGTAGATAATATTGTATTATAAATATTTAAACTAATTAAAAGATTACCAATGTACTTCAATTTCTAGAAAAAAAATTTGAGCCCGCAGTGTGCGGGATGACTTTCTTTGCTCGGTTTGATGCAATCTGTCTTGATAGATTCTGAAATAAATAAAATGCAATTTAATAATGATGTATTGAATGTAATGTCCTTTTCATATACATGTGTAAATGTAAAATGAGGATAATATAATAATATATATATTTCAATACCATCCGCTTCTAATCTTGATGCCTGTCAACAAACACTTTCCACTGCTCTTTCAGTACCCCACTGGGTAGCTTCTCATACATTTACAGCGCGGTCAATGAAGCATAGTTGACATCACACCACAATCTCCATTTAAAATCATTCCACTTCTTACCTAGATTTTTCAACATCCACTTCCATGCTATCACATTAGCAATGGTAAAGTGGAAGAACATTTGTATACAGAAATTCATTTTGAACATATTAGTAACATGAAATTCAATTAAACCATAATGTAATAAATTTAACTTGATTTGAGAATCAAAAACTTCATTTTTTTAGCTTGAAGGCATATGTATCCAATCGTCATATGAAATGGGAAGGGAAATGGGCTCTGCTGCCAGCTGGCCTAGAATCTGGCCAAGAAACCCCATGACATCATCCGTAGGGACCCCGTAAGAATCAAATGGCACAACAATCTTCTCGCCATTCAGATTCCAAACATCTGAACTTTTTATGTTTTTCTCCATGGTTGCATTTTTTCCATTTTCAATGAGAAAACAATTAGTATAAACAAAATGTAGTAAATTTATTTAATTAAAATTTGTACCTATGATAGTGACACTCCAGTATATCCGGGATGAACTGGAAGGGGTGCGTCGCTGCCCCACTGCTGAGGCTCCTAAAGGGGGAGTCGACGACTCAGCCTCTACTGGGACATCCATAGATGGTGTGAGAGATGGTGTAGGGGGAGATGGTGCAGGGTTGTCAGCAGCTGGTGCATCAGATGTCGTGGGGAGGGAGCCAGATGGATAGTCATCTGTCGTAGAACTGGATGAAATAATGTAATGCTTCTTCCTTGGCATTCCTCTCATTTAATCAAATAAAATTAAGTTCAGAATATATATTTCAAAAAAAATTATGCAGAAAAAAAAATTAAAAATGATAACAGATGGAGTACTAACAGAAACAATATATATAAAAATGATAATGAATGACTGTAGAAATGAATCAAGTGGTTGCTGAATAAATAAATAATTGTACATACAATAATTTTCCCCTTCAATCATGTCGGTTTCCTTCTCTATTGATTCATCCACTTCATTCATCCTTTCTAGACTAATATTTTCAATATCATGATGGACAAATAATTCTGCTTCCTGTTGCTGATTAAATTCAATTTCAGAGGTCAAATTTTCCACTTCATCACCCATATCATACAAATATTTTTGTATTACCTGAGCAACTACACTACACCCTTCATCGGCAACATCATTCACAAAATATACCATTTTTTATTGCGATGCTAAGATATATGGATCATGCAGTTCACGATCACCAACATCCATCAAGCGAGAGAAGTTCACAGAAGTAAATTGAAAGGAATCTCTTTTAACGCCTCTGATAATATCGACCCATTTTCAATTGAATATAACAACCGAAAAATGTCAGTGGTAGTTTAATTCAATAATATCATGCAGATTTCTATAGTATTCCACTTCATCAAATATAAATATACCACTATTCTATGTTCTGAAACCCACTTCTCGATCGACTATACGAAATCTAAAGCCATTAACATTATAAGCGTCGAACTTTTTAACATCTTTTAGAGGACCTCTAGCAAGAAACATCAAATCTTCTGACACCTCTGCTCGAGTATCAGTATTCATGATCTGAAAAAAGAGATATACTTTATTAGATTTACAAAATGTATGTGTCAAACTAATATTCGTATTTATTGCAATATTTATAAACTTACACATCGTGCAAACCATTATACAAGCTCTTTATTAATAGATTTCACTATATCTTTCTCATTTCATGTTCGGCCTCTGATTCGTATCTTTGTTTGTATACTCAACTCTTCAATAAATGGATATGCAATTTAACTATTCAGTAGCACATATCTATATGCCTGTAATAATTCCAATTCAGTCAGTGTCACATTTGAGGTCCTCCCAACTGATCGGCCAATAACATGAAATATTTTGGATTTCTGATGTATTTGAGATTGAGTCGATGTGTCATCAACACGTCCAACTTGATTAAATCTTGTCTCAATATCATCCAAGTATCGAGAACAAAAGGTAAGACACTCATCATCCACATAGCCTTCACCAATTGAGCCTTCTGGTTTAGCTTTATTTCTCACGTATGATTTCAAATGCCCAAGATATCTTTGAAACAAAATAAACATAATTACGCATTTAATTAAGTACCAAAAATTGTTTACTTAACTGGAAAACATATAAATAAAGTACCTCTCAATTGGATACATCCGTTGATAATGAACGGGGCCTCCTAATTTAGCTTCCTCAACCAAATGCATAGTTAAATGCATCATTACAGAAAAAAAGGACGGAGGAAAGATCATCTCCATTGTGAAAAGGGTCAATAAAAACCTCTCCTGGAGGTTGTCAAGCTGAAATGGATGTAGAGATTTCTCACATAGTTTTCTGAAAAATGTGCTGAACTAGAGTACAACAACAGTAATTGTTTCCGGTAATAATGTATGCAATGCCAATGGTAGTAACTGTTGTAACAAAATATGTGAATCATGGATTTCCAATCCATGTAACTTACGATTCTTCAAGTCAACACACCTCGAGATGTTACGTGAATACCCATCAGATACCTTAACATTCTTTACCATTATAAGGAATTTATCTTTATCCCTATTTTTCATTGCAAAAATTGCCGAAGGATACTTTCCATTCTCATCTGGCCAGAGATCACATTTTATGTTCATTGCTTGTATGTCTTTGCGAGCATTGAGATGATCCTTCGACATTACATTCTCATTAAGCAATGTGAAAATCAAATTTTCACAGTCATTCTTCTCAATATGCATCACATCAAGATTATGCCGCAAAAAATTAAATTCACAATACAGAAGTTTGAAGAATATAATTTCTTTCTTCCATTGTTGCGTTCTGGTTTCGCTTGACGATGCACTTTGGACACGTTTTCCGATATCATTCAAATGATAAACCTCCCCAAATTATGATTCAACATTTTCAAGAAGTGACAATATTTCAAAACCATTTAAAAACATTGGAGGTTGTCTACGATCAATGGAACTATTAAATTTTGATCTGTTCAGCCGAAATCTAAGAGATGCATCGAGAAATCTTCGATGACACAGGAAGCACCATTTTCTACTATGTGGTAGCCGTTTGGGCTCAAAATCAAAGTTACAAATGGGAAAAGCCAAACCCATGTAAGTGTTCCAACCAGATAAATTCCCAAGCCCAGGGAAGTCACTAATGGTCCACATTAAGGCAACATGAATTTTGAACATTTTTTTAGAAGAAGCATCAAATGTCTCAACATCATTTCTCCATAACTCCCACAATTATTCAATCAAAGGCTGCAAGTATACATCAATATCATTTCCAGGAATTTGTTTACCAGGAATAATCATCGAAAGGATAAAAGATGTTTGTTGCATACACATCCATGGAGGAAGATTATAAGGGATCAAAACAACTGGCCAAATGCTATAATTGGTACTCAAAGTCCCAAATGGGTTGAATCCATCGACAGCCAATCCTAATCGAATATTCCTAGGATCTGCTGAGAAATCGAGATGTAATGAATCAAATGTCTTCCACGATTGGGAATCTCGTGGATGTATCATTAACCAATCATTTTTATTATCTACAGAATGCCACTTCATGTATTCGGCGGTTTTTGATGACATGAATAATCTTTACAATCGAGGATTCAAAGGAAAGTAACGCAAAACCTTTGCAGGTGTGATCCTTTTCATCTTATCCGTGAAATTATGTTCATTCAGTCTTCCAACATCACCCTTTTCCTTCCATCTAGAAGAAGAACATTTCTTGCAATTTTTTCTAATTGAATCCACTCCCCAATAAAGCATAAAATCATTGGGACACGCATGTATTTTTGTATAATTCAGACCAGGCTTGTTAACAACTGTTTTCATATCATAAAAAGATTCTGAGATTTTTGCTTCAGAAAATGCATCACGAATCAATTCAAATATCATGGACATTGCCTTATTTGTAATTCCACATAGACATTTGATATGGTACAACATCATCAAAAATTAATTCTTTGAATATTTCAACCACCCACTATAAAACTCTTGATTTCCATCATCAACTAAATCATGAAACAAATTTTCCTTAGTGAAGTTTTATCTTACATTTGGCTCCACAGAATCAAGAGGAGGATCCAATGATATGTGACAATCTTGATCTGCATGTGTTACAGTCTCAAAAACATCACTTGTCACGTTGCAATTTGTAGCACCCTCTTCTGGTTGTTCTGATATGTTTTGATGCTGATAGTGGTGTCTTGTAGTGCCGAATGCATCATTTATTAGGTTTTGCATTTCATTTTCCATTGTCAACAAACTTGGGACCTCATTATGCGGATTAACATCAGTGCTCAATCTTTCTATAACGTTCGATTCTCTATGCCAAATCCAACACAAAAATTGAGCAGGGAATTGCTTCAGTATTAAATGTTCATAAACCTCATCTCTCTTCAACCATGTTCAAAATATACATTTAGGACATGGAGATTTTATTCTCCCTTCAACGGATCGATTAGAAATTGCCAAATCTAAAAACTCATTCAAACCCTTAACATACTGAGGTGTGTTCCTCAGTAATGTGATCCAGATTTTATCCATGTATATAATAATGTGCCCACACAAAATATACGCTAGTGTAAGATTATAGAAACATAATATAATAAAGATGAACCATTGATCATAAAGTATTCATAATATAATAAAGTTGATTCATTGATCACATTTACCACTTCGGACCAACCGAACAAGTATGGTCCATGTGAGACAGCTTCAACACCTCATTGAGGAGAAGTAAGAATATCGGTTTACAAACATATCATAACACGGTTGATTGCACATTTATGTTGCCTCAAACAACACCCCATTGACGTGTGATCGAAACCAATCATAAAGCATTTTAAACCTGAGACATTATGTGATTTTTTAGGGTTGAACTTATATGTCCTCCAAGAAGAATGATGTTTCTCAATGGTTTCACACACAACCAACCATATCAATGTCGTATTTCCAAGCAATAACTAAAGAGATTTAAGACATGAGAGCTCAAAATAAATTCTAGAAATAAATTTCCATTTTTCAATTGACATCTTAGGTTGTTTCATTCTACCGGAAATGACACATGTTTAACAAAATTGACAAGATTCTCCCCACTTATTGAGTGTCCTAGTTATCAAAATTAGTGATATATCATCCACTAATAATTTATCTATATCATATTCACATCAAATATACTTTTGATTCTCCCCTCAAGCACACTCATTACATCATAACAATCATAAAGAGGGCCAAAACCAAACCGACCAGCATGCCAAAACACCTTATTATTTTTTTAGTCCTCCAATGCTTTGAGACATAGTTGATTATTTAATTCATAGGTCACTCAACTCCGTAGATGACCCGACACCTTAAATGCATCCCATGGTTCAATGATTTAACCGAACTCCATACATTCATTACAACATTTAGAACTCGACAGGAAAAACATTGATGTAAGAATGTTACCATAGGTTCCATAAAAAATTGGATGATTGGTGATCATGAAGTACACTGAGAAACATTGTCGAGTGTCTGAAAAAAATACCTTCATTATATTATTCATCAAGGTATGGTTTCATCGTAAAATCTGAAGACAAATTGAGTAGAAAGTATGCTATAATATTGTATTATTGGACAATTTCCCTTTTAATTTCATTATATAGATCAGGATTGAATATCATCAATTGAGATCCATTAAGCGAATTGTGTAGAAAATTTATTTGTGGTGGTGAAGACAACTAATAATTCACAATATTCAATAGTTCAATTATCTAAAAATTGATAATATATTAGGGAGAAAAATTTAATAGTAATCAAAATGTTGTTTTCCAAATAATGGAGATATTATTAATATAATGTCATTAGCCAACTCAAATGATAATGGTAATCATGGATGATCTATATATGATTTTAGATGACATTGAGCCATCAAAAACCTCATTTTGATAATATGAATATTTGTCATTGTCTCTAAAACTCTAATAGTTATAATAATAAATTAATCAAAAGTTTTCTCACAAAAATGACTTGAACATAAATTAAATCCATAAAATAGTTTTATTATATCCATATTCATCACTATATCAAAATCATTTATTGTATAAAGACAAAATTAGTAGTAAAATATCTTTACATGAGCCTCTAAAATAAATCACAAAATATTTTATCATTTCCTATAATGGTTGGATAAACCATTTTGATTGTACATAAAATTTATGATGATTAATATATTCCATTGAATACTATGCACATAGATATTACATTAATGCATACCAAAACTGATATATAATCCTAGGAATCGGGTTAAACATAATTGATGGGGGTAAATTAATTTCTAAAATATTGAATTTGTAAAAATCAACCACTGTAATATATATAAAAATAGGGTTGTGGTGGGACACCATTTGGAGACAATCCATAGACAGCCATATGTAATTTTGTTTTCATTTTATTCTTTGTAGTCTAATG
Organism: Viscum album; assembly: GCA_963277665.1. Taxonomy (NCBI): domain Eukaryota; kingdom Viridiplantae; phylum Streptophyta; class Magnoliopsida; order Santalales; family Viscaceae; genus Viscum; species Viscum album. The sequence continues at coordinate 779,771,600 of OY728158.1, forward strand.
ATACCATCCATAGTTATATGATCCCATGTCAAACTGAGAAATAGAAAGGAGATGAATGTACCCACTGTGAGTTGGCTTGTTTCCATGAAAGATTAACATGGTTGGAATCATGATACAAACCCGTGAAAATTCCACATTTCACCATCCCACCAATATTTGGTTTTAAACCCTTTATACACCTTCTGGAATCCCAGATGAACAAACCATCTAAAACAATTGTAGCTATGAAAAATATATTCCTAATAATCAGTAAGAACAAATATTTGATATATAAACTAAAATTAATATTTCATATATAACCACCTTACCTCAATGTTCTCCTCATGATTTAATTTTAGCCAACTATTCAATCATTTTAGGTTTAGTGGTCTGAGCATCAAAAAACATATCATTCAAATCAGTAGTGAGATAAATATGATATAAAATAGTAGAATTTCCTTTTTAAACTCAATCCAAATAAATATCAACTATATGAAATATCATATTTCATTAGCCTAAAGCTTATTTATCCAACTGATTATATAAATTCAAAATCAATTAATCTATTAAAAAATTACCTACACCCAATGTATATAAACCTGAATTAGGTATCAAATTAACAATTTTATTCAAATTATCATGCTAAAACTTAAAGTAACAAACCTTATAATCAAATAATAAACATATATTTCACAAAAGTTTGTACAAAAATATGAAAATTTTTAGAAAATTCACTTTGGGGTCACGGTCACAGTGATAATGGTCGCCGGGAGAAGGGGGGTCGCATGTTGCCCGGGTCACCGGTCGCGGGCTCCGCCATAGGAGTTGGTCGCGGGGTCGCTGGAGACGGAGGTTTCATGTTCGCCAGAGTCGTCGCGGGGTCGTCGGGGGGGGGGGGGGGGGGGTTTGTGGGAAGAAGGGAGCACGGGGTTGGGAGGGTTGGGGAAAATAGGGGTCGGGGTAGGGAAGGGTGGGGAATTTTTAAAAAAAAATATGGGTTTAGCAGCGGTTTATTAAAAACCACCGTGAAAACTTTTTTGGAAAACGTTTAGCGGCAGTTTTGTGAACCGCCACCACAAAACCACTGCTAAACCCTATTTGTTTTGTAGTGTATCTATGGAAATCATAAATGTGGATATATCGTGTCATATGGATTATTCATTAACAAAAATTTATTTTATCGGGGTGATGGACTTATCAAATTTTGGATGTTATCTATGGTGGATAATCTAATTCGAGTTATCTAAATCAGAGATAATTCATTTTAAATATATATGTTTTATGATATAACATTCACCTCAATGAATTTGGAAGGGTTATGTGTTGTAGAATTAAAGATGATAAAGTTCCCAATCAGGATCCAAGTATCACTAAGAGGGGGATGGGTGAATCAATGATATCGTTTTCTTTTTCTTTTTCCTTCTTCTTGAAACAAACATTGCCTTCTGTTAAATATTTTCTTCCCTACTGAACTAACAAAACCACATGAACATATTATTTTTACACATTTCAATACTCAACAAGAGTAGCTACGTCCTTTGTATGGTTTATAAAAAATCATGTACCAAACAATCTACTAGAGAAAAATCATTTGATGTGGAATACAATAAGTATCTTATAACCATACACCTATGTAACGCATGGAAAACAATCCACAAGTGTGAGTGCACCCTCTTCGCACAAATAAGGAAATACAGTATTTCAGTGCTTCGTTACAATTGAACATGTGTATTCTCGAAAATGAAAATCTTCACATTCTAACCCAAAGGATGGTAAGGACAATCTTACGCACAAACGAATATGTGAAAAGACCCAAAATCATTCTAGAACCCTTTTTGGTGTCTTGTGTGCTAATTTTATTCCACACAAGCAAGATTCATCTTTTATAGTGAAATGCATCTTGCGTGAAACTTCAATCGTGCACACAACCCTCTTCCTAGGCGCAACTCTATTTCTTTCAGCCACTACCCTATTCTTAAAATTCGTTCGTGCCTCAAAGATCTGGATTTCCTTAAGTTTCATGCTTGAAAAATGTGAGGGGTCAGCTCTTATTTATATAACTAATTGACCCCTACACGCAAAAACCCCAATGGGTCATGAAAGATCCGGACACGTCATGCATAACTCCATTTGACATCACATTTGGCGCGTAAGTCTCTTTCACGCCAACCTCATCTTTTGCACACTTCTTGAATATTCTGCACAGTTCCTTCCTTTTCCATTTTTCGAAGTTTTGTCCTCATTGCAAAAAACTCCAATTGAGGTCGCATTGGGCGCATAAGTACCTTTCACACAAACCTCATCTCTCGCGCACTTCATGAATCATTCGCTCACTTCCTTACTTTGAATTTTTCCAATGTTTTGTCCGCGTGTCATGCCTTGTGCACAACATTCCAAACACCCTTCAATATTGAGTGAAAAAACCAATATTTTGTGCAAGCCTATCCTTTCATAGATTTTGATATTTTGGTCATGGAACTTCACTGTCTCTTAACATATAAAGTCATCTTCAAGTTTCCGCGTGTCATCCTTTTCAAAAATTTCCTTTCTCCATCTCTTTATTTTCCACCCCAAAAATTTTTCAATCACTGGGAAACAACACCACCTGAAAATCTGATTTGGAAAGAACACCAATGCTGCTTCATTATCATATAGAATATTCAACAGAGAACTGATTTCATCATGAACTATATCTGTCGTGATATATAGTATTTTATAAAAAACCATTAGCATTGTCATATTTTCAGTGGAATGTAACAAACCTTCCATATATTTCACCAGAATTTGTTCTTCCAATCAAAATATTATATGAATGGAATAACCTTTTAATACCGCTTTCCATCATAGGTCTTGCATCACATGTTCTCCTAATATATGATATTTATGAAATAAAAATGATCAAAGAATCATCTGATTTTCATGTAGTTTACAAAGTGAATTGACTTATCTTCTTTTTCAACAAAAGACAACACTATATAACAACTAACTCTTATTACTTCCATCTACATCCAACATGGTACCAACAGATGCCCAATTCATCAAAATTATTGATTGGTGATGGTTCATTCAATGGATGATGGCTTTTTTCATTACAATTTATGAGTGATAAATCATTCAATAAATAATACATCATTATATAGTTTTTGAAGATCATTGTGATATATCATTCAATTAATTAGAAAAAATTTTCCTTGATGATAATATGGTTGATGATATATTGTTTACCACAACTTATGTGTCCTTATTTCTTTATTAACCCTGAAATTAATAGTAGGTGTGAAACATCCACTGAAATAAGTTTATTAGTTTTTCACCATTAAACCTTGAAAAAAAATTTGATATATCATTCGCCTAAGATTAGTGTTGGTGATATATCATTCACATGACATGTTTGTTGGAGGGGGGGGGGGGGGTAATTGTTCTACTACCATGTTATGGTATAGAGATGATTTGGTCTCCTTGTTAGATGCCATGAGTGGGGTATATATTTTCCAGTCATTTACATCATATGAAATTCTTATATCATCTCATTTTATCATTAGATGAAGTTGGTGTGTATCAATTGTTAGGGTGGCTCCATGGGTACTTAACAAGGTGAAGTTCTTACAAATGTGATATAACAATTAATTTTTATTAAATATATGAATTAATATATTTTAAATTTTTTATTAAGGAGGATATTTTTGGTTTCCTACTATGTTTTATAGTAACTTCTTTCATAGAAACCATTTTGAATGTACAGACCAGGTAGTTCACGTATAGGTTGTTGTGATGATTCAAGTACTAGTTGATGAGCAGGGGGAGCATAGTTGGGATGATGAGATAGATTCATGGTATATATGAATATAGTGTGGGCGTACATTTTTTAACTTTTTTTTTATTTTGTACTATATATGACACACCAATGGGGTGGTCTTGGATATTTGTTTTCCTTACTTCATGCATGTGTGAGTTTTTTAATAACATGTTAATATTATATTTTTTGGATTACATTGAGTTTTAATTCCACATACTGCACTTTGATGTTATAAATATTATGTAAGATTATATTATTTTTTATTATTGGTTACAATTATATTTGATCTCATATTATTCTTACTTGTCACCAGCCTCTAGCATAAATGGTGCAGTGCTTCAGGTATATAATGACCTAGTTTATCCAAGATATAGGTGAATCATATTTAGGATGTTATAAACTATTACATGATATTTTTTCATATTTATAACTATTAGAGACACAAAATATTAAGATATGACTAATAATAACATGGGATGAATTCTATGTATTCTTTCTGGTCCACACCAACATAAGCTGAAGCCCATGTTACCATAGAGACAGGATTAATATTCTTTCTTTAAATTGTTACAACCAAAAGATTTGGTTTCAATATATTATTGTCTGGTTATTGATTTATTAATTTTTACATTTTTTCCCGGGTTCTGAGAGGTATAAATTCATCCATCATACATGGAATTTATTATTCATATGACAATTTAATTCCAATTTATGATTGATCTAGTTATTAGAAAGGGTTTAATGCTAAAATTGTTTAAAATGTTATATTTAATTTTTTATATTTTTTTGTGTAATTATACCTTACTAAAACACGGTTAATAGTTTAGGACTATTATATGTTTATCGGTAATGTGGGACACTATGTATTTGAAGATTGGATAAGAGAGAAGGTACATGGGTCTATAGTTTGGATAATAGATGTGAAACCCTTATACCATTGAGTGTTTATACATTATAAAGGTGAATTTAATATTACTACCTTTTCATTTATTATGTGAGAAAATGAGAAAAACGAATTCTCTATTGTGGGTATTATATGATTGGTAATATCTAAAGTCAATGACGTCCTTGAGAGGATAATTAAAACATGAGTTTTATGGACGTTTTAAAACAAATTCATTTTGTGGGATTTGTGAGTTGTGGTGAATATGGTAATAGATCACCAATAAGGAAGTATAGATTAATATTGATGAGATAAAATTTACAATTGGATAAGTTAAAGTATGATAGGAGGATAAAATATGAATTTTCATATTATTTCACCGAATGAATTTTAATATAAGATGTAATATTGAGAGAGTGAGAGATATTAAGATTAGAATATCTTGAAAATTATATAATAGTAGAATAATGGGTAGAAACGTCATGTTATGTGATAAATTCATTGGAGGTGTCATGGGGTTATGGTATATGTACTTGAGGCTTCACTTAGATTAGTATTGGAATGAAATAATTAATGATACATCATGCGATGAATGTGTATAGAACTTTATAGAATAATTATAAATATATTAATTAGACAAGTGAGTCTAGAAATGATGGATTATGACTCATGTAGTTATTATATGAGTGGTATGATTGGGTGGCACTAGGTTGTTTTCCTACCTGGAAATGATTTTTTGGAAACCATGATAATTGATCATGATCTGGAGTGTCTTTTGAATAATAACTTTTGATGTAAACATGAGACTAATCCTCAACTCAACATATGAGGTATGTGGTTGAATTTAAACTAATATTTGTCAATGTTTTGTTATGTTATTGGAGGTTAGGAGAAATCATAATCATTTATTTATATGGTAAAAAAATTGGTGTATTTTTGGAAAATCATTTTGTTTATTCTAGTATGGGGTGAAAGAAATGTGAATTTTGGGGATTCAACCATTGTGATACTATAAATGCATTGTTATTTATTGATATGCCTTATAAGTGTGTGGGTTTGGATAGGTGGGTTGTGTGTTAAATATGTTTTCATTATGTTGTGATGTTGGTTAATTTTAAATTCCTAGATATCATGAGGAATTTTAGGACTCATTTTTCTCCACAACAATATGGATTGTGGTGATGAGATATTGATAGCTCTGATGGATGATCTCACCTAAATGGTGTTCTTGGAAAATTTATACAAAGTATGTGTGTGAGATATATTATTTTTATTAAGAAATGGATAAGGGTGTTGGATCATGATGTTTAATTATACGATTTAATTTCATGTTGTTTTTTGGGGATTCTAATGTGTTAATTGAATAGGGAAATTTGGTTGATGGAGGAGTGAACAGTTCAAGGGATGTTGTTTTATTAGATTAGTTCTATAATGACTATGGTTCATGAGATTTATGGTTTTAAAATTATTCAGCTCATATAATATATTTTCTAAAATTCATTTGGAATTTGAAATTTTGAATGATGATAACTAAGTAATTTATGAATTTTCAATGATCCAGTGGCTTGGAAGGACTTATAACGTGTAGATGAAGTCCATTAATTATTGTGAGATGAGAACTAATATCATTATGGGATTATATGATAACCATTGGGATTCCATAAAAGGTTAAAATGTATGAGTTTTGTAATAGAAAATTAGTCAAGATTAGATAATATGGAATTAGTTCACTCTGGAATTTATAAATAGTTTATTAGATCATCATGATGTTATAGACCCATGAATGGGGCTAATGGGATTGGTCGAGGTGTAATGATGAGGGATCTTGAGTTTTTCTGGTCTAATTATTGTGTAATTTTGGAAGGATCATACTTTTGGACATTGAATTGACCATTTTTTGTGTGGAAGAACATTTAGATGTTGGGGTTCTGACCCTTGTTTCAATTGAAGAAAAGTAATCATTGGGTGTTTTCTTGATTGGACAATCTGAACCAGTAGTGGCAATGTTTAAAAATGGATTCTTGAAGGAAAATGGATAAGTTATTTATTCCTAAAAATACTATGATATGGGTATAATGTTATGATATGGTATCCAAGTAATCACATTACGTATTTGAGGAGGGTGGTTCATTCTGATATGGTCTTGTAGAATGATTGGGTTTTTTATTTTAGTAAATGTACTGGTACTATGACAGAGTAAATTTTCAACATGTGCACTATAGTGTGGAATTATTTTATAGATATTGTCTCAAGAGTGGGATTATATATTATGATGAGTTAATTCATGAGGTATATTATTGTGGATTTGAGGTAGTGATGGTCCAGTTCGGGCTAACGATGTCAATGGATGGTGTATAACATTGTTGAATTTGTGATTTGTGAATACCTTTTAGATTGGGGTATTTTAATGGATTTGGTTGGATTAATCATCACCATAATACACATGTATTTGTATTTATAGAATTAGTTTGTTCATTGAGGTATCGTCTAGTGTGTTACATTCCCAATTGAGTACAATGGATTGACTAAAGGCTAACACTCATTGATCAAGTAAAAAACATTGTTCATTAAGGAACACAGATATAAGTGTCTACTATTTCTGTATGTTTTCTAGTTTGGGTGTTGTGTTATGATGAAATATGTTGTGGGATAATAGTAATAGGGGTGTGACTCTTATTTCATTGATCAACATGGAAATGGATGATGCACATGATGTATATTTGGGGATAAGAAGTGTTATATAGGGAAGTTTACAATGGATACACTAGTTTTTTATGGTGGAGATATAAGTGTGCTAGGTTATAATGATTTAATTGAGGAAAATTTCTATGATTGTGATATATAATTTTAAATTTTATACTTGTTTTAAAAGTTTTATGTAATTTTTATGAGATGTATCTTTGGGGAGATTATGGCCGATGTGGGCTTCTAGGTAATAGGGGATAGAGGTGACTCAAAGAGTTGGAATTTGGGAGCAATCACAACAATAGTGGTTTTAAAATGAAGATCCAATTTCCAAGAAAGTGGTTCTATATAGTAGTACCTAGATCAATGTGTGATTACTAATATGAGGATATAGTGAATTGGTGCTCCAATTTTCTTTTAAAAATTATTCTCTCAAAATTGAAACATAGGAACATGATAGAGTTCTTGATCCACTAAATGATATCACACAACCTAACCTCACATTAAGTAAATATAATGATAGATCAACACATGTTATTTACACGTTTTGGACTAAAATTGAGAACCAAATCTTAGAAAAGTTCATTATACACCCAATATGGATTCTCTATTAATGTCAATAGGATTGTAGATATAGACACCTCAACTGGTTATATACCCCATTAATTGTTCCTCTAGTTGAAAATGTTTTCTCTCCCAGTGACCATATCATTTTCCATAGTTTTTAATATAAGAAATATCCTTTTTTTCACATATCTAATGTTTATTTGTTTTATCCCTTATCCATGAATATCCTTAGTAATTTGTTATACCACCTACTACAAGATCATTCAACATATATGTTTATCTAGAGTACAGATATCTTCTTCTCTAGATGGAATTCCCTTACAAGAATGTTGGATCACATTTTAATCTATAATAAACCTTCTAAATTTTTAATAAAAATTGAAATTTCATAGGAAAGACATGCATGTAATAAAATAACAACATTCCAAAAAAAATAGAAATATTCATCCATAAAATTCAATACCTAAATAAACTTTACATTGTGATTTTTTCCTTTACTCCTTTGTTTGATACACTTAGTTTGAAGAAAATCTATTTGATTCACCTAAGTATGTTACTACTCAGTTTAATAATTCTATACTAATTTAACATGGTCTGATACTCCTTCTTCTAATGTAACTTATTCCTTAGATACACATTCTATATCGTTTTTCTCTATCCATTAAATCTTGGTTTTGTATCCTCTATCCAATGTTCTTCCATCAGAGGAAAGTTTGTACGATACACCTATTATTCAACAATGTTGTTTCATTGTAGAATAATCGCAATTCACTCTCCAATAAACCCCAAAAAGTTTAATATACACAAAAAAAACAAATTTTTAATGAGATGTCATCATTTCATATTCGGATCATCGTTTGAAATGTAAGGGAAAAAAATGGAATCTTTAAATTTCACATTAGTTGTTAACTCAATTTTTTTTTAACAAACTTCAATGATTTTAAATGTTCTCATTGAAAATTATTCATCAATGTTTCCTCAAATCATAGTATCAATGAATCTATTTAAATCACATTCAAATATCATATAGGTTCCTATAATTTTAAATTTAACATAATCATTGGAATGATTATTGTAACTTAATAAATTATATGATGTTTAAATAAAATATATTTATTTTGTCTTATAGATAATATTACAAGTCTACATTCCAAAAACCCTTTTTTAATCCCTATATATATAACTCATCTATTTTTGGCCATTTTCCAGAAACTTGAAGATTATTCATTTGGATAACTTTATATGTTATCCATTCCAGATCACAAACTTCCTATAGTTATACATCAAGATAAACTTCATGCATTTCACTTCTATTCTGAATTATAAATTAGAAAAATGTCATATTAAAATATTAAGCTCTTGTTTATTCAACTAGAAACATATAACTAGAAACTTAATAAAAAAAGTGTCTAGTAAACTCATTTTGTTACACATATTCAGGTTAATTCATTACATAATCCATTTCTTGGTGGATTCAAAAATTTTGGTTTTGTAAACTTCCACATCCTCCATTTGATGATATTATTAGAAGACTTTCTAATGAACCATTACATTATTTTCCCTATTATCCTTAATCAGTCTATATTATAGAAATTAGTTTATTCATATCTTATAATTTTATAGAATTATCTATCAATTAAAATATTATATATATCTTTATATTTTATAACATCTCAGTTTCTTCATCCAAAATATTCATCAACTGGAGTTACAATGTCTTTTTCCAATCATTCTTTTCAAAATGTATCCATTCATGTAACCTTTAATATTTTGAAATTTTTACAACCAAAACACCAAATATTTTACTCGAACATAGTGAGGACATCATGCATTGAACAAACTCAGCAATAATCATCAAAATAGTTTTTTTTAGATCACTAAATAATTTTATTACATTATAATGCTACACTAAAATAATAAAAAACTATACATTAAATGTTTTCATGAAATTTTCTACAATACCAATTATAAAATATTGACATAATTTGAAACCCAAAAAATGCATGAACGACAATCTCTCCCTTGGTGTTAATTTTAAATATACATAAACACAATATTCGATGCCAGTATTTAGGGTCAATTTTTTCTCCACTTATTGTAAATAAAATTAAAAGGAAAACATTGGGATAATCTTATATCTTCTTTATTTATCTATGAATCAAGAAAAATTTTTTGAATAGAGGTATATTGTCACATTAATTTTTAAATAGAGGCCCCTTAATTAGGAAATCTCACATCTCTGTGTGTGTAACTGATGTAGAAAACAAGAGTATATATTCAGGAATTTTTTTTTTCACAAAATAATAATTTATATAATACATGACATGCGTTTATTTCTATACCTTTAAATTTGGGGGTATCTGAGTAGGTTTGTTAATATAAAAACCTACACCCATCATAATAAACTTATCTGATTAATTCATGTGTATAAACAAAACTACCACTACACATCATCTTTCTCAATATTAAATACTTTTCCTCAATGTTCAATATGATGTAGCCTTGGAAATTGGGATAGACACACCTATACCTCATCTTTGACTTCCCAAAAGGGAACCACAAACACCACCATCTTAGAAATAATATTATTACATGATGTGTATTTATTTTTTCTATAAAAATAATAAAACACAAATATACCTCTTCAACACAATTTAATTCAATTTTCATGCTAGTTAGTTGATATAAAAAATAATAATGGGAATAAAGATGATCATCAATATTCATTAGAAGAAAAATTCAGGATGATTTATTTCTCATAGTATAGATTTCCTCTTGTTATTCTTAGACTTGGAATGTGATTTTAATTAACCCATAGGACCAAACATCATAGATTTTGTAAAATATTAATAGTTATATGTTTAATATTTATAGAAATCTATCATACCCTTTAAATTTCCTAAAATTGTTTCATTCTCTTGAGTTTGAAACATTTTTTTCATGATTTTTTCTTCAGTTGTTATTACTATGCATGTCCAAATGAAACCACTTATATTTATTTTAAATATTCAAAAAAAAATTATATAACATACCAACAAATAATTTCACATTTGATGAGGAATTTTTCAATTGTTATTACATTAGTAATATTTTATGCTTCATCCATATTTACATCCTTGACAATTTGATATTGAAAAATATCTAACCAATATTTATCACCTTGCTCAACTTTTAGAAGTTTCTCACATTATCCAATTAAAATTTAATAATATTTAATCATATGAAATTTCTTATATTCCATGTGTTTCTTTCGAGATATGTTTTTTCTTGAAATCTTATCATAGATCCTCCTAAATTTATACATTTTTCCCAGTTGATTATTGTTGTACCAACATCAGTAAAATTTGTTCCCAAAAATCCATAACACTAATAGTGACCACTGAATATTGATCTAATGTAATGATATTTTTTCTCTTATGGATTTAATTGAGGTTTTATATTTTAAAATTTTTGGCATCTTTGATTAGAAGGAAATATTATAAAATTATTACAATTTTTTTAATATAATATTAATTTTCTCTAAACATTTTTTACCTAATTATAAAGTCTTATATTTTGAACATAAATAGTTATTATTGACATATATATGTTGATATTTATTGGGAATAGGGTCAACCTACCTCTATAGACCAATCTTGTTCACAATCTTGATAAGATTCACCTTTCAACTCAATTGTTTCATTATAATATTATATAATATTATTTAACTCTATATGTACTATAAGATACATTAACTATATCCTAGATGAAAATTCCTCTCTCTTATAAAATATTTCCTAAATATGTTTTACTATATTTTCAAATTCATCTAGCTTAAATCTATTCATATTACATTCCTCAACAAGTGATATTTTTTACCTACTAAGATACTCTTGTCTGTATGGTTTGCCATTATAAACTTTCATATTATTTTATATCTTATCGTCATTAAATTTATTTTCTCTAATTTAATTTCTGCATTCTATATAATATATTAGAATATCTTCATTTTTATAAATTATGTTCTTTGTTTTTTTATTAAATTTTATTTTCACCTACTTAATCTATGTTATTCATTAAAAATATCCTTTAATTTTTTCTTTCATAATCCATTCATGTTCTTCCTTATTCTATACATAAGAATCATTGGTTAATAGAATAAATTTATTTTTAATATAATCTATGATGTTTAATTCAACAAGAGATCTATTGATGGAGGAAGAATCAACCAGCCATCTTCTACTCAACATCATCAACTTATTTATAAGGAACCTTTTCTTAGTTTTTATCCATTTTTTTTCTAAGTGTTATTATCTTCCTCATATAACTCAGAGGAAAAAATATTTTTTTATGGATTGATACCATCAACAAGGACACTATAATTTCAATTCCATCACATAAAATATTATTTACCCTTTTCTATAAAATTTTCATTTTTATATCTACTAGAGATAAGAACAAAAATTTTGTTAGAAATATATTCAATATCCTCACTATATGAATCAATTTATTCTTATTCTATTTTTTATCTATGAAATTATATTTTAATACAACTAAAAAATATATATCTTTCTACAAATTATTTTTAAATTGTATTTATTTTATCAATTCATATAATAAAAAAATATTTTGATGTTCATCTAAGGTTAATGAATATCTGTCATAGATAGTTGACACATTTGGATAAAACATATATTGAAGGTTTTTCATTAGTTTATGAACAATAGTAATAATATTCTAGCTTCTCACCAAAATCTCTAATTTTTTTGACTGTCTTATTTACCCTAGTAAAGTATTAATAAATGTTTTCGTCATCATCAATATTGACATCATCAAATATGATTCTCCAATGTTCTTATATATGTGTGTTGGATATAAAATTAAGTTATATTGATATAAGGAATAAAATAATTTGTTATAGATGGATCTATTATAGGGGTGAATTTTAGTTTTAAAAACATTAGTTTAAATGAGTTTAAACTAAACCAATTCACAATATTATGTAATTAAAAACACCAGATTCCGTCATGACCCTCAGTCCGATTACCAAAGTATCGTAATCAGGAATGATTTCGATATATCCAAAGAAAATATTTATAATCATAAATAATATGATTAGATTGTAATCATGATAAACATGATTAAATTATAGTGAAATAATAAGAATAACATAATATTGAATTATAATAAGTTAAATATATCAGATTCACAGATGATATGATTAAGAGTAAAATGTTTATCATATTCATACACATTATTATAAAACAATTACATACTAAAAAAATGGAACTAAATACTTGTAAGAAATAATTAATTTAATAAATAAAAAATACTAATGAATTATACATATTTAAAAGAGTAGATCTCTTTCAACCCTATGAGTAAGGTTTCCACAAACCGTGGATAATGGTTTTCCTTGTTTTATAGTTACAAGATCATCTATATTTCCACAACAAAGAAAGACTTCAATAAGATGATCAGCTTTGTTTTGTTTTCCGTTCCTCAGTAGCCTTTGATTAGATGGACCGACTCTATCTTTCTATCATGGGAAGAACATAATCAGATGATTGGATTCTAAATATTACTATCCTAGAACGACCTTAATCATAAGATTATATTCTATATCTTATATTCCACATAAGTCCATGATTTTAATCATATATTAGATACTTTATTAAAACACAAATGTATTCCTTAAGGGAGAACCTGAAAATGTTCATTGAAGAAGAAAACACACTAAACAAATTAAAAAAGACTAATTTCAAGATGTTCACCCATTGTAACCTTCATAGAGCTCACACAATGAGAAATTTTGAATCAAATTGACCAACATGGAATCATTATAAATATACTCCAAACTCTTTAAATGATTAGGTATTTATAGGTATGCTTCCAAAAGGACATATTTTTCCAATTTTTCATATTTTCTATATGCCTGTGGCATGGAATTTGACACATGACATTTGAAAATTCATTTAAATTTGGAATAATTAAATTTCATACATCATATTGATTTCACATCACCATACTGTAAAAGATGTTTCATTATGATATTAACTAGTTTTCTATAATTAGAATTTAATAATGGTTAGTTTGATTAAATTCTTTACAAATGTAATTACAATAATATTTAAAATTTTAAATCTAATGTTCATATATTCCCACATCAATCTAATTATAAAGACATTATTAGTATGAAGACATGAAAAAAAGTCTTAAAATTGATCTGATAATTTTGAATCTATTTTTTCAGATCTATACTCATTATGATTATCATAATGAAGAATGTATGTTTATATTCATGAATAATTTATAACTAATTATATTTATGATATTTTTTGTATTTTTTACAAAAACAAAATCAAATCACTTTGGAAATAAAAATTTAGTAATCAAGTATTTAAGAATGTGTTTGTTATTTAAAAAAACGGAATTAAAAACATATAAGTATATATTTTGACTAAAATATCGTCACATTTTTTGAAAGAATAATGCACAAAGCATAAATAGGAAATAAATTTGAGAAAATTAAATTGTATTGTCAGTTATGTATATTGTATTCATAATATATGAATTATATATTATCTCCCCCATTGTTTATAACTCATCAATTTATGATGTTGAATATGAAAAATTTCCCATTAGTATAATAACTATCATTAAGGATTTTATTGTCCCCCTTAATAAATTTTTATTAAGAAATAATAACTACATATTTCTATAAAATTGTCAATTGTAAATGTTTTCCACACCCTGTGAATAATTTATCCTCCATTTTTCTTTTAAAAAATAATGGAAATGAGTTTTTAGTTTCTTTAACATTTTTAGAAAATAAACTATAATAAATAAAATAATGAACTAATAGTCCAAAAAAATGAAATAATATCAACCCATTATGAATTGGGAAAATATGTTAATAATTATATTTGGATGAAAAATTAATTCTTTCAAAAACATGTTCTCAAAATATAATTAAAACTATAGTTTAAAATTTAAAATATTTTAATCTATCTTCATCAATGTTTTCACAATAGACATAATTTTCATTAACTCAATTCTATATTCTTCAGGATTTGCAAGGATTTCATCTTGAGACCAATTTTTCACTGCTAGGATCAAATGTATTTATTCTAATAAATCATTTTAATTTATCAAATAGATGATTTAAACTTTTTAAAATTTGAGGCTTGTCACTACCAACTCTAAATATTTCCACTCCAATTTCACTATTTCACTTCTTATTTTAGTTTCCAATAGAATCTCTGAATTATTGTAAAAATTTCACCTTATCTGTTAAAACATTATATAATTTTTTATGGATACTGATGATTCATTAAAAATATAAATCATATATAAAATAGTATCTTCATATAACTTAACATCAGCATTGACATTGTGAAACATTTTCAAAACTTTATTGCACGACATTTTATTAGTTGGAGAACATTATTGATGAAACTTGAGATTAACCTCATTTTAAATTAAACTATCAATAAAAACCTTGTTTGATTCAATTATTTGAATTTTCTTTTCATGAATCAAATAAAGCATTGATTATTTTCATGGAAAATATATGATTGTTACTTCAATTCTAAATAATTCTTTAATTATATAATCAACTGCTTGGACTATAATCTTATTCACCGAAGAAGATATTTCAATATCCAGGACTTGAGGATGACATTTTGAAGTTTAAAATAATTTTTCTTTACATTTATAATCAATATTTGAGTCTGATTTTTAACTCTATCTCCACTACTAGAAAAACAGGTATTTGCGACGGGGGCCCGTCGCAAATGACCCGTTGCTGAAAACGGTGTTGCAACAACAATTTTTTGCGACGGGCCCATCGCTAAAGCCTTTTTCCGCGATGGGGATAATCCCCGTCGCAACTAGTACTCCGTATATTTGTAAAAAACTTTTGAAAAACTATTTTCGATGGGGCCCGTAGCAAATACCTGTTGCGACGGGACCCGTCGCAAAAACTATTAACAAAAATAAAAAAAATATTAATAAATTATTTTAATGCATATAATAATAATACTATTTGCGACGGGCATAGTATCCCGTCGCAAATACTATAAAAAAATAAAAGAAATAAATTATTAATAAATTATTTTAATTAATATAATAATAATTCAATTACAAATCAAAAATAATAAATAATAAAATATTAATAAATGATTTTAATTAATATAATAATATAATTATAATTCCCAAATAAAAATAATAAATTATTTTAATTAATATAATAATAATAGAATTATAATTCAAAAATAATAAATAATAGAATATTAATAAATGATTTAATTAATATAATAATAATAGAATTATAATTCATAAATAAAAAATATATTAATAAGTTATCTTAATTAATATAAAAATAATATAATTATTTTACATTCAAATATTAAAATAATTCAAGTATTACAAAAAAATATAATTAAATTATAATATTATAAAATTTTAATATATATATAAATTATAATATTATAAAATTTTAATATATATATATAATTTAATACTATAAAATATAAATATTCTTATTTTTCATATTAATATTGTTATTTAAAAATATAATATTTTTAATATTTTAAAATGAGACAGAAACTACACGAATAGAAAAAAATCATATTTTGATTTCACAAATTTTATAACATAAATACAAACTCTAATCTAAAGGAGGGGGGGGGGGAGGGGGGGATCTGCAGGTGGTGGTGGAGGAAACTCCATCCCTAAAGCATGAGTGAGTCGGCGCATGTACTCCATATGCTCCTAATGCTGCTGCTGCCACCGACTCGTCTGCTCCTCGTACAGCTGCTGCTGGCGTCGACGCTCCTCCTCATGCTGCTGATACATCTGCTCCTGCTCCTATTGGAGACTCTCTATCAGTGCAGGCTGAGATCGCAACTGATCCTCATACTGTGTAGAAGAAGAATATGCACGAGCTCCTCTCGAGTTATACGCCGACATCGCATCACTGCCATAATAATCTCCGGGAGTCAGTCAAGAGCCGATACCAACTACCCGGCCCTTCTCGAAGGCATACTGGGTGGCCTACATCCATGCCGCCTCATCAAACTGACGGTCAGTGGTCTGATCTGATGACTCGGCCTGACTCTCAGGTCGGGCCTGTGACGCTGCGGCCTCATATGACTCCTGTAGTGGCAATTTAAAATTAAAATTGTGAATATATTATATGCAGTTATTTCTTAAACTTGAAAACAAATAATACTGACCACGATGTGATGCTGACGATCACCTCTGAGCTCCCCAGTAGCAGGATCACTATACATCCTCTGATATACGTTGTACTCCGTAATATCGGGGTGCTCGATAGCCTATAAGAATAAAAAATAAACTGTTAATATTTATAGTTATATAAAATATTTATAAATAATGTACGTACCAGATGCTGTCTATGAGCACTGAAAGAACGACTCCCAGCTCGATGAGTCACCTCCTGTCTCCCCAGATTCTGTCTCTCCACCGATGATCTCCTCTGAAAGGCACCACTCAACCAGTGCGCACATAATCCATCCCATACATGGGATGAAATGTACTTTGGTCGGTGTGCTCTACATGACTCGTCAAAATCTAACACTCATGCTTTCTTCATCACAGCTTTTCTTAAATTGTGCAAAAACTGACGAAGGCGATCACACATGGCCACCTCCCATGCCTCATGGATGGCGTCACACATGGTATCCTCGATCGGATACCATAAACCCTACAAATAAATCCAAATATCAAGTTAGAAATGAAATAATTTTCAAAAAAAAAATTATTTATTTACGTACGTACCATCCAATGGCTGAACATGGCCTTCTGCACATCAATGGGAATCTGTTCCCATGTGGTCCACGGCTGAGAGAAATAGTTGCGCAAAATAGCACTGCCCTGTCCGACTGCTATATGCAGAAAACTGTAAAAATAATAAACATTTATTATGTGAATAGATTAATGAAATCTTAGTCAAATCCACAGGTTATCACACAGGTTATCACACCTCCATGTGCGTGGATCTAACCCAAGATGTGGACGTCGCTCGGGGATGGGGTCAGGAATCATCAATCGTGCAAGACCGTGCCCCCTCCGCGTACTCCCTGGAGCGCCTACAGGCTGAGGGTCATCTGTCAGCAACTCATCCGCATCGAAAGTCAGGTCAGCATCCGCCAACTCACGAAATGTGGCGTCGTCCATCTGAAACAGAAAATGTAAATTTTGTTAGCAAATAATTGATAATTACTATTATATATATATATATACATATTATTATTGTATATAAATACCATGGAAGTCTATTAGTGTTCATCTTCATCATCATCTTCATATATGTCAATGTCATCTTCATATTCCTCCTCAACATCATCGATATCCATTCGAGTTATAGTTGCTTCATCTCTTACCATTTCAAATTCATATGTGACATCATTAACATCATCGTCATCACCGACTCTTAAATGTAGGGTGTCGTCATCGATACTCATGTCTCTTTGTAAAAAAGATTGATTTTGAGTACTCTCTTGAAAAACTTCAATTCTTTTCAGATCAGTGAAAGCACATTTACTTTGACTAAACTGATTGTCTCGAATTTTGATTTTTATTACACTCCACCAATCAGTCACGTCTCTTGATGTAGCACAGTACTTTGCGTAATAAACATGATATGCCTGTTGAACCAATAAGAATGGTTCATTTACTGCGAGAACACTTTTACATTTAATATCGATGATTCCATGAGTCGGATGAACACTCACGCCTCTCTCTGTATCCAACCACCGACATTTGATCATGGTTATGTAATGTTGTCCAAGATAACAGAGTTCAATGATTTCATCAAGTATGCCATAAAATTCAACTTCATTTTCTTGATGATGAGATCCTCTCAAGCTAACTCCACTGTTCATTGTTTTTTTCGATTCCCCATATGCATGTGTGTGGAATCGAAATCCATTCACCACATATGCATTATAAGTTTTAACAAGTTTGGAAGGTGGGTTACTCAATACACACAGCCGTTTGTCAATTTTATCGGCATGTCGAGACACCTGAAAATTTGTGAAATAATTATCAATATAGTAAACTATACATTGAATGAGTTGCTAAAAGATAAAGAATTTATGTTACCAGTTTTTGAAAACACAGAGAGAAATTTTTCAGTCGACGTTTTTCAAGAGAAGCTGCTGTAATTTGTGGAATTTGTTTCTTGATATGATTATCATAAAACCTATAAAAACCAACGTTATTTACTGTAACATAAATGATAGAATAAGTGATATAAACACTTACAGTACAACTGATGTCATCTCTTCATAGTTGAGCAGAACATATGTATGAGCTCTATGATGTTCATCATCTGAAAGCCAGCGTTCATAAACTCCACCAAAACCAAGCTCTGACTGGTTGAAAACAGATAATTGATTGTCAATTTCATCAATATTCTTCTCGTTTCATCCCATTCAGTTGTGTTTTGAAGGATACTCAAATTCAAAATAATGGGAGCAGAAAAAAGATATTTTCTCTTGCAAATAAGATTCTGCAATAGATCCTTCAACAGATGCTTTGTTACGTACTTTTCTTTTCAAATTTTTCATGCATATTTCAAATGGGTACATCCATCTAAACTGTACTGGACCTCCACATTTGGCTTCATATGGAGAATGTAACATCAAATTTTCCATTGAGTCGAAGAAAGACGGCAGAAATATTTTTTCCAGTTTACATATAATTACAACAACATCTTTTTCAAGTTTGCCTAGATCATCATAATCTGCTGTAGCCGCACAAATTTCCCAAAAAAAATGATACATGTCTGTTATGGAATCCCAAATCACAGAATTCAACAGACCTCTTAA
This sequence comes from Viscum album, assembly GCA_963277665.1. Classification (NCBI taxonomy): domain Eukaryota; kingdom Viridiplantae; phylum Streptophyta; class Magnoliopsida; order Santalales; family Viscaceae; genus Viscum; species Viscum album. The sequence goes on from OY728158.1 coordinate 779,791,347, forward strand.
TCCAATGGGTAGCAGTCTTTCCATTATAACATGACAAACATGACTTTTAAATCCAGTAATATGACCATTATTTACACATCTACCCAAATTGGAAGCACAACCATCTGGAAGTCTCAAATATGCAATCCACTGACAAAATAATAAATGGTTTTCTTTAGACACTGTATAAGCTGCTTTTGGTTTCAGTAACCTTTCTGTTCTGACATTCTCAAACAGTTCCAATTCTGGACGGCTGCAAATTTGGGTAAGATCTAAACGTGCATTTACATTGTCTTTGCTCTTTCCTGGCATATCCAAAACTGTATGAAACAAATTTTCAAAACAGTTCTTCTCAATATGAATGACATCTAACATGTGTCAGACCAACAAATCAGACCAATATGGCAAATCCCAAAATATGCTACGTTTAATCCAATTGTGTTCTTTCCCAAAACCAGAAATTTTTTGTTGGTTTATTGTGGGACCAAAAGTGATGGGAGGTAATGAAAGTACAACTGATTTTAACTCCGAACCTAATAGAATTTTTGGAGGTCCTTCCCTTTCAACTGTTCATTTTCTGAAATGAGATCTGTTTCTACGAAAAGGATGATCAGCTGGAAGAAATCTGCGATGACAGTCAAAATAACAAGGTTTCTTTCCATGAATGAGCATAAATGCTTTGTTCTCTCCCATACAGTAAGGACATGATTTCTGACCATGTGTACACCAGCCAGATAACATCCCATAAGCCAGGAAGTCACTTATTGTCCACATCAATGCTACTCTCAGTATGAAATTCTGTTTCGTTGCAACATCATATATACTGACACCAGTACTCCACAATAAATTTAATTCATCAATCAATGATTTCAAATAAACATAAATATTTTTCATCGGATGTCCTGGAATTAGTAAAGTCAAAAAGTTATATGGCTCCTTCATCAACATCCATGGAGGTAAATTGTACAGAGTTAAAAAAATAGGCCAACATGAATACAGACTACCATAAGATCCAAACGGACAGAAACCATCAGTGGAAAGGCCCAGTCGAACATTTCTAGCTTCTAAATAAAAGGATGGATGCACTCTATCAAAATGTTTTCATGAATTACCATCGGCTGGATGATTCACACTTTTATCGGTTGAAATATTCTCTTTATGCCATGACATCATTTGTCGCTGTATTCTTAGACATGAATAAACGCTGAAGTCTGGATGTAAGCGGAAAATATCTCAACTATTTTACAGGAATCAAACCAGACTTCCCGTGTTGTCCTTCTTTATATCTCAGTTGCCCACATGTGGGAAAACTATCCAATGACTCATTTTCCCCAGAATATAAAATGCATTCATTTGAACATGCATGAATCTTCTGACAAGTAAGTCCCAAATTTTGAACCAGCCTCTTACTCTCGTAGTAATTTGCAGGTAAAACATTTCCTTCGGGTAACAGTGTTTTAGGCAAAGAAAATATCTGATCAAAATAGGTGTTTGACATTCCGTTATCAGATTTGATAGCCATAAATTTTTCAACTGCTTCTAATTTTCTCATCTTGCAGCCAGGATATAATGCATCATCAGCAGACTTCAATAACTCATAAAATTCAGACGCTGCCAACTCAGGATTTGAAGCTATATCAGTCGGAGTTTCTGTATGTTGAACAGATGAACCTGCAACATCATGTACTAAATCTTGAAACCGAGATGGATCCGGAATCAAGTTGGTATCACCTGCTCTGGAACTGTGTTCACCATGTTGATACCAAAAAACATAATCTGGTTGAAAACCAAAATGAAAGAGATGTTCTCCCACTTTGTCAAACGTGTCAAACATTCTGAATGCACATTTTCTGCAAGGGCATTTTATTTTTCCTTCTGAAACAAAATCTGGATTTGATGCCGCAAATGATAAAAATGTCTCCACACCCTCTACATATACTGGATTTAAACCAGAACCGTTTGGATTTCTACGTTGATTTATCCATATGCGGTCACCTAATAATGATTGTTGACGACCTCGTTGTTCCATATTTCTCTATAAAATATAAAAGCATTACTAGTTTTGAATAATTTGTTAGAAAAACACTCAAGCTAGGATAATTATAGAGTTTAGATCATACACGACTGACGCAAAATTTTTATTGATATAGACCTAAAAATTGACCCTTTAAGAATTAAATATGTTGAGAATAAAGCAAAACATGTTACAAATATTGATAATTATAATATTATATAAGTTTTTATTATTTTCATAGTACTAATATTATTGGTAATTATTCCTAATTATTGTTAATTATTACTAATTATTACTAATTATTACTAATTATTACTAATTATTACTAATTATTACTAACTATTACTAATTGTTACTAATTATTACTAATTATTACTAATTATTGGTAATTATTACTAATTATTGGTAATTATTACTAATTATTACTAATTATTACTAATTATTACTAATTATTGGTAATTATTACTATTTATTACCAATTATTTGTAATTATTACTAATTAATACTAATTATTGGTAATTATTACTAATTATTGGTAATTATTAGTAATTATTGGTAATTATCAGTAATTATTACTAATTATTGTTAATTATTACTAATTATTACTAATTATTGGTAATTTTTGGTATTTTTTACTAATTATTACTAATTATTGGTAATTAATACTAATTATTACTAATTATTGGTAATTATTATTAATTATTACTAATTATTGGTAATTATTACTAATTATTGGTAATTATTACTAATTATTGGTAATTATTATTAATTATTACTAATTATTACTAATTATTGGTAATTATTATTAATTATTACTAATTATTGGTAATTATTACTAATTATTGGTAATTATTACTTATTATTACTAATTATTACTAATTATTACAAATTATTGGTAATTATTACTAATTATTACTAATTATTACTAATTATTGGTAATTATTGGTAATTATTACTAATTATTGGTAATTAATACTAATTATTGGTATTTATTGGTAATTATTACTAATTATTGGTAATTATTACTAATTTGTTGTAATTATTATAAATTATTACTAATTATTACTAATTATTGGTAATTATTACTAATTATTGGTAATTATTACTAATTATTACTAATTATTACTAATTATTACTAATTATTAGTCATTATTACTAATTATTACTAATTATTGGTAATTATTTCTAACTATTACTAATTATTACTATTTACCGGTAATTATTGGTAATTATTGGTAATTATTCCTAATTATCGGTAATTATTACTAATTATTGTTAAGTATTACTAATTATTGGTAATTATTATTAATTATTACTAATTATTACTAATTATTACTAATTATCGGTAATTATTACTAATTATCGGTAATTATTACTAATTATTACTAATTATTGGTAATTATTACTAATTATTGGTAATTATTACTAATTATTACTAATTATTGGTAATTATTACTAATTAATACCAATTATTGGTAATTATTACTAATTAATACTAATTATTGGTAATTATTACTAATTATTGGTAATTATTAGTAATTATTTGTAATTATCGGTAATTATTACTAATTATTGGTAATTATTACTAATTATTTGTAATTATTGGTAATTATTACTAATTATTACTAATTATTACTAATTATTGGTAATTATTACTAATTATTACTAATTATTGGTAATTATTACTAATTATTGGTAATTATTACTAATTATTGGTAATTATTACTAATTATTGGTAATTATTATTAATTATTACTAATTATTACTAATTATTGGTAATTATTATTAATTATTACTAATTATTACTAATTATTGGTAATTATTACTAATTATTGGTAATTATTACTAATTATTATTAATTATTACTAATTATTACTAAATATTGGTAATTATTACTAATTATTACTAATTATTACTAATTATTGGTAATTATTGGTAATTATTACTAATTATTGGTAATTAATACTAATTATTGGTAATTATTGGTAATTATTACTAATTATTGGTAATTATTACTAATTATTCGTAATTATTATTAATTATTACTAATTATTACTAATTATTGGTAATTATTACTAATTATTGGTAATTATTACTAATTATTACTAATTATTACTAATTATTACTAATTATTACTAATTATTAGTCATTATTACTAATTATTACTAATTATTGGTAATTATTTCTAACTATTACTAATTATTTCTATTTACCGGTAATTATTGGTAATTATTGGTAATTATTCCTAATTATTGGTAATTATTACTAATTATTGTCAAGTATTACTAATTATTGGTAATTATTAATAATTATTACTAATTATTATTAATTATTACTAATTATCGGTAATTATTCCTAATTATCGGTAATTATTACTAATTATCGGTAATTATTACTAATTATTGGTAATTGTTACTAATTTTTGGTAATTATTACTAATTATTGGTAATTATTACTAATTATTGGTAATTATTGGTAATTATTCCGAATTATTGGTAATTATTTTTAATTATTGGTAATTATTCCTAATTATTGGTAATTATTCCTAATTATCGGTAATTATCGGTAATTATTGGTAATTATCGGTAATTATTGATAATTATTGGTAATTATTAATAATTATTCCTAATTATTCCTAATTATTACGAATTATTACTAATTATTACGAATTATTACTAATTATTACTAATTATTACTAATTAGTACTAATTATTACTAATTATTACTAATTATTGGTAATTATTGGTAATTATTCCTAATTATTACTAATTAGTGGTAATTATTATTAATTATTAGTAATTATTACTAATTATTGATAACTATTAATAATTATTACTAATTATTGGTAATTATTACTAATTATTGGTAAGTATTACTAATTATTGGTAATTATTACTAATTATTGGTAATTATTACTAATTATTACTAATTATTCCTAATTATTGATAATTATTGATAATTGTTCCTAATTATTAGTAATTAAATGAATAATTACCAATAATTAGGAATAATTACCAATAATTAGGAATAATAACATTATTAGTATATTTTATTATTAATATTAAATTAATATAATTTTCTAATTTATATACAATTCTCCTTTCATCTGTGTGTTTTCTATCTCCACATACAAATAATACATGCGGAGACAGCAAACACACAGATGAAAAGAGAATTGTATATATATAAAGAATTATATTATTTTAATATTAATAATAAAATATACTAATAATGTAATAATGTTATTATTCCTAATTATTGTTATTTATTACTAATTATTAATATTTATTCTTAATTATTTAAAATTATTACTAATTATTCCTAATTACCATTAACTATGAACAATACTAATAATTTAAATTTATTAAGTACCAAAACAATGTAAACATAATTAAATTACAACTAATTAAGAATAATTGAAACTAATAAAAAATTAAAAATAAATATTAAATTAAAATGCACATAAATACCTTGAAAATTGATCTGAGGTTGATCTCTGATCATTCTTCAAAACTTCAATATCAACTCCGGAGAAAAAAATTAAACTTGAGAAAAACTGAACTTTAGAAATAAAATTTTGAGAGAAGAAGAAGATGGAGTTTGAGAATGATTTGAAAAAAAACAGATGGGGGTATTTATAGGTTAGATTATTTGCGACGGGTACCGTCGCAAATACCTTAGCCATCATTTATTACGGTCAACGGTTAAATAGTTATTTGCGAAGGGTCCCGTCGCAAATAACCACCCGCCGACATACTATTTGCGACGAGGGAATATTCCCGTCGCAAATACCTTTTACCGCCGCCGGTTATTTGCGACGGGAATATTCCCCCGTCGCAAATATGTTTCCCGCGATTTGGCGCGCAAAGCGCGCCAGTCCTTTTGCGACGGGGAAAGCTATCCCGTTGCAAAAGGCTACTTATTTGCGACGAGATTTATTCCCGTCGCAAATAACCCGTCGCAAATACCCATTTTTCCCGTAGTGCTCCAACATTCCTTCTATCAAATGTTTTAATAATTTTATCATCACCATTTAAATCTTTATTAGCTCTTGGTTTTGAGTTATAACCTATTTCAACATTGACATATGAATACTTTACCCATTTCTCTAAATATTTGTCACTTTAAATACTTCAAGATTTTTCACAATCAATTCTGGAAGGTCGATACGATGATTATTCCACTACTGATAGAAAGAAAATTTATCAATTTTAGAATTTTAATCTTATTCTTCATCTTCATTCTATTTATCATTTTTGACTTCATCATAAAGAACTCATTATATAATATACTATTATTTTAATCACTTTATACTTAAATACCTTCTCTTTCTTTTTTTATATTACCAATTCCTACAGTATTTTCCTCTGATTTGAGAAACTCCATGTGTGTTTGTTCATCAATTCTTATATCGGCCTTTCAACTAGTGTCGAATCAGATTATATTTCTTTAGATGTTGATGATTCCTTATAATGACTTTACTATTTCCATTTTCTACAATAGCAGGAACTTCAACATTAACAACATCAATTTCAAGAAATGACACTCCGACATCTGGATTTATTTGATCGAATTGAGTTGGGGGTATAATTCGGGAAGCATTATCTGAATCCATTTACAATCATTTCATCAATATATTACATAATAGAGACTTTTTTAATTTTTTTTCTATATCTTATTCTTTATTTTCCCTTTCTAGAGTATCTGAAATATGATGTTTTAAGGTCAAAGCCTCTTTTGGATCAATAGTGATCTAAGGACCACCTTCTATTCTCTAAGCCTTATTTCTTATCCATTCATCCTCAATATCATATAGACCTAAAAATATTATCTTTAATTTATGAGGATGTGAAGTCTCTGTTTTTTTTATACCATGATCAAACTGGCCATTTTTCCTTGTCTTTTGAAAACATTTCTTAGGTTTCTTAGTGGGTTTTTATTTTGGAGCAGTACCACCAGAAACGTCAAAAAACATTCTTCTTTATCTATCAAAACCAAATTCCATTTTCTTCAGAGTATCATTCCTGATGAATTAGATTCCCAATTTCTTAAACTTATCCAATTATGAAAAATTTAAACACTTCATGTACTCAAGCATTTAATTTATCATCACTAATTGAATCATACTAATAATATATTTAATAAAACCAACATTGAGTTTGAAAATGGTGAGCAAAATGTATCCAATAAGATATATTTTCCAATTTATAAGTAAATACAAAACAAAAAAATTAGTGGCCATTGATATATCTCGATATCCTTTACCCAGAATTAAGAAACCTGTATTTTAGATTAAAATTACCTGATTATTCTGTGTGTGATAAGCCACCTTCCTAAAGCTTTCATAATGATCAAAAAAATTAATCATCTACAATATTTTAATTAAAATAACCAATATTATCATGTAATTTATGATAAGGAAAAATTAGTCCCTACCCGATAGAATTCCAGAATATATTGTAGTTTACCTAAATGATATCTAATATCATTTTCCATAAATTGGGAATAAAACATTTTATTATCATTCATATATTAAAAAATTGGCTTAACCATAGAATTATAGTGTAATATGAAGATATAATAAATCAATATCTTCATCAGATTTTTCTACACACAAATATTCCCAACTGTGGAATTCTATAATTTCCATTAGTGCAGAACCATATTTTTATAAAAGGTTTTCTAAATTATTTTTTTGTTGAATACAATAAATTCAATGAAATCATTATCAAAAAACATTGTATTCTAGGAAGAAAATGTTGATTTGAGGATAATGAATGCTTTTATTTATGTCTCTTGAGTTTGAAATCACTTAAATAGAAGAATATTGTGATTTTTGATGCATGAAATGGGGTACCCCACATTATATAAGTGATTGGTGTGATGATTTGTCTTCCAAATCAAATCCAATGGATAATATTTAAGTCAATATCATATGATGGTTGAATATACATAGAGGAATGTTTTAAGATATTTTTTTATCTCTTGAGGTTTAAAAAAATTCATCATATTGAATGTGAAGAAAATAATTTTAAAATATATTTAATGAAATCTAAAAAAAGGAAAACAATAAAAAAGATAAACAATCTTAATGAAATAGTGTAAGAAATAAGAAGAATAATAATACCTTTCATAGTTGGATGGATTTATCAATACTACAACAATGTTCTCGTTTTATTTTTAAAACTAATTATACAAGAATAGATTTATGAGATTGAGTATTGTAGTTTTAAAAAAATAAGGTCTCATTAAGAAAAGGTTTTATGAATTAAAATAATTTTCATAAAACAAGTTTCCATAAAATTTATAATATTTTCGGAGTGTGTGGGTTATTTTTAGAACACTGACATTGAATATTTTATAATGAAACACGAGTCCTGAAATCCTGTTATGATAATTTTTTGATTCAAAAACCATTAAATTTTGTAAAATGATTAACCTATCTACTCCCCCCTGTGAGAAAAGTATCTTATTGTAACGAGATTGGTAAAAAAGAAGTAGATATGAATAATCATATTACATTTATCATTACAAGAATATAATTAATGTGTTAAAATATATAGTAAGTTAAGGGTTTGATAAAAATATCAGCAAGTTTTTCTTGCACTTTGATGAATTGTATAATGATATCTCCTTTGAGTGTGTGATCCCTAAGAAAGTGATACCTAATATCAATGTGTTTTTCATAGTAGTGATGTTAAAGTATTTTAATTATGGAAATGGAGCTTCTATTGCCACATAATATTTAATTTTTGGTAAAACTCATCACATAGTCAATGAGTGTGTGTTGTATCCTCTAGACATGGTCGCAATAGCTTTCAGTTACCATATATTCAACTTTGTCAATGTAAAGGGTTATGAGTATTATTTTTTACATGACCATAAAACTAATGAATCTCTTAAGAAATAAAACGCATCAGATGTTCTTTTCCTATATATTCTACAACTTTTAAAATTAGCATATGAAAACATTTAAATTCAGAAATATTTCAAAAATATTAGAAAATTCCTAAATCCATAGCTCCCATTACATAATTAAAAATTAATTTTAAAAATTTTAGATGGGATTATTTTTTATTTTCAAGATACAATACACATAAGCATAATGAAAATATTATGTCATGATTACTAGATATTATGTAAACAAGATATTTAATCATACCTCTGAAAATGTTTTGATAAACCGGTTTCCCAGCCTTATCAAGATCAAGTGTGTTTAAGGTTTCGATTCAAGTAATTATACTAATAGTAATTTTGAATCCAAAATTTTCAAGAAGATATTTGATATACTTATGTTTAGATATATATGTTCTTCTACGGTTTTTTATAAATATGAATACCAAGGAAAAAGGTTACTTCACACATTATACTCATCTCACACTTTGATTTCATATGATCAAAAAAGGTATCTCTTAAGGGTTTTTGAGTTTATTCAATTAATATTTCACCAAAATATATTTGAATAATAATAATATTTTTGTTAAATTTTTTTATAAAAGGGTAGGATACATAGGCCCCATAATGAAGTTTTTTTATAACTAAAATACTCTTAATATACCATACCGTAATCTAGGGGCTTGTTTTGGTCTATATAATGATTTGGTATGTTTATAAAAGGATAAAATATATTTTTAATTTTAAAATACATGGGGTTTTTAAACATTATCTTCCTAAAATAAATATCCATTAAGAAAATAACTCTTCAAATCAACCTAAAATGTATTGTAATTAAAGAATGTTTCAAAAAATATTAGAATAAAAATAGATTCTAATCTTGTTACTTGTGTATATAATTCTTCATTGTCTGTGAATTCGCATTGGTTATATCCCTTAGCTACTATACTGACATAATTTTCAACAATTATTCTATTTTCACAACATTTTGAAGCCCATTTTACTATAAATATGATAGTATATTTAGGCTGTTGAAACATGGCCCAAACATTGATCATATCAAATTCATTGGTTTCATCTTGTATCGACATAATCCAACCCCATCACCAAAATCCTCATTACAATTTTTAGTTTCAAATTTTGAACGAACATATGGATGTTCAATTTCATTTCTTAAGGAACTTCTAGTCTTATCTAGTATATCAATATCACAAATGATACTATCACTAGGACTATTTCTCAATAATAGTCTATTTCTTGGGTTTTGAAAACTCTATTCATTAACATTATGTATATAATATTCATGAGTAAATATTTCATAAAAAATTATTGTGTATATTCCTTATAAGACCAATTTTATAATGATGGTTGAAAATAAATTTTTGAAATAACATCCATGGAGGATGTATGTTGTTGATGATTGAAAAAAAAGGACTTGTTTCATCAAACAAAACATCTACTATTTCCACAATAGTAGAATAGTTTTTATTACAAACCATATATGACTTAGATATAGTGGTATTGCATAATAATTTACCTTTATTAGACTTGGGTGAAAATTAATATAGTCTATTTTCAAATTTTTGATGAATACTTGGAATTAAAAAAGAATTACGTATGAATGTTTTGGTTTTTGATGATGACACAACTCATAAGAGTTTTTATTATGATATGGTCAAATTAAAAATCGATTTATAGTTTAGCAGGTTGTACTAAATGCTTCATCCCCAAAATTTATAGAAATTGGGTTTTCACTCAACATTTTTCTGGTTATTTCTTGAAGAATATGATTTCTTCTTCCATCAACACTATTTTATTGAGGGATTATTGGATATGAAAAGTTATATTCTATACCATCCTTACTTAAAAAAGTTTAAAAATAATTTTTTTAAAATATCCAACAAGATAATAATGAATATTTATCAAGTTAAGGTTTTAATCGTTTTTATCTTTTTAAAAGAACGTTTTAAAATAATAAAGGGATTAAGATTTATTATTGAGAAAATAAACACATGTATATCAAGTGTAATCACCAAAAATGACATATAAAAAGTATTTTCCTCCAATACTCTAAATTGTTGTGGAACTGAATAAATCCATGTTCACTAATTGTAAATTATCAATAGTGATGCTTTACTAATAAGTTTAAATATATACTTATATTAAATACCATATTGAAAATTGTCAAACACTTTTGAACAATAAAACCTGTTTTTGAGTAGATCCTTAAAAAATATTTTCTTAGTCATCATAGATAAGTTTCTTAAGTTATAGTGTCTTAACAATATACAACATAACCAAGATTGATCCTTTTTATTATAGAGACAAGTTATGTATTTACTCCAAAGTTATTCTAAGTTAAGTTTGTAAACACTCACATGATGATTTTCATAATGAATAAATTCATTCATGGTAATTTTTACAATACATTTAGAATTTCTAAAATTTTCAGGGTAACCTTCATCACATAATTATATTATGATTATAAGGTTTTTCTTAAGATCATTAACAAATATGAAATTTAAAATTAAATATTTTAAAATATAAACTATGTTACATATTTTGATAATCACCCCTTGATCATTATCTCCAAAAGTAACTTTTCAACATTTCATATTGATGATATATTCAATGAAATATTTGTTTCCGGTTATATGCCAGGAATAACCACTATCAATGCACTATGTATTATTTTTTCTGAAACTTTTTCTCTTTTCATAAAAACCAAACATTAGAATTTGGGTTTGTAAACCTTATTGGGACCAAAAATGATAGAATTTTTTTGGTGAATCTAAATCTGTTTTGAGATATAATATTTTCGGAAGTAAACATATTAATATTTTTATATTGAGAAATTACCTTTTCTAATTCTCTCAACATTGATTTTTTTTAAAAGTGGTACATTTTTAGGAACAATGTAATTGTAGCTAAAAAATATCTTTTTCATTATAACCAACTCTAGAACTAATTCAATGTGAACAAAATTTTTTATACATTGTATTAGAGTTTTCTTTATCATTAGTAATGGTTGACAAAAATATCTTGAAAGAAGAAATTTTAAATTTCAGTTTTATAACTAAATTCTTATAATTTTTAATAGATTTCGAATTGATATTATTGAAACTAATTTTTAAACTATATTTTTCAGAAATAAAATTTTAATAATTTATATAAATAATAACTTGTTAAAATAGAACTTATCAATTTATTTATAAATATTTTATACTTATTTTGTTAAAATATTTATCCTGCAATTTTACTTATTATGTTTTTTTATAAATTTAAATTACGATTTTCTAATAACATTAAAAAATGTTTGACCTCACAATATAAAAGTAATTTTTTATATTTTAATTAAGGGGATTCTTCAGAAAAAGATATTTATTCCTTTTATAAAGGATAATAAACATTAAAATAAATATGTTCAATGTTCTCAGTGGTGCATACCGTAGCCTTTTAAAAAAATCTCTGGTAATTATGTCTATAAGACTAATGTCACACTATCCAAATCATTAAATATCAAAAGTATCATATGAAAAATCTCCTCCATTTTCACTATAAAAAACATTATATTTGAGGAGTTTATTTTTCTATGGATTATAAAATCTATTGGAATTAATTTAAAAAATTCATGTTTCTCTTATTTTTCTTTTTATAAATGGACAATATTGTCTGATGTGTCTAGATTTCTTTTACATATACCATGTAACTTTATTATTCATATCATTCAAAACTGTATTATCTTTATTATATGGGAATTTTAAATCCTTATTACCAACAATATTCTGTATCCTTATGGTAATATTAGAATTTTTTTTTCTGAATTCTCCAAAGTACTAGAATCATAATGTATAACAAATTTATTATTTCTTGATTATAAAAAAACTCTTCAAAAAGTTTGGGATTTAGTAAGAAAATTAGATGTCGCAAAATCAACTTAACAATTATTCCATTTCTATTTCTCTACATCACTTTTCAATTTATGTTCATATTTCATCATGGTTCCAACAATATCATCCAGAGTGATATTATTAACCTCCCATATTGTTTCAATAGCTTCCAACTTAGATTCTCATTCATTGAACTTCATATCAATGATTTTCACATATAGAATATCATCATCTTATACTTTTTCACCAATTGAGTGTACATAGTTTATCATGTTTATTAATGTTTAATATATCTTGGTGAGAATTTCTCCATATAAGAAATCAAAATTTTGATAATCATCTCTGAGAATGGCACTCCTAGTTTCAAACAATATATATCTATCAAAAATTTGTAACCACTATCTTCATCCAAATATGGTTAGTTGCTTCAAAGGATGATATTTGAATATCTATTATTCTAGTAATAAAACATAACAAAGTTTTCTTTATTCTATAATCCAACTAATATTCTTATTTGTTAGGATATGAGAAAGAGATTACTTCTTTACCAATAATTCTTCAATATCAAGTGAGAATCACCAAATTATCTACCCCTATTTTGATAATTAAAGTCTTCATTATATCTCTCCTACATTCATAGCCAGCTCCCTGAAAAATAGTGAGTGTACTTGGATTGATATTAATTATGGATGTAATATTAAATCCTTCAATCTTAATAGAAACTTTTTCTTTTCCCCAAACACCATAGTGTAACAAAAATATATACAAAAACATATCAGGATCTGAAAAGTAAGCAAAATTGTTCAACAAGTATATGAGCAATGGAAACCTATTATGATACCAATTATTGGAAATAAATATGTGTTATATTGTTGATAGGGTCAAAATACAATGTTTAAAGTGGATCTATGATAATAGGAGTGGGGGTGAATTGTAGTTTTGAAAAAACTAGCTAAAAAGAGATTGAACTAAACAAATGCACAAACATATTTAATTAAAAAGATCCTATAAGGAATTTTCCCTCAGTCTAATTTCCAATTTATCATAATCACGAATTATTTGGATATATCAGAGAAAATTAATAATAATCATAAAGAATATGATTAGATCATAATCAGAATCGACATGATTATTTTTATGTGATATAATTGTAATCACAGAAGACTCAATTACAATCATGTCCAAAAATATAATTCATAGAAGACATGATTAACGGTTAATTGTTTTTATCAAATTCATACATGCTATGATAAAAAATTACAAACTAGAAAAATGGAATAAAAGACTTATAAAAAATAAATTATTTAATAGAAATAATATAATAATGAATTATATCTATTTAAAACATCATATCTGTTTTAATTGTAAGAGTAAGGTGTCCACAAATCCTAAAAAAAGGTATCCCATGTTATATACATACAAAAATGTCATTATTTCCTCAAAAAATTTCTATATATGATGATCAAAATTTTCCAATCATTCTTTCCTTAGTATCCCTTGATCTGATTAATCGACCCTATCTTACTATCCTCACAAGCCCTTGATCAAGAAGATCAGATTCTTTGTTTTTCTATCCCTGCAAGAGCTTGATCAAAAGATCAGATTATATGTATTTTAATCCCCATAAACCCTCGATTGTAATCCTATATTAGATGTAGGATTACAATTCAAAGGTATACATAAGGGGGTGACCTAACAATTTTTCTTTAAGAAAAAAATTCTAAAATAATTTCAAATGAATAAGAATAAGCCATTCACGCATTTTAATCTTCTTAGATCTCACACAATGAGAAATTGTGAATGAAATCAATTAGCTCAGAATTTATCGTGATCCTCTCCAAACTCATTGAATAACAAGGTATTTATATGTGAGATTTCCAATGGATATATTTTCTCACAATAGTCATGTTTTCTTATAGTTTTTTATAATTACTAGGGAACCTTGAATTTGACAGCTCATAACATTCTGGAACAAAATAATGCCTGATTCCATATTGAATTCACACCACTATAGTGTACAATATGTTTTATTAAGATCTAAATTAGTTTTTTTCAATTCCGAATTTAATATTGGTTAGTCTGATGTACTTCCTTGTAAATGTCATTATAATAATATTTAAGAGTGTAAATCTGATGTTCATTAGTTCCAAAATCAGTACAATTATAAAGAATATGGGAATATGAAGAAAAGAAAAAAATTTATAAATAAGATCTGATAATGATGAATCCAATGTTCAATGAATCTATATTAATTACTATAATTGTAATAAAGAATGCTATTTTCTATTCATAAATTATTTATGACTAATTATATGTATGGTAAAACAATTTTGTTTAAGAAACATTCTAAATGAACTTTGTAAATAAGATGTTAGTAAACATGTATTTATTAATGAATTTATGATTTTCCAAACAAATTTAATGAAAAAATCATAATTATAAATTTTGACATAACAATGAGACAATAGATAGAAGTTTCAGAAACATCCTATTCCTTAAACTATGATAGTTATTTACATAAAATATAATAACACCCATGTTATTAACAAAAGTTATATTCTCTATCCTCAATCACTATTTGATCATTTATTTGTAAACCATCCATCTAATACCAATTTCCATTCCCATATCACAATTAGACAATTGAGATGTTCTGGGTAAATCAATTATCCATTTTTTATTTATGAGTTATTCACTTAAAATTCTACCTCTAACGTTTTATATTTCTCTATACACTCAATAATATCACATAACCTCACCCCATATTTAATAGATAAAAAGAGATATCAAGAGAAAATAATTACAGGGTTCATTTAAATCTTGAGAACCTATTTCATTTCATTTCTACTATACCTCTATATAGATTCTCTACTAACATAAACAAGATTAAAAATACATCATAAGTAACTAGTTCCACACTCCAATAATCAATCCTCATGTTGATCCTAGTTCTTCTCTTCAGAGAACAATTCTACTAACACATTTAGTTGTGTCCCTCTAAAATGTCTTCATTTAACCTCTTCATGATAGGTTATACCCCCACCATCTATCCTCTTCCCAAAAAAGTTATAAACCCTGGATACATGATAATCCTGCTTTTTTATTGATCTAGTGTAGAAATATCCTCCTCTCTATATGGACCTCATCCATTATATGGTTAGACCACATTTCTCTTTTATAATTTATTTATGATCTTGAAAATATCAATGAAAATTATACTAGTATCAAAAAATCCTATTAATCTTGAATATATATATATATAATAAAATATAATCACTACAATTTTTTTTATAATTTTCATTATAAAAATTCATCCCAATAATACACCATCAGATATTCTTTCACAGGTACACTTTTCCCATTACACCAATATCTGGTAGTCTTTTTCCATTAAAATATGTTTGATGCACCTCCGTCTAATGAAACTCAGACTGACAGGGTTTTATCCAACATAACATGGAATGATGTTCCTCTATTCAATAATTTTTTTATCTAGCAATCTATCCATATGATACTTCTCTATATGATGGATCTCGATCTGGTCTCCCCTATCCGGTGTACATCCATCCAATGAACTTATGTCTAATACACATATTATTCAACCAAGTAGTTTCTTGGTCAGAGAAAAACAATATTATCTCATTAAAAATCAAAATTTTTGTATACCTTGAAATAAGAATAGATATAATTGACCTCTCATTAATTTATAGGATTGGAAACCTTTTATATGTAAGGAAAAAACACATGATTCACATTTCAACTTCCTACCTAACTCAAAATTCATTTGAATAACATAAAACCTATTTTAACATCAAATTCAACATTATTCATCAATGACTACTCAAGTCTTATAATAAAGGATAAACATAAAACCAACCTAAAATTATATCTTAATTTACGAATATTTAAAGTATAACTCAATTTCATCATGAATATTTGTAACATACCAATAAATTGTATAATGTTATTCTGAAATTTATTTTTTAAACAAGGAGAATAATTTATGAATATTCCTTCCGTATTACACTACAACAAAACCTTCATTTACAAATCATCACTTATTATCATATTATAGACACCTAGTGTCATGGACCAACCTAGGTCAACCCGAAAACAGTCACCCGAGCTGACTCATGGTAGGTCCCGAAGTGCTTTCTTGATCCCCATAGGATGATAACTAGTGTCGGGCATCAACAGAGTACACAAATGGAATAATTATTACCTATAAAAAATAATGACATCAAAATTGCAAAAGATGATAAAGAAGCCCAGTATATAAATGAAATTAAACTGAATATCATTTTTACAAGAAACTAGAAAAACAACCTAGTCACATAACACAACCAACCAAAAAAGTATACCACATGATCTCCATGTGACCCCACATGTCACTCTCTAATACAAAGTTCAAATGTCACCAAATGAGATCGAACTCATGTTTAATGTCCACAATGGATACAAATAGGAAAGAACTATAGATGTGAGTATTAGAACTCAGTAGGGTTAACCAATTATCTATTACAAATTCAGGTCCTTTAAAATAAAAAAACATCAATTTCATGTTTTAACTATAATATATACAAGTATGGTTTTCTACATGTTTTACATAAATAAATTACAACCCCTTTCCCTGATTTATTTCCTAAACAATGTCTATTACAATAGTGATACCAAAACAACATTAAGTGGAACAAGATATTTAAATTTCGAACATGCACACATAAGGATAAAACACCATTTTATTCTTAAAAAAACATTCATAAACCATTTGAAAAAATATCATGTTCCATAGAAAACGCCACACAATATGGCACTATAAAAAAATGTAATAAGGGAAATGGAAATAATCATACAAGTGTATCAAAAATAATTGAATAAATTTGAGAGCTAATAAGAATATCTGAACATAGGAGATCAAGAGAAATCCCAAACATACCAATACAAGAGACCCCATATCTGGTATTATGCCACATATGATGAAATTTGAAACTCCCAAATGTCCAAACACCTTAACTCTGGACAGGCCGAGGGTGCCACTCCTATAATAATAAACCCCAATATATTTATCTACAATGGGTCACTGGTCAGTATGTGACCTATTAGTGTGAAAATATTTCCCATAAAATTCTCTCAATATTCCAGGTTCCAATGTATTATTTTTATAATGGGGGTGAGACAACTGCTTCCATTCAAGCATCCAATCAAAACATATATATACTAATTATTCACGAAACACCCACCCTAATTCTTATTAAGGACTAATATAATTCTCCATAATAAATAGAACACAGAGAGTTACAACCAAGTAACCATGATATTGGATCTAAAGGATTCTATAGTGAGGTCATCCCATCCAATATGCATAGAAAAGTCATGAAAAACATTCTGTAGGGGTTTTTATAATAATTTTTTTCATAATTATCACATTGTTTCCAAATTGGTCTCTATACATTTCTCAAAAAAGAAATATTCCTGAATAATGAAAATCCACTTTTCATAATGTATGTAGTAACACAATTTACAATTTCAAAATCATTTAGAAAATTATCATAAAACCTTTATGATAAACTTTCAGAACAAAACCATTTTTATCAAATGAAAATTGGGCCATTCACTAACAATACAAGCCAAAACATGCTGACAACCAATACCCATTTCTCAAAAAACCAATAATCACTTGGGAAAGCCATACTAGGCACCCAAAAAGTTATTTCGAATAATTATAACATGTTTACAATTAAAACTATGAATTTTATACCACATGTTAATAAATGAATAAAACCATACATTAAATCAAACACTAGGTGTGTTTTATTTAAAAAACAATTTCTAGTAAAAACAAAACAAGGCTTAAAAATGAAATTTACACACCAAAAAATTGAACCAACTATACCAAATCAATATTTATAAATTAAAAAATGTGAAAAAATAATGAAACCGACTATTACTAAATTAAATAGAATATTTCTTGAGAAAAACTACCTTGGATCTGTGGTGAAATGATAACACACCACCAAGACTATTTCGGTAGTTTTCTAAAACCATAGATTTACAAATGGAAACAATTAATGAGAGAACCCCCCAACATAATCAAAGAAAAAATGAAAAACCCTATGTAACAATGTCCTTAGGAGAAGGGAAAATAAAATAAAAATTATAGGAGAAAGGATAGAGAGATGAGAGGATGGGGTTTACCTTGAGAGGTCCAACCATACCCCTTGAAATTATCCCTTTGATCCACAACTATGGAAGGAGGATAAGGCATGAAAATAAATGGGAGAGACCCTTAGGGTCAGACAAACAAGGAGAGTGAAAGAGGGTGTGTTTTGGGTAAAAAAATCCTTAGAGGGTATAATTAGAAATCCAAAAATTTTAAAATATGGGATAGCCGCAAGGTTAGGTAGTACGGTTTAACAAACATTGAGGAAACCATGTGGATGACACAACCCAAGGATGGAACGAAATCATTTTTTTTTGGGAATCGATACCACGGTTTCCAAAACCATGTGTTAGCCATATGGTGTGTTTTGTAACTGGCCACATGGTGTCCTGGACTGGCTGAAAGGTTGGATCTAACTCTGCACCAACCATGTTCTAGAGACATCCAAGTCCAAATATCCTTGGTTTCTCTAAAAAATTCCGAAAGAGCCAAGGATAAACCTTTGTAATGAAATAGACAATGAGAAACATCAAAAATCAAAACACATCACACCCATAACATGTGAAAAAGACTAAAATTCCAACCGATCTAGAGCATAAGACAAAACTAGAAAATCATGGTGTAACATTTCTCCCCATCATTAGTGATTTCTGCCCTTTGAAATCCACAAAAAATTATAGCCAATTTATCAATGCCTAAGGATTCCATATAAACATAATCCAACCCATTAATCCAAGAACATTTCACCCACCCTTAATAGTACTCAAGACCAAAAACCGAAACGAAAAAACAACTTGCAACTAATATCTGAGAACCATGGAAGCATCAAAGCACCACATACACAACCAATATAAAAAATATCATTGGGCCCTCTCCCATGACTCCAAACGCTCACCCACACTAAGGAGGAAAATTAAAAATCATCAACATTAAATGAATCCAATTTTACTAGATTAAACTGAAACCAATACAGAAATAGATCTCCAGTAGATGGGAGACCCGAACAGACTCCCCACCATTAGAAATAAATTATAACCTGATGGAATCTTAATAGAAAACTCAATGATACCCAAATTCTATTTCCCTGCTATTAATAACATCCTAATTACAACTAAATAATGATTCATCACAAGCAGAAACTAGGCATCTCCAGCATAAGACAACACAAAAATACCTTACAATGGTATATGAACCCATTCTATGAAAAATGCATCCATATTTATTAAACTAACCACCCCTAAATGGAGGGGACAAGAACATGGACAAAAATTTCAACACAGACAAAATACCCTCACCAGAGGGGTTGGAAGGGAAGTGACTTAATGAATGGACCACTAATCCCAAACCATAAAATACCCAACACTCAACCCTCAAAAAACTAAGACAACACCTAATTAACATGGGTGGTCCACATAGGGATAATGATAACAAACTCACAACCACAAAGAAGAATTCATAGACATAGTGTGAGGGGTA
This sequence comes from Viscum album, assembly GCA_963277665.1. NCBI lineage: Eukaryota > Viridiplantae > Streptophyta > Magnoliopsida > Santalales > Viscaceae > Viscum > Viscum album. The sequence goes on from OY728158.1 coordinate 779,811,760, forward strand.
TGTCCACCATGAACTTTGTAACTAGAGGTAATTCTCATCTATAGATAAACCACAATACAAAAACTAGAAATGTCACACGAAAATAGTGGCGCCACAACCATAACCACTCTCTTTAAACCTATGGGGTTCCTGAATATACACCAGCTTCACTCTAGAACATTTGGATGGGGAAATCATGTATGAAGAATATTTTAGCACATAGTTAGGTGCTGTTAAACCCTTAACTAAAACTACTTCTTTAAAAAACATACCTTTCACCCATATAGGATGTCATAGATGTACAACACCATTATCTATAACTCCAAATGAGGAGAATAATGAACATAAATCATGGATAACCACACAAAAAATCAGAGATCACAACTTATATAACGTAGAGAATTAACATAATGTAAAAGAATTTTAAACTAATACCACACACCTCCCTATTCCAACACAATGACTATGGAATCATTTAAAGAGGTTGATTTAACACTCGAAACTCATAAACTAAATCTATAGGTTGATGAACCATAAATCCTTCCAAACAAAAATCACAATGGTGCCAAAAAACTATGATCTCTAAAAAAAATATCATGACTCAAGACCCACATAAGACATGAACCAAATCAATGGGAAACCGAATAAAGGATTTCCCAAAATAATAATTTTCAAGAAGCCTGCTAATTCAGTGATTCAAGGCCAAATTACCAATAGAATCCCATAACAAAACACAAAATGAGCATCACTTGTAGATCAAGTGGAAGAGCACACCAAATAACAACAATTCTATGATATAGAAAAACATTCCAATAAACATTGGATTATAAAAACACCACAAATTTTATGCTAAAAATAATTTTTTAAAAACTAATCCACTTGGTGATTTTTTCACACTCACCAATGGTTTTCAATCATGTCTCAGTCAAATGTGCATTTCTATGACACCGTGAGAACCCAATAACCATACCATACTAGGAATCCATCCACATTTCTATATAAAACCATGCATGTGGGAACCCATAAAAACACCAAAGGTTAAAAAACAATCTCATTTTCCAAAACAAACAATTCAACTCAATTCAAAAATAAATTACATTCCTAAGGAACACCAACCACCAAGTAAAATTTTTTTACCAGTCTTGAAAAAAAGTTCCAAATACATCCATCATAAATCATTTTCATCTCATTCAAAATATTTTTTAAAAAATTAAACAATTATCTTTTTACAAAAACCAATTTAGTTTAATATCCATTCCGGTTTACTTAAAACAATGTCAAAATCATACATTCCATTTCAACAATCCATTTTCCATTTTCTTCAATTCAGCAAATTCTCTTTTCATTAACCTCTACCCATCAAGATCAAAAACCATTTTGATTTTTAAAAATCCCTATTATAAAAACACAAACTAGTAAAAACCGATTTCTATAACCAATTTTTACATTAAAAACATTTTAATTCAATAAACCAAAAGATTAGATTTAGGAAATCCAATGTAATTAAACCATTTCATCTTTCCTCAAAGATCTATTTTTAAAAATCCCATATTTAGAAAATCATTATTAATGAAAATTATTAAAATCCATTTTCTATATTTCAAAACCCAACCATTCTATTGAAACACCATTTATATCATTCTCACACAAGGATTTTAAAAATAATTTTCAAAATTCAAGAATACTCAAGGATACCCACAAGAGGGTACTAGTATCGGTGGGTGAATTGACCATATGGTTGGAGGCCACATGCCAAATAAACCAGAAATATATAGGGCCTTATACGACCATCTCCCCAGTTCCACAAGTCTTTCTAGTCCCTATGAGATCAGGAAGACCATTGGCCCTACTCCACTTGTCGTATCCCATTCTATAAAAAATCCCAAAAGAGAATAAAAACTAACAAAACTAGAAATCCCATGGAATCCCAAGGATTAGAATGAGAAATAGTTCGGGACATAATTCCCTCACCTACTCCATAAATCCTGAAAATCCTACTCCATATACCTTGTCATCCCCCAATAACAAAGGGTGCTCTAAAAAGAAAGGTCCCCAATGAGCCAACCTCCTTCAGTAACATTTTTTCATCAAACAACCTTGGACAAAAATGAACCATTCACTCGATTCAATTTTTGGAATAGAATGATGAAAGTTCTTAATCCTCATGGGCTGGAACCTGTGTCGTGCATCAAACTAGTGTATAAAGGGAATGATTTTTTCCAATAAATAAAAAATGAAAAATAAATTTTATAAGATGATCAATAATCCCATCATATAAATTAATCTTAACTATATATCATTTATACATGAAACTGGAATTTCAACCAACCTACACAACATAACCAACTAGAATATAGAGACCACATGATCTCCATGTGACCCCGCAGTCACTCTCCAACACAAGGATCAACCATCGCCCAAGGTGATCAAACTCAAGCTGTACCTGGACAAGGGATAAAAACAAAAAATCACTATAGGTGTGAGTATTAGAACTGATTAGGCTATCCTGATTATCTATTCACATTTCAAATCAACTAATATAAAAGAAAAATTAATTCATGTTTGAATTACAATCTATACAAGTATGATGTTATACATTTTTTCCTTAAAAACAATGTACAACCCATTTTCCTTCTTAATTTCTAAAACCAAGTCTATTCTAATAGTGATACCAACACCTATTTATGGAAAAGTGATACATACATTTTTTAAATAGACACAAGGGGATAAAGCACCATTTTCTTTTTAAAACAATTTTCACAAACCATTTTAAAATGAACACATCAATTTCTATGGAAAACAAAACATAAGAAGGCCCAACATTAAACATGAAAAAATGGAAATTAAAATAATCATGCAAGTGTTCCAAATATTATAGCAAGAAACTGAGATATAAAAGACATATGTGAACCTAGGTGATCAAGAACAGTCCAGAACATACCAATACATGAGACCCCTTCCCCGGCCACATGTCCCACATGTTGAAATAAGAAATGCTCAAATAGTTAGGCACCCTAACTCCAGACAGACCGAGGAGCCAAATCGCATAATAATAACCCCTCATATATCCACATACTATTTTCCACTGGTCAGTATGGGACCTACAAGTGCATTAATCATTTTTAGAAAATTTTATCAATATTATAGGTTCCCATGTCTCATTTATATAACAAGGGTGATCAAACTATATCTATCCAAGAAGAAATTAACAACATATATATTCTAATATCTCACAATATGCCTAAACCTGAGTCTCCCCAAGGACTAATCTCATAGATCATAATAAATATAACAAAAAGGGTTACCACTGGGGACTCATGATATTAGATGTCGAGGATTCCATAGTGGGGAAATTCCATTCAATTATGTATAGACAAATAATGATAAACATCAATTAGAGTTTTTCATAATAATCATATTCATCATTCTCCCAAAGTTTCAAAATAGGCCATTATGAATTTATCACAAATCCAGTAATCATCAATGATGAAAATCCGAATTTCATAAAGGGTGAAAACACAACTTTTAACATTTTTAAATCATTTAAAAAAATACCATTAATCCTTCATGATACCCTTTAAAAAATACAATTTTTCTCAAATAAAAAATAGTCCATTCAATAGAAATTCATGAAAAAACATGCTAACAACTAATACCCATTTCATTATAAACCACAAAATCAGTTTCAGAATCCCATACTAGGGACTCAAGACCCCATTTAAAACAGTTATAACAAATATAAAATCAAAACTAATCATTTTATACCATATGTTACTCACAAAATCCAAACATGAATTTAATAAAACTTCTGGTGTGTGTTATTTACAAAAAAAATTATATTCCTAACAAGAAAATGTTTAAAACAAAATTTACAAACCAAAAAATTGAACCATGTATCAAACATAAATATTTATTAATTAAATTAAGTGTGAAAAGCTTGAAACTAACAATTCTTGATTAAAAGGAATGTTCAGGGGAAACTGTCCTCAGATCCATGGTGCGACAACAATGCACCACTATAACCACTCCACCAGGCTTCTAGAATCGTAGATCTAATAAAGTGAAACAATTATTATTAAAAAACCATACATAATAGAAGTAATAAAACAATTGGACTATATGAACTTAGTTGAGAGAAAACAATGAAAAGAATAGAGAATAATGGAGATGGAGATGACATGAGGGCTTTACATTGATAGATCATACCAAACCCCTTGAAAAACATCCTTAGATCCAAAATCATGGAATTAGGATAATTTTTGGTATTTAAGAGGATATCTTTTTAGGGTAACACAAAGAAATATTGAGAGGGAGCGTGTGGTTTAGGTAAAAAATATTGAAGGGGTATTATCAGAAATCCCAAAATTTTAAAATATAGGCAACCACACTACTAGGCCATATGGTTTAACTAACCTTGTAGTAACTGTTCAACAGCCACTAACCACGGATTGAATGACCACAATGTTTCTTATGAATTGAATACATGGTTTCCCAAACCATGCAGTTGTCATGTTGTATGTATTGTAACCCACTGCATGTTCTCCTGGACTGGACACATGGTTAGAACTAATTGTTATCCAACTGTGCGCCATGGTATCCCAAGGAAAAACATCCATGATTTCTCCAAAAATATAAAAAATAGAGAAGGATCAACCATGTGGAAAAAACATAGACAAATAGAAACATAAAAATTCAACACCTTCCATAAATAGAACCCAAGAAAGTGAAAATAATTCCCAACAAACCGAAGCATAAGACAAAGCTATATATATCGGGTGTGACACCTGATGTATCCTCATTCAGAGAAAATTATATGGTTATCACTGAATATTTTCTAAATATGGTAGTTCTCTTTCTGGTGAAATTTTATTTTAAAGTACACTATATGAGAAACCCTACATGGAGTATTGGATACAAAAAATCTGGAATTATCTTTCCTCATATGATAACACTATCTGAAAAAATCATTACATAAAATTTTATCTGATAAAGTAATTCTATTACACCCCATAAAATAACATCACTAATGAAATATTTTCATGACTGAATTTAATATTTTTAATCCAATAAAAATTCACAATATCCATCTCATGTTCATAGTAAAATATTATTTGATGAACCTTAAGTTTCTCTATCTAGTTATATTTTCAATGGTTCTATAATAGAAATGAATTTCTTCATTCAATATGAAATCAGAAATTCTATTGACTAATATAACATCATTGATTACTTCATCTAGTATAAATTATAGATTTCTATATCTGAAATATTCTTATTGTAGTGTTATGATTCTTATGTATTATCATTCATTGATTATTGGATCATTCATGTAATCATTATTTTTTAACTCAGCACATATACAACTCCAATTTTGTAACTCAAATTTTTTACAGACATTAATCTTGGATAAAATCATCTTATATCCTGTATATATACATTATGTTAATTACATTATTGATATAAAAATAAAATTAAGTCTTTATAATGAATTTATAAAAATGGAATCCAATATTATTTCAAAATTTTAAATATTTACTGCTAAATAAAAATATTGCTATATAGTCAAAAAATAAATCTAATGCAACTTGTGAAAAACATATCTCACTTCCTCTACCCCAAAATATATGGTGGAGGCCACTATATTTTTAGTTTTGTTTTGGGATGTTTTTAAAAATATGTGTAATCATTTAACTTGACTCTAATTTTAATAATAAACCACTCAATGTTCTCTAATCGTGATTGTAATATAGAAAGGGGAGGATAAATCCCCCACCCTCTTACTTCTTTATTTTCTTCTTGTATTCAGATGGTTTATGTCTTTTCCATCACACTGATTCTTAGTGGGTTGGTCTCCTCCTCTCCATTTTTTATCACATCCCTTCCACCCGTTACTTAATTAATAACACAAACGGTTTGATGTATTAACTCACCATAGTATGGTGACATCGTTCATGAAATAATGGGGTTCATTATATTGTTTTCATGGTTGAGATACTTGTTTCTATCGATAATATTCTATAGTAATGCTTTATCCTTTCCAACAAAATATAAATGAAATTTTAATTTTTTTTGGTGTAAATGGATTCATTGGATGTGTCAGTAGTGATTTACACCCCATTGGATGAGGCATTTCTAATGTTATGTCACCCACTATGATTTACATTTTATACATATTTCAAAATAATTTTTATATTATTGGAATAATTAATTTTAAATTTGTTATAATAATTAATTTCTCATATTTAATATATATAAACCCTCTTGTTGATAGCCAATGCCTAGATGGACTTGGTCAGAATGTTGTTATTATTTTTAAGCATTGCATAAAGTGGGTTAAATAGGGGTTGAGGTTGGTGGTGTGGAATATTACATAATTATATGGGAGTACGTATATTTTTTGGAATGAATGTGTTGGTAGGTGATTGAACGATACCCTATAGTGAACTATATAGTGTATCCATTCAAATATTCATGGATCTATGGTTTATTTGGACACTTATTGATCCATAAAGGCTATTGATTAATGAATTTCAAATTTATGGGTATCTCTCCTTTGTAAGGGGATTGGTTTAAGGGAGGTATACCAAATCGGTGTTCATACCTTGAGGTACGACATTCAATAACATGTAGTGTAGTATAATGGAAAGTAGTTCTCAAAATAGGAATATGATAGGGGTGATTCTATATGAATGTTATGGAATTTTTCATATTGAATACTATCTTGAAAGGGTATGTGAGAATGGACCTGGTTATAAGTAGATGAGTTTCCCTTGATGCTTTATAGATGCATTGGACTACCTATATTGGTATAAGAATCATTATACTTTTATATTGATAATATTATCATAAGTGAACATTTTTTCATGGGTATGTGGATATATTCATATGAAAGGATCTATGTGGGGTTTTCTCATTCAATGATTGTGTTATGAGCATTATGGTTCAGGCACAAATGTTTCGCAGTTAAATTAATTTTGTTAATTATAGTTTAATCTGGTATGTTATTTTGTAACAATTGTATCTTAGAGTGCATAGTGATTCTATGGGATGACCTTGGTGAGATTGATAGATCTATGAGATCCCAAGACATGACATGGAAGGGGAATCTTTGTGAAAATTTTCAAGGTGAATGATATCATGTAAATGGTTTACATAGCATGAAATTGAGGTTTTTGAAGAAATTACTATTAGGATGGTATGACTCTGAGTATGATATACTCTGTGATACCAAATGTAGGATCAAAATAAGAATGAGATTATCAGATACAAGAGGGGGGGGGGGTGAATTGTACCTTTTAAAAATCCATAAGGGAATTTTCAGGACAGTTATGTTTAACAAGGTTAAACAGGATAATTCACAAGACCTGTATGAGAACTAAAAAATTGCTAGATTCTGGAAAAGTGATTCTGGAAATGAAACTTAACAAAAGTTACAAAGATTAAGATTCTACCTTAAAGTGTATAGAATATTACTAAATTAGAGTACAAGTAAGGAAGTATAAGAAAGTTATACTTTTCTTAGAAAAACAAAATGCAGCGGAAAAACAAGTATTAAAACTACAAGTAACAAACAATAACTATTTTAACCCAAAGATAAGGGTATCAAATAACCTTGGATAAAGGTTCCTTGATTTAAAATTTCAAGAATGTCTGTCTTACCCACACCAGGGTAAGCCCTCGATATAATAATTAGAGTCTATCTTGTTATCCCCACAATACCTCAACTATCAGGTAGTCAACACCTCTATCTTCCTCAGCAAGGAAGCCCTCAACCTCAAGGTGTTGGAACCTCTATATTTTTATCCCCGGAAGCCCTCGATTGTAATCAGAAACAACCGGAGTCGCACAAAGAAAGTCTTCACAAGGAAAAGTTTGAACAATCTATTCAAACTTTTTTCACGAAGCTTCCAGAGTTGATAGGAGCCACTCTCTCTAGAAATCATTTTAGGAAGATCTGATCACTAAAATTCCAAAAGTCCTGTGCACGTTCAAATGAGCTCTTTTTTATAGGCGAAGCTCCAATGGTTGGCTCCCTCCTCCAATGGTCATATTTTTCATTAAATTTCGGAGGGACCTGTACACATGTCACTCAACCAACGGTTAGTCAATAACTGAAAGTATGAAATAATTTTGTAATAAAACAAGTGCACGTATGAGCCAAAAAGATGTTTGGAATGCAAGAAAATAATAGTTAAGAGTCTAACAAAAAAGGAATTTGGAGTCTATAATAAAGAGATATTTGGATTCTGTTTTAATAGGAGTTCAGAACCTGAATTCTGTAGAAATCCGAAGTCTGAATTTCATAGAAAATTCAGAGTCTGGTTTCACTAGAATTCAGAATCTGAACTTACAGTGTTCGGAGTTAAACTTCTATAAGTTCGGAGTCGAACTAGTAAAAGTTCGGAGTCGAACTCATAGAAGTTCAGAGTCGAAATTATAGAAGTTCAGAGCCGAACTAGTTACAATTCGTATCCATAATTCAGAGTTGAACTTTGTGAGAGTTCTTATCCAGAATTCGGAGTGGAAATTTATGAGACTTAGTATTCGGAATTCATAATAGAACTTCATTAGAGTTCATATCCAGAATTCGGATCCTAAAACAGAATGATTCATATCTAAGTTTAATACAATTCTTAGGTTTTAGGTATGAATCTAATTTTTATACTTAAGAAAAATATTGATATGAGTAATGAAAATATGGTAGGGGTAAATTCCTTAGGGAAGGAAATTTTTCTTATAAAAGTAAAATATAGATTTACTTATGTATAAGGTGTTTGTGATTTTCAAAACAAAAAGGAATGGAAACTTCACAAGGAAAACCTTATTGACTCAACAATCTCCTCCTATTTGGAATGCATAAACAACCTTTTGAAAAAGAATATAAGGACTTTGTAAATTTTCTTTAGACTTTCAAATTAAAACTTATCTCCCTTTTTTCATTAATGATGGTGAATACGACTAAATACCCCTTAGGCTTAGGAACTCTAAGGATTGTATTCTGGATTTCTAGAAAGGAGATTTAATTATCCTGGCCATGGGAATGAAATTTTTTTTAATGAGGAACTCCCCCTTACCTAAGGATAGTTCTTGACTTAGAAAATTTTCCTTCTCCCTCTTTTGAGTAGTTCTTTTTCCTTCTCCCCCTTTGTGATTTTCTAAAAGAATTTAAGGGAATGGAAAAATGATAAATTAATTGAAACATTAGTAAAGACAATAAACAACACAAGAAACCAGAGATTTAATTAGAGTTGAAAGAATTTTTACAACAAAAAAAAATACAACAAAAAATCATATTTTTCTATTTTTCCTCATTTTCCTTGGGGATTAGCTTCTTCAACATGATTTTCAGCTTCTTCAAGTCTTTCTGGTCCTCCTCAGCTTGCTTCTCCAAAGCTGTGATCCTTTCTTATTAAGCTTTTAAGACCTCTGCCTGAGCCTTCATGGACTCTTCCTACATCTTTAGTAATTCATCATGATTTTTAAGCTTCTCTTTGATCTCAATATGAACATATCTTTCCCCTTTACAGTTTCGAGAAACTGTGTTAAGCTTCCCATTCAGATCTCTCACCTGCTAATTCCAACTATTTTGGTCAAGGGTCAGCTTATCCTGAAGATTCTTCATTTTGGCATCCTTGTTGGCAAAATCTTCTTTAACATCATTCTGAAAATGATCACGATCTGAAAAATACACATTGATTTTCTTTTACCATAATGTCATAGTGCTGCATGATTTTCTGTGGACCTCATAATTGATAAGAAATTTTTTTTTCTCAGCCTCAATCTTCACACACTTATCCATCACCATAGATAAGGATTCTGATTTTTGATTTAGGCTGTGTTGCAGCATCTGGCATCTGGAGTATATAGTGGGAAAGATCAAAATAGTGTCCACCAATTTCATCAAATATTCAACAACAAAATCATGACCCAATGCTGATGATTCCGAATAAGAATCCTTGGTTGGGGATTATTCTTCTTCAATTTCCACCAATTTTTTACTTGAAGAACCCCAAATATCTTTCTTCCTTATAACATATTTTTTTGGGGTGTCCATCAGCACTTGCTTACCATTATCAACTTTCTAAATGGGTTTTTCACCAGGATATTCTTCCTCACTTTTAGATAGTTGAACTATCTTGTCTTCATTAGGTTTCTCCTTCTTTGCTCCTTATTCAAGACAGTGCTACTCATATCTTTCTTCCTCAGAAAACTCATTTTTTTTCTCTTCTTCCTTGTCATCATATTCCTTACCATCTTTCTCATCTCCCTTTCCTGGAGTGACAAGCTTTGAGGACTTGGACTCAGATGTTCAGAGTAGTAGTTTTTCTTATAGGTTTTCTTTCTCTTGATAATCCTCAACTTGTTTAATCAAGTCATCTAGATCACCAATTCCTTCCTCTACTTATTCTTCTTCTTCTACATCCTCCTCTTCTTCAACTCTTTCAACAACTTCTTTCTCACTAGGTTTTTCCAGAGTAAAGTCGTTTTTTCCAGGAGTCTCTGGTAATGGTTGAACAACAAATGTTTCTGGTACAGTAATCTTCTCAGAATATACTTTTGTGTCCCTAAAAGGAGATTGTACAACTTCAGCTTCATACATTTTTGTTTTCATCTTCTTCTCCTTTTCTTGCCTCTCATGCTCATCGGGAGCTGTTTTTCTTAAGTCCTTAGCCTCAAAAGGGTACAATGAGAACTGAGGATCCCCTTTTTTCCTTTTCTCCTTATCATCCCTCAACATAGAAGCCACCTCATATGGATATGTTTTTTGTTTCTTCGGCTTGGGAGGTGCAGATTGGGTTTCCTTAACATTGGGGGTCTTGTCATTAGCCACCACTTCCTTCAACTTCCTCTTCCTCCCTGCCTTCTTAGATGGTTTAGATTTCTCCACATTTTCCGGAATATTTTCTACCTCCTCCTCTAGCAGATCGTAAAACTCACCGGACTCTTTTAAAAAAGCAGCTTTCATCCTCTTTAAAGTGTCATCAATTATCAGCATCATATTAAAAATTCTCGGTTTGGATGTTCAAGAAACCTTTAATGAATCTAGACACCGAATAATAAGCTTGGAGATAAGAGAAAGATACATAATAATTTGTGCTTTTAAAGTGCCATTCTTGATGTTCTGAACTGTAATAACAACATGCCTCATCAGATTGATCTTTCATAGATTTACCATGAAATCCAAGATGTAATTATTACTTTTTTAGGTTATCCTTATCTCCTCTTCTCAAAATGAAAAACCCTTGAACCCACAACTGCAGAATTCGGTTGTTGGTGGAGAGATTAGAAATCTTTGTTGTTTTATCATATTTTTGTCCAAGCAATTCCATTGCCTTTACTTTGATAAAACTTCCTTTCACATTTGGTAAATTATGTTAACAAAATTCTTATTCACCATCGTATGAGAGCCCCGCCAAGTTTGTAGCCTTAGTGTAAGATAACTTGTAAGTCTTACCATAACTCTTAAAAGAAAATTTTACTCTGCTATCTTCTTCATAGAAGGAAAATGACTCATAGCATTATACAAGAAAATATGTATAGAGAGCATCCTGATCCCCGGGTTTTGATACACAAAAATATTCCCAACCATTGAGTATTTTATTCTTAGAAATTAAAGAATAACAGTCACTGAAAAAGTTCAGATAGACCAACATTTCCCTTTAGACTAACCATTTTGAGATTGGCTTCATAGAAGACATATCATGGGAAGTGGCTTCTACAAACATTTGAAATGTAGGAGCACTGAAATATTCAGAATGGGCTTTATGAACAGAGGAAGAGTTTCAACACGTGAGAGCTAGAAAACGATGTGGGACACAAATGGGGGGTGCCCTTTATATAGGAGATGGAGCTGACCTTTGAACTTCCAAAACTAATCTAACGATTGAATATTTCTATGATCTGATCATACGGTTGAAAACATACCTGCAAAGAAATCTTGAATCCGATCTTTTGAGGATTTTAAACAAATCCGGATTAAAGAAGAAAATATGAGAAATTTTATGAGAACAAGATACTACCAGCAACTAAAAACAATTATGAAAACGTAAGTAAGGAAGTCATACCTTTTGGATTGTCTAAGAAGTTTATTCGTAATAGGTGATATTCCTCTTGAAGAAAATTTGACTATGAAGAACTCATTACGAAAAACTCACTATGAAAAACACACTACGAAAAAAAGTCAAAAAATTCCCATTACAAAAATTCACATTAGGAAAATTCTCATTAGGAAATTTCTCATTAAAAAAATTCTCAGTACGAAAACGTCATTACAAAAATTTCTAGTACGAAAACATCATTACAAAAATTTCCAGTACGAAAACTTCATTACGAAAATTTCCAGTACGAAAAATTCATTATGAAGATTTCCAGTATGAAAAATTCATTACGAAAATTTACAGTACGAAAACTTCATTAAGAAAAATTTCAATTCCAAAAATTTCCTTAAGAAATTTTTTTTAAAAAAAACATTATTACAAGAAACATGAAAAACACCAATATGAAAGTTTTTTTAAAAAAAACATCATAACAGATGTACACCCCCTATGAAAAAGAGTTTATTACTGTAAGGAGAATGGTTCAACAAGAAGTTAATAAAGGATGATTACCTCACGGTAATCATTCCTAACTGCTATTTAATATATTCAAATCTATCAGAGGGTAAATATTTTGTGAAAATATCAGCAAGTTGTTCTTGTGTTTCGATAAAATAAATAATGATATCTCCTTTAAGTGTGTGATCCCTAAGGAAGTGATGCCAAATATCTATGTTTTTTTCATGGTAGTTATGTGTAGGGTTTTTACTAAGGGAAATGGAACTTGTGTTATCACACAAAATTTGAGTCTAAGTAAAACTCAGTCCATAATCTGTGAGTGTGTGTTGCATCCACAACACTTGAGCACAACAACTTCCAGCTGCTACATATTCATCATCAGCAGTGGAGAGTGATATAGAATGTTCCTTCTTGAATGACCAAGCGACTAATGAATATCCTGTGAATGGAAAAGTTCCGGTTGTACTCTTTATATCCATTATACATCCACCATAGTCAGCATCTGAAAAACTCTTTAAAATAAAATCATTTCTAGAAGTATAAACCAGTCTTGGATCCATGGTTCCCTTTAAGTAGCGAATAATTCTTTCCACTGCCTTTAAATGAGATTCCTTAGGATTGCATTGATATCTTGAACATAAGCATACTGAAACCATCAAGTCCAGTTGACGAGATGTCAGGTAAATTATACTTCCTATCATACCTCTAAAAGATGTTCGATCTACTGGTTTCCCAGCTTCATTTAGATCATGTGTGTTTGAGGTACCAATAAGAGAATTTATACTCTTTGTGTTGTCATACCCATTATTTTCAAGAAGATATTTAATATAGCTATGTTGGGATATGTAGATTTTTTCTAGTTTTTGAGAAATTAGAAAACCAAGGAAAAATGTTAACTCACCCATCATACTCATTTCAATCTCAGATTTCATTAGATCGGCAAAATAATTAGTTAATGATTTCTGATTTGAACCAAATATAATGTCATCAACATAAATTTGAACAATCAAAAAAATTTTCTTATCATTCATTATAAAATATTTCGGATCTGCATTTCCCTTAACATAGTTATTATGAAGAAAAATCTTGTATATCTATCATACCAAGCTCATGGGGAGTTTTTAAGGCCATACAAATCTTTGGTAAGTCTAAAAACATGATTAGGATATTTTGTATCATCAAAGCCAGGAGGTTGTTCAACAAAAACTTCCTCTTGAACATAACCATTAAGGAAAGCACATTTCACAGACATTTGAAAAAGTATAAAATTGAATAATGCTGCTGAGGCTAGTAGAATACGAATAGATTCATGTCTAGCTACTGGAGCATAGGTTTCTTCATAGTCTATTCCCTTTTGTTGATTATAGCCTTTAGCAAATAATCTAGTTTTATTTCTAACGATGACTCCATTTTCATCACATTTATTTCTGAAGAACCATTTTACTCCAATAACTGAAGTTTCATTAGGTCTTTCATCCAAGGTCCGGACTTTATTCCTTTCAAATTCATTTAGTTCATCTTGCATGGATTTAATCCAATATTCATCACCTAAAGCTTCATAAGTGATTTTTGGTTCTAATTGGGAATGGAATGCTAGATGTTCTACTTCATTTCGTAAGGTACTTCTAGTCCTTATAGGTTGATTAACATCACCAATGATACTATCACAAGGATGATTCTTAAAAAAACAACTGATTTAGGCTTTGAAAAACCTATTCATCCAACATAGGGTAAGAAATCTTCTGGGGTAAATGTTTCAGAAGTATCTTCTTGATCATTTTCCTTATCATTAGGATTTTCTATCAATGGTTGATAATCAATTTTTGAAAACACATCCAAATATGTAGGTTGGGGTTGTTTGAAAACAAAAGGATCAGATTCATCCAATTTTACATGTACTGTCTGTTCAATAGTACAAGTCTTTTTGTTAAAAACCTTATAAGCCTTAGAAGTTTTGGAGTAGCCTAAGAAGATTTCTTCATCAGATTTTGGTGCAAATTTATGTAAGTTATCTTTAGTATTCAGAATAAATACTTTGTATCCAAAAACCATAAAGTAGGAAAGTATATGTTTTCTACCATTCCATAACTCATAAAGAGTTTTTTTAAGAAAGGGTCTAATCAAAACTCGATTTATAGTATAAAAAGAAGTACTTACAGCTTCAACCCAAAATTTTTAGCTACAAAATACTCACTCAACATGGTTCTAGTTATCTCTTGATGAATTCTATTTCTTCTTTCAACAACATCATTTTGTTGAGGAGTTCTGGGTGATGATAAGTTGTGAGTAATACATTATCTACTACGAAAAGATTCAAAATCATAATTTTGAAATTCTCCTCCATGATCACTATGAATAGTTTTCAATGGAAGGTTTTTCTCATTTTTAACTTGGGATCTAAAACTTTTGAAATAAGGAAAATCTTCAGACTTCTTTGCTAGAAAATAGACCCATGTAAATCTAGTGTAATCATCAACCAAGACAAAAACATAATACTTTCCTCCAATTCTTCCAGTTTGTGTTAGACCAAAAATATCCATGTGCACCAACTGTAGTGCATCAGTAGTTGGGACTTCACCAATTGATTTAAAACCTGATTTATGTTGCTTTCCATATTGACAAGGGTCACAAACTTTTGAAGAATCAAATCTGTGCTCCGGTAGATCCTTATCTAAACCTTTCTTAGATAGTTTTCATAGGTTCCTAAAGTTACATTGTCCTAACCTTCTATTCCATAACCAAGAATGATCTTCCATTGCACTAAGTCAAGGTATGTCTTGGCTCCTATGGTCTTCTAAGTTATGTGTATAAACATTCTCCTGCCAATGGGCAGAAAGAATAAATTCTTCCTTGGAATTGTGTACTAAGAACTTATCATTCCTAGAATTCACAAGGTAGACTTCATCACATAATTAACATATGCTGATGTGGTTGTGTTTATGACCTTTAACAAAAAAAATTTGAAATCAATATTTTTCCAAGAAGAACGATGTTACCTATACCAATAAATTATCCCTGAGCATTATCTCTGAAATTTACTTTTCCTCCTTTCATCTTGATAATCTTTTAGTAATAGATTTTGTTACCAGTCATATTCCAGGAATATCCACTATCCATGTACCAAGTATTTTTGTTGGTACTTTCCCTATTTTACTGAGAATAAGAAAAAGTTAGGTTTTCAGAATCCAGACTTTCTTGGACCCGAAATTGTTAGAGAAAATTTTTTTGGGTAACCACATTTGTTTGGAAAAATATGATTTATGAATCCCAAAATATTGGACTCTATTTGAGGAACAATTTTTCTTCCAATGCCAACAACTTTGACACTTAGTGAAAAAAGGGGCTCAAGAAATTACAAAATAATTGTTTTTGAAAACCGGTTTTTGGTGAGTATAACCTACTCCAGTATTGTTTCCTTGAGGTTTAATTTGAGAATACATCTTGTCAAAATTTTCCTTCCTAGAGATAAATTTTGCAAGGAGTTTCTTAATAGAAAATATTTCAGATTTCAGTCCAATGAATAAATTCCTATCCTTAGGAATCACTTCCTAAGAGTTAGATTTTTCCTTAAAATTTTTCATCTTTAAAATAGCTTTCTTAAGATCATTATAAAGTTCTTATTTGATAGAATATGCTTTCTCAAGGTCTTTACAAAAGTTTTTCTAAAATATATTCTTTATCTCTAAGATTTCTAGAAAGATCTGAAATCCCTTTTGAAAGAATTTCTTCCCTAGTATTCTCCTTGTATAATTCTACAGAAATTTTTCAATTTTTTGATTCATGTAACTTGAAAAATCTAGATGATTTTTCATATGAAGGTTCTTCATTTTCTGAGGTTGAAGTATCTTTATTAGAAGTACTATTTTCGGAATAGTAATTCTTATCAAGAGAAAAATTTGTTAAAGCCTCGGAAGAGCGTACCTTGGCCATAATCCAAGTATGTGGGAAAGAAGTAGTAGAAATGAATCCAATATTCTTCTGAGCTGATGAATCATATTCCAAAGATTAGCTTTCTGAAGAGTCTCTACAGATAGTACTCCAAATATTATTAGCTTTCAGGACTTTCTTAGCTTTATCTTTGTAAAACTTCTTCATGTTCATTTCAGAATGCCTCTCTTTTCTTTCTTTCTTTTTAAGCAATGGGAAATCTAGTCTTATGTATCCACTTCTCTTTCATTCATTTCATGTGACCCATGAATATTTATTTATCTTTCCTTTCCTTCTTCTTATACTGGGATTAGAAATTTCCTTGTCTAGCTATCTTGTCCATCTTTCGAGCAAGATTAACTAACTCGTTTTTTGAGACTTCACTGTCACTAGATTCAGATTGAATAATAATCTTCTTAGATTTGGATCTGGTAACTTTATCAAGAGTATTAGCTTTCATGTGATTTGAAATTGTAGTAAAAGAAACACTAACATTACCATTCTTCTTCATTATGTTTTCAACATGTCTCTTCATTCTAGTTTCATGTTGAAGAAAAGTTTGAAATAGTTCATCAAGAGAAATTTGAGTAACCTTTCTGTTTTCATCTATTGATGTCCTCTTGGATTCCCACTCATTTTGCATGATATCTATAATCTTATCCACAAGAGCCTCATCATCCAAACCTTTTTCTCCCATTGATTTTAAGCTGTTCACGATAGTCATAAACCTTTGCTGTACTTTGCTTATAGGTTCTCCATAAAGAAAATTAAATCCATGGTATTCTGCACTCAACATAGCTCTTCTTGTTTATATGACTTTTTATGTACCAAAATGTGTAACTTTACGTTTCTTCCATACACAGTTAACTATTTCACAAGTAGAAATTTGTCTGTATATGTTCATAGTCATTGAACAAAGTAATGTACTATGTACCTTATAGTTGAGTTGGTATTCATGCTTTTCTTGATTAGTAAAAGCACTTACTTCCTTATCAAGAATCTTGTATCCACCAGTAAACATAAAATACTTACCTACCCTAGTATTGATAATGAAAGTGTTCATATGATCTCTCCAATATTAATAATTATTACTATCAAGGATCGCTGGTCTAGTAGGATTTAGGTTATCGATAAAACCAACATTTAAACCCTCCATCCTTAAGAAATTTTTTGGAACACAAACTTATTAGAAGTATAAGTCTGTAATCAAGAGAAATTATTTTAAGAAAGAAATACGAACTATGATTCAAAAAAATAGATTCTGAAAAGTATGAATCTAGATATATGAATCCGAAAAATAAATTATGTGAAATCTCTTCGGAATCTAATCATGATATTAATTCAGATTAAACTAAATGATTTGATACCAATTTTTAGGATGGTATGACTCTGAGTATGATATAATATATGATACCAAACGTAGGATTGAATTAAGAATGAGATTCTCTGATATAAGACATGGTGAATTGTACCTTTTAAAATTTCTTAAGGTAATTTTTAGGATGGTTATGTTTAACACTGTTAAACAGGATAATTCACAAGACCTCTATGAGTACTAAAATCTTTCTAGATTCTGGAAAAGTGATTTTGGAAATGAAACTTAACAAAAGTTAAAAAGATTAAGATTCTACCTTAAAGTGTATAGAATCTAACTAAATCAGAGTACAAGTAAGGAAGTATAAGAAAGTTATATTTCCTTAGCAATATGAAATGCAGTGGAAAAAATGTAGTAAAACTACAAGTAACAAACAATAACTCTTTTAACCAAAAGATAAGGGTATCCAACATCCTTGGATAAAGTTTCCTTGATTTATACTTTCAAGCATGTCTGTCTTAACCACACTAGGGTAAGCCCTTGATATGAAGATCATAGTCTGTCTTGCTATCCCTACAAGCCCTCAACTATCAGGTAGTCGTCACCTCTGTCTTCCTCAGCAAGGAAGACCTCAGCTTCAAGGTGTTGGAACCTTTATGTTCTTATCCCCAGAAGCCCTTGATTGTAATCAGCAACAATCATAGTCACACGAAGCAAGTATGCACAAGGAAAAGTTTGAACAAGCTTTTCAAACTTTCTGAAAGAATCATTGAGATTTGATAAGAGCCTCTCTATCTATAAATCACTTCAGGAAGTTCTGATCACCCAAATTCCAAAAGTCATGAGTACGTTCAAATGAGCTCCTATTTATAGGCGAAGCTCCAACGGTCGACTCCCTCCTCCAATGGTCATATTTTTCCTTGAATTTTGAAGGGACATATACACGTTTCACTCAACCAACGGTTAGTCAATAAATGAAAGTACGACATTGTTTCGTAATGAAACAAATTTAAGTATAAGAAAAACTGAATTTCGGAATGTATGAAAATAATAGTTCGGAGTCTAACCAAAAAGGAATTCAGAGTCTATAGTAAGGAGATATTCAGATTCTGTTTTAATAGGAGTTCAGAACCTGAATTTGGTAGAAATCTGGAGTCTGAGTTTCTATGAAAATTTGGAGTCTGGTTTAAATAGAATTTAGAACATGAACTTACAGAGTTTGGAGTTGAACTTATAGAAGTTCAAAGTCAAACTAGTAAAAGTTCGGAGGTGAAATCATAGAATTTCATAGTCGAACTTATAGAAGTTTGAAGACGAACTAGTTACAGTTCATATCAATAATTCGGAGTTGAACATTGTGAGGGTTCGTATCCGGAATTCAGAGTGTAACTTTAAGGGA
Organism: Viscum album; assembly: GCA_963277665.1. Lineage (NCBI taxonomy): Eukaryota > Viridiplantae > Streptophyta > Magnoliopsida > Santalales > Viscaceae > Viscum > Viscum album. The sequence continues at coordinate 779,830,934 of OY728158.1, forward strand.
CTTTTTATTTGGAATTCGGAATAGAAATTCATTAGACTTCGTATCTAGAATTCGGATCCTAAAATGGAATGCTTCATATCTGAGTATTATATGATTCCATGGTTTTAGGTATGTATCTGATTTTTATAAATAATAAAAATATTCATATGAGTAATGAAAATATGGTAGGGGTAAATTCCTTAGGGAAGGAATTTTTTCTTATAGAAGTAAAATATAGATTTACTTAAGTATAATGTTTTTATGATTTTAAAAACAAAAAGAAATAGAAAAGTCATAAGGAAAACCTTATTGACACAACAATTTCGAGGGTTTAAACATAAACACTATGGATATGATACGTGTTATTATAATGTGTTATAATTATTATTCATTAACTAAAATTAATTAATTGTAGTGATGGTTTGTTCACATATTTTGTGTTATCAGTGGTGGAATACGCACCTGAAGAATTTATTTAGGGGATAATCATTCTCTATATAGATTATTTTTGATATATCATTATACATGGATATTTGGAATGAGTTACACCTCATTCAATCAATTATAACATGTCCATCACTATTATTTATGGCTTAGGTATCTTTCACTTGGTGATGCCCAATTAATTTTATCATTGTTGGGTGATACATATTTCACATGAAGAGACATCCTTCACCCATCAATTATGAGTATGGTTATGTAACATTCACACAATGATACATTATTTTCCATAATATTTATTTGATAATTGATATATCATTTACCTAAAATAGTTTATCAACAGTGATTCATCCACAAAAAAAATAATATTGGGGTGTGTCGTCGACAAAATATGTGTATTTTTTGTTCATTGTATACCATTGATGAAAATAGAAATATATAATTCACCTAAAATATGGTCTGGTGATTTATCAATCACACAAGTAGTGTACCAATGATTCATTATCAATAACCATGTCCGAGTATGGAGAAAAATTAATATACACTACTGATGATATGATTCTTGATATATCATTCATACGTAGGTTGTGTTTATAGTATTAAAATGTCTACTGATTTTAGCATTGTCCTAAGCATGCATGTGTCTATTATTATTATTGGTATATGTGTACCTAATAGAGAGAGTAGATTAGTAATGTGATGATACACCATAGTGTTACCTCAATTCATGCACAAACATATTCATTAGTATTTATTAGGGGCATTACTTTTGGTGGAATACTGTTTATTATACTCACAAACAGTGTGGGGAACATCATTTTGGTGTAATCCATGTGATTGTAATATAGGTCGGTGTAATTGATTGGGTATATATTAATGAGATATTAGGGCTTAGATGTGTCGATGAGACTAATTCAAGGTGAGATGAGGGAATGTGTGGGTGTCCCTTTTTGTTTGATTTTTTCTTTATTTATGTACAATATTTAATCGGGTATTGGACTGATCCTATGTTGGGGTATTATTTATTATGTAAATGTGTAAATTATGTTCTTATATCACTATTTTAACATTATGGTTTACTTTGGGATGTAATTACATATATTGTAAACTATTTTTATATATTCTATACAAGTTTATTTTACTATTTTCTATTGGTTTCAATGATACTAAAGGAAATATTTTCCCCACATGAAATATATTTAACCTGCCTAATTGTTTTCATCCACAACTATAATAGGAGTTTCAATTAACATTTGCAGTCAACTGGTTTGGTCTTAATGGAAGTTATGTGGATTAGAATTTTTTTTATAATAACAAACCAATATATTATAGTGATGTTTCTGATGGCTATGTTGAATGGGGGAATGTAATGAGAATTGAGATCTCCTTAATTTTTTTGAATTTGATTTATTATAAATAGTGAAATCAATCAGATCCTATAAAAAATACATATAATCTCTTTATAATACACTATCCACTAAATTAAATATTGTTTCCTCTCCTCATATTATTTTTATAGTCAATAATCCTTGCAACATTTTTACATAAATACATCACGCCCAATGTTTCCATATGTCATGATACCCTAGACTTATTTAGGTAAGAATTGACATTGTTTGAACTTTTTAATGCTATATTAAACCTAATAGAACATCAGGATTCCAACACACAATCCTAACGCATAGAAAAATTATGAGTGTTTAGATTCTATATTATAGAGAACATTTTTACACTCTTAAAACTATATTTTCTCCCAATGGAGTCATAATATAAAATGAACTACCCATCACCAATCCAATCTAAGACTAGAACCCAGTATAGGTTGTGTTCCCCCGAATTTTTTCTGATCTAAATAATAAAATGATAAAAAAATGGGTGAAGATATCCCTAGATATTTATGTTAGCACAAGTGGAAAATATATAATGGTTTCATGGACTATAGGATTATTCATTCCACAATTCTATCTACATGTTTAAATAATTAATTAAATAAGGAAAATATCATAATGTACAAGTGAGGTGAAAAATTAGTTAAGATTATGGGAGTAGAATTTGTACTCGATAATTTAATAGAAAATTACACGATCCACATGCATCAAGTACGAAGTTTCTCAATGACATAAAGAATAATCCAATGTTATGAATATTCTTATAAATTTATATAAGCGATCACATTTTTATATGTTAAGAAATTTTATTCTTGTTAGTTGTTTTCCTTGTAGTCTACAAAGCTCAATTTCCATGGCTATAATCTTTCACATGTTGGGATATACCCGTTAATGTTGATTGATCTAGAGGTGGGTATCATTTATTTTGTTTTTTCTCCTATAACATTAAAAAAATTTCTATTTATATGAATATTAGATATATAATATTCCATTATTGGTTTGTTGAGATTATAATAAATCTATATTTTATTGAATTTTATTATTTGTTTTTAAATCAATTCTCAAAACCCACTCAATAAAGCCTATATACGATGAAACATAATTGATTATTTGTTAAAGTTTTCATGATCACAATAACATCTATGAATGATAAAATCTCACCCTTATAATCAGTAGATAAATTTCTCCCAAAAATTAATTGATTATATAGGGGAATTAGAGTCTTATATTATAGGATATAGTGACTTATTATAACTATCCCATCCAAAAAAGAAAATGTTATTGTTAATAGGGACCATTTTTTTAACTCAATATCTATAGAATCGATAGGTGGGTGGTTTGTGACCCACAAAACACCCATTTATCAACTTCTAGTCGAATTATCTATCAGTAAGGAAGTGTGATAACATAATGTAATTACTTATTACCTTAGATCAATAAGTGATTCATCTTTTTATAGTTATAATTTCTAAATAATCTTTAATAATATCAATTATATACAATTTAAAAAAAAGAACCACCCCAAACATTAACACTTTACCTTGTGAAATTGTTGAAATTTCACCCCTACATGGATAGAATCTAAGGGTTCTGTACAATACATTACCATGGGTACTAATTTATGTTTATCTATCTGATGATATAGGAAATATCATTTTATTCAATTCAATGGTTTCATTTTCATGTGGAAAGTTCTATTTTTCAAACACCCACTTTCTTACTAAATGCACATGGATTTATTTATCATTTGTGGCCCCATATATTATGTGGTTCACTATACAAATATTTTCTTATTCTTATACATGAATTGCTGTAAGTTACTTTTTTCTTTGTACATTGTACTAGACACCCACTTTTCTTCAACCATATCTCCCCTAAATAGTATTCTTATATTATTCCCTCCAACGTATAAAAATTATATATTACATTCAATTTGATCAAACAACACTCACACCTTTCATGAATACAATACCCTATTCATATAACACTCATAAAACTATTGCTCTAGTTTTGTGATTGAATTTCAATTTCAATTTCAAACGAAAAACTTCCTTCCAATACCATTAACATTTTTTCATAAAATGTTCTATCTTATTCTTCTTCTTTTCTTATCAATTAGACCTATCCTAGTAGGCATTAAACGTAAACATAGAACAACCATATCTAATGTTGAATGTAATATTAGTTATCCTAAAACAAAAATGGTATTCAAAATTCAACAACATCTTCATGTCAAAAACCATCATCCTTCCACTACCTAAATCATAAACCAATTTCATGATATATAAAACATTGAATAAATGATTCAAAATCATGATATTTTAAAAAAATTAGGTATTATTTAATTTCATAAAAATATTGATTTTTCAAACAAACAATATTTGTAATTCATGAAACAATTCTTGGTAAACAATCACTAACAAAAAACGTTTCCATGCCAAAATCATATGTATCAAAATAAAAAATTAATTATAGTGTAATATATGTGTAATATTGATTTACGAATCTTATTCTTGAAAACATTACCAATTTTAGTATTTCCAAAAAATATTATCTATATATTCTTTCAAATATATTCCATATGACATAATCCATATTATCATATTGTTTTATTCTCAACTTCTTATGAAAACCCATCATTTTCATATTGAACTATAATAGTCATATTACTTTGTTTTGTATAATAGTATATACACATCTATTTTTTTAAAATTTGGTTCAAGATAGTAAAACAATATTATATATGATATAATGTGCATCAAACATATATAAGGTGGCTTCTAAATTTTCCACATTTATGATCCAAGGAAATATATTATGTATTGAGAATAAACATTTATATGTTGGGGACTTAGATGATTTAAAATTTTCATAGAAAGTTTATTTTTTATATATTAATAAATGATATCATGTATCACATTATGGTTTCATCCATTATTATTTTTTTAATGATAGAAAAAATATATTTGAACTAAAAGTAAAACTTGTATATCATAGCATGTTTCTTCCTTCTCTAATTCCAGAACTCTTCTATATATAAAATACTTCGTATAAAAATATTTTTATTACATTAATAAAATTAAAATTTTTATTGTTAGAATAATTACTAAATGATTATGGATTTTTAAAATGATTATTTTAGGTATTCTGTATAAAAATATTATGCATCATAGTATCGAAAACCATATGCATTATAAAGAAAGGTCAATGTTCGGCAATATTTTTATTAACTCCAAAAAACAACCCAAATAACTCTAAATAAAATTTAAAAAAAATTAAAACACAATTTCTAATTCTTTTCATCCTTCACCTCATACAATGACCTCTATTTTATGTTTTTATTGATATAAATTTATATTGAATATAAAATATAACATAATAAACATATCCATTTATTCTTCTCCATTTAATCTTCTCAAGACTAAAAACAAAATTTTAGGGTAATATTGTTTGACAAAAAATACCAAAAAATATTCATTTTGTCTGATCAATCTATATAATTTTAAATTTTTCTTTATGGGATCAATAATATCCTAAATAACACGTGGTCTAAAAAATATCCCTGTATATAGTTTTTTTTCAACAAATGAACATAACTACATTTCGAACTAAACACACTTTGAAAAATTAGTTTTCAATAATTTTATATCTAATTGGTAAAACATAGTGTAAGAAGCCAAAATTTATAGAAATAATAATTTCTTATGCATAATAGTGACTTATATAAGCTTCTTCACATTCCTTGATACCTTTTTATACAAGTAACTCTAGATAGAAACTAAGAATATTCCGGATGATAATTATGGATATACTCCAAATCTAATTTCATTTATCAAAATTATACCTAAAACCTATGTATAATAGGTTCATTCACAAATTATCATTAAATATTTTAGAAAAATAAATATAAAATATTAAAATATTAACCATTTTAATAATTCTATCTACATACATTATTCTTATAAATAAAATATTTACTACCCATTAGATTAATCACATAACATTTGATTATCTGTAAAATTTATTTCTCCCCCATTGTAAATATGGTTTGTAAATATATAATTTAATAATTATAAAGATATTTATATTTTATTTATCCCCATTTGAAAATAATTTAAAAAAATGTGATAGAGATAAAGGAAATACAATTTCATATCCTTTAATGGGTGAAGGTTGAGAATTATTCTTCATTATCCACGGGTAAGAATTCAACTCATCCTTTTATAGAAAAACACATTGATCAGCCATGTTCTTAATCAAATACAATTTCATATTTGTTATACTCATTTGTTTTTTAACTTAGGTAAGTGAAATGTTGAATATTAAATATTATTATTAACTTAACTTCATTATATTCAAAACAGTGACCATGGTATCCTGAAATTATATCTCTTTATTCATCACCCTTTCATTGATATTTTTTCGTTGAGATAATACCATTAATTTTTATCCTAAGTATATAGGACATTCCACCAATTATATAGTCAACAATTTATAGAGTCATCACAATATCTTATTTGTTATTTTTACAACATATATTCTTTTTCATGGTTAGAACACCTTTAAATGAATATCCATGATTATGTATTCCTCACATAACAATTAATCCATCATTATATTTCTTCATGAAAAATACATTCGTAAAAAATACCACCACATGGGATTTATCAGAAGACGAGGCACACATATTAAAAAGTGTTTCTACCAAACAATAAATAATTTTTTCTTCTATAATAGAGTTTTATTTCCAACGATTACAAAAAATTTAATTTTTAGAGACACAACATTATCAATTATCATAAATAGATTTTATCACTTCTAAAAATACTTTATGAGATTCAAATATTCAAATATATTTGATAAGAAATAACTTTTCAATATCAATGGATATTCTATTGGAGTCGTCCTACAGAAACATCAAAACTAAAAACCTTATATTTTCATTTCACTTTATTCATCATTGATTTATTAGTATTACTATTATTAATAAATTTTGGAAGTTTTATTAGTAATATAATTTATAATAAAGTGACCATACTTGTCATAACATCCATAAAACTATTTTATTTATGAGAATATATTCCTAAATTTATATATATAGTTTCCCATCTACTTTTAAAAATTTATCATTTGACTAGCCTAACTCCATAAATAAATTTTTTTTCTAAGTATTGTGTAATGATAATTGTATTATAAATGAAAAAAAATTGTTTTTAATTTCCCAAAACATCCATAGCTCTAAAAAATCCATGAACTACACATATAACTATGAAAAGAAGATACTACGTAGATGTTGAAAAATGATCTTATTTTTTGCTTTGAGACTTAATGTTCAATACTTTTTGTGAACCAAAATTGGCAGAACTCCCAATTTGTTTTAATAATTTTAGAATTAATTTTATCAATTTTAAAATTATAGTTTTTAGTATCCATTTTCATTCAAATAACTGCTCCTAAAATTTCTACATTTCTTAGAATTATATTGTTTTTCTATAAACCAGACTTTATTCTATAACATTTATTTAAACAATTTACAAAAAATAATGTCAATTATTTGAAATTGATACTTTTTAGAAAGCATAAATATCATCACTTTATGGGGCATCAACTTATTTTAATGACTTTTTCCTCGATATTTATTAAATTTTGTGAATAGAATATAGGAAATTAAATTTGATCATGTCTCGTAGATTTTACAAATGGATAGATTTATATTGGGAAATATCAACAACCTTATTATTTTACCTGATATTCATTTCCCTATTAAATTACACCATCTTCTCTTCATTGAGGTAGTTCATCAAGTTATTAACTTCCCTTAATAACCATGAATTTGTTTAGCTTGTAATATTTTATTTTTGATAGTTATTGATAACAATTCATCATAATATTGTTACTTTTATCCAACTGAGTAATATTTTAGATGTACTCTTTAAATTTTATTAATATCATGAACATTTTCTAAATATCATCCTAAATATTATTAGTGTTTCTCTCATTTCTAATTATTAATTTTTTTCACCATTTCATATAGAATTATTTCAATATCATCACAAAATAATTCAACTACTTCATCATCTACATAAATATCCCTATCTATAAACTTTATTAAAGAGTTTATATTATTTATTTCTGTGAAATTATTACCTTTCATATTAGAAGAATAAATTAATTCATTATTTTTTATGCAAATTATTGAATTCTTCACGTAATCTTTAGTCATATTAATTTAATATTTTTTTACCCATTGATAGTTAAATGAATAATTTTAAATACCCTCAGAGATGAAAAACATAAAAGTTACTTTTCTGTTAAAAATAAACTTTAATTTTAAGAAATTTAAAAATATGAGTTACATGTGCTTTTCAAAAATTACATTAATATCTTTATGAAAATCCATTTCCTCTTTATCAAGAACATTTATGATAATTTATTTGTAAAAATAATTATGTTTATCTTTCATGAATACAACATACATTGATTTTTCATATCAGAATAAAGTGTTTTTAAAATCATTCCATAAAAGTGTACTAGTATCTTGATCCTTGAGTGATAAAAATAAAAATAAAATATTTCCTTAAAGATAATAAACATATTCTCAGTATTCATTGAATCCTATAACTTCACACCAAAACTTCTAACTATTATCCCAAATTAATTTACTATATTGAATAATTCATCCACTATTTAATTATCCTAAATATTGAGACCCCTAAAATTTAATCTCTATAGTTTTGGGTTTACTAGATTCACTTTTTCATTACCTTTATAAATCATTTCTAAATAATAACATGTACCCCTTTTTATCATTATTTCTTTTAACATGATGAATTCCTTCAATGTTATAGATAATGGTAAGATGGTCTAAGCCTTCTCATCATTCCCTAAATTTTTACTATCTTTTACTATCATAAATGAACCCACAACATAATGAATAAAAAATCAATGGAATCCTATAATGTATTAAAAATGACCGATAAAAACTATGGTTGTATCTGATCCTTCTATGCAACACCCCATGATTTTATTTTTCATTTTTTATTTTAATATATAGATTATCTAATAACTTATTTCACATGAAAAAAATAAAAACGAACCATGGTACATTTTTTTGGATAAAATATTTTACTATAAGATAAAAATTAATATATAATTCTAATAAAATATTAATTACCATTAATAAAATTACATGGGGAATTAATATGAAAGTGAATAAAAATACCAGTGGAATAAAATAATTATCCTTTTGGTATTATATACATATCATCATCCTGGATGTAACTATTGAAGCAATGGAAATTATAACACATATAATAGACATATTGAAAAATATTTACATTTTCTTGATTAATGATTCTTATAATTTATATAGTGATATATACATAAGAATGAAATATGAGATATATATGGCCATTAAAAATATTGTTTTTAGAGAAGTGGTCATTGGATATTTGGTCTTTGGGAATATCTAATGGGAATGTTTTGTAACTGAAAATAATATGATGCAACAAAGGTAAATATGTTTTTGAATAAAATTAAGAATAATATTAAATAAATTATTTTTATTATAAAAATATTTTTTATGTTATAAATAATAATAATAATTATTAATTTTAATATATGATTCAATATATTTATAATAATAAGTTAAATATTATAATCCCTATTTATCGAAAAAAATAATGACTATAAGAGAAATAATTAATTATAAGTTGTTGTGATTAGTACTAGTTAATGATCAAAATGGATATTATTCAAAGATCTACTCTATTAATTATACAATATTTATACATTAGTAAATTAAAATGATAACATTTAAATGTTTAATATAACATATTTTTTAAATATGTAACAAATTTATTTATACAAATTTCAATTTTTAATTAATATGAAATTAGATTGAGAACAATTCATTTTTTTAAAAATCAATTTTTTCTGAAAACCCCAAATAGAGAGGTATATATATATATATAATATTTTCAATTAATAGTTAAATTAACCATATTTATAAATTTATTTATATTAAATTGAGTTAAAAATTTCAATCATAAAATCAAAATTATGTATATATTTCAATTTCATATTTAAGATTTAAATTAAGTATCTAAGATAAGAATTTTCTTATCATGGTAAAGGTAAAATGCGGTAAAAGGGGTAAACTAAGTGGTAAAGTATTCAAATATAATGAAACCTAATCTATAAATTCTATTAACGAAGGTATTAAGAATCATATCTACTATATTCATCTTTTTACCCACTTTCCTTTTAAAATAAAAATCTTATAAATGATAGAATAAATATTTGTAAAAACTCCACAAAAAAGTAACCAATAAAAGGACTACTTATCTACCCCTCCAAATAAAAAAACATAAAATAGTATCTTGAATATATTTCTGTTTCCCCTCTTTAAAATATTTATTATACACTTGGTGGATTATTGTTTGAAGAAGGTGGCATATATCCTTCATTATAATGGAATTGTATCAAGAAGGGGATAATTCATCAAGTTAAGGTCAAAGTTTGTCACCATCCTTTACAATAACCATATAATATAATATATTTTTGAATCAAAATATAAACTATAAGGATCTAAAATTAATATAAATATGATTGTATGTAAATGATATTATTATAAAATAACACTATACTCTTACTATTCATCAGTATATCATGTTACTATATGTACAGGTTCAACCACATGCAAGAACAATGCTGTAATATATTCACCACCAACAAAATGAATGTTTATAATGACTTTCACATTGAAAATATATGATATTAAAGTGTACTTTTTGTTATGAATCTTTTAAAATAATGATAACTCAAAAAAATGAATGAAAAATATCATGTAACTTTTTATTGTTATAAAATTACTGGAAAAATGTTATTCAAGGATTATATTCAGATGAGACATACCCATAAATTACAAATGAATCTACATGTGAATTTATAAATAAAAAATTTATAAAACTTTTTATGATATGGAAATGATGAACTTTGTATCAACGAATAAGGACCAGCATCTCTATTATAAGAAGTGTTTAAAATAATCAAAATCATGAACATATGATGATGAAAAATGAATAATTATGTAATATATATGTAGAGAATTATTATTATTAAAGATACTAAACATATATATATACTAATAAGTTTATTAAACAAGTTATCAATAGTATTTTATTTAGTATATGAGAGGTTAAATCATTTCAAGGACGTCAATGGTAAAGGAATGAGTTTTTTTACTAATATAATATTTAAATCAAGATTACTAGTGTTTGAACATTAATATAGTGAAATTATAAGTAAATATATCTAAAAAATAAATTATATTTTACCTCATTTATTCATGGTTTATATATATTTTTATCATTTTACAATTCATTGGTTTATAATTTTCACTAAGTGATGATTTTAAAAAATATATACCTTTTCATTTCATGAGGGTTGTGAATTTTTATTCCCCTTGTATATTATATATTTATATATATTGATGTTATTATACAATCTTAATTTATTTCTTAATGTCATTTTGTACTATCTTCAAAATTATGTTCAATTTTTAAAATGAATCAATTTAATCATTTTCTATTTGATTGTTTTTAAATTGAGATCACTATTTTTGAAAATGTGTTAAATTATTATTATTTTTAATGATTTCCACATCAATTTATATTTACACATTTAAAATTTATTTTGTTAATTAATATTCATTTGTAATTATTCAATGTTTTGCAATGTAAATTCCATTATCATTGTTTTGTAGTGTATTAATGTTTAAATAAATGTTATTCATAAAATAAAAAGGGTATTTATTTGTAATTTTTGTAGAAAGAATATAATTGTATAATAGTTTTTTTTATTTATTTCATCATTCTTTAAAAATTCATATGATTTATTTTGGATAGGTTTTAATGATAATATCTACCTTATATCCTTGGATTTATTATGGCTATATCTTGTGTAATATTCCATGAAACCCATTTTTACCCCTCATTTAATTAGGATATTATGGAATTATGGTGTTTTTATCATATTTTAGTCCAGATATATGTGGTTCTTCATTATGTTATTGGTGTTAATGAAATTATTTACCCACTAATTCCATTTTTAAAAATTTATGTCTAATTAAATAACATGTAATGGGTTAGGGATTGAACCCAATACCCAATGATACTCATTACACTATATCAATATGAATGAGGAGTGATCCCAATACACTAGTTAAATGTGTCCACTATGAGATGATAGTTTTTATGTTGATCCTCAAAATCAGATATTTTTTTATATACTTACTTATATTCTATAATATTATACGTACTTTTTGTTTTCATGGATCTTGATTATTAACTCATGTTTCTAAATTCCTATTACACTAGTATTACATTTTAATGAAATCTATATACCTTAAAATGATTCTAGATTAATGTTCTATTATGTAATATTATTCTATGTTATTACCATATACCATTATATTATTCTCATATGCATAATCATATCTTATGATCATATATAATCTTTGATTGATATCTCTTATGTTTATCCTTACATAGAAAATGGCCTCACCCTTTATTATATTTCCATTCCACAGGTTACTAAAGAGAGAATTATGTATGATAATCCCAAATTGGTTCCATATAAGAAGACTATTTGTGGGATATGTTTTAAATTGTGTGAAATGAATTTTTATGTATCTATTATCCAATGAAATAAAATCTTTGGACTCATGGGTGTAATTTTTATGAAATATTATAAATATAAATTTAAAATGATGTAATATGTATATATAAATTGTTATCCTGTCAATCTATGACTTTTTTAAATTTATTTCCTTATCTAACCACATAATTTTATTTCACATTATCTTTAGTGGTGAAGTAATCTATTTTACCATCATTATTATTTCTATGGATCGTTTATTTTTAAGATGATGACATGATCCTATAATAAATTTTATCTCTATGGAATGTGATTTTATGGGATGAGAAATATTTCCATGATATTGTGTCTTACCCATGAATATTGTATTATTAGGCAGTATGTGGTTCCCTTTTAAACTGAGTAAATAATGTTATGTTATAAACCAAGTATGCTTAGGTATATTATAACCCTCAAATATATTTGGTAATGATGAGGGAGTTGAGAAACTCTTAAAACATGATGGAGGATTCTCCTAAAGGATGTATGGAAATGATAGTATACACATTTCTATTATGAGAATTTATAACCAATTACTATATTGGTAGTGAACATTGACTATGCATGTTATTTTGTTTGATAATGTGAAAACCAAAATATTATTTCCTATAATAATGATATGATATGATGGTGTATGATTGATTATTTATGATTCTTCACCTTGATAATAATTTGTTTTTGATTGAAGAAAACCGTATGAAATTATTCAGGAATAATGATCCTTGAATGATTGGACATGATTATTGTACATTTTCATCATGTTCTCATACCATTATTTTTATCTTTATACTCGATTATAATTGTTAATTGATATCTATTATTTTTACCCTTAATGAGTTTCTGAGGTTAACTTTTCTTATGATACCATTTCTCAAGTTATAAAGAAAGTTTTACTATATTATATGTGAAAGAAGTGTTCTAGTTATGAATAACAAAATTGGAAATTAGGTATATTTTTTTATTAGTTTATTATTTGTCTATGATACCAAATAAACCAATAATTAAAGGTTCTGGAGTGAATAATATTGATGTTAAATTAATATTTCAATAATAAGATGTATTATTTATGTATAAAAAGTTATGGGCGACTATACGTAAAAAAGGACTGTCACCTAGATAATATTCACTATATAAATCACTAGTATAGGGAAGCAACATGGGAACTTGAAGATATAATGAGGAAGAAATAACCTAATTTATTCATTTATGTAATTAAACTTTGTGGTTAGAAAGAGGGTGGGTATACCACTTTATCTCTATGAATTCTCCCAAATTAGTCTCTCTTAGAATGATAGGTTCCTCCAATGTGTGTTGATTATCCTCCCTGTCCATATTTTTTATTTTCCGAAACATGAATTATCTTTCTTTCGAGTGCTCTATCTCATGATTTCATCTCGTTTTTTTAAATTTTATACCTCATATTCTTCAAGACAACACTGTGAACTCTACTTCATACACTATTTCTATATATATATCTCAAGTCACTAATATAACAAAATTTGAATGATTTCTAGTGGCTTGAAAATGTGATAGTGAATGATTTCATGGTAGATAGAAAGGTATGAAGTTAGATATGATATTATAATTCTAGAAGTGGAATATTTTCATAAATTTCGTAAATTAATTTAAACTCATCATTACACCCATACATAAAATATGGTCATGGAAAATGAATTGTATCTCTATGTAGAGATAAAACATTTTAAGTACACACAAGTGACACTATCACTTCCCATTTTATCAAAAAGATGATTGTAAATGGTTCAGTAATAAAAATTATATTTCAGGGTGTGAAATATTTTTATGTTATTAGTTTTTTATAAATAACATATATTAAGAGGATGTAGAAGTAGAAATAAACTTTGAAATTTCAGATAATGCAATTAATTCTTCTTCAAGAGAACTCCATTAGATCATATCTTAATAATACCTGGGTTTATAATTTGGGAAGTCCATAACCACTACAACAAGAATATGATTTTGGGGATATGATATTTAGGGATTGATTCCTGATAATATGATATATTTGGTGTATATAAGGGAAGATATTTGGTACCTTTTTGTATTAAATGGAAATATAAACATAACAATTAAAAAAATATATAGAAAAAATAATTTTCAGTTTAAAGTTGAACAAGGTGGACCTAGGTTTTGTGATATGAAATGATATGGTCAAAATAACTTTAGAAAATTTTGTTTTTATAGGTTATTGTTTTGATTAATATATTATCACGTATTTTATCCTATTATTTACCTTATATTATATTAATCCATGATAATACCTTTTTTTCTTCATGTGATATAATTTTACATGTATGTTAATAATTGGACCGTAAATGGAAATGTCATGATATTTGAGGCCATATATTACCCTAATTATGTTTTTAGAATATTTTTTTTATAATTATTATATAATTTAGTAAAATAATATATATCATAAAACATAATTACTATCAATTTTTACATTATTAATTTACTTTACTATTAAGAACATAAAGAAAAATATGTAATAACAATATAGAATTTTATTCTATCTCTCATATGTAATATATATGTATGAAATTCATGTATCCTTGTAACACATTCAAAAAAATATAAATTTTATGTTTTTAAAATAATTTATATTATTTTTATATTAGTTTAATAAATACAATATCATCATTGCATAAGAATTTAAGTCAATTATTAAAAATAAATTAGAAATAAATAACCATGATAATTTTTTTAACCTTTTAAATTAACATTTATAAATGAATGTGACCTATTTTTATCTATGTAATGATTATTTAGAGTTATTAATGTCAATATGGTGAAATTTTTTATTTATAATTTTTACAATTTAATTTAATTAATGAAATACCTGAACAAGTGTACATATATAATATAATTATATGGAACATTATGAACATTAACCATGAAATATGATATATAAAAGTGTTCTATTTGTTTTTAGATACTATCTATATGGTTTTAGCCATATTTAACCAATTTTAACTATACTGAGTTGAAAAAAGGTACCATGGTTACCATTAAAAATGACAAATAAAAGGGTATAATTTAACTAATTTAGAACTCCTAAGAAAAATTTAGAATAAGTTTTCATGATTAAATTTATAGATGCGGATGAAATTAATTTAAGGTCAAAATGAAAAATGGAATCAATAAGAGTTATTCAGTAAAATTCAATTTCAGTATTTAAATGAATTTATAAAAAAAATAAACCATAAATTTGTTTCTAATGAACATAATTATATTATTTAGAATAGAAAACAAAATTATTTACAATAAGAAAATTATTTAAAAAAAAGGAACTTTTAAAATACTTGAAAAAATATAATTTTTAATAAAATATTTTTTTTTCACCATTGGATGGAAAATCATATTTTTTAAAACATTTCCACTAATGAATTCCAAGAAAATATTGGAATGATAATTAAAAAATTATATTATTTTTTTTAAAATAATTTTTTATGTTTTCAAGAAATTAATTATAATATTATATCATAAAAAACAAAAAAAAATATTTTTTAATTAAAAATATTTTGAAAAATAATATGTTTTTACTAACAATATACTGTTTATTTTCCAATAATTAATCAATTATAATTTTTTGAGTAGTTAATTCATATATAAATATCATTATTTTGTTAGTCCTTTTCATGCCCTCTAATTCATTAACTAGATTATAACTTTTTATTTAAATAATAATATATCATAGTTCTTTTAGGATTAACGTTTCTTGTGGTATATGCTATCAAACATAGTTATATTTACAAATATTGTGGTGTTACATTATCCTTCACTGAATACTATTTATCCAAAAAAGTTGATCTTGTGATCAGTAATTAAGGGTAAGATATTTTAATATTCTTCTATATAGAACCCACACCATTAAAAGGATTGAAAAATTATCTTTTTAAAATGCGGGAAAGGTAAATATAAAGGTCACCAAAAATAATAAACAACATGGTTATATAAAATGATAACATTTTTGGGATGTTTTGAAATTGAGGTTAAAAATAATGGTCAATTACTAATAATGAGTAAGATAAAAAATGAGAAAATATTCTCATTTTATTTATTTATATTTCATAAGAAAAAATTTAGCTTTTAATAATGCTTCAATCAAAACCAATTAATTTATTATTCCATGAAATCAAAATTAAATATGTAATTTTTTAGGAAAAATCACTAAAATTGACTTTTAATAGTTTATATAATATATATGTTGATGATAATTCATTACTTATTTTTTAAAATATTTTTAAAATACAAAATGGTGATCAAAAATTTTCAAATATAATAAATATATATATAAAACAACTACAATAACACCCAATTATCAATATGATATATTACATAACTATTTATCCTTTAAACCCATCCAAAATAAATCTGAATAAATTACAAATCCAAAAAATATAAGGAAGTTATCTAAATCAACCATACTCCATTGGAAAAATATAATGTACCTATTAACGTCACATACCTAATTTTTGAAAACATTCATTACATAAAAACATAAACCAAAAGGTAACTAATATAAAAAATAAGTATATCTTAATTACTTATTTAATTTCATAGATTATCAAATATAATCCCCAAATCTAAAATCTTCTAAAATGTATCACAAACTAATTTTTCATCAAATTATTATCATTTTCTACTTCACTAGCACTATATGATTTACATCATCAATTTTGGTGGTTATTTTTCTGAACTAAACATTATTACATAATCATAAGGCACATATCCCGATCTATATTTACCTCAATAATTTATTATTAAAAATATCAAAATATCTCTTTTATAGATTATCGATTATATTAAAAACCTATTTTCTAATCCATAAATACAAACTATTGAAAAACAATCCTTAAATTTTTTATTATTCTTATAACCAAAATATCATTCCTAAAAAACCTATACAAAATAATTATAATGTATAAAAACTCAAATTATACCCCCATTGACTATTGTAATTTTATTATCATGTGCTTCTCTATTGTCTTCTTTTATGTAACGATCTGTTACTGTTAAGGAAATTAGTTTTCCTAATGTCCTATCCTTTTACAGTTAAATCATTGTATTTGGATGGATTCTCCTTTACCCTTTTATTCATGAGAATGATTTTATTTTTCTCCACATGTAAATAAAACACTTATTCTATATAATTATGTACCTTGGTGTTTCTTACCACAACAATATCTTGTTCAAAAATCTATATTTATCTTCTTACCCTTATCATTTTTTTTTCTCAGAAGTCCCCTTTTTCTCTTTAATTCCATAATATACTTAAGAATTAGATAATTATTTCATTATCTAGAATAAAAATAATACTATAAAATCATATTTTGATAATATTTTGAAGGATAGATCCCAATAATAGAGTAGATTTCTCCAATCAACAAAATGGTCAATCATACTCTTAGGATTACACATGTTATTAGCAACATGCCTTTCTATCCTTGAAATTTACCTCCACACATAAAAATACTTTTACCATCCTTTTTAAATTAAATTTTAAATTGTTTATCCATATCAACTTATATTTTATGAGGTAAAAAATTTCTAGGAAATGTACCTAAACATCCTCCCACTCATTTCTCAAAATTTCATCCTTATCCTTAGTGTTTTTAATCAACGAATGTTATTGATAAAAAACCTTGTAAGATGATAAACTACATTAAAAATATCTCCCCTTTTATAACTTCCAAATTTCAAAAATATATTTTCGATGAAAAGTATCCATTATTCAGCTATAATTGGATTCATGGTTCCATTGAATAAATTGAATTTGTTGTGGAATGAAATGACATAATATTTTTATATCATATTGTAGATTAGTAGGCTTCCCCATACATAAATTTTTATTATACATAACTTGAGTCACCAACCCCAATATAGTAATAATATTATTAGTTGAATATCTAACACATGCTTCTTTATCATTCCATGTAGGTAAATAACTTTATAGATTACTTGACTTGAAACAGTTTCTTTTCATTCTACTAGGTGCTGTTTCAAAACAATGAAATACACTAGAGAAGATCATAACATTATGAATCATAATGTATATTTTCAACACTAGTAAACAATTAACATAAAATGAATAATATATTCACATAAAACATAAAAATTATATGATTCATTTATTTGAGAATATCCTTAAAAAAATAATTTCAAATATTTCATAATGGTCTGTAAATACAATAAGAATTTACCAAAGAATATCCCCCAATAATGTCAAACTATGTTCCCAAAAAGGAAACACTCAACTTCTACCAGAATGATGTAAATGATATACTCCACTATCTCTTTTCATTATTATTACCCCAAGATGCATCCGGGATAAAACCACATCCACTTGTTGTATCTAGTCAGGGAAATATTTCTAGGAAAACCACAAAATCTCTTCCAAACCCGAAAATATCAATATGTTATCTTATTATTTATTTTTATTCAAATTATGAAATATGGTTAAATTCCCTAATCTTTGTGTTTTTTAATTTAGTTCCAGAGGTTTTTACTAAACTACCTCTACCACCAACTATATTAACCCCGACTGAAGTAGCAAAAATCCAATGACTAATTTATGCATTTGAACCTCGATACAATTGATCATGTCCCAGAGGAAAAAATATATTACTAATCATTTCCATCATTCATGTAAGTTTTATTGGCCTTCTCTATACTTATTTTAATGGGTTACCTATTACCCCATTTGTCAAAAGAGGATTTCATGATTTATTTTCAATTAAGGGGGATCCCCCCACATCTTTAAATAAATATCCCAAGGAAAGTAAAAAATATAATATTGAGATCATATTCTCATTATGTATTATATAAAGTGGAATATATCTTGATTAAATGATTCATAATAATCATGATAATATAAATAAAAGAAAACACATTCCACTTGATCAATAACATGTGCATGATGAAGAAAATGTTTGGTGCAAATGAATATCAAATGATTCTAAAAAATAATCAAATTAGTGAGAACATTATCCATTTATATTTTTCAAAATAATAACATAGACATCCAATTTTTTTTCATAATGATGGAATGCATAATTATAGACATTGGAAAGAAACAATTTAGGGCTTATGGTAAGATAGTTCAAAAAATGGTTAATATTCACCAAAAACACATTGAATAAGGCTAACTATCTAATTTTTCTGAAAAGTTATATCGATGCATTGAAGGGAAATATAATTCTTGGCCCCCCCATTACATAATATGTCTGATGAATTCAACATTTTATTAAACAATAAAAAATATTTAATATAGCTTAAAAATCATTAATTTTCATATTTTAAGGTCTAGAATACATAATTTAATTACATTCCCCTGAAAAAATAAACATAATATATTCATAAAAATATAATTTTGGCTATCTATAGAGTCAATCCATAGTATTAATTATTATTCAATAAATGATGTTGAAATAGATGAAAATAAATTAAAAATAATACTTGAAACATTAATGAGTCAAATAACCTTTTTTACTTTGAAATCACTTCTTGAAAATATAATAATTTCCCTAATGTAAAGGATTAATTTTTAATTGAAATTTATCTTGTAAATAATTAATGGAATATTCAAATCATTGAGGTTCCTTGAAGGTGATGAATTCCATTCATGCCGTATAAGAAATAAATGCATTCCTTTCACACTCATTTGAAGAAAAGCAAAAAGATTCATTTAAAACCATTTTGTAAAATAAAAAATTGGGTAAAAATTTCATTTATTAATAAATGAATAAAAGTAATAATTCTCAATAAATGTTTCAGAAAAATATAGATATAGAAGAAAATGATTTCAAGCTGACAAAAAACTAATTTTTTTCCTTAATGAAATGATTTTGGTTTCTTTAGAATTTAAATCGCAAAAAATGAAACCAAAACTATAATTTACATAAATTATAATTGGATATGAAAATATATTAGGTTTATTATATAATGACCAAATAGTTTTATAAGATATATATTTAATATAAACAATCGTGTATAAAGATAAGATTGTATAACAAACCCTTACCTCAGGTCTCACATCAATTATTTAGGATCAGAACTCCTATAGAAAAAAATAGTTATTATAAAACTATTACAGAGAAATAATCTTATATATTTTATCATATAATATTTAATTATATTCTTTTTCATTAAGTTATTAACAATTATTTATTAAAATAAATATTTTATATGATAACTACTTTGATTTTCATATATATTTTGGTTTGTTTGTTTTGGAAATTTTAATTTGATCTTGGTGAGATTATATATATATTTTTAAAAATTATATAAATACCATATATATTACTGTAATATATTTATTATCATCTATGAAAGGTATATTTATAACTATGAATTACACCATTCATGGAGACAGTGGGTGTATTTATGCATGAACATCGTTTTCACTTTATAACAAATAGAATGAAAATAGGTGAATAATAATTCACAATTATTGGATCTTTTTTATCTTATATATCATATATATTCATTATATATTTCATTATTACAATTTAGATAAAATTAAAATGAAAAATAGATCACTTCGCTTAATGGAAGTGGTAGTACCCCCCACGTATGCACAAGGGATATGATTATATTCCAACGAATTGGAAGGCTGGATGGTAGGTATAATGTTTAGATTATAAAAGCATAATTATGTCAAAATTTTAATATATAAACAGTAATCCCATCATTATACCAACCTAAAAATGTTTGGGATGAATAATTAAAGGTATTTATACATGGGGATGGTCATCTATATGTACACATGAGTGATACATTCACTTCTCATTTTATGAAAAAATTAGTGGATAAGGGTGGTTTAATAACCATAATAATATTTATGTATATTTAGGATAATAATGTTATTATTTTATTATAAATAAGATATATTTATATATTAGGTAAGATGATTATTTCTTCTTGAGGAGACCTCTTTTGGATCCATTCTTATGAAACCTAGGGTTTGTATTTTAGGAAGACCAGTGGCTCCATAACCAGAATTAGGATGTTGGGAATTTAGGTATTTAGTGTTTTAATCTTATATTCTCTCGGTGGTTTATATTATAGGGAGACAAGAATACATTTTATATTTAATGTAGCGACAGACATGTACTTTTTAAAAATATTTAATTATAGTAATTTATTTTTCATCTAAAAGTGGAACAATGTTGAAATATTTATGAAGATAAAATAATATATGGTTTCAATGAAATTATCCAACATAATTTTAATAGATATAGGTTATATTTTAAATATTCTAATTTGGAATAACCCCATTGTTAACTTATTTTAAATTTAACCAAGATGATTCCTTTTTCACTCTTAAATGGTTATAATTTAAATTATAGGGAAACAATTGGACCATAAATTGATAGAATATGACATGTAAGACCATATATCCTCCTAATTATCCTCTTTGATGTTTTTTATAATTTATAAATAATTTAATAAAATATTATCTATCATTAAATATAAATAATGTTATTTTTAACAGTAGTCATATAATTTGATTTAATGAAATAAAGGCATATATTTGATGTAAATATATAAATTTTTCAAAAATATAATATATCATATATATCTAGGAAATTTTGGGTCACAGAAACACACTCAATAAATATTAATTATAGAGCATTTATAATATTTTTTGTATAGGCCAAAGCTCAACGTACATGGACATTTCATTTCTTTTGCATAATATATAATACATTAAACGAATAGATTCCCAAAGACCATATTTGTTTAATGTATTTGGAAAATAGGAACCTATTTATCTACCTTGGTGAAATATCATCAACATCTCCCAAAAAGATCTTCCCCATTAGTTTTGATACCTAAAACATTTTTTTAAATCCTGTGGAAAAAAATAAAAAGGGTGATCTCATATTCTTAGTAAGGGTAAAAATAGATAACATGAAAAAACCCATAAACATAAGAATATAAAAACATTAACATAGTGTTCAAATATCAAAACTATGTGTCATTAAATAAATATTGGTTGTTTTTATGGCATGTATCAGAAACAAACACTAAATATGGTAGAATAGCATTGGCATAAAACATAGAATTGTAGAAACAAAGTAATTAGATAATATAAATTCTATAGTAGGAAAGGCATTTCTTCCAAGACCATAATAGTGGAAAAAGTTATTTACTGAATTGGGTTTACTTGCCGTTCCAGGCATGTATTACTAAACCAGATTTACTTGTCATTCCAGCCCTATATTACTAAACCGGATTTACATTCCATTATAATATTTTCTATCTCATGAGATATAAATAATTACCCAATGAATTTTAGGGAAATATAGGTCCCAACAAACTAATAATGAAATCATTTATACATGTACCAAAAAAATATAAATCATTCATCATATCATAACACATGAAAAATTGGATTCTTAAATATCATTCCATCACAACATAATCCATATAAGAGAAATATACTTCATAAAAATAATTTTACCATAAATAGAATAAATTAAAAGTAATAATAGGGATATAAACCTTACATTATTTTATATTATATGTAAAATAATTTTTATAAAACACTAGCACTTATTTTCTGAGTAAAATATCATTTTTTCTTCAAATAAGTTATCTTTTTTTCAAATACAGTGAAATTCTAAAAGAAATAAATTTAGCTAAAAATACACTTTAAACCATATAGAGGAAGATTCATATAAATAAGTTGTTATGAAGATGAAAAAATTTTGTTCGTGCTTTATAAGTTAAATAACAATATTCTCACACTCTTTTTTGAAAATTAAAAATGTACCTCCTATGGAGACGATAAATATTTCTATATTTCCTAATAACACTTTTAAAGGGGTATGTATAGACCCTCACAAAATCACCAGAATCAACCCATAATCATAAATAAAACATACAACCTTCAAATTTCTGTATCCAATCCTGATCTGCACCACCATTGCCGCCCTCCAAAAATAACAACATTCAAAATTCAAAATCCACCATCATTCACGCACTTGCCTCAAGATCACAACCATCACGCCAGTCATCTAGCTGTCATGACTTGATCCAAGAGCAACATTGAACTACGAAAATGTTGATTTGGTCACCTGCCTTGATTTATCAAGACATCTCAACCTTCATCATCGCCGAAGTCTCGCTGGAGCTTCCAACACTATCGTCGTCGTTCTCATCGCTCGACACAGCCTTGCCATCAGCGATCAAAGAAAAATCACCATCTACCTCATTGCCCTCATAGTCTTCCTTCCATGAACACACCTTAATCAACCATTAGAAAACAAAACCTTCATACCACATCACGGGCACCTTGAATTGCACCTTAGAGCCACCAAGCCAACCAAGACATCACCCTAATCACCGTAACACTGCCAACCACTTCTCCGACATCCACACCCTGAATGAAGAAACTCATTACAGTAATGATTTGTCATCCCTTAACACTAGACCACCATCATCATCATCATTAGAGCCGAACCCAACCTCACCGTCAACGATCAAAACGCCGTCACCGTCATCCTCCCAAAGCCGCCCGCTCGGACTCACATCCCAAAGAAGCTTGAAGACCTCCTCACAGCTCCACCTTTGAGATAAATGATGACCCCTGGGTCCAGATCAGAGAAGAAGAGGGATTTTGTATGACAAAACAATGAAAAAAACCTCCTGGAACCGTCGACGTCGGAGAAATCCAACACCATCGCAGTCATAACAGCCGAACAACAAGAAAAAAAACAGCAGACCAAACCCATCGCAAAAACACTTAAAAAATACTAAACACCACATCAAGGAAGGAATAAAAGCCGTAAATGGAACCGGGGAAACACCCTAAAGAAAACGGAAACAAGATCACATGAAGAATTTGAAAATGAATAAGAAATGAAGAAGAAGAGGGGGATTGAAACACTAAAATAGAAAGAAGAAGATTCTAGGAGATCCACAGTTGCCACACTGTAAAACTAAAAAACTCATTGAATCTGATGCTACCAATATGACGTGGACAGGAGTTCTTGATCACGAGTTCAGAGCACAAAAGAAGAAGTCTAGAATGAACCATCGTGCCATTAACGAAGCCAAAACGTGGGAGCAGACCCGAAATCAGGCCTGTGAAGAACAACCACGAGAGAGAACTGGGGGATAAAACTCTAGAAGATCCATAATGAAGGAAGGAAAGAAGGATGAAGGAAAGGAGGTTGGGGAGAAGGAACCCTACCGGAGCATCCAAGTGGGAGAGAACCAAGAACCAGGATATTGTGGAGGCATATGTAGCTCTTATGGAAAACGAAATATTGATTCTTTCCATACCGTTTAATATAAATTCTCCAATGGGTAAAATTGAAATTATAATAAAATTATAATAATAGAAATAATATTATACATTTAGGAAACATGGACATGGATTTTTAAATATATTCTAGTAAATACTTACAAATCAAAAATCTCAGATAAAAACAAGATTTGCAAAGTTATCCCTTACCTTAGGTTTGATATCTCTCGTATGTATCTAAAACTCTTGTATAGTGGGATTAAACATATAATTAAATTGTTAAAGAAACATAGTCATATTTATGAGATAAAATATTATTCACTTATGAATTTATGTTACCCTATCATTTATCAATTCAATGTTAAATAAATGATTTGGGTAATAATGATTTTATTTTTCATGCAATTCTTAAATTGTTATTCTTGATATTATTACTTATATCATTATTTAATTACTTCAATAATGTTAAACAATACTTATATATCATATATATTCTGTGTGTGTATATATATATATAATAGATAGATAAATAGATGGAATACGCCATTCATGGAGATGGTAGGTCATACGTATGCATGAACGTTGATTATATTTCTTTATTGAATTGAATGGAAGAATGTAAATGAGATATATACATAAATATATAATCTTTATTATGTAATATATTTCATTTAATTCATTATATATTCCAAATAATCAATCTCGAATGGTTAACATAGAGAATGAATCTCATCATGTCGTGGAGACAGTAAGTCGTACGTACACACGAGGGATAATATAATTACCTGGATGGTTAAATATTCAGAATTGGATGAAATATAAATTTTACAGAATAAATATTATATTTTATTAAAAATTTATGTTCATTATACTGATCAATATACCCATCCAAATTAAGTATTTTTTGAATAAACATTACACAATATCGTGGAGACGGTAAATAGTACGTACACACGCATAGTGATATTGTTATTCAAGGGATGGATAAAAGGAGGTATAAGGTCATTTCATGATTATAATAAAATCTAAAAATTGTTTAATGTACCAGAGTTATTATTTTAGTATGGGAACAACATAAGAATAAGATGTAGAAAAAAAAGAATATTGAAAGATGTGATAAAAGAATTACCTCTTTTTCAGGTATCCTCTTTTGGTATGCACAAAAGGACTCCATAAGAAGGATTTCTTCCCAAAGGGTAGAGTCTATGATGAAGTGAGGGATGTTGTGTGGATATTTGGGCTAGTTTTGGCTACGCCAAAGGTATTCGGAGGTGCGATTGAAACAGAAGGAGAGGTTCTCTTTTATAAGAGAGGGAGGGGAACCCTTTGGAAATACCAAAACTATAAAATTAATATAAATTAATTTTTAATTTAAAAATACCCCAAAGTGAGTTTTTAGAAGATAAAATTAATTTGGGTAAAAATAATTTCAACCAATAAATTATTGAGATGTTTTGATTATATTTTATACATTGTCATTTTGATTTATCCTTATTTAATCTATTTAATTCTAATTATGGTATTAATATTATAAATAATAAATTGATATAGATATTTAATTATATGTTTTTTTATAAAATTTGAATAGTGTCAATTTTGACACTATTTTTATTATTTGAATTTAAATAAAATCCAAACAAAAGATAAATTCAAAAAAAATAGTTAATATAATTAAAACATGTTGTAGTCTCCCAAATGTTTTTGGAGAACATTAATTAGTTCATATAATATTTACTTTAATATTTTTAAAACAATTTATTTCTTATTACAAGTAATAAAATGAATTCTACATCAGTATTGTCTCATCATTAATTGAAATTTATAATATTATAAATTTTTAAATAAATTAAAATAATGTATAAAATTTAATTATATTTCTTGAGAATAGTTATGTTTGATGTATTATCAAATTTATCACTATATTAAAATTATTATACTTAGATGATATATGAGAGTGACATGTTATCAGGTTATGTTGTTTTAATTATAATTACATAATTTTCATGGAAAAAGGAAATTAAATGAATAAATTTTTAAACATAGGTGATATTGGTAAAATATAATTCATCCAATTGGATTTTTTCAGGTGTTTGGGAAATTTTTTTTTCTTTATCATATAGATAGTTACCTAAATTTACACGATTTTCCAGTAACTGTGGAAAATAAAAATTATCATAGTTACCATTCAAAATATACAAAAAATAAAAGTAACCTATCAATATAATTTAGACCTAATGATTTCATATATCGAATAAATTTTTCATAATTCAATACACTGAATTGGAAAAAATTAAT
Organism: Viscum album; assembly: GCA_963277665.1. Classification (NCBI taxonomy): domain Eukaryota; kingdom Viridiplantae; phylum Streptophyta; class Magnoliopsida; order Santalales; family Viscaceae; genus Viscum; species Viscum album. The sequence goes on from OY728158.1 coordinate 779,858,012, forward strand.
TTAAAATCATTTCCTGTTGGAGAAAAAACAAGGGTTTCCTTCTTTCCTTCAAAGTAAATTTTTATTTAATTTTCAAAAGGTACCACTTGGGGTAAATTATTAGACCTTACGAAAGAAAAAAACACTGTAGGAAAAAAATGGAATACCAAAAAAATATCATACCTCATTGGATAGGCTACCCGACTGGATCTGCCCAGTACATCCACACTACTTCTTTGATTTCAGTATCTGGGTGTGATGTGAAAAACCCTTTAAATTGATTGTAATAAAATCCCTAAACTCTAGGAATGATTCCATATCATCTAGATGGACAAAAGACAACAACTAGACATCACGTTGAGTTGTGTAACACACCATCTTATCTAAGTTTAGATTCTCCAAATACCTCCCCTGCTCAAGTATATCCCACTCATCCACTATCAAGGCATCATCCCCAAGGCTAGACCTACTGATATCTTCTTTTGTAGCCTTTCCGAAATTACTAAATTCCATTATCATCTTGAAATTAAGAACTAAGGGTCTCACAGTATCTCCCTTCTAATCACCCGAAGATACACCCACCTCTGAGGGGATGAAGTCTAAGAGTGACTTTGAAGTAAAGGTTTCCTCACAACTTTGGCTCATGGCTCCATGGGAATTCCCCCTCCTTCCCACTGCTCTATTCGGCAATAGTTTTGGATGGTTGGTATTTCCTTTCCTTTTCTTATTCTTCTTATTTTCAAGGGAGGGAAACTATCCAGAATCCTAAGAGTTGTTTTTCTATTTCTTCCTACCTAAGCGAAAAAACCATTAACAAGGACATCCGCTTCCTAATCAGAAGCTGGTGTGCATACTTTATCAATATCTCTTCCATTAATAAAAAACATTTATGGAGAATAAAACTTGTCAATCACCTGAATTTATGGAACCCTCCCACTTGCTTCATCCTTTTTTTGGATCCCATTAATATCCAACCATTGTTTTCTTTGGATTTAGGGACAACCAATCCCAAAGGTCCCAAATCGATTGAATTAGACCACTGAGGTTCCCTATACTTATAGTTTTATATTAGAACATATATTTTCTAGGCAATTGATTTTCTATATGCTATGAGGGAATAACACCTCCCCTTGGGAGTTTATTGGATCAGACTGACCCCTACCTATTTGCACCGCATCCATACGTGTATTCCTCACTTGGCGATTCTTGTTCTTAGACTACTAAAATTTTCCAAAAAGATCTAATACCTAGACAATAAAAATTATAGACACCCTAGGTGAACCTTTTTCATGAAAATAACCGGTTAAAATCATTGTCTTACTGATCACCACTCCACTATCTTGGAGATCACTACCGACTAGGTGAGGGTTGGTGTATCCCCATGAACCAAAACGAAACTCAGGATGAAATTCATCTATAGGGAGATGGGAGTTCTATTGGGAAGCACCTGAGACATCCCCAACCTCACTGGGAGGCCATCCTCACTGCACTTCCTCTATATGTGGTGCGACATGGGGATTATGGCAAACCGCCTTGCAAAACGCAGATGTAGCGTGTCCTTGCCAGCTGTAGCTTTCACATAAATGATGATGTGCTTCAAAAATAACATGTTGTTTGAAATGATATTCCCCCTAAATTTTGATCTAGATGATATTAGGGAGATTTATGGATATGTTAGCTTCCACACATAGGCTAGTATAAGCAGGATGCTGCAGCGATGTTAAACGTATATCGGAGCATTGGAATATACCACAAGCATTCCCTACCAGGCATAAAATTGCAGGATTGAGAAAAGAAAATTGTAAACCTCGTAGGCATACCCACACCATGGTTGTAGGCGGATCCTGACCCATGTGATATTAAATCATCCATTGAAATAGAATGAATCGAAACGAACCAAAAATTTGAAATTCATGCAACCAAGCCCCCAGAAAATCATCCTCCTCTTGAAATAATTGCCGGAAACTTTTTGAATCTAGAATACTAATCAAGACAAAGCACTTTAGGGCCCATGTTGACCTGACATGTAGTAAAAAGTCATGAAAATATGAACATCTTCGATCGAAGTGAGCAACCAACACCAAGACAAGTCGATCCAAGGTGAGAGAAAACTCCAATGGGGAGATTTACAATGACAAAAATTGTAATAAAAGATAAAAATATAATCCAAAGAATCTTTAAAACCCATTAGAAATATAATCTATCTATATATATAAATTAGAAGATAATGATGTTTGGAATTAAAATGCAGTATTTTTCACTATTCATTAAAATATTAATTTTATTAGAAAAATACGAAAAATTCATCCAATGTAAAATTTGATGTCCCTCTTCCAAAGATTAAGTTTTTTTGTATAATAAATTTTATAAAACTTCTAAAAACTACATTAAAAATGGGTGTACCATCAAAATTTGGCAAAGCTGCATTTTTTAAAATTATATTGATCGAAAAAACTGAACATGTTCTTATATCTTTTCTAGAAAATAAATAAGATGAATGTTAATATTATATAAAATTAAAGATGTGGTTAATATTATTCATAACTTCTTGTTTATTTCAGATAATAATATTATAATAATATATGGTTGTTTAGTGAAACTCGGTATGGTGTACAACCAATGCTGTCGAGGATGGTCGCTCTTACGGGTAATGCAAGCCAAGAATATTGTTGTGTATATTGCAATATAATATGGTTTTGGGTATATTCATGCTAATATTGGTGTATCATACAACACAAGACATAAAAAGAATTTATCTCTTAAAATCTTGGAGTATTACATAGTTGTATTATAATTTTAATTAAATAAATCCCATATCAGTAATTCAGACAAAAATATATCAATTATTTATTAAAAAAATTATAAATTAATTTCTCGGATAAAAAATTATTTTATCTTTAAAATAATAATTTATAACAAAACATTTCATATTATTACCAATATAATATATGGTAAGAACCATTAATGTCAATAGAGTCATTGTTTATATTTGTTATTTTTATAAATTAGTATAATAGTCATAATCAATAAAATATGCCATAATGTAAAAATATGTTTGTGTGTTTTAAGGAAATGGATGAATTACATCCTTAAAATAGGATAAAGGAAATTTTTTGGTTTATTTTTAGATCTTATCACTCGTTTAACCATATTTTACCCAATTTACCCATATCAAGGTGACAAAAATTTACAATGGTTACTATTCAAAATGACAAAAATTAGATGGGGATTATTTAATAAATTTTGAACTCATGGTAAAAAATATGTAATTAATTATACATTATTAAATTTATATATGTGGAGGAAATTAATTTAAGGGAAAAAATATTGCATTTGAAAATAGTTATTCAGAAAAATTCCTTTTATGTATATAAACATATTTATACAAAATTATGCAATTATATTGTTACAAATAAACTTAACTGGATTATTAAATATATATGATAAATAATGTTACTTTGAAAACATTTTTTTAAAATATATAACATTTTAAATTCTTAAAAAAATTCAATTATAAATAAAAATAGTATTCAGCAATATTCACTAGAAAATAAATTTTTATAGAAATATAAAAAATAATGAGTATTGGATAAACATGACATGACAGTTAATAAAATTAAATATTTTTATCATAATAACTTTTTAAAATCTAATTAAGTTAATTATAATTTTTTTTACAAAAACCAATAATTTTATTTCTTGTAAACATACTGTAATGAATAAAATGTCTTTACTAGAAATTAATTCATAGAAAATAAGAATTAATTATTATCATTTTTATTTAGAAGAAAAATTATATATAAATTTCATTATTTTGTTTATATTATTAATACTCTTCAAATTAATGACTAGTATTTAATGACCATATTTTCATAATAATATTTTATACTTAATTTAAGTTTGTGGAATTATGTTTTATATGAAATAAAACATTGTGTTCTCTTCAAAACATATTGTGTTACATTTTCTACCCATAAATAAATTATGTCCTCTTAATTTTCTCATGTGATTTCTAATCAATGGTATGATATTTTAAAATTCGTTCTTGGGAAACCCACATCATTAAAATGGTTAATAAACAATCCTATTAAAGAGAGGGAATGTGAAATATGTAGGTCATATAAAATAAACAATAAACTTCATATTCAATTAGTATATCATTATTTATATTTTAAAGAATAGATATATAAGAGAAAAATAATGTCCAAGGACTAATAAATTGTATGTTAAAACATTATAAAATTTACTAATTTGATTTATTTACATTTAATTAGAACAATTTCATCCTTTATATATATGAATTAATATATAGTAAAAAATATCTTATTCCAAGAAATGCATATTCAATATTATTATTTTTTCTAAAAACACTAAATTTAACATTTAAAAGTTTTTATGATCTAAAAAAAGTTGAAAATTCATTCACTATTTTTCTAAATATTTATCAAAACCAAATGGTAATCACAAGTTATGGAATAAAATACATTATTCTTTTAATCATCAATAATAACATATAGAGTTAAACACAATCTATTATAAAATAAATGATCTTAAAATACCATCCAAAATTCAAATATCTAAATTCAAAATCTAAACATTCAGTAACAATGTAAATAAATTAAAATTAGTCCCACGAAAGACATCATGGAACACTTAATGTCGCATACCAAATATTTTAGTACCATGATAATAATTAAACCTTAATGAAAAGGAAAATTATTAAATAATTAAACTATATCATCATTACTAAAATAAAATCATACATTATAAAATATTTTGTTCAAATATAAAATGCATTAAACTCTATAATAATTTATTTTTTAATGTTGTCGCTAATCATTTTCAAAGTCACCAATTATATCTGATTTACATCACCAATGTAAATAATCTTATTTACGAACATACAATTTTTTACTTCAACATTAGGAACATTTAAAAGGTTATCTTAACATTATTCATGCCTTCTTATAAAATATCCCAAAATCACTATTTTTTTGTTTTTAATACCATTCACAATATGTTTTCAACACCTTAGAGAAAAATAATTAATGAATAATTCCTATATGTTTCATTCTTTATATAAGCTGAATATTATTATTAAAAAACTTATGAAATATATTTATAATACATAAAACATAAAATATTCTAATTTGGATATAGTAATTCTCAAATATTGGCCTTACCCCTTATGTTTTTGTGGTATATTATCTTAAAATTATGGGAAATGGTTGTCATAGTGTCCCCACCCCTTATAGTTAATTTTTTTATTTATATGGATTCTATATTATCATTTCATTCATTAGCATGGTGAAATGCTTCTCCACACTCGTAGAAAAATCATTTCTATTTAAGTAATAACCATTTTGATTCCTATAAAAAGATTTTCATGTAAAAAAATTAACCATTTCACTTCATCCCCTTATCTATTTTTTTCTCATACATATTCTTATTATTTTAGTTTCTATTAAATCCATAATTGTTTGAAAATTATTTCTCTTTGAAATTAATACATTATACGTTATCCTCATAAGTTGTTGATTTTTGGTAAACTTATTCCCTTCCAAGAATTTCCTTTATCCAATCAAAAAACTGATCAATAATAATCATTGTATTGCATTCACAGTCAAAATATTCCCTAAAAACCTTATAAATATATTTTTATACAAAGTTATTTTTTCATCATCTTTTTATCATAGACTCAAAAACATCCTCTCCATATCCACTTATTGTTCATGGGGAAAATATTTTTTGATGAAATGTACCCACAAATCCTTCCAATCATTTCTTATTATTTCATCATAACACTTAATGTTTTTAATCAATGTCCATAATTGATCAACATCCCATGTGAGAAAATAAAAATCCATGAAAACCTTTTGTCTTTCATTAATTCAAAATTTGGTAAATATGTTTTGAAATAAACATATCCCTTTTCTAGATATAAATGGCATTATGGTTCGATTTAATGACAAAGTTTCTTATTGTATTAAATGGAATAACATTGTTATAACTCATTTTACACTAATTGGATTCTCTATATGGTAATAGTTATTGGATATAATTTTTGTAAGTTATCCCAATATAGTTATAATTTTCCCAGGTCTAGCTCTAACTATAACTTCATTCTCATTCCTAGGATTTCAATCCATTCATAGATAATGTACCCCAATACATTTCCTTTCCTTCTTATAGGTTCCATTTCTAAACAATGAAATACACCATATTATATCCTAAAATTATGAATCATAATGTCTAATTTAGAAACAATTAAAAATTAACATAAATTAATTAATTTAGGAATAACTAATATTACAATCATAAGATTAGTTTTTTATATAATAATATGAAATAATAATACATTAAAATATTTTATATTATTTTGTAAAAAAAATAATCAACCTATTAATACCCCCTGAGAATGTCACACAAAGTTTACAGTAAAGAAACACTAACCATACACAATAATAAAGGGTATTATATACATGAACATCTCTTTTCAATTTTATTTCACATAGATGCATCTATTCCAAAACAAAATCCACTTATTGTTTCTTTAATGTGATGTATTTCAATAAAACTTCAACAATTTATACCTCAAAAAATCATCAAGATTCTATCCTGTAAATATAATTTTCCTCAAATTAATTTATAGCTGTATGTACTCTAATATAGGTTTTCTAAAATATAGTTCCTAACATTTCTTCTAAACTACCTCTCATACCAACTATATTGACCTCCCAAGAGGCCTAGAGATGATGGTTATTATTTTACTCTTGTACTAGATACAAGGGATTTAATAACATAGAACCGAATAGTTTAGTAGAGTTCGTAAACTAGAAATAAAATTTAATCTCATATTGTATTTAAAAATATAATATAAATTATGTAGTTAATATAAATATTTTGTATCCTTGAACTCATTTAAATATTTTTTCATCATATCCATGGGAATTGAAAAAAATAAGGTTGAGATCATATTATTAGTAAGTGTTATGTAAAATGTAATCTATCATGATTAACTAAGTAATAATCAATATGTAAAGGAAAATAACTAAAACAACATCCCATTTAATTAGTAACTTGTGCATGAATAATAATATGGTAGGATTTAATGATGTTAAAATAAGTCCATATAAATTATCATATGAGATTGAAACATATTAATATATATTATTCATAATAGTCACATGTACATCAATAATAAATTTCTTAATGATGAGATTCATAATTTAGGACATCTGAAACTTACCATCAAGGTATTATGGTAAGATTGTTTAAACTTTGGGTTTGTATACACAAAAACCAATTTGATAATGCCTTCCAACTAGTTTGTCTCATGAGCCATACTTATGAATTTAGAGGATATGTTATTCTCATTTCCAACAACTAATTAATATTATTAATACATTCATCATATGAATAAAAAATTGAAATTAATAAATATTTCATAATAATCAATAATTTCCCGAATTAGAAGAAATAACATATGGAATTTCAATAATTTCCTAAAAAATAGTAAAAAAAATCCATAGATAAAAATATGGAATATAGTGTACATATTTATTTTTTTAAAATCATAATATTTAACAACATATGTTAACATAGATGAAAATACATTAGAAATCACTAAAATGTTTCATAGAGAAAATAAATCATTTCACTTTGAAATCACATCTTTAAAATATACAAAAACCCCAAATATTAGGAAAAAACTTTTATTTGAAAACAACCATTTAAAAATATAAATTAATATTAAAAAAATGTATTTTCTATGATGGTCGATAATTATTATCATTCTATATAAGTTCTAGAAAAACTTCTTTCATAATTCTATAAGAAAATTAAAAAATTACCATGTGTAGAAAAAAATGGAATATTATTTTTAAATAAATTTTTAAAATTAAAAGTTTAGTAAAACATTATTTTATAAAAAAAGAAAGTAATTTTTTAAATAACGGAAGTTTTTAAAGAAATGAATTTTTAAATGAAATGAATTTATAAAATTTAGTAACAGATTTGAGACCGTATAAAAAATGATGGTGTTCATTAAAAATACGATTTCGGTATCTTAGGTATTTATATACTGAAAAATGAAAGGGATTTTTTATTTATTTAAATAATATACAATAATATAATATATTGGTTATAATATTGAAATATCAAATAATTCCAATTATTGATATATTTACATAAACCCTCTTGAATAATGATGAGATATTGGAATGATTTTTTTCTTCGGGTCCAACATCATTCGTATGTTATAAAACCTCCCATGTAAAAATTAAATACTTATTATAAATTAAATACACAAAAATAATCATATATATGATTCCATATATAACTTACTTATATAAATTTATCACCTATTTATCTACAATTTCTTTATGAAAATCATTGTTCTTGTTGATAACTGCTTCGTTTTTCATGTAGGTTTTGGTCCAATAGTTTTGAACCATGTAGTTTTATCACAGTTAAATAATATCTATAACTTTATAATTATATTATAATTATATATATATATATATTCATTATATAAATTTATAATCATCTAGAAATGGTATATTTACAAAAAATAATTACATCGTTCATGGAGATGGTTGGTCGTAGGTATGCCTAAACTATGTTATCACTATTCAATCGATGGATCAAAAGAATGTTAAATAAATATTTACCACTATAGGAGAAGTTTTATATAATATATATCATATATATTCATTAAATATATAAATATTAAATTCCTTATAAAATATAAATGAAAAACGCATCACATCACCTCGTGGAGGTGGTAGTCGACATGTATTCATGAGTGACATTATCACATTATACAGATTGGATGGTAATTAAGTGGATATTATATAATAATTTTATATTAATAATAATATCATTAATATAATATATCAACTATAAACCCATCATAATATCTAATTATAAAATATTGGATGAAAAATAAATTGTATCACTATATGAAGACGAAAATTAGAATTTATACACTAGAAATTATTTCACTTCACATTTGATAGAAAATTGGGTGGATAATGGAAGTACCATGGAAGTAATAATATTTCTGTTTATTTGGGATATAAAATTTATTATTTTATGATAAATCATAATATATTAAAAGGAGGTACAATAAGTAATAAATTGATGGAGGCTGTATAAGAAGATTACCACTTCTTCTGGAGACCTCCCTTAGATGCTTTCTTAAGGAATGCATGGTTGTTATTTTTGGAATAACTATAAATATAGAACATGTATAAGTATGTTGTAATGATTTTTGTAGTTTTTTTCCAATATTTGAAGCTCTATGTTGTGTATAGTATATGAGATAAGTGGATCCTGTTTACACTGAATCAATGGACAGACATGGAATCAATAAAAATATTTATATATAATAAATTAATTTTCATGTGAATGTGGAACAATGTGGACATAATTCTTACAATAAGATATAATATTATTAAAACAACTTAATAAAATTAAATTTTTTATCGTTTATGTCATATTTTTATGCTTATCTATTGCATTAATCCCTTAATATGTTTATTTTAACCATAACTATAATAATTCCTTTCTAAATTAAAAGGGTTATAATTTAGATACTAAGGTAGAAATTTGAAAATAAATAGACAAGGGAAGAATAGTTAGACCATATATTATAAAAATATTCTCATTTAAATGTTTATATGTTTTCAAAATAATTTAATAAAATTTTATTTTTATAATATATCAATAATGTTATTTTTGACAAAATTAATTTTATTAGAATTTAAATACATCAAGAAAAATATTTAATTAAAATATAGAATTTTAAAAAATCTATAATACGTCATATCTATCTATAAAATGTATTTTTACTTTAAATCGTTCAAAAAATTACTTTTAGAGTTTTTAAAATAATATATTTAGTTTTATATTAATTGACCAAAAATTATATCATATTTGTGTAAAAATTAATGAAATAATATAATCAATCAAAATTAAAAATATATATCCATGATATAAATACTTTATTATAATTCATTTAAAATTTTAGAACCATAATGTTCCTAGATTTTTCAATACAGTAAAAATTAAGAGTTATTAAAATCAAGAGAGAGACAATTTATATTTATTAGTTTCATATATTAATATAAGAGTCTAATTCAAAGAAATATTTCACCAAGTGGATATATATTAATGAAATGGTTTTATATAGTCAAAATAAATCCATTAAATATGATGATGTCACCATTTTGGTTGATGGTTTTACATTATTCCATGGTTATAACAAAAGTTTACCCTTATAGTGGTTACTTTGGAGAGAAACATTTACCAAGGATAAAATTAAAAATTTAAAAGGAGAAAAGAATTATATTAATGAAATATGAATAATATAAATAAAAATATGGAATAAATTGTTCCTAATTCAATTCTTATAAGTGGTGTAAATAAATTTATGATTTAAAAAATATAACAAAAAACCGATTTTATAAAAAAAATGTTTTTTATGTGTAAAAATGTTTTAATACAAAATTTTGGATAAAATTGATTCTAATGAACTTAATTTTATTATTAATCATATATGATAACATCTTTTATATTTAATACATTTTAAATAAAATGTATAATTTTAAATTTTTGAAAAAATAATACAAATTCCAATAAAAAATTGTATTTTTTTAGTATCTATAATAAAATCATTGTTTACAAAAAAAATCCTTAAAATCCAATCAGTGACAATTTCGACAAGATGATTACAAATATTGATATCATTTTTATGAAAGAAAATATAATTATTTTATATACATTAATTACAATCTTTTCCAATGAAAATCAATATATATAATTTTTAAAGACAATATATTCGGACGAATATTATGTTTTTAATAAAAATCAAGTCTTTATTACCAAATAATTAATCAAAAAAATTATTTATTATTTAATATATATATATATATATATATCATAATGTGATTCATTCAATGCATATTCACAAATTACAGGGGTAGGTTATTATTATCATATATAATTAATAATATATCCTGGTTTTTTAAGCTCGATGTTGTGTGTTGTATATACTATTGAGCATAAGGTTTTCTTAAAATTTAAGGTTGTTAAAATATTGATATAGAATTATTATTTAGAAGACGGTGTGGTATTTTTTTGGATTTTTTTGTTTCTTAATATAATTTTGGGAACATTCATCTTAGTTGGCATTGTAGGGGTAAATGAAGTCCCTCACATGGAAAAATAAAAATATATAATTTTGATGATAATTTTTAATTTGAAATTTTAATTTTTGTTAAATTTTTAATTTGGGGATGCATTGGGTGTGTATGATCACACAAAACATGGAAACGTTGTTTTCGAAAATATCAAAAAACCTTGTTTGTATTAAATTGAATATAGAGGGTGAAGCAATTTTATGGGGGTAAAATGTAATAAACCATGGGTTTTTAATAGAATTTTTATTTTAAAAAACTACTATTTTGAATATATAGTTTCACATTTAATACTCAAATTAATTATAAGACACTATATTTTATTAGGATATAATATTACAACGTGAGCTAAAAATTAATACAGTTTGAGAAAGTATTATGAAACGTCATTATAAAAAGTAGAAGTGTAATATATCCATAAATAAATAAATAAATCACAATCACAAAACATTTATCTTAATGTTTTTCTATTAATATGGTCACCCGGATCAAAAAATATAGATGTATGTTTACAAAATAGAAATGTAATAGATATATAAATAGAGCGGTAAATGAATACGTATAAAGATTCTAGGAATGTATGTAAGGCTATATATAGGCATGAATTTGTACCGTTAATTTTTTTTATAAATATGATCATTTGTTATATTGTTGTATAAAAATGGTCATTATACATATGGTCATTGGATATATCCAATAGGTATGATGTGTACCTTAAAATAATATAACTCATAATTGATAAATAAATATGTAACGAAATAAATACAAAATATTTTGTTAAATCTTTATAAATAATACAAGTTTTTATTTGTCACATATTATTTTTTATTAAGGAATTATTTTATCAGATCGTAAAAGAATATATTTTACAATACATTTTATTGATAAAATTTAATGATTATATGTGAAATAATTAATTTTATGTTGATGTGATTAAACTTATTCAATGTCAAAAATGATATTTTTCAAGAACTATTTTTCTGATTTTATTATTTTATATTTAAAAAATTAATGTTATCAATTTTATAATATGAATCTATTGTAATGTTTAATTTTCTTGAAAATTATATTAACAATCATTTAAATTAGTAATTTAGAGGGTATATAAAAATATAAATCAGTGTTTAAAAATTATTTTTTCTATATATTTCTTTACATTATATATATATATATATATATTATTTTTTCAATTAAAAGATCAATTCCTTATATTTTTAAATTATATTAGTCAAATAAGATAACACAATTAAAATTTGGTCACCGCAGTAATTGAAATATGTGATAAATATCATTAAAATATGTGGTATTGTATTAAAATGTCATGAAATATAATTTAATTTTTTTTGGATGTTGGGACTCATAAAATCTATCCATTATTTTCAATTTTTTTATTATATTTCCTCTCATTGTGATGAACTTTTACATTTAATAATAAGAAATCCCAAAAAAATTACTTATAAAAGGTCCACTATTTTACCACTAAAGTCCACTAAAAATTATATGTTCACACATGAATATATACCCATGTACCTTTAAAAAATATTTATTAGGTGATTGGTGGGATATTTTTCCATGAAGGAAGCCTAAATACTTCCTTCTAAAGGAACTTGTATCATGAAGGGGATAATTTATTAATAGAAGTACCTATTTCTTTATCTTATTTTCCAATTGTATTACTATAAAAAATATTTATAAAAATATTTATCAAATTTAATTATCTAGTTATAAAATAGTTACGATTTTGAGGGAATGAAATTATTATTCTATCACTCTATACCTTTAATCATTCCATAGTATATCATGCACTTTGTTGGGTTGGACTAACCACCCACATAAATGATGATGTACTCTCTTAACCATTTCCAACATTATTGAGTGTGATTAAATAAGTAAAAAAATATATTTATTTAATAAGTGATTAGTGATACATATATGGTTATATAATTTTGACGCAAAGAAAATATATGGTCAATAATGATTAAGTCTTTTTTTTTGGTAAATTACCCAAAAAATGTTCATATTGGAATCAATTATATTAAAACATAGCAATTGTTTCCATCATATAAACATGACACTGAATAAATAATTAGAACATAATTATTATCGTACCTTGAATTATTTGGGATATATGAACTTTTTATCATTTCATGAGGACTTACATATCCATTGTGAATTTTTAATATTAAAAGTAATATATATATATATATATAACATGTGGTGATGAAAAAATACAAAAAATACTAATATATGTGTAATGATTGATTAAAATTAATTACTATTAATATTTGTAAATATGAATGTTATTCAGAAATAAATGATTAATATATTTTGGTTTATTATTATAAATTATTTTAAATAACAATCATTGAATTTATGAGTAATGGTAAGTCTTTCTTTACTAATATCATTTTTAAAATAACATTTTTTATGTTTTAAATTTCATTATGGAAAATTATATGTTCATATCAATATAAAAGATCCATTTTCTTCTCATAAGGGTATTCATTGGTTTTAAATTTATTTTAAACTTTAAATTTGTTTCATTATAATTTACCCATATCGATTCTTGTATGAAAAAGCAGACATCTCTTCATTTTTAGTCAGGAATCATTCTCCTCTATGTTAATATCTCCAATTAGTTTTATGGGTGTTTTTATAGATGTTTCCATGATTTTATAAAAAAATTCAAATTATTATTATTTTATTTATTTACAATTTTTTGATATATATTTTCCTAAATTTTTCCATATAAGAAATTTTATACTTATTTTACATTCCTTACAAATGAGTGAATTTAATATTTTTTAAAAATATTAAACATGAATCAATTTTTATTATTATATAAATTTTTTTCTTAAGGATGAATAATGTAAATGTCATCATGGGTTTCCAATGAAATTTCAATTATAAAGGTTTAAATAAAATTTATTAAAAATATATAAGAGAATTTATTTTTATTTTTCAAAATAACATCAAACATTTTTTATAACATGTTTTCCATCTATGTTAAAATACTTTAATGATAATTTTAATTTTTTGTGGGGATATTATTTTATGATACTATTGACAAGATATATCTAGATGAAGTATGATCATATATTATGGAAGCTTTCATGAAACCTATTTTATTCTATGAGATAATTGATCTCTGATTGAATTATGAATGTTTTTAGGTACACATGTAATAAATATTTATAGCTATTAATTATGTATTTATTTGTATAAAAAAATAAATATCCCTCCAATAAAATGGGTAATTAATTATATATCTGGATATTACATGTATGGAAATAGGGAATGAACCCTCTCAACCATGTAGATTTTCAATTTTTTTATTGGAATGGGGAGTAAACCCAATCCACTTTGGGATGCTTTCTACTATGTTATAATGGTATCTAAATTGATCAATGACATATGAATCAATTTTATATTATTATGTATGTACCATATTTTTATTCTTCTAATACCTTTTCAGGGATTATGACTGTTGAATCTTGTTTTCACTCTCCTATTACTCAGGTGTTATGTTATTGAAAAATCCATATTCTCCGAATCTTGATTTATGATATATGTCTCAATATGTATGATTTTATAAAAAAATAATAATGCATACTTATTATATTATGAATCCCACTTTATTATATTATGATCACTTATTTTTTTTATTGATATCTTTCATGGTTTCAATTATTCGGTATCTAAGCTAACCCACTCTTATGATTCCATTATTGAGCGTAGGAAGGAAGGTATTATATATGATAAACAAAAAGGGTATCATGTGAGAAGATTATTTATGAGATACCTTGAAAGAATTTTAAAATAAGTTTCTTATGCATCTAATATATATAACGTAACTAAACCATTATATTCTGGTGCGTGATTTATTATGAGATGTATTGAGTATTAAAATATAATTATATAATATATATATATATATATATATCTGTGTGTGTGTGTGTGTTGTACTTAGGTTCCATTACTCCAAATGTAATAATACATCCCTTCAAAATTTTGAATCCCCATGTCATTCACTAATTTAATATTTTCTAAATGAATTTTTAAAACCAATTCATAAAATTAGAAGAGAAAATTTAGTAGAAGAACTCAAACACCAACAGCATTTTAAAAAATATATAGTCAAAATTTCATGATCTTAAAAGAAAACCCATAGCCTTGATAACAAATTTTGTCTCCCTAGGCACGTTGAGGGTCATTGAGATATAAGGGGTGTGAATCAATAAAAAAAGTCCCTTTTTTTCCTTTTTTTGTATTTTTAAATCAACATCAATATATTTTTATCGTGATCTCATTTCTTAACTCAGACCAAAATCAAGGAAACAAAAATTGAAATAAACCATATTTCCATGTTTCACTACTCTAAATTAATAACTAATCCATTTAATAAATTTGATTTAATCAAGCCACTATAATAAACTTGTATCACAATTGAAATTTAGAATGATTAGGGAATATTTTTAAATTGAATAGTATAAGAAATTTTCTAATACTATATCTTGAAAAGTCTCTATTAAAATATGCACTATTGGCATGTATACTAATAGGGTTTGAGTTATCCTTCTCCTTTAATAACTGCATCCTTACAATTTAAATTTATACTATTCTTGTTTACTAAAAATAACATGTGATAATATTATCATTTTTATTATATGCAATTCATTGCATAAAACATTATCTTTTTATTATACTACCTCTATAAACAATACATCAAGTATCTTATTTTTGGGTACAAAAAATTAAACACACAATATTCTTCCACTCTCTCTATGATAAATAATATTCTTATATAATTTCCTCCACTATGCTACAGTTTAATATTATTTTTTCATAAACAAAAACTCACACTTTTCATGCTTGCAATACCATATTAATATATATATAACTCACATAAAACTTGTTATTTCATTACATCTTGTCTCAGATTACCCATTAAACTAGTATCTGACTGATATCACAGGAAACCCAAATGGAATTAATGACCTCCATGGGATGGATATCAGTATATAATAATCCTAAAATAATAAAAGGGAGTACTTTTATGAAATTGAAAAAGTCATTAAATAATAAAAAAGATAAAAATAAAAAAAATAAGTATTGACCTATAAAAAACCAATAATGTTAGTGACAAAACTAATGAAACATTCCAGAACTAAGAAACATTGATAATGAATAACTAAAGGAAACCTGACTAACATATTTATATGTAGGGAATATCCTATGCCACCCCCCATGTACCCTATCCCATTTCACATTAAACCTCTCCACCACAATATGAAACATTGGTATTTCATACATCTAACTAAAAAAGATCAACAGACCACCATGGGAGTGTGTAGGTTCTAAGCTAAATAGGCTTATATGTATCCATTCAATATGTTCCATCACATGTTTCATTAAAAAACGTTTCCATACACACTAAATGAAAAACATGTAATGATATATTATTTTTCATGTTATATCAAAATCATGGTCAAACATTTCTGCATATCTAATTTCTAAAATAGATTCAAAATTACACATGTCAAATCACATTTTCAAAGAAATAAATTATCAAATACTGTGTCATTTATCCATTATAAAACCAAATAAAGTTTTTATAGAACAATGTAGATCACTCCTAGGTTAAAATGGGTCTAGGATAGATAAGACTCTTTTATATTAATAATAAGTGGATGAATTATTACAATAAACAATTCCCTAGAAATATATGCCATAATGAATATAGAAATTTATAATGAATTACCACTTTATTATTATAATGTATCAGGTCCATAAAAAATCATAACATAGCGAATAAATGAAATACTGATGATTATACCCATGGTGAAAATATTGAGAAAGAATAATACTAAATCCCATCATAGTAACCCAAGAATGGCATGAATTGTATATTTCAAAATGTTTCAATGGGATCATATCATTTCACAAATAATATTGGAAACAACATTTTCCATCAAAACCATGATTTGAAAAAAAATTACTGAAACCACATTATAATTCATTAAAACCCAATTTATTAATCCAAAAAAGAGTTAATAACTCATTAATAAAAATAATTATTCCCACAATTCAATATTTTCTTGAATCATGTTGATGATCTTTTTAAAATGATTTAAAAAACTATAGTATGTGTTATTTAACAAATATTTGATAGAGACATAAAATCCTATATCACGCTTTAGTTTGTAATAAATCAGTGATCCAATTCATGCACTGATACGAATTTTATCACATGATAAATAATGAGGGGGATGTAGGAATATATTCCCAAATCAAATAATTGAATTTCCACAAGAACAAGGTATATAGTGTAGACAAGACAACACAAACCTCAGATAAAATTAATAAAGAACCCTTCCAACAAGATTCATCACATTCAAGATCAAACCAATCACATCTGAACAATTCGATGTCAAATTTGATAACGAGGTCAACCAAGGTAGAATGAATACATAGTGTTATGACAAAATCTCTTCTAAAAAGACATGATTTAAAGAGAAATATCTATTCCCATCATTACACACCATAGTACCAATAGAATATAGATTTTTGGACTGGCCACTGTAACACCCAGATATTTTTTTAATATTGATTTATAACATTTAATTTCTTTGATAGATTGTGTTACACAAACACCATGTTCTATCGAACCCCAACATAAAAATTATAATATTATTTAAACTTTACCTTTTTTAGCTAGCCATTATACTTTTTTCTTAATATAAATAACCACAATTTGAAAATTAGGAATAATTGGTTTTGAAAATATAAAAATATTCATAAAAATGAACATATTTTTTAGTAATGAATTTATATTAATTGAAATTTTTTTTTTCTAAAAAAATATTCAATTTTTATTAAGAAATAGTAAAAAAAAAAAATTTACTTTTTCAGAAAATTTATTTTAAAAATTAATATTCAATTTTAAAATTTATATTTCAAAATTATCATGGGATTAATGTTTTAGAATTTTTTATGAAGATTAATTTTTTAATGAATAGTAAATAATGAAATTTTTTTATTAAAAATTGCATTTTAGTTTAAATAATTCATAAGATTAATTTTGATAGTAAGTTTTTATAAGTAAAATTAGTAAACTTTTATATTTATTAATCTAATTTATTTCATCATAATCAATTTCAAATTGAATATTGTTATTAAAAAAATTTATATTTTTGATTTTCTTTTTTCAGAATATAGATTTTTATCACATGTATAGATATAAATATAAATATAATCTATCAGATTCAATGAATTGAATTTGAAAAAATAGATTCCATATTTGGAATCATAATAATTTAAATTATAAAATAGGAAAAAAATAATTTTCTTTATAATGAATAGTTAAGAAAGAAAAACTAATTACAACCGTTAATGTAAAAAAAGTATTAATGGGGTGTTAAAATAATAAGGGTTAAAATAAAATAAATACATATCAAATTCCTATTTTTAGGCCATATTTCATCTTCATAAAATCTATATTTATATAATGATCTATTTTGGGTCCTTATGCCATGTGAAAAAGGTGTGTTTAACTTTTAATTTGCAAAAAAAATACATGTGTGTCATATTTTTCACTTATAAAAGGCCACCCCTATACTATCCCATCCACACTCCCATAGTATTTTTTTGGAAAAAAACTACAAAAATTCATTCTTGTGTTCCATTTTCCAATAACTAGAGTCATAAGTTTATTTTGTATACTCTTTTATGAAAGCTTTAGGTATAAACATAAGGGGGTTCTCTGAAGAAGAGGAGTTTCAAATGTGTTTAATGAAATTTGAGACATAAGGTAAGGGATTTCATATATTACTATTATTTTTTAGAGATATATGACAAATTTACAACATTTTGTATATATATATTATATACTACCCATTTTAAATTATATATCATGAATATCAATAATTTCAAGATATTTAATTTTTCAATTGATGTTATTATTTTATGGGGATTATGATTCAAAGGTTACCAAAATAGTATGAGTTTTAACTTATAATCAATTTTTTTAGTATTGGCTATGGTAATCCTTAATATTATTAAAAATTATGTTATATTTTTCATGATTTTCATTATGTCTCTTCTACATTGGTTAATTTATTAAAATATGTGTTTTCCTTTCATTTTCCCCCTTTTACATACTCAAGAGTCCAAATTAATGTGTTTAAGGAAAAAAAACTTTATATCATTCTTCAATATAAAATCCTTTATATTATATGTCCATGTTTTCTAAAAAATATACAAATAATTAATTTAATATTTTAAAATTTCTTTAGTTAATTTTTCCCATATTTTACTTTTTATAAATTTTTTTAAAATGAATCTTCTTGTAATTTTATTAAAATGGTGCTACTGAATTTTACCAAAATTAAGAAGGAAATATTTGTTTTAACATGAAAAAAAAGAATGATATTTTTTCTATAATGACCCCAAAGTTTTTTAAATCATCCATTATAGGTTTACAATTATATTTTTAATGAAAATTATTTCCATAGTGTATTGTTAATTTCATTATTTTTAATGTTTATTTTCAAAGTTGAGGGTTTATTTTCCTCAAATAATGTACCAAGATATGTTCCAGAATCATTTTAAATATATAATAACTTCATTTTATGTTATATATGAGTTAATGGGGATGTAATCAGATGATAACATCCTTATTTAGTTTATGTATTATTTATGATTATAATGAAATGATTTTTATGAAACAAGTTATTTTTTATATTGATTATGTTATGATGAAAATATGAAATGATTATGAAACCAATTTATTTTCTATAGGATATGGTATAATAAAATTATTATGAAACCCATTTCATGTATGGGTTCTGATAGAATGAATTTTTTATGATATTTTGACGCACATATTTGTGATTTTGGTTATGTTATAGTGGTTAAGTTATAACTTACAATAGTGGTAAAGATATAACTTTTGAGCAAAGTATTGTTTTCAACAATACATAATAATGTTATTTAAAGGGGGAGATTATTGAAAATAATACTCTGTCTTTTTATGATGATTTTGATGCTCACAATTACCCTTAATTATTTTCTAATGTTTTCATTTCATATTTTGCAGGAATTTATTAATTTATTTTACACTTAAAATAATGAGAATTTATTCCTTGATCTGGAATCTGCTTTAGTGTGTTCTGAATCACTGTTCATACCATACGTGGATAAATATAGCGCGGAACCTGCTCTAGCGCATCCTGGAATCACTGTTCATACCCAACATGGATAAACATAGCGTAAGGATGAAAATCGTGTATACTTTTTGAGATAAGAGAAAAGTATGGTTAAATAACCATACGTTTTCAGCAAAGTATAGAAGAAGAACCTTATGTTAGGAAGGAACCTTACGTTTTGGTTATCAGCAAAGTATGGAAGGAGGACCGTACGTAAGTACTAAACGTTACATTTGTTTCTCAAGAGTATGGTTCATCAACCTTACTTTTGTAAACAACCATACGTTCTTAGAAAAGTATGGATCAAGTAAAAGTATGGATCTTTTACCCTACGTTTGAGAGTTGAAGAAAAAGTATGGATGATCAAACATGCATTTATGATTCAACCTTACATTGTCAACCTTACGTTTGAAGACTATGTCATCAACCCTACGTTTGGAGGCCACATCATCAACCTTACGTTTGGCATCGGAAATTTTAAAAGATGATATTTTTATGCAGCGGTCAACAAGCTGATTATTTGGCGGATTTCAAGCCGTATTTAAAGTCTTTTTTAAAATATGACTTTCATAGATACAAAGCCATTTTATAAATGGATTTAGTATCGAATTAAAAGGATTTTTTTACGCCGAGTCTTAAGGGAGGTTACGACTGCTCTATAAATTAAATTTTTTGAATATCGCGAATAAAAATGAGACTTTTATGGATCTAAATGTGCATGAGATATGCTTAGACTTATTATATATGTTCTCTCTAAAACACCAGGTAAAAGTGTGTATGGTGATGAATATTTTATAAAAAGGTGGAAAATAGAGACTACAAAAAAGAATCTAGTTTTGTTGATTCAAAAGGAGCTTCAAAGCTCTGTTTGTTTAAGAAGAAAGAATTCGATAGAAGGTTCACTTGTTCTACATCAAATATCTATTGTGGATCTACTACTGCTGATGTTGAGAACAATATCTCTATACCTATTTCAACCAGATCAACTTAGAACTTCTTCTATATGAAAATTAATATTTCTAGATACTTCGATCCATCTGCTGTCAATTGCTTTCTGTTGCAATTGTGAAGATCAACTGGAAAACTTCTTTCTAAAATTCTTTTTATTCTTGAGTAACCAGCTTCTCGTTCTAAGCTGTGTAGGTTCACGTTTGAACCAGAAGGCTTTGATAGCCTGAAGATTGTAATGGTTTCATCTTCCTGTACTCACTTGTGAACCAGTCTATGGAAAAGAGGACCAGATTGTGAAAATCACCAAGCTCGTGGAGTTGAGCATTTGTGGAGTGGACTAGGGGCTTTCTGTTCCTCGAACCACTATACATCTGTGTGTCCCTGATTTTAATTATTTCACTACATGATCAAATATGATAAAGTATAGAGGAAAAAACTCGTTTAATCAAATAGTTACCGAAAAATTTCAAAAGACACAATTCACCCCCCCCCCCCTCTTGTGTATAATCTGTAGATTCAGATCCAACAATTGGTATCAGAGGAAGAGCTTTTGATAGAGCCTTAGAAATCAAGAAGCATTTAATGATTATATACAACAGGGAATCATGATTGATACAAGGGAAGGGATGTAAATGGTCAGAGCACCATATTTTAATGGAGACAACTATGGCTTCTAGAAATAGCGCATGATAATATATCTAAAAAACCTCGGATATTAAGTCTATTCAAAGATTTTGACTCCTTATGAAATTCTTGAAAATCCTGAGGCATGGAGTACTGCTACAGAGGCAGAGTACGATATGAATTCGAAGGCTATGAATGCAATTATCTACGATCTAGGTCCATATAAATTTAATAGAGTATCTCAGCACCCCACAACATATGAGATGTGGAAAACAATAGTCCTGGCATATGAAGGAACATATAATGTTAGACAAATGAGATATGAAACTTCCAAAACTAAAATTTGATACTCTCAGAATGTTTGAAGGTGAAATAATTACCCAAATGAATGGGATATTGACAAAAATTGTCAATAATCTAACAGCTCTAGGAGAACCTATAAAGCAGGAAGATCAAGCATTAAAAGTTCTAAGGGTACTTCCTACTCGATGGAATGGTATCTCTGCTACAATCAGAAAATCAACACCTGTCAAAGATCTAACCATGAGACATATGATTGGTACATTAATGATGTGTGAAGCAGAAATTTAACATGAGGCTCATGAACATAAAGTTCTTATCAAAAGAGAAGATATTTCCTTGAAGGTAACATCGCAACAAAAGAATAGAAAGATGAAGAACAGAGAATTCAAAGCTAAATCAAAAAGCGCTGACTCATCAAACTCAGATGAAGAATAGGGTCAGCTTGCCAGAAATTTTTGAAAATTCTACAGCAAGAAAAGAGGCTTTAAAAAATCCTTTAAGGGAGATAATAAGAAAGTAAGATGTTATGAATGCAATAAGATGGGGCATATCAGACCAGATTTCCCACAATTGAAAGATACAAAGAAGAAGAAGATATTATTCATAAGAAATGACTTTGAGCAGAAAGACAGGATAGTAATGAAAGCCACTTGGAGTGTATCTAAAGACTCCAGTAGATCTCCTGAATCAATCTTAGAAAAAGATAAAGTCAATCTAAAGGCAAACATGTGTTTCATGGCAGAAACTGATGAGGTACACTCAAATTACTCCTCTGACTCAAACAATGAATAACATTCTGAATCAAGTTACACAAATGAAAAACTTGCAGCCTACTGCAATATGATTGAAGAAAGATATGACTCACTATTTAAAAAACATACGTCACTAAAGAACTTACATAAAGCAGTTTCATATGAAAGAGATACAATACTGAAACAACATAAGGAATTAACTGATAAATACAATTCGATTAACACTAACTATATTAATTTTGAAAAAAAATAAAAACACTACAGGATAAAGTTGAATCTTACAAACAGGCTACATTGGTTTTTACAAAAGGAGAAAATTCTTTAAATAAAATTCATGGAAAAAATATCATTAAAAAGGAGAGATTTGGAATTGGAAGTAAAGGAGAAAAACCTAATCTATATAAAAATTATTTTGTTCCTAACTCTAAAAAGGTTAATTGTAATTTTTGTGGGACAAAGGGACATATAGCTAAAAATTGTCTCTTAAGACAACCTCAAATTTGTGGTATTAAGAAAACCTATGTTTCAAAATATTTATATGACTCAGATGATTTTAAAAGAACAAATCAAATCCGGATACCCAGATCATTGCTAGCTAACACACCGGGACCCAACAGAACATGGGTACCAAAGAAATTTGTTTGAATTTCTTTGCAGGTAGCAGGCCACCAAAGAAAAAAATATATAAGTTACATCGATAGTGGATGCTCAAGACATATGAGTGGAAACTCATTGAACTTTTATTCACTCACTCAAAAGTAAGGAGGACTTGTCGCATTTGGTGACAATGCCAAAGGAAAAATCATTGGCATTGGAACTATTGGAGATCAAAAAACAGTCTCAATCAACAAAGTACTTTATGTACAAGGATTAAAACAAAATATGATAAGTATCTCTCAACACTGTGATGATGGATATACTATTTATTTTACTGACAATTGTTGTAATGTTCCTAAAGATAAATTGTTTAAATTTAAAGCACCATGAACTGATAATGTCTATACTTTGGATTTAAATTCCATGTGTAAACAACAAGTAAACTACTTAACTTCTAAAGTATGTGAATATTGGATCTGGCATAGGAGACTTGGACATTGCAATATATAAGTTTTGCATAAATTATCTAAGAAACATTTAGTTTCTAATTTACATAGTCTCAAATTTGAAAAGGACAGATTCTTTGATGCATGTCAACTTGGAAAGCAACACAAATCATCCTTAAAATCTGTTAACAAAATTGCTACATATAAACCTCTATAACTTATTCATATGGATCTGTTTGGACCTTCTAGAGTAGAAAACTTAACTGGTAAATTATATGTATATGTTTTAGTTGATGACTATTCTAGATTTACATGGATTTTCTATTTGAAATATAAAAATGATGCTTTTACTTTATTTGAAAGTTTCTGCAAATCTATTCAGAATGAAAAAGGTTGTAATATAATCTCATTAAGAAGTGATCATGGTGGAGAATTTGAGAATCAGGAGTTTAATTCCTTTTGCTCAAATATGGGTATTAATCCCATCTTCTCTGCACCAAGATCACCTCAACAGAATGGTATTGTAGAAAGAAGAAATAGAACAATTAAAGAAATGGCTTGAACTATGTTAAATTAATATAGCCTACCTATATATTTTTGGGCAGAAGCTGTGAATACATCTTGCTATATAATTAATAGAGTTTTAATTAGAAATATTTGGAAAAAGACACCCTATTAACTATGGAATAACAGAAAACCTAATGTTAATGACTTTAAAGTTTTTGGATGAAAGGTTTTCATCTTAAACACCAAGGATAATCTTGGTAGGTTCGATCCAAAATCTGATGAAGCTATTTGTTAGGTCCACAAGGCCGAATACCCTAAAAGGGGGGGTGAATCAGGGTTTGAATAATTTAAAATTAATGCTCATTATGATCTTGTTTCGTTGTTAAGAAAAACACTCTTCCCTCTCTTTCCTGTTGCACAAAGTAAACAGAAAGTAAAGCATGCACATGACAAACCAATTTTACTTGGTTCACCACAAAGGGCTACGTCCAAGGAGTATACGCTAACACAATTCTAGTCGTACCAATTCCACTAAACATCACTAGCTGTGGATTACAATGTTCGGGCTAGATCACTTATATCCCCAAGCTCACTGCCTTTACAAAGTTTAGGGTCAGCTCACTGCTTTGCCAAGGGTCACTCCCTGTTTCTCTCTCTCTGGCTCACTGCCGGTGGAGAGGATCACCTTCTTCCTCTTCCTAAGCTCACTGCTCTAGAAGGGAATCCACTCACAGTTTATAGACCTGTAGGTCTCTTCATTTTTATGAAATAATGCATCTTCAACTATTGATATATGCTCTATTGAAGTCCAACTTTCATCCACTGATTAATACCTTTTTGCCTCTGAACACTGGGAAATTCCTTTTGGAAACAGCTTCGCAAAGCACCCTACTTCGCGAAGCTCCCAATTTTGCGAAGCTCAAACAAGCCTTCGCAAAGCTCCTGCCTTTTCGCGAAGCACTTTCGCGAAACACTTTCGCGAAGCACAAGCCTTCATAAAGGAATTTCCCTTGCGAAGCTTACTAAGCCAACGCAGAGCTCGCAGGTTTTGCGGAGCTACAATAGCCGCCGTGAAGCTCCTCTTTCGTGAAGCACATTGGCTCCGCAAACCACCTTCGCAATACGAGAGAAAAATATTTTCTCTAAAAATTATCTCTACTTCTCTCGAGCGGGTCGACCTCTATTTATAGGCGATTCCACCGACCCTCGAAATTTCCACACGAAGTCAATGCCACATCATCTCAAATCGCGAAGCTCCAAAGTTTCCGTCGGAATTCTATCCAAATCACGAAGCACCACGACAATTTTCCATTCGCGGAGCTCGTCATAATAGTTGAGCATTACCGTCAACATTCCTTCGTGCCTTCGCCGCGAAGCTCCCTCGTAAATCCCTTCACCACCGCGATGTGCTTCAACTCTAACGTTCATGAAGCTTTTGACATAATCACGAAGCATCACCGCCTCCATTTTTCTGGTCTTCACGAAATCCAAACTATGCATCCTATCATCGCAAAATTCATGCCTTTGCCATATTAAATTATGATCTTCATGGATATCCTCTTTTCGCGATTCTCACCAAACTCCACGTTTTAGACCCCAAAAATTTGGCAAACACTGGGAAATGGCGCCACCTTGTACTTCTCTTTTGTACCGCCTCTAGATAGTCTTTTCCTTTGTCATCATTCTTTGTCAACATGGATTGTCAACAACTTCTCAGGAACTTGAAAATTCTCCATGGAAACCTGCTTTGTCAACAAACACAATCAACCCAAAAATACTTCAATGTTACCTTGAGGGATTTTTTCCCAACAGTATTTTATTAGGATATTCTACTACCTCCAAAGCTTATAGAGTTTATAATAAGAAGTCAAGGATTGTTGAAGAATAAGTTCATGTGAAACTTGATGAATTTGATCACTTTGAGAAAAGGATAGATCAAATAGATGAACATGACTCTAATGATAACATGAGATTTGAGATCTTAAAGAATGATTTTGAAAATGATATAAAAGAAACTCAGCCCAGTTCAGAGGAACATGATTCTGAAGAACTTTTAAATATATTACCTAGACACTCTAGAACCCTAAAGAATCAACCTTTAGAAACTGTAATAGGTGACCTAGAAATTGGTTTTCAGACTAGAAGAAACGCAGGAAACCTAGTGAAATTATCTGCCTTCCTATCTCAATAAGAACCCAAGTCTATAGAAGATGCTTTAGAAGTTGAAAGCTGGGTAATAGCAATGCAATATGAACTAAACCAGTTTAATGGAAATGAAGTTTGGGAATTAGTGTAAAGACGTAATAACTTTCCTGTAATAGGAACCAAATGGGTCGTTAGAAATAATCTAGATAACCTAGTCATAATAACTAAAAATAAAGAAAGATTAGTAGCTAAAGGATATAATCAAGAAGAAGTAATAGATTATAATGAGACTTTTGCACCTATAGCTAGGTTAGAAGACATTAGAATCCTTTTAGCCTATGCATCTTATATGAATTTTAAATTATTTCAGATGGATGTTAAATCTGCCTTTTTAAATGGTTATTTAATGGAGAAAGTTTATGTTGAGCAATATCCTGGTTTTGAAAACTCTCAAAAACCTGATTCTGTTTTTAATATTACTAAAGCACTTTATGTCCTTAAACAAGCACCAAGAGCTTGGTATGAAAGATTAAGTTCTTTTCTTTTGAAAAATGACTTTACTATTGGATTAGCAGATCCAACACTCGTTATGAAAACTGTGAAAAATAATGTTTTATTAGTTCAAATTTATGTTGATGATGTAATCTTTGGATCAACTAATAAAACTATCTGTCATGAATTTTCAAAGTTAATGCAAGAAAATTTGAACTGAGTATGATGGGAGAATTAAATTTCATTTTGGGTCTTCAAATATTTCAAAAAGATATTGGAAATGTTTTATATCAAAGAAAATACATTACTGATTTACTTAAGAAATTTGGACTTGAACACAACATGACATTTACAACTACTATGTGTACTAATATAAAACATGATTTGGATGAAACTGGGAAATCAGTTGACAACAATTTATATAGAGGTATGATTTGTAGTTTGTTATATCTTACATCTAGTAGGCCAGATATAATGTATTAAGTATGTCTTTGTGCTATATTTCAATCAAATCCTAATGAATCTCATCTAACTGTTGTTAAAATAATTTTTAGATATTTAAAAGGAACTATTTATCAATCTCTTCTTTATACTAAAACTTCTAATTTCAATTTGATTTCATATTCAGATGCTGACTTTGGATGTTGTGGACTAGATATAAAAAGCACATCAGGAACATGTCACTTTTTAGGAAAGTATTTAGTATCATGGTCTAGTAAGAAACAACATTCAGTTGCCCTGTCAACAGCTGAAGCAGAATATGTGTCTGCTAGCAGTTGTTGTGCACAAGTGTTGTGGATGAAAAACACTCTTATAGATTTTGGATTGAATTTTAATACAACACCTATTTTATGTGATAATCCAAGTGCAATTAATATTTCAAAAAATCCAGTTATTCATTCTATAACTAAGCACATTGATATAAGGCATCACTTTTTAAGAGATCAGGTTATTAAAAAAGATATATTTTTAGAATTTATAAATACAGAAATTCAATTCGTAGATATTTTTACTAAACCACTTACCACTACAAGGTCTGATTTTATTAATGGGGAGTTAGGTTTATTTAATTTTAAATAATTTTTATTTTTATTTACTTTTATTTATTTTCGTAAATTTTATTTTGTTTTTTAAATACTGTTTCAGATTTTTTTTCTTTTTCCATATGCAATTTTTTTTAAATATATGTAATGATTAGTGATTACACGGGAATCAAGGCTGTCAGAGCCTTTTCGACTTCTAAACCATTTCACTTCTATCGAAACCCTTTGGAAATATGAAAATCGCACTTTTCGGCTTCTAAAACCTAATCTTCAAACCTCTGAAACCCTAACATTCAAACCTTTAGAGATTCTCGCAGAGATGGTAAGAACTAAAAGATCCAGTGAAGTCGAGCCAAGCAGTGCCAAGAGACAACGATTCGAGGGATGAAAAATATTAAAGAGGCAAGGTAATTGATCTCGGCTAGTTATTTCAGACAAATCTGCTATTGAAACAAGAGCTGTCGTTTCAGAATCTTGAACAGATGTTCAACAGTAAAAATACAGAATTTCTGTATGAGGTAGAACTTAGATACTTCTTCAAATCTGTACAGTTTAGTAGTAGAGATACTGAGGATAGTATGATTTCTAAGATTGAGGATAGGGATTTCTCAATATCATTAATAGAGATTGGTCAGATTCTCAACTACCCTCATGATGGAGTTTTTCATTTCGATTTGAAAAATATTGGAAATTCTGTGCATAAATCCGAGGACATAATGTCTTTTCTTTTTGGTATTAAGACTATAAAGAAATTTTTTATCAAGTATTTGGATCCGGATCAGAAAATTTTAGTCAAATTTATTTAGACTGGAATAACTCCAAGAATGAATGAAATGGAAAAGATTTTGTTCCCTGAAATGTATATAATGTTTCTTCTGTTAAGAGATATTATGTTAAACGTTCCAAGGTACATGGTAAGGTATCTCAATTACTGCTTTCAAAGCGATGCCCAGATGAATTTCTACCCTTTCTGTTGATTTATTTCTAAACTTCTTCTTAAGAAAGACATGGTGAGATTAGTGGATGCCCGAGTAAACTGTCATCACAGTAATACGTTTAATGATAGAACCTTAAGGAAGGTTGGATATTTCTGGAGAACCATTAAAGGAAAACTTTTGCCAGTAGGACCTAAGGAAGACTTAGAGAGTTCTTAGGCTCAACCTGCTAAGTCCAAGGAGGGACAAGCTGAATCCAGAGTCAGTAATTTTGAAGAAGGATTCGCTTTGAAGTGGAAGATGTTGAGGAAGACAGAAGTTAGGAGGGACTTCAATCAAAAATAAAGAGACCTGTTAATGATGAAGTTACTTCCCCTGCATTGGAAATGACAATAGAAACTTTATTTTCTTATACTTTTGTAAGAGAGGTTGTCATTGGTAAGATCATGGAAGATGTTACTGAAAGAACAACACCAATAGAGGGATCATGAGCTCAAGAATAATCTCAAAGGGATACTCAGCAATAAATTCTAGCTGATGTTGAAGTTTCACTTAAATAGGAATAAGAGACAGAGGTAGTGCCTGGTGAAGAAGTGGCCAAACCTCAGGAAACTACTGATGATATTGTTCTTAAAAACCCAGTGGAAGACCATGATGCTGATGTTTGTGGTGAGCATACTTCTAAAGCTCACATATAGGTACTTCAAGAGGATTTTTCTATAGAGGAGATTGAAAACTCTAAGGAAAAATCAGTGGACCAACCTTCTTAGGACAGAGAAAAAGAAAAATCTGATGCTGAATCATTACCTCTGGTACTGCTGCATCAACCAGAGCATGTGAATATGA
This sequence comes from Viscum album, assembly GCA_963277665.1. NCBI lineage: Eukaryota > Viridiplantae > Streptophyta > Magnoliopsida > Santalales > Viscaceae > Viscum > Viscum album. The sequence continues at coordinate 779,888,039 of OY728158.1, forward strand.
ATCAAGCACAGGGTGTATCTGATTCAAGGAAAGAAGAAATTGAATAACTACACAGAAAAGTATCTCAGTTAGAATCTGAGAATGTCATTCTAAGAAATGCCTTAGACTTAGAACATATGAAGTTTTAAAATCTGAAGGAGTGTACAGTCTCAAGGAAAGAAGTTGAAATTTTTAAAGAGGATATGCTGACTGCAGTTGCACAATTGAAATCTGAAATGGTTATGAAGTCAGATTTATGAGATCTAAAGTTGTTTATAGAGAACCAATTTGTATCAGTTGCGAATAATGATGTTAGTGGATCAGGTAATTCACCTGATTATTCAAAAGGTTTCAAGCTATCACAACTATGATGAACATCATGAATGAAAGGTTACAAGATCTTTAATGTAACAATGCTCCTTTTTCAGTGTTGCTGGAAAATCAGAAGTTTTTAGTAGATCAACTAACATCTAGTGATCCATCGATTCGAATCCTATTAAATCAGTTGTCAGAGAAGCTGTTAGTGTTTGTTGAAAAATGGGAAAGGCTGCATGAGTTTTTCAGAGTCAATTTAATTGAGGATAATCATATGACTCAAAAGAACAGAGAGTTCATTATCAATCTTGGATATGGGATGATGAAGAGACTTTAGGAACAGTTTACGGAAATCAAGTCTGCAATCCAGAGGAGATACAACCTATTTCCTATCTTACCCAAACCTTGATTCCTGTGTATATCATTGTCATGTATATATTACTTTTTTTAATGAAAATTTCCTTCATTGTTTATTTATTTCTTTCTCTTTGTTTTATTGACTTTCTTTTTGATATGCAAGTACTCCAGATTTAATTATTGATAAATTGTTAATAATAAGCATTTACCTACAGTTCAGTGCAACATTAAATGTGTTCAAATACATGCTTAGTCATTTTTTTATATCACAAAAGGGGGGAGAATTTGGATACATACAACATCGTATTTTTATTTAGGGGGAGAACTACACGAGAAATTTGGATAACCAGAACATTTTATTTTACAAAACATTATTTCAATTGTTTTCTGTATATTTAATGTTTACATGAGAAATGTGGATAAAAGTAACCTTTTATTTCTAAAGAAATTTTTTTCTGGGGGATTTCTTTTTTTTAAAATAATTTTTCTAAAATTAAATATTGTTTCATTCTTTAAAAATTCTAAAAATTGACGTAACTAATTTTGAAAGTTAATTTCGTTTAAATATTTTTTATCTTATGGGTTTTGTGATCATCAAAAATGGGGAGATTGTTGAGCAAAGTATTATTTTCAACAATACATAAAAATGTTATTAAAAGGGGGAGATTATTGAAAATAATACTCTTTATTTTTATGATTATTTTGATGATCACAAGTACTCTTAATTATTTTCTAATGTCTTCATTTAGTATTTTGCCGGAATTTATTAATTTATTTTATGCTTGAAATAACGAGAATTTAGTACTTGTTCTGGAATCTGCTTTAGCGCATTCTGGAATCACTGTTCATACCTTAAATGGATAAATATAGTGCGGAACCTACTTTAGTGTGTCCTGGAATTACTGTTCATACCCTACGTGGATAAACGTAGTGTAAGGATGAAAAGCGTGTATACTTTTTGAGATAAGAGAAAAGTGTGGTTAAACAACCATACGTTTTCAGCAAAGTATGGAAGAAGAACCTTACATTAGGAAGGAAACTTAAGTTTTAGTTATCAGCAAAGTATGGAAGGAGAACCATACATAAGTACTAAATGTTACGTTTGTTTCTCAAAAGTATGTTTCATCAACCTTACTTCTATAAATAACCATACGTTCTTAGAAAAGTATGCATCATGTAAAAGTATGGATCTTTTACCATATGTTTGAGAGTTGAAGAAAAAGTATGGATGATCAACCCTATGCTTATGATTCAACCTTACGTTGTCAACCTTATGTTTGAAGACTATGCCATCAACCCTACGTTTGGAGGCCACGTCATCAAGCGTACTTTTGGCGTCGGAAATTTTAAAGGACGATATTTTTATGCATCAGTCAACAAGCTGATTATTGGGAAGATTTCAAGCCCGATTTAAAGTCGTTTTTAAAATACAACTTTGACTGATTCAAAGTCGTTTTATCAATGGATTTAAGATCGAATTAAAAGGAACTTTTTATGCCGAGTCTTAAGGGAAGTTACGACTTCTCTGTAAATTCATATTTTTGAATATCGCGAATAAAAAGGCGACTTTTATGGATTTAAATGTGCAGGAGATATGCTCAGCCTTATTATATATGTTCCCTCTAAAACACCATGTACAAGCGTGTATGGTGATAAATCTTTTATAAAAAGGTGGAAAATAGAGACTGCAAAAAAGCATCCAGTTCTATTGATTCAAAAGGAGCGTCAAAGCTCTGTTTGTTTATGAAGAAAGAACTCGATAGAGGGTTTACTTGTTCTACATCGAAGATCTTCTGTGGATCTACTACTGCTGATGTTGGGAACTATATCTCTATACTGATTGCAACTAGATCAACTTAGAACTGCTTCGACATGAAAATTAATATTTCTAGAGACTTCAATCCATCTTCTTTCAATTGCTTTCTGTTGCAATTGTGAAGATCAAAATGAAAACTTCTTTCTGAAATTATTTTTATTCTTGAGTAACCAGCTTCTCGTTCTAAGCTGTGTAGGTTTACAATTAAACCAGAAGGCTTTGTTAGCCTGAAGATTGTAAACGTGTCAAGTTCCTGTACTCAGTTGTGAACCGGTCTGTGGAAAAGAGGACCAGACAGTGAAAATCACCAAGCTCATGGAGTTGAGCATTGGTGGAGTGGAGTAGGTGATTTCTGTTCCCCGAACCACTATACATATTTGTGTCCCAGATTTATTTAGCTGGATGATCAAATCTGATAAATTATAGAGGACATAACTCATTTAATCAAAGAGTTACCGAAAAATTTCAAAAGACACAATTCACCCCCCCCCCCCCCTCTTGTGTATAATCTGTAGATTCAGATCCAACAATTGGTATCAGAGGGGGAGCTTTTGATATAGACTTAGTAAGAAAGAGGCATTTAATGATTATATACAACAGAGCATCAATACTGATACAAGAGAAGGGATGTCAATGGTCAGAGCACAATATTTTAATGGAGACAACTATGGCTCCTGGAAATCATGCATGATAATATATCTGAAAAACATCAGATATAAAGTCTATTCAAAGATTTTAACTCCTTATGAAATTCCTGAAAATCCTGAGACATGGAGTGCTAATATAGAGGCAGAGTACAATATGAATTCGATGTCTATGAATGAAATTATCTACGGTCTAGGACCAGATAAATTTAACAGAGTATCTCAGTGCCCCACAACATATGAGATGTGTCAAACAATAGTCGTGGCATATGAAGGAACAAATAATGTGAGACAAATGAGATATGAAACTTCCAAAACTGTAATTTGATACTTTCAGAATGTTTTAAGGTGAAATAATTACCCAAATGAATGGGAGATTGACAGAAATTGTCAATAATATAACAGATCTAGTAGAACCTATCAACCAAGAAGATCAAGCATTAAAATTTCTAAGGGTACTTCCTACTTGATGGAATGGTATCTCTGCTACAATCAGACAATCAACACCTGTCAAAGATCTAACCATGAGAGAGATGATTGGTACACTGATGATGTATGAAGCTGAAATAAAAGATGAGGCTAATGAACATAAAGTTCTTATCAAAAGAGAAGATATTGCCTTGAAGGTAACGTCACAACAAAATAATAGAAAGATGAAGAACATAGAATTCAAAGCTAAATCAGAAAGCTCTGACTCATCAAACTCAGATGAAGAATAGGGTCAGCTAGCCAAAAAATTTAGAAAATTCTACAGCAAGAAAAGAGGCTTCAAAAAATCATTTCAGGGAGATAATAAGAAAGTAAGATGTTATGAATGCAAGATGATGGAGCATATCAGACCATATTTCCCACAATTGAAAGATACAAAGAAGAAGAAGATATTATTCAAAAGAAATGACTTTGAGCTGAAAGATAAGAAAGATATGAAAGCCACTTGGAGTGTATCTGAAGACTCCAATAGCTCTCCTGAATCAAGATCAGAAAAAGAAGAAGTCAATCTAAAGGCAAACATGTGTTTCATGGAAGAAACTGATGAGGTACACTCATATTACTCCTCTGACTCAAACAATGAATCAAATTCTGAATCAATCTATACAAATGAAAAACTTATATCCTACTGCAATATGCTTGAAGAAAAATATGACTCACTATTTAAAAAACATAAGTCACTAAAGAACATACATAAAGTTGTTTCAGATGAAAGAGATACAACGCTGAAATAACATAAGGAATTAACTGATAAATACAATTTGATTAACACTAACTATATTAATTTTGAATCAAGAATAAAAACACAGCAGGATGATATAGAATCTTACAAACAGGCTGCATTGGTTTTTACAAAAGTATAAAATTCATTAAATAAAATTCTTGGAAGACCCGTCATTAAAAAGGAGAGATTTGGAATTAGCAGTAAAGGAGAAAACCCTAAGCTATATAAAAATTATTTTGTTCCTAGCTCTAAAAAGGGTAATAGAAATTTTTGTGGGACAAAGGGACATATAGCTAAAAACTGTTTTTTAAGACAACCTCGAATTTGTGGTATTAATAAATCCTATGTTTCAAAATATTTATATGATTCAGCTGATTTTAAAAGAACAAAGCAAATCTGGATACCCAGATCATTTCTAGCTAACACACCTAGACCCAACAGAATATGGGTACCAAAGAAATTTGTTTGAATGTCTTTTCAGGTAGCAGGCCACCAAAGAAAAAAATATATAAGGTACAAGGATAGTGGCTACTCAAGACATATGAGTGGAAACACATTGAATTTTTCTTCACTCACTCAGAAGGAAGGAGGACTTGTCACATTTGGTGACAATTTCAAAGGAAAAAATCATTGGCATTTGAACTATTGGAGATCCAAAAATAGTCTCAATCAACAAAGTACATTATGTACAAGGATTAAAACACAATATGATAAGTATATCTCAACTCAGTGATGATGGATATACTATTGATTTTACTGAAAATTGTTGTACTATTTATATTGATAAACTGTTTAAATTTAAAGCACCAAGAACTGATAATGTCTATACTTTGGATTTAAATTCCTTGTGTAAATAGCAAGTAAACTGCTTGACTGCTAAAGTAAGTGAATCCTGGATCTGGCATAAGAGAATTAAACATTGCAATATATATGTGGTGCATAAATTATCTAAGAAACATTTAGTTTCTGATTTACCTAGTCTCAAATTTGAAAGTGACAGATTCTGTGATGCATGTCAACTTGGCAAGCAACACAAATCATCCTTAAAATCTGTTAACAAAATTGCTACATCTAATCCTCTAGAACTTATTCATATGGATCTCTTTGGACCTTCCAGAGTAGCAAGATTAGCTGGTAAATTATATGTATATGTTTTAGTTTATGACTATTCTATATTTACATGGATTTTCATTTTGAAATTCAAAAATGAAGCTTTTACATTACTTGAAATTTTCTGCAAATCTGTTCAAAATGAAAAAGGTTTTAATATAATCTCATTAAGGAGTGATCATGGTGGAGAATTTGAGAATCAGGATTTTAATTCTTTTTTCTCAAATATGGGTATTAAACACACCTTCTCTACACCAAGAACACCTCAACAGAATGGGATTATAGAAAGAAGAAATAGAACAATTAAAGAAATGGCAAGAACTATGTTAAATTAATATAGCCTACCTGTATATTTTTGGGAAGAAGTTGTGAATACAACTTTCTATATAATTAATAGAGTTTTAATTAGACATATTTTGAAAAAGACACCCTATGAACTATGGAATAACCGAAAACCTAAAGTTAACTACTTTAATGTTTTTGGATGAAAGGTTTACATCTTAAACACTAAAGACAATCTTGGTATGTTCGATCCAAAATCTGATGAAGGTATTTTCTTAGGATATTCTGCTACCTCCAATGCTTATAGAGTTTATAATAAGAAGTCAAGGATTGTTTAAGAATCAGTTCATGTAAAATTTGATGAATATGATCCCTTTGAGAAAAGGACAGATCAAATGAATGAACATGACTCTAGTGATAGCAAGAGATTTGAGAACATAAAGTATGATTTTGAAAATGATATAAAAGAAACTCAGTCCAGTTCAGAGGAATAAGATACTGAAGAACCTTTAAATATATTACCTAGACAGTTTATAACCCTAAAGAATCACCCTTTAGAAACTATAATAGGTGACCTAGAAATTGGTTTTCAAACTAGAAGAAACTTAGGAAACCTAGTGGAATTCTCTTCCTTCCTATCTCAACAAGAACCCAAGTCTATAGAAGAAGCTTTAGATGATGAAATCTGGGTAATAGAAATGCAAGATGAACTAAACCAGTTTAGAATAAATGATGTTTGGGAATTATTGGAAAGACTTATGAATTATCCTGTAAGAGGAACCAAATGGTTCTTTTGAAATAAAAAGATAACCTAGGGACAATAACTAAAAATAAAGCAAGATTAGTAGCTAAAGGATATAATCAAGAAGAATTAATAGATTATGATGAAACTTTTTCACCTGTAGCTAGGTTAGAATCCATTAAAATCCTTTTAGCCTATTCATCTTATATGAATTTTAAATTATTTCAAATGGATGATAAATCTGCCTTTTAAATGGTTATTTAATGGATGAAGTTTATGTTGAGAAACCTCTTGGTTTTGAAAACTGTCAAAAACCTGATTCTATTTTTAAACATACTAAATCTCTTTATGGGATTAAACAAGCACCAAGAGATTGGTATGAAAGATTAAGTTCTTTTCTTTTGCAAAATGACTTTACTGTTGGATTGGCAGATCCAACACTCGTTAAGAAAACTGTGAAAAATAATGTTTTATTGGTTCAAATTTATGTTGATGATGTAATATTTGAATCAACTAATAAAAATCTTTGTCATGAATTTTCAAAGTTAATGCAAGAAGAATTTGAAATGAGTATGATGGGAGAATTAAATTTCTTTTTGGGTCTTCAAATATTTCTAAAAATTTTTGGAAATGTTTTAAATCAAAGAAAATACATTACTGATTTACATAAGAAATTTGGACTTGAACACAATAATAAATTTACAACTCCTATGTGTACTAATATAAAAATTGATTTGGATGAAACTGGGAAATCAGTTGACAATAATTTATATAGAGGTATGATTGGTAGTTTGTTATATCTTACTGCTATCATGCCAGATATAATGTATTCAGTATGTCTTAGTGCTAGATTTCAATCAAATCCTAAAGAATATCATCTAACTGTTGTCAAAAGTATTTTTAGATATTTAAAAGGAACTATTTTTTAATCTATTCTTTATCCTAAAACTTCTAATTTAAATTTGATTTCATATTTAGATGCTGACTTTGGAAGTTTTAGACTAGATAGAAAAATCACATCAGGAACATGTCACTTTTTAAGAAAGTCTTTAGTATCATGGTCTAGTAAGAAACAACATTCAGTTGCCCTATCAACAGCCAAAGAAGAATATGTGTCTGCTAGCAGTTGTTGTGCACATGTGTTGTCGATGAAAAACACTTTTATGAATTTTGGCTTGAATTTTAATACTACACCTATTTTATGTGATAATAAAAGTGCAATTAATATTTCAAAAAATCAAATTATTAATTCTAGAACTAAGCACATTGATATAAGACATCACTTTTTAAGAGATCATGTTATTAAAAAAGTTATATTTTTAGAATTTATAAATACTGAAATTCAATTAGCAGATATTTTTTCTAAACCACTTCCCACTCCAAGGTTTGATTTTATTAAGGGGGATCTAGGTTTATTTAATTTTAAATAATATTTATTTTCATTTACTTTTATTTATTTTTGTAAATTTTAGTTTGTTTTTTGAATAATGTTTATGTTTTTTTTTCTTTCGCCATATGCAATTTTTTTTAAATATATGCAATGATTAGTGATTACATGGGAATCAGGGCTGTCAGAGCCTTTTCAACTTCTAAACCATTTCACTTCTATCAAAACCCATTCTAAATATGAAAATCACACTTTTCGGCTTCTTAACCCTAATCTTCGAACATATGAAACCCTAACCTTCAAACCTTTGTAGATTCTCACAGAGATGGTAAGAACTAAAAGAGCCAGTGAAGCCGAGCCAAGAAATGCCAAGAGATAACACTCTGAGGGAAGAAAAATCTTATAGGGCAAGGTAATTGATCTCAACTAGTTATTTTAGAAAAATTTGTTGTTGAAGCAAGTGCTGTCATTTCAGAATCTTGAACAGATGTTCAATAGTGAAAATACAGAATTTCTGTATGAGGTAGAACTTAGATACTTCATCAAATCGGTACAGTTTAGTCTGGGAGATACTGAGGATAGTATGATGGCTAATATAGAGGATAGAGATTTCTCAATCACATCAGTAGAGATTGGTCAGATTCTCAACTGCCCTCATGAGGGAGTTTTTCATTTCAATTTGAAAAAAATTAGAGGCTCTGTGCATAAATCTGAGGACATCATGTCTTTCCTTTTTGGTACTAAGACTATAAAGAAAATGTTTATCAAGGATTTGGATCCTGATCAGAAAATTTTGGTCAAATTTATTCAGACTGTAACAGCTCCAAGAATGGATGAAATGGAAAAAATTTTGTACCCTGATATGTATACAATGTTTCTTTTGTTAAGCGATATTATGTTAAACATTCCAAGGTACATGGTAAGGTATCTCAATTAATGTTGTCAAAGCGATGCCCATATGAATTTCTACCCTTTCGGTCGATTTATTTCTAAACTACTGCTTCAGAAATACATGGTGAGATTAGTGGATACCCGAGTAAACTGTCATCACAGTAATACGTTTAAGGCTGGAACTTTAAGGAAGGTTGGATATTTATGGAGAACCATTAAAGGAAAACTTTTGCCAATAGGATCTGAGGAAGACTCAGAGAGTGCTCAAGCTCAACCTACTAAGTTCAAGGAGGGACAAGTTGAATCCAAAGTCATCAATGTTGCAAGAAAGATTTTCTTTGAAGTGGAAGATGTTGTGGAAGATAGATTTTAGGAGGGACTTCAATAAAAAATATAGAGACCTGTTAATGAGGAAGTTACTTCCCCTGCATTGGAAACGACAATCGAAGCATTATTTTCTTATAATTTTGTAAGAGAGGCTTTCATTGATAAGATCATGGAAGATGTTATTGAAAGAACAACACCAATAGAGGGATCATGAGATCAAGAAGAAGCTAAAAGGGATACTCAGCAACAAATTATAGCTGATGTTGAAGTTTCACTTCAACAGGAACAAGAGACAGAGGTATTTCCTGGTGAAGAAGTGGCCATACCTTAGAAAACTACTAAAGATATTGTTTTTAAAAACCGAGTGGAAGGCCAAGATGCTGATGTTTATGGTGAGATTTCTTCTGAAGCTCACATAGAAGTACTTCAAGAGGATTTTTCTGTAGAGGAGTTTGAAAACTCTAAGGATAAATCAGTGGACCAACCTTCTTAGTACAGAGAAAAAGAAAAATCTGATGCTGAATCATTACCTTTGGTACTGCTGAATCAACCAGAAAACTTGAATATGAATCAAGCACAGGGTGTATCTAATTCAAGGAAAGAAGAAATTAAAGAACTGTATAGAAAAGTATCTCAGTTGGAATCTGAGAATGTCATTATGAGAAATTCCTTAGAATTAGAACATTTGATGTTTTAAAAGTTGAAGGAGTGTATAGTCTCAAGGAAATAAGTTGAAATGATTAAAGAGGATATGATGACTATAATTGCACAATTGAAATCTGAAATGGTTATGAAGTCAGATTTATGAGATCTAAAGTTGTTTATGGAGAATCAATTTGTATCAGTTGTGAATAATGTTGTTAGTGGATCAGGTACTTCATCTGATTATTCAGAAGGTTTCAAGCTATCACAACTGTGATAGGCAACATGAATGATAGGTTACAATATCTTCAATGTAACAGTGCTCTTTTTTCAGTGTTGCTGGACAATCAGAAGTTTTTAGTAGATCAAATGAAATCTAGTGATCCATCGATCCGAATCCTGTTAAATCAGTTTTCATAGAAGCTTTCAGTGTTGGTTGAAAAAGAGGAAAGGATGCATGAGTTTTTCAGAGTCAATTTAATCGAGAATATTCATATAACTGAAAAGAACAGAGAGCTTATTATCAAACATAGAGATGGGATGATGAAGAGGCTTCGGGAACAGTTTACAGAAATCATGTTTGGAATCCAGAGGAGATAGAACCTGTTGCCTATATTACCCATACCTTGACTCCTGTGTATATCATTATCATGTATATACTACTGTTTTTGAATGAAAATTTCCTTCATTGATTATTTCTTTCTTTCTCTTTGTTTTATTGACTTTATTTTTGATATGCAAGTACTCCAGATTTAATTATTTATAAATAGTTAATAATAAGCATTTACCTACAGTTCAGTGCAACATTAAATGTGTTCAAATCCATGCTTAATCATTTTTTTTATATCTCAAAAAGGAGGAGAATTTGGATACATACAACATCGTATTTTTATTTATGGGGAAAATTACATGAGAAATTTGGATAACCAGAACATCTTATTTTACAAAACATTTTTTCAATGGTTTATTGTATATTTAATGTTTACATGAGAAATGTGGATAAAACTAACCTTTTATTTCTAAAGACTTTTTTTCTGGGGGAGTTATTTTTATTAAAATAATTTTTTTAAAATTAAATATTGTTTCATTCTCTCAAAATTGTAAAACTTTATGTAACTAATTTTGAAATTTAATTTTGTTTAAATATTTTTTACCTTATGGGTTTTGTGATCATCAAAAAGGGGGAGATTTTTGAGCAATGTATTGTTTTCAACAATACATAATAATTTTACTTAAAGGGGGAGATTATTGGAAATAATACTCTGTCTTTTTATGATTATTTTGATGCTCACAATTACCCTTAATTATTTTCTAATGTTTTCATTTAGTATTCTGCATGAATTTATTAATTTATTTTACGCTTGAAATAACGAGAATTTATTACTTGTTCTGGAATCTGCTTTAGCGCATTCTGGAATCAGTGTTTATACCTTACGTGGATAAATATAGCACGGAACCTGCTTTAGCGCGTCCTGGAATCACTGTTCATACCCTATGTGAATAAATATAGCGTTAGGATGAAAAGCGTGTATACTTTTTGAGATAAGAGAAAAGTATGGTTAAAAAACCATACATTTTCATCAATGTATGGAAGAAGAACCTTACATTAAGAAGGAACCTTACGTTTTGGTTATCAGAAAAGTATGGAAGGAGGACCGTACGTAATTACTAAACGTTATGTATGATTCTCAAAAGTATGGTTCATCAACCTTACTTTTGTAACCAACCATACGTTCTTAGAAAAGTATGGATCATGTAAAAGTATGGATCTTTTACCGTGCGTTTGGGAGTTGAAGAAAAAGTTTGGATGATCAACCCTGTGTTTATGATTCAACCATACGTTTTCAACCTTACGTTTGAAGACTATGTCATAAACCCTACATTTGGAGGCCACGTCATCAACCTTATGTTTGTCGTTGGAAATTTTAAAAGAAGATATTTTTATGCAGTGATAAACAAGCTGATTATTGGGCATATTTCAAGCGGGATTTAAATTCGTTTTTAAACTATGACTTTGACTGATTCAAAGTCGTTTTATCAATGGATTTAAGATCGAATTAAAAAGAGATTTTTATGCCGAGTCTTAAGGGAAGTTACGAATTCTCTGTAAATTCATATTTTTGAATATTGCGAATAAAAAAGATGACTTTTATGAATCTAAATGTGTAGGAGATATGCTTAGACTTATTATATATGTTCTCTCTGAAACACCAGGTACAAGAGTTTATGGTGATCAATCTTTAATAAAATGGTGTAAAACAGAGACTGCAAAAAAGCATCCAGTTCTGTTGATTCAAAAGGAGTATCAAAGCTCTGTTTGTTTAAAAAGAAAGAACTCGATAGAAGGTTCACTTGTTCTACATCGAATATCTACTGTGGATCTACTAATGCTGATGTTGTGAACTATATCTCTATACCTATTGTAACCGAATCAACTCAAAACTGCTTCGAATTGAAAATAAATATTACTAGAGACTTCGATCCATCTGCTGTCAATTGATTTCTGTTTCAATTGTGAAGATCAACTGGAAAACTTCTTTCTAAAATTCATTTTATTCTTGAGTAACCAGCTTCTCGTTCTAAGCTGTGTAGGTCTGTGTTTGAACCAGAAGTCTTTGTTAGCCTGAAGATTGTAAAGGTGTCAAATGCCTGTACTCAGTTGTGAACTGGTCTGTGGAAAAGTGGACCAGATAGTGAAAATCACGAAGCTCATGGAGTTGAGAGCGTTGGTGGAGTGGACTAGGGGATTTCTATTCCCTGAACCACTATACATATTTGTGTCCCTACTTTTACTTAATTTTCTGCGTGATCAAATATGATAAAGTATAGAGGACAGAGCTCATTTAATCAAAGAGTTACCGAAATATTGCAAAAGACACAATTCACCCCCACCCCCCTCTTGTGTATAATCTATAGATTCAGATCCAACAATAACTAAGGACGATTTTTACATTATAACCATGGATGATGATCATTTAATCACTAATGATGGGTTGGACCTATATATCCCTCAAATGAATTGGGTAATTATTTATTACTCATATCGTAAATGTGTTATATTTGAACCTGATTTAATGTTCATTGGTTTAGGTATGGATTCACATGATCCTTAGGCCAGTTGGTGAGAAATATTTAAGTGCATCTACAAGACCAAGGATCAAAACCAGGAGGAGGAATATTTCCAGGGTATTGTAGTAGTACTGTAGTAACAATGTAGCAGCACTGTAGTAGCAATGTGTCGGTACTGCAGCAGGTATTGTGTGGTAGTGTAGCAGCTATAACTATCCACCTTGGGCCACCAGTTTGGGTTTGGAGTCTTTAAAGCATTCAGGCCACCCATGGCATCAGGTCAGTAAGGCTTTCGGGCCACCTATAAAGCCTTCAGGCCACCTTAAGGCCTTCGGGCCACATGATTAGTGCAGTTAACCCAGGTAGACACTATAGAAAAAGAAGCAACCCCAGAGGAGGATTCTGAGAAATGGAACTCACCAGAGTATAACCCAATGGATTTTGAAGAATGGGAGGGTATGGTTATGCCATCAGGACCAGCCAGTGCTTGCACAAGAAGCCTAACCATACGGCTATGCAAAGATGGAGAGTTACCATCATCATGTAGTTTTTGGGGTGGGGAAGTTCCTTATAGTTATAGTCTTTTTAAATTCCATAAGACCTTCGGGTCATGCAATCTTTTAACACTACAAGCCATGTAATCTCTAAACCTATGAGCCTTGTAAGGATTCCCCCTCATTCCTTGAAAGGGGGGTTATCAAAAAACATTAAAATTGAAGGCCTTCCGGTCATTCGGTCTGGTTTAGGTGTGGACCAGAATTTCTTGTTTATAAGGATATATGTGGACCTCATTATATGTATCAATATAATGATGAACCTCTTTCAATTTAAGCATGTTCACCATGTAATAATATTATTTTTTATTCCAAAAATATGTGTATTAAAAATTATATATCCTTATGGATCATGTTCAATGATTCCATTTTTATTCATGTATCATTGGCAACCAAGATTTATACATTGACTCATGTTATTGATCTATCATATAGTGAATATAGTTTTCAAATGATAATCATAAACCCTTTTCCCAAGATAATTTGAAATCTCATATATTTACCATTACTGATTATCTAAGATCACCCTTTCTTATGTATCCTTTCCATAGGATATAAGGAATGTTTTTATTTAAGGACCCAAAATTTTTTCAATGAAATTTCTCCCTTATTTTATTAATTTCATAATCCATTTCATTAGAAAAAAAATGCCAGATTATTCTTAAATTTACAACTATTTGACCTTTAAAGATAAAATTGTATCCTCTGTGTTTTGAATTTCAAAAACCTGACATACAGAGTTGCGTCCAGGAAGATTTCTAGGATCTGATGGAATAAACACAATATTTTGGTGAATAATAACTTACCCTTATGAATAGTAACATATCCTTATGAATATTAAACTACCATTATTAATAGTAACCTTACATATGACAGTAGATATATACGATTTAATTGAAATTATGATATACATAAATCTTGAAGTAAGTAAAAAATGAATTTAAATTGCTATTTATCGAATAAATTATTATTTTAATTTAAAATTTAATTTAACATATTTAGAAAATTATTTTTGAAAAGTGGAGTTAATTTTCAGATTACATATGTAAAAAAATGGTAAGGGTGAATTTTTGGGATTTTTCCGAAATTTTTGAATTTTTTATAAATAGTGAAATATGATAATTTACAAAAGAAGTTAAATTCATTAATTATAGAGTCATGAGTAGTTTGATGATAATGTAAGACAAATGGGATTGATCTATTATAACCTATGAACTATATTTATACACGTAATACTCAATATTCCTTGTCTTGAAAGTAATTAATAATCTAATGATTGAAATATTTTGAAAACACGCCTCCCCTCCCCTATTAATACCACCCTTCACACCCTTCACACCCTCATTTCCTCACACCCGTCAAGCTTCATGAATTGTCTAAAATCTACCCAAAAATGATCCATATCCCCTACGACATGTCCAAGAGCTTCTATTCTCTTCAAAATACAAATCCAATGTGCCTTAATGAGGATTCAAGAGGCAGTTCCCCTCTATCCATTTTCATTTAATTTTCATTAAATATCTTGTTATTTTAATAATCTATAACAACATATTCTCATCCACATGGTATGAAAAATCTAGAATTTACATATAAATAATTTTATGGTTCTAATGGGATAATATATCATCCAATACCTTTCTTTACTTCCTTTTGTTTTAAAAAGTAATATGTTGTTCATGAGGTATTACTTTATCTCCTTCAGGAACAACTTGTTTTCATATTTGTTTACCTCCTTCATATATCTCCATGAAACCATTATTATGGTTCAACTAGATTATTATACCTATATTATATCCTATTTAATGTTATGGAACTATTTATGTGAATATTACAAAATGATTAAACAAAATAAGTTCATTTTGTTAAAAAACATCTTGAATTAACTCAAACGATCATCATTAAATTATTATCTAATGATTCCTTAACATGGTATAATGAAAACTTATTTATAAGTTAATTTCAAGTTATGTAACTTTATTTATAACATATAATTACAATTCCGGATTTTTATCAACGTTTTAAATGAACTTCCATTAGTGAATCCATGTGAACTATTAATGAAAACTAAGAAAAAGAATACTCTTGAACAATGAATTTAAACTCTATAACTCATTGAAAGGCCCATAAAACAACTTAATGAAACCATAATGAGACCTATTTTATAATAAAAAGTTCTATAATTGTTAATTACTTAATATAATGTCATTATACATGACATTAAAGTGAATAATGTGTTCGGATACAATGTAAGGAAAAATTCTCGAACCCAACATTCCTTCTTTGTGTTCTCCCTCTATCACCCTGTTTCGGTATGGTTACTCCTTAAAAATGAATTTTTAATCATTTTATTTCTTTTTCTAGGATAACATGTTTTCCAATGGATTTTTCTTTAATTTTATTTCCAAAATTACCCTTCATCAAAAACACACCTTTTACTTCTCACTCAAGGTTGGTGGTTATTTCATCAAGTATGTTATTCCCAATTTATTTTGGGAACCCAAACTTTATGAATATGTTCTTATGAGATGAAACCCATTCCATTACATTGGTTATTTATATTCATTACTGATTTATTTTCTTTATGGCAAGCACGATAATGAAAATGTTATGATGTGACATGTGCTCTCAAAATTATACAGCACCCCAAGGCATTGGGTATAGTGATGAATCTCATGAGATAATGTGACAGGATGCATGAACCTGATAATATATTATTTCACAAATATATGTGGTAGTTTACCACTAAGACATGATTTTTCATTTTAATGAATTTCAACATTCCATGCACTAATCTAATGATTATTCTAATGATTTTTATTTTGATGTTATGATTATGATCACCCCATGGTATATTATTCTTATAAATCATCTTACTAGGGTTTTAAATCACCCAATTTTGATGTATATCTATAAGTGATTATGTGTAATAATGTTTTTTCAAGGGATAATAAGAAGCTAGAGAAGAGTGAATTAAATAAATGTTTATTCTTTATGTAGTAATTTTTTTGTTTGGTCCTAGTTTTCCTAAAACACTAAACCTCTAGATCCTCATGGTGTTATAATAATATGTTATTTTTGAATATATTGGTGTAAAAGTAATGTAAGAAAATTTATAGTTTCTATAGTTTGTATTATAGTCATGTTTTAGTTAATTTTGGAATTATGATTAGTTAAACCTTGATAAAAACTTTATTATGACACTAAGTACAAATATGCTCATAAGAAGATTTACATAGAGATCCCATAAGTTTTTATTTTATTGTAAATTTTAAAAATTAATAAGTTATTTTTTCATGACATTCTGAATTATGACTTTATATATCCTTTTCTATTTTAGATAATGGTTGGAACCAGGAGAAGCCAGACCAACAAACTGAGTCCGGGCCAATGCAATGATTTCCTGAATGACATCCCCAGTGCTGTGAGAGGTGGAGTTTAAAACTCAAGGTAATTGTAACCCAACTATCTCAAGTTATGAATAATTACTGGAATAATGTGTAGCACCCTCCTTCAACATATATGGGGCAACTAGATATTGAGTATTTGATGAGGCAATGACCACCGATGATTAGTGGATTATCTAATCCACTAGTTGTGGAATAGTGGGTCAACTCAAGGGATAAAATCTTTTCTATGCTTCACTATTCTGAGACGAAGAAGGTGAAACTATCCATTTATCATCTAGTGGGAGAGGCTGATCAATAGTGGGATTTGATTAAAAAATTTAATCAAAGATATGAAATTTATGAGATAGAATTAGAATAATTTAAGATCATATTTCTTAACCAGTATTTCCCATGAACTGTTCATACAAAGATGGAGAGAGAATTCATAGATCTCAAGAAGAATGGAAGATAATATATCACAACCTATGAAGAAAACTTCATAATTCTATCAAGGTATGATTTTTTAATCAACAATGATAGGAAAATTGATACATTCTTTAGTGGATTAAAACCACACCTTTAAAAGGCTCATGAAATTCAAGACCTAAAAATTTATAATGAAGTTGTTCAATGTTACCTCAAAGAGGATATGAAGTTTGGAGAATTCTACCATGGCTATGGTGGTATGGAAATAAAGACAAAGCTTCAATACAAAGGACCTAATGATAATGGTGGGAATAAAACACAACCACCCTCATGCCCAAAATGAGTGAATATGAATTGTTTTAACTACCTCAAATGGATGGGGAAATTCTTTAAGTGTGGGAAAGAAGTCCACCATGCTCAAGATTTTATAAAATACAGAAGAAGGAAGGAAAATTTTGTGAAAGAAATTAGAGAACAACCCATGGTCCAATGCTACGATTGTAGAGAGAAAGGAAACTATGCAATCTAGTGGATTAAACATTGAGTCCTCGTGGATTATCAGTGTCAGTAACCACTAAATACTAATAAACAAGGGAAGGAATATTCCATCATTACTATGTATGTGGAGAAATATAATGAAGTCATTCAAGGTACACTTTCTATTTACTCAAGAATAAAAAATGTATTATTCGATTCAGGTTCTACGCATTCCATTATATCTTGAATTTTTTCTAGAACTATAGAATTGAAGACCCGAAACCTTGAAATAGAGATATATATAAACACACCATGTAGTCAAATATTTTCAACCCAAGTGTTTGAATTTTATCATGTTGGTTTATGTGGGATGATTCTTCTAGAGAATATCATAATACTTCCCTTTTTATAATTTGATGCTCTAATCGGAATGAATAGGATCTATTTATATTGAGTATATATCAACTATAAGGAAAATGAAATATTTTTTCATATTTTGAACCATCCCATGATCCTCTACAAATTAATGGAAGATAATGAATTTACTTTTTAAAACACTTCAATAGTGTGGGTGTTGTTTCCCTATGAAGAGGCACACATCGCTCAAGTAATTGAGTTAATGGAAAGTATAAACCCAGTGGAAATGCACATCTTAAGGGAATACACTGATGTATTCTTTAAGAGTTACCTAGAATCCCCCCATATCATGAGGTAGATTTCTCCATAGAACTCAAATTAGGAACTAATCATATCTCAATGTGTCCAAAAAGGATGGTTCTTATTGAACCAGGGGAGTCAAAAAAAGAAACTGCAAGAGCATTTGGACAACATATTCTTACTCCCTAGTGTATCAATATGGAATGTTATAGTTCTTTTTGTAAAGAATAAGGATGCAATAATGAAGCTTTGTATCGATTATCGAGAACAAAACAAGTTAACCACAAAGAACAAGTATCCTCTTCCAAGGATTGATGACTAGATTGATCAGTTAAGAGGAGATAAATACTTCCAGAAGGTGGATCTTTATTCTTGATATCTTCGGCTAATGTTGAAGAAGGATGATATTCATAAGACATCCTTCCATACTAGGTATGGGGACTTTTATTTTCTTGTGATTTCCTTTAGACTAACAAATTCCCCTATAAACATCATGGATTTGATGAATATAGTCTTTATACATTACCCAAAAAAATTTTGTCGTAGTGTTTATTGATGATATTCTCATCTATTACATGATTAAGGGGGAACATGAAGAATATCATAGAATTTTTTTGGTGACATTGTGATAGGAGAAGTTGTATAACAATTTCATCAAGTGTGAATTTTGGATGAATCAATTCACGTTCATGGGACATATGATGAGAAGTTAGGGAATTTCTATGGACAATTCAAAGAAAAGGTGACTGATTAATGGCCAAAACCATCTAGTGTCACATAAATCCTTATTTTTATTAGATTAATTGGGTACTACCTAGGTTTTGTGATAAATTTCTCATGATTGTAATTCCCACTAAATAAGTTTACAAGGAAAATGGTAAAGTATGTCTAGAAGGAAGAATGTGAGGGAGGATTTAAGTAGATAATGATAATGTAGATCACTACACCTGTACTCACATTACAGAATAGAGGAGGATGTTTTCTGATATATAGTGATTCTTAAATGTAAGACATGGGTTGTGTACTAATGAAAAATGATAATGTGATATTCTATGCTTCCTGGATATTGAGGATACATGAGCAAAACTACCAAACATTTGATCTAGAACTAGCATCCATGATTTTTGTAATGTAAATCTGGAGGCACTACTTTCATAGTGAGAAGTGTGACATATAAACCGACACCAAGAGCCTAAAGTATATATTTACATAAAAAGAGATAAAAATGAATCTAGTGATATAGTTAGATCTAATAAAAGACTACAATTTATCTATTCAATATCATCTTGGAAAGGATAATATGGTAGCAGATACTCTAAGTAGAAAAAAATCCTACTACACTATCCATGTTACAGATTGAGAAAAAACATATCTTCATGGAAATACAAAGAATATTTGTTGAAATAATAAGTGTATAGAATACATCCTACTTCTCTCAAATGACTGTGCAACCATCTATAAAAGAGAAAATTAATGAGGCACAAAGGAATGATCTGGAGTTACATAAGAAGGTGGATGCTTTAAAATTTGGGTAGCTGCAATAATTCCATATTTATGATAATGGTTTGATTCAGTTTGGAACCTGACTTTTTGTGGATTCATCACCCTGGATAAAGAAGGATCTATTTAAAATTACCCATTTATCTACATTCTTTATCCATACTGGTAGAAAAAAGATGTTAAGAGATCTCCAAGAACACTAATGGTGGGATAATATGAAGAATGATATTGAAGAATATATTATAAGGTCCTATATATGTTAACAATTTAAAGAATAGTGAAAAAATCCAATGGTATGATGAAACCATTTCCTATACCCATTTGGAAGTTGAATAATGTCACTATAGGCTTTGACACAGTTATCCCAAGGACACTGATGGGAAATAATACGATATGAGTTGTGGTTGACCAACTCACCCAGACATCCCATTTTATCGCTATTCCTGATGATCTCTCTCTTGAACATCTTACAATGATATATGTGAATTAATTGGTGAGACTTCTTGGGGTTCCACTCTCAATTATCTCTAATCATGATCCATGTTTTGAATCTAAATTTTTGTGATGCCATCAACATACTTTTAGTACTGCATTATATTCTATCATGGATTATCACCCCCAAACTGATGGACAATCTAAAATGACTATTTATACATATGAAGACATGCTAAGAGAATGCTGTTTAAAATTTAAAGGTGGATGGGTTCATAATCTTCCATTGGCCGAGTTCTCATACAACATTAGCTTCCACTCAAGTATTTATATGGCTCCATATGGAGCTATGTATGAAATGAGATTTAGAAATTCAACCTATTGCGGTGAAGTTGGTGAAATATAGTTGCTTGGACCTGATCTTAGACATGAGATGATAGAGAATTTCCAACTCATTCAAAATAAAATCAAAGCATATCAGATTTGAAAAAATACATATTAGGATTACATTATAAGGGACTTGGAGTTCGATATTGGAGATAAATTCTTCCTATGAATATCACTATGGAAGAGAGTCATGCATTCTGGAAAGAAAGTGAAGTTATGCCAAAGGTATATTCGAACCATTGAGATCCTTGACCGCATAAGAGTTGTGGACATTCGACATAAACTTCTACCAAATATGGATCAAGTTCATGATGTGTTTCATGGATCACTCTTGTGAAAGTGCATACTATATACCTCAAATGTACTTAACTTAGAGGCAGAATAGATAGGAGATGATATCTCTTATATGGGAATTCAGTAAATATTCCGGACCGAATAGATAAATTTCTATGCAAAAAGGCAACCCACATTGTCAAATTATTTTTGAGGAACCATAAATATTAAAAGGAAACATATGGACTAGAGGATACGATGAAGGATAAGTACCATAACCTCTTTATGTTAAATGAAAATTTGAGGGTAAAATTTCAAAAGAGAGGGAAGAATGTAACGACCCAAACTTTTATCAATGAAATTTCTCCCTTATTTTTTTAATGTCATAACTAATAAAATTTAGAAAAAAATTCCATATAATTTTTAAATGAACTATTATGTGACCATTTAACATTAATTTTTCACCTCTGTGTTTCAAAT
Source organism: Viscum album (assembly GCA_963277665.1). NCBI lineage: Eukaryota > Viridiplantae > Streptophyta > Magnoliopsida > Santalales > Viscaceae > Viscum > Viscum album. Next base: position 779,909,385 of record OY728158.1, read on the forward strand.
TTCAATAATCTGACTTACACAATTGCATCCAGGATGATTTTTGGGGTCTGATAGAACAAACATATATTTTCTGGTGAATAGTAAGGTAACCTTATGTATAGTAACCTACAATTATAGAATAGTAACCACACATATAATAGTATATATATACAATCTAATTGAAAGTACGATATACCTATATCATGGAGTAAGTAAATAAATGATTTTAAATTCGTATTATTTGAATAAATTATTATTCTAATAAAAAAAATTATCTTATCCTATTAAAGTAATTATTATTTTTAAAATGGTGTTTATTTTTGGAATCAACATCTCAGAAAATGGTTAGGGTGAATTTTGGGGATTTTTCTGAAATACTTGAATTTTTGATGAATAGTGAAATACGTTAATATACAAAATAAGTTAAACTCATGAACTATTGAGTCAAGGGAGATTTTATGCCGATGTAATAAAAATTGGTCTGAAATCGCATGACATCATTACAGTATTTATTCATGGAATACTCACTATTTATTATCTTGAGTGAAATTAATAATGTAATGATTAAAATTTTGGACAACACCCCTCCCATCCACTATAAATACCACCCTTCACCACATCATTTCCACACACCTGTCAAAATTCAATACATTCATAGACTCTGAAAAAAAAATATTCCCTAGACACTCCCCCATGTCTAATAGTTTCTAGTATCATCAAAAGACCAATCCCTATTTCCTTATGGAGGATTCAAGAGGTAATTCCCCTCTCTCTCTTTTCATTTAATTTCTTTTCAATTTTAAGTTGTTTTCATAATATCTTCCCACATATCCTCAACCACATGGTTTGGTAACTATAGTATGTTATATATAATGATGATTTATGATACTAATGGTGTATTATATCATCCAACCCCATTATCCTATTCTTTTTTAGAAAGGAAGGCGTTGTTCACGAGGTGTTAATTTATCACCTTCAAGAATGACTTGTTTTCGTTTTCCATTACCAACTTCTGATCTAGTCATGAAACAATTTTTATTGATGATACAGATTATTATATATGTATTATATCCTATTTAATGTTCTGAAACTATATTATGAAAATATTACTCAATGATTAAATAAAACAAGTTCGTTGTGGAAAAAAACCACGTGAATTAACCCAAACGATCATCATTAAATCCTTGTCTAATGACTCATTATCATGGTATAAAAAATATTATTAATAATATAATATATAGTTCTATAACATAATAAATAAAATATAATTAAAATATTGGATTTTTAAAAACATTTTAAATGAATTTCTATTCATTAATACAAGTGAACCATTCATGAAGACTAAAGAAAAAGAACACTCCTAAGCAATGGATTTAAACAATAATACTCATACAAAGGCCCCTAAAAGAACTTATTGAAACCATAATGAACCATATTATTATATAAAATTTCTTTTAAATGAAAATTAATGAATAAAATGTCATTTTACATGAAATTAAAGTGAATAAAGATTTCAGATATATTTTACGAGGAAATTCTCAAACCCAAATTTCTTTTTTCGGGTTCTCCCTCTATCAGCACATTTTCGGTATGGTTACTACTTAAAAATCATTTTTTCAACATTTTATTACAATTTTTGGGATATAAAAGTTATCCAGTAGTGTTTATGTCAAAAATAATGTTTACCAAAAGAAATATTATTTCAAAAACACACCTTTTACTTCTCACACAATGTTGATGGTTCATGAATCATGTATGTTATTCCCTATTTCTTTTGGGAAACCAATGATTATGACTATTTTCTTTTTAGATGAGACCTTTTCCATTCCATGGGTACTTAATGATCATTATTGATATATATTTTATCGGGCATGTGTGATAAAGAATATTTTATGATGTGATCGGTGAACCCAGAATTGTATATCACAATGAGAATGTTTGAATAGGAAGGGTGTTCATAGAATTATACAACACTCCAATGCATTGGGTATAGTGATGAATATTATGATACAATTTTAAAGGATTAATTAACATTATGCTATAGTTTTTCCCTACTATGTGTAGTAGTTGACCTCTAAGACATGTTGTTTCATTTTCATGCATTTCCATATTCAATGCCTTTATCTAATGATTCCTCTCGTGATTTTTATGATGATGTTATGATTATGATAATATCGTGTTATATTTTTCATATCAATCCTCTTACTGTGATTTTATCTCACCCCCTTTTGATGTATATCCTCAGGTGATTATGTGTACTAAATAGTTTTCAAGGGATTAAAATATGCCAGTGAAGAATGAATTAAATTAAAGTTTGTGCTTGATGATGTAAATGTTATGTTTGGTCCTAGTTTTCCCTAGACACCAAACATCTAGGTCCTCATGGTGTAATAATATTATGTTGTTTATATTTACAATCATGTAATATTAATTCAACAAATGGCTGGGTTTCTATGTCTTAAGTAGGCTATGTCATTGAAGGGTATTATGTGGGAAGAAATTTATTGTAGATATAGAAGATAATTCTAGAAATAATATGATTATATAGTTAGTCTCCATGGAAAATAAACTTTTATTGTCTGTGAGAATGTATATTACATTCATTTAAAATGATCTTATATTTATATAATAAAATCCAAGGCTTTTATAGTTTATAACATAAAAATGGTTTCGTTTACCTTTAAAAATGAGGATTAGAATGTTTTAGTGAGTACCCATTGGATAATCCTAGGTATATGAGAATTTACAATGTTATGGAAAACAAAAGAGTATGAGTATCCAAGGTATTACATCCATTTCAGGATACTATAACTGAATTTGTCTCTTGAAATGATGTACCTATGGGTAATAAACATGAGAATTGTTTATTGAGATGGATTTGATCATCACTTGGTTAATGATAATGGGCCTTTCCTTATAGATTCTTTGGGACTACTGGGTGATTATTTTAGGTTAATTCCTATTTAATTTAGTAAAAAATTTGAATTATTTGAATATATTATAACTAGGTATGAACTAATTTAATCACAATGAGGCATATATTGAATAAGAGGTGTCATGATTTAGACATTCTATAATTTTATTCAATGATTATTTGGTTTTATATAGAAATATTATTCCCAAAACTATTCATTTTGGTTTTATTCAATGGATGGAACATAAACAAATCATGTCAATTGGGAATAATAAAAATAGCATAACGATTTACCTCTTTTAGGAACAAATTTTATGTTATTTGGAAAGTAAAATCATGTTTCTATTCTCACAAAACAATCTCAACCTATAAATAATGTTGAGATTATGAATTTTAAAAGATGTTAACAATGTTATGTTGAGTCATTGTTATGGATACAGAATACAACACCCTATGTTTCTTTGATTTTTTATGAAAAAATTATATTATATTGACATCTTTCATTACAAGCTACACCAAGTTAAAATTGTGATATATTTAAAACTAGCTTAGGTTACATTACACAATACACTATGTTTTAATAAAATAGTGATATATTAATAATATTGATATTTAATCCCGACCATTATATACATGATATTAAATTTACTAATATGAATAGAAATAACAAATTTTTAAATATAGTGAATTTATTAATAAATTGATAACAAAATTCATATGTTTAAGAAAAGACCTTATATCTCATGAAAAATACTATTATCTAAAAAACCTTTTTTAATTGATATTTTGAAAAATAATTAAATTAATTTTTAAATCTTTTAGATTACAAATTTGAAAAAAATATAATTTTCTTCCATATTGTCTAAAATGTATTAGGGTGAATTTTCATTATTTTTATGAAATGTTTCATATTTTGATAAATAGTGAAAATACTGAATTTTAATTTACAATGACTTCATTTAAATGGAAAAGGTCTAGGAGCTATGTGAACCAATTCATAAAAAATTTTATTAAGGAAAATAAAATTCATATCATCCCAAAAGTGGTTTACAAAGCTAGGATATAGGTTACCACACATATGTCCCTCAATACAGTTTGAGCGGGACTCCTGTGCCAGAAAGGACCATCCTTAGATTAACTCAATAGTAACGTTCTTTGACAAAGCATCAGAAACCTGATTACCCTCCCTATAAACATGTTTTATATCAAGGGTGATTCTATTGGTGAGATTAAGGAATTCAATCCATAGTGACATCATTTTCCATGGGATATTCCTGGACCAGATCTTAACAATGTCAATTGTTATAGTACAATCGGATTCCATCTAGAAAGATGTCCAAACAAAGTGGATATAAAATCTAATGGTATTAATCATGGCCCACAAATCAGCTTTAATTACATATTCATGCCCAATATGGTGGCAGAAATAACCTTTAACGAAGCCTTAAAGGGTAAGGAAGATACCACCAAAACCAAATGGCCTGGGGACACTAGAGGTTTCCCCACCCATGTTAACTTTTAGAAAAGAAGGAATTAGGGGTATCCACATGCTTGACATAAAAATCAATGGAATTAGGTTCCTTCCAAAAACACCAAATATTTTGAAGATAATAACATCATTACTAGCATTATTCACACACCATATCTAGTTTTTTTAAGTAATGATGAATGCCCTTTTTAATTCCCTTACACCTATATGAATGGTTGGAGGATTACTCTTAATATTAGTGAGATTGTATTACCACCCGATGGATTCAAATAATTTAGCAGCAACAACTAGAAGCTTGAAATTTATCCGATCACTATAGATAGAAGAAATTATGGATTCAAGAAAGATGTCAATGTTGTGAAGTTGGGGAATAAATCCAAGAATATCATGTATTTAATTTTATAGAATCTGGGGGATGTTTAAATTGATGATGACATGGTCAATATTTGTTTCAACCATAAAAAAAGATGACATGAAGAAAATATTGGGATTCTAATTTTTCATTCATAACAATATGCATGGGATTCCTCCTCTTCTAGGTCCAAAAAATATGTATGAATGAGGATGGCGGAATATAGGGATACTTTAAGGCCATCAACCATAGAGGGGTAGTGAGGTTTATATAAAAAATATGTTTGTACCATGATATGGTGTTGAGATTCTCAATGGGGTATGTCTACCAGATTAGAGTGCCTCTATCAATTAAATTATATATGTGTATTTAAATCCAAAACCAATAATGAATAAAACCATATACATTCATGTTATTATCTTGGAGAGCAGCAATAGAGGGACACCTTTTTATAGGGGGGACATTCACAACCTCGTAAATAGGGTCAGTCAGCCAAGGAGTGGTCCAAATGTTCATATGAGACCACCTGCATACAATACATTTTGATCTATTCATGAGGGTATTATAGGATGATTTCAAGGCTATCGAAATTGATGAGGATAAATATATGAAATATCTAACCTGCATTTTTATGATGAAGCAATCTGAGAGAAACTCAATTGAGCTATTATTTGAAGTGAGGGGACCCCAGGTGGATTTTTTTATCATAGGTTCATTAAATATATTGATATATTTAATGCATAAACATCCCATATTAGTGGTCTTAGTACACTCCATACAAGACACAGTTATCAGTTTCTTCTCATGATTTGATTCAGTCTATATGATTTTCCTCATTAGCCCATATGTTCTTTGAGAAGATCTCTAAGCCATCTGTATAAATATAACACATACAAAATCATATTAGTGATCAATGAGTTGAAAATTTATATTCTTAATACATGTGACATGTTATTCCCTTTCCACATCATTATTTCAGAAATAATTCTATATTATATTTTTTCAAGGTAGCACTTTTTGAGTTATCCACAAATGAGTGGAACCATAAGATTGTTATTAGAAGAGAACCTTTATTTACCACAAGAGACGTAGAAACACTTTTTTATTTCTGAGAGTCACTCTATTCTCCAAAACAATATTTTATATTTATAGTTGATGGCTTGGGTAGCCACATCTTCATGGTTCTAAATGATGGATTTAATTGAAGAAACAATTCTCCATTCATCTTTCCCAAACTATAGAATATCATTAGAATAAAACAGATTTACGGGGCTGTTGAATCCCCTCCCATCATTGATTTGGTTATATAAACCAATTCGGATAGGATAAATAAATAATATGATCATATAGTCATTAAAAAGTGAAAATATGAGGCCAGAAAGGGGTTCCCCTTGACTGAATCTCTTGGAGAATTGAAAAAATCCCCTTGGAGATCCATTAAAAAGGTTTATTAGTCAGAGGCTATTAAGGATGGTATAGATAAATTTAATAATAGTTCTGAAGAAATATTTTATTTTATGAATATGTAGATAAAATACCAATTTATAGTTCCAATGAACATATAGATGTCAATGTTTTAAGAAAGGATCCCATCTTTAACATTATTCATTATGAAATTGCTGCATTTAAAGGTAGTGATAATATAAGTCTTCAATTTACTTCAACATAAAAATACAAATTGATTCAAGGTTAGGATGTACTTTTAAATATTCCCCACCCTTCTATAAATTATTGAACTGATGATTTTGGGTATGGTGTTTCCAATTACCACCGGTCTAAAGTCCCTAATTCCATATGATTATTCTTTCTCATTATCAGAGCAATGAAATTAAAATTAACACCATAGGGAATGAAGAAATGTGAAAATATCTCCCCCAATGTATTTCAAACGTAATCATATGAAATTTCTCATTTGATCTTTAAGAACATTTTGATGAAACCATATTTCCTTTTTATACTCTAAATATTTAGGGAGAACATTTTTTCTTTGAACTCATTCTCCCCAAGTACCAAAAATAACTTGTTGTTTTTATAGTAATTAGTGTTTGGAATTATTTTATTCATTATCTTGTGAGTGCCATAACATCCATTTTATAAATGCATCTCCTCAAATAATCAGTCATAATTATGGATATTGTTTTTGAGGAAATCTGGAATAAATTGATTTTTGGACATGTATTCCTTTCCTAATTTTCTATTATTTGTAGAGATGATGAAATTATTTGGAGTTCTTATACCCTTCCCTCAACCATTTTTAATTGACATGGTTCCAAGAGAAATTCTCCTTGATGTTGACCAATTTATCATGTTTAGAAATGGAATGGATTTTATCATAATAGGGCATGATTTGGTGGTGATTTAAATTATAACTGTACAAAAGGTGATTTTCAGAATCATTGATGTACTTTTACATTTTAGTGAAAAAGGATTTCCCCTATTCCTATACATCCTTTTTGTGTCTTTTAATTTTGAGGATAAAATATGAAGAGGACTTATAGGGGACACAATATTCCAAGAATTAAGAATAACCTCCCTACATCTTGGGATAACAAATCAGGCATTGTTGATATTGACGAGAAGATTGAAAGACCTTGAACCACCAAAAATTATGTTAATCATCAAGGGATTGTTATAAAAGTTATTTTTATGATGGATAATACCTAAGGGATTTACCATGTCATTTTTTCATCAACATGAACAAAAAAACTATCAATTTTTTCTGAACTACATACCATTTATAGTGTACCTTCACCTAGTAAATTCAGATCCAATGATAGGAACATCAATAAAATTTCAATTTACAATGTCTTTATAGAATTATTAAGCAGAATGTTTCATAATGTGATATAGATTTGTTTCCTACAGATGGTGAAAATTTTGAAGTCACCTATGATTATCATGTTTTGACGCATCTGATCATAGATTTCACTCAACTCTTTCAAAAGATCCATTATTTTATTATAAGAGTTTGAGTCGTAGATAATGGACATAGATAATTTAGAAATATATATGTTAAAAAATTTTGAAACAAGATGATGTCTTGGAATAAAAGATATGAGACTGATAGGGTCATGACAAAGAAACCAAATACGTTCTACACCATGTTCAAGGATGTTTTTTTCTAAATGTGACTAACCAAGGGAGTTACATTTGAAATCGTTCCAATTATCAAAAATCATATCTTTCTAATAAATTAAAATAAACATGGGTTTGTTGGTCATGTTGAGATGTCAAAGGTCTATGACTGTAGGATCATTCCTAAGCCCCTGACAATTCAATAAATGTACCTTTATTTTTATGTAATTCCTTACCGCTAGTTTGAGGCCAAGATTATGTGGTTTAATTTCTAACATTTCATAACTTACCTTTGCATTTTATTCTAAATTTTTTCTCACATAGACTCTCTGATTTAGATTAATTATCCTCATAATCTGATCCATGATATGGGTGATCATTTCTTATGTCATCAAACCAAAAAACACCCTAAAGTATAATGAACTTGTTAGAGGACTATTTTATTCCCCGTTCCTAGTCATTTTCTAGACTTATCGTAGAAGAATTATTATAGGGGGGTTGAGGGAAAGAGGAATACCCTTATTTTTTGCGAATCAGGTTCCCATCCTAGGGGTCAATTGAAGTTTTTTTTGAAAATGAAATAGTAAAGTTTATTATACAATAAACATATCTAGGGTGTTTTCTTTGTTGATTTGATTGTCTGTAATGGGATTCCTCATTACCTAGGCCTTTTTTAGCCTAACAATGTAGTTGATAAGGGGTTATCCATAAGGAATGTGAAGTAGTATGTGGATCTTCACCAGGGATTCCTTGAACCTGAGACTAGTATGCAACATCCAGTGGGTTTTTTAGGGTATTCTTTTCCATGGTTTGGGCCTTAGTAGTGTCAGAAGGGGAGATATAAAGATTCTCCAAGTCATGAGAGGTCTCATTCAGGATAATAGAATCCTATTGACACACCATTGGATGTTCCTTTTTTTACCTTGATCAGTCTCATGAGTATGAAAAGGTCCATCCACCTCATAGGAATCTTCACCTGGAAGATGTAAGGTGGCATATATAATTTTAAATGAATTAAAAATATAAGAGGTTTTCTATAGTGTATCATGCAGTATCTTGGAGTCCAATCCCATAGGAAGACCCAAATAAATGACAATATCATCATGGGGGTTTCTAGTGGGAAGACCAGATTCTTCTTACTCTATTAGAACATATTCCACTGCAAACTAATCAATATTTAGGCTTATAGGATTACATACATGATTAGGGAACTTTACCTTAGCCACCTCAAAAGTCTCCAAAATCATAGCAAGGGTAATAAGATATTCATCAAGGACATCTGAATCATTAGGGTTTGTATTTGGATCATGAGACGTGGAAGGGGAATTTGTTTTCCTTCTATCAGAAGATTTCATATAGATATATACATCATTCCCTTTGACTTTACAAAAGGTAATGACTCAGGATATCATACATTCCATAGTGATGTGTCAAAACTAGTTTAATTCTATACAAAACATCATATTTTTTTATTGAAAATTTCTAGTGAGATTCTATCATCTCTAGTCATGTTGATGACTTCTTCCACCAAAGTGCTTTCTATATAAATCTCAACTATGACTCTAGTAAAATGACAGAATCTTGCATTATTGATTTGTTGATCAAATCTGCTCATATTCTTCACAGAGGATGAAATATCCTCGAGAATCCAGGGATGCTAGTACATCTATTTGAGGTTATATATATGTGATTAAAAACCTTCACATGGGTGTTAGTTACACTTATTGGGTCGAAATTTTGATCCCATTCCTGAATTCGTATAACACATTTTAATTTAATTTTTTAATAAAGTTAAATTACATATATTTTTAATTTTTAATTAGATCATTAATACATATTTTAATCCAATTTAATTAATTTTATTCTTTTTTAATATTATAATTTAATTTAAAACATTGTAAATATTAAATTATATTTTCATTAAAACCCAACATTCTCGTCATGGCCATGGGACTTTTTAAAAAATAATACTCGTCAATTTAATCTATATACTACAGAGAAATTGATTTTATATTTCAAATCAGAATACTTTATAATGTGTAGTTAGGTCAAATAATTATTCACCAAATGTATTAGTGAAAAAATTACCATTAATTAGAGCGATTAAGGTAAAAACATGTTTACTTAGTGGTTAAAATAAGAATATAAGTAATAAAAATGACTCAAAGATTTTCCAAACCCATTTAATGGTTATAATTTTAAATTATACATTATAAGATAGATAATGTACCATTTTGGGGATCGCTGACCTAAAAAATGTGGGTGGAATTCAATCTTTCAAACAATTACAAGCGTGCCACTCACCTCCATTATAAATGGATACCCACACTCTTCGTCTCTTAAAAGCAACATTAATAATTGGTTCAACCAATATAAGCCCAAATAAAATATCCACTTCACTCTTATAATCCTATAATCCTTACAATGGGATATAATCCAACCATAGAAGTCATTTGGTGCTAACTAAAAGAAGATACCTGAAGAAGAGGTATCATTCATCAATAAATATTTTTTTATATTAATTCTTAAAATCGATTAAATTATCTTTATATAATTTTTATATAGTAAAAAATATATTTTTGATATATTGATATTTTATTTTTTTAATTTTATGACCTAAAACCACACACAATTTAATCGAATTGGTAAAGAAATCATCATTAACATATATGGTAGACTACCACCTCGTGAATCGATGTCATTCATTTATCTATTAACACCTATCTAGGGTAGAGAATAATGATTGAAAAAATGTTTATATATAATGTTAATTATATTGAAGATATTATTATCTTTTTGGATAATTTATATCACACATACCATCATGATTTCAATTTTGTTGGAATAGGATAACATTATTCATGTGTACGACATATTATAATCTCATGAAGCTATGTGATTCATTTACGCTTCACATAGAATGTCTTAAGAATGGGTTTAGTAAATTTTTTTGATATTTATGAAAAAAATGGTTTTATAAAAATACTATATATCATTTAATTTATTTTATTTTATACTGATATGAAAATGGAAACAACATTAATGCCAACACATGACCTACCACCTCCATGAATTGTGTGTTTAATTTCTTATTTATATCATTTATAGATTATCATAAATACATATTTATTGAATACATATAATATTTATAAATTTCATAAAATTTTTGTTATGATAAAAAAATGAATAATATAGTAAAACCATAAATACAAAAAATCAAAACATTTAGGAAAAACCAAGTGATTATTACCCAAAACATATCTTTAACATGAAATTGTTAGTAAATGAGTAATAAATGTTCATATGAAAACCATATATTGTATGATATATAGATTTATTTTAATTTAATAGATGAATAATAAACTTCTATTTATTATAAATAAATTCTTGATGAGTACGATGAGATTCTAGACTTAAGGTTAGGGATTTGCATATCATTTTTTTTCTTTTTGGAGACACGTGAAAAATTCACCACCTCATTTTTATATATGGTGAATATAATTCAAATAACTGAATTTTATGATTCTTTTAATAACAATTAATTGTATTTACATATCAATTTTAGTATCTATCATTAATTGGGCTGCATTTCAAGAGATTCCAAATCGGTAATGTATTTTTTTTAAAATTTTCCTTATTTGAGATATATGTTAATATATAAACCTATATAATTTATTTAGGTGTATATAAAGTCCCTTTTAAATTTAATATAATGAAATTATCTTGGATCATGATATTTTATCTTCTATTATATTTTATTCCATCATGAGTATTAGGCTCCATGTTAATAAAGTTGTATTATTTTTATGCTAAAATCTAATCAATTGTCAGTATTGTTATGATTTTACTTCCAATGATTAAATAACATGATCTATATCTCAATAATTATCATAAAATTTCTTCTGATATGGTTATTCATGATATCATAAATTATTTGTAACATTTTATCAGTCTTTGGTACATAAGAAAATTATGAAATTGTTTTATGAAAATCCGACATTATTTTCCTATTTAGTAAAGAAAATTATTTTTTTCAAAACCGTGTTATCTAAAAATATTCCCAATTGTTTTTACTTTATTATTATTTTTAAAAGTAATTTTATGCTCTTTTTAATTTTTTTCAAATTTTTTTAATGGAATACACATGTCATTTTATAAAAAAACTCCTTTGTTATTTACTTTAAATGATAATAGAATATTCATTTTTATGTGTATGACATGAATGATATTTTATGAAGATATAATCAATTATACATTCAAATCCTCTTCTAAATGATATGATATCTATTTTAAAAAATATAACATAATTGATTTTTTATTTTGATCGTTTTTTTTTGAATTAGATTGTATATTTTTTTCAATAAATGGTTTAATTGTTCTTTGAGAAATATTTTCCATATATGATTTTATATGTTGATGTTACCTATTACTTACTAAGAATGCGATACCAATATACCATTCTTATTATATCTTTGAATGGTTTATTTTTATTATTACATGTTGTTTACGAAACCTGTTTCACTTTTATGGGTTTTACAATAATTAAACGATTCTGTAACACACATCCTTTGATGGGTTATTGTATGATGAAATGACAATATGTGCCATTTCAATATCATATGGGTGGGAACTATACCTACCGACATTGAATTGGGTAATGATTTATATATCATTGGATATAAAGGACTCGAATATGGATTGTACTAGGTTCTGTACAATAGGAAAGAATAATGATGTGTACTATATTCATTAATATAAGGCATGAATTTGGGGTGAACCCAATTCAGTAATGGTCTTATTCTATTATGATGGTTTTTGTAATACATTACTTATATAGAAGTGATTCTGTATGAGTATGTGTATCCCAATGATTCTATGAATTATTCTCTAACAAATCATGTTCATTAATTATCTTATGTCTCATGTGTTACATATTTACCATCATTAGTACATGACATTTGATTTTGATCATAAATATGTAATGTATAGTTCTAAAATGTTATGATCATGTTCTCATACCCTTATGTTCTTTTTTCTTATGTATCTCCATTTTTTCCAAACTGAAAATTTGAGATCCCCAATTTTTATGTTTTCTATCTCCAGGTTTTTAAGATATGTGTTATGTGTTATATTTCTATGAGGGGATATTTTTATAAACAAAATAGTGCGGGATGACATAGCATAATAATGAAACACTATTTATTTTTTCATGTTTCCAAGGGAACTAAAATATTATTGTTCTCAGGTGAGTGATAATGTAATATAGTATATATTCTTAAAAAATGATGTAATGTGTATATATAAAAAGAAAGGTTCATTATAGTTGGTATGAGTGGAATGGTTTTGTTAACCTTTGGAAACAAGGATTATGAAAACATAGTGATATCCCTAAGGACTGTCTAATGATAAGTCTAAGGATGTGTCAATATATAAGAAAATGACCTGGAATTTGGGTAAACGAAAGAGAAAGAGGCTTCATATAAATATATCCATGTAGTGATACTACAAGTGTACGTGGCTCTGACATATATATACATAGGGGAAGAACCCTAAAAACACCATATTTAGTTATATTTGATCAAGAATTGGGGAATGAAAACATTCCTTACTACACACCAAGTTTGATCCTCTAGGGGGATACACATTAGAACATCCAAAACTCATTCCAAACCATCATGAAGGATCTAAATAAAATATGAGAATGATTGACCATGGATAAACCTTATATTTCATAGATTAATGAATGTGTATACATTTAGATATCCTATATGTGATTTCGATGATTATGTGGTCCCCCAATATTATTATCATTTCTTACTCAATGAATTTGGTCTTAGTCAACCAATGGTACCTAAAGAAACCTCATTAAGTATAATTGTTATAAAAAATGACATGATTTATCTATTGACATTCCAAATTTAATGGGAGTTGTAATGAAAAACAACATTGATAAAATCACAAAAATATCTCAAGATATTAATCATTATGAACTTCTAAATGAATAAAAGAGAGAACATAATCCTCTTGTGTATTTCATATGGAAAATCCACCTTCATAAAATGGGTCTTCTAATCCACCCGTTATTGAAAAATTTATTAGTACTAATGAAAAAGTTATTTTTAGTTCTCCATTCATTGTACATGAAAAATTCATATTGGTTATCTACCATTGGAAGGTGAAGCAAATCAATATAAGACACTTATACCGAATATTAGGAAATAAGATAAAACAGAATCATGTTATTAGGATGAGGTTAAGAAGTTATTTTTTAAAAACAAATTTACTTGTATTATTTTAGTGAAGATGGAGAAATAATTCCTTGAGATATAGAAAAAGATGATTAATATATTGGTACATATGAGGTATCTTTTACATAACATGTCAGGTACACTTCCGGTATTATAATCCAACTTGAATGTATGGGTAACCTATTATTAAGTTGATTAAAACCATGTCTATTAATGGTGTTATACATAAGAGATAATATTAATGATAAATATTTTTTTATGCAATCAAGGTGGATATGGTTGTTTGAGTTATGTATCAATCTCATGTATTTGATAAGAAAACAAAATATGGTGTTCAAAGGAAACTAAAATAAGAAAGGAGAAAAAAATACGATCTTTCCTTTATGATCTATGTGTGGGAAGATGTTTGGATGAAATCACCATCTTGGGACAAGTAAATAATTTTTGTGTGGAAAGGAATGGCATCAAAAAATTGATCATTGAAGTGATGGGAAGAAGTAAAATATTGATAAAGATAATGAAAAGGCTTTATAGAATTAACAAACCACACCTCATTGATCCATTTTAAGAAGAATAGGTATTATGCTAACTAGTTACCAAAAAAATGAATAATGGTGATGATCGACATGTTTTCTTAAGCTAGTGTATAAGGGGAAATACCATGCGATCACTATTTTTAACAAGGAGTGAGACAATGATTTGGAAGGAGGCACACTTACGAACCACTTTATAACTTATAATTTATTATTTGTCTTTGTACCTACCCATTATTTCATATATAATTATTTTTATATGGTCTTTAACATGTCATCCAAACTATTAGATTAAGAATTATTAGAAAAATCCCATAATGGTTAGATGATCATCTCTCAATTCAATGATTCAGCTATGATTGATATTTATGGGAATGCGAATCTTACAAATAATTTCATTTTTCCTATGGTTTAATTTTATATAATCCCATGCATATATTGGATTTTTGTATATAAATACAACATTTATTATTATATAATGAATGTTATGTGGTATATTCCAAACCATCCTATGTGAATATATCTATGCGATGATGATTATAAACATCCAATGATGATTAAAATTTTTTTATGGCTCTTAATTTCCATTGAAAATGATTGTTTTTCAAAAATGGTTAGAGAGAAACTCAATAGAGATGATACTCCTATTTTTCTGGAATATTTTGATGTAATTATGAATGATATTCCAAGATAATACTGAAATTTGAAATAGAGTTTTCAATATAAATCATATCTAGTGCCCTAGAAATTTAATAAAATCCTTATATAATAGACTCACTTAATTTGTATGAATTGAATAATAAACTCCAGGAAAATATTTATAAGGCATTAGATCATCCAAATTTTCCACATAGGGGTAAACCTATTCCTTTTACAAAAAATGAAGATGGATCAGTATGAATATGCATTGATTATTAGGAGTTGAACAACATAATAATTGAGAACAAATATCCTCTTCCACTTATTGATGAGATGTTAGACAAACTGTGTGGGGCTCAATACATTTCCATGATTGGCCTTAATTCTAGATATCCTCAATTGAGTGTCAGGAAGGAAGATATACTAAAGATGAAATACTAAAAAGTTATCAACACAATGAATATATAGTGATGCTTTTAGGTCTTAATAATTAACTTACTATATTACTAGACTTAATGAATAATGTATTTAGAGATTACCTTGATCAGGTTGTTTTATTCTATATAGATGATATTCGTATCAACTCAAATATAATTTAAGACCATGAATAAAAAGACATAATTGTACTATAGACCCTATAGAAAGATTAAAAATATGTAACATTTACACTATTTTAATTTTTTCTTAAAAAAGATACATTTTTTGGCCATACAATCTCAAAAAAGTGTATATTAGTAGATCCATTATTGAAAAATGATATTTAATTTTTTCACAAACCAACCACAATTATTGATATCCATAGTTTTTTTGGGTTATTTAGATATCCTTGAATTTTTTTTGCGAGTTTATCATGAATATAAAATCCATAGACCATGTTAATTTAGAATAGATCCAAGTTACTCAGGATAGATGATTGTATGGAAAATTTCATGGAACTTAATAGAAGGATAGTTAACGCACCATTTCTTATATTACTCTATAGTGGTGAAGGGATTTCAATATATATTGACGCATCTAAAAAGGGATTGGGATGTGTACTTAAGATGAATAACATGGTTTTATTTTATACCTCCTGACAATTTACGATTCGTGAACAAAATTACCCAACTCTTAATTTGAATTTAACTGTAGTATTTTTTTAATAAACATTTAGATTCATTAAATTTATAGAGAAATGTGATATATATATATATACATACCATACAATAATGAAGTGTATATTTACAAAGAAGGCATTGAAAATGAAATTCAGATGCAGATTAGTGATGGTTAAGGATTATGAGTGATATATACATTACCACCAAAGGAAGGGTAAAAAGGTGGTTAATGCATTGAGTTAACAGGATCGTGCTAGATTTCCAATGACGTGGATTTGAAAAAATAAAATAATCATCTATTTGAAAATTAGTGATATATAATTTCTAAAATAATGGGTAAATATTATCTTTATAAATTTAATGTTCAACCATCTATCTAATTGAATATTAAAAAGGAACAGAAAGAGGATGTAGAGTTGTAAAATAAGGTTATACATTTTCTTGAGTTTAATGATCATCCTAACAGAATGATAAGATTTAGAAATCATGTATGTGTTCCTTCCATTCAAAAATTGATGAATGATTTCTTGAGGAAGCTCATAGTTCTTCATTATTTATTCATCATGGAAGTATGAATATGTACAATGATTTTAAAGAATACTTCTAGTATAATGGAACGCAAAAAAATATCGCTGAGTTTGCTTCACGATTCTTAGTATTCCAATAGGTTAAGGCTGAAAAAAAAACTAATGGGATGTTAAATCCATTAAACAGAACAAATGAAAATGGGATAACATTAATATCGATTTTTTGGAGTCCAAAAAACTCTAAAAGGAATAAGGCTGTATGGGGTTTAGTTGATCACCTTACTAAGAAAACACACATCAATACTATGAGAGATGGATTATCTCTGGATTATATTTATAGGATATAAAAAATGAAGTATTAATGTTGCACTGTGTAATATATTCTATTATATGTCATTGGTATCTATGGTTTACTTCAATGTTTGGAAAAAGTATCTCGTAATCCCTTGATAAGGATTTTAGTTTAAGACTGTGTACAATCCTAAAAAAGATGATTAGAATAGAAGAAAAATTAAAACCCTATCAGATATGTTGAGAACTTATTATTTATATTTCAAATGTAGTTGGGATAACCACATTCATCTAGTTTAGTTTTCTTACTACAATATCTTTGACTCATATATTTTGATGTCTATTTATGAAACCCTGTATGGAAATAAATATAGAGATCCAATGTGCTGGAACAAAATTATAGAAAGAACTCTATTGGGACATGAGATAGCAAACAAAATAGAAGATAAGGATAAATCCATTCCACATCACATAATGGAATATGAGAGTTGGATGATCAATTATACTGATAAACATTGAAGTAATCTATAATTTCAAGTTTTTAATAAGGTGTTTTTATGAATTTCTACATGGAATACGGTTATGATATTCAAGAATAATGGGAAACGAATACCTAGGAATATTGGTACCTTGAAATTCTTGATCATATTGGGATTGTATCCCATCCTTGGTAACTTCCACCAAACCTCTCTCAATTCCACAATTTTTTCCACGTATCACTCCGAAAGAAGTACATACCCGATCCTTCACATGTACTAAACTCAATGGTTATACAACTAGATAGTGATATTTCATACACGAAAAAGCTTTTAGATATTTTCGATCATATTTTTAAGGTTATAAAAAACAACAAGACTCACCTGATCAATGCTTTGTACCGAAACAAATAGTTTGAGAAAGCTATTTGTGAACTTGAGGATGTGATCATCGAGAACTATCATGATATGTTTGAATCAGAGTGACAAATTTAAATGAATAATTTTATTTTACGGGTGGTATAATGTAACACCCCATGTTTTTATGAAATTATTATTGAGTAAATTAAATTTATTATATAGGTTTCATGAAATGATACACAATGTTATGGTTGTTCTATAAGCAATGATGGAATAACGTGTATTACATGCAACACTGAGTTTTAACTAAATAAAGACATATTATTAATATATTAATTTAAACCAAACAGTTATAACCTATCCATTAAACATATTAATATGACTAATAATAACTAATTTTTAAATATAATGGTTTTATAAAATTTAAAAAATATTGATAATAAAATACATATGTTTAGAAAGTCTTTATATGCTTTGTAAACACTATTTTATCAAAAAATATTATTTATTTATTTATTGAACAGTAATAAAATTAATTTTTGATAGTTTTAGAAGATGGATTCAATATCATAAAATTCATTTTTTAATTCAGAATTTTGATATTAGATTATGTTGTATTTTCATGATTTTTTACAAGGAATCATTTTTTGATGAATAGTGAAAAATATTAAGTATTAATTAAAAACTACCTTTTGTGTAATTTATTTAAAATATAAATATAAATTTATAATTTTTAAAAATATAATTAGTTAATATATATATATATAAATTAATCAAATTTAGGTAACTAGAATCAATTCCATATAAAAAATGAATATAAGACTTTTTAATCTTTTGAGAACTCTTGGTATAAAAACCCTCCTTCTCGACACGTCTGCATGATTATTTTTAAAATAATTTTCTCCCACTTAGGTAACTAGAATTTTATAAAATGAATTATATACTATTAATTATAATAATTTATGTTGTTAAATATTTTGAAAGTATAGTTTAACAATTTATTAGTTGAAACAACTAAAATAAAATATTGGGATAAAGGTAAAAACAAGTTTACATAGTGGTTAAACAAAGAATATATGGTTTAAAAATTACCAAAAACTTGTCCAAATATAAATTTATAGAATTATGTAGACCATATAAATTCTATAAGCTTTAATGGACCACTTATGGTGATTGGTGACATGAAATTAACTAGTGTGGAATTGACCTTTTCAATGATTTACAATGGTTCCACTCATATCTATTAGAAAAGGACACCCCCTCTATTCACAACATCAAAACCAATTGTTTCAACAATTAACAGAAAATATATATCCTTAAAATTCTCTCCTATCATCCTAAAATCCTAACATTGGGAATAATACCAACCAAGGAAGTCATTTTATGCAATGCAAAATGAGATACCCAAAAAATAGGAAACATTCACCAAGGAATGTTTCTATTTTATTACTTCCCTAAACCTTATAAATTATATTTATATTATAAATATATATTAATAGAATTATTTAAATATAATCATATTTTATGTTATTTTTATTTCCTAAAAACACACACACAGCCATAAAATTGGTTATAAAATCATCATTACAGTGCATGGAGGACTACTACCACTTTAACCGATACCATTCATTTCTCCATTACCCCATATAATGGTCAGGAAGAATTATGGAAGTAATATTTATATATTTTAATTATAATATTAATTTTAATATTATTCTATAATATTTTTTATATCACACCTAATTTCATGATTTCCATTTTTTAGGAATATGATAACGTCGTTCATGTGTACAACGTACTACCATCTTCTGAAACAATATGATTCATTAAAGCATTAAAAGGATTTTATTAAGGAAGGGTTTAACAATTATATGTGATAAAGAAAAAATTAAAATCATTAATTAATTATAATAAATCATATAATATTCTTTCTTTCAATCCGATATAAAAATGGAAACAACGTTCTTGTGTACATACGACCTACCGTCTCACAGAACATTTTATTTCATTTCCTTTTTCAATATTTTAAAAATTATTATAATATAAATATAGTGAATATATATTATATTTATGCTATTTTTTTCATTCTAATGGTGATTAAATAATTATTATAAAAAATAAACTAATCAATAAGAAATAGAAACAGTTAAGAAAAAAATAGTTTATTACCCAAAAAGTTAATTTAACATGGTATTATTAATAAATGGGTAATAAATGGTCATAAGTAAATAATATATGATATTATATATATTAATATATTTCTATATTGTATTTATAATAAACATATATTTATTATACATGGTATTATAATGAGTACAACAATAATCATGGCTTATTTTAATGGATTTTCGTCTCACTTTTCTACTTTTTTGAGACACATGATATATTCACCTCTTATTTCTTCTATGTGGTGTACATATATCCAATGAATTTATTTTATGATATTTATTGAAAAATATATTGTTATTTACATTTTTTTGGTATCTCACCTTTATTTGGTTATAATTAAAAAGTCACCAAATCAGTTAAGGGTGTTTGTCTCAATTTACCTTTTTTGATATGTATGCTATGATATACACCTATATTCATTCATGAAGCCATAAAAAGAACCATTAATATGAAATATCATGAATTTATCAATCACCATGATATTTAATGTACTATTTTATTTTATTCTTTCATGGAGCTTACGAATCTAGGTAACTAAGGTGGTAATGATTTTATGTTACAGTCTAATAATTTATCAATTCATTATGACTATGCTTCATTGGATAAAATTATATGATCTATCTATCATGAATTTCCAAGTATTTTCTTCCCATATAATAATTCATGATACCTCCATTTATTATTATTATATTTACAATCTTTGGTATTTAAAAATATTATAAAAACGTTTTTATGAAATTCTAAATTTATTTCCCACTTCATTCGGAAATATGTTTTCTTTCAAAACCATGTTTTCTAAAAGTATTTTAAAAAAATCATTTTCATTCTATTATGATTTCTAAAATTCCATTGAACCCATTTATGACTTTTTTAAAAAAATTTCTAAATGGAATCTTAATGTTGTTCTGTAAAAACATTGCATTGGCTTTTACTCTAAAGGTATAGGAATCTTTATTGCTATGTGTATACCCAGAAAATGTTTTTTCCACACCATGAAAAACCATTTCTAAAATGTTACATTATATTTAATAAAATTTATTTTCAAATAAAAAGTTAACGAAAATTTTATATTGATTAAAAAGGGTTTTTAAATGTAATAAAGTATATTTTTCTCATGAACTATTTCAAATGTTCTTTCAAAATTATTTTACATCTAATATGTCATACTTTAATATTATATATTCCATACTAGAAATATTATATAAGGATACAATTAATAATGTTTCTTTGAAATTATTATATATATTGTAAAAATTATTTTATGAAAATGTTCTCCCTTATACTAGTTATAACCTGATAAATCACCTACAAAACCTTCTTCTTTTAATTGGATATTATATGGGGAAATTATTATGAAACATGTCTCTTTTCTAATGGTTGTGATATGATAAAATCTTGATGAAACTATTTTAATTTCATGTGTTATGATATGATGAATGTTTATGATCTTGTGGAATATATATGTATGATTTCATAATGGGAAAAGTGGGACCAATATCTACATATAATGAATTGGATAAAGATTTATATCTCATGAGATAGACAGGAATTGAAAAGGGAAGTGAACATAGTTTAGTTCTACATTTTTGGAACGTGATGTTAACCCCATTCTATAATACATGGGATAAAATGTGGAGTGAACATTGTTTATTAATTTTATTTTCTTCTATTATATCCTTATAAGTGATTCTTGACAGGAATGTAAATGATTTTTATACTTATGTGTATGCCATATATTCCTTGCCATATGCTCTCATGGATCATGTTCTTTGATTCCCTTATGAACCATGTATTATGAACATGAAATATATATTACATGCCTGGTGATTATTGTATTCGATATGTAAGTTATGGTTTTAAAATTATATTATAATGTTATCTTACCGTAATGTTCATGTTATTCTTATGTATCTCTCTATTTTCCTTAAATGATCATTTGAGATCAATATTTATTACAATAACCTTCCCCATTTTATGAAGATATTTATTATGCTTGATATGTCTAATAAGGATTCCAGTTATGAAGAACATAGTGTGAGATAAAATATCTCACATATGGACTAGTTTTTATGGTTCCATTTTTCTAAATTCACAAAACTATTATAGTTCTCAGGAATGTGACTGTGTAATGTAATAAAAATTACATAAAAATGATGTAATTTATATGTATGAAATGTCTTATTCATTATACATACACCTTCTTTTAGTGGTTCCACTAATCCACTGGTATTTGAATAATAGATTAGTAACACTAAAAATATATTTTCCTTTATATAATGTTTTGATCATGAAAATGTTATTTTGGTTGTTAATCATTTGGTAGGAGAACTAGATCAACGGTTTATAATTAGTAAGAATACATGTCAAGTGAGAGAAATTTAATGTACAATATGGGAGAATATAAATATAATATTCATTATTTTATACATATATCCTATTTTATAAACAAGTATAGAGGAGGAATTTCTTGAACTCATATAGAATGATGATTAATCTATTGATACCTATAATGATAATTTTACATGAATATCAATATATTCTTCTGGTTTAATCATTTTCCATGAATGAAAAAAATGAGCAACCCATTGGTAGAATAAAACCATGTATCAAAAATGAGTTATCACTAAGAGTCATTAGTAGCTACAAAAAACTCATTCGATGTTCACTCAAGGTAGATATGGAAATTACAGATTCCCATAATTACCATGGGTTTGATAAGAAATGGATGATCAAGTATCATGATAACTAAAGTAAATCACATGGAGGAAGAAAATTACCATCCCTTATATGTAAATCATGTGGTAAAAAACATCATGGGAATTTATTTAGTGGCAATTGGATGTGTTTTAAATATTAGAAGGTTGGTTATAAGGCTAGTTAATAATAAAATGTTGTGCAAAGGCCAATTCAGACAATAGAGGAATAGAAATAACTAAATAATACACCAACCATGATCTAATGCATAGAATTCATGGAGTATAGAAATTATGATAACTAGTTATTAAACCTGATTGATAAAATGACAATCAATATTAAAAACCTCATATACAAGATAAGATGGAAAATCTCATGCGATCATTATTTCTAATAAGGAGTATGATAATTATGTGGTGAATTATACACTTACTGTCCACTATAGAACTTCTAATTTCATATTTGATTATTGTTCTACCAACAATTTTATATTTGATGAGTTTTTAAGTGTAAATAAATTCCACCTCAATTATTAGATATTGAATTAAGAGTGAAAAATCTAAATGGTATAATGATCACATCACAAATATACAATTATTCTTCAATTTTTCACTATAGGATATTCCTTCATAAAAATATCATTTTCTACCTATGGTTGAAATTTATGTTATCTTATCCATGTATCCTCCTCCAATTCATAAATATGATGTATTTTTTAGGATGAAAAGTAACTATTGATATTCCAAATGCACTTTTTATTGTCTATTAGTTGGATGATAAATATTTATTTTACTTATGGAAATTATATCCATTATATGGGTTCTGATTCATACTCAAAAGGAAATTATATCTCATATAGTTGAAGAGGAACTCAATAATGATGATATTCAAATTTCATAAGTGTTATTTTATGCATTTCAAGATGAGTCTCCTAGTCTTCAAAAAATATTGAAATTGAGTTTTTAATAGAACTCATACCCGATGCCACACTTATTTCAAAGAGTCCCTATAGAATGGTACTGATTGAGTTGCTTAAATTAAAGATGAAACACCAGGATAACCCAAAAAAAATAATCATCCATCCATGTTTTTTACATTTTTTGCACTTTTTATGTTTTATAATAAGAAATATGTATCGATGAGACCTTGATTTCATTATCATGAATTTTCAATACCACATTCAATAATAATTATTCTCTACCCTATAATAAGCACTTGTTTGATCAACTACATTGATCTCAAAACATTTCTAAGATTTATTTTAATTATGGAAACCATCAATTGAGGTTCAATAAGGATGATATACCCCTGAAAGTGTTCAATAAATGGTATGGAAATTATGAATATATTGTGACTCAATTTAATCATACTAATTCCCCTCCCATCGTTATATATTTAATGACCATAATATTTAAAGATTACCTTGTTATTCTTGAGGAATTATTTATATATATGATATTATGTATATATTAAATATGAATGGAATATAGTTAATATCACTTGATAATTACACTAAAACCCTAATGAATGATATAGGAGAAGAAAAGTTTTTAAATTATGAATTATAGCTACAAAAGGATTCATTTTTGACTTATATAATATCATGTGAGGGAATATCAGTGGATCCATAATATTTAAAGGATATTGAACATTGTCTTAGTCCAACTGAATTAACTAATTTTGTTTGTTTTTATTTTTTGGATAGATATTATCGATGTTTTTTTAAAAATTTCCCATGAATATTAATTCCGAAGTCTGTGTTAAATGAAAAGGGATCCATATTCCTTTGTATGGATGAATGTGAGGAAAATGTCATGGAAATTTAGAGAGTATTAGATAGAGAACCTGTGTTTACATAAATATGTAGTGGAGAATGGTTTCTAATATATAGTGATGCATTTATAAAGGTATTGATATGTGTTCTCATGTTGATTAACATGGTAATATATTTTTCCTCATGAAAATCGATGGTTCATGAGAAAAATTTCCCAACTCACGAGTTGGAGTTTCCTACATAAAATATTTCATTAACGATATAGAGGTATTATCTTTGTAGAAAAAAATTCAATATATATACTAATAAAAAAAATTTAAAGAATATATTAACATATAACATGATGAAAATGAAACAGAGAAGATTGTTATACATTATTAATGACTATCAATGATTCATAAATTACCACACTAGGAATGAAAACAAAGTAGATGGTTCTTTGAGTTGAAATGATAATGCAAGCTAATCCATGATGAGGATCACAAAACAAACACTATTTTTTTTATTTAAAAAGGCTGGATATGGATATACTCAAATGAGGGGAGAAATTTTTTCATTTTCAAATGAGTATTGAATGATATATCTAAGTGAATATTAAAGAGGTACAAAAGGAATTCTAATATCTATAGAATATGGTTTGAAGTATTCCTGAATTTATCATTTATTGTGATAAAATTAGATGGGTTTTCAATAGTGTTTTTATCACTACAATACACATTCTAAAAAAAGTTCAGTTAGAGTAAGATCATGTTTCTACATTCTATATTCATCCAAGAATTATTGAGAAGTATTGAGATGTCAATGATAATTTATAGGGGAATTAAATAAAGATAGATATTGTAGAGTTTGTATCTATGTGCCCATTATATCTGTTTGAGAAGAAAAATATGAAAACACATAATGGAATGTTAAAACCATTACCAATACCAAAATACGCATGGGATAACAATTCCATTCATTTTTTCACATGAATCCCCAAAATATCTAAAACTATCAATTCTATATGGGTAGATGTCGAACAACTTTCAACATCATCACATGTCATCACTATAAGAAAATATTCCAATTTATATCATCTTTCTAAGATATAAATAAAGGAAACAATAAGTATTTATACAGTATCAAATTCCATTGTATCTAATTAGTATATGAGGTTGACAATAATTTTTTGGGATTTATTTATAAATATCATAATATAGAGTTAGTTTTCAACATTATGTATCATCTTCAAACATATGGTTATTATTAGACAACAATTCAAAATGTAAAGGATATTCTATTAAAATTTTTAATTCATTTAAAAGGTTGTTGGGATAAAAAACTCCTCTACTTGAGTCTTCCTACAAAAATTAATTTCACTCTATAAATTACATGACTCCTTATGATGTTATCTTAGGAATGATATTCAGAAATAAAATGTACCGGGATGTAGTTGGAGAAATAAATCTATTTGAATCATGTTCTAGTGGAATAAATGAATGGGATCGTAAGTACCATTCAACAATACGTAAGGGTCAAAAAAGGTTGAAAAACGTTATTCAATTAATGATTGACTTGATTAGGAATTTAATGATAGTGAGAATGTGTTTATATTAATTTGTCTATGTGAAAAGGTTATGAGATTTTTGAAGGCAAAAAAGAAAATCATATGAATTTCATTCCTTTTGAATTTATTTTTCATGTAAGGACTACAATTTATTACACGGTGATTCCACTAAACCTATTTGAAGTTCATGATGTGTTCAATGTATCTCTAATGAATAATTATTTAACAGATCCATCACATGTAATAAACTCATAGGGAGTATCACTAGAGTATGATCATTATTATAAGGAATAACATGTTGATATTTTATGTTTTTGAGAGAATGTACTATGAAATAAGAAAAATAAATGAATCATCATTTTTTATAAAAAAATTAACGAGGTACTTGGGAACCTAAGTATATTATGTGGCATATGTGTCCCCATGTTTTTTTCTCATAATGAAAAATTTGGTGGAAAATTTATTTCTCAATGGGGTAAAATGTAATGACATGAAATTTAATGAAATAATTTTGTCTAATAAATTTAATTTCATTGATATATTTTATTACACATAACATCAAGTATCAAAAATCCAGAATATAATATTTATATTATTGTTAACAACATTATATTTTTAAAATAAGAACATTATCTTTGATTGAATATTTGACACACAACATCATGCTTAAACGACCCTCAAAATATTTGACCATCATAAAATACCATTTTAGTTATTGGGTATTAATATTACTAACTAAATTATGATATATATATATATATGTGTACGAATTCCATATATAATATAAATTTTAGATAAATTCTTATTAAATACTCAATCAATTTTTATCAATGTAAAGTTATTCCTAAAAAATATATTTTGTTCAAAAATGTTTTTATTTATTTTAGATAAGATAGTATTTTTTTAAACATTAAGAACGTATATTTATTAAATTAATATTATTTTTAAATAGAAGTTAAGAGTTATATTAGGGGAAGTATTGTGCTTTATTTTGAAAAAATGTGGATTAGTCATAGATAGTTGAAAAATAATTATTTATTTTTAAAAATTATCATTTCCTTTTAATAAATTAATTAATTTAAAAAAACCATTATGTTTTGAATATAATTTCAAGTAACAAAAGTATGATTTAGTTATATTTAATCTAATAAATTCTTTTTTAATCAAATTTTATTATTATTTTACTATATGTTTAGTTTTATTTTAAATACATGATTTTTATGGAATCTGTTTTAAAGTGTGTAATGTTTCTCCTTTTTAATTATTTTTAAAAATCCATATTTATGAATTATTTAAATTAAATTTATTTATTTTATATCATAATTATTAATTTAAATTCACACAATGATTATTATTAGTCATAGATTTTATATAAAATCATATTTTGTTTTCAAAAATACACTTCTGAAAAAAACGATTTTTCATCACATATACGTGTTTTGTCTTAAATTATGTTTTTTAATATATATTAATTGAATTTGGTAAAATAGATTAAGTATTTGGAATCTTAAAAATTTATATTATCTAATATGTTCAACATAAATTTTTACTACAATGAATAGTTAAATCAAGAAAAATATATTACAATGATTTAGTTAAAAACGGGTTTATCTGGGGGGACGAAAATAAAACAATAAAACGTAATATGACCTAATTTTTTTCAAAATTATTATATATAGAACAATTTAGACATTTTAGTATATAATACTCAATAATTATATATTTTTTATAATTGGTTCATGTTAAAAACATGGGGACACCCTTTTATTTTTAAGAAATTTCAAGTGTTCCACTCACCTCACTTATAAATATCCACCCCTATCCTCTCAAATTTAAACCTTCATATACATTTATAATAGAAAATAACTACCCAAATACATCTTAAATTCTATTACCATGACATATATCCAATTTTTTGATCAAAGGTGTATCTTAAAAAGGTTTTTGGTGCCTACCTAAGAAATTTTTCTAAAGAAGAGTTATCATGCATAAGAGAGCATATTCATTTTATTTATTATTCCACATCATTATAATATTATTAAAATATTAAAATATTAAAAAAATTAATCCCATATATATTGTTTTTTATGTTAATTTAACTTGCTAAATATATGTCCTCTTCCATCAGATGGGATAATAAATCATCATTTGTGTTTATGGCATACTACCACCACACGAACCGATGTAAGTCATTTTCCATCATCACCTCTCATAGATATATATAATGATGTATTTAAAGTTTACATATGATATTTTAACATATTTATACTTATGGAGTTAAAATTTAAGATACACATACCTAATTTCCTTTCTTTGGGGTATATGATAATGTTGTGCCTGTGTGTGGTGTACTACCACCTCACAAAGCGATGTGATTATTATATATATAACGCTTTACATGGAAGGTAATAAGGAAAAAATTAAATAATATATGTTATATACATGAAATAATTATGATAATAATGAAATATTTATCATTTAGGCAAATAATATATCATTTTATTTCTCACACTGGAAAATGAGAATGTTATTCGTGCGTATGTGTGAACTAACACCTCCACGAAGTGATGTGACTCTTTTTTCTTCAATAACATACATGGGTGATATATATATATGTATATTTAAAAAAATTACATGGTTTTAAAGATGTTATGAACAATTTTTAATGATAAAATAATAAAAACCTTCTTTCTATAATTGTCAATGAAAAATGGAATCATTACTTCTGCATACCTGTGACAAACCATCTCCATGTCCATAACAAAGTTCATTTTTCATAACAATATTTCATGATATTTTATAACTGTATAATTTATGTATAAAAATTTTAAGTATTTCATAGTAATTATTCTATAAATATTGATAATGATGACTACTTTTAACAATAGTCAACCAACTAATGTCATTTTTGACACATAATCCAAATATCACCAAAACATCCAATATAAATATTATTAATTAATTAATTATAAATGACATGGTAATAAGTGAAATCAAAAAAATTATAAACATGATTAAATTTATCAAAAAAGTAAATAATTAATATATTTTAAATATTTAGTATGATAAAAAATATGAATGATGATTCAGACTTAGGGAATGGGGCTTAACCTCACTTTATTTTCCATGATTATTTGTTTTATGATATTTTAAACAAATATTATTTTATGAGGTTTATATTCAGACTTTTTTGACATGTTATATATTTATTTTCACTATTCCCTTGATTTTAATGATTTTATTAATTTTATCCTTTCATTTTTCTTACAATTCAGATGTTTCAAAAGTGATAAGGGGCTTCTCTCTAAAAAATACCCTTTTAATGTTTTCCTTATAACAATATTTATATTATATGCATAATTTTTTATAAGATTTAAAAAATGTTTTATTATGGAAATAAAAAATTTATAGAGGAAATTGGATGTTTCTGTTTACATTTTTCAAATGTAATTGAAAAAAATATTTTTATATGTTTTATATGAAATTTAATGACAAAAATACTAAAGGAATCTTAAATTTTAAAGTATATGGAAACAACGAATTTTACCACCAGGGCGCTAATTATTTTATTTCTTTCTTCCATTTTATTGTTTCATGTTTTCTTTAATGAAATACCCTATTTGATTTTTTCTATTTATTTTGGTATTGAAAATATGTTTTAATAAGAGAATGGTATTTGAATATGTAAAAATGTTTTTCATATGTTTTTAAAAGTGGTTTCATGTGTTTTTATAATAAAAAGGTGTAATAAAAAATATTTTTATTTATTATATAGTGAATAATAATTATATGATTAACATGTGATCTTCATATAGCTTATATAATTTGAAGATACCCATTATTGTTCATGGGATTGCCTAAGAAAGCTCATACAATTAGTTGATCCCCATTTACACTCATGAATAATGGGTGACCCTGATATGGATTATATAAAGGGTGTTCCCCATTATAAATCTCTAATGAATTTGGAAAAAATTGTCTTATTTCAATAATTATATAATATTTCAGTCATATAATTATTCCATTTAAAAGGTTTATGAATTATTTTAATGTATATGATGCACTATGTTTCCTGAATTTTTTTCTATTATCTCTATATAGGCTTTAATTTATTTCATTGAGGAAAATGTGTTTATACATTTTTAAGTGATATGTTTTTTCATAATATCAAAGAACATATATGATAATGGTAAAAATTACATGGGTTTTCATGTTTTTCAAAGAACTAATTGTTTTATTTCCTTTTATATCACATATTGAGATTTTTGTGATCATATCATGTTTTTAAAATGTTTTCATAAGGTTTAAAGATTGGAAATAGAAGGGAATAAGTAATGTTTATAGTCATGAGTATGTTACATGAAATGAAATCATGTATTCTTTTAAATGTTTTATATTATGTAAAAACTGATTATGAATTTGATGTATAAACTTTTAAATATTTGGGTTTTTATATAAGAGTTATGAACTATTTATCTAAAAATATAAACCTAATATGATAGTATAATTGAAATAATGTGAATTCCTAGATAAAACACAATTTTATTTTATGTATATGGTTGGTACTATAAATTTGTTATTCAAGGTTGGTAAAGATATCATTAGAGTTTTGGATAATGATAAAATAAATAAATTACTTGTTTTGTAATATTATTATGTTAAAACGATATATAATTTGAAGATGACCATGTTGCCTCATCTAAAATATGATTGTTCAGAATAGTTTTCCATATAAAAAAATGGGAAGCTAAATTTGGAAGACACTGAGTGGAAAATATTCCTTTCAAAACAACATACTATGATGGTTGGTATCAGAAAAAGAATTTTTTGGATCTGATAGATCATAAAACACAAGTTATAATTTTTTTGGGATCCATGATAGAGAGACAAAAGATATTCCATAGAGTAATAAGATGATAAAAGAGAATTTCATTAGGAAACATCCCCCACTATTCAGTTGATTATCAATCCGTGTTGTAGTATAAGTATAGATAATTTCCCAAGATATGATATTTAATGTCATGGGATAAAATAAAATAAAAACATGTATCTCTTTCCATCTATATTTTATGGTGAAGATGATTGATAATGTAATTTTGTTTATAATACCATAGAGAAATATGATCTCGATACTATAAAATGGGAAACATTTACATATCAATACCTTTATAAATACATGACTAATGTTGATTTGATTGGGATGTAGAAACAATTATTGGAATTTAAGTAAGAGGATGAAAATTTAGTGGACACATATGATGAAAATTTTATAATTTTGTCTTTCTCTGTACCTGATTTTATTTATAATCTTGGTAGTAAAATAAATCAGTTTTACTCCAGTTTTAAACCAATGTTTTGAATAACATTTTAAACATGAGAATTTAAAATTGATGACAAATTTTTTATTCCTGATAACAATTTTGAGATGGTGTTTTCTGACAGTCATGTGACATGATTTGATAAGAGTAAGACATTTTCAAGGTGGAAGGAAATAGAGAATAAAAAAACTAAAAAGTCTAGAGTTCATCCTGAATCATATTCAATCTAGGGAAAATTCCATTTGGTAAATGTTTTTCAGGGTGTGGAAAGTGTTACCAATTTTGTAATTTTGGTCATTGGGACTGTAAATACAATTAATATAATCTAAAAAGATCAATGAATGGGAAAATAGATAGCTTGTTAGTTTTGAAATTTTTTTACTATAATGATTTGTGAAAATATGCTAATTTTTATCCAAAATTTCCTACCATGGATATATGTAATAATGATTAGAAAAATAAAGGGGTGGAAGATTAATTTTATACTACTATAGTTGAAGTTGGAAAATCTGGTGAAGTGGTGATAACTCCATAAAGCATGGTATTGTTTTAATTTTAATCAGAAGTTAAATGTTTTTAAACCATTTCTGAGGTTTTAGTTGAGAATATCATATTGTTATTTTTGTTATTTTTTGATTCATTGTGTTGGGTTGAATTATATTAAAATACTTGGTTTAACATGATGTACTAATTTACTTTTTTGTAGTTTAGTTTTAAGTTGTTGATAACCATTAAGGTTATCTGATCATTGATGATTAAGGTTATTTCTATTGATTTTTATAATATTTCTAGGAATTCTATATGGATATAATTTTATGAAAAGTGATAGTAGTAAGTATTAGTGGAAACTCATCAGATAAAGTGAGTTTGTGGGGTCTCAACCCACAATTGAAGGGTTAAAAGGGGGAAAATCCTACTAATATAAAATGTGATGTTCTGGTTAGTATAAAATAAATATTTGAAATTATGTGGTTTAAATATATTGTTAATGTTGATATATGGAAAATATGTTTTATCATATTTATAACTATGAGATTGAAAAGTGAGTTAGTGATTATGTGATTATTGTTTTTTTGGGGGAGGATCACTATAATTTTAGGAAACATCTTATCATATGTTAATAATTTTGCATTTGGTTACATTTAATGATAAGAAGAAAATAAAATTATCTACTTATGGATTATATGATCCATTATAAATTTATTTTAGATCTTATGTAATAGTAAATTCATATTTTTTAGTCATTGTTAGAGAAAATATCCTAGGGTGTTGGAAATCGATTAATTGAGGCATTTATACAAGATAATAATGTATATTTCATTATTATTTTAGAATAGAATATAAATCTATTACAAAATATTTGGAAAATGAAAATTTTATGCTATTATATTCATTTACAATGAATCTAGTGGTCTTTTAACTCGTCATATATTTATGGTTTTGAGGTCCTTAACTTTTTGTTAATCAATGAATTTCATGTGATAAATGTTCTCTATCACTATTTAGGAATTAGTAATTTCATTCATGTCAAAATATGGTCTTTGTTATTATATTTGGAAAACTATTATGGTTTATTATAAATGACATTTTTACTTCATTTTCACTTTTATCAAGAGGATGTTTTATTAACCCTTTTTACAATGTGGTTCTCCAAAAAAGGTATTTTATAATATCTAAAAATTGATGAACTAGATAAATTAATAATTGAGAGTAATAAATTTATTAATGGTATGTGGGGAAGATATAAAATCGTTGATTTTTAAAAGAACAACATTATGTTAAATAGTGTATTCGATATGTAAAACCGAGCTTAAATGACCCATAAAATATATGATTGGTATACCATCGCCATTATATTTGAAGGTATGAATATTATTAACTAATTTTTAGAAATTTATATATATATATATAAATATATATTTCATACTCATTGTATTTTACTGGTAAATTCTTATTAAATAATCATTCAATTAATATTGAAGTAATTTTATTGTTAAAAAATGGTTTTCTTTGAAAATAATTTTTATTTCAATTTTGAGAAAAATATTCTAAATAATATTTATAATTTTTAGAAAAACTATTTAATATAATTATAATAAATCTTAAAATAATAATATCAAAATTAATAGAGGGTTAAATTTTGTTATTTATAAGAAAATTTTAATTTTTCTATGAATAATGATAAATGCCGATTTTTTAAACAAAATCTCAATTACATTAAAATAAATTAAGTAATTAAAATTTTCATTATGTATAAAATATGTTTTCAGGTATCATAAGTGTAAATTATTTATTTTTTATTCAATTAATTAATATTTAGTCAAGTGAATATTAGGGTTTATTATATGTTTTTTGGGTTAAAAAAGGTAATTTTTTTTTTCTGAAAACAGTTTAAAAGATCATAATGTGTATCATTTTTAATTAATTTAAAAAACCCTAATGAATAATTATTGAAATGAAATATATATGTTATATATAAATAAAAATTAATTAAGATTCATATAATTAGTATAAATTTTTATGTAGAAAATTCTAAATCATATTTTTCTTGAAAAATACACTACTTGAAAAATATCCTTTTTATCGCATCTGTGGGTTTTGTTTTAAATTCACTATTTTCACATCTACGAAATAAAATAAGTAAAATATATTTAAAATTTATATTTAATAAAATTTACTTTATATAATATTTTACTTATTTTTTACCTTAATTAACAGTGAAAACTATAAAGGACCTTCACCACAGTTAGTGTTAAAATAGGTTTACTAGGGACGTAAACTAACAATATAAGGGTCAAAATGACCTAAAAACATTTTAAATATATATTTTATATACATATTGAAAAAAATTAATTTTTTAGTCTCATGAAAGGTTAATTTTGAATCCATTTTGGCATCTAAAAAATGTGGTCACACCATTTCCCTTTAAAACATTACTGGTGTACCACTCACTTTATAGGTAAAAGGAAACCCCATATTCTCTCATCTTCATATCATTGAGAAACGGATTCTTAGATACCCAATATATTCATAATGTATATAACCATTACATAGATTAGTTATTTTTACCATAAATCAATCTATAGAATTATTTTGGTGCTTACATAAGGAGGTTGTCCGAAAAATATGTATCATGATTAACTGAAAATAATTATTCTGTTTCTTCTTCCACATCCTTCAAATATTATTCAATTATTACTAAATAATAAAAAGTATCTATGATATAATTCAGTGTTTTTTGATAATATAAAATGAAAAATAAATCTCATCTTCTCTGAAATGGGATACAAAGTCACCGTTAATGTGTATAGTAGACTACCATGTTATGACCTGATTTCATTCATTTTTTATCACCACAACCAATAGATTGTTAAAATGATGTATTTAATGTATATATATATATATATATGTGTGTGTGTGTATTTTATTTTTATCATATTTGTAATTAATTATTAATTATATCACATTTAAATTGTTAATTTACATTCTGTGTGGGACACAATAATGTCACTCTTATGTACAACAAATTGCTGTCTCATGAAAAAATGAAATTCTTTTTTCACTAACACATTACATTGAAGGAATTAATGGAAATTTTTATCAATTAATGTCAAAAAAATAAAATAATTATGATAGTGATGACATATTTATCATGCTTAAATTATAAAATACCTTTTTTATTTTTACACTAAAAAATGATATCGTTGTTTGTGCATACATGTAGACTACATCCTCTATGATCTGATGTGACAATTTTTTCATCACTAAATAAAATAGATTGTATATATATATTAAAAAAATCTGTTATTTATTATGTAATTATCCTTATATTAATATAAAAATATTATATACATTCTTTCCATAATGATTATTGAAAAATTGAAACATTACTCTAGCATACATATGACCCACCCCCTCAATGAACATATGGTAGTTCATTTTTCAAAGTCATATTTCATGATTTTTTAATTTTATAATTGATGAATAAATATGATAAATATGTTTTTATTATTACTCTGGAAGTGTTGAAACAATGAAATAGTGTCCCAATATCAAACATATTAAAGTCATTTTTGACACATAAACCCAATATCATTGAAACATCTGACATAAACATGATTAATTAAATAATTATATATGTAATGATAATCAGTGAATGAAAAGGAATAGTAAACATTAAAAATGATATATTGATCTAGAATAATTAACCTTTGTTTATTATTCACAATGATAAAGAAATAATTCGATGAGTCAATCTCATTGTACGAGACATAATCTCAATTTATTTTTATGTATTAATATTTCAATTTTTTGAACAAAAATCATTTTACAAGGAATATATAGATAAACCTTTGACATGGTATATCAATAATATAAATATTGCCATTATATTTATAATTTTTATTAATGTTATTATAACATCCCCGGTAAATGAAGAATAATATATTTTCATATTTATTAATATTTGTGAATAAAATATTTATTTTACTTTAAAAGGGGTTTCTATGTTCGAGAGCGTACCTGATACGCAACAATGAGTTTCTTTGAAATCTAACGTTTGACACTAATAATATAATATTATTATTTTAAATGGTAGTTAAATCATAGCCTTTGTATTGCCAGGAATGAAAACAACTAACTACAATATGATTATACATGCTTGTTAAATGTATTTAATTTTATCCAATAAAAGATAGAGGCTTAAAATGTGAATGAATCTAATTTTAAGTATAATTTACATTAAAAGATTGATTTTATTCCTTTTAGTGGAGAACCTTATTTAAATATAGTTTTGGTCATATTAATTAATTATATTTGTCCAAATAAAATCCTTATTTAAAATGCAGACATCAAAATTTACTTTGGGTAGATTTTTGGTATTTTTCTGATAAAGTTCATTTTTTTATGAATAGTGAAAAATATTGTATTTTAATTCAAAATTGGCTTTTAATATAAATTATTTATATGATTATATTATATTTTTAATTTTCTTTAAAGTGTAATTGAAATATATTTTTACCATTTAATATAATAGTGGTCATTGAATTAAATTTCACTTTGAAATTGGACGTAAACAAGTGCCAATCTTTTCATAGTTATTGTTTATTAAAAACACGCTATTTGTTTTGACAACATGAATTAATTTTAAAATTAATTAATGACCCTTTTATGTTTTTAATTTTGAAAAATAAACATAATTTTTGAATTTGTAATATCAAATATAGCTTAGGCTGTCTTTTTGGTATGTTTCTGAAAAACATTGTTTTTTGATTAATAGTGAAACCACATAGTAGTAGTTAAAAAACCGACTTTTTCATTTAAATGAAATTTTACCACTTCTGTGAATTGAATTTCAAAAATTAGACATACATGGTTATTATTAGTAAGTAAAGTATGGTTCAATAAGATGAAAATAATTTTTGGTGAATAGTAACTTGTGACTTTTATTTACTGCGATTAAAGGTAAAAATGGTAATTCAATGTAAAAAGAATATTATAATAATTCAAAATTACCTTAAAACTTGTCCAAAACTTATTGGATGAGTAATGGCCGACCATGGGCATACGTGGGACGATTTTGGGACCCCATGGAGCCACTTATGAAAGAAAATGACATATTATAATAATTAATTTAATGTAAAGGCAAAAATAACAAAAACAAATATCTTTTAGTAAATTAATTTTTATATGGTGTTATATAAGATATATTTTCGACTATAAATATTATTCGGAAAGATAAAAATATTTCCTACATCATGATATATTTTTATAATTTTTAGATATCAAGTAAATTAAATTATTTATGACATAATAATGATGCAGTGTTTACCTCATTAATAAAAGATTTGAATAAATAAGATTAAATGTATTAAAATAGCATCCAAAACCCATCAAATTTCTATTGTATGAATTTATTTCGACCATGATTCATCATAAGTTTTACTATAATTGTTTTCGGACTTTTAGAAACCGAATATCATTATATAATAAAATAGTATTTTCACACATTTTTAAAGATCCCCTTGTTCCCCTTATAAAAGGAGACCACTTCTAACCAATTTATCACACCTCTCAAGCCATTTTTCTCATCCCAACTCTACGCAATTAAGATTCCTACATTCCTATCCTTCACCTAGATGCCTTACCTTATGCATAAGTCACATCAAGAATTCCTTTTGGTTCAAACCAAAGGAAGTTACCCAAATTAAAGGTAACAATTTCTCTTAAATTGTTTTATTTTATTTTACTACTCCAACCCCTAAACTCTTTTTATTCCTTTCTTTTGTAACAACACCAGTATCCTCAATATACTGGGATGTTTTTATGAGATGTATTCTAACTACACTTACACACACCTTCATCTAATGAATGAAGAACATAATGTGTGAGTGGATGGAAAACTAACACCTCACGAAACAATGATTGTTTGATTATCTCCTACTGCCTTGCATGGTAGCCATTATGATAGAACTATATTTATATATGATATATATTATGTTTATGTTTTATTTATGCTTCTGTAATTTCAATTTATAGCATGACTTTATGGTTTCCATTATGGGTAAATGCGATAATCTCGTTAGAGGAAGTGCGGACTACCGCCCCGTCAAAGTGATATGACTCGTTAATCCCATATGTGGGAT
The DNA here is from genome assembly GCA_963277665.1 of Viscum album. NCBI lineage: Eukaryota > Viridiplantae > Streptophyta > Magnoliopsida > Santalales > Viscaceae > Viscum > Viscum album. The sequence continues at coordinate 779,947,510 of OY728158.1, forward strand.
GTATAAAGGATGGAGTTAATGATATTCTATATGAAATTATATATGAAATTACATTGGAACTATAATATACCAGTGTATCATTATGTTTTAATTCCATTAAAATAAGAAATAAAAATGAATGTAACGTTCATGCGTATGTACGGCTTACCGTCTCCCTGAACGGTGCATTACATTTCTTACCTCCAAATGATATATAATTTTATAAGTATATATATATATTTATTAGATATATATGATATATATGATATCTAAATAATTAATGTAATTAAGGATATAATGGACTATTGATCACATGGACAACTTGTAAATATAAGGTGTTCATTTTGGACTCAAGTACCAAATATCGACAAAATGAATGTTATTAACTTAAATGATTACATAATGTTTATAACATGGTAATAAGTGATATTAAATGAATTATAAACTTGAAAAATGTTCTTAAGCATGTAGAAATTAACTTTAGTTTATTATTCAAGATATTAAATAACGATCTAGTCTAGTCGGAGATGAGGTAAGGGACTTCGTCTCCATATCATTTCATTGAGGCATATTTAGTTTTACACATGAAAGTATTTTATACAGTGTATAAACCCCTTTTACTCTTCGTTTCATTCAAAGTGAATCTTTTTATATAATGTTCTTTACTAAATGACAAAATGGAATGTTTTTTACGTATGTTGTGACAATGACCTTTCCGCAGCCATGAGTATTATTTGATCTTTGGCTTCATTAACAAGACGAAATGTTTTTAAAAGGAAAAAATAAATACCATATACTCTTTTTATGTATTTTTGTATTGAAAATTATTTTGAGAATGGATTTATAAATTCAATATCTTGAAATTAAATTTTGTTATTGCAATGTAGAAATGTTATCTTTAATTTATTCTTATATTATGTTTTATGATCATGTTATGGTTTTTGGTCATTATTTATATATATGGGTGGTACTGTGATAAACATAGGTCGGGTGAGCCTGAGATAATTATCCAATGCATTGGGTAATGTGACGGAGGTAAACGTGAATGTTTCTCCTAAGAGATTTATACTATGATGGGTATTCCAAAGTAACTCCCCTTGTAGCTATGATAGGTACAATGTAAGTATGATATGGATGAAACAAGATACCATTATGATTTTTGATTTCTATGTGTTATTTATAAAATTTTATGATTTCATGAGGTAAGTAAAAGAGTTTATGTTTTGTATTTATTTATAAAAAAATGTTTTCTTTCTTTGTTTTATAACCCTTACTGATCTTTTTATGCTCATACCGTGTATTGAAATGTTTTCATAGGACCTAAATATTAATAAGGTCAAGGAAGGGATTAAGGAAAAGTCATGCTGTCTAGAATGTGGAACTAGACATGACTCTTTTTTTCAAGTGTTTTTTTATAAAAAAAATGGAAACTGTGTAGAAGTGTCTACTTTGTAATCTTTTTAGATGTAACAGTTATGTTCTAATTATCTAAAACTCTAAACGTGAAAAAATATACAATGTGAATTATTCATTTAATTCAATATAATGTATTGTTTAAGGCCGGGTCCTTGTAGTTGGTATCAGAGGTCGGTATAGATAACTTTAAGAGTTAGGGTATTGTTAGATTAATATCCATAAATTTAATTTATGTTAATATTGAAATCATATAGAATTTACAGATTACCATGTTGCTTAGCTTAAGATATTTATATGTTCAGAATGGTTTTCTGCAGAGGAAACATGACAGCTATGTTGGGATGACATCAGGAGGAAGACAACCTTCCAAATTAGCAACCTGAGGTGGTCAGAATCGTAACTGAACAGTTTGTTGCAGTGATGTCATAGTTGACTCAAGATATAAATGGTGGTTGTATCCATGTATGAGATCATCCAAATCATCCACAGAGGAACATGTCAGTAGTGGGGCATTTCATGAGGCAACAACTCCCATTATTCATAGGATCATCTGATCCGGTGCAAGCAGAAGGGTGGGTTAAAGAACTGGAAAATATTTTTGATGTCATGGGTTGTTCAAAACATCAAAAGGTTAGTATCGATATTTACCATTTTGAAGGTGAAGCTGATTAGTGGTGGTCGATGGTGAAAAATATTAGGGATAGTGAGGAGGTTGATGCTCATGATTAGGATGAGTTCAAAGGTATGTTTCTTGAGAAATATTTTCCTAAGGTGGGTCGTCATAAGATGGAAAAAAACTCCTAGAAGTGAGACAGGAGGATGACTCAGTGGCTGATTATGAAGAAAAGTTCACTCAACTGGCAAGGTATGCTCCAAATTTCATACGAGTTCTGGATAGTAAAATCAAACATTTTTACTCAGGATTAATTCTAAAGTATCAAGGGGTTTTAGCTTCTCGTGAGTTCAAAAGTTATGAAAAACTTGATTGTTGTGTGGAGAAGGTAGAAATTGAGTTTTCTGGTGATCAGGTATTCTTTGACAAACAACAAAATAAGAGGTCGAGGTGGCATGCGAAAGGGATGAACTATTCAAAAAAGTCTGATGGAAAGAAACTTAAGTATACAGTTTGTGAAAATTGTGGTAAAAAGCATGCTGTGGAATGTCTTTTGAATTCTGGTAAGTGCTACCGATGTGGTAAAATGAGACATAAGGCTCGTAATTTCACTGAAAAAGATCCCGGTAATGGTAAGTCAAAATCTGATTTACAGTCAGTAATTTTTTTAATGTTTAATGAAATGGGTTGTTATGAAAATGAGTGTCCAACAAAGAACTCAACCGAAAGAAAAGAAGCCATAATATAATCAGAAAGGGGTGGTGAAATCCTTTGCAACTACTTCAGATGATGTTGGGCCATAAAATGAATTTGTATCAGGTAAACTATTTATTTGTTTATATTAATCCAATGTGTTGTTTGATTCAGGGTCTACACACTCTTTTATTTCTGGGATGTTTTCTAGTAAAGTGGGAATTCCATCTTAAGATATGAATACATAACATCCGGTAAAAACACCTGGAGGAAATTTTGAGACAAAAAATAAAACATAAGAACATTCATGTCCTTGTGTGCAGAATGAATCTACCTGCAAGCCTTATTTTTTTTGCCTCTAGTAGAGTTTGATGTTATTTTGGTCTTGGATTGGATTTCTATTTATTATTCTAATATTGAATACAACGCTAAAGAGGTATCTTTTCAGATAGATTTTCAATTTGTATACAAAAATGAACCCTTTCTTTTGATAACATATCGGGAAGATGAGAAACTAGTAAAATATGTAAATGAATGTTACCTTGCACATATTGTTGAAAACAATGGAACTATTCAGATTAATGATGTGCCAGTGGTAAATGGTACGTTGATGTTTTTCCTGATGAGGTTCCTAGTATTATACTTGAACAGGAAGTTGAATTTACTGTTGACATAGTTCCTGATGCTAAGTAAATTTCAAAACACCCTTATCGAATGGCTCAAATTTAAGTTTTAGAGCTAAAGAAGTAATTGCAGGAGTTATTAGATAAAGGTTTCATTCGACCTAGTGCATCACCATGGGGTGATTTTATTTTGTTTGTTAAAAAGAAAGATGGTTTAATGAGACATTGCATTGATTATAGAGAATTCAATTACATCACTGTTAAAAATAAGTATCCTTTTCCTCATATTGATCATTTCTTTGATTAGATCCAGTGACCTCAGTGTTTTTTTAAGATTTATTTGAGATCGGGGTACCATCAGTTGAAATTAAAGGAAGAATACATTCTGAAGACGGTGTTTCATACTATATATGGCAGTTAGGAATTTGTAGTTATGCCTTTTGGGTTATCCAATGCACATGCTGTATTCAAAGATCTTATGAATGTAATTTTCCGTGAGTTCTTGGATAAGTTTGTGGTTGTGTTCATTGATGATATTTTGGTTTATTCTAAAATTAAAGAGGAGCATAAAAGTAATTTAAGGGTCATCTTGCAAACCTTAAAAGAAAAGAAACTTTATGTGAAATTCAGAAAGTGGGAGTTTTGGTTACAAAAAATTTAATTCCTTGGTCACGTTGTTTAAAAAATGGCATAACTATTGATCCTACTAAATCAAAAGTTGTTGAAGAATGGCCAAGACCAACTAATTTAACCGAGATTCTTATTTTTCTTGGTTTGGCAGGTCATTAACAGAGGATTGTTGAAAATTTTTCCAGGTTATCTAGTCCAATGACTAAGTTAACTAGAAAAAGTTTCAAGTACATATGAACAAAAAAATGTGATGATTGTTTTCAGGAATTGAAAAGGAGATTGGTGAATGCTCTACTTTTGGAACTACGATCCATAAATGGTGAGTTTGTTTTCTACAGTGATGCTTCATTGAATGGAATTGGTTGTGTCCTAATGAAAAATGATCAGGTATTTGCTTATGCTTCATGCCAGTTGAAACCAAATGAGCTAAATTACCCTACACCTGACTTGGAATTATCTGTTGTTGTTCTCCCTTTAAAATTTTGGATGCATCATTTTTTTGAAGTAAAATGTGAAATATATTCTGATCACAAAAGATTTAAGTAAATATTCACTCAGATATAATTGAAAATGATACAAAAAAGATGGCTAAAATTAATCAAGGATTATGATTGCATGATCCTTTACCATCCAGGAAAAGAAAATAAAGTGTCTGATGTTTTGAGTCGAAAAAGTAATGCTTCATTAACCCAGCTACATTTGGAAATAGATCCTTCAGTTTTTTATTTGATGAACGTTGGCATAGAAGTTATTGGTGCAAGAAATTCATCTATTTTGTATCAGGTATTAGTGAGATCATCTCTATCAGAAAGAATTAAGCAAGAACAGAAGGAAGATAGTGAGTTACAGACAAAGGTAGAGTTGGTTCAGAAGGGTAAGTTCCCTGAATTTAACCTTGATAGTCATTGTGTTTTGAGATTTGGAAAGAGATTATATGTGACTTGTAATTCATAGTTGAAGAATGAGTTGTTATGTGAAGCTTATAGTTACTCATTTTCAGTTCATCCTGGTAGTACTAAGATTTCTGGAGATCTTTGGGAGTATTACTGGTGGGATGGAATGAAAAGAGATATTGCTGATTTTACTATGAAGTGTTTGACTTGTCAGTAGGTTAACGCAGAGTGATAGTTAGCGAATGGAATACTTCAACCATTACCGGTGCCAGAGTGGAAATGGTAAAATATATCCATGGAATTCATTGTGGGATTACCAAAGACATCTCGAGGTAATAATTCAATATGGGTTATAGTTGATCTATTGACTAAATCTACTCATTTCCTTCCTATTCGAGATACTTTGTCTCTAGATCAACATGATTGGTTGTCTGTTAAAGAGATAGTTAGGTTGCATGCAGTTCCCCTCTCCATTGTATTTGATCATGATCTCAGGCTTACTTCTAACTTTTGTAAATTCCTTCAGATTTCATTGGGTACTGAATTAAATTTTAGTACAGCTTTTCATCCTCAATCATATGGGTAGTCAGAATGAACAATTTTGACCTTGGAGGATATTCTACGTGCTTTTTCACTGGATTATCGGGGATATTGGGACTAACATCTTTATTTGGTTGAATTTTCATATAATGATAGTCTTCATTATAGTATATAGATGTCTCCATTTGAGTCATTATATAGAAATCATTTTCAAACTCCATGTTCTGGGATGAAGTAGGTGAAAAGAAGCATATGTGACGAGAATTGGTAGAAGAGATGGCAGAGAAAGTTCAGTTGATTCAGAAGCACATGAGAATAGCTCAGATCAGACAGAAAAGTTATGTAGATAACTGGAGGAAGGAACCTTCTTTTGATTTAGGTGATCATGTATTTCTTAATGTTTCTCCATGGAAAAGTGTGATGCGTTTTGGTATGAAGGGAAAGTTGACTCCAAGGTTCATTGGACCTTCTGAAATCTAAGTGAAAGTTGTATCAGTTTCATACACATTGTCTTTACCTCCAATTTTGTCACATGTACATAATGTTTTTCATGTTTTTATGTTGAGAAAGTATATGCCAGATCTATCTCATGTTTTGAGCCTAGAGGTAGTTCAGTTGGAAAAGAATCTCACTTATGAAGAACAACCAATTCAGATTCTTGACTGTAGATAGCATGTTTTGCGGAATAAGGTAATTCACCGGGTAAAGGTTTTTTGTAAAAACCATATGATTGAAGAGGCAAATTGGGAATCTGAAAATGCTATGAGGGATAAATACCCCCACTTATTTTGATAAGTGAATGAAAATTGTGAGGATGCAATTTCCAAAAGGGGGGAAGGAGGTAAAATCCAAGTAAATGAAGAATAAGAGATTTTCATATCTATACATATTTCTGAATTAAATATTAATTTTACTATAAAAGGGGTTTCTATGTTTGATATCATACCTGATACGTGAAAACGGGTTTCATTGAAATCATAAATTGCACACTAATAATATAATATTATTATTTTAAATGGTAGTTAACTCCTGGCTGTTATATTGGCAGGAATGAACGAAAGTAACTACAATATGATTATACATTCTTGATAAATGTATTTTCTTTAATCCAATAAATGTTAGAGGCTTAAAATGTAAATTAATCAAATTTTAAGAAAAATTTTCATTAAAAAGTCGATTTGATGATTTTTAACGGTGAACCCTCATTAAATATAATTTGGGTCACTTTAATGAATTATATTTGAACAAATAAAATCCTTCTTTAGAATATGGACATAAAAATTTACTTTGGGTAGATTTTTTGTATTTTTTATGATAAAGTTCATTTTTTTGAATAGTGAAAAATACAGTAATTTAATTCAAAAGTGCCTTTTAATCTAAATTATTTATATGAATATATTATTTTTTTAATTAGTTTTAAAATGTAATTGGAATATATTTTTACCATTTAATCAACTGGTGGTCATTGTATTGAATTTTACTTTGAAATCGGACATAAACAAGTGTCAATCTTTTGACAGTTATTTTTTCTTAAAAACGTGATATTTGTTTTAACAATGAGAATTAATTTTAAAATTAATTAATGACACTTTTATGTTTTGAATTTGAAAAAATAAGCTTCATTTTTGAATTCAGAATATCAAATATAGCTTAGGCTGACTTTTTATATTTTTCTAAAAAAACATCAATTTTTGATGAATAGTGAAACAACTTTGTAGTAGTTAAAAAAACTAAATTTTTCATTTAATTGAAATTCTACCTCTTCTGTGAATTGAATTTCTAAAATCTGACATATGTGGTTGTTATTAGTAAGTAAAATGTGCTTCAATAAGAATAAAATAATTTTTTATGAATAGTGACTTTTGACTTTTATTTACCATGCTTAAAGGTAAATAGGGTACTTCAAGGTAAAAATGAATATTATTATAATTCTAAATTACCTTAACACTTGTCCAAACCTTATTGTATGAGTAATGGCCGACCATGGGCATCCTTGGGTCTATTTTGGGATCTCATGGTGCCACTTATGAAAGAAAATGAGACATTAGATTAATTAATTTAGTGTAAAGGAAAAAATGACAAAAATAAATATCTTTTAGTAAATTAATTTTTATAGGGTGTTATATAAGTTATATTTTCGACTATAAATATTCATCATAATCTAAAACAATTTATTACATCATGATATCTTTTTTATAATTTTTAGACATCAAATAAATTAAATTATTTATGACATAATAATGATGCAGTGTTTACCTCATGAATAAAAGATTTAAATAAATAAGATTATAAATATTAAAATAGAATCCAAAACTTGTCCAATTCCTATTGGATGATTTTATTTCGACCATTAGTCAAACTATCTTCAACTATAATGGTTTTTGGATTTTTAGAAACCGAATATCATTAAATAATAAAATAATATTTTCACAGTTTCCTAAAGAGCCCCTCCTTCCCCTTATAAAAGGAGACCACTTCTAACAAATTTCTCACACCTATCAAGCCATTTTTATTGTCCAAAATCTACCCAATTAATCTCCCAACATCCCTCCCCTCTCCCTATAAGCCTTACCATAGGTAGAAGGCCATTCAATAAGCCCATTTTTTTCAATCCAAAGGAAGTTACCCAAATTAAAGGTAACGATTTCTCTTAAATTGTTTTCTTTTATTTTACTTCTCCAACCCCTAAACTATTTTTATTACTTTATTTTGTAAAAAAAACTAGTATCCTAAATATAATAGGACGTGTTTTATGAGAATTATTCGAAATACACTTACACACACCTCCATCTAATGGATGAAGAACATAATGTTTCTGTGGAAAGAAAACTAACGCCTCACGAAACGATGATTGTTCGATTATCTCCTAACACATCTCATGGTGGCCATTATGATGGAACTGTATTTATATATAATATATATTATTTTTATGTTTTCTTTATTATTTTTTAATTTCAATTTATATCATTCCTTTATGGTTTCCATTATGGGTAAACGTGATAATCTCATTAGAGGAAATGCGGACTACCGCCCCTCAAAGTGATATGACTCGTTAAAGCCATATGTGTGACATATAAAGGATGATGTTAATGATTTTATATATGATATTATATGTGAAAATATACTGGAATTATTATATACCTGTGTATTATTATGTATTATTTCCATTAAAATAACAAATAGAAATGAAAGTAGTGCTCAAGAAAACGTACGACTTACCGTCTCCATGAACGGTGCATTTCATTTATTTCCTCCAAATGATATGTACTATTATAAGTATATATATTGGATATATATGATATATATGATATCTAAATAATGAATTTCATTCTATATATAATGTACTGTTTATCAATTGGAAAACTTTTAAATATAAGGTGTTCATTTTTGACTCAAGTACAAAAATATCGACAAAATGAACGTTATTAACTTAAATGATTACATAATGTTTATAACATGGTAATAAGTAATATAATAGGAATTATAAACTTGAAAAATGTTTTTAATCAAGAATAAATTAACTTTAGTTTATTATTCAGGATATTAAAGAACAATCAAGTCATTTCCGACATTAGGTAAAGGAATTCGTCTCAATCTCTTTTCATTGAGGAATATTTAGTTTTATACATGACTTCATTTTATACGATGTATAAACCCCTTTGAATTTTCATTTCATTCAAAGGGAATATTTTTATATGAAGTGTTTTCCTAAATGAAGAAAAGGAATGTTTTTTATGTAATCATTGACAATGACATTTCCACCGCCACAAGTATTATTTGATCTTTGGATTCCTTAACAAGAAGAAATGCTTTTAAAAGGAAAAAATAAATACCATATACACTTTTTTCGTATTTTGGTATTGAAAATTATTTTCAGAATGGATTTTTTATTTCTATATCTCAAAATGATAATTTTTTATTACAATGTGGAAATGTTATACTTTCTTTTATGCTTATGTTATGTGTTATGATCATGTTACGGTTTTTGGGCCTTATTTTTGTATATTGGTGGTTCTGTGATAAGCCTACGGTGGGTGATCCCAACAGAGCTCTCCAATTCATTGGTAAACGTGACATAGGTAAACGTGAATGGTTCTCCTAAGATATTTGGGGAATATACTATGATGGGTTTTCCAAAGTAACTCCCTTTGTAGCTGTGATAGCTAAAATGTAAGTGTGATATAGATGCCACAAGATAACTTTATGATTTATGATTTCTATGTGTTATTCATAAAATATTATGATTTCATGAGGTAAGTAAAAGAGTTCATGTTTTGTATGGATTTATGAACAAATGTTTTCTTTATTTGTTTTATAACACTTACTATGATTTTTATGCTCATCCCATGTTTTGATATGTTTTCACAGGACCCAAAAATGAATAGGTTCAAGGATTGGATCAAGGAAAAGTTATTCTGTCTAAAACATAGAACTATACATGACCCTTTTTTCAATAGCTTTTATTTTATGAAAAAAATGGAAACTGTGTAGAAGTGTATTTTATGTAATCTTTTAAGATGTAATAGTTATTATCTAATTCTCTAAAACTCTAAACCTAAACACCCTCAATTTGAATTATTCATTTATATCAATATTATGTAATGTTTAAGGCAGGGTCCTTATAGTTATCCTTTCATGGGGCCTATGATTCAAATGTTTAATATGTGTTGAGACATTTATCATAAAAAATAATCATTACCTATTTTCCTTCAAACTAAATTTTTCATCAATGTACATGTTTTTAATATGATTTTATAAATGTTTTCATGGGGATACAAAATATCTATAAATGAAATTTTATTTTTGTTAACATTATTTTGATAGTTTTCAAAAGTAATATTTTTATGTGTTTTATGTGGAATTGTTTTTGATAAAATTTCAATGGTAATGTTTTATTTCAACATCAATTTTGAAAATACATTTTCTCTCCACCACCACCAATATTTTATTTTTAGCATATTTTTTAATCATTTGTTTTTTCTTCAATGAAAAAAACCTGATCTCTAGTTTTTTAGCTTTTCTATTAATTAAAATGTTTTTTAAAAGAGAATTTTATTTTGATATCCTATATGTTATTACATATGGTTTAATTTTTTTAATGGGGTTTTATGATGAAATTTTTTAGTCATTAAATTATTTATGTTTGATATGATACTACATAATTATATGAATAATAGGTGATCCTGATACACTTATATAATTAGTTGATCCCTATTTTATTAAATTTTTGTTCTTGATATAGATTATACATAAAGTTTCTACCCTTTATACCTCATAAAATATGGGTGAGCTGATATAACATATAAAAAGAGAGATCCCTACTATAACTCTCCAATGAATTGGGTGATGATTATGTTCTCAACAGAATTATATTTGAATTCAGTCATATATTTATTCCAATATAGCGGGTTTTGAAAAGAATTTATGAATATGATTCTCAAATTTTCATAAATTGGTGTATATTTAATGCTATTGGATTCAATGGATTTCTTTGAGAAAAAATGTTTTTTTCCATGTGATTTTTTATTTCAAACGCTCAAAGATCATTGACGATAAAAGTAAACAGTACATGTGATTTATGTTTTTCATGGGAAAAATGTTTTTCTTCCTTTTAATATTCTTTAATTAGATTTTTTCTCATTTAAAAATATTAAAATGTTTTTTATAGAAGTTTAGGAATGGTAATGTAAGGGAATAAGTCAAGATGAATGTCTTAAAGATGTGTTGTGAAATGAAAACATGTTATATTTCAAAATAAATATATTATATTAAAAGTGGGAATGATTGGAAGGGTATAATTTTTAATATATTCTTTTTATGTATATGTTATGAATTAATTCTCTAATTCTCAAAACATAAAAATTTACTCAATGTTAAATAAAGTTAATTCTTTACTCAAACACAAAATTTTGTTATGTATAAGGCTATGTATGGGTATTATTATCCAATCATGTCCATTATAGCCAAGTATGTAAAAATGCGGTATGAATTGGAATAAACATATAATTAAAATTATGTATAATGGTAATATTTAATGAAAAAATATTTATTAAAGGGTAAATGTTTTTTAACTTTATTATATGCTTCAAAAATACCATTTTCAATGAAGAGTATTTTTTTTATTTAAAAAAAAAATTAATTTCATTCAACATTATAAAGATTATTTTATATAGTAAACATTATTTTTGAAATTTAAATTTAAAAATTATCTTTTTATAAATTTTTTATAATTTCCAGCAATGATTTAATTTTTGATCAATATTAAAAACTATTATTTATTATTAAAAACAGCCTTCTCATTAAATGTATTTATGTGATCCATTTTATATTATGTAAGATTTAAAAGTAATATTAGTAAAATAATATATTTATTAATCATATTTAGTAAATTTTAATTAATTTCATATTGATTTTTTATATTGAAACATTCTATACTTTTATATGTTTTTCTTTGGAAAACCATTTTTTCAACTTGTTTGAATGGTTAATTATAAAATAATGTCTGCCAATTATGTGAACACAATTTGTAAAAATGGATTATAAATTTAAATAATAATAATTTATAATATATAGTAAGTATAATGTAATTTTTTGTGATAATGAATACTGAAAATATAAAAAATTAATTGTTATGGTTAATGGTAAAACTGGTTTACCGGGGGTTAAACTAAAAAGATAATGGTTATTACAAAAAAATTATTATTCCTATTTTATCAACATATTTCATGATTTTAACATATATATTCCTTTAATGATCAATTTTTTTTATCCTTTTTCATGTCAAAAACATTGTTTTGTGTTTTACCATTAAACATTTCTATGTGTGTCCTCTCCCCAACTTATAAAAGGACTCCCCATATCCCCTCCTCTCCAAACTCCAAAAGCCTTTTGGTTTTTCCAATCCCTACAAAAATCCAGTACATCCATCCCTCACCACAAATAGGAGGCCTTAGTTTGATTTGGAAAACCTCTTAATAATAATTTAGTTATAAACCTTTCCAGGATCTCTAAAGAAGAGGAGGTTGATCCCGTGAAAAGAAAATCAAGAGTCACGTTTGGGTATTTATATTATTACATTTATTTATTGAGAATTATGATGAATTCACAACTTTATTATTATTATGGTGTATATAATATCCCTTTTACGTTTTATATCATCAACATCTTTTTTAATGATATTTAAATATATAAATGATATTATTTTTTATTGGGTATTAATATTAAAATGTTACCAATGTGATCAGTGTTTTATGTTATAGTCTTCTTGTTTATTATAATTGATTATTATTATTATTTTGATGTTGAAAAATTATCATTTATCATGGATAAAATTGAATAATTTTATTCTACTATTTTTATCTCATGAAAATACATTTTTTCCATTAATAGTTCTACCTTCATCTACTAAAGAGTACCAAAGATTATTTTTAAGGAAAAATGATTTTATTTCTCTCTTTATTCAAAAATACATTTTCTTAAATGTAATTGTTTTCAAAAAATTATTTAACAAAGGATTTTACTATTATCCAATTATTTTTAAAATTAATTTTTACCCATATTTTACATTTTAAAAATTGGGTTTGATGGAATATTCTTGTCATTTTCCAAATGAGGTACTTTTGAAATTTATTAAAAATTTGAATGAAATTATTATCTTTTTGTAAATAAATAGAAAATATTTTATACCATCATAACCAATCAATATTTAATGATTTATTTATATGTTTCCAAGGATATTTTCCAAAAAAAGTTTTTCAAGAATTTTATGTGAAATTATAGTTTTCAAAATTTTATTTTTAAATAGGAAAGGTTATTTTTAATATGAGTTTTTCCATATGATATTTCGAAATCATTATTCAACTAAGATGAAATCCTATATTAATAAATAATATTTAATGGGGATATAATGGAATGATATAATCCTTATTATTTGTCTATATTGTTTATATTTATGATAAAAACATTTATATGAAACCCATCCATTTTCCATGGGTCATGTTATGTTGAAATGATTAAATGTTTATGAATCCGATTTATTTTCAATGGTTTATGATATATTTATTTTTTATGAAAAAATTATTATCGTATAATTAAATAGGATTACTTTTTTATGATCTTGTGGAACCCATATGGTTTGTTACCATTATATGATAGTGGTCATGTCGTATCCAAGGATGGTGTTTAAATTACAACAAAGAATGGTAGTTCAATTATAACCAAGTATGGTGGTGATGTTTTAACGAAGGGTGGGAGAGACCTACATCTACCTCCAATTAATTAGATAATTATTTATATCTCATTAGATAAAAATGTTATGTGTGAACCTAATTTCATGTTCACATGTTTATGTTTGGAACATATATTCATTTCAATAAGTTTATGCGAGATCCATATTTCATGTCATTAACATTATTGGTGATCTTTTTTCTATATATACAAGTTCACCATGATATAAGATTATATGCATGAAAACAATAAATGTCTAATTTCAATGTAATGTTATAATTTATCATGTTTATTGATTCAAGTTTTGTTAATGTATTACGAACTATCTTGATGTATTTAAGGAATCATGTTCATGATCTATGATATATACGGTATAGTTTTAAAATCTGATCAATAAGATATCATATCCTTATGATCATAAAATGTTGATATCTCCCATGATTACCCCTACTATGAATATGAGATCTGACATTATTATGTTTCCTTTCACTAGGTTATGAATAATTTTTTTTAATGTCGAATTTATATGATGTGTACTATTTGGGAAGATGATTATGGGAGATGTTGAATATAAATCATGAAAAAGAATTTTATATAGTAATTCCTTAAAAACACTAAATCATCAAAGTCCTCAGGGATGTATTTGGGAATTATATTTTATATTATTTTAAAAATATATAATATTTATATATGAAAAAATGATTTTCTGCAACCACATCCTTCACCATGCCCTTTATGTGGCCTATTGTCCAAGGAGCATAGGGAGAACACAATTGATCCAATCACTTAACAATTATTTTTACTGGGATTTGGTTATTTAGTGAATGAGAACATGCACCATGTGGGGTTAAAAAAATTTAGACCATAGTCATAGACCTATAATTTATCACTGAGAAAAAATAATTTTTTTTATAAATAAACCAACACATCCCAAACATCCTCAATCAAGAAAAATTCATCACAATAATGAAAAAGAATATACAACATGATTAAATGTTACAATCTCCCCAATATAGACCTTTTTTACTATATTTCATGTCTAATAAAGAAGTTCTAAAATTATATGAGTCCATTTCTCTATCATCCATGATTCCACTTCCCATTTATCACGAGACTATTATTTTTATCATTATAACAATTCGGACAATGGAATAGGCATCCCATGTTCGACACTCCTATGAGATTCTGTGATCTCCACTTAACATTCTACTACAAACTAGTCCAGATCTCACAAAACATCTTCCCAATTATAGAACATGATAAAGATCAATATTACGATGAAATAGAATTAACATACATGGATATGACATAATTTTAAATGAATATTAATCACCTTAAAATGATACATTCACAAGGACCTTAATATTTGAGTGTCTTTGAAAACATGGAAAAATAATCTTCTAACTTGGTGAGATCTAAAAATTTCCCTTAATGATATTCAGACATTCATAATCCTACATAAAACCTTTCATCATAACCTATGGAATAGAAACATAATAAATGGCTGAGCTCATATGATTAGTAAGGGTAAATAAAGAAGATATTGTAACTACCAAGGTGTTTAAAAAATAGTTTCTTTTAATTATGGAATTAAATAGTTAAATTCAATATAAATTTATAATAAAATAAGTGGTGTTGTATAAATCATTGAATCTATATTAATATAAAATTATCATCACATATGAAATTATAAATAAAATTTAGGTTTCTTATGAATGAAAATATGATATATTTGTATCATGGTATAAGTAAATAAATGTATTGAAAATGATAAAGTTGGTTTTAATATTTTTTTCAAACAAAGATTATTCTTTAAAATGTAATAATTTATTTAATGATTTAAAATAAAATATATTTTTATAAAATATAATCATAAATTAATATATTTTTCTTATGATTATAAGATAATTTTATAATACATTAATTTATTTTAAAAGTGATACAAAATCAGTTAAAATTTTAGATTTGGTATCTTTCGAGTAAATTTTGTTTTTAATTTAAAATTAAATTTACTATATTTAAAAAATTGTTTTCATAAAAGGGAGCCTATCATTGAATTTTACATGCAAAAATGTTTTTATGGTGAATTTTTTATGTTTTTTAGAAAATGTTGATCTTTAAATGAATAATGACATACTATAATTTATGATATAAGATAGATACTTTAATTATTGATTCACAAATGATTTACATATCATGTAAGACTATAATATCAAACTATACTTAATTATTTAAATATATTTAGTGATAATTCATTATCTATTTATAGTCTTGAGAAAAATAAAAAACTAATGAATAAAATATTCATAAAATACCCCTCTCCACCAATATAAATACCATTATTTACCACCTCATCTACACCCAAATCAAGGCCTTTTATATTGTTTAATTTATTATAAATTTCATTTTTAACCCTCTTCCCCACATTAAAGACCTACTTTTCTCACAAAAAATACAAAACTAGGTTTTTTAATAAGGTTGTCAAGGGGAAAAATTCAAGAGGTAAAATCCTATTTCATTTTATTTTATTTTTCTTTTAAATACCATTAATTTTCTTATTCAATCCTCACCCCATCATCCATGTGACATGATAACTCTAGTATCATATAAATAAATGTATCTTATTGTGTAAATAGAATATCCATCTTCAATCTGATTCCCTTGTACTCTTATTCTAACCAAACAAAAACATTATTCGTGATGTATTTATTTACCATCATCGCAGACATTGTGTTTTAATTTTTTGTTACCTCTTTAATGTCCGATAAAAAACCCATTATTATGTTTAAATAAAAATCTTATATACGTATTATAAGTTTTATAATATTTTGTAACAATTATATAAACATTATATTAAATAAAAGTTAATAAGTTCTTGATGGTCGTAAAACCCACAAAAAAACTAAACCATTTTCATTAATGTTTTTTATCATGAATCATCATTATATCAAAAAATTATATATGTTATAATTTAAAATTATGGGAACATATTATTAATAATTATTTACAATTATAGTGTTTTTCTAACTTTTGAAAAAAAATCACAATGATCGGCCATGGAAGACTTGAATATAATCCACCAAAAATAATAAAAAATAACTAAATATTATAAATAATTAGATGAAAAGATGTTATAAAAAGATCAGATGAGGTATTATAAATATGAATATAGTTCTATAATAAATTAAAAACAATTTTTAAACATTATACAAGATGTTTGAACATATTTGAAGGAATTCAAACTCATGGTAAGGGAATTTTCATTTAAAACCCAATTTTAAATTTCTAATTTTTCAAAATTCAAGAAAAGTGTTTTAATAATAATATTATATCATGTTTATGTTATATTTATTGGTAATTGATTATGAAGATTTATGGGACCTATATCTCCCTCTAATGAATTGGGTATGTTTATGTTTAAAGTAAACCATAATAGTTATTCCATGTGTAACTACAACAGTTTCACAATAAGGTAGACATGAGGGTTGAAAATAATATGGTTGTCACTATAGTTAAAATTTAAACTATGTAATACCCCAAAATACATAAAGTATTTATCTATGTGTTTTATGTTTTTTGTAAATCTTTATTTTCACAGAAAAAATTTGATACTTTTATAATTATTCATGAGTAAACAATTTATCTACTTCTCTTTATATAGCATAAAGAGGTTATTATGATCATAACAAGGTTTAAAATGTTTTTTAAAGTATTTAAGGATGAGTAAGAGAGAAAAAATACAAGCTAAATGTTTTGAATATTTTTCATGAAAATATTTTTTTTATTAAAAACATTTGTATTAAGGATGAAATATTTATTCTTTTAGTAGTACACACATTATAATCATGTGGGATTATATGTATGAATTATGGATTAATTATCTAGAACACTAAATTGAAATGTTCTTTGTGAATATAAGAATTTTATTTCCAAAATAACTGACTAAATTATTAAATGTTTAAGGTAAGATCCAAATAGTTGGTATTAGGTCACATTTTAGATAACTATTATGATTAATATGATGCTAATAAAATACTATAAATTATTTTTACACAATGATAAATATTAAATGATATATAATTTGAATATTACCATTTTGACTCTTTTATGATATGTCTGTTTAGAATGGTATTCCACATATGAAACAGGTAGGGTTGAGTAGGAAGGCACATAGGATGATATCATTTTGAATCTGCAATCATGAATGTTGTGAATTGGAACCGATTAGTTTGTGACAATGATAGATTAGTTTTAGTAGAATATAAATTGTGATGACCTAAATTATATATAACATTTAGAGCAACTAAACTGAATCATGATCCTAGTGGAACATTTTATAAGGTAACACCCTCTTGAATTTAGTGCATCATTTGTCCCAGTGGAAAATTGAGGGTAGATTAAATACCATAAGAATATATTTGTTGTCATGGGGTGTTACGATAATCAAAGAAACTGTATTTATATATATAATATTGAAGGAGATTACGAACAGTGGTGGGAATGGCCCAGAATATTAGGGATTACGAGGAAATTGATTCCTTGGAATGGGATGAATTTAGAAATATTTTCATTGAAATATATTTTAATTTGGCGGTTCAACCTAGGATGGAAAATAATTTCTATGAATTTAAAAAGAATGAATATTTTATGGTCATGTACGAAAGAAACTACACCATATATGAAAAGAATTGTCCATATCTAATTCAAGATATTGAGTAAAATTAATCATTCTTACATAGGATTAAAACCAATATACTAAAGGTAAATGGACTTCCATGAGATAAAAATATACAAGAAACCTTGTCAATGAGTTGAGAAGGTAGAAATGGAGTTTTACAATGATCTCATGTACTTTGAAAACAAGTATAAGAAGCGGTCCTAATGTAACGTAATGGGTAACTGTCAATAAAATACATCTCAAGGTAAGAAAATTAAGGTTACAATTTATAGGTTGTGTGGTAAAAGGCATCATAGGGAATCCATTAAAAAATTAGATATCAGTTGCTTATGTTTTATGGATGTACATTCGTACAAATAATGAAATGAAAATTATCATCATGATGGTATGTTTAATTATTATAAGAAAACTATAATGTGTTTTAAATGTGGTAATATGGGACATTATGAAAATACCTTCCCATAGAAAGACCTGAATTATGTAAAGTCGGATGAATATAACAAAAAATGTGGAGTAAAATTATATGAGACAACATCATCATATGTTGGGAAATCTAAGATGTGTTATCAATTACATTGTTTGTTTACTCTTATTTTTTAAATTTCTTCCTTATTAAGAGGTATATACAGTCCTTTATTTTTGAATAATGTTCTGGAGAAATTGAAATTTCACCTCAAGAAATGAAATTAGAACATATTGTAAAAACACCAGTGGGAAAATATAAAATAAAAATTACATTATAAGAATCTTCATTTTGTTCTCTATAGATATAAATTAACTGAAATCCTTGTTGTTTTACACTTAGTATTTTTCGATGTTATTATGGGTATAAAATGGATTTCATTTTATCATAGCAAGATTTACTATCGAGATAAAAAAGTTTTCTTTATAAAAAGTATTTCTTTGTATACCCAAATTAACCATACCATTGATAACATATCTAGAATGTGAGAAATTGTTAAAATATGGATGTGAATTTTATCTCTCAAATATTGTTGAATATAAAGGAACTATTTAGATTAATGATGTGCATATGGCAAATGAATACATAAAAGTTTATCTTGATGTGTATCCCAGGGTTATATCTGATACAAATGTTTTCTTTATGATGGAATTTTTTCTTAATGTTAAGCAAATTTCTAAACCACCAAATCGAATGGTTCATATTGAACTTGAATAGTTTAAAAATAAGATGCATGAGTTTCTTTATAAATGTGTCATTAACACGAACACTTTACCTTGGGGTGATCCTATTTTGATTGATAAAAATACATATAGTTATATTAAGATTTTCATTGATTATAAATTAAGTATTAACATTACAATTATGAATAATTATCCATTTCTTCATATCGATGAATTTTAGGATCACCTCTAGGGAGATCAGTTTTTCCGAGATTTAATTGAGACCTGAGTACCATCAGTTGATCATGAATGAGGATGACATTCTGAAAACAACATTCATACATAGATACGTTAGTTATGAATTTGTTTTATACCCTTTGTTTTGAAATAATTATGTATTGTATTTATGGATATTATGAATAGAATATTTTATTAATATTCAGATTTTTTTGTTGTTGTTTTTATTGTTGAAAATTTTCTTTTTTTAAAAATTAATGAAGATCTTGAAAAAACAATTAATGATTTCTCTAAAACCTCTTTATAAAAATACGTTAATTGAGAAATTTATAAATTTGTTTTTGGTTTTAAACAGTTTATTTCTTAGAGAATATTGTATATAAAGAAAGAATAATTTTTGATCCTTTCAAAATAAAATTGGTTGATTAATGGAAAATACAAATAAATGATACAAATATTCCTAGTTTTATTAGATTAGAAAGATATTACCAACAGTTTCTTAAAAACATTGCACAGTTACTGTAACACCCCACGAATTTAGGAATTTTTTTGGAATTAATTTAAACATTTTTATATTTTACATTTCATGAAACTATGAAGATAATTCATTTTATTTTAAATAAATATGTTGGGCTTTATTTATATGAAACACCAAGTTAATCATGCACTATACACAATATAAAATTTTTCATGCTCAACATAGAATAATGAAGTTAGCTTACGTTGTACGCTGCAATGACTTTCCTCAGTGACTTACGTAACACAAAAGACTGAGGTTTACCAAAAAATAATATACTATTAAAATATGTTTATTTAACATAATAAGATAAAACCATGAAGATAAATTTGATTTTATTAATATTATTAACTAATTTATGAAAATATATGGTTTATACAATATAATAATAATTTATAGGTTACCAATTTATTAAACAAGAATATGAAATCCATTTGAATATAAAAAATATTACTATGGTCACAATGATATTTTACCATAATTAAGTAAATTTTTTATTTATTCTATATAGTTCACTAAGTCAAACATTCCTTTCACACGGAACATCAACTTGGAATATGTTACACGTAATGTCGAGTTTCTAAAAAGCATCATTTTATTGTTATAATTAGTTAAAAAAGTTAGTTATATCCTAGCCATTGAAACATAGTAAAATAAATAGTTATAAGTTCTTAAAAAATATATTTATAATGGATTTATATAAATAAAACATATTGAATATTAAAATTACAATTTTTTTAAAGTATTTATATGTTTGAAAAAAGACTATTTTCTAAAATGAAATAATTTTCATGTCCTTCTGTGAAAAACAATAAAATTAATTTTAGACACTTTTAAGAAATTTAATTTGATAAAATATGCATCATATTTTAATTCATAAAATACAAATTATATTAGGGTAAATATTTAGTATTTCTTTGAGAAACATCATTTTTTGATTAATAGTGAAAACTATTGTGTTTTAGTTAGAAACTGTCTTTTTGATTATATGATTAGTTAAATAAAATTATAAAATAAATTTTATTATGGTATAATTAGATAAATTATAAAAATAGTAAAAAAAAATTTTCATGATAAATAATTTCACTTTGAAATTTAATATAAAAACGTAACAATCATTTGAAATTTTTTCTACTTTTAAAACATGTAATTTTTTCCCATCAACAGGATTAGCAGTCATATTAATTTTCATATTTTTATGAATTTAATTTAGAAAAAGATATATAATCCATTATAATTCGTATAATATTTATATTTTAATATGATCGACTAATATTTTGACAAAAAATATTTTTAAAAGTTGTTAAAATTCATTAGAGTGATTAGGGTAAAATTATGTTGAATTGGGGACTAAATCATAAAATTATGGGACCAATTGACCTATACCCTTTTACATCACCCAATTGATCTCCATATATTGTAAATAAACCTTTTATTACAGGTTTAGGTTTCTTTGGTACAACTTTTATATGTAAGGGCATGTGTACACCTCAATTGTTTTCAAAAATTCAATATGAGTCCTTTTCTATCCCTATAAAAGGCCCACACCTCTTCCACTTCTTAAAACATAAAAAAATACTCTTAATTTTTTTTCCAATCCCTAAACTATAAACTTCCTAGAAATTTTCCAATTTTACTCTGAGCCTTCTCATAGAAAAAATGATATCAAAGGAAGCCTTTAGGCATAAACTAAAAGTAGTTTCCCAATTAAGATGTAATGTCATCTCTCAAGTACTTTCTTCGATTTTTCTTCTCCCCCCTCAAAATCTCTTCATTATATGATTATATGAATTCACCATTATAAATAATATACTAAGATGTGTTTATTTAAATTGTATGACCTACACTAATACACACCTCTAACTAATGTGTAACAAACGTATCGTTTCTGTATACAATGATCTACTGTATCACATAATGATGACTGTTCATTTTTCTGTTACCACATACCTCGATGGCCTCTATGATAGAACCTCTATCTATATATTTCAATTAGTAAATTTATTATTTCATTAATCTTATTTATTCCTTTTTAAAACAAGTATCTTTTTACATTCCATTTTGTGTTGATATAATAATTTTGGTCGAGGAAGTGTGGACTACCACCCCTCAAAGAGATATGATTCATTCATAAATAGCATGTATTATATCATGGATTCTTTTAGTTAATATATAATTATATATTATATAATAAATCAACTTTAATAATGATATAAATACACATTTATATAAATTTATGTCTTTTAGTTTCATTCTATGAACATGAAAACTAAATAAAAATAGTGTTCATGCATACGTACGACCTACCGTCTCCATGAAAACTATATTCTTTTTGATACTAATATTTCCAATAGAATATTATAATAAAATAATAATCTATATAAATTATATTTATATCATTTTTTAAGTTGTTTAAATCATGATATAAAGTATAAATACAAAAGATATGAAAAATAATTTCACATATGAAAAATAAAGTAAATATTACCTGAAATGAAACATTAACACATAACTATTAACTAGAAGGTAATATAAGGTAATAATAAACCCATATATGGTATTTTATAAAATAATATGGTTATAAAAATTAGTAAAAATAAATTTATATTTATTAAATGGGTGGTTTTAGTGCATACGATGGGAGTCAAGACCCAAGATAAGGAGATTTTATATTTCTTTTTATTCTCGTGAGATACATTCTATGTTCGCCAAACATTAATTTTCTGTAAAGTAAGTATTATCCATTATTTTATTCTATGTATATTATACCAATGTTTACGGGTATTAACACATACTTTTTTAGAACTTTCAATATTTTGGTTTATGTTTCAAAAGTTACCAAATCTGTAAAAAAAAGTGTCTCAATTTTCCTTCTTTGAGATTCATATTTTGTTACGAACCTAAACTCTTTTTTCAGGTGTATATACTTCAATTTTAATTTTTCTATAATGAATACCCTTATATTTATGATATTTTTGTATTTTTAATTTATTTTTCTTACATGGAGAGTATTATCCCATGTTACTAATTTATAAGAGTTTATTAAGACAATCTCATTGCTTTTCAGGATTATTTATATTTAAGATTCCTTTGATAAATTATTATGTTACATCTCTCAATACATTCATGAATTTTATTCAACTATGGTTATTCATTCTATATTAATGTAGTGGTGCCATAATTTACTATTTGGTACCAAAGATAATTAATATAGTGTTTTTATGAATTCCCAAATTTACCCTCTACTCAGTCATAAATTTTTGTTCCTTCAAAATAATGTTTTCTAAAATGTGTTTCCATGAATAGTAAACTAATCTCCTATGATCATTAAAATAATATTTTTTTATTTTTTCTTTTACCGATATTTTCTAACTGATAATATTGTTGTTTTCCAAAGGAGGAAATTTTCCATCATTTTTACCATGTAAAAGGAATGTTTTTTTGCCTTATACGACATGTAAAGATTTATCCACCATCAATAATATAAAGCTTTATTTCCATTATTAATGGTTATTTTGGAGATTTTTTTAAAATATATTTTCATGGAAAATGGGTTCGAAAAAAATTAATTGTTTTTTATATTTATTGAAGGTAAATGGGTTTCAAATCTTTTTCAAGCATCATTTATATGTTTTCAAGAAAAATGGATTTTAAAATGTTTTCCCGTTTTATTTATGTGTATAAAATTATTTTAAATAAAAATAGTTTTCAAATCATTTTCATCCATTATTAATATGTTTTCAAATTATTTTCAATAAAATGATTTTGCAAAATGTTTTCAATAATTATTTATAAGTGCCATTAATTTTTTTGAATAAAAATGTTTTACATTGTATTGAAACATATTTTATATGATTTCAAGGAATAATTTTTTCAAATGACATCAAGTCTTCTTTATAAGATTAAATGATATATTCAATGAAAATGATTATGAAGTGATTTCATGTATAAAAAATTCTTTTTAAAGAAGAAAATATATTTTACTCAATAATTTGTTTGAAAGATATATCACAATTATCTTCCATATATGAGGGAATACATTGTTTTTAATCATTACCTTTTTTAAAATGATCTAATGCATCCATTCATATACATTATTTGAATGGGTTATACTTAATGTCATGGTCATTATGAATCTTTTATCTCATTCATGGGTTTTATGTTTGACAAATCTGTTTCTCATTAAAATGTTAAATGTTTATGAAATCAATTTATCTTTTATAAATAATTATTTTGATTAAATTAGTAATAAACTTGTACATTTTCCACATGTTATGATATGTTTATATGTTTCTATTACCCATTTAGTTACATGGATTAAGTTATTATTGATTATGATTTTGTAGAACATGTTTATATGATTTTACTATGAGATGTGGAGGATCTGTATCTCCCTTTTATGCATTAGATGAAGAATTATATATCATTATATTGACTAAGATAATATTGTAATTAAATATTGACTACTGATATGGTCATAAGAGGGAAACATGATAACTATAATTGGATTTGTAGTGAACTGATGATACTAAGATGGCCAGGGCAGTGAACCATGACTACCTAGATGGAATTGGTAGTGAACCCACAATACCAAGATGGTATTAGAATAGATGACATTACTACTTTGTAAATAATATTATATACTTATGTGTATTAAAAAAGATCCTGTTTTATTCATATGTTATGCTTTTATGTATTATTTTCTTTATTTAATTATGATTCATGTCTTATTAACTACCATGATTTATTCCATTATTCATGTATATGGTCATTTATATACATTGAACGGTCTTCTGTTTTCATGGTTATGTTATGATACCCTTATACTTAGAACTAAGCCTTCATATCTCTTTTTTTAACACATATTGAGCATTTGAGCTCACCCCATTCTTATGTTTCCTTTCCGTAGGTAATGAAGAATAATTTTATGTTAGAGTAAAAATGGTGGAGATATTTATGGGAGATGTTGAAGATCTTTCACCAAGATATTAAATTTTATTTCCAAGATTCCAATGATATAAAACTATTACAGTTTTCAGTCATGTAATATTGTAATATACAAAATATTCATATATAATATTGTAATATCCTTATTTGTTAAGATTGGGTCTCTATAGTTATCTATCCCTCTAATTACGTTAACACGAAAAGGGGAAAAATTTATTTATACTGAAAATTATGATTCTTATTTTTAGGATCTAAAGAAATGATTGGTGAATTCTCTTGTTTTGGCTATGAATTCAAAAAATATAGAGTTTATTATCTATTGTGATAATTCATTAAAGGGACATGGATGTGTTATGGTGCCGATGTATTAGGCAATTTTATATCCATCAATACAATGAAAACCCCAAGTGTTAAATAACCCCACACATGATTTGAAAATAGGAGCTATGGATTTCAATTTCAAAATATTGAGACATCTTTTATATGGAGAAAAATGTGAAATATATAATGAATATAAAATAATGAATTATATATTTACTCATATGTAATTGAACCTGAGGTAGAGAAGATGTCTAAAACAAATAAAAGATTATGATTCCTTTATCAATTTCCCTCCTAGAATAGAAAACAATGTTGAATAAGTATTGAGTAAAAAAACATCAAGCTACATTAATCCTGTTTTTTTAAAAGACCCCTTGATTAATGATTTGATTAATTATGGCTTGGATGTTGTATCTATAAAAGATTCCTCTATTTTTCAGGTGTCAGTGTAGTAATATCTATTGGATATAATTAAGAAATTTCATTAGGAATACCATGAGTTATATAAAATGGTATAATTAGTTATTTTAGGTATGTTATTGAATTTAACATTAAATAAAATTTTAATTTTTAGAATTGGGAAGGAGTTATGTGTGCCTTGTGATTTATATTTGATTAAAATGTTTTTAATTGAAAATAATAGTTCTCCTTTTTTAGTTCATCATAGTATTACTATGATGTATAGATACCTTCAAGAGTAATACTAGTGGGATGGAATTAAAATGGATATTTCTGATTTTACCATGAAAAGTTTGGCATTTCAATATGTTAAAGGTGAGTGGAAACTACAAATGGGGATGCTTTAGTCATTTAAAATTGAAGAGTGAAAATAGGAAAATATATCCATGATCATATGGGTTTGACTATCAAAAAATACTCAATTAATAATGTGATTTGGGTTACTATAAATGGAGTAACTAAATCTATACATTTTTATTTTATTCAAGATACATTATCTATAGAACAATATTATCAACTCTACCTTCAAAATATTTTCAGATTACATGTAGTTCATATTTCCATTATATTTGACCATTATCCCCATAAAAATTTTAATTTTTTGAAAGGCCTTCATAATTCATTGGGAACTAAATTAAATTTTAGCACATACATGAATACACAATCTGATGGACAGACTGAGAAACAAAAATTAGACTTGGGAAGACATTAGGCATGCATGATTAATGAATTAAAAGGGATTTGGGATTTGAATATTTATTTAGTTGACTTTTCATATAATATTATTTTTCATTGTAGTATATATATAGACCCTTTTGATTTATTATATGGGAAGAATTGTTGAAATCCATCAATTTGGGATGATTTCGGGGAAAGGAAGTTGATGTGACCAAAATTAATATAGTAATAGGATGATAATGTGAAGATAATCTAGTAGAATATGAGGAGAACTCAGATCATGAAGAGATGATAGGAATATAATAAGAGTACATGCATTTATTTCGAGTCAGATGATCCTTTTTTACTTAAAATTACACCATAGGAAAGTGTTATTCGTTTTGATAAGAAAGTAAAACTATGTCAACAGTTCATTTGAAGTATTTAAATATTAGAGGAAGCTAGAGCAATTTTCTACTAAGTAGCTTTAACTTTAAGTTCATATAGGGCAAATAATATTTTTCAAGTTTCAATGTTGAGAAAGTATGTTCTATTTTCATATAATGATTTGAGCTAAGAAATAGTTTAGCTATTAGATAACCTTTACTATGAGGAAAATCATGTTTAGTTTCTTGATCTTAAATAGATATTAATTTTGAATAATTTAATTCACCGAGTTTTTTGGAGAAACCACATGGTTGAAGAAGATACATGGGAATCAGATAATATTAATATTAAAAGGTATCCTCACTTTATTAAAACGTGATTAAATTTTTTGAGAGGATTCAATTTCTAGAATTGTGGTGAATGTTGCAACCCATGGAATTATAAAATAATTTGTTTTCATTATGGAATTAAATAGATAAATTCATTATAATTGTTTAATAAAATTGGTGGTATTTATAGAAATTATGCAACGTATATTAATATCATAGTAGTCTCATCTATTAAATTATAAATACAATTAGTTATCTAATGAATTGAAATAATATATATTTATATCATTTTATAAGTAAATATATGTTTTGAAAATGTCAAATTTTGTGTTGGTATTTTTATAAAGTATGAATGTTTGTTTATAATTTTATAATTAATTTAATGAATTAAAATAAAATTTATTTTGACCAAATATGATGATAATTTAATATTGTGTTATCTTACGATTAAAATATAATTTTATGAGACCTTAATTAATTTTGTAAAGTGTTATAAAAGTAGTTTTATTTATAAAATTTTGATTTTTTGAGTAATTGATGACTTTAATTAAATATTTAATATCTTATGTGTAGAATTTTTTTCATGAAATGATGTTCTTTTTTGAATTATAAAAGTAAAAAATTGGTTAGGGGGAATTGTTTGGAGTTTTTTGAAAAGGATTCAGTTTTGGTGAATTGTGAAATATAGTAATTTATTATATAAAGTTTTTACATGAATTATTGGGACATAGAATATGTATTGATGATGGAAGATCATAATCTCAAACATGAATTCATTATTTTAATATATTTTTGTGATAATTCTTAATCTATTCATATTCTTGAGAAATATAATTTACTAATGAATAAAATAAAAAACCACTACTCTCCTATACTATAAATACCACATTAACCACCTCTTATACTCGCACATCATAGAGTTTTAGTTTTTAAAATTTATACCCAATTAAAATATCAAACTTCTTCCCCATGGTCAAGACCTATTAGTCTCACCAAAAGTCCAAAACCAAGTACCTTAATGAGGTTATAAATTTGAATAATTCAAGAGGTAATATCCTCATCTATTTTCGTTTATTTTACCTGTCAGTTTCTTTTTATTTATTATTCTATCCTCACGTCCCCTCATCCAAGAAAAATGATAAATAATGTATATTACATATTATTTAACGTTATTTTTAAGTAAAATACCCATCCTAAAACCTATCCTTTTCTATAATGTCCTAGTCTTGATACCATGCAACGGTATCCCGATTTGGTTTGCTACGAGACCTTAGGTGCATCTCTCAGTATGTTAGAGGCTTTCGACTAGCACCGAGAGTCAGTTATGATAGTCTTGGGGAGAATTTACCCAATTTTACAAGATTAAAACACCAGTGGAAGTATAAAAGTAATTGAAGAAGCATATATTACAGTAAAAATTTCACAAGAATATCCAAGATTGGAAAATTAATACTCAAATAGACTAGAAACCTGAAATGTATATATATTTATAATCTTTATAAAAATTAAAATGGAGGAAAAGACTATACTGACTCCCAAGAGGGTCCCGTACCACATCTAGTTCCCTCAACCAAGCTCTAAACTCGATCAAAAATCTAAACCCTGACCCTTTACATAAACCTATCCTACAACCTCAATGTCTATTCGGGTACCAATTAGGTAGCCCAAGTAGAGTGTGAGTATGAATCATTAGGAACGACCAATGAAGTCTAAAAAAGTCTAGTCAACAACATGTTTATGTAGTCGTGTAAAGAAAATAATTACAGTGCACAATTTAATATTTCTCACATTGTAAATTAATTTTTATTAACCACATAGATTATCAGGATTGAATCATTTCACACATTCAATTCAAAATTTTCAAAACATATATTACCTTAGTGTTAAACTACATGTCTAACTGTCAAAAATCCATCGAGTCATCACTTCTTGAATAACACCCCAAATCCTATTTTCTATTATTTATCAATGGTGTAGAAAATAATTACTATCTCCCCAAATCAGAACCATACATATTTATCAATCATCAGGGTAGAACGCCATTTCTAACAGCCAAAATCCCATTGTCAAGGAATGCCATGTCTAACACCCAAAATCTAGATAATTTTTTTATATCATTATTGATGAACACCATATATAACACCCAAAATCACATCCATTAATTACCTCATAAATTAATTAATCTAGTTCTATGAACAATTAAATAACTAATTAACAAAATCAATTTCATGTCAATTAATTATACAACCATTTAACCCATCAAAAAATAAACATATAACAAATTATTAATTAAATAATCATTCTCAATCAGAAAAGACAACATTATAATTGACTCAACATCAAATTATCCCAATTCATGATCATTTTCATTAATAATTAATTTACCAATTAATTAGCCATATTTCTAATTAAACACACAGCTTTAAAAACATAAGTAATTCTTACGATTTATTATCTTATTACAAAAATACTAAATCCCAAAACATCAAAAAATCGCAATTAATTAATAT
This sequence comes from Viscum album, assembly GCA_963277665.1. Taxonomy (NCBI): domain Eukaryota; kingdom Viridiplantae; phylum Streptophyta; class Magnoliopsida; order Santalales; family Viscaceae; genus Viscum; species Viscum album. The sequence continues at coordinate 779,977,290 of OY728158.1, forward strand.
TCCACATTACTTTATTCAATATGTGGTCTCATTTGAAAAAAAACTAGAAATATAACAACTTGAATTTATAAGAACTAACCATTAAAATGTGATTTATAAATTATAACACCTACCGTATTCCCAAGATTATCAACATATCAAAAATCTACGTGTAGTATTATATGGTTAGAGTAGAAAAGAAGAACGGGTGAACACCCAAAAAACACGCATTATCAACTAATAAATATCCTATGATAATATCATATATAAATATTTCTTAATAATTCCATATTATTTCTTTATAATTATATTTGATATTATTTCAAAATGGAAAAAATGATAATTAGTAAATGCGTATTTTATCAAATCATTATTTGATAATTTCAATTAAAAAAATTTATGAAATTATCATTTATAAAAATAATTATCATTTATAAAACAATCCTTCTTTTACCTTTTATCCCATATAAATTTTTTAAAAATAATTATGGTAAATGGAGTGGAAGATATATATGCTAGAAAAAAATAAAGAAAAAGGAAGGGGGAACTTGTTGATGCGCACCATGTAGAAGAACAAAAAGAACACACACAATAATGGGTTCGTACACCAGTCTCCTCTACAGTGAAAGATGAAGTCAGATTATGCAAAGAACAAAAAAAAGATCACACATGACCTAATCCGACCCAAAACACAACAATTGGTTCATTTAAAAAAGGGATCTAGAATCGTTCTGCTTCAAGAAAAAACGCATAATTAAACTTCTCATTTGATGTCCGTTTCATCTGTTGATTATTGACAGAGTGATTTATTTCACACCTATAAGACGTTTAAAGATTTATTATAATGGAAAATATACAAAAATGAGGTTAATTGATTACACCATTGACAGAGATGGAAAACTCCGTTTGGGGAAGACGTTGGAATAGTGAAACAGTTTTGTTAATTAATTAATTGAATTAATAAATTAAATAGAAAAAATTAATTTGTGAATTTAAAAAATATTCTATTGAGTATAATAATTATACTATACCTAGGTTAAACCCCTCATTCCAGACCCCTTAGTGATAACATATTTCTTATATGATAGTCAATTATTGTGATATTAATGATTTATTCTAAAGAAATTGGAATAAAAAATTAACAATAATATAAAGTGAAATTGTTTTGAGTGAGGCATCCAAACAACTTAAACATATAAATGCTACACCTCATCAATGGTAAAATCCTCATTTCGGACCCATCGGTGGTCTTAGATTCCTCATATGATTCACTGTTTTAGATATATGAAAGTATTTTTATGAAAATAATATATAAAATATTATTTAATAACATTATATCAGGGGTGAGGCATCATAATGCCTGATGCCAATATATGCCATACCCATCTAAGTGTATGTAAAATATTTCAAATCTAATAATGATCTCATATTTTTCATTTGATTCACAATTTTTGTGTAATTCAATTATTTTGAAAACATTGTCTGCACTTACTATAATATAATTAATATTTTTATTTCACCGTCACTGAGGCTTTCTAGTCCATGTAATATAAAACTACCCAATATCTTGCTCCAAAAATATTTTAATAGTATAATAAAATGTGTTATCTAGAAATTATTTCTAATATAAAGACTTTAAACATTTATTAAGTTATTTGGCCAATAAAACTTTTTTATTTGGGTATTTATAATATATAAAATGAAACAACTCAATGGAAAACATACAGTGTAAAAGGATGGAATCCTACTCTCTCACCAAATTATAACAGCCCATCCTCATGATACCGTCCTAAGACTCTCTAAGATTCTGAGCCAAAAATATTGGCCAACTAATCCCAGATATTAGCCTCCCTTTCCTATGTCTCTTCTTACACAGGTCCATGTTTCCATAATACATGAACTATTAGTATTGTATTTCCCCTAAATTCCTTTTTACAGCGATCCAACACACATATCAGATGATCCTCAAAGGACACATCTATATCAAAATCGATTTCAACCAAGTTGATAAAATGAGAAGGGTCGGGGTGGTACTGTTGTAGTTATGATACATGGAAAGCATCATTCGTATAAAATTATTTCAGTGGAAGAGACAACCCATTTTCTACTTTCTTGAATCTCTCCACAATCTCAAAAGGGCCAACAAACCTGTGTTCTAACATTCCCTGACTCTGTATCCTATGGTTACCCAACTAAGGTAACACCCAAAGGAATACATGACCACCATCTGTAAAATTGTGCGGTAATCACCATTTGTCATTGTATGACTTATGTATAATCTGATTCATATCTATAAGTTTCTAAATCCTATGAACCTAACATGTTTTCTATTGTATGAGACTCAGTCCCAACAACTATGACTCACCTACTTCCATCCATGATAGTAGTGATCTGCATGACCTATCATAAAAATCCTTGTATGGTGTCATCTGTATAGTTTCATGATAATGGTTATTATAGGCCAACACCACTAAATCTAGGTGGTTTTCCCATGTGCCACTTTAGTCATGGACAGAAACCCTCATCATATCCTCATGAACATTTATAGTACGCTCTGACTGTCAATCTGTTTATGGGTTGAAATATTTACTCAATAAAAACTATTTACCAAGTTCCTTTTTCAATCCCATCCAGAATCGGGAATTAAAGTGTGAACCATGATAAAAATCTATTGTCTATGGAGCCCTATGAAAATGAAAAATATATTTTAAAAACAGCTCTCTTAGCTACACTACTGTAATGGTTTACCTTATAGGAAAAAATGTGTAACCTATATTGGTCGATCCACAATTTCTAAAATAGTGTCATTATTTGTAAGTGTATTTGTAAAACATACCACAAATTCCATGGTCACATCATCCCACTTCCACAACAGAATGGGAAAGGGTTGGTGTAATCCTCAATATCATTGATGTTCCACATTCACCTGATGACATGTAAATCACTATTTCATGAACACTGTTATCTCCTAGTTGATTCCCAGTCTCCAAAACTGACATTTTATGTCATAATACATTTTCGACACACTGTGATGCACCACCCATTTTGAGGAATGAAATTCCCGCATGATCTTCTATCGCATTATCATAGGAAAAATAATCTGATTCTTCATAGATATGATCTCATCCTCACATATCTTTGAGTCCAAAGGTGTCTCCCATCAATCAATGAATTCCCTCATACCTAGGTACTATAGGTCCTCATACTGCCTATCCATGATCCATCTCAAAAATATGGACTCCAAATCCATTACAACAAGTGCCATCTGCTCCTGTCTCTCTTGAACCACAGTGTTCATCTTAGCTGGAAACATCATAATCTTCCACTCAGAACTAGATTATCGAACCATCTGTGTATGGGTTATCCTTCTCAAACCATCAGCCACATTTTTTCATTTCCCTGGTGTATATTCTAGCTAAAAAAAATGACGGAATATACTCAACCCTTTTCTACTAATAAAGATTCAAATCATGCCCTGAAAAGAAGTACCACAATCTCTTTTTGTTAGTATAAAAAATAAACTTTTCACCAAATAGTGATTATCACCATCACATCAAATCATATACCACTGCTTCCAACTCACGGTCTTTCATATGATAATTCCATTCACGTTTCATTAGATTTCGAGACTCGTATATCATAACATTAACACTTGATACCATTTTTAATGACACGGTCCAGGCCATGATCATGATATTGTCTACTTTGTGCCTATCCCCACACAGTTTTTATTTCCCTTGGCTATGGTCCCAAGGAATCCCCTAGGAAATGACATCATAATGATATATGTATCAACACCACCTTATAAATGTGTGCTTGCTACTCTTCCTCCTTTGATGTGATATTTCCATGACCCCCTCCCCAACTAGAAGGGCCCAATGTCCTCACTAACATATTAAATGGACATTGGCTCTAATACCACCTCTCAACATTCAGTCCCGAGTGTCATGAAACGGTGCCCGGATCTGGTTCTCCACAAGACACCATGAGTGCCACCACATACGCCAAAAGATTATAACTAGTAGTGAGGGTTGGGTATGTCAATTTTTGGGAGAGTATACCTCATTAGATCAGTGTAAAACACCAGAATAAGAAAACACGCCATAAAGGAGGCATATAAAACAGTAGAAATGTCACAAGAATAATGAAGATAGGAAAGATAATAGTGAAATGAAATGGAAATATACAATGTATATATATGTTTCATTTGACTAAAAATGAAACTTGAAGAAAATACTATATTGAATCCCATGTGGGTCCCGAACTACATTTGGTTCTCTCAACAAAGCTGCATCCCTAATCAAAAATCTAAACTAGGCCACTTTCCCATAACCTATCCTAAAACAAAATAGTCTATTTGGGTATTTAATATGAATCATGAGTAGGGTGTGATTACATTTAAGTAGGGAACCAACAATAACATCTAAAACGAATCTAGTTAGCAATAAGTTTATATAATTGTATAACGAAAAAAATTACAATGCCTAATTTAAATTTTATCACATTATTAATTAATCATTATTAACTACAAAGATTATCATGATTGAGTTATGTCATACATAAAATTAAAAAATTTCAATACATATTTATACATTGCATAGAACATAATGTCTAACACTCAAAAATTCATTGGTGTAGAACACCATGTCTAACACCCAAAGTCCGGTTTATTATTATTTTTCATTGGTGTAGAATTCCATATCTAAACCCTCAAATTTCAACAATATAGAATGATCTACCAGTGGTGTATTATTCCATGTCTCACACCCAAAATAACATTGGTGAAGAACCACATCTCTAACAGCCAAAATCTAGTTTATTTTGTTACATCATTGGTGTATAATTCCATGCCTAACACCCCAAATACCATCAATTTATTAATTCATAAATTAATTAATCACGTGTCTAAATTAATACAATAACTAATTAAAAACATCAATTTCATGTTAATTATTTCGATAATCATTTTACCCTTTAAAAACTATACATTTAATAATTAATTAACCAATTAATTATTCACAATCACAATATCTAAAACTTGATAATTAACTCAGCATTTGATTGTCCCAATTTCTCAAAATTTACATAGATAATTAATTTAAAAATTAATAATCCTTACATCTCATTCAAACACACAACTCGAAAAACATAACTAATTATCACAATTAATTATCTTATTCTACAAACCCTAAATCCATAATTTTGAATAACTGATAACTAATTAATTTTCTACATTAATTAATTTATTAAGTGGTCTTAATTGCTACACAAGTATTGAAATAAAACTATGTTTGTATATGAGAAAAAACAATGTCTATGGGATTTAGAAATTAGAACTCCTACCATATTCCAAATATGATCAACACATCAAAAATCACGGTTTGTTATGGGCTAGTTTGAAAGGAAAGAAGAACGTATAAAAACCCTAAAAAAATGCACATTATTCACTGATAAATATCTTGAGATAATATAAAATATAGATATTAAGAAATAATTCCTTATTATTTCTCTATAATTATATTTGATATTATTTAATAAGTAAGACAAAATGATAATTATTAAAAGATTATTTTATCAAACCACTCATTGAAAATTGCATTTCAAAAATCCATGAAATTATCATTTTAAAGAAATAATTATCATTTATAAAAAAAATCCTCCTTTAACATTATTTCCACCAAAATTTTTAATTAAGTTATGATAAAGATAGAGGAAAATAAATATGATAGAATAAATTAAAAAAGTAATAAAATAAAAGAGGGTAAATGTATTGATGTGCACTAGGCTGAAGTGCACAATGAACACACACAACAAAGGGGTTACATAGTAGTCTCATTCGAGGAGGATGATGCAGTCATCTTATGAAAACAACAATATGAAATGATTGTACATGACCTGATCTAACCCGATACTAAAAAAATTCATTTGATGAAAAGATCTAGAACCGTTCAACATCAAGGAAAAACTAAAATTAAAACTGCTCATTTGATGAAGTTTTCATCCATTTATTGTTGTAAGAGTTATTTATTTCACCCTTAGAAGATGATTTAAGTATTATTGAGATGAAAAAGGTTCAAAAATGAGAATTCATTTATTTCTTGGTGGACAAAAATTGAAAACCTCATTTGGGGAAGATGATGGAAATTCAAAATAGTTTTATTAATTAATTAATTTAATTATGTAACCAAACAAACTATTTTAGTTTGTGAATTTAATAATATTTGTGTTCTATATATGAATTATACTCTACCTAACTCAAAACACTCATTCCAGACCCAACAGTGAACTTAGATTTCTAAAAAAACACATGAATTGTGAGATATTAATTATTTAATCATTACAAATAGAAATAAACAATTAATTAAAAAGAGTTACGTTGCCGATCGAGGCGTCCAAATGCCAACCATGTAAAAATGTTATACCCCTTATAGGGTAAAAACCACATTACAGACCCATCGGTTTTCTCAGATTTCCCATACGATGAACATTTAGGGATATATTCAATTATTTTTATGAAAATAATATTTTATGTATTATCTAACAAATTTACCTCACAAGTGAGTAATCTAAATATATGACACCTAAAAATGTCATACCCATCTAAGGGTAAACTCAATGTTTTAGATCAAATTGTGATCTCATATTTTTCATTCAACTCATAGTTTTGGGGTTATTCAATTATTTGGAAAAAAATTCCTCTATTTATAAAATATAACTAATATTTTTATTTCTCATTTTTTGAGTCTTTTCATGCCTCTAAATATCACAGTACCCAATGTTTGACTTTATAAATTTTCCAAAAAAATATTACAATGTGTAAACTAGGAATTATTTCTTATTTAAAGCCTTTAAACATATATTATATTGTTTTTCCATTAAATTTTTTTATTCCTCGTAAATTATTTATAGTCTATAAAAAGATATAACTCAATGGAAAACATATATTATAAAAGTACACAATCTTATAATCTTATCACATTATAATACCTCATCATTGATCTGCACTCCCAAGCTATTCAAATATTCCAATCCCAAAGGATCGGTCCCCTGAGCATGCATACATACCTTTCTTTCTCATTTCTCTTCCTTCACTCATCTATATTTCCATAATACACAACCTAACAGTACTTTCATTCACATCAATACGTTATCACTGTGATACAACACAGGTATCAGATGTTCCTAGAAGGAAAAATCTATCTCATGCTTGACATCATCCACAATGATCATATTTGAAAGGGTTGGGGTGATGCTGTTGTAGTTGTGATACATGGAAAAAATAATGCATGAAAATTTATTTCTATGGAAAGGCTAATAGATATTCAACAAGATTGATTCTATCCTCAATCTTAAAAGGTCTAAAAAACCTAGGTGCCTACTATGTAGAATATATATCTTGGAGTGACCCAACCTAGGAGACAACTGAAAGAATACATAATCACCCTCAATAAACTCTAGGGGTCATCTCCATATTTCATCATATGACATCTACATTCTCTAAGACATAGACATATATTTCCGAATCAGTTTTATCTACTCTATCGTCTCTTGTATGAGACTTGGTCGCAATAACTCTGAATCACCTACTTATATATTGTGTAACGGTGATCTTCATGATCTACCATAAAGATCCTCATATAGTTCCATCTGTATAGTTTTATGATAACTTTTATTATAGGAAAAATCCACTAAATATAATAGCTTCATCAATTTTCCTCTAAATTCAAGCACACAAACCCTGAACATATCCTCAAGCATTTGTATAGTACCTGTTGACCATCCATCTGTTTTTGGGTGGAAATCCATACTCAATAAAACATATATACCAAGAGAATTTTTCAAGCCCTTATTGGAGATTGATGTAAATCATGAATCATGATATGAAAATATAGTATGTGTCACCCAGTGATAAGGAACTCTCTCTAGTACAAAACCCTATCCAAGTTGATCTACTATAATGGTCTTTTTATTGGAAATACATGTGCAGACTGTGTCGGTCAATCCACAATGTCCAAAATAGAATCATTGTTCCTAAGTGTATTTGGAATACCTACCACAATGTCCATGGTCACATCATCCCATATCCATTCCAGAATGGGGAAAGGTTGTAGTCAACCTCCAGATTGTTGATGCTCCACCTTAAACTGTGGATAGGTGATGCATCATTACACCAACCCTTCTATCTCTTTCTTCATTCCTTGCTACCAAGACTATCTTCTTAAGTCATGATACATTTTGTTCACACCGGGGACATACAACCCATTTTAAGGCATGAAATTCCTACATAATCTCCTATCAAATGATCATAGGAACAAGAACCAAAATTTTCACATTGATGATATCATCCTAATCTATCTTCCAACCTGAAGGTGTCTCCTATCCTTGAAAGATTTAATTCAATTCAAAAAACTCAATGTCCTCATACTAGATGTCCAAAATCAGTCTAAAAGTGTATAATACTCAAAAAATAAAACAAGTATCATCTGATCCTATCTATTTTGAACCACAATGAGAATCTCAGCTAACAACTTCATCATCTGAAAGTCAACACTAGACAATCAAAACATCTGAGTTTGAGTGTTTTTACTCAAATAATCAACCACATTGTTCCTTTCTCAAGAGTATATGCCAGATCAAAATCAAATATATGCAAATAGTCAACCCATATACAATACTGAAGATTAAAATTGTACTCTGAAAATATGTACCTCAACATATTATGGTCATTATAAACTATAAACCTTTCACCCAATAGGTTGTGTCACAAACACATCAAATCAATAACCATTGTTCCCAACTCAAGGTAGTGTGTAGGGTAATTCTATTAATGTTTCATCAACTATCAAGACCTGTACACCACAATTTTATTTCTTGATACCATTTTTAACAGCCTAGTCTGACCCACGATCATGATATTGTCCACATTGGGACTATCCTGCACATGTTTTCTTTACATGGAATCTACCCCCCCCCCCCCAGAATCCATTATGAAGAGGCCTCATGATGGAAGAGGTATCAACACAACCTTTTAAAGGGGTGATCTATGATCCTACTCCTGAGATATGGTATTTACATACTTCTTACCATCAATAAAGACCTTGCTTCCTCACTGACACATCAAATGGACACTTACTCTGATACCACATTGTAATGTCCCAACCCGGGTGGCACGCAATGGTACCCCAAGACGGTTCTCCACATGACCTCAAGCGCATATCCTCGTATTATAGAGGCTTCTGACTATCTGTGGGTGTATGTTATTTCAGTCGTTGGGAGACTATACCCTCATTTATAAATGTTTAACACTAGAAAAAGTAAATCAGCAATAGCGGAAGAATATTTAGTAGTAGAAATGTCACAATAATAATCAAGACTAAAGAAATACTGAAATTAAATGGAATCATGACATGTATATATATAAATATAAAGTTCCTAAAAAATAAATTGGAAGAATAGATGATAGTGACTCCCATGTGGGTCCCAAACCATGTTTGGTTACATCAACCAAGCTCCATCCCAAATCAGCAATCTACACCGGTTCACAAGACCTTAACCTCTCCTACAACAACAAGGAATATTTGGGTGCCGATTAGGTTGCCTAAGTATGCTGTGAGTACAATATAGTAGGCCATGACCAACAACATCTAAAATATATCTAGTCTACAAAAAGTGTATGCATGTATATAAATAAAAATAATTACAATGAAAAATTTAACTGTTATCAAATTATAAATTTGTCTTTATTAACCACATATATTATCTTATTTGAATATTGTCACACATTCAATTCACAATTATCAATACATATTTATACGTAGTGTAGAACATGATGTTTAACACTCAAAAACCCATCGGTGCAGAATTCCATTTCTAATACCCAAAATCCACTTTATTGTTATTTATAATTGGTGTAGAAATCCATGTATAACACCACAAATCTCATCAATATATATAGATCTATCAATGGTTTAGAACGCCATATCTAAACCCCAAAACGCCATTGCTGGGGAATGCCATATTTAACAACCAAAATCATGTTCTGTTGTTTATAACTTTAGTGTATAACTCCATGTCTAACACTTAAAATATTATCCATTAATTAATTCATAAATTAACTAATCGAGTCAGTTAATTAATTCAATAACTAATTAACAACATCAATTTATTTGAAATTAATTCTATAATAAATAAACCCACCAAAATCTAAAAATTAAAAATTTAATTATGAAATTAATTATTATAGATAAAAAAAAGACAACTTGATAATTAACTCAACATTTAATTAACCTATGTTTTCAATCATTTATATTGATAATTAATTTACCAATTAATTATATTTATTTATCATTCAAAAAAACTCCAAAAACATTATAAATTCTCACAATTATATATCTAGTTCCACATACACCAAATAACAAAATTTGAAATCATTAATAATTAATTAATTTACCAATTTAATTAATTTAATAAGAGAACTCAATTTCTAAACAAAACATGAAATCCATCAATTTTCATAAAAGATAACAAACCATGAAAAGGGGATTTAGAAATTAAACCACCTACCATATTTCAAATTTTATCAACACATCAATAACCAAAGTGTGGTACTGTCTATTTTGAGTAGAGAAAAATAAGAGATGAAGATAACAAAAACTGACATTATCCGCTGAGAAATATATTATGATAATATCATTGATAATATCATTTAATAACTCAATATTATTTCTTTATAAATATATTTGTTATTATTTCACAAAAAAGACAAAATAATAGTTAGTCAAATATAATTTTTTCAAGTCATTATTTGATAATTTATTATATAAACAATGAAATTATTAGTTTTTAGAAAGGTGTTATCATTTATAAAACAATTCTCTTTTTCCTTTTTTCAATCTACTTTTTTCAAAAAATTATTATTATAAAGGGAGAGGAAAATAAATACGATAGAATAAATCATAAAATATATATTAAATAAAAGAAGGGGAACCTGTTGATGTGAACTAGGTAGAAGCACACATGGAATTCACATAGAAAAGGGGTTTTGCAGTGGTCTCAGCTGAGGAGGAAGATGAAAGCAGATTTTGTAGAGAATCACCAGAAATGATCTAACACGACCCGATCTAACCCGTAAAAAAGGATAGTGTAATGGGGGGATCTAGAACCATTCGACATCATGAAATTACTTATATTAAAACTCCACATTTGAAATATGCTTCGTCCATTTCATAATATAAGAGTGATTTATTTCCCGTAGAATAATTTTCTTGTATTATTGAAATTAAAACATTCCACAAATAAGGTTTCATGATTGATCGGTGTACAAAAATAGAGATTAATATTTGGGGAAGGCGATTGAATAGTGAAACAGTTTTTTTTATTAATTAATTTAATTATTTAATTTAATGAAACTATTTTAATTTTTCACTTAAAAAATAAGTCCTTTTTATATAAGAAATATAATATACCAAGGGTAAACTCCCCATTATGGACACATTGATGGTCTCCGATTTTTCATAAGACACATGGTCTAGGGTAAAACCCTCATTCCAGGCCCATTGGTTGTGTCATATTTCTCATACTACACACCGTTTGAGAGATTTCCAATTATTTTTAAGAAACTAGTATATTAAATATTATCTAATAATGTAATATCATGAGTGAGTCATCCAAATCTCTGACACCTATGAATGTGATACCATTCTATGGGTATACACAATGTTTCAGATCTAATAATGATATTATATTTTTCATATGATACGCCTTTTAAGAAATTAAATTATATTAAAAATTTTACCAAAGTTACTATAATATAATTAATATTTTTATTTCTCCTTCTCTGAGGATTTAAAAGCCTGGGAATCTCACACAACCCAGTGTTGACTGTAAAAAGTTCCAAAAAAATATTACAATTTTTTATCTTGGAATTATTTCTGATGAAATTCCTTTAATCATTTATTAAGTTGTTTCACCAACGAATCCTTTTTTATTCCACATATAGTATTTATAATATAAAAAATAAACAACTCAAAAGAAAAAATAGATGGTTAAAGGACAAAATCTTAAATTTTCTCCTCATATTCTAAACAAATGAAACTTTGTATGAGATATATTAATTTAAAATCATCATCAAATATGTTTTTTCATTTTATTTTACTTATTTAATGGATTTTCATAAATATATTATTGTGGATAAATAAAATTCTATTATACATATTATAAGCTATATATTTTTATTGAACCAATATATAAACATTATATTAAATAAAATGATATAAGTTCATGATAGTCGTAAAAACCGCCAAAATAAATTAAATTATTATCATTAATGTTTTTTGTAATGAATCATACTCATATCATAAAAATTGATATATGGTACCATTTAAAACTAAGAAAACAAATTAATACCATTTCATTACACTTCCAGAGTTTTAATTACATTTGAATGGAAAATCCATAATGAAAAAACCACGAAAACCATGAAAAGAACACATCATAAACAACAAAAATAACAAAATATTATCAATAAATTGGTCAAAAAATGTTATAAAAAAATAATATAAGGAAATATATTTGTGAATATGATTATATAATATATTAATAACTCTTTATAAACCATTATACAATTTTTTTTAACATGTTTGAAGGAATTAAAACCCAAGGTAAGAGATTTTTCATTAAAATATCTCTTTAAAATTTATATTTTTACTGATTTCAAAAGAAAATTATAATATTATTATATTATGATTATGTTTTGGTTCATGGGAATTATTTAGGAATAATTTTGGGATCTATATCTCCCTCCAATTAATTGGTTATGTTTATTTTGGAAGATGATCGTAATTATTATTCCATGTGTAACTATGTTTGTTACACCATTAGGTAGTCGTGAGGATTACATCATATGGTATCCTTGAGGGATTCAATCAAACTTAGATGCGATGGTTGATAATAATATGGTATCCATGAGGGTTAAAATTTATACTTTGTAATTCCTTATGTTAAATAAAAGGTTTTTTATGTTTTCAAGGTTTTATGAAAATCTCTTTTTTTCACAATGTGTATGATCCTTATGGGTGATAAGTATGTATTTGTTAAAATGATTTCATATGTTAATAAGTATTCATGAAATAATGGTTTATTTCCTAATTTTTATTTCCCCTAATGATATTTTTGTGCTCTTCCCCTATTTTAATTTTTTTCACATGGTATACTGATGAGTAAAAGAATTGAATAAAACAAGCTATATGTTGTAATAATTTTCCTAGAAAATATTTCTTGTTTTATTATAAAATTTTGTTTCCTAGAATAAAATTTTACGTGTTTATTGGTTCCCACTTTGTATGCTTGTGGGTTTATATGTATGAATTATTTTCTAATTCTCTAAAACTCTAAACTAAAATGTTCTTTCGTATTGTAATAAAAAAGAATTCTAAAAGAATTTACATGATTATGTAATGTTTATGGTTGGGTAATTATAGAAATATAAGCATAACAAGATCATATGGCTCTGCCAAAGTGATAATAAAATTAGAAGATCATATGATACATATCAAAGATCTTAATAATAAGTCATGGATTAATGATTGGAACTTTATAAGACAAAATTCAGAAAAAAATATTGGACATAATCCATGAGAACATAATAGATGATTAAGACATGGAATTTAGGAATAAGCATATAAAATCCTATGTTAAGGATAACTACAAATACATTTTTTTCTTCTAAGGATTGGTATAATTACAAATTTACCAACATTAGAATTGGGATTACCTCTAGTGTACACTCTTTTTTAGGCTTCGGTTTCCCTCCCATGTACCCTCTTATTTTTAGCTTGGGATGCCCTCTTATGTATCCCTTTGTATTGGTCTTGGGATTCCATCTCATTTACCCTCTTTTTTTGTTATTGTGATGCCCTCCCATGCATCCTCTTGTTTCTTCCTTGGTATTCCCTCCCATATACCATCATTTATTTTGGATTCAGATTCCCTCTGATGTAACATCTAGTTTCATGCATTGTATTCCCTCCAGTGTACCCTCCTGTTTCGGGCATGGGATGCCCTTCCATGTACCATATAGTATTAGGATTGTGATAGAACCAGTCTACCCTATAATATTATATAATTTCCATCAATTAACTATTTATTTAAGGGAGATATATTTCACCCCCATCAAATAATGAAGTCATATATACACAATTAACAAGACAAAAAAATTCATCTTATAATGACCCATAAAAAGAGATGGGTTTCATAAATATCATATCAAAACACATGAAATAAAATAGGTATCATAAATAATTCATCATATCATATCATATAAAAAATATATTGGTTTCATAATCATTTAATCCTATAATAAAAAATTAATGGAAGTAGGTATCATAATAATTTATCATGGTATAATTTGCAGATGAAAAATATGTTTCATGTAAATATATTTGAAACATTATTTTTCCATGGAAATGAAAAAAGATGCATTAAAATAATTCCCTCAAAAAATAAACTATATAGATAAAGAATATCAAGGGTATCATTTTATTATATCCCTAGTAATGAATAATAATATCAAATTATTTCAACACTAATGTAGAAGGATTTTGAACGAAAACGTGGAATTGTTCGTAAGGAAAATAAATTTTCATTGGTAGTCATATAAAATTTTAAAAATCTATTGATTTTAAAACCACATTGGGAAATTAAGAATTAATATTTGAAACTAATTTAATAAATTTTTGAAGAGAAACATCTTTTCCCATTTTAAAAACAATTTTTAAAACATAAAGCATTTGGAAAACCTATTTCTCATAAAATAACCATGTATAATTTTAAAGAAATTTTAGAAACCTTTTAATAAAAATAGTTATTTTTTATTTTAAGTTATTTTTCATGAAAATATTCATAATAAACCATTTAAAATAATTTTAAATAACTTATTTTTGAAAATACTTGTTGTTTATGAAACAAATTTCTTATCGAAGATAGAAATAATGTCTAATATCCACAAGTAGTTTTTCATAATAATAATAATAACTACCAAATAGAGTAAAAATTATTCAATTATATAAATATATAATGAAAAAAAAGTTAATAAAATTATTGATATCTGTTGAGATATGGACCGTAAGATTTCAGTAATGGAAATATATTTGTAAATAATCTCGATAAATGATGAGATTGTAACAATATGCTCTTACCGCCATAATAACATTAAATAATAATACCCAAGAGAGAATAAAAATATATAAACATATAATATCACAAAAATAATAATATTAACGATTTAAAATGTCAATGGTACAATATATACAACTCATAAAAGAATATAGGTGCGAAGAAAAACACGTCTCTCTAAGAAGGAAAATTGTTACAAAATTACCTTATTGATTTTGTAACAATTTAAACGTAAAATCCATGAATGATATATAATAAAATCGATATGTAAAAAATTTAATTTAAGTATATTAATAATAGAATACATTCATGTGAATTATGTACACAACATATAATAAATAAGTGGTTAATAAATAATATGTCTCAAACAAACAATAGTGAGAATAAAAATCCCTTTACTACATGGGTGACGTTTGAAACATGATTACTATAAAAGAATGACATCAACTGAAAAATTTAGCATCATGTAATAAATTTAATTCATTATATAACATGTCATAAGGTTTTATATAAAAAAAATAATAATTGTAGATTATCGCATATATCTCCCCGAAATAATGTGAAACGAGAAATCCCTTTCCTTAAGTCTTGAATTTCTTCATACATATTAGAACATCATGTATAATAAGTATAATTTTATATGAAATATACCATATAACCATATTATTGTATAAAATAGCATATATGATTTTATTTTATCCTTATATTAGCTGTTTATTAATAATTTTTTGTTAATGTTACATTTCATGTAATATCCACTTTATTTTTCATATATGCTTTGACTTGTTATTGTTTATAATCTTACATAGATAATTATTTAAGTATTTTTAGTATGAAAAAATAATTTAAATATCATATATATCCATTATATAAATATTTATTATAATCCATAAAATATATAAATATTGAATGGAATACATCGTTCAATGAGAAGGTAGGCCATACACACACATGAATGTTTCTTCTGTTTTATTTTCATATTGAATGAATGAAAGTAAATGAAAAATGTATATATACATATATTATTTTATTTTAAATTTATTATTATTTCATATATATCATATAATTTCACTATACCCATCTTTAATACATTCCATGTAAAGTGTGAATCAATCACATCACTTTAAGGAGTCAATAGTCTACACATCCACAAATGAAGTTAGTGTATTTACAATAAATTGAATGTTTGAAGATATGTGTCATATAAAAAAATCATAAATACATAATTGTTATTGTATATATCTTATAAAATATAAAGTAATTATTTATTTCTACCCTTGAAAGGTGGAAATGGAAGAAAGAACGAAACTAGTTCACAGGGTGGTAGTCCAATGTTTGTACAAAAGATGATTGTGTATCCCATTTGATGGATGTGTGTGTCAGTTAGGTATGAACCCTAAGATAAAAACATATAAATATATTTTGGATATTGGTTTTATTACAAAACAATGAAATTAAAATAATTTATAATGTGGAGAAAGAAATAAATACTAAGAGTTTGTTGAAGGATGATACCTCTTCTTTGGGTAACTCCATTGGGTTTGCACCAAAGGGATTCCTTGTTTAGATTTATGAATGTGGATGATTCTTTTATGAATTTCAGGGTTTTAGGAGTGTATTTTTTCTAGGTTTTTTCATGATAAAATTTCTTTAGAGGTGTGATGCCAGGTAGAGGATAGTTGGCTTTTTATATGTGGGGAAAATAAAAATTTGGTTTGCAGGAAATGATTTGAGTAATCTGCACGTTTTTCATTACCCCCAAGGGTTTAATATCTTCAATTAAAGATCCCTAGAGGTTTTATTTTATAAATATTTCTATAAAAATAATTATAAATATGAATGGACACTTTGAAAACTTATATTCAATGTTTAGTCACTAATTAAGCTCATTTTTACCGTAATCGCTATTGTCAATTACCAATACATTTATTAACATTTTTTTATAAATAACAATGTTGAAAATATAATAAATTATAATTTTCTTATAATTACAAATATGGATTCAATTATTCATTATTATTATCATAGATGAAGAATAAATTAATTTAAAATTAATCTCAAATACTAGATGAGACATCTGGGTTTTATAGCGAAAATGTTCAAAAATATGATTGTTTTTATGTAAAAATTAATTTTTAAATCGATTATAATGACCCAAAATATTTTAATAGATGTATAGTGGATATAAATATAATTAGAAACAAAATTATATTTTTATTTTACTATATAAATAAATTATATGATAAAGCAATTTTCAATTAAAAATAAGTGTTTTCCACTATTAATCAAAAATGAAACTTGTCAGAAAAAAATTAACAAAAAGATAATTTTGATTTTATCATTTATAAAATGAATTTAATTTTGTAAAATAAAAACTATTAATGTGTAAAAAATTATATGTAAAATAAATGTTTCATTAAAAGGAGATAAAATTAACTTTTTAAAAAATGGATATTTTATTCATACGTTTAGATTTATTATTATATTATTATAATAAAATATATTGGATGAGTGTAAAAAATTTGTCTGAATATATAATATATAATTTTTTAAAAAAAATTCATAAAAGTGGTTTCTTTATATTATTGAGATAAAATGGTCTTTATACATACCAAAATAGTTCTCTTAGAATAATAATTTAATTATTTTCAAAATGTTCTTACTTTCACTTTCAAATAATCGATTACATAATGTACCATTTTATATATATGGTTAAATAATATTTTCAATCATTATTAATCTTTTTTGTATCTTCCATTTTAAATGATAGGTGATAACTATAATAATATTTAAACTACAATATTATAATTACATTGTTCTTTGGAAAAATAATCATCCTTCCACGTAATGAAATATGTCTAAGGGACTCAGTATTGAGCGTAAAAAAAGAAAAAAAGAGTTTTGAATTTACATGAAGCTAATCTATGGGTCACATGTAGCACCATATTGACATAGTATTATATATAATTCATGAAAAACATATTTATTTCATATAACAATTTATATATTCAATTATGTGTTAAATGAAAAATATAAGAATGATTAAATTAATTAAAAATTATAATTTTGAAAATTCATGGTTGTTAAATTCTACCCTTCTTAAAAATATTTTCCCCTCAAAATTAATTTGATACATCAAAGGTTTAAATCGTAAACTTTTCATTCATATAAACCTACATTGTAAAAATAAATACTAAAACATCTTTTAAAAAGGGAATGTAAGAAACAAAATGGTTACCCTAAGTAACTCATGAATAGATTTCCATAGAAGAGAAAATTGGTGAGAATTGAAATCATTTTCATGGAAGATAAATCTAAATGTAAAATTCTATGGTAGAGTGATAGAGAACATGGTTAAGAGAAAGTCAACGATAAAAAACTATAAATTTGTGATAATCTATGAGACTATTTTGATCATCTCAAATTAAGGTTCTAGGGTAAGATTTTAAGATTCAACATCCTTCTACTATATTTTAAGATCATTCAATGGAATATATAGTTACATCATTTCAGCAAAATCCCACCTTATGGTTGTACCTTGACCAATTTCCACTTAATCTATTACTCTATGAAATGGATGTAAATTTTTCACTCTATAAGTAATAATAGATCATGACATCCATTCATTGAATGATACATCAATCTATATATATTTATTTATCATCAAAAACAATTATTAGCACTGGTCACCCAATTTATATATATCTTCATATAGTGAGATAATACAAAAATATCTATAACCTTATATGAAGATTGACATAAACCATTCCATAAATGGTCGAACATAAATACTTCTTAAATATGAAAATACACAAATTGAGAAAGAAGATCACTAAATTTATCAAAAATAGATTCGCATTGATCCCCCCATAAATCACAAATTAGTTTTTTATTCACATTCCAAACATTTGAATACCTTCATAATGTATTCTCTTAGAAGAAGTTAATTACCTAAATCCCCAAAACACATTATTGAAAACATATATTATATCTTACATTAATTATTACTATAAATATTCCCTAAATAAAAAAAGTTGTAAACTTCAACTCTGATAACATAGATTACTTTTTCAATAAATCAATAATCAATTCCATGGTAATCAATAATATCCAAATTAAATTATCCATTTCAATCATCTCTTTAGCCAAGTGAAATTTGTTTCTAAACATTATGAAAACATTTCGGGTTACCTTACCTTTAGAAAATATCACTTTCCCATCAAATCACATTACAATTCCATTATCTTTATTCATTCAATCATTTAATGAAAAATTACATAACCCTTGAATTTAAATATATGTACATATAAATCATCTAAATTTATTCTCAAACCATTACATATGATCCATCATCTTATTACTTAACACCATTTTACCATAATATGAAATATGATTATTATTTTTTGGTTATACATCCTCAATTTAACTAGTCCTATTAATTTTAATGTAAAAAATATATTATAACCTACCATTCCATTCATATATCATTACAACTCTCTTCATCTTCAGTAGTATAATAAATAATCTTAGAAACATCCATATTTTCTTCATGATATTTCCACTTATGAAATTGGTTTTCATAATTATAATTATTTCCACATTTGAATCATTCAAAGCCAGGACTACATTTTGTCAATGATTTCCATCATCATTTAGAACAGCTAATGCCTAGGAGCTTGGTTGAAGACATACTTATTAGCAATGAAAAATAAAACAATATAAGTTATGTATTATAGATGTGGTAGATCATAAATAGAATAAGTAAAATATCAATGATGTTTCTTAGGAATTTAGAATGCATGTGAGCAAGCATGCTGATCCAAAAAAACATCATTTATAGATTTTTTGGAAAACACATATGAAAGTGGATCGAGTTAAGGCTGGAGAACAACATATTTCGATGAATATGAATATGGGCATTGATTTTATTTTAATCTCATTCATGTATAAAAAAATATGATCAAAAAATGATAGAAGTTTAATGGAAGGATTTGAATGAATATGATCTAGAGGAATACCCATGAATTTATTGTGGATATTTGAATATTATTTGAGACGTAGCTAAGAAGAAAGGCATGGGATATTTTATTTGTGTGGATAACACGAGCTCTGGCCAGTTCATAGAATGTAAGGGTCTAATTCACATGGGTTATTATGGAGATCATTTTAGATGATCAAGCAACAAAAAGGTAGTCATTGCTGCTAGAGTCATCTGGATCGGTGCCTCGAAAAAGTGTGTGCCATATCCAAGTTCCATAAATCTAAGGATCATCACCATATTTGTGGAATTATAGAACACTCACCATTTCATGTTTCATTATAGCCTCATCGTGATGGTAGTGAAAGTTTTTGATTCTATTCTCATTGGGTTCATCTATAAGGTTACCAAAATCTTATTTATGATAGTTCCATAGGGCCTATTCTTGTATATTCTTGGGTAGTTATCCGTAACAAGTTAAGGTGGATCAAACATAAACTACATGATTTGGAGAAGAAAATTCCTCATATTGATCAAGACATGTTTATTCATAAAAAGGAGGTTGAGTGGCTTGAAAAAAGACTTGATGGTGCATGGGATGACATGGTCTTCGAGGATATTTCTACCAAGAAAAACACTATGGAAGAATTAATCCTAAAATAAGAGAACATTTCTTGGGAAGGCCTAAGGGTGACATGGATTAATGAAGGGAAAAACAATTCGACCTAAATTCATGCATTTAATAATGAATTAAGGTGGTTTTCTAAACAAAATATTCTTCTTTAAGATGAATCATACATGGATGATAGAAATATGGATGGAAATTTGGCCTTCTCCTTTTTCAAAAATCAACTTGTTGGTCTCAACCTAAGTTTTGGTGATGGTTATCCTAGTGGGAAAGCAGAACTTTTGGAGGTATTTCATAACATGATTTCTAACCGTGAAAATGACTTCTTGGATGTGATACCTAATGATAAAAATATTTATGATTCTATGATGAATCTCACCCCAAAGAGTGCTCGAGGTCCTAGTGTCTTTTTGGTTTCATTCTATAGAGGGTCATGGGAGGTGATTAAGGTTGATATAAGTATGGCCATTTGGGACTTCTTTTAGGGAGGTTTAATTCCATGGGAGCGGGTGCTACAACTCTGGTTATGCTTCCAAATATCAAATACCCATATTATATTCATAACTACAGGGTTGTAAGCTTGTGAAAATTTTCAAAAAAATTATATTGATCATTATCAATCAGTGGTTGTTTGTATATGATCCATGATAGATATCCATTGAGAATCAACGTTTTTTTAAAGTAAATTCTATTCAGGTAGTGGAAGTCTTGGCCCAAGAAATGATCTCGGATATTAACATAAAAAAACATGGATCTAACATTGATATTACATTGGATTTTAATCAAACAAAAGACTAAATGGAATGTGGTTTTATCAATATGGTTCTTAAAGGTATGGTATTCTCCACTTAGGCTATAGATATTATTATTCTATTCCTTAGCTATTCTTGGATGAATGTTTCTTCCAATGGAAAAATATATATGGTTTACTCAAAACATCTCACAGGCCCAGAAAAGGGAACCCCATATCCTCTACCCTATTTCTCATAATAAAAAATCCCCTAAGCCAACTTATTAATAATAAAATATCCATGGGAGACTTTCTGCATTACATAAGGAAAATGAAATAACCTTCAATATCTCATCTAATATTTTTAGATGACACACTTATTTTTTAATGCAAGTAGAAGATCGGTTGGGGTTATATCCCACATCCAAGATAAATAATATTTCTGGAGTGTGCAGTCGATCAATATATCCAAGTGAAATTTATACATTTCATACAAATGGTGTGACATGCAGGCTTCATCCCTATAAAACAGTCTAGATATAAGGAGGGAAACATTTCCAATGGTTTACCTATGATCTCCAATCACTCCTGGACGAATCTGGATTTGATGCATTGATAGTATTTAAAATAATATTGTTAGTCAGGTTCTCAACTGTAATAACTAATTCCAATCATTTATAGGTTGGATAACTTCAATTAATAGTGTTTGATTGGCCATCCACATCCATGCATTCTCTATATGAATGGTTATAAGGGGTTTCTCACTTATTTTGAAAAAAAATTGGAAAACATTATTTGGGATAAAAAACTGATGTGAATCATCATTAGACCTGGGGGGGATAGACTAGTGAGACCTATTCATAAGGGATCAATCAATGTGGGATTTCTCGCAGATGTTTCTCACTATATACATTCAAGTCTAACGTGTGTTGTTGTGGAGGAACATACTCATTGGGGGAAAATTTTGTCTTATAAAGATGACATGTTATATTGATAATGTTTCAACACATGGTTCTCCCTTATGGTCCTTAAACCATGATATGATAGAAAATATAAGGTAGTATTCAAAATAGATTATAAAAAAAGGGGATTTCACTTTTTGGTATCAAAACTGTGCAAAATCAACCATCAGCTTCCTGGTATGTCCTATCACTATGGTATCTTTTAGGATGACTAGTATGTATCAATGATTCCACAAAGGTATCCTAATTATTAACAATCAGGAGGTTTCTGATCTAATTTACTTAAATTATGACCATGATAAATGCCTATTCACTGCTTCGAGTTCTGGGAATTTTTATACAAAGTACATTCACATGATTTATTTTCATTAGGGACAACAGGCTACCTTGAATATCCAGATATGGTCTGACATAATTCCAACCATGTTATATTTACTCTCATGGAGGATAAGAAATCTGGTTGTACCCACTGATTACCACATGAGGAAGATGTGTATCAGCCTTGAATCCAGATGAAAATTTTGTAGGGTGTATAAGGATATTAGTTAAAATCACATGTTCATTGATGGTGAATGGGATATGGTAGTTTAGAGATTAATTTTTGAGTTCACTATTCTCTTATCCTTGGAAATTCTTGGTTCATATTTTCATGAAAAATGGTTTCACGGTTCAATTTTAATGGGCCTATATAAAGTGGAGAGATTAGTGATTTTAAATTTTGGTTGTTGGTTTATCTGGATGGACAAAAATAAAGATTGATTATAAGGGATTTCTTCCACATGGAGATCTATTATCATAAGAATGAAATCTCTCTTAATTGATCTCATTATCAGTATAATTTTTTTTAATGCACCCTCATTGGGAACCATACATGAAAATGTAGTTGGTGAGAAGCAGTCATGTAATGGGATGAGAGGTAAATGGGTATGCTAGATACCGCAAATTATTTGTTTCAAACATAGCTTTTATGGTTCATGTATTTTGGGTATCATGTGTGGTGGTTGAGGGGATATAGACTACATGGGAAGTGTCCTATTGGGTTTTTTTACTACTATGGGAGGGGAAGCTCTATCCACGAAAAGGCAAAGGCAGTGTACTCAAGACTCATCCTGTTCTCTCATAAGGATCTTTCTATGAATTAGATTGAAAAAAGTTTTGTTATAATCCATGAATTTATGTAGGAAAAAATCTCCCCACCATGGATGACATTCTATATCATCATGAGGTGTTGTTATTGAGTCAACAACAAAAACACCCAGGTGGTGAACATGTGGCGTGAAGGTAATAAGGTGGATGACTATTTTTCATCCTAGTTAGTGGACGTTCAGGCTAATTACATTAATTATTTCCCAAAAACCAATCATATGGAACCAGAGGGATTGAATCTGATAATGGGAGACCAGCATGGTCTCCACTACTTTGGACGTCCCAAATCTTATATCATTGGCCTTGCCTGTGGCCCTGTTTTTGTTGTGGGTGTTCTCTCTTTTTAATAAAAATTTAAGAAATGGTGATGATGACGATGATCACGAATAATTACTTATAGGACTACTAAATGATGAAAACTAATTTTAAATCTATGAGACCATAGTATTATCCTTAGAAACATATCTACTAAAATCCTTATAAATATAAAAATTGATGTCACTAATGATTTCTCATTATAGTTATCGATGGATAACTTATCCTTTCATTCGAAACCAACTACAGTAACCTAGTCTTAATATATCTGGATATTATATAATTTTTGATGAATATGAATGACGTTACTAAAAAAAATTCTAGAAGACCCTAATATTTTAGTTTCATTGGAATTAGGAAATGTAGTATAATAAAATGGTGAAATCTATTAAACACCCCACATAAAGGACTCTTCATTTAAGTATTCCTACAAAAAAATCATTATAACCTTGGTAAATAGAACATAAAAAATATGTGAGCTCAGATGCTTAGTAAGGGTAAACAAGGGATTTATGTAAGCATAACATGATAATATGGGTATGATAACATGATCTCCCTTGATATCAAATATTGTTATCATGAGTCATCGAATAAATATTGGTTGTTCATAATACATGAATAATATGGGAATCATGATCATAATATATGAGAGCATAATAGAGGAATAAAACAAGGAATTGTGGCATAATAATAGAAAATACTATGTCCAGGATACGTACAAAGAAATTTATAATATGTTAGGATTTGTTCAATTAACCATGTACCTTATTTAGGCTTGGGATTCCATCATATGTAAAATCTTATTGCAATCTTGGATGCCCTCGTGTGTTCCCTCTTATTTCATCTATGGGATTCTATCCCATGTACCATTCTATTTTGTTCATAGGATTTTCTATCATATTACCTCGTGTTTCTAGCTTGGGATGCCCTACCATGTACCATCTTGTTTCAGTCTAGGGATTCCTTCCATTTACCCTCTTGATTCGGTATTGGGATTCCTTCTAGAGTACCCTCTTGTTTCAGGCATGAGATTACCTCCTATGTACCAACATTTTCTGGGCTTGGTATTCCCTCTTATATACACTCCTTTTGAGGTCTTGGTGAATAACATGTATACCATCGAAAAACATATAACTTTAATCATTACCCAATGAATTGGATGTAGATATATGACCCACCCATAACATAATGAAATCATACATACATATTCCAAAATATAATAATGTAGACATCATATCTCAACCCATAAAAAGAGATGGGTTTCATAAATGTCATACCCTTAATCATGATATGAAACGGGTTTCCATGACCCTAACCATGATATGACTTGTGCCAACCCCCCCGCCCCCATAACCACCTCCAAAGGCCATGGGATGGTAACATGCACTGAAGGAACAACAACTCAAGGAGGCCTTTACCAACGTACCTACACACACATGCATAGAACCATATCGATGCAACAGTGAATAGGTAAGGAAGTAAAATATGAAACCTACTTTAAGAAAACAAAAACATGTATGGAACCATAAATAGTATATATATTGTAATGTAAACTGAAAGATAATAGGGGAAAATTCACGCCCAACTGTAAAGTTTCCCAACCTAATAGTAAAACTAAAATTATAGCTAATGAAGAATCCATGTTCTTGAAACGCACGATGTGACCACCATACACGATCGAATCTATCGTAACCTAGAGCTCCCCCAAAGTCATGATAAAACCTATGCATTGTCTGCATATGGCATGATACATTCAAGAAAATACTATTCAGGGGTGAGTATAAACATACCAAGCTGGAATCCCCCAAAAAAAGATGGAGTAGTAAGAGATAAAATAAGAAAGGGAGTATATCAAGTGGGTAAAATTATAGTAAATGAATGTAGCTCAACCCAACAAGTAAGTGAAGTTATCCAACACAATCATAATTATCTATAGATAGGGAGTAGATTAGTTTATTGTCGAGTCTTCACAAACAATAGTAGAAGAGTAGTCTCATCCAACCACACGAATCTAAACATAGAAATCACATAGAATAACTTTTTTGTCTTCTCCTCTCATGGAATAAGAGTAACTGTAACTCGAATAGTGGGTTTTATATTGGATATATATATATATATATATATATATTAATTCCTATAATCCCAAACAAGGGAGTAAGGGGATCTTCATATCATAGACCATCCAAAGAAAAATGTCTCCAATTGTCCCAAAAGTAACCACCATCGATACAGAACATTTGCCACATATTCCATGAACTACAAGTTACAGGGGCTCAATCACCACACCTCAATAATATCATCTTTAGCAAGGCTTGTCTCGTCCACATGATTTTAGGCAATGTAACAAGTACATGTCTCGATGGGGAAATCACACCTATTACAGGTAAACCCAATGTAATGTAAAGTAATGTCTCGTCACTTATCCATATTTAGAAAGAGTAAAACCAAAGTATAGGACGCACACCCTTGTGCATGTGAGGGATTCTACTCTTAAAATGCATCATAGTGGACCCACACCATGATAGGTCAGAGGGATTCCACACATGTTCATAGTGGACCCTCACCCTATTGTTTCAAGATGATTCCACTAAAAAGTATATGATAGAGGACCCATTCCCAATTAAATGGGTTATCAAACTCTTTTTCATTGAATAACCACATCCTAGTGCATTGGATGGATTCTACTCTGATGTAACTGATAGATCCTCGCATCATTGAAGTAATCAAACACAGCTAGTCTCAGCGTCAGGATTAGAAAACATACAATGGACCTTCTAATGATATTATTTTCACGCTTCCATATTTAATTTTATCATTAGTAAATCTTTTTGCATAAAAATAGATGAAACTGGAATGATACGTTCTGAAAAACACCTATGGTAGACTATTCACTATCCCTAATCAGACATCTGATAGAAACGTTTTGTAATGACTCATTATGATCAAATTGAGTCTCTTCGGGCCCATGAATCAGTCCTAAACTTATGGATATGGATTTAACCATTGAGATAATCTTAGAACAAAAAATTGGATTGACTATTGGATCATCGAAAATAGATGTCAGGTGAAAAAGTTGTATTTCACCACAATGCCCCCCCAAATTGACTTCCATTTAATCCCCCAACATTCATATTAAATTTTTTCCCAAGTAAAATGGTCTCCAAACCACTGAAATCATTTTAATCGAACACTTCATGTAGACTTCACATTTTAAACAAGAAGCCCAAATAATAAAAATTAAATTTTTATTAATAAACTCAAACATTTTTCAGAACTGAGAAATAAAAATGAGGCTTAAAATTCAGAAAATGTTAGCAAAATATTCATATCAAAGAGAGAGGCTCTTAGGAATATATGACACATTAATAAGATTCCTAGTTTAGGATAAAAATGTTTTTAAAGGTCCCTCAATCCTTAATGGGCATGACTGACCCAATTTGTCTGAACCCCTATGCCTGGGCTAGCCCACCTACAGGCAGCCTACCTAGGTCTATGAAACCACTCTTCTTGCCTCATTATTCCACCTTTCCTCAGTTCCCATATTCTCCATATGACCACCTCCGTCCCCTGATGTCCCCTCGTCAACACGGTCACCCACATTCATTGGTCTCTTCCTGACACCTCTGCACCATCCAGATCATACTAGAACCCCATCCTACCACAACGAAACCACCCCACTGGCCTCAAATCCTCTACCTGACCATGCTTCTAGACTTTTCCTATGCTCTTCCATCCACTCCATCCACTAGACCGCCTAGCCTAATGTCACCCCACACCACTGGCATGCCATGCTGGCCGACTCCCGTGACCACCATTTCCATGCCGCTCGCCATTTCCATGTTTCACCATCACTGATGCTGCTTCAGTGGAACTATAGTAGTCTATTACATGGACCACTGGTCTTCATCTGTTCTCCCAATGGGGAATTCATCAATAGATCAGGGACCCTCAAGTTGAGGGCTTCATAGCATCGACCACTATTCATTGATCAAATGGTGGGTTGATTCCCCCAAAAGTGGGTGGCAAGCATTAGTAAAGAACTGATGAAAAACATGGTTTTTTATAAAAAAATTGATTATCATGCTTCTGGGTTCATCAATGATTAGAGATTGAAAGGGACAAAATACGAGGAAAGGAACAAATATTCAATTTAAAACATGAACCTGAACTCAAAAAAAGAAAAATTATTCCCTTGATTAACATGTTTATTGATGCTGACGCATTCATTACCCTCCTGCATCGATCTATCATAAATCCAATGATGAATATCCACAATTTCTAAAAGAATAAAAGAGAGATAGGGGTTTGTGGTGAGAAATAGAATCTTATTAGGGGATGAACATAATCCTAATACCCTAATTATCTATTTATAGAATACACGGGAATCCGTAAACAATCGTGAAATCTGAAACCTCTGTGCCTTCTGATTTTCTCACTTTCATAGGTGAAACAAAAAATTAAAAATTCAATGGTGGTCTCAGTTTTACAATAATATCCCATGATAATATCTTATTTGATTCGGTGTTAGGGGAAAATAATTATGTTTAATTATTTTATTTACAATTCCACCTTGGAGGGTTTTTCTATATATGTCATGTGCTGAAAAAGGTTAGGTCCTACCTAGGATTAATGGCACATTCAGTACTCAAATATTCTTTTGTATTCCTAATCATGGATACCATTTTTTATTTATCCAATTTCATTTTCATGCATAGTATGAAACATACTTAATATTTTTATAAAACTAATTTTAGGAAAATAGGGCATCATATTTTTATTCCATCTCAGCACCCATCTCTAGAAATATATATAGAAATATGTTACTATATTACATTGTGAAAACTAGATCTTTACATCATTTCATATATCAGTATTTTCATCCCCAAAAATCCAAATCATGGAAACAAATGGGGAAACTGAGCAAACATCTAGATCCCATTCCCAAGAACTCTCTTTC
Source organism: Viscum album (assembly GCA_963277665.1). Lineage (NCBI taxonomy): Eukaryota > Viridiplantae > Streptophyta > Magnoliopsida > Santalales > Viscaceae > Viscum > Viscum album. Next base: position 780,006,156 of record OY728158.1, read on the forward strand.
ACATTTATATGCTGCCATATCACATGGACCAAAGGGATGAACCGTCCACATAAGGTTCTCTCATGTTGATCATCTACAACCACCGAGTGATCTAAAAAGGTGTCTATATTTTTAATATCAATCTCACCCTATTTTATGACATGTGTATGATCATGAATGTATTGCCTCAACTACAACACATAGAAAACATCATGCACCTAATCCAGCACCAGGGGTACAGGAAAATTGTTAGCAACTTTACTAACCCTCCACATGATCTTGAATGGCCCGATGAATCTCATGGATATCTTTCCTTCCCATCCTATCCTAGTAATTCCACATTATGGGTAATCTCTCACAATGATGTGGTCTCCTTGGTCGAACTCCAAGGGCCTATAGTGGTGGTCTAAATAATAATTTTTCCTTCTCTAGGCCATCTTCATCCATTCATAGAGGAATTTCACTTTCTACATCATCACATGCACCAAGTCTGTGCCCACAAGGGATGACTCTCAAAACACCATCCAAAAAAGATGTGACATGACATGTCTTCTGTATAGGACCATTAAAGGTTTCATGTCGATGGTAGAGTGGTATCTGTTGTTGTAATCAAATCCTACCAAAGCCAGGTGATCCATTTTTCTCCCAAAAAATCTATCCAGCAAGCTCTCATTATATTATTCAGCACCTTGATAATGTGATCAGTCATCCCTTGGTTCTAAGGGTGGATGTATATACTCATCCATGACTCGTTCTTGAATTACTCTTGCATGATTCTCCACAACTGTGACATAAACCACACATCATAATCAGAAACAATAATTGAGGGAACCATGTGACGTCAGAAAATTTCTCATAAGTACAACTGCCTCAAACACTCCGTAAATATTTTCCACCTAAGATAAAGGATGTACATAGACTTGGTGAGTTCTTACACTACCACTAAGATGGGGTCACGACCCTTTGCTGTGTACAGAATCCATTTGATGATGTCCATGGATTTGTCATCCCACTTCCACTTCGGCATGTTGAGAGGCTACAATAATCATGCTGGAAGATTATGCTCAACCTTCACCTACTGAAATGTAATGAATTGTGAGATGAAATCATCAATTATCTATCTCATGAAACCCCCCCCCCCCCCAAAGTGCCCTAAATATTCCTATAAATCTTCCCCACATCATGATGTACAAAAAAGGGAGAAGTATGGACCTCCCACATCACTTATTCTAAAATCAATGTTCTCCCCTAAAATAATATTTCATGATTATCGTCCTATGTATACCCATAATGAACATCACCTAGGTATATCTAGTCTTTAATAACATCACATTTGATATCCCCCAGAAATGACTCTCTCACATACTCAATAAACGAAGGAGACATGACCATTGATTATAGAAAATTTGTACCCTCCTGCTCCAACGAGGTTAGCTGTAGAGAAGCTAACTACTTTGAGGCATCCCAAACATTGAAATAATGATACTTCCTATTAAGGGAATATAATGATTTTTTCCCCTTATATGAGTATAGAAATTGTCAAATTCATAGTCTGGTAGGAACTCCAACCAGCGTTGCAACCTCATGTTCGGATCTCTCTGGGTAAAGATGTACCTGATTCTCTCGTAGTTTGTGTAAACCACAAAGCACTCTCCCAATAGGTTGTGTCTGTAAATCCTCATGGAGAAGACCACCATTATGTGACCAAAGTCATTAATTTCATCATTATGCCCATGGGGTCTCAACATCTTCAACACCTATTAAATTAATGAATGTTTTTTCATCAAAACACAATCAATCCAACCTCTTAAGGCATCACAGTACAATAAGAACTTAAATCCTTCCTTAGGTAGTCTTAGAGCTGGAGAGCTCATTGGGCTCTAACTAAACTCATATAAGTACCTTAAACACTCCTCAGAATAGGTAAACCGTTATCCCTTACATGTTAGAGAGTTATAGGGGGATTTGATCCTTGATAAGTCATCCAAAATGCTTCAGTAGTACCGATCCAAACAATGTAAACTCGTCACATCTAACAAATTCATGGGTGGATCCCAAGCATGCAATAACATGATATTCTCTGGATCGAAGACTAAAATATATTCAACGATAAAACTCCCTAGAAAGTTAACATAATGTATCCGTAACTGACACTATGAAAGATTTCCATAAATCTGATTCTCTTGAAGTAAATCAAGGACTATCCTCAGGTTTGTTGAATGTGCATCCTCTGATTCATTGTAAACAAGTATTTCATCAATGAAGACAAAAAAACAATTCCATGTATGGATGTATGACCCTGTTCATCAAAACATGAAAAAGGTGGGGGATTTTTTCACACTAAAGTGAATCATTAGGTACTCATAATTACTGTAGAAAAAAAGAAAGGAAAACTTCATAATATCATCCGTGAGAATCCATATCTAGTGGTATCCATATCTATGATTGATCTTGGAGAACCCTATTACACATCACAACTGGTGGAAAATTTCGTCGATCCATGGTAATGGGTACCTATTCTTTATAGCGGCCCGATTTAGACGATGATAATCCACACAATACCATAAATCCCATATGACTTCTTCACGAATAGAACCAAAGTCGCCCAAGGGAAAAAATTGGTCTGATGAAACCCTTCTTACAAATATAATACAAATATATATGTGTTTCCTGAAGCTTTTTAGGTGTTATCCGATATGAAAAATAAGATATCAGGGGATGTAAATGGTTTCAAATCAATGAAAAACTCCAATGGTCCCCTCATAGGTAGTCCTAAGACATCTTTAGGGAATACATCTATGTAATCCTTTACAAATTGAGGAATCTAGGAGTATAAATAGTCTGCTGCACTAAGGGACACCCTCTCTATCTTTAGTAAAAAATTATGTAGTCTCTTTCTCACAACAGTAACCTACCTTTCTATGAGCCCACATTCACCAAGAAAAGTGAAAATTATCCAATCAGTGTGCAGAGATTTTACTAGCCTATGGTGATAGTCAATATGTCTTGAACCATACAATGACAATACATGCCCAGAATGATGTCAAATCGTTCCATCCTGATGAGTAGTACATACCATGTGAACAATTATATTCCAAACAATATCTATCACTACTAGAAGATAAATGATATAGAAGATGTTCTTCTTGTAAGAACCTCGATTCAAATCCATTATTATAGAACCTCTATAGGGAGATCCAACTCCCATACGATGAGTATCATGATAAAAGAGTGATTGGATCCTATGTCAAGTAATACTGATGCAAGAGTTTAATACCCACAGAGCATAACTCAAATCATCTCATATGTTTGAGGATCACAGACATCTATAGCCTACAAGTATCCTCATCCTCAGCTGCTAGCTCTTTGAGCCTAATTTGGGCCACCCAGTGGTGCTGGTTGGAGAATCTCGTAGCCTCATCCCCCACCTCTAGATCCTCTGGATCCTCTACCAGCACTACCTCCCTAGAGACCACCATGGTCATGGAACTGCCTTTTCCATGGTGTTCCTCCTACTACCTGGCCAGGAGGCTCAGCTCACCTAGTTGAGAAATTTCATGCCATGTGACCTCACCCATCACAAGTGTAGCATTGAACCTCTCTAGGATGACCCAAATCCCTGTGCATCCCCAGTTCCATCTGATCACGTGCTCGAGAATGATCATGGGGAAGTCTCTTACATCACTGAACTTCTACCTAACATCTTCTAGCTACCTTGGACATCTATACTCTGAAGAGAATACCTCCAGGTCTATCCCTATGGCACTCCTTGGATTGGAAAATCTCTGTCAGAAGCACAAACTCCAGAACCCCAAAATGGTTTGGGATGAACAGTGGCACTGAATGGGCATGAATCTCTCTGAAGAGACCCTTCTCAGACATCCTCACTTGAATGTAACTATCTTTGATCATATACATGGGTAACATGTGCATTTTGTAAACCTATCTGTGTATGTAGCTACTATCATGTCTCCCTTTTATAGCTCCAATTGCTCCTATATCAAAATGGTGCAAAAGAACATGGGAAAGTACTCTTCATGAAATATCTTCTTGAACTCATCTCATGAGAGTGCTGACTCATCGTGCATCTAGGTAATTAAATTCAACCATTCCCAACCATCCCATAAAAAAGAATGCATTTCAAATACACCATATTGTCTGTTGGTTCTTGTAAAATATTTAATATGAACAAAATAGACTCCAAACAGTCCTATACCTCTTGAGGGCCGGACTCACCACCAAACCTCAGCGGCCTCTGGCGTTGGAACTCTTGGAGGGAAATCATCATTTTCTCATAGTTTTTCTATTATTACATTACTAAATACTGCTTTAGAGGTGTAGGTTCCTCCACTGGAACACCCATAAGAAATGGGATCACATAATGGGCCCTATAAAGAGGCATCATCGCTTGATAGGTCATCAACAAAATCTCAATCAGGTATCCTAGTTAGATGCCATCTCAGAGGCATTCTAAAAGTTGTCAAGGAGTACTATGGTTAGATAAGAATATATATATATATATATTACTAGAAACACAAAATTTGGGAGTTGAATCTACAAGGTTTGTCAAATATTATATCATATCTGATGCATATAAACAAGTTTCCTTTTTTAAAATGTCTCAGAATATCAAGTTTTCAAGTGGGAAATCCTGATCTGGTTGAATGGATAAGTTTGTCATCATACCATCACTAAACTCCCTATCCAAAGAGCTGATCTCAAGACACATTGACGCTATATCTTTATACCCAACAATGATGTTTTGGTGGAATCATCCGAACAACAAGCCAATATCTAAAACACCTCTTCTACAACTTTATCATAACCCTACCCATGTTAGGGCTCGATCCATAACTACCCCAAGACCGCCTCTATAAGACAAGGGAAAGCACCCCTCTAACTCATGAAACCAAGGAAATATCAAATTATTTCTTCTCACTGATTCATATATGTAAATATTAAACACAATGTAGAGTAATGACACTATAGTACGTTAGGGGGATTCTACTCTAAACTTTCACCATAGAGGACTGACGCCGTGATGCGTCAGGAGGATTCCACACATTTTCATCGAGGACCCTCACCTTAGTTTTTCTAGGGGATTTCAATATGAAGTATCTGATAGAGTACCCACCCACTAGGTAATAGTTTATTCCAATCTAGATCATTGAGGACCCACACCCTTGTGTGTTAGAGGGATTCCATTAAGAAGTAACTGATAGATCATCACATCATTACAGTCATCGATCACCATTAGTCTAAGAATATAGACTAGAATACATCAAAATGATCATTAACCCATAATCCGTTAATGTTTACACATCTAATAAGATCACTAATAAGACTCTACACATCCAAAGAGATCACATCGTCGTGATATTTGTGGAAAAAACACGTGATTCAGACGATTTACTCATCCAATTGGACATCTGATGTAAAAGTTGTGTAATGTTGTCTTATTATTGAAAGACATCTCACGGGGCCCAAAACATGGACCTAAAATTAATTATATAGACCAAATCATTCTGATCCTCTCAAAAATAAACTTTGGATCTTATACTCAATCATCCCAAATAGATACTCGATGAAAAGGTTTCATTTCACTACATAGCATGCGAACCATCCCCATGGTGCATCCACTTAATATGTAGAGTGAACAACCAAAAAAATTCTTAAATAACTTTCCTAGGGATCAGGGTCACTCCACTGATGAAGATGCATTAATTGGACACTGCATGTAGGCACCAACTCTAAAACAAGAATCCTGAAAAATAATAATTATAATAATAGTATTATTTAACACAGACATTTCATAGAACCGTTTCATGAAAATGAGTTTTAAAATTTATGAAATGGTCTAAAATGATCCTTATCAAAGAGAGGGACTCATGGTAGTAGATGGAACATCAATCAGATGCCCAGTTTAGGAGAAACATTTATATAAAGGCGCCTTTTTCCTAATTGGGTTGGTTCAGCCTAATGTTGCTAGACCAATCCACAAGGGCCGGACCGCCCTTTCCAGCCTAGTATGTGTTACTATCATACATCTCCATTGTTGGCCTAGCCTAGTCCATGTGACCTGATCCCCTTGTTTGACAGAACATTCGACCACCTCAACTCCCCCGATGTCGAGTTGACCGCTTCGGCTCCACCACTGTTCAACCGACCACCATGGTCCCCCATTTTCCCCTCGTCAATGCATCAACCCAAATTTGTCATCCTTGTATATACACCACTGCACAATCTAGATTGAAATGGTGCCCCATCCTACCTCCGTGGAACCACCCCACCATCATCGACTCCTTCGCCTAATCGTGCTGTCAACCTTCTCCCACACTATGTCGTCATTTCTAGGTGTGTGCTCGCCTAGCCACACACCTTCCCACACTATAGCCTCACCCAACTGGCTAGCTCCCATGAGATATTTTTCTACATGTCCCTCAATTTCCATGCACCGCTTCTACTGACATCGTTCTCGCAGCGCATCGATGGTCCATTTTGCATACAATCATGCCTAATCTGGTCACCCAATCGTGAATCTATCTGCTGATTAGGGATCCAGGAAGCAAGAAATTCCTATCATTTCCCCTCATCATCAATCAGAGGATGGTCTATTTCTCTTGAAAGTTGGTGGTGGGTATCCGCAAAGAAAAAAAAAGGAAAATGATGTTTTTAAATAGAGAATGATGGATGCATTCATGCAACCATCATTGAATTAAGGCTTAAATGGACAAACTAGGAGTTAGGGGACCAATATTCAATTTAAAACAGTAATCATAACTCAAAAATATAATAATTACTTCCTATACTGAGTTTTTTTCACTACCAACAAATTAATTAAGCTTAATATTTTATCTGTTGAGGTTCCAATGAAGAAAAACCTCGATTTTATGAAAAACAGATGAGATAGAGGGTTTTGTGGAGAGGGAAAGAGAAATTAGCATCTAAACCTAACCCTAATACTCTAATTTTTTATTTTAATAAAATTATAGAACCCTCCAACAGTTAAAAAATCCAAAACCTCCATTCCATCTCATTTTTCTTCATGCTTAGGTAAAACACCCCATTACAAACTCAACGGTGGTCTCACTTTTCCAAAACCGGACCCCAAATCCAATGTTATTTTATTCGGTGCAAGGGTTAAAATAAATATGTTTAATTATTTTATTTATTTGTATTCCTTGGTTGTGTTTTTCCATAAAATTCTCATACATACATAGTTTATTCCCCACCTAGGGTAAACAATATGTTCCAGACACAACTATGCCATAAGATTTATATTATGGGCTACTATTTATGATTTATCCCATTTAATTTGTGTGAAAAGTATGGTGTATAATTAATATTTTAATAAAATTTATTCCAAGAACACCAGGCCTCAGAACAACATGTTATCTTAGCACCCAACTCTGGAAATATATATAGAAATATTTCAAAGTATTTCAATGTGAAAACTAAGTCTCAACATAGGTATCATAAGAATTTCATCATATCATATGTCATGTAAATTAAATAAGTTTCATAGTTATTTTATCCTAGAATAAGCCATGAGAGGAAGAGGGTTGTATAAGAATTATTCAGGGTATAACTATTCGAATAGAACTTGATTTTTAAAATCTATTTGATACATGATTTATTCATTGAAAAGAAAAGGGATCCACAAACATCATAACAAATAACATATACCATTATGAAAAATAAGTTGAATGATATCCTAGGTTCACATCCCTAGAAAAATAGAACTAGTCCAATGGATGTCATCATAGATAGTGAAGGACATTGAATGATTATTGGAATAGTTATTACGTAAAATAATGTTTATTTGGATATAATATAACATTTTACAAATAAATTTATTTGAAAACCATAATGAAAATTTATCATTTAATTTTTAAAAATAATTTAATACATTTCTTGATGAAAATATCAATTCCACCATGAAAATAATTTTTAAAACATAAAACATTTTCAATTTTTTTTTCATTTGAAATATCTTTGAGAATATTTTAAGGAATAGTTGAAAACCATTTTAAACACTTTTTAAAATTAAAAATATAACAACCATTCTATTTAATTCAAACTAAAACATTAATTATTACATAAATATCTTGAAATGATGCAATGTTGAAGATATAAATTTCTTGTGTCTTTATGTCTTAAGAACATTAAATAAAATCTTAGAACATAAATCAAAAAATATCTTTATTTAAAACATCTTTTACATAACCACACACATTCCTTCATAATTAGCAATACATGGTATAACCTAAGGACATTCATAAGAAAATGGTGAGATTTAAAGCCTAGTAAGCAAGTAAAAAAGGAATAAGATAAAGAAAAATTTAAATGTTATGCAATAGGAATATCAATGGATAATTAGAGGAACATGATCATAAAGGCATGATATATCATGATAATCATTACATGGAAATGTGGCAACAACATTTAATATGATATTAGAATGAGCCAAAGCTTATTTCACATATAGAATGAGTAAACCCTCATTTCAATTTAATTAGCATGAATACACCCTCATATCATTTGACGTATCATGAAACTAATCTTTACCCATTGAATTAGAGCGCTATTAGGGTGAACCCTTCTTAATCATTACATTTCATGCATAAATGTGCCATAAGGATCATACAACCTGGATTCATTAAACATATTAGTTTATTGCATGAATAAGAGGTGTATAATCCATACATGAAAATATATAATAAATAAATATATATTCCTAAAGGTTAATACCCTTGACAGATAAATGGGCATGGTATTCACTGCATAATGACGTTGCCTTGGAAAATCACGGGGCAATTTCAGCAGCATAACGACATGACATAAATATTCATAAAAATAGATGATGAGAGAGAAAGGGGTGTCTCATTATATGTACATGAAATGGATAGTTAGGGGTAATATAGATACATTTCCCAACATATGTAATGAAATTTACATTTATAATACAAAATAATTTCACGTACGTAAATGAGAAGAGAGATATTCCTTACAAAATTTTGGCATGGTAACATGTGTGCATGGGAGGCACTAATGAAAGAGAAAGTGGTATATCATCAATTAAAACCAAAGTAGGGAGGTATGGGGAAGGAGATAAATCATACCCCAACATTTTAAATTTGAAATAAAATGGTAATAACAACTTAATGAAATTTCGAAAAAAATGAGAAAGGAAGAAATCCATTACTTGGAAGTATGGTCCCAAAGGCATCTAAGAGGCTTGAGAGAGGCTTAATAGGATCTTGGGGAATCATGGGAAGATTACTGATATATTATTCAAGGGATGATCAAGCTCCAATGTCTTTTTTTGAAGAGGAAGTGGAATCTTGGGGGGGTTTATATAAGAAAATGGATTGAATTCGTTATTATTTAGGTTTTGGACACTACACATTAATATAATCAAAACCACAAACCAACCCATGGTTTTTTGCTTTTGTTTTTTTCCAAATGGGAGTTAGAAAACATATTTTATATTTAAAATAGACGATCATCTTAAAATATTAGTATTTCTTATGTGGAGGTGAGTCACACTCTCAAGGAAATCAATTCAAAAAGATAAAATGATTTAAAAGTCTTGGAGGGTCCAGTAAAGCATTGTAAAATAAAAAAACATAAAATCAAATTATATTAATGGTAAAATCAATATTTTTAGAACATCCAATTTATAATTTTTTATTACATCACTATTGGTTCATTAATATGTCATAAAGCACATTATATAATAAACAGTATTAAATTTAGGCCAAAAAATTATACTATCTAAAGATTAATGAAAAATTCACCATTGGACAATTTTAACAAGATGATTCCAAACAATAATATTCATTTCATCTAAATGATTTTCTAAATATGCGAGTTTTTAATTTTATAATAAAAATTAAAATTTATCGAAAATTCATTGGTTTTTACCGAAAAAGGCATCCAAACCATAACAAAAAAATATAAAAAGTATACTACTATTAAAATGAAATTTAATAATTAAATATTTTAAAATATAATTTAATTAAAAAATACATGAATTCATCAATATAGACGTATTAATTTAATATAATTAAAAAATAATATTTATTAATTTAAAATTATTTACGATTTAAAAATAATAAAATGAGTGTATATTCTTTATTATATAAAAAAATGCACATAATAATATTGAAAAGTTCTTGTTACATAAATTCTTATAACACCCATATAAAACCTAAGGGTATAGTGTGTGATGGTGACATACTCTTGGGGTGGCTCGGATAACATCCCTCAGGTGGTAATCTCTATCAACTTTCACTTCTCAAGTAGTCTATTCCGTTCGAGCTTAACTTGTTGAAACTAGGATTGGGCTTGGTTAAGAGTGAATCGCAATGATGCCACCATTTTTTCATGCTCCAAAAAATTGGATTTGTACAGAGAAATTATATTGGATGAGTCTATAACTTTTTTTCTGAGTAAATTTGATTTGTTAAAGCCCCCTATTTATACTAATCACATGATCACTGTTCAACAAATATATTAGAAAAGATAATAATTATTACCGGTATATTATATTCCAAAAACCTAAAAAAAATTAAGGGAATATGTTATATAACTATTTTACATAATATGAAATGTAATTAGATTAAGAGGAATTTCCATTAATAATGGTTTGGATCATTTCAATATTCTCCCATTAAGAAAATTTTCCCTCAAAATATTCTTTTCCCAAAATAAAACAGATGTAGGTAACTCTGCTTCATCAATTCCTCAGATTCCCATTACGATTCTTCAAACATTATGTTTCTCCACAACACCTTGATGAGGGGCATTTTCATATTTTGTAGAACTTTTTTCCTATGATCTAAGATGTTCACCTACTTTTCTTCATACATGAGGTCATTCTCTAATGGTACCACCTCTGGATTGAGTACACGTGATTAGTCGGGTATGAACTTCCTCAATAGTGATACATGGAATACGTCATGTACTCGATATAGGATCGGTGGGAGTGCTAGATGACAGGACAATGCTTCAATGTGATCAAGGATCCCAGAAGGGAAGATGTACCATGGACTAAAAATTCCCTTCTTCCCAAATCTCATAACTCTCTTCCACAATTATATATATAGGAATACCATGTCTCTGACATAAAACTCTAGGTCGCATCGACGATTAACAGCATGGCTCTTTTTTTTACTGTAAGCATCGTCAATGTGGTGCATAATGGTCTCATCCTTCTCCACTATTTCATCGACAATTTTTGGTCCTTGGAGTTTTCTCTCCCCAACTTTATCCCAAGATGCCTGTGTCCTGCACCACTTCTCATAAAGAGACTCATAAGGATCCATTTGGATGCTTGAGTGGAAACTGTTTTTGTAAGAGAACTCAACTAGAGGGATATGTTGATCCCATCTGCCTTTAAAGTTCATTGAGCATTATCTCAGCATTTCATCATGTGTTTGGGTAGTCCTCTTTGATTGGCTATCAATTTGAGGATGATAAGCCGTACTATTGTTCATCTCAGTATTTAGAGCAAGTTGTACGTTCTTCTAGAACATAGAGGTGAATCATGGATCTCACTCAGATACAATAGATAGTGGTACTCCTTGAAGCCTTACCACTTCTCTGATATATACCTATGCAAGTTGATTCAATGTGAAATCCACTGAAGTTACAATAAAGTGTGAAGTCTTTCTAAGACGATCCACAACAACACAGATATCATTTTTTCCTTTAGATGTCTCCAGATGTCTGGTGACAAAGTCCATGGTAAAATTCTTCCATTCCCAAGCTGGTAATGGTAATGGTTGCATCATCCGCTTAGAATTTCTCCTATCATCCTTTACTTTCTGAAATACCTGTCACTTTGATGTATACTCATCGACCTCTTTCTTCATTTTATCCCACCAATAATTCTCTCATAGAACTCGATAAATCTTTGTGTTTGCTTAGTGAATGGAGAAATTTGAGCTAAATGCATCATCCAAAAGTTCTTTCTTCAACATTAGACATGATGAAACATGTATTTATTTTCCAAATCTCATAATTCCATCTTCATTAACATTTAAATCCAAGTACATAACTTTTCTGATAGTTTTCACATTTTTTTGAATTCACACATCATCCTTTTGAGCATCCTTTAACCTTTCCAAAAGAGACAGTTGAGAAATCATTTGTTAAATGATTGATGATCTTACCTTCTTTATGATTCACATGTTCATCTTCATCAACTATAAAAATATCGGATCCTTCTCAATTCTCATCAATGATTGAATTTTTGGGTTTTTTATACTTATATCATCTATCACCTTGTTCACTTTCTCAAGGTGGTAATGGATTGAGTAGTCATAGTCTTTGATCACCTCTAACCATCATCGTTGGCGCATATTCAACTATTTCAGTGTGAATATATATTTGAGGCATTTGTGGTCTGTATATATTTCCCACTTCTCCCCAAAGAGGTAATTTCGTCAAAATTTTAAAGCGAAGATCACCCAAGACAACTCCAGATCATGTGGTGGATAGTTCTGCTCATGATCTTTCAATTTCCTTAAATCATAGGCAATTAATTTTCCATTTTTCATCAACACAATAACCCATTACTTTCTTCAAAGAATCACTAAATACAGAAAAACATTCTCCACTTGTGGGTAGTGTGAGAATAGGAACAATGATAAGCCTTCTTTTCAACTCTTTAAAGCTCTCTTCACATTCACCACTCCCAAAAAAAATTATTCCATTCCGAGTTAGCTTGGTAATAGGGTTTGAAAATCATGAGAAATTTCTCTGAAATCGGCGATAATATAGAGTTAACCCCAGGAAGCTACAAATATATGTTATAAATGTTGGCCACATCCATCCCTCAATTGCAGCTATCTTAGATGGATCCACATAAATCACATTGCTTGTGATGATATGGACCAATAATGAGACATCCTTTAACCAGAACCCCCACTTTATGTACATTGGATAGAGTTTCTCCTTTATCAAGGTCTTTAGTACGATTCCTAGATGCTCCTCATGCCCCTAAATAGTTTCACATTATTTTAGAATATCGTCAATAAAGACTATAAATTTTTTTTCAAGGTAATCTCTAAATACACTATTAATCAATTCCATGAATAATGCTAGAGAATTAGTGTGTTTGAAGGGCATTACTATGAATTCAATGTCCCTGTAACATGAAAAAAAAAATCATTCCAAGGGATACCTCATTTTTCACACTAACTTGGAAATATCCCTACCACAAATCCACCTTATATAATTATTTCGCTATATGCAGTAAATGAAATAATTCATCACTTCGGGGAAGGGGATAATTTTTCTTTATCGTGATTTTGTTGATCTCATGATAATCAATGTGAATGCACATTTACCAATCCTTCTTCTTGATAAAGAGGATTGGAGCACCCCATGGTGAAGAAATTGGGTGTATAAACCCTTTAAACAGATTATATTGTTTGTGTTTTGTCAGCTCGCCATGCTCCACAACAACCATTAGATATAGAGTCTAGGATATTGGAAATGATGTAGGTATAAGATCAATTTAGAATTCAACATCTCTTAAAGGAGGAATTTTATCCAATTCCTCAGGAAACACTTCAGCGAATTCCCTCATTATTGGAATTCCTTCAAGGATGGTTTCTTCATCAGACACAATCATCGTAACCAAATACGCATTCTCATAGGGAATTAATATCCACACATGAGATGATGGTACTAATGAATAATCATCCTCTTCCTTGTACTATTACAAAATAGGGGGTTGATTCTCCATATGGAGAGTGATTTCCCCCTTATGACAATTTATATTGGATATATATAAGCAATGAAAATACATTCTTGGAATTGTATCAAATTTCACCAAAAGGAGTATGATGAGGTTCACCGGGAAGATAAATCTACAAATTGTGATAGGGGAAGAGTTGTACTTATGGGTTTAAATGATTTCCCCATTTTCCTTACTCACTGATATCTTTACATCCAGGTTTTGTGGTGGTGTTGGGATTGTTATACTTATCTTTTGGGATATAAATGAATACGTAGAACTTTATTTAAAAGAATATTCTATATTTTTAAAAAAAAAATTAATGTACCTGTCACTGCTATATTGTTGAGCTCCACATCTGTGTTAGTGATGGAAAAATCATTCACATGCTTCTTCAGAGGTTTTTGGTTGCCTCCTAAAACACATATCTTAGGTAACTGATTTTAAATCTTCCCTGGTTCATTACTTTTGAAACAATAATAAATGCATTGCGAGTTGAATGGAGCTTTCCTCTACTCTGTTGCAACCACGAGTTTCTCTTGCCAGTAGTTAATCACAAGTTGAACTTCTCTTCCACACCTAAATAATTTTCTCATCCACTTTAGTAAATTTTTAGTGTGCTTCTTTCCACACATTTGGCAAGTGGGGTGATAAATATTCTTAGAACTATTGGATTTATCCATTAGACCACCAGAATTAAAGTCCACTTTATTCTTCTTATCCCTATGATACCCCTGAGATCCACTGATCTCCATTTCATATTTGAGGACACATCGTAAACTTTCCTCATAGAAATTGATGTCACGGATCATATGGGCTTTCAGTAGGCTAGGTTTTTGGCCACCAAAGAAGTGGCCAATCTTGAATTTGGTGTTAATGACAATGATAGAGGCTTATGGTGCGTGACTTGTGAAGTTTCACTCATATGATCTGACAGATTATTCATCTTTTTCTTAAGGTAAAGTAATTCCCTTTCTATTCTAAGTTAGAGGGTGTGAGGAAAATATTTATTGAATTTTTTTTTCTGGAAATCCTTCCATTCCAACACCTCAATCTCCTCCTCAGGCTTCACATTATTGTTCAATTCCCACCACTATTCATCTTCACCCTCCATATGATAAGAATCAAGAAATAACTTTTCTTGTTTATAAAATTAAATTATAGATAAGATATTTTCAATATATTTGTTCCATTGATTGGAAATTGAGGGATCAGGTGATCTATTAAAAGTAAGAGGCATTTGTCTTATGAATCTCTCAATTGCGAATTTTTCTATCATAAGGGGGGATGAATGTTCCTCTTGACCTATGATTTTATCTAAAACATGAGTTAAATCCGAGAGTATCATGACAAAGTTCACAATTACCCCTCCCACCATATTGGTCATCTCATTAGAACAATCATCACATTGATCTTCGCATCAGTTGTAAGCCCAAGTCCCGTTATTACCAGTCGTTGGATGAAAAAAATGAATGTTAGGGGAAACACATAAAGGGTAATCCAATTACAAAAACATATGACTTATAAATTACTTTAATTTCCATTATATATAAATTTATAGGGTTCAGTCTAGGTTATCCATGATCTACTCTCCAATATAAATTCGTAGGGGAATTTTTTAATCATTTAATAACTGTTTATACTTCGATTATGAATTTTCCAAATCATATCCCCTGGAGTGTCATAACCAAGAGTGAATTAAGTCCCATTGTCATGCACCATTTCAAGTTTTAGTCAATCCCAAAGTGGCATTTTCGGGGTTTAACCTAGGATACATCTGTGCCAAAGCCATCATTATCGGCAAATTTCCAAAAAATGGTTGTATTTTATTGATACTCCACTTACTCAATAATCACTGAAATTTGGGGATGTTTTTATTATTGTTAGTATTATCCAAATTTCTTTCTATGGGGTTTTCTGATCCTAATCCCAAGAATTACTAATCCTATAATTTGATACCAACTATAACAACCATGCTCTTTAATTAACACTTAAACATAATTTATTACATAAAACTCTAGAAATGATATATCATAAAATATTGAGAGGTCTAATGTATTTGGGTATTAGGAAAATTACATAACAATTTAGATCATAAATCATATCATCTTTATTGGAACCATTTTTTACATGACCACACACATTCTTTTGTACATAGCATTGCATGGGATAACCTACGGACATGAATAAAAAAGGGTGAGATATAAAGCCCAGTAAGGGAGTAAAAAAGGCATAACATGAATAATATAATATATGTTAAAAAATAGTCTTATCAATGGAGCATTATAGAAACATGATAATAAAGTCATGATATATTAATGTTATCATAACATGGAAATTTGGAAACAACATTTAACATGATATTAGCATGATCCAGGGCTCATTTCACATTGAGAATGAGTAAAACCTCACTAAACTTGAATTATCATGAGTAAACCCTAATTGTAATTGATGTATCATGATACTAATATTTACAAAATTCATTAGAGCGTTATCATGGGTCACTATTCTTAATCGTTACATTTCTTTGCATAGATGAGCCACATGGATAATACAACAAGGATTCATTAAATTTCATAATTTATTACTTGAAAAAAGGTGTGAAATTCATAAATTAAACTATTAATTCAATATTTAAATATGAATAAAGGTGAATACCATTGACAGAGAAATGGGCATGATATTTAGTACACAATGACATTGTCTTGGAAAATCGCATTGCAGTTTCGGCAACATAACGACGTGACATAATAATTCATAAAAATAGTTGATGAGAGAGAAAGGGGTGTCACATTATATGTAATGAAATGTATTGTAAAGGGTAATATAGATACATGTCACAAAATATGTAATATAATTTAGATATATAATACAAAATAATGTATTGAATGTAAATTAGAAGAGATAAATTCCTTATGTAATTTTGGCATGGTAATGTGTGTGAATGGGAGGAACTAATGAGAGTGAAAGAGGTATTTAATAAATTCCAACATAAGAGGGATGTATGGAGGACGTGAGAAATCTTATCCCAACATTAGTAATTTATATAAAAAGTGTATTACAACTTAATGAAATTTGAAAAAAACAAGAAAGGAATAAATCTCTAACTTGGAAGTGTGATCCCAAAGGCTTGGGAGAGGCTTGAGGGATGCTTCATGGGAGCTTGGGGAGACTAGGGATGATTCAAGAGATAGGAGGGAAGAGGTTGGTTGAGCTAAAAAGGGTTTTAGTGATGAGGAAGTGGTATCTTGTGTGGGTTTATATAGGAAAAGGGAAGGAATTATTTATTATTTAGGTTTTAGACAGTACACATTAAACTATTCAAAACCAATAACCAAACCATGGTTTTTGCTGATGGGGAGCAGAAAAAAATATTTTATAAGGAAAATGGCCTATGTTAGTAAAATTTTTGGATTTATTATGTGCAGGTGAGTCAGACTCTCAAGGAAATCAATTTAAAAAGTTAAAATGTTTTATAAGCCTTGGAGGGCCCACTAAAGCATTGTAAAATAAATTAAACAAGCCTAAAATCACATTATTTTAATGTTAAAACTTATAATGGAAGAAATAACATTTATAGTATTTTATTACAACACTTTTGATTTATTATGAATTCATAAGAAACATTATATAATTAAACGGTATTAAATTTATACCCAAATATTTGACTGTCTCAGAAAATTATGAAAAAATCACAGTTGGATAATTTCCACATCTTGATTCCAAAAATAATATTTATTTTATCTAAATAATTTTCTAACTATTTTAGGTTTTAATTTTAAAATAAAAACCAAAATTTGTTGAAAATTCATGGGTTTTGACAAAAAGCTGCTTTCAAACCTAAATAAAAAATAGTAAAAATTAAACAATCATTCAAAATAAATTTATTAATAATATTTTATTGAAATATAATTTAATTAAAAATACATTAATTTATAAAAATATATTTCTTAATTCAATATTACCTAAATATATAATTTTTAGTTTAAAAAATATTTACAAAGTAACAATAATAAAATGAATGTATATTATTTATTATATACAAAAATAAATCCCATAATCATAGTTATATGGTCTTTTTACATAAACCATTATATCAAACAAATAATACCTAAGGGTAAGGTATGTGATGGTGATATATTCTTGGGGTGGCTTGAATAACATCACTTGGTTAGTAATCCTTATCAACATAAACTTCTCATATAGGTGGTTCTGTTCGAGCTTAACATGTTGAAGCTTGGCTTGGGTTTGGTAGAGAGTGAATCCCAATGCTGCCACCTCCTTTCCATGATCTGAAAATGGGCTTCGTACGATGAAATTCTACTGTATGAGGTTATCACTTCCTTTGTCTTAGTAAATTGTATTTTTTAAAGCCCTGTATTTATACTAATCATGTGATCACTGTTCAATGACTATATTATCAATTGTAAAAAAATTTAACTGCATTTTGACATCCAAAAACATAAAACCAAAGAAGTGCATATGTTATATAACCATTTTACATAATAATAAATTTAATTAAATCAAGGTTAATTTTCATTAATAATGATATGGGTCATTAGAAGAAGTTTCATTAAATTTCTTTTGATGAAAATTATCTTAAGTTATCATTTATAGCATTTTTAGAAAACATTTTTTGTGATAAAAAACGATTTCCATTCAAAGAGTGAAATAAAGATAAACATTCTTAATTATATTTTATTAATCATATTAAGTATCAATGTGTGAAAAACATGAACCAATAAATGTGTATTTCATGAAAAATCATAGAATAAGAAAATTCACAACAACTCATGATATATGCATTATAATATTTCATCCATGGAAGAGTTCTCATAAACAATATTGATAAATGATGATACAATAGAAATAAACTCTTAACAATTTGGTAACACTAAATAATAGTCCCCAAGAGATAATAAGATTACATGAAACCTATAACATCATTTAAATAATAATATTCATGATATAAAATTACAAATCAATAGTATATAAACCTCAAATAAATATAGGTGTATAAAAAAACTTTGCCTCAAAGAAGGGAAATTAATACTAAATTACCTTATTGATTTGGTATCTTTTGAAACATAAAACCCATGCAGAATATATGATAAAATTAATATATAAATACCCATAATTGTTTTTATAATAATAATATAATAAATTCATTGTAATTATATGAACCGCACAAATTAAACTAGTGGTGAATATGGAATAAGTCTCGTAAAAATATGTGTGAGACTACAAATTCCCGTACTATATCTGTAACTTTAGAATCCTGATCCCCATTAAATAATAACATCAATTGAAACATATATTATTATTTAATAAATTAATTTCATGATATAACATGACATAGAGATTTATATACACCACCGAACAATAATAAGTAGGGATGATCACATATATGTCTCAAAAATAATGTGAGACCCGAAATATCTTAACCGAAGTCTTGAATTTCTTCATACACATTAAAATATCTTGTATATTATTTATATTTTTATTATAAATCTACTGAATAACCATATTATTATATATCATACCATATATAGTTTTATTATGACACTATGTTACCTGTTTATTAGAAATTTTATATTGCTGTTTTTTTAGGTAATATCTGCTTTGATTTTTTTATATGTTCTGAATTTGTTTCATAATTTTATTTGTTAGATCGTGGTTTACATATTTACATATTTGAAAAAATTATTTAAATATCATATATATTCAACATATAAATATTTATTATAATCAATAATACATATAAATATGAAATGGAATATACCGTTAAAGGAGAATGTAGGCAACTTAAACACTTGAACGCTACATATATTTTCATTTAGTATTGGAATAATTAAGTAAATAACATATATATATACATACATATGACATCATTCATGTTTCATTATTATTTCTACATATTACATAATTTCACTTAACCAATCTATAATAAATTCTATGTATTGTGTGAACAAATCACATCTCTTTAAAGAGGCTATAGTTCACATTTCCACCAACGAAGTTACCATATTTCCATAAAATGGGAATTATATAAGTATGTGTTATATAATAATGTTACAAGAATAAATAAATAATTAATATCATATATATAAAATAAAAACATAATGTCTATCATTATTCTTAACTATGAAAAGTGGAAATGGATGAATGAACGACATCGATTCGTGGGACGGTAGTTTTTTGTACAGATGAATGATGATTTCATATCACATTTTAAGGAAGTGTGTGCAAGTGTAGGTCAAAAAATTAACATAAAAAACTATTTTTATATTTAGGATAATTATTTTATTATATAAAAATATAATTGTAATAATTTAGTGGGTGTAGAATGAAATTAAAATAAAGTGCTTGTAAAAGTATGTTGCATCTTCCTTGGGTAACGCTTATTGTTTGCACCAAAGGGAATACTAGTTTGGACTTATTCCCAAAATAAGGATTCTTGGATGGAATTAGGGGAGTTGTGAGGAGATATTGGATGGTTTTGGATGATTCAAATGGAATTGATAGGTGTAAATAAAGGGGGAGGAGATGAAGGCTTTTATAAGTGGGAAAAGGTAACATTGGGTATTCTTGAAAATATTTCAGTTCTCCCAGCGTTTTACTTATCCAAAATGGTTAAAAATATTTCATTAAAGATCCTTTAAGGTGTATTGATCTAAATATGTTGATAAAATAATTTTTAGTTATGTTTAGGGTCATTTTTACACCTTATCTTATAAGTTTAAACATTAATTAATCTAGTTTTTAACTTATAGATAATTTTTATTAATTTCTCTAATATATTCGGTAAAAAATTTGGTTTAATTTATTAGAAGTTATAAATTTTTCTTGATTCAAAATATGGGATCCATTTTTCCAAATTACAATCTAATAAGTGGCATAAATTAATTTACAATAAATACCATAGACGAGATGAGACAAAGAGTTTTTAATGTGAAAATGTTTAAAATATTGAAATGTTTATATATCCATTTTCCATGTGAAATTGATTATGATGACCAGAATTATTTTATTATAAACATTATTTATCTAAATATACCTTAAAACAAATTGAAAATATAATTCTACTGTAAAAATTTATTAGATGAAAAAGTAATTTTTAATTAAAATACAGTGTCTTCCACTATTCTTCAAAAAATTAATATACTTGGAAATATACCAAAAAATCACCAAAATGAAATTTTGATATTAAAATTTCAAAAATAATAGTTTATTGAAATAAAAATTAAAAAATATTCATAAATTTGATATTATATAGTATATACATTAAAATGGTTCAGAATTATCTTTTAAGGAAATACAACTTTTATTCATAAAAATGGTTTATTCTTAAATTATGCATAAAAATATATAATATTAGTGTAAATAAATTGATATATTATATAATATATAATGTTTATGAAAATAATCAATATAATATTTTATTTATTGAGATAAAATTTTGTTTTTAAATAGGGAAATAGTTTTCTTAAAAAATTAATATCTAAATTTTAGAATAGTTCGTACATTAATTAGTATCAAATTATTAATAGAAGGAGTCATTTTATATGCTTGTGTAAATAATATTTTCACACATTAGTTTATATTATTCTTAAATTTTATTCGGACAGCTAGGCGGTAACTATAATAATATTTTAATAACAATATATATATATTACTTTATAATTCGATAAAACTCATCTTTGCTTGAAATAGATGCAATTCAATGGTCTCAGTATAGTGTATAACAAAAAAAGAACACATTTCTTTCTTATATCTAAACCTAATATATGTGTTGTACATAGAAAAATATCTGCATGGTGTTGAGTATAAAATATTCCAAAATTATTTATTTCATATAAAAAATTATATATTCAGTGTTTCCTAAAAAATATTGAATGGTTAAATTAATTTTTAAAAAATAATTCAGAAAATCATGGGGTAATACAGTGTTGATACTTCTTGGGCTAAGATATATCGAAAAAATCATGAATCTGTTTCTCCTAAGTCAGAAATATACCTTCTAAATATAATCTATTATCTATACCAATCAAAAATATCATAGAGCCAACTTACCATATATACCAAGTTAATAGTGAACCAACGAAGGGGGACATTTCATGACTACCAAGACACCAATAGAAATATCCAAATTATAATGTCGACAATATGTATATGATTTATTTTTACTATGTTCTATGACCATTTCTATAATAATATTATTTCTTCCCCCAACAATTTTTCATTAATTATTCTTGATTCCAGGAGAGAGGCCTCATTGAAAAATGAACAAAAAAATTAAATTTCAATGCTGGCTATGGAAGAAATTTAAACAATAAATTCCGAATAATGATAGGTAACTTTTATAAAAATAATAATTCCTCATATGGCTACCCAAAGATCCTTTGAATTTCGTGACACATGCACATAGATTATTCTCTAGAATCTATATATAATTTTTTTTGGTCACCCATATATGTATGATATGACGTACTCGACATGAACTGAGTCCCATTGCATCCTGAATCTTTTTCTAGACATAGGTTTCAATCAATCCCCTATTATAGATAATGGAATGTAGAACTACATAAAAACTCATGAACTCATAAATTCACTACATTCTTATATCATTAACCTTTGTTGTTTCCATAATCAAGATTAAATTATTTGGTTTCATCTACCAATTATTCACTACCCATATAACAGTCATTCTGTGTACTATCAAGGGTAAAACGAATATGATGACCATGGATTCATCAAATCATTTACTCACTATCTCCATAATTAATTTATGTAATAAAAATTTCATTCCTTACTATTATGAAATACACTAAATGTTGTAATAGTAAGAAACATAATTTGTAATGTAACACTTCAAACCCAGACACCATAAACAACATCTCATGTCCTAATACATCCTTATAGTTCCAAAAAATGACCCATTATTAACTATGAAAATAATACATCACATAATTTATGAACAATAGGGGAATTAGAAACTAACTCTAAAAGATAATAATCTTATTTTATGGGAGTGACTAACTAGGAATAGTCTCCCCACCAAATAAGGATTCCTTGATTCTTCTAAACTCATCATCCAACAACTGATCCTATAAAATAAAATCAAGGAGAGATGATGACAATTGTACACTAGTTATAACCATAAACGAATCATCCTCTTGTATATCCATATTCTAAAAAGTGAGAAACCTCATATGGTTCCACTCCACTTTCACTTCCCAAATATCTTGAGAAGGAAAATTCTTACTGAGTGAATCAATAATAACTTTATACAACTTAGGGGCATATGCAGAATGAATGTAAACAATCTAGAGGTACTCTAAATGCCACATAAGAAAATGATTTTGGTGATTTTAGGGGAATATATAATTCAAGATAATATGATTATAATAGACTATTATCCACTCCCGAAAAATATTATATTTACAACACATAAGGTAATGAATCACTTCAACATGCTCCATGTCACGAGTAGGATAAATCTTCTCATGTGGCAAAATATGATGACAACTATATAACATAAAATAATCATCCATTATAATAATGCATCCCATCATAGTACTTGAAGCATTAAAAACCAAATAGACCATAATGTATTCTCGACATATCAGAGAATGGTATAATTCAAATAGAATTTAAACTCATCAAAAGATTAATTACTCTTAGTATCCTAGACTATTTTCACATCTTTCTTGGTAATAGTAGTCAAAAGTGATTCGATCCTACAAAAATCATCTATGATCCACTAATAGAATCAAGAAAGGATCAGTAATACCTATATCTTAGATACATTCCATAGTTTTTCTCATGACAATAGAACCCTCAACTTTTTTGGATCAAATGAGTGCCCCTATTTTAAAATCACATTTTCCAAGAAAATTATCCCTCGGATTGAGAAATTACGTTTTGATAACTACGCTAAGGTCCAAGACTAATCATGAGGTCCAATAATAGGTTTATGTGGTACATATAATCATGATTAGTTCATGAATGGAGTAAGATATTGACCAGAAATACCGAAAATGTATCAGGATACTTGTGCAAAATATAGTTCATCAAATATATCGAAACTATAGAAAAGTTATATATGTGATAAAACATCACGAGATATTTTTAGTGGAAATATGATCTCTTGAAAGTTATTTTCATGATATATAATTACTTAACAATGAGATGTTGATAAACTGAAAAATGATAATTTTTTTGAGAACTACATCCCCACATTTAAATAATAAGACATATCATCCAATCATGGGAAATGATACTTACTCATAATAGTTACTCGATTTAGATTCTATAAATCTACACAAATATATATGGAGTTATTAACCATACAATATAATAGATCATGGACTGACCATAATAAAAAAAATAAGACAAAATAATAACCATTATAAGAGGTTATACATCTAGATCATATCAACCTTAAACTCCTATGGTTCCATATGATAAGAGGGTATATTAATCAAGTAAGAATGAGGAAATAGATCACTTGAGAACTATACATCCCTCTATAGAGTATAACAAGAAAATACTTTTATAAAAACCGTCAAAAAAATCCCAAAAAATCAAGGGAATATCCAAATGAGAAGATATTTCATTAGGACCAATAGACAATAGATTCCAATGCACTAGGTGGGGTGTTGCTTCATGAGTAGACCTTAGATCCCACTCTCCCTAAAAGTAATGGGAAACCCAATCAGAATAAGATAACAAATCATGCTCATGATAATAACCAATCTTATATTAGTGAGTAACATACTAATCCACCCCCATGATTATTCCAAAAATATGAATATCAAGAACTAGAAATTCCTAGAGTAAAACTACATAAACTATTAAAATATAAATTGAAGGATAACATTACCCCTAATATATCCACTTTTCAAAAGTAATTTTGAGCTCCATAACATAGGACAAGATCTATTTCAGAATATTCAACACATTGATAAAGGGGATGTTATAAAATAGTATATGACACTTGTATAAAATAAAGTATTTCCTTTAATGGGTGTAAAAATAATACCCCTTACTGTATTAAGAACTAAATCATACTCCCTTAAAATTTCCTACATTTTATAACACTGATTCAATATGGGTGCATATTGATAGAACACTATTTACATTGATTCTTTTTACTAAATCCCATTTACTTTGGAGTGGTAGATTAATAACCAAATATATGCATATATTGATCATGGTAGAACCTATTTAGATTATCTTGGAGACCACACTAATTTCTCATATACAGTTGTACGTGGAAATATCATCCATTTTTTCTTACCATGACATACTAGTAGTAGGATATGGGAACACTCCTAGCTAATTATTATTCAGTAGAAAAAGACCACTACTAATATAATAACTCCATCTCATTTATAATTATCATGAAAATATATCTTCTTCCCTTGTGTGAAAATTTAATTTCAACTAGGAGGACATGAAAACTCATAAAACCATAAAATTACTACTTAATCAATATATTCCATCATATCCCTATAGAACATCATAGAATATTTTGTGAGGTTAAATATATACATATGTAATTATATAATATGTTGAAAGCCTTGTAGGAATTTATAACCCTTAAACTTATTAGTAATAATCCACAATATTGAAAAATGAACCAACTTAGAAAAATGGATGGTATTCTCTGTTATTAAACGATATCCCTACTAAAATGAGTGGAACACCATAGAAATCAACATCATCGATGATTCATGGAGGGAATTATAAAATAAATGGTATTGAGTTTTTTCCACTCTAATACCACACTCCAATTTACCTAAACTATATATTCCATCCACCTATTTCTAAGAACCTCGAGCCTAAAAGTCAAACACATCTCCTTCAAATAATTATTTGACTATATGAATTCAATTAAATTGCCAATTATGTCTAAAAATCCCCTAAATCATGAGGTTAGTTTATACACATAAAGGACTGGGGGTTCCATGGTAAAAAAATATTATGCTCAACACTTTTCTTATATAGGTATAGTTAATTCAGATTTAGATATGTTTTTAATAGGAATCACATTTTGATAGATGTCACAGACTTCTAACACAATAGCCTGGATGGTATTCTCATCCATAGAAGGATTCCCATGGGGTAAATTTCCCAGTGCAATATCCCAAGGAATCAGAAGAAGACATCTCAGAGGCATGATTCTAAAAACCAAAAATATAATTATACAATCATAAAAATTACTAAATATTTGTTTAATCCCAATAAAAATAACAAAAATAATGACATCTAGACTGAATCCCAAGACATGAGACACAAAATCCAACAACCTATTGTAGATTAAGTCTCATTAGATTGATATTTTTCTAGGAATTGTCTCCCAAAATATTCCCTTGGTCCTAAATATCTAATATATTATCTACTAAATATCTTAATCATAATAAAATTGTGATAATATTACTCCAATTATAAATTTTCATGAGCCATCCAAAATAACACATCAGAAAACACTCTAAACCAGACTGTGGGAATGCTCAATGAGAGTGATAAATCTCCACTAATTGGTGAATAGCATCAATGAATCCAACAATAACCAAAGAGAATTATTTTCACAACATGAACCAACCATCATTATATACATGAAAAAAATATAACTTTAAGAAAAATATTATATAGAACAAATCCAATAGTAATAGTTATAAAACTATGGAATTAATCCAAATCCAATGTATATATCCAACTATAAAATCAAATGTATACCAAAAAAATCCATTTCATTTTTGGTAAGCATCATATATATTAAAAAGTGCTACCAATACCATGATTATGTGAATTTTATCTACATTCCTATGATTTCTTTCCCTTTACTGCAACAAAAAACAACGAGGTCTACACACCCCATTGGATGTGTCCATAGTGTACTCTAATTTGGTTCTGTAGGATCCCACCAATATGTTCAATCAAAAGTATTTGTAATATTATCCCAAAATTTTTAGTATGTTATAATATAGGAATTATAAAACGTTTTTTACATTTATATCAATAGCATGGTAAAACATTTCCCATTTTCATAATTCGAAAACAAATTCCAAAAAAAATCAAAATACATTTTAAAATAAACTATATATAAAAAACATTATGAGTATTCCATTTCAAAACCAATACTAATCAAAATAAAAATTAATATAGATTAAATCAAATATATAATAGGACCATAAATGGTTAGTCTCTCATACCTAAAAAAAGACAATAATTATTTCATTAATTAATTCACTAAAATGTAAGAGGTAGGGGAATAACAGAACAAAAAATGATTGAATTCTATATGGATTCAAAAAATTAATTCCTAAGAACATATTACCCTAGACAATAATGGATAACCCCTTTAGTGAACCCCCAATGGAAACAAGAAAATTCTCAATAATAATCCCACACCTAGGTATCCAAGGATCCCACATAATACACATGTCAAAAAATGTCAAAAGGGTCATAGAATTTTACAAAAAAAATCCACACACCCAATTTTATATCAAAAGTATGCTTGGACAACCAATTTTAAAAACCATTTCATAATTATTTGAAAACCACTAAATTATATTTTGAAAAAAAAATCAAAATATTTTTTTAACCAAACAGAGTTTAGAGATTGATCCTTCTACCAAATAGTTGTTTTCTCCTGAAATTGATGATGGGATCAATGCATCAAAAGGAAGAAGAACACACATTTATGAAAAATGATTCCCTTGAAATAGATTCATTTATGTTAAAATCATATTTATATTTTCATAATTTTTGATGAAAAGATAAAAGATTACATTCACAGAATAACAAGAAATCCAAAACCATCCAAACAAGATTAGGTATCTAAGAACAAACACAAGAAAAGATCAATATGATGATGAAAAAATGAGCTGGGATCAAAAATCCAAATAACATCAACCAAGGTAGAATATATTCTCAATGATATACCAATGTATCCTACTAAAATGGCCTGATTCAAAAACAAACATTAGAAAATTTAAATGAGGGAATAATAGAGTGAAAATACTAGTCAAATTATATAGAAGACCCATTTAAAAAATCCTCTGTGTTTCCATATAAAAGATAAGAATCATCTATAAAAAGTGATGGCAAGATAGACCATTTAAAATTTATAAACTAAGGTACACCACATCATGGTATCTATTAACGATTACCACTATAGCCTTGCTGGAAACATGAAACACCCACCTCATCTTGCACTAGTACCAACATGCTAGGTGTTTTGACTGGAAAAAATAACCACCATGCCCATGGAGTGGTCAATTGTTCATGGTTCATAGTATGACCACAACAATTCCATGTCTTGGGATATATCCATCACATTTCATGGCAGCTCTAGTCATGGGGTACTAGATCATCCCATGGGAAAAAAGGATTGGACCATGGTAGCAGTCCCATACAATTTTAATTATGAAAAACTCAACACATAAGCTTTTTCAATTCTAGAAAAAACAAAACAATATTATGATCCTGAGAAGAACCATCCAAAATATCAAAAATGTCATAACTCAAGCTGGGATATTACACATTACAATTTAAATTTCAAATTTATTTTTAATAAAATGAATTCCTTCAATGAATCGATCATATCTTCTTAAATGCTCAGACATATTGTTCTTAAATTTATGAAATTTAATTTACCCAAACAGTATCTCCCATAAAACCTAGAGAAACTATAATCAACAAGATATGAAAGATAATATGATCTAAAATTGAAACTCACATCCTGATGCATGAACATTTTCATTATTTGAGCTTGCTTATTTCAAATGCTTGTATTTGGAATATCATGCATGATATTTACAACATGCATGAAAATATTCATCATAGTCTAATTTGGTTATTATAATATTTAGTTTTATTTAAATAATGTATTTTTTAGAATAAATCATCATATAATTTCATAAAATATTATCTAGAAACTAAAAAAAACCCACCAAAAAATAAATCATACATATCATTACAAAACAAATTATATCATGAAATATCTATAAAAAATTACGTATGGACCTTGTGAGTGAGGATTTTGAAATTTGTTTTACAAAAAACATATTACATGAAATTTGATAAATATATCACATATCCAGATATATATATATATATAATATCTTCTACATTAATTCTGAACTCTTTATGTAAGCCCATCCTTTATTATTTTTAAATATAATGATTCAGATGAGTTTGTTATATATATAATGAGATTCACTAATTCATTTTATAATTATCTAATCCATAATAAAAACATATGTTATGTAAAATCCATAATACAAATTATGTATAATGGGTGAATCTTTCCTTTATTTTATTTTTTATACTATAAAATATATTACGAATTAAACCTAAAAACATTCATTATTAGGAATTTTATTATTTTTACTGAACCACAAAAAATGTATGAGATGTGAATAAATGATATTATGTAACACTATATTGCTTAATAATTTGTTTTTTCTCACTAATAGAAAAAATATACAATGAAAGTAAAACATACACATGGAAGTATGTTTTTTATTTGGCCAATTCATTAACTCCTCTCCAAGAATAAAATCTTACACATACCTATAGCTTCATTCCTTTTATAAATATTCAATTAATTTTCCTAAAATCCTAAAATAGTGAGTAATATTTATGCTATTTTTTATTTTTATGTGTTCTATACAATAATCGTACACATCATATAAATTAAAACCTAATTCATTCCACACATATAAAAATTGAAGACCAAATATCACTTAGCTTTGAAAACCTCAAAAATTCCTCCAACTGATTCCAAAAATACGTTAAAAACTTCCAAAATTCTTTACATACATATAATATCAGAACAAATTTTATTATTCCTCATTTTAAAAATTATGTATGAATTGAAAAATATAAAACAAAATAATCATATCCTCTAATTATTCTTCATAAAAAATATGGAATAAATGTGAAAACTCCAACAACTCCAAATTGCATCAAATTATTCATATAAATAAACAAATATACTAAAATTATATTTCTTTAGCATGGAATAAAAAAATATCAAAATATCTCCCCATATCAATAATAAAATTGATAACCTATATAACATTTATATTGTAATGCCCCGACCCCAGTTACCGAGAGTCGATGCATTATTACATAACATTGGCATGATCACAAGAAAGATCAAATCTTGAAAGACCAATTGGTTTAGTAGCCTTGGGAACACTAGATATATTCATAAAGTTTTACATTACATCATGAAGTGAAAAACTAATACAACAACATATTGTCTCCATAATCCACACTATTATCCCCTCATAATATCCCTGCAGGTCATTCATAATTTACTTTTTCACTTCCTGGGAAAAATAAAACATAGAAAAGGGGTGAGCACAAATGCCCAGTAAGGATAACAATTTATTGGAAACTTTCATAAATAAGAATAAAAATTTAAGACAATGTATAACTAAAACAAAAGTTTTTTAAACTTGAACATCAACATAGTATGGAAAAAATAGAATGAAATAATTCCATTTACTTATTCACATGGATATTCTACTCATCGAATAATCACATGCAATATCAATAACCACTTTCATAATGATGGAATGCATAATTCCAGACTATCATGACCACATAGCCAAGGCCTCGTGCGAAGACTGCAAATAAGATTTTGTCAAGGCCTTGTGCCAAGACACTAGTTTGTCTCATGAGACCTACCGATGCATCGAGGAGCTATAGCGGGCTCCACCCATCACATATTAAGTCCAATGCATTCCCATATGAAAAGGTTTAAAGATAAGATAAACATTCGTATTAAAACTAGCATACGAAATGTCGATACTTTCACCATAAACCATGAATGGTATAAAAATAGCACATCCACAGTCAAACATATCAGAAAACCTTCAATACAATATAGAAGTTTTGTATCATAATAAATCAACTTCAAATAAGAGTAAAATCCATCAAATGATGTTGACATAGATGAAATCAAAACTATTTTTAGAGAAATATCACTTTCTATTTTGAAATCATTTAAGAGTCATATATTTATGAAATAAAACATTTTCATTGAAAATATTATTATAAGCTTGTAAGGGATGCTTCGACGATTTTATAACAGCAGAAAATAGCCGCACCCGCCGTATAAGTTAAAAAAACATTTTTACATTAATTTTGTCGAAAAGGATAAAAAAGCACGATGGAAAGATTCCATTATAAACCTCTTATAAAAAGTCAAAAAAGGGTATAAATTACTTTAACCCATATTCTTGTAAATAGTAAAAATGTTTTGAAATACATTTAAAAAAACATGGATGTGGATGATAAAGAGATCCCATTAGATTATTACGTATAAACAACCTCGGATAATGAAGAGATTGTGAAATAACCCTTACCTTTTACTTTTCCTTGGTTGGGTTTAGTTAACCTCTTGTATAATGGTGAAATAATTGTTATTAAATAATACAAGAATCATATACATTAATATGATATCATATATGATCTTTTAACATTGATTTGTTAATAATATCTTAGTATTATCGTTGTTTCGGGTGTTAACTTACTCATTTTCTTTTATATGTTTTGTTACGTATTACATGTTTGTAATGGATAGTTTGTATCTTAATCATATCTAGAATTATATAAAGTCCTTAGATACTATTATTAATCATAAAATGAGAATTATACTTGAATGGATACGATAGAGAATGAATCTTATCGCGTTCGTGGAGACGGTAGTCCATACGTACGCACGAGCGACAATATCATTCTTTTGATATTAAAATAATATATAAATGGATATTATATCATATATACAGAATCATTAACATGTTATATTTATTATTTACATGAGTTACACATCATTATTATACTCATACAAATAATAATATATTGAATAACAATTACACCACGACGTGGAGACGGTAAGCTATACGTATGCACGTATGGTGACATGTTATTCAAAGGGTGGATAGAATAATGAATATGGTTATACCATATTTATAATAACATCACAGTATATATATGATAATGGAGTTATTATTTTAGAATGGTAACAACAAACGAAGAAGAAGTGGAAGAAGAGAGGAACTTGGAAAAGGGTGGTGAATTCATTACCTCTTCTTCAGGTTCTTCCTTTTGATTTGATCACAAGTGCTCCTTAGGATGGCTTTCTGATCAAACTAAGGCCTATATGTTGTAGTGAGGGATGTTGGGAGAGTATTTGGGCAGAGTTTGGCCGAACCAAAAGGCTTTGAAGGTGTGAAGAAATGAGAAGGAGGAGTTCCCTTTTATAAGAGGGGTGAGGGGCACCTTTGGAAAATCTAGAAATATTAATTTATAATAAATTAATATTCGGTTTCTAATGGCTCCAAAGTTGATTATTCAAAGTTTAACGTGCGGATAGGTCTAAAAACACTCAACCTATATAATTTAGACAGGTTTTGGTACTTATATTAACCTTATCTTTAAGTTTTAACTCTAAGTTAATTAGTTTCACTTTTACAATGTCTCTTTGTATTTTTATATTATATGGTTAATAAACTTACTATATACATCCAATCGACCCCCAAGTGGTCCATTAATGATGATCCTATCATGATATAAGTCTCTTGTCCGAACCTTATATTTTTAGGAATTTAATATCAATTAATAATATAATATTTGTTTTAAAAACTCTTTTATGTCAATTTTGACACTATTCAATAATTGATTTTTGTAAAACTCATAACAGAATGATTACTTCGAAAAACGTTAATTGAATAAATACTAACATGTCATAGTAACCTAGAAAATTAGTTTAATTCCTAAAAAGGCTCAAATTATATTTATTTGGGAATTTATAATATCAATTATTTTAATTTTTCACAATTATGGTAATTACTGCATCATCCTTGTGTCATAAATAAATTAAATTATTTAAAGTATAAAAATTATAAATAAAATATAATTATGTAGGAAATAATTTTATCTTTCTAATGAATATTTACAATCGAATTTATCTTCTGTATAACCCTATATTAAAAATGTTTTAGTAAATTAACTTTGATTTTAACTCATTTAACACTTCTTTGAATTAAATAATAATAAATGTCCTAATCTAATCCAAGTAGACCTAAATGATAATATTTTCTTCCTAAGGCTGTTTTGGTCTAGATACACTTGTCCAATAGAATTAGGACATGTGTTAGGGTAATATTAATGTCATTTTTACCCTTAATTACCCTATTTACTTTTAACTGTGGTAAATAAAAGTAAAAAGCTACTATTCACCAAAAATTATTTTCATCTCATTGAACCAAATTTTACTTTTTGATATTAACCGTGTCTCTCGGATTTTCGAAATTTCATTCACAAAAGCGGTAAAATTAGGTTTTATAAAAAATTCAGTTTTTTAACTACCACTTAGTAGTTTCACTATTCATCAAAAATTGAAGTTTTTCAGAATAATGCCAAAATTTCACCATAAGCTATAATTGATATTCCAAATTCAAAAATGATGTCTATTTTACAAAATTCCAAACATATAAGTTGATTTAATTAATTTTATAATTAATTCTCGCTGTCACAACAAATAGCGTGTTTTTAAGAAACAATATATATCAAAAGATTGATAATTATTTATGTCTAATTTCAAAGTAAAATTGATTCTAATGAACACCATTGGATAAAATGGTAAAAATATATTCTAATTATACTTTAAAACCACTAAATAATATAATTTATCACTATAAATTATTTTGATTAAAAACGTTATTTTTAAGTATTTTTCACTATTCATAAAAATTGGAAGTTCTCAGAAAAATACCAAAAATTCAACTTAGGATAATTTCGATATTCCAAATCCAAAAATGAAGTCCATTTTTAAATATAAAATATATATAATTTCAAAAAGTAGGTATTACTCTTCATAACGGCTAGTTTTATTGGTTGTGGTGTGTTAGAACTCGACGTTGCGTACAACACACGGTATCGCATTATTCAAAAAGAAGCGTACCGTAGAAGCTTGGGGTGTTACATTCTCCACTCCTTCAAATAATTTCGTCCTTGAAATTTCTAGAATAGTTATCACATGAAAAGACTCAGGTGGTTCTTCATCATAAGTTCCTCGGGTTCCCACATTGCCTCTTCCATCTTATGGTTTCTCCAGACGCGTCGTCTGGTTTCACAGTACTTGTTCTCTCGTATCAAGAATCCTAACGGGCTCTTCACAATAGCACAGATCGGGTTCCAGTTCTAATTCCTCATAGGTGAGTACATGCGTTGGGTCAGGCATGTATTTCCTTAACAGAGATACGTGGAACACATCATGAACTTTGGGGAGACTTGGCGGCATTGCCAATCGGTAAGCTACAACCCCAATTCGTTCTAGAATTTCAAAGGGTCCGATGTACCTGGGACTCAATTTACCTTTCTTACCAAAACGTATGACTCCCTTCCATGGAGATACCTTCAGAAAAACATGATCACTGACTTGAAATTCCAAATCCTTCCTTTGATTATCGACATAGCTCTTCTGCCTACTTTGAGCTTCTTTGATGTGATTTTGGATTACCTTCACCTTTTCCATCGTTTCCTCCACGAGTTTTGGGCCTACAAGTTTTCTTTCACCAACGTCATCCCAACAGGTTGGTGTACGACATATCTTCCTGTATAACGCTTCATATGGTGCCATCTTAATACTCGAATGGAAGCTATTGTTATAGTAAAATTCTACCAGAGGTAAATATTGATCCCACATACCCTGAATGTCAAGTGAGCAAGATCTCAACATGTCTTCTAAGGTTTGAATAGTCCGTTCTGATTGTCCGTCTGTCTGAGGGTGGTAAGCAGTGCTCAAATGAAGTTCAGTATCTAGGGATTTCTGAAGACTTTTCCAGAATCTTGAAGTAAAACGGCGATCACGATCAGAAACAATCGATATGGGTACTACATGAAGTCTCACAACTTCATTAATATATAGTCTTGCTAGATGTTCCAGGCGTAGATCTTCTCTTATAGAATGAAAATGTGCTGACTTGGTAAGACGATCAACAATAACCCATATTGCATTGTTCCTTCTAGTAGCCTTTGGTAGTCCCATGACAAATTCCATTGTAATATTGTCCCATTTCCACTCCGGTATGGGAAGAGGTTGCATGAATCCTCCAGGCTGTTGCCTTCCAGCTTTCACTTGTTGACAAACCATCCATCTTGACACAAAATCAGCAATCTCCCTCTTCATGTTGTCCCACCAAAAATGTTCCTTCAAATCTCTATACATTTTGGTGCTCCCATGGTGTATAGAGAAATTGGAACTATGAGCATCATCCAGCAATTCCCTTTTTAGATCAGGTATATCGGGAACACAAAGTCTCTTCCCAAATTTCAATATTACATCTTCATACACAAAGTCTCTTAGTCTCTCATCATTCTCAGCATTAGTCTTCTTTTGAAATTCTTCATCATCAGTCTGAGAACTCTTAATCCTTTCTAGTAAATATGGTTTGGTAACCATTTGAAAAAGCATTGATGTTTCACCTTCCATAGTTATTCCCATGTCCATCTTCACTAGATCCATCAAAATTGGATCCCTTTCAATTCTCATCACATTCAAAACTCCATGGTCTTTTCTGCTCAAAGCATCTTCCACCTTGTTTGCTTTCCCCGGGTGGTAGTGTATCGTACAATCATAATCCTTGAGTAATTCAAGCCATCTCCTTTGCCTCATGTTGAGTTCTTTTTGTGAGAAAATATACTTCAATCTCTTGTGATCAGTATAAATCTCACATTTTTCACCATAGAGGTAGTGCCTCCATATCTTCAAAGAAAAGATCACAGTTGCTAACTCGAGATCATGAGTAGGATAGTTTTTTTCATGAATTTTCAACTGTCGTGATGCATAGGCAATAACCCTATCATTCTTCATAAGGACACAACCAAGTCCTTTCTTCGATGCATCACTATAAATAACGAACCCATCATTACCCGATGGTAGAGTCAATATAGGATCATTGACTAATCTTCTATTTAGTTCTTCGAAACATTATTCACACTCTTTTGTCCAAAAAAATTTAACCCTTTTACGTGTAAGCTTCGTTAATGGGTTAGCCAATCAGGCAAAATTCTGGAAGAATCGTCGATAATAACCAGCCAAACCAATAAAACTACGTACCTCAGTTATACTCGTAGGTTCTGGCCATTCTTGGATCGCCTTGGTCTTAGAAGGATCAACAGAGATTCCATCTTTAGAGACAATATGTCCAAGAAATGAAATCTCGTGAAGCCAGAATTCACACTTGCTAAACATCCATTATAATTCATGTCTTCTCAGAGTCTTCAAGATAATGCGCAAGTGATTTTCATGATCTTCGTAGCTTTTAGAGTATACTAATATATCATCAATAAATACCACCACAAATTAATCGAGATAATCCTTGAAAACTCTATTCATCAGATCCATGAATACATAGGGTGCATTAGTCAATCCAAAAGGCATTACAGTAAACTCGTAATGCCCGTACCTAGTTCGAAATGCTGCATTCGGAATGTCTTCCTTCCTCACACACAACTGATGGTATCCAGATCGATGGTCAATCTTTGAAAAGTATTGAGCTCCATTCAGTTGGTCAAATAAATCATCAATGCGTGGTAGGGGATACTTGTTCTTTATTGTTATAGCATTGATCTCCCTGTAGTCGATACATAACCTCATAGATCCGTCTTTCTTTTTAACAAAAAGAACAGGGGCTCCCCATGGAGAAACACTAGGGAGAATAAATTCCTTTTTAATCAATTCCTCTAGTTGTTTCTTTAGTTCAACTATTTATACAGTGGCCATTCTATAAGGGGTCTTTGATATAGGCCTTGATCCAGGAATTAAATCAATGGAAAACTCAACTTCTCGTTCTGGAGGATGTCCAGGTAAATCTTCCAGAAATACATCTACAAATTCTTTCACAATAGGTACATCCTCTATTTGAGAATTCCTTTCCTCACCCACATTTATTTCATTCTATTCCTCCCCAATAATTGAATATAGTTGAGCTACTGGTGGTGGATATAAATAAGAATTAGGTGGTGAAGATTCTGCTCTAAAGATAAGGTGTTCTTTGTCATTATCATCAAGAATTGTATCCTCTTTATTCTTACAATAAATCTTCACATCATAGTCCGAAAGCCAGTCCATACCAAGGATTATATCAAACTCAATCATAGGTATGGCGATGAGATCAGCAGATAAAGAACATTTATGTGCTCTAATGGGGACTGATTCACAAAACTTTGTTGCAATGATACTTCCCTTAGGAGTTTTAACTGACAACTCCCTTGTTAAATCAAATTGCAAATATCTAATTTTCTTAGAAAACTGGGAAGATATGAAGCAATGCGATGATCCAGAATCAAATAATGCATTTTCTAAACTTGAGTAAACCATTAAATTACTTGCCACCACGTCTTTCGGAGCTTCTACCTCAGTCGTAGTGATAGCATAAGCCTGGCCTTGATCCCTTGGCCTTTTCCGAGGTAAGTTCTCCTGACTCTTAGGACATTCATTTGCATAATGCCCCATCTCCCTGCAATTGTAGCACTGAACATTGGTATCTTCCTTCTTCCCCTTGAAATCACGAGCTTGGTGGCCTTTTTCACCACACTTGTAACAGACGCCCATTCCCTTAAAGCAAGTACCGGGGTGTTTCTTCCCACATTTACCACAGGATGGATATTAAACCTTTCCTTTCTTACCCTTATTTCCATTCCCAAATTGATCAGCATGCCTTTTCTTCTCTTTCTTTGCTTTAAAGTCATAAGACTTAGAGAATTCCTTTTTGGTCTTGATAGCACATGAGACAATGTCTTCGTATGACGAGAAGGATTGTGAGACTAATGCTCGACGGAGAAATGGTTTTAACCCATCAAAGAAACGATCAATCTTACTTCTTGGGTTACGTATATAATCACCAGCATACCTTGCTAACCTTGTAATGTTATCCTCATACTTTGTGACATTCTCATCCTCCTTCTGTCTCAGACTCAGAAATTGCCTTTCCATATCTGCTCGATGGTCGCGAGGAAAGTATTTTTCTAAAAACAGATCTTTGAACTCCCTCCATTCCATATTTGATACTTCATCATCTTCCTTCGTATTTTGAATCAATGACCACCATTGATCAGCATCTCCAGTGAGGCGGTAAACTGTCATGATAACTTTTTCCCTTTCACTACTCCCCAAAGCCTGAAATAATTTCTCTATGGAAAATATACATTGCTCAGCTACTAAGGGATTTGTACTCCCATTGAACATTGGTGGTTGTTGCCTCATGAATCGATCTAACATTGATCCTCCACGCTGCGGATCAGGGTGCTCCATATGGGTAAGGTTATTATTCATAACCTGAGTGAGTTGTCCCAGTATAGTGATTAGCTGATCAGCACCATTTTCATCACCAGCTCCACTATAATTATCTTGAGCAGGAGGTCAATCCCTACATGGAGTGCGTGCATTGATACGATTTCCATTTCTTCCACTAGGCGCCATTTCTAAACAATGGCACAAACTAGATCAGTTTATGAATCAAAGTACATAATCCCATACTTATAAAACACTTAACATAAATTGAACTATTTATGGATATAATCCATAATCATAAAAATATTTTCTTTGGGGAATTATATACTCATAAACCCTTCATAATGATTTGTAAAGAAAATGAGATTTATCCTAAGCATATCCCCTGGGAGTGTCGTATCCAAGAGTGCAGCAAGGCCCATTGTCGTGCACCAGTTCTCGTTCGAGTCTAACTCAAAGCGGTGTTTTCGGGTTTTACCCCTAGGTACATCTGTGCCAGAGCCGCCTCTACCTGCTCATATCCAGACATGGATGTATTGCTCAGAAAACTCACAAAATCTCTACAATACCAAAATTCTAGGAAGTTCTTCTATACTAATCCTCAAAGTTCATCTTAGGTCTACGTGCTCTAATCAGAGTTTATCTAAATCTAGCTTCCAAGGTTTGTACTAAACTTCCTCTGATACCAACTGTAACGCCCCGACCCAAGTTACCCAGAGTCGGTGCATTATTACCTAACATTGCCATGATAACAAGAAATATCAAATCTCAAAAGACTGATCGGTTTAGTAGCCTTGGGAACACTAGATATATTCATAAAGTTTTACATTACATCATCAAGTGAAAAACTACTACAACAACATATCGTCTCCATAATCCACACTATTATCCCCTCATAATATCCCTGCAGGTCATTCATAATTTACTTCTTCACATCTTGGGAAAAATAAAACATAGAAAAGGGGTGAGCAGAAATGCCCAGTAAGGATAACAATTTAGCGGAAACATTCATAAATAAGAATAAACATTAAAGGAAATGTATAACTAAAACAAAAGCCTTTTAAACTTGAAATTCAACATAGTATGGAAAAAATATAATGAAATAATTCCATTTACTTATTCACATGGATATTCTACTAATCGAATAATCACATGCAATATCAATAACCACTTTCATAATGATGGAATGCATAATGCCAGACAATCATGACCACATAGCCAAGGCCTAGTGCCAAGACTACAAATAAGATTTTGTCAAGGCCTTGTGCCAAGACACTAGTTTGTCTCATGAGACCTACCGATGCATCGAGGAGCTATAGAGGGCTCCACCCGTCAAATATTAAGTCCAATGCATTCCCATATGAAAAGGTTTAAACATAACATAAACATTCGTATTAAAACTAGCATACGAAATGTCAATACTTTCACCATAAACCATGAATGGTATAAAAATAGCACATCCTTATTCAAACATATCAAAAAACCATCAATACAATATAGAAGTTTTTTATCATAATAAATCAACTTCAAATAAGCGTAAAATCCATCAATGGATGTTGACATAGATGAAATCAAAACTCTTTTTAGAGAAATATCTATTTCTATTTTGAAATCATTTAAGAGTCATATATTTATGAAATAAAACATTTTCTTTGAAAATATTCTTATAATCTTGTAAGGGAAGCTTCAACGATTTTATAACGGTGGAAAATAGCCGCACCCGCCGTATAAGTTAAAAAAACATTCTTACCCTAATTTTGTCAAAAAGGTTAAAAAAGAACGACAGAAATATTCCTTTATAATCCTCTTATAAAAATTCAAAAAAGGGTATAAATAACTTTAACCCATATTCTTTTAAATAGTGAAAATGTTTTGAAATACATTTAAAAAAATCATGGATGTGGATGATAATGAGATCCCAGTAGATTATTATGTATAAACAACCTCGGATAATAAAGAGATTGTGAAATAACCCTTACCTTATACTTTTCCTTGGTTGGGGTAGGTTAACCTCCTGTATAATGGTGAAATAATTGTTATTAAATTATACAAGAATCATATACATTAATATGATATCATATATGATCTTTTAACATTGATTTGTTAAAAATATCTTAGTATTATCGTTGTTTCGGGTGTTAACTTACTCGTTTTCTTTTATATGTTTTGTTACGTATGCCATGTTTGTAATGGATAGGTTGTATCTTAATCATATCCAAAATTATATAAAGTCCTTAGATACTATTATTAATCATAAAATGAGAATTATACTTGAATGGATACGATAGAGAATGAATCTCATCGCGTTCGTGGAGATGGTAGTCCGTACGTACGCACAAGCGACAATATCATTCTTTTGATAATAAAATAATATATAAATTGATAGTATATCATATATATAGAATAATTAACATGTTATATTTATTATCTACATGAGTTACACATCATTATTATACCCATCGAAATAATAATATATTGAATAACAATTACACCACGACGTGGAGACGGTAAGACGTACGTACGTACGTATGGTGACATGTTATTCAAAGGGTGGATAGAATACTGAATATGGTTGTACCATATTTATAATAACATCAAAGTATATATATGATACTGGAGTTATTATTTTATAATGGTAACAATAAAGGAAGAAGAAGTGTAAGAAGAAAGGAACTTGGAAAAGGGTGGTGAAATCATTACCTCTTCTTCGGATTCTTCCTTTTGATTTGATCAAAAGGGCTCCTTAAGTTGGCTTTATGATCAAACTAAGGCCTCTAGGTTGTAGCGAGGGATGTTGGGAGAGTATTTGGTCAGGGTTTGTCTGAACCAAAAGGCTTTGAAGTTGTGAAGAAATGAGAAGGAGGAGTGCCCTTTTATAAGAGGGGTGAGGGGAACCTTTGGAAAATCTAGAAATATTAATTTATAATAAATTTATATTCGGTTTATAATGGCTCCAAAGTTTATTATTCAAAGTTTAATGTGGGGATAGTTCTAAAAACACTCAACCAATAGAATTTAGACAGGTTTGGGTACTTATATTAACCTTATCTTTAAGTATTAACTCTAAGTTAATTAGTTTCACTTTTACAATGTCTCTTTGTATTTTTATATTATATGGTTAATAAACATACTATATACATCAAAGAGACCCCCAAGTGGTCCATTAATTATGATCCTATCATTATATAAGTCTCTTGGCCGAACCTTATATTTTTAGGAATTTAATAACAATTAGTAATATAATATTTGTTTTAAAAACTCTTTTATGTCAACTTTGACACTATTCAATAATTGATTTTTGTAAAAATCATAACAGAATGATTACTTCGAACAAAGTTAATTGAATCAATCCTAACATGTAATATTAACCTAGAAAATTAGTTTAATTCCTAAAAAGTCTCAAATTATATTTATTTGGGAATTTATAATATCAATTATTTTAATTTTTCACAATTATGGTAATTACCGCATCATCATTGTGTCATAAATAAATTAAATTATTTAAAGTCTAAAAATTATAAATAAAATATCATTATGTAGTAAATCTTTTTATATTTCTAATGAATATTTACAATCGAATGTATCTTATGTATAACCCTATATTAAATATGTTTTAGTAAATAAACTTTGATTTTAACTCTTTTAACTCTTCTTTGAATTAAATAATAATAAATGTCCTAATTTAATCCAAGTGGACCTAAATGATAATATTTTATTCCTAAGGCTTTTTTTGTCTAGATACACTTTTCCAATAGAATTAGGACATGTGTTAGGGTAATATTAATATCATTTTTACCCTTAATTACCCTATTTACTTTTAACTGTGGTAAATAAAAGTAAAAAGTTACTATTCACAAAAAATTATTTTCATCTCATTGAACCACATTTTACTTTTTGATGTTAACTGTGTCTCTAGGATTTTTGAAATTATATTCATAGAAGCGGTAAAATTAGGTTTTATGAAAAAATCAGTTTTTTAACTACCACTTAGTAGTTTCACTATTCATCAAAAATTGATGTTTTTCAGAATAATGCCAAAATTTCACCCTAAGCTATAATTGATATTCCGAATTAAAAAATGATGTCTATTTTACAAAATTCCAAACATATGAGTTTAATTAATTAATTTTATAATTAATTCCCGCTGTCACAACAAATAGCGTGTTTTTATGAAACAATATATATCAAAAGATTGATAATTTTTTATGTCTAATTTCAAAGTAAAATTTATTCTAATGAACACCATTCGATAAAATGGTAAAAATATATTATAATTATACTTTAAAACCACTAAATAATATAATTTATCACTATAAATTATTTTGATTAAAAAAGTAGTTTTTAAGTATTTTTCACTATTCATAAAAATTGGAAGCTCTCAGAAAAATACCAAAAATTCAACTTAGGATAATTTCGATATTCCGAATCCAAAAATTAAGTCTATTTTGAAATATAAAATATATATAATTTCAAAAATTAGGTATTACTCTTCATAACGGCTAGTTTTATTGGTTGTGGTGTGTTAGAACTCGACGTTGCGTACAACACACGCTATCGCACTATTCAAAGAGAAGCGTACCGTAGAAGCTTGGGGTGTTACATATATGGAGATTGAAAATATCATACATTATATAGATGGT
Organism: Viscum album; assembly: GCA_963277665.1. Taxonomy (NCBI): domain Eukaryota; kingdom Viridiplantae; phylum Streptophyta; class Magnoliopsida; order Santalales; family Viscaceae; genus Viscum; species Viscum album. The sequence goes on from OY728158.1 coordinate 780,048,847, forward strand.
GAATATAAACACTTGAGAATATATAGTTTATGTTTTAGAATATCACATATTATGTTCTAAGTGAATGATAATGTGTTATATAGGAATATGAAATTTATACCATGTAAGAGAAGCATGAATAAAAATTTATGAACTTATATGAATATCTTTTAATATATTAAAATTATTATATTATATATCTTACCTTGTAAGATGAAATTAGATTAAAAACATGAAATATAAAATTACTACCTCTTTTACAAGGACTTTTGAGTAAGTATTCATATAATAATATCAATTAAATGACAATTATGTGTGAAACTATTAAATTTTGAGGAGTAGTAAAGGAAAAATTTGAGTTGATAACATTCATATTTTCTCATAATGGAGAAGCAAGGGAGTGACTGTATAGCCTACAACTAGGAAGGATAACTAGTTTGGAGAAACTGCAATGAATATTTCTATATATATTCTTCCATACATTTATAATAGAATACTTAAAAAAATTTATCAATGAAATAATATATTTCATAAGAGATATAGTCTATGTTTATTTTGATAGATTCAATATTTTATGTGTATTTCATTCAAAACATGGAATAACAGAATATCAATTTTTATTAATTTTTTACAAATTACTACTATATAGTTATAAAAACCTAATAGTTAAATAAAAGGAAAAAACATAATTCATAATTAATAAGATGAATCTAAAAATTATATAGAAAAAAATATGTAACTCAAAGCAATTTTGAAAAATCATCCCAACCATAAGACTATTACATGGGGTAAAATTTTTAGAAACACCCATATTCAAATATATTCCCGATGAAATAAAAACTAAAAATTGATAAGTGGACCTATATAATTATACATTTTTAATAATACATTTTAATTTTTTTAAGATTTTATATTTTGAAAATTAGTTTACTAAATAGGGTATGGAAGTGTAAGATATACAAATTGGTATATATGCATATAAAAAATGTCATTTCATTTTCCCATGAATAAATTATTATAGAGATATATATCCATGTTCTATAATAAATTTGGTTAATATAAAAACCAAGGGAATATACTATTTTAAAAATAATTCCATAATCCTCAGCCTTTTAATATAATTTCAAACAAGTATACCAATATACATTAAAACCACCACCATTGCATTTAACCAAACCCCATGGAAAATATTAATTTATTTCTAAACCAATATTTCATTTCTGGCCAAACTAAAAGGTTGAGTTGTTTAACAATGAGATGATAGAGTTAGAAATAATGTCAGAGAGTATTATTTAAATGTTTCTAGAAATCGATCAGTTCATACATTACAAAATCCAAAAACTAATAGTTTTGTTGTTACAACCAATAGTGGAAAGAAAATTTTACACATTACCAAAAATAATTTTGAGCAAACCAAAAAAATAAATGAATATGATGAGAACCATTAATATAATTACAATGAATAAATAATTAAATTTTATTAGTGCATATAATATCATAGAAACATTATCCTTCCCATTTATTCAAGAATTATTCACTCTATTAAAATGTACATAGAAGAATCTCAGAAAGTTATTCTAGAAAAAAAGAATTTGAGGTGCATATATAAATATTATTTAGGAAATCCTATTGAATTATATATATATATATGTGTGTGTAATTTTTTAAATAAATATGAACCATAAAAATTTTACATAAAAGAAATTATTGATTAAATTTAGAACGAAAAGTGTCATGCAAGATAACACCAAACTTTTCGAACAAATGTCAACATTTGTGAGCCTTTTTCATTATATATATCACATAAAAATTTAATTTATAGATTATTTATCTAATTTGGTATTATTATTAATATTATTAAATAATATATATTCTATTACCATGATATTTGGTAACTTAATACAACATGATTAGATCCACTATTGGAAAAATGTGCCACTACATTTTCAGTTGGAGTTCAATAAGATGTTCGGGTCAAAAAATAATATTTCTAGAAAATATCCATGTAATCAATAAATAAGAATAAAGATAACCTTCCCAATAATTAATCACCAAAGGAATATTTCATAACATGAATAGTATAATCATCAATGCCCTTAAAGATATATTAATATTCGAGATTTGGGAAAACACTATACAATTTATCATTTTCAACACAGTAAAATACCCAAAATATTAATAAATTTGTTTCACACTATAATGATTTATAACGTTATAATAAATGTATTAGAACTAGTTTATATAATAACAACCAAATTATATGATGAATTTTATTATTTATATTCAATGTAAAACAAATCCAATACTCAACCTTTTCTATATGATTTATATATGGATGGGATAGGGGATCCAAAAATGATTACATATTTAATTCAGAAACCCAAATTAGAATTGAAATGAAAACCACCCAAATTAAATTGTGTGCACTCTATGGGTGAATATAAGTTTTAGATGATTACGTATTGAATCATTTCAACTAAATAATGATTAAATATCATTAACTTTTTGAAAAAAATTAGAGTCAAAATATGTAGTATATAAGACATTTTTAGTTTTAGTCATAGGATCTATATACATAGAATATTCAATAAATATGGTTCTAAACTAGTTCAAATACATAATGGAGAAAAAATAAAAACATGATACAATTAGAATAAAACAAAGTTTAAAAAATAATAGTTATAGTAATAATCTATATCATTTTATACTCATAGTATGTTTGCCCAATTTATATTGTATGATAGAAGATCGGGCTCATAATTTCTGAGAATTAATATAATGATCCCATACCTTTGAATGTAAAAACTATCTTTAGAGTGCCTAGAAAATCTAGGAAATTGAACAATGAGATCAAAAAATTACAAATCCCCACACCATTCATTATCCAAATTCTAGAGAGGTTTTTTGGAATCACCCATTGTAGTTTCCTTATTGGATTTTCATGGAATTTACAAATAATAAATTCCATAAATGAATAGGGAAAACAAATTTTACATTTCATTAAAGAAACATTTTTTATTGGATTCAATTTAGATTATGTGATTACCATGTGTCCTTAAATAGATCTATGTTATTTATCTTTTCAAATTTAATTGATATATATATATATATATAATATTTACATAACTATTTAAAATAATTCTTTAGATCCATAGTTTCCAAAACATGATAAGTAAAATTATGAATAATTTATTTCATGGTTGAAAATTAAATTTTTGTGGGACATTTTATTTTAAATAACTGAGTTGAAGTATATAAAGAAAATACTTAAATCAATACTAAATTTTCAAATCCCACTCACGTAAAACATGTTAGATCATTCCTTGGAAATATTGGTTTTTACAGGAGAATAATTCATAATTTTTGAATAATATCTTTATCAAACCTCTATTTTACATCAAAAATCATATATATTCATTTCTAAAGATTCAAGTAAGAAAACATTTGATGTGTTAAAGAGAAAACTGACCAGTACAATAGTGATGCACCCTCCAAATTAAGATAATCCATTTAAGGTATTAAGTAAATCTTAAATCATGTCACTAGGAAAATCATTTAATAATACATTAATAGAAGAATATATGTTATATATTATGCATCAATGGAACATGATTATACATTGATAAATTATTCTAGTATAGAAAATGAGTTTTTTGTTTTTTTATTTATAAAAATTGGGACTATTGTTAAAAAGAAATTAATGTTAATTAATAATTTTATTATTTAAAACATTAGAATATAAAAAATAAGGACTAAAATAAGATGAAAATTATAAGATTTAAATTATTATCCCAAGTGTGTTTTGTGAAGATAAAAGATAAGTGAGAACAAAATATCCACGTGGCTCATTACAAGATTATACTACCTCAAGATAATGGGGTAGTAATTTTATACATGGAAAGCATCCGAGAATCAATTTAATGTGTATCCTCAATTTCATTTAATTTTATCTATCATTACATGTAATCATTTTGAATTTTTGTAATGACTTAGTTTTTTCACACCTAAACCTACATCATATTAAACAAATAAGGAAAATTTAGTGGTATATAGGTGTAATAATACATATCAACCGAAAATATAAAATTAATAATATAATTAAGATATGTCTACATGAGAGATAGGTAACATTTTTTACATTCATTTCATCACACATAACACTATAGAGGTCATTTTAGATCCCAAATAACTATTAATAATATTTTAATAAATAATCTATTTTAGCATAAATTTATTAATGATAACTATAAATTCCGTATGAGGTGACACAATTGTAAATTCATTGGTATTATCTAAAAAATAGGATATAGACTATACGAGAACCCACAACATTTATTTGGTTGTATTCAATCATTTTTGTTAAGGTTGATTTTTTTCCATATCGATGGAATCAAAATCCAGTAAGACCGATGACCAAATATTTTTTTTGAGTTTATACAAAGTAATATTTTATATAGAGTTAGAATAATGTGGTTAAAAATTATTGAATAATAAAATACCTCATATAATATTTTTTTTATAACGAGATAAGAGATTTAATACATTACATTAACACCGTAGCACCCATGGATAAATGGAGCACTTAATTTGACAAATTGTGAATTAAAATGATTTATTGAGAAAACTATCAACCATAAAATGATGTATTAGAGAAAATCATTTGATGATGAGTTGTATTCTTACAAACCAACTTAAAAACACCAGTGATAATGAGCCTTTATTTGATTCTCTTGGGAAATATATTTCATATTTGATTAGAATTGTAACATAAAGCCTACTAGAGGGTGAATTAGGAAAACATTGACTATGAGAAAGATGGATACAAATAGAAGATGATAGTATATGACTATAATGACCTAATAAGTTAAATTCTTATGTATGAATGCAGTTTTAGGAAAAAATACCATGTAACACAAAAAAGGTTGATATAGAAGAGCGACATTCATCCATGAGATAATGTATTTCTACAAAACTCCAAGGTTAAATTCATTCAAATAAAACCTCCATCAGGATGAGAAAAAAATTAAAATTAACTCTGTTTTAAATTTGTGTTCATTTTATAATATAATAAGAGTAAAAAATTATACAGTCACTACAAATAGATTGGGAGTGAAGATGTATATTGGGTAATTCCAGATAATCCTTAAGTGGATATCAAACTCTTTTATTGATTATATAATAGAACCCATATATATATACCTTTATTTTACATAATTTCTTATCCTATTTTTAAATTTTTTTAGAATGATCATATCTCTTATAATTGAAAGAAGACATTTCATTAATCACCTCGGTGGGGGAGGAAATTTTTTTTTTTTTTTTTTTTCATTTTCCATTTCTCAATATTTTTCCATTATACAATGTATTGAAATGTTTTTATGATAAATTTTGTACAATTTTACTCACTAATAAATTGATAAAATGACTCTTTTATAGATATTTCTTTAGAACATAGAAAATTCCTATTTACATAAATCATTTTATGAGAATAAACATTGTGATATGAAAACAATAAAAATTGAACCCACGATCAAGTATGTTTCCTAACTAAAAAACATAATTTTTTTGGGAGATTTAAAAAATGATATTTTGAGAACTCACATTACCTAGGGTAAAATGAGTAATTGATAATTGATATATAATTCAATTTTTTTATTTAATTTATCAACCAGGATTTTTAATAAAATGATTGGAATTTTATATATAGTCCTTTTTTGTAGATATATATAATGAAATTGGATGAAAATATATTTTTGGACTTTGTGGAAGTTTTAGGTCCACCAAAGTATTTTTGATACCACACTAAGAAATTGAGATATAATTGGACATCCAACACTGATTGTATCTAAATACCATGCCATTCCATGAATCCAATGTATGATTTCACATGTATTTTAAAAACTTTAATTTGCTAACTATGACTTTCATTTACACATTATAATACTTCATTACCGCAATGGATAATAAATCAACTTTCTCTTACTACTTCTATTATAATGTAATATGACATTTCAACTTGTGGTGATGTTGAATGCCAAATATAACAACATTTATTCCAATGAAATCTCAACATAGACAAACATAATGTCTTACTTATTCTCTAGGATATAATCTCGGGACAATATATTATTCTTTTAACAACCAAGGATATGTTTAAAGATGAATGTAATGAGTGTAATATAGTAAAAACTATTATGGATTTGAATAATCAAGGAGATGAGAATCCATCCACATATCAATGGAATTTGATGTTGTTGATTAGCTGTCTAGAACACACTCAATGAAATATTATTTTAGTTAAAAACAATAATGACAAATAAAAACTATTTTTAATTACTGGGAAAATTTGATGTCCAATAATTCCTCAAGGAATATGACCCATTACACCACTTACTCAGAATGGAAATTTAATACTCTTCCCCACGATAAATCACAACCAATCGTGTTAACACCAATAGAGAAGACATACATTTGTTTTCAATAATTTATAACATTTATTAATTGAATAAGGATGAAAATATATATTTTTTACTTAATACTAACTATCACCAATTATAAAAATCATTGAACAAGTCATAAAATCCTTATACATGTCCAAGAGGTATTTTTAGAATGTTCAATGTTTTCTATATATTATGATGTGAAGATAATGTTGAGAAGTGAATTAATTTACAATTTTAAAATTCAATAGGGATTAATGTGTTGAGAAAATATTTTCTGAATATAATCTATGCATTTTTTAACATGATTTAAATTAAAAATGGTATAATAAAAAATGAAATAAGGGTCATATTGATCTACTTTAATATGGGAGAAAGCTCAATCATAAGGAAGATCCAGCCTATGTAAATTACATTGAGGAATGCATGAGAGTGGTTGTATAGGAATATATGTATGTGCATATAGACATGAAATGGAATGCATGGTTGTGAACATGAAGGTTTCAGTGCCATCTTGCTGGGAAGTATGGAAGCATGTCAAAAGTGTGTGATGTGTGGTTCTAGAAGCAGACCATAGGCTATTCTCATATCTCGAGTTGATTGATACTATTTACATATTAAAGTGTTACTGAACCTAAAGAGATCATTTATTGGATAACATGTGATTTTTTACTGTTTCTCTAGATTAAATTGTTATATAATAAAAATGGTCAATCGAATATAACCTATAAGAGCTATTCGATCATGCTGTGAAGTCATATTCTACCTCTATCCTCATAGAGATTTTCTATTCATCATATTTCAACATGAAGAAATATTCCTTGATGCATCTAAGCTCAATATCATTTTATGTTAGATATTTTGAGAATAATATGAAATGAATATTAAATAACACAAAACATGATGTCCATGAAGTATTTTATTTCAAATCATGAACCACTTCAGAATGATGAATCTTGAAATGGAAGAGTTTGATCTTTGAAGGTGTAGTTGATTCTCATTTTAGGAATAATGGAGTTTATCCATGAGTCAATGATAGAAACTAAAAATTCTTGAAGGAATTAATGCCAATGTTTTGAGTTTAATTATAAGGAAATGAACATTTAATATTAAAATAAAGGAATCTGCAGAAATATTAATATCATCCATTACTCACCATAACTATTGGGAATTTTTGATGTGTCACAAAGATCAGAGCTAAGGTGGTTATATTGTGCATAAAATGAGATCACCTATTGTTTAAAAATTTCTACTCCCATTCATCGAGGATTTTATTTTTCAAAGTGAATCATAGAACCATGAATCTGTTGTTTCATGAATAGTATACCCATGAAGCATTATATATTTGTTTACAATTATAATTTGTGTGAATTTAATAGGGGAATGTGATGCCATATCATCTTCAATTATGACTCTCTCATTCACGATTTTCTAGAAGAAACTAGGAAACCCAGATCATTGTACTGTTTTTATAAAAATATGATGGATATGGGAAGAACTGTTTCTATAATGATCTTCTAGTTTGTGAGAACTCATTGATATAATTTATATATGTTGTGGTCTACTAATATATGAAGACAATTACAATTAAGATTAAAATATTATGGATGAATAAGAGATTGGGAATTATTAAATGCATAATGATAGTATTTACCATATTTGATAATTGGGATAATATTTTTATCAATGAATTTAGAATGTACATAAAATAATAACAATGAAAATAATTGTTCTAGGAATTCAAATTTCATAAACAATAATTTACACTTCCATGAATGAAGTGTATTTTATTTATTTGGATTCATAATTCAATGACATTCTTTTTGGGTTGTGAAATAAATTTCTTGAATAAAATAATTTTGATAAAGATGTGTACATCATATAAACACACTTCAGTGAGGCCATGTCTTCATCAGCAAATGAATGAATTTTCTGAGAACTATTTAGTGAGGAAACTATCACACAATGGTTATAATAAATATCTAATAAAGTATATAAAGATGAAAATGTATTTAAATATGTTCATGTGAAGAGAATATATAGTATGATCATGGATGAAGTTCACTTGGAGGTAATTATGTAATATTATCAATAATTGAGATTTATAATACTTTGTGATGTATTGTAAAGATCCTCCTTCTGATTTAAGAGGGTTAAGGCCAGTGAAAACTGGAGTAACACAATGTGAAGTAGTATAATGATACTCATATTATAATTAATAGATTTAATGTCCGCTTAGAGTCTGTTAAAAATATTTGATGCAATCTAATGATCATCCTTTGTGGAATCAAAATTTATTTTATAGTGTGATTCTGCAATGACAATTGAAATTGATTGAAATATTATATTGGAAAATACATGTTGGGGATGTAACCACCATGTAATGGAGTAGATATTTTTTCCAGAACATTAAAATGCCCTATTCTTTATTTCATATTATTATTAAGACATATAGTGTGGGGAAATGGGATATCACTGCATGAATTTCGAACCATAACAATTTAATGAGGATGAATTTAATGGAAATAATTTTTAATATTTACCACTGATTTACCCATATTACTTGTGAATTCATCTTAGGTATGTAAAAATATTAATAGATCAAGGTTACCTATTATGATCCAAGTGAGATTTTAAGGTGTATTGATTTTGAGAAATGAGTGAGCTACATTAGATGGAGAAAAGGGAAGTTACTCTTGAGGAAACAAATATTGATATTTATTTAAATAATTTGAAGCAATGAATTAAAAGATAAAAATGTAAGATAAATAAAATGATTTTAACATAGGAATATAAAACACAAATTGAAGGTAAACAATGTTATATATGTTTCAATAATTCAAATTATTATGATTTCTATAAATAATATTGGTCAAAAATTGATGATTATGTATCACAAAGTGATATTAATTTTGATTTTATAAAACTTCAAAATAAATTTCCCAAATAAGTTGTAAATTTTATTTTTGGAAGAATCAAGGGTCTTCGAGATGAAAAATACAAGCTATAAGAAGAGGCTCAAAGTACGGATGAACCACTGGATAAACATTTTGGCATATGAAGAAATCTTATATACAATGTTAGAAATAAGTATTAAACAATATTACTTTTCAGTGAATGATATTAAAAAGTTTCTAAATAATTTCATTGTAATTTTTATGCGAGATATTTGTATGATATTTTTCTTATAGAGTCATTCCATGATCCTAAAAAACTACATAATATTTATTTTGTTGTTTAAGATGCTCAATATTAGGATAAAAATAGATAGCGTATCATGAAAATTATTTAAAAGAATTAATAATAACTCATGAAAAATAAATGATGAAGATTAAGGTATATTTTTATGATATAATAAGATTACTATGGGATATTAATAACCCCATAATAGGACGTCTCAATATCTGGAGGAGATATTTATGAATCATTACTCACCATAAACTAGAGCATCCATAGTTTTTGGAAACATAGATGATGCCACAATGGTTTTCATTGAGTATTATGGATCTATGAAAACCATGAGATTATCCTCTTACATAATATAAGCATCCTACATGAATAATGTATACCATAACGAAGAAACAATATTATATTCAACTTTGGTGGTGGTGCGGTGGTGAAGGTGAGTATCCAAAACAGGTTGATCTTTAGTAGGTTCAGTGTTCGAATCCTGGGAGTTCGCTTTCAGGGTGAGCCTCAACCTTTGGATCCATCGGCCATGTCGGGTCGCCAGGACTCCTCTGGGTGGGAAAATTAAGGCACAACCCAATTGCGGTCAGATCGCTGTGAAGGACCATCGTTGTCGGGTTGTAACTCTCTGGGATGTTATACCATCTCAGAAGGCAATGACTCCTTCCCTGGCTAGGGAGCTCCATTCGGGTTCTACCCCTTCTTGGGGGAGGGGGTTTCTCTATGTGGAGGGTTCAAAAACGCTACACTGGGGAATTCCCTTTAAAAAAAGTGAAAAGAAAAAAATCATATGTAATAATATTTTTTTAATTATTGGTTCATGTTTTAAAACAAATATTATAAAATATGGATATTAAATATTATTAATAAGGAAATCACATCCTGTGTGGATGAGAAAATATAATTAAATTTGTATTACCCAAGATGTAACCAAATGGGTGGGAATCCATTCAAAAAATTAATGGTATGATATAAGGCCCAAGCCTTAATCCTTACTTAAATCTTGAGTTATTAGAAGATTAAACATTGATATAATAAAAACATTATGAAAACCATTTTCAATACCAAAGTAAAACATGGTATTTATTTTTCGTTTTAAAAAAAAAGGTATGGCTTGTAGAGGAAGCCGAAACTCAAATAATGGTCACGACGGCGGAGAAGTCGTTGTCACCGCATACGTACGACAAAAACATTCCCTTTTGTCGTTTAGTAAACGCTTCGTATAAAAAAGATTCCTTTTTAATAAACGTAAAACTCAAAGGGGTTTATACACCGTATAAAACAAAGTTGTGTATAAAATAAAATATGCCTCAATGAAAGGAGATTGAGACGAAGTCCCATACCTCGTATCTAACTTGACCCGACCGTTCTTTAATCTCCTGAATAATAAACTTGAGTTAATCTCTACTTTCTTAAGAACCTTTTTCAAGTTCATTATTCCTTTTATACCATGTTATGAACATCATGTAATCATTTAAGTTAATAATGTTCATTTTGTCAGTATTTGGTTCTTAAGTCCAAAATAGATTTCTTACACTTACATGTTGTTAATTTGGTCAAAGGTTCGTTATATCTAGAATGATATTAATTATTTTGATAACATATATATCATATATATTCATCATATACATGTATTTATAATATTACATCACATTTAGAGGTAAGAAATGAAATGCACCGTTCATGGAGACGGTAAGCCGTACGTACGCATTAACGCTACCTCCATTTCTATTTCATATTTTCTGGAATGGAATCATAATGATATAAGAGTATATTATAATTCCAGTATAATAACATATATAATATCATTAACTTTATCCTTTACAAAACCCACATATGGTATTAACGAATCAAATCACTTTCAGGGGGCGGTAGTCCGCACTTCCTAAAATGAAGATATCGTGTTTACCCATAATGGAAACCATAAAGTTATGCCCAAAATGAAAAAAACAGAAGATTAAGGAAAACATAAACATATTATATATCATATATAATAATAGTGTCATCATAATGGCCACCTTTGAAGGTGTTAAATGAGTATTGAACAATCATCGTTTCGGGAGGCAGAATTTCGCCATCCACGGAAACCGTATGTTCTTTAACCATTTGATGTAGTTGTGTGAGAGTGTAGCTCAAATAAATATTATAACAACATCCTAGTATATTTAATATACTGTTGTTGTTACAAAATAAGTAAATAAAAAGAGTTTAGTGGGTTGGAGAAGCAAAATAAAACAAATGAACATGAGAGAATGAATTACCTTTAAAAGTGTAACTCCTTTTGATTTGAGCCTAAAGGTTTCCTTTGAAAGGATTCTGCCCAAAGGTAATCCTCTAGGATGAGGAGAGGGATTTGGAGAGAGTAAATGGACAGGGTTTGGCCGAGCCAAAGGCTTGAGGAGTGTGTGAAATGAGGTAGAGGTGGGGGCCTTTTATAAGAGGAGAGGAGGGGCACTTTTGGAATGTAAGGAAATATTACTTTATTTGAAAATGTGTTTCGGTTTTAATAGGTCCCACATTGATATAATTCGTGGATAAGGTGATAAGGGTTCGAACTCCACTCATCCAATTGGTTTTGGCCATGTGTAGGTTTTAGATTTTTCATTATCTTTCCATTTTATTTAAATCGTTAAATAATGAGGTCATCGCCGCATCATCATGATGTCATAAATAATTTAATTTATTTAAAGTCTAAATATTATAAAAAAAATACTATGATGTAGGAAATCTTTTTAGCTTTCCAATTACTATTTATAATCAAAAATCTGATCTTTATAACCCCATTTATAAATTGTTTTAGTAAAACATTTCTTGTTTGTGTCATTTTTACATCAACATTTAATAAAAAGTTATTTATGTCATTTCCCAACCAAAGTGTCTCCATGGGGTCCCCAAGTTGACCCATGGCTTTTCTTGGTCGGCCATGAGACAACCAATAATGTTGGGACATGTGTCTAGGTCATTTCATATTATTAAAGCATTATTTATACCTTAAACTACCCTAATTACCACTAATCGCGGTTAAAAACTTAATAAGTTACTATTCACCAAAAAAATTATTTTAATCCCATTGAACCACATTTTACTTCTTAATTACAACCACGAATGTCGGATTTTTGAAATTAAAAACACAAAAGTGGCAAAGTTTCATTTAAACGAAAAATCAGTTTCTTTAACTACCACTTAGTGGTTTCACTATTCATCAAAAATTGAAGTTTTTCAGAAAATTACCAAAAATTCACCCTAAGATATATTTGATATTCTGAATTAAAAAATGAAGTCTATTTTACAAAATTCAATACATATAAGTAAAATTAATTAATTTAATAATTAATTCCCGCTGTCAGAGCAAATAGCGTGTTTTTATGAAACAATAAGTATCAAAAGATTGACACCAGTTTAAGTCCAATTTCAAAGTGAAATTGATTCCAATGACCACCATTGTAATAAATGGTAAAAATATATTCTAATTTCACTTCAAAATCAATTCAAAAGATAATCTAATCATATAAATAAATTAGATTAAAAATCAGTTTTGATGTAAAATGCAATATTTTTCACTATTCATTAAAAAATGAACATTGTCAGAAAAATACCAAAAATTCACACAAAGTAAATTTTGATGTCCCAATCATAACGAATAAGTTTATTTTGACAAAAATAGTTTATAAAATTGTCAAAAAATAGATTTAAAAGGGGTTTTCCATCATAAGGAAGTAAAACAATCTTTTAAGAATATTAGTGTATTCCATGCATAAGATTGTATTTATTTTCATTTTAAGCCTCTAAAACACTATCTTAATCATTAGATAAAAATATATATTATTCATTACTTACATGGGATGTTACATCCTTCCCCCCTTTAGAAAATTGTGTCCCCGCAATTTATTTACTTATCAAATAAATGGGGGTACTTATCCCTCATTGCATTTTCAGATTCCCATGTTGCCTCTTCAATCATGTGGTTTTTCCACAAAACCATTACCTGGTGAATCACTTTATTCCGTAACACTTGCTCCCTGTGGTCAAGAATCTGGACCGGTTGTTCCTCATAAGATAGGTTCTCTTCCAGCTGAACTACCTATGGACTCAAAACATGAGATGGATCTGGCATATACATTCTCAACATCGAAACGTGAAAAACATTGTGTACCTGAGATAAACTAGGAGGTAAATCCACTCGGTATGCAACTGATCCAACTCTCTCCATAATTTCATATGGTCCAATGAACCTTGGACTTAGCTTTCATTTCTTACCAAATCTCATCACACTTTTCCAATGAGAAACCTTGAGAAAAACATGATCACCTACCTCAAAAGATAGATCCTTCCTCCGGTTATCCGCATAACTCTTCTGCTTGCTCTGAACTGTTCTCATGTGTTTCTAAATCAGCTGAACTTTTTCTGCCATCTCTTCTACCAATTCTGGTCCCATCAACTTCCTTTCACCCACTTCATTCCCGAAAGCTGGAGTTCGACACCGCTTCCCATATAATGCCTAAAATGGTGCCATCTGTATACCAGAATGGAAACTGTTATTATATGAAAATTCAACCAAAGAAAGATGTGGGTCCCAACTTCCATGATAATCCATAGAACAAGCTCGTAGAATATCCTCCAATGTCTTAATTGTTCGTTCTGACTGCCCATCTGATGGAGGATGAAAAGCTGTACTAAAATTTAATTCAGTACCCAACAACTTCTGAAGGCCTTTCCAAAAGTTAGAAGTAAACCTGGGATCACGATCCGATACAATGGAGAGAGGAACTCCATGTAACCTGGATATCTCTTTAAGATAAAAACGGGAAAGTTGATCAAGAGAGAAAGTATCTCTTATAGCAAAGAAATGAGCATATTTGGTCAAGCGATCAACAATAACCCAGATTGCATTATTACCTCGATATGTCTTCGGTAATCCAACAACAAAGTCCATGGAAATATTCTCTCATTTCCACTCTGGAACTGGTAAAGGCTGAAGCATCCCTTTCGGTAACTGCCGCTCTGCTTTAACCTACTGACAAGTCAAACACTTCACAGTAAAATCAGCAATATCTCTTTTCATTCCATCCCACCAGTAATACTCCCGCAGATCTCTATACATCTTAGTACTGCCCGGATGAACTGAAAATGGAGAACTATGAGCTTCACATAACAACTCTCTCTTCAACTGTGAATCACAAGGCACACACAATCTCTTCCCAAATCTCAAAACACAATCATTATCAATGTTTAATTTAGGAAACTTACCTTTCTGAACCAGCTCTACCTTTTTCTGCAACTCACTGTCTTGCTTCTGTACTTGCTTGATTTAATCTGATAGAGAAGATCTCACTGATACCTGAAACAAAACAGAAGGACTTCCTGCACCAACAAATTCTATTCCAAAGTTCATCAAATCATTAACCAAAGGATCACGTTCCAACCGCAACATTTTTAATGAAGCATTACTTTTTCGACTCAAAGCATCAGCCACTTTATTTGCTTTTCCCAGATGGTAATGAATTGTACAATCATAATCCTTGATTAATTCTAGCCATCTCCTTTGTCTCATGTTTAACTCTTTCTGAGTGAATATATACTTTAAACTTTTGTGATCGGTATATATTTCACACTTTACTCCATACAAATGATGCCTCCAAATTTTTAAAGCAAAAACAACAGCAGTTAATTCCAAATCATGTGTAGGGTAATTTACCTCATGAGTTTTCAACTGTCGTGAAGCATAAGTAATTACCTGATCATTCTGCATTAGGAAGCAACCAAGTCCGTTCAATGAAGCATCACTGTATATAACAAACTCACCATTCCTGGAAGGTAGTGCCAAAACTGGAGCATTCACCAATCTTTTTTTCAATTCCTGAAAACAATCATCACATTCTTTTGTCCAGATAAACTTAACACCCTTCCGAGTTAGCTTAGTCATTGGACTAGATAACCGTGAAAAATTTCTAACAAACCTTCGGTAATAGCTCGCCAAACCAAGGAAGCTACGAATCTCGGTTACATTTGTGGGTCTTGGCCATTCTTCCACAACTTTTGTTTTTGCAGGATCAACAGTTATTCCATCTTTAGAAACAATGTGACAAAGGAAAGAAATTTGTTGCAACCAAAACTCACACTTGCTGAATTTCCCATACAATTTCTTTTCTTTTAAGGTTTGCAAGATAACCCTTAAATGTCTTTCATGCTCCTCTTTACTTTTAGAAAACACCAAAATATCATCAATGAAAACCACCACAAACTTATCCAAGAACTCATGGAAAATTCTATTCATTAAGTCCATGAATACAGCAGGTGCATTGGTTTGCCCAAAAGGCATTACTACAAATTCATAATGGCCATATCTCGTACGGAACGCGGTCTTCGGAATATCTGCCTCCTTTACCTTCAGCTGATGGTAGCCCGATCTCAGGTCAATCTTTGAAAAAAACTGAGCTCCCTAGGGCTGATCAAACAAATCATCGATATGAGGCAAAGGATATTTGTTCTTAACAGTGATGTTATTCAAGGCTCTATAATCAATGCAAAGTCTCATAGAACCATCTTTCTTTTTAACAAATAAAACAGGAGCACCCCATGGTGATGTGCTAGGTCTAATGAAACCTTTCTCTAATAAATCTTGCAATTGCTCCTTCAACTCTAAAAGTTCAATTTGTGCCATTCGATAAGGGGGTTTTGATATTGGCTTAGCATCAGGAACTAAGTCAACAGTAAACTCAACTTCCTGATCTGGTATTATTCCAGGAAACTCATCAGGAAAAAAATCAGGATACTCATTTACCACTGGCACATCATTAATCTGAACAGTTCCTTTATTTTCAACGACGTGTGCAAGGTAACATTCATTTCCATCTTTTACAAGTTTCTCGGCCTCTTGATATGTTATCAAAAGTAAGGGTTAATTCTTGTAAACAAACTGAAAGTCTTTCTGAAAAGAAAATTCTTTAGCTCTACAGTCAATCTTAGCATGGTAAATAGAGAGCCAATCCATACCTAGGATAACATCAAACTCTACTAGAGGTAGAAAAATAAGGTTTGCAAGTAGGTTCTTTCCATAGATAAGGATAGGAAGATTCTTATAAATTCTTTTTGCCTCAACATTCCCCCCAGGTGTTTTTACCAAAAGTTCAGGAGTCATTTTTTGAGATGGTATTCCCATTTTACTAGAAAAGGTTTCAGAGATGAAAGAATGTGTAGACCCCGAATCAAACAACACACTGGCATAATCTGAAAAAACAATCAAAGTACCTGATACAACTTCATTTGATGGCCCGACATCTGCTGAAGTAGTTGCAAAGGATTTCACCACCCCTTTCTGCTTGTAGTCTAACTGCTTCCCATCACTCAAGCTCTTTGTCGGACACTCGTTTGCATAGTGACCCATCTCATTGCACTTATAACATTTCACTAACTGTAAATAAAATTTGTTCTTACCCTCACCTTGATCCTTTTCAGTGCAATCACAAGCCTTATGTCCCATCTTACCACATCGGTAGCACTTTCCAGAATTCAGAAGACATTCCCCAGCATGCATTTTGCCACATTTATCACAAACTGGAAACTTAGTTCTCTTACCATCAGACTTTTTTGAATAATTCTTACCTTTCTCCTGCCACCTCGGTCTCTTATTCTGCTGGTTTTTATAGAACACTTGGTCATCGGCAAACTCCATTTCCACCTTCTCAGAACATTGAACAAGCTTTTCATAACTTTTAAACTCACGAGAAGCTAATGCCCTTCGATATTTTGGCTTTAATCCTGAGTAAAAACGATTGATTTTACTATCAAGGTCTCGGATAAAATTTGGAGCATACCTTGCTAATCGAGTGAACCTTTCTTCATAGGTATCCACTGAGTCTTCCTCTTGCCTCAATTCCAAGAATTGTTTTTCCATTCTAAGTCAAACAGCCTTAGTAAAATACTTCTTAAGAAAAATACCTTTGAATTCATCCCAGTCAAGAGAATCAATCTCATCGGCGTCCCTGATATTTTTAACCATAGACCACCACTGATCTACTTCACCCTCCAAATGGTAAATAGCAAGACTAACCTTTTGATTATCTGAACACCCCATGACATCAAAAATCTTCTCAAGTTCTTTAATCCACCCTTCAGCTAGCACATGGTCAGATGATCCTATAAATGATGGTGGATGTTGCCTCATGAAATGTTCCACCACTGTCATGTTCCTATGCGGTTGATCTGGCTGATCTCGTGCATAGATACCACCACCATTTTTCTCTTGAGTCAACTGCGCCATTACTGCAACAAACTGTTCAGTTCTAATTCCGACCATCTCGGGATGCAGATTCGGAAGGTTATTTCCTTCTGTATGCCTTCCTAGCACTACTTCCCTGTTTCCTCTGCGGAAAACCATTCTGAACAAACATGTCTTATATGAAGCAACATGGTAATCTTTAAATGCTATATCATTTCAAAAAAAAATTTGGATAATCATTTAATAGAATTCTAACTCCTAAAGTTATCTAAACAGACCTCTGATACCAACTATAAGGCCCCAGCCTTTATCCTTACTTAAATCATGAGTTATTACAAGATTACACATTGATATAATAAAAACATTATGAAAACCATTTTCAATACCAAAGTAAAACATGGTATTTATTTTTCGTTTAAAAAAAAGGTATGGCTTGTAGAGGAAGCCGAAACTCAAATAACGGTCACGACGGCGGAGAAGTCGTTGTCGCCGCATACGTACGACAAAAACATTTCCTTTTGTCGTTTAGTAAATGCTTCGTATAAAAAATATTCCTTTTGAATAAACATAAATGTCAAAGGGGTTTATACACCATATAAAAGAAAGTTGTGTATAAAATAAAATATGCCTCAATGAAAGGAGATTGAGACGAACTCCCATACCTCGTATCCGACTTGACCCGACCGTTCTTTAATCTCCTAGATAATAAACTTGAGTTAATCTATAATTGCTTAAGAACCTTTTTCAAGTTCATTATTCCTTTTATACCATGTTATGAACATCATGTAATCATTGAAGTTAATAATGTTCATTTTGTCGGTATTTGGTTCTTAAGTCAAAAATAGACTTCTTACACTTACATGTTGTTAATTTGGTCAAAAGTTCATTATATCCAGAATGATATTAATTATTTGGATAACATTCATATCATATATATTCATCATATACATGTATTTATAATATTACATCACATTTAGAGGTAAGAAATGAAATGCACCGTTCATGGAGACGGTAAGCCGTACGCACGCATGAACGCTACCTCCATTTCTATTTCATATTTTCTGGAATGGAATCATAATGATATAAGAGTATATTATAATTCCAGTATAATAACATATATAATATCATTAACTTTATCCTTTACAAAACCCACATATGGTATTAACGAATCAAATCACTTTCAGGGGGCGGTAGTCCGCACTTCCTAAAATGAAGATATCGTGTTTACCCATAATGGAAACCATAAAGTTATGCCCAAAATGAAAAAAACAGAAGATTAAGGAAAACATAAACATATTATATATCATATATAATAATAGTGTCATCATAATGGCCACCTTTGAAGGTGTTAAATGAGTATTGAACAATCATCGTTTCGGGAGGCAGAATTTCGCCATCCACGGAAACCGTATGTTCTTTAACCATTTGAAGTATTTGTGTGAGAGTTTAGCTCAAATAAAATTATAACAACATCCTAGTATATTGAAGATACTGGTTTTGTTACAAAATAAGTAAATAAAAATATTTTAGGTGGTTGGAGAAGCAAAATAAAACTAATGAACATGAGAGAATGAATTACCATTAAAAGTGTAACTCCTTTTGATTTGAGCCTAAAGGTTTCCTTTGAAAGGATTCTGCCCAATGGTAATCCTCTAGGATGAGGAGAGGGATGTGGAGAGAGTAAAAGGGCAAGGTTTGTCCGAGCCAAAGGCTTGAAAAGTGTGTGAAATGAGGTAGAGGTGGTGGCCTTTTATAAGAGGAGAGGTGGGGCACTTTTGGAAAGTAAGGAAATATTACTTTATTTGAAAATGTGTTTCGGTTTTAAAAGGTCCCACATTGATATAATTAGTGGATAAGGTTATAAGGGTTCAAAATCCACTCATCCAATTGGTTTTGGCCATGTGTAGGTTTTAGATTTTTCATTATCTTTCCATTTTATTTAAATCGTTAAATAATGAGGTCATCCCCGCATCATCATGATGTCATAAATAATTTAATTTATTTAAAGTATACAAATTATAAAAAAATACAATGATGTAGGAAATAGTTTTAGCTTTCCAATTACTATTTATAATCAAAAATCTGATCTTTATAACCCCATGTAAAAATTGTTTTAGTAAAACATCTCTTGTTTGTGTCATTTTTACTTTAACATTTAATAAAACGTTATTTATGTCATTTCCCAACCAAAGTGTCTCCATGGGGTCCCCAAGTTGACCCATGGATTGTCTTGGTCGGCCATGACACAACCAATAAGGTTGGGACATGTGTCTAGGTCATTTCATATTATTAAAGCATTATTTATACCTTAAACTACCCTAATTACCACTAATCGCGATTAAAAACTTAATAAGTTACTATTCACCAAAAAAATTATTTTAATCCCATTGAACCACATTTTACTTCTTAATGACAACCTTAAATGTCGGATTTTTGAAATTCAAAACACAAAAGTGTAAAAGTTTCATTTAAATGAAAAATCAGTTTCTTTAACTACCACTCAGTGGTTTCACTATTCATCAAAAATTGAAGTTTTTCAGAAAATTACCAAAAATTCACCCTAAGCTATATTTGATATTCCAAATTCAAAAATGAAGTCTATTTTAAAAAATTCAATACATATAATTCAAATTAATTAATTTAATAATTAATTCCCGCTGTCAGAGCAAATAGCGTGTTTTTATGAAACAATAAGTATCAAAAGATTGACACCAGTTTAAGTCTAATTTAAAAGTGAAATTGATTCCAATGACCACCATTGGATTAAATGGTAAAAATATATTCTAATTTCACTTCAAAACCAATTCAAAAGATAATCTAATCATATAAATAAATTAGATTAAAAAGCAGTTTTGATGTAAAATGCTGTATTTTTCACTATTCATTAAAAAATGAACATTGTCAGAAAAATACCAAAAATTCACACAAAGTAAATTTTGATGTCCCAATCATAACGAATAAGTTTATTTTGACAAACATAGTTTATAAAATTGTCAAAAGATAGATTTAAAAAGGGTTTTCCATCATAAGGAAGTAAAACAATCTTTTAAGAATATTAGTGTATTCCATGCATAAGATTGTATTTATTTTAATTTTAAGCCTCTAAAACACTATCTTAATCATTAGATAAAAATATCTATTATTCATTACTTACTTGGGATGTTACATATGTACCTTGTGATACTTAGATATAATATAAAATAAAATAATAGAATATAATTCATAGAATACTTTTAGTTTCTTTGGATGCTTGTTAATAGTGTATTATAATGTGGAAATGACATGTGAATTCATGAAAATAATGGAAGTATAAAACAAAGTGGGGAAAATCAAATGAAAGGAGAAAATCTAAGAGGTCTAAATAATATTTCACAATGTCAACTATGGTTAATAGTGAATCATCAAATGCATTAGAAATGTAGGGTCTAAATAAGAAATATGTAAATACATATAATTTATCTCAAAGGAAGGCTCTTATTTCTAATAGTGTGGATGATTAAAATCAATTTAGACCTTTTTTGGATAATAATAAAAGTTATATATCCTCTCATGCATCATTGCAAGAGAGTAATTTTTAAATAAATTAACATTCCCCTAAGAAAAACTATGATTGATTTTAAAATATAAATTAACAAAAATTGTGATTAGTTGATCAATATCATGTTATAAGATTCAATAAAAGTATTTTTTCCTTAGTTCATATAATGTTATGGTCATAAAGCCAACCCTTGATGGTATAAAATTATATTTCCTTGAAAAAGGAATGAATCATGGGGTTTTCCATTATGAATATATTACAAATACTTTGAAATGAAGAAATTTCAGGAAAATATGCTAATGTTTTTTTCCAAATCAATCAACAATTTCTATACAATTATAATAATACAAAAAGCTTCTTAATGAATAAAGAAAATATGTGGCTGTGAAAAAGAAGGTGAAATTTGATGGGAAGTATTGCACAACCGGAAGCATGAATTTATAAAAGTATCTTGTGGGAAAATGTATACAACAAAGGATATCAGTACTGGAGAAGAAAAAATATACTTAAGAATATGGGAATCCAAATAGGGGAGTCTAAAAAAATCATCCCATAGTAGATTGGAAGAAAAAAACAGACCCGGTAGAGATGCGTCTCTTAGTTTGAATATTTCTCTTGAAGAAAAAGAAAGTACATCAACATTACTTTATATATATGTGTGTGTTTTTCACACATATACATGGAATTGATGGATATGTATGCATCCCTTGAATGGAATCATTTTTTAGTTAATGATTTTAAATATTCAAAAAAAATGAATACGTAATTTTTAAAAAGATTTTTAAAATTGAAATTTAACGTATGAAGATCACTCACATTTCCATTATATGAATCAACTAATAATTTTTATCAACGGGGAGTTGACATTGAAAAAAAAATTGGGAGATATATAATTTAATCCTAAACCTTCTAATGTGATTGTTGATGTGTGTGATTGATTTATAATTTTATTGATAAATATGACCACTTACAGTAGTTAAAATTAGAATTGAGAATTTCATAGAAAGATATCAGATGCATTTTAATTTTTTTATATTATAGAAACTTTGGTCACATCTATATTTTTTTATATATTTAGGTGGAATGAAGAAACATAGTGTTGATTATTTATTTTCTATCTCTTAAAGAAAACCATGTGATATTATCCCTATATCAAAAGTATTCAGGAAACAAATATATAAAGAAGAAGAACGTGTTTTTGATAAAATTATGAGATGTGTACAAGAATAAATGTATCTTTTTGTTTATTATTAGTAAGGGGGGATGAAATAGTAATATATTTACATATTTACATATTTACATTGAGAATTGTTTGGAGGCACTTAAAAAATTCAAAGGGATAGATTATTGAGACTAATTATGATGATTAAATTTTTTTGTAATCAAGTATAACATAATTATTATTAAATAATGTGGTAAATATGAGTTCTGATAAATAGTATTATATATGTATAATTGTGTGGTTTATTTAAGTAGTCTAAAAATCTAAATACATGTGAAATAGTTGTTTATAGAATTCACATTGATTTCTAAAGATTATAAACTGAAGATGATGTGGAGAAGTAAAGAAATATATGACATTTGGAATATAATGATGAAAAATGTCTTAATATTTTATAAATATATTATATAATAATTATTTTTAGTAGAATTTATGAAAACAATTCCACCCATAAAAGTAACAATGTATTGCTCGATATAACTTAATGTTTGAGAAATGTGAACCATAATGGAGAGAGAGACCAAGAATCTCATATTGTGTAATGGGTGACAATTCCTACATAGACATGAATGTGTGCACATGTAGATGTACATAAACATATGAGTGTGTACAAGCAGTTTAATGATAAACCATGTGGGGTGGAAGAGTGGTGTTTTGATAGTGTGTGAGGTTTAGTTCTTCGAGAGGTCCCGAGCTACATTAATCTGGAGAGTCAATGGAAAATTGTACTTATAAACAAGCGATCAACCATGTGGATAACTGATGTGTGATATCAGGTGAGTGGTTACTATTTATACTCATATAAAATCCTTATAAAAAACATTCCCCATATAATATAATATACCAATGATATACAATCAAACATGGAAAATGCCTTGTACATCTATCCACATTGAGGATTTTTGTTCCTCAGAGTTTTTCATGCCAAAAGACTCTAGGATCAGATTTGATCTTGAGATAGGGTAATTTTTTAATGCATATAAGTACATGAAATAGATACTATTACAAACAAGGAACTATGGGCATGAAATTTTTTTTTTCAAAAAATCATCCACTATCGAATGATGAATATCAACATGGATGAGTTTGAGATTTAAATGAAAATGGGCTTATCATCGCATGCATGTCATAATCACACTATAAGTCTAGGGAGGAGGAATTTAATTCATTAAGGAATAGACATCATCCTTTAGATTCATGACAAGTAAGGTAACCCCTGTGAAATATATAAATATTTATATCTTAATATATATATGAATATCATCCTTGAATTAACATGACTTTTGCGATATTTGACATGACATCGAGATCCTAAATATGGTGGTGAGACTCATGTATTGAATGAGATCATCCATAGATGAAAAATTAAGGCGAGAATTCTATAAGGTTCTTGTTTTCATGTGTGAAATAATGAAACAATAATTTTTTGTATCTTGAATATGAATCATGTGATGCTTTATTCATCTGTGAAAAAGAAGTACTCATGTGACTTGTGTGAGGAAAAAAATCTCATGGCCTTTGGACATATGAATATCTTGCATAATAATTGCATTAGGGAACCAAGAAACCACAATAATTTTTGTGTTTTGCACACATTAATGATGATTAAAAAAAATAGTTCCAAGAATACCTCATGGTTTAAAAAACACTTTAATATATTGAAATCCATTTTTGGTGTGCATAAGGATGGAGATAGTGATCATAAAGAGTATAGTATGAGGCATGAAGCGAATAATGTGCATACCTAAATGAATAAGGTAAATATATGAAGAATTTTTTAATTAATACACCTAAATTCTTAAACACATAACTGAGGAAGCAAATTAAATAATTATAATGAAAATAAATGTTCATGGTTTTTTCATGGCATTCACAAAACATTACACATCCATGTATGAAGTTCATTTGACTTAATGGCATCACGAATTTAAGGACATAGTATTCAAGTTATTAAATATCTCTATTATGCATACTATTTTTTAATATGTTCTGTGTAATGACCTGCCAATTTTCATTGGCTTGAGAGTACAAAGGGTCATTACAAGGCCTTAAGCGATATCCTGAAGACACCAAATGACAACAATAAATGCCAAAGGGTTTCAAATACAAGTGGGGGATGATTTAACCTTTAAAAAATAATCCAATATCAACCATACTAGAATATTCATTATATGATGAATGAACAAATTAAAGACAACTCAATGACTACATGTATATCAAAACCATATAAATGTACGCAATAATGGAAGAATAAACATGAATCAATGTACCGAGTGGATAAACTTTACAAGACTATCCAGAGACATAAATACTCCATGCTCCCTAAGATCTAAGCTCCAAAATCCCCAAACAACCCAAACATCATGAGGTAGTGTAATTGTTTTGGGAAAAATTATCGTGGTTGTTGTCTCGAAAAATAGCATCTTCAAAAGTAGAAAAGTTTCAAAGTTGGGGTGAGTAAAAAACTCAGTAGGTTTTCCCCAATGACTTCTCTACTCACGCCACTAAGAAATATGAGTTATAAAAAAATTATAAAATAATTTATGTAAAATAGTTTCTCAAATATAGTTTATAACTAAATATAAATAAGTTTCCAAAACCATTCATTACCAAAATCATACAAGTTCAATTAAAACCAAGATTCCCATTAATATATTTTTCTTTAAAAATAACTAAACAAGCTTTAAAATCATTTCACAATATCTTTTTATTGGCATAACCAACCATTACACAACCCATGCAACCAAACATGAATGCTATGTTATGACTATTCCATACTCATTAGAGGTATCTCATCGATATTCCATGGCATCAAAAGGAAATTGATTCCCATGTGCCATTAACCCTTTGGCACCGAGCACAAGGTCATCTTTCATCCAGGACCCATATATGCAATTCCCATGTTCCATTAACCCAATGGAAACTAATATAAAGTAATATTTCAACCAATAAACATATATGAAACCTGAAAACACACCACATATTCCCAACGATCAAGCCAAAACAACCCTTTCTATAAAAACACCTTTTTATTTGAAATCAATTCCATAAAAACCACTTCAATGCCAAACCATTTCAATTACAAACTATTTCAATAAAAACCCATTTTTATTGACAACCATTTCTATTGAAATCCCCTTTTTCATTAACAATTTATAATTTCTATAAAATACATTATCTAATATCATCATTTTAAATTAAAGAAACTAATCCCCCTTGGAACAACTATTCACCATGATCACAGAAATTCATAAAAACCATAAATCATCACTAAAGATGATATTTCCATGATTTTCATAGTAAATTTCTTTTAAATAAACCAATTTTAATCTAAGACAATCAATTATAGAAAAAGCATCTGATAGATAATCCTTCTACCTCTAATGGTTTAACGAAACTCAACAATAAACGAAAAACACACTAGAAGGAGGGTCGATTCTCCAAGGACGGCCTTGGTTCTCTTATCCTAGAAAGATATTGACTCCAAAATGAATTATTTGTAATCTAATGAAATCTGTAAACACTATAGGTTCAGATATTGGAAGGAATAGAGATTGGAGAAGTAAATCTAAGCA
This sequence comes from Viscum album, assembly GCA_963277665.1. Lineage (NCBI taxonomy): Eukaryota > Viridiplantae > Streptophyta > Magnoliopsida > Santalales > Viscaceae > Viscum > Viscum album. The sequence goes on from OY728158.1 coordinate 780,075,008, forward strand.
GATCTATGAAAACAATAAAAATTAGGAAAGAATGGTGAGGTACCTAAAAAATCAGACTCAAAATCGCCATGGGAAGGATCTAGGTTGGATCAAACACGTGTGGGGAGGGTTATACACGCCTCTAGGGAATGTAATATCAAACTAGGGGAGTTTTGAATTCAAAATGAAATATATAGAACAAAAACTAGTAATATCCTAGAAAATAGGGTCTCAATTTGACCTCTATTCAGGGTTTTCCCACACCATTTGGCCCAACGGTGTATGGATCATGTATCCTTATTTTGGTAACAACAGTCCTTATAAAAACACCAAAATATCCCATCATTCACCTTTACCCTTTTTATGGAAAAAGATTTTTTATGTAAACATCCCACTTTATAGAAATACCCCCACTTTATGGAAGCAACCCTTTTTATAGAAACAAGCCAATTTAAGGAAACAACCGACAATATTGAAACTGCCAAAATTATGGAAACACCCAAATTTATAGAAACTTTCTATATTAAGGAAATTACATATTTTATGGAAACTCATTATTTTATGGAAACCCATTCAAATCCACATCATTTAAAAAACTCCTATTTTACATAGAAACATAAGAAAAATGTTATATACCTGAAATCTAGGGTACTACATTATGTACCTCACTTGAACACATTTATGTGAGGCCGGTACTCCGTCTATGGAGGGAATAATTTTTCAAAACTATTTCAAGGAGTAACTAATCATACAAAAGTGATCCAAAATATTTTAGAAATACCAAAAAGATAGTAATGTATGTGAAGTTGTATAGAATCTGAAATGTGAATGTACAAGTAGTGATGATGATCACTAAAAATAATTTCAATTATAGGATTTATAATTAAGAAATAAAAGAATCTGTGAAGTTGTATAAGGATACTCATGTGAGATTAGAGACACTAAAGGCCGGTTTTCACTCATAAAATAATGTGTGAGGTAGTATAATGATCCCATAATTATACTCAATATAATGAAAGTCAATTTGGGATCTAGTAACACCAAGTGATGATGGCTAAATATCCTCATATGTGTACTTATGATTTATGATATAGTGTTACACTTTATCAATAATTCTAATTTATAGAAAATTTTAGAGGGTAATCCATGTTTTTGGTTTAACCAAAATTGAAAAGAGAATGTATTTGTTGAAATCTATGTATATAATGGCGTTATATTATCTCTATTATAAGTGTTTCATATGAGGTAAATTAGTTTGATATCATTTTGTTGATTGATAAACTTATCAATTTAAAGAGATTAAATTAAAAGAAAAATAACTAAAAAAATTAAACCCCAAATTCCCCCCACTCAGCAGTCAATCTGGACTGAGAATCAAAAAATGTATCATAAGAAAACTAATACATCATATAAAATTTAAAAAATTAATTTATCACAATAGACTCTATTCTAGAAAGAATTCCAATATACTCCCAATATTTTTTTCCACAAAATAGTTTCCTATGCTCACACATATCATTTATCATGATGAAAAAATAATATTAGCAGTTAACATTTGAAGTGTTCTCCTCTTTATTTTTCATGTTCAGATTGAAATAATTAAAAAAGAATTAGTTAAGAGATACATGGATTTTAATGTTACTATGTGTGGAAATCTACAAAGGGTATGAGAGAACTGGAAAATTTATTCCTGGTACATAACTAAATTAGTAAATGGGTCCATAAATAGGACATGTGTCACATGATCTAAGAGAAGGAAAAACCAATTGAGAATATGAGATTGTGGATTTCAACATATATATTAAGGATGAATTATACAATTCACACAAAATAAATCAATACAATCTCAATAGAACAAGTATTGATCTAAGAGGAAGAATAAGATTATTAAAGTATAAAAAACATCCTCATTAATTTTATCCACAATTTTATTACTGTAAGCTATTTAGGTTAAATTCTATTGATTGATATTTTTTTGATGTGAACTTTCACATAAAGGGTTAAAGGCCTCATTGATGATAAATATTTTTTGGGTATATCCATGTGTTTTCTTGAGTTGAAAGAAAAAAGTTAATTCTTTTTTTTCAATCTAAATTATAGAACGTGTATTTAAAAGTTGAATATTATTATAATGAATATGTATTTAATTAGTTTGTTTCTATATTGGTTGATAATAAAATAACTCATAAAACTTGATCAATTATGTATATAATGGAATAGAATCTATTGATTGAGGATGTATTTGTGATTTTTGGAACATGTGAAAGATGTAATCAAACCCATAGCTACTTTGGAACAACATCACTTTATTGGGGGATACCCAAGATGTAGAAGTCATGTCCTCTATTATTTAATTGAGCTATTAAATTAATCACAACCATACACATAGGATAATTTATACCTAATAGATATGATTTTAATTCATTAAATAGCCTTCCAATGAAACTAGAGGTGATAGGTTCATGGCCCATAACATTTTTATTGACCAATTACAATTATAAGGATATATCAATATGGATTTGTTATAATGTGAAATTATAATTCCATCTATTACCCCAATCAACAATATATATATCTTGATAGTTTCTATTTTATAATGATTTAATATTATTGATATTTTAAAAAATTAAAATATAAAACCCTCCAAACATTATCAAATATCCTTTTAGTTGTTAGGAAATTCCAACCCTCTTTAGAGGCAATCCATGGTCTAACTACATTATATTACCTTAGGGATTATTTTTTTATAACGTAACTAATGAAAATTTCAATAACCCATTATTTGAATCAATTATATAGAAGTATGCAAGATAATTATTGAAGCTAATTAATATTAATTTATTTGATAATGTAATATATGTTAAATTTTAATGGAAAACATCATTTCGTTTCCAAGTAATTTTCAAATTATTTTGAAGATAAAATAGATAATCCTAGAAAATATGAAATGGATCTTATATAAAACTAAATAAATAAAATATTGGAGTATAATGGAAATAAATTATAATGATTTGTATTTTAATTTTGTAATGTCTGTACCCAGGGGCCCTGTTTAGAATCTAGTGGGGGTCAGGTGATTTAATTTTTTCTAAAATTCCCAAAATTAAAAAATCCACTTCACAACTTTACCCCATTTTTTGGTTAGTGAATATGAATCTATTCAATTATTGTGATTGAAATTATTTGTATAAAAAATTGTAATAAACTAGTAAATAATAACATAGTATTATTATAATTTTTGATATAAAGACATCCATTTTTCAATGTTGGTTATATACCCAAAAATGGATTCTCAACTATAATGATCAATATCTACATATTGTGGTTATGCTTTTCTTACACCTAAATAGAGTCTCAATATGTTCATATTTTTTAATTAATCAAATGCATTGTCATACCAACTCTATAGTTTATTTTTTTCTTCAATGTTGTAATGTTGTCACCAAGTCTCTAGGTGTTCTCCTTATATACCCTATGTTGTACCAATTCGATATAGTCTATATATATATATGTAGGTGTTACTTTTATTATTTAATTTGTAAGTAAATCATTATTCTAGGATAATATTTTTTTACACCTGTATAATAGTTATCAGTCAACTCAAAAATATATTTATTGAATTTTATACGATCCTCATGAATACATTAAAAATTGGTTAGATCATGGAACCCTGATTAAAATATATTTATAATATACTTATATAACATCATCAAAAATATTGATTCTATAACTATTTAATACATAATCTTATAATTATTCTGAAATCTTAATAAAATATCTTTACGTAAAACCTTGATATTTTAGGACAACACTATGTTCGATAGAATTTAAGAAACGAAATACCGGAAAAAAAACCCACCAATACTTTATTATGTTAATATGATTATTATAAAATAGGAATTTAATTGGTGTGTTTAAATAGTATTAAAAAATTAGGAAATATTTTCAAAAATCCTTCTAAATAGAAAATCATTTATTTAGGCTTAAGAAATTAGTACTAAAATTGTATTAAGGTTATTTGATGCTTCAACAATATATTTTATTCATAAGTGATTTTATTTATTCGTGTAGGAAAATATTACAATTGATTTATATAAATATTATAATCATTAATTCATAAAAACAATATCAATTTTCAAATTATAAAATCAAAATTATCTTATGGTTAAATTTTTAGTTTTTTCAGAAAAGGAAGATTTATTTTATGAAAACTGAACAATACCATTTTGTGGAAAAATATATTTTTATTTAAATATTTTAAAATTTTAAAATTATTTTATATTTTATTTAGAAATAAAATTAGTTTTATTATATTTTTAGTTATATAATACTAATAATTGGAATTAATTTTATGATTTAAATTTGTATAGAAGCATTCTTTTATATAAAAGGAATATTTCTTAAAAAATTGTGTCTGTGATGGCTATGTGGGTTTTATTATAACTAAAGTAAATTAGTAACTGTTAGTGAATGTTTTTAATTAATTTTCTATATTATATATTTATTAATATTTTTTTATCATTTATCTTATATTATATCAAGGAATGAGAAAATAATAAATCAATTTTTTCCTAAAAAAAGAATTATTCTAAAATTGTTTTCTCCCTATATGAGAATATTATTTTAGGATTATTTTTATCCAAATATAAAAAGTGAATCTTGAAGGATGGATTCCATATTTGGAATTATGATTTTATAATATTGTAAATATTTCCATATTTTTATCAATATTAATAGAAACTATGGAAGAATTTTTCACCTTGGAAATGGGCAATGATGCTTAATCTAAGTTTAAACTATATGACATGGTAATAATATTTTCTATTAATTATTTTTAGATGAAGTTAAATCAACTATTATCACATTATTATCTAGAATTATTTCTTTAATGTACACTTTTCCCTGAAAATTACCTATTTAATATTAAAAGAGAAGAAAAATTTGAAATTTCACCCTCCTACATAAAAAAGCATTTTGTGTTAACATAACTAAAACAATAATGTGATAAATGAATATAAATGGTTTTTTTTAATAATAAAATTATATAAATTTTTTATTTATTTATAATCTTTAGTGGTCAATTAAGTACTTTAATGTTTTATACAGCACTAATATAATATTTATTCAAATAATAAATAATATAAAATAAAATATTTAATAAAAATATTAAATGTAATATAAATTGATTTATTCGTAGTTTATGAAAAAAAATTAGATGAGTATAAAATATTAGTAAATTTTAGTTGAAATATATTCAAATTATTCATTATTATTGTTGGCATTTTAGTCCAATTAAATGAATAGTGTCCAAATTAAAAATACTGATATTTAATCAATTTAATATATTATTTAATTACATAAAATTAAGAAAAATATTAAAATAGAAAAGTTAGGATAATTTATGGTATTAAATTTTATCTCTTGGGATTTTATACTTCAATTATCTCCATATATGTAAAACTATAACCTTTTAAGTGTGAAAAAGGTGTTACATCGATTAACATTAAAATATGTTAATTAAGGATTTAAGTGAAAAGATAATGTTTGTAAAAAATCATAAACTGATCAAAATTTTATTTGATAATGTGAATTAAAAAACATCATACCTTATATTAAATCAACTATCAATTTAGATTAATTTTTATAAAGAATGAATTTTTTAGATTTTTAAATTGTTTATAAAAAATCCAGAAGTTCTCCTCACCTCAATTATAATATAGCACCTCCATCATCACATGTTTTAAAAACTTTGATATCTATATAATAGAAAATAATTATAATAAGAAGTCCCGGTATTCTTTCGACACATCCCATAGCTCATGGTCCTTGCAAAATACAATCCCATTAATGCTTATTGGGTAATCCAAATGAGTGTCTCAACAAAGTGGTTGTCATCCTCCCTACCTATTTCAAATTATTACTTGTTCCACCTACATAAAATATTATTAAAATTTTATTTTATAATAAAAAATTGTTTTAAAATATACATATATTATAATGTGTTAAGTACTTAACCTATATCCATCCCTCTTCCATAAAATAGGGATCAATGAAATCATTTTTGCGTATGGCGGACTACCGCTTCGTGAAAAGATGTTATTCGATTTTAATTTCATCATCACATGGATGGTTATAGGGATGGATTTTATGAATATATATGAAATATTTTGTGTGAAAAGGATTCTAAAAATGTGATTTATTATATAAATTCCTTTTGTTCCATCCATTGAAAAGTTAAAATAACATTCATTCATACATTCGGTCTACCGTTTCTGGGAACATTATAATTCATTTTTCTATTTATAACATTTATAGAATACTAAAAAAACATAAAAATTATTATATAACATATTTATAAAATTAATAACTTTATATAGATGATTTAAACATGATAAATGTAAGAGGTTTGAGAGAACCAAACCAAAACATAAATGGAAAAAGAAGCAGTTATTACTCATAACGATGACTTTAACAAAGTATTATTTATAAATGGATGATAAAAGATTATAATTAACTCAAATATATTATGATATATATAATTTTTTTTCTATTAAAACATTTTTAATAGATTTATATTCAATATACAAGAGGTTTAAACAAAGATGAATGAAGTTGAACATGAGGTAAGGGTTCTTCTTAATAAATTGTCTTCATTGGGACATTTTTTAAGTTATAAACAAAACTTATTTTATGGGTTGCATCTACAAAAACATCAATATGTTATATAGTTCATATATTTATATTAATTTTATTTAATTTTGTATCTAATTTTATTTCTTTAATATTGGTTATGATTTGAATGTTATTAAAGTAGTAAGGTTTTGTTTCACAATCTCATCAGTATTCATGATTTTCTAAGTTAATGACTCCACTAGGGGAACTATTTTATCATTACATATAAAGCAGAAAATATTTTCTTATCCTATGGCTAATTCTATTAAATTAAACTATTTAAAATCATTATTCTAAATTTAAGTACTCATGAATCATAGCTAATGTTTTTATCCAAAACCAACATTGTTTTTTTACTAGATAAAGAATCGGTTTATTCAACATAAATATTTTTCCTTAAATTGTATTAAAGGATATTTTTAATATTATAATATAATTCATTAAAATCATTTTTTAATTTTTTGTAATTTTAATAAATTTTTTTTTTAATTAATCTTCTTGTAACTTTTTAATGAGGTATTGTTTGACCCTTTAAAAAGTGTAAAAGGGATGATTTTTAACTTATAAGTTTTGAACATAATATCCCAACATCATTACCACTAAATTATTTGAATTTTAATTTAAAGGTTTACAATATTATATTCAAATTAAATTATTTTCTTAATATTTGGTAAATATTATAGGCTATAAAAAAAGTGATTTCAATGTGAAAATGGTATTTCCTTAAGAATTCTTAAATTAATCTTATTAATGTATTTCAATATCTGTCCATATAATTTGTTGAATACTAAATTTATGATAAAATATAAAGATATAATCACCCACATTACTTTAAATGGTTTGATTAGTTTTTCTATGGACAGTATTGATATTCAATATTATAGTTTCTCTAATACAGTTAGTTTTTGAGAATTAATGAATATTGATTGAGTTATATTGTTTATTCAAATGATGAATACATTGGTCATTCATTGTGAGGTGTGGTTAATACTATATACCATTTATATATTAGTATATCTCATAAGAAAAATATATATTTGGATATATATATAAGGCATTCTCGATTTGTTTAAATTTCTTAACACAATCCATTGATAGTATTTTTATGTGTTGAAACAAGGCATAGATGGTATGATTTAGAAATCTAGAATAATAAATAGCACCATTACGAAATCAGTTATTGATGTCCATTTAATTACTTGATTTTTTTACTGACCATTGATATTTTTCTACCTAATGGGATTTTTTATGTGGAATTATTTGATCACCATTAATTTTTATCAATTTATTTGTCACATATTATCTTCCAATGTACGCATACCCTACTATGTATCTATGATCACACCTTTTTATGTTACATTTCCTAGGATTCTAGGAAATGTATTATGATTGAAAAGTATTGATATACCAAGGAGAATAATAGAGATCTAAAAAAACTATGTTGTATTTTATGTTGCTAAATGTAATGTCATATTCCACAATATATATAGTTTACCATTATTACTATACTATTTGATCATTTGGGATGAAATATATTGTATCTAGTTCGAATGTAATAATCTAACCACTATCTATGGGATACTACAGATAGAAAATTTACAATGGGGACATGCATATATGGTTAATTTAACATTCTATATTTGTGTTATGAAACATATGTATCTATGTATTTTTAAATATATTAAACTTATTACATATTCTTTGATTCAAAAATATTTAAAACATCTTGAAAAAATATCATATTCCTCCTTATAGACATCTAGGATTCCTCCAGATATCGCACAAAATCTCATCTTTATGATTCTTTATTTTTTCCCAACACACACCAATAACATATACACCGAATTTTTATATATTTATTATGTCTCACGTGTCCCTTGTAATTGTATAATTATTCTGGTGCCTTAAAATTCATCCATAAAAATAAATAAACCATTATTAGAAAGTTTGGGGGAAGCATCTATTTTCCAACCATAAATAAAAATCACAGAATACCCATCATAGTATTATACAAAACATCGTGAATTGATTTTTGAACTCAAAGGTTATTCCTTGAATACACTGATTTATTGATTATTATTTTTGAAAATTAATATTAAATTATTCAAAAAACATCCATTTTAGGTAAACCTCATCTTCCATAATATATATCTATTGAAATACTTAGTTTTAAATTTTCACTATTTTTTAAAATATGTTAGACATTAAATATATAAGGGGAAAGAAGTCAATTTTGAATCTATTAGATTCTCATCCTCACTTAACTTTTATTCATGAAAACTCAAATAGCCTTAGTTAAATATCATATAAGAACAAAAAAATATAATTTTTTGTTTCAATATTTACTCATATATAGTAATATTAAAAACAAAACAAAATCATTTTATATTAATTAACTAATTCATTATTTTATTATTATCATTTAAATAATCATATAATAATCTCGGATTATATATTCTATAATCATAATCATATTGATATGTTAAATTTATAGCTCAAGAATATTCTTAATTTATGTCTTCTGATTTATAAAATTCTAAAAACATCTATTTTTTTATTTATTAATACTCACTTTCCATTGATGATCATCAACATATAATTATTATGAATAATTCGATAAAATGACACTAATGGAATTTTTTATTTTTTTAATCATTATGGAATTAATCCAATGTCATCTAAAATTATTTTCTTCATCAGGATAATAATTCTATAAATATAATTTTTTTTGGAAAATATATATATAATATTTATCTATGTGAATAATAGTTTAGAATTCACAAATGGTGACATATAGTGTGTGGAGATCTATATATTCCATGAATCATATATATATAAATGGATACATAGCGATTAAATTCACATAGGTGGTCTCAATTTTCAAACATGGGATCAATTAGTCAGCATTTGGATGTCTTCTTTAAAATTAGATATATCAAGATTGATTAACACATGAGATTCATGAATTTATATACAAATATGATTTCGCTTTGATAATTTTGGTTAAATCATAGAAACACTAAAATTAAGGCATTCGACTGCATTGATGGATTTAATTGCCCTATAGTTTTCATACATGACCATTTATTTACATTACCATTTACTTATGAGTGTAATGTACATACCCGAATTCTATTATATAGATTGACATATATGGACAGAAAAAACATATATTTATGTTCACATAGGTGTATTTTTATGTTGTTCTACATATCCTCACAATATTAATTCATTTATATTGGTATTTTAGTTATACATGTTTTTGAAAATTTATATTTAAAAGGTTTCTTTCATTTCGATTGATGGGGACATCATTCAATATATAGGCATTCCAAAACAACACATTTATATTTTAGGGAACTTTTTTGAATGTATGAAACATTTTAAACAAATATAAATTATTCAAATAAACATAATAATAATATGAAAAATCACCTCTTTGATTACATTAATATCATGTGCTACTCATCGGATTTCAGTAAATAAAAATACTCATTTAATATTTTTTCCATGTTTTTCTAAATTTTTGTAAATAATCTTCATTCATAATAAATTACATAAGGTTTCCGTTCAATTACTTTGGTTTTAAAACTATAATCACATGACCTTTTAAACAATAACGATTAGGATAATTGATAATGTTCACTATATCCATCAATCTAATTATTCCAAACTGTTTTAGATAGTAGTAGTACTACTCCTTTAGTATACATCATATTTTACCGTGAAGATCATTTATTTCAATTTTATTATGTAGTATGATTTTCAACTTGAATCTATCTAGCCCGACATTCAAGGGTATAAAAATCCTCACACTCTATTAACAAATATGTATTCACCATCTCCATTATCCATGTAATGGGTGGATGAAAAAATCCATCAACCATATTCAATTTTCATTTATTATATTTACTAGACTAATTTCAAACAAGTGGATAATTAAAAGAACACCCAACCACATTTGGGCACTTCAAACCCCTATGTGTTTTTTATCAACAAAAGATTCAATTAAAAAAAGATAAATATTCAATATTAGTATCTTCCCTTAATTAACAAGATTTGAAAATTTGATTATATTATTATCCATAGAAATGAAAATTTTACTTTCTTCTCCCCCTATCTGAAAATGTTTTTATTAAAGAGTGCATGCCGAATTTAACTTATTCGGGTCAAATAATTTTTCATACCACTTAATGTATAATACAAATTGATATATGACACCACATGTTGTTTAGATTGACCCTCATTTAATTAAAATTGAATTATTTTCATAAAAATTGAATTTTATCATCTTCTCTACTTGTGGATCTAAACATTTTATTCTTGAGAAAACGATGGAATCTTAAATTTTAAATTAAATATTTTAAATCTGGATACAAATTGAGGATAAAAAATAAATTATATTATTAATAAAATATTCAAAAAAATATTGAATAAAATTTCTCAATTTTCTAATATGTATAGTTATTTTATAAGATAAGGTAATCATATTAAATCAGTTTTCACCTATAACGTAGGATTGTGTGAATGTTAATATCAATAATGAATCATCATAATTTGAAATGGAATCACAAATATCTTAGTAATGTAACATGAAACATAAAATCCAAATCTATGTGTGATAAAACATTTTCTAGAATAAGAGAAAAAAATTATTCAACATGAAAATACACAATTTCACATCTGGTCCTTCTAATTTTTTTCTTAATTTTCTAGACAAGAACCTATTTCTATTCACTGTAATTTTGGAAACATCAATTACATTAATAAATAAATAATATTATTTTATTTTCCTCGTCTTCCCTACCAATCTAGATTCATTATTCATAACATGAAATATATTCTCATTATTCTTAAATATTTACACTAATATTTGAGAACATGCACAATAGGCCATCTTTACATTATGTTTTCCTCTTATCATGCATCTATAAACATGAATATTTCAAGATCATATTCTTATTAGTTTTACTCTAATACAAATATAATTATAGAATCATAGAATAATATCAGATCCCTTCTTCTATTACACTATGATTTCTTCATATATCTCATAATAGTTCAACTCTATGATTCTATATTTTCTCCCGAACACACCGACATAAGATTATTATTATATTTCATCCTCATTGATATTATTGTGAATATATAAAATTATTGATGTAAATTTCATCCAATAAAATATACTACCATGAATGTAAGGTTCATGGACACTTCAATCTGTAAACCATGAAGAGCTATTATAAAATACTATGTTTGGTTTCTCACATAACATCATATGTTTGTTTTTCAACTCAAGGGATATTACAAAGATACAATAATTTATTGATTATTATTTCTGATTGATTTGAAAAAAATATCATCAAAATATATCCATAGTAGGTACGACCTCCTTTTCCTCAAATATTATATATTGAAATACACAACATTCATTTTCCAAAAATATATAAAATATAAAACGGTTAAAATATATTTATAGATTTTAACTAATTTTATATAGTGATAAATCTTTAACCTACATTCCCTTTTATTCTCAATCACTTGAATATTCTTAGAACAAAATCAAATATGCACAAATAAATATTACTTTCATATTAGATGGCTTATTATCTACATTATTAATGAAAACCTACTAACATAAGTTCCTAACATAAAGAATATATAAAATTTTTCTAATCATTTACATGTTCCCAAAATAATATCAGATCATGGTTTCTTATAGATTCATAATGATGAGAACTTGAATGCATTTCTCGTGAAACTTATGAATTTATTTTATCAGAATTATAGAATTATGGAAACCCCTCTTTTTATCATTAATTTATCTTCCATTTTAGTTCATGAAGATAAAATACCATTTCATATAATTTAATGGATAACTCCCTATTTATGGATTATGTTTTGTTTAAATCCATTAGGAATAACTTTTTCATCATATGAAATCTTTTCTTATAAAAAATAATAATTCTTTAAATATGTATAATTTCACTTAGTAAATTATAAAAAATTATGCTTTGTGAATCCCATCATAAAATTAATGTATTTTGATATTTGGCATGAGATGACCTAAATAGAATTAGACACACATATATATAATAACTTTTGAATTTAAAGGGTTATTTTTTTAATGTTCAATGATACAGTAATGTATTTTAATTACAACATTGATAAAATAAAAGACTAGAAATCATTACACCTTCATAAAAAAAGATAAACACCATAGTGGTAACCTTTAATCTCACCCTCTTATACACATCCTCACTCCCTATGAAAAGTGGTTTTTGAAAACGTGGGGTGTTCAAAAAATCTCAATAACGGGCTTTAAAAAATTCTATCGAAGTAAATATGGGGTTTCACTGCAATATAAAAGTATAACACGTGATTGAATAATCATATTCAGACCTTATATAGAAATCATGAGGTGTTTGGAAAATATAAATAGTTTTTAAATAGATTCTGACATATTAATCCAATGGAAAATATTTTTAATTGATTTTTAAAATAATAAAAATTTCCCTTTAAACTTATAAAAATTATATAATGATTTTGATAAGAATATTGGATCACAACATAAGGTCATCAGAAACTACCAAGACATCATAAAATAATGGAAATAGTCCAATAATTGATTATGTTACCTTCCTAACCCCAATGTGTTCTTAAGATAAACTTCCACACACCATACATGACATCCCATGAGATTAAAACATTATTAAATCCATTAGAGGGTAATATCATTCATATCCCAATAGTCACATAACTGGAAAATTTCCCACAAGGGGTTTGGGTTCACTACGCATTCTCTTCCATCATTCATATAACATCCAAGTGTAATTTATTGGAATTAAAAACATAGTAACTTATGTATTCATCATACAGAGCATTAAAAATACATTTAAAACAATGTGAATCAATTTATAATTCATAATAGATGAATTACATGGATATATATAAATGATTTATTTTTTATGAGAACTCTTGAGTCACAACATAAAAGTCAAATTAAAAATTATTTAATTTATAATATATAATGATGGGATATTAAATGAATAATTCATTTATAAAATATCATACTTTTTATCAAGCAATCAAAATGTGAGATGTGAGAAATAAAATAATATCTCAAAAAATTAAACATGAATATATATATGTATATATCAAAATAAAATAGTTTTACATTAAATGTTATATATATATATATAAACATTTTTATAGATACATAATGAAATTAGAATAAAAAAATTTCTACATAAAAATTTTAAAATTATAAAAATTTATATGGATAATAGAATAAAATAGTTTCATATTAAATCAATCATATATATATACATACATTTACAAATATATATATATATAACAGAAAAAAATATTTTTTTCATATCAAATTATATATACATATATAACATTTTAAATATATACATGTTTAAAGATATTATAATATTAAAACTAAATCAATTTTATACCATAAAAAATAACTTTGAAAATGTAATAAACTTCTTTGCTCTGATAATTGACATTCATCAATAATTATAAACTTCTATTTTAAATAAAACAAGAAAAAATAATTCTTTTCATATAGAAAATTCTATAAAAAATAAATTTAAACATTAAATCTGAGTTTAAACACACATTTCCATAGTTATGGTTTTAAAAATAATTTATAAGGATATGAATATTTTTTATGGGTAATCTGTAGGAAATAAATTGATTTTTGAATATCTAGAAAACTAATAATATTTGGGACTACCATATTTGAGTGGAATACTCAAAACTCATATTTTATTCAAAACTAATAATAATTAATTATCATTCATCTATAATGATGTATTGAATTCTTTTAGACATTTAAAATACTTTCCTCAAAATAATCTTAATACGGTAGATCAATATTTCAAGTAAATGTATAGACACAAAAACTACATTAATCATTATGGAGAACATTTATTTTGATGAAATTTTCGGCATACATTCAATTCACTATAGTATACCAAGGTGGGTCTCAATAAAATCCTCTTTAAATAGAGGTAATGGAAGTGAGGACATAGAATCTACAAAGAAGAACATTCTTTTGATACAGAACAATGGTTTCTAGTTCTAAGAAAAAAACTATTTTCCATCCCTCGTCTACTCTTTATCATTATAAATCATTCTAATATACAAATACATATACCTTGTGAACCCTAATAGTATACCTCTTACATAATCACCACACTTTCAACTAAACCGATACCATATGCCAAAAAAATCTGATCTAACCTACCTATTCGATCGAAAACACCGCAGAAAGGAACCTTGAGTAGACACTATTACCATTTGAAAGAAAAAAACTCAATACTCCCTCTAATTAGGTTACATTATCATGATAGATGTTATCCTAATATCATAAGATCCCCATGATGATCATTCAATAAACTAGTCAAAACTCATAAAAAAAATCAATGTCACCCGGGTTCGATTGTGGATCGAGAGTCGGGGTGTTGTCGATGCTTCATAGAATAAAATGGTGTGGTAGTGGAGGGGGGGGTTAGCTTATTACTAACATGATTAACACTATCACTTCATTATAATCTCATTAATTTTTTTTAACATTATTATTATTATTATAACAAATTATTATTATTATTTAAGGTATTATAATTGTTTCATATATATATATATATATTTATTTATTTATATCTATTGTTGATCTTATTTTATACATATATACATATATATATGTATATGTATAATTATAAAACAAAAACTAATCCTTATATTAAATAATTAAATAAAATGAAAAATTTATGAAAAATTTTGTTTTTTATATTTAAATTTAATAATATTCATAATCTCATATTAGTGATAATAATATATATCCACTAATATTATAGATTATGAATAATCAAATATTATAATATAAATTCTAATAGTCATATAATAATGTGTCTTTTAATTTTAAAAATATGAATTTCATATATTTTACCTGATTTTATGACAACTACTTAATGTGCATAAATATATTTATTAATATTTCTTTTAATTCACAAATATTTAAAAAATAATTTTATAATTAATAAAAATATATAATTTACCATATAAATACTGATAATTTTATCACATATTATTTTTTCTATAAACATATTTTCACATTTTTATTTTATGATAACAAAAAATTTGTATTTAAAATTAGAAGGATTAATATTGAAAATAAGTGAATACAATTTAAAAAATTTAAACTTTTAATGTCATGTAAAAAATAAAATAACATTTTATTTCATTGAAAATATGTTAAATATAAATTAAAATATAACATTAAAAAATGTAATTATATAAATTTATAAATAGAAATGTATATCTTATTATTTAACTTCAATATTCACACACACACACACACATATATAATTTCACTTTTAAATAAATAATCTAATGAAATTTATTAACATTATAATCAGGAATATTTATTTAAATTATATATGATTATATTTAGTAAAATTAAGTATGAACTATTATACCACTATAAAATATTTATTTTCTCACAAATCATTCAACGTATATAGGGAAAATATTATTTTCGCGTTACAGAACCAGGAAAACTATATTCGCATGATATTCAGGTGAGGTGAAACCATATAATTGTTTTTGTAAATCCTCTTAAGATCAAATAATTTCTACATATACATACATCTAATGATGTCTAAAAATCATTCAGATACAAATTGAGATAACCCAAATAATTTTCTACTTTTTATATTATTAGTTATCATTTATTTTTGTAAAACAATATTATATCATAATGTTTTAGATTTTTAAAGATTCAAGATATGTTATTGAATTCTAATTTCAAATGAAATAAAATAAAATAACAAAATTTTTTCATCTTAGGAAGAGTTAAATGCTAGTGGTGGGCTTTGACCACTCCCTAAATTTTACACATACTTATGTCTTGGGAATTAATTATTTGAAAACATTTGGTTAGAAACAAAAAAAAAAATAATTAAGGGGTTTCAATACAATATTTAATAACTAGATAGGGTTTTTCAAAACAATATAAAATTAAAACATGTTTTTGAATTATAAAACATCATCCTTATATAGAAATCACAAGTACTTTGGAATGTAAACACATTTTTTAAATAGATTTAAACATATTGAACCTTTTTTTGTACTTTTATTTTGTTCAAAAAATAATAATGATTTATCTTAAAAACACTTAATAACTCTTAAATAAATATAAAAGGTAGCTTAGATCATTACATAACATCACCACATACTACTAAGACATCATAACCTGGTAGACATAGTCCATTAAAATATTATTTTCACTGCCCAATCCAATATTGTGCCAAGGATAACCTCTTGAACACCATACATAACTTTTCATGAGATTAAAATATCACCATATTTATTGGTGGGATATATAATTCTTGGACCACAAAATAAATAGTTGTGAAATGTCCCAAAAGGGGTTTGGGTTCATTTTCCATCCCAGATCTTAATTTTTATAATATTCAATCACGATTTTAGGTAATTAAAAACAGATTTAATTATATATTTCATAAAAAAGGTCATGAAATATCCATCGAAAACCATGACAATCGATATTGAATTGATTAAAGAATAATTACTTTGATATATAAATATATACATATTTAATGTTTTGGAATAATCATGAGTGATTATTTATAAATAATATTAATCATTAAGTAATTTTGAATATATAATGATAGCTTTATAAATGTTGAATTTATCATTGAAATACCCAAATGTTTTGTTGCTCTTTCAAAATTAGAGATGTTAGAAAGAAAAAAGTTTCTCTTGAATATAAACACAAATAAAAACACACAAATATAAAAAATATAACAATTTTACATAAAAACATACATATATAAAAATATGCATTTCTTTACATATATATTTATATTTGAAAAAAATACATGTTTACATAAAATTTTATGTCTCTACAAATATTTATAAATAAACTAATAAAATAGTTTTATCCAAAATGACCTATATATATATAATTATATACTTATATATAAATATAAGGCCTTATCTTTAAACATTACATAATCATGATTTATGTCAAGAATTCAACATTTACGATCATTTCAATTTTAGAGTTTTATGGAATTAGGCCATAACTATTACATTACATCCAAAAAAATTCATTATAGACACTTATTTTCTATCAAAAATTATTCAAAATAATAAAATACTTCAAATAAAATTATAATTATTTCCTTGATAATAATATTCTTTAATTTTTTCATTCACTTACCCTTTCTCATACCCTGTGAAAAACATTTCAAAAACACATGATGTGAATAAAAATCTCAGTATGGGATATAAAATCTGAAAATAAAACATTATAATATCAATACATACAAATAAATGAAATCATATTTTTCAATCATATAACATAAGATGTTTATTAAACCTCATCAAATCATAATGTGAACTTGTGGCATCTATAACAAACTTTCATTGTATCTTTCACAACTACATTGGGAGTTACGTTTAGAATGACCATCACAGTATATTTCGTAAATCTCTTTAGAGAAATATTAATGTTTACCACTATTATATTACCTAATGCATTAGGGTGCAATTTGGGGATCAACCGCCCATCGTTTATCATTGAACCACCCGTACACGTAAATAATTCCCAAGAACTATAACCTAATCATAACACATAAAACTAGCATAAATGAAAGATAACAATTCCACATTGAAATCACAATATAACACTTCAAGATATTGACACAATCAATTATTTCACAGAACCATTTTCAATACCAAAATACGTAAAAAGGGTATATGGTATTCATTTTCCTTTTACAAAACATCGCTAGTTGTTAAGGAATCCAAATATCATATAATACTCAAGGCGACAGAAAGGTCGTGGTCACCACATACGTTAAAAAGAAATATTCCATTTGTCATTTAGTAAAACACTTCATAGAAACGTGGTTCTATTGGGATTAAATTATATTTCAACAAGGTTTTTACACTCTATAAAATAAGTTCGTGTATAAATCAAAATATGACTTAATGGAAGGATATGGAGATGAATTCCAATAAAAAGATCGTTTTATTAGATTAAGCATAAATCAATGACATAAATATCGGTGAAAAATATAAATACACCAAATAGATGTGAATATTTAGTTTAAAAAAATCATAGGTCATTCACACATATTCTTTAAAAAACAAAACCAATGACATGTATATATAACTCAATAAATGGAAATTTAGCTATGACTTCCCTTACAATGTTCGTATAAATGATGTAGGATGTTATCAATGTGGTTATTAGGTGTTTAAAAATAATATCCACACTATTGGAAGAGGAAATTTAAACATGAATAATTAATAAGTTATTCCACCAATAATCATGGAATTATATAATCAACAAACTTTGCGTACAACCCTATATGTGGAAATAGAGTTTAGAAATTCCCATATAAAAATTTGGTAGCCTAATGACATCACTTAAAAATTAAGATTATGAATTTATGAGAGTAAAAAGGATATCTAATAACATGTCCATAAAATATACATAAATAAGGATATATAAGAACATATCCCAACATTTGAGAATTTATATTAAAATACATTACATAAATGAAGACTTTGACTAAAATAGGAGGTTGAAATGTTCCCTTACCTTGAGTCCAACTTGTCTCATTTATCATTTATATTTATGAATAACAAAAATAGGTTATTTTATATTTTATTCCTAACCCTTTTCATTTTTATTATTCATTTTATATCACTTATTACCTTGTTATAATAATAATATCATTATTCAAGTTCATATCGGTTGTTTTGTTGACGTTCAGTACATGAGTCAAAGATGAACTTGTTATAATTACAAATTGTCCATGTTGTCAAAAGTAAATTATCTCCAATATATTATTCATTATTTAAATATAATATTTATCATATATATCCTATATATATGTATCTATAATAGTCTATTACATTTTGAGATAATAAATGGAATGCACCGTTCTTGGAGATGGTAATTTGTACGTACACATGAACCCTAATTTCATTTGTTTTTCATATTTAAAAAAATGAAAATTAAATGATTCATATTTATATTATATTTATATGATAATATCATATGTTATATGAATTAAATTAATTAATTAATGTCATCCTTTCTACATTACATGTATGGCATTCACGAGTCATATCACTTTGAGGGGGCGCTAGTCCGCACTTCCTCAAATGAAATTATCATATTTACTCATTATGGAAAGAATACAGGTATGATTTGAATAAAAAAATAAGAATATATAAAATTTAATTATAATATATATCATATATAGATAAATTGCCATCATAATGGCCAGCATGAGAGGTAGTATGGGGAACTGGACAATCATCAGTTTGTGGGGTAGTAGTTTTCCATACACAGATACAATATGTTCATATCCATTAGATGAAGGTGTGGGTAATTTTTGTTAGAATAAATCTTTTAAAACATACTAGTATATTTAAGATTGTGTTATTTTATGTAATTGAATAATAACAAAATAATATTTAGTGGCGAAGGACAATAAAGGAAAGGAACTAGCGAGAAGATGTTACCTCTAAATCAGGTAACTTCATTTCATTTGATCTAAAAGGATTTCTTGAATTTTTTTATGCCCAAGGTAAGGCTATTAAGAGGAAGGGATGTATGTTGGGATATTATTTGGGAAAAATTTAGATGATAAAAGGGTCTTCAAAGGTGTTATTTATGTGGGTATAGGTTGTGGCCTTTTATAAGAGAGAGGAAGGGAACATTATAATGTTTAAAATATTAATTTATTATAAATTCTATTTCGATTAACAATGAGTCAAAATTTAGTTATTTATAAGTTAATATTAATATTAGACGAATTAAAATCATCCAATAAGAATTATATAGTTTTGGTTATTTTTTATTGCTTATCTTTTTTATTTAACCATTTTTTACTCTTACTATTTTATCAAGAATGTGACACTTTGAGAATCAAAAGAGTTATCAAAACATTAAAAACGACCAATTAAAGTGTAATTAATAAAATTTTAGACTTATCATAACCATTTTGTCTAATCTATGATTTTTAGGAATTTAATATCATTTAATGAATTATTTTATATTTTAAAATATGAATCATGTCAATTCTAATACTATTCATATCATGACATTTGAAAAATACCTAAAAAATTGATTCCTTAAAAATAACACAATTAATTAAAATAATAAACGTGATATTCATCCATAAAATTAATTTATGGCATTAAAAAATCAAATTATATATATTTTAATATTTATAATGTCATTTATTTTAATTCTCTAGTAATGAAACAATCAATGCATCATCATTGTGCAACATTTAAATTTTTTTATTTAATCTGTAAAAAGATTAAATAAAATATCATTATATAGGAAAACATTTTATATTTATTATGACTATTTTATAGTATGATTGATCACTTATATAACCCCATATAATTTATTTAGTAAACGATTCATGTTTGTGTAAAATTGTTATTTATATTAGATTAATTCTTATAAAATGTCATGTTCACATACTTATGGATTCATGGGGTCCCTTAAATAGATCAAAGGATTACCATGGTTGGACATATCTCATAAAATAGTATTAATACATTTTTTGGGGTTGTTTTATATTATTTTGTTATTATTTTTTAACATTATTTACTAGGTTTACCCTTTAACCAAGGTAAATAAAATAATTATCGATGTTACGATTCATAATGTCCAATAATAAAAAGAAATTTTTTAAAAAAATTTGGCCATATGATTCCAAATATGGAATCCATTTTTCCATATTCAAAACACATAATTTGAAAAAATTAATTTCATATTAAATGTCATTGTCAAAACCAAAAAGCGTGTTTTTAAGAAGTAAAATCTACCAAATGATTGACACATGTTTATATCCAATTAATATGTGAAATTAATTCCAATGACCATAATTGGTTAAATTTTAAAAACATAATCAAATTACACATTAAAACCAATTAAAATTATAATCAAACTATATAAATAAATAATATGAAAAATGTTTTGAACGAAAATGAAGTATTTTTTCATTGTTCATTGAAAAATGAACTTTCTCATAAATTTACCAAATAATTATTAAAATCAATTTTTTATTTCCTTTTTATATATTAATTTTTTTTTCCATATTAACATATAAATGTGAAAAAAAAACAAGATTTAAAAATGGTTCAACATCAAAAGGTGGTAAAACTTCATTTCTCGAAAAATACTTCTTTTATCTGATGAAAATTGAACTTGTTATTATATCATATCTAGAAATCATAGAATATATATTTATAAAATTTTATTGATTATATAACATATATTTTTCATTAGAAAAAATTATAAACTGTGATATGATTCTGTAAACACAATTATACTATTTTTAAAAAGGATTTTAAAAAATACATCATTTCTGTTCTATTGGTTTTTATTTCAATTTATAATAAATTTTATAAAAATGATAAATTATTTAAATATTTTTAAACTATATTTCAAAATTCAGTTAATTATATTCATTCCCTCCATTCCAACGGCTAGGAATTTGTTACCATTTAAAATAATAATAATATTATTGTATTACTTTTCTGTATAAAAAAATGTTGTGCGAAATGTATGATTTCAGAGAAACATGATGTTGCATGTCAAGTATGCTATAAAAAAATAATTCCATATAACATAAAATTAAAATCATATTCATAAATATTAACAGATATGAATTTTTTTTTCAATAAACACCTAGGTTGTAACAATAAATACCATAAAAATAGTTTAATATGAGACATTATATATATAAACAAATTCAAATATATATATATATACATGTATACATTTATACTTAATTGAAAATAAAAACAATTTTATAACATAGAAAATAATTTAGAAGATGTAATTTATTTAATTTCCTTTATAATTGGAAGTATTCATATATTCTAAATTTCATAAATACATTTCATGTGATAAAATATTTTTTTTGATTATTATATTTAAATTTAAAAATAAATTGATATATTAAATATGTGTTTTTTTCATAGACCGTCTCCTGGGGCTCGTATCGTGACAACCTCAAGCCCGTCTTCCGTAGGCCAGGGGCTGGTGACTAGCACTAAATGCGTAAATCCCTAAACTGGGTAGGCATTTCCTTTATAACGGTAAATAAACAAATCAGAGTACACAAATGGAAGCAAAACAATAAGTAAAAACTGTATTCAAAAGTAGTGCTGGAAATAAAAATGGGTCAGAAATACAAGCCCAACAGGAAAGTACAAGTACAACTGAAAAGCAAGTACAACTGAAATAATGTAAAGCAGCTACTGGGTCATCCTTCGGGGTTCCTACCTAAAGGGTAGGTACAGATGGCCTCTTCAGCACTCCACGTCTGTCCGTCTGCACCGTGTACCGTCATGCCGAGTGGTCCACCTCTGGGTACCGTCCATTCCTTCTACTCTCTACCTCAGTCAGTGTTATCTTGTCGTTTACAACCAACACAATGAGGTGCGGGCCTAGCCCGTGCTGGGGTGAGTATAACGATACTCAGTAGGGACACCAAGACCTTCATGGTCTCAAAAAATCAAACATGGATAAACCACAAAGTATGAAATCAACATATAATCACACTTAGGTATATAACCATACATATACCTAAGTTACCAATTAATTTATCTCAATCATGAGGAAATAAAAAAATTTCTAACTTAGCTCAGACCATAATTTTATTCTAGGGGTAGTATCAAGTAATAACCCCAGTCACACTATTGGAACCTGGGCTGATGATGTACTCCTCCTCTATCGAGTACGGTGGGACTGCCGCGTCACACAGTGGCTCTTCCCAATATACTGGACTATTGTGGTACTCCTCCAGTCATGCATCGTGGGTCTGCTGCACTCACACAAAGGTGCTCCCCACTGTGGGTCTGTCGTTATCACACATAGGCTCTCCTCCTTGTGGCCTACTGATGTACTCCTCCTATCGAGTACCATCGGTCTTCCACATCACATAGAAGCACTCATCACTATGGGTCTTCTGTGTCACACAGAGGCGCTCCCCACTGGGCTTGTCGAAACACTCCGAGTCGAAAAGTCACCCGTCGTCAGGTCTCAGCCAGCTACTAGGTCTTCGTACTCTGCTCGCTCGTCTCATGGAGGATTCGCTTCATGAGATATAGTTCGATCCTCTAACCCTTATGAAGTCCCATATATAATTATATTGAAAGTTATGCCTCTTCATAGGGGTCTCAACGCTATAGACGACGCATAAAAAGGACACCCGGTCTGTGAGTTATTGGCATATCCCTTCTGTGGGCCCAGTTGAATTTTAATTCAAACCAACCCAACCATACCCCAAATGTGTCCAAACCATAAGTGGAACATTTCATAAGATCTATCTCGCTCTAATATTTCCATCGCTGTAGATGGTTTTTTAATCAGACACATGTAGCCCATTAATGAGAAAAAAGGTGTATTCGGGTCAACGAGTCCAGACTAGTGTCCGACCAGGTCCGTGGGTCCGACCCAACCCCGTAACACCCCGAGATTTTATGAAAAATATTCCTTTTAATTTCATTGATGACTTTTGTTGTATGCTACACCAAATGAATATTTCACTACACGCATCCCTGACTTGGCTTACATTACACGCAATTGCAACCTTCCACGATAGCGTGCGGTGTACTCAATACCGAGTTTCACTAAACAACGATATGTTATTTAAAATAGCTATTATGAATAGTAATACCCGCTTTTTGAAATTTTATAAATTTTATCTTTCTAAATGGACTTCATTTTTGGATTCAGAAGATTGAAATTAGCCTTGGGTGAATTTTTTCTATTTTTCTAAAAACTATTAATTTTTGATTAATAGTGAAAACACTAGGTTACTATTTAATGAATGACTTTTTATTTAAATAATTATTTAGTTTATTTAAATTTATTTTAGGTAAAAATTGATACATAATACCTCTATAAGTTCAATTTAATTCATTAGAGTCATTTTATAATAATTTTAGATATATAAATATTTTATTGAACTTTTCACCATCTTTTACACACCTCCTAAGAGAATTTGAAAATTTACATAAAACATAATTTTACCAAATTTGTGAGTGGAATTTCAAAAATCCAAGAGACACGGTTAATGTCAAGGAATTAAATGTGGTTCAATAAGATCAAAATAATTTTTGGTGAATAGTAACTTTTTACTTTTATTTACCACAGTTAAAAGTAAATAGGGTAATTAAGGGTAAAAATGATATTATTATTACCCTAACACATGTCATAATGTTATTTGATAAGTGTAATTAGACCAAAAACAACCTTAAGAATAAAATATTACCCTTTAGGTCCACTTGGATTATATTAGGACACTTATTATTATTTTATTTAAAGAAGAGTTAAAATTGTTAAAATCAATGTTTAATAACTAATAAAATTTTAATATAGGGTTATACATAAGATAAATTCGACTATAAATATTAATTATAAAGATAAAAAGATTTCATACATAATGGTATTTTATTTATTATTTTTAGACATTAAATAATTTAATTTATTTATGACACAATGATGATGCAGTAATTACCTTATTAATGAACGTATAACATAATTGTTGTTATAAATACCAAAATTAATGTAATTTGAGACTTTTTATGAATTACACTAATTCTATAGGTTACTATGACATGTATTTATTTATTTAATTAACTTTTTTCTAACTAATCATGCTGTTATTATTTTCACAAATATCAATTACCAAATAGTGTCAAAATTGACATAAAATAGTTTTTAAAACAAATATTATATTATTAATTGTTATTTTATTCCTAAAAATATATGTTTCGGCCAAATGACTTATATAAGGATATATATATTAATAATGAACCACTTGGGTTCTTTATTCTTGTTATAGTATGTTTATTAAAAATATAGTGTAAGAAAACAAAAAGACACGGTAAAAGATAAATTATTTAACTTAGAGTAAAATCTATAATGATAAGGATAAAATAGTAACCTAAACTTGTCTAAAACCTATTGGTTGAGAGTATTTCGACCCATCCCCGCCTTATCTTAAAAATAAATCAATTTAAATCTATTAAAAACTGAATATGACTTTATTATAAACTAATATTTTATGTTTTCCTAAGGTGCCCCTCTCCTCCCTTATAAAAAGGGAACCACTTCCCTCTTCTCTACACACCCTTTTGATCCTTGATGATCGGCAAAACCCTTCCAATTCCTCTTATCAACCTCACTAGTTATATCATAGAGGTTCTGGTATTTTCGAAAGACCAACTCTAGTGCCCTAAGAATAATTTTAAAGGAGGTGCGTCGAGGAAGAGGTAATCTCTTCTACCAAATCTTTCAAGTTTTTTTTCTTCTTCAACTTCCTCATATTTATTTATTTCATAATAAATTAATAACATCAGTATTACTTATATACTGATATGTTATTATAAATATGATACAACCCCATTTCATCTTCTATCCATCCTACAAAAAGCTAAGTCACCGCGCGTGCGTACGTAAGAAATATCGTCTCCACACCGTGGTGTAATATGTTTTCCACCACCACCTTACATGGATGGGTATAATGGTGTAAATAAATAACTATATATGATTATTTTAAAGTGATATTTATTCTGAAAAATTATACATATACTTCAATACAATTCCATGATCAAGGGAATGATATCATCGCTCGTGCGTACGTACGGACTACCGTCTCCACGAACGTGATGAGATTCATTTTACATGATTAACCATTAATGTATGATTATAAAGTATATATAATATATAATCATGAAGTAATTTACATAATAATGATACTG
This sequence comes from Viscum album, assembly GCA_963277665.1. Taxonomy (NCBI): domain Eukaryota; kingdom Viridiplantae; phylum Streptophyta; class Magnoliopsida; order Santalales; family Viscaceae; genus Viscum; species Viscum album. The sequence continues at coordinate 780,101,507 of OY728158.1, forward strand.
GATTTATGTACACATATGTTTCATTTACTTAATTCAATTTAATTCAATAAGGAAACGAAAACAGTGTTCATGTGTACGCACGACCTACCATCTCCATGAACGGTGTATTTCATTCCATTTATCGATCTATCATATATATTTATATACTAAATAAATATTATATATAAATCATGTTTTACATTCTGGAATTAAGTAAATCAGGATATAAGTAATGATATCAAGAACAACATGTCGAAACAAGTACGATAAATGAAACTATTTTACCCAAAACGCTGCTTTAACATGGAATTGACAAATGAACAGATAATCTAATGTCGTAAGTGAATCACATATGATATCATAAATATTTTTATGGTTCTATTACAATTTAATAATATGTTTAAACCCACTATACAGAAGTCTTGGACACATACGGAAGAAATCGGACATAAGTTAAGGGATAACGATTTCAATCTCATTCTTTTCTGAGATTGTTATTCGTAAGTATTTACTGGGGTTGTTGTTATCAACCATTTCCATGCTTTCTAAAAATAATTTCATGTATGTTTAATGTCATTTTTACCAATTTTTTACTTTTACCACATGTTATGGAAGGAATCTTTCTTTTTTTACCATACGAGGAACATATTTGACTTTCCTGCAAAAGTACGATGAGAATGTTTTTTAATTAATACGGCATGAACGGATTTTTACGGTTTTATAATGCCTTATTTTCATGAAGATTACTCTACAAGATTTCATTAATATTTTCAACAAAATACTTTTCTTTTAAAATTTCATGGCATTTTGTGAAAAGAAAATGATTTTTATTAAGAAAGGATATTTTCCTCATGAATTCATTTCAAGTGTTTTATCAAAACCATTTTCTATCTAAGATGACATTATTTAATATGTATATGTTTCAAGTATAATGTCTCTATGATTTACATTCTTCCACTTTTCTTATGATGAAATAATATCCACCTATTTTATAAGGATTATGTTATGATGGGATTATGTTTATAAAACCCATTTTGTTCTACGGTTTATGATGAATGATTTATGTTTATGTTGTGGCACATGTAAGAATGATTTCATTATGAGATGGGTGAGACCTATATCTCTCTCCAATGTATTGGGTGAATATTTATATCTCATGAGATATACATGGCTGTAACGGTAAGTTAATCAGGTTTAGTGTTATAGGACTGAAATGAGGAGTGAACTCGATTCAGAAAGGGACTTTGTCCACTAAGATGGTCTTGGCAGAAATGGATTGGATACTATGGAAATCATATCATGTGGTTAATGGTTTCAACAATTACATGTTTTCTTCCCATGATATTTTATCATGATTGATGTTTCATTATGATATATGTTGTACATACTTCCAAGATTTATGTCTTTTCTCAAGATATTGATGTGTAGATTTTATGTTCAAGTTTTTGTATTCAAATGTTTATGGATTGTTTTATGTTTTCTATGTTTACCCTTACTCGGAATTTGAGCTAACCCTTTTTATGTTATCTTTTCCCCAGGATTTAAATAAAGATTTTAGGTAAGAAAATAAAAGGGGAAGATCTTTATGGGAGATGTTGAAGATCTTTCACCAAGATTAGAAGATTATATTACGAGTTTTCAAAGACACTAAACTATTACAGTCCTTCGGTGTCTGTTTTTGTTATGTATTAAGTATTCTATAAATGTAATGTAATGTCCATGTATGTCAAGATTTAGGTCTCTACAGTTGGTATCAAAGTAAATGATTAGTTAACCTTTGGAAACAAGGATTCAAAAACTTTAGTGAAATCCCTAGAAATGTTTCTATAGTATGTCTAGGGATGTCCCTAAGGTTAAGTATACATATAGGTCAGAGTCCCAGAATTATGTTGACAATCATGAATATCCTAGGGTGAACCTAAGGTGTCATTGATTATTGAATTGTTTGATATGTTACACATCTAAAAATTTACTTTTTATTATTATCTGGTTCCTCCTTATATTAAATGTTTCTTACACTATGGTTTATGGTCTTAGTCAATGGAGGGAACGAGAAGGAATTCAGTTAACATTGATTCTAATGGAAAATTTTTTGACTATGATCAACAAAATTATGTAATGCATGGAAATAAAGATATTGTGATTATGCCGAATGAGTCTTCTCGATATATGATTAACAAGGTGAACATTATGTGTATTCCTATGTCATCAAATAAGAGGAATATGGAATTTTAAGCATGTTCTCATGGTGAGGAGAATAGAGGAAGGAAGATAGATATTTCTAATGAAGGGAAGAAGAACCTTGAGGAAAACCTCAAATGGAGGGGAAAAGTTTATCTATGCGAAGAAAAGTGTCATAGAGTGACAGACTGTTATGGAGTCCAATATCTTATCTACGGAGAACATGGGAATTACCCAACTCAATTCCCTGACCAATATGGTTACTTCTAAATCAAGGAGGACTTATTCCTCAACAATCATTGAATAATATAGATTGAAGTGTTTTTTATTGTTCTTCAAGAATAATGTTGTTGAGGAACTTTTATGGAATATTAGAATATCTATGTATTGGTTTATTATGGTTTTCAATTATTATATGGTACCGGTAACCATGAAAAGTGATTCAAATATTCCAGAAATCAGATGATATGCACATAAAGAAGGGATAATAAGATAATGAAATGTTTGATAGTATTAATTAGATCATGACTAATATAAGGAAAAGTTATATCATGGTTTGAGTATATAGAAATTTCAGGATTTTCATATGTGGAAAGAGTAAACTTTTGACAGCATTCATGTTTTCACTAAAGTTCAATGGGTATTCATTTTTCAAGAGAATACATGATTAAGGTATTCACATGTTTGGAATGTGACCAACAACAAGATATATCTTATGGGGGATAAATGATAGTATTCACATGCTTGGTAGATGAACTTTCTAGTAGTTGTTTTCTTTATACTATGAGATTGGGAATAATTATTTCTAATAAGCCTAATGGTTGTAATGCATTAATTTGGACATCAGATAGTAATGTTTAAGGCTATAAATATTTGATATTATTTATAGAATGTTGTAATATTATAGTTCTAGAAAAAGGACAACCCATAAGATGGGTGAAAACCCGTCATGTCGGACAAGGTTGTTAGAATTGAACCCACAACTAAAGTGCGACGTGCCTTTATCACCTACCACTGGCCTACAGGAAGTCCCTGGTTAGTAGAAACTAGTTTTATTAAGCGGTATGATAGATGATGTATAAGTCCATTTTTGGAATCATATATGATTTACCTCACCATAGATGGACTTATGTACATTTGATAACTTTTGCTAACCTTTTGTTTGAGACATATGGAATGACCCATCATTCTATCACATGATCTGCTAACACTTCACAAATGAAAAATTCAACTTCATTTCTTTAAGAGATGAAGTGGAAATTGTTCAAGGCACAAACACTGGTGAGATTATATTGAAATAAAGTAAGTATTTATTCTAATTAAAATTCTTCAACTTTAGGGAAATGATATTGAAAACCAAAAATATTGTCATAGTGCCCTTATATCCGATGAATCAGATGGTACCATAGATCATCACTAATCTATGGCTTTGTTATTGTTGGCTTTTTCATAGCCATATTCCCTACCACTCTCCATCAAGAACATGATGGTTAGATTTCTCTTCCATATCCATATTTTTACCTATGTTCTCCTATGTGGAAACCCAGTGATTAGTTAATTTGGGTAAATGTTATGTTTCATAATTTAGTTTTTAAATATAACTTTTGGTATTCCTTTTTACGATGTGTGTTTCTATTAAAAAAACATTGGAGTAGTAAACCATTTATAACCCCGATGAATTTCGAGGGCGAAATTCATTTTAATGGGGGTAGAATGTTACACCCCGATATTTTATGAAAAATATTCCTTTTAATTTAATTGATGTCTTATGTTGTATGCTACACCAAAAGGAGATTGCACTACATGCATCCCTGACTTGTCTTGCATTACACGCAATCGTGGCCTTCCATGATAGCGTGTGTTGTACGCAATACCGAGTTTCACTAAACAATGATATGTTATTTAAACTACCCATTATGAATAGTAATACCCACTTTTTAGAATTTTATAAATTTTATCTTTCTAAATTAACTTCATTTTGGATTTGGAATATCGAAATTTTCCTAGGGTGAATTTTTGGTATTTTTCTGAAAACTTTCAATTTTTGATAAATAGTGAAAACATTGGGTTACAATTTAAAAACCGACTTTTTATTTAAATAATTATTTATTTTATTTAAATTTATTTTAGGTACAAATTGATACATAATACATATATAAGTTCAATGTAATTCATTGGAGTCATTTTATAATAATTTTAGATATATAAAAATTTTATTGAACTTTTCACTCTATTTTACCCACCTCCTAAGAGAATTTGAAAATTTACATAAAACTAAATTTTACCGATTCTATGAGTGGAAATTCGAAAATACGAGAGATGCGGTTAATATGAAGGAGTAAAATGTGGTTCAATAAGATAAAAATAATTTTTGGTGAATAGTAACTTTTTTCTTTAATTTACCACGGTTAAAATTAAATAGGATAATTAAGTGTAAAATTGATATTATTATTACCTTAAAACATGTCCTAATTCTATTGGATAAGTGTAATTCGACCAAAAAAACCTTAGGAATAAAATATTACCCTTTAGTTCCTCTTGGATTAGATTAGGACACATATTATTATTTTATTTAAGGAAGAGTTAAAATTGTTAAAATCAAAGTTTAATAAATAAATCATTTTTAATATAGGGTCATACATAAGATACATTATAAAATAAATATTCATTAGAAATATAAAAAGATTTCTTACATAATGCTGTTTTATTTATAATTTTTAGACATTAAATAATTTAATTTATTTATGACACAATGATGATGTAGTAATTACCTTATTAATGAAATATTAACATAATTGATCTTATAAATACCAAAAGAAATATAATTTGAGACTTTTGATAAATTAAACTAATTTTATATATTCATATGGCATTTTATTATTGATTTAATTAACTTTTTTTTTGAAGTAATCATGCTTTTATAATTTTCACAAAAATTAATTACCAAATATTGTCAAAATTGACATAAAATATTTTTTAAAATAAATATTATATTATTAATTGTTATTTTATTCCTAAAAATCTAAGGATAGTCCAAATGACTTATATAAGGATATATATATTAATAATGAACCACTTGGTGTTAGTTTTTCTTGTTATAGTAGGTTTATTAGCCATATAGTGTAAGAAAACAAAAAGACACGGTAAAAGATAAATTATTTAACTTAGAGTTAAATCTAAATGATAAGGATAAAATAGTAACATAAACTTGTGTAAAAAACTATTGGTTGAGAGGATTTCGACCCTTCCCCACCTTACCATTGAAATAAATCAATTTGGAGCTATTAAAAACCGAATTAGACTTTATTATAAAATAATAATTTAAGTTTTCCTAAGGTGCCCCTCTCCACCCTTATAAAAAGGGCACCCCTTCCCTCTTCTCTAGACACCCTTTTGAGCCTTGAAGCTCCGAAAACCCCTAAAAATTCCCCTTTTCAACATCTCTAGTTATATCATAGTGGTTCTGGTCTTCTCAAAAGACAAACTCTAGTGCCCTAAGAAAAGTTTAAAGGAGGTGCGTCGAGGAAGAGGTAATCTCTTCTACCGACTCTTTCATGTTTTTCTCTTCTTCTACTTCCTCATATTTATTTATTTCATTATAAAGTAATAACATAAGTATTAATTATATACTTATATGTTATTATAAATAAGAAACAACCCCATTTCACCTTCTATCCATCCTACAGAAAACTAAATCACCGCGCGTGCGTATGTACGGAATACCGTCTCCACGCCCTGGTTTAATCTGTTTTCCACCACCACCTTACATGGATGGGTATAATGGTGTAAATAAATAACTATATATAATTATTTTAAATTTACATTGATTCATAAATATTATACAAACAGTTCAATACAATTCCACGATCATGGGAATGATATCATCGCTCGTGCGTACGTACGGACTACTGTCCCCACGAACGCGATGAGATTCATTTACCATGATTAAAAATTCATGTTTGATTATAAAGTATATATAATAAATAATCAGGAAAGATATTACATAATAATGATACTGGATTTATGTACATATATGTTTCATTTACTTAATTCCATTTAAATCAATAAGGAAATGAAAACAGCGTTCATGCGTACGCACAGCCTACCGTCTCCATGAACGGTGTATTTCGTTCCATTTATCGATCTATCATATATATTTATATAATGAATATATATTATATATTAATCATGTTTTAGATTCTTAAATTATTTAAATCAGGATATATTTAATAATATCAAGAACAACATGTTGAAACACGTGCGATAAATGAAACTTTTTTTCCCAAAACGATGCTTTAACATGGAATTGAAAAATTAAAAGATATTATAAAGTCGTAAGTGAATCATATATGTTATAATAAATATTATTATGGTTCTGTTACAAGTTAATAATATGTTTTAACCCACTATACAGGAGTCTTGGACACATACGGAAGAAATTGGACATAATGTAAGGGATAACTATTTCAATCTCACTCTTATTCGAGATTGTTATTCGTAAGTATTTACTGGGGTTATTGTTATCATCCATGTCCATGTTTTATAAAAATGTTTTAATGTATTTTTAATGTCCTTTTTACCCATTTTTTACTTTTACCACATGTTATGGAAGGAATCTTTCTTTTGTTTACCTTACAAGGAACATCTTTGACTTTCCGGCTAAAGTATGAGGAGAATGTTTTTTTAACTTATACGGTATGAGCAGATTTTTACGGTTTTATAACGCCTTATTTTCATGGAGATTACTCTACAAGATTTAATTACTATTTTCAAAAAAAATCCATTTCTTTTAAAATTTCATGGAATTTTGTGAAAAGAAAATGATTTTGATTAGGAAAGGATAATTTCCTCAAGAATTCATTTCAAGTGTTTTATCAAAACCATTTTCCATCTAAGATGACATTATTTCATATGTGTATGTTTCAAGTATAATTTCTATATGATTTACATTCTTCCACTTTTCTTACGATGAAATGATATCCACTTTTTTTATATGGATTATGTTATGATGGGATGATGTTTATGAAACCCATTTTTTCCTTTGGTTTATGATGAATGATTTATGTTTATATTGTGGCACAAGTAACAATGGTTTCATTATGAGATGGGTGGGACCTATATCTCCCTCCAATGCATTGGGTGAATATTTATATCTCATTAGATAGACATTTCTGGAACGGTATGTTAATCCGGTTTAGTGTTACAGGACTGAAACGAGGAGTGAACTCGATTCAGAAAGGGACTTTGTCCACTAAGATGGTCTTGGCAGCAATGCTTTGGCGACAATGGAAATCATATATTGTGATTAATGGTTTTCCACAATTAAATGTTTTCTTCCCATGCTATTTTATCATGATTGATGTTTCATTATGATATATGTCGTACAAACTTCCATGATTTATGTCTTTTCTCAAGATTTTGATGTTTAGATTTTATGTTCATGTTTTTGTATTCAAATGTTTATGGATTGTTTTATGATTTCTATGTTTACCCTTTCTGGGAATTTGAGCTCACCCTTTTTATGTTTTCTTTTCCCCAGGATTTAAAGAAAGGTTTTAGGTAAGAAAAAAAAGGGGAAGATCTTTATGGGAGATGTTGAAGATATTTCACCAAGGTTAGAAGATTATATTCCAAGTTTTCAAAGACACTAAACTATTATGGTCCTTTGGTGTCTATTTTTTTTATGTATTAAGTATTCTGTAAAAGTAATGTAATGTCCATATACGTCAAGCTTTCGGTCTCTACAATTGGTATCAAAGGAAAGGATTAATTATCCTTTGGAAACTAGGATGGAAAAACCTTAGTGAAATCCCTAGATATATTTTTATGGTATTTCTATGGATGTCCCTAAGGTTAAATATACATATAGGTTAGAGTCCTAGAATTATGTTGAAAATCATGAATATCCTAGTTTGAACCTAAGGTGTCATGGATTAAAGAATATTTTGATAAGTTACACATTCCATAAGTGACATTTTATGATTATGGGGTTCCTTTTTATTTTAAATGTTTCTAACACTATGGTTTCTGGTCTTAGTCAATGGAGGGAACAAGAATGAATTTAGTTAACATTGATTCTAATGGAAAAATTGGTGACTATGATCAACAAAATTATGTAACGCCTGGAGAGAAAGATATTGTGATTATGCTAAATCAGTCTTCTCGATATATGATTAACAAGGTGAACATTAGTTGTATTTCTAAGTCATCAAATAAGAGGAAGATGGAATTTTATGCATGTTCTCATGGTGAGGAGAATAGAGAAAGGAAGATCGAGATTTCTAAAGAAGGGAAGAAGAACCTTGAGGAAACCTCAAATGGAGGGGAAAATGTTATCTATGTGGAGAAAAGTGTCCTAGAGTGATAGACTGTTGTGGAGTCTAATGTCTTATCTCCAGAGAACAAGGGAATTACCCAACTCAATGCCCTGACCTATGAGGTTACTTCTAAATCAAGGAAGGACTTATTCCATGACAATCATTGAATAGGATGGATTGAATTGTTTTTGTATTGTTATTCAAGAATAATGTTGTTGAGGTACTTTTATGGTATATTGGAATATCTATGTATAGGTTTATTATGGTTTTCAATAATTATATGGTACCAGTAACCATGAAAAGTGATTCAAATATTTTGGAAATCAGATTATATGCACATAAAGAAGGGATAAGGAGATAATGAAATGTTTGATAGTATTAATGAGCTCATGAATAATATAAGGAAAAAGATATATCATGGTTTGAGTATATAGAAATTTCGGGATTTTCGTATGTGGAAAGTGTAAACTTTTGACAGTATTCATGTTATCACTAAAGTTTAATGGGTATTCATTTTTCAAGAGAATACATGATTAAGGTATTAACATGTTTTGAATGTGACCAACAACAAGATATATCTTATGGGGGATAAATGATGGTATTCACATGCTTGGTAGCTAAACTTTCTAGCAGTCGTTTTCTTTATACTATGAGATTGGGTAGAATTATTTCCGATCAGCCTAATGGTTGTAATGCATTAAGTTGGACATCAGATAGTATTGTTTAGGGATAGAATTTTTTATATTATTTTTGGAATGTTGTAATAGTATAGTTCTAGAAAAAGGAAAACACGTAAGATGGCTGATAACCCATCGCGTCAGACAAGGTTGCGATAATCGAACCCACAACTAAAGTGCGATAGGCCTTTATCGCCTACCACTGGCCTACAGGAAGTCCCTGGTTAGTAGAAAATAGTTTTATTAAGTGGTATGATAGATGAAGTATAAGTCCATTTTTGGAATCATATACGATTAACCTCACCATATATGGACTTATGTATATTTGATTACTTTTTCTAACCCTTTTATTCAGACTTATGTAATGACCCATCATTCTATCACATGATCTGAAAACACTTCACGAATGAAATATTCAACTTCATTTCATTAAGAGATGAAGTGGAAATTGTTCAAGGCATGAACACCGGTGAGATTATTCCAAAATAAAGTAAGTATTTCTTCTAATTCAAATTCTTCAAATTTAGGGAAATGATCTTGAAACCCAAAAATGTTGTCCTAGTGCCCTTATATCTGATAAATCAGATGGTACCTTAGATCATCACAAATCTATGGCTTTGTGATTGTTGTCTTTTTCACAGCCATATTTCCTACCACCCTCCATCAGAACATGATTGTTAGATTTCTCTTCCATATCCATATTTTCACCTATATTATCCTATGTGGAAAGCCAGAGATTAGTTAATTTGGGTAGCCGTTACGTTTCATGCTTTAGTTTTTAAACATAAGTTTTCTTATTCCTTTTTACGATGTGGATTTCTATTAAAGAATCTTTCGAGTAGTAAACCATTTATAACCCCGATGAATTTCGAGGGAGAAATTCATTTTAAGGGGGGTAGAATGTAACACCCTGAGATTTTATGAAAAATATTCCTTTTAATTTCATTGAAGTCTTGTGTTGTACGCTACACCAAAGGGATATTGCACTACATGCATCCCTGACTTGGCTTGAATTACACTCAATCACGACCGTCCACGATAGCGTGTGTTGTACGCAATACCGAGTTTCACTAAACAACGATATGTTATTTAAAATAGTCGTTATGAATAGTAATACCCACTTTTTGAAATTTTATAAATTTTATCTTTCTAAATGGACTTCATTTTGGGATTTGGAATATTGAAATTATCTTGCGGTGAATTTTTGGTATTTTTTTGAAAACATTGAGTTTTTGATAAATAGTGAAAACACTGGGTTACAGTTTAAAAACCGACTTTTTATTTAAATAATTATTTATTTTCATTAAATTTATTATAGGTCAAAATTGATACATAATACATATATATGTTCAATGCAATTCATTGGATTCATTTTATAATAATTTTAGATATATAAAAATTTTATTGAACTTTTCACCGTCTTTTACCCACCTCCTAGGATAATTTTTAAATTTACATAAAACTTAATTTTACAGCTTCTGTGAGTATATTTTAAAAAATCTGAGAGATCCAGTTAATATCAAGGAGTAAAATGTGGTTCAATAAGATAAAAATAATTTTTGGTGAATAGTAACTTTTTTCTTTTATTTACCACGGTTAAAAGTAAATAGGATAATTAAGGGTAAAAATGATATTATTATTTCCCTGAAACATGTCCTAATTCTATTGGATAAGTGTAATTCGACCAAAAACAACCTTAGGAATAAAATATTACCCTTTAGGTCCACTTGGATTAGATCATGACACATATTATTATTTTATTTAAGGAATAGTTAAAATTATTAAAATCAAAGTTTAATTACTAAAACATTTTTAATATAGGGTTATACAAAAGATAAATTTGAAAATAAATATTAATTAGAAAGATAAAAATATTTCATACATAATGGTATTTTATTTATAATTTTTAGACATTAAATAATTTAATTTATTTATGACACAATGATGATGCAATAATTACCTAATTAATGAAATATTAACATAATTGATGACATAAATACCAAAATAAATGTAATTTGAAACTTTTTATGAATTCCACTAATTTTCTAGATTAATAAAGAATGTTATTATTGATTTAATTAATTTTTTTCGAAATAATCATTCTGTTAATATTTTCACAAAAATCAATTACAAAATAGTGTCAAAATTGATATAAAATAGTTTTTAAAACAAATATTATATTATTAATTGTCATTTTATTCCTAAAAATATAATAATCGTCCAAATGACATAGATAAGGATGTAGATATTAATAATGAACCACTTGGTGTTTGTTTGGCTTCTTATAGTAAGTTTATTAACCATATAGTGTAAGAAAACAAAATGACATGGTAAAAGTTAAATTATTTAACTTTGAGTTAAATCTAAATTATAAGGAAAAAATAGTAACCTGAACTTGTGTAAACACTATTGGTTGAGATTATTTCTCCTCCTCCCCACTTTAGCTTTAAAATAAATCAATTTGGAGCTATTAAAAAGTGAACATGACTTTATTATAAAACAATATTTTATGTTTTCCTAAGGTGCCCCTCTCCACCCTTATAAAAAGGGCACCCCTTCCCTCTTCTCTAGACACCCTTTTGAGCCTTGAAGATCGGAAAACCCCTGAAAATTCCTCTTATAAACATCTCTATTTATATCATAGAGGTTCTGAACTTCTCCAAATACCAACTCTAGTGCCCTAAGAAGAAGTTCAAAGGAGGTGTGTCGAGGAAGAGGTAATCTCTTCTACCGACTCTTTCAAGTTTTTTTCTTCTTATACTTCCTCATCTATATTTGTTTCATTATAAAGTAATAACATCAGAATTAATTATATACTGATATGTTATTATAAATATGAAACAACCCCATTTCACCTTCTATCCATCCTATGAAAAACTAAATCACCGCGTGTGCGTACGTATAGAATACTGTCTCCACGCCATGGTGTAATATGTTTTCCGCCACCACCATACATGGATGGGTATAATGGTGTAAATAAATAACTATATATGATTATTTTACAGTGATATTGATTCCTAAATAATATACATACAGTTCAATAACATTCCACGATCATGGGAGTGATATCATCGCTCGTGCGTACGTACGGACTACCATCCCCACGAACGCGATGAGATTCATTTACCATGATTAACCATTAAATTATTATTATAAAGTATATATAATAAATAATCAGGAAATATATTACTTAATAATGATACCGTATTTATGTACATATATTTTTCATTTACTTAATTCAATTTAATTCAATAAGGAAACGAAAACAACGTTCATGCGTACGCACAGCCTACCGTCTCCATGAACGCTGTATTTCATTCCATTTATCGATCTATCATATATATTTATATACTGAATATATATTATATTTTAATCATGTTTTACATTCTGGAATTATCTAAATCAGTATATAATTAATAATATCAAGAACAACATGTTGAAACACATACGATAAATGAAACGACTTTACCCAAAACGCTGCTTTAACATGGAATTGACAAATGAATGGATAATCTAAAGTAGTAAGTTAATAATATATGATATCATAAATATTATTATGGTTTTGTTACAAGTTAATAATATGTTTAAACCCACTATACAATAGTCTCGGACACATACAGAAGAAATTGGACATAAGGAAAGGGATAACTATTTCAATATCATTCTTATCCGAGATTGTTATTCGTAAGTATTTACTGGGGTTATTGTTATCATCCATGTCCATGTTTTCTAAAAATGTTTTCACGTATGTTTAATGTAATTTTTACCCATTTTTGACTTTTACCACATGTTATGAAAGGAATATTTCTTTTGTTTACCATACGAAAAATATTTTTGACTTTCCAGCAAAAGTACGAGGAGAATGTTTTTTTAACTTATACGGCATGAACATATTTTTACAGTTTTATAACACCTTATTTTCATGAAGATTACTCTACAAAATTTCATTACTATTTTCAAGAAAATCCTTTTCTTATAAAATTGCATGGCATTTTGTGAAAAGAAAATGATTTTGATTAAGAAACGATATTTTCCTCAAGAATTCATTTCATGTGTTTTATCAAAACCATTTTCCATCTAAGATGACATTATCTCATATGTGTATGTTTCAAATATAATGTCTCTATGATTTACATTCTTCTATTATTCTTATGATGAAATGATATCCACTTGTTTTATATGGATTATGTTATGATGGCATGATGTTTATGAAACCCATTTTGTTCTTTGGTTTATGATGAATAATTTATGTTTATCTTGTGGCACAAGTAAGAATGATTTCAGTATGAGATGGGTGGGACCTATATCTCCCTACAATTCATTGGGTGAAGATTTATATCTCATGGTATAGACATGGCTGTAATGGTAAGTTAATCTGGTTTAGTGTTACAGGACTGAAATGTGGAGTGAACTCGATTCAAAAAGGGACATTGTCCAATAAGATGGTCTTGGCAGAAATGCTTTGGATACTATGGAAATAATATCATGTGCTTAATGGTTTTCCACAATTTCATGTTTTCTTCCCATGCTATTTTATAATGATTGATGTTTCATTATGATATATTTCATACATACTTCCAAGATTTATGTCTTTTCTCAAGATTTTGATGTTTAGATTTTATGGTCATGTTTTTGTATTCAAATGTTTATGGATTGTTTTATGTTTTCTATGTTCACCCTTACGTGGAATTTGAGCTCACCCTTTTTATGTTTTCTTTTCCCCGGGATTTAAAAAAATGTTTTAGGTAAGAAAATTAAAGGGGAAGATCTTTATGGGAGATGATGAAGATCTTTCACCAAGATTAGAAAGATATATTCAGAGTTTTCAAAGACACTAAAATATTACGGTCCTTTGGTGTCTGTTTTTTGTTATGTATTAAGTATTCCCTAAAAGTAATGTAATGTCCCTGTACGTCAAGCTTTGGGTCTCTACAAACCTGGCCTGAGGGGGCATCCCATCATGAGGGGGCAGCCTGACCCGAGGGTGCGGCCCGACCTAAGGGGGATGCCAGGCTCGAGGGGGCAGCCCGACCTGAGGGAGTGGCGCGGCCCGAGGGGGTGGTCCTGCCCACATTGGGTCCGTCCCACACTGTGTCCGGCCCGGCGGCCCAACTGCCCGCGTGGCCTGGCTGGCCAGCTGCTGGTAGCGCCCTACGAGGCCCGCCTTATCCGCATCCCGGGGGGAGGCGTGCGCCCCTGGATTCCAGAACGGATGAACCGTTCGGGTGGGGACCAAACCGGTGCCATGTGGCGCCGGTCCATGACATGCGGGATTGAGCGGGGTCCCACTCCTCTCGGCTGGCCGAGCGGCCAGCCGCTCGGCCCCGCCTGTGGACGGCCCAACGTCGGCCGCCTCTGTTCCTCCATTGCGGCCTGCCCTGGCCGCGACTCTTCTCCTCCACGCGGTGCGACGGTGCCGTGCTCTTCCACCACGGCACAGCCTGGTGGCAGCCCTCTTCTCATCGGTGCGGCTCGACGATGTCGCGCCCTTCCGTCGTGGCCCGGCCTGGCCACGATCCTTTCTTCTGTGCGGCACAATGGTGTTGCGCCCTTCCTGCAACCCGGTGGCCTTTCGCCGCTAGTTTCATCTTGGCTAGCACGTCGCCGGCCTCCGTTTCCATGCCGCGGTTCACTCCCCCGATGACACCATTGCACCACCGCTGTCATCGACAAACAACGGAAAATAGAGGGGGAGTTGGGATGTGTTTGCGCGGCCCGCACCATTCGCCTTATGGTGATAAAAATTGGCCAAACACAAGCCATGTTTTCTATGTTAATGTACGGAAACAAATTCACACGTAAAATCCCTTACCTATTTTTGTTGTTCGTTGACGATGATGCAGAAAGGCGGACGTCGTTCCATTGACGTCAGAAAGAACACGAAGAAGTTGAGGACGACGACATCAGCATTCTTCAAGTACATCGCTTCCCTTTCCTTCCCTGGTTGAATATCATTCTTCATTGGCATAAGAGGCATTCTTCGTTGGGAGAATTAGTCCCTCCAAGCATGTCCAACCCCTCTCCCAATGCTCCACCAAATGAATATGCCAACCAAAAATAATGCGTTGAGCTAACCCATTATTTAATTGGTGGCCAAAATATTTAAAAGATTTCAATTTAATTAATTAATGTTCCAATAATTTATTTGAGTGGATTGGAAAATTTATGAGTGAAGTTAGAGGGGTCCCCCAACTTATGGAGAGTTCAATGGGGTTTAAAGCCCGTATGGTCCCCACCTCTTTAATTGATAAGAGGTGTTTAGACATCAGGTGGGACCCACCACCATAACCCCTCATGGTAGGTTATGGTGTGGTGGCACCCACCTCAATCCTCATCTTGGAGGACTTAACCACCAAGAAATAAAAAATAAGTAAACACTTTATTTTTTGTTTAATTTTATTAAAAACCCAAAATCTAACGTCCATTCTCGACTAACTGCCGTCAAGGTGAAAGTATTCTTAAGCGAATATCAGTGCTATGTGTTCAACGGTGCCCTCATATTTCAATTTCGAGCACCGGTTCAAAATTTATAAAATCCCACTCGCATGTTTAATGAACTTACCAGAATAAAACTTTAAAAATTGATTTTGGGCACACCGGGCCTCGGAATCAAGCGTCATAAATTTTCGCGGACTCGTAAAAATTCCCATGTATTGAAAAAAATCCACGGAATTTCCGAGTCTTTACATTCTCCCCACCTCAGGGATTTAAGTCCCCGTAAGCTACAACTCGAACTAAAGGAACAAATGGGGGTACTGAGCACATATCTGAGCCTCCCACTCCAATGTTCTCTCTTGGAGGTTCTTGTGCTACCAGCAAACGTATACTAGAGGTATTGGCCATCCACGCAGGACCCTCTCTTGTCGATCCTAAATCTCCACTAAAACCTCCATGAATGTTGCCCCGTCATCGATGTCTAGCTCTCCATGGTTGATGATGTGGGAAGGGTTGTGCCTATATCTCCTCAGCTAAGATACATGGAATACATCATGCACCCAGTGCAACTGAGGTGGAAGAGCCAAGCGATAAGCCACCCTGCCTACTCTTCTGAGGACCTAGAAAGGTCCAATGAATCACGGAGATAACTTGTCATCTCAGAAAAATCTCTGTAGACCTCGTCGAGGTGAGACCAGTATAAAGACGTGGTCGCCATCCTTGAACTCCAAAGGTCTTCACCTCTTGTCATCATATGACTTCTGCCTACTCTGTGCAGTCTTCATCCACTCCTATATGATATGAACCTTTTTCGTGGTATCTCGTACCCTATCTGGTCCCACTAGTGCTGACTCTCGTGGGTGTTTCCAGCATAGTGGTGATTTGCAAGGTCGACCATACAAGGCCTCAAAATGTTCCATACCGATGGTTAAGTGATATCTGTTGTTGTAGGAAAACTCTACCAATGGTAATTGATCCTCCCAGCTGCGACTGAAGTCTAGAAAACAAGCACGTATCATGTCCTTGAGGGTCTGAATGGTCCGCTCAGTCTGACGATCTGCCTGAGGATGGAAGGCGGTGCTCAAGCAAAGATGTGTCCCAAAATGCTTCTACAACCCCTTCTATAGCCAGGAAGTAAACCATGCATCATGATCAGAGACAATATATGAAGGTACTCCAAGTAGCCACACAATCTCTTTCACAAAGAGGCGTCCCACACTTTCCACTAAACCCATCTCTTTGATCAAAAGGAAGTGGGCTGACATGGTGATTCGGTCGACGATCACCCAAATCGAGTCGTGACCTCTGGATGTAAATGGAAGAACCGTCACGAAGTCCATGGATATTCAATCCCACTTCCACTCTAGGACCTCTAAGGGCTGAACCAAGCCTTCTGGTATATGGTGCACCGCCTTCACTTGCTGACAAGTGAGGCATCGTGAGATGAACTCTACTACTGCCTTCTTCATACCTATCCACCAGTGTTGTTGTCGAAGGTCCCAGTACATCTTCTCCACTCTTGGATGTACCACTAGAGGGGACATATGAAACTCCCCCAACACTTCCTCTTGTAGTGACACTAGCACCATTGTATTTCCTCTATAGAGGATGGCATGCTCCTCATCTTCATAAATTCCATCAGGTGCCTTCCCTATGGATATATGAGCATGTCGTGTCTTGCAGTTAGCACCCCATGTTGTGCCTCCTTGACTCGCTGAAGAATTGGAGAAGTGACTGTAAGAGACTATATGTAGGATGCTCTGTCGCTAACCATGAAGGATATCTGTAAAGCATCCAGCTTCTCTGTTGTCTCTCCTAGCAACTGTATACCAGTCATCCTGTAGAGCGCATCTGCAACAACGTTCCCCTTCCTAGGAGTATAGACTATCTCGAAGTCATTGTTTTGGAGGAACTCAAGCCAACGTCATTGTCTCAGGTTTATTTCCTTCTGAGAGAAGATATACCTAAGACTCTTGTGATCAGATACATGGTAAAACATTCGCCCATCGGATATCGTCGCCACATATTCGATGAGAAGAACACTACTGATAACTTTAGGTCATGGGTAACATAATTCTGCTCATTTTGCCTCACCTGCCAAGAACCATATGCGATCACAACTCACTCCTGCATCCGGACACTCCCGATTCTGGTCCCCGATGCGTTGTAGTAAACTACGTACCCAATGCCCTCCTATGGAAGTCTCAAGATGGGGGAACTAGTCAGCCTCTACCTTAGCTCCTGAAATCTCTGGTGGAATCTCTCCGACCACATGAAAGGTTTCCCCTTCTTCTTCAAGGCTGGTAGTGGTGCTGCAAGTCTAGGGAAGTCTGGAATGAACCTATGGTAGTAACCATCCAAGCCCATAAAACATCGTACCTCCGTCACTCTCCTCGGTGGCTCCCAAGCAAGTATCACCTCAATCTTCTTTGGATCTACTACAACACCATCCTCTGAGATGACATGTCCCAAGAAGTGAACCTATAAAATATAGAACTTGATCTTCGAGAGCTTACAATAAAGCTGGTGCTCTAAGAGTTTGTTAAGTACTACCTACAAATGGTAGGCATGCTCCTCCTCAGTAGTTGAGTAGATCCGAATGTCGTCGATGAATAATATGAAAAAGTGATCAAGGTATGGCTGGAAGATCCTGTTCAAGAGTCCCATGAACAGTACAGGAGCATTGGTTATTCTGTACGTCACACCCAAGAACTCGTAGTGGTAGTAACGACTCCTAAAGGCCGTCTTCTGCACATCCTTGTCTCGAACTCTAAGTCTGTGGTAGCATGATCTGAGGTCTATCTTTGAGAACCACTGTGCTCCATTTAGCTAATCATAGAGGTCGTCAATCCCTGGGAGTGAGTACTTGTTCTTCACGGTCACCAGGTTCAAGCAACGGTAGTCGACACAATGCCTCAAAAACCCATATGCCTTCTTGGAAAATAGAATCAGGGCTTCCCAGGGAGAAACACTAGGCCAGATAAATCCCTTCCCCTTCATGTCCTCTAGTTGTACCCGCAACTCACGAAACTCAGTGAGAGCCATCCGATATGCTGCAGTAGATATCAGTGTCATCCCAGGGTACAAGTCAATGTATAAGTCCACCTCTATACGAGGAGGTAGTCCTGGAACATTGTTAGGGAAAACATCCGTGTACTGGTCCACCACTATAGGATAGGTCAGACTCTCCACATCAACTGCTCTGAGGGTAAGGCAAGTCAACTGGTGATTGATCAGTTGCACCCTCCTCCGAGTAAGTCTGTCATGTGATGCATAGGTTCCCTTCTCGCTGGTGAAGGAAAACATGGTCCCATCCATGTGGAAACCCCGCACATTTCGACTAATACAATCGATCTGGGCATGGACTGTAGATAACCAGTCCATCCCCAAGATGACGTCGTAAGGCCTCGACACCACTACTAGAAGATCCCAGCTGAATCTCTCACCTCCTAGAGTAATCTCTCACTGTCGGCACCAGTGCGTAATCGTCGAATCTTCTCTCGTAGGAGTCTCTAGCTATAAGGATCGAGCCAACGGCTCCGTCGGAATCTCTGAGCTCCGAATGAGGGAAATGGCAATGAAAGAGTGACTGGTGCCTCTAGCTAGAAGAATTGCATCTTTGGTAGAGTAAACACATATCGTACCTCAAATAATATCTGGAGTGCCATGGTCATATGCTTCAACTGCCTAATGTTGATCTCTCCCCTATCCACCTACACCCTACGGTCAGGGTGGACCTTCTGGTGGTAGTGGCAGTAGCACCTCTTAACGTCGTCCCCCACCAGTTGCCCGACCAGCTCCTCTTCCATGTCTGCCTACGCCTAGTGGACTACCTCAATCGAATCACTGCCTCTTCCTGGGAGGTCCCTCAATTGTCTGGTGATCATCTAAATAGTGGGTCAGATAGTCATGATCCATTTGACCCTGCTACCGTACGAGTAACACTGCCTGCTCCTGGCAGGAAAGTGACTTTCTTAGGTGCCCCACACAACAAATCCTTAGTCCTATGGTTGTCCACCAGTGGGTCTGGTCCTTTTGGGCATCTGCGTCATCTGTCTACTGACAGCTGCAGAAGACTCTGCTACATGTCGACTAGTAGTTGGCCTTGCTACTAGTGACTTCTCATCAAGGAAACTCTCCACTAATAGGGCTCTCTCTAACACCCCTGCCTATGTCTGGATGCTGAGGGAGATCATCGATGCCCTGATCTCTCCCCTAATCCCATGCTCGAAGGTCTAGGCTATGAATAATGGTTCTCTTACAATACTTATAGAGTAGCGCATGATTTCGGTGAACCTCACTTAATATTGAGCTACATTCATGCTACCCTACTGTAAATTAAGTGTCTCCTATATCTGTACCGCTCGTAGGGTCGCTGGAAGAAACTCCTTCTAGAACATGCTCTCGAAGTCTGTCCAGAGTAGGGTCGCCTCATAATGAAACTAGAGCATCAAGATCCACCATATTCCTACTACTTCATGAAAGAGACTCACGAAAAAGATCACCATGAAGTCGGATGGTGTCCTTACCAGTCTGAAGACTCTCACCACAGCCTCCAGCCAATCCGTAGCCACCTGTGGGTCCCTCTCTCCCTTGAACCTGTGTGCCCTCTGGTGGTAGAACTCATGCAAAGATTTCAAGTGGTGTGAATTATCTTTTGTTGGGGTTGATATCATCAATGGCCCAATGGGGAGTAGTACCATTGGTTCCTCCATTGGTAAAGGGCCCTGCACAGAGGCCTCGTCGATGGGTGGGTTGTCTTAGCATTTGACTCTCTGGGATCTAACCGGTCATTCGAGGGAAGGAATCCTGAAATAAACATATATGACACAATAAAAATATTATACTTGGTGAGCTGACCTAGTTGAGCTGACATTAGAAAACATTTGAAAACATGCACACAATCAGTTTTTTCATGCACTGAGTCATAAATCAAAAGTCAGGGTCCTGGTGTATGGATACGTTGGCTGCCCACACCAACACTGGACTCCCTGAACTGAAATCCACACTTATTACCATTAAAATTATTTATTCACAAAAAATAAAGATTAGAGTCCTAAGTTTTGTGGTAGAACAGACTCCTCTGGTACCAATTTGTCATGACCCGTCCCCTGGGGCCCGTATCGTGACTACCCTGAGCCCGCCTTCCATAGGCCAGGTGATGGAAACTATCACCAAAGGCATAAATACCTAAAATTGGAAGGCATTTCCTTTATAACTGTAAATAAACACATAAGAGCATACAACTAGAAGCAAAACACTATGTAAAAACTGTATTTAAATGAAGTGCTGGAAATAAAAAGGGGCCATAAATACAAGCCCAACAGGAAAGTATAAGTACAAATAAGATAAAAGTAGAATTTACGTAAATTAAAGTGGCTACTGGGTTGTAATTCGGGGTTCCTACCTAAAGGGTACATATAGAGGCCTCCTCAGCACTCCACGTTTGTCCGTCTGGTCCGTGTACCATCACACTGCTTGGTCCACCTCCGGGTACCATCCAGTCCTGCTACTCTCTACCTCATTCAGCATTGTCTGTCGTCTTCAACCAACACAACAAGGTGCGGGCAGAGCCCGTGCAGGGGTGAGTATAATGATACTTAGTAGGGACCCTGAGACCATTATGGTCTCACAAAATCAAACAAGGATAAACCAAAACTTATGAAATCAACAGATAACCTCACCTAGGTATATGCCCATACATATACTTAAGTTACCAAGTAATCCATTTCAATCACGATTAAAGCACAAAGTTACTTACTCAGCTCAGACTAGGATTTTATTTTAAGGGTAGTATCAAGTAGAAACCCCAGTCACACTATCAGAACCTCAATTGATGGTGTACTCCTCCTTAATCGAGTACGGTGGGCCTGCCGTGTCACACAAAGGCACTCCCCACTATCCTGGACTACTGTGGTACTCCTCCCATCGATTACTGTGGGTCTGCCTCACTCACACATATGTGCTCCCTACTGTGGGTCTATTGCGGTCACATAAAGGCGCTCCCCCCTCGTGTCCCACTGAGGTACTCCTCCTATCGAGTACCTTTGGTCTTCCGCGTCAAACAGAGGTGCTCCCCACTGTGGGTCTGCCGCATCAAACAGAGGCTCCCACCACTAGGCTAGTCGAACCACTCAGAGTCGAAAGGTCATCAGTCGTGAGGTCTCTACCAGCTACTAGGTCTCCGTACTCCACTTGCTCCTCGCCAAGAGGATCTTATCCATGAGCTACAAGTTGATCCATAAACTCTCACGAAGTCCCATGTTGAAGTATCTCAAAAGTTCCACCTCGTCATAGGGGTCTCAACGAAATAGACGGCGCATCAAACGGACTTCCGGTCTCTGAGTTATTAGAATTTCCGTTCTGGGGGCCCGGTTGGATTTTAGGTTCAAACCAACCCGACTATACCCCAAATATGTTCAAACCTCAAGTGGGGTTTTCCAAAATAAACTTATCTCTCTAAGATTTCAGTCACCGCTAACAGTACTTCAATCAGACACCCGTAGCCCATGTTATGGGTGAAAATGTGTATTCGGGTCAACGGGTCCAGACTGGGGTCTGACACGGTCCGCAGGTATGACCCGGCCTGAGGTTCCAATATGGCCCATGGGTCCGACCCAATATGAGGGGGAGGCCCAGCCCACGCTAGGTCCAGCCCGGCGGCATGCGTGACCTAGCTGGCCAGTGGGTGGCGGCGCCATGCGAGGCCCGCCCTAGCCGCGTCCAAGCAGGAGGCGCGTGCCCCTTGGATTCCCAAATGGATGAACCATTCGTGTAGGGACCAAACCAGAACCAGGTGGCACCGGTCCGAGTCATGCGAGACCTAGATATGTCCCACTCCTCCCTACTGGCCGAGTGGCCAGCCGCTCCGCACCGCCGGCAGCCGGCCCGACGCCGGACGCCTCTGTTCCTCCGTTGCGGCCCACCCTGGCCACGGATCTCCTCCTCCACGCAGAGCGACGATGTCGCACCCTTCCTCCATGGCCCACTCCTCCTCCACGCAGCGCGAAGGCGTAGCGCCCTTCCTTCAGGGCCCGACCTGGCCCCGATACTTTCTTTTGTGCGGCACAATGGTGTCACGCCCTTCTGGAAACCCAGTGGCCTTATGCTGCCAGTTTCATCACAGTCGGACCATCACTGGCCATCGTTGCGCCGCCATGGTTCACACTTCTGGTGGCACCTTTGCGCCTCCGTCTTCGTCAAAATATGAGAAAAAATATATGGTGAGTCGGTCCGTGTTCATGAGACTCTCACCTTCCGCCTTATGGTGATAAAAAATGGAAAAAAACAAACCATGTTTTGTACGTTGAATGATGGAAAAAAAACAAAACGTAAAATCACCTACCACGTATTGTTGTTTTTTGATGATGATGCGGAATGGCGGATGCCATTCTGTTGATGTCAGAAAGAAGAAGAAGATGTCGAGGATTACGTTGTCAGTGTTCTTCAATGACGTCACTTCCCTTTCTTACCCCGGTTAAAGATCATTCTTCGTTGGCAGAAGAGGCTATCATTGTTGGGAGAATTAGTTCCTCCAATCTCTTCCAACCCCTCTCCCAATGCACCACCAAATGAATATGCCAACAAAAAATATGGGTTAAGACAACCCATTATTTATTTGTTGGCCAAAATTTTCAAAATATTTCAAATTAATTAATTAATGAACCATTAATTTATTTGAATGGATTGGCACATTGAGGAGGGAAGTTCAAGGGTTCCCCCCACTTATAGAGAGTTCAAGGGGGTTTAAAGCCCATGTGGTCACCACCTCTTTAATTGATAAGAGGTGTTTAGACCTCGGGTGGCCCCACCACCATAACCTCTCATGGGAGGTTATGGTGTGGTGGCCCCCACCTTTATCCTTGTCACGACCCCCTCCCCCCAAAGATGCCCCTCCTAAGCTAGAAATGGTGAAAGGGAGATAATGACCCCCGAGTCCCGCCTCCAGTAGGCCCCGGGGTGGTGACTAGCACCAAGTGTATGATTTTTCACAAATATGGGAGGCATTACCCTTTTTATTATTTTGGATCGGGAAATAGGACAATTCAACCACCAAAAAGGAAAAGAACAAGTGTATATAAATAAACCCAAACCAATCCCACATGCATGTTTAAACAATTTTATAACAAAGTAAAAGTAAAAGAATGCTCAAAAGTACAATACCAAAAGAAAACAAGAGTACAACAATTGCAACAACTCCAACTGTCCGACTAGTAGGGTCCCGCACGGCCCTAGTAGTACTCTTGGAAACCTAAAATTAAATGTAGGGTGAGCATACAAGTATACTCAGTAGGGAAACCTAAAGCTCTCATGCACAAGTGGGGAGACATCCTAATGTACCATGAGAACAACATAAGAAACCTAGAAAGGAAATATATCCACCCAACCTCACCAGCCACTCTCACCAAAACACAATCACAACAGGTAGTAGTATATAAGAAACAAGAGTATTGGGTACCCCTCACCATTTCCCTTTAGTTAGCTTCTCTTCCTAATGACGAACGTCCTGACGCTGCCACACTCTCCCTGCCCGCACACACCTGGGCCTCACAACCACGTATCCCACCCGCACACACCAGGGCCTCACAACCATGAATCATGCCCACACACACCTGGGCCTCACAACCAGGTATCCCGCCCGCACACACCTGGGCCTCACAACAACGTATCCGGCCCACACACACCTGGGCCTCACAACCACGTATCCCACCCGCACACACCTGGGCCTCATCCCGAAGATTCTTGGGAAACAGTAAAACCTACCCGAAGAGTCTTGGGCTATAACCACCCCAATCGAAACCTACCTAAAGGGTCATTGGTGTAAGGTCGCCTCAATCCTTGATAGCCTAGGGGAGAAGGAGTAGAAAAAATCTAGTAGATAAGGGGAAAACCCCTCTCCCGTGAAATGGGAGTGTTTGGCACTAAGTTATCAACATGGGTGGGGTGCGATAAAACACAGAAGATACAGATATATATATGTATACCAAACACACATCCCAATATATGGCGTCTAAACAGAGAAACTGAGCATGTGCCTCGGCACTGCTACTACGAAGCATGCATACAACAAACAACCCCAACCCCATTTAGGATTTCACATTTCAGCAAGATTAGATTTTTTTAGTTTCTTAACTACTCGGCAACTATCCAAAACCAACCACATTGATCATTCGTAAAACATATCCCTGCCATCCACAAATCAAGTTAATAAAACATAAGCAACACAACCAAGTCATTCTTATCAACCAACCAACCCATTGATTATTAATCCCGTTACATTACCATGACTCACCATTCATTAAATTTTATTATTCACAACCCATAGTCCATACACATTTCAACCCATCACTGCAGCCCCGCTGCCAACCACCATAACCACAACAGCACTGTACATGATTATCCCTTTAATACCATCTATCACAACCTCGCTGCCCGTCACCAAAATAACATTCACACCAACCCAAAACCAAGAAAACTGGAGCCCTCTGGTCACCCGATTCACAAAAACCCACAAAAAACCCCCCATCACATGCCACGTATCCAAGCCAACACCCACATGTTCATTATTCCATTTTTTTAACCGAGGTGATCACACAAGGGTTCCATATTTTCGTTTAATTAGACAAATTTACGTGATTAACAAAATTCCACATCTAACAAGGTTCCATTTATAAAAACGGTCTATAAAGATAGGGAAACATTTAATTGCGCATGAAAAGGCCCCCAACGACCTCGATTTTCAGTAGGCATAAGCCTATTCAATTCATAACATGATATCACATGATATAAAAATTAAAGTAACAGTAATCACAAAATTCTCATCCCTGTTATATAAGCCAGTTATTATCTTCATTAAATCGGTTCGACTGTGTTTCATTAAACAAGAGGAAACCCACACCGCATGATGCACAAATTAGAGATACGAAGGTACGATCCCTACCTCAATAGGTTCTGATCGCAACGCTCCCCCAGATCAACCTTAGAAGACGCCTGTCGTCGTCCGTCACTTCTGTTGGGTCCCGGAAAAACCACATTGGGTGAAATTAGGAAAGAAAAGGCCGATTTAAAGACAACGGATCCAATCTCGGAAGTTCCGCCTCATCGTTACTATTCTGTGGCCGCTGACGGATCTTAAATCGGAGCTCGGATGAAGAAGTTATGGGAGAAAGAGCCTACGAGTCTCTTGGGAGAACTTTGCTCAGAGGAAAGGGGAGGAGATGGGTGAGTTGATAAGGATGAGAGGAACCCTCCTTTTATAGACGAGAAATTCAAAATTACATGGCGTGTACATTATGGTACACGGTGTGTACTCGGTTATTTCACACGGTCTACATGCGGCTTCCAACACGGCTCCGTAGTCGTTGACTGGTTAACACATGGTTTGAGGGTAACGCATATGCGGGGAAAGACTACACGGCATGAAGTTTGGACACACGACGTGCACTCATTTATTTCACATGGCTCCAACATGACACATAGCTGTTGACTGGTAATGCGTACGCGGGGAAGGACTACACGGCGTGTAGTACTGGACACACAGTGTGTACCATTTATTGTACATGGAAAGGACATGGCCTGAACCACTGGGTATACCCGGTAAGGGGGTATACGGCGTGTACTTACACTACACGACATGTACTCATTTACTTCACATGGCGAGGACACGGCCTGCAACATGGGGTATACCCGGAAAGGGGGTACACGGCGTGTACTTACACTACACAGTGTGTACTCGTTTACTTCACATGGCGAGGACACGGCCTGCAATACGGGGTATACCCTGGAAAGGGGGTACATGGTGTGTACTCAAACTACAGGGCGTGTAGTTTCAAAATTCTGGAAGGTGTGGTAAAAGTCCATTTTACCCTCCAGAACACTTTGTGGCCTTCTTTTTTACAAAGGAATGGGCCGGAGAGGTCCGGGCCATTACATCAGATACCTCTTAAAACATTCTTGTCACCGAGAAATCAAAAACCAACCCAGAGGAACCCAACAAGATACCTCTTAGGGTTCTCATTATAACAGGATCCCAACCGACAACCCTAATCATATTTGTTGGGAATTCCTTCTTTTATGTCGATATATTATTCTCTTAAGGCGACACTGACTCTCCTGCACGGGTTTAATCACATCCTTATTAATGCGTCTCGATTAAGAATTGGGTCTTCCCACTTTCATCCATTAGGATTTTACAACTTACACTGCCCCTAACACTGCACAACCAACACCTTGCCCGAACATGTGGTTTGGGGAAAAATTCCTTCTCCTATGTTGAGATACTATCCGTTTTAGGCGACACTGACTCGCCCGCACGGGTTCAATTGCATCCGCATTAATGCGTCTCGAATAAGGATCAGGTTTTTTCCCTTTCCCCACACATCTAGACATGTTACACATTACTAGGGAACAAGGAAACAAAATGTCTCACAACCGACGAGCCAAGAATTCCATATATCAAAGGTACATAGTATAACATCAACACAAAGCTCAGAAGAACACGGGAAAACACAAGTCAAAAAAACTCCGGGTACTGAGAGTGCATCTGGGTCTACCACTCCCAAGTGCTCTCCCCGAGGCTTCCATGCCTCCAAAAAACATGAACCAATGGAATGGTTCGTACACTGAGCACCTTCTCTTTACGATCCTCAATTCTTCCTGGTCGTTCCTCAAAGGTCGCGTCTTCTCCCATATTTAATTCTCCTCAGTCGATAACATGGGAGTCGTCGTGTAAGTATCGAAGTAGCTGGGAGATGTGGAAGACGTCATGAACCTTCTCCAACTGAGGTGGCAGGGCTAGCTGATATTCCACCTCACTGACTCGCCTCAGCAGCTGAAAAGGTCCGATGAACCTAGGTGTGAGCTTTCTCCCTTTCCCAAACCTCTGTTGCCCCCGTCGAGGGGAAACCTTCATGAACACATGATCTCCCACCTCAAACTCCAAGGGCCTCCTCCGACGGTCAGCATAAGACTTCTGGAAGTCCTGGGCCGCTTTCATACTCTCACGTACAAGCTGAAATTTCTCTGTGGTGCTCTGCACTACCTCTGGCCCAAGAGAACCAGTCTCAACAACCTCTACCCAGCAAATGTGTGAATGACTTGGTCTCCCATAAAAAGCCTCAAATGGTGTCATGACAATAGTAGAGTGGAAGATGTTATTGTAGGCAAACACTACTAAAGGAATGTTTCATACCCATGATCCTCCGAAATCCAGAACGTATGCTCGCAGCATGTCCTCCAGCGTCTGGATAGTCCGCTCGGTCTTCCCATCGGTCTGGGGGTGGAAAGCAGTGCTAAGGCGTAGCTGGCTACCAAAAGCATGTTGTAACCCCCTCCAGACTCATGAGGTAAACCGAGTATCCCGATCTGAGATGATAGTCTTTGGGAATCCATGCAACCGCACAACCTCATCTACGTACCTCTGTGCTAAGGTACTCACTGGGCCTGACTCCTTAATTGCTATGAAGTGAGATAATTTTGTCACTCGATCCACCACTACCCAGACAACATCATAACCTCCCTCAGCTCTGGGTAGTCCTGTGATGAATTTCACTGAGATGTCATCCCACTTCCACTCGGGGACATGTAAAGGATGCAACAAACCACTAGGAACATGGTGTTCAGCCTTCACTTGCTGACACACTGGGAATTTAGCCACAAACTCCGCCACTGAACGTTTCACCACGGGCCACCAAAACTGTTCCCTCAGGCCTCGGTACATTTTTGAAACTCCTGGATGTACCACCAAGGCTGAGCTATGGGACTCACAGAGAAATCCCTCACCCATTGTCTCTGGGACAAACAACCTTCCATGTAAAATCATCTGATGTCGGATGTCCTCTGACCATCCCTCTGGAGCGTTTCCCTAATCAACACGATCCCGCATCACTTCCGCCTCGGAGTCCCCCACTAAGACTCTTCCACCTGCTGCAACAAGGAGGACTGCACTGTCATCTGAAACAAATAGCCTCTAACACATTCTACCCTGGCATCCAAGTGCAAGGCGGCCAACTCTCCCATCTCTTTCCAAGCATCAGTGGATTCCCGAACCACTTCCTTATGTGACTTTCTTCTCAGGCAATCAGCTACAACGTTTCCCTTACCTTTAGTGTAAGAGATCTCAAAGTCATAGTCTTGGAGAAACTCGACCCACCTTCACTGTTGTAAGTTCAAGTCACACTGGGAGAAGATATAACGCAGGCTCTTGTGATCTGAGAAGACCACAAAGCACTCCCCAAAGTTTTAATGTCACCACAACTTCAGTGCGAACACTACTGCTGCAAGCTCTAGGTCATGGGTGGCATAGTTACACTCATGAGGGTGTAACTGTCTAGACCCATAACCGATCACTCCCTTCTTCTACATCATCACACACCCCAGACCACGTCCAGAAGCATCAAAAAACACCTCATACATCAACCCTTCCTCTGGAAACCTGAGTACGGGAGCACTGACCAACTTCTCCTGCAGGTAGTCGAAAGCTTTCTGGCACTGCTCGCTCCATAGGAAGACCTGGTTCCTCCTAGTCAAAGTTTTCAATGGAGCAGAAACTTGAGAGAAGTCTGAAACGAACCTCCGTTAGTAACCTGCTAACCCCATGAAACTACAAACTCTGCAACGCTCTTGGGTGCTACCCAAGAAACAACTGCCTCCATCTTTGACCGATCCACTGACACTCCATGCTGAGACACTACGTGCCCAAGGAAGTTTACTTCTTGTGTCAAGAACATACACTTAGAAAATTTCCTATAAATATGGTGGTGTTGAAGGACTTCTAAGACTGCCCTAAGATGCTCAATGTGCTCCTCCTCTGATCTTGAGTAGATCAGGATTTCATCGATAAACACAACAATGAACCGGTCCAGAAAATCTCGGAAGACAAATTTCATAAGTCCCATGAATACAGCCGGTTCATTTGTAACTCCAAACGGAATCACTGTGAACTCGAAGTGCCCATAACTGCACCCGAAATCCGTCTTCGAGATGTCACTGTCCTTTAACCTCAGCTGATGATATCCAGATCGTAGATAAATCTTGGAAAACCAACCTGCTCCCCTCAGTTGGTCGAATAGATCATATGTCCTTGGAAGGGGGTTACAGTTTTTGACCGTTACCTGGTTCAACCTTCGGTAGTCTATGCATATCCTAAGACCACCATCTTCCTTATTCACAAAAAAAAACTGGAGCTCCCCATGGCGAAACATTAGGTCGAACAAAACCCTTCTCCATCAGATCGTCAATCTGAATCTGCAACTCCCGCAACTCCGAAGGTGCCATCCGATAAGGGCCCATCGAAATAGGACAGGCACCAGGCTGTAAGTCTATCCAAAAATCAACTTCACATCAGGGGGTAGAGTCACAACTTCCCCAGGAAAAAAATCGAGGAACTCCCCAAAACCTCCGGGACATCCATCATCTTTGTATCAGCTGGAACCAGTGATAACCTGCCTAACAAGGAAAGGAGATGCTTCACATGCCGGATTCCAACCGGATACCTCCTCTCGCCAACAAAAGATATGCACTACCCATCCACGTCGAAGAACATGACTCTTCTCCATAAGCAGTTGATAATGACACTAATAGAAAACAACCAGTCGATGCCTAGGATGACATCATATGGATACATCTGTAACAGAAGAAGGTCCCCACTAGATCGATGTGGTCCCAACGTCATCCCACATCCCCGGCAAACACAAGATATGCTGGTATGGCCTCCAACTTGTGTACTCAGCACCAGTGGTATGGAAAGTCTCTATATGTCTATTCCCAAAGCATGGGATAGAACAGGTGAAACAAAGGAGTTCAAAGCTCCCGAATCAAACAAAGCAGAAACGAGAGTGCTAAACAAACAAACCCTACCTCGCACCAGCTCTGGTCCTACCGGAGCTGTCAACTCTACTGCGTGCAACTGTCCACGACCAGCTCCTCTGCCTCTCTGATGTCGTCCACCTCCCCAACCATGCCCTGGTCGAGGTCCCTGAGGAGAACCATGAGGTTGTACACTTCCTGCAAGGTCTTCCCTCGGAGGAGAATGGTCCTGCTGCTGCTGGAAGGGAATCGCCGGCAACTAGTGCTGCTGAGGTGGGCGCTGAACCTGCCCACCTCCACCGTACTGAGCTCGAGTCAGGCACCGAATCTGAACATGCCCGAAACCACCACAAGAAAAACACTTCAGTCCTAGGCTCGTGAAAAAGGGACGAGGACCTGAAGATCTGAACTGGAACTGCTGGGGCCTGCTCTCCACTAGCATGAACCTAGAAGGTCCCGTCGCAGGAGACCTGCTGCTGACTGCTTTCCTGTTCGACGAGCCCGGCTGGATCCCCTCTCGGGGTGAACCTCCCAGTGAGTGCATCCTCTCTACAACCTCTTCTTTCTTCTTTACCACCAAGTACATCAGAAGGGTGAAGGGGTTGAAAACATACTGGAGGAAAGGAGAAAGCGCATCCTCTAAACGTCTCGCTCGAGACTCCTCATCCAGAAAGAGATCTGGAGGAAGGAGTAGGAGATCCTTGAACTTGATCCCCAACTCTCATACAGACATACTCCCCTGATGAATGGAGAGTAACTCCTGCTGCTTCTCCGCCTTGATCATGGAAGAAAAGAATTCCTACGGAATTCCTTCTCAATATCAGCCCATAGAACCTCTGCCTCTATCCTCTCTCCATGGTAGAGAATCCACCACTGTCGCGCCGCACCTCTCAGCTGACTGACTGCTAGGGGAACCCAGTACACCCTCGGAGCAGGGATCAAGGTAAAAGCGATCCCTACCTCCTCAATCCACCCCTCCTTCTCCGTATCCGAAGTACTACCCTCGTACGTCTTGAGGGTCTTCCACTGAAAAGAACGAAGAGACATCTGCCACTAGCTATCTTCCTCATCTCGGTCAATCCTCAGCTGATCAACCGCTTGAATCTGTTGGGACTCGGCCATCTGAGCCACCCAGGGATGACGTCCAGGTTCCATATCTATACGGTACAAACGGATCTCCTAAGCCCAAGTTGTAAGTATATTTCTCAAGGTTTTATTTTATCATTTTCATTTCAATTTCATTCCCAGAACACCCAAATCAAGTAAAACACAACCATGATGATGCATGTACCATATATAGGGTCTCTACCCTTCAATCAATGTAGTCTCACTTGGTCGTTCGGTAGGCTTAGAGTCCTTTCATCGGATCACGGGGGTCCCTAAAATCCCGTGTCCAAGCCGGCCTTCCCTGGCCTATGTCATGCACCAAGATTAACTAAAATTGTCTCCCTACCATCCCATGAAATTCTCACTGTGCCTAACTCCAGAATCCATCCTATCTCTCAACCATCACCTCTGATACCATTATGTCATGACCCCCTCCCACCAAAGATGCCCCTCTTGAGCTGGCAATGGTGAAAGGGAGATTATGACCCCTGAGTCCCGCCTCCTGTAGGCCCCAGGGTGGAGACTGGCACTAAGGGTATGAGTTTTCACAAATATGGGAGGAATTACCCTTTTTATTATGTAGGATCGGGAAATAGGACATGTCAACCACCAAAAAGGAAAAGAACAAGTGTATATAAATAAACCCAAACCAAGCCCAGATGCATGTTTAAACAATTTTATAACAAGGTACAAGTAAAAGATAGCTCAAAAGTACAATAACAAAAGAAAAGAAGAGTACATCAACTAGAAAAACTCCAACTGTCTGACTAGTAGGGTCCCGCACGGCCCTGGTAGTCCTCCTGGAAACCTGAAAGTAAAGGTTGGGTGAGCATACAAGTATACTCAGTAAGGAAACCTAAAGCTCTCGTGGACAAGTGGGGAGACATATTAATGTCCCGTGAGAACAACAGAAGAAACCTAGAAAGGAAATATATCCACCCATCCTCACCATCCACACTCACCAAAACACAATCACAACATGTAGTAGTATATAAGAAACAAGAGTATTGGGTACCCCACACCATTTCCCTTTAGTTAGCTACTCTTCCTAACGACAATCGTCCTGACACTGCCACACTCTCCCCGCTCGCACACACCTGTGCCTCACAACCACGTATCCCACCCGCACACACTTGGGCCTCACAACCACGTATCCCGCCCGCACACACATGTGACTCACAACCACGTATCCCGCCCGCACACACCTTGGACTCATCCTGATGATTCTTGGGAAATAGTAAAACCTGCCCGAAGATTCTTGGGCTAGAACCACCCCAATCGAAACCTACCCGAAGATTCTTAGGTGTAAGGTCTCCTCAATCCATCACAGCCTTGGGGAGAAGGAGCGGGAAGAAGCTAGTAGCTAAGGGGAAAACACCCTCTCCCATGAAATGGGAGTGTTTGGAACTAAGTGCTCAACATGGGTGGGGTGCGATAAAACACAAAAGATACAGATATATATATATGTATACCAAACCCACACCCCATCCTATGGATTCGAAATAGAGAAACTGAGCACGTGCCTCGGCACTGCTACTACGAAGCATGCATACAACAAAGAACCCCATCCCCATTTAGGTTTTCACGTTTCAGCAGAATTAGTTTATTTAGTTCCTTAACTACTGGGAAACTATCCACAACCAACCACATCAATCGTTCTTAAAACATATCCCTGCCATCCACAAATCAAGTTAGTAAAACATAAGCAACAAAACCAAGTCCTTCTTATCAACCAACCAACCCATTGATTATTAATACCGTTCCATTACCATGACCCACCATTCATTAGATTTTATTATTCACAACCCATAGTCTGTACACATTCTAACCCATACCTGTAACCCCACTTCCAACCACCATAACCACAACTGCACCGTACATCATTATCCCTTTAATAACATTTATCGTAGCCCCGCTGCCCGTCACCAACATAACATTCACACCAACCCAAAACCAAGCCAACCACATCCCACTTCTCACCCGATTCACAACAACCCCAAAAACACCCCCCTTCACATGCCACATATCCAAGCCAACACCCACAGGTTCATTATTCCATTTTTGTTTAACCGGGGTGATCACACAAGTGTTCCATATTTTCATTTAATCAGCCAAATTTATGTGATTTACCAAATTCCACATCTAACAAGGTTCTATTTACAAAAACGGTCTAGAAATATAGGGAAACATTTAATTGGGCAAGCAAAGGCCCCCAACAACCGTGATTTTTAGTAGGCATAATCCTATTCAATTCCTAACATGATATCACCGGATATAAAATGTAAAGTAACAGTAATCACAAACTTCCCATCCCTGTTATATAAGCCAGTTATTATCTTCATTAAACTGGTTCGACTGCGTTTCATAAAACAAGAGGAAACTCACCCCGCATGATTCACAAATTAGAGAGACGAAGGTAAGATCCCTGCCTCAACAGGTTTCGATCGCAACCCTCCCCTGGATCAACCTTAGAAGACGTCTGTTGGCGTCCGTCGCTTCTGTCGAGTCCCGGAAAAACCTCCTCTAGTGGAAGTCTAAAAGGAAAGGCCGAAGGAAAGACAATGGATCCAAGTTCGGATGTTCCACCTCGTCGTTACGATTCCGTGGCTGCTGACAGATAGTAAATCGGAGCTAGAACGAAGAAGTTATGGGAGAAAGAGCCTTCATGTCTCTTGGGAGAACTCTGCTCAGAGGAAAGGGGAGGAGAGGGGTGATTTGAAAAGTATGATGGGACCCCTCCTTTTATAGGCGAGAAAAGAAAAATTACACGACGTGTACTTTATGGTACACGGCGTGTACTCGGTTATTTCACACGGTCTCCACGCGGCTTCCAACATGGCTCCGCTGCCGTTGACTGGTCAACATACGGTTTGAGGGTAACGCATATGCGGGGAAAGACTACATGGCGTGTAGTTTGGACACACGGAATGCACTAATTTATTTCCCACGGCTCCAACATGGTCGTTGACTGGTAATACGTACGCGGGGAAGGACTACACGACGTGTAGTACTGGACACATGACGTGTACCCATTTATTGGACATGGCAAGGACATGGCCTGCAACATGGGGTATACCCAGCAAGGGGGTACACAACGTGTACTTACACTACACGGAGTGTACACATTTACTTCACATGGTGAGGACACGACCTGCAACACGGGGTATACCCAGCAAGGGGGTTCAGGGCGTGTACTTACACTACACAGCGTGTACTCATTTACTTCACACGGCGAGGACATGGCCTGCAACATGGGGTATACTCGGCAAGGGGGTACACGACGTGTACTCAAACTACACGGCATGTAGTTTCAAAATTATGGATGGTGTGGGAAAAGTCCATTTTACCCTCCAGAACACTTCGTGGCCTTATTTTTGACAAAGGAATGGTCCGGAGTGGCCTGGGCCATTACAAACCTCCTCTTGGAGGTTTTAACCACCAATAAATAAAAAATATGCTAACACTTTATTTTTTATTTAATTTTATTAAAAACTCAAAATCTAACTTCCATTCTCGACCAGCTGCCATCGAGGTGAATGTCTTCCTAAGCGAATACCGGTGCTGCGAGTTCAATGGTGCCCTCAAATTTCAATTCTGAGCACCGGTTCTAAAGTTATAAAATCCCGCTCACACGTTTAATGAACGTACCTAAAAAAACTTTAGAAATTGATTTCGGCCACACCTGGCCTCATAATCTAATGCCGTAAATTTTCACGGACATGTAAAAATTCCCAATTATTTAAAAAATAATTCACAGAATTTCTGGGTCTTTATAGTTTTAATTAAAACAATTCCTTTTCATTTTGGTAAATAATTAACATAATTTTTTTATATTTGTAATATTTACTAATCCAATATCATATAAAATTTAAGGAAAAAATATAATAGTTGAAATTGTCATATATTTTTACAATACTCAAAACTAGAATTTTAAAAAAATCATAATAAAAAATCACTTGACTTTAGAGGGATTTAATTAAAATGTCAATAAATACCCAAAATAGATTCTTAAAAATAAATATTTTAGGATAAATCAAAATTTAATATAAATGTTTAAATATAAGAAAATATTGATTCATTACTATAGAATGTTTGAATAAAAGTTGTTCCCTTTCATTCAAACCACTATGGAAGACTAGGGAGGGCCTAAATACCACCCCTCACATTAAAAAAAATATAACTCGTTACACAGAAGATAGAAATAAGACAACCCCATGGAGGCCGAACAAGGGTTTATATCCCAATGATAACAGCTACGATCTAGTCATCTTCTCCCTAATATGGGTTATACAACATCATAATATGATTTCACTTTTACAGTGGGAAGGGAAATATTTTTTCCCACATCATCTCACTCATTTTCTTTCAAATAATACGATAATATAAATAAATCCAATCAATCCTACATCTTTATTCAAGAATTCTCTAATGAGGCCACTATGAGTATCCAATATTACCATTTTACATAAGTAAAAAATACTAATCAAATCTGATCATATTACACCTATCCATTTCATCTTTTCATAATGAGATCCCCAAGAAGATCATTACACAAAATATGAGGCACCTGATTCATTGATTTTGAATTTATCTCTAGTGTGATTGTGGATGGACAGTTCATTTTTTCTCGATGATGTGAGGAAGATTATGGTGTGTGTGTGTGTGTGAGGGTGGTGGTGTTGGGGGTGAGGGGGGGGGGTCGATATCATCATCACATTATTTCCTTTTATTATTTTTATATTATTCAATTAATATTATAACAATTTATTGTAATTATTTTAATGTATTATAATTATTTCATATATAAATTTATAAATGTTATGGTTAGTATTTATATATATATATATTACTAAAAACAAATTTCCATGTAAAATAATTTAATATTGAGATAATAATGTGAAACATATTATTTTTTAATGAATTTTAACAACATTTATAATTTTATATAATTTACAATAATATATTCAATTTAATTTACATTATTTTAAATATTCATACATTTCATTTTTTATATAATGATTATATAATAACAATATATTTTAGTTTTCACAAAATGAATGTAAAATATTAAC
Source organism: Viscum album (assembly GCA_963277665.1). Taxonomy (NCBI): domain Eukaryota; kingdom Viridiplantae; phylum Streptophyta; class Magnoliopsida; order Santalales; family Viscaceae; genus Viscum; species Viscum album. The sequence continues at coordinate 780,138,080 of OY728158.1, forward strand.
CTTGATATTTTTCTTTACAAATAATGTAAATATATTTAGGTATTTATAGTCATATTCATTGTAAATCATTATAATTAATGAAAAATTTTCATAATTAATATAACATTTGTGTTACAAATAAATAATATAAAAATTATTAAATTTATTTTGTTTCTATAAACATATATGTAAATATTTATTTCTTGTTTGAAAAAGGAAGTAATTAATATAAAATGGTTTTTTATTATAAAAACATTTACTAAAAAAATTAAAATATATATATTGAAACTATTCTCATTAAGTGAAAAATAAAATTTCATTTTTCATGATGGAGATTATATTTCATTTGAATAAAAATATGACCTTGAAATTAACTTCTTTACAAAATGTATTAAATATTAGTATAGATCATTATATTTGACTTCAATATTAACATATATATATATTTAATCTCACCTTTAAACACTATAAAAGAAGTAATTAAAATTATACTAATAATGTTTTATTTAAAACTGAAATGATTTTATTTACTATAATTTTTGATATTTCACGGTATGTGGGGCTCTACTAATACTATAATTTATTATTTCAAATTAGGATACATTATACCCAAATTAATTTATAAATTAAAATTTAGTATATGTGGTATAAAAAATAAAGCATTCTGATATGTTCTATAATCTTTTCTTTGTGATGTTTCATTTTCTTATGTCATCATCGTCATTGTCATCGATTAATATTGTATTCAAAGAAAGAGGCACACTGGTCATAAACAATCACGGATAATGGTGCCCAAATGTAGTGTAGACCGAGGGCATCCTCATGAATCAAATTAACCTCTTAGTGTTTCAAGGACATCACATTGTGGAGGAAAATAGGGTTATGGCTAGAACCATCGAGGGAAGAAAGGTGATCTTCAACTTGGTTCCCTTCTCTCCACATGTTCATAAATTTAAGGTTTCTATTGATATTGAATCTACACTTTCTGATGATGTATGAAATAGACCAGGGGAGGTGATAAGACCAAACATGGTGTTATAAATGTTGTTGGAGTTTTTTCTTACCTCAGATGACTTGATATCCTTCTCATGGAACAAACTAATAATCTAGAATAAATCTTTATCCTCTTCTTGAAAGGAGGATCCATAACCAAGGCGGGAGGAGAAAGCAAGTATAACCAACCATTTTTCATCACGTACCAATCCTCCTCCAAGAAGGACCCCCATGGAGCAAGAACCATCCTAATTCAATTTAAGACCTCTGGATGGGTGGTGCCATAAGACCCAGTGACCTTAGATAGTGTTAATACTTGGCTGTGCTTCATTGGAGATTATTAGGAGAAATCAGAGGGATAAATAATCCCGACATTTGTTCAAGGGACAGTCTAGATCCATAAATCAGTTTTCAGTTCTGATGATGATGGGGTTACCTAAGAAAGAGACACCATAGTGTCTCTCTTTGTTACATGCATGAAAACTGCTCCATAACCCTGATGTAAGATAATGGTGTGGGCATCCTTCATTGGGCCCCTATCTCCCGAGACATCAATCCAACTCTCCAAGAATGAATTGTCTGCCATGCTGGGAACATATAAGGCCATGAATTTAGCAAGGGAAATACATACACCACACTCCCAGTCACCTAGGAAGAACATGTGATCCATAGTCTCATACTTTCTATTATTTCAATAGGGGAAATGAAAAACCATAGGTATACCACAATGTTTGATGTTTTCATCTGTAAGAATAGATTTTTTATGGATTATCCATGAATGGAATTTATATTTCAAGGGAAGGGACATGTGCTAGAGGATTTCCTTCCATGATCCTGTGTTTTCATGAGAGGGAATATTGATAAGGAAGTATCGGGAGGGGAAGGACCCCAATGAGGATGGAAAAAAAACAGCAATCTGGCTCTAGGGAGAGGAAAATGAGCTTGAAAGTGTCATTTTGATCATTTTACAGCACAGCGTTGTTGAAGGTCAGATAACATTTGGCTTCTTTGAAATAGATATTTGTAGGTGGGAATCCTAGAAACCCAATGATCTCCCCAGCCAAGTTGTTGTGTTAGAAAAAATCTCTCCCTACCCCACGATCCATTGGGAGTGAAGTTGGAGGCTAACAAGGAAAGGAAGATGAAATACCAAAGCGGAGATCCTTGACTGGTATCTGATGAGGGGATACAAAATTAAAGGAGTGAAATTATTTCCACCACATCATGAGTTGTTCTAGAATTTATCAGTCGAGTGTCACATGCATGAAAAGGGTGGTGTCTTCAAGAGAGTGGAAGTTGATGACACCTTCCCTGACTAGACATGCCACATTCATATAGGAAGCCTAGTGGATATTTGTTTCTTAAAGAATGGTCCCAGATAAATCCCATGAATATATGGTCTATGAGGTATTCCATGGATAAGGTGGCTCTATTTTTTTAAAGGCTTTCTGGATAGTTTTTGTTTGGAGTGGAGTGATTTTTTTGAAATATATGATGTGATTTTGTCCTTACTGATCACCTGGCCACTCTCATGTGTATACTTCTACAAATTTTTCATAAGTATCTTGATTGATTTCATCCCTACATTCCTAAATACAAGAATATCATCCATGAACATCAGGTGGGAAATGTTCTTGGCTCTCAGGATTCTTTTAAAAGGAATAATTTCCCCATTGTTGATTTTTCTATTGAGGTGGCAACTGAGAATGTCCTAGAAGAGAGAAAAGTGACTTGAAGAGATTGGATCAAACTGCCTAAGACTGTGGGTGGATTTGATGAACCTTTATGACTTCCCAATGGTAGTAACTACCAGCCATGAGGAACTGAAACAACAGAAAAGGAGATTAGTGTTCTTGGAGTTAATGGACATACTTTCCAGAGTCTCGTGGATGAAGCTCAACTCCACCCATTCATAATCTTCATTCATGTAAATATTAATGACAACATTGGTTCCTTGAGTCTTGAGATTTATATCTTTGAGAATCTGTTGGGTGAGCGCAATGGATCCTTGTATTGATCGGCCTTTCAGAAATCCATGTTGCTTTATTGATATCCACTGAGGAAGATTCACGGACATGCGAGAGTTGATCACACTGGCCAAAATTTTATAAAGAATGTTACACAGGATCCCCAGATGGTAGTACAAAATAAAGGCATTCAATATTCCTAATAAAAATCCATACATGAGGTATTAAACTTTTTTGTTGTATTCTAGTATGCTAGATTTCAAATACTCAACCATTTTAAGACTAAATTATTCAATTATGTGAGTCATGTATGTGTCGAAATGTCCATACACTGATTCTCATACGTGGACCAACTTCTTATATATATATCTTTATATAAGAGAATTCCCTTATTATGATCTGGAATTTAGTACATGATGATTTCTTTTATCTGGGGATTTATGGAGATTCTAGGCTGGGGATAATTTTACATGTTGTCGTTATTTCCAATCAAGGAGTCTTTAGTCCATCTCTATCCATTCAAAACACCGAATTAATTTCTAAAACCACTTCTACGAATATATGGAACATCTTAAACACTTATAAAAGATTCCCATGTCTTTTAGAAGCACATAAAAACAATCAACTTTTTCTTGTTAGAGAGTAGAAGATAATCATCATATTTAATTCAATTTGAATCTTCAATTTACCCTTCATTAATGGTCTTCATCATTATTGTCAGGAGGCTTCATGTAGAGGTATACATGAATGGGTTCTTTTCAATATATTAGGCCTTAAAAAACTAACCATATAGCCTCTTAAACACAGATTATAAATAATATTAAATAATTTAGTATAAAAAACACTCTGGTTATTTAATAAACTTGTAAAAAATTCTAGAACAAGTCCTTTAGAACCTATCATATTATACAATGAAGTCCATATTATTCAATAATTTGAATTTTCCATTAGTTTACCATATAAATATATCCATCTATATAGTTATAAAATGACAAATCCTCTTACTCTTTTATCCAATATAATATAAGTAGCTCTATAATCCATGTAAGGAGTGGAAACACCGATCCACCACCAATATTATCTTTGAATTTATTTTATTAACAATCTTAACTATAAAAAAATTCATAATTAATAAAATGAAACCAAACACCATTATATAATTTAAAAGGAGAATATGTGTTCCACAGATACATGTTCTAAAGATGTAATTTATAGAGGAAGCATATAAAAAAAATTATATTACTCTGTTGTAGCACCAAGATGTATAGTGATTTATAAGAATAATTTTTTTGGTAAAACGTATAGTGGGAAAATTTTTACGATTTCATAAATCATAATCCACCAATATATAATGGTTGAGAGTCGTTTCTTAAATGGTTTTATGAAACCTCTCCCAATATCTATATATAACTAGGGTAATATCATAATTGTATTTTTTACTAGAATTATAATTATATCAATGAGAAATTATGAAATATGGGGTATCATCAATCATGATATAAATCCTGCACATTTTCATGAAATAAAAGATGATGTACATCTTGAGTGACTTTTACAACATTATATTGATGCATTTGCGAGGCTTCATGGTGCACCTCAATCAATTGAATCTACTTAGGACTCTCATTTCACATCATATTTTTAATAGATTATAAAAAGTATTAAATATGTGTGATGCATTTCAGAACAAACTATCATCCTCAAATTGATATGAATTAAGAAAATAATCTCAAAAAATTATAGGAAATACCGAGGTAATGATTAATTGAAATTCAAGGAACATAGAAATAATATTTTTTATGGTTTAAATCATTTAATAAATCACAAAAAATATAAAAAAATAAATGATTGAATATTTTAATGGAAAAAATATTTCTAAATAAATATTCTTAGGTGAGTTTTGGTAAAGGTGGTATATGGTTATATAACTAGTTGAGAAGAAAACTCGGAATGCATGAGCTATCTAAAAACATACCTTGAAAGCTCAAATTAGTTAATTTTTTTTATTATAATATGAGAAGAGTCATTGATGTTCAGGTAGAGGACCATGTATTCTTAATGGTATCCTTATTGAAGAGACATATACGGTTTAATTATAAGGGTGATAAAATCCCACGGATTTTATTTGAATTTTTTAAATTTTGAGAGAATTAGAGAAATGTTTTATAATTTTTTTGTACCACCAAATCTCTCTAAGGAATGTAACATATTTCATGTTTAAATATTGAGTAATTACATGCCAGAACCAATATGTATAATCAATATTGTGGAACTACTTGTAGGTACCAAATTACCCAGAGATAATGACAATATACATATTCTTGACACAAGTGAACATGGTACGCCGTATTTATCTAGAATATATTTATTTTTAATATGTTTTATATGTTCAAAAATTTGTGATGCATGAACTATGAATATTATTTAAATAATTATATTTATAGTAAAAAACGAAATATATTACAAGAAAATTAAAATAAGAATAAATATTGAAATAATTTATATAATTATAAGAAGTGATACTTTAATTATACATGACTAAACAAAAATAATTATTTAAAATTTTTTAATTTGGAAATATATGTTTTATATAAGAGACAAATTTTAAAAAATGAATTCTGATTTGAAAAAGAATATCATTATTTTCTTTATCATAAAAATATAATATTACAATTTTTTTTAGTAATTTTAATGAGAAGATTCATTTTTAGATGACAAGTGTAAAATAATATTTTTACAAATACCATTACATTAATGATTTAATTAGTATATAACCATGGAAGAATAATTTATAAAAACTCATTCTTTACAAAATATATATTTTATAAATAAAATTAAATTTAAAAGTTTAAATATTATTTTATAAATAAATATTTCAAAATTTAAAACACGATTTTTTATATTTTAATATAATATTCATTAAATCTAAATTTATTATTTTAAAATATTTATTTCTCACTTTTTTAATTTTTATATTAAAAAAATAGTATTATATTTTTAATTATAATATATAATATATATTATCATGTATATTTATTCTTTGGTTATAAAAATATTTTTCCATGGTGAAAAAATACTGAACTCAGTAAAGGTAAATTCTAGTAAAAATAAAAATAATGAAAAAGGTGTCTAAAATTCAGTAAAACATTTCAGCACAATATACAAGGAAGAAGATTATAAAACAAAAATATTCATATATCCATTATTTTTAACTTTTGGAGCCACATTCCATTAATAGTGAAACTATTATTATAGAAATACTACTCTCATAACTTATAAAAGTTGACATCCATCACTCCCATTAATATAGAATATAAAAATTACTATGTTATCCACTTACCAAATCCATCCCCAACATTAAAATACATGTCTTAGCGCTTCATGTCTCTTTAATTGGGTATCCCTCAATGTATTAATCAATTTTTCAATGTAGTAAAAAAATATCCTAATTCAATTATTTAATAATTTCTATTTCTTTATATATTATCATTCTACTTAAAATTATATTATTCTAACCAAAATATAATTAAATTAGTATACAAAAATTTTATTATATTTATAGAAAAAAAATTACTCCCCACCCAAAGATTAAAAAAATGAGAACGTCATTCATGTTATGTGTTGGATACCACCTCTAAGAGAAATGTTTTCTATTTTTCAAAAAAACATTCTTCGATGAATAATTTAAATATTAGTGATTAATTTTAATTTCTATAACTCTATTAACAAAATAATATGAGAAATTAATTTCAACAATAATTATATTTATAGTAACATGAAAATGTTTTCTACACACGAACTCTATGAACAATGAGTTTTATTTTCATCACCGCCTTACATTGCAGTTTTCAAAAATATATTTTTAAATATATATATGAAATAAAGGATGAATATATTTCATTAATAGTTTTCTTAAATTATTAACTTCAAATTAATGTTCAATTTGAATTAAATAATTATTATTATAAAATTACATGAAATAAGTTTTTCGTGTATACCTTTCTCCCAAACCAAGAACATTATTTCCATCAAGTGATCACATGGATTGATAAATAATTGTATAAATATTATTTATATATATCTATTAAAATGTTAAATGATAAAATTTTAATCAAATAATGGGCTTTGAAGACACTTTTATAAATAACCATGTAACAATCAAAATTACAAACATCTGATAATGAAAATGAAAATTTACTAACAAATAAATAATTTATGAAGGAATATAATTGAACAATATAAAAGGTGATATATACGAATATGTTTATTAAATAATTTATTAATATGGTTATGTTTATTATTTTGGTAGGTAAATAGATTTTATAATATCCATGTAAAAATAGTAATGGTTTCATCATCTCAATTTAGAATCATTAAGATATGATTTTTACTCACTACTAATTTTATTTTATAGTGTATATTCTTCCCACATATTCTATTTTATATTATTTATCATCAAATTTATAGGGTTAAATAATATATCTTATGTTATAATATTTTTGGTTTTTCTATTTTAAATGTTAGTATGTTATATTTGTATCATTACAATATAATTTGAAATTGATATTTTCTTACAAAAAATTCTGATATAGGGAAAAAAATTCAAACATTATCTCTAAGAATTAGTTTACACTCTTCTGCTCTGGTTGTAATTGAAATTTTATATATCCTCTCCCAATTTAATTTCTATTGATAAACAATGTACCCATTGTGACGCGTGTATGTGACACGAACCCCCCATCTTATTTTTATTATGGTATCTTTTTCCTTTATGTCCTTATTCATTTTCTGGATGTCCTTTTTATGGTATTAAAAATTGATAATGTTTATTTTATACTGTTTGGACTTTCCATACAATAAATTTTAATTTTTTTTACGGTTTTATCTACGTGAATTGTTTACTATGTTATCCCTATTTTACATTTTATTTGTGAAAAAATCATTTCACCATTATCAGTATTCTTCATTATGAAGATTTATTTTTGTGTATTAAAATATTTTTTAGAAATGAGTTTAATTCTTAATGATTTTTATAATAATGTTTTTATTTAATTTGATTTATAAATGTTATTTTTACAATAATAATTCATGGGTGTTTTCACCTATGTCACATCCATTTATGTTCCTTATATTACATGGCGGAAAATTTCTTAATGTATAATTATTCTTTTTTCTCTAGTTGTCTTAAAAATATTCCATGGTTGTTTTTCCTAAAACCTATCTATTTTTCTTATGGTCAACTATGTGATCTATAGTTATAAATTTTTTTCTTATTCCCATGGAATATATATTTATATTTATTTCATTCTTTAATGGGTGTTACTTGATTAATATATCCCTCAAAAATATTCCAAAAAGTATCGTATCTCATTTGAAAATTTGATCCCACCCGTTTTGGTGTTTCCATTTCCCCAATATATGAAGTAATCTATTAATTATGATTTTTATCATAGACAAACCATGTGATAATAAATTGAAAGTTATGTATATAATTATTATTAAATACTTTTAATAGGTATTTAGTATATAATTTTTTTAAAACAATAATGATTAAAGGTGTGTATTAGTTAGTTATATAAATTTATAATCCTATAAATATATGCTATATGCATTTATATTATACATTGATTTCCATATATATGTTTTGATTAGGTTTTTGTTATTTTTTATATTTTTTAGTTATTTTTGGGTATTACATTTAAAAAAAATTGATAACCTTAGGTATAATTATAAGTACATGATATCATCCTTAAATTTTTGTGAAGTAGAGAGTATGTTGTTTCCTAACAATGAAATCCCACACTAGATATAAAAAATTAGATGGAAGATATTGCATAGATGTATGAAGGGGTATTAACACTGAAAATTATTCTTATGTATTAAATTGATCTTTACCATGTGAATAATAGTGAGGCCTAACTACACACATGATTTGACCCTACCAAGGGATTTTCTCTGGGAAATCACTTGATCATTACAAACTGTTAGGAAGGATTTGAGCTAATTTTTAGCGAATTTCTAGGGAACCTAATAAGAAATTGTCAATGAATAAACTATATTTAAACCTAGATGTTATAAAGTCACATAATACACATTATTTATAAGCTTTTTATTATAATTACATAGATTTATTTTTATAATTATTCTACACGAGACATTACATTATTTTAGAAAATGGATGAAACCATGAGGAACTAAGTTATAAATGGGATAATGTTGTTACTATCCCAAAATAAACAAAAATTGGTGAGATATGGTAGAAAAAACTAGGATAATGATCATCCATCTTTCATGAACAATGAATAATAATGTTAACAATTTAGAAATTGTAAATGTACGAAGGCAGCTACAAATTTCAATCGAGTACATCATTTTACTATTTCCACCATACATTAGGGGGACCAATAAACCACTAATTTCTAAAAAATAAAATGATTCTATAGAACATATATTATTTATTATCTATTATTTGGACAATGAGATGGATAATTTATTTTTTATCAGATATAAGGTAAAATAGATCAATGGTACGATATTTTCAAGAATACGAGGAAAGATGAAGAAATTTACTTTCTCAATTTGGAAGTGTTTACAATAGAATTCTTCAATGAGTATTTTTTTCAAACTATTAGAAATACAATAATGATGGGATTCATATAACTAATGTATAATCATAATGACCCTATTATTTCTTATGTGGTAAATTTTAATAAACATTCAATGTACCCTTAAATTATTATCATTTACCTTAAAGAAAAATTAATTTGTTCTTTACTATATTAAGAAAGAGTCTCCAAAAATAATTTTCCAGAGGAGAGTTTGACTATTATAATGAAATAAAATAATGTTCTCACTAGCTAGAAGAAGTGAGTTGAGAATATCAACATTCAATTTTTTTATATATGAATGGAAAACTATTTTTTGAGGATGTCAAAATGATAATACCCATGTAGTAAATAAATTTAATCACTATTAATGCTTAAAATATAGAACGAAGTGTGGAGAAATTTTATTATGTTCATAGGTAGTTGTTTAATGTGTGTAAAGGAAATATATAAAGGAAATAAATGTCAAAGAGACTTTGAAAAAGATGATCGATGGTGGTAAGGAAGATCAAATAAATGAAATATCTAGACTAAAATAAATTAATTTCATAGAGGAATCACATTATAATAATTAGTGCTCAAATATATGGGTTAATGGTGAAAATAAATTTTATTAAGCTCCTAAACCAATGGATAAGGGAAGGGATTTTGTGATTATAACTAATGAATTATGTAACAAGGGTAAAGTATCAAAAGGTACATTTATCATTAAATCTAGTAAAGATAATGTATTATTTCATTATGTTTTTACGTACTAATTTATATTAAGAGTAATTTATAAGGGTATGATATCACCATCTCAAAATTAGATATTATTCTATTATTAAAACCATATAGTATAATGAGAATCACATATAATGTTTATATGTCTTAACCAACTGATGTTTTCATGAAGGTGATTCCTAAGGATATTATTATTCAACTTATATTCAGATATAATGTAATTCTTGGAATATATTTTCTATATATATATATATATATATCCCATATCATGTTTTGAAGAAGGGATGTCACATTTGATATGTCAAACAATTCTATTATTTTTTATCAATGTGAGGTTGAATTTAAACAACCAATGGAAATTAGTATTTTTTGTTGTTGATACCCACTTATAAGGGGTTTTTATAAATAATTCTTTTAGAGAAAATGAACATTAATTATAAACATACTATTATATAAAAGGATGTTATATTTCTGGTAGAATTTTATTTTCATTCTGTGAAGAATTAAGATGTGTTTTCAATGTAACTCATAATCCACTCTATACCAATTTAAAATACAACTTATATAATCAAACCAATTAAGTGATAGTAATTAATGAAGAAACTCTAGGAGAATAATGATAAGGTATTTATACACCCTATAACATCACCATGTGGTGCACCTATTCTATTTTTTAATAAAGAAGAGGGGTTAGTACATATTGTCATACATTATTGATAACATAACAATATCTCTATAAAAAGTATCAAATACCCCATATTGGTGACTTATTTGATCATATATGAGGATCATTGTACAATTTAAATATTTCATACAATTGTTTTATTATCAATTAATGCCAAAAAGTTGGTTATTTATAAGAAACCCATTAATGTGTGGTATGGATACTATGAATTTATAGCAATTCCATTTTGAATTAAAAATTTCCCAACTAAAAAATGGATATAATGAGTAGATATTTTAAATATTAATATGATCTATTTGTGTTAGTATTTATAGATGATATTATCATATATCACAAGAGTATGGAACAATATTAATATTATTTGATGATTGTGTTAATGACCATAAGGAAGGAGAAACTAAACTAAATTTTAAAAAATGTTAATTTTGGATGTAGGATGCCTCATTCTATGTTCATGTTATCAAAAGTATGTGTAGATATATAGATCCCTCTAAGATAGTTTTTATTTAGAAATTTTATAGACCAACACTAGTTAATGAGATCCAATGTTTCCATGGATTTGTTGGATACTAACAATGGTTTGTGAGATATTTATATTGAATATAAAATTACCAATACAAGTTAAACTAGGAGGGAACCAAACCCTTTAGGTTGATGAATATAAATAAAATATTATAGAATTGAAAAATGGTTGGTTAGTAAACAGGTTCTCAATCTACCTTACACTGAATAAGGGGTTCTGATATAAGGTGATGCAGAAAATAATTCATTTAGATGCGTTATAATGATGAATAACATGGAAGTAGTGTTTACCTCACTCTAATTGAAGGTGTTTACAAAAATTAATCCAAATAATGATTTGGATATGGTATAAATAATTTTTTTATTTTATAATATGGATGCATTGCCTCTATGGTGAATTGTTTGATATATATACTCATAATAAAATATCCATGTATACATTCACATAGAATGTGTTGAATATGAGCTAAAGGGGATGAGGGGGTTTGATTAATGATTATGATTGCTCGATACATAATGACATTACTAATGGGTAAAATGTATTCATTCTTTGAGTGAAAAAGATCAAGATAGTTTTTCCATAATAAGGATTAAATGATTCAATAACCCCAAACAAATATATATATATGTGTGTGTGTGTGTGTTTGTGCATGTGTGTGTGTTTGTGTGTGTGTGATGATTTACCTTCAGATTATATTCACTGGTCCAAGAAAGTAGTATAAATGATATGATCTAACATCACTATATCATAAATTAATAAAATAAAATATATAAAATTTTACCTTTTTTAATAAATAGAAAACTTGAGGTATAGTAATAATATGTATATATTTAATTCTTTAAATTATGTTGAAATTTTTTTTTAAATCATATTAAAAAAAAATTAAAAAAAAATTATAACTACCATATTTTTTGGATTATAAATATTGTTTCATTTTTTTATTCATCAAGTGCATATAAAATATGGATTAATTTTCTTGGGTTTGCTAGAAAAATTATTTTTTAAACTAATAATGAAAAATATAGATTTGTTTCAAAATAATGTACCTAATCCTTATATAAGTGATAATTAGAATTTGACTAATAAAATATGTATTTTGTAAACAATATTCTTCATTATAAATATATTTTTTTCATTATTAGGATTAAGATTATAAAAAAATGTAGTATGTTAAATCTAAAAACACTATTTGTATTCAATTAATTTAATTAAACATTATTTTCCTAAAATTAATAATTGAATTAACCTAAACTACATGTAACATTTAATTGTTTTATAACAAATACATATATTTATAAAATAACAATAATGAAGACAAAATTATCCTAAATAAAATTATTTTGAAAAAAATGATTTTTTCCTTTGAAAATATTTTTACAAGTCTTGTGGTTGAATTGTAAAAATAATATAAAAAACTCATATATATTTAGTTATATAAATTTATTTAAATATAAAAAATCAGAATATGAATTTTTTTATATTAGGTTAATTTAATTTTTTTCATTAAAATTACTTTCAAATCGTCATAGTGGAGTTACAACAATAAGGTTAAATTAGTGTAAATGTCAATTAACATTGTGGATGTTGTTAAAACAAGTAAAAAAATGTGTGATATTAGATAATGTACATAGTATTATACTCATATATTACCCCACACCATTAATGAATATTTTTGGGATCATTTTTTAATAAATAATTAAATGATATTATTGATAAATAATTATATTTTTACCAGACTACCATTTTCCGCACATATAAATGTAAAACATATACTCCCCATTTATCCACCCATTCCTAAGCCTTGTATCCAACCAAACTCATACATAGTATCTCCTAAACACAAGTTCTATTTTTTTGATACTTTATTTTCATGAAAATACCTCGTATGGAGTCTTAAAGTGTTACCCAATTTCAAAAATCTAATGGGACATATGTTATGTGCATGTGCGGTATGCCTTTCGACACTCGGTAAGAGATCAATAGTAACACCCCCATTAAATGATAGTTACATGTTATCTTTATTTTTACTCCTTTTGTGATATAATATTTAAAAAATTCTATTTTTGTAAATATATGACCCTTACATATACTCCTAGTTAAATACCCTTTTCCTTCTTGGGATTATACATGTTTTTAGTTCCTATTAAAATCCCCAAATTCAGGTAAACAAAACTTAGGGTAACCTTATTATTTATTATCTCATGTCAAGAATCATGACTTTTAAATAACTTTTGGACCATAAATAGCATATAAAAAATATTTTCATCTTATAGATAATTCTTTAGTTCAATTAAACTTTAATGGAAAAATAAGATATTTACTTTTTAAAAGATACATAAATATGTTGTGATGGGTCAAAAATGTGATCTTTTCTGATTATTTCATCTATTAAATCCTTCTCCTAAATTTTATAAATCAAAACTAAATGTTCAATACCTATTTAAATTTTTTTAATTACAAAATAAAGTCATTTTAATTACATATTCACTTTCTAATCCTTATCATTTAGATTTTGGTCATGCCTTGAATTTGAATTTTGAAACACACTTCTTTATCATGGGTTTGATCATGATTACATTTTATATGTGGTTATATTTCTTCACTTTTTGTACATAATTATGATTTTCATCATGTGATAGGTAGAGCATTAATTATATAATTTTTTAATGCATTGGGTAAATATTATTATTTTATTATATATTTTTTAATTAGATTATGGAGTGAACCTAATACAATATAAGATAATGTACACTATGTTTGGTGCTAGGGCATTTAATATAATAACAATATGTTATATGATAGATGGGATTAGAATTACATATAACACAAATGAATTGGGTTTAGAATTATATCTCAAGATATTATATTTAAGCGATTGGAGAGTGAACCTAATCCAACATGATATGTTTTCCAATATATATATAGGAATTGAGACAGAACCCTATCCAACATGGGACTTTTTCCAAATTTTGATGATGGTATTGGGATTTCCCATTGATTTATGTTTATGATGCTATTTTGTATTTTAATTTCACATATTATATGATTCCATAATATTTTTAATTCATTTACTTATTCAATATTTACATGATTTTGGTTATTCTATTAATGATATCATGTTACTCCTCCTGAAAGTACTTTTTTTCTATATTAGCATGTTTTTTACTCTACTGTGATTTCTATATCATCATTATTTTTTTAACCTATGGTATCCTATGATATTTGAGATGTTATAGGGTAGTATGGACACCTATATGGAGTTTTAAATACGGATGATCATTGTATGTTTTAGATGATTTATTCATATACGTAATAATAAAAATGTACTAGACCACCAATTATGTGGATTGTAATTGTTGGAAATTTCTATTAAGAATCATAAAAAATTATTTTCTAAGGATTATTCTAAACTAAAATAGAGCAGATAATTATATATTTTTTGAGGATAGACCTTGAAATCAGTGGGAAGGGGAGAAATCCACCCTTATTAAAATGAATGTTCAAAAATCAATCTACGTGAAGATTAAATAGGAATAAAAGGATAATGCATAAATTAAAATGATAGTAAGAAATGTTCAAAGGATTAACCATGAATATTATTGTGTTATAAGATTATAGTACTAGATACTATCTTCTTCAATTCCATAATTTATGAAGCATATATTGGATAAATTACATATGTCTTTATTCTATATCCATTATAAAAGATATATAGAAATGTAAAATATATTTTCATATGGAAAAAAATGAAATTAAATTTCTTAGATTAGGTATCTTGATTCATAGTATGTTATAAATTTATGGTTTAACGCTAGAAATATAAGGGGATCATGCGAAAATTACCCGTAAATATATGGAAATTGGAATATAACACCATCTATTTAATAATAAAACACCCTATGAATTCATATGAGATAACACCATTTAGATTGAAGTTTATCTCTGTATTAATATAGTGATTTATTTCAATAAGATAATATTTATCTCTTAAAAAATCTTTTTGTATATGTAATTGATTGGTGTCAAGGCTGTATGGATTATAACTATCAATTGTTCCTAATATAGATCTATGGTTTTAAATGACGATATACAGAGGTAGTAAGAATGAATTAAATATGGAGTTGTAATTTAGCACTACATATCACCATAATATAGATGTTTAGTATAGGGGGCCATTCAAACCATTTAATATATACTATAAGAATTATATATGAATGTTAAAAGAAGTTGGGATAAAAACCTTTAACCAGTAAAATATTCATAAAATAATAAAAAACACTCAATTATTCAGACGAATCACTATAAAGGAGAATATAAAAAAAGTGGATAATTCAAACATGATGGGTTGATTATTGAGAACATACACTTTTGTGACCAATGATGGATAAAGAAACGGTAGAGAATATTAGGTTTATGTAGAATAACTTCAAAGAATCATAATGTTAAAAGAAGAGTTATACTAACATTATTTATTGAGATTTAGATTTTTTTGTTGGTGATAATGAAGTCTTAATGATATATCCTGGGAAAAAGGTTATGAGATACAAACAATATAAGATATTGATACTTGGATATATATGTACCGTGAAGATTCTTGATCATATCTGGAAGATATATAATCACTTGGGATATCAAATAATCCTCTTCCATGTTCATTATGTATTTAATTATTCTCTATTAATTTAAAAAATGCAAGATAATTTTCATTTACTAAACCAATAATTGTTATAGATGTTGTATATTCATTATTAACTGGAACAGCTTGTGGTGTTTCTAATCCAAATTGATAATGTGTTGTAGAATATGACAAGTCACTTGGTGAATGTTGTGGGGGTGAAACTATAAATTTGAAGAAGAAACATGGGATACTAAGAATTTAATGAGATATAAGTATCCATGTATTTTTTTAAATAATATAATTTATGTGAGAAGTTATTATAATTGGAGTAGAATGTACTACACCATGATTTCATAGTATATTTATATATAATAAATTTTATTATTTTGAAAACATTGGATGGGAAAAACATTGAACAATAAGGATTAATTATTTGTTACAATACAGAAATTAAATTTACTACATGAAAATAAAATAAAGATTATTATTAATATTAATTACTTATTTATATGAATTACTTCATTAATTAGTAATGGTTTTAAAAAAGTTTTTTATAAAAAAAATTTATTTATTCAATATTACATGTGGAATCTAAGAAATAAATTTTTTAAAAATTATAATTCTAATTGTAAAAAATAAAGTATTTTTAGATATTCTTAAAAAAAATTCATTGGATTAATTAATAAGATTTTTTAAAAATGATTTATTTTTAGTTGAATAGTGAATAATGACATTTTTAGAATTACCAAAACATTAATGAGACAATTATGATATAAGGATGTATTAAATTTGTTTTAAAAAAACTTTTTATTGAAGAATATATATTATATAGGTAATGATAACTTACAAAAATGGTATGCTTGGATTAAATAAATATATTAGTTATTTGGTTACATAAATTATATTTCTCTAAAAAATTATTTTTTCATTATACATTTATTATTCTATATATAATTTTTCACACTTTTAAAAATTAACTATTGTCAAGTGTTTTTAATATTTGCAATTAGAATATCAAAATTAAATAATATGTGTAATTATAATTTTGTTAATGAATACATTTTTACAAGGTGAAAAAAAATTACCATGGTAAAAGTAAATTATTTGAAGGGTTCTCTCAAACAAAACTCTTCCTCTCCACATTATTTCCCACTTTCATTGCTCATTCCTATAATGATAAACCTTTAATTTAAAAAAATATTGTCTCATCACCTATAAAAGGCGACTTACACCACCTCCTTGAATACACTTGATAAATTAAGTTTCTCTTTGGAACTCAAAAAAATCAAACTCTAACATTTTTATCCATTTCTAAGTGATAGTGTTCTCCTAAATGCACATGACTTCAAATAATTAGTTAAATTTTCAATATACTTTTTTCTAAGAAGAAAGATAAAATTCCCTAATCAATATATATTTATATATCTTAATGTATTATTCTTGTATGTAAAAATATTTTATACCATCTAACAAAAATAACAATAAAATCCTTAGTAACCTTCGTTGTTGTTATATTTATATAAACACAGTTATATATTCCACTAAAAAACATTGTTAAAATGGGAATTTCATTCATGTTATGTGAGGACTATCAACCAATGATTGACATTTTCCACTTTATTATTCCCATTTTACATGGAAGGAATAAAAATTTTATTAAATGAATAAATAAAATATGTATAACATATTATAATTATTTCATGGTAAATAAAAACTCAACCTTCTTTATGTAAATAGAATAATAAAAACATCATATATCCATTCTTGAGGAATTCATATTCCCTGAACAAAACAGTTTATTTTCATCATTTCCTATCATGCATGGTTATAACATATATTTTATTAATATATATTATATTATTTATTAAAATATTTAATGAATGCGGTTATGAAATATTGAAACAATATATAAAAATAATAATAAAATATTCGGTTAATATTAAAAAATTACCTAATAAAAGATCATCTTGTATACTGTTCTTATAAATAAATCCCATTATTTCAACTATGTGAAAAATGAGATTGCAAAACTGTTGAAATAAAATTATTTCAATATCTCTTATAGAATGTTAATTTTTTACATTCTATCAGATGTTGGTGTTCATCATCTCTTTTGAAATACATGTGTCAAATAATCCACTTTACTAATATTTTATGATTTAATTAAACATTTACAAACTAATACATGTTTTATAAATGATTAAAATTTAAAATATAATAATTAATATACATGAATATGATATTGAAATAAATGATTAAATTTTATATTAAAATATACATAATCTTAAATATCCTTTGTAAATGTTGGGAGAAAAATTACAGGTTCCTCATATCAATTTTTCTTAAATAGGAAATACTTTTTATTGAGAATATATTTCCATTGATTGTGTATATACTTCCCACAGATGTATTTTCTAGATATTTATAGATAAATTAAATGGATTCAACAATATATATTATGTTCTATATTTCATGGGTTCTCGATTTAAAATGTATCAATGTGGTAAGGGTTTTATTCCAATATTTTTTTAAAATTTGAATTGTAATGAAATTAATTTATTTGGGAAAAGCCTTTTATGATATTTATCTCTAAAAAATAAATTGTATTCACCTATTTTTATTATTTAAGTATTACTTTTATACTCTAAAATTCATTTCCCCTGTTAAAATATTTAACTAGTGTGATGCTTTTAAGTGAAACAATTCACACATCTTCTTTTTGATTTTAGAATATTTCTATTAAATATCAAAAATAAATTTTTTGGATACCTTTTCAATATATAAATATAATAGTTTGTTTATTTTCTAATAATTTTTCTTCTTTAAATAATAGTTTTGAAAAAATTAATAAAATTTCCAAATATTTAATTTTTACAACAATATATCCTTCTAAATTTTTCAATGTGAACATATTCCTTCACATTTATTTGAATTATTATTTGTAATTATTGAATCCAGTTTTTCATAATGCGTTTTCCAACTAAATTTAGTTATTAATTTTCTATGAAAATAATTTAGGTATTTTTTCTCTTTTCCAATGTTATTTCTTGAAAAGTATGTAATAGTTATTTATCCTCTATATCAATATCCTTTGTTGTTCTTTATTTTATAGTTTTTTATATCTTATTATAATATGATGAAAATTATTTCTCTATATAGATTAGGCATTTCCATATGGAAAATGTCATGAAACTAATCTCTTTATCTGTGGATTAATTAAGTGATGTTGAAATGTTAATGTTTTCATATTCTCATGGAATATTTTTTTATGGTTTTCATTATGTGATGAGTTAGTCTAAAATTATATATCCCATTAATTAATTGGGTAATGTATGATATGTCTTCATATAATATGAAAGAGAATGGAGAGTTCACCCAATCAACTCTTCTACACATTCCTATATGTTGTTATAAATAGGAATCAAGCATAATCCACTATGGGAATAAACCCACTATGTAATAAGGGCCTTGGATGTCAGTATTTTTTAATGGAATTATTTTCCCTTTTTGTATTTATGATAATATATAATGGATCATGAATGAATATTGATTATTCATCAATCTTATGAATCATATCGTTTGTTAGAAAGATCCATAGACTAGGTCTAGGGATTTATGGACTATAAATAGTTGGGATTGTTTCCATATGTTAAGACCATATTCATATACTCCAATTTATATCTTCTTCTTAATTATGTTCATCTATTGTTATCACCCATGTTTATCATTTCTGAAAAACTTTTCTCACCATTATTATGTTTCTATTTTCCCAAGTGATTAAGGAAGGCATTAAGTAGGATATGTATAATAAGGGTACTATGTGAGAAGAACATTTTGAAGTTATTGAATTTTTATTTCTTATATATATTTTTTTATAGACTTAATAAACACTAAACCATCTTTTTTTAGGATGCATATTGTTATGTGATTTAATGAATAATCATAAAAAATTATTGTGTATACATGTATGTTATACTTGATTCATATCATATCAAGTGTTATATAATTAGATAACATGATTAATGAGGGTAGTTAGAAAGATTTATAATTCATGTTTAGAGGTCAGGATCCTAAATATGTAATGATTAATAATAACTTTCACTTTTTTTGGAATAATGATTGACCAAAATTCCATGAACTATAATTTTTTAAGGGTATGCATGTGAGATGCATGGTTTTATTAGAATAAATAGGTATTTTTTGTGAATGAAAATAAAAAATACATGTTATTTTATTTCATCGTGGTTGTAAATTAAAAAATAGTAATATTAAATTTAATGAAAAAAAATAACTATATAATTGAAAAAAAATACAAGGATATATAATGATCTTGAAAACAATGAAATCATACGCTAAAAAGAAAAATTAGAATTAAAAGTAAATTTATATTATAATAAAAATAATTCTCAATGTAATGGATTTATTTAATAAACTAAGTGAATGATATAAATGATTTTTTAAATTAAAACGTACCGTATTTATTTCAAGTAATGTCATCATTAGAAGAGAAACATGGCTAATATTAATATATCAATGGAATACTATATGGACAATAAATGTTTCATATAAAAAATTATATTATATTTAATACTATAAAAGAGAAAGATAAATTATATTATTTAATGATTGATAGTGTTTTTATGTCTCTCTCCATCTGACTATCTATATATATATATAAATGTATGTCTCCCTATGTGTCTTTTAATAATAAATACTTCTTAAAATATTATTTCGATTTTTTTATTTATGGATGATCTGAAAATTAATTAGTTATATTTAATAATTAAATTTGTGATGTATATTAAATTATTTTCATAAAAAGATTAAAATTATAGAAATA
The DNA here is from genome assembly GCA_963277665.1 of Viscum album. Classification (NCBI taxonomy): domain Eukaryota; kingdom Viridiplantae; phylum Streptophyta; class Magnoliopsida; order Santalales; family Viscaceae; genus Viscum; species Viscum album. The sequence goes on from OY728158.1 coordinate 780,159,013, forward strand.
AAATTTTCAAAATACCAATATTTAATTTTTTAGAAAATTTTATATGATAGATGAATTTTCCAGTGAATACCAAAATATACTAAGCATTTACAACATGTATTTTGACTTCATTTTTATGTTTAAATGTTAGATTAAATAATATTAATTATTGAATGAAGTATAAATTATTATTTATTAAAATGATGTGTTTTAAAATATTAAAATTAATTTTAAAAAAATATATATTTATTTCTATGGTCTAAAATGCATTTATATGGAATTTATAAAATTATTTATAAATAAATACCATTTATATGGAGAAAATAATATGAACAAATGGAATTAATTTTATAAATAAATAAATGTTAAATAATGTTTTATTTATTTCAAATAACAGGATATTAATCCATGGTTCAAATAATTAGTTTTAAAATTTATATTACATATATTTATAAAAATTAATTCTCAAAACTAATTTAAAATTATACCATATTTTTCATGAATAAACACCGAATTACACTGCTATTCACTATTTTATTCCACCAGTATACCATTATTGTACACTGATTTGATATTTTAAATTAAAATTTTAATAATTTTTTCGAATAACATTTTATTTAATTATTGAATATTAAATATTATTAAAAAATTAAAAAATTATATGTTTTTATTTTCACATTGTAGGTGGAAGTGATTTGGTAACCAAATACGAAATGGGAGAAAGATGGGTAGAACTTCATCCAAATGAATACAAACATGTGCATGAATTTACAAATAATGAAAAAACAATTTTTCTTGCAATTCAGATAATTTTTTGGTTCCCTCTATATCTTTTTGGGATATAAATCTTTTTAAAAAAACCCAATCCCAATTCATCCACCAATTTTTACATGTTATGTGATCTATCCTGAGAATATAATGGACTAGAAGTTGAGAGTATTACATTGTATTTGGATTATTTTCTCCAATTATATATTTCCAATAAACACAGTATTTTGAAAATATAAATTGAATAAGAATTTCAACAACAATTATGTTTTTTCAATGTTGGTGTAAGAATTTTTAATTATCCAGCTATGAACTACAAATTAAATTTAAACATATGGGTGAAAAAACCACATACCAATTTTCCCAAAAGTGGGATAAAAATTTATATGTTTTATAAGGGGAAAATTATTTTCCATTTTTGGAAAATATAGGCGTCCTCTAATCCCTTATTATATTTTAGATAGGATGATCCTCATTGTGTGAGTTGAAATGTTGAAGGCAATCAACTTGAGGATCCTCCTCCACTCATTGATGAGACAAATGGTAGATGATTATTTTAATATAGATACACTCTTTTCAAGGGATATTGATAACATCTATTAGACACTAGTTTGGGATAATTTGGTTTCCAAAAAAATTAAATATATTTTATTTCTTTTTTTCAGATTTATATTTTTTTTAGAGTGAGAATGAGAGAAATTCACATGGTTTGTAATCAATACGTCTGATATTTTGAGTCTGTGACATATTTAGTTTTTATTGGAAATTAGTAATATTTTTTTCTCCTAAATATTTAAGATCTAAAATTTATTTAGAATATATTATATGATGTATATGGGTGGGATCTTCTCTACATGTTATTTATTTTAACACTGTGAGTTTTTTTGAATATATTTAACTTTAGTAAATTAGATGTATTATATATCTTGTGATTAATGTAACCTAAAAATAAGTATATAATAATTTAAATAAATATAAAATTAAATATATTGTGTGACGAACTGACCAGTTTTTCTCTCAAACCTAGAACTCTATCCATTCCGCCATATACCCAAAGGGTGTTACCGATCCCCACAGGCTGGAGACAAGCACTCGTGCATCAAACAACACAATAGAAGAAGCAATTTCAACCTTCCTGAACAAAAAAGTGGAAAAATATATAAATAAAAAATTAAATAGAAGAATAATAGTGAATATATATTCCATAACTATAAAGAAATAGGAGAAAAAAATACAACAAAAGTAGACCAAATAATTCCAAGACAAACCCAACACTAAAGGACTAAAATCAACACAACTAATCTAAATAAAGGTATGAAAGAACTCCCACCATCTCTCCACCAACAACCCACCCAACTAAAATGAACCCCACCGCCTCACTATGAATGATTGGTTATCCTTGTACTAGTTGAAAAACAAAGGTCTACACACCACAGAAGAGGTGCATAGGGTGTGAGCTAACATGCATTGTAAGATCACAGCCATATGTTCTTTATCATGTATCTGTATATAAACTTCATGTATTCACATTTTAGGTTAAAACATGACATGATAAGAACAAAATTAGTTTTACAAAAATCATGTTTAAAATTTCCCTTTTTTCTGTGGTTCTAAAAAAATAAGGTATATTAATTTCAAAGAAAATTTTCTATATAATTTTCCAAAAGTATAAACATGCATATCAAGGGTAACATAGAAACCCACGAAAATCAATATATAATAATATGTATCACAAAAAAAAAAGTAATACTACTGGTCTATTTTAGAAAATACTCATACCACAATAATCAAGAGCATAAATATGATCCCAAAACAACGTGCATGGGAAACAAAAGAATACCCCATGAGTGAACCCACCAAAATTCCAAAATCTCCACTTAGAAAAATGATCCTAGGAAACATAGGAAATCCCCATGACAAACCCCCTTAATAATAATAAAATGGATGATGGGCCCAAGATAATCCTTCCACCTATGTACCCAATGTAACACTTGAGCTTCTTTTCAGAAATAATTTCAAGGATTTAAAAACCATTTCAAAACAAATTCATAATTTCCATTTCCATGCATGAAAATACCAAATTTCTATCTATTTATCAATAATAATAAAAAAAACAATTTTATCTAAAACCACTATTCAACACACACAATTTCAATATGCATAAATGTTTATAAAGAAAAACAATAAGGTTCATTAAAATAGGCTATAGTTAGAACCACCTACCTCAAAACTCCTGTCACGCAAGGCTTCAATGGAATCCAACAACAAAGAAAACCATACAAAGTAGCAGTGACCATAGAATCAAACTCATACAACATATGATTGATTAAATTAAGAAGACAATGTGTCTATGGATAGAAGAAAACTAACGTAACTCGAGTATGGAAGGACTCCACAGAATAACTAGCAAAGAAATGACCTCCAGAACAAGATCTTACAACAGATCTAGAATAATAAAACAAGGAACATCAATCCTAGATCAATGGATATGGTATGGAGAATATTGGGTGCTACCATAATAACTTTTAATGAAGGATAATAAAGGTTAGTCACCAGGAGTGATGATCTGTACTAGAAACAAAAATCAAACTACAAACAGATCGATCTAGGAAGAAAAGAGAATATGAATACTACATAGAATGAGTCTCTTTTTTAGAGTGGAGGAGTCTAAGAGGAAAGGGACAATAAATACTTCTAAACATTTGTTTTAAAACTAGGCCTGGGCCAATTCATTATGTGTAACCCCTCGTCACATCGTGAATTCCACGCTAGATAAGTACACCAAAATAACTTTTGGCTCAGATTAAATACTGCCATTTTAGAAAGTTGCACCACATAATCCTCAGTAAAAATATATAACCCTTCACATCGTGATCTCCCCATTCACGACTTGTATCCATCAACCACAAAAAAACATGTAAAATAGTCATATAGCATGTAGTTATTGTGTTTCCAGTAGAAAATATAGAAAACTACCTCTAAGGACATTGAACTAGAAGTGAACATTGAGAGAACGAAAAACATACTTGATCACAGTAATGAGATGTTATAAATTCCCCACCATAATGTATTTCCATCACAAGGATGTCATGTGGATGATGTAATTACAGAAAAAAGATGAAGCCATTTCACCCTCACCAATAATTCATATTCCCATGTCTCATGAGAATATGACCCTTTTTCCATATAACTCTGATCAATGAAGTGTACATTCCATGAAAGACTATCATATGAAATTCAATGATATCACGTAGTTCCTCAAAAACAAAGGATTCTCAAACCATCTCAATTTTATCCCAACTCATAACATGAGTGGGATCAGGGTAATATTTCGTGATTTGAGATACATTGAAAACATCATAAATGTTTGTCAACTAAAATGGAAATGATAAACAGTAAGAAACCTTTCCATTCTATTAACTATTATCTAATAGTACAACATATCTCGGTGACAACATTATCTATTTTCCATGTCAATGATGATTAAAACGATGAGAAAATTTTAAGAATACATAGTTCTATATGGAAAAATCCAAAGGATGATGTCGTAGATTCGCATATGATTTATGTCAACTCGGGGCTATAACCAGACGTTGATGTACATCCTGAATCATCATAGAGTTTTTGTAAAACAAAATTGGTCCAACTAAAGATACTTCAGCCACATATGACCAACAAATAGGTGATCAACAAGGGAGACAATAAAATACCTCAAAAGGATTCATCAGTATTGAAGTAAATTAACTACTGTTATATGAAATATAATCCAGCCCTAGTTGACTATCACATGGCCCAAAAAAATCCAAGATTCATGCATGAAATGTATCCTCCAGGATCGAAATTGCATGCTTCATCTGACCATCTATCTATGGATAGTAATCAATGCTCAATTTTATCAAAGTTACAATTTCCTTTTAAAGGATCCTTCGGGGCCTTAAGGTAAAACTAGGATCACTAGATGAAACAATGGCAGAAGTAATTCTACGTAACCTCGTGACCTTCTGCACATATAACATACCCAGATCATCAACTGTAATGGTATCTTTGATCATAATGAAATAATAAGACTTCATCAACCGATCAAAAACCACCCAGATAAAATTATTCCTTCATCGTATCTGTGGAAATCCAAAAAATATTCTGTGGATACATTATACCATTTATAAATTGGCACTGAAATAATCAAATGAAAACTATAGGGTTTCAAGTGATCCTCCATTACCTATTGGATGGTGTAATATCAAGAGAAAAACTCTTTGATTCCATGCTTCATACCTGGCCACCCGAATCTTTTTTACATGTCATAATACATCTTCATAGTGTCTGGATGTATGTCCCATGAAGATATATGAAAATAAAACAATAAATTAACTCTTTATAGATATTGGGATAATACTCCTTTTATTGAATTTAACAATTCTATTTGATGAAAGATACCATCCCAAAATTTTCTACCCACCATAAATACATTCTCAAACATTACTAAACTCATTATGATGATGATGAATCAAAAAATAATACTATAGGAGAGATACTAATAACTGGTCACTAGTTAGAACCATTCTTGAAACATCCCCCCTGAGATCTATGTGCAATTGAGAAAAAATAACCCTAAGGCTCCACTCTTCCTTTGATTCTAGGACAATATTTGATATTGCATCCATACAAAGATCATATAAAGCAACATTCCCCTATCTTGAGGTGTAAGAGTTTTAAAATTTAAATGTCTGAAGTTATTCTACCTACCATCTTTAGCTAATATTGAAGTATTTGTGAGAAAAGTTATACCTCTAACTCTTATGATCAGAGAATATTGTGAACTTCTAAACAAAGATATATTTCCACAAATACATACATGCATTCATGACTAAAGAAAGCTCGGAATCATTAGTGGGGTAATTCTTCACATCCAGTACAAGATGAATAGATCCCTATGTTATCACATGGTCTTATTGAATAATCACATATCATAAAAGAGGACCTCCTGCATTAGAAAACACCACATACCAGTTACCGGGCTCAAGTAAGATCTGAAAATGAGCTAATGTCATAATCCTTTTCATTTCATCAAAAAAAGTATGACACTTTTCGTCTCAGGTGAATTTCACTACATTCTTAGCAAAGGAAGTAAAATGTGACAAAAAATTAAATAATTCAAAGATGAATCATCAAAAATATCTACTAAGACCATGGAATATCCTGATTTAAAATACATTATGGGGTTCCTTCCATGAAAAAACATCTTATACCTTCTCAAGATCATCTAATAAACCATGCTCATAAATTTTTTTTCTCAAGAACATCACTTCTCAAATCTGAAAACTACATTTTGAATGATTTTTATATTGAAAATGATTTCATTGAATTTTCAGAACCAAACCCATATGGTTCTTGGGCACATGCTTAGATTTTGAGTAAAGCCGAATATCATCCACAAAAACTATCACAAAAGTGTCGAGATGTTGGTTGAATTTCTTAATCATCAAAACCATAAAAACAATAAGTGAAATAGTAACACCCAAAGGAATAAAAAGATATTTATAATGGACATATCTACTCTTAAAGGCTATATTCGATTTATCAGAAAGATGAATAGTGATATGAATATAACCTGGAAAAAAATAAATATTTGAGAACTTCTTTTACCACTGTAACTGATAAAAAAATTATCCACATAAGAAAAAGTTATTTTTTCTTAACCATTATGAATTTCACATTCGGAAAGTCCACATATAAAAAAATTGAACCATATTATTTCTTAAAAATGAGAATTATGGATGCCTAATGAGAAACACTAGGGAGAATGAAACATTTTCCTAGTAGGTCGTCCAACTGAATCATGAGCTCTTGCTGCTCTTTTTTTGGGGTGGTATATGAAATTTATATTCATTATAATTTATTAAAAAAATTACACATCATTATATGTTATTCTATTAATATAGATTTATTACACATAACATTAAATCATGTATCTCATTTATGCAAATCATGCCCATTACATCAAAAATATGAATAAGGGGAAGGACATATAACAAAAAGAGAATGTTTTATATATATATTATAATATTTAAATCATGAAATTGTTATTATTAAAAGTGGTTCAACATCACTTTTAAATACATCTGTGTAACTATCAATGTTACTAACATGTGAAGATGATAATTATCATGAAAAAACAGATTACTTAGGTGGGGAATGATTATAATTGGCGACTATAAAATGAAATTGACGTGAATACCATTAAGAAATAATATACTAATATGTTTATATATATTATAAATGAGGTTAATGTTATTTTTTGAATGTTCTAGGGTAAAGTAAAGGGTTTCATCATCTCTCTTTTACTTTATTGATATATGATTCGTATAGATGATTTATTACATTTTTTGGGGGTATATAGTGGACATGGATGTATTATATCACCAAATTATAGGTATTTAGGAATCCATATTATAGAATAATTTTCATAGGATTTTTTTCTAATTGAGTAATAAGGGTTTCCATTGAATATTATTTTTAGAATCATATATTTTTGAAGAATCATCGATTTAGGGAAAAATTGTGTAGAATTTTCCCCAAACCCCATACATTTTAATCCAATGTTTATTATGATTTGAAATATATTATTCATAAATAAATTTAATTACAAATGGTAAATAATTTTCTAAATTTTATTCATGTAAGTGAAATTGACCCAACCCCTTTTCTTGGTGTGTGGGATCTTCCCCCTATACATCCATATTCAGTGTAATTATTTCATCTTCCTTAATTAATAAATTTTCAATGTCATTTTATAAAATTGATTTATTTTAATTAAAATATTTTTGAGAAAAACAATTAAAATTTTCGAAACTTATTTTTTATAAAAGTTTCCAATTTATAAAATTTATATGTGCAATAATTTTTGCACCTCTATGGGAATTATTATTTTTGGACCATTCTTTACATGCATAAATTTTATCCTCTAAATTATTATAACCCTTATTTCATTGAAAAAATATATATATTTATTATTATTTTCTACTTGATTAATTCAATAATATCAAATGGTTTTTTTCATATATTTCAACATATTTTAATGTTTTATATGATACACATATTAAGTGTTCGTAGGATATCATACACTATAAGTATAGGGATGTATTAATAAATTTTATTTCGAGGTTTTCATGAAAGGAATATATTTTCCCAGACTTAATTAACTGATGTTGAAATATGGATACTTTTATATTATCATGGAAAAATAATGTATGGTTTTAGTTATGTGATAGTGGGCCATGAATTATATAGCCATAAATTTTATTGGTATAAATATGATATCTCATGAGATAATATTAAAGTGAATGATGAATAAATCTAATCCACTATGGGATTCGTTTCCTATATTTTTATGGGATTGAGGAGTGAACCAAATTTATTATAGTGCTCTATCCACTATGTGTATAGGAATAGTTAGTGAACCTAATCTATAATGTGACTCAATCGAGTATGATTTGATGGAATTGGTAGTTATATGTGACTAATAAATGAATTTATTAAATTATTTTCGTGAAAAAATATTATGTATTATGCTTATAATGTTCTCTCCAATATCATTTTTTATTATTGACATTTATAAACACTTATGAAAATTATCATTTATTATGAAGAATCCTTATACCATGAATTATGATTTATGTTCTATGACTTTGTGGGTTTGAATTTGTATGTTATGATAATGTTTTTATACACTTAATCTTATCTTATACTCATTTTTGATCATCGACTAACATCTCCAATATTTACCTTTATTGAGAATATGATCTCTCCCTTTCTTACATTTCCATATCTGGAGGTCATAAAGGAAATAATTAAGTAGGATATATATTAAAAGGGTACATTTTGACAAAAAATCATTGGACATATTGAATTGTTTTTAAATAAGTTGATTTTTTATCTAGTATCTAAATACACTTAAATTTTATAGTTCTAGTTTTATTATTATTAAATGATGTAATGAGTAACCATATAAAAAATTGGTGTATGAATGAATGTTATTCTTGGGTCATCTCATTTATTATCCAAGCTTATTTTAGTAATTTTTGGAAATTGATTTAGTTATTATAGGTGACTAATATTAGAAGACGATAATGAGAAACCTCAGGATAAATCTGAGTATAAGATAACATTATGAATATTTAATGAAATGTAGATTGCGAGGTTTCCTAGAAATAACATCTTCATCTAGATAACATTAATTTGACTCTAACTCTTGAAAATATACACCTAGGGGTAACAAACATGGAAGGTATTATTGGATATAAACACAATATTCACTTTATGCATGATAATGTGTCCTAAATACAAAGCATGTTTCTTACTCTCGAGAGATATGATATGGAGATCCAATGATATTTATCAATAATAATAAAGGATTAGATCACATTTTTGGAGTATATCTAGGAAAAATATATGATATAAACAATAACATTCTTTGATTTTATCCATGAAATTCTTATGTTGGTGTATAAATATGATTCATTAGTTCTTTCATTTAATTTAATATCTTTAAATATATATGAATTTTCTTCCCAGATAATCCTTTATCATAACAAATCACTGGAACTAGGAGGTACTTAGTTAACAATTAGTATGAAGGAAAATGTTGGGATTTTCCCAAAAAACCACAAAAATGGATGTGATATATGGATGAAAATCATAATGTTAATGCTCAAAAATATATAATAATCTTTGAATAATAATGTGAACCACGTTGAGATCTTGAACTCACTACGGAAGAAGAATCCTGATATCAACCTATTTATGTGAAAAATTCAACAGAACTTTAATGGGACTCAAATACGATTATTTATTAGAAATGTATAAATGCTAGACAGATAAAATTTTCAATTCTCTAAATCTCATTCCATGTGAAATTTATAATGGATGTAAATATTTTATAATATAAAACTATTAATTTATGGAATATGGTTAGGAATACATAGAAAGAGGTATGAATTAAATCCATAAACTTAGAATTTATGTAGTAGTAATTTTTTATTTAAAATTTTCCTCCACCTCATCACAAAAAAATATAGGCTGAATTTTTGGAACTAAAGTAAAAGTATGACGGTTCCAATGATAAATAGGAGGTAAATTTCAACATAAATGAAATTTAAACATATAAATTAATCATATACATAGGAAAAAATAGTAATGATTTATTTAGGTGATTGAGTACTGTTATATGAAATAAAATGGCTTTAAAAGACTTTAGGTAACCATAAATAAATTGATAAATTACATATAATAGTAGAAATGGGTAGTGGACGCTCCCATTAATCTAACTAAACTGAGGAAGATAAGAGTGGATTGTAGTTTTATGAAAAATTAAATTATTAAACACATGGGGGAAAAATTAATATCCCTTTATGCTCAAAATGTTAAAAGAAACATGTCAAAAACTTCATTAAGGGAAAAAGTAATTACTTATTGTCTATAAAATAAAGCTATTGAAAATTAGAATGAAAAAGATACAGAAAAATTGATTTCTAGGATGTGAAAATAATTTAATAACAGAACACCCACACTATAATGAGATAATTGTAAGGAGTATGGATAATATAAAATCTAGTAAATAGATAAAAGGGTTAATGATGAAAATCTTGTCAGAAACGTACTAAGCCATTGGTTTAAGGGATTTATATTGTAATAATAAATACTAAAGTGGTCAAGAGTGAAATATTATGAAATTATCACATATCATTTACTATAGAACTGAAAATTTCTTATTTCATTTATTTTATACATACTCATTTATTTTTAGATAATTTGATAAGGTAATCACATCACCAACATAACCATTAGATATAGATCTAATATTGAAAACTACTAATCTTATGAACATCACATATTAATTTTAAATTTCCACTATATATTATTTTTTTTAATACACATGAAAAAATTCATACTATTATATATGTAGTAAGATTTGATCTAATTTTGAGACTATGATGGTGATTTCTTTGTCGAGCATGTATTAATTACAGTGAACGAGAAGGAAAAATTAATATATAGAATCAACCAATGTTATTCTATCACTGTAGAGACAAATATAAACTTCTAGTGTAAGTTGCCTCTATTTTATGTGTTAAAATACCTAATAATGAAAGAAATATAACAAAAATGGTTGGGGAGAAATTCAACATTAAAGATACTCTTATTGTTCATGAATATGATTACTTAATTCCGTACAAATTTCCATGTATTCAACCAAATTTTGAAGTTGATGTTTTAATAGAACTCAAGCTTGGTTCTATAAATATTTCAATGGATTATAATATAATAGAACGTCTTGAATTATTGTAATTGATAATGAAACTCTTAAAGAATCTAGATAAGTAATTCATTCATCCTACTGTCACACTATGAGGTGTAATTAATAGTTTGGTTAATAAAAAATATCTTTTAATTAATCTTTTATTTTATTGTCAGAAATATAACAAGATCATGTTAAAAAATAAGTATTCCATAGCCTGTATTTACAACATTATTGATCAATTATGTAGAGCTCAGATATTTTAAATGATTTAATTTTGAGCTGGATCACAAAAATTAAGGGTCAAAAAGGAGGTAATTTTCAAGACATCCTTCTAGACAATGCTATATCTTTATGAATAAATCTTAATTATATTTGGACTTACTAATGACCCTAATATCATCAGGTATAATAATAATATAGTTTTTATATATTACCATGATGAAATACCTTATAGATGATATTATAACATATTCCAACTGTAATTAAGTTAATTAAAATCATTATAAGAATAAGTTAAAGACCTTGTATAATTACAAATGGAATGTGAATTATAGAAAATTAAAATGATGGAAAGAAAATGTCAAATTATTGGTTCTTGTAATCACAAAATATAGTATTTTTATGAATCCCTATATGATGGAGGTTTTTAAAAATGGGCTAAAAGAACCATAGTGATTTATATATATAGTTTTCTTGGATAGTATTTATGTGATATTTATAAATCCTATCAGATCAGCTAAACTATATATCTTATAAGAGATCTGATTAAATTTTGATGGATGAATTTGAATAAAATTTGGAGAAAAAAAATTCAAAATTTTCCAGCTCACCTGTCATCACACTACCCTATAGTGGATAATAGTGTTTGACGTAGAATTGTGTATCAAATAAGAGAATTTTAGGTATTGTTTTGTAGAATGAAATGGTTTTACATTATGAATCATGATAAATAATTGTTTATGAAAAAAATAACCATATTTAGATTTACGGATGGAAGTGGTAATTTAAAGATATATATTTTGGAGGCACTAACTATATCTTGAACTGTGTAATAAATATAATGATTGTAAAAATTTAAGTATATATTCAAATAGAAATTCATGAATTTGAAACACAACATAGTGTTATAGTTTGGAAAATATTTTTATTGATCAATACATTACCACCCTTGGAAGAAAAACAGGGAGGTTGATTCTTTGAGTTTCAAGGATCATGAAATTTTTTATATGATAATAATTTAATTAGATATTATACTTATGGATTTTCAGAAGACAAATAATAAAAATTTAAGGAAAATGGACAAATTAAACCATACTCTAAGGAATGTTAGACTTTCCATACATGTGAATATTAATATTTGTTTAAGGAAGAAGCGAGATATCAAGATATGGTAATTAATATTTTGGAGTTCAACCATGATCATTATCGAGTGACAAGATTAATGGACTAGATATACAATCCTTTAATAAAAGATTTAATTAAATATCTATAGGATTAAACATAAATCTCATCATTCTCCCTACATCTAATAAAAAAAGATGTTAGGAAATACAATGGGAATTTCTCATGGGATAACTGGTATAGTGACATTGTAAGATGTGTATATCAATTCTTGGTTTGTAATTATGTAAAAGGTGTAAATAATATTTCTATTGGTATGATGAAACTATTTCATATAACTCTATTGAAATAGTAATAAATCATCATGGAATTCATTGTAGGACACCCTAACACATCTAAAAGTCATAAATCTGTTTTGGTTCAAGTTGACATGCACAATAATTTTTTTCATTTTATTTCACTAAAAAATATATTTATATTAAATAACTCAATAGGATATAAATTAGAGAAGTACTAAGGTTGAAATGATTACTACTCTTAATTTTTATTGAACAATATCAAAGGTTTACCTCATTGTTCAGGGAATGTATTTTGGAATAAATGAATAAAATTTTGAACATTAGCACTACATATCATCATGAGTTGTCTATTTAGTCTAAGAGGATTCCAAAACCTAGAAGAAATGCTGAGAGAATTTTCATGGATTTCTATGGTGTTTTTGATTAACAAATTCCTCTAGTAAAATATTATTTTAACAATAATTTCCACTCCACAATTTATATATCTTCTTGCAAATTACTCTATAGTATGAAATTCATAAATCCAACATAATGAGACAAACATGTATATTTTAGGATATTAGTAACTATTCTTGTCTTGTAAATGGAAAATAATTATAGATACATTTATCAACACATGACAGAGATGAATATTGATAGAAGTTTTATGATAATAATCATTAGCGTGATCTAGATATTAATGATGGTGATACATCATTCCTGTGTATTTATATTAAAAAAAATCTAGGAGATTTAGAAATAAGGGGAAGGTAATGTCTAGAGATATCATACACTTTGAAGATCCCAGTAATATTAGGATAATAGATTATTAATTCAGACTTCCATTGGGAATATAAAATTCCCCTGATGTGTTAAATGAATCACTTATGAGGATGTACATAACTTATCATTCACATGTACTAAACTAATATTTTGTACAAATTGAGAATTATATTTTTTATTGAGAATAATCAATGTAGATTATGGATCTACGACATAATGTGTGGAATAATAAGTCTACTCACTTTGTCAATAATTTATTGTGAATCCATAAATTTTAGTAAGCTACATTAGAGTTTGATAATGTAATGAAGAAGTAGTATCCTTATTTTATCCATTATAATAATATAATTTATTGTTATTAATTATTATAAGGGAGTATGATGTAACACCATGGTGTTTTAAAATACATTTACCTTTAATAAATTCAATGTATTCAATAGATTGAGATTTACACAACAATGAAAATTTGTACATAATTATTTTTTACAATAAAAAAATTACATATATTACAAATAAAATTAAATATAATTTTCTATATTAATTTATTTTTTTATAATAATTACAACATTAATTATTCATGGCCCTGAAAAAATTATGTTTGAATTTTTTTCATATAGTAAATTGTATTTTTTATTTAAAACGGAAATTTTTTAAAATTTAGAATGTTTTAAAAAAAATATACTACATTCAAAAATTAATCATAATAATTTTATCTTAGGATAATGGTGTTATATTTTATTGAAAATATTGATTTTTAGTGAATAATATGAGATGTTTTTTTACAAATACCATGAATTTAAAAACATTATCAATTTATAAAGTGCACATAAAATTTTTTGAAACTATTTTCATTATCAAATAAGTATTTTATATTAAAAATAAATTTAAAAATTATTATGATTAATTTTTAAAACTAAATTTTATATTTTAAAACAGATGTTATATTTTTGAAAAACATTTTTTGGGTCATATATTTGTTATTTTAATATTACTTTTTATCAATGTAAGAAATTTAATATTATTAAATTTTTTTAATATCAATATTAATAATATCCAAATTATATATTTTTGGACATTATATTTTTAATTAATATATATAATCTATGATGGAAATACGTATAGTTATCATGGAAAATTTAAATTATAATAAAAGATAAAAAATGCCAATAATTACTCAAAAATATATCTATAAATGTGTGGTTAATTTATTTCCTTACCAAAACCCATATTCCCTCCATTATTTACCAAATTTGGTTACAAATTCATTGAATTGTGTTATATTTTTTTTGAATAGTCTCCACATATTATGAATATGGAACCCTCCTCACTTATGAGAGGATAAACTTACCCCCCACCCCTTTAAACAATCTAATTTTTTATTTCTTCATGATCAGATCCCAAATTCCACCCAAAATATATAATACCATTCCTATAGGTTTTGGTCTCCTCAAAGGACCAAATACTAAAGTATAAATTAGATTATAAAATTAGTTACTCCAAGTTTTATGGTGAAATATTAAAATAATGGAGTTTTTTCTTTTTTCCCAAGAATTATTATTTTACAACAAAGTGTGTTATTCTATCGTAATATAATGAAATCAGTGTAATTTTTGAACTAATTTTTTATTATATATATCAAATAACCCTCATCAACGACCTTCCCAGGAATTTAAAAAATTAGAATGTCATTTGTGATACTAATGGACTACCACCTCCATGGGTAACCTATTCCATTTTTGATAAGATAATATTGATTATTTGGTTAAGGTAGTAAAATAAGAAAAATAACTTTTTTGTATAATTTTTTGGAATTTTTAAAAATATAATCACATTCGATCATATTTTAGATTTTATAAAAAATAAAATTCCATCCATGTGTAAATGCAGACTACTACTTCCTTGAATGAAATGTTTTATTTTAATTATTGAATAATGGGATGGAAAAAATATATAATTGATGAATATGTACTATATTAATGAGTAATATATGTCTGGAATAAAGTTATTATATGAAGAATTATAAATCAATTATCATTATAAATTATTATATAAATATCGGTAAATTACATGAAACAAGTTCATCTTATATCCCATTCCCATGAAGTGTACCCCTTATTTTTGGTATTGTTTCCATGGAATGGATAAATTTTTGATAAAAATGATTTAAATTATCTTTTATGATCTAGGAATTATGAACATAGTTCTAAAGTATGGGTTTTTATATCTCTTTTACAAAACATGCATGAAACAATTGATGTTACAATCACCGATGATGAAAATATACATTAAATGACTAAAAGAATGGGGTTTGAACTTCTACACTAAACACAATTCCATCATTTTCATTAAAAACAATTTGTTTATTATTAATTTTTATATATGTTCAAAAAAAATTATTTAAAATTTAGAAAGAATAAATAAAATTTCATGGGTATAATATTCACTTCAGTTCTTGTAGGCAACCCTTGGGATCAACCAGTGACCGGTTCAAACCCATCCCATGAAGTTGGGTAATTATTGATCAATTTATTTTTTTAAATTATTTATAAACCACATATGTATAGACTATATTCTTCATATTCAATTTTTCCACTTACTAATTTTATATTTTTTTACTTAAATGAATTTTATAATAAAGTAAAAAATGAATATTAAATGGTGCATAAAGGATTTTATATTACTGGTTTTTTTGTGTTATTATTATTATTTTAATTAATATTGAATTAATTAATAAATATATATCTTTTTGTACCATCATCACCCCATTTTTCTTCATTGAAAACATATGTTTAATTTCCCTATTTTTATCTATTTTAACATTTTAGGAATATTTACTTCACGAACTACATGTGAGTTGGAGCTAAGTTTTAGAATTAATAATAGATTTTAGTGTAATTGGAATATTTTCAGTGAGATGATATTTTTGTTCACTATGAAATAACTGAGATATTAATATCTTACATTTTCTATTTTTTTGGGCTTATTATTTTATTTAATATCTCCACCCATAAGTTCAGTCAACCATGAAGTTTATGTACAATATATTTAAGTCAGAATATATATAATATTTTTTAATGTTTATTATCTTTAAAAAAATTAGTTTTCTATTGTATTTTTTCTACCTGTTCTGTTTGATAACTATACCAAATTGATATACACTTGTGTTCCTCTTACCCAAATGATGTACATGCTAAAAAAAATAAATTATGTAGGATGTGATTAAATTTACAATATATGGATATATAAATGATGATAAAATATGTATAACTTTTTAGAATTACTATTTTAGTTCTTCATAAAATGTGATTGTGAACAATGTAGGTTAGGTATGATAGAATGAATGAGGTATGATTTTTCTCAAGATTACATATATGAAGTGGGTAGAATTTTGAAATAATAGAATGTAATTTTCATCAAAAACACACATATGGGGATTTAGTAAAATGAATGACTCCTGTATATATGATTTAGGAAGAATATTTTACATCCCCTTTATTATTATTCTGATATCACTTTCAAGACACTCAATCCCATGAATAATGTCAATAATTATTTTATGTGGTTCGTCATTTTCCAACTTATATATAATGAAATAAATTTACTATTGATTTCAAATATTCATGATTGTGGGAATATATTCCTGAAATTTTTTACAAAATATTATTTTTCCTATGGGGTGAATATTTTCAAGCATTGGGGGGTGAATGCACTAGGATTAAAAATTTTATTCTATACTTATACAAATTTTTTAAACTAATGTTGAGCTATAAATTGTAAATTTAATTGTCAATTTAAATTCCAATTTTATTTAATTATAAAACTGAAATAATTAAAATTTTAAAATTTATCATGTTTTGATTTTTTATAGTATAGGTTGAGGTAATTTGGAGGGCCCAAAAATGGTATAAAAATGGACAAAACTACATAGAATACCAACCATATATGTTCACTGAATTCTACATATTTTTTTTTGATATTCATATTAGATAAAATATTGTGGTTTTGTCATTAATTTTTTTGTCAAAAATCCTTTAGGTGAAACCCAAGACCAACTCAGTCATCTAGTGTCCCAAGTTATGTGATCTAATCAGAAAATATAATTTTCTCAAAGTCAAGATAACATCTTGATGGTTGAACATTATATCCTATTTAAAATTTTCAATAGATTTTAAATTATATGGGGATAAATTCAAAAGGTTGAAAATAAATCTTTGGTATTTATATTGTTTAATTAAGGATTTTAATATATCAAAAATGAGATAAAATGATATTACAAAATTAGGTTTCCAAAAACAACCTCCAACAATAACTATAAATTGATAGAATCATATCCAATTTTTAGGTTTATCTAGTGTGAAAGGTTCGTCCATTTTATATATTATTAGGTTAATTTATATTTCTTGTGAGGTTCTAGAGATCCCTATCCTAATTGGGATAACTAAAATCAAAAAGGATATCCACTTGTTCCTCCTCCACTCTATGTGTAGATAAATAGTGGGTGGTCATTATAGGGGAGTGAAATGTGTCTAAAGGTAAATAAATAATCATATATTATTTTTTGTATTTTTTTTATAATTTCTGTGTTTAATCCGTTCATTCAGTTTTAGCTTACGTTTTTCATATTAGAAATATTTTTTTGGGTTTGAGAATATGAAATTGTATTTATTGAAAACTAACATGTGTGAGATTTTGAGTTCATGACTTAATTCTTTCTGTGTAGACAACATGGGAATCCTTTTATTTTCCAAATAAATTATATTTAAATTTTATTTGGAATCTATTATACCATGAATATGGGTTGTAACATTATAATATGACATTTTCACAAGGCATGGTTCCACAAGAATTAATATGATGACTTAGAGTGTTATAAACATTACTTTTAAACACAATGAAATAGTTACTATAGTTCAAAATAAACATCAATGAACTATCAACTATAAATGTTTTATAGAAGACTATTAATGATCACAATATTTAATTTCACTCAAAAAACAATTAAATTTATCAACTTTTAATATTTTTAATTAAGATGTTTTATATTGAAAAATAATTTAAAACCCACATTCTATTCCAATTTTTTAGTATAATAATTATTAAAAATTTACTAATGAAAACTTCCAATTATCCATGAGAGATTACATATGGTCTTCTATATACTATAAGTATTATGTTATCTAAAACTAATTTTTCATGTCATAAAAACATTTTAACTACGCATATTCATATTAAAATTAAATAAAAACATCATGAATGGTTCTCCTCTATCAATAGTTCTTATAAAAATATATCACAATCTTTAAGTTTTATTTTTCTTTCATTGACATGTTATCATCCATGTTAAATTTTTTTAATATCATTTATTTTTAACACTATTATAGTGATTTTGAATCCATTTAAATTTATATTTTTTTAAAAATTCAATATTATAAATACTTTATTTTCTTATGATCATTGTCTGTCATTCCCAGTCATCATATAATTTTCAATGTTTTTTTAATTCCAAAATATTTTCATAACCACAAACACTATTACAAAATACAATGTTATGTCAAGAATTTATGGAACAAATGATATTTTATTTCCAACATAGTTGAAATTTATTTACAATCATAACTATGATATCTTATTTTTAATATCTAAGAGGTCCCTATTGGAGAAAATATTATTTTGGAATGAGGAATCCATCTACATAAAATCTTATAGCTTAAGATATTTTGAAGAATGAAATGATACATCTGTACTAAATATAAAATGTATCACGTAATAATAATTTTTATTGGATACTTTTCTATCCTTTTCATGTTTCCTATCATTTAGAACTATTACATTCAATGAATAATAATTAGTTAAATTCTCTTAAAAATATATTAAAAAATAGTTACTCCCTTATACTTTCATAGACAATGGTTCCATAAATTATATTTTGAATATTTTGATCATAATATTATAAATGGAAATTCACATAGATATCCATATAATTGAATCTAATATGTATCCCGTGAAAACCCATATAATCATTAGTTATTTAAAGACTATCATTGATTACTTGTCGACGTGTTCATATGAGTTTTTTAGGAACATTATGATTTTTTTGTTTAATAATTTTTACCATTATGTATACATTATAATTATTAAGTGGTGGGTAGGGCCCAATATTATATAACACATTTTTAAATTAGTATGCATATTCAAGATAAAAATCCATTTAGTAATGGGATCCCCCTTATCAGTTATTTAGGATTTCTTGGAGCATGGCCATGAATGAGTGGATATGATGTCCATAATTGTGTATTCAATCATTTTGAGTCCTTTTATAAATAACATTTTAGTTATTTATTTTAATATTAATTTAATACATATATAAATTTGGATTATTAATTCATTACATTACACAATTTTATTATATATTACTAGCTTATTAATTATTCTATGATTATATCATATTATAATCCTTTGTAGATTGTCTCTTATTGAGTTTCTGAGTTCACCTTTAATATATTTTCTTATTATTTACCAAGGAATGCATAGAGAATATATTATATAATATAAGGAAAAAAAGGATGGTAAATTATTTTTATTTACTAATTTGATATAATTTTAGTTTTTAATATATTATATTACCAATGTATGTATCTAGTCCCTTAAGATGACTAAAAGTTTAATTCCTCTACATTCAGATCAGAATTTTTCAATTTCCATTAAATTAAATTAACACTATTATTAGGTTAATGGGGTGATATTTGATACATGTATGTTATGTATGGGTTATCTAAGGAGTTGGAACTTAGTATAATATATATGTACTGATTCATGTCGAGTAACTATGATGCAAAAGTATGCAATCATTCTAAATGTCCAAAAATTATTATACATATTATCATTATATTGAATTACAATGATGTTTGCTAAAAATATACCTATTTTATGATATAAAAAATGATAATAATTAGCCTTATTGATATGAAATAATTTGGATGAAATACATTTCCATCTATGATAGGGATTTTTCACTATATTTTAAATAGAACACACTCTAAAATTTATGAATATAAAAAATATCAACAACAAATTTTGAAGGAGTTATGAATATCAATTATTTTTATTATATGATACCATATACTATGAATGATCCATAAATGTTGATTGTGTGATATCATAAGATATGATATATATGATCATCATGGAAGAAATATGTCATTGTTTTTTATTAAATATTTTATAACCGTTGACTATACCACTCATTATGATAAGGGTATTTTTTATATAAACAAGAAATATATATTTTTCATAAAAAAATCAAGTTTATCGATTATTATATGTGAAATTAGAATATAAATGATTAATATATTAATTTGAAATAATATTAGTTTTAATAATCAATAATATCATATATTGAGATATTTATCATAATTTAATATTAAGGAATCAATGATATGACATAATGGTTTTGAGAGAGAGGTAATTGGAGAATATTTTTATCATACATTATGATCGGGCTAATCATAATATATTCCAGAAGTCCTAAAAATTTCAAGGTGATATTTATAATAGAAATAATGTGCAAATTTGAATTAAAAATGATTTAATAATAGATACTTAAAGAGTCTGGTCAAATATGTGAATACACATTTTAAATAAGATATATACATTATGGAAACCCTAAAAAATCCAAATTTTAACAAAATAATCCTATTAAAAATCCAATCAGATGAATATTTAACTATTTCTAAGATGCATAACCGTGAATAATTGATAAAAATAAAAAGGTATATCATTAATTTAACTCATAATATAAATATTTTTTAAAGATAATATTAATTACATGTATTCAACCAATAGGTTGATGAATTATTATACACATTATATTACAACAATATAATATATATATTTTTTATGATAATTTTTTTGAAATAGAAGGATTATGTGGATTATAGTCAATTTCATTTAGAGGATAATCCATGTATTTTGATGCTGAAGTTAAATGAAGATGTTGTAAATCAATTTATAAAGTTCTATTCCATGTAATGTATTGTGATGCGATGATACTAAAGATATATATACAATTATTTAAATTATTATAAAAAATTAATAATAATAGTAGGAATGTTGTTTGGTTTGTGATATATTATATGAACATTGTTAGAGATTAATTTCAGGACCACATCACTCCAATGGTTCCCCTCCTAAGATGGAAATGATGTAATAGAGATAATGACCCATGATGTTTACCACCAATAGGACTCAGGGTGGTAAAGAACACCAAGGGTATAAAAATCTAACAAAATGGGTGTAATTACCCTTTTTATAGTAAAAAAGACAAGGAAATAAGCTGTATCAACCTTGAAACATCACCTACACACAAACACAGACATACACACACATATATATATATCCACAAAAACCAAAACCACCCCATAATCATGTCTAAAAAATAGTTACAAATGAAAAAAAAATTCTTGGTATGTACCAAAAGAACAATGATAAGAATTTACACATCAAGTGTCTCCCCTTACAAGCTATTAAAGTCCAACACAGTCCACATAAATCTTATGGAATTCCGAAAATAGTTTTATATATGTTGGGTGGGAATACTTGTATATACACATGAAAAAACCAATGTCTCTAATGAAAAAATATGACAAGTATACTAATGACCTTATAAGAAAATAGTCGAAATCAATAACACCAATTGATGAATACATTTCATCCCAACCTCACCTATCCATGATCACCAAATAATGAATGTCATGTAAAATAATATAATAATCACATCGATGTTTGGGTACCCCACACCACTTCCTTCTAGTTAACTGGTCATTCCCAAATGAAAAATATCATGGAAATTACTGACTCCTCCACAAGCCCCACATCACAAACCATGCTCATACACATGGGCCTCAGGCCTAGTCTTGTAACCTGGTAAAAGAAGTTCACAACATCCTACCCTCATACACCAGGTCCACAACCATACCACATCATCCCAAGAGACACATGGGACACAAACAAATTTCATCTCATAGACACCTGAGAAAACACCTCTCACCTAAAACCACTGGTCCTCATAATGACACCACAAACTTCCCAAAGAGATATGGGATACCAGTGCATATAAATGGGAGTAGGTAAGAGTGAGTAACTATCCATGTATCCTCTCCCTAGTTTATCAGGAAAGGTACCCTCCCCCATGATGATGAGGGTGTTTGGAACCTAGTGCTCATCTATGGTGGGGTGAAAATAGAAATAAAAAGATAACATACAGGTAATTCATATGGATACCAAACATGAGCCTTACATATGGGTTCTAAAATAATAACAATCTCATAGTACCGATTTCTTCTACCTCTAAATTTATGTATTAACACCGACAACAGTCACTTCGAATGTTGATAAAAGAAAGAAATTTCACAATCTCTTTAGATTACCACCAAATACATGACACTTTTTTAGCCTTAATTTTTTGTTTTTCCTTCCCAACTAGGGAAACAATAAACCAAAACACAAAACCGAAAAAAACAACAAAGACAAACAGAGGAATTAAACTATGATAAAGGACTCAATCAACACATATTATCCACATAGAAACCATGACAACCACTTCCATAGTAATTATTCAATGTGATCTCAACAAAATCATCCAATAAATTAGAAAAAAACCCATCTCATACCCCACCCATAAACACCTCTAGTTACAACTATCAGTACCCCTGTTGTATACACACACCATATAAAACAACACAAACAATACTGAACCCAGTTGCATACCCATTATTAACTTGGTATCCCGTTATATTACATAAGAGGACATTCATACACCCACCCCAAATGATACATAATTAATTGATGGATGGAAGAATCCTTTCCTTAAAGAACAGATGATCTAAACCTCATCCTTGTGCCCAATAGGGGGTTCACAAGGCTCTTGGGAAATGTGATCTTATCACCACATAAAAACGCATGATCTCTAGGGGAAACATGTTCTGGTATTGCTAGAATTTAAATTAATAGGAAACACATAGAGAAGGGAGGATCTCGATAATACAATGTCCATACCCTATAGCAATGGAGGAACAGTTTTTAAGGACCATAAAGATGGATCCTAATTGATACCATATAGTTCGGCCATTTAGAAGCCTTAAAATTAATGTGGAGTTAATGATATTATTTAGAAAAATTTTAATGTTTTAAAATCCACATAAATATATCGTTAAATTCATTTGATGTCGAATAAAACATTAAATGGGTGAAACTATACAAAACAAGAAATCTGGAGAAATTTTTGAATTTTGAAAAACTATTGAAAATGAGTTACCTATGGATGACCTTTCGTTGTACGAATCACACTTAGGTGACCTATCATTGGAAGAATCATCATTTGATGAATCACAATTTTATGAGTCATCATCGTGAGTCACATTGGGATAAGTCATCGTCACAAGTTACCTCTAGGAATGTTACTATCGCAAGACACTATTGGATAGGTCACTATCGCGAGTCATCATTGGAGAAACCTATGGATGAGCACCCACCGTGGAATTCTGGTAGATGACTCACCATCGTGACCTACCAATGGATGACTCACTATCACGACCTACCAGTGGACGTCTCACCATTGTGACTCACTTTCGTCACTCACTACCACAAATCATCATTGGTGTCCTTCGGTCAATGACTCACCATTGATAACCTACCAGTCTTGACTCACTGTTAGATGAGATACAAATGGAAAACTGAAATTTTTGGAAACTCTTTAAATGTGTTAGTGTTACCTCTCAGAACAACTAAAAGACTGTATTTTCATAAATTAATAGACCGGGGAGTCCAGGGCTATAAAATTAGATACCTCTCAAACTATTCCCATTCTTAAGAATCCAAAACTATCATAGAAGAATGAGGTGTCTGAAAAAACCTCCTTTGAGAAACCTTTCAATGGTCCCACTACATTTGAAACACTGCTACCGACAAAACACATCATGTAAAATGATATCAACCCTATGTTTTTTAAAAGGAGTGAAACCATTATATACAAGAACACATACTCTGACATCTACTAACCCATCTAACTAGAAAAAACACCACACTATCACAAAAACCACAGTATCTTAACATGAAAATCAGGGAATTTGGTCATCCATGTCAATATACATTCCATTATGTGCGTCACTAACATTACCTCAAGGTAATAACTTCATCACAATTAATGAATATCAATTAGAAAAAGGTCATCCCCTATTAATGTCTCTGGACTTTATCACATATTACAGAACAATGAAAAAACCCATATCATAACAAGCATGGTTCAAACATTACATCACAAGGAAAAATATAAGCAGACAAAAATCAGAACAACTTCATGTATTGGGAAAACATCGGCGCTTCTCAGTCCCAAGTACTCTCATCCAGGATATCATTTCTCCACAACACTAGAATAAAATGAATGGTCCATATATGAAACAAATTATCCCAATGATCGTGGATCTCTATTGGACTCTCCACGCATGTCACTTAATCTTTGATATCAGACTCTCCCTAATCAATGACATGGGTGCCCTTGTGAAGATACCAGCGAATCTGAGAGACACGAATGATGTTACAGATTTGATCCAAATGTGGTGGAAATTCTAACTAGTAAGAAACCTCACCAACTCTCCCCAAATACTTGAAGGGTCTAATAAACCGAGAAGAATGATTAATCAATCTACCAATTTTCAATTTGATAGGTTAAAGAGAAAAAATCAAGAACACATAGTCCTCAACATCAAACTCTAACGACCTCCTCTAGCGATTGACATATGGATTATTTTTTCTCTATGCTACTTTAAACCTCTCAAGAATGAGTTGAACCGTCATTTTCATGCTCGGCACAACAAAATGGCTAAGAATAGTTGTCTCACAACCTCTATCCAACAAAAAAGTGCATAACACAGTCTTCCATTAAAGGATTAAAATACATCCATACCGATGAAAGTGTGATAAATTTTATTGGAATAAAAAACAACCAAGCGAAGGTATCATACCTAAGATCAACCAGTGAGAATGATGCACACCCGCAACATATCACATGGAAAATGGATAGTCTCTTCTTTCTTCCAAACTGTTTGTGAGTAGAAGAAAGTGTTGTGGCCTAAATGAGTGTGGAAAGCCTACTGTATTCCCCTCTAGACTCATGAGGTAAAACATGTATCCTGATGTGAGACAGTAAATCTTTTAACTCTATATATCTACACAACTTAATACACATACCTCGTTTTCAAGTTATCCACTATGCCTAAATCCATTTATAATATGATATAAGTGGATTTTTACAACTCATCCACTTCTACATATATAGAATCATAGCCTCCAAGATCTCTCCGTAAAACTATGAAGAAATCTATTGAGATGGAATCCCACTTCCTGTTAGGTACATCTAAGGGTCGAAACAAACCAAAGGGAACACGATGCCCAGCTATAACCTGCTGTCACACTAAGAACATTTCCAAAAACTCCACAATATCATTTTTTATCCTGGGAAACCAAAAATACATCCTGAAGCCACGATACATCTTAGAAACACCCGAGTGAACAGAAAAGGGTGATATATTAAACTCATGGAAGAATTCCTCATGAATTATGACTTGAGAAATTATCCTTCCATGGAACAACAACTGATTTTTAACATCCTTTGAACATACCCATAAATCATCACCATTGTCAATGCAATCCCACATCAAATCCACCAATTTTTTTCAATGAGACTCTTAGACCTGCTGTATTAAATAAGATAGTATCTTCACCAGAAAAAACTACATCTGCCATTTTCCACCCCTACATCTAGGTGCAAGGCTTCCATCTCTTACATTTCTTTCCAAGAGTCCTTATATTTTCAAACTACCTCCTTATGCGATTTCCTACTAAAGTTGTTTACCAAAATATTCCCCATTACCGAGTTATAGGATATCTCAAAATCCTATTCTAAAAGAAAATTCATCAACCTCCATAGTTTCAAGGAAAGATATCGCTAGGAAAAGATATAACTCAAAATCTTTTGATCTATGAAGACCCAAAGAGATCTACAATGAGATAATGACACCACAACATCATGGAAAACACAACCGCTTCTAATTCAAGATCATGGATGGCATAGTTATGTTCTTCGGTATTTAACATCTTATTACCATAAGAGATAACTCACCATTGCTGTATCAACACATATTCCAATCCATGATGGGAGAATCAAGAAGCACCAAGACCATCACCCCTTATTCTTGAAATAAAAGCACTGGACCACTAACCAACTTCCCCTTCAAATAATTGATCGATATCTTCTACTAATCCCTCCTAAAAAATATTGGTATTTTATCGACACATCTATCAATGAAGCTGCAACATGAATGAAAGTAGGTAAAAACATCTAGTAAAATATGACAATAAAAAGGAAGCTACGAACCTATGCAACATTCAAGGGTAATTCTGAAAAAACAACGTCTCCCACCTTTGATAGGTCCAATAATACAACCTAATGGGAGAACACATAGAAAAGGTAGTGAACCAATCATTTCTAGACCATGCACTTAGATAGCTTTCCATAGTGCTGGTGGTGTCGATGAACCTACAAGATTCAATTGAGAAGCTCAACATGATCTTCCCCTAAGCTCAAGTAGATCAAGTTTTCATTGATAAATATAATGTTGAAATGTTCTAGGAACATGTGGAAAATAGTGTTCATAATCCCCATGACCATGATTTGTGTTTTTGAAACAATGAACGAAAAGACTATGTACTCTATGTGTCCATACATGCATCTGAAAGTAGTCTTCGGGACATCTCCTTCATTCACCTTCAAATGGAGATATCCATAACATAGATCAATCTTAATGAACCAAATCACCCATCTTAGATGGTATAAAATATCATTAGTCCTCAGGAGGGGGTACAGTTCTTGACTGTTACCTAATTCAAACTCTGGTAGTCTATGCATAAACTCATACCACCATATACCTTCATCGAAAAAACACCACAACACCATACAGCGATACATGATCCCAGATAAATCCCTCCATCCTTAATTCATCAATCTAAATTCATATAGCCCCCAAATCATAAGGTTCCATCTAATAAGGAGAAAATGAAATCATACAGGAACCTTCCTATAATTTTATCTTAAACTCAACATCACATCGAGGGGGATTACTCAATACCAACATGGGAAATACATCCAATAATATCCCAAAAATTGTGGAAACCACCACCATATTTACATCCACTAATTCCACAACCATCTTGGATAACAAAGAATGCACAGGATTCACACACAGACTGCCCATCTAAAAACATTGCTTGCCAAAGATAGCCACATGTTGGCCATCCCCATCTAAAAACATGACTGTCCTCTAGAAGTAGTCGATAACAACACACACAAAATACAACCATCCAATGAAAAGTATGATATCATATAGATGCATCTATAGAAATAAGAATCCCAATAAGACTGATTCAGTCCCACCATCAATCTACATCCCCACCATAAATCAAGAAATATTTTCTAACCACCTATTGGCATACTCAATACCACATGCATGATAATCATCTCTAAATATATTCCCAACAAAAGGTATAGAATGATTAAAACAATGGAGTGAGATGCTCTCAAATAAATCAAGGAACAATAAAAGGAACTAAAATTTTGATCAAACCCCTAACTATCTTTGGTCCCTCTGGAACTACTACCTCTGCAACATGTAACAGACCATGCCCAACTACACTTCACCTCTGCTAATGACCACCTCAATGACCCTGCCAATGTCATGGTCCTTTAATAACACCCTATGTTCATCAGATACATATTCCCTCTCCCCTTGGTGGAGCAGGAGATTGCTGTCCATGTTTCTAGAAAAGTCCTACCGATATCTTATATCTTGGAAGGCGTTGGACCTACCCACCTCTACTATATTGAGATCAAACGACCATAAGGAACTAACTCGTAAAATTCCCACAGTCCATATTACTGAAAAACATATTTCCCAAGTTAATGAGAAAGGAATGAAGATCTAGAGGTTAAAACATAAATTTCTGAGGTTGGATCCCTATTGGCCAAAACCTCGAAGTCTTTGCACCTAAGATCTACTATAGGTAGCCTTTCCTCTTGAATAATTATTCTAGATCCCCTTTCACTATAGAAAACCACACAAATGCATCTGCTCAACCACCACTACCTTTTTATGGACCTCCAAGTACATTGGTAATGTAAATAGAATAACCATGTAGTAGATAGAAGGATGAAGAACCTTTTATAGGAATCTCTTGTGAGAATCCTCGTCCAGAAAGAGATCCATAGCAAAGCGAAGGAGATCCTTGAACTTGATCCCCTACTCCCGAACTGACAGACTCCCATGTTGGAGGGCGAGTAACTCTGGTATCTTCTCATCCTTCATAGATGATGAAAGTAATTCAACACAAAAATCCTTCTCAATATTGAACAATAGTATGTCAGCCTCCTACCTCTTCCTCAGGCACAACATCCAGCACTAATTCCCAAATCCCTACATCTGACTCACCACCAAGGGTACCCAGTACTCTATCGAAGACCAAGTCAAACTGAAGGTGATCACAAGATCCACTAGCCCTCACTCAGTACCCATATTCATAACCCTACCCTCAAACTTCTTTATATCCTGATACTTGAAAGAAAATAATGTTATCTACCACTAGAAATCCTAATCCATTGGATCAACCCTTGGTTGATCGACTGGATCATCCTACTAAGCCTCAAATAAATTGGAAATACATATTTGATGACCAAGTTTCATAGCTAAAAATTGGAAAACAAGTAATTCCAAAGCACAATTATAATGGAGTTTTATTGAAAATTAATTTCAATTCATTTAACTCATTTTTATATACATTTATAATTTCCCCAAATCGACCCATATTTAAATATGAACACATGTTTTTATAATTCATGTACATATCCAAGGGTCTCTACCAAGCAAGTTGTGTAGCCTCACGTGGTCATTTTATAGGTTTAGATCTATTGCATCAGATCATGAGTGGGGGGGGGGGCTAAAATCATGTGTCCTAGACAGCCTTCCTCGTCCAGTGTTAGGAACCATGATCACTTGACACTATTTCTCTACCAACTCTTTAAATCCTCATATTGCCTAACTCTAAAATATATCATATATATAAACCATAACCTATAATATCGTTCTATCATGACCCCTCCCTCTAATGATGCCCCTCCTATGCTGGGAATGATGGAAGAGAGATAATGACCCCCTTACCCCCACCCCCCTCCCGCTCGATTCCCGCCTACAGATGGCCCCAAGGTGGTGACTAGCACCAAGGGTACATAAATATCCCAAAATGGGTGGCATTAACATTTTTATAGTAAACTAGATTGGATGTTAATAAGTGTCAACCTCAAAAAATACCTATAAATATATATGTATATCAATGAAAGCCAAAATCATCCCACATGCATGTCGAAAACCAAAGGGTTACAAATAAAATTGAACTCAAAGGTATGTACCTAATGAAAAAACAAAAACAATGAGACAAATAATTTCCCCACGTCCGAGCTAGTTTGGTCCAACATGGTTTGCGTAATCTTTTTGGTATCGTGAGAACAATTTTTTATTCATAGGAAAAAGATAAAAGTACACTTAGTAGGAAAAACCACAGTCTCTTGTGGACAGGTCAGAGAATCCTACTAATTCCCCTAGGAGAAAAATGAAGAAACCAATAGCACCTAACGAGGAATACATTCCATCACAACCTCACCAAGAAAATAACACCATATAATGAAAGTAATGTAATGTATTATAATAATCAAATCGATTTTTGGGTACCCCACACCACTTCCCACTGGTTAAGTGCTCATACCATAAAGGAAAACATCCTGACACTTCCAAACTCTTCCAAAACCGCTTGTCACATCCCATCTATAGACCCCTAAGCCATAGATCTTGTCCTGAAACCATTGAAAAATAGATCACAAAATCCTTACCGCATGGAAATGGGACACAATCGAACCACATCATTCCCACAGACACATGGTTCACAATAACATATCATCTTGTAGACACCTCATAATGAACACCTCACTCGTAGACACATGTGCCTCACAACTACACCAAAACCTACACGTAGAGTCTTGGGATACCCATTCTTAAAAGTGGGTGAAAAGAAGGGCCAGTAACAAGCCACAAATCTTACTACTAGGATGTTGGGAAATCCACCATCCCTCGTGATGATGGGGGTGTTCGACACATAGTGCTAAAATTGGATGGGGTGCATATAGAAATCCCATGATAATATACAAATAACACATATAGATACCAAACACTCTTCTCAAACTATGGGTTCTCAAACAACAACAATCCCACATTACCACCTTTGTTTCAACCTCTAAATACATGTATTAACACAAGTATTAGTCACATCATGTGTTGATAAAATAGATCTACTTCAAAACCTCCTTCTCTTAAGACCCATTCAATTTATGTTTATTATGCCTTTATTTTTTATCCATCCCCACCCGGGAACCTGTCAACCTCAACACAGAACCATCGACAAAACCAATGAAAGTAGAGTCAGAATATTATGATAATGGAATAAATCCACACTTCCTCCACTCTTATATTTCCTGCTAAAAACTACCATCATCATTATTAAAAGTTATCCCTCCAAAAACAACCCCCAAAATAGAACAAGAACCATCTCATACCCACACCAATAAAAACCTCTCATCACAACCATCGCCAGTACAACATAATAAAAACAACACACCTAGAAACACAAACAAAAAAAACCCAATTCTAGTTCTACTGCACAACATCACTCATCCATTCCACAGTCAAACAATATCTCAACCTGAGATTCCATTTCATCAACCAACCCACCCCACACACATTTGAACCCTCAAAATCACACCACACATCCATATTTTGTACTATTTATATATTTAACATAACACCATCTCTTTTATTCCAATTATTAATTCATGGGTGATCATAGAATAAGTTGAATCTTGGAGAATTCATTTATTTAAATAGGTATATGTCATTAATTGGGTTTTCATATTTGCATCCATTAATGTCTTATCTTAACTAAGACCACATAGTTAGACCATCTAAAAGCATCTGGATTATAGAGGAGTCAAATATATAATTTAGTAAAATTTAATAGTCTTCAAAACTGTCTATATTTATCATTAAATTAATTTTACGTCAAAAAATGTTAAAGAGGCTAAACTACAACAAATTGGAAAACTGGTGAAATTTTGGAATTTTGACCAACTATTGAAAATGAATTACTATTGGATGACCTACTATTGGAATACTATCCATTAGGTGACCCACCATTTGATGATTCACCATCACAAGTCACCACTAGATGATTCACCATTGTGAGACACCACTGGATGAGTAAACATCGTGAGTCAACCTTGGATGAGTCACTATCAGAAGTCATGGATGCACCTTCTTGTTGATGAATCACTATGGAAACGTACAAATGAAAAAATCACATTTGGAGTGATAGGTGGATAAATCACCATCATGAACTACCTTTGGATGAATCATTGCAAATGAACTACCGATCATGACTCACCAATAGACGAGTTGCTACTGGAAAACTAATGTTTTTGAAAACCCATGAAATGAGTCACCATTACCTCCCACAACACCATAAAAGATGGAAATTCACATTGTAATGGACATGGGAGGTCCAAGCCATTACAAATAATCTGTTAGTGAATCTAACTGATAGAAATGAAATATAATTATTGTAAATGAAATAATGTAAATCAATTTTCTTCACTTGATTCTACAAATTTCATTATTTTATATTACATTCATTCTATTTTTATAATTTATTTGATTCTAAAATAACCACTATCAATTATTTCATTTACTCTATAGTAATGATTTTCTTCTTATTTTTCCCATTTATTTAATCTTATTCCTTGATTAGTTTTATTTGAGATGAAAAAAATTACTATTGAGTATTTGTTTTATTCATATACATGTGAGTGGATAAAATGATGAATGCTAATATTCAATGATTAAATATATCAGTTTAATGTATATAAATAATAGTAATACTTGATATTATATTAGTATAGTTTTCGATTTATAGGTGAATCAGTAAAGTCATATTAGAAATAAAAAATACACTGACATATTTGTGTAATGATTATTAACATTAAAAAAATATAAATTAGTCTATTGTTGAAATCATTTTTTGAGTTTAAAAATACTATAATCATTTCAAATATAAATAATTATGGTAAAATCAAGAGAATAAATTTCGGATTGACTATTTTTTCTTATTCAATTTGATTATTTTGTGATTATTTTTAATATATATTATTTCACTAACTTTTTCAATTCAGAAAAATACTTGATCCCCAATCTATCTTATTAATATTTATTTGGAACATAAAATAATAGTGAAATCACTAAAATATAAGATAATAAATTTATAGATATAAAAATGGTATCTATTGGACTACAATACGTGGTTAAAATATGATTTTAGGGGAGCATTTAAATTATTCAATAAAAACATTATCCATTTTTATTGAGGATATATTGTTATTAAAATTTAATTCATACTAAATTACATTAATAATAATTAATTCTAGTAAATTTTTTTATCACAAAATTAAAATATCTATTCTTTATGTGTTGGTTTCATTTTATCCTAAAATTAATCAAGAATTCAATAAGAAGTATTGTATTTTTTTGAAACATAAAAGAAGTTATTTAATTTATTGAAACTAAAAACTGTGGATTTTTTCCAAAAAATATATTGAAAATAATAAAAAATTTAATTCACTTATGTGTGAGTGAAATGAATATTTATTAAATATTAATGATAAAAAATTTAAAGGTATTAGCCATACCATATCATAATCATCAATAATTATATCTAGTGTACCAAAAATTGATAAATGTTTTTATATTATAACAATATTATCTATCATATTTTACTATTTTACTATTTTTAATATAAAACCCCCATAATAATTTTAATTTTTTTTGTAAATCTTATTGCTTAATATTGAAACATATGGAGTCATAGATGTTCAACTAAAAATTGTTAACTATTTAATTTCATGAAAATGAATGAATATGGAAAATCTGAATTTTTCATAGGACATTGTTATTGAGAATTAGAATATTTTAATTTTTTTTTTGTAGGAAAAACAATTTCTGGCTTCAATTACTATATCCATTGGTGTAGGAACACTAATGATTAAGAAACACCATTGAGATAAATTACATGAATACTCATGATTAATTTAATGTTATTTTTCTACATATCCCTATCAGAAAATTAATGAGAAACTATTTATCATATATTTAAATAAATTATTAGATTTATTCAGTAAGATTGTGATAAATACATTATTTATAGTAACCCTAATAAATTATTAAAAAACTACATATTGGTAACGTTTTTCAATTCTGTATCAAATGATTAATAGCATGGTGAAAATGGAATGATTAATTTCAATGAAGTTAAAAAGAAATATATATATATATATATATATATAATCAAAAACAATTTAGGTGACCCATTTAAGAGGCTTGGATACTATGGATAGAATAATGATACAAGTCAATAGACAAACAAAAATGATTAGTGTCAAACACTATACATTTTTTAAAGAAATCATTTTTTTCACAAAAAAAATTTGTTACCAATTATGATCATTTAATGATTAACCTAAATATTTAGAAAGATATACATATGATAATCTTTTCAATCCTTAAAAACAAGATAAAACCAGTGAATGAAGATAATAAAATTCAGGTTTGTTTGATCAATAATGTTCTAGGTTTGATGTCAGTCATCTCTGATAGAATAATATATTTTCCATGATTAAAGAGGTAATAAATAGCCTAGATAATATAATATATACAATAATCAATAACATTATATAATTTTCAAAAAATAATAACCAATAAAGTTATTGACTTTTAATGGAATCATTGGAGTCTATAAAAATATTATAACTAGAGATGAGGTGAATTCCACTGTCATATTTTTAATATAGTGATAGAAGATATATAAAACTATATGATGTTTAATGGGATATTGTAGTACATTTTTAGAGGCACAAATGAAAAAATGTGAATTAGTGTTATTGCTACAAATAACCAATACAAATAACTGTGTACTTAATATAGGTGTAACTATTATTATTGAGTTATATGTTCGATTAAATATATAGATGATATAATATTGTACCCTATGTAGGAATATTGGGTGCAAGATTAGTGAGTAGGGGATGACATAAGATAGTTAAGAAGAAATATATCGATATACATATTCTTTTTGGAAGTACATATGATAATTTTTTAGTATAGAAGTATAATTATTTTCCTAATTTAAAATTTTGAACCATATTATGCGTTCCTCATTTTCATTCTGGTCGATAGGTAGTGGAACCACTCACATATTCCAATATTTGTACATTTATAGTTTTTTTATATAGGTTGATCTAGAATAATTTTCATAGATGATTAATTTAGGTCTTCCCACATATTCTACTTCCATATTACCATTATTTATCAACTAATTTAATATGGAAAAGTTTAGTAATTTGGGTGGGGTATAATTTTGTTAAGAATCAAATTGTGTAAAGAAGGGGAATTTATATGTTGTGGATAGAGGTTTTAATGAAAATAATATTATGAGTGATCAAATAACATTTGCGGAGGATCCACCAAATTGATTATTATTTAATTTCTATCAACATTGGGTGAAATTATTTAACAAATAAATGGGGAAATTAGGTATTTTAATAATATATTAATCAAGAGTCTCATGTGACTCTTCTTCCATTAGTTTCATGATATTTTAATTACGATACATTGCTTAGTGAGAATATTTCAGTTATCTCATAAGGTAATTATTAGGTAAATTTATTATATTTTTTTAAAAATTATTTAAACTAGGTGACAAGATGAGATAATATATTTTGGTAATGTGGATTATCATTTATGTTAGGTTGCATGAAGAGATGATTTCTAAAGAGTGAACTACACGTAAGGGTGTAGGTGGTCACTAATTCAACCACATTATATATAAATTCCATTGATATATGATATAAAAGTAGGTGTAATAAATTTTTACTTGCCTTAGTTAGATTAAATGATTCATAGAGGGTGACATAGAAATATGTATGACATATAGAGTTCAAAGAATCAATCATACACCTGATACACTAGAAATATAGACACTATGTGATA
This sequence comes from Viscum album, assembly GCA_963277665.1. NCBI lineage: Eukaryota > Viridiplantae > Streptophyta > Magnoliopsida > Santalales > Viscaceae > Viscum > Viscum album. The sequence goes on from OY728158.1 coordinate 780,194,706, forward strand.
GTGATTAAATGATAATACTGGGTCAAATAGATACAAATACAATATAGTTGTTTATAATGACCTATAAATTTAATAATTTATTATTATACATTATTAGAGGAATATCCAATACATCACATTATCATCCATGCATGAATTATATAGTTATGGTGTATTTGGAAACATGGATACATAAAAAAATTCATAAGAGATCTATGTCATCTCCCTCAATATTATTCATAATTATTACCCTTCCTAGAAGCATCATACATAAATTATTTCTTCATAACATAGGGAAAGTAAAAATAATAAAGTGTGACTTTAGATTCTCGGTAAGGGTATACAAGGGGTATATTACTGTTTATATAAACATAAAATGACCATAATGGTATCAGATCCTAATATTTACATTTGAAAATCATTACCTATATATAATGGATCAAAATCATATGTCATGGAATAAATATCAGGAATTCAAAAGACATGAATCATATTAGGATCAAACATATGTATCATTAAATAATTATTAACATAAATTGAAGTTAACATTGAATAAAAATCATTTATATTTAAGGATTTATGCTATGAATTTTTTTTTTATAATTTTAACATATATATAATAAATAATTATTAACATAAAATGAAGTTAACATTGAATAAAAATTATTTTAAAATACCCATATAAAATTTCATGAAGGAAATACCCTTTACATTTTGAAATCACTTATTTCAAATATAAAAAATTAAAAAATATTAATTGAAAAAATTTCATTAAATAGAAATCTATAAAATTAATAGGAATCATGAAAAAAATTTCTATCATTAATGGATGGAAATTTAACAGATTCTATGTCTGTTAATAAAAATATTCATTTCACATTTGTTTCTAATATGTCAAAAGGACATCATTTAAAAAATCAAAATAAAATTCATTTTAAATTATTATTGTTAATGTAATTGTAGTGTAAAAATGACAATAATAAATCATATGAAAAAATAAAATAAATATTCTTTAACATATTTTAAAGTAAACCTGGACATCAAATAAAAATAATTTTAACAAAAAGGTAGAAATAAAATCCATTATCCATAAAAATATTCTTTCAGTATCATGTGTTATTAAAGAGAATGAACTGAAAGTAAAAATTTTAATATCTAACAATAAACATAGGAAGAGAAACATCATGGTCTTCTTGATAGATATTCCATCAAATTTCATCATTAGAGATATAATATAAAACAATCCCGATAATTATTATAATTATAAACAAAATACCATAACACATTGGAAACTTTCGAATAAAAAACACATTAAAAATAGAACCAAATATGAATATGAAAATATCAATAATTTGCAAGGAAATAATCATTAAATAAATTAATGTTTATTATATAGATCACATAAAATAAATATTTTCAGAATATGGAACATGTATCATAGAAACAATAGTTAGATCGATATCCCATACCTGATGTTCGACATTATTCAAAAAATATATAACATCATGTATAATAAATTTAAATTTATTATGATTACATAATATAATCATTACATACTTACAATAAATAAATTCCATCTATTACAATATATACACCCATTTAATTATAATAAAATATTTAAATTGTAATTTTTTAGTGCTAACTATTTAAATTTACAAGGGAATTGTAGTCTTGTAGTTCAATTCCATATACATTAACCATGGTTCCATAATCTTTGGAATTTTAATCATGATATAAATATCATATGTATTCATTATATATATTTAATTATTTATTCATAAATAAAAATAAGTGATATAAGAAAATTATATACACCATTCCTTGAGATGGTAGGTCATACAAATAGATGAACATGGTTTTCACATTTGAACCTACGAAATGAAAGAATGTTTAATATCCATTCACCATTAATGAATCATTAAAATATTAAATATACATTATATATTTATTAAATACCTTATTATTACTATAAAATTAAATTTTAAATGAAAATTTAATATCGTCAATTAATTGAGGTAGAAGTACAGACGCACTTACAAGTGATGTTATCATTTTCCATTGAATTGGAAGGTAAAATGATAAAAATGACATTACAATTCTAAAAGCATATATATATCATAAAATTATTTATACATATTAAAAAAATAAAAATAACCATCGTTGAAGTCTCATGATTGGAAATTAATGGTATCTCTATGTGGATGTTGTAGTCCACACATACACTCAAGTGATACATTCATATACCATTTTATTCTAAATATGGTGAATAATGGTGGTTTAATAATCATAATAGAAAATTTATATATTGATTAAAAGGGTGTTATTATTTTATTATTAATGACATTTATTTAGTGGTTTTAGAAGAAGATATTATATAAATGTGGTCGGGTAGGATGATCACCTCTACTTCGGTTGGCCTACTTTTGATACTCTCACCCAGATCATTCGAATATCCTTTTAAGAAGATTTCATCCTAAAAATAATTTAGGGGTTAGTTTTTAAGATAATTTTATTTGGGTTTCTCAATTTAGATGCCTCAAGGGTTTATTAATAATAGAAATGATTGGTGTCCTTTTATATGTGTTATAAAGGAATACTTAGAATTTATTACAATATTAAAATAATATAATGTAATAAACACGAGAAATGATTAAAAACCCACAGATTTGATATTTGGATTGTATAAGGTATAAATATGTCCAAAAACCAGACATTATACATGTTTAATTGGAAATTTTATTTTATATCTTATTTTGACATCCTAGTAACATCATTTACATCATAACTGTTGTAATCATTTTACTATTTTTACTATTAATAATAATCCCAAATAAACATAACCTTAAAATTAAATATTAATAATACTTTTTTGAAATAATAAAACCATTTTATCAATCTATTTTCACTTATGTTGAAAAAATGTTTTGAATTTAAACACTCAAAATGGGAAAATAATAACATTTTAAGAAATTTGATTTCTAAACAATAAAATGGTTTTATAACAAAATAAAAATAAAATTAATTAAAATTACAGAAATTTGATTACATAAAATATAAATTAACTAATTATAATTATTAATAAACATTAAAAAAATATTTAACTTTGTAAATTATTTTCACTAAATATCATTATTTTGTAAAAATAAGTACTTTCATTATTAAAAAAAGTAAAGAATTTTAGGAAAAATTTTAACAAATATTCTCTATGATAATTTTTATGTGATTATATGAGATATTATGTTTTTTTAATAATTTTTTAATTTTTTTGAAAATAATTATATTACATTCTCACAATATGAAATAAAAACCATTTCATTAGAAAAATGTTTTTATTATGAATTTAATGACTTCAGTAAACATTTAATACTTAATTGAAAATATATTTTCACTATATAAAATATATCTACAATATTTTCTAAATTTTTTTATTCCTATTCACTCAAGTAATTTAATGTCAAGGATATAATGTTATACATTATCATGAATCATATATACTTTCATATTCATGAATTAGAAGTTGTCAAAGAATTAAATTTATTTGAAGATAAATATTTAATGCTCTCTCATTGATACATTAAACCCCCTTAAAATTAATTTTACTCCTTAAATTCCATCATATTGATAAAAAAATTTAAATATATATTTTTCATCATTTACTTTCTTTTAAAATTATCTTTTTTGATTTCTAATTCCACGAGATAAAATTAATCACGCGTGTAGTCTAGTTATAGAGAACAATATCTCTATGATCTATGATTTCTAATGGATTTCCTTCATAGGAATTCTCATTCTCTAGTAGAAATTACTCTATATTTAGCTTATATTATGGATCTAGAATATAAATCTTCATGAGTGATATGTGTAACACATCGTGAAATCTATAAGGGTTTTGTAGAAGCACCACGAAATAAGTTTACAACCCAAAATGATCGAGAACAATGAAGGGGTCACCATTCCATGTTTTGAAATTTAAATTCTTAATAAATCTCATAACCCTTTAGCATTGATAAATTAACAGTAATACCTTCTCAGTGACATTAAATTACATATTTCACTGATGATTTTTTAAAAAAGTTTTATATTGACTCTAATATTTGCTTAAAGTGTTGCTGAATGGATTCAACATTCTATGAAATTTCATAATCTAACTCAGGTCATAGTAGAACTTTTAATCTATGTTCATCATAAAAATTTGATTTTTATAGTTTTCTTTACATAAGAATTCATAAGAATAAATTTTATTTATAATGTGAAAGATATTCTTGTATCGGAAAACATCTATTGGAGGGTGATGATCCCAAAACCAATGAAATCCATAGATCCAGACCACATCATATCAATCAGGGATTAAATTGTTATATCAAACTAACAATATTTTGATAATGATAGAACGTACCTAAAACCAACTATGAATTTAATGTTTTCAAAAAACTCTGTGATAATATTATGTTAAATGCCAAATCTTGTAAATATAAACTATAATGTGGAACTCTATCCAACTATGTAACTTTCTTAATGTATTCTTGGGTAATATTATAAATACTGAAATATTATATTTCAGAAATAATGTGTTCTGAATTCCTATGGTGATCAACTAAAACCAAAATAAAAGTATGTTCTTTGAATATTTTGGTGTGTACAATGACAAAATATGTGGTGATGTTTTATCATTTCTCTTTTTCAATGGGAAATGGTTATAAAATAACTTTAGGCATATATCTCATTACTTTAACAAGATCTCATACCATCCATTAGGATACATACTCCTAACAATCAATCGTTATGTGGCCCCAATATAAATATTCTATTAGATCTCTATATATCTAAATATATTTAGGATTAAAAAAATTAATGAATAATGAGAATTATCAAACAACACCTTTTTTAAATATGGTATTGAGGATACACATAAAAAGTTCCTTATTCTTATCATTCCATCACTAATAATTTATAAATCAAACAAAATTATTACCTTTTTTACAACTATACATTATCATTATACAAAAATTTAATCATCACTTTGATATATGGTTGAATAATTATATGAAAAAGATACAATTGATCCACCTTATTCTTGATTTCATGTACCATCATTCATAAATCAATAAATATTAGAACTTTTTTAGCATGGATTATCATTTATGATCCATAGAAATCAGAAGAATATAACATCTTACAATTTTATCTAGGATATTGATGAATTGAGAAGATATTATTTTTAGAAAACTCCAAAAATATTCTTATCCTCCTATAAAAATTCACATATGTGAATATAAGCAGTAAACTTTTATGAATGGTATATTTGACACACAATTATCTAGAATGATAATTCCATTATGTGATTACCGGAATATTTTCCTTTGCTATGTCCAAATAATGGTTTGGTTTTATTCTAATGAGTCTTCAATATTTGGTAAGCACAAACTAAAACCATATCATTCTGTATAAGGAAACACCCATGTACCATATTTGATGTATCAATATAGATTAGAAATCAACTCTTCCATATTCTATAGTAAGGACATGATTAAAAAATAATAATATATTCATTTCCTTGAAATTATTTTCACACTATTCTTACAAGATAAAATTGGATCCTTTTTAGTTAACATTGTGGGTGGATTAAATATCAATGAAAATTTATCAAAAATACATTGATAAAAACATAAAAACCCCAAAAATTATAAATTTTATTCATATTTATTTGTGTAATATAATGTTCCATAAGATCCATATTTGATACATCCACCAATATAGCCACTCATGATATTATATAACCCAAAAAAATATTTTTTGTAAACAAAATTAACACTAGGTCATTATTTCATTCAGCATTCCATTCAAGGGTATTTAGTACAGTTTTTATGTGATCTTCATCCTCTTCCATTAATTTAAAATATATAATAATATCATCTTTTAAGACTACCAAAAACTAATAGAGGTAATATCTAATGTATATATTTCATTAATACATGATTAAAATGTGAAAATTAGTAATTCCAATTAAAATCACTATAAATTCATAGTTTCCATTCATCATTTGTATGATTTTTTTTGGGAATGTCTTCAATATTTTTCTATAAAAAATAGTATATAGACTATGATCATCCATGGAAAAAAATTTGGGATACTTATAATTTTTAGAACATATCATCAATCTGAGGTATATGATACTTATTCTTGATTTTTATCTTGTTATGTTCTCAATAATCATGGAAAAGACGCATGGATCAATCAGTCTTCATAAGAAAAAGAATATCCTCACCCCTTTATGACTCACTGAAATGAATTAATCCTTTAATAAAATTCACCTTGAGTAATTTATATAATATAGATAATTCAATTTGTTCCATTATATATATAGTATTTGTAAAAATATTAACATCTATTTTGAGTTAAATTGAGAAATCAAATCGATAATTCAGTGGAAGGATAGACAAATATTCCTAAAATACATCAAAAAATTATCATAAAATCGTTATATATTCTATGTTTAGTTTCTCCCAAACCATGTGAGATAAACACTCCTTTAAAATATGTAAAAAGAACCTTGAAGTAGTTATAATTTCAATTGGAATCCCATATTTATCCACACATTTATATATGTTTTGAATATCTAATGTGAATTCCATTTAAAAAGAATTGATATGTTATTTATATAAAGAAATCCAATTCATGCATAAAATTAAATCAAATTCGTCTTTGAAATATAATCATAAGGAACCATATTCAAAAGTTCAATAAGGTATAGGATATTTATTGGAATAATTGTAATCCTTTAGAAGTTTCCATTGAATTTTATATTTCTTAGGATCAACACATTTATGACAACAAACTATAACTGGTTCATAAGATGAAATTTATTTCCATAAATAATAATATTCAATTATACATAATAATTCATTAAAATATTCCCTTATTTTCCAAACATAATTTTATATCCCAATTTTGAATCATTCTTATGGGTTCCACTTTCCAAATTTTGGAAATAAAAGAAATTGAGCATTCATACTTATATGGGCTCCTCCATTATAGGTCTTAATGAACTCAATTCTTCTCTCAGGTGGTGAGTTTGAAAGTTTTTTATAGTTCAGGTTATCTATACAGTAACATGGAAACTAATTAAGAAATATATAAATATATTTCACTTTATTAAATATCCCATTTGGATTCATACAATCCACACAATGTCCATCACATTCAATATTAACATGTTTAATTTTGGCTCCTACCACTGACTACATCTAAAAAACATAGTACTATCAATAATAATATTAGTGGGGAATCATATAATAATGACTTTAAAATTCATTAATGTATCAAAATCACATTAATAAATCATATTATAATAAAAAAATTATTTAATGTATTTTAATGTTAACACTAACATCGATGAAAAATAGTTTTCACCAAAATAGTGAAATAATATCCATTTTCTATAAACATATAAATCACGTATCATGTGTTATTAATGAAAATAAAATAAAATTAAAACATGTAATATCTAGAAAAACATATAAAGATAAAATTAGTGGTCTTAGTAATAAACATGTCCTAAAATTTCACCATCAAAAAATTATTCAGAAACAATCCTGATAAACAATAAGTTTTTTTATAAAAATAGCTTAACAAATTTGTAACATTCGAATAGAAACCACTATAAATATAGAAACAAATATTCAAATGAAAATATCAATAATATTCATGATAGTAATTATAAAATACAATCATGGGAATTATATACAATAGATACAAACAAATAGAGAATATGGAACACGTCTCATAGAATCTAGAGTGAGTGAAAATCCCATACATCAAGTTCAACATTCTTCTAAAGAGCTCTAAAATCTTGTATAATAAATTAGATTCATTTTAATTCCATAATAAAATCAGTAAATAAATTTATTTCAATAAATTAATCTCTTGTAACATTTAAAAACCCATTTAATAATAATTATATAATTAAATTGTTGTTTCTTGGTGTTATCTATTTATTTTTTCAAGGGAATTGTTGTCTTGTAGTTTAGTTCCTTGTAATGTGACCACAGTTCCATAATTTTCCAAATTTGTTCATGTTATAAATATTATATATATTAATTATATATATATATATATTGAATTATCAATAAAATAATTATATAGAAAAAAATATAAACCCCATTTTTGGAGATTGTAGGTCATACTAATAGATGAAAGTTGTTTTCACATTTTGAACAATGGAATGAAAGAAAGATAAATAAAAAATCCCCATTAATAAATAATTAAAATATAACATATATCATATATATTCATTAAATAACTTCTTATTATTAACCACTTAAATTTTAAATTCAAAAATAATTTTATTGCTTCATAAGGTGGTTAGTCCACATCCACATACAAGCGACCTTTTCATTTTCCAATGAATTTTTAAGTAAAATAGTAGATATGATATTATAATTACATAAAAAAAATTATATCATAGATATAATTAATAAAAATTAAAACCAACATAATAAAAAATCTATGAAATATCATGATGGGATGTTAATTATTTCACTACGTGGGGGTGGTAGTCCACACATACGTACAAGTAATAATTTTTGTTACCATTTTATGGAAAAGATAATGAATAATGGTTGATTAATAATCACAAATTTGTTTTAGTATATTTAGTAATATTATGTAAATATATTATTATGAATATCATATATTTAATGGAATTAGAATAAGATATTATGTAAAAGTGGTTGTGTATGATGATTACCTCTTCTTCAGTTAGACAACTTTCGATCCAACCATAAGGATCATGTGAATATAATTTTATGTATATTATAACATATAAATATAATTTAAATCTTAGTTTAAAAGATAATTTCATTGGGGTCTGTTAATCAAGATGGATCAAAGTATTATTAATATGATAAAATAATGGGGTCCTTTTCTAAGTGGTGGAGAGGACAAACATGGAATTTATTGAAAGATTAAAATGAAATAATGTAATACTTATGATAAATTATTAAAACTACCATAGATTTTATTTTTTGATTTGATGAGTTCTAAATATGTAAAAAATAGTATTTATTCATGTTTAACTAGAAATTTTATTGTATCCCTTGTTTTGAAAACCTGGTAATGTCGTTTTCACCTTAACGATTAAAATTAATTCACTATTTTTACTATTAATTACAACCCCAAATTAAGATTACCATATAAAAAATTTATTATTCTTTTTAAAAATATGAAATCCATTTTATCAAATTATATTAACTGATGTTACAAAGAAAAATTCAAATTAAACTTATTAAATGTGATAAAAAGCTCTTTTCTAGAAATTTTTTTCCCAACTATAAAATGTTTTTATACATAAACAAATATAAAATAATTTAAAATCACCTAGATTTTATTATTAAAAAATATAAATGAAATAATTTAAATTTCTAATAAATTTTAATTCAAAATTTAATATTTAAACATCTTTTAACAAAATGAAATTTATTAATAAAAATAATTTTTTTCACTTTAAAAAATGTAAATTATTTTGAAAAATTATAATAAATTAACTCTATGATAATTTTGACATGATTACATGTTTTTTTTGTTTTTTCAGATGGATTTTTAATTTTTTTTAAAAGTTATATTACATTATCAAAACAAATAAGGACCATTTCCTTGGAAAATTGTTTTTATTAAGAATATAATGACATTTTTAAATATTGAATACTTATTTTTCAATATATTTTCACGTTATAATATTTTTATACAATCATTTCTATATTTTTTTATTCCTATTCACTCATCCAATTCAATTTATATGATATAATTATATACTTTATCCTAGATCATATAGACTCGGGTTTAGATGAATCATAAGCTATCAAAGAATTGCATTTATTGGAATATAAATATTTAAAAATACCTATTTGTTACAATCTGCACCCTTAAAATTAATTTCACAAATGAAATTTTCTAATAATGATTCAAAAAAATGAAAATATATATGTTTCATCATTTCAGTATGCTCCAGAGTATATTTTTTTAATTTCTTATTCCCTCATATAACATTAAGCGCATGTGTAGTATAGTTATATAAAACTTTATCACTAGGATATGAGATTTATAATGGATGTCCTTCATTGGAAAGATCATGAAATAGTATTTAAAGCACTATGTTTAGTATATATGATGTATCTTGTATATACATTTTTTGAGAGATATGTGTAACACATCATGAACATGATATGGGTTTTGTGGAAGCACTGAGAAATAAGTTTACATCCCTATCTGTTCAAGAATAACAAAGGATTCAATATACGTTGTGCTGGAATTTATATTCTTACTAGATATCATAACATTTTACCATTGATAAATAAACTTTAATACCTTCTCATGATGATTCAATTCTAGTTTTTTATGATGATTATTATAATGAGATTTCAATTGATTCTAATAAATCCTTAGGATGTAAATGAACAGATTAAAAATTTTATTCCATTTCCCCATCTAACTTAGGTACCATTAGCCTTATTATGCTATGTTCATCCTAGATAATTTTAGTTCTATTATTCTATCAATAGAGTTATATATAAGGAGACATTTTAATTCTAATGTGAATTTTATTCTTATATGAAAAGTCATCTATTTAAAGGTGACGGTTTCAAAAACAATTGAAATTTTTAGAAGAAGACCTCGTCATATCTTACAGGGTTTAAATGGATCTCTTAGAAAAATAATATTTTCATAATGGTTAAATGACCTGAAACACAACCCTGAATTTAGTGTTTTTTGAAATCAATGTGACAGAAATAATGTAAACCACTAACCCTAGTAAGATAAAATATAATTTGGCGTAATATCAAATTATGAATCATTCTTAATGTATAATAGGCTATGATGATGGTGACAGAAATATTATCTAGTATAAATAATTTTTTTAATTTAATAAGGTGTTCAAATAATAACATAATAATATTTTGTTCATTAGATATTTTGGGGTGTTGGAAGGCAAAATCCTGTGTGATATTTTCCCATTCCCCTTCTGTTATGGGAAATGGTAATAAAATCTCCATAGGATTTTATCTTTTATCTTAAACATGCTATCATACCAAGAATTAGGATTCATACTCTAAAATATATTCTTCTTGTTGTCCCATTATAAATATTCTATGAGATTATTATATATCTTCATATACACAATATGAATAAAAAATAATGAATAATGAGTTTCATCCCAAAGATCTATTTTTAAACTCGATATTGATGATACACATACAAAATTGTTGATTCATTTAATTCCACTATTTTTAATGTATAAATCAAGAACCTTTTATACCTTCTTTGAAAAATGGACATCATATTTCTGCACTAACATGATATTCATATCAATATATGGTTGAATACTCATATTATAAAGAGAAAATTTATCCCATTCATTCGTGATTTCATGGAACATTTTTGGAAATCCCTAAATATTGTGACCTCTTGAACACATATAATCATTCATGAATTGTATGACTCAAAATAATCTTACACATTTTTTTCAGAGTATATTTATGAACATATAAGTTATAATATTTAATCAACTACAACTATATTCTCTTCCTCCTAAAAAGATTATTATAGGAGATTATAATATTTAAAATTCTATGATTGGAATATTTTTTACACCATTATCTATAATGATAATTCCATTATATCATTAATGAAAAAATTCCCACTACTGACCCAAAATCGTAGGGTGATTAATTTTTCTTTGGAGACTTCGATTGTTTTCAAGGCATAAACTAAAACATTAGTATTCTATAAGAGGAAAAATCTAATTCCCTTAAGTGATGTATCAGTATAGATTAAAAAATCATATCTTCTATTGTTTATGGTATGAACATGTTCACAAACTACCGATATACTTATCTCAATGAAATAGAATTCAAATTCGTCTGCAAAATAGACATGGATCCATTTTCAGTTAATAATGTGAGTGAATTAGATATCAATGTGAAATTATCCAAAATATATTGATAATAACCCACCAAACCCAGAAATCAATGGATCTCAAATGAAGTGATTGGTTAAAGAAATTTTTTAATAAGTTCCAAATTTGATAGTTCCATCTATATACCCACTCTTGATATTATATGACCCAAAAATGATACTTTTGAATCCCAAATCCAAACTATTTTAATTTTTCATGCAACTGGCCTTTCATTGGGTATTCAGTAAAATTTTCATGTGATGTTCTTATTATTCCTTACAATTTAGAATATATATAAATATCATCATTAAATAATACCAAAAAAGTAATAAAAGTAATATCTAATGTTTATATTCTATAAATACATGAGAATAATGGGAATATTAGTAATACCAAATTGATTCACGATAAATTTATATTCTTCTTTCATTATGCGTATGATTGTATTGGTAATGTCTTCACATTTTACCCTTAACAAATAGTATCTAGAAGAAGATAAATATATGAATAATATTAAGATAATCATAATTTATCAAACATATAATAAATCCAGGGTGTATGATAATTATTCTTGATTGTGATCTTGGTATGTTCCCATTAATCAGTGAGTAGATACATTGATATATCATTCTTGTAAACAAAAATTAGAGGATTACCCATTGGTGACACACTTGAGTAAATGAGTCATCTATCAAGATTCATCATTAGATATTTATATAAATATAATAACTCAATTAGAATCATTTTATAAAGAGTATTTTAAATAGTTTTAGCATATAGTATAAGTTATTTTGATAAATAAACATCTCAAATCAGTTGAAGACTAGAAAAAAATTCTTAAATAACTTCAAAAAAACCCTACATAGTCAGTATATATTTAGTTTTTAGTTTTAATATGACCATTTGAGATAAAAACATATTTCAATTAGGAGTAAAAAACATTAAAATTTATATAATTTACATTTGAATCTCATATTTATCCTCACATTTATAAATATGTTTGTAATATGAAATGTGACATTACATTCCTTGGAATTTCTAGGGTATTTATATAATGAAGTCCAATTCATTCCCATAATAACATCAAATTCATCAATAAAAATTGTTTCATTAGGAACATACACTGAATGTTCAATATGATTAAGGATATTTAATTGACTATGAGATATTTATACGTTTCTTTTTATGGAATTTTATATTTCCTTGGTTACCCATATTGAATACAGTGAACTATAAATGGCTCTATAAGTTTAAATCTTGTTCCTTCTATCAAAAATAATTTATTTTTCTCCACAATTCATTGACATATTCCATTATTTAAAAAAAATAAAACATTTTTCCATTATAATGAATCATTATCAATGTTTCCAATTTTTGAATTTCTAACATTAATGAAAATGGGAATTCATTTCTATATGGGCTCCACCATTAGAAGTCACAATGAACTATATTTTTCTCTTAGGTGGTGAGTTTGAGAGATTTTTATAGTCAATATTGTTTATAATATATTATGTAAACTGAAAAAGAAAAATCAAAATATATTTCAATTCATTCAAAAAACTATTTGGATTTTTATAATCCCAACAATTTCCTTCGCATTCCATGTTAACACTGTTAAATTTGGCTCCACCCACAAATTGAAACTTAAAAACATAATATGAGGAATAATAATAATAGTGGAAATATTATAATAATAAAAATAATTTATATGATGTCTAAATCATTACACCTTATTTTCAATATTTTATATTATTTGTTAAGACATGTTCATTCATTATCATCATCTATTCATATACATAAAAATTATTTTAACAAAAAATATGAATTCACAAAATAATATCCCCTATTAGTTTTAAAGAAGGTGCATAGTTAGGGAAGACTCAATCTTTATATGAATGATATATGATATACACCTGACTACATATTTTTAGGGTTATTACCAATATATTCATCTATATTAATACAAAAAATAATTTTAGTACCTTCTCAATAATACTTTCACAGTAATGACAAAAACGTTTTTTCCCATAACATATGAATTTATCATATGCAAAAGATTACCTTATTAGTTTTCACTAAAGTGTTCTCATCCATGATTTATATTTCAAATAAACCTTGTTATTATACCAACTATAGTGAATGATACATCTCATACACAGATATTACATCTTATTAGATTAATATTCAATACATAATATTGTGATCCATGCTAGAATTGTACAGTCATAGTGTTAATGGAACCATGAATCCAAGAACACATTATTCATAACATATATTAATCTTATCCCATAATTTAATTCACATATATTACCCTTCAAATAAATATCATACGTTAAATCATTATTTATGACATAGGTAAAAGAAACATGATAAAAGGATTCATCAAATGCTTAATATGGGTAAACAAGAGAAATATTGATGATCAGTTAAACATAACATCAGAATAAGGGTATGAGAGAATTATATTAACATTTTAAAAACATGAATAATATTTCATGGATAACAATTAGGAATGAATTCCTAAATCTTTGTTATGCGTAAGACATTAATCATAAAGTAACCAATGAACATTATCCTTGAGAGTATAAAATTATCATAAGATACACATTTTTGGAATTTATGTAGTCATAAAATTCATTTCTGTATTCCGGGATCACTACCTAGACTGTCATTGTGGATTTGGAAAACTCCCCATTCCATAATATCTGTTGTCTTGTTTGACTTCCAAGACCATCATAGTGGAAAATGTCCCTTTTTGATCTGTTTTGAATCCCAATTTCAGTCATTATTATATCCTAATATATCAATCTTTAACTAATAAAATTGAGGGATATATAATTTCAATCCCACACATTTCATTATAAAATTCATAAAAATATGTCATATATGATCGAATACTATTTTTCATTGAATAACCATGTAAATGAAATTATTTTCATAATCATGGTATCATTTTATCACAACCAATCCCGTCGAAAATAAAAAGGATTCAAAATGGATTCATCACAATATAAAGAATGAAATCGAAAGAAATCAGTTTTAAAGAATCGTCCTTGATTAATATTCATCATAATACAACATAATAACGAATTTGATTTTATTATTGGATCATATACCCAATATGGAATAATTAATATTATAGGAGGTTATCTTATATATATAATACTTTTATAATATAACTACAACATTTCATGAGAAAAATTATAATTTTATTTTAAAATCAATTATTAAAAAAATATTTTTTTCCAAATATTATGTGGAGAATATTATTTGAGTAAACAATTTAGATCATGTAATAGAAGCTTCCAATCATTGGGATATCCAGAAAGTGAAAAATTCAGTTCATTTCATGTATGTCAAAATAATTTTTCCATTCACATTTTTGTTAAAAAGTAAAAAACACTTCATGCAGAATACAAATGTAAAAATCATTTTTAATAAATTGGTAAATAACTAAATAATTTTTAAAAAAACATATACAAATTATATGATTATTTTAGAAATATTTCTTAAAACACCTTAATTAATTCATGTACATAGATGAAAAATATTTTTCGACTCAATACAAAAACAAAATTTGTTTTCCCAAAAATAATTCATTCATTTCATTGGGTAATTAAATATATAAAATAAAAAAAGACATTTTATATCAATAAATAACTATAGGATTATATAATTAAAGGGATTATTGAGATATATGTCTTAAAATTACATCATCATAAACTTAATCATAATCAATCGTTATTAACAATGAGATGTAACATAAATACCTTACCACTTTGTAAATATTAAATGAAAACATTATGAATGAGAGAAACATAAATTGATATGTAAATCCCCCTAATTATTAGGATAATAATCATAAATTAAATTCATTGGATGAATATACACCACATCAATGAAATATTTGATTAATATGTCATGTCTCTCTCTAAAACTAAATGTGAGATAAAAATATCTTACTAAAAGATAATCATTCATTGAAATTTCTATATCATAATGTATAAAAATATTATATCTATTATAATTATAATAAAAAATAAATTATAAACTTATAATGTCATATATGATACACTAATAACGTTTCCACTCTAATTTATCCCTAATTTTTTTTATTAAAATCATCGTTTTGGATGTTAACTCTTTTGTTTTCATTATTAATTTTGGTTCCGTAGTTTTGATTCATATACTTGGATCCTGGTTTATCTCTTACATAATTTTAATCCTGACATAAAAATCATATATATATATATATATATACATATTTAGGGCCAGCAATAAAAGTTAATGATCAAAAAATTATTGAAACTATTCATGGAGATGGTTTTCCATATGTACCTAGGAACAATGTTTTTTACATTTAGATAAATGAAATGAAAGAAAGATAAATAATAATTCAAAATTATGGAATTATTATTATATCATATGTAATAAATATATTATTTAATTATATCCTTATTACCATCTATGAAATTTATAAATGAAAATCACATCACATAGCTTTGTGGAGGATGTAGTCCACACATAAGCACAAGTGATATTATCATTTTCCAATGGATATGAATGATAGAATTAAGGTACTATATTATATATAAAAATAACAATAATATCATAAATATAATTTATAATCATTAAACACGTCATTATAACATAATAAAAATGTTTATGATTGGAAATATATCATATCCTTAAATGGAGGCGGTAGTCCGCACATATGCATGATTAATATATTCACTTACCATTTTGTTGGAAAAGAGAGAGAATATTGTATTTTCAAATATCATAATAAAAATTTATTATATTGAATACTATTAAGTAATTATATGATTTTTAATACCACAAATATTTTGGTGGTAGAAGAAAGAACAATTTGAAAAATGACAGGAATAATGAATACTTATCCATTGATTGGCATCTGTTAGATCATTTCTTAAGGATCTACGGAATGATCTTTTAAGAATAAAATAACATATAATTACTATATAGAGAAGTGTAAAATTTATTTTTTCCTATTTTTATTGGTATATATGGATAAAAGTATTATAAATAAGAGAAAATATGGGTTCCCTTTTCACTACTGGAAAAATACCCTATACCAACGGTTTGGAACCATTGGTATAGGCCCTCAAACCGTTGGTATAGGCTATACCAACGGTTTGGAGGACCGTTGGCAAGTAAGTCGTGAAAATAGGTCTATACCAACGGTTTTGGGAAAACCGTTGGTATAAGTAATATGAAAACCTATACCAACGGTTCTCAAAACCGTTGGTATATGTATTTCAAAAAAAACATTCTGTGGGATTTGATCCCAGGACCTCTAGTTTATAATTGAATGACTTAACCACTAACCTAACATGACTTTTGTGAACATAATTTCATAAATATATATATATATATATATATTGTTATAATAATTTTAAATTTTGATTTATATAATGTTCTCGGTAAGAAGATTCGATAAAAAATCGAAGGACCTATACCAACGGTTTGGGAAAAACCGTTGGTATAGGTCCTATAGGTCCCCCCTATACCAACGGTTTGTCCAAAACCGTTGGTATAGGTCCATATAAGTGACCTATACCAACGGTTTTGGCCAAACTATTGGTATAGGTCCAAATTAATGAACTATACCAACGGTTTGGCCAAAACCGTTGGTAAAAGTCATATTTCCAGTAGTGTTTATATGTTGTTGGGGGGAGGGGTGGACACCTTGGAATTTCTTAAATGATTAAAATATACTAATGTCACACTCTAGGGTAATTATTTCAAATTTCAAAATATATTATTTTTGGGATAGAATTAGGTATATATATTAATAACCAATATAATTTAGATAAGTTTTATTTGAATGTATACCATTATCTCTTTGTTTAATCCCTCTAGTAAAATCCTTTACACATAGTCTCTGAAACTTTTTTATTATTTTTACTATATATTATGAAATCAAATTAAGCTAATCCAATTGAAAATATAAAATATGATAATAATAAATATTTAAATAATTTTATCAAATTAAGTTCAATTGTGTTATTAATTTTAATTTAATATTAAACCCAAAAAAATGTGATGAAAAGTATTTGCAAATATAAATGTTTTACTATGAATAAAATGTTTTTATAAGAAAATATAACATAAACTTATTTACAATAAAAAAAATTTATTACTCATAATATATATTATAATAATTTACTTTAAAAAATTTTCTAATAAAAAATATAAATTTTTTAAATTCTTTAAACAAATAGATAATTTCAAATACAAATTAGAATTTTAAAAAATTCATAAAAAATTCAATTTTTTTGGTAAATAATAAAAAATAAATTCAAAGATAATATTAAAATGATTATTTCAAAAATTATTTTCATGTTTTCAAACTAATTTTCCAAATATAAAGGATTTGAAAAATATTACACCACCACAGAATGTAATAGAAACCATTTTTGATTATAATCTTATTTAACAAGCATATAATGACTTGAATAAAAATTAAATACTTATTTAACAATATAGTTGACTTATCAAATATTAATATTCAAAATTGTTAAAATGGTGTTATTCAAACTCATTCCTATAATTAATGGATGGGATATAATGAAATAATAAATCATGGTTTATTTTGACTTGGGTTTTTGTCTATCGCAATCTATTGGGGAAATTAAATTAAATTGATGAAAAATATACCTTCAAATATTGGGTTGTTAAAATGTTCTATCACGATTCATGAATTTAGTAACGATGTGATATGTTGAGTGTGATAATATTTTAAGAGTGCTGCCTTAAATGTGATATATGTAATGGGTTTCTTGAGTAGCCTTATAGAAATTAGGAAAATTAGGATGGGTGAAATATTAGATTGAAATTGGATTTTATGGGCTGGTCATATGATGTATAAACTAATTTATGTTCTTAACCAAGGGAGAAATAATAATTAACCATATGATGGTCAATCCATCTAATTGTTTAGTGTATACGATGAGTCATAGATGATCATTATAGCAAATTCACCATGTGTGGGGTGACTTAGGAGACAAAATTGTAATAAATAACATTGACCAATGATATTAAAATATGAATATATGTTAATTAGAACATTGGTTAGAGAAATGTATGGTTAAGATTTAATGTATCTATTATGTAATGATTTGTATTAGAGTTACTAGGATATAAACATGGGGACTATATCACCAAAGAGATTTTATTTATGACTGATAGTTTTAACCCCAGATAACCAAGCCCCATCGAGTTGATCATATTTTGTGACATATATTATTTATCCATGAAACAATTCAAATATTAATTTTAGAAATACATTAGGATATTTCACACATTTGTTCCAATGGGTTATTAGTGATGATAAAGGGTTTTAAGAATTTTTTTCATGATTATTATAATTATCATGGTTTATTATATTTATGATTCTATTCTGTATTCACTAAATAGAGATAGATAAATGTTTTATTCCACAACACATATGATGTTTTTTGAAATTATGTGGTTATTATCCAAACCAATATAATTTATATTCCCTCTTACATAGTTGTAGGAAGACTGAAGCTATATCCAATTTTATTATTACATAAGATAATTAAGGTGGTTTGGAAATTGAATCATATTATTGTCAAGTTTTTTATGAGATTATAGCAGTTAGGCTCCATGAAAACCTATTATCCAAGGTCCATTCCCATGAACATCATTATACAATTAATCCATTAACCGCATCTTGATTGAGAATATTCTTAAGACTCTCATTATAGTGATTTTCCCAATACTATAGGTTGATTGATGATATTATTGAGCTAATAAGAATACTATATGTTCATGCATTACAAGTTTGTCAAATTTATACCCATTTCTATAGTGTATTTTTTGGGAGGATGTTCATATAAACAGTAAAGAAACTTCATCCACATATATGGAAACCAATAAACAATATTATGATATTTCACATATGGTAAAACATTTTAAAATTATGTTTAATAGGATAACATTGGTTGATGCAGGTATGGTTCAACCATATATGAGGCTTCTAATGTACTTGATTGTACAACATGTGTTTTACATGCAATTATTTATGGATTTTATATCATCTATTATATACAAGATCATATATTATGGTAATATTGAGAATACATTTACATTCTTCCTATAGAGACATATACTATTATCGTGAATGTGATTATTGGTAGATCTGATTTCTTTATGGTTATAAGATAGGTCTAGGAAAAATTATAAATCATATGTGACCAGGAAAGGGTTACATGACAGGGATAGGTAGATAGTTATGAGGTAATTATGTGGACTAATAAAAATATACATGTTTTTCAATTTCTTCTAGTACGTGATCCATTTTTATGATGTCCCTAATTGGTATTATTCCTTTGATGAATTATAGTGTACTATAGAATATATATATATATATTTGTGTATGATGTAGAATTTTGTATAGGATTATATTACCACTATATATATATATTATGGATTTATTTTTTATTTACCTAATTTTTTATGTAATTATATCGAGGGTAAATTATCATTATGACATATTATCAACCCCTTTCACTAATTAGTATCCTTTTATATATATGGAGGTTTTCTCAAGGCATGTAGTGATTCACTATTTTTTTATATAAATGGATACATAGTTTAGAACATTAGAAAGTGGTATCATAGAATTTCAATTATTGTTTCCTTCATTTATTAATTATTTTGATATACCCAGGACGGTCATAAAATTTTTTGGATGTTTTATTTTTGCATATTAATCACCAATATAGATATGAATCCATGTAACAGTAGAGTTGATATTATGTTCATTTTTTTATGTTGGGTCATCTGATATGTTATTATTTCTATGGTTCTGGATTACATGTATATTTATGGTCTGTATTGGAATGATACTTTTCTATATCTATAATACATGCCCTGTAGGTTCACTTGCCATGTGAGTGGATGTAAAAAATTGAGAAAAAAATTTATAAAAAATAAATTATCTCTATTAATGTAAAATATTTTATGATAGTTTTTTTTGATTTTTTCTCGACTAACATAATAGTTGGGTCTTACCTAAAAAACTGAACATAAATACTTCATAGATATGCATTGATTTATTTAAAATATTTTTTAATACACCAGGATGTTATGATGTTGAATGTTTATTAGTTATAAAGTTATATATATTTCCCACTATGATAGGGAACTATATAGTGTGGGTGTTAGAATATGGTTATACCAAGATTCATATAAGATAATGTCATGAATGTTTCTTAATGGGTTATAAATTGGATATGATATATGATTTATAGACATTAATATTACCCAAGATTAATGGGATATAACCCTGAGTGTATTGAGTTTAGTTCTAATGTTGAGTGGTTGGGTGCATTTCTTTTTTTTTTCTTGAGATATGAATTGATATTTGAGGATATCCCATGAGAGTGGGAACATCCAAGAGAAATGGATTCTAGAAGATCTGATAATTATGGGTAGATTATTATAATGATAGGAATGACACATAGTGAATGTGTTATGGAGTAAATTTCAGATGTATGTCGAATTCATTCTATATATATAATAAATTGGATAATTATATTGGTTCATGTGAGATGCGATTGATATGCATGTGTTTCATGGTTAATTTATATTGAATGTGAGAATTATATAAATGGGATATACCTATTGGAGAAATTAGATGAGTTTTACTGAACAGTTGTATGAATTAGTAGTCCCATTAATGAATTATGATTAACAGAAAATAGTTTCAACTACACACCATAGTGAGAGTTATTATTTAATCAATCCCTTTTTATGGGGAGAAGAGTGAGAAAACCACTACCCATGTGATATATGGGATTACTTCCACTACTATAATTGTCCATGGATCAAAAAAATTGAAACCTACTAAAAATTGTAATAATATGTGAATAAATTTGTCATTGGATTTGTAGAATTTTAAATTTAATTTTTGTATTGTGTGTCTATGAGTTTATTTAGAATAAAAAATCATTAAAAAATAAGTGTGTTTTTAGAAATTTTAATTCTTATTTAAATTTACATTTTTTATTAGTTGTATTAACATTGATATTCCTCTTCTCACCTATTTAAATCATGATCCACTTAAATGAAAATCTCTTTATCACCATCTATACAACTGATATCTCAACTAATTACCAACTATAGAGATTTGTAGTTCAGAAATTATATATAATGTGTATTTGATTTATTGATCTTACATAATTATATAACAATAATGAATTCATTGCTCTTATATATATTGACCAACACACTCAATTGTATTGGAAATTTTATAAAATACAAACGTCTTGTGTGTGATACCCTAGAATAAGATATGTATGATTTTTATTGAATAAATTATCTGTGACCTCACAATATTAATAGTCAATATGTATTCTAGTTATATAAAATATATAAAACATGAAAAATAATTCATTAACAGGGGTGGTGGATGTATCATTCCCCAACCACTCATGATTTAGTGTTCCATCAATTATGTGATTATAGTATGAGAAGGAAGAAGTGAAATATCTAGTTTGAAACACCTAATTAATTTATAGTTTCTATAACTCATAATTAAAAGTAGAAAAAATGGTAAATGATAAAATTTTAAGATGGTACAATCTTTTTATTATCTAGTAAGATCAATCTTCACATTTTGAGGGAAAATAATATCATCACTAGCTCAGTTGAAAGAATTGTTCCATTGATACCATGAATATTCTATTATTATTCAATTTTTAGCACACCATCTTCTTAAAATTCATCTCATGTACTGACCAACTGGTATGGATTCTCAAAATTATAATATCTCAAATCCTTTATTTAATATAAAACATTAACATTCACTTAATATTCTCTTACAATCTGATAGATGATGCTTGGAATAGTTGGTGAGGAACTTTCTAATTTTGGTCAATGAATAGAATGAAATATAATTTTTGTCGAGAAAATATTTATTATTAGAATTTAAAATTTTAATCAACCTGTGGTCCAAACATACGAATGTCTAGATTATTACATATAAAATTTCATTGAAAAATAATATCCTTCATATTATTTACTCCTAATTTCAACTTATACTAATAATTTATAATCAACCATCATCATGTGTAATGTATTAAAAATCAAATATATACAAAAATCATAGAAAAATATTACAATAATGTCATTATTACAAAGATAAAATATCTTATATAACCAAAATAAATAAAATTCTACAATGAATATAATATTATGTATCCTTAATGATCCTCTTAGTGCATTAGGTATCCCAAATATTGAGAAAAAAATTATTATATGTGTTAGTTTATTGAATTTTAAAAAGGATATGATATTACACATGTGAAATACACGTCAAAAGTATATTGTGTCAATAAAATTTATAAAACTAAAAAATTATAATTTTATAATAAAATTTCATCAATAGTGAAAATATCTCACATAAACTCAGTATGTGAAATTATATAAATTTAAAAAATATTATGTATCATTCAACCTTCTCTAAAAATATATTACATGTCACCTTATACATGTAAATTATATTATAAATCAACATTCACATGATTCATCAAAAAAAATAATTGATTTCTATCCTTCCTAGTAAAATTATCGTACATATGAACACAATTTGGGAAAATATGTCACTTATGGCTTCCCTATTTCAATTTTATAACATCTCCTTAATAGAAAATGTCATATGTTATCTTCTGAACACATTTTCATTTTTACTCATCCTAACACTATCAAAATCACTTAAAACACATGGAAATCACATTCTCAGCATATTTTTTATTGAACAGAATTTTATAATTATGAAATCAGTTAAATACCAGAAATATATTTTCCAATATAATATTTATTTCTAAATTAAAAATTTTCTATGATTTAAATAATTTATACCAAATTTAGTCAAAGTAAAGGAGAATATTCTCTAAATTATTGAAATAAAATTTAAAACATTATAATTTGATCACTCCCCCACACATAGTATTTTTTTCAAAAGTATATATTGGTTTCACTTTCTTTTAAAGAAAGACATAGTTCTATGATAGTGAAATGATCGGAATGTAGTGAAATTATTATTTAAACATTTGGAACAAATAGAAAAGACCATTCATTTAGTTGTTACATTTCAATGTAATTTTCAACACTTCTGTAGAAATTATTTTTTGTAATTCATATATATATTCTTCCACTAATTTATCTTGTCTATAATTAGACATACCAATCCATACACTTTTCAAATTAAAACATTTTGGATATTTCTTATTCATTTTTGTGAAAAGAACTTATTAGATGATGATAACTAAGCCCAAAACAAACCATCCATATAAAGTAACTATCCCCTAAGAGTGAGGTAATAAATGAAAAAATGGGTAACAATGTCATAGGTTAATATAATACTTAAATAATGTATTACCCATACAAATATTTTCTTTACTAACTTAGAAAAACTTATTGATTAGTTTTCATTTTCTTATTTTATTTCAGTTTAGATCTATTATTAAATTTTCCTTCATAGATGATCCCTAAGGTTATAATGAATCAAAGTAGATAAGATACATATGGTATGATCAAAATCATAATTTACTCGAGATATAATTTATTTTTTTATATGTTATTTTGCATTGATATTCAGATCGATAATTCTAAACTAAATGTATCTTTGGTTCCCATATTGACATTGTTTTTATATAATTGTGTAAGTGTAATGAAATTTTATATCCATATTTCAATTATAATTTAAATTTATAAACTAAAAAAATTAATATTTAAATATATTAAAGCTATTTTTATCATGAAAATCTTTATCCCCTATACCCACACATTTCCCAGGCATTATATTCAATTTATTTCACCTTGAAACTACCAAAGAAACAATGAATATAATTTTAGTTTCTAAACATGTTTAGAGGAATGAAAAATCTTGGTGGAATTTAAATATATATTTCTTTACTATCATTGAATCCTCAATGGAGCTTTTTAAAATGTCTTCATGAAATTACATCAGTAACTACATATTTAGATTAAATTGTTTTTTAATTGTGCACCTCTGATCCTACCTAATCTAAAATTACATGTTTATTTAACTATGAATGGTTTTTTCCAGTTTTAATAAATATTACTAGATATAAAGTTTATCTTAGAGAAAGATAACATTACTTTATCAGAAATATTCATTTTCTTCCCCGTAATGAGTTTTTCCTAGATAAACCTATGTTTTATTTTTCATTAAGGAGTTATCAAAATATTCTCTTCTCAGCTCCACTACTTCCATAATTTGGAATATCCCAAATATTTATCTTTATTGAATTTTATATTCACATTTTTTAAAATGATTTATTATATTACTAAAGTTCAATATGTCGGTGAAATTTTCTACAATAATTTATTTTGAAAGACGACTTACCTAAGGGGTTTTAAGGATGTTCTTGAAACCCATAATGAATCATATAGTATTTCCATTTTAGTATTATTTGATGGGATTAACCACACTTTTATAATTAAATTATAATTATTATTAAGATACCTTACCCTTACTATTTTTTGGAGTGTAGGTAGTGAATATTTCGGGTGCACTGGATGCACTGGTAGGGGCATGGCCAACAAAATATATTTTTTTCATAATCAGTGACTAATCTGATATGTACATTGATGGATAACACTGTGAAAACTATAATTGAGTCATATATTATTCTACATGAGATCAATGAAACCAATTATATTATATTCATATAATTATTGATATTTAATATAAGTATCTAATGGATTACGTTATTACGAAATCTTTCATTGTTATAGAATATGTCAATGTATTTATATCATACATAGTTTATTTCACAATAATGAAGTGTAGATACAATCTATATATGGTAAAAACAAGTAATAAGAACCTCCAAGCATTACCATATAATTCTATGAGTGATTTTAGAAAATATCCAAACCCTTGCAGCATTCCCAATAGATAACTAGGGGAATAAATTCCAAAAAGGATTATACATGATCTATCTTTAATTGATATGGTTTTGGATGAGGAATACTCTTTATTATTAAAATAATTATTGTATAGAGGTTTCTCTATGTCATTAGATAATCCTCCATATTCATTTTTTAAAACGAACACAATTGGAAATAATTCTAGTCAAAAATATTATAATTCAGTTTAAATAGTACTTCGATTGAAAAATAATAATTACACATGCACCATAGTTATTTCCTTTATCCATACAGAACAAAATTTATATTATTATAATAATAATATTTTTATTATTTGTTTCTTAATGAGTGAAATACGAGTTAATATATCTTATTTTTCTATGGAACAATAATAATAGTTTTCCATTCCTTAATGTTTTAACGGGGAAAAATAAGAACTAGTTATTTAATAAATAAATATTACAATATTATTTAAAATAAATAATAAATACTATATTCACTAAATATTAAATAAATAAATAATAAATATTACTCACTAAAAATATTCTAAAAAATTACTACTTATTGAATATATGTGATCGAGAAATCATGAATAATTATTAAACCACATACACGAATAATATTTATTCATAATTCGAAATAATGTGTAATACTAAATATTTAAATGATATTTTATATAATCGTTGTGTTTGACACTCTATGATTCTTTTTTAGTGTCATTAGGTGGTGTCACTGAACTTCCATGGTTAACATATTTCAATATTCCATGGCACCAATAGTGAAATAAGATGATGTTGCATGTACATAAAACTTCACATTAAAGATTTTAGTGTAATATATATATATATATATATATATATATATATATATCTTTAATAAATAAATTTTCAAATTTGATTAATCAACTTATGTGATCAATGTTTTATTCTTTGACTTTCTGGAAATAAACCATCCCATATAACTCCCTTAATGTGGATTTATTGATTTTATTTTATTCCTATAAGAGGGCATTAGATATCAACTTCTGTTATGTAATATGGTAAAACAATAATTTTTCAAATTATTAATTAATATAATATTACTCATCATGAACCAATCATTTCTTACTTCACCAAGAGAATATAGAATCAAAATTTATTTCAATACATTGATATATCTGAGTAATAACAATCATTAATAATAAAATTAATGTCTGAGGTTAAATAAACACATCAAAAAATAGGAACATCCAATGAAACAAATAAATGAGGATTTCATACTAGAGGTTCATGTTCTCATAGTCTTATGCACAAGATATTTCTATGTGACCTCAATATGAAAGGTTACCTCAGATACCTATTTGTATCCACCCCAAAGAGTGTAAATAATTTCCCCATCAAATGTTATCACCTAGATGTAGCTTATATGTTTAGGAATTTTATTTTGTAACTTCTCAGCTATCATCATAGTGTCGAATGAAAATTACCATTCAATGGGATAATTAGTCTCAAATAATTATAACATTCTATATAATGTAGAATAAAAATAATTATGTCATAATAAGATTATTATTATTAAAAAATGAGTTTTTTTACTAATAAATAACTCAAAAGAAGGTACTATAAAACCAACTCCATTAGACTCCCACATGCAGTATAGATACCTGCTAACAACCTCTAGTCTAGTTGGTCTCATTTAATACACATTCTTCTAAAGAGACAAATATTTGGTGTATTGTTCCATTATGATTTCATTCATGGAAACTATACTTAATGTAACTATATTTATCCAAAAGAAATCTATCATGGGGTGAAATTTATTTATTTTGTACTTTTTCCATTTTGTGACCATATCCCATGTTTAATAGCCAGCACTATTGTATTATCATAATATAATAGGATTTGGAATTTAAAAATCGGTATCAAATAAATCATTAGACATATTATTATAACCAAATAGTTTATCTTGCTATATCAAAATAATCTATATACATGGACTTCATTATAGAATTAGTGTCATTTGGATTCATTGAACTCTTCTAGATCATAACTCCTCCATTAAGATTGAAGAATTATCCCGAATGTGATATCATATTTCTCCAATCTGTTTTTTATTATAGAGTCAAGATAAAAAATGATGAACAACACCCCTTCTCATATATATATAAATATAGAATATCCTTATCTCTTCTCATATACTTAATGAGGACCCTACTAGTAGACCAATTTTGTTCATCTACATCATCTTGAAATTTACCTAACATTACCAAGGTGTAAGAAACCTCATCAATAGAATATAACATATTATACATGATTGATCCTATCAGATTTTCATATGAGATCAAAATAGATATCTATTTCTACTCTTGTGTATTAGTGAACAATTTTTTGGAAATATACATTCCATGTCACAGTAGATCAGATCCAATATTATATTTATCCATACTATATCTCTTTAATAAATGTCCAATTATTTCATCTTAAAATTAGTCTAGGTAGAATCAATGATACAACAAGAATGACATTGATCCCTATAATTTAGGATACTTCACCTATGACCTTCATGGAGAAGCAAATGTTTAGCTAGTATTTAATTGGATATAAGTCTATTTTATCAACTATGATATTTAATATTTCATTGACAAATACTATAAGGATATTGACTACACTACAACTAAACATCAAGTATACATATGAATAAGATTCGTCAATATTGAAAACCTATAAAACTATATCTTCACCGAACCAAGTACTCCATGACATAAAGGCTTAATTTAATACATAAACGGATCTCTTGGTATCTCATTTCATTTTGGAATTTCTTGGAGTAATAAAACCATTTAGTTGCATCATATATAAATTTTCCCAAATGTTCCTATTAAAGAAACTAGTTTTGAAATCTATGTAAAAAAATTCATAGTCCTGGTAATCTACTATTTTTATTTAAATTTTGATGTATTTAAACATAAATATTATTTAAATGATTCATTTTATTTAATTCCATGAAACTAATTAATTCCCTTCACTACTAGACATTTCTTTCAGGTATTTAATTTACCTTCAATTCATAATTTTATCATGAATAGTAATTAACACCCAATAACCTTTACCTAAACATACAGATCGTCTAGAGTACAAACATTATTCTATCAAATTGAATTTATATACGAATTAATATTTTCCTATATTGTAACTTTTGATCTCTCTAACACATATTCTTAGGTGAGAGGATCTTTATTTTCAACTAATACTCTTTTAACATCTTTAATAACATGAAAACCATATCATTTAGATTCTCTAACCTGATAAGAGCTTCAACTTATTACCTATGTATCAAAAACAACTTACTATATGGGGATCTATAGAATCTATTTCTATGTGAACTATTTTTTATCAAGAGCATTAATATAATTGAAATTTATCTTTCTACCACTAATATTTTTGACAATAATCTCCCTATAATGATATATGTATTTATTGTGATATTAAAATTATTATCTGAGTGATTGTATAAATAGTTTCCCCATGTTTTCTTTGGATACCCTATAAGGGCACAAATCATGATTTAGAGTGATAATTATATTTCTAAGATGGACTAAAAAATGCATCCCATCCCTATTCATGAGTGTGTGAAAATAAAAAATTAGTTCCATGAATTAACTCATATGGAATACCATTTGACTCTATAATTGGTACTTAGTTCAGAATTTGGAATGCGACATATATAGTGTATCACTAAAAGTATACTAGAATATCATCATGAATTATCATCGATCGTAATATATTATTAAAATAACATGTCCATGTTTAAGTAATAACATTACACATTGGTTTATAATGTATAGTGAGTTAGGATAGAATCCCAATATCCAATAATACTTCAATTAAATATTCATTTGAATACTCAGTAAATCAACTAGATTGAAGCTATATTATCTTTTTAAAATTTTAATTATCTACTACATATATTAATTCGTTGATTTTACGAATGAAATCAGACATATACCTCATCATGTAGAAATAAACACATCCACTCAGTCCTCCAGTATAATTTATTAAATAAGAGTATCCAATTCCAAATTAACCTAGAAAAGGTTTATGCATATCAGTGTATAAAAATACTAGAAGCTTTGTGTACCTTTCAACCTATTCACCTATTAGTGGTTTGGTTATATTTCATTTTGAACAAGCATGTAATCTTTTAAGTGGTCTGAGAGAAAAGGAGTCTAAATAACGATATTCATAGAACATTTTTAAATGATTATCATTTATAAAGCCAAGACATTTATGCCACAAATGGGTCCTATTTACGTTGTGTTAATATGATTCATTATCAATTTCAAATATTTAGATTTAATAATTTAACACATAAATACCATTATTTAGTTATTCCATGCAAAAAAAGATATGTAGAAAAATGATTCATTATATACTTTCAATTTATAAAATACATCAATCCATTTCATGAAAATAAATAGATATGATTTATTTAGTAACACATAAAAGAAAATAAATTCCATAAAAAACATTCCACTTGGAAATAGAATATGGTGGTCTCTTATAGACAAGGATGAATGTATCAATCTATTTTTATGCATGAAAATCCAACTATCCTCAAGAAATATTTTTGAATTCACTTTTTTTCTATCATTTTGATACAAATATGAGATCCTGATGATATATATAATTCCCAATGTATAGATATTAAAATATTACACTTGAAAAAAATAATCCTTTACTGCTCCCTCTATTTGGGGTGATGTTAATCTTCTAGTGGCCTAGTTTTCCAAATGAATACAACAATGATTATTTTTCCTAAAACAATATCGAGGCATTATTAATATTATATGGATGGTTCATAGGATAATTATACTCCCAATGAGTATTGATCCTCTAATAATTATTCATTCTTTTCTTATTGAGCATTTGGACTGTAGGTTTTCCATGCCCCATGTCCTTTTAAACATGGTCAATGAGAGTATGAAGATCATAAAAAATCCCTAATACGGGATAATAATATTGGTACTAGGTAAGGATGATATTGGTGTGTTGATCATTAGGAAATTTAATATGCAAGTTGTCTAAGAAATCTATGTAGCCAATCTTCTAGACTATAGATGGCCCAGTTGGCACAAACTATCAACACATGAATGTGTACTATGAATTGTAGACCAAAAAAATATCTTGTCTCGTATTCTCTTTATATATATTTTGTTAGCGACACATCATTCTAAATGAATCCATATCCAATTTTTTAGAATCTAATTAGACATGTATGATAGAATGAAACATTAGACATCTGTCAAATCATTTAATTTTTTCTCTTATAGATACAATCCTTCGTCACTATCCCTATGTCTCTGTGAGTTAGGAATTGGGTTTTCCATCACATATAATCTCCATTCACAAAATAGAAAAATGTGAAAACTCAATTTCAATTTATGAAAATTTTCACTAGGGATAAAGATATCCTCATCATGTATTGAATTCCATGATATATATGGAGTCTTGTGTATTGAAATTTCTACAAATAGGATGAGTATAATTTAATTTATTTAATTTATTTATAAAAATATACAATAAAAATAAAATGTATAACCTCCCATGATTTTATCGAATCTTAATAGTCCTAAATATTTGTTTCAAATAATTTTTTTCCAGGGATATTTTAGTGGAAAGGATACATATTCCCCTTCTCATAACCTATATGGAGTTTTTTCATGTTATTATAAATTATTATAGTATGAATAACATTCCAACTTCTTTAACTCATATTTACTTGAACTATTGGGTGGGATACCTAAATATTATTTCCTCAATTTTTATTTCCCCAACACTATGCCAACTAGTTTATCTATGACTCATGGAGGTAATGATCCCTTGATGAGAACATTGTTAATTCGAACAAAAAACAAAAGATAAAAATACCACGATAATAAAAATAGAGTGTTTTCTTACACATTGATCTATGATAAAATTTATAGCCAAGTAGTGGAATTCTATACCAAAATAATTTATATAATTTATGGAATTTAAAATTTAAATATAAAATAACAAATTTTTATCATTATTACATTCTCCTTAATAAAAAATATATTTATTTATGTAATTAACCATTCATATGATACTATATAAAAGTAATCCAATTTTTCTTCAGTTTTATCTTGTATCCATGTCTAATCATTAACTCATAAGATCTTGAAAAACCATTCATAATGGAATTAGAAAAATAACTAGAAAGAACTAAAATAATTAGAGTGGTATGATCATGATATTTTCCTATGGTTTTGTTCATATAAAAAATATTAAATAATTATAGACCAAGAGGGGAACTATAATATCCTGATTTTTTAAAGTACACTATGTTCGATATAGTGTAGAACATGAAACACCATGTTTACTGAAACAATAAAATACTATTATTTAAATATGACCATTATAACCATGCCATTGAATGTTCATGTATTAATAGGATTAATAATGTCACGACCTATCCCCTAGGTCCCATGATGTGACAACCCTGTGACCACCTCTTATAGGCCAGGGGTTGCCGACTAGCACCGTGTTGGAATATACCAATCAAATGGGAGGAATTTTATTATGTACATGTACACACAAACGCAAATGAAATCTAGATATGATGGAAGGGGAAAACAATATGTAAAAAAAGATATGGTACAAAAGTAGAAGACTGCTGGTAAACAAGGCTAGAATACAAGCCCAACAAAAAAGGAAAAGTAAAAGTACATGTCTCATGAACTCCTTCATAGGAAACCATGCCTGAAGGGTAGGTAGATAAATAGTTGTCTGAAGACACTGATGAACACCTCTCCCATTGATACAATCTAAGAAGTACCAAGCCCTGGTTCACCATGGACTTTGTCAAAGCATATTTCGTCTGCACAATACATAAAATGTGCAGCCCAAGTCCATGTAGGGGTGAGTAAAACAATACATTTTATGGCACCCTGAAACAGAAATTAAAAGACAAAAAAGAAAAGAAAACTAAAAAGAAAAATATTTATCCACACAGGTATATGTCATCAACACATATGACAAGAAAATACAGGTATACTTGTAAATGATTTAACGACTCAAGGTCTCATCTACAACAAGCCCTATGGTTCCATTTGTAGCATGCTCGATTCCAGGATGTCATACTCTTCGAGATATTTTTATATAAGCACATTTTATGGGTCTACACAATGTATATTAAAGAGAACTTATTATCGATATGTCATGATACTTCCCTGAGACATCTGTTCTCTCTAAGGAATAATGTCTTAATATCACATCCATTATAGTCACTAGAGTCAGCTCACACAAAGTATAAGTCAATGGTATGCAAACAAGATTTTTTTAAGAGACCACATGACCCTCAAGTAGTAACCCATGGAGCGTTGTTCAGACATGGAGTTTAGTTAACACATAGATTGTTAGTAACACACGGTGTGTAGGTAAGACAAAGAGTTTTGGTAACACACAGAGTGTAGATAACATATGTAATGTAAATAATACATGGAATGTCTTCCAAGATTAGATGAATCAAACCATGGAGGGACAAGAGAGTATCAAATCGGTCTTGGAATGACACAATTTCAAGATAAGGCACATAGTAAAGGAAAAAAAAAAGTATAGGTAAGACATACAGTCTAGGTAATCACATATCATCTAGGTCGCGACCAACCGTAGGATCCATTCCTTAGTTTGCTCATTACTGAAGTACCTTCTCCTTGAGCCAATTAACCGTAAACAAAATTCCACAGAAACTCAAATAGAATATCAAAAAAAGACATCATAATCTCAAGGGTCCCAGTACAATAAACGACTTGTCAAATAGACAATTGTTTGAGAGTTATAAACTTTTATGTAAAAAGGGGTCACTTGGGACTGGGTCCAGGTGGACCCGGTTGGGTTGACCGGAATTGTGTACTGCCAGACCCTACCCGAACAGGTCTGGGTCGGCTAAAACTGGGCCAGCCTATTAGTTTGTGGGTTCATCTAGTTGGGGTTCTGGTGGGGCCTAGCCATTTTGGTTTGACTCGATTACGTCAGGCAGACTTCCTCCGCCAGCCACAACCAAACCTTGATGTGGCCTCTCGCACCTCATGCACACAGGTCAGTCAGGTGCCGCATAGTCAATGCTTATGGACCACTTGACGTGGATGGTCTATGTGATTATTGGATCTGGTGGCTCGGCCATGGGTCCCTCCACTGACTGAAGTGGCTCCAGTGAGCTGCGCCCCTCCACTAAGACCCCCTTCTGCACCCATCTGCTACCGTGGAAGCGCACCATGCCAATTATCCCACACGCCCCCTATGGATACACTACTGCGGGACTCTACACCACCTATGGATGCACCTACATAGACCTCTCATCCACCGGATACCATGTCGGTGGCCTCCTAGTGCCGCATAAAGCTGTAGTATTCGGCCATGAGACTCACATTTGTCATTCGTCGAGCCGGTGACTCTGCTTGCTGCAACCTGTAGCTTCCTACCACGGGCCGATTCGCAGATGTTGTCCCACCTGCACTACAGGTCACCTCCACCACCGCCATTTTGATAGGAGTTCACCATGTCTAGGAGGACCTTTTCTCCATGAATAGGGAGAAATAATTTGAGGGAGAAAATTGATCACAAGAAACATTGGGTGTGGATGGATCCAGACCACGATAGTTTCGGCCTTGATCCGTCTGCATTATAATTTAAGAAAGAGTCTTATGAAAAAATTAATCCCAATAAAAAAGTATAATATAGATTCATTTAACTACAACATCCCAAATAAAAACCTCATCCCTCATAATATGTACAATTCAGGAATCAATCTATTCAACAATTGATTCTTGTTCATCATAGGAAATCAGGAACAAGAAATAAATCACAAAGGAAACAACAACCTACCTAGAATAGATTTGATTGTTTACAAAGACAGATTGCATCATCATCATTCATCGATCCCCAAATCTAGATCCTCAATCCTCGATCCTCAATTAACCTGATCCTGTGGTGGTCTATCATCAAATGTTTTCCAATTATTTTCTTCAGTGTTTCTAGGGAAATTCTCTAAGATATTCCATCTAATCCCATATCCCTATCAAACCATTAACTGAGGAAAATTCATTTCCGCATCATCGCTGCAGCTTTACCGCACTATTTCATCCATGAAAAAGAACGGGTTTCTCTATCACTGTGTCACAATGTCAATATAATTCAAGGCATTAATAAGAAATAAAATAAATATCTTTATGTTTATTTTATTCTTCTTTAAAATGTCAAAAAAATTCCATTCTCAGTTGACCCATGTCGGTCAATGTTAGGCCCTTCATAAGAAAAACACCACATTACAAATTCAACATTGGTCTCATATTTCCATTCTGAACCACTATTAATGTGTTATTATCATTTGAACAAAAATTAATTAATTTATTTACGGTTACATCCTTTTCGAGATTTCTCATATGATACTTGCACTGACTAAAGTTATGGTGTGCCCAGGGTAAATCCACGACACTGCACAAAACTGTGCCCTCATATTTTTTTACCCAGGAACCATTTATGTGTTATTCCACTTTTTTAGGAAAACTACACACGAATGAAATTAAAAACATAACATTTTCTTTTGAACCATGAATGGAACACTGGGACTCAAAATCACACGCCATCTCAGCCCCTTCTCTTGTAATTTTTCCGTTATTTTCTAAAAATTGTAGAGAAAATTAGAGTCATTCCATTATCCCCACCTTATGGATTAACTCCCCCAAAAGCCAAATCAAGGTATAACCAAACAAATGATGGTACGAGAAAAAACTTGAGCCTCCCCCTCCCATGTTCTCTTATAGATATTCTACTTCTACCACTGAGAACACACTAAGGAAATCAACCACCCATGAAGGGTCCTCTCTTTATGATCCTCGACCATTATGGGGAGAATTCTAGGTGATCATCCCAGTAGGAATCTATTGTCCCTGAGATTCCATGGATTATATCTATCTATTAAAAGTAGATGCATATAAAGCACTCTAAAGAACACTTTTACCGAAAAGGTTTGAACTGGCCAACATTGTGATTCCTTCCACTATATCCTCGATAATTTCATGACCCCTAGACCTATGGGGTAAAATGTCATGAAGTCCATTGATATAATTTCACAATCCCTTTATGCTACCCCCAAAAAAAGAAAATAACAACCAATTACAATAAAAAGGGCTCTACACGGAGTATTGACAAAACAAAAAACTGATTCCAACAATATTTCAGCTTTTATATCAACATGTAAGCCTAGATTTAACGTATTTCATCATCACTGGTGTATTACATGACACACACACACACACACACTCATACCCTGATTCATCTCTCCACTCTAGGCATCTAATACTACTACTGTGTGTCCTATGAATGGAAGGACATGCTCCCCACCTTTTGAATATCCATCAGGGGCATTTCTCCTGGGAAATTGTGTAAATATAGTTTCACTATCAGTTTCCCCAACTCATGCCTACCTAACTCACTATTAGAGTGGAGTGGTAAAAATCACCGATTAGAGTAAAGATTCATTATCATTATCTAGGAATTATAGCTCTAACAAGGCCAAATTCTTTATGTCCTTGTTTATAAACTATGAAATGGATCTTCTATTGAGTGCATCTA
Source organism: Viscum album (assembly GCA_963277665.1). Lineage (NCBI taxonomy): Eukaryota > Viridiplantae > Streptophyta > Magnoliopsida > Santalales > Viscaceae > Viscum > Viscum album. The sequence continues at coordinate 780,231,216 of OY728158.1, forward strand.
CATCCATATTCCTTTTCCCTAGAGTATAGAACAACTCTAAGTCATAGTCTTGGATAAACTCTAAGAATCTGCCATGTCTTAATCTATAGTCATTCTAAGAGACTACATAATGGATACTCTTATGGCCCAAGTAGATGATAAATTTCCAAACAATTAGGTAGTGTCGTGACATCTTCAATGTGAATTCTACCATTGGAATATGAAGATCCTAGATCGCATAGTTCTACTCATGTCATCTCATGTGATGTGAAACATCGGTAATCACCGCTTGCCACTACATCACTAAATATCCATGTCCAGTACCTGATGCATCCCAGAACACTACGTACTCTACTCAACTTTTAGAAAACACAAGATAGGGGTGCTCATCAAACTCTGTCTTTAAATACTAAAAACCCTGCAGGCACCTTTCTATCGATGAAAAAGGCATCCCTTTTCAAATGATTGAATTTTTTATCGAACCTCTGGCAGTGGATACTAATTCTCCATGGTGACATTGTTAATGTTTTGGAAATAAACATATAACCTCGAACATTGGGTATTAAAAATCCCTATCTATACAAGTCCTCCACATGCACCCTCATCTCATGAAGCTCTGCGAAAGCCATCTGATATACGAGTGATTTTATCAGTGTTATCTCAGGGTGTATAACAATGAAAAAGTCTATCTCCCTTTGGGGAGGTAATCCTCAAAAATATTCAGGGAAGACATCATCATAATTCCCTAATTAATACATTGAGGAACTAAAACTCATAACATCTATGACCCCGAGGGTAAGGCTAAATGATTGTAGAGTGATCATCTACACCATCCTATGCATGAGTCGATCCCAAGCAGCCTGAGTTTCCTTTTTTCCAACCAACGAAAACCCCATTCCATTCTTATGGACTTACCATAACTTTTTTTCTAAAATAGTCAATCCAATCATGTACCATCGATAAAAAAACCATGTCAAGAATGACATCCTACGGAAAGTACACTATCACCACGAGGTTTCAACAAAAACACTCTTTTCAATAGTTAGATCACACTATCCGTAAAAGTGTGATTATCAAGTCTCCTCCCATAGGTATCCCTAGACGTAAGGGTCAAGTCAATGGCTTAACTAAAATCTCTAGTCCTTGACCAAGATTTTTTTTATGTAAGAATGATTAGAACCTATGTTTATTAATACAAAAATTAATAATAGATGCATACTGTTACTTGAATCATTCATGGATACCTTGGATAATATGCATTGACAGCATGCAACTCCCCCTTCCCCTATCCCGCAGCTCCCTCAGCCTAGTGTGGACCACATGTTGGTGGTTGTGGTAACATATCGAAACATGTACCACCACATACTTCTCTCCATACTCCTCTTCCATGTATTTCACCGTACAGATCCATCTACTCATGTAACTACCTATGCCTCAGTGGCCCATCAACCTTTTAAATGTCAACAGCACGGTGGGATAGACAATATATAATGAGATATCCCTTATAGACTCTTGAAAATTATTTCCTCTCTCTAGGCTAACTGGACACACCCTATGAGCCCTGAGCTGTAGATCCCCTATCGTGGGACCATCTCTTGAAACATCTCACACGTTCATGCCTCTGAGACAGACGTTGGTTTCCTGCTCCCTTGGTCTCTTAAACTGCATTCCCCCTACTAACATCAACTCGGTGTATCTGCTCACCCAAATGACAATCAACTAAAATGGTTCTATATAGAATCTTAGCATAAGTAGGAATGGATAGATGAATAATATAGGTGTGGAATTCCGTAAACACACCTCACACCGAGGTCTAATCCTTGAAGCACTGGTCATATTGTATTCATCGTGTTCTTGGAAATGTCAGTACGCCTCGATGATTTCCCAATTAGCGACATGATATCATGCTGATGTTATAGAAGCTATTGGGAATGCATATCACATAGCTTTTGTTGCGAGATCCCCTTCTGTGAGAAAGGTTATCAATCTCTTTCTACAGAAGAGTCACCTCCTCAAAAGGTTGAGTAATCTAAACCCCTCTATCACCCTACCGAGCAACATAGAAGGCTCATCTCTAGGACCACTATCTAATCTAATGGTGTCTTGACTTGGTGGAAAACATGGCCAGCACTTCATTCCAGTCCATAGCCACCTAATAACGAGGCGTTCCTTAGATCCTATGTGGTGTCTTTCGCTGAAACTCATGAAGTGAACCTAGCCCCCTCATCTCATTCACTTGTACTATGAGTTCCATATGCTACTCCAAAGGTGGTGGTACAAATAGAACACCTCCTAGAGCTGCTATCTCTAGTAAAAAAATTGTACCAATCTTGCCACCCCATGGATCATCCTCGAGATCTCATTCCTCATATTCTCCCCTACGATCTGACCATTGCTGCGGTGGCTGATCCTCCAAAGCCATCAGACCGGCCTCCTTCCCCATCCCCTGCGGTGGTTCCTCTGGGGGCTAAAGCATCACTGAATGATGTTCTTCTCGGATCCCTAGCTGGGCAAGTGCTCCCTCGCTTCCATGCAGTTCGTATGGAGTCTCCCGGCGTGGAGTGGAGTAATGGTGTCCCAGTCATCCCCTTCTTGGATTCTGGGTTTTCTGATGCTTTGTCGCTTTTTCGTTGGTCCCTTGTTGCCCGTTTTGGGTATGAGATGCCGTCTGTGGGATTTTTCTAGAACTTCATTCGGGGCATGAAGTTGGATCATCTGGAAAGAGACTCATAGCTCAACAGAAAGGCCTTTCTCATTATGCTGGAGACGCGGGAGGATTTTGTGCAATCCTGGTCGTGGTGTCCTAGATCTATTAACCCCTGTCACTTTAGCCTTTCTTAGATGTATTTGGATGCTCCCAAGGGTCGACATTCCCCTGTGGATACCGTTTGGTGACCCTTCCCGGGCTTCCCCATCCTTTTCAAAACTGTGGCTTCTTGGAGGAGATCAGGCGATCTCTTGGCGAGTTCATGTGCACGGATGATCGGAACTTTCTCCTTCTAGACACTGCATCTCCTCATATTTGTGTGGCCATGGACCCCTCAGTGCCGCTGCCATATCAGCTTATCCTCTAGGTTGGAGTCTGTTGAGTGGTCTCAATTTCCTCTTTTTCTCTCAGCTCCTAGATTATATGGTGGATGTCATCTTAAAGGGCACTAGTCATCTGATTGAAGGAGAAATCCTTCCCACCGGGGTCCAAGGAGCAGTCAGTGGCATTTTGATTGTGGTGAACCCTCCTTGGCATCCTGTCCAGCGCCAGGGCTAGTGTTACCCCTATTCCTTACCACCCTTTACCCTAGGCCCCGACCTCTAATCATCACTCTCACCCCCGTCATCCTCCCTCTTCCCCTCCTCAACCCCAACATTATCCTTTCCAGATTCCCCCTCCTCCTTCACCGTCCCATTTCCTGGCCCATGTCCCCATTCTGCCTTCCCAATCTCCCTCCCCTCTGCCTCCCTCTTTCTTAGCCCTCGTCCCCTTCTCGACCTTGACCCCCCCGGCTGTTAGCTTCCTCCCCTCGGATCCTAATGGTAAGGCATGTATTTGGGCTTCTTCCAAGGCCTTGTCCCCTGGCAGGCCAGTCCCCCCCAATCATTCTAAACACTTTTAAATCGATTTTTCTTGTGGAGGTATACCCTTCCACAAAACCATTGGCTGGCATGATGGGTCCCTACACTCGGCATGGTTCTCTGGGGGCGGTCATCACCTCCGATGCCCGCTTTTTCAGTATGAACATAATCTTCACTAGATTACAATCCCATATCACTTATGCTTCCTCGAGAGTGTTTGTCAAGATGCCTCCTTTGCCTGGGGATAGTACTAGGAACCTTATTTTTCCATGATCTCACTAATTATCTATAACACTCGGGGCATCAGGACCCGGGTGAAGATGGACATTCGTAAATCTGAGGCAACTCAACAAAGGGTCTCTGTTGCCGTGATATTAGAGCCTAAAATATTCTCATCAAAGATCTATATGTTTTCATGAAGGATGGGCTTGCAGTCCTTCGAGAGTATACTAACCATCATATTTTGATTTTTTGGAAACCCCCAGCTAATATTGACAGGATCACGACTTTTGATCAACACATGTTGGTAAAGGATTCAGACGGAATGCACAAATGCTTCTTTTCCTTTGAGTATTCTAAATGCGAAGCATACCTTCACGAGCAACATTGGGAGGATCTGGGGGCCTTTAACTCAGGAGAACTGCCTTGTGTCGTGGGTGGTGATTTTAAATCCATCATGCATCCCTCTAAAAAAGGCAACAAATCCTTGCCCAGAACCAACATGCTTACCTTTTCTACCTTTTTCCGCACATGAGGGTCTCCAGGATCTTGGTTTATCTAGTGATAGGTATACATGGTGAATGAAACAGAGGGGAAATAGATGTACCTAGAGCAGACTTGATCGATTCCTGGGCAATCTCCATGCGATCTCGGCCTTACAGAATCTTGAAGTCTTCCATTTAGTCTGGGCGTTATCGGACTATTCTCCCATTCTGCTCTATATGATATAAATACCTTTAGATCCCAGGCACTTCTTCTCCAAAAGCTGGCTACATCAACCTGAGTTTTTGGATAGTGTGCACCAGCCCTACACACCCCCCTGTCATTGTACGGGCTGGGTGGGTCTGTATTCTAAACTGCTGCATCTAAAACTGTCCCCCAGGGCATGGTTGTACTCTCATGTTTTAGAGCAGGAACAGCTGGACGATATTGACTTGGAGATAGAGGGAATATATATTCTCCTGGAATAAGAATGGAATGATGAGGCCTTTGGTGCACTTTACATCAAGAAACAATGCTGGAAAGAGCTTATGTTGGATCATGAAAGATTCCTCCAAGAGCGCTCCCACAATTTATTGATCTGGAAGGGAGACTACAACTCTGCTTTCTTCCATGCATGCTTAAAGGAAAAGAATCATGTTCATCCCCCTAATATCTACCTTGATGAAAGATATTTCTACAGTGATTTGGATCTTATTAGTGCCTTGTCCTGTGCCATGTGAATGGCCTACTTGGAAGCGTTACCGAAGAGAATGAGATCTGGGAGGTAGTTATGGATCTTATCCCTGATAGTGCCCCAGGCCTTGTTGGAATTCCAGGGTCCTTTTACGTTGCGGCCTAGAGCATCATCAAGATGGACCTTGTTGAGGCTATCCATGACTTTTTCAGGGTAGAATCTCTCGCTCGCATTGCTAGTGCTACCAATACGATTCTTCTTCAAAAGGTGTTCTCTCCTTCTTCTATCTCTCAGTATCGGCCTATTAGATGGTGTAAATTTTCGAAAAATATTCTGGCCACCATCATCAACATCAGACTTTCAGAATTCATGCATGGATGGATCTCAGAGGAACAACTTGCCTTCATTCGTGGAAGATTAATTCATGTTTCTATCAGGATTTCCTAGGAGATGGTTTGGGATATCAATAGGAAAGTGATTGGATTGAATGTGATTATATAATAAGACATGGAATAATCCTACGATCATCTAGAGTGGAGATTAATTATTCACATTATGAGATGTATGGGAAACTCTGAGACCGTTATTGATCTTTTAAACCTTTGCTTCATCTCTCAGTGGAAGAAAATCATTTTCACTGGATGATCGTGTGGGTTCATCAAACCTCTAAGAGGTCTTAGACAGGGGGTCCCTTTATCTCCTACTCTATTCATTCTGGCTCATGATTCTGAAAAACAACTTCCACCTCGGCAATGGGGGTTGGCCTACTTCGGCCTTCTCACTGTGGCTGCCATTTCAGTGGGATTTCTCATATCATCTTTGCAGATGAATCTATGTTTGTCATCAATGTATGGAGAAAATTAGTATGGAATTTTGTAAAGTCGCAAGAGGAATATTCTAAATAGAGCGGCCAGGTTATCAATAAGTAGAAGATTGGGGTCTATCTCTCTTCCCACTGCCCGGGATGGCACACGAGCAGTATTGAGTATTTTCTTGGAATCTAGGAGAAAGGTTTCCCCATTAATTATTTTGGTGCTCCACTTTCTCATGGAAGAATTCAGATTCACTACTTTGGGTACATGGCTAATAGGATCATCAACTATATTAGAAATTGTAAGAACCAAATTTTCTTGTTTGGAGGAAGAATCGCCCATATCAACAGTGTGTTGTACTCGATCCCCAAGCACATTTTTGTTGTACCCCTCTCTCTTGAATTTTAATAATCACAATCACTCTCATCGTGTTCTAACTTGTTTTCAAGTGTTTTGATGCTAGGAAAAAGGTTTCTCAGGAGTTGGCCCAAGAAGGCTGATAGTGAACTCTTTGAGTCCACCGGCCAACCAGTGGATTCCCACCGGCCAGCCGGTGGTCTCTGACAGAAGCGTTGCTTTCTGCTAGATCCACCGGTCAGCCGGTGTTAGCGCACCGGCCAGCCGGTTCTTGCCCACCGGCCAGCCGGAGGACCCAGGCAGTAGGCTTGCCCACTGCCTGGTGACACCGGCCAACCGGTGGATGACCACCGGCCAGCCGGTGGAACCCAGACAGAAAGCCTGCTCTGTCTGGACCACCGGCCAGCCGGGAGCTCAGCACCGACCAGCCGGTGGACCACCAGCCAGCTGGTGAGACACCACCGGCCAGCCGGTGTGCCCAGTCAAACTAGCCGTTGGGCTTTGACCAGACTTGTACTTTTGACCCCCAACGGCTCCGGAAGCCCTCCAACGGCCATATTGAAGTGTTTATGAGTATTTCACCTATAAATAAAAAACCATGGATGCCGGGAACACACAGAAAATAGATTTTGATGTATTGACGCTCTAACGACAAATCTCCAAGGCCTCTTGTGATCCATTGCCATCCTTGAAGCTTGAGCTCCCTCTCCATCAGCTGCTCTCACACTTTTGGCGCTCAAGGCTTCCGTGTGTTTGTATTATTTTATTTGTTTAGTTCTTCATTGGGTTTGGATTAAAACAAACCTCTCATTTCCATTCTTTCTTTCAATTGGGTTTCTTGCTACAACCATAATAAAAAAGCAAGCTGTACGAAGGTGTTCTAGCCTACCTTAAAACGGCTAGTGGGTTTCTTGCTACAACTATAATAAAAAAGCAAGCTGTACGAAGGTGTTCTAGCCTACCTTAAAACGGCTAGTGGGTTTCTTGCTACAACCATTAAAAAGCAAGATGACATAATTAATCTCTCAACGGTTCTTGTTGGGAGCGAAGACGTAGGCTTGAGAATTAAGCCTAACTTCGTTATCAAATTGTGTCTTGCCTTTTTTATTTCCGCTGCATTGATAATTGTTTTAAATTGTTAATTATTTTTGAAAAGGAAATTCACCCCCCCCTCTTGCCATCCTCTACGACCCAACAATTTGATCTATCCTTAATGTCCCAAATTCAACAATAAACCAAATGGATAATGTCCTTAACTCTTTCTTGTGGGATACCCATGGAAAGGGAAGGTTCCGATGGGCCTCATGGAGTAGGTTTGAAAAACCAGTGGAGCATGGGGGTATCAATGTGAGGAACTTGGGTGACTCTACATGTCTCTTGCAGGGTAAGCAGTCATGGAATGTGATTGAGGGTAACTATTTATAGAGCTATTTCATTATAATGAAATATGATTATGAATTAAATAGGAGATGTAGGAAACCTTCCTCATTGTGGAATTATCTTTTTAGGCACGTTCCATTCTTCCAGGACCATTCTCAGTGGCTTCTTGGATGGGGTGACAAATACTTCTAGGAGTGCAATTGGGGTACTGGGCTGCTTGGTTTCCCAGGCTACCATGCTCCTGACATTTCTTTCAGGGAGGCAAGCTCCCACCCCTACTTTATCAACGTTATCCCCATCCAAACCCAAGTGGATTTCTTCTAAAGCATTAGTTAGGATGGCTCCTCTAATAGGGGCATCTTCTTGGCCTCCTCTTCTGGTAGATTTTCGACCATGGATTACAGTAGGGCCTTACAACACCAGCCGATTACGAATACCAGGGGATCGGTTATCTGGTGCATGAATATCCCAACCAAGTATAATTTTCTACTATTGAGAGCTTGCTCCAAGGTTATCCCTACAAAAATGGTGATCATGGAGAGAGGTATTCCTATGGACTTAAGATGCACATGTTGTCGTTCTCCTTTTGAGGGGTACACGCTTCACCTCTTCGTTCATAGTGAACAGATAGTTCATGTCTGGAAATACCTTGCTGAGTTCATGGGTATCTCCAAAAGAGCTAATTTTTATGATGAGTTATTTCAGCGCTAGGTCAGAGGGGATTCAAGTAGGAACGTGTAAGCCTCCCCCTACATCTTTATGGTTGCGTGATTCTGGTGTATTTGGTATGCTAGGAATTATACAAGGAACAATACCCCTCGTCCTACTTCCCATGGATGGGTTATTAAAGCCATGTTTCTTATGACGGAGTTGCATGTTTTCAGGGAAACATAGAGTTGGCCCCCTCCCTGCATCGCTATTTTGTTGGAAGGAATTCGTCTGGTTCCCCTAGCCCCTTGCCGACTAGTGCATGGTTTCGATGGACCCCACTCTCATGGATTTAAAATAAATACAGATGGTTCTTGCGGATATAGGATCATGAGGGGGTGGCGCGATTCACAACTGGTCTGGCTTAGTGTGCCTGACGTTCAATGCAAATTATGTGAATGGAAATTCTTTGTTGGCTGAGCCAAGGTCCATGCTTGATGTCTTAGAAATATGCAGTTCTAGAAACATTACCATCAATGTGGTGGAGATAGATTCTAAAATCATTTGGAGTTATCTTAAGGGTGACATTGCATCAACAAGGCACACCATGTACATCATCCACAAGTGCATGGCTCTCCTCATTAATGGAATTGAGATTCTCCATACACAGCATGATAGAAACTAGTTTGCACACTTTTTGTCCTCTAGAGCTTCCCAGTCCTATCCTCTTTTGGTTTTTAATTCCATTGGCTCCCTCCTCCCAGGAAGAATGGATGTGGCTATTGGGGATTCACTAGGTCTCTACTTATTAGACATCCTTGAGTTTAGTACATCACCTTTTACCTTCTCTTATTATAAAAAATAATAAGGATTGTTGTAAAAAAAGTACATGTCTCTGGAACTCCTCCAAAGTAAACCCCACCTAGAGGGTTGGTACAGAAACAACTTTCTGAAGAAGTTGGAGCACACCTTTCTCATGGGGTTACTCGAACCACCACCTAGCCCCAATCCACCTAGGAATCTCTTGAAGAGTCGACCACCTGCACAAGACACCACATGTACTAGAAAATCCTGTGCTAGGGTGAGTAATACAATACTTAGTAGGGTACCTAGAAACACAAAGTAAAACACTAATATCAAAACACCACTAAGAATAAACAGTGATCCCAACACATGTATATTTCGAGAACTTATATGACTATAAAATCTAGGTATACTCATAAAAGAATCAAGGACACAATGTCTCATCCATTTCCTTCCATATGGTTTCTCTCGTAGCATGCTCGATTATGAGAGATCCTACACCCCAAGCTATCTGAAAGTAAACTTGTAGAACATGTTGACCAAAAGTATCTGAGTGAACAACTATTATTGATACTTAATGAAGATTCCCCAAGTCATCTGGTCTCTCTATGACACATATTCACGATATCATAGATATTAGTGTCCCTAGAGTCATCTCACACCGTGTATAAGACTATGATATGTAAACAAGATTGTCTTAAGAATTCATAGTATCTTCATGTATTACCACATGGAGAGTTGAAAAAAAATAATGTGTAGGTGACACACTGTGTGTTACTAACACAATGAGTGTAGTTAACACATGAAGTGTCAGTAACACACAGAGTGTAGATAACACACAGAGTATAGATGATGCATGGAGTGCCATTAAAGACTAGAGTACTCGCATCCTACTGGGTCATGGGAGAATCACATCAATCATGGTAAGACAAAAATTATAATAAGTAAAAATATTCTTGTCAATACATGAAATCAAGGTAAGACATGAAGTCTAGGTAATCACATAGCTTCTATGTTGTAGTCACCCATACGATCAAGTCCATAGCACACTCATTCAAGGAGAACCTACTCCTCGATCCAATATTCAATACACTAACTCCATGGAATCACACATATAGTATCATAAAAAGATCACCTCATTGTAAGGGTACCAATGCTACAAACGGATCGTCAAATGGACACATGGTAAAAGAGTTGTTGGTTTATAAGTAAAAAGTGGTTGGTTGGGTTAAGGTCCAGTCTAAACCAACCAGACCCAACCTAGTCCGAACGACATAATCCGACATGACATGGTCTCGGTAAGCCTAAACCAGCCTTTCTTATAGAGCTAATGCTTCTGCCCATCCATTTTAATCTGTCCCCCATGTGGGGTGGTCGATTGACCCACCATCCATGACCCAACATGGCCATGGAACCTCGAAACTAATTCATGTGGCTCAATCATGTACTATGTGGTCAGCGCGGTCACACTTTGTGGTGTGGCTACTCCACATGACCAATGGATCCCGCATATCTTTTATGGGTCCCTCCTCTGACCGAGGTGGCTCCTGCGAGAAGCGTCCCTCCTCCTTGGCTTGTTGTTAGACCTATCTGACATGGCCCACTTAGCATCAGATACCACATGCTGCCCACAGACGCACCACCATAGGCCCCTCCTCTATCAGCTACAATGCCAGCGACCTCCTAGTGCTACCTCGACCGTAGATTCTTTCCGCGTTCTGATCCACCGCCGCAGTACTACCTAGACCGTGGGTCATTGTCACCATTGCAACCACCGATCAAAAAGTTATTCTGCCAAGTCCACGTACATCGTTGCACCATGATGAATGAGCAATAATTTGTGGGGGGGGGGGGGATTTGGATTAAAATAACGCCCAGTGTGGATGAATCTGCTCTGTGGTTTTCTATGCCATTAATGGTCCATGTTATAATTTATGAATGAGACAAAAAAAATCATGTCTAATAGAAATTTAACATGTATTCAATTGACAAGAACATCTCAAATAAAAAACTCATCCTATAAAACACACATGATCTTTGAATCAATTCATTCGTCGATTGAATCATGTTCATCATAGGAAATCAATAATGGAAAATAAAAACAATGGAATCAATTCCCTATATTGATTATGTTCGATCTTTGGTGAAGAGAGATTATGTCTTTCTCATTCACTGATCCATGAATCTCGATCCTCGATCATCGATTCGTCGTATCCTAAGGTGGTCGATCTATCACCGTTCAACACTGCTTTTCCCTAGTACTTCCAAGAAAATTCTCGAGGATTTTACATCTAATATCACATCCATATGAAGACATTAAATATAGAAAATGAATTTCAGAATCACCATTGTGATGTTGTAGTATCGCCACACTGTTTCATTTATGGAAAAGAATTGGTTGCCCCATCACTGTATTGAATCATTTCCATGTTTCAAAACTTTAATAAAATAAACTTCATGATGTTTATTTAATTCTTATTTAAAACTTCTAAAAATTAAATTTCAAGGTCAGCCCACGCTGGTAGATGTTAGGCCTAGCCTAATGAAAATACCACATTACACATTTAACAGTGTTTGTATATTTCTAATCCGAGTCACCATTCCTGAGTTATTACAATTTGAAAATAAAACAATTTTATTTAATTATTTTTTCACAGTTACACCCTTTTCGGTGTTTCTAATTAGAGACTCGCATCGATTAATCTTAATTCATGCCTAGGGTGAACCCGTTATCCTTAACAAAACGGTGGTCTCAGATTTCTGATCCAAGAACCTGTTTAAGAGTGATTCCACTTCTATTAGGAAAAAAAATCATGTGTGCTATTAAAAACATTACATTTTTCATCTAACCAATCTATGCACACTGGGCCTCAGAATTGCACGTAGTCTCATTGCATACTCTCTAAATTTTCCCATAATTTTTATAAAAGTAAAACATGAAAAATATAAGTCATTATTAATCATATTATTAAATACATATCAATTTCATATTCAATAAAAATTTATGCATATGATACAAACACTGAAGTTTGAGTAAAGTCATTTTAATTTTGGAAAACATGTTTTCTTTATGAATGAATTTTATTAACTTCCATGCAAAAATAAATATAATTAATTTTTGAAATAATAAGATTTTTTTAAAAAAAATGACATTATATTTTGAAATCATCCTAGAATAATTTTATTAGGTGGATTTTTTATTATTATTTGGAAATGATTTATTTTCCCGTGAATAATGTAAAATACTAATATTAATTTTAAAGTATATTTTTTTCAACAATATAAAAATATCCATTTTTATTAATGTGAAAAAAGTAAAAATAGTTATATTATGTTATGAATAATCCAATTATGTTCATGGGAAACAATTTAATGGTGAATATTGTATTAATATATTTTTACACTTAAAAATGAAATTATCAAAAAACAATTGCATCTAATTTTACTTGTTTGGTATTAAATTAAATTATTCATATAATATTTATGGAATTATAAAAAATTATCTCATAGTTTTTGTATTTAGGAGGTCAATTTTTATTAAATATATCTCATTTATTTTAATAATATTATAAATTTTCGTTACCATTGTAGAGGGTATATACGGTAATTGATGTTGAAAATAAAATGGTAAGGACTATAAAATGACCCTATCACTATACCAAATATTATTAGATATGTATATTTCATCAATATTAATTGAATATTTCGTTATTAAAAACAATCATGGACATTTTGAATGTCATTATGACCTTTATTGTATTTCATTTGATGAAAAGTCAGACATGTCATGCTATTTTTTAATAACAATGATACTTTTAAAATGTCAATATATAGATGATATGTATGAATATTAATAGTTTTTTGAAATATAAAGTACTTATTTTCATCATGATAATTTATTTTTAGTATTTATTATAGAAATAATTACCTTAAATTCTCACTCAATGTTGATGCTGTAATTATTCAATTAATAGAAAAAATAAATTAAATAATATTTACAATATTAAAAGATATATAATTTTAAATATTTTATATGAAATATTAAATTTATATATTACAATGAAATGTAAGGGGTATAATAATATTTTTATTATTATATGTTATTTCTTGATATTATTAATGTTAATGTAATGAATAGTTCTAAAAATTGACATTTCTGATATTTCATAACAAATAATAATATATTTAATGAATATAAAATAATAAAATAGTTAAATAAGGAAAAATTAGTTTTATATGAATAAATATATATTCCATGTTCCATTTTTTTTTTCTATTATAACATTGTTAACCCTTCTAGAAAATAAATGTTTAATAGCATAGTAATTGTAAAAAAGGTTAATGGGAGGTTAAAACAAAGAGTTAAGGGTTAAAATATCACCTAAAGTTGTCCAATTTTTTAATGAGACTCTATAGACCTATATTTGACACTTATTTGAAATAAATCAGTTTGGATAAATTTTTAGTTAATGATTAAATGATATTAATTTAATATTTTCAGAAATTTTGAAGATTCTCTTCACCCCAATTTGTAAAGGGAACCGACTTCTTCAATTATTTACCCCATTTTCATATATATATATATATATATCATCTAACCCTAGAAAATTAAAATAAAAACATCTTAAAAAATATTTTATAGGCTTTTTTTCCCTCCAAATGTATATCCCTAGATCCCATGAAATGTGATCTAAATGAATTCAACCGAAGAAGAGGAAATCATCTTAACAAGATCTTTCATTTTTATTTATCCTTATACTTTATCTTCATGAGTTTTTTACATCCCGGAATAATAACTACAGTATCATATATATATATAGATGTTATTATGGTTATGATCCCACCATATTCCACCTTTCATCCGTCCCATGAAAAATAAAAGCATCATGTGTGGGTTTGTACGGGTTACCGTCTCCATGCAATAATGAATTTTTCTCATCACCACTTGACATAGAACTTTATAATAATTAATAAAATGGATATATATATATATATATATTATAGTTATGACATGATATTTATTATATAAAATAAATATATCATCCAATTAATTTCCTATTCAACCATATAGAAATGATATTGTCACTCGTTCGTACATACAACTTACCGTATCCATAAAGTGACATGATTTACATTAAATGTTCACAATTAATAATTATTATAATAATGTATATAATGAATAAATATGATATGTATAACAATAATGTCTTTGGGGAGATGGTTGAACTATATTATATCCACATGAACCGGATATTACACTGTAAACATACATTTGAAAATAATGTAGTTAACAATCAAAAAATGATAATAATGAAATTTTATTATGAAAATATTGATAAGTTGATATAAAGGGATCATATATGACATTATGTACATTAATACTATTCTGTTATAAATTAATGACATTTTTAAAACTATTATATTAGAGGATAAATCAAATTCAACTAAAGGGAAGTGTGAGGTATGAGATTTTTCCTCAATTGGCACACTATTTAAATATTTTTTGTATTATGAATCTATTTAATTTTATGTGGTAGAAAAACTACCACTATGAAATAATTAACATAATTTTATATTTATTAATTATTACTAAATATCATTTCAATTTTTCTCACATAAATTATTTCTATATTTTCTACCAAAACATACTCTCTTTTGAACATGAATCATGAAGAGAAATGTTTAAAAAAACTTTCTTATTTCACCTATGATCATATATTTTATTGTTCTATATCCATATTTTCTTTAAAATATTTCAACAAATGTTTTTAAACTTATAAAAATAGTTATAAGAAGACATGTGTATAGGTTTTTTATTTAAAAACTTTTTGAAATGAATATTTTGTCATTTTTATAATGTGGTACTATGTGACTTTTGTAAAAAAAATTGATGGAATGTTTTTTACTTAAAAATTATGATTTTAATTTCACACAATAATAAATAAAATTATATATATATATATATATATTATTTTACATTTTTAAAAGGTTCTTATCGAATAAAATGTTTTACATTATATTTTTGTAGTTTTTTAAATATGTTATTTCCAAAATAGAAAAGGTAATTTTCCTAAAGAATTATTTTATCATATTATAATGAAATTTTTGTTCATCAATAAAAAAACATTAATTATAGTTGTTGACAACTATGGAAATATTTTAATGATACAATTATTTGACTTATTTACTTATTTGTGATCATTCAAATTTATATTTATCTTAAATATCCATGTTCTTTGTATTGTGGTTATGATTATCACCCAAATCTTATTCCATTTGAAATATTATGTTTTATAATTGAAATTATTTTATTTAATAGAGAAAATGTTGATAAATCTATATACATTATTCAACATGGATATTTATTGACACGACATATTATTTGTAAATGGAATTGACCATTAAATATATGAGGAATACTTTGGATATATAGTGATAGGTGGGGAATAATTATAGGTAGCCACTAAATTCTTCTGCATGTAATATTATAAAATTTAATTTTCTAAATTAAATGGGTCTTCACCAATATATTTATATTATTTTTGGAAAATTGTTTATAGTAGAGGTATCATGATGTTTGAGATAATGATGTTCAGTAATAATCATTTCATTCTTTGAGAATTTATTTACTATTATTACCCATTATATTCTTAAATTTATATTTTTAATATATTAATTTTATTCACATGATATTGATTAAATGATATGTGTTTTAAGTTATTTAACATTCCATATTAATAATTAATTATTTATCAATGATAGTTTTCACTATATGAACCCCTGTTGTAGATATGAGATCACCCTTTATTTTTTTTCATTCTTTATGATATAAAGATGAAATGTTTGAATGAGTACAAGGATGCATATTAATTTCTTTTGTTATTTCAATTTTTATTACCAATTTAATAAGTGATCTAGGTATGTATCTTGATTTTCAAGAATACTATTGTAACTGATCCTCGGTGGTGTTATCCATTTTATCTCATTCTAATGTAATAAAATAACCATTTATTCTAGGCTTCTAGATATAGAATTTTAACATGAACATATTTAACCATAATTAATTTGAATTGACACTTTCAAACAATCCCCAATGTATACATTAAAATGGCTTCACCTAGGTTCCAAATGAGAACCACCTATACTTTCCTAGGAGACCCATCTATTACATAAACAATTACTCACATGTAGATGAGCTGAACAAAAGGATATGTAAAAGAAGTTTATATAATATAAAAATATGGAATTTCATGAAATTATATATTGAGAGGTAGGATTATCTATAAGCCATTGAATAGAATTAATTTAAATTAAAATTAATCTAATAACATAAAAATTTCTATTATATGATCATTATTATTGATATCTATTAAATAAATTACACATTTACTAATATAACATTCATTCGTAATCATTTTTATTTAAGATAAATCATATTTGAATAAATTAAAAGTATTATTTATTTAATAAATTATAAATTTATATTTCAAATAAAAAATTTCACAAGATTCACATGAATTATTATTTTAAATAAGTTATATAATTCATTTACAATTGACTATGAACAAAACAGGTACCTTGGTGGAAACATCCAATTTACCCATCAAAAACTACCCACCTTGTATTATATAGATATATTGTTTAATCATATGGAATGTATCATACATTTTTATTATGTAATTTTATTGATTGTATTTTCAATTGAAAAAATATAGAACACATGTTTCTTATGTAGTGTGTTTTGTTTTAATGTGGTTAGAGTAACCATTGTATTAAATCTTTTACAAGAATATGAAATTTATAATATTACAAAAAAATAAACAACACATTTTTTATAAATAAATTAGTTCACATTTCATGTAAAAGAGAATTTAATTACACATATAAAACATGTTGATATGGTTTAACAAGTATAATAAAAAAACCATTAATGACCACATAATTTGGTAATATTCATGGAGTATTCTATCCAACTACACAACATGTACAATTCTTCACTATCAATAAAAAACACCTACCTAGGGAATGGGAATATAGTCCATCCATGAAAATTAAAGGCGTACATGGTGATTATATAAGAAACACATAGTTTCTTATTTGAGTTAAATTATTACCAGTAATAGGTTCTATGTCTATCGACATGAATCATCATGGACTACTGTACTACATGTTGTGTTTGAATGTTACTTCACATGTATTCTAGATAACCATGTATCATGATAGCATGATAAATATAATGTGTGTATTAATTATATATCACATGTGATAAATTCACTCAATTTGAATAAATCCACAAGTCATACCA
This sequence comes from Viscum album, assembly GCA_963277665.1. Lineage (NCBI taxonomy): Eukaryota > Viridiplantae > Streptophyta > Magnoliopsida > Santalales > Viscaceae > Viscum > Viscum album. The sequence continues at coordinate 780,248,467 of OY728158.1, forward strand.
GTGCATTAAATAAGGGAAAACAATACGAACCATTGGGTTACATTCCAAATACATTTTTTCAATCCAAATATAATGTGCATCACCTTGAGATGAGTTTTTTGAATGTCCTCCATTAAAAATTAATTCATTTCAAGGATATATTTATAACAATGAAGAAGAAAAAGAGAAAATATTGTAATTTTAATTAAATAATTTTTAATTGAGAACTAAAAAAACATGGTAAATGCATCAAATATTATATAACATTTAAATAATTAGTAAATATTATACAACAACTTGGATAACACATGATGGTTTAGGGTGCTCTGGAAATGTTGGTTTTTGCAGTGAAAACATAGATTTTTGTCACAATCAATGATTAATTTGATAAATGAATCATCAATGAATGTAATTAATAAAGAAATTGAATCAAATTTTTATTGTAATGAGAACATCCAAACAAAATTAATGATCCTCTCATAATGATTTATAATTTCTTTTATAAGTTAAATAATTAATATTTTATGAATAATTTCTTCATTGATGAATTTGAAAATGAATCTACATTGTAACATTATTAGAAATAATTAATTAAGTGTTGTATTGAAAATGTAGTAATCCCAACAAGTACCAAAAAATATAAGAGTAACTATATGAATATATGTATTCTAGTATAGAAGATAACAACACTTGATTCATTCTTATTTTATCCACTAGAGAATTGATTCCAGGAAGCATTCTCCTAGATCTCAGAAGAATCAATTGAGATGGGGAATGAGGATCAATAATCATTCCATAGTATGTTTATATGAATGGGTTACTCATGGTTTTGTTATAATTATCTAATGTTTTAAAAAAAAACAATTATAATGGCAATCATATGGTTGAGAAAAAAATAACTGGGTTTAAATAGTTCTAAAGTTAGAAAATAATAATTTCACATGGTCTTTATTATTTATTTAATCCATATTAAATATCATGTATATAATAATTATAATAATAATAATATTATTACTATTACTATTATTATTTCATGAAATGTGTGAAACCAAGTAATTAACACATATTACATATATGGAGGCCCCTAAACTTGGTCAACAATTACTACAAAATATTTATCAAGCATAAAAAATGAATATCGATTTAATAAATAATGATTACTATAATATTTAATAATAAATAATCATCATAATATACCCTCAATAGAAAATTTTATTTATTATGTTTACTTATCGCAATATATTTTCACTAATAACTAGTGAAATAATATATACCATGATGAAAAAATGAATAATTATAAAAATTTAGAGGAATAATATTTATTTAATATTTGAAATAAGAAATAAATTTTCATATTTAACTAAAGTACTAGATACACTTAGTGAATATACCATTTGGCCAATTTTTAAGAACATTTAGACAGACATACTCAATATCCATGGTTAGAATCTATAAACACACTGAGAAACCCATAAAGAAATAGGTTAATGTCAGAATGATATACAATCTCATATATATTCTTACATTGTAATATAATTCCTTTGTCATGACACCACTAATAAATGTATTTTCAAGATAGTGTCATCATACTATATGGTCGGTTAATCATTCATTGAATTTATTGAAATGCACCTTTCTATGTAAAACTGTGGCTAAATAATTATTCAAGAAGTCTAATTCCCATCAAATGGTGTAATTTGTAATCTTTTGTTAAGGAAAAAATGTTCTAAATACTTTCTTAAATCATTCATTAATATAATATTACTCACAACACAACTAACATATCCTACTCCTATAACACATATCATCATGGAATTCATAAATACATCATCATAAGTGACTAGTAACATTAAATATTATTAAACATAATATATAAGGATTAATACACATATTCATAGAATGAAATGTCAAATGACACATATAAATTTTGAATTCCTACTACTTGATATCATTCTCATAATCTCATGTAATGGAAATTACTAATGGCATACAATATGATATGATGCCTAAATGTATGTTGAGTATCCATGTACGATATCCTATATCAATTTTTACTATCAAATGATTTTATATGGCTATAAAACATATATTTTATTATACTATTATATAACGTATGGGTTATCATCATAGTGGGGAACTTCAATTACATTTCATTGAGAAGAATACTCTTAGGACATTATGATATGCTATTCAATGTTTAATAAATTTTTTTGTTTTGAAAATTTTTCTATTAAAATTTTATAAACATATTATAAATAATCATGAATTACATAGAATTCAGTTCTAGGGAACTAACTATAACAATATATAGAGGTATTTTGCTACACCCCACACTAAATTCATATTTGTTTCCATGATTTACTATGTGGAATTTTATTCCATGAACATTATTTATTTATTAAGGTGTTAAAATCATATAGAATAAGTATGGTTTTATAAATTCAATAACCACTACTGAATTATAAATTCTATATTAATCTACCAAAAACCTCTTAGAAACCTATCCTATTTCCAAAATAATATAATTAAATTAAAATATATGTAAATTCCAAATAAATTATATTCCCTTAAATATAATATTTCGTAAAAAAACACAGGATTTTGAGAAAATTTATATTTTTTAAATACCACCAGTGAATTGGTATTTATAAAAAGCACTATATTGTTTATGTGATTCTTTAAAAACTACTCGCTTGTATAATCCTACATGATATATTTTTGTATAACATTTATATGGTCCATGTTGTCTGCCACAATAATGTGTAGAATAGAATTTTGACACAAAAAATTATCTCTTCATCTAGAATACATCTTATAATAAATTGATCACAACATATTTTCTATAAATATAGATCCTCCCCAACATAGAACATTCATTCACATTTCATCTTATTAAATTTATTCTTCTAAAATAAGGATGATATTATTGAGGTGACCATGTAGTTTTATATCACTTCAATCCATGGAACACTATAAGGGATTTGATAAATCTATTAAATAGGTGGATTATAAATGAAGGATATTTCAAAATTTGTTTATACTTCAACAATGTGAGACCATATGATCATGTAGTAAGTTAGTAGGTTCTCATACACATTATTTGTAACACCCCGAGATTCTGTTAGATCGATTCATTTTAATTTCATTGATGTACTGTGTTGTAGGATACACCAATATTATCTTGCACTATATGAAATAATTTATTAGCTTGTAGTATACACAACATTATTTAGGGCCTATGTTACATGGAAGAGTGATCTTCCTCGATAGCTTGTGTTGTATGCAATATCGAGTTTCACTATACAATGATAAATTCTTAAAATATTACAATTTAATTGAATATAAACTAGCCATTATAAAAAAATTTAACCACATTTTGAATTTTATAAAACATTAACATTCATATTTTTTATTTTATAAACATGATATAATAATAAATTCAATTTTTTTCAAAAAAATAAGTATTATTCAAAAAATGATATTTTACCACTAATTAATGGAGCACACATTTTAAATTTATATTTTATCATTTATATATATTATATTTGAAAAAATTTTATTCTTTGAAAGTGATTTATAAATATAATTTTTTTTTAATTTTTTGTATTTTTTTTGATAAAATTGATATTTTAATGAATAGTGAAAAATCCTGCTTTTTAATGCTAAAATGCCATTTCATCTAATTTATTTATATAGATAAAATATTTTTTAAAATTTTTTAAAGTGTAATTTTATTATGTTTTTATCATTTAATCCAATTTTGGCCATTAGATGTAATTTCAAAGATAAATTTGACATAAATACATTTCAATCTTTTGATAAGTTTTTATTTCATAAAATCCCACTTTTTGGTTTTAATAATTGGAATTAATTTTAAATTAATTTATTCCAAATATGGGTTTTGAAATATGAAAATTGGATTTCATATTTGGAATTAGTGGGTGCAAATTTTGTTAATGGGTTTATTTTATTTTTGGGCATCATGAATGGTAACATAGGTAAATATTTTTATTACTATGGTTAAAGGTAAATTGGGTAATTAAAGTTCAAAATAGTATTATAAAATTACCTTGACACCTATATAAATACTTTTATAGGAATAAATTATACCCATATAATATATGGTTATAAATTTAATCACATAATGGACACTTGACCATGAATATGACATGAATATGAAAAAATTAATGACTGTGACAAAATGTCACACTCGCATTTTATATATGTATATTAATTTTAATTTAGGGATTACTAGTGAATAAAATAGACTATAGGTAGTCTAGGAAATTATAATATAATTACCTACATCATAAAAAATTATTTATAATTTATAGATATTAATTAATTAGGATTAATGATGACTCTGTAGTGAGGCATGCATTATTTTTTAAATAGAAATATCAAATAAATGATATTAAAAATTCAGAAATAAATATAATTTGAGTGAATTAATGTCATAAAATAATTTTATTGACGAATTTTATATGTTATTTATTGTTTAATAGAGTTTGTTAGAACATATTTCTATGTTATGATATTTTTGAGAAGTCAACTAATGAATATTGTCAAAATTGACACTATTGATAATATAAATAAATAGTATTTTATGAAATTATATAAAAATAATAAAAATATATCCATTAGAAAAAATTCTTGGGATGAAGTTACATATATCACCAATGGTCCATTTATAGATCCTTTTGTAATTTAGAGTGGCTATATTATGCCTTAGTAAATAAAAAGACATGTTGCCATGATAAGAGTTTACAGAATTAATAAATAGTAAATAAATGTTATATGGTTTATAATAAAACCAAAAAATTTATAAACATTTGGATGAATAATATTCAATACATATCATTATTTGATTAAATTTGAGTTTTTTAATTGAAAATTTTACATGAATGAAAATATATGTTAATTAAATCATAAATTATTACAAAATATTAGTATCTTGTATTTTAATGTCTTTTATGTGCCCACATAGGGCCAAAATCAGGATATGAAAGAATTTAAATGTCTATTTTAATATAAATTAAACTATTTTAATTTTAAAAAGTTATTTTTAAATATCCAATGTTATATAATTGCCGTAAAATTCTCTTCATTTCTAAAACAATAATTATTCAACTAACATAAAAATAGAATAAATGATTTTAATAATAAATTTTTTTATATTTTGGATTTCTTAATGTGACTAAATTTTTTCCAAGTTCTATAATATATATTATATAAGTTTGAATGCATTATATTTTAATTCCCACTTTGTCTTATTGTATTTTATGTCAAATTAAATGAATAAGATTAATTTTTTTAATAATAATATCTTATTGAATTTATTTATTATAAATTTAAATAAAAATAAAAAAATGTTAAATAATCACATGGGGATAATATATGGTCGAACATTTATTATAAATTTCATTTATGGGACATTAGTAATTATTCATATCTTTAATAGTCTTATTATATTGTAATGTTTTGAGTGATTCCTAAAGTTCTTATCTCCTCTCATATAAAAAAGAGTCTTCGCCTACATTCCTCACACCTCCTTGAGGCTTGTAGCTTGACCACCCTCTTCCCAATTCTCCTATCAACATTCTTAATTAATATTGGAGATATTGGTTTTCCAAAATGTTTATACCTAGTGTCCCAAATAAGATATCCAAAGGAAGTAAAATGAAGAAGAGAAGGTGATGACACCCTCAACTAACGAGAAGTACATGGTATGGGATAATTTTGCAATCTCATTTTTAGGCGATATTGGTTATATGTAGGTATATACTAGGGAAATATTTTTTATTCCTTCACAATTATTTAAAAATTCCTTTATAAAATGTTTATTATTCTTCTATGTTTGTTTAAATTCATTCTTATTGATTTCTTGACTTTTACTACATGGTATAAGTGGTATCTTTATTTAACCATATGGGAATTGTTTTGAATATTTTTTGTAAATGTATGAGAAGAATGTTTTTTAACATATAAGGCATGAACATATTTTTATATCTTCATAACACCTTATTTCAATGAATCTTCATCAACATTATTTCAATTTTTTTCAACTAAATTTTTTTCTTTTAAAATTGTATGACATTATGAGAATAGAAAAAAAAAATTGAATAAGAAAGGATATTTACCTCAAGAATTAAGATAATGTGTTTTATCAAAATTATTATCCATTTAAGATGTCATTGTGTTATGTTTCTATCCATAATATTACATTGATCTAATTGTGTTTAGGATGGAGTTATGAAATACATTTATCCTGTATGGATTATATTATGATGGAGTGATGTTTAAGACACCAATAATATTTCATGGGTTATAATACGATGAATGATGAATGTCATTGTGTGACATGTAAGAATGATTTCATTATGATATGGTTGGTACATATATCTCAATATAATGAATTGGTTAATGATTTATATATCATGAGATAAACATGACTAGAAACACAAGTAAATACAGTTATTCATATAGGGATGGGACGACAAGTAAATAAGGTTCAATAATACATGGTTAGAACAACATGAAAACCCTATTTAGTAATAGAATTTGTCGACTATAGTGGTCTTCAAAACAATTCCTTGGATACAATGGAAATCATATTATGTGCTTAATTTTTTTTCCACAATTACATGTTTTATGCCAATGAAATTTTTTCATGGTTAGTGTTCCTTTATGATCTATTCCTTATGAACTGCAATGATTTTTTTTATTAGTATTGTTTTTTAAATTTCAGCTTTATGTTCATGTTTTTACATTATTGTGTTTTTGGTTTGTTTTATATTCTAAATGTTTTCCCTTACATATTTTTTTGGGATTCACCTTTTAATGTTTTCATTTATATAGGATATAAGGAAATGTTTTAGTTAGGAAAAAAGAATTCTCCTTATAGGAGATGTTGAAGATAATTCACCGTGTTAGAATATTATTTTACAAGATTCCAATGGCATTATACTAATATGGTCTTGACCGTTATTTTTTGACATGTAGTAACTATTCTGAAAAAGAAATGTTATTTCTATCTATGTCAATATTGGGTCGTTAGAGTTGGTATTAGAGCGACGAATTAGTTAACCTTTTTAATCGAGGATGTGAAAACATTAGTGACACCCCTAGAGATATTTTTATTGTATGTCTATGGATATCTCTATAGGTTTTTCTAACTATATATTAAAGTCCTAGAATTATGGTAATGATCATGAATATCCTTTTATTAAACCTATGATGTTAATGATTGAAATTACACCCCATTGACTATGTTGTTTTCCTAATATGATTTTTCCCTCAGACATTATTAATTTTGGGATTTACAAAATGGTTGGAAATGGGAGGTTTCATGTTAATGAAGAATATGATGGAAAAGGGAATGATATTATTCATAATAATCGATATGAAAAGGGAGTTGGAGTAAAAAATGTCTTTATTATTACTAATTAGCAATCTCATAATATGATCAATTATCTCAAATTTTTTTGAGTTTACTTACCTAGATAATAAGTGAAAGATAGAGTTTCGAGGTGATCATAGTGGAAATAACGTTTAATTTTCTTCATGTAATTCATGTGGGAAGAGGTATCAAGCATAATTTTTCAAAGGAACTGGATGATGGTTTGGGATTGGAAAATAAGGACACAAATATAGTAATTGAAAAGGTATATGTTCTGTTAACACAATGGGAAAGAATAATAATATTTCTAAGACATCAAAAAATGGTTAATGTTTTAAATGTTGAATGTATGGGCATTATAAAAATAGATTCTAGAAGGGAAAATATCATGAAGGGAACCAACATGTTCTTATAGGTAGTATTTATATTGATGAAAATGAATAGATTATGTATGATATATGAGATGAATGAAGTGTTGGGGAATAAAAAGATGAAGCTTATTCAATTGTTCAAGATGATAGTGGAATGATTTCATGTTTATCTTGAATAATGTTTTAACATTTATTTTATTGTATATTTAATAAAGAAACATCTAAGGATTGTTACAAAAATGTTTTTCATTAAGTATATAAAAATATATGTTGAATGGTACTAGTAACCATGAAAATTAATTTATATATTTATGGAAAAAACATGATATGTGAATAATGATGGTATATTGAGATAATGAGTTGTTTGAAATTATTTATGACCTCATGACTCATACAAGGGCAAAGTGATATCATGGTTTGAGTATATTGATTTTTTTTTATTTTTTATTTTTGAAGAGATTTGATTTTGATAGAATTCCTGTTTTTACTAAGGATATATGGTAATTCATGTCAGTACCATGTTTCAAGGGAGTAAAATAATAATGTATTCACATGTTTGGAACATGACAACCCTGAACTGCCCAATGAGATATTGGAGACAAAGATTCAGTCGGTTTAGTTAACCTCTTTATGAAGTTTTATATTTTCAGTTTTTGAAGTATTTAACGTTATCAATCAATGGATAATATAAGTTATATTCTTCTTGAAGTTTGTTATATTAGTCTATTATCTCACTATATGCAGTCTTATGCATATTTCATTAACTGTGCTATCCTTTTTGATGAGACAAATAGAATGACCTATCATTATATTTCATGTTCTATTAACACTTCCAGGATGACCAATTCAACTCCATTTATTTATATAATAGAGTAAGTGGAAATTATTCCAGGAACGACCGAAAATGAGATTATATTTAAATCAAGTAACTATTTCTCCTCATAAAAAAATTCATCAACATTAAGAAAAGGATCTTGAAACCAAAAATGTTATCCTAGTACTTTGTTATCTGATGAATATTATGGTCCCTTAAATAATTATAGAATTGGATATTTCTGGTAGTTAACATTCACTAATCCTTATTCTATATCACTGTCCATCATAACTTGATGTTTTTATTTCTCTTCAATATCTATGTTTACACTTCCCACCCATGTTTTCCTATGTGGAAACCTAGTAATGATTTACATTGGGAAACCGTTAAGTTTCCAAATTTACTTTTTAATAGTAATTTTTAGTATTATTTTTTATTATGAGGGTTTCCATTACAAAAAAACATTCAAGTAGTAAACATTTTATAACCCCAACGAATGTTGAGGGTCAAATTCATTTTAATGGGGGAAGAATGTAACAACCCCGGATTTTATGAGATATATTATTCTTAATTTATTTGGTGTCATGTGTTGTACACAACACCAATATTAGATAGCTTTATACAAAACATTGTATTATCTTGCAGTATACACAACACAATTCTTGGCTTTCATTACACATAAGAGAGACCTTCATTGATAGCTTGTATTGTAGGCAATACCATCTTTCGCTAAATAATGATATATTATAAAAATATTACTATTTAATGGGATATAAACTACACTAAAAATAGTGTTAACCACATTTTTAATTTTATATAAAATTAAAATTCATCATATGTATTTTCACGATATGATATAAGAACAAATTCAATTTTTCGTATAAATGATTCGTTTTTCAAAAAATGGATTCTTTCCACCTTTTGATGTCGCACCCATTTTTAATTTACATTTTAATAATTTTATATATTATATCAAAAAATGGACATTTATTTGGTGGAGAATCATAAATATTAACTTTTTATTAAATATTTTTATTTTTCTAATAAAATCCATATTTTAATTAATCATGAATAATATTGCCTTTTAATTCAAAACGACCATTTAATCGAATTTATTTTTATTTTCTACATTATCTTTTTAATTCTTTTTAATGTGTAATTAGTTATTTTTTATCATTTAATCCATTTTTGGTCATTTTATGTAATTTCACATTTAATGTGGACATAAGCACATGAAAATATTTTGATATGTTTTCAATTCTTAAAAACCATCTTTTTTGTTTTAACTATTGCAATTAATTTCTACGAATTCATTTTTTTGAATTATAAAGAATGGATTCCATATTTGAAATTTTTGGGTTGAAATTATGTTAATATGTTACTTTTATTTTTGGGCATTATGAATAGTAACTTTATTAATTATTTTTATTAACAAGATTAAAGGTGAATTGGGTAATTAATTGTAAAATAAATATTATAATATTAACTTAACAGTTGTCAAAATCTAATTGGATGAATAAATTATACCTTTATCATATATGGTTTGAAATGGAAAAACATAATGGTCATATTCCCATGAATATTACATTAATATAAAATATATTAATGAATGTCAGAAAACGTCACACACTCCTTTTATATAAGAATAATAATTTTAATTTAGGGATTTATAGGTAATAAAATAGACTATATAATGTCTATATAAATCTAAAACAATTAACAACATCATATAAATTTATTTATAATTTATGGAGATTAAATAATAATCATTAACGATGACTCAAAAGTGATACATACATTATTTTTTTAATAGAAATATCTAAGAAATGATTGTAAAAATAATGTACTTTTTATAATTTGAGTGAATTAATGTCATAGAATAATTTTATTGAATAATTTGATATTTTATTTATGGTTTAATGGTTTTCTTAAAATATATATATGCTATGATATTTCTAAAAATTCAACTAATAAATAGGGTCAAATTTGACAGTATAGTTATTTTAAATTAATAATATTTTATTAAATTATATAAAATTAATAGAAAAATAAAAATAAGCCAACTAATTTGTATGATGTTGAATATGTCAACAATGGTACATTTATGGATTCTTTGAAATTTTAGAGTGATTATATAAACCCCTTACTAAATAAAAAGGCATGTTTCCATGGAAAGAGTTAAAGGAATTAATTAAGGGTGAATCAAAGTTGTAAGGTATAAAAAAAATCGTCCAAAAAAATTATTGGTTGAATAATATTAAATAATTATCACAATATGATCGAATTTGAGTTGTTTAATGTATACATCTACATGAAAATAAATTATATATTATTTAAATCAAGGATAGTTAAAAAAAATATCACTGTCATGTAGTTTAATATCTTTTACGTGTCATCATAGGAAAAAATAAAGATATTAAAGAATATAAATATATATATTTATATAAATGAATCCATATTAATTATATAAATTTATTTTGAACTTTTATAATTTATATAATTACTTTAATAGTTTCTTAAATTCTAAAACAATATTTACTTAGCTAACATAAAAATAGAATAAATGGTTTTAATAATATAATTTTTTATATATTTCAGATTGGTTAATGAGTAGAAAAAATTTACAACATCTATAAGAAATATTATAGATATTTAAAAGCATTATATTTGAATTCCCACATTGTATTATTGCATTTTATGTAAAACTAAATGATTAATATTAAATTTGGATATAATAATTACTTATTGAATTAATTTATTATTAAATTATTTAAAAATAAAAAAATGTTAATTAAACACATATGGATAATATATGGTCAAACATTTAATGGAAATTTCCTTTATGGGCTATTAGTATTTACCTAGATCAAGAATAATCTTATTATATTTATATTTTTTGATTGTTTCCAAAAATGTCCCTCTCCTCTCTTATAAGAAAGAATTTATTCCCACATTTCCTAAAACCTCATTGAGCCTTGTAGCTTGACATAACCATACCCAATTAACCTATAGACATTACTAGGTAACTTTTGGTGGTATTGGTTTTCCAAAAATTCAATCCATAGTGCCTTTAAGAAGAGATCCCATGGAAGTATAATGAAGAAGATGAGGTGACCACACCCCCATCTAACAAAAAGTACATGGTTTTTTATAAGTTTTCTATCTCATTTTTATCGATGATTTTTTAGAAATAATTAATTACTAGGAATATATTTATCATACATGTCCATGTTTTCTAAAAACTCTTTCATAAAATGTTCACTATTCTTTTATGTATGTTTAATGTTATTTTTACACATTTTTGACATTTACTAAATGGTATGGAAGGAATATTTATATTTTTACCACAAGAGGTAAATTTTGAATCTACCGGTAAAACTAAAAGGAGAATGTTTTTCAAATATATAGCATTAATGGATTTTTTACATCTTCATAACACCTTATTTCCATGAAGCTTCATCTAAACGATTTTATGTTTGTTATCAGTTAAATTTTTTTATTTTAAAATTGTACGCCATTTTTAGAATAAAAAACATTATTTAAAAATAAATTATATTTTCCTCAGGAATTAAAATCAAGTGTTTTGTCAAAATTATTTTCCATCAAAGATGACATATGGTTATGTTTCTATACATATTATTACATTGATCAGATTGTGTTAATGATATAATTATGAAATCCATTTATCTTGAATGGATTATGTTATGATGTAATGACATTTTAGAAACCCAAAATATTTCATTGGTTAAGATATTATAAATGATTTATGTTTTTTTGGAACATGTAAGAATGATTTCATTATATTATGGGTGTGACCTATATCTCCCTCAAATGAAATCAGTAAAGATTTATATCTCATGAGATAAAAATGAAAAGAATGGAAAGTAAATCGGGTTTAGTAATACTGGGATGGAATGACATGTAAATCCAGTTCAATAATACAAGGATGTAATAGCTTTCCAACCTAGTGTAGTAATAGAGTTTTTCGACTATGAAGGCTAGGGAAAAAATGCTTTGGATACCATGGAAATTATATTAAATTCTACATTATAGTCCACAATTCCATGTATTATGCTAATTACATTTTAATGTGGTTAATGTATCTTTATGTTCTATAGCTTATGAACATCCATGATTTATGTAATGAGTCATGATTTTGTTAATTATACATTATGTTCATGTTTTTTCATTCTTGTGTTAATTGTTTTTTTGTTTTCCATGTTTTCCTTTACACAGCATTTGAGTTCTCCCTTTTATTGATTCTTTTCCCCAGGATATTAAGAATGGTTTTAGTTAGGAAAAAGGAAGACCTTTATAAGAGATGTTGAATATCTTTTACCATGATAGAATAATATGTTCCATGTTTCAAATGTAACAAAACTAATATGATCATGGGCGTCGATTTATGTCATGTATTAAGTATTCCACAAAATAAATTTAATGTCCATGTACGTCAAGCTTGGGTCATTATATTATTTTACATAATATATATATTGAATTATTTTTGGATAAGAATACTCTATTTAAAACATGTATTTCAATGTAATTTTATTATTATTTTCCAAAGAGATTCATGATTAGACTTAATTATTACTTTACTCCCTAAAAATATGAATATAATTGTTCCAATTCAACAAATTTATAGAAATACTATTTTTTTTCATTTTATAATTAATCTGATTTATGACTCGAATCAATAAATAAAATATCACATTTGAGTTTCCATTGAACATATGTGAAGGAACAACCAGTAGTTCATGCTTAAAGGCAATATAAAACACAATAAAGGGTTTTTACTAGGTTGCTTGTCTGATTATATTTGTTTTTTAGGATCTCCCTAAGATTTTTGATGCATTCAAAAATGGTTTATAAACCCAAAAACCATTAAATTTTTTATGCATCATAGTCATGGGAGAAGTGTTTTTTTAATATTATTACCACCTTTTATTAAAATCATACGTTCCCAAAAAATGTCTTAATATGATTCATAATAGAGGTTAATGGCTAGGTATACATAATATTAAACTTATCTATATCCACATAAATTAATTCCATGGATATAATGTGGCCAATAATGTTAAATATATCCACCATAAAGTTACATTTCAACCATTTTATTTTAAATTAATATTTTTTTAGAATCATTCTTGATTCTCAAGATATATTTATAAACATATAACATATATTATATATTCCTCAATAATACCTCAAGAAATTATTCTTTTAGATATAATAAATTTATTACCATGAAGATTTATAGTGTACATGAGACATTTGGTAAACCAAAAGGAATCTCTTTGAATATTTAAATTCTTACGAGGAAAATTAAATATTTTTTTAACCTGTCATCCATTATGATCTGGACCTAAACTTAACTTGAAATATATCACAGAAATAATATTAATCCTTTGAAGATAGATTCTATCCCATGTCATATACATAAATAATGGGGATGTTTAATTTCAGGGTTACTTGGTGTTGAATTTTTTATCCGTAAAAATCCTCCATCTATTTTGAATCTTATTGGTAAATATTTTATTGTTTCCATTCTATAAAATATGGATTCTAATATCTTAGTAATATTCTTAATGGGACTTACCCAGTGAGAGTCTAATATAGGATATATAATTCAATCTCCCAAAATTCACTCATATTCCTTTGCCACTACATCCATTAAGGTTGGATAGGTCCTCATTTTGGGATTCCTTACTAGTTTTTACATGCTCTCTAGAAAACTATCTGGAATATAAATAGTATTATAGTCTCAGGTAGGTACCATAATGCATATCATTTTACCAAACCATATTGTTTTATAATGGTTAGTTATTGGTGATCTTTATTAAGAGAATTGTTTTTTGAGATTAATAATCTTCATCTATATCCTGTTCAAACATATTACTACATAGGTTTTTTTGTCATGAATTATTTGATTTTCAAAAATTGAATTATCAAAGTTGTTTGAAAAAGTTATAGATCCTTCTAGATTTATAATTTCATCCTAAAACTGGAATTTTTCCCCAAAGAATAAATGTGTTTCATGATGATAAATAGTGAAAATTGAATTCTCCTCTTGATAATGTGTCATAAAATAAAAATATTAAATTAACAATATATTAAACATGATATATATAATTGGTTACTTCTTGAATATTTAATTTTTTTTAATTTTTTAAAAATGTCCTTCCTAATGATGGTTAGGGAATGGTATATAACACTCTTTTATATATATTGGATATGAAAATCTAAGGGAATTGTAAGCCTTTAAGCCTTACTATTGCATCCTACAAGACTCATACTGGGTAGGAAACATCTTAATTGGATACCTACATAACAACTCTAGTTGGATTAAGTTATCATTCTCATAAGGGTGAGTAAATTGAGTAAGGCATGTTATTAATTGATTCACTAAAATAAAATATGGAATTTATAAAATAATGATTACCTATATTGACAAGGATATTAAAATTTCTAGGATTTTAACAAATGTATAGGTAATAGTGAACTCATAAGTGTAGAAACATTCCTAGTCAGACATACCCCTTCATCTAATTATGGTGATCTATTTTTAATACTTATTTTCTTTAGAAATATTCTATTCTAAGGAATTTGGGAGATCACATATACCTGAGTGATACTTATTATTACATTATTGATGGTATCTATAGAATCTATTTTAGGGCCTCCTAATGTGATATCTTTAGTGTCATCATTCATGATGAGAAGATATGGAATTATTGGGGAAAAAATCTATCATCGCTTCCACTATGACATTGTTCGTATTTAACAATACTGTTATTAATATTACATCGTCATATTTTCCTTTTGGGATTGGTTCTTCATCAACTTACAATTTAGTATAAAAATTGAATCCTACTAGAGATTCAATACAATTCTATACTTCCACACCGCTTAATAAAGATATATAATTCAAAATGTTTTTTGGGTGAGGATCTAAATAGGAAGGAATTTTACCTAATCCTTCTTTTTCCAATGTAATTAGATTTTAATTTTCTTTCACTAAACTAATTGGTCTATTCTTTATATTTAGATCTTTGAGTGGTATGTGGGGATTATTGGTTACCATGGTTCTATAGTAAATATTTCAGCATTTCGATCATAAAAATAACTTTAACTTAGCCATATGATTTCTGAACAAAATATTACCAACATCAAATACATAGGAATAGTTAGTGAAAATGTGATTATTGAAATATTATTGGGAAGGTAGGTATTATTGTTGGTATCAACTATCTC
Organism: Viscum album; assembly: GCA_963277665.1. Taxonomy (NCBI): domain Eukaryota; kingdom Viridiplantae; phylum Streptophyta; class Magnoliopsida; order Santalales; family Viscaceae; genus Viscum; species Viscum album. The sequence continues at coordinate 780,264,284 of OY728158.1, forward strand.
CATGTTGTCTAGTTGAAAATTCATTAAAACATTGTATTTTTCATTCTTATTGGTGCGGATTTTCACACACAACTAATCAATTCGTAGTTAATTACACTTGAGGGGATTTTGCACAAACATTGTCCCGTTATAACATTATCATAAGAGAGGTTAACTCTTAATTTTTCATTTCAGGTAATGTAATGTTGGAACTCATTACCTCATTTTAATGTTTTATTGTGGAACCTATACAAAATTATTGATAATTATTTGTGATATTATTTATCAAATCATTATATTCATTTGCATTTTATTTTATAATGGATATTTGTAACATCCCGATCTAGAGGCCACTTGACGGGTACCCTGCCCCGACTACAACAAGACCCCAAAAATTTTACATTATTTTCATGATGTTTATGACCATAATGAAAAGTATAATGTAGTTATATGTAGATACTATACCCCTATGTTAGAGTGATTGATTATAAATAAATAATATTGTATAATATATCCCAATTTATATCGAATTATTTAATTAGTTGAGGAATACTGTAACAAATGAAATACTTCCATGAACCTCAAATGACCAAAATCACATATATTATTAAATAAAAATAGGCTATAAGAATACCACATCATAATATCCTAATAATCTGATCTATTTTTCTTGATCATAAAAATTAGGCATCAACCTATCCTTTACCTGCATCAAAGAGATTGTGTGCTAATGTACCCTATAGAAATGATGCTCAGAACATGATGTAATTACATAACATAGTAAAGAACAACCAATGTGTCCTCATATATAACCATAATTGTAGTGATAAGTTCATGTGATATAATAATCATAATATGGTAAATAAACAGTATGAAAATAATATAATAATAATCCTCAACGATTCCCAGATCCATGTCCCTGATCAATCATACATTCATGGACCAAAATTGGGTGTCTTTGATTACATTTAGATTTCATCCAACTAATGAAAATCAGATCACATTGTGTATCTATCCATATTTCTCAAGGTCAAGTGGAAAAAACAACATCATGAAAAGGTCAACTACAAGATCCTAGGAATCCCCCAAACCACTCTAAAATCCACGTACAATGAATGGATTAAAGAGAATTCATATTCATCTTAGATAATGAATAATTTAGAATCATCACTTACTACTATTCTAAATGTAAGGATCCCTAAAAGCCATGAAATCCCAATTTGGAATGTTTAATGTACTTAGTCTTGACCGAATGGGTCATAGACATAAAATATGAATCTTATATTAAAAATAGTAAATAAAAACCCCTATATCTGAATTTCTAGATCCAAAATATTATAGGAATCTTAGGGACCGTTGAAATCCACGATGTTCCAAAAAGTGCAATGAACCTATCCTCAAATCCTATGCATTCTTCACATGGATTAACAACCCAATCAAATGTAACATACTAGGCATAAATGATGATGGGTTCATTTGGATATCATATAATAATGGTATAAAAAGAGTCTCAAATTTTATATCCTAGGAATAATCTTTGTGTTTATCCATGGACACCATCATGAATTAATGAGAACAAGAATAAGATCCCATGAGGAAATTTATTTATCTATAATGAATTTTAATATAAAATAGGGTAGATAAATTAAATATAATAGATGCATGAAAACTAAAATCCATTTCCATATTCTATAAATCCTTGACCATTTATGATTGATATGAGTTTTATGGTAACACACATTACTATATCAAACAATTCTCACATTCACCATATTTGGTTTTTTTATAGATAGTGGACCCTCGAGAGTACCCTTGGTCACGAAAAGTAATAAGAATGCTCATGAGGGTCCCTAGTCCAAGTTAGGTATTTGGAAAACTCTTAATATTTATGGAATTCTTATCCCACAATAACATTAATTAAGTATCACAAACTCATCAACTACACTGGGTTCTACACATAAGAAATTATGAAAATTATGTCACTTGAACAATCTCAATTTTCAAGGTATCACTAGGTTATTCCTCTTATCAAACATACGTCCGGTATCTATAAGGTTTATCCACCTAGGTTATACACTTATTGAGGGTCATCATGGGGCCTACTAGGGACATCTTTCACATGTTATAGAATGCTAGTATAGGGAGGTATCCACATTATCCTACATAAGTGAAACTAGGTTTTATTGATCATTATCATACCCCTCAATTGGCCTCATAATCATAGGGAATAAAATTTAGTTCTTTTAGGCATTCAGATTATGGGGATTGAAGAAAAAGACTAATATCTTAATAGAACACCATGGACTAATAAACCTTTTTCTATCAATTTGTGAATTTCATGTTAAAGAAAATTTTTTATTTAATTAAATTATTTTCCCAAAATGGAAATACATCCTAAAAAATTCCACATAAAACATTAGTAAACCATAAGGATTAGTACACAGAACCGCATACCTCATTTAAATTATTTCTCTTTAATCCTCACCCAAGAAACACACTTCCAATGATTTTCCATGACCATCCATGCTTTCTTCACCAAAATTATACTATTTGATGCCAGATAAACCATATTAATTAATTATTATAAAATTTTAATTAATTAAAATATTATATTTAATTATTGTATAATTTATCCAATTTAGTAAAATGGATGAAAAATCAACGGAAGACCACTTCGCCCATAAATTTTGACTGATGGCAAGATATAAACCCATAGAATGCTCCTGACTATGATTTGGGTGACATCCATAACATGAGATAATGAAATAATTATAAATTTAAAAAAATTAAAGGAAGATGGAAATAGTATTATGTGAAATGATACACCTTTTTCAATATGGTAAATTATGATAAGTTGAAATTTTCTCAGAAAATACTTTTTCAAGGATACATAAATGCATCATTAAAGAATTGATATTTCACCATCCTCCGGTAAAATTTTTATATTATTCCTAAAATAAAAAAAATACTAACATACATCGAAAAGAAGGAAAAGTGTAAATGTGGACAATATAGAAGTCATACCTTGAAAATAATATGAAATTTACACATGAATGTCTATATATGAAAGAAGATGTTTGGGAGAAATGTCAACCATCATCCCTTTCATGTAAAACTTTTCAAATTGAAGGAGAAGGGGGATCAATCCCCCATTTGTTTTTAAAATATTTTATGGAATATATCATGAGTTTAATCACATGTTTTCACAATTAAATTTCAGTATCTTTCCCCAGTGCCCTATGTAATCGCAGTTTCAAATCCAAAAAACACCCCAACACACCCCATGAAACATATTCATGGTGTAAATGTTTTTTTCAAACAATTAATGCACATTATAACAAACTTTTAGTGGCATGGTCCCCTAGAACACTTATCTAATAACCACTTTAACCCTAAGGTCATCACTAAAGCATTAAAACACATTAGAAAAAGACTATTTACATATTTTTATATTCCCATAGCTCCAGTGAGTGTTTTAGTTCTAAAAAAAATTAGTTCCAAATTATAATTTACAATGAATTTAATAATACATATGGACAAATGGTATTAAAATATCCCAAACACGAAATCCCATTACTAAGATATCTTACTGAACATTAATCCATCACACTCATCTTACTCACTTACTCAGGTATCTAACTTATGAAAAAATGTCATGTTTGGTCCCCAAACATTTAATTTGATCTCATTGTGAAAATCCAAAAACTGGGTTCACTATACATTAAAACTGAATCCACCACTCACCATAACCGCAAAAAATTCTAATTGAATTCCATGAAAACCATATATCATGAGACACCCTAGTGTAAAAATTAACTCATCACCTGACATATAGATCTCTACACCAAATAAATTACCTCATAATGTCCAATTATGAAACACAGTGCTTCCTTCTATTAGAACCACTTAATACAAAATTAAATCCAAGTGGTTAACTAACACTAAAACTGTAACCAACATAATTTCCAGAACATGTTTCCCATCTCACAATGTCAAACCTCATGAAAATGTACTAGTTGTACTGACATCAAAAGACTTCTTCTGAAACTACTCTATTGTACCTTCTAATGTGTCTTCAAGAAAAAATCTTACCTCCGAAACATTGATTCCACAACAAACACCCATGCATGTGGCCCATAATATAAGATAGTAAATAAAAAAATTTCATTGATTCCAAGTAAATTATCCAAAAAACCATAGATTCATTTCTTCTCAACATGTGATTCGACCCCTAAACCTTGCGATAAAACTAGATCATGCTTTAAAAAATTCCCAAAATCAATAGTTCACCACATGAACCATGTGATAATACAAGTTCACCAAATGAATGAATAATGATTACCCTCAATAATCACCTTCGAATAATTCTGGAATCTTCCCAATAATAATGTATATCCTCCAACTTCATCCATTATCTCATCTAAACAAAAAATATAGTATTTAACATTGGACCAGAAAGGATTGTATTAAATTACACAAACAACCCATCCAATACCAATATTTTCATTCCATTGACCCTCCAAATGTAGTTTTATAAACCCAAAACTAATATGATGCTCCCAAATATAGTGTAGTGTTATCATCACCAAAAAACCCAATAATTAATCATTTAGGTCCATAACACACCCTTTTTTGAACATAATGACATGTGTGGCTAAACTCATAGATACATAGTTCTACCAAAGAATATATAATTATTACCCATTCTTTACTCATAAAAATTTCACCCATGAAATCCACCATGATTCCATAGATGTAATTATCATGACCATAAATGGATAATGGTTCACTTATAATAGCATTTATTACCTTATTAAAATCCTTGAGTTCAATATTAAAAGGTTCCATCAATTTACCTGTGTATATACCCCCAATCCACGCTCTTCCACTCCCCACCCCTAACGCCACATCTCTATGAAAATTTGTGAAACAGAATACCTTTATGGAGACCATCACATGAATGATAATTCATTCCCATTGACTTCTATTTCATGCAGGGAAATTGAAATTCCAATCCAAATCCCTAGGAAATTCTACCTATAAGAACCATATAAATCCCCATCATCCCTTATCTCAAACCTAGTAATTACTAACATCCCCTTTAATAGGCCCCATACCTAAAAAAGAGGTGTCACCTTAAACACATTTACAATATTAGAACACTCTATAGTAGTATAGATACACAGATTCTAGAATCAATCTCCTTAGTGTTTCATGTGACTATAATTATGAACACACATAATAAATGGCCATGCTACATGAATTGTTAGTTATTCAAGTCTACCACATCCTTCTTCACTATCTGTTACTATTGTAAGTCATGAGCTTATTCTTATCCTCTCATAATAATATTGAGCTACATTCAAATTCCACATATCAACCACAGAAATGATTATTCCATTCAAATTAAATATCAATATAATGACCCAGTATGTTACTCACATCCATAGGAATAACCATGTATTTTCCATCAAATAATGTTCACCTCCCATTCATTGATCATTAAATCTGGTACCAACACATTTTTTTTATCTCTAATGCACTATAAATTTTGAGTGAGTGCCTCTCAAGGGGTCACATTGATTATAAAATTCTGTTGAATCCCTATAGTCCATGTAAAAAATATTTCACTATAGGTCTCCAATGTATCACAAATATGATATCACACATGGTTATTACTGATGAGAAACATCATCTTCCTATTTAAAAGTCTCATGAAATATATGTGCATAAACACCCACTAATGGGTCTCATATAGACATTTATAAGGTAGTTTGTGCCATGTAAACATCATACAGGGGATCCAATTCCCACCGAGATTCCAAGAACATGACTCTCAAAAAATAATTATTATTTCATCAATTAACATTTACATACATTAAAACATCATCATGGATTATTATTTCAATAAGAAAACACAATAACTAGCTCTATTATATAGATTTCCATTACAATAAATATTGTAAAATCATAATATATGATGTTACAACACATTAGATATCCAAGGACATATCATAACAAACTACTTGGGATATAATTCTATTGTATCACATTCTCATACCAACCCACCCTTATGGAAACCACCATCCCAAAAAATCTTCACATTATACTGATCTATATAGAATCTAGTCATGTTTCATAGGCACCTTCAAAATTATAATTAACATATCATTATTTTTATCCTCCAAGACACTATTTGATGATTCAGTTATGTAGAGTTTCATTCCCATCTATTTGGGAAAAAACATACAGTTTTTCACAACATATTTAAACAAACCATAACTAAATAAAAACACCCTATTTGGGTTTCCACGTAAATATTTAGGTTTCTTGCTGATTATCTGAGGACAATAAACCTTCATTGCACATGGTACAACATCATTCCCATCGCATATAATATCATAATATATACAAATTCCAATAAATTAGATGAAAATATAAATATATATCATTCTATTTGAGTAGAATAAGTGAATAACCATATATAATACAATATCAAGTGAGTAATTTCTGAAACATTAAAAAATTAAACTTCAATTATTGATGAACAACGTCCACAAGTAGGTTTATACATATTATGTGAATCATATGTTCTTGTTACGATGTATTTATGGAAACACAATTCATTTACATGACAAAATCCACAATCTAGTGAGAAAATCATCAACCTAAAATACCCTGTGTGTCAAAAAAATGTGAAAATCATATTCAACATAAAATAAAAAAATCCAAAAACTAATTCATATCCATGGTAACATGGTCATCCTAATGTAAAAGGTGTTCATAAAACACCATCCCATAATCCATCACACCCTATAATGAATTCCTATATCCCATAAATACTATATCTTAAATACTAAATCATAAAAAATAGAAAGGACCTGATATCCCTTTTCCACAACCTAGTCTAGAGTCCAGTCAATCGATTCCTTGACCTTGTCTTCCATAAGACCTCATTTGTGGCAGCCCATATACCATATTATTAGAACTAGAAACATTGGTATTGGGTAGTACCATGGGGATAATATTTCCTTATATTAGAGTAAAAATATTAAACAACTAATCAAGAATCATACAATTAAGAGTATTCATAATAAAACTGTAAACATTAGAGTGCGATAATAAATGATATTCAGTACAAAACAGAAAAATTTATCCTTGCATATAAAAATAATGACTAATAGGCTATATGGATAAGTTATCCTAATATTCTAAGAACCTATTATATCTATATTGAATAATAAAATTTGAAGTTATCCCAAATATATCTTAAACTGAATATAATTCTTATTGGTTACTATAGTGTAATAGTATCCCGAGTAGGGTGTGAGTGTATAAATTAGAAGGGTACCACCAATGTAGTCCTATAAATAATTATAAATGAACTTATTTGTGCATGAGACATTCTAAAATAGAACAATTTAATAAATTATAGGAAAAAAAGAGTAATTGATCATTAGTTACAAAACCAAAGTCAAATATACCCAATTCAACCATTGTTGAGGTGTCACTAAGCATCAAAACATATTATGTGACCGAAATTAAAATGTGATACTAGTGTGTATTCTTGGAATACATAATGTCCAGGGATAAATAAACCGATAACCCTACAAGAACATATAAATAACAATATATCTGGAATCCTATGAATCTTTCCAAATTCCATGTATAATGAATAGCTCATAGCCGATTCCTGTGAATACAATATAATGTATAATGTATAATTATATCTATTTAACCATTAAATTCATTTAGATCCTATAGATTGTGGGATTCCTATTGAATAACATATAATTTAATCAGGATTGATTGGATATATCCTAGGGATACCCTAAGAATTTCGTAATGTTAATAATAATAATAATAATAATAATAATAAATCACATCCCTTAACAATGAAGGGTTAGATCGCAAACATGCTATAAATTATATGTACTTGTGGCATACATATAATACCAAAAAAAACTTGAGGTTGAATCCAAAAATCCATGTAATTATTCATGTGGTACAAAATCTAGATTCAATTATACCGATTAGCCATCCACAATGGCATCATAACATACAATTTGTCTCCCAATCACATCAAATGTGTTTCAAAAGCCATTACCTAGGAAGAACATCTGGGATATTTTATTGTCACCATAATTTCATTTCTGGAACAAAATATGTACAATAGAAAACACCAATTATAATTCATAATGATGAAAATTAAATAATAGAAACCATAAATAAAATCAATGTTCTAGTTAAAAACCTAAATCCTTCATCATCATGCAAAACCTCTATACTATATATGATAGGTACATGTTTTAGGTTTATAGAGTTTAACATCTATACCCATTAACACATGCAACATCTTTAGTTTAATCTATCTATGAGGTATCTTTAATTTCACCATAGGTCATAGAATGTTATCAGAACCCTCATGAGTGTCATCCATCACAACAAGTTCTTTGAGGAACACATGTATATCATGTAACTTCATATAAAAAACATGGTACAATGTACATTCTATTAATATGTGTTTTTTGAAATAGGAAATCGTCTAAAGGATAGGCCATTACTCATCATGGATTCCAAGTTGTTGTTAGGTAAATCTTCCCACCCAACCAAATTACACATAGCATATAGTTGACCCACAAATGAGAATAACATATCAAGGGACCTTATAAGACCTATTAGAGTCACACATCATAATTAATGACACAATTTTATAAGGAAGTGACCATAAGTTCCTTCCCAAGAGACACTATGTTATATTGTGTATAGTCCAACCTGGCATAGGCCCTAAAAGTCATGGAAAATCATAATTAAATCATTTAAAAATTACATTATCATTATCCAAGATATCCAGTTAGTGTCATATGAGACCACATTGTCAGTGGACAACTTATTCAGTCTATCCAAGTATTTTATTTTAAATAAAACATTTTTAAAAAATGTTTATTTTTCATAGTGGTGGGAAAACATTCTATAGAACACATAAAATATGTATAAACCATACAAGTTATTAAAAAAAACCACCTATCTCATTTTATGACATTCTATTTAATCCTACACTCAATAACTTACTACCCAATCTTGTCCAATCCCATCCAAGATTTCAACACTAATCAAATCCCTATTTCATGTAATTCCACCCATATTAAATTATAATAATAATAATATAATTTAATAAAAATTTGAAATTATTTGTTTTATATTTTCATAATTTTTTAATTACCTTCTAAAACTAACTAGAAGCCCCCATCACCCCTAAACATTGACATATTATATTTCGACACCCCATGGTAGGCACCCAAATCATTTTATGCTGAAATCACTAACAAAATATCAAAAATAATTTTAAAAATTTCAAATGAATTTCAGGAAAATCACTATAAAATTATAAAATGGGATATAATTTTTTTCTACCAACGAAGGAGGGAAGGAATAAATGGTCTCATGAGGTCCATAAATTAGACTGTAGAAGATCCATTTCAAAAATGGTGTATTTCAGCACCCTCTAATGAAATCTATAATTTATTCCTAAGACCAATAATTCTGAAATCAGTAGGAAATTATTAATGTGGAGACACATGAAGAGTAAATAGAAAATTCCATAAATAAAAAATTAAATCACCTCATTGAACATCCCTAAAAACATGAAGAAGTAGTTGGCAGGCACAAATAGTTAGACCAATTGACAAATACTACTAGAAACACAAGAGAAAGGCGATAAAACAATCAATTTAATTACAAAACTATATTGGTATGTTTCATGATATGACACACATAAAAACACGATGAAATTTCATGTTGTGAACCCGAAGAATGAGAGAAACCCCACTATCATTCGGAACCACCCTAAAAAACCCTATGAAACATATTCAATGCATGAATTAATAAATTTTTAATTGAATTTTTCATAGCTAAACGTTTCAGTGGTATGTCCCCACAAACACTCATCTTTTCACATCTTAACCTCTCAAGATAAACTATAATACTTAAAACTTGTCTCAAAAACTATTATTAGTTTTTACAACACTCAGAACTCCAGGTTGAGTTCTAGTTATCAAAACAATCCTCCCACTAATAAAAAATTAAAATTATTCAAGAACTTCATAAGATGTCTAAACACAGTTTATTATATTCTACTAAAGTAATAATCTATAACATTCCTATCATTATCATGTATTAAAAACAATAAAAACACTATGAACGGGGGTTACATAATTTATTTATGTGGGAATGATAATTTTGAATTCATAATCCTCTCTTAGAAATCATTAAATGTATCTCCATTAGTTTGTTAAATGTCATATATCTCCTTCCTCAACTAGGTAATTATTGATGTAATAAAAAACATAGGTAGATAGGACCATTAGAGCTCTTATTATATTAGAATCTATTTATGAAATAAATGACATAACCATTATATCATTAATAATGAGAATATATATTATCTGAAGTTAATTTCGACTTCGAACACCTCTATTAGTGCGGTAGTATTATAAATAATCATGAATTCCTATATATTATTCATTTGGTACTCTTATTACAATCCATAAATCCTATGTAATATTTATATTTATGCATAAATTTGATCAATATCAATTTGATTATTAGGTAGTAAAAACTAATTACTACGGTTATTGATTAAACTCTCAGGGTTACATTTAATTGAGAAAATTTTCACCCTTTGATGTATCATCCAAATGAATGTGTAAAAGTAGTTTTTATAGGGACATATGTAGAATAAGTTAATTTAATGATAATAAAAAAAATATCATCATTTTTATTGCCTCTAAAATTTATTAATCTAGACACAATGATTCACTTAACCAATATATCATAAACTATGTTGTGATTGGTTCTTCATATGGTATTTTTTAGGTGAAGTTTTCTGATTGAAGAAATTTTACAATGTTTTTGTTTTTATCTAGAAGAGAAATATTTTTGTATTTTTATGTGCATGTGATTATAATATTGCATTGTTTCCAATATGTTAATAATGTTCAAAAAAATGGGATGATTATATAGTTTTTTCATAATGGAAATTTAGGTAATATTTCAGTTGATGGCGGGACAATATCTACAACATCCTATAACATGTCTTGTGTTATTTTTAGATGGGTTATGATGGTTTTATGAGGCTCTAGTTCATTTTACTGAATTCTTGAATTTAAATATATAGATGACCATATTGTGAATCTGTTTTCCACAACATCATGTGTTCCCTAGTATGTATGAGTGATCCAAATTTTATCATGATTTATATTTCTTCATTTCAACCAATATGTTCTATTGATAATTCAAACATTTGAAAGCTTTATACAGAAATTCGATGATCATTATCAGTTGGATAGGCTTGGTCGATTGGTTTGACCTTTTTGTTTATACCCCAATTTTGTAAGATAGATATGGTCAACCAGTCTATGTCATGTAGTTGATCTAATGGGGGAATATTTAAATTTATTAATTCAATATTTTGATAATTTTTCTATAAAATACTTTGTGAAAAACTAATTCTTTATATATTTTCTCTACAAGAGAATTGTCGTTTAGTGGCGGTTTTTGTAAACCGCCACCTAATACGGCGTCGCCAATCTATTAGCGTCGGTTATTTCCATTTCACGGTGGTTTATGGAAAGCATCATAGCTGCCTCATTTCGTGGCGGTTATAACCGCCATGAATAGACTCAAATACAACGGCCATAAAACCACCGCTGAAGTCACCAGAACGACCGCAGAATGAGCACCTACGATGTGAATATATAGAGATGGTTAAAAATACTATGAAACATAATTTTTTTTACATTTGGCGGCGGTTATCATCGTTTAGCGGCGGTTTAAACCGCCGTGAAAATATTACCAGAATTTTTTTTTTGCTTCCGCAGCACCCTTACCCTGAAAGACAAATCAAACCAGAAATACCATATTGTACATACCAATATAAAACAAGAAACATCAACCAAAAAAATCGGTATAGAATAATTTGAAAAAAATAAGTAAACATTGACATGCTATATAAGAATGAACTATATTATACAAACCAACATACAAAAAGAAACATCGACCTAGGAAATCAGTGTAGAATAAATTGAAAAAGTAATATGATAGAATCCACTATAAAACATAGGTCAATTATTTGACTAATCTCCAAAAATACATCTAGCCGATCCATCTTGATCCCTCATAATAAATATCACTTGAAAATGAAACATTAGATCTACATGTGTGTTAGTGTTCCCATATAGGAAGTGAGCATAAAACACAGATAGATTTACCATTTGTGGGCCTCTTACTTGGTTTAATACCCCAAATATACCATCACAACAAACATCTACTATACCAGGTTTCTTAGAGAAGCTTGTGTGTTAGTCTCACTCAATAATTTATTGTGCACTTTTATGTAACACAACTGTTCTTCTATTAACATATTTATTAAAAAAACTTGATACACAAAAAGATTATGTTCTATTTGATCATAATTTAAAATAATTATTGAGATAAATTATAGAAATCACCTTCTAAACCAGGTAGGATGACTCTAAAATTCATTACACATGTCATTTCAACACAATTTTAATCTACGATTAATCATGTCACATTACATTAAAATGCATGCCTTCAATTATATTGTATTTTATTCCCCTTACCTAGGATATGATATATTCCCCTCTGAGGTTCAATCCCAACATCAAGAAACATGCTATTATTCGTATACGATAAGAATAATATGAATCACTTCTACAAAATACCATAGTTAAAGACTCGAGTATTAGATTCTTTATATAGTCTTTAATTTTAGATACCCCTTATAGTATCAGAATATCATATCCACCTTCATGTTGTATGCACCAGCCTCTTAAGAATTCATCCATTATCATCATACCAACATATATGATATTGGAAACAATATATGGGCCCTCTAATAGGTGTAATCCACAACCATACCTTCTCCAAATTAGTCATTTAAGACCAAGATGAAACTGAACTGGAAACTCATGATAACTTCAAACACTATCTATTTCTAGGTACCTTTCACAAAGTTTTCCCCTTTACAAAAAGTTATGATTCTTGAAATATTTCATTTTAAATTGAACATAAATGGTATGATTTATCACACTAATCATTAATAAACCATGTGTGTTATGATTATATTTATAGAGATTCATATGATGCTCATCGCATGGGCCAGATCCCAACAATGTAAACACCTACGACCTCTTTGTATGGTGAAAAATGAATAATTTCCTAACTATGTAGCCATAAAAAAATGAGTCATAAACATGTATTATATTTATTTTTAACCTAAAAATCATATATTTTCATATCTATACATATTCATAGAGATCATAGGAATATGGTAAACTCATTAAACACTATTATTTTGATATTATTAATTAAAAAATCATAAATCTATAAGGGAATCCAATAATTAAAATCATTCCACACAAAGAATTTTTGATGATCCCAAAATCTCACACCTTTTACCAATACATATTTTGAAGAATCTATAGTATATGAATCACTAGTGAAAACCTTTAATTGTAATTTAGTTCTAAAAGGACATCCATACCAAATATTCATATACATAGAAGCCCATTTCAGGTTCTCATCAAAAAATAAATAGCCTAATGTGAATCCATTAACATGGAATTGGATTGATAAACTATGAACTCTTACATTTGATGACGTACTGATGGGTTTCTTCACTGTGTTTCCTTTTCAATACCTTCATCACATCCTTCAATTAAAATTGAATCACCAAATGCATGAGTTATGTTCAAGGCCCAAAATAAGCTGATAGTACCCATAAGGAACACAATGGTGAGGCCTGAAAACAATTGTTATTTCATACATATGACTAAATTTATATGAATATATGTTCCCCATACCCCGAAATACATTGTCTCCTACCCTTGTAAAATGAGTGCATGATAGTTCACACCATATTTCAAGAATACCATCTAATTGGATCTATCTTGACATTATATGACACTCACTGTATCTATAGGGAATAATGACCCACAGGTTGTCCAACTAAAAATATTCTATGGAAAAACCATTGGTCCATAATTTCACATCCAACCTTTTTGTATCCTTTCAATAGATCATGAGAACACGTTCTTCTCTTATCATATTGATTTGGATAAATATGTCCACCATAAAGTAGAAATCACCTTAGAACATCATTATGAGTATCATGTTCACTATAGTCATTTTTATTAACATGTGACCTTGAGTACTCAAGAAGATATATAGGGTGTTTTCCCTAATTTCTATACTCAAGCATCTAAAAGTTGATCCCACTGGGGATATCTAACCTCTAACACTCAAGAGTATATTTATACCCCTACTAGTTTAAACACCCTTGAGGCCCATTAGAATATCTAGATAATATACTAGGGATGGTTACAATGCTCTAATATCTAAAAGCATCAGAATCTATCCTAAGTGGCATTTGTGACTATAAAATTATAATGGAAAACATAAAACACATGGGTGGGGGAATTTTTTTATCATTGTTTCCTCATGGTCGTCTCCAGTATCATTTATCCTATGGGATCACACCCAAATTAATTATATCCCTCTTACAATGTAAATATGTGTTTCTTATTGGTGGTAACACATTAGTATATTTCTTCAATTTTAACACAATTTATATTGGGAAACATGATTCTATTGAGTATGAAACACGTGTGGATGATTCCACTACCTCATCACTACTAAAAAATATTAAAACCATCTCAACATAAGAGAATATTACTTAGTTCAAATTCAAAATAGTATAAAAAGTGAAATGACCCAATTTGTTCAACACATAAACAATGGGTTTAACTCCCAGTCATCCAAAATATCGATAAAAAATTCAAACACAGGCCTAAATGGAATGATGTATACCACACTCGAGAAATCAATACATAAAAAAAACATCAGAAATCAATAAAACGCATAAAATGAAACATGAGAAATCAAGGAAATTTTAGGACATGAAAATATTTAGTGGAAACTATGTGCCACAAATGTTACATATACAAACCAATTATTCCCATATTTGTTAAACACATGAACAACACAACTACTCATGTTCCGATGATGCATCGTCACCCTCGCCACCTTCATCACCACTTTATGCTGTCACCTGTAAGAACATTATATTGAAAATTAAATACGGTTGCATATTTATATTAAAACATAAAACCAATGAAAGTTAGAGAACTATATAAATTTGATTTTATGTGATTAACCTGCATACCACCAGTTGATGCACTACCACTGGAGGCATATCTGCTCATATGCTAATGTATTTCAATCAACTCTTTCTGCAAAGTAGATATCTGTTCCCCCTGCTGGTGAACTGTGTTTCGTAGAGAAACAATCTCTTTCTTAGCATCTCTGGGTATAGGATGACTAAATCCAGGAGTAGATGTAGCTTCCATCCCCGGTGGCCTTCTAAAAAACTCAGATGGTACAGGTCCCAAACCCATCCCACACACTCTACCAAGACGCTCCTTCCCAAGGACTTTTGCAACCGGGTCATCCTGGGAGACAGAATAGGACTGCGCAGGATTTGCATCCCATTGTTCTTTAATTTTTACCTATAAATCAAATATCAATATATATTAACATAATAAAAACTAATAATATGTTATTATAATAAAAAATTTACTTCATACCCCAAGTTCTTTAGCAGGCTCATTAACAAAACATCCATCTGATTTCTTGTGAACATCCAAACACAGTTCAGTTTGGGATACTTCGTTCCCTAAACTATGTGACTAAATTAAGAAAATATAAGTCAACAATTCAATATATTAAACAGATAATACTGTCTTATAAATATTTAAACTAATTAAAATATTACCAATGTCATTCGGCTTCTAGAAAAGCTTTTTGATCCCACAATGTGAGGGATGACTTGCTTAGCCTAGTTTGAAGCAATCATTCTTGAGAGATCCTGAAATAAATAAAATATAATTTAATAGTAATGTATTAAATGTCACGTCCTCTTCATATACATTTATAAATGTAAAATGAGGATAATATAATAATATATATTTCAATACCATCCGCTTCTCATCACAATGTATTTCCACAAAAACATTCCACTTTACTTTTAGTACCCCACTGAGTAGCTTCTCATAGATTTTTTGCACAGTAAACGAGGTATTGTTGACATCACACCATAATCTACATTTGAAATATTTCCATTTCTTACCTAAATTTTTCAACATCCTCTTTCGTGCTATCACATCAGCAACTGTAAAGTGGAAGAATATCTGTATACAAAAATTCATTTTGAACATATTAGTAACATGACATTCAGTTCTACCATAATGTAATAAATTTACCTTTATTTTAGAATCAAAAACTTCATTTTTCCATTTTGGAGGCATATGTCTCCAATCATCATATGAAATAGGAAGGGAAATGAGCACCGCTGCCAGCTGGCCTAGAATCTGGCCAAGTAACCCCACAGCGTCATCCGTTGAGACCCTATAAGAATAAATTGGCATGACTATCTTTTCACCAGTCATATTCCAAACATCTGCAGTTTTTATGTTTTTCTCAATGGTTGTATTTTTTTCATCTTCAATAAGAAAACAATTAGTATAAACAAAATGTAATAAATTTATTCAATTAAAATTTGTACCTACGACAGTGACACTCCAGTACGTCCGTGATGAACTGGAATGAGTGTGTCACTTCCCCACTTCTAAGGTTCCTCAAGGGGGAGTCGATGACTCACCCTTTAATGGGACATCCAAATATGGTGTGAGAGATGGTGCAGGGGGAGATGGTATAGGAGTGTAGGCAGCTGGTGCCTCAGATGTCTTGGGGAGGGAGCCAGATGGATCGTCATCTCTCGCGATACTAGATGAAATAGTATAATTCTTCTTCCTTGGAATTACTTTCATTTACTCAAATAAAATTAAGTTCATAAAATATATTTCAGAAAATTATGCAGAAAAAAATAATAAAAATGATAATATATGCTCAGTACTAATAGACAATATATATATAATAATGATAATGAATAACTACAGAAATGAAACAAGTGGTTGCTGAATAAATAAATAATTGTACATACAATCATTTTCCCTTCAATCATGTTGGTTTCCTGCTCCATTTCTTCATCCACTTCATTCATCCTTGCTAGACTAATATTTTCAATATCATGACTGACAAATAATTCTACAACCTGTTGTTGATTAAATTCAATTTTAGTGGTCAAATTATCCACTTCATCACCCATATCATACAAATCTCATTGTATTACGTGAGAAACTACACTCTACCCTTCATCGACAACATCATTCACATAATATACCATTTTTTATTGCGATGCAAAGATATATGGATCATACAGTTCACGATCACCAGCATCCATTAAGTGAGAGAAGTTTACAGAAGTAAATTTATGGAAAGATTTTTTAACACCTCTAATAATATCGACGCATTTGAATTTGAATAAAACAATAGAAAAATGTCCATTGTATTTTAATTCAATAATATCATGCATCTTTCTATAGTATTCCACTTCAAAAATTAAAATATACCACTATTATATGTTTTCAAACCCACTTCTCGATCGATTGTGCAAAATATAAATCCATTCACATTATAAGTTTCGAACTTTATAACTTGTTTTAGAGGACATCCAGCAAGAAAATTCAAATCTCTTGACACCTCTGATTGAGTATCAGTATTCATGATCTGAAAAAAGAAATATACATTATTATATTTACAAAATGAATGTGTCAAAGTAATATTCATACTTATTGCAATATTTATGAACTTACACGTCGTGCAAACCATTCTACAAGATCTTTATTAACAACTTTCATTATATATTTCTCATTTTGTGTTCGGCCTCTCATTCGTCTCTTTGTTTGTATCCTCAAATCTTCAATAAATAGATATACAATTTCACTATTTAGCATCACATATCGATATGCCTATAATAATTCCAATTCAGTCAGTTTCACATTTGAGGTCCTCCTAACTGATCGGCCAATAGCAGGAAATATTTTGGATTTCTGATGTATTTGAGATTGATTTGATGTGTTGTCAACACATCCAAATCGATTAAATATTATCTCAATATCATCCATGTATCGAGAACAAAAGGTAAGACACTCTTCAGCCAAATAACCTTCAGCAATAGAGCCTTCTGGTTGAGCTTTATTTCTCACATATGATTTCAAATGCCCAAGATATCTGTAAAATAAAATTAACATAATTATGCATTTAAATAATTAACAAAAATTGTTTACTTAACTGAAAAACATAAAAATAAAGTACCTCTCAATTGGATACATCCATCGATAATGAACAGGGCCTCCTAATTTAGCTTCCTCAACCAAATGCACAGTTAAATGCATCAATAAAGTAAAAAATAAAGGAGGAAATATCATCTCCATTGCACAAAGGGTCAATACAAACCTCTCCTGGAGGTTGTTAAGCTAAAATGGATGTAGAGATTTTTCACATAGTTGTCTGATAAATGTGAATAATTGGAGTACAACAGCAGTAATTTTTTCAGGTAATAATGTACGCAATGAAAATGGTAGTAACTATTGTAACAAAATATGTGAATCGTGACTTTTCAATCCATGTAAATTACGATTATTTAATTCAACAAACCTCGAGATGTTACTTGAATACCCATCAGATACCTTAACATTCTTTAAAATTTGAAGGAATGTATCTTTATCCCTATTTTTCATTGCAAAAATTTCCGGAGGATACTTTTCATTCTCATCTAGCAAGAGATCGCATTTTATGTTCATTTCTTGTAAGTCTTTATAAGATTTGAGATGTTCCTTCGACTTTTCATGCTCATTAAGAAATTTGAAAATCAAAATGTCACAAAAATTCTTCTCAATATGAATCATATCAAGATTATTCCGCAACAAATTAAATTCCAAATACAGAAGTTTGAAGAATATACTTTTTTTCTTTCATTATTGCGTTTCGATTTCGCTTGACGATGCACTTCGGACCCGTTTTCCGCTATCATTCAAATGATGAACCTTCCCAAATTATTTTTCAACATTTTCAAGTTGTGTCAATATTTTATAACCAGTTAAAAACTTTGGAGGTGGTCTACGATCAATGGAACCATTAAATTTTGATATATTCAGCCGAAATCTATGAGATGCATAGATAAATATTCGATGACACAAGAAGCACCATTTTCTACTGTGAGGTAGCTGTTTGGGATCAAAATCAAAGTTACAAATGAGACAAGACAAACCTGTTTAAGTGTTCTAACAATATAAATTCCTAAGCCCAAGGAAGTCACAAATTGGCCACATTAAAGCAACATGCATTTTGAACATTTTTTAGAAGAATCATCAAATGTCTCAACACCGTTGCTCCATAACTCCTGCAATTCTTCAATCAAATGATGCAAGTATACATCAATATCATTTCCAGGCATTTGTTTTCCAGGAATAATCATCGAAAGAATAATATAAGTGTGTTGCATACACATCCACAGAGGCAGATTATAAGGGATCTAAACAACTAGCCAAATGCTATAACTAGTACTCAAAGTCCCAAATGGGTTGAATCCATCAGCAGCCAATCCCAATCGAACATTCCTAGGATCAACTGAGAAATATAGGTGTAATGAATCAAATGTCTTCCATGATTGGGAATCTCTTGGATGTCTCATTAACCCATAATTGTTATTATCTACAGAATGACACTTCATGTATTCAGCGGATTTTGATGACATGAATAACTCTGCAATCGAGGCTTCGAAAGAAAAGTAACACAAAAACATTGAAGGTGTGTTACTTTTCTTCTTCTCCATGAAATTATGTTCATTCAAACTTCCAACATCACCCTTTTCCTTCCATCTAGAAGAAGAACATTTCTTGAAATTCGGTCTACTTGAATCCTCTCCCAAATAAAGCATACAATCATTGGGACACGCATTTATTTTTGTATAATTCAAACCATGCTTGTTAATAACTTTTTTCACATCATAAAAAGATTATTCGATTTTTTCTTCAGGAAATACATCACGAATCAATTCAAATATCAAGGACATTGAATTATTTATAATTCCACATAAACATTTGATATGTTACAACTTCAGTAGAAATGAAAGCTTTGAATATTTCATACACCCACTATACAACTCTTGATTTCCATCATCAACTAAATCATGAAATACATTTTCCTCAGTGAAGTATTCTCTTACATTTGGCTCCACATAATCAAGAGGAGGATCCAATGATATGTTAGAATCTTGATCTGCCTGTGTTATAGTCTCAAAAACATCACTTGTCACATTGCAATTTGTAGCACCCTCTTATGGTTGTTTTGATATGTTTTGATGCTGATAGTGGTGTCTTGCAGTGCCGAATGCATCATTTATGAGGGTTTTCATTTCATTTTCCATTGTCGATGAACTTGGGACTTCATTCTGTGGATTAACATCAGTGCTCAATCTTTCTAAAACGTTCGATTCTCCATGCCAAATTCAACACAAATACTGACCAGGGAATTTCTTCAGTATTAAATGTTCATAAACTTCATCTCTCTTCAACCATGTTCTGAATTTACATATAAGACATGGAAATTTTATTCTCCCTTCAAAAGATCGATTAAAAATTGAAAAATATAAAAACTCATTCAATCTCTTATCACACTGAGGTGTGTTCCTTGGTAATGTGATCCATCTTTTATCCATGTATATCACAATGTGCCTACACAATAAAAAATAAATTAAAACACATAATTACTACTAAATAGGGAAAAATATTTATTTATACGATAGTATAAGATTAAAAAAACATAATATAATAAAGATGAGCCCCTGAGTTAGATATGAACCCTCTAGTGTTTGGGATAGGGGATGTTTCTTTTGTAAAGAGAAACAATGTTCTAACAACATGGTAGCTACTTTACCATGAAAACCAAAGCACATTGTTAATTTGGAATAACCCCAACCTAAGTTCTCTATAGAGTCTTCATATAAAACTCTAATATCGAATAAATCTATTATAAATAATGTTTAGGGAAAACCTAATGATTCTTACAAAACTCAACACATTTTTAATTTGGATTGATAAGAACCACGTGAGGGATTGTAGTATTGAGGCATGATAAGTGGTGGTGTACATGGAAATGCATGTTGAAATAACTTGGGAGATTAGGTTTTGAGGTTCTACAAACCTTGTGTGGATAGAATTAATAGACCTCTCTTTGGTTTATTCACATAGAAAAGAATTGTGGTGTGACTTGAGGGTGATTTGTATCATATATTTGTTAGTTCTCATGAGTGGAGAATTATGGTTAAATGGGATGATTGAGGATCTGACCATGGAGTTGAACTAAGAGTCATATTTAGACTTCCGTGTGGGCATTGAACATTTTTGTTATTTCGTGAGTTTTAAGGAATCGTGGTCGGGATATAATAGTCCATTGGTGGGTGGGACTGAGCGCCTTTGGTAAAATTCATCTAGAGAAGGACTTACTACTGTTGTTACATAAAACTTGATTTTTAAGGTGGAGACCACATCATAAATGGCGTTCAAGATGCAGTTGATGTGGTTTGAGGATAAAATTAGGGTATTTGAAGAATAGTTGATGTGTCTGGGCTTGGTGTTTGGAGTTTCATAGTATTATCATGTTGGGAATTTGGAGATGAAATGTGGGGTGTTGGTACTATCATCCTGGAAAACATAGGATGGAAAATGTCCCAAGAATCTCTTAAATTAATGAGGATCTTATTGGTCTTAAATCTATTGATAAAAATTATCAAAAAAATTAAAAATCCATAGTACCAAAACAATTTAAATTCATGGTATACTTACTATCTAGTATTTCATTGGTTGGATAATGAAGGAATGAGCTAGTCACATAGTCCCATTACTTACACTCAGAAAAATTAAAACTAATAACCAGTTTCAATACAATCAAGAAAAATTCCATCATCCATCAGTATAATTACAACAACCCATTCATCAACCTAAATATTATCCTGGGATAAACCTACTAGCTCAACACCTATCCTATCAATTCCACAACAATTACTTGTGAAATTGTGAAATAAAATGGAAAAACTAAAATCAAATGTTTTATCCATAAAATCTCACATCAAAAGCATGAAAAAAGTAAGGAACATATACCTACTTAGGTTTTCCATTCCTCGTCCTTTAAGGGATAATATTGTTACATTGAATCTTCTTAGGAAAAAATTAAAGTTGTGATTATATTATGGATTAGGAAAACCATTAATAACTGTAAACCAACTAGTCCCAAACTATTAAAGGGTTCCAAATCTCAGGATAATTCTTGATGAAAACCCATAACATCTATGAATTATTATGAGGATACAAATGAACCCACACCACCCAAAACAATCCAGTAAGTTTCTTTATTAACTAAAATAATGGGGGGAAATCCAAACCCAAGATAAGAAAAAATCAAGGGAGATATTACCTCTTGTTAAACTCAATATCTCCCTTCATGATATAATAAAAAACATAAAAACCAACTCGGATTACCATACAAACTTGAGAACATTGAAAAGTAAATTTCCTTATAAAAATTAATTTTTTTGACTATTAATTTTAGAACTACGATCTAGGTAACCATGTATTCTATATTAAAAAAACTTTTTATCATTACATCAATGTTGAATTTGGGGAGAATTTTTTCTAAATCCATATGTTATCTATGATCTAGTTTTATCCTCATTCCATGTGATTAATATTATTATTTAGGTATTGAGGAACTAAAATTCTCAATTAACACTCTCCAACTCACTAATCATAGTGGTCAGGTAAATAATTGGATCTCAATATGTGTAATGGTAAAGGTTATAAATTTAATTAACAATTCCTTAATAAACCATAAGTAATCATAACTAGAAAATATATAAACATCAATATCACAACCCATAAATTTCAAATTCTTAGAAAAAATCGTAATACTCACCTAATTTCAAACCTTAGGGTTCGTATAGGTTTCCGGGGACACAGGGGGCTGGGGGAAGTGTGGTCTCCGGGTCACGGGGTCGCCGGGATCACGGGGTCACCGGGGTCGTGGGGGGTCGGGGTCGCCGAGGGAAGCTGGGTCGCCAGGGTCGTGGGGGGTCGAAGTCGTAGGGGAAGCATGGTCCCGGGGTGCGGTCGGTGTGGGGGGTGGGATGGTTTCGGGGCTGTAAAAAAACATGGTTTACAACGGTTTATTAAAAACTGCAGGGAAACCATTTTTAATAATGGTATAGCAACGGTTCCCAGAACCGCCGCTAGACACCATTTTTGTTGTAGTGTTTTTAATCTAAATAGATACTAAATTAGATGGTTCATTGAACTTGTTAAAGATATTACAAAATTAAAATTTTATTATGATATGTATCTAAATTAATATAGGGTTGATATTATTCATTGGAACAATACTCATGATATTTTATATGACATTTCAAATAATATTTATTATGAGATAATAAGAAAATATTTCAGGGATTCCTTTGATGCAAAATTTGGAATCCCAAAATGAATCTAGTCCTTGAATGCATTCATATATATTATATACAACATTAATCATTAAAATTTATCATATATTGTAACATCCCAGGTAAATAAATAATATTACATTTTCATATTTATTAATATTTGTGAATAAAATATTAATATTCCTTTAAATGGGATTCTATGTTCGATGGCACACCCCATACGCAACAACAAGTTTCATGGTAATCTTACGATGAACACTAATAATATAATAATATTATTGTAAATGTTAGTAAAATTTGTGCCTATGTAATGGCGAGAATGAACATAACTAACTAAAAAATGATAATATATGTTTTTTAAATATTTTAACAATTACCCAATAAATGATAGAGGCTTAAAATACGAATGAATCCAATTTTAAGCATAAATATTGTAATATTCTTTAAAAGGACGATTAACAGCCTTTTAATGGAGAACCCTTTTTAAATATAATTTTTGTCAATTTTATATGTTATATTTGACAAAATATAATCTTTCTTTAGAATCAAGACATCAATATTTACTTTGTGTAAATTTTTGGTATTTTTTCGATAAAGTTAAATTTTTAATGAATAGTGAAAAATGCTGTATTTTAATTCAAAACCTCCTTTTAATATAATTTATTTATATTATTACATTATATTTTGAATTGTTTTTAAAGTTCAATTAGAATATATTTTTACCATTTAAATCCATTGGTGTTCATTGGAATTAATTTCACTTTGAAATTGGACACAAACAAGTGTCAATCTTTTGATAGATATTGTTTTTTAAAAACATGCTACTTGTTTTGACAATATGAATTAATTATAAAATTTATTAATTCAACTTATATGTTTTTAATTTTTTAATATAGACATCATTTCTGAATTTGGAATATCAAATATATCTTAGGGTGAATTGTTTGTATTTTTCTGAAAAACTTCAATTCTTGACGAATAGTGAAACCACTAAGTGGTAGTTAAAAAAATGAATTTTTCATTTAAACGAAAATTTACAACATTTTTGAATTGAATTTCAAAAATCCTACATAAATGGTTGTCATTAGAAAGTAAAATTTGGTTTAATGGGAGGAAAATAATTTTTAGTGAATAGTAACTTTTATGTTTTATTAATCGCGATTAAAGGTAATTAGTGTAATTTAAGGTAAAAATAATGTTATAATAATATGAAATCACCTTGACACGTGTCCTAAACCTATTTGATGAGTCAATGCCGACCAAGAAAATCCATGGGTAAATTTATGGGACCCCATGGAGCCACTTAGGTAAGATAATGACATCAATACCTTTTATTTAAAGTAAAAATAAAAATGTCACAAACATGTATTGTTTTACTAAAACAATTTTTAAATGGGGTTATATAATTGATATAGTTGACTATAAATATTCATTATAAAGATAAAAATATTTAATACAACATGGTAATTTTTTTTATAATTTTTAGAGATCAAATAAATAAAATTATTTATGACACAATGATGATGAAATGTTTACATCATTAATGAATAATTTAAATAAATAAGAAGATAATGTTTAAAAAAATATCAAACAATTTTCCAATTATTATTGGATTATTTTATTTTGAACATGGACCACATTAACTTTGACATTAATAATTTTTTTCCTTTTAGAAACCGAAAATCATTATATAATAAAATAATAGTATCATGCTTTCCAAAAGAGCCCCTCCTCTCCCTTATAAAAAGTCCCCACTTCTTACCCATTTATCACACTTCTCAAGACCTTGGGATCATCCAAACTCTACTAAATTATCTCCCAAGAACCCTCTATTAATCCTAGAATCCTTACCTTAGGCATAAAACACTTCAAGAACCCCTTTTGGTTCAAACCAAGGAGAGTTACTCGTTTTAAAGGTAATGTCTTCTCTTATGTTCTTTTGTTTTATTTTGCTCCTCCAACCCGCTAAACTAATTTTATTCATTTATTTTGTAACAACACCAATATCCTAAAAATACTTGGATGTTTTTATGATAATTATTCTATCTACACTTATACAAACCTCTATCTAATCGTTAAAGAATATACTGTTTCTGTGGGTGGCGAATTACTGCCTCACGAAATGATGATTGTTCAATCTTCTTTTAACACCTCTCATGGTGGCCGTAAATATGTCACTATATTTATATATGATATATATATATATTATGTTTATATTTTACTTATGCTTATTTATTTTTCATTTATGTCATACTTTTATGGTTTATATAATCGGTAAACATGATAATTTAATTTTAGGAAGTTCGGACTACCGACCCCTCAAAGTGATTTGAATCGTTAATGCCATTTGTGGGATGTATAAAGGATGAATTTAATAATATTATATATGATATTATACTGTAATTATAATGAACATTAAATCATTTCTATTTCATTCCATTAAATATGAAATAGAAATGAAAGTAGCGTTCATTCGTACGTACGGCTTACCGACTCCATGAACGATGCATTTAATTTCTTACCACTAAATGTTATGTACTATTATAAATACATGTATATGATGGATATATATGATATATATGATATCCAAATCATGAATATCATTTCGTATATAATTAAACTTTGACCACATGAACAACATATAATTGTAAGAAGTCCATTTTGAACTCAAGTACCAAATATCAACAAAACGACCGTTATTAACTTAAATGATTACATAATGTTTATAACATGGAAATAAAAGATATAAAATGAATAATAAACTTGAAAAAATATCTTAAGAAATTATAAATTTACTTTAGTTTATTATTCATGAGATTAAAGATCGATCGAGTCAAGTCAGACACGAGGTAAGGGACTTCGTCTCAATCTCCTTTCGTTGAGGCATATTTTGTTCTAATACAAGACATTCTTTTAAAAAATTTATAAAAACCTTTGACTTTTAATTAAATTCAAAGGGAATATATTCTACGAATCATTTTAATAAACAAAAAAAAAGGAATGTTTCTTTTAACATTCGCGGTGACAATGACCTTTTCCGCCGCCACGAGTACTAATTGATCTTTGGCTTCCTTAACAAGCCATAATGTTTTTAAAAGAAAATAAATACCATCTACACTTTTATTTATTTTGGTATTGAGAATGGTTTTGATAATGGATTTTCTATTTCAATATATTTAAGGGATATATTATGATTGAAATGTGGAAATGTTTTCTTTTGTTAATATTTTTTTTATGTCTTATGATTTTATAATGGTACTTGGACATTTGATGGGTGGTTACGTGATAAACAAAATGATAGGTGGAGCCGTGAATAACAGGACGAGTGGTTTCATTATAACCTCCAATGCATTCGGTATGGAAGTCGGCCATATGGTTATTCCATTTAGAGATATGTGTGGAATTCGACTGTATGGTTATTCTATTTATGTATGTTTATGTCCCAAGTTACCTTTATATGTTATGTGTTCTTTATATGGGATTTATGGTAATCGTTTAGTTTAAAAAGGGTAAGCAATTATCTTTTATTTAGTGAAGATTATTTATTACTTCATAAAGGTTAAAAGTATTACTTATGGAAAATTATTCATGGTCTATTTGTTGTTTTGAAAAACTAACACTTTTCCTTATTTGTGTATCCCTTACTGAGCTTTTTATGCTCATCCCAAGTTTTTGAAATGTTTTTCACAGGAAATAATGTGGAATAAGGTCAAGGATGGGATCAAGGAAATGTCATGCTGTCTTAAACATGGAACTAGACATGACTCTTTTTTTCAAGAGATCATGTTTTGTAAAAAAATGGAAACTGTATAGAAGTGTCTACTTTGTAATCTTTTGAGATGTAATAGTTATGTCCTAATTCTCTAAAAATCTAAACCTGATAATATTCTCAATGTGAATTATTCATTTAATTCAAGATTAATTAATGTTTTATGTATGGTCCCTTATAGTTGGTATCAAAGGTCGGTTTCGATAACTTTTGAGGTTAGAGTGTTGTTTAAGCATAAGTGACAAGTTGTGAATAACCACAATGGTTAATATATTAGATGGAGTCATTGTTATTTTTGAAAGTTGGAATGAGTTTTAGATAGCATGGATACATATATCTTAGTGTTTATCTTACTCTTTAGTAAATTATGATTTTATTTATATACTCACACTGACATTTTTGGTTTTAGTAAATGGATGGAACTAGCAGGCACCAATGTGACAACGGGTTTGAATGAAACTGTGGTGGTTATTTGATTAAGAGACTGGATGAAATGGGGGATTCAATAGGAAATCTCATGGTTATTCTAAACCAACTATCAGGAGTCATGATTAACCACTTGAACCTTGGAGAGTTCTCTAATGCATCATGTACAAGAGAACCAACTCGATGTGGATGTTCAGGTAATAATTATAATGGTAACCATTAGGGTTTATATGATGCTAACATTTGAGGTAATTATGGGTTACAATATTTTATAATGGAAAATGAAAGGCATGAGATAAACTTGAAGTTAAATTATGTTATGGTTATTTTTGAAGAATTTATTTCTTTTTTGGAATGATATAAAATTATAGAGTTTTTTTAAAAAAAGGAATACACGCAGACTGTGTGGAAACCCATCACATCGGACGAAGCTATGGGAATCAAACCCACAACCAAAGTGCAACTGGTATTTATTGCCTACCACTGTACGATGTGATGCCCCTAGTTAGTATGAAAAATTATTTTTAGTTAGATGATTTTATGAATCAAGAATAAGTTGATTTTTTGTTATCAATAGAAATGATTGACCTATCATATAAGATATCTGATTAGGTTAATTCCTTTTCAATATGAGGTTTTAAGAGTAACTTATGTTATTTGGATATGAATGTTTTGATTTGTCTTGGAAGAATATGTGATTAAATCCTTTAGCGATTTGGGTTTCAATCTTATTTTGGATTAACTTGATGAAATTTATGGATAGTTATTTATTGAATGGTCTTTGTTGAACTTTGGGTATTGTTGGACAAATTTTTGATATTAAGAGTGGTTTTTTGGTAAAAGATTATTATTTTAGGGGATTATATGAACTTTAAGTAACAATTTTGGTTTTGGTTAAGGTCTAAAGACATGGAAAATATATTTTTCATCTTGTGTGGATTATGTGATTCTCTCGATGTTGATTATAGCACTCTTAATGTGAACAATTCATCCTGAAATACTCATCATTTATAGAAAATATGAGTTTGTGTTGGAAATCTAGTAATAGTTGAAAGTATACAGGAAAAGTAAGTATGTTTCCTTATGTTTTAGTTAAGCTCATAAATAAATTCCTCAATGAAATGTAACTTAAAACAAAAACGTTATCTGTTAAATTTTCCAACTGGGGAATCAAATACTGTTTAATCTATCACAAGTTTGTGATTTTCTAGTGGTTAACTTTCTCCTAATCATGTTTTCTATCACTATCCATCAGAACTTGATGGTTTATTTTTCCTCCATATCCATGTTTTCTTGGAATCATAGTATGGGTTATCTTAGGATACCATTGTTCTTCAATTTCTTTCTTTTAAATTTATAGTTTTATTGACTCCTTTTCCGATGCGGGGCTTTCAATTATGTTTCCGAGCCTAATTTTAAAATTGCGAGGATGTAATTCCCAAAAGGGGTAAAGGATGTAACATCCCAGGTAAATAAATAATATTACATTTTCTTATTGATTAATATTTTTGAATAAAATTTTAATATTACTTTAAAGGGTATTCTATGATCGATGGCGTACCCAATACGCAACAACGATTTTCATTGAAATTTTACGATGCACACAAATAATATAATAATATTATTATAAATGGTATTAAACTCCTTGCCGATGTAATGGAGGGAATGAATAGAACTAACTAATAAATTTTTATATATGTTTGTTAAATATTTTAACAATTACCTAATAAATTATAGAGACTTAAAATACGAATGAATCCAATTTTATGCATAAATATTCTAATATTATTTAAAAGGTTGATTAATCGCCTTTGGATGGGGAATACTTTTTAAATCTACGTTTTTTCAATTTAATATGTTATATTTTACAAAATAAAATCCTTCTTTATTATTGAGATATCAAAATTTACTTTGTGTAATGTTTTGGTATTTTCAGATAAAGTTCAATTTTTAATGAATAGTGAAAAATGATGTATTTTAATTCAAAACCTCCTATTAATATAATTTATTTATATGATTATATTGTTTTTTTAATTGGATTTAAAGGTCAATTAGAATATATTTTTACCATTTGAATCCAGTGGTTGTCATTGGAAATAATTTTACTTTGAAATTAGACTTAAATAAGTGTCAATATTTTAACAAATATTGTTTCTTAAAAACATGCTATTTGTTTTGACAATGGGAATTAATTATAAAATTAATTAATGCAACATATATGATTTTAATTTTATAAAATAGACATATTTTTAGAATTCGAAATATCAAATATAGCTTAGGTTGAATTTTTGGTATTTTTCTGAAAAACTTCAATTTTTGAGGAATAGTGAACCCACTAAGTGGTAGTTAAAAAACTGAATTTTTCATTTTAAAGACACTTTACCACATCTTTTAATTGAATTTTAAAAACCCTATAGACATGGTTTTCTTTATGAATTAAAATTTGGTTTAATGGGGTGAAAATAATTTTTGGTTAATAGTAACTTTTATGTTTTATTAATCGCGATTAAAGGTAATTAGTGTAATTTAAGAAAAAAATAATGTTATAATAATATTATATCTCCTTTAAACGTGTCCTAAACTTATTGTATGAGTCATGGACGACCAATACAATTCATGGGTCAATTTATGGGACCCCATGGAGCCACTTGCGTAAGATAATGACATTAATACCTTTTATTTAAAGTAAAAATAAAAATGTCACAAACATGTACTGTTTTATTAAAAAAAATTACATGGGGTTATATAATTGATATATTTGAATAAAAATATTCATTAGAAAGCTAAAAATATTTCCTAACACATGGTAAATTTATTTAAAATTTGTAGACATCAAATAATTAATATTATTTTCTGACACAATGATGATGCAATGTTTACATCATTAATGAATGATTTAAATAAATATGAAGATAATGTTTAAAATAATATCTGAAACTTGTACAATTCTTATTGGATGATTTTATTTCGATCATGGGACACATTATCTTATACTTTTAAATTTTTTGGACCTTTATAAACCAAAAATCATTATATAATAAAATAATAGTTTCATGCTTTCCAAAAGAGCCCCTCCTCTCCCTTATCAAAAGTCCCAATTTCCTACCCATTTCTCACACATTTCAAGCCCTTTGGCTCATCCAACCTATACTAAAATAAGCTCCCAATATCCCTATATTCATCCTAGAAGCCTTACCTTATGTAGAAAACACTTCAAGAAACCCTTTTGTTTCAAACCAAGGGAAGTTACCCATTTTAAAGGTAAGGTCTTCTCTTATGTTCTTTTGTTTAATTTTTCTTCTCCAACCCCATAAACTCTTATTATTCCTTTATTTTGTAAAATAATGAGTATATTCAATATACTAGGATTTTTTATGAGAATTATTAGATCTACACTTATACACACCCCCATCTAATGGTTAAAGAACATACTGTTTCTGTGGGTGATGAATTACTGCCTCACGAAAAGATGATTGCTCAATCTTCTTTTAAAACCTCTCATGGTGGAAATAAAGATTTCACTGTATTTAAATATGATATATATATATTATTTTTATGTTTTACTTATTCTTATTTATTTTTCATTTATGCCATACCTTTATGGATTCCATAATGGGTAAACGCAATAACTTCATTTTTGGAAGTGCAGACTACCGCCCCTCAAAGTGATTTGAATTGTTAATGACATCTGTGGGATATATAAAGGATGGAGTTAATAATATTATATATGATATTATATTGTAATTATAATGTACCTTTATATCATTCTAATTTCATTCCCTTAAATACAAAATAGAAATGAAAGTAGCGTTCATGCGTACGTACGACTTACCGTCTCCAAGAACAGTGCATTTCATTTCTTACCTCTAAATGTTTTCTACTATTATAAATACATGAATATTATGGATATATATGATATATATGACATCAAAATAATTAATATCATTATGGATATAAAGAACCTTTGACCACATGAACAACATGTAATTGTAAGAAGTCCATTTTTGACTCAAGTACCAAATATCGACAAAACGACCGTTATTAATATAAATGATTACATAATGTTTATAACATTGAAATAAGTGATATAAAAGGAATAATAAACATGAAAAATTTTCTTAATCAATTATAGATTAACACTAGTTTATTATTCAGGATATTAAAGAATGATCGTGTGAAGTCGAACTTGAGGTAAGGGACTTCGTCTCAATCTCCTTTCATTGAGGCAAATTTTGTTCTAATACAAGAATTTCTTTTATACACTGTATAAAACCCTTTTTATTTTAATTTCATTCAAAGGGAATCTTTTTCTATGAGGATTTTTACTAAATGACAAAAATTAATGATTCTTTTAACGTTCGAGGTGACAATTACCTTTTCCTCCGCCGGGAGTACTACTTGATCTTTGGCATCCTTAACAAGCCATAATGTTTTTAAAAGAAAATAAATACCATCTACTCTTTTATGTATTTTGGTATTGAAAATGGTTTTGATAATGGATTTGTTATATAATGCCTTAACGGGTAAAGGCACCATTCCCTGGTCCATATCCTACACCATGAGGAAATGCAAGCTCCAACTCAATAACCAAGCGAGAGTCTCTCACACGTGCAGGGAGGGGAACAAAGTGTCTGACCATCTGGCCTATCTTTCTTCTCCGAGTTCCCCGGTTTGTTTCTTTTATAATGTGTCCCAGTTTAATCCAGAGGGGGATGACCTTGTACGGGGCGATTCCCTTGTCTTACATTACTTTCGCCCCCCCTAGGTTGGCCCTCTACCCCCACTTTTCATCTTTTTTTTGTTACCTCTATTTCATTAACAAAAATTGTAACGTTGGATGGATAATGGATTTGTTATGTCAATATATTTAAGGGATATATTGTGATTGAAATTTGGAAATGTTGTCTTTCCTTTATATTTGTTTTATGTCTTATGATTTTATAATGGTACTTGGACATTTGATGGGTGGTTATGTGATAAACCAAATGACGGGTGGTGCTGTGAATACCAGGATGGGTGGTTACATTATAACCTCCAATGCATTGGATATGGAATTAGGATGTATGGATATACCATTTTGTGATATGTCTGGATGTCAACCGTATGGTTATTCTATTTATGTATGTTTATGTCCCAAGTTACCTTTATATGTTATGTGTTCTTTATTTGGGTTTTATGGTAATATTTTTGTTACAAAAGGGTAATCAATTATCTTTTATTCAGTGAAGAGTATTTAATACTTCATAAAGGTGAAAAGTATTAATTATGATAAAGTATTCCTGGTTTACTTGTTGTTTTGAAAAACTAACAGTTTTCCTTCTTTGTGTATCCCTTACGGAGCTTTTTATGCTCATCCCAGGTTTTTGAAATGTTTTTCACAGGATATAATGTTGAATAGGGTCAAGGATGGAATCAAGGAAAAGTCATGTTGTCTTAAACATGGAACTAGAAATGAATCTTTTTTCAAGAGTTCATGTTTTGTTAAAAAATGGAAACTATGTAGAAGTGTCTATATTGTAATCTTTTGAGATGTAATAGTTATGCACTATTTCTCTAAAACTCTAAACCTAAAAATATCATCATTGTGAATTGTTAATTTAATTCAAGATTAATTAATGTTTTAAGGCTGGGTCCTTATAGTTGGTATCCAAGTTTGGTTTTGAAAACTTTAGAGGATAGAGTGTTGTTTAAGCATAAGTGACAAGTTGTTTATAACCACAATGGTTAATATATTAGATGGATTCATTGTTATTTTTGAAAGTTGGAATGAGTTTGAGATAGATTGGATAAGTTTATCTTAGTTTTTATCTTCCTATTTAGTAAATGATGATTTTGTTGATATACTCACACTGGCATTTTTGGTTTTAGTAAATGGATGGATCTAGCAGGCACCAATATGACAACGGGTGTGAAGGAAACTATAGGGGTTATCTGATTAAGAGACTAGATGAAATGAGAGATTCAATGAGAAATATAGTGGTTATTCTAAAACAACTATCAGGATTCATGATTAACCTCTTGAACCTTGGTGAGTTATCTAATGCATCATGTATGAGAGAACCAACTCGATTTGGAAGTTCAGCTAATAATTATACTTGTAACCATTAGGGTTTATATGATCCTTACTTTTGAGGTAATTATGGGTTACTATATGTTATAATGGAAAATGAAAGGCATGAGATAAAATTGAGGTTAAATTATGTTATGGTTATTTTTTTGAATTTAACTCTTTTTGAATGATATAAAATTACATCGTTGAAAAAAAGGACAACATGCAGACCATGTGGCAACCCGTCACGTTGGACGAAGCTGTAGGAATTGAACCCACAACCAAAGTGCAACTAGTATTTATCACCTACCACTGGACTACGTAAAGTCCCTAATTAGAATGACAAATTATTTTTAGTTATATGATTTTATGAATCAAGAATAAGTTTATTTTGGGTTATCTATAAAATGATTGACTTATCATGGATGATATTTGATTAGGTTAATTCCTTTACTATATGAGGTTTTAAGAGTAACTGATGTTATTTGGATATGAATGTTTTGATTTATCTTGGAAGACTATGTGATTATATCCTTCTGATATTTGGGTTTCAATCTTAGTTTGGATTACTTTAATGAAATTTTATGGACAACTGTTTATTAAATGGTCTTTATTGATCTTTGGGTATTGTTGGACAAATTTTGGAGATTAAGAGTAGTTTTTCTTTTTTTAATGATTATCCTTTTTGGAGATTATCTGATCTTGAACTAAAATTTTTGGATTTTGTTAAGGTATAATAACATGGGAGATATATTGTTCATCTTGTGTGGGTTATGTGATTCTCTTGAAGATGAATATAACACTCTTTATGTGAACAAGTTATCCTGAAATACTCATCATTTGGAGAAAATATGAGTTTGTGTTAGAAATATATTAAAAGTTGAAAGTCTACATGACAAGTATGTATGTTTCCTTATGTTTTAGTTAAGCTCATAAATAAATTTCTCAATAAAATGTAACTTAAAACAAAAATGTTGTCTGCTATCTTTTCCAAATGGGGAATCAAATACTGTTTAACCCATCACAAGTTTGTGATTTTTTGGTGGTTAACTTTCTCTTAATCATGTTTTCTATCACACTCCATCAAAACTTGATGGTTTTTTCATCCATATCCATCTTTTCATGGAATCCTAGTATGGGTTATCTCAGGTGACTTTTGTACTTCTCTTTATTTCTTTTAAATTTATAGTTTTATTGACTCTTTTTCCGATGTGGGGATTTCAATGAAGTTTCCATGCACAATTTTAAAATTGCGAGGATGCAATTCCCAAAAGGAGGAAGGATGTAACATACCAGGTAAATAAATTATATTAAATTTTCATATTTATTAATATTTGTGAATAAAATATTAATATTACTTTAAATGGGATTCTATGTTCGATGGCGTACCCAATACGCAACAACGAGTTTTTTTGAAATCTTACGATGGACACTAATAATATAATAATATTATTGAAAATGGTAGTAAACTTTTAACCGATGTAATAGCGGGAATGAACAAAACTAACTAAAACCTGATTATATATGTTTATTAAATATTTTAACAATCACCCAATAACTGATAGAGTCTTAAAATACGAATGAATGCAATTTTAAGCATTAATATTCTAATATTCATTAAAAGGTCGATTTACCGCCTTTTGATGAAGAAGCATTTTTAAATCTACCTTTGGTCAATTTTATATGTTATATTTGACAGAATAAAATCCTTCTTTAGAATCAAGACATCAAAATTTACTTTTTGTAAATTTTTGTATTTTTCCGATAAAGTTCATTTTTAATGAATAGTGAAAAATGCTGTATTTTAATTCAAAACCTTTCTTTAATATAATTTATTTATATGATTAGATTAACTTTTTAATTTGTTTTAAAGTTCAATTAGAATATAGTTTTACCATTTAAATCCAATGGTGGTCATTGAGAATTAATTTCGCTTTGAAATTGGATTTAAACATGTGTCAATCTCTTGATAGATATTGTTTCTTAAAAACATGCTATTTTTTTGACAGCAGTAATTAATTATAAGATTCATTAATTAAACTTAAATGTTTTGAATTTTGTAAAATATGCATCATTTTTTAATTCGGAATATCAAATATAGATTAGGGTGAATTTTTGGTATTGTTCTGAAAAACATCCATTTTTTGATGAATAGAGAAACCACTAAGTGGTAGTTAAAAAACTAACTTTTTCGTTTAAACGAAACATTGCGACATCCGTGAATTGAATTTCAAAAATCCTACATACATGGTTGTCATTATTAAGTAAAATGGGGTTTAATGGGATGAAAATAATTTTCGGTGAATAGTAACTTTTATGTTTTATTAATCGCGATTAAAGGTAATTAGTGTAATTTAAGGTAAAAATAATGTTATAATAATATGAAATCACCTTGACAGGTGTCCAACACTTATTGGATGAGTCATGTCCGACCAAAAAAATCCATGGGTCAATTTATGAGACCCCATGGAGCCACTTGGGTAAGATAATGACATTAATACCTTTTATTTAAAGTGAAAATAAAAATATCACAAACATGTATTATTTTACTAAAAATAATTTAACATGGGGTTATATAATTGATATATTTGAATATAAATATTCATTAGAAATATAAAAATATTTCCTACAACATGGTAATTTTTTTTTATAATTTTAAGACATCAAATAATTAAAATTATTTATGACACAACGATGATGCAGTGTTTACGTCATTAATGAATGATTTAAATAAATAAGAAAATAATGATTAAAATAATATCCAAAACTTGTCCAATTCTTATTTGATGATTTTATTTAGAACATGGGAAACCTTATATTTTATGTTAATAATTTTTGGACCTTTAGAAACCGAAAAGCCTTATATAATAAAATAATAGTTTCATGCATTCCAAAAGTTCCCCTCCTCTCCCTTATAAAAATGCCCCACTTCTTACCAATTTCTCACAATTCTCAAGACCTTTGGATCATCCAACCTCGAATCAAATAATCTCCCAATATCCCTATCTCCATCCTAAAATCTTTAACTTAGGCATAAAACACTTCAAGAAACCCTTTTGGTTCAAACCAAGGGGAGTTACCCGTTTTAAAGGTAATGTCTTCTCTTATGTTCTTTTGTTTTATTTTGCTTCTCCAACCCCCTAAACTCTTTTTATTCATTTATTTTGTAACAAAAAAAATATCTTCAATATAGTAGGATGTTGTTATGAGAAGGATTCGAGCTACACTTATACACACATCCATCTAATGGTTAAAGAACATACTGTTTCTGTGGGTGGCGAATTACTACCTCACGCAATGATGATTGTTCAATTTTCTTTTAACACCACTCCTGGTGGCAATAAATATGTCACTATATTTATATAAGATATATATATATATATATATATATATTGTGTTTATGTTTTCCTTATGATTATGTATGTTTCATTTCTTCCATACCTTTATGGTTTCCATAATGGGTAAATGCGATTATTTAATTTTAGGAAGTGCGGACTACCGCCCCCTCAAAGTGATTTGAATCGTTAATGCCATAAGTGAGATGCATATAGGATGGATTTAATCATATTATATATTATATTATACAGGAATTATAATTTACCTTTATATCATTGTGATTTCATTCCATTAAATACGAAATAGAAATGAAAGTAGCGTTCATGCGTACGTACGACTTACCGTCTCCATGAACAGTGCATTTCATTTCTTACCTATAAATGTTATGTACTATTATAAATACATGTATATTATTGATATATATGATATATATGATATCCAAATTCTAACACCCCAAGCTTCCATGGTATTCTTCTCTTTAAATAGTAAAGTAGCGTGAGTTGTACGCATCTTCGAGTTCTAACACACACCACTACCAATCAAACTAGCCATTATGAATATTAATATCAACTTTTTGAAATTTTATAAATTTTTATCTCAAAATGGATTTCATTTTATGATTAAGAATATCAAAATTAGCCTGGGGTAAAATTTTGGAAGTTTTCAGATAACTTTTATATTTCGATGAATAGTGAAAATTACTAAATTTTAATTAAAAACAACTTTTTAAATCAAAATAATTAATAGTGATAAATTATGAATTTGAGTGGTTTTATAGTATATTTATAATATATATTTACCATTTAATACAATTTTGGTCATTGGACATAATTTCACATTTAAACCGGACATAAACAACTTTCTATCTTTTGATAGTTATTATCTCTTAAAAAGGCGCTTTTTGTTTTAACAACAGGAATTAATTTTAAATTAATTTCTGCCACTTCTGTGTTTTGAGTTTAGAAATATGGATTCCATATTTGGAATCAGGAAGTCTGAATTTAGTAAATAGGTAAATTTTATTTTTATACATTAGGAATAATTACTTCGGTAAATATTTTATTTACCATGGTTAAACGGTAAATCCGGTAAGTAAGGGTAAACAATAATATTATAATAATATAATTTTACCTTAATTAAGTTAAAGTAATTACAAAAATGAAAAAATCATATATCTTTTAGAAAAACAATTTTTATATAGGGTTATATATAATATATTTTCGACTATAAATATTCATTAGAAAGATAAAACGATTTCCTACATAATAGTATTTTATTTATAATTTTTAGGCCATTAATAATTAATATTATTTATGACATAATAATGATGGAGTATTTTCCTTATTGATGATAGAATCTAATAATTGGTATTATAAATATTAAAATAAATATAATTAGAAAATTTTGATGACATCCACTAATTTTATTGATTAATATGACATGATAGGATTTCTTAAAAGAATTTTTTTCTAATTAATAATTCTTTTATGACTATAAAAAAATCAATTATTAAATAGTTTCAAAATTGACATAAAAGAGTTCTTAAAACAAATATTATATTATTAATTGATATTCTATTTTTAAAAATACAAGGTATGGAAAAAGTACTTATATCATGATATTGGTATCATTAATGGACTAATTGCGGGTATCTTGGATGTATATTGTATGTTTATTAACTATATAATATAAAAATACAAAGTGACATGGTAAATGTCAAACTAATTAACTAAGAGTTAAAACTAAAAGATAAGGTTAATATAATGACCCTAACCAATCTAAAATCTATTAGTTGAACGTATTTTGACCCATAACCACCTTATACTTTGAATAATTTACTTTGGAGCCATTATAAACCAAATATGAATTTATTATAAAATAATACTTTAAGTTTTTCCAAAAGAGCCGCTCCTCCCCCTTATAAAAGGACACCACTTCTAACAAATTATTCATACATTCAAAGCCTTTTGGTTTAGCCGACCCCTGACCAAATATCCTATAATCATCCCTCAATTAAAAATAGAGGCCTTAGTTTGATCAGAAATCCAACCTAAGGATCCCTTTAGATCAAATCAAAAGAAAGAACCCGATTAAGAGGTAATGTTTTCACCACCATCTTTCAAGTTCTTTTTTTCTTCAACTTATTTTTTCTTTGTTATTCCCTTACTAAAATAATAAATCCAGTATCATCTATATATTATGACATTATTTTAAATATGGTACATCCATATTCATTATTCTATCCATACTTTGAATGACATGTCACCATAGTGCGTACATACGGTCTACCGTCTCCATGTCGTGGTGTAATTGTTAATCAATACATTATTATTTGGATGGGTATGATAATGATATGTAAATCATGTAAATAATAAATATAACATGATAATGACTCTGTATATATGATATAATATCCAATTATATATTATTTTAATATCAAAATAATGATATTGTCGCTCGTGCGTATGTACGGACTACCGTCTCCACGAACGCGATGAGATTCATTACCCATCATATCCATTCAAGTCTAATTTTAATTTAATGATTAAAAATAATGTTTAAGGACTTGATATCATTCTGGTTATGAGTAATATAAATCCCATCCATAAAAAATATGGCTCATATAACAAAGAATATAAAGAAAGATAAATCCGTTAACACCCAAAACGATGATAATACTAAGATATTATTAACAAATCAATGTTAAAAGATCATATATGAAATCATATTAATGTATATGATTATTGTATAATTTAGTAACAATTATTTTACCATTATACCAGAGGTTATCCTACCCTGAACAAAGGAAAAGTACAAGGTAAGTGTTTATTTCACAATCTCTTCATTATCCGAGGTTTTTTATACATAATTATCTACTCGGACCTCTTTATCATCCACATCCATGTTTCTTAAATATTTGTTTCAAATCATTCTTACTATTTTACAAAATATGGGTTAAAGTCATTTATACCATTTTTGACTTTTTATAAGATATTTATAAAGGAATATTTCCGTCGTTTTCCAAACAAGGTCCTTTTTAACCTTTTCGACAAAATTAAGGTAAGATTGAATTTTTTAACTTATTTGGCGGGTGCGGCTATCTTATACCATTATAAAATTGTTGAAACTTTCCTTGCAAGCTTACAAGAATATTTTAAAAGTAATGTTTTCATTTTATAATTACGTGACTAAAAAATGGTTTCAAAATAGAAAGGGATATTTATCAAAAAAGGGTTTTGATTTCATCTATGTCAACATCCTTTGATGTATTTTAAGTTTATTTGAAGTTGGTTTATTATGATACAAAACACCCATATTGTATTGAAGGTTTTGTGATATGTTTGACTATGGATGTGCTATTTTTTATATCATTCATGATTTATGGTTAAAGTATTGACATTTCCTATGCCATTTTTAATACGAATGTTTTTGATATGTTTAAACCTTTTCATATGAGGAATGTTTTGGACTTAGTAAGTGAGTGGTGGAGCCCGCTATAGCTCTCGATGAATTGGTTGGTCTCATGACACAACTAGATGTGGAATTGGCTGAGGCCGTTTCCCAATTTGATTTATGGTTTTGGCCGAGGCCTTAATCATTTCTAGACATCTTGGACGAGGACTTGAAAAAATGTTTTAGAATTACCGGCATTATACATCCCTCATTATTGAAATAATATTGATGGTTCATGTGGTCATTCCACTAGTAGAATACCCATGATTATGTTTTATTAGGGCATTATTTACTCAGCTCATATTCCTGCCATAAAAGTATTCATGTTTATTATTGGTAAAGTCATGTGGTTTCAATTATTTTCCATGCTTAATATTTATGTCATTTTCCACTGTATTACATACCCTTACTGAGCGTTTGAGCTCACCCCTTTTTTAGGTTTCATTTTCCCTGGATATGAAGAATTTAGTTAATAGTGACCATTAGGCATAATCTAGGAGGCCTGGATGTTTCTAATGAAATATATTTGTGTTGTATTTCTTTTCAAGTTGCAAAGTTAAACTTATGTATGAATATTGTTTCCAATAATACTAAACTGATCGGTCTTTTGGGACATGATTTTTTTATGATCATTCCAATGTTATTTAATATGCACCAACTCTGGGTAACTAGGGTCGGGTCATTATAGTTAGTATCAGAGGAAGTATAGTAAAAACCTTGAAAAATAGATTTAGATAAACTATGATTAGAACACATAGACCTAAGATGGACTTTGAGGATTAATATAGATGAAAATCCTAGAAATTTAGTATTGTAGAAATTTTGTAAGTTTTCTGAGAAACACATCCTTGTCTAGATACGATCAGGTAGAGGAAGCTCTGGCACAGATGTACCTAGGGGTAAAACCCAAAAACACTGCTTTGAGCTAGACTCAAACGGGAACTGGTGCACGACAACAAGCCTTGTTGTACTCTTGGTTATGACACTCCTAGGGGAAATGCTTAGGATAATTCTCATTTTCATTACAAACCATTTTAAAGGGTTTATGAGTATATACTTCTTCAAAGAAAACATTCTTAATATTATTGATTATATCCATAAATAGTTCAATTTATGTTAAGTGTTTTACAAGTAGGGAATTATGTATTTTGATTCATAAACTGATCTAGTTTATGCCATTGTTTTGAAATGGAACCTAGTGGAAGAAATAGAAACCATATCAATGCACACACTCCATGTAGGGATTTATCTCCTAATCAAGATAATTATAGTGGTGCTGGTGATGCAACTGGTGCTTATTAGCTAATCACCATATTGGGACAACTCACTCTGGTTATGAATAGTAACCTTACCCGTATGGAGAACCCTGATCCACATTGTGGAAGATCAATGATAGATCGCTTCATGAGGAAACAACCACCAATATTCAATGGGAATACAAATCCCTTAGTAGCTGAGAAATGGATAAATTCTTTAGATAAAATATTCCGTGCATTGGGGAGTTGGGAATGAGAAAAAGTTATCATGGTAGTTTATCACCTCATTGGAGATGATGATCAATGGTGGTCATTGATTCAAAACATGAAGGAAGATTATTAAGTATCAAATATGGAATAGAGGGAGTTCAAAGATATGTTTTTAGAAAAATACATTCCTCATGACCATCGAGAATATATAGAAAGAAAATTTCTGAGTCTGAGACAAAAGAAGGATGAGAATGTCGCAAAGTATGAGGATAACATTACAAGGTTAGCAAGGTATGATGTAGATTATATACGTAACCCAAGAAGTAAGATTGATCGTTTATTTGATGGGTTAAAATCATTTCTCTGTTGAGAATTGGTCTAACAATCCTTCTCGTCATACAAAGTTATTGTCTCATGTGCTATAATGACAGAAAAAGAATTCTCCAAGTCTTATGACTTTAAATAAAAGCAAGAGAAGAAGAGACTTGCAGAACACTCTAGGAAGGGAAATAAGGAAACATGGAGGAAGGGAAGAATTGAATTTCCACCTTGTGATAATTGAGGAAGGAAGCACCCTGGTGCCTGTCTAAAAGGAAAAATAGTATGCTAAAATTGTGGACAGAAAGGCCATCTAGCTAGTGATTGTAAAGGAAAGAAAGATTACACCAATTTTCAATGCTATAATTGCAGGGAGATGGGACATTATGAAAATTAATGTCCTAAGAGTTAGGGAAACTTACCTCAGAAAAGGAATAGGGATCAAGGACAAGCATATGTAATCACTATTTCTGAGGTTGAAGCCCTGAAAGACGTGGTGGAAGGTAATTTAATGGTTTCCTCAAGTTTAGAAAATTCTTTATTTGATTTTGGATCATCGCATTGTTTCATATCTTCCCAATTTTTTAAGAAAATTAGATATTTCCCATTTGATTTAACAATGGAGTTGTGAGTCAAAACTCCTAAGGGAAGTATCATTGCAACAAAGCTTTGTGAATCAGTCCCCATTAGAGAAAATAAACATTCTTTATCTGTAGATCTCACCGTCATAACTATGATTGAATTTGATATAATCCTCGGTATGGATTGGATTTCAAAGCATGATGCAAAAATTTATTGTAAGAAAAAGGAGGTTACTATTTTTGATGATGATGATAAAGAACACCTTATCTTTAGAGCGGAATCATCACCCCCTAATTCTTACCTAGATCCACCCCTAGTAGCTCAACTAAATTCAATTATCGTGGAGGAAGTGAATGAAATAACTATGGGTGAGTAAAGGAATGTTCAAATAGAGGATGTACCTGTTGTGAGAGAATATGTTGATGTTTTTCTGGAAGATTTACCTAGATATCCTCCAGAACGAGAAATTGAGTTTTCCATTGATTTAATTGTTGGTTAAAGGCCTATATCGAAGACCCCTTATAGAATGGCCATTATGGAATTAGTTGAACTAAATAAACAATTAGAGGAATTGAGTAATAAGGGATTTATTCTCCCTAGTGTTTCTCTATGGGGATCCCCTGTCCTTTTTGTTAAAAATAATGACGGATCGATGAGGTTATGTATTGACTACAGGGAAATCAATGCTATAACAATAAATAACAAGTATCCCCTACCTCGCATTGATGATTTTTTATATAAACTGCATGGATCTCAATACTTTCCAAAGATTGACCTTCGATCTAGATACCATCAGTTGTGTGTAAATAATGAAGACATTCCGAAGACAGCATTTCGAACCAGGTACGAGCATTACGAGTTTACAGTAATGCCTTTTGGATTGACTAATGCACCCTCTGTATTCATGGATCTAATGAATAGATTTTTCAAGGAATATATCGATGATTTTGTGGTGGTATTTATTGATGATATCTTGGTATACTCCAGAAGCTAGGAGGATCCTAAAAATCACTTGCACATTATCTTGAAGACTCTTAGAAGACATGAATTATATGGGATGTTTAGAAATTGTGAATTCTGGATTTAGGAGATTTTGTTTCTTGGCCATACTGTCTCTAAAGATAGAATACATGTTGATCCTTATAAGACAAAGGCAATCCAAGAATGTCCTGCAACGACAAGTATAACTGAGGTACACAGTTTTATTGTCTTAGCAAGTTATTATCGGCATTTCGTCCATAACTTTTCTCGACAGGCTAACCCATTAACGAATCTCACACGTAAAGGGGTTAAATTTGTTTGGACAAAAGAGTGTGAAGAATATGTTGAATAACTGAAGAGAAGATTAGTCAATGCTCCTATATTGAGTCTACCATCATGTAATGATGGGTTGATTATTTATAGTGATGCATCGAAGAAAGGAATTGGTTGTGTCCTTATGCAGAATGATATATTTATTGCCTATGCATCACGAAAGCTGAATATTCATGAGAAAAACTATCCTACTCATGATCTTGAGTTAGCTGCTATAATATTTTCTTTGAAGATATGGAGACATTATCTTTAGGGTGAAATATGTGATATTTATACTGATCACAAGAGTTTGAAGTATATTTTCTCACAGAAAGAATACAACATGAGGAAAAGGAGATGTCTTGAACTACTCAAGGATTATGATTGTACGATACACTACCACCCGGGGAAGGAAAATAAGGTAGCAGATGCTTTGAGAAGAAAAGATCACGAAGTTTTGAACATGATGATAATTGAAAGGGATCCTATTTTCATGGATCTAGTGAAGATTGATATGTTAATCCCCATGGAAGGTGAAACCTCAATAATTTTTAAAATTGTTGCCAAACCATCTTTACTAGAAAGAATAAAGAGTTCTCAAACTGGTGATGAAGAGTTTCAAAAGAAGATTGAAGCTGTGAATGATGGGAGATTGATAGAATTTGTGTTTGAAGATGGAATTTTGAAATTTGGGATAAGACTTTGTGTTCCTGATATAACTGATCTAAAAAGGGAATTATTGTATGATGCTCATAATTCCAATTTCTCTA
This sequence comes from Viscum album, assembly GCA_963277665.1. Classification (NCBI taxonomy): domain Eukaryota; kingdom Viridiplantae; phylum Streptophyta; class Magnoliopsida; order Santalales; family Viscaceae; genus Viscum; species Viscum album. Next base: position 780,309,195 of record OY728158.1, read on the forward strand.
TACACCCTGGGAGCACCAAAATGTATAGAGATTTGAAGGAAAATTTTTGGTTGGACAAAATGAATAGGGAGATTACTGATTTTGTGTCAAGATGTATGGTTTTTTAAAAAGTGAAAGCTGGAAGGAAATAACTTGGAGGAGTCATGCAACCTCTTCCCATACTAGAGTGGAAATGAAATAAGATTACAATGGACTTTATCATGTGACTACCAAGGACTCCTAGAAAAAAAGATGCTATATGGGTCATTGTTCATCTTTTTACCAAGTCAGCACATTTTCTTGCTATAAGAGAAGAGATACCACTTGAACGTCTAGAAAGACTATATATTAATGAAGTTGTGAGACCACATGGAGTACCCCTATCGATTTTTTTTGATCGTGATCCCCATTTTACATCATGATTCTGGAAGATACATCAGAAGGCCTTGGTTACTGAACTTCGTTTGAGCACTACCTACCACCCTCAAACAGATGGAAAATCCAAACGGACTATTCAAACCTTAGAAGACATGTTGAGATCATGCTAACTTGACTTTTACGGAATTTGGGATCAATATTTACCTCTGGTAGAATTTTCATATAACAATAGCTTCTATTTGAGTATTCAGATGGAACCATATGAAGCGTTATACGGAAAGAGATGTCGCACACCAACCTGTTGGGATGATGTTGGTGAAAGAAAACTCGTAGGCCTAGAATTTGTGGAGGAAACAATGGAAAAGGTGAAGGTAATCTAAAACCACATCAAGGCAGCTCAAAGCAGGCAGAAGAGCTATGCCGATAACCAAAGGAAGGATTTGGAATTTCAGGTAGGAGATCATGTTTTCTTGAAGGTATCTCCATGGAAGGGAGTTATAGGTTTCGGTAATAAGGGTAAATTGAGTCACATGTAAATCAGACCGTTCGAAATTTTAGAAATAATTGGGGTTGTAGCTTACCGATTGGCAATTCCGCCACGTCTCTCCAAAGTTCACGATGTGTTCCACGTATCACTGTTGAGAAAATACATGCCTGACCTAATGCATGTACTCACCTATAATGAAATAGAACTGGAACCAGATCTATCTTATTGCAAATATCCATTCAATATTCTTGATATGAGAGATCAAGTGTTGAGAAACCGGACAAATCTTCTGGTAAAAGTTCTATGGAGAAACCATAATATGGAAGAGGCAACGTGGGAACCTGAGGAACTCATGATGAAAAACCACCCAAGTCGTTTCACAAGGTAGTATTCTAGAAATTTAGAGGATGAAATTATTTTAAGGAGGGGTGAATGTAACACCCCAAGCTTCCATGGTGCGCTTCTCTTTGAATAATACAGTAGCATGTGTTGTACGCAACTTCACATTCTAACACACACCACAACCAATCAAACTAGCTGTTATGAATAGTAATACCCACTTTTTGAAATTTTATAAATTTATCTCTCAAAATAGACTTAATTTTTGGATTCAAAATATCGAAATTAGCTGAGGGTGAAATTTTGGATCTTTTTGGATAACTTTTATATTTTGATGAATAGTGAAAATTACTAAATTTTAATTACAAAAAACTTTTTAAATCAAAATAATTAATAGCGATAAATTATGAAATTGGGTGGTTTTAAAGTATATTTAGAATATATTTTTACCATTTAAAATAATTTTAGTCATTGGACATAATTTCACATTTATACCGGACATAAACTACTATCAATCTTTTTATAGTTATTATCTCTAAAAAACATGCTTTTTGTTTTAACAATGAGAATTAATTTTAAATTAATTTCTTCCACTTTTGTGTTTTGAATTTTGAAATATGGATTCAATATTTTGAATCAGGATGTCCAAATTTTGTAAATAGGTAACTTTTATTTTTATACATTTTGAATAATTACTTCGGTAAATATTTTATTTACCACAGTTAAAAGGTAAATCCGGTAAATATGGGTAACAAAATAATATTATAATAATATTATTTTACCCTAAAACGTGTCTTAACACTATTGGATGATACATTTCCAACCAAGGGATCTTTTGGTCGATTTTGAGACCCCATGGATCCACTTGTAAGTGATAATGACACTTTATATTAATTAAGTTTAAGTAAATACAAAAATGACATTATCATATATCTTTTAGAAAAACTAATTTTACATAGGTTTATATATATATATTATATTTTCGACACTAAATATTAATTATAAAGATAAAACAATTTCCAACATAATAGTATTTTATTTATAAATTTTAGACATTGAATAATTAAATTTATTTATGACACAATAATGATGCAATATTTTCCCTATTGATGAAAGAATCAAATAAATGGTACTATAAATATTAAAATAAATATAATTTGAATGTTTTGATGCCATACAAGGATTTTATTGATTAATATGTCATGATAGGATTTCTTAAATTAATTTTCTTTGAATTAATAATGCTGTTAAGACTTTAAAAAAGATCAATTATTAAATAGTTTCAATATTGACCTAAAAGAGTTTTTAAAACAAATATTATATTATTTGTTGATATTCTATTCCTAAAAATCTAAGGTTCGGCCAAAGGACTTATATAATGATATTTGTATCATTAATGAACCACTTGGGGGACTCTTGTATGTATAGAGTAAGTTTATTAACTATATAATATAAAAATACAAAGTGGCATGGTAAATGTAAAACTAATTAAGTAAGAGTTAAAACTAAACGATAAGGTTAATATAATGACCCAAAACTATCTAAAATATATTTCTTTAAAGGATTTAGACCCATACCCACCTTATAATTTGAATAATTTACTCTGGATCTATTAGAAACCGAATATGAATTTGTTATAAAATAATACTTTTATTTTTTCCTAAAGAGCCCCTCCCCCCCCTTATAAAAGGCCACCACTTCTAACCAATTCTTCATACCTTAAAAGCCTTTTGGTTCGGCCAAAAACTACAAACATATCATATCAATTTCCCTCAGATCAATATAAAAGCCTTATTTTGATCAGAAAGGCAACCTAAAGAGCTCTTTTGATCAAATCAAAAGGAAGAACCCGATTAAGAGGTAATATTTTCACCACCCTCTTTCAAGTTCATTTCTTCTTCAACTTATTCTTTCTTTATTATTACCTTTATAAAATAATAACTCCACAATATTATATATATTGTGATGTTATTATAAATATGGTACATCCATATTCAGTATTCTATCCATCCTTTGAATGTCATGTCACCATACGTGCGTACGTACGGCCTACCGTCTCCATGTCGTGGTGCAATTGTTATTCAATACATTATTATTTGGATGGGTTTGATAATGATGTGTAATTCAAATAAATAATAAATATAACATGATAATGATTTTATATATATGATATAATATCCAATTATATATTATTTTAATATCAAAATAATGATATTGTCGGTCGTTCATACGTACGGACTACCGTCTCCACGAATGCGATGAGATTCATTCCCCATTATATCCATTCAAGTATAATTTTCATTTAATGATTAAAAATAATGTTTAAGGACTTGATATCATTCTATATATGAATAATATACATCCCATCCATAATAAATATGGCTCATATAACAAAGAATATAAAGAAATACTAATCCATTATCGTCTGAAATGATGATAATACTAAGATATTATTAACAAATAAATGTTAGAAGATCATATATGATATCATATTAATGTATATGATTCTTGAATAATTTATTAACAATTATTTCACCATTATAAATGAGGTTTTCTTTCCCTCAACCATGTAAAATTACAAGGTAAGGGTTTATTTCACAATCTCTTCATTAACCGAGGTTGTTTATACGTAATTATCTAGTGGGACCTCTTTATCATCCACTTCCATGTTTCTTAAAAATATGTTTCAAACAATTCTTAATATTTTACAGAATATGGGTTAAAGTCGTTTATATCCTTGTTTGACTTTTTATAAGATGTTTATAAATAAATCTTTCCGTCGTTTTCCAAACAAGGTCCTTTTTAACCTTTTCGACAAAATTAAGGTAAGAATGTCTTTTTTTAACTTATACGGTGGGTGCGGCTATTTTCTACAGTTATAAACATGTCGAAGCTTCCCTTTCAATCTTAAAAGAATATTTTCAATGTAATGTTTTTATTTTATAATTATGTGACTCTTAAATTATTTCAAAATAGAAATACATATTTCTCTAAAAAGGGTTTTATTTCATCAATGTCAACATCCTTTGATGAATTTTATTTTTATTCGAAGTTGATTTATTATAATAAAAAACTTTCATATTGTATTGAAGGTTTGGTGATATTTTTGACTGTGGATGTGCTATTTTTTATATCATTCATGATTTATGGTTAAAGTATTGACATTTCATATGATAGTTTTAATATGAATGTTTATGATATATTTAATCCTTTTCATATGAAGAATGTATTGGACTTAGTTAGGGATGGGTGGAGCCCGCTATAGCTCCTCGATGCATTGGTAGTTCTCTTGAGACAACTAGATGTGGAATTGGCCGAGGCCCTTTCTCAATTTGATTTATGGTTTTGGCCAAGGCCTTAATCATTTTTAGACATCTTGGCCGAGGCCTTGACAAAATGTTTTAAAATGTCCGACATTATACATTCCCTCATTATAGAAATAATATTGATGGTTTATGTGGTCATTCGACTAGTAGAATACCCATGATTATGTTTTATTATGGAATTATTTACTCATCTCATATTCTTGCCATTAAATTATTCATGTTTATTATTGGTAAAGGCATGCAGTTTCAATTATTTACCATGATTTATATTTATGTCATTTTCCTCTGTATTACTTACCCTTACTGAGCGTTTGAGCTCACCCCTTTCTTATGTTTCATTTTCCTAGGATATGAAGAAGTTAGTTATGAGTGACCAGCAGGCATAATCTAGGAGGCTTGGATGTTTCTAAGGAAATATATTTGTGTTGTATTTCATTTCAAGTTGTAAAGTTAAACTTATGTATGAATCTAGTTTCTAATAATACTAAACTGATCGATCTTTTGAGACTCGATTTCCTTATGATCATGACAATGTTATGTAATAATGCACCGAATCTGGGTAATTGGGTTCAGGGTGTTACACAAATCATGAATATCATTCTGGATATAATGAACCTTTGACCACATGAACAACATGTAATTGGAAGAAGTACATTTTTGACTCAAGTACCAAATATCGACAAAATGACTGTTATTAACTTAAATTATTACGTAATGTTTATAACATGGCAATAAGTGATATAAAAGGAATAATAAACATGAAAAATGTTCTTAAGCAAGTATAAATTAACTTTAGTTTATTATTCATGATATTAATGAATGATCGAGTCATGTCGGACATGAGGTAAGGGACTTCATCTCAATCTCCTTCCCTTGAGGCATATTTTGTTCTAATACAAGAATTTCTTTTATACACTGTATAAACACCTTTTAATTTTCTTTTCTTTCAATGGGAATCTTTTTATATGAATCAATTTATTAAATGACAAAAATAAATATTTCTTTTAACGTACGCGGTGATAATGACCATTTCCACCGCTGCGAGTACTTCTTGATATTTGGATTCCTTTACATGCCACCATGTTTTTAAAAGAAAATAAATACCATCTACTCTTTTATATATATTGATATTGAAAATGGTTTTGATAATGTATTTGTTATTGGAATATATTTAAGGGATATATTGTGATTGAAATGTTGAAATGTTTTCTTTCCTTTATATTTGTTTTATGTCTTATGATTTTTTCATGGTACTTGAACATTTGACGGGTGGTTACGTGATAAACCAAATGAAGGGTGGTTCCATTAATACCGGGATGGGTGGTTATGTTATAACCTCCAATGCATTGGGTATGGAAGTCGAATGTATGACTATTCTATTTAGTGATATTTGTGGAAGTCGACTGTTTGGTTATTTTATTTATGTATGTTTATGTCCCAAGTTACCTTTATATGTTATGTGTTCTTTATATGGGTTTTATGGTAATTATTTGGTTACAAAAGGGTACACAATTATATTTTATTCATTGAATAGTATTTACTACTTCATAAAAAGGAAAAGTATAACTTATGATACAGTATTCATGGTCTAATTTGTGTTTTTAAAAACTTACAGTTTTCTTTCTTTCTGTATCCCTTACTGAGATTTTTATGCACACCCCAAGTTTTTGAAATGTTTTTCACAGGACATAATGTGGAATAGGGTCAAGTATGGGATCAAGGAAAAGTCATGTTGTCTTAAACATGGAACTAGACATGACACTTTTTTTTCAAGAGTTCATGTTTTGTAAAAAAAATGGAAACTATGTAGAAGTGTCTACATTGTAATATTTTGAGATGTAATAGGTATGTCCTAATTATCTATAACTCTAAACCTGAAAAGATCCTCAATGTGAATTATTCATTTAATTCAAGATTAAGTAATGTTTTAAGGCTGGGTCCTTATATATATAGTATATTAATTTTATTATAAGTATGTTAAATAATTCATCAATATTTGTTTTTTTAACAGAATTGATTTTCATCGAACAAAATAATGCTTCATGGATAAAAGTGGATGAATTCCAAGATTGAATTATGTAGAAAAATTCACAGGTTTATTTACTCAATTGATGAATTCATAGCTTTAAATTAAAATATAAATATTACAAATGCATTTATTGATTTAAATTAATTCACCATGGTGGAAATATAGTTATTTTATTTTTAGTAAGTATGAAATATATTATTATGTAGTAGTTTTTCAATGATGTTATTTTATAGCTGATGAAGAGAATTAACATGATTTTTTAATTCAAATATATCAACCTCAAGTTGAACTAAAATTTGAATTCCCAAAAAGTATAATTATAGTTGGGAGTTCAAAATGTAATGATGATAATCTTGTATGGTTAATCATTTAAGGACCCAAAGCATGAAATACATGTAATTTACATTAATTTTGTGGAATAATTAATACATATCAAAAACAGACACCCAAGGACAGTAATAGTTTAGTGTCTTTGGAAACTCGGAAGAAAATTTCTAATCATGGTGAAAGATCTTCAATATCTACCATAAAGGTCTTCCCATTTTTTTCTTACCTAAAACCTTTTTTTATATTCTGGGGAAAACAAAAAATAAAAAGGGTGAGCTCAAATGCTCAGTAAAAGTAAACATGGAAAACATTAGACAATCCATAAACATTTGAACGTAATAACATGAACATAAAACATGAGTAAGGACATAAATCTTGGCAGTACATAAGGCATAGATCATAAAGGAACATTAATAATGATAATATATCATGGGAATAAAACATGTAATTGTGGAAAACCATTAAGAACATGATATTATTTCCATAGTAGCCAAGGCATTTCATCCAAGACCATTATATTGGACAAAGTCCATTACTAAACCGGGTTTACTTGTCATTCCAGCTCTATATTACTGAACCAGATTCACTTGCTTCCATCCATGTTTATCTCATGAGATATAAATCATTACCCAATGAATTGGAGGGAGATATATGTCCCACCAATCTCATAATGAAATCATTCTTACATGTACCACAAAATAAACATACATCATTCATCATAACCCAATGAATAAAATGGGTTTCATAAACATCATCCCATCATAATAGAATCCATATAAAACAAATGGATATCATTTCATCATAATAAAAATAAAACCATGTAAATAATAGATACATTATACTTGAAACATTATCACACTAAATAATTTCATCTTATATGGGAAATATTTTTGGTAAAACACATGAAATGAATTCTTGAAGAAAATATCCTTTCTTCTTCAAAATCATTATTTTCACAAAATGCCTTGTAATTTAAAAAAAAAATATTTAGTTGAAAATAATAATGAAATAATGTAGAGGGAGACTCATGAAAATAAGGGGTTATGAAACTGGAAAAATCCATTCATGCTGTATATGTTAAAAACTATTCTCTTCATACTTTTTCCAAAAAAGTCAAAAAGTACCTTGTATGGTAAACAAAAGAAAGATTAATTCCATACCTTGTGATAAAAGTCAAAAAAGAGTAAAGATGACTTTAAACAAAATTTTAATAAAATTAATCATTTTAGGAAAACATTTTTAGAAAACATGGACATGGTTGATAAACATAACCCCAGTAAATACTTACGAATAAACAATCCCAGATAAGAACGAGATTGGAATAATTATCCCAGAACTTAGGTCCAATTTATTCTGTACATGTCTGAAACTACTGTATAGTGGGTATAAAAATATTATTAACTTGTAACATAACCTTAATAATATTTATGATATCATATATTATTCACTTATGAATTTATATTACCCGTTCTTTTGTCAATTCCATGTTACAGCAGCGTTTTGGGAAAACTCAATTCATTTATCGTACGTGTTTGGACTTGTTGTTCTTGAAATTATTACTTATATCCTGATTTAATTAATTCCAGAATGTAAAACATGATTTATATATAATATATATTCAACATATAGAAATATATGATTGATTGATAAATGGAATGAAATACACTATTCATGGAGACGGTAGGCCGTACGTACACCTGATCACTGTTTTCGTTTCCTTATTGTATTGAATGGAATTAAGTAAATGAAACCTATATTTACATAAATACATTATCATTATTATGTAATATATTTAATTTTTATTTATTATATATACTTTATAATCATTGTTGAATGGTTAACATAGAGAATGAATTTCATCGCGTCGTGGAGATGGTAATCCGTACGTACGCACGAGCGACGACATCGTTCCCATAATTGTTGAATGGTATTGGACTGGATTATATAATATCTCAGAATTAGTATCATGTTATAATAATCATATATAGTTAATATTTTCACCATTATACCCGTCCAACTAAGGTGGTGGTGGAAAAACATATTACACCACTCCTTGGAGACGGTATTCTGTACGTACACATGCGTGATGATTTCGTTTGTTGTCGGATGGATAGAAGGTGAAATATGGTTTTTTAATATTTATAATAACATATAATTATATGAGTGATACTGTTGTTATTACATTATTTTGAAAAAAAATAAAAGGATGTAGAAGAAGAAATGAATTTGAAAGAATCGATAAAAGATATTACCTCTTCTTCGACCTGCCTCTTCTAAACCTCCTCTTAGGGAACTAAAGATTGTCTATAAAAAACAATAACCTATAGTATGTTTATAGGGACGTATATAAAAGAAATTGACATGGATTGGCCGATCATGAAAGCTAAAAAGTTGTGAAAATGAGAGGGAGGAGGTTTCTTTTTATAAGAGAGGAGAGGGACACTTTTGGAAACCTCAAAAATATTAATTTATAATAAACTCAAAACCCACCTAAAAACATCCAAAATGAATCAACATCTAAGATCAGATGAGATAGGGTTTTAAAATATTCAAAAAATTAAAATTAGACACGTTTTTATCTTATTTTAAACATCATCATTTTGATTTATCCTTATTTAATCTATTTAATTTTATTTGTGGTAATATAGTTATAAATTTTATATGGTTATAAATACTTGTGTTTGTGTAGAAAATAGTACATATTTGGATTACTTATGACTCAGTATAACATAAAAATTTTAAATTTTAATTTTAAAATATTTTTGTGATTTTTAAACAATTTAATAGAATTTTATTTTTATAAAATCTCAATAGTGTCCATTTTGACACTATTCATTTATTTGAATTTAAATAAAATCCAGACAAAAGATATATTAAAACAAATTTTTTTTAATAGATTCCTAACATGTCTTATTAATATATAAAATTCATGGATCACATTAATTAGTTCATATAATATTTATTTTAATATTATTAAAACCATTTATTTGATACATCAATCAATAAAATAATTTCGACATCACTATTGTGTCACTATTAATGATAATTATTTAATCTATAAAATTAATAAATAAATTTACATTCTGTATATAATTTTATTATCTTTCTGTTGAATATTTAGTTTTTATTTTTTATGAATTTTATCACTAAATTAAAATTATTACACTTATAAGATATAAGAGAGGGACATGTTTTCACTTTTGTTGGTTTTAATAATAATTACATCATTTTCATGTTAAAAATTCCATGAAATGAATCTATTACGACCTTCAGGTGATATGGGTCTACTTTTATTCATCAAATATAATTTTTTCAGGTGTTAGGGTAATTTTATAATCTTTTTTTACCCTTGATTACCCGATTTTCCATTAACTGTAGTAAATAAAATTTACCGTAGTTATTATTCATAATGTATAAAAATAAAAAGTAGCCTATTAACATAATTTGTACCTACTGATTCCAAATATGGAATAAATTTTTTTAAATTCAAAACACATAAGTTTGAGTATTTAATTTAAAATTAATCCTGATGTTGAGAAAATGAGTTTTAAAAGTTAAAACATCGTAAAAGATTGAAATGTTTTTACCTAAGAATTCAATGTAAAATTAATGATAATGATTTAAATTATATTAAATGGTAGAAATATATTCAATATATTCTTTAAAAAAATTCAATATTATAATTTAACCATATAAATTATCTTCATGAAAAAAGTTGTTTTTAATTACAATTTAGCGTATTTTTACTATACATCAAAATATGAAAGTTAACAGAAAAATATTAAAATATTATCCAAAGTAAATTTTTATATACTTATTGTAATGAATAACTTTATTTTTTCAAATTAAACTCATAAACATGTAAAAACTAGATTTAATGTGGGTACGCAATCAAAAGGCGGCAAAACTGCATCTTTTGAAAAATACTTATTTTACCCGAAAACATTATTTTGTTATCATACCATGATATAGAAAATGATTAAAATGAATTATAATTTTATAAAATTTAAAATTCGGTTAATACTATTCATAACACCGAGTTCATAATAATCTTATAACAATATATCGTTATTTAATGAAACTCGGTATTGTATAAAACACACTCAATTGAGGAATGTTACTCTTGCATGTAACACAATCCAAGAATAGTGTTTGAGTATACTACAAGATAATATGATGTTTCATACAGTGAAGGATGGCTTGGTGTAGCGTACAACACATTTCATCAAATAAACTAAAAAGTATACATTTTTTATAAAATCTCAGGGTGTTACACTCTACCCCCCTTAAAATGAATTTCGCCCTCAAAATTCATCGGTGTTATAAATGGTTTACTACTTTAAATATTCTTTCATAGAAACCCGCATCATAAAAAGGTATACAAAAACATAATTTTAAAATCTAATGTATGAAACTTAATGGTTACCCAAATTAACTCATCACTGGGTTTCCACATAAAAGAACATAGGTGGAAACATGGATATAGAAGAGAAATCTAACCATCAGGTTCTGATGGAGAGTGGAAGAGAACATGGTTATAAAAAAAAAAAAATCACAAAGCCATAAATTTGTGACTACCTGAGGTACCATGTGATTCATCAGATATGAGGGTAGTAAGAAAACATTTTTGGTTTTCATGATCATTTCCCTAAAGTTGAAAATTTTTAATTAGAAGAAATACTTACTTGATTTTTTTACAATCTCGTTGTTGGTTATTCCATGAACAATGTTCACTTTATATCTTTAACAAATGATTTTGAATTTTTCATTCATGAAGTGTTAGCAAATCATGTGATAGGATGATGCGTCATTCCGTCTGTCTTTATCACAAAAATGTTTGCAAATGTTATTAAATATACACAAGTCCATATATGTTGTTGTTAATTTTATATGGTTCAAAAAATGGACTTATAATTTATATATCAAAACACTTAATAAAATAAAAATAATTTCTTCTAACCAGTGACTTCATGTAGGCTAGTGGTAGGAAATAAAGTCATATCGCACTTCAGTAGGGGGTTCGATTCCCCCATCCTTGTCCGACGTGTCGTGTTGTCGCTTGTCCTACGGGTTGTAATTTTTCTAAAACTATACTATTTAACATTTTAGAAATAATATCAAAACTTTTTAGACTTAAACAATACTATCTAATGTCTATCATAATCTATTTCAATCGTTAGGCCAATCCAAAATAATTCTGTCCAATATCATTATATAATGAATGATATTACTAGAGAGTTCATCTACCAAGCATGTCAATACCATCATTTATCCCCCATATATCATAAAATATATCTTGTTAGTCACATTCTAAACATGTTAGTACCTTAATCATGTATTCATGGAACATGAATGGCCATAGAACCATAGTGAAAACACAAATGCTGTCAAAAGTTATCTCTTTCCGCATACCAAAATCCCAAAAAATCTGTATACTCAATTCATGATATAACATTGTCCTTGTATCATTCATGAGCTCATTAATAATATCCAACATATTATTTTCTCCTTATCTATTCATCATGTTCATATCATCTTCTTTCCAAAAATATTTCAATCACTTTTCATGGTTATAGGTGCAATATTCTTATGGGAAACCACAATGGACCAATACATAAATGTTTTAATATACCATAAAAGTACCTCAACAACATTTTTATTTAATTCCAATACATAAGCAATTCAATCCATCCACTTCAATGATTGGCATGGAATACATCCTTCCTCGATTTAGAAGAAACCACTTAAGTCAGGGCATTGAGTTGTGTAACAATTATTTTCTCCACAAATAAGATATTGAACTCCGTAACAATTTGTTACTCTATGACTCTTTTCCTAGCACAGATAACTTCTTCCCCTAAAATTGATATATTTCTTATGGTTATTCTTACCTTCTTCTTTATTTGTAGAATTCTTAATCTTAGTTCCTCTATTTTCCTCACCATTTGAACATGCATAAATTCCCATCGTCCATTTATTTGATGACTTAGGAATACAACTAATGTTTACCTTGTTAATCATATATCATGATGGCTGATTCAACATAATAAAAATATCGTTGTCTCTAGGAATTACCAAATTAGGCTGCTCATAATCACCAATTTGTCCATTGGATTCAATGTTAACTGAATTCCTTCTCGTTCCCTCCATTGACTAAAACCAAAAACCATAGTGTAAGAAATAGTTAAAATAACGAGGTACCACATTATCATAAAATGTCACTTATGGGATGTTTAACATATCAAAAATTATTTAATCCATGACACCTTATGTTCACCCTAGGTTATTCATGATCGTCAACATAATTATAGGACTTTAATCTTTAGTTATACTAATCATTAGGGACATCCCTAGACATACCTTAGAAATATATCTTGGGATCTCACTAAAGTTGTCACACCCTAGTTTCCAAAGGTTAACTAAACCTTTCAAGTGATACCAACTATAGAGACCCAAATCTTGAAATACATGGACATTACATTACTTTTTTGGGACACTTAATACATAACAAAAACAGAAACCCATGGATAGTAATAGTTTATTGTCTTTGGAAACACGGAACAAAATCTTCTAATCATGGTGAAAGATCTTCAACATATCCCATAAAGATCTTCCCCTTTTTTTCTTAACTAAATCCATTATTTATATTCTGGGGAAGATATAACATAAAAAGGGTGATCTCAAATGCTCAGTAAAAGTAAACACGGAGAACATCAAACAATCCATAAACATTTGAACACAAAAACATGAACATAAAACATGAGTAATGACATAAATCTTGGTTGTACATAAGGCATAGATCAGAAAAGAACATTAATCAGGATAAAATATCATGGTAATAAAACAAGTAATTGTGGTAAACCATTAATCACATGATATTATTTCAATAGTAGCCAAGGCATTGCTGCCAAGACCATCATAGTGGATAAAGTCCATTACTGAACTGGGTTTACTTGTCATTCCAGCCCTATATTACTGAACCATATTCACTTACCATTCCATCCATGTTTATATAATGAAATATAAATCATTACCCAATTCATTGGAGGGAGATATAGGTCCCACCCATCTCATAATTAAATCATTCTTACGTGTGCCACAATATAAACATAAATCATTCATCATAAGCCAAAGAATAAAATGAGTTTCATAAACATCATCCCATAATAACATAATCCATATAAAACAAATGGATTTCATTTCATCATATGAAAAATCAAACAATGTAAATCATAAAGACATTATACTTGAAACATAATCATACTAAATAATGTCATCTTAGATGGGAAATAGTTTTGATAAAACACATGAAATTAATTCTTGAGGAAAATATCATTTCTTCTTCAAAATCATTTTCTTTTCACAAAATTCCATGAAATTTTAAAATAAAATAATTTTGTTGAAAATATTCATGAGATCATGTAGAGTAAGCTTTATTAAAATATGGTGTTATGATACCATACGAATCCATTCAGGTCGTATAAGTTAAAAAAACATTATCCTTGTAATTTTTCCGGAAAAGTCAAAAAGTACCTCGTATGGTAAAAAAAAGAAAGATTTCTCCCATACCATGTGGTAAAAGACAAAAAGAGTAAAAAATGACTTTAAACATACATGTAATAATATTAAAAAATTTGTGAAAACATTTTGAGAAAACATCGTCATGGATGATAAACAAAACCCCGGTAAATACTTACGAATAAACAATCCCGAATAAGAACTAGATTGGAATAATTATCCTTTACCTTAGGTCCAATTTATTCCTTACGTGTCTAAAAATCCTATATAGTGGGTTTAAACATATTATTTACTTTTAACAGAACCATAGTTATATTTATGATATCATATATGATTCACTTATGACTTCATATTACCCGTTCTTTTGTCAATTCCATGTTCAAGCAGTGTTTTGGGTAAAATTGTATCGTACGTGTTTGGACTTGTTGTTCATGATATTATTACTTATATCAAGATTTAATTAATTACAAAATGTAAAACATGATTTAAATATAATATATATTCAATATATAAATATATATGATAGATCGATAAATGGAATGAAATACACCGTTCATGGAGACGGTAGGCCGTACGTATGCATTAACTCTGTTTTCATTTAATTTTTAAATTAAATGGAATTAAGTAAATGAAATATATATGTACATAAATAAATTATAATTATTATTTCATATCTGTCATTATTATTTATTATATATACTTTTTAATCATTTTTGAATGGTTAACATGGAGAATGAATCCCATCGCCTCTTGGAGACGGTAATTCGTACGTACGCATGAGCGACGATATCATTCCCATAATTGTGGAATGGTATTTTAGTAGATAATATAATATATCAAAATTAGTGTCATGTTTTAATAATAATATATAGTTATTATTTCCACCATTATACCCATCCAAGTAAGGTGGTGGTAGAAAAACATATTACACCACAGCCTGGAGACGGTATTTCGTACGTACGCACACGCATTGATTTCGTTTTTCATAGGATGGATAGAAGGTGAAATAGATTTGTTTCATATTTATAATAAAATATAAGTATAATATATATACTTATGTTATTACTTTATTATGAAACAACAAAAGAAAAATAAGCAGAAGAAGAAATGAATTTGAAAGAATCGGAAAAGCATATTACCTCTTCTTCGACGCGCCTCTTATAATCCTCCTCTTAGGGCACTAAATATGGTCCTTGAAGAAAAAAAGGTGCTCTAGTATGTTTCTAGGGAAGTTTATAAGATAAATAGATAGGGTTTTTATGAGTTGTAAGGCTCAAAATTTTGTGAAGTGGAGAGGGAGGAGGTTCCCTTTTATAAGAGATGAGAGGGGCAATTTTGAAAACCTCTAAAATATTAATATATAATAAATTCAAACCCAACCTAAAAACATCCAAAATGACTAAAATATGAATATTCAATGATATACGGTTGTAATATCATCATAAAATAAAATTTATACCTGTTATTATTTTAATTTAAACCTTATCATTTTGATTTATCCTCATTTAATCTATTTATTTTTATTTGTGGTAAAAATGTTATAACTTTTAAATGGTTATGAATACATACTTATGTGTAGTTAATTTTACATAATTAGATAAATTATGACATGATAGGCTATATAAATATTAATTTGTAATTTTTGAATATTTTGTGATTCATAAACAAGTTAATAATATGTTATTTCTATAAAATATCAATAGTGTCAATTTTGACACTATTCATTTATTTGAATTTAAATAAAATAAACACAAAATATATATTCAAACCAAAATGTTTAATTTATTCCTAAAATGTCTTATGAATCTATGAAATCCGTGGATCACATTAATTAGTTCATATAATATTTATTTTAATATTTTTAAAACCATTTATTTGATATTTCAATCAATAAACAAATTTCTACATCACTATTCTGTCACCATTAATGATAATTATTTAATCCCAAGAAATTAAAAATAAATTAAAATGATGTATATAATTATATTTTATTTCTGGTGAATATTTATCTTCAATGTTTTATAAATTTTATTACCAAATTAAAATTATTACACTTATAAGATATAAGAAAGTGACATGCTATCACTTTCTTTGGTTTTAATAATAATTACATCTTTTTCATGGTAAAAAGTCCATGAAATGAATATATTCCGACCCTTAGGTGATATGGGTATACTCTTATTAATCCAATATAATTTTTCAGGTGTTAGGGTAATTTTATAATCTTATGTTTACCTGTAATTACCCGAGTTACCATTAACTGTAGTAAATAAAATTTAGCATAGTTACAATTTAAAATGTATAAAAATAAAATGTATCCTATTAACATAATTTCTACCTACTGATTCCAAATAGGGAATCAATTATTCCAAATTCAAAACAAATAATTTTTATTAATTAATTTAAAGTTTATCCCATTGTTGAGAAAATGAGTTTTAAAAGTTAAAACATTGCAAAAGATTGAATTGTTTTTACTTATGAATTCAATGTAAAATTAATGATAATGACTTACATTATATTAAATGGTAAAAATATATTCTATTTATAATTTATAACCATTAAATATATTAATTAAACCATATAAAATATCTTGATGAAAAAAGTTGTTTTTAATTAAAATTTAGCGTATTTTTACGACTCATCAAAATATGAAATTTAACAGAAAAATATTAAAAAATTATCAAAGGTAAAATATTATATACTTAATGAAATGAATAACTATATTTTTTCAAACTGAACTCATAAACATGTAAAAACTAGATTTAAAGTGGGTGTGACATTAAAAGGCGGTAAGACTGCACTTTTTGAAAAATACTTCTTTTACCCTAAAAATTTATTCTGTTCTCATAACTTGTTCTAGAAAATGATTAAGATGAATTATAATGTTATAAAATTAAAAATTAAGTTAGAAATATTTATAATTTCTAGTTCAAAATAATTTTATAACAATATATCGTTGTTTAATGAAACTCAGTATTGCATACAACACACTCTGTTGAAGAAGGTCGATCTTGCGTGTAACACATGCCAAGAATAGTGTTTACGTATAAGAAAAGATAATACGGTGTTATGTACAGTGCATGATAATCGAGGTGTAGTGTACAACATAGGTAATCAATGAAATTTAAAAAATTGGTTTTTATAAAATCTCAGGGTGTAACAAACCATGTAATAATTGTTGAACATAAATATTCATTGATAAAGAAGACAATAGTATAGAGTGTAATTTTTAAGAATATAATAGGGGATATTGGTACTCAAGATTATCGAAGATTTATATATATAGAAATATATTTCTAAAAAATTAATAATTTACTACTATCCTTTACATATTTTGGTTATCTTTTTCATGATGAAAAATTAAGAACATATATTTTAATTTTGTATTATTGATTTAATTTTAAGTAGGTAAGTCTTGATTAAATGAAATAAAAAATAGTGATAAGATCTTAGCACAGGAAAAACATTACTGATGTAATTGGTTTAATAATCGATAGTTTTTTACCATTCATTGTTATTTTTTCATTTTTTAAATCGCTATGTTTGCAATATTCACACTAACAATTTGAAAACAATAATGAGAGTTTAATGGAATATCCTGCTCATAGTAATTTGTAGGATTTTACAAGTTGTTAATTTAATCATGGGTTTTATAATATGATTCGAAGGACATTATTTTATCATAGATTAGTGATCTCTGTTAATAACCTGTAATTTTTATATGCGTTCCTGTGTGAGGTATAATAGAAAAAAATAACTTTTATTAGTGGTTAATGTTATTAAAGAAGAAAAAAAAACATTGTTAAAAAAATAGAATCACCCTTTTATTTATGATTTATTTTATGTTGTTCCACTGTAATTTTACTAAAATTGGGATACAGTCATTTCAGAATTAATTTATAGTGGTCTGGTTTTGGAAAGTTTTCTCAAATTACAAATGTCACAATTTTATATTTTCATCAATGGATATTTTTATATTTAGTGAATAATTTTAGGATTCCCATTTTTGATGTGAAGGTTTATCATATTTAGAAGGATACAATTTTTTGTTCTATCATGTATCTCAAAGATGATGCCTTTTATGTATCAACTATTTATATTTGTTCCTCAATTTTAATTTTCAGCCATGATTGAAACAGATTAATGGAATTTGGTTAATGATGGGCAGGATAAGAACGTCCTGTTATACTCTATTTTAGTGTGAGTGAAAATCTGAATGTTAATGATATCAACACCCCAAAATATATTTGTGACACAGATTAAAATATATTTTAATGAATGAATAATGTGAAGTAATATAGTCTAATGTTTCTTAGAAATATCTTAATATATCACTAGATTCATGACAATAAGACAATGTACATTCTTTTAACTAGGCTTTTATGATTCTATGAGTACAATCACAGGATTTAGTGAGAGGTTTTAATAATCTAATAATGCTCAAACGATTTTAATTATATTACCATATAAGATTGATTATAATGTTAATAAATGAGAAAAAAAGGATTTGGGTAATATTATTTTTTATGACATGAAAATTATTTTAATGTCCTATGATATGAGGAAATATAGTTCTATAATGAAAGAAGGGGAGACCGAAAATGAAATTTCTTTTTAAGCCTCCAAATATATGAAATGTAATAAAGTTGTTCTTTAATTTAATTATGGCTATATCTTCAAACCCAAAATCGGATATAAATTTCATGTTTGATTAAATTATTTCTTTCTTCTCTTGAATTTTAATAATATACAGGTGAACATTTAATGGATTATTACCACTTATGCTTCTTTAATTGTTGGGTTGTTAAAAATTTTGTATCAAAATTTCATAAAATTAAAGAAGATGAAGCATGTGATGAAGAAGAGACAAGTTCTTGATGAAAATGAAATAATATTTCATATAGTTTAAAAAATATAAAACAAATGGTAATAATATATCAATAAAAAAAAACTCTTTATATAATTTTGGGGAATGCGAAAATTTTATTGGGGATAAAGAAGTTAATACTTATAGTAATACTGTGGAAAATATTCTAATTTTCAAAATTAATGAGGAATATATCTATTGTTTTGGAATAAATTTTCATTTAAGTAAATGTGAGGAAACTCATATAGAGTTCATGCTTAAGATGGATTTTTGAGAATGTCTAAAAAAATTTAAATCATTAGAAATAGAACATGATGTTGAAGAAAGGTGGTCCATATACTAAAAGTATAGAGTCAATCAATGAAAAAGAAAAATAAATGAAGTTAAAGGATATATATGATATAATTAAATTTCATGAACATAAGAATATCTTGAGTAAAACTATGGATGAAATTTTTTATGAATTATATATGGATCTTAACTTTATTCGACTGAATCATTTCAAAATAGATGCATAAGTGAATATATCTATATTAATTTTTCAAAACTCTTTTAATAAAACCAAAGCATTGAAAAAAATTAATTCATTGGGATACGATGAATATAAATCATATTCATATGATGGTGTTAATATAGAAATATTAATCCAAGGTTCCATGAAGAAAAAGGAGGTCAAAATTTTTATGTTTTTAGAAAATTCTGACAACTCTAAGAAATATTGATATTCATGAAATTGGAACATTGATATAATAAAGGTTACAAATATAAATTATATAAATTTAGAAAAAATGTATGTAATGATGGTAAAGAAAAAAGGTGTTAATAAAAATTTTGGTTTAAAACTGAGAGAAAACTTTTAGTCAGAATAATGCTGAAACATAGAGACATAATTATAGAAAATATGTGGGATTGAAAGGTAAATATTCATATTTGTGGATACAACTATAACATTGGTGGATTTGGGTATATATCTATGATATGTTAGTTAAACTACCAATATCACATTGATTCGATAAATATTTAATTTTATCTCTTTGGGGTGATTTAGGCCACTCAAAAGAGGCCGATTCATAAATAATATTAAAATTGTAAACTAAAGGGGATATTTTTTTCATATTTTAGAACAACTTCATGAAATATGCGATCATATGTGTCTTGATTCTAATAGATACCTTACTATGTTTCAAACCCAACTTTTAATGATGGTTCAATATAAATATATGAAATTCAATGAATGGGATAAAGTTTTAGAAGTTTCTATTAAGCCATTAAATAAAGAGTTCCATGGATATTCAGAATTGGTTTATCATCACATATGATGGGATAGGTTATCTATTTAATGATTTTTAATGTAATAATTAGGTCAATGAGGGTGTTTTTAATTCATATTCACCCAACTATAAATGGTTTTCGTCTATTTTAATTTAAAAAAATATATTTAACTTTAAAAAATAACTGTTATTTTGATGAGATAAAACATAAAATATTTAGTATTTCTCATCTCTAAGATGAAGTAAAGGAATTGGTTATCAAGAAAGAGGATGTTTTCTGTTAATGGGATAGATGTTGTAAAACCTATTAAAATAGAGATGTTAATTAAGGGTAATAGAATATACAAAGGTGATGCATAGTATGGATTTCATTTGAGTATAAAATCATAAACTTGACTTTAGAATAGAAGTATTGGTCATTATGGATTATGTAATAATAAAAAAATTACCCAAAATGATAATTTTTTTTTAATATGATGAAGAGATATAATGATTTTATTTTTTCCACATTTCAAAATGAGAATATTAGAAATTACTCACACAAAAGGGATAATATTCACACATATCATTCACCAGTCCTTATCCATTGTAACATAAGTGGGACTAATAATAATAAAATAGTGATATGCTTTTAATTTCTTCTTTTTGATGAATTTAATTTAATTATATACATTATATTAATAAAACATTATTTAGTGTCTCTAAATATGTTTATGAGTTTTACTATGAGTGATGAAAATTTATGTGGTTATTGATTGGTTAAATTCCAAATAGATTATGGTGTTTTGTATAGTAATAAAAAATTTGAGTACTATCTTGGAAATGGTGGAATTAATTATAAAGGTATTTTTTCATACAAACCACAATAAAATGGTGTGGAAAAATGGATTAATATAATCTTGGTCTAGATTTATCAAATTATGCTAATAGATAATGATATCTCTGGGTACATTTAGTGGAAATCTATTAGATTATTGGGTCATGATAAGAATACATATTTTTATAAACCAAATTTGAATAATGAATCATATGATAATTTAAAAATATGAATCAACAATTAAGGTATCATAGATCTTTGGGAATCCCATGTATTATCAAATTAAAATGTGAAAATAATGGTAAATTTGAACCAATATGAGTTTCATGATTTTTTGTCCCATGCACACCAAATTGAAATTGATATAAATATTTTTACAATTTTATTTAAAGAATAACTGATACTACAAACGTAAAGATATAGGATCATACAAAGTAGGACGTTTTGGATAACGAAAAAAGTTCTCTAAGTGATGCAAACAATGTTTATATTAAACTACTTAAAGCAATTAAATAATAAGATAGAATGTTTTAAAATTTAATCGTTGAATAATAGAATTAATCCATTTTATGATATGATAACCAATATTATTAATCTCAAAAAAGAATGATAATTAATGTTTGATTAAAAAAATAAATTAAAATTAAAATCCTCAAGTACAAACTAAGAGAACTCTGAATTCAAAATGTCACACTTTATTGTTTTGTGAAGTTGGAAATAATTATATATAAAAATATTTAGAGAATCTAGAATGGGTTCATTATAAATATTAATTTTGGGGCCTTGATGAGAATAATGATATTTGGTAGTTAATTCCAAAACCTGATGATAAGAACACAGTCTGAAGAAAATCATTTTTATAAAACAAGTGGACAAAAAATTTAGAAGTGCTGAAAGAAAAATCATGATTTATGGGTAATAATTATTCACATGTCAAATAAGTAGAATTTGATAAGACATATTCATTTGTTTCAGGTCTTGAATCTAGTATAACACTTCTTTCTATTATAAATAAATGCAATAAATGATATTATAAATGGATTTCATGTAATTTTTCAACTTTTTTTAGTTAGGACATGAGGTTTACATTATAATATAGGTGGGGTTTTTCTTAGAAGACATTATAATTAGGTTTTAAATTTATATAAGGTATTATATTGGATAAATCGTGACCCTTGAGAATGGAATTATAATTTTATAACCTACTTGAGGAATTTTATCATTAAAAAGTGAAGAGTGGAAATCATTCGCTCGATAAAAAAGAAAAATTTCTATAGGTTAATGTAATTTTTTATGTTTATGATATAATATTTTGAGGAAATTATAATGAAATGTGTGGAAACTTTTATAAAATGATAAAGAATTTATCATAAATTATTTTTCTCAGATAAATGAGGCATATTCTAAGATTACAATTTTATCAAGTGAAAGACATTTATTTTATTAATCAATATAAACTTCTTAAGGTACTCTTGAAATGAATTTTTAGGGAATAATAAATAACTATTTTAAGAAAAATATCATTGGTAATAACATTGTCCAAAGAATTATTGGTAAAATAAATTAATTTAAGAGTGTTCATAATGATAATTTGAATTTTTTTACACCTTAAATAATCAAGTCTATATTTAATAAATGTTCTTACTATCTATTATGTATATAAAAATTTACCTATTGATTCCTATTTGGTATCATGAATAAGGATTGTAGTGTATATAAATGTTACAATGGATTTTCTATTAAAATACAATAAAAAAGAATGTTTGATCTACTTGTCTACGAAGATGTATATTTGGATACTATGTTGATAAAAATAGAACCACATATTCTTATTTTTTATTCCATGGTAATATGTGTTTTATATTCAAACACGATGAATAAAAATTCATTGAATTTAATAATTCTAATGGATGACTATGTGGCTACAATGCTTTCTAGAATCTATTAATGTTAATAGTAACATAATTATAATATTGAATTGTTGATGTGAATATTTAACATCCTTCAATATGTTATAATCAATATAAAATAATGTTTCGTAATAATCCTATACAATATTAAAATATTTAAGAAAATTAACATTCAATATTAATTAATCATGGTTCATTATGAGTTAAATGAATTAAAGTTTTAGTATGCCCCAAATAAATAGTAAAATGGGATATATTCACCATGCCAATGTCTAAGAATGTTTTAGAGTATGATAATGATGTTAGGCATTAATCCTAACCCATCCCAAGGCTATGGTATAGTGTTTTTTTGAAAAATATCTTCTTTTATTTTGATATTGTTGTTAATGGTGGATTGAAATAAATGTTGAAAGAATATTTCATGATATTTACCTCATTTGAGTTTTATAAATGTTCAATAAATTTTGAAAGGGGGAAACTTTTAATATGTGTTTTTAAGGGGAGAATATCTGGAATGATATTTTTTTATATAGGGAATGTTTTGAATTTGGTATTTATTTTAGGTTTGAATTATTTTTATTGATTTTTATGTGTATACTCAAATAAATATTATTTAGTATATTCTATTAATATTTTAAAGAGGTTTAAGGTTGATTAGGTATGAATGTAATTAAATTTTTTCTTCTATATATAATTACTTATTTATTTAATTTCCTTGATTACTATTCCATGATTTCTTATATAAGAATTGAATTATTGAATGATGATTCATTCCAATGAGTGATAAGTTTGAAATTTATTTATGTTTTCTATATTTCTAAAAAAATCAATAGGTTAGTATTAATGAGAAATTTTTTATAGATTATAGAAATACCTTGAGTTTGTGGTCTTCATCTATAGAATAATGATTTTATTAGGTTTAAGTGGATTTGATTCTCTTGTGGTCTATTTTTTTCAATACGAAAATCATGTTAAAAATGTGATTATTATTGATTTGTTTTTAAATGTAATCAATGATACATGTTGGTTGATGAAGTGAAGCTATTTATAATATATTGGAGAAGGTATTGATTTTTTAGGGAATATTGATGATTGTTTGAGGCGGCTCTAGATCTATTTTAGTGAATTTTGTGACTCACAAACTAAGATAGCCTGATTTTGGTCATCTAAACTAATCATAATGTGGTAAATTATATGTATTTTTGGCCAATATTTTTTTATGTGATAAGAATACATTTAGAAAATACGTGTAATTAATCAATTTTTCAGAATTTTATTGATTTATATAAGAGATCGATCCTAATAATCTATCAAAAAAGGATCAATTTATTGATTTATGAATGTTGTGGATCCTCATGTCCAGTCAGATGGACATGGTTTTTCTTTTTGATTGATATGGTAGACTCAAAAAATAGATGATTCATAAAACTATTTCAAAGAATTGTAAATATTTTATGAAATTATATTTGAAGAATAGAAGTATACTAGATTTTTTATTCTGAAGAAATATTTTATGGGATAATGGCTATCCGTTATTAGGGTTATTAAACCACCATGAATTCAGTGTGATATGAATTTATATGAGTTTAGTTATTCTATTATTTATTCCAATAAAAATTCATTATTAATTATATCATGATTTGATTATATTTTATGAAGGAATAAAATGTAAATATTTTGTGGAGATTTACATCACAAAATAAGGATGGAATAACTATATCTTTTCCCTACATGCATGGATACATATTATATGATTTGTCTATATATATATATATGAAATATCTTTTAGAGAAAATGAATGAAAAATTTACAATATTTATTATTTCATTCATACATATTGATTCTAGATGCACCGATAATTAGGGAAAAAAGGAGATGTTAGCTAGATGAAGTAGACATGATGAATTCCATGATTGATGAAGTGAGGAAAATTTATGGGGTTTGTTCCATGGATAATGGAGTCACATATTTATTATGGACTACAAATATCATTAATGCAAGAATTGATTTAAATTCATGCATCATGGAGGATATAAGGGTTTAATGATTTTAATGACTAATAATTCCAAGATTACGTGGAATATTATACATATTTATTTAATCTGTTAAGAAAACAAATAGTGAGATTTTTTAATTTATAGATACGATTCTATTGTAAAATTCATATTTAAACTCACATAACTATGTTATTATTATTTGATTTTTTAATAATGTAGTTCACAATGATGGAATATTATTAAATCCATAACTAGTGACCATAAATATTCACTGACACAGGTGAAAGTACTATATTTTTTGACTTGTAAAGAAACCAACATGGATATTTTTCATGCAGTTTATTGAAGAGAGATAAAGGGATAGGAATAGGAAGAAAATATTTTTCATTACATATTCTGAAAAAACATTATCACCATAATGATGTTGGAAATTATAGTTTCATGATGGGATATTCAAGTTATTTGAAGTAAAAATGATTTGTAAATGTCAATGATAAAAATAATAAGGAAAACTCAATATGTGAACAACTTTATAGTAGTAGTTGGTAGAAAACACTACAAATTTTTTACCATTTGATTTTATATAATCATGTACATGATTCTGTTACTATATGGGATATACAAAAATATGAGGGACACCTATAAAGTGAGTTATATGGAAGATTTTTTACCTGAAATGGTTCATTTGATTTTACTAGTGGATTGTAATATATGGTTTTGGATCACTCTATAAATGATTACCAATATAGAATTTTTTATGACAATAAGCATGCCTCCTTATATTAATGTGGTTTTTTATTAGTAGTGGGGGAAAAATGAGGTTTCATGGAGAGAAATAACCCATATATCAATGTTTAAAAATGAATAATATATCACTACACATCATCAATAAATATAAACCAAAGAAGCAGTAGAAAACATAAACAAGACCAAAAGTAATAGGATTTGTTGTAACATAAGACTAATTTCATTAGTGGCTTATCTCCTATAAAAATATTAAGAATAAAATAAAATTCCCTTGGGGGTTATACTTCCTATATTAGCCATTCCCCATCACAATCTCTTGATGGAAACTATGGTGTCCCCCTCATCTATGTAAATAATGATAATGGGACTCAGACCCAACTATTCATGCAATAATTTGTGGAAGCTCCTCGGGTAACCAGATTCCAGTGCCACCAGATAATGGTGTGAGAGTAACTTAGTGGTCCACCACCAATAATGTCCCAAAAAAACATAATACATAAATAGTTCATGAATAATTTCTTAACTAATGGATACAATCACAACCATTTATGATTTTTAAAACTAAAAGAGTAAAAAACACTAATCTTAGTGGCCGAGTTCACCTCATGAATGGAAGATACATCTATTGACAAGTTTTGGGGAGTCTCTAAGCATTCCATGGAATCTATTTCATCCATACCCTACTGGGTTTAAAAAACACATCCTATTCTAACAGTGGTCACTTAGTGATAATGTAACAGGCCCCATCATCCACATGAGGGTTGTGTACACCATTGGACTGGTCATCAAATGAAGAATCCACCCATGGGGATATGTTTACATAGGTCTTAACCATAAATCCAAGAACCCTTGTGGTGCCTATATCCACCATGAGTATATTCATCAAACTAAGCATCCACCAGAAGGGTTTTGTTCACTATGGGTTTGACTATCAATCCTTGAATCGAACAGGTTGGTATTGTTCCACCAATGTTTAGCTATCAAATAAAGCATCCAAACAGGGTTCATTTTCATGCATGTCATAACCATCATGTATCCTTATATATACCTTAAAGACTAATTTAATTGTATTATTATTTCTATAACAAAAAAATGATTGATGGTTCATTTTTAATTTTCATCCAAAAATGTTTTGAATTTCCATTGCCTAACGAATTTCAATTATTATCTCTGATCCCATTTCAAAAAATACCATTTATGAAATTTAAATGAAATTTTAGTTTCAAAAAGAAATATATGTTATTATTTAAAAATTTTCATTTAATATCCACTTATAAAATAACAAAACCAAAACAAAAACACATTCCATCAATCTATTCCATATTTCAAATTCAAAAGTATACAAGGCCAATTTTTCATTTAAATTTTTTCATTTCAAATCCAATAAAATTATACAAAATCCATTATAATGAATTATATTTTATAAATAATTTATTTTATATGGTCTATAATCCAATGTATTAACAATATACTGTTACACAATCAACACATTAAAATACCACACCCCCATTATGTTGGGTCATATTTGACCTAGGCGTTATGTCCATTTAAAAATTATTATTGGTTGTGAACATTAATTTCATAAACCTCAATTAAATACATGTTTCATATTTAATTTATAATTTTATAAAGATTATGGAATGTAATAATATTCAATTAAAAATGTAAAATCATACTCAAATAATTAATTTAAAACCTATCATATCAGAGAGAATCTAGAATGATATATCCATAAATTCCCTCAAAAGCATAAAAATGAAATGAGTATAATTAAAGGGGCCACATAAAAAAATATAGACTTTTTTATCTATCACCATGGGATGGAAGCTCCATCAAGGCCTTTCTAAACTTGAACATGAACCATAAGACTTGTCTCACATAATAAATCCAAAAAAAAACAACTATAAAAAAATTAAGCAACATAAAATTTATTTCCCAAAACAAAATAATTATTGAATATTCCCAATTACTATTTGAATTTAACTACCACATTTAAACCTTAATCCATGAGATGCAGAACTCCCTTGATAAAAACCTATGTACAATTCGATAGAAAAAGTAACATCGGGAACCAAACCATAGTAAATTAAAATGAAATTTTTGAAAAACATATGAAATATTCATTACGATAAAATACCATATCAAATTTCCCATTAACTATTTGTATATGGTGTCTCAAAACTCCCTTACCCTGGAAGTAATTAAATTATCTTTTAGAATTGGGAGATTTTACTATTATCTAGAGGAATCCCCAAATAAAAACATTACCACGAATAAGGAAATTAAACTATTAGAAGAGAAAAAAATACAGTCCATTGGAGGGGGAGAAATAAAATAATTCTTCATTAAAACCAGTATGAAATACCTACTTTTTAAGTAATTTTTGAGGAGATAAATAAGGGATATTAGGCTTTCCATTATGATGGAGAAGAGTGATGATAAGGGGCAATTCCCCCTCAAAAACTTGAGGGTGTAGAATAGTCATTTCCTAGATTTAAATGGCCACTAAAAAGCTAGTGAGTTGTTGAAAAGTAAGTACCCACATTCCTTCCCTCACGCAAGTGTATTTCCCATGTTTCATCGGTGATTTTAAGCTATAACCACCATGTTTCCAAGCCATCAAAACACTCTCCCAATAGTTATCAACCCACCACCCCCACGAACTAGATTATATCCTCATTCCATGGACAATAAAACCTATTTTAACTACCTAAAATATATGTTGTAGACTCTAATCCTTGGTCCAAATCATTGACCCATCCACTAGATGAGAAAATAAATTTCCATTTAATTTACATTAATCTGATTGGACATGAGTTATTGAGTTCTCCCCATTATCAAATTTCATATCCAAATAATTCTCGATTTTCATCTAACTATACACCTAGAGCATCCATAATCCTCAAATTTTGTTGAATATAAAAATTATATCCTTGAAAACCCAATTAATTTCCAATGTGTGACTTGAACATATATCTCTTAACCCATGAAAACATGATCTAATGATAATAAGCACTACAAAAACCATTGGATATCACCTAATTGAGAATGTACATACTATGAAATTATCACATTATTGTAAACTTATTTACACATCTTATTATTCTCCGCAACATATGACTTATCTCATAATGAAAATTTCCAAATCTTGGTCATTTCCCCAATAGAATTTTTTATTGAAACTCTATAACCATGTTCTAATGAAACAACTATTTTAGTTTGATTCATATTATTCTAAATCCTATATAAATCCCCTAGTACAATGATGGTTCCACATGTTTTTCTCAAAATTCTGAATATATAGACATTCCTCCTTCATCCAAACCTAAACTGAGGATGTTAGACTTTCCATAAAAATCCATGACAACTTTTAAAAAAACACTCTTCATTTCCAATGTGACACACATGAGGTGGTATCTAAATAACCATATATACTTACATGAATAATGATATTCAAACATACAATGGTTAAAATCCACTAAAAATTATCATCTTCATATCATGATGAATTTTTGAAACACCCAATATTGATTCATTTTTCCTTTAAAAATCAAATTATCATTGTGCGAACCACACTGATATCTTTAACAAACACCCAATGTGATTTTATCATTTAGGTGAATAATTGACTAAACCCACATCATGATTTCAATGGGTACTTATTCATTTCCTATATGAATAGACCTTGCATCATTAATTTTCATCCTATGATCTACATACACACTCAACCCCCCCAACAATTTATCCCATTTGGGTACCTAGAATTCACCATGGGATCCATTTATATTCGAGTCAACTTATTCACTAGTATCTGAAAAACAAAAAATATCGTCAAATTATTGGTCTCTTTTTCTCATGTTTTCATGAGAGTCATGTATCACACAACCAAAATCATACTTCTGATTCAACCATATAATTATTAAACGAATAATGTTAAATTTTTCCTCTTATATCACGTAATTCAAAAAAGGCCAAATGATCATATATGGGTCAAACCATTCATGACTACATGAACTCATCCAAAAAAGGTAGTATCACCTATGGATGTTAGAATACTCCCCACCATGTGAATATATTTCTCATCAAATAAAATATTCAAAAATAAAACTTCACTGTAAATTCCTAATTTATACCCAAAACAAAATGAATGTATATAGACAACCCGATGTAATCTTGAGAAAAAAACATAATGAAACTCATTCTCCATTCCCATACCATGAGAATTATATCCTTAGATACCACTAAATTAGAGTCAATAGTAAGATTTATCACACTCAATGAAGCATTGGTACAATTTCCACCACATGGATTAGCTTAAACTACTTCAAAAGTGTATTCATAGTGGGTTCTATTTCCAAACATGTGAGCCACTCCTCCTGATCCACACTCATGCATTCATATGTATCACTATAATAATGTACGTTTCACCACACCCATTACATTTTTAGTGTCTCCACTACTATATATGTACATTTTAATATCATCACTCATAAATCAGTCCATGACTCCTACAAGAATCATGTATGGCTCCTCATTCATAGGCTCTCACATAGCCGCTCACTAATCCATGTTTCAACTCCACCTTGTGTAACCAGCATGGAACACCTCATCTACTGTAAACATGATGGGAGTATGCCCACATAGAACCTAGTCACTACAACATGACTCACAATCCCATGAGTCAAGTAATATACATATAAGTATCAAAAGAATAATTCAACAACTAATCATGTCACCTACATTTCTATTCCACAAAAAAAAGAATCATTAATGATGTCATTATAAAGGTGATGCATATCCAATATATTAAAATTTTCATTTTACAAGGTTTTTAATAAACCCCCCACTACATGTTATCCCCAACCAACCAGTATTGGAATATGAATTCATCTTTAAAACATTCACTTCAACTATTCCATGATTTAAATCCTTATATCCCACTGCATGACTATCATTCAAAATACACAGTTGTGTATCCCTTCTATATGAAATTTAAATATCAAAAATATCATATATTCTATCAAGATTCATTAAATACCAATAAAAAACTACTTTCACTATCACTACAACATAAATGCGCATTTGGTCTGCATGGTTTAGTACCAAAATAGTACTCCCCTTTAAGACCATCCTTCATAGCAATGCTATCAATATGAATTCACATTCAACACACACTATAAAATCTATATTACTATGTAATGTACATGCTAAAACCTTATGTTCACTAGTATCATACCTAGAATAAGCTACCAGTGTTTCCATCCTCCGATCCCCATTAATCTAGAGAGAAACCATCTAGTGGTTTGCACATTAACATCATTATCCACTAACCGAATATGATTCGATTCAAATGTATGATCATCTAGGTCCCCCAAATATCCCTACAAGATCTTTCGGGGTAATTAATCACTATAAAAAATTCACATTCCTATTTATACCCACACATAATCCTACATGCCAACACTATCTCAAGGATTTAACTAAAGAACACTTCAATCATCTCATACCAATACAAGGGAAATCCGGAATGGATTCTCACCTAGAATTAGAATTCAAAAATAGATTAACCTTGTATAATCACCATATCATTATTAAAAAGTTATAAATACAACATCATCACCCTAGATAAACCATGTTTTATGTGACCCCGCTATTAAAATGGTTTATTAAAATTCTATCCCAAAATATATATGAAATCATTTTATCGTTTATTAATAGGGAATTAAATAATAATAACCACAAGGGTATTATTTATGTGAAATTTATTTTTAAAATAACTCCTCACCTTCTCTACCCGACCTGTTTTGAAAGGATTATACCCCTATCATAATTATCAATCATCGCTTCATTGGATTCATAAGATATTATGAATGAATAAAATCTATATATAATTTTGTAAAATTGAGTATAATTCCACCATGTGAATATATGAGAAAATTCCATTATAGTAGTTTCTAAAACATTAAATTGTGTAGCAAAATTTATTTGGGAAAAAAATACACTATCATCACAACATCATGGGAATCCAATGTTCTTTAATATGATGATTTAAATGCCTCTTGTAATAGTAGGCCAAGAGAAATAATCCATGTTACTAGATTCTTTCCAAAATAAAAATACATAAGAACCTAAAACTCAGAAATCATAAAACACAAAACTATTATGACTGGTTCTAGGTGAAATCTTCAATCCCATACAGATAATAAACTTGAAAACTATGGGTAATGGTGTTTTCAATACACCCACCAGAGTTCAATAATAATAGATCACAAATTATTATATCTAAAACCTTCCAAACCATGAAAAAATAACATTGAAATCAAAATAATCCTTAGAATACAAATTTCAACCTCATCCCCTAGCTCATTCTATGAATACTAACTAGACTTGAATGTTAAATGACTTTTGGGACGCCTCCCAAAATTTCATATTCTATAGACATGTGATGGGGGTTTAAGGAGGTATTATAGGGATGGTATAACCCCAATATTATATATTATAATTGGATATAAAATACCATAATATCATCAATCATAATAAACTAGAAATGGACTAAATAGACATTAACAAGAGAAATAATAAATAGAATGTTGTGAATGCTTGAAAACAAGACCTATTACTCAGTTATCCAATCACATATTCAAATATATAATAAAAAATTATTTCTATAATACCACTCTATCACATGAATCATACTATAATTCAGATTTCATCTATACTATCATAGTTATCCACTCAATACCTAATACTGGTCTTCAACCCCACCTATGATAGCAATAACAGATGGATGCATCTTGGGTACCCATGTAACATAGCAGACAAAGTATGATGTGTGTACAATTCATTAGGCCACTACTAATGGTAACCCTAAAAATAAACCATCCTTAAATAGTGAATTTTTAACCATTAACTAATAGTTACAATAGCCACTATTAATAACATCTAAAATTGAAATCATAAAAAATGTATAACATAGGATTCAGGTTCACCCAGAGAAGCATACACACATGTATTGGCTTTTTTTGGGTATGTCTTATAATTTAACAATTACAATCCCATATATCACCTACCTAGTGTAATATACCCATCCCCAAGAAACAACTGGAACCCACAAATAATATACCCATCCCTAGGGCCCTGATGTCCTCTTGAGGGCTATAGTCACCCCATGTTTTACAATATAAGTATGAATTCACCCAACCTCCATGTTCATAATTTTTTTAATCATCAAAAATATCAACCACCATGGGGTCTAATTCTCCTAGGATATAACCATAAATCCAAGAATCCATCACATGGCTATTTTTACCCCAGTTTTATCGATCAAACCATGAATCCCCTCAGTAGTAGTGTTCACCCCAGGTTTAATTGTCAAACCAAGAGCCCTCATGGATTCATAATCATGTTGTGTTTAACCATCATGAAACTATATATATATACATTACAACTTATTTTAATGACTACATAATTTCAAAAACATAAATATAAAAACTGACTAGAAATGTGAGATCAATTAGAATTTTCAAATCAAAACTTTTCTAATTTCCATTACCCAATCCATTTCAATACCCATCATTGACCTCATTATGAAATTCAATATAAAATATTATTTTAAAAATTCCATTGATAACCTCACATCCAAATATTTCATTTCTAAATTATCAATTGTGTTTCCATTTTAAATAATAAAAAAATTAGATTTCAATTGGATGTTTATTATATACTTTGAAATAAAAAAACCAAAATAGTGATATCTTCCATAAATCTATTCCACATTCTCATTTAGAAAGAAAATAATTAAAAAATTCATCTTCTATATTTTCATTTTGTACATAAATTAAATTACACCAAATCCATCAGTATGAATCCATTTTTATATTAAAGATATTTTTAAGGGTTTATAGTTCCACCCTATAATCATATTCTATTACAAATTCCACACATTAGAATATCACTTATCCCATTATGTTAGGACCAATTACAATAAATGCTTATGTCCTTTTCTACATTATTAATTTTTTAAATAATATTCACTGAAAAAAATTTGAACTAAGTATCCATTCAAATTTACCTATTCATAATGTCCAAGGAATGTAAAAAGTTTCAATTAACTAAAGCAGATCAAATGGAAATAATTTATTTGAATCAATGTATAGAAAAAAAATCAGGGGTTACCATAATTCAAATAAATAAAAAATATAACAAGGCTATGGGTTATATTAAGGGTAACACTAACCCTAAAACGTCATTATCCATCTACCTCTGAGGGGTGGTAGCTCAGCGAAGGACTTCCCATCACTGAATATCAAACCAGGGTCATGAATCATGCTAATAAATCTAAAAATGTTAACTGTAAATAAATTAATTAACCAACATAAAATTTAATTAGAAAAAAAAACAACCCAAAAAATTGACCAAATACTCACATAACACAACCATTTCACTAAATTTCATGCCACATTATCTTGGAAACCATCTAAACACCCCTATGTCCATCACCATCCATGCACCAAACATTAACCCCAAATGATTGGAAATTAAATTCAAATTTGTGAAAAACCCTATGAGAAATACACAATATTACCATACAATATTGAATCAACAATAAATTAGGCGTATATAGAATCTCCCGATGGCCTCAAAAAAGGATTTATGAATTCCCCTTGTTAATATGTTGATTTAACCATGATATAGAGAAGTCATATGCCAAGAAGAATGAAATTAATTAAGAAAAAGATATGAACAGAAGAGGATAACTAATGTTGGAAGATTGCTTACTCCATTCATAGAAACCACTTGGAACACATCCCATGATAGGAAATGAATTGGAGGTGGGAGATAGGATATACATATATCCACATGAGAGAGAATAAGGGGAGAGAAATGGGGATACCCCCTCAAAAACCATAGGGGGTACAAAAGTCATTTCATCCCTTAAAGGGACACTAGCTAGCCAATGTCACTCTTCCAGTTCTTAAATTCCCACAAAATATATAATGAGCTCTTTTCTATGAATAAAACAAGTATTTGTGCTACCCAAACTATCAAATTTAGATTCTGAACCTTAAATTAATACATCAATTATTGAAAATTAATATTTTCATTTAAAAAAATGTGAATGAAGTGGGAAATATTACAATTGAAAAAAAGAATGTAATTAAATAGAGAAAAAAATAAAAAAATAATTTAATAGTAGGCTATTATTATTAAAATAAATGACACTCTATAATCACAATTGTAGTGTAAGTACTATAGTATCTAGGTCTTCCTTGATAATAAAATAACAATGATTGTCCATCTTTTCTCATGTGTGAATATAGTCCCCTAAAATAGATCTTAATTTTAATGAATTCTCTTACGAAAATGTGATATTTTTTTGACCCAGACCCTTTTTTAATCATTAGTATCATCTTTAATCATCATTTCATACATTCAGTTAACATGATCTATTGTATCATTGATCTTTAGAATGCCTTTAAAAATTTCTTCTTCCATGTGGAGAATGAGATCTAATTTTTTATTTTTATACATCCACCATTATATAAATTCTATTAAATATATTAATTGGAACTAGTTTTCAAGACCAAATGTTTTTGGATTCATCATGTAGTTCAGGTTCGCCAAAAAGTTTAACTCTAAAAACTTCCACTGCGCTGTTATGCACCTAATGTGAAGCTTACATCTGGTTACCACCGTGTTCTTGTTCCATGAATTCATCACCATAAGACATCTGTTTTACATCATGGAAACTAATATTCTACTATTAGACTATTCCTATCTAGTGGATTTTATTTTAGGTTTTTTATTGGTCCCACCCTTTTTGGAAGACCATGTCTTCATTAGTTTATGCATGCATGACTTGAACTTATTTCCTTTATAATTATTCTATTTAAGAACCATGTGACTCCATGGGACCAAGGTACCATTATACACCTTATTTTAACATGGGAAATAATGTTTTCTAACATGATGTTTCTTAAAAATATCCAGCATGACGTGCCTGGAAATTTCATCACCAGTCATGTGAAGATCCTTCTCACTATATGAAAAATATATGGAATCAGTTTATTTATCATTTTTTATTGGATCATCCTGGGTGTAAGAACTATTAGAAATCCATTTCCACTTGGTAATATACATATATTACCATTCATGTTCAGTATCAATATCCATAAATTTATCAAATTTATTAAAATTACTATGATGATTTTTTGAAGTAAGGGGATCACGTAGGCTCAGAGGCTCTTACATTGGAGGCACTCTACAATCCTGATCGACCAGTTCGAGAAATGATAATATATAGGGATTAAAGATACCAAAAATATTATTTCTTAAAACCAATTCTCAGA
Source organism: Viscum album (assembly GCA_963277665.1). Lineage (NCBI taxonomy): Eukaryota > Viridiplantae > Streptophyta > Magnoliopsida > Santalales > Viscaceae > Viscum > Viscum album. The sequence goes on from OY728158.1 coordinate 780,345,536, forward strand.
TGAAAACCATGAGTATTAACATGGTTTTCATACCCCTTAATGGAAATAATTTGAACATATTATAAAGAAATGTTAGAACATGTTCACCCTTCACCACCTCAACATGAAAAAAATGCTTGATTCATTCAAAATCATACCTTAAAATATAATTCATGTTGTTAGACCCTTGGTCTAGTTGTGGTATCGTTACCTCCTTTTGAAGAGGATCACCCGATGAGAGACCCACATAGCTCGAGGTACCAATAGTGTGGACCTCATAGTGATAAAATATTAAACTAAAAAAAACATGACTGAATTATTACCTTAAGAATGAATATATAAATTATAAAATAGGTGACACAAATGGTATCAAGATACACAAGATCATTCCAGGACCAGAACACCACTGCCTGATGGACTCATATTTTGTCACCCACCATGATCCATGAAGAGTCTACATATGTCCTGGAAATCTCTAGTTATATGAAAATTTTGGGGGGTAATGGGTGAAATAAAAATCTCAAATGATCATAAAAAATCATAAATCATCTATAATGGTTACTCTTATTTTAAGGAATCAATTGTATTTTAGATATGAATGGGTAGTACTGTAAAACATACCCAAATCAACATGGTGGGGGATCAATCTTTTAGTTGGATGCGTAATCAAATATAATAATGCCGAACAAAGAGCCTTTATAAGAGAATTGGACCTTGGACCACATATAGGAAAGGTCATCAATAAAGGATGAAATACTGAAGCAAGTGGAAAGGATCATGAAAAATGATAATGGTTCACTCTTTTTGGGATCAGGCGCCATGATGAATCATCCAATGCTATCGAAGCGGGGGTCATCAACTAAAATGAGCCGCCAAGAGAGCCCCTAAAGAGACAAATAGATCAAGAACTCTTAGTGGGATAGAGTAATAGAAGGGAAACCTAGATGAAGGCATGATACTATTAAAAAACTATGTATGTGGGGGAATTTGGGAAGAATTGTAGGGTTATTAAATTGGGTGAAAGCTACCTGGGCCTAGCTTCATCATAAAAGAGGATGGTCAGGTGGAGAATCCATCACCACTACTCATAGAGTGCAACTTCTACCAACTAGTGTTCCATTTTGGAGGTCTAGTAGAGCCATTAATCTCTATCCATTGTTGATATATACAATATATTTTAAAATCATAACACATCCCACAATTTAAAAAATTATTTTACAATTAATTTCCAGTATATAGTATTTACATTATTCATTTCATGTATTATGTGATCCTATGTTTTACTAAATCATTCAATGGAATGGAAACTCACATTGAGTAGTAAACGACGGAAATTTGTTGTTTATTTTCTTTCTGAGCATGTGTGAGGTAATAAATTAATACAATTTACAATAACATGTTTCAAAAGAAGATTTAAGGGGAAAACATACATTTGAAAAAATAATTATTCACACCCCATATATATGAAATATGTAAACCTTAACCTCAATAGTAATAAAAAATAAATTTAAAAGGATGAAACATATAAAATAAGAGGGAAAAACTAGAATTCCTCTCCATTAGTAGTGTTGAGTTGATGTGGTTTTTGAAATGTTCTTACACAAATCAATTTAAACTAAATTAAAAAATAAATAATCCGTGACTCATTTTGTGTCTGCAATGGTTGGATTTTTAATGTGATTTTTGTTTTTTGGGTGTGCATTTTGTTTTTATTTTTAAAAATAGATATATGTTTATTTAGTAGATTGATAGAAAAAGGTTTTTTTAACTAAGTTTGAAAAATAATGTTCTAAAATATATATATTAACATATTAACAAAACTAAATCATGATTTAATATAATAATCTATATTTCTCTATAATAGAATAGCTAATACATCATCGTATTCCTTCACATATTTTTTATATTCAAAGGGGATGTTAAATGATCATAGTACCCCATGTTTAACTTATTATTTTAATCATAAACCTCATAATATGATCAAATTAAAGGGAAATGAACAATTACAAAGAATAATTCCATAAAATTTGGTATGGGAAGCCTCATTAGCTCATCCACTACAATTATATTATTCCATAATTAAAGAGATTACATGTTAAAATCACATGCTGTATTTGTTTTATTTTTTTATATTAATTTTTTTATGATATATATATATATATATATATATATATATATATTTCTAGTGGCATAGTTGGAGATACATGATGTTTCAGCATTTTGTATCTTGTACAAGATTAAAAGTATCATAAAATTACTATACATGAATACATTCAATGATAGGTTATCAAATGTAATCAACATTATAACATATTGTTTCCATAATGAATGATGTTATACGATGTTCATAAGTTTTTTATATTTGACGTTTCACATGCAGAAGTCCATGCATCATGCCAGGACATGAATAGAAGATAAATATAAAATTCATTATTATTACATAATATTATTCATGATAAATCATAAAATATAAATTTTTTTATAAATATTGATTGTGTATTTGACATTCAAAACATAGAAGGTCATTCCAAAAAATATTTCTGAGATAAATTGGGATATTCTAGAGATATGGTTCTTGCGCCCCAAAATAGAATCCATTTCATGATATGTTATATTAAAAATATGAATTCAAGGGATTCAATATGAATTGTTACAGAGAAAAATATTTTGGCCCATGTATGATTATGTTTGTATTTTATTTCTTCTCAAAATTATTTTTTCCTCAGGAAAAAATTGTTTTACATTGTGGACCATATAGAAATTTCTGGTAGTTTAATGAAAAAGATACGTGATTCCATATGTTTTGGATGCCACGATGATATTAATGGAATATAGGGAATTTAAAAAATGATGATGTCAAAATCTCATGATTATTTGATTTTATTTTAGAAAATTATAACTAAATATAATTTTTTATGGTGATGAACTACTCGGATTACATTTATTGATAGATTTTAACTTATTTAAGATTTAATTTTTAATTGTTTGTATCTAAAAATTTAAATTTTAAAAAAATGTATTGATATAGAAGATAATTATATTCATAATAAGAGTATCAATCATAAAATATAATGGAATTAATCTTGATGATAAAGAAATATAGTGCATCAGATGTGAAAAGTCAATAAATATCAAAAATTGTTAATGTATGTGTGGGTGGATTGAATTACATTGATTACCTGTTTTGGTAGACTAATTCATTTTTCATATAATTGAAAAATATAGTATTGAAGATTTATGAAACATAGAGAAAAACTTACCAATTTATGTTTAACCTTTTTATTATGATCTTTTTATAAGAAAATATGTTTCAATTATAACATTTTATCCATCTTGAATATTTTGTGTGGAATAGAGAAATAGTTAAAATTACTTGTATGAGTAGTGATCATTTCCAAAGGAAGTAACAATATACCATGGATTTAGTGGTTAATTTGAATATCATGTTATTGTTGATCTATTTTCCATGGTAATATCCCATAATGTGTGAACAATGTAAATGTAATTGTATTTATGCGTCATTATATTTATAAATTTGGTCCTGTTTTTTGTTAAAAACAAAATTTATTATTTATAGTTACTTATACACAATGCCGAAAAGATATTATTAATTGAATTAGATAAATGAAATTTGATGAAAATTTAATTCCCCACATACTATTTGTGTGTAGGGTGACCTTAGATTACAACAAGTTTATTTATAGACCATTTTTATTTTTTCAATATACTTCTTAAATATATTTTAAAAAAGATTATTTTGAATTCGAAGGTAAATCCTATAATAATTTGGTGAAATTATCTATATAGGTAGATATAAAAGAGATCATATATATGATTATATAGACTAAATGTTTATTTAAAAAATATATATAAAATCTATTAATGTGACTCATTTGGTAGAACAATGATTTAATGTGACAAGATAAGGCTGAATGGTGTAAAATGGGTAAATAAGGTTAATTGCGATATTTATGTAATTATATTAAATTAATTTTATTTTTTAAATAAAAATAAATTTTGGATAAATATAATAATATCAACAAAGGTTATAGAAATCTAAAATTATAAAATAGGAATTTCATTACAATAAATTTTATGATATAACGATGAGTTATTGTGAAGTTGTGGATAAATTCTTTAATTGTCTAACATATGTTTTTGATCTAATACATGGACTCATACATGAGTTATTGAATTTGGACTTTGTTTAGAAAATCATCATATGTTTACCAAAAATATATAACCCCAATTTTTCATCACCAAAATAAGTAAACCTTATAATCGAAGTGGAATGATATTTTAAAAGAATAACTTTGTATGAATACATGAAAAATATGAAGAGGACTCTTAATCAAATGTCAAATAGATAATTTTTACCTCATACTTGGATGATTTTATGATGAAATTCATAAAAAAATTTATAGCTTAAGAATAAGTGATCAACTAAAGGTTTCAATATACATCATAGTATAATTTTATGGGTATTATAAGGATGTTGGTCTAAATGTAAAGAAAGAAAGTGAAATTAATTTTCTTAAGAAAACATCAATATATATAGATGAATTGGAAGGGGAATATTATTATCTTCAAAAATATGTAAAAAATATGTGAGAAGAGTGTTGTAAAATTTGATGATGTTGTGAATTTAAGATTTAAGATTGATTAAAAAACTATTATCCTTAATGATCAAAATATATATTTTAATATTAATGTCAAGACAATTAAAACACTTTTGGATGAAGTTATGTTTGTGAAACATCTAATGATAAATATATAGATATGAAGAATACAATGAATCAAAAAAGGGAAATTTATCAACTTTCGATTACATACAAATGATAAAGGAGGTAAAAAATAAAATATCTATAGATAAATGAAAATAGAATGAAATTTACATCATTGAAGACTCATTTTTTCATCTTTATGGACAAAATATGATTTAATGAGGGGAAGACTAATATTATGTTAGAGGATAAACTATTACACGTCATGAAAAGATATTTGGAGGATACTCATTAAAAGAAAAAAATTATTCAATGGATAATATTATAAATTATAATAACAGAAGTATAATTTATTATAATGAAGTAATATATATGTTTTATCATCTTGTTGATTTCAAAAACATAATGCATTATAGCCTATATAATATAATTTCATTAAAAACTATGTTTTATCCATTTAAAGAAGAAAAATTATATATAATAATTTTGTTGACTACAATGAGAATATTTCAACAAATTTCTCTTCAAATTTTGGAATTTTTAGGACTGAAAGGGAGAATAATGAGAAGGAAAATATAGCTAAAATATCATTAATAGTAATAATAAATTTTAACACATTACTATTGGATAGTGGTCAGTTTTATCATATAAAATGTAATATGATTTTATTAAAGAACATGAATGGGAATTTAGAAGAAATATTATGTTTTTGAAATAATGGAGAATTAATGATTATTGGTAGTGGAATGACATAGTTGGATGGTGTTGAGTCAAATAATATTGATATAATTTATATTTATAGTATTCTTCTTAATATATTTAGTGTAATATTTCAGTAATACATAGGTTTTGAAATAAAATTTAATTTTAAATGATACAATACCAATAAATAAGATATAAATTATATTATGAATGGATGGAGGACGGATTGTAATCTATATCAGGTGGATAAAAAATTAATGAATATATTCTAATAGTTGAAGAATACAATAGTTAATTGAAATAGATACTTGTCAATATTCATCAATAGTGCATATTTAATTTATAATGGTTAATTTATAAAATTTATATTCTATTTATTAATAGAAAAAAGTATATATATATATATATAGATTCATTCTTGATAGGAAAGTTGGTAATAAATTAAAATCATTATAATTTCTAAAGTGAATCATGTTTTCATAATCTGATTCACCCCAAATAACGTGAACTAATTAGTTTGGATGTAATATATGTTGAGAAGTAATTTATATTATTTATTGATTATTATTTCAATATAGGGTATTCTATGTAAATATGATAAAATATAGATGGGTTTTGTTGATTTTTTTTCCACAATTATAGTAGAAAATAAAATCAAACCACGAAAATTTTGAGATTTGATAATGCAATTTGGTAGAAATATTGTAAGTATTAAATTTAACTTTAAAATCATTATTTTAAATATGATTTATAATTACCGAGATATCCCTAATAGAATTGGGTTGTGTAATGAATAAATTTTATGGGGAACAATATTTCCAAAACAACTTGAATAATATGTGGCATATCAAATCACTATGGTATTAAATTATTTCATTATCCGGTGTATAAAATGAATAGATTAATCCATAGTCTATAATTGTAAATGATTTCATAAAAACTTCATGGATGGAAACATTATTTTATGAATGTTTATGTATTTGGATGGAAATATTTATTTAAAATAATGATGTAAATCAAGGAATATATGATGATACAATATAGCAATTAATATTCCTAGGATACTCATAAATGTTTAAGTACTAAAAATATTTCTATAAGTTTTTCAACATGTATATTTTGAGAACTAATATAAATATTCCTGTAATTAAATCAATATAACGTTATGGAAGTATTATTCTTCCACATTTATTTCAAAAAAAATTAATAGATAAATAACGAGATGGGAGAATCTTTAAATATTACAAATGATGATGATACATAAAATTAATAATTTGGAGGAATAAACGAATAAGTGAGTTTAAATATATATTCAAATGAAAAAAAACCAATATCATTTTAATTCTAAAAATATTATTACTATAAAAATAATGAGGTATAGACTTGAAATATGTGGATAATGGAGAACACATATCTATTATCAGAGATGTAATTCAATTCATTGGATAAAGAGTGAAATAAAGAATCGTTGGTTGGATCCAAGAAAGTGGAATTGGAATATATTGATAATATTAAATCATTAGTTCATCGGTAATATGAAATACAAGAAAATATTATCAATACTATGTGGGTATTTAAAAAACAACTGGAAAAAGGAAAGAGTTGTTTAGAATATTGAAAAGTTAGTAAGAAAATTTTGTCTGTTGGATGAAGGCATCGATGTTGAACATAAATTCACATTTTAGAAGTAATATATTTTAGTAGAATTTTTTAGAGGAGGATATTCAATGAAATATTTTATTATTCCGAATGTATGTAAATAAAACATTCCTAAATGGTTTTGTATTGAAATTTGGCTATATAGTGGAATTTTATGGACATGTTATAGGAGTAGATGAGTTAATGTTGTGTAGGTTGAGAAATAATTTGTATAGACCACTTTAAGCTTCCAATTCCTATATTTGATAGATAAATTATTTTTTTATAGATTGAGTTCAATATAATATGGGATTATCACATCCTGTATATGAAAATCATAGATAATAAATAAGTTACGGTGATAACCTATGCGGATAAAATCATCTTATCATGAAACATGAATAATTAACTTGATATTTTTTAATAAAAAATGGAAAATAATATCACATAATGTTTACTATAGAATTAATAAACTTTTTTGGGTGGAAATTGCCTGAAAAATTACATAGTAAAGTCACCTTTCATGTAAAATATAGAGGGGTAGTACTAACAAAATTCAAAGTTGGACAGTGAAATCTAGTTTCATCTCTAATGAAATATGGATCTTAATTATAAAAAAATGGGGAATAGTATGTGTGGTGATGAATTTATATGAAATAATAATTATGGGATTAAACTATCATACTATATTTTTTTGACTAGACCCATATTTTCTATATTATTAGATGAGCATTTCTAATGGTGTATTATTAAATAGATCCTTATGGGAAATAGAATAATTATAATATATATTATTAATATCCTATGTTATGGAATTATATTGATGTATAGAAAAATTTTCTATTTGTTGGAATATTAAGATGTAGATTAGGATTGAAAAAATGGGGATTGAAACTCTATATGTGGTCGAACATTTAATGATTAATGAAAGTATGTTGGATTGATATGAAATAAAATGAACGTATTTCAATGAGTATAAAATAAGTAAGGCGTGTCTCATTCCTCATGGAAAATACATAGATACATTAAATAAATGATTAATTGGAATATCCTCGTGAGGTTTTAAAATAACATTGTTGATTCGCTGTGATAATAAATGTTACATTATAATAAAAAATAATCTATTCCAGTAGTCTTGAATGGGTAAAACTAATATTTAGTATCATTTTTAAAGGGTAATTTGGGGGAAAAAAATGAAACTTGATATTTATAGAATTAAACATTTAGTGGCATGTATCTTCATCAAATAATTTCCTGTATATTTTTTTTGAGAATCCACAATTGAATCTATTTATTGAAAATAATACCTTAAATAAAGAGCTATGGATATTATCCACTACACATTTTAATAAAAGAAATATTTTTCCTATTATTCTATAAATACATGGATTTATAATTATTGGGTATATGATGATAAGTGAGAAACTATGCATAGAGAATAAAAATTGTCTTAGGATGACCATAGGATGCAAAGAACACATTGTAACACATATTTGTTTCTCATGTTCCCTATACTATTGTTTTTCACAGATAGTATATGAAATTAGTTATATTTTATTTGTTAGGTGTCTCTGTAAATGTCTTTTTTAAAAATCATGGATTTTTTCATATCTAAAAAAGATAAACCTTTGAATTGTATTGTTGTAGGTGTTGAATGATTGACATGTAACTTTAAAGAATTAATGTTGTAGAATTTTAGATTGAGAAATAGATAATGAATTAATGATCTATGTGTGTGAAAGAAAATCATAAATGGAGAAAATTATTAGATTTATCATGATAAATGGTTTTTGAAGAATATTACATTGGCTATATTATTTCAATAATAATTTTTACTAATTGGTTATATTTTCTCAATTAAATGTCCATTTTTAAGATATATATATGTTTTGATGAAAAAAATAAGATACATAAATTTCGATATCGACATACATATGATATGTGCACAAAATATTTATCCCATTATGGTTGAACTATATAAAAATATATATGTCCATGCCTCTATAAATATCAAAATTTTCTAGGAGCCTATGTGAAAACCTCAATCTAGTTTATGGTTGACTTTGATAGTGTGAATATGAGATTTTATTAATCTAATGAGCTAAAAGAAATGTGATGATACCCTAATTTACCCCCTTATAAGATATAGTTAGACCTATAATTATACATTTATAGTTGTAAAATGAAACAGATAAATCTCTATCTAAAGATAAAAAAATCATTTACTATGAGTTATCGTCCCCTTTATAAGAAGAGAAATAATATTAATGAGTACCATCTAATGTTAAGAACATCTTTGTGTATTGTGATTGTAATTATATATGATCATGTTGAAATATAATTTCATCCCACTTCTTAGTTGAATAATTTTCTCACTTTATGCCATCATTGTCCTTCTATGACGTATATTTGAGCTCCCAATCTTCTTATATTTTCTCTATTTATACATTTATAAAGATGTAGATTCCCTAGATTATAAATGTTTAATCCTCCATATATAAGAAGAAAATTCAATTACCATTATCTTTTTATTTTTATAGATTGATGTCATGTGGATCAATCAGAGAAGTAATTACATATTTTGGAAAATCAATGTAATGGATTGTGATTTTATATTGAGCCCGAATTCATTTTTGTAATTTTACAATTTAATCTTCTTCAAGTTTGAAAATATAATAATATAAATTTTATCTGAAAAAGTCATTAGAAAAAAATATCTAATGTATTAATAACTAAAAATTTCTAAAATTATTAAATATATTTTGTATAATTATTTATATAGGTCAATAACACATGAGTTAGTCATTTATTCAAATAAATCATGCTTCATAATATTATCAATCACTGTATAAAATATAAACCAACATTTAATTAATTATTATATAAAAAATAAAAAATATAAAAAATATAAAAATATTATATACCCTCTAGGATTCCCTGAATATATAATATTTCTCATATACTAAGGAAAATTATATTATGTAAGATCCTTATTCAAAATTTTTAAATGATAAGATATTACACGAAGAGAATCCCTTGACTAAAATTTCAGGTATCACATGTATGTCTTAATATAATCTTCATTGGTATGTTATGTATCCATATTCAATAGAGAAAAAATATAACAAAATTTCTATATATAAAATTACTCATTGTAGATTTTTTATTCTTTTTGTATATCCACAAATATATTTCACATATCCTTATTTAGGGATATTATAAAAAATTAATAAATTTACATATTATCTTAAAAGAAAAAAATATCAAAGGTATGAAATGTAGTGGGGATAATATGTTATATATGACTTCCCATTATATATTTTCCAAATTTGACAAAATTAAAATGGTTTCTCATCATATGTATGAAATTTATTTGATTACTGCTTATCCTATATCTCTTATAAACCAGCTAAAAACAATGAATATTACAATCTCAATGTAGGATTTATTCAAAAATAAATCTATAATTGTCAATACAAGTTAAAAAATTGAATATAAATAATGATTACAATTTATGTTAATAATAAAATCATGTCTTTGAATTAAGGAATTTATTATAAATTAAAAGATATTAGAAGTGAAAATTTAAATAAATTATAAGAAAATTTAAAACATTGATACCTTAATTTGGGATATAATGATTTTTTCTTAAACATGTGATAATGATAATTATTATTGATATCACGTGATTGACACTAAGAGTCATAAGGGACCAACATATTATATGATGAATGTGAATCTCACGTGAAATTTAAATTTTCCAGAGTTAAGGAAACCATATTCTTCTTAATTTCTTGTGGTTATTTTATTATATTCTAATGGGTCTTAATGAAAGAGAATTTTTGGAATGAGATCATGACTGAGATGGACCATGGAAATATCAGAGGAAAATTATCATGTACATGAATTTGGGATGATAGGTAACCTATTAAAATTACACAATGTCTGAGTTATAGATGTTGAGGATCTGGTAATGTAAAATTATAAAATGACCATGAGAACCCTCATTTTTATGTTTGACTATTTAATTTATGAAAATAATTGGATTTTTAGTGAAAATGATGAGGGGTAGTGAGAATAAATTTTTAAAAAGGTAGTTTTCTTGTATGGGTGATGTTATGTGAGAATTGATAAACATGAAATAATGTGATAGCAAAATAATGTTATAGAGATCACCAATGAGATGATTATCAAAAAAAATTATTATGAGATCTTGATAGTTATTCTTCAATGGTGAGATGATTATAGATGAAAATTTTGAATTATAAGTTTGTGGATGTGGAGTTCTTTATAAACTGGAAAATTAACATTGCATGATAATTAATTTAACAAGGGTGGGAATTGAAAAAAGTGATGTAATGGTATCATTTTAAAATGAAAGTATAAACTATGTTATACATTGGGGTTAAGAATCATTAGTATATGGAATGGTATGAATATATTTGTTATTGCAAAATTTTATTTCACTATATGTAAATACATTTTGGGTTGTGTTGTGAAATAGGGGGAAGATATTGAGACTATGTCAAGTGATATCCTATAGTTTTTAGAGGGATGTGGAAAAATCATATGGATTATTATATCTGTTTAATCGATCCCCAACACATTCCATTGAATATATAGTCAGTCTATGAAATCTATTTGATTTTTATCATGGATTAAAAAGTAGGAAACAACGTGGATTTTATCTAACCATAAACCATGGAATGAGTATCCTAGGGGTGCCTTGTTTGTGGTATGTGACAATATATTGAGATTTTTGGGAATGGGTCACACAAGAAAAACATATCTTGATAAAAATTATATAAATTTTAATGTTCAAGTGGTGTAAACTATATGCATGAATCATAATTTTCAAGATTTATATTTTAAAGAATAAAATAATAAAATTATGGTTTATAAAAATAATTAAACAGATATTAAGAATATGGTTAATAATACACAAATGGGGTTTGTGAATGGAATTTGTTTGGGGTGATCATTATTATAAAGTAAGATAGTGACAGGGGACATGGAATATTGAATAGGGTTTAATCATATATTAAAATAGTGTTCTAAAATGAATAACTGTGATAAAATAATGAATTTTTATATTGTGTGGTTAGATGATGAAGTGACTAAACCTAGATCATAAACATGAGAATAATTGTGTTAAGTTCTATGGGCATAAATCACTAAAGAGGTGGTTTATAAGACCATTGGTATGACCATTATATTGATGTGTTCATCGATTTATATATTTTTATCAAACCTATGGTGTGGTTATGAGAATAGATAATTGGAATTCTATAGAGGTGTATCAATACATTACACATGATCTATAATGGGTTATTATACAAGGGATAGGGTATGGGTCAAATGTTTCATAATTATTAAGAATATTTTACATAGTTTTGTTTTGATGATGTGATACCCATTAAATTCATATAGAAGATTTTTTATTTTAATAATACAAGAAGGATATTTATATATTGTATGAGTTGATAACCAAGACAACATGGATCATCATGCCCATGTACTAGTGGATGGTTGAAAGAGTTTATATTGGAGGACACAATACCATGTTGTAGTTAAATTGAGTTAATAAGTAGACACACCTAGTATCTTATTTATTTAAAAATCATATGGGTTTGGAACCAATACAATCTATTATACATAGTTTATTACTTATCTTATGAATTTAATGTATTCACCTATTCCATCGGATGGCCACATTTATTCAAAATCTAATCATTTCATAGTATGTACTGGAAAGAAAGGATAGTTGAAGATATTATAATTGATATCACTAATGATTATATTAATTTAAAATTGGTTTTGGTAGGATATAACATAGAATAAATTATAATAGTATTTTGAGTTTGTGCTTGTTGTCCCATATGAGATACATCATCCCACATGTTTTTCAACCATTTCAAAAGGGTCCAACCATACTATTATGATTATAAATAGAGAAAATATATCTGATAAACCACCAGTAGTCCTTGAATGAAAATGATGACAATTATTAATTCTTCTTGAGTGATTGATGGTGTCCTGAGTTGGTTTCAAATGATTCATTGGTGGTTTCATACTAACTGTTCTGATAAAAACATATATGTGGATATCATTGGAGGTTTATCCACTTTCTTTTATTATTTTGATCTATAAAATGGATTATAGTATAGAATTCATAAAAATTCTATTGTTCATATAGATACATGTAGTAATGCCTCCAAGCTAGTTTTTAATCTATTCTAGTATTGGTATGATTTAAATAGTTGACAAGTCAACCAATCTTATTTTTATGAAATAATATACACAAAAACATGGTCAAATACTACATTATACTGTATGATTTTATTTAACGTTAGCTTATAGAGTAAGTTTCATATATCCTATATGATATTATATTTCATTATTGTTTTTAATGTTTTTTACTCATACTGTATGAGGTAATACTGAGGGTATATTATTCCCATAATATATTACTAAACATTATTACTAATTGGATGCCTCTAAAATGTATTTAGGTGTTCCTGTGGTACATAGTTCTCCGAATTTCATTATATAAATTGTTACCCAGGTCAGAATATTTCAATAATTACCACCAAATACCAATCCATTATATGATGAAATGTATATGAAACAATAGATTATGTTCCAAAAATAGATAAATCAAATTATTTATATGGAAAATAACAATAATATGATGTAGAATAGAGGATATATAGAAATATTATAATCCCTCATAATTTATGAGTCATTATTTTTTCATATAATTATAATTATTTTTTCATTATTGTTTTATAAGAATTAATACATGATTATAGATAGGACCACACAAGATATAAACTATGATAAATGCATGTATTTTAATTTTAAATGATAATTACAATAAGTTTACATAAAACCTTGTATCACATACAATGTTTTTACACATCCTGGATGATTAGATCCTTTAAAATAGATTCAATTAGATGGGGGAAAATAATGAATATAAAAATATATTTTACAATAATAACTCCTATGTCCCACCATTTATTTTAATAATAATTATTTTTATAACAAATTAGATAATTAGATCTAATTTAATAACTGGATAAATAGTTTTGTGGGATCTAAAATGAAAACAATTGAAATGAGAATTATAGCTTAGGAATTCTGAATAAAATGAATGATTTTAGTAATCCAAAACACAGAAACTGAGTCATACCCTTTCTGAAATGGTAAATAAAAACAGGGTTGTTGCACATATATTCATTGTAGAAATGGTCATTGGATATACATTTTTTAAATAGGTATACAAGTGTTATGCATTATTAGTAATGAGTACGAATAGTATATTCTAGAAATAATAATAAAAAATATACATTACCAAATTAAAATTATTTATTCATACTCACTAAAAAATTATCATGGAATGAATCATTTTATGAATTTGAAATAAATATTTTAATATGAATAGATTGGTAAAAATAAATGATTTTTATATAAAGAAAAAAATTTAAATTACTCTTAGGTTAATATATTTTTAAACTTGAAAATTTATTTTTCTAAAAAAAATTATTTCCATGCACATTGAATTTTTTGAGAATTAACATAATATGGTTAATATATTTAAAATATTATTTATTGATATAAACTTATAGTAATTTAATTTAAAATTTATGTGAAATAAGATTAAGAATAAATAATGAATAAAAAATAGTATTTTCATATATGTATTTTTAATTTTATTTTGTATTGTAAATAATTTTTTATCATTCATAGGATTTTAATATGATAAAATGAAAATAATTTATTAATTATACATATAAAAACTATATTATGCTGATTGTTTTGTATTTATAAAATATATATAATTTTTAGATGAATAGTAAAAATATCAATTTTTCATACATTATCCCTATTATAAAATTATGAATACAAATCAATTTATAGTAAAAAAATAGATATTTCAAAATTTAATTAATTGATTTAATAATACCAATATTAATTTATAAAATCCATATTTAATGTTTTTTTATATTAAATAATGGTTTAATAAAAAACTTTTTTATGTGCTTATATTAAGATTTTTTTACACCTAATAAATTAATATAAAGAAATTAATTTAACATTTTATAATTTATTTTTATTGTTTAATAAGACAAATTTCATTATTTGCTTTAAAAAATTAAATTTTTTTTATTAATTTTAAAAAAATGATAGTTTGAAAAAAAAATTTCATATAGAGTTGTTTTATTTTAATCACATAATTTTTACAAAATAAAATAAATTTACTCATAATAAATATTTATTATAATATAATTTTTATCATATATATAATTAATAAATTATTGTGAATTTACATATAAATAATAAATAGGATTTCGTATAGTTAAATGTTCAAATAAATATTTTTCTATATATTTTGTTTCTATATATGAAATGTTTGTAATTAAAAAATAATTTTTTATGATTTATATATTGAATAACATTAAATTCAAATTAAATTTTGAAAAATAATATCAATATTTGGTAATAATGGTTAGCTTATATTGATAATATGATATCAAATTAATATTGAAAAATCATGTTACTGATGTAAAAACAAAGAGTTAAATGTTAAAAAAATTAATAACTACAAACATGTTTAATACATGTGTCCGAATTAATAATAGTTTCATTATCAAAATCAAACTCCACATCCTCCATTATTTTAAAAAATTATGTCATTTACCCACTGAATAATTTAATTATATCACTAACATTTAATGGATGTTCACAAAAGTTCTTATTTATTCACATATAAAAGGGGATTACTACTATTCGTTCAACAATACTCTTGCCATTCGAATTTCCGTTGAACCTCTACCCATAGTAAGTCACATAGAAGTCCTTACTGATATTTATGATATTTATCTATATAATATTTCATTACCCATATATTTTCAGGGATTCCAATAAGAGAATGACAATGGTAACAAAGAAGTTAAAAATATTTGTAGAATGAATCAGGGATAAGGCATGGGGTTGTTCTTACTCTAATTTTTTTTTATTGAGATACAAAATATGTTATTGAATGCTATTGTTCCATGTCTTATTTTTTCTATCTAATGAATAGTTTATGTATTATTTTCTCATTATTTAATTTATATTTACAATTATTCTTTATAATATCTTTATCAAATGATTTTAAACATTTAGTTTATGTTACATATATGATTTTGTTTCCCCAATTTTCAACCCCTTGGGTTACATTTAATATTATACACAATATTTTATTTTAAATTGTGTTACTGTTTACACTAAATAATTTTTGAATTCGTATTTCTTTATATATCAAATTATTCATTTTTTTATATGTTATTTATTTCATGGTTATGTGATAGAAACATTACATGAAAATTTTTATCATATTACTAGATTAATATTAATAATATATTAGTTTGATCCATGCCCAAAAATAAATATGTATAGTGTGGTTGGATTATTTGTTATAGAAAAAATGGTTCATTAAAATGTATGTTATCTCCTTGTATTATCCCAACCAATAATTCCATTGATATGAATTACATACACAAAATATTTCATTATGTCGTGGGGAATACAATACATAAGAAAGGGTGAGATCAGTTTCAAAATAATGGTAATCATTGGAGAAATAAATCAATGATAATTTATATTTTGACAATTATCATAATGGATTATAAAAAAGATAATATTAATAGGACATCATACCCAAAAATCCATAGATCATGATCAAGAGTCATGGTTTAATGAATGGTATTTCATAGTATTTAAATCAAACAAATATCAAAATTTATCATACAAGAGAACATATCAAAAGCATTTGATCATTTCATAACATAGTGAAATAAAGTGTAGAATAAGAATAATATTAAAATAAATAAATTTTCAAGTGATGATACCATTACCATAATTATATATTGTATATAAACTCATTATGAAAATTCCTATCTGGTCAATTCTAACATTCTCTTTAGAGTTACTTTTTTGCACTTAACACTGTCATCATTACCCAATGCATTGAAAATGTATATAAATCCAATTGCACCGATTATGTAATCATAATTAATTCATTTGTAATAGAAAAGATCAGAAGACCTTCATTATATCATCATATCCCATACTATGTAAAATAAATGGGTATTTCAAATTTATCATCGTTGTAATAGTAAAACATATAGAGTCAAAATAAGGTTTGTATAACAACATCATATCCTAGTAAAGGATAATTAATATCAAAGGATTTTATAATAGATTAAAATTTTCTTTAAAATATCATTGGTTATTTTCTTGATAAAAATACCTTTATCATTTTGAAATCCATTATCTAAAATCTATAAATATAAATAATATTATGGAAATCATTTTATTTAATAATATAGAAAATATTATTTTATTTTCATAACATAAAAAATAAAAACTCAAAGAATACTGAGAAATTTTTTTTAGTTTCAAATAACAATGAATTTTTTAAAGTAATATTTAATGACACAAATGTTCCTCAAAATGGGAAAATTAACTCATTCCATGTACGTTAATCCGTCTTTTATTTCACACTTTTGTAAAAAGTCAAAAGAGACATCATTATGAAAATAAGGAGAATATTCCTTTTTATTTTTTTTAAATATATATCTTGGATAAAAATTACATGTAGAATTCATTGGTTGATATAAATAACATTATTTATAAAATATTAGAAAATATGGAGAAGGATGAAAAAACATCAAACCAAAAGGAAAATGAGGTATATTTTTCTTAAAGCATTATTTCATTTATCAATGAAATCCAATGATAGGGAAATGAGTTGAAATACATAAATACATATAATTAACAATATGATAATAAAATAACTATGATTCTAGAATAATAAATCATAAAATTCCACTAAATAAAATTTAAATATAAATTGTCCCAATTAAAAGTGAGATAGTTGAATTAACCCTTACAACATTAGTAACATTAGAATCAGAACCAATTGAATGAATGATTACAATAGAGAAATTAAATATCATGAACATAAGTATATTCATGATATATAACATTATAATGTAATTATTTAAAGCTAATAATTGTATATAGGTTCATACCATAACATATTTTCCAAAGAAGATGACATTATGTGAAAAAACCATTACCACATTTGTATCATCTGAATCAAAACCCCTTGCATGAAACATTCTAAATTAAAACTTCAAATACCATGAATTAATAATTATAAAAAAATATAAAATTTTAATGCGTTTGTATTTACATCTCATAAACCTATATAATATTAATATCAAACAATTATCAACAAAAACAATATTGAGGCGACGAACCCTTACCTCATGTCTAGGTTTCTTCATAAGTGATCTAACCAACTATTTTAAAAATATCATTTTATTATAATTCTATAAGAGAAACATATACATAATTATATCTTCATATATTACACAAACATAACATTTCAATACCCATTTATAAATAATACTTCTTTAATATTATCATTACATGGTGTCAACTATTTCAGTTCACAAGTATGTTTCACATTAGTATTTTTGATCCTTACATATTGATCATGGTTCAGCCATATCTATAATTTTTATAATTATATAAATATAAGTTTTATTTATTATACATATAATATAATTTATATAGATAAAAATAATTATAACATTCATGAGGATCGTAGTCCATACCTACACATGATTTATGTCTTGTTTTTTCAATAGATAGAATGAATGAAATATAAATTATAATTACTTCTAAATGAATTATTATATTCAAAATATAATAAATATTTATTTTATCAATTATTATTACCCTTCACAAAACATGGAAATAAAAAATTGATCAAATAAATTCAACGATGTGGTAGTCTACAAGTACACACATGAAACATTATCATTTTCAAATGGAGATGATAATAAGAAGGAAGATAAGATATTATAATGCTAGAAATTAAATTATTTCACAAAGATCAATTATAAAAATTAAAACATTAATAAAAACAAACCATGAATGATAGAAAGGTCAGATGACTCATATTATTTTGTGCAGGTGGTAGTCTACATGTACTCATGAATTGTACATTCATTTTACTTTTGATAGAAAAAAGATATAAGGTTATTATATTAAAAAACTTATATTGTAAATAATTATTTTATTATACTTGAATGGTTACTATGGAATTTAAGGTGGTATATTATGAAGTAACATGATAAAATATGGTTACAAAAAGTGCCTCCTTTGTTAAATAAAACTTTTTATCTCTCCTTTCAAACCATAAATATGGTATTTTAGGATGAAAATAACCTCTATAATGAGGATAATGATGTTAAAAAGTGGTGTTTTAAGGGGATTTTAGATAACATGATATATGTGGTGTGAGGAAGAGAGAAGTGGTGCTATAATTTTATAATAATATAATGTAAACACATTGACTTATGTAAACGATTTAAATATAAAGAAAATTCTTGTGAAAGTGAACTTAAATTGAAATATTTAGAATTTGGGGTATGGAAGAGTTTAAATGCACACATCCAATAAAATTTAAGCTTTTTAGTGGCCTTTTTAACCATTACCTTTTTTGGTTTTACCCACAATTTACCCTTTTTTACTATTACCCTAAAATTAATTTTTTTTACACATTTGGGTAAATAAAATCTAAATTTATGGAAAAACTACCTTATAAGTGGATAATTGTCGATATTATATAGTATATAAGATTCAATTTCACAATGATAATATTTTTAAAAAATTCATATAAATTTAAAAAAAAGTTATTTAATATTATTTTCCAACAATTTAATTTTTATTACAATTTACTTAGTTTCAATTTAAATATAATATTATATAACTATAATTTTCTTATAAACCTTTTAAAAATAATAAATATATTATATTTAACTATAAAATTCATTGAACTCACCAAAACAAAAATGTTTTACTTTTAATATTTTATGAATTCTTCTTGATATTCCTATTACTTGGCAATGTAGTGTGACGTTGGTTCGTAACAAATTAATGTAATTATTTTGACATTAAAAATTAAATTTATATACTATGATTTTATAAATTCAATAATATTTACTGTAAAAATTTATAACTGTGTATTACTTCTTTTTATACATATGAAAAAATATTAATAATAAGAAGAGAAATATAGTTATATTTTTTTATTTACTCAAAATAATATTAAGGAAATTATAGTTTTTGAGTAATTGTTATTTTTTCTAATTTAACAAAATATTACTAATTTTAGATAAATATAAAACATTAATCATAAGATATTATGAAAATTATAAACTCCAAAACAATATTCATTACCTTAGATAAAATTCACTAATATGGTATAAATTTATTATAATTTTCATTCAAAAAATATAAAAAAACACATTCTTAGATAAAACATATTTATGATTCCAAAAATAAATATACAGAAATTTTAGTACTTATTTACTATAAATTAATAAATACATTTTAATTATAAAAATTTATTTGATATATCTTTCATAATATTATTTTTGTTATTAAAACCATATAATTTCAGGGTTGGGTAATAATGGACAAATTTAAATTATATTATTTTCATATTATATTTTAATTCAAACACATCTCAAGGATTCATGTTATGTTAGATAACATGTATAATATTCTATTAAGAATTTTTTTTGGGGTTTTACATTGTCCCCCATTAAATAAAATGAATCCTAAAAACTTTTATCTTACAAATAAAAGGATAAATATTTCAAAATTATTAAAAAAACATTGTTCAAAGGGATCATAAAACATCTTGATGGGAAAGTGGGAATCGTAAAGATTTCCAAAAATAACACATACACCGTTTCCCATATAAGGATAATATTAATGGGTAGGTAATATATAGACATTCAAGGGATATATAATGTCCAATGTATAATGGAGAGTTATAGAGAACATAGACATGAGATATTTGATTAATAGAATCCCATAAATCAATGTGGAGTGAAAAAAATTCATCAAAAATAATTTAATAAAAAAGATAATTTCATTATAAGGGACCCTTTAATAAGGTTGAGGAAATATATTTATATGGAATATGATATAAATGACATAATGGATTTTTTTAAAATCAATAAATGTAATTTTTCTTTATGTTTTTATATATTTATTATCTTCTACCACTTTATAACCCATATCCCAATGATGAATGAGAAATATGAATTTTTCATGCATAATCCCTAAAATAAACATCTATTGGATCATAAGAACTATAAAATTATGAAACAAATTTCCTCCCATATCTATTAATTTGTTGAAACAAAAAATTATTATTATATTGTAAAATAACTAATATGAATAATCTATCATTTTTCATATTATACTAAAATATTTCAATAATAATACCCAAATATCAAATTTTGTTTTTTAGAGTTATCCAAATTCAAAACCTCTTCAAATAAATCTTATATTGTTTTAAAAATAAGAAAAAAATATTAAATAAAAAAGGTCACAAAATTTCCAATATCTACCTAATGTTAATAAAAAAATAGAAAAAATTATATCTTAGTGCCACTCAACAAAAACATCAGTAAAATAATCATATATTATATTAAAACATGCTAAATAACTAAATTACCATAACACCTAAATGAAAAAATATATGATTCCAATATTTACCACATCCAATAATCCTCAAATAAAATCAAATATTTTCCACTGTATTCAATAAATCCAAAAATTACATGATCTTCAACAATGACAACATAAATCAGTTTACCATTGAAGCACTTATTAATTTAAAGGATAGTAATACTATACATTTAATTTATCAATATTAATTATCTCTTTATCCGAACAATTTTGTTTATATTATTCTAGGAACATTTTATGGGTTTTCTATCCCTCAATAACATGTTTCCAAAAAATATCAACAAATCACTAAATAAATTTTAAATCTTATCAAAACCATTAAAAATAAACTTTCTAATACTAAATAAAAACTATTACAGAAAAATAATTAAATTCATTTTAATTATTATTACCAGAATATAATTAGTAAAACACTTTTACAAAATGATTATAATATCCAAAAACATAGAAATTTGAATCATTACCATTAAATTATGGGAATAATATATTCCCTCATTTAGGTTTGGATATAACCTTCGGGTTAGAGAATTTCCTAAGATAATTTCCATGTTCCTACACATAAGTAACTGATCTATAAACGATACCATAGAATTTACTGTATTTACCTGTACTAAAATCTTCATTTTCCTCCACATTTTCTTTCTTTATGCCCTTATTTTACATAAATAAATCATCTTCCTATTCACTTGAGACATTCACACGGTGTTTCTTCCTATTTTCATGAAATTTCTGAGCCTAAATTTACTTCCCACTATAATCCTCATGATACTCCATTTTTATGATTCTATGTGTTAGGATTCTAAAACTTGTTGATGTTGTAAATTATATAACAATAAATATGGTTAGGAATAATCACACGAATTCTCATTCTAGATGTCATTTTGTTTGGTTTCTTGTGAGGAAAATCATTGAATTATATATCAATGTCAATGTTAGAATTATTTTATTTTTTAATCTGATTGAAAACATTCAAAAATCATAGATTGAAGATTTTTAGTCCTCAGGATATTCCATTAAATCATGAAAATACATTCAAAGTACGTCTAAATCAAGACACATTATTTTAAATCTATGAATCCTTATGATAAACTTAGATAATCACTATTAATTATCTATTAATATACTTTATAATAGTTTATGACATAAATATAATGTAATGCAATAATATCCCATGGGAGTGTCTATCCAAGGGAACAGTCTAAAGACCACTCATCCTCAACTAGTGATGACTGAGTTAATACTAAATACACCACATTCGGAGTTGTTACCCTTATGTGCATTTATTCCATAGTGGCACCCACTTTCTAGTAACTTGAGAGGGATATATTTTCAATGATAACCACACTCTATTGTTTACCATAACAAACGATTTATTCCTATAAATAGACTTATCCTATGGGTTCTCACTATTTTTCTATCATACTAGATTTCAAAATAAAAATCACTATTCTGATACCAATCCTGATATCCCAAAAATTATATATGAAATTATTAAATCTTATTAGATGGGTACCGAATACATATAATTATGATACATTCCATAAATGTAGTGTTATGTTGTGTTTGGGAACATGGATGTATAATTAAATTGTTCCTAACAGTATAAATTACCTCATTCAAAGTTCATTATATCATGTACCCCAATTATAAATATCATGTATAAAAAGTTTATTTATACCCCGTGTATTCAAAACCAAAGAAAGGGTACTATCTGATTCTCAATATGGGTACCCTGTGATATACAATTCATTGATATCTGGTATTAATAACATGAGAATAATTGTATGAATACTTGATCATGTCAATATAAAAGCATGACTAATAATATATATATATTATAATAATGGCTGGATATATAAATCATAGAAATTCATTAAAAACAAATCATAAGAGATTCAAAATTAATAATCCAAGAGAATATATCATTGAAGTATGATCAATTCATGAAATTATTACATAAATTGTGGAATAAAAATAGTTATCTAATAATATGTAACATACCACAACCATATCCACTATTTATTAGTAGACATAAAAATATTTTGGAAATTCCTACAGAGTCAATTCATATACCCCACTAAAATTAAATAGACTTTGTAAATATGTCATTATCATAATAAAAAACCATCTAGTGAAAATTGAAGAATGGTATAATGTAATCATATCCATGAAAAGCATGAGTAACATCCACAAATATTCTCATATATAAAAAATTTATTTAAATTTTGATTTAAATATTTCGGGTTGAAAAATACTAATTTCATTTTAAAATAACTTATTTAAAATAAGAAAAATTACAAAATATTTTAGAAAACATTTTTTTGAAAAAAAAAGATAATTTAATATTCATTCGATAAATAAATAATTAACAATTCCTACAAAATTCTAAATATAATTCCATTTTAAAATAAAAATTGAATATTTTCATGGAAATTTCTATAAAAAGATTGGTCATAATAATAGTAAACTTTTCCGAAGTCATGTATATTAAATTTTTTTTCACATCTTGGTAAAAAGTACAAAAGATAATCATTTTGGAAACAAAATCAATATTAAAATTACTTTTAAAAAAAATTATATCCCAGTTAAAGTAAAATTTATTGAATCATTGGATAATTGATTGTAATATTTTGATATATGTGCAGGGAACAAAAACATTCACAACAATGAAGAAAAATAAGTTATATTTTTTAGAGACAAAATGATTCGGTTCACATTGGGTTATATATAGGGGAAAACGAAAAATACTATTAATAATCTGAATTATAAATAAGAATAGAAAATACATGGTTTATTTTATAACAAAAGTATAGAATTCCACTAAATAAACATTAGTCATAAACGATCCCAATTAAAAGATAAGTCAAACAATTATCCCTTACCCCTTTGGAAGAAAATGAATTACAAGCCCCATGAAATAATAATATGAAATTAATCATAAAATATCATAAAAATAAATATGTCACAAACCAACCTGGGTCAACCCTGAACCGGTCACCCGAGTGGGTCTGCAACATGGCCTGAAGGGTGTTCACGATCTCCACAGGCTGGAAACTAGTGCCAGGCTTCAATGTTTAATTTTTGGGAATGATTTGGCCCATTAAAAAAACCAAAAAACAAGAAAAACAGACATGCAAAAACATCTAATAAACATTACACTAGCAATGGAAAGAAAAAAAAATAAAACTAAACATACCTCCACGTGACCTTTTAGGTCACCTCCCGAACAACGACCGACTTTTCTCCAAAAATGAGCAACTCATCCAAGAAAACCTGAGGAAGGAAACCTACAACTAAAATGATAATATAGGTGTGAGCATTAAAAATTCTAAATAGGAATGCCAAAATAAATCACAGAACCCAATGTCTCCCTTTCCGAAGAAATCCATTAACCCATGACTGAAATACAATTATAAAATTAGGTTTTTCGCATTTGAAAATATGCAACATGTTTTTTTCCATAAAAAACCAACACATGCCAAATTCCATTTTTCCAAAATCTTTTATAATTTCATAAATAAAATCCAAAACATAGTATATCAATTTAATTCTAGGGTAGAAAAAGTAAAATTGCAAGATAAAAATAAACTAGTGAATGGAAATTAAATAAGAAATGAAAATGATTCAGTAACCATGGGTGATCTTAAACATCCCTAGAAGACCCCTGGACATACTCGATTTCGGAACCACCTGTTGGTGTATGGTGAATATCCTAAGTTTATAACCAACTGGCCTCCCTAACTAACCAATCCAGTGGTAAAGCCCGCCTGGCCTAACAACAAATCCAGGGGGTACCAACCCCTGTAATCGGGGTTGATCAACAACCGTCACTCGATCTCTAAAAGACTCCCAGGAACCCATGGTGGTTACAATCATACTATGTAAGTAGGTGGACCTCACACATGTGACTCATCTCACCGCACTTTCCTATCCCAAACAAGAACACTCTATATGATATCCCATACGGGATATCCCCCTTTCAGAGGTGCCCCATAAATATATATATATATACCATATCATCGAAGGTTCCAATTGGGCCTTCATGCAATGAAATAATTTAAATCCATTTGATACCTATTTCTAAATATTAAGGTTGTTAAACGGGAATACGGTAATCAAAACGTCGTCATTTCAAAGAATCAAGATAAACATCACACTAAATCTGAAAGTGCCAAACAGGTCGTAACGTTACTTCTGTGTTGAAATTATTTCTCTAAAAACATTTATAACTCTACCAAGACACAAAAAACTTCCAAACACGAACCATTATAAAATTTAACAGAACACCACCCATGAATTGGAAGAACAAAACGGGCCTTTAAGTCCAACGTGTCCAAAAACATTACCCAAAAATCACATTTGAATTGAAGGTGCCAAATGGGACTTTGAGTCGACATGTCTGAATTCATTTACCCAAACCATTTTACCAGTACCGGTTTTAAATTTATAAATCCAAATGGGAAAAATCCTTGAGGAACACATTTTAATCCACTTCTTTGAAAACACACAAAAGAAACTCCATCCCTTGGGATCCAAGAACCATTTTTAAAATCAAAATCAACCACTCCCCTTGTTTGAAATAACACCAACCCTTGTATTGGAAACATAAATCCCTTCTCACAATATCTTAACAAAAACACTATGTCATAACCACCAAAGTAAAAAAAATTAAAAACCTCTTTCGGAAGCATACACACACCAAATCCATAACCAAATAAGTTTCACAACTTCCACACCATTGGATAAACCGACTGCACAACTTAATAAAATGCCATAAAGACTCAACCAGTTTACGAACACTTTTATGAACAAGAAAACAAATTTCTAAACAGTTTTCATAAGCAGGCTAGACAACTCATAAACAGTCTGTATAATCAAACCACACAATTTGTTAATGATTCAATAACCCATTCAAATAAGTTAATAAAGTGTAGAAAACTTCAGAAGTACACATAAAATTAACCAGAGAAAAGTACTTCGAAACTATTTCTAATAAAGTCAATAAATTTGACAACACTATAAAATATTAACTAATTTCATTTTGAGAATGCGAAACAATTCAAAAATTTAACTAAAATCAATCAAGAATTAAATGGATTCAATTGGAATGGAAAACATGGTTTCGCCTACCTCAAATGAGCATAGACATAACAAACTTCGATGGAGGGAAGAACAATTCATGCAGAGAAACTTCACTCGCCAATAGCGAGAAAAACACAGAAACACAACCCTCAACAGAATTTCAATTATAAAAAATGAATCAAAACTATCAATTAAAGGAAATGAAATAGATAAATAATTAACTATTTAATTATAATTGAGGATGGTAGTGGGTTGGCTGGAGCTTCCTCGCCGGTGCGGAAGAAGGCCGGCGCGACAGGGTGAGGTGACTGGCTGGAGGTCCTGCAAGGGGGATGCTAGCCGCATCGGGATGAAGCCAGGAGGGTGAGGGGAGTCGGTTGATGGTGGTCGGTATGCAGCCAGAGGGCAGGGAAGCCTGTAGGGGGGCGGATCAGTGCAAGACGTGGTGTGGGGTCTTCCCAAAGCCAGAGGTGGGTGTGGCCAAGGGCAGTGGGGTGCGAGGTGGAGGGTGAGTAGGGGGGGCACTGGATCCGGCTGCAAGGGGAGGAGGTTAGGGAGCCACTGCATAAGAGAAGGCAGCCACATGGAGGAGGCAGTGTGAGGTCGACCGGAAGAGGGAGACGGGATGAAGTCGGAAGGCATAGGCGGCGCAAGGAGGCCGAAACAGGGGGGCGACGTGGGTATGGGATGAGGGGAAAAAGGGGGGCACCAGTTACGAGTATTATGGTTAGGATAGGGTTTTTTTTCATTTCATTATAATAAATTAACAATAATAATAAAATCTTTATTAAAATAATAAGAATAGTAATAAAATAATAATAATAATATAAATTACAATAATTATGATTATAAAAATAATAAAAATACTAATAATTCATTAATAATACTATTGTCATTTAAATCATTAATTTTATTAATAATAATACAATAATAATAATGATAATATAAATGATAATAATATAAATTATTATGATATAATATTAATAATAATGATAATAGTAATATAAATAACAATATAAATAATATAAATATTAATATATAAAGAACAATAATAATAAGTATGAATAATAAAAACCAAATTCATTCATTTTAAAAGTTGTCCAAATGCACAGCTCGTGTGCTGATGAGCGTATAGTTGAGCGAACCACGCTCAAACCATGCCACCCAGTACTAACCGCGTGCAGGGAAAAGTTGCGTCCCTACCACGCAGTTTCATGACTCGTGCGCAAGTCGCGCGTCCAAAAGCCGAGGTGTAACACTTCTCCCCACCACAGACACTTTTTGCCCCCAGAAAGTCACTCAACCGAACAATATACATAACAACGATCCATTCCCAATTGAGACCAAAAGAAAAAACAACACAACAAAATGGGAGAACACGAGAGGGTTATCCCCACCACAAGAACTCAACTAATATGGAAATTTAACACTCAAACATACCACCCCGGGAGGGGTAGGGGGCAACACAGATATTCCCAACCATTCCAAACTATATTTTATAGAGTGAGAAAAACAACACATCCACTGAAACTTCGAACTCTCAACCCATACCCATAACCCTGAATACTATAGAAAAAACATCTGAGAAGAACATGATCCCAATAGTGAACCTAAGTATAACCACAAGCCTTGACTCCTCCGTAGGTACTTAAATCTCCAAACGAACGCCGCCAAACCAAGAAAAACATATACTAGGGTCAAACACACTTTTATGAAAATGCACAATTAATAAAACCATGATCATAAAAACAAAACTATTGGTTTGAAACATAACATGTCTATTATAACTCCATGACGAAGCAATGAACTTACAACGACATAAAAACATTAACAGCAGAAAAAGAATGGATGAAAAGACTTTAAATGTTCTACTACCAACACGAAACACAAATCCCAGACCAAGGATTCAAACCCCTGGCAACTCCTGACTGTGCGCGAGCTTCACCCCAAGGCATGTGGATGGGGCTCTGATGGATGAAGCATCTCCTAACTCACAGTCATGGAAGTTAAATTCCTCTGGTCATAGCGTCTTCTTCAGGCAACGCTTCCTGAAAAAATTCTCGAGATAACCCAGACACCCGCAACGATGGCACGTCTTCGGAGGGGTGCGACATGACGACTTCACGTGCCCGAACCAGCCACACTGGTGGCACACCATGGAATGGTATGATGAACTATAAGCCAAAGTCACTGCAGAGGACTCTATTAAAACAAGTTCCACTGGCACATCCTGCTCGCTTGATGGGGAAGCTTCATGAGTAACTGGATATGCTGGATTGCCAAGCACCTGTGCTCTGGGGACCAGTTCTAATAAGAATTCCTCATCCATCAACTTCTCGAAATGATTGTATTTAGAAAGGAGGACCCGCTCCTTGATCTATGGGTGAAGACCCCCAATTAAAAGAGAAGTTTTCATCAAATCATGTGATGTTGCCTCTGGTGAAAAGGACACATGCTCTATGTGTTACCTTTTATAATGGGTTGTGTTTGGAAGTTGTGTGTGTCTCGTCTGAGTATTAAATGTTTTTAGAGAAATTTTTTCGTCACAGATGTAACGTGACGACCCGTTTGCCACTTTCAGCTTTAGTGTGATGTTTTTCTCGATTCTTTGAAATGATGACGTTTTGATTACTGTACCCCCATTTAACAACTTTGATATTTTGAAAGAGGTATCAAATGGTTTTAAATTATTTCATTGCATGAAGGCCCCATTGAACCTTTGATGATATGGTATACATATATATTTATGGGGCACCTCTGTAGGGGGGATATCCCTTATGGGTTATCATATAGAGTGTCCGTGTTTGGGGTAGGAAAGTGCAGTGAGATGAGTCACGCATCTGAGGGCATCCAACATACACATTATGATTGTAACCACCATGTCTTCCTAGGAATATTTTAAAGATCGAGTGATGATTACTAATCAACACCGATTAGACGGGTTGGTACCCCTTGGATTTGTGGTTTGGCCAGGTGGGATTTTCCAGTAGATTGGTCAGTTAGGGCGGCCATTTTGTTATAGACTTAAGAGATTCACTATAAGTAGGTAGGTGGTTCCGAAATCGAGTACGTCCATGGGTCTTCTAGGGATTTTTTGGACCACCCATGGTTACTGGATCATTTTCATTGCTTGTTTACTTTTTGTGCAATAGTTTATTTTCATCTTGCACTTTTACTTGTTTTAATCTAGCACAACATTGATATACTCAATTTTGGATTTTATTTATGAAATCATAAATGATTTTGGAAAAATGGTATTTGGCGTGTGTTGGTTTTTTTGGAAAAAAACATGTTAATTATTTTCAAATGCGAAAAACCTACTATTATAATTATATTCCAAACTTGGGTTAATGGATTGCTTCGGAAAGGGAGACGTTGGGTTATGTGGTTTATTTTGGAATTCCTACTAAGCATTTTTAATGATCATGCCTATATTATCATTTTAGTTATAGGTTTCCTTGCTTAGGTTTTCTTGGATGAGTTGCTCGTTGTTGGAGAAAAATCGGCCTTTAGTCAGGAGGTGACCTGAAAGGTCACGTAGAGGTATGCTTAGTTTTATTTTGTTTCTTTCTACTGCAAGTGTTATGTTTATTAGTCTTTTGTCCATGTCTGTTTTTCGTGTTTTTTTGGTTTTGTATCTGGGAAAAATTATTCCCAACGACAAAACATTGAATCCCGGCACTGGTTTCCAGCCCGTGGGGATCGGGAACGCCCTTCAGGCCATGTAACGAACCTGCTCGGGTGACCGGTTCAGGGTCGACTTGGGTTGTTTCATGACAAAATATATTAATGATGTATCTTTCAAAATGTGAATTTATTATAACTCATATATAAATATATGCTCATTAAAAAATACATGTCACAATGAAGATGATTTGAGATTATAAATCCCTGTCACCTTGGTAACATCCAAAATAGTCCCCCTCGATTGAAATAATTTATATTTTCAAATTAAAAAACATTAATAAAGGAGGATACATGATATAAACTATCATAGGTTTTGTATATAATCATAAACATATATAGTATAATAACATGGAACAAGTATCAATGAAACTAAATGGGGATGGAAAACATTAACAACATGTCTAACTTACTTCATAAGAGATCTATCATTCTTTAAAAAAAGTAAAATTTATTTTAATTAAATATTAGTAAAAGATTCATACTTTTAATGTCATATAATATCCAATTATAAAATTTTAACAACCACTTATCAATAATTCTTCATTAAAAACATGGTTTCCGGTTATATCAATTTCATTTTTCATATACCTTTTTGTTCATCTATTTTATTACCTTCATATTAACATGGATTCCATAATCTAAATTATACTAATCATAATATAAATAATATATATACTAATTATATAAATAACTATTATAATCATTTATATTTTTAGATATAAAATTGAATTTCACAATTATAAGATATGGAAGTCTTTACATAAAAACGATTGATGAATCTATTTTTTGATGGATGGATTAAAAAAAGTAAAATAAAAATTCACCTTTTAGAATAATTATATTATAATAAATATAATATATATATATATATATTGTTCAAATATATTAATTTCTAGTCAAGTATATTATAAATGAAAAATTAATCACATTACTTCATGGATGTTGTAGTCCACACATACACACAAAAAACATTATCACTTTAAAATATATTGTATTGTAATACGGAGGATAAAAAATTATTATTAATGAAACATAGTTTTATCATAAATGTAATATAAAAATATTATAAATATAAATATAACTAACCATAGAATATTGATAATTAAAATTATTCAACTTAACAAATAGTTATGGTAGTCCACACATATGCATGAATAATAATTCAATTTCTCTTTTAATTGATAAATGTGATGAATAATCTTATTAAATTAACAAAATAAAATCCTCATATGTATTATATACCAATTTTATTAAATCATAATTTTTTATGGAATTTACAGAGGTAGAGGAAGATGTAAAATGAAAATTCTAGGTTTAGATGATTACCTCATATTTACAAGAACATTAATGGAATTTCACTTTAAGACTATGGGGAATGTATTTTAAAATGAATAGAACGTCAATAAAAATTTTAAGTGTGTTTATAATAGTTTTTATTCTGTTTCTATTGATCTATGATTGTCATGGTTGGTCAAGGAAGATAGGAGTGGTGATGAACATTTATAGTGGGGATAAAGACAGAGATGGAATTACATAAAACATTGAAATGTAATAAATTATATTTCATTTAAAAGTTAAAAAATGTGATATATTTATAATATTAGATGACTGTGAGTCTAAATCCTCTAAGAAAAAAATTATACTAGTTTAGATGATGTTTTAACCCTTATCCCATAGTTTTATTCCATGTTTACCTATTAGCCGATTACCAGGATGTTAATGTTTTTTCTTTTCAGGAGTGAAAAAAGTTACTATAAATGAAAAAAATTACAAAAATTGGAAAAGGGGTGATATTTTCAACCATATAAAATTAACATAAAAAAATTTACTTTTTCTACAAATTTCAAATCATTTAATAAAATCCAATTAACAAAAAATACCATTTCATCCATTTTATGACTATTCACATAGTATGAATTTTATATGAACAAGATAAAAATGGAATAAAAATACTTAAATTTCAGTCTTAAGAAATATTTTAAATTTATATATGAAATTTGGAAAACACAATAATTCATCCAAATTTTAATAATTTGAATATTTATAAAATAAATTATTGTATTTTCCTACTACATGAACATGCACTATGGAAACATTACATTATTGTTTATGGTTATTATTCCCCCAATGTTGCTTAAAAAATGAAAACTATAAAAAATCATTCATATTTTTAAAAAATAAAACCAGAAATAACATATTTGTATCCATATGAAAGAAAAAATTATAAATATTATAATAAATATAGTAACATGATGTATTTTTTTAACATAAAATTATATTAATAAAATTATCAATATAAATATCCATAAAATTTCAATACTATTAACTAAAAGTTGATTAATTTAAAACCTATCATATCCAATTTTGTAAGGGTATTTTTTTGGTTTATGAGCCTTATCAAATTGTTTTAACATTATTTGACTTGTTTTACCCTTACTAATGTGACAAATATTTATCGAGATTAATATTCAAAATGAAAAAATTGAACTATTTAAAAAATTTGAACCTCCTAATTCTAAATTTGGAATCCATTTACCAAGGTTAAATATTTTTATGGGGTTGAAATATTTCAAATATAAATTCCAAAAAATCAATTAAAAATTATTTTTCGAAAAACTTATTTTTGAGCATAAAAAATAAATTATAAAAAATCATGTAGAAAATGTATTCTTATGTACATAATTAAATTTATATAATTATATTTTACTTAATTTAATTTATTATCAAAATCAATACATAATATTACTTCTTAATTTCCTGATTTAATAAAATGAAATGAATGTTCTAAAAAATCATATTTTTTCACTACATTGTAAATATTAAATAATTTTATAAAAATACCCAAAATTCATCCTAATATAATATTTAAATGATAAAATATAAATTATATACATTACATCAAGTAAAATTTATTAAATTTTATTAATTAAATTTAATAGCGACAAAAAAATGTATAAATAACATTTTTCAAGAAAACATACTTTAAAAGATGAAAATAAATTTTACTAATATTGATTAAATATTTGTTGTGAAAAAATTAATAAATTATAATTATCTAAAAATATTCATATTTTAAATAATTTCGACATTTTTATTAATTTATTCTAATATTAAAAAAGGTTATAATTACCACATTTAAATAATATTTATCATATAATATCATCTTTACATTAAAGCTCGTGGTTGACTGTTTCATAAGATATCCATCATAGTATTATTTGAAACTAAATATTCATGGTGTAATGATTAGGGGTTTTTAGTAATAAATTAAAAATCAATATAATATTTTTCTTACAACCATTATTAGTTATTAGTTAAATGTTTTTATTTATTATTCTAACTTTTACTTATTAACATTAATTTATTCTATTTATGCATATAAATATTTTAAAAATACAGAGAGTAAATCATAAATTCCAATACTAAGGTTAAGTATTTATTATTTATCTTAAAAATTCGTATATTATAGTAATTATATCTTAAGGGAACATTCATATTTCCTGTATTACATCAATAATCACCCATATTAAATATTTTTAAATCATTAATACTTTTTAAAAAAATTATTATTTTAACTGATAACCCTCTTGGTTCACATATGGGTTAAGGAAAAGAAGTCTCCTTCCTTCGATTGAATTTCCCTTTTATTATTTCACAAAGCATCACCCAACTGGGGGTAATTATATATACTTGGAAATCCATATCAGGTATTGTCTACATTAAATCCCCATAGTCAATAATTATGTCTGTTATTTCACAAAGCATCACCCAACATGGTTTATTAAAATTCTAACCCAAAATATATATGAAATCATTTTATCGTTTATTAATAGGGAATTAAATAATAATAACCACAAGTGTATTATTTATGTGAAATTTATTTTTAAAATAACTCCTCACCATCTCTACCCAACCTATTTTGAAAGGATTATACCCCTATCATCATTATCGATCATCGCTTCATTGGATTCATAAGATATTCTGAAAGAATAAAATCTATATATAATTTTGTAAAATTGAGTATAATTCCACCATGTGAATATATGAGAAAATTCCATTATTGTAGTTTCTAAAACATTAAATGGTGTATCATAATTTATTAAGGAAAACAATTACACTACCATTAGAACATCATGGGAATCCAATGTTGTTTAATATGATGATTGAAAAGCCTCTTGTAACAGTAGTCCAAGTGAAATAATCCATGTTACTAGATTCTTTCCAAAATAGAAATACATAAGAACCTAAAACTCAGAAATCATAAAACACAAAACTTCTATGACTGGTTCTAGGTGAAATATTCTATCCCATAAACATAATAAACTTGACAACTACGGGTAAGAGTGTTTTCAATACACCCACCAGAGTTCAATAATAATAGATCACAAATTATTATACCTATAACCTTCCAAACCATGAAAAAATAACATTGAAATCAAAATAATCCTTAGAATAAAAATTTCAACCTCATCCCCTAGCTCATTTTATGAATACTAACTAGACTTGAATGTTAAATGACTTTTGGGACGCCTCCCCAAATGCCAAATTCAATGGACATGTGATGGGGGTTTAAGGAGGTATTATAGGGATGGTATAACCCCAATATTATATATTATAATTAGATATAAAATACCATAATATCATCAATCATAATAAACAATAAATGGATTAAATAGACATTAACAAGAGAAATAATAAATATAATGTAGTGAATGCTTGAAAACAAGACCAATAACTTAGTTATCCAATCACACATTCAAATATATAATAAAAAAGTATTTCTATAATACCACTCTATCACATGAATCATCTTATAATTCATATTTAATCTATACTATCATAGTTATCCACTCAATACCTAATACTGGTCTTTAACCCCACCTATGATAGCAATAACAGATGGATGCATCTTGGTTACCCATGTAACATAACAGACAAAGTATGATGTGTGTACAATTCATTAGGCCACTACTAATGGTAACCCTAAAAATAAACCATCCTTAAATAGTGCATTTTTAACCATAAACTAATAGTTACAACAGCCACTATTAATAACATCTAAAATTGGAATCATAACAAATGTATAACATAGGAGTCAGGTTCACCCTGAGAAGCATACACGCATGTATTTTCTTTTTTTGGGTATGTCTTATAATTTAATAATTACAATCCCATACATCATCTACCTAGTGTAATATACCCATCCCCAATAAACAACTGGAACCCAAAAATAATATACCCATTACTAGGGCCCTGATGTCTTCTTGAGGGCTATAGTCACCCCATGTTTTACAATATAAGTATTAATTCACCCAAACGCCATGTTCATAATTTTTTTAATCATCAAAAATATCAACCACCATGGGGTCTAATTCTCCTAGGATATAACCATAAATCTAAGAATCCATCACATGGCTATTTTTACCCCAGTTTTATCGATCAAACCGTGAATCCCCTCAGTAGTAGTGTTCACCCCCGGTTTAATTGTCAAACCAAGAGTCCTCATAGATTCATAACCATGTTGTGTTTAACCATCATGAAAATATATATATATATACATTACAACTTATTTTAATGACTACATAATTTCAAAAACAAAAATATAAAAATTAACTAGAAATCTGAGATCATTTAGAATTTTCAAATCAAAACTTTTCTAATTTCCATTACCCTATCCATTTCAATACCCATCATTGACCTCATTATGAAATTCAATATAAAATATTATTTTAAAAATTCCATTGATAACCTCACATCCAAATATTTCATTTCTAAATTATCAATTGGGTTTCCATTATAAATACTAAAAAAATTCCATTTCAATTGGATGTTTATTATATATTTTGAAATAAAAAAACCAAAATAGTGATATGTTCGATAAATCTATTCCACATTCCCATTTAGAAAGAAAATAATTAAAAAATTCATCTTCTATATTTTCATTTTATACATAAATTAAATTACACCAAATCCATCACTATGAATCCATTTTAATATTAAAGATATTTTTAAGGGTTTATAGTTCCACCCTATAATCCTATTCTATTACAAATTCCACACATTAGAATATCACTTATCCCATTATGTTAGGACCAATTACAATAAATACTTATGTCCTTTTTTATAATATTAATTTTTTTAAATAATATTCACTGAAAAAAATTTCAACTAAGTATCCATTCAAATTTAACTAATCATAATGTCCAAGGAATGTAAAAAGTTTCAATTAACTAAAACAGATCAAATGGAAATAATTTATTTGAATCAAAGTATAGAAAAAAAATCAGGGGTTACCATAATTCAAATAAATAAAAAATATAACAAGGCTATGGGTTATATTAAGGGTAACACTAACCCTAAAACGTCATTATCCATCTACCTCTGAGGGGTGGTAGCTCAGCGAAGGACTTCCCATCACTGAATATCAAACCAGTGTCATGAATCATGCTAATAAATCTAAAAATGTTAACTGTAAAAAAATTAATTAACCATCATAAAATTTAATTAGAAAAAAAAACAACCAAAAAAATTGACCAAATACTCATATAACACAACCATTTCACTAAATTTCATGCCACATTGTCTTGGAAACCATCTAAAAACCCCTATGTCCATCACCATCCATGCACCAAACATTAACCCCAAATGATTGGAAATTAAATTCAAATTTGTGAAAAACCCTATGAGAAATACATAATATTACCATACAATATTGAATCAACAATAAATTAGTTGTATATAGAATCTCAAGATGGCCTCATAAAAGGATTTATGAATTCCCCTTTGTAATATTTTGATTTTACCATGATATAGAGAAGTCATAGGCCAAAAAGAATGAAATTAATTAAGAAAAAGATATGAACAGAAGAGGATAACTGATGTTGGAAGATTGCTTACTCCATTCATAGAAACCACTTGTAACACATCCCATGATAGGAAATGAATTGGAGGTGGGAGATAGGATATACATATATCCACATGAGAGAGAATAAGAGGAGAGAAATGGGGATACCCCCTCAAAAACCATAGGGGGTACAAAAGTCATTTCATCCCTTAAAGGGACACTAGCTAGCCAACGTCACTCTTCCAGTTCTTAAATTCCCACAAAATATATAATGAGCTCTTTTCTATGAATAAAACAAGTATTTGTGCTACCCAAACTATGAAATTTATATTCTGAACCTTAAATTAATACATCACTTATTGAAAATTAATATTTTCATTTTAAAAAATGTGAAAGAAGTGGGAAATATTACAATTGAAAAAAATAATGTAATTAAATAGATAAAAAAATAAAAAAAAATAATTTAATAGTAGGCTATGATTATTAAAATAAATGACACTCTATAATCCCTATTATAGTGTAAGTACTATAGTATCTAGGTCTTCCTTGATAATAACATCACAAAAATTGTCCATCTTTTATCATGTATGAATATAGTCCCCCAAAATAGATCTTAATTTTAATGAATTCTCTTACGAGAATGTGATATTTTTTTTTACCCAGACCCTTTTTTCATCATTAATATCATCTTTAATCATCATTTCATACATTCAGTTAACATGATCCTTTGTATCGTTGATCTTGAGAATGCCTTTAAAAAGTTCATCTTCCTTGTGGAGAATGAGATCTAATTTTTTATTTTTCTACATCCACCATTATATAAATTCTATTAAATATATTAATTGGAACTGGTTTTCATGACCCAATGCTTTTGGATTCATCATGTAGTTCAGGTTCGCCAAAAAGTTTAACTCTAAAAACTTCCACTGCGCTGTTATGCACCTAATGTGAAGCTTACATCTGGTTACCACCTTGATCTTGTTCCAGGAATTCATCACCCTAAGAAATATGTTTTACATCATGGAAATTAATGTTCTTACTATTAGACTATTCCTATCTAGTGGATTTTATTTTAGGTTTTTTATTGGCCCCAACCTTTTTGGAAGACCATGTCTTCATTAGTTTATGCATGTATGAATTGAACTTATTTCCTTTATAATTATTCTTTTTAAGAACCATGTGACTCCATGGGAC
Source organism: Viscum album (assembly GCA_963277665.1). Lineage (NCBI taxonomy): Eukaryota > Viridiplantae > Streptophyta > Magnoliopsida > Santalales > Viscaceae > Viscum > Viscum album. The sequence goes on from OY728158.1 coordinate 780,383,993, forward strand.
CAAGGTACCATTATACACCTTATTTTAACATGGCAAATAATGTTTTCTAACATGATGTTTCTTAAAAATATCCAGCATGATGTGACTGGAAATTTCACCACCAATCATGTGATGATCCTTCTCACTATATGAAAAATATAGGGAATCAGTTTATTTATCATTTTTTATTGGATCATCCTAGGTCTAAGAACTATTCGAAATCCATTTCCACTTGGTAATATCCATATATTACCATTCATGTTTAGTATCAATATCCATAAATTTATCAAATTTATTAAAATTACTATGATGATTTTTTGAAGTAAGGGGATCACGTAGGCCTAGAGGCTCTTACATTGGAGGCACTCTACAATCCTGATCGACGAGTTCGAGAAATGATAATATATAGGGATTAAAGATACCAAAAAATTATTTTTTAAAACCAATTCTCAGATGAAAACCATGAGTATTAACATGGTTTTCATACCCCTTAATGGAAATAATTTGAACATATTATAAAGCAATGTTAGAACATGTTCACCCTAGACCACCTCAACATGAAAAAAATTCTTGATTCATTCAAAATCATACCTCAAAAAATAATTCATGTTGTTAGACCCCGGGTCTAGTTGTGGTATCTGTACCTCCTTCTGAAGAGGATCACCCGATGCGAGACCCACATAGCTCGAGGTACCAACAGTGTGGCCCTCATAGTGATAAAATATTAAACTACAAAAAAACATGACTGAATTTTTACCCTAAGAATGAATATATAAATTATAGAATAGGTTACCCAAATGGGATCAAGATGCACAAGATCATTACAGGACCAGAACACCACTGGATGATGGCCTCATATTTCGTTACCCACCTTGATCAATAAAGAGTCTACATATGTCTTGGAAATTTCTTGTTATATGAAAATTTGGGGGGGGGGGGGGTAGTGGGTGAAAGAAAAATCTCAAATGATCATAAAAAATCATAAATCATCTATAAAGGTTACTCTTATTTTAAGTAATCAATTGTTTTTTGATGTGAATGGGTAGTACTGTAAAACATACCCAAATCAATATGGTGGGGGATCAATCTTTTAGTTGGATGCTTAATCAAATATAATAATGCCGAACAAAGAGCCTTTATAAGAGAATTGGACTTTGGACCACATATAGGAATGGTCATCAATAAAGGAAGAAATATTGAATCAAGTGGAAAGGATCATGAAAAATGATAATGGTTCACTCTTTTAGGGATCAGGCGCCATGAGGAATCATCGAATGCTATCGAAGCGGGGGTCATCAACTAAAATGAGCCGCCAAGAGAGCCCCTAAGGAGACAAATAGATCAATAACTCTTAGTGGGATAGAGTAATAGAAGGGAAACCTAGATGAAGGAATGATAATTTTAAAAAACTATGTATGTGGGGGAATTTGGGAAGAATTGTAGGGTTATTAAATTGGGTGAAATCTGCCTGGGCCTAGCTTCATCATAAAAGAGGATGGTCAAGTGGAGAATCCATCACCACTACTCATAGAGTGCAACTTCTACCAACTAGTGTTCCATTTTGGAGGTCGAGTAGAGCCATTAATCTCTATCCATTGGTGATATATACAATATATTTTAAAAACATAACACATCCCACAATTTAAAAAATTATTTTACAATTAATTTCAAGTATATAGTATTTACATTATTCATTTCATGTATTATGTGATCCTATGTTTTACTAAATCATTCAATGGAATGTAAACTCACATTGAGTAGTAAATGGAGGAAATTTTTTGTTTATTTTCTTTCTGAGAATGTGTGAGGTAATAAATTAATCCAATTTACACTAACATGTTTCAAAAGAAGATATAAGGGGAAAACATACATTTGAAAAAACAATTATTCACACCCCATATATATGAAATATGTAAACATTAACCTCAATAGTAATAAAAAATAAATTTAAAAGGATGAAACATATAAAATAAGAGGGAAAAACTAGAATTCCTCTCCATTATTAGTGTTGGGTTGATGTGGTTTTTGAAATGTTCTTACGCAAATCAATTTAAACCAAATTAAAAAATAAATAATCTGTGACTCATTTTGTGTCTGCAATGGTTGGATTTTCAATGTGATTTTTGTTTTTTGGGTGTGCATTTTGTTTTTATTATTAATAATAGATATATGTCTATTTAGTAGATTGATAGAAAAAGGTTTTTTTTAACTAGATTTGAAAAATAATGTTTTAACAATATATATTAACATAGTAACAAAACTAAATGATGATTTAATATAATAATCTATATTTCTCTATCACAGAATAGCTAATACATCATCGTATTCCTTCACATATTTTTTATATTCAAAGGGGAAGTTAAATGATCATAGTACCCCATGTTTATCTTATTATTTTAATCATAAACCTCATAATATGATCAAATTAAAGGGAAATGAAAAATAACAAAGAATAATTCCATAAAAGGTGGTATGGAAAGCCTCATTAGATCATCCACTACAATTATATTATTCCATAATTAGAGAGATTACATGTTAAAATCACATGCTATATTTGTTTTATTTTTTTATATTAATTTTTTATGATATATATATATATATATATATATTTCTAGTGGCATGGTTGGAGATACATGATGTTTCGGAAATTTTTTATCTTAAACAAGATTAAAAGTATCATACAATTACTATACATCAATACATTCAATGATAGGTTATCAAATGTAATCAACATTATAACATATTGCTCCCATAATGAATGATGTTATACGATGTTCATAAGTTTTTTATATTTGATGTTTCACATGTAGAAGTCCATGCATCATGCCAGTACATGAATAGAAGATAAATATAAAATTCATTATTGTTACATAATATTAATCATGAGAAATCATAAAATATAATTTTTCTTAAATATTGATTGTGTATTTGACATTTAAAACATAGAAGGTCATTCCAAAAAATATTTCTGAGATAAATTGTGATATTTTAGAGATATCATTCATGCGCCCCAAAATAGAATCCATTTCATGATATGTTATATTAAAAATATGAATTCATGGGATTCAATATGAATTGTTATAGAGAAAAATATTTTGGCCCATGTATGATTATGTTTGTATTTTATTTCTTCTCATAATTATTTTTTCCTTAGGAAAAATGTTTTTACATTGTGGACCATATGGAAATTTATGGTAGTTTAATGAAAAAGATATGTGATTCCATATGTTTTGGATGCCACGATGATATTAATGGAATATAGGGAATTTAAAAAATGATGATGTGGAAATATCATGATTATTTGATTTTATTTTAGAAAATTATAACTAAATATAATTTTTTTATGGTGATGAACTACTAGGATTACATTTATTGATAGATTTTAACTTATATAAGATTTCATTTGTAATTGTTTGTATATAAAAATTTAAATTTTAAAAAAATATATTGATATAGAAGATCATTATATTCATAATAAGAGTATCAATCATAAAATATAATGGAATTAATCATGATGATAAAGAAATATAGTGCATCAGATTTGAACAGTCAATGAATATCTATAATTGTTAATGTATGTGTGGGTGGATTGAATTACATTGATTACCTATTTTGGTAGACTAATTCATTTTTCATATAACTGAAAAATATAGTATTGAAGATTTATGAAACATAGAGAAAAACTTAACAATTTATGTTTAACCTTTTTATTATGATATTTTTAGAAGAAAATATGTGTCAATTATAACATTTTATCCATCTTGAATATTTTGTGTGGAATAGAGAAATAGTTAAAATTACGTGTATGAGTAGTGATCATTTCCAAAGGAAGTCACAATATACCATGGATTTAGTGGTTAATTTGAATATCATGTTATTGTTGATCTATTTTCCATGGTAATATCCTATAATGTGTGAACAATGTAAATGGCATTGTATTTATGCGTCATTATATTTATAATTTTGGTCTTGTTTTTTGTTAAAAACAAAATTTTTTATTTTTAGTTACTTATACACAATGCCGAAAAGATATTATTAATTGAATTAGATAAATGAAATTTGAAGAAACAATAATTCACCACATACAATTTGTGTGTAGGGTGACCTTAGATTACGACAAGTTTATTTATAGACCATTTTTATTCTTTCAATATACTTTGATAAAGATATTTTAAAAAAGAGTATTTTGAATTCGAAGGTAAATCCTATAATAATTTGGTGAAATTATTTATATAGGTAGATAATAAAGAGATAATATATATGATTATATAGACTAAATTTTTATTTAAAATATATATATAAAATCTATTAATTTGACTCATTTGGTAGAACAATAATTTAATATGACAAGATAAGGATGAATGGTGTAAAATGGGTAAATAAGGTTTATTGCGATACTTATGTAATTATATTAAATTAATTTTATTTTTTAAATAAAAATAAATTTTGGATAAATATAATAATATCAACAATGGTTATAGAAATCTAAAATTATAAAATAGGAATATAATTACAATAAATTTTATGATATAACAATGAGTTATTGTGAAGTTGTGGATAAATTATTTAACTTTATAACATATGTTTTTGATCTAATACATGGATTCATACATGAGTTATTGAATTTGGACTTTGTTCAGAAAAGAATCATATGTTTACCAAAAATATATAACCCCAATTTGTCATCACCAAAATAAATAAACCTTAAAATCGAAGTGGAATGATATTTTAAAAGAATAACTTTGTATGAATACATGAAAAATATGAAGAGGATTCTTAATCAAATGTCAAATAGATAATTTTTACCTCATACTTGGATGATTTTATGATGAAATTCATAAACAAATTTATAGCTTAAGAATAAGTGACCATCTAAAGGTTTCAATATACATCATAGTATAATTTTATGGGTATTATAAGGATGTTGGTCTAAATATAAAGAAAGAAAGTGAAATTAATTTTCTTAAGAAAACATCAATATATATAGATGAATTGGATGGGAAATATTATTATCTTCCAAAATATGTAAAAAATATGTGAGAAGATTGTTGTAAAATATGATGATGTTGTGAATTTCAGATTTAAGATTGATTAAAAAACTAATATCCTTAATGATCAAAATATATATTTTAATATTAATGTCAAGATAATTAAAACAATGTTGGATGAAGTGATGTTTGTGAAACATCTAATGATAAATATATAGATATGAAGAATACAATGAATCAAAAAAAGGGAAATTTATAAACTATCGATAACATACAAATGATAAAGGAGGTAAAAAATAAAATATCTATAGAAAAATGAAAATGGAATGAAATTTACATCATTGAAGACTCATTTTTTCATCTTTATGGACAAAATATGATTTAATGAGGGGAAGAATAATATTATGTTAGAGGATAAACTATTACAAGTCATGAAAAGATATTTGGAGGATACTCATCAAAGAAAAAAATTATTCAATGGATAATATTATAAATTATAATAACAGAAGAATAATTTATTATAATGAAGTAATATATATGTTTTATCATCTTGTTGATTTCAAAAACATAATTCATTATATCCAATATAATATAATTTCATTAAAAACTATGTTTTATCCATTTAAAGAAGAAAAATTATATATAATAATTTTGTTGACTACAATGAGAATATTTCAACAAATTTTCCGAAATTTTTTGGAATTTTTAGGAATGAAAGGGAGAATAATGAGAAGGAAAATATAGCTAAAATATCATTAATAGTAATAATGAATTTTAACACATTACTATTGTATATTGTTCAGTTTTATCATATGAAATGTAATATGATTTTATTAAAGAACATTAATGGAAATTTAGAAGAAATATTATGTTTTTGAAATGATGGAGAATTAATGATTATTGGTAGTGGAATGACATAGTTGGATGGTGTTGAATCAAATAATATTGATGTAATTTATATTTATAGTATTCTTCTTAATATATTTAGTGTAATATTTCAGTAATACATAGGTTTTGAAATAAAATTTAATTTTAAATGATACAATACCAATAAATAAGCTATAAATTATATTATGAATGGATGGAGGACGGATTGTAATCTATATCAGATGGATAAACAATGAATGAATATATTCTAATAGTTGAATAATACAATATTTAATAGATATAGATAATTTTCAATATTCATCAATAGTGCATATTGAATTTATAATGGTTAATTTATAAAATTTATATTCTATTTATTAATAGAAAAAAGTATATATATATATATATATATTCATTCTTGATAGGAAAGTTGGTAATAAATTAAAATCGTTATAATTTCTAAAGCAAATCATTTTTCATAATCTGATTCACACCAAATAACATGAACCAATTAGTTAGGATGTAATATATGTTGAGAAGTAATTTATATTATTTATTGATTATTATTTCAATATAGGGTATTCTATGTAAATATGATAAAATATAGATGGGTTTTGTTGATTTTTTTTTTCAATTATAGTAGAAAATAAAATCAAACAAACCATGAAAATTTTGAGATTTGATAATGCAATTTGGTAGAAATATTGTAAGTATTAAATTTATCTTTAAAATCATTATTTTAAATATGATTTATAATTACTGAGATGTCCCTAATAGAATTGGGTTGTGTAATGAATAAATTTTATGTGGAATAATATTTCCAAAACAACTTGAATAATATGTGGCATATCAAATCACTATTGTATTAAATTATTTCATTATCCGGTGTATAAAATGAATAGATTAATCCATAGTCAATAATTGTAAATGATTTCATAAAAACTTCATGGATGGAAACATTATTTTATGAATGTTTATGTATTTGTATGGAAATATTTATTTAAAATAATGATGTAAATAAAGTAATATATGATGATACAATATAGCAATTAATATTCCTAGGATACTCATAAATGTTTAAGTACAAAAAATATTTCTATAAGTTTATCAACACGTATACTTTGAGAACTAATATGAATATGCCTGTAATTAAATCAATATAACGATATGGAAGTATTATTCTTCCACATTTATTTTCAAAAAAATTAATAGATCAATAACGAGATGGGAGAGTCTTTAAATATTACAAATGATGATGATACATAGAATTAATAATTTGGAGGAATAAATTAATAAGTGAGTTTAAATATATATTCAAATGAAATAAAACCAATATCATTTTAATTATAAAAATATTATTACTATAAAATACTGAGGTATAGACTTGAAATATGTGGATAATGGAGAGAACATATCTATTATCAGAGATATAATTCAATTCATTGGATAAAGAGTGAAATAAAGAATCGTTGGTGGGATCCACGAAAGAGGAATTGGAATAGATTGATAATATTAAATCATTAGTTCATCGTTAACATGAAATACAAGAAAATATTATCTATACTAAGTGGGTATTTAAAAAACAACTGGAAAAAGGAAAGAGTTGTTTAGAATATTGAATAGTTAGTAAGAAAATTTTGTCTGTTGGATGAAGGCATCGATATTGAACATAAATGCACATTTTAGAAGTAATATATTTTAGTAGAATTTTTTAGAGGAGGATATTCAATGAAATATTTTATTATTCTAAATGTATGTAAATAAAACATTCCTAAATGGTTTTGTATGGAAATTTGGCTATATAGTGGAATTTTATGGACATGTTATAGGAGTAGATGAGTTAATGTTGTGTAGGTTGAGAAATAATTTGTATAGACCACGTTAAGCCTCCAATTCCTATATTTGATAGATAAATTTTTTTTATAGATTGAGTTCAATATAATATGGGATTATCACATCCTGTATATGAAAATCAAAGATAATAAATAAGTTATGGTGATAACTTATGCGGATAAAATCATATTATCATGAAACATGAAAAATTAACATTATATTGTTTAATAACAAATGGAAAATAATATCACATAATGTTTACTAGAGAATTAATAAACTTTTTTGGGTGGAAATTGCATGAAAAATTACATAGTAAAGTCACCTTTCATGTAAAATATAGAGGGGTAGTACTAACAAAATTCAAAGTTGGACAGTGAAATCTAGTTTCATCTCTAATGAAATATGGATCTTAATTATAAAAAATGGGGAATAGTATGTGTGGTGATGAATTTATATGGAATAATAATTATGGGTTTAAACTATCATACTATATTTGGACTAGACCTCATATTTTCTATATTATTAGATGAGCATTTCTAATGGTGTATTATTAAATAGATCCTTATGGGAAATAGAATAATTATAATATATATTATTAATATCCTATGTTATGGAATTCTATTGATGTATAGAAATTTTTTCTATTTGTTGGAATATTATGATGTAGATTAGGATTGAAAAAATGGGGATCGAAACTCTATATGTGGTCGAACATTTAATGATGAATGAAAGTATGTTGGATTAATAGGAAATAAATTGAAGGTATTTCAATGAGTATAAAATAAGTAAGGCGTATCTCATTCCTCATGGAAAATACATAGATACATTAAATAAATGATTAATTGGAAGATCCTCGTGAGGTTTTAAAATAACAATGTTGATTTGCTGTGATAATAAATGATACATTATAATAAAAAATAATCTATTCCAGTAGTTTTGAATGGGTAAAACTGAGATTTATTATCATTTTATAAAGGTTAATTAGGGGGAAACAATATGAAACTTGATATTTATAGAATTAAACATTTAGTGGCATGTATCTTCATCAAGAAATTTCCTGTATATTTTTTTTGAGAATCCACAATTGAATCTATTTATTGAAAATAATACCTTAAACTAAAGAAGAATGGATATTATCCACTACAAATTTTAATAAAAGAAATATTTTTCCTATTATTCTATAAATACATGGATTTATAATTATTGGGTTTATGATGATAAGTGAGAAAATATGCACAGAGAATAAAAATTGTCTTAGGATGACCATAGGATGTAAAGACTACATTGTAACACATATTTGTTTCTCATGTTCCCTATACTATTGTTTTTCACAGATAGTATATGAAATTAGTTATATTTTATTTGTTAGGTGTCTCTGTAAATGTCTTTTTTAAAAATCATGGATTTTTTCATATCTAAAAAAGATAAACCTTTGAATTGCATTGTTATAGGCGTTGAATTATTGACATGTAACTTTAAAAAATTAATGTTGTAGAATTTTAGATTGAGAAATAGATAATGAATTAAAGATCTATGTTTGTGAAAGAAAATCATAAATGGAGAAAATTATTAGATTTATTATGATAAATGGGTTTTGGAGAATATTACATTGGCTGTATTATTTCAATAAAATTTTTTACTAATTGGTTATATTTTCTCAATTAAATGTCCATTTTGATGATATATATATGTTTTGATGAAACAAATAAGATACATAAATTTTGATATCGACATACATCTGATATGTGCACAAAATATGTATCCCATTAGGGTTGAACTATATAAAAATATATATGTCCATGCCTCTATAAATATCAAAATTTTCTAGGAGACTATGTGAAAACGTCAATCTAGATTATGGTTGACTTTGATAGTGTGAATATGATATTTTATTAATCTAATGGGCAAAAATAAATGTGATGGTACCCTAATTTACCCCCTTATAAGATATAGTCAGACCTATAATTATACATTTATAGTTGTAAAGTGAAAAAGATAAATCTCTATATAACGATAAAAAAATCATTTAATATGGGTTATCGTCCCCTTTATAAGAAGAGAAATAATATTAATGAGTACCATCCAATGTTAAGAACATCTTTGTGTATTGTGATTGTATTTATATCTGATCATGCTGAAATATAATTTCATCCCACTTCTTAGTTGAATAATTTTCTCACTTTATGCCATCATTGTCCTTCTATAACTTATATTTGAGCTCCCAATCTTCTTATATTTTCTCTATTTATACATTTATAAAGATGTAGATTCCCTAGATTATAAATGTTTAATCCTCCATTTGTTAGAAAAAAAATTCATTTACCGTTATCTTTTTATTTTGATAGATTGATGTCATGTGGATCAATCAGAGAAGTAATTCCATATTTTGGAAAATCAAAGTAATGGATTGTGATTTTATATTAAGCCCGAATTCATTTTTGTAATTTTACAATTTAATCTTCTTCAAGTTTGAAAATATAATAATATAAATTTTATGTGAAAAAGTCATTAGAAAAAAATATCTAATGTATTAATAACTAAAAATTTCTAAAATTATTAAATATATTTTGTATAATTATTTATATAGGTCAATAACATATGAGTTAGTCATATATTCAAATCAATCATGCTTCATAATATTATCTATCACTGTATAAAATATAAACCAACATTTATTTAATTATTATATAAAATATAAAAAATATAAAAAAATTATATATCCTTTAGGATTCCCTGAATATATAATATTTCTCATATACTAAGGAAAAATATATTATGTAAGATCCTTATTCAAAATTTTTAAATGATAAGATATTACACGAAGAGAATCCCTTGACTAAAATTTCAGGTATCACATGTATATCTTAATATAATCTTCATTGGTATGTTATGTATCCATTTTCAATAGAGAAAAAATATAACAAAATTTCTATATATAAAATTACTCATTGTAGATTTTTTATTCTTTTTGTATATCCTAAAATATATTTCATATATCCTTATTTAGGGATATTATAAAAAATTAAAAAATTTACATATTATCTTAAAAGAAGAAATATCAATGGTATGAAATGTGGTGGGGATAATATATTATATATGACTTCCCATTATATATTTTCCAAATTTAAAAAAATTAAAATGGTTTCTCATCATATGTATGAAATTTATTTGATTACTGCTTATCCTATATCTCTTATGAACCAGCTAAAAACAATGAAAATTACAATCTCAATGTATGGTTTATTCAAAATAAATCTATAATTGTCACTACAAGTTAAAAAATTGAATATAAATAATGTTTACAATTTATGTTAATAATAAAATCATGTCTTTGAATTAATGAATTTATTATAAATTAAAAGATATTAGAAGTGAAAATTTAAAAAAAATTATAAGAAAATTTAAAACATTGATACCTTAATTTGGGATATAATGATTTTTTATTAAACATGTGATAATGATAATTATTATTGATATCACGTGATTGAAACTAAGAGACATAAGGGACCAACATATTATATGATGAATGTGAATCTCACATGAAATTTAAATTTTCAAGAGTTAAGGAAACCATATTCTTCTTAATTTCTTGTGGTTATTTTATTATATTCCAATGGGTCTCAATGAAAGAGAATTTTTGGAATTAGATCATGACTGAGATGGACCATGGAAATATCAGAGGAAAAATCTCATGTACATGAATTTGGGATGATAGGTAACCTATTAAAATTACACAATGTCTGAGTTATAGATGTTGAGGATCTGGTAATGTAAAATTATAAAATGACCAATGAGAACCCTCATTTTTATATTTGACTATTTAATGTATGAAAATAATTGGGTTTTTAGTGAAAATGATTAGGGGTAGTGAGAATAAATTTTTAAAAAGGTAGTTTTCTTGTATGGGTGATGTTATGTGAGAATTGATAAACATGAAATAATGTGATATCAAAATAATGTTATAGAGACCACCAATGAGATGATTATCAAAAAAAAATTATTACGAGATCTTGATAGTTCTTCTACAATGGTGAGATGATTATATATGAAATTTTTGAATTATAAGTTTGTGGATGTGGAGTTCTTTATAAACTGGAATATTAATATTGCATGATAATTAATTTAACAATGGTGGGAACTGAAAAAAGTGATGTAATGGTATCATTTTAAAATGAAAGTATAAACTATGTTATACATTGGGGTTAGGAATCATTATTATATGGAATGGTATGAATATATTGGTTGTTGCAAAATTTTATTTCACTATATGTAAATACATTTTGTTGTGTGTTGTGAAATAGGGGGAAGATATTGAGACTATGTCAAGTGATATCCTATAGTTCGTAGAGGGATGTGGAAAAATTATATGGATTATTATATCTATTTAATCGATCCCCAAAACATTCCATTGAAAATATAGTCAGTCTATGAAATCTATTTGATTTTTATCATGGATTAAAAAGTAGGAAACAATGTAGATTTTATCTAACCATAAACCATGTAATGAGTAACCTAGGGGTGCCTTGTCTGTGGTATGTGATAATATATTGAGATTTTTGGGACTGGGTCACACAAGAAAAACTTATCTTGATAAAAATTATGTAAATTGTAATGTTCAAGAGGTGTAAACTATAGGCATGAATCATAATTTTCAAGAGTTATATTTTAATGAAAAAAATAATAAAATTATTGTTTATGAAAATAATTAAACAGATATTAAGAATATGGTTAATAATACACAAATGGGGTTAGTGAATGGAATTTGTTTGGGGTGATCATTATTATAATGTAAGATAGTGACAGAGGACATGGAATATTGAATAGGGTTTAATCATATATTAAAATAGTGTTCTAAAATGAATAACTGTGATAAAATAATGATTTTTTATATTGTGTGGTTAGATGATGAAGTGACGAAACCTAGATCATAAATATGAGAATAATTGTGTTAAGTTCTATGGGCATAAATCCCTAAAGAGGTGGTTTATAAGACCATTGGTATGACCATTATATTGATGTGTTCATCGATTTATATATATTTTTATCAAACCTATGGTGTGGTTAATGAGAATAGATAATTGGAATTCTATAGAGGTGTATCAATACATTACACATGATCTACAATGGGATATTATACAAGGGATAAGGTATGGGTCAAATGTTTCATAATTATTAAGAATATTTTACATAGTTTTTTTTGATGATGTGATACCCATTAAATTCATATAGAAGATTTTTTTTTATTTTAATAATATAAGAAGGATATTTATAGATTGTATGAGTCGATAACCAAGACAACATGGATCATCATGCCCATGTACTATTGGATGGTTGAAAGAGTTTATATTTGGGGACACAATACCATGTTGTAGTTAAATTGAGTTAAGAAGTAGACACACCTAGTATCTTATTTATTTAAAAATCATATGGGTTTGGAACCAATCCAATCAATTATACATAGTTTATTAATTATCTTATCAATTTAATGTATGCACCTATTCCATAGGATGACCACATTTATTTAAAATCTAATCATTTCATAGTATGTACTGGAAAGAAAGGATAGTTGAAGATATTATAATTGATATCACTAATGATTATATTAATTTAACATTGATTTTGGTAGGAAATAACATAGAATAAATTATAATAGTATTTTGAGTTTGTGCTTGTTTTCCCATTTGAGATACATCATCCCACATGTTTTTCAACCATTTCATAAGGGTCCAACCATACTATTATGATTATAAATGGAGAAAATATATCTGATAAACCACCAATAGTCCTTGAATGAAAATGATGACAATTATTAATGCTTTCTGAGTGATTGATGGTGTCCTGAGTTGGTTTCAAATGATTCATTGGTGGTTTCATACTAACTATTCTGATAAAAACATATATGTGGATATCATTGTAGGTTTATCCATTTTTTTACTATTTTGATTTATAAAATGGATCATAGTATGGAATTCAAGAAAATTATATTGTTCATATAGATACATGTAGTAATGCCTCCAAGCTAGTTTTTAATCTATTCTAGTATTGGTATGATTTAAATAGTTGACAAGTCGACCGATCTTATTTTTATGAAATAATTTACACAAAAACATGTTCAAATACTACATTATACTGCATGATTTTATTTAACGTTTGCTTATAGAGGAAGTTTCGTATATCCTATATGATATTATATTTCATTATTGTTTTTTATGTTTTTTACTCATACTGTATGAGGTAATACTGAGGGTATATTATTCCCATAAGATATTACTAAACATTACTACTAATTGGAAGCCTCTAAAATGTATTTAGGTGTTCCTGTGGTACATAGTTCTCCAAATTTCATTATATAAATTGTTACCCAGGTCAGAATATTTCAATAATAACCACCAAATACCAATCCATTATATGATGAAATGTATATGAAACAACAGATTATGTTCCAAAAATAGATAAGTCAAATTATTTATATGGAAAATAACAATAATATGATATAGAATAGAGGATATATAGAAATACTATAATCCCTCATAATTTATGAGTCATTATTTTTTCATATAATTATAATTATTTTTTCATTATTGTTTTATAAGAATTAATACATGATTATAGATAGGACCACACAAGATATAAACTATGATAAATGCATGTATTTTAATTTTAAATGAGCATTACAATAAGTTTACATAAAACCTTGTATCACATACAATGTTTTTACACATCCGGGATGATTAGATCCTTTAAAATAGATTCAATTAGATGGGTAAAATAATGAATATAAAAATATATTTTACAATAATAACTCCTATGTCCCACCATTTATTTTAATAATAATAATTATTATAACAAATTGTATAATTAGATCTAATTTAATAATTGGATAAATAGTTTTGTGGGATCTAAAATGAAAATAATATGAGAATTGTAGCTTAGGAATTCTGAATAAAATGAATGATTTTAGTAAGCCAATATATAGAAACTGAGTCATACCCTTTCTAAAATGGTAAATAAAAACAAGGTTGTTGCACATATATTCATTGTAGAAATGGTCATTGTATATAAATTTTTTAAATAGGTATACAAGTGTTATGCATTATTAGAAATGAGTACGAATACTATATTCTAGAAATAATAATAAAAAATATACATTACCAATTTTAAATTATTTATTCATACTCACTAAAAATTTATCATGGAATGAATCATTCATTGAATTTGAAAGAAATATTCTAATATGAATAGATTGGTAAAAATAAATGATTTTTATATATAAAAAAAATTTAAATTCCTCTTAGGTTAATATATTTTTAAACTTGAAAATTAATTTTTCTAAAAAAAATTATTTCCATGCACATTGATTTTTTTGAGACTTAACATAATATGGTTAATATATTTAAAATATTATTTATTGATATAAACTTATAGTAATTTAATATAAAATTTATGTCAAATAAGATTAAGAATAAATAATGAATAAAAACATAGTATTTTTATATATGTATTTTTAATTTTATTTTGTATTGTAAATAATTTTTTATCATTCATAGGATTTTAATATGACAAAATGAAAATAATTTATTAATTATACATATAAAAACTATATTATTCTGATTGTTTTGTATTTATAAAATATATATAATTTTTAGATGAATAGTAAAAATATCAATTTTTCATACATTATCCCCATTATAAAATTATGAATACAAATAAATTTATAGTAAACAAAATAGATATTTAAAACTTTAATTAATTGATTTAATAATACCAATATGAATTTATAAAATCCATATTTAATGTTTTATTATATTAAATAATGGTTTAATAAAAAACTTTTTTATGTGCTTATATTAAGATTTTTTTACACCTAATAAATTAAGATAAAGAAATTAATTTCACATTTTATAATTTATTTTTATTGTTTAATATGTCAAATTTCATTATTTGCTTCAAAAAATTTAAAAAATTGTATTAATTTTAAAAAAATGATAGTTCGAAAAATATTTTTCATAGAGAGTTGTTTTATTTTAATCACATAATTTTTTCAAAATAAAATAAATATACTCATAATAAATATTTATTATAATATAATTTTTATCATATATATAATTAATAAATTATTATTAATTTACATATAAATAATAAATAGGATTTCGTATAGTTAAATGTTCAAATAAATGTTTTTCTATATATTTTGTTTCTATATATGAAATGTTTGTAATTAAAATATAATTTTGTATGATTTATATATTGAGTAACATTAAATTAAAATTAAATTTTGAAAAATAATATCAATATTTGGTAATAATTGTTAGCTTATATTTTTTAATATGATATCAAATTAATATTAAAAAATCATGTTACTGATGTAAAGACAAAGAGTTAAATGTTAAAAAAATGAATAACCACAAACATGTTTAATACATGGGTCTGAATTAATATTAGTGTCATTATCAAAATCAAACTCCACATCCTCCATTATTTTAAAAAATTATGTCATTTACCCACTGAATAATTTAATTATATCACTAACATTTAATGGATGTTCACAAAAGTTCTTATTTATTCACATATAAAAGGGGATTACTACTATTCATTCAACAATACTCTTGCCATTCGAATTTCCGTTGAACCTCTACCCATAGTAACTCACATAGAAGTCCTTACTGATATTTATGATATTTATCTATATAATATTTCATTACCCATATATTTTCAAGGATTCCAATAAGAGAATGACTATGGTATCAAAGAAGTTAAAAATATTTTTATACTGAATCAGGGACAAGGCATGGGTTTGTTCTTACTCTAATTTTTTCTATTAAGATACAAAATATGTTATTGAATGCTATTGTTCCATGTCTTATTTTTTTCTATCTAATGAATAGTTTATGAATTATTTTCTCATTATTTAATTTATATTTACAATTATTCTTTATAATCTCTTTATCAAATGATTTTAAACATTTAGTTTATGTTACATATATGGTTTTGTTTACCCAATTTTCAACCCCTTGGGTTACATTTATTATTATACACAATATTTTATTTTAAATTGTGTTACTGTTTCCATTAATAATTTTTGAATTCATATATCCTTATATATCAAATTATTCAATTTTTTATATGTTATTTATCTCATGGTTATGTGATAGAAACATTACATGAATAATTTTATCATATTACTAGATTAATATTAATCATATATTAGTTTGATCCACGCCCAAAAATAAATATGTATAGTGTGGTTGGATTATTTGATGCATAAAAAATGGTTCATTAAAATGTATGTTATCTCCTTGTATTATCCCAACCTATAATTCCCTTGATATGAATTACTTATACAAAATATTTCATTATGTCATGGGGAATACAATACATAAGAATGGGTGAGATCCGTTTCAAAATTATGGTAATCATTGGAGAAATCAATCAATGATAATTTATATTCAGAAAATTATCATAATGGATTATAAAAAAGATAATATTAATAGGACATCATACCCAAAAATCCATAGATCATGATCAAGATTCATGTTTTAATGAATGGTATTTCATAGTATATAAATCAAACAAATATCAAAATTTATCATACAAGAGAACATATCAAAAGAATTTGATCATTTCATAACATAGTGAAATAAAGTGTGGAATAAGAATAATATTAAAATAAATAAATTTTCAAGTGATGATACCATTACCATAATTATATATTGTATATAAACTCATTAGGAAAATTCTTATCTGGTCAATTCTAACATTCTCTTTAGAGTTACTTTTTTGCACTTAACACTGTCATCATTACCCAATGCATTGAAAATGTATATAAATCCAATTGCACCGATTATGTAATCATAATTAATTCATTTGTAATAGACAATATCAGAAGACCTTCATTATATCATCATATCCCATACTATGTAAAATAAATTGGTATTTTAAATTTATCATCGTTGTAATAGTAAAACATATAGAGTCAAAATAAGGTTTGTATAACAACATCATATCCCAGTAAAGGATAATTAATATCAAAGGATTTTATAATAGATTAAAATTTTCTTTAAAATATCATTGGTTATTTTCTTGATGAAAATAACTTTATCATTTTGAAATCCATTATCTAAAATCTATAAATATAAATAATATTATGGAAATCATTTTATTTAAAAATATGGAAAATATTATTTTATTTCGATAACATAAAAAATAAAAACTCAAAGAATACTGAAGAAAAAATTTTAGTTTCAAATAACAATGAATTTTTTTAAAGTAATATTTAATGACACAAATGTTCATCAAAATGGGAAAATTAACTCATTCCATGTACGTTAATCCGTCTTTTATTTCACACTTTTTTAAAATGTCAAAACAGACCTCATTATGAAAATAAAAAGAATATTTATTTTTATTTTTTTAAATATATATCTTGGATAAAAATTACATGTAGCATTCATTGGATGATTTAAATAACGTTCTTTATAATATTTTAGAAAATATGGAGAAGGATGAAAAAACATCAAACCAAAAGGAAAACGAGGTATATTTTTCTTAAAGCAATATTTTATTTATCAATGAAAACCAATGATAGGAAAATGAGTTGAAATACATAAATCCATATAATTAACAATATGATAATAAAATACCTGTGATTCTAGAATAATAAATCATAAAATTCCACTAAATAAAATTTAAATATAAATTGTCCCAATTAAAAGTGAGATAATTGAATTAACCCTTACAACATTAGTAACATTAGAATCAGAACCAATTGAATGAATGATTTCAATAGAGAAATTAAATATCATGAACATAAGTATATTCATGATATATAACATTATAATGTAATTATTTAAAGCTAATAAATGTATATAGGTTTATACCATAACATTTTTTCCAAAGAAGATGACATTATGTGAAAAATCCTTACCACATTTGTATCATCTGAATCAAAACCCCTTGCGTGAAACATTCTAAATTAAAACATCAAATACCATGAATTAATAATTATAAAAAAATATAAAATTTTAATGCGTTTGTATATACATCTCATAAACCTATATAATATTAACATCAAACAATTATCAACAAAAACAATATTGAGGCGACGAACCCTTACCTCATGTCTAGGTTTCTTCATAAGTGATCTAACCAACTATTTTAAAAAAATCATTTTATTATAATTCAATAAGAGAGACATATACATAATTATATCTTCATATATTATGCAATCATAACATTTCAATACCCATTTATAAATAATACTTATTTAAAATTATCATTACATGGTGTCAACTATTTCAGTTCACAAGTATGTTTCACATTAGTATTTTTTATCCTTATATATTGATCATGGTTCAACCATATCTATAATTTTTATAACTATATAAATATAAGTTGTATTTATTATAAATATAAAATAATTTATACAGATAAAAATAATTATAAAATTCATGAGGATGGTAGTCCATACCTACACATGATTTATGTCTCATTTTTTCAATAGATAGAATGAATGAAATATAAATTATAATTACTTCTAAATGAATTATTATATTCAAAATATAATAAATATTTATTTTATCAATTATTATTACCATTCAAAAAACATGGAAATAAAAAATTGATCAAATAAATTAAACGATGTGGTAGTCCACAAGTACACACGAGAAACATTATCATTTTCAAATGAAGATGATAATAAGAAGGAAGATAAGATATTATAATGCTAGAGATTAAATTATTTCACAACGATCAATTATAAAAATTAAATCATTAATAAAAACAAACCATGAATGATGGAAAGGTTAGATGACTCATATTATTTTGTGCAGGTGGTAGTCTACATGTACTCATGAATTGTACATTCATTTCACTTTTGATAGAAAAAAGATATAAGGTTATTATATTAAAAAACTTATATTGTAAATAATTATTTAATTATACTTGAATGGTCACTATGGAATTTAAGGTGGTATATTATGAAGTAACATGATAAAATATGGTTACGATAAGTGCCTCCTTTGTTAAAGAAAACTTTTTATCTCTCCTTTAAAACCATAAATATGGTATTTTAGCATGAAAATAACCTCTATAATGTGTATAATGATGTTAAAAAGTAGTGTTTTAATGGGATTTTAGCTAACATGATATATGTGGTGTGAGTAAGAGAGAAGTGGTGCTGTAATTTTATAATAATATAATGGAAACACATTGATTTATGTAAATGATTTAAATATAAAGAAAATTCTTGCGAAAGTGAACTTAAATTGAAATATTTAGAATTTGGGGTATGGAAGAGTTTAAATGTACACATCCAATAAAATTTATGCTTTTTAGTGGCCTTTTTAACACTTTCCTTTTTGGTTTTAACCACCATTTACCCTTTTTTACTATAACCCTAAAATTAATTTTTTTACACATTTGGGTAAATAAAATCTAAATTTATGGAAAAACTACCTTATAAGTTGATAATTGTCGATATTATATAGTATATAAGATTCTATTTCACAATGATAATATTTTTAAGAAAATTATATAAATTTTAAAAAATATTATTTAATATTATATTCTAATAAATTCATTTTTAGTAAAATTTACTTAGTTTCAATTTAAATATAATATTATATAACTATAATTTTCTTATAAACCTTTTAAAAATAACAAATATATTATATTTAACTATAAAATTCATTGAACTCACTAAATCACAAAAATGTTTTACTTTTAATATTTTATGAATTCTTTTTGATATTCTTATTACTTGGCAATGTAGTGTGACGTTGGTTCGTAACAAATTAATGTAATTATTTTGAAATTAAAAATTAAATTTATATACTATGATTTTATAAATTCAATAATATTTACTGTAAAAATTTATAACTATGTATTTTATCTTTTTATACATATGAAAAAATATTAATGAAAAGAAGAGAAATATAGTGATATTTTTTTATTTACTCAAAATAATATTAATGAAATTATAGTTTTCGAGTAATTGTTATTTTTTCTAATTTAAAAAAATATTACTAATTTTAGATAAATATAAAAAATCAATCATAAGATTTTATGAAAATTATAAACTCCAAAACAATATTCATTACCTTAGATAAAATTTACTAATATGGTATAAATTCATTATAATTTTCATTCAAAAATATAATAAAACACATTCTTGGATAAAACATATTTATGATTACAAAAATAAATACATGGAAATTTTAGTACTTATTTGCTATAAATTAATAAAAACATTTTAATTATAAAAATTTATTTGATATATCTTTCATAATATTATTTTTGTTATTAAAACCATATAATTTCAGGGTTGGGTAATAATGGAAAAATTTAAATTATATTATTTTCAAAGTATATTTCAATTCAAACACATCTCAAGGATTAATGTTATGTTAGATAACATGTATAATATTCTATTAAGAATTTTTTTGGGGTTTTACATTGTCCCCCATTAAATAAAATGAATCCTAAAAACTTTTATCTTACAAATAAAAGGATAAATATTTCAAAATTATTAAAAAAACATTGTACAAAGGGATCATAAAACATCTTGATGGGAAAGTGGGAATCGTAAAGATTTCCGAAAATAACACATAAACCGTTTACTATATAAGGATAAAATTAATGGGTAGGTAATATATAGACATTCAAGGGAAATATAATGTCCAATGTATAATGGAGAGTTATATAGAACATAGACATGAGATATTTGATTAATGGAATCCCATAAATCAATGTGGAGTAAATGAAATTCATTAAAAATAATTTAATAAAAAAGAAAATTTCATTATAAGGGACCCTTTAATAGAGTTGAGGAAATATATTTATATGGAATATGATATAAATGACATACTGGATTTTTTTAAAATCAATAAATGTAATTTTTCTTTATGTTTTTATATATTTATTATCTTCTACCACTTTTTAACCCATATCCCAATGATGAATGAAAAATATGAATTTTTCATGAATAATCCCTAAATTAAACATCTATTGGATTATAAGAACTATAAAATTATGAAACAAATTTCCTCCCATATCTATTAATTTGTTGAAACAAAAAATGATTATTATATTGTAAAATAACTAATATGAATAATCTATCATTTTTCATATTATACTAAAATATTTCAATAATAATACCCAAATATCAAATTTTGTTTTTTAGAGTTATCCAAATTCCAAACCTCTTCAAATCAATCTTAAGTTGTTTTAAAAATAAGAACAAAATAGTAAATAAAAAGGTCACAAAATTTCCAATATCCACCTAACGTTAATAAAAAAATAGAAAAAATTATATCTTAGTCCCACTCAACAAAAACATCAGTAAAATAATCATATATTATATTAAAACATGCTAAATAAATAAATTACCATAACACCTAAATGAAAAAATATATGATTCCAATATTTACCACATCCAATAATCCTCAAATAAAATCAATGATTTTCCACTGTATTCAATAAATCCAAAAATTACATGATCTTCAACAATGACAACATAAATCAGTTTACTGTTGAAGGACTTATTAATTTCAAGGATAGTAATACTATACATTTAATTTATAAATATTAATTATCTCTTTATCCGAACAATTTTGTTTCCATTATTCTAGGAACATTTTATGGGTTTTCTATCCCTCAATCACATGTTTCCAAAAAATATCAACATATCACTAAATAAATTTTAAATCTTATCAACACCATTAAAAATAAACATACTAATCCTAAATAAAAACTATTACAGAAAAATAATTAAATTCATTTTAATTATTATTACCAGAATATAATTAGTAAAACACTTTTACAAAACGATTATCATATCCAAAAACATAGAAATGTGAATCATTACCATTAAATGATGGGAATAATATATTCCCTCATTTAGGTTTGGATATAACCTTTGGGTTAGATAATTTCCTAAGATAATTTCCATTTTCCCACACATAAGTAACAGATCTATAAATGGTACCATAGAATTTACTGTATTTACCTATACTAAACTCTTAATTTTACTCCACATTTTCTTTCTTTATGCCCGTATTTTACATAAATAAAGCATCTTCCTATTCTCTTGAGACATTCACAAGGTGCTTCTTCCTATTTTCTTGAAATTTATGAGGCTAAATTTACTTCCCACTATGATCCCCATGATACTCCATTTTTATGATTCTATGTGTTAGGATTCTAAACCTTGTTGATGTTGTAAATTATATAACAATAAATATGGTTAGGAATAATCACACGAATTCTCATTCTAGATGTCATTTTGTTTGGTTTCTTGTGAGGAAACTCATTGAATTATATATCAATGTCAATGTTAGAATTATTTTATTTTTTAATCTGTTTGAAAACATTCAAAAATCATAGATTGATGATTTTTAGTCCTCATGACATTCCATTAAATCATGAAAATACTTTCAAAGTACGCCTAAATCAAGACACATTATTTTAAATCTATGAATCCTTATGATAAACTTAGATAATCACTATTAATTAACTATTAATATACTTCATAATAGTTTATAACATAAATATAATGTAATGCAATAATATCCCATGGGAGTGTCTATCCAAGGGAACAGTCTAAAGTCCACTCATCCTCAACTAGTGATGACTGAGTTAATACTAAATACACCACATTCGGTGTTATTACCCTTATGTGAATTTATTCCATAGTGGCATCAACTTTCTAGTTACTTGAGAGGGATATATTTTCAATGAGAACCACACTCTATTGTTTACCATAACAATCAATTTATTCCTATAAATATACTTATCCTATGGGTTCTCACTATTGTTCAATCATACTAGATTTTAAAATAAAAATCACTATTCTGATACAAATCCTGATATCCCAAAAATTATATATGAAATTATTAAATCTTATTAGATGGGTACCGAATACATATAATTACGATACATTCCATAAATGTAGTGTTATGGTGTGTTTGGGAACATGAATATATAATTAAATTGTTCCTAACAATATACATTATCTCGTTCAAAGTTCATCATATCATGCACCCCAATTATAAATATCATGCATAAAAAGTTTATTTATACCCCGTGTGTTCAAAACCAAAGAAAGGGTACTATCCGATTCTTAATATGGGTACCCTGTGATATATAATTCATTGATATTTGGTATTAATAACATGAGAATAATTGTATGAATACTTGATCATGTCAATATAAAACCATGACTAATAATATATATATATATATTATAATGTCTGGATATATAAATCAGGGAAATTCATTAAACACAAATCATAAGAGATTCAAATTTATTAATCCAAGAGAATATATCATTGAAGTATGATCAATTCATGAAATTATTACATAAATTTTGGAATAAAAATAGTTATTTAATAATATGTAAAATAACACAACCATCTCCACTATTTATTAGTAGACATAAAAATATTTTGGAAATTCCTACAGAGTCAATTCATATACCCCATTAAAATTGAACAGACATTGTAAATATCTCATAATCATAATAAAAAACCATCTAATGAAAATTGAAGAATGGTATAATGTAATCATATCCATGAAAAGCACGAGTAACATCCACAAATATTATCATATATGAAAAATTTATTTAAATTATGATTTAAATATTTCGCGTCGAAAATACTAATTTCATTTTAAAATAAATTATTTAAAATAAGAAAAATTAAAAAATATTTTAGAAAACATATTATTTGAAAAAAAATATAATTTAATATTCATTCGATAAATAAATAATTAACAATTCCTATAAAATTCTAAATATAATTCCATTTTAAAATAAACATTGAATATTTTCATGGACATTTCTATAAAAAGAATGGTCATAATAATAGTAACCTTTTCCAAAGTCATGTATATTAATTTTTTTCACATGTTGGTAAAAAGTACAAAAGATAATCATTTTGGAAACAAAAACAATATTAAAATTACTTTTAAAAAAATTATATCATATTTAAAGTAAAATTTAATGAATCATTGGATAATTGATTGTAATATTTTGAAATATGGACAGGGAACGAAAACATTCAAAACAATTAAGAAAAGGAAGTTATATTTTTTAGAGAAAAAATGATTCGGTTCACATTGGGTTATATATAGGGGAAACCGAAAAAAACTTTAAATAATATGAATTATAAATAAGAATAGAAAATACATGGTCTATTTTATAACAAAAGTATAGAATTCCACTAAATAAACATTAATCCTAAACGATCCCAATTAAAAGATAATTCAAACAATTATCCCTTACCCCTTTGGAAGAAAATGAATTAAAATCACCATGAAATAATAATATGAAATTAATCATAAAATACCATGAAAATAAATATGTCACGAACCAACCTGGGTCGACCCTGAACAGGTCACCCGAGTAGGTCCGCAACATGGCCTGAAGGGTGTTCACGATCCCCACAGGCTGACAACTAGTGCCGGGATTCAAAGTTTAATTTTTGGGAATGATTTGTCCCATCAACAAAACCAAAAAAACAAGAAAAACAGACATGCACAAACATCTAATAAACATTACAATAGCAATGGGAAGAAAAAAAATAAAACTAAACAGACCTCCACGTGACCTTTTAGGTCACCTCCCGACCAACGACTGACTTTTCTCCAAAAAACGAGCAACTCATCCAAGAAAATATGAGGAAGGAAACCTACACCTAAAATGATAATATAGGTGCGAGCATTAAAAATGCTCAGTAGGAATGCCAAAATAAATCACAGAACCCAATGTCCCCCTTTCCGAAGTAATCCATTAACCCATGACTGAAATACAATTATAAAACTAGGTTTTTCGCATTTGAAAATATGCAACATGTTTTTTCTATAAAAAACCAACACATGCCAAATTCCATTTTTCCAAAATCTTTTATAATTTCATAAATAAAATCCAAAACATAGTATATCAATTTAATGCTAGGGTAAAACAAGTAAAATTTCAAGATAAAAATAAACTAGTGCATGGAAATTAAACTAGAAATGAAAATGATTCAGTAACCATGGATGATCTTAAACATCCATAGAAGACCCCTGGACATACTCGGTTTCGGAACCACCTGTCGGTGTATGGTGAATATCCTATGTTTATAACCAACGGGCCTCCCTAATTGACCAATCCAGTGGTAAAGCCTGCCTGGCCTAACAACAAATCCAGGGGTACCAACCCCTGTAATCGGGGTTGATCAACAACCGTCACTCGATCTCTAAAAGACTCCCATGAACCCATGGTGGTTACAATCATACTATGTAAGTAGGAGGCCCTCACACATTCGACTCATCCCACTGCACTTTCCTAGCCCAAACACGGACACTCTATATGATAACCCATATGGGATATCCCCCCATTCAGAGGTGCCCCATAAATATATATATATACCATATCATCAAAGGTTCTAATTGGGCCTTCATGCAATGAAATAATTTAAATCCGTTTGATACCTATTTCTAAATATTAAGGTTGTTAAATAGGAATACGGTAATCAAAACGTCGTCATTTCAAAGAATCAAGATAAAAATCACACTAAATCTGAAAGTGCCAAACAGGCCGTAACGTTACATCTGTGTTGAAAACATTTCTCTAAAAACATTTATAACTTTAAAAAGACACACACAACTTCCAAACACGAACCATTCTAAAATTTAACACAACACCACCCATGAATTGGAAGAACCGAATGGGCCTTTTAGTCCAACGTGTCCAAAAACATTACCCAAACATCACATTTGAATTGAAGGTGCCAAATGGGACTTTGAGTCGACATGTCTGAATTCATTTACCCAAATCATTTTACTAGTAACGGTTTTAAATTTATAAATCCAAATGGGAAAAATCCCTGAGGAACACATTTTAATCCACTTCTTTGAAAACACACAAAATAAACACCATCCCTTGGGATCCAAGAACCATTTTTAAAATCAAAATCAACCACTCCCCTTGTTTGAAATAACACCAACCCTTGTATTGGAAACATAAATCCCTTCTCAACATATCTTAACACAAACACTATGTCATAACCACCGAAGTAAACAAACATAAAAACCTCTTTCGGAAGCATACACACACCAAATCCATAACCAAATAAGTTTCACAACTTCCACACCATTGGATAAACCTACTGCACAACTTAATAAAATTATATAAAGACTCAACCAGTTTACGAACACTTTTATGAACAAGAAAACCAATTTCTAAACAGTTTTCATAAGCAGGCCAGACAACTCATAAACAGTCTGTATAATAAAACCAAACAATTTGCTAATGATTCAATAACCCAGTCAAATAAGTTAAGAAAGTGTAGAAAACTACAGATGTACACATAAAATTAACCAGAGAAAAGCACTTCGAAAATATTTCTAACAAAGCCAATAAATTTGACAACACTATAACATATTAACTAATTTCATTTTGAGAATGCGAAATAATTCAAAAATGTAACTAAAATCAATCAAGAATTAAATGGATTCAATTGTAATGGAAAAAATGGTTTCGCCTACCTCAAATGAACATAGACATAACAAACTTCGATAGAGGGAAGAACAATTCATGCAGAGCAACTTCACTCGCCAATAGCGAGGAAAACACAGAAACACAACCCTCAATAGAATTTCGATTAGAAAAAATGAATAAAAAAAATCAATTAAAGGAAAGGAAATAGATAAATAATTAACTAATTAATTATAATTGAGGATGGTAGTGGGTTGGCTGGAGCTTCCTCGCCGGTGCGGAAGAAGGCCGGCGTGACAGGGTGAGGCGACTGGCCGGTGGTCCTGCAAGGGGGCTACTGCCCGCATCGGGATGGAGCCTGGAGGGTGAGGGGAGTCGACCGATGGTGGTAGGTATGCAACCATAGGGTAGGGAAGCCATTAGGGGGGCAGATCAGTGCAAGACGTGGTGTGGGGTCTGCCCAAAGCCGGAGGTGGGTGTGGCCAAGGGCAGTGGGGTGCGAGGTGGAGGGTTAGTAAGGGGGGCACTGGAGCCGGCTTCAAGCGGAGGAGGTTAGGGAGCCACTGCATAGGAGAAGGCAACCATGTGGAGGAGGCGGTGCGAGGTCGATCGGTAGAGGGAGACGGGATGAGGTCGGCAGGCATAGGCGACGTAAGGAGGCCAAAACATGGGGGCGACGCGGGTATGGGATGAGGCGAAAAAGGGGGGCACCAACTACGTGTATTAGGGTTAGGATAGGGTTTTTTCATTTCTTTATAATAAATTAAAAATAATAATAAAATATTTATTAAAATAATAAGAATAGTAATAAAATAATAATAATAATATAAATTACAATAATTATGATTGCAAAAATAATAAAAATACTAATAATTCATTAATAATACTATTGTCATTAAAATAATTAATTTTATTAATAATAATACAATAATAATAATGATAATATAAATGATAATAATATAAATTATATTGATATAATATTAATAACAATGATAACAGTAATATAAATAACATTATAAATAATATAAATATTAATATAAAAAGAATAATAATAATAAGTATGAATAATAAAAACCAAATTCATTCATTTAAAAAGTTGGCCAAATGCACAGCTTGTGTGTCGATGAGCGCATAGTTGAGCGAACCACGCTCAAACTGTGCCACCCAGTACTAACCGCATGCAGGGAAAAGTTACGTCCCTACCACGCAGTTTCATGACCCGTGTGCAATTCGCACGTCCGTAAGCCGAGGTGTGACACTTCTCCCCACCACAGACACTTTCTGTCCCCAGAAAGTCACTCAACCGAACAATAGACATAACAAGGATCCATTCCCAATTGAGACCAAAAGAAAAAACAACACAACAAAATTGGAGAACACAAGAGGGATCTCCCCACCACAAGAAGTCAACTAATACAGAAATTTAACACTCAAACATACCACCCCGGTAGGGGTAGGGGGAAAAGAAGAAATTCCCAACCATTCCAAACTATCTTTTATATAGTGAGAAAAACAACACATCCGCTGAAACTTTTAACTCTCAACCCATACCCATAACCCCGAATACTATAGAAAAAACATCTCAGAAGAACATGATCTCAATAGTGAACCTGAGTATAACCACAAGCCTTGAATCCTCCGTAGGTACTTAAATCTCCAAACGAACGCCACCAAACCAAGACAAACATAGACAAGGGTCAAACACACTTTTATGAAAATTCACAATTAAGAAAACCATGATCATAAAATCAAAACTATTGGTTTAAAACATAACATGTCTATTATAACTCCATGACGAAGCAATGAACTTACAACGACATCAAAACATTAACAGAAGAAAAAGAATGGATGAAAAGACATTAAATGTTCTACTGCCAACACGAAACACAAATCCCAGACCAAGGATTCACACCCCTGGAAACTCCTAACTATGCATGAGCTTTACCCCAAGGCATGTGGCTGGGGATCTGATGGCTGAAGCATCTCCTACCTCACAGTCATGGAAGTTAAATTCTTCTGGTCACTGTGTCTTCTTCAGGCAACGCTTCCTGAAACAAATTCTTGAGATGACCCAGACACTCGCAACGATGGCACATATTCGGAGGGGTGCGACATGACGGCATCACGTGCCCGAACCGGCCACATTGGTGGCACACCAGGGAACGGTCTGATGAACTATAATCCAAAGTCACTGTAGAGGACTCTATTGGAACAAGTTCCTCTGGCACATCTTGCTCGCCTGATGGGGAAACTTCATGAGTAACTGGATATGCTAGATTGCCAAGAACCTGTGCTCTAGGGACCAGTTCAACTAAGAATGCCTCATCCATCAACTTCTCGAAATGATGGTATTTAGAAAGGAGGACCCGCTCCTTGATCTGTGGGTGAAGACCCCCAATGAAAAGATAAGTTTTCATCAAATCATGTGACGTTGCCTCTGGTGAAAAGGGCACATGCTCTATGTGTTACCTTTTAGAATGGTTTGTGTTTGGAAGTTTTGTGTGTCTCGTCTGAGTATTAAATGTTTTTAGAGAAATTTTTTCAACACAGATGTAACGTGATGACCCGTTTTCCACTTTCAGCATTAGTTTGATGTTTTTCTTGATTCTTTGAAATTATGACATTTTGATTACTGTACGCCCATTTAAAAACTTTGATATTTTGAAAGAGGTATCAAGTGGTTTTAAATTATTTCATTGCATGACGTTCCCATTGAACCTTTAATGATATGATATATATATATATATTTATGGGGCACCTCTGTAGGGGGGATTTCCCTTTTGGGTTATCATATAGAGTGTCCGTGTTTGGGGTAGGAAAGTGCAGTGATATGAGTCACACATGTGAGGGAATCCAACATACACAGTATGATTGTAACCACCATGGGTTCCTAGGAATCTTTTAAAGATCGAGTGATGATTTTTGATCAACACCGATTAGACGGGTTTGTACCCCTTGGATTTGTGGTTTGGCCAGGTGGGATTTTCCAGTAGATTGGTCAGTTAGGGAGGCCATTTTGTTATAGACTTAAGAGCTTCGCCATAAGTAGGTTGGTGGTTCCGAAATCGAGTACATCCAGGGGTCTTTTAGGGATTTTTGGACCACCCATGGTTACTGGATCATTTTTATAGCTTGTTTACTTTCTATGCACTAGTTTATTTTCATCTTGCACTTTTACTTGTTTTAATCTAGCACAACATTGATATACTCATTTTTGGATTTTATTTATGAAATAATAATTGATTTTCGAAAAATGGTATTTGGTGTGTGTTGGTTTTTTTTGAAAAAAAACATGTTAGTTATTTTTAAATGCGAAAAAACTACTTTTATAATTGTATTCCAAACATGGGTTAATGGATTGCTTTGGAAAGGGAGACATTGGGTTTTGTGGTTTATTTTGGCATTCCTACTAAGCATTTTTAATGCTCATGCCTATATTATCATTTTAGTTGCAGGTTTCCTTTCTTAGGTTTTCTTGGCTGAGTTGCTCGTTGTTGGAGCAAAATCGGCCTTTGGTCGGGAGGTGACCTGAAAGGTCACGTAGAGGTATGCTTAGTTTTATTTTGTTTCTTTCTACTGCAAGTGTTATGTTTATTATTTGTTTTTCCATGTCTGTTTTTCTTTTTTTTTGGATTTGTTTATAGGAAAAATTATTCCCAACGACAAAACATTGAATCCCGGCACTGGTTTCTAGCCCGTGGGGATCGGGAACGCCCTTCAGGCCATGTTACGAACCCGCTCGGGTGACCGGTTTAGGGTCGACCCGGGTTGTTTCATGACAAAATATATTAATGATGTATCTTTCAAAATGTGAATTTATTATAACTCATATATAAATATATGCACATTAAAAAATATATGTCACAAAGAAGATGATTTGAGATGATAAATCTCTATCACCATGGTAATATCCAAAATAGTCCCCCTCGATTGAAATAATTTATATTTTCAAATTAAAAAACATTAATAAAGGAGGATACATGATATCAACCATCAAAGGTTTTTTATATAATCATAAACATATATAGTATAATAACATGAAACAAATATCAATGAAACTAAATGGGGATGGAAAACACTAACAACATGTCCAACTTACTTCATAAGAGATCTATCATTCTTTAACAAAATTAAAATTTATTTTAATTCAATATTAGTAAAAGATTCATACTTTTAATGTCATATAATATCCAATTATAAAATTTTAACAACCACTTATCAATAATTCTTCATTAAAACATGGTTTTCAGGTTATATCAATTTCCTTTTTCATGTACCTTTTTGTTCATCTATTTTTTTAACTACATATTAACAAGGATTCCATAATCTAAAGAATACTAATCATAATATAAATAATATATATACTAATTATATAAATAACTATATTAATCATTTATATTTTTAGATATAAAATTGAATTTCACAATTACAAGAGATGGCAGTCTTTACATATACATGATTGATGAATCTATTTTTTGATGGATGGATTAAAAAAAGTAAAATAAAAATTCACCTTTTAGAATATTTATATTATAATAAATATCATATATATATATATTGTTCAAATATATTAATTTCTAGTCAAGTATATTATAAATGAAAAATTAATCACATTACTTCATGGATGTTGTAGTCTACACATACACATAAAAAACATTATCATTTTAAAATATATTGTTTGGTAATATGGAGGATAAAAAATTATTATTAATGAAACAAAGTTTTATCATTAATGTAATATAAAAATATTATAACTATAAATAAAACTAACCATAAAATATTGATAATTAAAATTATTCAACTTAATAAATAGTTAAGGTAGTCCACACATATTCATGAATAATATTTCAATTTCTCTTTTAATTGATAAATGTGATGAATATTCTTATTAAATTAACAAAATAAAATCCTCATATGTATTATATACCAATTTTATTAAATCATAATTTTTTATGGAATTTACGGAGGTATAGGAAGAAGTAAAAGGAAAATTCTAGGTTTAGATGATTACCTCTTATTTACAAGAACATTAATGGAATTTCACTTTAAGACTATAGGGAATGTATTTTTAAATGAATAGAACGTCAATAAAAATTTTAAGTGTGTTTATAATAGTTTTTATTCTGTTTTTATTGATCTATGATTGTCATGGTTGTTCAAGGAAGATAGGAGTGGTGATGAACATTGTTAGTGGGGATAAAGACATAGATGGAATTACATAAAACATTGAAATGTAATAAATTATATTTCATTTAAAAGTTAAAAAATGTGATATATTTATAATATTAGATGACTGTGAGTCTAAATCCTCTAACAAAAAAATTATACTAGTTTAGATGATGTTTTAACCCTTATCCCTTAGTTTTATTCCATGTTTAACTATTAGCCGATTACCAGGATGTTAATGTTTTTTATTTTCAGGAGTGAAAAAAGTTACTATAAATGAAAAATATAACAAAAATTGGAAAATGGGTGATATTTTCAACCATATAAAATTAACATAAAAAAATTTACTTTTTCTAGGAATTTCAAATCATTTAATAAAACCTATTTAACAAAAAATACCATTTCATCCATTTTATGACTATTCACATAGTATGAATTTTATATGAACAAGATAAAAATGGAATAAAAATACTAAAATTTCAGTCTTAAGAAATATTTTAAATTTATATATGAAATTTGGAAAACCCAATAATTCATCCAAATTTTAATAATTTGAATATTTATAAAATAAATTATTGTATTTTCTTACTACATGAACATGCTCTGTGGAAACATTACATTATTGTTTATGGTTATTATTCCCCCAATGTTTCCTAAAATATGAAAACTATAAAAAATCATTCATATTTTAAAAAATTAAAACCAAAAGTTACATATTTGTATCCATATGAAAGAAAACATTATAAATATTATAATAAATATAGTAACATGATGTATTTTTTTAACATAAAATTATATTAATAAAATTATCAATATAAATATCCATAAAATTTCAATACCATTAACAAAAAATTAATTAAGTTAAAACCTATCATATCCAATTATGTCAGGGTATTTTTTTGGTTTATGAGCCTTATCTAATTATTTTAACGTTATTTGACTTGTTTTACCCTTACTGATGTGAAAAATATTTATCGAGATTAATATTCAAAATGAAAAAATTGAACTATTTAAAAAATTTGAACCTCCTAATTCTATATTTGGAATCTATTTACCAAACTTAAATATTTTTATGGGGTTGAAATATTTCAAATATATATTCCAAAAAATCAATGAAAAATGGTTTTTCGAAAAAATAATTTTTGAGCCTAAAAAATAAATTATAAAAAATCAAGTAGATGATGTATTCTTATGTACATAATTAAATTTATATAATTATATTTTACTTAATTTAATTTATTATCACAATCAAT
Source organism: Viscum album (assembly GCA_963277665.1). NCBI lineage: Eukaryota > Viridiplantae > Streptophyta > Magnoliopsida > Santalales > Viscaceae > Viscum > Viscum album. The sequence continues at coordinate 780,417,553 of OY728158.1, forward strand.
ACATAATATTACTTCTTAATTTCCTAATTTAATAAAATGATATGAATGTTCTAAAAAAATAATATTTTTTCACTACACTGTAAATATTAAATAATTTTATAAAAATACCCAAAATTCATCCTAATATAATATTTAAACAATTAAATATAAATTATATACATTACATCAAGTAAAATTTATTAAAATTTATTAATTAAATTAAATAGCGACAAAAAAAATGTATAAGTAACATTTTTCAAGAAAACATAATTTAAAAGAAGAAAATAAATTTTACTAATATTGATTAAATATTTGTTGTGAACAAATCAATAAATTATAATTATCTAAAAAATATTCATATTTTAAATAAATTCGACATTCTTATTAATTTATTCTAATATTAAGAAAGGTTATAATTACCACATTTAAATAATATTTATCATATAATATCATAGTTACATTAAAGCTCGTGGTTGACTGTTTCACAAGATATCCATCATAGTATTATTTGAAACTAAATATTCATGGTGTAATGATTAGGATTTTTTAGTAATAAATTAAAAATCAATATAGGATTTTTCTTACAACCATTGTTAGTTATTAGTTAAATGTTTTTATTTATTATTCTCACTTTTATTTATTAACATTAATTTATTATATTTATGCATATAAATATTTTAAAAATACAGACAGTAAATCATAAATTCCAATACTAAGGTTAAGTATTTTTTATTTTTCTTCAAAATTCATACATTATAGTAAGTATATCTTAAGGGAACATTCATATTTCTTGTATTACATCAATAATCACCCATATTAAATATTTTGAAATCATTAATACTTTATAAAAAAAATTATTATTTTAACTGATAACCATCTTGGTTCACATATGGGTTAAGAAAAAGAAGTCTCCTTCCTTCGATTGAATTTCCCTTTATTATTTCACAAAGCATCACCCAACTGGGGGTAATTATATATACTTGGAAATCCATATAATTTATTGTCTACATTAAATCCCCGTAATAAATAATTATGTCTCTTATATAATTATATGTGATCAGAGTGATTTACTTCCTTTTTTAGTAATCATTATGATTTTTCCTTCACATATTTCTTCAATAAATATTATTAAACCCACTTAATTTTCATGAGTTTGATTGTTCTTGTGATTTATGTATAGTTTATTTTCCTCATGTGTCATGTATATATTTTATTTCCCATCTTGGATTGGTGGGATCATAATTACATAGCATACCAATGCATTTGGAAAATATTTATATCTCATGATATGTTCTATAATGTTCTAGGGAGTGAAACAATTCTAATCATGAATTATTCTTATGATTTCATATCTAATATTTTTTTACATGATTATTATTCCATGGTATTATGACTCCATTTCTTTATAAAATGTATCCATGATTACGATCATTCTACTTTTGATATAATGATATGTATATTGGATATCATTTTATGATTTATTTATATGTTAATTCCCTTACGATGACACCATTCACACCATTCCCCTTATATATTTTCATAGAGTATAATATGATGATTTAGAAGATATATGAGAGTTAGGATCACTGTATGGAGTTTTAATAAATTATTATCTTTTTTACATTAACAAAACACACATATGTGTCAATTTTCAAAATATCTATATCCATGGATTGTATTGTCGTCAATTTAAATTATAAATTGTTAATTAATAAGGGTTTATGTCTTCTATCAATATAAATAAATTCATATACAATAGTAATCATAAAGGTGAATGAAATTTTAGTTCTATCACATTGAGAAGTGGTGCTAAAATTATATCCCACGAAGTCTGAAAACATCAACTAATACCCATTGAGGAAGCCCCTTAATCAAAAGGTCTATCATACTATGTGATACTCTATTTAAAATATAATTCACCTATAATGGTTAATTCTAACCAATGAAATAAGAATATTAATTAATGGAATAGAATATAGTATTTTAGGATGATCTCACTAGTCCTAGAGTACTGTTACCATTTTAAGGAAAAATATATCTAATAGGACACATGAAATTAAATTTGACATGGTTATATTAGACACTTTTAGGAAATTTAATGTTAACCTTCCATTTCCTAGTTTATTAAAATATATTCTCAACACTTAAAAAGCATTGAATGAGTTTCAAACTCATACTAGGATGGTTAAAATAATAGTATGAGTAAATTTGGGGAGAAATCCTTATAGCCTAATTTAATTTCTTTAATTTGACTTGTTTATATGCACATGAAAATTCAAAATACCTTACACTATTACAATATTCTAGTTCATTTATTATATATTCGATCTATTTAACATTTTAAATGTGATGCATCACATGATATACACTACTTTAAATGTTGTAGTGTTGATGAAATCATACAATATTATATAGATATCTACTAATATAAATACTATAATAATTTATTTTATTTGTATATAATTTCAAGCGTAGAAAATATCTATATAATATTAATACGTCAGACATGAATGATGATAAAACACGTAATCACTCAATAGTAATTTTAAAAATTCCATATTATGAAAATATAAAATTAATTATTAATTATCAAATTGATTAAAAATCAATGAAATTTGGAGTGGTGTTATTTCATGTTATAATATTTTATTTAATGTGATACCCAAAATATGACCATTCTTCTTTTCATTTTACAGTAATTGATTGGATTTTTTGAGATATTTCTCCCAAATTTTTATGTTTTATAATTTCCTAAAATAAATTAGGACAAGATCATTAATCATGTTATCATATATGAATTAATGATTGTACTTATAAATATAATAGTGACAGTGCATTCATATTTAAAAATGTGATTAATTATTTTCACGTGATTCAATATAATTTTGAAAATTGTTATCACATAAAATATAAATTTATTATTAATTCATTAATGATTATTATTTAGAGATAAAATACATTTAAATGATATTTTTGATGAATATGGGTTGAGTATAATTAATTTAGTTTATTATATGGTAATTTTTATCAACTATCTACTTAATTTTGAAAATAAATCACTATCTAATAACATGAAATGGATATTTTTTAATTGAAATATAAATTTAATCAAATTAATAACAGAGGACATGAATTATAATAAAAATATAATATCATTTATTTTCATATATTGAATATGTAGGCCTTATGATTAAATTTAGTAAATATTTTATAAAATATTCCATCACATTAGAGTTTTAGGAATTGTTTAGGAGAAGATAATGAACTATTTTATTAGGATGAATAAATATTTATCTCTACACTTTTATAGATTTAAAATAATGACGAAGACACATTACTAAGATCAAAAATAATATATTAAAGATAAATTTGAAACTAATTTATCAAAGTTATATTTTCAAAATTAGGCTTATATTAATATAACAAATGTTTGAATGTGAAGAGTTGGTTTTGAATATGGTTTATATTTAATTAATTATCATTAGAAACTATATTAATTCTTAAAATATTATTTGAAATAAAAGATATAATTTTATTTTTTTTGATCATATTTGTAGAGTTTATCTAAATTCTGTAATTTCAACATTATATATGAGTATTCATATTATTTTCATCCTCGCATTGCATTAATTGACTTAGAGAAAACTATAACAACTTATTCGTTTGAAAATATTCACTATGGATTAATTTTTTCGGGTTATGTAATTTTATTATATCATTACAATGCTATTATATGAGTTTATTTTGATAAATTATATGTTTTAAAAAATTTTAATTATTAATTCAATCCATATAAAACATTCATTGAAATTTTTTTAAATATTATGTGATTTGTTATTTAAAAAATGAAAATAGAATAAATTTTTTCATATCATTAAGAAGTTCGGTTTTATGATTGATTGTGGAATCGTTCATTTCCATGTGAATTTTTAAATTTCAATTCATGGTTATATGTCCATATTTTATATCATATATTATTTTTGTTATTTTAATAGTGTAAGAGTGTTTTGATCATTTTGGGTACATGTTTGATTTTAGAGAAATATCATTTATGAATTTATTTTAATTATTCTATTTATATTATGGCTATTTCTAAAGTAATTTTTTTTATAATTAGTATAATATTTAATTTTATGAGTTATTTATTAATATCAACACTCCACACATAATTATACAATATCAGTTGGTCATTAATTTTAATATTATAACTAATGAATAAAATGTTTTTTTTGGTGTATTTATATCATAATGAATTTATTAGATGTATCATGTTATATCGTATAATTTTTTACAATTTTATTATACTATGTATAATCAAACTAAAAATGAGAAAGAACAATATGATATTGTGTTCTTTCAACAAAAGATAAAATCTTAATTTTTATGATTAAAGGTTGTTTGTCTCGATTATTCTATTTTCATTAAATATATTTCAATGAAATTATATGTCAATATAAGGATTATTATATAAGTTATAATTCATCATTATTATAGTATTTTAATAAAATATGGATTCGGAACAAAATAATTAATATAAATCCATCATAGTAGGAATCATAATGTTGTTGTAATTGAATTGTCAGATTATCATCCAATTATAGAAACCTTTATATATGAATAATTTTAAGTTGTGTAAGGATAATTACTTTATATTAAAATATTTTTTGACTATATGATTTTATATTAGATTGCTCAATTTTTTAACAAACCAAATAATATTTTTTTTATAGTGATTATTTGAATTATGTTTTAGATGTCATGTATTATTATCACATCAGTATTGAACATATTATTATGAAATGTGGGATTGATATTGAGATACAAATAATTCTTATGTTATTATATGAAAATACTTATTAAAGGAATTTTTATTATTATATAATAAAAACTTTTTATTTTATTTTGGATTATAATAGTCACATATTAAAGAATCATATGATTATTTCAAAGTTTGTTCATAATATTAATTTTCAAGGAACATATCCCCAAGAAATGTATTATTCTTATAAAATTGTCTATTTTTAGTCATCATTGGTATCTAGTGTTTTATTTTATTTGGAACATTTCCCAATTATTTGCTATATATATATACATTCTTTTAATATAGAATTTTATTCCATGCGAGTTAAGGAAATTTTGATTATAGAAGATGATGCTCATGTTGTAGTTTGGTTTGTGATATATAATATATGATATGGTTTTAAATTTTTATGGGTTAAAATAGTGATCAAAGGAATCATCTCTATAACCAAACAATTAGATATATTTTTCAGAAAATATGAAGTGAACCATAAGGATTATAAAATATATAATTAAAAGAATAATTATTAAGATAATGTTACTATTAGTTAAAATTATAAAATTTTATAAAAGTTGGCTCCAAAATGTATAGGGTACTGGATTTCAAAATTAGATAATTCATATCTTGATTATCATTTAGAATTAATGAATTAATCTAAAATATATCCATATAGGATTATATTGTGGAAAACATCTTATTTATCAGGTGAACATTGATATAAATATTATTGGGATATTAACAGTAAAAATTTTGAGATTAATAAATGTATACAATAAATAAATTCTTTAGTTATATGAACATAATGATATAAAAATAATTTCATATATAAATTCCTATTTGTATAAATAAATGATCAATGATATTCAAGAAATGTTTTTTATGTAGAGCAAATTTAATGACAAAAAAATCGTTAGAGTTCAATTCAAGGATTATGATTTATTGTAGTCATGTTTTTTCTCATTGAACTTTTATTTTATATTATATAAATATTTTGTAGTTAGATACATGATTTATTTGGATGAATCTAAGTTATATAAATTAATTTTAATAATAATATATAGGAACACGTTATATAAAATAAAATGGAGTCCCCAACACTAGAGTAGTTTAAATTCAAGTTAATAGTTATATATTGTAAATTGGTATTTTTATTCCCATTAGAGTGTTTATTCCTTATTATTATAAAATATTTTACTATATTATATTATTTTCTTATTCAAATGGAAAGAACAATTTATATAATTTAGAAAACTAAAAAATTTAATGGTTTTGAATAATTAATTTCTTATTTCATTTATATTTTTATTATATTTTTTTGTATTTATTTTTATTCATTTATACTTATTAAATAAAATTTAATTTATAATTATTATGTCCATTAATTGAATATATAGATTTTAATGTTTGATAATAGTATGATTGATGATATAAATTATATGGTAGAATTAAACATGATCTTTTTTGTGAATTTTGATCGACTACTGGATCCATATACACATGTTTGGTATATTGTTAAACTTATTGTCTTGATAGGTACACAATTACATTTTATATATTTATAAAATTTACTTTTTTTATTTTCAATTATGTTAATATAATCTAGATATTTTTATAAAACATTTTAGAATATATTTTAACATGATAGATATTTATAAATTATTAAGAAATTTTATTTATAGAGATGTCATGAAAACTATTAAACTCACAATGGTTTTTAATATAATTTAATTAATTAGATAAATTAATAAACTTTTATGAGACCACATCACATGAATATTATCTATGTCTACCATAAAATCTACTAATTCATGGTAATAAGGAATGAAAAATGTTGGGAGTGAATTTGTTAACGTATTATTTAGAAGAAGATGAAAATTCACATAATGACGAGAATATTATTATATATATTTTCTCTGAAAATAAATAAATATTTTTACACTAAAAATTTTAAAATAAAAATTATATATTAACAATTGATATAGAAATATAATCATTAAATAATTTTATGTTTCAATAAAAATAAATATAAAACAAGGGTCTATGATTAGTGATACTATAAAAGGAGGATGAGTGGTCTCTCCCAATTTAACATACTGGGTTAAGTGGTATACAATAGTATAGTTAGGGCTGTCGAATCAACAATGACCTAAGACAAAACCAAAGACATCGAAATTATATAGAGATATATTTTTTATATGATGTTTCCTTCTTTTGATTGATTCAATATGAGTCAAATGAACAATTTGATAACTAAGTGAATATAATTTATTAGAAATGGTTGATCATAGGTTTTTACAAGTAATAGATATTGATGAATAGAGAACAAAAAAATTGACACACCAACAATGTGTATATTATTTGAAAAATATTATATTGAATAAGTTTACATATTATGAAAATTATATTAACATGTTATCATTAATAATATAATATTAGAAGAAGAATATTTTTAATGAATAAACTAATTTGATAATAATAACAAATATTAGAGAAATTGAACATGCAACAAAAACTAGAATAGTATCATTTTGTTGCAAAAAAATTATTCATACTAATTATTCACCACATTTATCATATGAAGTAATTTATAGAACAATTAGTTTAGAATCATACATTCCAATTCATCCTACTTAAATATGGTAGTAATATTTTGGAATAAAGTAAATGGATGGTGTTCTTTTCCAACCATGAAAAAAATAGGAGTGATCATGCATTCACCAAAAAATGGTGTGAAAATGAACTTGTAGATGGATAGTTTGGTTGGTAAATATAATATTGAATTAAATCATAATATTTTACTCTATCATATTTCAAAATTGCATATACTTTTGATATACAATCTCAAATTCATTATCAAAACGTCGAGTTTTCATTTTGGGACATCTAATTTGGACTATAATTTTATCGTCCACTTAGTAATCCAATATCACACCATAATGGGGGATGAGCCCATAAGGGGAATTAGAGTGATAGGGATCACTCTCACCTCGGCCTCATTTCTACATCCCGGACCGGCTTAGCTTCCCTTTATGGATGGCTGTTCTTGGTGATGTCTCCTCTTCCGCGGTGGTTTCGTGCGACTTTGGGGATCAGATGTCTCAACATCGCACATTGTTGTCATCTTCTCTTTCCCAACTCCCCTTACATGGATAGGGTTCCATGGTGTCGTGGCATATAATCATAGGTCGAGATCTACCTATTGTTTTTGGTGTCACCTCTTTGTTTCCAGATATTCGCATATGGTGGTTGAGCGTGGAATCTACGAGAGTTTTGGATGGCGGCGATGAGATTTTGATATTTTTTGCGGTAGGGATTCTTCCTGGATTTCTGGTGATGGTTTGATTTTTTTATTGAACTTTGAATTTGTTTTTGTTTGGGATGGATTTGTTTTGTTCAAGCTAATGGGTTCTCACTTCGGGTGTTGACTCGGCGGTAATGATTCGACGGATGCTGGGTCGAGTTAGGGATCGTTTATCTCCTCTTGGAACTAGTGAAACCTTATGTGGGGTTTGTTTTTGGCGATTTTTGATTCTTTGTGAAGTGTGAGGTTGGTGTGCGATGCTGGTGATGGACTGAGTTTTTTGGAAGGGCTACAACGATGAAAGAAGTTTACTGAGGTTGGATAGTTTTTCTATGGTTTTTTTGTTTCGGTCACTAGCTCCGACGATGGGATATGACAACAACGATATTTATGGTTTTGATGTTTTCGAAGTTCTACTGATGGTAAGAAGGTGATGATGGTTTCGGGGGCGTGGCTCGAGGAGGCTGATTGTGGATCCATGTCCCGAGTTGGTTCGTTGGCCACGTTTTGAATTTTGAATCAAACATGAATTTTGTCTATGCGGTTTTTGGATTTCAGTGATTTGTTAATATCGTGTATGGTTCCCGAACACCAAAAAAGAGGTTTTCAAAATCAAATAAAAATATAATTTTCAGTCAGTATCACAACATAATTCAATAAATTATCAATTTCAATTTCTTAATTAAACGTTCCTCATTATATCATTTGTTAATATTTTAAAATTTTTCTTTATTTTTTATTTATCATGGCTACAACATTCATTTAATTGGGCTGTTATATAGTTCTCTTCACCCGTTACATTTTAGATTGAAAGTCCAAAATGGTGTTCCACTAATGCGAATCTATAATTTATTCAGAAGGAATAAATATTCTCCAAAATATTATAAAATAACATTGAAATATCAAATTAAATGAGATATTGGAGGGTGATTTATATGTTTAATAACAATAAAATTAGTATTTTAAAATTCAAGAAAAAATTACATATATCATTTGAAAAGAATAAAGTTTTTAAAAATTCATTAAAATCGATATTTTAAAAAAAATTACAAACCTGAAAATAAAAATTAATACAAGTATGATATCTTATTTATGTGTTGAATTAAACCCCCCAAATTCTATTTTTTTGACCCTGAGATAATCTTATCCCAAAATAATAAAAATAGTATTTTAATTCAGACAACATTTTAACAAACAATGCTCATGAATTTTCATCATACCCAATAATCATGAAAACTAAAAAAAATATATTAAACATATAGGATCAAAATAAAATCCCATTCCCAATTCACAATTTTTTTTTCAAATTAATAGTAAAATTTCTTCCAATTTCAATTAAGAGTAATTTTTTTTGTGATTTACAACAGACAGGGGGTTTTATTTTTTATCAAGGTAGAAATAATTGAATTTATATGTGGAATTAAATTTTAATCCTATGATGATTATTCATCATTTTTTATTTTTTATTTTTTATATTGACATTTGTGCACGAAAATAGATGTTTCACTCATTCAATGAAACCCCTAGTACGATACATTCTAAATCACACCCATGCTCAAAAATAATAAAGGGAACCAAGTGAAGCTTAGAAACTCACGTATCATATAATGTTAAACAAGTAAATAAAAGTAATATTTTTAAAAATTGTGATAAAATTAAAAAAAATTGGATTAAAAACTATGGATTCATGATTTCCAAGTTCTAACATCCACACATTATGTCAATCCATTACTCTATATATGAAAATTAATGTTTCATTATTTTCCATTTTTTGTCTTTTTTCATTCTTGAGTACTAAAAAATATTAAAACTATAATATACCATTTGATATTTATTATGGAACCCCTAAAACTATAAATAAAACTCTACAATGTGAAGAACATGAATTTACAATTTTTTTGGTAAATTAATGACAATAGTAGTACTAAAAAAAGCCTTCCCACATCTGCACCTTCCAACAATTATTTTTGTGAAATGAATGTGTACTAAAATAAAATTAATGGGATGTTAAAATTATTCTGTAATTAGTTTAAATGATTTAAAATTAAATTTTCAATTAAAAGATTAGATAATTTTATTTTTTATAAAACTTATTCCATTCCCCATAGACACACAAAATTAAAATTTTCATTGACAATCTAAAAATTTATTTTTCCTTCTATTGACATGAAAACTTAGAATAAAACAATCCGTAGTGTTTATTAATAAGAAACTATGTAACAATTTCACATGGTAACTCTATAAATAATTCCACATCTAATATAATTGATCAATTTATCTCAATGCCTTTCAAAAACACATCATTAATTATAAAATATTGTGTTTGAAATTTTTAATGAAAATGGTGTTGATTAAAATGCATAATGTTTTTTATTCCAATGACTCTTACTCACCAATACAATTAGAGTCACAATGAAAATGCATTGATGTTCCAAAAAAGAATAAAATAGGATAAATAATACATTTTAACTTTATAACATAATTAATTGAGTCAATTTATAGGTAGAAGCATGGTTTCCTTTGAGAGAGAACTTTGGCTAATATTGGTATTAATAAATGGACCATTTATTTATCAATTTTTTCTAGTGTATAGATTGTATCATTTAAGTCATAATAACTATAGTTCTTATTAAATTATTTATTTAATGATATTATCATATGAATATTTACATCAATGATTTGACCACTAGTTGGATATTAATTATCTACTATGAAATCAAGAAACACATGGGGCACTATATAAGGACATGATCATCAAGACCATAACATAACTAGTTGTAAATGAAATTAAGTACTATAAAATATCACGTATTTTCCCACTTCATAGAGTTTGGATTGAATATTCCTTGATTTTTTAGGCTTTAACTATTTCTTTAATATTCTTTTATTTTCATTATATTCTATCCTAAGTTCCCCAATTAAATTTATGTGTGAATTCCCCATTATCCTTTAAAAAGAGTAATCGAAATTAAATTTCTTTATTCCAAAAATTTTATTCTCAATTAAAAATATTATATGATATTATTTAACTTATACTAATAAATACGGTTAAATGTGTTGGATATGTTTTCATGTATTATGATATATAAAAAAGGAAACCAAGAGCTTATCAGTCCAATTATTTCTAGAGGGAATGAAGGTCTTATTTCAATTTTTTTCATTTACCATATATTTAAACTCATATTGACCATTGGATTTAGGGTGGTAGGAAATAAATACCTTCTAGGAGACCCCATACTTCGAACTGAGTGTCAATAAGAGACAATTAGAGAAAAGGATTCCATAATCACAAAATATAGCCTTATAAATTCAATATCTTGAAATGAAGTGATCATTTTAAAAAATTATCATTACATGATAGTAATTATATATTGTGGGAATGGAATAATCCCTTTTGATTCATAATTTGTATCTATAACGATGTAGATAGAACCATAACAATTTTGGATTCTCCTCATTAAATAAATTCTCTACAATTCAATGAATTTAACATCCAAAATGTGAATAAGGATAATTAGATTCTTTTTGGTCATGGATCTTACATGTTGACATTGAGGGAAAAAATCAAAGATTATATAGTAATACTTATAAATTTTTTTATTGAACAAGAAAATATTTAATAGTATTATTGTATTTATTTATTTTAAAGTGACTGACAGGTTCCTATTTATGATAAAATTTTAGAACGACATCTTGTTCAGCCTCTAGAACTCATATTCAATTTATTTAAATGTGAAAGATGATATATAGTCATTGATCATAAAAAACATAGTGTTTGGAATGGTAAATAAATATCCTCATAATATAAGTCACTAAAATTATATAATTACACAAAACCCAGTAGATTTATATAAATGTACACCTGATGTGCTCACTCAAGGAGTAAAGGTTCTCACAAGGAAATTAATTAGACATAGAATTGCGGGATGAGTTTATTTTATAATTCCATCCTATATTGTTTATCAGCTTCCAAATGTTCAAAACCAACTTTATCTTCAATATATTTATCAAACTCTTATAGAATAAGCACCCACCAAATCAATGTATCCATTTAATATTGATTTTGTTGATGGTATTTCAACATTGAGTGATTAGTGAAAACAATGATGGGGATCATAATAATTTGATATAAAATCACATAATGTAAAGGATAGAATAATATATTATTTCTTAGTGATGGTGTTGTTTATTTGACCATAATTCAATGTTTTCTTGTATAAACCATGATAAATGATATTTAATCACAAAATTGTGATATTACGAATCAAAAAACAATGTCACTCACATCGGTCATGATTTAAAAATGGAATATTTCAATTGGGAGAATTCATAATGGGTGAAGATATAAGAGATGAGTTGGTTTTAAGAAATTTTTAAAAAATAATATCCATCCAAGACAATATAGAATCATTCACAAAGAAGAAAATGGTGTAGGGAAATGAATATGTTGTTTAAAATGAATATTTTATATAAACCATAATATTTTATGAACATCCTCACTTATTTTTCTGTTTTTGTGGATGGAAGTGAAATATGATATTAAACAAGTATTTATAGAATTCAATACCTCATCCAGATACCAGATGGCCGATACATATCCTTCTATGACCTTGAAATGTAATTTTTAGATTTGAATATGAAATTATTATCCTCAAAAATTGACAATATCCATTCATCATTTCCATGTAATATAATAAATGTATCCCTAAATTTAGAAAGTCAACTATAATAACATCTAAAAAATCTCCACCATGCCATTGAAGATTCTAATCAAGAATATTTTTGGTGTTACATATCCAAAAAATAATGTACTTGATGAAAAATGATTCATGTTTAGGGGTGTATGTTTTTTTTATAATCTATTAATGAGAATACCATCAAATTATACACTTATAATCTATCAATGATTTAGTATATCTCATGAACTCCCACTCATTTAAGGAAATAATTCTTGACGGGAAATAGAAGGTAGTCTTTCTTGGTGAAATTGTTTTCTTTATTAAAGTTAATACATGCTCAAAATCTTTAACATATCCTTGTGGGGAGAATATCAATATCCCAATTTGTAATGATGGTAATTGTAGACATCATATTAGAAATTATGATTAGTCTTAGCCACTATAATACTACAATATAGCATATAATACACAATTCCAAAAAGATTAGAGGTTTTTTTCTTTAAACACCCATGATATTGGGATTAAGTATTTTTTGTGGTTTCCTCCAAGGCTAAGAATAAAATTCAAGAATATTCCTTTGGGATTTAATGACTGGTAAAATTCTAAGAATATAAAACAGGGTATATCTAATTATATTCTTGTTCCTTATCATTACATCCATAAGTATTCTCACATATTTGGATTATAGGGAAAATGATATGACAATAAGAATGTTTTGATTTTACCTTTTTAATTCATATGTTAATGTTATAGGTAATAACATAAATTTGATATCATGTTTGAAATTTATTATTCTTGACTAATAAGTTGAATCAATATCATTATCTTCTTCAAATATTATTGAAAAAAATAGTTGGTTTTGAATAGATGTTTCACTCACTAAATTGGCCAGATCAATTTTTGGAATAGGTATAGATTCAATGTTTGTTATATATGTAATGGTTTAATTCATTGGAGATAAAAAAATTATATAAGGATATATCTAATATAAATCAAAACAAGGATACAAGTTTACCTCATTTGAAAAAATGGAATCCAATATCCTATTGAATTCAACATGATGGAAAAATTCATGTGTTCATTTGGTTCAGTATATAAAAAAAATTCTAATTTACAACATGAATCTCATCATCATCATAAATTTAATAGTTTTCACTTCAATTTTTTTATCTATTGTTTTTCTGAATGTTATGGACACGTTCAAATTCCTTAATTGAATGAAAATGGTTATTATTTCTAGGAACTAATGTTGAATTAATTTTTAATTTTTTTTCATTTTAATATTAATTAATTCTTTTGAAGTTTAATAAATTCACTATTGTAGAAACTTTTTTCATATTTCATTTGAATATCCCTTAATTACCCCTTAATAACCATAATGATTCAATTAGTATATTGATGTGTGATAGATTTTGGTTGGAGTTCCTTGATACCAACCTGAAAATACACTACATATGGAATGAGGTTCCCACAGGATCCTAGATCACAACATGATTTTAAAATATTATTGAAACACCACAAACCCTAGTATCCTAGAGTTAATGGAAACTTTATTAAATTTTCATAATAGAAAATGAATAAAATTATCAATGAGAAAAAATCAATTATATTTTAAAAACATGTTACATACATGAACTATTAAATTAAAAATAAGATATAGAATACAACATGTGAAATCCTTTTATAACAAAATTATTCATCTCAAAAATCCCTACATATCGAACATAATATATTTATTGGCATCTTGGGGATACATAAAACCTCAAAAAGAGGAGATATCAAAATCTATTAGTGGATATGTATAAATTAATATGTTACAAATAAATAAGAAAAATCAACATGGAATGTAAAATTATTTAATATACATTCCATTTCAACTACACCTAATAATGAAATAAATCCAGAGATAATATTACTTTGAAAATATCATGGACAGTAATGATTAAAATATTATTGAAGGAAATGATTACTTATTAAAATCCATGAACTCATACATTATGTCACCTCTACCCTCATGACATAACACAAAATGGTTTAAAACAACTAGGTACAAACAAAATATTTTTTTTCTAACATGATCTATACTACAAAGAAATTTAAAAAGATTGTTTAAAACTATGGGGTACAATCAAATTAGGTTTGACTAACATATTTTTATCATGAGTCATAGTGATGAAGAGAGGGGTTATCTATAACCAGTACCCATATGTGTCATTTATATAGAACGAATTTCTCATATGAAGTAGTGAAAAAAATAAAAATAATAATTTTTTATTAAATCTAAAACAATTGTTTTTACAAATTTTACCATTTAATAAACATAATCCTAAATCAACTAGAGTAATTTGGTGAATGGTATGAAAATGTACATCCCTAGTCTAATTTCTCATAAAATATTTAGTAAAATATATTATATCATATCATAATATATCAACCGAAATAAATCATGAGATTCAACCAATGATTTTGACATAGATTAAAATAAAAAAACATAGAAAATTGATAAAATATTGAGGAAAATACCCTTTCCCACTTTGAAAATTACTAATGCTTATAATCCCAAATAATTATAAAATAATAACATTCTTTGTATATATCATTGTAAAACTATAAAGGATGATTTGAAAAGTTAAGGAATTATGATAGTTGGAAATTCAACTCATGACTTTTTAGTTAAATAAATGTTCATTTTGTATTTTTCTTTATTAAAATTCACTACGAACATTTTTTAGAAAAAAAAAATACACACCTTACAAACCATTTTGTAAAAATTAAAGCATGAGTAAAACTGTAAATAAATAATCATAAGTGAAAGTAAAAAATATTTTTAGAATTTGTTTTAGGAAACTTGGTCTTCAAATAAAAGATGTGTTTAAGGGAATCTTTAAAAGGAAAATTTTGAATTAATTTCCCTCAAAAATATAATATCATTGAAGTGAGAAATAAATAAATGAAAAATTTGAATATTCAATGTTCAAATACATAAAAAATTATAAATAAAACCTAATATATTCAAAATTCATTTCATAATTAATCTTAGAACAACATAATCAAGGAAATAAATGTATAAACTAAAGAGCTGAAATTAGGTTAACAAATATCTTATGTCACACATCCCTTTAGTTTTTATACATTAACCACATGTATAAATATTCAAAGAATAATATTAATTAAATCTAAAAATATAATAATATTTATAAAATTTTATATGATCCTTCAATAACATATTACCTCATTAATAATATTTCATTATTTTCATTGTTTCATGTGTGTTCATTTCTTGGCTTCATGGTTGATTCACTTCAATATAATGATGGTTGTAACTTTCAAATTCAAATAAACCCCCATAAGTAAAATGAAATGGTATTCATGAACATATATTTTTTTAAATGGTCCCATATATCCTTTATCTTTTAGATATGATGATGATTCATTTGATGAAATGTTAATAATAAATGTTCAGTTTATTTTTTTTTCAATCATCAAGAGATAGTAACATTTTATTTAATATTATGTCTATATATTATCTCCTAAACATGAAATAGATATCATGTATTTGTTATAATCTTATTTAACTTGAATAATACATTTATTACGAAAGTTTAGTAGTTTTATGTCTGCTATATAAGTTGGGCTGGAGCACATATGTTCTGTTGGTAATATCCCTACTGTTGATCAAGACATTACAGAAATTTTCCTAGATGATTTATAAGGAATAAATTCAGAGCAGGGGTAGATATTAAAATTGATGTAGTTTAATGAAAATATATTATATCAGTAACTTATTATCATATGGAACCATCAGAGTAGGAAGAGACCAAGAATCATATGGGTGATCTGGTGGAGATGGTATTTGTTTTACCTAGTGTTTTTCCTTGGGTACCACCAGTGCTACGCATTAATAAGTCAAGTGATTCACTTTTATTGTGTGTGGAGTATCAGATTACGAACTATTTAATATTTAATAACATATATAATTTTCCTTTTTGAATTATTTTTTTGATTATTTAAAGGGGGAGTAGTTTTTAAATGTTTATCTTTATCTTGGTTATCATCTTCCCAGGGTTCATGAGTCTGATATACCGATGATAAACATTATGATAAGGTATGGAAATTAAAAATGTATTGTGATGTCGTTCTATTTGACAAATAGTACTGTTGTTATTATGGATTTGATGAATCATATATTCCATAAGTATATTGGCAATTTTTCGGTAGTGTTCATAGATAACATTTTGGATTAATATAGATTTGAGTGTGAGAATGATCCCCATATATGATTTGTTTGGTAAATAATGATAAGTCATTATTTATATGGAATGGGTTTGAAATGAAACTTATGGATCAAAGAATTTATGTTATAGGGTCACATGATATCTGAGCATGAAGAATCAGTTTACCTTGAGAAAGTGATAACTATCTTTTATTAGGATGATCCACAAAATGTCATTGAGATTCTTAGTTTTTATTATATTAATAGATACAATCAACATATTATCATGTATTTATAAAAATGGGAATCACCATTAACTACTTTTAACTAGAAATGGGTGAACATCATTTGTGACCGAATTTTTAATTCTTGTTTCGACAATCAGAAAATACAAATGACATCAGCTCCTATTATGATCTATCTAGAGCCAAGTAAGGGGAATGATGTTTTATATTACGATTATGTCTCTATTTTGGGTAATTTTGATATTTATAACGATCATGTGGTAGATTAAATCTCTCATAAACTTCTATCACGTGTGAAGAGTTATCACATTCATGATTTATTCCATGTCATAGTTATGAATTATATTATGTGTGGAGACACAATATTTTTGGGGAGAGTTTCACAGTATTTTAAAACAATATGATGTTAAGAAATATATTTTCTCACAAATACATAAATCTCATAAATAGGTGGTTGGTTGAATAACATCAGACATTTGACTTTGATATGAAAAAAACTGAAGGGAATGGTAATGTTATTTCAAATTCTATTAGTAGGAATGTGCCGTCACAAGGTGTTTTGAAATTGAAGGAAGAGTTAATCCTTATTGGGGGTTTTTAGTAGCTCCAAATTTATTATATAGAAGATTATTTATGAATGGTTCAAAATAATTATTATTTACCTTCTACTCTCCTTGATTATATTTTGTATGTTCAGTAGTATAATGACTAGTATAGTGTAATTAGAGAAACCCTATATGACGGGGTTACCATATCAGGATGGAAACACTATTTAGTTTGTATTATTAGTTTCATAAATTGGGTTTTCATTCGAATGTCTGTGAAGAGATCAGTTTTTTTCAACTATACAAGATCATCATGAACAATTCATTCAGGAACTACAATGATGTATTATGACATTAGATAGTGATTATGGTGGCTAATAATGATGCATGAAATTTATTATTTTTTCATACTATTAAAATTGTTAAAAATAAATGTTGATCATTTGAAAACATTTAGTTGGATTCACTCTATTATAGGGGAAATTTAGAAACGGGATGAGGATTCCATGTATTTATCTAATGTATTACCCTAAAATATACAAGTAAAAATGATATTTAGAGAGTGATTGATCATTTAAAAAAGGATACTTATTTTATCCTGACCAAAAACACCTGAAAATATGAAGTTATAGGTATGCTGTATGTGTTAGAAATTTTGAGGATACACGGGGTTCCTTCGGTTGTTGTTTTAGATAGGGAATCAAGGTTTACTAAAATGCACTATAGATTTT
The DNA here is from genome assembly GCA_963277665.1 of Viscum album. Lineage (NCBI taxonomy): Eukaryota > Viridiplantae > Streptophyta > Magnoliopsida > Santalales > Viscaceae > Viscum > Viscum album. The sequence goes on from OY728158.1 coordinate 780,436,047, forward strand.
TCTAGGAGGTTATGGGGACTCATGTAAGATTCTATACACCTTATCATCAATAGGAAACCATCCTAAAATAGGGTGATATTCAGATTTTGGAGGACATGGTACTTGTCCATGTCTTATATTTTAGTGAATCTTGGGATAAATTTCTGGTATTGGTTGAGTATTATTATAACAAAAAATATAATTCAACAATTATAATGTATAATTTTGAGTATTTGTATAGTTTTCCATGTAGTAAAATACTTTATATTGTAGATGTGGATGGAGTTTCTTTGGTAAAACCATGTTTGGTTTAGGTGACATATGTGAAGATTCAGGATATATGAAAGCATCTGGTTTTAGAAAAAAATTGGTATATGTCTTACATGGAACTATAAAATCAACCATTTTATTTTTTCATATGTGAAAAATTATCTCTTGGAAGTTTCTCCTTAGTTAGGTAATCATCATATTTAAAAATAAGGAATGTTGGCCCTGATATATTCTACCATTTTAGGTCATTGGGAATCTTGGGAAGGTTACTTATACTTTTGGATTTCCAGTTCCATTGAAAACTATTCATGATGTTTTCCAAGTATGACAACTTATAACATTCCATCTTGATACATAAAATGTATTGAGTTCAGAATATATTTAGTTAATGCTAGATGTTCCAATCATTGAGTTCCTAGTTGTGATATTTGACACTCATGTGAATGTATTTAATGGGAATTCAATTCCATTGGTCAGAGAGTTTAGATAGCATAGAAAATATTATCATAAGAATTTGGAGTTTAGTTCATTGAATTCAGATCAATAGCGTAATATATGAAACAAAATACAATATTCTATATGACATATCAAGGACGTAAGTCTTATAGTTGGGAATTTGCAACATCTTATTACCCGCTTTCATGTAATTCCGTTTTTATCTTGTTTTCCACATTAATTAGGTGCATCTTGGGAATCCTAAGGATATAGAAAATTTTCTACAAAAATTACACAATATTAGGGGATATATATTTATTTTAATTAATGGAATATGGTTATAAATGTGTTAATGGTTAGAATAATTTCTCTCAAATTTCAGAGAACTCTCAAGTTTGTTTCCTTTTTTTGTTATAATATAGATGTTATTATTTATTATGAGATATTACATAGTCTTTAAATTAGTTATGTGAAAGGCACTTGGTCACTATACATTAGTCATGAACCATGTACAAAAAATTAATGGAGTACACATAGTGTACAGGTAACATTATTTGTAATGATAAAAGTTTAGTTTTTTCAAAAATATGATGAATATTTCTATGTATCTGAGTTCATAGAATTTTATGACATGTAATGGTCTTACATTCTATGTAAATGTCACTAATTTGGATTTTAGAGAACATCAGTAGTTTATTATTAAACAATTCTTCCACATATCACCTGTCTCTCATCCCGTGAATCTTGTTTGGATGATTTGGTAAACATCAATAGACCATGATTGATTCATTCAGTGGTTGATCATGGTGGTGGTTTTAATTCATATCTATGGGTGAGTAATATTTTGTACTTATTTATTTCTTTAATAGTGGTAGTACTGCATCATTGTGTTATCAGATCCATTAACCAGTGTTAATGTTTTTCCTTGAGTCTCTCTAAATCCATTGTGTGTTTATTATTTCGTGGGTCGTTTCCCATGTTGGTTATGGTTTGGAAGGTAAATATTTATGAGGTATGTGTTTTTTAATATTATACTCATTTCCATTTGTGAAATTGAATCAATTCTTATTGGTGTTGATTGATTTCGTTGTTTTTTTGTTGTTTTTGCATTATTCTTGTTTTTATATCCATTTATGGGTGTGTACAATATGAATATAAAAATAATTCATTCCATTTCTAGTTTTTTTCATGAAATATATTTATTTTTTGGTGATAATTATTTTACTATATTAAATTTCATGATATTACTAATTTTTCATGAGCCTAGAACATGGGTTTTATAAAAGAAAGTTTTTTATGTTTTGGAAAATGAATACATTTTTTAAAGTATAATTAAATGTGTATCAAATAATGTTTAGGTGAAAATGATTTGATTATTATGTTTGAATAATAGATCCTATGGGAAGCATTGGGTACATAGGTGAAAGGTATAAAAATTGTTACTTTACACATTTGGTGGCTGTCTCATGGGTATTTCCTCTAATCCCTTGGCCCATTGTTCTAAGGACTTGTTAGAATTTTCAAGGGGAATTTTCTAAATGTTTCTTCTACTCTATAGTTTTGATTAATAAAAATAGTGTTTTGATATGTATATGATTTTTTATGTTAGTTATCAATGTCCTAGCTTTTTTGACCTAGTGTAATCCTTGGAATGATGTAACATGTGTTTTTTCTCTATTGTTTTCCATTACAACCAAGGATTTGATTTTATATGTGAACCATGAATTGGTTTTTATTTATTTATATTTGTTTTCATAAATTTATATAAAATTAATTGAAACTAATCTAGCTTCATTATTTGTAAATGTTTATTTAGTGTAAGTTAAACTATTTTTTCCGTGATTTTGATATAAAATATTATACCTTTTAGATTCTGAGTTTTATTAAACTTTAAGAATTCTTGGACTATTATTAAAAGACATTATATTGAACACCTGGGTTAGATCCTAGTCACCCCGTTAGCTCAAAATATATATACACCTTCAGTGGTGCATATGCCTTCATATGTATTTTGATATAGGGAATTACAGGGTGCCGTAGTGAGGCTGCTGAGTTTTCTATCAGGTGATTTGGGTAGCTTGGGGAGAGATATTGGGACCAATCTCATTTTATCACATTGAGTAGTTTGTTCCTATTTTGAAATCCCTTTTTGGTTGGATTTATACTTATAGCTTGTTTCTACTTTTTATTTTTTGGGTTCCCACTATTTTTATGTCATATATTTATATTTTATATAGAAATATATGTTTTATATATGTTCCATGTTATTGAATTAAGTTGGGTGAAATCATTCAATAATTTTGATTTATGTTGACTAGGTGATAATACCCATCTGTAAGGGATTAGGAACTCCATTTAGGTATGTGGAAGATGAGGTCAGGTACCTATTTGAGAGTGTATTCATGTCGGTTCGTTATAGTGCCCATGAATATTAGCAAAACGGTTTTTTATATTATAACATAAAATGTAATTGATCTATGCTAAATTCAATAAATAGTGGTATGTTTTAACATAAAAAATAAATAAATTTAGAATAAATTTACCACTTACACTATATAATACTTTTTAAGTTTTTTTCTATAATTATTCTCAAGTATATTCTATTCACAAGATCAGGGAATTTATTCTAGAAACTTTTAAATCAAATAAGATCCAATAAATTTAGGTCAATAATTTTTAAAAGAAAATAGAATCAATTTTTGGGTGAAAACCTTGGTTATAAAGCTATAAAATACATTTTATTAGTACTTATTGATTTAATTACAATTGGATCCTAAATGTTCAAGATTTAGGATTGAATTTATTTTACGGAATCCAATTTAATGAGTAAAAAAATTTAAAAATTATCATCTAACCATTTCTTATCAGGAAAATATGAAACAAATTGTTCAAGAAATGTATACATTGATCACATAACAATTTTATCGACATGATTCTCATTTCCAGAATTATGAAGTAAAGGATCTTCCAGGTAAACATGTACTTAATCATTCCTGATCTCTTAAATCATAATACAATTATTTTATATGGTCATTTATGGAAAATTAATTTTATCAAAATTCTATTCCATACCCATAGAAATTGTATTGATCATAGATGTTCATTATATGTTAATAAAATATTTATAATGTATCCCTTAATAGAGAATACAAAAAATTGAATATTAATTTATCTTACAATGAACTGTAATATGCCATATTATTTTATAGTTTAATAAAAGTTATTCTCAGTTTAGATAAAACATTAATAATGATATAATCTATACTATTTGAAACGATAACCCAATTAATAAGTGTTTAATTATGATAAACATTAACCAATGTGTCATTATAAATAATTTATATGGAATTATGTTTTTCTTTATTGTATAAAAATCTAAGAATCAAAATCTCATAAGCTCATACGATTGAAAAAATTTATAATAAGAAAAATTAATTTAATATCAAGTGATGGATCAGATATATTAATATAAAACTTATTGAAATATTGAGTCCATTAGTGAATTTTAAGAATACATAGTTATGTATGATCACATATATCCCCACTATCTTCATTTTCTTTCTTTATATTGATAGTTATCATGAAATAAATCCATTTTGATAAGATTTATCGTAAAATTATTAAATACCCCAATACAAAAATACACATTAATACATTCCAAATATTAAATTATGCTTAACATATTTTAATAATTGAATGAGTAATAATAAAACACTTACACTTGTTAATAAACTAAGATATTACATCTCAGTGAGTCAAAAAATGAGTAGAATTTCATCTTTAATAATTTTACTCAGTTTTTCACCCTTGAGAGAGGAAAAAAATAATTCATAAAATATATTTTTCTTTGATAATTATTCCTTCATTTTCTGGTCATAATTCAATTAATAATAATTACATCTCAATTTTTAATGAGAAAAATGTGTGGAAAAGTAATGATGATACATAATTCAACTATAGATCAACATATGTCAATAGATTATGTTTATCATTGGAGGATTCCCAATAAAATTAAAATAATAATCCACATGAAAAACTATCAATAACAAATCATATAATCTGAATAAAAAATAATTAAAAAATTCCAAGAATAATAATTTACATGTTTTAGAGGGGTTGTAAAGACAACATAAAGAAACCAAAACCTTTTGGGTCAGTAAATATATGACTTCATCCCCCTCATGATAGGTCCACATAAAAATAAAAATATTATTAATTTTATTTATAGTAATATAAATAATAATATAAATAAAAATAACAATAATGAAGGATGGATATAAAAAGTATTCAATAAACTAAATCCTATTGCCAAAAAAATATTATATAAAATAAGAGAGTAAATGATTACACGAATTTCAATATTCTTTCACCAGTATAGATTCAATGAAATTTAATACAGTAGAGTCTTGTAAAAAAACATAATTCAATGTATTTAAGTTGATCCAACATGGTTTATATCATAAATAATTAGTGGACAAATATGAAACATCCTTAAATAGATTGATTATTGAAATACTCATATTGCATCAATTAATTTATAACTTATAAAAGTTAATTCCATAAAATTTTATCTACCAACTATAAAATCCCAAATTCAAGATAGTTTTATTATTTGACTCATTATTAATATTTATCAGTGTGTTTATTGTCCATTATCATAATTACTATTATGAAAATCAATCAATTTAAAATTACAAATCCCAAACAAATATGTTTTTTAATCTGAGCTTGAAAATTTAATTGAAACCTAATAAAACTAATTAGTATGATAAGATAGACGTTTTTTCAAATAACATTGAATAAACCTTTACATATAAATATGATCAAATATAAGTCCTTTTGAAAAAAATTTGATGAGAAATATTGCTTTATATATTTTTTAGTTTACAAAAAAAATCATTGAAATTTCCGTATCAATAGTACATCAACCCCTGTTAGAGATAATATTCATTATGAACACCTAAACAATGAAAGTAAATAACCTGAATCCATAATAGAAAGGGATAAAATATAATTAATTCCCATAATTAATCCTTAAAAATATCTATAAAATAATTCATTATAGTTTCATTATATGAGGATGTTAATGAAATCATTATTAGAATCATTGTCAGACTCCAATTCAACTATGGAAATCATTTTTTCTATTATATATATATATATATGATACATTATATATATTGATATTGATGAAAACTATATTATGATACCCAAATTTGTTATATATATTCTAATTTATACGTTATTTGTATTAATAATGATCATGATGATAAAAATCATAAAATTGATGATTTTATAAAAATATTTATACAATAATATTATGATATTGGTTCAAAATATTTATCTTATGTAAAAATTAAATCACATTTTATGTTTTTATGATAAAAAATAAACAATCACCCAAACACATAGTAATAAAATATAACTATTTAAAAACTAAATATATTATTATTAGAAATTAATATTAATTTATTTTAACAAAATTAATAGAAAATATTATTTTTTTCAAGAATATTTTTAATAGATTTATAATATTAGTATATACATTTTCATAATAATCAATGTTATTGAAGTCCAAAACACATATCGTTTTATATATCCATTAAAAAATAAACATTATACAAATTATTCATATAAGACATTATGAATATATGATGATATAAATAAAACTATAATTAAGTTAATTTAATTTATTGTAGGTTTCTAAAATTAATTTGAATATATAAAATGTATTCAATTTTTACTTAATAATTGAAATGAAATAAACCTAAACATACACTATCAAAAAAACCATCTCCATATTTTCATCATCCCATATTTTTATAAATTTGTTTATTGTGGATATTAATGTTACTAGGAACAATAATCAAATCATAAAATCAACTCGTTAGTATTTTTTACATGTTCATGGGACAATGATATATTGATCATTTGAAAATATAAATAATATTGAATGACTAGTAAACCAAATCCATTATGTTCTTCACAAATAACCATGAATTATTATTGATAAAACTATTGATTAAAAGAGAAATATATAATAGTTACAGATCATTATAATATATTATTATTCTATTTTATTTTTTGAATACTTACATATAAAATTCATGTAAAGACATTGACCCGTACACCCATATCTGTTTCTAAGGAAAACAACTTTATATACTAGCTTTGAAACAATGTAATGTGACCCAAATTTATAATTCCATAGTTATATTATCAAAAAAAATATATAGTCACTTATATTCTAAATATTCTTTAAGTGTAGTGTCTAGTAGAAATTGTGAACACTCAATATTAAAGAAAACCAAAGTATTTCTAATTAAATTGGAAATTCTCACCCTATACATTCAATTTTTTAAAAAATGTTTTCAAAATATCCCAAAAAATTACCCTTACAAGAATAAGTTGTAGACATATCAAATATATGTTTTTTCTTTATAACCAAGGTACATAGAAATAAAAGATGTTTGTGGTCAATCTCCTTGTACGGTTAAATATAGAAATTAAAAATTGAAGATCATAAGAGGGAATATAATGATAATATGGGTTTAAAAAAAATTTGTAACGTCCCGGTTCTAGAAGCCACCTAGAGGCGCCCCGTACATGGTTGATCACATGTTCTGAAGCGCATTTCCCCAAATGCCAGAGGCTGTCGACTAGCATCGAGGGCCTTGGGTGTGATAGTGGGGAAACTATGCCCGCATTGGAAGAGTACACATCAGAAGAAAATAAACATGCAACAATATAAGCCGTAATAACCAACAATATAACAGCGGAGGACTAAATCAACAACTGGATCACATATGTATATATGAAATGATTCATGATACATAACTAGGAAAGTATCCAAACAAGTCACAATGCTGGAAAACACTACAGTACCAAAACAAGTACATAAGAAAAGTAAACATCTCCTCAGCATCGCAAGCCAAAGCTTGGTCCCATGCTCTCCTGCTCAATGAAATCAAGTTCCAAAAGTCGAAGGGCGCCTGCTCTTGTCTATACCTACAACAACATAGTCTTATTGAGCCCAAAATCATGGCCCAAACAGGGTGTGAGATAAAATCCCAGTAGCCATTCACCAGAAGATCTGTGCCTAACAGTCAGTGAGTATATGGCAGGTAAAAGTATAATAAAAAGTAAGAAGAAACATCAAGCAGTAGGCAGTAAACAGTAAGCAGTAAGATAGGATGATACATAGCAGCGATCAATCCAAAACAATCAACAACAGTGAAAAAAACAACTAAAAAGTTGGAAAACCTCTGGGACGTACTTGCAGCCATCCCCTCTGGTCCTATCCAAGAAGTACTACAACCCTTCTGGGCAGTGCACTCAGCCTAAGCCATCTGGCTTGTTTATATGAATTTATGAGACTCTCTAAGGAATCTCACTCAGTCAATTCCCCTTATAGTCTAGGGTAGTTAGGGACTCTCTTGAGGAATATCACACAGTCTAACCCTCTTAGCCTCAAGGTCTAGAGACTCTCGGATGAATCTATCTTTGTCAATTCCTCCCATATCCTCAGGTATACCACAGACGCTCTGAGGAAGCTCACTCGGTCAATTCCTCATCTAGCCTGGGAAGGTTCTTAAAGAGATTCAAAAAAGGTAAGACTCTATGAGGAAGCTCACTCGGTCTACCCTCCTGTAGTCTATAATATCCAAGACTCTTTAGGAGCTCACTCGGTCCATCCCTTATAGTCTCTAATGTCTAAGACTCTCTGGGAAGATCACTCGGTCTATCCCTTATAGTCTATAGCACCAGGTTCTCTTAGCCCCAAGCTAGTCAGTGGATAATGATGCTATAATGACAAAGTACACTTATAGAGCTACTTGGATAACCAAGGTACACCTATAGAGCTACTAGATAAACAATATACAGGGCAACAAGCATGTCCTGATTTTCACTTCAACCTATAACCGCAAGGCATGAAAATAGGTGTAGCAGCCAAAGGAAAATGAGACCCAAAGGTCGTAAACAGAACAATTCAAGGAAAAAAATCCAAGCACAACTAATTATCCTCTAACATGGTCAAATTACCTCTACACAATCATACAAGAAAGGTAGGAAAAAATTAAGGAAAAAAGGGGTAACACACAATACCCTGTTCACGGGTATCGGTGGAAATTCGCACATAAACTCAGAGACATTGAACGGTAAGGCACAAACCACCTACAACTATCCTAGGAGATCGATAAACTTGAACCAAGATGACTAATTCTCCCTAGAACGTTGTATATATGATAAAAATCAAAAAACGTTTAACCTTAGATAACATGAGGAGGAGGAATTATTGGAAAACAAGGCTCAAGCAGAAAGGAAGAACTCACCACTGCACTTCCAACGCAATCGACAGAGCTCGAATCGAATAACGGATAGAGGATAAGGAATCCATAGAAGTTTCGCCGTCGTATAGCGTCTCCCGGTCGAATTTAGACCTAGAAGAAGATGATTATGGCGATTAGGCGCGACCCCGGTCTGTTTAGTCAAAAAAAAAGAAATGTACACGGTGTGTATTTTTAATGTACACGTCGTGTAGCGGGTTTTTCCGTAATCTACCAAAATTGGCCTCCACCTCATCCCTACACACCATGTGTGTGGTCCAGACACGGCCATCACACGGTTTCAAACAGAAAAGGAGTGCACAACGTGTACTCAGAAAGTACACAGCGTGTACTTCAAGAATTTCCAGAAACTCCAAAAATTCTCAAAAACTCCAGAAAAGGAAAGACATACCAGAAACAAAGATCCGGTTTCTTACAAACTTCCCCCTTAAATAAATTCATCCCCGAATTTCCCTAGATGGGCGTAGAAGAAGAAAACTCGAATAGATCTAGCCACTGCGATCGAACCTCGGCCTCCCTCTCCCAAGTGTCGTCCTGTACTTTCCCGTGATGCCATAGCTCTCGTACCAGAGGAACATACCGACCTCAGAGAACCTTTGTGCTGTGATTGAAAATCTGGATATGATGATCTTCAAACAACACATCTGCTTCGAGCTCAACCTCCTCGGGCTGAAAAACATGAGATGGGTCGGAAAAGTAATGTCGGAGCTTAGAGACGTGGAAGACGTCGTGCATGGCATGGTACATCTGAGGTAGCTACAACCGATAGGCACCCATCCCATCTTTCTCTAAAACCTCAAACGGCCCGACGTACCATGGTGAAAGCTTACCCTATCTCTGAATCCTCTTGTGTCCCAACCTCAGTTCGACATGCAAGAATACCTGATCTCCGACCTTAAACTTCAGAGGTCGCCTCCGCTGATCAGCATAAGACTTCTGTCGAGACTGTGTTGTAGCCATCCTCTTCCGAATCAACTCTACCTGCTCTAAGGTGTCCTGAACAAGACGAAGTCCAAGCAAAGCTGCCTATCCTACCTCCAGCCAGCATAAGGGTGATCGACATGGCCTACCATACAAAGCCTCATATGGTACCATCTGAATGGTCGCCTGAAAACGGTTGTTGTAGGTGAACTCCACAAGAGGTATATTCTTCTACCAAGAACCACCGAGGTCTAGAATTCAAGCTCATAGCATATCCTCAAACACCTGGATCGTGCACTTAGATTGGCCATCAGTCTGAGGATGGTATGCTGTACTCAAAAGTACCTATTTACCCAAGGCCTTCTGAAGTCCCTGCCAGAACCAAGAGGTAATGCGTGAATCCATGTCTAAAACAATGGAGTGTGGAACTCCATGTAGACGTATAATCTCTCAGATGTACAGTCGTCCCATATCATCAACACTGAAGGTTCCCTTGATCCAAAAGAAGTGTGCTACCTTCGTAAGCATGTCGATGATGACCCAAACATCATCACTTCCTCGAGGTGACCTCAGTAACCCGGTCATGAATTCCATCACCACATCATTCCACTTCCACTCCGGAATGGATAACTACTGTAAAAGCCCTGCTAGATGCTAATGCTCTCCTTTCACCTACTGACAATTAGAACATTTCATGACAAAACCAGAAACATATCTCCTCATACCTAGCCACCAATACTGGCGGTGTAGATCCCGATACATCTTGGTGATGCCAATATGTACTTCACAATCTAAGGAATGAAAATCCTGCATTAGCTCCTCACGTATGTCTACTGGTACCCATATGCATCCCTGGAAATGCAATATCTCATCCTCTCTCATCATCCATCTAGGAAGAGGGTCCCCTCCTGACACACTTTCCCACAGGACTAAGGCCTCCAAATCTAATAGTTGCCTCATTCGTACCCGATCAAGAAGTGTAGAGGTAACAGCCAAAATGAAAGAAATTTCTGTCCCTGCCTGTCGTGCACCTCCAGATGCATCTCAGAGAACAGAGCCATAAACTACCACTTACTATTGGCCTCCTAAAATTCCTGAATATGAGTTATCCTTCTCAAACAATCATCCATTGCTTTGCCCTTTCCTGGCGTATAGGCGAGCTCGAAGACAAAGGACTAAAGATAATCAAACCACCTACACTGTATCAGATTCAGATCGTGCTAAGTGAAGATATAATTTAGACTCTTGTGGTCGGTAAAAAATCACAAAGTGCTATCCCAGATTATAGTGCCTCTAACAGCATAAGGCATGAACAACATCTCCCAACTCTATATCGTGCGTCAGGTAGATCCTCTCGTGTGGCCTCAACTGCTGATACCCGTAAGCAATGAACCCATCTCCCTACATAAGCATGGCTCCTAGCCTGATACCCAAATCATCACAGTAAATAGTGTAGCCCTTGCCCGGCTCTAGCAAGACTATTATCGGTGCTGACATCAATCTCCCTTTCTGCTCCAGAAAGGCTGACTCACAAGAATCTGACCATAAAACATTATCCCCCTTCTTGGTCAGACCTGTCAACGGTGATTCTAGGCGCAAGAAGTCCAAAAGGAAGCGTCTGTAGTACCCAACCAGCCCAAGGAAACTCTGCACCTCAAATATGTTCTTTGGATGCTCCTAGGAAACTACAGATCTAATCCATCCAAAAGTGGCCCTTCGAGAGTTTAGCATACAGCCAATGCTCTCTCAGTGTGCTCAGAATGATCTCAAGATATGTGTAATGGTCGTGTCGTGTGTGAGAGTACACCAATATATCTTCCCTGAAGACCACAGCAAAGGAGTCCATGTACGGATGGAACACTCGATTCATCAGCGCCATGAAGACTGCAGGCGCATTCGTAAGACCGAACGACATGACTGTATACTCGTAAAGACCATACCTGCTCTTGAAAGCTGTCAGAGATATATCTGATGGTCTAACGTGAAACTGTTGATAACCCGACCTCAAGTCGATCTTCGAGAACACCCGGGATCCTCGAAGTTGATCAAAGAGGTCATCGATCCTCGGAAATGGATATCTGTTCTTGACCGTAAACTAGTTCATCATTTGATAATCCACACAAAGCCGAAGGGTACCGTCGGCCTTCTTCGCAAACATGACAGGTGAACCCCAAGGGGAGGTACAGGGTCAGATGAAACCCATTTCCTATAACTCCTCCAACAGCTTCTCGAGCTCCTACAACTCAGGTGTAACTATCCTATAAGGAGGAATGGACACCGGTGCCACTCCTCGCATGAGCTCAATCGAGAAGTCTACCTCACACTCTGGAGGTAAACCTGAAAATTCTTTTAGGAATACATCCCTGAAACAATCCACCATTGGAGGAAAGTCTAATTGTGAAGTCCTCTGGTCATCTAGATGAAGACTAGAAATCTGGGATGTATCTTTCCCTATCCCATGATGCTCTGGTCTAGCTCTACCCACCTGGACATCCCACTCACCTCTATGAAGGAATGATCCGCCCACTGGTGATACGAATCTCACCCTACGATGATAGAAATCGATGAATGCCTGGAAAGGAACCAACCAGTCCATACCAAGAATGATATCATAGCCCATCATCTCTAGGACATCGATTTACCATAATAAATGACACCCCGAAACCTCGAGAGGGCACTCTCTTCACTGTCGTATGCTAGATGTCCTCATTCCCAACGGTGTGTCAAGAGTCAAAATGTTGACAGACAAAAATATACAGAGCCCAATTCTCTCCAAAACCGCAAGAGAGATAAAGCTATGGGAAGCACCAGTATTGAAAAGGGACAAAGATAAAACTGAGGCTACTAAGATCGTACCTCGAACTGTAGAATGTATGGGATCCTGCACCTGATAGGTCTGCTCCATAATGAAAGACTGGCCTACACCGCGACCCTGTTCCCCTGGCTGACCGCTCTGAGATGATCCAATCTTCTGTCATTTATGACTTAGTGACTGACCACCACGACCGCGGCCACCACCTCGACTAGAACGGCCATAAGAACTCCAGTTCCCTGACAGGTGGGAAACTCGTCAATCATCTCCAGAATGCAGGGTCATAGAGGAACCCTTACCACCAGCTAAAGGTGAGCATATGTTATAGAAATGCTGAAGATGGCCCATCATGCCGCAAGACCGGCACACCATCGGATCCCTCTGGAACTGAGTCCTAGTATTCCCACTCCTACTGCACTGGTATTATACAACATGGCTGCCAGAAGATGCATCCCACGAACCTCGATCTCCTCGAGAAGACTCTCTGTGACGCTTCCTACTTTCCGTAGGGGGAACACCAGCTCTGAATGACGAACCACCCTGGCTCACTGCTCCAGAATCCCTCATATTTTGCTCAGTGAACAGCACCTGGTTGACAATGGAGGATATCGAAGTCAACTAAAAGATATTCACATGGGAACAAATCTCCTTCCTGAGACCATCCTCGAACTTCCTAGCAAGGAAAAACTCATCACCTGCTGGGATTGGTGTGAAACACCACATCTCAATGAAGCGATACGAGTACTCTATAAACAAGAGTGTACCCTACCGCAGACTCATAAACTCCCAGCCTAAATCGGCCCTCAGTGTCTCCGGGTAGAAGTAGTCAAAGAAGGTGGATCAAAACCCGTCCCAAGACATATCCTCCTGACGCCCTGACCGTGAGATTACCTCCCACCACCTCTTGACGATGTCCCAGAGCATATAAGTTTCCAACATTACCCTTTTTTCTAGAGGGATCTCTAGGTGCTCAAAGATGGTCAGTGTGGCCTCTATCCATGACTCTGAAGCCTGGGGTCCTCCATCCCCTGAAAAAGAAGGAGGATGATGCTGCTGGAAATCTCGCGTCAACTCAGCCATCGAAGGGGTAGGAGGCGGTGCTCCTTGGAAGGTCTGCATCATCCTCAGAATGTCCTCCCTGAACTGCACCTCAGTGCTTGCAATGGGTTTGAAAGCCGGTTCCAAGGCTCGCTCAATTGGAAGACTAGCAGGAAGTCCCTGATCAGCCATATCTGGCGTCTGATCACTGCCTAACAATAGACGTACAACCGGATTAAGTCTCATAGGCATAGCTCTGAAATATTAAAAGCATCCCTTAGATTAGTATTAACAAAGATTGAAAACATAGGAGTACAAAATGGGAACAGGGGAAGAAACTATCAAGTTTTAAAAAACACGACTACACGGCATGTATACAAACTACACAGCGTGTCTTCTTTAGCCATTAACATGGGCGTGTACCCCTTCCCTACAGGTCGTGTAACACCTCAAACTACACGACATGTTGACCCAACACACGGCGTGTATTTTAAAACTATTCCCCAACTCGAGTCTCCTTATACAGCTAACTCACACGGTTCAAACTAACATCAAACTACATGTCGTGTTCCCTCGGGACATAGCATGTACTAGTCATAGACTCGGCGACCCGTGTTGTTAGTTACATGGCCGTCTACACGGCTGGACCATACACGACGTGTCCGAACAAACACGACATGTATAAGAGAAGGTTCCACCATCCCGTTTTGTTCGTGACACGACTAGGTACTTGGGCAAGACTACACGGTGTGTTCCAAAAGCAACATGGCGTGTCTTAGAGAAGCTCACATCGGCCAGTGTTGTTCGTGACACGGTCAAGTACCTGGACAGAACTACATGGCGTGTTACCATAAAATACGGTGTGTTATTCTCGAGATTCCCTGACCCGTGTTGTTAGTGACACAGACGGGTACCTGGCTCTACACTACATGACGTGTACATACCGTACACGGCGTGATCCAGATGTTATTTTCACAACACCGTGTTCTTGTACACACAGTCAGTGATACGGCGTGTAACCAGAAATTACACGCTGTGTATTCTGGGTTTTTTGGGGCAGTAGCTCAAAAACAACACAGAAACCCAGAAACATGAAAAACAATGCAAAGATGTGCCAAATTCCGATACGTGAGGGCTCATACTCCCCATGAATCAAATCTTGGAATCCCCTACAGTCATTTACAAAAGAAGTCAAGATCATGATCCACCAATCTCAGATTCAAGAGGGCCCATAACTCCTCAAGAATCAAAATATGGCGTTCATTTAAACAAAGTACAATACAAACAATTCTATAACAAGCATCAGATATTATATCAAGCATCTATCACAACAGCTTGCATAATCTACACAACGTCTATCACGACAGCATGCAATCGCTAATGCACCCTAAATGGAATGGTAAGAATGCGTGGCATGAGATTTATAAAAGTTCCTATATGATGCCTGAGATGGAATACCCTCATCTCATCGGGTTGTGATAGAAATAGAACCGTAATATCAAAACAATAATAGTACAAGCATGAGAATCACTCTAGGTGAAATTGCATCAACTATAAAATCTAAAAACCAGAAAAGTGCAATAAATGAGGTAGTATGGATTTTCCCTGTACACAGGTTAGCTACTCCTGGGAACAACTCATTACCGAGTACCAAATCCGTCTTATCCCTGGATAAAGTCTCTAAATAGTAATTTAATAGAAAAGAATTCCTCTGATACCAATTTGTAACGTTCCGGTTCCAGAAGACACCTAGAGGTGCCCAATACCTGGTTGGTCACATGGCCTCAAGCGCATTTCCCCAAACGCCAGAGGATGCCGACTAGCAGCGAGGGCCTTGGGTGTGATAGTGGGGAAACTATTCCCTCATTGGCAGAGTACACAGTTGAAGAAAATAAACATGAAATAACAGAAGCACTAATAACCAAAAATATAACGGCAGAAGACTAAGTCAACAACTAGAGAACATATGTATATATGAAATGATTCATGATACATAACTAGTAAAGTATCCAAACAAGTCAAAATGTTGGAAAACACTACAGTACCAAAACAAGTACAAATGAAAAGTAAACATCTCCTCAGCATCGCAAGCCAAATCTTGGTCCCATGCTCTCCTGCTCCAAGCAATCAAGTTCCAGAAGTTGAATGGCGCTTTCCCTTGTCTATACATGCAACAACATAGTATTCTTGGGCCCAAAAGCATGGCCCAAACAGGGTGTGGGATGAAATACCAGTAGGAATTCACCTGAAGAACTGTTTCTAACAATCAGTGAGTATATGGCAGGTAAAAGTACAATAAGCAGTAAGCAGCAATAGCAAGCAGTAGGCAGTAAACAATAAGCAGTAAAACATGATGATACATAACAGCAATCAATCCACAAAAAATCAACAGCAGTGAAACAAATAGCTAAAAAGATGGAAACCCTCTGGGAAGTACTCACATCCATCCCCTCTAGTCCTATCCAAGAAGTACCACAACCCTCTAGGCAGTGCACTCAGCCTAACCCCTCTGGATTGTTCATATGAATTTATGAGACTCTCTGGGGAAGCTCACTCAGTCAATTCCCCTTATAGTAGTCAGGGAGTCTCTTGAGGAAGATCACGCAGTCTAACCCTCTTAGCCTCAAGGTCTAGAAACTCTCTGAGGAATTTATCTCTGTCAATTCCTCCCATAGCCTCAGGTATACCACAGACTCTCTGAGGAAGCTCACTCGGCCAATTCCTCCTCTAACCTGGGAAGGTTCTTAAAGGGATTCAAACAAGGTAAGACTCTCTGAGGAAGCTACTTGGTCTACCCTCCTATACTCTATAATATCTGAGACTCTCTGGGAGCTCACTCGGTCCATCCCCTATAGTCTATAATGTCTAAGACTCTATGGGAAGCTCACTTGATCTATCCCTTATAGTCTATAGCACCAGGTTCTCTCAGCCCTGTGCCAGTCAGTGGATAATAATTCTATAAGGCCAAAGTACACCTATAGAGATACTTGGATAACCAAGGTACACCTATAGAGCTACTAGCTAAACAGTCTATAAGGCAACAAGCATGTCATTATTTTCACTTCAACCTATAACTGCAAGGCAAGAAAACAGGTGTAGCAGCCAAAGGAAAACGAGACCCAAAGGTCGTAAACAGAACAATTGAAGGAAAAAAAATACATGCACAACAAATTATCCTCTAACATGGTCAAATTACCTCTACACAATCATACATTCATGGTATGAACAAAATGAAGGAAAAAAGGGGTAACACGCAATACCCCGTTCACAGGTATCAGTGGAAATTCACACATAAACTAAGAGACTTTGAACGGAAAGTCACAAACCACATACCTCGATCCTAGGAGATCAATAAACTTGAACCACGATGGCTATTTCTCCCTAGAGCGTCGTAGATCTGAGAAAACACACAAAACGTTCAACCTTAGATAACATGAGGAGGAGGAAAAATTGGAAAACAAGGCTCAAGAAGAAAATAAGAACTCACCGCTGTGATTCCAACACAATTGACAGAGCTCGAATCGGAGAGTGGATAAAGGCTCAGGAATCCGGAGAAGTTTCACGGCCGTACGACATCTCTCGGTCGAACCAGGCCTAGAAAAAGATGATTATGGTGATTAGGCGTGACCCCAGTCCGTTTAGTGAAAACTAAAGAAATGTACACAATGTGTATTCTTAAAGTACATGGAGTGTAGTGGGTTTTTCCATACTCCACCAAAATCGGGCTCCACCTCACCCCTACACACTGTGTCTGTGGTCCGGACATGTCCAGTACACAGTTTCGAGTAGAAAAGGAGTACACGGCGTGTACTTCAGAAATTTCCAGAAACTCCAAAAATTGTCAGAAACTCCAGAAAAGGAAAGAAATACCTAAAACGAAGATCTGGGTTCTTACAAATATATTGATATAAAATAAGATATAAATACCTGACATTACATAACATGGAATGTTTTCATCTTTGATGATCAAAAATTATATATATCAATCTGAAAAACATGAATGAAAGTATAATCCAGAGGATTATTTGTAAAACATGAGAACACTAGTAAGAAAAATATTTTCATTGAATAAAATGATCCAAAATTAATTTTATCACAAACATTCCTTAAATCATGAAATAATATTTCTTGAAAAAAGTTTTCCATTATGAAAAAGAAAAATTATTATAATTCCATGTAGTAATCTTGTGGAAAATCCTTATAGTCACTCTTATAAGAACCCTTACAATTAAATAACCTTCTTAGTTAATTTTAACATGTCACATATAAGAAAATATATTTATCTAATCCATTATAAGGATATGGAAAAACCTCATCTAAATATATAACATTTAAATAAACCATAATAGAAATAATACACATAAGAGATTTCACATTAAACAAAAAACTAATAAAACAATTCAACACTCCTTCATTTATTAAATAACATTCAAAAAAATGAGTTTCATTAAATTTTACTAATAAAAAATAAAAAAACATATAGAGAAATTAGGTGGATACAATCATTATAAAATATACATATTAAAGCATACAGACCATTTCATCCATATTGGCATTAATGAAAAACTCTTTTTTAAAAGAATTTCAAAATATGATATGAAAAAGATATGTATTTTTTTGTATAATATAAAAACAAAATATTCAAAAAATAATAGAAATAGGTTATTATGTGAATATTCATGTAATATTATAATGGAATATTAATAAAAAATGTGTATAATGAATGAAAAATATATTCATTCCATATAAATTAAAAAATAACTCTTTTCACTCTTCTATAATGAAATTAAAAAGTGATTCATACTTTAAGATTTTAAAAAATTTATTTTATTTATGTAATAATAAACATAATGTTAATAAAAATAAGCATTATCAGACATTTAAATATCGAAAAATACTTCAGTAAAAAAGTTTTTTTAAACTTGACTTGGTAGAGGAAGTGATTAAATAATTAAAAATAAAATTTTAATAAAAAACCCAAGATATTTTTAAAATAAAAAATTCTTTTTATACTAAATACATGAAGAAGAAAATAAAATATAAATAGATTAAATAGATTGATGATATTATATGTCAAAGAGTTAGTATATTTACCATAGAAATGAATAAAGGAACATCAATCAAAAAATCTATTAATGAATGATGTTTGATTTGAGAAACCCTAATAACATTGTTAGTTCTTGAATAAAAAATACATTTAATGAAGGAATATATAATGAATTACTAAAACATATAATTTTTAGGAATGAAAATTTTCAAATAAAAATAATAGGAAATAATTTTTCCATTGTAACACCCATACAAGAATAACTGGGTTCATGCAAGATTTCTACATGACCTCATGCATGTTATCCCGTATACAAGATTATATACCCATATAGTTAGGGAATAACAGGTATCATGAGGAGAGTATACAATTGGAAGAAGATATAAATCAGAATATAAATTAGTAGAATTATTAATGTGAGTAATAATGAAACAAAATGTGAAATTATTAAAAATAACATCAACCCATACTATAAAAAATTTCATACATTAACTCATGAAAACATAAAGAGATATACACATTTGTTTGATCTATTATCAATAAATAATGAAGAATAAATGAATAATGAATCTCTAATTAAGATTAAAATGCTAGACTCTAAATCTTTATCACCAAATAGATTCTTTGATACAAATTCCCAATGAAATTCCCTTTCCATAATCGGAAATCTAGTTCAATGGAATCAACACCATCACCTTGATTTAAATTATGATGTGAGAATAAATCCTAGTTGGTAACCCCCAATTAATCCATTACATAAGTGAAATAGTTATATAATAGTGTTTTTAATGTCAAAAATTTAAACTCCCATGTAGACAACTCCATTTTGTGATATCATTCCTTAACCAATATTCCACAATACTCGACCAAAATCGATTCATCTCTATGCCAGAAAACAATTTTTGTCTAGTTTCCATGAATCATGGAATAATCCATATGTCTTATATAATTATTAGAATATAACATAAAACCATAATTCCTTAGGAAAAGTAACAATACCATATCACCCAACTAAATATCACTTGTTAGGTCACATGGTCATCAGGAAAGACAACTAGTTCTCAGGTTAGACCTCAAGGACATCGTGCCCATCCTTCTATTATTCAAGAACTTATCATAATCATCACATATCATGTATCATATAACCCCCAAAAAATTATTTAACATCCCATCATGATTCCACATATGATTTAAGTAAAAAAGGAAAAACTATATATGCAATCTAAACATATATATATGGTAGTAAAACCAGAAAAATATTGAACTATACACATGCACAAGGATTTCATATCAATAGTGGTCTAATAGTCTACATACACACAAATGAATCTCATGTGAATAAATGTACCATGGGATACACCCTCCCAAAATCATATCATATTAAGAGAGGTCTCTTGAGAAACACACTCCCACACACTAAATGAAGTCTTATCATGAAGGGACTAACGTGGAACACACACAAACACACACACCAATGTAATTCATATCATATGAGGTATTACAAGATACAAACATATTCTAAATACTATCATAACAAGAGAGGTCTCATATTCCAAACACATCCACATAAGTAAGTTATATACAAAGAGGTATCATATGCTACGCACACAATCATTTCATATCATGAAATCCCTCATAGTCACACACACATACAAAATAATGTCATATCAGTAGAGGTATTATAGGATAAATACCCACACTCACACAATAAATTCATATTAAGAGTGGTAATATGTTCCACACAAACCAAAAAATTTATATCATATATTATCATACAATTTTGGTAATATGGTACAAAATATAATACCTTATGTATATGGTATCCTAACATTAAGGTTCACCACAAAACATAATGTGTAACACTAATCGTCAATAAATTAACCTTGAATCACCACATAAGGATTCAAGTGAGAAGATACAAGAGTAATAACATGTCATCATTTTTTATCCATGTAGAGAAACATTAATATATCCAATTTAAAAAGTATTCTAATTTAAATATTAGAAAAATAAAGACACAACTAAATTTACACCTACATTTCCAAAAAAATAGATAGAATCTCATTATATTATATCCTAATTCTTAGATCCCAACAGGACTGTTCGAATCTTTGGTAATTACAAAGGAGAATATATATATATAATGAATTGATATGGAATAACTAGATAAAAATGATAACTATCATTGAAATCCATGGGACCAAACACTCATTACACAATAAAATCATTTTCTATATTGATGGAATTTAATTGGAATGACGAATAGAGTCCCTCGGTTTTAGATCCACTATTGTAAGATGAAAAATTAGGGGTACTATGGGTTTCTTTTCATAAAAATTATAATTTTCAGAAGAATTATGATAAATTAATGATTTGGAATTATGGTTTACCCAAATTTTCACCATCCATCATTTCAAATCTATAAACTGGAATAGATTAGTTGTTCAGTTTGTTAAGCTATGTGAAAACCATAATTTAGATTATATTCTTATTTTCCTTATCATTTGGGGTATATAAAATGGTTAACTCTGACCATGAACCAACCATACACTACCCACTATTCTATTCCAAAAATATGCATAGTTTTCAAAGAAATTCCACTGATTTTCTCCATACCATTATAAAACCATGTTACCCCTAAAAGAAGAATAAAAAACCTTATAGCCTCTTAGAAGCTACTAAACACATAATGAAAACAAATATTTACTCAAAAAAATTAAAAAGCATAAAAATGGATATAATTAAATATAAAAATATATATCTATTACAATAATATAATACATATCATTTTTTCACAACATGGAATGTGTCTTAAGGGATTATTAAGTAAGATCAGGAAAACATAAAAACATCATCAAATATGAAATAGGAATTATTATATGAAATAATTATTTTTAATAAATATAATAATAGGTAAATTAAGTTTAAATAAAACACAAATGGTTAGAGAAAATAAAACATATAATATTTTTGTATCATATTCTATGAAAGGGTGATATAGCTGAAAGATAGGAAATTAATACAAAAATACACATTCCTTAGACATCGACCAGATAAAAATAATTATAAACTCTTATATAATAAATTTAAACTTATTAAAAATCATTAATAAAAAAATATTAATAGTCTTGTTACTATATATAAATCTATAATAATTTCTAACTTCCCATTTATTTACAATTCTTCGTCAAAAACAAATTTATATGTTTTAAATTCCCTATTTTCTAAGAATATTTCGACCCGACTGTTTTTGTAAATTAAATTTTTTAGTGATTTCATTACATCAAAAATAAACATGATCATAAAATGTTCTTATTTTATATGATTCAATAGTTATATGGATATTCCGTGGGAATTATTTTTCGATTGGCATGCAAATCATAAAAATTCAATTTTTAAAAATGATTTTATTTCATAGAAATAATATATTTTAACAACACGAATTAATATATATATGTGTGTGTGTATATGAATTTCTATTATAGAAATATTTAAATAACCCAAAACACTCATTATTTGAAAATATTAATATTATATGAAATTATTCAATCATTCATTACATAAACATTTGAAAAATATTCTTGTTGGTGGTAAAACTAAAATAAACAAGATCACATTACAATAGTTGAATGAGTTAGAACATATTGTTTTAGAATTTTAATATTAATTATATTAAATCTAAATCATGTTATAAATGTCATATTGTTTAATTAAATTCATTTTATAATTATCCATGAATGTTGTAAATGAAAAATTAAATATTACACACTTGGAAGTTATAGTCTGCACATACACATTATCAACATTTCCATTTTAATTGAATAGGAGGGATGGAAATTAGAATATTTTTTTTCTATCATCATAATAATATCATTATTGTAATATATTTTTTTAGTCCTATATATATTTTTCTACATGTGAGGAAGTGATGAAAAATAAAATTCAGTGTACATGGTGGAGATAGTCCATATATATTCAAGGAAAATATTTTTAAATTTTCAATAAATGGAAGGGATGTGTAGAATAGTAATTATATAAAGATAATAAAATTTAAATATAGTATTTATTTTATTTTATTATAGTAATATTTTAATTAAATATTAGGAAAATTCTATGATGAATAAACTATTATAGAACTTGTTTGGATCATATACGACTTATTTTGATAATCTACATTTGAAAAACATCTTTTCAATAATTAAATTTGTGTTTTTGGAAGGACTTAAACCCTAGTAAATGGCTGAATATGATTTCAAGAAATTTTATTTAATATTTTTTAGATATAGTGGTCAAATTCAATGGATAAACGAGGACAATAGGAGCCCATTTATAAGTACAATGAGTCGCACCCTTGTAAATATTTAGAACATTTAAATATAATGAATGAATTTATAATAGAATATGGATCCAAAGTATTCCAATTTCTAAATGGTATAAGTAATGATTGTAATACAATCACCCAATAAAATTAATATGGTTTTCTGAGATATTTTATTCCATTTTTTATTTTTATCCCCTCATGAAGCATTTATACATTTTTTATTGTTACAAACTTATAATGTGGGTACATGTTTATTTAAAAATCATAACATAGGCCACATAAAATAAT
Organism: Viscum album; assembly: GCA_963277665.1. Classification (NCBI taxonomy): domain Eukaryota; kingdom Viridiplantae; phylum Streptophyta; class Magnoliopsida; order Santalales; family Viscaceae; genus Viscum; species Viscum album. The sequence continues at coordinate 780,459,506 of OY728158.1, forward strand.
TATAATTTTTGTACTCAAAATATGTGTCCCTTTCACATGATCCAATGTGTATAAGTGGTAAAAAGTTCAGAAAATATAAAATAGTAAAATTTAATAAAAACATAATTTAGAGAAGATATTTATTCATAAAAAAGTTTCATAAAAAATAATTTATCAAAATTATCCTCTTAAAATTTAAAAATATATGATTAAACAATATTGCATGTGTTAAACTAATATTTTTCTTGTGAATAATTATTCAAAATAAATGTTTTATTGTTAGAGAATAAAATATTTATCAGTATACACAAAAAAATCATCCTTTTTGGAAAAAACTAAAAATGAATCGACTTAGATATTTGTGATAATATTGACATTTAATTTACTTTAATTTAGGAAAATTCCAAAATATATAATCCATATGTTTATATTTTAAATTAGAATATAGATTATAATTAAAACCCATATTTATTGTAAAATTGTAATGACCCAAATATTATGTGAATTATTTTTTCTTAAATTAATGAGAATTTTAGGAGTCCGCGAAAATTTAAGGCACTTGATTCCGAGGCCCAGTGTGCCCGAAATCAATTTATGAATTTTTGTTCAGGTACATTTAGTAAACGTGCGAGCTTGATATTATATCTTTTGAACCGGTGCACAAAATTAAAATTAGAGGTCACCGTTGAAGTTGTAGCAACAATATTCACTTATGAAGAACTTCAATAGAGTAGTGATCTAACAATAATGGATGTTAGATTTTGTTTTTTTATAAGTTAAATAAAAATAAGAGTGAAAATTATTTTTATTGTGGAGGTTAAAACCACCATGTGGAGGTTGGGGGTGGTGGCCACCACACACTAACCTCCCATGGGAGGTTATGGTTGTGGGGCCCACCTGAGCATAACCTCCCTTGGGAAGAGAATTAAGGTGGGGGCCACCCGAGCTTGTAACTCTTGGAACCCCAAATTGAAGTGGAGGAAACCATTCAAATCCCTTTAATTAATTTTCGTGCCAACCCATGAACATCCCTCATAAGTGTGCCATGCCACAAAAATTAATTAATGTAATTATTTAATTAATTTGAAATATTTTGAACTTTTTTGGCCAACCATTAAATAATGGATTATCCTAACCCATTATTTTGTGTTGTCACATTATTTTTTTTGGTGCTTTAGAGAACCCTTGGAGGACTTCACCCTTCCAATGATGAACGACGAACATCTTCATCGATCTTCAACCATACCAAAAGAGAAGGAGTCAACCATGAAGAACGCCGTCTTCAATTTCATCCCCTCCAAATGCTTATCCACCAACAATGGATATCATCTTCCTCTTTATACTTTTACGAATCGACTCCGGCTTTCCGCGACTTCATCCACGATCAACATCATACGAAGTAGGGGATTTGAATTGTTTCTGTTCCCGTTCTTCGTCATTCATATTATGGAATGTGAATCGCTAATTTGTATCACCATAACAAGGAGGACTCAGACCGCACGAACACATTACGAACCTCACTCTTTATTGTTATTGTTTATTGATGACAGCGGAAGTGAAACAACACCACCGGAGGAATAGACCATGGCGAAGCAACGGCGGCCAGTGATGGGTCAGCCACGAAGAAATCGGCGGCACAAGGTCGCCGGGTCTCCAAGAGGGCTCGACACCGTCATGCCACACGATATGATAATAGCAGCCACGACGGGCCGTGATTGAGGCATGAAGCGCCATCGCTCCGCGTGGAGGCCAGAAGATGGACGCGACCAGGATGGAGGGGCCCAGATCCGTCGCACCGTGCTTGTGGAGCAAAGCCGCTGGCTGCTCACCCAGTAGGGAGGAGCGGGACCCCATCAGGTCCGTCGTGTGCCAGAACGATGCCACCTAGTGCCTGTTAGAGATCCACCTGAATGGCCGAGCCATTTGGGATCCAGGGGTCATGTGGCTTTCCCCCTGTCCATGGCTTAGGCAGACCCCATGAGCCGCTGGGGCACCAGGATGGGCCGCCCTCTGGCCGGGCAGCCCATCCGGGCCAGGGCCACATAAGGCAGGGTCGCCCATCAAGGTTGGGCCTCCCTCGGGCTGGGCCGCCATCGGGCCGGGCCGCCCCCAGGCTGGGCCGCCCCCTCAGACTTGGTCAGACCCCGGTTCAGAACAGGTTGGGCCAGGTCAGTCCGAATGGGTCGGACCGGACCCAGACCCGCTATGGCCAGTTTATACCATCTTCTCCCATATCTTTACCTATGGGTGTATGATCGACAAACCGTCTATAGCGATAAAAATATTATAGAGAGACGTTTTTTTTGGAATACTCCACTTGAGGTTTGGACATAAATGGGATACAGTTGGGTTGGTTTGAATCTAAAAACCAATCGGACCCCTCTAACGGAAATGCCAATAACTCATATATTGGGCGTCTGATTGACGTGTTGTCTGTTGCGTTGAGATCCTTATTTTGAGGCAAGCCTTTGAGATACTTCTACGTAATATTTTGTGATAGTTGGAGTATCGAAAAGTAGCTCGTGGAGTGGATCCTCTTGGAGATGAGAGAGCGGAGTACAGAGACCTAGTAGCTGGTTGATACCTGACAACTACTGACCTTTCGACTCCGAGAGTTTCGACTATCCCAGTGGGGAGTGCCTCTGTGTGATGCAGCAAAACCACAATGGGTAGTGCCTCTATGTGATTCAACATACACATGGTACTCGACAGGATGAGTACCTCAGCAGGTTATGAGGGGGAGCGACTCTGTGTGATCATGACAGACCCACAGTGGGGAGCAACTCTGTATGATGCAACAGACCCACAGTACTCGATCGGAGGAGTACCACAACAGTCTAGGACAATGGGAAGTGCCTATGTGTGACACAGCAGGCCCACAATACTCTATTGAGGAGGAGTACATCAGAAGCCGAGGTTTCGATAGTTTGACTGGGAGTGTTACATGTTACCACCCTAGAATAAAATCCTATTTTTGAGCTGGGTTAGTGACTTTTGTGTTTACCTCATGAATGAGAGGTGTTACTAGATAACATAGGTATATGTATGGGCATATTTCTTAGTAAGGGATATCCATTGATTATTTACTTTTTGGTTGTCCTTGTTGGATATTTTGAGACCTTGAGGGTATCCAGGTCCTTAATGAGTATCCTTTTACTCACCCCTGCATGGGCTATGCCCGCACCTCATTGTGTTGGATGCAGATTAGAGACAGCGCTGATGGAGGTCGAGAGCGCAAGGACTAGACGGTACCCAGAGGTAGGCCTTATGACGAGTCAGTACATATAGGATTCTTACGGGTGTAGAGTGCTGAGGTGGCCATCTGTACCTACCCTTCAGGTAGGAACCCCGAATGATGATCCATGGGAATCTCTTTACCTTTCTGATGTTTTTCCCTTTTTTAGTTGTACCTGTACTTTACTGTTTGCCTTGTATGTCTGGTCCCATTTTTTCCAGCACTTCTTCTCTATACAGTATTTCTTAGTGCTTTTCTTCCAGTTTTGTACTCTGATTGTGTGTGTTTACTTTTTATAAAGGAAATTCCTTCCCAGCTTAGGGATTTATGCCTTCAGTGCTAGTCACCAGCCCCTGGCCTATGGAAGGCGGGCTTGGGGTAGTCACGACACAGGTCCTGAGGACAGGTTGTGACAAATTATTATCAGAGGAGTCGGTTCTTCCACAAAACTTAGAACTCTGAATTTATTTTCTGTGAAGAAATAGTGTTTATGTTACTAAGTGTGGTTTTTAGTTCAGGAAGTCCAGTGTCAGTGAAGGTGGAAGATGTATCCATACACCATGACCCTGACTACTTATTTCTGACTTAGTGCATGAAAAAACTGATTGTGAGCGTGTCTTTAAATGTTTTCTTAAGTCAGCTCAACCAGTTCCACTCACCATGTATAATATATTGACTGTGTAGCATCTGTTTCTTTCAAGATGCCTCCCCACAGAACCCTGAGAGTCGTACGCTCGGCCAGTCCACCGAGCGACGAGGATTTAGTGTAGTGCCCATTTCTAATCGGGGCACCAGAGAATGATCCAGCGATACTTCTTTCCATTTGGCCACCGATACCACCAGCCGCAATAGTAGATGATGCAGGCCACTTGTGTGCATTGCATGAGTTCCAGTGCAAGAGGCCACCCAGGTTCCAGGGAGAGATGAACCCACATGTGGCCAAGGATTGGATGGAGGCTGTGGTGAGATTCTTCAGGCTGGTAGGGACACCAACAGACCTCATGGTGATTCTAGCTGCGAGTCTCCTTCAAGCAGTAGTAATCAGATGGTGGATCCTGAAGCATTAGGTCCATGACGAGGCGACACTTATTTGGATAGACTTCAAGATATTGTTCTGGGCAGAGTTTGTACTAGCCAACCTTTGGGCGATGTGGATACTTGAGCCACTGCATCTACAGTAGGGTAGCATGACAGTAGCACAATACTCGGCGAAGTTCACCGACCTCTTGCGATACTCCACGCATATGGTAAGGGACCCATTATTCAGGGCTCGAACCCTCGAGCAGGGTTGAAGTGAGAGATCATGGCTTCGATGATCTCCCTTAGAATCCCGACGTAGGCGGGGGTGTTAGAGAGAGACCTCCTAGAAGAGTGTTTTCTTGATGAGCTGACACAAGCAGCGAGACCCACTACTAGTCGACATGCAGTGGAGTCTTCTACAGATGGAAATAGACTGATGACACAGAGGTCCAAGAGGACCAGACCCATGGGTGGACGACTGCAGGACATAGGATTAGTTGTGCTGGGCACACGAGGCAGTGACTATCCTATGAAGAGTAGGAAGTATTATTCATGCGGCAGGAGGGTCACATGGCACGTAACTATCCGACCCGCTGTTCAGATGATTACCAGATAGCTGAGGGACCTCCCAGGCAGAGGCAGAGGTTTGATCAAGGTGGTCTGCAGGGAGCAGGAAGATGTGGTAGAGGATTTTCTCATGTAGCTGGTCATGGAGGACGTTAAGAGGTGCTATCGCCACCACCACCTGGAGGTCCACCCCGATGGCAGGGAGCTGGTGGACAGTGGAGAGCTCAGCTTCAAGTAGTTGAGGCTTACGACCACAAATATCTAGAGATGATTTGAGGTACTATCTGTGTCTACTCCACCTTTGCAGCAGTTCTTATAGACACATTTTCCAATAATTCTTTCATTGCCACTTCCCTCGTTTGGAGCTCGGAGATTCTGATGGATCTGTTGACTCGATTCTTAGGGCTAGAGTCTCCTATGGGAGTAGATTCAACGATTAGGCACTGATGCCGACAGTGTGAGCTTAATCTATGGGGCATGATCTTCGGCTGAGATCTCATCGTAGAGGCGTCTAGGCCTTCCGATTTCATCTTGGGTATTGACTGGTTATCTACAGTCCATGATCAGATCAAATGTATTAGGCGCAATGTGCAGTGTGTCCGCACGGATGGGACCAGGTTTACCTTCACTGGCGAGAAGGTAACCATTGCAGCATAGGACAGATTTACTCGGAGGAGGGTGTAGCCGATCACTCACCAGTTGGCTTTCCTTACCCTCAGAGATGTTTATGTGGAGGGCTCGACTTATATTATAGTGGTGGACCAGTACGCGAATGTTTTCACTGATGATTTTTCAGGACTACCTCCTCACAAAGAGGTGGAATTCCTCATTGACCTATACCCCGGGACGACACCGATATCTACACCAGCATATCAGATGGGTGTCGCTGAGATTCATGAGCTGTGGGTATAGCTATTGGACTTGCAGAGGAAGGGATTCATCTGGCCCAGTGTTTCTCCCATGGCAGCCCCGATTCTATTCGATAAAAAGGCAGATGGGAAAATGAGGTTCTGTGTTGACTATCGTCACCTGAACTATGAGACCGTGAAGAACAAGTACCCACTCTCGAGCATTGATGACCTTTTTGATCAGCTCATAAGAGCATGATGGTTCTTGAAGATAGACCTCATATCAGGCTATCACCAGCTCAGTGCTCGAGGTGAGTATATGCAGAAGACGACCTTCATGTGTCTGTATGAGCAATATAAGTACATGGTTATGACCTTCAGCGTAACCAACACTCCAGCAGTGTTCATGTGTTTCATGAACATGATCTTCCCACCATATCATGATCTCTTTGACGTAGTTTTCATCGACACCATTCTGATCTACTCGACTACTGAGGAGGAGCATTCCTACCATTTGCAGGTAGTCCTGGATACACTCTGAAAGCACCCACTTTATGGTAAGCTCTCAAATTACTAGTTTTGTATTCGAGAGGTTTACATCATGGGACATGTTATCTCGGAGGCTGGAGTTGCAGTAGATCCAGTGATGATTGAGACAGTTCTTTCTTGGGAGCTACCTAGGAGTGTGACGGAAATACGGAGTTTCCTGGGATTTCTAGGATACTATCAGAGATTCGTCCCAGACTTCTCCAGAGTTATAGCACCACTATCAGCCTTGATGAAGAAGGGGGAACTCTTCATGTGGTTGGAGAGATGCCAGTAGAGATTTCAGGAGCTAAGGCAGAGGCAGACTACTGCCCCCATCTTGAGGCTTCTAAAAGAGGGCGTAGGGTACGTAGTTTACTGCGATGCATCATGGATCAGATTTGGGTGTGTCTTGATTCAAGAGAAAGCAGTGATTGCATAGGGTTCTTGGCAGCTGAGAAAGCATGAGAAGATCTATGATAATCATGGCCTATAGTTAGCAGCAGTGGTCATCACCTTGAAGATGTGGCGGCACTATCGGATGGGTGAACGTTTTAACATGTACTCTAATCACAAGAGTCTCAGGTATATCTTCTCTCAGAAAGACCTGAACCTGAGACAATGGCGATGGCTTGAGTTCCTACAGAACTACGACATCGAGATAGTATATACTCCTTGGAAGGGGAACACTGTTGCAGATGCGCTCAGCAGGAGAACTGGTATACATTTACTAGGAGAGGTGACAGAGTAGCTAGCTGCCTTACAAATATCATTTTTAGATAGGGATGGAAAATCCTATATATATCTCTTATAGTCACTCCTCCACTTCATGAGTGAGTCAGGGAGGCGCATCTTGGAGATGCTGACTGTGAGACACAACATGCTCATATATTCATAGGGCGGCCACCTGATGGATTTTCTGAAGGTGGGGTGAACGCCATCCTCTTTAGAGAACGTACCATGGTACCAGTTGCACATTAAGAGAAAGTTTTGAGGGAGTTCCACACTTCCCCTCTTTAGGTACATCCAGGATTGGTGAAGATTTATCAGGAACTCTGATGATAACACTAGTGGCTAGGTATGAAGAAGGTGGTAGCGAAGTTTGTCTCTCGATGCATCACTTGTCAGCAAGTGAAGGTGGATCACCAGGTACAATTAGGCTTGGTTCATCCATTAGAGGACCCAGAGTGGAAGTGGGATGAGATATCCATAGACTTCGTGACGGGTCTTCCACGTACATCCAGGGGTTACGATTCGATATGGGTGATCTTTGACTGACTCACCAAGTCAGAACACTTCATACTGATTAGAGATCAGGGCTCAGTAGAGAGTTTGGGACGCCTCTATGTACTGGAGATTGTGCGTATACATGGAGTACCTTCTACTATTTTCTTTGATCGTGACACACAGTTTACTTCCCGACTATGGAAGGGGTTGCTGGAGGCTTTCAGGACACATCTTTTCTTGAGCACCGCCTTCCATCCTCATAGAGATGGTCTCACAGAGAGTACCATCTAGACCCTCAAGGACATGCTCCGTGCATGTGTCCTCGATTTCAGTCACATCTGGGAGGATCACTTACCTTTGGTGGAGTTCGCCTACAACAACAACTAACACTCTACCATCCTTATGGCACCTTTTGAGGCCTTGTATAGTCATCCTTGCAAATCGCCATTGTGCTAGACTGGCCCAAGGGAGTCAGCAATAGTGGGACCAGAGATGGTACATGCTACCATGGAGAAGGTGCAGATCATAGAGGAGTGGATGAAGACTGTACAGAGCAGGCAGAATTCGTATGCTCACTGGAGAAGGAGACCTCTGGAGTTCGAGGATGGAGATCATGTCTTTCTACAGGTCTCACATTGAATAGGTCTACAGAGATTTGACTGGGGCGGCAAGTTATCTCCGAGTTTCATCGGACCTTTCCAGGTCCACAACAGAGTAGGCAAGGGGTCTTACCGCTTAGCTCTTCTACCTGAGTGGCACAGGGTGGAAGACATCATCTTATCTGAGGAGATATGTTCACGATGCTTCCAATATCATCAACCATGTAGAGCTGGACATCGATGACAGGGTGGCTTTCATGGAGGATTCAATGAAGATTGAGGATTGACATGAGTGGGTCCTACGTGGACAATCGATACCTCTTTTGCACGTTCGCTGGCAGCACGGAAACCTCCATGAGATCACATGGGAGAGGGAGGCTTAGATGCCTGATCAGTACCCTGATTTTTTTCCATGGTTTGAGTTATAGCTTACGGGGACATAAATCCTCAAGGAGGGGAGAATGTAAAGACCCAGAAATTCCATGGATTTTTTTTTCTAAATTCATTTGAATTTTACGAGTCCGAAAAAATTTACGGTGCTTCATTCCGAGGCCCGAGGTGATTGGAATCAATTTTTGACGTTTTGTTTGGGTACGTTCAGTAAACGTGAAATAAGTATTTTATATATTTTGAACCGCTTCACAGAATTGAAATCTGAGGGCACCGTTGAACTCACATCACTGGTATTCTCTTAAGAAAACCTTCACCACAGTTGCATTCTAACAAGAATGGAATTTAGATTTTGTTTTTTTATAAGTTAAATAAAAATAAGAGTGAAACATATATTTAATGTGGTGGTTAAAACCTCTAATTAGAGGATGGGGGTGAGGGCCACCACACCCTAACCTCCCATGAGAGGTTATGGTGGTGGGGCCCACCTGATCATAACCTCCATTGGGAGAATAATTAAGGAGGGGGCCACCCGGGCTTGTAACTCTTGGAACCCCCCAATTGAAGTGGCGGAAAACCTTCAAATTCCCTTAATTAATTTTTGTTCCATCCCTTGAACTTTTTACATAAGTGTTCCAAACCACACAAATTAATTAATGGAATTAATTAATTAATTTTAATTTTTTTTAATTATTTTGGCCAAAAATTAAATAATGGGTTAGCTCAACACATTATTTGGTTTTAGCACATTCTTTTTAGAGGAGATTTGAAGAAACCTTGGAGAACATCACCCTTCCAATGTAGAACAACGAACATCTTCATTGATCTTCAACCGTGCCAAAATAGAACGAGTCGACCATGAAGAACGCCGTCTTCAACTCATCCCCTCCGGATGCTTATCCGCCAACGACGGATATCCTCTTCCTCTTCCGACATTGACGAATCAACACCGCCTTCCCGAGACTTCATCAACGATCAACATCATACGAGGTAGGGGATTTGAATTTTTTTCCCATTCTTCATCGTTCAAATTATGTAATGTGAATCACTGATTTTTATCCCTGTAATGAGGAGGGATCAGACCGCACGAATACGGTATGATCCTCCCTCTTGGTTGTTCTCTTATATGGAAGACGACGGTGACACAACAGAACCGCCGGAGGAACTGACCATGGTGAAGCAACGGTGGCCAGCGATGGGACGACTGTGAAGAAACCAGTGGGGCACTCCTATCGGGTTTCCACGAAAGTGCGCTACCGTCGTGCCATGCGGAAGGAGAGCTACGACCATGATGGGTAGCAGTGAAGGAGTTTGGCGCCGTCGCGCCACGCGAAGGCCGGCAGAGGGCTGCGGTCAGGACGGGATGTGGCGGAGGGGGCGGCGCTGTAGCGCCGCGCCATAGGAGAAGAGCGGTTGGCCGCTTGGCCAGCCGGGAGGAGTGGGACCTCGTCAGGTCTTGTGTGTGCTGGACTGGTGCCAGCTGGCGCCGGTTGGAGCTCCACCAAAACAGTAGAGATGTTTGGGATCCAGGGGGTGCGTGAATTTCCCCCTGGCTGTGGCTTAGGCAGACCCTACGAGCCGTAGGGGTGTCGGGCCGGGCTGCCCTCAGGCTGGGCTGCCCATCCGGACCAGGCCGCCATCGGGTCGGGCCGCCCATCCGGGCCGTACCGAACTAGTTCCAGGTATCCATATGGCTGTGCCGCCCAACCGGGTAGGGCCGCCCCCTTGGACAGTGTCGGACCCACAGACCGGGTCAGACCCTGGTTTAGCCCAGGTCTGTCCGACTGGGTCAGACCGAACCCGGACCCACTATGGCTATTTTACAACATTTTCTCCCATATCATCGGCTATAGGTGTCTTCCCGACTAAAAGTCTATGATAATAGAAATCATAGAGTGAGACAGTTCTTTTGGAATACCCCAATTAAGGTTTGGAAACAGTTGGGATACGATCAGGTTGGTTTGAACCTAAAAACTAACTAGGCCCCTATAACGAAAATACCAATAACTCACAGATCGGGCGTTTTATTGACGCGTCGTCTGTTGCATTCAGATACCTATGTCGAGGAGGACCTTTGAGATAATTCTACTTGGTATTTCGTGACAGTTGGAGTATTGAACAGAATGTCGTGGAGAAGATTCTTCTGGAGACGAGCGAGCCAAGTACGATGACCCAGTAGCTGGCTGATACCTGACGACTGTTGACCTTTCGACTCAGAGTATTCTGAATAGCCTAGTGGGGAGCCCCTCTGTGTGGCGCAGTAGACCCACAGTGGGGAGTGCCCTTATGTGATGCAGCATAGCCTTGGTACTCGATCGGAGGAGTACCTCAGCAGGCTACGAGGGAGAGCGCCACTGTGTGATCGCAGAAGACCAACAGTGGGGAGCCCCTCTGTGTGACGCAGCAGACCCACTGTACTAGAGAGGAGGAGTACCACAATAGTCTAGGACAGTGGGAAGTGCCTTTGTGTGATGTGGCATGACCATATTACTCAATAGAGGAGGTGTACATTAGTAGCCGAGGATTCGATAGTTTGACTGGGAGTGTTACATGACACCACCCTAGAATAAAATCCTGGTTTTGAGCTGAGTCTGTGAATTTTGTGTTTAACTCGTGAATGAGATGGGTTATTAGATAACATAGGTCTATGTATGGATATATATCTAAGTAAAGGTTATCCGTTGATTCTTTACTTTGCGGTTATCCTTGTTGGATATTGTGAGACCATGAGGGTCTCGAGGTCCCTACTAAGTATCGTTATACTCACCCATGCACGGGCTATGCCCGCACCTTGTAGTGTTGGATGCAAACGGTGGACATCACTGACTGAGACTGAGAGCGCAAGGACTGGATGGTTCCCAGAGTGGACCTTACAACAAGTCGGTACACATAGGATTCTGAAGGACGTGCATTGCTGATGTAGCCATCTGTACCTACGCTTTATGTAGGGACCCCAGAAGACAATACAAGAGTCTCTCTTTACATTTTAGTTGTTCTTCACTTTTTCACTTATACCTGTACTTTACTGTTGGGATAGTATTTCCGACACCTTTTACTCTCTAGCACATCTATTGTATACAATATTTTTTAGTGCTTTGCTTCCAATTGTGTACTCTGATTGTGTGTGTTTACTTTTTATAAAGGCAATGCCTTCCCAGCTTAGGGATTTACACCATTGGTGCTAGTCCCCCACCCATAGCCTATGGAAGGTGGGATTGGGGTAGTCACGACACGGGTCTTGAAAATAGTTCATGAAAAAAATAACCATATTAGTCATGAAATCATTGATACATGAGTTAGTAAACAAACCCATGTTTCCTGAAAATTATTAATGAAAATAAAAAAATAAAGATTACAAAAGGTGAAAAAAGTTTGTACCAAAAATTAATTTTTGGTGAAGTAAAATGGAGTTATTCATTATATGAGGCATGGTGGTCATTTAAAAACAACATATGAGGATGAAATTACCCACACATAATTTATTTTTCAGAATTATTTCACATCAATTATCAATGAGTTTTAATTTTTTGTTAGAATATTTAATTTTAATATTGTACTATTTTATACATTGAAACTTGAAAATATACTATTATCATTATTAATATGTGGTTTATATCACATTTTATTCAACTTCATATTTATTGAATGTTATATGTTATATAATATCATGATTTTACCTAATGTGTCTCATTAAATATCAATTTCCTTATAACATTTATTTTTTCTATCCAAAATTAGTGTTTAATGTAATAATAATTAAATCACGTGTACCATTTATCATGATATGTAATTTCTTATTCACTATTAAGAAAGACAATATTTCATAAGAAAATATTTCTAAAACCTTGTATGTATCATTTCAAAACTCATTCTGTTGAATGAGTTTCAAATATAATTCATTAATATTGGATTTATTTTTTTTAAGTGAGACTTCATATATTTATATTTATCTTTCTTGAGTGTGAAGAAAAATATTACCTTCCAAAAATAGAATATGAAAAAATATACCTACCTGATTTCTTTCCATTCTATAAGAAACATTTATTCCATTATCTTCTTGTTTAGATTAGTTTTATATCTCTATTTGGTCTCATACTCATACTATAAAATGAAAAGTATGATTTTTTTCACACTTAATTCACTATCATGATACTTAAAAGGATAATTATATCCATTAAATAATGATATATTATTCTTATAGTATCAAAAAAGTCACAAGAACTAAAATGGTTATCATAATTAATCATATTAGTTTTTTAATGAAATATCAGATCGAGAAATAACATATTTATTGCTAAACCCTCAGCAATAAAATGAATAGGTCAACTTATATTATTTTATAAATTATTAACCTTAATAATCTTCCAAAATATGACTCACCAAATTCAAAAAAAAATATCACAATAATAAAATATCATATAGATTCAAGATCAAGTTAATAATTTTCATCAAACTATATTAACTACACATAAGGTATTGTTTAAAAATTATAAAAATTCTAATAATATATTCCTAAAAATATGGAAATGAATTCCCAAATTAACCTAAATGACCATAAGATAAATCAAAAAGACAATCATATATTCTTTTAATGTTTAAATAAATTTATTTACTAAAATAATATCAACAAATATGATACTACTTCTCTTCCTATAAAATAATATTCTATATACCTTGATCCCATAATATTCTAAATATTTAAAGCATCATAAAAATTAACAGTAATCACAAAATCACATAATAGTTTTTCAAAAAACAATTATATCATTATATATTAAAAAAATTACCTAATTTGTTTTAAATAATAATATTATAATATAAAATAATATAACAACCCAAAATGTTATCAATCTAGTAATAATGTATTATTCATAATATAAAAAAAATCTTCTCCGAAAAATATCCTTATTTTCTTAATAATACAACCACATATGGCTTCAAGAAGGTTATCTATACTTTTTATTATATGATAATCCATAAAATAATCATTAATTGCATACATAACAACACTATAAATATTTAAAGACACATTAATAATCCATATTTCAACACATTCTATTTTCCAATATTTTGCGTCAAATTTATTAATATTTTATTTATATAAGAAATAATATAAATCATGTCATAATACTTATCAATATTGATACAATAATGTATCCTAAATTATATATAGTCAAAACTGTTGAAATAATTCATGAATTGTATTTATTATTCATAGTTTATATATATTGATCATTTGAACATTATTCATATGATCATCATCATCCAAAACATTTTACTTCCTCCTAGGGATTCTATTTTATTCTTGGTAATACATCCTACATATAAAACATTCTATTGAGAATGTAGGAAGAAAATTACTCCCCTGAATCATGATATCAAAACTACGCTATTCTATTATTTGTTTTATTTCTCTATATTTTCTTTTAAAATATATAAAACACCATCATATTACATTGACAAATTCCATTGTCTTCTTTGTTTTACAATATTGGCACTTCAGATGTTGTCGCTTTTATCCTCCATGGTATTTTTACCTAAAATTACATTTAATAATATTTTTCATAAATTTACAATGCTTGGAAATTAAAATAGGTCCATATGTTTAATCATAAAATAACTTTTTTGGTTATCTATTACCAAATAAATCCTCGCATATTATTCAATCATGTATGAATTCTCATTCACACATCCTTTTCATTATTCTTCATAATGATTATTATCATAGTTCCCCTCAATTATTGAAATTATATAAATCCAAAATTATATATTTGAATGCATCAAATAAAACCATTACAAAGACTTTTATGAGTAAAATTAGTACTAGAATTTCTTCTAATATGTTACCTTTTATTCAACACTTTCAATTAACCCTCTAAACCACAATAATAACCCTAACTCTCCATAAAATACAATAATTTATGGTTATTTAGACTTATATCTTATGATAATAATCAATAATTTTAACCGATAATGTTTTCAAATTAATCTCGTGACATTCAATGTTACATGAACCCTTTATTTGACACCAATTACAATTCCTTGGACCAATAATAATGAATCTACTACTAAAAAACTTACTAATTTCATACATGATTTGATACCAATACAAACAATACAAACATAAAATTTCACAATGAAATATTCAATAAAAAATAAGTTATAACATACATCCTAAGGACATCATAGATTCATTTCTTTTATTGAATTATAATAAAATATTTATACAAGAAAACTGAAATATTTTTCATCAAAATGAAATTCCTCCAACATTGCAAATAAATTTAAATTTTATATAACTATACAACATTTCCAAAAAAATTAGTAAAACATGATATTGTTTTTGAAATATCAATATTTAATTTTATTAAACATGGGTATATAGAAACATAAGAATGGGGGGATGAAAACATAAATTTGGTTGAAAATAATGATTAAAATTAAATTTTATAAGAAGAATAAGATGACTATAACAGTAAAAGTATATAATCAATGAGATGGGATATAACATAATATATTCATAAAAAAATAACATTGATATGTTTTAACATCATAGATCAGAAATATTATTTTATAATTCCATAAATAAGAATAAAATAATAATCAGAATGATTAGTAGGTAAAAAAATAAGACCGTTGGAAGAATACATTTTATTTCTATGCCAATCATTTCATCTCAAGAAGATCGTAAACATTACGAAAACCGGGAAACCATTTTCATATAAAAATATTTCTTTTATGAATCATATGAATCATAGAAAATACAAGTATGTATCTTGAGACTTAATCCTAACAGTCACCTTTATATAAACTCTTACAAAGAAATAACCTTTCGAGTTTATTAAAATATACATCCTCTATATAAAATTACATTATCTATTGTATTGGTAGTATACATTTTACCTACCCATAATCATATAGAATTTCATTTAATTATAGCATGAATTAAACACATATGAACATTCTATTTTATTATAAAAGTCATAAAAACACTCAACATTTCTTCATTGTATAAAAAAAATTAAGAAAATAAAGGTTTTTTTATAACAATTTCATTAAAATGCCAGTATGAAATATCCAGATAATGGATGTTGATGGAATCATTGGAACATATCCTATGTGAATCATTAAAATTATTTAATTGATGTTGACTTACATGAAATTCAATTGTGTATAATGATTATAAATATTAATTGAAAAAAGTGAAATGTCAATTTATTTTTATAAATATTTAAAATTAAAAATTCATAAACTATTTTGAAAATAAATTACATTGAAAAATCATAAAACATTTTTATGTTAAATTTTATAATGATATATTTTCATGAAATTATTAAAATATAATCACCCATTATTTGTTAGATAACATCCCTTTAACACTTTTTTTATGAATTTATAGAGGCAGTATTACAAAATTATTTTTGAAATAAATCAATTTAAAAATCATTAAATTATTTCAATGTAAGTAAAAAATTGAAAATTAAAAAAAAATCATATATAATAGTTTAGAAAATATAATTTAAAAATCATCAATATGGAAGAAAAGGAGTTTAATATACTTTAAATATTGTTTTAATGTAAAATAACTTACAAAATTTAAAATCAAATAACATTTTTGAAGTATAATTAATTGAAGGAATTTAAAATTTAATGACTATAAATAGAGTTTTGATATTATATATAACATTACTGACCCAGAAGCCACTAAACTATTACTCTGACCTCATTCACCACATGACCTCACTCATGCCTCCTCGTACGCCAGAGGTTGTCAACTAATATTGATGGTCTAATAAGTCATGAAGGAAGAGTATACAATCCTTAAGAGAGTAATCAAAATAATATAAGGATCAATATTGTGGAAAAAATAAGTGATATCCAATAAATACAAAAAACCAAGAATCTCCATGTAATGGGGAAAAAACCAAAAACTAGCAATTATAATGAAATATACTTTTATAAGTGTCAAAAGTGATGGAAAACCAAAATAATGACAGATAAATGAATCCCCAAATGGTTCCTAAATAGAATTCTAGATCCTCATCCATACATACCCTAATCCCACCACAATTATCTTTCACTAGGATTTTTGTTGTATCATATCCTAAAATATTGATGTGCTCTCAGGCACCACATGACATCCCAAACACTGTTTGAGTAAAAATCAGTATGCCACCACCAACAGTGTATTCCAAATATCATATTTAAGAGATAATGATTTAAATTATGAAATAGAGGACATTGCGATCCAAAGTAAAACTCGAGTTCCATTAGTTAACAATACATACATAACCATTATATCATTACACTAATTTAATCAATTATAAAATATTCATTACATAATTAATTTTCATCTTCTGTTCCATGTGAATGTCATTTACTTCATTTACATAAGGGTTTGAGGAATTCAATCACTATGCCAAATTTGATAAGTCTGGTTTATACCCTACTTGGGAAAAACATCACAGAAAATACATTACATTCACCCTGGAACCTTAGTCAGGTTGGTCTCATTGAATGAAACTGCTTGGTATATGTATCATCTTCCCCCTTCTATAACTATTGAAATTTAGGGTGGTGTTTAGAGCCTTAGTCTAACTCGACCCATGGGTGTAGGGCCTCAAGTCAATTCCCCACACTACCAAGCCATGTGTAGAAGCTTATTTATCTAATCACCGCACACAAACCATATCAAAAAGCTTAATTAAAGAGTAAAAATACAATAAAAAACCATAACAATCAATATGGGAATTAATATTATTCAATAACCCAATAACATATTTCCCATTTCCATTATACAACCCATTTATCCCAATTCTCATTCCCATGCCCAAAACAATTTTTTTGTTCATTAATTCCCTTCATGTCATCATATTTAACATATTCATCAATTCCATTATGAAACACAATTTAATGATTTCATAAATTAAATAAAAGTAACCCATTAAAAATTCACCATTTCATATGCATGAAACAAATTATAAATTTTTATCACAATTCATATTCCGTTTGAAAAATATAAAATTAATCCAATTATCCCATTGTCATTTCATTCCAAAAACCACTAATTCCATTATAAACCCTCGGAAAAGTTATCATTATAAATTTTTAATTCAACCAACCAAATTAACACGAACATCACGAGATATACATTATCACAATCAATTGTACATTTAACCTTAACTATGTCTAGGATTGGGAATGTCAGTACACTCTATGGGTGGTCATAAATCAATCAAACCATCATCAACAAATCCCATAGGGATCAAGAGGGTTTCAATTCCTTATTATGATTCATTTTTTCCAAATCTCACCATGGGAAACAGATGAACAAAAATGGGTAACCAAGAACACAACCAAACATGCACAAATCAATCCATGAACTATGGGATATTAATTATAAACCACAGAAAACAAATCTATTTATGAAAAAACTATTAATAAATGTTTTATATTGGGATTAAATCATCCCCTGATGAATAGAACTATAATACAATAGATATAAATGGTTTAGGGATTCAGTAGAAGATAACCCAATCTATAATCTACCATTAGTAAAAAAGAAGTAAGTAGTGGATTAGACTCACCAAAATGTTTGATTCTCAATAAAAGAAACTCAAAAGATCCAATAATAAAAGGATAAACACCATTTTGATGATTTGGAAGTTTTTTTGTCATTACGTATGAGAGTGGAATAATGGAAATGAAATAAGGCGTGGATCTAAAAATCCTGAGGGGTAAAATTTTAGAATTCTCTTTTATTAAAGGGTTCTAATTTTTTCAAACCATGAACCTAAATATTTCCAATAAAATTTCAATAACATAGCTAACTAATAAGGTCCACATGTCTTATAAAAACCATGCACTAACTTTGTCGAATGACACTACCTCAAACAACATGGTTTTAACTAACCATGCACAAACCATGCAACATGCATAAAATGACACAATTCCCCTTTCATTAATGACCTAATCATCCATATATCTGTTGAGATTCCTCATACACCAACTCTAAATTCAATTAAACAAAATTAGAATATTTAACCAAAATATAAATAGTGAAATACCTCCAAAAATTATGGGATATTATATCCTCCACACTTTATAACAGCTCATCCCCGAGTCGCTCTTCTCAAGAATCACTGAGCCCCTAATGTAAAAAGATTTAGATATTAATCCCAAATATCTGACTACCTTTCCCATGTTTATTCCTAAGAATTACCATGCTACAATAAAACTAGGACAAATGAAACAATATTCCCCAACAATACTTTCTCACAATAATCAACAATATGAATCAAATGCTTACCAAGAGTAGCATCTTCCTCAAGATCAACATCCTCAACATCAATCAGGTGAGGTGGGTTAGGTTGATACTGTTGAAGCTGTGACATCATTATATAATCATTCATACCATGATACCCTCACAGAAGAGCCAATTGGTATTGCACCATTATGGTCTTCTCCATAATATCAAAGGGCCCCACATACCTAGGTTCTAACTTATGATTTTTCTAAATCCAATGGTGACACAAACATAGAGACACCCAATGAAAAACATGACCACCCACCAAAAAACTAAAGAGGTCTATGATTCGAATATGCATACAACTTATTCATGCATTGATTTTTTGGTATCATATTTTGGATCAAATGAACCTCTTCAGACATCACATGCATGAGACTCGTCCAAACAACACTCATTCTCTGGATTCCATACAAACCAACAAAGATATATATGTTTTACCATAAAGTGTCTCAAAAGAATCCATCTGAATTGTACCATGAAAACTATTATTGTCTTCAAACCTAATTATTCCAAAATTCATTCTCTGACGAATCACAAAAATAAAGGTCACAATCCCTCAACATGCCCTCTTGTTTCTAAATGTTAGGCTCTAAGTACCATCTATCAACCAGTGAAAATCCACACTCATAAACTACTGGTCACCAAGATCATTCTATAATCCCAACAAGATCTTATATGTGAAATGTGGATCATGATCTGGAACTATGGCTTTTGGTACACTATTTAATCAAAATATCCCCCGAATGTACAAATCTTCTGACTAATCTACAATGGTGGTCACTCATATCGGCAACAAATGATCCAATTTATTAAATTGATCAACAACTATATTTATTGCATCATTATTCAAAGGATTAATTAGATTTAAAAACAAGAAATACTCTATTATATCATCCTATTTCCATTATGGAATCAGAAATGGCTATAATCAACAACCTGGGAACTGGTTCTTAGCCTTCAGATTCTAATAAATAAGGCATCGTGCCACAACACTCATAACATCATTCTTCATTTTTGGTCGCCAATACATCCTATGAAGACAACAACACATATTTTTCAAACCAAGATGCACATACCACATTTATGCATGAATATCTCATATCAATTATACTCACATAGACATCATCATAACATCACAGAAACAAACACAATTGATCCCATCATATTTGATGAATCAACATGAAGGTGACTCCCCACCATTAATGCATTCCATTATAGCCAAAAACATAGGATACTCAAAATAAATCTCCCCGACATGGATGAAAAACATAGACTCGACATATATGTATGAAGTTTTAATCACTCCGTGGAAAATTTTCAGCTCATGAAGAATTTCAGTAAAGAATTCCATCATCGTTCACTCAGAGTAGGGATCCTAAACTACATGGATTTGACTTTTTAGACTCAATTAATATGAAACATAGTTTCCATTTATCAGTGTGTAAACCATCTTCAAATCAATTTACTTCACATAATCAACCCATGGTCTCTACTAAAGATTCAAATAATGTTGACAGAAAATGTACTTCATACTTTTATTATCATTATACTATTTGAAACGCATTCCAAAAATTTAATGCCACTATTACTTTAATGTAATAACTACTACATCTACATCCAGATAATTTATAGCATAATATCTTTCATGAGGCCTCAACATATATGAACTATACACAACAAATAAATCATTCTATATCAACACTTCTCCCAGCCCAACACCAGATGTGTCAAAAAATGATATACATCAGTCCAAGATCTGGTGAGATAAGAATCAATGTGGTAGTATAACTCTTCTTTATCATTGGAAAGAATTATAACTTGACTCTGACTATATAATACTGAAGCTATTCTTGGTCAAACATGAATGTGGTGCCCCCGAAAATGGGAAATCTTTAATGAACCTTCAGTAGTATCCAACCAAAACCTTATAAATTCGGATATTAGAATCATTATTTGGATTCTCCCAGCACATGACTCCATGTACATTCTTTAGGGCTAGTAAATAACTCCATTAGAGATTATGTGACCCATAAAATTCACCTTATCACTCTAGAAGTGACACTTGTATTACTTGGAATATAGTCTATGCTCACTTTGTGTACTCATGATGATGTTAAGATGTTTGAAATGATATCCATGAATCTTAGATTACACCATGATTTCAATCAAAAATATATCATAGAATTAATTTATATAACAGTGAGGTATTTTCTTCATTAGGTCCATAAACACTACCAGGGAATTTCTAATACTAAGTAACATAATAAAAAACTCATACAACCCATTCCTGCTCTATAAGGTAGTATATGGAACTTATGAACTCTTTTCTCTTAGTTGGTGATTCCCCGATCATAGATAAATTACAGAGAACACTGATACACCTCTCATATAGTCAAAAAGATCTTAAATTCTCATAAGTTTCTATTGGTTCATAACTGTCATTAGATTCATATTCTTATATCTGACACAAAACAACAATGAAACATCAGCCTTAATGGGAGAAAACACTAGGCATCCCCAAGGAGATGTACAAGGATGAATAAACCCTTTGTTATCTATTTCATCTAACTAAGATTTCATTTCCTGGTGTTCTACATGGTCCATTCGATATAGTGGAAATGAAATTGGTTCTTCTCCATAAGGAAACTCTATCATGAACTCAACATATCTCTATAGAATAATCCTCAAGAACTCATCTGGAAACAAATACTGAAATTTATCGAAAATGATAGGGAAGAGTATTCTCTCTATTACCCAATCTTCAAGAATTATGAAATCCACGTAGGTTGTGAGTTCACCCAGCTATTGAATAACTAACCATGCACAACCTACTGAAACATCCCAATCACTATGTTGTACATAATTGTCTCCCTCAAGATATGTGAACATTAAATGATGCTGGTAATAGTCAATTTGTTCATGGTAAAAATCCATCCATCCATTCCCAAAATCAGGTAATAACCATAGGTCCTGATGATAAAAAAATCTATCAAAAAATGGTATGCACCAAAATCTAGATCACAACACCTACATTATCTAATAACCTTGGCTCTCACCACCAACAGAGTATAAAATGATATAAACCCACACTAGCATTCCAATGTTTGGGGCATCACAAATAAAATATGAGTTTAGACAAAATAATTTTGGCGCATGTCCAAAATAATGAATTAGATTGAAAGGAATCCACAAGGATCATTCCTCAAAATTGTCAATAGTCCAACCTCGACACCTCATATTATAGAATAAACTACATGAAGCTTACCATCCCCTCTTATAGGGGCTTTTTCCTAAGTCTCTAGTGATGCACTACCATGTTGATATGGAAACTCTCTCCCCAACATATCATGTCCGCCACCATAACTATTTTACTCGGTGCACCTTAATCATCCTACATAGAATGGGGTAACTAACCTCATCCCACAATAGACTTCAATCTAGATCCCTCATTCATTATCAGATGTTGAGGATTACTACATAACCTTTTCAAATTCCTGATTCATCAATATGATCGACACTCAACTAGTGTTTTGGGACCCTAACCATACATAATCCCCAACCATGCAATCTGAAAATAGAAAACATGATCACCACTCTAAGAGGATGACCATATCTTCTGACTACAATCCACACTTCCACCTAGATTGAAGCTCCCAAAACAATCTTTCCTACTTTCATATGACACACCACTCATCCCTCCAACTGGAACTACAATCTCACTACCATAAGCCCTATTGAGGTTCCCATATGAGATAATTACATAGTCCTATACCTATCCAAACCTCTTCAAACATAATATATTTTCATGGTACCTGATCTCATGTTGAATCCCATCCTAGAAACATTTCAATATATGTTACACACCTCCCTCTAACACCAGAACGAATTATCCAATTAAGTGAAATTAAATGAATTATCCGTCGCTAATACAAACCCTTGGTTCAAACTCATAAACATCACATCCTACTCCAGCATCATGGCTTCCAAATATATTTTTTCTATAAAAATTTCTTTGAAATATTACCGTATCATTCCTTCAATCAGTTCAGTATAAACAATGATTTCCCAAAAATTATTTTCCTAACATCACAAAATATAGGCCACCAACATGACTCGATTATTGGATGGATTCATAAAACAGTCAAGAGTCATTTGTATAGAATCTATCTAGAACAAATACACATCTTCCACACAATCTCCAGTATAATTCATAGGGGTTTCTTACTAAAACAATCTATTCAACTCAAACAAACATGGTACATCCTTCCCTTGAACCTATTCAATCATTTGTGTAAAATGGGTTATGTTCTCAGGAAATGTATCTTCTATCTAATCATAAATCACTATATCTTCTTTAGCCACTACAAGGGGAGAATTTACATCAATATCCTCTTATCACTATTCCATCATAGACCTTCATGGTGGAATTTCACTACAATTCCAAAAATGAGATTTATAACACATAACATAAATCATCAAAAATTTACACACAAAAGAGATCTTCTATTTTCGTAAACAAATAATTATCATACATTATCCAAACAGATATAATCTAACTAAGATCACTATCCTCTACCATAACTATTGTTGTTAATGGAAAAAATGTGGTAAACTGATTTTCATAGGCATAGTCTGTCATTAAAATCCTTTTTAAACCATTTTCACAGTACCAAAATTAATCTTTCCTATTAAGAACATATTCCAGTTAAAAAAAATTTCAACAAAAAATTTAAATAATTTACAACATTTTATTATGAACAATTATTCAAAAATTCTCTAACATTACTTCTATTATTTCCATTTTTATCATTCTTATTAGACACCATTATTTTTAATTTCTCTAGAAATTCAAATGCATCCCATATTTAAAATCCCATAGACCCATCCTGTGTGTGCTGATTATGATTCATTCCACATACTGACCTAAATTCCTATAATGAAGCATGAATGTGCTTCCTCGTGCCATTTCATCCATTTGTAAAATATCACCAAACAATCACATCACACGAATGATGTATCATCCCACAGTGAAATATCATTAAAATGTATCAATAAAAAATAAGAACCACAATTCCCATAATGGGTACTTGGATTTTATCCCATACATGGGTTAACTACTCTACAGAATAAGAATGTTTCCATTACCCAAAACATCGTATTATCTTATCTAACATCCCAAATAATAAGACAACATAAATGAACTGATTATGATAATAGTTTTTAACAATATTGAACCAGAAACCACTAAACCGGTGCTCTGAGTCGGGATGCCACTTAACCTATTGTGAACCTTTCTATACTCAAATGGTTTTGGACTAGCATCACAGATATAATATGTCACATAAAGATACTATATACCCTTTAACATAGTATTCCACAAATATATAAATTCTAAAAATTCAAAAAAATGAGTGATAACTAAAATAGATTCATTACCAAGTATCTTCCATAACTAGTTACAAACCATAAACCAAAAATATCATGTCCATGTCCTGCTAATAGTGTCGAATTTGAAGGAAACCCAAAATTAATATAAAAATATAAATAACCAAATTGGTCCTCACTCCATGTCCATATCCTCATCCATTCATATCCTCATCCCAACTATACTCCAGAGAAAGATGTCTATTACCTTTATCCTAACCAACAACAATGATGTCTGGTTGGGTACCCAATGATGGCCTAAGAAACATTTATGTAAAATCAGTATTCAACCACCAACATTTTCAAAAAAAATATCCAATGTAATTGATAGTTCATGCATGTATGAAATAGATGACAAGGTAAACCAAAGAGAAACTAAGGTACTATTAGATAATACTACATACCAACTCATTTATATCATTATAATAATATCATTACTTATACCATCTTCATTACATAATATACTTACATAATGTGTTACATGGGATATAAATTTATATAATCTACACAAGTTTCTAAGGAATTTTATCACAATGACTAAGAGAAACAATCCATGTCCCTAAATCACTAGGGTAACCACATCACAATAAATATATTACACTCACCTAGAAGCCTTAGTTTGGGTGGTATCATCGAATTCAATTATTAGGGTAATAGATCCTTTATACCCTTCCTTAGCACATGCATTTTAGGGAGGTTTTTTGTGCTTATGTATATCTTCACATGTGGGAATAAAGCCTCAAGTCAATACCCCACACTACCAAGATGAGTGAACATGATTATTTATCTACTAACCACACATACAACATATCATATACCATACTAAAAAAAATACATATAAATTCAAAAACCATAACAATAAACATGGGTGTTAATATTATTCCACAACCAATTAACACAATAACCATTTACAATACATTGCCCATTTTTCCTAATTATCATTCTCATGCCCCAACCCATTATGTGTGATCAATAATTCCATTTATATTATCTCATTTTAAATTTTAATTATTTCCCATATAAAATTCTATTTAATGTATTATTTAAATCCCAGGCTACTACCCATTAAAAAATTCACTATTTCTTATGAACTATCCCTCTCATGAATTCCTATTATATTTTATAGGATAGTTGGAACAATCTTAATTAACCCAACCAACCCATTTTCATGTCATGTCAAACAGCACTATATCAATTATCAACCCTAGGAATAACTATAGTTATTCCATTTGGACTCATCTAACCATATTAGTATATTAATTATTAGCTCCATGTTATCACACACCATCTTGACTTTTAACGTTACCAATGTCTGAGTTTTGGATTGTCGGCACACTCCATGGGTGGCCCTAAATCACTCAAATCATCTCCAATGTATCCAAAAGGGACCCAGAGGGATTAAATTCATAATTTAGATGGTCATTTTACTATGTCTAACCAACAGAATGAAAATAAAATTAACAAATATGAAATAAGACAACCATTCTTGTTCAAATAAAACCATCGTATATGAGATATAACATATAGACCCGCTACCTCGAATTTGTTAAAGAACACATTCTTAATCGTGGATATAGATCTAGAATCAATCACACCATGAATCCACAACCTTGATTAAATTAAATATAAATGGTTTTATGGTTTCATAAGAAGATAAACCATGATACAAACCATAATCTAGAAAAGAGAAGTACTATAAGGATTTGAATCACCAAAATCATCAATTCTCATCCAATGAATCTATAAACAAACATGAATTGATGGAGAATAACCCGTGGGAATATTTGGGTGCATGAGTTCATCAATAGGGTTGTGATGGAAAAAATGGGAGGAAATAGTAGTTGATAATATAAAAAATGACAGGGAATGTTAAAAATTCTTACTTTTAAATGGCACATGGTTTGGAAACATTATTTTCTAAACCCTTCACCAACCATAAACCAACATCTTTCCATAAGTATCTGAGTCACATAGATCCTTGGGGAGGGGTGCACAGTTAGAAAAATTGGGTGGCAACCATAAGGAATGCCAAGATCTCAAATTGCACTATATGGATCTCCTCACACACAGTTTGTACTAACTTTGGGAAAATCATGCATCATGCACAGAATTTCCCAATTCACATTTATTTTATATCATGAGTGCTGAAACAACACCATGGTCTATAGTACACCCAAAAAAAATTTGAATAACCAAAATTAATAGACTTTACATAAAATTTCATCAAGGAAATACCTCTACAAAATTATGGATCTTATATTATATGTCAAGATTTTAAAATATACACCATATAAATGATTAAAGGATCATCAATTTAATCACGTCTCAAGGAATAATGTTTGAGATGAGAAACCCTTATACCTATTATAATTCATGAGTCAAATTAAAATTGTATTAATACACATTATATGAGTCTATAAAACCTATAATTTATATGAACTAATGTGTCATAATACATTGATTAGGATTTAAGTTTACCCTAAAAAACAATAAATGGGGAATAACCCAATACAGGTCTCATGGAATTTAAATTAACATCAAACACCCTTGAAAAGAAAGTGACATTGAATATAGGAACCTATTAATTAAATAATTGTGTTGATAAAATTTAAAAATAAATAAAAAATTTAATCTACAACATATGAAATTATGGTTTATAAAACATATATTCACTTCATAATATAATTAATTAATAAGGGACATAAATTAATGAAATAAAAATATGATTAAAATCCACTTACCCAATAAATATTCTTGTTTGAAGAAAATATAAAACCATAATCAATAAATTTATAATTATTATACATATATAGAAAAAACATATTCATACTTATCATTTATAATTAAAAAATCTAATATATCTAATTATACATTTATTAACTATATATTGTTAACAAATAAATCTTTGGGTTTTCAATATCCCATTCACTATGCATGTTTCAATTCAGCGAGTTTAGTGCCTGGACCATGTTCATGGTTTCATCAAAAAAATGTCCATGATGATTTCATTTATGTATTTGATATTATTCTAGTGTTCCATGGATTTTTTTGAATTTATGTTGATTATTATAACATAATGCCTATAAATATGATATTAGATGTTTATATTACATATAAAAAATGATTTTATCAATAAATATACAAATATATTTATATAGCCATTTTTTAACATTCAAGATAACATAAATTATTCTTTACTATATAATTTTAATACTTCATTATTATCCATAATCATTCATGACATAAACAGTACATAAATGTTTATGTAGGTGGTAAAACTGACTAAAATAATAAGACCTTATAATAGTTTAATGAGTAATAACAAGTTATTTTATAATAATCAAATAGCTTTAAAATAGTTGTGATATTTTCATAAATATCATAATTTTTTATTAACCTCATTTTTATAAAAATCCTTGTATGGAGGTTTTGAAAAATTTGATACGTTGTAAATGGAAGTGTTAGTCAGCACGAACACATGAGGGATTTTTCAAATTTTCAATGGTTGGGAGGGAATGAAATTAGATAATAGTTAACATAAATAATTTCAAAAATACATAAAAAATATTATATATATATAAATATATATATTAATTAAATTATTTTATATAACCAACCATGTGATGATGTGATAAAAAAAATAATATGTCGTATGTGGAAGTGG
Organism: Viscum album; assembly: GCA_963277665.1. Taxonomy (NCBI): domain Eukaryota; kingdom Viridiplantae; phylum Streptophyta; class Magnoliopsida; order Santalales; family Viscaceae; genus Viscum; species Viscum album. The sequence goes on from OY728158.1 coordinate 780,487,293, forward strand.
TAGTTCTCTCACATGAATGAACATAATTAACATTTTTTAATGGATATTATGGATTTCGTGAATGGTTGTTCTGCAAATATAATTATATTCCAATATATCAATTTTTTAAATTTCATTAGTTTATTATTTTTGTTATATAATGATTGAAAAATCAATAACAAGAATGAAACTTTAGAGATCAATGTAAAAATATATAACTATTTCTTGGATAATATCATTTAAAAAAAAACAATAAGAACTCATAGATTTCTATTTATAAAAAAATTAAACATAGGTTATAAATGGGGATGTTGGGTTCTTATTTGGTTTGATATTGGTTATTATATCAGGTTCAATGTGTGTGTACAAATGAGGAGAGGATTTGACCTTTTATAAGTGAGAGGATTGGGACCCTTGAAAATATTATGAATAGTTAAATATAATAAATTAATATTTTATTGAATATGGATCCAATTTATTTTAATATCAATGATTAGATATGGTAATTTCATAATACGCTCAAAAAAATAAATTTAATGTAATGTATACATTTATTTGTTGCCTTTTATATTAGTTTATCCCCCACTTTAACCATTGGTACCCTTATCATGGTTACTAATTTTTCAATGGTGAATTATTTATTTGAAAAGAAATAAAAAATGAACATATTACAATATTTGAACATTGATATTCTAAATATGAAATCAATTTCTAAATATTTAATTTATAAAAATCTCTATAAATATTTAAATTTCAATGAAAATATGTTCTAGAAAAATTATAATAGAAACATAAAAGTGGAATTACAGAAAAATCATTTATAAAATTTATCCCTATAATTTTACTTCATTTAAGAAAAAATTTGTGTAATGTGACTTAAAAACCAAGTTATAAATAGAATTTAACTTGTGAATAATTAATCAAATAAACAATTATGATATTTGAGAACATTTTATTTTCCACTATTAAAACAAAACATCCTTTTTATGAAATCATAAAAATTCACCCTAATGAAATTATTATATGAGGATTTTTGAAATGATTTTAATATCATGAAAATGAAAATTTTCAGATTTATAAATTCTAATTTTAATTAGAAAATAAAACTAGAAATTTTTTTAATTGAAATATAACAATCACAGATGTCATTTTTTAAGATTATTTCCCACCAAAATACCAATAAATTATAATTTATTTATTTTAAAACTATATATTAATATTTTATTTATTTTTAGATTTTATTTTAATAAATTAAATTTCCCTATAGATTGGTGCTTCATATGTCAATAGTAATTCAGTGAAATATTTATTTGATGTATTATTCTAGAATTTCTTAGTGTTACTACTAATATTCCATTAATATGTGATACAATTTTCCAAATGTCAAATATTACTCATTTACAAATAATCAATAGAAAAAAATGCACACAAAAACATTATGATTTTCATTAAACAATTAATTATTCATGTAATGTTAAAAAATTTGACCACACATGATATAACCTGTCAATTTATTTTCAATAGAACATAATATTATAAATATATATAATCTTATTATTATAATATTATTATAATTATAATTCTTTAATAAAAAGTGACAACATTCCAAAATAATGAATCATAGTTCACATAAAAATAAAATAAATTATTATAATGTTAAAAAAACATGATTCTTTTCCTACATACATAAAATTTAAAAGTATCCCAATTGATAAAATTAATATACAGAAAATCATTTTTATATGATTTAATAAAAAAATGCATATTTTTATTTTAATGTTACTATTAAAATACAATTACAGACATATAAATTTTTTATTTGAATATATTCAATAATGAATAAAAATATACATATATGCAATTTCTAATAGTATTATAAAAATGTTTATATTAATGTAATAAAAATTTATAACTAAAATATTATTTTATAAACATATTGATTATTATTAATATTAATTAATTTCCAAGATTTTTTACAAAATGAGAATGAATTTGGGTTTTCGATTCAAAGGATATGATATTTGATGTCAATTTATCATCTTAAATTTGCAAAAATAATAACACATGATATCTTTAAAATTATAAATTATCTTTAATCAATATTTTTATATACATTTTAAAAGTAACAATAAATTGTTTAAATTATTATATATTAACATACACAAAGACAAAAGGAATTTTAATAATATAAAATAGGTTTGATATAATTGGACTAACAAAAAAGAAAAATAAAACACGTGAACTTATAAAAATATAGAGAAATTTAATATTGTAAAATAAAACATGTTACAAAAATATAGGATGCAATAGATATATGTTTAAAATAAATATATTTGTTACAAGGAAAATTATAAATGTACAATATTATATCAATGATAAAGATAATAAAATGAAATATAAATTTTAAAAATGGTATTCAGTAGAATATGAACCAGACACTCTATTACCATTTGAAAACCCAGTCTGATAATCACTAATTAACAACTAATTTAAAACAAGCAATCATATTGTGAACCATTTCTTTGACTAATTATATATAAAAATATATATGAAATTTTGATGAGAAAATAATTAATATAATATTCATGAGAGTACAGTAATGATATATAAATGAAATATAATGGGTGTAATTTCCCATGTGAGTAGTAAATATAGATAAAAAAGAATTAATATTCCATTTTGTGTATGTAATCTCTTACATATTCATAATATATTACAATAAATGATTTGAGAATATTTTTATCACTAGTGTTTGTAACAAACTATGCTTTTATGAGATAAATTATTATTATTTTAATTAATTTAATTTTTAAATTGCAGCACCAACATTAGGTTTCTCTATACAGAACACTGCATTGGCTTCTAGTATATAAAACACTATACTTGGATAGTGTTACACACAATTTCATGTTCTTTTGATATAATTAATTTCACGCAACACTGAGTATATATATTTTTCAATTATTAAATGTTCTATGTTTGGATTATGTAATATGAAACACTAATGGAATGTTTCACTTAAATTAACACAGACTTGACTAGCATTATAGGCATGAGTGTCCATCCTCAATAGCATGTGTTGTACACAATATCATGTTTCACTAATCAAAAATATATTATTATTTAATTAGATGTAAACTATTTGTTATAAATATTATTAACCATATTATTATTTTTCCCCAACAATATAATTCATCTTATCTATTTTATAGACGTTATGTAAGAAAAAATTCTATTTTTCAGACAAATGAATTATCTTTTTTTAAAAATGATGTTTTTCTTTCGTTTGATACGCACCCATTCAAAATTTATTTTTTGACACCATTATATGTTCTATTTTACAAAATAAACATTATTTTTTGAATCATGGCATCGACATTTATTTTAGACAAATTTATGATATTTTTCTGATAATTATCATGTTTAGATGAATAGAAATATTAAGCTAAATTTTAATCGAAAACAACTTTTTCCATCGAAATAATGTTTATTGTAAAATCATATTATTCAATTTTTTTAAAGTATAAATTTAATATCTTTTCATTATTTAATCCAATGAATGTAATTTGAAGTAATTTCCATTTTAAATTGGATATAAACACATGTCAATCTTTAGACAAGTTTGTTTCTTAAAAACCGACATTGGTGGTCTAACAAAAAGAATTAATTTCAAATTAATTTCCTTCAATTATGTGTTTTGAATTATGAAAAATGGATTCCATATTTTGAATCTTTGGGTACAAATTAGGTTAATAGGTTACTTTTATTTATAGATATTATTAATAGTAACTAAGATAATTTTTATTTACCATAGTTAAAGGAGAATCCGGTAAATTGGGATAACAAATAATATTATAAGGACAATAAAATTATCCTAAAACCTTCCAAAATACCATTAGATGAATAAAATTTTAAAATTAAAATATTTGGTTAAAACATAGTCATTTAAGAGCAACATGTAAATGAATATTACCTATATATTATTAAAACCAATGAAATTTACAAAAATTAAAACTCACATTTCTAATAAGTATAATGATTTTAATATAGGGATAACCAGGTGATATCTTATAACATAAATAGTACATGGAAATGTAATAGAATTACCTAAATCATGGTAATTGCTTTTTAATTTTTAGGAAATAAATAATTATCTTATTTTATTAATCATTGATGATGTAGTAATTAATTAATTACTGAGAAATACACGGAACAAATTTTATTAATATTTAAATAACAATAAAAATGAACAAACACATTGTAACACCACAAGCTTCCATGGTACATTTCCCTTCGAATAATGCAATGTCGTGCATTATACGCAACTTCGAGATTCTAACACACCACAACCAATCAAACTAGCCGTTATGAATAGTAATACCTACTTTTTGAAATTCTACATATTTTATATTTCAAAATGGACTTCATTTTTGGTTTTGGAATACCGAAATTATCCTAAGATGAATTTTTGGTATTTTTCTGAGAACATCCAATTTTTATGAATAGTGAAAAATACTTAAAAACAACTTTTTTAAACAAAATAATTTATAGTGATAAATTAAATTATTGAATGGTTTTAAAGTATTATTAGAATATATTTTTACTATTTTATCAAATGGTGTTCATTAGAATTAATTTCACTTTGAAATTGGACCTAAACAATTGTCAATCTTTTGGTATATATTGTTTCTTAAAAACATGCTATTTGTTGTGACAACGGGAATTAATTATAAAATTAATTAATGCAACTTATATGTTTGGAATTTTTTCAAATACACAAAATTTTTTGAATTCGGAATATCAATTATAGCTTAGGGTGCAATTTTTGCATTGTTCTGAAAAACTTCAATTTTTGATGATTAGTGAAACTACTAAGTAGTAGTTAAAAAAATGAATTTTTCATAAAACATAATTTTACCGCTTCTGTGAATGGAATTTCGAAAATCTGAGAGACACGGTTAATATCAAGAATTGAAATGTGGTTCAATGAGATGAAAATAATTTTTGGTGAATAGTAACGTTTTACTTTTATTTACCACGGTTAAAAGTAAATAGGGTAATTAAGGGTAAAAATGATATTAATATTACCCTAACACATGTCCTAATTATATTTTACAAGTTTATCTCGACCAAAAACAACCTTAGGAATAAAATATTATCATTTAGGTCCACTTGGATTAGATTAGGACATTTATTATTATTTAATTCAAAGAAGAGTTAAAAGAGTTAAAATCGAAGTTTATTTACTAAAACATTTTTAATATAGGGTTATAAATAAGAAAAATTTGATTGTAAATATTCATTATAAAAATAAAAATATTTCCAATATAAGGATATTTTATTTATAATTTTTAGACATTAAATAATCTAATTTATGTATGACACAATGACGATGCAGTAATTACCTAATTAATGAAAAATTAGAATAATTGATATTATAAATACCCAAATAAATATAATTTGATAATTTTTATTCATTAAACTACTTTTCTAGGTTAATATGACATGTTAGGATTGCTTCAATTAACTGTTTTGTAAGTAATAATTCTGTTATGATTTTTACAAAAATCAATTATTGAATAGAGTCAAAATTGACATAAAAGAGTTTTTAAAACAAATATTATATTATTAATTGATATTAAATTCCTAAAAATTTAAGGTTCGGCCAAGAGACCTATATCATGATAGGTAAATCATTAATGGGCCACTTGGGGGATGATTAGATGTATATGATATATTTATTAACCATATAATATAAAAATACAAAGAGACATTGTAAAAGTGAAACTAATTAACTTAGAGTTTATACTGAAAGATAAGGTGAATATAATGACCCAAACCTGTCTAAATTCTACTGGTTGAGTGGTTTTCGACCTAACCTAACCTTAAACTTTTAATAATCAACTTTGGAGCCATTAGAAACCGTATATGAATTTATTATAAATTAATATTTCTAGCTTTTCCAAAGGTGCCCATCACCCCTCTTATAAAAGGTCAATCTTCCTTCTCATTTATTCACACCTTCAAAGCCTATTGGTTCGGCCAAACCCTTCCCAAATAATCTCTCAACATCCCTCACTACAACCTAGAGGCATTATTTTGATCAGAAAGCCAACCTAAGAATCACTTTTGATCAAATGAAAAGGAAGAACCCGAAGAAGAGGTAATGTTTTCACCACCCATTTTCAAGTTCCTTTATTCTTCCACTTCTTCTTTAGTTGTTATTACCATTATAAAATAATAAATCCAGTATATTATATATACTGTGATTTTATTATAAATATGGTACAACCATATTCAGTATTCTATCCACCCTTTGAATAACATGTCACCATACGTGCGTACGTACGACATACCATCTCCACGTCGTGGTGTAATTGTTATTCAATATATTATTATTTTGGTGGGTATAATAATGATGTGTAAATAATTTAAATAATAAATATAATGTGCTAATGATTCTGTATATATTATATACCATCCAATTAGATATTATTTTAATATCAAAAGAATGATATTGTCGCTCATGCGTACGTACGGACTACCGTCTCCACGAACGCGATGAGATTCATTCTCCATCATATCCATTCAAGTATAATTATCATTTGATGATTTCAAATAATTTTTAATAACTTTATATCATTCTGGATATGAATAAGATACTACCTATCCTTGAAAAACATGGCTTACGTAACAAAACATATAAAAGAAAACGAGTAAGTTAACACCCGAAACGACGATAATTCTATGATATTATTAACAAAGCAATGTTAAAAGATCATATATGATATCATATTAATGTATATGATTCATGAATAATTTAATAACAATTATTTCAACATTATATAGGAGGTTAACCTACCCCCAACCAAGGAAATGTACAAGGTAAGGGATTTTCTTATCTCACTTTCAATTCTGTGATATTTCCATTGTTCGCCACTAATTTATTGAAAGTGGTATATTGTGTACTGCCATTTGATATATATTATCATTATTATATTTATATTCATGTTATTATGTAAATAATTTGGTGGTTATTAACTTTTGGTCATACGACTCAGTTGATTACAACGTGGTAAGGGGTTTCTTAAATCACTCTTAATTTCGTGAGAATTCCATTGTTCACCACTTAATTATTGCATGTGGTGTATGTGTACTGCCCATGATTGTATTCATTGTGTAATATACTTTAATTTATGGGTATTTAAATCATCATTTTATGATCCTTATTTCATGGGTTTATGTTTCATAAGTTACCTAATCGATACCGGAATTTGAAATTTCAATTTCCACTCATTCGGATTTACGCATACTTCATTTATTATTTTACTCCAAGATTATGTGTGGAATCACTATTCATTTGATTATGTCATAATTTCCACTCCTATTTCTGTGGATATACTTTTTATACACATAATAACTCCATTTATAAATTCTCAAGTCATCGGTACGAACTTGATAAGAGTAATTTTTACTCAATCTCGATTTGTTGAGATAAACATCCAATTCATTGGTGTTGTTTTTACTAGAATATGTGTGAATGTACCTTGATTTTTTTACAGTTAATATCCAATCATATTTAGTGTATTTATATTTTTCACACATAATTATGTCGTTGATTTATCCTTAACCTAATGATACATCCTTTATAAGAGATTTCATCTCAATTTACATTCCATTGAGACTTATTTGTTTTTATACACCAAATCACTTTTATGTTGTGTATATAATGTACTTTGACATAGTATATCATGAATCCCTTTATTCTCATGATATTACAATGTTTTTATTACCTCAATTATTTGTATTCAAGTGTCTCTCTTTTGGTTAGAATCTCTAACTAAAATACCATTTTTTAATGTTTTAAAGACTTATGGTTCTAAATCGTGCTCATTAATGTGCATGTTTTAAAAATGGTTTTAAGGATTTATTTATATGGACATTAAATATTTAAAATTAAAACTCTTTTTAAAATATTCAAAGTGGTATGTGACACTTTGATTCAAAAATCTATTTTTAAATGGCTTCTTGAAAAATAGTGTGACTTTTAAATGTTTTCAAGAAAAGGGGGATATTTATCTCAAATAGTTTTGATGGTTATTTTCATCTATGTCAATATAATTCATTATTATCGATTGAGGTACAATACAATCAACCATATTTTATTGAATGAGTTATGTTTGACTGTGGATGTGCTATTATTGTACCATTCATGGTTTGTGGTTAAAGTATTGACATTTCGTATGCTAGTTTTGATACGAATGTTTATGTTGTGTTTAAACCTGTTCATATGAGGAATGCATTGGACTTAATAAGTGACGGGTGGAGCCCGCTATAGCTCCTCGATGCATCGGTAGGTCTCATGAGACAAACTAGTGTCTTGGCACAAGGCCTTGGCAAAATCTTATTTTTAGTCTTGGCACGAGGCCTTGGCTATATGGTTATGATAGTCTGGAATTATGAATTCCATCATTATGAAAGTGGTTATTGATATTGCATGTGATCATTCGACTAGTAGAATATCCATGTGAGTAAGTAAATGACATTATTTTATTTTATCTTTGCATTTTATGCTGAAGTTCAAGTTTAAAAGGCATTCGTTTTAGTTATAAATTGCCTTAAATGTTTATGCTTATCTATGAAAGATTCTTCTATAATGTTATCCTTATTGAGCATCTGAGCTCACCCCTTTCAATGTTTTATTTTTCCCAGGATTATGAAGAAGTAATTTATGAATGACCTGCAGGGATAGTATGAGGGGATATAAAGACAAGATGTTGTTGTAGTTTTTTTACCTTATGATGTAATGTAGGACTTATGAATATATCTAGTGTTTCCAAGACTACTAAACTAATCGGTCTTTCGATACTTGATCCTTTGTGATCATGCCAATGTTATGTAATAATGCACCGAATCTGGGTATCTAGGGTCGGGGCGTTACAGTTGGTATCAGAGGAAGTTTAGTACAAACCTTGGAAGCTAGATTTAGATAAACTCTGATTAGAGCACGTAGACCTAAGATGAACTTTGAGGATTAGTATAGAAAAAATTCCTAGAATTTTGGTATTGTAGAGATTTTGTGAGTTTTCCGAGCAGTACATCCCTATATGGATACGAGCAGGTAGAGGCGGCTCTGGCACAGATGTACCTAGGGGTAAAACCCGAAAACACCTCTCTGAATTAGACTCGAACGGGAACTGGTGCACGACAACAGGCCTTACTGCACTCTTGGTTATGACACTCCCGGGGGATATGCTTAGGATAATTTACATTTTTTTTACAAACCGATTTAAAGTATTATATATATAAGATGAGAGTAAATGACCTTGGTTAATCCTAATGTGTTTAAAATTGAGAATATGGTGACATGTTAATCTCTAAATGATTGTATGACTACTATTATTCACACAATGCATTATGGTTTTAGTCAATGGTTGGATTCCAAGGAAGTCATAGTGACTTTGAGAATGATGTACAATGTGGGAACCGTGGTGGTAATGAGCAAAAAAATGGAATTTTGATAGGCGTAAAAGATATCGTCTTTATGCCAAATCAATTTTCCAAAAATATGATCAACAATATATATATTAACCAATTACCAGACTCAAAAAAGAAGAGAAATGTGATGAATGATAAGAGCTCCAGTAGTGGAGACCATGGAGAAAGAAATACTCAATTTCCATCATGCAGGAAATGTGGAAGGAGACACCCAGGAAAGTGTCTCAATGGGCAAAGAAATGCTTTACGTGCGGGAAGGACATAAAGTGAAGAATTGCCGAAGAAAAATGAAGAGTACTATGGAAGAAGATAAAAATGGTCCCAAGAGTCCATTTACAGTCATTTGCTGTAAATGTAGGGGACCTGGCCATTACCCGAGTGAATTTCCTATTCTATAGGATATTTTCTTGGTCAGAGAAGAAGTTATGTGGAAATAAATGGTTGGATAAATGTTTAAAAACTATTATCGATCCTTGTATAAGGGTTTACTTTGGAATAATTTTCTCTTGTATTTGTGACCCTAATGTTTTCCATGTGAGAATGATATTTATGGAATAATTATCTTTTCTCTTGTGGATATAGTTATAAATAACAATTTGGTTTTATATGATCATTGGGTTTGAGGAAATTACAAATTATTATAATTTGGGATGAAAATGAAAGGTATGAGATAACATTTGTGGTTAAATTATGTTATGGTCATTTTGAAGAATTTATCCCATTTTGGTAATGTTATAAAATATAGTTTTTGAAAAAGGACAACACGTAGACCATGTGACAACCCGTCGCGTCGGACAAAGCTGTGGGAATCGAATCCACAACCAAAGTGCGATTGGGATTTATCGCCTACCACTAGACTACGTGAAGTCCCTGGTTAGTGTGACTATTATTTTTAGTTAAATGATTTTATTGATCAATAATAATTTGATTTGGGATCTTATGTATTATCAAATGAATACCCTTAGTATAGGAAAATGATTTGGTGATTAAGTGATAAATGATATTTTAGAATTTGTTCGCTTTGTTGAGAACACTATATGCCAATGGAAAATAGAGTAGTATGGGATTTCATTTGAGGAGTAATGGTGGATTTTTTTCTATGTTTTTATTGTGGATTTATAATGATTTGGGTTATTTATGGAAATGAGCAGGTTAATTAATTTTAAGTATGTGACTTTAAGAGTAATTAATGTCATTTGGAGATACAATTTAACATGGAAGTCTACATTCATAATAGGTTTTGGTTTTCAATATTAGTTTTGATTATATTAAAGGATTCTAAGGACAATTGATTATTGAATGGTATTTATTTAACTTTGAGGTATTGTTGGTTTAATTATGGAAATTAAGATTAGTGTTTATTTATCTCAAGGAATATCCTTTTGGGGGATCATTTGATCATGTAATAAACATTTTGGTTTTGATTAATCTCTAAAGACAATGTAAATATATAGCTCATGCTGCATGGATCATGTGATTCTATAGAAGTTTATTCTAGCTCTTCCAGTGTGACCAAGTCTTCTTGAATACTCATCGTTTAAAAAAAATGAGTTAGTGGTGGAAAATTATTAAATAATGAAACTCTACTTAAAATGTAAGTATATTTTTAGTCAATATCATAAATAAATTCCTCATCCTTATGTAATGTAACTTAAAACAAAAAAATGTTTTCCGTTTACTTTCCTACTAGGAGACTAATGGCCGTTTGTCCGAACACAAGTTTGTGGTTTTCTTATTGTTAACTTTCTCCTGATCATGATTTCTATCCCTCTCCATCAGAACTTGACACTTAGTTTATCATCCATATCCATGTTTTCCTACATGGAATCTGAGTATGGGTTATCTTGGTTGACCTTTATACCTCTCTTTCTTTCTTTTAAAGTGATAGTTTTATTGACTCTTTTTCCGATGTGGTACTTTCCATTATATTCCCAAGGACAATTTTAATAATTGTGAGGATGCAATTTATTGAAGGAGGGGAGAATGTACCACCCCGAGCTTCCATGATACGTTTCCCTTTGAATAATGCAATGGCGTGCATTGTACGCAACTTCAAGATTCTAACACACCATAACCAATCAAACTAGCCGTTATGAATAGTAATACCTACCTTTTGAAATTATAAATATTTTATATTTCAAAATGGACTTCATTTTTGGTTTCGGAATGCCGAAATTATCCTAAGATGAATTTTTGGTATTTTTCTGAGAACTTCCACGTTTTATGAATAGTGAAAAATACTTAAAAACAACTTTTTTAATCAAAATAATTTATAGTGATAAATTATATTATTGAGTGGTTTTAAATTATAATTAGAATATATTTTTACCATTTTATCCAATGGTATTCATTATAATTAATTTCACTTTGAAATTGGACCTAAACAATTATCAATCTTTTGGTATATATTGTTTCTTAAAAACACGCTATTTGTTATGACAGCGGGAATTAATTATAAAATTAATTAATGCAACTTATATGTTTGTAATTTTGTAAAATAGACATCATTTTTGAATTCAGAATATCAATTATAGATTAGGGTGAAATTTTGGCATTGTTCTGAAAAAATTCAATTTTTGATGAATAGTTAAACTACTAAGTGGTAGTTAAAAAAATGAATTTTTCATAAAACTAAATTTTACCACTTCTGTGAATGGAATTTAGAAAATCCTAGAGACACGGTTAATATCACGAAGTGAAATGTGGTTCAACGAGATGAAAATAATTTTTGGTGAATAATAACTTTTTACTTTTATTTACCACGGTTAAAAGTAAATAGGATAATTAAGGGTAAAAATGATATTAATATTACCCTAAAACATGTCCTAATTCTATTGGACAAGTGTATCTCGACCAAAAACAACCTTAGGAATAAAATATTATCATTTAGGTTCACTTGGATTAGATTAGGACATTTATTATTATTTAATTCAAAGAAGAGTTAAAAGAGTTAAAATAAAAGTTTATTTACTAACACATTTTTAATACAGGGATATACATAAGAGAAATTCGATTGTAAATATTAATTAGAAATCTAAAAATATTCCCTACATAAGGATATTTTATTTATAATTTTTAGACATTAAATAATTTAATTTATGTATGACACAATGATGATGCAGTAATTACCTAATTAATGAAAAATTAGAATAATTGATATTATAAATACCCAAATAAATATAATTTGAGACTTTTTATGAATTAAACTAATTTTTTAGGTTAATAGGACATGTTATGATTGATTCAATTAAATTTTTTCTAAGTAATCATTCTGTTATGAGTTTTACAAAAATCAATTATTGAATTGTGTCACAATTGACATAAAAGAGTTTTTAAAAAACATATTATATTATTAATTGATATTAAATTCCTAAAAATCTATGGTTCTTCCCAGAGACCTATATCATGATAGGTTCATCATAAATGGACCACTTGGGGGTCTCTTGGATGTATATGGTAAGTTTATTAATCATATAATATAAAAATACAAAGAGACATTGTAAAAGTGAAACTAATTAACATAGAGTTAATACTTAAATATAAGGTTAATATAATGAACCAAACCTGTCTATATTTTATTGGATGAGTGGTTTTAGACCTATCCCCAACTTAACCTCTTAATAATAAACTTTGGAGCCATTAGAAACCGAATATTAATTTATTATAAATTAATATTTCTAGCTTTTCCAAAGGTACCCTGACCCCTCTTATAAAAGGTCACTCTTCCTTCTCATTTCATCACACCTTCAAAGCCTTTTTGTTCGGCCAACCCCTGCCCAAATACTCTCTCAACTTCCCTCACTACAACCTAGAGGCCTTAGTTTGATCAGAAAGCCATCATATGTATCCCTTTTGATCAAATAAAAAGGAAGAACCGAAGAAGAGGTAATGTTTTCACCACCCTATTTCAAGTTCCTTTCTTCTTCCCCTTATTCGTTCTTTGTTATTACCATTCTAAAATAATAAATCCAGTATCTTATATATACTGTGATGCTATTATAAATATGCTACAACCATATTCAGTATTCTATCCACCCTTTGAATTACATGTCACCATACGTGCGTACGTACGGCTTACCGTCTCCACGTCGTGGTGTAATTATTATTCAATATATTATTATTTGGGTGGGTATAATAATGATGTGTAAATCATTTAAATAATATATATAACATGATAATGAATCTGTATATATGATATAACATCCAATTATATATTATTTTAATATCAAAAGAATGATATTGTCCCTCGTGCGTACGTACGGACTACCGTCTCCACGAACGCAATGAGATTCATTCTCCATCATATCCATTCATGTATAATTATCATTTGATGATTTAAAAATAATGTTTTTGAACTTTATATAATTCTGGATATGAATAATATTCATCCAATCCATGAAAAACATGGCTTACATAACAAAACATATAAAAGAAAGCGAGTAAGTTAACACCCGAAACGACGATAATTCTAAGATATTATTAACAAAGCAATGTTAAAAGATCATATATGATATCATATTAATCTATATGATTCATGAATAATTTAATAACAATTATTTCAACATTATACAGGAGGTTAACCTACCCCCAACCAAGGAAAAGTACAAGGTAAGGGATTTTCTTATCTCACTTTCAATTCCGTGAGATTTCTATTGTTCGCCACTAATTTATTGAAAGTGGTATATTGTGTACTCCCATATGATATATATTATCATTATTCTCTTTATATTTATGTTATTATGTATATCATTTGGTGGTTATTAACCTTTGGTCATACGACTCAGTTGATTGCAACGTGGTAAGGGGTTTCTTAACTCACTCTTAATTTCGTGTGAATTCCATTGGTCACTACTTAATTATTGCATGTGGTGTATGTGTACTGCCCGTGATTGTATTCATTGTGTTATATACTTTAATTTATGGGTATTTACATCATCATGGTATGATATTTCTTTCATGGGTTTAAGTTTCTTAAGTTACCTAATTGATAAGGGAATTTGAAATTTCAATTTCCACTCATTCGGCTTTACGCATACTTCATTGATTATTTTACTCCAAGATTATGTGTGGAATCACTATTCATTTTATTATGTCATAATTGCCACTCCTCTTTCTGTGGATATAATTTTTATACACATAATCACTCCATTGATAAATTCTCAAGTCATCGGTATGAACTTGATAAGAGTAATTTGTACTCAATCTCGATTTGTTGAGATAAACATCCAATTCATTGGTGTTGTTTTTACTAGAATATGTGTGAATGTCCCTTGATTTATTTACACTTAATATCCAATAATATTTGTTGTATTTATATTTTTCACACATAATTATGTCGTTGATTTGTCCTTAACCTAAGGATACGACCTTTATGAGAGATTTCATCTCAATTTACATTCCATTGAGACTTCTTTGTTGTTATACACCAAATCACTTTTATGTGGTGTATATAATGTACTTTGACATAGTATATCATGAATCCATTTATTCTCATGATATTAAAATGTTTTGATTAACTCAATTATTTGTATTCAAGTGTCTCTCTTTTGGTTAGAAACTCTAACTAAAATACGATTTTTAAATGTTTTAAAGACTTATTCTTCTAAATCTTGCTCATTAATGTCCATTTTTTAAAAATGGTTTTAAGGATTTATTTATATGGACATTAAAGTTTTAAAATTAAAACTCCTTTTAAAATTTTCAAAGTGTTATGGGACACTTTGATTCAAAAATCTATTTTTAAATGGCTTCTTGACAAATAGTGTGACTTTTAAATGTTTTCAAGAAAAGGGGGATATTTATCTAAAATAGTTTTTATGGTTATTTTCATCTATGTCAATATCATTCTTTATTATCGATTGAGGTACAATACAATCTTCCATATTTTATTGAATGAGTTATGTTTGACTCTGGATGTGCTATTTTTATACCATTCATGGTTTGTGGTTAAAGTATTGACATTTCGTATGCTAGTTTTAATACGAATGTTTATGTTATGTTTAAACCTATTCATATGAGGAATGCATTGGACTTAATAAGTGACGGGTGGAGCCCGCTATAGCTCCTCGATGCATCGGTAGGTCTCATGAGACAAACTATTGTCTTGGCACAAGGCCTTGTCAAAATCTTATTTGTAGTCTTGGCATGAGGCCTTGGCTATGTGGTTATGATAGTCTGGCATTATGCATTCCATCGTTATGAAAGTGGTTACTGATATTGCATGTGATCATTCGACTAGTAGAATATCCATGTGAGTAAGTATATGGCATTATTTTATTTTATCTTTGCCATTTTATGCTGAAGTTCAAGTTTAAAAGGATTTCGTTTTAGTTATAAATTGTCATAAATGTTTATGCTTATCTATGAAAGCTTATGCTATAATGTTATCCTTACTGAGCATCTGAGATCACCCCTTTCAATGTTGTATTTTTTCCAGGATTATGAAGAAGTGATTTATGAATGACCTGCAGGGATAGTATGAGGGGATATGAAGACAAGATGTTGTTGTAGTTTTTTTACCTTATGATGTAAAGTAAGACTTATGAATTTATCTAGTGTTTCCAAGACTACTAAACTAATCGGCCTTTCGAGACTTGATCCTTTGTGATCATTCCAATGTTATGTAATAATGCACAGACTCTGGTTATCTAGGGTCGGGGCGTTACACACATGTCCAAATCTTATTGACACCTTTGTGAAAATTTAACTTTAATTAGTATAACATTTGTAATGTTTGATTTTATAGTAGATAAATTCAACCACATATATTAACATGAAATATATTAAATTTATCCTCATTATAGTATTTTATTTTTAATTTTTACTCAAAAAATAAGTATATTAAATAATTACCTAAATCAATGTAGTAATTATTTTAATAATAGTGATATCAAAAAAAATTATTACAGATACTAAATTAAATATTATTTTTGTGAATTAATATCATACACTAATTTTATGAATGACATTGAGATGTTATTTATGGTTTAAAAAGTTTGTTCGAACATATCCTTTTGTTATGATATTTATAAAAAGTCAACTAATGAATATTGTTAAAATTGACACTATTAATATTTTAAATAAATATTATTTTATTCATAAAAATAGAAA
This sequence comes from Viscum album, assembly GCA_963277665.1. Taxonomy (NCBI): domain Eukaryota; kingdom Viridiplantae; phylum Streptophyta; class Magnoliopsida; order Santalales; family Viscaceae; genus Viscum; species Viscum album. The sequence continues at coordinate 780,503,880 of OY728158.1, forward strand.
ATTCATCCAAATAATTGGTGTAAGTCCTCGACCCTATTACCAAGAGTCAGTGCATTATTACATAACATTAGCATGATCAGAAAAGATCATGTCTTGAAAGACTGATTAGTCCAGTAGCCTTGGAAACAGTAGATATATTCATAAGTCTTGCATTACATCATTATGTGAAAAAAAACTACAACAACATCTTGTCTTTATATCCCCACATACATTTCCTGCAGTTCATTCATAAAATACTTCTTCACATCCTAGAAAAAATTAAAACATTGAAAGGGGTGAGCTCAGATACTCAGTAAGGATAACAATATAGCTGAAACATTCATAAATAAACCTAAACATTTGAGGTAATGTATAACTAAAAAAAATCCTTTTAAACTTTATATTCGGCATAATATGGCAATGATTAAATGAAATCGTTCCATTTACTTATTCACATAGATATTCTACTAGTCGAATAATCACTTTCAATATCAATAACCACTTTCATAATGATGGAATGCATAATTCTAGACTATCATAACCACATAGTCAAGGCCTTGTGCCAAGAATACAAATAATATCTTGTCAAGGACTTGTGCCAAGATAGTAGTTTGTATCATGAGACCTACCGATGAATCGAGGAGCTAAAACGTACTCCACCCATCACTTATTAAGTCCAATTCATTCCTTATATGAATAAGTTTAAACATTACATAAACATTTGTGTGAAAACTCGCATACGAAATGTCAATACTTTTTCCATAAACCATGAATTGTATAAAAATAACACATCCTCCGTCAAACATATCACAAAACCATCAATACTATAAAGAAGTTTTTTATCATAATAAATCAACGTTAAATAAGCTTAATATCCATCAAAGGATGTTGACATAGATGAAATCAAAACTATTTGAGATAAATATCTCTTTTTTTGAAATCATTTAGAAGTCACATAAATATAAAATAAAACATTTTCTTTCAAAATATTATTATAAGCTTTCAAGATACGCTTCAACTATTATATAATGGCGTAAAATAGTTGTACCCTCCGTATAAGTTAAAAAAAGACATTCTTACCTTAATTCTGTCAAAAAGGTTAAAAATGATCTAGTTTGGAAAACGACGGAAAGATTCCCTTATAAAATTCTTATAAAAAGTAAAACAATGTTATAAATGACTTTAACCCATATTCTATAAAATAGTAAGAATGTTTTGAAATACATTTTTAAGAAACACGGATGTGGATGATAAAGAGGTCACAGTAGATAATTACGTATAAACAACCTCGGATAATGAAGAGATTGTGAAATAAATCCTTAACATGTACTTTTATTTGGTCGAGGGTAGGTTAAACTCCTGTATAATGGTGAAATAATTGTTATAAAATTATACAAGAATCATATACATTAATATGATATCATATATGATCTTTTATCATTGATTTGTTAATAATATCTTACTATTATCGTCGTTTCGGGTCTTAACTTACTCGTTTACTTTTATATGTTTTGTTACATAAGCCGTGTTTGTTAGGGATAGGTTGTATCTTATTCATATCCAGAATGATACCAAGTCCTTAAACAATATTTTTAATTATCAAATAAGAATTAGACTTTAATGGACACAATGAGGAATGAATCTCATCGCGTTCGTGGAGACGGTAGTCCGTATGTACACACGAGTGACAATGTCATTCTTTTTATTTGAAAATAATAGATAAATGGATGTTATATCATATATAAAGAATCATTATAATGTTATATTTATTATTTAAATCAACTACACATCATTATAATACCCATTATAATATTAATGTATTGAATAACAATTACACCATGACGTGGAGACGGTAAGCCGTACGTACGCACGTATGGTGAAATGTCATTCAAAGGATGGATAGAATATTGAAGATGTTTATACCATATTAATAATAATATCACAGTATATAGAAGATAATAGAGTTATTATATTATAATGTAAATATCAAAGAAAGAATAAGTGGAAGAAGAAAGGAACTTGGAAGAGGGTGGTGAAAACATTACCTCTTCTTTGGGTTATTCCTTTTGTTTTGATAAAAAGGAATCCATAGGTTGGATTTCTAATCAAAATAATTCCTCTAAATTGAAGAGAGGTATGTTGAGATAATATTTTTGTAGGGGTTGGCCGAGGAAAAAGGCATTTAAGGTATGAATTTGAGAGAAGGGGGGGGGGGGTTCCCTTTTATAAGTGGGGTGAGGGGCACCTTAAGAAAAACAGAAAATATTATTTTATAATAAATTCACATTCAGTTTATAATGGATCCAAAGTGACTGATTTCGAGGATAATGTGGGGATGGGTCTAAATCCTTTCAACCAATAGATTTTAGAAAGGTTTGTGTCACTAAACTAGCCTTATCATTTATATTAAACTCTTAGTTAAATATTTTGACATTTACCATATATCTTTGTATTTTAATATTATATGGTTAATAAACATACTATAACAAGACAAGAGAACCCCAAGTGGTTAATTATTAATATATATAACCTTATCTATGTCATTTGGCCGAACCATAGATTTTTAGGAAACGAATATCAATTAATAATATAATATTTGTTTTAAATACTATTTTATGTCAATTTAGACACTATTAAATAATCCATTTTAATTAAAGTCTTTACAACATTATTAATTAGAATAAAAATCATTTAAGTAATTATGATATTTCATATTAACCTATAAAATTAGGTAAATTCATAAAAAGTCTCAAATTATATTTATTTTTATTTTTATAATATCAATTATTTTATTTTTTCATTAATTAGGTTATTACTACATCCACATTGTGTCATAAATAATTTAAATTATTTAATGTCTAAAAATAATAAATAAAATACCACTATATATGAAATCATTTCATATTTATATGGAATATTTATAATCTAATTTATCTTATATATAACCTTATATTAAAATTTGTTTAGTTATTTAACTGTGATTTTATCTCTTTTAAGTCATCTTTGAATTAAACAACAATAAATGCCCTAATCTAATACTAGTTGAACAAAGAGGTTAATATTTTATTCCTATTGTTGTTTATTGTTCGAATTATACTTAGCCAATAGAATTAGGACATGTGTTAGGGTAATAATAATATCATTTTTACCCTTAATTACCCTATTTACATTTAACTGTGGTAGATAAAAGTAAAAAGTTACTCTTCACCAAAAACTATTTTTATCTTATTGAACCATATTTTACTCCTTGATTTGAACAATGTCTCTCATATTTTCAAAATCATTCTCACATATGCGGTAAAATTATGTTTTCTGTGAATTTAAAAATTCCCCTAGGAAACTGGTAAAAAATGGTGAAATGTTCAATAAAATTTTTATATATCTAAAATTATTATAAACTGAATCCAATGAAATAAATTGAACACATATAGGTATTATGTATCTATTTTGACCTAAAATAAATTTAAATAAAATAAATAATTATTTAAATAAAAATTTGGTTTTAAACTATAACTTAGTGTTTTTCACTATTAATCAAAAATTGAACGTTTTCAGAAAAATACGAAAAATTCACCCTAAGTTAATTTCGAAATTCCGAATCCAAAAATTATGTCCATTTTGTAAGATAATATTTATAAAATTTCATAAAGTGTGTATTACTATTCATAACGGCTAGTTTTATTGGTTGTGGTGTGTGGTAGAACTTGAAGTTGTGTACAACACACGGTACTATATTATTCAATGAAAAGCGTACCGTGGAAACTTGGGGTCATAAAATTGAGATGATGTTGAATATTAAACCAATGTAAAATTTATAACTCCATTAGAATTTTAGAGTAACTATTCTAACCCTTATAAATAAAAAGATATGTTGACATGGTAAGAGTTAAAGAAATTAATTACTGGAAAATAAAAATTATAAGGATTAAAATAAAACCAAAAACATGTCTAATAAAATTATTCGATGAATAAGGCCCAATACATATGACAATATGATCAATTTTGTTTTGTTTAATGGACACTTGTATATGAAAATAAATTATATTTTATTTTAATCAAAGATAGTTATGAAATATATTATCTTGTGTTTTGATATCTTTTATGTGTCCACATTGGGCCAAAATCAAGCTATGAACGAATATAAATGTCTATTTTCATATAAATTAAACCATTTTAATTATTATAATTTATTTTTAATTTTTAAAATTTATATAATTACCATAAAAGTATCATAAATTTTAAAACAATATTTATTCAATTAACATAAAAATAGAATTCAGGATTTTAATAATATAATTTTTGTTATATTTTGTATTACATAATGTGTATAACATATTTACATGATCGTTAAGATATATTATAGATGTGTGAAGTCAATATATGCTAATACCCACTTTTTCTTATTTTATTTTAAATCAAATTAAAAGAATTTTATTAAATTAGAAAATAATAATAACTTATTGAATTAATTTATTATTAAATTATTTAAAAATCAAAAAGAAAATAATTAAAATGGGAAAATATATTGATGGGAAATTATTAAAATTTTATTTATTGTCCATTTTTAATTATTCGGAGCTAGGATAGTCTTTTTATATTTTAATATTTTGAGAGTTTCTTAAAGTGCCCCTCTCCTCTCTTATAAAAAGGAATATACTACCACATTTACTCACACCTCCCTGAGACTTCTATATTGACCAAACCCTCACCAGTTATCCTATAAATATTCTTTGATAACTTCTAGGGGGCATGTTTTCCCAAATAGTATATCACTATTGTCCCTAAGAAGAGATCCAATGGAAGTCCAACAGAAAAGATGTAATTGCTTTACCAATTCAATTAAATTTATTTCCTTTTTCTGCTTCCCCTTTCTATGTCGATTCCATAATAAAGTATTAACAACATTTAATTATAGATTCTTAGATATTATTATAATTTTTGGGAAACTTATACCTCCTTTTATCCATCCTATGAATAACAATATCACCTTGCGTGCATACGTAAGGCTTACCATCACTATGCGATGGCATGATTTGTTATTTAAAAACACATTATTTGGATGTGTATAATGATGAGTATAATGGATTTCAATAAATAATATTACTTGATAATTATTCTTTATAATTAATATTATATCCAATTATGTACTATTTAACCATAAAGAGAATGATATTGTCGCTCATGTGTACGTACAACCTATTGTCTCCATGATGTTGTGAGATTCATTCTCCACATTAAAAATTAAATAATAATTACAAAATTTATATGGTTTTAGAAAATAATAATTACAAACACAATTTATTGATCAAAATACATTCTATTCATAAAAAAATATGGCTTACGTGGAAAAACATGAATGGGAAAATGAAGTAGTTAAAACCCGAAAGAATGGTAATATTAAAATTCTATTAGTGAAATGATATAATAGGATCATATATGATACCGAAAATATGGATATGTTTTTATTGTAATTTAATTACATGATTTAAACATTATATAGGATGTGACTACACCATCTACTAATGAAAATTACAAGGTTAGGGACAAATTTTCAATCTCATTTTATACATGATTGTTTATACATATGTATTTACTGAGGATATATTTATAATCAATATCCATGTCTTATAAAAATATTTTCACACAATGTTTTATATTGTTGAATTTATGTTTATAGTCATTTTTAAACATTTTTAACTTTTCTATATGGCATGGAATAAAACATTTTTTACCATATGAGGAACTTTTTCAATTTTCCACTAAAAGTATGAAGAGAATGTTTTTTAACCTATACTAAATTAATGTGGTTTTACATTTTCATGATTCTGTATTTCCATGAATCTTCATAAACACTATTTCATTTTTATTTTTAATAAAAATTATATTTTAAAATTTCATGACATTTTGAGGATATAAAATATTATTGAATAAGAAATGATATTTTCTATAGGAATTATGTTCAAATGTTTTATCAAAATTATTTTCCATGTAAGATGATGTTGTTAAATAAGGTTATGTTTCATACCATATTATTATAATGATTTAACAGTGTTAATATTGGAATGAACATTTTATGGATTATGTTATGATGGAATCATGTTTAAGAAATCAATTTTATTTCATGGGTTTTTCAATGATGATTGAGTTATGATAGTGTGGGACATGTAATAATGATTTCATTATGAGATTGGTGGGACCTATTTCTCCCTCTAATGAATTGGGTAATGATATAAATCTCATGAAATAGAAATTATTGGAACAAAAAGTATATAAAGTTCAGTAATACATCGCTTGAATGGCATGTAAACCCAATTTAGTAATAAAATTTTTACACTTTTATAGCAATGGTTGAAATTTTATGGCTACTATAGAAATCATATTATATGCGTAATTATTATCCACAGTTATATGTATTATGGCCATGGTATTTCATCATGGTTAATTTTACTTTTGGATCTATGCATTACATAATTCCATGATTTATTCACTTAATCACATTTTTAAATTAACAATTCAGGTTCATGTTTTCCCATTATTATGTATATTATTATGTTTTGTTTGATATTCATCAGGTTTACCATTATTGATTATTTGAGCTCACCATTTTTATGTTTTATTTTTCCTAGGATATAAAGAATGTTTTTGGGTAGGAAACCAAAAGGGTAAGATAATTATGGGATATGTGTAAGATATTTCAACAATTTAGAAGTTTATCTTCAATGTTTCCAAAGTAACTAAACAGATATGGTCATTGGGAATATTTTTGTGTAATATTTTATGTATTCCACGAAATAAGTGTAATTTTCATGTATGTCAAGATTGGGTCTTTATAGTAGGTATCCGAGTGAATGATTAGTAAGCCTTTGGAAACTATGATGTAAAAACATTAGTGAGATCTCTAATGATATTTCTACGAAATGTCTAGTGGTTTACAAAGGATATGTCATGTATAGGTTACAATATTATAGTTTTTGTGACAACGATGAATATTATATGATTAAAACCAAGTTATCATAGATTGAAATATTATAATTTATTTACCTTACTTATGTGTTACTAATCTCTGATATGTATTTCAAACACCTTTCATTATAATCTTAGTCAATAAGCAGAACAACATAGAACATAGTTTCAGATGAGGAAACTATGTTAATAGTGAAGATCGATTTCCTATGTTGAAATATCCGGAAAATATCCATGAATATGGTGTGAGTATTGGTCATACGGTTGAAGATAAAGTTATTTTAAACAACATGTGAAAGGGATGTAATGTTATTTAAATTTTTTTTACATTAAACCTATGAAGCCTGAGTTTGAGAAACCTTAAGACCTGATTCGTATTTTTAGAAAATATGAAGATTATGGATCCCGAGCAATGGTTTAATAATAAAGATGGATGATTGACATGTATATGTTTTAGATTTCAAAGATTATGATATATTAATAATGAAATATATAATTGTTTTCTATATTAGTATTTAATGATGGATTGGAAAGATATGTTAAATAGTTATATGGGGATTAAAAAGCGATTTAATGGTAAGGTGATATATTTTTAGAACACATGATTAAGGGAAAGATAACCCTTAATATATATCTTATGATTAGATAATGATGTTTGGATAAAGAGATGTTGGAATTTAATAAGTAAATTCGATGATGATAGTTTCTTGGGAACTAATTATTAAGCTATTGACAAGTGGGTTATGCTATATTGGATGGAGTATAAATATTTTTGGGACATAAAGATTATATCAAATAAATTTTGGAATAAAGAAACATGGATGTTTTGAATAAGGTTATACAGTAATTTAGTTTATTACAATGATTCAAGATAATGTATGATGAATTCATTCAAATGCCTTGAATGTGACCAACAAGATATATAATTTAATTTATGGTGTATAAATGAAGGTATTCACATTCTTGTTATATGACCTTTATTTTAATATTTTTTTTGTAATGTGAGTTTGGACAGAAGTATTTTGGATAAGCCTAAAGGCTAAAATGTATTATGTTTGATATTGGATATTATTTTTTATGGTGGGAATTTTTTTAATTTGTTTTCTGGAATGTTATAATATTATAGATTCAGAAAAAGGACAGCCCATAGTGTGAGAGACAACCTATCGCGTCGGACAAGGCTGTAGGAATTGAACCCACAACCGAAGTGTAACATGCCTTTATCCCTAAACACTAGCGTACGTAAAGTCATTGATTAGTATAATTTAGTTTTATTTTATTTAAGAGGTATGATAGATTGGATATAAGTACATTTTTAACCATATACAATTAATCTGACTATATGTGGACTTATATATATTTGATTACTTTTGACAGATGAAATGGCCTTTCATTCTATTGCATGATCTGCTAACAAATCAGGAATGAAAATTTCAACTTCATTTCGTTAAATAACAGGTGAAGTGTAAATTTATCAAGGAACCAAAAATTTTGATATTGTACACAAACAATGGAATTATTTATTATTATTTGAAAATTAATCAAATTTAGTAAAATGATCATGAAAAAAAAATGATATCTTAGTACCTTCTAATCATATGAATTAGTTGGTCTCGTAAATCATAGCTGATTTATGGATTTCCGGTAGCTTTCTTTCTCCTAACCTTAGTATCTTTCACTATCCATAAGAACATAACTTTCAGATTTCCATTCCATATATCATGTTATCACTTCCCACCTATGTTACCCTATGTAGAAACATAATGATGAGTTGCTTTGGGTAAACATTATGTTTCTAATTTTCATTTTTTAAAATGATGTTTATGTAATTCTTTTTAGGATGTGGGTTTCTATGAAGGAATCATTCGATTTTTAATCCTTTTATAACCCCAATAAATTTCAAGAGAAAAATTCTTTTTAAGGGGGGTAGAATGTAACACCCAATGATTTTATGAGATAAATATTTTTTAATTTCTTTGATGTATTGTGTTGTATGGTAGACCAATGTTATCTTGATTTATATGCAACACCGTATTAGCATGCAGTACATGAAACATGATATGTGGAATGTGTTACACACAATTTCAAGTAATTTTTATATATTTAATTTCATGAAACAATTGGTATAGAGTTTGTTCAATGTATAAATGAACTATGTTGAATTATATTATAAGAAACACCAAAGAATGATTTCACTAAATGTAACATTGAATTGTCTAGCATTACAGGCTAGAGAGACCTTCTTTGATATCTTGCATTATATGCAATATTTAATTCCTCTAAATAACGATATATTATTATTTAATGGGATATATACTAGTCATTATGAATATTATTTACCATATTTTGAATTTTATATAACATTAAAATTTATCTTATGTATTTTCTAGACATGATTTATGAAAAAATTCATTTTTTTGTATAAATAAATTATTTTTCAAAACATTCTTTTATTTTCTGGCTTTTGATACCATACACATTTAAAATTTATTCCATGACACCATTATATGTTCTATTTGAAAAAATAAAATTCTTTTTTCAAAAAGGACATCAAAATTTACTTTGGATGAATTTTTGATATTTTTCTGTTAAGTATCATGTTTTGATGAATATAAAAAATTCACTAAATTTTAATTGAAAAAATAAATTTCCACTAAAATAATTTATATGGTTAAATCATATTATATAATTGTATTAAAATATAAATAGAATATATTTTTATCATTTAATCCAATTTTACTGATTGGTAGTATTTGTACTTTTAAATTGAAAATAAACCCACATCAATATTTTCATAAGTTTATTTCTTAAAAACATTCTTTTGGTTTTTGAAAACAAGAATAAATTATAAATTACTTTCTGTCAATATTATTTTTGAATTTTAAAAAAGGATTCCATATTTGGAATTTGTGGGTAGAAATTATGTTAATATATTACTTTTAATTTTGGTTATTATGAATAATAACTACAATGATTTTTATTAACCCCAATTAAAGGTAAATTGGGTAAATTAGGGTAACAAATAATATGATAAAGAAAATTAAATTATCCTTAACCTTCCAATATCTCATTATAGGAATAAACATATACCCTTAACATCATTGGTACAAAACATAGTCATTTAAGGGCCACATAACAACGAATATAAAATAGATATTAATAAAACCAATAAAAGTGACTAAATGACAAACTCACATTTCTTATAAGTATAATGATTTTAATATAGGTTTAATGAGGTGGTATTTTAAAAAATAATTTTTTCATTGAAAGATAATATTATTAACTACATCATGGTAATTTATTTTTAATTTTTTAGTAATAAATAATTACATTAAACTCTTAATCATTGATGATTTAACATTAAATTATTGATGAGAAATTAATGAAATTTTTTTATAAAATCATTATAGCATATAAAATTCCAAAAAACCAGGAAAAATATTATTGGTTGAGTTATATTTTCCATAAAAATCCCTAGGTATTTCTAGTGACCATTTGGATTCTTGAATAATAGATTATGAACTCTGTATTATTTTATTTAAAGTAATATTAAAGTTGTCACATTCATACTTTATTAAGTATAACATTTTTAATGTTTTATTATATAGTATATAAATAAAACTAAATATATTATCATTAATTATATTAAATTTTTATCCATCATAGAATTTTTATTAAATTTTTTCTCAAAAATATGTATATTAAATAATTACCCAAAAGCACTGTAGTAATTATTTTAATAATAGAGATATCAAATAAAAATTATTATAAATATTAAAATTAATATAATTTGAGTGAATTAATATCACTCACTAATTTTATGGATGACGTTTACTTGTTTTATAATGTTTAACGATGTTTGTTTCGAACATATCTCTATGTTATGATATTTCTAAAAACATAACTAATCAATTGTGACAAAATTAACACTATTTATATTTAAAATAAATAATATTTTTTTCATAAAAATATAAACATTATCTCACTAATTATTATAATGTTAAATATGTCACCAATGGTCCTTTTATGTATCCTTTTGTATTTTAGAGTGAGTATATTAATCCTTAGTAAAAAAAAGACATGTTTCTGCAGTAATAGATAAAGGAATTAATTATGTGTAAATCAAAATTATAATGTTTAAAATAAAACAAAAACATGTAGAAAAATATAATTGGAAGAATATGACAGGATAATTATGGAAAAATTATCGATTTTGAGTTTTTTAATGGAAAATTGTATATGAAATACATTTATATATTATTTAAATAAATGATAGTTACAAAATATCACTATATTTTATTATATATTTTTTATGTGTCCACATAAGACCAAAATCAAGCTATGAATGAATCACGACCCATCCTCAGGGCCCGTGCTGTGACTACCCCAATCCCGCCTTCCATAGGCCAGTAGATGGAGACTAGCACCAAAGGCATAAAGCCCTAAGCTGGAAAGGCATTGCCTTTATAAAATTAAACAAACACAACAGAGTACGCAACAGGAAGTAAACAACAAGTAAAACTGAATACAAAAGAGTGTGCTGGAATATAAATGGGCCAGTATACAAACTGAACTGAGCAATAAGTACAAGTAAAAAGGGACAAACAACTGAAAGTAAAGAGAAGCTCCTCGATCATCCTATGGGGTTCCTACCTGAACGGTAGGTACAGATGGCCACCTCAGTACTGACGTCCATCAGTCTCCTCTGTGTGTCGACTCATCGAAAGGTCCACCTTCGGGTACTCTCCTATCATGGCGCTCTCCGCCTCTATCAACTCTATCTATCGTCTGCATCCAACACAATGAGGTGCGAGCATAGCCCATGCAGGGGTGAGTATAACGATACTCAGTAGGGACCCTGAGACCCACAAGGTCTCACAATATCTACTAAGGATAAAAAAAAGTAGAAAGATACAATCACGAAGTATCAACCAACCCTACGTAGGTATATCATCATACATATACCTAAGTTACCAATCTCAGTCCAGCTCCAACTCTCGGGCCCAAGCACAAACCAATTCTCCAAAGGAAGTAAAGTCATTCACCATGATAATAATGGTTGAAAGATATGACTCAACTCACACAGGTATGCCATAATAGTAGAGAGATATAGATGATCATATGTAGCCACTAGATCATCTAGGCTGTCAGACCCACATAGGATAATGGACCAGCTAATTTGTCGGACCCACACAGGATAAAGACCAGCTATCTCATCTAAGCTGTCAGACCCACACAGGATACAGGACCAGCTATCTCATCTAAGCCGTCGGACCCACACAAGATACATGACTGGATATTCTTTCGGACCCACACAGGATACAAGAACATAAGTCAGAACTGTCGAACCCACATAGGATTCTATTACATTAGTCGTCGTCGTCGAACCCACAGAGGATTAAAGTATAGTATTCGTCGTAGTCGCAGCCAGCTCTAGGGTTCCCGCACACAACACGCTCGATTCTATGAGGGTCCACTCCTCGAGAAAAGGGGTCGATACATCATCTATCACGAAGTCTTATGTTGATGTATCCTGAAGTTCCATCTCATCAAATGAAACCCAACGTGACAGACGGTGCGTCAATCAGACATCCGGTCTGAGAGTTATTAGCTTTCATATTCCAGGGGCCCGATTGGATTTACGCTCGATCCAAACCCTTCATTTTATCAAAGTCATCCAAAACTCACTATGAGTAATGCATAATGACCTCCTCATCACAAGGGTACCAGTGCCGCATAAGGGGCATCGTTTGGACGTGCGGTCTTGAAGATATTCTCATTTAAGCGAAGTCGGGCTAGACCCGTCAAGCCCAGTGGGCTTTGGTGGGTCGGCCCGACCAAGTTCGGCGGGTCCGACCTAGCTGGGGGCGGCCCGGCCCAGTGGAGTGTGGCCCACCCGCGGACCCATCCCAGCGAGTCCGACCTGGTTGGGGGGGGGTAGGCCCGACCCATTGTGGCGTGGCCCACCCATGGACCCGGCCCGCATTGCAGGCCAGTTCAGCACCGCCCTCTTCTGCCTGGCCGGCCATAGCCGGCTGGTTCTTTCCATCGTGAGAGTCCCGCTGTGTGGGTCGTGGTTCATTAGCCCGTCAGGTAGATGCCCTGTCTGTTCGCTCGATGAGCGGCATGAGGTTGTAGGTTGTGTCTCCTCCGCGCAGCACTAGCATTCGCCGTGACCTCCCAGCCCGGTAGGCCATAGTCGGCCTGTTCTTCTTACCTGGCTGGGATGAGGTCGGCCAGTTCTTCCCCAGCTGAGCGGCCCGCGGGTTCGGGTTGCGGTTCTTCCCATGTTGCACCATCGGGCGCTACGATCATCTAGTGGGCCGGCCGGTCGCCCGGCCGGTCGTCCCGCTGCCCGGCTTCATGAAGGTTGGTTCATCCGGTCGCCTCCACACCATTACCGCAACGCGATGGCGCCGCAGACCTGCTACACTTTGCGTGGCGCAATGGCGCCCGCCATCTCCTCTTCTGACGTTAATCAACATAAACCAATGGAGGTACGTCGGACCATGTTTGTTCGGCCCGCGCCCTCCACGTTAAATGATAACAGTTGGCCACCGTCGAACAAGGTAAATGTCAAAGAGAATGGATATAATTAAAGTAATAAAATCCCCCTACCTTGATTTGAAGTTCGTTCATTGACGATGGCATAGATTCGTTGACGTCAGGATGCATCCGGGGTGGAAGCGTCGTTGTTGGTGACATTCTTTGAGGTCGGCGTTTATTTCTTTAATGTAGATGGAGGTCGTTGGAGAAGTTCTTCATGTTCTTCATGGGAATAATACTTTCTTCCAAATCTCCAAAGCTTACCTAAGGTATAATCACCAACCAACATAAAATAATAGCCCCCTATTATTTTTATGTTGGCATGCATCTCAAAATAAATCAAACACTCAAATTAATTAATAAATACTTTAATTAATTGTGTTGGCACAATTAAGGATAGGGAGGTGGAGAGGCCCCACCATAATGTGGGAGTTAAAAAGTTAATAGGTGGTCCAAGGAGTTAAAAGGGAGTTTAAGGGTTAGATGCATGTGTGGGTCCCACCAAATAATATCCTCCCATGGGAGGTTATATGGGAGTGGGATTCACCTCGAACTTCCCTTTGGAGAAATTAACCACTACCTAAATAAATAAAAAAATCTCACTCATATTATTATCTAATATATTTAGGAACCCCAAATAAAAGATTCCATACATGTCAAAATGAAACTGCGGTAAAGGTCTCTTTAAGAGAATACCGGCGCTGCGAGTTCAACGGTGTCCTCAGATTTCAATTCTGAGCATCGGTTGAAAAGATTGAAAATCATGCATGTACGTTTACTGAACGTACCCAAAAAAACTTCAAAAAATTATTTTGGGCACACTAGGCCTCAAAATCAGGCACCGTAAGAAACTGCAGACTCGTTAAATTCCAAAAAATTTAAGAAAAAATTTTCCTTGAAATTTCAGGGTCTTTATATTACCCCCACTTCAGAGATTTACGACCCTGTAAATCTACAAAACATACTAGGTAAATAAATGGGTGTACTAAGCATGCAGCTAAGCCTCCCGCTCCCATGTGCTCTCTTGGAGGTTTCCATGCTTCCAGCGAACGCGCACCAAAGGAATCGACCATCCACGCAAGACCCGCTCTTGTTGATACTCAATATCCACTGGAACCTCTATGAAAGTCACCCTGTCATCGATGTCCAGCTCCTCGTGGTCGATGATGTGGGACGGGTTGTGCACATATCACCCCAGTTGAGATACGTGGAAGATGACGTGCACCCGATGAAACTGAGGTAGAAGGGCTAGGCGGTAAGCCACCTCGCCTACTCTGCTGAGGACCTGGAATGGCCCGATAAATAGGGGTGATAACTTGCTTCCATGGACAAATCATCATAGACGTCTTCTAGGTGAGACCCGTAAGAAGGCGTGGTCTTCAACCTCGAACTCCAGAGGTCTCCATCTCTTATCAGCATAAGAATTATGTCTAATTTGTGCAGTCTTCATCTACTCCTAGATGATCTACACCTTCTCCATCATAGCATGCAACTTCTCTGGTCGTTCAAGTGAAGACTCCCCAGGGTCAGTCCAGCACAGAGGTGATATGCAAGGTTGGCCGTACAATGACTCGTAAGGGGCCATCATGATGGTGGAGTGGTATTAGTTGTTATTCTCAAACATCACCTAGGGTAAGTGATACTCCTAGCTGTGAAAATAGTCAAGGACACATGCCTAGAGAATGTCCCCATGATTCGAAATGATCTTCTCAGTCTGACCATCCGTCTGAGGATGGAAGGGGATGCTCAAGTGAAGCATCGTCCAAAAAGCCTCCTGTAACACATTCTATAGTCGGGAAGTGATATGAGCATCTCTATCGGCGATGATAGTCAATGGAACACCATGAAGGAGTATGTTCTCCTAAACATAGAGGCGTACCAAGATCTCTACTAAGCCTTGCTCTCTGATCAGTAAGAAGTGAGCCTACTTGGTGAGTTGGTCTACGATAACCCAGAAAGAGTTGTGTCCTCTGGATCTACGTGGAAGTCCCATCACGAAATCCATGAATATCCCATCCCACTTCCACTCTGGGACCTCTAAGGGATGTACCAAGACTGTTGGTACCTAGGGATCTGCCTTCACATGCTGACAAGTGAGGCATCGCGAGGCAAACTCTGCTACTGACTTCTTCATACCTGGACACCAGTGCTGTTATCTACGGTCCTGATACATCTTTGAAACTCCTAGATGTTACACTAGAGGTGAAGTGTGGAACTCCCTCAAGACATCCTCTTGTAGTGCAACTAGTTCCATGGTACGTCCTCTGAAGTGGATGACGTTCTCCCCACCTTCAGAAAATCCATTAGGTTCCTACCTTGAGGATATCTGAGCATGTCACGTCTCACAGTCAATGTCCCCACACTCTACCTCCCTGACTCGCTGAAGGAGTGGAGGAGTGACTATGAGATACTACATAAAGGCAGCTCCACCTCTATCCACAAAGGATATCTGCAATGCTTCCAGATGCTCTATCACCACTCCTAGAATGTAAATGCCTGATATCCTATTGAGAGCATCTACTACAACGTTCACCTTCCTAGGAGTGTAGACTATCTCGATGGCATAGTTCGGGAGGAACTCGAGCCATCGCCCCTGTCTCATGTTTAGGTCCCTCTGCGAGAAGATGTACCTGAGACTCTGGTGGCTAGAATAGACTATTAAATGCTCACCCAGTAGATAGTTCCACCATATCTTCATGTCGAAGACCATTATTTCTAACTCCAGGTCATGGGTAGTGTAGTTCTGCTTGTGCGGTCTCAACTGCCATGAACCATAGGCGATCACTACTCTCTCCTGCATAAGGACACACCCAATACTAGTCCCTGATGCATCGCAGAAACCTACATACCCTATGCCCTCCTCTAGTAGAAACAAGATGGGCGCACTGGTCAACCTCTTCCATAGCTCTTGAAAGCTCTACTGGAATCTATCCGACCACACGAAAGGGTTTCCACTTCTTCATTGAATCTGAAAGTGGAGTTGTAACTATGGAGACATCTGGAACAAATCTACAATGGTACCTAGTTAGTCCTAGGAAACTCCTCACCTCTGTCACACTCCTGGGTGGCTCCCAATCAAGCACTCTCTCAATCTTCACTAAATCCACTGCAACTACAGCCTCTAAGATGACGTGTCCTAATAAGTGAACCTCTCGAATCTAGAACTGGCACTTCGAGATCTTACCATAAAGCTGGTGCTCTTGGAGTGTATCTAGTACTACCCGCAAATGGTAGGCATGCCCTTCCTCATTAGTCAAATAAATCTGTATGTCATCGATGAAGACTGCGACAAAGTGATCAAGGTAAGTCTAGAAGATCATGTTCATGAGACACATAAACACTGTTGGAGCGTTGGTTACATCGAAGGGCATAACCAAGAACTCGTAGTGGCCATACCGACACCTGAAGGATGTCTTCTGCACATCCTCATCTCGAACTCTGAGCTGGGGATAGCCTGACCTGAGGTCTATCTTCGAGAACCCTCGTGCTCCCTTGAGCTGATCGAAGAGGTCACAAATCCTCGGGAGTGTGTAATTATTCTTCACAGTCACATGATTCAGGTGACGGTAGTCGACACATAGTCGCGAGCTCCCATACGCCATCTTGGAGAATAAAATCAGAGATACCCAAGGTGAAATACAGGTTCAAATAAATCCATTCCCCTGCAAGTCCTCTAGCTGTACCCATAGCTCACGAAGCTCGGCGGGAGCCATCCAATATGTTGGATTAGATATCAGTGTTGGACTAGGGTATAGGTCAATGTAGAATTCTACCTCTCTACTAGGAGGTAGTCCTGGAACGTCGTTTGGAAAAACATCAGTGTACTGATCCACCACAACAAGAAAACTCGGACTCCACACATCAACCGCTCCGATGATGAGACTAGCCAACTGATGTGTGATGGGCTGCCCCCTCCTCTACATAAGTCCATCCTGCACTGCTAAGGCACCCTTCTTGCCGGTGAAGGTGAAACATGTCCCATCTGTGCGGATACACTACACATTGCACCTAATACAGTCAATCTGATCATCAACTGTGGATAACCAGTCCATATCCAAGATGACGTCGTAAGGCCTCGATGCCATTAAAAGAGGATCCCATGCGAAGCTCTCGCCTCCTAGAGTAAGCTCACACTACTGACACCAGTTCGTAATCGTTGAGTCTACTCCTGTAGAATTATCATTCCATAAAGATCGATTCAACGACTTCATTGTAATCTCTGAGCTCCAAACAAGGGTATTGGCAATAAAATAATGACTTGCACCTGTGTCTATAAGTAATGAAACATGGATGGAGTAGACAAAGATAATACCTCAAATCATCTCAAATGCGTCGTGGTCGTAGTTCTCGACTGCCTGGATCTGAGCCCCTCTCTGTCTGCCAGCTCCCTGTGGTCGGGGTGGACCTCCTGGTTGTGGTAGTGGTAGAGCCTTGAAACATCATCCACCACCAGCGGCTTGACCATCTCCACTGCCACGTCCGCCTGCTCCCGGCGAACCACCATAGTCGAACCTCTACCTCTGCCTAGGAGGTCCCTCTATTTTCTACTGCTCATCTACACGGAAGGTCAGGCAGTCACGAGCCTTGTGGCCATACCCGCCACATGCATAGCACTGGCTGCTCCTATAGTTGAATCTGTCTCGTTTTCCTCGCACAACAGAACATATATCCTGGGATCTTCCACCTGATGGCCTGGTCTGCTTGGACCTCTACAAAATATGTCTAATATCGGCTATATAAGACTTCGCTACATGTCACCCTGTGGTGGGTCTTGCTACTATTGACTGATCAGCGAGAAAACTCTCCACTAGAAGGGCTCACTCCACCCCCGCATACATCGGAATACTGATGGGAATCTTTGAAGCCAAAATATCATTCCTGAGTACCTGCTCGAAGGTTCAGGCAATGAAGAATGGGTTCAGTGCCATATCTATGGAGTAGCATGAGAGGTGGACGAACCTCAATGAGTACTGAGTTGCTGTCATACTGCCCGACTGCAGATGAAGTAACTCCTGAATCTGCACCGCACGAAGGGTCGCTGGAACAAATTCCGAGCGAAAGAGACCCTCGAAGTCTATACAGAGTAATGATGCCTCGTCATGAACATAGATCATCAGTCTCCACTATCTGCCTACCGTTTCATTCAGTAGACTCACAGAAATGATCACCATAAGGTCATCTGGTGTCCCTAGAAATCTGAAAACTCTCACGACAGCCTCCAGCCAATCCTCAGCTTCTTGTGGGTCCGTCTCTCACCTGAACCTGGGCGGCCTCTGGTGCTGGAACTCGTGCAACACACTCAGGCGGTGTGCACTCTCTCTTGCTAGAGCTAGTGGTATCGGTGGCCCAGCGGGTAGTGGTACCGCAGGTTCCTCCGCTATGATGTGGCCTGGTACCGAGGCCTCATCACTCGGTAGGCTACCATGTCATATATAAATCAGATCCCTAGCTGGCTACCTTCATGGGGCCATCCTGAAAAG
This sequence comes from Viscum album, assembly GCA_963277665.1. Taxonomy (NCBI): domain Eukaryota; kingdom Viridiplantae; phylum Streptophyta; class Magnoliopsida; order Santalales; family Viscaceae; genus Viscum; species Viscum album. The sequence goes on from OY728158.1 coordinate 780,522,848, forward strand.
AAACAGGTGTGCCATGGTCAAAACAGTATACCTAGTGAGCTGACACAAAGTAATCCCAAAGAAATTTTTTCAAAGGAAACACATATGCAATCAATGTTTTCGGGCACTGAGATGGTAATCAGAAGTCAGGGTCCTAGTGTATAGATATGTTGGTCGCCACACCATCACCGGTTTCCCTAAACAGATAACCACACCCAAAAAAGTTATCATTATTTCCGTTAAAAGAATCAGAGTCTAAGTTCTGAAGTAGAACCAACCACCTATGATACAAATTTGTCACGACCTGTCCTCAGGGCCCTTGCCGTTACTGCCCAAAGCCCACCTTCCATGGGCCAGGGGTTGGTGACTAGCAGCAAAGGCGTAAATCCCTAAGCTGGAAAGGCATTGACTTTATAAAAGTAAACAAACAGAATAGAGTATGCAATATGAAGTAATCACTATGTAAAAATGAATTCAAAAGAGTGTGCTAAAATGTAAATGGGCCAATATACAACCCCAATTGAATAAAAAGTACAAGTAAAAAGGGACAAACAACGGAAAGTAAAGAGCAGCTCTTGGATCATCCTTTGGGGATCCTACCTGAAGGGTAGGTACAGATGGACACCTCATCACTCACATCCATCAGTCTCCTCTGTATACCGATTCATCACAAGGTCGACCTCTGGGTACTGTCTAGTCGTGGCACTCTCGGCCTCCGTTAGCGCTGTCCGTCGTCTGCATCCAACATAATGAGGTACGAGCATAGCCCGTGAAGGAGTGATTATAACGATACTCGGTAGGGACCTCGAGACCCAGAAGGTCTCACAATATCCACTAAGGATAATCAAAAGAAGAAAGATAAAACCATGAAGTATCAACCAACCCTACATAGGTATATTCCCATACATATACTTAAGTTACCAATCTTAGTCCAGCTCCAACTCTCGAGCCCATGAAAAAACTAATTCCACAAAGGAAGTAAAGTCATTCACCAAGATGATGATGGTTGAAAGACATGACTCATCTCACATAGGTATTCCAAAATAGTAGAGAGATATAGATGATCAGATGTAGCCACTAGATCATCTAAGCTGTCAGACCCACATAGGATACAGGACCATCTATCTCGTCTGAGCTGTCGGACCCACACAGGATACTAGTACATCTATTCTGTCATACCCATAGAGGATACAAGAACTGAAACCAGAACTGTCAAACCATGAAATTATTCTGGTACAGTAGTCTTCATCATCAAACCCATGGAGGATTCTAGTATAGTATTCGTTGTAGTCGCAACAAGCTCTAGGGTTCCCGCACACAGCACAGTCGATTCCAAGAGTGTCTGCTCCTCATGAAAATGGGTCAGTACATAAAATATCACAAAGTCCTGATTTGATGTATCCCGAAGTTCCATATCATCAAAATAAACCGAACGTGACAGACGGCGCGTCAATCGGAAGCCTGGTCTGAGAGTTATTGGCTTTTATGTTCTAGGGGCCCTGTTGGATTTATGCTCGATCCAAACCCAGATGTTATACAAATTCGTCCAAAACTCACTAAGAGTAACACAAAAGGAACTCCTTATTGCAAGGGTCCCAGTTCCGCAGACGGCGCGTCGTTCGGAAGTGCGGTCTTGATGATATTCACATTTAAGCGAAGTTAGGCCCCACCCGTCAAGCCTAGTGGGCTGTGGCGGGTCGGCCCGACCCGATTCGGTGGGTCCATCCCAGTGGAGCGCAGCCCACTCGCGGACCTAGCCCGGCGTGTCTAACCCGGTTGGAGGGTGGGGGGGGGTCGACCTAGCATAGTGGGGCGCAGCCCACCTGCGGACGCGGCCCGCGTTGCGGTCCGGTTCAACTCGCCCGACCGCGCCAAGCGACGCCGCCCTCCTCTTCCCGGTCGGCCATAGCCGGCTGGTTCTATCTTGTGTGATCGGCCCAAACTTTGGGCTGCATTTATTCCCTTGTAGATCCAAGAGGTGCCGCGGTTCTTCAGCCAGGCCGGTTCACCCGCCGATCGGCCCGCGGTTGCAGGCCGCGTCTCTTCTGCGCGGCGCCCGCGGGTGTCGCGACCTCCCAGCCCGGTCAGCCATAGCGTACCGGTTCTTATTTGGCCGAGCGGCCCACGGTTGAAGGCCACCCTTCTTTGCACGTGGTGCCTTAGGGTGCCGCTATCTTCTAGAGGGCCGGCCGGTCGGCCGACCGGTAATCCCGCTGCCCGGCTCAACGGCGGCCAGCTCGATCGGTCACCTTCGCAACTTCACTACAGCACGACAACATTGCAGGCCCGCTACACATTACACGACACGATAGAGCCACGCCACCTCCACCTCCGATGTTAATCAATAGAAACCAACGGAGGGACGTCATTCCATGTTTGTTTGGCCCACCCTCTCTATGTTAAATGATAAAAATTAGCCACTGTCGAATAAGGTAAACTTCAAAGAGCGTTGATATAATTAAAGTAATCAAATCCCCCTACCTTGATTTTTTGTTTGTTCGTTGACGATGGCGTCGATCTATTGAAATCGGGGTACGCCCGAGGAGGAAACATCGTTGTTGGCGATGTTCTATATGGATGTCGTTTATTTCATTAATGCAGATAGAGGTTGTTGGAGAAGTTCTTCATGCTCTTTTTGGGAATAATACTTTCTTCCAATTCTCCAAAGCATCCCCAAGATGTTATCTCCAACCAAGGTAAAGTAATACTCCCCCTATTATTTTAATTTTGGCATGCAATTCAAATTAAATCAAACACTTAAATTAATTAATGAAGAATTTAATTAATTTTGTTGGCACAATTAAGGAGATGGAGGTGGAGAGGCTCTACCATAATGTGGGAGTTCAAAATTTAATAGGGTTATCAAGGAGTTAAAGGGGAGTTGAAGGGTTAGAAGCATGTGTGGGCCCCAACACATAATATCCTCCCATGGGAGGTTATGTGGGAGTGGGCCCCAACTCCTACTTCACTTTGGAGAAATTAACCACCACCTAAAAAAATAAAAATATGTCACTCATATTTTTATCTAATTTATTTAAGAAACCCAAATAAAAACTTCCATACACGTTGAAACACAACTGCAGTAAAGGTATCCATAAGCGAATATCAGCGTTGTGAGTTTAACGGTGTCCTCAAATTTTAATTCCGAGCACCGGTTCAAATGACAGAAAATCCCACACATACGTTTATTGAACGTACCCAAACAAAACATCAGAAAATTATTCTGGGAATACCGGGCCTCGGAATCAGGCATCGTTAGAAACTACAGACTCATTAAATTCCAAATAATTTAATAAACAATTTTCCTTTAAATTTCAAGGTCTTTATAGAATGAATCTAAATGTCTATTTTGATATAAACGAAACCATTTTAATTATATAAATTTATTTTGAATTTTTATAAGTTACATAATTACCTTAAACTTCTCTTCATTTCTAAAGCAATATTTAATCAATTAACATAAAAATAGAATAAAATATTTTAATAATAATAATTTTGTATTTTGTATTTTTAATATGTAAATTTTTTTTCCAAGATCTATAATATATATTATAAATGTATGAAATCATTTTATTGTAATTTCCATTTTGTCTTATAATATATTAATTCAAATTAAATGAATAATATTAAATATGGAAATAATAATATCTTATTGGATTAATTTATTATTAAATTATATAAAATTAAAGAAAATTAATTATTCACAAGGGGATATGATATGGTCTAACATGTATTATAAATTACATTTATGAGACACTAGTAATTATTTAGATAGACAATTTCATTATCATATTTAAATATTTTGAGGGTTTCCCAAAGTACCTCTCCCCTCCCCTATAAAAATAAATATCCTCCCAATTTTCATCAATCCTCAATGATCCTTATATCTTGTCCAAAAACTAACCAATTATCCTATAAACATTATTAGTTAACTTATAGATGTCCTAGGTTTCACAGAATTTGAACCCTACTGTCCCTAAGAGAATATCCATTGAATGTCCATTGATGAAGAGGTAATTGCCTAGCCAATTCAATTCAATTTATTTTTTCCTTATACACCCCCTTTCAATAATAATTCCATACTAAAGTAATAACTACATATTATTCTACATGAAGATATGATATTGTAATTATGGGACAACCTTATTCCTCTTTTTATCCATCCTATGAATAACAATATGACCATGCATGTGTATGTATGGCTTACTATCTCCACGTTGTGGTGCAATTTTTTATTCAAAAATACTATATTAGGATGGGTATAATGATTATTATAATGGATTCAAATAAATAATATTACATGATATAATTAATTTTACCTCCAATTAAATACCATATAACCATCAAGAGAATGATATTGTCGCTCGTGTGTATGTACGACCTACGGTCTCCACGACGCATGAGATTCGTTCTCCACATTAAGACTACATGAATTGTTATAAAATTTATATTATTTGTGAAAATAATAATTATGAAAACAATTAACGGACTAAAATACATCTTATTCATAAAAAACATGGCTTACAAGGTAAAAAATTAATGGGAAAACGAATCAGTTAACACCATAAATAATGTTAATATTGAAATACTATTAACAAAATTATATAGTAGGATGATATATGAAATAATAAATATGGATATGGCCTGATATAATTTTATATAATGATTTAAAAATTATATATGAGGTTACTACACCCTCGACTAATGAAAAGTACATGGTAAGAGATAATTTTGAAATCTCATTTACATTCAAGATTTTTAATACATAACTATTTAATGGGAATATATTTATCATCTAAGTCCACGTTTTATAAAAATGTTTACATAAAATGTTTACTTTTCATATATTTATGTTTAAAGAAAATTTTACTCAATTTTAATTTTACTACATGTTATGGAGTGAATATTTCTTTTTCTTACGATATGAGGTACTTTTTGAATTTTTTGGTAAAAGTATGAGGAGAATGTTTTTTAACATAGACGGCCTGAATGGATTTTTACATTTTAATGTTGCATTATTTCTTTAAAGAATCCTCTACATTATTTCATTTTAAATTTTAATTAAATTAGTTTCTTTTAAAATTTAATGAAATTTTTTAGAAAAAAAATATAATTGAAGAAGAAAAGATATTTTCCTCTAGAATTATGTTCAAATGTTTTAAAAAAATTATTTTCTATCTAAGATTACACTATTAAATAAGGATATGTTTTTTTCATATTATTACTATGATGTTATTTTGTTAATGATGGAAGGATGTTTTATATAGATTATGTTATGATGGAATGATGTATAAGAAACCCATTTTATTTCCTGGGTTATGTTATGATAAATGATAAATGTTTTTAGGGAACATTTATGAATGATTTCACGAAGAGATGGTTGGGACCTATATATCAAAAAATGAATTAGGTAATGATTTATATCTCATGAGATCGACATGAATGGATGAAGAATAAATCTTTTTTAGTAATACTTGTCTAGAATTTCAAGTGACCCTAGTTCAGTAATGGACTTTGTCCACTATGATGGTCCTGGAAACAATGCCTAGGATACTATGGAAATCAGATTATATGCTTATTTATTATCCACAACTCCATGTTTTATGAAAATATATTTAATCATGTTTAGTTATACTTTATTATCTATGCCTTACATACTTCCAAGACTTATTTTACGACTCACGATTTTGTTATTCAAAATTTATGTTTCTATTTCACACTCTTATGTATATGTATTTTGTTTTCTTTGAATTTTTTCATGATTAACATTATTGAGCATTTGAGCTCACCCTTTTTATGATTTTTGTTGCCCAGTATATAATGGAAGTTTTTGGTGGTAAAACAAAATGAGAAGATCTTTTTTGGTGATTTTGAAGATATTTCTCCAATTTAGATTATTATGTTCTATGTTTCCGAAGGGAAAAAAATAATACCATCAACATAAAGGTTAAATTTTTATTCAAAAGTAATGGAATAATGGAAAATGAGGAAAACTGTACTAGGGGGACTAATGTAGTGGAGACTAATGACATCTCCACGAATCACATTCACTCTCTCCTGTTTGAGGGATGAAACATTATTCAAGCATGTGACATTAGAGCCTTGATTGTCCAAAGAGGCCATGGGCCTTCTACATTGTTCCCCTCAAGCTAAGTGTGATTAACCTCGACATTTCTATTTAGAAGCGTCTTGCATTTTATGATGATGTATGAAATTTACCAAGGCAAGGAACCTCTATCATGAAAGGATTCATAAATGATATTGTAGTTGGTTTTCACCTGGGATAGAAGTATGATTTCTTGATTACAAAGGATGAGACCAGTAAGAACAACTTTTGCCTCGTCCAGAATAGAGGTACCATTTCTATAATCTTTTTTGATGGCTAATCACACACTGCCCATGAAACCCCGCACAACTTTTCCTTGTCACATGATCCTAGAGCTTCCAGATCTATCATTGTTCATCTTGAGGCTAGAATTTGGGGGAGACCACTACACCCAGTGACCCTGAATCCTGGGTATATGAAAATGATCCAAATTATAAGAGGCATGTAGCACTTGAAGGGAGGGAGAATCCTGCCAATTAGTTATCAGTTACACTATGTACACTAGGAGATTCCTTACCCTCACAATTATTGAACTCCCAAGAGCCTTAAACCCCTCATACTAAGCCCTGTTGCGGGCCATCAAACACCATCATCCAACACTGAGTATCAATGTTCTCTCAATATTTTCTATGCATGCTTCCCTTGATCCTTTGTACCAACATTCTAGGACTGTAGTATTTCTCAGCAAACGTTAAGAGTAAGAATTATGCTCACCAAAGTCCCTCTATACATCTTTCACCCAATCCCCTTTGGAAAATATGTGGTTCGTCGTCTCTTCCTTCTTGTTTATACAAAAGTGTAAGAATGAATAAAATATGATCTTCATCCTCTTAAAAAATTCATCTAAATGTATGGCTTGGTTCTTGATCCTCCAAATAAGACAATAATACATTGTTTGTATTTTATCACACAAAACCTGAGAGTTACATTGGTTGTACTAATGTATAGTATTTGAAGACATTAATTACTCCTTTGAGTTGAACCTCCTGGTATTGGAAGGGGTGAAGACACATCTGTCTAGATCTGAGTTGATGGAAATGAGATCGAACCACTATTTTTGATTCAAGTCCAGAACTATTATAAAATAGGATGCAAGAAGGCCCGCCTCCTTGAATGAGATGGTGGGAGTAGGGCATCCTGGGTAACCAAAAATATTACCGTCCTAGTTGTTCTTCCAAAAAGATCTTTCTCTATCCAATAATACAAAGAGAGTTTTTCTTGAGTGGTGTAAGGAGGGAACCAAACTCGGATTAGAGGCGAGGGATCGAAAAAAAGATTCTTCATTGCCACCCCAGACGCAGTACATGTTTTTCCCCCAAAATGTTCGACCCTGGATGATTTCCCACGCGAGTTTCGCATTCATGTAGTGAATGGTCTCAGTAAGGCTCTTGACGTTGATCCATCCTTCAAAAATGGGCCTTTCCATTTTCCCCCAGGAACCCAGTGGAACTTACCCTTCGAGAGTGCATCCCGTATGATGTCTAAAAGCACTATTTCAATGGATTTGATAATATATTTTGGAACCGAGGTAGGGGACATGGCATGGATTGACATGGCTGTGAGAACTGTGTTCACTAAAGAAATTAGGCCCCCAAAAGATAATAAATGATTCTTCTAATGGAGAAAGCATCCCATGATCTTGCTCAACAAATGGTCAAACTCACAGATAAGGAGTATACTAGAAGATATAGGAGCGATGAGATACCCCATAGGGAAGGAACACACTACATGCCCAGACTGAGACTAATATTCGTGACTCTGTTTTCATCACATCATTTCAAAATAAAGAAGTTTCCCTTATCATTGTTGATATTTTGGACTCTGCAATGACAATAGTCATCGAGAATCTTGGTGGGTCCACGTAGAGACCTCCTTACAACATTTATGAAGAATAATGTGTCTTATGAAAATATAAATGAGAGATTATGGTTTGGTTCCATTTCTGTTAGTATGGGATAATGCCACCATCCACCATGCCCTTGATAAGCATGCAACTACGACTGTCTGAAATTAAATTGAAGATAATATGGGATAAATGGTATCCTTATCGAAGCCCCCTTACTACTTTAAAAAACTCGTGAGAGTGTCCCATGAAAGATAATTCCATCCAAGAAGAACTAAAACATCTAAAGATGAGGTCACATGCCCATGCAGAGAAGCCCTTTCTATTAATAACTCTATTGACGAAACCCCATTCGAACCTGTCACTAGAATTATTCACATCAAATTTTATGGATACAATAGATCCATGGGGATTGGTGTTTTAATCTCTTATCATTTCCATATACAACATAATCGATCCTTGAATTGGGAGGCTCTTGATGAAACCACCCTGCTCAAAGGAGATCCAGCGGGGGAGATGCTGGGAGATATGATTATTGAGGATGATTGCGAGGATCTTGTAGGGGAAGTGTCACAAACTCACTGGTTGGTAGTGGGGGATGGAGGAGGGGTATTTGATCTTTGGGATGAGGAATAGAGTCGTTGCACATGCAGCCTACAGTAGGCTTCTCCCGCAAAAGAAGTTCTAAACAACATTGATAACATCTCGCAAAACCACCTGCCAGGATCCCCTATAAAACACACTAGGGAAACCATCTGATCTCAGTACACTCTCTAGTTTTAATCTCATCCTGGCTGCATAAATATGACCCTCCGCAGGAATCACTTCTTCGAATGTATTATTGTGGGTACAAAAAGAGGTAGAGATTACGTCCAATGGTGAATCTCCCCCCTCTGGGTAACCATTTTATGAGTTCAGACATGGTTTAGCCAACAGGTCTTTGAAGAAGGTATGAGACATTCCCTCAACCACCTATATAACATATATAAACAAGACATCCTTTAAAACACTATTTGGTTTTATGGGACTACAGTTATTTTTAATGAACACCAGAAAAAACGCGGTGTTTTTGTCTCCTTCATGAAGGAATTTTATCATTGAGGCCTCCCTTTACTTTCATTCCTGAGAAAGAATCATCTATGAAAGTGCTTTATTTTTGGTGGATAGGTTGTTGAAATCTAGTTCATCCCACATGGCCTCTAGGCTAGTTTCCATCCTCTCAATTTCACGTTGGAGTTCAGTTAGGTCCTTATCATCAAGAGGATGATCCTTATCCCAAGAATGAAGGCGATGCTTAGGGTGGATGATATTGTTGTGGAGGTGAACTAATGACTGGCCTTAGGATGGATCACCCCTACACTTCTTAATCAACTTCTAGTAGCCCTGATCGCTTTTCCACCGACCAAAAAATTAAAAATTATCATGCATTGCCTATTGTGGAGTCAAGGAGAGTAGATGTGGAGAATGATATGAGATTCCACAAACCAAATGAGTCAACATGGAATTGGGAAACATTTAATGATCCTAGAATTTCAAAAGAAATCGATCAATATAGCCCCAGAAATGTCTGTTCCACATCTGGTTGTTGCACCATGTAAAGGGGTCCCATGGATAACCCATTCTTTGAAGACCCTTACATGCCATGAATTATACAAAGTTCATTCTAGCCTTGCATGTGAACTTCCCTCTTCATGGCTTCTCTGTGGGCTCTGTTATAGTGTTAAATTCACCCACTATAATCCACGACATGCCCCATGGTCAGATCCACTAAGATTGTTCAACAAAACATACCCTATCTATGAGTCATAGCTACAATACAAGAAGGTCAGGAGTAGTGAACATATAACAGAGGAGAGCTTAGTCGTAATGTACTGATCACCCTCTTGCAACAAGATGATCGATATGTTTTGGGACCAGAACATGCATATATGAATGTTTATTGGGTCTGCATGCATGATGGCATGCATCCTATGTTTTCACGTGAACTCACTGATCCATGAAGGAGCTTGTTTGCATGTGACCTCACTAATACTACCATTGGGTATCTTTTTGTGTAATTTATTAAGTATTCTAAAAAATAAGTTTAATGTCCACGTACTAAACACATTTTTAATGTTTAGTTTTGTTTTCTTTATGTGAATAAAAAAATTATGTTCTTGAATACTCTTGGGATCATATTAAGCATCACAGTTGATGATATTCAACCATTTTTTATAGATATGTTATTCCATTAGATTTTCAACATGAAAATAATTGATAGTATTTTTATCACAAGATTACTAACTTTTTAATTGATAGATATGACTGGGGTTCGTTAAAATACTAATAATATTATTATTAAAAATGTATATACTAAAATGTTTTTGAAACTTTCCTTTATTTAATGTCAGTGGATGTGAAATCATGTTGTATACTAGGTTCTATTATTAAGTAACATTTAATGTGTCATAATGAATGTGTATATTATTTATTGAAACTATATTGAGAATTATTTTTATCTAACAAAATTTATCCTAATTATTATAAAATATACTCATTTTAACTACACTATCATTATAATTTACAAATATAATCATTAGATTCCTCAGGATAATTAAAATGGAAAACAATAGATTATATTAAACAAAAATTTCATCCATAATATTCCATATTATCATTATCTTTATTCTATATAGTCATTATATACATTATGAAAGTTTTAATAATACTATAGAAATACCATTGAGTTATATAGTATTTGATTTTTTAGTAAACATCTTTCAATTTTTATTCATAGTCTTTATTGTAGTAGAAAATATTATAATGTATTTCTGTATGACATAATATAAATAAAAACCCTGTACATGAAAACTGTGATCCATCTATAGGGTTGATGAGATAATGTTATCAGTTTCACTAATTTTTTTTACATTTAATAAAATTTATTTATATATATTCAATAGATTTAATTGGCCTATTAATTTTTATTTATTTTTTAGTAATTTCCCTATACATTTATAATTATATGTTTGTTATTGTCATAACACATTTATTTGAGAGGTTTTTAATGTAGGGATTGATGAATTTTAATTTTAATGTTATAATATTAATGAGCATTAGAGATGAATGAGTGATATGTAAAATGATGCTTGATTGAAAATTGACTATAAAAAACACCCACACCATGTAAATTATGTGGCACAATTTGGTTTCTCGAATCAAATAATGGTTAGTGGAAATAATTTTTTGTTTAGAGAATTTATAGAATTTGGTATCTTTTAAATTACATGACTTGAGTGATATATTATTATATTTTATATGCCTTTTTTGAGTAAAAAAGTTCATTATTTTAAGTTTGGGATAAAATAATATATTTTTTCAACCATTAAAAAAAGTTGATAAATTGAAATAAAATCATTGAGAACTGTGATTATATAATTTTGTTTTTTCATCCAAAAATAGAAAGTGGAGATGCTCCATTTTAATTTCATTGTATATATGGATTTGGTGAAAAACATCATATTTTATATGAAAACCTAATGTTGGATATGGTAAATTTGAGAATTCATTTTTTTAAATACTTTTTTGTATTATTTATGTTACTAAAACCACACTGTGAATTTCTATTTTAGTGTTTACTAATTAAAACCCAAATTATTTAACATGGGAATTCCATGGTATATGGAGAATCAAATTAATAGTATTTAATATTTTAATATGTTCGATATTTTCACTTTAACCTTCAACCTTATTATTTAAAACTCTTTGGGGAGAATTTTATCACATTTAAAAATATTTCAAACATTCATTTTTTAATTTAATTATGGGAAAGAAAAAAAATAACCATGAATTGATGGTATGAGGATCCATAGATCTATTTCTCATGAAGGGTTAAATAAATATATATTGTCTTAATTTAACTTGATGAATTTTTAATTGGATTTATGATTTATATGATTTATTTCATTGTTATGGAATTGAGGATTTCAATGTTATATCCATGGTAGTTCTAAGGTGGATTGATATTTTTATGATTCAAAGGATTAAAACTACTCAATGTCAAATTTTTGTGTATGTTTATATAATTTTATTTATTTGGTGATGAGAATTTTTTTTCATATATAATTAATGTGATATATCATAATTTATGAAATAGTGTATATAGAATGTGGATATTTTGGTTTTATGGTATAAATAAAAATTTGTTGTTATCATAAATCATGATAAAAAAATCTGATGTATAATTATGAGAATGTAAAATAATAGGATGATATAATGTAAAAAATTGATTTGGATGTGTAAGAGAAATGATTATGTGGATCAATTGAATTTTTGAAGACTGATGATCTAGGGGGAGGCTCAAAGGATGTCTGGAGGAGTTTGACTACGGGGATCTTTGAGTAGGGGGATTTCCTGACGTGTAAACATTATACACAATGTGAAATTATGTTTCCCGATGTATAATAAATCATATATTAAAAATAAAATAAAATAGAAGGGAATTTTTTTTTGAAGAAACCAAATCCTTAGGATTTCACAACGTGAATGGGGTTTACACATAGTGTAAATCCCCAATGTTGTATGTTCTAAATTATTTCATATGTTCAGGTTTTTCAAACCCTACAACTTAAAAAACATCTCCCTTTATTTATAGTGATACAATAACCACCTCTATGACATTTTGGGGATTTATTTTAAAATAATCGATCCCTTGCATTATTCATTTGATCTGTATTTGGTCCAATGTATTTTATACCTATGTTCTTGCATTATCATAAAAATATTTTATCTCAATCCTCATGACCATTTTATAGTGCTCAATATCCATGTTTCTAATGAAGTTTTGTTGGTTGTTTGTTGGGAAGTTGTGGTGTGGAGTCTTGGGGAGGATATAGTTCATTGGGAGAGGCAATGTAGAGCTGCATTGATGGTCTGTTCTTGTGAGAATAATGTTGAAACCTTTTTGAGGTAGGGGATTCATTTATTCACTATTTATTTATGTGAAATAATAGGGATGTCATAATTTATCCCCTTGGATCACAATGAAATAAAACTAATAATTAAATGAACTTGAATAATGAATCGGTATCGATCAAAAGATGTTGTTTTGGTTTGTACTATGATAATGAGTGGCTCTTTGTTTTCTGGATAGTGCGATATCTAAGTTATTCATCTTATTCGCAGAGTAGCATATTAAATTGGAAAAACCCTAAATCTTGATTTAATTGGTAATTAATTGTCTAAAAGAATAAGGAATCTGGATTAATGAATCTGGTTGTATTTTTTTTGTATAAATTTTATGATTATGAAATTGATGAAAGTATGCATGTGTAATTGAATTTCTCAATGAACATGAAGAAATATGATCCTTGTTGATATATGAATTAGAGGCTTGTTAAATTAATATGTAACTAATATGTGATATATTATGATGGTGTGTTTCTTAGGTTTCCCACATATAGAAGGTGTAAAAAATTACCTGTTAAGTCATAATGGAATAATTATTGGTTTTGTGATAAATGAAAATTCCTTTTTAGGGCATAGTATTTTTGATTTAATGTGAATGCCAAGTGCCTTGTGCTTTGGTGCAGTGAGAGCTCATTGTCTAATAATAGTGAATTCCTTGTTTTGAGGGTCTGATGTGACATTGGATGGATATAATGGAATGTGGGGCTGGGAGGACAAGATGTGACATGATCCAGGGATGGCTGAGCATGGGGGGGTTGTTTTACTTTGAGGGGTATGGATGCCCAGATGTTGTGGTAGTAGTTGATGCCTGTGATGGGGAGATGCATTAGGATATTCATATAGGTGATGAGGAGGACATTAGGGATGATGGAATGGGTTTTATGTGGTCTTAACCATTGATATGAAAGCTGGTTGATTTTTTTAAATACGTTCTTTGTCTGATGTCTTGGTTTTTTAATATTATTTTCATTTCCCCATTGTTTGAGGTATATGGATGTTCTTCGTTGCATACATTGTTTTGTATATTTTGATGACTTCCTAGAGTACCAAGTAATATTGAAAGTAATAATGTTGTTAAATGAATAAATATATAACCCATAGGGTTGGATCATGATGGGATGCATTATTGAGGTTATAATTATGAGAATTTATGGACTTGTTTTTCTAATTTCTAGAGTGTGTGGAACATTTCGGTAAAGATAATGTAATGTAATAAAAGAAATGAAAACAGTTAACTTATTGTTAATTAAATAATAAAAATAAATTTAAACTGATGAAATGGAATTAAATAACATGATGTACCTCTCTTAATGTATGTAGGAATATAGGATATATGGTCTTAGTAGTGGTATCCAATAGTCCATGAGATGTTAGAGGCAATAGAGTCTCAAAGTAGTTTATTCCTAGATTGTGCTTGTTTGCAATATTATATCATGTAGATTTTTTATATATGATATTTTACCCTATCCGTTTGTCAAACTGACACCTTAAGTATTCTGAGCCATGGGGGGTGTTTTTCCCAACATCCTGGTGTGAGTATGGATGGCTGACTACCCCCTTTGGACTAGATCTATTTTATTGAAAGTGACATGTGTTTTTTTCATGGTGGTTAGGGTTCCCCATATAATATTTTCTTTGGATATAATGGTTTTTTTCACACACATGTATTATTGATATTGTTTTCTATGTACTAATATAATTAAAACATGTGTAGGTTGTGACAGATTGAGGATTCATACTCATTGAATAGGATGCGATGGCTTGAGGTATAATATCTGATGTTTGATACTTATTATAAGGGATATGGTTGCTCCCAGAAAATACCCTATTACTTTTTGTTACATGGACATGGTGGTGTGTTTCATGATGTGCATGTTATGGTGATTCACCCAGTTGTCTGTGATGTAGACTCTTTCAAGAGAAATGCTCAAGATGTGTAATGTTGGGGAAACAAGGAAAACCAGTGGGGAAGTAGTAGCGGGATACAATTGATATGATTTATCTTAATATATACTATTGTATGTGATACTTTTGGAGATTATCCACGGTGAGGATGGGGACTTAGTATAACTATTTATGTGTTGACATAGTTTCACACATTGTTCATTGTGCTTTAACTTCCTTTCATTGCCTTTTTTATGAGATTATACATCAAGGATACTACTATGAATAATATTATACACACCCTATATATATATATAATGATTTTCATTCCATTTTGAGAAGTTTAGAGAACAGGATGGTTACTACTACATTGTGGTTTAACATGAGTTGTTTGGGATTCATGGTCCTTGTTTTCATTTCTTTTCTTCAGGTACTCACAATTTTCCATTCAGTAATAGTATTTATTTCATTTCATTACATATGTTCACTTTGTATTTCATTAATATTTATGTTTAAGAAAGATTTAGTAGGTGTCTATCTTATCGATCTCTTTTTCATGTGTTCCCTTAGAGGTTAATTCCTCCCATATGTGTGTTTACTATACCCTTAGTTTTAGTCACCAACCTATGAACTACTGGATATGGGACATGGGTGTCACTATTTCTCTTCTCCCATTACTATACTAAGAGGGGTAAAAATTGTGGTAAGGGTTCATTTCAGAGTGGTATTAATGGTATGGTTTAGGGATAAGATGGATTTTGGAGTTACACTCATGTGGATTTGGATGGGATTGTATGGTAAAAAGTCATATATGATTATAAATCATTATAAACAAACTATACCATCTTAGACATATGTATTTTGGGACTCCAGTGATATGATGTATAGTCCTTAATTCTTACAATGTATACTAATTATGTGATACTGCTCATAGGGTAGAGATATCAGAAAGAATAATGCTTCAATCTTCATGAGCTTGTGTTTAAATGGGTATACCTTCCAATAGGAAACCCTAAAAAAGAAAAGAAAAAAATTAATTAATGTTATGGTCTTCTATATTATTGGTTTTGGATCACTAAATGTTTTTGATTTTTTTAATAATTGGTCCAAATCAGGGTCTTCATCATTTTTATACCAAATATGTTCAGTAAGTGGAACCAACAGATCAACATAGGGTAGATGTTGATGATTACTATGACACAAATAGGTTGACACTCAGAGAGTTTCACAGCCATATTCCTTACAGTTACAAGGGATCTATTTCATATACTATTAGAGAATAATGGGTTTTTGGGGTTATGATACACATCAATTTGATCCATGATCGGATGGACCACTGGGTATCATTGTCTTTTACAATTCTATGTGGGGAAGCGAGGCATTGGTTGTTCTTATACCTCAAAGATCCTGAGAAGTCAACAATCTCATGAGAGTATTTATTAGACCAATTTAGTGATGAGTTTATTTCATTGACCAAAAAAGAGGATATTCCATAAGAGATACATAACTTTCAATAGGGGAGCTCTAGTGTGTGAGAGTTCATGATCAGTTCATGGAATCTTCTATAAGTGGCTTTAGAAATATTTCTTGAGGATAAGAACAATGTGAGGCATTTCCAGAAGACGTAAAACCCCAAGATCCAGTGATATGTAAAACCTTTTATGTTGAATATGTATCATATGGTTATATTGAGAGAATACGCCCTTTAATAGGATTTATCCATAACCAGATCACCACGAGAGTGGGTTCATGGTGATTCCTCACAATAAAGAGATGTTGTCTGAGGATACCAGTCATCAGGACCGAAGAGCATTCAATCAGTCAGGGGTTTTTCCTAGCCATAAGATTTTTGATTCTCTGGGGTTGTGGGTCTTAGGTTTATGATAAGGGTTACATGATTTTTTTATATTTAATTTTGACTTTGTCAGTGGCCAGAGTGCCTGGAATTTCTGATTAGTCAGTGTATGACTATTGTTTCACTTCAGGTTCCTTGGTTGTGAAAGTTCCAACTAAGACAATTGAAGTAGGTTTCTCTAGTTTGCGATCATTTGGGAGTAAATGGGGTAGAATTATGATATCCCTAGGACACTCCTTGTCTTTAAATATTAGATTTCATTCATGGAGGTTGTCTTCAGCAAGGTCAGAGAGGTCATGGAGTAGGTTGTGGTCAGCTTCAGGTTTATCATTGCATGTTCCACATGATCCAGACATCATTGGTGGTACCGTTTTCATGTTTTCTAATTTGGGGAATTTAGTGTTTGATATGTTATTGAAACACTTCTTCATGGCACCTTCCCTTGTCCGTGCATTGGGACTTGTGGTAGAAAGACATCAGGTGCACTTGGAATAGACTATGTCTGTTGGATGTCGATATTACTTGTTTGATGTATTTAGATACTGTGATCTAGTGCTGGGGAAGTACCTATCATGGGAAGATTTTCTATTTTTATGGATGAATCAATATGAAATCATCCTCGACATGGAGTTTTTGTATTTGATGTAGGATATTGTTGATTTCTTCTGGAGGTGGGTTGTGTTCATCGATAATGATAGAGAGGAAATAATGTTTATTGGTGAGTGAGACCCTTTGATAGGTTAGAGGCATGTTTTATACTTATCATCCTTCATGGATGAGATGATTATGAGTTTACAATTTATTCAGTAGTTAGTTTTTATTATGGTCATAGAAGGGTATCCTATTTTATTTCTAATGGTGGTTGTAGCATTTTCCCATCAACAAGAGATTGATTCTAGGATCAAACAATTGTAAACCAAGTCTCATATATTGATGTCTGCATATAAGATAGATTATTTTGTGTTGATATATATTAATATATTGTTATATGGTCTATTATTTTTGGTTTTTTTCTTCTATGTGAGTAACTAAAGGGAGCACCAGTTTTTTTTGTAGTGAAGCATGACAATAGATTGCAGTTGTGTATCGATTATTTTCACTTAAACCATGTGATAGTGATGGACCACTATCCTCTTCGACAGAAAGATGATATACTTGATCAACTGAATTTTTAAATCTAGTAATATAATAGATATATTCTACCAGGAAATCATCAGATGTGTGTAAAGGATGAAAATATCCTGATGACTCCTCTTCGTTTTAATCATGGGAATTCTGATTTTTTGTGATGTCATTCGGTGTGATGAATTTTCACACTATGTTTATAGTGTCAATGAATGTTGTTTTCCATGCTTTCCTAGATATTTTTATGGTTGTTTTCATTGAACACATAATTCTATTCTTCACATCAAGGGAGGATCCTGAATATAACATGTGTTCCATTTGTGGAGTTCTTCAACGTGAGTAGTTGTTTGAGTAGTTTTTGAATACTGAGTTTCGTGATCGAGAGATATTTTTCATGTGGCATGTTCTATCCCAACATGGAGTAACTATAGATACATCTATGATAGAATCAATTTTTTTCATGGGAATCCCTTAAGATAGGGGAAAATATCTGATGTTTCAATGGTCATGCAGTCTTTTATAGGAGGTTTGAAGCCAATTTATCTAGGGTTGCTACTCCTCGGACAACATTGAGTTGAATAAATCAGGATGCATGTGGAATAATCAGTGTCAAAAATATTTTGAGTATATGTTGGAGAAATTTTTTTGTGTTACAGTTATTTTCTTTCCAACACAAGGAGTTCAGTTTGATGTTTTCTTTTATGCTTTACGTCATGGGTGAGGCTATTTTCTGATGCACCATAGATCAGTCTTTTATTACGGGTCATGGATGTTAGGCCACCATGAGTGTAACTATACCATCCATGATCTAAAATTGGTGGTTATTTTTATTTCCCTTTAATTTGTGGAGAAATAATGTCATCAGTGAGTATTAGTGGTCTTCAACAACCAAAAGATCAAGTGGTATCTTTTCCGTCGACATGTCTTGAACATGCATTAGAGTTGGTGGTTGGAGATTAAACAAGATTAAGACATAGAGAATTAATATACACCTAGAATAAAAAATGTTCTAGACAATGATATAAGAATGAATATTCTTAGTGATGAAGGACATGAATCAGTCAATTACAAGAGTGTCATGGAATAAATTATATCATTACACATTGATATGTGAGAATATAGGGGAAGAGGTTGTCTTTTTCAGATGTTGGTGCATTAGATTATAGTGATGAGGGTTAACTATTCCTAGTTGGTGGATCAGGTGGTGGAGTTATGGAAAGAATAGTCCTTTTATGGAGAGGCCCTTTATGGTTGATATAGGGATGAACAACAATGAGTGTTGTTTTAGGGAAAGAGTTTTCTTCATTTAGAGATTCGTGAGATGGTTCTTATAGAGTTCCATAGTTCACCATAAGAAATAAATCCTAGTTTGAAAAAGATGTTCTGATATTTGAGTGGTCTATTTTTGAGGCCAGGGTTGTAACATGCAGTTTTAGAGTTTGTGTCTTGATGTTTGGTCTACTGGAAGGTGGATATAACGACCCATACTTTACATACATTTTTAATACTTCAAAAATTGAAGCACACTTTTTACAACATATGATAAAACCACAAAGGACCGTATAGGTATAGTGTCTTTAGAAACTGGGATACATAAACCACTGGTTCATAAATCTTCTACAGTGTCTCCCATTTATTTCATCATATCTAGGGTCCCTTTTAGCATATTCTACCTAATATCCATCTTCCTGACCTGGGGAAAAGAAAACATAAAAGGGTGAGCTCAAATGCTCAGCAAGGGCAAATAAAGGAAATAGAAATCATATCATATCTTTATGAAAATCAAAACCTGCAAAAGAGATCATAATATCTTAACATGGAATAAATCATAGAAGTGAAAATGAGATCCCCATAATCATAACATAAAACTTGAAACTTTGTGTCATGCACACATAATCATGGAAAATCATTTCTTGTTAGTCATGGCTCATTTCCAAGACTATCTTAGTGGACAAAGTCCCTTTCTGAACCGAGTTCACTCCTCGTTTCAGTCCTGTATCACTGAACCGAAATAACCTTCCGTTCCAGCCATGTCTATCTCATGAGATATAAAATCTTTACCCAATGCATTGGAGGGAGATATAGGTCCCACCCATCTTATAATGAATCCTTTCTTATGTGTGCCACATAATCATAAAACATACATCATCGCATAACACATGTAACAAAAATGGGATTCTTGAAACATCATGACATCATAAATCAATTCATATAAGATAAAGGAATTCATAAAAATAATTCCATCACAACATGAACAAATCAATTTAATAATAGGGATAAAAACAGAACCCTTTATTATCTTAGATGGAAAATAATTTTGATAAAACACTTGAACTCCATTCTTGAGGAAAATATCCTTTCTTCTTCAAAAACATTTTTCCTTTCATAACATCTCATACAACTTTAAAATAAAAGAAGTTGATTAAAAATAAACTTGAAAACTTGTAAAGGAAGCTTCTTGGAAACAATGTTTTAAAAATCCATTCATGCCTTATAAGTTAAAAAAAACATTCTTCGTACTTTGGTCGGAAAAGTCAAAAAGTACTTCGTACGACAAATGATTCCTTTCATACATATTTCTAAAAACTCACCGAAGGGTAAAAATGGATTTAAACAATTGTAGGTGGATGGAAATAATATTACATATTGATGAAACATGGATGTGGATGATAAAATACACCCCAATAAATACTTACGAATAAACAATCTCGGATAAAAATGAGATTGTGATAATTCCCTTACCTTAGGTCCGATTTGCTTTGTTCGTGTCCGAAGCTCCTGTATAATGGTTTAAATAATGTTATTGACTTATTCCAGAATCATACATATTGATATGATATCATATATGGTCATATTATTATCTTCTTGTTAGTAATATTTCATTGTTACTTGTTACTCGGGTCTTTATAACTTTTTGTTCTTATGCGTGTTTTGTTGAATAAATTCTTATTCTTATCTTTAGGTTATAGATAATTCATTTCCAGAATGGTATTAGTGTAGTATATACCATATTCATTCATTCAATTCATTTATATAATCATTATGAAATGGAGATCATGTAGAACGAGTCGCATCACATCGTGGAGACGGTATTCCGTACGTACGCACGAGTGATGATATCGTTCCTATGATCGTGGAATTGTATTGGAGTATATATATATATTATTTCAGTATCAATATTACTTCATAATAATCATATATAGTTACTCATTACACCATTATACCCATCCTTGTAAGGTGATGGTGGAAAAATAGATTACACCACGGCGTGGAGACGGTATTCCGTACGTACGCACGCGCGGTGATTTCTTTTTCCCTAGGATGGATAGATTGTGAAATAGGGTTGTTTCATACTTATAATAACATATCAGTATATTAGTAATACTGATGTTATTACTTCATAATGAAACAACCTAAGAATAATAAGTGGAAGAAGAAATAAAGATGAAAGAATTGGTAACGGTAATTACCTCTTCTTTGAAGCGCCTCTTTGAGACCTCCTCTTAGGGCACTAAAATTGGTCTTTGAGGAAGACCAGAACCTCTAGGATGTTTCTAGGGAAGTGGAGAAGGGAAAATGGCAGGGGTTGGCCGAGCTTGAGTGCTCAAATTGGTGTGAGGAGGAGGGGGAGGAGGTGCCCTTTTATAAGGGAGGAGAGGGGCACCTTAGGAATATCCCAAAATATTATTTTATTTTAAAGTCAAAATCGGTTTATAATGGCTCCAAAGAGTCTTATTTCGAAGATAAGGTGGGTATGGGCCGAAATACTATCAACCAATAGGATTTAGACAAGTTTAGGGTATTATTTTAACCTTATCAATTAGATTTAACTCTAAGTTAAATAATTTAACTTTTACCATGTCTTTTTGTTTTCTTTCACTGTATGGTTAATAAACTTACTATAACATGCCAAACGAACCCCAAATTGTTTATTATTAATATATATATACTTATCTAAGTCATTTGGCCGAACCTTAGATTTTTAGGAATAAAATAACAATTAATAATATAATATTTGATATAAAATCTATTTTGTGTCAATTTTGACACTATTTGATATATGACTTTTGTGAAAGTCATAACAGAATTATATGTTCGAACCAAGTTGATTAAATCAACATTAATATATCATATTAACCTAAAAAATTAGTGGAATTCATAAAAAGTCTTAAATTACATTTATTTTGGTATTTATATTATCAATTATGTCAATATTTCATTAATAAGATAATTACTGCATCATCTTTGTGTCATAAATAAATTAAATTATTTGATGTCTAAAAATTACAAATAAAATACCATCATGTAGGAAATCTTTTTATCTTTCTAATGAATATTTACAATCTAATTTATCTCATGTATAACCCCATATTATAAATGATTTACTTATTAAACTTTGATTTTAACTATTTTAACCCTTCATTAAATAAATTAATAATAAATGTCCTAATCTAATCCAAGTGGGTCTAAATGGTCATATTTTATTCCTAAGTTTGTTTTTGGTCGAATTACACTTTTCCAATAGAATTAGTACATGTGTTAGGGTAATAGTAATATCATATTTACCCTTAGTTACCCTATTTACTATTAACCGCGGTAAAAAAAGTAAAAAGTTACTATTCACCAAAAAATTATTTTTATCTCATTGAACCACATTTTACTTACTGATATCAACAGTGTCTGTCGGATTTTCGAAATTCCATTCACAGAAGCGGTAAAATTAAGTTTTATGCAAAATTCAGTTTTTAACCTACCACTTAGTGGTTTCACTATTCATCAAAAATTGAAAGTTTTCAGAAAAATACCAAAATTTCACCCTAGGCTAATTTTGATATTCTGAGTCCAAAAATGAAGTCCATTTTGAAAAATAAAATTTATAAAATTTCAAAAAGTGGTTATTACTATTCATAACGGCTAGTTTTAATAGCATATTGTTGTTTAGTGAAACTCGGTATTGCGTACGACGCAAGCTATCGAGGAAGGTCGCGATTGCGTGTAAAGCAAGCCAAGCAAGTGTTGTGTAGAAAAAGATTCCTTTGATGATTTATATAACATAAAAGTCTCGGGTGTTACATTCTACCCCCCTTAAAAAGAATTTCGCCCTCGAAATTCGTCACTTTGCAACAAACAGATGAGGATACTTCTCCCTCATCATATCCTCAAGCTCCCATGTAGCTTCTTCAAGTTGGTGGTTTCTCCATAAAACTTTCACCAAGCGAGTGGTCTTCTTTCGTAGGACTTTTTCGCTACGATCCAATATCTCTATCGGCTGTTCTTCATAAGAAAGATCTTGCTCCAGCGGTACAACTTCTGAGATGAGTACATGTGAAGGATCTGGTATGTATTTTCTCAGGAGAGATACATGGAACACATCGTGAACTTGAGAGAGATTCGGTGGAAGCGCCAATCGGTAAGCTACCTTCCCAACACGATCCAGTATTTCGAAAGGACCGATATATCTAGGGCTCAACTTCCCCTTCTTTCCAAATCTCATAACCCTCTTCCAGGGAGATATTCGTAAGAACACTTTATCACCCACTTCAAACTCTAGGTCTTTTCTTCGGTTGTCGGCATAACTTTTCTGTCGACTCTGAGCTGCTCTTATGTGTTGTTGAATAGATATGACCTTTTCTGCCATTTCATCAACGAGATCAGGTCCTAATAGCTTTCTTTCCCCAACTTCATCCCAGCAAGTTGGAGTCCTGCATTTCTTTCCATAGAGAGCTTCATAAGGAGCCATCTGAATACTGGAGTGAAAGCTATTATTATAAGAAAATTCTACCAAAGGTAGGTGTTGATCCCAACCTCCTTTGAAATCCATAGAGCAAGCTCTCAACATATCTTCTAGGGTTTGAATTGTTCTCTCAGACTGACCATCTGTCTGGGGATGATAAGCAGTGCTGAAACTCAACTCTGTATCCAGAGTATGCTGAAGACTTCGCCAGAACTTCGAGGTAAATCTCGGATCCCGATCAGATATAATAGAAAGTGGTACTCCATGCAATCTTACCACTTCCTTTACATATATCCTGGCAAGCTGATCTAGAGAGAAATCCTCTCTAATAGCAATGAAGTGTGCAGACTTTGTAAGACGATCAACTATGACCCAGATATCATTATTGCCTTTGGATGTTTTAGGAAGTCCTGTGACAAAGTCCATAGTGATGTTTTCCCATTTCCATTCGGGTATGGGTAATGGTTGTAACATCCCCTTAGACTTCTGTATCTCAGCTTTAACTTGTTGACAAACCAAGCATCGAGAGACATATTCAGCAACATCTCTTTTCATGCCATCCCACCAGAAGTACTCTTTCAGGTCCCTATACATCTTCGTGCTTCCAGGATGAATAGAGAATGAAGAACTATGAGCCTCATCCAGCAGCTCATTCTTTAATTCGGGGATGGGAGGAACGCAAACCCGATTCCTGAACTTTATTATCCCATCACAATCAAGGTTCAATTCAGGAAGATTTCTCACCTTCTTTTGTAACTCGACATCTTCTTTCTGTGCCTCTTTAATCTTCACATGTATAGATGGTTGAACATTAATTTGAGAAAGATATGATTTTTCCCCTTCCATTATAATTCCAAGATCCATCCTTTGTAAATCCATAAATATTGGATCTTTTGTGATCCTCATCATGGATAAACTAGCATGGTCTTGTCGACTTAATGCATCTGCCATCTTGTTTGCTTTCCCAGGGTGGTAATGGATTGAGCAGTCATAATCCTTAATCAGCTCCAACCATCTTCTTTGACGCATATTCAGCTACTTTTGTGTGAAAATATACATTAAACTTTTATGATCAGTATAAATATCACACCTTTCACCATAAAGGTAATGCCTCCAAATCTTTAATGCAAAGATTACCGCAGCCAACTCCAAATCATGTGTTGGGTAATTTTGCTCATGGATTTTCAACTGTCGTGAGGCATAAGCTATCACCATATCATTTTGCATAAGAACACACCCCAATCCCTTCTTGGACGCATCACTGTAGATCACAAACCTTTCTCCACTACAAGGCAGTGTGAGCACAGGTGCACTGGATAACCTTCTTTTCAACTCCTTGAAATTCTCTTCACATTCCTCTGTCCAGACAAACTTAACTCCTTTCCGAGTCAACTTGGTGAGTGGATTAGATAATCGTGAAAAATCCTTTACAAAACGTCGATAATATCCAGCCAAACCAAGAAAGCTTCGGATCTCAGTTACTTTTGTTGGTCTCGACCATCTTTCGATAACCTCTGTTTTTGCTGGATCCACAGATATCCCCTCTTTTGAGATTATATGACCCAAAAATGCAACTTTTTGAAGCCAAAATTCACACTTGGTAAATTTGGCATAAAGCTTCTCCTTTCTCAGGGTCTTCAATATAATTCTCAAGTGATCTTCATGCTCTTCCTTGCTCTTTGAATACACAAGAATATCGTCTATAAAGACTACCACAAATTGATCAAGATAGTCTCTAAAGACTCTATTCATTAGATCCATGAAGATAGCAGGGGCATTAGTAAGACAAAATGGCATCACTATAAATTCATAGTGTCCATACCTTGTACGGAAAGCCGTCTTTGGTATATCCTCCCTTTTGACCCTTAATTGATGATACCCTGAATGAAGATCAATCTTGGAAAAGTATTGAGCTCAGCGTAGTTGGTCAAATAAGTCGTCAATGCGTGGGAGAGGATATTTGTTCTTGATAGTGATCTTGTTAAGTTCTCGATAATCAATGCAGAGTCTCATTGATCCATCTTTTTTCTTAACAAATAGAACAGGTCCTCCCCAAGGTGACGCACTAGGGCGTATGAATCCCTTATCAAGATTCTCTTGGAGTTGCTTCTTCAATTCCTGCAACTCAATTGGGGCCATTCTATAAGGTGTCTTTGAAATTGGCAAAGCTCTTGGTACGAGTTCTATTGAAAACTCAACTTCACGATTTGGTGGAAGACCCGGTAATTCCTCCGGAAAGACATCATCAAACTCCCGTACAATGGGCATATTCTTAATCGTGAGTTTCTCACCAACCATTTGAGATAAATAACCTTCATTTAGTGGAATCAATACCCATAAGATGGAAGAAATTTCCACTAGAAGGTTATGTTCATCCTTGCATTGATATACGATCGTAGATTGATCTGGAATATGAAATGTGACTTCCCTTCTTTGGCAATTGATATGAGCTCCATGTAGGGAAAGCCAATCCATGCCAAGAATCACATCAAATTCCACTAAAGGAAGGATCACAAGATTTGCAGGAAGCACTTTCCCACAAACTTCGATCGGAGAAGAATTATAAACTTTTGATGCGACTGTTGTTCCATTAGGTGTTGTCACAGCTAACTCAACATCTAATTGTTGCGGTAATACGGTGATACCCTTAGAAAATTCTTTATAAATAAAAGAGTGGGTGGATCCAGAATCAAATAAAACATTTGCTACTTTAGAGTGGATGGTAAGTGTACCTTTCACCACTTCGTTATCGTACTCCACATCGCTGATAGAAATTGCATGTGACTTTCCTTTGTCTTTAGCCTTATGATTATGTTGACGTCGACCATCATCATCAACCCTTGGATTTGGGCATTGATTGGCATAATTCCCCATCTCCTTGCACTTGAAACATTAAAGTGTAGTAGGTTCATTCTGTGTATCCCTTCCTTTGTTTGCGTCATTAGACATCTTCTTCCCATTATCACGGCATTCAAATGCCCGATGACCTTCCTTTCCACATTTAAAACATTTACTTGTCCCTTTAAGACAACTCCCTCCATGTTTCTTTCCACACTTTGAGCATAAGGGAAAGTTCATCTTCTTTTCAGTGTGCTCTTTAGATTTTTCTTTGAATTCCATCTTCCTCTTCTTATCAAACCCATGTGACTGATGGGTTACTCCAATCTCCATCTCGACTTTGAGAGCACATCGAACGATTTCCTCGTAGCTATTGAAGTCCCTTATGGCTAACGCCCTTCGAAGACTTGGTTTTAAGCCGCTAAAGAATCGATCGATCTTACTCTCAGGTTGGATAATAATACCAGAAGCGTACCTTGAAGGTCTTGTAAAATTTGCTTCATAGGTACCAACAGATTCATCATCCCTTTGCTTCAGTTCAAGAAACTATTTCTCTATCTTTTTTCGGAGAATACGAGGGAAGTACTTATTGAAAAATAAGTTCTTGAACTCGTCCCATTCCATAGACTCAATTTCATCCCTTTGCCTTGTATTCTTAACAAGATTCCACCATTGATCAGCATCTCCTTCCAAACGATACACTGCTAGGATGACTTTATCATGCTCAGAACATTGACGAACTGAAAATATCTTTTCAGTAGTACTAATCCATTGTTCAGCAACTAATGGATCAGTAGACCCGCTGAAAGAAGGTGGACGCTGCCTCATGAAGGATTCAACAGAATGCTGCTCCCTCCTTTGCTCGTTTGGAAATCCTGCATGATTCATAGCTTGAGAAAGTTGTGTGAGCATGGCTACAAGATTTTTCATTCCAGCTCCCATATCGTTTGGTTGCTCAGGGGGACAATCATTGCATTGCCCATCGCATTCCGCATTAACAAGGTTCCTTCGGGTTCTAGCCATTGACTAAAACCAAGAAGAATAGTGTGAGCAACACTAATTATAATAGGAAACCACATAATTCAAGAATAAAATTTTCATGCTTAAGGTCTTATCCTAGGTTATTCAAGGCCATTTCTAAAACACTAAGATTGTGTTCTATGCTTAGACTTATCCTTAGGGTTCTTACTAAGGCTTTCACATCCTAGTTTCCAAAGGTTGACTATACCTTTCCTCTGATACCAACTATAACGACCCATACTTTACATACATTTTTAATACTTCAAAAATTGAAGCACACTTTTTACAACATATGATAAAACCACAAAGGACCGTATAGGTATAGTGTCTTTAGAAACTGGGAAACATAAACAACTGGTTCATAAATCTTCTACAGTGTCTCCCATTTATTTCATCATATCTAGGGTCCCTTTTAGCATATTCTACCTAATATCCATCTTCCTGACCTGGGGAAAAGAAAACATAAAAGGGTGAGCTCAAATGCTCAGCAAGGGCAAATAAAGGAAATAGAAATCATATCATATCTTTATGAAAATCAAATCCTGCAAAAGAGATCATAATATCTTAACATGGAATAAATCATAGAAGTGAAAATGAGATCCCCATAATCATAACATAAAACTTGAAACTTTGTGGCATGCACACATAATCATGGAAAATCATTTCTTGTTAGTCATGACTCATTGACAAGACTATCTTAGTGGACAAAGTCCCTTTCTGAACCGAGTTCACTCCTCGTTTCAGTCCTGTATCACTGAACCGAAATAACCTTCCGTTCCAGCCATGTCTATCTCATGAGATATAAAATCTTTACCCAATGCATTGGAGGGAGATATAGGTCCCACCCATCTTATAATGAATCCTTTCTTATGTGTGCCACATAATCATAAAACATACATCATCGCATAACACATGTAACAAAAATGGGATTCTTGAAACATCATGACATCATAAATCAATTCATATAAGATAAAGGAATTCATAAAAATAATTCCATCACAACATGAACAAATCAATTTAATAATAGGGATAAAAACAGAACCCTTTATTATCTTAGATGGAAAATAATTTTGATAAAACACTTGAACTCCATTCTTCAGGAAAAATATCCTTTCTTCTTCAAAAACATTTTTCCTTTCATAACATGTCATACAACTTTAAAATAAAATAAGTTGATTAAAAATAAACTTGAAAACTTGTAAAGGAAGCTTCTTGGAAACAATGTTTTAAAAATCCATTCATGCCTTATAAGTTAAAAAAAACATTCTTCATACTTTTGTCGGAAAAGTCAAAAAGTACTTCATACGACAAAAGATTCCTTTCATTCATATTTCTAAAAACTCACCGAAGGGTAAAAATGGATTTTAACAATTTTAGGTGGATGGAAATAATATTACATATTGATGAAACATGGATGTGGATGATAAAATACACCCCAATAAATACTTACGAATAAACAATCTCAGATAAAAATGAGATTGTGATAATTCCCTTACCTTAGGTCCGATTTGCTTTGTTCGTGTCCGAAGCTCCTGTATAATGGTTTAAATAATGCTATTGACTTATTCCATAATCATACATATTGATATGATATCATATATGGTCATATTATTAGCTTCTTGTTAGTAATATTTCACTGTTACTTGTTACTCGGGTCTTTATAACTTTTTGTTCTTATGCGTGTTTTGTTGAATAAATTCTTATTCTTATCTTTAGGTTATAGATAATTCATTTCCAGAATGGTATTAGTGTAGTATATACCATATTCATTCATTCAATTCATTTATATAATCATTATGAAATGAAGATCATGTAGAACGAGTCGCATCACATCGTGGAGACGGTATTCCGTACGTACGCACGAGTGATGATATCGTTCCTATGATCGTGGAATTGTATTGGAGTATATATATATATTATTTCAGTATCAATATTACTTCATAATAATCATATATAGTTACTCATTACACCATTATACCCATCCTTGTAAGGTGATGGTGGAAAAATAGATTACACCACGGCGTGGAGACGGTATTCCGTACGTACGCACGCGCGATGATTTCTTTTTCCGTAGGATGGATAGATTGTGAAATATGGTTGTTTCATAATTATAATAACACATCAGTATATGAGTAATACTGATGTTATTACTTCATAATGAAACAACCTAAGAAGAAGAAGTGGAAGAAGAAATAAAGATGAAAGAATTGGTAACGGTAATTACCTCTTCTTTGAAGCGCCTCTTTGAGACCTCCTCTAAGGGCACTAAAATTGGTCTTTGAGGAAGACCAGAACCTCTAGGATGTTTCTAGGGAAGTGGAGAAGGGAAAATGGCAGGGGTTGGCCGAGCTTGAGTGCTCAAATTGGTGTGAGGAGGAGGGGGAGGAGGTGCCCTTTTATAAGGGAGGAGAGGGGCACCTTAGGAATATCTCAAAATATTATTTTATATTAAAGTCAAAATCGGTTTATAATGGCTCCAAAGAGTCTTATTTCTAAGATAAGGTGGGGATGGGCCGAAATACTATCAACCAATAGGATTTAGACAAGTTTAGGGTATTATTTTAACCTTATCAATTAGATTTAACTCTAAGTTAAATAATTTAACTTTTACCATGACTTTTTGTTTTATTTCACTATATGGTTAATAAACTTACTATAACATGCCAAACGAACCCCAAATTGTTTATTATTAATATATATATCCTTATCTAAGTCATTTGGCCGAACCTTAGATTTTTAGGAATAAAATAACAATTAATAATATAATATTTGATTTAAAAACTATTTTGTGTCAATTTTGACACTATTTGATATATGACTTTTGTGAAAGTCATAACAGAATTATATGTTCGAACCAAGTTGATTAAATCAACATTAATATATCATATTAACCTAAAAAATTAGTGGAATTCATAAAAAGTCTTAAATTACATTTATTGTGGTATTTATATTATCAATTATGTCAATATTTCATTAATAAGATAATTACTGCATCATCTTTGTGTCATAAATAAATTAAATTATTTGATGTCTAAAAATTACAAATAAAATACCATCATGTAGGAAATCTTTTTATATTTCTAATGAATATTTACAATCTAATTTATCTCATGTATAACCCCATATTATAAATGATTTACTTATTAAACATTGATTTTAACTATTTTAACCCTTCTTTAAATAAATTAATAATAAATGTCCTAATCTAATCCAAGTGGGTCTAAATGGTCATATTTTATTCCTAAGTTTGGTTTTGGTCGAATTACACTTGTCCAATAGAATTAGTACATGTGTTAGGGTAATAGTAATATCATATTTACCCTTAGTTACCCTATTTACTATTAACCGCGGTAAAAAAGTAAAAAGTTACTATTCACCAAAAAATTATTTTTATCTCATTGAACCACATTTTACTTACTGATATCAACCGTGTCTGTCGGATTTTCGAAATTCCATTCACAGAAGCGGTAAAATTAAGTTTTATGCAAAATTCAGTTTTTAACCTACCACTTAGTGGTTTCACTATTCATCAAAAATTGAAAGTTTTCAGAAAAATACCAAAATTTCACCCTAGGCTAATTTTGATATTCTGAGTCCAAAAATGAAGTCCATTTTGAAAAATAAAATTTATAAAATTTCAAAAAGTGGTTATTACTATTCATAACGGCTAGTTTTAATAGCATATTGTTGTTTAGTGAAACTCGGTATTGCGTACGACGCAAGCTATCGAGGAAGGTCGCGATTGCGTGTAAAGAAAGCCAAGCAAGTGTTGTGTAGAAAAAGATTCCTTTTATGATTTATATAACATAAAAGTCTCGGGTGTTACAGTGGAAGTTGAGCACCATGTTCCTGATAGTCTACTGAAGCTATTAGATGTTACACATTAGATGCCAAAGTTGATTTAGAATAAATTTCCTACCAATTTACCCTTATCTTCTGGAGGTTATGAAACATTATGAGTGGTAGTGGATTTTTTGGTGAAATTATCCCACATTATTATTATCAATGATTAAATCATAGAAGAGGTTTTCTCGAGGATGTATCTGAAGGAGGTCAAGAGACTTAATGGGGTCCTAACGATTGTAATTTCCAATATTGGTCCTTATTTTACATCCAGTGTGTGGAGAGGAATATATCATTATTTTGTTTATTAGTTATTACGTAACACCACATTTCATCCATAGAGGGAAAATCAAATAGAGTAGGCTATCTAAACTGTTAATGAAATATTTCACCATTGGGCCCTTGATTTTGAAGGTTCATTGATTAGGAACATGTATTTTATAGAATAATATTACAAAAATAGTTTTCAAACCACCATGGGTATAGTAGTGTTTGAATCCTTGTATGGTCGAACATTTTATTCTCCTTTTTCGGGACTGGTGTTAGACAATATGAAATTATCTAGCCAGAATTGGTACATAATATGACATATATGGTTCATGTGATTTATTATAGAATGAAGGAAATTAATGATCAAAAATATTATGATTATCATAGGAGTATACCTATGGATTTCAATGATAAGGATCATGTGTTCTTGAAGGTGACTCGTCGACATAGGCATCAAAAGTTTTTTCATGGGAGTAAGATTTCACTATGGTTTGTTGGGCCTTTTGAGGTGTTGGATAATTTAGGATCCATGGCATATAAAATATATATTTCCCTAAAAATGAGCAGAATACATGATGTTTTTAACATGTTGAAGCTCCATAATTATCTTCATGGAAACTATCATATAATTGATTGGGGAATGATCTATGTAGAGATGATGAAATCACTGAGGAGCATCATGTATACATACAGGACCGATAGGAGAACATGTTGTGTGGGAGTAAAAACATCTTTGGTTCATGTCTTGAGGTAACACGGTGGCATGGAGGTGAGTACCTTGGAATGTGAGTCTAAAATATGTTCTTAGTTACCTGCTCTATTTTACCATAATCACTTCTCTTATAACGCTATAAATTTTGTGGTTTTGGACCTTTTACCCTAATGAGAAGGAATTATATTTTTTTCTTGCTATAAATTTCACTCTTTCCATGAGAGGGAAAGACTTGAAAAGTATTCCACATGATTTATATATTAATCTTTCTATGTTTGGATGAGTCTATTATCCTCTAATAGGTGGTAAAGATTCGATTATTAGTTCATCTACTCACCTTGTGGAGACCCTTGTTCTTGGGTGAGGAGGTCAAGCTATAGCAGTGATGAGAGTCTTGATAGGTATCTCAAAGGGTGGATGTTTTAATGATCCCTTTATATTTCCTCTTTATATTTGTTTTGGATTCTCAGGGACGATATTATTTTAAAGGGATTTTAGTATAACTTCCATGATTTGTGTGGATCAACCCTTTGCACATTCTCAAAGACTGGGTTACCAGGAAGAGGGTAGGAGGAAGTTTGGAAGAGTCCGGCTGTTGAGAGAAATGATGATGGATATTTTATAGCCTTTAAAAAATTTACATTATGTGAATGTAGGATTCAGGACTAGTAATAAATCGGGGTATAAAAAAATAGAAGGGTGACACAATTTTTTTTGTAGAATCATAACCCTGAGGATTAAAAGATGTGAAAGGGGTTTAAAACTCATATAAATAATGTACGATGTTGGTTTTAAATGTTTTTAGCCTCTTGTGTTTTTCAAAACCTACAACTGCAACACCACTCTCTCGATTCTAGGTGACACAGTGACACTTGGTTTGATCATTTAGGGATTCTATTGCCAATGAATAATCCATATCTTCCCATATTCACCTTTTCATTGATCCAAGATATGTTCTAACTCTATAAAAATAGTTTTTTAATTAGTTTCCATTTTTTACTCTTTTATAGTTGATGGTTATCAATCTCTATATTTTTTAATGGATCCATTAGGTAATTTTTTGGTGCGGTAGTGGAATAGAGTCCTCAAGTGTATGTTGTTTTTTAGAAGAGGAAATCAGGAGCCATGTCGTTGGTATATTTTCATGCGAAGAATATGGAAAAAATTTTAGGTTCGAGATTCATTTGTTCTCTATTTATTTATGTGTAATACTAGTGATAACATGTTGTAGGTCCTTTGATTGCAATGAAATTATACTAAAAATTAAATGAATCAGATTAATGAATTGGTATTGATTTCATGTCAATGTTTTTTTACATTGATAACTGGTTGCCTCAATATATTATAGATAGAGTGATATATGTTTCTAATGTTATTACCAGATAAGAATGTGAAATATGAAATTAACATAATGTGATAATTAATTGATAACTAATTAGATAAATTATTAAAGAGGAATATTTAATAAATTATGTTTTTTATTATAATTTGATGACTATAAAATTGAAGAATGTATGCATTTTTACTTGAATTTGATAATGAACATAATTAATGATGATTCTTTTTGATAAAATAATTAATATTCTGTAAAATTAATTATCTAATTAATTTGTGATAGCTTGATATCTTGCCCGTAGTTGGAACCTAAAAATAAATAATCAGATAAACAAAGATGGAATAATAATTAGATGCATGATAAATGATAATGCCATTATAATGCATGGATTCTCATATTTCTTGTGAATCCTTAGTGACTTGTGCATCAGAGATTTTAGAGCTTGTTGTGTTGGAATGTTGAATGCCTTTATTTGTGTTCCCAATTTCCTTTTATCTTGTTTTTTTCTATTTCCTTGTACATGCGATGTGTTCTAGTAGGGATGTTTTGTTATGTGGGGTAGGGATGCCCAAATTTGACATGATCCTAGAATGGCTGAGCCTAGAGGGTTGTTGTGGTATGATGGGAAGGGATGACTGGTTTTTTTTTGGCAGTAGATAATGCTTGTAATGGTGAAATATATCAAAAAATGCATGTGTGTGTCTATGAGGACACCAAGATGATAGAAGGGTTTGAATATGGAGATACCCATTGATATAAATGGTGTATTATTGTTGGATTATATTATCTTTTAGATGTCCAGACTATTTTTTCTTCTTCTTTCCTTTCCCCAATGCTAGAGGAAAATGGATGTTATTTGTTTTATACCTTGTTAGAGAGCATATGATGTTTTCATAGAGTTAATATTAATATAAAATGTAAAAATGTTAACAAATGAATAAATATTTTACATGTGGGGTGGGAGATATCTTGGATGCAATGCTAATATTATAATTTTGAGAAGTCTAGGACTCAATTTTCTTATTCCTACATGGCATGAAACTTTATCTTAATTCTTATGTAATGTAATGTGGTAATGTCAAATGGTCAAATAATTTTAAATGAATAAATTAATATTAATTGAAACTGATGAAAATGGATTACATAATATAATATATCTCTTTAAATAGTTTAGTTCTTATAGGATATCTAGTATTAGAAGTGGAAACCGGGAGTCTGAGAGATGTTAGGTGTAGTTGAGTCTTATACTTGGTTATTCCTATTGTGTTTTTGTGAGAAAAATTATATAAATTTCATTTTAATTTTTTTATATTCTAATACACCCTGTTAGATAGGTAAAATAACACCCTAGGGATTTTGAGCAGTGGCGAGGGTGTTTTTCCCAACATCCTGGTGGGAGGATGGATGGATGACTACACCCTTTGACCCAATGCTCTTCTCTTGGTAGTTACTTTTTATCATATTCATGGTGGTTATTTTTTCTCATATATGTTTTTAGTGGGATCTAATGGCTTGTGAAAACTTCATACACTTGTAGTCGGGATATAGTTTCCTAAGGACTACAATAGGTATAACATGTTCATGCAATGATGGATTGAGGATTATTATTTGGTGTATAAGTTGTTATGTTTTTAGGTATAATACTCGATGTATGATACATGTTATATAGGATTTGATGGATCTCATAAATTACAAGTCTACTTTTGGTCATGTGGATGTGGTGGTGTATTACATGAGGTGCATGTTGTGGTTCTTCAGCCTAGTGTCTATGGCCTATCCTTTTAAAGAGTGATGCTCCATATGTGGTACATTGGGGGAAAGAAATAAACTACTGGAGAATTCATATGAGGTTAACCTTGATATTCCTTATTATATTATATAACCTTGTATGTGATACTTAGTTAATTTATCCATGGTGAGGTTGGGATCTCAGTATACATGTTTTTAGGAGGATATAATTTCAGTTTCTATTCATTGTTCTTTATAATTGCTTTTTTACCTTTTTTGTTACAAGATATAGGGATAATAATTCTGAGTATAATATTATAAAAACCATACATATATATAAAATTTTTTTCATACTTGTTGGAGAAATATGGAGATCAGGGTGTTTTCCAATAGCCTTGGGTTATCTTTGAGCTATATGGTGTTCATGGTTGTTGTCGTCTTTACTTTTATATTGGTACCCACATTTTTTTAGTTTCAGTAGTTCTTACATTCAATTACATATATGAATATGGGATTCCATTATTATTGTAGTATAATCAAGAGTTATTTAGGGTCTATCTTATCTCCCTCTTTATCAAGCATTATCTTAGATGGTAATCCCCCCAACTATTGTGTAACTAAACCCGCTATACTAGTCACTAAACCGTGTCCTACTTGAGGTAGGACTAAGGTGTCAATATCGCTCTTCTACCATAACCAGACAAGGATGGGTAATATTTATTTTGAGGGGGTTATGTCATGTTGAATTTTTGATTACTTATTAGTTGATTATAAATAATGTAATATTACTATTATATTGATATCTATTTTATGAAAATTATAATTATTATGCAATAAATTCATCATAATTATGATGTAGAAGGGTTTCAGAAAATATTTTTTAATGAAAAATTAGAGGTAAACATTGGTTTTACCATAGTGAGTTGATTTATATTTCTATAGGACACCTGTTTGTCAATGTAAATAGAGAATCAAGATAATTGAAAATATATATAATTGATTTTATTTATTTTTTATTACTATTATTATACTATCAATTTTTTTATATAATTTGATAGGATATATTTTTTAATTTATATGATTGTATGTTATATAATATAAATTTTATGGTCATTTTGTTATTTTATGAGAGAGTGGTTTAGAGAAATTGAGTGTTCTATATTCCTCATATAATTATGGGTATTTATTATTTCATAATGTTGAAATTATCAATGGTATGTGATATTCCTTGATGAGGACGCAATGGAAGGATATGGTATTCCAATTATAGGGACTATTATTATTATACATATTTACTAATATATAATTTATATTAATATACACATAAAGTCTACAATGAGAATATTTTAATCATTCCTCTAATAATTAATAGTTTTCATTATTGTATCTAATTTTTTGACATGTGAATAGTTAAATGTGCTAATTGATATGAAATTATTGTGACAATATAGATGTGGCTATACATATGTGTTGATGTCGATGGTATAATTGATATAATGTGGATGAGGTCTTGTTTTGAGTTATATTCTATTTAATATTTTATATAATATATTAAAAATTAAATATATCATTTATTGAGGCATTATTATGTGTATTTACATGGCACTGAGTGTTTGCTGGATCAACATATTTTTCAAACTTGTATACAAAACTTTTCATTATCAATATCTTATAATTATAATATATTTCCAATGGTGGTTCTAAATGAATCTATTTTGGGAATGACATGATTTTTTATGGGAGTATGGGTATTTTTTCTTTGATTTTTTTCCATGTTAGGGGGATATTATTATTTTATGTTTAAAATAATAATTTATATGATAATTATTATTAATGGGGATTGACTATTTGTTAATTTTTGATGTGGTTGTTAGTGACACCAATGTTGGAAATGAATGATGTGTTCTGATTTTATATACATGGTGTTACCGCCACCTAGTATCCTATAAAAGATGGGCCTATTGGGATTCTTTGAACATAATTTTTAACAATATATTTTTTAGTGGTGATTAAACAACAAAATATGTTTTCGTAGTTAGTATTCTATGAAATATTTTAGAGTACATGATGGAAATTAATTCATGGTTGTATATGTTTTTTATAATAATATGATATACAATGATATAGAGGTTAAGGAAAATTATTAATGATTCAAAGATAACCCTTATACTATATATAGGGTAGTGAATATAGAAAGGGTATATGAATTGTATAATTTCATGTTATAATGAATGCATTTATTTTACATTAATCAATTAATTGTGCTTTATCTTGAGTTTGTGTAACAAGAGGAATCAATATTTTCCTTAGTTTGAGCTATCTTCTCTTTTTTCTATGCCAAAAATATGTCAAAATAAATGGTATAAGATTATGGGGAGAATTAATTACCATATTTAGTTCATTTTTTGGTGTTCTAAAAAGTTATAATATATTGAAATGTTAAATCATGGATTTCATTGCTCAATAACCTTCTAAATTAGAAGAAATCAATTTAAAAAAAAAATATTGAGTGATTGTTGGAAGAAGTCAAGATTCCACTATATAATATTCATGTATCTAAGAATAATTCAATTCCACTGAAGGTCAGTATTATTATATGGTTACGTAGAAGTGGTAAATTTTATACACTATAGATTATCATCAATATTCTAAATAGATAATATAGTTTCATTGACGAATTTTTAGAGAATTTGATATTTATTGTAGTTTCATTAGATTGTTAATATGTGGTATTAGATATTTGTTGTGAACAATACATTTGAAATGATTTTTATGAAGATTAATAAGATCTAATGATATTCCCTATATTTATAGTAAATAATTTTTTAGAGAGATATATAATTTTAGAGAAAATTATGTGTAGAGATTTATTAACAAGCTAGACAATTTATACAAAATGCAGAGATAAATTATTAATAGAAAAATGATGAAAGAGAAATAAATATTTTTATTATTGAGGAATTCACTGATGTAGGAAAATAGTTCTTGATAATATGTATTTTTTAAAGGAAGGTTTTTTAAAGATGTTAGGTTATTAAAATAGGTCCCCATTCAACAATTTTCAAGATCATTTAGTTCATATTCAATTATTTTGAGAAATTATTTTATTTGATATTAATGTTCAGATGGAGTAAAATGGTAGTTTATGTGTAAAAAATACCATGGATGTTCACATGGACTATAAAATAGTGATAATGTGGATGAGAGACTCTATTAAATATAATAAATACATAGATCACTTCAATAATTGTATATTAAATGACTTAATAGACTATAAGTGTTTAGATGTGGTGTTATGGGTTAGAAATTTAATTTTTTAAATCCCTATGGGTCTGAGAATGATTGGAAACATGATGGAAATTTGTGTTTGGGATAAAAAGGATTATGAGTTGGTCATTGGAAACTCTATAGTTGGAATGTTTTGGATTTAGGTGATTCTAGGTTTGTGAGATTCTTGAAATTTTTCATGATAACACCTCCCTCAGGTTTATTTGATTCTACTTTATTACAATCTTTTTTATGAATAGTATAATAATGGTATCATGATATTTTATTATAGGATGAATAAAAATATCATGTATCTACTCTAGTTTGAGATTTATAATAATTAGTATCAGTGATTATTGGGTCAAAGTTACTTTTATGGAGATATTATAAAATGCATGACATAATCTTTATATTTGTATGACCAAATTATATCATATATTTCATAGATTGATTTGTTTGTGTGTAAATATTTTTTTTGGTTTTTCATAATAGAGGGAGTACAATATTAATGTAAATGGACATAAAATGGTATTTAAAAAGAAATGGATTAATGAAATAGATTCCTGTTAAACTATAAATCATTATAACAGTATAGGCGAGTTTTATAATCTCTATATCTGATATTGAGGTGAGATATATTTCCAATAATAGTATTAGTAATTGTTGAATATTTTAATTTGAAGAACATGATTATTCCATTGAGGATATAAAAATTATTTTCAAAATTATTATGGAGTTATGTATCATATATCACTAGATTTGAATAAAATTTATCATATTGATATTTGGGTGTTTTTAATCCATATGGATGATAAATTTCAAATAGGTTTTAATTACCCTAATTTATCTCAATGTGGTTCCTTTGTATTATACATAAATAGGTAATCTGAATGTTTTAGGTTTTTTTGTACAATAAAAAGTGAAAAATCATGTGATTATTAAAATAGCTGGGAGAGTCCCACACCTAGAACCCGACTACGACCACCGCACGCGGTCTAAGCTCTCGAACTCCTAAGCTCCTTTGACGTCACGACCAACATGTCCATCGTCTGCAAGGGCACACCAAGTGCAGGCAAAGCCCAAGAAGATGTGAGTATAAAAATACTCAGTAGGATGCCCCGAAGGCTCGAAGGAGCAACAAAGGAGGTACTGAAGAGGTGAATAGTAGATCGAACAGGGAAAAGTAAAGGAGTACAACCGAGAGTGCAGTAGAGTAACAGCTCAACCCAACAAAAGAAAAGAAGTAGACTCTCCCAAACACAAGGAGCTAGAGATGGTGAGAAGATGAAACTTCTCGTCGAGTCTTTGCTACCTATAGTAGGAGAGTATACTCATCTAACCGCAAGAAGCTAGACACGGAAAGCACGTGACATACCTCGCACGTCTTCGCCTCTCCTGAAAGGAGAGTAACCAAACCCAAGGAGTGGGTTCTAGAACAAGGTATATACATATCCATATGCTCAATCAAGAAATCCGAACAAGATCGTAAGGGGATCTCCATCCCATTTCTCGGCCCAAGAAAGTGAGTTTCAATAAAAATAGACGAAATAATATTTTTTCAGAGACTATAAGGTGGTGGTTTATGAATACTGTATATTAAATAGGGAATATCTATATAGTATAATTGAGTATAATGAATACAATATTTTATTCAATTATTGATATATTATACTCATATCATGTAAAAATTAGTCTTACATGTGTTGATTTATAACAAAATTCATCATAGTATTGGGTATTTGGGAATATGAATCAAGAAATTAAAAATATGTTTTATTATCCTAGAATAAATAAGAAAGAGTTGGGATATTTATATACAATACATACTTATAATTATGATAATCCCAAACATTTGGTTCTATACAATTGTTTTAGAACATGAATATTTTACTATGAAACAGTACATTCATCTATTTATTTTGAAACAATATTTTCATATTTATAAAATTTTATCAATTCAATTTTGGTTATTTTTATTCAATTTATAATGACATCGAATTTATTTTTGATCATGGAATTGTGAAACAAAATATAATTACTATTTATAGGGTTTAAATAATGTGTGTTTCAAACCACGATGATTGGATTACATCCTTGATATAGTGAATCATAAGACCTCCCTTGGGAACCCAATTATTCCATATCTCCATAATATAATAAAATATTAATTGTCAAATTTAGACAATTATTTAGAGAGAATATGATATTCTTAGGCTATTTATTCTTTATTTTAGTTCATTGATGGTAATAAACTTCACTATATATGTATTATTATAATAATTATTATCACCCATCAGTTATGATTAAGATATATAAAACATTTAATTTATTATCTTAAGGAAAAAAAATGTTCTTGTGTGATGTTCGAGTTTAGAAGATTATTGAACTTAAATTTTATTATAACATGGAAGAGAAATTCTTCTTGATTCAGTAGAAGTTTAAGATGAATTAAAGCCCTAAAAATTAAAATTCTAATGCATGTAGGAGTCTATTATAGTTTTATATTTTTGATAATTAATTCTTATTGATATAATTATAATTGAAAAAATTTACTTGGATTATCAACAAAAATATAACTAATATTTTAATGTCCTTTTATGGTATTAGATAATATGTGTGGAGTGACATAATAATTAGATTTTTCACCCAATATAATGACTCATTAATAAGTTTTCATGCTTTTTACCTTCAAAATATCTTTCATTATGGTTCTTAATTGAGTTATATAATAGAGATTAATATTAAAGTGATTACTAAATAATAGAATAACCTATAAAAAATCATTAATATTGATTTAAGATGTATTATGTATGGGTCATTCCATTTTTACGTGTTATATGACAAAAATAGTTGTTTGGTCTAAAGTAAAAGGTTACTTTAATCATATTTCAATGTTCAATATCCTATGCTTATTTAATCATGTTTCTTGTTATGTATGATGAATGTTTGAATTTGAGTTTAAATGTTTTTTGTGTAATATAAGTATCAATATATCCTTAAATATTTTTTTTTAAAACCATTACTACTAGTTGACATCCCATGACCAAGTAGAGGTAGTTTGGGGGGGATTTAAATATTTGTCTTACATAGAATTTTTTTGGTTGGTATGTGACAATTAATCATCCAAAAGACTCATAAATAGTTCTTAACTGTATAAACATAAAATGGAAGGGAAAATTAAATATTAGAATTATACTTTTTAGATTATAGGTAATAATATTTATGCCTAACAAAAAAAGTTTGTCTTTATAAATTATAGAAATTAAATATTATAATATATAATAATTTACTCAAATATTTCGCTAATAAATATAATAAGGAGAAGAAATAATATTTTATAACAAAGAAAAAATAAAAATTCAATAAAACTATAAAATCATACCAACGATTAAAAATAACCCCAAGATTATTTATTGGTTACTTTTATAATATCAACACATTTATATTTTATCATGGGAATATATATTAGGGAACTATATACTAGAGAAATTGTACCACTAGAATTATTATGTTTCATTTATTTTATATTTTAAAAATATTATAAAATATTTTGTGTAGGTACGTATGTGGTTTAATACATACTATTATTGTATAAGAAAATAATTGGTAAAATGTAGATTTGTACGAGAAATGGTGAATTTAATACCAATTGAAAATAAAATCTTTATGATACATTACTACCAGTATTAATAATCGATCTATAATCAATGATGAACTTGGTATTCATTTCAAAATTACAGTCTTCATGTGTTATTAAAGAAAATTATTCTTAAAAATAATTTATAATTAGAGACTTATTTAATTCTTATGAATTATAAGGAAAAATATTTTATATATCATAGTCTATATATAATCCTATATAAATAAAACATAATGTAATTTATCAATATTTATTTGTATTTAATAATCTTCCAATGTTATTTTTCAAAATCATGTACATTTGTGATGTATTTTTATAAATATTCAGGAAATTTAAAAATGATACATGTCGAAGGATAGTATAGGTTTATTTTCATTGGATACGTGTATAAAAATCTATTATATAAATTATCTATATAACTTACCTTTAATTTATACCTAACTTTGTACTTTTTTGGAAAAATAATACATAAAATCGATCTCCGTAATCTTGGGAAGGGGAACATAAGAAGGGGTGAACTCGTATTAGTATTATTGGTAAACATACTAGATTTCAATCAAAGATCATAAGTGGGATGAATAAAAGTATAAGGTCCTAAGACCATGATAAATATTTTCAATAATTATAGCCCATCATATGAGGTTCATTAATCATGAATCATTATGTTAGGTTTTAGAAAAAAAAAGACATAATACATTAGAGTGAGGAATCGTAATGAATCAACAATAGGGTATACTGATATATTATAATAAAAACAAATAAGTTTTCTAA
Organism: Viscum album; assembly: GCA_963277665.1. Classification (NCBI taxonomy): domain Eukaryota; kingdom Viridiplantae; phylum Streptophyta; class Magnoliopsida; order Santalales; family Viscaceae; genus Viscum; species Viscum album. The sequence goes on from OY728158.1 coordinate 780,565,746, forward strand.
TGTACATATGTGTAGAGAATCATCTCAATAATCACAGATTACTGTTAATACTATCATAGTTGATTAGCATCACTCTCAATTCCATCATTTCCATTAACAATGTTGACTAGAAAGAAAATTTTATTAGAAAACTCCCTTACTAAAATGTTTTCACTTTCTATCATTGTCATTATTATCTAATGATATATCCTTCAATAATGAATTCATTTTAGATATATATAAATATGCTCCCATCCATCCAATAATAAAAACTAGACATATGTTTTCCACAAGATAATAAAACAATCATTTTGTAGTTGTATCTTAACCCTTCAAAAAGATATGGTTTACATAAAAATTTCATCACCATAATTATAATGTATAAATATTAATAATAAATATGATAACATTGTATCATATTTTTAGTAAATCATATGAATCATTAAAGGATGATTTTATTTTTAAAAATACCTTTAAAAGATCACTAAGACATTTCTTGAGGAAAATATAGTTTTTATTTGATATTATTTTTTTAGAATATAAAAATATCAAAAATATTAATGAAACTTTTTTTACTGATAACATAAAATGAAAATAATAAAAGGATATATTAAAATAATAGAGTTTTTTATGGTATATAATATCTTCTAGGTAGTGTATGTTAAAATAAAAATTCAAATAACATTGTAGATTAGAAATAAGAAGTATTTTTATGGAAAATGACTAGAATATTCCATTAAAACATTTTATAGACTTTCAAACATGGGAAAAAATTGATTCTATTAAAATTTTTATAATATTAAAAAAATAGTCAATTTTTTTTAATGAAAATGGGGACATTGAAATAAAATATTCTTTACTTCTGAGAAAAACATGGTTTGTTTTACATAAAACACTATTTGAGTCTTTTGAGTACACAGAGAGAGAAAATTGATAGAAACCCAAGATATATATAGAATGAAATATAGGGGAATAAAAATAATATTTATTTGGATATATATATTATATAAATTCATCAAATAAAAATTTAATTATAAATAATCCACATAAAAAGAAGACTAAAAAATAAATTCATTACCTCGAGTACATATTTCATCATAAGAACTCTATCCTCATATATATAAAATTCAAATTTATTATAATTATCTAAAATTAAAATAATAATTACTATTGTACCATATATGTTTTACTTATATCATATTATCCCTTATTCAATAACAATATTTCTTATTATCTTCCTTTTGGATGTTACCACATTATTATTAAAATATGATTTTTTAATATTTTTTTGTACATTAAAATTGTCATTGATAATTTATATACATAATTTTAATCAATATTGAAATATAATATATTTTATTTAAATAAAAATTTACAATCATTAATATAATTTGGTGATGAAAAATAAATTACATTACAACATGGAGACAGTAGATCACACATATGAACAAGTAAAATATAGATTTTTAGATGGATGGAATGATATAAAAGAAACTATTAACTCAAATTTTTATATTAACAATTTAAAAAAAATTTAATATCTAAATATTATATGTATCATAATATCTAACCATGATTGATGGTGGTGTAATATGAGTTGTATCGATATGTGAAGAATGTATTGTACACATACGCATGACTGATAAATTCATCTCAAATTGTATAAAGACTATGTGGTTAATGGTTATGTAATCATTATAGTGAAATATAAATTTATTTATAGAATTTTTTTAATTTTTTTTAAGAATCAAAAAATAAATTGGATGTAGAAGATGAAATGAAATTGGAAGAGGTTGGAAAAGATCAATAACTCTACATTGATAGACTACTTTTAGAATAATCCTTAAGGAGAATATGACTATATTTACGATAATAGAATAAACTCAATGAATAAGGAAAGGGTTATCTTAAGATATTTAATTATGAATTTTTTGAACAAAATGTGTCAAAGGGTGTGAATAATGTAGGATAAGAGGAACCCTTTTATAAGTTTTTGGAGGGGAACTGACATAGTGTAAGGACCAGGCCTTAAAACAATAAATAATAATGTATTAAATGAATAATTCACATTGAGAATATTTTTTTGTTTAGATTTTAGAGAATTAGGACATAACTATTACATATCAAAAGATTACAAAGTAGGAACTTCTAATTAGTTTCCATTTTTTTCAGAAAATAAAACCTCTTGAATAAATGAGTCATATCTAGTTTCATGTTTTAGATAGCTTGGATTTTCCTTGATCGCAAACATGTCCCTATACATCTTTAAGTCACGTGAAAAACATTTCAAAACATGGGATGAGCATAAAAATCTTAGTAAGGGTTATAAAACAAAGAATGAAAACATTAGTTCATCATTACATAGATAACAATATCTACATTAAATACCTCATGAAATCATATGATTTATAAATAACACATAGAAAAAATAATCATAAAGGTAACATGTGTCATCCATATTATACATACATTGTTGTTATCACAGCTACGTATAGAGTTACATTGGGAATACCCATCACTATATATTACATAAATCTTTTAAGAGAAACATTCATGTATACCTTCATCATGTTACCCAATGAATTGGAGAGCTATCTCAGGCTCAACCACCATAGGGTTATCACAGAACCACCCATATGCGTAATCAATTCCAAAGAACCATAACACATTCGTAACACATAAAACAAAAATAATGGGAAGGTAAAATTTACAAATTTTAATCACAATATATAATTTAAATATATTGAAATAAAAATCCATTATCAAAAATATTATCAATACCAAAATTCGTAAAAATAGTATATGGTATTTATTTTCCTTTTAAAAACATTACGGCTTGTTAAGGAATCCAAAGATAAATTAATACTCGCGGAGGCAGAAAAGGTCATTGTCACCACTTACATTAAAAAGAAACATTATTTTTTTCATTTAGTAAAACACCTCATAAGAAATCATTCTATTTGAATTAAATGAAATGTCAACGGTATTTATACACCGTATAAATGAAAGTTGAGAATAAAACAAAATATGCCTCAATGAAAGGAGATTGAGACGAAGTCCGTTACCTCATGTCCGACTTGACCTGATCATTCTTTAATATCCTGAAAAATAAAATAAAGTTAGTTTTTAATTGATTAAGAAACTTTTTCAAGTGTATTATTCTTTTTATATCACTTATTACCATGTTATCAACATTATGTAATCATGTAAGTTATTAACGGTTGTTTCGCCGATATTTGGTACTTGAGTAAAAATGAACACATTATAATTACAAGTTGTCCATGTCATCAACAATCCATTATCTACATAATTATATTCCTGTCTTGGATATCATATAAATCATATATATCTAGTATAAATATGTATTTGTAATAGTACAAAAAATTTAGAGATAAGAAATTAAATTCACCATTCATGGAGATGGTAAGTCGTACGTATGCCTGAACGCTACTTCCATTTCCATTTCTTATTTTAATGGAATTAAAACATAATGAAAAAAAAATATATTATAATTACAGTATAATATTATATATAATATCATTAACTCCATCCATTTTAAATCCCACATAAGGAATTAACGAGTCATATCACTTTGAGGGGGTGGTAGTCCGCACATCCTAAAATGAAATTATCGCGTTTACCCATTATGGAAACCATAAAGGTATTTAATAAATGAAAAATAAAGTAGCCTAAAAAAATATAAACATAATATATATCATATATAAATATATTTCCACCATAATGGACACCATGAGAGGCGGTAGGAGTTAAATAAACTATCATCGTTTCGTTCGGTGTTATTTTTCCATCCACAGAAACATAATGTTCTTTACTCATTAGATGGAGGTGTGTGTAAGTGTGGTTCAAATACTTCTCAGAAAAAAATCATAGTATATTTCAAATACTGTTGTTGTCATAAAATAAAGGAATAAAAATATTTTCTGTGGTTGGAGAAGTAAAATAAAACAAAAGATCTTTAGAGAAGAAGTTACCTTTTAATTGGGTAACTCCCTTTGGTTTGAACCAAAATTAATTCTTGAAGTGCTTTCTGCCTAAAGTAAGGCTTATATGATAAATAGAGGGATTTTTGGAGCTTATTGGAGTAGTGTTTTTATAAACCAAATGCTTTATAAGTGTGAGTAATGAGTTATAAGTGAGGGGTTTTTGTAAGGGATAGGAGGGGCTCTTTATGAAAGTTAGAAAAAATTATTCTATTATAAACTCATGTTCAGTTCCAAAAGTTCAACAAATCATTAACATCGAAGCTATGATGACTCATGGTTGAAATAAAATCATCTAGTAATCTTTGGAGAGGTTTTGGATTTTATTTTAATATTTATAATCATATTGATTTAAATCATTTACTAATGAGGTAAATATTGCATCATTATTGTGTCCTAAATAATTTAATTTATTTCATGTCTAAAACAAATTACAATGATGTAGGTAATCGTTTTATATTTTCAAATAATATTTATATTTGAAAAAATAACTTATATAACCCCATATAACAATTGATTTACTAAAAAATATTTGTTTATGTCATTTTTGTCTTAATTTTAAATTAATTAATATAAAGTGTCATTATTACTCTAATGTGGCTCCATGGGGTCCCAAATTTGACCGAAGGATGCCCATGATCAGATATGTATCATCCAATAGGATTACGATGCATGTTAGGTAATTTAATATTATTATAATATTATATTTTACCCTTATTTACTATATTAAACTTTTAATCATGATAAATTAAATATTTACTGAAATAAATATTTAAAATATCTAAATTAGAACATACCTATTAAATTTTTTTGGAACTAATGATTCCAAATATGGAATCCATTTTTATAAATTCAAACACAGAAGTAGTATAAATTAATTAAAATTAATTCCCATTTTCAAAAAAAAGGTGTGTTTAAAAAAATAATAACTACCTAAAGATTGAAACTTTTTTATGCCCAATTTCAAAGTGAAATTAATTTCAATCTGCAGCATTGGATTAACTAGTAAAACTATATTCTAATTAAAATTTAGAACTAATAAAAAAGAAAATCGATCCATATAAATAAATTATATTTAAAGGCACTTTGGAATTAATATTCAGTATTTTTCACTACTCATTAAAAAAACATTATCAGAAAAATACAAAAAATTTACCCAATGTAAATTTTGATGTCCCAAATCAAATGAAGAATTTTATTTTGTAAAATATAACATATAAAAATGTCCAAAACTATATTTATAGAGGGTTCTCCATCAAAAGGCGGTAAATATACATTTTAATGAATATTAGGGTATTTATGCTTAAATTTATTCTCATTTTAAGCCATTAAAATTTATTAGATAAATGTAGAAACATTTAACAAACATGTATAATCATATTTTAGTTAGTTTTATTCATTCCTACTGATATAATGGCTAGGAGTGAACTACCATTTAAAATAATAATATTATATTATTAGTTTGCAATGTAAGATTTCAAAGAAACCTGTTTTTTCGTATTTAGTATCCTACAGAACATAACATCCTCTTCAAAGTAAAATTAATATTTAATTTAAAAATATTAGTAAACATTCAAATGTATTATTCTTCATTTACTTGGGATGTTACATCTTTCACCCATTTTGAGAATTGAATCCTCACAATTTTTATTCTCTTATCAAATAAATGGGGTTATTTATCCTTCATAACATTTTCATATTCCCACGATGCCTCTTCAACCATATGGTTTTTCCATAAAACTATTACCTGAAAAATTTCCTTATTCCGAAACACTTGCTCTATACGGTAAAGAATCTAGACTGGTTGTTCCTCATAGTAGAGATTCTCTTCCAACTAAACTACCTCTAGGCTTAAAACTTGAGATGGATCTAGAATATACATTCTCAACATTGTAACATGAAAAAAAATGTGCACCTGAGAGTAACTTGTGGGTAATTCCACTATGTACGCAACAACTCCAACATTCTCTAGGATTTCATAAGGACCGATGAACCTCAGACTAAAATTTACCTTCTTAACACAATACATCACACTTTTCCATGGAAAAACTGTGAGAATGACATGATCACATACCTCGATAGATAGATCCTTCCCCCAGTTATTTCCATATCTCTTCTGCCTGATCTGAGCTGTTCTCATCTTCCTCTGAATCAGCTGAAATTTTTCCACCATCTCTTCTACCAATTCTGGCCCCATCTGCTATCTTTCACATACTTCATCACAAAAAATGGAGTTTGAAAACGTTTTATATATAATTCCTCAAATGGAGCCATCTGTATACTGAAATGAAAACTGTTATTATATGAAAATTCAACCAAATAAATATGTTGGTCCCAAAATCCGTACTATTCTAGTGAACAAGCTCATATAATATCCTCCAAGGACTGAATTGTTCGTTCTGACTTCCTATCTGATTGAGGATGAAAAGTTGTACTAAAATTTAATTCAGTACCCAACGACTTCGGAAGGCCTTTCCAAAAATTTGAAGTAATCATGGTTTCATGATCATGTACAATGTAGATGGGAACACCTTGCAACCTTAATATCTCTGTAACATACAACCGAGAAAGTTGATCTGGAGACAAAGTATCTCGAATAGGAAGGAAGTGAGAATATTTAGTCAATCGATTAACAATAACCTAGATTGCATTTCTACCTCTAGATGTCTTTGGTAATCCCACAACGAAGTCCATGGATATATTTTTCCATTTCCATTGTGGCACCGGTAAAGACTGAAGCATCCCTTTCAGTTTCTGCCACTCTTCTTTAACCTTTTGACAAGTCAAGAACTTCATAGTAAAATTAGAAATATCTCTTTTCATTCTATCCCACCATTAATACTCACAAATATCACTTTACATCATAGTACTGCCAGGATGAACTGAAAATGGGGAACTATGAGCTTCAAATAACAAGTCATTCTTCATGTATGAATCAAGAGGAATGCATTATCTTTTCCCAAAACTCAAAACACAAACATTATCAATGATAAATTCAGGAAAATTTCCCTTCGGAACCAAATCTAACTTTTTCTATTACTCAGTGTATTCTTTCTACACTCATTTAATTTTGTATGACATAGATGATTCCATTGACACCTAAAACAAAACAGAATTTTTTTTTCACCAACAACGTCTATGCTAAAGTTCATCAAATCAAAAACCAAAGGATCTCGTTCCAAATGTAGCATGGTTAGTGAAGTATTACCTTTTCGACTCAAAGCATCAGCCACTTTATTTCCCTTTCCTGGATTGTAATAGATCGTGAAATCATAATCATTGATTAATTCCAACCATCTCATCTATCTCATGTTCAATTCTTTTTGAGTGAATATATACTAAAAACTTTTGTGGTCAGTATATATTTCACATTTCACTCCATAAAAATGATGCCTCCAAATTTTTAAGGAAAAAACATAAACAGATCATTCTAAATCATGTGTAGAGTAATTTAACTTATAAGGTTTCAACTGATATGAAGCATAAGCAATTACCTGATCATTCTGCAAAAGTACTCAATCATGTCCTTTCGATGATGCATCACTTTAGATAACATACTTACTATTTCTCAAAGGTAGTTCCAAAACTGAAGCATTCACCAATCTTCTTTTCAATTCATGAAAACAATCATGGAATTCTTTTGTCCAGATAAACTTAACACCTTTTCGAGTTAACTTAGTCATTAGACTAGACATCCATGAAAAACTTTTAACAAACCTTTGGTAATAACCTGGAAAATCAAGAAAACTATGAATCTCACTAATATTTGTGGGTCTTGGAAATTATTCAACAACTTTTGTTTTAGCAGGATCAACATTTATGCCATTTTTTGAAACAATGTGATCCATGAATGAAATGTTTTATAATCTAAACTCACACTTGCTGAATTTACCATACAGTTTATTTTATTTTATGCTTTTGATGTCAACCCTTAAATGAATTTCTTTATCGTATTTACTTTTAGAAAAATTGAAAATATCATCAATGAACACAACCCAAAACGTATCCATGAAATCACAGAAATTCTATTTTGAAGATCCATGAATACAACAGGTGTATTGGATATCCCTAAAGACATAAATAAAAATTCATACTTGTCATATTTAGTATGAAATGCGGTCTTTGGAATGTCTGCATCCTTCACATTCAACTGATGGTATCCCGACCTCAGATCAATCTTCAAAAAATTTTGAGCTCCCTAGAGATGATAAAAAAAATCATTGATATGAGGAAAATGATACTTGTTATTAATAGTGATGTTATTCAATGATCTATAATCTATGCAATGTCTCATTGAAACATCTTTTTTTAAGAAATTAGACAGAACCACCCCATGGTGATGTGCTAGGTCGAGTGAAACCTTTACCTAACAAATCCTTTAATTTCTTCTTTGAATCTAAAATTTCAATTTGAGCCATTCGATAAGCGGGTTTTTAAATTGGTTTAGCATCAGGAAAAAAGTCAATAGTAAATTCAACTTCCTGATTATGTATAATACTGGGAAACTCATTTGGAAAAACATCAAGGTACTCATTTCCCAATGACACATCATTAATCTCAACACATCCTTTGTTTTCAAAAATATGTGCAAGGAAACATTCATTTACATCTTTTACATGTTTCTCAGCTTCCTGATATGTTATAAAAAGTAAGAGTTCGTTATTGTACACAAACGGAAAATATTTCTAAAAAGAAACCTCTTTAGCTCTGTAGTCAATCTTAGCATGATAAACAGAAAGATAATCCATTCCCAAAATAACAACAAACTCTACTAAAGGCAAAACAATAAGATTTGCAGGTAGACTTTTCCCGCACACAATAAAATTAAGGATCATATAATTTCTTTTTATCCCAACATTTCTCCCAAGGATTTTTACCATAAGTTTTATATTCATATCATGAGAGAGAATTCTCAATTTAGTAGAAAATGTTTCAGAAATTAAAGAATGTGTAGACCCAGAATTAAAAAATACTTTGGTATAATCTAAACTAACAATCATTGTACCTGATACTACGTCATTCGATGGCCCAACATCTTTTGATGTAGTTTTAAAGGATTAGAACACACCTTTATGCTTGTAGTCTTTAAACTTTCCCATAGTTGAGTTCTTCGTTAGACACTAATTTTCATAATTACCCATTTAAATACACTTGAATAATTTTACTAACTATAAATTATATTTTTCCTTACCATTACCTTGATCTTTTTTAATGCAATTATAAACATTGTGTCCAATTTTACAACATCGGTAACACTTACCAGAATTCATAAGACATTCACCAGCAATCTTTTTACAGCAATTTTCAGAAACTATAAAATTAAGTTTCTTACCATCAATTTTTTTGAAGAGTTCTTCTCTTTTGTCTTCCACCTCGATATCTTATTCTGTTGTTTGTCAAAGAACACCTCCTCATTGTAAAACTTGATTTCCACCTTCTCCGCACAACAAACATTTTTTTCATAACTTTTAAGCTCACGATAAGCTAAAGCCCTTCAATACATTAGATTTAATCATGAGTAAAAATGGGGGATTTCACTATCCAGATCTCTGATGAAATTCAGAGCATACCTTGCGAGTCGAGTATATTTTTCTTCATAATCAGCCACTGATTCATCCTCCTGCCTCAATTCTAGGAATTATTTTTCCATCCTAAGTCAAACCACCTTAGGAAAATATTTCTGAAGGAACATACCTTTTAATTTATCCCAATCAAGATCATCAATCTACTTACTATCCCTAATATTTTTCACCATCGACCACCACTGATCAGATTCACCTTCAAAACGTTAAATATAAATACTATCCTTTTGGTGTTTTTAACACCCCATGACATCAAAAATTTTCTCTAGTGCTTTAATCCACCCTTCGTGTTTCAAAGGCTCAGATAACCCTGTCAATGATGTGGGATGTTGCCTAATGAAAATCTCTACTGCTGAAATGTTCCTTGGTGGTTGATCTGGGTGATCTTGTGCGTTGATACCACCACCATTTATAGCCTGACTCAACTGTTCGATCACTACAAAAAATTGTTCGGTTCCAATTCCGACCAGCTCAGGTTGCTGATTTTGAATGTTGTACTCCTCTTGATGTCTTCCAAAAATTATTGCACAGTTTCTTCTATGGAAAACCATTCTGAACACAGAAATGTCATAGGAAAAGAAACATGGTAATATGTAAATGCTATATCATTTAAATATTAATATAAATTAATTTATGGAAATTAATATAACAATACCCTAACTCTTAATTTTATTTAAACTGAACATTGATACAAACTGTAAGGATCCAGTCTTAAAACATTACATAATATTGAAATAAATAAATAATTTACACTGAGGACCATTTCAAGATTATAGTTTTAGATAATTAGGAAATACCTATTACATCTCAAAAGATTAAAAAGTAGACACTTCTATTCAGTTTCAGTTTTTTCCCAAAATAAAAACAATTGAAAAAAATAGTCATGTCTAGTTCAATGTTTTAGACAGCATAACTTTTCCATGATCCCATACTTAACCCTATTCATATTTTTGTCCTGTGAAAAAAATTTCAAAACATGGGAAGAGCATAAAAAGCTCAGTAAGGGTTATAAAACAACGAATGAAAACATTAGATCATCATTACATACAAAACATATGCTCTTTAACATACCTCATGAAATCAGAAGATTTATTAATAACACATAGAAGAAATAAATCATAAAGGTAAATTGTGTCATCAATATCATACATACATTGTAACTATCACTACTACATAGAGAGTTACTTTTGGAATACCCATCACATCATATTACCTAAATATATTGGTAGAAAAATTCACGTTTACCTCTATCACATTACCCAATGAGTCGGAGAGCTATCTTGTGCTCACCCGCCATAGGTTTTTCACAAATACAACCATATGCTTAAAAAGTTCCCAAGAACCATAACATATTCATAACACATAAAACAAAAATTGAGGAAAGATAACATTTCCACATTTTAATCACAATATATCATTCAAATATATTGACATAAAAAATCCATTATCAAAACCATTTTCAATACCAAAATACATAAAAATAGTACATGGTATTTATTTTCCCTTTAAAAAATTACAGCTTGTTAAGGAAGCCAAAGATTAAATAATAATCACAGCGGTGAAAAACGTCATTGTCACCTCTTACGTTAAAAAACATTCTTTTTTTCATTTAGTAAAACACCTCATAGGAAATTATTCCCTTTTAATGAATTTAAGATTCAACGGTATTGATACACCATATATAATAATGTTGAGAATAAAACAAAATATGCATAAATGAAAGGAGATTGAGATGAAGTCCCTTACCTTGTGTCCGACATGACTCGATAGTTCTTTAATCTCTTGAATAATAAACTAAAGTTAATTTATACTTGATTAAGAACCCTTTTCAAGTGTATTATTACTTTTATATAATTTATTTCCATTTTATAATCATTATGTAATCATTTATGTTATTAATGGTAGTTTCGTCAATATTTGGTACTTGAGTAAAAATGAACAACTTCTAATTACAAGTTGTCTATGTCGTCAACAATCCATTATCTCTAGAATAATATTAATGATTTAGATATCATATACATTATATATATCAAGTATATATATATATATATATGTATTTATAATATTAAATAACATTTAGAGATAATAAATGAAATGCACCATTCATGGAGATGGTAAGCCTTACGTATGCAGGAACACTACATCCATTTATATTTATTATTTTAATAGAATTAAAACATAATGATACATAGGTATATTTTATTTACTGTATAATATCATATATAATATCATTAACTGCATCCTATATACATACCATATAAGGCATTAACGAGTCTTATCACTTTGAGGGTGCGGTATTCCACACTTCCTAAAATGAAATTATCGTGTTTACCCATTATGGAAACCATAAAGGTATGATATAAATGAAAAATATATAAGAATAAAGAAAATATATACATTATATATATCATATATAAATATAGTTCCATCGTAACGACCACCATTAGATGCTGTAGGAGTTAATTGAACAATCATCGTTTCGTGAGGTGTTAGTTTGTCATCCACATAATCACTATATCCTTTAGAAATTAGATGGATGTGTGTGTAACTGTAATTAGAATCCTTCTCATAACAACATACTATTATATTGAAGATACTTGTGTTATTATAAAATAAAGTAAAAAATATATTATAGGTGGTTGGAGAATTAAAATTAAACAAAAGAACTTAAGAGAAGACGCTACCTTTAAATCAGGTAAATCTATTTGGTTTGAACCAAAAGTGTTAATTGAAGTGATATTTTCCTTAGGTAAGGCTTCTAAGATTAAGAGAGAGATTTTGGGAGATTATTAGAGTAGAGGTTGTATGAGACAAAAGCTTGATAAGTGTGAGGAATGAGATAGAAATGAGGGATTTTTATAAGGGGGATGAGGGGCTCTTTAGGGAAGTTTGAAACAATTATTTTATTATAAACTCATCTTTGGCTTAAAAACGTAAACTGATCATTAACATCTATGTTATGATGACTCATTGTAGTAATGAAATCATCCAATAAGAATTGGACATGTTTGGGATATTGTTTTAATATTTATAATATTATTTATTAAAATCATTTATTAATGAGGTAAATATTGCGTCATTATTGTGTCATAAAGAATTTAATTTATTTGATGTCCAAAAATTATAAAAAAATACCATAATTTTTTAAATATTTGTATCTTTCCAAAGAATATTTATAGTTGAAATGATAAAATATATATCCCCATGTAAAAATTTAATTACTAAAAGATATTTGTTTATTTTATTTTGGTCTTTACATTATATTAATTAATATAATGTGTCATTATTACTGTAATGTGGCTCTATGGGGTCCAAAATTCAACCCAAGGATGCCCATGGCCGGATAGGAATCATAAAATATGATTAAGAAACTTGTTAGTGTAATTTAATATTATTATAATATTATATTTTACCCTTATTTACTATATTTACCTTTTAGTCATGGTAAATAAAATATTTACTGAAATAAAATATTTACTGAAATAAAATATTAAAAATGTCTAAAAATAAAAGTTACCTATTTAAATAATATAGACCTAATTATTCCAAATATGGAATCCATTTTTCTAATTTCAATACAAATATGTTGTAGTAATTAATTTAAAATTAATTCCCATTTTCAAATAAAAATCATGTTTTTAAGAAATAATACCTATCAAAAGATTGACAGTTGTTTGTGTCCAATTTCAATGTAAAATTAACTACACTAGCAAACATTGGATTAAGAATAAAATATATATTCTAATTAATTTTTATAACTAATTAAAAATATAATCTAACCATATAAATAAATTATATTAAAATGCACTTTTGAATTAAAATATAGTATTTTTCACTATTCCTTTAAAAATAAACATTATCAGAAAAATAACAGAAATTTACACAAAGTAAATTTTGATGTATCTAATCAAAATAAGGATATTATTTTGTAAAATAAAACAAATATAAATGACCAAAACTATATTTAAAGAGGGTTCTCCATCAAAAGGAAGTAAATTGATCATTTCAATAATATTAGAGTAATTATGATTAGATTCATTTTCATTTTAAGTCTCTAAATTTTATTAGATAAATGTAAATACATTTAACAAACATGTATAATCATGTTTTAGTTTGTTATATTTATTCTCGCCAATACAATGGCTAGGTGTTAACTACCATTTAAAATAATAATATTATATTATTAGTGTGCAACATAAAATTTCAATGAAACCCGCTGTTGCGTATTGGGTACGCTATCAAACATAGAATCCCATTTAAAGTAAAATTAATATTTAATCCCAAAATATTAGTAATCATTAAAATATATTATTCTTTTTTTTAATTAAGATGTTACATGTGTTTTCTGAATATATTTCTATAATTTATTGTCACTCTCATTAGATAGTGGCTCCAAATGGATAGGGTTAAGAAGTTAGGAAAAAACAGTTAAATTTTAATAAAATTATAATCATTTTGTTGTCTTAAGATGCAATAATAAAAATACAATATAGTATAAAACCCTCAGTTATCCAACTTCAACTATTAACGTCCTAATTTTGTAATGTTCTTAATTATTTAGTATGAAATAAATAAGTTAACCAAATTAAATTTTAATAAATTCTTTTATTTCAAATCATTAATCATTTTTAAAATATTAAATTTCTTATATCTGGTAAAACATAATTTTAATTATTCCTGCAACTTTTAAGGAATGTTCATTTTAAAAAATCTAAATTGTAAGCATAAAACCTGGATTATTTCTATTTCATTCATTGTAAAATTAATATAATTTTTTTAAAATATTATCTTAGATATATAATATATAATTATCATATACAATTATAATATATAGATTAATGTAATAAATTATGAAAAAATCACATTTTAAGGAAAAAAATAGTATTTTCTAGAAAAAATATGTTTTTACACCAATAAATTATTTGATAAAAATTGAACTATAATCATAATTCCTATGAAATTAATTATATAGTTTATAATTAAAGGATAATTATTTTAATTTTAGATATAATTCAAAACACAATGAGATATTTTCTTTGAAATAAATGTTAATTTTTTAAAAATTGGGGTTTTCCTTGTTTACTGAAATATATTTCATTTTAGAAATGTCTATAAAAATCAGTAAAAACTAATTTTTATAAAAATATAATGAAAATTATATTCATTTCATCAAATATTTTTTTAATAATTATAGAAATTAATTATAATGATCACTTGGAAAATTCAATAAATACCTTATTTGAAAACATTATATTTTGGAATCATAAAATGACTTTACATAAATATGATTAGTTTTTTATTATGAATTAATTAGTGAATTTTCAATAATAAAAAACATGAAAATATATTTTCCATAAATTTATTATTACCAATAAAACCTTCATCTTTAATAGATATACTATTATATATCATTTTATTTCAAATTCTTATAGGCACATGGTTGTGTGAAAATCTACCTATAAAGTACTTCATTTTTTATTTCAATAGAAATGCATATAAAATATATTAGGTGTTTATTCCCCCCCAGAAACTATAAAATTAATTTAACAATCAATATTAAATAACGTCATCAAAAATTAATGATGATAACTTTTCTTAATCACATCCATAGGTTCCCATGTATCTTTCTAAAATTATTGACTCACACATTGATCATTATCCACATGTGTCATATTGTTCGATAAATAATTATATCTATGATCCAATATTTCTATCAGTTATTATTTATTAGAAGGATCATTCTCCATTATCATAGCATCTATCTTTAATAAATATGAAATATCAGTAATGTAATACCAAATGAGATATACACAGAAGTTATTGTATACCTGAGTGAGTTTTTTTTTTGGGAATTTGAATTAATTTGATACAGTCCTTACTAGATAAAGAATTATGTGGTGACCAATAAACCTCTACTTGATAATACTATTTTTTATGAATATTATATCTTTTATACAAGGAAAAATTTATAGAAAAATCTTCTCACTATCATTGATTATAAGATCTCATAAATGATTCTAAAAAACTCATTTATTGTCTATTTTATAATGTTATATGAGATATAATGGATCTAAGATTATTTTCCATTTATTTGGAATTTTTTTCCAAATAAAATTATATATTCAACATAATCAAATTATTTCATAGTTAAACACACGTTAACCTAGAAGACTATAGGAGGATCCATTTTAACCAATTAGTGTCTGTTGTTCTTGTATAAAACCATGAATAAAAAATGATGTTGATATAAATCAGATTTTAATGATAGATACAAGGATATCAACATACCCTATGGCGTATGAATGGATCTACGAAAATAATGACCTATAAAGGATGTAAAATAGCATTGAAATGAAAATCATTATCATGAAATTTTTAATGATTTCTCTAGAACATCGATGTAAAAATCTAATAACGATATTATATAATTAAATGTGGAAACCCATATCGTTGTACCACATTCTTAACATATATCCTAGAATGATTATTAATACTAAAAAAATATGTGATAAAAATACTGTGTGATAACTTCACATGTTAATTAATAATATCCCAAATTAAATTATGGATTTTACAAGTTTTGTGGGGGATAATGGAGAATTACATGAAATTTTTTTCCCATTTCCATTCCTGTATAGTTAATGGTTATAAAATACACTTAGATATATGGCTCCCATATTTATTATTTATGAAATACCATGCAATGAGATACTAAATATAGAATATACCTCTTCTTACCATCCCACTAGAAATACTCTTTTAGATCTATATAAATCACTATACTTATAGTGTGAATAGATTTCTATGAGCTATTCGATTATTCCAAAATATATTTCTTCTAGTATGCTGTAGTCAAGACACAAACTAGATTCCAAAACATAATCATTCCCCTCTAATAATTTCTAAATGAAGAAACATTTTTTCACCTTATTCATTAACTCATTATCCTCTTTATTCACCTCTTTAATAAAAATACATATATGTATAGATGGTGTAACACTCATTTGAGAAAGATAAGATTTCACCGCTTCCAGTAGGATTTCATGGCTAATCCATTAAAAATTTATAATTATTGGATTGTTTGTGATCCGCACCATACATTATATAGCATTATACTCTTAACTTAGGGAATCATCCAAAAAATTAGATTTCCCAGGATGGAAATGTATTTACCAGTCCTAATATTTAATCCTCTCCAACCATATAAATTAATGAATATTAAACTATTTCAGGGTGAATAAATATGTTAAAAATTCATTATTAGTATATATGTCACACATTTTCCCCTAATGATAATTCCACCATATGCTTAATGTAATGATTACCAATGAAATTTCAATATTAAGAGTTGGGTAATTTAACTCATAAACCTTAAATTGGAATGAGAGATAATGTATCACAATTTCATTTTCCATAAGAACACACTCCATTCCATTTTTTGAGGCATCACTACAAATTACAGTCCCCTATCTTATATTGGGAACTGTGAGAATAGGTTCACCGACCTACATTCCCTTTAGTTCCTTGAAATTATAATTAAATTAATTACTCCTTAGAAACCTAACTCACTTGAGATATAACATTAATAAGGGATTATATATCATTGAAAATTAATTTAAAAAATGTCGATAATATCCATACAATATTTTTAAAATAAGTTTTTTAGTCATAGTGGTTTGTCTTGTATAATGTAAAATAACATATATATTTGATGGAATCAATGATATTTCCAATATTGAGTTTATATGACCCATAAAAGAATATTTCTATATCCAAATTCGCACATGGTTAATATGTTGGACTACTTTACCCTCCTAATGTTCATTAGTATAATGAAATAGGGATCTTCAAGATCCTCCTTTCTCAATATAAGAATATCATCAATAAATACTCACAAAAATTGATAATGTTAGTCACATATGTTTGTATTCATTAAATCTCTGATTATAGTGGGGGAATTAATAATAACAAACCGAATCAATATGAATTCATTGTTTCAATACCTGGAATAAGATAATTTATTTTTTATTTCTTCACCTTTTACCCATACATATAGTATCTAGATTAGAGATATATCATGATTGAATGATTATATCATTATATTTGGTCTAAAAACTCCCCAATATGGTGTAGATGAAACATATTCTTAATCATGTTATTATTATATTTTTGAAAATTAATGTAGAGATGTGTGGATCTATATTTATAATTTAAAAAATTTATAGATGTTCCCAACATTTATGTGCCATTCAGAAAGAATCTCTTATCAATATTTTCCTAAAATTACTTCTTCAAATCATATAACATAATTTTTTCCATTATATATAGAAACATTGTAATTGGTGTATCATTATGTATGATTTATATTGAATACTCAATGTATTGATTTATGATAAGACTAGGAATATCATTAAAAAGTACATTAAAAACACTGTTACTATAATAATATCTTGGATGTTGGGTTTCCCTAGAGAATTTATGTTATAAAAGAAATTTTAATAGGACTAACGACCCATGAAATGGATGAAAATTAAATTATATGGTCATATTTATGTTAAATTTTTTATAAAATAATAGGTTGTTTTATAATGTCAAATTTTATTTCTCTTCATCAATAATTGATAATGAAATTACATGAATAAATCTCATTCATTCACTAAATCACATCAAATACAATAAGAGAGAGAATATGAAGATATAATTGGAGTAAATTCCCAAAATGGTCAATTAGGGAATATTTATGACCATGATATGAATTCATCATAACATTAATACATGTATTGATAAATCATCATGAAATCATTAAGGATTGGAATTGACCTTGCTACAGAAATTTAATGGTACAAATGGATACATATGACTATGGTTAAATAAGATACTTAAATATTTGTGTATACCTACAACAACATCATCCATTCATTCAATATTTAATACCATAATTAACAAAAAAACATAATTACCATTATGAATCATTAATTGGAGTGAAAAATCATAAAAAATATATCTGAAGATCTATATATCTTGAAATATTTTTTATCATATGATATCATAGATTTAAACTAGGTCATCCATAATAATTATCTCTTTAAAAAAATTTAATATGTCTTATAAAAAATTTTAATTTACAAAACCATATCATCTAGGAGTGTAAAACCATGCTCACTATAAGGTCCAATTTAGAATGCCCTCGAATGATGACTGAGATATACTCAAAAACCCCCTTTTCATGTTTTCACCCCTAGATGCATCTCTACAGAAACCTAATTCTATAATAGTTTAAGGACATGGTTATATTTTCATAGGGAAATAAAAGTACAATATTTACCAAAATATATGATATTCTTCAATATATAGAGTTACCAAATAGAGATTTAATAACGATTAATTGGCCATGATTCTAGGGGATACTAAACCTTACATTTCATTCAGACTATAAAAACCCATAATTTTCATTCAAAAAAATGACAACACTTTAAATGAATATTAAATACATTTAACAATATTACTCACTTGAGAAACATATAGAATTAGTGAATTTTGAATAATAGATATGTAAAAACATGTAAATAATATTTCAAAATCAATTTTGATTAACTTCATCCAAACTAACACCCCAATCATAGATATCATACATAAAATGATTTATCGTAACATGGGGAAGTGAAATATAAGAAAGGGTGGGATCATTTTCTCAGTAAAGATAGAACATAATAGATATCAATAATGAATATAAGTGATAATATGATAACAATAAGTGTACTGGACATGATCAACACTAACAATAATCATACCCAATCAATCAAATAAAAGTAATCATGTAACATGATATAATATTTTATCAATCAAATCTCATAAGACATAATTATATGGAATCCTTAATAATAAATCATTATCCATAGAATCATATCACAATTAGAAGATATAAGTTTTTTTCCTGAACATAAGAATAGAATATATTTTCTCTGGTTAGGGATCACTACCTTCATATTCATAGTGTGTTGGGTTCACTCAACATTCCATCATTCCATAGTAAAGGTTCACTTTGAAAATAATCTTATAAGAAAAATCCCCTTACTGTACTTGGATCAATCCCCCTTACAACCTATATTATCTCATGGGATATTCATTATTTCCCTAATGAAATTTATGGTTAATTTATTCATGTCCCATTCCTCACATAATTAAAATCATAAATATTTATTACCCAATATGATAAATTATTCATCATATCGTCAAATAAAAATAGGTGGAATGGATATAGTTTTCAAAAACAATTCAACATAAAAATCATAATCCCAAATTATAAAAAAATGGAAACAATTGATCATATCCCCTATTCAAACATAGTAAATAGTATAAGACATATTTATAGTAAAAAATACATATATTAAATATCTAGAAAATTTATTGATGGATATAAACATTTAATATGAAATTATGTATTCAAAATATGAAAATTTCAAAAATAAAAATGAAAAAAATTTCATCTAAATGAAAAAATAAGACTTGAAAATTATTTTACTGAAATGAATATTTATGATGACATAAATACATTTTAATGGTGAACGTTAAAGTTAATATATCTTTCACACTGTTTGTAATAAGGTATAAATACCTTTTTCAGAAAATGATAAAATGTGTACATTAATACAATTTTTTAAAATGTAATATATGATAAAAAATTACTCTAATAAATATTTGTATAATAGATAATAGTATTTAAAAATAATATTAAGAACATTATTTTAATGGAAGAAAATATTTATTAATGATTAGAATAACGTGGTCCACATATTGATAAAACATGATTTAGTATCTTGAGAATATAATTGATGCAAAAATAAAGGGAAAATGAATAATTGAAAAATTAATATATTATAGAAAAGTAAAAATTTATTGGGATAGATAAATTATATTATTTTATTTGGATTAAAATTAACCATAAAACCTGTTAGAAATCGTACTCTAACATACAACCCTTACTTTAACACTATCTTGCACCATTAAAAATATATCAGCATATATAATAAAGTTAAATTTATTATTAATATATAACTAAACCATAGTAACACCTATTATAATATATTTGGTTTACTTATAACATCTTATCCCTCATTTATTAACAATAGTTCATTATCACCATCATTTCATGTTTTTTCTCCTTAATTTGGTTTATTTATTTTTCTTATATAGGCATAGTTCTTTATTATTAATAATGTTTCCTTATTATATTAATTTTATATAGTGATATAATTTTCATATATAATCACTATAAACGTTTTTATCACCATTTAGATATTTTAGTGAGGAAAAATTAATTACATCACTATGTGGAGATGATAGTTTGTAAGTACGCATGAGTGAAATTTGAATTTTTTGTGGATGGAATGAATGCTATGTAAACATTACATGAACTTTATATAATAACTTTTACTTCATATATATAATATTTAAATACTAAATTTTTCATTATTTTCATCCATGAATGGTGGTGGTGGAAAATGAATCGTATCTCTACATGGTAGTGGTAGTCCACACATAGACATGTGAAATACATTCATCTCTATTTGGATTGATAAGAGGTATTAAATTGTGTTTAATTCTTTATAATAACATTTATTTATATTTATGACATAATATTAAAAATTAAATATTGTATAATTCATTTTTACAGGATGTTATGAATAAATATCGACAAATCATTGATATGATTTGTACGTATTATTTGAGAGACACCCTTTGGCTTACTCCTTATTCCTTGGAAGATTAATATTATTTGGAAAAAGGTATATATGATTATTTAAAGGATAAAATGAAGTATTTGGAGTATTAATTTTCATAATATAATAATAAAATGTAAAAAATAATTGAGGATAATGTGTTTTCTTTTTTAATTGATGATTGAGAAACAAAAGGAACTTTGTAATATATCTCAATGGATTATGGTCACTTTCATGAGAATGTTGATAAATATGGATAGGGACTACAAGGTCGGATATATAATGTTAAAATATTATCAAACAATATTAATTTTATTTATTTTAGTAGAAATTGAACCCTTTTCTCATGGTTTAGCACCTAGTAAAACCATTTTAACATTATTCTTTTTAATAAAACCATACAAACGATACTTCTCACTATGAATTTCATTAAACTATTTAATTATATAAATTATTCTAATTTTAAAATGTGGAATCCATTTTAAAATATTCATTTATGTGGTTTTATTAATTTAATGTTAATTAATATCAGAAACAACAATGATATCCCATTTTCAAAAGATGAATTTTTAAGCATAAAACATAATTTATTTCAATTTCATGCATTTTAATGAACCTGAAATTAATTTTAAAATCTTATAAAGAATGTTTTATGTTTTTAATTTTATTAATAACATTATTCAATATATTATAGGTTAATTTATTAAGGTAAAAATCCCTTAAGTGAAAAAAATATTTTTAGAAAAAAACATTAAGTCTAAAAAATAATTATACGCAAATCAACTATAATTATGATATCAATGTAATTATTGATATAATTTCAAATTAAATATGAATTGTGAATATTTAATATAAAATTTAAAAACATAATGACATTTAATTTAAATGAAATGACAATTGTTAAGAAAATCTAAATTCTTCATTATTCACTGAAAAAATTAATTTTCATAGAATAATAAAAAATATTCATCACAATATAATATTTAAAAGATGATTTAAAAATTATTTTTTGGAGTTAAAATTAAAATATGTTTGTTTAATTGAGATTCCAATTAAAATTTCTTTTAAAAAAGTATTTAAAATAAAATCACATAATTTATAAAAATAGTCTAGCTTGCTAAAATAGTATAGATATATAATTCAATGTTTTGAAATTATTTCTCAATGGATAAATCAAATTTAAGTTAAAGGAATTTAAATATCACATTAAAATTTTATATAAATATATTTATTTTAATTACATTATATAAAACCCAACAAATATCTAATTATTATTGTTAGGTTTGTCTGTACAGTTTTTAAAATTAAATATTTTTATAAATTAAGAGTGAAACATTTAAAAAAATAAAAAAACAATTAAATGAAAAAAATATGGTTTATTATCTAGAAAAAACATAATCCCCTACACATGGTAATCATTCGCTTCTATAAAATTTTATTGTATAATCAATATGATTAATATACTGGATCAGTTTTTTCATTAAAAACTGCCAATATTTGATGCGAGATACACATTATATCTTATACAGTTATTTGTGAGATAAAATGTATATATTAATTATAGAATGATTTTCACATACTATTAAATATGATATATTATCTTATTCTGGTGAATATACATAGCTAGGACAAAACAACTCTAAAAGTATACTAAAATTTGTTGATAAATTGATATAAGTAGTAAAATACTAAATTAGATCAATTGTTTTGGTTTGGTTAATTATTTATCATTAAATATTTACTTATATATATTCAACATAAATATCACTAAGAGGTAAAAAAAGAGTGTCAGGGATTCATATGTAGAAGTTACATTTATTAGTAAGTTCTCAATAAGTAACTATCTCTGGATTATTTTATATCCATGAGTGGACTTAATTATTAATTAATTAATCTTCTCTATTTATCTATTGAATTATAATTATTAATTAATATTCATGTTCATTATAATTATATAGAATACCAAAATTCACTAAATCTAAAATTTATTATACAAATTGTTTCTTCTGGACATTTAAATATACCTCACTTTATATGTTATACATTTTTTAGTCTTCACTTATTCAAATTCAATTAGCAATGAATCCAATTAGATTTGGTCATTACACATAGTTACATGACACATTCAATTTCTATGGCCACCTTCTTTGGTCAAATTCTATGGTCACAACACATGGTTACTTGGTAGGTCTACTTATCATAGTCTCTCATTTCTTTATTTTAGTCACACTGATTCATCTTATGGTCAGTTAAATTTTATTAGTAGTACCATCCTTCATTTGTGTTTTCACTTGAATTCATTACAGAGTTTGTTTAATACTTATAAAAACTATCTTATTTAGAAAATATTTACTCTATTTTTCATGCATTAATATGGATTTCAGTATGAGGTAACTTCTTTACAGTTAGTTGGTTATTTTAGAAATTTTATCTTCTTCATTATATAGGACTCCATAGTTACATCAATACATATCAATTTTAATTATTTTGGGAACAATCATATTATACTATTATAAGACATTAAATTCATTAATAACATAATAATCATTATTTATTTTCAATAAAATAAGGTGTTTTTTTAAAAATCAAAGAATTTCTTATATTTTAATTCCCACAAATCATGGAACATATATATATTAAATGCAATGAAAAATTATAAATTTCTCATTTTAACCCCTATTGGTATTATAAAAAAATATATAAGATGAAAATATATACAATTGATTAATTAATAAATATTGAATAAAAATTAACATTAAATACATAGATAAGAAAAAGATGATTCATTGATATCAAGAGAATTATGAAAATGGAGTATATCAGGTAATCCAATTATATTCATAATCAGACAAGTATCAAATTACATATTGTAAAACAAGATCCCTTATTTTTTATTTAATTTTTATGGAGTTTGGGTTAGGCAGTGATGAAATGTGGATGTTTGTAAATGGATAACCTCACAACAAGAAACTATAAATGTTGTTGAACATATTATCTCCGAGACAAGACACATGGTTAAAAATTGTATGGTGTAGTACAAAGACGGGTTAATGAAATTGGTATGGTGTATGGATTGAATATTGGTGTATTATTAGTGTAAATATAGGTCCTTAGTAATAATGAAATGTACATTACTACCATTGAACCATGTTATACATACTAAAAGTAAAATTCCTTTTTCTCAAAAAAGGACTCTATAACTAGAGTAATAAAATTGTACTTTTCTACTTTAGATTTGATTTATTGAGTCAAATGATGAATTACAATATCAATATACAATAATTAAAACATGGTATTCATATATGATTTTGTGAAGATCCTTCCATTATAAAAATATATGGGCCTCCATATTATATATTTATATTTTCCATGTTTATTTACATCTTCTATAACTAGCTCCAATTTCATTTTCCCATGTGTCTGAAAACATTGGAAAAAAATTTCCCATGTATTCTTATATTCATTTAAGACTAATTTCTACTCATATTAAATAATAGGTTTTATTTTTTCATCACTAACATCACTCTGGATTTGAGGAAGAGGATGAATACAAGATGATACTTGAATAGAAGTAGATTTAGAACGTCGAAAAAACTACATTAAAAAATAATCTATCTAACCTCATGATCCTTTTATAAAGATTTTACAACAAAGAACCAACCTAATCTCTAATTTCATAAATTCCATTCATCATATAATCCATATTATGATTTAGTTTATGTTATGAATTGGAAATTATACAAGTTAATTCCCTAGATATTTCTTCTTCACTAATTGGTTCCACTTTTGTTCCAAAACCATTAAATAATTCCTCCAATAAACCAATTAAATTATATTATAACTTATTAAAATATTTATTAGATTATATGGATGTATAAGGATAAAAATTTGTTATAGAAGTAGATAGTTTATAACAAACTAGTCTACCATCTTTCTCAACTTTATTCATGACTTTATCTGATCTCAAGAACTGGACATATGGTTCAGAAACAAATTCTTCATAAATTTCAAGATGATCTATATGTAAAGATTGAATATGAGGTATCATATTTTATCCAATGTTTCTTCTATATCTTTATATGGAGTTAAGATAAAAATTTCATTTCAACTTCATAGACTAATGACCTAAGAGTAATAACATGATGTCTATCTGGAGAATCAATTTTAGTAATCATATATCATATAATTAATATTTTAAGAGAATTGATGTAAGGTCAACCATGATCTCATGAACATCCCACATGATCATCATCATCAAATTATTCCACCATAGGAGGTTCTTCTATACTTATGACTTATGAGTACATCTAATTACAATGCTTTGTGTAAAATACATTTCATAAAATTCTTCACTATTTTTTCCTTACTTGATTCATTGTCTACCGATTTTTTAATCAAGAAAACCACACACTGATACATCAATATCCTCAATATAATAATATTTAATAACTTCTTATGGAGATTATAGAGGTAATTTATATTAAAAAGAACTAAAGGAAACTACATTAGTGGGACACAATACTTCTAAAAAGACTACCCAAGCTTCCTCACCATGGTTAGAAACCTTATATTCCTCTTTTTCAACTTCTATTGAATATTCATTCTCATCATATTAATATTCCACAATTTCATCAGGTGTTATAGTAGGGTTAAGAATGTCTATTTTTTTGAATGTGTCCTTAACATTAATATAGTATTCATAAATCATTTCAATGATTTGTACCCATTCTATTCTACTAGGATTCTCGGTCACCATTAGGTTCTTACAAATCCTTTTATTTCCAAATAATCTATTAGAAGACATAAATATCCCCCCCCCCTCAAAATTAATATTGTAAATTTCAATAAGTTTGTGATGAGTTTTCGTAAAGGAAGGTAATTAAAAACATATGAGGTATATCATAGCTAAACTATATTAATGATGAAATACCTATATAATTATTTGTTAATTTAATTCATCATTAGATATCAAACCAAAAAATAATTATTCCATAAGATGTTGAATACCCATTTTATAGGTTGATGATAAGTTTAATAAATTACTCCAATATTGTATATTCTCTAATAAATTTCATGTAATTTTCTCTCATAGGAGTCCAATTACTATTTAATTAAAAAGGATCATTTAGAAAACACAAAATGACAGTGATTAAAAGGATATTAGCTCTTATAGTCTTTGTACTATCCTATATGAGGATCATTTGTGAGTTTAGCCTATATATCTAAGAAGACAAAATTTTAATTATTCAACATTGTGTTACTTGTGTCCCTTGAATCTTCAGAAATAAATTCTATATGGTCATAAATATTTAAAACCAATTGAGGATTCAATAGTTTACTAATATCTTTAAACCACTCAGTCCATCACTGTTTCTAAATCAGCAACCACACTAAATATTTTCCAGGCTAATGCCCTTCATAATCCAATTCCATTATTGAATTTAATGTCTTATCTATGAGATGAGGATCAAACCTCATAAATATATAACACAATATTCATTGGTCCTACTAAAATCAATTTTAAATAGGAAATATGGTATGAATTACATCATTGAAAAATATTTTTTACTCTACCAATCAATACACAATTATGTTAATCTCATTATGATTGGGATTTATTTTAAAAGGGAGTGAGGATTGAGAAGGAGGGATTCTGGGGAGTGATAGGTGGTTGAATTATGAAAAATATAATTTATTTTTAGGGGATATATATGAAAATAATACAAATTTAATTTCAAACGCATTTGATTATATTTTTTAAAATATAATAATAAACTAATGAAAACCTCACTGAATCAAATCTAAAAGAAATTGAAAATTCAAAATATCATGGAAGGTTAACTGGACATAGAATCTTAGTAACAAAGATAAGTCCTGGTATATAAACATAGTTCCTGACTAATATTTTGTGGTCACTTAACTCGCTATATGAATAATAATATCTCGATCACATAATTGACTATGTTTTGAAAACATTCATGATAACTTTACTCTCAATGTGAACTAAGATTCACAATTACATAACAGTAAGAAAATTGAAACATTATATAAATAAAAACTATAATATTTTTAAAAATTATAATAATAATTTGGATAATATGGGATATAAAATCTAATTTAAGGATTTATCAACAATTACACATTCCAAACTAATATTAAATATAATTTATTATCTCAATATTCTGTGTATTTGTAAAGATATCAACCCGATAATGTTTGGTTCCAGAAACTCAAAAGTAATATACCTTGTTTAAATGGTCTCTAATAAAGTGATTTTATATATCTGTAAGTTTTATCATGCAGGGGGACACAAGATTCTATGAAATATTAGCATCACTAACATTGTCACAATATATAGGGACATTACAAAACTAATATCCATAATCGAGTAATGTGTGTTTCATCCATATAATCCTCTATGAAAATCATCATGCACCTCTATACTCATCTTCCTTATTAAAAAATGCAATACAATAATATCTCTTACTACTCCATAAAAAAAATAGTTTCCCAAAAGATGATATGTTCTGTTGGAGTTTTTTATTTCCATCAAACAACCACCACTGTATTAATATGAATAACTAGCTAATTCAGGGCTTTATCATTTATACTAAACCAATCCAATGTTCTATGCATTCATGAGTAATTTTAAAATCATTTTTACAATCTTAAAATGAGATTCATTCTAATTATTTGGAAATAATTCACACCAAAATACATGAAACATTATATTTGTCTTATAAGTTATAATAAAATAATATATCTATTAGACATATGTATATGGTTTGGTCAAATGGTATTTGGAAATTCTTAAATATTAAATTTATGATGGGAAATCATTATATTATCACTTAATATTGAGTAATTCATGGTAAAAAATTTCAAAAGTAATATTTGGTTATTTTTGTGATTTTAAATGATTCCTTACTTATATTAGAAAATCTAAAAACTACGGTTGAATTTTAACTCACCCTTTAAAATCATTTGAGATTTATTTGTAATTTTTTTTTCAAATTTTATATATAATTAGTTTTTAGAATATAGAAAAATTATATCATCAAAATAAATTTCAAGTAGAAAATTAAACAATTTAAATTATATATATAAAAATGATTGTCAATTATAAATTTTAAAATTTATTTAGAAACCAAAAAATATCTAAGCCTACCAGACTATTTTATAGGAGCTTATTCTAATCCTAAAAGATTTTTTTGCTAATTTGGACACATGAATTTGAAAATGAAGGTTATAAAATCCAGTGGGATATCCAGATAATAACCCCAAATTTGTAAATTGTATTAAATTATAACATGATATGTATTTTATTTAGTTTGAATATAAAATGTTCTTTATAGGAATGAAATTATCTCATAGCCTCATGTCCTAAAACTATTGTAATGTTTTCTTTATAGTAAATTACATCATCTTGATTATATCCTCATGAATGTTTTTTCATTGTTTCCTATTATTGTTATAGACCCATCATTCGTGTTCCTGAAAACATATTTAGTTCAAATGGTTAGGATGTATTATGTTATTTTATATGTTCCTATAAAATATTTCTTATAACATTATTAAACGTCCCATTCATCTTCAATACCCAAAATTCATAATTTAGAGAGTTATTGATGTTTTTAGGTTTATGTTGTGATAAAATGTCATGATTTACATCTGAGATACTAATAGAATATATAGCCCAAGTAAAACATTCGAGATATCCTACCAAACATCTATATGATGTTCTCTATGTGTTCAAATGGCTTCAAATAAAGAGAAACATAGTATTACATTTTTTTCATTTGGATATAGTTCAATGGACTCCTTAGAGATGGTGGATTTTTCTAAATTAATTTTTATAAACCAAACACTTATATTGGTTTAGGTATTGATATTAATGTTATAATGATCAATATTATTTATTTGAACATATTTTTTAGGATCATGTGGATCGATTTATATATATTTTACATGTAAATAATCTTTTAAAATTTTCATTAATTTAATAGACACCACATATGATTTACTAGACTTAAAAAATAATATTCCTTCATCATGTATGGATTAATATTTATCTAAATATTATAATATATTGAGAATATAACATTTTAACAAAAATATTCTTTTGTAATTAATAATTGGTTTTATTCTATTCTGTATATCATATAGGTTATTCTTTAAAGGTGTCTGATAATTACTATATTAACAATATTGAATTATTTTTTGATAGTGTCCACCCAAAAAAAATTATGTCAAACTCGTTGATAATGGTCTATGAAATATCGTAAATGATCGTATTAATTAGTTTTAAAACAACATTCTGTGAATCAATTTTTTTTTATTTTATCCATGTTCTATTTGTAAAGATATGATATATTCAATTCAAATCTCACATCCATGATAACTCCATGAAATTTTAAAATTAATTCCACTATTATTTTATTAGATTTTAATATATTATTCATAATTTGATAAATATTTACTTTTTGGGTCAGAAATAATAACGATATATTTTTATAGTATTCATATACATGAATATTAAAATTATTTGTAATATTTTTTGATAGAATCTCCATAATGTACATTCAATTCCATGTGAACCAACTATAGGGTTTGATATTTTGAATCATTATTCTTTGGATTGAATGAAATATATTTTTATCCCTTTTTTACATTGGTTACGTACTCTTTCTTTTGGGAATTTCTATATTGGAAGATCTATAAAAAAATAATCAATTTTATATTTATAAGGTAGATAATTTTCTGGTATCTATTTATATAATACCATAAAATATTATTTGTGATTAAAACTTAAGGAAAAAATGATTTTGGAAAATAATGAATCATAATAAACTATATAAACATTATATTTAGTTAAATCAGGATTGGAAATGACAAGAGCACATTCATATATTTTGTAGGAATTATTTTCAATCTTATCTTGGAGAAAATGATCACATAGTTGTGAAATTCCAAGAAGATTATAATTTAATGCATTAATAAAAAAAGAATTATAAATTTAAATATAATTATGATTTTGGATTTTACCATGTCCTTTTATTTTTTCATTGGAATTGTTACTAAACGTTTTGGTACAACTGTCCACATTTAAAAGATTCATAAATGTTGATTAGTCTCCAATCGTCTGTCCAGATAATCCACTCTCTATATACTATAAACTCTTACTTATACTCTTCAAGAAAATTTCCTATAAAATATTGAATATTAATTTTTTGAAACCCACAAATACTTTGGATGAGAGACATTAGCTATATGATATTTTCGAATCAATTTTTTTAATATATTTACCATAAGATGACAAAACCCTATTTCACTAAACAACATTATTATGACCATAATAATATATATTTTTACAAAATTAAAAGATCTTCAAATAGTAATAAACATATTTTATTAAATTATACATTGACTAGGCCAATATCTACTTCTGGTTGTGTACATGGGTGAGGTCCCATTTCTACGAATCATGGTTATGGTTTCACACACATTATTAAAATTTTCAAGACCCTTTTTGAGGTTTTCATTTTAAATATAAATTTTATTGTTATAATTTAATAAATGGACAATTTTTATATAAATATCATTAATATTATATTTTGATAAAGAAGAGTATTTCATTAAATTGTTATACTTATATTTAACATCATGGAAAATATATATCATAATGGTGAAATATTCAAATAAATCATCACTTGCAATATTTCATCATTAATTAATTTTTTTGAAATAATATAAAAATGTATTGGAGATATAGAGATTGAATTTGTTATATCAATCATTCATTTCCTAAATCATATGTATTTCCTATTAGACTTATCTTTTTTACATAAGTCAGAGACACTTGATCTCCCCTCATAAGACTCTATTTATTTTTATAACATTTTTGTCGTTTTTCCTTTTTCACCACACATTTTCATTTACAATATTTTTATAAATTCATCTTTGATATTTCCATTCGTATTTCATTAATAACATGTATCATTTACCAATAGATTTCTCTTTATTATAATTTTATTCTATTTTCCTTAGTGGTTTAATTTTAAAAAGAATTTATTATTTATGGTGAACTTATTAAATATATAGACAAATGATCCATCTCATATTCACTATAAGAGGGTGACTCACCCTCTCAAAAGCTATCTTCTATAAATGTTTCCTTTATATTTGACATATATGTTTTTAAAGAAACTAATTTTAAATTTGGTTCATCATTTTCAATTTTCACTTTCAAATCATCTTGATAAATTAGGAGTTTTCTAATAAAATACATCACTAGACATTTTATGATATCATATAATTTTTTAATGGAGACATAGGCTCCACTAAATCAATATAGTAAGCACTGTAGCTATCTTATTACTAGATTCAAAATGGTGAATACAGATTCTTTTAGGATGTATTTTATGAAAAACTACCCTATTACTTTCATATTTTTCGTAATATTGTACATGTTTTGATGGAATGGGACTATAGGATAACACATCCTATGAATAGGAATGTAAAATGAGATGAAAAAGGCCAGCATAAAATTGGTTTTTTGGAATTAATTTTGGACACACAAT
Source organism: Viscum album (assembly GCA_963277665.1). Classification (NCBI taxonomy): domain Eukaryota; kingdom Viridiplantae; phylum Streptophyta; class Magnoliopsida; order Santalales; family Viscaceae; genus Viscum; species Viscum album. Next base: position 780,597,608 of record OY728158.1, read on the forward strand.
TGATAATCGTCCCTAGTTGTTATGTAACCTTTTTTAAGAAAAATATTTGCAGAGAATATGGATCTTTTGGTTGATAAAGATCAGCAATAAAATCCTAGAATACATTCTATTTAAATGAAGATCTAGTTGTGGAATCTATTTATACATGGATAAATAATCAATATTTGACCACATTCAAGTACTACTATAATAAAGATATTACAGATGTGAAATAACTCAAAATTTGAAATCTTATATCTATTTCAATTCTATGATAGTATAAAAGCCCTAACATTATCATTAAATACATACCTTTGGAATTATTATCTAGACATCCCAATAGAATTGATATCTTATGTTATTGTGATGGTTTTCACTTCTCAATGAGTTGTTTGATTCTATGAGTTTCAGTTTATTTTGAATTAATTCCCTTCAATCATGTGTGTCTTCTTAGGGAAGTTTATATATCATCTCTGGATAATGTGTCTGTGTAGGGATATAAATCCTTTGAGGCCTATTTTAATGAGATAGATGAACTAAAAGTCCAATATTCTGGGTGATTCATTCACTGTTCTATTTTCTATTTCAAATAGACCTAGTGTGTAACTATGGAACAACTCATATTTTTGTTCTCTCTATGTTTTATTGTTGTGATACCAATTTATCTCACTAACTGACTTTTGGGTTCATCAGTACTTCCTTTAGAATGATATTTATGTTAATATGAGTCTATTTCTTGATTTGGCTCATACCTACCGGACTTAATGAAAGCCATTCTAGTGTCTTTTTCTCAGTGCATGAGACTACATATGTTCGAGATCAAATTTTTTTAAATCATTGGGTGTTTCTCCATTGTGGTCGGTTTTGGGAAGCAATTTCCATTTCCCTTTGTGGAGGTGGTCTTTGATAGATCTATGTTAGAGAATCTCAATAATTTTTTATGTAACATATTCTTTTCTTTATTTTTCATGGAAATTTCATCTCGAATTTTCCTCAATCCCCTATTGGTGTAATCCATATATTCCTCATTCTTGTACTGTCATATTTTATTTTAAAAAATTGTTTTGGGGAATGAACTGGTTAGAAAATTCATGTAACAACTTTTTTCTAAAAATGAAAACAATTTTACAGAACTAATTATTCACATAATAAACAAATTCATTAGTTTTCGTTATAATGGATCTTTATTTAATATTATATGTATGCAAATGTATACCATTAATATTTCATGTTCCATCTTGAGAAAAAAATAATGTATCTCTTATTTCATAAGTAGGAAAACAAATATAAATTATATTTAATTTAACTTCTCAACAAAATTAATATAAGGTATTAAAATATTTGAAATTAAAATCATAAAAAACCACAGTGTTATAACTCCAAAAAACTCTAGAAACTGTTATTATATTTTTCTTCTATTATAGTCCAAATATTAAATTTCATGCTCCAAATATGTATTTTCATCTTAATATTAAATTTATCATAGTTTATATGAATAGTGTAATTTTGTTTGTTAGTATTAGTTTTCTCATACCGACTAGTATATGTATAGATATGAATTTATAATTGATTGAAGTTTTAATAATTTTGGTTAAATATTTATCACTGTAAAATGAAATAATAATATACCATACAAAATGTGTGTAGAGTGGACTATACAAGATGTGGGAAATGTGGGAATTTAGATAAATATTAAAATTTAGGTTTCAATAATATTAGAAATATTATTCGACAATTTATAATAACATAAAAAATAATTAAAACTATGGAGATATATAATTCAAATATTATATAATAATTATCAATGGATTTATCAAAGACGAAATAAAAAAATTCAAGATCACTTCATCTTGAAAAAAATCTATTCACTTGGAGCATTATAACTAAATCACTAATTAATATCAACTGTCAATGTAATTTTTTTGTATAGTTTTTAAAAGTCATATAGGGTAGCTTTTGAAATGGGACATAATGAAAATAATATTGACATAGATGAATAAATTAAAATGGTCTAGTACTAAGATTTAACCTATAAAACTCCATAACGAATTAACACACTAAAAATATTTTTATTTTATAAATAATATTATCCTTTAATTAGATCAATATTTTACATACAACAACTACACGCTAGTAGTGTAGTCTACACACAGTCTCTTAAACAGTTATTTGTAGGATAATTGGATTAAAATATAAAATGAAAGAGTATAAAATAACCTTTAATATGTTGTATGATCCTTTTATAATAAATATATATATTAATGCGAATACAACTCAAAAATAAATCCAGAATCTAGAGAGTAATAGATTGAAATAGTGAATGGTTGAAGAACCTCAATCTGATCTGATTTGGTTGAAAAATGGTCTATATATGTTTCATTGAACTCATTATACAAATAGTTTCCATAAGAGGTCATAAAATAAAGTGTCTAATAAAGTTTTAGTGATGTTGTATATTACAGTTAGTTATTATTATCTCACAATCCATCTCATGTTCACTTTTTAATGAGTCGATTTTCATCTTAAAGAGATAACCTTCTCAAATTAACTATTGGTTGATATTCAAAAATATTTACCCATATGAACTAGTCATGTTTTGATAAATTTCATGCATTTAATTATAAATTAATGGTCCAAAATATTGTAGTAATATATTTAAATACATGGCCCCATGAATTTTATACATGACCACATATTTTTCACTTAAGAAAAAGTCATCTTGGCCTAAAACCACCTCCTTATGATCAATGTGCATGGTTTCATGGCATAATCAGTTTCCACTGTCACATAGAATAATCAATTAATTTATACTATTAGTAAAATAATTTTATCTTAAGGTCACTTCATTTCATCCTTCGATATGTTGAATCATTCATGCAATCATGTGAACTCTTCATGTGATCTGATCAATACATTGAAAAAAATAGCTCATCTAACACATAGTTACTCAATTTTCTATATGGTTACATGGATTTAAACATAAATTCCCATATATATGGTCACCATTCCATAAATATTAATTTTACTAATTCATGTAGTAGGTTTATATACTCACTTAAAGACGTTTTAATGTTTAAATTTTTTTATAGATTAACATTCCTCTATCATAAAACATATAGTTAATCAAAAACATAAGAAATATAATTTTTTTCATTAAAAAAATATATACATGAAAGATACAACAAATTGATATTCATTTCATCCCTTTAAAATTATAAAATTTATGGAAATTAATTATAATTATTCCATGAAAAAATACGAACAAAGGAATTTGTGATGAAAACATATTTTTAAATTATTAAATTAATTAAAAAAAATTTGGAACTTATTTATTATATATTTATAAAAATAAAAGTAATAAAATATTTATAAATAATTTTACTAAATTGGATATTAATATTCAAACCATCTAATAAAATAGATAGATTAAATAGATTTAGTATATTATCGTCCATATAGACTCGATGTTTCATGTAAGGAAAACTATCATATATATAATGTTTTTAAAAAATAAATAGTTATAAAATATTATGGATGTTACATATCTTCATTTATTTTCAATAAGATTTATTATATTGAAAATGGTTTTATAATATATGATTCCGTGGAAAAATGAGTTGGTGTATCCTTTGTAAGTCATGTAATATAAGAAAAATAATCAATTATCATTTAAAAAATCTATGCTCTTGAACACTAAATTATAAAAAAAGGAATTTTTGTTTGTAGTGTCTTAAAATGAATTGGTGGTATATATTTTTGATATATGAAATCATCCATTTATAAGTTTTTTTTGTAAAAGATAAAATTCCATCTCAATGATGTCCATTAAGTTATTATCCCACATTATTGATTCCAAATAATTTTTTATGATATGGGGTTACATAATGATTCCATTAGAATATAACACAATGGTTTTATATCCAACAATAAATTTTTCATGATTTTCAATACACTTAGTGAAAAGTAAATTTAAAAAATAAATTTCTTGATCACTTTGGGACGATCAATCCTAGATGATGCTGAATTAGTGTGAGATGGATATTTATCAAATTTAAACAATTTCCCTTTTTTATACCTCTGTCAATTCTTTAATGAAAGGTTATTTTTTCATTTTCACATGTGATATTAAGAATTCAAAATAAAAAAATATAGTTCAAATAATTCCAGGATTATTCAATTAGAATCACCACCAATGTGTGTGACTACATACCTCAATTTTGGTGGTTATAATCCCACTCAGAACAAAAATTTATTTTATTCTGATGAAAGGAAAATGAAGATTATGAACTTGAACTTTTTTTCCCATAACTGACTAGTTATAATGAAATCTCAATCCATTAAGAAATAGGGTACAATATATCGACATGTCCCTCCTGAAGTGATTGAAAAATTTAAATAATGTTCCACTTAATCAGAAAAAAATGCAATCGGTTTTCTTTGGTAGAAATGACGTAAAGGGATGAATAAAATTTAGAAATCAATGGGATGACTCATTTATGCCTCAATAAATAATGATGATATTTTTTTACAACTTCAGTCGTTGTAGTGTCAATATACTGTAGACTAAATATCTCAATAACTCTTCAATGTTCCAAATGAAATTAAAAATATAACAAACTATTAATTGATTCTTATTCATATTTTTATCTTCAATATATCATATGTGATATCAAATTATAGTTTCAAATTATAAATCATGTTATCTTCATATAATATTATATTTCATGGAACGTGTCATTTTGATCAATGCATATGTAAGAGTAATATCATATGTCTATAATGATTTATTCGTCACTATCTTCATTTATTATTTTTAATTTATGCTCAATGATATTTTAGGATTATTCAAATATACTGAATGGGTTCAAATTTTTTTTGTCTTATGATATATTCATGAAATTAGTTAAATAAATCCACAATATCTACCACCTTGAAACAGAATCTGTATGATTTACTATATTATTTTAGAAACATTATATTCTAATATATTATTTTTTTTATTATTGAACTGCCCCACATAACAACGTAAGGATCACATGATATATCTCCATTTCTAAGTGAGTGTAATAGATATTAATCATTAAATTCTTGAAGGATAATTCCTTAGAGACCCCCTCAAACTCTTCCATTACATGACTAGGTTATCAAAAAGATACCATATATTTATTCATATAAACAAAATTATGTGTGTGTTTAATCTTGATGAAGAAGTTATAAATGAAACCCTTTCACATACTTACTATGTTTTTAAGAAATTTCATTTGAAAAAAAAAGATTGTTCATGGTTCTTCACGAGATAGTTTTTAGGGGAACTCCTTTTACTCCTCATAAAAATTACTTTACATATTATCTATTTTTATTCAAGGGAGTTGATTGCATTCAAGAGTTTTAATAGTATATATTTATATACAAGGTTCCACTATATTTTCCCTGATAAACATTTTGTGTCACAGAGCTATTTAACATCGCACAAAAAATTTTGAGTTTTGGACTGATATTAGAATAACCATTGATTTTTGTATTTTAATACAACATATTGATTTCTATCACATTACACGAAAAATCATGTCATATTAACATAGATAGATTCTTCATTAATTATTACGGGCTCACACACATGGGAGCATATAACATATACTATATCATAAAGGAATATCTCTTAGAAGCTTCTTTTTAAGTCCTAGTAGATTAAAACTCTACATAGTCATTTTTAGTTCATGGATAATCCATACCAATAATGTTGTAGATAAATCTCATGTTTCATAGTGTATCCCTTAAAATAATATGGTTGATATAAATTTGAACATGAGGTATCTTTGATGAATGGGCCATAAATTTGAAAGTAGTAGTTGATTTACATTGCTCATGTAGTATATTAAGTAGTTCACACAATCGATTCAATATTCATTAGGTTGATCAATTGAGTTAATTTGGTTAATTGAATTTGAAAATGGACTATATAAAAATATTTTTATGGTCAATCGAAATGACACATGTGGTTTAATAGAGATTTTGTGAATAGACTAATCATTGAGATGATGACAATGAATATCAAAATTAAATACTGTTTTATAGGACGAATAACCCTTACTCATGTTGTCTAGATGTCATAATAGATTTAAAAAATTACATATTACCTTTACACAACTTTTTGAAACAAGGAATGACCCTTAAATAGTTAATTGATTTTACCTTTATATTTCATTAAGATAAAATTACATTTATGAAACTATGTTCTAACCTTTATGAAATTCATTGAGACAAATATGGAACCAAAAAGAGGTCATTGACATTACCAATATGTATCATTCAAATTTTTGTCATGAACCATTTATATGTAGGGTACTTTTAATATATACATTTAAAAAAAATCATGACCATTAACATGTTTCATGATATGAATTTTATGCACCTAGATTAATTGTTAGTCTAATATTATGTACGTTAAACATGCCTTTACACTTCCTATTAAAATCATTGAATACCATTATGCAAATTCTTTTATTCTTCTCAATTTTATTCTATTTAAAAAATTACCTTCTCAAACGCACTCAAATCCATCAAAATAGTTCAAACAGACATCCATATAATGATAGATAATTCCCTTTAAAACATAAGAACCCATTTTTGTTTTAATGATAAACACAAAAGTCATTACATTTAACAAGCACATCAACCAAAAATATATTATTTGACTTTTAACATCCATAGATAGAACTAATCCTAAACCAAAAAACGTTACAAAACCAATGAATATCCATGTAGTTTTTCATTAAAAATGTTTCCATGATAATATTTGATTCTTTCCATTATAACACATTAAAATAATAAATTATGAAAACAATAAGTATGCTAATTATTCTCCTCCACTTTAATATTTTCATTATGAGAGTTTATAATGGTTTTTCAATAAGTAACCATAAATTACTATGTCTTATACTTTTATATTATTCACTTCCTATTATTTATAACAAATTAAAATTACCAAAGAGATAATGATATCATTTCATTCATAAGAAATTTTCCCTCGATTTATCCACTCTAATCATTCTTGGGAAATCGTAGTGAATAAAACAAGATGGTCTAACTAAAAATTTCATAATTCAATTAATTTTTATAGAATAATTATAAGTTATTATACTAAAATACATCATCAATTAGTTATTGAAAATGAATCCTATAGATATATTAGTTCTACAATAAATTTAATGATTTGGGCAAAGTTTCTGATAGTACCTATCAGAAGATTATCTCCAGAATCACATCGTTAAGATGGATCCTATAATTAGTTATTGAATGAAATTTTATTTAAAGACCACTTATTTTGATCTCAATAATGATGGTGAAAAAACCTAAAATCTCATGACGGCACTACTAGATATCATAGTATTATGTGTTAAAATAGAATATTTTCATTCATATATTTCTCTACGAGGTATCTTCGACTTTACAAAGGCCTTCAAGAAACATTCTTCAACAAATTTACTACGAATCTTTTTTTCACATCTCTTCTCGATCCATATTTATAATCATGAAATTATCTAAGACGAGTACATCACACATTCACATACCATAGATTAATTATGAGATATTATTGTTATTATTTCTTTAATACCTCCTATGAAAGTCAATTTCATCATTTGGAATCTCTTGTTTGAATAAAACTTATAATTTATCTCATTCATATTTCGTTTTGAATTATATATTTTCATTATTTGGGAAAAGTTGTATTATTTAATTATTAATAATCATAATAAACATGGTATTTCAACATAAAAGCTCAGGTGATTAATTTTCTTCTTCATTATAAAATATTTTTCTTGGACTATTCTTCTCCTTTTACGTAATCACGGTTTCTTTCATATTAGTATCCATGGAATTCATATAGTTAAAAATTTTGCGACTGCTTATTACAAAATATAATCATCTTATTAGATATAGTGTACAACCATTCTTGATCATCATGTATTTTTTATAAACCTTTATCTTATTTTCACTCAATGCTGACACACTGGTAATTTTTTTAAACCGATTGGGAATTTGTTTTGTGAAACATTTGTCCTAATTCATTCAAAATGTGGGCCTATACATAGTATTAATCTTCTATGGTATTTTATTTTAAATTATTTTAGTTTTATTTTGAATGATTTATACATTGATACCTATTTAATGCAATAAAAACCATTGAAATTACCATAGATGTTCTTAAATGTTTCATATATATTTATAGTAGTTTAATTTTTGAAATTTATTATATGTAATTTTACAAAATATTTATTTTAACCCACTTAATGTATGAATACAATTTTTTTCACCAACACACAAATCATTATCATTAGGATGAAAAATGTGTAGAATAAAAATAGGGAAAGTACACCAGGGGAACAAGGATTTTAGGGGATCTGAAATAGTGGAACCTGAGACATCCCATCTCACAAGGTTCACCCCCATAAGGTGGTGGGGGTGTTGAAAAGGACTCAATTGTAACATCTCCTTTGACTACACCATGGATGAATGATAACCCACAACTGTATTTCCCCCTCTCCAAGAATGTAAGACACTAGTTTAGATAGAACCAATAGTAGACAATATAATTTGATCTAATATTTTAGATAAATATGTTGATAGATTATAAATTTTTATGGTTTCCTTATTTAAATACTCTTATATGATTCATTAGGGGAATATTTCATTCAATATTTAACTTTCATCAATAACAAGGAAGAGTTGAAAGATTTATTTCCCCAATTCATCAAAATTTTTAGGTTTTGATTTTGAACCCATAATTTGTATAATTTTTAACTAAGCACAAATGTTATTGTATGTGTTGGCTTTAACCTTTCATTGATAAAATTATTTCTTTTGATTAATGAGTGACATTATTAAATAATTTATACTAGTTATAGGTCTATTATGATAATATTACTCTTTATATTTTGTGTGGAAATATCACTAGTAATAGCTATTCTTTCATATTGTTTTAAAGAATCATTTTGATCATTTTCAATATATTTTAATTTAAATAAATGTTCAAGAAATTTCATATTTATAATGAATTTTTCATCATAAAATATATTCTTGTTATCTTCAAATTCTTTCATGATCCATATAACTTCCTCATCATGCATTTTATCTTTCCTCTAGGATAAGGTGTATGGGAATTTTAATATTGTTTCTTTGATCCCATGTTAGGAATTATAGACATTTACGATGAATTTATATTTTTATATAATGGATATTAATTTTATTCAATACTCTATATGGATTCAAATTTCATATAGATTGTGTGAAACCTGTCCGTCTGTATTCGGTAAATTTATTTTTGAAGCACATTAATTCTCAAACTTTTGGAATTCCATTATTTGTTGAGATACACATATTTAATCAACCTTTTTTCTAGTGAAATAAAAATATTCATAGTTTTTTATTCAGGATGAGTGATATTATAATGAATGGTCTTGGGAAAATATATTCTATCAATAGTGTTTGGGATGATCATATATATTAGTGCTTGGTTAATTTTATTTAAAATCATTGAAAAACATATATAATACCTCTTCATCAGTATCAATGGAAAATGGATTTTTAATTAATGTGTAGAAGACTATAAGATTATTAATTTTACTACCACTCATATCTTTTCTAACATAGAAACAATAAATTCGAAAAAAACATTAGTATTTTATTTTCATAATAGGAATATCATATTCATAAATATAAACTCATTATTTATTATATTCATCAAATTATTTGTTGAGATTGGATTATCGTATAAAATATGATACAAATCCTCCCTGATTGAACTACATTATTCATTTATAAGAGAAATAAAATATTAAATGATATTGAAATTAGATAATCCCAATAGAGGTGGAAAAATCCCATCAAATAAAAATATTAGGATCATTTTTGAATGAAAACACTGATTCGGGGTGAGGGTGAATCATTTTGGATGAAAATTTATAAAATTAAATTATCTATAAACTTTTATACGTATATAACTTGTTTTTTGAATGGTTCAGTTTTCTTCCTCAGATGTGTTAACAATAATGATCAAGAAACAATAATTCACAATGAATTCAATGATTTGTTAACAAGGATCACCTATATTGGACATGACTATGTCGCTACTATGCTGTGTTTATTATCCAACATACAAATTTACATTAATTTATTATCATTAAAATAAATGGAAAGGTAATGAACATTAACCAATAATCTAGGCACCGACTAGGTGTAATTGAAGCTTAAATTTAACCCTCATGGTTGTAGGACAATAATCTATCCCACATTAAGTGATCAAGGAATTTACATATATCCATATTAAATAGAAACATATTACTTATACCCAAAATTATTTTTCTAGTAAAAGTATTATGATTTACCTATATTTCATCATTCATTCGGATGACATAGATATGATGCAAAAAAGTAGGGTGCCTCTGCTTCTACATCATTAAATATATTAATATCAATATTAAGTAGATTTGATTCTAAATATATCTTATATGAATGATATGATATAAAAAAGATAAAAACAAGCAATTGATTGTTTTTTACTTATGATATTCAATAGATATTATGATCAAATTCTAATTTTGGATCATTAATCAACTTATATTGAAATATCATATTGTTGCATGAATATTTTTAATCATATCAAATTACATGTAGGACTATTATCACATTTTCATCATGTGATTGTGATCACTAACTTCCATTATACATTTTTACACTCACCACTATTTTATAAAAATTTTAATATATTGAAAGCTGTCACACATGTTTATTTATTATGAAATATTTATGAATATATGTATATTAATCTTAGTAATATTTCACTTTTATATAGAACATGTTTGAATCACTGCATTCTGTTATTCATGTTTTTTTCTTGGGAACTATTATTTCCATTCATGAAAACCCCTAACATAAATAAATACGGGTCACACAATTCTCCCCCTTCATGCATGTGATTTCATAGAAAAGTGGTCATCAACTACGAAAATGATAATTCTATTTAAAATATATGAAACTATTTTAACATTTAAATTGAATATATATATGATACCATCTCATTACTGATGAATAGAATAATTTTTAAACTATTATTCTTCATAAAGGAGTTATGTGTGGAAAAAAATCATCAACCTAAAATAATTTCATAAAATATTTATTTATAAGACAAGGATGTTTTATAGTTCTTCGGAGAATAATATTTCTATTTAGAACACCCTTTTCTATTTAACAAAGGGGCTTCATTAATTATTTGATTAAATTTGAGTGAAAGAAATAATATCATGATTTTTTAGTGTCTCAAGGTCATAGTGCTTTGCTATTGAATGGAATGGTTTCATTTAATCTTCTCTGATAAAAATCACATTTGGAAGACTAATTGAAAATCTAAAAGATATTATGTGTTATGGATCGATTTTAATAAGCCCATATCTTTTGATATATTAAAAAATCACATGGGTTTCCATCACTTGATATTGGAAATCATTGTATATTCATATATATAGACTCAAACATCATGAGTATTGACTCGTGTTTATACAAGCATATAATATAAACCATCTTATGAATGAATATCTATCAGCAGATTATTCAATAGACACTATTTATTGAAACTCTAATTAGCCATTTTCTTTTTACATTCGATACCTATATTTCATGTTGTATATATATATATATATATGTTATCGCATATTCAATTGATCCAAATATTATGATCGATAAAGATATTATGGTATAGTTTCTTTGATGAACATGTAGTGAATCATAATATCATAACCACCTCATCTTAGGCTTGAAGAAGCTTGAACAGTTAAAATGGTTGGTTTGATCATCAAATAGTAAATAATTTTTTTGGTTGATCAAATTATCAATAAATTGTTCCCAAAAAATTCACATGGTCAATGAAAAAACATTGTAGTATATTTATATGTTTATGTGTTTAGGGATCACTATGAATAAGTAAATATGTATCACAGTTATAACACAATATGTAAGCTCAATGACCCTTATGTAAGATGTGATGGTATTAAATTACCCTTACAAAACATAGTTATGACATTTGGGAAATACACTATAAAATTAAATGACCTTAACACATGTACTTATGGTTCCCCATATTTAGAATTGGGATTAGATTACCTTTATGAAACTCATTTCTGACCCTTATTAATCTCATTGAGACATGAACTGACCCTTCCATAGGAATTTATGATACCCTTATATTGCCTTTAGTTCCTTCTTGTGACCCATATGTTGGTATTTCATGTTTAATTTATACCATTACATATCACTTCATGGAATTTAAACAGCGCCTGATATGACCATTAAACACCATTTTCATTATCATTTTACTCTTATGAATGATTGATCAAAATTTACAATTCTTATGGAAATCATCGAATTCCATCATGTAACATATTATTTCTCTATATTTCACTCTATTAAAAATATATCCTTCTCAAAACCAATCAATTATTTATAAAGAAATTTTTAAACACATCTATACTATGGTAGATTAGGTTAGTTCATCCATAAACTCTCTTCTATTGTTATTTTGATAAGTTTAACAATCATCACATCTAATATGTTTTTCAAGAATACAATATATCTCCTTTTGACTTCGTTAGATGGAACTAATCCTCAAAAACATTTTAGGAATAATAATGAACTTCTACAATATTATTACTTACTAATTTTACATATTAATAATTTTAATGATCACATAGTAAAATATTTAAGAAAATACGACAAAAACCAATTGTACGACCATAAATATAAAAATTAAAAACATTAAATTCTTTATGAGTAACTAGAGATGTAATGTATCATTATGTTCTCACAAAAACGGTTTTAATACCAAAAATCATATAAGACAACCCTATAAATTAAAACATATTTCTTTTAGTATAAGATTAATATTACTAAAAACATTTTTTACAAGAAACGATAAATTTCTTTGATGTATTTCATTACACAGAAGACCTAATTTTAATGAATACTGTAATTATTTTTACATTAAATGATAAATATCTCCTTGATGTTAAATTGGATATTATAGAAAAGTGTAAGTAACTTATTTAAATATATGGTTTAAATCATTGGTTTTAATTAATTATATTTGAAAATAAAAACAAATTGAATATAAATGAATTATTTTTATAATAAAAACTATTTTTATTCACCAATGGAATTTATTATAATAATTCAATTTCATTTCTATAATTGTATTTTATTAAAAAATATTATATGTTATATATTTTATAATTATTTTTAAATTCATCCAACCAAATTTATTGGAATAATATATGAACATATCCAACATTATGAATAAAAATCTATATTTTATTAATTATAGTTTTGTCCCCTTTTAATGGACCAAATATTTTTAAAATACATGATGATTATTTTAAAATATTTTGAAAATAAAAATATTCTTATATCATAATTTCAATATTTTCTTAACATGACTTATTTTTTATTTTGCTGAGAAATTTTATTTTTTGATGTATACATAATAAATACAAAATTTTAATTGAAAACTGGCTTTTCATCTAAAAAATTTTATAATGTTAAATAGTATATTAAGTTTTTTATAACTATGAATAGTTAAATTATTGATTTATTAACCTAATTTATGTCACCATAATCATTTTTATTATGATATTTTATATTAAAAAATTGTAAACATATGAACATTTTAACTTTTAAACCATGATTCTCGCCAGGTCTACTGAATTACATTCAAATTATTTTATTCCACTTTAGTTGATTAAATTTGGAATATTATTTTCCATATTCAGAATAAGTATAATTTATAATTTCCAAAAAGGATTAATTACATTTTTATCAAAATATTTAGTGAAAAAATTTAATATTAATTATTGTTATTCTAGAAAAAATCAGTTTACTTAGTGGTTATGCATAGTGAAAAAGATTAAAAAATTACATAAAACATGTAAAAAAAATTTTATGGCCATTTTTAGGCCTTGTGTTTTATAGGATATTGAATTGATAATTATTGGGTCATGGTTACCTATAAATAAAATGCATGGAATTCACTCTTTAAAAAATTTAATAGTTTTCCACTCACCCCACTTATATTGGCCGTCCCCTTTCCTCAACACTTCACACCTTCAATTAATAATGGATCAACAATGAAATTTAGAAAATAAATCTCCAACCAACCTAAACTAATAATTATGACATTATATTGGGCATAAATATATCTTTTTAAGACGTTTTTTTGAACAAACTTAGGATAACCGAGTAAAGGTCTTGTTCCATTAAAATACTTTTTAGCTCTTTATCCACCTCTTTCAATACATATTATAAAACAACATATAAATATATTATTATTTTAAATAAATATTTACATTTTTATTTTAAAGATACGACATAAAACAACACACACCAATCTCAAATGGGTTATAAAATCATCATCTTTGATAACGACCGATTATCGCCTTGCGAATCGATGTCGTTCGTTTTCCCATTACAACCTTTCTTGGCTAGAAATAATGAATGATTAATAGTTTATATATTATATATATGATTTTTATTACATTTTTATTCTTATTTTATTATTAAATCACACATAACTTCCTGATTTCCATCTTGTGGGAAAATGATATCGTCGCTAATGTGTTTGGAGGACTAACACCTTTAGAAATAATCTGATTCATTCACATATTACATGGACTATATTAATGAAAATTATAATAAAATTATGCTATATAAATTAAATAATAATGAAACTAGAATTACAATACATACATCCATATATATAAACATAATTTATTTTTTATTTTATTAATATGATATGAATATGGAAAGAACATTCCAACATATGTACAACCTATGGTCTCCATGAACGTTGTATTTCATTTCATATTATGAAATATTATTAATTATGATAAAAATAGTTATAAAAAATATATAGGATAATTAAATCATTATTAACATTCTAGATATAATAAAATCATGATCTAAGTAAGAGGAATTGAAAAATAACAATTAAAATACACTTGAAAATTGCAATTAACCACCAAAATAATGGAATCAAAAAAATATTATTAATAAATGTGTGATAAGATGTTATGAAAGGGTAATATATGAAATTATAAAAATGGATATATTTCTAGTATAATTTAATAACATTAATAAAACCATTATATATGAGGCTAAATATCATTATACTAAAAGGAAATGTAAGGTAAGGGATTTCATCCCAACTTACAGTCCACATAGAGTTATTTGTTATTCTACACCATTTCATTATTATGTTGTGTATATAATACCTATTTTATATTTAATATCATGAATAATATATCCTTATTGTCTTTTAATATTATTTTTGAATTGTTTCATTAATGGGGATTTTCCATTAAAATTATCGAATCATAAAACTTATTGTGTAATATCACATTATATGGTGGTTTTTACATTATCTTAAAACAGTCACACAATTATAATTATTTATAATTTAAAATTAAATTTATATTATATATCCATTTTTTTATGGATATGGTAATTTTTTAAATTATATACCATTTTTACTTACATTGTTTTCTTTCAATGTTATTTGATCAAATGGGGAATAATTAATAAATATGCATCCCTTACCAAACACCATAATTTTAAAGTAGAAATAGGTCATAAATTAAATTTATTATCTAATATAGGACATATTAATTTTACATGGATGACATGTGTTAGGGACCCAATAATGAAATCCCCTTGATACGTCAATAATCTCATGAGACAAATCCTTTGGCCAAATAATATGGGTTTTAACCACTCTTTTTTAAATATCCTTATAAAATGATTTGATTATAAAGGATCAATGGTATAGGGAATCCTGGAATAAAATATGTAATTATTTAATATATTTATAATTCAATTATTAAATTTTTCATTATATATTTTCTATGAAAATATCTATGGATGAATTTCAAACTCAACTTGTAAATTAAAAGGCATGTGATCATTTATTTAACATTCCTAATTGATTAAAACTTGTCCACATGTTTATGTGGAAAGTGTGTTGAGTTATAAAATTTTCTATGTTTATTATGATTATTGATTCAATGTATATTCCTTTTCAACTTATCTCTTACTGAAAATTTTAGATCCCACTTTTTATTCCCATAACCTAGGATATGAAGATGAACTCTTGGAATGAGTTTCAAGGGTGATGATCTTTTACATTCATTATGATTTATTGTCTTTTAACAAATTAATATGGGTACCATGTTTGTATTCTGTATTTCCAAAAATATTAAAATATTCAATCATTTGGGATAAAAATAATTTATCTATTAGAATTTTTTAATTCGAGGAGCCGACTCAAGTCTACTGGGATTGAGATTGTTATAATTAGTATCAGAGTTTTTTTGGAAGAATAATCAGAAACTATATATAAAAATTTATATATTATGTTACATAACCCAATTATTGAATTTGAAGATAATGGTATAAGAAAACCCAATTATTTTGGTAAGGTATAGATTATATGGGCCTTCTTATAAATAAAACATTGTTTAGATACTATACATGGATCTAGTCCTAGAACATTAGTACCTTGGGGTAGTAACTACAAAAAGATTGTGTTGGACTTGAATCAATCATAAATTGCTACATCAAAAAATGACTTATTATACACCTGGTTTGGAACACCTAGGGGAAATACTTAGCTTAATTCAAATTTTCTATATAGACTAATCTTATCAATTTGTACATGTTGTTATCCGTAATGGATGCAATGATTATTATTCAAGGATTAATAGTGCACAAAATTTTAATTTATCTTATGTCATGCACCATATTTGGAATTATAAATTATGAATTAAAATTAATAATTGTATGTTCTCATCTAATATATTTTATTATTTTAAAATGGAACCTTTAAGAAAGAATGATGTCATTAATCATTGAAAATATAGAGATTTACACCAATACAACTGATAATGTAATGTAGAAAAATATTTCCACATTATAGGAGTGTAATCAGGTTATAAATAATAAAATTGATTTGATGGAGAAACCAATAGTAGAATAATATTTCACAATTATGGATAAAATTATTTGATAGAATTCCCATCGTGTAGTGGTATTACTAATCCAATTAAAGCTGAAGAAAAAATTAATTCTCTGAAGAATAAATTTATGGAATTGGGATGTGGTAAAGAAGAAATGGGTAAACGTGCAATGTATTAAATCTAATGTGATGGTGGTAAATGGTGGTCATTGATCCTAAACACTGGGAAGGAAGTGAAAATAGAACACATGTAATGGAATTTTTAAGGGATATATTATATTCTTAATATTTCTCTCCTGAACAAAAAATTGAGATTAAGAACATGTTCTATAGCTTATGTAAAAAGGATGAATAAAGTGTCACCGATTATGAAGCTACAATTTTATGGATATCAAGTTATGATACTGAATACATACAAACCATAAAGTGGAATATTTTAAATTTCAATGATGGTATTAACCCAAATCTCAAGAATGAACTGGTCTCAAAAATTGTTTTAACATATGAATAAATTGTTTTATAATCTATAATAATTGAGAATAAATTATCCACATCCAATATATTCATGGAAACAAATATAAGAAAAGGTCATCCAAACTCCATGAATATAGAAATGAATCAATCATGAATAATAGTATAATGATATTCCAATTGTGTTAGAATTATTAATGTAATCAACCCTATAAATTCTTGAAGAGAAAGGTTGATTATTATAAGATCGGGGATAAGGGTCAAAATTTTAATTAATACAAGGAGAAAATGAAAAATTCATATATACACTATTACTCCTGCATATAGATAATTGACATTGAAAATTAGTTCCCCATGTATCAAGGGAATATACCATAGAAGTGGCCAAGGGGATATTGACAAGCTTAAGTGGTCACCACAAACACGGTAAAAGTACAAAATGCTTTGGTGGATGGAACATTAATCACATATTTAAATTAAAAAAAGAGTAATTTTATTCATTATTAGCATATTATTTCATATGTACCCACTTTTATTTGGAAATTAGTCATTTACCTTATCATTTAATATGGTATTTTTTTTATAATTCATAAGGTACGTCACATTGAGAAAAAAATGTGTAAGGATATCTAGATCATGAATCATAAACATGATTTTTTATGTCATTATTATCATATATATGGTTGAGTTTTATAAAATCTTTTGTATGAATTGGATTTAAATATATAATGATTTTTTTAATGAATATGGAAATCACAATTAGTTAAGAATATGTAAAATTTCCTATCATTAGAGTGGAGAATTTTTCATTTGAGCCATGTCCAGATCCACCCACAATGTGTATACTAAATGTGATTCTCAATGATGAAGTGTAAACAATTATTGGGATATGGAACAGAATCATAAAATATAGGATGTACAGATAATATAGGAATATATTGATGTATTTCCTATGATATAACTAGACACCCCTGATGTGTGCAGTTGAGTTTTCAATAAACATACCCCCTGATGAAAGGAAAATATCAAGTACTCCAATAGAATGACAATTGTGGAATTATTGGAGCTGAAGAAAAAACAAGAGTAGTTATATGACAAGGGATTTATTCTCCCTATTGTTTCTCCATAATAATACCATGTTTTATTTTTTTATAAGAATGATTAATATATGAGGATATGAATTGATTATAGGTAATTCGATTATATTATAATACTGAAAAATTTCTTATTCAAGGCATTTATGATTTATTTGAACAACTTCATGGATCCAAATATTTTTCCAACATTGATATTTTTTTTGGTATCACAAATTTTGTGAAAATAAGGAATTCATTATAAAAAAATATTTTTGAATTTGGTATGTTTATTAAGATTTTATAGAAATATTATTAGTATTGGTTAATGGTCTATATATTTTCATTGACCTATATAATAGAGTATTAAAATAATATATTGTTTTTTTTGTATGCAGTTACGATATCTTTATGCATCCAAAAAGCATTTTGGACTATGAGAATAAAATTTCAGTCACATAAGAGAAACTTATAAGGAATTAATTGTTTGAGAAATAGAGTATTGGTGATTTTTGGATTTATGAAGTTTATTTTTATATAAATATTTTTCCTAGTGATCATATATAAATTGATCTTGTAATGAAAAAATCATCCAGATAATGGACTATACCAATGACCAAATGTGAGTTTGGTTATTTATTTGGATTGGAAGGATACTATCAGAGATTCATTAAAAAAATTATAGATTGGATAACCATTTAATAATGTATATATATAATTGGGTAAGTGATTTTTGGAAAAAGGAATGTTAAGAATTTTTTAGTGAAGTAATGAATATATTGGTCAATACTATTATTCTGACTCTTCCATTAAGAAGTAATGGGTTTTTGATATATTGTGATTTTATTAAATAAGGGTCAAGATTGTTTCCTGATGTAAAATGATGAAGTTATTTCATATGAACCAATGAAATTGTAGACATAGTAACAAAACTATCCAACCCATGATCATGAGTATGTAGTTCTAAAATTCAATTTGATAATATGGAAAGAATGTATATATGGTAAAATATGTGATATATACATGGATAGAAAAATCATAAATGCATCCTTTAATAGAAATACAACAATATTAGACCCATCTAATTTCTCGAGCTTTTATGATATTATGATATACTTAATACCCTATAATATAACAATTGAAAATAAGGTTGCAGATTTATTGATTACGATGGGTCATGTAATTTTATACAATATGTGGATTGATAATGATCTAATGTTCATTGATCTAGTAAATATGGATATGGGAATTTATATCTGGAGACATAACTAATTTTTTAAATTAATTAAAAACATTATTTATTGAAGAATATATTGATATCTACAACTGATGATTAGAACATTTGTAAGAAGATTAAATAGGAGAACGATGGGAAAATAAAAATATTAATTTGAGATGATAGTTTTTTTTATAATTTGTAACTAGATTATGTTTTCAATCTAAACCTATGATAAAAAGAGATTTTTTTGATAATCTCATAGATCATATTATATATACACCCTAGTGTGACAATGATGCATGCATATTTGATTGAACATTCATTATATTATAACATGATGTGGGAATCGATTGATTATGTCTCCATACATTTAGTTTTCCAACAAGATAAAGCTATTATGAAACATCCTAGAGGATTCATAAAACCTCATAATATTTTTGGGTAGAAACGGGATTACATTATTGTGGGCTTCTTCATGGGACTACCAAATACTCCTAGAATGAATAATTCAATATGGGTAATAATTTATCTCCTAAAAAATCAACAAATTTGTTCTCTATAAGATATGATTTACCTCTTGAGTTCTTTTTAATGATCTATATAAATAATGTTATAATATATAAATGATAACCTCAATCAATTGTTCCTGGTCATGATCCCCTATATTCATTGAAATTGTTTATGATTTTATAGATGAATATAGATGGAGAACTACATTTGACAACATCTTACCATCATAAAATTTATGAACATTACAAAAGTAATATTCAAACAATATAATATATGTTAATGTAATGTCCACTTGACTTTCAATTTATGCGGGGTCAGTATTTTCTTATGATAGAATTTTCATATAACAATAGTTCACATTAATGTATTCAAATGGAACCATATAATGCATTATATGGAAACAGATGTTTTATTCACAATATTGGGATAAATTTGGTGTGATGATACTTTTATACCCAGAACATGTCGAGGAAACAATAAAAAAGATAATGTAAATTAATGTTACTATTAATGTTTCTCAATTTAAGAAAAATATTCATTCATATAATCAAAATAAAAATTTGTAATTCAATGTGGGGGATCATCCATTAATAAAGGCATCTCTATGGAATGGTGTAATAAGGTTCCATAATAAAGGGAAGTTGAGCCCCAGGTACATAAGATCATTTTATATTCTAGTATGGATTGTAATTGTTTCTATTCCTTTTGAAATTACACCAAATATATAAAAATGACCCAATGTAATTCATATATTATTGAAAATAAATTACATTCTAGACCTGATGCATGTTGATACCTCTGAAAAATAGATTTAGAACATAATCTATATTACTATCAAGAAACCATAAATATAGTAGATACTATCATGAAATTAATGAGGAATTAAATGACACCTCTGGTAAAGGTACTCTATAGGAATCACAAAATTGAGGAGGAACAATGGGAATTATGGGGTATAATTAAGAACAACTACCCTCGTATGATTAAAGGGTAATATCCCTGAAATTTTGAGGATGAAATATTTTTACAAGGGATAATGATACACCCAAGACATTAAAAAATATATCTTTTTAAATAAGAACAATTTTATTGATATCTATCATTGCACACAACAACGATGTTCATCGATGGATTGTGTTACACAGAAAAATTGGTTTTTCCAAATACTTTCAATATTATTATTTAGAATGAAAATTATCTACAAGATGTTAAATTTGTTATTATAATTATGATTAAATAAATTAGGGACATATATGGCTAAGATTAGTTTTTAATGAATTAATTAGAATTAAAAGTACAAACCAAATGAATATTAATGAAATGTGTTAAAAATTCTTTTATATGCCAAAAGTTTTTTATCATTATAAATTAAAATAAATAATATTATTGGATGGTATTAATGTAATTTATAAATTAAGTATTCAATAAACTTCTTTTACATACATCCAATATATTTTATTTTCAAAATATAATAACAAATCCAATTTTAAGCAAATTGGAATTATTTTTCTAAAGAGA
Source organism: Viscum album (assembly GCA_963277665.1). NCBI lineage: Eukaryota > Viridiplantae > Streptophyta > Magnoliopsida > Santalales > Viscaceae > Viscum > Viscum album. The sequence continues at coordinate 780,619,431 of OY728158.1, forward strand.
TTGTTGTCACCAAGTATAAAAGAAATTGTTTTAAAACTATATAGTAATAGTTTTATAAATATATTTTGAAAAAAAACTCACTTTTTAAATTTTAATTTCAATATTATCTTAGAGATAATTATTTTATTTTTCAAATAAATTTTATTTTTTGTCCAATAGTGAGAAAATATTGAATTATAATTGAAACATGCATTTCTAACTAAATAATTTATAAAGTAAAACTAAGTATTGAATTGGTATTAATGTAAAAATATTTATATTATACATATATTAACAAAATTTAGTTCATGGGATTCATTTTATTACAAAATATTGATATAAAAATTGTAATCTTTTGAACAATTTCAACATAAAAACATGTTTTCTCACCACATCTGTATAAATAATTTCTTCTACATATTGAGAATGAATTTCGAATAATGGATTTTATATTTTGAACAAAAATAATTTATAATATCTAAAATGGTCTACTTAATTTTTTTATGAATAATTTTTGTGAGAACTATAATATTAATTATAGTGACTTAGTTAAAAACAAGATTACTCAGTGGTTAGTCATAGAGTATAAGGTGTATAAATGAACCACAACATGTACAAAACCCATTGGATGGATATATTCAAACATTATATCAAATATTATTTATAACTATGAATTATTTGGAATTGGTGACATAAGAAAAAGAAAGGTGGAATTTACCCTTTTAAAACATTAAAAATGTTCCACTCACCCCACTTATAATAGGCCACCCTTATCATCTCCATTTCACACATTAAAACGATAATTTATCTTCCAATATCTGAAACAATCACCCAAAAAACTCCATATTCTCATCCTAGGGGACTTAACTTGTCTATAAATCCATCTTAGGAAGGTAATAATTAAAATAAAAAGAGGATGCCGAACGAGAGGTAATACTCTTCTAAAACTTTTTAAACTTAGTTCCCGATCCACCTCATTAAATTACTATTACAATATAATTATATAATAGACACATTATTTTAAATATACTAATATATTTTTAATTTATGGTTATAACCTAATAATTTACACACTTACATCAAATGAGTTACGAAATCACCGATTGTGTGTACAATAAACAACCACCTTTCCAACTGATGTTATTTGTCGTTCCATTAAAACTGTTAGAGGTTCAAAAAAATAGTTGTTTAATTGTTTATATTTCTATATGATATATGTTATATTAATTAATTATTTAGTTATATAATTATTATATCATACATACCATTATTTTTTCGATTTTGTGGGAAAATAATATCATTGCTTTAGTGTATAGATGTCTACCACCTTACAGAAGGATGTAATTCATTCAGAAATTTCATGGAATTTATATCAAATATTAATTACACTATATTGATAATATATATATATATATATTAATTTTCTTGTTATCAATATGATACTAATAAGGAAACAACGGTCATGCGTATGTATGGCCTACCGTATCCACTAATTGTGTATTTCTTTTCCTATCAAAAAAATTACAGATTATAATATAAATATATATACAGAATATATATCATTTTTAAATATTATTTTAAATTCTTATGATTATTAAATCATGGTATTTTTAATAGGAAAAAAAATAACTTATGAAGACATACTGGAAAACATGGAAATTTACAAAGAAAGCAATGAATATAATGAATGATTATTAAAAAAGTGTGATATGATGTTAGGAAAGGATAATATATGATATTATAAACATTAATATGGTTATTTTAAAGCTTTATAACTTTATAACTTTATTAAAACCATTATATGTGAGGTTAAAGAGAATTCAATGAAAAGGAAGCGTAAGGTAAAATATTTCATCTTAATATACTTTCTATTGAGACATATTGGTTTTTATAAAATATTTCACCTTCATGAGGCGCATATACTGCCCCATAGAAATGTAATATATTTAATAATTTATCCATTGAGTTATTTTAATTTAAAATTCAAATTTTTTCATCTAATGGTATTTTAAATTACATTTACCAAATGCTATAATTTATTTTGCAATCTCACTTTCTTTTGGAATTTTTATCATTCTATTAAAATAATTAAATTATTATAATCATTTTTCATTGGAAATTACATTTAAATAATGTATCCATATTATAGTTTAATGGATATGATAATTTCATAAATCCTAAACCAATTTAGCATATGGTTTTTACATTGAATGTTATTTTTTCAAATATAAAATTTTGATAAATCTTTATCCTTTACTCAATAATTTTTTTTTGATTTGGCACATTCTTCATGAATAAATTTTTTAATCTAATATATGAGTTATGTTTTGGAAATGAATGAATTTTTTTGGGGATGATAAATAAAAGACCCTTTATGCATCACTAGTAAAATGAGACAAATTAATTGGCCTAATAAAATAGTATTTAGGCTATAAGTTTTAAACATTCCAATGAATGGTCATGATGGTAAAGGTTCCATGTTCTCGTGAAACATGTAATAAAATATTTTGTATTATACTTCCATGAAAAATCAATAATTATTATTATCCATGATATGTTTTATTCCGAATTATTTTAGGATTCATTTCATTATCAATTTGTTGATTAAATGGCATGGGTATTAGTTTTTTACCTTTCTGTATTGATCATTCCTTATACAAATATTTATGTGGAATGTTTTTGGGTTATCTACATCGATATATTGATTATTATTTTTTATTCAAGATATATTAATTTTTACTTAACACTAATTGAGATATTGGGTTCACCCTTATTTTTTTTACTTTCCCTAGGTTGTGTAGATGAAATATTGAAATGAGTTTCAAGGATAAAATGGTCATACATCATTTTTTTTCAAAATATAATATCAGATCATTATATATAATCTTTTTTTTCAAAACTAAAAACAATTATATATTTTTATATTTGAATAATATATCTCTGACAATGTAACCGAAATAAGATATTATGTCTAAGATACCGTGGTTGGGGTCATCACATCATATCTAATTATTTCATAATATTTATCTTATAAAGGAAATCCATACATTATTTTTTAACTAAGGATTAATGACCCATGTCATTATTTTTTTTCTAATTTATTGGAAATATAAATTTGTTCACTATGTATTTTTTGTGATAAATTGGAAATTTACAGTGTTAGTTGACCTATAAATATTTTCTTAGATTACATTATACTCAGCATGATACAATTTCCCTTATTCTTGTATTCTATGTGATTCAGACGTAGGTTTCTATAATAATATTATAATATATTTTAATTAAATATTAATTTTTATATAATTCATGACTTAATTTATATTCTAAATAGTGTTTCATTTTGAAATTTCAATATTGATGTTGAGTATATAATGGTTTGTTTTACCAAGGTGTGGTGTAGTCTCTATTAGGGTTCTAGACCATAGGGAAAAACCATTAATGAATAATTTTTTTTATTTTTACCCTAACCTCCTCCAATTGATTACAATAATTGTAATATGGATTATGAATAACCCTTGTTTCATACATCTAAAACATGAGTAGAATATGTTGAATTAAGAACACAATTATTTGAGGTTCCTAGTTGGGATTAAATTGATGTACATTGGCCATGTTGTGTGGATATGAGCATGAATCATCAAACATTTCACCATGAGGTATTTTGTGGGATTAATATTTCGTTATTTCCTAATATATTTAGGTATTTTAATTTTAGTGATCACATATATACTATTTGTCAGTATTTTAATCCATAGAGATATGATTTGGTTTAAAATTTGAATTATGGGAGAATTTAATAGATTTGTTATTCTAAAAAACCAATTAAACTTTTTATTGATCAATAACATAGTCCAAATGTTTTTTATGTGATGAAGGTAGTTGAGAATTTTAACAAGATTTTTATGACATATATAAAATCCATGTCGAATCGTATGTACATAACTTGGGGTCTGGCCATGTACATGGATATAAAACCATTTTGAAGTTCATAGAGTGTAACAATACATATCCTGATATGTTAGTCCATACACATGTAATGTCAAATAACATGACTTATAAATTTCAAGAATATAATCTCCCAAGTTATTCATTTTATTTCCTTATGTTTCTTACATTTTAATTGTTCTTGATATGTAATAAGTACTTCTATTATACAAAAAATAATTAAACAACTATCCTCCTAGATGGAGGCATTGGAATCACATGTAATGTAATCCATTTTATAAATTGTGTACATGGTTTTTTAAATATATTTGGACATATTTACATGAAGAATATTATGAATTAGAGATACAATCCATGTATAATGTGGTAAATGTTGTGGTCAATTCCCATAGAGGTGTTTTTGGTGTTTTCATTCCCAGAAAAAAAATTGGACTAGTGGGGATTACATTCTATGTATTTTATATTCATAATTTTTCATATGACATGATATGAAATATGTCAGTACTTTTATCGAACATTGTAAGATAATTAGTAACTAATAATATCATATAAATAGGAATTTAAATTGAGGGAACAATTGATAGCTCTCTTAAGATATATTTTCAATGAGACAGATGCACGATTCATTAGGATAATTTTAATACTTGTCATAATAATTCCATGTTATATGGTGTGAAATATATTAGTACAGTCTACAGGTGGTGGGATAGGTCTATGATTCGATTTAATAGATGAGTATTTGTTCCCACCACTTAAGTGTAAGGTTAAATATAGATTATGGGATATAAGAAAAAAATTCGAGTGTTTTATATGCATTGGATCCTATGGATAATGATTGGGATATGAGTAAAGGAATATAGTGGATCTCTCTGAGGGTGGGTATAAGAAAATGATGGGGTTTAAATGATATACTAGTTTGAATAGGGAATTCAGAAGGGGAATCAGCCTTTAAGCTTCATTTTATGATGCGATATGATTTGAGGCATGTGTTCGGAATAAATTAATAATTCTAGGTCATGTTCATGAGGGGACAACATAGAAGATATGCATTTTTTGGCGAGTTACTAACCCAAGCGCTATGATATGAAGTTCCAATGAGTGTACATTCCTTTATGTATATAATATACTTGATATAAGATGGGTTTGGGAAGGAATAAATTTGGTGCATGATGTATGAGGTTTCAAATGATTAAAGCCCTTAGATATATAAGAATGATTTTTATGAAATGTGGAAATATATTTTCACCAACTAATTGAACCATTTTACATTTTCCAGATATAGTATTTGACCCCAATGGTTTATAACTATATGTTTTCATGTTATGAAATAGATTCCTTTGGGTATGATATTCATGGTTATAGGGGTTACCATAGGTCACGTTGTACTGTATTTTCATATTAATGAATGGATTCACACAAGGTATATAATATATGAGGTTATAAGTGTGAAAAAACATGTGTATTTAATGGTTATAGTTGCTGCATGTCACCCCCTTATTAATAGATATAAAAAAGGATCCAAGGCCGACATTAGTTCACCAGTTTTAAGATTTTTTCGTGGTTTTAGGGGTGGATATGTTTCATCTGATATGTTACTTCTTATTATTTATATTAAGATATTTCACCCCTTGGGTTCTATCTTCTTGTTAAAGACACTATAATACGATATTATTTTTATGATTCACCATGCATTTAACTATAGAACTGAATGGTTTAAGGTGATTAGTTATTATATCCAATTTATTTATTGACAAGGCTAGGAATATCACATGTCCATTGACATGTATATGAATAAATATACTTGGGACATCATTGGGGGATGCAATATCATGATTTCATTATTCAACCACTTTATGTGAACTCATGTTCATTTCCAGACCGTATATTCTCTCTAGCAGTGCATCTAATGTGTCAATGTTTGATATTAGGCACAATGTGGTATGATTGATATACATATATTTGATTTATATTAGGATAATATGATTCTCTAAGATTGTAGTGAAATATCCTTTTATTTTGATTCATTATAATTAATTTTGAATTTGTCATTGGCTCGATGGAGAGTCAATTTGTATGTATGAATTTATGTCATACACCATTTTGTTTATATCCTGGTAATTTGTTTATTAATTATATGAAATATACTGATTTGGGGGAATGTTTTATTATTTTAAAATTTTAATATTGTATGGAATTTCGGTTATTATAATACTTTTATATGAATTTATTGTCTGTACATAGTAACACCATCGACCATTGATGTTATTCGGTAGCCTCTAGTGTGTGTTGAGTTACACAAGGGTTTATATGAAAACAAATGTCTAGACATTACTTAGTGTTATATACATGGCGTTTTATTATGAGATATATGGTAGAACCCTAGTATTCTAGATGTTGATGGGTGATAAAAGTGGGGTAGTGATTTGGGATGTGATGCTATGTCCGTATGCGGCAACCACATTATGTGTGCTTTCACATCAGAATTACATTATTATATTGAGGCGAATGGTGGTATTTTTTCCAATGAGATATGATTGTTATGAGACAAAGTTTACTATATACATGGGAGATCCCAATGCGTTTTTAATATTTTTGGGTGGCTAAGGTATGTTCTAACCCAATATTGAGAGTCCTTATATTAATGGGGTTCAAGGGAAGATACAATGAATTTGAGGTTTATTTAATGTAATTTTTATTTACAATATGACATAAGAACATGAGGTGCCTTATATTTTCATGATGTGGTGAACTATGATTGCATGTTTTGGTATAAATGTTGGGTTTTATGGGTATATTTGGTTGGATTCATTATATTATTATATATATAGAAAATTCCTAGTTAAATAACATATTGTGATTGTAGATTCCCTATATAGGATGAATAGATCATTGTTGGATTCTTTTTATTCTATAATGGTGCCTCAGTGGATATGGATTGTATAGTAATACTTTAAAATAGTTAGATTCCATGGTTTATTAGATGAATTCACTAGGGTAATTTTGGATAGATTATATTAAAATGAAGAGGGGAATGGTTAGTGTTTTAGGAGAATTATCCTTAGTTTTATGATAGTAAACTAAATGGATCATGATTTGGGTTGTGTGAGTTTGTGGTATGAGATTAAAAAGATATTACATTCAGATAATATCGAACATGATCATGGAAAATTACCTATGATAATTTTCTTTAGAAGATACTTGTTTCTAGAAATTTTTAGTGATCATTGGAATGGATTTTGAGGAATCATTTATGAGTGATGGAATGTGTATGTGCTAAAGTAAGGTTCAATTTGGTTTGTGGTTTTCTATGAATCCGAGTGAGGCCAGATACATAATGCGATAAATGAGACTACAAAACATATATAGACACGCGGAATTGAATGAGGATTGAAGGTGTATCATCTATTATAGATAATGATTTCCTTGATGGATTGGTGTATCATTGTATAAAAAATTAATGTTTTTGCATTGAGACTTATTTTTAGGGATGATTGAGTGTGGCTTTCGATGAGAGACATGCATTTTATGATGGAACCTTGTAAGGTTAATTCATAATTATGGGTATAATGAAATATATAGAGTGGGATCACACCATTGGATGTGAATGGTGTGACCCTCATTTCTTACGGAATCGTGGTGGATAATGAGTGAAATGTATGTGGTGATTTGGGAGAAGGTAGTGACATGTTATTCATGTTGGTACTCAAGAATGAGATGGATGACCAAATAGAATCATTATGTCTAGTATTGTATGAATTATTTGTTATGAAAATCATTATTTTAATTATCACGTGATGGTAAGGAACTTGTGTATTTGATATATTCTTAATATATTCTGAAGTGCACTGTGTTTCATTTAATGTCAATAAGGTATGTTGTTTATCAGAAGATGTCAAAGAATGAATTGATGTCAAGGAGAGTCAATATGTGAATGACAAAGGCTATGATGGTGTTGGTGAAGATTGGAGGATGGCCATTGTGTTAAGATGAATGTCACTTAGGAGATTCACTATGTGGCATAAGTGTTTATGGTTGAAACATTCATCCATGTTAATATCAGACGATTGTAGAACTGATCTTAATGTTTCAATACTTGTATCAAGATGATACTATGTTACACCACTTGAAGAATGGATGATGATGGAGCATCATCATTACATCTGACGATTGTTGAGCTGATCTTTAAGTTCATAGAACTTGTATCCTAACGATAAAAAGTCACAACAATGTTAGAAGGCCGTGTATTGTATTGAAAATTCATGAGGAGATGAAAGGGATCCAACCACAAGTTCTAAGTGGATGAAGTGGTTTAATAAAGTCCATGCACTATCACTTAGTGCATGTGAATTAGAAGTTGATCCAACTTGATCTCTGATTGGATCAATGAAGAACATTGAAGATTTATTTGATTCAGGAGCTTCAGTTGATGAAGATCCTTCGGGAATTCCATTACTAAGTAATGAATACATGTTGAGGAAGAATTGGAGGAATTCTAATGAAGAAGAAGAATAAAGAAGGAAGAAGTGGCATTTCACATTTTACACTTAAGTACTTTGTATACTTAGTGTATATTCAAGCAAAAATTAATCCACCAAGGGCCAGCCTTAAGGGTTCAACCCAAGGCACATGTGGGACTAGGTCACCACGCCCAAGGGGATCCCATGGGGCCAGCCCGAGAGAGACCGGGGCTGTGTATAAGCCCCGAGGCCATGCGGTGATGAAGCCCGCACAGCATGAGCGCGAGGAGCGCGCCCGTGTATGCATAGTGGGTACCAGTGGCGCGCCCGAGTGGCAGAGGTGGGTGCATGAGCACGCCCGCAAGAGAACACGGTGCGGGGCAGCACCGTGGAGGTTGGAAGTTCAATTGAGCCGGATGGGGGAGTGCATCTTTGATAAGCCACGGAAAAACCGCATAAGCTTTCGATGTGGTACGACTTCTAAAAACCGCAGAGCGAATCCAGGTCTTCCATCTGATCGCGCGTTCGATCTGCGCCACAAATATCATCCACCGCGGCCTATTCTAATCCTGGCCGTTGATGATCATTTAAATCGTCGATCTGACGGCTCCCCATCCGTCATCAACCTTGAGCTCAGTCGAAGCTAGCCCGCGATGCTGCCTGAACCAGAGCCACTCCAACAACCGTATTTTGAGTTCCCGGCCACCGTTGTTCGAGCTGAAGTGTCCATGGAGTTCGTCTGGATGTAATGAACACATCCATGCAACAAAATAAGCATGCATGCAACGTGATGAGATTTCGAACAAGGCCGAGGCAAAACGAAGTTGCCGAGGCTTCGGTGTATTCATGCTTTGCATGGATTGGAAGAGAATAGGCCATGCACACGTTCTAAAATGCATGCACAGGGAGAAAGATGAAAAATAAAGAACCCGCGTGAAATAGAGGAGCAAATCAATATTTGAAGAATCTTGAAAACCCAAAAATTTCGGGAGTTTGAATTTATATCCCGCAGAAGATTTTGCACCGCCTCTGCATATAAAAGGAGAGCCCGAGGCGATGGTTTTGTCTGCTGAAACATTAAGGAGTCTCGTGAGTTCTCTCTGCCTCGCGAAGAATTTGAGAAGCCTTGAGCCACCCCTTGGCTCCGTGAGGTTCCTTTTGCGCACTTTTGCGCGAAAGAAGAGAAGGGGAGAAGACCCCCTGCGCGCTACCCCTTGCGCGATAGGGAGAGGTTGGGCAGCGTGACCTTGCGCTCTCCCTCTGTGCACTGTGCCCCCTGCGCGGTAGGCACTAGAGTGCCCGAGGTGTCTGTGCACCCTTGTGGCTTGCGCGACCCACGGCCAGCACACTTGCGCGGCTTGTGCCTTGCGCGCCTCCCATTGGAGTTCGGGTGTATTGAGATCACACCTATTGTGTGTGTTCAAACAAAGGACCAAAGAGGCCATAGCCAATTGTGTGCAAGAAGAGGAAAGAGGCCAAGCTTAAGTGTGTGCAAAACGAAGAACAAATTGTGTGTGCTAAACAATTGAAGGCCGAACCTTGGTGTGCACTAAGTGAAGTGTATACACTTAGAAGAAGTGGAAGACTCTCACACTAAAGTATAACACAAATTTATGTGTGTAATCAAAAGGAATTAAGTGTGTGAAGGAAGTGAGAAGGTGTGTGCTTAAAGAGAATACACCCTTTGTGGGTATATTGCACCGAGAAGAAAAAGGGGAAGTGCATGCATGAATGCATGCACGTGCACACATGAACAATCTCAAATCTGGTTGTGTGCATCTGAGTTGACCAAGACCAGAAGTTCTTGAAGATTATTGAGAAGCGATGCAGTCAGTGCATGAGGAAGAAGAGTTTCCATGCACTCAGTGCATGAAGTTGATGTGAAGTGAGACTGAAGCCAGACTGAAGTTAAAGAAATCAGCTGCCCGAGTTTTCAGTAATTGAGAAGACCCTGATCAACATAAGTGATCAGATGTTGTGAGAAAGACCAATAGACCTTATTAGAGGCTGTTGAAGATTCTTGAAGAGAGAAGCCAGGTTATCCTAAGATAAAAGAGATAAATCCTGAGCAAGACGAGAAGTCCTGATAAACTCAAGTGATCAGAGGAAGAGAGCAAGGCCAACAACCTTTATCCCAGGCTGCTGAAGATACATGAAGAACTTGAAGTGAAGAAGTGCTGCTCGTGTGACTCGAGAAGCCAGGAGAAGCCCCCTATGAGACTCAGGGTGGAAGAAGTCTTCAGTGGGATTTTGAAGCAGGCAAGTGGGACTCTGGTAACACTGTGGGACGCAGTATAAAGACCCTCCTGTGGGACTCAGTAGAGATACAGTGGGACTCTGTATCGACCATTTTAATACTAACAGATTATAATGGAAGAAACCATGTTGGGGTGTATAACCAACATGGCAAGGACGTAGGCCTTTGGTGCCAAACCTTGTAAATCCTTATGTCCAGTGCCTTTACAATTACTGCATCATTCGAGGAAAGGAGAGAGATACAAGAAGAGTGGATCGAGGCTTTAACCAGTCATAGAGGTTTAATTGATAAAGAATCAATTAGTAAAAAGTTTTCAAGGATCACTGATTCACCCCCTCCCCCTCTCAGTGATTCACACTGATCGGGGCACTTCAATTGGTATCAGAGGGAGGGTTACCTCTAAAAGATCCAAGGGAGTCTTTATGAAGTGCAGATTTTAGGAAATGAGTGACCAGCCTCAAATGGAGATATCTTCCAAGACTCAGAAAAATAGAAAGAAGAAACAGGCCAAGAAGATGAAGAAAGCTTGTCCTAGCTGTGATGAAGTTGGAACAATGAATGATCTTCAAAATTCACTCAAATATCTTCAAAATACTGTCCCCATGGAAGTGGAAAAGTTTATAGCTACAGGAATCCATAATCTTCAAGAAGAAAAATTACAGCTAGAAGAAGAAGCCAATACAATGGAAGATCAGTTGGCTAAAAGGGTTGGCATAACCAACACTCTCAGAAAGCTGGTGAAGGCTAAAGATGAAATAGTATCTCTTTGTAATAAAAGATATAATGACACTACTGAAGAATTGCAAAGAAGCCTTTATGAGAAAGAATTCTTTAAGACTGTGGTCAAAGAATTTTTCTATGCACTGGAAAAGTTTCACAAAGTGTCAATGGTTGTCAAAGATTCTCAACATGAAGACAAAGTCAAATTGGTGAAGGAGCTTGACAACTCATTTCATGAATTGAAAAAGGTGCATGATGACCAGATGAAAGAGCTGAAAGAAAATTGGGAAGGAAGGCTAAGAACTGTTGAGGATGAGAAGAACTCCCTTAACATGAAATGCTTAGAACTAGAGGTGATATTGAAAAATCTGCAATCACCCAAAGCTGAATCCTCCCAGTCAGCTGAAAGAGGAAATGTTTCTACTCAAGTATGCATTGAGCAGAATGATTCCAAAATAAGGACATCCTCTAATAAACGGGCAACAACTTCTAAGAAGAAGGTAGCATCCATCCCATCTTGTATTGATTCTTCTAATTGTGTTTCCACAAAAAGTGCAGGATGGAAGAATAATTCCAAACAAGTATGGATGAAGACAATGAAGAAAGAGAGCTCTCCTGAAACAACACATCAAGTCAAGAAAAGTACCCAACAATCAGAAGACCTGAAGAGGTCAAGATTTGTGGGTCAGTGTTGGTGTTGTAATAAGTATGGGCACTATGCAAAGGATTGTTGGTACAATCCACTGAATTCCAAAGCACAAAGGAAGCCCATGCCAAGGGGTAGCAAGCCAGAAGGAAAGAAGCAACATCCACAGGTCCAGAGACATCTGTTTACTGCTAACAGATTTGGATTGCTTGATAACATCTGGGATGTGTGCAAAAGTGGTCAAATAGATACATGTAAATCTCCAACTGTATAGAGAGCTCAAAAGAAGAAAATATCATAGAACCTGGCTCAGAGAGAATCCTTGGGAAGCAAGATGAAAGTAGAAAATTCTCCCAAGAAGATGTTGAAAAAGGAAGACAAGTCCTTGGACTTTAAATCCAAGAAGGGTGATGCATCCAGAAGGAACACCAAGAAGAAAACATGCTTCTACTGAGGAAAGAAAGGACACATCATGGATCTTTGTGAACAAGCCATGGAACTGAATAGAAGCAGACTAGACTCAAAAAGACAATCAATCCAGAAGAAGCAGAAGGGATTGATTGAAAATAAGTTTCCTAAGAAAGGTAGCTTAACAGCATCAAAAGAACCATGTGGAATTTCCAAAACTGAGGCCTCACTTCCAAATGACTTGTTAGTCATATGGCCTAATCAGTTGCAACTTTCCAGAGAGCTGCAGAGAGCTGAAGATAAAGCACTGGAAATTGCTAAGGAAAAAGGAAAGAAAAGATTTCACATGAAGATCAAGTTCTGTGTGTGAGGTGCAATCAAGCTGGACATACTAGTGATAAATGCATGATATTCATTCCATCTCAGAAGGGATTCTTCAAAAGAATGAAGATTGCACCAAGAGACTCTAGTGCTCAGAAGGAACCTAGAAATAGAGGAGTCACACACAAAGAAGTTAAAGAGGTGTTGAGATCCACACCATCACAAACATCATTGAAGATCAAATGTGCAAGTGTAAAGAATGGTGAAAATGGGACATCTCGTTTGAGAGCATCCTCTCAACCTTGTTGTTAACATTGATGAACCAAGGAGGTTCCATCTTATTCCCTAACCACTTGTATTTACATGTGCTAACATTATAGGGAATTGAAGATAATGATCATTCTGAACTGGAAGATGGTTTGGACAGAATGGAGTGCACCCCTTGAGGGGGAGCCAATCTGTAAGAAGATGGGATTCTGAGATTTAATACCATCTTGAGAAAAGTGAAGGTATTCCAATCATACTTTCATCCCTTGTTTCATAATTGTATTCATTATGACAATTAAGGGGGAGTATTGATTGAAGACAAATGGTTGAAAGGGGAAGCTTTATCTTTGCACCTGAACTTTCTAATGAGTTTTGTGAAGTATGTGCAGGATTTAGCAATTCATTGATATATTTGAAAAATTTCAAACCCCTTGAAGCATGATCTCACATGTATAGTGAATTTTGGACAGCATTGAGTTCCTTGGTTACATCACTCTTGTTTTCTATACCGGGTTAGCCCCAGTAGACTTAGAGTTGATTTACTAAAGGTTCTTATATAAAGAGAACATGTGACATCATCCCCCTCTCAGTGTTTTTCAAGAAAATACTTTTCAAAGGGAGGAAGTGATATTTTGAAAAGTAACCACACCACAACATTTCATTTGGTTGCCAATAAGGTGGAGAAAAGCTGACATATTGCCCCAGAAATGTGTGGCACACATATTGACCCATTCATATGTGTTCTACTGATTGGATTAACAATATGTGCTCTAGTGGTATTGACAACAAATACAAAGGGGGATATTGAAGTGCACTGTGTTGCATTTGTTGTCAATAAGGTATGTTGTTGATCAGAAGATGTCAAAGAATGAATGGATGTCAAGGATAGTCAATATGTGAATGAAAAAGGCTATGTTGGTGTTGGTGATGAATTGAGGATGGCCATTGTGTTAAGATGAATGTCACTTAGGAGATTCACTAAGTGGAATAAGTGTTTATGGTTGAAAAAATCATCCATGTTAATATCAGACGATTGCAGAACTGATCTTAATGTTTCAATACTTGTATCAAGATGATACTAAGTTACACCACATGAAGAATGGATGATGATGGAGAATCATCATTATATCTGACGATTGTTGAGTTGATCTTTAAGTTCATAGAACTTGTATCCTGATGATACAATGTCACAACAATGTTAGAAGGCCGTGTATTGTATTGACAATGCATGAGGAGATGAAAGGGATCCATCCACAAGTTCTAAGTGGATGAAGTGGTTTAATGAAGACCATGCACTATCACTTAGTTCATGTGAATTAGAAGTTGATCCAACTTGATCACTGATTGGATCAATGAAGAACATTAAAGATTTATTTGATTCAGGAGCTTCGGTTGATGAAGAACCTTCAGGAATTCCATTCCTAAGTAATGAATACATGTTGAGGAAGAATTGGATGAATTCTAATGAAGAAGAATAATAGAGAAGGAAGAAGTGGCATTTCGCATTTTACACTTAAGTACTTTGTATACTTAGTGTATATTCAAGAAAAAATTAAGCCACCAAGGGTCAGCCTTAAGGGTTCAACCCAAGGCACATGTGGGACTAGGTCACCACGTCCAAGGGGATCCCATGGGGCCAGACCGAGAGAGACCGGGGCCATGTATAAGCCCCAAGGCCACGCGGTGATGAATCCCGCGCAGCGTGAGTGCGAGGAGCACGCCCGTGTATGCATAGTGGGCGCCAGTGGCGCGCCCGAGTGGCATTGGTGGGCGCATGAGCGCGCCCGCAAGAGAACACAGTGTGGGGCGGCACCGTGGAGGTTGGAAGTTCAATTGAGCCGGCTAGGGGAGCGCATCTTTGATAAGCCACAAAAAAACCGCATAAGCTTTTGATGTGGTACGACTTCTAAAAACCGCGGAGCGAATCCAGGTCGTCCATCTGATCGCGTGTTCGATCTGCGCCGCACATCTCATCTGCCGCGGCCTGTTCTAATCCTGGCCATTGATGATCATTTAAATCGTCGATCTGACAGCTCCCCGTCCGTCTTCAACCTCGACCTCAGTCGAAGCTAGACCGCGACGCCGCCTGAACTAGAGCCACTCCGACCACCGTATTTAGAGTTCCCGACCACTTTTGTTCGAGCTGAAGTGTCCATGGAGTTCTTCTGGATGTAATGAACACATCCATGCAACAAAATAAGCATGCATGCAACGTGATGAGATTTCGAACAAGGCCGAGGCAAAACGAAGTTTCCAAGGCTTTGGTGTATTCATGATTTGCATGGATTGGAAGAGAATAGGCCATGCACACGTTCTAAAATGCATGCACATGGAGAAGGATGAAAAATAAAGAACCCGCGTGAAAGAGAGGAGCATATCAAGATTTGAAGAATCTTGAAAACCCAAAATTTCGAGAGTTTGAATTTATATCCCGCAGAAGATTTTGCACCGCCTCTGCCTATAAAAGGAGAGCCCGAGGCGATGGTTTTGTCTGCAGAAACATTAAGGAGTCCCGTGAGTGCTCTCTGCCTCGCGAAGAATTTGAGAAGCCCGGAGCCACCCCTTGGCTCCGTGAGGTTATTTTTGCACACTTCTTGTGAGAAAGAAGAGAAGGAGAGAAGACCCTCTGCGCGCTACCCCTTGCGTGACAGGGAGAGGTTGGGCAGCGTGACCTTGCGCGCTCCCTCTGTGCACCGTGCCCCCTGCGCGGTAGGCACTGGCGTGCCCGAGTTGTCCGTGCACCCTTGTGGCTTGTGAGACCCACAACCAGCACACCTGCGCGGCTTGTGCCTTGCGCCCCTCCCATTGGAGTTCGGGTGTATTGAGATCACACCTAGTGTGGGTGTGAAAAAAAAGGACCAAAGAGGCCGTAGCCAATTGTGTGCAAGAAGAGGAAAGAGGCCAAGCTTAAGTGTGTGAAAAACAAAGAACAAATTGTGCGTGCTAAACAAGTGAAGGCCGAACCTAGGTGTGCACTAAGTGAAGTGTATACACTTAGAAGAAGTGGAAGACTCTCACACTAATGTATAACACACATTTATGTGTGTAATCAAAAGGAATTAAGTGTGTGAAGGAAGTGAGAAGGTATGTGCTTAAAGAGACTACACCCTTTGTGGGTTGATTGCTCCGAGAAGAAAAAGGGGAAGTGCATGCATGCATGCATGCACGTGCAGACGTGAACAAGCTCAAATCTGGTTGTGTGCATCTGAGATGACCAAGACCGGAAGTTCTTGAAGATTATTGAGAAGCCATTCAGTCAGTGCACGAGGAAGAAGAGTTTCCATGCACTCAGTGCATGAAGTTGATGTGAAGTGAGACTGAAGCCAGACTGAAGTTAAAGACATCAGCTGCCTGAGTTTTCAGTAATTGAGAAGACCCTGATCACCATAAGTGATTAGAAGTTGTGAGAAAGACCAATAGACCTTATCAGAGGCTGTTGAAGATTCTTGAAGCGAGAATACAGGTTATCCTAGGAGAAAGGAGATAAATCCTGAGCAAGACGAGAAGTCCTGATCAACTCAAGTGATCAGAGGAAGAGAGCAAGGCCAGCAGCCTCGATCCCAGGCTGCTGAAGATACTTGAAGAACTTGAAGTGAAGAAGTGCTGCTCGTGTGACTCGAGAAGCCAGGAGAAGCCCCCTGTGAGACTCAGGG
Organism: Viscum album; assembly: GCA_963277665.1. Lineage (NCBI taxonomy): Eukaryota > Viridiplantae > Streptophyta > Magnoliopsida > Santalales > Viscaceae > Viscum > Viscum album. Next base: position 780,636,084 of record OY728158.1, read on the forward strand.
TGGAAGAAGTCTTCAGTGGAATTCTGAAGAAGGCCAGTGGGACACTGGTAACACTGTGGGACGCAATATAAAGACCCTCCTGTGGGACTCAGGAGAGATATAGTGGGACTCTGTATCTACCATTGTAATACTAACATATTATAATGTAAGAAACCATGTTGGGGTATATAACCAACATGGCAAGGACATAGGCCTTCTTGTGCCGAACCTTGTAAATCCTTGTGTCCAGTTCCTTTACATTTACTGCATCATTCGAGGAAACGTGAGAGATACAAGAAGAGTGGATCGAGGATTTAACCAGTCATAGAGGTTTAATTGATAAATAATCAATTAGTAAAAAGTTTTAAAGGATCACGGATTCACCCCCTCCCCCTATCAGTGATTCACACTGATATGGGCACTTCATATTCCATGGTTTCACTCTTAATTGTTTGCTCATTAATATGACATACTAGTCAGTGAATGATCAAGAAGAAAATTTGATGATTGAACAATGGATTTATACAATGTGATATGGAAGCATGGATAATAATTTTTTTAATTTGGTTACAATATTTGATTAATCCCTTATATCGACATCGTGAAATGTATGTAGTTGATGTGACCCAAGTATGAGTCATATTGGAGGTGGATCAATGCATAGAGTGAATGCATGATGATTAGAGAGAGTGGTTGGTCGAGGATCCAATTATGGAATTATAAAAAGTTTTAAGTTCACACATCAATTTTGGTGTTTCAAAAATGTAATGAATCCCCCATTGAATTAAGGCCTCATGATCAAGATTTTAGATAGTTCATTACTAAGTAAATATCATGTATTTTTAAAATGGTTTTTTTTTCTAATGGAGGACATGCCTATATTTTTAATTAAATAGGGACTATTTTTGTAGATGGACTATTAGATAATAATTTTAAAGACCCATAAATATCAAGGATATTTTTTTCATAATTTTTTGGAAATTTACAAGTTTGTGGATACTGACGGCACTTGATTCCGAGGCCGGTGGTGCCCGGAATCAATTTCCGAAGTTTAGCTCGGGTACGTTCAGTAAACGAATGATCGGGTTTTTCTATCTTTTGAACCAGTGCTTGGAATTGAAATCTGAGGGCACCGATGAACACGCATCGCCAGTAATTTCTTAAGGGGATCTTTACCGTAATTGCGTTTTGACGGGATAAGAGATTAATTTTTGGTTTGTTTTTAAGGAATAAATAAAAATATGTGTTTCTTATTTTTATTTGTGGAGGGTGGTTATTATCCTACAAAGGGGGAGTTAGAAGTGGGGCCTACACCCACCTAACCTCCCTTGGGAGAGTTTAGTGTGGTGGGGCCCACATGATACCCTAACTCCTCACCTCCCCCATAACCCCCTTGACCTCCTCATAACTCACCCCTTGTTTAATACATAACAACTCCACTCATTTATTGGAGTGGAGCCTCTCCACTTTCCATCTCTCTCTCATAAATTATTTTTTTCCAAATATTCAATTAATTAATGAGTTTGAATTAATTTGAATTGAGATGGAAAGTTTGTTAAGATGGGGGAAAATCCCATTTTAAAATTTTGGCTAGGAAAATATTGTGTGGATAATCCCTGGAGAAATAAAAGAGCTCCCCCCCTCCATGAAGAACGGTTCTCCTTCTGACGGATCTCCAATGAACAACGCTCGAGCTGAGATCGAAGGCCTTTGCAGAAGCGACGAATGCTAATGATCATCGTCACCTTTATCTCCTCCCTTGAAACGATGTCAAAGAGCTGACGTCCACCATTTCATGATATCTTCAACGAACGGCAAACCTTGAGGTAGGGGTTATTATGTTCAATTTTTAATGATGTTCATCATTGTTCTTCAAATTCTTGAGTTTCGTTAGGCCTCTTGATAACATCTTGACGAGGAAGGGCTCAGACTGCATGAACAGGGTCTCACCCTTCCCCTCTCGTTTGTTGTTTGTGGATGATGGAGGGAGACTGCGAAAAACCGGCTGACGATGAACCGACCATGAGCGGATCATCAGCGCGTGATTACCGGGTCGTCACAAAGGTGCGACACCGTCGTGCCACATGAAGTAGAGCCGAACAATGGCCAGGGTAGGCCGCGACGGAGGGGCGTGGCACCGACGCGACGCTCCTGAGCTACATGGACCGCGGTCGGGGTGGGCCATGACGGAGGTGCGCGACGCCGTTGGGCCGTGCCGGAGGTACAGGGGCCGCGGCGGGGGCGGGGCGCGACACAGTCACACGACGCTGGTTGAACAAAGACGCGGCCTAAGGCTGCGGTGGATCTTGAAGGGTGGCCGACTGTGCTTGCCGTAGGTGCCCCCAAGAGGCAGCACCCAAGGGGGTCCTGTGGTCACTCAAAGGCCAGCCATCATGGCTGGCTGTTTTGAAGAAAATGGGGGGTGTAACCCCCCAGACCAGCGGCTAGGGCGGGCCCCATTGGGCGCCGCCCGCCACCCTTGGTTGGACAGCCACGCGGCCAGCCGCGTGGGCCATGCCAGCCAGGTCGGGGTAGGGCTAGTCGGGTCAGGCCGCACCCAACTAGGTAGGACCCAAACCCGGGCCGGGTCGACCTGGGGGGGTGTTGGGCTAGGTCGAACCGGGCGCAAACCACCTATTTTCGAACCATTGTCGATTATAATGGACATATCATGAGATAAAGACTTCCGATCGATGCACATTTAGATTATTAGGATTCCTTGGATCGAGACAGTCGTTTCGGTATATTACATTCAAGGTTTCGGCAATGTTTGAGTACATTCGGGTTGGTTCGAACCCAAAACCAACTGAGCCCACAGATCAGAAACACTTATAACATGAGGACCGGACATCCGATTCACGTGTCATTGACTATGTTGGATTCTTTTTGATGAGACGGTTTTTGGCATACTATATGTGTGATTCGGATTACATTGGTGTATGGTCGGGTTGGTTTTAGCTTAAAAGCCAACAGGGCCCCTTGAACGGAAAATCTAATAACTTAGAGACAGGGCGTCCGATTGACGCACCATCTGTTGCGTTGAGACCCCTATGAAGAGGTGGTCCTTTTTGTTTCTTATACATGAGACATCATGAAACTTGGAAGTAACTACCAGTAGCTTGTGGAGTGGACCCTTTCGGAGATGAGCTTATGGAGTGCGAAGACCTAGTAGCTGTAGACCTGACGACTGCTTGACCGATTCGACTCGGAGTGATTCGATTAGCCTTTTGGAAAGAGCTCCCAGTATTTGGAAGAATCCTTATAGTGGATGGAGTTCATGGTAGTTGGAAGCAGACCCGTAGTAATCAATAGGAGGAGTACCTCTGTAGGCTATTAGGGGGAGCACCCAGTATTTGGCAGCAGACCCACAGAGGACAGAGCGCCCATTATTTTGCATCAGACCCGCGATACTCGACATGAGGAGTACCTCAGCAGTATAAGGTTAGTGAGTAGCTCCTCAGAGTCATGATAGGGCCACTGTACTCGACAGAGGAGGAGTTTTTCAGTAGTTGTGGTTTCGATAATGAAAATCCTGGTTTGAGCTGAGTCAATGACCTTTGTGTTTTCTCTTGATTGAGATGGGTTACTTGATAACATAGATATATGTATGGGCATATATCTAAGTAAAGGTTGTCTGTTGAGATATTACTTTGTGGTTTAACCTTATTGGATTTAGTGAGACCTTGAGGGTCTCGGGGTCCATACTGAGTATCGTTATACTCACCCCTACACGGGCTATGCCTGCACCTCGTTGTGTTGGATGCAGACGACGGACAACGCTGACGGAGGCCGAGTGTATGAGGACTAGACAACACCTGGTTGTGGACCTCACGACGATTCGCTACCCGGAGGAGGTTGACGGATGTGGGAACTGAGGAGTCCATCTGTACCTACCCTTATGGTAGGATTCATGGTGGACAATATAAGAGTTGTGCTATCTATACCTACTCTTCAGGTAGGATCTGTGGTGGACGATCCAGGAGTTGCGTGTCACCTTCTAGCTATTTTGTATTTTACTTGTACTTTACCATTGGGCTTGTATTTCCAGCCCCTTACATTCATCACTACTTTTGTTTTCAGTTTTACTTAGTGTTTACTTCTGCTTGTACTATGGGTGGGTGTGTGTGTTTACATTTCATAAAGGCTAGGCCTTCCATTTTTTCGGGAATTACGCCTTTGGTTCTTGTATCCATCCCCTGGCCTATGGAAGGCGGGCTTGGGGTAGTCATGACATGGGCCCCGAGGATGGGCCGTGAAAATAATCTTTAGTAGTCGATTCCTATTGAAGGGAGATCCATGGACTGAAATTGGACATTATTTGTAAGGTATTTCTATATATATAACCATAATTTGGGGGATCAATTTATTTATCAAAATTTCCCGTTGTTGCATATATGATTTTTGGTGATTCTTGTCTCAAATATTTTAAAACAATATGAGTAGGTGGAAATATTTTTAATAAAACATTACACCCTTATCATTGGGGTGCCACATATTAATATATTTTGGTTTTAGGGATGAAAATCAATGAGTTTAATATGAATTGAAAAGTGATGTAGCTCACGTTATAAGGCTAAGGAACATCAATACTTCTCAAGGACAAAAAATGATATATTGGGTATTTTTTAATGAACTGTGTATTTATGGTTTGTCATATTGAAGTAAAATTTGCACTTTTCAGATGTTGTAATTATGGGTATAATATGGTTGTATTCAACCATGATACCTTATTATAATTTTCTAATTTATTCATTTATCATGGGATGTGACATTCACATTAAGAGTGAAATTTGATAAAATTTTAAGAACAATTTATTTTTGGGAATATTTTCATATTTATAAAATAAATATGAATTATTTATATTTTTCTACCTATAAATATCTCCTAAACAGAGTACTATATTAAAATTACTACTTCATGGTTGAGTCCAAAATTTATTTTTTCATCCACATCGTGTGTAAACATCATTCTTGTTATAGACTTTATGTTCAGCCGTTAAAAATTATTTAACATATTTTTTTCCTCCGCTCCAGATATTTGTATAACCCAATGATATTAATGTATTATTAACCTTATACATTTTAATGTGTTTAATATCTTACTCCATATGCAATACCAAACATAAATAAAATGATGATGTATTTAGAAATAACATTAATGTTTGTGTAGGACCATTGAAACATAAAAATTTATTTAATGGGATTGAATAGGTGTAAACTCTTTATGAAATATATATTTATATATGAAAATTAAATAAATCTTTTAATATGATTGAAGTTCAATTAGATAACCTAAAATTACTAATAATATCATTTATTATTTAATTTCTTTTTCCAAAAAAACTTATTTTAGATACAAATGTAATTTTATTAAAAAATAATATTATTGATAGTAAGTTATATTTTTTCATTAATAATTTATAAAAACCATTTGAATTGGTAAATAATATTAAATAAGAATAAAATAATATATATTATTCAGTGTCTTCCAAAAAATTGTTTTCAATATTTTCTTTATTTTACTCAAAATTTTAATTTATAAATTTTCCAATTTTAATTTTATAATGTAGACATAATGTTTTAATATTGAATAATTATATTTGACTTATATGAAATATTGGGGTTTCTTCTAAAAAAGTATTTTTATTCCAAAAATATTTTTTTTTTGCAAAATTTATATTAGTTATGATTTTATCAATATATCATAATATTCTAGAAATATTAAAAACATGTTATGTAATGAATTATAAAATTATGGATTGGAATTATGAATATTAATTACTTATCTGAACTTAAAAATTTCTATTCATTAATTTTTATATTTATATTAAAGCATTAGTTTAATAAGAAATTGTTTGTGTCCATTTTTGAGAATAAATTGTTTCCAAGATGATTTTCAATTTCTCATTTCTAGAAATTACTATTACCTTTTTTATTTATAAAAATACCTAATATTTCATGGTAATTTATTATTTTAGATATAATTCATTGATATAAATGTTTTCAATTAATTCTATCCCCCATTATGTGTGATAATCATAAATTTAACCTCTTGATGTCATATAAATTTTAATTGATATAATAAATTAAATTTCTTAAAATCATAAGTATTAAAAAAAAAATTGATCTAATTTTTATTTATTTTATAAATATTGATTACTATGGTTCAAAATTAATTATCATGGTAAAATAAAAATAGTTTAAAAGATTAATAGTTAAAAACCCCAACAAACTCAAGGATGTTTCTAAAAACTGTGTTTCAGATGATTTACCTCAGACAAAAACATTACCCTTTTATTTATTATATATATTATCCATGGACCATTCAATATTGACCCAAAATTATTGAAAATGAAAGGGTTACTTAAAAAAGGTCAATTATCTTCACAAATAAAAATATAACACTTCTACGACTATAAGACTCACCTTAAAACAATATTTCTCTATGAAAAACTTCTAAATTCATCCTCAAGGAACCCTTTCCAAATTCAAAATCATGTGGCAACTTTTACATTTTGTAATTGATTATTTTCAAAGGCTTATTCCTAAAATAACATGTCCGCATTGAGAGTGTCCAGTTATTTTTAGTGTTTACTTATTAATTATTAATTTCTACACATTATCTAAAAAAATGAATATAATTTAATCATAATAATTTGTATACATAAATTTAATTATATTAATAAAAATAAATTATTCATTCTGGTAAATTATTTATGAAATATTGAAACCTCGAATGTGTGTACTTGTAGACTACCTCCACCATTGTGTGATGTAGTTCATTTTAAATCACCACATATCATATATGTTATCAACGAAGGTTTTGAGAAATAAATATTTATTCTAGGTAAAAAATCAACTTATTTTTGATCATTATTCAATTACGACCATTTCATCAATTCATGGAGAAATGAGATTGTTAATCGTGCATACAAGCGAACTACTGACTCCACAAATGATTAATTTAATTTATCATCACAACCCATCACTAATGGTCTTTTGAATGTATTTATAAAATAAATTTCATGTTTATAAAATATTCAAAATTATTTATATTTTAATTTATTTTTAAATATATCATCTTAGTAATTCAATCATTATAACATGTAACTATAGCGGTCGTCCTAACTGACTATATATATGATGTTCTAATAATTATATCATAAATGATTTTAAGATGTAATATAATTGTTATATAATAAGATTATGATGTATTTATGAACTTCAATCCTTATGAAATTGCTTTTTAGTATTTAAAATATTTATTAATATATCACATTTCAGTGACTAAAAACATAGAAAACATGTTCATTGTGGTTTCAATTTTCACAAGAAGTATCAATTACATTCCACTAATGAATACATGAATCATATAATCCTTAAAAATAAAAATTATTTTATCATTAATTATCTATTAATTATTACATTAAACATAAAAGTGATAATAAATACGTTTTTCAATAATTATACAAGAAATAGTCAATGAAATTTTCTGCCACATGATAATGAAAATAAATTGGAATATGTTAATATATATGTAATATATAGTCATAAAACAATTAAATGAATTGTACTATATTTTTATTAAGATTATGAGATAATTAATTATTATTTTTACTACAATTATATATTAGTTTAGTCTATAGTCTCTTAAGAGGGAGTGAATAGTTAGATATTTGATACCAAATTCATGTCTTTGAGGCTTGTTTGTTCTTATGAACAAAATATCACTAAAATGTTATTATTATGTATAAATGAGACTATATGCTATGAGAGGGGGCTGAATAAGGTTATGGATATTTTTTTTATAATTATTAATTCCCCATCGGATATTGACCTCTTTATTATAATTTTCACATTGTTGTCTCTATAGTTTTTATATTTTTTTTTTATTCTTTACAAGTTTATTTAATGATGACTCTTATAAAGTAAAGACGAAAATAATTGACAAGGACACATATATTTTTAAATGGTTTAACCTCACTAGTATATGTTTATGGAGGATACAATGGAATACTTCGGTGGAATGAAAAAAACTAAGGCTCGCTGCAAGATTACATGTGTCGGGCTAGATCAATTCTATGACCAGGCTCACTTCCTTTGCAAGGTTTAAAGTCATCTCACTGCATTCACAAGGGTCACTCCCTGAGTCTCTTTATCTATATCACTACTAGTAGAATGAATCACATTATTCCTCTTCATTTTCTCACTGCTATGGAAAGTATCCACTCACAATTTATAAACATGTATGTCACTTCATTAAAATGAATATACACATACTCGAATGTATGTAGATGCTATGTTGAAGCCCAATGTCAATCCATTGATGAAATACACTATTTTATGTACTGTTAGATTATGGAAATATATTTGTTAGAAATATATTATTCCCTATATGGATGTATTTTCTTTTTCCATGAAGCACCTTAAATCCTCTGTGAACTGATTGGCACCGTAAGTCATGAGTGATTTATAGACCACCTACTCTTCCTTAGACTTCACTTCCATCTATGAACCACATTTTCTTCCCCAGATCGCTACTACATAAATGTTAAATATTCATTATGAAAACCATAACTACTTATATGGACCATCTTCCTTCTACATACCTTGCTACTTCTATGGAACTTTTTTCCATTGTGATTTATATAGCCTTGTAAATCTCCATTCATAGAAATTTTTCCAAAAAATAATTCACCCATTTTAGAATCCTCCCTACTGAACCAATTTTTAGATTTCCAAATTATTCATGGGGTGATCTTGTTTTATAATGAAATTATCTCACAATAATTATCATATTAGCCATCCTTATATAGAACAATTGATCTGAAAATCCCTTTAATCCAAACAACACAAATTATCAATGAAGTAAAACCTTCACCATGTATTGTTATGCCATCCTAATAGAGTCTTTCTCTTCTTTTGTATATAATTTCATTAAAAAATTATACACTTTGTGGTAGATTAAATTTATTCCTCATTTTGCAATGACAAACCTCCCATGAACTACAAGGATCCATGAATTTTTTTGGGCTGTGCGTTCAACATACCATTTTTTGTGGTCCTCATATCACTGCTATGTGGAAATTTTCCTTTCCATAATCCCTTCTAAATTCAATATACCATATTTTTTTCCATGAATTGTGCATTGTATTTTAAAAATCAGGAAGCCCTTTTTAGAAAACCATCCTTTTACAATAATAAAATCTATGGTTTGAGGCACAAAATGTGTCAAAAACAAGGAATATTCACCACATTAAAATCTTACATCATAAATACACTACCATACTCATTCACGGTCATCAATAATGGTCAATAAACAAAATAAACCCAAAAATCATTGAGATGAAATCTTCATGTATTTTTTGCCAACAATCTCCCCCAATGGGTTTTTTGACAGCTGTTCGCATTTATATAATTCAATAAATATTCTTATATTATAAAATATAATTCGATTCATTAAATTTATATAGAAATAAATAATTTACTCAACATGCACACTATGCCCACATAATCTATGATCAGCATAAGAAACAAGAATATAATGAGAAGTTCATTAGTGTATCAATTAACTTCATTCCAAAACCACTATTCTACATACATCACAAACCCAAACAGTAATTATATATAAACATTGATCGATCAACTTTAGAATCATAAGATTTAATTGACCCCTAAAACTATTCATCCCCATATGATCTTCTCCCATGTCTTGATGAAGGCATCATTTCCCCATTACAGAACAAAAATTTATCAACCATTGTCAACAAACCTGAATGTCAATTCCTTAAGTTCTACAACAAGGTAATGAAAAACAATCATCATATTAAGAAAACCCATACCTCAAGGAGAGGGTTCCATATTCACACATTTTCTAGTTAGGGTAATCTACTGAACTCTACAGGCTAGTCGATGTCATTAAAATGCTTCATTGGATATTTTTATTTTGAAAAATTCAGCAACAAGTAGTTCTGTAGGCACATAATCCAACATCAAAATCCCTTGTTCAACATTCAAATTGATTTCAATGTGATTTTTACATATGTGAAGAAATGAATTTTAAATGTTTTATAGATCATGAATTATATAAATGGATTATGATCGAAGAAATCACGTCAACTCCCATATAATCAAGATGATGCTTTATCCACAATTACTACATTCATTATTGAGTGGATACATTATATTCCTCTTCATCAGTTCTCAAAAAAATGAACACATTTTTCTTCCTTATCGAAGAAATAAAAAACAATCCAAGATACAATGAACCAACTAATATTGTTTTTTCTATCATCTACTGATCTAATCTGATCTGCATATTCATAACCCAATAAATCGTTATAATATTTTCCATTATATAGATATTTGAAATTAATCATAACGTTCATATATCAATGTATTATTTTTACTACAATATAATTTGTTTCCATGGGATTAAATTGATATTATAATTATTGGAATATAATGAAATAATATATGGTGAAGTTATTGTCAGGTATTGTAGATTGCAAATGAAATTTCTGTATTCTTGTGATGTCAACTGAATTTCATTCTCTATCACATGATAGTTTCATTCAATTAGAAACAATATTTACCTCCTCCATGGAATTGTACATTAAAATTATTCTCAAAACTACTCTAGAATATTTCTATTGTTAAATTAATTTTCCATTCATTCTATTTCTCATAGTATGCTTTATCTGATCTACCAAATATTATTTCATCAGCCTAAAATATAACCATTTTCCTTTGATTACAATCATTGTGGATATAGAGATTGTAATCAAATCCACCATGCTGAAATTCGAGCTTCCTTAAAAAATTTATGTTGTCTTGAATTCCTTTTTATTATTGATTAATTCCACTGATATAATGACTTACTCAAATGAAAATATATATTCTCATATTTTTTAAAGTGAAACCCATATGTCTTAATGATATAAACATATTATCATAGATACCCATTCAGAAATTATTGGTTGAATTCAATTTGGGAAATACTGAACCTTATTTTCACTATTATGTCCATGAATACTCTGATTGTCCCTAGTCTTTCTACATGTGAAATCGTTTCTTCAGAATTGATACCCTCTATCTAAGATTACCCTTTTCACATTAATTGTACTATGTTTCAAATCACATTTAAATATTCAATCATATTATTGTGAAAAACCCCATTTGGTTGAAACAATATTATTATTTGTTGGTATTGGAATGATATCCTTGAATAAATTCTGAATTAAAATGATATAAATCCAATTTATCACATTTTATTCTAATTTCAAATGTTTAATTACTCTTTAGAATTGGTATACCACTTTTTAAAAACACTTTTAATCTTCTATCATATAACCCGGATTTCTCAAAAATAGTCAGCTAATAGAAAATTGTAAGATAAAAATAGATAATAATGAAATACATGAATGTTTGTTCTTTTACCCCAATCATTATTCATGAATATAAAATTTCATCCTTTATATACCATTGAGATAATTCATCAAATTATGAGATAAAATAATCCATTTATGATGGGTATTTCTTCCAGTTGTTATGGAAAATATTAATACCCATAGAAATTCTTATTCTTCAATGTCATTTCTTCACATATGACTGAATGTTTGAGAAAAATATATATATCAATAACATTTTATAGTGGTATCTTCCTTAAATGATATATTCATTTTGTGAATTTTTCTCATTGGAATGAGCCATCGACAAAACCACTAATCTTACTGATTTAGAACACTGTGTTGGTAAAAAGAGATAAATTCAATAACACAATTATAGTCCATTTAACTCTACTACATCCATATATATCAAGTATCCATTAACCATTAAATGCATTAAAGTCATTAGTAAAGATTTATTATTCAACTCTATTAACAGATTTTAATTAGTTCAAATTATATTGAATATCACCTGACAACTTTTCATCTTTTGATTCCACTTTCCCTTGGATTTTATATCCCCTTAAACCTAAAACATGTAAATATTAGTTAATAGATTTTAGACACATAGGTAGAGGGAAAACTCAAGAAGCTACAAGAAGATTAATTTGGTTGATTCGAATGGACCATACCTTTGATACATTCATTTAAATCATTATACTCAATTTCTTTAGGTTACAACTACCAAAACAAATTTAGTTGTTCTGGATGTATGACTAAGCATTCATTACCGACATGTTGAGTCTTCATCTAATATTTGGATTCATTAGGCTTTGAATTTTTCAAAATTTTAGGTTTAATACCATTTGTAGAAATTTTGTTCATTTATTCTCTACCGATATTCCATTTTTTCTGACTTAATCATTGAGTATTTATCATTTCATCTGTCATCTTCTCTTTCTTCTTCAACTAATGGGGGACACATTCTATTCTATAAAATCTCTCCATGTAGAATTTCATTAGAAATTTTCATGGAATTATTTATTCCATTATCTTTTATTACCTATCATAATCCCACCACTATTTGTTGATTGGGGTGATAGTTTTTCTGAATTTACATTCTTCATAACCAAAATTGAATCATCACTTACCTCCTTCATCTAGATTCTTCACATTCTTTCCAATAGAGTAATTGCGAGTGTAATAGAGAAGGTTGTGGGGATTCCATTCATTAATCTCCTAGTGTTTTCTCTAAGGCTGTAAAAATAATTTCCAATATATCACATTATCATCAAATATAGGATTCTTTTTTATACACTTACAATGTTGGGGATCTCCTTATCTGTTCCATTCTATTCCCTATTTCTTCATACTATAGTTTCTTGTATAATTCACATGATTATAACATTTGAAGCATCTTTCACTAAAGCGATGCGTCATTTCATCCTTTCTCCATTGAGATGTTGATGAATTGAGAGTCCTTCTAACAGTGATCTCAGGGGATAATTGACACAATGTCAAGGTGTGTCGCAGCCTTCCATATTAATAGAATTTGACGATTATTTATTTGGAGATATTTTTTTCTTATTATTCATTAATCTTTTGATTATTCACATATTTTCAAATATTTATTTCTTTATAATATGAAATATATTATAATGCATCAAAAAAACATGAAGTATGATAATGAATTCCACAAAAATTAAACATGATATCACTAATTCCAATAAAAACCTTTGTATGTCTATATCCTGTAGATACCAAATTTTTATTATATTTGAAATTTTTTTCAGCTCTCTTCCTATCATGCATGGGAGGGGTATCACTATATCCAATTCCATGCTTCCTCAATCTGGATAGCCTTTGGGATGATAAATTAATTTCAAGCTTTTCCTCTTAAATCTCGTATTATCTTTTATCTCAATATCACCAACCAAAGGATAATCAAATAATAAATGAAGAGAATCCTTCATTTGGAAATTTCCTTTCACGTCATATTTCAAAACTTATTTCTTCACTGATTATAGAACTTCATCCAATTGTTGAATATTAATATCACTAGAATCATGATGAGAATTAGGTTATATCTTTAGATTCTTCCCCTTACTCCTCTTATCATCCAATTCTATGGAGATATTATCCATCATGTTAGATTTCTCCCTTAACTCAAAATTCAGCTGAGCAATAGAATCATTGCAACATGAATTCTCTTTTTGTAGCCTCTTCACCACCTAAACTAGTCCAGATAGTTGGGTTGAAATATCGTAATTTCCTTATTTTAGAATCTAAATTTCATTTGAGTAAATATTTTTTCCCTTTTCAAGAACTTTTAATTATTCTATTTGTGTAGGCATATTTTTCAGTATTTCAATGTGGGAATAATTATTCTCCCTTATATATATAGACACTTCAACCAGCATTTTATTTAATACTTTTATCTTCATGAGTTAAATTTCTTACACATTTGTATAGATATATTTTTATTTAATTCATTCATATAATTTATGATCAAATTTATTTTTTTCATGGAAAACATCAACTTTTTTTATCTTCGAGTTTCATTATAATTAGTAGTTTCATCATCACATTGAATTTTCATGTTTTTCAGTCATTCATGTAGAATCATTGAGTGGGTATATATTTTAACTGTTTAATTCATGAAATCCTTTATTCATTACACTATTGGTGTCATTAAACTGATTGATAATTTTTCCATAGACACTTCCATGCTTATTAATTCCACCTAACTTGTGCTTCTTCTTTATAGTTATTCAATTTTCCATAGAACACAAAGATTAGAGAATATATAAACTTCACATCCAATATTATATAAATCATTTTTATAGAAAAAATTCATAAATGTTATCCTATGCTCTGATACCAATATACAGATCGAAACAGGACCTTGAAACCCTGGGGGGGGGGGGTTATCAAGGAATAGATATTCATTTTGAAATTATTCCCACCCCACTAGATCAGTACCTATTTATTGTAAGGGTCACATTTTTTTCTTTTTAGTGTTCATATTTCTTTTATCCCTTATAATATTATCTGATGATGATGCATGGAATGTAATGAGGTAATGAAAAAATAATTACATATGTATTTTTACTTCGTTGACCCTCACATAGTTACATCCAAGGAGAATACAATGAAAAGTTTTTGATGTACAAAATCCAATAAGGCTCGACAAAAAATTACATGATTTGGGATAGATCACATCTATAGCCAAGATCATTTCCCTTATAAGGATTAGTGTTAGTTCACTACTTTCTCAAGGGTCACTCCCTAAGTCTCTTTCTATGGGTCACTGTTGGTAAAATGGATCACCCTATTCCTCTTCATTTTCTCACCACTCTACAAAGGATCATCCAGTAGTTTATACATTTCTAGGTCCCTTCATTAATATGATTTCATAAATTTTCAATTATCGGTAGATTCCCTATTGAAGTCTCATTTTTAACAATAGATTAAATCCACTTTTCCATGTACTGTTAGTTTGTAGAAATTTCTTTAGAAAACTGTTTTGGTACGTCTATGGCTTCTTTTCTTTTTTGGCGAACAACCAATAATCCTTAGTGACCTGATTTTCACCACGTTTCGTGAGGGATTCCCAGAAAACCCCTTATTCTTTATAAATTTCCTCTTTCCAAGGATCCCCATTTCTTCTGTGGACCACTATTACGTCTGCGGTCCTCTACTACTTCCAAAGACCATCTTCCGTCAATAGACCTATTCTACATCCAAAAACCAGCTTCCTTTGGGAGATATATATCCCCAAAAAACACATTTCCTAGAATTGTTTACAAGAACTAAATCACCATTAATTTAATCCTTCATCAAGAACAACATAATAAAATTCTAAATTTTTCATAGAGTGATGATCTATTGTTCTGAAATTCTCACTCACTAATGATTTTATTAGTGGTCCTTATATATTGAAATATATCCAAAAATCATGCTAATATGAATAACCCAAATCATTTATGAAGTGCATCCTTTACTAGGTATTTCTATGTGGTCCTCATAACATCATTATCCTCTATGATGACTGATGTATTCCACAAATTATACAATGTTTAGAAACATAAATCACATTATAATTCTGAAAATGAAATAACACCAGCGAACATCAAGACTCCCTGAAACAGATTTTTCTATGTGGAGAAGGTACCACTCTTACTGGTCAGTACAGTATTGCTCGGCTGAAATCTATATTTTTTTTAAATTTTTTTCACACATTCACATAACTCTTTTTGTGGTCCCAAAACTATGCTTCATGTTTTTAAAATCATGAACCACATTTCCTAAAACCATTTGTTTCCAAAAAATGACTCTTCATTTTGAGGCCCCATAAGTTGGAAGACAATGGGAAACTATACCTCTATAAAAACTTACATCAGCAATAACCAACCATACTCATTCCTAGTCGTCTTTAATTATTGACAAATAGAATCAAACTGAAAAAACTGAGATAAATCCTTGAGTGATTTTTTCTCTAAATTTTTAAATATTATCTATTTCTGATACTATATCATGAGTTATATTTTAATCATATTATTTTATGTTTAATTAAATTTCCTCTCTTTCAATCAGTTTTAAATAAAATGTTGAAATTTCATTAAGGGGATTCATGGTCTCAATTATGATTCTATATTACATGTTACATATCATGATATATTATTTAATTTTAAGGATTTCAATTTATATTTTATCCCATGATTATTCTATTATTTAATTATAGATATTAATTAGAACAAAATATTTTGAATAAATTTCTTTTAATAAAATATGATTGAAGTAAGGTGTTAACCCATTCTTAAGATTATTTTGTTAACCTTATTTTTATTCAAATAGTGATAATAATTCACATTTACTTATTTCATATAATATTGGTATATTATTCCATTTTATTTCATTATGAGTTATTCTACCGTGGTTAATTTTTTTAACACACAAACCCCTTTTCATCGAATCCATGATTCATATAGTATGTTTCCCCTAAGAAATTTTGATAAATTAAAACCTAAGTCATTAATTTGAAATGTTTTTTATATTGATATTTTATTTTCCTTGAATAGGTTCTCCCAAACTATTCTTTTATGATATTTTATTTTCACTAACATTATGGGGAAAATATATTTGTAAAACAATGTTAATTTTTCACACTTTTTATAATTTGATTTTTAAAAAATTGTGATGTTTTAAGATATTAAAAATATTTTATATTTCCATTAGATATTATTTATTTTACACTCCTCTATTTTAAAATAGAAACATTATTTTACTTCACTAAAAAATTAATAATCATTAATTTTTTTTAAATATATTGGGATTCAATGAATTTTCACTTTCTCATTGGAAAAATAAACTATTAGAATATACATGTAACTTTGTCTTTTACTTTAATGATAAAAATGTTTCTTAAAACCTCATATATATTTTTTAATTACATTTACCATTTAATTTTCAAATGGAATTTCTCGAATTTTTTTTATGTTTCATTATTTATACTATAATACTATTTTATCTTTTGGAGGGTAATAAACACATTGTACCAAAAAAAACCCAATTCTTGATCCCTTCATGGGTAGCATCATTCAAGACTTATTTTCAATTGATTTTTTTTCTCTTTTGAAATACATCATGATTTTTGTTTACACATAATATATTCTTTCTTGTAAACATCAAACTAACTTATATATATGGATTATTATCATTTTATTCCACTAATTACTCAAATGTAAACACATTTCTCCCTAAGGTGTGAGTGTAAAACATTTAATAATTCCGAATGCATTATTTGGTTAAGGCATATAGATTCAGTTGTTTTATTTATTTGTATGTGCAATATATTGGACTTAGTAAGTGACAGAAATGGCCCTCTATAGGCTCTCGATGCATTGGTAGGACTCATGAGTTAAACTTGATAAGATATTCTACACGTCCTTGATTATTTATAATTATCCTTAGTTGCAGCCTTGATGATATTATATTCATGGAAATAATACATGATAGTAATCGATTTTTGTAATGAATCCTTGATGGTATGTTTTAGAGGTCTGACATTATTATTTCCAAAATTATGAATTTATTTATTGAAATTACATGTGATTATTTTATTAGGAGAATATCTATAGTTGATATTAATTATAATGTGATTATTTATATGAAATTATTTTATCATAATTTATTCATTTAGTATTATTTTCAATTTATTGATTTAATGGAATGTTTTTCAGTTATTTACATTATGAAAATTATGCCATATTTATTCGTAGTATTATTTTTACACTTACCCTTAATGAGGATTTGATATCACCATTTTCATATGTTTTATTTTTCCGAAAATACCAGAATGTGATAAATGATATATTATTCAGGATTGTTATATGGAGATAATAGTGTTCTCAAATAAAATGATTTCTGTATTTTATGTTATAAATAAAATTTTATTTTCATTTAAGTATATTGTTTTATAAATTTAGTAATCAATTTGGTTCTCTGGGATGAATTTTTTGTGTATCTTATTCAAATGTAATGAATTATGACCCCAACTCCAGGTTAATGTGTCTTCATAGTTACAATTAGACCATTTTTAGTATAAATATTGGGAAATTTTTTTAAACAACCATAGATTATAGAAAAAACGTTATGATATAATTTTGATATATATCTGAAAAACCATGTTTATAACATAGAGATTAGTTATAACTAAATATTATATTTATTGTACATATTAATTTTTTTTGAGATTATACATTATGTTTCAAAATGTTATGTTTTAATTTATTGTAAATCATTTTCTAGAAATGGTGAATAGTGGAATGAATGAGAAAAAGTTCAATGATTGTAGGGATTTCCCTTATAATAAATGTAATGATGCTGGAGTTGGAGTGACATTTGTAGATGATAAAATTATATCTATATATTGATAGTTGATTTAGGTTATGAGAAATAACCTTACTCAAATAGAACAACCTACTGATCCATAATGTAGTCAAACAATACTAGATGTCTTGGTGTAACAAAAAACACCATCATTCAGTGGGATGAAAAATAAATTAATAGTTGATAAATGTATAAGTTCTACAAAAAAATATATTTCCCACTATGGGAGGTAATGGAATGGATAATGTTTTTTCATGACCGGTCACCCAAGGAACGTGTTGCGACTACCCCAAGCCCACCTCTCAATGGATAGGGGTGAGAACTAGAACCAAAATGCAATAACCTATATGAGGGAGGCATTTTCCAAATACATGTAACCACACACACTCACAACCCCCACCCACAATGCTGAATGGAAAAACACGTATGCCTCTATGATAACAATTGAATGTATAATGTAATTGCCCAATGTAAATAGGCTATAATAAAATCCCAAAAAGGAATGATGAAAATAAAATAGTATAGTTGTATTTGAAAATAAATTCCTGGAAAAACCTACCTGATGGGTAGGTGTAGAGTAGCTTCGTCAAGATTTTGGACTATGCCACGTCTGTCAGATCTCTTTGGGCACTGCCTGGTCCAGGAAAAATGACGTCTCTGTCAAAGCATCGATCTTCTACACTAGAAATGACATGTTATAGTGAATCCCATGTAAGGGTGAGTAACATAATATTTAATAGGGACCCCAAACCACAAAAAAGGATACAATTGAAAATTACACATGAAGTAATGGATAGGTGACAAAGGTATATCAGAAAATATAGAAAGAAGGATTATTATTCAAAATGAAGAATAATTATTACTCTAGAGGGACTCATCCCCGAGGATTCCATATAGTTTTTCAAGCCACTAAGGTCTACTTGTCTTTCAGGACACTCAGGTCTATTTGGATACTCTTTTGTTTGGCCACCCAGGTTCTCGCGACTATTTGTCTCTCGGGCCACACAGTTCTACATGGAAACTCGCCTCTTGATGATAAAAATATATCCTAAAACCACATATATGTTTTTAATTCCATTTACCTTTTCATTTTAAAATGTATTTTTCCTAATTGGTTTTATATTTTATTATTTATAATCTAATAGTTTTTTATCTTTTGGAGGGTAATGAATGCAATGTACCAAAAAACCAAAATCTTGATCCCTTCATGGGTAGCATCATTCAAGCCTTATTTTCTATGTATTTTTTCATCTCTTTTAAAATCCATCATGAATTTTTTTACACTTCATATATTCTCTCTTTAAAAAATGAAAATAACTTATATATATAGATTATTATCATGTTATTGCATTATTTACTCAACTATAAACACATTTCTCTCTACGGTGTGAATGTACAATTTCTAATAATTTAAAATGAATTATTTTGTTAAGGCATGTCAATTTTGTTGTTTTATTTATTTTTATGTAGAATATATTGGACTTAGTAAGTGAGAGACGTGGCCCGTTATAGGCTCTCGATGCATTGGTAGGACACATGAGTCAAACAAGATAAGATATTTTATAAGTCCTTGACAATTTATTATAATCATTAGTTGTAGCCTTGATGATATTAGATTAATGTAAAAAAGACATGATAATATTCAATTTTTGGAATGAATCCTTGATGGTATTTTTTAGTGGTTTGACAATATTCATTCAATAATTATGAATTTATTTATTGAAATTACATGTGATTATTTGATTTGAAGAATATCTATAGTTGATATTAATTATCATGTGAATATTTATATGAAATTATTTTATCATTATTTATTCATTCCATATTATTTTCAATTTATTGATTTAATGGAATGTTTTTCAGTTATTTACATTAAGAAAATTAGGCCATATTTATTTATAGCTTTAGTTTTCCTATATCATTTAATGATGATTTTATATCACCCCTTTCATATGTTTTATTTTTCCTGAAATAAAATAATGTGATAAATGATATATTATCCAGGGTTGTTCTAAGGAGATAATAGTGTTCTCAAAGAAAACTATTTCTTTATTTTATTTTTTAAATTAAATTTTAATTTCATGTAAGTATATTGTTTTACACAATGAGTAAATATATTGGTTCTTTGGGATAAAAGTTTTGTTTACCTTATTAAAATGTAATGAACTATGCCCCCAACTCTAGGCTACCATGTCTTCTTAGTTACATTTAAAAAAAATTAGTATAATTATTGGGAAATTTTTTAATACAAGAATAGATTTTAGAAAAAAACCCTATGATATATTTTTTATATATATCCTAAAAACAATTTTAATAAGATAGAGGATAGTTATACCTAAACATTTTATTTATCTAACATGTTAAAATGTTTGAGAATATATATTATGTTTCAAAATGATAAGCTTTACTTTATTTTAAACGATTTTATAGAAATGGGGAATAATGGAATAAATCGAAAAAATTTCAATTATTGAAAGGATTTCCCTTATAAAAACATAATGATGTTGGCGTTGGAGAGACATCTGGAGTTGATAAAATTATATATATATTGTGACAGATGATTTAGATTATGAGAAATAACCTTACTAGTATAGAACAAACTACCGATCCAAAATGTAGTGCCAGAATACTAGATGGCTTGATGTAACTAAAAACACCATCATTCAGTGGGATAAAAAATACATTTATTGTTCAGAAATGTATAAGTTCCACAAATAATATATTTCTCACTATCGGAGGTAATGAAAGGGAGATTGTTTTTGTCATAACCCATCCCCCAAGGCACATGTCATGGACTCCACAATCCCACCTCACAATGGACAGGGGGTGACAACTAGAACCAATGGAAATAACATACATGAGGGAGGCATTTCAAAGTACATGTGATCACACACACTCACAACCCCCACCCACAAAGCTGAATGGAGAAACATGTATTTCTCTAAGATAAAAAATTGAGGTATAAAGTAATGGCTGGGAGAAAAAGAGTCGTACGAACATGGGTGGCCCAAATAGTTTGCATGTTATGATTGTTTTATAGAAAAGGGGCCGGTTTGGTACGATTTCATCCCAACCTGATCAGACTAACCTGACCCGACCCAGCCAAGGGCCCACTGACCCATTTTGGGTTCAACATGACCAAGATCAAACCCAGTTTATGACTCAGCCAATTGGGGTGACCCATCTCATTCTCAGCCCACTATGATTAGGCCAACATTCTTGATCGAGACACATCATGCATGCCACTCCCCCCCCCATCACCTCGTGGGTCGGTGCAGGGTGACCACCGCCACGTTCCAGCTGGTCCACGACCTTCTAGCCATGTAGAGCAGCACTACCTCCATATCCCTGTGAGATATTGCTGGCCCACCCCCAATCCCACTAGCCACCACATCATGGCGTCACACCATCGTTGCACACTGGTGGTGTCTTCCGTGGGCCACTGGTTCTGCTCCGGTGGTCTTATTACTAAACTGCAAGTGTCCTTGAAATTATCTATTTTTCACAATCCCTACTTCAGCCTCATAGTTTTCTTTTCTTAAATCTAGGGGTTTAGTTATGAATATAACAATAACATCCATAACATAGGAATCAAAGCCTTATTCGTGTCTGAATGAACCCTCCACGTTAGAATTGATATGATTTGGGGAGATGATTTCAACGAATTCTTTCATGGAAAATCCAAATTCAAATCCCCAAATAAAAACCCTCCCATAAAATCCCACATGGTCTGTGAATCATTATATTAATCAAAGGATTCACTTTTGTTAGGTATATTTTAAAACATTGAATGAAATTTAATCATGGCACCCTACCTAAAATAGGATCATTCATTTGTGATGATTGCTGCCATTACTTTTGTTGTTCCATGATTCATCATTGGTGGTCATTTGCTGAGCTTTTTTCACCAATTCCAAAACTCCAATGGTTCAGAGTGATTCTCCAATGCCCCAATGATCCCGTATTCGATTAACACATTATATGGGGAAAACACATTTCACCATTTTTTATATTAATTAATTTATAAAACAACATTTCATTTTAGTAGAAAATAAAATTCAAAATTCAAATAAAATAAACTATATTTTTATTTTATTTTATTGTCTATAAGAAAATTATTTTATAAAATTCCCTTAAAAGTTCCCAAATTAATCTTTTTTCAATTGACCTATGCTTGTTGATATTCAGACCATTCCATGGAAATTTCCTCATTTCAGACACAATAATGTCCTCATATGTTTAATTCAAAAACCTGTTTAGTAGTTTTCAAAACCAATCACTTGCACTATTTTTAATAACATTTAAAAAGATTAAACAATTGTCCTAGGATCACTAGGAAATAGAATCGAGTTCCGTTTGAGCACCAGGTCTTGAAATTATCACATATAATTAATAAAATTACATGGAATTTTGGGATGTTACCTTACCCCCACCATTAATGAATTAGATACACGTAAGGAAAAACAAAGTCTAAACAAACAAATTGGTGTACTGAACATGGATACGCGAATCTCGCCCCCAAGTGATCTCCTCGACATTACCATGATTCCATCCAACAAGAACCATTAGAATCAACCATCCATGAAGGCCCCAATCATGTCGATACACAATATGTATCAAAAACTCTACAAACATTGCCCCATCATCAATTTCCAACTCACAATTCAATGTTGTGTGAAAGATCATGAAAATACCTCCCCAGATATTATACGCAGAAGTCATTAGGCATCCGATGAATATATGGGGGGATATCTAGGAAGTATTCCACCTCGATAACATTGCTCAGAATCTAACAAGGGATTATTAATCTCGGAGAGAACATGATGCCTTGGACAAATCCCCCCAATCCCTGCTGAGGTGAGTCCCCGAGAAACACCTGTTCTCACTCCATGAGCTTCAAGAACCAATGAACTCAATCAGCATAAGATTTCCACATGTTCTATGTAGTCCTCATCTGCTCTTGAAGAACATATGCCTTCTCAGTTTTAGCCTATACCAACATTGGACCCCTAAGTGCCGACACCCCTGGGTCTATCCAGCATAACATTGGTCTATATAGTCACCCATAAAGTGCCTCAAATGTTTCCATACCAATGGTGGAGTGGTAGATGTTGTTGTATAAAAACTCCACCAATGGTTGATGATCCTCAAACTGTACCTGAAGTCCAAAATACAAGAATGAATCAAGTCATATAAAACCATGATATTCCTCTCCATCTAACCATCTATGTTAGGGTGAAAACTTATGCTCAAACAAAGGTGAGTATCAACCACCTCCTGTAGTCCCTTCCACATACGAGATGTAAAACACTTGTATTAATCTGAGACTATAATCAATGGGACCCCATGGAGTCGAAATATCTAATACATGTTGAGGCATCTAAATCCCTCTACAAAACCCTTCTCATGGGCGGTTAGTAAGTGGGATTACTGGGTGAGATAGTCCAAAATCATATATATAGAATCATGTCCCCTAGTTTTATAGGGTAAACCCATAAAAATTACATTGAGATAGCATACCACTTCCACTCTAGTACCTAAAGTGGTTGAGTCAAGCATGCTAGAACCTGATTCTCATCCTTCACTTTCTGAACACTGTGTATCAAGACCCGACATTTTCCTCTTCTTTCTCTATCCCCAACCACTATTATTCAAATCACAGGTCCTAGTACATATTCTTCACTCATGGATGTACCGCCAATGGGGATTTGGGGAACTCCTTCAGAACCTACTCATGTGAAAACACTAGAACAACAACGTGTCCTCTGAAAATGTTGATGTGTTACCCACCTATCAAATATCCATCATTTCTTTCCTTGAGAATAACTGAGCACATCGGGCCTCATAGCCATCATCCATACTTTTTTCCTCCCCAACTCCCCATAAGAGTGTGGTAGTGATTGAAATCGACAGATGATATGTTGCTCTATAATCATCCACAAAGTATACCTGCATTGCAGATAAATTCTCTAATGCCTCACTCTGGGACTATAAACTGAATCTCCTCCAGTTCGTGTTCCCTACCACGTAACTTTTCCCAGGTGTTTAGAAAATATCTATGTCATAGTCTTGAATGAATAATAGCCACCATTTCTTCCTCATGTTCAGGTCCTTCTGAGAGAAGATATAACATGCACTTTTGTTATCAGGGTATATGGTAAACTACTCAACCATCAAGTAGTGTCACCACATCTTCAATGAAAAGACCATTGCTGATAACTCCAGGTTGTGAGTTGAGTAGTTCTTTACATGATACCACAACTGTCGTGAACTGTATGAGACCACTACATGTCCCATCATCAGAAAAAAAAATCAGTATAGTCTTTGATGAGTCACAGAAAACTACATACCAATCTTCCTCCTCTTGTAATCAAAATGG
Source organism: Viscum album (assembly GCA_963277665.1). NCBI lineage: Eukaryota > Viridiplantae > Streptophyta > Magnoliopsida > Santalales > Viscaceae > Viscum > Viscum album. The sequence continues at coordinate 780,660,720 of OY728158.1, forward strand.
CCATACTGACATATAAAGGTTGTCTTCAGTACATCCTCATTCTTAAAAATAAGACAATGATAGCCTAATCAATTATCTATCTTTGAGAAACATCTCTCTCCATTTAACTTATTGAAGAGGTCATCGGTCATTGGCATCATATAATGTTTCCTCACAGTCACCTAGTTCAGGCACAGAAAGCCCATGCACAACCTCAAAATCATATCTTCCTTCTTGGAAAACAATATTGGGGATGACAAATGGAAACACTAGTCCCCACAAATACCTTATCCTATATGTCCTTGAGCTTTAACCTCAACTCAAAATGTATTGTGGGAGACAACCGATATGATGATGTGAATATCGATGGCATCCAGGTTTAGATGTCAATGTAGAAGTCTACCTCTCTGCGAGTAGGCAATCATGGATCATATTCTAGAAATAGTTCTTCGTACTAGTGCACCACTATAAGAATATAAGGACTCTTCACATCCCCCACACTGAGGGTGATGCAAGAAAACTGGTGAGTAATAAAAAACATCCATCTCTGGGAACATCTATCCCATGCTTCAAAAGTTCTATTCTCATTAGTGAAGAAAACCCTTGTCCCATCCTCATAGACACGTAGCACTGTACCCCTATGATAGTCAATCTGAGAAATAAGTTTGGATAACTATTCCATACCCAATTGACATCGTAACGCATCAACACTACTACTACGAGATCACATCCAAAGTCACGCCTCCTCGAGTAATCTCACACTCCAACTAGAAGTTTTTAATTATAGAATACCATCTTGGGGAAGTATTTAACCTTATGGATTGATCCAAAAATTCCCCTGGAATATCTGAGCTCTAAAAAATGTCTGTATAAAAAATTGGCTGACTTGAGAATGTGTCTATAAGAACTGAATCTATGGTAGGGAAGCTACCAATCATATTTAAATCAGCTCAACAAGTCCGTGGTCATAGGCCTCCATTGCCTATAATTGGATTCTACCTAGTACAGCTACTCCCCAAGGCAATGGTGGACCACCTAGGGGTGGTGGTTTTAGAATATCAAACCTTAGTTCACTACTTGCTGCTCTTTTAGCTCTCATTCCACATTCACCTCCCAACATACCTCCTCGCTCAATCCTCTGCCTTTAACTTGGTGGTCCCTCAACTGTATACCAGTCATTTGAGCAGAGAGTCAAGAAATAATGATCCATGTTCCCATGTCTTTGACATGATTGGAAGATTATACTCCTCTAAGTACTCACTCTATCTTGGGTGTTTCATACTCTCGATCTTAAATCATGGGTTCGGTCTCCAAAACACCCGGTCTACTTGGTCCCGCGTGTCTGCTGCTTGCTACACATAGATGATGATATTGCCTCCCGTTGTCTAAAGGTAGCTCATACTACATGATCAATCTCTTCCATGAAGCTCCCCATGAGTTGGGATTTTCGTAGCACCCCATCCTGATTAGGGTTGATAAGTTATACCATGGACACACTGTTCTTTGGATGTAGTCCATGCTCAAAAGATTGAGTCCTACAAAAGGGTCTCACACCATGTCTGTGACGTTGAAAGAAAGCAATGGGAATCTCACTGAGCACTCTTCCGCTATAATTCCACCATGTTGTTGGTGTAGTAGCTCTTGACATGTGCACTGAGCGCAACGTCGCAGGGAATAAATCCTCTCAGAAGAGGAAATCAAGTTTGTCCATGTCATGGTCTCCTCGTCATTTTTCTGGATCATAAACCCCACAATAGATTAACAGAGACCTGATGAAGGCTTACTACTAATATCACCTTCTAGTAGAGAGTTATCCTTGTTACTCGAAAGAATCATTCAACAACCTTGAGCAAAACCTGTTACACATAGGGTTCATTATCACCCATGAAACGAGGAGGACAATGCCTCAGGAACTCGTGTAAGTCATTGAGACCATGAGTGTCATATACCAATAGTGCCCGTAGAAACTATAGACCAATGGGTAGTATAAATGCTGGGTAACCTCCTGATGTGGCCATCTCTAGTACAAGTACCTATACTAATGCCCCATCACTGGGGGTATTATCCATGTGCTTGTGCACTAGAGTTCATATAAGCTATAAGTGTGGCGGCATCCTGAAGGAGATGAAGATGTACCATGGTCACGAGGTTATACCTGGTGACCAAACTAATGTACATGAGGAAACACTCAAAATCATATATGATGCATGCAACCAATGGTTTCATATACCGAGATGGAATGTAGAATTCAGGGTTGTGATGTACAGATACATCAGTTGCCACAACAACAATGGAATCCTTGAGTATGAAACTCAAACTCAAGACATTCAAATCTGTTTCCAAAAAAGCCATATACTATACGTCTTTAATGTAGAACTGACAGCCCTCTGATACTAATTTTTCATGACCCATCCCTCAGGGCCCATTTCCTAAATACCCCAAGCCTTCCTACCAAAGGCCAATGGATAGTGAATAGCACCAATGGAAATAACCTACACGTGGGATGTATTTTCCAAGTACCTATACACATAAACCATCATAACCCCAATGCAAAAAATTGAAAAGAAAAACATGTAATCCACAAAGACAACTACTAAGTGTATAAAGTAAAAGATGAAAGCAATGGGGCCATATTTCAAGCCCACAAAAGACAATATAATATAATAATGTTCAAAGGTCTCTGAAAATGAATCCAAGAAAAAATATACCTAAAGGGTAGGTGTAGAGTAGCTGCTGGAAGTTGTAGGAGTACGCCTCATATGTCAGATATCACTGGGCACCACCAAGTTCTCGACCACCATGGTCTCTATCAAAGCATTGGTTGTCTTCACAAGACATGACACATGCGGGCGAAGCCCGTGCTAGGGTGAGTAACACAATACTCAATAGGGACCACAAACCACAAAGAATGACCACAAAGGAAATGTACACACAATGTAATGGACTGCTCAATCATGTATAACATAAAATATAGAAAGTATAATTATTAGTCATAAAGATAAAAAATAACTAATGAGGTAATCATACATGATGAGTAACTAAAGTATTTCTAGCCACTAAGGGCTTCTCATCTATTGGGCCAATGAGGTTTGATCGGAAACTCATCGACCAAGAATCCTAGGTCTGTAAGGCTATTCGTCTGTTCGGACGCATAGTTCTGCATGACTTCTTATCCTCCAAGACAATGATGTCTTCTTATCTAATCATATAATTGGACCCATAATTTTTTATTACTACTCATCTACCGGGGTACATAAGACATAAGGACTACTCATCTTCCATTTCACTATTGTCTGCTCAACCCTACCTTCTCGTTACATCCAGTAACATGATTCCCGCTCAGAGTGTTCTTTATTCTGAGAGAATATATTCCTCAATCCATCATTTATATATTGACCTCCATGGAATCTCATTTTGAGTATTTCAAATTTCTTGTCCCATTGTAAGGGTCCAAAAAATGAAAACAGCTTGTCAATCAAATTTACATTCTGCATGTTATGAACATTTTTCTGAAAAGGGGCACTTTGGGTTTGGTTCTGTACCGACCCGGTCGGATCGGATCAATCCAACCCAGCCTAAGGACCGCCTACGCGACCATGGTGTGACCCGACCAAGATCAAACCCTATATGGGGGTGTCATGAACTAAAGGGGTCGATGGTCCATCCAAATGGGCGCACCAACCTGCTGGGCTGCCGCAGCTCAAGCCAGTTAGGAATACATGCCTCCTACCTAGCCTACTACGAGTGGCTAAATTGGCCTAGCTGAGATACGGCCGATGAATATTTCATTCATTAAACAAAATTTCTGTAATGATGCAACAAAATTCAAAAATCAAATAATATAAATTAAAAGATTATTTAATTTTATTTAATTTAAATAATTATTTTATCCAATTACCATAAAATTATGAAAATAAACGTTTTTTCATTAGCCCACGATGGTCGATGTTAGGTCCTTTCTTCAATAATGTCTTTTTTCGGTATACAATAGTGCCCTAAAAATTTTATTCTAGAGAACCATTTTTTCGATTCTAAAACCACTCACATGCACTATTTTAAATAATCATAACAAATTTCGATCAATAGTTTTGCGCCCACTAGGCCATCAGATAATGTTCTATCTAAGAGTATGGTCTTTCAATAATATCATATAATTAAAAAAACATTTAAATGGTATTCTAGGATATTAATTTTTTCCTGGATGTGTATTATCTCTTAGGAGATGAGGATCATTTTTGGTCATTGATTGAAAATGCTAATGATGTAGAGGAAATATAAAACATGTAATAGAATGATTTTAAGTTACTTTTCATAGAAAAGTACTTTGCTCATGAACATAGAGATGATATAGAGAAAAAAATTTTGAGTTTGAGAGAAAAGAAGGCTGATAATGTTGATAATCATGATGAGATCTTTTCAATGATATAATTGATACCGAGGACTATATATGTAACACCATACTATTTTGGGATATAATTTTTGTGTTTTAATATAATATTATAATATTAATAATTTATTGAAATAATGAATATATATTTTTTATATTAAATCACCATGTCAATCATTTTTTTTCACATGACACTAACTGTGTTTTCCATACATGTAACACCGATTTAGGGTATACCAAACGTAGCACCATGTGTATATGAAGAATCAGTTTATTGTTATAATGACATAAATGAGATAATTAAAACCTAGATGATAAAAGTAGTCATATTCATAAAAATAACATCATTTTAAATAATTTTAATAATTATTATATATATATGAAACATATTAATAACTTATGATATTTGTTTTTTAATGTCATTATATGTTTAAAAATATTATTTTCTCCAATGAACTGCTTTCAATGTCCTTCTGTGAAAAATAATAAAATTAATTTTTGAAACATTACGATATAAAATTTGAAATAATAAACTTAATTTTTTTATTTATAATGTAAAAATTTTCCTAGGTATAATTTTTTGGGTTTTTTCTTATAAACCTCATATTTAGAGGAATATAGAAAACTATGAGATTTTAATGTAAAAAATTATTTTATATATAATTTATAAATGATGATAAATTATAATTCTATTTCATTTAAATTTTTCATTATATCATATATTTATATATTAATTTTACTAAGGTCAATGGAATTGATTTCTATTTGAAATTTTGTATAAAAACATAGAAAACATGTGGTAATTTTTTGCTTTAAAAACCTACAATGTTATCCCAATAGTGAGATTATTTTATATTAATTTCCTCAAATAATGTGATTATATTTTGTACAAATGGATTAATTTTTTTAATAATCATAATTTATAATTTATAATAATGTTAAATTATTTTTTTGCCCAAACATATTTGTGAAATTTATTAATATAATAACAATGATTAAGAAAAAAAGAAGGTTAACAATGAACTAATTCTTAATATTAAGACCCAAAAGGAATAGAAACTTATACAAATCTCATGAGATATATATTAAAAGGCCATTAAACATTCATTATTCAGTTTGGTTTATTTTTTATGATTTTTTATGATTTTTTTAATGTAGAGACGTGGGTACGCCTAACTTGTTTTCATAAATGCCAAGTGTTTCCTTTCCCTTCAATACAAATGACCACCCACTCTCACTCTTCTTCACCCCTACCAAAAAAAATAGAATATGAAAATATCTATCAAATATAGTTTCCAACATACCTAAATTACTCCATGAAGAAAAAGTTTTTGTTTAATTAAATCCAAAGACGAGATTTGGCACAATCTAAAAGGAGTTACTAGATAAAGAGGCAATACATTATATCAAGTTCATTTCATAAAATTTATTTTTTAACCCCCTCTATTGTATTTATTCCATTATTTAAAAGAAAAAACATGTATCCTAAACATATTATGATGTTTTTATGATATGGTTTCAACCTACACATACACAAACCTCCATCTAATTGGTAATGAACGTACAGTTTATGTGTACAATGAACTACTGCCTCAAAAAACGTTGATTGTTCCTTATTACATTACCATATATCATGTGGATAATTAGTATTGAAACCTTATATATGTTATATATATGATATTTATAATTTATTTACACTTATTTAATCCTTTTACAACATGTATCATTATACATTCCATTTGGTGTGAATACAATAACTTCCTTTGATGAAGTGTCGACTACCACCCCTTCAAAGCGATGTGATTCATTCACAGACTATATGGAATGTATAAAAGATATTTTGAGTGAAACTATATAATATATATAACAATATATGCATAATATAATGTTATTATATACATATATAAATATAAATATATTTCATTTATATACATTCTATCAATATGTCAATAAAATAGAAACAACATTCACGCATACGTATGTCCTACAATCTCTATGAACCATGTTCTACATTTCATTCTTATATAGATTATTATTATAAAAATTTACTTAATATTAATGATATTTATTTATTTTTTAATTTTTAAAATCATGATATATGATCATGGAACAATGATACAACAAATTATGACATATGAAAAAAACGAAAGAGAATATCACGCAATGCATAACCATAACATATAATTGCCTTTACGAGGGTAATATAAAATCATAATCATACCATATATTGAATTATATATAATATTATAATTATTTAAAATATGTATAATAAACATATATTTATAATATAAAGGGATATTATGAGTACTAAGAAAGTCAATACACAAGGTATGGGGTTTTCATCTATGTTTTAATTTCTTTAAGATAGATGCTTTATTCACCATGAATTATTATTTTATAATGTATATAATACACGTGGATAAATTATAATTTTATAATATTTATATTTATGTGTAATTAAATATCCATTTTATGATATTAATTTCATGGGGTTCATGTTTTAGGACCATCTAAATCAATAATACAATTTATCCCAATTTTCTTTCTTTTAGGAAAATGAAATGTTATGCACCTATATTTTCCATGATGTGTATATAATGAATTTTGAATTTTATATCGTGAATCCTATAAATTTCATGATATATTTTTCTTTATTTAATTTCTTGTGGTTGATGTTAGAAATATACCAAGGGGTAAGAGTTAATTGAAACAATCTCATCGCTTTTCAAGATTATTTATGATTAGAATTAGTTTCATAATACCTTATGATGCATCTCTAAAGAAAATCATAATTTTTGTTATCCTATTGTTATTTTTTATATATTATTGTATTTATACCAATTCACCAACTCTTTGGTACCTATATATTTATGAAATAGTTTTCATTAAAGCTTATCTTTAACCTCCATTTAATAAGAAATTTTGGTTTCCTAAATCCATGTTTTACAAAAAAATGTTCTAAAATATATGATAATATTATTATATGACAATAAAATGAAATTTATATAAATGTTTTAATTTTTAAACAAAAGTGTTCTTTATACATAATAGAATCTTTATTCAATTTTCTGTTCAAGGCTGTAAGATACCATATCATCGTTAAGGTATGTTTTCATTTACATTTCAGTTTAAGTTCATTATTATGGTTAAATAAGTGTTTTAACAATTTCATGTGAATACTCATGGGGTGTTATAGAGGTTCATAACATTAATGAGGATAAAAAAGTGGGTTTTGGAAATGTCGTATGGTTTGTTCCTGGCTTCTGCGAACCATGAAGAATTCCCAGGTAACTATGCGAGGGGGCTGTTTTCAGAGAGTATCACCTACACATTTAGATAATGGTTTGTAAAACCATGCTGGTAAACCATGTGAACGAGTATTTTTTTAAAGATAAAAAATATCCCATTACAGTATTTTATGTTCCAAACCATGATTTATCCTCCTTCTTCTAGATTATACTCTAGTGATGAGTCATTATTCTATGGTCTTCCAAGAGGTGTTTCTCTTTAAATCCTAGGTTATTTGGAGTGCAGTTTGTTGCAAATTGAAGATACTGGTAAGAAAATATCCTCCTTACTTATTGTTTTTGTTATTATTATCTCCTTTTCTGTATCTCCTATTAAATCTCTAAAACCCTTTATTTTTAGTGATTTTTAGGTTGAGTCTTCAATATTGTGTCAAATTGTGATCTAAGGCTTTGATTTGGAGTGTGTTCTCCAACAGAATCAAGGTAGGGGGTCTAAAAGTTTTATCAGATGGTTATTCAGTGATTTTTTCATTTAGGGTTTCATTATTGTTTCTTTTTCGTATGTGTTCTTGATTCCATTAACAACATGTATTGTATTGGGTGTCTAAATGATTAATTGAACCATTCGTAACCCCCATGGGTTATAAGGAGGTTGAATTACCAAATTAGGGCCTCCCATTGGATGTGTCGACACTCACAATTGGGATAATAGAAATTTATGTTTTGAAAATGACTCAGACTGATTTTGAGACATAGATAGTAGGTTAATTAGTTTATATAATGAGTTATAATGGATGGTGTCTAGTGTGATTAATGCTATGGAATTTTTTCGTTGAGATTTAAATAGGATAAATCGGATCAATGTGAATATAATAAAGAATCGAGTTTACACTGGAATATACATGGTGAGATAAAAATGGGACCTGGGAAATGGGGCTACATGTTAAAGTGATATAAATGATTAATGTGTTAATGGATTTTGTCATATTGTTAATTTACCATTTACTAATATTGTTGTGATGTTGAAAATGATATCGGCTAATTATGTTGTGATGTGGTTAATTGTGGTGAATTACAAATAATCATGTGCATATGGATTGGTATATTGGGGTGTAGAATTGAGGTTCTATGACCACATGTTATGTTCAACTGAAGATCAAAATCCACCCCTAAATGCACAGGTTATGGAAGGGGATGAAGTTCTATTCCCCTAATGGTTTCATTCCACCTACACTAAGTCCTCAATGTGATATTATGAGATTATTATAATGTGATTACTAATGAAATAGGAATTGATTTTAATTTACATATTCTTTATATCATTAAACATTCTGAACCCAATTAACACATAAAAATTTTAGACTAAACTATGGGATGCCAAAGTAGTGAACCTCAAAGAAATTGTAGTATAAATTTTAATGAACATAATCTATAATAGATTACCTGATTATTTACTATTAATTATCCTTATTTATCACTCGGATTCATTTTCAACATTTATTAGATATTTGTAGACACCATTGGTGGTGTCTTACTAAGTTATAATCACACCCTTATTGGGCCATCATTGGGTACTCGAGATGATTTCATGGTTTTAGGTCAAGAAATGGGAAAGGGATCAATATTTGGGAAGTGAGTTGGGTTTAGTATGTGCAATGATGAGGGTCAAGACATGGATCTCAGACCATTTTGGGGGTTCCAAAATTTTTAAACCTTTTGGGTTTTTTACTTGGCATTATATCAGGGAATGACATGTTTAATATTGAAAATGGTTTGTACCCATTTTGTGAGTGGGTTATTTATTCATGTCAATGATTGTTTCCTATTGTTAACACAATATAAATTGTCTTATATTGTGGATTATACTTGAAAATAAGGTGTAGTATCCCCAAATATCTTATTTGACCCTTTCTGCTAGTCAGCATCCTCTGGAACTTGGGGAGGTGTTCTTGAGGTCATGTAGCTTCCCAGCTTGGGGAACCGGTTTAGTGGATTCTAATTTAGGGATGTTACAATGTGTTATAAAAGATGTTTGTCCCTTTATTAATATTTTGAGATGGTAGATAGGAAGTTAGAAAGGTTTCAGTCATTGTTCATGAGATTGTGCTTGGTAATAACTAACACACATACAAGGGAAAACCCATGTCACCCTAGGGCGGGCTGAACAGAGTATGTTTGAGATAACCATGTTGTTTCGGTGGCATCATCCTCCATCCATTACAAGAGAGGGTGGTACAGAGGAAAAATTGTTTTGGATATAGACCATAAAAACTATCATTGACCATCTAGACTCCTCTCGATAAGCGGATCATGTTAGCAACTTATATGATGAGAGGTAAAGTGAAGAGAATGTGGGACATCATGGTTTAGGTAGAGCATGATGAATGAATGATATGGTGAGATTTTAAAGAGACGATTCTTGAGAAATATTACCCATATGCATTGTGGTGGGTTAAGGATGTGGATTTTATGAGGTTTAATCAGGGGATAATGTCCTTAATGGACTACGCTAGTCATTTAACTGATTTGAGACTCTTTGTTCAGATGTTGACAAGTGATGAGGAAGATGGGGTGAAATACTTCCAGGATAGGCTGAGACAGAACATCCTGTCTCATGTGAAAATCAATAGTTTAAAAAGGTTGATGAAGAGGTGGATTAATACCTTATTTTAGTGGGGAACCTGAATTGAGAATTCGGTATTAAATTTTTGGCTCTTGTAGGGAGCGAAATTAGTTATGATTCTGATAGTAAGAAGCATCTTTTTTGAAATTTTCCACAGGGTGGAAGAACACAGAATAATCAAAACAGAGGATTAGCTTCTATGGGCGGGGAACTAGTATTCTATTATCAGTGTGGAAGAATGGGGTACATGCATGACTCATATCCCATTCTACCATTTGAATATCGAGCGCGCTGATGGATATGCCTGGTTCTCCATGAACCGAAGACAATAAGGGAATGATAGAGGCCATAGGTAGATGTTGATTTTAGGTAGGGATAAGTTACCTTATATCAGGCATTCAATTGGATCCCCACAAGTCATTCTGATAGAGGGGGAAGACATGGAACTCTGAGGCTATTTCAACCTTATAAAAAAGGTAGCGCAATGAATGGAACTCAGGCCGGAGTGAAGGGTAAAGGGGTAGGACATCGCCATGAATTTTTTACTACACCAAAATTTTGTAAATCCAAACTATCGAATATTTGATGTACAATTATTATAGCTTCCACACATGATAGTGTTTTATTTGATACATGTTCTATGAATTCCATTATTTGTTCTCAATTCATATTTTCGTTGGGCTTAAATACGGATACTACAAGTGGGGTAATGGAACATTGTAATCCAATAGGGCTATGAGTTGAGGGCATCCTACCGTGTAAGGATTGTTCTATAGTGGTTGGTGGGTATCATTTTCTGTGGGATGTGTTTTTCCAAAAGATGTTATGGTTTAAAAAAAGCATGGGGATGGATTGGATTGTGTTATATCAAGTACATATCAATGGTTACCAACATTGGGTAATTTTCACCACTCTCGATGGATGCACTTATGTCCTTTGTGGTGAGTAGGATACTCAAGCGGGTAGTATAGGGTCTCTATGACAATAGTTGAAAGAAATCACATCCAAAGTAGCATGAAATCTACTAAATGATGGGGAGAAAGTTTAGCCAGTTGTCCCTTTTGTTTTGGACTACTTTCATGATGCGTTTCCTGATGACTTGTAAGGCCCCATCCTTAAAACATTACTAAATATTGATTTCATTAACGAATTCACACTGAGTTTCTTTTTAGGATTAATGTTATAGAGTATTTTTCAATGACTATTAAATTACATATCAAATATTACAATTTTTACGCTTATACTCAAACCAATGAATTTTCGTAATAATAAAACTCTATAAATAAAACATGAATTATTTTCATTATATAAATCTTCTTAAATTCTTCCTCTATTACCCTTCCTTATATCCTGTGAAAAACATTTCAAAAACATGGGATGAGAAAAAAAACTCATTAGGGGTTATTAAATAAGGAAAGACAACGTTCTTCTATGAATTCATTCAAATAAATGAAATCATGCTTTTCACTCATATAATATTATCCCTTTAACATACGTCGAGAAATCATACGATTTATTAATAACACATAGAAATCATAAATCATAAAGGTTATTTGTGGCATCCATAACATAATTACATTGTATCATCCACAAATACATATGGAGTTACTTTTGGAATACCTATTACATTATATTTCCTAAATCTCTTAGGAGAAACATTAACATTTACCTTCTTCAAATTACCCAATGCATTGGATAGATATCATAGGAACAATTGATCTAAGATTATCATGGAACCAACCATATTTGTTTTATCACACAACCACCCATAAAATTTCTATGTACCATTACATAATTATAAAAAACATTTAAATTATCAACATTGTCACTCATCAATCACAATAAACTAAATTCAAGATATTTAAACGATCAATCAATTTCCAAAACCATTTAAACCATTTAATAAATTACTTTTCGAAAAAAATTGTCGCATACCACATTTGATATTTTAAAAAAATTTAATAATTAAAAATTTAAAACATATATATCCTTATAAATAAATCTTTAAAACCATTTTGGAAACATGGAAATTAATGAGAATTATTTAGAAGAATAAATCATTAAAACATTTAAAGTTATGTTTTAGTTAACGGGTCATGTAACACTTGAGAAACACTTAAATTAAAGAAATTAAAGAATAACATCCAATGAAAAATTAAATATTCTGAAAATATAGATATTCATGATATAAAATTCTAAAACATTTGTATATACACGTTATTATTTATTAAAGTTGCGCAATATGTATATATACATCAATGAAAGTAGATTGTGATTTATTTGTATAAAAATATTGTATTATTATATTATGTATAAATTAATGACATTATTTTGTCTGACAAATATAAATACACCCAATATAACTAGATATTATGTGTATAACAATTAGATGTAATTCACACATATTCCTAGAAAAAAATCCAATGACATGGAATTTAACACAATTAATTGATATTGAGCTAATATTTCCATAACAATGTTCATATAAATGACTTAATAAGTTTTTAATTGGGTAATTATGTGTTTCCAAAGTATATCCACAAAAAGGTAAGTGGAAATTAGAACATAAATAAATAAATAGTAATTCCACACTTAATTTTGGAATAATAAAATCATACAAGTGTTCTTGAAACCCAATGAGTGGAAATTGAGTTTAGAAATTCCCTTATTAAAATCCGGCGTCCCAACGACATAACATAAAAATTAAGAAAATGAGTTAATGAGAGTGAATAGGGTCACTCATCACACGTACAGAATATGAAAAACAATAAGGATATAAAAGAACTTATCTCAACATAGGAAAATTGAAATTAAAAGTCATAACAAAAAATAATTCATTGATTGAAAGTGTAGGGTATAAGGTTCTCTTGCCTATAGTCTGATTCGTCACATTTGTTCCTTATTTTCCTCGTATTGGGTAACTCATTTGGATTTAAGATAAATGTATTTCTTGAATTTCATTATGCCCAATGTGAGGTTTCTAGAATGAAAATATTAATTTTGGGAGCTTATTTAGGTAAAATATAGATAAGAAATGGGGATTGAGAGGTGTAACTAAGGGTTAGGGTTGATGCCCTTTTATGAGGGGGAGGGGAACATTAGGAATGTTTTGAAGTATTATTTTATTATAAATTATTTTCTTCTTTAAATGTTTCCAATGTAATTTATTTCAATGATAAGATGATTTTAGGTTGTAATCCTTTAAAAAAATAGCATTTAGACAAGTCTAAGACCAAAATATAACCTTATCTTCTCACTTTAACCCTAGGTTAACTAATTTAACTCTTACCATATCTTCTTGTATATTTATACTATATGGTTAATATATATTCTATAAAATTAAAATATAACCTCAACTGGTTAACTAATGACTTGTTCAAAATTATCTATGTTATTTGGAAATATCTTATATTTTAAGGACTATTTTATCATTTAATAAAATAGTATTTGTTTTAAAAACTCATTTATTTCAATTTTTATATTATTCATATAATGAATTCTTTTTAAACCAATACTACCTGATTATGCTGAAAAAATCATTAATTCAAAGATAAAAATTCATAACCATCCATAAAATTTGTGGATGGTATGAAGAGTTTTAAAATAAATTTATTTTAATATTTATAATATCATTTATTAAAGTCATTCATTAATAAGGTAATCACTACATCATCATTGTTTCATTCATAAGTTTATTTACATGATTTCTAAAAGTTATAAATAAAATAACATGATATATGAAACCTTTTTATATTTATAATGATTATTTATGGTAAAAAATATCACTTATATAACCTCATATAAAAATTACTTTACTAAAAGATACATGTTTATGTAACATTTTTCTTTACATTAAATTAAATCTTATAAAATGGAATTTTCATATCAACGTGGCTCCATCGGGTCCCAAAATCGACACAAATATTCCCATGGTAAGAGTTATCTCATTAAATAGGATTAGGATATGAGTTATAGTAGCTTAATATTATTATAATATTATTTTTACGCTTTTTTACCATATTTACCCTTTAACCATGGTAAATAAACTAATTACTGAAGTTACTATTCATAATTTCTAAAAATAAAATGTACCTATTTAAACAATTTGATCCTTGTTATTAAAAATATGTATACCATTTTTTTAAATTCAAAAAACATATGATGCATAAATTAATTTAAATTCATTTCTTTGTGAAAACCAGAATGCTGGTTTTTAAGAGTTAATGACTATCAAAAGTTTGACATATTTTTCTGTCTACCTTAATAATGAAATTACTTCAACTGAACAAAAATATATTTAATGATAAAAATTTAATTCAATTGTACTTTAAAACCAACTAAAATAAAAATACAACTATATAAATAAATTATAAGAAAATTATGTTTTGAATTAAAATGTTGTATTTTTAACTATACCTAAAAAATGATCTTTATCAAAAAATACCAAAATATCATAAAAATTAAATTTTGATGTCATAATTCTAAAGAATAATATTATTTTTTCAAATAGAAAATATAAAATAGATATGAACTATATTTATAATTGATTCTTCTTCAAATGGCAATAAAATATCTATTTAAAATTATTTGAGAATTTCATGCTTAAAATCAGACTCATTATTATTTTAAGCCTATAAAATTTATTGGATAAATATAAAAACATAAAAAAACATGTTTAATAATAATTTATTTAGACTTATTAATTCCCACCAATATATCTACTGGGTTTTAACTATCATTTAAAATAATAATATTATTACTGTATTATTTTTCAGTATAACTCAAAGTTGAGGGAAAAATAGGATTAAAAAAACTTGTTATTACATGTTGATTATGTTATCAATATAATGTGTTCCCTTTAAAATAATACTAATAAATTATTAATTAATATTAGTAGATATGAAAATGTAGTATACACTAAATACCAGGGTTGTTACATCATTCGCCCCTTTTGGAAATTGCATCCTCACAATTTTAAAACTATGCTCATAAACATCATTGAAATCCCCACACAAGAAAAAAAGTTGATAAAACTACCACTTTAATAGAATGAAAGAGATGAACAGACGTCTCCTGAGATAACACGTAATATGATTCCATTAAAATATGAATATGCAATAGAAAACTAACCATCATGTTCTGATAGATGCTGATAGAAAACATGATTAGGAAAAATTTAACAGCAAGAAAGCCACACAATTCTGATGGGTTAAATGGTAATTTATACCACGTTAGGTAAAGTAAATGGAGAAATTGTTTTAAGATACTTTTCATTATGTTGATTAATTATGTTACTACTTAGTATAAGAACCTAAGGAAACATACTTACTTGTCTTGCAGAGTTTCATCCATTAAAAAAATATTTACCACAAACTCATCTTTTCCCAAAATGATGAGAATTCAAGATGAATTGGTCACACATAAAGTGATATAATCATCTTCTACAAATATCACATAACCTTAAATATATTAAATATATATTTTACCTATCTTTAGACATTAAAAAAACCAAAACAGTTAGTATAAGATCAGGTAATCCCAAAACACGATAATCTATTATTAAAATAAATAATAGTCTTAATATCATAAATTTAACAAAAAAATACCCAATGATCAATAATGGAAATTTAATAATAAAAATTCCCATAAAATTATTCAAAACAATATAAACTAATATTGAAACCCATAAATCATAAGAATTTGAACACATAGTCTCCCATGATAAATCATAACATTTATCTCCAAATAATATCGACTACTCTTAATGTCTCATATTGAAAATAAATTAAACTAATCACATATTCTACAATATTGGATAATCATTTCCATAAATAACCATTATTTATGTATTTCCACAAAAACATTATTCTAAAACATAATTTAATCATTACTACTCAAATGAAATCCCATTGTATTCTATTTTCCAAAGAAATATTGTGTTCCCAAATGAGAAAACATCTTCTAAAATAACATTTATAACTTAATCACCAAATAATTTTATAGTACTAAAGATATCCATTTGATAAAACATCAGATCCCAAAATAAACTTATTATTGATCCATAAAATCGTTTTTTATAATAATTAATCATACTAATAGGGACATCATGTAGTATAGTGGTAGGCGATAAATCTCAGTCTTTATTTGGTTAGGTGTTCAATTCCCAGAGCTTTGTCTGACGTGACAGGTTGTCACACTGCCTCTGTGTTGTCCATTTTCAAAAACCGTATAATTATAATAACATTAAAAATGTGAAATAAAATACACAAAAATACACATAACATATTTTAACCACAATGGTTCTTTTATACATCACATTTTCCATCCAAAAAACTAATAACCCATTATTACCTCAAATTTAGTGTTTATATAAACCCCAATTATAATTTATAACTATATCCACAAAAGAGAGGATACATATTCCTAAATTAAAATTTTTATATATAAAAATTTAAAGGCTTCAAATACTATATGTCTTCCAATGTAACTCCACCAGTAATATATATAAACATATCATCATCCATAGATCTGACATAAATCATCAATTCCTAAAATGTTAGCTTCTTAATCATTGAACATTCTTCATGATCATTTATCAATTATTTTCCATTGTATTATTTTATACATATTTCCTATAAAAAAATTATTTCTTGTGATTTTAGTAATGTTCAAACATGAGATAAGAAATATTCCATAACATTCATAGTTCATTTTCAGTTTCCTCATCTTCAATTGTAATGGAATTAGGAATTGGTAAACATATATTTATATGATCATGTTGATCTCACCCCCAAAACATCTTCGTAAGACATCTATTTATATAATGAACATTCAACCCACATTTAAAACATTCAATTGATCCTTCAGAAATAACTTCATTCCCATTCCTCGAGTCAACTAGATGCTTCCTTTTTCCATGGTCCGTTATTAGTTTATGACCTTCATTACCACATCTGAATCATATTCCCTCCCCTTGGATGAAATTTCATAGGTGTTTCATTCCACAAACATTAAACATAGGTTTTTTATTGTACATAAATTTCGGAATATTACATTAACTTACTTAGGAATTAATTTCTCATATATATTATGCACTAGAAAAAGGACTAATGTTATGTGGTCAATCATAAATCCAGATATTTGTTTTAGAATAATGGAAATATTTATCATTGTATCTCCAATTTCATTCAATTACTCATTTTAAAAAACATCACTATTTCCTTCACAACCATTTTTACTTTGGTTCTTACAAGATCAAGTCGTTTACTCTAAATCCAAAATGGTCATTGTGAGTATATCAGTAAAATCATCATATAATATCATATTAGAGGGGTAATCACTAAGATATAAATATTCATGTTATATTAAACTCAGTAAATTTATCTATAATAACTATGACTCTTTCTAATTTTCTATCCATTATGGTTATGTAACTTATGCTTATATAACACCATAACCTCTAAATTTGTCTAAACCAACCTCTAATACAAATATTATGGACCCATAATTAAAACATTACTAAATCTTGAGTTAAATTATGAATTCACATTGAGGATATTTTTAAGTTTTGACTTTATGGGAATTATGGCATAACTATTACATTACATCTCAAATATTACAAAGTAGACACTTAAAATATGATCAACTTTTTCACAACAATTAAACTACTTATATAATCAAATATTTTCTTGATATAAATATTCTTGAATAATTATTTTCTCTTTCCATTCCTTATAACCTGTAAAAAATTTGAATACATTGATGGGAATAAAAATATTAGTAAGGTTTATAAAATAAGAAAAGATAAAATCAGTCAATCAATTCATACAATTCAAAGAAACCATGATTTTCAATCATATAACATAATCTCTTCAACATTATTTATTTAATCATAATATATATGAATAAAAAGCAGAAATCATAAATCATAAAGTTAACTTGTGGAATCCATATCATACTAACATATTAGCATTCATAGCTACATATGGAGATAATGTTTGGAATGCCCATAAAATTATATTCCCTAAATCAATTATTATATTCATTAACGTGTACCACATTCATGTCACCCAATGCATTAGAGAGCTATCTCACAATCACCCATCCTAGGATTATCATAGAACCTCCTGTGTTTGGATTGTCACGTAACCAACCATCTGCTATCTATGTACTATTAAATAATTATAAAACATAAAACCTATAAATTATCCAAATTTTTACATATTAATAAAAATATATCAATTCAATATATTTAAATATTTAATATTTTTCTAAAACCATTTAAAGCATTTAATAAATAGGTTTTTTAATCAAAGTGTCCCATACCACTTTTAAACATTTAAATTAAATTAATGAATTAAAAATTTTAAACATAGATGTCCATATAAATAAGTCCTTAAATCCATTATGAAAAAATGGAAATTAATAAGATTGGTTGAGAAGAATAAATCTTTAAAACATTTAAAATGATGTTTCAGTTAAAGGCTCTCGTAACACTTCAGAAACACAAGAATAAAGACAATTAAATAATAACATAAAATTAAACAATAATTATCATGAGAGTATAGATATTCATGACATAAAAGGTCAAAAAGGGTTCTATATACTCTTTATTGGATATTAATGTTTCACAATATCAATATATACCTTAATGAATATAGATTGAGTGCAGTTCCTTACAAATATCGTATCATTAGATTAAGGATAGAACAATGGCATAATTATGTGTGATAAATATAAATAAACCCAATACAAGTAAATATTAAGTGTAAAACAATTAGAGTTCAGTCACACATATTCTTGAAAAAAACAAAAACCATTGGCATGGATATAGAACTAAATTAATGGAAATTGAGATAATATTTTTCTTACAGAGTTTGTATAAATGACGCAAGAATTTATCAATTGGGATATTATGTGTTGAAAATGTATATCCACACATAGGAAAGTGGAAATTACAACATAAATAAATAAATAAATGATACCACACATAATCTTAGCATAATATAATTGAAAAAGTATGTGTAAAATCCAATGAGTGGAAATGGAGTTTAAAAAATCCCTTAGAAAAATTTGGCCGCATAATGGCATCACTTAAAAATTCAAAAAATTCGTCGATTAGTGAGAAAAGGGTCTCTCATAACTTCGACATAAAATGTAAATAAATAAAGAATTACAAGAACATATCCAAACATAAAAAAAATTTAATTTCAATACACAATATAAACTATTACTTTGACTAATAGAGGAGGGTGAAAGGTTCCTTTACCTTGAGTCTGATTCGTCATGTATGTTCCTTGTTCGTCCTCAAATCGAGTAACTCCTTTGGACTTAAGATAAATGGCCTTATTGAAATGCCTTTTACCAAGGTGAGGGTTCTAGTACAAAGATAGGGATGTTTGGATCTTATTAGGGAAGATAATAGATGTAGAAAGGGGCTTGAGAGGTCTGAGTACAGGTTAGAGGTGATGACCTTTTACAAGAGGGGGGTACTTTAGGAATATTTTGAAATATGACTATATTATAAAATGATTTTTTATTTCAATTGTTCCCAAAGTCATTAATTTCAATGATAATATAATTGTGGGTCATGAACCTCTCAAACAATAGGTTTAGACAAGTCCCGGTCAAAAATATAACCTTATTTTTTTTCTTTATCCCTTAGTTAAAAAATTTAACTCATACCATGTCTTCTTGTATATTCATACTATATGGTTAATATAGAAACTATAAAATACCAATAGTACCTCAAGTGGTTAATTAATGACATTTTAAACATTATCTATTTCATTTGGCCGAATCATATAATTTTAAGACTATTAAATCATTTAATAAATATATATTTGTTTGAATAACTCATTTGTGTCAATTTTTATACTATTAATATCCGGACTTTTTAAAAATATTAAAAATATTAATTATTTAATAAAAAAATAGTAATTAAAATTAAAAAAGTCATAATCATCAATAAAATTCCTAGAAGGCATATAATACATATTAAAAAATTTATTTTGTTATTTTTAATCAAATTTATTTAAAATATTCATTAATAATGTAATCAAACCATTATCATTATGTCATAAATAAATTTTTTTATATGAAGTCTACAAAAAATAAATAAATAACCATGATTTATAAAATAGTTTTAGATTTATAATGAATATTTATAGTCTAAAATATCACGTATATAACCACATTAAAAAATTATTACCAAAAAATGTGTATATTACATTTTTCATTACATTTAATTAATTATTATAATAGGTCATTTCACAATAAAGTAGATCCATGTTATCCAAAAAATGACCCAAGGATGCACATGGTCAGATTTATCTCATAAAATAGTATTAGGACACATGTTACAATAATTAATATTATTTTTTACTATTATTTACCAGATTTTACCCTTTAACCGAGGTACGTAAAATAATTACAGAAGTTACAATTATTGATGCCTAAAAATAAAAGGATCATATTTACAAAATTTGGACCTCTTAATTCATAATATGGATTCCTTTTTTCAAAATTCAAAACAAAGTTTTTGAATAAATTAACTTAAAATTAACTCATGTTGTAAAAAAAAGCGGGTTTTTAAAAGGTAATAACCATACAAAGATTGACATGTGATTATGTCAAATTTAAAAGTGAAATTACTTCCAATAAAAAATTGGATTAAATAATAAAAATATAATCCAAATATACATTAAATTCAATTAAAATAATAATATAACTATATAAATAAATTATATTAAATAGTAGTTTTGATTTAAAAACATTATTTTTCAATATTCATAAAAAGTGAACTTTTTCAGAAAAATATGAAAATTTAATCGAAATAAAATTTTTATGCCCCCCTTCTAAAAAATATTTTTATATTTTAATATAGAACAAATAAAATATATAAACAAATTAAAATGGTTAACATTCAAAAGGATGTAAAATGAAGTATTAAAAATATTAGAGTATTAAATGCTTAAAATCAAACACATTATTATTTTAAGCCTATAAAATTTATTAGATAAATTTAAAACCATATAAATAACATTAGTAATCATAATTTAGTTAGTTATGTTCATTCACTCAAATATAAAAATATGGTGTTAACGATCATCATAAATAATATTAATAATATTCTATTATTTTTCAATATAACGCGTTGTTGTGTGCATCATAAATTTTCAAAAAAAAACATTGTTGCTTGTATATTATGTTATAGGATAAATGGTTCTATTTAACATAAAATTAATATCTTTTTCATTAATATTAATTGATATGAAAATAAATTATTCTATAAACATATGTGTCATTGTCGGACATCTCATGGTTACCACCTGAGAGAGATATTGAATTTATGATTGAGTTATTACCCGGAGCGAAGCCAGTTTCCATTCCACCATATTCAATGGCACAAAAAATAATCCATGAACTGAAGGATTAGTTAAATGAATCATAGATTAATGGGTTTATACATCCTATTACCTTACCTTGGGGATATCCTATTATATTTTCTATGAAACTTGATGGATCATTGAGGCAATGTGTTGATTATATGAATTTGAACTAGATGATAGTTAGAAACCGATACACTTTTCCAAAAATCGATGACCTATTTGATTAGATCAGTGGTTCCTTAGGGTTTTATAATATTTATTTGATATTAGGATAAAATCAATTGATGGTGAGACATTATCAAATACCCTAGAAAACATTATGAAGAATGTATGGGGTTGTATGAATTTTTTGTGATGATTTTTGGATTGACCAACGCACTGGTTATGTTCATGGCCTTGATTAACAAAATATTTTTCCCATACATGGATCAGTTTGTAGTTTTCTTCATTTATGAAATCATGGTCTACTCTAGAACTCATAATGATGATGCCAAAAATTATAATACTGTCTTGAGTATACTAAGAGACCATAGGAATTATGCAAATATATTGAAATTACAGATTTGGATTGAGGAGGTGCACTTTCTGGGACACATCATTTCTGAGTCTTGTGTGTCAAGGGATCCAAACAAATTGGAGCTTTTGGTGTATTGGGAGCATCTCAATAACCTCCCTTATGTGTGGAGTTTACAGGGTTTTACAGGTTATTACCAAAGCTTTATTAGAGATTTATCTAGTTTGGAAGCACCACTCACATTCCAAAACCAGAAGGGGACATTTTGTATTTCTTAGATTATTGTGAGGATTGTTTTCAGGATCTGAAGAATCTATTGAGAACCACACCAATTTTGGTCTTACCGAAACAGCTAATATGAACATATTCTTAGGTGATGCATTCGTTGTTGGAATTGGGGAAGTGTTAATGTCATATTATCGGGTTGAAGCTTCTGTGTTGAGATAGTTGAGTCCACACTAAATAAATTATCCTAATCATGACCTGGAGCTAGCTGAATTCATTCATGCCTTAATGTTTTAGAGGCATTAATTGTTTGAAGAACCTTCTATGATGTTAACTGCTCATAAAATTCACTAGTACATATTCTCTTAACGGTATATAAATCTTTTTCAGTGAAGGTCGGTTGAGTAACTACCATCATTGAATTTTGAGTTGTTATACACAATAAGAAAATGGAATAGTATCAATGATGCTCTAATCTAGAAGACTTGGAATCAATTGGTTCCAGAATCTAGTTTAGAGTGAATGATGATGGCCTTGTTTGTTGAGATAAATTTGGAGGTGTAGGATGGGAGCATTCATATTACCCATAGGACTATAACAATTGAATCAACACTTCTAATCCGAGTTAAATAGAGTGAGTTGGTGGATCCCAAGTGTTTGGATTTTAAGTAAGGTCTTAAAGGTGAGGAGTCACCTTCTAGTTGGATATTCAGTGCCAATGAAGTATTTTATGATCATGACCATGTTATGGTGCTGATAGATGTAGAAGAGGTGTTTATGTGTGAATTTACCGCATAGAAGTGGGATGTGGATCTTGGATTGACTAAGATGTATCATGATATTCATAGGAAGTTTTTGTTGTGTGAGAGAAGAAAGAGGTTGTGAGTTTTATGTCATGATCTCTTACATGTCAAGATATGAAGGCTGAATATTAGCGTCCAGGTGGGTTTGTAGAGTCATTAGATATTCCAGAGTGGAAGTGGAATGATTTAATAATTTAATTCACTATTGGTATTCCATGATTCTGTGGAATAAAGATTCAATTTGGTTGTTATAAGATCAGTTAACCAATGTGTATCATTTCATACCGGTCTAAGAGACTTATGTGGTTGACCAATTGGGAGAATTATATTTTCCTAAAATAGTACTGTTTCATGGTGTTCAAAGAACTATTGTTTCAGATCGTGATCCACGTTTCACCTCCAACATCTAGAAGGGACTATATATGCCACTTGGTACCTAGGTGTTTTTGAGTATGGTGTACCACCCATAGACTAATGGGTAATCAGGGCATACGATATATGTATTAGAAGAAATCCCGAGAGCATGTGATCTGGAAATCGATGGTTAGTGGGAAGGACACTATTCACATGATGAGTTATTCTAAAACAATAGTTTCTAGGCCACAATTAAGTTGTCCCCATTTGATGCACTTTATGGGAGGCCGTGTAGATATCTGCTATGCTGGTCAGTGAAAGAGGAGTATTAGTTGTTAGAACTGACTATGGATCTAGAGACAACGAAGAAGGTTCGACAGATTCAATAGCCTATGGAAATGGCTCAGTGTATACATAACACATATACATATCATCATTATTTATGTCATGAGTTAATTTTGGGGTATTTTGGGTTTCTTATAGTGTCGCCAAGGATGGGTCACCACCAGATGTGCAACCATAGAATGTTGGAACCTAGGTAGGTGGGTCCATTTGAGATTGTGGAGATGATTGAGCTTATGGATTACTAATTTTTTCTTCCACAGTGGTACATAGGGATTCATGATGTTTTCCATGCATTAAAACTATGACAATATCACCCATATCCATCTAATGTGATAAACACTAAGGATGTCGAGCTTGAGGAGGATGCGGCCTTTAAGGTGCACCTAGTTCTTATTGTGGATCATCGTTAGAAGGTCTTGTGGGGAATGGTGGTGCCTATGGTTCTTGTTCTTTGGAAGTATGGAATCATTCATGAGGAGTAATGGGAGTGGGAATTAGATATACAAGACAATTGGAATGATCTCCTTTTCATTGTAACTCAATTATTCTTGGAAGGTGTGGCTCAATGATGAGTCAACATAATGTGGGCAGGTTTTAATATCCCAGATCTCTTGTAAGTGGTGTTCTCATTTTACTTTTAACGATTCTTATTATGGTTAAATATGTGGTTTTTGATGTTCATGCAAAGACCATGGGGTTTTACATGGGTTCATAACATGATTTAGGATGAAAAAGGGGGTTTCTTGGCATGCCACAGGGTTTGCGCATAGATTGTACAAACCGTTCGAAAATCCTAGGTAACCATGCGCGGTGGTTGTTTTCGGAATGTAGAATCCATGCAGTTTTGACACTGTTCGAAAAATTGTGTGGCCCAATATTTTTATAAAAATTAAAAAAAACCATTACATGATATAATGTTTCAACTCGGGATTTCTCCCACATCTTCTTCCTTCATCCCTAGTGATTAACCAATATTCCAAGGGCTTCCAAAAGTTGATTTTCCTTAAATACTAGGTCATTTTGAGTGGAACCAATTATGTATTGAGGATACGAGTAAGTCTAATCTCTTTCATTCATTATTTGTTAAGATAGGGTTCCCACCTTCTGTCCTTCTCCTTCTATGCTCTAAAACCATTTCTTTATGGTGAATTTTAGGATTAGGCTTCAATGGTGTGTTGAATTAGGATATATGTACTCAATTAGAAGTGGATTCACCTAAATATTCATGGTAAGCAGTCTACAAGTTATATCACAATTTTTATTCAAAGAATTGTACATTTAGGATTTCATTATTGATTCCCTAACTGATTTTTTCTTGATTTAATTCATATGAAATGGTGTATTTAGTGAACAAATTATTAATTGAACCCATCATGACCCCCATGGAATGCATGTAAGATGACTTGAACAAATTTGGGCCACTTGTGGGGTGATCCGCCCTTCTTAATTCGGATAATAGAATTTTGAGGATTGAAATAAACTCATAATGATGTAGAGACTTATAGAAAAGGTTAATTGGTTTATATAATGTGTTATAATATTTAATGGCCAGTTTTTTCTAGTGTACATTAAGGATAAGGTATTGTTTGGTTGACATTGAAGTAGATTAAATGGGATCAATTGGATTATGATGATGAATTTTATTTATAGTTGAATATGATTAGTGAGATAGGCATGTGACATGAGAAATGGGGATAAAGGTTTATGTGATAAAATGATGAATGTTTTAATAGATTAAGACATAATTGTATTTCCCATTTACTGATTATGTTGTTATGTCTCAAATGATATTTGATATGATTGTTGTAATGCTGTTAATTTTATTGGATAGTAAATAATCATGTGAACATGTGTTTGTAGAGAGGGGTATAAACTTTTGGTTCTACAACCACGTGTCGCGTTGAAATAATATTATAACTAAACCAAAAAATGATCTGGGTAGGGAAGGGGATAATGTTATATTCCATTAATTGTTTCATTTCACCTGGACTGAGGCTTCGAGGTGAGGATTACATTGTTAAAATGATCTGATGCCTAAATAATACGGGACTAAAATTTTATTTCCATATTCCTGAGAACATTGAACTTGTATAAACAATTTAACACATGAACAAGGTAGACTAAACTATGTTATGCCTATATTGTAAACTTGGAATCAATAATTGTATAATTTTAAAGGATTATAGTATATAATGGCTTAATGGAAAGTTTTCCTTTACATGTCATTATATATCACTTTTATTCAATATCTACTTTAACAATATAATTTAGACACCATTGGTGGTTTCCTATTGAGTTATAATCACACACTTCATTGGTTTTTTTTGGGTACCTGAGCAAATATCATGGTTGCAGCTCAAGAAAAGGGAAAGGGAACCATTCTTGGGAAGTGTTTCTGGTTCGGTATGTGCACAGAAGAGGTCCGAGACATAAGGCCTGGACCATTTTTGGGGTTCCACTATATGTCTTTATATTTGGGGTTGTTACATCACACTATAGTATATCATGAATAGTTTAGTATTGAATATGGTTTTACCTAGTTTGGGTGTGGGTTCTGTATGCATGTTAATAATTATTTCATATCGCTTTTGATATTTCAATTGTCTTATGTTGTGGATTACTCTAGAATATAGTTTACATTCTACCCATGTATCCTATTAGAACAATGTTTCTATTCAGTAACCTCTAGTTTATAGGGATTCCCACATGAGGTACTGTGACATCCCGGCTCGGGGCATCAGTTTAGTGGCATATGGGTCAAGGAAATTACAACAGAACTTTTCTAACCATTTTAGGGTGAAAAAGGAATGTTCTATGTGTACAAATTTATGCACCATCATGACTAAAATTTCATGGATGGTTCCCTTAAAAGATTGAGAATTTATTATTTTTAAAAGAAAATGTTTTCTTAATATTACGGATAATCATTGTTAATAATGTTATTTTCAAGGAGAAATTTTCTACAATAAAAATTTATGTTTTAAAAATTATTTTCATTCTTTTAAATATTTATTTATATGTTGCAAATTTATTTTCAAAGATAACAGATTTCACATGGTTATTTTTTTTATATATCATTTTTTATTGAAGAATGGATATTTTCTTCAAGGAATGTTTTAAAATAAATTTCCAAATTATTTCCCCTATAAGACAACATCTATTGATGTTTTTCATTCCCTCCTATAGAATTATCCAAAGATTTCATTAATATTTTATATATTAATGGTTTAGGTTTTGATGGCACAATGTTCATGAAAACCCATTACTCTTTCATTGGATACATTTCTATGATAAACGTTCCTCTTCCATAAGATATATCATTATAAAACATGTACCTATTTTACATTATGTATTATTATGAAACACATTTCAAATAAATGAGCTATACAATGATAAATGGTTATGAATCCCTCTTCCTTTCACTGGTTATTCAAGATTTTATTAATATGACACATATTGATTTTTCATTGTTTATGATATTATCTCTTTTTAAAGGTCGTGATATTATGAAATGATTGTTATCTTGTCTAACATGTATGTTTGAGATTAATTATTTGAAATGTGGGACCTATATTTCCTTCTAATGCTTTGTGTAGTGATGAATGACTCAAGAGTATAATTGTAATGTGTGAATCTAATTACCTATTAAAAATGTTCTTCATGGACCTGGTTTCAATTTCAAAAGTTTACATGTGTACAAGATTATTGTTCACAATGTTATGAGTGGTCCTTCTTTTGTGTTCATAATGTTAGGTGTTAACATGATAACATGTTCACTATGTTATGCATGGGCCTAGTTGCATGTACATATGTTTATGGTTGATCATTACTACATTATAGAATTGTTATGTGTGATCCTGATTTCATGTTCACCACATTATGTGTGGAATTGGTTGCATGTCCATAAGTCTATTTGAGGGCCAGGTTTGATGTCCATGACATAACATTTGAACCAGTTTACACTTACACATGTTCAAGATGCTATATATTTATTTTTATTCCAAAATTACATATATTATTCATATGTTATGACTTAATGTCTTATTTTTTGCATCTATCTTATGATTAATATATTTTTTAATTATAATATGTATTCAATGGTTAATGTTTTTGATATTTTATATTTAGGGTATAATATTTTAATGATAAGATCACATTTTTAAACCTCTATGTTCATGTTATGTTTCTGAGTTTATTTTATTTTCCCTTATTGATAATTTGAGCTCACCCCATTCCCATGTTTCCTTTCCCCAATTTATAAAGAAAGGGTTTTCAATAGAATTATATAGGGGGAGATCATTTTGTGAAACATTTAAGATCATTCACTTAGATAGAATATTTTTGTTCCATGTTTCCAAAGGCTCTAAACTAATAAAATCTTTGGGTATTTATTTTTTAATGTATTTCATATTTCGAAAAAGATATATAATTTACGTGTATGAAAAGTGAGGGTCTTAATAGGTAGTATTAGGAAAAAAATTATTTAACCTTTATAATCTAGGATTTATAAAACCTTAGTGATAACCCTAAAGAATTATTTAGGAATAAGTCAAAGGATAATGAAAATTATAGAAAACTGACATTCAATATTGGTAAAGTATAGAGTGAGTTGTCTCTTAGAAAGAAATACCATTAGGAAACTAAAAGTTGTTGTGTATCTAGAAATTATGTACCTAGGGGTAACAACTATGAAAATATATTCAGGCCTGACTTGGGGTAATCAGGTACATGAAAATGAGCCTTGCATCACATTTAGTTTGACACTCCCAGGGAACCTGATTAGGGAATTCACGAACTCCTCAAAAATCATCATGTATAATTAAAATATATGTTGGATATGAATAACCAAGGATGAACCTAGGGTGTCCTAAAATAATGAAGGTGTTATGGTTTATATGTCTTATATGTAATTATTTTCATGATTATGTGGTTTTCTTTTATGATAAGTAATTGTCCACTATGAATTTAGTTTTAGTCAGTAGAGGGAACTAAAAGAAACTGGATTTACATTGAATGATACAGATGATTTTTTTGATGAGATGTAAATTTGTATGACCACTGATGTGAAATATGTAGTGATAATTATTAACATTATTCAAGAAACATTCTTCATTTTTTTAACTTAACCAAATCATGAACTTACTAAGGGAAAGAAGGAGTTGGATAATATGTCATCTAATGGAGACCATGGGGAAATAATATTCAACATCCTTTGTGTATAGAATGTGGAAGGAGTCATCTTTGTGAATTTATTAGTGGAAGAAGTAAATATTTCGATTTTGGAAAATAATGACACAAAATAATTGATTGTAATGGAAAACTGATGAGTTCAGTTAATGAAATTGATCGGAATATCAGCCTCCCAAATACATCATCATATGATATATGTTTTATATGTGAAATAAATAGTTATTAGGAATATAACGCCCCAGCCTTAAACCTTATTTAATATGGAATTAAATTAATAATTCACATTGACGATCTTTTCAGGTTTAGAGTTTAGTGAATTAGGACATAACTATTACATCTCAAAAGATTACAAAGTAGAAACTTCTAGTATGTTTCCATAAAATAAAAACTCTTAAAAAGAAACATGTCTAGTTCTATGTTTTAGGTAGCATGACTTTCCCTTGATCCCATCCTTGACCCTATTCCTTGTTATGTCATGTGAAAAACATTTCAAAAACTTGGGATGAACATAAAAATCTCAGTAAGGGATACACAAAGAATGAAAACTGTTAGTTTTTCAAAAAAACAAGTAAACCATGTATACTTTAACAAAGAAATACTTTTCACCTTTTCGAAGTAGAAAAAACTCTTCACTGAATAAAATTTCATTACTTACCCTTCTATAACCAAAAGATTACCATAAAACCCATATAAAGATCACATAACATATAAAGGTAACTTGGGACATAAACATACTTAAGTGGAATAACCATAAGGTTGACTTCCACACATATCATTTAATGGAATAGCCATTCAGCCAAATTCCATACATACTTAATGGAATAGCCATACGACCGACTTTCATACCCAATGCATTGGAGGTTATAACGTAACCACCCGTCCTGGTATTCACGGCACCACCCGTCATATGGTTTATCATGTAACCACCCGTCAAATGTCCAAGTACCAATATAAAATCATAAAACAAATATAATGGAAAGAAAACATTTCCACACTTTGATCACAATATATCACATAAATATATTGACATAACAAATCCATTATAAAAACCATTTTCAATACCAAAATACATAAAAGATTATATGGTATTTATTTCATTTAAAAAAACATTACGGCTTGTTCAGGAATCTAAAGACCAAATAATACTCGCGGCGGCGGAAAAGATCGTTTTCCCCGCGCACGTTAAAAGAAAAATTTCTTTTTGTCTTTTTGTAAAATGCTTCATAGAAAAAGATTCCTTTTGTATAAAAGTAAAAGTCAAAGGGGTTTATACACCGTATAAAAGAAATTTGTGTATAAAATGAAATATTCCTCAATGAAAGGAGATTGAGACGAAGTCCCTTACAAAGACGGTATCCTTGGTTTAATGATAAATCAATTACATAATTATGTGTGACAAACGAATACACCAAATATAAGTGGATATTAAGTGTAAAACAATCAGATGTTATTCACACATATTATTTAGAACGACATATTCAAGGAGTACAAGCTTATCCCAAGGAATCAAAATTGGGTTAAGAAGTTCCCTTGCAAAAATTTGACGGCCTAACGATGTCACTACAAAATTTAGAAAATGAGTTTATGAGAGATAAATAGGGTATCTCATCACTTGGACATAAAATTTAAATCAATAAGGATATATAAGAACATATCCCAACATAATATTATGTGAAAAAGACATAACAAAAGAAGTCTTTTACAAAAAGAGGAGGTTGAAAGGTTCCCTTACCGACATGGGTATCTTTCGAAACATAGACCTCGTGAAAGAAGGACAATAAAAAATTGATGTAAAAACTCATAAACGAAAGTATATTACCAAATGAGTAAAATAATGGGCATTACATACACCACTCAAAGTAAATTGTGGAAAATGTAGCATAAATCTCACGGGAATTAAAGTGATATGAAAAATCCCTTACGAAAACTCGGCAGCCTAACCGCGCCACTTAAAACTTCCAAAAATGGATTGATGAGATCAAATAGGGTCTCTCATCATATTAACATAATGTTTACAGAAAGAGGAATATAAAATAACATCCCCCAACATAACAAAGAGGATCTTAAAAGAAGTGACATAAAGGAGAGTACTTAAAAAGAAAGAGAGAGGTTAGATCTCCTACGAAAATTTGGCAGCCTAACGGTGCCACTCAAGACATCCAAAAATGGATTGATGAGAGAGAATAGGGTATCTCATCATATGAATATAAAAATTACAGTAGGATTAATATAAAATAATATCCCAATAAAAAGAAAGATGAGCTTTAAAAGGAATGACATAAAAGAGTGTACTTAAAAAGAAAGAGAGAAGTAGGATCCCTTACCTCGGGTCCGACTTGACTCGATCGTTCTTTAATCTCATGAATAATAAATTTGAGTTAATTTATACTTCCTTAAGAACCTTTTTCAAGTTCATTATTCATTTTATATTACTTATTACCATGTCATAGACATTATGTAATCATTTAAGTTAATAATGTTTGTTTTGTCAATACTTGGTTCTTAAGTCGAAAGTGGACTTCTTACAATTACATGTTGTTCGTGTGGTCAAAGGTTCATTATATCCAGAATTGTATTCATCATGTATATATCATATATATCATATATATCCAGTATATTCAGGAATTTATAATATTACATAACATTTAGAGTTAAGAAATGAAATGCGCCGTTCATGGAGACAGTAAGCCATACGTACGCATGAACGCTACTTCCATTTCTATATCATATTTAATGGAATTAAAACATAATGATACATAATAATATTTTAATTCCAGTATGGTATCATATATAATATCATTAAATATATGCTTTATACGTACCACATATGGTATTAACGAATCAAATCACATTGAGGGGGCGGTAGTCCGCACTACCTTAAATGAAGATACCGCGTTTACCCATAATGGAAACCATAAAGGTATGCCATATATGAAAAATAAAGAAGCTTAAGTAAAACATAAACATATTAGATATCATATATAAATATAGTGTCATATTAATGGCCTCCTTTGAAGGTGTTAGAAGAATTTTGAACAATCATCGTTTTGGGAGGCAGAAATTCTCCATCCACGGAAACAGTATGTTCTTTAACCATTAGATGTAGGTGTGTGTAAGTGTAGCTCAAAAACTTCTTATAACAACATCCTAGTATATTTAAGATACTGGATTTGTTACAAAATAAATGAATAAAAAGAGTTTAGGGGTTTGGAGAAGCAAAATTAAACAAAAGGACTCAAGCGAAGACATTACCTTAAAATCGGGTAACTTTCTTTGACTTGAGATCAAAGGCTTCCTTGGAAAGGATTCTTCCCAAAGTGAGGCTTCAAGGAGTTATAGAGGGATGTGGAGAGACAAAATGGGTAGGGGTTGGCCGAGCTAAAGGCTTTGGGAGTGTGGGTAACGAGGTAGAGTTGGGGGCCTTTTATAATAGGAGAGGACGGGCACTCTTGTAAAGTTACAAAATGATACTTTATTTTCAAACGAGTTTCGAATTTTAAAGGTCCAAAATTGATGTATTTCGAGGATAAGGTGATACGGGTTCTAAATACACTCATCCAATAGTTTTTGGACATGTTTAGGTCTTAGATATTACATTATCTTTCAATTTTATTTAAATAGTTAAATAATGAGGTCATCGCTGCATCATTATGATGTCATAAATAATTTATATGACTTGTATAACCCAAAGTACAAATTGTTTTGGTAAAATATTTCATGTTTGTGTCATTTTTACTTTAACATTAAATAAAAAGATATTTATGTCATTTTCCAACCAATGTGGCTCCATGGGGTCCCCAAGTTGACCCATGTATTCTCTTGGTCGGCCATGACACATCCAATGATGGTAAGACATGTGTCTAGGTCATTTCATTTTATTAAAACATTATTCTTACCTTAAACTACAATAATTATCTCTAATCGCGATTAAAAACTTAATAAGATAATATTCACCAAAAAATTATTTTAATCCCATTGAACCACATTTTACTTCTTAATGACAACCATGTATGTAGGATTTTTTAAATTCAAAACAAAAAGGTGGAAAATTTTCATTTAAAAGGAAAATCAGTTTTTATAAGTACCACTTAGTGGTTTCACTATTCATCAAAAATTGAAGTTTTTCAGAAAATTACCAAAAATTCACCCTAAGCTATATTTGATATTCCGAATTCAAAAATGATGTCTATTTTACCAAATTCAAAACATATAAGTTGAATTAATTAATTTAATAATTAATTCCCGCTGTCAAAACAAATTGCGTGTTTTTATGAAACAAAATTTATCAAAAGATTGACACTAGTTTAAGTCCGATTTCAAAGTGAAATTAATTCCATCGACCACTATTGGATTAAATGGTAAAAAATATTCTAATTTCACTTTAAAACCAATTCAAAAGATAATCTAATAATATAAATAAATTAGATTAAAAAGAGGTTTTGAATTAAAATACAACATTTTTCAATATTCATTAAAAATTGAACTTTTTTTGAAAAATACCAAAAATTTACACAAAGTAAATTTTGATGTCCCGATTATAAAGAAGAATTTTATTTTTTCAAATATAACACATAAAATTTCCAAAAAGTGTATTTAAAAGAGGTTCTCCATCAAATGGTGGTTAATCGTCCTTTTAAAGAATATTAGAATGTTTACGCTTAAATTTGGATTCATTCACATTTTTAATCCTCTAACATTTATTGTAAAAAGTAAAAATATTTGAAAAACATATATAATCATTTGTTAGTTAGTTCTATTCATTCCCGCCATTACAACGGCTAGGCGTTAACTACCATTTAAAATAATATTATTTTATTATTAGAGTGCAACGTAAGATTCCCAAGAAACTCGTTGTTGCATGTTGGGTACGCGATCGAGCATAGCGTCCCCTTTAAAGTAATATTTATAGTTGATTCACAAATATGGATAAATATAAAGATGTCATATTCTTTATTTACCTAGGGTGTTACATCCTTCCCCCCTTTTGGGAATTGCGTCCTCGCAATTTTAAAATTGGGGTTGGAAACATCTTTGAAAGTCCCACATCAGAAAAAGAGTTGGTAAAACAATCACATTAAAATAAAGAAAGATAAGTACAAAGGTCACCCGAGTTAACCCATACTAGGATTCCAAGTACGAAAATATGGACATGGAGGAAAAAAATGGGTCATGTTCTGATGGAGAGTGATAGAAGACATGTTTAGGAGAAAGTTAACCACAAGAAAATCACAAACTTGTGATGGGTTAAACGGTATTCGATTCCCCAGTATGAACAGTTAATAGACAACATTTTTGTTTTAAGTTACTTTTTATTGAGTAATTTATTCATAAGGAAACATAATCATTTTTCATGTTGACTTTCAACTTTTACGCAACCTCATATTTTCTCCAAAAGACGAGTATTTTGGAAGACTTGTTCACATTAAGAGTACTATAATCAACTTCTAGAGAATCACCTAATCCACCAAAGAGAACTACATACTTCCCATTTCGTTAGGCTTTAACCAAAACCAAAACCAAAAAGGTTAGTACAGGATCAGATAATCCAGAAAAGGATAACCCTTTAAAAATAAAATCTATGCTTAATCTCCAAAATTTGTCCAAAAAACCCAAAGATCAATGAGGACCATACGATAAACAATTTTTCCACAAAATTATTCAAAGTAAACCAATCTAAGATTGAAACCCAAATATTTGAAGGATTTAATCACATAGTCTTCCAAGTTACAAATTAACTTTTATCTCTAAATAACATCAGTTGCTCTTAAATTCTCATATTGAAAAGTAATTAACCTAATCACATATCCTCCATTATAGGTTAATAAATATCCATAGATAACCCAAAATCAACATACTCTTAATTCATAAAATCATCTAACTAAAAAGAATCAGTCAAACAAACTAAGGACTTCACGTAGTCCAGTGGTAGGCGATAAATACCAGTTGCACTTTGGTTGTGGGTTCGATTCCCGTAGCTTTGTCCGACGCAACGGGTTGTCACACGGTCTGCATGTTGTCCTTTTTATAAAACTCCAAAAATAACCCTAACATGTTTTAACCTCAATCGTTTCCTTATACCTTTAATTTTCATTCGAATTTGTTACGATCTCAACATCTTAATTCTTGAAGTCTTATTTCACCACCATAAGATAAAATAAAACCATTCCCAAAATGAATAACATCATACCTTGATCATGGCATCCACTCGGTTTCATCATCATCTTGATCACGTAGGTAGAAGTCCCATGAATTACAACAATTATTTAGAGATCCTTCAAAATCATTTGCTTCCTCCATCCAAATACACCTCGTACAACATGGGGCATATGGGTGTTCACTGAAAAACAGTTTTGGAAAATAATCATGTATGACATATAATTCCAAAACATCTGAGAAAACATGATTTCTATAAAATAGTCGGACCAAAATTGAGTTGAAACTTTCAATTATTGATCCTTTTAAAATAACATAAGTATGTGATGTGAGACTATATTTTAAAAGCAAATATAAATAGGTTGCGCAAGGGTCTCCTTCCTCAGCACCATTTTTAAAATCATCATATGCTTCAAATTCTTGTGATAAGGTAAAATATTTGAAAATACCTTGATAATATTTACCTTTCTTGAAAATATGAGAATATTGTGAAAATAGTATTTGTCTAAAAACAAACCATGATCCACGATGATAAAGAGGTATAGTGGAGGTGTTTGATATCTCAAACAACTGCTTGCATGTGAGTTGTATGCTAGAAAAAGTTTCACAATCATCCGAAGATGACTTTGCAATAATTATTGAAAACATGTCATGAGGAAGAGATAGGAACGTCGTTTGAGATCCTTCTCCTTCAATTCGTAACCGACATTACATGACCTAAAAAATGTTATAAGACATGGATTTAACTGAAATAATGGATATAGGGAATAATCATGTGTCTCACAAGAACACTTAATCCCTAAAGTTGTCTAAACCGACCTTTGATACCAACTATAAGGCCCCAGCCTTAAAACATACGTAATATTAAATTAAATGAATAATTCACATTGAGGATCTTTTCAGGTTTAGAGTTTTAGAGAATTAGGACATAACTATTACATCTCAAAAGATTACAAAGTAGAAACTTCTACTATGTTTCCATAAAATAAAAAATCATAAAAAGAAACATGTCTAGTTCCATGTTTTAGGTAGCATGACTTTCCCTTGATCCCATCCTTGACCATATTCCACGTTAAGTCCTGTGAAAAACATTTCAAATACATGGGATGAGCATAAAAAGCTCAGTAAGGGATACACAAAGAATGAAAACTGTTAGGTTTTTAAAACAACAAGTAAACCATGTATACTTTATCAAAGTAATACTTTTCACCTTTTCGAAGTAGTAAAAACTCTTCACTGAATAAATGTTCATTACTTACCCTTCTGTAACCAAAAGATTACCATAAAACCCATATAAAGATCACATAACATATAAAGGTAACTTTGGACATAAACATACTTAAGTGGAAAAACTATAAGGTTGACTTCCACACATATCACTTAATGGAATAGACATTCGGCCAACTTCCATACATACATAATGGAATAGCCATACGACCGACTTCCATACCCAATGCATTGGAGGTTATAACGTAACCACCCTCCTGGTATTCATGGCACCACTCGTTATATGATTTATCACGTAACCACCCGTCAAATGTCCACGTACCAATATAAAATCATAAAACAAATATAATGGAATGAAAACATTTCCACACTTTGATCACAAAATATCACATAAATATATTGACATAAAAAATCCATTATAAAACCATTTTCAATACCAAAATACATAAAAGAGTATATTGTATTTATTTCATTAAAAAAAACATTACGTCTTGTTTAGGATGCCAAAGATCAAATAATACTCACGGCGGCGGAAAAGGTCGTTGTCACCGCGCACGTTAAAAGAAACATTCATTTTTTCCGTTTTGTAAAATGATTCGTAGAAAAATATTCCTTTTGTATAAAAGTAAAAGTCAAAGGGGTTTATACACCGTATAAAATAAAGTTGTCTATAAAACGAAATATGCATCAATGAAAGGAGATTGAGATGAAGTCCCTTACAAATATGGTATCCTTGGATTAAGGATAAATCAATTACATAATTATGTGTGACAAACGAATACACCAAATATAAGTGGATATTAAGTGTAAAACAATCAGATGTTATTCACACATATTACTTAGAATGACATATTCAAGGAGTACAAGCTTATCCCAAAGAATCAAAATTGGGTTAAGAAGTTCCCTTGCAAAAATTTGACGGCCTAACAGCGTCACTACAAAATTCAGAAAATGTGTTGATTAGAAATAAAAACGGTATCTCATCACTTGGAAATAAAATTTAAATCAATAAGGATATAAAAGAACATATCCCAATATAATATTATGTGAAAGAGACATTACAAAAGAAGTCTTTTACAAAAAAAGGAGGGTGAAAGGTTCCCATACCGACATGGGTATCTTTCGAAACATACACCCCGTGAAAGAAGGACAATAAAACATTGATGTAAATACTCATAAATGAAAGTATATTACAAAATGACTAAAATAATGGGCAGTACATACACCACTCAAAGGAAATTGTGGCAAATGTAGCATAAATATCACGCGAATAAAAGTGAGATGAAAAATCCCTTACGAAAACTCGGCAGCCTAACGGCGCCACGTAAAATGTCCAAAAATGGATTGATGAGATCAAATAGGATATCTCATCATATTAACATAAAGTTTACGGAAAGTGTAATATAAAAGAACATCCCCCAACATACAAATAGGAGCTTAAAAGAAGTGACATAAAGGAGAGTACTTAAAAAGAAAGAGAGAGGTTAGATCTCTTAAGAAAATTTGGCAGCCTAACGGCGCCACTCAAGACTTCCAAAAATTGATTGATGAGAGAGAATAGGGTCTCTCATCATATGAACATAAAAATTACAGTAAGAGTAATATAAAATAATATCCCAATAAAAAGAAATATGAGCTTTAAAAGGAATGACATAAAAGAGTGTACTTAAAAAGAAAGAGAGGAGTAGGATCCCTTACCTCGGGTCCGACTTGACTCGATCGTTCTTTAGTATCCGGAATAATAAACATGAGTTAATTTATACTTTCTTAAGAACCTTTTTCAAGTTCATTATTCCATTTATATCACTCACTACCATGTCATAGACACTATGTAACCATTTAAGTTAATAAAGATTGTTTTGTCGATACTTGGTTCTTAAGTAGAAAGTGGACTTCTTAGAATTACATGTTGTTCATGTGGTCAAAGGATCATTATATCCATAATTTTATTCATCATGTATATATCATATATATCATATATATCCAGTATATTCTGGCATTTATAATATTACATAACATTTAGAGTTAAGAAATGAAATGCACCGTTCATGGAGACGGTAAGTCGTACGTACGCATGAACGTTACTTCCATTTCTATTTCATATTTAATGGAATTAAAACATAATTATACATAATAGTATTTTAATTCCAGTATGGTATCATATATAATATCATTAAATATATCTTTTATACGTACCACATATGATATTAACGAATCAAATCACTTTGAGGGGGCGGTAGTCCGCACTTCCTTAAATGAAGATATCGCGTTTACCCATAATAGAAACCATAAAGGTATGCCATAAATGAAAAATACAGAAGATTAAGTAAAACATAAAAATATTAGATATCATATATAAATATAGTTTCATCTTAATGGCCACCTTTGAAGGTGTTAGAATAATGTTGAACAATCATCGTTTCGGGAGGCAGAAATTCGCCATCCACAGAAACAGTATGTTCTTTAACCATTAGATGTAGGTGTGTGTAAGTGTAGCTCGAAACGTTCTTCGAACAACATCCTAGTATATTTAAGATACTGTATTTGTTACAAAATAAATGAATAAAAAGAGTTTCGGGGGTTGGAGAAGCAAAATAAAACAAAAGGACTCAAGCGAAGACATTACCTTAAAATCAGGTAACTTCCTTTGATTTGAGATCAAAGGCTTCCTTGGAAAGGATTATGCCGAAAGTGAGGATTCAAGGAGTTATAGAGGTATTTTTAGAGACAATATGGGTAGGGTTTGGCCGAGCCAAAGAATTTGGGAGTGTGGGTAAGGAGGTAGAGGTGGGGGCCTTTTATAAGAGGAGAGGAGGGGCACTCTTGTAAAGTTACCAAATGTGACTTTATTTTCAAAAGAGTTTCGGATTTAAAAGGTCCCACATTGATGTATTTCGAGGCTAAGGTGATAAGGGTTCGAAATCCACTCATCCAATAGGTTTTGGACATGTGTAGGTCTTAGATAGTACATAATCTTTCCATTTTATTTAAATCGTTAAATAATGAGGTCATCGCTACATCATTATGATGTCATAAATAATTTAATTTATTTAATGTATAAAAATTATAAAAAAATACAATGATTTAGGAAATCTTTTTAGCTTTTCAATGACTATTTATATTCAAAAATATGACTTCTATAACCCCAAGTAAAAATTGTTTTGGTAAAATATTTCATGTTTGTGTCATTTTTACTTTAACATTAAATAAAAAGATATTTATGTCATTTTCCAACCAAAGTGGCACCATGGGGTCCCCAAGTTGACCCATGTATTGTCTTGGTCTGCCATGACACATAAAATGAGGGTAGAACATGTGTTTAGGTCATTAAATTTTATTAAAACATTATACTTACCTTAAACTACACTAATTACCTCTAATCCGTTTAAAAACATAATAAGTTACTATTCACCAAGAAATTATTTTATTCCCATTGAACCCCAATTTACTTATTAATGACAACCATTGTAACACCCCAAGATTTTATAGTGTGTTATTTCTTCAAAATAATTCAATAACTTTCACTCCACGCAACACCAAGTTCAATCGCACCATGACTTACCAAA
Source organism: Viscum album (assembly GCA_963277665.1). Classification (NCBI taxonomy): domain Eukaryota; kingdom Viridiplantae; phylum Streptophyta; class Magnoliopsida; order Santalales; family Viscaceae; genus Viscum; species Viscum album. The sequence goes on from OY728158.1 coordinate 780,700,724, forward strand.
CAAGCTGTTCAAAAGAGGTTATGAATAGTGTTAACTAAATTTTAAACTTTATATAATCCTTATAATTTTAGAATCCATATTATGAGTTTCTTAGACATAATGTAAGAACAAATTCATTTTCAGTATTGCAATTTTACAAAATTATAATAGTGAAACCTTTTTAGAATACTATATTTTAAACTTTTTGACAAAATGGGGACATAAAAAATTTAAAATGAAACATCCCAAGCTTCCACGGCACGCTAGCGTGTGTTGTACGCAACCTCGAGTTCTAACACACACCACAACTAATTAAACTAGCCGTTGTGAATATTAATACCTACTTTTTGAAATCATATATATTTTATATTTCAAAATGGAATTCATTTTTGGATTTGTAATATCGAAATTAGCCTAGGGTGAAATTTTGGTACTTTTCGGATAACTTTTATATTTTGATGAATAGTGAAAATTTCTAAATTTTAATTAAAAACAACTTTTTTTAATCAAAATAATTAATATTGATAAATTATGAATTTGAGTGGTTTTAAAGTATATTTAGAATATATTTTTACCATTTAAATTAATGTTTGTCATTGGACATAATTTCACAATTAAACCAGACATAAACAAGTGTCAATCTTTTGATAGTTATTATCTCTTAAAAACACGCTTTTTATTTTAACAACGGGAATTAATTTTAAATTAATTTCTGCAAATTCTGTGTTTTGAATTTGGAAAAATGGATTACATATTTGGAATCAGGATGTCCAAATTATGTAAATATGTAACTTTTATTTTTACACTTTTTGAATAATTACTGCGGTAAATATTTTATTTACCATGGTTAAATGGTAAATCCGGTAAATAAGGGTTAAAAAATAATATTATAATAATAAACAATTACCCTAAAACGTGTCCTAACCGTATTTGTGGACACATACCCGACCATGGGCATCCTTGGGTCGATTTGGGGACCCCTTGGAGCCACTTGTATGTGGTAGGGACACATTATATTAATAAAGTTAAAATAAAAATAAAAATGGCATAAGCTTACATCTTTTAAAAGAACAGTTTTTACATAGGGTTATTCATGTTGGACTTTAGATTATCAATATTCATTAGAAAGATAATTATATTTCCTACATAATGATATTTTATTTATAATTTTTAGACATCAAATACGTTAAATTATTAATGACACAATAATGATACAATGTTTACCTCATTAATAAATCATTTAAATAAATAAGATTATAATGATTAAAATATTATCTAAAACCTGTCCAATTCTTATTGGTTGATTTTATTTAGAATATGAGTCATCTTATCTTCGACCTCAATGATTTATGGACCATTATAAACCGAATATAATTATATTATAAAGTAATACTTTCACTCTTTCCTAAAGAGCCCCTCCTCTCCCTTATAAAAGGAGACCACTTCTACTCATTCCTCACACCTCTCAAGCCACGTGGCTCATCCGAACCCTGCCCAAATAAGCTCCCCACATCCCTCTCATCCTCCTTGAAGCTTACCCTTAGGCAGAAAGCATTTCAAGAAGTCCTTTGGTTCCAACCAAAGTGAGTTACCTAAATTAATGGTAATGATTTCTCTTAAATTATTTTCATTTATTTTGCTTCTCCAACCCCCAAACTCTTTTTATTTACTTTCTTTTGTAAAAAAAAAGTATCCTAAATAAACTAGGATGTTTTTATAAGAAGGATTCGAACTACACATACACACACCACCATCTAATGGATGATGAACATAATGTTTCTGTGAATGGCAAACTAACGCCTCACGAAACGATGATTGTTCAAATACATCTTACCGCATCTCATGGTGGCCATTATGATGGCACTGTAATTAAGTGTGATATTAATGATACATATTTTATATATAAGCTTCTTTAATTCCATTTTATTTCATACCATTATTCGTTTCATGTTGTATATACATACGATAATTTCATTTGAGGAAGTGCGGACTACCGCCCCCTTAAAATGATATGACTCGTTCATACCACACATGGAACGTATAAAGAATGGTGTTAATGAACATAAGTAACATATATATAATATAATATTATACTGGAATAATAATATACCTATGTATCATTTGGATTCAATTCGTTTAAAATGAAAAATTTAATGGAAGTAGCGTTCGTGCGTACGTACGGACTACCGTCTCCACGAACGCGATGAGATTCATTGTCCATCATATCCATTCAAGTATAATTATAATTTGATGATTTAAAAATAGTATCTAAGGACTTAATATCATTCTGGATATGAATAATATACATCCCATTAATAACGAATATGGCTCACATAACAATGAATATAAAGTAAAATGAACCCGTTAACACCCGAAATGACGATAATTCTAAGATATTATTAACAAATCAATGTTAAAAGATCATATATGATATCATATTAAAGTAAATGATTCTTTTATTGTTCAATAACAATTGTTTCACCATTATACAGGAGGTAAACCTACCATCAACCAAGGAAAAAGTACAAAGTAAGGGATTTTCTTATCTCACTTTCAATTCCGTGAGATTTCCATTGTTCGCCACTAAATTATTGAAAGTGGTGTACTGTGAACGGCCATTTGATATATATTAGCATGATTCTCTTTATATTCATGTTATTCTGTAAATCATTTGGTGGTTACTAACTTTTTCCCATACGACTCAGTTGATTAACGTGGTAAGGAGTTTCTTATCTCACTTTTCATTTCGTGAGATTTCCATTATTCACCACTTAATTATTGCATGTGGGGTATGTGTACAGCCCATGATTGCATTCATTGTGTATTATACTTTAATTTATGGGTATTTACATCATCAGGGTATGATACTTCCTTCATGGGTGTATGTTTCGTAAGTTACCTAATCGATAAGGGAATTTGAAATTTCAATTTCCACTCATTTGGCTTTACACATATTTCATTGATTATATTACCCCAAGATTATGTGTGGAATCACTATTCATTTTATTATGTCATAATTTCCACTCCCCTTCCTGTGGATATAAGTTTGATACACATAATCACTCCATTGGTAATTCTCAAGTCATTGATATGAATTTGATAAGAGTAATTTTAACTCATTCTCCATTTGTTGAGTTAAACATCCAATTCGTTGGTATTGTTTTTACAAGAATATTTGTGAATGTCCTTTGATTGTTTTACACTGAATATCAAATCATATTTAGTGTATTTATAAATGTCACACATAATTATGTCATTGATTTATCCTTAACCTAAGGATACAACCTTTATGAGATATTTCATCTCAATTTACATTCCATTGAGACTTCTTTGATGATATACACCAAATCACTTTTATGTGGTGTATATAATGTACTTTGACATAGAATATCATGATTCCCTTTATTCTCATGATATTACAAAGTTTTTATTACCTCAATTATTTGTATTCAAGTGTCTCTTTTGGTTAGAATCTCTAACTAAAATACAATTTTTAAATGTTTTAAAGACTTATTCATCTAATCCTTTCTCATTAATGTCCATGTTTTAAAAATGGTTTTAAGGATTTATATATATGGACATTAAATTTTAGAAATCAAAACTCCTTTTTAAAAGTTTCAAAGTGGTATGGGACACTTTGATTCAAAATTCTACTTTTAAATGGCTTCTTGACAAATAGTGTGACTTTTAAATGTTTTCAAGAAAAGGGGGATATTTCTCTCATATAGTTTTGATGATTATCTAGGTCAACATCCTTCATTATTCTTTATTGAGGTTAATGTGATACAATACAATCTTCCATATTGTATCGAATGAGTTATGTTTGACCGTGGATGTGCTGATTTTATACCATTCATGGTTTGTGGTAAAAGTATTGACATTTCGTATGCTAGTTTTAATACGAATGTTTATGTTATGTTTAAACATGTTCATATGAGGAATTCATTGGACTTAATAAGTGACAGGTGGAGCCCGCTATTGCTCCTCGATGCATCGGTAGGTCTCATGAGACAAACTAGTGTCTTGGCACAAGGCCTTGGCAAAATCTCATTTGTAGTCTTGGCACGAGGCCTTGGCTATGTGGTTATGATAGTCTATCATTATCCATTCCATCATTATGAAAGTGGTTATTGATATTGCATGTGATCATTCGACTAGTAGAATATCCATGTGAGTAAGTAAATGTCATTATTTCATTTTACCTTTTCCATTTTATGCTGAAGTTCAAGTTTAAAAGGCTTTTGTTTTAGTTATAAATTGCCTTAAGTGTTTATGCTTATTTATGAAAGCTTCTGCTACAATGTTATCCTTACTGAGCATCTGAGCTCACCCCTTTTAATGTTTTATTTTTCCCAGGATTATGAAGAAGTAATTTATGAATGACCTGCAGGGATAGTATGAGGGGATATGAAGACAAGATATTTTTTTTATGATGTAATGTAAAAATTTATGGATGTGTCTAGTTATTCCAAGGCTACTAAACTAATCGGTCTTTCGAGACTTGATCTTTCTCATGATCATGCCAATGTTATGTAATAATGCACTGACTCTAGGTAATTAGGGTTGGGGTGTTACAGTTGGTATCAGAGGAAGTTTAGTACAAACCTTGGAAGCTAGATTTAGATAAACTCTGATTAGAGCACATATACCTAAGATGAACTTTGAGGATTAGTATAAAAGAACTTCCTAGAATTTTGGTATTGTAGATATTTTGTGAGTTTTCCGAGCAATACATCCCTGTCTGGATACGAGCAGGTAGAGGCGGCTCTGGCACATATGTACCTAGGGGTAAAACCCGAAAACACCGCTTTGAGCTAGACTCGAACGGGAACTGGTGCACGACAACGGGCCTTGCTGCACTCTTGGTTACGACACTCCAGGGGGATATGCTTAGGATAATTTACATTTTCTTTACAAACCAATTTAAGTAATATATACATAAGATGAGAGTAAATGACCTTGGTTAATCCTAATATGATTCAAATTGAGAATATGGTGACATTTTAATCTCTAAATGATTTTATGACTACTATTACTCACACAATGCTTTCTGGTTTTAGTCAATGGAGGGATTCCAAGGAAGTCATAGTGACTTTGAGAATGATGTACAAGGTGGGAACGGTGGTGGAAATAAGCAACAAAATTGAATGTTGATAGGCGTAAAAGATATAGTCTTTATGCCAAATCAGTTTTCCAAAAATATAATCAACAACATATATATTAACCAACTCCCAGACTCAACAAGGAAGAGAAAGGTGATAAATGATAAGAGCTCCAGCAATGGAGACCATGGAGAAAAGAACCCTCAATTTTCATCGTGCAGGAAATGTGGAAAGAGACACCCAGGAAAGTGTCTCAATGGGACAACGAAATGTTTTACGTGCGGGAAGGAAGGACATAAAGTGAAAAATTGCCGAAGAAAAATGAAGAGTACTATGGAAGAAGATAAAAATGGTCCCAAGAGTCCATTTACAGTCATTTGCCGTAGATGTAGGGGACCTGGCCATTACCCGAGTGAATGTCCTATTCTATAGGATATTTTCTTGGTCAAAGAAGAAGCTATGTGGAAATAAATGGTTGGAGAAAAATTAGCACTACTTGTTGATGGGTTTACCTTGGAATAATTTTCTCTTGTATTTGTAACCCCGTAGTTTGCCATGTGAGAATGATATTTGAGGAAGAATTATCTCTTCTCTTGTGGATATAGGTATAAATAACCATTTGGTTTTATATGATCATTGGGGTTTGAGAAAATGATAATTTATTATAATTTGGGATGAAAATGAAAAGTATGATATAACATTTGTGGTTAAATTATGTTATTTTGAGGAATTTATCTCATTTTGGTAATATTATAAAATATAGTTTTTAAAAAAGGACAACACGTAGACCGTGTGACAACCCGTCGCGTCGGACAAAGCTGTGGGAATCGAACCCACAACCAAAGTGCGATTGGGATTTATCGCCTACCACTGGACTACGTGAAGTCCCTGGTTAGTGTGACTATTTTTTTTGATTTTATTGATCAATAATAAGATGATTTGGGTTATCATGTCTTATCAAATGAATACCCTTGGTATAGGAAAATGATTTGGTGATTAAGTGATAAATGTTATTTTGGAAGATGTTCGTTTTGTTAGGAACACTATATGCCCAAGGAAAATAGAATACAATGAGGTTTCATTTGTAGAGTAATGGTGGATTTTTATCTACGTTTTTATTGTTTATTTATAGTGATTTGGGTTATTTATGGAAATGATTAACCTATAACAGAGAATATGTGATGATGTTAATTACTTTTAAGTATGTGACTTTAATAGTATTTTATGTCATTTGGAGATACAATGTAACATGGGAGACTACATAATCAAATTCCTCTATGTTTTGGGTTTCAATATTAGTTTGGATTATATTAAAGGATTTTAAGGACAATTCGTTATTGAATGGTATCTATTTAACTTTGGGGTATTGTTGGTTTAATTTTAGAAATTAAGATTAGTGCATATCTACCTCAATGAATATCCATTTGGGGTACCATTAGATCATTCACTAACCATTTTGGTTTTGATTAATCTTCAAAGACAATGTAAATATATGGTTTATCCTACATGGATCATGTGATTCTATAGAAGTTTATTCTAGCTCTTCCAGTGTGACCAAGTCTTCTTGAATACTCATCGTTTAAAAAAAATTGAGTTAGTGGTGGAAATTTATTAAAGAATGAAAATCTACTTAAAATTTAAGTATATCTCATATTGTTCATAGTCAATATCATAAATGAATTCCTCTTCCTTATGTAATGTAACTTTAAAAAAAAATGTTGTCCTAGATGGTACATTGAATCATCACTAATTTATGGCTTTGGGATTGTTGGCCTTTTCATAGCCATGTTCTCTACCACTCTCCATCAGATAATTGATGGTTAGATTTCTCTTCCATATCCATATTTTCCTACATGGAACCCTAGTATGTGTTATTTTCGGTAATCTTCATACTTTCCACTCTTTATTTTAAATAGAGGCCTCATTAATTCATTTTTCGATGTGGGATTTCAACTAAGATATTTAGAAACGTCAAAAACATGTTATCCCAATACCCTATATTTTGTTGAACCGATGGTACTTCAAATCATCATAGATTGATGAGTTTAAGGACCTCAATTTTATACTTGTTTGTGATTGATGACCTCAATCACTACCTATAAATATTTACGTTTTTCCTCCAATTATATGTCTCTAATTGTCACCAATATTCTCCTAATAGAGATCATAATTTGGTGGTGATCCTTTAATTTCTCTTTTCCTCATATTAAGACTAAATTTTAGTAACCCAATTTCCGATGTGGGTTTTCCCACAAAGATATCTTCTATTTTCAAACTTTTATTTTCAAAGAACAATTTCAAATTGCGAGGACGCAATTTATTGAAGGAGGGAAAAATGTAACACCCCAAGATTTTATAGTGTGTTATTTCTTCAAAATAATTCAATAACTTTCCCTACACGCAACACCAAGTTCAATCGCACCATGACTTACCAAACAAGCTGTTCAAAAGAGGTTATGAATAGTGTTAACTAAATTTTAAACTTTATATAATCCTTATAATTTTAGAATCCATATTATGAGTTTCTTAGACATAATGTAAGAACAAATTCATTTTCAGTATTGCAATTTTACGAAATTTTAATAGTGAACCCTTTTTAGAATACTATATTTTAAACTTTTTGACTAAATGGGGACATCAAAAATTTAAAATGAAACATCCCAAGCTTCCACGGCACGCTAGCGTGTGTTGTACGCAACCTCGAGTTCTAACACACACCACAACTAATTAAACTAGCCGTTGTGAATATTAATACCTACTTTTTGAAATCATATATATTTTATATTTCAAAATGGACTTCATTTTTGGATTTGGAATATCAAAATTAGCCTAGGGTGAAATTTTGGTACTTTTCGGATAACTTTTATATTTTGATGAATAGTGAAAATTACTAAATTTTAATTAAAAACAACTTTTTTTAATAAAAATAATTAATATTGATAAATTATGAATTTGAGTGGTTTTAAAGTATATTTAGAATATATTTTTACCATTTAAATTAATGTTTGTCATTGGACATAATTTCACAATTAAACCAAACATAAACAAGTGTCAGCCTTTTGATAGTTATTATTTCTTAAAAACACGCTTTTTATTTTAACAACAGGAATTAATTTTAAATTAATTTCTGCCACTTCTGTGTTTTGAATTTGGAAAAATGGATTACATATTTGGAATCAGGATGTCCAAATTATGTAAATAGGTAACCTTTATTTTTACACTTTTTGAATAATTACTGCGGTAAATATTTTATTTACCATGGTTAAAGGGTAAATCCGGTAAATAAGGGTTAAAAAATAATATTATAATAATAACAAATTACCCTAAAACATGTCCTAACCTTATTGGTGGACACATACCCGACCATGGGCATCCTTGGGTCGATTTGGGGACCCCTTGGAGCCACTTGTATGTGGTAGGGACACATTATATTAATAAAGTTAAAATAAAAATAAAAACGGCATAAGCTTACATATTTTAGAAGAACAGTTTTTACATAGAGTTATACATGTTGGATTTTAGATTATAAATATTCATTAGAAAGATAAAACGATTTCCTACATAATGATATTTTATTTATAATTTTTAGACATCAAATAAGTTAAATTATTAATGACACAATAATGATACAATGTTTACCTCATTAATAAATCATTTAAATAAATAAGATTATAATGATTAAAATATTATCTAAAACCTGTCCAATTATTATTTGTTGATTTTATTTAGAATATGAGTCATCTTATCTTCGACCTCAATGATTTTTGGACCATTATAAACCGAATATAATTATATTATAAAGTAATACTTTCACTCTTTCTTAAAGAGCCCCTCCTCTCCCTTATAAAAGGAGACCACATCTAATCATTTCTCACACCTCTCAAGCCACTTGGCTTGTCCCAAACCTGCCCAAATAAGCTCCCCACATCCCTCTAATCCTCCTTGAAGCTTCCCCTTAGGCAGAAAGCATTTCAAGTAGCCCTTTGGTTCCAACCAAAGTGAGTTACCTAAATTAAAGGTAACGATTTCTCTTAAATTATTTTCATTTATTTTGCTTCTCCAACCCCCAAACTCTTTTTATTTCCTTTCTTTTGTAACAAAAAAAGTATCCTCAATATACTAGGATGTTTTTATAAGAAGTATTCGAACTACACATACACACACCTCCATCTAATGGATGATGAACATAATGTTTCAGTGAATGGCAAACTAACGCCTCACGAAACGATGATTGTTCAAATACATCTTACCGCCTCTCATGGTGGCCATTAAGAAGGCACTGTAATTAAGTGTGGTATTAATGATACATATTTTATATATAAGCTTCTGTAATTCCATTTTATTTCATACCATTATTCGTTTCATGTTGTATATACATATGATAATTTCGTTTGAGGAAGTGCGGACTACCGCCCCCTTAAAATGATATGACTCGTTCATACCACACATGGAACGTATAAAGAATGGTGTTAATGAACATAAGTAACATATATAATATATAATATTATACTGGAATAATAATATACCTATGTATCATTTGGATTCAATTCTTTTAAAATGAAAAATTAAATGGAAGTAGCGTTCGTGCGTACGTACGGACTACCGTCTCCACGAACGCGATGAGATTCATTGTCCATCATATCCATTCAAGTATAATTATAATTTGATGATTTAAAAATAATATCTAAGGACTTGATATCATTCTGGATATGAATAATATACATCACATTAATAACGAATATGGCTCACATAACAAAGAATATAAAGTAAGATGAACCCGTTAACACCCGAAATGACGATAATTCTAAGATAATATTAACAAATCAATGTTAAAAGATCATATATGATATCATATTAAAGTAAATGATTCTTGTATTATTAAATAACAATTATTTCACCATTATACAGGAGGTAAACCTACCATCGACCAAGTAAAAAGTACAAAGTAAGGGATTTTCTTATCTCACTTTCAATTCCGTGAGATTTCCATTGTTCGCCACTAAATTATTGAAAGTGGTGTATTGTGTACGGCCATTTGATATATATTATCCTGATTCTCTTTATATTCATGTTATTCTGTAAATCATTTGGTGGTTATTAACTTTTGGCCATACGACTCAGTTGATTAACGTGGTAAGGAGTTTCTTATCTCACTTTTAATTTCGTGAGATTTCCATTATTCACCACTTAATTATTGCATGTGGGGTATGTGTACTGCCCATGATTGCATTCCTTGTATATTATACTTTAATTTATGGGTATTTACATCATCAGGGTAGGATACTTATTTCATGGGTGTATGTTTCGTAAGTTACCTAATCGATAAGGGAATTTGAAATATCAATTTCCACTCATTTGGCTTTACACATATTTCATTGATTATATTACCCCAAGATTATGTGTGGATTCACTATTAATTTGATTATGTCATAATTTCCACTCCCATTCCTGTGGATATAAGTTTGACACACATAATCACTCCATTGGTAATTCTCAAGTCATTGATATGAATTTGATAAGAGTAATTTTAACTCATTCTCCATTTGTTGAGTTAAACATCCAATTCGTTGGTATTGTTTTTACAAGAATATGTGTGAATGTACTTTGATTGTTTTACACTGAATATTCAATCATATTTAGTGTATTTATATTTGTCACACATAATTATGTCATTTATTTATCCTTAACCTAAGGATACAACCTTTATGAGAGATTTCATCTCAATTTACATTCCATTGAGACTTCTTTGATGATATACACCAAATCACTTTTATGTGGTGTATATAATGTACATTGACATAGAATATCATGATTCCCTTTATTCTCATGATATTAAAAAGTTTTTATTACCTCAATTATTTGTATTCAAGTGTCTATTTTGGTTAGAATCTCTAACTAAAATACCATTTTTAAATGTTTTAAAGACTTATTCATCTAAACCTTTCTCATTAATGTCCATGTTTTAAAAATGGTTTTAAGGATTTATTTATATGGACATTAAAGCTTAGAAATAAAAACTCCTTTTTAAAAGTTTCAAAGTGGTATGGGACACTTTGATTCAAAAATCTACTTTTAAATGGCTTCTTGACAAATAGTGTGACTTTTAAATGTTTTCAAGAAAAGGGGTATATTTCTCTCAAATAGTTTTGATGATTATCTAGGTCAACATCCTTCATTATTCTTGATTGAGGTTAATGTGATACAATACAATCTTCCATTTTGTGTCGAATGAGTTATGTTTGACCGTGGATGTGCTGTTTTTATACCATTCATGGTTTGTGGTAAAAGTATTGACATTTCGTATGCTAGTTTTAATATGAATGTTTATGTTATGTTTAAACATGTTCATATGAGGAATGCATTGGACTTAATAAGTGACGGGTGGAGCCCGCTATAGCTCCTCGATGCATCGGTAGGTCTCATGAGACAAACTAGTGTCTTGGCACAAGGCCATGGAAAAATCTCATTTGTAGTCTTGGCACGAGGCCTTGGCTATGTGGTTATGATAGTCTGGCATTATGCATTCCATCATTATGAAAGTGGTTATTGATATTGCATGTGATCATTCGACTAGTAGAATATCCATGTGAGTAAGTAAATGGAATTATTTCATTTTACCATTGCCATTTTATGCTGAAGTTCAAGTTTAAAAGGCTTTTGTTTTAGTTATAAATTGCCTTAAGTGTTTATGCTTATTTATGAAAGCTTCTGCTATAATGTTATCCTTACTGAGCATCTGAGCTCACCCCTTTTAATGTTTTATTTTTCCCAGGATTATGAAGAAGTAATTTATGAATGACATGCAGGGATAGTATGAGGGGATATGAAGACAAGATGTTTTTTTTATGATGTAATGTAAAAATTTATGGATGTGTCTAGTTATTCCAAGGCTACTAAACTAATCGGTCTTTCGAGACTTGATCTTTCTCGTGATCATGCCAATGTTATGTAATAATGCACCGACTCTAGGTAATTAGGGTCGGGGTGTTACAACCATGTATGTCGGATTTTTGAAATTCAAAACACAATGGTGGAAAATTTTCATTTAAACGGAAAATCAGTTTTTTTAAGTACCACTTAGTGGTTTCACTATTCATCAAAAATTGAAGTTTTTCAGAAAATTACCAAAAATTCACCCTAAGCTATATTTGATATTACGAATTCAAAAATGATGTATATTTTACAAAATTCAAAACATATAAGTTTCATTAATTAATTTAATAATTAATTCCCGCTGTCAAAACAAATAGCGTGTTTTTATGAAACCAAATGTATCAAAAGATTAACAGTAGTTTAAGTCCGATTTCAAAGTGAAATTAATTCCATCGACCACTATTGGATTAAATGGTAAAAATATATTCTAATTTCATTTTAAAACCAATTTATATGATAATATAATCATATAAATAAATTAGATTAAAAAGAGGTTTTGAATTAAAATACAACATTTTTCACTATTAATTAAAAATTGAACTTTTTCGGAAAAATACCAAAAATTTACACAAAGTAAATTTTGATGTCCCGATTCTAAAGAAGAATTTTATTTTGTAAAATATAACACATAAAATTGTCAAAAAGTGGATTTAAAAGATATTCACCATCAAAAGGCGGATAATCGACCTTTTAAAGAATATTAGAATGTTTATGCTTAAAATTGGATTCATTCGCATTTTTAATCCTCTGACATTTATTGTAAAAAGTAAAAATATTTGACAAACATATATAATCATTTGGTAGTTAGTTCTGTTCATTCCCGCCAGTACAACGGCTAGGTGTTAACTACCATTTAAAATAATATTATTTTATTATTAGAGTGCAACGTAAGATTCCCAAGAAACTCGTTGTTGCGTGTTGGGTACGCCATCGAGCATAGCGTCCCCATTAAAGTAATATTAATATTTAATTCACAAATATGGATAAATATAAATATGTCATATTCTTTATTTACCTGGGGTGTTACAAGGAAACTCAATGTACCATGAGGAAACCAATTGAATAGAATCAGTATTGTGGTGTGAGTAATAGTTACAATGCTGATGATAAAGAGACTAAAAATCAAATGTAAAAGAAAATAGGTTTAGTGTAATAGGATTAGGTTCACATGTTAGTGGATTAGGGTTGACGTAATCAATATTTTTATGTACTTGGATTCCATAATTATAAATGAAAAAAAATATGTTTTTTGTAGTTTATGTTTTTCCTATAATTATTTTCAAGACTACATTGAATGGATACATTGGAATATATAATTGGTTTAATGGAAAGGTGATATCCATTAAAATCACTAGATTAATAGAAATATAACCATTAATGTTTCCCTCATTCATAATAGGTACATAAACCACATAAGGGATAACTAAAATTTGAAGAATGATAGGGTATGGCCAGTACATCAGTACCAGACCTGTGCATCCCTACACCGGAGAACTAGCTGACCAGTCACGTAGAGGTGGAGTGTTGATCACAGTGAAGATAATGGGCAGGGGATGTTTTAATTATCCATTTTCACCTATGAATTCCCTTAAAAACATTGAGTCATGTATTGTCAAAATTACATTATAACTAATTAAGGACTTTTTGATAAGTACTTCATGCTATTATGAATGATGTTTAAAACATTTTAGATTTATGAAATATATCCAGAAATCTATGGAATACTGAAAAATGTGTGTTTTCGAAAAGGATTTATTGATATTCGTATTATTATCATATTATAAGATAATTTATCATGATGGTACTCACATAATTACAATGTTCCAACCAAGATCTACATTGTGATATATTGTGGATCAATGTTAAGTTGAATTCATGTTTTTCATTATAAGGATTCATTTTTTCTTCATTTAGAGGTGTTATAAGGTTACCCATTCATGAAAATTTTAAGTTAAACATCAGAGTATGTATTTTGGTATTGATATTATATTCAAAACATTGGTTAAGAGGATATTTATTTATTAACCTTCATTCACTGATGTTTATCATATATTGGGAAATATATTAGTGTAGTTTTCGAAAAGTACATCATGTATGTATAGTGAAAACTAATAATGTATCTAAATGCTTCCAATATTGAACCAATGGAAAAAAGGATGATATGGTTTTCATCTCTACCTTTGGCCTTCACGATAAGGATTTCATTCCTAACATGGAATTTTATTTTCATTCTTGAAATTTAGATGTTCCAAAATGTGTAAACATTAACTTTTTTTCAAACTCCACATTATATTATAATTTGAGAAACAAGACTAGAAATATTTATATAGAATGAAAATTATTTTACAAGACATAAAAAAATTAGGTGGGAACTTTTCTCAACAATCATAGGTAAAACCATACAATTTATTTCATAGAATAATATAATTTCTTATTATCACAAGAAAATTATTAATAGAAGTATCAATCAAAAATGCCCTTATATAATATCTCTAATATTCATAATTATCGAAATAAAATATTTATGAAAAGTATGCGTTATGATTAACAATTTATAAAACATTCATTAATTTATAAACTAATGAATCCACTCTCCACTAACATAGTTAATGTTAGAGATATATAGACAAGATCAAAAATAGATTACAACTATATTTTGATAAGGAGATACTTCCTGTATTATTCAAAATTATGAGCATGATATGATACTAACTATTGTCCCATTAATTGTTGGGAAATAAAATTTAGGGGGGGGGGGGTTCGAGTTGATGTAAAAAGATAATATAAAATTATTTTCCCATTTCAGTAAAAAATCATCATATATTTAACCTTCTAAACAAATAAATTTATAAATGTTAAATATATTAGAAATTGTTACTATAATAAATTATACACAATCAAATAAAATCATAAATTAGATGAATAATTAAAAAATAATGTGTTTTAAAAACTTTTATCATAGTACTGAATAAAACTCTTAATACACCTAAGGTATATTATATAAAAAATTCCATTTAATGGAATTATTTTCATTCAAACCATTGAAAAAGGTTAATAGATTGAACAAAACCATGGTATTGATGTTCAAAACCATAACATTAAGAAGTCTTATAAGAAGGTACTATGTTCAACTCATGACCATTATATAATAAACTATCACAAGGATACTCTATCTTTCTAGGCCTTGTTGATTTACTTATCTTGATGAATGTCTCAATTGTCATACATTTTATACCAAACCATTCAAACTGTACATCTCTCACTCCCGAGATTCACTTCGATCACAACAACCAGAATTTGTAGATTCCATAAAAAAATACAACTGATCATAATTATTAGTAAATTATTTTTACAAGGTAATCAAATTGATGTACAAAAAATCATCACACAATCATAGATTTGTAAAAAAACTCACCAAAATAATAAACACAATTGAATGTTCTCAAAAAAAATATATGCACAAAAATTAATTATTACTAGAATAAATATTTTTGTAGTTATATTTAATCCACAGATCGATTCCCTCAGTGAAAATATTATTATTTTTTCAGAGAGAAAATAGAGCTCAAACTCATGATTATTTTATTACAATTATAATTGTATTGAATGATTCATGATTTATTGACGAATATTGATTTATCATAAATTTGTGTATAGAATCAATGTCCAGTGAAATGATTTATCACACCATCACAACACATTACAAGAATCATACTGTCACAATGTATCTTCTAAGAGATGTATTCAAATATAACTTCTAAATATACTAGAACATACATGCAGTAGAACAAATGAAGAGAGGTTAAATAATATTATGTTAAATGTGATGAATTCAAAAATAAAAACAATAACCTCTATGTTAAATATTTGAAATTATAATGTGTATTGTGATTAAAAAAAGTATAACAAAGTTTCCTACTGACTGAAGAATTTTTGAAACTAATTTTAGGATATCTATATATAATGCTTTAAAAATCAATAATTATTATCCATGGTGGATGACTTATCTATAATATTTTCAACTAATTTGAATAATAATGTGTTTATTTTTAGAATACAAGTTTATGGTATTTCTTAAAATACCTGGTTAGGATAAATCTATTCAATATATTTTTTCTCTATTAAAATTATGGTTGGAAATTTAATATAATTTCAAAAAGAATTTAAGAGAGAAGTTAATAAAATGATCATTGAATTAGATACTGAATATGGTCACATACATTTATTATCATTAAAAGAGTGTGAGGTAATAAATAATATTTCTTTAATAATAAACTATATATCATAGTTTGATATTATGATGATATTTTAGTATAATGAATCTTGTTCAATGAAGTATAAGAAGAGAATTAAATGAAGGTGATGACATCCAAAATGATGTTTATATATAATATAATCCTATGAAATATTAGTATAATATTGAGTGAATTAAAAATCAATTATAATTTTATATCATAACTAATTAAGGAGAAAATAGAATTGAGAAAGTCCAACACTGTAGGAACTTTTATATGTTTTGTTTAGTGAGATGCATGAATATTGAATGGGGTAATCTTGTTATGTCGGTCTTAAATAATTATTGGAAGTTAGGATAATTGAAATGTGGTGTATTTTCAGGTGATAGTACCATAAGATAGACTGGAGGATGAATACATTTTTATAAGGAAAAATATCTTTCATTGATGATATTATGGATTCAAAGTATTATAATAATGGGTTCTGTGGACCAAAAATTATTAATAACATTGGATTTCTGTATTGTTTATAAATAGAGTAATGCATTATGTTATCATACAAAAAACGTATTAAATATATTTTTTATTTGATTAAAATATTAAATTACTTTTATTATTTATCAATTCAAAAATATTTATTATTTTAGCAATAATAAGGAACATGAAATATAATGGAAATAAGACTAAACAAATGTTCTTGGGTCTAAACACATCATACTGATAAGAGCCACATCATATCATACAATTATATTCATGAGGATAAAAACGTTGATACATATTATCTTATTGTTTTTACTTGGTGATATATTGAAATTATGTCAGGAGTACCCACCTACTAATAGGAACAACATAGGATTCATGTTTAATTGGAGTTCCCATCTATAGGATTTATCATTGGTGTCATGACATGAGATTAATACCATAGTGTATAATTTGAATATATTCATAAATGTGAGAAAGAAACCTTAACATTTCTTTTTGTGTTGTGGAAGCTTGTTGTTGGTGCTCTATTAGTGGTATGTAATTGATTGAATAATGATGAAATAATTTTTCACATTCCTATAAGATGATATATATTAAGAGTAACTGAAAACAATACTGTTACCTCCATTAATTTGATATCGAAAGTATAATAGAGTTATTAAATTTTATATGGTCATAGATAGAATAAATAAATAATTAAATGCACTTGACATGAGATATGCATATTTCTATTAGGTATATAATGATATAAGGAGATTATATTATAAGAATAATTTTCATGGGATTCATTTCATTCTTATAACTATATCATATCTCTTATGTTTTTTTGATGTGTTTATAGACACCATTCCTAGTTTTTGTTTGATACTCATTATTATAAGGATAATTTCATAAAGGGTTAATAATAATGATTATTCAAAATCATTTCCAATTTAAATTCAGTGATTTTTAGGACTCTTTGGGCA
Organism: Viscum album; assembly: GCA_963277665.1. Classification (NCBI taxonomy): domain Eukaryota; kingdom Viridiplantae; phylum Streptophyta; class Magnoliopsida; order Santalales; family Viscaceae; genus Viscum; species Viscum album. Next base: position 780,718,421 of record OY728158.1, read on the forward strand.
GCACAATTGGGTAAGATAATGTTTGAGTTTGATTTATGACAATGAAAAAAATAAATTCAAATTTTTTTTATAATTTAAATGATATTTATTTAATTTATATATATATGAATTTTTTATTAAGTGAAGTATATGAAAATATTTTACAAATGAAAATTCAGTATTCAAGATTTTATGAATCTTTTTTAGTAGATTCATGTTTAGTTAATAACTCTTAATTTATCGAATAACAAAATATAAATTTATATGTAATTGAAACAATAAATATAAAAAATTATGTTAAATTTTCGAGGTCACAGGTGTCAATTGTTTTTAATAAATAATTTTAAATTTAATGGAGGGAAATATAAACTTTTAATATGTTTAGGAAATATATATAGGAAACATTAAACAGAAATTATTATGATCTATTTTCACTATGAATTATATATGTTCACTAACATCTCTCTCACGTTCTACTGTGAGTGGATAATGTTTTACAGAACGCATATCTTTCATCTCCAACTCAGATATAGTAAAATTTCCATCATGATGGCATGTATACTATATGTTCCTTCATTTCAACATTATAGAACCATTATAATAATTAATGAAAAATTGTAAATCCTTTAGAGTGTGTTTTGTTATTATTTACGGTTCCATATTCAGTAACATAATGAGAAAATCTCTTATGGTGACAAGAACATGTCAATTTCTCAAATTATGTAAGATGTATAATTTGATTTATTTTTCATTATTAATTAAATTATATATGATTAATAAGATGATAATTTTTTTCTCATAGTAGATTGGATGTCATGATTTAGATATAATAATAATATTATAATTATTCTTTTTAACTCTTTCATTTTGAACAATGTACAAAAAAGTGTATAAAATCCATTTTTTATTTTATAATTTGAAATTATTATTTATTATGAACGGATTTAGTTAGAGAGTGACAATGTAGTTCAAACACAAATAATGATTTTTGATCATAGGTCATATGGTTGAGATAAGGAATAATGAAAATTGATAATCCATGTTTAAGACTTACAATTAAATTAAAACGCAGACTACATAAATCATTGGAATTCCTCACTAGTCATCATTACTGGCCCACCTGGGTAGTGACTAGTGCTTGGATAAATTTATCACAATGTATCAAATAGAAACAAAATAAACGGAGAGTCATACTCAGTAAATCCAATGATGTTATTGAGATCCATCGTCCTGTATTTTCTTTGTAACAACCCGATATTTTATGAAAAGTATTATTTTTAATTTATTTGATGTCATGTGTTTTATGATACAACAAGATTATCTTGTTCTATACGCCGCACTGTATTAGCTTTAAGTATACACAACACTATTCTTAGATTGTGTTACACACAATTTCAAGTTCATTTTATAATAGTAATTCTACACAACATTGAGTGTATATATATATAAATATATTCATTGTATAAATGAAATATTGTTGGATTCAGTTATATGAAACAACGAAGGATTATTGCACAACACGCAACCCTGACTTGGCTTTCATTACATGCAATCGCGACCTTCCTCGATAGCGTGTGTTGTACGCAATATCAGGTTTCACTAAACAACGATATATTGTTATAATATTATGGAATAGCCGTTATGAATAGAATTAACTAAATTTTGAATGTTATAACATTATTATTTCATCTTACACATTTTCTAGAACATGGTATGGGAACAAAATAATTTTTTTGGGTAAAATAAGAATTTTTTAAAAAAATGCAGTTTTCCACGTTTTGATTGCGCACCATCTTTAAATCTAGTTTCATACATCTTTATAAGTTTAATTTTTAAAAATAATCTTCTTCTTTTGAATCAGGATATAAAAATTTACATTGGATAAAGTTTTGATATTTTTCTAATAACTTTCACATTTTAATGAATAGTAAAAACACACTATATTTTAATTAAAAACGAATTTTATCATCGTAATAATTTATATGGTTAAATTATAATATTGAATGGGTTTAAATTATAAATAGAATAAATTTTAACCATTTAATATAATGTATGTCATTAGCATTAATTTTACCATGAATTCGTTGGTTAAATCAATTCAATCTTTTGCAATGTTTTAAATGAAAACCCGTTTTCATTTGACAACGTGATTAATTTTAATTTAATTTCGGAAACTTTTGTGTATTGAATTTGGAAAATGGATTCCATATTTGGAATCTGTGCGTCCAAATTATGTTAATAAGATACTTTTTATTTTTTTGGGCATTATGAATAGTAACTACGGTAAATTTTATTTACCATAGTTAAAGGTATATCGGGTAATTAAGGGTAAATATAAGATTATAAAATTAACCTAACACCTGCCAAAATCTGATTGGATGACTAAAAGTCAACCCATATCACCAAAGGGTCGGATTATATTCATTTAATGGAATTTTTTCCATGAAAATAATTTAATTATTATTAAAACCAAAGAAAGTGACAACAAGTCACTTTTTAAATCTTATAAGTATAATAATTTTAGTTTAGTGATAAACTTCATGAAACATATGATATAAATAATCTCCAAAAATTTAATAAAAGTATCTACATCATATGAACTTATTTAGAATTTTTAGGGATTAAATAATTTTCATTAAATGTGACATAATATTGATGTTGAAATTATTTTATTAAGAGAAATATCAAATAAATGGTTTTAAAAATATTAAAATAAATATTATATAAACTATATAATGTTATACACTAATTTTATAAATAAATATGACATGTTATGAATCTATTAAATCTTTTATTTCGAACATATCTTATGTATATTGTTTATTTAAATTCAAATAAAAGAATAGTGTTAAAATTGACACTATTGTTATTTTATAAAAATAACATATTATAAAATTGTTTAAAAATCCCAAAAATATTAAAAAAATATTAATATAAATTTATATGGTCAAAAAATTCAGAAAGTGTCAAATTATGTAAAATTCACAACACATATGTAATTATTTATAATAATTTAATATTTAGAATATTATTACCACGAATAAAATTAAATTGATAAGTAAGGATAAAACAAGTTGATAATGTTTAAAATAGATTCCTAACATGTATAAATATTATTGGTTGATGATATTACAACCCTATCGCATCTAATATTCAGATATGATTCATTTTGGAAGTTTTTATGTGGGGTTGGGATTTAATATAAACTAATATTTCTTATATTTCTGAAGGATCCCTTCTCCTCCCTTAAAAAGGGAACCTCCTCCCTCTTCTCCTCACACAATTTAGAGCTTTTAATCTCATCCAAACCCTGATAATTTTCCTTCTCAACATCCCTATAAACATACTAGAGGTCCTGGTCTTCTTTATAGACCAATTTTAGTACCCTAAGAGGAGGTTTTAAAGAGGCGTGTCAAAGAAGAGGCAATACCCGTTACCGATTCTTTCAATTTTATTTCTTCGTCAACTTCTTCTTATTTAGTTGTTTAATTATATTTTAATAACATCAGTATCAAGAATATACTGATATGTTATTTTAATTCAACCCCATTTCACCTTCTATCCATCCTACGGAAAATGAAATCACCGTGCGTGTGTACGTATGGAATACCATTTCCACGCCGTGGTGTAATATATTTTTCCACCACCACATTACGTGGATTGGTATAATATTGTAACGAATAAATACATATAATTATTATAAAATCATACTGATTCTAAGATATTAGATCATTCACTCCAATTCAATTCCATAAATATAGTAACGATATCATCACTCGTGCGTACGTACAGATTACCGTCTCCACGACATGATGAGATTCATTTTCCATGTTAACAATTGAAGAATGATTATAAAGTATATATAATAATTAATCATGAAATATATGACATAATAATGCTACTGGATTTATGTATATATATATATATATATATATATGTATATCATATACTTAATTCCATTCAATTCAATAAGGAAACGAAAACAGCGTTCATCCGTACGTACGACCTACTGTCTCCATGAATGATGTATTTCTGTCCATTTATCGATCTATTATATATATGTATATTCTGAATACATATTATATATAAATCATGTTTTATATTCTGTAATTATGTAATCATGATCTAAGTAATCATATGAATAATTACAAGTCAAAACACGGACGACAAATGAAACAATTTTACCCAAAATGCTCTTTAACATGGAATTTACAAGAGAACGGGTAATATAAAGTCACAAGTAAACCATATATGATATCATAACAATGAATATTTTTCTGTAATAAGTCAATGAAATTATTTAAATCATTATACCGGAGGTTCAAATACATATGAAGCATATCGAACATAAGTTAAGTGATAACTTTTCCAATATCATTTTTATTCGAGATTGTTTATTCGTAAGTATTCACTAGGGTTATATTTATCATCCATGTCCCTGTTTTCTAAAAATGGTTTCATGTCTTTTTAAAGTCCTTTTTACCCATTTTTTGACTTTTACTACATGGTATGTAAGGAATCATTCTTTTGTTTACGTTATGAGGTACTTTTTGACGTTTCTGACAAAAGAACGAGAAGAATGTTTTTTTAACTTATACGGCATAAACAGATTTTTACGGTTTCATAATGCATAATTTTCTTGAAGCTTACTCTACAATATTTCATAAGTATTTTCATCAAAATCGTTTTCTTTTAAAATTTCATGGCATTTTGCGAAAAGAAAATGTTTTTTAAGAAGAAAGGATATTTTCCTCAACAATTCATTTCAAATGTTTTATCAAAACCATGTTTTCCATCTAAGATGACATTATTTCATATGTGTATTTTCCATGTATAATGTCTCTATGATTTACATGGTTCCACTGTTCTTATGATGAAATGATATCCATTTTTTTATATGGATTATGTTATTATTGGATGATGTTTATGATACCCATTTTATTCTTTGGGATATGATGAATGATTTATGTCTATGTTGCGGCAAAAGTAAGAATTATTTCATTATGATATGGGTGGGACCTATATCTCCCTCCAATGAATTGGGAAAAGATTTATATCTCATGAGATAGACATGGCTGGAATGGTAAGTTATTCCGGTTCAGTGATACAGGACTGGAACGAGGAGTGAACTCGATTCCGAAAGGGACTTTGTCCACTAAGATGGTCTTGACAGCAATGCCTTGGCTACTATGGAAATCATAACAAGTTCTGAATGGTTTCCACAATTACATGTTTTATTCCCATGCTATTTTATCATGATTGATGTTCCTTTATGATATATGACTTACGTACTTCCAAGATTTATGTCTTTGCTCAAGATTTTGATGTTTAAATTTCATGTTCAAGTTTTTGATTTCAAATGTTTATGGATTGTTTTAAGTTCTCTATGTTTTCCCTTACTGAGAAATTGAGCTCACCCTTTTTATGTTTTATTTTCCCCAGGAAATAAATAAAGGTTTTATCTAAGGAAACAAAAATGGGAAGATTGTTATGGGAGTATTTGAATATCTTTCATCAAGATTATAAGTTTATATTTAAAGTTTCAAAAGACACTAAACTATTACGGTCCTTGAGTTTTTTTTCATATTATGTATTAATTATTCTGAAAAAGTAATGTAATATCCATGTACTTCAATATTTGGGTCACTACAGTTGGTATGAGAGGAAAGGATGAGTTAACCTTTGGAAACTAGGATGCAAAAACTTTAGTGAGATCCCTAGAGATATTTTTAAGGTATGTCTAGGGATGTCCCTAAAGACAAGTATATGTATAGGTTATAGTCCTATAACTATTGTAATGATCTTAGAATTTCACCTAATATGTTTGATATTGATGATACTCCCCATTTATTATGTTTTTTCCCTAGTATGATTATTCCTCTCACAGTATTCTTTTTGGGTTTTAGAAAATGGCTACAAACAGGAAGATTCGCGATAATGGAGGATATGATGGACAATGGAATGATATTTTTCTTGAGAAACCAAATGAAAAGGGATTTGGAAGTCCAAACATAGATATTATGCCTAATCACCAATCTCATAATATGATCAATAATCTCAACTTTGGTACGTTTCCCGACTCAGATAATAAGAGAAAGATGGAGTTTCATGATGATCATAGAGGAATGAAAGTTAAATTTCCCTCATGTAAATAATGTGGGAGGAGGCATTAGGGATATTGTTTCAATGGAACAGGATGATGCTTTGGGCGTGGAAAAGAAGGACAAAAAGCCAGTATGTTCAAAGGAAAAAGGATCAATTAACAGCATGGACAAGGATAATGGTATTTCTACGACATCAAGAATGATTAGATGTCTTAAATGTGGAATGTATGGGCATCATGCAAACCAATTCCCTAAGAGAAAATCTCAAGAAGAGAATCAACGTGGTCATATGGGTAGTATTTATGTGGATGATGATGAAGATACTACAAATGTAATATGAGATGAAAGAAATGATGAAGCTCAGCTAGTGGTTTAAGAAGTTAGTGGAATGATTATATGTTTATCAAGAATAATGTATGTTACTATGGAACAAAGAATAATCTATGGATTATTACACTTTTTTTTCTTAAAGTATTTTAATGTATATGTTGAATGGTACTGGTAACCATGAATGGTTATTCAGATATTTTTGGAAATAAGATGATATGCGCATAATGAAGGGGTAAGGAGAAAATAATATGTTTGATAGTATTCATGAGCTCATGGAAAATAAAAGGACAAATTGATATCATAATTTGAGTATATAGATTTTATTTGGGATTTTTGTATGTGGAAAGAGTTAATTTTTGATTAAATTCATGTTTTCGCTAAGGTTCTATTGTAATTCATGTTTAAAAAGAATACATGATTAAGGTATTATCATGTTTGTAATGTTACCAATAATATATATCTTATGATATATGGGGGAAAAATTATGGAATTCACATGCTCGGTAGATGAAATTTCTAATAATCAGACAGAAGTATTTTCGATAAGCCTAATGGTTGGAATGTACATCATATAGTATTGGTTAAGGATATAACTTTTTATTTCCGAAATATTATGATAGTATAGTTTTAGAAAAAGGATAACCTACAGGATGGATGAAAACCCGTCGCGTCGGACAAGGCTGTGGGAATCGAACCCACAACCGAAGTGCGACTGGCCTTTATCACCTACCAATGGCCTACATGATGTCCTTGGTTAGTAGAAACTAGTTTTATTTAATTAAGTGGAATGATATATGATGTATAAGTTCATTTTTGGAATCGTATATGATTATCCTCACCATAGATGGACTTATGTATATTTGATAACTTTTGCTAACCTTTTGTTTGAAACAGATGGAATGACCGATCATTCTATCACATGACCTGTTAACACTTCACGAATAACAAATTCAACTTCATTTCATTAAGATATGAAGTGGAAATTGTTCAAAGCACGAACAATAGTGAGATTTTACCAAAATCAAGCAAGTATTTCTTCAAATTCAAAATTTTAAACTTTAGGGAAATGATATTGAAATCGAAAAATGTTGTCCTAGTGCTCTTATATCTGATGAATCAGATGGTACCTTAGAACATCACAAATTTATGGTTTTTTGATTGTTTGTTTTTTCATAGCCATGTCCTCTACCACTCTCCACCAGAACTTGAAGGTTAGATTTTTCTTCCATATCCATATTTTCACCTATGTTCTCCTATGTGGAAACTCAGTGATTAGTTAATTTGTGTAATCGTTATGTTTCATACTTTAGTTTTGAAAGTTATGTTTTGGTATTTCATTTTACGATGTGTGCTGCAATTAAGGAAACATTCAAGTAGAAAACCATGTATAACCCCGACGAATTTTGAGGTTGAAATTCATTTTAAGGGGGGTAGAATGTAACAACCCGATATTTTATGATAAGCATTATTTTTAATTTATTTTATGTCATGTGTTTTATTCTATAATAATATTATCTTGTGCTATATGCCACACTGTATTAATTTGAAGTATATGCAACACTATTCTTAGATTGTGTTACACACAATTTCAAGTTTGTTTTATAATAGTCATTCTACGCAACATTGAGTATGTATATATATATAAATATATTCAATGTATAAATGAAATATGTTTGGATTCTGTTATACAAAACAATGAAGGATTCTTGCACAACACGCAACCCTGAATTGGCTTTCATTACACGTAATCACGACCTTCCTCGATAACATGTGTTATATGCAATATCAGGTTTCACTAAGCAATAATATATTGTTATAATATGATGGGCTAGCCGTTATGAATAGTATTAACAAAAATTTGAATCTTATAACATTATTATTTCATCTTACACATTTTCTAGAACATGGTATGTGAACAAAATAATTTTTTTGGGTAAAATAAGTATTTTTCATGAAATGTAGTTTTGCCGCTTTTTAATGGCGTACCAACATTAAATGTAGTTTTTGACATGTTTATAAGTTCAATTTTACAAAATAAACTTCTTCTTTTGAATAAGGATATAAAAATTTACATTAGATAAAGTTTTTCTATTTTTCTGATAACTTTCATATTTTAATGAATAGTAAAAACACCCTATATTTTAATTAAAAACAACTTTTTTCATCGTAATAATTTATATGGATAAATTAAAATATTGAATGGTTTTAAAGTATAAATAGAATATATTTTTACCATTTAATATAATTTATGTCATTATCATTGATTTTACCATGAATTCGTAGGCTAAATCAATTCAATCTTTTGCAATGTTTTAAACAAAAACTCGTTTTCTTTCGACAACTGGATTAATTTTATTTTAATTTATGCAACTTCTGTGTATTGAATTTGGATAAAGGGATTACATATTTGGAATTAGTGGGTCAAAATTATGTTAATAAGCGACTATTTATTTTTTTGGGCATTATAAATAGTAACTATAGTAAATTTTAATTACCACAGTTAAAGGTAAATCAGGTAATTAAGGGTAAATATAAGATTATAAAATTACCTTAACACCTGCAAAGATCCTATTGGATGATTAAAAGTCGACCGATATCACCTATGGGTCAGATTAGATTCATTTAATGTACTTTTTTACATGAAAATAATTTAATTATTATTAAAATCAAAGAAAGTGACAACATGTCACTTTATTAAATATTATAAGTATAATAATTTTAGTTTAGTGATAAACTTCATGAAACTTCATATATAAATTCTCTCCAGAAATATAATAAAATTATCTACATCATATAAATTTATTTATAATTTTTAGGGATTAAATAATTATCATTAAAGGTGACATAATAGTGATGTTGAAATTAATTTATTAAGATAAATATCAAAAAAATGGTTTTAAAAATATTGAAGTAAACAATATAAGAACTATTTATTGTGATCCACTAATTTTCTAGATAAATATGATATGTTATGAATCTATTAAAGCTTTTAGTTCTAACATATCTTCTGTATATTGTTTATTTAAATTCTAATAAATGAATAGTATCAAAATTGACACTATTGTTATTTTATAAAAATAACATATTATAAAATTGTTTAAAAATCACACAAATATTTAAAAATTATAAATTTAAATTTATATGGTATAAAATGTCATAAATTGGAAACTTATGGAAAATTCACAAAACATATGTAATATTTATAATAATTTAAAATTTAGAATATTATTACCACAAATAAAATTAAATTGATAAATAAGGATAAATCAAGTTGATAATGTTTAAAATAGACTACTAACATGTCTAAATTTTATTGTTTGATGAGATTACAACCCTATCTCATCTAATATTTGTATATGAGTCATTTTGGATGTTTTTATGTGGGGTTGGGAATTAATATAAACTAATATTTCTTATATTTCCAAAGGTTCCCCTCTCCTCCCGTAAAAAAGGTCACCTCCTCCCTCTTCTCCTCACACAATTTGGAGCCTTTAAGCTCGGAAAAATCCTACCCATTTCCATTCTCAACTTCCCTAGAAACATACTATAGGTCCTATTCTTCTTCAAAGACCAATTTTAGTACCCGAAGAGGAGGTTTCAAGGAGGTGTGTCAAAGAAGAGGTAATATCCGTTACCGATTCTTTCAATTTTCTTTCTTCTTAAACTTCTTCTTATTTAGTTGTTTCATTATATTGTAATAAAATCAGAATCAATAATATACTGATATTTTATTATAAATAAACCCCATTTCACCTTCTATCCATCCTAAGGAAAAGGAAATCACCATGCATCCGTACGTACGAAATACCATCTCCACACCGTGGTGTAATCTGCTTTTCCACCACCACCTTACTTGGATGGGTATAATGGTGTAAATAAAAAATACATATTATTATTATAACATCATACTGATTCTAAGATATTATATCATTAACTCCAATTATATTCAATAAATATGGGAATGATATCATCACTCGTGTGTACGTACGGATTACCGTCTCCACGACGCGATGAGATTCATTTTCCATGTTGACAATTCAAGAATGATTATAAAGTATATATAATAAATAATCATGATATATATGAAATAAAAATGATACTGTATTTATGTATATATATATATATGTATGTCATATACTTAATTCCATTCAATTCAATAAGGAAACGAAAACAATGTTCATGCGTACGTACAACCTACCATCTCCATGAACGTTGTATTTCTTCCCATTTTTCGATCTATTATATATATGTATATTCTGAATACATATTATATATAAATCATGTTTTATATTTTGTAATTAAGTAATCATTATCTATGTAATCATATGTATAATTACAAGTCAAAACACGGACGACAAATGAAACGATTTTACCCAAAACGCTCTTTAACATGGAATTTACAAATGAACGGGTAATATAAAGTCATAAGTGAACCATATATGATATCATAACAATAAATATGATTATGTAATAAGTCAATGACATTATTTAAATAATTATACAGGAGGTTCAGATACATACGAAGCATATCGAACATAAGGTAAGGGATAACTTTTCCAATCTCATTTTTATCCGAGATTGTTTATTCGTAAGTATTCACCAGGATTATATTTATCATTCATGTCCCTGTTTTGTAAAAATGGTTTCATCTATGTTTAGTGTCCTTTTTAACCATTTTTTACATTTAATACATGGTATGTAAGGAATCTTTCTTTTTTTTGTGTTACGAGGTACTTTTTGACTTTTCTGACAAAAGAACGAGAAGAATGTTTTTTTAACTTATACGGCATGAATGGATTTTTACAGTTTAATAATGCATTACTTTCATGAAGCTTACTCTATAATATTTCAAAAGTATTTTCAACAAAATCCTTTTCTTTTAAAATTTCATGGCATTTTGTGAAAATAAAATGTTTTTTAAGATGAAATGATATTTTCTTCAAGAATTCATTTCAAATGTTTTAACAAAACCATTTTTTCCATCTAAGATGACATTATTTCATATGTGTATGTTTCAAGTATAATGTCCCTATGATTTACATGGTTTCACTGTTCTTATGATGAAATGATATCCATTTGTTTTATATGGATTATGTTATAATGGGATGATGTTTATGATACCCATTTTATTATTTGTGTTATGATGAATGATTTATGTTTATATTGTGTCACAAGTAAGAATGATTTCATTATGAGATGGGTGAGACCTATATCTCCTTCCAATGCATTGGGTAAAGATTTATATCTCATGAGATAGACATGTCTGTAATGGTATGTTATTCTGGATCAGTGATACATGAATGGAACGAGGAGTGAACTCGATTCAGAAAGGGACTTTGTCCACTAAGATGGTCTTGGCAGCAATGCCTTGCCTACTATAGAAATCATAACAAGTTTTGAATGGTTCCCACAATTAAATGTTTTATTCCCATGCTATTTTATCATTATTGATGTTCCTTTATGATATATGCCTTACGTACTTCCATGATTTATGTCTTTGCTCAGGATTTTGATGTCTAAATTTCACATTCAAGTTTTTGCATTCAAATGTTTATAGATTGTTTTATGTTCTCTATGTTTGCCCTTACTGAGCATTTGAGCCCACCCTTTGTATGTTTTATTTTCCCCAAGAAATAAAGAAAAGTTTTAGGTAAGGAAACATAAAGGGGAAGATTGTTATGGGAGTTGTTGAAGATCTTTGAACATGATTAGAAGTTTATATTCAATGTTTCCAAAGACAATAAACTATTACCGTCCTTGAGTGTTGGTTCTTATTATGTATTATGTATTCCGCAAAAGTAATTTAATGTCTATGTACATCAAGCTTTGTGTCTCTATATTATTGGGGATGCATTCTCCTACTACGTGGGGGTGTCAGATATAATATTTTTAGATGGTTTTATAAGTAATAGTTTTACCATTTAGTACCTCCTGCTAGCACCATCAATCCCCATATAGGGATCATTGATATGAAAAATAGGGTTGGACTATGGGATCCTATCCTTGACTCACTTAGAAAATCCTGACCTAGTTGTGGTCCAAAATACCTCTAGTTGAATTCTAAGTCATGGGGTGCCCAAGAATATTATAAAATATAAATGAAAATACAAAAAATATCCATTGTTTAATAAAACTATTTACATGGACATGTGATGTGAATATTTTGATCTAAATTTGTTTAAATCAGTTTTATTCCTAAAAACATCCATCAATTATATTTCATAAAAAATATAAATTTATTATGTAAGTTTAATTCATGTCATCCAATCATGATCTAGACTAGCCAATATATATTTTGGATTAATTTTTTTTTTAATATTTACAATTTGTTATATATGTAATATCATTTTAGTAAAATATGATCATAGTATTTGCCTCAGCATACTGAATACATCAATTCATGGATGTCTATGAAAGGTATTTCTTATAATTATCTCTCACTTCTAACACCCAATCAACATAAAGCGAGTAATGTTTTATTATTTTGAAGATTAAAGGAGTCATATTTCATTTAAAGACATGGAGAACCATTAAAGGAGATGCAGATGCATTGGATGTGCTGAGAGCTACCACTTAAGTCAGATATGGATAGTGGAGTAACCCCATGTATCTTTCTTGTCCCACAATTATCTTGATGGATCAACAATTTGAAATTATGTTGGTTATATCATTTATTTATAATATGATTGGTATTTTCATTACGAGGGAGTATTTTCTATAAAAGCCAATAGGATAAAAATCTATGATTATTAGATAAATTTGAAAACCTATTAAGAATATATTCTATTTATTCATTTTTATTAAATGATTTGGATATATATATTAAAATTATAAAAATGTTTCATTCAATGAGGAAAACTATAAATATATATCTGAAATATATTTTCATACATATATTATAGAACATGAATTTGAAAAAAACTGTTGAAAATGGATTTGACTAGTTATCAATGAGTTTTTATCTAAGAACTATAGAGTAATTTTTAATATGGATGGATGACACAACAAAAACATTAATCAATGAGATATTTGTATATAGATTAGATAATTTTTATAGTGATTCATTTGTATAATCCATGGCAAGGTTTCATAAGAGATGTTATTCCACTAAACAAATCAAGAATCCTATATTCAATGATGTTTTCTAGAAAAAAATAAATTCTTATTATATCTGTGTAGTTTTATATCTATATATTAGATCATGAATATAGACATTAATTGCAACATCTCTATGTAATATTCAAAGGATATTATATTCTGGATCAAGTGGTTATGTTCTAGATGAATATCAAAAATATTATGAGACATTTAAGGTTAATGAATATATAAATAATAAAAATCCTTAATCAAGATAAATATAATAATCTACCTCATTTTATTTTTCATGAAATGTAATGTAACACCAAATAAGTAATGTGATAAATGTTTTAATAAGATAAAATAATCATATCAACAAATTTCACAAAGTGATTCGAGTGATTATTCATATTAATGCCATATGACAAGACATTATAAGTGTCATAGTATCTACTACATGATATGCATAAACATGAAGCAAGTGATTATAAAAAATAACAATGTAAAATTCTAATGGATGAAACATTTTAGGGTTACATCAAAATTTAAACGTCAATATCTTTTGATTTATGAAAATACATAAGGATATTCATGTTAAAATAAATGTGTTTCATATTTAATAATAAAATAAAAAATTGAAAAATAATATAATGATGTTATAATTACACTCAAAACATGTAAAATATTAATATGGGATACATTATGGTTCTGATTTTGTAAATATGATAGTGTTTGTTGATAAATTATCAAAATTGGGGTTTATATTGAATCATTATTTTTTAAATAAATATAATTATATCATATTTATCAACAAGTTACTCTTTTTTAATTAGGATTATGAAATGAATTTTTTTGAGAAACTTATTCAATACATTGTATGATTATTAATCCAAGTTAATAAGAACATAATCAACTAAAATTCATTAATTCCTATGGTGAGTAAAAATAATGTAGTGGTGAAAATTAAAATTAGATGTGTGATTACAATGAAATGTTTATATAATCATTTAAGAAACCAATTATGAAGAGGGATGAAATAAAATATGATACTATTTTACTCATATGTGGAATGAAAGGGCACTAGAATATAATATCCACTGAATTGATGTATAATCAAGAATAATCAACCACTTTAGTTATATTCAATATTACATTAAAAATTTATATTTTATATAAAATATTTCTGATACATTATTTGATTTATATATCATGATATAAATACAGAATCCAATAATGTTAATGGTGATTATAAAAGTGATTTATCTATTCATGTTACTGATAGAGATTGACACCAACATTGGAATTATTAAATCTCATCATCACGTGTCATATAAAATGATTACTATATTTGAAATATATTATTATGCAATATGTTAATCTGAATACATTATATCATGTTTATTAAAGAAAAATGTAATTTTATTTCATGTTCGGGAAAAAATTATTATGGTATAAAATAATTTATTAGTAGTTTAACTGTACATGAATATGAAATATGTAATATTTTAAAATTAATGATTAGTTTATAACATAATTCAATGTTAAGACATGAGTATGGTGATATTGTTCATGGTCATGTATATATAGAATAAAATTTCATGTAAATAAAATATAGTTTCTTATATAATTTATGAAATAATTTTGTTGGTATTATACATGATATCCTCTTAGGTTTAATGTGACTAAGACAACTTTTAACATTACGGGTGATTAAATCACAATGAATTTTGAACTAGTTCACCAAGTTACGTGGGAACTATTTCAACTACTATCTAAAGGTAAATTATTATCATTCTTGATATCCACTTGATATTTATAAATAATATAAAATTAATGATCAGAATAATCATTATTTTATGATATTAGTTGTTTGAGTATGGTTTGTCGAATATTACATCGATGAAGTATTAATGAATCCTTAAAATATAGATTCCATTTATTTATAAACTCATGTTTTTATATATATACCATATATATGTTGTTAGTAAAATAATTATTTGTATTGATTCATAAATTTCTTGAATTGTTTCAAATACCACATCACACACATTCTTTGTAAAATAAAAATGCCAACTATTAACCATATATGAACTATAATGAAATATGTATGTCATGTTTTATGAAATAAAACCATTTTTTCAAAACACATCTTTATAAAATAAATAATTTTACTATTTCAAATACAATAAATAAAATTTAATCAATAGAAACTTAAATTTCATATCATTTAAGTTTACTAAATCACTATTAGGATATTAAATAAATTACTATGATTGAAAACTAATAGTCATGTTGAAGAATTTATTTCTATTAAAATATGTATATAAGTATTTTGAATTTTGGGATAAAGATTTAATTTGATAATGTTATGGTTTGTATGTACAATAAGTTTCAATTAGAATGTGTTTTAATAGAGCTAAAATGTAATAGTGTTTTGAATTCATTAAAAATGTATCTTATATAACAAATTCAAGTCCATATTTTAAAAATTTCATCAGTTGTAGTAAAAAAAGTGGGTTTTAATTGGTATTAAATATATATTATTGCATGTATAGAAGTATGATTATCTATGAATAATTGTCCTGTATTCTAGTTTTAAGATCAATCAAATCCCTAACTATGTTAAAAGTTATTGAGAAATTGATATGTTAAAAAATATGAATTATGATATCGATGTGTAACTTATTATTATTATTAATTTACGGGTGCATGTATACATTTATGAATCATAGTGGTAATTAAGTAATGGAATGACTACATGTACATGTGTATATTAATGGTTAGTGGGATAATTAATGTTTTATAAATAAAATATATCAATAACTTATATAAAACATTATTAAATATTATTGTTTGTTAAGAATAATGAAAAGGAAAATATTGAAATACTAAATTAAAGTAACAAAATAAGTTCCTTGAATCATGATATATTTTATAGATACATGTTTTTTATATAATATGGAAAAGTATATATAATTGTAATGTGTAGATAAATATCACATTGGAACAATTTTAGGGAGAATTGTTTCCAATGTTACATGGCCTAGATGTCTCTCTGAATATATGATTAAAATATATGAAGAGATTAATACAGTGAATAATATTCAAAAAAATTACTAATATGCCTATTATATATTCCATTCATTGTTCTACATATGATATTTCCTAAAACCTAAATTTTTGTATGGAAATATTAGATAAATCATAGCGATCTACATATGAATCTATGAAATATATCCAATAGTAAATGAAAATTACAAGAGATGTGTTCCAATTTTTTATTTATGGATGAATTTTATTTTCCATGGGATTAAAAATAGTCATCCAATTGTTTTTTTATCTATTATTTCAGTTTGGATATGGAATTGAGTAATAACAACCCATTGAATAATGTGGTAGAAAAATATAAAAAATATCAATGTCACAACATCTATTGTAGTTAATAAATTGATATAAATTACACTATTATTTCATCAATTTTATTGAATAATTTCTAAAAAGTAAAATACAATCATAAAATAAATGACAAAAATATTATGATTGTGGTACTAACCAAGAATTCGTTTTTATGGTAGAAAAAAAGAGTAAAACACATGGAAATCATATCTTGGAGGAATTTTTTATCCAAATTGATTGATTTAGAAATAACTGATTAGTGAATAGGAAAAAACAGAACTCCCATTGAAAAAATATATTATATGTACCTTTATCATGTGAGTTATTTGAGGTTGATTTTTAGATATTAAGATATAGTTAAATTTAGAGTGTTGTATTAATAGATTCTCCACACCCAACATAGTGTGCAATTTTATATTACCATATAATAAATTCACAATGTTATGTATTATTTTATCTTGAAATGATAGTTTTATATATTCTTTGTAAAAACTTTATATGATAATATCCTTGGATTATTTTTCATATCAAAATATTAAAATATTGAGTAGCTATTTTTAGGTCATTGTGATAAAAATACAATAATATGAATAATAAATCATTTGGTCTAGATAATTCATTACGATTGGACAAAGAATATATCTGACAATCCGATGTTTGGGTATTATAATCATTAGGGACTATTTACATTACTTTATTAAATAGTGATCATGCGAATTGGATTTCATGATGACTGAATAACTAAGAGGAATGACACATATTTTTGTTTTCATCGAATGTTACTATATATAAGTATGTGTATTGATATCTTTAAATGAAATCATTATCAATATGAATTTTATGAATTTTTTAATTGATGAATAATTAAATCTATGAAAATTATTCTTTTGGCATGGTAGATTGTATTGAGAGTTTAATTAGTGGAATAACATTTACTAAGTGTGGATGAAATATATATTTGTTTTGTATAAGAAGAAATATATCTGGAATAATAGACTAGGATTGTATTATAATCATAAAACAAATTTACTGTACAATAATTTCTATTCAATTAGTATGTTTATTAAATGAAAAAATAATGAATTTATTGAATGTAAAAAAATATATTATTCTTATTTTATAAGATATCCTTAGTTGTTGAAATTATGTTAAAATTTTTGTATTCATAGTTTGTTTATCATTTCTATATAAACATACCACTTTATATTTTGGAATGTATTTATAGGAAATGCTTTATCTTGTGAGTAACACCCATTATAATCCTGATTTTGACCTAGAGGGTTACACATAATGCGTATTGGAATGATTTTACAATACTAAAGAATTTGAGTATAGGAAATTATGAGCCTCACAATGTTGGTCAAATAATGTTAAATATTGAATGATATTGAGGAAAATAATAAATTAAATATTATTTGAGTTTAGAAAAATAATTATTGAATTTGTAAACAATATTTTATTATGTGATATAATCTACAAAAAAGAAAAATATTTTACAAATGAATATTCATTATTCATGGACAATTAAATATTTTTTAAGAGAAAAAACTAAAATTTATAACTTTTATTTTTACATAAAACACAATATTGACCATAAAATGAAGTGATAAATTATTTATGATAACAGTGACACATTTACTAGGTCATAAATATTGGATTTGTATTTCTTTATATAGTTAAAATTAATAAAGGGGAAAAGTGAAATATTTATATGTTAAACATAATTGAGTATTGAAAATTATATCAAATTTTTTGTAACTATTTATCCTATAAATTTGAGAGCTTCGGACACATATCTGTAATGTTAATGATTCTCAAATGGAAGTCTGAATCACACATATATGATAACTCTCTCGTAGTTCGAGTAAGTGATAATCTTATAATAACTACTATTTCATATGTTCATTCATATATCTACATCGATACCCATATATAGACGATTAACAAACCAAGAAAATTTTGAGTCAGTTGTGAATGATCTATAGGGTTTCTTCTAAAACATCACATGATTTTATTATTTATTTTTAAATTAAAAAATTTATATTTCAATAGATTCCATAACATGTAAGAAAAAAACCTAAAATAATCCTGACACATTTTATTTAGATAAAATATTACAATTTATGATAAATTTTAATCCATAAAGAGAATAAAATATAAATCAATATTATGGAACTTTTAAGTGGAATAAATCAAGAAAAAAATAAAAAAATCATGAAGATTAGTTTTTTAATTTAATGGTTTTCTATGAACATCATCATGTTCATTAAAACTATTGAAACATGAAAAATAACTATAAATATAATAAACATATAGATAATGAAATTAATAATTCGAATGAATTATTGAGACAATACATGTAATGGGATATTAATAAAATAAATATGACCAATATATATATATATATATATATATTCCAAAAAATGTTCATTTTATATATTGAAATTGGAAAAATGTTAATTGGTTTTGTACAATGTGTAAGTCAGGAAATTGAATATTATATAATAATTATTAATTTATTAAATCAATAATGGATTGTTTTTTAAATTAATTATTTTAAAAAAATATTTTTTTTTGTGTTGGAGAATGTAATAATTAATATTAATAGATTATATTATGTGTTTATACAACTAAAATAGATAATTTTATATTAATGTATTGATGATGTAAATTTCTTTGATGTAGAATAGTTATTTTTATACTTTTATTTGGTTAATGAAATTTAATTTTATAAATAATATTACCCAATGAAAAGTGTTTTTAGAATTTATATGAAACCATTTAACCAATAAGTCATAATAATGAATCTAATATAATATTTCAATGAATAAAATTTTGAATAACATTAACATAATTAGTAATTGAAATTATATTTTATTATGAACACATAAAGTTTAAAAATTTATTTGTTTTAAAAAGAATATTTTTTATTAAAATGTATTCTTTTTGTCATTTAAATATTAAATTTTACAATTTTTTAATTTTAAATATATTATATTAATAAATAAAATTAAATTACAAAAATGAAATTAGTTATAGATGTTAATCTCAATTATATGACAAAAGATAAGTTACCAAGGGAAAATTTCAATTCTAAGGGTAAAAGGTAAGATGTGAAAAAAATGAAATTTACCTATGTGGTAAAGATGTCATAAAAACTATCTCTAAATGTGGGTAAGAATTCATAATTGAAAAAAACATATCTTTACTCTATTATTTTGAGCAGTTTATCCACAAGCCAGAATACAACCTTATACAATATGGAATGAATATATGAGGAAATGTCACTCAATACTCACCTAAAAAGGACCCTTAATCTACCCCTCAATAACCACCTAAAAAATTAAATTCACTCTAGAATATATGAAATTTTTTCATATACCTAATCATTATTATATGTTTTATATAATTTTGTCCCGTGAAGTTATCCTAAATAACTTGTTCAAATAGAACTTGGGTTGTGAAGGAGAGAATTCATGAAGTATGTATTTGAGTTCTTATATAATAATTCCAATAAATATTTCATAGAACATCATAAATATTTTTTTAGATTATAATAGATTCATATTAACATAATTACTCTTATGAAAAAATGATCCTGTTATTTTATAACTCTAAAATCTTACACATTCACTAGTGTATCATGTTCTTATTTTGGTTAGTTCTACTACATATATGGATGATTATTTACTAATATCCTCATTTTAAAAATGAATAATTATAAAGCCACTAATATTTCTAATACATGATATTAAATATTAATAAATTTAATTAATAAACTTTAGAAATTATGAAACTAAAATTAATAATCAATACTAATTAAATCATTTTATCAGTAAATTATTTTAATCTTTGTTCACAATTGTTTCCAATCTTTGGAATCATACCCATACATATATAAAAATTAATATTATAATATATATATAATTAAAAATTAATGATTCCACTATTTTTATTAATCAATTAATTATGAAATCTTTATTGAATAATAGATATCAACATATCAATTAAGAAAATATTACAAAACAATAAAAATCACTATCATCCAATGATGAAAATAAATGATGACTAACTAATATAATTACAATGAATTTATTAAATTGAAATTTATTATGTGATATTCAGGTTCTGAAAATAGTTATTAATATACTTATGTTTAATATATTAGAGAGAAAGTTCATTTAGGAGGAAATGCAATGGTTTCCATACAGATCTCATTTTAAAATCAAAATGTTTGTGTTTAAACTATCATCTGTGTACATTTAAAAATTTTCTATATAAAATTTATCTATTTTATTATAATTTATCTACAAAAGGCATTAATATGTATTTTTATCATTTTTATATTCTCTATTTTAATATTTATCAATTGTGACTCTTATAATATAAAATAAAACTTGTCTCTTCCTTTCAGACAATAATCATTATCAACTTTATTTTTATTCTCTATTTTGTTTTATGAGAATCCTTAAAACATCATTAACGATGGATTAAGATCTTATTACATTTGGATTATATTTATATAAAATATGTTTAAATTGTTATTATTATGAATTTTAAAAAATCAGTTATTTTCTATTATCATTAATTTCCTTAGAAATGGGTGAAAATAATATTCTTGTAAAAAAATTATTCATTAACAACAACTTATTTAGAAATTTTATTTTCAATTATTACTCTTAATGATTTTATAGTTCTCTAATATAATATATATAATTATTTTATGTGTATAATTCTCATATAATTAATTTTATCAGATCATAACGGTTTATTTATTCTATAATTTTCAGTGTAATCTCATAATAATTTTAGGAAGAGAATATCATTAATATGAACATAGTTTAATTGTTTTTATGATTTTTTTGGATATACTCTAACAAAACCATCAAATTTGTTTATCGTGATGGATAATGATCATTTTAAATATGTTTTAAATAATCATATTCGGTTCCATGGATTACTTATTATATTATAGATTTTAGATTATTTTCTTTTTCTAGTATATAAGATATGTATATTTTTTCATTATATAAAGAGGTGGACTGAAATTATATATTCATATAAGATACTAGTTATTGATTTATATATCTTGAGATAACATTCATATGACTGAAGACTAGTCATAGTCCGCTATGGGACTATGCTGACTATGTTCATTGGATTGGGGTTTGACCAAAATCAACTATGAGGTAGGTTGAAGGATCATAATCTATAAAATGGGAGTAAATTAAGTAGGTACATTTCAATAGAAATTTTTTCTTCTCTATTCACTATAAAATAATGTTTGAAATCCTAGATATGAATTTTTTTTAGAATGAATCCATATGAACATATAAATAAAACATCACAAGGATTGAAAATAGCTCTTAAAGTTTATCAGTATCCTTTAATAAATAATTGAAAATTTATTTATTATATTAAAATTATTTATTTGATGTTCTTTATCTATATATGGATTTATAAATTATGAATATTTTTTCATTTTCTCTCAATGAGAAAATGGAAATTGGAGACACGAATTATTCAATGGTTTTATAGATAATAAGAGGATAATATATTTTCATAGCAATCAAATTATAAGATGCATGGAGGAATAAAAAGTAATCTCCATACTTGTTGAAGAAATGTAATGGAAAATAAGGGAATATATATATTGGGATACGATAATTATTCAATTATGAATGTAATTATCATCATATACCTAAATTCCTAAGAGATATTATGATTAGAACTAATGAAATATGTAAAAATAAATGACTTTTTAATAAAACACCCACAAAATACTGGTTCTATTATATATAATATATAAATTGTTATAACTAGTTAAAAAATCCAAGGGATGACATTAGAAACAATTAAAAACAACCAAAAATTTAATTGGATAAAAGGAATGATTTGGAATTCCCAACTAGTACATTGGTTCGTGAAAATAATGACGCGAATGGAATAATTTTTATACAATCAATAACTAAAAATTTATTATTTTATTATATATATACATAATTTTTAAATAAATGATTTTATTGGAGAGAATTAATTCACCATCATAATTTTTATATATTTAATTAAAAGTGAGAAATACATAGAGTATGATGATTTCATCCCATGTATATAACCCCACTCTAATAGAATTTTATGGGAATTTTCTTCCTGAAAATCATTATATAATACCTTAAGTGGATTTAATAATAATTTTGGCTTGTAATATCAATATATTTTAATAGATACTATAATAATTTCAATGATATGGAAGTCACATTTCATATATTTAATCGACATATAATCATTTGTGATGCAAGGATGTCCATGAACTATTTATGGATATTACTTTTATTATACATGTCTGAAAATATGATCGTGAGGGATATTTAGAATAACATATTATCGTGATGTGATATTTAATATTTGAATATTGTTAGGGAATTTTCTGTTGTATTTCATGAAAGGATTCATATGTATATCCCATATCATGAGATTGAATTTTTTACAGAACATATGTGTGGTTCTATGTCGATATTAATGAATCCTTATAAAATCGCCCATGTTAAATTATTGTTATTTATTTATCAACATTGAGAAACTCCAGACAAGGGTTTTTTATTATCATGTGATTTACTATAGGGAGACTAATCATCATTATTAATTACAAAATTGAATCAATTCATCTCAACCATATGATCAGGAACAAAAAAAATTCATGATTAATAAAAAATATATTTTACACCAATATAAATATTTTTTTATTACTTCCAAGGGGATCAATACTTATTAAGTATTTTCCTTTGATATAGATATTTCCAATCTAGGATGAATGGATTAGGTGTACTAAATTTAGTCTTTGATTCAATTTATTGTCACTTTGAATTCACATTGATTCTATTCATTCATTGAAATTCTCAAGCTACCATCAGGGGTATGATGAAAAAGTTATTATGAAATTACATAAATCAATTTGTTGTGGTCTATATATATTATACTCAATCAAATTTTAAAATAGAATAATATAATGAAAATTATTTGAGTACTTTATCAGGAAACTTGAGAGAAGAAATTTTTTATAACAAATTTATTTATTTCAAATTTAGATATAGGAAGTATCCTTTTTTCATCGTATAATCCTAATTGATGGTATATACATAAATCCCTAGAATATAGTGTGTATTAATTAATTTTTTTAGTCTAAACACTATAATATAGAACCATCGTTTTCATAAAATTGATTTATATTACTGTGTATTTGTTACAAATTTCCTATTATAGTTAAATCTCGTAGCCATGGTAAATCATAAAAAAATAGAGTCCCATTGTGTAAATTATTTTGAATAAAATTTTAATAATCTATATAGAAGGTTGGTTAGTAAAATTGTTCTCACATTACCTTGAATTTCATAAGATTTTGTAGTGGATAAATAGGAATTAGTGAAGGGATTTAAATTTATCCCCATGTTGAATATCATAGTGGTATATTATTCTATAAATAAATTAAAAAGTAAAAATAAATTCATACATGAATAATAATATTGAGGTATTTGATGTAATATATTCACTAAAGATGGAGAGTAAATTTCCCAATGGTGAAAAGGAGAATGATATTTAATAATAACAAAATCATAATCTATATATTCTATAAGAAGGAGTTTGACATGAATCAAAGGTGATTTTTTGATTTATTCAAGTTATATTGTTTATAGATAAATTATTACCCTCAGAATGATAAAATGTTTTTAATGCTCTGAGTAGAAATGATCTTGCTACCATATCGATGATGTGGTTGAAATAGACCCAATACATATGGTTTTTGTAAGTAAGGTACTCTAAATCATATATGATAGAGTGGAATCCTATTACTCCAAATTAGTGCTCAACTATCCATCCATGTAATGAAATATGAGGAATAAAAAGAAGACATGGATATATAGTTTATTGGGAGGAATATTTTAATTTTCATCAATTAAAATTATAGAATTATAATATTTTTTAAATCATTATAAGTTAAAAAATATCATAATTGATGAAAGAATTATCTTATAGTACACATAACTCATCATTATCTATTAATACTGGATTTTATAAAGGTAAAGATATCTCAAGAAATATTTCGAGTGGGAAAACATGAAGAAGGATATTACAATGTTTGTATCTAGAGACATGGGGTTTCAAAAATGTATGTTTTAATGATACAATTATATGTGGATTATACTACCTTGACAGATAGAATTATAAAAATGAGAGAACATTACTGTTTATTTCATTGTAGTAAATGCCTTGAATATTAATGTTTAAAATGTTTTTATTTGTATTTGATCACAAAAGTAAGAAGAAAAAATCATTTTTAATCAATAATATTTCTTAGTCCATTAACATGACATGATTTATGAAATGGATGTTGAACTAATCCATGGTTTACTAATATCATATTTATCGGATTAATATCCATGGGTTTCCTTAATATTCTAGATATGTATTCACCTATAATTCAAAACATAGCTAATATTCATATCGTATTATCATCACCAAACAATGTTCAATAAAAATGTACCACTGAATAATTGGAGGATTACAAACATCAGTTTTAAAGGAATCTGATGGATATTATTGTCAATATATTCTCTTGTTAAAGTTATCATATAAAAAATGTTTCCATTCTAGATTTAAAATATCACCACAATAAGCTATATATTGGATTAGTTAAAAGAATATCTTTTGGGATGATGACAGAGATTTTAAACTAATGGATCCATGTCTTTCTAGTGAAAGATAATGAAGATATAAAATATTCAGTTACACATTAGAATAGAATAGTGTCCACATGGGTTCTATATTGATTATAATCACTCATATAATGAAAAAAATTTAGAGATAAGTAATTATTTCCAAAAGAACCATGGAAGAGGATTATGTGATTTAGGAAGAAGTGAATTTTTTTCCTTAGATGCATTGACCCAATCAAAATCAACCAACATGTGGTGATGGTTTCTAATCATCATGCACATCCATTGATACTCTCAAAAGTGAAAGATATATTGTATGTAAAAGTTTTGAGGATATAGATATCTTACTCTTAACATGTACTAGACATGGATACATTAAAAATGATACATGAATTCACATTCATGTAAATATTGGTAGAAATAGTGGTTTATATAGATAAATTACAATTGAGGAAGACCACTTAACTAGATAATGTTAACAAGAGTAATCATAATTTTTCGGGAACAACATTTGAACCAAAATAAGTAGTTATTCTAAAAAGGCCTAAATAATTTTCATTAGATTTATGGACTTTAATGGGAGAAACTATTTTAAAGGTGTTTGAATATAGCAACAGATGATTATAGTATGTTTATTTTCCTGAAATAAATATTTTTTTGAATAACATGTTTTACACATAACACTGAATTGGAATGAAATAATAATAATTTTTTGAGATTAAAATACTAGAATTATATAAAAATAATAACAAATCCTGAGAATAATATATATACTAATATCAATTACAGTTTAATTTGAATTAATCTTAATGTAAATGAAAACACCATGAAAATTAAATATTTATCACTATGGTTTATCATGGAGACCATTACAACGTTTGAAACTATGTAAGAAGGAAAATAATTGTAAATAAAAGAGATATGTTAATATAGAGTTAAATGAAGGGAAAAATGATTATAATATCGCATTTTAGGATATATGTAACTATTAAATCTAATCATTATGTACATGGTAATTTGAAATATGATTTTTAGATAAATGGCCATTAGAATAATGGGTGTCTGATATATTTTGATTTGGTATATAAAATGGGTATATCGTATAATTCAAAATAATAATATTATAAATAAATTTTGATGTGAAATAAAAAGATAATATTTAACTATAATATGTTATAAAATATATTTTTTATGTTTCAAATATTATTTTTAATACACTCTCTATCATTATTACTTGGTATCAATCCCCATTATTCATGTTGGATCACGCTAGGTATGTATAACACCCCCATAACTTCATTTATTTTTATCATCCCCATATTTGTTGTTATATCTATGTGACCATATATACCATATTTTTTCACCCTTTCTAAGCCCCCCCCAATTTCTCTCCCTACAATGGATATATGATATCGATAAAGGACAAGGATTCTTATTCAATGCTAATATAGGTGGATAATAACATTTACTTACAAGTATATATGTTTTTGAAATGTGTCATTGTGCCTCAAACATGACATTATGTGTGCTTTCTAGAAATTTTTAACACCTAAATTAATCACATATCCCTTGAAATTGATGATCTATAAGAACCTTTTACACTATTGGAGGGTGATGATCTCAACATGAACCACCCCTAGGGTGTGTCAACAAAAGTGGACATGATATCCTTTACATGACTTTTACCAAAACAATACAATGGTGTCTCATTCCTATAACATATAAATGGAAATAAAAAAGTAATTATTTTAATTGATAAATTGCATGGACACAACACTTTCCCCATGATCACTTATTATATTATTAATGAGTTCTATTTTTGATATGGATCAAATTAAAATTGTGTCCATCCTTGAGCAAAAATTGGATTCCCGACTAGTAATTTATTAAATAAATCCAGAGTATTCCAATGTATTAATTATCAAATCTTCCAAAGTGATAGAATAGACATGGATTGGATAAATATCTTAGATACATGAATTCCTCAGAAATATATTGATGATTAACTTCTATAATCCGATAAAATAGAATGTATTGGATGATAACCTAATATTTTGTGTTGATATCATCAGTTATGAAATTATTTGGACGATAAATCTAGAGTCTAGTCAATTATATCTAGTTTTTACCAAGGAATGTTTCATCTATTTTAGATAAAAAAATTAGGTTAGAATGACATGGGTTTATAAAATGGATTAGAGTCATACCCTATAGCCTAAAATCTCAGTCGATCACTACAGATTGGATTTAATTCAATAAAACAAAGAATATTTGGGTTTCCCATAGTTCCACTATAATATTATAGTAGGACATCCTTCATGTCTTCCTTGGGTTCTAAGAAAAATAATCACCATTTCATCAGAAACATATGGATTTCGCAGTATTTGGTAGGTTTATCTAGCCATCCCATGAGGATCCTAATCTCAAAATGGTTATTATTTTCATTTCTAAATAAAATTTATTATACCTACACACTATAAAATTCATTTTCACATGATAGATATTAATTATGCACCTTTGGAGGTGGCTTAATATGTTTTACTCAAACCCTATTCAGACATCACTTTCGTTACATTGAAGACCTCTAAGATGCCTGTATGTGTAAGGGGAAGTTCCCAACAATAGTTTATTGATATCATCTCTGGATTAGAACTTCAAGAATAGATGCCTGAGTTTGTTTTCAGGAATCTCATGGATGAATTTTTTTGAATTTTTTTCATTTTTTTATATTTGTTCTATTGTATTGTTTCATACATTTATACTGATTTAATATTCTATATAGATTTGAAATTGTCCTTATATGGGGTATTTTTATTGTTTTATGTCATATTGTGAATATATAATTTTTTTTTTCATATTCAACCCATTTTCCGTTCTTTTTATAAAAACAATCTATTATATTTATTTACAATTGTATGGTACTCTAATAATATTTGTATAATATTTCATATGTATCACTATATAACCTCATTAAAAGGTGAAAAAATATAATAAATGAGGAAGTATAATTGAGTATATGTGACCAAATAGACCGTTCACTTGTTAGGAACCAGTCCAGGGACTTCAAAAGGTTCTATTAAAATTGTTTTTTTTTCATTTCCCTGTTTTTAAGGTTGGTAGATAAGAGGCAAGTGTATGAGGACTTGGTAATAATCCATGCAAGGGATAAATCATCCAATGTGTGGGGTAAATCCAAAGTTACTAGGGATATGATTTATGTTCAAAAAAATTTCTTTTAATATTGTAATATTTTGACCATTTTGTGAGGAATATGATTTATGAGGTTTTAATTTATGGAATTTTACCCATTATATAGTGTGGAAAGGGATCATTAGCTAATGAAGTATTATAGGAATATAAGGATTTATACTTCATTTATATTCCATTTGATGAATAATTAATTTATTGTATTTTAAATTATCTATTTCTTGTGCAGTTATTGTTACATATGTAATTTATAACGCCTATTATATTTGAATAGTAAAATAGCTACATTAATTATTTGTATCAAAATAAACAATGTATTCCTGTACATATTTATAATGAGAAAATATCTAACCAATTAGAATAAATTTATCCTACATAACCTTGGTTACATAATAAAAAAATTTAGTTTGTTTTAGTTAAATCAAACTCCGATTTGAATTTATAAGGTTATGCCTATGTAAATTTGGAAGGAAAATTCATCTAATTAAACCATCTTATAAGGAATTGTTACATTCTTAGAAAACACCTAAACGTATTTATGTAGTTAAATGGAATTATAATTGTAACTTATAATTTTAAACCATATTAACATGGGAATGGAGAACATTTAAAACACTATATGTATATTTAGGCTTTCAAATGTTTAATTTTATAATTTTGGACAAAATGGGTTCAATTAAATAAGGATTACAATTGAAACGTAAATAAATTTTCCTTATATTACCTATAATTGACACTTAATATAAAATAACCCATATAACAAATGATTAAAACCTTAATTTTAGATAAAAAAATAAAATTAGTTAATAAAATAGTGTGTCTCTTATAGAAAGGCACTACAATTTCCTTATTTTTCTATCTTCAATATCTTCTTCCTTGTATTATTATTTTAGGAATGTGCATGTAATTGTATATTTATGTATCAATGATGGCCTCTAGTCAAATACCATGAAGGTGTAGATGACTATTCTCTTGTGGTGGTGTGTCATAAACCACATATACTTATGTCAATCACATCTCCCATTATAACACCCATTTTTTCATAGAACTGAAATGAATTCTTATATTAGAGATGGTTTTTTATGTATACTATAATCCATAGAGGTTTCACCATGAGCTAAAATAACAATTGAAATATTTAAAAGTGAATTCCAGTCATAGCACCCACCCTCCTTTTTAGGGAAGGCAGTTCTCAAGAAGTGAAATAATAGTTAATGGCTATAATTAAGAACAGTGAGCATTTAATAATTCCTCAGAAAATAAGGGACATTATAAAATTGTTTATTATTCATGGATCTTCCATGTGACTATAGGACATTCTTACGTAGACATTTCGACATCATGTAAAAATCATTAAGGAATTCTATGTTTCCTTCTATAACTACTCATTCAAATGCATAGATATGATCTGGAATGGGGTTTATTGACTTGGAAAATGAAACTCTGTCAGTTTGGGATTGGTCATCTCGTTCAGGGAGTTCAAATTCAATGGTATCAATTTTTATGGTGATGCGCAGTCTATTTGGAGGTTTTTTGAAGATAGTATTAGGTACACCATTCGATATCATATGTATGTAGTTCAATTGATGATTATACATCATAGGATTGACCAGGGATTTATCTCTAATCATAATCTGAGGTATACTGAGTGTATAGGATGTATTAGTTTAATAACTATTTCAGGAACTAGTTTTTCTAGTTTCAAGATGCATAAATTTAATACTTTTGAAATGGCCAGTGCCACTCAGAGTATTAAAACTGGTAGATATATTAGATTCCATCACTATTAAAGGTTAGGTGATATGATTCCCAGTGTGGAAGAGAGAAATTATATTGATGACCCTATGGAATAATTATCCATATATAGATATTTTAGATGACCTTACCACCGGTTTTAGATAATAGAGATTCTAAACTAGATAAAGATTCTAGTATTGGTTATATGGCACCACACCAGGCTATAATTCAGAGTACCAAATGTCATTTAGATTGAGGAAGTCATCGAGGTTGAGAATATTTGATATACCTTTCATATCAATATAATAACGGACATAATTAGGCATTATAGGTAGTATATCATTTATGGGTATTTTGAAAAATATAGATAGAACACAAAATAAATGAGGATAATAGTTACATACTATATATAGTACAAGGTATGATCTTAAAATCCTCAATAATAATATCTGCATTGTTTGGCATTGGTGATTCACACACATTTATGTATGATTCATTAATGACTTATCATGGTCAAGATGTTGGATAATTTTTTAGATAATTTCAAATATAATGATATGGGGAATGAATATAAATAGTTTTTTGATTCAATTGTTATCTTGAGATAATACTCTCCCTTTACTTCTATACCATTTTCATCTTTTGGATGTTATGCTTTAATATAAGTCTTAAGATGGGCTGATAGTTCCTTTTCGAGCCTTTTTTTTATCATTTTACGGTGTCCTTTTATTCACATGATTGTTGTAGATATGTTTATGATGTTGAATTTACTATCTAAGAAACATGATCTGAAACTAAGATACTTGGTATTAGAGGAGTATCATAAAAGTTTCAAACCATTATCTTCATTTGAGTAATGTATGGAAGGTTTCTTTTCCTCTAGTGGTGGATTAATTCAAAGATATTTTTTAGATTAAATTTATAGGTTACACCCTAATAATGAGTTAGAGTTCACTATTTAAATTATTTCAAACAAATAACCTATACTTTTTCATCCATAGATGATGAATACTATTGATCTTCAAGAATGAAAAACATATTTGGAGGACCTTGAAGACAATGGATTTATATAAAGTTGTAATTCTCCTTAGGGATAAACATTCATATTCATAATAAAGTAGAATAGTACACTTAGAATATTCATGTATTAACAAGGTTGGAATTATCTTTTTGTTACAATGTAATAAATATTTTATTTTATAGTTGATTTATTTGACAACCTCTTATTAAGGATGGTATTCTTTAATATTAATTTATGATCAGGTTATCATCAAATGCAGTTTAAGATCTTATAAATTACTCAAAAAACATTTAAAATAAATTGTTTCTTTAATTATTATATGGTTATTTCCTTCAATCTACCCTAAAACACATTTTTTATGGAATTGAAGAATCATGATTAAACTAATATTTGTGTTTCTTTCTTTTTGTTTCTTGGATAAACTTCTTATATACACTCAAATGTGTAATTACCTTTAAAAACACCTTGGAAAATTATATATAATACCAATAGGGAATCAAATATATTCTAATATAAAATAGTTCTTTTCTTTGGGTAAATAAATTTCACTTATTTCCAAAATCATATTAGAATCATGATAATTAGTTTATCGAAACAAAGTGAGATCCATTGTTTTATGGTAGTGGCCTTATAATAATTTTTTAAAATTATAAGAAAATTGGTACAAGTTTTTTATTATCAAAACATAAATATAAACTCATCCATCCCTAAAACAAAATAATTTATGATTGAATAATAATGGATTATGGTTCAGATGGTCAAAACATCGGAGAAGGAATTTTAAGGTTTAAAAAAGTTGACATTAGTGTTGTAAGAAGCATGATTGTTCTATGCATGAATTGGAGTATGGTTTGTGTTTGTTGTAAATCCTTAGAGGAAGATGAGAATGTGTGCCCGTAAATTGATTATACAGTTCAAGCAGACAACGGTATTGAATGTGGCGCTATTCACCAATTTTTGACAAATTTTTGGACCTGGAAATCAGAAAATGAAGGCATGGGTTGTTGAAAAAAAGAGGTCCACGCAAAGAGGGAGTGGTGCGCAAAATAGATGAGGTGTGTGCGAAACATAGCATGGTGCACGAAAAAACAATGTGGTCCGTGAAAAACAACGTGGTAGGTGAAAAACAATGTGGTGTGTAAAATACAGCGGGGTGCGGGAAAAACAGTGGGGTGCACGAAAAAAAACGTGGTGCACGAAATAATGTATTTAGTTTTTTCGCGCAATAGGTGTTTCAGAATCAGAATGTCAAAAAATAGAAAATGAATGGGCTGTGCGAAAACCATGATGATGTGTACGAAAAACGATTCCTGC
Organism: Viscum album; assembly: GCA_963277665.1. NCBI lineage: Eukaryota > Viridiplantae > Streptophyta > Magnoliopsida > Santalales > Viscaceae > Viscum > Viscum album. The sequence continues at coordinate 780,751,296 of OY728158.1, forward strand.
CCGAAAAACAATTCCTCTGAGAAAACTATTGTTCGCCGAATTAAATTTTTTTCGCACAATGATTTTTTGTCAGTGGGGGTCAGTGACGCCTATAAATAAGAGGTTAACCCCTTAATTCTGTACGACTGAAGACTAAAAGAATATCCAAGTGCGGTTGCTCATAAAAGGTTCGCGTAAAGGTAGTTGTGTGAAAAATTCCAAGCTGCGCGAAATATTATGGCTTGGCGAAAAACATTCTGAGATGCGTAAAAAATTCCTGATTGCGCGATAAATTTTGGGCTACATGAAAAAGGTAGATCTGCTCATAGAAATTGAGGTGGAACGTAAAAGATTCATTTGCGCGAAAAGGGTGTTTTTGAGCAAAATATTTTCCACGCGGATAAGATATATTGAGCTCAATAGTAAGGTCAGGCGCGCAAAGGGTTGGTGATGCACACAATTGTCAGTGAAATCTTTTTGCACGTTTTGGTTATTCGGTTCAGTGGTTTAGTTCCTTAAAGTGAATCATTTACTGACTTCGATACAAGCATAGTCTCATGCTATGTATAGTCAAAATCATCAATGAGAATATATTGAAGATACATTCATGTCTATAAACAGACTGTGAGTTCACTTCATGGCAGTGAGTCGGGGGGATTCAATAGGATTGACACAAGGGACACAGTGAGCTATCCATGAAAATTTGTAAAGGCAATGAGCCCGGGGCATAATGATTGTTCTCGAACCATTTTAATCTACAACTTGTAAAGAATAGTGGAATTAGGTACGACTGACACACAATCGGCGTATGCTCCATGGACGCAGCCCTTTGTAGTGAACCAAGTAAACGTGTTGTGTCATCTCGTTTCTTTTAGTTGGTTTATAGATATAAAAAGTTCCTACTAACGTGGGAACAAGATCCACAACTTTAAAAAAATGACACCATGATTCACCCCTCCCCTATTAGGGTTTTTTGGGGTCCTTCAAGTGGTATCATATGGAGGTTTCTGGGGTTTGATCTATCTTAGAGAGCCATGGGGAATTCAGCCAGTGTTAGGGGAGTCCCCCTCTTTGATGGAAGTAATTTTCAGATTTGGAAGAACATAATGAGATCTCATCTAATATCCCTTTGAATGTAAGTCCTTTTTCCACAGTGCAATGTATACATGTTGCTGATTCAACAGGGCTGTCTAGGACTAATGCAGATAAGAAAATTATTGATGCAGATACTAAAGCACATAATTTTCTCACTACAGCCCTTTCAGATTAGATCTATCTAAAAGTGATGAGTTACACCTAAGAAAAGTCCTTGTGGAGTAAAGATTAAAATATTTATGGGGTATTTAGAAAAGTGAAGGAGGTTAAATACAAGTCTTGCACAATAGGTTAAACGATCTGAAGATGCATCCTGATGAGAATACAAACTCCTTCTTCAATCAAATTAATGAAGTGGTTGGAGCAATTCGGGTTGTAGGAGAAGAAATCAAAGACATTGATATTGTGAAGAAAATATTGATAATACATCCACCCCTATAAAATGAAACGATGTCATCCCTTGAGGAAAGAGATCATTCCAACCATTCTCAGGATGATCTACTAAGCAGCCTGGTGGCATTTGAAATGAGAGTCAAACCAGAAGATACTACAAATAGAGTGAGAAAGGAAATGGTGTTCAAAGCCATTGAGAAATTAAAAATCTCAAAATATAGAAGTGGGGATGATGATGAGGAAAAAGAAAGTATTTATCTCATTGAAAAGAAGTTCTAGAAGGGAAAAGGTAAATTTAATGGAAATTTACCTCTATCCTGCATTCGTTGTGGAAAATTTGGTCACATTGCCTCTCAGTGATTAAGAAAGATCGATGATGAAAATAGTGATGTTGAAAACATTGATAATCCTCGTAAATGGTTTTTCAAAAAGGGAGACTTTAAATATATAAAGAAATTATCAAATAATAGTTCTATCTGTGAAGAGGAAGATGATGATATTGAACACTGTGATGAAGAATAACCAAAATTTAAAACTGGAAACCATGCTTCCATGATGGCCACTATTGAAAAATCAGAAGATATAGTTTTAGAAAATTAGTTGCCAACTAGTGGAAATCCTGGGATTAAACTTAAGGATGCTTTTAGTAAGATTAATATTAAATTTAAGAGTTGCAATAAGTGGAAATCAATTTTAGAAGAATCAACTAAATATGTTGATCAACATGAAGCTAAAATTGAATGACATGAATATTTTGATAAAGAACAGTCTAAAATACTTGAAATAAATGATGATGTAGTGGATCTGAAGCTGAGAATTGAAGAGAAGGAAAATGTCATCAATGACCTAACCTCCAAACTAGAAGAAAAGCACAAGACTGCTAAGCATCTTGAGGAGGAAGTAGTTACTATTAGGAGTAAACTTGAGAGAGATTCAATTTCAAAAGAATAAAGGAATAAAATACAGTTTGGAAGGTACTGAGATGCTGAGCTATTGGAGAGAGAAAAACGTGGATCTAATGGAGTTGAAAATATTTTGAGTGATCAAAGACCCACTTCTATGGGAAATAGTGGAATCAGCTGTGAGGCCGAATCGTCAAATTCTGCAAACAAATAGGACCAAAATAAAGGAATGCTAAAAGTTGGTCATGGAGAAAAGTCACCAGATGTGCTGAAAAAGAAACCACCAATTAAATGTAAAAGAAGATTTGAAGACTATTCTTGAGCCTCTAATTATAAGGGGCACTCAAACTATTATCCCACAGAAGAAGGAATGAGGATAAAAAAAAGTGAGAAGACATTTCCTCTCATGAAGTGTCAGTTCTATAGATATCTGGGCCACACCATGTCTTATTGAAATGAGGTAAGAAGCTATTTGAATGACGAATATATGGGAGTTCAAAAAAGGAGAACAAATTCATATCCTAATTCTATTAGAAGAATCATTTTATATGGATATTGTTTTGGTTCTCCTATCTTTGGTCATAAGGCCATTGATTGCTGGAAGAGATGGTACACGGACACCTCATACCGGAGTTTGAGACAAGTCAAAGCTTGTGAACAAGGCAATGTTGCTCTGACAAACAAGTTTAATAATCTAGAAGAAGACTATGACTATGGAAAACCCATTTTCTTGGATGAGATAATTGAATGGCCATCAGTGTTCTACACTCATTCCAATGTCTCATGGAAAGAAAGGAAGAAAATTGTAAAATTAAATCCTGTATAGGTGGCCCTAAAATCTACAAAAAGAAACAGCACCGAGATTCTAAATAGCGGTTGTTCATCTCATATGACAGGTAATGTAGACCTATTAATGAATATCAAGAAAAAGTTCGATGGAACAGTGAGGTTTGGTAACGATGGTGTGTTGAAGATAAAAGTTTGTTGAAATACTGAGCTAGATAATGGAGAACTAAATAAAACTGAAGTTATTTATGTGGATGGTCTACGTCATAATCTTTTAACTGTGAGTCAACTCTATGACTCAGGACTTATAGTCACTTTCAATCAAAAAGCATGATCAATAAAAGGAAAGACAAGAAATTCACTTATGAACATATATAGAATAGAAGGCAACCTATATCAGGTTGATAGTAAATAAAACATATTTTCTTGACTTTTGAAGAATAAAACAACTTGTGGAATCAGAGACTAGGGCACATAAATCATCAAGACATGGAGAAAATATCAAAACTGAAGATTGCCATTGACATTCCCAACATGAAGAATGAACGTGAAATGTCTTTTGATGCTTTAATTTTTGGGAAGTTGGTCTGTAGTTCATATCAGCCAAAGAAGAAAAGGGCATCTCATCTTCTTGATCTCAATCATACAGACGTGTCTGGGTCGATAAATGTAGTTATAACTCATGGAGAAAGGTAATTTTTATCTTATATAGATGATTACAGTATAATGACATGTGTAATGGTTATATATTGGAAATTCCAAGTACTTGATTTCATGAAATTATATCGTCAAATTTCTGAGAATGATACAAGATGAACAATCAAAGTGCCGTGATCTGACGATGGAAGGGAATAACCGTCATTTTAATTTGAAAACTATATATAGAAACATGGGATACAACATGATGTATTAGTAGTGAGAACTCCACAAAAAATGGAGTTTTTTAATGCAGGAATCGGAAGGTGGACAACATGGCACGAACAATGATGATTGAGAGTCGTATTCCACAACATTACTGGAAAGAGGATGTTCAAGCAGCAGTGTATATTCAAAATCGAACAGGACTTTATATGGGTGAGACCAAGACACCAAATGAATTATGGCATGGAAGGAAGCACTCTTTGAAATATTTTTGTGTTTTAGGAATTAAATGTTTCATCAAAAATAAATAAAGAAATCAAGGTAAATATGGTGACAATGTAGATGAATGAATTTTCCTTGGATACTCAATGAACAACAACTGCTACAAGTGTTTCAGCAAGAGATTATGAAGGATTTTGTAAGGCAGTGATGTTAGGATCATTGAATAGAAAACAAAAAATACTTAAAAGATTTCATATAATGATGTGATAGAATGTGAGGAAGAAAGTTATCATGGAGAAAATACAAATACAGAAATAGAGGAAGGTGTACAAAACGCTATGTCATCACATCATGATGTTAACACAGAAAAGAAACCTGAAGATGAAACCTTGGATGGAGAGAATGAAACTGGACCTTATAGAAGAAATCCAAGAGTTGAGATTGATCCATCTAACATAATTGCAGACAGGAGTGGACCCACAAAAAAGAGGAATATGAATAACACGCACTCTACGTTTCTTTCAATTGTGGAGCCATCCTCATTTGAAGAAGCAGTAAAGGATGAATCTTGGGTGAAAGCCACGAATGAGGAGTTAGATCAGATTGACAAGAATCAGACATAAGATCATATCCAGAGACCTGAATTTCACAATGTGATGGGTAGAAAATGGATCTTCAAGAACCAGTTTTATGAGCATGGCTGTGTTATTAGAAACAAGTCACGAATGGTATGTAAAGGATACTCCCAGATTTAATCTGTTGATGTTGAAGAAACCTTTGCTCGAGTGACCATACTGGAGTCAATCTGGCTTTTCCATTCCATGGAACTCCAAAGAGGATATAACTTATATCAAGTGGATGTCAAGACAACATTATTGTATGATATACAAGAAGAAAAATTCTAAATTAAACAACCAATGTGTTTTCTTCATGGTACTGATGAAACCAAGGTATGCAATTTAAGAAGGCTCTATATGGTTTGAAGCCGACTCCATGAGAATTGTATTACCGGATATACACTTACCTTAGGAGATTGGACTTCAAAATCGAAGGATTCAATCACAATATATATGTTAAGAATTCTAAAAAAGACCAGTTCTTGGTTCTAGTCTCGGTTGACGACATTATATTTGGTGGTAGCAGACAGAAATCAGTGGATGCATTTTCCAATCACATGAAATCATAATTTGAAATTTCTGTGATTGAAGAGCTCACATAATTTTTGGGGCTACAGGTGATTCAAAACAAGGATTACACATTCATTTTTCAAGAAAATTATGCAAGAGAGATGACAAAGAATTTTAATATGCATGACTCCAAAACGATGTCAACTCCGATTGCAGTCGGAACCAAACAAGGAAATCATAAGGATGGGACCTTTGTAGATTCCACAATTTACAAGAGGATAATTAGAAGTTTATTGTACCTGACAGTAACACGACTAGACATTGTCTTTGAAACATGCTTAGCAGCCCACTTTCGGAGTAATCCGAAGGGACAACATATGGAAGCAGTAAAAATAATCATGAGGTATATTCATGGTAATCACAATTGTGGCTTATAGTTTACTGAAAGAAGGTATAGTAAATTATCAGCATTTTCTAATGCTGACTAGGCTGGTGATGTAGTGAATAGAAAGTCCACCAGTGGTGGAGCATTGTATATTGGGAATAAATGTGTTGGCCAGTTGAGCAAGAAACAAAAAAGTACTTCTCTTAGTACTGCTGAAGATGAGTATATCTCCTCCACAAAATCATGCACTCAACTTCTATGGATGAAACAAGAACTAACATATATTGGTGTTGAGGTAAAGCAACCAATGGATTTTTAATATGATAACAAGAGCGTAATTGATCATACAGAGAATCTTGTTTAGTATTCTCATACAAAACATATTGAAATCAGGTATCACTTAATCAATGATAAATTTGATCAAGGCGTGATTAGAATGGATCATATGGGAACTGATGAGCAAGTGGAAGATATCCTGACAAAGCCACTATCAGCAACAGTGTTTTTGAAACATCGGTTGAACCTCTGTGTTCGGCCACCTCCCATTGCATAAAGAAGTTACGAAATACCCCTCTTCCTAGCTATATTTACTGGTTTTAATCTGTTTGTGGGTGTGATGCAGGTTTGTGGGGGGGGGGGGATACTATTTAGGGGGTCGGTGTTTTGAGATGAACAATGATCAATTATCAGTCTTTGGGTTTATTTTCAATGGAGGAGATGGAATAAATTTAGGACATGCGATGCATCTGTAACACAATGATAATTTGGTGAAATAATTAGTATTCTGTGACATGATGAGAATTCAGTGAAATAATCAGCATTCACTGATAGGCTAAGATGGAATATATTGTACATGTAATTCTTCTATGACACTTTATGATATTTTCTTGGGTGTCATTGAGAATTCCAATACCCAGGATCAAAATTCATGCTTCCCCTCTAGTTTTCTACATTGAACTTTGCTCACATAGACTTAGAATGTTGGATGAGTTGATTCTTGAGTTTTTGGTTTACTTGTGGATGGTTCTCTATTGAATTTATTTAGTGAATTCCAACAAATTCAAAGAGGGATATTGTTGGAACCATGGCTGTTCTATGCATGAATTGGAGTATGGTTTGTGTTTGTTGTCAATCCTTAGTGAATGTTTAGAATGTGTGCCAGTAAAGTGATCATACAGTTCAAGCATACAACAGTACTGAAGGTGGAACTGTTCTCTAGTGGTTGACAAATTTTCAGACCTAAAAATCAGAAAATGAAGGAATGGGTTGTTGTAAAAAGGAGGTGTGCATAAAGAGGAAGTGGTGCACAAAATAGGTGAGGTGTGCATGAAAATATGAGTGGTGTGCGTAAAATCATTTTGGTGCGCGAAAAATAGTGTGGTGCACGAAAAACAGCGTGGTGGGTGAAACACAGCATACTGCACAAAAAACAGCGGGGTGTGCAAAAAACAGTGGGGTTCCCAAAAAACAATGTGGTGAAAAAAATAATGGAGTGAGGTTTTTCACACAATAAGTGTTTCGGAATCAGATTGTCAAAAAATTGAAAAGGCTTGGGCTACGCGAAAAACATGAAGATGTGCATGAAAAACAATTCCTACAAGAAAAGTATTGTGTTCCGAATGAGAGGTTTTTCGTGCAATGATGGGTTTTGTGCATTGGGGTTGGGGATGCCAATAAATAATAGGTGAAACCCTTCATTCAGTACGGCTAAATACTAAGGGGAGATCCAAGTGCTGATGCGCATAAAAAAATCTGTAGGATCGAAATAGTGATGTAGATGTTCAATATACAAGAGGGGGGTGAATTGTATACTTTAAAAATTCCTTTGGAACATTTAAAGTTAGTTACAAATAACTATGTTTTCATTGAGTAAAGGAAAGGGCTAAGTTTAACAAAGTTAAATTTAAGCAAATTCACAACACCTCTAATACCAAATGAAAACTTGGAAAGAGATTCCAGAAGTAGGTTTCGGAAATAAAGTTCCAGAAATTGAAACTTAACAAAAGATTACAATATGAGATTCTACCTTAAAGCGTATAGTATCTAAATGAGACAGAGTACAAGAAAGGAAGTATAATAAAGTTATACTTTCCTTATAATACAAAATGCAGTGGAAATAAACAAGTAGTAGAAATACAAGTAACAAGATATAAGTATTTTAACCCAAAGAGAAGGGTATCCAACAACCTTGGATAATGTCCCTTGATTTATAATATCAAGAAAGTCTGTCTTACCCACACCAGGGTAAGCCCTCGATATGAAGATCGGAGTGTCTCTGTCTTGCTATCCCCACAAGCCCTCAACATCAAGGTAGTTGGAAACCTCTGTCTTCCTCAGCAAGGAAGCCCTTGAACTTCAAGGTAGTCGACACCTCTGTCTTCCTATCCCCAGAAGTCCTCGAATGTAATCACCATCATTCAGTGTCACACGAAGCTTTGAGAGTTAATAAGAGCCTCTCTCTCTAGAAATCACTTCAACAGCATGTATGCACAATAACCAAGTTGTTCATCCATCAGTCATGATCTCTTTCAAATGAGCTCCTATTTATAGGTAAGGTTGGCCTCCTTCCCAACGGTCATATTTTCCTTAAAAATCGGAGGGACCTGTACACGTGTCACTTAGTCAACAGTTAGTTTATCACAAAATAGACGACATCGTTTTATAACAAAACAAGTGTAACAGAATGTATGACACCGTTTAAAATCTAACTCAAAAGATTCGGAGTGAAGGTTCGGAGTGAAAGTTCAGAGTGTAAGGAAAATAATTAAGAGTAGACAAAATATAAAGGCATAAGCAAAATGGAAGTTCGGAGTGAAAATTCAAGGTCTGAATAAATTCAGAGTGTATAGAACAAAGATGATCAGTTTCTGTTTAATAGATGAACTCAGAATGAGAATTTGGAATGTGAATTCGTCATCAGAATTCGTAGTGAGATTTCATCTTGAGAATTCGTAATGAGAATTCGTATCTAGAATTCGGAATGAGAATTCATCATTAGAATTCGTAATGATAGTTCGTCATCATAAATCTTAATGAAAATTCATTGTCAGAATTTGTAATGAGAATTCATCATTAGAATTCTTAATGAGAATTCAATGTCGAACTTCATAAGGATTCGTATCCTGAATCTGGAATATGACTTAGTCAGAGTTCGTATCCGATATTCGGAATGATACTTTATTATAGTTCTCATCTGGAATTCGAAGTGAAACTTCCTTACAGTTCTTATTCAGAATTCGTATCCTAAAACAGAATACATTATATTAAAGTTTCAAATAAATCCGAGAAAACAGAAATGAATCCTAATTTTATACTTAGGAAAAATATGAATAAAAATATTATAAGAATAATTTTTCTTACAAGAGAGATTTTCCTTATAAAATAAATTTTCCTTATAAAAGAAATTTTCCTTATAAAAGAAATTTTCTTAAAGATAAGGTGTTTGTGATTTTCAAAACAAGAAGGAATGTAAAAGTCATAAGAAAAACCTTATTGACTCAACAATCTCCCCCTTTTTGGGAAGCACAAACATCCTTGAAAAATAAATTCTAAGAAGAAAGAAAAACATTAACGCTTATCTCCCTTTTCTTTAAGGATATTGATTAATACGACTAACTCCCCCTTAGGCTTTGAAACTCTAACGATTGTATTCTAGATTTCCAGAGTGACACTTCATTACGAATAAGAATGTCTTATTTAATGAAAAACTCCCCCTTAGATAAACTCTTATTAGAGTTTGTTTTCTTTCTCACCCTTTGTTAGGATTTTTTTTCCATTTCATTAGAGTTATTTTCCTTCTACCCCTTTTTGATTTTCAAAAAGAATACAAGGGAATGGAAAAATATAGCAAAGTACCTGAAACATTAGTAGTAACAATAAAAATAAACGAGCAAGTACAAATTTTTCATTAAGTTTGAAAATTTCAACAACAAAAGAGTTAAGGTACAACAAGAGATCAGATCTATCTATTTGGGATCTTTCTCCTTCACCATGAGACCCTTTAGAATAGTCTTTATCTTCTTTATGTCTTTATGATCTTCTTCAGCTTGATTCTCTAAGACCACTATTCTTGCAGATTGAGCTTCTATATTTTCTTCTTGAGAATTATGCTTTTATTACTAGGCTTTAATCTTTTCTTCCTGAGCCTTCATCTTTTCTTGAAACTCAATCTGATGATCCCTTTCAAACATCCAGTTTTGAGAGACAGAATTAAGCTTCCCATTCGAATCTCTGACTTCTTGAATCCGAAAGTTCTTTTCATCTGTCATCATCTCTTGAAAGGAAGAAGTCAGATCATTTATCTTTATGTCCTCAGTCTCAGAAGCATCTTTAACATTGTCTTGAAATTCATCAAATAACCTCATTTCTTCTACAGTCTTCCTCGACCAGTTTGTCATCCTCTTGCAAGATTTTCTATGGGCTTCATATCCAACAAAGAAAGTTTTGAACTGATCCTCTATTTCAACAAACATGTCCATAACCATAGATACGGAGTCTGATTTCTTATTTAAAGCATGTTGGAGCATCTGACATCTTGAGTCAATACTTGAGAAGGTCGGAATGGTTCCCACCAATTTCTTTAAAGACTGAACAACAAAGTCATGCCCCAACAAAGATGACTCTGAATCCGAGACTCTTCTTGGAGAATTTTCTTGTTCAATAAGGTCAAGCTTTCTCTTTGAAGAACTACCAACTTCCTTTCTCTTCACCACTACTGAGCTCAGAGTATCAGCAAGAATTTTCTTTCCCTTGTCTTTTTTCGGAATAGAATCCTGTTCTAGAGTTCTCTTTTCACTATCAGAAACTTGGACAACATTGTCTTCCTCATCAGGAACTTTCTGAGCACTAACCTATATATTCTCCATTTGAGCAATATCTTGTAGAAGTTGTTCTTCCTCTCCATGATAAGATACTTCTTCTTCTCCTTTCCCTTCATCCATTGATGGAGTAACTAGCTTCGAAGATTTAGCTTCTGAAGTTTGGAGCGATAAGTGTTTCGAAGGTGTCCCCTTATAATCATCTACTTGCTTCAACACATCTCAGGTTTCACCACTTCCTTCAGCAACATCTTCTTCTTCTTCCAATTTCTCAACTTTCTCTACTTCCTCAGTAGTCTTGGAAACCGCTTGTTCCAGAGCAACGGAATTTCTTCCTAGAGTCTCAGGTAGAGATTTCAATGAAAAAGATCTTGGAACAAGAATATTTGCTGAAACCATCTCATTGAATTTCAACAAAGCCTGAGCTACCTCTGCTTTAGACATATTCTTCTTGAGTTTCTTTTCTTTTGCTTGTTTTTCTAGCTCATTCGCAGTTTTTTCCTTCAAGGCCTTAGCCTCCGCAGGGTCCAAGACAAACTGAGGCTCCCCTTGCACTTTATTCTCTTTTATCTCCCTCCATTTAGAAACAACCTCATCTGGGTAAGATTTCTACTTCTTTGGTTTTGGAGGTGCGGAATGAACTTCCTTAGACTTGGGATTCTCTACTTCTACTTCCACTTCTTTAAGCTTTCTCTTCCTTACCAGCTTAGAGGATTCCGGATCAGCAACTTTTGGAACTGTTTCTTCTTGAGCAGGAAAATCATCAAACTGACCAGTCTTCTTGTCAAAAGCTACATCCATCCTCTTAAGAGTACCATCACTCACCAGCATAATCTTGCAAAATCTTGGCTTAGACTTGAAAGCCTCCTTTAAAGACTCAAGGCACCGAACTATCAACTTCAAGTGGATTGCTGGATACATTATAATCTGAGCACTCAGATTTCCTTTCTTCAAATTCTCAAGAGTGATAAGAATGTGCTTCATCAAATTAAACTTCCTCATATTTATCAAAAAATCTAGGATGTAGATCCCACTCTTCTTTAAGCTTTCTTGGTCACCCTTTCTCGGTACAATAAGACCTTGTACCCATAACTCCAGAATCCGGAAATTTGTAGATAAACTAGAAATCTTCGGAGCCTTGTCATCTTCCAGTCCGAGAGTTTCTAAAGCTTTTTCCTTGTCGAAACTACCTTTTGAATCCGGCAAAACATGAGATATGAATTCAGCTTCTACTTCAATATTCATCCCTACCAAGATGGATGCCTTGGCATAAGAATGCTTATAAGTCTTACCATAAGACTTAAAAGACAACTTCTCATTTCCATCTTCCATAAGAAAGGAGACTGTTTTAGAGAACACTATAAGAAAATCTGAATACACTTCATCTTGATTCCCAGGTTTTGACACCGCAACATCTTCCCAACCATTTAGCTTGATATTCTTGGAAATAAGAGAGTCTTACTTGTTGAGGAAATCTGGATGAACCAGTCTCTCTCTATACACTAACCACTATGAAATCGGCTTAGAAGAAGACATGTCTTGAGATGCTTCTTCCACATACATTCGGATTTGAAGACCTCTGAGAAGTTTGGAACGGAAAAATCTGAGGTTTGGAACGACTTTTAAATGGAGAGGCAGAGCTTCCGGATGCTTGAGCTTGAAAATCGATGTGGGACAACCTTTTGGGGTCCCCTTTATATAGGCAACGAAAAAACGGTTCAACTTGCACGGTTGATCGAATGGTTGTGATATGCTGAGATCAGATCTGATGGTCAAAAACCAATTCTCTTGAATCCGATCTTTTGAGGTTTTTTTTAAAACAAAGAATTAAGAAAACTATAATCCGAAAAAAAAATAAAAAAAATGATAGCAAGTAAAGTATGACTATGAAAACATGGGTAAAGAAATCGTACCTTTCAGATTGGCATAGGAGGATTATTCGTAATGGGTAATATTCTTACGAAAACCAAAAAATACGTTATTAAGAAAAGACAAAATTCGGAAAACTCACTACGAAAAACAAACTGAGTAAGGAAAACTCAGTATGAAAATTTCATTACAAAAATTTGAAAAAGAAAAACATGTTATAAAATATTCGGTACGAAAATCCCGTTACGAAAATACAAGTACGAAAACCTCCATTCCGGATATTTCCATTCCAGAAGTTTTCTATACAAAAATATCCATTCTGGAATGTTTTAGTTCCGGAAATTCCATTCAGGAATTTTATTTCTGAATGGTTTGAAAACAGTTTTTGAAAAACATTGTTAAACTAACAATCAAATGTACTCCCCCTATGAAAAGGAGTTTATTGCTGTAAAAAGAATTTTTCAACAGAAAGTTAATTAATAAGGATTACCTTACGGTTATCATTCCTAACTTTTGTTTATATATTCAAATCTATCATAAGGCAAAGATTTTCTGAAAATATCAGCAAGGTGATCTTGTGTTCTAATAAAGTGAAGAATAATATCTCCTTTATGTGTGTGATCCCTAAGAAAGTGATGCCTAATATCTATGTGTTTTCCACGGGAGTGATGTGCAGGGTTCTTACTGAGGGCAATGGCACTAGGGTTATCACACAAAATTTGAGTTTTAGTAAAACTCAAGCCATGGTCTGTGAGTGTGTGTTTCATCCACAACACTTGGGCACAACAACTTCCAGCTGCTACATATTCAGCTTCAGTAGTGGAGAGTGCTACAGAATGTTGCTTCTTGCAGGACCAAGAAACAAATGAATCTCCTAGGAAATGACAAGTTTCGGATGTACATTTTCTATCCATCCTACATCCACCAAAGTCAGCATTAGAAAAGCTTTTTAGAATAAAATCATTTCCAGAAATATAAAATAATCCTAGATCCATGGTTCCCTTAAGGTAGCGAAAAATTCTTTTTACTGCCTTTAAGTGAGATTCCTTAGGATTGGATTGATATCTTGCACATAAGCATACTGAAAACATTAGGTCTGGTCGACTAGCTGTTATGTATAGTAGACTTCCTATCATACCTCTAAAAGATGATTGATCTACTGGTTTCCCAGCTTCATCAAGATCTAAAGAGTTTGAGGTACCAATAAGAGTACTTATACTCTTAGTAATATCATAACCATAATTTTTAAGAAGATCTTTAATATAATTATGTTGAGATATGTAGGTTCCTTCTGGTTTTTGAGAAATTTTAAAACCAAGGAAAAAGTTACCTCACCCATCATACTCAATTCAAACTCATATTTCATTATACTTGCAAAATAGTCGATCAAAGATTGCTGAGTTGAACCAAATATGATTTCATCAACATAAATTTGAACGATGAAAACATTTTTCTTATCTTTCTTTATAAAAAGGGTTGGATCTGCATTTCCCTTAACACAGTTATTTTGAAGCAAAAATCCAGTGAGTCTATCATACCATGATTGTGGGGCTTGTTTAAGGCCATACAGAGCTTTGGTAAGTCTAAATACATAATCAAGATGTTTTGTATCTTCAAAGCCAAGAGGTTGTTGAACAAAAACTTCCTCTTGAACATAACTATTAAGAAAATCACATTTCACATCCATTTGGAAAAGTTTGAAATTAAAGAATGCTGTAAAGGCAAGTAGAATACGGATAGATTCAAGTATAGCTACTGAAGCATATGTTTCTTCATAGTCTATTCCCTCTTGTTGATTATAGCCTTTAGCAAAAAGTATAGCTTTATTTCTTACTATGATTCCATTTTCATCATATTTATTTCTGAAAACCCATTTTACTCCAATAACAGAAGTTTCCTTAGGTCTTTCAACCAAGGTCCAGACTTTATTCCTTTCGAATTCATTTAGTTCATCTTGCATGGCTTTAATCCAATAATCATCACCTAAAGCTTCATCAGTGCTTTTAGGTTCTAATTGGGAAAGAAATGCTAGATGTTCTACTTCATTTCATAAGGAACTTCTAGTCCTTACAAGTTGATTTACATCACCAATGATACTATCACTGGGATGATTCTTATGAAACGCCTGATTTGGGTTTTGAAAATCCTGTTCATCAACATAGAGTAGAAAATCTTCTGGGGTAAATGTTTCAGGAATATCTTTTTGAAAATTATCTTTATCAGAAGGTTCTTCTATCAAAGGTTTATAATTAGTTTTTGAAAACACATCCAAGGATGTAGGCTGAGGTGTTTTAAAAACAAAAGGATCTGACTCATCAAATTTTACATGTACTGTTTCTTAAATAGTACAAGTGTTTTTATTAAAAACTCTATAAGCCTTAGATGTTGTGGAATAACCTAAGAAAATTTTTTCATCAGATTTTGGTGCGAATTTATGTAAGTTATCTTTAGTATTCAAAATTAATACTTTGCAACCAAAAACCTTGAAGTAGGATAGTCTTGGTTTTCTACCATTCCATAACTCATAAGGAGTTTTATTAAGAAAAGGTCTAATCAAAACTCAATTTATAGTATATAGAGCAGTACTTACAGATTCACCCTAGAAATGTCTAGCTATATAATATTCACTCAACATGGTTCTAATTATCTCTTGAAGAATTATATTTCTTCTTTCAACTACACCATTTTTTTGAGGAGTTCTAGGTGCTGAAAAATTGTGAGTAATACCTTTTTTACTACAAAAAGTTTCAAAATCAGAATTTTGAAATTCTCCTCCATGATCAATATGAATAGTTTTCAATGGAAGGTTTTTCTCATTTTTAACTTGAGCTCTAAAACATTTGAAATAAGAAAAAGCTTCATATTTCTTTGCTAGAAAATAAACCCAAGTAAATCTAGTGTAATCATTAACTAGAACAAACACATAGTATTTTCCTCCAATACTTCTAGTTTGTGTTGGACCAAAAAGATCCATGTGCACTAACTGTAATGCATCGGTTTTTTGAGACTTCACCGATTGATTTAAAACTAGATTTATGTTGCTTACCATATTGACAAGGATCACAAACTTTAGAAGAATCAAATCTATGCTCCGGCAGATCCTTAACTAGTTTCTTCTTAGAGAGTTTACATAAGTTCTTAAGGTTACAGTGACCTAGTCTTCTATGCCATAACCAGGAATGATCTTCCATTGCACTAAGGCAAGGTAATTCTTGGCTTCTAAGATCTTCTAAGTTTAAGGTGTAAACATTCTTTTGCCTATTGGCTGAGAGAATAAATTCTTTCTTGTAATTGTGAACTAAGCACTTATCATTCCTAAAATTCACAAGGTAACCTTCATCACATAACTTACTTATGCTAATAAGTTTGTGCTTAAGACCCTTAAAAAAAGAAAATTTGAAATCAATGTTTTACCAAGAAAAACAATATTACCAATACCAACAATCTCACCCTTAGCATTACCCCCAAAAGTTACCATTCCTCCTTTCCTTTTGATAATCTTTTCAAAATATATTTTGTTACCACTCATGTGCCGGGAACATCCACTATCCATATACCATGTATTGTTGCTGGTACTCTCTTTATTTTCCCGAAATCAAGAAAAAAATAGACTTTCGGAATCCAAACTTGTTTGGATCCGAGATTTCTAGAAAATAAAATTTTAGGTACCCACATCTTCTTATAAAAGTAATCTTTGTGAAATCCTAGAGATTGGGTTTTGTTTAAGGAACAATTCTTTGCCCAGTGACCACTACATTGACACTTTGTACAAAATGGGGCTCTTTTAGGAACAAAATAATTTTTACTGAAAATTGGTTTTGCATGGGTATAACCAAATCCGGATTTATTTCTTAAAGGTCGTATTTGGGAATACATTTTATCAACATTTTCCTTACCATGGGTAAAGTTTGATAAACACTTCTATAAGGATAAAATTTAGGACTTGAGTTTTATAACCATGTTTTTATCCTCAAAATCATCAGTTTTAGAACTAGAGCTAGGCTCGAAAACATTTTTATTTGAAATTAATTTTTCTAATTCTTTAGAAAGTTTGTTCTTCTAAGAACTTAATTCCTCGATATTTTTTGAAATACTTTCAAAATCAGAATTTGTCATATCAAGATCTTTAGAAAGATCTGATATCTCTTTTGTAAGAATAGAATTCCTAGAGTTTGCCTTATCAAGTTTCTTATTGAGTTTGGAATTCTCAATCTCAAGAAGTTCAGCAAACCTAGAGACTTCATCATAAGTAGGTAAAATATTTTCTTTGTCAGAAGAGGATTCTTCATCAGAAGAGTTATAATAATTACTATTATTAGAATTTAAAGATACATTGGTCAATGATTTAGCATTTCGTACCTTAGCCATAAAACAATGATTATCAATAGGTAATCTGGCTATAAGACCAAGATTCTTCTGTCCTGAAGATTCATAATCAAAAGATTCATCTGAAGAGTCACCACCACTGGCACTCCAGGTGTCATTAGCTTTCAGAACATTCTTAGCTTTTGCTTAATAATACTTCTTTCTGTTCCTGTCTGAATTTCTTTCTTTCCTTTCTTTTTTTGAGCATAGGGCCATCTGGTCTTATATGTCCAGCTCTATTGCATTCATAGCAAGTAACTTCTCCATATTTCTTATCTTTCTTTTCCTTTTTCTTATACTTGGATTGGAAATTTCACTGGCCAGTTATCTTGTTCATCCTTCGAGCAATATTTGCTAATTCATTTTCTGATATTTCACACTCACTAGAATCTGAATGAAATACCATCTTCTTAGACATAGATCTGGTTACTCTCTCAGGAGTCTTAGATTTCATATGATTTGATGTTGTTGTAAAAGCAAAAATACCATTTCCATTTTTCATTTTGATGTTGTCAGCATCTCTCTTCATTCTGGTTTCATGTTGGAGAAGAGTTCCGAAAATATCATCAAGAGAAATCTGAGTGACTTTCGTGTTCTCATCTATAGCAGTTCTTTTTGATTCCCACTCATTAGGCATGATATCAATTATCTTATCCACAAGAGCTTCATCATCTAAACCTTTCTCTCCAATAGACTGTAGGCTATTGACAATAGTCATAAATCTCTGTTGTACTTTACAGATTGGTTCACCATAAGGAAAGTTGAAGCCATGATATTCAGCTCCAAGCATAGCTCTCCCTATCTCAATCACCTTAGAAGTTCCAAAGTGCGTAACTTCTAACTTCATCTAGATACAATTACCTGCTTCACAAGAAGAAATTTGGCTATATATATTTCTGGTCATTGAACAAAGTAGAGTATTGCGTACCTTATAGTTGAGTTGATATTCTTGCTTTTCCTGGTTAGTAAAAGTTCTAAATTCCTTATCAGGAATTTTATAATCACCAGTAAGAATAACAAAGTTGTCCACTCCAGTATTGATAACAAAAGTCTTCATTCTATCTCTCCAGTACTCATAGTCATTACCATCAAAGATTAGTGGTCTTGTAGGATTTAGATTATCAATAGAACCAACATTGATTCCTGCCATACTTATAATAACCTTCGGCACACAAACATGTCAGTAGAAAAGATTTGTAATAACAAATTTCGGAATGGAAAAGTTCGGAATGACAAAGATAGCAAGAAAAAATTATACGTCAGAATAAGTATTTCAGAGACCACCTCTGATACGAAGTGTAGGATCGAAATAGTGATTTAGATGCTCAATATACAAGAGGGGGGGGGGGGTGAATTGTATACTTTAAAAATTCCTTTGGAACCTTTAAAGTAAGTTACAAATAACTATGTTTTCCTTGAGTAAAGGAAAGGGCTATGTTTAACAAAGTTAAACTTAAGAAAATTCACAACACCTCTAATACCAAATGAAAACATGGAAAGAGATTCCAGAAGTAGGTTCCGGAAATAAAGTTCCGGAAATTGAAACTTAACAAAAGATTAAAATATGAGATTCTACCTTAAAGCGTATAGAATCTAAATGAGACAGAGTACAAGTAAGGAAGTATAAGAAAGTTATACTTTCCTTATAATACAAAATGCAGTGGAAATAAACAAGTAGTAGAACTACAAGTAACAAGATATAAGTCTTTTAAACAAAAGAGAAGGGTATCCAACAAACTTGGATAAAGGTCCCTTGATTTATACTTTCAAGAAAGTATGTCTTACCCACACCATGTTAAGCCCTCGATACGAAGATCCGAGTGTCTCTGTCTTGCTATCCCCACAAGCCCTCAACTTCAAGGTAGTTGGCAACCTCTGGCTTCCTCAGCAAGGAATCCCTTGAACTTCAAGGTAGTCGGCACCTCTGTCTTCTTATCCCGGGATGTCCTTGAATGTAATCACCAACATTCGGAGTCGCACGACGCATTGAGAGTTAATAAGAGCCTCTCTCTCTAGAAATCACTTCAACAACATGTATGCACAATAAACAAGTTGTTCATCCATCAGTCATGAGCTCTTTCAAATGAGCATCTATTTATAGGTAAGGTTGGCCTCCTTCCCAACGGTCATATTTTCCATAAAAATCGGAGGGACCTGTAACCATGTCACTTAGTCAACGGTTAGTTTATAACAAAATAGAAGAAATCGTTTTATAACAAACCAAGTGTAACAGAATGTACGACACCATTTAAAATCTAACTCAAAATATTCGGAGTGAAGGTTCAGAGTGAAAGTTCGGAGTGTAAGGAAAATAATAATGAGTAGACAAAATATAAAGTCATAAGAAAAATGGATGTTCGGAGTGAAAATTCGGAGTCTGAATAAATTCAGAGAGTATAGAACAAATATGATTAGTTTCTGTTTAATAGATGAACTCGGAATGAGAATTCGGAATGAGAATTCGTTATTAGAATTCGTAGTGAGATTTCATCTTAAAATTCCTAATGAGAATTCGTATCCAGAATTCGGAATGAGAATTCATCATCAGAATTCATAATGAGAATTCGTCATCATAAGTCAAAATGAAAATTCATTGTCAGAATTCGTAATGAGAATTCGTCATTATAATTCGTAATGAGAATTCAATGTTGAACTTCATAAGGATTCGTATCCTGAATCTGGAATAGGACTTAGTCAGAGTTCGTATCCGGAATTCGGAATGATACTTTATTACAGTTCTCATCTGGAACTCGGAGTGAATCTTCCTTATAGTTCTTATTCAGAATTCGGATCCTAAAACAGAATACTTTATATTAAAGTTTCAAATAAATCCGAGAAAACAGAAATGAATCCGAATTTTATACATAGGAAAAATATGAATGAAAATATGATAATAATAATTTTTCTTACAAAAGCGATTTTCCTTATAAAAGTAATTTTCCTTAAAAAAGAAATTTTCCTTATAAAAGCAATTTTCTTAAAGATAAGGTGTTTGTGATTTTCAAAACCAGAAAGAATGTAAAACTCATAAGAAAAACCTTATTGACTCAACAAAATCACGTAAGGGGAGTTGCACGGAAAATTCCAAGTTGCACGAAATATTCTTTCTTGTGCGAATAACCTTCTGAGCTGCGTGAGAAATTCTGGCCTGCACGAAAAATTCTGGGATGCACGAAAAAGGAAGAATTGCACGTAAAAATTGAGGCGGTGCGTAAAAGATTCAGTTGTGTGAAAAGGGTGTTGTTGCACAAAATATTTTTCTGCGTGAAAAGGAAATATTGCGCGCAATAATAAGGTGCTGCATGAAAAGGGTTTTTGTAGTGCGCAATGGTTAGTGAAACTAGTATTCACGTTATAGTTATCCGGTTTAGTGGTTCAGTGTGTTCAAGTGCATCATTTCTGTACAGCAATGCATGCAGAGTCTCGTGCTAAGCAGAGACAAATACTTCAATGGAAATCTATTGAAGAGACCTTCACGTATACATATTGACCAAGACTTCACCAAAGGTAGTGAGCCAGGGGGAGTCAACAGGAGTGACTTGAGGGACGCAGTGAGCTATCAATGAACATTTGAAAAGGTAGTGATCCTGGGACAGAGTGACTGTTCCCGAACCTTTGTAATCCAAATCTTGGGAATAATAGTGGAATTGGGTACAACCGAAACATAATCGGTGTATGCTCCTTGGATGTACCCCTTTGCATTGAACCTACTTAATGTGTTGTTTTATCTCATTAATTTATGTAGTTTGACAGATATAATAATTTCCTACCAACGTGGGAACAATATCCACAACCTTAAAGAAAAAAGTTGACACCCTGATTCACCGCTCCACTCTCAGGGAGTTCCGAGGTCCATCTACTGGTATTAGAAGGAGGTTTCTGGTGTTTGATCTACCTTATACCACCATGGAAAATTCATCCAGTGATAGGGGAGTCCCCCTAATCGATGGATGTAATTTTCAGATTTGAAAAAACAGAATGAGATCTCATCTAATATCTCTTGGAATGGAAGTCCTTTTTTCCACTGTAAAAGGTATACATGTTACTAATCCAACATGGCTATCTATGACTGATGAAGATAAGATAACTCAATATGTAGATGCTAAAGCACACAATTCTCTCACCACATCCATTTCTAATTAGATATATCTAAAACGGATGAGTTTCACCTCAGCAAATTCCATGTTGGATATACATGAAAATATTTATTAAGGAGATAGAAATGTGAAGGAGTCGAAACTACAAGTCATGCACAATAGGTTTGATGATCTGAAGATGCATCCTGATGAGAATACAAACTCCTTCATCAATCAAAGTACTGATGTGGTTGGAGAAATTCAGGGTCTAGGAGAATAAATCAAAGATATTGACATTGTGAAGAAAATATTGACAATAATTCCATGCACGTAAAATGCAATGGTTTCCACCATCGAGGAAAGAGAACCTTCCAAACTTTCTCTAGATGATCTATTGAGCAGCTTGGTGGCATATATAATGAGAGTCACTCTAGAATATTCTAGGACTCAAGTGAGTAAAGATATGGTGTTCAAATCCACTAAGAAACTGAATATCTCAATAGATAGTAGTGAGGAAGACGATAATGAAAAATAAAATCTTTTTCTCATCGCAAAAAATTTCTATAAGGGAAAATGGAAATTGAAAGGGATGTTATATTTATCTTGCTTTATTTGTGGAAATGTTGGTCACATTGCCTCTCAGTGCATAAGAAATATCGATGATGAAAATAGAGATTCTGGAAACATTGATAAGCCTCAGAAAAGGTTTTAAAAAAAGGTAGACATCAAATCAATAAATAAAGTACCAAAGAAATGTTTTTTCTGTGAAGAGAATGATGATGATAATGATTTCTATGATGAAGAAGAACCAAAATTTAAAACAGCAACCAATTCTTCTATGATGGCCACTAATGAAAAATCAGAAGATAATGGTGGAGAAAATCATTTGAAAACTATTTCCATTATAGAGATGAAACTTAAGGATGATGTTAGTAAGCTTAAGATTAAATATAAGAGTTTAAAAAAGTGGAACTTAGTTGTAGAAAAATCAACTGAATATGTTGATCAACTTGAAGCTGAAATTCAATGGCTGGAAGTTTTTTAAAAGTAAAATATAAAATACTTGATAGAAATGATGATATAGTGGATCTAATGATGAGAATTTAATAGTATGAAAAGTTCATCAATGACCACACCTCTAGAATAGGGGAAAATTCCAAGACTACTGAGTGTCTTGAGGAAGAAGTTGTTACTCTTAGGAGTAAACATGAGAGAGATTCAATTTCAAAATAATCAAGGAAGAAAATATAGTTTGGAAGGTTCTTAGATGCTCAGGTGTTGGAGATAGAAAAACATGGATCTAATAGAGTTGAAAATATTTTTAGTGATCAACGACCCACTTCCATTGGAAATAGTTGAATTGGCTTTGATGCCAAATCGTCAAATGCTTCAAAGAATGGGTACCAAAATAAAGGCAAGCTAAAAGTTGTTCATGGAGAAAGGTCAACTAAAGTGACGAAAAAGAAACCTCCAATTCAATCTAAAAGAAGAGTTAAAGACTATGCTAGAGCCACCAAGAAAAAGGGGCACTCAAACTATTATCCCACAAAAGAATGAATGAGGATAAACAAAATTGAGAAGAAATTTACTCTCATGAAGTATTAGTTCTGTGGATATCTGGGCCATACCATGACTTATTTGGAAAAGGCAATAAACTATTTGAATGAATAAGACATGGGAGTTGAAAAAAGGAGAACAAATTCATATCATAATTCTTTTAGAAGAAACAATTTCTATGGATATTGTTTTCGTTTTTCTAACTTTGTTCATAAGGCCATTGATTTATAGCAGAGAAGGGACATGGACACCTCATACTAGAGTTTGAGACAAGTCAAAGCTCGTGAAAAATACAATGTTTATCTTACAAAAATGTTTACTCCTCTAGAATAAGACTTCGAGTACGAAGAACCCATGTACTTGTATGATAGAATTTAAAGGCCATCAGTGTTCTATACTCATTCCAATGTGTCATGGAAAGAAAAGAAGAAAATTGAAAAATCCAACCTTGTAAAGGTGGCCCTAAAACCTTCAAAAAGAAATAACACCTGGATTCTGGATAGTTGTTGTACATCTCATATGACAGGTAGTGCATACCAATTAATGAATATCAATAAACGGTTTATGGAAGAATTTGGTTCGGTAACGATGGTGCGTTGAAGATAACAGTTTGTGGATGTACTGAGATAGCTAATGGAGAACTAATGAAAACCAATTTTCTTTATAGGGATGGTCTGCGTCATAATCTTCTAAGTGTGATCTAACTATGTAACTAAGGACCTATTTTCACTTTCAATTAGAAAGGATTCTCTATAAAGGGAAAGATAGGAAATTCAATTATGAAAGGATGTAGAATAGAAGGCAACCTATTTCAGGTTGATAGTAAAGAAAACATCTGTTATGTGACTATTGAAGAAAAAACAACTTATGGCATCAGAAACTAGGGCACATAAATCAACAAGGCATGGTGAAAATATCAAAACAATTTATTCTCATGGAAATTCCCAACCTGAATCGTGAATTTGAAAAGTCTTCTAATGCTTGAATTTGTGGGAAGTTGGTCTGTAGTTCATATCGGCCATAGAAGAAAAGGGTATATCATCATCTTGATCTCATTCATACATACATATGTGGGCTGATAAATGCTGCCGAAACTGAGGGAGAAAGGTACATTGTCCTTGTCATAGATGATTACAGTAGAATTGCATGTGTAATGGATATTCATAGGAAACTACAAGTACTTTACTGCATGAAAACATATCATCGAATTGCTGACAATGATACTGGTTGAACAATCAATGTGCTGCAATTTGACAATGGAGGGGAATACATGTCCATTGAATTTGAAAATTATCTAGATAAACAAGGGATACAACTTGAGGTAGCATCAGTGATAACTCCACAAAAAATGAAGTTTTTGAATGCAGGAATCGACAGGTGAACAACATGGCATGAACTACACTGATTGAGATTCGTATTCCACAACATTACTAGAAAGAGGCTATTCAAGCTACAATGTATATTCAAAATCGATCTAGACTTTATATGGGTGATAACAAGACACAATATAAATTGTGGCACGTAAGGAATCCCTCATTGAAATATTTTTGTGTTTCTGGAAGTAAATGCTTCGTTAGGAACAAATAAGGAAATCAAGGGAAGTATGCTGATAATGAAAATGAAGGAATTTTCCTTGGATACTCAATGAACAAAAATGCCTACATGTGTTTCATCAAATGATTAGGAAGGATTGTGGAAAGCAGTGATGTTCAGATCATTTAAGAGAAAACCACAAATGCTTCAAGGATTCCATATGCTGATGTGATAGAAAGGGAGGAAAAAAGTGAACATGGAGAAAATACAAAATACAGAAATAGAGGAAGGTATAAAGAACACTCACCTGTAACATCATGATGTTGACTCAGAAGTGGAATATGAAGTGGAAACCTAGACTAGAGAGAACGAAACTGAACCTCACAAGAGAAATCAAAGAGCTGATATTGACCCTTCTAACATAATTAAGGACATGAGTACAACCACACAAACAAGTACGATACGGAATAACACAGAATATGCATCTTTTTTAGTTGTGGATCCATCCTCATTTGAAGAAGCATCAAAGAATGAATCTAGGTTGGAAGCCATGAATGAAGAGTTAGATCAGACTAACAAGAATTATACATGGGATCTTTTACAAAGTCCTAATGGTCACAATGTGATTGGTACAAAATTGATCTTCAAGAATAGGTTATATGAGAATGTAAGTGTTAATAGAAACAAGGCATGACTGGTATGTAAATGATACCCTCAGATTGAAGGTGTTGATGTTGAAGAAACCTTTCTCCAGTGGCTAGTCTGGATTCAATCAGGATTTTCCTTGCCATGGCACTCCAAATAGGAGATAAATTATATCAAATGTATGTTATGACATAATTCTTGAATGGTGTACTCGAAGAAGAAATCTACATTGAACAACCTGTGGGTTTTCTTCTTGGTACTGATGAAACAATCGTTTTCAAACAAAATAAGGCTCTATACGGTTTGAAGCAGTATTCATGAGCAAGGTATTCCTTGATGGAATCTTATCTCAAGACACTAGAATTTAATAGAGAGGGATTTTATCACAATCTATATGTGAAGAATGCTCCAAAAGATCCTTTCACGATTATAGTCTATGTTTATGACATTATATTTGGTGGAAGTAGGAGGAAATCAATGGATGAATTTTCTAATCACATGAAATCAGAATTTGAAATTCCTATGATTGGGGAGCTCACATATTTCTTAGGGATGCAGGTGATTCAAAAGAAGGATTGCACTTTCATTTACCAGGAAATGTATGCAAGAGAGCTGTTGACGAAGTTTAATATTCATGACTCCAAACCGATGTCAACTCTGATTGCGGTTGGAACCAAACATGGAAAGAATGAGGATATAACATTTTTAGACCCCACAATGTACAGGAGAATTATTGGAAGCTTATTGTACCTGATAGCAACACAACCGGACAATTCCTTTGCACCATTCTTAGAAGCCCGCATTTAGAGTAATTAGAAGGAAAAACATATGAAAGCCGTAAAAGGTATCATGAGGTATATTCATGGTACTCAAAATTGTGGCTTATACTTTTCTACAAGATGGGACAATAAATTATCATCATTTTTTTTAAGTTTAATGGATTGGAGACGTAGTGGAAAAGATTTCCACCAGTGGTGGAGAATTCTATATTGGAAAAAAATGTGTTGTCTGGTTGAGCATGAATCAAGAATGTACTTCTCTTAGTACTTTTGATGATGAATAAATCTCTGCCTCAAAGTCATGTAGTCAACTACTATGGATGAAGCAACAACTTACAGATATTGGTGATGACGGGAAGCAAACAATGGTGATTTACTGTGATAAGAAGAGAACAACTGAACTTATCAAGAATCCTGTTCAACATTATCGTATAAAACATATTGAAATCAGGTATCACTTTTTCAACGAAAAAAGTCAAGCAAGGTGTGATTAGAATGGATCATGTGGGAACTGGTGAGCAAGTGGCTGATATCCTAACCAAGCCACTATCAGTGGCTGTGTTTAAGAAATATCGGTTGAACCTCGGTGTTTAGCCACATCCCAGGGCATAAGGAGGTTTTGAAATACACCTCTCCTCAGCTATATTTATTGGTTTTAATCTATTTTTAGTTGTGATGCAGGTTTCTGGGGATGGATACTATCCCGGGGGATGGGGTTTTGAGATGAACAGTGACTAATTCCCAATCACTGGATATATTTTCAATGGGGGAGAAGGAATAAATTTTTGACATGTGATGCTTCTTTGAAAGGATGAGAATTCAGTGAAATAATGAACATTCCATGACACACTGAAAATTCGGTGAAATAATCAGAATTTTGTGAATGGATGAGTAGGAATACATTGGATATGTAATTCTTCTGTAATTATTTAAGATAATTTCATGGCATTCATTAAGAAATACAAAACACGGGATCCTAATTCATGCTTCCCCTCTCATTTTATACACCGAGAATTGATCACAAAGACATAGAGTGTTGGCTGAGTTTATTCTCGTGTTTTTTGTTTACATGTGGTTGGTGCTCTATTGAATTTATTTAGTGATTTCCATCAAAACCAAAGGGGGATATTGTTGGAACCATGGCTATTATATGCATGAATATGAGTATAGATTGTGTTTGTTGTCAATCCTCAGTGGATGTTCAGAATGTGTGCCAGTAATTTGATCATACAGTTCAAGCAAACAACAGTATTGAAGGTTTCCTTGTTCTCCAGTGTTTGAAAAATATTTGGACTAGAAAATCGGAAGATGAAGGCATGGGTTTTTGGAAAAAGGAGGTTCATGAAAATAAGAAGGGGTACACGAAATAGGTGATGTGTGTGTGAAAAAATAGTGGGGTGTGCGGAAAAACAGCGTGGTGCATGAAAAACATCGTGATGGACGAAAACAGCTTGGTTCGTGAAAAATGGCGGGGTGCGCGAAAAACGGAGGGGTATGTGAAAAATATTGGGGTGCATGAAAAATAGCATGGTGCGTGAAATAATGGAGCGAGGTTTTTTCTGCAATAGGTATTTAAGAATCAGAACATCAAAAAATGGCAAAGGCATGGGCTGCTTGAAAAACATGTAGATGTGCATGAAAAGAAATTCCTACACGAAAAGTATTGTTTGCCGAATGAAAGGTTTTTCGTGCAAAGATTGGTTTTTCACGCGGGGGAAGGAAATGCCTATAAATAAGAGGTGAACCCCTTCATTATGTATGGCGGAAGACTATGAGTTGATATATGTGTTGATGCACATAAAAGGTTTCTGTAAAGAGAGTTGTTCAGAAAATTAAGTGTTGCGTGAAATATTCCAACTTGTGCGAGAAACATTCTGGGCTGTGTGAAAAATTATGGCTTGCGTGAAAAATTCCGGGCTCCATGAGAAAGGCAGAGCTACATGTAAAAATTGATGCGGCACGTAAAAGATTTAGTTGCGCGAAAAGGGTGTTATTGTGCGAAATATTTTTTTCATGCGAAAAAGAAAATATTGTGCGCAATAGTAAGATCTTGAATGCAAAGGGTTAGTGTTGTGCACAATTGTCAATGATACTTTTTATACATTCTGGTTATCAAGTTCAGTGGTTTGGTGCGTTCAAGTGCATCATTTCTAGAAATCAATGCAAGAAGAGTCTCGTTCTAAGCAGAGTCAGATACTTCAATGCGAATCTATTAATATGACCTTCACATCTATAAACTGACTGGGACTTTACCAAAGGCAGTGAGCTAGGGGGAGTCAACAAGAGTAACCTGAGGGACACAATGAGATATCCATGAAATTTTCTAAATGTAGAGAGCCTAGGACATAGTGACTGTTCCAGAACCTTTGTAATCCACAACTTGGGAAAAATATTGGAATTAGGTACGACCGACACACTATCAGCGTATGCTCCTTGGACGTAGCCCATTGTAGAGAACCAAGTAAAGGTAATGTGTCATATCGTTTCATTTAGTTGGTTGAAAGATATAACAAGTTCCAACTAATTTTGGAATAATATCCACAACTTTAAAAAGAAAAATATGACACCCTGATTCACCCCTCCCCACTCAGGGTGTTTCGGGGTCCATCAAGTGCCGACACTATTTCTTCATGATCTTGGAAGAGGATAAACTGATTTTTGTAATTTTTTTGAATCGGGATGATATATGTTTCAATATAAGTTGAATTTCATATGGAATATGGGTCTCATCAGTTTAAGAATCATGATAATAACTACAAAATAAACAATCATGACTTAGTATTTGTCTTTCATATCATACATTGATTTAGAAATTATTTTTAGGGAGAGTAGTTGAATATATAAATTTACTAAAAACATTTAAATTACATATTATATTAACGTGATTCAAGAATATGAAAATTTATTTTGGTTTAATATCATCATTATTTTCAATAATATGATATTTACATGGATGATAATGTTAACGAAGTTTCTGAATTTCTATGCTGAAGAACTATTACTCAAGATCCGTATGAGACTAGTAGAATATGGTAGTTGATGAATAATCATTATAACATGAATCTAGATGATTAATAATATCAATATTATCCTTTTCTTAAATCATTTCCAGTTGATTCATCACTTATGGATTGAATAAATAAGAGAAAAATTTCATATATTATTTTATTGGACTTGAGGTAAACTGTTTTAGGAGAGGACCCACATCATTTTGGGGCTGTTGATGAGGATGATACCCAACATATATATGGTTCATATATGTTTTTATAGACTTTTTATAGGAATTTTTTCTAGACTATCATGTTTCTAAATCTATTGTACTGCTTTGACTCAAAACGATGTATCATTTTATGGACTACTAATGTTGGTTCCCATTGATAAAAAAGGATGTTGTAGGATTATATTCTCTATGTTCCACCTATCAAAAAAGGATATAAGAACTCTAATATCCAACTAGTATTTAACTGACACCATATAATAGTTGAAATAGTTTGAGGTTAGTAAGGATTACATGATAGAGTTACAGAGTTCACTCATAGGTTGTGAAACTATATAGTAATTAGGGATTTGGCATAAAAGGTCACTCAATTATTAATAATTTAGGAGGAATTGTCAATTAATGTTATTGGTAGAATTTATGTTTAAGTGATCATAATCCTTAATGATATTCCACATTCCATTATATAGAGGGTCAAGCCTTCTTTTGAATCTATCCAATATTTTTTCATCAAAGGGTTAGGAAATAGGGCAAGATATCACCTAGATTTTATAGACCATTTGAGATTTTGGATCCAGTCAGGCCGATCATAAAAAATACATATCTTCCTATGTAGTACATGAATATAAAATACTTCTTCCTTGTTTCTAAAATTTTATGTTTTATGATTACACATCTCATGTCAGTGATTATATGGAAGTTTAGGTTTAAGAAGATGCTTCATTCGAGGAGTATCATATTACTATCACTGATCATTGAATAAAAAATCATTGGTGTAATATGTTTCCTCTCATTCAAGTGATATAAATTAATGTCTATGTATAAGTGTAGATATAGGAATGTTCGTTAGATATACATGATCAGGGGCCAATATGTTTCATTCGTGTAGCTCAACCACACATAGAAGTAAATATCATGTTTAAGTCATTTTATGAATGGAAGGTTACAATATCAATGATTTTTAAATCGTATTAATAATTTTAATTTCATTCTACACCAAATTTATAACCTAATTTAGGTTCTCAATAGATTAGTGGTTCATTCAATTGAAATTGGATGGGTTTAGGGGAATGAAGTTATGGTTTTTAAGGAAGCATGTTATGGAGAATGTTTAATGAATGGTTTGGCTCATTGTTTTCGTCATCCACGAAACACAAAAATACTGAAGCATGTTTTGATTGACCACGAAAAGAGTGAAAATACTATGAATTTTTTATAATTTATTTCTTGTATGAATCACCTATTTTTTTAATTGTCTATATAACCCAATTATTAAACAACATGATATCTGCTGATTCAAGATATTATATATTCAGTGTTGGTGCATAGTATTGAAAATATTGTGATTAAACCATGTTCCCCTTTAAAAATATTTAAATTACATTTCTAAAAATATTGATTTTGTGTTTTATTTCACATATTTCATCTCCCCATTTGTGAACAACATACATAAGAAACCCAACCCCCACTCTATTCTTGTTTCTTATAGAACTATATAATTTATAGTCTATTTATATATTCTTATGTAATGTTGGATCACCATTTTTATGTCTAACACTAATTTAACTTATTTTTCTTATTTTCTTTTTCATATTTTGTGTAATCTTCATACGAACATATATTGGATATTTTCTAGGATTTTATCTAGTTTCTTGATTTATCTAACTCCATCCTCAATATATAGACGATACTATATAAGGTGTCGACAATAGGGTCCAGGTAGGCAGTATGTTACTTTTACATGAATGTTAAGATGTTTATGACATGTTTCTATGCTACCAATTCCATTCATTCTACATATTACCCTAAAATGTAAAAAATTTATTATTAACTAGAAAGTTACTTCGAGGGTCCATGAAAAAATTTAGCACTATTGGAAGTTGATAGAATTATCTTGAACCACCATCTAGTGTGTGTATGATTAAATTTAATTAAAACCCTTTCATTGGATACTATAAAAATAATGGGTTTTGTTACTGATATTACCAATAAATATATTTTTTCAAAATGAATTAACATAATTGATAAATGGAATGGATCCATCACCCACCCATTATTAATTTATTATAGTTTTATTGATTGTTTTTATAGATCTGGATCACATTAAGGGAATTCCATTCCTTGAGTAAGACATGAATTCCAGAACAACAATGCATTTCATGAACTCATAATACACCAACAGACACATTGATGTATATACTAAAGTGAAAAAAAATATATTTTTTCATAATATCAGAAATGTGAAATCATCAGTTAGAAATCTAAGATCATACTAAATACAATGTAAAACTATAATTCATTGGTTGAGCTCCTATAATATATCTTGATGTCCTCATATGAGGGATTCCATAGATGATTTCATTGGACTTCCATCTTGTCAGTCCATAATATACATGTTGATTGTTCCTTGGGATTTGTTATAAAAGATTAGGTTTTAATTGGATGGTTTTAACTAGTTTATTACACTCATACCACATAGCTTAATATCTAGGTTTATTAATATGAGTGGTAAGTACATTATAATTCAATGTATATCATGGGTTTCCTTTATATCCCATATTTTTATTATTCATGGATTCTTTAGATATGTTACTTCAATACATATTGTTATAATGGTTATATACTCCAAGACATCTACCTTCGGTTGAATCTAGTAGGTTCATCTATGTAACCATATAGATTCTTATCCTCGACATGGTGTTTATATAAATTACTGTATACCATTTATTATACCAACACAATGTACTTTTTTTAATACAAAAAATTATTTACATTAAAAATTTTTGGTAGTGGAATACTGAGTTTTAAAAATTCCTTATTTATTCCTTCAGTTTTTACATGATAATAATTCATGGATATATATTACACTAATGAGAATCTCATAACTATTGATTATTAATTTCAACTTAGGATGGGGAATAGATAGTAGATGAATGAGATAGTTCATGGGTTATCATGGATAAAGAGTTGATTTTTTTCATTTTTATTCATTTTTTATGTTATATTAGTATTTTATTCATGATTACATGTATTCCTATTTAAAAATTTCCATAGTTGTGATTCTGTCCTTATAAGATTTTTTACAATTTCATTTCTTATTGTTTATGACATGGATTATTTAATTATGGTGCCTAATTATTTCCAATGATTTCAGAAATCATTTCAAATGAATTTATTAACCATTATGTTACACACTAATAAAGTGGGTATAGTCTCCCCACATTACCACTATATGGAATCAATACTTTTCAATAGCCTTTGGAATATGGGAGGTTCACCTAAGGCCATGTTTCCTGTCACACCTAATTTTTCATGTCTTTGTTATGATTCGGTTCATTGGAAATCCTGATCCTTTTCTTGGGTCTTGGGTGAGAATAATGTGGATTTTTTGAGTTTAATCTATGTATAATTACCCTAATTTGGATTCTCCATTTCTTTTTAGTTTTTTTGGAGAAAGGATGGTTATTTTCTGATTTGGGCCAACAGTGATCCCATTTCCAGATTAAAAAAATCAATTTTGTTTCTTTTATTAAGACTTAATTTTCCAACATTTTTCATTAATTACACATCCAATATTTCCAAAAATTACATATTAATACTACCATATCCTTTTTTAACCCTTTTAATTTCTTAAGAATGGTGAATTTGGGTTACTTAATTACGTATTGGGCCGACCAGTGGTCATATTTCCATTTTTAAGAATGTAATTTGTTTCTTTTATGTAATTTTAATGTTTGAATAGTATTTGGTTTTTACAATAACGATTATAATCCATGATATCTAGCATCAACACCATTATCTATTTTACCTATTTAGATCTCATTTGAATCATATATTAGGGTGAATGTTCGCTAGTTTCCTCAAATCATCCAGAATTGAGAAGGTAAATTGTTTCATCTATAAGTCATTCAATTCATATTATTTTTCCCATTAATCTACTTTCCATGGTTATTCCAGATCATAAGAGCCTCTCCAAGAAGTTAAAACTCATTCTCGTTTCACTATGGGTAATGATATAATGGAGGATGGTGAATTTTGTAGGTTGCAAGGTGAGATTCCTTCTTCTTTCTCCTTCCTCTTCATCTAGATGTCATCATTTATTGGTTTTTCTTTCTCCCATAGTCATGTTAGAACTATGGTTCTATTATACCAAGATTATTTTTGGATTTTTTATTTATTTGGGGATGGTCGTCATAGGATTAGGGTTTATAAACAATCTAATGGTGATACCGGGTGTGTGTTTCCATTACACCAATGATTTGAGAAAAGATATCCCTGCACAATACTCTATGATTTATGCTTCACCATTATAATGAATTTATAGCCTTATCTATATAAAATGTACTACTTTGAAACCATGGTTTTAATTGTTTTGTGTGAAAATGATGTTTTATGCATTATTTTGTTAAAAATATAGTTGTTTTAGTATAAATATGAACTCTTCTTATTTGATAAATTATTCCATGATCTTACGCACTTTTATTATGTATTTTGAATATGTTTTAGTTTAATGAATAAATTTATTGCATGAAAATGGTATTTTATCCCTTTTTATGTGCTTAAAATAAGTTGTTTTGTTAAAGAGTTCATGGCATGTGTTTGGTAAATTTTTCTATTGGTTTTTATGTATCAAGTGAAATTTAAAATGGTTTTATTGGATCTATAAATACATTAACATAATTAAAAAATTTATTTTTGGATAATTTTAGTGCTTTTAAATTTGAATTTGGTTTTACAAAAAAATGTGTTTTGGTTTATAATATGTTTTGTCCCGAATTACCCAAAAATGGCTCGTTTCACATCCTTATGAAAATGGTTTTGTTTTTAATACAATTCTTGAGTGTTTTAAGATATTTATGATTATGGTTTTTGGAAGTAAATGTTTTGTATACACCTACTTAATAAAATTTATATTTATGACTTTGTCAAATGTCAGTTTTGAGAAAAAATTTAAAGGCCCATTTGGACGTTCCTGAAACTGAAGAATGAGTTTTTTACATGTATATACCATGACGTTTCAACTAGGATTATTTTATGGTCCATGAAATGATTTTTTTAAATGTTTTTAGGGATTAAAAATATGGTTGGGTATGGTTTTGTTGTGTGTTTATACTAAAAAGAGTGTTTTGATTGATTTTTATATTCCAAGCATCAATACACTCCTTTTATTGTTCTATAAAACTTCATAGTTGTTTATTGATTCATGAAGGAAATGTGATGAAATATTGTGAGATATTTCTATTTTTATGGTTTGGGAATGAACTTTTTTATGTGAAATGTGTATTTTATAATTTGTGCAACTTTATTGAGCACTAAAATGAATCTCGAGTATCTATGTGGGCAGACGAGTACTAGAATGCTAGTGATCCCATGGGGTTTAAACCCTATTTCATGGAACAAGTTTGAAAATGAAAACAATAACTAAACTATTATGATGATGATTATGGGGGACCAATAGGTTATTTTTATTCCCCTACTAGTAGCTCGTGTGAATGATAATAGATATTTATTATGGTTATTTTAACAGAGATATAAGGTACGTGAGGATCAAAAATAACTAGTGCCTAAGGTTGTTCCCATGACTTGTACTCAATAGATATTTTGTTCTCACCATCGGCATACAATATGTTTCTTTGGTAAATTCAGATGTGTGTGAGATATATTTAAAATTGTACATTCATTAAAGAATCCCTCTTGAAAACATGTTTCATTTTGAAGTTGCACCTATTTGAAAATTGTTACTAGCTTTCTTGGTTATAAAACATGAATTTTTTTGTGGTAATTTTTTTATAGAAGGGGAACTCATTTGGAAAACAAACCTTTATATATTTTTTTACTTGAAATATATGTTTCTTATATTTTAATGGAAGTTCATTGGGAATAGAATATCGAGCTATGCTACTATATTCTAATACTGACGCCTATAGTCTTCTTCTGTTTTTCGTACTTGGTTAGGTTTCAGCTTGAGTTCGATTATCTTGTGAAACATGTTATCATTGTGTTGGATAGTGGCCATTGGGGTCACATGAATTTATTTGGTTATCTCATTTGGTCAATTTCAGTTTTTCTTTATTTTTATCTTCAGTTTCTTGTACAAATAATGTTCAGTCCAATTATTATATGCATGTGTTTTGGGATGTCCATTTATTTACACTATTTGTTTGATTCTTTATATATGGGATAAATAATTCCCTTGTGTACTCTATTGTTTCCCTTGTATCTTTTCACCATATTTGGAGGATTAGGAATGCCTCTCGGGACTAGTCACGGGCTAGCCTAAGTGACCGGTTCTGGGTTGACTTGGGCTGGTTCGTGACAAAATGGTATCAAAAGAGGTCATCTATTAGCAGGTCTTTTTTATATAATCCCTTGTTATTTGGGGTATGTCATGGTAGATTGATTAGTATTGTTGGGACTTGAGGGGTTAGAGTGGGATGAGCATCGTGAACTCTATCTCATTTTGATCATTGGGATTCCACAGGAAGTCCGGTTTTATTAGTGTCCTTTGTTCTTGTTGATTGTTTGGTGTTGGGATATGACAATGGGAGTCTTACTAATGGCCTCCGTGAGCTTGCAAGGCTTGAAAATCCATGTAGAGCTAGGGCATGGTCCTAATAAATCTCTATGTGTTAGTGTTGTGTGTGACTTATGGTCGCCAACCATATGGTCAAGTCACCCACTGACAATAGTTCCATTTTGTGGGTTTCTAGGACCACTTTTTATTTTTGAGTTTTTTTAAAATACTTATGTGAAAATTATGGAAATGGGTTTTAAAGGAAGTATTGAATTTTGAAATGTGGAGAATGTGTTTTCAAAAATTAATTATAGTAATGGTTTTGGGAAGGTTGTTTTGTATTTAAACAAATTTTGGGGTTGAAGTGATATGATTTAACAGGATTGGATTTCCCTAATATAAACATGTATTTTGTTTAAATAAAATGTTTTGATAGTTTGATCATTTTAATGCGATTTGGAATCATTGTATTAAATGTTGTTTTTTATATGATGAATAGTGTTTGAATATGATAAATCGTTTATGGAAATTTTTTTAGAGGTTTGTTTTTTTTTGTAGAAAGGTTATTGGTCTCAATGACCATTATATTATAAAAAATATTCCTTGGTGAATTTTAGAAAATTGGAATGGGTTGTTTGGATTAGCTTGGTTGTTTTTAATGTTGTTACAAATGAAAAGGGGAATGTTTTTAAGAGAATAGTTCTAAATGAAGCATGGTTTGGTTTTTGATATCTAAAAAGGGTTTTGACTTGGTGGTTTGTATTCCTTTTGAAGGTACATGATTTTTTGAATGATGTTGTTTTGTTTTAGCCTTTAGTGTTTTCATGGGTGCTCACATGCATGTTTTTATTGATATCTAGTAGGATGTTATATTTTTCATGGTGGTTGTTGCCTGGGGTGTTATTGAAATTTTCTTGTGGGTGAGACTTCATGAAACACCATTGGTTAAAGTAGAAACCCACCAAGTTAGATTGTTATTCAAAAGTCTTTTGAGCTAAAATATTGAGGCATTTATTTATAAACCAGTTCTTATGTGGCTAGTTTTTTCTATTTCTTAAAATATTTGTTTTTTATGTATAATTTATTGGGATCTATATGTCATACTCTTGTTGTGTCTTAAGATGAGATTTTGTGGTTGGATCGGTTTTGGAGTAATGTTCAGTGGGTTTCTAAAGATGTGTTGGTTGTTATAATGTGGCCCTGGATAATTCTATAATGGAAATAATTCCTTTTTATCAACCTAATTATTCATCTCAAATGTTAAATTCACCTCTTTATATGATTCCTTGTCCCTTTTTTTGAATTAGAGAGCTGTTTGGGATCGATTTAATTTGCTTCAAGGTCATGACAATTCTTTTGGTCAAAACAATTGTGTTTGGTGAAGTTGAAGTGTTTCACCATATTTCTTGTCCATTATATTCCTCGTTTGGTGTGAGATTGATTTTTTATATGTATCTATAAGTTTATTTTAATATGAAGGTGTTTTTTGAGCAAGTGATTTTTCTCTTTGAGTGGTGTGTTCATTATCCCCTCACTGCGGTGCAACAGATGCTTAAAGAATAAGGGCTCCACCCATAGGCCTCGAATGGAAGCGTTACACACAGTCATGAAAATCTCAAGAAGCGTGGAGATATCGACTAGGCTCTTGCCTCCACCATTTTGGTAAGTTAGTTTAAACATTATTTTGGGTCCTTATCACTGTGAATTTCCTCTTTTCTCAATGAGCATGGTGGACATATGCCTCAAAAAGTGTCATTGGTTATGCCTTCCTGGATGTGGGATTCTGATCAATATCCATGTGTGGAACGCATGTGTAAATAGTGTGTGGCCTTGGTATTACTTGTTCATAGATGGAGGGTGTTGGTTGGATCATCTATTTATTTTGTGATTTTAGTGGCCCAATTATTGGGTCCCCTACCTCCCTGCCACGAGTGTTTGGGGTTTTGGTCTGTGCCGAATGTGTTGGCCCAGTTCTTGTATCCTCCATTCGAGAGTGGGTGGTTTAAATTTTCATGTTATAACCCTCTAAAATTTGTTTGGTAGGTTTTTATGTCAGTTTATTGGTGGACTTGTGAAATTGATGCCCAATTCTAGGTAATATTGATTTCTTGTTTTTTCATAGCAAGATAGGTTCTAATTGCGAGGAGACCAACCACAGGTCGCATTGAGTTTTCCACTTAAGAACTTATCTAGGGAGTGTTGTTTTTTAATGGTGGTTATTCCATTCCATACACCCCTGTAATATTTGGTTTTCGCAAGTTCTATTTAGTTTGGGTGATGGTTGGGTTCATTGGTATAAGGCCCAACAATCGAGTTCTTGGTTTGGTTGTGGAGGTAGTGAGTCGATCATTCAATTGAATATTTGGAAGTGGTTGAGATTTGGTGTATTAGTTGAGGTAAGAATATTAAGTTATATTAATGGTTTATGGTGTTCCATTGGATTAAGAGGCAATACCATACTGATAAATATTCATTAGGTGATGATCTTTAAGCAGAAAAGACCTATGTCTTTCCGGTGGAGGATAGATTTAATGGTGGGGAGAATTATCACACATGGGTTTTCATGTCTCTGTATTGATGTGGTTTATTGGAAATCCAGATCATTTTTCCTGGGTCTAGGGTGATATTAATGTTGAGTTATAAAGTTTCATATATGTCTACTTTCCCTAATTTGGGTTTTCCATTTCTTGTTTAGGATTTTTTGGACAAAGGGTAGTTATTTCTTGATTTGGGCCAACCGTGATCCCATTTCTAGATTAAAAAAAACTAAATTCGTTTCATTTATAAAATCGTTAATTTTCATCATTTTACATTACTACTACTTCCCACATTTCCTTCACTAACATATTAAAACTACCATATCCTTTTTGACCGATTACAAATTCATAATCATGGTGAATTTGTGTTACTTATTTAGGTATTGGTCCATCTTGTGGGCCCATTTTTAGTTTTAAAAATATAATTTGTCTCTTTTTTATAATTTTTAATTTCATAATATTTTTCAGTTATTCAACCTCCAATTTGATGAAAAAATACATAGTCGCACCCCTATTATTGGGTTTTCCTCTTTGGATCTCATTTGAATCGAATATTAGGGTGAAAGTTAATCGGTTTCCTCAAAAAAGAATATAAATGGGGAGGTAAATTATTAAATTTTTAAGTCCTTGAATTTGTACTCTTTTTCCCATAACTCTTCATTCCCTGGTTCTTCCAGATATTATGAGCCTCTACAAGAAGTTCGAAGCCATTTCCTTTTCACTATGGGTGCAGATATAATCTATGACGAAGAGTTTTCCATGTTGCAAGATGAGAATCCTTCTCCATTCACCTTCCTCTTCCTCCTCTATTCATTATTTATTGGTTATATATTCTTCCATAGTCATTCTAAACATAGGGATCAGTTATACCGTGATAATTGATGGGGATTTTGTTCATTTGGGGCTGTTCGTCCAAGGTTTGGGGTTTATAAACACTCAGATGGTGATGTTGGGTGTGTATTTTCATTATGTGAAGGATTTGAAGTAAGATATCCCTTTCAAAATACTTTATTATTTATGTTTCATCATTATAATTCTTTTATAATCTTATTTATATGATATGTGCAGCTTTGAAACCTTAGTTTTAATTTTTTTTTGTAGTCGATGTTTTATGCATTATTTTGTTAAAAATATAATTATTTTGGTACAAATGTGCACTCCTCTTGTTTGATAAATTATTCCATGGGTGTACGAAATTGGTTTATGGTATTTTGAATATATTTCAGTATCTTTAATAAATTTATGGCATGAAAATGGTATTTTATCCCTTTTTATGTGCTTAAAAAAAGTTTTTTTTGTTAAAGAGTGCATGCCATGTGTTAGGTAAATAGCACAGTTAGATTTTATGTGTCTTTTTCAATTTAAAATGATTTGATTGGATCTATAAGTACAATGTAAGCATGAAAAAAATTAATTTGGGATCCTTTTATGGATTTACAACTTTGATTTGGTACTACAAACAATTGGGTTTTAGTTTACTACATGTTTTGGATCGAGTTTCTAGAAAATGGCTCGTTTCACATCCTTATAAAAATGGTTATGTTTAGAATATGTAACCTGAGTGTTTTATCGGTGTTATTAATATGGTTTTATTATGTAAATGGTTTTTGTAATAATAATTAATAAAATTGAAATGCATAACTTTGTCAAATGATAGTTTTTATAAAATGTTTATAGGCCCGTTTGGCCTTTCCTGAAATTGAAGAATGAGAGTTTTACATATATATACCTTTTTGTGTAAATTAGGATTGTTTAATGGACAATGAAATGATTTTATTAAATGTTTTTAGGGATTTAAAATAAGGTTGGGTATTTTTTTGTTGTGTTTTTATACTATTAAGAGTGTTTTTGAATGAGTTTTATGTGCCATGGCTCAATACACTCTTTGAAATTGTTTTATGAAATTATTTTGTTGCTTATTGATTCGTGAAGGAAATGTGAAATAATATTATGGGTTGTTGGTGTTTTTATGGTTTGGTAATGGAATTTTTATTTGAAATAATTATTTGATAATTTGTTAAACTTGATTGAACCCTAAAAGGAATCATGGGTATCTAGGTGGGCAGATGTGTACTAGTATGCTAGTGATCCCGTGGGGTTTGGCACCTGTTTAATGTAGCATGTTTGACAATGACTACACTAACCAAACTATGATGGTGATGATGTTGGGGGTACACTAGGTTATGTGTATTCTCCCTACTAGAGGCTCATGTGCACGATACCAGAAATTTCTTATGATTATTCCACCGAGATATGAGGTACCTTGGACTCAGAACTATCTAGCACCTAGGGGTGCTCCCGTGAATTGTGCTCATTGGATATGTTTTACTCACTATTGGAATATAGTGTGTTTGGTTGGTAAATTCATAAGTGTGTGTGATTTATTTAATTGTTTACATCATTTAGTGAATCCCTCTTCAAAATTAGTTTTATTTTTAAGTTACACCTCATTGAAAATTGTTACTAGAATTCTTGTTTATAAAACATGAATGTTTTGTGTTTTAATTTGTTTATAGTATAACACCTCATTTAGAAAACATACCTTTATATCTTTTTTTGACATGAAATTGATGTTTTTATTATTTTAAAGGAAGTGAATTTGGAATACAATATCGGGCAGACCTCTTATGTTTTAATACTCACGCCTGTAGTCTTCCTCTTTTTTTATCCCTTGTACAGGTTTCAGCATGAGTTCAATCACCATGGGAAACATGTGATCACTATACTGGAGAGTGAAAAGTGGGTTCCAATGGAGTTATTAAGTTATCAAGTTTGGTCAGTTTAGTTTTTTGGTATAGTTTTAATTTCTGTTTCTTGTACAAATAAAGTTCAATTCAATTTTTATATAATTGTATTTTGGGTTGTCCATTTCTTTTTTCTATTTGTTTGATTGTTTATATATGGGGTAAATCGTTTTATTTTTTACTCTATTGATTCCCTTGGTGCATGTTTCCATTCTGGGATAATCAGGAACGACTCTTGGTACTTGTCGTTGGCTGGCCTATGTGACTAGTTCATGGTTGACTCGGGCTATTTTGGGATATTTCCAAAAGGACTGATCACTTATTATGAACTGATAACTAGATTTTAAATTGTGTTATAAGAGGATATTAATTTTTTACATTATTTTATTTTTTCGGTGTTTAATAGAAATCTATGTACTATTTTTAGTTTTTAATAAGTCATTCATGGGACTGGCAATCCCATTTGTAGGGGAAAACCACCGTTAACATAGATAGGACATGTTTCTTGAATTTCTCCCAATACAGTAGAATTAATAACACTATTAGTTGACATACATGATACATATAGTTAGGTTTTATAATATTTTATCTTTTTTATGGAACAAACAAGGATAATTACCTCGTGCATCATTACAGTCACGTATGGATTTATATTTTAGGCATCTTAAATTCCATGAATAATTAATTTATTATTTTACTGATCACCTACTATGTGTGCATTGGTTGT
This sequence comes from Viscum album, assembly GCA_963277665.1. Taxonomy (NCBI): domain Eukaryota; kingdom Viridiplantae; phylum Streptophyta; class Magnoliopsida; order Santalales; family Viscaceae; genus Viscum; species Viscum album. The sequence goes on from OY728158.1 coordinate 780,792,426, forward strand.
TACACTTATAATTTATAATATTTCCTACAAGAAAAAACATATTCTATTTAATGTTTATAAATCAACCTAAATAACATTTTCCTATATAGCTTGATGATGGAATAATACCTAACAAATTTATCTATTGTTATGTCATTCAACATTTGATACATAAGATGAATATTTCATAATGATATAGTTAAAAAATAATACTGATTAAAAATTATATAGTTATCTCTCTAAAAATGGGGAATGAAATTCCATATAACTGGACCACCATATATATAATTGTTATATTTAGAGACTAAATGTGAATGGTTATTTGTAGATAAAAGGAATTCCGATTGTAAATTTTAATGTCTTACCATTATTACATTTAATTGGAAATATATTATATCCAATACTTTATTTGTATGATTAAAAATGATTAAATATATAATTTTGACCAAAATGTATTACATTAAATGGGAATTCCCATTACCATATAAATAGTGTTTTATTTTATAACATGTAATTTCCACTCAACCTAACAGAACCCTCATGGAAATGACTTTAAGCCTTACTGTTAAACATGGATTTAGAAGTGGGTAGTTAGATACCATGTCTCATATAGTAAGGAATTATAAGATACATGTTTTCCTATATTTAATATAAAATACCTTGTATATTATCTTTTATTTCTGTTCTTTTAATGATATATTAATTTGTTCATGAGGACCTTTGGTCAAATGCCAAGAAGGAGGCACTGATCATGATACTATGTTGGTGGGGCCTAAACCCTATATCATTTCAACAATTGAACATCCCATTATACCAATTATTAATCATTGAATAGTATTTGGTGATTAAATATGATAGAGTTATCTATTTTTATTATTTTATATTGAAGGAGAACTATGCCATTTTCATACTATGGTAGATATGACCATATAATTATAAAAGAAACACCGAAAAACATTTTAAAGGTATGGTTTTCTTTAGTCTATAGAATATGGTTTTGAGGATATGATGATAATCATTAATTATTTATTAACTACTTAAAAAAATTATTGTCATTCTCATAAAAATATATCCTTCATGGTTCCACTAAGAGATTGTGGGTTACTCTTACATAGGTAGATGGACATCACATAATGGTCTAGAGGGACCTTCTAGAAATCTTGGATTGTGATTTTTTCTTAGAAAAAATGAGAGATAATAAACAAATTGGATTTATATATTTTCAATAGGGAACTATTTCTTTTATGGATTACTCATCTCAATCCACAAAGACCCGTCACTTTGTGAAATGTTTTGTGAGTAATGATTTGTCTAGTTTGATAAATTTGGAGGAAGAAATTATGTATTCCTTGCTCTCATAGGTGAAAATGTTAAAAATGAAAACCACATCTCAGATGATGAATCATACCACAATTTATAACGATAATCTTAGGTAATATATGGTTATGTAACATTTTATATTATAACATAGATAAGCCATTGATTTTTCCAATGACAGAAAGAATCATTTGGAATCTTCTCAAAAGTGTAGAGGTAGATATAGTATATGAACCATATATTATATAATATGTCATTAATGTGGTTTATTGAGTAACATGATTAACATATGTAGTTGATATGTTTCAGAATGTTGAACTGATGGTAGGATGTGCCATATCTAGATATTTTTGAAGACCATTACATGGGTGACCATTGAGAGAGGTTCTTTACAAGCTCCAAATTTGGGAAAAGGTTTTATAGCCCCATGCTAAGCAAGAAGCAATAGTACCACGTGCCATTTAATCTGAGTAAATGTTGATCATTATATAAGTTAGATAATGTTTCTGAAGGTTTAGTTGTGTATTCCTAGTCAAATAGGTCATGTTATAGCTCATGGTTGTGGATATGGAAAGTTATATTCATTATAATCTACACCTATTGATAAGTGTTCCAGACTATCTACATTTATTGAAATGATCTTAGTATCATCCTTAGTAGTATCTATGTTGTTTGAAACATTTTCTTTATACTTATTTTTGTGTGTGTCTTTAACAAATAGTATTGTTCTAGGTATTGAACACATTTTTAGGGTGATGTCTCTTGACATCCCATTGGGAATAAAAATATAGTGTGTTAAATAATATCATTATTATGCACTTAAAATACTCTTCTTCAAGTTATTCTTGAACCGTTTAGTTATCGTGATGAAATGGACCAATATAATTATCATGATATATTGGATGATCAGTTTTAAGTACACATTTATTTTTATCATTGGACGGTGTATTTATCCTCACCTCCATGTGGTAGATATGATAATAAAGGTGAATGTGATTTCCCTGAATCTCGAGATGGACAAGAACATCATGATATTGGTAGAGTGTCAACCCCAATTCCATCATTTATCTTGAAGACGAGAATGTATGACATCAATTATTTCATCTAGTAGTGAACCAATTTAATAATTTATTTGATATATGTAACATTTTCTATAATTTTAATTTTAATTTTGAATTACTAATCCCACTATTTAGTTATTTAAGGGGTGTTTTTCCAATTTTTTGGTTTTAAAAATTTATTGATAATAATTTTCAAAATGGATTTTTTTAGAATTTTTTTTGTTTTATGTTAGTTTTGTATTAGGGATACATAATTTTTAACAATAATACATAAAAAAAATAATTTTTTAATAGGATTATAATTTTTGTTTGGATTCATAAAATAGAATATTATAGGGATTCAGATCAATCATGTTGATGCACAAAAGATGTTTTAAATAGGGCCTCATATTTTGTATCCCGATCTAGTGAATTTTTAAAATGATCCTACATATCAAGAATTAAATTAACAATTGAGATAAAATATTACAATGACAAAGAGTAGTTATGGATTAAAAAATCATAAATATGTCCCCACATTATTCTTAATCCATCAAAGTAGTAAATTATTAAGAAACTATAAAGGGGAATGTGAATATTCAACCATTAAAGAATAATTTTCCAATGTAAATTAGATATAATGTGTTCTAAAAATTGATAATAAACCTGAAATTTTGTGATTGAACAAAACATAAATATATAGGGACCTTTATAAAAACCAATATTACCCATTTTTCCAATTTATTATGTAAAGGTTGGATTATCATTTAGATGAATTGTTGTAAGATAAATATATTCAAATTTTTCAAATTAAAATGAATCTCATCTCAATTTAAAAGGGTTAGAAATTATATGTCACCAATTTTATAGTTTCTTAATCTCATTTCTTTTGTCATAGTATTAATCTATTTAAATATAAAACAGTTTCCCTCTTCCTCTCATTCCCTAATTTTTTTTCTTTTTTCCACTTCATTCTTTTCTATTGTGATCTCTAATATAAATGATAATGAGAAACTAACATAAGGAATATCTCGGAGGTATGAACTATTGATGAACCCATGTAAATAATCATTAATATAATCAATTTTCTTTTCAAATAGTTAGGCTAAGAGAGATATTAGTTGTAAAATGATTATTGTGTCTCCACATGCTATCTAAGGTTTAACATTTTATTCTAAATTAATTAAATTTGATTACGGAGATGGATGTGAGGTTTAGTTGATTGAGTGAACTATATATTAACAAATTAAGAGAAAGCGTATGTTAAATAATACATTGAAGTGTTATAATTTATTAAATTTTAATGTATTAATGAGATGATAAAGATTCACTCTTATTGTTTTCATACGAGGGTATTATTTCAATCTAACATCATCCAATTAAAATAAATTCTACTTTTCTATCATAAAAAAGATTACATTTTGAGTTTTCATTCAATATTAAAAAAATTCTATATTCATATATGTTGATAAATTCATTTGTTATTTTATTTTTCAATCATTGAGAGTAAATTACATGATATATTTAAATTATGAATATTAAGTATGGATAGATTACTATCACAAGCTACAACAAGAACACGAAGATATTTATTTTATAAACATAATGTAATTTATTTTTCAGATATAGAAAAAAACAAAATCACAAAAGAATGGGTGTCCTAATATATTTATGCATTAGTAAAAAACCTAAACCTGAACTTGAGGTAAAACCTCATCTAGTGGTGTAAGAAATATAAACAATCATCATGAAAGGTGAAAAAAAGAAAAATGTAAAAGAGGATATAACAAAATATCAACTCATCCTAACTCAACCATTTGTTAAATAGATTTTTGAAACATACATTACCTTTGATATTGATGTTAGAAATCATGATGATTTGGATTATTATTTTTCAAAATATGTTGAAACTAATATGGTAATTTATTCTAAAATCTATGAAAATAAAAAAAATATCTAACTAACTATACCCAATTTTCATTAGAAGATAATGATAATGGTAATCCTATTATGATTTTGTGTCCAACAACCTTTATAGAAGATATCAATTTATATGTTTACTTACATGAAAGGGATGATTTTTGTATGTATTAACTATGTTTAAATATTATTCAAGATAATATTTTTTATGAATTCTTATTTTCACCATTTATTAAAATATTATATTCCTTATTATTTTCTATTTTTTCCATTGATAGACCCCTTTTCCCTTTAATTTACATTTATAAATGAAATTAAAAAAAGTACAATAAAAAAAGAATTAGATGTATTGAGTGTTTTCATCGAAATAAAACTATAATAGAAATACGTATGAAATTCCCAATGTTGAAGTTATTTAATATAATATATATTTTGATTTAACACATAACAAAACATATGAAATTATAACTTTTATGGGAGAGGGACAACATAGAGGTAAATATGGAGCGGTCCTATATTTGTTTCCCATCCCGTATAGACCCAAAATTTCCTTATTCTTCTTTCTTTCATTATTGTATTTTTAAATATATTTTGAGAGTCTCTATTATCATTTTCCCCTCATCAATAGAATGAAAATATATTTTTTGGTTTATCTCAATTAAACTGCACCAACAATAAGATTTGGAAAAAAAATTATGCAAATTAAAGTGTTGGGGCCATAAAATCCTAGTACATGATGTGGATCAAAAAAAAATAATATTCCCTTTTAATCCCTATTACTATTTTTTAATTTTATCTTCTGTTGAATTCTATTTCATACTTTTATATATTACAAATTTTATATATTATATATTTTTAATCAATGTTATCACAAAAAATAAATTAGTTTCTATGTCTCATTTTATTTATTTTACTTTCATCCAAACTATACATTTTGTTAAAATATATCTGGATTGTATTTGAAATGAAAAGAATTTATTGAGAAGAATAGTTTTTGAGGAAAATCAAACTATTTTTTTGTGTTTTTATTTATTCTATTTTTTTGGGGTTTGTTTATGTTTATATTTTACAATGTTTACATTTTTTAGACTTATTAGATGGATTTAATACATTGAAATATATATACAATAATGTTTTTTCTTAATTTCAATATTTTTAATAATTTATAAACATATTTATTACCAAATTGATTTCATTTCTTGATTTATAATATTTTTATTTGAGGATTTTTATTATTTTTTTTAAACTTATGTGTTTGTATTATCAAAATCAAATTTCATCGCTAACCAAAGTGGTTTCTAAACCATTTTGAAATATTCATTACAATAATATTATTCATTTGAGTATTAAGACGTGTTTTCTGATCCAAAACACTCCATTTTTTTTAAAGAAGTTATAGTTTATGGAATGTTTCAAGTATGAATAAGTCAACACATTGAATGCATGTTATTACATTCAAATATTATTTTTGCATACATTTACATATGAACTTTATTAATCATTTATCATCGATGTTATAACTTATTTAAAATTCATATTATAATCAATTTATCCCTTAAAAAACTGTTATGAATGTTATATTCATGATTATTGTTGAACACAGGTGTGGGAGGAACATTGGTTGTATTGTGATGATTTGTATAATATTTTTAAGTTGAAAATTTTTATTTAGAATTAATTGATATTTTATTGAATAAAATATCAAGATGGAATGTTGTATGGGTGGAAAAATATTAATAAAAATATGTTAGAGAAGATCAATAATACATTAAGATCAATATATTCTTATATTTTTATTAAAAATTGATTGCATAGGAGAAATTATAGATCAAAAATAATACTGAAACAATGGTGAAAAAATGAGAAAAGAGGAAATTAAATTTTCATTTATTCTTATGTTCAATCTATAAAGATCCAAAATAATAAATCCTATTCTATTGGTCATTAAATTTTTATGTGATTGAGGAGAACACCATTTATGAGAAAAACTATTTCCATGCATTCACTTCACATAAAAGAATAACCATCTACATTCGACCTCTAATTTTCATAACATTAAATCCCATAAAACATCATAATGATAAGTACCAATGTAGAAAACATCATGATTGTCACATTTTTTGATCTTTTATGTAGAGATAGTAGAAGAATATTAGGCCGATGAAGATCACAGAAGATATTAATAATGAAAAAAACTCAAAATTAAAAAATATTTATTGACAGATATATATTCATTCTGAGGAAGTAGGAATGATGTTAATATTAGGATTAACATGATATCGTATGAATTTTCCTGATTTTAAATTGAGTTATCATTGATCCATGTAAGAGGCATGATATTTAGTTAGATATCGAAATTTATTTTTGTTTTAGATGATTTTTGGACATCGGTATTTGATGATTTCATAATAGTTTAATATTTATGTGTGATATAATTGAGAGTTTCAAAACTGTAAAAAAATTACATCAAATTTCATTAATGTAATCCACTAAGTGTGTTATTTTTATTAAAATTATCATATTTTATGGTTTTAAATTTATTATGTTCAAATGTAAAAAATTTATTATTTTGAAATTTTAATATTATTTATCCATTTTGTGATTTTGAAAAAAAAATTCTACACTTATCAAAATTGATATATTATATTATTAGTATTCCACTTTCTTTAGTATTAATTTTCATAAACAAAATTATATGTTAAATTCATAAATTTAAGGCCATAATAAATCTCACTTGTTAGGAAATAGAATTTGAGCATAAATTTTTGAATTTCTGAACATGCACTTATATCAACATAGTAAAATCCCAATAGTGCTAAAAGTTATCATATAAGAAATAAGAAATCATGGTTGAAATAATTCTTAACTTTTGAACCATACTATTTTTTAGATATTATGGACATAAATATGTTGGAAACTAGGGATGGGGAAAACAAAGAGTCATTCATGATAAAATAATTTGATTGAGTAAAATTTTTCTAATATTTTTTACACACTTATAATTATGATGAAATTTTGTAGACACAAGTGAAATACATATATTAAGATCTTTTGAAGAAGTAAAAATTCCCAATTAGGTGATTTATTGTGTCTATAATGATTAAAATTACATTGGATTGATTTTGAGTTAATTTTTCTAAAATTTAGCCAATAAAATTTTATCTCCTTCCATTACAAATGGTTAACAATTCTAGTTCTCAATTTTTAAAGTATTATAAATAACTATGAACAATTAGTATATACTATATACTATATAGCTCTTTATATATCAATTTTATCTTCTTTTTTCCCACTTTAATCATTTCCCATCATATTTCTAATTCACATGATCAAGTGTTACTATGCCATGGAATATCCTGATGGATGAATCTGCATTAATCCTTAGTATTGTCACATTAGTTCATATTGTTTCTTCTTTATATAGAGTTAAAATGTGTAGGGTATGGATGGGAATTATTTCTTTGTGCCTTCAGTTCCCACTCAAGGCTTTGATATTTGATTTTCATTATTTCTTTCAATCGATGAGGTAGATTTGTGGTGATGTTCATTGAGTTCACTATATATTCCAAACCTATGTAGAATGGGATGTTAAAACATAAAACACAGTATGTTAATTATTTAAATTATTAAATAATAATGAGAAGATGAAGGATCAAATTAATTTTTCTCTTTGGGGTCTCCATTTTATCAATCATTATTCTTTCAAAATTAATTTTTTTATCAAAACATCTACTTGTTTACATTAAATTTTTTCAATGTGAAACAAAAAAAAATTCTATGTTTTAATAATTATATTTTTAGGTTAAATAAATATTTTGGGGTTATATTAGGATTTATCTCATATGATACAACCTTGGTTTTCTATTTTTTTCTACCAAGAGAAATAAATTAATAGATTATATACCTCCATACATATGTCATGTCAAAAAATATAATCATTTTTTGAGATCTAATAGGTCATTAATATCTGAATATTTTTATCACAATTTTTATAGAATTATAATTTTATATATATGGAAACCAAAACAAAAAAAATATATATTTCCTATGATATATAAATATTATGATTATTAAAAAGGTATAAATTAATCTCGGATGAAATATCATGAAAATGAATAAATTTATTATAACCGATCATATGTACAAAAAAGAGATAATTCATAGAAACAATTAAGAAAAACATTTAAATGATAACTAAATATACTTTTCCATTATTTGAGTAACCGAAAACTGAACCAGAGGAAAATCTTGAGCTAGTTTTAGATTAAATTCCCTCACTCAACTTCAATGATGATGAATCTGAGGTGATAAAAGCGGAGATGCATGAAAATATATTCAGTATTTCTCAATAATTTCTCATGTTGGTTTTTGAAATTGGAATTCTAGAAAAAATAAATCTTTTTGATAAAGACGATTTGACAATTATGTATCAAATTATAAAAAAACTAAAATATTAAGTGATTCATTCATCAATAATAATGTAAAATTAGAACCTTAACACCTCTATATTTCTAAGAAAGATTAATATTATTATGTACATAATTATATTGAGAAACCATTAGAATTTGTAGACTATATAAATTTAAATTAAATTGAACTTGAGTTGGATGATTTTTTAATTGATTCATTACCATTAAATTATATTCAATACTATTTTATCATAATAAATTCTTTTACACTTATACATGTTTCATTTTAAAAATTATTATTTGTACTTTGAATTCCAATCAAAAACCCATATTACTTAGGAATTTCATTTATATAATGAAAAATAATACTAAATAAAAATTACTATATTTTTTCTTAATAAAATATCGTCAATTGAATGACCTAAGATGTCATTAATTATAAATATAGTTGTAATCTTAAATATTTATAAGGAGTGAATGAAAATTCTCAATAATTTAACATAATTATTGAGAGTAGGACACAAATATATTCAATATGGAAAACCACTATCTTCATTTCCCATCCACTAAAAACCTAATATTCTGTAATTGTTATATTATTGGTGTTGAGAATTTTATTGATTTATTTGACGGGTATCCTTTTTCAATATATAATCATTGACACTGTTAAAATCTATATGTGTTTGATCATCTCAATAATAAAAAACTCCCAAAATAATATGGTTTAAAATTACTCTACTATATAATATGGGGTAGCAAAATACTCTCAGATTTTTGATGATATAAACCATGAATTTACAATTTTATTTTCCACTTCAAATTCTTTTGTTGGTTTTTCATATTTTAATCTATCGTTATTATTGTGTTAATTTGGTATCAGTTAGGATGTTCACTCAATTATATCACATAAAAATACATAATATTATATCCATCATTTCCATTATTTAATATTTTCCCAAATTATAATTTTGTATTCAAATAATTCTTTAATTTATTTTAACAAAAAATTGGATAGTGTATTGTATAACTTTTTTGTTGGTGGATGACAACTTTTATTCGGTTTGTGTACATTCTTTTCTCAATGATTTCACATGGTTTTTGATGAATTAGAAAAAAATTCCCAACATAAGAAAACTCCAAGAAGGTATAACTTCTTCTCACACAGTCTCTGGAGTCCCTTATTGTCACAATGTATACTAGAGGAGTCATGTTTTTTAAATCATTATCATCAAAAATGAATCGTGTTCCATGGGGTTCATAAATGGAAGTGGACTGGTATATATCCCTTTAGGAAATTCTATATTTTCATATTAAACATAATTTGGATCTAGTTAATCCCACTAAGTGGACACATTTTCCATTCTTATGGACCTCTACATATCCAAACAATAGAATGTCATTATAATGGAAAAATAGATAGATTCCCTTATTCATCATGGATGCCTAGAAAAAATTAGTGGAGCTTCATGTTCAATATCCTAAACAGTCCAAAAATTTAGAAACCTCATATGCAACCAAAATGAAAATCTACGCACATAGAGAGAAGGTCACAAGGTAGATGATTTTCCTTCCACTATAACCACCATTAGGTGGCCATTTCATGGTATATCTATGAGATGAATCTTCTTCTAGAGGGGGTGAATCTGATTTGGGGTGACTCCCTCAGGCTTCATCACTATAAACAAACTTAATTGTCTTTTCTTGTATTCTTTGTTCTCTTCATTCCATTTTTAAATGTACTGGTACTTTTGACTCCTTATATAAATAAATAATAATGAGGATGAGATCAATAAAATAATTTGAATAATATAAATCATTATTTTATTCATTTCACATTTCATTATATTAAAATTTATGGTTTTAAATTTATAATAATGGGATTTTATTTCATAAATTTCAATCATTTATTCTAATGATGATTGATTTATTCTTAACTCATCTGTACAATTAATATCTAAATTAAAAATATTCCCAAACCATAGTGGTTCATAATATTTTTTGAAATATTCATTCAGTTTATATTTTAATTGAGAGGATTATGAAATTTTTTTTAATCCAAAACATATTGTTTTCTCTATTTCAAATGCTATTAATGTTCATGGTATGTTTCAATTATTAAAGAGGAACCACATTCTAATCCATTTTTAGCAGTTAACACTTTCATTCCTACCTTAATATATAATAATTATGAACCCCTTTTTAGAGAGGAAATAAATTTTTAGGAAGCCACATTAAAATAAATTTATAACTTTTAAACCCACTCAAGAATTTAAATTCACGATTGTTATTGATGACAAGTGGGTGTGGGAGGGTCTTTTGTTATGTTGTGTATATTTAAAAAAATTAGAAAATAAATTAGTCTCAAAAATTTTATAGATTTTTTTAAAATAATTTTAATTGTTGAAAGATATATGGATGCCCACAATATCATTAAAATTAAGTTATATTTGTTCACCGATACATAAAGGTCAAAATTTTCCTCTACATTTTCACACAAATATGATTTTTATAATAAAATCTAGATGTGGAATAAATTTTAAATAAAACTAAACATTGTAGAAAATAAAGAATAAAAAATTCCATGATTCAAAAATTCAATGTGTGCACTACCAAGATAGGTAAATAGGTATTCTCATTTGATTATTATTTTAATCTAATTTTATAGAACACAATTCTTGGGAAGCACTGTTATCATGCATTTAGTCTACATTTTATCATTATCCACCTTATTCTATGTATGAAGATTTTACATTTAGATCCAGAAATCCCTCAATAAAAAAACCCCATATAATAGATGTCATGAGTGACACATTTGTGAATATATGTTCTAGATATAGTAGAAGGATAAAAACCATATTGATATCTCATATGTTCTTGAGACTGAGGAAAACAACATATTTAAAAAAATCTCGAGTCTAAGAGATATATTTCAATTGGTAGGTAGATATGATATAAAATAATTGATTAGATTAGATTGAATTTATATTTTTTTTAATTTTGACGATTATTGAATTTTGATCTATGTAGGAAGCCTGATATTTCCCTACATATGGTAACTAATTATTACTTTCATTTATTATTTGAGAATTTATTTTTTTTCTTAGGTATCAGATGATTTCCCAGAGTGAAACGTTTATGATTGGGAGAATTTAGAATGTCAATATTTTCAATAAATTTACTTATAATTTAATTTTTTTAATCATTATTCTTTATTAATTTACGTTAAATTTTATGATTTAATTTTTTATATGTTATATTAGATTAATTTTGACAATAAGATATTGTTTAATTTTAATTATTTTTTATCTATTTTAATATTATAGATATAAATTTTTCTAAACTAATGAAAATTGAAAAAGTATATTTTTTGGATATGTATGTTCATTTTTATTCATTTAAATCAAAAGTAAAATAGCTGAATCAATCAGTTTTAGGAAGAAAATAATCACACAAGTTAGGACTTGGAATCCACATTAGATCTAGAGATATTCTAATATGGGGATATTTGTATTATTATACTTGATCAATTGAGCTGGAATTTTACATTAAAATTTCATAAATCAAGATAAAAAATTTCATAATTATGCGCCCATGTGATTCAAACTTTATTTAAGGTATAAATCCATGGGAAACTATATATTATTTATATAAATGGATAAAAAGTAAAAAAAAATTTATTATGAAAATAACATATAAATTTTTATATACATGGGAAATTGAACTAAATTTAATGGTTGGTGTATGTTCAAGACATAGATAATAAAATTATTTTCCCAATTTGGTCATTTATTATGTATATCATGCTTTAAATTTCATAAGACATATTAGGAGTGAATTTTTCCCACTCTTATTTTTGTATAAAAATTTATCTCATCTACATTTCAATTGGATGACAATTCTTATTGGCCATGTCTAGTTTTATGTTTCTATGATATTTAATTTTTAATATGTGTTTTTAAAATATATCAGCTTCATTATTCCTCTAATGTTTTCATATTTATATCTTTTATTTCTACCATGTTCTTCTCCATAGTGATCTATAATACTCATAATCATGAACAACTAGCCTATGTATTGTCATGATGGATGAATTGGTATTGAAACTATGTATTTTCAGATTAATTAATAATATTTTTACTTACATAGAGAAAATATAAGGAGAATAAAAGTGGTAATGTATCTTTTGTATCCCAACAAACCACCCAAGGCTTATAGTTTTTTTTATAAATTACATTCCCTCGATTGAGGAGGTGGATGTGTGATGTAGTCGATTGAGTGCACCATATATTAAAAATATGAGATGAATAAGGTGTTGAAACATATTGTGGATGTGATCATTATTGAAATTTGAATGTAATAATGATATGATGAATGTTCATTCAAAGAGATCTCCATAGAGGAACACTTTTTTCTAAAACCATTCAGAACTCATTAACTAAATTTTCAACACATCTTCATGTTTAAATTCAAGTTAATCATTTGTTATGAAAATACGAAAATTATAATATTTTGATATGTAGATGATTACGTGATATTGAAATAATGGTTTCTTGACTTTTAATGCACTCTATGTGAAAAAACACATGTAAAATACTATGTTTCACTAAAGGAAATTAATTAATTGAATGTTCACTACCCCATGAAAAGAGAGTTAGTATTTTATAATAACCATAATAAGATAACTAATAAGAGATATGTTCTGTTAAAAATTGACCACATTATGGGATCAAATATAATATTTATTCGTCTATATAGGATTTCTCAGATTTAGCTTAGGATCACAAAAGTCAGTTAGAGGACTTATAATCCAAGTGGTGTATATGTCCCAGTACCTATACATATTGTTATCCTTCCTTTTTCATAAATAAGAAGGTTTGTACCTCGAAGATATTTGTGGATTTAAAAAAATTTAATAATCTATATTTTCTGAATTTATACCTATTTCATAATACATATGATGTCATTGAAGATATTTGAGGAGACATGGTATTTATTTATATTGGTTTGAGATTAGGATGCCATTAGGTGTTATTGTAGCCCATATATATATTTCAAATATAAAGATATATAGATTTATTTCCGTGTATAAGTTTATAATTTTGTATTTAATTTTAATATATTCATCTAATAGTTATATGGCCATCATGAAGTGGTATTTTCATCTCTATATGGATTCTTTTTTCAATTGTTTTTTGGGATAACCACATAGTGTGTGTATGAATCAGGTGATTACATGATGTGTGTAATATTTTCATTCTCTAAATTATATTTGTAACTTTTTATTTATGGACTAATGTGAATTCTCATTGAGGTTATAAAGGAATTAGGCATGTCCAGGGAATGATAAAATCCCAAAACCCATCTTTTGTTGTGAAAATTTCATGTTTCTTGGTTTATAGAAACCATGCAGGTTAGACAACACGGTTACCCCTAATTGTGTGTGGCTGAATAATGGGTTAGAGGACCCCAAATGATTTAAAAAACCATATGATTTATTTTTCATGAACAATAATAAGATGATGTGTTTTTATAGTGGGTTAAGACATGGTTTGTTCACGGTTAATCAAGTTGTTTGTGAAAACATTGTGTGGTTCCCCATGATACTGTAGATTTCCCACAATTGGTGTATGATTTCAAAAACCATGTGGGCCAATAATTTGTGTGAATTTATGGGTTGTCTATTATATAATATATCAACGATATGTCTATTTATCATTTCATCAATTGAATATCCTTAATGTAATTAAGTGATTTCCATTTTTCCTAATTTATGATTTTGAAAATATTTTTTGTCCGATCTCAGAATCAAGATCATTTTAATTCATATGATCTATATCATTATGATATCAATAGGTTTTTTACTTTTCCATATTCTACTTATTATAGGATGCACAATTTTGGTGTATGATAGAATTCCATGTTTTCATGTTTCTGTTTGATTATTAATTTTCCCCCAATTTGAGTAAAATAAAAAGATGACAGTAGATGATCATTCCATTAGAGAACTACATTAAACTATTTTTAAGATTCCCCGTAATGTAAAGGTATTTATATATATGATTTTGTGATGTACTCCCAATTATCACAATGATGCAATAAAATGGAATTAAATCATTGTTTATCATGGATAGGAATAGCCTATGTAATTAATGATACTCGTTTGTAATGATTAAAGGACATTTACCTTGAATTGGAACCATCCCTTGGGTGTGTTACATAAGGAATTAGACCACCATGGGTGGATTCAGATATTGGATACCTTTTACGTGTGCATTTTCCCCATTCTAAGGGATATTTGATAATAAAAAGTATATTATAATTGAAATAATTAATGAAATAGTATGGAATAACCACTATTTTTGTCTCCTGTGATATAATTACATTTAATATTGAGTATCTTTTATATTGTAATTGGCACATGAGATAATATTGAATCTAAGGATTCTAATCATAAACCATTTCCTTTATCCACCATGTAAGGTGAATTAAAATGAATTTATCATCCTTATGACCTTGAAATAACTAAATAATATTAATTGAATGAATGTTTTATAATATCGTTGGGTGATAGATGAGTTTATATATGAATGGCAAGGATGAAATAATTTTTCTCATGACTTTATTATTCCTGAGTGATACTCAGACTTCTTATATGGATTCCATGGATAGTCTTAGGGGTTTTAATGTAACACACCAAGTGACACATAGACTACTTATATGGATACCAAGGTATTACATATTTTGTGAATTTAATTTATTCTAGGAGTGAGGGTTTGGATCATTTTGTGGACCTCAAAAGGAATATTAGATGTTTGTGAAATTATTACACACCTTCGGCGATACTAGGTTTCCTATGAGGATCACCAAGGATGGGATTGCAAGGATCATGGTTTGTGAGATTCTTCAAACGATACCTAGATTTGGGAAAAAGAATTTGAGGTATGATCTCTTGTTTGTAATATAATAAATATTGAAATGATTACATGATTTGTATTCCATGCTAATCCAATGAATGAATTTTCTCAGAGACTTATAAGTTATTAATGGCCTTGTTCGACACTATTTAATTATATTATTATGAAAGACAGTGGGCTACCTCCCAGGTCCTATGATATTATTATTAAATGACACATATTCATTAAAAGAGTATTAATAATTAAAATAGACTAATTAATTATGTAAACATGATTCTAAATTGATATAGGGATTATTTTTATTCAAATACATTTCAATCTAGGCCGAAGAAGGTTGTTAAGGACATCTGTGCAAGGGAACCAAGACCATTATTAGTTGTATAGTTCAAATTCCTACTTTACATATTATTTTAACGCATGTAAATAGTAATTATATATATATGTGTGTGTGTATTTAGTGACTAGTTTGACCTATACCTTATGTGGCTTCCTAATGGGTTTTAACGTCATACCCTATTTGGGATGCCGATGGGTACCTGGAAAGACTATATGATTGTAGGTATGAATAAGGTCAAGAACTACAAAACATGTCTTTTATTCCTAGGAATAGGGGAACAAGACTAAAATGTTTTTCGGGATGCTAGATGGGGTAATTTTATGCATTATTTGTATTTTTTATCATGTATTTATCTCCCTATGTATATATTTGTATGGGAATGTTTTGTGGAACCATGAAATGACATGTATGATCATAATTTTTATATGATAATCCATCATGTTTTTTATTTATATCATTTTTGGATGTTATATATTGTCTTCTTTATTTTTTGATTCAACTACTTATCTGTAACTGTATATACATTGTGCTATAATACAGTGAACATGGAGTACTCTCCCTACAGACACACCCTTACCACATGATGATATTTCATAACCATTGGAATTTGGGGATATGATATTCAGGTAATGTGTCCAACTGGCATTGTGGAACCTTTTAGGGGCATATTTTTTAAGGATATTACACGGTGGAATTAGATCAATATTTTCTAGTTTCATTTACTATTTATGACAATTTAATGGGATATAAAGGAATGTGAATTTGTTAATTATTTTTTCCAGGGAATAGCTACCAACCATACATTACAAATCCATATTTCCTTGAATGAAATTGTTGTTGTATAGATTTTTACTATTATTGATGATGTATTCCACCATTGGGTGAATCAAATTAATTGTTATGTTGTTATTGACATGGTTGGGGTTTCTATTTTTTTATCCATATAAGATGATGTTATACTATCTCATGAATTATTTATGGAACAATTAGAAATCACTTTTAATGCATTATAATATTCCATATAGGTTGAAATGTTTTATTTTGTGCTTTTATGATATGTTAAATTATTGATATACCTACTATGGGATTTCATTTTTATATATTTGAATGATAATACATGATTTTTACATACAAATTCTACCATAACATAATTAATGTTTTACAAATTCGACAACAATAGAAACCTTATGAATCCAGTTTTTCCATGGTCAGTCATTGTCCTGGAGTCTTATGCACTAGAAGGAGTTATGGATTTTATAAGGTGGAAGACATATTATGGTTCTATTAGAATATGGTCCCTATTAGAACATAAATTAGTGAAAAATTTGTTTTAACAATTTAAAAATGAATTTAGACAAAATTTTATTTGGTGTGATATTTTAATAGAAATTGAAATTCTTTATAATTGGGAACATGAAACAGACCTGACATTTATAGTGGGAAATATGAATTGTATTGTTTTTTTTGATATGTACATCAGCCACACATGACTAAAGGATAAGGAAGACATGTATCTTCTTTTATTGGGAGGCTTTTACATATCCAATATCAGTATCTATGATTAAAGTTGTATGCATTGAAAAATATTCTTTACTAATCCATGTGTTTGGTATTATAAAGGCACTCCACCAATACAAATTCTAGACATAGGATAGAAGTGTGGTGACAAACATACCCCAGATGTGTTGGGACCAGAGATACTATTATATCCTACAATAGTTCCAGTTGTGACACAAGTAGATGTAATAGAAATTGGTGTTGAGGTAGAGTTGTGTGAAGGCATTTTGTATTTCATGTAGACCGTTTAGGGAGCACTTCGACCTACCAATACCATACTAAAGTTGACACATGAGTTCCAGCAGTTACATCTACCCATACTTTTGATGGATAAAAGACCTCAATATGTGGAGTCTTGGGTAGAGTCCATGTAGTCTATATTTTAGCATATCGAGATACCTCCTAAGAGGATGGTAAATCTGGATAAATATATGCTTTGTGATTACACCAAGAGATAGTGGGATATCATTACTAAGATCGATATTCATCGAAATATCGCATGAGGGACTTTCATATAGTATACAGGATTACTTATATCATGAGATATTGAGTGTTGATAGAGGCTGAGTGTTCATGAATATTGAGTAGGGAACATTTTCAGTTATGGATTATTCAAACCATTTTACAGAGCTCCAAACCTTCAACCATATTCTAAAGGGAGATGAGTTATCAATATCCAGGTGATTCAAGGATGGTTTTAGGTATAAAATATGATTACAGGTGAGTTTATATTGAATGAATATTATTTATTGAATAGTGAATAATTTATTATCATTTAACATAACCTAATATAGGCTGGGGTGGTGATCCAAGGTTGATTGTCAACTTGATCTTGCACTACATCAACTAGTAATAGGAAGAATCATCTCGGGCATCTACATTGTGATTCTAGTAGCCGTTTTACAAACATAGGTAGCTAGGTGAGGTTTCACAGGAGAGGTAAACCACGAACTATGATTCCTCAATGTATGTGATATCTTGTCATGTTTCGATCCTCTAGTAATATGGATAATCTATACTCCATATATAGTACCTTTCCTCCAACAACCAGTGGGAGAGGGTTTTCACCAACTACACATGCTAGAGCGGCATCAAAAACTTCTCATCCGAAAGGGAGTTGGAGTACAAAAAGATGAAGATGACGAGGTAGTGGTTGTAAATGTAGTTTCTAGACCCATTATTTGAGGTGAAAATAGGGAAAGTGTTATATATTTATATAGGATTTAATACATGGCCTCAGATTTGGCCAAATATATTATATGAAACTGACACCTATGTAACAGAATCTTGGAACCTATACTGTGAGATGTAAAAATAAATTACTCTGATTTTTCATATTTTATTTTCTATAAGAGGATTTCTCCTAAATTTATTCCTCTTTCCAGTATAGATATCATGGGGAAAGTGTTCCATGTTTTGATGGAATTATGATGCTTGCTACTTCGTTGGGGATTTTAATGAAGGATTTATGATAATTATGGGAGTACCCATTGTCATTGGTGGGTGTCACATTATGTGTGACCTATTTTCCCTTGAGAAGATATATTTTGACATTATTCATAGGATATACTTGTATTCTTACATTAATGATTTCATTGTGTTCTATTTCCTAAGGGAGACTTCATTTCATCAGATGGTATATAATTTATTCACAAGGGTGAATAGAATGACCCGATCATTCGAGATGGTCCCAATAATCGAATTCCAGGATGGGTGAAATCTCATCTTGTGATTTTATTTCTGTAAAACTAAGGAACATGTCAGGAATATTTCACTTCATGGATGATCATTCCAAGAAAGTATCCTGTATGATTTTTTATTAATAATTCTAGTGATAAAATTTGAGTTCTCTACATAAGTAGTTTTAGGAGATGCACTAGAGTCAATACCTCTATATATGATTAGTACTACTAAGATGCAGGGGATCAAGATGAATTTGTAGTATTTATTGGTTAAGGGATTTATCTGATGTAGTACGTCACTAAAGGGTTTATATATATATTTTCTTCATAAAAAAGATAATGAAAACCTATATCTAAGTTCGTATAATTGGATATTTAAATATCTAGCTATTAAAATCTTGTATCCTATACCATGAATAGATGATCTCTTCGATCAGATCCAATGTGCATAACTATTATTGAAATTGATTTTGGATTTCATCATCATCATGAAGACATTATACCATCAGACATACATCACCCAAATTTTCAAATCAGATATTATCTATATGAGTATTTAGATATGTTGATTGGCCTCATGAACAATATAGTAGTATTTATGGAACTAATGAAACAAGTTTCCCATCAATATATAGTTTTTTAGTCATGGTATTCATGGATTATATCTTGGTTTTTTTCAAACTCATTTTTACCATCAAGTATCTGTAGATTATATTAGATATCATGAGATAGAATTAGTGATATTTTATGCTCACAAACTTCCATTTTTAGATATATCAAATTCACTGCCTAGCCCACATTGTTTTGGACATAGGGGTATCAATAGACCCAAATACGGTGGCACTTATAGTTTCATTAGAGTTACCCAATATCGTATTTGATATACAAAGTTTCATGGGGATGGAAAGATATTAATCACATTATATATAAGAATTATCATGCCTAGAAGTGATACATATTGTCTTGACTTATAAGGGTGTTAATTACTTATGGTTTGATACATTTTATCGAACCTTTTATGAGTTTGAATACAGATTTACATCAACAATGATTAAAATTTTCCACTTCATTTAATGATTTACACAATGTACTATGAAGGATTTAATATTGGGCTTAGAGTTGTGCGAATGTAGAGATATACACTAAAGGAATATGTGTCTCAACATTGGAGGACACATGAGATAAATTACTCGATTCATGCTATCCTGTTAGTAGATGTTGTTCATGAATTACAATATTTGATAAATTATATATATGGAGAGAGTTTTGTGGTGTAAAAATACCATCAACAGCTCAAGTATAAATTTAAACACTGTGATATGAATATGTATTAGTGAAGGAGGTATTAATAACTACAATAGTTTAAAATAATTTTTTTCCAAAAAACCTCATATGTGCAATGTAGTGTCTATCACAATAGTGAGTGTTTGGTTATGGATTTTTTCTCTAAGATGCACACGGAGATGCCAGATATTCAGAGGAATAATATTATATCATCTATATCTATGACCTCTAAAATAATTTATACAGTAACAACTATGTAGCTGTCATATTATGTTGACTTAGTCCTATGGGATGAACCACTTTGGTATCATCTTTCGTACAAGTCCTGGTCATCCCACCTAGATACTCAGGTTTCCCTTGTGCTCTATTTCATGGGGAGGTGTGTCGCCAAGAAAGCATATATTAACATCTATTTTTCATTACTCAAAAACACATACAAACTCTCACCACTTATCTGACACTTTGAACTCAACCCCCTTTGTAATTCACACAAAAAAACATGAGCCTCTTCACTAGGAACTTAATAAAAATCATATATATATCAAACACACCCTGTTTTGAAAAATGTGGTGAATGCATGCAGAGGCATATTTCACATTTAGAAATCATTTTTATTGGGCCATGCTAGCCGAATGACATCACAATGAATTAAATCAATTTAAAAAACATTCTCACCCAATATATTAAACTTCTAAAGAAATTTGAAATTTAAATTCACTAAAAAGGATTAATTTTTTTTAAAACCACATGAAACTATGATTAAATCCAATAAATCGATTTAAATGAGATAAATGACTATGTAGACTTGATTTCACATCTAAGTCCATAAATATTACATAATTAATAAAATCGTGGAATTTCTACACATAAAAATAAAAAAATAATCCATATTCATTGAAAACAACATTACTGAATAATATGCACACCAACAATTTTGAGAAATACCAACCACACACAAAACCACTCTAAAAAAAGGAAAAATAGTTTAAGGAAACCAATTTAATTCATAAAACACACATTAACCATTTTAAATATACTAATGGGAAGACTAATCCAAATAACATTACAACCACGTTCATTGTTTCTCAAATACCATTTTTATAAAAAAGTAAATCACGCAATAAATAACAACCATGGAAATTGGCCTAGCCGCTTTATAAAATCATCTTTATAAAGTCATACATGATTTTAAACCATTTTTAAAACATTATTCCCACCATTCAAACATTTTACAATTTAATCTCAAGATGATTCACAAAGATATCATGCCACAATCAATTCATTTTCTAATGAAAATCCCATTTAAATGCAAACACTTAATGAGACTTGAAAACGCATTTCACACCTAACAAACAACCCTTGAAACAAATATTAGAAATATTGTACAAGAAATCACCCAAAAAACACAACCATTCAACTTATAAAAAATCTATTTTCAATCTATAAATAGAAAAACCAAATTTATAACACCATACACACAACATAAACATACCAATGAAAACATTTATAATATTAATGATGAAATTACCTAAAAAAACCTTCCTGCGGGAAAACTAAATCACCAAAGAAAAAAGAAGAAAAATCCTAAACTAATGATGAAGAATCCTAACCACAGGGAGAGATTTTAGTGGACGGGATAGATGATGGATGGTAGCGAGTGAGTTGTGGGTCACTAGAAAGGATTTGCATTGTAACAGTTTCATTCTCATATGGGTTTTGTTCTTGGTTAGGCTTTACCAAAAGGGGTATGACTGTGCATATGGCTAGCTGGTCGGGCGGTACGAGGGTGTCAGAGTAGGGAGGGATGTCAGCGATGGGGTAAAATCGAGGTGGCCCAGTGTGCACAGGAGGGAAGAGGGGATTGATGAGATTGTGTTTGGGAAGAGGCAGGGGTGTGATGCGACAGGGTAGGGGTGACAACTTATATGGCCAAAGGAGGGAGAATCCCCAAAAAGGGAATAAAATAAAATAAAATAAATATAAAAATTAAAAACATAATGATAATAATAATAGTAATAATAGTTTTTATAATAATAATAATAACAATATAAAAATAATCTTATTAAACTAACTAATAATAATTATTATGATAATCAACATAATAAAATGAAACTAATAATAATATTCTTATTTAAAATATTGTCCAACATACTTTTAATAATAATAATAATAAATTATATTAATAAAAATATTATTATTAAAATAATTGTTAATTAAATTTTTTTCAATTTATTGTGTTTCCACATTATCATTCATTTTATTAATTAAATAAATAATTCTACACCGAGAGGGCCACATGGTTATTTTACAATGCTGCATGGCTTCAACCACATCATGCTCATGCATCGAGTGTTGACAAGACTTAAACATGTATCTATCAACCAAAAAATGAAAAATTCTAATCGAGGTCAGCTGTTAACAGAACAAAATATATCGTAGAGAAATAAAATAATAAAATATAATCATCACAAATTTTTGGGTTTGACAAATTCAATTTAGTAATTCTAATTCTACATTAAATTATTGTAAATTAAAACATTTATTTATAAAGTATGAAATTTCATTTTTTATTCCATCCCACTTACAATAATATCTATGGTCTTTTATCATTATATTAATTCAAGTATGAATAGAAAATTACATCCTATGATCCCACTCATCAATTATTTCTTTAACTATGAAACACAATGGACACATAATCTCTTTCAAAACATGATAACATAATATTTATCACCGTTAAATTTATTAATCTTATCATCCGTAACCAATTAATCATTTTCATATAAGATATAATCATTTCTGATAGATATTTTTATTATTTATAATATAAAAGACTAAACTAAAACCTGAAAAAATATATAAATTTCATGCATCCCAAACATATTGGCCAAAATTCGCCAAATCATTAAACAAAGTGTCATGTTCAAAACATACAATGGTTAATGAAGAATAACTATTCTGAATAAAAGCATCATTTAAATTGTTTACATTTCTAGGATGGTAATGGATTATGAAATCATAATCCATGATTAGTCCATTTTATCTTCTCAACATCTTGTTCACCAGTTTCTATGTAAATATATATATTAAAATTTTGTGATAATTTTATATTTCACACATTAGTCTATATAAATTATTATAATAATTTTTTTAAAACCCTAAATTTAAATAAAAATAATGTGATATATTAATTATCTCATGTACTTTATGTTTTCATGAAGCATATACAATTAACTAATCATTAGTTATTACCACATGACAAAGTCCAGTCAATGAAAAATCATTGTATATGATAAAACAAACATATTAAAAAGGAAAATAAACAAACGAGATCATTCAAGAATATTTTTTTAATTCATAAAAATATTCATCACATTATTTTGTGCAAATAGGTATACAACCTTTTCAATTTAACTTATTCAATAGGCTATAAAACTGAGAAAAAATTTCAACAAAGCACTATCTCTAACTTTATAATACAAAAATATAAAGAATTTATATGACATTTTTAAGAATTTTAAAATCCCCAAAAAGTATTGTTTTCATGGTATAAATAGTTATTCTATATTTAGAAACAATATGACCATGGAGGGAAATCTGTTACAATAAAAATTGATAGCTTCAAAAAAAATCATATTGATTCATTTATATTAAAGACTATAAAACAATAAATAGGAATAATTCATGATAAAAAATAACTTTGGAATCTACCAATATATAATCTATAAACATAACCACATATTTATCCAACATCTTTATTTGATCCATAAATACAGTCGGTGCATTTGAAAACAGAATGGGAATAACTACAAACTCATAGTTCCTTTATCTAGAGTGAAATGTTTTTTTCGGATTATCATCCCCCCACAAAATCAAGTGACGGAACTATAGTAAGGAACCATCATTAAAATTATCATAATTTTGTTTTTTTAGAATAGATTCCATTCTCCATCATTCACAATTATATTTTATATTTATATTTTTAGATAGTTATTTCATAATGCATACACAATAAATTCATATATAAAAAATGGACACTTATAATTAGTATACATTTTTTATATACTGTAAAACATTTAATAGAAAAAAGATTTATTTTCATGAATAATCCTTATAACATAAATATTTATTTCTTTTTTTTCTTACCCATCCTTAAATCCTATCAAAAACATTTTAAAACATGGTATGTGAACCAAAAGTATAGTAAGTGACATAAAAATTAATAAAATTAATAGATTATGGAAAATGGAAAATACATGAAATTTTTTCCATCTTATCAATGATATTTGGGGAGATGAATAAATCATTTTCATAATAAAATCAAACACACATATTCCTCCATTAAAATATCAAAACTCATATAAAGTAAAAAATAGTTTTACAAAAAATAGATCTGTATAATCACAATTTATGTCAAAAATAATAAGATCTGAGTTACATATATTTGAGAAACCTACTCAGAAACAGAATCTTCATTTTCTGTTAAGACAAGTAATATTACCCAATGTAATGAACTTATATATGGGAACACACATCGTATAAGTTGTATCATTCTTAACTAGTTCTATATGGGACTATGAATCATATAATGTATATGGGGATCACATGTGAGCTATAATGGGTCTCAACCCATCATATAAGTCGTATTGATATTACCCATTTCATATATAATACTCAAGTATCATATAAAAAAATAAATTGTTAGATCTTTTCATCATCAAATTTTTGTATAAATAATTTCAATCCTTTTATAAAACACATTTTTATATAAACAACCCCATATTCAATACAAATAATATAATGAAAAGTGAAGAAGTTTTTCTATAATGAATATATAAAATCATAACAAGAATGAAAATTGGTAATAACTATTATATAAATAGAAAAATTAGTTTTCACCATATAATTTAAAAAGGGAACATTTTTTTATATTTTGTAAATAAATTCAAAATTCTGTAATAATATTTCTTTTTGAAAACCTTTCAAATAATGTTAATGTAAATAATATATTAATATCATAAAATTAGAAACATATTGATGAAAACATTTTAATTGAAAAAATATGGGAAATTATAAAGGAAAAATTAATGTACTGATGTATCATTATAGAATTAAATTCCATTCATTATGTAAATATATGAAAATAAATTTTCTTACCTTTGTTAAAATAGATGAAATAATATTATTAAAAGATTAATTTTATAAGAAAGTACAATACCTTGAGTTTGATACATCATGAAAGTTTTTTATCTTCATAAATAACAAAAGTATTTTAAATTTATACTTGATTAAGATCCATTTTAAGGATCATGATTCCTTTATTTTAGTTAATGTCTTTTTATATAAATTTACATTAATAAATAAATTCATATTGGGGGTTTTGAAGATATTCAACGATTATGGCATAAATGACTTTGGTAAATTGAATATGTTAAATGATATAAATACTCTATCATCTCTAAAATAAAATATTGGACATTATTATAATTTTTATACCTTAATTATAATTTTAAAACCAATCAAAAAATATGGATATCAATGATAATTATGTTTCAATCATTGAGATGGTAGGTTGTATTTATTCTTGAGTAACAGTTCAATATTTCTATAGTCATCCTGCAAAGAAGGTAACCGTTATTTTAACAGTATATAATGCATATTATATGATAAATATAATATTACCTCTTTAAATAAACCTATATATAATATACAAATGATATGGTGATAAAAATAATAACATCGCTTCATGAAGGTGGTTGTCCACATGAACGCATGAACAACATTATCATTTTTTAGTGAATGAAAGGGTAATAAGCTAAAATATGTATTATAATTTTATAATTATAAACACCTTAGGAATATAAAATAAATATTCCTAAATTATATCATTATAATAAATCCATCAGTGATGGTGATTGAAATATAATAGCATCTGCTTGTGATGTGGTAGTCCATAATAAACACGAATATTTGTTTCATTTCCCTTTTGAAAAAAGTGGAGGGATATAGGTTATAATATTAAAATAAAAAAATATTAGTATAAGTATAATACTTATGTTATTAATTTATAAAGGTTGAATAATATTTTGAAGAGGTGAAATAATAAATAAAATAGAAAAACTCGATTAATAAATGATTACTCTTTACGAAACAACTTCCATTTCATAAAACATTTAAACAACTATTGTTGCGGTTATAAATAAACAAAATCCACTAGAATAATGTGAGAGAATTTATTAAAGTATTTGGTTAGTTTTTTTTCTAAAAAATGGTTTCATACGTTTAAGGAATGGAGATGAAGTGATTTCCTTTTATAAGATAGCAGATGGGAAATCCTAAAATTACCCTAAATATTATATTAATATAAATTAATATTCTATATCAATTGGATAAATTTGAATCTATTTTAAATCTAAGAATATTTTTATCTATATCCTCTAATTAATTAATATTTGGACTTGATTAGGTTAAATTTTTAACTATATTGATTGGTTTCAACCCATTGTTTACCCCTTCACAATTACCATGACAATAGAGATTTTTTATAATTTGAAAGTTCATATAATTATAATAAATTAACCAATGACATATAAATGGACCTCGAATGATATTATAAAAAATTTATTAGTATCTTGGATAAATATATTATTTTTAGAAATTTTATATCACTTAAAAAATTATTATTTATTATAATAGATTATCAATTTTAATTTCTAGAGATATTCCTTACATTGAAATTAATAACCGCAATAAAATAATTAAAAATCAATATTTTTTTATTGTATCCCTAATATATCATAGTAATCTATGAAATCATTGATATGTTTATTTATCTCAAATAAAGTATCATTTAATATTTTTTTGGTTTATTATTTTATTTTTTCTATTTATATAATAATTGTTGTTCCATCATTGTATAATTATTTATATTGTTCATGTCCATACTGAAAATTTTAAAATAAATTATATTTATAAAGACAAATTTTTAAAATAAAAATACTTTTTATAATTAAACTTATATCCATTATTTCGATATGAAAATTATTATAGTTATAAAAACAATGGTGTTAAATGTTTTACTTTTTTTTAATATAGTCTCATCAAAAAGGCCAAGTATTCCATATAACATAATTATGAATGATTATGGATGATATAGACTCATTTAAAAGAGTTAATTAAAATTATAGGGTTATTTTATAATCCTTATATTTAAAAAAAATTAATTACATGATTTAAACATTACTAGGTTACCAAAAATATCCATAGTTATTATTCCTTTTCAAAAAAGGTTCATTTTTACCAAATATGGATCCAATTATAACAAAATATTGAATCCATTTTTTAAAATTTATAACATAGATATTTGAGAATTTAATTTAAAACCGATGCTCCGAAAGGTGATGAAAAATAGTTATTCAAATGTTCTTTTAAAATATATAATTATTTTATACCAAATTAAAGTATAAATTCCATTATAGAAAGAATAATTGCGTAATTTTAAATAAGAATAATCTAATATTATTTTAAAAAACCTAAAAAATATAACATGACATTGTAAAAAAATATCAATATAAATTAATCATTTTCCCAATTTAATGATGAATAAATATTTTACATCAATTATCTCAAATTATATTTATGATAATTATTAAATGTTAAATTAATTAAATGATATTAATATTTTCACATTATATCTTTAAAATTTTAAAATTATTCTTTTAAATAAGAAAATATATGAAATTATTTTCCTAAAAATTTAACATTTTTGAATATTTTTTAAATTACCTTATATTTTTATAATTTATAAAATTATCCAACTAATGAATTTGAATATGAAGATGATTTATTCAATCAGTATCTAGTTTTTTAAATTATTTCCCCCCCTCATTGGAATTTCTATCCACATAATGTTATTCACTTTATAAAGCATGTCCGGATATATTCCCTCCTATCATTTTCACATTCCATTGATGCTTCTTCAACTATGTGGAGTCTCCATATAACATCAACCTACTAAATTATTCCAATATTCCAATATTTCTTTTTATGGTCGAGATTCTAAATAGGTTTCCCCTTATTTGGATGGTTATCTTCAAAATGTACTATTTCTGAGATCAAAACATAAGATGAATCTGGAATGTATTTATTTAATATTTAAACATGAAATACATTGTATACCAGTAATAAACACAGATGTAATTACACATAGAAGGATATTGATCCATCTTCCTCCAAAATTTCTTATAGTTTAATGATCTATGTACTTATCTTCTAGTTTTTACAAAAATATAAAACTCTTTAACAAAGAAACACATTAATAAAAAAATGACCACCTTTTTCTAATTCATGGTATTTTCTCTTGTTATATTCACACCTTTTCTTATTTATATAAAAAATCCTCATCTATCACCAAATCATTTTCACCTTATCAGCCACTTCCTCATGGAAATGAATTACCATCAACTTCAATTCTCTTATATCATCGCAAAAAAATTGATTCTAACATTTCTTCCCATATACTGAATCAAAAAGTTCCATATATTAATTGGAATGAAAAATATTATTATAAGAAAGATCAAATAATGAAATATATTGTTCTCAACATCCTTGTTAATCCATTGGAAAATCAAAAATCATGTGTTTTAGGGACTAAATTTATTTTTCACACTATCCATCAATATTAGGATGAAAATATTCCCTAATATTTATTTCAATACTAAGAGAATTCTTTATTACATTCTTAAATAATATTTATACTTAGGATCATGATATGATTCAATAATGGGAGAAACTCTATATATCCTAACTATCTCATTAAAATAAAATAAGGAATACTGATCTAATGAGATTATATCTTGAATGGTAAACAAACTCATATATATTTTTAATGTATTAATAACAACCCAGATAAAATTACTTCCTTGAAATATAATTTGAAATCCTCCCATAAAATTCATGATTATATTTTCCCATCTCCACTCGCGTACTTGAATAGGCATAAAAATAATTTATATATGTAATTTACTTTATCATAAAAAATATTCAAACATCTCAAGGTAAATTCAATAATATATTTTTTCATTATATCCCAACAATAATATACCCAGTGTTATCAATACATATCAGTACAACCATTTTTATTCGAAAAATATTGATCTATGGGGTTCACTTAACAATTATTTCATTAATTGGGAATCACATGTGTAACACTCTAATGTTTTAAAAATAAATTGAAATTCATGAATTTTATTTTCAATTATTTATTAATAAATATACATTAAAGATAATTTTTCTGCTTTTATGCATGGAATTTCATCAAACGGTGATCTATGGTTTTGATGAGTTTGTTATTTAGAGTCTGATAGAACCAACTTGTTTTTTGAGGAATAGTAACATACGTTTATGAATAGTAATATGAATATTAATATGAACCTATGGAATGATAAATTTTATTATTATTTTATTGTATTAAGTATTTATGATAATTAAATATTGATCAATAATTTACGTTGTTAAAAAATGAGTTATAGTTTTAAAAAAGTAATTTTTTCAAAAATGTTGATTTTAATTAAAAATAAAATAAATAATATTTAAAAAATTATTTTAAAAAATGGATTTTGTTTTTTTATATTAATCCTAAAAATATGGTTTCGTTTATATATTTATGATTTATTTTTAAATTCTAGAATTTTTTATGAATAGAAAAATACTGTAAAATACCAAATATTCAAATTATCAGTTTAATATACTATTTTATTTGAATGGATGTTTTAATCTCACTTCTTTCTAACTGACATGGTATATTTAATATTTTTTTACAAATAATGAATAATATTCATAGTCTTTGATAGAAATATTAAAATAATGATTAAAATAATTTAAAATCCCTCCTCTCCCCCGCTATAAATACCATCCTCATTCCTCTGTTCCTATCACACCTCTCAAGCCTTGATCATTGACTATGTACTAACAAATACAGTCCCAATGTATCTTACCCATGCCCAATAACTATTTGTCTCACCAATTGTCCAAAAAATTGGCTATAAAGAGGATCTCAAGCAGAATAGATCAAGAGGTATGAATCCTCTTCCTTTTTTATGTGTTTTCTTTTCAATTCCTTTTTTCTTATACAATTTTCCTCTACACTTATCCGGGAAGTATGAAATATCTATAATCATAAATATTTTTTATTTAGTCATGTTAATGTAAAAAAATCATTATCTTTCTTCCTCTCCTATCCCTCTTGTTCTAAAATTAAAAACATTTTCTAAATGTGTTGGTTTACCAAAATTGTGGACGATGTGTATTTAATTTGAATTACATCTTTCAAATATTATCATACAAACCATTTAATAGTTGAAACAAAATGTATAGTGTATTATTTAACCTATTTTATGTTTAGTAATTTACTTTTATTCCTGAAATTATATTATATAATGAAACAAGTTGGCGAATATCGAGGAATTTCCAAACATGATCTAAAAAAATATCATTAATGATTTATCTAAAGATTCATCATCATATAAGATAAAAAAGTGATTTATGGTAGCATTATATATTTTAGAAAAATATTAATAATATTTCATTACACTTCTGAAATTTCATTTCCATACATAATGAAAATCAAATACAAACCAGCCATGAAAATTGTGTAATGAACACTACAAAAACAATTGAAGGAATGAAATACTAATAATTAAAATGTGAAATGGGGTTATTAAATGATAATATAATGTATTATTAATTATAATTTGTTTGATTAATATATTATTAACTTCATTTTAACTATTATAAATGTGGATTAATCAATTATCTAGAATGAAAAACACAAGGTAAGGGAATTCATAGCCCAATATCAATTCTTTGTGTTAATCTTGTTCTTCATTATTTTTGTAGATTTAATATCATTTGTTTGATGTTTTACTATATTATATTGTTTTATTTGTATTTAAATTTTATATACATATTCATATAATTCTATTTATTAGCATATCAATTATATGATATTTGGAATATTTTTTTCTTTTAAAATCCATTTTTAAAATTCTGTTTTAAAAATGTTCGAAGAAATGTTTTTATGACATTATACATTTTTTATTTTTATTTTATGGTTCATGGGAATTTATTATCATGATATTTGGGACCTATATCTCCCTAAAATGCATTGGGTATGTATAATTGTGAGGTCCATTGTATGTTTACTCCAATTGTAACTGCGGTGGTTACAAAAATTGTAAGGTATCTGTGATGGTTACAAATTATATGGTTTTGATAGGTTTACAATTTTATGTAAGTAATTATCCAATATTACTTTATAGTTCTATTAATGTTCTATTTTTTTTGGAATTATCATATATATATATCATGTTTTACAAAGTAATTTTATATGGGTGACAATTATGTATTTTTGAAAATGATTTCATATGTTACATTTATTAATGGACTAATGTTTTCTATCAATTTTTTATCCCTTAAAAATATTTTTTTTCCTAAATCCATGTTTTTAAATGACATTCACAGGTTATAAAGATTTTTATGACAATGAAAGAATCCATGTTAACTATTACGGTGATTTCCAAAGAAAACCAGTTTTATTTTAAAAGAGTTATATTTGGGATGAAATGGATTATATTTTGTGGTATCCTCTCTGTATATATAAAAAATTTTATGTATGTTTTATATCCCAATTATCTAAAACTGTGAGCATGAATCGATCCTCAATTTGAACTTATGTATGTTCTTGACTAAAATTCTATATTAGTAAATGTAATAGTGTTGGGTCCTTATAGTTTGTATCAGTGGATGATTTAGATTACTATAGGGGTTATGATGATGTTAATAGAGTACCATAAGTAACTGTACTAAACTATGGTTAATATTAAATAAATAGAATTTAAATATTAATATATTAATTTTTCTAGGATATATTTGTTAATAATGGTTTTCCATTGAATAAAAAGGGAATATGTAGTTAAGAGGCATCAGCATAATGATATCATTTTCAATATGTAGCCTAGATGGGTAGGGATTAGAACCAAGAAGCTTGTTATAGTAATGGATCAACTGAAATTTGAAATAAATAGTTGTGGCATTAATGAAATTGAAAAATCATAGGTACTAAAAACTAACATAAAATTAGTGGAACATTTTAGGAGACAAGAACCTCCTTATTTCAATAGATCATCCGACCTAGTAGAAGTTCAAGGATGGATTAAATCCCCTAAAAATCTATTCTATATTATGGGATGTATAGATAATAAAAATTTAAGTCTTTCGATTTCTCATTTTGAAGGTCCAAGTGATCAATTATGGTAAATGGTTATGATTATTAGGTATAGACAGAAGATTGAAGACTTCTTGTGGGATGAATTTAAAAGAATTTACTTTGAATAATATTTTCCTAAGGTTGTTCGACATAGGATGGATATGCAATTACTTGAATTGAAGAAAAAGGAGGAATATTAACTGGATTTTATGAAGAAAACATCAACCGACATGCAAGGTATACTCTAAATATTATTCTAGATCTTGATATAGAAATCAACTACATTTACTCTTGATGAATGCCAAAGTATTGAAGTGCATTGTCCTTTGGTGAAATCAAAATTTATGAGAATCTCGCCTGATTTATAGAGAGGGTAAATTTGAAGTTTGTGGATGAACACATTCAATTTGACTACTAGGATTAGATTATTTCAATATTGTATATGATGGGTATGAATATATCAATGAAATTGTATGGTTAGAAATTCAAATTTCTAGTTTTTGAAATGTGAGGCAAGAAGAACCCTGGGGAATGCCTTTCAAAAACTAAGAACTATTTTTGATGTGGCATGTTTGGACATATGGAATGATATTGTAATGAAAATGATCCTAATGATAATCATGAAAATACATCTTTTATGTATTTTAAATTTGGTGATATGGGTCAAAATGAAAATAGCTTCCAAAAGAGTGATTTGAATGATGCATAGAAGCCAAACTGTAAGAAGAAAAATGTAGTGTGATCATTTACAACTATGTTAGTAGAAATAGGTCTATCCAATGATGTTGTATTAGGTATATTCCTTGTTTAAATTTATATTGATAACATTTTTTTATACATGGTCTACACAATCCTTTATTTCGGAGGATTTTTTCTGGTAAATTGGAAATATCACCTAAAAAATGTGACAGGCAGTTATTGTTAAAATAATGGGGTAAATATTATAGTAGGGATGAATTATAAGAATATTTATTTTGTGGTATGGGGAAATTCCATACCATTGAACATTTTTTTTATTCCCTTAGTAGAGTTTGATGTCATTCTTGGAATCTATTAACTTTCGGTTTATCATTATAATATTGAATGTAGAGATAATGATGTTTTTTCATAAAGAGTTTCATTTTGAATTCATGAATGAACCCATATTATAGATAACATAGTAGGAAGTTAAGAAACATTTAAAAAAATAGAAATGAATGTTATCTTTCCCATATTATTGAAAATAAGGTAACTATTCAAAATGATGATGTACCAGTGGTAAATGAATAATTTGACGTTATTCCTAATGAGTTACCGGGTCTCATACCTTATAAATAATTTTAATACACAATTTACATTGTTCCTGATTCTATGTCAATTTCAAAACCACATGATTGGATGTCTCAAATGGAACTTATTGAATTGAAAATCAATCCCGGAGTTTCTCGATTAAGGATTCATTCATCCTAGAACTTTACAATGGGATGCGCCTATTTTTTTCAATAAAAAAATGGATCCATGATACTTTTAATTGATTATAGAGCCTTGAATAATGTCACTGTTAAAAAAAGTATTTTCTCATCGTATAGATGACTTCATTGATTAGCTGTAGGGATATCAGTACATTTCCAAGAGCTACATGATATCCGAATACCAGCAAGAGAATGTGAAGGATGATGAACTCCAAAAAACATATTTTTTACTAGATATGGGTGTTGTGAATTTGTTGTTATGCCGTTTGGGTTAACTAATGGGCCTGCATTATTAATGTATCCTACTAATATAATTATTCATGAGTTCTAGGATAAGTTTGGGGCTATGTTTATTAATGACATGCTAGTATTTTATAAGAGTAAATAAGAGCATGATAAACATATAAGGGTTGTTTTTAAAACCATAATGGAAAATAATCTATATGGAGAAATCATCAAGTCAGATTTCTGGTTGATACATATTTATTTTCATGTGCACATTGTTAATAAAAATGTAATAAAAGATGATCCTTCCAAAAAAAGTGGTTGATAAATGTCAAAGACCAACCGATGTAATATAAGTTCATTGTTTCCTTGGATTAGTAGGTTATTACTGATGGTATTTTATATAAATTTCATTATTTTCTAGCCCTCTAACAAAGTTATCACAAAAGGGGATTAATTTTATTGGAAAAAAATTGTGATGTCTGTTTTCAGGAACTGACGAAGAGATTATTTAATTCTCTATTTTTGTACTTGCCTTCACAAAATGGTGAGTTTTTCATCAATAGTGATGCTACATTGACGTGACATGATATTTTTATGCAGAATGGTAAGGTGATTACATTTTCATTATGAAAACTAAAAACTCATGTGTTAAATTATCCTACCCTTGATTTGGAATTGTCAGTTCTGGTTTTTTCTTTGAAAATTTTGAGGCAATTTATATATATAAAAATGTCAAATATATACTAACTATAAAACTATGAAGTATATATTCACCTATAAATAATTAAATATGTTGTAGAGAGGATGATTTGAATTGATTAAAGATTATGATTTCATGATCAACTGCCATCAAGGAAATGAAATCAATATGGTAGATTTATTTAGTTGAACACTTCACGCATCACTAACCATGTTATAATTGTAACACGATCACATGAGAAATGATTTGATGAATTTGGTCATAAAATATGTTTGT
This sequence comes from Viscum album, assembly GCA_963277665.1. Lineage (NCBI taxonomy): Eukaryota > Viridiplantae > Streptophyta > Magnoliopsida > Santalales > Viscaceae > Viscum > Viscum album. Next base: position 780,827,785 of record OY728158.1, read on the forward strand.
GTAAGAAATACATCTATTTTGATTCATGTTTCAGTTAGTCATCGTTATCAGATAGAACTAAGAATGTGAAAAAGGGAGACCATGCGCTATATAAAATGATTGAATTGGTTAAAATTGGTATGTTTCTAGCATTTAACCTTGTAAAATATCATTTTTTGGGATATTGAAAAAATATTGTGGGTTGCCAGAGATTCATAGTTCAAAGGATATTTGTTGTTTAAAGCTTCTATATATCCATTTATTGTTCATCCAGGAAGTACACTGATTTACAAAGATCTTCGAGTCTATTACTCGTGGTGTGGAATGAATAGAGATATTGCAGAAATTACTATAACATTTTTGATATGTTAATAGGTTAATGAAGAGAGGAAATTACTAAAGGGGATTATTCATCCACTTCTAGTGCTAGAATGGAAATTGAATAACATATGCATGGACATCGTGGTTGTACTATGTAAGACTTCTCAAGGTAATACTGTTATTCGGGTTATTGTTGATCGGCTGACTAAATCTACATGCTTTCATTTAATTCGATATATAATGTATTATATCATATTTCTCGACTCTACCTCAAATATATTTATAGGTAAGAAAAAGTTACTCATTCCAATGTTTCTAATAGGGAACCTAGGATCACTTATATTTTTTGGAAGGGCCTTCAATAGTTGTTTGGCATAGGATTAAATTTTATTACATCATTCCTTCCTCAATCAGATGGGTAGTTGGAATGAACAATTTAGAATTTTGAGGATATGCTTCGATATTGATCAATGAAATTCTACAAAATATGGGATCAACATATTTCATTTAATATGTTTTTATATAAAAATAGTTTTATTCAAGTATACTTATGGAACCCCTTGAGGCATTGTTTGGGATGCCGTGTCGAACACCTGCTTTTTGGGATGAATTCTGGGAATAGAAGTTGATGTGATCCCAATTTGTAGAATAACTAGATAAGAAAGTGAAGATTATTTAGCAACATATGAGGAAAGCTTAGAGTAGGTAAAAAAGTTATACAAAAAATAGTAAGAAAGACTTTTATTTTGAGGTAGGTGATCATGTTTTTCTGAGAATATCACAATGGAAGTGATCCTTGTGTTTTGGTATGAAAGAAAATCCAATTCCACATATCATTGATCCTTATGAAATACTAGAGAATGTTATACTTGCTGCATGCCGATCATCTTTCCCACACATTTTCTCTCAGGTACACAATTCTTTCAGGTTTCATTGTTGATAATATTTATGTTAGATTCATCTCATATCTGGAGCCCAGAAGAAACTTAGTTGGAAGAGAATAATTATTATTATGAGAGACCAGTACAGACTCTTGATTGAAGGGATCAACTATTACAGAAAAACATAATCCCCAAGGAAATATTTTTGTGGAAAAACCATGTGGTTAAAGAAGTAATATTTTTGATTAATAATTCTATGAGTGAAAGTTACCCTCACATGTTAAATAACAAATTAAAATTGGGAGGTATAAATTTCTGTAATGTGGTGATAATGTAACACACTAAATATTTAAAAACAAATGAAAAATCATGAAACTTTTTTTAATTAAATAGTTATATCTATCCCTTAAACATAATTTTGTCGATTATATGTTTTGAATTTAAAAAAATGGTCATCTACTATTGTGATCAATAAGTTTTTTGGAGTCTAATAGAACCAACCAATTTTTATGGTAAGTAGTAACATACACTTTTGAATAATAATATTAATAGTAATTTGAATAGTAATATAACCCTATGTAATAGTACATTGTATTATTATTTTATTTTCATATGGATTTTTGATAATGAAATATTTATAAATTTTTTAAGGTGCTTAATATTGAGTTATAATTTTGAAATGGTTAATTTTTTATAATTTGTGATTTTATTTAAAAATTAAACAAATATTTTTAGAAAATAATTTTAAAAAATGGAGTTTTCTTTTTCGACAGTACATTTCATAAAATGGTTAGGTTAATTTTTTGAGATTCTCTAAATTTCTAGAATTTTTTATGAATAATAAAATATTGTAAAATAACATATATTCAAATTAATAGTTAAATACACTACTTTTGACATTATGGCTAATGTAAGACCACTTTTTTCAAACTCAAATGATCTATTTGCTATTTTTTAAAAAATAATGAAGAATATTTATAGTTTTGGATGAGAATATTAAAATAATGATTAAAATAATGTATAATCCCTCCTCTCATCCACTATAAATACCACCCTTATTCCTCTCATCCACTCACACCTATCAAGCCTTCAACAATTGTCTATGTTCTGAAAAATACTCTCCCCAAGGATCATACCCACTTAAAGGACCTTATGGTATAACCAAAATTCCAAAACAAAAGGATTTAAGTGGGATATCATGATGAAGAAATCAAGAGGTAAGAGTCCTCTTCCTTTTTCTTGTGTTTTCCATTCCATTCCATTATTTTATTATAATCTCTTCCCATACACTAATACAAGTGGTATGAAATCACTCTAAACTTATATATTTTATATGTTATCATGATCATTTAAATAATTTCATCATCATTCTTCCACTCTTATCCCACTTATTATAAAGGTAAAAAACAATATCCTTGAAATACCGATTTACCAAAATCATGGATGATGTGTCTTAAATTTCCATTACATACATCAAAGATAATCAGAAAACCAATTAAATTGTTGAAATAGAATGTAAATTTTATTATTTAACCTATTTTATGTTCTGTAATTAACTTATATGCATGAAATTATTTTATTTAATGAAACAATTTCATGATTATCGAGGAACCACTAAAAAAGATATAGACATATATCATTAAGGTTATCTAAAGATTCATCATCATATATGATAAAAAAAGGTATTCATGGTGTCATCAAATATTCTGGAAACATATAAATACTATTTAATTACACATTTGGAATTATATTTCCATATGAAAAGAAAATCAAATACAAACCATCCAGGATAATCGTGTAAAGAACGCTGCCAATACAATTGAAGGATCAAAATACTAATAATTAATAGTGAAATGATGTTATGAAATGATCATTTATGGTATTATAAACATGAAAATGTTTAGTTAATATATTAATAATAATATTTTTTCTATTATACACGAGGTTGAATCATATTTTTTGTAAGAAAAACATGAGGAAAGGTAATTCATAATCCAATTCTCATTCTTTGTGTTAACCTTCGTCTTCATTAATTGGGAATGATTAAGATCATTTTTTGAGGATTTTCTAGTTATATTATGTTGAAGTATTTTTATTTACAGTGTATACACGTATAATAAAGAATAAATTTATTTTCATATCAATTATATGATATTAGTATAGGAAATGTATTTCAAAATCCTCTTTTAAAATTCTGTTTTACAAAAAAAAGAATCTTTTTATGAAATTATTAATGTTCTATGATTTTGTTATTATTGTTGTGAATTATTTATGATGAATGTTGGGACCTATACATCCCTCCAATGGATTGGTTATGTGTATATTAAAGTTTATCTGTATGGTTACTGTAAGTGTAACTATGATGGTTTCACAAATATTATGGTTGCTGTGAGGGTTATAGTTTATAAGGTAGTTAAGAGGATACAAGATTATGTAATTAATTCCCCATGATACAATTATGGTTATATTTGTGTTCTATATGGTTTTTGGAAATATCATGGAAATGTCATCTTTCACCAAGTATGTTTATATGGGTGACAATTATGTCTTTTATAAAATTATTTCGTAAATTAAAAGTATTTATGGACTACTGGTTTTGTTTCATTTTTTATCTCTTACTATGATTTTGGTGATAATACCATGTTATTAAATTATTTTAATTGTTTATAAGGTCTTGTAAGAAATAGAAGGAATTAATGTCTAATTATATCGTTATTTTTCAAATAAAACATGATTTATATGAATATTATTATATTTTGAAAGAAATGGGATCTCTTTTTTGTGACATATGCTCGGTATAAACGCTGAATGTTTTGTATATGTTATATATCAATTATCTTAAACACTGAACAATAAAAGATCCTCAATTTGAAAGGAAGAATGTTTTGACTAAAATCCTAGATTATATAAGGTAATAAGGCTGGGACATTATAATAAGTCCTATAAAATAATGTTCTATATCTCAAAACACCTTTTTTACATTAAATTTTAGAATCAATCCCTTCATAAAAAAATATTTTTTTATGAATGAATGATCATACTAATATCTATTTTAGTTATCTATAAAATAGTTTATTAAACTAATAATTGATGTAATATATAAGAGGACTATACATCCACAACTTCTAGGTTAAATTTCATTTAATCATTAATTAATGTGTCATGTTTCAAACAAAACATGGTGAATAATGCATGATGATTTCAAAAAAAATCAAGAGATAAATATTTTTCTATCTATGGATGCTATCGAATTGTGAAGTAATTATCCTTGATCAATTTCATCCATCTTCTCTACCTCAATTTCAACTTGTCGTGATTGAATATATACATAAAAAAATAACGAAATATACTTTGAATTTTTCTTATATACAAATGATACATCCAGATAGTCAGTGTTAAAATGATAGAAAATAATTCCAAATCATTTTTTGATAATTTTTCTCATGTGGATTTAATTGATGTGAATAATATGAAATTACCCAGTAATTATTTATTAACAAAAAACCAATCCCTTTCAATGAATCAACATAATAGATGATGAAGTCACCATTTATATAGGGAAGGTCCTAAACTAGAGCAACCAAAAATAATTTATTTAGTTTTATAAATCAATCCCCACATTCTTTTGAAAAGATAAATTTTACTCCCATTCATGTTAACATAGTCAATGGGATAGAATATAGGGAAGTGTTTTCATCAATTCACTACTAGTAACCAAAAAGTTTTTTAAAATTAAAAACCATATTGACATTTTTCTGACATTGACATTGTTCAACAACCTGAGTTTTATTGAGGTCATCACTAATGCTATTTTTTGAAAAAAATATTCATCTAATGATATTTATTATAATTATAATTATAATTTTTTAAATATTATTTGGTGTTTTTTTCCATTAATGATTTAAAACTAATCATTTAGTATATTTATGGTCCCTCGTGGATTATAGAATATTCAAATATAACATCATTAAAAACAACTAGAACATATCATAAAACTCATGTAATGCAATATAAATTTCATAATTAAATATATATGGTGAATTATACAACCAAAAGATATAAAATATAAATTCTTAATACCCATATCAAGTGTAAAATATAATCATCAAAATATCTAATTATAGTTTCAACATATGGTAACATGTCCTTTGATCAATCTTTAAAATGTATTTATTCTCACAAAAGATGGTCAAACAAATCATTGATAAGTGGGAAAGTATAATTTTCATTAATAATAATTTTATTCAATCATCTAGAACAACTTTTAATCCACATAGAACAATATTTTTTAAAAAAAAATCACCCAAAGGTGAAGAAAATTTATGTATAAAACTATTAACTAAAAAATAATTCAATATCTTATTCAATTTGAAATTTTATACATTTACCATTTGATATGGTTTTTATGAAATTTTATTATCATCATGAACTATGTATTTAGTAATTTTAACCAATAAATAAGTAATAAACCTAGGGAAAATCAAGAAAAAATGTTCATATATTCATTATCTATTAGAACAACACTAATTTGATCAATTTATTTATTTCCCAAAACCTAATAAATTTAACACTAAAGACAATCTCTAATTAATTTATCATATTCTTGGTGGTTTATCAACATTATACAATCATTGAAAAAAAAATCATGGCTCAAAAAACTATATTGTCTTGTTAATATTAAATCCAATACATACTCAAAATAATACTAAAAATTACCATGTGATGATCAAAAATATTTATAAGAAATAACATCCCACTAATAAAATTGTTATATTAAAATATATCTTGGTTTCTTTAATATTAACCATAGGAATTGTCACAATATTTTCTATATTATAAAGATGATTTGATATTCCAAATTTACTTATAAATTTCTAAACAATTAAGCAGTTTGTAGATCCAAGGTAAAACATGGTATTAAAATTATTTGAAGAAAACAAAATGAACTTGTTACCACTTATTTTGATGGACAAAAAACAACTATAAAATAAGAAAAATAATTTTCGTCACCCTTCTACATTTGATCTTGATGATTTCCACACAATGTGATTAATTTTAAGATATATTATCATAATTTCCCAACGTATATAAATTATGTGACGTCATGTTTTTCTTTTTTATATATTACCCCATTATTTGATTCTTTATAACAGTTTTCATTTCAGTCCCATGATATAGGACCTAACATTTCACACTAGTAACACATTATAGAACCTATTACATATTCCTTTAAATATCTTTTACCACAATTGGAATAGTTTACTGGGCTTCTTAAATAATTCATCACTCGTTACCTATCCATTTCTTGGAATATTAACTATTTTTACTCTTGTCATTTCGAGGAAGATATGTGTTGGAAAAATCAATCTCAACATTTCAGAAAACAAAATTCCATATAAATGTCAAATTATTATACTACTAATTATATTTTTAATCATGTTTTAAAATGAATGAAAAAATATTAATTTTATATCATTTTCATTATCAAAATCGGGTATGAATCTAGTTAGTCTTTTAAAATTGGCTTCATATGCAACCTTATAGTCTTCATAAATCTACCTCAGTTATATTAATTGATTAATTATTTTGAGTCAAGAAACTTTTGGACTATATTTCTCTAGTAAAATATTTATAAATGAATCGCATTCTATAACATCAAGATTATCTTTCACACTAGTATTATTAACCATATAAATTTATCAATTACATTCAAATTAAAAATGATAAACAAAAAATGTGACCATTTGACATTTAAAAAAATAAATGGATTAAAATATATTCTCTTTGTCATTTTTATATCCATTAGAAAAAACTAGTTAAAAATATCAACTGAATTCTGTAAGATGTTGCCTCATAAAATGATCAATTATCTTAATTTTTATTTTTGGTTGAATTGGATTCATTTTAGGATGGATTCCATCACCATTTATAACCTGTGTGAGCATATCCATCACCAGAAATAAGAATTGATCCATTCTAATTATAAAAATTCTATATTTCTTATATAAGATGATATAATCCCCTAGTACCCTACTTCTAAATCATCTGTGATTCTTCAATATAAACCAATTCTAATAAAAATAGTATAGAAAATGAATCAAGAAAATCATCAAAATATATATTAGCATAACCATTATGTAAAATCATTTGTGGGTATTCTATTATAAGTTTTCTAACTCCTAGATTTAACAAAACCCTTCTCTAATACTAAATATTTATAATTGGCCTTATACATTACAGAATCTAGTTTTTTGAGAAATGATTTCATATTATTTAATTCCCATGGATATTTTAAGTTTATAGTTTAAGATATTTTATTCATAAGTCTAAAATTTAAATCCAAATATATAAAAATTTGTAACACAAAAATAGTTTCCGTGATTTAATAATATAAAACATTTACAATTAATCATGATTAATTTTCATGAAAAAAACATAATGAATTACATAATAATTTCTTCATTATTCTATATAATCAATAAATCCTATGAAAATCATGTTAAAATGTGGGATTAAAAAAACATAGAAAGAGATATAATAAGAAGAAATCCATTATATAAGTGGGAAACATTAAAACGAGATAAAATATTTGCATTATCGCAGTTATATTTGAGAATATAAAATAAATCATATCCCCATGAAAATAAAACCTAACTTTTAATCTATTAATAAAATTAAATTTCATAGAACGTGAATAAGCATCCCTTTTGATAACATATAACATTATATTAATTTCTCATGATAAAAAAAAGTATTTAGTTAAATAAATGAGATAAACCCACTGAGTATGTTATTTATGATTGTCCATTAAGTCCAAGAACATTACCCAATGCATTAGAGAACTAACTAGGAGCACTCACCGTTTATGATTTATTAGGCTCAGCATGTCCTAAATTGGAGAAAAACATATAAACTATATTGGGCCCACCCATAGGGTATATGGGGCTCAACACAACATATACATAATACAGGGGTCATCCATTTAATATATATATTTTAATTACAGTAAAAAACAATTAATTATTGAACCTTTTCAACAAAAATTCTTTGAAAATTATTTTAAATCCATAAAAATCGATATAGATATTAAAATAAACATTTATATTAAAAACCCAATGACAATACAGAAATTTCGAGAACAAGGGAATATGGAATTTTCTTTGAAGAATAATGAATGATTGTATAGGAAGAAAAAATTTAAATAATGTTTACAACTATGGGAATATTAATTGATTATATATTCAATAAAATATAAAATTATATTTAATTCTTTATATAAATAAATTAAATCCATTAATATATTCATTTTCAATTCTTCTTACGAATTTCAATGAAATACATTTTTTAAAATCCAAAAAGTTTACACATATTTAAGAAACCATTTTCATTGAAATTTAATATTAAAAAATACAATGGAATCATAAAATATCTATGTTTCATGATGGTGTGATGTTCTATTCATTTGGTAATTTGAAAATCGTACATTCCTTTTGAGCATTGTAAAAAAAGTCTAACAAGGAATTTTAAAATTATTTTCAAAAGGTAGTCCATTTCCTTTTTTATCTCTCATCACCTATATTCATTATAATCTTGAATAAAAAAACTATTGATAATTTAATATGCAATTAATATCATTTTATAAGTTATTATTTCCGTTATTTAATTTAATACGATATTATATTAAATATTTTAATCAATAAAATTCACGTCGGGTGTCTTGATGATATTCATCTCTTATATCTGAATGAAATTTGGTTGGTTTACTATATTCAATGTTCTCATCATTAAAAATCATATAGACTAATTATCATGAAGTAATTATTATTAATATACATAAATTATTCTTTTAAAATAGACCATTAAATATGGTTATGAAAAATTAACTATATTACAATCTTAGAGACGTTAGGTCGTACATACACGTAAGTAACTATTCCATTTTACGAATATCATTATAGAAAATTGTATGTATTATTTTACCGTTTAGGAATGATAATAATAAATTAAATACTATTTTAATATTTTATGTATAAAAATATAAATATAAACATAAATATATATATATCATCCACGTAATTTGATGGTGAAAAATGGATCTCATCACGTGATTGAGGAGGTAGTCAATATGTACTCAAGAATGATATTATCATTTTCTAATGAATGAAAATTTAAGAAGGTAAATTAATATTCTATTTTTAAAATGACATATATTTAAAAAATATTATATATATTAATTGATTTCATAATAATAATCCATCCATGATAGATGGTGAAAGAAAAATATTTACATCGGTTTGATAGGAGGCAATCTAATGTACACACAAATTATGGTTCCATTCCTATTATTAATCATAAAGAGATTTATATTTGTAATGATATTAATATAATCACATATATTATATATAGTAAATTTTATTTATAGTATTATCTTGATTCATGAATATTTTATGGAGGGGGAAGAAGAAATGAAATAGAAATGCTCACTTAAGAAGGATGCATCTTCTTCGACCAAATTCTATTAAATAACACATTAATACCACAAATGATAATGTTTTGACTAAAATAAGTACTCTAGAATGAATGTGTGGATTTTATAAATGGATTTAGGTAGGTATTGGAAACAAAAAATGGGATTTATGTTTGATGTAATGAGAATAAGGGATTCACTTTAATAAAAAAAGGTGTGGGGAACTCATGGAAATGTTAAAATATAAAATTAATATAAATTAATATTAAACTATAAAGAGATCTAAACAGACTAATATGTAATATTGTTTCTAATGCGCCTAATTAACTAATAATATAATTTTTTACATAGTTAGGTCACATTTTTACCATAATCATTTGGATTTAATCCCTTGTTATCCCCTTCTACTATTATCATGAAAACCCTAATTTTTACACTTTGGTGGTTAATATTGTTACAATCAATGAAAAAAGTCCCATAAATTGTTCATGGATGATATAATAAAACATATACTAATCAGTTGGTTAAATATGATATTTTTTTTGGAATTTATTACACTTTAATATAATATTATTTATTATAATTTATCATCAATGTTAAATTTTAAAACAAATCATTACATTGATTATAATAACATCAAGAAAGAAAAAAGAATCTCTAAAAATAATTTATTATATACATAAAATGAAATCGTAATTTATAAAATTAATTTATTATAATTTTATTTAACATTTTTCTAGTTTTGATTATTTTAATTTGATTTATTATATTTTCCTATTTTTAAATAATTACTCAATCAGCATTGTGTAATTCATTATGGTATTTATTTTTTTACTAAAAAGTTATAATATAGAATTTTTATGAGAATAAATATATAAAATTTAAAAAAAAAATTATAAAAAAAATATATCATATTTTCTCATGTTAAAAATAATATAGTTTTTAATAATTAGATAGTGGCATTTTTTTCTTTTCATTAAATAAAATATAATCATGTCCAAGTTACCAAAACATGAAATTTAAATGAATATTAGATGAGTATGAATGAAATATTATCATTCATGATACAAAATGAATGTGTTATTACAATTTTACAATCCATTTCAATTTATATTTTACATTAGTTACACAATATTCCCTTTAAAATAGTAAAAAACGTTACTACAATTTCTATTAATATTAAATAAAAAAAGTAAAATATTAAAAAAATTAATAAAAACTAATTCAAAATACATAATCCATTATAAAAATTTCAAAGAACAAAAAATTTATAAATTGATTTTAAATCGGTCTGGTAAAATATAATAAAAAATGCATTTTCTAAAAAATAAAATTTTATAAAATATTTTTTTAAATAAAATCATGTCTAAAATGTGTTTCCATGAAAATAAATATTCCATGTTAATGTAATAATAACTTATTAATTTTTAATCTAATCCAAAATATAATTTGACCATATAAATAATTTAAATAAAGAAATGGTTTTCTATAAAAAACAATATTAGTCACTATTCGTTGAAAAATAAATATATTTTTAGAATTTTCCAAATTACAACCTTAATTAATTTTTAGTTGATGAATTTATAAATTTAATTAATTAATTATAATTTAAATAATATTTTTGTAATGAAATATTTAATTATATGATTTCAAAAAATAAGTACAATAATGTTATTTCTTTTTTTAATTTCATAATTTATTTATAATGAATATAACGATCCAATTAAAGAATACGAAAATGAAAATAATTTATTGTATTATTATCTTATATTTTAAAAACACCAAACATATATCATTATATAAAATGTATTTTTCTCCCAATATGTGATAAAAAATCAACGATATGAGGTAAAGGTTACATGTGTCAAATATTGATGTAATTCAAGGCTCTATAATTAATGAAAGGTCTCATTGATCCATATTTCCTTTTAGAAAATATTACAGGATCATGAAATTGGGAATTTATTCTATGAGTGAAAACTTCATCTAGAAAATCCTTTATTTTATTTTTCAATTTTAAAATTTCTCCATGATTCATTCAACAATGGGATTTTCTAATATGCTTAACTTCAGGTACTAAGTCAATAGTAAACATAACCTATCAATTAGATATAAGAAATAGAAAATTACTAGGGAAAACATCCATATATTCATTAACTACTTAGAAATAATTTATATTAATAGTTTTGTTCTTTTCAACAAATCCATTTAGGTTACTTTTACTTACATTAATAATAAATAAATTAAATTTAATATATGTTAACAATCATATGACATCATCGAACTAAACATTCTTTGAATTTAAAACTATCTTGGCATGATAATGTAAAATCCAATAAATAGCAAAACTAATATAAAACACTACCATGGGTAGTTCAAAATAATGTATTGGAAATCCTATACCAATAATAATAATTGAAATATTCCATTAAATCAAGGTTAATTTAATATTTCAATTTTAGTGCTCACAAAAATTTATATCATAATTTTATGTGGCATTACTCCCAATATATATATAAACTATTTAGAAATAAAATTATGTGACTATATATAGTTAAATAGGATATTAGAATAATTTGAATGAATATGTAACACACCATTCAAGATTTCATTTGATATCCAAAAATCAAATGTAGTAGTAGAAAAATACTTTGACCCACCATTTTTCTTTGAATCATCCTGTATTTTCACATATGTTATTAAAAACATGCACACATTATGAAAAACATTACAACTCATTTCTATTATGTAATATTTATTTCATATTATCATTATTATTTTGATCATTTTTCTATTTTTTCATGATCCATATTCCCAATTATGATACATTATAATTGTAAGGACATGAACCATTTCTTCTAGAGCTAGTGCCTTTTTTATTACAGTTTAATATAAATAAAAATGTTAATCCTAAAGTACCAATTAGTTTAGTATTTTTTTCAAAAAAGATACATAAATAAGTTCAACATTACATATTGAAAGGAAAACACAACTAATTTATTCCATTAGAAACATATACCCTCCTAGATTATGGATGTAAATCAATCATAACTTACTTCTTCATAAACTGGAAAAATGAAACATAATAAAGAAGTGAGATCAAATTCAAAGTAAGAGTATGCAATACAAAAGAAGATTACATAAACATAAACATTATTCATAGTGAATAATTGAAAACACGTGAATTTACAAGTAATAAACATGAACACATTATGACAATAATATGAGATGAGTACATAATTTAATAATAAAACATAATCATGGGTATTATACAACCCCAATAAACTCGTGAAATTTTAATTAATAGCTTAAAAATGAGGGAAGTTCATGTGACAAACATTCCTAAACAGTTTTTCAAGGCCTCGACCAAGATTTCTAAAAAATGATTGGGGCCTCATCCAAAACCAAATATCGAAATGGGAAAGGCCTCGACCAATTCCATGTCTATTTGTATCATGAAACATACAGATGCACCGAGGGGCTATAGTAGGCCCCACCCATCACATAATAATTCCAATTCATTCCTTATGTGATCAAGGAAAATGATAAGAAACATATACATTCAGATTGAATCTAACATAAGAAATGTATCTAACATTCCCCAATCATTATACATAAACACAAACCATTAAAAGTAATATGGTGAATCGTTTTAGGACATCACATCTACAGTAAAACTAGTCATAGACCTTCAAAATAAATACAGTATAATAAATAAAAAATTATTAATCCCAATTATACATAATAATCAACAAGACTGTTGAAATATTATAAAATACTCTAATAATACAATTAATTAATTCTTGAGAAAAATACACTTTTATTTTGAAAAGTATAGTTATTTTGAAAATATCATTTTATAATACCATAAGTTAAGCCATAAAGTATTTTAATAATAAAATTAGTGATTTTATATTGATAATGGTTTCCAAAAACATAATATATAGTTCCCTTGAAAATATGTATGAATTTGAGAAATTTCCTTAAGACATTCATGCATGTCGGAAATAATTTTCAATGTTCAATTTGAAACATGTACCTCCCCAAAAAATAATGAAGGGTTACATTTGGTTAATATATATAGAACACTCAAAAATAATTATGAGTATTACATATTAATATGCATGAATTATATTGAGTTAATTATACAATAAGAGTAACCTGAATGAAAATGAAGGTTCTGGTGAAAAAACCATTACCTTAAGTCCGAATGTATTCTCCTATTGAACATAAGGTCCTGGAATATGACATTAGACTTATTAATAGATTATTTTAGAAGATATTAGACTTGTATTTAGTTTTTTATAATTATTCATAGTTCATTTATACCCTTTTGGATTAGTTATTATATTTAATTTCATCATTCTGGAGTGTTTGTTTTCTTTATTTTCATAATCGGTTCACTTTTTCATAAATAATGGAGTTCATGTGGAATTGATGCAAATATACAAGGTTGAAATTGAATATTATTTATGATCATATATAATTTCAAATGTTAATTTATACAATTTGGTTTCAGGGAAAGAAGATTAATATTGAGATTAATTATTTATGACATTCAATTAGATTTTTTGCAGTATTATTATTTTTAGGAACTAATTTTGTCATACAATTTAATAATATTTACATATACTGGTTTCTGAATATTAAATAAATTAAAATAAATATATTATAGTTTGGTGGAACCATCATGATTGTTTCATGACTAGTGATGAAGGATAATTGGAAGAATGAAACTTCGTTGTCCACGATGGTTATAAATTGGAACCTCATGGTCGTTGATTTTGTTTATAAAATAAAAAAGAGAGAGAGAGAGAGTAACGATATTGATGATGGTACTTACATTTACAGGATACAATTACATTATATATATGATAATGGATTTATCATGGTAATTTGGATATATGAGTTGTTGAGAGTTTAATAAAAGAGGATAAATTGAAATGAAACTAAATTCAAAAGAATGGTGCTTTACCTCTTGAAATAACCTCTTTACGGACCTCCTTAATGGATGATATTATGATCTTTTTCAAAGACCAAGAGCTTCTTGGATGTGGGGAGTGACTAAATATGGTTATTTGGGTATAAAATTGAGGCGATTCATTGAATATAAGAGTGAAGTGAAGAGGGGGTGAGGGGGGGGGGTATTATTGTGGATTAGAGGAGGGTTTTTATAATTCATTAATCATTAGTCTATTAATTTCCCACAAGAGAAGAAATTGTGATTATTCCATAAAAAATAAAATTAATAAATTCACTTTACCTTGATCCAAGTTGGATTACATCACTTATGTGGTCTTAAATAGTGTATTTAACTCATAATTTGTATACACTGTATTTTACTAAATTTCACTATTCATCAAACATTTGAGTATTTCAAAAAAATACCAAAAATTCACCCTAACCAATTTTCTAAGTGTTGACTCAAAAAATGAATTTCATTTTATAAAAATTATTTCCTAAATAATAATAATTTAATATTAAATAAAAATCTTAATTAATTCTAAAAAACAGCTTTAAAACATTTATTTACATATTCTAATACAAATGTATATCATACTTCCCAATGAATATTATTTAAATAATTTCATTGGAAAAGATACTATTAATTATGATATATCAATATTGGTAAGGGTATGTTAATATTCACAAGGGTAGGTTAATATTCCCCAAAAATTATGTTTTTCTTATTGGACTCTAAATAACTTACTAATCACAACCGTGTATGTCAGATTTCAAAAATTCACATCACAAAAGTGAAAAAATAATTTTAAAGGTATCATAGCACATATTAGCTCATTTTTTAGTGATTTCATGTGATTTTGAAATATATATATATATTTTTTTGTAATTAAATTGTAAAAATATTGGGGTGTTACTTTCTCCCCTCCTTATAAAAAAATTTTCATTGAAATTCACAAAATGTTACCTAAAAACATTTGCCGATGTCTTCAATATAAGAACCTCAGGCTCCCATGTTGCTTCCTCCATATTTTGGATCCTGAAAAGAACTATTACAATACGATTCATCTGAATTTTTCAATTCTTTTTATCTGGTTCCATGAATCTTGAGAGGCACTTGATAATAAGACATATCGGGCTCCAGTTTGTTTTTTTCATAGGAGAATTCATTTTTTGGGTCTGGCATGTATTTCCATAAAATTGATAGATGGAACACATTGTGAACTTTTGAGAGACATGGAAGAATTTATTAACGGTAATCTACGATTCAATTAGATCCAAATTTTCAAAATGTCTAGTGTACCTATGACTTAATTTTCACTTCTTACCAAATCTTATAATACCCTTCTATAAAGAGACCATTATGAAAACATGATCTCTTACATTGAATTAAAAATACTTTCTTCATTTATCCACATAGATCATTTTCCTAATTTGTGCTATTTTGATATGGGTTTGGATAATCTTCACTTTTTTTACAGTTTTATTAACATATTTTTGGCCTATGAGCTTTCTTTCACCAAAATCATCCCAACAAGATGGTGTAAAACATCTATTTCTATATAATGATTTATATGGTGGCATATGAATACTGGAATATAAGCTTTTTTATTGGAATATTTTATTAGATATAAATAATGACCCCAAAAACCTTGAAGGTCAATGAACAAGACCTCAGCATGTTTTCTAAAGTCTGAATAGTCTTTTATGATTGTCCATCAGTTTGTGAGTGGTAAGCATAGCTAAAATGAATATCAGTATCTAGAGCTTTATAAATACTTTTCCATACTTTTTATATAAAATAGGGATCATTATCATAATCAATTGATAAAGATATACCATTATTTATTACAAATTCATTAATATATAGTCTTAATAAATCTTCAAGTTGTAAATAATCTCATTTTGCAAGAAAATATGAGGATTTTGGAAGATGGTCAATGATGAAACCTTTTGCATCATTATTTCATGGAGAATTTGGTATCCCAATTACATTGTCCATAATAATATCATCTAATTTCCACATAGCTATAAGAAGGGTTTTCCTGACACTTCTTGGATGTTGTCTTACAAACTCCACATGTTGACAAACCAAACATCTTGACACATAATCTGCAATATCCCTCTTCATGTTTTCACACCAAATATGTTCCACTAGATACGTATACATATTTTTTTTCCCTAAAGTGAATTGAGAAATTTGAGCTATAATCATCAACAAATACTTCCCTATATAGATCAAGAAAAGTGGGACCAAAACACCACATTCCTATTATCAAAATTACACATTCATATATTAACTCAATCAACTTCCCATCATTAAAATATTTAATTTTATATTCACACTCTTCCTAATCATCCTGAGAACTTTTACTTATTTATAGTAAAGAAGGTTTGAAATCCATTTGAAAAAATTAATGATGTGTTTATTTCCTTGATAATTCCTATATAAATATTTACTCGATCCACAAACAAAGGATCCCTTTAAAATATCAACATGTTCAGAATTCCATGGTTCTTTCTACTCAAAGCGTATACCACCTTATCTTCCATTAATGGATGGTAGTTTATAGTATAATATTAATGCTTGAGTTGTTAGTTCCATCTTCATTACCTCATTTGAGATCTTTATTTGAGAATATATACTTCAAACTATTATGACAGGTATATTTCACACATTTATTCGCCATAGAGGTAATGTAATCAAATATTTCGAGCAATGATTACCGCTAGATACTCAAGATCATGAGATGTATTGTTTTTTTTTGGAAATTTTAGCTACCTAGATATATATGAAATAATACTATTATTTTACATAATTACACTTCCATGTCCTTTCACTGATACATCGATAAAGATCACAAAATCATCACTCCATGATGGTAGAGTTAATATTGGGGAATTCACAAATATTTCTATTGAATTCTATAAAACATTATTCACATTAAATTTTCCATACAATATTAACCCATTTATGTATAATATATGTCATTGGATTGGATAAACATGTGATGTTCTGAAGAGAATTAGGATAATAACCTGCTAAACCAATAAAACAACTTACCTCAGTTAGGTTTAGTGGATTAAGACATTCTTGCAAAGCCTTGGTCTTCGTAGGATCTACAGATATTTCATACTTTGAGACAATGTGGCCCAAAATGGAATTTTATGAGAACATATAATCACATTTTCTAAAATTCCGAAATAATTTATTTTTTATAAGAGTCTTCATAATAGTGTGCAAGTGATTTTCATTATCTTCATATCTTTTAGAGTATACAAAAATATCATCAACAAACACCACTAAAAATTCATCAATATATTCCATGAAAACTATATTCATTAGATAGATGAAAATAGATGGTGCATTACTTAGTCCAAAGGGAATTACTATTAACTCAAAATTCCCATAACTGGTTCGGAATGATGATTTTGGAATGTCTCCCTTCCTTAAAATAAAGTAATGATATCTAGATCAAAGATCAATCTTCAAAAATATTGGGCACCATGAAATTGATAAAATAAAACCTCAATGCAAGGTGGTGGATATTTATCATTACTGTTATAGAATTTCTCTCCTTATATTCAATCCACTACCTCATATACCCATCAATCTTATTAACCAAATAAACAGGGGCTCCCCATGGAAAACACTTGGGTGAATAAATACTTTATCACTCAATTCCTATAGTAGTTTCTTTAGTTAAACTAATTACACAATGTCCATTCTATAGGGAGTCTTTGACATAGACCATGGAACCGAAATTAAGTCAATAGAAAACAATATGTACATACTATATTAGAACATTCTTATCCTCACACATAGTTATTGTATGACATTCTTCCCCAATAATTGAATTCAGTAGAGCTACCATGGGTGGATATAGAAGAGAATTATATGGAGAGGTTTCTTCTCTAATGATAAGGGATTATACACCATTCTAAAAAATTGTTACTACCTTATTCTGGAAATAGATATTCAAGTCATATTTTGATAACCAATTCATACTGATATTTATATCATAGAAAATTATTGGTATTATGAAAAGGATAGAAACTAAAGAATGTTTATGTGTCATGAGGGGTACTGATCGACACACCTTTGTTATAATGATTCAATAACTATGAGTTTTGACTGATAACTCCATTATTTAATCAAATTGTGCATGTCTAATATTCTAGGAAAACCGGGATGATATAAATGAATGTGATGATTCAGAATCAAATAAATCATTGTCTATATTTGATGAAATGAGTAATGTACCTTTCACCACTTCATTAAGAACTTCATACTCTGTTGTTGTGACCACATAAGTTTGTCCCTTCCCCCTTGGCCTTTTGTTTACCAGGTTTACTAAAAACTTTAGATAATCATTATCATAGTGTCTCAAATACCTATAATTATAGAATTGAACATTAATATATATTTTCTTACCCTTACAATCACTATCAAGATGTATTTTCTACCCACATTTTTTAGCATACTCTATTTCCCTTTAAGCATACATCTGGGTGATTCCTTCCACTATTATCACAGGGTGGAAATTCAACTATTCCCTTCTTCCATGTTTCCTTATATACTTTCTGAGTGTTTTTATCACCCCTATTCTACTCTTTATTTTTCTTAAAATAATAAGACAAAGATAATTACATTTCTATCTTGATAGAACATGAAACTATATCCTCATATGATAAAAAAAACTTTGGGATACTAGTGCCCACTTGAGGAATGGATTTAGGCTATCAAATAATCGATAAATTCTGTTCCTTAGATTTCATATATAGTATATAGAATATCTTACTAAGATGGAAGAGTTAGGATTATATTTGGAAACATTCTTATGTTCCTTTTACTTCAAATTCAGAAATTTCCTTTCCATATCCGCTCAGTGTTCCCGAGGAAGTAATTTCTCTAAGAATATTTCTTTAATGTACGTCCATTCCATCTCTTTTGTATCTTCCTCCTCCTTTGTGTTTGGGATTAATAACCACCAGTGATCCATATCTCCCAATAGATGATAAACTTCCATGATGACCTTCTCTTTTTTGATACATCCAAAAGCGAGAAATATCATCTCTAGGGAACTTATCCATTGTTTAGTTATAAATGGGTTTGTAGTCCTATTAAATGATGGAGTTGGTTGTAACATAAATCTATCTGAAATAGATCCTCCATGTGGTGGATCCAAAGGCTCTATGTGGGTAAAGTTATTATTCACAACCGAGTAAGTTGTCCCAATATAGTTATAAGTTTCTCAGCACCAGTCACAACACCAAGTCCATCATAATTATCTTTAATCGGAGGGGAATCCCTACATGGTAAATGCACATTCATGATTTCCATTCTCTCCCCCATGCTCCATTTCTAAATAAAGGCATGCACTAGACTAGGATATGAATCCCAAGGTATATTCCCAATGTAGAAAAATACATAGCATAAATTAAAATTCTATACATATCTAATCTCTTAATCATAATCATGGTTTCATTGAGGAAAAATTTACATTTAAATCCTTCATAATAGCTTGTAAAGAAAATGTGAATTATACTAATCATATCCCCCAAGAGTTTCAATAGAAAGTGTAGAGTAAGGCTCATTGTCATATACTAGGAAACCCTAGGTCATGCCCAAAACACCTTGTCACTGTTATTACTCCTAGGTACATTGGTGTTCGAGCCACCTCAACCTATTTATATCCAAACAGGGATGTATTTACTGAATGATCCACATAATATATTCTTTACCATGATTCCAGGACATTCTTGTATTTTGGAAATAAAATATTATCTTAGGGATTTGTTTTCTAATCTAAATTTTCTAATATAGTATCCATTTTTAGACAAACTTCCAATGATACCTATTATAAAGTCCTGACCCCAATCACCAAGTGTTGGTTCCTTATTTTATTACCTAGCATATAAACAAAGAATATGATTCTTGAAAGACAACGTTGTTTAGTAGATTGTGGAGAGAGGATAAATAAATAATTTCAACATTACATCTTCAAAGTAAAACAACTCTAATTTATTCCATTAGAACCATCCATGCTCCAAAATTATGACTACAAATCCCTCATAATGTTTTTGAAAATATCCTAGGAAAATTAATCATAAGAAATTGGTGAGATAGAATTGTAACAACCCGAGATTTTATGAGAATTATTATTTTTAATTTCATTTATGTATGGTGTTATACACTACACAAAAATTATCTTG
This sequence comes from Viscum album, assembly GCA_963277665.1. Lineage (NCBI taxonomy): Eukaryota > Viridiplantae > Streptophyta > Magnoliopsida > Santalales > Viscaceae > Viscum > Viscum album. The sequence goes on from OY728158.1 coordinate 780,848,611, forward strand.
TTCTATACGCAACACCATATTAGCTTTCAGTATACGCAATACTATTGTTGGCTCGAGTTACATACAATTTCAAGTTCGTTTTGTTGAATTAATTCTATTCAACATTAAGTATAGATTTTGTTTAATGTACAAATAATGATTATGTTATACGAAACAATGAATGGATCTTTCACTACATGCAGCCTTGACATGGCTTTCATTACACACAATCAAGACCTTCCTCGATAGCGTGTGTATTACGCAATACTGAGTTCCACTAAACGAGATATAATTGTAATATTATTATGAACTAGTCGTTATGAATTGTAATACCCATTTTTTGAAATTTTATAAATTTTATATTTTAAAATGGACTTCATTTTTGGATTCTGAATATCGAAATTAGCCTAGGGTGAATTTTTGGTATTTTTCTGAAAACATTCAATTTTGGATTAATAGTGAAAACACTTGATTACTATTTAAAAACCGAATTTTTATTTAAATAATTATTTATTTTATCAAATTTATTTTAGGTCAAAATTGATACATATTACCTATATAAGTTCAATGTAATTCATTAGAGTCATTTTATAATAATTTTAGATATATGAAAATTTTATTCAACTTTTCACCGCCTTTTACCCACCTCCTATGAGCTTTTTTCAAATTTACATAAAACATAATATTACCACTTCTATGAGTGAAATTTTGAAAATCCATGAGACACAGTTAATATAAAGGAGTAAAATGTGGTTCAATAAGATAAAAATAATTTTTGTTGAATAGTAACTTTTTACTTTTATTTACTATAGTTAAAAGTAAATAGGGAAATTGAGGGTAAAAATGATATTATTATTACCCTAACACATGTTATAATTGTACTGGATAAGTTTAATTCGACCAAAAACAACCATAGGAATAAAACATTACCCTTTAGGGCTACTTGGATTAGATTAGGACACTTATTATTATTTTATTTAAAGAAGTGTTAAAATAGTTAAAATCAATGTTTAATAACCAAAACATTTTTAATAAAGGGTTATACATAAGATAAATACCACTTTAAATATTAATTAGTAAGATAAAATAGATTTCCTACATAATGGTATTTTATTTATAATTTTTAGACTTTAAATAATTTAATTTATTTATGACATAATGATAATGCGGTAATTACCTTATTAATGAAATATTAACATAGTTGATATTATAAGTACCCAAATAAATTTAATTTGAGACTTTTTATGAATTACACTAATTTTATTGGTTAATATGACATGATTTTATTTATTTATTTAACTTTTTTCGAACTAGTCATGCTGTTATGATTTTCACAAAAATAAATTACCAAATAGTGTCTAAATTGACATAAAATAGTTTTTAAAACAAATATTATATTATTAATTGTTATTTTATTCCTAAAAATCAATGGTTCGGCCAAATGACATATATAGGGACATATATATATATTTAATGAACCACTTGGGGTTTGTTTGGCTTTTTATAGTAATTTTATTAACAGTATAGTGTAAGAAAACAAATAGACACAGTAAAAGTTAAATTATTTAACTTAGAGTAAAATCTAAATGATAAGGATAAAATAGTAACCTAAACTTGTATAAAACCTATTGGTTGAACGGATTTCGACCCATACCCACCTTAGATTTGAAATAAATCAATTTGGATCTATTAAAAACCGAATATTACTTTATTATAAAATAATATTTTAAGTTTTCCTAAGGTGCCCCTCTCCTCCCTTTTAAAAATGGACCCCCTTCCCTTTTCTCTACACACCCTTTGGATCCTTGAAGCACAGCCAACCCCTGACAATTACTCTTCTCAACCTCTATAGTAATATCATAATGGTTCTGGTCTTTTCAAAAGTCCAACTCTAGTGCCCTAAGAAGAAGTTTAAAGGAGGTGCGTCGAGGAAGAGGTAATCTCTTCTACCGTCTCTTTCAAGTTTTTTCCTCTTCTACTTCATCGTCTTTATTTGTATAATTATAATGTAATAACATAAGTATTAATTATATACTGATATGTTATTATAAATATTTATCAACCCCATTTCACCTTCTATCCATCCTATAGAAAACTAAATCACTACGTTTGCGTACGTACGGAATACCGTCTCCACGCCGTGGTGTAATCTATTTTCCACCACCACCTTACCTGGATGGGTATAATTGTGTAAATAAATATATATATATAATTGATGTAAATTGATATTTATTCTGAAATATTATAGGTACACTTCAATAAAATTCCACGATCATGGGAATGATATCATCGCTCATGCGCATGATCGGACTATCGTCTCCACAAATGCGATGAGATTCATTTTCCATGATTAACAATTCAACTATGATTATAAAGTATATATAATAAATAATCATGAAAGATATTACATAATAATGATACTGTATTTATGTACATATATGTTTCATTTACTTAATACCATTTAATTCAATAAGGAAAAAAACAACATTCATGGGTACGCACGGCCTACCGTCTCCATGAATGGTGTATTTAATTCCATTTATCGATCTATCATAAATATTTATATACAGAATATAAATTATATATAAATCATGTTTTAAATTCTGGAATTATGTAAATCAGGATATAAGTAATAATATCAAGAACAACATGTTGAAACACGTACGATAAATGAAACGATTTTCCCCAAACCACTGCTTTAACATGGAATTGACAAATGAACAGATAATCTAATGTCATAGGTGAATCATATATGATATCATAAATATTATTATGGTTCTGTTACAAGTTAATAATATGTTTAAACACACTATACAAAAGTCTCGGACACATATGGAAGAAATTGGAAGTAAGGTAAGGGATTATTTTTCAATCTCATTTTTATCCGAGATTGCTTATACGTTAGTATTTACTAGAGCTATATTTTTCATCCATGTTAATAAAAATGTTTTTCATAAAGTGTTTAATATTATTCCATGTATTCTTTTAGTCATTTTTACCCCTCTTTGACTTTTACTTTGTGTTATGGAATGAATCTTTCTTTTGTTTACCATACGTAGAACTTTTTGACTTTTCCGAAAAAGTACAAGGGGAGTGTTTTTTTATACGGCATGAACGGATATTTACGGTTTCATAAAGCCTAATTATCACGAAGATTACTCTACAAGTTTTCATGTTTATTTTAAATAAAATCCTTTTCTTTTAAAAATGAGTGGAATTTTTTGGAAAGAAAATGATTTTGATGAAGAAAGGATATTTTCCTCAAGAATTCATTTCAAGTGTTTTATCAAAAGAATTTTCCATCTAAGATGACATTATTTCATATGTGTATATTTCAAGTATAATGTCTATATGATTTACGTAGTTTCAATTTTTTTATGATGAATTGACATAAATTTGTTTTATATGGATTATGTGATGATGGGATGATGTTTATGAAGCCCATTTTATTCTCTGGGTTATGATGAATTATTTATGTTTGTGTTGAAGCACAAGTAAGAATTATTTCATTATGAGATGGGTGAGACCAATATCTCCCTCCAATGCATTGGTAAAAGATTTATATGTCATGAGATAGACATGGCTGGAATGGTATGTTAATCTGGATCAGTGTTACATGACTGCAACGAGGAGTGAACTCGATTCCGAAAGAGACTTTGTCCACTAAGATGGTCTTGGCAGCATTGCTTTGGATACTATGGAAATCATATCATTTGCTTAATGGTTTTCCACAATTACATGTTTTCTTCCAATTCTATTTTATTATGATTTATGTTCCATTATGATATATGCCTTACATACTTCCAAGATTTATGTCTTTTCTCAAGATTTTGATTATTAGATTTTATGTTCAAGTTTTGTATTCAAATGTTTACGGATTGTTTTATGTTTTCTACATTTACCCTTACTAGGAATTTTAGATCCCCTTTTTATGTTTCTTTTTCCCAAGATTTAAAGAATGGTTTTAGGTATGAAAATAAAAGGGGAAGATCTTTATGGGAGATGTTGAATATCTTTCACCAAGATTAGAAGATTATATTCCGAGTTTCCAAAGACACTAAACTACTACGGTCCTTTGGTGTCTGTTTTTGTTATGTATTAAGTATTCTGTAAAAGTAATGTAATGTCCATGTACATCAATCTTTGGGTCTCTACAGTTGGTATTAGATGAAAGGTTTAGTTAAGCTCTGAAAACTAGGATGCAAAATATTTAGTGAAATCCCTAGAGATATTTTTAAGGTATGTCTAGGGATGTCCCTAAGGTTAAGTATACATATAGGTTAGAGTCCTAGAATTATGTTGAAGATCATGAATATCCTATGGTGAACCTAAGGTGTCATGGATTAAAGAATTTTTCATATCTTACACATCCCATAAGTTACATTTTATGATTATGTGGTTCCTCATTATTTTAAATGTTTCTTACACTATGGTTTCTGGTCTTAGTCAATGGGGGGGGATGAGAAGGAATTTAGTTAACATTGATTCCAATGGAAAAATTGGTGACTATGATCAATGAAATTATGTAACTCCTAGAGAGAAAGTTATTGTGATTATGCTGAATCATTATTCTCGATATATGATTAACATGGTGAACTTTAGTTGTATTCCTAAGTCATCAAATAAGAGGAAGATGGAATTTTATGCATGTTCTTATAGTGAGGAGAATAGAGAAAGGAAGATTGAGATTTATAAAGAAGGTAAGAAGATCCTTGAGGAATAACTCAAATGGAGAGGAAAATGATTTCTATATGGAGAAAAGGGTCATAGAGTGACAGACTATTATGGGGTCCAATTTCTTATCTAATGTGAATATGGGCATTACCCAACTCAATGAATTGACCTAAGAGGTTACTTCTAAATCAAGGAAGGACTTATTCCAAGAAAATTATTGAAGATGATGGATTGAAGTGTTTATGTATTGGTATTCATGAATAATGTTTTTGAGGTACTTTTATGGTATATTGGAATATATATGTATTAGTTTATTATGGTTTTCAATAATTATATGGTACTGGTAACCATGAAAAGTGATTCAAATATTTTGGAAATCATATTATATGCAAATAAATATGGGATAAGGAGATAATGAAATGTTTTTTAGTATTAATGATATCATGAATAATATAAGGAAAAAGTGATATCATGGTTTGAGTATATATAAATTTTGGGATTTTGGAATGTGGAAAGAGTTAACTTTCGACAACATTCATGTTTTCACTAATGTTCATTGGGTATTCAATTTTCAAGAGAATACATGATTAAGGTATTCACATGTTTGGAATGTGACCAACAGCAAGATATATCTTATGGGGGATAAATGATGGTAGTCACAATGTTGGTAGATGACCTTTCTAGTAGTCGTTTTTTTTATACTATGAGATTGGGCAAAATTATTTTCGATAATCCTAATGGTATTAATTCATTATGTTGGACATCAGATAGTATTGTTTAAGGCTAGAAATTTTTTATATTATTTCTAGAATGTTGTAATAGTATCATTCTAGAAAAAGGACAACCCGTATGATGGGTGACAACCCGTCGCGTCGAACAAGGTTGCGAGAATCGAACCCACAGCTGAAGTGCGACATACCTTTATCGCCTACCACTGGCCTACAAGAAGTCCCTGGTTAGTAGAAAATAGTATTATTAAACGATATGATAGATGAAGTATAAGTCTATTTATTGAGTCATATACGATTAATTTCACCATAGATGGACATATGTATATTTGATAAATTTTTCTAACCTTTTGTTTGAGACATATGGAATGACTCATCATTATATTCAATGATATAATAACACATCACAAATAAAATATTTAACATCATTTCATTAAGAGATGATGTGGAAAATTTTCAAGGCACGAACAACGGTTAAATTATACCGAAATAAAGTAAGTATTTTTTCTAATTCAAATTATTCAACTTTAGGGAAAAGATCTTGAAAACCAATAATGTTGTCCTAGTTCACTTATATCTGATGAATCAGATGGTACCTTAAATCATCACAAATTTATGGAATTGTGATTGTTGGATTTTTAATAGCCATGTTCTCTAAAACTCTCCATCAGAACATGATGGTTAGATTTTTCTTCCAAATCCATATTTTCACCTATTTTATCCTATGAGGAAACCCAGTGATTAGTTAATTTGGGTAACTATTACGTTTCATACATTAGTTTTTAAAGATAATTTTGGGTATTTGTTTTTATAATGTGGGTTTCTATTAAAGAAACTTTCAGGTAGTAAACCATTTATAACCCTGACGAATTTCGAGGGTGAAATTCATTTTAAGGGGGGTAGAATGTAACAACCCGAGATTTTATGAGAATTATTCTTTTTAATTTCATTTATGTATTGTGTTATAAACTACACCAAAATTAGATTGTTCTATACGCAACATCGTATTGCAGTATACACAACACTATTTTTGGCTCATGTTACACACAATTTCATGTTCGGTTTGTTGAATGTATTCTACGCAACATTAAGTATATTTTTTGTTTAATGTAAAAATAATGATTATGTTATACACAAAAATAAAGGGAGCTTCCACTACCCGCATCCTTGAATTGTCTTGTATTACACACTATCAAGACCTTCCTCGATAGCGTGTGTAGTACGCAATACCGATTTTCACTAAACGAGATATTATTATAATATTAATCTGAACTGGTCATTATGAACAGTAATACCCATTTTAAGAAATTGAATAAATTTTATCTTTCAAAAGGGACTTCATTTTTTGGATTCGGAATATCGAAATTAGCCTAGGGTGAATTTTTGATATTTTTCTAAAAACATTCAATTTTTTATGAATAGTGAAAACACTAGGTTACTATTTAAAAACCGACTTTTTATTTAAATAATTATTTATTTTATTTAGATTTATTTTATATCAAAATTGATATATAATACATATATATGTTCAATTTAATTCATTAGAGTCATTATATAATAATTTTAGATATATAAAAATTTTACTGAACTTTTCACCTTCCTTTACCCACCTCTTTGGAGCTTTTTTCAAACTTACAAAAAACATAATTTTACCTCATCTATGAGTGGAATTTTGAATATCTGAGAGACACGGTTAAAATGAAGGTGTAATATGTGGTTCAATATGATAATTGTTTTGGGTGAATAGTAACATTTTACTTATATTTACCACATTTAAAAGTAAATAGTGTAATTTAGGGTAAAAATGATATTATTATTATCCTAACACAGTCCTAATTTTATTCATAAGTTTAATTCGACCTAAATCAACAATAAGAATAAAAAATTACCCTTTAGTTCCACTTGGATTAGATTAGGACACTTATTATTATTTTATTTATAGAGGAGTTAAAATAGTTAAAAACAAAGTTTAATAACTGAAACATTTTTAATATATGGTTATACATAAGATAAATTCGACTATAAATATTCATTAGAAAGATAAAATTGATTTTCTATATAATGGTATTTTATTTATAATTTTTAGACTCTAAATAAATTAATTTATCTATGACACAATGATGATACAGTAATTACCTTATTAATGAAATATTAAAATATTGGTATTATAAATAACCAAATAATTGTAATTTGAGACTTTTTATGAAATACAACATTTTTATAGGTTAATATGACATGTTAGTATTTATTTAAATAACTTTTTTCGAACTAATAATGTGGTTATGAGTTTCACAAATATCTATTACCAAATACTATCAAAATTTAAATAAAATAGTTTTTAAAAAAATATTATATTATTAATTGTTATTTTATTCCTAAAAGTATATGGTTTGAAAAAATGACTTAAATAAGGATATATATATATTAATAATGAACCACTTGGGGTTTTTTTCCTTATTATAGTACGTTGATTAACCTTATAGTGTAAGAAAACAAAAAGACGCGGTAGAAGTTAAATTATTTAACTTAGAGTTAAATCTAAATGATAACGGTAAAATAGTAATCTAAACTTCTCTAAAATGTATTTTTTGAGAGGATTTCGACCCATACCCACCTTATCATCCAAATAAATCAATTCGAAGCTATTAAAAACTGAATATGACTTTATTATAAAATAATATTTTAAGTTTTCCTATGGTGCCCCTCTCCTCCATTTTAAAAATGGCACCCATTCCCTCTTCTCTACACACCCTTTTGATCCGTGAATCTTGGAAAACCCCTGGAAATTACTCTTCTAAACCTCTTTAGTTATATCATAGTGGTTCTGGTCTTCTCAAAATACCAACTCTAGTGCCCTAAGAAGAAGCTTAAAGGAGGTGCGTTGAGGAAGAGGTAATCACTTCTACGGACTCTTTCAGGTTTTTTTCTTCTTCTACATCCTCATCTTTATTTATTTCATTATAAACTAATAACATAAGTATTAATTATATACTTATATGTAATTATAAATATGAAACAACTCCATTTCACCTTCTATCTATCCTACAAAAAACTTAATCACCGCGCGTGCGAACGTACAGAATATTGTCTCCACGCCGTGGTGTAATCTGTTTTCCACCACCACCAAACATGGATGGGTATAATGGTGTAAATAAATAACTATATATGATTATAATAAAGTGATATTGATTATGAAATATTATACATACACTTCAATACAATTCCATGATCATGGGAATGATATCATCGCTCGTGCGTACGTACGGAATACCGTCTCCACGAACATGATGAGATTCATTTTCCATGATTAACCATTAAAGTATGATTATAAAGTATATATAATAAATAATAATGAAATAAATTACATAATAATGACACTATATTTATTTACATATATGTTTCATTTACTTATTTCCATTTAATTCAATAAGGAATCGAAAACAGTGTTCATGCGTACGCACGACCTACCTTCTCCATGAACGTTGTATTTCTTTCCATTTATCGATCTATCATATATATTTATATACTGAATATATATTATATATAAATCATGTTTTAGATTATGGAATTTAGTAAATCAGGATATAAGTAATAATATAAAGAATAACATGTCGAAACACGTACGATAAATGAAACGATTTTACCCAAAATGCTGATTTTACATGGAATTTACAAATGAATGGATAATCTAAAGTCGTATGTGAATAAAATATGATATAATAAATATTATTATGGTTCTGTTACAAGTTAATAATTTGTTTAAATACACTATACATGAGTCTCAGACACATACAGAGTAAATTGGACATAAGGTAAGAGATATTTTTGCAATCTAATTTTTTATCCGAGATTACTTATATGTTAGTATTTACTGTGGTTATATTTTTCATCCATGTCCATAAAAATGGTTTTAATAAAGTGTTTAATATTCTTCCATGTTTTTTTAAAGTCATTTTTACACCACTTTGACTTTTACGTTGTGTTATGGAATTAATCTTCTTTTTTTACCATACGTAGTACTTTTTGACTTTTCTGACAAAAGTACAAGGAGAATATTTTTTTTATACAGCATGAACAGATTTTTACAGTTTCATGACGCATAATTTTCATGAATCTTCTTCTACATGTTTTCATTTTTATTGTAAATAATATAATTTTCTTTTAAAATTGAGTGGCATTTCTTAAAAAGAAAATGATTTCGAAGAAGAAAGGATATTTTCCTCAATAATTACTTTATAGTGTTTTATCAAAAGAAATTTCCATCTAAGATGACATTATTTCATATGTATATATTTCAAGTATAATTACCCTATGATTTACATGGTTTCAATTTTCTTATGATGAAATGATATCAATTTGTTTTATATGGATTATGTGATTATGGAATGATGTTTATGAAACCCATTTTATTTTTTGGGTTATGATGAATAATTTATGTTTATGTTGTGGCACAAGTAAGAATGATTTAATTATGAGATGGGTGGGACCTGTATATCCCTCCAATGCATTGGGTAAAGATTTATATCTCATGAGATAGACATGGATGGACCGGTAAGTTAAACTGGTTCACTGTTACAGGACTGAAACGAGGAGTGAACACGATTCAGAAAGGGACTTTGTCAAATAAGATGGTCTTGGAAGCAATGCTTTGGCTAGTATGGAAATCATATCATGCGCTTAATGGTTTTCCACAACTAAATGTTTTTTTCCAATGCTATTTTATCATGATTGTTGTTGCATTATGATATATGCCTTACATAATTCCAAGATTTATGTCTTTTATCAATATTTAGATGTTTAGATTTTATTTTCAAGTTTTTGTATTCAAATGTTTATGGATTGTTTTATGATTTCTATGTTTACCCTTACTGGGAATTTGAGATCACATTTTTTATGTTTTCTTTTCCAAAGTATTTAAAGAATGGTTTTAGGTAAGAAAATAAAAGGGGAAGATCATTATGGGAGATGTTGAAGATCTTTCACCAAGATTAAAGATTAGATTCCGTGTTTCCAAAGACACGAAACTGTTACGGTCCTTTGTTGTCTACTTTTGTTATGTATTGTGTATTCCGTAAAAGTAATTAATTTCCATGTACGTCAATCTTTAGGTCTCTACAATTGGTATTAGAGGAAATGTTTAGTTAAACTTTGGAAACTAGGATGCGAAAACTTTAGGGAAATCCATAGAGATATTTCTAAGGTATGTCTAGGGATATCCCTATGGTTAAGTATACGTATAGGTTAGAGTCCTAGAATTATGTTGACGATCATGAATATCCTAGTGTGAACCTAAGGTGTCATGGATTAAAGAATTTTTGATAAGTTACACATCCCATAAGTGAAATTTTATGATTATGTGGTTCCTTTTTTATTTTAAATATTTCTTACACTATGGTTTCTGGTCATAGTCAATGGAGGGAATGAGAAGGAATTTAGTTAACATTGATTCCAATGTAAAAATTGGTGACTATGACCAATGAAATTATGTAATTCCTGGAGAGAAAGATATTTTCATTATGCAGAATCAGTCTTCTCGATATATGATTAACAAGGTGAACTTTAGTTGTATTCATAAGTCATCAAATAAGAGGAAGATGGAATTTTATGCGTGTTCGCATGGTAAAGAGAATAGATAAAGGAATATCGAGATTTCTAAAGAAGGAAAGAAGAACCTTGAAGAATACCTCAAATGGAGGGGAAAATGTAATCTATGTGGAGAAAAGGTTCATAGAGTGACAGACTGTTATGAAGTCCAATGTATTATCTATGGAGAACAAAGGCATTACCCAACTCAATGCCCTGACCCAAGTGGTTACTTCTAAATCAGGGAAGGACTTATTCCATGAAAATCATTGAAGAGGATGGATTGAAGTGTTTATATATTGGTATTCAAGAATAATGTTGTTGAGGTACTTTTATGGTATATTGGAATATCTATGTATTGGTTTATTATGGTTTTCAATAATTATATGGTAACGATAACCATGAAAAGTGATTCAAATATTTTGGAAATCAGATGATATGAGCATAAAGAATGGTTAAGAAGATAATGAAATTTTTGATAGTATTAATGAGATCATGACTAATATAAGTTAAAAGTTATATCATGATTTGAGTATATATAAATTTCAGGATTTTGGTATGTGGAAAGAGTTAACCTTTGACAGAATTCATGTTTTCACTAAAGTTCAATGGGTATTCATTTTTCAAGAGAATACATGATTAAAGTATTCACCTGTTTGGAATGTGAAAAACAACAAGATATATCTTATAGGGGATAAATGATGGTATTCACATGATTGGTAGATGACCTTTCCAGTAGTCATTTTCTTTATACTATGAGATTGGGCATAATTATTTCCGATAAGCCTAATTGTTGTAATGCACTTTGTTCGACATCTGATAATATTTTTTAAGGCTAGAAATTTTTTATATTATTTCTGGAATGTCATAATAGTATAGTTCTAGAAAAAGGAAAACCCGTAAGATGGGCGATAACCCGTTGCGTCGGACAAGGATGCGAGAATCTAACCCACAACTGAAGTGAGATATGCCTTTATCACCTACCACTGGCCTACAGGAAGTCCCTGGTTAGTAGAAACTAGTTTTATTAAGCGATATGATAGATGAAGTATAAGTCCATTTTTGGAATCATATACGATTAATCTCACCGTAGATTGACTGATGTATATTTGATCAATTTTGCTAACCTTTAGTTTGAGACATATGGAATGACTCATCATTCTATCACATGATCTGCTAACACTTCATGAATGAAAAATTCAACTTCATTTCTTTAAGAGATGAAGTGGAAATTGTTCAAGACATGAGCAATAGTGATATTATACCGAAATAAATTAAGTATTTCTTCTAATTCAAATTCATCAACTTTAGGGAAATGATTTTGAAAACCAAAAATGTTGTCCTAGTGCACTAATATATGTTGAATCAGATGGTACCTTAGACCATCACAAATTTATGGCTTTGTGATTGTTGGCTTTTTCATAGCCATGTTCTCTACCACTCTCCATTAGAACATGATGGTTAGATTTCTCTTCCATATCCTTATTTTCTTCTATGTTCTCCTATGTGGAAACCCAGTGATTAGTTTATTTGGGTAACCATTATGTTTCATAATTTAGTTTTTAAAGATAAATTTTGGTATTCCTTTTTACGATGTGGTTTTCTATTATAGAAACATTCAAGTAGTAAGCCATTTATTACCCCGACGAATTTCGATGATGAAATTAATTTTAAGGGGGGTAGAATGTAACAACTCGAGATTTTATGAAAATTATTATTTTTTATTTCATTTATTTATTATGTTATACACTAAACCAAAATTATATTTTTCTATATGCAACACCGTATTAGCTTGCAGTATACACAACACTATTCTTGGCTCGTTTTACACACAATTTCACGTTCGTTTTGTAGAATTTATTCTACGCAACATTAAGTATTGATTTTGTTCAATATATAAATAAAAATTATGTTATACGCAACAAAAAAGGTATCTTGAACTACATGCATCCTTGACTTGGCTTGCATTACACACAATCAAGACCTTCCTCGATAGCGTGTATAGTACACAATACCAAGTTTCACTAAACGAGATATTATTATAATTTTATTATGAACAAGTCGTTATGAATAGTAATACCCATTTTGTAAAATTATATAAACTTTATCATTCAAAATGGACTTCATTTTTGGATTCAGAATATCGAAATTATCTTAGGGTGAATTGTTAGTATTTTTCTCGAAACATTCAATTTTTGATGAATAGTTAAAACACTATGTTACTATTTAAAAACCGACCTTTTATTTAAATAATTATTTATTTTATTTAAATTTAATTTTGGTCAAAATTGATACATAATACCTATATAAGTTCAATGTAATTCATTGGAGTCATTTTATAATAATTTTAGATATATAAAAATTTTATTGAACTTTTCAACGCCTTTTACCCTCCTCCTAGGAGCTTTTTGCAAACTTACATAAAACTTAATTTTACCACTTATGTGAGTTGAATTTCAAAAATCACAGAGACATGGTTAATATCAAGGAGTAAAATGTGGTTCAATAAGATAAAAATATTTTTTGGTGAATAATAATTTTTTATTTTTATTTACTACATTAAAAATTAAATAGTGTAACTAAGGGTTAAAATGATATTATTATTACCCTAACACATGTCCTAATTGTATTGGATAAGTGTAATTTGACCAAAAACAACCATAGGAATAAACCATTACCCTTTAGGTCCACATGAATTAGATTAGGACACTTTTTATTATTTTATTTAAAGAAGAGTTAAAATAGGTAAAATCAAAGTTTAATTACTAAAAAAATTTTAATCTAGGGTTATACATAAAATAAATTAGACTATAATTATTAATTAGATATATAAAAAAGATTTCCTAGAAAATGGAATTTTATTTATAATTTTTATTCATTAAATAATTAAATTTATTTATGACACAATGATGATGTAGTAATTACCTGATTAATGAAATATTAACATAATTAATATCATAAATACACAAATAAATGTAATTTGAGACTTTTTATGAATTAAACTAATTTTATAGGTTAATATGACTTGTTAGAATTGATTTAATTAACCTTTTTCGAAATAATCATGTTGTTATGATTTTCACAAATATCAATTTCCAAATAGTGTCTAAATTGACTTAAAATAGTTTTTTAACACAAATATTATATTATTAATTGTTATTTTATTCCTAAAAATATATGGTTTGTCCAAATGAAATAGATAAGGATATATATATATATATATTAATAATGAACAACTTGGGGTTTTTTTGGCTTGTTATAGTAAGTTTATTAACCATATAGTGTGAGAAAACAAAAAGACATGGTAAAAGTTAAATTATTTAACTTAGAGTTAAATCTATATGATAAGGATAAAATAGTAACCTAAACTTTCCTAAAACCTATTGGTTGAGAGGATTTAGACCCATACCTACCTTATCTTAGAAATAAATCAATTTGGAGCTATTAAAAACCGAATATGACTTTATTATAAAATAATATTTTAAGTATTCCTAAGGTGCCCCTCTCTTCCCTTTAAAAAAGGCCACCCCTTCCCTCTTCTCTACGCACCATTTTGAGCCTTGAAGCTCGGCCAAAACCTACCTATTCCTCTTCTAAACCTCTATAGTTATATCATAGAGGTTCTGGTCTTCTCAAAAGAAAATCTCTAGTGCCCTAAGATAAAGTTTAAAGGACGTGCGTCGAGGAAGACGTAATCTCTTCTACCAACTCTTTCATGTTTTTTTATTCTTCTACATCCTCGTCTTTATTTGATTAATTATAAAGTAACTACATAATTATTACTTATATAATTATATGTTATTATAAATATGAAACAAACCCATTTCACTATCTATCTATCATACGAGAAACTAAATCACCGCGTGTGCGTACGTACGAAATACCATCTCCCCGCCGTGGTGTAATCTGTTTTCAACCACCACCTTACATGGATGGGTATAATGGTGTAAATAAATAACTATAAATTATTATTTTAAAGTGATATTTATTCTGAAATATTATACATACACTTCAATAAAATTCTACTATCATTGGAATGATATCATCGCTCGTGCGTACGTACGGACTACAGTCTCCACGAACGCGATGAGATTCATTTTCCATGATTAACCATTCAAGTATGATTATAATGTATATATAATAAATAATAATTAAATATATTACAGAATAATGATACTGTATTTATATACATATATGTTTCATTTATTTAATTCCATTTAATTCAGTAAGGAAAAGAAAACAGCGTTCACGCGTACGCATGACCTACCGTCTCCATGAACGGTGTATTTCATTCCATTTATCGATCTATCATATATATTTATATACTGAATATATATTATATATAAATCATGTTTTAAATTCTGAAATTAAGTAAATCATGATATAAGTAATAATATCAAGAATAACACGTCGAAACACGTACGATAAATGATACGATTTTACCCAAAATGCTGCTTTAACATGGAATTGACAAATGAACAGATAATATAAAGTCAAAAGTGAATCATATATGATATCATAAATATTATTATGGTACTGTTTCAAGTTAATTATATGTTTAAACTCACTATACAGGATTCTCAGACACATATGAATGAAATTGGACATAAGGTGAGAGATAATTTTGCAATCTCATTTTTATCTGAGAATTCTTATACGTTAGTATTTACGAGGGTTATATTTTTCATCCATGTCCATAAAATTTTTTTTCATAAAGTATTTAATATTCTTCCATGTATTTTTAAAGTCATTTTTACCCCAATATGAATTTTACTTTGTGTTATGGAAGGAATCATTATTTTGTTTACCATACGTAGTACTTTTTGACTTTTCCGACAAAAGTATGAGTGGAATGTTTTTTTATACGACATGAAGGGCTTTTTACGGTTTCATAACACCTAATTTTCACGAATCTTACTCTACAATTTTTCTTTGTTATTTTCAATAAAATCCTTTTCTTTTAAAATTGAGTGGCATTTTTTGAAAAGAAAATGATTTGGAAGAAGAAAGGATAGTTTCCTCAAGAATTCATTTCATGTGTTTTATCAAAAGAATTTTCCATCTAAGATGGCATTATTTCATAAGTGTATGTTTCAAGTATAATGTCTCTATTTTTTACATGGTTTCAATTTTCTTATGATGAAATGATATCAATTGGTTTTATATGGATTATGTGATGATGTGATGATGTTTATGAAACCCATTTTATTCATTGGGTTATGATAAATGATTTATGTTTATGTTGTGTCACAAGTAAGAATGATTTCATTATGAGATGGTTTTGACCTATATCTCCCTCCAATGCATGGGGTAAAGATTTATATCTCATGAGATAGACATGGCTACAACGGTAAGTTAATATGGTTTAGTGTTACATGACTGAAATTGGGAGTGAACTCAATTTAGAAAGGGACTTTGTCCACTAAGATTGTATGGGAATTAATGCATTGGCTAATTTAGAAATCATATCATGTGATTAATGGTTTTACACAATTACATGTTTTATTCATATGATATTTTTTCATGATTGATATTCCATTATGATATATTCCTTACATAATTACAAGATTTATGTATTTTCTCATGATTTTGATGTTTGGATTTTATTTTCATGTTTTTGTATTCAAATGTTTATGGATTGTTTTATGTTTTCTATGTTTACCCTTACTGGGCATGTGAGCTCACCCGTATTATGTTTTCTGTTCCTGAGAATTTAAAGAATGGTTTTAGGTAAGAAAATAAAAGGGAAAGATCATTATGGGAGGTGTTGATGATCTTTCACCAAGATTAGAAGATTATATTATGAGTTCCAAAGACACTAAACTATTACAGTCCTTTTGTGTTTGTTTTTATTATGTATTAAGTATTCCGTAATAGTTATGTAATGTCCATGTACGTCAAGCTTTGGGTCTCTACATGAATACTCTGTAAGAGTAAAACATATATTGAAATATTACCAAAACATAAACATTAGTCATTTTGAACAATTTAAAACACACGCCTTTACAAATAATAAACATGAACACATTATGGCAGAAATATTAGCTGAGTAAATAATTCCATAATAAAACATAATCATGGGTATTATAATAGTAAAATAACCACATGAATAGTAAATTACTAGCATCATAATGAGGGAAGTGCAGATTCTAGAAATTATGAAACGTTTTGTCAAGGCCTTTGCCAAGACGCCAAAAAATGCTTAAGTCCCCAGCCAAATCCATTTATCGAACTGGGAAAGGCCTTGTCCAATTCCACATTTATTTGCCTCATTTGGCCTACTAATGGTTAGAGGGGATATAGAAGGCCCCACCCATTATATAATAAGTAAAATTAATTCCTTATATGTTAAGGGATAAATATAATCAACATATAAATTCATATTGAATCTAACATATGAAATATATCTATCTTTCCCCAATCATTAAAGATAAATACTAACAATTCAAAGTAATATGGTGAATGGATTCAAGAAATCACATCCATAAAAAAACTATTCATAAACCATCTAGATAAATATGGTAGATGAAATCATAAATGACTAATCAAAATAATACATAAGAATCTAGAAGAGTGTTGAAACATAAAAAAATACTCTTATAAAACCATTATGTAATTCTTGAGAAAAATACCCTTTTATTTTGAAAAAAAAAATTATTTTGGAAAAATCCTTGTATAATACTAGAAGTGAAGTAAGGAAGTATTTTCATAATAAAATGATTTATTTTATTAAAATAATGGATTCCAAAAATAGATTATATAGTTCCCTAAAAAATAATTAAGAATTTGGGAAATTCCCTTGAAATAGGAATGCATTTCAGAAATAATTTTGAAAGTTCCTTTTGATATGTATAACTCCCCCAAAAATAAGGAATTTTTATGGTTTTTAAAAATATATATAACACTTAGACATAATTGATGAAGACTACTTAATAATATACCATAATTTGATTGAGGTAATTAGATAATAAAAGAAACCCTAATGAAAATGGTGGTTCGTGTGGAAAAACCCATACTTTATTTATGAATGTGTTCCTCTATTTAAATTATGGTCCTAGAATATGAATATAGACTTATTGTTAACTTATTTTAATATATATGAGACAATAATTTAGTTTATTAAAATTCTGTTTAGTATATTTATTTCCTTATTAATAAGTTATTATATTGAATTTTGTCGTTCCGGAGTGGTAATTTTTGTTATTTTCATAATCAGTTCACATGTTCTTATATACTGGAGTTCTTGTGGAGTGGATGTAAATATACAGAATTGAAATTGCATATTATTTATGACCATGAAAAAGTGTTAATGAAAATTTCTATCATTTGGTTACCAGTAAAGAGGGTAAATCAATAGATGAAATATTTATGACATTCACATAGATTCATTTAGCAGTATTTTGATTATTAAGAACTAGTTTGGTCATATTATATAATAATATATACATTTTCTGGTTCGTGAATAATAATTTTGTGATAATACATATAGTATATTCATTTTTAACAATAAAAATTGTTTCATGACTAGTAATTAAGGATAAATTGAAGAATGCAACTTCGTCGTCCACAAAGGTTTTAAATTGGAACCTCTTGGTCATTGATTTCGTTTTTTAAATAAAAGAGGGAGAGAGTAATGATATTGAAGATTATTCTTCAATTTAAATTATATAATTATAATATATAGATGATACTGGATCTATAATGGTCATTTGGAGAGAGGATTTGAGGATTTTATAACAAATGAAGACAAATTTAAAAGAAACTAAATGAAAAAGAATGGTTCGTTACCTCTTGAAATAACCTCTTTGATAACCTCTTTAAGGGAAGGGATTTTGGCCTTTTGGAAATGCCATAATCTACTTGGACGTGGGTAGTGACTATGTAAGGGTATTTGGGTAGCAATTTGTGGAGCTTCAACTATTAGAGGACTGGAGAGAAGAGGGAGTGAGGGGGGAGGGGTTATAGTGGAGGAGAGAAGGGTTTGCAAAATTCATTAATCATTAGTTTATTAATTTCCCTCAAAACCAAAAAAAAGTTATGATTCAATTGTCATGAATAGTAATAAATTCATGTGAGTTCGAAACAAGTGTTCTTAAACAACTTATTATGTCATAAATAGTGAAATGAACTGATAATTTGAATATACTATATTTTAAATTATTTCAATATTCATAAAAATTTGATTATTTCAGAAAAATTCTATAAATTCACCCTAACCATTTTTCTACCTATAGATTCAAAAAATTAATCGCATTTTTCTAAAATAATTTTACAGGTATTACTAATTTAATATTTAAATAAATAATAATTTATTCTAAAAAATATATTTTAAAACATTTATTTACTTCTTTTAAAACATAGGTATATCATACATAAACATGAATTTTTATATATACTATCATAGGTAAAGTTACTATTATTTAAGATATATCACTATTCATAAGGTTATGTCACTATTCATACGAGTCTGTTACTATTCGCTGAAAATTATGGTTTGTTTATTGGACTCCAAATAACATAATGATCATAACCGTTTATGTGAGATTTTCAAAATTCAAATCACAGAAGTTGAAAACATATGTTTAAAGGTCACATAGAACATTATAGTGTGCTATGTTTTGATTTCATGTGATTATGACATATTTATAGCAAGTAATTTACCATGAAAAAATATTGGTTTGTTACAATAATAACATCCCTTTTTTTCATTATACATTCCCCATTGTTCTTTTAGTATATATATTATAATTGTGGAAATTGATTTTCTTACCTCTAGATTTCATTGATGACTTATTACCCATTACATACCATCTCGACCATTTCTTTTTCTCATCAAAATACAAGAAATGATCACATGAAAACTTCATTTCTATTATATCAACCCATAAGACATGATACTCAAAACATATGAACTCCATTGAATTTAATTTACTTAAATATATTGTATTAAATAATGAGTAAAATAATAAATTTTACAATCATGATCTTAGATTAAATTTGGTTCATAGTATGGTATAGTATTGAAGTTTTATTTTTTTACAACCAAATCATATTCTAGCTTTGGTTTCAATTCCGTGAATTTCATTTCTATACCAGTCCAAACGAACATATGAAAATATTTCTCAATAATTTTTTTTCATAATACCTATCATTCCATGCTATAAATAACATTACTTTAGTTAGTATTATTAACAAATAAAAAAAATTTATTTTATTCACCCTTGAAATTGTTTATATAATGACTTACCGTATGAATTTCTGTATAACCCATGACATAATATATGATTTTATCTAGAGTAATCCTCTACCATCTATAACAGGATCATAAGATCCATTAAATATTATAAGGTGTTGTCTCATAAAATCTTATTCTATTGAAATAGTTCAATATTATAGATCTGTTTACTCTCTAGTTTTGATAACACTTCTATTTATATATTTCTTCAACTAATATAATAGTATGATAAATTTTCTATTCTAATTCCATCACTTTTATTTTTCTTAAAACTGAGGGTTATTATCCCCTTAGAGGCATCCAACATCATATTCTATTTTCCCTCTATGGAAATCCATTTTGAGAAAACATAGTTTACAATATTTATAATATCAATATTAAAATGAAGTATCATTTAAGAATACCCTCAATGTAATATATTCTTGGGGTATTCTATTAACATTATCTTATCCTCCATATTTATGTAAAACATTCTACAATACCAACATTAAGGACCTATCCACAATCATTATATATTCTAAAGACATTAAACATGACTAAATTTCTACATTCCAAAATATCATTTAGGATTACGGTTTTAGAGAGTTATATCAAAAATCATAAAAAACACTCTTATATATAAAAACTAAAAATATATAATTAGTATCCATTTATCTTATAATATAAAACTTTTAAAATTAAATATGTTTTATTTTCCTGAAAACTCGTAATGTCTTTTTGCAAAACTTATTCTTTGACATTACCCATCCTTAAAACATATGAAAAAATATTTTCTTTTGTATGACAAGAAAAATTACCACTAATGGATATAAAAAATAAATAATGAAACCATTATTACATGAATACTTTGAAAAATATAAACTTTTTAAAAAAACAGTAGACCCCAAATAATCATTTTCTTACCCATTAAATAACATTCTATGTTTAAACTTTTTAATATATTATTATATAATAAAACATAATGGAATAATAAAACTCATTAAGGATTGTTGTAAATCATAAAAAACATATAATATCATGTTCACTATGTTATTATTTTCACCATTAAAAAGAATAACATATATTCAATTTAACCTAAGATTATTATCATACCTTGAGAACTCATATTATTCCCATAATAGTCAATCGAATGTATAGATAAAAATTGATTTTTATGTGGGAAATAATTTCTATATAACTCTTACAATCACTCAAACAAATGGAATAACAATAATGTGTACTTTCATAACAAATAAATTTGATGTCTATCACACATTAAACCATCCTTGGATTATCATATAATCACTCATCATTACCTAATTAAAAAAGAATTTGTTAATTTATAATAGATATAACCATAATCATATAAAGTCCCAAGAAACATTAACTATTCTAATGATAGATATTTATTCAACTACAACATTACTCACAAAAAAAATCTAATTTTCATTAATAAGAAAACAATTAATTATATTGAAATATCTGATCATTTTTCAAAACAAATTTTTTTAAAAAAAATATAGGGAAGAGTGTTTACATTTTAGATAAAATTATATAATTTAATGGATAATAAAAACCAAATTATTTCTATTTTAGTGGAAAAATTAATTTTTAATGTATATGTGAAAATAGTACATTTCATTTCTATTTCTATAGAGAATATCCAAACATCCAATAAAAAGAATCCGTATGAAAATTATTGAATAAAAGTCAAAAGTGGGAACCAATTTACTTTATAATTATTTTAAAACAACATAAATAATTCAATTAAATAATTTTACAAAATTGGGCAGGGAAAAAAGGTATTTTTAAGGGAATCTATAAAAGATGATATTTATAATAAATATTCATACCTTGATACAGAATCATCACACACATTATTTATCTTCATGAATCATAAACTTATTGTAATTATTTATATGATTTGTAACCATATTAATTTTAATTTTTTCTATTATATCACTTATTAACATGTTGAAACAATAAATAAATCATTTATGTTCATGTTGGTTTTTTGACGATATATGGTCCATAAATACTAAATTACTGTAGTAAGTTGGAAATGGTCAATTATTTCATTATGAAATTATAATAAAAATAATAATGAAAGATTTATAATTCATATAAATTAATTGTAATTTTTAATACATCCATTATATAAGGTTACTAAATATAACTACAATACAACCACAGAGATGGTAGGTTATACGTATGCAAGGGTAATGATTCATTTTCTCAATAATCAATACAGAACAAGGTAAAAGTTATATTATCTTTATATAATGATAATAATATATATATATATAATATAGGTTTTACATATATGTATATATATATATTTACCTTGTGATGTGGTGATGAAAAACGAATCACATCACATGGTGTAGGTGGTTGTCCACACACTCACACAGAAGACATTATCAATTTTAATGAATGAAATGGTATGGATTTTAATGATATATAATTTTTTTATAATGTTATATATGTAATTAATTTCATTTTTCAACATTAATTTAATCATTATAATCCAATTTTTAGGGATGGTGATAAAAAGATACTTATATTAGTATGTGAGGTTACATTCCCCTTATAACAAGAATAATGGATTCATTTCAAATTTAATAGAAGTGAAGATGTATTAAATCAAAATAATAACACCAAATTATACATTAGATATTGGTATAATTATTTTATAATTTGTGAAAAAAATATTTAAATGAGTTGATGAATAATTTAAACTAAAATATACTTTTAAAAATATACATTATCATTAAAAAGTTCCCTTTTTTCTAACACCATAAAACCATTTTGATTGTTATTATAAAATAAATATGGCCTATAAAACATGATTAGGTATATTATTAATGGGTTTTGGATAATATAGTCTGGAAAAATAGAGTTTTTACATTTCAATTGATGAGAATAATTGGAACCCCTTTATAATAGCTGGGAGTTGAACTCTAATAATTTCATTAAATATTAATTTAATATACATTAAATTTGATGTAAATTAATGAAAATTTAATTATATTATAATATTTTATGTGTAAAATTTTGTTTCATCTTATTTAGTTTTTTTGACAAGTTTATATTTAAATTTTTTACATTATATTTTGGTTTAACCCCCCATTAACCCTATCCAGACATATCGGGACTACAAGAGTTTTTATACTTCTTGAGGGTCAAGATAATTACATTAAACTAAAAATTTAAAATAATTAGATAAATTATTTTTAATTGAACCATATACTAATAACTTTATTTAATATAGTATTTTAAGGAATTTTATATAATTTTATATAAATTGAAATCCATATATTACTATAACTGTCAATTTTAGAACTAATCCTTTACTTTAAATTATATTTAATCATGATAACAAATAAAATTCGAATAAAATATTTTAATATATCCCCACCATGTTATTTTCATCTTTTATATTCATAGTTATTGTTCTTTCTTTCAAATTAAAATACAATTAATATTTTAAATATCATTTATTTGATTTTTCCTTAACAAGAATAATAATTGTATCATCATTGTGTTTAGAATTAAGGAATTTAATTCTTCATATAATATTAATAAAATTACCGTGAATAAGATAAATAATTTACCCTCAAAATAAATATTTTTAATGGATCTTATCCTTTGTTTATCACAATGTTTAAAAATATAGTTATTCATTAAAAGAGTTTTCCATTTTTAGTAATTCGTTACATAAGTTATTATAAACCTAATAATCACAAAATTTTTTAAAAATACATATAATAGAACTTTTTTTACTTATGATGATTTATAATAATCCAATAATAACTATCTGAGTGTTTTGGTAATTTTATAAACCTTCTAATTTTATTTTTAACTTTAATTACATGATTCACCATTTGATGCGGTAAAAAACATACTAAGGGTGCAATTTTTATTGACCAAAAATATAAAGGGAATATTGTTTAAAATTGTTATCACTTAATTAAAAATATGGAATAATTTTTTTACTATTAAAAAAAAGATGTCGTGGAATTTTATTTAAAATTTCCCTCGAAAAAAGTGAAGGAAAACAATTTTTCTAAAAAATGAAGATTTTATGTATAAGAATGTATTTATTAGAAATTAAAATTCAAAATTAGTTGTAAACACTAAATTTCAAATATTTTAAAATATAAATTTATAAAACTCATTTTAAAACAAGTTATAAATGAAAATTTACTTTATGGGTACTTGGAAAGGAAAATAAAACTTTTCAATAAAATTTTTGTATTTTTTTAATATTTAATGAAAAATAAATATTTTTATAATTCTTTCAATAAAAATAATCCAAAAATAATGAAATAATGAATAAAAAATGCAGTTAATTTTTTCATATTAATATTATATTACATGGAAATAATTTTTTTATAAAAACTATATAATCTGGAGGTATGTCCATTAAGTGGTACAAAACTACCACCAAGAACCAAGTGGTTTTTATATATGACTACAATGAACAAAATACTCCACATTGTACAAATTTTCATGCCACTATCCAGCCATCTGCTAGAATGTGGGGAACCTTTCTCACTGATGCTCCCACCACAAGGGTGAAATAAATTCGTATCTTATATTTTAATTCTATACTACATTGACCCTTCTTATTACCCAAAATCAACCCCTGAAAACCTATTTTAAATATTATATATGCTCTCAGAAATCAGAACTCTCCCATTATTTTTCCTAATTCTATTTAATAGTGGGACGATGCATTGATTCTTGAAGGGTGATTCTTCGTTAGAGATGTTCAAATTCCTTCTTCCTTTTCTAATACATTGGTGGTGGGTCTCGCAATTTTACAACATCTCTAGGTAAAATCAAGATCTAGAGATAGCATTTAATGTGCATTTTGTATTTCCTTAAATAATAATTTTATATGAATTATTCTTGATGGGTTATTATTGACAGTACTATAATCCATTAGGTATACCAGATAGATTGGTGTCGGATTTGATGTCAAAAATATATCCCATTTCACATAGATTTATTTTTCATAAATAATGGAAATCTTCAAGAAAATTTCATAAGACTAACCATTATGATATATTTCTTTCTTGAATATAATTTTTGTTCTCTATTCTATTATTGAATGTTTCATTGATTAAACATTATTGACTATACCAAAGGTTCAATTCTATAATGGATGAGTAATTCACGATCCAATATTGAATTGATAAAGGATTCAATGAATTGATGAAATATCCTTATATATTTTTCAAAAATTGTTATATTGAAGGAATCCTTGATGTATGTCATTATAGAATAATTTTTTGAAAATTAAATCATATTGGATATTTTCTGTTTAATCAACTTATTCTATGAACAATAACTATAGTTTATACCGTTAATAAGAAAAAAAGTTCTCGGTTGGTGTTTGATTTTGTTTGGATTCAATCATTTGATGGTCATTTTATTTCTTCATCATATATGATGAGTTAATATGTTCATTATCTTTTTGGGATTTTTCATATAGTTACAACCTTTGTATAACTATTTTGATGGAATACATTACTGAACATGATTGATTTCTGTCAAATGTGTGTATCAGTATATCCCTTGAGACATGTATATTATTCTTGTTTCACTGAATATCCATGTACCTTGTTTGAACTTATTTGATATTAAAACAATTTATTATATCATTCTATTATTTTCTTAATTATTATATTTTATAAAGTAAATTTTTATTCACTACCATGATATGTGAGTTATCATACAATTGGAGGTATTGTAATTTTTTATCATAAATAGTTTGCTATCATGAAATTCTTATCCCAGAGAGGGGGAGTGCACATGATGTTTGATGATGAAGATAATCGAACTAAGAAAATGTTGCAGATATGATGATAACTCATGTATGTTTTGTTACTCATATGATGCCATGTGGATACTCAGCAACATGACCATAGATGATGAAAAATATAATTACAATCGCCATTTATCATTATTTGACATTTTTTATATCATGATATGCCTTTCATAATGGAAATAAATAGTATACGTTGGGGGCACGTAGTGTCTAGAAATGAATCCCAAGTGATTTTTTTATTTTTTTATTCTTAATTGTGCATTTAAATTTATCCTGGAATACAACTGGTATACATGTATGCACTTGATCATGACTAATTAGTGGCATCCTAATGTGTTTTAATATTCACAACCCACATGGGAATCTAGATACACTTGTATAAATTATGTAAGTGGATAAATGAAATGAAAAAAGACTATGGAAGATGGGTGATCCACATAATGTGGATATAGTAGTGGAACTTTGTCAGACATTGGAGGGGGGTCAATATTTCTGTCTTTATTTACTAATATACTAAACATATACTAAATTTTATCCAATCAGTTGGGTATGATATATATTTCTTTATATTACTTGTGTTCTATTCATTAATATAATTAATAATTATCTTTTATGGTATTCTTATTAATATATTAATAATTATATTTTTTACATTTTTAAAATGAAAACATGTTGACTGTATGACCTCCCCACACATAGTTTGGAAACACATTTAGCAAGTCACCTTCTACTTGAATAATGTCAGGAATGCTTGAGGCCATGCGACTCTCAAGATTAGACATAGTGGTTCTAGTAGTATCATTACAAACCTTTTCTATAATATCAATTCTTTAAGGATAATGACTGTAATTTTTAAATTCCATTGTACATATAAATTGACAATAAATGATTTTACAGACCATAAATTATCTACAAATGATTTAATAACATACTTTTTGTTGATTTATTTTTTTATTAATTTTTTATCAATAAATACCATTCTATGTCACATTAATGGTTAGTCATGTAATTTTAAAAAAAATAAGGATGTTAGCTTAATTATTTTTTAAAATTTTAAATATTAGATTAAATAGAATTTTTATTACTACATGGCCTCCTCGGGAAATGAACCCTATCATTTGATCCCATCTGTCTATAGTAATACATTGATTACATTTCCTAGCATACTATTGTCTATTAACAAATGGTGTCACCCATCTGTCTAATGATTTTACCCAAAGGCCAACATAGATTGTTTTTCTGTGATTTTTCCTCTCTAACACAAACCGTAAGAATAATTCAAGATGGTAACCCATCATGAAATTACCCTAGTCCGTGTCTCAGTAAACTATGAAGTTTTAATCATGTGTTTTCTCAAAAAGAAAGGTGCACCTCATTTTCATGTTACTATCATTTAGTGTTTTTGGTCTCACTTTTTGTGAGTTTGTTACACACTCTCCAATTTAGATGATGAAACAAATGTTGTGGACTAAAACCTCATCCAAATTTAGTGTTTTACACATAAGGTTTTCAATTGGCTATGATACCAATTTAAAAGACCTGAGAACCCTAATCCATGAACCCGATCATTTTACCCCTTGTTCAATACATTTTTTTTGTTTTTAGTCACCCCATTATCTAATTAATAGTTACGTCACTAATGCGACTAATGATTTTCCCAATTGACAAAGACATTTTATTTCATTCTACATTATCCTCACCCCCACACACCTTGTGAAACATCACATGAGGTCACCTATCTTGACATATCTCAATTTCTAGCCTTTCATGAAAATGATGCTCAGATAATATAGGCTCCCAAAAGGAAAAGTGAAACTTGTTATCATTGGTAGTAATATTTATTATTTTATATCCCCCTTTTTTAAGATTTTAATTATTTTTTACTATAATAAAGAAACAACATTTTTCATCCAAACCATATCACATTAAATATTTTTTAATAATATTTATTTAACTTTTATTCCCTCTATAAAATCACGATATCAATTCTAAAAAAAAAATTAGTTTAGTTATATTGATATTTAAATTAAATATATAATAAATAAGATAAACAAAATTTATTATTAATAAATTTTTCCATCTAAACATATTTATAAAATATTTCTTATTCTCATCAATATCCTAATAAATTTTTGAGGATATTATTTTTTAAATTTTCTTACAATTTGTAATCACTAGATATGAATGCCTATAAATAATATTTTATATGATTTTATATTCATAAATAAAAAAATAATAATTTATTTTTAAACATATTTGACCATTTTGATCATTAATATATTTTTTTAATATTAAAAAATTTCTCATAGACAACAATTATTAGGTTTCAAATGTCTTATAAGTGAATCCTCAACATCAATGAATGTTTCTATGAGTGTGTATATATATATTGACATAAAAATAAATTTATGTTTAATATATAAAAATATAAATATTTTTTCATTATATTATCACTTGTGAAACATTAAATAGGTTTTTTAGTTATATATCTGTCATTAATATATTATATATGTTATGATATTAGTAAAAAAAATAATATTCATAAAATTTAAATATTTTGAAAATAAAAAAAAATTAAAATAAAATAGTTTAGATATTTTAATAAATGAATTGAATCCTATTTTCTAAAACTAAAATTGGAAATTTAATAAATTTTCTCTTAAATAGAGTAATATAATATATAAAATTTAAATTAATAAGAATTAAACATATTTTTTAAGAATATAAACAATATTATTATTTCACATCTTGATAAAATGATAAATACAACAATAATAAAAATAAATATAGATATTAAAACCTATAATTTATATGAATATGAATTCTGAAAATATCAAATATTTTAATTATTCTCTAAATATATAAAAATGACCAGCCATATAATGTAAATTTATTTCCCTTAAAAAACAATTATTACATCAAAATGTAATTATAGTAAATTATAATATATAATATATATCTAATTTATCATAAAACATCCTTTGGGACATGATAAATATTTATACAAGTGTAAAGTAAATACATATTTTCAAAATTGTGAAAATTATTATATTAATGAATTGATATATTATAATAAATACCGAGGTTATCACATTCCATTTTCACATAAGTAACAACCACTAAATTTAACTACATATAAAAAATATTCAATTTTAAAATCTCTCCAATGATTCATCTAGTCCCATTTTTTCACACTCATGAAATGTATATGAAATAATACTTAAACTAGTAATGGTACTTTATCTCCCCGTACCTAACCCAAATGATTAATTATTTAATTAGTTTTACCCATATTGTAGATTCCCCTCTAGCTATAACACATCATGGATGAACATATGATTCTAATTTGGTAAATATATTAATAATTATACAAGAAACATCTTATGTACATGGGATATAAAAATTAGAAAGGATACTCAATAATAAATTAATCCTTTTTCTCCTAGATTTAATATGGAGAATCAAATCATTGGATTAATTATCATTTCTCAATAAATTTCAACACTCAATTACATTGAAATATTTTATGTTTAACATGATCTCTAATTTCAAATGAATGATATTTATTCTTAGTATCTCTATAATGCATTTCATAATTTTAGTTTAATTCCTATTATGTTCCATAAATTTTACATTCTTACCCATACAATTCCAAAATTTTAGACCCCAATGAATTCTATTTGAAATCATCATTCCATTTATATTTATATTTTCACAATCTTAAATACATTTCTTCAAAATATTTAATCAATATAAATGACTGTGATTTTTTATAATAATGTTTTACTAGAGAAAGGTGGTGATCAAAACCTCCTCGATAATCCAATAACCAAACTCAAAAAGCCTTCTTTAATGTTGGAATATTCGAGTGTGATTATCGATAAATTTAATGGTAAATGTAAAAAATGAATCGTAATTGATTACCTATTAATTTCTGAAATACATCTAAAAATCAGCATTTAATCACCAAAGCAGGATCAAACTCCAAATAAAGTGTTAATCCCAATAATTTTACTATAATATTATGAGAATATATATTAGGTTTAATGAAATAAGTATCCTCACTAATATGAATAACTTTATCATATTGTTTTATAAAAATTATTAATGACTCATATTCTATTATTATATTTTTCTTTTTTTTTTGTAATTTTATAATTGAATCAATGTATATGTATCATCATTTCAATTAAACAATGGAAATTGGTTTAATCATTCCATTTAGATATCTTCATTTTACATTATCCTATTAAAAAATAATAAAATCTACCTAAAACAACAACATATTTATTTATTCCCACTGTAAATAATATTCATTATTATCTATACACATCAATATTATTCATTAATGAATATAATTTAAAGATATGTGAGCCACACTAAATAATTCCTCATTCCACTAAGAGTGGTTTGGTACATATAACCTCATTTAAAATAATATAATCTCATTTTCATAAATAAAATCATAGAGAACCAGTCCTTTTATTATCTATTTCATACACACTGGAAATTAAAGACCATCATTCACATAAAAAATTAATTTCTAACATAAAAGTGATTTTAAAATTGCATTATAAAATAGATCAAAGGTTTTTACCTTCCCAATAACCAATCAAATTTTCATTAAATAATTAAGTAATTGAATTTTCTCCACTCATGGCATAGAGAATTATGCCTTATAATTTCAACTCAAAGCATATTCTATCAGGGTTACATTAATTACATCATATTTTGTCATTACATCATTCTAATTTATCAATTATATCAATCACTGTTGACTCATGTTAAAATATAATAGAATCTTCTATAATATATATATATATGATTTCTACTTATTCAGATAATTCCTCACAAATTTTAATATAATAACACTTTAGTAAGGTCATGGCCATCTATTAAATAATTTTTTTAATTGGATTTCAACTATTGTCATGTATATAAAATTATATAATATTTTTTTTATCAAAACACAAAAAAATACTTTTTATGATTTATCATAATAAATATATAATTTTAAAATTTTTTATGGAAAGGATAATATTGTAGCAATATCAAATATTCTTTTTGATTTCGAATAAAATTATTTATATTCAATTGTTCAAATGATTTCAAAACCCATTTGAGTTAAAATGGTTGGTGTGATTTTCTGAAGAATATATTTTTTCAAAAAACCCTCTATAATAGAAAACTATTATTAGAAATCTAAAATTATCTATATTCTAGGTTAGTATATTCCATTCATTCACCACATTGTTTTACGAGTCTATAAATTTCTACTATATTTAGATAAAACACCCACAGAATGAATTGTTTTATAAATAAAATATATATCTATAACATATATGTAAAATATATTATCATAAATATTAAATAAAAATCTAAAAATATATCTTACGAGCCAAATAAATTTTACAATATACCTGATTATCAATAATAAATACCCAAAGAAATTGTATTTATTCTATAAATAATATTTTTATATAATAAATAATACCATAAGGTAATTCATTAACACAATGAGTGGGACTAAAATATGGTAGTTAGAGGACATATGTTTAAATTCATTCATAGGAACATATTCTCCTATTAACAATTAATTATTATATCTTGACTAGAATTAAGTCATTGAAAAGTAGTAATATCTCTGGGCCAAAACCAAAAAATCATAAATATGCCGAAAATGATACATTTTATTTACATTAATATTATTGATTACTATATAGAAAATTCATACCACTATTATACTATCATTCATTATAAAAAACATATAATCACACCATGAGAAAGTCATCGCTTGAATGAAACACTTATAAATAAATTATTGTTATTTTGTTAATTACAATATATTTACTAGAGGAATTCAGTTAGTTGTTTCTAGAATTGACTTAATTTTTTTAAAATAATTCAATAGTTTTCTCTACTTCATGATCATGATTGAAGCAATAAAAATAATTTGTAAATTCTTATATATATATTATTTTATAATTGAAAAATCATTCCAAAAGACTATATACATCTTTACCAAAATAAAATAACTATAACATTCACCGCCATATTTTATCAATTTTTATCTTCTTTATATGTTTCCACGGTTCTGAACTCATTTTTAAATAAAAATTAACATTGTTATTAAAATAAACTATAACGTCCTTTTCTATACAATATATATTATTATGAAAACTAAAAATACTATCCATAACCAAATTATTAACAATAATTAATTTATATAGTACAATGATATTTACATTTAATACAATGCCACAGATAAATATATGACGATTACTATAAATCCTTAATGCACAAATTCCTATAGTAAGTGTTTTTTTAAATATTATTCCATTTATTATAATTTGATATTTCTAGACTGAATGATAAATTTTCGGATATATAATAATTTATTGATACAGAATCGAACACAAAATTCCTGAAATTGCATTAATCAGATATGGTATATATCAAAACTTCATTTTATAGGAATAAATCTATAATAGTTGTATATAATGACTTTTATACCTAATTTATCTCCCAATGTTATTAATTTCAAGTAATAACAATTAATTTAGTATATACATTTGCATAATAGTCCATTTAATTACCACTAAAGCATCATTATACCAACTAACCACATTTATTATACTTTAGTTCCACAATTCATCCATTATTGTCCTAATCATTAATATATATTTTTAAATAGGAACCATTTATAAATATTTACCACACCGATAACATACTTTAGTTCATGTAATTCACTCGCCCAAATGTTATTTTCTATTTTGGGACATTGTCTATGTTTATGTAAAAAAAATTTGTTGGTTGTTTCCCCTTTTATTTCCACCTTAAATTCATCTTATAATTGATTTTAGATATACATAATTGAAAAATAACTCCATCTAAACATTTTGAGCACATTTAAAAAATTTACATGTATACCTAACACTCAAAAGAAACTAAGTAACTTCCTAAAATTAGTTTTAATTATCTAAAAGTCATTCAATTTACAATTCATAAAAATGAATAATTTTTTTCCATAAATTTCCAATTTGGTAAAATTTTCATCATAATAAAAAACTAATTCGACTTACAGTATCCTCATATATAGAAATTGTCTCTCAATTATTAGTCATAGAAAATTCATAAAAAATTCTACTTATAAACATAACCATAAATACATTCCATTTCATGGTATCAATTTCACTTATTCCATGGTATTATTTATTAATGGAAACTACTAATCCAATCCATCTTCAATTTTTTAATCTAATGAAATTATCTTCTAATAGTATGAATATAAAAAATCATGAAATATATTCTCCAAAGAATATATCAATCCTTAGTATATAACTAGTTAATTGTTTTTAAAAAATGATGGAGTATTTAGTCCATGAAATTCTCATAATTGACATATTGTTATATAGATAATTTGGTTGCACAATTGTATTGGTACCATTATTTATGACTGATATTAATTGAGTTAATAGGGATAAAAATTAATCATTTCAAACACAATACATTCTATATTTCTTATTATAATGGTTATTGGGATCTTGTTGAATTAAAATTTTCTTTATATTTTTACCTCTCAAAAAATAATTCTAAAATAGGCATAGGATAGATAATGAATATTTGGAACCTGTAGTATATTAAAAAACATTATCAGGATAATATAACCACCAATTCATGTCAAATACATATATAAACATATTCAACATCCCTAAATTTCCATCATATTATTTCGTTACCAATAACATAACCAAAACAATTATGTAAACCTCTCTTTGACACCTACTATAATGTTCTGAACAAGCCGTGTAACATCCCAACCCTTCTCATTGGGTTGATAAGGTAGTGTAATGACATGTGGACTCTGGATACATCCCCAAGGTGACAATGATGCGAAATAAATACTGATGTCTTCATGAATATTTGGGGGGACTATTTCCCTTTTGAATGAAAACTCTTAACCAAATGTTCCAATACCAAAATAATTACATGATGCATGAAAACATGTTTCAAAAATTAAAAAGATAAAAAATTCCAATAAAAGAAAACCATAATATTCCATAATCAGATAACCAAGTGAATGAAAAATAATAAATCCCAATTAAGCTATTGCACAACTCCACAACTGTACAACAAACTCCACAAAACAAGAACTGAAATTCCATAATTCATTATTATGTACCACTAGGTAAATGAGATGATTTACCTTTACCTTTTTTCCAGAATATAACATCTGAAAATGAAAAAAATTCCAAGGTAGGGGACAGTGATAGTATGCAGTAGGTTTTCTCTAAAATACGTTCTTACACATCCCACTAATACAAAACCCGTTAACAGATTTATATAATAAAATTTATATAAAACCATTAAATGATGTAACAATTTCCAACAAGCCACACTCACACCCTAAACAAATGATTTTACCCAAATTGGATAAAACCGTGTAATGAATCGCATACATTGAATCTACACATGCACACCAACACAGACAAGCTCGGTGTTACCATTTAAGGTGGAATATTCATGCATATACCCATCTATTTAATGATGTTTTACATTTATGTCCATAAGAATCTGCTTCAATGAAAGAACGCCACATAAATGTACTTGATTGTGAAACATTCATGAAATTCGTCCTTCAAAATCATTCCAATTTTCATTTACCAACACAACAAATATATTTAAATTCATAATTTCTAAACCATTATGACATTCTAACCAATAATTTCCACATCATATAAACCAACATTTTTCATCAATCATGCCAAGCCATAAATTTCCACCCAAACAATATTTTACGCAAAATGATTAAATAAAATAACCATCATTAAAAGGACCATTATTCCATTTCCATGCCCAACCTCATTTAAATAAATCCTACATTTTATTGAACACAGTTTTCACAACTCATTTATCATAAATGTAACCAACCCACTAATTTTAAAATAATAATTTTAAAATCTAACACAAGAACATTGTACAACAAACCCCAGTTTTTCCCAAATCCAAAATTAAATACATATTTCATTCCAAACAATCCACACACATCATATTAACAACCAATTTGAGTAAAAAAATTAATTTTTAAATTCAATACTTCTAGTTCTATTAAAATGGAAAAAAAGTGAAGATACTTACCTAAGGGTTTTGGTGAAATTTTCCAACTCCCAACCACAAAAAATAATGGTGAAATAAACATAAAAACAACCTTAGATACATTTTCCTATCATAAAAAATCCCAAATCACAACTTTTTAGGCAACAAAAACCAGAGATCTACATGCAACTGCTGTAGATCTAGAAAACCATGAGGTGGAGATAATTTGTTCAAAGAGAATCCAACTTAACAAACATTGGGGAGAATTACTTGAGAAGAACCACCTAAAGAAAACCCTGAAAATCCCTCAAATCACATTCAAAATCACTAGGAGAGGTTGGATAACACTTGAGGAGAATATATTCCATGTGAGGATCGAGTGGGAGGATGTGTGGTGTTTTTTAGGTTCATCACAATCCCAGTTGTTTCAATTAAAACCACTTCTTAATGATGCGCATGGTATGCTTGCTTGGTTATAAAAACATTGTACTAGTAGTGCGATTGATACTTTCTGAGGGCTTCCCTGCATAGTTGTCCCACGTAGTTCGAAAAACCATGCACCAATCGTGGGAATGACTACTTTTTTGAGTAGCAGGGCTCAACTAGGCTGGCCACATGGTTTGGAAATAGTGCACATTAAATATGTGCCAACCCGTTGCCTCTGCCTCACTGTGCACATTTTCTTGAGATTGTTTCACATTTTTCACTATCTTTACTGAAACAATGAAACCATATTAGGGATTCCAAAATATCCAAAAACCCTTCCAAAATACCCAATTCCTTACAAAACATCTTGTAAACATAAAAAGACATAAGAAAGGGTTTCATTCCTCAACCTAGTGGTACTAAATTCTACCATACATTGTGAATTCTATCATCAGACTACAGACCACCATTTCATTGCTGAAATATTTCAGGCCATGGTTCATCCGTTTCTTTCACTTAGTCTTATGTCTCCTCCTGAATCTGATCATGTTTCCAAAAAACCCAATTTATGTCGATTCATTTAACATACATGAAATTTTCATTCTTATCCACAATATCAACTGGGATGTTCACCAATGATGCATCTGGTTCTCTCTCAACATGATCCCAAAAAATCCCAAGTTAATAAACCAAAGTATACTTTTTCAATTGTGACACATAAAACAGATCATCCACCGCACTAAAATATGTTGTAGAAGTCAACATATATGCCCCCACTAATATCTGGATAAGTATAGATAAATTGAAAATATACACTGTAGATAACAACTCTTTCTTCCCAAACAAATGATATCCCATAATTGAAGATATTATCACAAAAACATGATTAAAAAACACAATTGATATCAGTCTTTGAAGATGGTTTGCAAACAGTTTTTGATGACTTTTCCCGGTCTCCATCCTCTTTTAGATCATCTTAATTTTCTCTATCATTTCTTTGACAAGGCTCGGCCAAACCAATGAAGTCTTTCTAGTTTAATGTCAACATAGTTGACAAAGATATACATGCCCATACAATGCTCCAAATGGTTCAGTGTGTATGAAGGTCTAAAAACTATTATTATAGGAAAAATCAACCAATGGCTAGTGATCCTCCAATGAGCCACAAAAATCCATCACACAATCCCACAAAATATATTTATACTTTTGTATTGTCCTCTCATGTTTTATATTTGTCTAAGGAAGATACACCATTCTCATAATCTGTTGATTCCCCAAGGATTATTTCAAGGGTTTACAGAAATGATATGTGAATCTTGGGTCTCTATAGGATACTATCAAAACTAGTACCCCATTATTTTTTTTCACCCCATGGATATAAATTTTTCGTAGATCCTCCACCGTATGATAATAATGAGTATGGATTAACTGGTCGGACATTTTGAACCAATCCACTATCACCCATATGTCATTGTGCTTATTAACCATTATTCGGAGACCTGTAACAAAATCCATCATTGTCTCCTCTGAAATCCACGTAGAGATAGGTAAGGACTGTAGAATACATTCTAGTCGCTGATGCTCTACCTTGATTTTCTTACAAGTAAATCATCATGATACAAACTCAATCACATTAAATTTCATATTAGTAACCCAAAAAAATTATTTCATTGCTTTATATTTTTTTTTGAATTTCAGGATGTTTAACCCCTCTAGAATGGGGATAAGCACAATAATTTTCTCTTGAAAACACATTGGTAGAACTATCTATATCTAAAATCACACAAAAAAATGTATGACTAGTTTCATTCCCTTAATGTTATCCACACCATTGAGTTTAGACCTCATAGACACACACTCATAATCATACATTTTATTCTATTTGACTACACCAATTGAGTGAGGAACAAACAAAAATATGAAGATAACATCAACATCAGCCAAATATTCACATTCCAATCACATATTAGTTATAACTGACAACATGTTCCATTGATCGGATGCATCTTTCAGCACGTCTGTATATGGGTTCCTTCTTAATGCATCCTCCACCAAATTGAAATTACCAAATGCGTACATCAAGTCAATTTAAAAAATATAAATATATTTCAGACTTCTATATTGTCTCAAATTCTAATCACTTAGTGATAAAATATACTTCATGAACATATGATTAGTACACACCATGAATTTTTCATTGAAGAGATTGTGGTGCCATGTTTTCAAATAATGAACCACCTCTACCAACATAAATATTTTTTTGTGTATTTCTTCTAATGAAACCTCAACTGTTGTGAGATGTACACAACCAAATGACCCCCATTCCTTATAACAAACCCCCACCCTGATGCAATTTCATCATAATAAACCATGTACCATTTCCTTGGTTTCAGAGAAACCAATATCGGTGATGATGCAAGACAGTCCATAAGCTCATAAAAAGATTTCTGCCACATCATAGTCCATTTAAATAGAACATTATTTCTTATCAAAGTTATCATAGAAGAATATAGTAATGATAAGTTAAAAAAAAGTTGATAGTACCCATCCATACTAATAGATTCTCTATATCTAAAAAAAATTATTTTGTGGTTTCTTAGAGATAACAAACTCATTCATGTGTGGATCCACATAAAAACCTCTCTCAAAAATAACATGTCCAATGAAATGAAAATATTTTATACAAAAATAATACTTCTATAGTATGGAATAAAATTTATGAGCCCTCAATATTCCCAACACTACTTACAAATTATTCTCATTCTCCACCCTTTTCATCGAATACACTATTATTTCATCGAAAAATTCCACCCCAAAGGAATCCTGATATCTCTGAAATAACTGATCCATAAATTACATAAAAATAACTAATTAATTAATAATACCAAAGGAAATAACCACCAAATCATAATGAACATATCTACTTCTAAATTTTGTTTTGAGAATATTTTCCTTTCTTACCCTCAATTGATGATATCTAAATCTAAAGTCTATTTTGGAGAACCACTAATCTCCCCTCAAATAATCCAACATATCATCCATGTGTGGAAGTGGATAGTGATTAATTATAATAACTTGATAAATATTATGATAATAAACACAATGTGGATCTGTTTACACACAATTTTTAACAAACAGAACCGTTACTGCCCATGAAAAAATGCCAGGCCTGATTGGAATTTTTTCTATATCCTCCAACTGCACTTGAAATTCTGTAAATTCTATTTCTACCATCTGGTTATATGGAAGTGGGATAGGAATGGTCATCAGAAGGATATCCATCATAATCTCCCCTTCTATAAAAGGTGAAAACCTTATAATTATTTGTGAATTACATATATAAATTGATCAACCACTACTGGAATACTACTAATCCAAAACAACATCCATTAATGTCAAAGTCAATAACTCCAACTGATACTATATCATTATTATTTCTAGATCCAATAATCTTATTTCACCCACCTTTTCATTATTCTTACCTTTAATGATATGTTCAAAAACATCAACCATCGTGAAACTCACTGTTCATGCATAATAGTTGTATGTGTTCCTTAAACATCACCAAAAACCCATATCAAAGATTACATCAAAAATATCCATATTAATAATGGATAATTCCCATATCATCTCACCCACATCTAAAAATATAAAACATCATCTAAACATGAAGCCAATCCACTTTCTTATAAATATAGGAGATAGATGTTTTAAAATAGAGGTAATCATTTCCATAAATAAACCATGAAAATCAATGATTTGAGAAGAAATTATTTAATGTGGAGAACCCATATAAAACAATACATTAATAAATGTATAATTAAAAAATTATTATAACTCGTACCCTGGATGGTCTCGAATGGTCATAAAACAAAATATTCTTGGCTAAAATTAGAAAAATACATCACACATTGTTCTCCTTATTACACATCTAAAACATATCTTGTTGAGGAGTCGTGATATTACTATAATCACCATGACTAAATTGGCTCTACTACTGAGGGGTATGAAATTTCTCTTGTCTTGTAGAATAATATATTCCCTATGACCCACAAGGTGTTTTAAAAAATCCACACCATGGAGTTTTAGGATAATAACACTAAAGATTCTCCATGTAATGGCAGTTATGAAATGCTTGAGGTTGTGACATACAATCCGTCTTTGTGTAACTCAGTGAACCACACTGAAAAAATCCCAGATTGATTTTCGATCGAGTTGGAATTTATAAGGATCATGTGGTCTAATTAAAATTTTGTTGACGTCCCTGAGAAAAGGTCCCACTCTTCCTCCTACGCTTCTTCATTGGGATCTTACCTCATCTTGTAAAGCCAACCATGCATCCCCCACTTGGACTCCCAGAGGTGATAGAATTAGTAAAAAGTATATCTGGTTGTAGTCCTCAATGAATGGATTAAAAAGCCTAAATGATACATTGAACCAACTGTCAGTTATCCTGTAGCTTAGGTGAAACCATGTATTCCGCAGAAACCTCTGATTAGTCTCTACGATATCTACCCAGTGCCATTTATATCTATATAAGAATCACCAAAAGAATCACTCTCTAGAAAATGAATTCATAAAATTAAAATTTATATCAAATTCTAGATATCAAAAAAATGAAATACAATATTCAAATTTTTCAATGTTTACCCCTTTTAAAAATCCAATATGTTTTGAAAATCAGACCATTTTTTAAATACCACATCCCTTTAGTTTTCAAAACAATAGGTTTGAATATAATTTCATTATTTTTAAATAATTAAAAATTCATACTGAACATAAATCATTATTTTCCAATAAAATGTTATATATTAATAGGATGTAGTTTATAACATGCACTCCATTCTCATATCATTGGATACACTTACGACATGGGATCACACTCCTACAAGTGTCTCCAAAACACATATGTACCCAACTGCCTAGTAACATAAATTCTGTATAAAATGGTTAGATACATCCATTAATTTACTACATTTCCTGTTCTAGAAATCTTATTCCATGCTATGATCCCAACTCCAGTAATACATAAAAAATGATTGTGAAATCCAAGACTGAAAACCAATGCAATAGAATTTAACAATTTGAATGTCAAAGACTAAAAAACATTACACCACATGTTACATCATGTCCCAGATAATTGGATTGAGAAGAATATTTAATGATACTTGGCCTTAGGAGACACCCCAAGGTGCCAAAGAATATAATTAAATTCCAAGGGCATCATAAACAGTGGGGGAGATATTCCCTTTTTAAGGAAATCACTCAACCAAAAATTAAAATACAAAAATAACTACATGATGAATGAAAAACATGTTTCACAACTCAAGATGATAATGAATAAAATTACCAATGAACCAAAATAATACATAATCAGAGTACCAAGAGGAAGAATAACAAACAAATCCCAAAGAATCTATGTCACATTTCCATAGTTCTACTCCAACTTCCATTATCCAAGCACCGCAGTACCATCCCTAAATCATAACGAACCAATAGGTAAATGAGATGTTTTACATTTTCTTATGTCCTAAAATAAATCATATACAAAATCTATATAGTTCCATGGCAGGGGTGAGTAGTAATACTCATTAGTTATTCCTGAAATTACTTCCTTAAACATGAATCTAGGATAGAACACGTTTGCACCATTATATAAAAAAATTATATAAAACCAATAAACATAGAAATAATTTCTAGAAAGAAACACTCAATCACATAACATGATGATTTACCTA
Organism: Viscum album; assembly: GCA_963277665.1. NCBI lineage: Eukaryota > Viridiplantae > Streptophyta > Magnoliopsida > Santalales > Viscaceae > Viscum > Viscum album. The sequence continues at coordinate 780,889,885 of OY728158.1, forward strand.
TGTTGTGAAAAAAACAAAAGAATGAATCCAAGATAATGAAACCACAAACACACACAGAGACACACTAGATTTTTGATACCATTAAATGTGTTTATTTCATGCCCAAACACGTCTTCTGAATGTTGTGGCACAATCACATTCCTCACTCACCCCATTAATGATGGCACTTAATTTCCATCACATTGATGGTGGTACATTCACAACTATCGTAAATCCAACTTTCCAATTAGTATTTACCAAAATCACAAAAACATTTCAATTCATATTTTTCAAAACCATACAAAGATTACCACCAAAAATAACCACATCATATAAACCCACATATTTTATCAATCATTCCAATCAAAAAAATTCCACCTAAAATATCTTTTATTACAACCCATTAAATAAAATAAACATTATTGAAAACACCAATATTCCACATCCATGAAAAAGAATATTTTAAATAATCCTCCACTATAATGAAATCCATTTTCAAAACTCATTTTTTTTAAAACAGACCATCCCATCGATATTAATATCAACATTTTAAAATCTAACCCAAACATATTTCATAAACAAAACCACATTAGATTCCAATAAATCAATAAAGAAATAGAAAATAGTTTCCAAACAAGATTCTAACATCATAATATTAACCAATTTAAAAAAATATATTTAATTTGAAATTAAAGGATTTTATTTCTTTGATAATTGAAATGAGAGTGAAGCCACCTACCTTAGGGTTTTGGTTAAATTCACCAATTCCCAAGCGCACCAAAAATCCAGTTGAAAACTCTATCAAAACTACATTAGATCTATTTTTCTAAAATCAACAAGCACAAATATATCCATTTTAGAATACCAAAAAACTTGATATACATGATACAAATTTAGATCATGAAAATAGATAGAGGGATAGATGGAGATCTAAGAGAATATAAGAAAAAAAAGAGGGGAGACATAGCAGAGAAGAAATGCATTCACCGCACCTTAAAGTCCCTTCGAATCATCACCAAAATGAGTGGGAGAGGTGACCTAACTGTTGAGGGGAGGAAATACCAAGTGAGCCCAAAGTGGGAGGTTGTTTGGGGTGTTTGTGGTTAATTCCAAGCACCCATGTCTTTTAAAAAAAAATTAAAGTCGTCCATGGTTAGCTTACATGGTTATATAGACTATATTCTATCCATGTCACTACTACTATCTATGGGGTGACCTGAATTGTTGACCCGCATTGATTGAAAAATTGGGTGCTGATTATGTGAATTACCAATGTCTCGAGTAGGATGGATTACCTAGGCATGCCACATAGTTTGGAAACAGGTGCCTTAAATGTGTTCACACAAATTTTCCTTTTCCTCATAGTGCATGATTACCTAGGATTGTTACACGATTTCAAATAACAGTGGTCAATATATGCACCTTTATAAAATCTTCCAACACATCCCAAAACACATGAATACTATCCCAATCATTACACAACCACATTAAAATATAAAATAGAAAAACAAGGGTTACATATCTCAAAATTAGGGTACAACATTATGACCCCAATGTATAAGATTCCAATCATAATTTCATCACTTAAATAATCATGATATTTAGGTTTGTGTAATCAAGGTATTATGGGATTAAACTCATTAAAATATTCACAATTACCACAAAAATACTTTTTTCCTAAATTTTTTTTAATATGAAACAATTTTTTGATGATAAAACAATCCTAATGCTTAGAATTACAACTGTATTCATACACATACATATACATAAAAATAATAAAATCAAAAGAACACATTTTATTATAATATATGTATTGTTAATGAGTATAAAAATAAAAGAAATTTGTTAGACCTATACAATACATTAAAACATATGAACATGTTACTTTATTAAATTTTAAAACATGATATCATAAAATTCACAATCACTCGTAAAAATATTCATCAATTATAATTCCATTAAAAAAATTTAAATAGGATAAAATGGAAGAAGATAATCATGATGATTTAATGGAATATAATATTAACATCACAAAATTGTAATAACATGTAAACATAACTACAACATAGTAAAAAAAGATGAAATAACATAAATAGTTAATTCCAACATTATAATTTTAGATAAAAAAATTACCTAATGAATTCCAGGGATATATCTATAGTCGATGCATATTTACATATATTTAAAAATATTTTTTAATCAGTAAAATATATAGAACATTTAATTAAACTATTTAATAAGTACAACTCATAGAAATATATTTTTAATTTATAAGAACAAGTATTTAGATCAACCATTCAATGAAAATGAATTTAAAATTATGAATAAATTGTTTATATCATAAGAGAAATTGAAAAAAAATAATTTAATACATATAAGCATCATTATGAATATGTGAAAGAAAATTAATATAAATCAGTTGATATCGTTGAGAAAAAGGCATCAAAACTTTTCAAGGTAACGATATTTTAGAAACCCTCTACCCAAAAATCATGTCTCACCTAATACATTCTCTCTCTCCCACAAAAATAAAATTTTGTAAATTATTTAAAAATTGCTAATCATTTTTCATTAAAAAAAATTTATTACTTATTTTTAATTTATTAATATATATTATTTAATCTTTTTAGTCCTTTTGGGATTTTTCATTAAATAGTTCCAAAAACTTATAGTACAGTGATAACATGAAAATATCCATTTAAAATGGTAATATGATATTAATATGTGTCACGTTTTATATTTTACACCACTATACAAAATTGAATATACAGGGTTACTCAAATTGTCACCATTTAGAAAATATTCATTAACATGATTCTTTTTTATAGTTAAAAATTACTATTTTAATTTACTAAAGAACGAAAGAAAATGGTTTTATTTATTTCCAATAATTAATACGCTCATTGTAATAATTCTTTAAATAGTTGTTCGGATTCTTTATGATATAAAAATAAGTTTCATAATATGTTATGTAGGAAAATAAAATTGGTGATTTTGATAAGATAATATGGTTAGACATGTTCTACAATATGAATCCAAAAATTTAATCATAATAAATTTTGAATTAAATAGAATGAAATTTGTTGATTATTGTGTGAATCATAATATCTACATCATGATAAATGTGAATCTAGTTATGTATCTAAGCAGAATTTGATGAATTTATCCTCATATGCATTTGAATCATTCCATCCAAATTTTATAATGAAATGCACTTGGTTTTTGTTTAGTGAAGTATCTATTATTGATGAGAGTTGAATAAAGAGTTGAAGATGATATTGAAAAATAAATGGGTAATATGTAAACATATTAGATAAATATTCCATATAATTATTTTTATGTGAAATTTAAATATTTAAAAACAATCAATTTTATTAAGAAGGATTGGAAAAGTATTCATATCATTTATCCATAACCATTGATTCTGACTTGAATTATTATGTGGATGCTGATATTTATTATGATACTAGAATTTTTATCTATGGTGGAATAAATTATCCCAAATTGGCTTAAGAATAAATGAAGAGTGTGAGGAAGAAATATATTGAAAACCACTGTGTGGGTGGAATCATAAAGTTGAATGAGGCAATTAAAAGAGATTAAAATAGTTGAGTGATCCACCTACAAATGAATATTGAATTGGCCTCTAATTTTCATGTATTCTATTTGGAATATAAGTAAATTTATATTGCATGATACATAATAATAAAATTACATTAAAATGGAATGATTTCACTCATCATTGAGTTCAACCACTATTTCTACTGAAAACTGGGATAACGTTATTTGTTTAATGTTAAAACGTTCTAATCAGTTTCTAACGGGTTTATTCGTAGAACCGGAAAACCCCAAAGATTATATATCAATTTGGACCTACCTTCCAATGGTATTTGATCATTAGTTACAATCTTATGTGACTTAAGAATTTTCATTGATCGAGAGGATGGGAGGTCAGGCTCATCACACCTTTTGGGGGGAATTATTGCCTACTCTGAGACTCTCTTATATATTTAAGTTCTGTTCACAAATCCTTATTAATTCACCAAGTATGAAAATGATATTTCCTCTAGATTTGGCAATTGATGATTGATATGTATGAGATTTATAGAATCTTCTATATGTATTTGAGGTTATTCATCGATGGATAATCATTTGTATGTATTAGAAATTCTTATTCAATGGTATCCTTTAATAAATTATATAGAAATATCTTGGTCATTAGGATGACCATAATAATTTTAAATCCACTTGGTGGGGAACTTGAAGTTTATTGTCATTCATAAAGACAAGGATTATTTCAGATTTGGGATCATAACAGCAGATAGGCTACCTACATATCCCTGTTAAAAAGGAATCAGAACCCACATAGTTCGATAAGAATGATATAGTTTAACATCATATGGTATGGAAACAAATTAATGATAAATGGGATTGATCTTTAAAAAGGATTCATACATACTCTACTTTTAAAGTAGAGATCTATGTCCACATAGTTCAGGTGAATAAATATGGGGCTTATGAATGGTTAATGTCCCAAAAGAGATTTCGTGATTACGTTTAAACACTTTGATCATGTGAGTCATAATTGGTGTGAGAAACAAGAGGTATCAATAAACCTAAAGATTGTTCCATGAAAGATGCAGTCCTAAGAAATGATGTGGGGCTTACGTATGTATGATTTCCCATGTAGATGAAGTCCAGGACTTACATCAAGAAAGAATCCGAAGAGGAGGGTCCATAAAGTTATTTGTACTTTATGGAGATTTGGAGTTTTAACCCGGGAGATTACTCCTAAAAAGGATTCTCAAATTAAAGGGGACTTATAACTTGGTGCTTACACCTGAGAAGGAGGCCCAAATTAAAGTAATTATTATTAGGGCTTATTCATGAAAAGGAGGCCCAATGTTAAAGTAAATTATGACTGTGGCTTACTCTTGAGAAGGAGGCCTAGGTTAAGGGGTCATGGAGATTACTCCTGATGAGCATTCCTTAAATCAAAAGATCTTCTCATGATAAAGGATGAGGTTATATGGAGGAAAACCTCTAATCATAGTGACATAATGTTTGTAGGTCATGAGGTTTTGGGAGAGGTTATCACAAAAGTCCTTTCAGATAAGGAACCCAATAAAGGAACCATGTCATAAATGGTTTTGAAAAGGGGTTTGAGGGATAATATTATGAAGAGGAGAGGTGAACGGGAGAGAGTCACAAAAATGAAGTTGGTGTGCGAGTTTAGGTTGCACATGTAATTTGGCACCCAAGTCTTGGTCGCGCAAGTGTACTTGCATGGCACGAGTTCACCTGAGCGAGGAAAAATCTGTTGGGTAATACTTGGGAGAGACTTTACACAAGCCTTTAGTATTATCCTAAGATATTTCCAAAAGGTCGACGTGAAAGTGTCATCAATAGGGAAGGGTAGCGTGCAAGTGTTTCCATTTTTAAGGAGGTCTGGATACTTAGGGGCACAATTGTTGATGAATTCTAAACACATAGGCCTTACCATACTCCTTCAAGTATTCCATTCTAGGTAAAATGATACCTTAGAAGCTTTCAGAAGAGGTCAGTTGAGGACTTGGGAAACCAGAAATTGAATTTGACTTCTGTAAAAATCGGCCCTCGAAATGGGGGCCCACAAGGGCTATTTATAGTCCACCTTGAACCTTGGGTGAAAAACCTAATTGGGAACGCAAGTGAGCTATGTGAACCCTAGGTGGCATGCAAGTGACTTGCGCGGTGCGCACTGACTTGCGCATCTCACTCAAAATGGGCTCCAAGTCCATGCCTTCACCATATTTTATGATGTGCTTCAAAGGGTGACCGTCATTGTGCTTAAGGTATTCCCCTTTGCCATTTGTTGGACTCTGTGATGTAATTGAGCATAAAAAAAAGTCCCCCCCTTATAGTTGGATTCGAATAGGAAAGTGGATCCGACTCTGAGGTAAAGCCGGAGAAATCAAGGTACTGTGTCATACATGTTTGGTGCATAGATGTTGTTACTGGGGAGCATGAACAACTTCATAATTTGTTGAAAGAAGTCCAAGAGGATGGTATAAAATCCATCACAGATGCCAAATAATCACTTCATCATGCTAAAGAGATTGAATTTGGTTGAGTAAATGATCTTCAAGTGGATGCTGATGAAGCTCTGGATGCTTCATTTGACAGAATGGATGATATTTAATGATTTCTTGATAATTTATTTGTAAAAATATTACCATATTCTAGTATGGTGGGGGAAAATTGTAAACTGTGACTTGAGAAATTTTGAATTTGCGGAATGACATGGGAAAAGAGCTAAAAGGAATTAGAGGAAGTCTTTTCTAAGAATGAAGTTACCACTACTTGACAAACTTTTTATTGCGGCTTAATTATGCACGACCAACTAGGGAATATACTGTATAGTATAGTATTATCTTATGGCTGACAGGTCCATTATGTTGACAACTTATGCAAGGCCACCTAAGGGTACACGATTCATAGTCGGGAAAATGAACTCTAAGAAATATTACTTTCTATTGCTAAAAGCCGAAGAATAATTTATAGAGATTCAAATTTTCCAAAGAATAAATTCTGCTTTATGGATTAAGGTACAAGAATATGGAGAAAAGATTTCCAATAAGAATTGTCAACGAATTGGAGGAATGTGACTTCTACGAAGGCCTGACACAAACGTAAGAAAAAAAGTATATGTGGTTTTAAATCACATGACTAAAACCAGAGATAGAAACATTATACAACATATGGTCAAGTGGTCCAAGGTTATTTAATTTTTCTATGAACATATGGAGTAGGAGGAAAATTTAAACCATATACATGATTACTTTCAGATCATAAAAAGAGTATGGAATAAATATGTTAAGGATGGTAGATTTCTTTCAGATCCCAACATATTGCCCTTAGGACCAATATGGACAAAAGGGGCTTCTCCTAAGAATGATGTTACCATTACTTGAAAACCCCATTATGGAGTTTGAATTATGCAGGGCCAACTAGGGCATAAGTTGCATAGTCAAATAGTAATATCTTTTGGCTGTCAGGTCTGTTATGTAGACAACTTATGCAAGGCCCCCTAAGGGCACGTGCTACATATCAGGAAAAAGAACTGTCAAATATCAGACATTTTGCAACCAGAAGTCAAGAAAAGGGTTATGGAGACCATGAATATTATCTGTATAATGTTGTGACTGGGTATTGAATTGAGATTCTGGATGTTACTATGTTTCTCATTAGGATGATAATCAATCCACACGTAGTTCTTGAAATATAGTTTAACATCATGCAGGATGAGAACATGGATGATCTTAGTTTAGGGTCATAGAGGTTAGACCGTAGTGAGGGAGACACATCATGGATTTGTTTTAAACCTAATATGAATAAATACTAGGGTATTCCATATCACAACATGTTCTCCCAGGGGGACTTCTCAGCCAAGGTACCAATAGTGGAGTTTGGGGTTAGGTCCAATGGCTCAGGGATGGACTTGAGGAATGCTTTAACATTCCTAAGTATCCCTTGAGGATGGGAATCAAGTTGCACATAGGTATTGAAATACCCTTAATATAGATTTGGTTCGTACATATGAGGGGTAAAGAGGACTTTATTACAATTATGGTTGGACCCATGATTAAAGACTTGGGTGTCACTACGTATTTCATAAGGATGAGAATCAATCAATAAGTAGTTCTTGATATATGACAAGGTTGGAGACCATGTCAATGATGATTTCTCTCGACTGAGGGTATCAGGGATTGATGCAGTTTATTTTCATACAGGACAAAAATGAAAATAGTTTAAGGTCACATGCATGGACCAGTGCTATGCAGTTTAATGCCTTGCAGCAAGGACAATGGGGGACATTTTAGTTTAGCATAATATTTCTAGGACGATGGGACAAAAATAGTTTATCGTCATGTAGTATTAAAGTAAACCAATATGAATAACATGGTTGATGGGGATTTCACGGATCAACATCGTATGGGATAGAGGTGAATTTATGTGAATAAATTGGTTTCGAGCATTAACCTCAGGAGGTTTCCTACGTACTTGGCCTAAAAGGCAAGGAACAATGTTTGCGTAGTTCAATTGATATGGATTCGATGATAGGGGTGTACTTGAGGAAAATGACCTGATGATGATGTTGGGACATAAGCATGGTTAGCGGCCCAAAGAAGATGTCTTGGTCGAAGCTTACTCTATGCTCATGTGATTCATGCTCGGTGTGAGAAATAATAGGAAACAATAGACCGGACGATCATGTCATGAAATATATGACCATGAAGGATTGTGTGGGGCTTAGGCATTGTTATCTGCCAATGACATGCTTGGAAACTGAGTTTAAAAGACAATTGTGCATGTAGAGATCATAGTTTTATGTCATGTGTCACAGAAATGGGGTGCTTGGCAAATTAGCATCCTGCATCTCCGATGCTGCACAGTTTAAGATCATGTTGGACGATAAGGGGGACACATTTTAATGTCATGTTGGAAAATAGAGGGGGCTATGCAGTTTAATGTCTTGTACCAAGGATAATGGGTATATTTTTGTTACACAAAAAACTTCTTCAATAATCTTACATTGGTTGGATTTGTAATGAGTTCTCCATCCATTGAGATCAATGAATAATCTCTATTTGAATATACCTTATGTATTGAGTATGGTCCTTTCCACTTTGGCTCAATATTTGGAGGCTTCATTCCCGGTATCATTGGGGTTCTGAGGAACAATACCAATTCTCCTTGAATGAATGAATAAATATGGACTTTTTATTGAAAGATCATGCTATTAGATTCTGATAGACTTCTAAATGGTGAAGTGTGCACAATATTTTTTCATCTAGTCATTCCGTTTCATCCAATCTCTTTTTGAGATTGTTCATCTGTAGATAACAAATCAAAAATGGACACTCTAAGTGAAGGTAATTGGACTTAAATAGGCAAGACTTCTTTCGTTTCATATACCAATGAATATGAAGTTGATCATGTAGTAGTAGGGTTGGTATTCTAATAATCCCATAGATCATGAAAATGATTATCAGGCCAAGACTTATTATCTTTATCCACCATCTTTTGATGTATGTTTGAATGATTTTTATTAAAATACTCTACTTAAACATTGGCCACTTCATAATACCAAGATGAATGGTTGGATCTGATATTGTATTCTTGATAAAATTTTCTTACCTCGGATGAAAAAAAGTTATCATCATTATCCGTCAATATGGTATGAGAAACACCAAAACTAGTAATGATATTGGACTTGAAGAAGATAACAATGCTTTTAGCACCAACTTCTTTTAGAGTTATAGCCTCTGCCCATTTGGCAAAGAAGTCAGTACAATAAAAAAATATTCTTAAACTGCTTACCTATAGCCAAAAGATAAGGTCATACTACATCCATTCCCCATGTAGAAAATGACCAAAAGTATTTATCCGAATGAAGGAAATCCAGGTGATGATGAATGATGTTGGCACATAATTGGAAATAATGACACTTCTTAGTGAAATCAACACAATCTTACATCATTGAAGGCTAAAGGTATCCATGCCTTCAAATTTGAAAAAAAGTCTATTTCCAGACTAGTGGGAACCATAAACTCATGAATGTACTTCATTCATGATAGCCATTGTCTCTTCACCATCAATAAATATGAAGAGAATTCCATGAAAACTTTACTTGTGGAGAATTTTTTAGTGATCCGAGCTATCATAAAGAGTAAATTTGATAACTTTTCTCCGGAATTGTTCTTTCCCGGCTCTATCAGGTGGGAGTGTTCCATTTTCAAGGTATTCCCTGATAGGTGTCATCCATCTTGTAGTATGACCATATGGTTCAGAAATGGGACTAATTTCATTGGTTTCCTCTGTTATGATTTCAACAAAAGGTGAAACTGTATAAAGGTGGGAAATACTAATGATTGTCTGTTTAGATTTGGATCTGCCAGGGCTGTGGTTACATTAGCCAGTGCATTAGCATGGGAATTTTTTGATCTTTGGATATAAAAAAATGTCGGTTCTGAGGTAAATTCCACCACTAACTCTCTAACATAATCACACAACGGGATTGTCTCTTCTTTTCTGATGTAATAATCCCCATTTATTTGTTTTATTACCAAATTTTAATCACATTTTACCTTTATGTGATTCACCTGTCCCTGAAACGCCAATTCTAAGCCTACAATGAGAGTTTGATATCCTGCTTCATTTTTTGTACCGCCTTCTGACAATAAGAAGGAATAGGGTAGCACTTCCTTTTCAGGGGAAATAAGCACAATTACTAACCAAACTTTTTGGAGTTTAGGATCTTCCATTTTCTTCCCTGTTTGACTTTTGTAGGCACCATCAAAGAACATTTCCCATGTTTGAGGATTATCTTGAATAGAGAAGACTTCCTCGTCAGGAAGTTCAATATTTAAAGATGTATCTTTTACAGATGGGAATTCATCAAGGAAATCATCCAGAGCATGGCTCTTTATTGCCTTTTGAGACACTTATTGGATATCAAACTGTTGTAAAATAACTGTCCACCTTGCCAGATGTCCTGTAAGCATTGGATGACTAAAGATAAATTTGAGCGGGTTATTGTGAGAAACCAACTAGACCTCATGATATTGCTGGTAGTGTCTCAATTTATGAACATCCAAGATTAATGTTAGGCATCACTTTACAATACATGAATATTGAGTTTCTGCCTCAAGCATAGTCTGACTAAGATAGTAATGGCTATTTTCAATCCAAGCATCATTCTTTTGGGCATGGAAGGCACCCAATGATTGCTATAAAGCTGTCACATAGAGAATAAGTGGACATCCTTGAACAGGTGGCATAATACCGATGGAATCAAGAGATATTTATTGTGGATATCATATTCTTCTTGAAATTATTCAGTCCAATATTAGTTGACTCCCAGATTCATTAATCTGGGGAAGGGTAAACACATGCTTTCCAAATTGGTAATGAAACACCGAATATAGGCCAAGTGTCATGGATGTCTTCTTAATTCCTCCATATTTAAAGGATTTGACATGTCAAGGATTGATTTTGTCTCCTTAGGATCATTTTCGATACAAAGATGGCGTAAAAAAAAGCTGATAAATTTTCCTGAGGTTACCCCGTAAGTACATTTCAAGGGGTTAATCGTTAAATTGTATCGTCGAAGTTTGTTGAATATGATTTCCAGATCAGCCAAGTGATCATAACGTCATCTGAATTTATCCACCAAATAATCCACATAAAATTCAACGAATTTCCCTAAAATGGATTTAATGTTATAGTGCATGGAATGTTGATACGTTGCACCTGCATTCTTCAGGCCAAAGTGCATTACCCGATAACAAAACACACCTTAAAGAGCTCTGAATGTTGTAGAATCCTCATATTATGGGGCCATCCATATTTGATTGTACCCAGAGTATCCATCCATGAAGGAAATTTCTTCGTAGCCAGCTGTTGCATCAATTAATAGTTCTGTGATCGGAACCGGAAATTCATCCTTGGGACAATGCAGATTAAGATCTATAATATCAATGAAAACTAAATTGTCCATTATTATTTTTCACAGGGCCAATATTAGCCAACCACTTGGGATATTGAACTTCTATAACGATGTTATTATTGATAATCTTATTATCTTCATCTTCAGTTTTGGAGGCATAAGTTGGGTGTGTTCTTCATGCTGCTTGCTTAAATCCTCAATGTTCTTCTGGTAAACCAAAATGATGAGTGGTAACATTGGGATCATGAAATGGAATTTCTGTGTAATTCCAAGAAAATACATAGATATTTTTCTTTATAAATAAAGTAAAAATTTCTTTCTCTTCAAGAGTCATGGATGTACTAATTATAGTGGGGTGTGGATCTTCTTTTGTACCTAGATTTATTTCTCTGAGTTCATCCACAGTGGTACAGATACCCTCTTCAAATGCTGGAGGGGAATCCTTGAGATCTTCCTCATCTTCATCAATATGCATTACTTCTTCTGTTTCTAAATGCATAGTAGATGACGACGCATAATTTCTATGGTCATGAGAGAATTTAAAATTTGAACATCATGAAGAAGAGGCTGTCATTTCTGACCCTATTAATGATAAAGGGTCTTCCTGGGGTGATAGAAAATCGATGAATGATTGATAATCGACGTCATTGTTTTCCTCCAGTATTGATATAACTTCTTCTGGCAGAGTTGATGAAGTATAGAATTTCTAGATTTCAGCGGATGAAATGAAGACATCTCCATTTAAGCTTACATCACTACTTGGCGAAACAATAATTTCTCCCATGCTGTCTGGCATTATTGTCATAATTGACATAATGGAATTTTCCATAAGAGTGTTTGGATTGATGTTTATCCTATCAATTTGACTGATAGGCAACACATAATCATTACTCGCATATGTTAATGGGTTTACTAGAAAATTTTACAAACCATTTGGAACATTAATTTTGGTGACCTCTTTTGCCATGGATTTTTCCTTTCCATCCATGTGATAAAATTCTGCCTCAATGTATTGAGATTCACATGTTTTGAATGGGGCATTGTGACCATACAATGTCCCAATTTGACCATTGAAACAATATTTCAAACATTGAAGGTATAACGATGGTACGACCACATATTGATATAGCTAGGGTCTTCCAAGAAAGATGTTGAAGACAGTGTCCTTCCAAACAACCTTGAAATCTAAATTAGACACAATGTCTCCAAACTAAATTGTGATTGTTATCTCACCAAGAGGTTATTGTTCATTCTTATCATATCCTTGGAACATCAATGTAGAAGAAGACAAATCAGATTCGGTGAGGCCCAATCAATGAAGTGTGGGAATAGGAATGAGGTTGACTCCTGATCCATTATAAATGAAAGATCATCGGATGTCTATGTAATTGACTTTTCCAGATAGATACAAAGGTATGATATGTCCATGTACAACATCATCTTCATCTTCATCTGTAAAATATATCACTACATGTCATTTTTCCAGATCATTCTATATATGGTAGACCTCAGCCGTAACAATTTCAGTTTTGAATTCTTGAGGACTTGACAAATCCTCAATAAGCACATCCCGAAGTACTTGTGATAGATTCAAGGCATCCATAAATTATAAATTGTCCAGTACTTAGGCCAAATGGTTATTGACATCATACTTTTAGTCCAAAGGTCTTTGTTTCCCATCATGAAAATGTGGTTTTTCAGGTGCCTTCTAAGTTGATGCATTGGCATTAGATACATCCCGTATCAGGGGAAGAATTGGAAGCACAACTGGCTTCGGTAGATTAGAAAAACTAGGAATATTTATTTTCTAAAGGGAAGAAGGTGTCGCCTCTAAATGGTCCTCCAAAATAAATGTGTCAGGACCAAATCTACCATGTGTGGATGAAATTTCTTGTTCTTTTGGAGCCATCTAATGGCCTTTTTCACGAGTTTTTTCTGCATATACTATTCAAGAAGGGGTGGGATTTAAATAATGTCTTCTGAAATATCCACTTCTTCATCTATATCCTATACCTCTGTCTCTTCCTCTAATTCCTCTGTTAGATATAGAGAACTTATGCTCATCATGATCAAAACTGTCATTGGAATAAGGATCTGTTAAACGAATCATGTCAACAGATCAAAAGATCAATTCTTCATCTAATGAATATTTTTCCTAACGAACCACTTTAGGATGTTCCATAAGGTAGGGCGGGGCCCATGATTTTGAAGCATATGGCATAAAAAATGCCATAGTAACATGAAACTTAGGTTTTGACATGATCTTGTATTCTTTTGACTACTCATCTTTCATCAAATTATTCCGATTCTTTGAGGATTTTCCTTCTAATGGTGGGGGTTTTGTTGTGGAAGAAATAGAAGAAGACATAATTGGTTGATTCAATTGTGTTTTTAATATGGAATGAGTTCGGTTGATCATTTTCCGGACCATCCAATCATCATATTTATACGCATTTTTAATTTTGACTTCATGCTATTCGCATTCTTCCTATGGATCAGTAGCAGTAACACATGCTAGTTGGGCTAAAGAACCTTTCATTTTTACTTTTCCAGAGTCCACAATTTTTTGTAGGATGTCATTGAATACAAAACACTCTTGAATGGGATGTCCCAGCATCTAATGAAACGTGAAATAGTTGTTTAGGTCTTCATCTCCTTCCTTGTTCAGTCTTTTGGGCCTTAGCAACAAAACCAGATTGTTTTCCCGAGGCATGATGAAGTAACGATGAACTTGTTCATTCCAGAATGAATAAAATTTTTTCATTAAATCTTCAAACTATTTCCGCCTTTGATATCTTTGATCATCATGATGAGGTGGCTGTTGTTTTTGACACTCAAGAAGTGGAGCCCTTCCAATTGATTATGTTTTTGAAGTGGAAGTAGGAATAGGTGCTTGTTTAAGTGTAACTGTAGCAGTATCTGATTTCCCTAATCTACTTCTTGGAGCTTATGGAATTACACGAGTTTTAGATTTAGTCTATATAAGAGCATCATATATCTATTGTGTGATTGACGTTTGGTATCGAAACTGCCCTGTGTATTTCACAGGGATCAATTGTGTGTGTAATTCATCACGTAGATTTTCCACATAGATTGGCAAAAGATTTTTTTGAGGGAGTGGTAAACATAAGGAATATGTTAATCCCATCCTGCGAGAAATGAAATCTGAAACTCATTCATTTTCCCTATGTTTACAATTGTTATGATCATAAATTTTCATCATTGGTAATGTTTATCTAAATTGAAGAAGGAATTTTTGATGGAGATATTTCCACCATGTAATTGATAGAGACTGCAAAACATGTATACATGACAAACGTAGGTCCTTGTAATGACTTCACAAAACACCTGAGCTTAACTACTTCTTGTTGTTGTGGAGTTCCCATCATAGGATATCAAAGTGAAAAAAATGTGTTATGTGTAGTTATGGATCTCCCAAACCATTAAAAATTTGGATTGTGGTATTTAAAAAAGTTGATGGGGGAGGAATTGCATCCACCCACCCAGGGTAAGATCTATTTTCCGGTTGAACAGGTGCATGTCTTCCTTCCATAGCTTCCAACTGAGACGTTAATGACTCAATGGTAGTAATTAATGTTTGAGAAACATATGCTTGAGCTTGGACCTAAGTAGGTGCAATAACTGATGTTTGGATGGGTGTGGAGACCGATAATGCCACTAATATTAGTATTGTCGGTTGATGTCGTGTATAAACCACAAAATTGGACCTTGATGTAGTTTTTCATTTATCCACTTTAAATCCTTCATTTCATCTTCTTATTGTGAAAAACGTTTTTCTAATGATAGTGATTAGCCTTCTCCGCAAAAAATTGAGATGCAATCTGACTTCTTTTCTTTCCCCTTGTTAGACGCCTTTCGGAGAGGGGGGAGTTGGTTATTTGAAGGCATACCTAGATTCTAGGTAAGCCTTTGATTTCGGGTACGCACACCTTCTTTATTTGGTTCTATGTGTACATCCTCTTGAATAGGAACTTCTTCAACAGATTCATCTGAATGAGCATCTTGATCTGGGGGATCAGTGGCAATGGAATTGATGAC
Source organism: Viscum album (assembly GCA_963277665.1). Taxonomy (NCBI): domain Eukaryota; kingdom Viridiplantae; phylum Streptophyta; class Magnoliopsida; order Santalales; family Viscaceae; genus Viscum; species Viscum album. The sequence goes on from OY728158.1 coordinate 780,905,414, forward strand.
ATTTATCGATGTATAATGCATTACAACCCTTATGTCAGCATTTCTGTGATACTATATTCTTCCACGTCTTTTTTGAGACATTGCCTTTTGTTTGTTTGATCCCTCAGGATCTTTTTGATGAACCATAATTTTGAGGGAATTTTCTGATAATTCGGCTCTTTATTCCTCTTGTTTCTTTTTCTCCAATCGAGAGAAGACTATCTTTTTCTGAGCAAGAGATTGATAACTTTAAAAAGTCCCCAGTCTGGTGGACTTGGGCTATTCTTGTTTTACCTGATCAACTCCTCGAATCCTTTCTATTGATCCTGATGGTTGGATTAAAAGATTCCCCAGCCTTGAAAGCTGAGGTGGCTCTTGAGATACTACATATTATTTTCTATTAAAAGATCCTCTTGATTTTGTGGATTTAGTCTGGAAATTGGCTAGATGCAGTATCTGACATCCACTCAAATCACCCAGTTCAAATGACTGTTGGATTATTTCGGACTCCTCTATCACTTAATGATGCACATTATCTAAATGAGAATCTTGTTCTATATTATCATTTGCTTGATAAAAGAGTAATTAGACAAAATTTTCTTTATATTCTGGACTTTGGGAAGAACTATTTGAGGCTGGTTCTTGAGAAAGCCTTTGATTACACACAATACCAGTTAGCTGTGGCCAGCCATGGGAAATAACATTGGATGAGACCACTTCTGGCAGGCTTTGTTGACTAGAGATCACTATGAAATGAAATTCTCCATGAACACCCCATCCCCTGAAATGAATACCAGATGGTCCATTGGTAATTAACTGGCGCAACCTTTTTAATGTTCCATGGAATGTTCACTGAAGGGATCTCTACTACATTTCATCCTTTGGATGTTAGAAAAATGAGAGAGATGCCAAGTCAATTTGGAATTTCAACCCTTATATTACCTCAACATGATTTTTATATTCATCATAAGGTAATATTTTCTCTTTTATGTGCCAAAGAGTTTTCCATATGTTGAGACGGATATCGTGAATAAAATATTCTGTCATCACTTCTAGAATATCATACTAAGAGTCAGCCAAAAGCCAAAAAATGACTGGTATTTCACCTTTTTCAAATTGGTTTCTCATATTCAGCACTTCCTCTTTGTCATTTGATGAAGATTATTCAACCTTATTTGACCAAAGATTATGCTTCTTTATTGCTTCATCATATTCAACAAGATTGGTAGAGAATTCATCTGTCAAATTAGAAGACGAATGACCTAGGGGTGGTTTAGAGAATGACCTACACCCTGCGATATCTTATGATTCAGAAAGTATTTCAGCTGCTAGGGATAAGGCATCAGACATGACTGGAATTGAATTTTCAAGTGCCTCAAGAACATATGGCTTTATCATTAGTACATTTTCAATAGGAGAATTTTCCAGGAAATGCGAATTACTAATGCGGAGAGGACATTCACTACTAAATTCATCATTTGGGGGAGGACCACCATGGTGGGTTACAAAAAAAGATAAACACTTTTTCTCCTTGGTCATCTGAACATGCAGAGGGTTATCATGGCTCTCATCTAATGATGATTCTTCGAGATTGGCCGAATTGACATGAATCAAGCCTTCATGAGGAGGTGTCTAATGAAGACCTTCAACATTATTTTTTTTATTTCCAGTATTTTTAAATGAGAGAGTAGAATATTGAGTTTCAATAGATAATTATCTGTGGGCTTCAAGAACTATAGAATTCAGTAAGGCCTTATTGTAGATTGGATCTTGATTTTTTAACTGTGATGGATGAGACTTTTTTTGGACGCCTTATTACTCACCTTGGAAACCACTTGTTGATGAAAGTGGTCATTATGGACAGGTGTAAGTTCCTTCTGAAGAGAAATGGTCAGGTTTGGCTGACTATCTCCATTTAAATCGGGTGTATGTGCCCGACCTGATTGTCTGTATGACATGGGGGAGTACACCCCATGACCCTCTTGGACTAAACAAGAGGTGTGCATCTGCTCCGGGGTGACATATTGATGAGTAACTCTACTAATAGGGATATATTTATGTTTCTTTCCCTGTGATTTCGATGAAGATGTTATAATATTCTGACTGGTATCTAGAATATGGGCATGGATTTCTTCTGTTGTTTCACCATTATCAGAATGTGCTTGGGGAATTCAGCTACCAGAATGGGAACATACATCCATTCCATGTTTGGAGAAGGTGTGTGTTCCTAATCCTATCCTCCTTTTCCTGTCAGTGAATTCTTACAGTACTCATGTGTGGGGGAGAAAGTTCTATTTGCCACCTGTTTTTCATTGGCGCATTCCAATAGACATCTCTAGGTGCTACCAAATGAGAGTTTTGGATAGCATGATGAATTGAAGGTGTATGTGCCAAATGATTGTTCTCCACTGAATATGTTTGATGTAATTCCTTCAATACTGGCATATGAGACTACTGGAAGAATTGAAGAATTTAATCACGTGTATGTGCATGTTTACCGGTGGTAACCACGTTTGCTTGGTGGGATACATTGGATATAGTCACACGAGCTTGCTTATTGGATGAGGATTTATAAATAGGTGTATGTTCCTTCCTATAATACTCCACTGGAATCTCCTGGGGAGATTGGTGTGTTACTGCCATACAAGTATATTGGGTAGTGAAATTAGGACGGACCGGTGTATATTCTCGCTCATTGTTTTCCATCAAGTTAGGTTGATGGACTTCTCCGGACGAGCAGAGGTAAAAACCTTCTCCCTGTTAGCCGAATTGCACCTTTGATGGTTCTTCTTGCGTGCATAGGTCTAAGGACCCTAAGCAGAACACATAGTGGAGATACCCCTATCACATTGAGGGTGCACTACCGCATGAGTCTAGCGGCGATTGTTGATGGGAGACCTAAGGAAGGACACCAATATTCTTGAACTGAGGCCTTGAGTGATGTCTTGATTCACCACCAGGTAATATGAGAGTGATTTTTTGTTGTGATCCAGGGATAAATACCCGAAACGGTTGGAGACGGTGGTTAGCACCACCTACTTCTTGACCACTGGTTGTCGCTGTCCGGACAACCAAGATGAGTTGTTTACATATAGGGCTTATCGATCAGCCTCCCGATTTGGGATGGTATAGTTTTGATGGTATTACCTCAACAATGAATTTGAGACCCAGCGTTGAAGATGGTGAGAAGGTGATGTTGTCCTCAGAGCGGACAAGAATCCATCAGGTGTAGCAGCTGAGGCATTCACAATTATGAACCTTAAATAATCCATTTTGTGTTATAGAGAGATCATGGAAAAAGGTGTCTATTAGATATAAGAGACACAATCAAGATAATTCTGTCCAGAGTACATCATTTGGATGAGCACAAAATTTATTGATTTCTTTTTTGGCCCTTATATTGGGTTTAATATGTGCCTAACAAATAAGTAAAAAATAATTTAACTTGGTTAAGGATTCACGTTTGGTTCACCATTTTTTGTTTTGTTTGGAAATGGGGATGACCTTGTATGTTTAAGGCTCAAACATTCCCATCAGTTTCTAACGGGTTTGTTCGTAGAACAGAAAACACCCAATTATTCTATATCTATTTGGACCTACATTCCAAAGTTAGGTGCTCATTAGTTGTGGACCGATGAGGCTTAAAAATTTTCATTGTTCGAGAGGGTGGGAGGTCAGTCTCATCAAACAATTTGGGGGGAATTATTGCCTACTCCGGGACTCTATTATAAATTTATGTTCTGTTCACGAATCCTTATTAATTCACCAATCATGAAAAATCGATTTTCTTGTAGATTTGGGAATATATGATTGATATGTATAGTATTTAGAGAATCTTTTATATTTATTTGAGGTTCTTCATCGATGGAGAATCATTCATATATATAAGAGATTATTAGTCAATGGTATCCTTAAATACATTATATATAAATCTCTTGGTCATTATGATGACCATACATGTTTTATGGCCACTCAGTGGGGCACATGAAGTTTATTGTCATTCAAAAAGACTGGGATTATTTCAAAGTTGGGATCGTACTTGCAGATGGGCTACGTATGTATCATCATTAAAAAGAAATTAGAAACCATGTAGTTTGATAAGAATGATATAGTTCAACGTCATATGGGAAGGAAATGAATTAATGAAATATGGGATTGAACTTTATAATGGATTCCTACATACTATACTTTTAATGTAGAGATAAAAGTTCACATATTTCGGGTGAATAAATATGGGGATTATTCATGGTTAACGGTCCAAAAAGATATATCAGGATTACTTTTACACTCTAAGCTCATGTGATTCATGCTCGGTGTGAGAAACAAGAGGTATCAATAAACCAGACGTGTGTGCCACGAAAGATGTAGTCATAAGAAATGATGCGGACTTACATATGTATGACTGCCCAAGTAGATGAAGACCAGTACTTACTTCAGGAAATAAGCCCAAGAGCAGGGTATGTAAAGGTATTTGTACTTTATGGATATTTGGAGTTTTGACCTGGGAGATTACTCCTAAAGAGGATGACCAAATTAAAGGGGACTTATAACTTGGGGCTTATTCCTAGGAAGGAGGCCCAAATTAAAGGAATTGTGATTAGGGATTATTCTTGATAAGGGTTCCCAATGTTAATGGAAATTATGACTGGGACATACTCATGAGATGGAGGCCCAGGTTAAGGGTACTTGGGGCTTACTCTTGAAAAGGATTCCCTAAATCAAAACATCTTCTAATCTTAAAGGATGCTGCTATATGGAGTAAAACCCTTAATCGTAGTGAAATAAAGTTTTTATGTCATGAGGTTTTGGGAGAGGTTCTCACAAAAATCCATTCATATAAGGAATCCAACAAAGTAACCATGTCATAAATTGTTTCTAAAAGGGTCTGATAGATAATATCTTAAAGAGGAGAGGTAAACGAGAGAGAGGCACACAAATGAGGTTGGTGTGTGAGTGTAGGTCGCACAAGTAATTTGGCGAAAAATTCTTGGTCGTGCAAGTGTACTTGCGTGGCATGTGTTCACCTGGGCGATGAAGAATTTTTAGTGTAATACATGGGTGATACTTAACTAAACCCTTTAGTATTATCCGAAGTTATTTCCAAAAGGGCGGCATGCAGGTTTTATTAAAAGTGTAGGGTGTCATGAAAGCGTTTCCATTTTAAAGGAGGTCTGGATACTTAGGCGCACAAGTGATGATGAATTATAAACACTTAGGCCTTACTGTACACCCTCAAGTCTTACATTTTAGGTAAAAAGTTGCCTTAGAATCTTTAAGAAGATGTGAGTTGAAGAATTGGGGGACCAGAGTAAGAATTTTACTTTTGGAAAAATCCATCCTCGAAAAGGGGGCACACATGGGCTATTTATATGCCACCTTGCACTGTGGGAGAAAAACCAAATAGGGAATGTAAGTGAGCTGCACGACACATAGATGGAATGAAGGAGTGTCAACAACCACACTCCTCACTTGGTTTTCCAATCATGGATATAGTGCCACCTAGCATGTGAGAAAACATGTTCTTAGAGATAATATTGTGATGATAACACTTGAAAACCAATAAATATAGTCTCATGGCATGTTATTCCATATTCTATTATTCACTTATTGGGGTTATAAGTTAATTAGTTTCACATTTCACATGTCCAAGATGCTTCATGTCTATGATGGTGGAGTCAAAATTCATTGTGAGTTTATAAGGTAGTTCATCATCACCTATGCATATGAAGGTGAAAACAACTATTATATAATGATAGTGTAAGATATATGTTTTTAGGATTTGAAGTTGTATGAGATAGAGTTTAATGGAATTCATAGTTAAGGTGGTTGTAGAATGTTTTGTGAATCATTGACATCATAGATCATAAATCAATATGGGTACATAAATCATGTGTAAGGAGTTCATGTATATTAATGTTCACGAAAATAAGCCTATAGGTTATGACATCCTAGGACAACGATATGATACACGACTAATAGATCCCAATTAGGGTGAAGGTAGTTTTCCTAAAGAATATATAAACCAATTTTTTTTTTGAAATAATTAATCATTCTTATTATCAGTGTTGTTAGATATATCAAGGGCTTAGTGGTGTCGATCTGTTGAGTTATGGGGATGTGTTATTGTAAATGAATGAAGTGGAAATGGTTGGTGAACCACATATATTAGTTTCAATGTGGGGTTTCAATACCTATAAATATTATTTTTTAATTAATTTAAATAATATATAATAATAAATTGAAAACATAGAGGGTGATAGAAAGAGAGTGGGAGCGTGATTAATATTCAACGTTTTCTTGACTAGAGGATAAGATACATTTTCTTTTAAATAGTTTGTTTTATAATTAGTTGTGCAATATTTTCCAATTAGCACATTTTTTTTGAAAGATTTTTACAGTGTTAAGATATGTAAATTCTATGTAGAAAATTAGTATATAATGATTGTTGTTCAAAATACTAGAAGTTTCATCAAGAAGTTTTCATATTTCATAGTAATTAACTATGCATTCATAATGTGTTCAGTGAACTAAATGTTTTATAAGTAGTGATTTTTAAAATTTTAAAGGAAGATATATTTAACCGTTGTTAATGAGAAGTTGAAATAATAAGAGTTATGAATTATATTCTTAATACATTTCATGTTGAAAATATATGTTTCATGATATATATATATACATTTAATTTTATCTGTAAAAAAAGAGTTTTTGTACTTTTTGTTTTCATTAATTAGAGTTTAGAAGATATTATTGTGTATTATTGTGTTAATAATTGACATGGAATGGGTGAAATCCACTTAATATTGAATTTATTATATATTGGGTAAATGGGTTTTTTATTAATTATAATCATGAAAAATATAACATTTTAATGTGTTTCTAATCCATACATTGATTTTCTTACAATGTATTGAGGAAGGGTGTCACACATAATTATCTTATGACTACATTTTAGTATCTTAGGATATTAATGATAAATATGAATTGTATTTTAAATATTTTAATATAACATGGAGACAATTTGACTAAATTTCATACAGTTGGTGTTTCTACATCATTGGTAATAAAAAATCATTGTTAGGGAGAACATGTAGATTAATTTATCCCAAATAAAAATCGAGTTTTAACTATTTTATATGGTGAAGAATATACCAAGAGAAAAAGATGATCCCTATTGTTTCATATATAACATTTTGGGAGAGGGTAGTGAAAAGCGGTAGTTTCTAATAGAACTTGGGATAGGGTATAGTGTGACTCTATGCTGATTTGTTGGAGAATACTTTTAATATAAACACATTTAATTATAGAATATAATGTTTGATTAGGGGTTAATTAATCAAGTCAATCAATATGACCTCACCCCATTGATGTCCTATGTAAACATTGATGTTTTATGTACGTTTGAATTCATATAATAGTTGTGAGAGGCTAAGAGACACTCATTGAGTAGATCGAGATCTTAGTAAATCACATAACCTAAATTAAGAATAATTAACTCAGAAAGAGAAATCACTAATTAACTGATATTTGATTGATTTACCCATATCTATAAACATCAATAATTACCAAAACATACTATGTATCCTATTATTAAATTAAAAAAATCATAGGTATATGACTTAACGATATTAATATATTATTGATATTTTTCATATAAAGACAATGAAAGATATTTCTATTTGTATACAAAGATTGTGTCATCATAATTCAAATAAAAAAATGAATAAAAGAGTGGAAATTAATCTAAATAAGTATTCAAAGGTGAAGGAAGTAAACCACTAGTTAAAAGTTATTAGATTTCAAAAAGTTATAATAAATCTATTTATTATAATTCTCTATAAATTTTTTGTTTAATATATGATGATGACGTATTTAATGATTAAATTTTTTATGTTTATTTGAAAATGAAGGTTCTTTTACATAATTTTAACAATGTTGTGGTAACATACATATTTAATATTTTCATTGGACTATATGAAAAAAGTAAAATCAAGAAAAAGTGGAAAAAGAAAAAAATAATTAATAATATAAGAAGTTCTAAAAATGAAATAATCGTAGAAAACATGATTTCATCAAAGAATAATTTTCCTCACATTTAAAGAAACATATTTCCCTCATTGATGACTATTTTTAATGGTTTTTTCATACCAAATATTTTATGATGAATGTATTTTGGGATGTTTTCTCTCTATTATAATACTGATATCAAACCTAAATAAATGTTAAAGTTGTAAAATTATACATTAAAGAGAGAAGATAATTATAGAATGTCATTTATTTATAAAACTAAATTAAAATTCATGAATAATATATTTTGAATCTAATGAGTTAATAGGATGGCTCTTTTATATTTCTTGATGATAAGTAATCCCCTCAACATGAAGAGTGTTGAAAATGAGGTTAAATTAGAAAATAATTGATTACTAAAAAATGAATTGATCCAAATTCATTATTAATTATGTACCACCACACAACCATATAATGATTACATTATTATAAAAATGACTGAATGTAGTGGAAAGGAGATATTGAAATCACAACCTTATAGAAATATAATAAACTCTACTAAAATGATAACCCAGAAACCAGTAATTTCTATTTTTCAAATTATGGTTGAACTTATAGTATGCGATTCCATTTAATAATTTTCAATATCTAGGATACATAGAAATTTAAGGAACTCAAATAAACATCAAGGGTTAATGATGTCATGTAGAAGGTGTGATTCTACCAATGATAATCCCAAGAGTGTTTTATTTAAACTCTAAAATGGCATTATTCACATGATGTAACAAAAGTAAAGTCATCATCTTGAATAAAGATAAATATATTTATATGCTAGAAATGGTTCTAATAGATGATTATGTAATTTTTTTCTAGGTCATGGAATGTGTATCAGTGCATGTAGTGTTTGGAATCCAATAGTTAAGATGGATAATAACTAAATTAATGAATACATACTATAACGATGTAATATATGCATAATTTGAAGAATATATCCATTCAGAAAAAAATTTATTTTGTTAGAGGATTCATGTGATTATTACAAAATATTTGCTCAAATATTTGATGAGTGATAATGTATACCATTCAAAGATATCAAAAATGTCAATGGGGTAGATGTCCATAATTTAAGTAGAGATAAAAGGAAATTGGGTATGAGTTTTCCATGATGATTGAGTGGAGGAATACAGCTAATAAGAGTACACAAAAGATAGTAGAGAATAAATCTAGTGATTTGAATCCTATGTGGATATTATTTTATTTTGATAAGAATGAAAATACATTTGTTCATTGAAAATAGGTGATGGAATTCAAAATTATAATAATCACATCGAACTCATTAAGGTAATCAATGCATTAAAAGTATAAATGAATTTGATTAGTAGTTTACATTCGTGTGCAATAATTATAAGAGTTTGATAAAATGGGAGACATAAAATATTTTCATATTCCATGGGACAAACCAGCTAACAATATATATATTAAATGGGAATTCCATATAGTTCAACCTGCATAATTGAAAACTAATCAAAATATAGAGATAATAGGAATTTTCTAGTGTTGATGGATAGTTGGTTACTTCAAATGATAATGAACAAAAATTTAATTAGAGTACTAATAAAAAGGATAAAAAAGTGTTCCTATAGGGTAAACATTTAGTTCGCATTAGAAATAATTTTATTTTTGTCTCCCATAATAAGAATATTTATTATTATAATAAGTAAAGAACCAATGGATTCATGAGTTAAAAAATTAATAAAATGAATGAATCCTCACAAAATAAGATGAATGATCTTGGGATTAAGAAATTTTTAACCATATATCTAGATTAATTTAATCTCGATAATAAGAGAGAGCATTAATGGAAGCCTATAATTTATTTTTTTAGTGATGTGAAGAAACCTATTAAATAAAATAATAAATTTGTATAACATTAGAAAATAATGATATATAATAAAATTAGTTATTTCTAATTCATATGCTAAATAAAGAAGAATCCAAATGATGAAAAAAAATTGGTGGAATTCTGAATAAATGATAATACATATTGATTTAACTAAAGAGAAAAAACGAAACCACCTTACCCCAATGTGTGTATTGTGATTACTATTTTTCGTTAGCGAATTGAATTTGAGGTTTTTTTGAGTGGGAGACATAAAAAAGTGAATTATTTAAATTTTTTCATCATCTAAACGGATATCCATCGTGGAGAACTTTATTAATAGTATTATCAATTATAATCCTTCGATAACTATTCAAGTTTCATTATAGGTTAATTAATATTATTTTATGTTGAAAAAATCCATGAGGATGAATAGAAAACATATTTTATTGTGGAGAATAAAATTGGAAAGTTATGTTACCTATAAGTTTATTTTTATAAATATTGGGACCAACAAATACCTTCAACATTTAAAAAATGATATATAAAAAATTAATAATTTATAATCATGTCCATATTATGAAAACTATTATTCAAAAAAGTGAAGTGAAGGATGATGGGAAATTAAAGGAAAAACATGACTTATATATCATGATCTTGAGTGTTTCTAATGTATTTTTTAATATGACTGTGAGAAATTATTTTTAAGTGAAATCTATGCATACATCCCCCGAAATGTGAATTGTAAGGGGGAATCACATGAATATATATTAATAAAGAAACATTGATTTCATGTTTAATGAATTATTTTTTCTAGACATTGTTGTCATAATTATACATTTAGTTGAATAATTGATGGATTATTTATAATACCCATGTGGTGGAATCCTTCTCTCAGTAAGTGGGATAAGGATAAAATTCAAAAGAAAATTTGGAGAGAAATGTGTCTTATATGTATTATAAGATGGTTAATACTAAGAATTCCTTAATTTTTATTTAATTTTTATTTATTTTAAATTATGGGCGGAATAAAAAGGTACACAAATTGATATGATGATTTAAGATTATTGAAAATAAACATAAATGGGGATATTGAAAACCCTTAAAAATCATTGTATTTGTTTTATATAGAGAATATATTTATTGTGATATGGTTTTTAAAATTTATTAAATTATTTGGGAATAAATAATTATGATAAATATAATATTATGTAGGAAAATTAAATTTCTATTATTACAAATAACACTAGTCATGATATATTCTAGTACCTAAACCATTATATATAATAATGACGAAATTGGAATTAATGAGATTGAAATTTATTTATTGTTGTCATAAGATAACTGTCTGTTTCATTATAAAATACATATTGAGTTTGCTGCTAATATAGAATTTTATAATCCATACTTGTGTTAGTTAAATAAGATTCATATTATATTCATTATAAAATTTATATTGATGATTATTGGTGATGTATTTTATGATGTTGAGAATATAAGATTTATTTTGAATATGATAAAGAAATAATGTTAGGGGTTGTATTATATTGTGTAGGGAAACACAAGAAATATGAATAATATGAATTAAAATATTTTATGAATTTAATTTTATTAAGGAGGTTTAAAAAAAATTATGCATCTAATTATGTCTAGAGAAATAAATATTTTTATTAATATAAAGTAGTAACTAATATTAATAATGGAACTTAAATGTGTGGATCTAGAGCTAATAAAGATCCGATGTTGTATAGGAAAATCTGTGATGAGTTTGAGGAGGCACTATGAAAAACCCCATGGTGTAGGGTGGAACCATTGACTCCTCACATGTGTGGGTAAAATGTGATTTTAAAGTCTAGGAGAGTGACATAAATAATAATAAATAAGTAACCTCCCATTTTATAGTATTATATATAAATGATCATTAAGTACTTGCATTTCAGTAATTAAAATTGTGTGAAAAAAATTTAAACAACATCACATCAATTTGTTTTTCAAACTCATTCCAACCTATATCATTTCATATGTGGTTTAACATTGTATCAGCTCTGAAATATCCATGCCCCTTTAGTTATTGTTATAACAATAACTCTTGACTATAAAATTGTATGAAAATATTTCTTCTAATATCATCTTCTATGACAAATAACTAGGGGTTTTTTCTATATTTTTTCTTGTTTTTCCAGTTTGACTTGCGCCACACCAATGAGAAAGTATATTAATTGTCATGTGGGGTTATGAGATGTTTTCTTCACTGATTAATATGATGTGACATAGTCTAGTAGATATTCTAGGATAATAGGTAATCTTTTCACGATTCTATCCTTCGTGAAATAGATGTCATTTGAATATCACTTTGAGATATAGACAGTGGATTCTACAAGTTTTGATTATTTGATCTTGGTAATGACATATGCTAAATCATGTGGATATTTAATAATTACAAAATATTTATTTAATACTATTTCTATAGATCTATAAGATAAAATATTATGTAAATCTTATATATGGAGTTCATGCATATCAATATAAATTCATGTAATTACTTATTTTATTATTTCATTACAAATAGAGAGGATACACGAGCCATGGTTCTTATGTAGGTTATGTTATTTTCATTTACTAAATGTTTGAATAATGTTTATGTAATTTAAAATCATTAATTTTTTTTAATTTTTTTGTGTCCAAGAAATTATTATTTTATTAATTATTTATGCCTTGACTAGAGTCAATTTGACACATTGACGAGTGGGTAAATAAATAAATTGCTGACTACAATTATCGAAAACAATGATGTGTTTACCTTAACTATATATATAATTTATCAAATCATTAATATATATTTTAAAATATTGTTAATATAGAGGGAATGATGTGGATTATCATTAAATGTTTTTTATATTGGAAGAAGAATCTTTCTTATTCAATCCATAATAAAGAGGATTACATAAATAATATCCACTAGTGATTACTATTTATGAGAAGTATTTTTCACAACACTATGTTAAAAAATTTCCATTAAAATAATCATGATTTCATAGAAATTTCTAATGAAATATATTTTTTCAAAAAGTAGTTTTTAGAATTACATGAATTTTTTAGGTATAAATAAATATATTCAAGAACTAGAGGCTTTGTCAAGTATGAAAAAATAAAAATTTTGAATCACTTATATTAAATATTATTTCCATGATAGTGTAATGATATTATAAAATTAAACATTCAAAAGCACTAACACATATTGAGTGAACCTTGCCTAATCATGTATTAATGATATAGAGGTTGGGGAATTTATTTTTATAAGTGATAATCTCTACTTAATATTATCAGTTTGATTGTATATTATATGTTAGTGTTAATAAATATGTTTCGAGTAAGGATGGCATGGATGTTGTTGGTCATATTAAATATCGGAAATTGATGATCTTGATGGCTATGATGAATCACAAGTTACATATTCTAAAATATTTATAACAGTAAAAAATATATTTATATATAGTTATTTATTTTTGTTCTACAGAATTAGATGACCATTGTTACTGGGAACATATAGTTTTGTTGATCCAAAAGACTAAAGGAGGGTGAAATTTATCAAATAGTGAAGAAGAAACTTGGAGAAACGTAATATATTTTTTTGGTTTGATAATTACTAGAGTATACATTGAGAAGTTATAGTTTCTAATAGGACACTAGAATAAGGATAATGTAATACTAGGGAAATATCATTTAGTTGATTCTTTGAGTAACAAATTTTGTTTGTAGTAGAAAATATTTTATTTAGGGGATAAACTAACCACATTGGGGAAAGCCCATCTAAATATATTTTTATCATGAGGAATTAACTTGATAAAATATTTGTTATTATTTAGAGAGACACAATGTGTAAATGAATATCAAAATTTAACTTCTAGGAAATATTAAAATGAAATAATTTTTAAAAATGGATCACTGATCGACCATTGGACTAAATGATCTAATCATACATGGGAACTTCATACACCGTTACTTTTTGTTATGATCAACACATTATAATTATAGAATAATAGTAAAAATAATTGATTACAAAATTTATATTTAATCAAAACTAAATTTTTATGATTATATATAGATGATTTTAGTCTATTAAAACATTATTTTCACTAAGAAACCATAAAACCAATAAGCGGAGTAATGTTTATCTAAAGAGTTTAAATTATGGGGATCCAAATAAATATTTTAAAAGTATTAAAACAATATAATATAAATGTATTAAATGTTTAGGGATACTGTCAAAATATTAATAATTTTATTGTATAGTTTATTAAGAGGATATATACCAAAAACATTATTTTATAATCTATAATAAGGCCTAGTAATTTTTTATGAAAAATAGTTTAGTGCGGTGTAATGGATTATATGTCAACCTTTACTGATAAAAAAAATACAAAACATTGAATTGGAATTATAGAATCCAAATAATAGATTCTTAGAAAAACATTTAAGACAAATATTTAGGAATATAAAATGACATAACAGTTTTAGATATCCGTACTTATATCTTAAAACCACCTCCCTCATATTGAGTCTGAAGATTTATGATAAATTCTTTTTTGAATAACTAAATCCATATCAATATGTAATGGAATGATAATAGAGTTATTTTGGAAGAACCTGGGGAAAAAATAAAAAATTATATCTTCTTTGAAAAATGATTGAATGACCCCATTTAATATATTATATTTAATCAAAATCTCCCACATATATAGTCATTCAAGGAAAATATTTAATTTTAAAATGAAATCTGGATCTTGGATGTATAATTGAAGTCATTATCAAATATTACCTAACCAAAAATGAAAATGATAAGTACTTATCAAATATTTGTCACTAAATCAATAGAATCATTAAATATAATATATAGTGTATTTGAAGTTATTATTTTAATTTAATATTATAAATATCAACATTTTATATTGATTTATGAATAAATATTTTAATATGATTTCACACTAATAATTGTTATCTGACAATATACATAGACCATATATTTATGATAATAATGTTTAATTCTATTATTTTTCATATTCACGGGATAACAATTTGATAATTTAGGTTTTATTTAGTTATAAAATTCAAAAATATATATAAAAATATTTGTTACTACTCACATAAATTAATTTGGTAAATAATTTACATATCCCTTGATAAATTATATATCCATGAAAAAAATAATGAATATTTAAATGTTTTTTAAGAAATGTGTCAATATAAGTAAACATGTCCATTATTATCTTCATGTAAATATCAATTTTTTTTAATTGGAAAATAAATTTATGATATTTTCAGTATATTATATTTTAATAAAGTCTAATTAGGAATTATGAAAATACTTATATCATGACAAATTCATAAAACTTATTATATTCATAGAAAAGGGTTTTTTACAATCCAAAAAAAAAATAAACTTAATTTGAAAATACCAAAAATTCAACCTAAGGTTATTTTAAAAAAATTAAAAAAAATTATATAGTTTAATGAAAATTAAATTTCAAAATTATGATATTTATCTTTAAAATTGTATTATGAAATAAATAGGAAATAAATATTTTTAATAATAACTACTTTTCCAACAAATGATAACCCATATTCTTGTTTCCTACCTTGATAAAGTTTTTTCTAAAATTATGATAATTATAAATATCACCAAATAAAACTGTGAACAGAATAGATACCATTTTATTAAATGTTTAATAATTTAAAAAATTCACTATATGGCTATTAAAAAATGACGTTAAAGAAAATTATTGGTCCTTTTAATTATAAACATATTTTGGGATTTAATAAACATAAATATTTTATAAGTAAAATTTGAAAAAAAATTATTATATAAAAACCATTCAAACATGAGAAATATATATATGTGTGTGTGAGAGAGTGTTCTTTCAAAGAAAAAAATATAATAATTATAATTACCATTAATAAATAATTTTAGTGATATGTTATTTAAAATACGTGTGATTTCATAATTATTCTCCAAAATAACTGAAAATATTAACATATCTATATGTATCCCATTTGAGAAAAAATCCCCAAAAAACATAACACAATTTTTCTCTAATTCCAATGATATGGAATTCCACACATTTTCATTGGAAGTTCTCAATATTAATCCACATTAAAGTCAAATGAAAAATATTTAATAAAAGAATACAAGAACCAAATATTTTTAGAGATTTGAGGATAAAATGAATTACAAATAAAACTCTCATATATGAGAAATAATCATTAGTCAATGAGTTGATAATGTTATCCACATCATGGTATTTTTTTAAACATGTTTTCATTTGAGATCACTAGAAATAATAGTTTTTATTTATAGTTTTTCAATGTAATCCATGTTCGTACTACACTAACACTATATATGATGCGTTTTTATTCATGGAATGTATTTTTAGACCTCTGAATATAGATAATCAATTTTTGTCTTTCTACAAAAAATAAAATATTTTTATCAATATGTAAATCTTGTAAACTAAAAATACCAACTGATTATGTACCTTGTTAATCACCATTGTATTAATTTACTTTTAAATATCATCTTAAAATAAAAATCATTTATATGATTTAGAATGATCCTTCAAGAAGAAAACATAATATATTTTTGTTCTCAATTTCAATTTTTTTATGAATTATAGATATTTCTACTAGAAAAATAACCAGGAACAATTCCTTCATTATAAATTTGATGAAATTTTCATAGACATCCTCCTATAAATAAAATAAAGAACAAAATAACCACAATATATTTTTAAATATTAATTTTAATTCCGTTCAATGTTAAAATAATTTGGAATGTTAAATGAATTTACTTATGGGGAAAATTAATTTGAATTTAATAGTAAATTTTTGTAGTGTTCTTATAAAATTATTTTAAAATTCTATTATTTAAAAATAGGGCACACCACATTTTGACCAAAGTATACTTTCCTTTACATTGATACTCAATTTTAAAAATGAAAGTATGAATACATATAATATTTATTTATTATATATTACCCATAATATAATTCATTTTTTTCATGCACTCTTATCAATAATTAGATCAAAACCACTTTGTGATATATCCTATTTTCTTTTCCACATATCACTGATAGTTTTAATACTCTGAGGATGTAATGAATCACTCAACATGAATAAAACATAGAAAAACAAATATAATTATTAATTAATGTTAGTAAATAAATATTTACAATTTTTATCATATGTGTCATTATGTGTAGCACCGGATTTTTTAAAATAAGTATATGTTCAATAAGAAATATTACTTGTAACACCAAGAGGAATAAACAAAGAAATATTTTTCTTTATTTATAACCTTCATAAAAAAAGACTAAATTGTTTGGTATGAATAATATTTAATATATTATGATATATATATATATGTCGAAATAAATATAAATTTTTTAATATATTCTTAGAAAAAAATCACTCATTTTTAAAAATGTCTTTTATTTCATCATAAAATAAGACTTCATAAAAACATACATATTACTTATTATGATTGGATAATATAATGAATATATCAAACATTTAGGGATGTTATTTTATTATAAGTGTATCATTTTGGAAATTAAAATATTAGAATTATCATATTGTTAATTTTTTATTTCATTATAATGTTTGGGTTTTGAATGAATAATTAAAAATAATGATTTTTATTGAAATGTTTAATTTTTTCTCTTGAATTTTTAAAAAATGGTTTTTTGGATTATTTTTATAATTGTTTTATTTCATTTTAATTAAAAAATTTCCAATAAAATCCATTTAAATTATTTTAATACTTGAATCGGTTAAAAATAATATTTTATACCGAAAAATGAATTTTCGTAAAATCCATTTTCTTGGAGATCTTCTAGTTTAAATTTAAATTATATTCATCCACAATAAATTTTTTGAATAAAAAATAATATATTCCAATTTTTAATTTTAAAGATTATATATGTTAAATAGTCTCCTTTTATTTTATTTTTATTTTGAAGAGTGACCGTAGTAAATATTTGATTCCATAGTAAATGTAAAATGGGTTTCTTAAGGGTAAAAATAATTTTTGAATGACTAAAATATATCCCAAAAACATTAAATAATATTATTGTATTATTTAAATTCATCCTTATCCATCCATGATTTTAATAGATATTCTTTTTATCCATATGACCATAACTGTCACCATTATAATACATTATGTAATTGAATGTTAAAAAAATTATTTTCTATATTTTATTATCATTAAATTTTTGTGACAGTGATACAAACAATTTATCTTCCATTATAAATGTTCATTTTCAATGCAAATAAATTTTTTTTTAATTTTTTATTATTTATATTTTTTATGAATGTATCAATTTATAGAAATGCGTATGTGATGTGAAAAGATTAAATTCTTAATTAAAAAATATAAATTAAATGAATTAAAAAATATTTAATCTATTGTAATTGAAAAAATAGATTTTTATGAAAATTTAGTAAATCATATATAATATTTTAGCGATTTGTAAAGGTATATATTCTATTTCAATCCAATTCATTTTTTTAATGTCAAATAATGTGAATATTCTCAAAAACTATATTAATTATGTTTTATTATAGATATTGTATTATGAAACGATTTAAAATTTTCAAAAACAATATATATGTATTTTTCTGTAGTACATTGTTGATAATTTCAACCATGTTCCCTTTATGGACTATTTTACATTTTATTGAAAATTTATATACACTTAAAGTGTAAAAACCTAAATTCTGTAACAATTGTCAAAAATTATAAAATGGGTTAAAATAGAAATGTTAAGGAATAAAATGTCACCAAAACAAGTAGTGTTTTAATTTATTGAAATTGTTTCATCACACAGTAATATGAGTTTAAAATTATATCAATTTTTAGTAATTTTAATATAAAAAATTATGTATATTAATTTATTATGTTATGAAATTAAAAAAGGTCATATCAACTATTTTATAATAAGAAACCACTTAATATTATTTATTTACAAATCAATAACATCTTGGATCAAATAATCCATGAAAAAATATTATCCTAACACCACCATGTATTATACTCAATTTTCTCATCTTAAAACTAAACTAATAATGCATTTGTTGAATCCTTAAGAGGTTTTCTGTAGAAGAGGTATAGTTATTAACAAATTTTTTTCATTATATTTTTTTTAAAACATCATCGTTTATTCGTGAAACCTAATGAAATAATAAAACCATTATATCCCATGTACTTATATTATATTTTGTTAATGGCTTAACCTTTATCAGTATCTTCTTCAATAAAATGAGAAATTAAAGCATCATTACTATGTATGATGGTCTATGACCATGAAAAACAATACTTTTTTCATATCCTCTCCTATTTTAGCTTTTTATATTAATGAATATAATTTATATAAAGTAAAATAACAATATATTTGCAATTAATAATGTATAATTTGTCATTTAATTTAATATATTTCCCTTAAATGAAATAGGATAACATAATTTGTATGTATGTGTAGAGTACCACCTTCATAAAGAGATGTGATTTTCTCATTACCACATAAAAGGGATGTTATATTCATTTGAATTTTAATAAAATAATATGGTATTTATTATTTAATAATAATTTAAAAAGAAAAAAAATAGTTAAATTCATTTTCATAATGATCATGGAAAAATTGAAAGGTTACGCATGCGTACATATGGACCACTATCTCAACGATTATAATGTAGATCTATTTTTATAAAATTTAATCATGATTGTATTTAAAAATATATTTTATGTATAAAAATCAGAATTATTTCAAAATTATTATTCTTCATATGATTTAATAATAGCTAATCTGACCATTTTCAACCCACCAATGTAATTTTGGAAACTTGATCCTAATATCATCCATGTATTGAAGATAAAAATAAAATCACTAAGTAACTAAATATAACATTGTATAATAAAATAAAAGGGATAATAAAATGGATAAATTTTATAAAAATAATATAATTAAATTATTTTATTTTTTATGTAGTAAAATAACGTATATGATGAGTTGGAAGTATGATTTAAGAAAATATTTTAGGGATTACTTCCTTTAACGCTTCCATTAAAACCAATATCTGATCAAAAAAATTCAAGAAAATTCATATTTATTCCTAAATGGAATACAATGTTCAATTGTGACCACAATTTATCTTGTTTATAATTTTATTAAAATGAGTGTAATAATGGGTTTTAATTGGGGAAATATTATAAAAAGCATCATTTTAAATATTAAAAAGATTTATTTTCAAAATATTTTCATCCATGGAAATATTATAAATATAATTTTATTTAGGTATTTATATATAAAGAAATTAATTAAAAACTAAATTTTATATATATCATTAAAATTATTTTAAACTTTTCTAAAATATTTTTTTAAAATTATATAATTTTTTTTTAATTTCATTAAAAAAGAAAAAATAATATTCTATTTTAATGTTTTTTGTGACAAAGACTATTCCTACCACCATAATCATTACATGATGATTTTATTGTATTATAATATTTCATTCTTACATTAAATTTATCCCAATTTCCTTTTGTTCTAGGTATTTTAATTTTGAGGTTTTCTTTTGAAAATAATGGGTATTTCAATTTTGAAAATTGTTTTTCATATGGGTTTAAAAGAGTTTTTCGTAGTCCTGATGATGAAAAGGTGAAAACAAATTATTTATTCATAATATCGTATATGATCATTATATATGAGAAATGGGTATTCATGATATAGCGCATATGATGTTTTTAGCCCCATTATTACTTATAAATAATTGTACTCCCATTATAGTTTATACGAAGGATAATACCCATTATCGCCTTCCAATTCATTCGGTAATATTAAATGACTTCAAAATATAAAATTGAGTAAACTAGTCTGTTTTCCCTTAGGGTTTTTACTAGTATCATGTAATTTCTAACATGACATAAAAATGGTGTATTAATATGATTCTCTATGTCACATAATGTATTTTTTAAAAAAAAATTACTGTGTTTTAATGTTTTCATTCTAAAAAGTGTCTATTTTTCATTTGGAAATGATTCATTTAATATTATCAATGAGTACCTTGATAATGAAATGTTTTAATGGGATATCATTTTTTTCATTAAAAAATTAGTTACTTATTTTTACCTCACTGACAAAGCTTGTTTTTCTAATCCCAGATTTTAAAAATTTTCTCACATGGATTATGCACGAGAAATAAATTATATGTAAATATAAATGTGATGAAAATTTATCGTGGTTTTTTTATTTAAAATGTTTTATTTATTTAAAAAATTGAAACTGAGTGGAATTTTACACTTCCAATTTTTGGATATATTATATATCTGTTATAACCTGATTTTCTAAAAGACTAAACCATAATGACCCGTCTGGTATATAAGAAAATTAACTCAGGTCTAATGATTCAATTTATTTTTTATCCATGTAATAATAACTATATTTTGTCTCAGTGAAATGTTTCAGATAATTATAGTGGTTTTATTTTTTTGATTTGAATAATTAAATAACTTATAATACATTAAGGGTTTACATATTGGATTCCATTAACAATTTTGTCATTTATTATAAACCAAGGGGTTAGTTTTTTATTAATAAATTGTGTTTTCTGGAGAATATTTTATAATGAAAAAAATTTCAATATGAATTTTTTTTTATAGTATTATAGAATTTCTATTAGTATTTCCTATTTATTGAACATTTTCAGTGTAAGATGAAATAATTCAATTGATTTTCTAATTATGTGGTGTTCAATAGATTAAGGATCATTTACTATCATATATCAAATGATATATTTAATTGACTTTTTACCAATCCCATATGATTTTATTATCACTAATAATAAAAAATATTATTGAAATTTTTTTCATTGATTCTAGATTATTCAAATCAAATACAAGAAATAGTTTAACTTATCCAACAAATTTTTATTTACATAACATTTTTATGGGACATGGTATGTTTTTCATTTGATTTCAAAATATCATGGCTTAAAGTTTTATTGATAATGGAAATACCAAAATGATATAAAAATTTATTTTCTATAGGATTTCAATCATGCATGGGGTTAATGGGAATACAAATAAAATCATAATGATTTTATTTATGTTTTGAATTATATTCTTATTAATAATGTATGAATAACATTTAGTTTTATTTTTATGAATTAAAAGTCCATAATCAATATACTGTATTGTTTGAATGAATTAATAAGAAATAATAGGGTGAAACACGGTTAGTAGATTTAAACGGATATTGAAGGAATGTTTTATTTAAGAATTTAGTTTCCTTAAATATGACTTAGTGGTATTATTTCAATGATATTGTAATATATGATAAATATTATTAGAATAGACTAACATGTACTAATTATTCTATAGTATCACTTTTTCAATATATGGAATACATGTTAGATGGAATCTAAACCATTCAAAAGTCGTGTTGAAAAAATATTATCATTTTTGAAGGAATTTATTGAGTCTCAATTGATGATTGAGTTATATATAACCTTTAATATTAGATTGTATTTAATTAGTGATAATTTAAGGAAGAATGAAATTTTTATAAGATTAATTTTATTTATATCATTTAGATTTTATATGATCTATAATGGTTATTGTTATTTTAAAGGATGATCGTCATATTTATGAGCATTTTATTACAAATTTATTAATATTGTTTTAGTATAAATGAAAAAGTGTCATATAGGAAAGGGAAGTACATCTTAGAACCATAACATAAGGATATCAAGGGTTCAATATTTATCACCGAATTTAAATATATGTTTTGATTTTTATGAAATTCTATTTTGAAAAATTATGTTATAGATAAATATTATGTTTTTTAGTAACATATTTTTTTTCATAGAAATGGACATGTGATTGAAAAGTGATCTGGTCATTTTGTGATTAAATCTTTTTAGGATCAAGTTCAATATTTTTGGAAACATATTTTATTAATGTAAATGTTACATTATGTGAATTTATTTGATAATGAAATGATGAATTATTTTTTGAAATAATATATGAATTTAATGAGGCTTTATCATGATTTAGTTTATTCAACGATATTATTACCAAACATTATAGATTATATTTTTACGGAGTCTAAATTTTTGGTATGGTAAATTAAGTTTGATTGATGTTATTTAGTGATAAATGTTAATTTTTTTGAGGATGAATTTGTAATCAAATCAATATAATATTTTGGATTCAATCATAGTTGAGAATATTTTTTACGACATGTTATTTATCAAATAATATAATTTAAAATTTGGTATTTTGGAGTTTAAATTTTTTGGTTAATATTGTATTTCATCAAAAGTTTGTTTATAAATTTTTTGTCTTAAGATTCTTTTGTGTAACCATTTTTTATTAATATCTATATATATTATGAATAGTTTATATTCATCTTCTGGAATTTTACAATATTTTAGTAGTTGATTTTATTTCTTTAAGAATGAAAATTAATTTGTAATTATAATATATTGGATAAATTGATGAGATAGTGGTGGAAATTAATTAATGGATGTAAATATCTTTTTTCATTTATGTATATATTCCTTATGTGCATTGTCTAAATGGTATGTAGCTATAAAAATATAAGGAAATATATAAGAAAAAATATGATATAATATTATATTCCTTTCTAATGAATCAATGATCTCTTTCACACCATGTTGGGTTATTGTATTTTTGTCATTTACATTCTCATGATCGTTATTTTTTTATTGATCAATGATCACAATAACTCTCTAAGAATATTTGGAAATTATAATTTTTTCCATAATTTCAGTTCACACCAATGATTTCATATTTGTGAACCTAGTGATTTTTTATTGCAGATTAACATCTTAATTCTTATTCCCTCTTTTCCAAAGAATGTTATATGAATACTATTAATGATATGGGATTTCAATGAACAAATTTTGAGATGAATTTGTTTTTATTTCCAATATCAATTTGAAATAGATAACAAATAATTTATTGACATCTGGGATAATGAAAGTTACATAGATTATTTTTAAAAAAGAAAACATTATTTGGCCACATTTATGATGTGAAACACCAAACCTAAATAGTCCTTGAAATATTATTTTTTAAATATTACTATTATAATCTATAAATTAAATAGGTGTGTACAATGTTACTACCCATGTATTTTTATATATAGTAAATAAAGTATTGCTAATTTATAAAAAAAATTATTAACTTTAATTGAAGAAATATGTTAGAAAAATACACAAATTTCTCTTTAAACTAAGGAAACCTAAATGTTAAACCTATTATAATCAACATTTGAAAACATGGACAAAATAGGACAAAAATTATTACTACATTGTCAAAAATAATTTCTTTTTAATCTTCCAATAGTAGAAAACTAATGAAGAGGGTGAGTGTAAGGGAAAACAGGAATGTAAAAATTGACAGTAACTTTTTGAGAATATGATCTGGAATTTGAATAGAAAAATTAAAAGATTAATGTTTTGGGTAAAATTGTTTTATTTATAAATAAAATGGTTCTTAAAAATAGTCATTGAGGTCATTTAGTACAAAAAATAACCATTATTCATTTTTCAGTAAATAAAATAAATGAAAATTATATATGATATGAATTTACATATATTATTAGTAATAATTATAAATAAAAAAACATACAGAAATATATTTGTCTTTACTTTAGGAATAATAAACACAAAAATAAATAGTAATACGTTTTTGTAAAAAATAATTTTTTCTCACGTTAATAGAAGTTATTTGGTAACAAAAAATGTTATATTAATTAGTAAATTATATTCAAATGTACAATGAATTAATCATGTTAAAATATAAAGTATAAACTCAAATATATATGATGTATAGTTACTTTACATGGATAAAATTTAATTCATAATACATTATTATATGAAATGTGGCACAACCCACTAGAGTGGGTGTGTGAAACGAGGTATAATGCACCTATTTAAACAGATTCCAATGTCAAATCATTGCGGATTGGGTGGCCTCCCTCAGGGATGTTGTACGATCTCAAATTTAAACAAAACTTTCCTACTAGGGGTTATCTCTATAGTGACAACCACGTGGGAAGGGTGGTTTGCTCGTGTGGATGGTTCATAAAGGCAACGCCTAAGGATTTAAATTTTATATAAAGAGATAAATTGATATATAAATATATATATATATATATATGAAGTATATCAATAAGATAAATTTATAATTTAAAATAACAAATGGGGAAGTTTAGGATTTTTTGGGTTCATATGGATTTGAACATTTCCCCCAAATACCTTTATCGTTTTCTGATACATAAAGGGATATGAACCGTTATCACATCTAGAAAAAACAAAGATGTTTCTCCACTACTGTTTGTTGAGTTTCATTTGACATGTGAAATTATTCCATTACGGATCCTCTGAATCAAGTGTGATTGGGATAATGGGTATTAGGATGTATGTAATAGATATTTGAGGTATATAAAATTTGGATAATGGGTATTAGGTTCTCACATTATAGATAATTGGTTTTAAATTGGTTTATAATTTTATAGGAATGAATGTATTTCATGTTATTGGGAAATCATTCCCTACAAACTATTTTGTAAATATATATTTATGATATATCTATGTTATATATATTTATATATAAAACCATGTAGAGTTGAAGGAGGGCCAGAATGTGGTGTCTTTCTTGAATCTATTTGTTTCTTTTAATTTATATTTCATGTCATTGAATATCCATCGTGTAATCTATTCTCTATTACAAGGAAGCGGTCTTGAGTTGTGTTAGTGATTTAAAGGTATTTAAATATTTTTAAAACAACGAATAAATATTTAAATCATTTTAAGAATTTAATATTCTTATAAACATAAATATTTTTTCCATTTTTTCATTGTGTTATATTAATTGTTTTGATTTTTTATTTTAATGGGAACAATTTATTATGAAAATATTATGCCTCAATGATTCTTGTGTGCTATTCTATAAAAATGTAATACATAATTTTTTTTGTGCCATGGATTTTACTTTAATAAATTTATTTTTAGTGTATTAAAATTTTGATTACATTCATATAATTGTAAGAATTTTGTTTATTTGAAAATAAAATTCTTTAATGATTCGTCATGTTTCTACTTTAAATTGTGTTGATTCAGAAATTTGTCTTCCCATGTGGTTTGTTTTATTACAATAATTAAAATGGCTATGAAATTTAAATTATTCTTATATGAATTAATGGGATGATATCATATATTTATAAATATTAATTATAGATAGAATGTAAAATTTTCAATTAAGTTTTTATTTATAATCATATATATGTGTGTATATGAATTAATGAAAAATTGTTTCAACAAATATTATTTATATTTTAAAAAGTTTTTTAGAATGTTTAAATATACATAATTATGCATTATAAATATTAGTAATTTTTTAAAATTTTATAGTTAATGTACTAAAATATGATGACTTTACAAATATATGTTCATTTGTGTGTGTGTGTGTCTGTAAAATTTCATGCTAAAAATCATTTATTCTTTTTGAGTTTTTATAAAATTATTTTTAATATTTAAATATTCAAAATTTGGCTTCCACAAATAAAACAGAAGTTGTTGAATCTTCAAAGTTAATTATTAGGTTTACATTATTCTATTTCCAAACTAGTATATTTATATATATACCTCAGTATTTCATTTCACATGGAATAATTTTATTCCAACACACACACACACACATATATATATATATATATTATTTTAAGAAAATACGATTTCTAATATAACATTAATTGATATATGTATATAAATGTTTTTATATATGTTTCAATTTATGTAAAAAATATTTATTTATGACATATATATGTACAATAATGTATATGTATATATAAGTGTCATTTTCGGAAAACGTATTTTTTGTTTTAATAACTATACCTATGTGTATGAACATGTAATCATGTTTTTGTTCTAATATATATATTTTAATATATATAAATAAAAGTACATATACATATTCTAATATTTTTATGTAAAAATATTATATATATGAATATATGTATATTAATCTATATAAACATATATAATTTTATGTGAAACTACTTTGATCATGAAATATGTATATCCATGTAATTTATGTTAATGCAATGGATAAAAGACATTATTTTTAAGAATATTCATGGTCCTTATGATGTAAAATACACATTATGAAGTTTTTTATATCCATGTAATGTAACTTAGATAATATAAGAATGAATTTCAGGTATGGGGAGTGAACACATACCCTTATTAGACTTTTTTACAATCATCTGATAAGTGCATAGAAAATAATATATCTCTCAAATACATTAGATAATTATTGAATCAAATTATATTGATAGTATAATGCATTAGAGTTTATCCTAATCAAACTATTTGAATAGGAAGTAAACCAAATACATCATGAGATTATGTACACCATGTTATGTTGTTTCATGAGTGAATAATGAGTATATGTTATGATCCCAGGTGACATTCATTATTATTTATGAATGCCAAGGAGTTGTTACGAGAAGACATTAAGATTTTAGGAATGAATGAAACAAATATTCAAATGGTTCATTATATTAACATCTATTTAGATAATGTATTTGTTTTCAAAACAACTCCTGATTTCTATTGTCTTTATTTTCAAAACATATAATAGTTTTTACATTTACAATGAATTTAAAAAAATATTCTAGTTTCTAAATGTTTTAAAACCCCTACTAAGATTTTTGTATCTTAAAATATTTTTTAAAATTTTATTTTCACTAGGAATAAGGATTCATATAAGTGAGATATTTCTCAAAGAACCCCTATGTTGTTTAAATCATATATAGAATAAGAATAGTTTTAATTGTTATTCTTTTATATGTTGGGTAATTTTGATTCAAATATTTATCGAGACTATCTAAAACTATAAAAATTTTCTATAATAGGTTGTTCAATAGAAAAACATAAAACATTGAAATAGAATTTAATTATTCATAGTTGGTATCAGAAATGAGGCTTATAAAGAATTATTGGCCATGATACAGAGAAACCCTTTGAGGCTTTTGAGTAATTATATAGAATATTTTTCTTTTTAAAATAAATAGTAATACATATTTGAAAAACTATTCTAACATTAAAATTGGGTTTCAATATGTTTATTATAATAGTATATCATGTCTGAGGGGTAATATAAAATATGTAATATTTTTTAAATATGATAAAGGCTTAGATGGAAGGACAAATACCTCTAAAAACACTCTTTTCCCTTCCAATGTACTCTCATAAAATAATAATTATTAAAATAAAGATGTCATAGTATCAAAACATTTTTCAATTTTGAACATTCCAAAATTTGTTGTTTATGACATATAAAACAACTCCTCCATACTTCGGAATCATTATGTATATTGTCCTTACAATAATAAAATATCAATATACCATTATATCCACCATTCATTCCATAAGAGGTAACACAATAGAATTAAAAATATTCAAACTTATCATGATAATATAAAGCAATAATTTATTTCATAATACCTTTTGAATTGTGGGGTCTCTAATAAGGGTATATATAGAGTATTGTATTACTAATTCATGGCATCATATGATATATAGAAAATTAACCACATTTCAAAAATAACAAAAAAAACTCTATAAATATATTTTATTAAAACATTAACTATAATGATGTGTTAAAAATAAATTTTGAGAACAAATATTTTCAAAAGAGATTTATTTTATCTTTCAGTATGATTTTATTTTTATAGATAATATTTGGACTAAAAATGTGGATGATTTATAAAATGCATTGATGTATTATGGAACTAAGGGGACACTTGCACTCCATAAACAATGTGAAAATCAGAACTGGGAAAAATCTTATTTGTCAGATGTTAGTGACATAAAATTTGAGTTTAAATTTCAATGTTTCGGTGTTCATATTTTCCCAAATTATTTATAATATGAAATCAAATGGAGAAGAAACATCTTTTATATGGGTGGAATGTGACATCCTTAAAATTTTTAAATATATTAAATGGAATCTTATAAATTTATAGGGAAAATATTAACTTTTTTGAAGTAATATATTATGTTGTGTAAAAAAACATATCCTTGGATTTGGTAGGTAAGAATGATAAACCAATAGTAATCGTCATCAGTAATCATGAACATATTTTAACAAACATGATAACCACAAAGGTATACCCTATGTCTTTTAGATATACCACAATTAGAATCCAAATGAATAATATGAGAGTAAGAGCAAATTGGAATGTAAAACTTGGCATCATCCTAGAGAAAATATGATTTGGATGATGATAATCGTTGTTAAAGGAATAATGATCTTGGTTTTGTTTATTTATCTATACATAATTTAGCATTTATAAAATAGACATTATGGTCACCTATTACAAAAAATAACAATTATTATTATTTGAATAAATATAAATATATATGTATAAATTTTATATGAATTTTTTATATTTATTATTTTTTAATGATATAAAATTATCCTTCAAGAAATGTATACATGTTTATTTATGGACTAATTAACATAAAAAATTACATGTACAATATCAAAAACATTATTTATCCCCACTTAATAGAATTAATTTTTTTAAACAAAAATGTTATTATAATTATAAAATTATGTTATAAATAATAATGAATTACACATGATAAAATATAAAATCCACAGTTAAAAATATATGAACATTTGGTGAATTACATGAATACAAGTAATGCATGGAATATTATTATTTGTATATTATAAATTTTTATATTATTATAATTTTATGAAAACAATAATAATATGATTGTATTTATAAGTAAACTATTTTTAGTATAATCATTAATGTATAGAAAAAACAAATATATATATATATATATATATATATATTAAATAATAATTATAAGATAAAATAATAATTAAAAAATAAAATGGGGAGATTGGGTTGTGTTGGGTTCAGTCAAATATGTTGTTTTTCTTCCCCCGCATTAATCATCTTCTTCAGCTAGATAGTCTATGACCTATTATTTATGCTAGAAATGCATGATATCAGGGTTCCACTGAGTGTTTTCAGGGCTCACCCTATGTGGGGAACAATTAATTTGGGATCCCATGACTCAAGGGTGATAAAAATTGTGTGGATGCAGATGACATGGAAAAATATTTATGTTATATAATATTGTGGTAATGTGTATTATGTTCCCATGTTATGCTAATGCAGTTCAGAATAGGATTATAACTTCACTAGAAATCAGGGAATTACTATTAACAGGAAATATTTTGGGTCACACCACTTTTATATAAGCTTACCAATGATTTTAGAGTCTCTTATATTTATTTATAGTTTACTAAATGAAAATGAATCAGAATCATGATGGGGGGGGGGGTTCATGAATCTATCTGATTGGATTAGTTTAGTTTTTCCTACTTTGAAGATCGATGGTGTAATATACTCATCATATAAATGTAGTGGTTTTTAGTAATTATAGTTACTTAAGCATAAGGGAAATTTTGTTCAAAATATATTTTAATGTTTAAAGAAATATCTATATTTGATAATTATATATAGAAAAATCTATTATTCAGTTTTATTTTTATTGATATTATGATTAGTTTTATGTATATATGATGGAATGTGGATTACTTTTTATAATGAAAATGTCATTCCTCAATTATTTTTGCGGGTTACTCTTATTAAATATTTTTCAAAAAAATTATTTATCCCATGAGGATTACTTTTATTAATGAATTTTGAATGTATAAAATTGTGATTATATAATTTTGATTATATGTCTATATTTTCATTTTAAATACGTTTCTTAAATATTTCAACTACTTCATTCTTTAAAATTTTCAGATGCAGAAATCATTCAATCTATTAGGATTCTTTTATAAAAATGTTTAAATGTTTAATTAATTTTTTAGACTTATAAGAATTTTGGTGGGGATATCAAAATTTTTAAATAATAAATCATGGTGAAAATGTCTAATTTTGAAAAGAGAATAAATTCCTGAACATATATATATATATGAATATATATCAATTCATGAAAAATGAATTTATTTCATTTGATTTATTTTTGAAAATTGTATTTAGAATGAATCAATATTTGTATTTATACCGTATGAATGTATGTATGTTATTAAATCTTTAGATATTTTTTTATAATAAAATTAATTCATTGAGAAATATATTTTTGTATGCGTACATATATCTATCATTCCCTGTTTGGAGTCATTTCTACCTATATATTTATTCATAAAAAATTATTTTTAGTGTTTATAGAATCTCAATTAAGCTTCCATAAATTGAAGGGATATTATTGAATTTTTAAAATTATTTTTCATGATGAGGTTTTTTTCCAATAAAATATATGTATATATATCCTAAATATATCATTCCAAATGAAACACTTTTATTTAAACCCATATAAATGTATGTATATTTATGTATAATTTTTGGTAAAATCAATTTTCAATTTGACATTAATAGATATATATATATACATGTATGGTTATATGTATTAATTTCAATAATACATTTAATCTTGAAATATATATAAGTATATATATATATATATTATATTTTTTAAAAAGTATTTTAATTTTTATACCTATACATATGTGTATGAATATTTATTCTATTTTTATAATCTCCATATATATATATAAATGTACATATATATTTATATTTATAATATTATGTAATATATATATATATATGTTTATAAATGTTTATAAAAATATACCATTTCATGCGAAACTAACTTTACCATGAAATAGGTTTAATTGAGTAATTCTGTTTTAAGAGATGGATATCGAATTTCATGGTTTTAATGAATATTTATGTCCTTTGTGATATAAAATAGAAGCTATCATGTGATTAATTTCAATGAATTTCACTTGGATATTACATGAATGATGGTGAGGGATGGGTAGTGATCCCAAAAACTTATCGGACTTTTTATAATTGGTGGCGGGTGCTCATAGAATTATATAGCTATCCAATGAATTGGGTATGGTTTTAATATCATGATATGTCATGTACGGTGAAAGGGTGGTTATCCTAATAACCCTCTAAGATTTGGGAGGGAACCTAATACAAGATGGGAATTTGTTCAGAATATTATTTTTCCTCAGGGATGAATTGTGACATTTTATTATTTTCCATTTTTTATTTTAGAAATATTTATGATTGATTATGATTTTTCAAAAGAATCATTTATAATATTATGAATGACTAAAATGGATTTTCCAATGTTTTAATATATTCAAATTTATTTAAAAAATGTTTTCATTTTTAAAATTTACTCACGATTTATATGGTCTTCATATTAAATCATTATATTGTGTTTTGATTTATAATGAATTCAAAAATAGTGCATGGGATCCAAATGTTTTGAAACCCGTTATAAATCTTGTTTTTTCACCCACCATATGTTATTGAAGCCTCCGGTAACAGGGTAAAAAGATGCATAGAAGTGAGTGAGTGGACAAATTCCCTCAATGGTTTTTAACAATTGTAATTAATATGAATTTTTTTATGTATTTTATTTCATATGTTGTGTAATTATAATTCTCTACAACTTTTAGACTCTGTAAAATTATAAACCATTTATATCTTGGGGTGTTAGATAATAAATTACAAAAATTATGGCATTGAATTTGGTTCATCATATAAAAGTTTGATTAAATGATTTATTAAGTATTTATTAATTTCATATTCAATAAAATAGAAATTATATATTCTTACTAAATAATCACATAATTTTTAGTGTTCATTTATGTTTTCAAAGATTAATTTTCATGAAAAATAATTTTCATTTATTTTTTGTGAGTTGATTATATAATGGATTTCTATCACTTTTAAAAATGTTATTTTATGAAAATTATATATTTTATTAAATAGTCATGTTAAGATTACCATAGAGTGAATATTTGTATATTTCTCTCAAGAATTTTGATATTACCATGAATAATAAAATTTAATAATCATTAATGATTATTTTATTTTATTTTCAAGTATTTATGATGTACAATTATATTATGGATTAAAATTAAAAGGTAATTAATTACTAATGATTAAATTTATTTCAATTGATGAATATTTAACGAATTTTATAGTTGAATTTTGTGTATGATTATTTTACATAAATTTCAATTTTCTAGATAATCATTCATCACATTTTCAATATTAATTATATATCAAATAATAGCAACTGAATGTTTTAAATCATGAAAAATAGATTCAATATTTCGAATTAAGAGATAAGAAATTTACGAAATATGCCCCATTGTTTTGAATCATTATGAATAATAACCATAGTAATTATTTTTTACCATAATAAAGGTATAATGGGTTAATTAGTGGTAGAAATATATTGATAATTAATAAAAGTGAGCATAAATATGGCTCAATTTCATTAGATATACATATTTCTTCCATATTCATCGATGATAGTGATATATTATCTTTTTTACATATGTCCATGATTGTTACTGTTAAAATAATTTATGTAATGAATAGTCAAAATTTTCATTTTCATTATTTTATTATCATTATATTTTTTATATATGGATAAAATTAATGTACATTAATTTATAAATGGTTATTTGAATAAAAATATATTTTATTATTATGGTAATTTATTTATAATAGTTAGATATTAAATAATTAACTGAAATTCTTATGCGACTCAGATAAGTGTTTTATTTAAATAAAAAATTAAAAAAAATATAACTATAAACATATTAACAATATTATAATTGACTAAATTATAATATTAAATTATTTAGATAAATAATCTATGTTGGTAAATTTTTCATGGTATATATTAAAAATCCAAATTTTTCTTGATGTAGTAAATGTCAAATCAAATGAATAGTATAAAAATTGACATTAATGATATTTTATGATCAATAATGTTTTATTTAATGATTTGAAATTTATTAAAATATTATCAGTATGTATTTAAATAGTATATGGATTATAATATTAATAATGGTACATTAATGGATAATTTTTCCTTTTATAGTAACATTATTTACACTCGAGGATTTTTACTCACCCGTATCTTATATTTTTTTATTATCATTTGAGATCCAATTTAATTTTACAATTAATTTATATTAATTTAATATTCTTTGAACCTCCATGTTTTCCCCAACCCTCTTTTATAAAATAGAACATATTCCATTCATTTACTCCCAAAATTAAGAACCATTTGGTTTTTCAACTCCATACCAAAATATGTTCCTATAATCTAATTGTGTTTCTTGGAGGCCATTGATTGATTGAAAAACAGACCTCACATTTTTTTCGGGGTAATCCAAATAAGTTTTTTGAATGAAGAGGAATAGTTCATAACCATGATTTTTTTTCCATTTTATAACATTCATAAATATTCTCTAACAATTATGAAATAATAATATGATTATATTATATATTTTGATATGTAATTATTTTAATGTAATATCATATTATCAATCTCAACTTTAATCAAATGAGAAAATATGCCAACATTGATGTGTATAGCAGACAACTGACTTAAGAACTGATGTAAATCATTTTCCATCACAAACTCCTACAGATGATTATAATATTGTATTTATTGTATAGATATGATATTAATAAATTATTTATCATCATAAAATCATAATATGTGATAAAATCATATAACAACTCACTCATTGTAAAAGTACAACATCATCCATGTGTTTGTGTGTACTACCATCTCAATGAGTCTATGTGATTCAATTCCCAGCATCACCTCACATTGTTAATAAATATAAGTATAATTTAAATAAATAATATGGTATTTATGATATTATTATAATTATGGAATTATAATATTAAAATTTTCTTTTTATAATAATGATCTTTTAAATTTTGGAATAATACACACACATAAGTACGACCAACCATCTCCATGATTGTAACAAAGTACAATTTTTATAACCATATATTGTGATTGGATTTGAAAGTAATATTTATTCATATAAATTATTATTAATTCGTGATTTTTTTTCTCAATATGTTTTAATAATAACCACTTTCACCATTATCAATCAACCAATTTCATTATAATATATGATCGGAATATCATCCCAATGTTCGAGATTAACGCAATTGATTAATTAACTAAATACTACATGGAATATAATAAAAAAATATTAATAAAAACCATGAATAAAATAATATTATGATTCTAGAAAATTATCATATATTTATTACTCAGTGAGATAAATAACATACTTAACATGTGAGAACCAAGGTAAAATATTTCCTATTAAAAATCACATATTTATGTTTTGTTTCAAATTATTTTTTCTTATAATTCCATGTTCATATTAATATTTTAATAATATTTTTATTTATTATTAAATTAATTCCAATTTTTATTTTTGGTAACAATTGAAAATATTTATTATGATTTTATTATAAATATTTTTTATTTTTTTAATTCATAATTTACAACAAATAATACATTTTAAATATATTCAGGATTTATTTCTTATATCACTTAATCAATGTTAATACCTTAAATATCTTCTATGGTTGTATTTATATGGATTTAAATAACATTTAAAGTTCGTGTTGTGCCTTATTTAAATTATTCGAATGTTTTTGAAAAGGATTCTTTTTTCATATTTCATACCGAACCATTTTGGCTTTCATTAAAAAAGATAGATGAATTGTTCTATTTTAACATATTTGTAGACAATGAAATTTATGACCATTATGATAGTTATTTTATGTTTGTATTATATTAAAATATTTCATGATTCTTTTTTTTTGAACGTCCATATATAACGTTCTTCTAGGTATTTTTGTTTTGAAAATGGATAAAACAAAGATTATTTCTATATATGAATTTATTTTATATGGGTTAAAAATATTCATTCAATAGTTTTACAGTTAAAAGATTAAGGAAATTTATTTATTCAAAATATAGTACGTTTTCATTATATATGAGACATAGGTGAAAATAATACATTTTATACGATGGGTTGAGAACCATTATAGATCCTGGAAACGGGTGAACATGATAAAACTAAAATCGAGGGTGAGCCCTATTATAGCTCTTCAACTCCTTGGATAACATTCATTGTATTCAAATGAAATGAGGTAGTTAAAAATTGTTGTTTGTCTTATATAATTTACTGGGATCTGGAAATTTATAACATTTATTTAAAATAGGTCAATAATATGATTCTCTAATTAGCTGTAACTATATTTATATTTTATTTCTTCATGTTTTAAATATTTATTTTAATATAAGTTTATGTTTTTTTTAAAATTATTTATTTCATTAGATCAAAGACTAATTTAATAAATTTATGTATTTAATTATTTTTTATGTTTTCACAGGTCTAATAGATTTATTGTTATTATGTTCCGTACTAATATTCATGTTCTTATCACACATTCTATAATATTTTTCAAAGATTTAATGATGGTTATGAACAAATTACAATTAAATATTAATTAAATGTATATTTTTTCTAAAAATATAATGAGTTTAATTTTAAAAAATTTATAATTTGAAGAAATGGATAGTATGTAAGACTTTCCATATATAATGTATCAGTTAATTATCTTCTAGTTAAGATTTTACTCTTTAAGAATATAAACCGTAAATATACTAATGTATAAATGAATATAAATTCATGTGTAATAATTAAATTTCTTGTTTTTCAGAGGATGGGTCCTTATATCAATCCATATAAATCTGAATATATGAGGTCAACTGGTTTCTTCTTTTTGATATGAACTAGTTTTTGAATTTTCGTATCCATTATCTCACTTTTAAAAACATCCCAATAGGTTTCTAATTCTTTGTTGGGAATAAAAATATATTTCCCGAAAACATAATAGATATATCTCTATATGGTCATTAATCCTAAGTGACAAAAAAAATCATCCCTTTCTAACCAAAGAAGAAATAAATTTATTTTTATTCATATAGTGTAATTTTCTTCTAATTTAATACCCTTTAATGATAACTATAACATCCATAAATAACCAATTGAAAAAAAAAATTCTATAAAAAAAATCACATCAACAATATTTTCAATTATATATAATATTCATAATAAGTTTGGTCACCACACTTCATTGATGATTACATCTTTTTATGTGTCACTATTGTCATATTTTGAGTGATTAAAATTAAATTTGAATTTATCGAGAATTTTTTTACAATGGAATCAATAGAAAAATTTTATTAATGAATGAATTTTATTATATTATTATTTTTTTTCATCTGTGATGATAATCCACTCACCAAATTGATGTTTTTCAAAAACATTAATGCATAATTAGTATTCTGAAAAAAAATTCTAAATATTTATTTCTCACTTATTTTTCAGGTTTATTGTTTTTTATTATATTTACCTAAACATTATTAATTCAAATACACTAATTAGTTGTTATTAGTATTGATCACACCTACTAAATGTAACCTAAAATTCAACCAATCTATTTTTTACTTTACCATTTTTAGTATGATTCTTCATTAGTTTATTATATTCGTTTATAGATTTAAAACCTAATAAATCTTATAATATCTATGATTAAGATACATAAACATTATGAAAAACAAAATCTTCCAACACACTCTACAATACCAAAAACAAACAAAAAATATAAATATCATAAAATAATGTTTTCTATTAAAAAATATTTTATTTAATTTTATGTAAATTTAGAATATATTGATTTTTTATAAATTTATAATACATAGTTGAAATTTTTATTTTATTTGATATTTGTATTTTGATTCCCAATGGAAATTTATTCATATATACAACATTTTTCTTATTATTTTTATCAAAATCAATTGATGAAAAAATGTTTTTTCTGACTTTGACACAAGTAGTATATAATTTATTTACATTGTTTCCATGAATAAAATTATTCATTTCCCTCCATTATGTGTATAAAATTTATTTCCATCACACCTTGGTATAATCATAAAATATTCTAGTGTCATTTACTTTATTCTCGTGGCCTATTGATGGTTTTAATTTTATTAAAATTAATAAACAAAATAGGCACATATTCAATAAAATATAAACTCCTTAAAAATATATTTATGCGATTATCATACATATAAATTATATAATTTCAATTTCATATACATAATAACTCAATAATAAAACATTGTCCCTGATTCAAAAGGTTTGATGTGTCTGTAGATTATTTATATTTCCATCTTATTTTATATCACAATATTAATGAGTTATATAATATTTCTTCACTAATGGAAGAATTTTAGAAAAAATATTATTTTATTTTCTACACCATTTCATTGGTATATTTGAAAAATATGAAAGTTTTGAGAAAACATTTTGTATATTGAATAATTAATATTATTGATTTGCAGAAAATTCATCATTATATCATATACATAAGGGAAATATCAACCAAAGGGAATGGTATAACAAATCCTGTAAACATCTATTTTAATCCACAGACCTAAAACATTACTTATAAATAAACTAATAATAATTTGAAATGTTAAAAAATTCATCATTATATTATAAAATATACTGTTATATAAGAATATTTAATCAATAATCAAAATATAAGTAAATATAACAATGAAGTGTGGCATAACATATTAATAAGATACATAAATAAACATTGGATACAATTAGAGTGTTTCATGGAAGAAGTAGACAAGCATATCACAATACAAAAGGCTAGCTTCCTAGATCACATAACGTTTTGTTTTGGGATAACCACAAAGGTCCTATAAAATAGTATAATGAGGTAACTACCCATGTCAATAACATAATTCCCTCACGAATGATAATTCATTGAAAATCATCATTGAATTATATGATATCGAGACAACCCAACAAAAAATTAAATAAGAATATATATATATTTAATTTGATATCAATAGTATTTTGACTATCAGAAGAAATTAAAATGGGTCATATATCATTTTCAATATGTATCACATAATAATTAAGGTTGAATTAGACCATATGATTCCTAAAATTCAGCATTTGAAATGTAACTTGTCATAATAGAAATTAGAGATTTGAAAAATGAAACATAGTAAAATATATATGAGGTATTTGATAGATAAATAATGAATAGTGGAATAGAAAACATGAAAAGTGTTTTATTTTCATTTTAGAGACATTTTTTTAAAAACATTTTTATTATCCACATCTATGGTCCTTTTAAAATGATAAAATATAATATAATGTAGAAATAAATATGATAAAATCCAAAATGGATCCTTGAAAAAATGAAATGTAAAAAAAATTAACAATATAAATTGAAACCAAAATAAATATAATAAATTATTATGATGTTTTATCTATTTAAACTACCATAAATTAAAAATAAGAAATAAAATTGGATTTTAAATAAAATTAATGGGGATAAAAAATGTTATTAAAAATACCTTTTTACTTTTGAATATTAATATTAAATATTTATGATATGAATAAATATTGATATGGAATACAAGTATAAAATATTTTCGTTCAAATTTACTATTTAGAATATTTTATTTTATGAAGTTTGAATCTATAAAAAATGTATATTTATATTTAGAAATTTTATTTTTAATAAAAATAAAATGAAAATATATTATCAAGTTAGAAGTTATCAAAATATTTCAAAATTATAAGATCATTTCGCTGGATAATAGTGTAATATTCAATAAAAATAATGAATAATGAAAACTATTACCTTACTTTTATCCATAGAAAAATACAGTCTACCATACTATAAAATCATTTATTAATTTTTTATAATTATTTATCTAATATCATATATTTTTTTTAGTTTTGAGACATTTGTTAATCATTCATAGTTGGAATTATTTATTTGGTATTAATTGTTCCTTTTGATTCATTCATACTTCCATATAATGTTTTTGGCCATTGTCATGTGACTATGGGTACATCACCTCTAGATAAGTCATGGAGATACTATAAATATTCTTAAAATATTACAATGGACCCACGATTATTTCGAAACTTCAACCATCATAATTTGTAATGAAAAATCAAAAATTTATATTTCTATACATAATGATTCCACATAAAGAATTTATATTATTAATGACTTCCAAAAATACAAAAAATAAACAGACATATATATATATATATATATATATTTAAATAATATAAATATAAAAAAATTAATGTAGTTACTTATACTATTTATTAAGAGTGTGTTTGTTTATATAATCATCCATGATTTCATTACACCACATATTAGTATGATTCCGCCAGGTATTATTACTGAAACTAGAAATACTAAATATTTTAGGCATCCGTAATGGGTCACAAACCAACATTCCAAAATTCAGTGATCATTTTTTATTTTTTAATTTATTCTTTGGAACACACATTGTTTGATAGGATGGGAGGTTTGGAATCATGAAACCCTTTTGGGGTGAATTACTTCTTATTCTAGGTCTCAAATATATATTTGAGACAATATCATGAATCCTTCTTAGATCCTAAGTGTGGGACTGGCTACCATAATGTAAAAAATCAATAGTTGACATTTTTTATTTCAAACAATATATATATATATATATTAGAGGTTATCTATTAATGTTTCTATATTTTTGCATTAGAGGTTATATTTTAATACTGCTGTATTTATGTATCATAGTTTTTCTATTTTCTTATGGTTATCATCTTGGGATTCTACTTTTACATCATACAGTTTGAAACTCTATACATTTTTCATCATCTTAGGAGAAGGGTGTTGTTTTGATGTTGGAATCAGACACACAAGAAGGGTTTCTTATGTATTATTTTGATGGGAAAATAAAACCTGGATGGTCGGGTCCACTTAATATGATGAACCAAACATATCAAGATCTTGTGCTAAGGACTAGACCATTACATTTGACATCATATGGAGAGGAAATATAGAAAAAATGTTCCAATAAATGGAAATTATTGTGATTATACATGAGAGACCCTTTATGGTAGATGATTAATGGAATATTTCTTACAAAAATAAGACTTATCTGAATAGTAACATGACCCTATGAAGATATTTTTAACAGTTTATATAGACCAATGAGCAGAAGATGCTAAGACATAGATGTAATGTGGACCTCTAAGTCGGTTATGAACTTTCCATGAATATGGTTGAATATTAATGGGGGTGGATTGGAGGTGTTTGGTTTGAACCATATAGTGGATTCCAATGAATCTCAGAAAGAATGCAATTAGAGACCATGTAGATCTAAAGGGTTTGGATTTACATAGTAACTTTAAGAAAATTTGGTGATATTTTTACTATACCAGGGACATGAACTATAATGGTCTCTATGTCCATGTGATTATTTAATAGTGTGAGAAACAAGAGAAAATAAAATATCCTCATATCAAATAATCAGTGATGGGAATAGACATACACCTAAAATAGATGACCATGAAGAATATTTCCTCCTATTCCCTTGTTGGATGAGGGTGGTGATTTTAAGGGAATGGAATGTATGAATTTATGCAATAAAGTCTATAGGCATACTCTAGGATAGATTTCCAATGAATATATTTTTTCCACAACCACTATTTTATTGTGGAGAGTCTATGATGGGGTATATGTGATGAAATTTTAGAACTACTGATTCTTATCTTCATAAATGCTTCTAAAATCCATCTTGGGAATCACATATCACATTATTAGATTCAAAAAATATAAAATACTTCCCATTGATTACACAATTTATATACGAAGGAGGAAAATATTTCTACTTCCCAAAATGTTAAACATTGCATTACCACAACCAGGATTGGGGAAATCCTTACCAAGTTGGAGAAAAATATTAATACCAAATACCTCACTGATTTAGGAGTTTATGTGTGGGAAATAATTTTTTAATAGAATTCATTATTTAAAGGTGGAACATGTGTGTGTTTAATTATTATATTCTAAATTTTTATGGTTCTAATAAAACATATAATTTTGGAATTTTGTACGTCCAAGAATTGGTTAGACACTACCATTTTGATACATCATAGAGGGGATTGCACAAAATAAAATAATACATGGAATAAGAGTGGTGATAGGTAAGGGGGAAGTTTCCCATGGATACAAAATTTCACATATTATTCATACTATATTGGATGGTGATATTATATAGGCGCAGGTTCTGTAGAGTTTGTTCATTTTAATGGAATACCTTTTGTAGATGAATCATTTTGGATTGAGGATTACTTAACGGGTTAATTTTCATCAGTTTATGGTGAGTACATTACCCATGTTTCGTTCCCTCACTGATTATCTAGTTGTCATTATTTTTTTACATATATTAAATTTTAAGAATTCATCATGTATTTATTAGATACAGAAGGGTGAAAATTTTAAAAAATATTCATCCATATAGGATAATGTGTACTTTGAATTGGGTGATAATAAAAACATAAAACCCAAATTAATTTTATTTTAAGCCGTTATGGAATGACCACACCACACCACAAATATTTTTCATTTTCATGAGGAATTCAATCACCACCACACATAAAAAAATATATTCATTTTCATGGGACTTTGATTTATTTCCTCATGTTGCAAATGATTTTTATTGTTACTATGAGAATTATCATGTTCAGAAAAGATATGTTCAATGAAAAAAAATTGATTGTTGTTAATTTTTATGTACATTATATTTTCACCCTCTTCTTTTCCTAGACTATGTTTTGGATGAATAAATGTCTAAATAGTTATATAAATATCATTATGAATATTTTGTCCAAATAATTCACCCCTCCTCATAATTGGTTCTTCTAAGCATGAAGAGGATCCCACTTTGAGGAGAAAACTAATATCAATATTTAACCTCACTATGTACATGGGGATATGGAGGAGGTAAACCAATGTATAAAGGGTTTTCTAGAGATTAAATTTTTGAAGTATTAATAACTGGATAATATATAGTCATTATAGATCTTGTGACCTATGAATCATTCTCTGTAATGGGATACTATTGTTGAAAATTATGTATGAGTACTCAACATGAGGTGTCTAAAAACTATTTCATCAATTTATTAAATAATTTAAATGAATAAGTTAGTTATGAAAATTAAAATTTCAACAAATTGATGTGATTTATTCCAAACTATCATTAACATTTTTATAATTATCCTTATACACTTCTTAACGGTACCATAGTGAATGATGTTTCTGGTGGAAATACAATGCTGGGGTACCTTCTTTTTTTAAGGGTAGAATGAATAGCTGAATGTATTGAGGTGAAAATTATATGAAAACAAAATCACATTTTATATTTATGTGAAAATTCCATTATGACCAATTGAGGTCCACTATATCGTTGAATATAGAGTGGAAGCGGAATCATTTGTTCGTTACCTTTCAATTATGGATAGTCATTATATGGGAGAAAGTGAGACTGTATATTAATATCTCCTCCTATTTAACCTGGAATAGATATGACTATTATTATTCCAAATAATATATTAATTCATACAACAATGATTGGATTTAGAATTTGGTTCTATTTTCATAATTCACCCTATTACTAATGCCATGGGGGACAAGAATTAGAAAATTTTGGGAGTTATGTTGAGAAAGGGGATTACACTAAGGGAATCTCTAATTTATGGGATTCCAAAAAGATATTTAGAATCCTATTTTCATATCCTTAGACTACTACATCCATTTAACACACCCTAATTAATAAATAACATCCTTATCTATCCATCCTTAAAGAGGAAACATATCTAATGGTATAGAAGGAATGGGACACCTGGAAATGTTTTATACCAATCAGAGGTATATGGTGTTTCCTATAAGTGAAATAAATCATATTTGTTGGATATAATAGATGATATGTAACTAAATTAATTTATCATGACTTCCATCATAAGGTGCTGGAAACATATATTTTTGGAAACATGAGCCCTATATTCACTAACATCATGGTCAGTATATATATAGATATATATATATACATATATAAATATATTCAAACTGAGTACTTGGGTTACTGAAGCATTATACAAGTAATGTTAAAAGGGTAGAAAATGGTATACTATTATATGAAAGTAATTTGGCATATTTTTCCATTGTACAACAACCTAGGGATATACATTCCTTTACATAATTGGGATAATGTAATCATCCTTCTCCAATGAAATCTTTATATATAGGGATATTGCAGATGCATGCATGATGTAAATTTCCTATTACCCCAAAAAGAGTAGCCTCCAGTACATTATTTAACCCTATAATGATAGTATTTACCAAATATAAGACAAAATGGAATACATAGATGATGAATGTATTTTATAATGATTTATAGGAAGTGTTATAGGGTAAAAATATTGATTTTCCTAGATCAGGGATCATCACCCGTCCCTGAAACATATCATTCAAAGAGAGGACTTTTGAAGTTAGTTCCTTATATGATGTGAAGGATT
Source organism: Viscum album (assembly GCA_963277665.1). Taxonomy (NCBI): domain Eukaryota; kingdom Viridiplantae; phylum Streptophyta; class Magnoliopsida; order Santalales; family Viscaceae; genus Viscum; species Viscum album. The sequence goes on from OY728158.1 coordinate 780,949,774, forward strand.
AATTGATCCATTAATCAATTGTTATAATTTATTACATGGATAGAGTGTGAGGGACGCTCATAATGACAGTTGAGTTAATTTATTCTTTAGATTATTTATTGTGAGATATCCTATGAATAGTCTTTTACCAAATTGTTTTTATTCTCAACACATAAATTATACTGTTTTAATTTAATTTGTTTAATGACTCAAATCTAATTTATAGGTCACACTAGGGGAAACAACTTTTGGTATAGTTTTCCCCTCTGATGAAAGAGTTTATGAAGAGTTCTCTTTCAGTTAGAAAAACATGAGGATTATAGTAGATGACCTCAAGTGAGAACATCCATTCCCAGAACCACTGAATATTCTTTACATGAGGCTATCCACATGGGAGAATATGAGGTGAAGGAATATGATGAATTTTGTGATGCCCAATTGGTCATGAACAAAAGGTGAGTATTATTTTCTCACATAACAGTCATAATGTTTCACTAGTTTTCAATGTGAAATCTTGTGAATATGTTAGACCATGTATAACTACCTCCTTAAATAGATATTATACAAAATCAATGGAACCCTAAGGGATTACAACTCTTAATGAGGATATGATGTTCAGAAATTATAACATGGGAATTGTAAATCCAAGGGATTATTTCCTATATTAATCTACCTATGTGCTTCTAGAACCAGGTATTCCAATACTAAACTCATCTAGGAAATATAACCTATATAATTGATATAGAACATAATTAAAAGAGATAGTGAGGAATATCATGATTTATTTAGACTTAGTTTTCATTCATGATGTATTGATTTCAGTAAGTGATTTCTTAGGGATTACTAATATAGAAGAATATGAAATAACTGATTATCAAGTTTTCTATATATCCACAGAAGAAATTTAGTTACATGAAGCATAAATATTTAATATAATGATCAATTATTTCTCTATTATGAATCACATGATAATGATTAAAATATGTTAATTTTATCAGGGACATCATCTTGATTTACTATTTTACATGTAAATGTAGAACTTATTGTAGCTACCAATGAGGTGAGAACAAATAGAGATGCTACCACTATGTTAGGTTCAATTGCGTCTTCTACCTCATAATGCATCTAATATCATTTTTTAACATACTAATTACATTAAACAAATATTTTCAATAATTTTTCTAAAAACATATCCATTTCAATATATCTTCTCAAACATGAAATTTACTAACGCTACATATCCATAAATATTTTGAGAGACTTCTTTTTCATAATGTGTTGATGATAAATTCTCTATTTTTGGATTTTCCTAGAATATATCCCCATTTCATACAGAAAATAATAATATAGATCAGGAAACCATTGATTATATATATATTTTCCTGATGTATATATTGATAGATATATAGAAGTTGATTTATCAGAACCCCAGGATGAAAATTCCTAAAAATGGTTTTAGGTTGTGCCGCCTTTTCTACTTTATCATATATAGTGTTTTTGAATACCCTTTTATATATGATAAAATCAAATAGGTTATTTACAATAAATAGATAAAGGATGTTATTTAATCATAATTGGTGACTATAGAGTACAAGAAAATTTTACAAGAACTAGGAATATGCTGATTAGTAAAGATTCTAAATGAGAAGGAGCATATACAATGTGACAGAGTTGAATTGTAAAATAACGAGCCTCATGAGAAACATTATATTAAAAATGAAACTATGATATCCATGATTTAGATCGAATTATCTATGAAATATCTTATAATTGTGCATTATTTTATGTGAATAAGTTTAAAATAAAAATGGAAGAGAGTTCTTGTATTGATACTATTGAGAGATAAGAAGAAATATATGTTGATACGGAAATATTGATTGTAATATTATATAAGCTATGATATTTTTTACATGATTATGGTAATGAAATTATTCAACTATATGTATTTTTAGAGATATATTTATACCATTAATCTTTATTTATGTGGTGATAATCTATATTATTAATGTTCCTCCATTTCTGTTTCATTGTTATATAAATGAAAATGCATTTTTCTCAGTAGTTTTCGTCTATCTCATACTATAATGTGATACCATAAAAACATGAAGTATTTGTCAGTTAAAATAATTATGTCACATACCATACAATTATTGAATATTCAAATATTGAAATGAGTTATTAATCATGAATTTGTGAGATAAAAATTATCTCCAAAGAGGCCTCACCAGTCAATGGGTATAAGTATAATTACAATCACTATAGCATGAGAGGTTTCATGTTTGTATGCATGGTCATATTTTACACTTTAAATAGTTTTTTGTGTGTCATGAATAGAATTTTTCTCAAACAATTTTATAGTCTAAGGGGCCTTGTGAGTGTAACTTCTCATTTTCTAGAGCCTTACATTAGTCCCCATGTGGTTTTAATCTTTTCAGAATTAGCCACAACATATTTTTAGTTGGAAATTAATTTCTTCTTATAAAGATACTCATTACATATTTTCAACCTAACAAGTCTAGTGATTTTTTATTTTTCAAATCACATATTTTTCAAAGTTCACATGGAATGGAAATATAACAAACAGTGACTCAAATTTTTCCTAGGGTTCCCTTTCTGGGTTTTAATATGGGGGGGGGTATTGTGACTCTTTACATATTTAGATTAGGAACATATTAATTCTACCAATATATATTATATTTTAGGTTGAACATAATTTATGAATTGGTGGGTGAAAATGTTTATACATCTATGGTAAAGGGAAATGTGACATGAATGGAGGGGTCAATGTTACAATAAAAGAATATATAGAGGTGTACATCTTGTTTAATGTCATAGTTATGAGAAAATTCAAATGAGAACTATTAGTTTAATATGGATCTGTAGGGAGTGACTGACCTAACTTGATTTAAATTTGAAATAATGAAATTTTAATCCATGACCTTAGGTTTCTCAGATATGATGTAATGACATGTTATTAGAATGCTTGGAAAAATAATTGACAATTTTTAAATAAAATTAAATAGTAAGAGCATTTGAAGGTGTATAGTGAAAAATTAATTATCTTATAATGATGATGATGCCACTAGTTGATATCATATGTTTTTTCTAAAAATAATTACATTAAGTTATTTTAAAATAAAACACTATTTTGGATAGTGTATAAGATACACCCCATCGAGCATCAATTAATTATTAAATACTTTTATTTAAATTTGGATGTAGTAACCTATTTGTGATATTGAAAGGAATTAATAGTATTAATCTGATTATAAAATACATAATTTTCATACATATTTATTAGGTAACGATTAAATTATTCTAAAAAAATTAATTTTTTTTTAAAATTCATCTTTCTTTTTCAAAAATAATATATATTTTCATAAATAAATATTTATCTAAAATTTTATGAGTTGATGTTAAAAATAGTTTTATTTTTTTTTAAAATCATTTAATAAAATGAAATTAATTTCTAAATTCAACATTTATATATTATCATGTAATTATATTTTTCTGTATTTTGTAAAATAATGAATTTTAGAGGAATATTAAACAATACATGTTTTTATTAAACAATATATTATTTCAAGGTATTTAAATTGAATAATTATATCTTTTATGAGTTTCAATATGTTATCAATTTGTTTTTATATAAAATAATATAATTATGTGTTTTTAAATGGATTTTATACATGAATTTTGAATTAGAACATTATTTATTTAAAAACGGATTGTTTTGCAAAAACCAAATTATTTCCTACTATGTTTGTTTTATTTAGTTATATATTAAACATTACAAATTAATTTTCATGAATTTAGAAAAATGGATTAAAAATTTAGAATTATTGGGTCCAAATTTATTATATATTTTCCCTTTTATTTTTTGTAAAAAAGAATAGTAATATTTGACATTTTTGTTACCACTATAATGGGTAAATCGTGTAATAAAGAGTAAAAATAATAAGTTCAGAACAACAAAAATAACATAAAAATGTATAATTTTAATTTTGTGAGTTATTTTCGTTCAATTTCATTCATGGATGGAATATATGTTTCATTTTTACTTATTTAAGTGATTCTGATATTTATAATATAAAATTATATGAAAATCCAATCATGTAACTAAATTTTTTTTAATAAGTGTTTTATTTATAATATAATATTATCCAGTGGATATGATTGACTATAAATATTATTTTAAATTATGAAAAAAATTATTCATCATTGTAATTTATTTTTAATTTTGGGAAAAAATAATTATCATAATTTCTCTTACAATTCTAATTAAATAATTATTCAATTATTGTAATATTAAAATAAAAAACTATTTAAAATGTTAAAATAATTATATTTTAATATAAATAGAATGATAAAAAAATTAATGATTACCATGAAAATTTTAGGATATAATAAAATAGTTGGTGCAAATATTACTAGTTGTCTTTTGGTTTATAAATTGAAGGTATTGAATGTTATGAAAATTTACAATAATGATATTTTATCTGATCTGTATTTTATTAAATTACATAAAATCACTAAAATCTTAAATTATACCAAATGGGATAATATATAGTCTTAAATTTCATCATATACGAATTTATAGCCCATTTTGATGCATTTGTCACTAGAATAGTCGAACAACATTTTTAAATTTTAAGAAAATCCAACTGTGTTGCTCCCCTCTATAAAAAAGTGCCACCTCTTATTATTATTCCATCACAAGTAAAGATATATATGGATTGAAATCCAGAAAATATTAGTTAAAATAGTTCATAATCTTTTTCTATTGGTCCTGTATTATAAATTCTACCAATCATATAAGGCTTAAAGCGTTATGAACTGTTGGGTTTGCAAAAAATGATATATATTTTCCAGCTACATGTTTTAGTTTTTTTAATCACATAGATCATATATTAATAATCCCTATAAATAAGTAACTCTATTATAACCATCATATGTATATTTTATTATAATTGTAGAATTAACTATATCGATATAATCATAAATCAAATTAGAAATGAATTCATCATCCATGTGTACGTCATACTATCACCACATGAACCAATTTAATTCCTTTTCATCAATATTTATCATGGATGGATTGTAATGATGGAATTGTTATTTTATATTATATTCATGATATATTTGAAACTATGAAAAATTAATATATCATTGGATTTATTATTATTTCATTCATAGAAAATGATAATTTCATCTCTTTGTACCTGTGGACTACCACCTACAAAAAACTATGTGATTCGTTTTTCATGACCACATTACATGAGTTATATATATAATTATATTTAATGAATTGATATGAAATATATTATATTATTATCATTCATTAAATGTAAAATAATTCTTTCCCTCTTTCCATAATGATCATTTAAAACTAGAAATGCTACTCTTGCATACACACGACCTACAATTTCAATGATTGTAACATAGTTCATTTTTCATTATCATATGTAATGATATAATTTAAAAGTATTATTGATATATAGAAATGATAATTTGTTACTATTTGTTATTATATATATAATTTAATAATTTCCTCTTTAAAAACATTAATTATAGTGATGTTATTTTGGACTTAATAACTGGATATCATCAATGAAAATAATGTGAACATAAATAATTAAGAAATATTATAACATTTTAATAATTGAAATAAAAGTAATAAGAAAACTAAAAAAGGTTCTCAGGAAACTATATAATTTACATATATTCTTTATATCTGATTATAAATAACTTTTGTGATGAGTCGGACTCAAGCTATAGGATTTCAAATCCCTATATCCATTCATTAAGTAAATCTTATAATTCCATGATTATTAATGATAAGATTGTGTGTTTAATTACTTCTGATTATAATAATATATATATATATATATTTTAATAATTTATATTTGATACACATATGATATTATTCTGATTAACTATCACTTTAATTGTATAATATTTGTAAGGGATATTGTTTTAATAATTTTCATTTAAATTTTTCCCTTAAAATGATCTTTTTATACCATATAAAATGACTATTTTCTATAAATGATTTAGGGAATATTTTTATTATTAATCTATGATCATATTAATAAATACTTACCCAGGATTTACTTTTTTATTTTTTTAAGGAATCATTTTCTTGTTTCCCAAAACCTGGTTTTTGTGCGTCTATTGAATAAAACATGGATATGATGTTTTTTTTATCATATAATACATGAGAGACATTAATGGATTTCATGATGCATTATTGTCACGAACTAGCCTGAGTCGACCCTGAACCGGTCACCCAGGCCAGCCCGCGACAAGCCCCGAGAGGAGTTCCTGATCCTCCTGGGATGGTGACAAGCACCAAGGGCATCAATAGAGTACACAAGGGAACGATTTGGCCCATATACAGACAATCAAACAAACAGCTGAAATAAACGGACAGCCCAAAATGAATTTATAAAAAAATTGAACAAATTATTTTTTATACAAGAAATTAAAGGTAGAACAAAAACAAAAACTCAAATGAAAAATCCCAATGACCAACTAACTCCATGAGACACTTCTGGTCACTCTCCAACACAATGATCAAAAGTCTCCCAAGGTGATCGAACTAAAGATGAAACCTGCACAAGGGCTAAAAAAAGAAGAAGACTATAGGCGTGAGTATTAAAACTCAGTAGGTTAACCGATATTCTATTCCCAATGCACATTCCTTTAAAATAAATGAAACATAAATTTATAGTTTGAAATTCAAGATATAAAAGTATGGTTTTCAAATGAGGATCCATGCTATAATAATTATCAGACAAAAACATGCATGTTTAATAAACAAAAATGCAAGTAACTATTTTTTTCAAAGAGGTGCAACTTCAAAATGAACATAGATTTCAAGAGGGCTGCTTTAAAGAATTTTAACATTCAAATAAATAACACATACTACTGAATTTACCAACCAAACACACCGTATGCCGACAGTGATTACAAAATAGCCAATGAGCACTAGTCATGGGAATACCCCTAGGCACTAGTTAGTTGTGGGCCCCAGGTACCTCGTATCTCGGTGAAAGTAACCATAATAAATATCCATTCTCGTGCATGAGCCACTAGTAGGTAACATACCCATAACCTAGTGGTCCCCAATCATCATCATCATCATAGTTTAGTTAGTGTTGTCATCATCAAACTTGCTACATGAAACAGGGGCCAACCCCCACAGAATCACCAGCATACTAGTACACGTCCACCCACCTAGATACCCGAGATTACCTTTAGTGATCAATCAAGTTACACATATTATCAAATACACATTTCACATCCACATTCCATTCAAAAACCATAAAAACACAAACAGCCCATAATCTTTCTTCACATTTCTTACACTAATCAACAAACCGCTAAATATTTTGGTAAAACAATTTCATGAAGTGCATTGAGGCTTTGAAAATAAAAATCTTTCAAAAAAATTCTTTAAATTATAAACACACATCATAACCAAACCAAATAATATTTTTCAGCCCAATAAACATTTAATAAAATCATTTAATGGACCATAAAACAATCCCAATTTCACAACTTGTTATATACAAGTAAAACACTCCTTCATTTCTAGGAAATGCCAAACGGGCCTTTAAACATTTTCTCAAAACTAACCTTTGATGAAGGTATGCATTTTAATTTTATTAAGGATCTGTATAAACATCATTTACAGCAGAAAAACTCATTCATAAATCTCTTATAATACACAGGATACATATTCAAAACACAACAATTTTCGTAAAGATGTGAAACGGTCCATTTTTTTGGAAACTCCGGCCAAAATATGTTGTAAATCAAAACCCACTTGTTTGTCAAAACAAATCCAAATTGGAAATCAATATATGTACCCAAAAATACCATTTATAATTCTTCCAATTCCTTTATAAATCCAATCAAACAACTTTTAAATCACACATCACACATAAAAGCCAACCGGGCAATTTACCGAACACATGTCATGCCCTTTTTAAACAAAACAATTTATTTTATGTACATGAAAAGGAATAAAACACCAATTGAATGTCATATTTTCATTCAAGATACTGTAACATGTTAAAAATACCATAAACCAGATTATAAACCTCACAAAATATTTTCAATGATAATGGAACATTTAATCAAACACTTGTTGATTACTTTCATGACAAAACAACACTACATTTCACATAACAGTGATTAAACAATGACATTGCACACCAAGAAAATTATAAAAAGGATTTAAAACAATAATATACATTTATATCAGTATAGGATAATATTAAAATGATGAAGCTTCTATGATAAAAGCATGTGCAAAGGATATCCTACCTCAAATCTTTGGCGTAATTGAAACGCACACCCGAAATCACCCGCCGCGGGTTTATAAACCCTAAAACTATAAATACCAGACCTAAAAAAACATAAAACCCATCCAAAAACATTGTATAACAGAACCCTAGGAAGATCAACACTAGGTTACAATATAAATCAAAGAAATAATGAAAGGAGGGGGAAGAGGAAGGAGAAAGGAGAAGGAATCTCACCTTTCACCCTTGAAAACTCGTCGTCTTCCATTAGATCTGCAACACTAGAGGGAAGGGAATGACTTGAAAATTCATGGAGAAACTACCAAGATCTGGAAGAACCAGGTAAAGAAAATTTGTGGCCAAAAGAGTACGAATTGATTAATTTATGAATGATACAATTTACCTTGTCAAATGTGGACGATTTGAGGTGTCCTGAGAATATTCGTCCTCTTACACGACCCATATGAGCTCCAAAGAGGCAAAAACGATATTGGGGGTGAGGATAGAGATATTGGCTTCTGGTGGGAGGTGGAATCACCGAAACAGATTAAAAAATGAAAAAGATATAAATGAAACATATTATTTTTTTTAAAACAGGAAATGGGCCCTTGGGATGGCCCAATACCTAAATAAGTAACCCAAATTCACCCGGCTTATGAATTTATAATGGGTCTAAAAGGATAAATAAATTTTAATATATCAGTATAGGACAAGTGGGAATTTGATTGGGTGAAAAAGGATTAAAAACAAAAGAGTTATAAAAGAAACAAATTCAGTTTTTAAAACTGGGAATGGGCTCACGGTTGGCCCAAATCATGAAGTAACCACCCTTTCTTCAAAAACTCCTAAACAAGAAATGGGGATCCCAAATTATGGTGGTTAGACATATATGAAACATCAAAACACAAGATTAATCTCATCAAATACCCATGAAAAGGATCGGGATTTCTAACGGGCCGGATCAATACAAAGACAGAAAAAAACCGTGTGTGACAATTCTCCCCACCATTAAAGCTTTCCGCCCCCGGAAAGCCATAACACTTTCCAGCTGAAAAAAAACAACACATAAGGATTCCAGAATGTACTCCCCACCATTAAGAATAAACTAGCACTAGAAATGTTCTTAGGATAAAAATCCAGGAGACCCATGGTGGGTCTCCCCACCATTAGAAACCAACTAGCAATGAATAGACAAGAATTGAACATGAGCTAGAGTTGGGACTCACTCTCACAAGCCCAAAAAAAACCCCTCCTACAAAAACCTACTATACCAAGTTAATAGGGTTACAACATGAACATATAAACCACCCACTCTCGAATGGAGGGGACAATAACTTGGTCGACACATTCAGCACAATTCTGGACCCCCATCACTTGGGGATGGGAGGGAAAGGGACCCAATAATTTGGCCACTGAAACAACAAAAGAAACAAAGAAACTACCCAAAACTCTCCCCCTATGAATAGGTAACATCAAGACTGCACCTTATTTTTACAGGCGGTCCACAGAGGGACATTGATTGAAAACCCACATCCATGAAGGAATAACCATAGACACTGTGCGAGGGGTTAAGTCCACCACGCTTGTTGCGACAAAGGGAAATTCATAGAAATGAGGAACCAAAACATTGACATTGTAACTAACTTACCAAAACATAGGAGTAAGGGTCATAATCTAGAACTCCACACCTCTTTTTATTTCCCGACTGCGTGAAAAGCTTCACTCCGAGGCCTATGGCTGGAGCCCTGATTCTTGAAGCATTTGCTGCACCGCAGTCAGGTGATAAGGATTACACCACTCAAAAAACCCAAACTTGATCACAAAAAACCTTCATCTAAATAGGAACTCATAGATAATTATCAAAATTCTATCTCACTCCAAACGAGGGGTAGAATGGACAAGGAATACGACGAAACACATCAACATCACCGAACACAACTGCTCTGTCCAAAAGAATTATCATGACCTAGATGCACTTTTAATAGATCCCAAACAGCTCTCTATTCCAACAAACAAGTTGAGGAATCATCAAAAGAGGGGGATTTAAAATTTTAAAGCAATCCTTAGGTTGATCAGTAGGAAAGATTTCCAACGTAGAACTATCCATGCCCACATCACAACATCAAACACATTTTTAGAAACACAATGAAAATTACTCCAAAACCGAGCCACCAACAAGATCTCATCACTAGATAGAACAAGAGTATTAATTCTAGATCACATGGAAGCTAACCAAATAAACAACTCTTCTAAGTCATAGAAAAATCAAGCCACATAACCATTGGTTTTTAAAAAAAGGCCACAATTTTCAGCTCAAAACAATTTTGAAAAATTAAACTAACTTGGTGGGTTTCCACATTCACCAATGGTGTTTCATCAAGTCACACCCACATGCACATTTCCATGCCACCCCTGGCACCCAACCACCATACCATATAGGCCATACTTCCAGATATAAATAAAACCATGCATGTGAGCACCCATGAAAACACCAAAGGCTAAAATTAAACATCATAATTCAAAAAAATAATTTACCTTCAAAAGGAACACCAACCACCAAGTCAAAAAACATTTTCATGTTTCACAAAAAAAACCACAATTAAATAAGAACCGTTTTCTTGAAAACCTACCCCTTTTCTTTTTTTAAAAATTTTTAAATAACCAAGCCACTCCAAGCAACCCCTTCCCATTATTTTTTAAAAAAATCAGCAATGTATATTTTCATAATCCGAGGTCCATTGAGACCAATACCGTTTGTAGTAAAACACCAACCGATCAAAACTAATATCCAAAAATAATTTATCCGATTCAAAAACTTTTTAACATCCTAAAATACCCCATTTAAAAAAATATCCAGAATCACTTTAAAATTATTCACAATTTCAAAACATTTTATTTCAACAAACCACAATTTTAGATTATGGATAATCCAATCCCTTTAAATCATTTCTGCTTCCCCCAATTTTTTTCACAAAAACACAACATTCCAAAACCATTATTATATTTAATTATTGAATACCCCATTTTTTCACTTTTCAAAATCTAATCCTTACATTAAAACCCATTTCCACCATTCTCACACAAGGATTTTAAAAAATAAAAATTCAGAATTCAAGAAAGGTTCAAGAGACCCAAGAAAAAGGGAACTAGTGTCGGTGGGTGACTTGACCATGTGGTGGGCGACCATATTCCAAACACAACACCAACACAGAGAGACTTATTAGGACCATTCCCCAGCTCCACATGGCTTTCCAGGCCCTGTGAGCTCATGAAGGCCATTGGTCAGACTCCCCTTGTCATATCCCAATACCAAACAATCAACTAGAATAATGAACACTAATAAAACCGGACTTCCATGGAAACCTAAGGATTAGAACAAGAAAGAGTTCGCGACGCTCTTCTTTCACTTACCCCTCAAGTCCCAAAAATCTTAATCCATCTACCTTGACATCCCCAAAATAACAAGGGCGCTCTAAAAATAAAGGTCTGCTAGTAGCCGACCTCCTCTGATACCATTTTGTCACGAACCAGCCTGAGTCGACCCTGAACAGGTCACCCAGGCCAGCCCACGACAAGTCCCGAGAGGCGTTCCCGATCCTCCCAGGATGGTGAAAAGAACCAAGGGCATCAATAGAGTACACAAGGGAATGATTTTTCCCATATATAGACAATCAAACAAACAACGGAAATAAACGGACAGCCCAAAATGAATTTATATAAAAATTGAATAAAATATTTTTTATACAAGAAACTAAAGGTAGAAAAAAACAAAAACTCAAATGAACAATCCCAATGACCAACTAACTCCATGTGAAACTTCTTGTCACTCTCCAACACAATGATCAAAATTCGCCTAAGGTGATCGAACTAAAGATGAAACCTGCACAAGGGCTAAAAAAAGAAGAAGACTATAGGCGTGAGTATTAAAACTCGGTAGGTTACCCGATATTCTATTCCCAATGCACATTCCTTTAAAATAAATGAAACATCAATTTATAGTTTGAAATTCAAGATATGATGTATGGTTTTCAAATGAGGTTCCATTCTATAATAATTATCAGACAAAAACATGCATGTTTAATAAAAAAAATGCAAGTAACTATTTTTTTCAAAGAGATGAAACTTCAAAATGAACATTGTTTTCATGAGGGATGCTTTAAAGAATTTTAACATTCAAATAAATAACACATACTACTGAATTTACCAACCAAACACACCGTATGCCGACGGTGAGTACAAAATAGCCAATGAGCACTAGTCATGGGAATACCCCTAGGCACTAGTTAGTTGTGAGCCCCAGGTACCTCGTATCTCGGTGAAAGTAACCATAATAAATATCTGTTCTCGTGCCAGAGCCACTAGTAGGGAACATACCCATAAACTAGTGGTCCCCAATCCTCATCATCATCATAGTTTAGTTAGTGTTGTCATTTTCAAACTTGCTACATGAAATAGGGGCCAACCCCCACAGAATCACTAGCATACTAGTACACGTCCACCCACCTAGATACCCGGTATTCCCTTTAGTGCTCAATCAAGTTACACATATTATCAAATACACATTTCACATCCAAATTCCATTCCAAAACCATAAAAACACAAACAGACCATAATCTTTCTTCACATTTCATACACTAATTAACAAACCGCTAAAAATTTTGGTAAAACAATTTCATGAAGTGCATTGAGGCTTTGCACATAAAACTCTTTCAAAAACATTCGTTAAATTATAAACACACATCATAACCAAACCAAATCATATTTTTCATCCCAATAAACATTTAATAAAATCATTTAATGGACCATAAAACAATCCCAATTTCACAACTTGTTATATACAAGTAAAACACTCCTTCGTTTCTAGGAAATGCCAAACGGGCCTTTAAACATTTTCTCAAAACTAACCTTTGATGAAGGTATGCATTTTAATTTTATTAAGGATATGTATAAACATCATTTACAGCAGAAAACCTCATTCATAAATCTCTTATAATACTCAGGTTACATATTCAAAACACAACCATTTTCGTAAAGATGTGAAACGGTCCATTTTTTGGCAACTCCAGCCAAAATATGTTGTAAATCAAAACCCACTTGTTTGTAAAAACAAATCCAAATTGGAAATCAATATAAGTACCCAAAAATACCATTTATAATTCTTCTAATTCCTTTATAAATATAATCAAATAAATTTTAAATCACACATCACACATAAAAGCCAACCGGGCAATTTACCGAACACATGTCATGCCCTTTTTAAACAAAATAATTTATTTTATGTACATGAAAAGGAATAAAACACCAATTGAATGTCATATTTTCATTAAAGATATGGTAACATGTTAAAAATACCATAAACCAGATTATAAACCTCACAAAATATTTTCAAAGATAATGGAACATTTAAACAAACACTTGTTGATTACTTTCATGACAAAACAACACTACCTTTCACATAACAGTGATTAAACAACGACTTTGCACACCAAGAAAATTATAAAAAGAATTTAAAACAATAATATAAATTTATATCAGTGTAGGATAATATTAAAATTATGAAACTTCTATGATAAAAGCATGTGCAAGGGATATCCTACCTCAAATCTTTGGCGTAATTGAAACGCACACCCGAAATCACCCGCCGCAGGTTTATAAACCCTAAAACTATAAATACCAGACCTAAAAAAACATAAAACCCATAAAAAAACATTTTATAACAAAACTCTAGGTCGATAAAGACTAGGGTACAATATAAATCAAATAAATAATGAAAGGAGGGGGAAGAGGAAGGAGAAAGGAAAAAATATCTCACCTTTCACCCTAGAAAACTCTTCGTCTTCCATTAGATCTGAAACCCTATATGGAAGTTAATGGCTTGAAAATTCATGGAGATACTTCTAAGATCTGGAAGAACCAGGTAAAGAAAATTGGTGTCCAAAAGAGGACTAATTGATTAATTTATGAATGATACAATTTACCTTGTCAAATCTGGACGATTTGAGGTATCTTGAGAATATTCGTCCTCTTACGCGACCCATATGAGCTCCAAAGAGGCAAAAACTATATTGGGCGTGAGGATATGGATAGTTTCTTCGGGTGGGAGGTGGAATCAATGAAAAATAATAAAAAATGAAAAAGATATAAATGAAACAATTTATTTTTTTTAAACAGGAAATGGGCCCATGGGCTGGCCCAATACCTAAATAAGTAACCCAAATTCACCTGGCTTATGAATTTATAATGGGTCCAAAAGGATAAATAAATTTTAATATATCAGTATAGGACAAGTGGTAATTTTATTGGGTGAAAAATGATAAAAAAAAAGAGTTATAAAGGAAACAAATTCAGTTTTTAAAACTGGGAATGAGCTCACGGTTGGCCCAAATCATAAAGTAACCACCCTTTCTTCAAAAACTCCTAAACAAGCAATGGGGATCCTAAATTATGGTGGTTAGACATATATGAAACCTCAAAAATCAAGATTCATCTCATCAAATACCCATGAAAAGGATCGGGATTTCTAATGGGCCGGATCAATACAAAGACAGAAAAAAACCGTGTGTGACAATTATTGTTTTGATGAATCCTTTAAAGGATTATATGATTATTTTCAAATTAATAGTTTTCCTTTGTTTATACGAAATATTGTTTTAAAATAAGTGATTTTATATGGGGAATGTTTTTATGATGCATGTTTAATGTTTTATGATTATGTTATGGATCATGGGAATTGTAGGAGAAGAAATGTGATCCCACTATAAATTATTGACATGTGGATCTGTGATACCACTCTAATTAATTTTTTATGTATGAATTTTAACATGTTGGTTGTTCTAAATTTAACTATGATTGAAAATCCATGTATAACCATGAGGGTTATCTTAAGATAACCATGAGGGTTATCTCAAGTAAACCATCTGGGTTATTTCATGGTATCAATGAAGCCTACATCAAATGTATGTATGTTAATTAAATAACTACCCAAGTTACATATATGATTAATTTATGATTTTTATGTTTTTGTATAAATTTAAAGTTTTCGTAAGGTATGTTATTGAGTTTATATTAAAAGTAATGTATATGTTACTTTTTATCAGTGAAAATATAATGTTTATGAAAATGTATTCATGAGTTTTTCATGTAATCAAAAGAAAAATTTATGGGCTTTATCTTCCATTTTAGATTTCTTATGAAATGTATTATGAAAACATTTTGCTGAAAATTTGATTTTTCGGGTAAAATAATGTTTACATTAAGACCAATAATTATTTTTCAATTGGAAAATGATTAATTGTTTTTATGAAAGAAGGTTTTTTTTAATTATTTTTATTTCCATTACTATGCTATTTTTTCTCATAAAAAATTTTCATAAAATATTACACCAAATTTTTTAAAGAGTAGGGACATGGATGAGTTCTATCATGAAATTATACTCATTTATCTTAATAATAGGCCAGGTTTTATTTTAGAAATATCTGTTTGGTGAGGAAAGTGGATTTCGAGTATCTGTATCCACTTGTAAATTATTGATTTACATTGTATGGTTTTTTATTAATTATCTTATTATCTAAAAAAAACATCCTCATAAATTAAGGATTTGAATTCTTATTGAAATATAGTATAATATGTGAATATTAAGGATATATCATTACAATTTGTATCACATGAGGCTTTGAAAAAAATTTTATATGATGATGTTTTTTAACTATTGATAAGTCTTTTTGATATCATCAATGGATTTTAGTTTTAAGGTTGATCATATGTTCTATGTCTTTGAAACTCTTTTAGGGGTTTTATGTGAATGATAAATATGATTATTACATGTATTTTTAGAGATATATATAGCAATTAAACACCGAGGTTTTTTATTGGTTTATTGAAAAATTATACTCAAGGAAGTATTTCATTAATTTATGTGGAGAATTTTTCAACGTTATAAGCATTATTTAATGTTTAAATGATCTGTTATTTCAATTTAATTATGGGTTTTTTCAATTTTGTAATTTATTTTTTAAAAACCATTATTTTTGTTGATTAAGTGATTAATGTACATTTTGAATAATATAACTATAATTTTGGGAACCATATTGGACACAATGAAATTTTATTTGAGAATTTAAGGTTGAATTATTATTATTCTTGAAATAATATACGATCATAATGTGTATTTATTATGATTCATGATATTTGTAGAAATGATTTTCATGTTTTGGAGAATTTTTGAGTATGGAGATAAAAGTATTTATATGAGACTCTAAGAGTGATTGATGGATTGAAATAAAATATATATCATGTTGGACTATGGGATAATATAAATCTGATTGTTTTATTTTTAAATATAGGATATAATATTATAAGGAATTTTAAGGATATTTATTTTCGGAATTATGTATGTCGAACGTTACGTATTGATGTTAATTGTTGGATATTAAATAAGTTATTTTTATTATAATGGGTTATTATCATTGGTAATTATCTTATGGTGTTCTAACCATTATGGTTTTGGATAATTGAAAAAGAATTGAGTAATAGATAATTATTCTTTTTTTGATTTTCTGATATGTGGAAGTTGATTCTAGTGTTTCAGGGATGAAATATTCAAACACATCATTTTTTTTGAAAAAAATGTGTTTGTGGTTGAAATTGATTAAATTATGAAACTCTAGTTTTAATGTAGGTATATTTATATATTCAATTACTATAAACATTAAATAAATAAATAAATATTATGAAAAATATATTCAAACAATGTTATTCATTTACATATCTTTGTGAAAATTCAATAAAATTGAATATCATCACTGATTTATGATTTTATTGTCACGACCTGCCACCTGGGGCATGTGTCGTGACTACCCCTAGCCCTCCATCCATAGGCCAGGGGCTGGAAACTAGAACCTAAGGCATAATTCCCTATAACTAGGAAGTCATTGCCTTTATAAACTATATTCGCACACAACAGAGCACAAATCTGGATTAAAACACTAAATAAATGGCATAAAAAAGGAGTGATGATAGTAAAGGGGCCGGAAAGACATGCCCAACTGTAAAGTTAGAGGAAGTAGAGAAAAGAAAAACAATTTTTGGGTCGTCCTATTGGATTCCTACCTGAAGGGTATGTACATATAGCCTCCCGAGCACTCCACAACCGTCTGTCTCCTCCGTGTACAGTCATGTTGTATGGTCCACCTTGGGGTATTGTCCAGTCCTGGTACTCTCAGACTAGGTCAGCGCTGTCCATCATCTGCATTCAACACAATGAGGTGTGGGCATAGCCTATACATGGGTGAGTATAACGATACTCATTAGGGACCCTGAGACCCTCATGGTCTCACAAAATCCAATAAGAATAAACCACAAAGTATGAAATCAACACATAATCCCACTTAGGTATATGCTCATACAAATACCTAAGTTATCGTGTAACCCTTCTCAATCATGAGGAAAACACAAAAGTTACCAAATCAGCTCACACAGGTATACAACTTATGTAGAGAGTTAGAGATGATTATATGTATCCACTAAATCGTGAATTCTGTTGAACCCACGTAGGATCAAGGAATATTAGTAAGAGCTTTCGAACCCACGTAGGATCCCAGAGCAGTGGTAAGTACTGTAGAACTCACGTAGGATCCATGAACAGTAGTCAGAGCCATCCAACCCATGTAGGATCCATGAATAGTAGTAGTGATACCGAACCCACATAGGATCTAGGAACAATAGTCAGATGCCTCGAATGCACGTGAGATCTAGGAATAGTATTCAGAGCTGTCGAACCCACGAAGGATACGAGAATATTATTCAGAGTTGTCGAACCCACGTAGGATCTTTGAATAGTAGTCAGTGTTATTGAACTCACAAAGGATCTTGGAACAGTAGTCAGAACTATCGAACCCATGTAGGATCCAGTAACAGTAGTCAGAGCTGTCGAACCCACGTAGGATCCAGGAACAATAGTCAGAATGTAGCCAGCCACAGGGTTCCGCACAAAGAAAGATTGATTCCGAGAGGGTCTTCTCCTCAAGCCAAGTGTCTATACACCAACTACGATGAAGACTCATCTTGATGTGTCTAAAAGATCCTTATTGCAAAATGAAACCCTATGCGACAGATGGTACGTCAATCGTCGTCCCGTCTAAGAGTTATTAACATTTCTGTTCTGATGGCTCGGTTGGATTTACATTCTATCAAACTCAGAAATTACCCAAATATGTCCAATCCTCGAATGGTGTATCCCAAAAGCACCTTCCCCCTCCAAGGTTTTTGTCACCGTAGACGATTCGTCAATCGGACGCTCATAGATCATGTTACGGGGAAAATAGTGGAAACAGATCAAGTGGTTCTGAGTCCGGTCCGGCCCAGTCAGACTGACCTAGCCCGACCTCCCCAGACCTGCATTCAGACTGGGGTTCGACCCATTCTACGGGTCTGAACCCGTCTGCGGGTCTGACCCGGTCCGCGATTCCGACGCAGTCCGTGGGTCCGACCCGATCTGTGGGGGTGGCCCGGCCCGCGAGGGCGGCCTCACCCAGGCGGGGTCAGGTCCGTGATGGGTCTGGCCTGAAATGGGTCTAACCCACACTGGGCTCGGCCCGCATGGGGCACATAGCTAGCGAGGCGTGGGGTCCACCCTATCCACGTTTATGGGGGAGGCCTCACCCCCTGGAATCCCGAATGACTTAGCCGTTCGGAAGGTTCAAAACCAGGGCCATGTGGCGCTGGTCCGCATCGCATGGGACCCACGTGGAAGATCCCACTCCTCCCGACTTGTCGATCGGCTCTCCGCATCCCGCGCGGCGCATTTGCACTACGACTCCTGCAACGCCGGCAGATCCGGCCACCCGTCCCACGTCGTTGCACCAAGGGTGTGGCCCCTTGGTCCACCGCATGGCGCACGCTGCGGCGCACCTTCCCCGACAACCCGGCAGTGCGGGCCGCTGGTTCTTCTCGCGGTCGGCCTCCAATGCACCGTCGGGGCCCATCGGCCACATCCTACTCCTCCGGCGATGCGGTTGCACCTCCGCCGACCACGCGGCCTGCTGGAGTGCAGGCTGCCATTCCCTTCATCGCCGGTTTTGTTCGCCAGGTCCGACCGCCGGTGAACCTTCTTCAGGACATCGGTTGAGTTTCAGTGGACCTATTCTTGATCCAAAAGTTTCCACGCACTAATCATGACATCTCCTTAAATACACAACCATCGTTGATGAAAATCGCTCAACCCGGACTCATGTTGCGATTAGCGTCAAAATCCACAATGAAAGGCGGAGGGGGGTTGGGCAGTGTTCTTTCGTCCTGCACCCTCTGAGATAGTGTGATAGCATGCAGCATCGATTCTTAATCCTTGAAGGGAAAAGAATTACATGAAACAATTAACAAAGCTCGAACCCCTACCTTTGATCGTTGTCTGCGAATGGAGTCACGGGGAAGAATACGGTGTTGTCGTCGTTCGCCGCATCTTCCACACACTTCTTATCTAGAGTTCGTCTATCGGTTCATTGACGATTATGAGGAGGGGAGGTAGGTCGATGACCTCCCACGTCATTAGGAGTCCATTGATGAAGGTCTATGTAGATATGTCTTCATATTCAATGGCTTTCTTCGTTGGAAGAACGCATTCTTCATTCCTTGGTGGAGAAATCTTCTCTCCCTAAGCTCCCTCTCTTCTCCAAAGTTCCACCAAAAGGCAAATGCCAACCAAAATAATTTATTAAATAAATCGATTATTTAATTTTTTTCACCAGATTAAAATTTTTTGGATTAATTAATTGAGAAGGATTCGACACATTATGTGTTAGGGGAGTTGAAGAGGCTCCCCTACACTTAATGGAAAAGTTGAGGTTTCTCACCATTAATGGAGAGTTTCAAGGGGGATTAAAACTCGGGTGGTCCCCACCTCAATTAACATGAAGAAAAGGTTAGGTTAGGGTGGGCCCCACAACAATAACCTTTCATGGGAGGTTAAGGTGTGGTGGTCCCCAACTCTAAATTCCACATGGAGGCTTTAACCCAAAAAATAAAAATAAATCTACACAACATTATTTTTATTTAATTCATTCACTAAAAACCCAAAAACTAACTTTTAATCTCGACCAACTACCATCGAGGTCAAAGTCTTCATAAGAAAATACTGGTCTTGCGAGTTCAATGGTGCCCTTAGATTTTAATTCCCATCACCGGGTTGAATGTTATAAAACCTGCTTGTACATTTACTGAACATACCTGAAAAAACATCAAAAAAATAGATTTCAGGCATTCCGGGGCTCAGAATCATGCACCATAAAAAATAGTGGACTTGTAATATTCCCATTTAATAAAAAAAATACATAGAAATTCCAGGTCTTTATATTCTCCAAACCATAGGGCTCTACATCCCCGTAAGCCACAACTCAAAACTAAGGGAACATGTGGGGGTACTGAGGACGAATCTGAGTCCCCCACTCTGATGTTCTCTCCTATAGGTTCTCATGCTACCAGATAATGTGCACCAGAGGAAGTGACCATCCATGAAGGACCCCCTCCTATCGATACTCAATCTCCACTGGAACCTCTGTCAAAGTTGCCCCATCGTCGATGTCCAACTCTCAAAGGTCGATGATGTGATAAGGGTTGTTCATGTATCTCCTCAACTAGGATACATGGAACACAATGTGCACCTGGAGCAACTTAGGTGGAAGAGATAAGCAGTATGCCACCTCACCAACTCTATTGAAGACCTAAAAATGTCTGATAAATCTCTGAGATAACTTGCCACCTTGGACAAATCTCGGTAAACCTTGTCGAGGTGAGACCAGTAGAAAGATGTGGTCGGCATCCTCAAACTCCAGAGGTCTCAATCTCCTATCGACATACGACTTCTGCCTGCCCTGTGAAATCTTCATCCACTCCTAGATGATCTGAACCTTCTCTGTGGTAGCTCGTACAATCTGTAGTCCCACCAGTACTGATTCCCATGGGTTAGTCTAGCACAAGGGTGATTTGAATGGTCACCCTGATAACGCCTCAAAAATTTCCATCTCTCTAGTAGAGTGATAGCTGTTATTGAAGGAAAACTCCACCAAAGGTAAGTGATCCTCCCTGTAGTGACCTAATTCAAAGACACAAGCACAGAGGATGTCCTCATGGGTCTAAATCATCTGCTTAGTTTGTCCATCTGTTTTAGGATGGAAGGCGGTGCTTAGACGAATATGCATCCCGAAAGCCTCCTGCAACCACATTCATAACAGGGAAGTAAACCGTGCAATACGTTTGAAGAATAAATAATAAGGTACTCTATGTAGATGCACAATCTTCTTCACATAGAGTCGTCTCAAGAACTCTACTGAAACCTACTCTCTGATCAGTAGAATGTGGGCCGACATGGTGATTCAGGCATAGATCACCCAAATAGAGTGGTGACCCTGGATGTACATGGATTTCTGGTCACGAAGTCCATGGATATCCCATCCCACTTCCACTCTGGGACCTATAAAGGCTGAATCAACTTTGCGGGTACCTGATGATCCACCATCGCATGCTGACAAGTGAGGCATCGGGAGAGGAACTCTAATACTTCTTTCTTCATTCCCATCCACAAGTGCTATCGTCGGGGATCTTGGTACATCTTCACCACTTTTGGATGTACCTATAGAGGAGATGTGTGGAACTCCCTCAATACATCCTCTTGATGTGACACCGGTACCATTGTACATCCTCTGCAGAGGATGACATGATCTCCACCATGAGAAAATACTTCTGGTGCCTGCCCTGTCGATATCTGAGCACATCGTGTCTCGCAGTCAGCATCCCCACGATGCGCCTCCCTGACTCGCTGAGGAAGTGGGGAAGTGACTACAAGAAACTATAGGATGGCTGATCCATATCCATCCTCAAAGGATATATATAAAGAATCTATCTTCTCTGTCGCCTCGCCTAGTAGTTGTGTACCAGTTCTTTTGATGAGTGCATCTGCAACAACGTACCCCTTTCTAGGAGTATAGACTCTCGAAATCAGGGTCATAGAGGAACTCAAGGAAATATAATTGTCTCGTGTTAAGGTCCTTCTGAGAGAAGATATACCTGAGACACTTGTGATCAGTGCACACGGTAAAATGATCACCCATCAGATAGTGTCACCACATCTTCAAGGAGAAGACCACTGCTACTAACTCCAATTCAGGGGTAGCGTAGTTCTGATCATGTTGTATCAGCTTTCCTGAACCATAAGCGATCACTGCCCTCTCCTTCATCAAGACACATCTGAGTCAGGTACTTGATGTATCACAATAGACTATGTACCCAATGCCTTCCAATGGAAGCCTCAAAATGGGGGCACTAGTCAGCCACTGCCTCAACTCCAGAAAGCTCAGCTCACGTCTCTTTGACTACATGAAGGGTTTCCCTTTCATCGTCAATGGTGATAGTGGTTCTGCAACTCTGGAAAAGTCTGGTACGAACCTATTGTAATAACCAACCAAACCTATGAAACTCTGTACCTCCGTGACACTCCTAGGTGGATCCCAAGAAAGTACCACCACAATCTTCGCTGGATCCACTACAACTACAGCTTCTAATGTGACATGTCCCAGAAAGTGAACCTTTCGAATCAAGAATTGGAACTTCAAGTGCTTACCATAAATCTAGTGCTCTCTGTGTGTGTCTAGTACTACTTGCAAATGGAAGGCATGATCCTCCTCAGTTGCCGAGTAGATCAAAAGGTCGTCAATGAAGACTACAACAAATCGATCGAGGTATGGATGTAAAATCCTATTAATGAGTTCCATGAACACTGATGGAGCATTGGTTACTCTGAATGTCATAACCAAAATAACATAGTGGTCATGCCTACATTTGAAGGCCGTCTTCTGCACATCCTCATCTCATGCTCTGAGCTGGTGGTAGCCTGATCTGAGGTCTATCTTCAAGAACCACCAGGCTCCCTTCAGCTGATCAAAGAGGTCACCAATCCTCGAGATTGGGTACTTGTTCTTCATAGTCACTTGGTTCAAGTGCTGGTAGTTGAAAAAAAGACTCAGGCTCCCACCCGCCTTCTTGATAAATAGAATCGAGGCTGCCCAAGGAGAAACAATGGGATGGATGAATCTCTTCCCCTTCAAGTCGCCTAGTTGTACCTTAATCTCGCAAAGCATTGTGGGAGCCATCTGATACCCTGGTGTTGATATCGGTGCCATCCCGGGGTACATGTCAATGTAAAAGTCCACCTCTCTATAAAGAGGTAGACTTGGGACATCATTAGAGAAGACATCTACGTAATTATCCCCCACTATAGGATAGCTCAGACTCTGCACATCTATATCTTCAAGGGTAAGGAAAGCCAACTCATGAGTGATCTGCTGCACCCTCCTCTGGGTATGTCTGTCATGTGCTTCAAAGGCTCCCTTCTCGCCAGTGAAGGTAAAACTGGTCCCATCCGTGTGGACACATTGCACTATGGGCCTAATACAGTCAATAACGTAAATGATTATAGATAACCAGTACATCCCCAAGATGTTATCTTAAGTCCTCGATGCCGCTAATAGGAGATCCTAGTCGAAGCTCTCGCCTCCTAGAGTATGCTCACACTATTGGAACCTGTGTGTAATCATCGAATCTTATCTCGTAGGAGTCTTTATCCATAAGGATCGAGCCAACGGCTCTGTCGTAATCTTCGAGCTCTGAACAAGGGCAGTGGAAATAAAAGTGTGACTAGAACTTGTGTCTATAAGAACTCTAGCTAAGGTGGAGTAGACACAGATCGTACATCGAATCGTCTCTGGAGCGCCATGATCGTAAGCCTCAGGTGCATAGAGTTGAGCTCTCGCCTGTTGACCTACTCTCTGCAGTAGGGGTGTACCTCTTGGTGGTGATGGTGGTTACACCTTGAAACATTGTCCAATGCTAGCAGATCGACCATCTCCTCTACCATGTCCACCTACGCCCTGCAGACTACCTCAATTGAATCTATGTCTCTGCCTAGGCGGTTATTCAACCGTCTGTTGATCGTCTGAATGGAAGGTCGGACTGTCACGAGTAATGTGACCCTGCCTGCCACTTGTGAAACACTGCTTATTCTTCATATGATTGAATCTATCTTGTGGTCCTAAAACAAACGAGAACATGTAATGAGGTCATCCACCAGATGGTCTGGTCTGCTTGGATCTATGTGACATCTATGTGTTTCCAGCTGCAGAAGACTCTTCTACGTGATGCTCGATGTCGGGTCTTGCTACTGGTGGCTGCTCATCAAAAAAAATCTCCACTAAGAGGTCTCGCTCCAACAGTCCTTCCAGTTTTGAAATACTGAGAGAGATAATCGAAGCCTTTATCTATCTCTTGAGCCCCTTCTCGAAGGTCCAAGACCTGAAGAATGGGTCCCGCACCATATCTGTGAGCAGCTCGAGAGATCGGTGATCCTCATTGAGTACTGTGCCTTTGTCATGCAACCATGTTGCAGATGATGTAGATCTTGTATCTGCACTACACGTAGGGTGGATGGAATAGACTCCGCCCGAAACAGGCTCTCGAGGTCTGCCCAGTGTAGTGTCCCCTCATCATGCACATGGAGCATCAGGCTCCACCATCATCCTAATGCTTCATGAAGGATAATCACGGAAAGGATCACCATAATTTCGGATGGTGTCCCTACCAGTCTGAAGACTATCACCACAGTCTCTAGCCAATCCTCAGCTGCAAACGGGTCCATCTCACCCATGATCTTGGCCAGCCTCTAGCACTTGAACTCATGAAATGTACTCAGGTGGCATGATCTCTCTGATGCTGGCGCTGGTGGCATCAGTGGCCCAACGGGGAGTGGTACCGATGGTTCCTTCGTTGGAAAAGGGCCCTGCTTCGAGGAATCATTGCTCGGTGGGCTATCTGGGTGTACTACTCTTAGAACCCTATCTGGCTATCTACGTGGAGGCATCCTGAAAGAAACCGGTGTGACACTGTCAAAATGTTATACCTAGTGAGCTCACTCAAAGAATTCACAAAGATGTCTCTTGAAAACACACATGAAATAAGTGATTTTGTGCACTGAGTCAGAAATCAGATGTCAGGGTCCTGGTGTATGGATACGTCATCATCCACACCAACACTGGATTCTCTAAACTGATAACCACAGTCACTACACATAACACTTTTTTCGTTTAAAAATAATGATCAGAGTCCTATGTTCTGTGGTAGAACTGACTCCTCTGATACTAATTTCTCACGACACGTCCTTTGAGGCTCGTGTCATGACTACCCCAAGACTTCTCTCCATAGGCCAAGGGCTGGTGACTAGAACCAAAGGTGTAATTCCCAATAACTGGGAAGGAATTTCCTTTATAACATATAATCACACACAACAGAGCACACAAATGGATACAATACACAGAGTAAAATGTTTAACAAAGGAGTGCTGAATGTAAAGGGGGAAAAAATACAAGACCAGCTGTAAAGTACAAGGAACTGGAGAAATGAAAAACAAATGTTGGGTCATCCTCCGGGATTCCTACCTGAATGGTAGGTATAAATAGCCTCCACAGCACTCCATGTCCATCTGTCCCCTCCTTGTACCGTCACGCAATATGGTCCACCTCTAGGTACCGTCTAGTAATCGTACTCTCAGACTTGGTTAGAGATATCTGTCATCCGCATCCAACACAACAATGTGTGAGCATAGCCCATGCAGGGGGAGTATAATGATACTTAGTAGGGACCTCTAGACCCTCACGGTATCACCAAAACCAACAAGGATAAACAAAAAATTTGGAAATCAAAAATTAATCCCACTTAGGTATATTCCCATACATATACCTAAGTTATCAAGTTTCCCATCTCAATCATGAAGAAAAACACGTTACTAACTCAGATCACACAGTTATAAAACCTATATAGAGAGTTAGAAATGATTAGATGTATCCACTAATTCATTTATTCTATCGAACCCACATAGGATCGAGGAATAATAGTCTGTGCTATTGAACCCACATAGGATCCAGGAACAGTAGTCAGAGTTGTTGAACCCACATAGGATCCACTAATAGTAGTCAGAGCTGTCGAACCCACATAGGATACATGAATAGTAGTCAGAGCTGTGGATCTCGTGTAGGATCCAAGAACAGTAGTCAGAGCTGTCGAACCCACGTAGGATAAAAGAACAGTAGTCAGAGCTATCGAACCCACGTAGGATCTAGGAATAGTATTTAGAGATATCGAACCCATGTAGGATCTAGGAAGTGTAGTCATAGCTATCAAACCCATGTAGGATCCAGGAGCGGTAGTCCTAGATGTCGAACCCACGTAGGATATAGGAACAATAGTCAGAATGTAGCCAACCACAGGGTTCCGAAAAAAGCATGCTTGATTCTGGGAGGGTCTTCTCTTCAAGAAGAAACCCAATGCGATAGATGGTGCATCAATCAGACATCCGATCTGAGAGTTATTGGCATTTCCGTTTTGAGGGCTCGGTTGGATTTACATTCTATCCAACCCAGTCGTACGCTAACTATGTCCAAACCTCGAGTGGAGTATACCAAAAGAACCATCACCCTTAATGGTATCTATTTACATAGATGCTTTTTCAATCGGATGCATGTAGCTCATGTTACGGAAAAAATAGTAAAAATATTTCAAGCCGGTCCGGTTCAGGTCCGGCCCGGTTGGACCGACCCGGTTAGATCCCGCCCGACCTGGGTCCGGATTGGGGTCTGACCCGGTCCGCGGGTCCGACCCGGTATGTGGTTCCGACCCGGTCTGTGGGTTCGACCCAGTCCGTGGGGGAGGACCAACAGATGAGGGCGGCCCGACCTGCAGAGGCGGCTCGGCTCGCACTAGGCTCGGCCAGCACTGGGGAAGGCCCGCATGAGGCCCAAAGCTGTCGGCCCATGGGGTCCACACTAGCAGCATTCATAGGGGAGGTTGCGCCCCCTAGAATCGCGAATGGCATATCCATTCGGGGGGTTTAAAACTGACACCATGTGGTGTCAGTCCATGTCATGTGACACCCCCACAGTGAGTCCCGCTCCCCCAGCTGGCAGAGTGGCTAGCAGCCTCCCACGTAGCATGGTTGCGCTATGCCTCCTACGTTGACAGAAAGAGCCGATCGCCGGTCCCATGCCACTGCGGCCCCTTCCTCTACCGCACAGCGCGCACTGCGCCATGCCATCCCCATCAACCCGATGGTTTGGCCGTCCGGTTCATCTCGTGGATGGTCTTGCACCAACCACCACTACACCACCGTGGCCCGTCGGCCACAACATACTCCTCCGGAGGCACTGTTGTGCTACCGCCATCCACACTGCCGGCAGGAGTGACAGATTCCCTTCCCTTTTTCGTTGGTGATGTTCACTAGTTCCGACCGTCGACTTACCTTCAGTAGGTCACCGGTCAAGTTTCGGTGACCCAATTATCGATCCAGAAGTTTTTTTTGCACTATTCACGATGTCCCCTTAAATCCACAACCATTTTTGATGAAAATTTCTCATCCTGGACTCATGCTGTGATTAGCATCAATATCCATAAAGTAAGGCAGAGGGGGTTGGGCCGTGCTTGTTCGGACCTCACCCTCCATGTTAGAATGATAACATGTGTCTTAGATTCTTAATAATTGATGGGAGACCAAGAACATGAAACAATTAACAAAGCTCGAACCCCTAACTTTGATCATTTTTCGCAGACAGAGTCACGGGTAAGAAAATGATGTTATCGTCGTTCGTTGCGTCCACCACACACTTCTTATCCAGAGCTCGTTCTCGGTTCGTTGACGACGATGAGGAGGTAAGATCAGTCGAAGATGTCCCACATCGGTAGAAGTCCATGGATGAAGGTCGAAGGAGATCATTCTTCATAGTCAAAGGTGTTCTTCATTGGAAGAATGCATTCTTCATTCTTCATTTCTGAGAGAATTTCTCCCAAAGCTCTCTCTCTTCTCCCAAGTTCCACCAAAAGACAAATGCTAACTAAAATAATAGATTATGTTAATATATTATTTAATTGTTGGAACAAAATTCAAAATGGGTGGATGAATTAATTGAGAAGGATTCGGCACATTAAGTGTTAGTGGATTTGAAAAGGATCCCCTACACTTAATGGAATAATTGAGGTTTCTACCCATTAATGTGGAGTTTCAAGGGTGTTTAAAACCTGGGTGGTCCCACCCTCAATTAACATGATGAGAAGGTTAGGTTCGGGTGGGCCACACCACCATAACCTCTCGTGGGAGAGGTTATGGTGTGGTGGTCCACAACTATAACTTCTATATGGAGGCTTCAACCAAAAATATAAAAATAAAACTACACAAATTTATTTTTATTTAATTCCTTCCTAAAAACAAGAAAACTATCTTTTAATCGCGAAAAACTACCATCTATGTGAATGTCTTCCTAAGAGAATACAGGAACTGCGAGTTCAACGGTGCCCTCAGATTTCATTTCTGAGAACCTATTCAAAAGTTATAAAAACCCACTTATACGTTTAATGAACATACCCGAAAAAAACATCATAAAAATTGATTTCGGGCACTCTGGGCCTCGGAATCATGCACCAAAAATAAAATCACAGACTCATAAAATTCCCATTTAAGAAAAATGCATTGAAATTCCATGTGTTTACAATTATAATGGTTAATTTGACAATAACATGTTCTCTATCACACTAAGTCAGTCCTTTATAGGTGGAATCTATTCAATTTCCATGTTTACCTACATAGAATCCTAGTATGATTTATCTCTGGTAACCGTCCTCCATTCATTTCTCTCATTTCAAAAAGACCTTCTATTTATGCATTTTATGAGGTTGGTTTTCAAGAAATTCAATTTTAAAATTATGACTCTTCTAACCGATCATGATTTCAAAATTGTGAGGAATGTACTTAAACTAAGAGATGATAATTTAAAATAATGATATTATAAAAGGAAAAACTGTGTTGGATAAAATACATGATACGAGACATTGATCAAAACAGAAAAAATAAATGTTATTTTTTATATGTTACTATTATAGATCTCTATTAAATTAGATTGAATGAAATTTTTTAAACAACTAATGAAATTTATAATCATCCTATACATTTTTAATGTGTTAATTGTTTTTTTATATGTAATATTTTTTAATAACTTACTTTTAATTTTCCTTAAATAAAATATGTTATCTTAATTTTTTTTAATTTATTTTTATGAGGTAAAATTATATGTAATTTATTAATGTATTATAATTTTTTTGAAAAAATAAATATGATTTATAAATTCCAAATTTCAAAATTATTATAATATTTTTTACAATTTATCGAAATAAGAAAATATTTATTGATAAAGAAAAGTAATTATTTTTATTAAAAACTATATAATAATTTTTAAATAAAATAATTTGTAATATTATGTTTTAGATTAGAATTAATGTTATATTACATAATTATTATTCAAATATAATCTAATTATGGATTTTGAAATGTATTTTATGAATAACTATAAAGATATTTAATATTTAAAAATGGAATTAAAAAAAAAATCATAGAGTTTTTACTATTTACTTTTAAATTCATTTATGCAACCATGATGTGTTGAATAATGAAAAATGGATTTCATATATTGATTAATTGGGTCCAAAATTATCTAATATGACCCTTGTAAGTTTTTTTCAAAACAATAGTAACCTTGGTAATTTTTGTTCATTAGGTAATGGTTTAATCATGTAATTATGGGGAAAAATAATACGATAAGGAATATAAAATAACCCTTAAATTTTACCCTATATTATTGGATGATTTATTTTCATCTATATTCTTTCATGTTTTGAATATATTGCATATTATTTCTATTTTGATGTGGTAAATATATTTTGAATAAAATATTTAATGAAATGTAAAAAATGTAAAAATCTTGTTTTTAATAGGTGTAATATTATTAATATGATGTTATCCAAAGTATATGATTATATATTTATGTTATTTTGAAATCAAATTGATTTTTCTTCATTATAATTTTTTTAATAGATAGTTTACTATAATACTTTCCCAGCATTAATATTTTAGTGAATTATGTAAAATTATAAAAATATTAATTATTTATAGATTGGATATTATATGGTCTTAAATTTCAACCCTTTTACATTAATATTACATTATAAATCAATTTCATCCATAATAGTTATGTTAATATTTTGTATTGTGACAAATACCAAGAGCGTGACTCCCCTCTCTTATAAAAGGGTACCACTTCTTATTTCATCACACATAAAAAAAAATTAATTGTACATGACAGCCAAAATAACTTCTTATAATCCCTCCCTATATTATAGCGATATTTTCTAGTCATTATACCAAATTTATAGGGAAACTTTTATTTTTTAATGTATATTTTTTAATTAATGGGTATGCATATTTTAGTTTTTATTATTATTCCACTAAATTAAAATATTATTGAACAATAATAAAATAAAAAACTATATTAAAAGTAAATATTTCTTATTTGGTTTATTGAATTACCCCTATCCATCTACAATTCAATCAATTGTAAAAGTAATTCACTTCGTGTGGGTACGTTAGACGTCCACCTCATAAACCGATGTAATTAATTTTCCATCACCATCACTCATGTAATGATTATAATTTGGAATTAACTTTTTATATCATAATAATAAAATATTAATAATTATTATAAAATAATATATCATTTACACTCTTACCATTGCATGTACAGAAAAATGATAACATTATTCATGCATACATGTGGATTACCACCTCCATGAAGAGATGTGATTCATTTTTCATAATAACATCACATGGATGATATATATAATTATAATTAAATAATTAAAATTATATATACAGTGCTGGTATAATAATTTGAAGGTAAAATTATACATACCTTCTTTATCTCATTATCATTGAAAATGGAAATATTACTCACGCGTACGTACAACCAACCATCACGATGATTGTAACATGGTTTATTTATCATAACCACATGTAATGGTATAATTTAAATGTATAATTTATTTATAAAAATTATAATTATTTCAATATTATTATTCCGTATATGATGAATAATGTCTTATTTAACCAGATTCAACATATTGAATTCATTTTCTACTCATGAAAATTATATCATCACGATGTCTAACGTTAAAAAAAATAATTATGTAATGGATATATCACATTAATATGTGAAATAAAATGAATAATAAACATTCAAAATAAAATCAAGAATTTAAATAATTCAATAATTTACATTATTTAGGAAGATAATGAATGATCGTGATGAGTCATTTTCAGCGTAAGGGAATTCCTAACTCATTAATATTTATTTGGGTGAGACTTATACTTCATTGATAATGCCATGCTATGATTATTTGAGAAGTGACTAAATATTATATTTTTATATTTCCACATGTTTTAGTTGGATTTAAATATGATATACATAATCTATTATTTTGATTAAAATTCTCTTCAATGGTATGATATTTGTATGGGAGTTTTTTTAAAAATATCTTTTTATATTTTCCTTAAAACAATCTATTTTATCCTTAGACAATTTTTTTCAACCGTGATTTTCATATGGTTTTTTTATTCATCTACGATCACATTAATTTGTTTTACCAATGATTTAATTTTTAAAAAATTGATTGAATGAAATATTTGTTTTATTTTCCCACACAAGGTTTGTTATGGATTTTGTAATAAAAATATGGGTGAAATGTTTTTTTAACTTATAATAAATGACTATATCTTCCGACTTTCTTAGAGCCTCAATGTACTGTGTCTTCCTTTAGAGGATTGAATGGTTATTTGAAATGAAATAATATTACATTGTTGTTTGAATTATTATTTTATAAATATGTAATTTTTTGAAATAATGTAATTGTAATGCAAGAATTAATGTTCTATGATTCTATTATAGTTTATTCAAATTTTTTATGATGATTGTTTTTTCGATTTTAAAACATAGATAGTTGGGTTTTTTCTATCACTACAATAAAATTGGTCTATTGTATGTTTTATATGATTATTATTTTAACTATAACTGTGATGGTTAAACCATGTATAACCGTAAGAGTTTTCTGATGCTAATATTGATGGTTATTTCATGGTAGTCTTGAGGGTTACATCATATGTATGTATGATAAAAAATGATGTACTAAGATTCCAATATAATTTATTTATGATGTATATGATTTTTTATAAATATTATTTTTTACAATTTAAATTATTGTGATTATGTTCAATGTAAAGTACAAAATGTATAACTTTATTAAAAAAATTCATGAGTTTTTCTAGTTTTCAATGAAACTTGTATTGGTTTTATTACATAATTTTAATTTCATATGAAATATTTTTTAAAAATATTTGTGAATAAAAGATGATTTCATCATTTATAAAATGTTTATTTTGATACCTAATATTATTTTGAAAAACTAATATTTTTACAAGTATTTATGTAATACTGATTTTATTCATTCTCTTAATGTACATTATGGATATTTCTTTATCATAGAATGTGTTTTAATATTTCCCTTAGATTTAAAGTTGACTAGGGTCATGGATGGGGTAATTTTGAATAATTTTTAGATTTATCATGTAAAGAAACAATATTTTATATTAAAATGTTTTTTTTGAAATGGATATTGTGTATACGGGTAAAACAATGATTTATTGGATTCATTTGTAACAGTTTTATTAATTCTATAAATCTCTAATCCAAAAATATTCTATTAATTTAATAATGTTTATTCCCATTCAAAAAAAATATAATATGTAATTATTAATTTTGGGTCCATAAACATATAGTGGTCCATATTAGAGAGATAGTGTCTATAATAAAAAAAAGTGGTTTACTTAGAGTTGGATATAAATGTCAACAATTTTCATGAAATATTTGTATGTTTCCAAGTTTAACATAAAATGATGTTTGTTTAATGATAATAAATATATCAAAAAAATATGAAAAAATCATTTGGACGCGAATTTTCCATGACTATGAGATTATAGTCAACATGGATATGATTTTGTAAGGGATATGGGATTCACCAATCCTTATGAATCATGTTTCGATTGAAAAAATTCAATTGCATTTTTTTAAAATTCAAACATATAGATCTATCTTGTATATAATGAATATAAGAATATAAGAGAGAGTTTTTCATAAATAGTTTTAGGTAATATGGGATGGTCCTCTAATTCACTGATGTATTAGGTCAAATTTCATTTCCCATTTTTTTAGGGATGGTTAATCAAATAGTTCATAAAAAATGGATCCTAAGTCATAATTTGGAAAAAAGAGTAAAATTTTAAATCACTATGATGTTATAATTTTATCTAATGAGATTACATGGTGTATTTTAAAAAATATTAATAGTATTCAATGTTAAAAAATAGGGTTCTATGACTATGTTGTCAAGTATTATTGGGACCACATGACTTTATCCTCAAGATAATAATAACTATGATTTAAATTCCATATTTAGGGTTCATCTGTGAATCCATATTTGAGGTTTTTTATTCATTGTTAAATTATTAGAGTCCCGTAGAATCCTATTTCCATATCAATGATATCCAATTATTATTTTTTATGATCCATGTATTCAAATACACAATGTATCATTGGTGAGGAGGTGATTTCCATAATGTTTGATGGAATCATCTAAACATGAGTTAGTCGATATTTGGATCATTATATATTTTTTTTGATAATGATACAAAACATCACATTGTTCTCATAGTAGTTTTCAATTATAGATCAATATCTTATGTGATGGAAAAGTGTTATTTTAACCAATAATAATCTTTTAAAAAATGTATCTTTTACTGGGATATCCAGTGTAGTTTGAGGTCAAATGGAGGGAAGAATTTATTCCATTTTTTTTCAACTTTTCCTAGAATGAATGATATATGTGTCGTAAAATATTTCATTATAATGAGAATAAATCCTAATATTGATCTAGTAAAAATATAATACACATATTAGGATTTTTCATGGAGATAAGAATTTTTTTTCTATAGGTGGGATTTAAATGAATGTTCTAGGTGCTAATACATTTCTAATCATAATTAAAATAATACCACGTGTAGTTTTAGGAAAAGGAATTCCCCGACAATGATGATGATATTTTATGGAGAGAGAAAATTTTTTGTTTTGAGGGTGGGATAATAATAAGGATTCATTGTTCTACTATTTATATCCTCTAAATCATCATTAATAAAGGTGTACATCTAAGAAGAGGAAATCATCATCATATATATGGCACTTTTTAAGGGAGAGAAATTTTAATTATTTAGTGACAAGGCCAAAAACAAGATATGTATGTTTTACTTTGTATTTCATCAAAATGAGAATCAATAAACATGTAGTTTTATGAAGATTATTTCCTCCACATATAGTAGGATCTTGTTTGTGGGATATATAAGAAATTCTTTGAAGGTCACTCCAGTAATTTTAAGGTCTTTAGGATGGACTGCTTAGTTCCAAGACTCTAGTCATATCAATGATAAATTATATTGATTGGACTAATAAATTAAAATATCTAAACATATGGGATTCATTCTTGGTGTATGAAATAAGATAAAATTATACAAATATGAATACTGTACGAAAACTCCTAGTCATTGATTTTTTCAATGGAGAATAACATGATTTGGTACCTCATAGTTGAGATATTGTCATGTAATTTTACATTATGCATTTGAGATAAATCATTTCCCATGTATTTTAACATCTAATGCTATGTTTGTATATTCCTAAAATAACAAGGACTATTTTTGGTTCTTGTTATGTTTATATGACATGGACTTCTGGGAAGGGTGAGATGGTTTTTCTAGATAACAACAATATACCAGATGTGAATAAAGGTTTCATAGGTCTTATATTGGGAATTATGATCTCACCTACATCAAATAAATTTTAGTTATCCATTTGAAAATACAGTTGGAATCAATACAGAAAAATTGTATATATTAACCAAGTCATATACAGGTTCCAATTTGGTGATGTAGATGACATATACCGATGGGGAAGGGACCTCTCAGGAGGGTGATAATGTGTCATGGGGATTTTTCACAGGATAGGGTGTTGACAATGTTGTTTTAACATCATTCAACAATGGTAATAGACACAATAATTTACATCATATTATAAATAAATTAGTTTTTATGTAGTTTATGTTCTCATTGATTTGACCAATGATGTTCCTCTTATGATCTTGCAACCAAGAGCATCGAGCAATTATTTTAAGAGAGTGTGAAAATGGCCTATGGTTACTTGATTA
This sequence comes from Viscum album, assembly GCA_963277665.1. Lineage (NCBI taxonomy): Eukaryota > Viridiplantae > Streptophyta > Magnoliopsida > Santalales > Viscaceae > Viscum > Viscum album. Next base: position 780,985,281 of record OY728158.1, read on the forward strand.
TTGAAAATATTTGTTAATAATAATTGAATTGGTATTAGATAAATATACTTTACATCTATGGTAATTAGGGAGTATGCATCATTGAATAAGAGCTTATGTATGATAAACGGTCCCTCCCAGTTTTGGTTATGCTTCATAGGATTCATACTGTGTAACATTGGTATCCTGAAAATGAAAACCATTTATCCTTTGAGGAATTAGTAATGGAAAATTCCATTGATAAAATATAATACAATTTCGTTTTTAAGAACCATTAAATGATTCATGTTACCTATTAGTTTCTCATAAATTCATTCCAATTCTTTAAATCACTTATAAGATTTCTATTATATGGATAGATAATCATAAATGGAAATGTAGAATTAAGGAAATTAGATCATGATGGGAAGAACTACTTAATTCCCATATACAAGTGAAAACATGTTTTCTTTTATGGTAGTATGGTTATCCCATAAGGAATGAAAAATCATGTGGGTAGATGATTTTGTTTCTTTCTATATAATCCTTCAAAGTGTGTATAATATAGTTTTATTATATCCTCTATTATATATTTTATCATGCATTATTATGGGAAATATAGTTAGAATCAATATTATACTCCTTGTATTTCCTTTTCAATTTTAATGAAAATAATTTTTTTTAAATGAATATTCTCATAGGGAAAAAATATATATTGATAAAATTTTACTTCATAAAAATAATGATGATCGTTTCCCTAACATCCATGAGGTGTACCTGTCTAGCCCATTGGAGATAAATTAAATAATACTAATGTTTTACATAAATTGTTTAGATATGGATGGAGGATATATTCACACAACGTCAAATCCCCATTATGAAAATGGTGAGTAGTATTTGGTAATGGGAAATAGCTATGATGGTGGATGAATAATGTTTTGATGTATTTGACAATAAATCCATATTATGGGGAATTATATGCAACACTCCATCATTGATGAAAAAAATAACAATTTCTTATTATTTTATGAGAAATGTTAATCACTAAATGATGGGAACCATATAACCACGTGTTAAATAGTTATATAATGTAAATAGTCTCCTCTCCCTCAATAAATATAATGATATCACAAATTATATATAAATGATCATTTATGGATTTTGGTTTTCATAATGAGTAATTTTTACTACCCACCATCAGATTTTGCATTTTTATTATGTCTCTAATGGATTAATCCAACTATAGTGAATGGTTGTATGAATCAGTGGTGCAAAACATTAATGAATGATTTATCCTACCATAGAACTTCAATGTTCGTAGCGGCATTTTCTAATGCATATTACAATTAATAATATGGGTGAATGATATGATTTAACATTTTCAATAAGGGGAATTATTACATCAACCTTAATAGATTATAAACAATGGTTATAAGATCGTACTTTATGATAATATAATGTTAATTTGTTTTCATTATTAGAAACTATGAATCCCCTATTAAAATAATGTGGTCAATAACTATTTTTAATATATGTTAAAAACATGTTATTATTTCATGTTATCACAACTAATAGTTAGTGTAGACTTGTGATAAATGTAGGGAATAATATTGAGATTCATTTTCTAGAGAGATGAGACTGACTCTTAAAGATATATAATCTAGTTTAGGGTCTTACATTATTTTCCATATTAGGATTCTCAATAGGCCAAAAATAGAAATCTCCCATGTTGGGGCTAATTTTTAGTAGTGGAAATATGTTAATTTGTAAAATTAGTATTTAATGGAAATATTTCTTCAAAATGATTCTATATAAAGATATATACAAACACCATCCATTTAATTTCTATTAATGATATGAACATGATGACTATAATGGCTACTCTTAATCCTAGAATTCCTATAATCATAGGATGGTTGTAGATATATTTGATAAGAAAAACATCAAGAGACCAATTTGAATTTGTGGTGCTCCAATTAGTGCCCTATTTTTGGATGTAAAAATATCAATTCAAGAAAAAAAAATTATATCTTAATTTCAAGTATCAGTATCAAGCGTGGTTCAAATATGGCAATTGATGTTGTTCCCATTACCATAATAATTATTTTATTTAAAGGTTTTCCCACATTTCACTATCTAAATATATCACATATATAATAATTTGATATCAATTGAATGGATACATTAATACTAGTGTCCTCAAATTAAATTTCATAATATTTTCATCGAGTTATTACTAATCAAAGGAATTTTATTAATTGACTGTATTTTTCATCATATTAGTGAAAGGAAAAATTTCCTGATTCTTTTTCAATGATTCTTAAAACCTATGCGAGGCTTCCCTATCGTCCCTGAAACTGTATGAGGTATTGATCAAGTGAAATATCAAGGATATATTTATTCCTCCAAGAAAAAACTTATATTTTTCAATTTCATTCAAAAAATATATGAAATTTTCTTAAGTTAACAACTAAATAACATTTCAATAAATTATTTTTATTGAAATGTTTTCATAGACTATAAATAATAACCACAAGTTTGGAATACTGATCACCAAATTTTCCAATATTTCACCACAAAATCATTGATATCATATTCGATGAAATTTATAAGAATAGTGGTAAAATGTGAAGCCTAAAATGTTAATATATGGTACCCATACTCATCATGCCTAATGTTATCACCTAATAGACATATAACCCATGTGGTATCCAATAAATAGTGACATATTCATCACTATGAACATTTCATATTTAGATTTATCATGGGTAATAGTATATAGAGGAAATGGATTGACATCATATAGTATTTTCCATCAGATGATCTTTAATTAGGATGGGGAAGTATTATTTTGTGATATTCTATTTGAGGAAAATTAAATTACTTATAACAAAAATATTCACATTATTCTTCTTAATTAGTATAATAATATAGAGTAACATCATTTATTGGAATTCTCGAATGACATTGAATTTTCTGATATTAAAAACATCAACTTCAACCTTATAATCATGGGTAAGATGTGTTTTTATATATTTCTACTTGTAACTGTGGTGATCATTACGAAAACCCAAGTAGTTGGTGGCAAAATCAGGATCTACTTTTCTAAATTCATTGTAATTATAGTTAAAAAATACTTGTCAAAAATTAAAAAGAGATCTACAACTATTATTCATTATGGTTACATGACCATGTTTACTAGTGTCGGTTGTAGATCCTCCAACATACAAATATTAATCTGTAGAAACTCATTTATAGTGATAGAAAAACCATACATGATTTCTAGATTGTAATAATTATGGTCCTATTATTCTTCTTCCACTTAAAGAATTCCATCCTTAGGATGAATATATAATAATGGGGATCCTTCAGAGTTGGATGAAAACATAATATTTTATCATCTAGATGGTGATGTAAGGGTATTTCATATTTCTATTAGTGATACTAGACTTCCTTCTGATTCAAAAAATTTTGTATAGGCCTATTAAAAATATAGGGAAAGGAAATGGGGTTTTCACCTGAGCTGTTTCTCCTTTTCTAAGGATCATAGTTCTCTTTAGTATTTCCAAGTCCTATTTAATTAACTAATATAAAGTTGATCGATGTGTACACATTCTTATCTAAACCTATATTTCTTATATATTTTATGCATATTACATGTACATTGGATGGGTTGGTTTGGGTCATTTACAGTACATTTGGGGAAGAAACCTAAAAAACACCATAAGTAATAGGTCTTCCTTTTCTCTCCTGTAAAATCATGCATTGATGTATTGAGATTTACAAAACAAAAAATTAGAATAATCTCTTTTCAATTTCCAGATAGTTCCATTAACAATGTATTTTTGAAATTGCTAAAATAATGAAGGTGATGGAAAAATTGATGAAACCAAAGCCTCCTGAAAAGAATTCTAAAATCTATATACTACCGAACAACTATGAATTACAAACTAGATACATGTCACCAAATACATCTATAAACATGATTTAGATGTGGGGACATTTTCCCACTATTCTCATAAAATGAGGTGTTGTAGTTTAATTATAATTTCATCTTTTCTAAAGTCCATTTCATGGATCTTTTTAATAGAAATGATATTTATCACTAATACGTTATTAGTAAAAGATCATTTGATATCAATTTCATTTGTCTTAATGTATATATAAAGTTGTATAATTTATAATTTATAACATTATCCATATCTAGGTATCTAAATGTGAAAATATTCGGAAATAATATAGGATTGATCTATACACAATATAATTCAGTAGAAATCGATTCAACATCATGATATTGAGGGATTTGTAATACTTATAAGTGTTCTTGATGGATATCCTTCAGAAAATTAGGGTGTCTGGAATATCAATTTTATCTACATCCATCGAAATGTTATTAAGATTTAATTTTATAAATTGAAGTTCAACATTTAATAATGTGGGGATACTTCATAGTAGGATAATTAGGGGAGGAATTAAATGAAGTAGACATTTCATGAAAGTGAGATGATTTTGGTCCAAAGTTTTCTTGGGTTTATTTAAAAAATAAGGTCTTCCCAATTAGTTTGGATGATCTGATAATTTTATTTTATATATCATTTTTTAAAATTAATTGGAATTGGTTGATGGGTTGGAGAAAATGGGGTGAATACATTCATCATATAGTCTTGCTGAAATTCCTATATACATGTTTCAGCTATACATATCCCTTCAGATTAAATTTATCTTACTGGTTAGTCTTGATGATGATTACATGTTTACCTATATCTTGAGCTCCTATGTACTCTACATGTGGCTACCTAGTGTAGAACATTATTATAAGGTTAATATTTGTAATAATAATGGATCCATTAAATGAATGAAATTAATAGAACAATTGGGTATCTAATAAGGACCCCATTTGTTGATGAAATAACAAAAATATCATTTGGTGAGGTGATTCTCATGTTTTAATGACTGAATGAATAACATTCAAATATTTCAGGGATAGATTTCAAATCTATATGGGTTCATCATTATATTCTTTTTGTTATATCATTACTTTGAAGAAAATATCATAGAATATTGTGGTGAAAATGATGTTGGTTGCACTATTTCATAATAGAATAGGGTTATAATTGATTGGTTTAGGTATTTCCTATGGATATCGTGAGTCTAATTGATTTTATTTATCAACATCTAATCATTAATCTTATGTTCCCCAATTATTTTAACAACTTCACAATGGCCTTCTTCCTTAGGAACTATATTAGAAATAGATTCCACCAGTGTTGGTGGTTTACCCATCTTCACATTAATAAAGTCAGCTATATTTTATAGGATTCATTTAAATACAATTAAATATTTCAAGGTGTTCCTAAAAAATTAGATAATGGATAATTAATTTGGGAGATCATTAATACCTACTTCATTAGTCATTTTATGCTTGGAATCTTTAATAAATTGTTTTCCATATATATAAGAAAGATGCGAGAAAATTATTCACCTCATCATGAATAAATATTATTCATATGATCATTGAATTAAAAATAGTTCCCCACCATTACCTCTTACTTATGGGGTATTTTCATTATTCTATTTAGGATAATGTGTTGTGTGTTAAGGAATGGGTTTAGAGAAGGGCCTACTATAGGATATGTCTTAATTATGATGGATGAAGTTTTCACATTGCCTAATTTCATTCCATGAACTACAGACATTGGTTGAGACTTGCATTTTTTTCACAAAATGGAATCTTCTAACCTCTATAGAACTAAATAATGATCATGAAATAAACATTCTTACTTGATTGAAACAATCAGTGTTTTTAACTGATCTTGGATGTTCCCTATACAGAGACCCGAAAGGTCTTCATGAGAAATCCGTATGTCTTTGGAGTAATTCAAACCCCTCCACTATAAAATTAAATATTAGACTCTCTATTTATATCATTTTAAAATTGGAGAGGCCAAGGATCATTTTCATCTACATCACAGATCATAATTGATAAAAAAAATTGTAAAAGAAATTTCATCTATTAATCTACCAGGTATGTAAAATATTATTCCAAAACAAAGTCATTCCCTCCATGATTTGTATGAATCTCATGATTTTGGATTCTTATTGGATCTCAAAGGGTCCCATTACTGGATTTCACTGGGATAGTAAATGGATAATATGCTATTTTGGATCTCATTATTTGTTAAATATTAGATACGTATGATTAAAATACTTGGTTGAGGGTAGAATTTCATCAACCAATTTGGGTTATTACTTCTAATTTAGTCGTATTTATGCACTCAGTCCTTCCATATTATCCGTTAAGAATATCCAAGAATCAATTTTTTCAATTATCAATTACAGTACATCTATTAGAGAAAGGGTTTTAACATGGGGAGAAATAGGTCAAGACGAATGTGGTGGTTTTACATTCATTTATGATTTATAAAATGAATGAGATATCTAGTGATATTTATACTATAACAACTATGGTCATTTTTATGCCAAATAGAACTCTCAAAATCATTGTGATGGACTCCTCTTGTTTTAATTCTCACAATTCATGTAAATAATGTTTAAATCTTATATATTAGGATTACTCTTATTCGACTATGTATTATTATGATTTTGATGAACCTTAATCCATTATCTGAGTATTAATTATATAGACAGTGGATAGATATTTGATTAGGTTTGAGACACTATTATAATGATCAAACGGTATCATTTCTTAGTCTTCAAATCATCAATGTTTCTAACATCGTTTCAATAATACTAATTATATGAGACTTAAAAAAGACACCGTTTGGAATTTTGAAAAAGGAAAATACAACGTTACCAGAAACTATAACTATGCTACCAGTTCTATAATTAGAGAAGGACTACATTGTGTAACCATTCTTCCAATTCTATATTTCACAATGGACCATCCAACATAACCATGAAACTAGTTCAAGATTTTACAAATGGACCAAACACCATAACCATGCAACTAGCTGCATAAATCAAAAATATGTAGACATTGTTTCTCTGCTATCATTTTTAAGACTCTTTATCGAGAAACTATAACAACCCATAATTCCATGGGACCTCTTCTGTCTCAACATCACGTATGACAGCATTCCTAACTAAAATATTTTTCTATCCTTTTCAATTAAATTTTAATTTTTATTATAACTGTCAAGTTTTTAGTTATATATGTATAATGACCTAATTAATGACATAGTTTGACAAGAAATTTTATAGTATGAGGTATTAGGTGTAGTGATCGTACTTCTTGTCATCCATAACACAAACCTTCGAAGAAAAAATACCTGGTGACAGACTTACTTGTAAAAAATGTAGTCAAGTGTATAGATTGAAAGAGATATTTGAGTGAACATACATGAAATCAAGCACACATAAGTAAAAAAAGGAACAACTCTCATTTCCTGCTAGTTGTATTACAATAGACCAACGCATCTAACATTCTTACAGAAACTACACATATAATAAAAGAATAATAACTTAATAAACTAGAAACAATAAAATTTAACTCATGATAATCAGTTTCTGAGTCTTCCTTCAGAAGAGGACCCAAACATCAAATCTGCTATATCCTAGAAGACCAGATCTGCATTGAACTGCACTCAGAGCAATCTTAATCCCTTATAATTATATTCAGATTTATTATGTACTATTTTATTAATAATTTGAGTAGTGTGTATGTGTATGAATAAAAAATACGCACTGTCTCCATCACTGAACAATAGGATACAAGATATCCACACACATGTATATTCTTACACCATTTATCACCATCTTATACATGTGGAAGAGTTCATGTCTGACCTGACTATTATTTTTCCCATTTTGAATTATGGAAAAGGTCTACTGACTTGGAAAGTCTTGTGTATTATTATGTAATACCCAATAAAGGGTGCGGATAAAACATTATATATACATTTCTCGGTGATAGGTGATCACCCAGTAGAGTGGATTAGGTCTCATGTTGAGACTGACCAACTTGTTTTAACAACTGGGTTTTTATTTTAGTTTTTATATATTATTGTTAATATTTCAAAAAAACTATGTTAATATTTGATTGTTATTCATGTATAGAATTTATAAATATTTATGTTTAGTAGATTAGTTTCAAAATATATATCAATTTTTCATACTGTTATAATTGAGAAATAATCAAACTTTTGGGAAATTATTTGAACAATCATACGATTATAAATTCACTACATTGAGTAACTGGCCTACTTGGTTATTTATATTGGAATATCATCAAATAATGTTTTTAATAGAAATTTTGATATGAAATCAATTTACCCCCCTTAAGGGTCCTACTCTGACCTACATTAGGTATCATATGATTTTTTACACTGCAATTTCAATGGTTTCAAATAATTTTTAAATCTTCTTCAACTATGATATAGTTATGTTTTAAATTTCTCTAAATTTATATTAGTTATAAGCTTATATCTATTTAAAATATATAATTTATATAATTTTTATGGATAATAGGCATGAAGGTTATTCTACCAATAGACATCCCAACATCAATGAAACAGATTTTGATCAGTGGAAAATTTTAATTAAAATGTAGTAGAATGTATTGGATTTGATATATTGACAATAATAGAAGATAAATATGAAAAAACAAAAAATATCCAAGAACATAATGTATTGAAGTTAAAAGATATTCTCAAAATAATAATTTTAATGTTACGAATGCTTTAATTTTTCCATTAGGGGATGAATAACATAATCGAATTTTTGAATGTAAGTATGCTTATGAAATATTGTATACATTATTTGTCTCACATGAAGGAACAAATAATGCTAATGAAATGTGAATAAATACTTACACTACTATGTATGATAAAATTAAGAGGAATCATGAGGAAACCATTTTTGATATGTATCTCAGGTTTAATTAAATAGTTAGTATAATGAGCTCTCATTATAATCCTTTTGGTTCTAAAGAACAAATCATGTGGCTACTTAGATGTATCTAAAAGATGAAGAAGGACCAAAATATCAATTACAGAATCATGTGGAATCATTAATTTTCCATTCAAGGAGCTGATAGGTAAATTAATGATGTATTTTGAAGAGTAAAATGTTAACAAAGAGGAAGAGGATGAACCCAAGAGAAAGTCAGTTGCCTGGAAAACCACTATATCCCAGAATAATGAAAATGAAAGGATACATATTCCTTATAATAGTAACAGTAATGACAATTCACTATCAGAAATAGATGGTTATAAGGATCAATTATCCAAATGGTTTAGAAGTTTTATAGTAGGGATAAATTCTATTGGAATCCCATCTACAAATGAAAGTATGATAAAAAAGGAAACTAAAAAATGTACTATAAATGAATGATCTATCATTTGAAATAATAAATTATTAATGTAAGAGAAATTCTCACGCAATATTTGACTGACCCAAGATAATGTATATATATAAGTATGAGGAGAAAGATAGAATGTACAAAAAGGCAACGAATGTGATATGAACTGATTCTAAGGATAGCCTAAGTGACTCAGAATATGCAAATAATTAAAAGGGTGGCAAACCCAATATGTTTTTCATAAAAAACACATCAGCAATCTCTATTGAGTCTCCAATACCAAATTATTATTATTTTATAGATTAATGTGATACTGAAAATGTGGCTAGCAGGTAAATTTTTTAATACTACCTAAATTATAGATGATTTATGCAATAAAATAAAATATTAATATAAGGAATTAAAGAAATATAATTCCCTCACTCATACTGTCAAATCCGATCTTATTCTAGAAACGGAAAAAAATCTCAATTACTTAATGAGAAAAATTAATGTAAATTATATAATGAGAAATTGAAAAAGGACATATAAATACATTCCAATGGAAGGAGTAATCTAACAAGGATTATTGGTAATAATGTATCTTATACACATACTACTAATAATGTATAGCACCTTAGACAAATTGACATAGAAAAAAATCATTTAATAACTAAATTTGGAAAATATCTTTTCATATCCAGAACTGAAAAATCTGTTAATTCTGGCACTGAGAGGTCATTCACTACTTCTAATTTTTCAGGTCCAAAGAAATTGAATTTTTCTAATACATTAAAAAATATGTATACAAAATACATGAAGCAAAAAATGGTTCCCAAAGAAATTATTACTATTGTTATAGGATCAAACAAATATGGGAACAAAAAACATCTCTTGGAATATCTCTTTGAAGGAAAGCTATTTGAAGAGATCCTGTAGAATTTCATGGTACATGAATTGTGGATGTTCAAGAAACAAGATATTAGATTACTCATGATTCAAAAAATTTGTAAATATTGATAGTGGACATGTCGCTTTTTGTGACAATGCAAAATGAAAAATAATTGGCCTTGGCCAGATTGATATCTCTAACTCAGTTATAATTTTTAAATTTTTTTGTTGATGGATTAAAATATAATTATTATAATCTTTCACAATTATTTAATGATAGATTCCATGTTTTATTTGTAATTAATTATTAAAATTCTTTTCACTATAAAAAATTATTAGTATTTTTTCTTTTATAAATGAAAATATTTATGTTGATAACTTAGATTCTTTAGTATCATAAAATTTTTCTTGTTTGAGTGTCTTTCACAAAGGGTCTCAGCATTAGAATATAAGGCTAAGAAATTTTAACATACAGTCACTTAAAAATATTAAATGAAAAGTCTTAGACAAGGATCTACCCAAACATGAGTATCCAAATAAAAAAGTATGTAGTCCTTGTCAAATGGTTAAACATCACTAAATCTTTTTCATACCAATAAAATAAGTTTCAACATCTAAACCACAGGAGTTGGTTCACATTGATTTGTTTGGACCTTCTAGAGTTTCAAGTATTTATGTGAAGAACTATCTCTATATTTGCATAGATGGATATCCTAGGTATACTATGACATTTTCCATAGCTACCAAAATTGAAGCATGTTCACATTTCACCAAGTATTCTAGAATAATATAGAACCTAACCATTAATAGAATTAAATCCCTAAAAAGTAAACATTGTTGTGAGTTTGAAAACCAAGATATTGAATATTGTTTCTCACTAAATGGCTATATTCACTATCTATCTTCCCCTCGGACACCTCAACAAAATGGAGTAAAAAAAGGTGAAATATAACCTTATAATAAATATAAAGAACCAAGATTAATGAATATGACATACCTATCTAAATTTGGGATGATTCTATGAATACAACATGTTATATTATTATATTATCCTTAAATAGAAAAATTGATAAGAAAAATCGCGATGAGTTGTCGGACAATAAGAAACCTGAAGTCAATTACATCAGTGCTTGTTGTGGCACAATTTATATTTTTAATATTAAATAAAAATCATGGAAATTTGTAATCCAAAAGTGATGAAATAATTTTCCTACATTACTAAATAGATATAAAATCTTATATAGTCTATTATTAAATAACTGCATGTGTGGAATAATCTATACATGTAAAATTTGATAAATAAGATCCACATGAACCTAAGACCTCCCTAGAAAACATTGATGATTATATATCAAATATAGTGATGAATGAAAATTATTTTGAACCTACTGTCATGAAATCTATAAAATCATCATGTTTCGGAAATTCTCTAGAATCTAGCCATAATGAACCTAAACCTATTGAAGATCCTGAAATGTCTATCCCTTTCTTTTATATATCTACTCGAACCGTTAAGAACCATCATTTATATAATATTGTTTGAGTGATAAATAAAAGAACTCACAATAGAGAAAATCTAAGAAATCATGTTTAACATCAAGCTTACTTCTCACAACATTAGGCCATGAACATATATTAGTCAATCAATGAGGAATTTTTAGTGATGGTTATGTAAGAAATAATAAATTAGTATGAAATAATTAATGTCTAGAAACTAGGGGATATGCCTCAAGAAATCATGACAATAGGGACTAAGTGGGTGTTTAGGAAAAAAGTAGGTGATGTTGGCAGTTATTTAAGGAACAAAGTCAGATTGGTTATTATGGTTATATTTATGAATAATGGATTGACTACGAGGAAAAATTTTCACATGTTTCTATACTTTAAGCCACTAGAATCCTTCTTTCATATGCATCATATAAAAAATTTAAAACTATATCAAATTGTTGTTAAGAGAGCATTACTAAATGGGTATATAGTTAAGTGTGTTTTTGTTGATAACCCCAGGTATTTTAAACCCTTATTTTTAAAACCATGTTTTTAAATTAACAAGAAATTTATATAGTTTAAAACAATATCAAAGAGCTTTATATGATAGAAAAAAGTAGTTTTCTTATTTCTAATGGTTTTAAAAAGGTATATCTGATATTAAAATCTTTATAAAAAGAATTTCTATGGATTTTTTAGTTGGCCAAATCAATGTTGAATATATTATTTTAGAATCTTATAAAAATCCATTATTTGTTGATTTTTCAAAGACTATTCAAAATGAATTTGAAATGAGTTTGATGGGTGACACAAATTGTTTTCTTAGATTTCAAATCTTCAAAAATAAATACATTACTATTTTGGATCAATGTAAATATAGTAAAAACTAATATAATGTTTTGGTTTACATATTATTAAAAGTAGTGACACTGTAATGAGTACAACCTATGTGTTGGATCCGAATGAAAATGATAAATACATTGACAAACCCACTTATAAGGGAATTATTGGGAGTTTACTATATTTAATTACTAGTAGGCCTGCTAATATGTTTAGTGTGTGTATGTGGATAGTTTTCAATAAAATTCTAAAGCATCACATCTTCATGTAGTTAAAATAAATTTTAAATAACTCAAACATATTACCAATTAAGGATTGTTCTATCCTAGAAAACATTAATTTGACTTTGTAAGCTATTCCAATTCTGATTTGGTGGTTGTTTGTTAGATTGAAAAATCATGTATAGAATATGTCACTTTTTGGGAAAATCATTAGTATCATAATGTAGTAAAAAGAAAATTTTAGATTCATTATCTTTTAATGAAGATAAATACATAGATGCTGGTATATTTTTTGCTCACATTTTGTTGATGAAACATAGTTTTCTAAATAATTGATATCAATATAGACAATTCCCTATAAATTTTGATAATAATAATCCTATTAATATTTGTATGAATCCTATTTGAAATTCAAGAAGAAAACATATTTATATATGCAAAAAACATTTGTGAGATCATTCTCAAAATGGAGATATTAAGATAGAATTCATGGGAATTAAACATCATCTTGTTGACATTTTCACTAAGCCATTAAATTATAAAAGAGTGAGTTATATCATACATGAATTAGGAATGATCATCCATGAGTGTCCAAATTATTGGCCTATAGTTACTATCTAATAGTTTTCTATCTCTCATTTTCCTATTGAATAATTACTGTCTTAGCTTACTATCTCAGTTACTGTCTCAAAATTACTGTCTTGCGTATTTTCTGTCCCACAAGTTACGTTTACACCATTTTGAGTTACACTGCAATGTTCACAATGTGACTTCTTGTTTCGGTCTCAGCATTATAGTTATTTTTTAAATTTTTTTACCTTATCATGGTATTGATTATTTTATTACATTCATACCATGTAATATTGTATGGAGACATTTGGACTCGCTACATAATTAAATATTGTATTTTCCTACCTCTCTTCAGTCGTACTCACTACTACCGAAGTGAACCATTTTTCACTCAAACTCTCCTTTATCCTTGAAACCACGTTGAATGCCCATGAGGAAGCATCCATATTCATAATCCATTATAATGCACCAGTCTTCAATGAAACTGAAAACTTATCCAATTACAATGCCCATGAAATAGATAAACACATATTTTGAGGATCGAACAGATGTGCTAGAGAATAAAATTTGTGCGAAGTGGATCAGGTCAAGTACGTTGCCTGTTCTCAATTTCTTTGACTAGCATTGATGGATAGAGTGGTTTACACAAGGGAAAGTACCTATATATCTGATTCTAGATTAAAAATTTTATATTTATGTTCAGTTATCGTTCAACTCGGAATATGATTTTGTCTTTATAAGCTGTGTGAATGGAAAGACATGCACCATTTCATTGAGGTTGTGGGATTCCTACTTAGGAATACCACATGAAGAAATTTATTAAGACTATCAGATAGATCATAATCCTCCAAGGGATATATTTATATTGGAAGAGGCCTTGGGTGAGTTGACTACAAACCAAAAGAAAAGAAGGATTATAGCAACTAAACTGAATGTTGGTACTATTTTGTTTTTTATGTTTATTCAACAACTAATATGTCCAATTAAAGGAGACATTTCAACTCTCAAGCATCAAAATGATTTTTTGATACATACTCTGAACAAATGACAAAAGATTAACCATTGGAAAAATATTATCCTTGACATATGTGACATGAAAAAGTCTACATTAAAGTAAAAATACTTATTATAATAATGGTTTATCATTGTTTTGATACTAGCCAAAGGTTTGGTTGGTATGAATGAAGAAGTGGTGGAAGATTATGATGTTTGAATATCAGTGGATACATATAGATGAATGAAAACCTATTGAAATCCATGAATGAAATCATGGTTTAAATATAATGAGATGTTGTATGTGGATTTCGATCTTGATGACAACACTTCATGACATAATAATTTCATTGAACCTTGTTAAGAGTTAGATGAGCTTGTAGAATACTCATATGATTGAATAGAAATTGAAATAACTGAATGATAAAAAGATGCTGATGAAGGTGGATAAATTATTGATTATTCTCTAGAACCTCATGATTTATACTAAATAGAATATTTGCTCTCTAAGGATGATAATGTTGATATAAAATTATGTGACGATATTGCTAAAAGTAAAATTCTAATGAAGAAGAATAAAATGTTTTTGTGGATGTGGATGCTTCTATTGATGAACAGATAGTGGAAAAATCTGTAGAAATAGAAGTGATTTTATCAAATGAAGAATGAATGGAGCAATGTTTTAATATAGATAGAGAAGTCATTGAATCTGACAAAGAAGATAGTGTGGAAACTAGTTAAGATATTGAGTCTCTTAGTCCTCAATGAGATACATCTATTGAGGTGGTGAACCCCCCCCCCCCCACCAGTAGGGAAAGGATTGAAGTGAAAAATCCTGTTGCCGAAGTCCTATGGATACCTAGTATAGGTTTCTAGGTTATTCTATTGTTGATGAGTCTCAATGAATTTTACTTCAAGGATTAGATCATTCATT
This sequence comes from Viscum album, assembly GCA_963277665.1. Classification (NCBI taxonomy): domain Eukaryota; kingdom Viridiplantae; phylum Streptophyta; class Magnoliopsida; order Santalales; family Viscaceae; genus Viscum; species Viscum album. The sequence continues at coordinate 781,000,474 of OY728158.1, forward strand.
TTTGATAATGTTGAAACATGTCTCTTTTGTTATGTATGTTATGGAAGTAGAACATGTTTCTGTTCCATCTCCTGATCTACATAATAAAGTCACAATTATGTAAATCTAAATGACTTGTGGGAGGTTAGATACATTTCATGGTCTAATTTTGAGAATTCCATGCAGTATAGAAGTTAAATCCTAAGAGATTTTACCAACCTATTGAAGCCATATATGAACGATCAGAGCACAACCATATTTTCTCCTATAGCTTCTCCTTTCAGACCTGGCCTAATTCTTTCGACCCATTGATCTTCATCCACTTCTTTTGCACATGTATCCATTTTTGTCTCTCAGGATCAAAGCCAGATGAGATCAGTTATTACTCAAAAACATCTTCCTCAGTTTTCCATCTCACCCACCCTTTCCCATTAAACAATTTTAGCAGTTTCATTACCTTATCTTACTGAAGCTTCTCCCACCACCAATTCCGCACCTATTTCCATTACTCATTCTATATCTAAAAAGGATAAATTGAAGGTTAAAGAGTATGAAGATAAGTGATGGTTATTTTTTGATAGGTATGCAATGTTTTCTATTTTTTTTGTTGTACCTAAACACATATCATTCAATGAAATGTACTTTATCTTTTATTCAATTTTTTGTGGTATTGGGTTTTTTTTCATAATGTTTTTTAATAATCCCAAAAAGTGGAGAAATAAATAAGAACTAGCTATCAAGAATTTATGAGAAAAGAACCATTATGGATGAAGAAATTCAATTATGATATTTGTTACATATATTCTCTAATACCATGACAGGATAAACAAATGTTTTGCCTGTAAATTCCATGATTTGAGATCATCATAAAGTAGGAGATAGTTGGCATCCACTTGTTTAATGTTTACAAATCATGTAAATCATGTAAATCATGTTTACATTTTATAAATCCTGATTAATATTGTTCTAATATTTTTTATTATGTTTATAGTTTACCATAATCCAATATGTGAGTATTACTTCATCAGAAAGGTCGCAGATTTTTGACTAAGTATGAGACATTGTATCTGTGATAAACTGTCTCAACTTTTAGTTTGGAAATCGGTAAAGTCTGTGACATCATTTCCATAACAAAAGTAATATGAGACCATAATAAGAAACCATTTGGAATTTGGAAAATGAACTAGACACTATTACCAGGTATCATAATTGTGTTACTGGTTCCAGAATTTGCAAAGGACCAGACACCGTGACTATACTACCAGTTCTAAATTTTGCAATGGAAAAGACATTGTAACCATGCTAGCAGCACCAGATTTTTCAAAGGACCAAACACTTTAATCGTTCTTGTAACACCCCATGATTTTACAACTAAATTAATAATTTAATACATGAAATAATTTGTCTCTATAAAACACCACATTGTTATAGCCTATCAGGTAAACCTAATTTTTCAAACTCTGTGATTTGAATTTTGAAAAACTGACATACACAATTATGTTTTGTATGATATTTACAGTCTGATAAAATCAACTAACACTTTTAATGAACAGTAACATGACCCTTATGAATTTAAAATACCCTTATGAATATTAATATGAAACTTATAAATAGTTACCACACCAATGTAATTATAAATAAAAAATTAGACATTTTATAAATAAAACCGTGTAATTTAGAAATTAATAATTATGTGTTGGTATTATTGTGAGTAATAAATATTATATATTAAAATTTTGAATTTATAAATTAATAAAATTATTTTTCATAAAAATTATGCCTAAATAAATATTCTGTTATTATATGATTTTAGGATAATTTCATGGGAACTCAGTTAAATTATGAAGGTAGTATAAAATTGGTTTAAAATTTAAAATCTGCATTTTTCAAGTAAATAATAATTTTATTTAAAAATTATATTTCATATATTTAAATAACTATTTTGATTAAATAGAAATTTATTTTGGATTCTACACATTGAGAAATTATTTTGGTGAATTTTTTGGATTTTTATAAAAAACTAGAATTTTTTACGAATAGTCAAATATAGTAATTTGAACAATATTTACATTATTTGTTAAATCCAGTATTCCTAGAATCATGACTGATGTAATAACACATGGTATGAACTAATATTCATGTATCACTATTCTTGGTCATTAGAATCAATAATATTTGTTTCCTATTGAAAAATTATAATATAATAGGTAAAATAATGGGAAAACCCTCCTATCAGGCAATTTACCCCCTCACTCCCTCCAATCATCAGTCCCCTCAAACCTTGTGCCTTGTATGAATTCTTCCAAATCATATCCCAATCATTTTATCCTCATACATAATATATTGGATATATAAAAATACCATATCCTCTACCCTAAAGAGGCACTCAAGGACGATTTATTAAAAAAGTAAAATCCACTTTTCAATTCATTAGCTTCGTTTTTAAGTTCCATTGTAACCTTTTATATCATCATGTATCCTCATAAAAATATTATGAAAACTCTATTACCATAAATGTAATAATTTTTCTTAATGATTATGGAATATGTTATTATCATTCCCGGTTTTTCACTTCTTTTATTCTAGTTTTAAAAAATACAATCTCAGATACGCTAATTCACAACATTCAAGTACAATGGGTTTTCAATTTATTTTTCCATCATGAATTTCGGTCATGAAAAAATTCATAGGGTTGAAACAGAATTTAATATATGTATCACGTCTCATATATGGTTATGAAATATTTTTTAAACATGGTTTTGATTTATAAATAAAAATGGGTGTGTTGTGTTCAAAAAAACATTAATTTATCACAACAGATGTCAAAAAATAATTTATATAATGATTCATCTTCAGTTCAAGTATCCAAATTAAATTTATTGACATGTAACCTTATGGGTGTTCAATAACAACATATAACATCAATTATGGTCAACCTTACTCATTTTACACAATTCCATTTTCATTTATATAAGTATACTGATCCTGAAACAAATAGACCTGAACAATGAAATTGATCCTCTTAACCCTCCAAAAACGCCATCAATGGTCCTAATAGAGTTATAATAAATCAATTAAATGAATATTAGGTTATTTTATGATTAATAAATGAACCTAAATTTTATTATTCAGGTCATTAAGATCATGTGGAGAACACCTTCAGATTTAAGGTAAGGGTTTCTTCATCTCACTTCAACTTTTTTGAGATATTCTGTGTTCACTACAATTACATGTGTATGGTGTATGGATACTGAATATTGATGTGTGATTACATGAATAACCTTATTATAATTATATTAAATGTATAATTTGATGATTCTTTACTTTCGGTCAAACAATTCAATTGATTACATTTTTCTATGTATTTTTTTCCTGAACTTCCATTTTTATTCAAGTTGCCTTATTCATTACACATATCAATTAAAATATTATTTATTATTATGTACTAATAATAAATTCATTGTGATTTTTCTATATATTTTTACCAATCATAATCCTTCTCTGTTTTATGGTGACTTTCAAGCTTCAAAATAATCATTTATATTTCTTCTGAAATGCATGCCCGATTCTAAGAACATATCAAATTTTTACCTATTTTGAAGTTCACACTATATTTTGTTTTACAAAATGTTTTATTTTTAAAATAAAAAAATTAACAAAATACTATTTTTTCTTCCATTTATGGTTTAATGAAACCAAAAATTCTTTTGTTCTTTAAAATACCTTTAATGATTTCCTTAATCTACAGTAAAGTGTTTTAATTCCCAATCATTATTATATACAGTAGTTGCATGATTTAACTTTAATGGAACATCATTAATTCCTAAAATGCAATTTTAATGTTCATAACATTTCTTTTCTAGGATATAAAAGTTTTAAAAAATATATATTAAAAATAATAATGATTTTCAAAAGTACTCTTCTTTTGAAAGTAAAATGGATTTTTCTCACATCACATTATCTTTTTTAAGATTTATTCCCTGTTAACCCCATATTAAATGCATGTGGTGTATATAATTCCTCTTGGTATATCATATCTAGAGTCTCTATATTCCTATGATAATTTGAGATATTATGATTTGAATGTTTCAAGGTGGTGTGGGACACATTTGAATGTTCAGGGATTATTTCCTCAAGAAACTCTCAATTGTCTCATTTTAATTTATCTGTATTTATGTCAGCATACATTGATGAATCTTTTATTTCATAGAGGATTATTTATTTTGATATCATCATAATGATATTGTTAAAGGGGTTCTAATTAGTTCGACTATGGATGTTCTACATTAAAACCATTAACCAATTTACTCGGAATGGTTAGTTTTTATTCATAATGTTTGGGGAATGTTATCTAAATTTCATTTGTTAGTTTTAATATGAATGTATAAGTTTTTTATGATTTTACCCATTTATATGAGGAATGGATCATTCTTATTATCTGATTTTTGGGGAAATCTATAGCCCTTTGATGCATCGGTAGGTCCCCTGAGAAAAATATATATATGGACTTGGCCGAGTCCTTACCCATTTTGTGATATGGTTTTGGAAGAGGACTTCATAATTTTTATATGTCTTGGATGAGGCCTTGAGGGTATGTTTTAGATTTTTCAGCATATGGATTTACCTCACAATTAAACTAGTAATTCAATGTTCATGAGGTTATTAAACAGGTAGAATACTGATGTTTATGATTTTATATGGAATTATTTATTCAACTCTTATTCATTCCATAATGTGTTCGAGTTCATATTTAAAGGCTGGTGTTTTTTGTTATCCACCAAGAAAAATGATTATGTTCATGATATATTCCACTGTATTCATTTACCTTACACTACATTTGAGCTCAACCCTTTCTTATGTTTTATCCTTCCAGGTTATGAGGATGATTATACTATGAATGAATAGAAGGGTTAATCTAAGCGATTATATGATTATCTGTTGAAGTTATTATGTTGTTTTCAGTTTGGAGTTTTAATGTTGAACTTATGTTTGTATCTAGTTTTCCAAAACTATAAAACTATTTGTTTCTTTATGATACTACTTCGTTGTAGTAATTCCAATGTAATCAAATAAGGCACTCGCTCTGGAAATCTAGGGATAAGGTGTTGTAGTTTGTATCAAAGGAATTTTAGTATAATACTATGAAACTAGATATAAAAATTATATTATTAAGCAAAACCATAAGATAATCATTGGGGGGTAAAAATAAAATAAAATCCTTTAATATTGTTATGGAATATATTTTATTGTTTATCAAGAAAATACATCTTTTTCGGGATATGAACTAGTAGATGTGTTTTTAGAACATAGGTATCTAGTGGAAAAACATGAAAACGCCATGTTGAGAAGGACTCAAATTTGAACTGGTGCCCAAAAATAGGACATGTGGTATTCTTAGTCTGACACTCTTCTGGGATATGATTTCATAAATTCATAATCTTTTTAAAAATGATTTTGAAGGATTTATGCAGCCAATGTTACCAAATTATATGTTTCTAGGATTTATGATGCATAAATTTATGTTATGTGTTATACCATGTTTATAGATATTGAGAGTTCATAATTTTATGAGATAATATAATACATGGAATTTAAAAAAAAATTACACATTGATAAAGGAATGAAAACATCACCAATTAACATGATAAAAAATAGTAAGAAGGATCATATCTTTAATGATTTAAAGACAATGTTTAAATCGAATAAAGACTCTCAAGTATTATCATCATATGAAGAAATAGTATCATGTATAAACCATGTATGTAAGGAATTCTACAAGCCTTATGGATTTGGAGGGAAAAATGAAAAAGAGGATGTCATAGAAAAAAATTTATAAATTGATTAAGGAAAATAAGGGTTTCCATACATGTGATAAATTTGGAATGCATAACTTTGGTAAATGCATAAATGTAATTAGCGTTTGTTATTTTTGTGGAGAAATAGAACACAAAATTTTTGATTGCAAGGTTATGAAAAAGGTTTTAAATGAATAGTTTTATAACTACAAGGAGATGGTACACTATGTGAATCCAAGTCCCATGCATCCTGAGAATATATCCCTAATGATATTACTCAATGAAAATAATGTTCTGATACTACCAATGATGAAGTGGAATAATTAATTTCCCTAGTTAAGAAACATTCATTTTTATTAATTCATCAACAATACACTGGTTATATGAATTTTTAATATATGAGGACTGTGTTGAAGTACTTTTTATTTAAGTATTTGAGGTCATAAGATTAATGGTACAAAAGAAAAATTCACTCAATAGAAGGCGAGTATTTTGGAAAATATATGGCCCTGTGATAGACAACCCTTATTATGTTCAATATATTGAGATGTCTATTTCAGAATAGAGAGATGATATATATGGAAAAATTAAATTGGATTGTACTAAGTTCCATGGGAATAATTCTATTGTATTGGGTATTGACATTTTGGAATGTTAAACCATTTATGAAATGGTTTAAATTTATCATTGTAGGAGTTTTTAGATGTTATTGACACCATGTGATGCAACTTATGGTAAAAGATAAAGTATAGGTAGTACTAGGAAAAATCAAAGGATAATATTGTGTTTATGAAATAAAAATGTATATTAATACTCATATAGAGTGAAATAATTCCTCAACACTAGGAAAATATTCGAAAACAAAAATGTTATCCTATTATCTATATTTTCATAATATTAGTATATTTTTTCTCTATATCGATCTTTCATTTGAGCCTGTTATCTATCAATTTCTATCAGAACATGATAGTTTTTTTTATAATTTCATGACCATGTTATCAAATTAAAATGCATAGATTTTTTGTAACTGATGAATTTATCTTACCCTCTAAAGAAGAGGATATTTTAACCATATTTCTTATATGGGGTTTTCCACAAGGTAATTTTCTAGTATCAACCATTAACATTAAAATTAAAATTTCAAAATTTAACAGAATAAATTTCAATAAGGAGGGGTTTATGTAACACCCCATGATATTTCAAATAAATTTTGTATTGAAAACATGAAACATTGAGTCTCTAACAAACTCCACTTTGTTATAATGTGACCAGTAAACATAATTTTTCCACCACTATGATTTGAATTTCAAAAAATAGACATACACATTTGCGTATGGTATGATATTTATAGTCTGATAAGAACGAGTTACATTGTTACTGAATAGTAACTTATAATTTATGAATAGTAATGTACTTTTAGGAATAATAACATGACACTAATAAATAGTAACCATTCCGATAAAAGTATAAAAAAATTAGACACCTTATAAATTAAATAATATATTTTAGAAATTATTAATTATGTGTTGGTATTTTTGTATTTAATAAATATTTAATAAATATTTTAAATAAATTAATTAATCAAATTATTTTTCAAAAAAATTATTCTTATAAAAATATTTTGTTTTCCTATGATTTTAGGATTATTATATGAGACCTCAGTTAAATTTTGAACGTAGTATAAAGTCTGTATTAAAATTAAAATCTGTGTTTCTCATGTAAATATTGAGTTCATTTAAAGATTAAAATTTTCATAATTAGGAAATTATTTTTATAAAATAGACAACATTCTTTATCGACATTTTCAAAAATCATTACCATTATTTTTTGGAATTTTCTAAAATATTGGAATTATGTATGAATAGTAAAATATGGTAATTTATAATATATATACATTATCATATAAATCCACTATTACGAGAATTGTTACTGATGAAATAACACTTAATTCGAAATCCAATGTGCTTATTACTATTCCTGGTCACAATAATCAATACTATAAGTTGTCCTTGGAAAAATAATAATATAATGTGTATAAAAATGTGAAAGACCTCCTCTCACCTATTACAACACCCCCACCCTCCTCACTCCCTCTTCTCTTCACTCCACTCAAGCCTAGTGACTTCTCTAAATTGTGACAAAATCTCCCCCCAAGATCATCACCCATTTATAGCAGCCGATGGTCACCTAAAAAGTCCAAATACTCTCCCCTAAAGAGGCTATCAAAGAATATTAATTCCTGATTTAAATTCCTCTTTTCAATTCTATTACATTCTTCTTAAGTTCGTTTGTTTTATTTTCCTTCCTCTCCTCTCCTCATACAAATGTAATTAAAACACAACATCCTTAAATGTACTTTAATTTTGTTATGATTTTGGAATATTTTATTATCATCTCCCATTTACCCTTCTTTTATTCTAGTAGTAAAAAAACTCCATCCATGATTTGCTAATTTACTACATTAAAGGATAGTGGTATTCCAATTTCAATTTTTGTATTCAATTTCACTCATGAAAACTTTCATATGGTTGAAATAGACAATAGTTTAGTTATTATGTCTCATATATGGTTCTACAATTTTATTGTATTCATGGTTTTGATATAAAATTAAAAATGAGCTCATTGTCTTCAAAAATCACTAATTAACCCAAACAGATATCACTAAATAATTTATATAAGGATTAATCTTTACTCCAAGTAACCAAATTAAATATACATCCAAGTATCCTTTTTTATTATCACTAATAAAATATATACTCAATTCTAGAAAACCAACCCCATTTTACAAAAATTCTATATTGTTGTATATAAGTATACCGATCCTGAAACAAATAGCCCCAAACAATGAAATTCAACCTCTTAACCCATCAAAAATAAAATTAATTAAAATAAAAAGGTTATAAAAAATTATTTAAATGAATATTAGGTTCTATAATTATTAATTAATGAACCTATGTTTTATTATTCAAGTCATTATGATATAGTAGAGAACAACTTTAGACATATGGTAATAGTTTCTTCATCTCACTTACATTTTTTGTAAGATATTATTTATTCACTACAATTAAATATTTTTTTTGTATTTATACTACCCATTGATGTATCATATAAATATTATCCTTATTCTTGTGATATTAAATGCAAATTTTTATGATTATTAATTATGTTGAATAGAAATAAATTTATAACAAAATTGTAAGTATTTTATTCCTAAACCTCTATTTTCATTTGAGTTACCCTTATTCTCTACTAAACTCAAAGAAAGTAATATTTATTCTTATGTAATCATCATAATTTTTATTTTAATGTTCTATATTTTTATTCCAATAAAAATCCTTCTTTATTTAATGTGTAGTAAAATGTTTTAAAAGAATCATTAAAATTTATTCTGAAATTCAAGACCAACTCAAGGAACAACTCAAATATTTACCTAATTTAAAGTTCACTCTATAATATATTTTTAGACAGGTTTTTATTTATAAAATACCACATTTTAACAAGAAAAATATATTTTTTCCTTTTTTGGATTAATGAATGTAAACATGCATTTTCACTTTAAAATCTCTTTAATGAATTTTTTAAACCACATTAAAATGTTTTAATAATAATGCTTCTTTAAAAATGAGTGTTACATTGTTTCGCTTTAGTAGAATATAAAATATGCCTCAAATGTAATTTTAATTTCTATCCCTTTTCTAATATAGTATGTATATTTTAAACACAAGATTTTGGATAGATAAAAATAATTTTCCAAAACAACTATTCTTTCAAAAGTAAAATATATTAGTCTTACCTCACTTTAAATTTTATGAGATATATGCCAGTTTTACCACATATTCCTTGAATGTTGTAAATTTTCTTACAATTTTAATATCATATAAAGAGTCTCCTTTTTATCAAGAAATTTTGAGGGATTATTATTTGAATGTTTCATGGTGTTATGGGGCACTTTGGAATGTTTACGGATTATTTCCTCATGAATTTTTCAATGGTATCATTTAAAAGTATATTTATTTATGTCAAAATCCATTGAAAAATATTCTATTTCATTGAGGATTATATATCATGATTTCATCTAAAATATGTTGTTGAAGGTTTTTGATTATTTAGACTATGGATGTTCTAATTTAAAACAATTCACCAATTTACTCTGAATGGTTAGTGATTATTCTTAATGTTTGGGAAACGTTATCTACATTTAATATGTTTGTTTCAATATGAATGTATATGTTGTGTATGATCATCCCCATTCATACAAGGAAGAGATTGGACTTATTAATTGAAGTTCATGGCTCTCTATTGTCCCTCAGTTCTTCAGTAGGACTAATGAGACAAATATATATGGATTTCCAAGGAAATGACAATTTTTAGATATGGTTTTGGCCAAAGCCTTAATAATTTATATATGTCTTGGAAAGGGCCTTGAAAATATTCCTTAGGTTTTCCAACATATGCATTACCCTTGTTATGAGACAAGTAATTAATATTTAATTAGGTTATTTGACTTGTTGAATACCCTAGATTATGATTAAATATTGCATTATTTATTCATTTCTTATTCCTTATGTAATGTTATCAAGTACATTTTTAAAGGCATGTTTTTCTCATTATTCCCCATGAATAATTATTGTTTTTTTGATATTTTCCACTATATGTATAACCCTTAGTTAGCATTTGAGGTCACCCCTTTATTATTTTTTATACTTCCAGGTTATGAGGATGATCATACTATGAATGAATTGCAGGGTTAATCTAAATGAATATGGGCTTTTTTGTTGAAATTATTATGTTATTTATGTTTTGAGTTGCAATTCTTAACTCTTGTGTGTATCTTGTTTCAAAATATACTTAAATTATCATGAATTCAGGATACATCTTCCTTTTTTATATTCTAATGTAATAAAATAAATCATTGAATCTAAGCTTCTAGGGTCTGGGCGATATAGTGCTATGGATTCCAGAATTCACAAAGGAGAAAAAAACATTTTTGTGCTTGCATTTCTGTGAAACCATAAAGAGACACCACAACAAGATATAGTCTCAAGTCACCGCTTCTATATCAACATCAACTGTGGCATCCTTTCTTACTTAATATGATTTCTCTCTTTTTAAATTATATTTTAATGTCTATTATAATGGTCATATTTGATTCATTTAATCACACTGAAAAAATTAATGATTTTTTGTAGACATGAAACCTAACAGAATGAGGTATGTGGTGTAGATATTTTTACTCTTTTCAGCCATAACCCAAACACCTTCATGTAAAATACATGGTGGAACATGATATGGTAAAAAATAAGTGAAGTTTTCAGACTGAAATAGATGTTATAATGAACATACATGCATGCAAGAACACTCATAAGAACACATGAATAACTCTCAAATACTACATGCTATATTACTATATATCAACGCTTCGAACATCATTGCAACAAAACACAATGAAGAGTAGTGAAATACTCTCTGAATTGGAAATAAGAACACATAACTCATAAAACTCTATTTTTGATTCAACCTTAAGAATAGGACCAAGACATCAAAAATGTTATATCTTATATGTCTAGATCTACATAGAACAACACTCAAATCATTTTTTATCCCTTCCTATTGTATTATTCTTTATTGTGTACTCTTTTATTATTATTTTAGGTAGTGTGTTTGTCTGAATTAAAAACACACACTATCCCATGCATTAAACAAAAGTATACAACATATCCTCACACAATTTTCTTCTTACACCATTTATCACCAACATATTAATATAGAAGAGGTCTTATGATGCTGAGCTGTAATTTTTCCCATTTTGAACTGTGGAATAATCATGTGATCAGGATAGTCTTGTGTAATGTTCTGTAAACCATTATCTAGGATTTTTATTAAAATATTTTATATATTTTTCTTGGGCGCAAGTGATCACTAGGTGTATTGGATTTGGTTTCAACATATGACTGAACCACTTAAAAAGATAGTACGTGCCAAAGAACATATCATATGGCTACTCAGATGGCATCATGAATGATGGATAGGGACTTATGAATCAATTAATGAATACTGTGATATTAGTATGTTTCCACTCAATGATCTGATATGTAAATTAATGATGTATGACTAAAAGTTATGTGTAAACATAGATGAATAGTATGAACTAAATAGAATTTCAATGGCCTTTAAAAACCATACTTCAAATAATAATAAAAAGTAATAGATACAAAATGATTCTTTAAAGTACCTATAAGGATGATTAACTATCAAAAATAGATCAGAAAATGGATAAATCATCCCAAAGGATTTTGATGTTTTATAAGAGAAATAAATTAATTTGTAATCCCAAACACAAGGAATGTATGATAAAAAGGAAACATGATAAATGACCGGAAAAGGAATGAGAAATCAAATGAAATAATTTTTTTATGAATGTATGTGAAAGGGAAATGTAAAAGATGAGTAACCCTTGATATAGAATAAAAAAGGAGTTTGAGGAAAAATATAGAATGTAAAAAAGTCAAAGAATGAAATATGGAATGATTATGAGGATAGATCAAGTGACTCAGATCCTTCACATGATGAAAATATTGACGGATCCAATATGTGTTTCATGAAAACACATCAATGGTACCTCTTGAGTCTATTGTAAAAAAATTATTATTATTCTGGAGATCAAAGTGATAATGAAAATATGACTAGTGAGAAAATGATTGAATACATCCAAATTTATGAAGATATATGAAATGAATTAAATGTTAAATATATAATTTTAAATAAATATCAAGCTCTCACTGATAATGTTAAATATTATCTTACTATATAATAACAAAAGAATGATTAATTATGTAATTTGAATGTTTCTGACGCTTTCGCTGGGGCACGCGCATCCGTCACGCAGAGGACGCGCGGCCGTTTCCCTGCATTCCAGCCTTCCAAATGCGGGTGGCATCCTCTCCTTATTCATGGAAGTTTACTGCTTGATCGAAACGGGATAATGGGATGTCGGTTCTTCCTTCCATGGATACCTCCTCAGATCTTGTCTCCATGTTTAGGTCTCTTTCATATATTTAAGACTTGTTCATGAAACTCTTCCTAGTGCCATATCTCCATGGACAATAGTTAATTACAATACTTCTATCCGGACGCTCCAAGGGTTCCGGTCAGGGTAGCAACCATTTCTTAGGAGAGTAGTCACGTTGGGAACCACTAGCGTGTCTTGACGCTCGGGGATTGGAATATCTGTATTTTGTCCCTTATTATATGGATTATCGAGGGCGTAGAAGCATGAGATATCCAATATAGAATGTGGGGAATCATATGCCATTGGCATGTGTCCGAGGTTTTCCTCAGCTTCACATGTTTAACACAGGGTATGCCACAAGTTTAACATTCATCGGAGACAGATCATACTGATAGGAACCCTAGTTATAGTGGATCAGATGGGCGCAACCCCCGGAAGGGACACCAAGGTTGGGTCCAACGTGTGGGTGGCTTCCCGAATGATGTGGAGGGGAATGAGGTGGCATGATCTCACCGAGATGTGGTGGGCCGGGTAAGAATTAGGATGGATGATGGTTTTGGGCGTGAGCCTCGAAGATACTTCCTACGTATCCCTGTGTCGAGGAACCAATGTCTGTGTAGTTCAATGGGATGATGGGACACCTGAGGAGGAGACCTAAGAGAATGGACCCATAGATAGGACCTTGATAAGTGGAACCTCCGGGTTGGGTCATGAGCATTCTGAGACACATAGGCTCGAGGTAGAGATCAGGATGAGACATGGGTGATGTGGCTTGGACCTCGTGGAGGCTTCCTACATATCCCAGTGGTAGAGAATCACAGACCACATAGTTCAAATGGAGAATACAGTTTAACGTCATTAGGGATGGGGGAAAACCAACAATGGTTGGAATGACCAGGTTGTGGGATTGAACCTCGTGGAGGATTCCTATGTACCATGCCTTGACATGGATCAAAGTCCCCATATTTCGGGATAGATTGGGGCTTACACTCTGAGGCATCCCAAGGTGGTGGGGGTTGAACCTCGTGGAGGCTTCCAACGTACCATGCCTGGACATGGATCAAAGTCCCCGTAGTTCGGGATGGATTGGGGCTTACACTCGGAGGCAGCCCAAGGTGGTGGATTGGGGATTACACTCTAAGGAGGAACATGGTGATAGATTAAGGATTACACTCTAAGGCGGACCAAGGTGATGGATTGGGGCTTACACTCTAAGGCGATACAAGCTGAGGGATTGGGGATTACACTCTGAGGTGGCCCAAGGTGATGGATTGGGGATTACAAATTGAGGAGGCCCAAGGTGTTTGATGAACCGGCGTGAATGGGGTCAGAACTACCAATGTGTGATGTGCATTATCCTCATGGAGGCTTACTATGTACCATGACTTAACATGGATCAATGTCCCAGTAGTTTGGGTATACAGTTTGACGTCATGCGGGATGAACTTTGGGGTTTACACTCTGGGGTGGCCCAAGGAGGTCAAGGTTGGTGCTCTCTCTAAGCACATGTCAGTCACAGTAGGTGTGAGAAACAAGAGGAAGCAGTGACCCGGTGATCACGTCATGACAGGTGCATCCGTGGGATGTGGAGTGGGACTTATGCATGGAGCGTCCCAAAGAGGAAACATGGGATTACACGTGGTTATAATCCCCTGAAGATGGGGCTTACTCTAGGATGGAGGCCTGATGGTGAAAAAGCCCAGTGGGAGAGGGAAAGGGTGACATGAACCTATGTCTCCATCTACCCTCTTGGTCCTTGGAATCGAGGAAGGGAGGAGGATCAGGGATGCTACATCCTGCAAGAAAGGATTGGGGATTACACCAAGGTGGCTGCCCTCTCCCGCGGACAAACAACACTCCAATAAAGAGGATATTATCCCTTGTGAGGGGTGATCCCATCCCCGTGGAGATGAGTGGGGGTTGAGAATGTCCAAGGTGGGGGAACCTATGTGCGAAGCACAGGGTCAAACCACAGTTTAACGTCATGTGTTATTGACGATGGTGCTTGGAAGTTTAAAGTCCGACCGCTTGGAGGAAGTGGGTTCGCTTCACAACCCTAGGGCTTACATAACAAGTACCTTCTACTCCTTGTGGGAGGGAAGGCACTGGAAATTCCATAGCAAGGGGTTGTGTTAGGGTGAACCATCCAGGGGTCCACGTTAGAATGGCTATGCGAAGAAGAAATAGTCGTTAGCATGCCTATGCGAAAAAGCATGAGGAAAAGCAACGTAATGGGAGGTATTGTCAAACGAACTTTAAAGTTACATCGTACAAGCCTAGAAGGTCGCACGAGAAAATAGTGCATGACGTGGATGCCCAAGACAAGGCCTGTGAATGGCATCCATAAGGAGGGAATCAGGATCCCACGTAAGGGGGTGCATGGGGAACACTGAGGGGGTCCTAGGGAATTGCGCACATCCGTTGAGGCTTGCGCATGAAGTAATAGTCTTGCGCGAAAAACACTTGGCTGGCCTGAAATTGGTGATTCTTGCGTGTAATTGAGGCAGAGATTTTGTGAGCGACTAGATGGATTGTGTGCAAGGAGTATGGATTTCATGAAAATGGGATATGTTTCATGCAATGATAGGGGTGAGCACAATTTTGAGGGATTGCACGCAATTGGAAGGGGGCACGCTCAATGAAAGGACTTGCTCACAATTGGACTGACATCGCGCAATGGAAGAATTGCGCGCAAGGGACAGACCGAGAAGGGATTGGAATTCAGTCTATGCCATGGGGATCTCGCATGAAGGCGGACCCCGGGGCAACTTGGCGTGAAACGTACTGTACCTAAAGGATATCTTTGCATGAGCAGAAATTCGATTTTGTCCATGAGAGCTAGTTCAGATTCATCAACCCCAAAATAGAAGGGGGTTGCCTAATATTTAGGTCAACGTGAAATAATTGGGCGATAGAGGTGGTGGCGCAAAATTTCAATCGCATGACGTGCGGGAATGAACTTATTTTGCGTCGACACCGAGCACACTTCGCGAATCCCATAATTTTCCTCGTGAGACACATTTTTTCATACGCTTCACCATTTTTTCCATACAATGCCTTCGGGCCCCCCGGACCGGGTCTCTGGGTTCGAATATGACTTTGCATCATCATTTCAAAACATTATTAAACAATAATTCACATTTCGGCTTCTAAAAATTCCCCCCCCCTCGGAATTATATTGGCGAGGGGTCACAATTGTCAGATTTCTAGGGAAATGCCAAAATGCAAGGCTTCGTGGGTCCCCTACATGCAAAATCTTATGCGGCACGCAAAACTCAGCTTGGTGAAGAATCCAATTTTAACGTGGGTGTGGAATCCATGATTATTCTATAAAAGCATCCGAGGGTCCCATGATCTGCACGGGTTTTCTCACGAGATAGGCTTTGAGCTCTCGTGCGCGAAATTCTCTCTAGTCTAGTGCGAAAACAGCATTTAATGCGTGTAATTCCATCATGATTTAGATTTTTTTTACATGAAAATCTCGGGATTTTCATGAAACGGTCTAAAAGATCACGAAACCCACTAATTTTACGCACCAGGCTACCAGATTTCGCACCAGCCTTCCAGATTTCGCTCCATATATTGAAACACGTTTTTGGAAGAAGATGGCCACAAACCGGGTTGATGAGGGTGAAGTTTCTGGTCACAGAGCTGAAATAGATGCAAACCCAAATTTATATGGTGAAAAAAGAGTTGACTCCAATAACCATACCCTCTTCAACATTCTAACCCCCGCCCAAAAGAAGTATTCCATTTCTGACAATCTTCCAATGTGGGACTTCAGCATTATGGAGTAGGTTCCTCTTCCAGGTTTCAATGTTGATACATCGCGGTCTTGGGTGACCCGTGAAGACGAAGTTCCTCGATAAAACATCACCAACAACGATCACCCTGCCAGAGAAACTAGGAACATGGACGTATATGTCCTAAATCACAGGACTTGGACCATTGTTGGGGGTGACCCTACTGCGGAGAGCTCCACGACCCTCTAAAATGAGCACCTACCGTCAGAGCGTCACTGATGAGGCCAAAGGCTGGTTGCAGGACTAGGACCTACGATCCAGAGGCAACTTCACCAGCGAGTGGGCCTGGGTGTGCTGGGTTTTCCATATATTCGACCAATTTAGGGCTGAGCTGTGGCATATTGGTCTGTTCGAGGCGATATGAACTTTGAAATTCCAATTTTATTGCCAGTCTGAGCTTGGGCCAATGTTTTTCACCTGGTGGTCCCCTGATAGAAAAATAATCCATCTTCACCGTGGGGAAGTCGACATTAGTCTATGGGACATCCACTGCTTCGGGGGAATCCCTTTGGAGTGCCATTAATATGATGAATTCCTCCCACTGATGGACATTTGGGGTGATAGATCTCGAACCCCCATACTTATGTCGCACCTACAGGAGCTAGCCAAGGAGAAGCAGAGGGTCAAGGACTTATTGAAGGACATCGCCTACAAGGACTAGTTTATCCTTTTCCTAGAGAGGTGTCTGAAAGTCAAGATGCCAGGGTAGGGAAGATGCTTTCCAACTACGGCTCAGAGGAGTGAGAGAGGATCATACTGGAGGGTCCAAGAGGCGGTGCACTACTAGTCTTTGGGCTATAGAATAAATGAGGCCCATGACCCAAATTTTCAGTACACTGGATTCCTCACCACATTCATGAGCGAGTGGCTCTTGCTGGTGAGGGATGCAAAGATGGGCATCTGTCCAGCAAACCTGGTGATGGAGGGCATCATGGCTGCCAACAAGAGGTTCAACCTGGGGGTCCCCATGCTATCTCAGCTGTACGCCATCTTGAGATGCATCTTGAGTGGGGATCGCCTAGGAGATTATGTGTCCCCTTCCAGATTTTCCATGTCTTGGTTGCATCTCATTGTGGTAGATACACTTTCCCAAATGTCATCCGTCCTCCGATTAATGTCCTTCGACCCTCTCTACTGAATATTGTCGGGGTCATGCTGATGAAGCTCAACGAGGAGGGAGTACGGATCAGGATTGTTAACCATGCCATATTTTCCTTCATCCGATTCCCCACCCCAACTGGTCAGCTGATAGATGATGGGAAAGGCTCACTAGAGCAGAAGGAGTACTTCCAGAGCACCCGAGGTGGGGTTCTCGTGGCCTAGATTGATGGGAAGATCTTCTTGCGATCCCTATGTGCCATCCATGTTCTCCATACAGTTCGGATGCCTCCAGTGAATGCTGAAAGATGCATACACAGATGTCCGGGAGGAGAGGCATCCTTGTGTTCATTGTCATCTGTGGCTGATGTTCATGACCTACGACTCTAGTGACATCATTAAATTTCCTTTCACTGGAGTCGATGTTGTCCTCTAACCCGAGTATGCCGAACATTGGACCATAGCTTACCCTGAGGGGCTTCTGCAGATGTGAGTTTGGTAGCTCAAAGACGCCAGTGCAGAACCTCGAGAACGAGAGAGAAGGTAGGGTTCCTCTGGAGGGGGAGGATCAGAAGCGTGTCAGGCAACAGGGCCCGCACAAGCTGGGACGTCAGTAGCGGGGGCGTCGATTGACGTGTCTGCACCCTCATCGCCTATAGGAGGGGGTCCCACTGAGTGGCCAAAGAACTTTCTTGGGAAGAAAATAAGTTACTAGCTTCATCCTTTCCATGACGTGATATTTCCTGTGCTATGTTCAGCCTATATAACCCTTCGACAGTCGATGAGCACCGAAGCCCTCTGGAAAAAAATAATTCAGGACGAAATCCAGCTGCCGGAAGTCAAGCCTGTTTGGGATGTCGAAAAAGTGAACTTCCATTTCCGGAATACATATCTGACGGCCATGGACATGTACGCACACCAAAAGGGTTGGCGTGTGGAGCCACCTCTCATGGTGAAGGTAATGCTCGACCAAGATCATGATCGAGAAACAATGCCTCCAGGGGAAGATGACAACGATGATAAGTCGGAGGTCAGCGAGACTGAAGAGGAGAAGGAAGAGGGAGAAGGAGAAGAGGAGCCCGAAGGTGAGGAGTCTCAGTGGGCGTCCCACCAAGGGAATCACCAGGAGAGTAGTGAGATCATCAGATCTAAAGAAGATGTAACTGAGATACTTGAGGTATGATTCAACCCTTATCTATACACCTCCCTTCATTTGCTTCCCTTTTCAATCCTTAATCCACCCTTCTTGTCCTACTCAGGAGCATATGGGTGTTGATCAATATTACTTAACCGATGGAGGAGAGGAAGTCCCAATGGGGCAAGGTGGATCACCAACGCACATTATTGAATTGACAAGTGCTAAGGGATTCCCTTATACGACATCTCCTGTAAAGGTCATAATGCTAGAGGATAATACCTTGGGTTCCTGTAAGTTCCCTGTTTCGATACCGATACTCACTGTCCGAGGAATCAACTGATCAGGGTGCTCCTTGTCTATATAGTGATCATGGCATTAGAGGCTTGTCAGGCTATTGAGCCTAGAACATCCGTGATTGTGCTGATGGAAAACACACCACCCCATCCGGAACATGACTCTCAAACTGAGTTGGGCCCGTCAATTGTTGAGTAGGGAGAGGAGTTCACTAGTGATGTTGTTGTCGGGGCAGGGCTGGAAGTCGATGACGTTGCTACCAGGATTTAGTGGAGGAAGGTCATCCAGATGTTGAGGAGCCTATTCCCCTGGGAGGAATCTCTAACGAAGACCATATTTTTAGCCTGTTGGTTGTCTTCCCTATCTATAGGCCCGCTGATCCCGAAGAAATTGATGATTTAGATTTGGAAGTGGTCGAAGGGAGCTGGATGATGTGACACAAGGGATGGAAGTGCATCGGGAGCTTCCTCAGTCAGCATCAGGCCGAAGGGATGAAGCATATGGGGTCACTCCACACCTTGCTGTGTTTACTGTTTACTGTAGGGGCAGAAACTCAACACCTTCATCTGACGGTTCATGATTACATGGCCGGGAAGATGTGTGAGAGGAACCAGAGCTCCAATGTTACCCAGTGTTGGGAGTATTCGGTGAGTAACTGAGCATTTATGAGGGCGGAGAAAGAGGTCCAACGACTCGAGGAATAGGCAAAAGAACAGATAATATTCATCGAAAATTGCCATGAGCATGTGGAGCAGCTGAGGGATTAGCTGGAAGACGCCCAAGAATAACTCATGGAGGTATGTTTCTAGAAAACTGAGCTCCAAACTGAATAGGTGCGGGCACTGGCCAGGGTCAGCAAACTGTGCGCCATGGTCACCGATGAATAAAGGGTTCTTAGGAGGAGAGAGGCAGTCCTGGAGGCCACCGACCAAAAGGTGTAAAAATTGGAGAGATCTATCCATGAAGCCAACCCTTAATGTCCCTATTTTGGGCAAACCCATAAACTTATCTTTCCTTATTGCATTCTATTCCTTGAACTGTATGTATGGAAAAATTTACTGACTTTCCCCTTTTCTTAAGAAACCTATCCTTTTGGTTTAACATGCTCAGCCATAATCCCGAAATAAATATAAATCCATCCATATGATCACGTGGTCCATGAGAAGAAAAGGAGGCTCGTACTATCCCTTCGTTTGATCATGGGAGCGCCAACCAAGCATCAGGCATTCGAAATTCGAACCCAGATTTCTGAGGAGAAGTGGGAGGCCCGATCAAAGGAAGGGGACTTCAGAACAATCAATGTATCATCTTCTCAATGTGCTATAGAGCATGAGCGAGGCAATTCCAGGGACATTGGAATCAGTTCGAACATAAGGGAACAAAAATTACTAATCATGTTACACCAATTTGGAACACTATTTGAGGGGCGTGGCAATAAATGATAACTTTTAACCATGTTCAAAACACATAATCTTTATTTCATTTGCCTGAAATGGGGATAACAAGTGAGTATCGACCACTTTCCATGTTCACAACGTGGGGTTTCTATCAATTTGTCACACATCAGTCTTCTAGAACATTGGCCCAGGACAACAGGTGGACTGTAAGTCAAGCATCCTTACTGTTAGGGGGTCCCATCACACATGATCAGTCTTCCGGAATGTTGGCATAAGACAGTAGGCAGACCATAGGTCAATCCTCATTAATGTTTGGGGGTCTCTACAAATGTGAAAGAGGATGAGGATCTGAATAAAAGGGCTTGTGAAGCGTGGAAAGATAAGTGGTGGTTTGTTCACATTGAATCCAACACTCCCAAAATTACACCACTGTGGTGGAAGAACATTAGCCGGGTGCATTAATCTGATCAAGGATCATCCATTATTTTATATAGGACATCTCTGGTGAGGGAACTATCACTTCCCAATGTCATTATGGGGTATCCTGAACTTGTCTAGGGCAACTACTGTAGTTACACAACTCCCTAGGGGGGGTCAGTCCAGGGGGCTGATAGTGGGGAAGGATGGGATTTGTGATTCCCGGAGCTGGACACGAGAAGAAATGTCTGGGCATTCCCACATATCCCATAATGAAAGGGAATCAAGCTGCATGTAGTTCTGGAAAGGGTCTTAGTTTATGGTCTTAGATCTCGGACCCAGGATCAGTAAGGAATGCAGGGGGCACAACGTATGGCGATTATGAAACCCGACGCGAATGAGGACATAATTCTATATTACCATGTGTTCATTGGGGACGTGTTTAGGTCAAGGGACCTAACATGATAGTTAGGCTGGGCTCGTGGGGAAGTGCCCAGGCGTTCCTACGTATCTCATGAGAATGAGAATCAAGCAACACATAGTTATTGGGTGGTGGTACAGTATGGTAAGGTACCAGTGCAAAGGATGAAAGGGGCATGTGGGTCTAGCCCTTGCACTATGGAAGCAGCATTTGATGCATCTTGTTTGTCCTTTGGGGTTAATGGGTTGTTTTTACGAAGCGACCGGCCTAGGGTAGCAATTCCTAGAATCATCACAATAATCGAGGCATATACAGGAATTGAAAAATTGTATGGTGAATGACCAATACCCAAAGTGAAATCCCCTATGATGAGGTCATCATAATGTTATTCCGTTTTTCGTCATGCAGTCAGGACAATATTATCATAGTTTAGGGTAATGTGATTAGACCCACTAGCATAGTATAAGGCTATATGGCTTGGACCTGAGGGAATGAACACGATGCGATAAAGCATACCCGTCATGAATAAGGACAAAGTCCACACCACCACCGTACAAGTGGGGCCTTTGGACAGGAGGCCAGTCAGGGTCAAAGGATAAGGGGAAGGAGAAAGTATCTCCCAGATGAGCTGGACCCGGACACATGATGTCCGGATGATCCCATGTATCCCATGGGGATGAAGATCGAGCCACACATAGACCTTAATGAATACCACTAGTTTATGATCTCAGAGCTCGGACCGTGGGAGCCTCGAAGGACACCGTATTGCATATTTGTCACCCTGATGTGCGGAGTTGCACTAAGGGATAGTGCCAAGAGTGTCAAGATTCCACCTGGACATGATTGGGTTGAAAATTATGTGAATCATGAAACCTACACTAGTGGCCTAAAGGGGATAGCATGACGATAGAGGATTACTACTGACCATGTTTTCAACACAGTATCATATCGCGTTAGAATGAAATGAGGACAAACAAATGAGCATGGACCGCTGACCTTGTTTGCAACGCGGGATTTTTATAAATTTGTTGTCTGAAACCCTCGGTGGTGTCGTCTTGTAATAGTAAGAGAGCCCTTAGGAATAGTATCCATACCATTTGGGGGGGGGGGGTCCCTTCTGGTGTGAAAGATAACGAGGGCCCAAATGAAGGGGAACACGAAGCGTGAAAAGTAAAAGGAACTTGCATAAGTTGAATCAGACAGTCCTGGTCTTAGACTAGAGTGCTCTTGAACACATTAGCGAACCACTGTAAAGGGTCGAGGGACTCGACCTAGGAGGGGCTGGACCTGATATTTAAACGTTTCAGTAGTCCTATGTATCCCATAAGGATGGGAATCAATACACACATAGTTCTTGAAGATACATTTTAATGTCATGCGGGATGACATATAGTTTACCATCATGCAAGATGATATACAGTTTAAATTTATGTGTGACAACATACAGTTTAACGTCATGCGGGGCGATATATAGTTTAACGTCATGTGGGACGACATACAGTTTAAGGTCATCTGGACCAACAATTTAAGGTCGTGTAGGATAGACAATTAAGGTCATGTAGGACCCTAATGAGGGTCAGGAAAAGTATTTCTTGAGGAAGATGGCATTGGTGGGAGGAGTTATGCACTCATCATCCATAGTAACCAAGGAGTATGCACCATTGGGATAAACCTTCTGAATAATGAAAGGTCCTTCCCATTTGGGCTCCAACATAGGTGGTTTCCTTCCGGGGATCATTGGCATCCTGAGGGCCAATATAAAGCCGCATTATAAGAAAGAGTGGAGGCAATCCTTCTTATTGAAAGTTTGAGCTATCATGCTCTAATGCCTTTCTTGGTTGTGCAAGTCATGAAGCCTATTCTCATCCAGTGCTTCCAATTTAGCTAGATGGATTTCAGCCACTTGATCCAGTGCTTTTTGGTCATAGACCACTGTGCGTAATGAGGGAAATTGAATCTCGATGGTCTGGATGGCCACAGTTGCATATACCAGGGTATATGGGGTCACTTGGGTGGAATTACGAGTCGTCGTCTAATCGGACCAGAGGGAGTTCAGAAGCTTATCCAGCCAACTCTTCTTATTCTAACCAACTATATTCTATATGATGTTAGAGAGGGTATTATTAAATGCCTCAATTTGTCTATTTTCATGTGTGTTATAGTGGGAGGTATGGTTAGAGATAATGTTGTACTTGGCGTACAATTTCTTCAACTCGGATGCTCAGATGTTGGTGTCGTTATCGATGAGGATAGTGTGAGGAAACCCAAATCGATGGATGATATTGGAACTCACGAAGTCAACGATAGAACGGGCCTTGACATCATTGATCAGAATTACCTCTTCACACTTGGAAAATAAATCTGTAGCGGTCAGAATGAAGAAACATTGGTGAGCCGTTGTTTGTTGGTATAGTCCCACAACATCCAATCCCTAGATTTCAAAGAGACAAGGGTACATGGTAGTGTGGAGAGGCTTTGGTGGCCGATGCACAAAGTTACCCTGAACGTGGCATGCATGGAAGCTCTTGGAGAACTCGATGTAGTCATGGATCATGGAGGGTCAAAAATATCCTAATCTCTGGATCTAGTGTGACAGTTTTGGCCCCGCCTGATGGGAACCACAAGAACCGGCATGAACCTCTTTCATGACCTATGGAATCTCAACCCCTTGAGTGCAACATAGGATAACACCATCAAATATACATTTATAAGGGATATTTTCAAGTCTCAGACCATTCTGGAGAGTAAACTGTAGCACACGGCATCAGATTCACTCGCGCTCGGCTCTGTCAGCTGGGAGGCAACCATTTTGGAGATACTAGACAAAAGGATCTCTCCAGTCAGGAGTCACTTATACCACTATATATGAGGGACCTGGGGGTCCTGACATGGAGGGAACGGTAGTAAGATGGCTTATTCGCTGGCCATTGTCATCCTCTAAGGCGACAGGGGAAATGACTCTTCGATGTGCCACGTGTATAATCAGATCATCATGTTCGGGCTCTGCAAGTGATGCAGCTAAGCTGGTTACAACATCTGCTCGACCATTCTGTGACCAAGGGACATAGATAACCTTTGGTCAAGAAGGGAACTGGGCCATTAGCTGGAGGGTGGGTTCCAACAATGGTACGAGCTCTTGATTTCTGACGACATAGTCACCATTGACCTACTAAATGACTATTTTAGATTCTCCTTTCACATGAAAATGGCATACATCGATCTCAAGGGCCAGCTGGAGGCCTGTGATAAGATCCTGATACTCTGCCTCATTGTTAGTGAAGCCTTCCGAAAATAGAAATTAGTATGGTAGAATGGCTTATGCCGGGGTGAGAAAGATGATACCAAGGCTTGCTCTGTTGAGCCTTGGATCATTAAGCCTCTTAATGGTGGGGATCCGGGAGGCACCATCAAAGTGAATTTTCCAACATGGGTTGTCTTGATCGACAGAGAGGATGGCCTCATCAGAAAAATCTAGGTCTAGGGACTAATCAACATAGGTTGGATTAGTAGTTAGAATGTTTTCCAATGCCAGTCCCTTGATAGCCTTCTGAGGCACAAACCTGATGTCGAACTATGGGAGTATTACCACCCATTGAGCTAGTTGGCTGGTCAACATGGGACGACTCAGGATGTACATCAACATGTTTACACAAGAGACCAGCTATTCCTCATGGTGCTTTAGGTAATGTCGCAACTTTTTCACAGAAAACATGAGCGCTAGGAAACTCTTCTTGATGGGGGAGTATCTGGCCTCTATATCTAGGAGCATGTGGCTGAGGTAATAGAGGTTTTTCTTTGTCATCTCATTGTTCTTCTGGGTGATAAGGGCAGCAAGGGACTATTCTAGGGCAGTGACATAGTGAATCAGAAGATTTATGATGATGGGTGGAAACAAGACCAGAGGCTGGAGAAAATATTTCCTGATTTTCTCAAAAGTGGTTTGGCACTCCTCATCCCACTCATAAGCGGTGCCCTTCTTCATGAGCCGAGAAAAGGGCTTACACTTTCTAGCCATATTAGAAATGAATCTGAATATGTAGGATAAGTGGCGTTGAAGTACTCAGAGCTCGAGGATATTACTCGGGGGAGGCATCTGGCTAATGGCCTTGATCTTCTCTAGGCTGATCTCGATGCCCCGGTACATGACAACAATGTCGAGGAACTTTCCGGAGGTGACCCCAAAGGCACAATTCCATGGGTTCATCTTCAAATGGTGGGAACGGAGGAATCCAAACACTTTCACATGATCTTTGAGATGGTCCGGGAACTGGAGATATTTGACAACCAGTTCATCTACATAGCATTCCACAAATGTCCCGAGGATTGGCTGGAATATGTGGTGCATGGCCCACTGATAGGTGGCTCCTGCATTTTTCAGGCCGAAGGGCATAACCTGGAAATAGAAATTACCCTAAGGCAACCCGAAAGTGGTGGATTATTCATCCTCGGGGGCTATCCGGATCTGATTATATCCAGAGTAACCATCCATGAAGGATAGGGCCTGGAAACCTACCGTATCATCAATCATCAATTTCATCACTGAAAGGAGAAAATCATCCTTTGGATAATGGCGGTTGAGATCCCAGAAGTCGATATAGACTCAGATTTGACCATTCCTCTTCATGAATGGCAGGATGTTGGAAAGCCACTTGGGGTATCGAACCACCTTAACAAAGTTTTCCCTGATGTTCTTATCAACTTCAGCCGCAACCATGGCACCTTGGGAAGGGTTCATCTTTTTGGGAGGCTGCTTAATTCCGCGATGATATTCCGAACAGCTGAGGCGGTGGAAAACTATCTGGGGTTATAGTCCTGGAATCTCATCGTAACTTTAGGAAAATACGTAAAGGTGATGCTAAAGGAAGTCAATTTATTGTTGTTGCACCACAAGGGACATGGCAGAACTAATCAATGTGGGTCTCAGATCTGCCTCACTTTCGAGGTTCACCTGTACCAACTCGTCGATCGTGGCAGAAATGCCTTCTTCAAGGGTAGAGAAAGCATCCTATATATCTTCTTCTCCACTAATGGATGGATCCACTATGGGGGAAGATGCTTTTGAGCTACTAGACCCTGATGGGAGGCTGGTACCAGCTTGAGCGACAGTGGTTATAATATTGGGGCACTCCGGCGCTGCCGAGACCATGGCTATGAAAGCTATCGACCCGATCCCATCTGGTCTCCGGCCCAAGGGTCCACATTTTATAATATCAAAGAAGTAGTGGCGCATTGGCAGGAGCCATTTTATTCTATCATGGTGAAACATACAAGTATAATGTAATGTTGTTTCTATGGGGCGGACATCCTAGTGTCGTACAAGGGTAGGATGTTTTGGGATTACTGAAGCCTGGTTCATATAAGATTATGAAGTGATCTTCTGACACTACCTGGATTTGGGGGCTGGTTCCCCTTTGTCCCAAAAGTAACAAAACATTGCCTCTTATCGGGGGATGTGGCCTCCAATTGATGGATAAGGAAGACGTAGGCTTCATTCAGGCCTGGCCAAGGGTCGGTCGTAGTGGTGACAGGCTCAACTTCACTTTCTTGGACTTGGTTATGCTTACTCTAGTAATAGTCAGCATCCAAATAGCGGTCTTCACAAGAGGCAAAAATAGATGCATCGCCTTGTAGTACACCCACTCAACCATCAAAGGAGTACTGGCAGCATTGGTGATATGATGAGGGGACCACATCATGTATATGGAGCCATGGCCTTCCCATTAATGCATTATACGCGGTGTCCTGGGGGACAACCTTGAACTCGGTACTGGCCACTAGGCCACTGAACATGGTCTTTAGACGGATCATTCCGACCAGGGTCTGCAATGTCCTGTCATATCCTTGGATTCTTAATACAGAGGGAGTCAGGTCATCCATGGGTAACCCTAGCTTTCACAGTGTCCGTGTCGGGCTAAGGTTGATCCTGGAGCCGGTGTCAACGAGGTAGCGGTAAACCTCCACACCATTGAATTGGTCAGTGATATACAGCGGGCGGATGTGCCCCTGTATGGGGGAGCCTTCATCCTCTCCTGATAATGAAATAATGTCCTAGCATTTGGTGTCCTCAATTGTTTCAGCATGGAAGGCTTCTGTAGCTACTACCTCTGTATCAAACTAGAGGGGGATTCTTAAAGACTCGGTGAGGTCTTCACACATATTTGGTGATAGAAAAATGTCTTCAAGGACGGAAAGACTCGTAGGAATTCCTGATAGGTGCTTGGGAACATCATACATTCACGATAGGCACAAACATCTGCTTGCAAGAATCTGCTCTATGAATGAAGGCCTGGCAGGCCCTGCCGGCCGGACCAGTGGCTGGCTTGTGCTAGGAATATCCCGCTGCTCACTAATCGAAGCCTGAGGAGTGGCTATCAGATGAGTACCGGATTACTTAGATTGCCCTGTTGCAGGGTTAAGCTAGTCGCGGCACGACTGAAGTGGCTCTGCTTGATCAAGTAGCACAAACGGTGGTGGATGCGGTCCTAATTACACCAGATGAAGAGGCTATGCGTGCTGGTTTCTGCGCTGGGCCTACTATCTAGTCTTAGTTTCATGCACAGACTGGCTAGAGGTTCCAAATGACATGCCTCGTCGACCCATATTGTCGTGGCTCTGCCATTGTTGGCATTGGCTGGGCAAATTAGGGAGGCTTTGTTGGCGCTCCTCTTCGCCGGGAGTCATATAGTGGTTTACCAACATGACGGGGTAAACCGAAGCGTACCTTTGACTGTCGCTTGAAGAATCCTCCACCACTGGGCGGATCCTTCGGAGAATCCCCATCTCTGAGGGAATAAATTTGTCGAGAGTGCGGGACGATGAAAATATTGGTAGAGCGCGTTGCTTTTTATTGTGCTGCTGATGATTTCTCTTCTGAGAAGAGGCTGACAGAGATGATGATACAGAATTGGTGTCCCCAGCTTCTGAAGGCTCCGACTAATTCAAATGCACACAGATAATGCCATGGGCCTGAGCGACCGTCTTGTGAGCCATCCCTTCGTTATACTTCTGGGACCCGCGGTCAGAAACTCGCTGCCACCCACCTTCGCCATAGCTACTGTCATCCAACCTCAGAAAGACTCCCGCTACTTATGTCAGGGTCGGGCCCAACCAGACAATGTTGTTTTCAATATGGTCCTGGAGCCAGTCCTTGAACACATAGCATTTCCTGAGGGTGTTTCCCAGTATCCGGTGATAAGGGAAGTTGTTGGGGTGATTGGTGAGATGCGCCTCCTATGGATTTTAGCACTCGTGCAGTCATACAATTATCTATTCTAAGGCACTGTGGAAG
Organism: Viscum album; assembly: GCA_963277665.1. Lineage (NCBI taxonomy): Eukaryota > Viridiplantae > Streptophyta > Magnoliopsida > Santalales > Viscaceae > Viscum > Viscum album. Next base: position 781,029,113 of record OY728158.1, read on the forward strand.
TAACAGGGGACTTGAGCCTTGTTGAATGAGTAGGACATATTTCTTCTATCCGGAATAGGTGATGTAGGAGCCTGACCTTGACGTGGATTCGGAGGAGCCTTCCAAAGAGGCGGAACATGATTATCTCGTCTCGGTGGCGGCGGCGCGTTACGCGGAGGTGCCTGCCGATTCTGAGGTGGTCGGTGCTGGGATGGAAGTTGCGCCCGTGGCGGTGAACCTTTGCGGGGCTGCGGAGCTAGCTCCACCAGTTGTAATTCTAGCTGTCAGGGGTCATTTATCCAGGCTACCGAGGCGGGCTTAGCTCTGGCAGCACTTCTTGCTGTGATCACAGGGAGAAGTAGACATGCATGGCTGGCCGCTTTCAGGTCTTCTTTGAGGTGCTGGGCATTTTCCGAGAAGTCTAGGAAGCCTTCGGGATAGTTCTTAGTGATCAAGGAGGGAACCAGTTCCATCTTGACATTCCCTACACACATCATCAGTAATTTATGTTGAGTAAGCAACAAGTTGAGTGAGTTTGTGATCCCCTTCCACAGAGTGACAAAGTACGCATCTCTCTCTTCAGGCCTTTGTTTTCACTTGAAGAGTTCTTTGATGTTCATCTTCCAGGTGTTAGAGCTAATCTGGTAGAGGAATTTCCTACGGAGGTCCTCCTACCTAGTCACGGATCCGACCGGGACTAGTTGTACCAGACGAATGTCGGCCCTCTAAGGTCTGAACGAAACAACAGATCATCGCGTCCATCTGCTGTGTTAGGGTCACTAGAATTGGACCACACCCTGAGTTTAAAGGGGCAAATTGTTGCGGAGGGTCTCCTTTCCAACTAAAGGATGAGAAGGTGGGGTTACCGAATCCCGGGGGTGCTGGCATATCATTCACCCACGCAGGGTATGGCTTACCATCGGGTGGGATGGCCACCTGTTGTGTTTCTAATGCCTCCAGGCGGCCATTGAGTGCGACCACTGTTTCATCGGGACATGGGTCAATATCTTGACGGGGATCCCTAAACACGAGCACATTGCCGGGATCTTCAATTCGGTAGGAAAACTTGGAAGCTCGTGGAGCGACTGGGGGAGCGAACCTTCGGGCTGCTAGAGGATCCCGAGTGAGGTTCAACGGATTTTCGCGCCGTTCAGGTGGGTTTGGTGAGACATACCACACCCTCTTTCTGTGAGCTCCGACTTCTACCTTGTCAGTGAATGTGGCATGATCAGGGTTGCATGGGTCAGCTCACCATGGATAAGTTGTTTCGGCCCATGCTGCCCCGGCCTAGGAACGCTATAGTCTGGGTGTCTCTCCAAAATGTGTTTGGCCAGAAGTTCATCGACCAACGACTTCTTCTAAGAGATCTACTGGTGAATTGTGGCCTTATCAGAATCCTCCTCCGTATTTTACACTGAAGACGACAGGACAGAGTTATTGACAGCTCCGACATGCTCTTTTCCCATAGTGGCATTCCGGCTGAGGACTAGTGCCTCGATCGGTGGAGGGAGATCTAGGAGGTTCCTCTACTGAAGAGTAATCCTCCCTGATGGGTCCATTGTTGGGGGAACATCCTCAGGGAGGACATTCCCATCAAGAAGTTCTAGCTCGTTCCCCCACGGTAGATTGGTCATGTTAACCGAAACTCTTCTAGGGGGCATGTCCTTAATGTCGCCTAGCGAGAGGGGCTGCCGGAAAATTTCAGTGAAGAAGATGGCAGCACACTGCCCCAAACCATAGAATTTCGCGTGGGGGTAGACCCCTTAATAAATTTGCGGAGTATTAGGAAACTCTGAATGCATTGTTGTTGGAGGTCCCTGTGATGACTAGGTGACTCGCGGTGCTGGACCACGGGGAGTGTGGCTAGGTCAAGAAAACAGAATTGCTTGCCAATTTCTTCAAGGTTCACATGGCTCCCGGGATAAGTCATTCCCTGGTGGCGAGGATGGAATTGAGTCACCCAATGGGTCTGGCAAGAAACATTCAAACTCCTCCGGGGTGAGCGATTTTGGAGTACAAGAATAAGGTCATGTGACTGGCCAAAACTTCTCAGTAAAGTGGCCTACTGCAAGGATAGTCCAAAAGCTCCTCGTCTCAGATCCAGGGTCAGGACTTTGATTTCCCCACTTTTCAACTAAGGGTGGCTGATGAACTAGAGGCGTCACTGAGGCAGATTGCTGGGACGGAGGGCTGACCAGCCGAGAATATAGTGAACATGTCGATTGGTCGCTGAATCTTAGGCTGTCCTCAGAGGGTTGCAGTTACCCGGCCGCAATATCATGATACGATGGATCGGTGACCAAGGCTTATAACATAGCATCAACGTCTTCTGAGGTTGGGCTATACTACATCTATTACGCCATTGACCACCAATATAGTTCTTCGTAGTCTTTGGCAGAGGAAGATAGATCATCCAGAGATGTCGGTGGTGACTGTGTGGTCGGTCACTAGGGACATGCCAAGTTCTCGTTCTCTTGGATATTCCTTCGTAGGGAGACAGAGATTCTACAGACCTTTCATTTCCAGAGTATGAGGCAGATGCATCTTGTTCCTACCCCATCCCTTGACTCGAAGGGATGAGGAGAGGGCTCCAGCACTGAGTCCTACTCCTCCTTAGAGTCCGAGAAGTGGACTAGCCTAATTCCTGTCTGGCCTTCCCAAGGATTCTTCTTGTGGTGGCGACGACCCACCTTCCTACCCCTGGGTGTCTCCACAGGACATGGTTGATTTCTGACATGCGGTCCTCTTGCCACAATGGTGCTGGGGTAGAGAGGGTTCCTACTTGAGAAATTCGGGCCGCGAGGAGCACCAGGACAAATGTCGAAAGGGACACATGGAGGACCTCTGTGGGAAGCACTAGAGCGTATAGGACCTCTGATGATTGGCTCAAGGACATGGGGAGGACCTCCATGCTGGCAAGTGAGAATAAATGCAATGCCTCAATACCTACGGTCTGTGGCAGAGGTAGTGACCCCGTACCCAGTGTAGTGGGTGTGGGAGGGACCCCCATAAAGAGTGTTGCTATCATAGGGAAGATCATCAAATAGACTAATGGTTTCACTGGTCAGACCTCCATGTCGATGGTGGAAATAGGGAGGACCCATGCCTTCCATAGTAACGGTACAGAGTAGGCCTCCACACTAGGTGTTATTGCTGTGGATTGGTCCGCAGTAGCCATCGCCTATGCCGGAGACTAGGAGAGTCAACCCAGACTGCCCGTGGGGAGGTTGTGGCCATGATCTAGGTAGGGCGTATAGCTGCCCCTACTCAAGGCATGTCGTGAGTTGTTGATATGGGTCAGTGATGGCTAGGGCCATAGTATTCACCGATATTGACTCCCCAGGGCAGGATCCCCCTTCCCTTTGCGCATGAAGTTGGCATTGGGTCAGAAGAATTGGAACCGATGGTTCAGGCACATAGCTTACCTTCTTCTTAGCATTTGGGGCCGGGCGGCAATGCTGACGCAGCCTGGTTAGAGCCCTCACCATGGGCCCTTGAAGTGGGGATTTGATTGGGAAAACCCGGACTACCCCTACCTCGTCAGCACATGGGAGGGAGTTGTCATGGCATTCCGGGAACAGGTTACCGAAACTATTAAATCTTGGGATGTCCCCTTCCTCCTCATACCTGCGTTCAAGGTCATTAATTACCCTTCACTAGATAATTTCTGATGGGTAGAGTTGTCGTGGATGCCTAGTAGTCGTGGCGGTCGAAGCAGTCATGGAAGAGGCAGAAACGCGGGTGGTAGCCACGTCGATATTGCCTCTACCCTTATGCTAGTGGGTTGGTGATCAGGCTCCGGACGCAAAAACCTGGTTCCTGAAAGCAGGGAGATTAACTCATTATTACTACAAGGAAAAGAAATCGACAACCAGTTCCCCAGCATCATTCCGTCTTCCCTGGCCGGTAAGAGGGATCCACGCTAACAATGTCGTAGAATGGAATGCACAATTTCCTGACTGTCCCAATGTCTGGCAAGTTTCACGCCAGACCCGTTGTTTTCTTGGTGGGGCCTGGTGCTAGATGATGAGGTTTGATGATAATATAATACATTGGTGACTCAAAAAATTACTTGTCTCTATATAGAGGAGAATCCATTCACATCGGTTTCACCATTTCTATTTCCGATCCTTTCACCGGGGTGCGCACATCCGTTAGGCATAGGACGCGCAGCTGTTGCCCCGTATTCCAGCTTTCCATAGGAAGGCAGCTTCCGTTTCTTATTCCGGGACATCTACTCCTTGATCAAAACGGGATAATGGTATGTCATTTCCTCCTTCCATGGATTCCTCCTCAAGGTTCGTCACCTAGTCTGGGTCTCCCTCATTGATTTAAGACGTGTTTGTGACACTCTTCCCAGTGCCATAACTTCATGGACAAAATTTAATTACGCTGCTTCTATCAGGATGCTCCAAGGGGTCCGGCCAGGGTAGCAAACTTCGGTTAGGAGAGTAGTCACATTGGGCACCAATGTCGTGTGTTGACGATGGGGGATTGGAATTTCTATCTTTATTCCTTATTATAGGTCTTCTCGAGGGCTCAGAAGCCTGAGGCATCCCACATCAAACGCAGGGAATCATATTCCATTGGCATGTTTTTGAGGTTTTCATCAGATTCCCATGTTTAACACAACATATGCCGCAAGTTAACGTCTACTGGAGATGGATCAGACTGATCGGAACACTGGATAGAGTGGATCAGATGGGCGCAACCCCGGGAGGGGACACTGAGGTTGGGGTTGACACGTGGGTGGATTCCCGGATGCTGTGGAGGGGATTGAGGTGGCATGATCTCACTGGGATGTGGCGGCCTGGGTAAGAATTATGATGGATGATGGTTTTGGGCTTGAACCTCGAAGAGACTTCCTACATATCCATGTGGCTGGGAATCAAAGTTCGTATAGTTCAATGGGATGATGGGACACCTAAGGAGGTGACCTGCGAGAATGGACACATGGATGGGACGCAGAAGAAGTGGAACATCTAGGTTGGGGCATGATCTTCTCAAGACACATAGGATTGAAGGAGAGATTAGGATGAGACATGGGCGATGGGATTGAACCTCGTAGAGGAATTCTACTTATCCCCATGGTGTAGAATCAAATACCACGTAGTTCAAATGGAGAATAATGTTTAACATCATACGGGACGGGGGTGAACTAATGATGGTTGGAATGACCGGTTGGTGGGATTGATCCTCGTGGAGGCTTCCTATGTAACATGCCTTGACATGGATCAACATTTCAGTAGTTTGGGATGGAATGGGTCTTACACTCGGAGGCGGCCCAAGGTGGTGGGGCTTGAACCTCTTGGAGGCTTCCTACGTACCATGCCTTGATATGGATCAATGTACCCATAGTTCGGGATGGATTGGGGATTACACTATAAGGCGGCCCTAGGCGGTGGATTGGGGCTTACACTCTGAGGGGGCCCAAGGTGGTTGATTGGGGCTTACACTCTTATGTGGCCCAAGGTTTTTGGGGGAAATGATTTGAATGGGGTTGGAATGAACAATGGGTGATGGGCATGAACCTCGGGGAGGCTTCCTACGTACCATTCCTTGACATGGATCAAAGTCCCCGTAGTTCGGGTATACATTTTAACGTCACGAGGGATGATATTTGGGGCTTACGCTGTGGGGAGGCCCAAGGTGGGAATGTTCGGTGCTTGCTCTATGCTCACATGAGTCATGCTTGGTGTGAGAAACACGAGGTAGCAGAGACCCGACGATCACGTCCTGAAAGGTGAGTCCGTGGGATGTGGAGTGGGGCTTACACATGGTGTGGTCTAAAGAGGAAATAGGTGCTTACGCATGGTTAGCAGCCCAAGAAGCTGGGGCATACTCCATGATGGAGGACTGATGGTGATAAAGCCCTGTGGGAGAGGGAAAGGGTGACAAAAACTCATGTCTGCATCACCCCTCTTGGTCCTTGGCATCAAGGATGTGAGGAGGAGAAGGGATGATACCTCCTGCAAGAAAGGATTGGGGCTTACACCAAGGTGGATACCCTCTCCCATAAAAAAATGCCACTCCAATAATGAGGATATCATCCCATCTGAAGGGTGATCTCATCCCCGTGGAGATGAGTGGGCATGGAGAATGTCCAAGGTGGGGGAACCAACGTGCGAGGCACGGGGTAAGACAACATTTTAAAATCATGTGCTGGGGGAAATGGTTCATGGTAGTTTAACGTCATGAAACTTGGATGAAGTGGGTTTTCATCACACCACTAGGGCTTACATAACCGGTACCTTCTACCCCTTGAGGGAGGAAAGGAAACTGCAACACCTTAGAAAGGGGGTGTCTTTGGGAGAACCATCAAGGAGTCCATGTAAGCGTGGTTATGCGAAGAAGAAATATCCTTGAGTGTGCCTACGTGAAGAAGCATGAGGCAATGCAATGTAACAAGCGGTATTTTCTAAAGGACATTACTGTTACTTCGTACGAGCCTAGAAGGTCGCACTGGAAAACGGTGCATGATGTGGATGCCCGGGGCATGGCCGGTGAAGGGCATCCATAAGGAGGAAATTAGGGTCCCATGTAAAGAGGTGCCCGAGGAACACTGAGTGGGGGGTCCCATGGAATTTCATGCAACCTTTGAGGATTTCGCGCAAAGTAATAGGCCTCCATGAAAAACACCAGCCTGGTGTGAAATCGGTGATGCTTGCACATAATTGAGGCCGAGGTTTTGTGCACAAGGAATATGAATTGCATGAAAATGGGAGAGGATGTGTGCAAAGACAGGGGTGCGTGCAATTTGGAGGGATTGGTGCAATTGGAAGGGTGAACGCGCAATGAAAGGACTTGCGAAAAATTGGTCGACCTTCGAGAAATGGAAGAATTTCTCGCACGGGGCGGACCCTGAAGGGATTGGAATTCAATCTATTCCATGGGGATCTAACACGAAGGTGGACCCCAGGGAGACTTGGTGCGAAAAGAACCATACCAGAATATCATCTTCATGCGCGCAAAAAGCTGATTTCACGCACGAGATTCGGTTTAGATTCTTCAGCCCCGAAATGGAAGGGGGAAGCATTTTATTTATAGGCGCCCAGGGGCGTGAAATAGAGGTCAGCATGAAATAATTGCACAATAGACGCGGCAATGCGAAATTTCAACCACACGGGGCGCAAGCGTGAAATTATTTCATGCCAGCACTGAGGACTCTTCTCGAATCATGCAATTTTCTACGCGAGACACATTTTTTCACGTGCTTCACTATTTTTTTCGTGTAACACAACTGGTCCCCTCAGAACGGGTCTCCGGGTCCAAATATGACCTTCCTTTTTCATTTCGAAATACTCTTCAACAGTAAATCACTTTTTGGCATCTATAGTGACAAATTAAAATAAATTATATAATGAGAAATTGAGAAAGGTCATAAAAAAATTACCAATGTAAATAATACTCTAACACAGATGCTTGGTAAATATGTACCTCATACGTATACTACTGGTATTGGATTCCAACCCATACTGAGGACCATAGGTAAAAATGAGTTCATAAAAAAATATGGAAAAAAATCATATCCAGAACAGAAAAATATTTTACTTATTTCACCAGGAAGTCATTTAATTCTTCTAGTTTTTCAGGACCAAACAAATATTACATTTCAATACATTAAAAACTGTGAATAGGAAACCCATGAAGCAAGTATGGGTTCCCAAATCTATTATTAAAAATGTTACTAGACCCGAAAAAACTAGGTACCAGAATCATATTTGGTTAATTCATTTATAGGAAAGCAGTTTAGAGAGCTCCTATAGAAGACCACGGTACTTGGAAAGTGGATGTTCAAGATACATGATAGTATATTACTCATGATTCAACAATCTGAAAAATATTTATGGAGGACATGTAACGTTTTGTGAAAATGATAAAGAAAAATAATCGGCCTTGGACAAATTGGAAACTCTTACCTAGTTGTAAATTCTAAAGTACATTTTTGATGGATTAATATATAATATTGTCAGTATTTCAAAATTATGTAATGACGGATTCCATGTTAAATTTAAAAAACATGCTTGTAATGTTTTTATTTCTAAATATTTATTAGTATTTTCTGCTATTATAATGAAAATTATTATACTGTTAACATTGATTTATTAGTTTAACAAAATGTTTTTTTGGGTGTCTTTCACAAAGTGTCTTGGAATTTAAATACAATATAATGACATTGTAACGTACACTCTCATAGAAAGTATAGTAGAAAATTTTTATTTAATTATCTATCTGTAAATGAGTTTTGAAATGTGAAATTAAATACCCCTTGTCCAAATGGTAATCATCACAAAATCACATTCAAACAAAAGAAAAAATATTCAAATTCTTAACCACTCAAGTGAGATCTCGAGATTTTTTTGGACCATCTAGTGTTTCATATCTTAATGGGATACACTAGGTCTATGTTCTTGTAGATGACTATTCTAGGTATAGATGGACATTTTTCATAGCTCATAAAAGTGAATATTTTTTTCCACAAAGTATGCTATGAAATTATGGAAAACAAGTAGTCTTAGAATTAAATTGCTATGAAGTGACCATGGCTATGAGTTGAAAAATGATGATATCGAAATTTTTGTATAAAAAAATGGATATTATCATAACTTCTCTACCCCTATGAAACCTCAAGAAAATGGAGTTATTGAAAGAATAAATTGAGCCTTACATGAAATATAAATAACCATTTTTATTTAATATGACTTACCTATCTACATTTGGGATGATGTTAGGAATACATCATGTTATATTATTAATCGAGTCTCAATTAGAAAAATTCTTAAGAAAATTCATATTATTTGTGGCGAAATAGGAAACCAAAAGTCAATTAATTCAATGTTTTTGGTTGAAATTTTTATATTAATAATAATAAGGAAAATCATTACAAATTTTAATCCAAAATTTACGAGGAAATTTTCTTTGGTTACAAAATAACTATCAAAGAAAATAGGCTTTTTAATAAAATAAATAAATGTTTTTAAGAATCAATAAATGTCATATTTTATAAAACATATCCACATGAATCTATGGCCTCCCTATAAAACCATGAGGATGATGTGTCAAATCTTGACATAAATGAATTATCTTTTGACCATACAATCAACCGTTCTGCAGAATCGTCAAGTTCTTAAAATTCCCCAAAATCTATCCATAATGAACATAAAACTATTTAAGAACCTGACATCTCATTGTCTTCTATTTATAGATATGTTAAAACCCCTTAATAAACATCCTTTGGATTCTATTTTTGGTGACGTACACAAAGGAAATCAGACTAGATATACTCTAATAAATCATGTTGAACATCAATATATTTTGTCATAGCATGATCCTAAAAGAATCAATGATGAAATCAATGATACATTTTGGGTGATGTCTATGAAATAATAATTAAATCAATCTGAAATAAATAATTTTTAGAACTATAGTGGATATACCTAGAGACATATTGACCATATTCACTAAGTGAGTGTTTATAAATAATGTAGATGAAACTTCTAATTTTGTATGGAAAACATCCGGATTTATTGCACTAGGATATAGTCATGACTAAGGGATTGACTATAAGAAAAAGTTTGCACCGGTTTCTATAAATGAACACAATAGAATCATTTATTTATATACATCGCATTTAAATTACAAACTATATCAAATTTATGGTAATAGTAAATTATTAAATGGGTATATATTTGAGGATGTTTTTATGAACAACCCAGTATTTTTACAAACCGTCATTTTCCAAATAATATTTTTAAATTAAAAAATGTATTATATGGTGTAAAACAAGTTCAAGGATAATTTATTGATAGTCTATATAGTTTTATTATTTATAAAGGTTTTAGAAAATGGTTTTTTTCCATCTATATTTATAAAAAAATTTCTAAATATGTTTTATTTGTCCAAATATATGTTGATGATATTTTTTATGGATCTTCTAAAAATTATTTATTTGTGGTTTTATCAAAGCTGAAGAAAAAATAATTTTAAAATAGTTTTATTATTGACATAAAGTTCATTCTTGGATTTCGATTCATTAAAAATAAATAAGCTATAATTTTTAATCAAATTAAAAATATTGTAGATCATCTAAAACGTTTTGGTTTGTCTAGTAATAGTAGTAGTGAAACTATAATGAGTACCACTTAAAATATGGATCTTTTTGAGAATGATAAATATTTTAATCAATCCACATATAGATTAATGTATTGGAGTTTACTCAATTTAACTACAATCATGTCGAATAAAATGTTTAGTGTGTGTATGTGTGCTCATTTTCAGGAAAATATTAAATAATCACATCTACATGTTCATAAAATAATTTTAAACTACGTCATATAGTCTAGCAATTTAGGGTTGTCATATATTATAGGATAATCATTTGACTTAGTTGTCTATTAAGATGATGATGATGTGGTTTTATATTAAATGAGAAAATGCACCTCTAAAACATGTCACTTTTTTTCCATGTCAATAGTGTCATGGTGTATTAAAAGGAAAAATTTAGTTGCATTATCGACTACTGAATATAAATACATAGCTTCTGGTAGTTTTTGTGCTCCAATTTTGAGGATGAAAAAAACTTTGATAGATTATAGATATCAATATAGACATGTCCCAAAAAATTGTGATAACACAAGTTCTATTAACATTTATAAGAAACATGTTTCTCATTTAAGAAAAAATAATCTTCATTTATGAAATCACTTTTTTGAGAGATCATTATAAAAGGATAGTATTACACATGAACTCATTGGTACCGAAAATCAGCTTGGTGAAATTTTCATTAAGACATTAATTTCTGAATGAATGAGTTACATCATAAAAGAATTATGATTGACCATCCTTGAGTGACTAGTATACTATCTAACAGTTACTATCTCATCTTTTACTATCCCTCACTTTTATATTTCATAGTTATTGAATCATCCTATTATCTATGTTACTATCTCACATGTATTGTCCCTCATGTTTGTTATCTCTGTAGTTATGGAAACACTATTTAGAGTCACATATCAATGTTGACACTGTGACTGCCTATACTAGTCCCTCCAAAATGAATATTTTAAAATACTTTATCATATCATTTTATTGATTAATTTAATTCTTTTATACCATGTTTTTGTGTTTTGAGACCTTTTAACTCACTATATGATAATAACACATGTTTTCCCTTCTCTCTTCACATGTACTCTCAACTCCTAAAGCCAATCTATTTTCTCTCTAAATACACTTATTCCTTGAACCTGTGTTGAATGCCCAAGATGATGCTTAAATATTCATTACCTCCTAGAATACAATGGTATTCAATGAAACAAAAAATCTATTAATTACCATACCCTTAAAATAGCTAACTGTAGGCCTTGATGATCTAACAGTCATGCCAGAAAAATAAATCTATACGAAGTGGAACCTATCAAATAATTTTAATATTCTCAATCTATTTTAATAAAATGGATGGTTATAGGTGTTTATAAAGGATAAAAGACCTATATATACAATTTTAGTTTTAGAATTTTATAATTATGTTCAGTTATCTTTCAACTAAGGAGATTATTTTGGGGTTATAAGCGGGGTGAATGCACAAAGATTCTCCTTTTCATCCATTTTTTCAGCTTCCTTCTTAGTAATACCACATGATGTTATTTTTGAAGACTATAAAAGAGGTCCTCCTCACCCAAGTGAAATATTTAGTTAATAAAAGGCCTTGGATGAGTTGACTGGAATGAAAATGAAAATAAGTATTATTATTGTTGAACTGAATGGAGATACTAGGTTGTTGTTTTTTATTATTCAACACCTAATATGTCCATGTGAAGCAGATTATTCTACTCTCAAGTATCAAGATTTTTATGATACATATTCTGATGAATGGTCCCAAGATTATCCAATGAAAATATATTATCCTTCAAATATGTGACATGATCAAAAAAAATCTAATTCCATATCCTTATTGTATAAATGATTCATATCTGTTATTCTACTAGGAAAAAGTGTAGTTGGTGAGAATGAAAAAGTGGTTGAGGATTTTTAATTTTTCATATCTAAGGATACTTGAATATGTATGAAAATATGTTTCAATCTATTGATAAAATCTTGGGTTGAAGACAATGGAAATGATGTATGAGGATTTTAGTCATGTTGAGAATCCTTCAAGGCCTTATATTGTCACTGACCCTATTTTAGATTCTGATGATCTTTAATAATAATTATATGATAGAATAGATGATGATAGAACTAAAGGTGAAAAATATGCTGATGAATGTGAATAAATTATGGATGAATCTCATAAACATCAGGATTTTCTCTCAAGAGAATCTTCACTCACTTAAAGTGGTAAGGATGCCAAAAAATAAAGTGAATGTGTTCCTAAAAGTCATTATGTAGAAGAAGAAGAAGAAAATGATTTTGGGTAGGATCATTCTACTACTGTGAAACAGAGATAAGATGAATATAAAAAAACAAAATTGATTTTATCTATTTACTAAATAATAGATAATTATTTTCAATTTGATAGGGATGTGGATGAATCTAATAAAGAAGAGGGTGTATAAACTTGTCAATATATTGAGTCTCTTAGTCTCCCAAAATAAAAATCTATTGTGGGGTATTAAAACCACATCATTGAAAGGATTGATGTTTAAAATACTATTGACTCATGTTCTGTGTACACCAAGTATAAGATTCCAATTTTTTCTGATATTGATAAGTCTTAACAAATTTTATTTCAAGGAATAAATCCATCATCTATGTTTTAGCTAAAACCAGTCTCTAATGGTATGTATGCAAAGGAACCAAAACCTATTTCAGTTCCTACTCCAAAACCTGCTCAAGAAAATCCTAGATATGTACGTTGTGATGAATTGAAAGAGTTTAAGGACAATTAGTTGTTTTATTTTTGAAAAGTCTATTCAGTATGGTTGTGAAATCATTACATATTGTATCATGTTTTTTATATTGTATCTATATGATTAGTGAAAAACCATAGTTTCTCATTTTTTATCTCCTTTGAGACCTGACCAGATTCCTTTCACTCATCCTTCTACTTCATCTTCTTTTTAACCGAAAACCATGCCTGTCTCTCAGGCTCTAAGCTAGATCAAACCAATTATTATTGAACAACCTCTTCCTTAGTCTTCTACCCAACCAACCCTTGATCCTTCTATCAATGAATTAGTTCCACTACTTTCCCTTACTACATCTTCTCCCACCTCAAATTCTATGCCAATTTTGTTTACTAATTATGTATCTAATAAGGATAATGTGAATGGTGTTGACTCTAAAGATATGTTAAATCTAATTATTTATATAGATTTCTTGTATTTTCTTTTTGTGATGGTACATAAACTCTATTCATTGAAGGAAAAGTGCCTTATCTTTTATTTTCTTGTTGGATTTATTTAATTCTTGTTTTCATACTCTCTTATTGATAATCATAAATGGGGAAGAAATAAATTAGGACCGGATTTTATGAATTTATTATAAATGAAATTATATGGGATAAGAAATTAATTTATGATATTTTCACTTATACTCTCAAATACCTTAATATGAAAAGCATATGTATGGATTGTAAATTCCACGATTTGTGATCATAAAAAGGGCTATATTGTTATAATCATATGGTTTTAATGATAAAAAATCATGTAAATAATTTAAGTAGTGTTTAAATATAATATATCATGATTACTCTTGTTCTAATATGTTTTATTATGGTTATGGAAAACCCTAAACCATTATATGAGTATTATATCTTCAGACAGTGGGAAGACATTTCACTAAGTATGAGAAAACATTTATGTTATCAAACTATCTCACCATTTAGTCTGTAAATCGGAAGAGTTTGTGACACCATTTTAATAACATCAGTTCTATTACAATGTAACAAGACATTGTTTTGAATTTTGACAATGTAATAGACATTGTTACCAGGAACCATAATCGTACAACTTGTTCCATAATTCACAAAGAACCAAACACCATAATCAATGTTGGAACCAAAGAACGCATCCTCAAGATGTTTTGAATGCATGCATACATTATTATAGAAAATAACCCATTTCTCGAGCATCTTTTTGATAGGTCGTAGAGCCCAAATGGAGTTACGAATCAAGAGTTTTGGAAATTCAAATTTGGAATGGAAAAATGGTTCGTGGATCCCATTTGCGGATCTACCTCCACGATCATGTAGCAGAAGAAAATAACCGGATCCTCCGTGAGCGCTATAAATGTCATGAAAGAAGCCATAACGAGTCTACGGAACATCACCAGGACATCTGCGAGCACCATAAAGGCCATGAAGGTAGCCTCCGATATTACGAGATACTTGAGGGAAATCCCTACCATTGTGAAGTGTTGTAACACCACTAAATGATAAAGGGTTAAATGACTAAATGATATGCCTCATGTCAACAAGGAACACCTTCTTTTTCGGGAACCTACCTAATTAGAACTCCACAGTTAAGTGTGCTTGGCCTGCAGTAGTGATCAGGATGGGTGACCTCCCGAGAAGATTTTCAGGGTGTGTGTGAGTGAGGACAAAACACACTGGAAAAGACATGTGTTTTCTTGGGGGACTGTCATTAGCCAGATGACCCGTTCGGTGGACCCCCGGGTGGGACCCACGTGTCTGTGGGGGCAACTGGTGGTACCTGGTAGGCCAGGACCTGACGACCATGTTAAAGAGGGGTGTCTGTGCTATCCCCGGGTCCTAGTGGTCACATTTGGTATCAGAGGTGGTACCCAGACTTAAGTGCAGTGCACTACCTAGGTTGATATATAGGCCCCACAACAAGGATGTTGTGCTCTAAGGGGGGGGGGGGGTTGATTGTAACACCCCAAATTATAAAGGGTTAAATGACTAAATGATATTCCTCATATCAATAAGGTGAACCTTCCTTTTCAGGAGCCTACCTAGTTAGAACTCCGCAGTTCAGCTTGCATGGCCTGGAGTAGTGATAAAAAAGGGTGACCTCCTGGGAATTTTCTCAGGGTGTGTGTGAGTGAGGAAAAACATACTGGAAAGGACATGTGTTGGCCTGTGGGGACTTTTATTAGTCAGATGACCCGTTCTATGGACCCTGGGGTAGGGCCCACGTGTTTGTGGGGAAACTGGTCATACCGAGTAGGGGGGTGATTGTAACACCCCTAAATGATAAAGGGTTAAATGACTAAATGATATTCCTCATGTCAACAAGGTGCACCATCCTTTTCGAGATCCTACCTAGTTAGAACTCCACAGTTAAGCGTGCATAGCCTGGAGTAGTGATCAGAAAGGGTGACCTCCTAGGAAGTTTCTCAGGGTGTGTGTGAGTGGGGACAAAACACACTAGAAAGGACATTTGTTGGCCTGTGGGGACTTTCATTAGTCAGATGACCAATTCGGTGGACCATACGGTGGGCCCCACGTGTCTGTGGGGCAACTGGTGGCACCTGGTAGGCCAGGACCAGATAGCCATGTTAAGGCGGGGTGTATGTGCTGTCCATAGGGCCTAGTGGTCATAAGCGTGATTTCCTTCGGGGCTATATTTTCTCTTTGAGGCGCACCTTTATTTTTTTTTGAAGAGCTTGGAAAACCTCAATCACTGATAAATATCTAGCTAACTCCCTTTATAAGTACAATTACACCACCCCATAGGTGTTAGATCTCCCCTTTTTTGGTGATCTCAAGAACCGTCAATTGATGCCCTTCGCAAAGGGATTTTTCCTTTGTGAAGGAGGGACCTCCTTCAGGTTGCTCGATGCTCCATGAAGCCCCTTTTCTCTGCAAGACACTGCACTCTATGAAAGAACATTCTCCATGATACCCTATTTTCTATGAATCCTTTTACTTAACGAGACACTGAGCTCTGTGAATCCCTTTTCTCCATGAGGCCTGGAGTTCTGAGAAAACCCATCCCCCTTTGAGAACATGTGCTCCGTGAGGCCCCATGATCAACGAGACCCTGAACTCCATGAAGATAGATGCTCTTTGAGACCCTGATGTCCATGAATCCACTCAATGAATACTTATCATTCACAAAGATCCTACCTTCAAACCCACGATTCCATACTGTGAGGGGCTATGCTCCCGCACCCCCACTCCAGATCAGTATTGGGCTGTATTCACATCCCATCCTTCATTTACTCTAATAAAAATGGAGATTCACACTAAAACCTTTTCAGGCTAGGATGTCAGAATTTACCACTGTTCCCTTATGCACATCCACCATTCGCCTATGGAATACCGTGATTTGAGCTACTCATATACTCTCCATGAAACACCTTCAGTCGATATATTCTTCTTTGTTCGTTTCCCATGTCATGAGTTGAGATTCTCATCATCAATTACCTAATTACCTTGGGTTGAACCATTTCTCATGCAACTCACCCAAACCCAATCATCATAAATCTATGCTAGGTTGAACTTGAAAGTTACACTCTTGAAAAATCCCAAACACCGTCCATTGTTAGGAGAGTTATTCCTAATAGTCCTCAATACATGACATTAAACAGTATCCTTCTCTATCATTCAATGATTGGATTCCTCATGTCACCAACATGAGATGACTTATAATCTAATAATAAGATGCCAATAGTCATGTCTACATTACATTAAATTTTTGTACACCCTATATGAAAAATGTTGGATTCCACTTGTTTCGAATAAGAGAAGCCTTATTCTCCATGAAAAAGATTCCAATAGTCTTATCTAAGTGATTTTAATTTGTATTACACCCTGTTTGAAAAATATATGATGCCTATTATTCCAAATATGAAATTCCATATGCTCTATGAATAAGCTTCTAATAGTCCTATCTATATGAAATTAAATTATAGTGCACCATATATGAAAAAAATTGGATACCTCTTGCTCAAAACAGAAGATGCCATATGTGAAAAGAATAAGATTCCAATAGTCCCCACTACATGTCTTTAAAATATCGCATTCCCAATCATTCAATAATAAAACCCCCCTTGTTAAATATAAGAGATGGATTATGTGAAATGCATAAGATACTTCATTCCATGATTATAGTGGAAAAGCTTTAAGATCATTTGAAAATGTTATAGCATTCCATCACTCCACGTCAGGCATCACATGTCCTTCATATTGATCATCATCATCATTAATGTTTGAAGGGTCCTCCTAACAGCCTGGTCCCATGACGCATTTTCTCAAGTACCTTTCTGGGCCAATGCCCTGGAAGACTTTGGAAAACACGTCGAGTCAGTTTCTGTGTTTTGAACACGGTCAACTGCGAACCCTCATTTATTTTCTTCATTTCATTCTAATGTCAAATGGATTCTATGTTTCAAACATGGTAAAAATTTATCTTCCATCATCACACCACCCGAACCACATTCTGAATTTAAGGCATGTCATTCAATCTATTCACCTCCCATTTTTTAGACAGATTCTAATGCCATTTACGTTATATTGATATCATACTAGTGCATAAGTGGATGCCTCAATTATATTATTCATCCCACCGGTGTTTTGGGATACCCTCATGACCATACATGAGGAAGATATTACGGGATGGATCCACATGTAATTCTCATCGACTATTTCTACTTCGTAGCGACACCCGTGAAACTTCCATGCATAAGCCTCTTTGACCATTGTTTCTTTTTTTCTGCACCAGAGAAACATCCATGCATAATACCAATTAATAATTTTTAATTATTAGTACCATATGGGATGAATCCTTGCATAATACCCATTCACCACCTTTTGTGGAAGCACCTTTGCACCAAGATTGTTAGGTTTGTAATTTCCTCTTGTATCTCACTCCAAGCATGGCTCATATGAGTATAGAGTAAAACAGTGACCATGAAATCTACATTGGGAAGCCATAGTGTGTAAACCCCCATACCTCCTTCAGAAATACCCGTACTTTTATCAAATCCCTATCCAAGAAATTTATATAGTAATCCACCCTAAGTTTCAAGCCCATCACCCATCTGTCCCAACCACATCATGTCAGTTCATCCACATCCTACTTGAGGATAAACTGTATAACCCATTTCATCCACCAGGACACTAAAATCTATAATTTTAAACTATGCGGGTTTCATCCCTTTTTCCTAAACATGGTACATAGGAGGCCTCCCTATGTTTCAACCATATTCAACAGTAAGCTTTTGTAAATGCCGTCCAACGATAATTTGTTGTAGTCTCTAGCAAGCAGAAAGACATTGTGAATACTAATAAAAAATAATCCATTGTAGTCCCCTTTTTTGAGACCCACATCTCTAGTCCACCCTCCGAACATCAGACCAACTCGAGCCACTAACCACTTATAAGCCCCACCATTTTATCTGGTCACTTTCGTCTGCGCACACCATGATTACATGCAACATACCAAACTACTTGGACTTTTATTCCTTGAAACGAGGATACGTAAGAAGCATCCCCAAGGATGAATCCCATCATTCATATCTCATCCTGGTTTATCCCTTGAGCCTCTGTGTTCTAGGAAGATCATTCCCCATTATGGAGGTTTTACTTCTTCTAGGTTCCATCATTGCGTCCATTTCCACATTCCTCCTCCTCAAGTGTCCCATTTCCCCACCAAACAACGCGGACATTAAATCCCCTCAATGAGGGTATGTAAGAATCCCATATGGGGTAAAAGAAAAACTCTATTGTCACCTTCCCAATTGTTCAATCACATTCTACATCCATTACACTCAACCATTCATCATATATCCTAGATTTACCCAGGCCTCTACATCCCAGTGGCATCATTCTATTTATTTAGGAAGATAACCATGCAAAATCCGCACACAATCCATAATCATCCAACTAAGAGTGAACCTATATCTATGGGAAGCTAACCACTCGTAAGCCCAAACACTTCTTTAGGTTATTTTCCTTTATGTACACCGTGATTCCATGTATCTTCCATCTAACTACATGGGTTTTGATCCCTGTCATGTACACAGGATTCGCAGGAAACCTCCATAAGTCTTAATCCCATCCAATGGTAAACCATTGTAATCCCTATTCTGGGTGAACTACCCATGATTATCCCTCAGTGGTGTCTATATTAGTCCTCAGAGTGTGACATCATCCCATTTTGAGACACACCAACCTGGGTCTGCTCTCATTGGGTATTCATACCTATCCATCTAGTGTTCCCATTATCGAGTGCACTCTCCCTGATCTTCCCTCATTGATGTTTATATAATCCTTCCTAGTGTGATATAATCCCTATATTGGACACACCATCAAAAATATGTCCTCATTAGGCATTCAGATCCATCCATCAAGTAAAACTTCTGGGTTCTTTTTCCTAGGGATTTACCAGTTTGTTATGCCTTAGTTGGATGTTCGGATCACTCTCATATTGTCTCTGCAAGATGTTAAAATCATGGCTTAACTCGTGGTAAACATGATATTCTTGAGGAAAACCTTGAAATACATGGCTTTTGTGTAACCATCATTGAAATAGGCTAAAATCACGACATACCATGTGTTAAAAAAGATAAGCTGAGGAAACACATATAGACATGCCTCTAGAAAAGATACTATGCAACTGATGTGGGATGCAAGGGGTTCTTATACCTAGAGAAGCCCTCATATGAGGAATAATATAGGATCCCCATTTTCCATGAATCCGGAGATTCCACAAAATGCCTGATGGTGTCATCTACCTCAAACAATGTTTGATTCCATGTCAATACCCCTTATAATATCCATATAGAATTAGTTTAGTAAACCAAAGTCAAATAATATATGGCACCAAGAATGAGATTCATGAACAAAATAATTAATATTTAATGGAGACCCGGTCTAGGAGATATGTTCTATGGATGAATCCATGGAAGGAGGAACTAACTTCCTATCATCTAGTTTCGATCAAGGAGCAACAGTAAATGAATAAGTGATGGATGCCACCGGCCATTGGAAAGAGGGAATGTCTGGAAACAACATATTGCATCCTCGAAAGATGGGTGCATGCCCTAGAGAAATCATTGGAAACAACAGTGCTACCAGTTGTAGATTTTTAAAGAAACATACATCGTTACCATGATACCAGTTCTATATTTTTTAAAGAACCAGACATTGTAAGTGTGATACCATTTCAAGAATTCATAAAATACTTAACACAATTTTCATGATACATTTTCTAAGGCCTTCCAACTAGAAACCATAATAAGATGCATTCCTAAGTTACCACTTCTGTCTCACCATCAACTACGATATTTTTCCTTATAAAACAATTTTTTTGACTTTTTAATTAAATTTAAATGTTGGTTCTAATGGTCATAATTGTGTCATTTATGAACACTAAAATAATTAATGAACTTTTGTAGACATGAAACCTAATTGTACAAGGTATGAGGTGTAGATATTATGCTTCTTGTCATCCATAACACAAACACCAGAAGATAAAATACGTGGTTGCACACAAGTTGGAAAAAAATCCTTGAAGTGTAGAGATTGAAACTGATTTTAGAGTAAACATACATGAATGAAATCATACTCATATAAACAAACAATTATCTATCATTTCTTTATTGATATATTACTATATATCTATGCTTAGAATACCCTTATAGCAATAATACAATGAAAAGAAGAATCACAATTCGCTGAACTAGAAACCAGTGTAGGAACTCATGAAACTCTATTTTTGTGTCTATATTCAGAAGAGGAACCAAAAATAAAACATACTACATTCATGTATCTCAAAGTGGAATAGAAATACACTCATATAATTCTTAACCCCATCATATTATATTATGTTGTGTTTTTTATTGTTTTATTACTCTTTATTGTAGTGTTTGTGTATTAATTTAAAATACACATTGTTTCCAAAAATGAATTGGAGGATACAAGATATCCTAGAAAAATTATATTATTACACCATTAATCAAACATATATAACTGTGGAAGAGGTCCTATGTGACTTGGCTGTTTTTTTTAATGTAGAACTGTGGAAGAGGTCAATTGACCATGACAGTCTTGTGTATTGTTCTATAAAACCCAATATAGGGTGTTGATCAAGGCTTTATATATATTTTTCTTGGTGATTGGTGATCACCAAGTGTAGTGTATTAGGACTCAGTTTGAGACTAAAATTCTTCTTTTATATTCTATGTTTTTTAATTTAGGTTTTCACTATTTTAATTCATATTTTAGAAAACTATGTTTCACATTGATAGGTAGTATTGGATTGTATTTATAACTTCATTGATTAAGTGGATTAGTTTCGAAAGTTATATAAATATTTCATATTTTTTTAATTGAGAAATAATCAATCTTTTGAGAAACTATTTGTTCAACCAAACTATTATAAATTAATGACTTTGATTTACTGTAATTTTATGTCATTTAAATTATGAGACCTTTAAATTAAATTTTAAGTGAAATTTTTATAATAAATCAATTCAACCCCCTCGTGAGTGTCCTCCTACGACCAACAATTTCCATCACTGGATCCAAATTTATTCGTTATCTAAAGACTATATTTTAATGGTATCCTGGATCTTGTTTTATTTTGAATGTGAGTTTCGTCCAATTATGATAGATCAGGCATGAGGGATGGATGGTTCTATTATTTAAAAACATATAATATGGTAAAATACCTCTAACAATTTAAATATTTCATTTCATCAGGTCAATAATAACAACATCATACAGAGAGAATCATTCCTCAAGTGTGGGATTCATAAAATCATTTGGAAATAGGTGATATTTTTCACACATTTATGGATTTATCTAATTTATTCCAAATTTGGAGGTGGAAACAAACATTGGATAGATCACCCATGTTTATAGTATAGTTTTTATTTATGGTATTCATACCATGATCTATCATTTTAGGGTTAACAATGTTTTCAATAGAAACATTATCCAATTATTATACTATAGAGGATTATTGTTTATAAGAATATATAGGGATTTTTGTGATGATTTTACTAATACATGATGTAGTGCAGGAATATCATACTAATTTAAATGGTAACTGTTTTATTCATCTGTAATGCATCCACTGTAATGTCTACAATATTATAGAGAATTATTAATATGACATGTCACAATAACTTGAATCATTTTGAGGTCTCATATATTTCTTCATGTTTTATCATAATTCTACTATGTTAATCCCAATCAAGAGAGTCCCTAAATTGTTTTTATGCATTGGACAAGAGAAATATGGTTTATGAGTTGAAGAAGGATACATAGACTTATTTTTTGATGTACATAAAGAAGTAGATAGAAGTACATCGAGAATTGTCTTTGAGGAAACATGTGCCTTGTCCCCGTTGGTTGCGGTTATTCTTATTCCATTATAATGATGAGTCAAGCTTCATTTGAAGGCCTCAATGGAGTTCTCTATTCCATAAATAACCCCATTCCTATGTATCTAGACTAACCCTATATTTCAATGCCTGTAGTTGTCGTGAATATTCACATAATATTGAAGATATTTTTACAAAAATGATGTAGGTGACAAATATATTCTAAACAATAAATATTTTATTCTATAAAAATTGATGTTAAATTAATATTATAATTCCTTAAGAATTTTCTTCATTATATTTTTTGATACATAATATAGTTTTATTTTGATTTCTCCCTCTTATCATGCCCGGTTATTATAATACTAGGGAACAGAGGATTATAGTTGAGAAATTTATTCCATATAAGTAGATCCCACTTCGATTAGCCAGATTGAAATGAAATTGCACGACATAGTTTTATCAATCTAAGTTGATTACAGAGACATGAAAAATATAGTTCCCTATGTTTTCCCTATCATTAGATATGGATTTCAGGTGTAAAATTAGAAATTAGATGACATATATTTCCCAATTATGATTTCATGCACATTGGAGTTCCCCACAACACATTCAAAATCTTGAGCTCCATATAGATAATAGAAAAAAATGTGCATATAGTTGAGAAGTTATTATTGTGAGCCAAAATGATTCTTTTAAATATTGAAAGAAATTATTTATTATATTAGATAGGGAAGAATCATACAATCATTTAGATTAATTTGATTTCTGAAATCCATTATTAAGGATGATAGATAGCTATATAGAGGAGTATACAGGGGAGAAAATATGGATATTATATTTTATTTTCAAATTTTTATCCAAATTATCATTGTTTTCTACCTTTATAATATGAGAGATTCAAAAAATTGGTCTATCCATAGTAAATTCCTCACAACCACCTTATTATGTGATCTAGGATTTGTGGAAATATCTACTATTTTTTGAATGGAAATTGATTCAAATTTAGTTTGGAAAGCGATCATTGTTGTGGGATAAAATCTTATTGTGAAAATGTATCACTTTTAATTATGAATTCATCACATTTTCATGGCATCATGTTTCCAAGATCCTCATGATTTGATGGATTAATCATAATGATTTCTATAAAAAAATATGTTCTGGTTGATGTGATGTATCAATGTTGGTTGGACCATTGTAGTTATCACCAACCCAGGGCAGAAACCATCATGGCTTATTTTTTGACCAAAGGGATGATTCCAACTGTGTATTACCTGGTGAGAAACTTTAAGGGTATAATTGAAAGGGATGAATATATTTTTTCTAATATTAAAACCATGATCTGTGATATCACAGAACAAATCAAATGAATGGTTCTCCTGGATGATTTTTGTATAGTCATAATGGATACCTTGATGGTGAATACTCTGGGAGGACATATATATATGAAGGTAGCAATTTTTAGGGGAGTACCTTCATAAACAACAATACTTATTAGAAAATGGTGATTTGGATTACTAATCATAGAAAATGGAGGCCCCCACGAACATTATCATTTTTTATACAAGGATTAACATATTTCCATTAAAAATTAAACCAACCATGGTGATATTTCTTTTTCGGTGTTCTTAATCATAAAATAAACAACACATTTGGTGGATAATGAATTTCATATATGGGGGATAACCATAATGATTACCATGTATCTGAAAAAATAATAAAAAATTGTTCGATATATTTTATAGGGATATGTTCCTTCCCTATATTAGTCTTCAACACGGGATGAAGATCATGCGATGTATTGGGAATGTGTGAATCATAATTTTTTTACCATTATCATAATATTTTTCCAATGACCCTCATAGATGGGAGTGGACATTTGTTCTTACTTATGGGAAGCCTTCATTTTATGTTGTGTAGACACTATAATTTATGTTGAATGGTTGTGTCCCCAATACCAATCTTATACTACTTCTATCATCATGTTTTGATAGGTTTGTAAATTTGTGAAGGGATAGATACCATCCCAAACATTAGAAATAGGATGTGTTGTATGACTTATATAGAATTCATGGGAATATATTCCCAATCATTTATTGGGTCTGGTATATATATATTACCATATCATTATATTCATGTCAAGATATACTAATAATAATCTTTAGGAGGGGAAGAGATGCGGGTCTACCCACTATTTCTTTATCATATGTGACATAAAAAATATTTAGATGCAACCAAAAAAGATTTGGAAGACCTGATGGTAATTAGAATAAATTAAATCCTTCTCATTGATTTTTAATGTGGTATGATTGCCTGATTTTGGAGAAAATGTAGGGATGTTGGCCCAATACATTTTTCTAGTCAATCTCTGCCCTTTGAAGTATATCCTAGTTTCTCAGGTCTGAGTGACTTGTGTAAGGGAAAATGTGGTGGAATCCTCAATAGGATTAGGGTTTTATTATGAATTTCATTGGTAGAGGTTGTTATTGGAACTATCCTTTTATAATAAATTGGGTGTTGTAGAGATTATTACTTTATCTTCCATCTCATCCACTTCGTTAAAAAAATGTGGAACTAAATATTATGTTCGGGGGATAGTCTTTCAAATTGATTTGAAATTGGAATAGGTTTCAATTGATTCTTCTTAACGACTCATCACTAGGAATAGGGTATATTACACTACATGTTATTTAGTACTTTGTATGCATACTCTAGGGACTAGATAGTACCTTCAAAATGTTATAATTGTATCAATATATTTAATACTGGTAATTAGAGATAATGAGTGGGAGTTGATGTCCTCTAGTTTAATGAGGGAATGGATCATATAATAGAATAATATTTCATTCATTATTGATGGAATGATGTCATTTTGGATTAACAAGAGTTTGGTTGGATGTGAATGTGTTTATATAACAGACAAATACAAGGGAATCCATCAAAGGAGAATCACAAATAAATTGGAAGACATGAAATTGTTTTATTTAAATGATCAATGATGCATCTATATTAAATAATTATGTATACATAAATATAAATGATTAATTTTTGGGGATGCATTTACTTTTCTTAATGATACATTCATTTTGGGTCCACCATTTTTTTAGAACTGATTTTACGGAAACTAAATATAGGTTTATTCATTGAAATGAAAATTCCCAATAGTTCCTCTATACATGATGGGTAAAATAAATACTTACAAATGGAAGGTTATCATCATGTATTTATCCAAGGATTATAGTTACTATAATTGTATGGGGAGAAGGGATTCCATGATCATCAAGCCATTTTGGATGTAATTATTTTCTACTACAAGTCTACATTTTTTATTTTAGACAAATTCATGAATCCTTCCTAAAACCCATATGTGGGACTATTATACATTATATTAATAATAAATTTATGACATGTATTGATGTAAAACATTTTTCATATGTCATAGGATTTCCATTTATTGTTCCATTATAGGATCTCTATCAATAGTATCATTTGTATATATCATAGGTTCTCCATTTTATATCATTCATCATTTTTTTATGATGGAATTAAGTCACATAGTGGGGATGTATGAAATATAATTTTCATGTATAGAGAAGGATGTTTTTTAAATGATGGGATCAAGATCAATATAAATGTTTTCTATGTATCCTTATAAAGGAAATCAAAAATCATATTATCTAGTTCCACATAATAGGACTTATCGTAACTTTTATGATTACATGACAAGAAACGACCAATGTTGTTTAAAGTCACACATGGATGAATCTTATGGAACAGTTTGTTGGAAAATTCTTATGTGGTATTACACATGAGAAACCTTTAATTTTGGATCCCATGGGGAATATGGGCTGATGAAATATGACTGATCATACCACAAATATAACTCTATAAAAATATATCTCAATGATATTATGAGCTAATGAGGAGGAGATAATAATAAATTGAATGAATATATCACATTCACTAGGTTTTTAACTTTCTAGGTGTTATAACCATGGAATTTCATTGAATATAGTGATAAATGGGGTCTACTTTGTGTTTCATATCAATTCACAGTTGAATTAATATGAAATTATTCAGGGAAAGAGAACTTATATAGAAATATGGATAATGTGTTGACGATGGAATATTTTCCTAGTGTTTTTCAAAGTTAAGGACAACAAAATTATGAGGATGGAGAAAGATACAACCCTAATGGTATCTAGGATTGAATATTCTAAATTATGGTAAATGAATGAGTTTCATGTATATTGGGTTTATCAATGGTTGAGATTCATGAAGATGGGGAGCATCATGAAAAATAATCTCCAAATGTACGACGAGATTGAGAAAATTATCAATGAATACATGGAGGTTCATGAATGTGTGATGGAATGATGGTAAATCGTTGTGACTATTAGAATGTTCATGTACGAAGTAAACTACACTGGACAATATTTAATGAAGGGGTTTTAAGAACATGTATTTGTAGGTTCATGGATTTTTTTGGGTAGTATGGAATCTATAAGAATGACTGAGCCTATAAAGAGGTGGCCACCCACACATTATTTTTTGAAGATGAGAATTGAGAAAAGGATGAATCTCTATAATTTCACTATGGTGGGGAGTTTTTTGAATCTTGAAATCTCTATGAGATTAATCATTGTGAAAATAATGGTTAACTATTAATCTATCAAAATTATTTTGAGTTATGGGAATTTAGTAATGATTGAGAGTTTCACAAGGACATAGTGTTCTAAAAAGGTTGTGATCTTCATGATGTTAGTTTATTATATGAAGGCAGTGAGCTCATGATTGTAGATTTTTCCATGCAGGTTTTATTCGTTGGAAATGAAGAGAGTTTCGTTAAAGTGTGTGTGTTCATAAAGGATTTTATCTCTTTTAAACCTTACGGAGGGTTCACATAGGATTAGAGATTCATGAGTAGTATTTTTGATCATATATATTAATTAAATAGTGATTTCAAGTGTTTCAAAATAGAATATCAATGAAATAAGAGTCTCATGATAGTGAACAACAAATAATTAAATTTCAATATACTAAACATACCTTTATATCATTATAATGAGTAATAAAACTCCAAAATCAATGAAATTGCGGGAGTCTATGAAGTTTTAATGTGGGAGATAGTTTTTAATCCACAATTTCTTATTAAGGAAGTATTCTAGTTACAATGTAATAGTGTATAATCTTTTCTATTCCACTACTAGTAATTATTATTGGATTTTTTTATGAACGAGAAAATTTTGTTGTATGGTAATTTGACAATCCCTTTGTGTTAAACAATTTAAAATTGGTCTTTGTCACACTACATTATAATTTCTTATTTTTTATGATTCGTTAAGAAATGATTATAATTTTCCTATAAATATGGTAATATGATCGATTGTTTTGAATGAAAAAAATATGACACCCTATTTCAACCCTCCACTGTCAGGGTGCTCTAGAATCCATAAAATGGTACTATGTACAAGGATAACATTTATAAGATTATCTAAAGTAATGATATTCAACATTAATTATTTGAGATTCATTCCAAATACAACTATAAAATTCATTTTTAGGATGATTCAGTTATCTATGATAAAAATTCAACATCCACCAAGACCATAGTGAATATCAAAATAAGAGGGCATAAAAATTTGAATATGTAGCTCTCATAAAAAATGATGTAATATTTAGTTCTAAAAAACTTTTTTACCATAATGATATATCATGATTGTAATGTAAACGGTATATGTATTAGGTTTCCACAAAATTAAAGTAGAACCTTTGTACCTTCTATAATTTCAAATATCCATGTGATTGGGATTAAAGTGTTAGAACAATTGGAATATATCACTAATATTTGGATCATACCCCAAGTTTTGATGATGATAAATCTACAACCTTAAAAAATAGTGGTTATATTAATAATGTTTCTTAATGATATTCCCTAACAAAGGGCCTCCATTATTAGTGTATTTCATCAATGTATGTGGGTAAAGATCACCTAGAAATAAGGAAAAGCTGATGCATTGGAAAAGTTCTTGCACAAAAAAATGGATTTTTAATTCTTTCAAAATAGGTTCAAACCATTGAATAAAAAAATATATAAATAGAGAAAATTTCCTCAATATACCTCAAAAAATATGAATATAAATATGGAGTCAAAAATTTCCTTCATGAAGATATCCTTTTTCATTAAAAGAAATTAAAAATATAACTTATTTCAATAGATTCCAATTTGAATAAATATCCAAGAAGATAAAAAAATATGACTATTTGATTCCAAAAATAACTAATCCACATAAAGATGATTTTATTATAATGAAGAAGTATTGTGAAAAATAGATAAATATTATTTAAGATTGGAATATAATCCTTAATATGAGATATCCTGATTTAGAAGCTAATTTTGGAAAACTAGAGAAGAAATATATTCGGAATTCACAAAATAATGAAAAATTTGCTGAAACAAATAAATGTTTACTAGAGTATTCTAAAGCTAAAATTCCTTCATCAACTGATAACATGATCATGAAATATTTTGATTACTTAACAAAAGTAGTCGATAAGGAACATGTACCATTTATCCTTCTATTATTAATTATTATAAACATATTATCAATAACATTATAGCATCTAATAAAAATATTTGAACAACTATGGTTGATGTTTGGTGTTAATAAACCTACAACTAGGTCTAGGGTGGATATGAATAATATAATGGAATATAGTTCCCATAAATAGAACAACAAGTCATGAAGAATATCAAACATCCTTATACAGAACATATAAATAGAGAATGGATTTTTGGTCAATATTGATGATCAAATGGACCTGGGAAATGTGAATAGGGTTTTTGGTGCAATCAAATAAATGACAAATGAAAAAGGATGTTTATTCATTAGGATTGAAGCTAGAGAATAAGAACTTACATCCACCGGTATAGATGAAACATTATAATGACAGAACACTGAATCATGATAATATCTATGATGTATTAAATTACAACAATCCCATGGTAGGTACTTACATATCTCAACATACATTAAATTTTGATAAGAAAATAATATGTAAAATTATGGATAAGTATTATGTAGTTACATTGGGATGAATATTGATTAATACTGTGAAAATAAATACTCTCAAGAAAATCTCAAGTACTGATGCTAAGAAGATAATGGATTCTAAAAATAGAAAGGTTAAATAAATTGAATACAAAATGAATATCTAAGATGGATGGACATTAAAATAACCAATGTTGGAGATTCAATCTTTCTAAAAAAGATCATAATTTCATGTTTTTTATTTTCCCAAATGAATTTAAATGGAAAAGGTAACATGAAGATGAACATGCTAATATTTGGGAAAATATAAAGTAATATATTCCACATGATTATGAAATAGTGCATGAGTGTTTGAAAACAAATTTAAAATATCTTTTTAAATATTTTCTTTGTGAGTTATCCATGAAATATGATCACATAAAAATGTTTGTGTAACATTACTACAAAAAGGGACATAATCCTTAAGGGTAGAAAGAATGTATCATTCATGAAGGTTGTTAAGAAGAAAAATTATAAAATATACTATAATATAATGTTAGTATTTTCATACATCCACATTATACATTAGAACACATGTTCAGCTATGAACACATGTATACATGTGAAAATGGAGAAACTTGGTCGATAAGATCATCTCAACCGTGTTGTTCATATTGACGAATCAAGGAGGATCCACTGTATTCCTTTCATATTTTATTAATTTATTTTCTATTATAAGGAATGGAATAGAAATTTGATTCATGTTCTCAGGGGGATAAATTGATATATAGTGAGGGATGTCATATTTTGATATCTATGCTTAACAAGTAACATTATTTTAACAATTCTTCAATTGGGTATTCAAATACAATCATGATAGAAGATCCTTTAGGATAAATATGGATATATTCTACTATGGAAGAAATAATCATGAAGGTTTCATCAAGGTTTGATCTTATTTATTCTGTCATGGAGAATAATCTTTCAATAAGATTACCCAGTGTGCTGTTGTGACTATATTCAAATATGGGAAGTCATATGTTTTAGATCCATTTTTTTATATTATCTATCATATAGTTTATAGAAATATATTATTTTTATGATTCACCATTATGAATTACATGAGATGTGTATCACTTGAGGGGGATTAAAGATAATAATGATGTATAATATTCCAGAATCAATATTTATATTTTCATCAAGCTTTATTATTTTATAAATTTCATAATGATCATGTCTTTTGTAAAAGTGTTTTTTCATGATTTCCCTTAAAAAAATCATATCAAAATTATTTATTCCATACAATGATGAAAGTAAATTATTCACAATAATAATTATTTTTTTCTCATTTAATGAGGTATTATAATCATTTTGATGGGAAAAGGTTCATATTCTGAAATAGATAAAGGATTTTACAATATTCAATAAAGTCAACAAATGGTGGATAATTTTTCAATAAAAAAAGATACATGGGTTTGTTAAAATGAAACAATAAATCACTACGCTAATCATGGATGAAACCAAGTGCATATCAAAAATAAATTCACACACACAAATGATGGGGATGAATAAAAAAATGACTGACATTAGTGATTTTTTGAAACAATCAATAGTGATTTACTATGATAACAAGAGTGTGGTCAATAGTTTAAACGATCTAATTCATTACTTCGTACCAAAAATATTGATATCATTTATAACTTCATCAAGGAAAATGTTGAAAAATTTATGATTATAATTAATAATGTTGAAACTGAAGACCATTATTTTATAAATTATAATTAATCCTTTTTTAGAACAAATTCTCAAGTAACATAGGTTCAGCCTCAGGGTTGATCCATCTTCCATTTCATGAGGATGATACAATTTTCCATTTTACCCATTTCTATTTGTAGTTTTAATTTATTTGTGAAGTGATGTAGGTTTATCTGGGATATACATTCTATGGGTAGTTTGTGTCGATATATATAACTACGAATACATTTACTTTGTTTTTATATAAAAATTGGGCGAATAGATAAATTTAAAATAATAATGATTTTTCGGTTACAGGATATTGATAAACCACACAATTCATCTATGAGATGATGAGAATTTTGTGTTACGAGGAAACATTATGAAATTATACTTTGACATGATATGAAGTAGTTATTAGGAGAAAATAGTTCATATTTCATAGAGCTTAGCTTGTACATCATTAATAGTTCCAAAATAGTATAACAAAATTCATGAATCCCCTCTTCATTTCTACAATGAGATTTTATGGTTTAGAATTAGACTATTAGTTGAGTAGTTTCATTCCATTCATATTTTTTGTTCAAAACTAGTTCTTTATTGAATTTATCTTATATATATCCAAATAATCACAAAGGGGTAGATTGTTAAAACTAGATATTGTAACACCTATCATGTGGAAATAAAGGCTAGTTTGTGTTTTCTGTCAATTTACATTGCTTTGATCAGAGAGTTTCTACGGAATGTGATATTATATTTGAAGATGGATATATTGTTGAAGGTGGTATCTTATTCATGTGTATTCCAAATATTTGGGCTATAAATCGGATGGAATTAGAATTATTTGTTAATGGTGGTTTTCTGGTATTCAAACTTATCAATTATTTTAAGGTAATGAGTTTCATGAGGAATGGATTTCATGAAATTCGAGACTCGTGAATATGTGTATCATCCAAAAAAGCATTGTAAATGAATATTGAGATGACAGAAAATCATTTTAACTATGAAAATATTTTTTATACATGATAGAGTGGAGGTCAAACTACCAGACAACACAAATATTCACAAATAGGTTAAATTTCATTAGTGCTTAAAGTATAAAGGATATTTTTGAACATGAATTTGGAGTTTCATGACAAATAATCTTAGAACATGGAATATTCTCAAATTTATATGCTTATAAATAAGAGGAAACCCCACATAATTTTATGATGAAGTGAATTGGGGAAAAGAATGAATCCCTCTAGTTTCACATATTGGCGGAGAAATTTAAATATGGAATTATATTTTATATTGGGCATCAACATAATACTATTTTATACTTAACCATTGACCATTATTTTCCATTATGTGTGTTTTGAAAATATTGGGGGTTTTGCGAAGACATAGTGTTCCATGAAGTTAATGATATTTTTTAAGATAATTTTTTTCATGAAGTCAGTGTTATTGGAAAAGTCAGTTGTTTTATCAATAATGTAATCATTTTGAATGTTTAGGGAATAATAAAAAGTGTATGGGTTCCCCAACATTTTTGTGCCTTGAAAACATAATGGTGATTGTGTGAAGAATGAGAGCATCATGAACACTATTGTTGAACATCTTGTTGAAGTGAACAGTGATTCCAATTTCATCAACTGAAGAAAAAAAAAGTAGTGTCTCATGGTAGTCATGGAAAATGAAACAAATTCCAATAAACCGAAGAGAAATTTTTTCCTTAAAAATTAGCATTACATTACCTAGAGAAATTATCTATGTGGGTCGATATATTTGTACTTATAAAGGTAGTATGAAATCCAAAAAATATTGTAAATGTAGTATTACTATCATAGAGTGATTATGTCCAATCTTCATTATTCCACAACTAGTGATGATTAATGGATTTTGGAATGAATGATACACTAATAGTGTATGGCACTTATACTAAACAATTAGGGTGTAATATGTAAAACATTTTTTTTCTCTTTTCATATGAATGTTTAATTTCTATATGATTTTATTAGGCTGGTTTAAGATATTCCTAACAATGTGGGAGTGATATCCATTATTTGAATTAAAAATGTTGACATCCTAATTTAATGCTCGGCTCTGTAGCTTCTCTAGGTTACAACACTAGGAATATTTCCCAAGAAGATTTTGGTTTGTTGAAGTTTTTCTAATTATTCCTCAGGGAGGTTTCTTATGTTTCTTGTTGTGATAGAAATAATGGCCCAAACATTTTGTATGGTTAGGAATGTAATCCTAAATTCTAATACCTTTTATAAAAAAAATTCTATTATAGTTACATGACCCCCTAGTTTATAATCCAAAATCATTTACATTTGGTGTAAGAATAATGATATGGTTATGTTCATCATGTGGAAAATTTGTTTTAGGAAGACACATTCGAATGAATTGGAATTCCATGGAGAATATTTTCTCTTTGTATTATGGTGGACGAGGAAGGGAATATAGATATCAAGAGATGTATTATGTTATATAATAATTTAATGTGTATTAATATTGGAGGAATTACCAATAGATAAAATTATTCCTCATTCTAGTTTGGTGAGTGAGATGATACAGCTGAGTGTTCAAAAAGAAATAAGATACTTAAACATTCTATTCATCATGAAGGATTAAAAAAATTATTCTAGGACACATGAATCTATTTATTTGAAAATAAAATTCATGGATATATTCCAAATAAATTTATATTAAAATATTTAATTTGGAGAAAGATGGACTACGAATCATGGGAAACATCCACTCAATACATGCAGGATTAGGCCCCTCAATACCAAGGGATTCATAATTAAAATCCCACCATGGACCCCACCTATTATGTAGGTTATTTGTGGGAAATCATTTAACAATGTAATGAATAATAAATAGTGGTACACAATAGTGTGACTGATACTCTTATCATATACATTTGGAATTCATGGATGGGGTCTTTTTCGAGCCTTCCTTAGGTTATACCATTAGTTTGAGTGAAAAAATCCTATTCAACGCAGAGGAGATGAAATTAATACAAACAATGCATGAAACAATATTGGTGCGGGATGAGTGGTAAATTTCATAATGGGACCCAATTTTACATACTCTCACCACCACGCAACATAGGGATATCATAGAGAGGAATCTTCCACAAAAGAGGATCCATTTTAGGGTATCCATTTCATAGAAAAATATTTTTGAATAAGGATTACACTATGGGGGACTTCTCTTCACTTGGAGATGAATGAATTACCTAGTTTTGATTCTCCAAATAAATCTCTAGTATTCTTATATGTTTGCACCGCTGTTATCCTTGGAGATAACATTTGGTATTTATAGGTGATGGAAGAGTAATTCCATTCCTATAAATAGTCAAACTCATAGAATATTTAATTCTATGTGGTGGGTGATAATCCAAAAAATTCAAGTAAATGATTTTAAATTGTGGAATGTATTTAACGACTGCCTCGTGATGAAAATTATTTCATTTTCGGGGGTGTATATTAATAAAATTTTGTCAAAAATGATTTTTATTTATGAGAGGCATGGATTCAGCAGCTCATGTCTCATATTTATTTTCATAGGTGGTTCTTTGAAAAAGTGTGGGTTCCACATTACATATATTTTACTATAAAATTTATTATTATTTTGGGTTTTCATATAAATTTTTATTTTTATTCACCCTCTCATTTTTCTTATATAATCATTTGCTGTGAAAATTCACATTATATTTTTATTGGATTCTTTATAAATTTTTATGTCCTAATTATGATTAAACCATTAATGTATAATACTTTTAGATTGATAAAATGATCCATAAAGTAATTTTTATAATTAGTTAATGAAAAAATTATCATAAAATATAATTTTAATATCAATATTATAGAAACAAATGATTTATCATTTATTGTTATTAATATTTTTAATAAATCTCAATATGCGGGGAATGACTAATACAATTAAGGAATTAAGGGAAAATAATATTACATTGAAGAGTCGAATCTTTCTTTAAGTGCCTTCTTCTAAATGAAGTATTTGGTATTCCTATATGTGGCCCGAAGCCCTTGAATGTGAGATTTTTTTTTTATGGGAATAATAGTATTTTTTGAGAAATAAAGGGAAGGACATTTTCATTTTGGAGTGGGATTAGGAGAGGTAATTTATTATTATAGTATGGGTATTATATTTAAAAATACAAAATTTTTAATTTCTTATGAATGCAATTTTACTAGGAATGATGAAAAAATATGAAATAGGTATGAGGATAGGTTATGAATTATATATTAAACATATTTTATTCATATGGTTTAGTGATATTATATTCAAAAAAACTATTGTTTTAATTTTTCTCCCTTCTTATCTTATATAGTGGTAATTATCTTGTTACCTTGGTAAATTATTTTCATGTAAATATTTTGATGTAACAAAGTTACTAATAATAACATGTTAAACAAAAATATTACGAATAATTAATAATGTTACATTTAATGATTTTATTAAAATTAGTATTAATGTAATTCACATAATGTATAAAAACCAATTTTTAAAAAAATAACACATTATTAACTAAATAAATTTATAATTATTTGAACATATTAATAATAAATAATTTAATATTAAAATATTCTTATGTATTAAAAGTAATTTTTATCAATTCTAATATATTAATGCAATCAATATAGTTTTTTAGAACAAAAACTAATTCATAAATATATATAATTTTATGAATGAATCGCATTTTTTTCCAATAAATTAATATCATTATGTTTTATTAATGAATTATTTATTATATTATAATTACTTTTCAAAAGTATTATTTATAACACATTACATACTCATATATTGGAATTATAAAATCTCTAATATGCCTATTGAATTCATGTTTATTCATGACCATATATCAAATAACCATAAAATAATCATATTACACTTTACTATTTAAAAATATATCCATTAATAACTTTCTAATAATCATTTATCCAATTACATTATTTTTCTTTTCAATATATTTATATATTTTTTAATATGTTTTATTTATTATATTATTATTTTTTGTTATGATATATATGGGTGGCCAGGAAGATGAATATATCAATCTTCTGATGTATAAATTGTTTTCACTTTTAAAATTTATATATATATTCCTTTTATATTTCATCCAAAATTTTTATTTTTATTTCATATTATATTCAAATTTTATATATTAAATATTTATGGATCTTTTAGTTTTAATTTAATATGTCATGTAAAGAATAATGAAATTATATATAATTGGATGCTAAATATATTGTTCCATAATAAATTTATTATTATATGAATAATATTTAGTTTCTATTTCCACTGTTATATGAATATAAGTAATGTGGTGGGGAAAATAGATTACGCCACAGCACGGAGACTGAAAGTCGTACGTACCCACACGTGGTGTTTTTTTAGTAATTTGGATAAATGTTGAAATATGGTTATTCTATAATCATGATAACACCATATAATACATGTGATTATTTATTTCTTACTTTATAATGAAAAAAAATTACAAAGATTAAGCATAAGAAGAAATAAATTTGGATAAATTGTTATAAGGGATTATCTATTCTTTGACAAGCTCCCTCTATATCTCTTCTTAAAGGCACTACCTCTAGACTTTTGAGAAGAATAGAACATATAAGATTTCAATAGGGACTTTTTTTATGGAAATGGCCATGATATATAGAATATATAAGGATGAAATATAATAGAATAAGATAGGTAAGAGTTTCACTTTTATAATTGAGATGAGGGTCACTCATTTATTCTTCAAAAAAATTTCTAATAAAATCAAACCACATAAAAATAAATAAAAAATATTATATTTTCTACTATTATATGAAATATGGTTTTAATATAATCCTAAAATAAATTTTATAATCATTTTTCTATCAATTTTAACATTTTCATTTTAATTAAACCATTTCTATTCTAATTTAATTTTAGCTTAGGTAATCGAATATGCAATATTGAAAAAGTTTAATTTTTACTAATACGATGTGAATTAGATCATAAATAAAACACTTATTATATTATTTACCATACGAAAATTATTTTACGTTTTTTATAAAATTATATTAATTTTGAATGATTTAAATAAAAATTAATTTTTACATAATATCAATAGTGTCAATTTTGAGACTACTCATTTCAAGGAATTTTAAAAATATCAATTTATTTTTCTTATAGAAGAAACAAATACTTTATGATATCCATAAGGGGTTAATTTTATATAATGAAATTTTAGGATATGTTAATTAGGAAAAATTTTATTTATTTTAATTTTTTTAATAACATTAATTTTATATTTTCATTAATTAAATAATTACTACATTACTTTTGTGTAATAATTTATTATATTTATTTATAGTGTAAAATTTAAAAATAAAATACCATGAATTGGTTAAATGTCCTATATTTCATAATAATACTTATATTACAATATAGTTTCTATAAAATCCATCATTAAAAATGTTATATTTATGAAAACATGAATATGACAACATTAACATTAAATTAGAAAATATATTATAACTTTTAGAATATAATTCATGTGGCTATAAATAGTAAATAATTATATTATTTGTTGATTATGGTCGATATATACTCAAAAACTAATATAGGGTCAATTTATTTTGTTTTTAATGGTTATTACTATTTTATTTAAAGTTATTTTATTTCATTTTTGATCAATTATATAATCTCTACATTGCCATTGTAGAAGACATTCTGGTATGTATATTCATCCAAAGAATTGTAAATAAATTACCAGGATTAATGAAAAAAATAATATTTAAAATGAGTGTTTTAGTTTAACTTTTCCTTTGTGTAACCTTATTTTAAAAATGATAAATTTATGAAAATACAAGTATGACATTTTTATATTTTCAGTAAAAAAATATTTTATATCCAAATCTCATCAAAGTTGCTTCTAAAGGATAAAATTTCGAACCAATGATTCTTTAGTTCAAAAAAC
This sequence comes from Viscum album, assembly GCA_963277665.1. Taxonomy (NCBI): domain Eukaryota; kingdom Viridiplantae; phylum Streptophyta; class Magnoliopsida; order Santalales; family Viscaceae; genus Viscum; species Viscum album. Next base: position 781,067,069 of record OY728158.1, read on the forward strand.
CTCATCTATATATATTAGTAAAAGGTTTAGGGTAATTTTTAAATATTATTTTCACTATTAATTACATGATTTACCTATTTAATGTATTAAAAAATATTACTGATGTTATTATTCATAATACCAAAAATTAAAAACAAACATTTTAAATAATTTGGACCCTATGATTCAAAATAGGGAATAAATTTTTCATAATTAAAAACATAGACGATACTATAATTAATTTATAATTAATACCCTTTTTGGAATGAGAAAATATTTTTTAAATGTTATGACATGCAAAAGATTGAAAGGTTTTTACATCTACATTTCATGTAAAATGAATTACAATGACCTAAATTATAAAAAATGATATATATATATATATAATATTTAATCATTAAAGACAAGAAAATATCTAATATAATAGTATAAATAAATTTGAATAAAAGTAGTTTTCTATTAAAATGCATTATTTTTTATTATTCACAAAAAATATACCAAAATAAAATTTTATAATATTCTTTGAAATAATAATTTTATTTTTTCATATATAATATAGAAATGTGTCTATATTTTGATTAAAAATGTGTGTTCACTCAAAAGGTTGAAAAATACATTGTTTGAATAATACTTATTGTATCCAAACAATTGAATTTATTCTTATATCATGTCTAGAAAACATATAAGAAGGATTTTAAGAATTATATTGATAACATAAAAACTATATATATATTTCATTATTAAAATTGATCAACATTGAGTTTATTATTTTATAGAACCACTTATTTTTATTTAAATAGATATTATTGAAAAATAATTCTTTTCATTTTTACAATTGTGTTATTTTCATTTTTAATTAATTACTCACCATTAATTAACTAAATATAAACGTGTAAAGAATATTTATTTTAATTTACTTAATAATATTATTACACTCTATTATAAATGGATAGTATATAAGGTAGCATAACAATATTTATTTTTTCTATTAAACTTATTCTTACATGATATGGAATCAATGAAAAAACTCTAAGTTGTGTATAACACAAGACAAGAATAGTGTTCCGTATACTGTAAGATAATCCAGTGTTTCATGAATCATCAAATTATCTTCTTGTAGCTTAATTGAAAAGACATAAAATAAATTAAAAAATATATAAATCATAAAAATCATGGGGTGTTACTTTCCACCCCCCTTAAATTTAATTTATACCCTAAAATTTTTCTAGATTATAAAAACATTATTTTGATGGTGACTTATATGGATCATTTTTGGGAGAAATTTAACAATCAAAATTTATTATGAATTGATGATCTAAGGGATCATCTGATTCATTAGCAAAGATGTTTCTAGGATAACATTTTTTATTTAAACATCTTGTTTCATAGAGTATAATAATGAGTATAAATACATAAATTCTTAAGTATAATCACATCCTTTCATTGTGCCTTGATCAATTTCCACTTCAAAACATTTTCCATGAAATTAAGATGAATTTTTCATTGAATATGATTTAGCAGGTCATGAGATCAATAAATATTATAGTAGGTCCTTCCCTATATCTTTATAAAAACAAAAAGCATTCCACAACTTCTAAAATATTTACAAGTTCACTTATAGTGAAATAATACATTAATCTAATAGACATCATATAAAGTTTAACATATAAATTCAATAAATGGACAACCATACAATCCATCTAAAAACCAAAAATCTGAAACATTATAAAGAGATAAAATAAATTATTCTAACATTTTTCACTCATAAATAATAAGGTGTTTGTTGGTTGTCACGTTCCAATAATGTGAATTCCTTCAAAATATATTCTCTTGAAACACACAAAATTCATGAATTACGAAACATCATTTTTGAAAAAATTCATATTTTTTTTATTCATATATCCAAAGAGTTGAACGATTTATCCATGATATAATACACCACATTACATGAAATCCTTAATCAATTTGAAGGAAATCATTTCCATTCAATTTACATATTTATATCTGACATATATTTATCCTAGAAAATTACAATTTTCATGACAAAATCTCGAAATTAATGGCTATCTTCCCGTAGTGAAAATTTAAACATTCACTTAAATAACATTTCATTGTTTTACCACCATTTAACATATCCTTTTCAATCCTTATTGAAAAACATATACTAAATCAAATTATACAGAATCGTTGAATTCAAAAACATTAGCACCTAAATCATCCTATTTATTTATAACCAATTACTCTGGCTTCATTATTTTATTCATCTGAAGAATAAAAAATGTGATTCATGTATTACAGTTCATCAAACCTAATATAATGACACTAATTATGTTTATGGTAAAAAATATGGGTATATCATCCCATATATTTCACATGTCATTTTCAGTATCATTATCCTCGGTTTTATAACCAATACTTGTACCACTATCCTGATCCACTTCATGATATTTACACTAAATACATATAATTCCCATGCTTTAAAATTTTAAAAATTCCATGATAACTATGTTCTATCATGTTTTATCTACTGAATAAGACCAAAAAAGAAAAGTGTGAGAAATAATGATCATAGATGAAAAACACATAATTAATGGAAATTAATTACAATATTTAGTATATTATATATTAGGTTTAATCCAAGGTTATTAATTATTTTTATAAAAAAATTTGGATTACAAACTATAAATATAATTATCTTTAGTATATCGTTTAAAATTAACTTATAAATACCTGTTGAGATCTCACTAATTTTTTGGCTTCATAGTTTTGAGATGTTGACAAAACCTTTTCTCTCATATAAACTCTAACAACCTAGGCATGGAATAAATATAAATTACATTACTTTTTCTGAAATCATAATACATTACAGAAGGATATTCCCAATGACCATATTAGTTTAGTTCCTTTGAAAACATAGAAATCCTTTTAATAATTTGGTGAAATATCATAAAAAATCCCATAATAAACATCACCTTACATTTTCCCACATATAATAATTATGTATATCCTGGGGAAAAATATGAAAAGGGTGAGCTCAGAGATTTGGTAAGGTAAACAAAGATAATATCAAACACCATATGAACATAAAAATGTAAAAACATTATCATAAATTTTGAAAACCATACTACATAAAACATATATCAAAATTTTGAGTAATTAAATAAATCATGGTATTTCATAAAGAATAAATCATTACGGAACATGAGCCATGAGAAAATAACATTAGAATAAATCAAAAAATTATGGAAAACTCATAAGCATAGAAAAATATTACTATATTATCCAAGGATCATTTACAAGACCGTTATGAGGGAAAATGTCCATTACTGAAAAAATATCAATCCTTATTCGATCCATGTATTACTGAAATAATTTATATACCATTCAAGCCATGTAATACAGAACCACGATAATTTCACATTGTAGTCAAGTATAATAGAACTAATATAATTTCTTATTATAGTATTATTTATATCATGTGATATAACTCATTAACCCATGCATTGGATGGAGATATATGTCACACCCATCTCATAATGAAATTATTATAAAGTGTTCCATAAAATCATGAATCATTCATTATACAATAGGCTAAATAATAATATGGGTTTCTTAAACATAATTTCAGCATAACATTATCCATGAAAAATAAATGTAATTCATAAGTATAATTCCATTATAATAATAATAAAAACATATGAATACATGGGATTGAATAATTGAAAAAATAAATACTTTAAATAATTCCACCACAGAGGGAAAATAATTTTAATAGAACACTTGAAAATAATTTTTTAGTAATATATAAATTTTTCATGAAAAACGTTTTATTTTCATAAAATACCATCATATTTTAAAGTAAAATAATATAATTGTATATAAATTTTAAATATTTAAATGGAATATTGATATAAATAATGAATTATAATGGTTTAAAAATTTATTCCTCCTATATAAGATTAAAAACATTATTCTAATACTGTTCTAAGAAACTCAAAAACTATGTTTTTTGGAAAGGGAATAGAATATATGTCTAAAGAGATGTAGTAAATATTATTAAAAAAATTAAAAATGTCTTTAAACATATGTAGTATAATATGAAATCATTTTATGAAATCATTTTTTATAAAAAAACGTAAATGGATGATAAATAATCCCCAAAATACACCTATATTTAAAAGGTCTTGGATAATTATGAGGTTGTGAAATTATCCCTTAACATTGGTCTGTGTTCTATATTAGGAACCAAAATTTACATTATAATGGATTAATGTGTCTGATAAACATTATCCAGAAACATATTTATATTTAAGAGAATAAACGAGATCATATTACCACACATTTAATAATATTTCATCATTACTCTTATTTCTGGCATTATTTTTTGCATGTTTTATCATATAACTCCAAATTATTTTCAATTGGTTTCTATTATATCATTTATATAATGATAATAATATAATATAAATCATATTTGTTTATTATATGAATTTTTATAATCTTGTTTTAAATTATATAATGGATAATGAATCACATTGCATCCCAGAGACGGCAGGTCGTACATACACATGCACAATGATATCATTCCATTAGTTATAAAGTGTAGTACATGATCAAGGTATATATAATGTTATAGAATAAATATATTTTTATAATATTCATATATCATTTTTATTTCTATAATTATTTCCATCCATTTTAATTGTTTGTTTAAAAACGTATTACACTACAAAATGTAGATGGTGTGTCGTACGTACGCACACGTAGAGATTTTTATTTTTATCAGATTGATATAAGGTGTAATATGGTTTTCAAATAATAATAATTACATATAGTCATATAATTATACATGTCTTATTACTAAATAATGGAAAAAACTCGAGAAGAGGAAGTATAATAAAAAATAAGTTTGAAAGAATCAATAGAGTATATTCCCACATCATTGACAATCTCCCTCTAGATATCCTCTTAAAAGTAATTTCTTTGGTATATTGAGATGATAAAAACATTTTTAATGTAAATAGAAATTATTATAATGGAAATGGTCAACAGATATATGAGATTGAAATCTCAATGTGATGTGGAGAATAGAGAGTGTAGGTTCCCTTTTATAATTGAGGTGGGGGACAATTTTGGAATATAAAAAATTTTAGTTTATAATAAAATCAAACCACATCCAAAACCTTCCAAAATGTCATATTTTAAAATATGAGAAGATATATAGTTGTAATCACCTCAATAAATTAATTTTAGATAGGTTTTAATATCAATTTAAACCTTATCTTTTTAAATAACCCATAGTTATTCTAATTTAATTTTAGCTAATGAAAAAATATTCAATATTATAATAGTGTAATTTTTACATGGTTGATGAAAATTAGTCAATTAATGAACAATTTAAAACATTTTTCACAGTATCAAAATTATTTTAGATCATTAAAAAAATGTATTATGATTCTTAAATTATTTAATAAAGAATTATTTTTAAAAAATCCCAATATTTATCAATTATGACAATATTAATTTCATTGATTTTTAAATACATCATGATAAGATTTTATCCTTTATTTTTTTATTATATCCTAATGGTGTAAATTCCATCAATAAAAATCATTGGTTGTAATAATTATCCAAAATTATATTTATATGAGTATTTTTAATAACATTATTTTAATATTTGAATTAATAAGATAATTAATACATCATTTTTGTGTAACTATTTTTTATATTAAGATTTTCGGTAAAAATTGAAAATAAAATATCATGAAGAAGATAAAAAATATTTATTTCAAAAAAATACATACAATACATTGTATAATCAATAAAATTCTTTATAAAAAAATGTAATATTTATTAACATATTACTATATCAACATTAACAAAACTTTTTATAAATTATTATAAGTGTCAAATTCAATTCCATGTGGCTCCACAAAGTCAATAATTTGACACTGGGATTATTATAATCGAGATATAATATACCAATAAAATTAGGTCATCTTTTATTATTTTTTAATGGTCATCACAATTTTATATAAAATTATTTTATTTACTTTTCATCAATTAAATAATTTTTTAATTATCATTGTATAATAATTTAGTTAATTATTTTAATCCTAAATATTAGAAATAAATTACAAAGATAAATTAATAAAATTATTAATCCATATGAGTATTTATAGTAGAACATATATTTTTTTATCTTTATATTAAAAATAAAAGTGTTTTTTAATTGTGAATAAGCCATAATTAACATTTCAATAAATATAATATATTAAATATCTTAATATCATCCATTTTACTTAAAAAGGATAGAATATTAACAAAAGGATTATTTATGTAGAAAAATACTCATACAATGTTTTTAAAAATTTTATACGATAATTTTAAAATATTATTTTTACACTTAATTACTCGATTGACCTTTTTTACATTATTAATAAAAATTACCGAATGTGATATTTATAATGCTCAAAATAAAAGTTAACAATTTACCCAATTTTGACACAATAAATCAAATTATGGAATCTATTTTTAAAAAATACAAAACTTATAATTTTTTGTTAATATTTTATAATTAATCTTATAGTCAAAATGAGGGAATGAGTTTTAAAATATAAAACATGAAAAAGACTAAAATGTTTCCACATTTACCTCTATATAAAATTCACGAAAATAACTAAATTATATTAAATAATAATAATTTAATATATTTATACTTTCAAACCACTCAAATATATAATATAACGTCATAAAATATATGAAAAATTAATTTTCTATTAAAAATAATTATTATTTTTACTTTTCATAGAAACATGAATCATATCCGAAAAATTCCAAATAATCCACCAAAGTATATAATGATACATTGAATTCAAAAAAAGTTTATATTGTCGAATAGACTATAAAAAGTTGAAAAAATATATATTTTAATAGGATGGACCATCTAATGGTAGAAAAATGGAATTTTATTTTGAAAAACTACTTCATTGATCAAAAGAATTGACATTGTTCTTATATCATATATAGAAAACATGTAAGACATATTTGAAACATTATATTGAATATATTACGTTTTATTTTAATTTATAATGTCCATATTTATTTAATTTATCATTTTAGAATCTCAATTATTTTCATTTAACTAAATTTTCAAAAAAACATTTCCTTATATTAAAAAAGGGTTTTGTTTTGATTTTTAATTAATTTCCTATCAATTAATTAATTGTATATACATGTTTAAAGAATATATTCATAATATACTTAATACTATTAACACAATACATTATAATGGGTAGATTATTAGGTGACATGATAATTTTTCGTTGTTTTCTTACACTCGGTGTTGCTTGAAATTAAATCTATTAAAAGAATACAAAATTATCTGTAACATAAAGATATATGCAAATATGTTTTAGAACACATTTGGAGAAAATATTTGATGAAGGTATTCACATGTTTAAAATTTGAAAAACAATAAATTAATTATTAGATATGGGGGATAAATTTCATTATGGTTTAGTCACCTCTTTATAATATTTCTTTTTCATCATTCAGAACAATTGTATGGTTTTGAATTTATAGAATTTTTAAGTTAAAATTCAGATGATTTTTGTTAGAATAAATTATTATCTCACTATATGTATTATTATTAATAAATTATAACATATTATATTATTTCTATTGTGACATAGATGGTGGAATGACCTATCAGTGTATTAATGGATCACATGATCTGCTAATGCTTCAGAAGTAAATAATTCATCTTTATTTATTTGAATAAGGTAACAAGTGGAAACTGTTCAAGTTATGACCAATGATGATATTGTACCAAAATCATTTATGATCCTCTTCTCATGTAAATTTTTTCAACATTATGTAAAGGATCCTGAAACTAAAAATCTTATCCTCATAAATTCTTATCTGATTAATCAAATATTCCCTTAGATTATTGGATATTTATGGATTTGTGGTTGATTACGTTCTCATATATTTTTTATCTATCAATCTCCATTAGAAACTGATAGATATATTTCTCTTTTATATTTATTTTTTCACTTTAAACCTTTTTCTCCTAGGATGAAACCAAGTTATGAGTGACATTGGGTAACCATTTTGTTTCTTACATTTATTTTTAAAGGGATGTAAAATTATATGTTTTTAGGATGTGGGTTTCAATGAAATTAAATTTCAAGTACAAAACCTATAATAATATCAAGGTTGAAATTAATTTTAAGGTGGATTAGAATGTAATACAGGGAGATATTTATGAAATATAATTTTTTAATTTTTATGGTAAACCATGGTAATCATGCATTACATGAAACACTCGTTTATCATTCGCTGTACAAAACATCATGTTTATAAGAAACATCAATTTTAAAATTATTTAAACATAAAAATATCTTAGATTTTATGTTAGAATGTAAAAATAAATATTACTAACTTATGAAATATATGGTTTATAATAAAAATTCAGTGGTTACAAAATAACAAAAAAGAAAAATATATATCAATTAAATATAAAATAAATAAATATATTTTTACATTTTTAATGATATTTTTCCAATAAATTAAATAAATTACAATAAATGAATGATATTAATGAAGTATATATGCAATTTACCCAATGCAATTTTTTCTATATTTAGTCATTATGTTTTATAGTCATATGATATCATCATTCCAAATTTTGTGCATAAAACCATATGTTCTTGAAAATGAAAATTTTAAATACTTTTATTGTAGAACCCATTAGAAATAAAATTTATGACAATTTTATATTTTCAATTTTACAAAAGAAGATTCTTCATTGATGATTGGATCTAAATATTTTCATTCATTGATTTTTTTTATTTTCATGATATGTTTCACATGTTGATGAATATAAAAAATATATTAAATATTGATAAAAAATAATTAAAATAATTAAAATGGAAATATAATATTATTTAATAGTTTTAAATTTAAATATATTATATTTTTATAAGTTAACATAATTTAAGAAATTTAAATTATTTTTACATTAAATTTATATGTAAAAACATTTTAATCATTTTCATGTATTAATTTTTTAAAATATGTTTCTCATTTCGAAAAAAATATTAATTTTACATTAATTTCTGTAACTTATTTTTTATGAATTTTAAAAATTGAATTCTGTAGCTATAATCAGTGGGTCCAAATTATATAAATATAATTCTTTTATTTTTGGGAATTATGTAAGGTAATTGTAGAAGTTTTTTTAAAACGGTAAAAAGGAAAATCTTGTTATTAAGTATAAATATAATATTATAAATTTTTCTAACACATGACCTCATATTAATGGTAATTTTATGTGTGTGATTCCACCGAAATTTTCCATGGAAAAAATGGTATCCTTTTAATGCCACAGCAATGAAATTAGGAGAATTAATATATTTTATTTAATGAAAAGATAATGAATTTAACTCAAATCTTAATGACTATAATATTTTTAAAATAAGGTTATACAATAGATAAATTTGACTATATATACTATTCTTGAATATCAAAGGATTTTACTGATCATGTAATATTATTTTAATTGTTGTTAAATAAATATATAATGTAAAGTCTTAAACATTGATGATGTAAAAAATATATAATTGATGGAAAATCAGAAAAATAATATTAATTAATAACCATAAAAAACATCACCAAATATTATTGGTCATACATACCATTAAAATAATGTTAATAGGGTAAAATTATTTACCATTTTGAGAGAAATATAAATGATTACAACACTAATAATATTTTATCAAAAATATTGTTGAAGTTATAACATTCATGTTTTAAAAAATATATCTTTTTAATGTCAAATTTTACAAAAGATATATTAGAATATAAGTATTCTTATGAAATATAGAGGATCAATATCATCATAGTATTTTGTTTTTAATTTTTATTCAAAAAATATTTATATTTAAAATTTACACAAAACCGATGTATTAATTATTTTATTAATGAATATAACAAATAATTATTTTTTAAAATATTATAATAAATATAACATTGTATAATTAATATTCTCAAAGAATTTCAATGATGAAATATCCATCTTAGGAATATTATAATTTATCTTTCTCAATGTTAACTTGTTATCTTATATTTATTGGAAATAAATGAATTTAGTAGTGTCAAAATTGAAAATATTGGCTATTTATCAAAATATTTTATTATTAAATTATTTAAAAATAATATTACATTATGAATATAAATAATAATTATATATTTTTTATAATGTTATAAATTTTCCATCTATAACCTAATTGAAATAAAATAAGTAATAATTTTACACTTTTAATGTTAAATATTTTACTACCATAGTTATAATTGAAATAAAATAACTAAGGGTTAATTACAATGACAAGGATTAAATTGATATATTAACTTAAATATAATTTAATTTTTGAGGACATTAAAAACTTATATCCTCTAAACATTAAAAATATAAATATGTTAAGGATTTGTTATATGGTTTGATTTTATTATAAATTAATATTTTCCAGTGATTCCAAAATATCCTCTCACCACAATTATGAAAGGGAACCTCCTCCATAATTTATTCACAACAAATTGTTATTTCATTCTCTATTAACCCATACCCATTTACATTATAATCATCGATTATCAAATTATAGTGCCTTTGAATTCTCTGATGACCAAATCTAGTGATTTTAGTGGTGATCGAGAATGAGCTTATCGAAGAAGAGATAACATCCTCTATGAATTACTTGAAAGTTATTTCTTATCATACTTCCTCTAAATATGTTTTCTACATTATAAACTAATAACTCCATTTTCACATATATTCTATGATTTATTTTATTAATATGGAATGACCACATTTATACTTCTAACCATCCGTTGAAAAATGAAATCACCACACATGTGTAAATATGGCTTACTATCTCCACATTGTAGTGTAATGTGTTTTTCATCACCAAATTAATTGGATGGGAATAATTATAGAATTAATAGCTATGTATTATTATTAAAACCACATATTGATTGTTCAATAATATATATTCCATCCACTTTGATACCATTCAACAAATAAGGGAATGATATTGTCACTCGTGGCTATGTATGACCTACCGACTCTACGATGTGATGTGATTCATTATACTTGATATTAATTTAAGAATGATTATAAATATTTATATAATGAAAAAATACTATATATATTATATTCAAATTATTTTTTGAGATTATATAACTATAACCAATGAATAGTAACATGATATTATCAGAAAAAACATGAGTAATAAAATAAATAAGCAAACAACAAAAAGACGAGTTACAATGTTATTAACAATTGGGTAATAATATGATCACTATTTATATCATAAAAATGAATATGATTCTATAATAAGTTAGTGGAATTATTTAAACACTTTTATTATAGGTTCAAACATGTTTAAGGAACCCAGAACTAATGTAACATATAAATTTTGTCTTAAAGTTATTCCTATGAGACAAATGTCATATACAATACTTGTTTCATTTATATGGTGTATATACTAACCATGAATTTTTTTATGAGTCTTATATATATGAGTATGTTCATTATATAATTTTTATACCTTAATGGGTATATGATTCTTCTGATTATAAAGTGAAAAATATTTATTTCACAATATCTTTAATATATTTAATTTTTAGTTTTAATTTTTTTATGAAAAATATTTATCATCTATGACCATATTTTCTAGAAAATATTTCCATTAAATGATTTAATATTCCCCTATGGATATTTATAGTTATTTTTACATTTTTATCCAAATATTGAAAGGAATTTATTTCATTATTATAATGATGTAATTTTATACGACTCTGTAAAATTTACGAGAAAATGCTTTTCTTAACTAATGCAGCATGGACTGGTTTTTACACATTCAATACATCTTATTAAATTGAATCATCCGGTTCAAACATACCAGATTAGTTTGATATAAAATGGGTTCTTTAAAATTTTTTGACATCTTAGGAAGATGATTATTTCCACGAATGAATTATATTTTCCTCAATAATTAATTTCAGGTGGTCTATAAAAATTATTTCTTATCTATGAATAATTTATTTAATTTGGATTTTTTTCATGTATATTATCCCTATTATACCTATGGTTTTATTATGTTTATGATGAAATGATATTTATGATATCGATATTGTTTTCATGTATTCTATAATAAATGAAAAATATTTTTAAGTCCCATTTCTTTTCAATAAGTTTTGTTATGAATGAATAATGTTTATGAAACCCATTTAATTCCATGGGTAATGATATGATTTATGTTATTATAGAATAAATTTGTATGTTTTTCATTATGATAGGGGTGGTACATAAACCCTTTTTTAATATATTTGGAAATTATTTATTTCTCATGAAAAATACATGATTGGAACATGATATTATCTCAGTTCAGCAATACAAGTCTGGAATGGGAATTTATCAGAATTCATTAATACAGGGTTGGAATGGTACATAACCCAAGTTCCCTAATCTATGACTTTAATTGGACATGATTTTAGTTTAGTAATAGATGTTCAGAATAATATGTACACTTTGTTTAGTAATATTGGGATTGAATGAGGTGGGAATTCGGTTATGGAAATTAATATTTCCACTATGATGATATTAGAAATGAGGCTTTTCAAAGGTGGAAATGATTTTATATTATTTTTTTATTACCCAAATTTGATGTTTTATGCCATTTTTTTCTCAGGGATCATCTTATAAATCCACTTTTTTTCATTTTCAAAATACCACTTTTTGTTGAGTGGGACCATCAAAAAATCAGATATGTCTCATGTTCCATAATGATTTCTTCATTATGAACTTCCATGATTTATTCAATGAATTGTGATTTTAATATATGTTATACACAGTATTATTTCCAATAGTTATGTTTATATTTTTACATTTTTATGTTCTTTTACTTCATAATATTTTCTTTTTTTAATCTTAATGGGAATATAAGGTCACACATTTCATATGATTTATTTTCCCTCGAATATAAAGAAACATATTAAATAGGAAAAAACAAGTAGAAGACCATAATGGGAGATATTAAGGACCTTTCACCAAATTAAAAAAAAGTGTTCAATGTTTATAACGGAACTAAACTAATACATTCCTTGGGCTTAAATTTTTGTGATGTATTGTGTATTTTGAAAAATTAATCTAATATTCATGTACATAAGTCGTACATACAAACACGTGTTGATTTCATTTTTCATTGGATGGATATAATGTAGAAAATGGTTATTCTATTCTCATAATAACATATCTATCATATGGGTGGTACTAGAGTTATTATAATTTAATGTAATAAACGCATGATAAACAAGTATAAGAATAAATATGTTCGAAATAATCGGTTGATAAGATTACCTCTTCTACGATGATCTCCCTCTACATCTCCTCTTCAAGGCACTAGCATTTGTGTTTTGGGAAGACCAACACCTCTAGAATGTAACTATAAAGATTTATAGGGTAAATGGGAAATGGATAACCAATGTGGAAGGATCAATGTGAGTTGAATAAGTGAGTTAGGAGTTCACCTTTTATAATTGAGGTGAGGGGCACTTTTTGAATTCCTAAAATAATAAATTTATAATAAAAACAAACTACCTAAAAAACCAAAATGTAATATTTTATATGATGAGTTCAGATAATGTTGTAATCTCATGAAACACTAAATTTTGGACTACATTTTCAATAAATTTAATCCTTGTCATTTTAATTGACCCAAGATATTCTTTTATAGTTTTATCTAACGTAACCATATATAAAACATTTAATTGGTGTAATTTTTACTTATTGGATTTCAATTAGACCATAAATCAACATTTTTATCATTTTAGACAATATTATAATTATTTTAAATTTTTTAAAAATATATTATGATTTTTAAATAATTTAATAAAACATTATTTTGAAAAATTATCAATACAATCAATTTTGACATTATTCATTTCATATATTTTTTAAACAATCAGATAAGATGATATACGTGAAAAAAATATTTTTCTATTTCCCTATGGTGTCATGGTAATCTAGAGAATTCATTTGATATATTTATTATCCAATGTTATATATATTTTTATATTACAATTACACCAACAATTTATTATCAATAATAAAATAATTACTACATCTTTATTGTGTAATTATGTATTATATTTATTTTTCTGAAAAAAATAAAACAAAATACCATGAAGAATATAAATCTTTTAGATTTCATAAAAATACATAAATTTGAATTTATCTTATGTAAAATTCAGCATTAAAAATGTTATATTTATTAGAAGATGAGTATAGATACATTAAAATTACTTTGCATAAAATATAATTAGCTTCATAATCTATTCCTTGTGGCAATAAATGTTCAATAATTCGAAAATTGTATTACTATGGTCTAAATACATACTCAAAATTTAATATTGGTTCAAGTGTTTTTATATTTTAATGGTTATTATTATTTAAAAAAATTATTTTCATGGATATGAATCAATTAAATAATTTATGCGCTATAATTTTATACGAAATCGAGGTTTTTTAACAAAAAATTACTATTAAATTACAACGATAAAGAAGAAAATTATTTTTTTCAAATTATTATTTATATTTAAACTTATCTTTTTTATATACTAATAATAAAATTCATAAATAAATGACACTTTAAAAAAGACATATTTTACATATCTCAAAATAAAATATATTATATTTACTAATCTCATCCAACTAGCTTCTAAATGATACAATTTTAAAGTAGAGATACTATCGGTTGAAACAATCTCAGCCAATTATATTATTAAAAGTGTTATGGTAATTTTATAAAATTAGTTTTACCTTTAATTACACGATTTACCTTTTTATTGTGACAATAAATTATTGATGTTCCTATTCATAATGCCCAAAAATAAAAATAATATATTTAAATAATTTGGAACAACTTAATAAAAATATGGAATCCATTTTTAAAAATTCAAAACATATAATTTACAGTAATTATTTTAAAATTAATCTTATTGTCCGAATGAGAAAATGAGTTTTAAAATTTAAAACATGAAAAAGGTTTAAATGTTTTTACATATATTGTTAAATTTAAAATTAGATTTTAATGAAGTAAATTATATTAATTGATAATATAAAATTTATTTAAATATTAAACATTTTAAATTATATAAATTTAAAATAATAATAATGTAGTTGGAAAATCATTTTCCAATTAAAATGCATTATGTGTTTTCTATTAATCAGAAAATAAAACTATTCAGAAACAGACAACAAATTCAACCAATGAAAATTTTTTGCACCAAATTAAATAAAGAAGATTATTTTATCAAATATAATATAAATAAGATTTATATAGTAGATAAAAAATTGGTGTTCAATCAAAAGGCGGAAAAACTACATTTTCTGAAAAATACTTCTTTTGCCCAAAAAATTGAATTACTTAATATATCACATCAAAAAACATATTTGACGAATTTTTTAATTTATTTTTAATATATTTAATATATATTTCATGAATATCATATATCAATAGTTGTATTAATATTTTATAAACTCACTCGTTTTCTTTTAAATAGTTTTCCAAAAAAACATTTCATTTTATTTTTAAAAAAAGTTTTAGTTTTTAATTTATAATTAATTATATATACATATGTATATAATACTCTCATAATTTATTTAATACTATTCAAAATCACCATTATAATGGCTACGTTATATGGTAACATAATAATATTAAGTCCTCTTAGACTATGTCTTGCATGAAATTAAATCTATCAAAAGAACTCATAATTTTGTGTAACTTAATAAATGCAAAGTGTTTTCCATACTGCAAGATAATTCAGTGTTTCATATAGATTAGTATAATATGGTTGTAGTGCATAACAGAAGATATCAAAGAAATTAAGAAACATATCTCATAAAAATCAATGATTTTTACCCATATTATCTTTATTTATATTAAATATTATATATGCTACACATTTTTCATTTAATATATTGAATCATTCCTACATAAAGTTATTTTAATTTAAAAATTATATTATTTCTTCCAATGGGATTTTACTTGGATATTATTAAGAATAATATAATTTCGTATCTCAATTTATTTTGTTTGGGTTATAATAATTATTCATTTTCTTTGATATTGTTGGATTTTGTGTGTGTAGACCCCTGATTAACTTACATTGTTTTTCCACTTGTATTATGTGGATTTAAATATTTCACACATAATAAATTAATTTATTAATATTCACTTCAAGGTTTGGTCATTATAAGCATTATAATTATCCCATCATTTATTCTATTATTATCATTCTCTATATAGCACAATTTCTACTGATTAAATTTATACAATTATTTTATATTACATAAATATATCTCACACATATATACAAAGATTAATATACATTAATTTCTAAGGAAATAAAATCATAATTTTTGTTTCTAAAATTCAGTCTTTTTAAAATTTTAATTGTTTGTGATTTTAGGAAATGTTATACACTTGATATCCTTCCATGGGTAATTTTTATGTTATCCATTATTATATAATTCCTTTTGTAAACACATATATGTTGAGAAGTTTTAATGGGCACACATAGATATAACTCAAATATATTGCATAGTGTTTTATTGTATTAATACTTAATGTTTGTGATGTGGAAATAAAACTAATATATAATGGGACCTGTTTACACCATTTGGTATTGTATATGAAGATATCATTCAACAATGTTTATGTAATGTTTTAGTATTTTTAACATTAATATGTTACCATAAACTTATGATACCACGTTTTTTAGGCAATGACTATATGAATTTACTCATAAGACTTCACTTTTATGATATATTGTTATACATTTGATTCACATGTTATCTTTCCATAAACGTTTTATTCGCATTATAATAATATTTAATATGCAATTTATTTAAGAATTATCATGGTAATTCCATAATATGTTAGCAGATTGAATAGATTTAGTTTATTTTTAGGTAGATTAAATTATTATTGTTTATTTGAATCACTCATTGATTTATTATGATCATAGTCTTTCAATAAATCAATTGCTCATGATCATTGGGATGTAATTAATGGATTGTTATGATAAAATTTGTGTTGTAATAGGTTTAAAAGTCCTAGTTCATAGTATTTTGTATTAGAGAAAAGGATCAGTTTTCATTTGGATATAGGATGAGAAAACAGTAGTGAGAACCCTAGTTTAATTCCAAGGATAATACTTTGTATTTTAAAATATACTTGAATATTTGTGAAGTATGTAATGAGTGGTTTTTGATAAATTACATCCTTGTATAGATTACATAGGTGGATGTGAATCTAGAATAGATATACCAAATGGTAAAATCATTGAGAATGATGCATTGGGATACACTCATTAATTACCTAGTATATGACAATGGTTCTATTTTTGAACATAGTTTTACAGAAATTGGGGATATTATTTTGAAATTTAAAAAATAGTTTATGAACATTTATGAATGAATTGAACCTCATCATTGGTTATAGATCCTTATAGTATGCATTACCATGGAAAATGTACATCAACTCTCAGAGGATCATAATTTTGGACATACGTATAATTTATAAGTTATTCTTTCTAATTTTATTTTTTTCATTTAATAAAATAATATATTTTCCTCTAATTTTACTTATTTTTTATAATTGAATTAAACTGTCAAGGAAATAAAAAAAATAAATGTGAATAGATATAGAATGATTTCTTTAATGAGATTAAAATTTTAATAGTGAATGAATTTATAAATATTGTGAAAATTTAAACTACGATTTCTATAATTAAAATTTATTAGTAGAACATATTTGAATTTCCAAACACATTAAACAACAGAATGATTGAGTCTCATGGATTTTCAAGTGAAAATAATGGAAAATGACATAATATTAAATTTACAACATTCCAAAAATGTTGGAAAATTCTTAATGGTTAATGTCTTAAAGGAAGTGGAAGATGATTTGTTATTGGAAAATTAAGTAACATAGAAACTCATTTACAATGAAAAAATAATAAAATTTTCACATGATTCAAGAAATAATGATAAACCTAAGGCACCACTATTAGATTATTGTTGTAAATTTTGGGAAATTGGTTATTACTCGAGTAAATTTCCTAATATAAGGACCAATTCATACGTTCATATGTTATGATATCATTTAAAGAGAATGAATGATGTGTTTTGGATTTTCAACTAGATTATAATATTATAATTTTTTTTATTAATGGTATATTAGTAATAAGAATCAGGAATATTTTACATATCATTCCTCAATAGTTTATCATTAGTGGTTTTTAAGAATTTGTTATGTTTTTTGGCCACCTAGAATGGTTATCTAATGATAACATGATACACTATGAATTATTTATTCTGGAAAAAATATCATAGAGACATTATTGATATTGAGGTAATTATTTTCAACTAAGATTATTTGATTATGTGGAAAATAATGTGTTGTATATAAATACATTGATATTAAAAAATTTAATTTTGTGAATACTGTTTTTTTGAAAATTTTTATAATATTTTTGTAAATATTATTGGATATTGTAAAATATGGAATATGATTATCTCATAAATTTATCCATTGTTTTTGAAAAATAAAATCATTTTAGTAAGATGGAAATTCATCGTTTCAACCACGACCATGGGTTAAGAACCCACAACTGAGTGGAAAAGAGTGCAATTATAACCACTAGAACAAGTGATGTACTATGTAGTATCCATTTTTTAACATAAATGATTTCATGGATTAATATTATATTGATTTTGGTATTCTTAAAAGAGGATAAATTCATTTGTAATTTTTTTTCTTTTGAGTTGATTAATAATATATTGGAAAATATTTTATTAGTTTATTATACATATATATATATATATTTACATATTACCTCTAGTTTTAACTCAAAGGATTATTTATGTATAGTTATATCATGTTTTTTGAAATCATATTTGAATGTTTTTGAGATCAACATTGAGGACAACATATTTGTTCACGTTTAGGTTATTGAGGTTATTTGGGATGTCAGGTTATTTATTTAAGGAATGATATTTGGTAAACCTGTGATTTCGTTATTGAATTTTAGTGATTAATATATTCATATACATTTTGTGTATAATATTAAAATGTTCTAAATATTTTAGATTTTATAAATATTAGAGTAATATACTGACACTTATTGATGGATCTTATAATCTATTAAAAGATAATTTCGGTTCTTCGGGCATAAAAAATTCATATTGGATATTCATTCATTATATTAAGAGGTGAAGATAAAGGAGATTCATTTTAGAAATGATGAATATTTTTATAAAAAAAATATTTATGGTACCTATATATTATATTTTCACATATCTTAATTGTAAAACAATTCCTCAGCTCTTGGGGAAAGATCTTGAAGAAAAAATGTTATCATAGTAAATTATATTCAATGACTAAATAGTCTTTCAATTCACCTTAGTTTTTTAGTTTTGTGGATGTTGAACTTATCAATATCATTCCATTTCATTTTTATCAATGGTCTATAATAATATCCATAATTATATTTACTTTTCTTCGATGTACATATCTTTACCTTCCACCAATGTTCTCTTATGTGGAAATCTTTTAAGGTGTCAACCTTCATATATCTTTATTCCATCTTTTTAATATAATTTTTTATTAAGAATTTTTATAACATGGGATTTCCACCGAGGTATTTTTATATGTCAATACCTTGATTAATAGTCACATGTTCAAATTATGATGATTAAATTTATTAAGGGCGTAGAATATTACACTCTATTATATTAAAAGAGCTCAATGTTTATTGTCGTATTCAATACAAAACTCTGAGGTCCCAAAAATCATGAAATATTATGAAATATTATTTTTTATATATGATCATTATAAACTATTTCTAATACTACATCTACTGGATATTATAAACTACATTATGAAAAATATATAAAGGTTATATTAAAAAAAATTTATTAATAAATCTTAAATAAGTAAACATTTTGTTAACACATATATTTATTTTCATAAAGTACTATTAATGATTTATTTTTCAAAATATTATAAATAGTTTATAATCCGTGTATAATTTTTATTTTATGAAATTAATTTTAATTTTATAATATAATATCGATATTAGCATCGTTTGAGATTATTGGTTTGTTTGAAAAATATTAATTTTCTGTAAATAGAGATAAATAACTATTTTGATAATATAGAATTTTAACTTAGTATATTATTTTATTTTTATGTTAAATTTTTCTATTATTATGATATTTATCTTTTTAAATATATGTCACCCAATTAATTACATTTCTATCATATTTATATTGATATTTTTTATATGTTTAATTATATGGTTTAATATATTATTTGGAATACTAGTATAAATTGTATAATGTTTATCAATTTTCACTAATTAAAATAAACCCTAAGGATACATTATTTAAATGAAATTTTTATATTATATATCAATAAATTCAAATACAATTAACTTAATTATTTTTATTTTCATATAGTTGATATGAAATAATTTTCTCTAGAAAAAAATGAATTTCTTTCAAACTACTTGTTTTTAATAAGTCTATGTTTTAAATTTTAAATTAAATTCCACCACTTATATTAGATGAATGTGGTAAAATTGATTCATTATTATGAATAAAAAATATTTTATTATCATATACTTTCTTACATTACAATACATTAAAATTGATAATTTTTTTCCTATATATAGTGGACTGCTGCCTCGTGGAACGATGTGATTCTCTTTTCTTAATATAGTTTCTAAAACATAACATATATGGTATGTATATTGTATTTAAATAAATAATATTATATTTATTATATATTTATAATTATGGAAAGGTAAAATAGCACTTACGTTTATTCTATCATGAACATTTAAATGATAAAATGTTACTCGTGCGTACTTACGGCCTGTCATCTCCATTATAGTAACGTAGCTAAAATTATTAATCATATTTCATGGTTTTAGAAAAAAAATATAAATCATGTATAAAATTGGAAATTATATAATTTTTATTATTTGGGATATGATTAACTAAAAATATTTTTGACTTCAGTTAATTTAATAATGAGATTATTTAAAAATGAACAAAACATTCTCAACCATTACGATTATGCAATTTAATATGACATGGTAATGTATAAAATAAATGGAATAATAAATACAAAATGTTCATAAAAATTAACTAATTAACATAATCTTATTATTTAAGAATATAAATAACCAACATTGTGATTTAAGAACACAATAATGGTTTCTATTATGCACTTATTTATTTTAAATGGTTTATACAATACTGATTTAAATATTATATCATTAATAATTTACACTTTATGATATCATATGTTATAGCTTCTCTAATTAATACATGATAAATATGATTCAAATGAATGTAATGTTTATAAGATTTTGTATCAATCTTATTGCAACCATGATTTAATATGGCTTAATTTCCATTTTTGGAAATTTTGGTGCATTAAATAATAATAAAAAATTTTATTATCATATATTTATACATTAAATTTTCAATTAAGATTTCTATTTTCCATTATGGTAAATAAATTTATTTTTAAAATGCTTTTATTGAAAATTTACTTTATTTCTCTCTTCTTGTGAAAATCTATTCAATACCATAGACATGTTTAAATGAATTTAGTTAAAAATAAATGATCTATAATTATTAAATGGGTTTTCAAATAATTTTTTCCAATAATAAAATTCATCATAATGTTTTTAATGGATTCATATATTTTTCAAATGATGTCTTCCACGTAAATTTTACCAAGAAAATGAACATAATATTTTTTAAAGAATGTATGAAATGAAAATATATTTTATATAAAATTACTTTATAATTTTCCAAGGATATTTTAAGAAAATAATATTACTAAAATTTATTCAAATTTTATTTTCTAAATTATTATTTTTAAATTTGAATTTTCATTTTCCGTAAAAAATATTTTAAATATATTTAAAAGCATTTCTATTAATAAAAAACAATATCCTTTAATTCTATGAAATAAATAAAAATATTTTATATAAAAATATTTACTGATTTTTTCTCACATGTTTTCCTGTATGGGATTACATAGTAACCCAAAATATTAATTAGAATTTTTCCACCATGTGATACTGTGAAAAATGTCATCCTAGATTCATGTCTGTGTGATGCATTGTGTTGTTTCCAAATTTAGAATTTTAATATTATTTTATAATATAATTTTTAAATTTTTTTTTCTTAATGTGTTTAATCAAGATACTTATCTTTTCTAAAACTAGTCAAACCCTTGTATCACTTGTTATGCTTCATTATCATGTTTATTACATTCATATAATTTTTACCAAAAAAAATTATTTATGAATTACCCATGTTATCTGATAATGTATTGATAGCCATAATGGACTAATTATGTCATTATATAGATAAACAAAAATAAATTTTATTTTGAATTGAAATTTATTGATATAAACATATTATTCTAATGAAACTAGGCCTCATGATCTTTATTTTCAAACTAATGATTGATTATGTTAAAAATAATTTATTGAAACGAAAAATAGTAATGGGTTTCCATAATCCATCTTTTCCTTGACATCCTAGTATAAGGAAAAAACAAATTCGATATCATATCAAATAGTTTAGTATATGTAGTTATGAACCCACAACATTAGAACCCATAGAAAACAGTCTTTCTACTTTCATCTGATAAACCAACTATAAGAACACTCAACTAACAGTATAAAAATACATTTAAAACTCAAAAAATGATACACATATATCTAATGGTATGATATGTTCAATCTATTCACACAACAATGTATAACTGTGACCTTCTAGTGTGATTCCATGGTAAATATTCAACCCCAATCAATTCTACATGACCTTACACCAAGAAAAACATGCCATATTCAATCAATATAGTATGATGAATTTTCACCAAAATTTTAAAACAACATCTTGGACATTATAATAAACTATTAGAAGTTTATCCTATTTAGTTCCCTAGAGAATCATTTTCACAATGAATTAACATGATAAATATCATTTGGTGTCATCACATCCATTGAAATACTAGTCACCAACAACAAAAACCCATCTCATATAATGGTCTATTTCATAGTCTGAAACGATGATCCCCTATATTAGAGTTTCTAATCATCATTCTTATGGTTCATATCCATTATCCATCTCTGAAAATAACCATTTTTGAGAGAAAATAACTAATACCTTAGTTCTCACTAAATTTCATCCAATGTGAGGGTTTCCAACTATAAAATATTATATTGAGGTCCCACCCATATATATTTCTTTATCTTACTCCTCTAAAAATGAGCCTAATATATAATTTACTTACCGTACAGATATTGATCCTCCCAATCCATGGTAATTCTATATAAAAACCATACAATGATTGATGTCATGGATATATCATGACACAACACCTTGATCCAAACCAATATTACCACTATGAACTGGGGTTAATTTCATTTTTCTAACCAAAAATGGGTTAACCCAACACCATATGTCTCCACATGGTTATTGGTTCTCAATCTAATAATGATCCCTCACTATGTCAATAAATTATAGACACCAAGCTTAGTAGAGCATGATTCCTTGTTCTAATGGATCAAAAGGGTGTTCACTCCCAGTCCAATCAATCACCCAATTTTAATCATGCTATTGGGACCCTCGTCACTTATATACAAAGATCAAATGATGAATAAATAACTATTATCAGATTTAGGTCACCCTTACATAACATGTAGAACCCTTGTAACCCCTATACATAACCTAACCTCCCTTGTTCAAATTTACAACACAAGACCTCCCACTAACTCGATTTTTTTTTAAAATGAAAGAACACAAACTCACATAAATAAAGATACTAAAATAATAATCCAAACTTAAAATTTATTCAGGATAATAAAATCCTACCCAAGACCCCTAAAATTTAATCTATTATAAATATCCCTTTTATATTTATCACATAAAATTATTCAATGGATCATTGGGACTATGGAATAAAACTAGTTTCACACTACATGAACTAGTCCAGTATATGAACACCACATCAATTCCATGTAGAATAATTCTTCTCACCCTAACACTGTCTAGACACACAGATTCCCAATGGTCAAAACTCAAATACTTACATCTTTTAGAACCCGACTATTCATCCCATGAGTCATGATCCGTATATCACAAGCCCATTATCCTTAAAAAAATTCGTTCTATACTTTTGGAATGTAGTTTCAACTAAAAAAGGCATTAAATATACTACCATAGCAGACATCGTACACTATTCATGAAATAGTGTCAAGTGTATGAATACCAATAAAACCATTAATCACTTTCATAATGATAGAACACCTACCCACACATCACAATATCCTTAATTCACACTACAAACTATCAATAATAGGCATTAAAATGATGCTTCCATTTATAACTATCCAAAATTCATGGAATTAAAACTATTAGTACTCAATAACAACCATAAAATATCTATGTAGAACAAAATATATTCCATCAATATTAAAATTTATATCTACCCATATGTCACACCACTAAGGAATGTCACAATTTTATATCCACCCATTTAAAAGGTTACCCATGAAGGCCATAAGGCATCCACTTACTCATGTAGCATCCAAGCCTAATGATCCCTAAGCCCTCCAATTTTATAGAATAACCAATATATCAAAATATAAATGTATCATAGGATAAAACACGTCATTATCCCAATGTCAGAGTGAATATAGTGTACCAGCACCCAACATTGGATCCTCACCAACAAATGGTCTACCTCAGAACATAACATAGGATAATCACAACTCTACCACTCACAGTTGACACCACTACTTACCCAATAGTTCAATCTAGGAATATAAGGCCTCTAAGACAACTTAATAACATAATTTTAACAACTTGTTCAACATACATTGTAAAATCTATAACATTTCACAAGGATCACGAAATAGAATTGGAGAAATAGAATTTTATCCCAATGTAATAATTGCTTACCTTTTATATGTTTCTTTTTTATCAATATTTATCCAATTATATATTTTAATAATGCATTTATAACATCACTTATATCATTGGATCACCAAATTAATTTTCCATATAAGATTACACCATATTATACTATGGTAAAATTAAAAATTTGATACATTCCACTTGTTAAATGACAAACATCAATGTATGAATAGAATGTAATAACCAAATGAATTTATAAATCAATAAAATATAATTAACCAAAAAACCTATTAGAACACACAATTAATGAAATTGGAATCTATAAAAAATTTCCATAATATTATTCATGTCATGTGAATCCCTATGTCCTTAAAATTATGCATGAATATAGCCACATCCTATTTCCATACTGATCCATGACCATTAATCTAATGAACATGAAACATTACCATATATATATCTCACAAATTTTTTATATCTAAAAAAACAAAGCTTGGGTTAAAAAATATTTTTAATGATCTCATCACCAATCCCATAATTCATTATATTCTCATGTCTACTGTGCCCAAAAGTCAATTAAAATCGAAAAACAGACATTGCCTCTTTTTAATGCCTTATGCCAAAAGCCACTAAATTGGCCCCCGAGGACCATGTTCTCTAATCCTTTTGGCATGCCTACCCAAATTACAGATGGATTATAATGGTGTAAAGGGACTATTAGGTTATCATGGGGGAGAATATGACCCCATTTTAGTAGACCTATAGAAAAAGGAAAAATGTAATTTTTCAAAGAAAATCATATTAATATCAGTGATATGAAATGAAATGTTCCAAAAATATATATATAATACCAAAATTACATAATAAATAGTATTTCATACATACTAAAAACCACACATGGTAATACCATATATGGGAATCATAAAAATGTAATAAAACTAATCTAAATACCATTCCTAATAGGTCCAAATTCTAGCTAAGTCACATCATCCATACCAGAACAAGAATATCAAGAAAACTATCATTGATATTGGACCTCTCCCTAAAGCTATAACCTATATAAAAATATTTATATCTTTTTGGATATGAGTGTTTTATGGTTGACCTAGTATTTTGTGACTAAAACATAGTATGACACCAATAACGGAATCCCTAAAATATATTTTCTAGAAAAAAATTACAAGTGGATGTTCTCAAGGTAAATAAATTAATTATAAAAAGAGAATTTATATAAAAAAATAAATAAAAACTGAAGCCTTATGTTCATGATGAAACATGAGTTTAGTCATTCAATTGTTGATTAGTGGGTTCATGACCATGATTGAGCCTACCTAATTCAATTATGGTCAATGTGTCTCTTAGATTGTCTTATAGACCATCAAAACCCTATATAAAGATATGGAATTTAGAGATCTGACTAGAATTACCAGTAACCGAAAGTATTATATAGAATCATTATTCTCATCCCATCAAGTTGCATTTATAGGTCATCACATGGTATCAAGTCTCTCATCTCAGAATTCCTAGGGAATCTGAGTACTCATCTTGGTGATCCCAATCAAAATGTGACATATAGGGTCTAGTAACAACATTTAACCTTCCAGAATATTTAAAATTCACAATTAATGTTTCTTATCATCCCAATATTCTAAATAATTAAGTGTTATATTGATTATTAGTTCTTATACCAGTATTCCTATGTAGCTTGTACCATGTGTAATCCACGTTCCTTATCCCAACAATCCAAATCGACACAAAAAAAATCTCAAATTACGAATTTAATATTAAAATTTTACTCATCAATTAAATTTTCAAATACAATTTTAACTCATACATCAGTTTTTATTAATTTTATATTGTACCAAATTAATCATAATTCATAATCACTATTTTAAATTTTATTAAATCCTATAATTTATGAACTCTTTAAAACATGATATGCTATTTTAATAATGGGCATAACATTTCATAAAAAGAATATATTATTTTTTAAACTCATTTTTTTGTATTATGATTAATTTTACATTTTTAATATTAATTGTTATTAAATTATAATCCAAAAACAATTCATCAATTAAACAACCTATCATTACTAATCTATATAAAAACAATGTTGAAATAGTCTATTTCCCCTTCAATAAAAGGTTTACACTATATTTAATTATTAAAATGGTAAATTCAACTACCAAAGTGATTTAATTGGGGGATTTAATTATCAATGTTAGAGTCATGATAATATAAGAACTAATCTAGAAAAAATTCAATTTAAATAATTAATTAATTCATTGTCATGTAATTGAATTAAAATCATGAAAGAACAAACAATGAACTCACAAATATTGTAATACCATGAAAAAAATTAAATGAACCACCTATCTTATTCTTATGAGAGATTACCAATTCAGTAAAAGTAACTAGTTTAGGATGATTCAAAATATATGGGGAACCCATATTAGTACACTGAAAATAGGGAATATTAGAATATAGGTGAAAAATATTACTAGATAGTAATGGAAACCAATGACAATTGATGAAAGAAACATAGAAACAACTTTATCTTTTTTTCTAATTATATCGATGATAGAATTACCTAGTAATAATGGGGGTCCTCCATGGATGATTAGTGGGGGAAAGGAATTAAATTCTAGGGTTACAGTTATGAAAGGGAGATAAAAAGATAAATCATTAAAGGGGTTGACAATAATTTGATTGTTTTATCAATTTTGGGGAAACGAAATGTTTGGACACACTATTTGCAAAATATATTACTAACTATGAAAACCGTGAATTATGAAACAGAACATATGTAATTGTTGTTATTCAAAGATTGATAAACTATGTGAAATGCCTATTTAAAATTCTACAATTATTGTACTATCTCCCATTTCCCCTCAAATTATTTAAAAAATATATGCCTCTTCACAAACCAATCCTCGTGTAAGGATGGAAATGTTAGCTATAGTTGTGCACCCCATATACTATCCTTGAAACCATAATTTCAAAATGTTTCACTCCCAATACATATAATAGAACCATAGACACCACTCATCACACATGCCAAATCCAAAAAGAACAACATTAACAAATAAAACTAATATTTTCTTGATCCAATACTAATGTTTTTAAAATAGCCTTGTCAAAACTCCAAAACTAATTTTTTCACTAAAACACAAGGTTACTCCTTAAATAAGATCTTTACATGAGTCTATAATTGAATGTTTTATGATGATTTATTCATAAAATTCATTATAATATAATTACGTTTTCTTAATAATGATGTATTTCACAACAATTTTTTTAAAAGAGTTCATGGAAAATGTTTATCAAAAAATAATTTACCATATCATCAAATTACTTAGAGTTATTATTTTTGCATACATATTTTTCTACATCAATGTACAATATGAATATACTAAAAATGATAAAGTAAAATATATAATAAAATATTCTTTCTTTGATAAGATTGGGAAAAATATATTTTCCATACTATTGATTTAAACCTTAATAATGTATGTATTACAAATTACTCTAGTTAATGGTGTTTTTTTGTCATAAAGGACATAATATAATGATTTTACTTCTTTATTGTATTTCAAAATATGACATTGTTTTGGCTATATCATATAACCTACGATTTCAAATCTGGTATTATTTTTACCCCAAATCATATCCCGTTATGTTCATTTGGAAAATCATTTAATTTTACATCACAATGTTATTCACTAAATTATATCATGTCAAATTCATTTTAAAACACTAATTGTTTACATAATTAATAATGAAAATCTATTATGAAAAAAATAGGAAGTTGATGAATCCTAAATAATAGGTCTTTCCATATTTACCATTCATTTAAAATTATAATTCCTTTAATTAAACAAAAGATTATTTAAATTTATTATATTATATTAAATAACATAATAAAAAAGCTTAAAAAATATCACTCTAATGAAAATAATGATTTCTTAATCTTGACATACATAAAAATTGACAAATTTCACATGTTTATACATTAAACACCACAATGATAACACATCCTCATAACACAATGAATAAATTCATTTAAAATTTATGAATATGACTGCATTATTTTACAAAAACTACTTCAATTCATTCATAATTTTTTTACTTAAAAATATCATCAATATATAAAATACGTAGTGGTTATATTTTTTACCATAGGTTAATAGGACATAAGAAATAAGTGAGAGGATATATTTAGTTAGTGAAAAATCATATTAGTGAGCCATAGAGATCATGTTAATCAATTAAAAGTATTAGGGGAAAATAAATAAATTAGAATGAAATTATAAATTGGATAATATCAAAGAAACGTAATTTTTAATCTTCTTTTA
Organism: Viscum album; assembly: GCA_963277665.1. NCBI lineage: Eukaryota > Viridiplantae > Streptophyta > Magnoliopsida > Santalales > Viscaceae > Viscum > Viscum album. The sequence continues at coordinate 781,096,481 of OY728158.1, forward strand.
TGATATTGTTATCATAAATCTTAGTATATGAATGTATAACTCTTAAATTGTCATTATAAAATAATATCATATAAATTGGTATCACAATATAGATTCCAGAATTGTATCCCATGGTAACATAACATTGAAATGTGGTATAACAGAGGAATAAGAGTTATATATAATAAAAAATATCATAAGCATATTTCATTAATATTCAATAAGACATTTAAATCAATGTATACTATGCTAACTACAATTTTCCTATATTATTATAGACTTCACATACTTGGTATATCCTATGAATAATATTAGTGGGATAGAAACTCATGTCCTATAACAGATTGATCTCAATTGATAAAATTATTCAAAAAATTAATTAAGGTTATAAATATTAATAATCCATGATTTCATATAATGATATAATCACATAAATAGATACTCTATGATATAAGTCATAACATTATTAACTAATTGATGAACTGGTTAATATAATATTTTCTGGAGGTATCACCTAATAAATAACTATAAATTAGATCATTTAGTACCAATAATTTATTCAACCAAAATAAATATAAGAAAATTGAAATTACAATTTGATGTATAAAACATAATATATATTTATGAATATTTCATTCATGAAATAGATGAATTTATTAAATAAATCAGGAAATGTGTATTATTTATATATTCATGATGTTATCATAAAAACAATTTTTTATGTCACTTAATATATTCTTATCAAAAGATAAAAACGACTTTTAAAACAACATTATAATAAAAAAATATGTATAATAGATTCATGGGATGAAATAATTTTAATATACTTGAAAAAAGATATTTTAAAAATTATGTGGAAGATATAATATCTTTATTTTATCAAAATTTTAAAAATAAAACTTATAAAAACAAATTTAAAAATAGAATAAAAGGAATGTAAAATTTCTTACAGAGAATTTATATTTTCATTTCATATTATTTTATTATATTTTTCTGTTTTAATGTACCCAAGAAATCTCATCCAGAGATAATGTATTTGACCATTTATTAAAATAAAGGAAGAGTACAAAAATCAAGCATCACAATACAGAAAAGAAAATACATATCATAGAAATCATACCCATACCCATAACCAAATAAATAAAGATAACTAATATAATGATAAAATATAATACAAAACTGAAATTTATTAATAAAATAACCACGGATACCCTCAATTGATTACCAATCAAGTCTACGAAATGGACATAATCTAGGTTTTTACCTCCTTGTGCTTAAAACTAATGTAACAGTGCCAACTATAATCTATTGGGAATTTCCCTTAATAACGAATAAAACTAAATATGGGGAATTCATGTGAACAAATATCATGGAATTACAATATTTTGGGGGACCCAAAAATAATTAATAAAAAATTAAATATTTAATGAAATAACAGTTTTCAAGGACTCAAAATAATGAAAAAATAATAATTCTAGAATAATGACAAGTTTTTTTTAAATATTAAACATGAGATTAATATATAAAACCATTATATGAAAGAAATAAGGGCGTTATATGAAAATAAAATATGTACAACTATATAAGAGTTAAAAATATATTACCAAATGTAACATAAAAATATAATCATCCTTTACCCATTGTTATTTAAAAAAAGGGATTATCTTATCATTTAACCTTTTAAATGTCCAACAAAAAATACCATGACTATTCCACATCAGAATAGAGATTTCCATTTTAACTAATCTGATAAAACATGATCAACAAAAACCCAACTTGTATATGTTGGGATTCATAAAAAAACATTACGGTAGTATCCACATTGTGGTATATGAAAACCCTTTAGAATGTAATCCATATCAAAATAGTTTATCCTTCATGTAAAAAATTTCAATTCATTTATTATGTAAAAAAATAAAAAGAGTTAAAAAATTAAAAACATTTCCAAATTTATATAATCACATAAAAATGAAAATAATTTGATTAAATAATAATATTTGAAAAAAATATATAATATATTTTCTTAAAAAGAAACATGGATGGGTACCAATAGAACTAAGGTGAAGAATCCAAGAATCCTCATAATAATCAATCTCAATAGAAAATCCCAATCGTGATCATTAGTTATAACCTCAAATTCAGATCATAAATAATGTTATAAAAATTTTAAAAATCACACAAGATTATAGTTTGAGTGACACAATACAATAATAAGTGTTAATTTATATCGAGAATAAAATCCTAAATGGACTATGGCATTCTTGGGTGAGTCACCTCATTCCATACACTGATACCTATACATGATATCCCACTCATAATCAATGTATATTTTTTTTAATTATCATTAATATATACATGTTTTAAATCACTAATAAATTCCATATAAAACACCCCTTTAAAAAGAGCCAAATTATTATATTGATTATAGGTGACACGTAAAAAAAATATTAGAAACAAATAGACATCAAGGGATTAAATAAAGTAATAAAACAATAACATAATTCCATAATCCTTTTATCTAGATAACAAATTATGAAATAAAATTTCCAAAATTCCTAATGTATGAAAATTTAATCAAAAAAATATCTATTAAATTCAATAATTATAATGTATGGAATAATAACAAACACATAATGGGAATCTATTTTACAAAGAATGTAATATTTATAATGGTAAATTAACTATTGAAGATATTTTAAAACAAATATAAAAATATATAAATTAAATAACAACAATAAATAATTTAAATATTATTGATATTATATAATTAAAAAATATATATATAGTCATGAACATAGGTTTTAAAAAATAATCATTTAGAAATATATACACCTCCCATGATTCAACGTTTCTATTTTAAACATTTTTTTAATAAAAATAATAAAAATGTTTCTTAAATCATGACAGTTATCAATAAAAGAAAATTTAATTCATAAAAAACTATAATAATATCAAGACCCCCCATTAGTATTTGAGATGTAGAAGATGGGTTAGAAATGTGGAATAAATATATGAGTTAATATGAAGCCGCATACATGAATATATTTTAAAAATTCATAGAGAATCAATGGGGATAAATAATTTCTTAAGGAGGAAAATATGATTCATTTTAAAAGAGATCCAATGATTTTTTTTATTAGTTGGGGGTATGAATAACCACTTTTTATATTTTATTTCCAAAAATATAAATTCATTAATTTTTAATTGATCACATGATTTGGTTATATTCTTATTGTTACCTTTGAAAACCCATAAATATGTATCAATACCCAAGATAACAATAATATAGTGATTAATTTCAAAATTGATCAAACCATGGACTATAAATGTGAACGAATCAAGAAAAATAGGATAGTGTTAAATGGTTCGTATGAATGGTTATAAAATATTACACCCTATAAATTTCCTATAAAATTTCAAATAATCTTCTTAAAGATAAATATAAATATCGTAACTAAAAAAATAATATAATATTTTTATAAATGAAATCATAGGATTCATTATTACCTCAAATATATTATATTATTAACCAAGAATTTCTATGATATATTCACATATATAGAATGTGTGTGAGGCCAAAAGTTTTTCATTTTTAATTTCTTATCCCATGTTTCAGGGGAATCAATATTGTTTTTCATTAATAATTTTAAGAGGCGAATGGATTTCCCTCATATCACTATATTATATGAATCAATAGCCCCAATTTTTTCAGAATCATAGTGACATCTGGTTCAATATCTATGTCCTCAAAATTTATTCAATGTGATTGAACTAGAAAATAACTCTTCATTTAGGATTTTAGAAAAATTATATAAATAGACATCACATTAGGTTGTTATTACAAGTACTATGAATCCTTTACTATTCATTAATTAATTATTCAATTTTTTTTACAAGACTCATAATCAATTTAACCAATCTCCCCAACAATATATGGATAATCAAGGTGATAGTTTCAACAATTTTTGATTACCAAATGAAAATAAAAATGTATTACGATGAAGATAAGTATATGAATCTAGTATAATTTTGGTTATGACTAAGCATCTATGAATAAAATAAAACATATATATCTATTTTTTATTATTCTAAAGCTCACTATTGATAGAAAAGAGACCTCATCCCATTATAATAATGAATTCAGTGACTAAATATATAACAACATATAAGGGGAAATCCAAATTAATTAGTATAAACAATAATTTAAGAATTATAATCTAAATCAGTATGAGAATTCTGTTATCATCCAAAACCAATCACAAATACACAAATAATATCCGATACATTTTTTTTCTACTCTATCATTTTCCAATTAATTTGAGGGTAGTATATCCTACTAAGAATCACCTGACTACAAATTTCCTCATAATGTCTACTAAAAACAGTCATTAAACTAAGAATATCTTTTAGAAATGTTCAGAGTAAGAACCCCATGAAATTTTATGATATAATGTTTTAGGAATTTACAAGTTTATTAAACATATTGATATATTTAATCAATATTAAATTGGGTATTATTTTATAAAATTAATTATTTCATAGATAATATTATTAATATGTTTGGATTTAGGTAATGTAAATATATTATTGGAGGATAGATTGCACCATTTGAAAATATGAAAAATAAAATAACAAATTATACCAAATGGATTCTTATGTTAAACATTTAATTTTTGAAATTTTAATAATTTATAATGAAATTAATTTGTTTCCTCTCTCAATAAATGTAACAATTATCATTGTTTAATATCATGGTACAATTTTATCTAGTTAGGGAAAACTACCTATTATGACTAATGATAATCATTCTTTACTACTTTAATAATGGGAAAATATTCCACACAAACATTTTACAAATATAATTCCATTAATAAAGCATAATCCATCAATTTAGGTCCGCATGCCATTTTGGATCCACCTGATATGGTAACATTCAATAATATTCAAGTTAGTCTAAAATATTTATTTTATATAGGGAAGTTGTAATTATAATATTATAAGAAATAACATTAGAACATTCATCATTCAATTTAAGGTTATGATATATATATATTTATATTAAATTCATTTAAAAACTGGATTACATTGAGATTAAAAAATTACTTCTTTATTTTCTATTCCGTTAGTTATGGAAATCATAAACTCTTTGTATAGAAAATATTCACAGTTCTTATATCGAAAGTGTTTTAGTATGTTTTTTAAATGACATTATTTTTATAAAACATAGAAAATTTATAATGTATTAGGTATATAAACAAATAATTATTAATTATGATCCTCAGTTTTTGTGTGCATCCAATTCATATGGAATACCTTTTATCAGATGAGGAGTTAGAAACTATTCTTATCTATCAAAATCTCAAAAATTCCTGACAACCAGTCAAATTCTAGTACTTCAAAAATATTGATGATCGTCAAAAGGATTTCATTATTGAAAAAATATAAACATGTATATTGGACTATCGTATTTTATTTTTAGAACAGAAAAATAATAATTTTACCATAATCAATAATTTTACCATTGTAATGTGGCTCAAAAAATGGTATCTCACATTCTGTAACGTTATAATTTCTCAAGCACCATCCATCTATGTCTATTGCATCAAATATGGAAATATGATCAGCAGAGCTTCACCAAGAAATATTCATACATTTGAAGAGTTTTGAGCTGATCACATTCTCAATATTATCAATATAATGATTTCTCTTTTTGAAAATATCATTTTAATGCTTTCATAATACATTAGTGTGTTTTATTTCTAAAGAATCATTGTCTACTTTTTCCTTCAAAGAAATTAAAATTTTGAATCATGTTCAATAATTATTAAATTTTAAGAAATTTGGGGATAACATGATGATGAATCTTATCCATCCAATCAAGGGCTTCTAGAGCATTGAAGTTATACTTGGACTAACATATTGAGTGATTTGGACGATTAGAAGATAGAGATTATTCAGATCACTATATCTTGGTAATTCTTGGTATGGAATGATAGACGCTATAGTAAGTATAAAATCGGGGATACCATTAGTGAAGGTTTTTGGTTACCATACTCTTAATGTTAATAGAGTTATATCGTTTAATATAGCTTGTATGTCATTTCTTCTTTTACAAGATATTGGTTTACTGGTTTTTACAATATTATATCATAGTGTGAGTAATAGAATCATAGTCATAATACATTTCTCTATATACAATTTATCTAATCATTTTAACATGGAATACGATAATAATATAATTTTATTTACATTGATTAACCAGAGTTCTGATTCACATAATATTATCATTAGATGAAGTCTGAGTCTGATAAATTTACATTAAGTGGTTTTATGTTTTGAAAATTTTAATATTTTTAAACAAAAATTCACCACACTTGTATGTATGGCCTATTATAGTACACTTTTGATCATACAATTGGATATTGAGAAGAATTCTACTACTTTTATAATTGTTTAGGTTTTACCCTCTTTACATTTTCATGGTTTTTTTATTGATATAATTTTTTTATGAAATAATGTTATACTAACATTTAGTTTTAGAAACAAATTATTGTTATTTAAATATGATAGGTAATAATGTTTTATGTCTTGATAATATAAATAATATTCGACCACCAATCATTGATATGAATAATTATAAATATTGTAGAGATAGAATGAAAAATTTTGTAATCAATAGTGGAGTTGATAACTTCTTATGGATTATCGGAAAATACAATATTCTTTGTAAGGAAGTATCTTCGTTTACAAATGCTGAGAAATAATAAAGTCATTTTAACTAAAAAAATAAAAATACATTATTATTTTATATGAAGAGAAGTATATATAGTTTGATATCTTACAGTGAAGATACCAATAGTTTTTTGAGTAAATTGAGGTAAAAAATGTTTGGTATGTGAAAAGTTATGGAACCACGAAGTTCCATGTGTAGAGATTATTACCCAGACTTTTCCTTTATATTTAGAGTGTATGTTTCCATGATACAGTAATGGTTTATGAAAACTATTAACAGTTAATATTACAAGGGTGAAAAAGTTATTAATTAATAAATTTTAGTTGAAAAGATTATTGACAAAATTACCCATGAGTTGGATTCAAAAAAATAACTAATTTAGATTATTCCAGAAATAATAATAATAATAATCATGATGATTTTATTTGTATATAAATGTAGTATGGTTAATGAAATAAAAGATATTATGGTAAATATATAAATATAAATTTTAGTTTTTATTTCCCTATAACATGTACTATATCTAAAAAAGTGAAATCAACAGTGAATATTATGAAATCATCAATAATGGAAAAGGTTTTTGAACATATAATTCTAGTAAATCCAAAAATTCAAAAAAAAATGAATTGTCTAATATTTCTATAATACATAACAATATAGTAGGGGATATTTATTTTCATTGCTATTATAAGAACAAGTATAAGGATGTAAATTATAAAAAATATTATATGGTCTGTCATTATGAATATAAGATAGATGGTCTTGTCTTACATTATAATGAAATTTAAAAAGAAAACACAAAAAGGAATCAAATTCCTAATGAAATTAATATATATATATATTATGGAAATAATTTTTTTAAATCATCTGACACATGGATTCTAATTGGTGGATATTATTATGATAAATCATAGCATAGTGATTGTTTCAGAAAAAATAACATTAGTCCATTTGAAAATGTACCTTCGGTAAATTTGTTTCTCATGGAAAATATAGATGGAAATAAATAAACTATAAATATTTATTTAAATAAAAATTATCTTAAGGAGAAAAATTCTATATCTTTTTATGAAGATTCTTCATCAGTAGTGGATACTATTTTGACTAGTTTTGATAGTGTGTCTATATTTCAAAAAAAGGTTAAAAAATCAAAATTAAAAGAATTGTAAAAACATCAATGATAAAAAACCTAAAAATTATAAGATAGATTTGAGAATAACTCTTTTAACTAAAAAACATCATTCCTCTCTAATTGATAAGAATAAAAAAAATTATAAATAATCTATTCTAACTGATTTTTTTGAGAACATTTATTAGAAAATAAATATGAAAAACATTGTTCATTAAATATAACAAATTTTTATAAGAAATGAGTTTTAAAATTAAAATATGTAATTTATATCTTTTAGAAAGTGTAAACAATTTTTAACAATATTATGCAAAATTTTGACAAAATCCATATAAAAATTCATCTTTTCACTCATTGTACTATAATGGTATATACATATAAAAACCAATTTTAAATAAAATTTAATTTATTTCTAAAATTGAACCTTTTATTAAAATATTACAAAGTGGTGCTCACTTGAAGAAAAAATATCTTAAAATATAGGTCTATATCATCATTTTCACATGGAATTCGTTTTAATAAAAGTGTTTTATATAAATGTTTTTTCTGTTAAATCCATAACCAAGAAGTTTTGGGTTACAAAAATAATAACTTTTTGACTTAATGAAAATAAAAAATGTATAAAAAATTATTTGGTTCATAGTAATTAGATGTTCTAGGAATATGATTGGAAACAAATATTTCTTTATGAAGATAATCATAATGAAATGTGGATAAGTAAATTTTTTGGATAATGTTCAATAAGAGATTATTAAAATAGGTAACATTATTATTATTTTAAAACCAAATATTTCTAATTTTTTATTTGTTATATGACATAATCACATCTTTATAATCATATGTAAAATATTTAGTGAATGTTACATTATGAATTATAAGAATAATTTATTCACAAAAAATTGTTGCAAGGAATAATTAATTATATAGTCTAATTGTAATGTGAATGTGTATGTCCTAATCATAGAAGAACTCATGGGCTAATAAATTCTTAACATTAGTGAAATAGAATATCAATATTTTATCAAAATTGATGGTTATGAAACTACAACCTTAGAAACATAGATATGTTTTCAAGGAAATGACATGTTAAGCATCTACCAAACTTAGGTTTAATACATCCAATGTCTATGACCCATGAAAACACAATAGGAAATATAAATCATGTTTAATGTGTATTAGTGAAGTCTAATCATATGATGTTTTAGAGTTATTTCACATAGAAATATTTGGTCGTATAGAAACTAAAAATATTTTAGGAAAATACTATATTTATTTCATTTTTTTTATTAAACTAGATACACTTGGGACTAGTTTCACAGAATGAGGTATAAAGAATTTAGTTATTTTTAATTTTGAGTAGACAATGTTTGAAATGAGAAAATCCTCTCCATGATAACAATTTATAGTTATCGTGGTGGAAAATTAGAAAATTCTAGATTCTATTTTTTTATATTAAAAAATTTATTAAACGTAATGTTTCAACACCTAGAAAAAACCCTCGAAAGTTATAGTTGAATGAATAAATTGAATTCATCAAGAAATTAATAAAACCATGATTTGTGACATATAAATTTCTAATCATTTTAAATAAGAGGGTTTCGTACTTACATATACATTATATATAGACTTTTAATTATAAATGTTATTAATAAAACACTTTATGAGTTATAGGTCGGAAGAAAACTGGAATATTCTTACATAAATATTTTGGGTTTGAATGAATTAATTCTAAATACTTAATATTATTTACATAATATTCCAAAAAATTAGATGAGGGAATATTTTTAGGTGATTCCATTGCTTTTAAAGAAGTTATATATTTTTTAAAAATATCAAACTCTTTTGAGGGAATAGTGTGTGTTTTGTTTTTGATAAAATTAGTTCCTATGTTTTCAAAAAACCTAACTTAAATACTAGAATTCTATTTCTATAACTAATTTTAAACCAATGTTTGAATGTTATTATCATAATGTAATAAATGAAGTATTAGTTTATGAAGTTATTCCTTAGGAATATTTTATATCTATTATTTAATAAATTATTTTTGAAACCCCAATAACATATTTATTTCATAATAATCATCATAGTGAAAGTATCATTGGTGATCTAGATCGACCAATTAGGACTAAAAGATCCTTTAGATTTAAAATTGAACATCATGCATTCTTAACGAATATAAACTTAATAATCATGATGACAATATACGATATGATTAATAGAATAATGAAATGATAGATGAATTCTATGATTTTTAAAGGGAAAATGTATTTAAATTTGATGAATGATGTAATTAGACTTAAATAATTGGATTATAGTTGGTTTTTGGGTCTAAATCTGATGAATATAAAATAATAGTTAGAAATAATACTAGAACTACATGTAATGGTTTTAATCATGAAGGGGGAGTAGATTTTTGGGGGATCATATTCTCTGGTAGCAATACATGAAGTTATAAGATTAAATCTAGGATTTTAAACATTAATTATTTTCAAAATATTTCCCATGGATGTTAATTGTTTTTTTCTAGGTGGATATTCATTGGAGGATGATTATGTCGAACAACCTCTAATTATTTCAAATAAAAATCATCTAGAATATCTTTATAATCAACCAAAAGAACATTATGAACGTAAAGAATCCCTTATATAATCACCCAATATTTATGTTCATGGAAATTAAAATAATTTTGAGGAATACATAATACATTACACAAAAACATTCCCAATGATCGTATTAGTTTATTTCCATTGAAAAAATTGAATAAATTATTCTAATTTATTGAAATTTCTTTAACATATCTAATAAATATCATCCCCTTTAGTTTTCAAACCTAAATCCATTATTAATATTATAGGGAATGGAAATAATTTAAAATGGGTAAGATCAAAAGCTCAGTATAGATAATGAACTAAAATATTTAAGAAAACCTTAATATACAAATGTAAAAACTAGAACATTATATTTAAAATAATACCATGTCAAACCTATATCAAAATCTTGAGTAATGGAATAAATCATCGTAGATCATAAGGAATAAAACATAATTGATCACGATCCATAAGAAAATAACATTGTAATTAAACATGTAATTATAGAAACATAATCATAAAAAATAATTTCCATCATAGTGGAAAATGTTTTTTACTAAGCCGAGTTCACACCTCCATTATTGAACTTGGTTTACATACCATACAAGCATTGTATAACTAAACCAAGAACATTTCCCATTCCATCCCTATATTAAAGAACTTTGATAATTTTCCATTCGAGTCTGATGTATCTAATAAAATATAAATATATACCCAACGTAATAGAGGGATATACTTGTCCCACACATATCATAAAGAAATTACATTTACATGTTCCAAAATATCATAAACATTTCATCGTAGTATAACCCAATGAATAAAATGGGTTTCTAAATATCATTCCATCAAAACATAATATTTGTAAAAGAAATGGATTTCATAAATAGAATTAAATTATAAAAAAAATAAAAAAATAAGAATAATACAGATAATATACACGAAAGCTAACCGTATTAAATAATTCTATCTTAGATGGAAAATAATTTTGATTGCACACCTGAAATTAATTCTTGAGGAAAATATCCTTTACTATATGAAAACATTTTCTTTTCATAAAATTCCACACATTTCTAAAAGAAAATAACTTTTTTAAAAATAATATTGATATAGTTTAAATTAATCCTTATAGAAACAAGTTATTAGGAAAAAATAAAAAAAATAACATCATATAAGTTGAAAGAAAATAGTCCTATTGTAATTTTAATGGATAAGTCATAAAGTAATGTTTTTTTAAAAATTAACGAATAATTCCTTTCATATCATGTAGTAACAAATCCATAGGGTTTAAACATGAAATTAAATAACGATATGAAAATAGTAAAGAATTTTATAAATTATTTTTTTATCATGGACATGAATGATTAATAAACTACATTATATATATACGTATAAAAAATATTAGTTAATAATGAGATATTGAAATTATCCCTTACCACATGTTTAAGTTCTTTTGTATGTATCAGAATTACTTGCATAATGGATTAAATAGTTTTATAATCTTTTTCTTGAACCATATTTATATTTATTATATCATATGTTATCATATTATCTCCTGTTAAATAATATTTTATTAATAATCTTCTTTTTGGTGTTATTTATTTCTTGTTTGACATATAAATCCAACTTATTATTCATGGTATTATATACTATAATTCATAGAATTATAATAATGTCATTTATATAATATATATTAATTCTATAAATATATATAGTCATTATTTGAATGATATCACGGAGAATGAATCACATCATGTCATGGGGACGATATGGCATTTGTACACATGACTTACTATATAATTAATTTAATAATGAAATGATATTGATGTTGATAGTATATATATTTTCCCAAAAAAACTATTTTGTTATAATAATCATATATATTTTTTATTTTTATCATTGTACCCATCCAAGTAAAGTGGTGGTGAAAAATGGATTACACCACATCTTAGAGATGGTAAGTCATACAACTGCATGCACAATGATTTTTTTCCGAAAATGAATAGATAGTGGAATATTGATCTTCCATAATAATAAAATATCCTAATATAAGTGATACTAGATTTATTACTTTATAATGGAATCATATTATGATGACAAAGTAGAAGAAGAAATATGATTGAAATAATCGGCAGTAGAGATCAAATATTTTTCGATGAGCTCAATCTAGATATCCTATTAATGGAACTAGATATTTACTTTTGATAATACCATCATGACTAGAATGTAAATATAGATGTTGGAATGGTTAATAGAAATGGTATAGAGTATCATGAAGGCTCACGGTTAATGAAGAAGCGAGGTAGCGGGTTATCTTTTATAATTGAGGAGAGGGGTACTTTTCGAATCTCCAAAAATATTAATTTACAATAAAATAAATCCACATCAAAAAATATAAAAAATATCATATTTTAAAATATTATACGAGAAAGTATTTTAATATCATCAACAAATAAATTTTTCAGTACTATTTATATCAATTTAAACCTTATCATTTTAATTAACCATTAGTTATTTTATTTTTATTTTTAATATATTACCAAATTAATACATGTTAAAATAGGGTAATTTTTAATTATTTGATGTTAATTTGACAAAAATTGAACAATATAGAACGTTTTATTCCATATAATTATTATTTTATATTTTAAAAGTTTAATACCTTTTAAAATAATTTAATAAAACATTATTTTGAATAAATATCAACAATGTCAATTTTGAAACAATTAATTTCAAGTTTTTTTAAAAATATAAAGATATGTTGTCATTCACCAAAAAAATATTTACGAATGTCCCCATATAAGTTTAGTTCATCTATAAATTTCTTTTCAATATATTAATTATATCCGAAATCATTTATGGGAATATTTAAAATGAAAATAATTTGATATTTTCATTAATAAAATAATTACTACATCTGTTTTGTGTAATTATTTAATATAATTATTGTTTTGAATAAAAATTTAATGTAAAATAAAATGACCATGATAAATCTCTTATATTTCAAAATAATACATATATTCGAATATATATTACATAAATTCATATATAAAAAATGTAATATTTGTTAAAACCCAAATGTGAAAACTTTAACATCACTTTAAATAAAAAATTATAAGTATCATAATCATTTCCATGTGCCTCCAAATGGTTAATATCTCATTATTTTAATGATTATGGTTGATATATAGTTTAATAATATTATTTGGTCAATTTTTTTTGGTCTTTTCATTGTTAATCTTATTGTTATTATAATTATTTTATTGAATTTTCATCAATTAAATAATTTCTGCTTCATCATTATATAAGACTGTAATGTAATTATTTTTATCAAAATAATTAAAAATTAATTACCACGATAAAAATTATATATATTTCAATATTTTAATTATAGTATAATGTATCTTTTGTACAACCTTATATAAAAAATTATTTCTCTTTAAAATTTGAGTATTACATATTTTACTTTTCTATAAATAAAATATATTAAATGTTCTAATCTCCTCCAAGTGGAATTCAAAGGTTACTAGTTCAACACAAGGATAAATTAGGTCGGAAAAAACACACACAAGGATATCAGGACATGTGTTAGTGTAATTTTATAATATTACATTCAAATTTAATTAATATATTTACCATTTAATGGTACTAATAAAAAAATCACTAAAATTAATATTCATAATTTAAAAACATATATGAAAGGTATTTAGATAATTTTTACCAACTAAATACAAATATAGAATCCATTATTCAAAATTCTATTCAATGAATATGTAACAATTACTTTAATGGTAATCTCTTTGTATGAATGAGAAATGAGTTTTGAAAGTTAAATCATTATAAAAGATTGGAAATTATTTATAGAAAAATCAAATGTAACATTAATTAAAATGAACAAAGTTATAATAAATGAAAAAATATAATCTATTTTTATTAGAAAATGATTTAAATAATAATACAAAACAATATATAAATTATTTTAATGAAATATTGTTCATTCAAATAAAATGTAGTATATAGTAACTATTCCTAAAAAATGGAAACATATCTGAAAAATTACAAAAAAGAAGAAATTGATAATTTTATATATATCCTCTAAATAAAATGTTTATTTTGTAAAAAAAATATAAATAGTTGTACAAAATAGATTTAAAATGGGTTCACCATCTGAAGGTGGAAAATAATATTTTTTGAAAAGTACTTATCACTAAAAAATGGAATTTATACTTATATATTATATAGAGAAAATATAATAAGAAATTTAAGGATTATATTTCATATATATATATATATATATATTTAATTATATCAATAAAAATTTAATTTATTATTTTATAAACCCATTTATTTATATTTGAATTGATTTTTAAGAAAACATTTCATTTTATAAATATTTGTTTAATTTTCATTTATAATTGATTAGTCGGCAAAGAATTAATTATTTATACACATGTGAAAAATAATTTCAAAATTTAGCTAATATTGTTCATAAAATCTATTATAATAGATTTTTATAATGAAACATTATAATATTTAGTTATTCTATTACACTTTGTCTTATATGAAATGAATTATATGAAAAGAAATTAAAAGTATATGAAATTCATGCCAAGCATTATGTTGTATATAACATATGATTAATATATGTTTTTTGTTTCACATGATTATTTTGGGGTATCACATAAAATAAGACATAAAAAAATAAAAACAATATCTAATTAAAAACACATAGGGTTACACCTTAGATCATGGTATGTTTTATAAACAAGATTTCTGTAAAAAACAGATTTTTTAAAGGAGATACAAAATGATAGTTTTTGTAAAAATAGTAAATAAAAATTTATGATTGAAAAAATTATGATTGGTAAAATTATATTTGGTTCGACCCAAAAAAATTAACACATTAATTTTCAAATCATATGAATTATGAGTTTTAAATGAGGATGATGGATGAGTGAATATATATTTTTTCAAATTTATTCAAAAATAGAAAGAACATTTATCTATAATGAAAAGTATATAATTTTTTTATGAAATTTGGATATGAAAATAATAATAAAAAAGTTTACTTATTAGAACATCCAATATTTAGATATTGATGAGGCTGAGAAATGAGTTGATTAAAAAACATAGAGAGGCATGATTGGAAGATGAGTTTACTTGACTTATAGAAATCTAGACTTACTCTTTTTAATATTCTTATATGAAATATATCAAGAAACTACAAAATAATCTCATCATAAAGCATTGAAATAATTTTTTTTATCTTTGGGGAACTATAGATTTGAAATATTTCTATTCATAAAAAAAAGAGAAAAAATGAGTTCTTCAGAGGATGAATTTGGTGGATATATAATGGATATCAAATGTAATTCTCAAATATTTTAATTTATTAGGATCATATTTATCTTCATGGCCATGAATGAAAAACAGTCAATAGGGCATTCTGCTACTAAAGATAAAAATGTAGGAGGCAGAGAGCACTAGAGTTTGAAGATGGCGACCACTTTTTCTTATGGGTCTCACCTCGACGTGGATCACAGAGATTTGTCCAGGGCGGTAAGTTATCTCCGCGCTTCATCGGACATTTCCAGGTCCTCATAAGGGTAGGTGAAGTGGCGTACCGCCTGGCCCTTCCACCCCAATTGCACCGGCTACACGATATCTTCCACATATCTCTGCTGAGGAGAAACGTGCACGACCTGATGCATATCATTTACCATGGGGAGCTGGACATCGATGATGGGGATAATTTTGTGGAGATCCCGGTGGAGATAGAGAATTGACTGGAGCTGGTCCTACGTGGATGGTTGATTCCTCAAGTGCGCATCAGGTGGTTGCACAGGAACCTCCAGGAGAGCACATGGGAGCGGGGGGCTCTGATGCTTGCTCAGTACTCTCTTTTGTTTCCCTAGTTTATGATGTATCTTTATGGGGATGTAAATCCCTGAGGTGGGAGTAATGTAAAAACCCAGAAATTTCAAGGAATTTTTTTTAATTTATTTGGAATTTAATGAGTGCTGTGTTTCTTACGGGACCTGATTCCGAGGCTCGGTGTTCCCGAAATCATTTTCCAAAGTTTATCTTGGGTATGTTCAGTGAATGAATGGGCGGGTTTTCCTAACTTTTGAACTGGTTCTCGGAATTGAAATCTGAGGGCACCGTTGAACTCACAGGGCGGTTTTTCGCTTAAGATGATTTTCAGCTCGGTGGCAGGTGATCGGGTATAACATTTAGTTTTTGGGTTTTACGTGGGTTAATAAAATAAAATAAGAGAACAATGTATTTTTTATTTTTTTAAACCCATGTCGTGCGGATAATGTGGTTAGAATCTTCGATTGGAGGTTGGATCTTGGTGGAAACCACACGAGGCCACCAATAAATGAGAGGGGAATCATAACTTCTTGACTCCCCCTCATTTATGAGGGAGAGCCTCTAGGTTTAAATCACCATCTTAATTGAGGATGCTGAAACGCCTTTTTTTAATGAGGGGAGCACCCAAGAAATAACCACCCCCCTTGACCTTCTCCCCAATTTAATGCGCCACCGCAGTGGATTAATTTAGTTGATACCTCTGTCATAAATCCTTTATTTATGACTTGCATTCCAACGATGAGCCCTCCCAACTCCTATATAATGGAGGCTAAGGAAAGAGTAATGGGCGGACTCTTCATGCGGTGGAATGCTGGAAGCGAAGCACGGTGCCCAGCACTTGGAAAGTTTACCTCTTCCTCCAATGAAAAACAAATAATGATGAGGCCACCATAGGCTACTCCCTTTCCGACATTGACGAGACGACTCCGATCTTCCGCGACGCCCGATCACTGCGACGTCCGTCTTCTGCGGTTCAACGACGTGCAACGTCTTATCGAGGTAGGGGTTTATTTTGAGAATGTTAATATTTCCCATGTTTGTTTTCCTCTAAAACATGAACACAGATCAACTCATTATCAAGTTGATCCATGAACGATTATTATATTTGGTTTGGAGATTATTAATTACGGGGGAATTATTGGGAATTAAATTAAATCTTGAATAGTTTTTGTGTCTCATTTTCCGTTGAACGTTATTGTTGTTCGACCCTTTTGTTATCAACTAACGCAGAGGGTGCGGGCCGAACAAACATGGTCGGCAACCCTCCTCAGTTCGTTTGACTAAGCGTGTGTTGACGGGTGACAATGGAACGGGGTCGCAATAGCGTGTGAAAGCCGTCGCAGTGAAGAACGGGACCCGGGAGAGCCGCAGGCCCAGACGGCGGGTAAATCGGACCACCGGAGCACGTCCGGTGGTCCCCGAAAGGTGCTGCCATCGTGCATCTAGTAGGAACCACCGCGGCTGAAGCCTCTTTCGCAGGCAGCCGGATCCCACGACCACGCGGGATCTGGAGGAGGACACGGACGCCACCACATCCGCAGAGCCCAAAGGAAGGGGGGACTGCGTCCCCCCTGCTTTGCTGCTGGCCAAGCCAATGCACCCCAACCGACCGGGCTGGGGCGGGTTGCGCGGACTGGGCCGGGCCACACCCAGCCTGGTCGGGCTGCGGACTACCGGGCCAGACCCGGACCTGGGTCGGGTCGACCCAGTGGGGGTTGGGCCGGGTTGGGCCAGGCCCATACCCCCCATTTCAGACCGTTTCGGTCTTTTTCCCACATCATGGGGTACCGTCCTCCGATCGACGCACTGTCAATTGTGTTGGGTTCCTTTGATCGAGACGGTAGTTTCAGTAAATTACACTCAAGGTTTAGGAGAACATTGTGTACAATCGGGTTGGTTCGAACAAGAAACCAACCGGGCCCTCGGGGCGGAAACGTGTGTAACTTGAGCTCCGGATGTCTACTTGACGTGCCATTGACTTTATTGAATTTATCATGGTGAGAAGGTTATTTTGGCTTACTCCTCTTGAGGTTTGGACACTGCTGGAGTACGTTTGGGTTGGTTTTATCTTAAAAACCAACCAAGCCCCTGGAATGGAAAAGCCAATAACTCTATGATCGGGCATCCGATTGACGCACCCTCTGTCGCGTTGGGTATCTTTTGACGAGGCAGTACTTTGGGATATATCAACTATGGTCTTCATGATAGTTGATGTGTCGGCTCTATTTTGCTCAAGCAGTGGACCCTCCCTGAATCGAGAATGCTATGTGCAGGAACCCTAGAGATGGCTGTGACTATGACTGTGACGATGATGACTGTACATGGATCCTCCGTGGGTTCTGAAGTAAGGATGAATGTACTTGGATCCTCCGTGGGTTCGGCAGTGAGGAAGAATGTACTTGGATCCTCTGTGGGTTTGGTAGCGAGGACAACTGTACGTGGATCCTCCGTGGGTTCGGTAGCGAGGACGACTATACTTGGATCCCTTGTTGGTTCGGCAGCGAGGACGACTGTATGTGGATCCTCCGTGGTTTCGGAAGTGAGGACGACTATACGTGGATCCTTCATGGGTTCGGATGTTATGATGAATGTACTGGGATCCTCCGTGGGGTCTGACAACGATGGCTACTGTTCTTGTATCCTACGTGGGTCTGACAGTATGACATCTGTACTTGTATCCTGAGTGGGTCTGGCAGAGTAACTGGTCTTGTATCATATGTGGGTCTGACATCTTAGATGATTCAGGGGATTATTTTGTTTATCTCTATCACCTAACGAAGTGTATACCTGTGTGAGCTGAGCCTTGTTTTCAATCAATATCATCAATGTGATTGGTCGTGCTATCCTGTGTGGACTGGGTTGTGTTTTCATATGTGGACTGGGTTGTACATGGGCTCAGGAGTGGGAGACATTTTGCAACAGATGACATAGGTATATGTATGGTAATATACCTAAGTAGTGTTGTTGATACTTCTTGATTGTATCTTTACCTTTATGGTGTATCCTTCGTGGATTATGAGAGACCTTCGGGGTCTCGGGGTCCCTACTATGTATCGTATACTCACCCCTGAATGGGCTATGCCCGCACTAAATTATGTTGGTTGCAGATGACAGAAACCGCCGATCGAGGTGGAGTCTTGTAGAGGTGGATAGTACCTGGAGGAGGATCACTGGATGGGATGTACACGGAGCAGACGACCGAACCTGAGGTGCTGAGGAGACTATCTGTACCCACCCTTCAGGTGGGAATTCTAGTGGATGGCTCGGTGTTTCTTCTTTACTTTTCTGCTTTTGTACTTTCTTTTCAGTTGTACATTACTTTCATTTGGGTTTTTATTCTGGACCATTTACATTATAAAGGCAATACCTTACCTTTTTATCAGGATTCACCCCTTTGGTGCTAGTCGCCAGCCCCTAGCCTATGGAAGGCGGGCTTGGGGTAGTCACAGCACGGGCCCCGAGGACGGGCCGTGATAAACAAAAGCAGGTAAACACTTACATGTAACCCTATGGGAAGAACTCATAGCCCATCCCCTCTAGTCCTACCTAGAAACATACGAAATCAGCTAAACACAATAGGTAACCCTCTAGGAAGTACTCACAGTATATCCACTATGGTCCTACCTAAAAACACAAGAGAGCAAGTAACACAATAGGTAACCACTTGGGAAGTAGTAAAATCCTATCTTCTCAGGTCTTGTCTAGAATCACAAGCAAGCAGCTAACACAATGGGTAACCCTCTAGGAATTACAAAAAACCTATAGCCTCTGGTCCTAACTACAAACACAAGCAATCAGATAACACAATCGTTAACCCTCTAGGAATTACTCATAGCTTATCCCCTTCGGTCCAACCTAGAAACACATGAAACCCTATGGGAATTACACTCAGTCTAACCCCTCTGTTTCACCTTTAGAATAGACTCACTGAATAAGCACTAACCATTAATTCCATTTATAGTCTTGTTTCGGTAACCAAAGGTGTTCCGGGGAAGCACTGACATCACATTCCCCATGTGGCCCGCGTCGTGGAACTACAAACACTCTGAGGATGAACTTATGTCAATTCCCCCCATAGTCTCTCATAGTATGGAAAAACAGACACTCTAGAGAAGCCATTCAGTAAATTCTTCCTATGGCCTACTACACCAGGTTCTCATGGCCCTGGGAAGGTCAAGAAAGCATAGCAGCGCATATTTGACAAAGTAAACCTCAAGAACTACTTGGCTAAATAGTCTACAACATAACAGTATGTCAAAACAATAGTCACACAATCCTATAATATTAGACATGGAATGTAAACAGCAGCCTAACACGAAAACTAGACCAAAATATCAAAACAAGCATCATGCATGGAAAACACATCCAAAGCATTGCAATTATCCTGATTCACATTCAATTAACCTCTATTCAAGCATACAATAATAGTTGGCAATTATCAGTGATAAAACGGTAAACACGCAATACCTCATTCAATGGCATTGGACCAATTTGCACATATAATTCAAGGAATTTCAACATAAAGGCACAAACCACCTACCTCGATGTTGGAAGATTTCTATATGTGAACCTCAAGCCTTGAATCACCCAAGAACACTGAAGATGTACAAAAATGTCTAAAAATTCATCCAAGGATAACATGAGAAAGATGAGGAATCATGAAACGAAGATCTAGAAGAAGGAATAGATTATCAAGGAGATTCAAACGCAATCGACATTAGTCGAATAAGAGGTTGAATGCTCGGTCGGGGGCTTAGAGGAAGATCATGGCTGTCTGAGAGCTCTCGGAAAAACTAGGTCGAGAAGAAGGCCTTTCTGGTGATTAGACGCAACCCTGGTACATTTGATGAAAAAAAGAAAATACATGGCGTGTAATTTGGATGTACACATTGTGTACATTCCATTTCCATACCCCTCATTAGGTAGCATGTAGGTCACCTCTACATGGTGGTGTGTGCGACCATTACACGTCCAGCACACAACATCATGCAGAAACTAAGTACACGACATGTGCTTATAAGGTACATGGCTTGTACTTTAAAATGTTTTCCAGAAATTCCTCTTTTTCTCAAAAAATGACCAGAAAAGGAAAAATAACCCGAAAAAAAGATATGGGTTCATACATAGTCTATAGATAGTAGAAACCAGATATATGTGAAATTTTAGGCCAACTTTACAAGATAGAGGATGACTTCTTGATCTTCTGAGGTGTTCGATGATATTACTGATGATTCTTCTATCACAACCCTAGAATATACTTGTTTTAATTTATCGCGTTCCTCTTGCATTTTCTTCATCATATACATTATTTTTTTCTTTGAGGATTGCAGTTTGGTATTCCCTTTTTGTTTCATGGCCCCTTCTGAGTATGTTGTTACTCACCCCTACATGGGCCTCGACCGCACATGTTGTGTCTGGTGCATATGATCGGCGTTTCGATGTAGACTTTAGTAGACCTAGACCTAGAGTTATTCAGGGATATAGAACTGACGAACACTGCGATTGTGGACATGGTGGCCTAGGACCCATTGGGTGCCAATAGGACTAAACCATCATGAAATTACACTTCAGCTTCCAATAGCTATGCTACTCTTATGATCAGGTGGTGGTTTTCATGGATGGTCATTTGATCTCCTTTTTATACTTTTCTATTTTAGTTCTTAATGTTGGGTCGGTATTCTTCCCCACTTTCTTTTTGTTATACTTTGTACTTACTGTTGATTTTTATAATTTTCCCCCTTCAGTGTGTCAGGACGTGGTTGGGAGTGTGAGTGTGTATAGGTACTCAATAAAATCCCTCCCACAAGCAGGTTGATGCCTTCAGTGCTAGTCACCACCCCCTACCATTTGGGTGATGGGCTTGGGGTAGTCAGGTCATGGGCCCTAGGGGATGGGTCATGACCTTATGTGTCTATTTGAAAATAATTAATTTTTTATCATATTATTTAATTTATATGTTAGATGAAGAATAATTTTGATATGATTTCTTCCTTAAAAAAATTTCCCACTATTCATCGATGTTACCATTTAGTTAAAAGTTAATTATATATAAGTAGATTTAATTAGAGAATCATAAAATAATTATACATATACACATATATATATAGTAAAAAATTATTATAACAATATATTAGGTCTGTTATGTGAAACTAATTGTGAACATCTTCTTTGACTCTTGTCTTACTATTGGTGGGATATTATTAAAAGAGTATGAAGGGAATGTATGAAAATTAATTGTATTGTAATTACAATACACCCAATAGTTTAACATTATTAATATAATTTTTAAATAAAAAATTATTATCCATATAAATATTAGTCATAAAGAAGTTTATAATATGATAAAGGGAGGAGGGGAAATTGAGGAATAATTTGTGAGAGCGTACCATCTTCTTGGGGTTATTTCATCTATATGTCACTAAAATCCCTTGATTCTTGGATTTGTATGAATCCATAAATTCCTTAGTTATTCTAAGAAGATTAAGAGATAAAAATGGGGATGTATTTGGTTATGGTATGTGGGAGGGGACATGATTCCCATTATAAAGGAGAGGTATTATTTATATTTGAGGAGAGGATTCCTTTTGAGATAAAATAGAAAATAAAATAGAAAAAATAAAGGAAGAAATTTAATAGGGATACTTTTATCATTATAACCAACATTTAAATTAAATTAAATTATATTATGAGATTAAAAAAATTTATAATTTTATTTAATATTTTTAATTAGATGAAATTTCTTAAAAAATGGGTAAATAATGTTTTTGTGTAATACATTATATTTTAGACAATGGGATGAACTTTATTTATTGCAATTTAATGTTTATATTTTTTTAATGAATCTGTTATGAAATTAAATATATTTTATTCAATCCTCAATTACATGGATTTAGTGGTTCATTTTTAAACAACAAATGTTGTAATTTAAGAAACACATTTTATGATAAAAAATATTTTCATACATAACCTATAAATTGAATTAGGTAATAAAATTACCAAAAAAGTACATTTGGACTAATTAAATTCACTAAATTAAAAAATATAATTCTTTTTCTCAAAATAATTTTCTATAATTTGTAGAATTAATTTGTAAAAAAGAAATTGTTTTCATTACAAAATACTTTTAAAATATAGTTTTTGAAAATTGTGCCAAAAATTTAATTGAATTTTTTAAAAATGATATCAAATTTTTGAAAAATAATATTTTTATTAACAACAATTTCTTATATTAATTATTATTTATATCACAATATATTATTTTTAGTTTTTATTACTATACTAACGGTCATGTTATTATTCCCTACAATCATGTGACTACTTACAATGGTCAAGTTACTATGCCAATCTTCACATTATTATTCTGAAAATTACATTGCTTCATATAAATACCAATTCGTTATTTATTTAATTATTCTCCTCAATTCCTATAATGATTCATCATTTCTATTACTATATATTATATTTTATTAATAATATTTTTTTCATTTCATATAGAGTTATTTGTGGGAAGGAAGACTCTTATGGATCAGTGTTATCCAAATTTTCTAATTAATGTTCTTATATTTCATATTTTATTTCCCTATGAAATATTTGGATATTTAATGGTTTTATAAAATGACTGATATAAAATTTTACATGTTGAATTAATTTTTTTTTCAGTGTGTTTTGATGTATAATATAATATAACCCAAATTTATTTAGGAAACAATTATCATTTAAAAGAAAAGTGTAATTACATTATTACCTCATTATAAAATTTCATCATTGAACATTCAAATCATTTTTTAGTTTTTGAATAGACAAGGATACTTATATTTCATTATTTGTTTTGGTTCCTATGCCACCACATTATTCTTATGGTTTATCAATAACACATTAACAATGTGTGTTGTCTTCTTACATATTAAATTGTCTTGTCAATTCATGATCCACACTAGTTATTTCACATACGAAGTGTAATTCTACATTTTTTCTACCAATGGATTACATACATGATATGGGTTATGTATTTACTTCCTCGTGATAAATATTTTTCAATAAATCATTAAAATAATCTGAATTAGGTTGAAGCACAAGATATTATCCCATTAATATTGTGTGATCTTGGATATCAATGGGGAAAATATACCTTGGTATATGATTACATTTTGTTTTTCATATACAAGACTCTATTCCGTGAAAATATTAAAATGAAAAATTGTCCCAAAATTAAATATCAAAATACATTTTACTTTTGATATCATACCCTCATTTCTAACATTGAAAAGCATTTACATTTTCTTGGATGGCTTGAACATTATCTATCATCTATCGCAGAAGACCATGTCCTTGTATATTATGTTTTCAAACATGATTCATACAAGTTGGAGTTGTACATCACTTCTTATACAGATTTTCATTTGTATCACTTTGAATGCTTGATTCGATGTTTTTGTTGAATGATAAACAATAAAATGAGATATGTTTATCCCAAGCTCCGGTAAATTTCACTAATGAGGATCTCATCATGACCAAGGGTGTGTGAATTTTCGTTTGAAATTGGCCATTAGTTTTTGGGTGATAGGACATACAATAATTCAATTTAGTATTTAATTAATTTTGAAGCCTTCTATAGATATTGGAAATGAATAGTCGGTCGATATTAGACAATGTAAAAAGTTGTACCCATGAAAATTAAAAAAATTTATTTTCATATCTATTTGCATGTTTCTCAAGTGATAAATTGTTCACATAAAGTGATGAAGTTGGCCATATTTCTGAGTTGATCCACCACAACGTATATCAAATTTTTTCCATTTGATTTCATTGGTTGACTTGTGATAATGTCCATGGTATTGTTCTCCCATTTCCACATGTGTAGAATATTTTTTTCATCACCCACTAGGAAATATGTCCCTACCCAATACAGTGGTAATATACAAATAATTTTAAGATATAATTATAAATATAATTCTTCATATTTTCTGACCAGATGTGTTCTTAAATAGCATAGTACATATTTTTAATTTCAGTAAGGATAAATAAACATTTTATATGTGTATTATCTAATAGATCTACCATTATCTAATGTCTTTTAAGCACACAATGTCAAGTTAAATATACTTTGAAACATTCCACATCATTGTGGAAATCATGTAGCTTAGTTTTTTACTAGTTTCACCTTATATTAACACTTTAGATTCATCTATTATGCCTCCTTGAACATCGGCTATATTAATGGTTGGGAAATAATTTTATAATGGTAGGTTTTTCCTTTTTGTTATCATTTCCATATCAATAAATTTCATAATAATAGAGATAAGGTATTTTTTAATCCACATTATTGATAATATTTTTGGTTCTTTTCTTCTAAGAGAATCAAGTACCATGTCATTAATCTGTAAATAATATGTAAAAGAGATTTTAGAATCCATATTTACCTCTAAAAATCTTTTTTAATGAATGTTGAGGTCCTTCTTTGTGAATAAATACATTATTCTTTTGTGATCATTATATTTTTTACACTTCTAAATATATATATAGTACCCCCATATCATCAAATTAATGATCATAGAAAATAGAACAATATCATGGGTAATGTATTTTACCTCATTTATCATCAATTTCCATGAGGTATTGGATATTAATTTATCCTTTTGGGTGAGCTCATAACCGAATTTATTTTTTTAAGAATAATCTTACTTCCAATATTCCTCTTTATATGTTGGTAGTATGGGTATGGAAATATTTATTAGACTTTTAATGAGCACCTCAATTCATTTCTTTCATTCTTCTATCTATACATACTTTACAACATTTTAAGTTAACTTATTTTGTGGGCTATAAAATTGTGATAACTTTATCTCAAAACAAAATTAACACCATGATAATTTATGAAAAATATGGATTATGTTACACCACTGGGTCGAGACTATTCATAAATTTAACTTGTCTTTGGTGGTTCTATATAAATTAACTCACTTATGATCATGTTCTCAATAAATGTATCTTTCTACATCCAAAATTTACAGTAACAAAATTTTCATACATTTTTTCTATTATTAATATTTCTAGTACAATCCTAAGATAGTCATCTTGTTCCTCCTTTCTCTTACATTAAATTAGAGTAACCATGATAATTACTTCCAAAAAAATTTCAATTTAGTCTATAAATACTATATACATCAAATACATGATTATTATAGGTTAATTTGTCAGTCATGTGGGAATACCTATGAAATTATAGTGTCCTCACATTGTATAGACAACCATATTCTGAATAACGTCTTTATTTACCTACAGTTGATGATATCCAAAATGAAGATCCACATATTACTAATAATGATACCCCATATTTCATCAAATAAGTCACTGATCATTATTAGGGGATAGTTTTTATTTATTTTTATCCTATTGAGCTCCTAGTAATCAATAAAAAATTGTAGTGATCCATCATTTTTCATTACAAAGGGAATAAGTGCACCACAAGGTGATGCACTGTGTATAATGAGCACATTTTTCAAATGATATTGTAACCACTTCTTTTAAAGATGTAGTTCTATTTTACCCACCATATGAGGTAATATGTAGAGAGGAGTGGATCAAATTATATTCTATGTTGAGAAATAAACCACATAATCTAGTGGAAATCCATGAATCTCCGTAAGAAATACATTAGTGTAATCTATCAAAATGAGTATTTCTTCTAGGTAAATGATTTCCACTCATAAACCATTTCGGACTGGTTTTCTTATTCATTTAATATCAACACCAACACCATTTACGTATTTTCAACATGAGATTCATTATCTTTCATGAAAATATAGTACAACATTAGATGGTTAGGAATATGAGAATTTATATCATTTTCTTGATAGTTGATGTATTATCTATATATATAGAGCCAATCCATTCCTAGTATATTTTCAAATACCAGTAAGAGATGGATTATGAGATTCCCTAGAAAAAACATCTCACATATGCAAATTAGGGAAGAGTCCAACACTTGGATTTCAATGATCACACCACTCAGTGTTTATATAAAAATCATTACATTAATGAACATGCAAATGTATTCGACCATTCTATAAAACATAAAGGATATTTAGCAATATGTATTAGGAAATTAAATTAAATTTATTTTATTTTTGATGGAATATGAATTATAAATTTTACAACATCATTTTCACTCTCAAAATCAGAAGTAGTAATGGAATTAGAATTCAATTCCATGATTATTCATGGCTGCTCATATAGATTACACACAATGACCTTTAATTTAGTGAACTGATATGAATAGTTTACTTTTTCCCACATTGGTCCCATTTCATTGCCCCTTTGAGGCAATTTCACCACATTTTGACAAGTGGGTGGTTGGCTCTTATTTTTTTCTTTTACATATTATCCAAAAACATGAAACACCATTATTCTTTTCTTATAAGTCTAAAAACCCACCAATCATTATACTCCAACTCTACTATGATTGCTTATCAAATAGCTTCATTATAAATCCCAAAGTCTCATTTATCTATATATTTTTGATATTTTGGTTATAGTTGATTGAAGATTCAATCTATTCTTCAATATTTTTTGATAAAAAATCTTTAGGACTTTCACGAGACCCTTGTGATGTTTCCATTTTAATCCAAGATAGATTCACCTTCATTCGAATTAAGGACTAGAAATTCTCTCAACATATTTATTTGAATAATTTCATCCAAATCAGTCTCTTACATTCCTTCCATTGGCTTGGAGTTATTTATCAATTCTGATTACTGATTACCCTCTCCATATAATTGATAGAGGGCCAAATTCACTATCTGCTTCCTTAAAACAAGGATCTCTGAAAGGATATTATCAATTATATTAACCCAATATTATATGACAAGTGGATCATTAGATCCATTAAATGATGGTGGTCATTGATTCATAAAGATTAAATCGCTAGTTTTTTCTTCTTGGGTGATGGAATATATTTCACGTGGTTTAGTTTATTATTATTACATTAGATGGTGGGGTAATATTATCCATTCTATTTTGAACTCCAACACCAATTGAATTTTTTAGTTCATTCAGAAAATCATTACACTATCCCTCACATGGGTTGTTGGCATAGGTTCTCGTAATTCCTACCTTTTTATAAAATTTAAATGGATGAAAAAAAATTTAATTTAATAAATCCAAAATATATAAATAGATTAAATGTTTAAATCATGTCTACACTTTAATCTTATAGGATCACTTTGTTTAGATTTTTTCTAATAAAATGTTTTTGGATGTTTTCCAATACATAAACTTATCATCAGGGGTTTTGTTAAATTTAAATTATCCTGGTTCCCATATTAAAAATTCTCTAACTCTAATACAAATTATTGAAACCCATGTTTCTTACATGAATATCACAACATTATAAAGATAAATAACATATATATTATACATGAAATGGCTATTTGGTTTATAATATTCAATACATTTTTAACACACGTCACTTATACATATTAAAAAATATTCATTATTATAATCCTTCTAACATATCCACATAAACTCACTCAAGTTCTACTTAGTAAATGAATTAACCTAGGGATATACATCTAAGAAATGAGAGAGCAAAAAGCCATGTAATTGGAAGGATAAAAAAGCCAAAATTAGATACTGGAATGTATAATACATGGGTTAACCGAATCATTATAATCATATAATAATAATGGGTTCGTAATCATAATCATATGGAAGGTATTATTAAAATACTTTTAATGTTCCGATGCATAAAAAAGAAACATAATGTCATAGTGGTTATAAACCAAACATACTTGTATACAATCCTGACATCTTGTTCATGAATGACATATTTTCATAAAACATAACCTCATAATTTTGAACAAATATAGAATCATGTTCACACATATTACAGATAATTACATGAGATACATCACATTACCCATGGAATTTGAGGGCTATAAAATACCATGTCCAACTCTCACATCAAAATAATTTCATATTCAGGCATTCTGGATATGAACTAAAGATATATTAGTCAATAAATAACCTGTGAAAATGTATGTGTTTCAAAAGAATTTCAAAAATAATTATTTCACTAATAAACTTGGTGTTCCCAATTAAATTGGAAAAAAAATATTTTGAATAAACCACATCATTAATGAGTAAAAATGAAGATTTCGTCAGTGGACTCTTGTTGCGAGATTTGGATCAGACAAGCCTCCTCTCGCGCTTTTTCAAGATTTCGTCAGTCGTTGGGGTCTAGATCTGCCGGCTTCGGTGTCTATTTTGGATCGTAAATCCTTCTGCATCGTATTGGCCTCTAGGGCATATTTCGTTACTGCTTGGTGCAAGAGGGCGCGCTCTGTCGGGCGGTGGAGGTTCTCCCTCTCCCGGTGGTCGATGGATGCTCATTATGGCAGAGAATGCTCTAGCGCGGCGCTTTGGATTTCGCTTCCAGGGTTGCCCCTTATCCTCATGAATGGATCGTTTCTCAAAGTTATTGGGGATTTGTTGGGGAGTTTCCTGTGCGTTGATGATCGTTTTGTCCATTTGGCCGAGGCTTCGGTGGCAAGGATTTGTGTTGAGATGGATCTCTCGCGGCCGCTTCAGCAACATCTTTTGATCAGAATTGAAGGGATGAAGGATCGGCTTCAACCCCTGATTTATCCTGCCTATCCAAGGTTCTGTTCCCATTGCCATATTTCAGGGCATACCTTGCAGGTTTGTCGTAAAGTTCGTATGAAGGGAGTCTTTCACCAGGCTGTTCCGAGGTCCCTTGATCCTCTCTCACGTGCGCTTCGCCGGGTTCCAGAAGGTAACGTCCAAGGTGAAGGTGGTTCTTCTTTTCTTCCCGTGCAGGGTTCGGAGGCGTCCTCGTCCTTTTCTGGTAGTGCTGGGAATGAGCTTCCTTGCCGCGACTTGGTTCCTGTTATACGAGGCATGAGTTGGGATTATTTGGTACAGTTTTCAGAGGAAGGCCTTCCTCTCAGAGGGGTTTTCTTCAGTAGTTTGCTAAGTCTGCGGAAGCAGGTTTTTTTGTCTTGGGCTCCTTCACAAGTATGCTTCACAAACATCTCCTTGCTGAATTCAGACTCAAATGTTATCTTGGTCTCTAAGCCTTCCTCGCCTAGGGGGCCCCCTCTTCTGTCTTGGGACTTCAGTCCAGCGGTGTCCTCGCCTCCGTCCTTTCCAGCTTCGTCCGTTTCTCCTCTGAGTTCCCCCCCAGTGCTCCTGAAGTCAGATCAGAACAGAGAGGGGGGCAGTTGTTTTAAGTCCCTAGACGTTTCTTGCAGGGCGCGGGCTAGCAATGGGACTTCTCCAGTGGTCTTATCCTCGTAGGTTCTTTCTGGTGTCCGCACTCGCTCAAAATCCAAACTAGACGCTTCTGTTAATGCACTCTCAGTACATTTTGATAAGGTCCAGGAGTCTGGGGCCAAAACCAGGCGAGATCATATAAATGTTTAGTGTCCTAATCTGGAATGGTCGGGGCCTGGGTGCCAGGGTAAAGTCTGATTTCATTTCCAACGAAATAAATAACAGGAAAGTCTCTTTGGTGGCTATCTTGGATCCTAAGAAATCTTTTAACAGAATAAAGCATTATGCTCAAAGTCTTAAGGTCCGTGGTTTCATGCATGGGGATCCCCTCAATTCACATATATGGCTCTTTTGGAAGGATCATGTTTGTGTTGATCTTTTGAGTGTGTCAGATCAAGTTCTGAATACCAAGATTACAGTTGGGATCCATGTGTTCTTTTTCTCCTTCATTTACGCGAAGTGTACTGCCCAGGGCAGGGAGTCTTTGTGGAGTGATTTGGAGGGCTTTAATCCTGAAAAAGATATGTGGCTTGTTGGTGGTGATTTCAACATCGTTGCCAGTCCTGAGGAGAAGAAAGGGGGTGGGGATTTTCCCAGGAATGCTAGCCAAACTTTTGTTTCTTTCATGGAAAGGAATGGCCTTTTGGATGCGGGTTATGAGGGCAGTTCCTTTACCTGGTTTAAAAATCAGCGTGGGGGGAGACGTTCGTATAGCCGACTTGACCGGTGCCTCATGAATAATGCTTCCTTTTCCATGTTCCCGGATTCCAAAGTTGTTCATTTGCCAAGATGTTTATCTGATCACTATCCGCTCCGCATTTCTCTTGGTGCAGGGTCGATGAGGGAGGAACATGCTCATTTCTCAAAATCATGGCTGGAGGAATCTAGTTTCCTCTTGGTGGTCAGGGATGCTTGGAACCTGCAACACCAGAGGAACCCATGGATTTCTTTTCACAATAAGTTAAGGCGGTTAAAATCTCTTCTTCGTGTCTGGAGAAGGTCGATCCCGGCTCGTGATCAGAATTTGTCTGAGATCAGTGGGGAGGTTGAACGACTAGAGAATTTTTTGGAACAGGTTTGGGATGACGATATGTTTTCTGAATTGAGGTCTAAAAAGGATATATTATCCGACAGCCTTATGAGGCAGGAGAGGATTGCCAGAGAAGGAGCACGGGTTATGTGGCTTCTTGAGGGGGACCATAATTCGAGATACTTTCACTCTTGCATTAAAGAACGTCGGCGAGTTCAGAGGCCCAACATTCGTAGGGAAGATGGATCCTTTTCCAATGACCGAGAGGAGGTTGGGCTTATGGCCAATGGAGCTTTACAGTCTTTACTGGCTGCTCCCAATCCTGGTTGGGCAGGGGGACACCCGAGGGGTGGGGCTGAAATTTTTGACAGTATTTCCAACACTGTTTCAGAGAGCATTGATGAGGGCGTAAGGAGACCCCCAGAAGAGGAAGATGGCGACTTGGGAAATTATAAAAGGGGATCTTGTACATGCTATTCAGGATTTCTTTCAGGGAGGGGATCTGCCTCGAATTGCATGTGCAACCAAACTGGTTCTTGTCCCAAAGGTGAGCAATCCTCAGTCTATTGAGCAATACCGACCCATCAGCATGTGCAACTTTCCGTATAAGGTCTTCTCTAGCATACTCAACAAGAGGCTGGCCGTTCACTTGGATTCTTGGATGAACCCTGAGCAGCACGGGTTCATTAAAGAGAGATCAATCCAGGGTGCGATCGGAGTGGTACAAGAAATGGTAAATGGCATCAATAATAAATCATTTGGGGGAAATTTGGTAATCAAATTAGATATGAGCAAGGCCTATAATAGGTTGGAATGGGGGTTTGTCCTCAAAGTCCTGGCTTGTATGGGGTTCTCCAATTGGTCCAGTGACTTAATTTTCCGCTGCTTCAGCTCGGTGTGGATCTCTACTTCGTTCATGGGTAAACAATTTGGTTTTTTCAAGGCTTTTCGTGGTCTCAGGCAAGGGGATCCTTTGTCCCCTACTCTTTTCATTCTTGCTCAAAATGCTCTGAGCTGTTATATTAATCAAGGCTTAAACACGGTTAAATTCTTGCCTTATCATAATAGGAGAGCCACAAGGGGTATTACTCACTTGATGTTTGCTGATGACACAATCCTTTTTATCAATGGTAGTAGAAGGTCAGTTCAGGGGATAAATGGAATTCTAGGGGAATATTGCAAGTGGAGTGGGAAGGTGGTGAACAAAGAGAAAAGCCTCTTCTTTATTTCCAAGAAGACTTCAGTGAGGAAGGAGAGGGTCTTGGGGGCCAGTCTGAATATGGGCAAGGGTTCTTTTCCCATGGAATATCTTGGGGCACCGGTTAGTCCCTCTTCTCTTTGGGTGCATCATTTTGATAAACTTGTAAGTAAAATCACAGGACGCATCTACAATTGGAAGAACAGATTTCTATCCTTTGGAGGTCGCATTACTTTGGTGAACAGTGTCCTTGTATCCATTACCATGCACATCCTTTCCACTCTCATGGTTCCTAAGAGATTGATTTTCAATCTGGAAAGAATAATGGTATCATTCATATGGGATGGACAGATGGAAGGCAGACATCATTGGGCTTCGGGGAAACGGTTAGCAAAACCAATATCCGAAGGGGGCATCAATCTGAGAAGTGTGTCTACTACCATGAAAGGGCTTCATGCAAGGCTTGCCTGGGAGGCCTTGGAAGGCCGGTCGCTTTGGGGTAGAACTATTCATGACATATATGGCTTGAATGCAATTGTTCAGAGGACGCGTTCCTCTAGGATATGGAATCTGATTAAGCCATACTTGGAGGTCTTACATCATCATTCTCGATGGATAGTGGGAATAGGTAATATCAACTTCTGGCAGCTTGATTGGGGGGTGGGCAGGCTATGGTTCCCGGGCTGCCCCGTCCCAGATTTATCCTTTAAAGAGGCAAGTAGCCACCCTCGCTTTCTCCAGGCCATCCTTGATGAAAGCCATATGGATTTTTTTCAACAACATTGTAGTTAGTGATGAGGAGGATAGGCTTATTTTCACAGGTTCTACGTCGGGTGCCTTTTCTATCAAGGATTATGCTCGGTTGACGATGAATATTCCAAATAATGATCTATGGGGGGAGGCCTTGTGGTGCAAAGTGATTCCTTCCAAATTTATTTTTCTGTTGTGGCGTATACGGAATAGGGCACTTCCGACAGACGATAGGTTGCAACGTATGGGAGTTAATATGGCTTCTCGATGTTGGAGCTGCAGGTCTTTTAACCAGGAAACAGTGGGGCATCTCTTCTAGGACAGTGAATGGGCCAGAAATATATGGCGGACTTTTGGAGCCTTCTTCGGTTGGGACGGGTATGACGGTGTGCAAGATAGCTTCCTCGATTCATGGTTTAGAGGTGCTGGGAATCGGGGGGCTGAAAGAAAAGCTCGGACTGTCATTCTAATAGCAGGATATTGGACTATTTGGAAGGCAAGTAACGACAGCCGTCATAATAATTTCTCTGTAACTCAGGTGGGTATTATTTTCAGAATGAAGAATATCTTTTTGGACATGGTCAGGTTGTGCCCTGATTGCCGTTCAGCGCCATCGGTGTGCTCCATTGCCTCCATCGTTGTCTCCGATCAACAGGCCGTCTCTACTGGGCAGGGACAGTGGGTTCGGTGGAGACCTCCAAGCCAGGGACTTAAATTGAACGCGGACGGCTCGATGATCACGGGGGTGATGCGCGGGGGGGGGGGGGCGTCGTGATAGATCCAGCGGGTTCTATGTCTGCTGTGTTTGCTGGTGAGCTTGGAAGAGGTGATTCTCTTCAGGCGGAGGCTCAAGCCTTGGCTGCAGGTCTGGAAATGTGCTACCGGAGGAATATCTGTCTGACAGCTGTGGAGACTGATTCTTTGCTTTTGTGTAATGCGCTGCTGGGCAAAGGTAAAATTCCTTGGAGTATTTCTTACACTGTTAGGAGATGCAAAATGCTTATTGGGCCTGACATGGAGGTCTCTCACACATGGCGAGAGGGAAATATGGTCGCTTCTTTCTCGGCCTCTCTGGAAACCACTGAATGCAGTATGTTTTCTTTCTCTAATTTGGGGTCGTTTCCAGGTGAGGGGATGAAGTTCGTGGTTAATGATGCTCTGGGTTTGCAGTACTTCAGACCACCGTGACGTTCTTTTGTGTATTGTGGTATAATAAATAAAAATGATAATTTTCATGCATGAGAAATCAATTTTGGAAAATATTTTTATTTGTATTAAAAATATTGATGGATGCATTAAAATCCATGATAGAAAAAGGAATAATAATAATAATAATATTCATGGAAGAATATATAAATATTTACATAAAAAATGATGTTATATGGGACAACCCCATGAAATAAATTTCAGTTTGAGAATAATCTTAACCTAATTCCTACTTTATTTCATCACTTTTTAGCCTCCTAAACACTAAAAATTGATTTATTAAAAAAATTACCAAAATACAATTATGATAAATTATTTGAATATTTAAAAATCTATAGAATTTTATTGTGTTAGTTAATTTCCTTAATTGATGATGAACAATATTGATGTCATCATTTACATAAAAAATACCTTTTTAATTCGATTTCAATATTTTCATAAAGGTCCATTTTTCATAAGTGAAGATAATTCATGATGAAAAAAATAAATATATTTATACATTTATATATTAATAATATTTTATTAAAAAAGACTACATGTTTTGTGATATGAAATAATTTGGAAATCTTATCATTGGTAGTTAACAGACTATCAATTAGATATTGTCATAATAGAGGGAATGGGATGTATGAAAATATGATAAGTCATAAATATAATTCATCCTAATTCTTAACATCATCAGTCAAATTTTAACATACCAATTAATTATCCTTATAATAATTGGGTTTCAAATGGGTGGTGAAGAAGATAACATTGATTAGAGAATTAGAGGAGGAATTGTTGGGAAATTTTTAATTTCCTAAAATTTAATGGATTTTTTTAATAAATTAAATTGGATTTTTACA
Source organism: Viscum album (assembly GCA_963277665.1). NCBI lineage: Eukaryota > Viridiplantae > Streptophyta > Magnoliopsida > Santalales > Viscaceae > Viscum > Viscum album. The sequence continues at coordinate 781,132,102 of OY728158.1, forward strand.
AGACCACAATCTGAGACGACACATAATTATGAGACCCATAGTTGCATGAATGGATCTTCAAACATTTTTATTGTTTATTAATTAAAAGTGCAAGAAAAATTTATTAACTTCTAAACTGGTGATCAGATCGAAAATCTGAGGGAACTATTGAACTCAGAATGACGGGGTTCACCTAAAAGGGGCCTAACATTGGTCAGCGCGGAACAAAAATGGATGTAATTTTTGACCTAAATAAAATAATTAAGTGTCAATTATTTTATTTTCAAATCCATATAACTCATAATCCATAAATCGTATTGTAAATCTGATACTAACATTGAAAAAGAGAGGGTGTTTTCTGATAGGCAGAGTAAAACCTAGACCAGAATGGATAGTGGGTGGAAGATAGTTTTTGATCTTTTTTACCTATTTTAAAATGGAGGACATGCACAGTTTAGGAAACATCTAAATGGGTTCCCAGATTGAAAATATGAGGTCACTGTTGTGTCTGTAATGATTACATTTCCTAAGAATGTACCTAACACTGACCAGCACTAGTCGATTGGACAAGATAGTTTTCGGACATTTTATAAAAAATTCAAAATAATATAAAGTGTATTTTTTTATATTATTTTTGAACTGTTGAAATCATTGTAGCGAAACAATTTGTAACACAAAGAAACTGAATACATCTTTTCATGAAAATAAACGGTATAACAACTTCGTAACTGCAACATATCTTAAATAGTAATTCATGTTTCTTCATTAATGGAAAAAAAAGAGGCATTATTCTTGACACAATCCTTGTTATGTTGTGATACTCTAGTTGGTGATGATGATGAACACCAACCCCACATCGAACAAATATTCAACAATGAGGATCGACCAATGTATGTAAATAGTGGATCATGTAACAATAAATGTAGCGACACAATTCATCTCTAATGAACGATCTTACACAGGTAGGGGTTATTTTTTTTATGGTTTCCCCAGTTCTTATTCCGAAACAATAAACGAGGAACAAGCCACAAAAAAGTTGATTTGAGGAGCATGTTCTTGTGGGTGGGTATTTTCTTGGGGGTTTTGAACCGATATTGATGATTATCAGATAGAATTGTTATCTAAAGCCTCCCCTTTTTATATTTATAATTTTGAGGGAGTCGACTGACAAAAATAAGGCATGCGCCCCTCCGCCTCGTGCAATATTTATTGGTGATCATTTAAATTGGAGGCAAGTAAAATTCGAGGCCTTTGTAGGGAAGAAGACACCCCAGGGAGGCTAGAGGTGCATGTGGCTTGTATAACAGACCCCCCGTGCAGACTAGGTTCTCTGTGGAAGAACCCGCCCGCAAGCAGGCACCGGTGGTGTCGGTGGCCCGCGGTGGCGGTCGTGATTGGTAGGCGGTGCCCCAGAAGAAACCACCACAACCAGATCAATCCAAAATAGTGCATCAGGATCCTCTTACTGGGGGCTGGTATATGTGGCCACCTAATTGCGTTGTTGTATCGTGGATGCAGCAAAGCCACGGTCAATCGATAGAGGCTATGGAGCTGGCCCCGCGGATGACCCGTGGGGAAGGGGGTGTCAGATGCGACTTCCAACTGATTCCCAGCCAGGTGATGGTCGGTCCGCCTATGGAGGACTGGGCAGGGTGCAGGCCGGACCTTCCCAGACCGAAGCTGGGCCAGGTTCGGGTCTGGTCAGCAGACCCGAGTCTAGTCGGTGGATCCCAGGTTGGGTCAGGATGATCTAACGATGTCGGATCGGACCAAGACTGAAATGTCCCCTTTATGTAAAACACCAATAAATTTAATACGGACCTTCCGTTAGATGATCCGACTAATGAATTAAGACCCTTGGGATGTGACAGTCTTATTAAGATACTCTATGTGTGTTATTTAGAATGATATGTAATGGCCCATTTTTTTGAATAGTATTCTTTCATGATACAAGAAAACATGGGGTGAATAAGGTCAATTATTATGATGAGATGTTAGTACACTTACTCCCTTGATGAATCAAGGAACAGTACTATTCATCCCTATACTTTTGTAGAAATTGGACTCCGTATGTTTTGGGTTTGGGTTCGTTTTCCTTTGGGTGGTTTTATTCGATAGTGTGACTCCCCAGAAAGATTAGGGTTCGGGTTCTCGAAGATGATAGTAATAGAAGAGTCGGTATTCCCATGTCGTTCTAGGTATTGGGGCCCCTATCCTTGTAGTTTGTACTCCCCTATTGGTATAGGGAAAGGTCCATCCATATCTATCACATTTAGAGTTAGTACTACCTTACATGATATTGAGTGGGTCCTATATTGTTGGAGTCGGTACTCCAATGCCTTTCTACGGTGCGGGTCCTCCTTATGTAGTGCTACGAAATAATCAGTACTCCCCTTCCGTGCCTGGGAGAGGGTCCTCTAACCTAGTGTCGGCTCTCCCCTAACATAATATGGTGTGGGACCCCCATAGATATTAGACAGAAAGAGTTGGTACACCCCTATTTTTCCAGGGTGTAGCTCCCCTACTCACTAAATGGTTCTCCCCTATCGAGTAGAATGCATGTACTTGATAGATGATGTTGTACACCACTACCATTATAAGGTATGGTTCCATCATGAGTATAACTCCCCTATATTACCAGGTAGTGGGTCCCAGAGTCACTATGTAGTACTCCCCTACCCAATAGGGTGTGAGTCCTCAATTAAAGATGGATCTCCTTTAGCTGTCATACAAATTAGCGATTAGGGGGCCCATCCACTTGATGAAAACGATATCTATATATGAATTAGATCTACCTCGACGGACTGAGGCACATGCCAATCCATACAAGACTGACAGAGGTATCACTATTTAGTATGTTGGAGTAGTCCTTCAACTGAGTACAGTGATGAGGATGGGGGTTCTTCACTCATGTTTCTGTAGTCATTCATGTGGTGCATCTCTATGACGACTAAACCTATATTGCAAGGCACTAAAGTTGGACCTTTTAGAATGTTTTCAATAGAGCACATTATATCGGATGTACTATTTAGAATATTAGGATTTTACCTATTGTTGTGTATCTATTGGAAGAGTTCCATTAGGGATAGCTACGATAATGTAGTGTGATCTCCTCGTTTGGATGTTATAACATGGGCCTTCGATGAGAGTCATGATGCTAGTTGTGTGGTTGGGAACACATGTTTTCTTTTTGGAAGAAACAAGTATATCTATATGTTCATGGTATATTTAGGTTAATATACCTGAGTAGAGATGAATTTTCATTCATTTGTGATTTCTCTCTAGTTCACTACCTTTGTGGTTTCTTGGTCCCGTACTGATTATTTTTGTAGTCAACCCTGCATGGGTGTTTCCTCCACATGTCGTGTCTTCTGTAGATGACTGACACATTTATGGAGTCCACGAAGGACCATTTTCCAGTGGTTTTCATTGAGATCATACAAATGAGGTGCTCTTCTATATCTTTGGCTACCTTCGCATTAAATACCCTTTAGGTAGGCTTCTCGGCTAGCGAGATTCAGGGATGTGATGTTTTACATTTGTTGTATTTTTCTTTTTGTGGGATTGTATACTAATATAGGTATACATCCACTAATTTAATTTCCATTGTACTCTGGTTGTGATTACATAGTGGATTGCATGAAATGTTTTCACTTTTATGACTTTTTCTTTGGGATGTGGTCGGGTGTTTATGTGTGCGTACAATTACTAAGGAAAAATCTTCGCAATTGTGCAATAAGGAATTATGTACTAGTCGTAATCCCCTGGATTTTGGGAGAGGGGCTTTGGGTAGTCACAATATGGGCCTCGGGGGACGTGTCGTGACAAATTGGGATTAGAGGTGGTCGGTTAAACCTCAAAGACCAAGGTACTGTTGTTCTTGGTTTTGGGAAAAAGTATTTAGAGTTTTGATTTTATATTTCTTTCCATGGACTCTAGTATAGGTGTGGATCCTAAAAAATTGTTACACCAAGACTTTGTACACCTATTTTCTAAGTTTCTACAAGGAAACCCTGGTTGTATGAAATAAAAGGTACATGCATCATGTAAGAATTTTTGGCTTTCCTTTTCAATCATGAGTCAGCTATCTAGATATGATCATTAACCATGGTTCATCATGATATATTTTAGGATTCCACCATGATTATATCCTCATAAGATTCAGCAACATGATCATGATGATGATCCACCCAAAGTGGTGGATTTTGTGCAGGGCACTTATTTTATGGTGTTAACTCCAAGTGGTGCACCATTAATGAAACCACCCATCGATCATCCATTTATACTAGTGATACATATAGGGAATGTGTGTAGTATGATTTCACTACCTGAGTTCAAGAGGAAGATAATTCCAATGTTCTAAGGCGAGATAAATCCTCATGTAGTTGAGGATTGGCTTGAGGTAATTACACAAGTCTTCCGCCTAGGGAGGATACCTCCACACCAAATGGAAGTACTAGCCACAAGGTTTATATAGGGATTATTGGGATGATGGTGGAGCTCGGTGATCCCGATTCATAATGATGAAACCCTTTCATGTATTGAATTTGAAAGCCTCTTTATGTAAGAGTTATTTCAGGTAACATTATTCTTTTTGAATAAATAGGATCTAATGGACCTATAGAAGTGTATAATGATGGTAGAAGACTTATTTGTGACATTCACTGATCATCTCAGAACTATACAGATATGTTGTGGGGAGTCATACATCATGTACCAGACATTTGACCAGGGACTACATTGGGAGATCAGGAAGTCAGTTATACCCTTCAACATTCTGATGTATGATGGGGTGCGACAGAGAGCCCTGGTGGTTGAGAGATACCTTACATATGAAAATATGGATGTAACCTATTATAGATTTCATTAGGTAGAGAAATATTTTGGATCTAGCAGAATACATGCCACATGATCATGGTGTATTAAGAATACCCATGCCCGAACATAGAAACATGGGTTTGTGGCACATGAGTAGTCCCAAAGATAAAATCGACAATAGGAGAGGCAGTTTCATGATGGCAACCGAAGTGGGCATCTCTCTATAAATTTTTTGACCCTATGTGCCACAGAGAGGGAGCCCACAAACGAGACTCCTTGGAAGATACAATTTGTGGAGTAATAAGTTCCACAAGATAGAAGACATGGTAGATTAGTTGGACGAGTAGCAAGAGGTGGCAGGTAGTTTTTAACATTGCCAAAAACACCCTCAGGTGGTCCATTCTAGGATCAGGGAGCTGGAGGATGTGGGTGAGTAAAACTACATGAGATATTGGCTTATGAATATTAAGCAATATGAGATATTGGATGTTTGATCTGGGTCTTTGGATTTGGATCCCTTAAAAAAAACTGGTTGCTAGATGTTTGCCATTTTTTGGGAGATTTGTTTGAGACATCGAGGATCTGGTTGGACCGGGGACTTGACTGTCATGCATAGAGATTTCTACTGGAGGAGACCCATTAGTCACACATTAGTGTTGTTACTGTTACCCAACACATGGAGTTGAGAGTTGTGGTTAGGATCTCTTAGTCGTTGCGTCATGGCCTTACGATGTCATTCTTGTTATGAACGACTAACATTCATATCCAGTTGGACTATAATAGGAAAAGGATGTGGTGTGTCTATGATGGTTAAAAACACGTTTTCCATTAGGTGAAATGAAATCTCATGCATTATAGGGTGTACTCTCAAGAAGATTCATGTTTTGAAATGTTACATGGTGAGAGACTTATACCCTATGTTGTTTCTGAAGTATAAAATTATTTTTTACTATAGCATCCCGCCTTTTTATCACATAAACATTCATTACATTTCACAAAACTGAGGATCTTTAAGGTTTAGTGTTTGGAAACCAGGAACATAAAACATGAAAACCAAAAACATTCTTGTTAAACACTTGAAAGGCTTCTCTTCATGTTCGTCCAAGGTTCATTACTGCATCTCAAACCTGGGGACATACATCAAAAGAAAGGGTGAGTAGAAGGCCCAATAAGGGAAACAAGGGGAAACATTTAACATGTGAATTTGGGATACATCAACAAAATCCTGAAAAGAACATTAAGGAATGAGAAAGAAATCATGAGATATATCATAATAAAAATAACATTTTTTCATAACATGATGATGTGGCTACAACATTTAATATTGAAAATCATTTCGTTTCACCATGGTCCATCCCCAAGGTGTCATTAAAAATTACCAAGGTTATTCACAAATGTATCAGTCTAAAATGTCATCTCTAGAGATTAAGTCTTTACCCAATGCATTGGAGAGCTATCTAGGCTCACCTTTGACATGTCTTTATTATCATGAGAGCCACATATATCATCATCAATCAATTCATAAACAACCCATATAGCATAAATGAAATGGGTTTCATTTCATAATCATAAAATTTCAAAAACTGCTTTAAAGACATGATCTTTATGTCACATTAAACCCCCAGAAAAGGGAACGAGGGTTTCATGTATATAAATACCAGAATTTAAAGTATAATATTTTGATATATATGTGAATACCCCTGTAGAAATAAGATCTTTGAGTATTCACTTAATAACATAAAATAATTTTGAGAAAAGGAGGGAGGCATTTTGAGACGAAAACTATGCAGGATAACTTCTACGATACATGGTTTTAGAAAACATTGAAAAGAGAGGGGACATGGGTCACCCACTAAAAACTGACACATTAAACAGTAGGGGAACAGAATATATAGTATTTAAGAACATGGTAATGAAATTTTAATGATATACCATATGAAATGAAGAACTTTAAAGGAAGACAAAAATAAGATCTCTCTTATGAGAATTCGGCAGCCTAACGACATCTCTTAAAACATCAAAAAACGGATTGACGAGATCAAATAAGGTCTCTCATCATATGAAAATAAATTATCAGAATGATAGATATATATATCATACCCCAACATAATAAAAAGAATCTTGAATGACATGACATGAAAGTAGATCTTGAAAACGAGAAGGCTGAAAGAACCCCTTAGAAATTCGGGATCCTAACAACGCCACTTAAACTTCAACAAAAATGAATTGATGAGATCATATAGGGTCTCTCATAATATGAACATAAAAGATCAGTATTATATATATAGAGATCATACCCCAACATAATAAAAAGGAACTTGAAATACTTGACATGAAATTAGATCTTGAAAACGAAAGGGTGAAATAACCCCTTAGAAATTCGGCAGCCTAACGACACCACTAAAACATCAACAGAAATGAATTGATGAGATCAAATAGGATCTCTCATCATATTATCATAAAATATAAGTATTATATATTTATAGATCATACCCCAACTTAATAAAACGGATATTGAAAGACATGACATGGAATTAGAACTTTGAAAAAGGAGAAAGGTGAAAGAACCACTTAAAAATTCGGCAGCCTAACAGCGCCACTTAAAACATAAAAATACTGAATTGAAGAGATAAAATGTGGTCTCTAATCATGTGATAATAAAAGATCAGTATGATAAATTTAGATATCATACCCCAAGATAATAAAAATTAACTTGAAATACTTTTCATGAAAATAGATCTTGAAAAATTAGAAGGGAGAAAGAATCTGTTACAAAAATTTCGGCAGCCTAACGGTGCCACTAAAAACATCATAAAACGAAATAATGAGAGTAATAGGGGATCTATAATTATTTGAACATGAAAAGGGAAGTAGGAGGAGTATAAAAGAACATCCTTTAACATAAGAATATGGAGCATAAAAGAAATTACATAAAAGAGATTTCTTGAAAAGAAAGAGAGAGGTCAGATCTCTTACCTTAAAACGTAACTCTTAAAACTCAAAGGTTGGGACCTTGAGGGATTGGGGGCACCTTGGGAGGACTCCATGAGAGGTAATGGGACCAGAAATTTGTTGGGGAAGAGTGGGTAGTCGAAATGGATGAGAGGATGGCTTGGTATTTATAGGGAATGTGAGGGGACAAGGCATTAATGGCCAAGGGACACCTCAAAAGTGGTTTTCTCAAAACCATGAGCTCTCCCATGGAATTTCCCATGGAGTTAGGACACATGGGGCCCCCATACAATAATTCATCACCTTTGGTCGGCCAACCCATAAAATATCTCATGCAATCATCATGACACAGTTATGATGTCAATAAACATACCGAAACCCTAAAACGGTATTTTTACTATTCACTGAAAATTCAACTTTCTTAGAAAAATCCAAAAATTTCACCTTAATAAAATATCAATTCTCTGATTTCAAAGTTGACCTCAATTTTATAAACATAATTTTCTAAATATGTTTAATTTATTTTTTAAATAAATACACTGTTCACCGAAAATTTATTTTTTTTCAGAAAAATCACCAAAAATTACCTTCACATAATATCGATGCTCTGAGTTCAAAAATGAAATCCTTTTTATAAAAATAATTTTCTAATCATTTTTAATTTAATTTTTAATTAAAAAACTCTATTCACCCGAAAAAACTAATACTTGAATCATAAATTATGAAAACGCTATTTAACCATTTTATTGAGTCACATTACTTAATCAAGGTGCCTAGATTATATTAATACTTTCATTAAGTGAGATTACTAATCCATTTGGTCACATTACTAATCCTAACCATGAAATCACTATTCATAATTTACTATTCATCAAAAATCAAGTTGATATTATTAGACTTTAAATTTTTTACTGAACATAATTGTAGAAGACCATTTTCTGAAAATCATTACACATTTTTAATTATTTAAGGTTTAACTACACATTTTTAAAATATCCTTTTTCTAAAATTCATCATAAATATGCATACTATTTTTATCCGGACATTTGAAAATTCATAAACTTCATCATAAGAAGAAATCAAAGTTTTTATTTAAAACAATGTGTTACACAAGGAAGTTACAGTCTCCTTACATATCCCCTTATCACACCAGCATAGGACTTAAGTGTAAGGTATGCTAAGATGAGAGAATCTGAGGGAGGCTCGGGCAACATCGCACGAGTAGTAATTTCTATCAGTTTGAACTTCTCGCGAAGGAGCTCCCATTCTAGCTTCACATAATGAAGTTTAGCTTGGGTTTGGTCCAAAGAAAAGCCCAGTGGTGCTACCTCCTTCCCAAGTTCTGTTAGATGGGCTTCGATCGGTCCAATGCAGCCAGGTGAGGCCATCGAATCTTCTATCTATAATAATTAACCACGATTACTTGTATTTAGAGACAATAATCAAAACGTTTAATTTCCAGCAGTCATATTGACCAATGGTCATATACCAGTCAAAACCCAACGGTCTCATTTTAATTATACTGATTTTATCAAATGAACAATTTTTGTTGAGTATAAAAATAAAATAAAATAAAACATAAAATTAGGAAACAAGATTTATTCAAAATTTCGGGTCGTTACAGTCTTCCCCCCTTAATAAATTGTGTCCTCGCAATTTTTAAATTTGGGTTTTGAAATTTCATTGAAAGTCCCACATCGGAAAAGGAGTCAGTAAAACTATTACTTTAATTGAATGAAAGGGAACTACAAAGGTCACCTGAGTTAACCCACACTAGGATTCCATATAGGAAAACATGGAAATGGAGGAGAAAACAAAGGGTCATGTTCTGAGGGAGAGTTATATAAAACATGATTACGAGAAAGTTAACCATAAGAAAATCCCAAAATTATGATGTGTGTAAACGGTCTTTGATTACCTAGTAGGAAACGTAAACCAACAATGTTTTTGTTTTATGTTCCTTTTCATAATTTTGAGGAATTCATTTACTACATAGAACAAAAACATAAGAAAATATACCTACCTTTATGTAGTGTTTCATCCTTTAATAAGTTTCTACCAAAAACTAATCTTTTCTCCAAACGATGAGAATTCAAAACTACTTGGTCTCATCGAAACACAAGAATCATCTTCTTGAGAGTCACTTAATCCACAAAAGATTAACTATCAATTTCTTCTACCTTTAAACATTATCCCGAAAACTGAAAGGGTAAGATAAAACAACACTTCAAAAAAGAATGAATCCCATAGGAAGGGAAAATAATTTTAAATATTCAAAAATCCATGGTACTACCCAATGTTCATCATAGACCATTCCATAAATAACGTTCCTTATAATTCCTCAAAATAAACCAAACTAAGATTGAAACCCAAATACAAGAGGGATTTGATAACATAGTTTTCCAAAATAAACTTTATTTTTCATCTCCAAACAAAATCAACCACTCCTAACATCTTATAACAAAAGTAGCTAACCTAAACATATTTTATACAAGATAGGTTAATCATTCCCATAAGTAACCTAAATTACTATAAGTCCACCTTAAATTCATCGATTCTTCAAAATATAAGTCAACCTTACTTCTCAATGAAAATACTGTTGTAATCTATTTACCTTGATCATACAGGGTCAACAAAATAGTGAACGTCTTCGAAAATTATAATCATATTTTAATCCCCTAATCATCTCTGTCATATTAATACGGAAATCATCGCATTTCCTATCACATTGGTTGTTGGGACATGTTCTCCCATTTCCCACCATAAAATAAGAAGAGAAAGTATAATTAGAGGCTTAAATACTTAACCAATAATCATGAAAAGGAACTTAAAGCATATTAGGATAACTTGTAGAAGAAAATTATACCATACTTGTGATACCATAGGTTTCAAACTAGGTTATCCATGATCATATATTTATATGTGAATCTTTATTTTATTTTATCATTGTTCCTTTAATAATGGTTCATACTAAGCTTATGAATTTACCAAAGCATATCCCCCAGGAGTGTCGTAACCAAGAGTGCAACAAGGCCCATTGTCGTGTGCCAGTTCCCGTTAGAGCTTAGCTCAAAGTGGTGTTTCCGGGTTTTACCCCTATGTACATCTGTTCCAGAGCCACCTCTACCTACTCGTATCCAGAGAGGGATGTATTTTCTTGGCAACCCATTACTCAATACTCACCAAAATACCAGGAATATATCCTATATATAAACTATTCTATAGGTTTCTTCCTAATTTTTTCATATCCTAATTTCCACAAATGACTAAACCATCCTTTAATACCAACTATATCATCCCGCCTTTTTATCACATAAACTTTCATTACATTTCACAAAACTGAGGATCATTAAGGATTAGTGTCTTGGAAACCAGGAACATAAAACACGAAAACCTAAAACATTCTTGTTAAACACATGAAAGGCATCTCCTCATGTTCATACTAGGTTCATTACTGCATCTCAAACCTGGGGACAAACATCAAAAGAAATGGTGAGCAGAAGGCCCAGTAAGGGAAATAAGGGGAAACATTTAACATGTGAACTTGGGATACATCAACAATGTCATGAAAAGAACATTAAGGCATGAGAAAGAAATCACGAGATATATCATAATAAAAATAAAATTTTTCATAACATGAAGATGTGGCTATAACATTTAATATTTACAATAATTTCGTTTCACCAAGGTCCATCCCCAAGATGTCATTAGAAATTACCAAGGTAATTCCCCAAGGTATCAGTCTAAAAGGTCATCTCTAGAGATTAAGTCTTTACCCAATGCATTGGAGCACTATCTGGGCACACCCTTGACATGTATTTATTATCATGTGAGCCACATATATCATCATAAATAATTTCATAAACAACACATATAGAATAAAAGAAATGGGTTTCATTTCATAATCATAACATTTTAAAAACTGCTTTAAAGACATGATCTTTATGTCACTTTAAACCCACGAAAAAGGGAAAGCGGGTTTCATGTATGTAAATACCAGAATTTAAAATAGAAAATTTTGATATATATGTGAATACCCCTTTGGAAATATGAGCTTTTAGTATTCACATAATAACATAAAATAATTTTGAGATAAAGTAGAGGCATTTTGAGTCGAAAATTATGCAGCATAACGTCAACAATACATGGTTTTAGAAAACATTGAAAAGAGAAAAGACATGGTTCACCTGCTCCAAAATGATACATAAAACTCTAGGGGAATAGAATATGTTGTATTTAAGAACATGGTAATAAATATTGAATGATATACCATATGAAACGAAGATCATTAAAGGAAGACAAAAATAAGATTTATCTTATGAGAATTCGGCAGCCTAACAGCGTTACATAAAACTTCGAAAAGTGGATTGATGATATCAAATATGGTCTCTCATCATATGAACATAAATGATCAGTATTATAGATATAGAGATCATACCCCAACATAATAAAAATGAACTTGAAAGAGTTGACATGAAAGTAGATCTTGAAAACGAGAAAGGTGAAAGAACCCCTTAGAAATTCGGCAGCGTAACGACGCCACTTAAACTTCAACAAAAATGAATTGATGAGATCAAATAGGGTATCTCATCATATGAACATAAAATATCAGTATGATATATATAGATATCATACCCCAAAATAATAAAAAGGAACTTTAAAGACTTGAAATGAAAGTAGATCTTGAAAACGAGAAGGGTGAAAGAACCCCATAGAAATTCGGCAGCCTAACAGCGCCACTTAGACTTCAACAAAAATGAGTTGATGAGATCAAATAGGGTCTCTCATCATATGAACATAATGTATCAGTATGATAGATTTAGAGATCATACCCCAACATAATAAAAAGGAACTTTCAAGACTTGACATGGAATTAGAACTTTGAAAAAGTAGAAAGGTGAAAGAACCACTTAAAAATTTGGCAGCCTAACGGCGCCACTTAAAACTTCAAAATACTGAATTGAAGAGATAAAATGGGGTATCTCATCATGTGATAATAAAAGATAAGTATGATAAATTTAGAGATCATACACAAACATAATAAAAAGGATCTTGAAATACATTACATGAAAATAGATCTTGAAAAATTCAAAAGGACAAAGAATCCATTACAAAACTTTCAGAAGCCTAACGGCGCCACTAAAAACATCATAAAACGAAATAATGAGAGTAAGAGGGGATCTCTCATTATATGAAAATGAAAAGGTCAGTAAGATGAGTATAAAAGAAAATCCTTTAACATAAGAATATGGAGCATAAAAAATTACATAAAAGATATTTCTTGAAAAGAAAGATTGAGGGCTTGGGGGCCCCTTTAGAGGACTCCTTGGGAGGTAATGAGACCAGAAACTCATTGGGGAAGAGTGGGAAGTCGAAATGGATGAGAGGATGGCTTGTTATTTATAGGGAATGTGAGGGGACAAGGCATTAATGGCCAAGTAACACCTCAAAAGTGGTTTTCTCAAAACAATGTGCTCTCCCATGGTATTTATCCTGGAGTTAGGCCACATGGGACCCCCATACAATAATTCACCACCTTTGGTCAGCCAACCCAAAAAATATCTCATGAAATCATCATGACACAGTTATGAGGTCATTTAACATAACGAAACCCTAAAACAATATTTTTACTATTCACCGAAAATTCAACTTTCTCAAAAAAACCCCAAAATTTCACCTTAATCAAATATCAATGCTCTGATTTCAAAAATGAAATCCATTTTATAAAAATAATTTTCTAAATAAGTATAATTTATTTTTAAAATAAATACACTATTCACCGAAAATTCATTTTTTTCATAAAAATCCCCAATAATTACCTCAATATAATATTGATGCTCTGAGTTCAAAAATGAAATCCATTTTATAAAAATATTTTTCTAAATATTTTTAATTTAATTTTTAATTAAAAAACACCATTCACTCGTAAAAACTAATACTTGAATAATAATTTATGAAACCACTATTTAACCATTTTATTGAATCACATTAATTAATCAAGGTTCCTAGATTATATTAATACTTTCATTAAGTGAGATTACTAATCCATTTGGTCACATTACTAATCCTAAGCATAAAATCACTATTCATAATTTACTATTTATCAAAAATAATGTTGATCTTATTAGACTCTAAATGTCATACTGAACCTAATTGTAGAAGACCATTTTTTGAAAATCATTACACATTTTTAATTATTTAAGTTTAACTAAACATTTTCAAAATATCCTTTTTCCAAAATTCATCAAAAATATGCATACTATATATATCCGGACATTTGAAAAATCATAAACTTCATCATAAGAATAAATCAAAATTTTTATTTATAACAAATGGTTACACAAGGTAGTTACAGTCTCCTTACATAGCCCCTTATCACACCAGCATAGGACCTATGTGTAAGGTGTTCTAAGGTGAGAGAATCCGAGGGAGGCTCGGCCAACATTGCACGAGTAGTAATTTCTATCAGTTTGAACTTCTCATGAAGGCTCTCCCGTTCTAGCTTCATATGATGAATTTCAGCTTGGGTTTGGACCAGAGAAAATTCCAGTGGTTCTACCTCCTTCCCAATTTCTTTTGATGGGCTTCGATCAGTTCAAGACTACTGGGTGAGGCCATCGAATCTTCTTTCTATAATAATTAACCAAGATTACTTGTATTTAGAGAAAATAATCAAAACGTTTAGTTTTCAGCGGTTATATTGACCAATGGTCATATACCAGTCAAAACCCAATGGTCTCATTTTTATTATACTCATGTTATCAAATGAAATATTTTTTTTGAGTATAAAAATAAAATAAAATATCACATAAAATTAGGAAACAAGATTTATTCTACATTTCGGGTCGTTACATTTACCATCCATAATCTACTAAGATTAAACTAGTTACTGTAGAAATGTTCCAGTTTTTGCTGGTTGTGTGGCCGCTAGAGGATGTAGATAGAGGGCCTCGTAATTATTAGAGATCGCTCATGGGAATCCATGTTTCATTTGTAAATAATCCTCCCTTTTTATCATCAACCATGAACATATAATGCCCATGGATGCTTCCGTATAGTTCCTATATTGGTGGATGTGAACTGTGGGTTTCTATTTGTATCTAGGTTATGATAACGTGGAGTTGAGCTACTATACCCCATGATTACAATAGTATTAGTGTTCTAAAAGATTTTTCCACTAGTCACACATAAAGAGACATGTTCAAGTTGTTACATAATGGTCACCTAGAAGAAGCTCGACATGAGAGTGGTTGACCTCAGTAGTTCTCGATGTGTGTGCTTGAATGAAGCATAGGGACCCTGGATGAACACTGGTTTTCATCCCTTGAGGACGAGATTTTTCATTTTTGGGGAAAAAATTTATTAATATAGAAAGAATAAAATGGCCCGAATTTCAATGGAATTTAAAAAAAATTAAATGGGATTTTATGAGACCTTTCTCTGAGACAGAAATTAATTCTAGACCCTGAGTTTCAAAATATATTTTCAATATTTTTCTAATGTTTATTAATTAATCATGTGAGATGGTTTTTCTATCTTTTGAACTCGTGCTCAGATAAATAATTAGAGGGAATTATGGAACTCCAAATGTCGGGATTCCCATTAAAAGGGCCTAATGTTGGCCAATGGGAGCCAATAGTAGAACATAGTTTTTGTTCTTAAATAAAATAATTATGTAACAATTATATTATTTCAAATACTTATAGCTACTAAAATGAAACTCAGATTTAAATTCTAGAGTACCGTTGAGCTTGTGAGGCCGTGTTTCCCTTAGTCGGTTCCTAACCTCAATGAGCCCAAGACGACAGTGAATGTTTGTTTTTTTGATTCAACAAGAGAATTAAAATGGCATGTGTGCATGGTTTTGGAAATTATAAATGGGATCCCTAATTGAAAATCCGGGGGCACCATTGCATCTGTAATGATGAAATTACATATGAATAGACTTATTATCGACCATTTCAGGTTGACTAGTAATGATAGTTTTCAAAATTTTTAAGAAAAAGATAGAATAACATAATGTGGATGTGTTATATAAATTTTTAATAGTTGAAACCATTGACGTGAAACAATGTGTAATGCAATGAACCTGAATACATTGATTTATTAAATGAAACAGTGTAATGACTTCATAAAAGCAACGTAATTGAAATGATAATTCATGTTTCTTCCTTTAATGTTCAAGATGACGATACATGATTTTTCACATAATCATGGATTTTTTTGAAGCTCTAGTGGGTAACAATGACGAATTCCAACCCCCACCCCACCACCTTAGAATTTGTTTTAACCAACAACGATAATACAATGACCTTAAATAAGGGATCGTAGAATGAAGAATATAGTGACACTGTTCATCACCAATGTATGATTCGACCTGGGTAGGGGTTTATCTGTTTTATGTTTTCCTGTTATTATTCTAAAACCACAAACTCGGATCATACCACCAACAGGTTGATCTACAGATCATGTGTTATAGAGGGATTGTGTTTTCCTTGGGTTTTTTAACTGAGATTGACAATAATCTGATTGAACTATGATCATAAGCCCCCTATTTTTAATCTTATAATGTGGAGGGAGCAGGTCGACATGAAAAAAGGAACAAGCGTATCTACCTTGTTTGTTATTTTTGTATGAGATTTCATGTTGGAGGCAAGGAAAATTTGATGCCTTCACTAAGAAGGAGACACCCCATAGAGGCCATAGGCGTAGGCTGCGTGATGAACAGAACACCTGTGCGGACATGGTCGGCCATGGAAGAACCCACCCATGCGCTGGCGGTGGCCCATGGTGGTGGTCGCATGCTGGTGGCAGCGTAACATGACGATTTTCTGATGGGAACATTCATTGTAGGATTGGGCCGCAACTAGGAGGCAAGAGCCTCTGGCCTCCGTGCCAGTAGCTAGCGGTGGGCAGATGCGGCCACGAGGCCGAGTTGGTTCCCCGCGGATGCGACACCATGTTACATCGCACGTGGCTGGGGGAGCTGTCACTAGGGACACCTAGTGGGGTAGGGGGTGTCAAACATGGCTTCCAGCTGCATCTCGGACCCGTCCTAGCTGACTATAACAATGAACCAATGGGATGGACATGGCCAATCCTAGGATTGGATAAGTCCGGGCTAGGTCAGCTGACCCTGGTCTGATTGGACCCGCACCCAACCGGCCCCTTTTTTGAAAAAATTACAATATCTTTTAAATGGAGCATCCATTTGATGATCCATCAACAACATTGGGACCCTTTAGAAGAGGCAGTTCTTTGAGATACTATATGTGACTTTTTGAGAATGTTTTAGGATGAACTATTTGGTTTGATGAGTTGTCTCTCCTATTGCGAACAAATTTTGGATAGAATCGAGGTAATTAATTTGATGAAACATTAGAATTGTTACTCTATAATGCCTCATCCATAAAACATTACATAATCATCAGTTAAATCAAGAATTCAGATTGAGGATGTTTTTTGGATTATATTTTTATAGAATTAGGTGACAACTATTAAATTACATATGAAATATTACAAAGTAGACACTTATACTCTAACCAATTTTTTCACAACAATACTTATCCTTAAATAAAACAAGAATTCTATTTTGATATAAATCTTATTGAATGATTAATTTATCTTACCCTTCCTCATAACCTGTGAGAAACATTTCAAAAACATGGGATACGAATAAAAAACATAATAAGGGTTATAAAATAAGGAAAGAAAAATTCAGTCCATAAATTAATACAAATCAATGAAATCATGCTTTTCATTCATTTAATATATGAACATTATCAAACCACATGAAATAATATGATTTATGAATAACGTGATGAAATCATAAATCATGAAGGTCACTTGTGGAATAAAAAAATACTCACATTGTAGCATTCACAGCTACATAGGGAGTTACGTTTGGAATCACCATCACAGTAAATTTCCTAAATCTCTTAGGATAAATATTAACGTTTTCCTCTCTCATGATACCTAGTGCATTGGAGAGCTGTGTTTGGATCAAACACCCTAGGTTTATCACAGAACCAACCATATTTGGATTATAGTGTAACCACTCATCTAATGTGCATGTACCATTACCAAATCATAACACAATAAATATTTAAATAATCAACATTTTCACTCACCAGTCTAAATATATCAATTCATGATTTTTAAATATGAAATCTACTTCCAAAACCCTTTAAAATATTTAACCAAGATGTTTTTGAATCAAATTTCCCCATAACACTTTAAATCTATTAATTGAAATTAATGAATTAAAATTTTAAAACATATATGTCCTTATAAATTAATCCTTATAACCATTTTAAAAACATTGACATTATTGAGAGCGATTTATAAAAATAAATATTTAAAACAATAAAATTGATGTTTCAGTTAAAGAGTCATGTTACACCTGAGAAACACTAGAGAAAAAATAATTAATGAATAACATTAAATAAAACATTAAATATCATTAGAATATAGATATTCATGATATAAAATGTCTAGTGGTTTGTATATACACCTTATAGGATACTAACGGTCGACAATGTCGAGATATAACTCAATGAAAAGAGATTGATACATAGTACCTTTCAATGATAGTATCATTAGATTAAGAATTAATCAATAAAATAATTATGTGGGAAAAATATATATACACCCAATATAAGTGGATATTTATTGAAAAATAATCAGAGGTTTTTCACTCATATTCATGGGAAAACAACACTAATGACATGGATATTTACCTCAATGAATGGATATTGAGGAAATATTTCCCTTACAATGTTCGTATAAATCCCAAAAGAATATATCATTTGGAGATTATGTATTTCAAAATTATATCCACATGAAGTAAAGTGTAAATTATAACAAAACAAATATACAGTGTTTCCACACATAATCATGGGATTATATAATCTACTATGTATGCATAAAACCTAATGAGTGGAAATTGAGTTTAGTAATTCTCTTAGGAAAATTTGATGGCCTAACATAATCATATAAAAATATAGAGAATTATTTGATGAGTGGAAAAAGTTTCTATAGTCACTTGGATATAAAATTTTAAAAAATAGAGATATAAAATAATATATCCCATCATATATAATAGAAAATACAAATTCATAACATAAAAGATGTCTTTGAATAAAATATAAGGTTGAAAGGTTCCCTTACCTTGAGTCTCATTCATCATGTATGCTCCTTGTACATCCTAAATAATAATAATAATTTAACTTCTACATGCTTAAAAAACTTTTGGAAATTTATTATTTCATTTTATATTACATATCACCACATTATAAAAATTACATAATTATTTAAGTTAATATCGTTCATTTAGTCCATATTGGTTACTGGAGTCAAAAATGGTATTTTTATAATTAAAAAATGTTCATGTGTTCAAAATTATATTAACTATAGAATAGTAATAATGATTTAAATATCATTTATATCTAGTATATATGTCTTTATAATATTTCATGACATTTTGATATAAGAAATGAAATGCACCGTTCATGGAGACGTTAATATGTAAGTACACATTAACGCTACTTTAATTTAATTTTCAAATTATGGAAATAAACCCAAAATGATACATAGTTATATTATAATTAAATTATAATATAATATGATATATATGATACATATGTTCATTAAATCCATCTTTTATATGATCCATGTATGGCATGAACGAGTCATATCACTTTGAGGGGGCGGTAGTCCGCGCATCCTCAATAAAAATTATCATATTTACACACCATGAAAAGAATAATGTTATGCTTCAAAGATAAAAATTATAGTATCATAGAGAAAATATAAGGAAAATATATATTAAATATAAATACATTGAAATCATAATGTCCACCATGAGTGGGGGTATGGAAAAATCGAATAATCATTGTTCTGTGAGGCTATAGTTCACTATACACATAAACAATATGTTCATATCCATTAGATGAAGGTTAGTGTAACTGTAGATAGAATACTTATAAAAAAATCCAATTATATTTAAGATACATTTTTCTTATATAATAACTGAATAAAGAGTGTTTATGGGGTTGTAGAATGAACATAAATGAAGGAATCTAGAGAGAAGACATTACCTCAAATTGGGTAACTCCTTTGGATTTAAGAAAAATGGTTGTCCTAAATTTCCATCTTACCAATGTAAGGATTATATGATGAATACAAGGTTATAGTGAGATTAGTTGGGCATAAGAGGGAAGAACCATGGGGATTTAGAGGTGTGAGTAAGGGTTAGAGGTGATGACCTTTTATAAGATGGAGGTGGGGCGCATTAGGAATATATTAATGTATTATTTTTTTATAAAATGAAATTTTGTTTCAAATGGTTCCAAAGTAGTTTATTTCAGTGATACAATTCTATTGGTTGTAAAAACACTCAACAAATATGTTTTAGGAATGTCTAGGTAACCAATTTAATCTTATCCTTTAGCTATAACCCTTAATTAACTAATTTAACTCTTACCACGTGTTTTTGTATATTCATACTATATGGTTAATATAGTTACAATAAAATGCCAATAGAACCTAAAGTGGGTACATAATTACATTTTAAATATTATCTAGGTCATTTTCCAGGAACATAAATTTTTATGACTATTATATCATTTAATAAAGTAGTATTTGTTATAAGAACACATTTATGTCATTTTTATACTATTCATATCATGAATTTTCGAAAAAAATTAAAAAAACTATTGTTTTTAAAAACATCATTAATTAAAATATAAAAAGTCACAATCATCCCAAAAATTCATCGCTAAAAAAATAATTTCTAAATAAATTAATTTTAATATTTATAATCTCATTTATTTAAAACATTCATTAATAAGGTAGTCACTACATCATCATTGTGTCATAACAAAATTTATTTATATGATGTCTTCAAATTAAAAATTAAATAACTTGTTGTGGAAAGTATTTTAAGATTTCTAATGAATATTTATATTCAAAATGATCACTTATATAACCCCTTATAAAAATTATTTTACTAAATAAAACATGTTTATGATACATTTTCCTATACTTTAAAATAATTCTTGTAATATGTAATTTTAACATCAATGTAGCTCCACGCGGTCCCCAAATATATCCAATGATTCCCTTGGTAATAAATGTCTCATAAAATAGTATTAGGAGATGATTTATCACGGTTTCATGTTATTATAATATTATTTTTTAGCCTTATTTACCAGATTTACCCTTTAACCGTGATAAATAAAATAATTTCTAAAGATACTATTCATAATGCCTAAAAATAATAGGTACCTATTTAAACAATTTGGACATTATTATTTAAAATATGGAATCTATTTATTTCAAATATGAAATAATGATTCTTTAGAAATTAATTTAAAATTAATTCCCATTGTCCAAACCAAAAAGTGGGGTTTAAAGTAGTAATAACATTCAAAAGATTAGCACGTGTTTATGTCCAATTTTAAAGTAAAATTTCATCCAATGGAAAATATTGTATTAAATAATAAAAATATAATACAATTATACATTAAATCCAATTAAAATAATAATCTGACTATATAAATAAATTTGATGAAAGGACGATTCTGAATTAAAATTTAGTATTTTTAAATATTCATAAAAAAATGAACATAATGAGAAAAATACTTGAATTTCATCCAAATTAAATTTTGATGTCCTTATACTAAAAAAGAATTATTAAATTTCAAATATAATATATAAAAGTGATAAAAACTATATTTAAAAAGGGTTCTCCTTCAAAAGGAGGTAAAAGGACCTTTTAAATATATTAGAGTTTTCCATGTTTAAAATCATACTCGTTCTAATTTTAAGAACCTAAAATTTATTGGATAAATATAAAAACATATAAAAAATTGTGTAATAATATTGTACTTTGTCCTATTCATTCACACCAATATAACTAATAGGCGATAAATATAATTTATAATAATAATAATAATATTTTATTATTTTTCATTATAACTCAATGTTCTATGAAACGTAAGATTTCCAAGAAACCCGTTGGTGTGTGTTTAGTAATTTATCAAAAAAAAATTATCTTTAATATAAAATAAATATCCTATTCATAAATATTAATAGATATGAAAATCTAATATTTTATAAACACCTGGGTCATTATATCGTTCCCCCTTTTTAAAATTACGCCCTTTCAATTCAAAAATTAGGCTCAGAAACATCTTTGAAATCCCTAAATTGGAAAAAATTCAATAAAAAAGTCACTTTAAAATAAATAAAGAGAAGTACAAAACTCACCTAAGATAACACATATAATGATTCGGAAAAAACAAGGATATGGAAGGGAAAACTAACCATCAAGTTCTGATGGCGACTGATATAAAACATGATTAAGAGAATGTTAACAACATGATAAACCACAAACATGTGATGGGTTAAACAGTCCTTGATTCCCCATTAGGAAATGTAAACATACAACTTTTTTATTTTTCGTTCCCCTTTTTAATGATTAGTAAGTCATTAACAAATTCGAATAAGAACATATGGAAACATACAAACTTGTCAAGTAGAGTTTCATCCTTTAAAAAATTCCCTACCCCAAACTCATCCTTTCCCCAAACGATGAGTATTCAAGATGACTCGGTCACACAAGAAGTGCTAAGATCAAATTCTAAAAAATCACATAACCCTCAGACAATGAACATTATATTTCTTCTATATATAGACATTAACAAAAAACAAAATGGTTAGTACAAGATCATATAATCCCCGAAAAGAATAATCTTTTATAAAAAGGAATACTAATATTATTCTCCCAAATTCAACAAACAATGCCTAATGTTCAACAAAGAACATTCAATACTGAATCTACCTTATAATTATAATAAATAATCGTATCTATGATTGAAACCCAAAACTCAGAAAAATTTGATCATAGTCTTCTATGATAAATCCTAACATTTACCTCCAAATAAAAGCAGCTACTCTTAAAGCCTCATTCTAAAAAGTATTTATCCTAATCAAAAAATCTCCATGTTAATATAGTCTTTTCCATAAATAACACAAATCTACCTAATTCCACACAAAAAAACATAAATTCTTCCAAAATAAAATTCAACCATTACTTGTCAAATGAAATCCTATAGTATTCTATTTTCCATAGGTATACAGAGTTCCCAATTGAGCGAATGTCTTCTAAAATAACATTTATAACATAATCACCAAAACATTTTACTACACTAATTATATACATTTGATAATACATAAGATCCCAAAATTAAATTTTTCATGATCCATCGAATCATTTAACTAAAAATAATTAGTCATAAAAACTAGGACTTCATGTAGTCTAGTGGTAGGTGATGAATCCCAGTCACACATTGGTTTCGGGGTTTGATTCCTGAATATTTGTTAAACTCGAGGTGTTGTCACACATTCTATGTGTTGTTCTTTTTCAGAAACAGTAAAATTCTAATAACATTAAAAAATTGAGATAAAATCCTTAAAAATATCAATAACATGTGTTAACCTCAATGGTTATTTCTTACATCACCTTTTGCATCTCAAAAAATAGTAACCCATAATTGCCTCATATCCAGGGATCTTAAAAACCCTAATGGTTCATTATATTTATATCTAAAAAATAAAATATATTTGTTTCTCAATTAACATTTTTGTATAAAAAAATTAAAGGATACAAATACGATAAGTATTCCAGTGTGACCCCATCACTAATACAATTAATCTTATCATCATCCATAGACCCAACATAGCTCTTCGATTTCAAAAATGTATACATCTTCATCGTAGAACATTATTCATGATCCTTTATCCATGTTTTTTACATATTATTTTATTTACTTCATTCATAGAATCAACATAAGTTTTTAATAATGCAGTAATGTAAAAACATGAGAAATGAAATAATCCATAACTTTTATAGGATATTATCGGTTTCCTCATCTTTAATTGAATGGAATTAGGAATTGGTAAGCATATATTTGTTAGATCCTACTGATCTCATTCATTAAAATTTTTCATAGGAATTATATATGTATAATTATAATGAAATCTATATTTATGACATTCAATTGTTCCTTCGGAAAGAACTTCTTTCCCTTTACATGAGTCAATTGGACGATTTCTTTTCTTCCATACAAAGATATTTATTCATGACCTTCATTACCACATCTGAGACATCTCCCCACCCCATTAATTAATTTTCTAATTTATTTCTTTCCAGAACCATAACACATTGGTTTTTGTATATACTAAACTTTATGGTTATTACATTAACGTCCATAGGGATTAATTTCATAAATATATGATGCCTCTGAAAAATCATCGCGGCTCAGGTGGTCAATAATGACTCTATATAGTTGGTTATAAATAACCACATGAGTTCTTACTATATATCCTATTTCGTTCAGTTTATCATTCATAAAACCATCATAGATTCCATCACATCCATTGTTACTTTTGTGCCTTCTAGATCCATCCATTTACTCTAAAACCAGAAAATTTAGTGTGAGTATATTAGTTAAATCATCACATAATATCTTATAAGGAGGGTAAACACTAAGATAAACATATTAATGTTATCTTAAACTCATTTAATTTTTCTAAAATAACTATAAATATTTCTAATATTATAACCATTATGGTTATGTCATTTATGTTTAAATAACACCCTAACCTCTAATTTTATATAAACTGACCTCTGATACCCACTATAAGGCCCCATCATTAATACATTACCTAATATTGAGTTAAATCACGAATTTACATTGAATATATTTTTACTTTTAGAGTATTATAGAATTAGGAAATAAATACTACATTACACTATAAATATTACAATGTAAATACTTCAACTCTAACCAATTTTTTTCACAAAATTAATCCTAATTAAATAAAAAAAGAATTTATTTCCTGATATAAATCTTCTTTAATTATTCCTTTTTTATAAACTTCCTTGTAACGTTTGAAATATATTTCAAAAACATGGTATGATCATTAAAATAACAATAAGGATTATAAAACAACAGAAGAAAACATTAGTCCATCAATTCATAAAAAAATGAAATTGTGATTTTTATTCATATAACATAATCTCATTAAATTACCTCTTGAAATCATATGATTTATGAATAAGATGAAGAAATAATAAATCATAAAGGTATCTTGTGTCATCTATAACATACTAACATTGTATCTTTCGTAGCTATATAGGGAGTCACATTTGGAAGACCCATCACAGTACATTCCATTATAATGGAACCACATGTATTTGGCTTATCACCCAACCATCTGTCAAATGTCTAATTTCCATTACATAATAATAACACATAAATGATTAAAATTATCAAAAATTTCCATCATAAATCACATGAAATTAATTAAAGATATTTAAATATCCATACAATTGCAAAATCATTTAAAATATTTAATAATGAGGGCTTTGAACAAAGTGTCCCATACCAAATTGAATCTTTACAAGGAAATTAATGAATTAAAAATATAAAAATATTTTTATATATCAATAAATCCTTAAAAACATTTTGAGAAAATGGAAATTAATGAAAATTATTTAGAATAATAAATCATTAAAAAATTTAAAATGATGTTTCTGTTAAAGAGTCTTATAACACATGAGAAACACTTGAATAATAATAATTAAATAATAATATCAAATTAATCTTTAAATAACATAATAATATAGATATTAATGATATTAAATGTCAAAAGGGTAGTATATACACTTTATTAGATATAAAATGTGCATAATATTGAGATATACGTCAATTAAATGTGATCGAGACATAGTCTCTAACAATGATCATATCATTAGAATAAGGATAAATCAATGAAATATTTATGTGTGAAAAATATATATACACTAAATATAATTGGATATTATATGTAAAACAATCATAGGACATTCACACATATTCATGAAAAAATGAATCCAATGAAATGCATTTTTATCTCAATGACTGTGGTTTGAGCTACGATTTCCCTTACAATGTTCATATAAATGCCTTATGAATTTATCAATGGGAGGATTATGTGTAGAGAAAATATATTCACACAATGAGAAATAGAAATTACAACATAAATAAATAAATAGTTATTCCAAACATAAAAATGGAATAATATATTCAATGATGTATGTGTAGAACCCATTTAGTAAAAATTGAGTTTAATAATACCCTTACGAAAATTCAGTAGCCTAACGACATCACATAAAAAGTCTGAAAATGAGTTGATGATAGATAAAGGTTCATTTTATAACTCGTAAATAAAATTAAAAAATAATGATATCTATGAACATATACCAATATATTAAAACTGAAAATAAAATATAGAACAAAAAATAATTCTTTAACTAAAAGAGGAGGGTTTCAGGTTCCCTTACATTGAGTCGGATTCGTCACGTATGTTCCTTGTTCTTCTAGAATAATAAAATTTAATAAGAACATTTTTATGTTTATTAATAATTTTATATCAATTATCACCACATTATTATAATAAGACAATTATTTAAGTTAATATCGGTCGTTTTGTCATTATTGTGTACCTGAGTTGAAAATGATCTCATTACAATTACAAAATGTCCTTGTGGTCAAAAGTAAATTATCTTTAGAATAGTATTCATGATTTAAATATCATATATATCATGTATATATGTATTTATAATAGTATATAACATTTGTATATAAGAAATGAAATTCACCATTCAGGGATATAGTAAGTCGTACGTATGCGGGAACACAACTTTTATTTAGTTGTCATATTAATTAAATGAAAACTAAATGATAGATCGATATATTATAATTCTAATATAATATAATATGATATAAATGTTACATAATTTTATTAATTCCATCATTTATACATTCCATGTATTGAACTAACGAGACATATCACTTTGACGGGGTGGTATTCCGCACTTCCTCTAATGAAATTAATGTATTTATACATCATGAAAAGAATTAAAGAATGTTTCTTAATATAAATTATGGTATCATAGAGGCAATATAATGATAATATATATTATAAATAAATACAGTACCATCATAATGGACACCATTAGAGGAGGTAGGGAAAAATCGAACAGTCATCGTTCTGTGAGGAACAAGTTCACCATACACAGAAACATTAACTTTGTCTCCATTAGATAGAGGTGCGTGTAAGTATAGTTTGAATACTTCTAAAAAAGACATAAAAATATATTTGAGATACTTTTTTGTTATAAAAAAATTGAATAAAGATATTTTAGTGGGTTTTAGAAGGAAAATAGATGAATGAAGCTTGAGAGAAGACGTTACATCAAATCGGGTAAATTCTTTTGGATTTAAGCAAAAAGGCTTTCTTGAATTTCCTTTTGGCCAATATGAGGCTTCTATAAAGAAGATCAGGATATTCGGAGATTATTTGGTAGATTCCAGATAAACCAAGGGGATTGAGGGGTGTTAGAAATAGTTATATGTGATTCCCTTTCATAAGATTGGGAGGGGGTCTTTAGGAATGCATTGAAGAATTATTTTTTTGTAATATGGTTTTCGGTTTCAAATTTTCCCAAAATACATTATTTTATTGATAAGATTTTTTTGGTCAAAAAACTCAAAAAAATAGGTTTTATAGATGTCGATGTAAGAAATATAACCTTATCGTTTAGCATTAAACCTTAGATAACATATTTAACTCTTACCATGTCTTCATGTATATTCATACTACATGGTTAATATAGTTACTATAAAATCACACTATCAAATCACGTGGTTCATTAATGAATGTTTCAACATTATATATGTCATTTGAAATAATCATAGTTTTTTGGTACTGTTATATCATTTAATAGAATAGTATTTTTTTAAGAACTCATTTATGTCCATTTTTACAATATTAATATCATTAATTTTAAAAAAAATGAAAACTACATAATTATTTAGAAAAAAAATCATTAATAAAATTATAAAAATCCATAATCATACATAAAATTAATTAATTATATATAATGTTTCAAAATAAATTTATTTTTATATTTATAACCTCATTTATTTAAATAATTCATTAATAAGGCAGTCACTACATCATCATTGTGTCATGAATAATTCTTTTTATTAGATGTTTAAATTTTTAAATAAAATACCACAATGTAGGAAATAATTTTATATTTCTAATTTATATTTTTCATCCAAATTATCACTTATATGAACCCATATAAAAATTGTTTTACTAAATGATAAATGTTTATATGACATTTTTCATTACATTAAAATATTTATTATAAAACGTCATTTTCACTTGAAAGTGGGTCCATGGGGTCACAAAATTGACCTACGGATGCCCAAGATCGTAAATATATCATCTAAATGATTAGTACACATGTTAGGATGTTAAATAGTATTTTAATATTATTGTTTACCCTTATTTACCAGATTTATCGTTTTATCATGGTAAATAAAATAATTACTGATGTTTATATTCATAATGCGAGAAAATAAAATTTAAATATTTAAATATTATGGAAATCATGAATCCAAATATAGAATATATTTTCCAAATTTGAAACATAGGAGTTGTAGAAATTAATTTAAAATTAACTTCTGTTCTCTTAACCAAAAAAACTGTTTTTATGAAGTAATAACTATCAAAAGATTAACATGCGTTTATGTTTAATTTAAAAATGTAATTACTAAAAATGACCAAAATTAGATTAAAATCTAAAAATTTAATCCAATTACCTTTTAAAACCAATATAAAAAATAATATAACTATATATATAAATTAGATGAAAATGTAGTTTTAAATTAAAATGCAGTATTTTTCACTATTAATAAAAAATGATATTTATCAGAAAAATACTAACATTTTATCCAAATAAAATTTAGATGACCCTCTTATAATTAAGATTTTTTTGGTCAAATATAATACATAATGGTGATGAAAAATCAATTTAAAAAGGGTTTGCCTTCAAAAGGTAGTAAAACAACCTTTTAAAATTATTAGTGTATTAAATGGTTAAAACAAGACACAATAATATTTTAACACTCTTAAAATTATTGGATAAATATAAAAACATATAAAAAACATGTTTAATCATAATTTGGTATGTTATTTTAATTCCTTCAAATGTAACGACTATGTGATAACTATCATTTAAAATAATAATATTATTATTCAATTATTTTTCAGTATAAATCAATGTTGTGTGAAATGAATGATTTAAAAATACATGTTATTGCACGTTCAGTATGTTTTTGGAGAAATAATTCTCTATAACATAAAATTAATATATTATGCACAAATATTAATAGATATTAAAATGAATTATTCTATAAATGCCTAAGTCATCACGTCCTTCCCCCCTTTTGGTTATTGCGTACATGAAATTTTAAAATTGGCCTCATAAACATCATTGAAAGCCCCACATCGAAAAAAGAGTCCCTAAAACATTCACTTTGAAATAAAGAAAGAGAAGTAAAATGGTTAGTTGAGATAACACATACAAGGATTCCATGAAAACATGGATATGGAAGAGAAAACATACCATAATGTTATGATGGAGAGTGATATAAAACAGGATTAGGGGAAAGATAACAACAACAAAAACCACAAACATGTGTTTGGTTAAACGGTCCATTATTTACCAGTAGGAATTGTAAACATACAACTTTGTTGTTTTATTTTTTTTCATAATGTGGAGTAATTATATTACTACTTATAATAATAACATAAGTAAACTTAATTTCTTATCATGTAGAGACTCATCCTTAAAAAAATATACCAAAAAATCATCTTTTTCCAGTATGAATAGTATTCAACATGAAATTGTCACACCTAATGTTCTAGAATAAACTTCTAAAAAAATCACATAACTCTCAAATTAATAACTATATATTTACTATATCCTTAGACATTATAAAAAACCAAAATGGTTTATACAAGATTTGATAATCCCCCAAAAGTATAATCCTTTAAAAAATAAAATACTACTCTAAATCTCCAAAATCGAACAAACAATAACCAAGGGTCATAAAACACTATTAAATACACAATATCCAGTAATATTATTCAAAATAATCTAAACTATGATTGAAACCCAAAACTAAGAATTATTTTTTCATAGTCTTCCATGAAAAATATAAACATTTATCTCCAAATAACATAGACTACTCTAAATGTATCATACTGAAAAGTAATTAAACTTATCACATATTCTTCAATATAGTTTAATTATTTCAATAAATAACCTAAATCAAATTAATTCCTCAAAAAAGACATAAATTATTCAAAAATAAATTCAACCATTAATCCTAAAATGAAATACCATAATATTTTATTTTTCTTAGTCATATAGTGTTCCTAAATGAGAGAACATATTTTACAATAACATTTATAACTTAATTACCAAATCATATTCGAATACTAATGATATCAATTTTATAAAACATATGTTCCCAAAGTCAACTTATTCTATATCCATAATTTCATTTAACAAAAAATAATTTGTCATACTAACCAGGGACATCATGTAGTCTAGTGGTAGCTAATAAATCCTAGTCGCAACTTGGTTTTTGGTTCAATTCCAGTAGCATTTTCCAACGTGACGGGTTGTCAAATGGTATGCATGTAGTACTTTTTCAAAAACCATATAATTATAAAAAAATTAATAAAAATTATATAAAATCATTTAAAATATTTATAACATGTGTTAACCTCAATGGTATGTTCATACCACACATTTTGCATCGCAAAAACTAGAAACCCATAATTGCCTCAAAATTTAGGAATCATATAATCTCTAATAGTTCTTTATAACTATATCCACAAAAGAAATGGTAATTATTCTTCAATCGACATTTTATTATAACATACATAAGGGTAATAAATACTAGGATTCTTCCAATGTTACCACATCATTAATATATTTAAACATATCATCATCCAGAGATCCAATACAACTCTTCGATTCCTAATACGTAGATATCATAATCATCGAACATTATTCATGACCCTTTATCCAAATTTTCCAAATTATTTTTTTATACATCATTCCTAAAACAATAATGTCCTAATATTTCAGTAATGTCAACACATAAGCTAATAAATAATCTATTCCATTCATAGGACATTTCTATTATCCACATCTTCAATTGGATTGTAATTAGGAATTTGTAAATTTTTATTTGTATGATCATGTTGATCAAATTCCCGAACCTTCTAGATATGAAAATTTTCTTATCATGAACATTAAAACCACATTTAAAAATTTCAATTTATTCATCTGAAAGAAAATATTTCCCTTTTTAGTGTCAACTAGACACTTCATTTTTGAATGGTAATTTATTTTTATATTACCTCCATTACCACGTCTGAAACATTTTCCCACACCTTTGAAGCATTATCCTCAGTGTTTCATTTCACATCCATGACACATAAGTTTTTTAATATACATACCTTTGTGACTATTACCATAACATCCATAGGGATATGTTTGTCACATATATGATGCCTTTGAAAAATCACCAAGGGTCAAGTGTTCAATCATGACTCCATATTATTTTTTAAGAGTAACTACAGGAGTTATCATTGTAGCTCCTATTTCATTCGGTTTCTCATTCATAAAACCATCATAGTTTCCTTCAGATCTATATTTACTTTGTTTCCTGATATATTCATCCATTTAATCTAAAAATAAAAAGGTCAGTGTGAGTATATCAGTTAAATCATCATAAAATAAATTATGTGGAGGGTAAAAACAATGATATACATATTATAGTTATCAAAGACTTATTTGTTTATCAAAATCAACTATGAATCTATCTAATATGATAACCATTATGGTTATGTAACATTTTCATAAATATCACCATAACATATAATGTTATCTAAACCACCCTCTGATACCAACTATAAGGCCCCATATTGAAAACATTACATAATCATGAGTTTAATCGAGAATTCAAATTGGAGATCTGTTCAGGTTTAGAGTTTTATATAATTAGGCCATAAATATTACATTATATATTAAATATTACAAACTATAACTTCTACTCCAAAAAAATTGTTTCACAAAAAAAACTCATTAAATAAAATAGTTTTTCTATTCTTGATATAAATATTTTGGAATTATTCCATTTTATTTCCCTTTCTTTATAACCTATGAAAAACATTTCAAAAACATCGTATGTGCATAAAAATCTCAATAAGGTTTATCAAATAAGAAAATAAAACAACAGTCCGTAAAATCATAAAAATTAATGAAATCTTGTGTTTCACTCATATAATATAAGATCTTTAACATACCTCATAAAATCATAATATTTATAAATAACATACAGAAATTTTAAATTATAATGGTAACTTGTGGAATACCTATCATACTTACTTTGTTGCATTAAAAAATACAAAGGGAGTTATGTTTGGAATACCCATCTCATTATATTCCCTAAATATCCTTTGAGAAACATTTTCATTTACTTCCGAAACATTACCCAATGCATTGGAGAGCAATATAGGGATCAACCGCCCTAGGTTTATCATAGAACCACTAGTATTTGGTTTATCACAAAACCTCCTGTCAAATATACAAGTACCATTACATATCATAAAACATAATAGATTGAAATTATATATAGTGTCACTCATCAATCACAATAAATCAATTCATGATATTTACATATTAAATTCATTTCAACACAATTTCAAATATTTAATAAAGAGGATTTCAAATCAATTTGTCCTATACCACCTTGAATAATTTAAAATAAATTAATGAATAATTTTTTTAAAACATATATGTCCATATAAATGTATCCTTAAAACCATTATGAAATCATGGACATTAATTATAATTATTTATAAGAATAAATCAGTAAATCATTTAAAATAATGTTTCAGTTAAAGAGTCTCATAAAACTTGATAAACTCTTGAATAAAAATAATAAAATAATAAAATCAAATTAAACTCTAAATATCAGGAGAATATAGTTATTCATGTTATAAAATGTCAAAAGGATGGTATATACACCTTATAGGATATTAAAGGTGCACAATTTTTAGGTATATATCATTGAATGTAGATTGAAACATAGTTTTTACAAAGATCACATCATTATATTAAGGATAAATCAATGAAATAATTTAGTGTGAAAAATATAAATACACCCAATTTAAGTGAATATTAATTGAAAAAATCAGAGGTCCTTCAAACATATTCTGTAAGAAAAAATCCATTGAAATGGTTATTTAACTTAAAGAATGGAGTTTGAGAAAAGATCTCCATTACAATGAACGTAAAAATGATGTAAGAATTTATAAATTGGGTGATTATGTGTTATAAAAGTATACCCACCAATAGAAAAGTGGTAATTAAAACATAAATAAATAAATAGTGATTCCACACATAATCATGGCATAATATAATCAATGAAGAATGCGTAAAACCCAATGAGTGGAAATTAATTTTAGAAATAACCTATGAAAAATTCTGCAGCCAAACGAAATCGCATAAAAAGTCAAAAAATGAGTTGATGAGAATGAAAATGGTCACTCATCACTTGTATAAAATATAAAAAAAAGTATATATAATTACGTATCACAACATAAAAAATGAAAATTAATATAGATAACATAAAAGAAGTCTTTGATTAAAAGAGGAGGGTAAAAGGTTCCCTTACCTTGAGTTTGATTCATCACGTATGTTCCATGTTATTCCCAAATAATAATATTCTGTTAATTTATAATTGCTTAATAACCTTTTTTAAATTTATTAATCCTTTAATATCACTAATCAAATCATTAAAATAATAATTAATTTTTTAAGTTTCTATTGTGTCTTTTTTCGATATTGGGTAATTGAGTCGAAAATGATCTTGTTATAATTATAAATTGTCCATGTGGTCAAATGTAAATTATATCCTGAATATTATTTGTTGTTTAAATATAATATATATCCATTATATACATATTTATAAAATTCCACAGTATTTGTGTATACGAAATTAAATGCACCATTCATGGAGATGGTAAACTGTATGTACTTAAGAATTCTACTTTCATTTATTTTTCATATAAATGAAATGAAAAATTAATGATAAATATGTATATTATTGTTACAGTATAATATCAAATTATATATATGTTACATATGTTCTTTAATTCAATCCTTTATACATTCCATGTATGGCATGAACATTTCATGTTTGTAAATAAAAACATCAGTAACATAGAGACAATATAATTATAATTTATTTCATATATAAATAATGTGACATCATAATGGCCATCATTATAGGTGGTGGGCTAAATTCAAACAATAATTGTTCTGTGCAGAAGTATTTCGTCATAAACAAAAATAGTATATTTGTATCCATTAGATTGAGGTGTATGAATGTGTAGTTATAATAATTATCCTAAAAACATCATAGAATATTTAATATACTGGTGTTATTATTAAATAATTTAATAAATACTGTTTAGGGGGTTTTAGAAGGATTATAAATGAATGAATGTTGAGAGAACACATTACCTCAAATCAGGTAACTTCTTTGGATTTAAGCTAAATGGATTTTTTTATTGCCTTCTCCCCAAGGAGATACTTCTAGGAATAATAGAGGGATGTAGTAAGATTATTAATTTTAGAGAACGGATTATGCAAGGGGCTTGAGAGGTGTGAGTAAGGGTTATAGGTGATTCCCTTTTCATAATAAAGTGTGTGGGCACTTTAGGAATGCTTTGAAGTATTATTTTTAAAAAATATTGATTTACGATTTCATGTGGTCCCAAGGTCATTTATATGAAATATAATTTTTTCTGGTTAGAACCCTCTCATCTAATAGGTTTTATGAAATTCTAGGTTATTAATTTAACCTTATCTTTTATCTTTAACCCTTAGATTACTAATTTAACTCTTTCCATGTCTTATTGTTTTTTCATACTATATGGTTAATATATTTATTATAAAATACCAATAAAACCCCAAGTGGATCATTAATGAAAATTTCAATATTATTTAATTCAAATTTCCTGGTATTAGATTTATTGGACTTTTATATAATTTAATAAAATAGAATTTGTTTTAAGAACTCATTTATGTCAATTTTTTTATTATTCATATCATGAAATTTTTAAAGATGAAAAAATGTTTCTTATTTATAGGTAACTTCATCATACCAAATATAACATTTCATAAACATCCATAAAATTCTTGGATATCAATAAACCATTCAAAATAAATTAATTTCAAAATTTATAATCTCATTTATTTAAATTGTTCATTGATATGGTAATAACTATATCATTATTATGTCATATATAAATTTATTTATACAATGTTTAAATATTATAATAAAATAACATGATGTAGGAAATAATTTTATATTTCTAATTAATATTTATCATCATAATTATCTCTTATATAACCTCATATAAAAATTTGTTTACAAAACAATACATGTTTGTGTAACATTTTTATTTACTTTAAATTACATTTAATAAAATGTCATTTTTCACATCTAATTGGATCTATGGGGTCCCTAAATTGACCCAAGGATTCCCATATTCATAAATATCTAATCGAATAGGATTATAACATGTATTACTGTTGTTTAATATTGTAATAATATTATTTTGTATCCTTTTTTACAAGATTTACCCTATAACCATGGTAAATAATATAATTTTTGAAGTTAGTATTAATAATGTCAAAAAATAAAAGGTAAATATTTACATAATTTAGACCTCATGATTATAAATATTTAATCCATTATTGTAAATTCATAACATAGAAGATACAAAAATTAATTTAAAATTAATTCCCGCTGTCAAAACCAAATAGATGGTTTTTAAGAAGTAATAGATATCAAAAGATTGACATGTGGTTATGTCAAATATAAAAGTTAAATTACATAGAATGATGCAAATTATATTAAATGACAAAAACATAATCCAATGATA
This sequence comes from Viscum album, assembly GCA_963277665.1. Taxonomy (NCBI): domain Eukaryota; kingdom Viridiplantae; phylum Streptophyta; class Magnoliopsida; order Santalales; family Viscaceae; genus Viscum; species Viscum album. The sequence goes on from OY728158.1 coordinate 781,167,790, forward strand.
CTTTTAAAAAAATAAAAATAAATATCTAACTATACAAATAGTTTAGATGAAAATGTTATTTTGAATTAAAAGGCAATATTTTTCCCAATTCATAAAAAATGAACAATATCAAAAAATTACAAAAATTTAATCCAATGTAAATTTAGTTGTCCATTTTATAAATTTAATTTTTATTTTTTCCAAAATAACATTTAAAAGTGATAAAAACTGAATTTAAAAATGTTTATCCTTCAAATAGTGGTAAAACGATCATTTAAAAATATTGGAGTATTTCATGATTAAATTCAGACTCATTCTCATTTTAAGAAACATAAATTTATTGGATAAATATAAAAAAATTAAAAATATTGTGCAATCATAATGTAGTAAGTTCTATTAATTTTCTCCAATATAACAACTAGGTGTTAACTATCATTTATAATAATAATAATATTATTATTGTATTATTTTTTAATATATCTCAATGTTGGGTGCAACATATGATTTAAATGAAACCATTAGTTGCGTGTTGAGTATGTTTCCAAAAAAGTGTTCTATTTAAAATAAAATGAATATTTTATTTTTGAATATTAATATATATGAAAATTTAATATTCTATAAATACAAGGGTTATTACATCCTTCCTCCCTTTTGGAAATTTTTTTACTCGCAATATTAAAATTGAGCATAAAAACATCATCGAAATCCCGACATCAGAAAAATAGTCAATAACATTATCACATTAAAAGAAATAAATATAAGTTAAAAGGTCACTCAATAAAACACATAAAAGGATTCAATGAAAACATGGATATGGAATATAAATCTAACCATCATGTTCTAATAGAGAGTGATAGAAACGCTGATTAGGAGATAGTCAACAATAAGAAAACCACAAACATATGATGGGTTAAATAGTCCATAATTTCTCTCTTGGAAAAGTAAATGGAAGTATTTTTGTTTAAAGTTCATTTTTTATAATGATTAGTAATTATTTAACTACATATTATAAGAACATAAGAAAACATACATACTTTTCAAGTAGAGTTTCATGAAATAAAAAAAATATCAACCATAAATTCATCTTTTCTCCAAACAATGAGTATTCAAGATGACTTGGTTACACCTAAAGTGTTAGAATCAACTTCCAAAAAAAACACAACTGTTATATGATTAACAATATATTTCCCCTAGTATTAGATATTAAAGAAAACAAAAATGTTTAGTACAAGATTAGATAACCTCCAAATGTATAATCCATTATAAAAATAATTACAACTCATAATCTCCAAAATTCGACAAAAAATACACAATGTTCTAAAAATACCATTAAATATAAAGTTGACCTTAAAATTTTTCAAAATAATCCAATCTAATATTGAGACACAAAACACATAAAAATTTAATCCCATGGTATTTCAAGATAAACATTAACATTTATCTTAAAAATTCATCGACAAATCGTAAATAATCAGTCTAAAAAGTAAACAACCTAATCCATTTTATCCAAGATAGGCAGATTATTTCCATGAATAACCCATTCCACCATTATTCTACATAAAAACATAAATTATGTAATAATAAAATTCAACCATTACTCCTAAAATTGAATCCCAAAATATTATTTTTTATTAGGCCCATAGTGTTTAAATATAAGTGATCATATTCTAAAATAACATTTATAAAATAATCATAAAATCATATTCCACTACTAAGGATATCAATTTAGTAAAACATAAGGTCCAAAAATCAACTTATTATTCATTCATTAAAGTATTTAAATTAAAATAATTAGGTATACGAATTAGGGACTTCATAGAGTCTAGTTCTAGCTAATAAATCATAGTTCCACTTTGGTTGTTATTTAAATTCTCGTATCCTTGTATGAAATTACGGGTTGTCACATGGTATTCATGTTTTCCCTCTTAAAAAATAGTAAAATTCAAATAACATTAAAAAAATGAGAAAAAAATCCATAAACATATTCATAACATGTTTTAACCTAAATGGTTATTTTATACCTCACATTTTAACCCAAAAAACTAATAACCCTTAATTTCCTCAAATTATAGTATCATATAAACCCTATTAATTCTTCATAACTATATAAACAAAAGAAAAGATAATTATTCCCTAATTAACATTTTTATATAACAATCTTTAGGTTTAAAAATACAATATGTCTTCCAAAATCTACCAGGTAATTAATACATTTAAACATATCATCATCCATAGAACTAATATAACTATTCAATTATTAAAATATATATATCTTAATCATATAACATTCTTCATGATACTTTATCCATGTTTTTCATATAATTATTTTATACTTCTTTCATTCAAAAAATTTAATGTCCTAGGATATCAGTAATATCAAACCAGGAGCTAAGAAATAATCCATAACTTTATAGTTCATTTTCAGTTTCCTCATATTTAATTGGAATGGAATTATAAATTTATAAACATATATTTATATGTTCATGTTTATTCAATTTGAAAACATTCTTCATAGGACATCTATTTGTATAAAGAACATGAACAACACATTTAAAACATTCAATAGATCCATTAGAAGGAACTTCTTTCCCTTTCCTAGTGTCAACTGGAAGCTTCCTTTATCCATTGAATGTTATTTCTTTATTACCTTCATTATCGCATCTAAATCATATTCCCACCCCTTTGAATATTTTTCCACGGTTTTTATTTCCACACCATTTACACATTGGTTTTTTTAATATACTTTACTCTATGATTATTACCTGAACTTCTATAGGGATTTTATTCCCACAGATATGATGCCTTAGAATAATCATTATAGTTCAGGTGGAAATTAATGAATCATGATAGTTGGTTATGAATAACCACAATATTTATCATTTCATCTCCAATTTAATTTGGTTTCTCATTCCAAATACCATCATAGTTTACTTCAAAAGTATTTTTACATTGTTTCGTACTATATTGACCCATTTACACTAAAACCAAAAACATCAGTGTGAGTATATTAGTAACATCATCATATATTATATTATGAGGTGGGAAAACACTAACATATGAAATTTTTGTTTATCTGAAACTCATTCAATTTATCTAAAAAAACTATAACACTTTCTAATATTCTAAAAAATATGGTTATTTTAATTATGCTTAAATAACAACCTAGCCGACAACGATATCTAAACTGAACTTTGATAAAAACTCTAAGGCCCCATCCTTAAAACATTACATGATCAAGAGTAAAATAAGTAATTAAAATTAAGGGACTTTCCAGATTTATAGTTTTAGATAATTAGGCCATAGATATTACATTACAACTCTAATAATATTAGGTAGATACTTATACTCTAACCAATTTTGACATAATAATAAAAATAGTTAAATAAAAAAATAATTCTATTCTTTATATAAATCTTAATGAATTATTCCATTCTATTACCCATCCTTATAACCTATGAAAGACATTTTTAAAACATTGTACGAGAAAAATAATCTCAGTAAGGGTTATAAAATAATGAAATAAAACATTAGTTCATCAATTCATACAATTCATTAAAATCATTCCTCTCACTCGTATAACATTAGCTCTTTAACATACGTTAGGAAATCATTATATTTACGAAGAACAAAAATAATCATAAATCATAAAGGTTACTTGTAGAATCCATAACATACATAAATTGTATCTTTTACAACTATCCAGTGAGTAAGGTTGGGAATACATATTTTGTTATATAGCTTAATTCTATTAGGAGAAACATTAACGTTTAACTTTATCATGTTACTAAATTCATTAGAGAACTATCTTGGGATCACCTGCTATATGTTTATCAAGAAACCACCCTAATTTGGTTTATCACGTAACCACCCATCAAATTTCCATATACCATTACATAAAAATAACACATCAATGAATGAAATTATCCAGATTTTCACTCATCAAAAACAAGAAAAAAATTCATGATATTTAAATATTAAATCCATTTAAAAAACCATTTAAAGAATTAAATAAAGTGGTTTTTGAATCAAGGTGTCCCATAATACATTGAAACTTAAAAAAGTAATTAAATATTAAATATTTTTAAACTTATATTTCCTTATAAATAGCTCGTTTAAACCATTTTCAAAAATTGCACATTATTGGGAAATATTAATAATAATAAATCATTAAAACTTTTAAAACAATGTTTGAGTTAAATAGTCCCATAACACTTGATAAACAATAGAACAAAAAAAAACTAAAGAATACTATCAATAAAACATTCAATAACATAAGAATATTAATATTCATGATATAAAATGTCAAAAGGCTTATACATACATCATATATGATATTAAAGGTGCACAATATCAAGATATACCTCACCGAAAATGGATTGAGATGTATTCCCTTACAAAGACTGTATCATTAGATTAAGGATAAATAAATGAAATAATTATGTGTGATAAATATAAATACACCTAATAGAAGTGGTTAATAAATGAAAAATAATTGGTTTTCATTCAAACATATTATTGTAAAAATAAAAACAATTATATGGACATTTTACTCAATGAATGGATATTGATTTAAAATTTCCCTTTCCAATGTTCATAAAAATGAAAAAAATAATTTATCAATGGGGTGATTATGTGTAGAAAAAATATATCTACACAAATGGAAGTTAAAATTAAAATAGAGATAAATAAATAGTGAATCCAAACATAATTTTGGCATTATATAGTCAATAATGTATGTGTAAAACCCAATGAATAAAAATGGAGTTTATAAATTCCCTTACAAAAACTCGACAGCCAAACTGCATAACATATAAATTCAGAAAATGTGTTGATGGGAGGAAAAATGACTCTCATCACTAGGAAATAAAATTTATATCAATAAGGATATATAAGAACATACCCCAACATAATAAAATAGAATTTAAAAGACATAACATAAAATAAGTCTTTGTCTAAAAGAGTAGGGTGAAAGGTTCCTTACATTGAGTTTGACTCATCAGGTATGTTCATTTTTCTTCATAAAAAATAAAATGAAGTTAATTTCAACTTTTTAAGAACATTTTTATAAATTTTTATTTCTTTTATATCACTTATCACCAATTAATAAAAAAATATATAATTATTTATGTTAGTACCGGTCATTTTTTCGATATTGGATACTTGAGTCAAAAATTATCTTTATATAATTACCAATTTTCCATTTGTCAAAAGTAAATTATCTAATGAATACTAATCATGATTTAAATATATTATATATCTATTTTATATGTATTCATAATATTCCAAAACATTTGGATATAATAAATGTAATGCACAGTTCATGGAGATGGTAAGCCATACATACGCATGAACAGTACATTCATTTATTTTTCATATTCATGAAACGAAATCTTAATGATAAATAGGTATATTTTAACTGAAATATTATATCATATGATATATATGATACATAAGTTCATTAAATCCATCATTTATATGTTGAATTTATGAAATGAATGAGTCATATCACATTGAGGGGGAGGAAGTCTGCGCTTCCTCAAATAAATTATCGTATTTACACATCATGAAAAGAATAAAGGTATGGTGGTAAATAAAATTTACAGTTTCATAGAGATTATATTACGATAATATATATCATATATAAATATTTTTCCATTATAATGACCACAATTAGAGGTGGTAGGGGGAAATTGAACAATTGTCGTTATGTGAGGTTGTAGTTTCATCGTACATGAAAACATTATGTCGGTATCCATTAGATGGAGCTGTGTGTAAGTGTAGTTCGAATATTTCTCATAAAAAATCCTATAATATGGATGATACATGAGTTTTTATAAAATAACTTAATAAATATAGATTAAGGGATGGATAAGGTAAGTAAATGAAAGAAACTTATGAGAATACATTACCTCAAATCGGTTAACTCCATTGGAATTAAGATAAAATGATTTCCTAAATTAAATTATTCACAAGGTGAGGCATCAAAAAAGAATATAGTGATGTTGAGAGATTATTTGGGTAGATTTTTGATAAGCCAATAGGCTTGAGATGTGTGAGTAAGGGTTATAGTTGATGACCTTTTATTAGAGGGGGGAGGGGCACTTTAGGAATGTTTTGATGCATTATTTTATTATAACAATATTCAGGGTTTCAAATGTTCTTAATGTAGTTTATACAAAATATAATTTTATTCGGGGTTGAAAAACTTTCAAAAAATATGTTTTAGACAAGACTATGTCAAAATTTAACCTTATCTTACAATTTTAACCCTTATATAACTAATTTAACTCTAACTATTGTTCATGTATATTCATATTATATTGTTAATATAGTTACTATAAAATGATAATAAAAACTCAAGTGGTTCTTTAAGGAAATGTTAAATATTATCTATGTCATTTGGACAAATGATGGATTTTTAAGACTATTATATCATTTAATAAAATCATTTTTTAAGAACTCATTAATGTCAATTTTTATACTATCCATATCATGAAATTTTTAAAAATACAAAAAAACATTATTATTTAGAGAAAACATCATTAATTAATTGATACAAAGTGAGAATCATCATTAAATTAATTTTATGTCTAAAAATGTATCAAAATAAATTTTTTATTATATTTATAATCCCATTTATTTAACTCATTTATTAATAAGGTAATCACTATATCATCATTGTTTCATAAATAAATTTATTTATATTATGTCAAAAAATTATAAATAAATTACCATGATGTAGGAAATAGTTTTATCTATCTAATTATTATTTATAGTCAAATTGACAACTTATATAACCCATATAAAATTGTTTTTCTAAACTATATATGTTTATGTTACATTTTTGTTACGTTTAATTAATTCTTATAATGTGATATTTTCACATCGATGTGGCTCCTTGTGGTCTAATAATTGCCCCAAATATGCTAATGATCGAAATATCTCATCAAATATGATTAGGACACATGTTAGTGTAGTTTAATATTATTATAAAGTTATTTTTTACCTTCTTTTACTAGATTTTCCCTTTAAACATGGTAAAAATAATAATTACTAAAGTTATTATTCTTAATGAATAAAAATAAAAGGTTAATATTTACATAATTTCGACCTCCTGATTCAAAATATGGAATCTAATTTTTCCAATTCAAATCATAGATGTTTCAAAAATTAATTTAAAATTAATTACAATTGTCAAAAGAAAAAAGTATTTTTTAAGATGTAAAAACTTTCTAAATATTGACATGTGTTTACTACCAATTTAAAAGTGAAATTATTTATAATGACCAAAATTGTAATAAATGATAAAAATATAATCCAATTATACTTTAAAATAAGTTAAATTAATAATAAAACTATATAAATAAATTATCTTAAAATGCAGTTTTGAATTAAAAAATAGTATTTTTCACTATTCAAAAAAAGTTATATTTATCAGAAAAATACCAAAATTTCATCCAAAGGAAATATTTATGTAGCACATATAATGAATAATTTTATTGTTTAAAATAAAACACATAAAAGTGATAAAAAACTATATTTAACAAGGTTTATCCTTCAAAAGACATTAAAACAACTTTTTAATAATATTAGCTTATTTCATGCTTCATATCAAACTCTTTATTATTTTGAGCCTATAAATATTATTGGATAAAAAAATATAAAAAACATGTTTAATAATAATTTAGTAAGTTATGTTAATTCCTCCAGAAAAAAAAATAGGTGTTAACTCTCCTTTAAAATAATAATAATAATAATAATATATTATTTTTCAGTATAACTTAATGTTGTGTGAAAAAAAATATTTCAAAGAAACATGTTGTTGCATGTTGAGTATGTTATCGGAAAAAGTGTTATCTATAAGATAAAATTAATATCATATTTATAAATACTAATATATATGAAGATGTTTTATTCTATAAATACATGAGTCATTATATACTCCCTTGATTATTCAAGGCGTGGGTACTCATTATCCCTCAATGTTGGTAGATATTGGACTCCACTAATTTTGGGTTTGGGTTCTATTTTTCTTTGGATGTTTACTTCAACAGTATTACTCCCCTCTAAGAGTAATGCCCCGACCCTAGATACCCAGAGTCGGTGCATTATTACATAACATTGGCATGATCACAAAGGATCAAGTATCGACGGACCGATTAGTTTAGTAGTCTTGGAAACACTAGATATATTCATAAGTCTTACATTACATCATAAGGTTAAAAAAACTACAACAACATATTGTCTTCATATCCCATCATACTATCCCTGAAGGTCATTCATAAATTACTTCATCATAATCTTGGGAAAAATAAAACATTGAAAGGGGTGAGCTCAGATGCTCAGTAAGGATAACATTACAGCAGAAGCTTATATAGATACAAATAAACATTTAAGGCAATTTATAACTAAAACGAAAGCCTTTTAAACTTGAACTTCAGAAAAAAATGGAAAGGATAAAAAAAAATTCCATTTACTTACACATATGGATATTCTACTTGTATAATGATCACATGCAATATCAATAATCACTTTCATAATGATGGAATGCATAATGCCAGACTATCATAACCACATAGCCAAGGCCTCGTGCCAAGACTACAAATATGATTTTACCAAGGCCTTGTGCCAAGACACTAGTTTGTCTCATGAGACCTACCGATGCATCGAGGAGCTATAGCGGGCTCCACCCATAACTTATTAAGTCCAATGCATTCCTCATATGAAGAGGTTTAAACATAACATAAACATTCATATTAAAACTAGCATACGAAATGTCAATACTTTAACCACAAACCATGAATGGTATAAAAATAGCACATCCACAGACAAACATAACTCATTCAATAAAATATGGAAGATTTTATTGTACCTCAATCTATAATAATGAATTATATTGATATAGATGAAAATAACCACCAAAACTATTTGAGATAAATATCCCCCTTCTCTTGAAAACATTTAAAAGTCACACTATTTGTCAAGAACCCATTTAAAAATAGATTTTTAATCAAAGTATCACATACCAATTTTGTAATGGCCCGGACCTCTCTGGTCCATTACTTTGTGAAATGTTGGTGTTGGAGGTGTTCCGGGAGGTCAAGGGGACTTATCCCCAACACTTTGCCAATTTTCTAGTTTTGTGAACAGTGTTTCCAGTTTTATGAACAGTAACAGATCAGTGAGACAGATCAGTTTCACAGATCGGTGAGACAGATCAGTTTCACAGATCGGTGAGACAGATCAGTTTCACAGATCGGTGAGACAGATCAGTTTCACAGATCGGTGAGACAGATCAGTTTCACAGATCGGTGAGACAGATCAGTTTCACAGATCGGTGAGACAGATCAGTTTCACAGATCGGTGAGACAGATCAGTTTCACAGATCGGTGAGACAGATCAGTTTCACAGATCGGTGAGACAGATCAGTTTCACAGATCGGTGAGACAGATCGGTGAGACAGATCGGTGAGACAGATCGGTGAGACAGATCGGTGAGACAGATCGGTGAGACAGATCGGTGAGACAGATCGGTGAGACAGATCGGTGAGACAGATCGGTGAGACAGATCGGTGAGACAGATCGGTGTGACAGATCTGTTTCACAGATCAGTTTCACAGATCGGTGTGACAGATCAGTTTCACAGATCAGTGTCACAGATCGGTGAGACAGATCGGTGAGACAGATCGGTGTGACAGATCAGTTTCACAGATCAGTGTCACAGATCGGTGTGACAGATCAGTTTCACAGATCAGTTTCATGTACAGTAACGGTGGGTGAACAGTGTTTCCAGACTCCTACAGTTTTTCCCCTTTTGACGTTTCCTTTGACGTAAAATATATTTAAAGCCTTATTTTGAGGGCTCTTAAGGCCGTTTCAAATTCCATAAATCCTATATTAATTATTCCTAAGTCTTGGAATGTTTTACGTGGTCAAACCGCTTGGGTTAATGCGATCCGTTTTTAATGGAGAATTAACCGGATCTTAAACCATCACCTCGTTAAATCTTAAAAAGGGACGAGATATCATTCTTCCTGGTTCTTTCCCTTTGTTCTCGATTAAGAGGCACTAGAACCTTTCAATACTTCCCGTAGGAGTTTCACAAACAACCCTTACTCCTAGGATCAGTCCCGCTCTGTTGGATGCAACCAAGCCGTGTCGATCATTCTTCCACATAAGTTGTCGTGAAGGGAGGATCGTGACCTGCTGTGTGGATAAAGGACGTCAAGAACTCTTCGAGGTAGGGGATTCATGGCTTCTCTAATTATATATGTGCAATCGTATAGTTAGCATGATTTATTCCTTTGGATCACAATGAAATTGACCTAATTAAATACTTGAAACGGATTAAAAGAATTGGTTGATCGCATGCTGTTGCTTTATACCGTGATAACGGTTTGCCTCATGTTTTCCTAGATATAGTGATATCTATGTTTTCTTTGATTTATTGTTCGTTCATGATTGAAATTGATAACGAACGTAAAGCCGGAATTAATTGTTGATTAATTGGCTAAAGATAAAGAGGCATGTAAATTAATCTGGTTGTTGTCATTGTTGTAGTTGTTCTAATTTGAGGATAATCAAATTAGGGAAGTAAGCATGGTTATTTAATTGTGATAGCTTACTGATTAGGTATCCATGATTGGAACCTACGAATAACAAATCTGTTAATTCAATATGGTATAGAGAACAGATTATGTTGGAATTTCAAAGAGGGTTCTGAGTTACCCTCTTGTTTGTTAAAGGGCCGAGAGCCCATTTTGTGATGTTTGTTTTCCTGCTGCTTGTGCTGTGATGTGATCCTGGATGGTTGTTGTGATATGTGGAGGCATGGAGGCCTTATAGTTGTGGCAGCGGATGATGCCTAGTGTGGCGAGATGCATCGGTTTATGCATATGGGTGTCAGGGAGGACACCGGGGGTGATGGAATGGGACGGATATGGTTGCTGGTTGCTTGTGGTTTTCTTGAATGTTAATCTGCTTTGCTTTTCCCCACTGCTCAAGGCAGCTGGTCTTGCTTACCCTCATTCTGAAGGAGGCGAAGACACGCGGGGTATGCCACGTGCTTTCCGTGTTTAGCCTCTCGATGGAGGATGGGTCTATGCTCTTTCTATAGGCGGCAAAGACTCGACGGGTAGTATATCTACTCACCGTGTTGAGCCTCCTTTGTGTTTAGAAGCATAGGATGTTTTTCTAGAATGCCTGGGAATGTGGAAAAGTATTTCTGTAATGAATGTTTAATTAAAGGGTGAAAATCCACGGGGATGGAGATGCTGGAATTTAAAGGTGATGTGAATCTTAAAAAGGAGCAGTTGTATTGAAAGTGACGCCATTTCAGTTAAATGGGGAATTGTTCAATCTTAATTAATGCTTAAAGAATTAACTAATGTACAGTGGAACTGATAAATAAGAATGGAGTAATCTAATAAAGCTCTTCAATTGGTTGTGTGCTTATAGGATACCTAGTCTTAGAAGTAGCAGCCTGGAGTCTGAGAGACGTTAGCTGCAGTTGTGTCTAAGACTAGGTAATGCCCATAGTGTGGATGTGAGTTACTTATATATTCTGTACTTTTTGTGTTTCTATACTCTACTCCACCCTGTCGGTAAGGGCAACTGACACCCCGGGGATTCTGAGCCCTGGGGGGGTGTTTTCCCCAACATTCTGATGGGAGGTTGAATGGCTGACTACCCCCTTTGGCCCCGCTCTCTTCTCTTGGTAGATCTTAGTGCTGGTAGGCACAGTGGTTAGTTTTACCCATATATGTGTGTAGAGGGCTGTAATGGCTTGTGGTTATTTCACACACATATATTCTGGATATAGTATCCTATGGACTACTATAGGTGTAACGTGTATAGGCTGTGATGGCTTGAGGGTCCTTACACGGTGTATGGGCTGTAATGGCTTCAGGTATAATACCCGACGTATGATACACGTTATTCGAGCTGTGGTGGCTTCCGGAAACTACCTAGTTACTTTTGGTTGTGAGGATTGTGTGGAGCTTAGCCCAGGTGTCTGCGGGCAAGCCTATGTGGTGCACGTGGTGCAGATTGTGGAGCTTGACCCATGTTGATACGGGCAAGCCTTTGGAGAGAGATGCACAGGACGTATGTCGTTGGGGCAAAGCGGCAAACCAGTGGGGAAGTGGTAGCGGGGTACCCTTGATATTCTTTACTATATGCTATATTCTTGTATGCGTTACTTGGTGAGAGTAGCCTTGGTGAGGTTGGGAACATAGTATACCTGTTTAGGTGACGAGTTAGTTTCACTTGTTGTTCACTGGGCTTTAGCATGCTTTCTTTACTTTTGCACGAGAGTCTTGGGGAGGATCCTACTGAGTATACTGTTATACTCACCCTATGTACATATGAACTGTTTTTCAGGTCACTTGGAGCAGGTTGGAGATCAAGCTGGTTACTACTAGCTTGCGGTTGGAGGAGGAGCTGTTCGGGCTTGTGGTCGCTGTCGTTTTACTTTCTTTTGGGTACTTTTAGTTTCCCCTTTCAGTTGTAGTACTTTTGCATGACATTTCATATATGTACTTGGGTTTCTTTTACATTTCAGTTATGAGTTGGAGTTGGTTGGATTCTATTCTATCTCTCTCTTCTGCATGTGTTCTCTTAGAGGGTAATGCCTCCCATTTGTGTGTGTATTATACCCTCGGTGCTAGTCGCCAACCCGGGGCCTACTGGAGGCGGGACTCGGGGGTCATTATCTCCCTTTTTACATTGCCGGCCCAGGAGGGGTACACTTTGTGGGGAGGGGGTCGTGACAGAGTGGTATCAGAGGTCTGGTCGAGGGATAGGATGGAGTTTGGAGTTAGGCACAGGTGAGGATGCATGGGATGGTAGGGCAACGGTGTCATTCATGTTTAGCAAGTGGGGTAAACACTGGAGACCGGCAGAGACATAGGCGTTCAGGGCCCCCTATGATCTGTTGCACGGACCTTTAAGTTTACGATGGCTACTAAACAAAGTGATACTGGTTGCAGGGTAGAGACCTAGGAAAGGATCATGCATCATTATTCCTTGCGCCTGTGTTTGAATGGGTAGACCTTGGGATAGGTAACCTAAAATTAATAAAACAAAATAATTAATTAATTAATGTTGAGTCTTCCATATTCCAGGCTTAGGAGCTCTAACGATTGTTATTTTACAGGTATGGCTCCAGGTCGGCGTCCCCGTCAGGTTTGCACAGAAGGTGCCCAGCAGGCTGTTCCAGCAGATCGCCGCCGGGTAGAGGTTGATGACGATGACACTTGGAGGAAGACACTCCGAGAGTTTCAGCGCCAGAGTCTACAGAAGTACGAGGGCTCCGTTTCAGATGCAGTCACAGAGGACTGGTTAGAGGAGGTCGAGATAGGCTTCAGTTCGATTCGTGCTCGGAAGGAACACTGGGTGTCCTTGGTTGTGACGATGTTGCGTGGAGCAGCGAGACAGTGGTGGTTCTTGTTCCTCGGGGATCGTGAGGAGTCAGCGATCTCATGGGAGGAGTTTCGAGACAGGTTTAGAGTCGAGTTTCTTTCTTCGACTGCGAAGGCATCCAGTCGCCAGGAGCTTCTTACCCTTCGACAGGGGAGCTCCAGTGTTCGGGAGTTTGGAATCCGTTTCAGGAACCTTCTACGATATGCTTCAGACCTGTTACCAGATGATGAGGCCAGGGCGAGGCATTTCGAGGAGGCTTTGCGTCCAGAGATCCAGCGTCAGGTCACCCCATTTATGCTGAAGACATATCTTGAGGTGCTGGCGAGGGCAGAGGTTGTTGAGAGGACTTTGGCTAGGACCGGATCGTCACGAGAGGGGAATCGTCATGATTCCTCAAGAAGCAGAGTTGTGGTCCGGGGTTCCCGGTTTTCAGGACAGAAGAGTTTCCGTTCACCTGGGGGTAGGTCCCGGCCCTTCCCATCTCATTTCTCCGGAGGTAGCAACTCTCAGACCTATGCCAAGGGATCAGGCGCTTGTTTTTCTTGTGGTGGACGTGGTCATCAGCAGCGGGAGTGCCCAACTTTTCAGAGCAGTCATCGTGCACCAGGCGCTCCACTCCAGGTTCCTCCGTTGAGGCAGTTCCAGCCGAGGCAACAGCAGCAGGTTGCACCAGCTTTCGATCACCAGAGGGTAGATGGAGCAGGCAGAGGACAGCCCCATGACGCTCCCCGTCCTCAGAGAGCAGAGCGCGGCCGTGGTGGTGGTCGTCATCAGGGTCAGAGAGGCCGTGGAGGTGGTCGTGGTCAGCTTCATGCTCTAGCGTTGCCAGCTCCAGGCGAGCCAGACGTCGTCCGAGGTACCCTTTGCTTGTTTTCTACCTTGGTGTATGCCTTGATTGATTCCGGAGCGACACACTCCTTTATATCCCCTACCCTTGTCCACGCTTTGGGACTTGAGGTAGAGAGGCTTCCAGTGCCCTTGGCGTTGACTACGCCAGTTGGAGGTCGAGCTAGCTTGTTTGAAGTATGTAGAGACTGTGAGCTAGTGTTGGGGCAGCACCGCTCTTGGGGAGATTTCCTATGTTTACGAATACAACCATATGATGTCATCCTCGGCATGGATTGGTTGTATTCGGTGCAGGCTATTGTGGATTGCTACAGGAAGAAGGTCGTTTTCTTTGATGAAGATGGAGAGGAAGTAGTGTTTGTTGGTGAGAGAGATCCTCGGATGAGTCATAGACGAGTTTCATCCTTATCATCCATGATGGCTGGGATGATGCTGAGTTCTTCAGAGGTTCAACAGCTGGCGTTTCCTAGGGTCGTAGAAGAGTACCCTGATGTCTTTCCAGAAGAGGTTGTATCCTTACCCCCTCGACGGAAGATCGAGTTTGGGATCGAGCTACAGCCAGGGGCGTCTCCCATCTCTATGTCTCCATATAGGATGGCCCCTTCTGAGTTACGAGAGCTACGTATTCAGCTCGATGGTCTATTGCAGTGTGGTTTTGTTCGGCCAAGTGTGTCACCGTGGGGTGCACCAGTCTTGTTCGTGAAAAAGGCTGATGGCAGTTTGCGGTTGTGCGTCGATTATCGTCGCTTAAACAAAGTGACAATAAAGAACCGTTATCCTCTCCCGCGGATTGATGACCTATTCGATCAACTGAAGGGTGCAAGTTGGTTTTCAAAGATCGACTTGCGGTCAGGATATCATCATATGCGTGTAAAGGATGAGGATATCCCGAAGACTGCTTTCCGCTGTCGTCATGGGCATTATGAGTTTGTTGTAATGCCATTCGGCGTGACAAATGCTCCAGCTGTTTTCATGGGGTTGATGAATGCTGTGTTCCGTGAATTCTTGGACAAGTTTGTTGTGGTTTTCATTGACGACATCCTTGTGTACTCCACATCTGAAGAAGAGCATGCAGAACATCTACGAGCTGTTTTGGGAGTTCTTCGCCAACATCGGTTGTTTGGGAAGTTGTCCAAGTGTGAGTTCTGGGCTCGAGAAGTTCGTTTCTTGGGACATGTTGTGTCCCAACAGGGAGTAGCTGTGGATCCTTCGAAGATAGAAGCAGTGGTGTCTTGGTCAGCCCCCAAGACCGTGTCAGAGGTGCGAAGTTTCCTTGGTCTCGCAGGATATTATAGGAGGTTTGTGGCTAATTTCTCCCGAGTTGCGACTCCTCTGACAGCTTTGACCAGGAAGGATCAAGCGTTCATATGGACTGATCAGTGTCAGACAGCTTTCGAGTATCTAAAGGAGAAGTTGGTAAGTGCTCCAGTCCTTTGTCTTCCAACGGAGGGAGTCCAGTTTGATGTTTTCTGTGATGCTTCACATCTGGGGCTAGGTTGTGTTCTCATGCAGCAGAGGTCAGTTGTTTCTTATGGGTCTCGGCAGTTGCGTCCCCATGAACGCAACTATGCCACCCATGATCTTGAGTTGGCAGCCGTGGTGTTTGCGCTGAAGTTGTGGAGACATTACCTCATTGGAGAGCGCTTTGTGGTTTTCACCGATCATAAGAGTTTGAGGTATGTTTTCTCTCAGCGGGATTTGAACTTGCGGCAGCGTCGGTGGATGGAGTTCTTGCAGGAATACGACTTCGAAATATCGTATACACCTGGGAAGGGAAATGTTGTTGCTGATGCACTGAGCCGAAAGTCACGTAATGATGTTGTGCGTGAATCTGGTGATTCCTGGAGAGGGATGGAAGAGCTAGCAGCTTTGCATCTTGATATGGGAGAAGTTGGAGGAAGAGGTTGTCTTTTCCAGATGACGGTGCAGTCATCCCTGATGCAAAAGGTGGAAGAGTCTCAGTTGGGTGATCTAGAGGTGGAAGTTTTAAGAGATAGAGTTGTTTGTGGGGAGGCCCCTGATGGTTGGTCAGAGGATGAACAACACCGAGTGTTGTATCATGACAGGCTTTTTGTTCCCTTGGCAATGCGCGAGACGGTTCTCCGAGAGTTCCATAGCTCGCCCTTAGCTGTACATCCTGGTGTGACGAAGATGTATCGATCCTTGAGGAGTCAGTTTTGGTGGCCTGGGCTGAAGCGTTCAGTTGCAGAATGTGTGTCTCGATGTTTAGTCTGCCAGAAGGTGAAGGCCGAACACCGTGTTCCTGGTGGTCTTCTCCAGCACTTAGAGATTCCTCAGTGGAAGTGGGAGGACATCTCAATGGACTTTGTTACAGGTTTACCTCGAGCTCCGGGAGGACATGATGCTATATGGGTGGTAGTGGATCGTTTAACTAAATCGGCCCACTTCATAGCAATCAAGGAGTGGAGCTCAGTGGAGGTTTTGTCGAGGCAGTATCTGGAGGAAGTGGTGAGGCTTCACGGAGTTCCTAAGACGATCATTTCTGATCGAGACCCTCGTTTTACCTCGAGGGTGTGGGGAGGTCTCCAGCATGCTTTTGGCTCTCAACTATGCCTTAGCACTGCTTTTCATCCTCAAACGGATGGTCAGACAGAGCGAACCATCCAAACTCTTGAAGACATGTTGCGCTCTTGTGTTCTTGATTTTGGAGGTTCATGGGTGAAACACTTACTTTTGGTAGAGTTCGCTTACAATAATAGTTTTCACTATACCATCGGCATGGCGCCGTTTGAAGCCTTGTATGGCCGGCCATGCCGTTCTCCGTTGTGCTGGACTGGGGTCGGAGAGTCAGCAATTCTCGGACCAGAACTAGTGCAGAATACGACGGAGATGGTTCAAGTGATTCGTGAGAGGATGAAGACAGCACAAGGTCGTCAGAAATCTTATGCGGATCAAAGAAGGAGACCCTTAGAGTTTAATGTTGGGGATCATGTGTTTCTGAAGGTGACTCCCCGTCGTGGGCAGCGAAGGTTTGGTCGCGGAAGTAAGCTTTCTCCCCGTTTTGTTGGGCCTTTCGAGGTGTTAGCTCGTGTTGGAGCTGTGGCGTATCGAGTAGCACTTCCCCCTCGGATGAGTCGGATACATGATGTTTTTCATGTATCGCAGCTCCGTCATTATCTTCATGATGAATCTCATGTTATCGATTGGGGAGAGATCGATATTGATGATGATGCAACCTTCGAGGAGCGACCTGTGGAGATCCAAGACCACAAGGAGAAGGTGTTGCGTGGGCGTTCTATTCCTTTAGTTCGTGTCTTGTGGCGACACGGTGGCATGGAGGAGAGTACCTGGGAGCGTGAGTCACAGATACGTGCTCAGTACCCAGAGTTGTTTAATGTTTAACTCCTTTCATGTAATGATGTTTTCTATGTGGTTGGACCGTTCATGTTTTGTTTATGTACCTTTGATGTGAGGTTGTGAATGAATTGTTTGGGTATGGATTGTTTGTTCCCGGATGTCATAGTTTTGTTCCAGCTTTCGAACAACTCATGGTGGTTTTCCCCTGAGAGGTATCTTATGGGGTGGTTGTTCGGACCCCTCTTTTCTTCTGGGTTGGTTTTTAATTCTCGAGGACGAGAATGTTTTGAGAGGTATCTAATGTAATGGCCCGGACCTCTCTGGTCCATTACTTTGTGAAATGTTGGTGTTGGAGGTGTTCCGGGAGGTCAAGGGGACTTATCCCCAACACTTTGCCAATTTTCTAGTTCTGTGAACAGTGTTTCCAGTTTTATGAACAGTAACAGATCAGTGAGACAGATCAGTGTCACAGATCGGTGAGACAGATCAGTTTCACAGATCGGTGAGACAGATCAGTTTCACAGATCGGTGAGACAGATCAGTTTCACAGATCGGTGAGACAGATCAGTTTCAAAGATCGGTGAGACAGATCAGTTTCAAAGATCGGTGAGAAAGATCAGTTTCACAGATCGGTGAGACAGATCAGTTTCACAGATCGGTGAGACAGATCAGTTTCACAGATCGGTGAGACAGATCAGTTTCACAGATCGGTGAGACAGATCGGTGAGACAGATCGGTGAGACAGATCGGTGAGACAGATCGGTGAGACAGATCGGTGAGACAGATCGGTGAGACAGATCAGTGAGACAGATCGGTGAGACAGATCGGTGAGACAGATCGGTGAGACAGATCGGTGTGACAGATCAGTTTCACAGATCAGTTTCACAGATCGGTGTGACAGATCAGTTTCACAGATCAGTTTCACAGATCGGTGAGACAGATCGGTGAGACAGATCGGTGTGACAGATCAGTTTCACAGATCAGTTTCACAGATCGGTGTGACAGATCAGTTTCACAGATCAGTTTCATGTACAGTAACGGTGGGTGAACAGTGTTTCCAGACTCCTACAGTTTTGCCCCTTTTGACGTTTCCTTTGACGTAAAATATATTTAAATCCTTATTTTGAGGGCTCTTAAGGCCGTTTCAAATGCCATAAATCCTATATTAATTATTCCTAAGTCTTGGAATGTTTTACGTGGTCAAACCGCGTGGGTTAATGCGATCCGTTTTTTATGGAGAATTAACCGGATCTTAAACCATCACCTCGTTAAATCTTAAAAAGGGACGAGATATCATTCTTCCTGGTTCTTTCCCTTTGTTGTCGATTAAGAGGCACTAGAACCTTTCAATACTTCCCGTAGGAGTTGCACAAACAACCCTTACTCCTAGGATCAGTCCCGCTCTGTTGGATGCAACCAAGCCGTGTCGATCATTCTTCCACATAAGTTGTCGTGAGGGGAGGATCGTGACCTGCTGTGTGGATAAAGGACGTCAAGAACTCTTCGAGGTAGGGGATTCATGGCTTCTCTAATTATATATGTGCAATCGTAGAGTTAGCATGATTTATTCCTTTGGATCACAATGAAATTGACCTAATTAAATACTTGAACCGGATTAAAAGAATTGGTTGATCGCATGCTGTTGCTTTATACCGTGATAACGGTTTGCCTCATGTTTTCCTAGATATAGTGATATCTATGTTTTCTTTGATTTATTGTTCGTTCATGATTGAAATTGATAACGAACGTAAAGCCGGAATTAATTGTTGATTAATTGGCTAAAGATAAAGAGGCATGTAAATTAATCTGGTTGTTGTCGTTGTTGTAGTTGTTCTAATTTGAGGATAATCAAATTAGGGAAGTAAGCATGGTTATTTAATTGTGATAGCTTACTGATTAGGTATCCATGATTGGAACCTACGAATAACAAATCTGTTAATTCAATATGGTATAGAGAACAGATTATGTGGGAATTTCAAAGAGGGTTCTGAGTTACCCTCTTGTTTGTTAAAGGGCCGAGAGCCCATTTTGTGATGTTTGTTTTCCTGCTGCTTGTGCTGTGATGTGAGCCTGGATGGTTGTTGTGATATGTGGAGGCATGGAGGCCTTATAGTTGTGGCAGCGGATGATGCCTAGTGTGGCGAGATGCATCGGTTTATGCATATGGGTGTCAGGGAGGACACCGGGGGTGATGGAATGGGACAGATATGGTTGCTGGTTGCTTGTGGTTTTCTTGAATGTTAATCTGCTTTGCTTTTCCCCACTGCTCAAGGCAGCTGGTCTTGCTTACCCTCATTCTGAAGGAGGCGAAGACACGCGGGGTATGCCACGTGCTTTCCGTGTTTAGCCTCTCGATGGAGGATGGGTCTATGCTCTTTCTATAGGCGGCAAAGACTCGACGGGTAGTATATCTACTCACCGTGTTGAGCCTCCTTTGTGTTTAGAAGCATAGGATGTTTTTCTAGAATGCCTGGGAATGTGGAAAAGTATTTATGTAATGAATGTTTAATTAAAGGGTGAAAATCCACGGGGATGGAGATGCTGGAATTTAAAGGTGATGTGAATCTTAAAAAGGAGCAGTTGTATTGAAAGTGACGCCATTTCAGTTAAATGGTGAATTGTTCAATCTTAATTAATGCTTAAAGAATTAACTAATGTACAGTGGAACTGATAAATAAGAATGGAGTAATCTAATAAAGCTCTTCAATTGGTTGTGTGCTTATAGGATACCTAGTCTTAGAAGTAGCAGCCTGGAGTCTGAGAGACGTTAGCTGCAGTTGTGTCTAAGACTAGGTAATGCCCATAGTGTGGATGTGAGTTACTTATATATTCTGTACTTTTTGTGTTTCTATACGCTACTCCACCCTGTCGGTAAGGGCAACTGACACCCCGGGGATTCTGAGCCCTGGGGGGGTGTTTTCCCCAACATTCTGATGGGAGGTTGAATGGCTGACTACCCCCTTTGGCCCCGCTCTCTTCTCTTGGTAGATCTTAGTGCTGGTAGGCACAGTGGTTAGTTTTACCCATATATGTGTGTAGAGGGCTGTAATGGCTTGTGGTTATTTCACACACATATATTCTGGATATAGTATCCTATGGACTACTATAGGTGTAACGTGTATAGGCTGTGATGGCTTTAGGGTCCTTACTCGGTGTATGGGCTGTAATGGCTTCAGGTATAATACCCGACGTATGATACACGTTATTCGAGCTGTGGTGGCTTCCGGAAACTACCTAGTTACTTTTGGTTGTGAGGATTGTGTGGAGCTTAGCCCAGGTGTCTGCGGGCAAGCCTATGTGGTGCACGTGGTGCAGATTGTGGAGCTTGACCCATGTTGATACGGGCAAGCCTTTGGAGAGAGATGCACAGGACGTATGTCGTTGGGGCAAAGCGGCAAACCAGTGGGGAAGTGGTAGCGGGGTACCCTTGATATTCTTTACTATATGCTATATTCTTGTATGCGTTACTTGGTGAGAGTAGCCTTGGTGAGGTTGGGAACATAGTATACCTGTTTAGGTGACGAGTTAGTTTCACTTGTTGTTCACTGGGCTTTAGCATGCTTTCTTTACTTTTGCACGAGAGTCTTGGGGAGGATCCTACTGAGTATACTGTTATACTCACCCTATGTACATATGAACTGTTTTTCAGGTCACTTGGAGCAGGTTGGAGATCAAGCTTGTTACTACTAGCTTGCGGTTGGAGGAGGAGCTGTTCGGGCTTGTGGTCGCTGTCGTTTTACTTTCTTTTGGGTACTTTTAGTTTCCCCTTTCAGTTGTAGTACTTTTGCATGACATTTCATATATGTACTTGGGTTTCTTTTACATTTCAGTTATGAGTTGGAGTTGGTTGGATTCTATTCTATCTCTCTCTTCTGCATGTGTTCTCTTAGAGGGTAATGCCTCCCATTTGTGTGTGTATTATACCCTCGGTGCTAGTCGCCAACCCGGGGCCTACTGGAGGCGGGACTCGGGGGTCATTATCTCCCTTTTTACATTGCCGGCCCAGGAGGGGTACACTTTGTGGGGAGGGGGTCGTGACAAATTTGATACTTTTAAAAGGAGTTTTAATTTTAAATCTTTAATTTCTATATAAATAAATCCTTAAAATCATTTTTAAAACATGGACATTAATGAGCAAGATTTAGAAGAATAAGTCTTTAAAACATTTAAAAATGGTATTTTAGTTATAGTTTCTAACCAAAAGAGAGACACTTGAATAAAAATAATTGAGGTAATAAAAACATTGCAATATCAGGATAATAAAGGGATTCATGATGTACTATGTCAAAGTACATTATATACACCACATAAAAGTTATTTGGCACATAACAACAAATAAGTCTCAATGGAATGTAAATTGAGATGAACTATCTCATAAAGGTCGTATCCTTAGGTTAAGGATAAATCAACGACATATTTAGGTGTGAAAAATAAAAATACACTAAATATTATTGGATATTATGTGTAAAACAATCAAGGTACATTCACACATATTCTAGTAAAAACAACACCAATGAACTGGATGTTTATCTCAACAAATCGAGATTGAGTAAAAATTACTCTTATAATGTTCATACAGATGACTTGAGAATTTATAAATGGAGTGATTATGTGTATAAAAAGTATATCCACATAAATAGGAGTGGAAATTATGACATAATCAAATGAATAGTGATTCCACACATAATCTTGGAGTAAAATAATCAATGAAGTATGCGTAAAGCCGAATGAGTGGAAATTGAAATGTGAAATTCTTTTATCGATTATGTAACTTACGAAACATACACCCATGAAAGAAGGATCATACCATGATGATGTAAATACCCATAAATTAAAGTAAATTACACAATGAATACAATCAATGGCAGTACACATACACCACATGCAATAATTAGGTGGTGAAGAATGGAATTCTCACGAAATTAAGAGTGAGTTAAGAAACCCCTTAACATGTTGTAATCAACTGAGTCGTATGACCAAAAGTTAATAACCACAAAATTATATACATAATAACATGAATATAAAGAGAATAATGATAATATATATCAAATGTCAGTACACAATATACCACTTTCAATAAATTAGTGGCGAACAATGGAAATCTCACGGAATTGAAAGTGAGATAAGAAAATACCTTACCTTATACTTTTCCTTGGTTGGGGGTAGTTTAGAATCCTTTATAATATTGAAATAATTGTTATTAAATTATTCATGAATCATATACATTAATATGATATCATATATGATCTTTTAACATTGCTTTGTTAATAATATCTTATAATTATCATCGTTTCGGGTGTTAACTTACTCATTTTCTTTTATATGTTTTGTTACGTAAGACATGTTTTCATGGATAGGTTGTATCTTATTCATATCCATAATGATATAGAGTTCTTAAACATTATTTTTAAATCATCAAATGATAATTATACTCAAATGGATATGATGGAGAATGAATCTCATCGCGTTCGTAGAGATGGTAGTCCGTACGTACGGACGAGTGACAATATCATTCTTTGGATATTAAAATAATATATAATTGGATGGTATATAATATATACAGAATTATTATCATGGAATATTTGTTATTTAAATGATTTAAACATCATTATTATACCCACCCAAATAATAATATATCGAATAACAATTACACCACGACGTGGAGACGGTAAGCCGTACGTACGCACGTATGGTGACATGTTATTCAAAGGGTGGATAGAATAATGAATATGGTTGTACCATATTTATAATAGCATCATAGTATATATAAGATACTGGATTTATTATTTTATAATGGTAATAACAAAGAAAGAAGAAGTGGAAGAAGAATGGAACTTGAAATGGGGTGGTGAAAACATTACCTCTTCTTCGGGTTCTTCCTTTTGATTTGATCAAAAGGGCTCCATAGGATGGATTTCTGATCAATCTAAGGCCTCTAGGTTGTAGTTAGGTGAGTTTAGAGATTATTTGGGCAGGGTTTGGGCGAACCAAAAGGCTTTGAAGGTGTGATGAAATGAGAAGGAAGAGTGACCTTTTATAACAGGGGTGGGGGCACCTCTAGAAAAGCTAGAAATATTAATTTATAATAAATTCATATTCGGTTTCTAATGGATCAAAAGTTTATTATTAAAATGTTAAGGTGGGTATAGGTCGAAAAACACTCAACGAATAGAATTTAGACAGGTTTGGGTCATTATATTAACCTTATCCTTAAGTATTAACTCTAAGTTAATTAGTTTCACTTTTACAATTTCTCTTTGTAAGTTTAGATTATATTGTTAATAAACATACCATATACATCAAAGAGTCCCCCAAGTGGTCCATTAATGATGAAACTATCATTATATATGTCTCCTGGTATAACCATAGATTTTTAGGAATTTAATATTAATTAATAATATAATATTTGTTTTAAAAACTTTTTTATGTCAATTTTGACACTATTCAATAATTGATTTGTTTAAAAATTAGAAAATTATGATTACTTCTAAATAAGTTAATTTAAGAAATCCTAACATGTAATATTAACCATGAAAATTAGTGTAATTCATAAAAAGTCTCAAATTATATTTATTTGGGTATTTATAATATCAATTATTCTAATTTTTGATTAATTAGGTAATTACTGAATCATCATTGTGTCATACATAAATTAAATTATTTAATGTATAAAACCTATAAATAAAATATAATTATGTAGAAAATCGTTTTATATTTCTAATGAATATTTACAATATAATTATCTTATGTATAACCCTATATTAAAAATGTTTTAGTAAATAAACTTTGATTTTAACTCTTTTAACTCTTCTTTGAATTAAATAATAATAAATGTCCTAATCTAATCCAAGTGGACCTAAATGAAAATATGTTATACCTAAGGTTGTTTTTGGCCGAGATACACTTGTCCAATAGAATTAGGACACGTGTTAGGGTAATATTAATATCATTTTTATCCTTAATTACCCTATTTACTTTTAACCATGGTAAATAAAAGCAAAAAGTTACTATTCACCAAAAATTATTTTCATCTCATTGAACCACATTTCACTTCTTGATATTAACCGTGTTTCTGAAATTTTTGAAATTCCATTCACAGAAGCGGTAAAATTACGTTTTATGAAAAATTCAGTTTTTTTTAACTACCACTTAGTAGTTTCACTATTCATCAAAAATTGAAGTTTTTCAGAACAATGCCAAAATTTCACCCTAAGCTATAATTGATATTCCGAATTCAAAAATGATTTCTATTTTAAAAAATTACAAACATATAAGTTGGATTAATTAATTTTATAATTAATTCCCACTGTCACAACAAATAGCGTGTTTTTAAGAAACAATATATACCAAAAGATTGACAATTGTTTAGGTCCAATTTCAAAGTGAAATTAATTATAATGAACACCATTGGATAAAATGGTAAAAATATATTCTAATTATACTTTAAAACCACTCAATTATATAATTTATCACTATATATTATTTTGATTAAAAAAGTTGTTTTTATGTATTTTTCACTATTCATAAAAATTTGAAGTTCTCAGAAAAATACCAAAAATTCATCTTAGGATAATTTTGGTATTCCGAAACCAAAAATGAAGTCCATTTTTAAATATAAAATATTTATAATTACAAAAAGTAGGTATTACTATTCATAACAGCTAGTTTGATTGGTTGTGGTGTGTTAGAATCTCGAAGGGGCGTACAATGCACGCCATTGCATTATTCGAAGGGAAACGTCCCGTGGAATATTGCGGTGTTACATTCTCCCCTCCTTCAATAAATTGGGTCCTCACAATTTTTAAAATTGTGCTTTGGAATATAATGGAAAGTCCCACATTAGAAAAAGAGTCAACAAAACTATCACTTTAAAAGAAAGAAATAAAGGTATAAAGGTCAACCAAGATAACCCATACTAAGATTCCATGTTATAAAACATGGATATGGATGATAAAGTAAGTGTCAAGTTCTGATGGAGAGGGATAGAAATCATGATCAGGAGAAAGTTAACAATAATAAAACTACAAATTTGTGTTGGGACAAACAACCATTAGTCTCCTAGTAGGAAAGTAAATGGACAACATTTTTTTATTTTAAGTTACATTACATAAGGATGAGGAATTTATTTATGATATTGACTAAAAATATACTTACATTTTAATTAGAGTTTCATTCTTTAATAAATGTCCACCACTAACTCATTTTTTTAAACGACGAGTATTCAAGAAGACATGGTCACACTGAAGATCTAGAATAAACTTCTATAGAATCACATGATCCATGTAGGATGAACTATATATTTACATTGTCTTTAGAGATTAATCAAAACCAAAATGGTTAGTACAAGATCTAATGATCCCCCCAAAAGGATATTCCTTGAGAGAAATAAACACTAATCTTAATTTCCATAATTAAACCAACAATACCCCAAAGTTAAATAAATACCATTAAATAATCAATAGTCCTTATAATACTTTAATATAATCAAAACTAATAATGAAAACCAAAACATATTAAGAATGTAGTCTTCCACGTTAAATTGTATCTCCAAATGACATTAATTACTCGTAAAGTAACTTACTTAAAAGTAATTAACCTAATCATTTCCATAAATAACACAAATCATTATAAATCCACAATAAAAACATAGATAAAAATCCACCATTACTCCTCAAATGATATCCCATACTACTCTATTTTCCTTTGGCATATAATGTTCTCAACAAAGCGAACAACTTCTAAAATATCATTTATCACTTAATCACCAAATCATTTTCCTATACTAAGGGTATTCATTTGATAAGACATAAGATCCCAAATCAAATTATTATTGATCAATAAAATCATTTAACTAAAAATAATAGTCACACTAACTAGGGACTTCACGTAGTCCAGTGGTAGGCGATAAATCCCAATCGCACTTTGGTTGTGGGTTCAATTCCCACTGCTTTGTCCGATGCGACGGGTTGTCACATGGTCTACATGTTGTCATTTCTCAAAAACTATATTTTATAACATTACCAAAATGAGATAAATTCCTCAAAATAACCATAACACAATTTAACCACAAATGTTATCTCATACCTTGCATTTTCATCCCAAATTATAATAATTTGTAATTTCCTCAAACCCAATGATCATATAAAACCGAATGGTTATTTATAACTATATCCACAAGAGAAAAGACAATTGTTCCATAAATATCATTCTCACATGGAAAACTTTAGGGTTACAAATAAAAGAGAAAATTACTCCAAAGTAAACCCATCAACAAGGATCACTAATAATTTTTAAACATTTATCCAACCATTTATTTCCACATAGCTTCTTCTCTGACCATGAAAATATCCTATAGAATAGGACATTCACTCGGGTAATGGCCAGGTCCCCTACATTTACGACAAATGACTGTAAAGGGACTCTTGGGACCATTTTTATCTTCTTCCATAGTACTCTTCATTTTTCTTCGCCAATTCCTCACATTATGTCATTCGTACCCGCACGTAAAGCATTTCTTTGTCCCATTGAGACACTTTCTTTGGTGTCTCCCTCCACATTTCCTGCATGATGGAAATTGAGGATTTCTTTCTCCATGGTCTCCACTACTGGAGATCTTATCATTCATCACCTTTATCTTCTTTGTTGAGTCCGGTAATTGGGTAATATATATATTGTTGATAATATTTTTGGAAAATTGATTTGGCATAAAGACGATATCTTTTACGCCTATCAACATTAAATTTTGTTTCTCATTTCCACCACCATTCCCACCTTGTACATCATTCTCAAAGTCACTATTACTTCCTTGTAATCCATCTATTGACTAAAACTAGAAAGCATTGTGTTAGTAATAGTAGTCATACAATCATTTAGAGATTAACATGTCACCATATTCTCAATTTGAAACACATTAAGATTAACCAAGGTCATTTACTCTCATCTTATATATATAATACTTTAAATAGGTTTGTAAATAAAATGTAAATTATCCTAAGCATATCCCCCGGGAGTGTCATAACCAAGAGTGCAGCAAGGCTCGTTGTCGTGCACCAGTTCCCGTTCGAGTATAGCTCAAAGCGGTGTTTTTGGGTTTTACCCCTAGGTACATCTGTGCCAGAGCCGCCTCTACCTGCTCGTATCCACACAGGGATGTATTTCTTGGAAAACTCACAAAATCTATACAATACCAAAATTCTAGGAAGTTCTTCGATACTAATCCTCAATGTTCATCTTAGGTCTATGTGCTATAATAAGAGTTTATCTAAATCTAGCTTCCAAGGTTTGTACTAAACTTCCTCTAATACCAACTGTAATGCCCCGACCCTAGATACCCAGAGTCGGTGCATTATTACATAACATTGGCATGATCACAAAGGATCAAGTCTCGATAGACCGATTAGTTTTGTAGTCTTGGAATCACTAGATATATTCATAAGTATTACATTACATCATAAGGTAAAAAAACTACAACAACATCTTGTCTTCATATCCCCTCATACTATCCCTGCAGGTCATTCATAAATTACTTCTTCATAATCCTGGGAAAAATAAAACATTGAAAAGGATGATCTCAGATGCTCAGTAAGGATAACATTATAGCAGAAGCTTTCATAGATAAGCATAAACATTTAAGGCAATTTTTAACTACAATGAAAGCCTTTTAAACTTGAACTTCAGCATAAAATGGAAAAGATAAAATAAAATAATTCCATTTACTTACTCAATTGATATTCTACTAGTCGAATGATCACTTTAAATATCAATAACCACTTTCATAATGATGGAATTCATAATTCCATACTATCATAACCACATAGCCAAGGCCTCGTGCCAAGACTACAAATAAGATTTTTCCAAGGCCTTGTGCCAAGACACTTGTTTGTCTCATGAGACCTACCGATGCATCGAGGAGCTATATCGGGCTCCACCCATCACTTATTAAGTCAAATGCATTCCTCATATGAACAGGTTTAAACATAACATAAACATTCGTATTAAAACCAGCATATGAAATGTCAATACTTTAACCACAAACCATGAATGGTATAAAAATAGCACATCCACAGTTAAAGATAACTCATTAAATAAAATATGGAAGATTGTATTGTACCTCAATCAATAATAATTAATGATATTGACATAGATGAAAATAACCATCAAAACTATTTGAGATAAATATCCCCCTTTTCATGAAAATATTTAAAAGTTACACTATTTGTCAAGAAGCCATTTAAAAATATATTTTTGAATCAAAGTGTCCCATACCAGTTTGAAACTTTTAAAAGGAGTTTTAATTTTAAAACATTAATGTCCATATAAATAAATCCTTAAAACCATTTTTAAAACAAGGACATTAATGAGAAAGATTTAGACGAATAAGTCTTTAAAACATTTAAAAATATTATTTTAGTTAGAGTTTCTAACCAAAAGAGAGACACTTGAATACAAATAATTGAGGTAATCAAAACATTGTAATATCCTGAGAATAAATGGATTCATGATATACTATGTCAAAGTATATTATATTCACCACATAAAAGTGATTTGGTGTATATCAACAAAGAAGTATCAATGGAATGTAAATTGAGATGAAATCTCTCATAAAGGTTGTATCATTAGGTTAGGGATAAATCAACGACATAATTATGTGTGAAAAATATAAATACACTAAATATTATTGGATATTTAGTGTAAAAAAATCAAGGGACAGTCGCACATATTCTAGTAAAAACAACCACAATGAATTGGATGTTTATCTCAACAAATCGAGATTGAGTAAAAATTACTCTTATCGAGTTCATACCGATGACATGAGAATTTATCAATGGAGTTATTATGTGTATAAAAAGTATATCCACAGAAAAAGGAGTGGAAGTTATGACATAATCAAATGAATAGTGATTCCACACATAATCTTGGAGTAAACTAATCAATGAAGTATGCATAAAGCCGAATGAGTGGAAATTGAAATTTCAAATTCCCTTATCGATTAGGTAACTTACGAAACATACACCCATGAAAGAAGGATCATACCATGATGATGTAAATACCCATAAACTAAAGTATATTACACAATTAATACAATCATGGGCAGTACACATACACTACATGCAATAATTAAGTGGTGAATAATGGAATTCTCATGAAATTAAGAGTGAGTTAAGAAACCCCTTACCACGTTGTAATCAACTGAGTCGTATGACCAAAAGTTAATAACCAAAAAATTATTTACATAATAACATGAATATAAAGATAATAATGATAATATATATCAAATGGCAGTACACAATATACCACTTTCAATAAATTAGTGGCGAACAATGGAAATCTCACGGAATTGAAAGTGATATATGAAAATCCCTTACCTTGTACCTTTCCTTGGTTGGGGGTAGGTTAACCTCCTTTATAATGTTGAAATAATTGTTATTAAATTATTCATGAATAATATACATTAATATGATATCATATATGATCTGTTAACATTGCTTTGTTAATAATATCATTGAATTATCGTCGTTTCGGGTGTCAACTTACTCGTTTTCTTTTATATGTTTTGTCACGTAAGCCATGTTTTTCATGGATAGGTTGTATATTATTCATATCCGGAATGATATAAATTTCATAAAAATTATTTTTAAATCATCAAATGATTATTATACTTGAATGGATATGATGGAGGATGAATCTCATCGCGTTCGTGGAGACGGTAGTCCGTACGTACGCACAAGCGACAATATCATTATTTTGATATTAAAATAATATATAATTGGATGGTATATCATATATACAGAATAATTATCATGTTATATTTATTATTTAAATGATTTACACATAATTATTATAACCACCCAATTAATAATATATTGAATAACAATTACACCACGACGTGGAGACGGTAAGCCGTACGTACGCACGTATGGTGACATGTTATTCAAAGGGTGGATAGAATACTGAATATGGTTGTACCATATTTATAATATCATCACAGTATATATAAGATACTAGATTTATTATTTTATCATGGTAATAACAATGAAATATGATGTGGAAGAAGAAAGGAACTTGAAAAGGGGTGGTGAAACATTACATCTTCTTCGGGTTCATCCTTTTGATTTGATCAAAAGGGCTCCATAGGTTGGCTTTCTGATCAAACTAAGGCCTCCAGTTTGTAGCGAGGGAATTTGAGAGAGTATTTGTGCAGGGGTTGGACAAACTAAAAGGCTTTGAAGTTGTGAATAAATGAGAAGGAAGAGTGGCCTTTTATAAGAGGGGTGAGGGGTACCTTTGGAAAAGCTAGAAATATTAATTTATAATATATTCATATTCGGTTTCTATTGGCTCCAAAGTAGATTATTAAAACTTTAAGGTGAGGATAAGACGAAAACCTCTCAACCAATAGAATTTAGATTGGTTTGGGTCATTATATTAACCTTATCTTTAAGTATTAACTCTAAGCTAATTAGTTTCACTTTTACAATGTCTCTTTGTATTTTTATATTTTATGGTTAATAAACCTACCATATACATCCAGGAGACCCCCCAAGTGGTACATTAATGATGAAATTATCATTATATAGGTCTCTTGGCATAAAATTAGATTTTTAGGAATTTAATATCAATTAATAATATAATATTTTTTTACAAAACTCTTTTATGTCAATTTTGACATTATTCAATAATTGATTTTTGTAAAAATCCTAATAGAATGATTACTTCGAAATAGGTTATTTGAATCAATCCTAACATGTCATATTAACCTATAAAATTAGTTTAATTAAAAAAAAAACTCTCAAATTATATTTATTTGGGTATTTATAATATCAATTATTCTAATTTTTCATTAATTAGGTAATTACTGCATCATTATTGTGTCATACATAAATTAAATTATTTAATGTCTAAAAATTATAAATAAATTATAATTATGTAGGTAATATTTGTATCTTTCTAATTAATATTTAAAATCGAATTTCTCTTATGTATATCCATATATTAAAAATGTTTTAGTAAATAGACATTGATTTTAACTCTTTTAACTCTTCATTGAATTAAGTAATAATAAATGTCCTAATCTAATCCAAGTGGACCTAAATGATAATATTTTATTCCTAAGGTTGTTTTTGATCGAGTTACACTTGTCCAATAGAATTAGGACATGTGTTAGGGTAATATTAATATCTTTTTTACCCTTAATTACCCTATTTACTTTTAACCGTGGTAAATAAAAGTAAAAGGTTACTATTCACCAAAAATTATTTTCATCTCATTGAACCACATTTCACTTCTTGATATTAACCGTGTCTCTCGGATTTTTGAGATTCCATTTACAGAAGCGGTAAAATTATGTTTTATGAAAAAATCAGTTTTTTTTAACTACCACTTAGTTGTTTCACTATTCATCAAAAATTGATGTTTTTCAGAACAATGCCAAAATTTCATCCTAAGCTATAATTGATATTCTGAATTCACGAATGATGTCTATTTTACAAAATTCCAAACATATAAGTTGCATTAATTAATTTTATAATTAATTCCTGCTGTCACAACAAATAGCGTGTTTTTAAGAAACAATATATACCAAAAGATTGACAATTGTTTAGGTCCAATTTCAAAGTGAAATTAATTCTAATGAACACAATTGGATAAAATGGTAAAAATATATTATAATTATACTTTAAAACCACTAAATAATATAATTTATCACTATAAATTATTTTGATTAAAAAAGTTGTTTTTAAGTATTTTTCACTATTCATAAAAATTGGATGTTCTCAGAAAAATACCAAAAATTCATCTTAGGATAATTTCGGTATATCGAAACCAAAAATGAAGTCCATTTTGAAATATAAAATATGTATAATTTCAAAAATTAGGTATTACTATTCATAATGGCTAGTTTGATTGGTTGTGGTATGTTAGAATCTCGAAGTTGCGTACAATGCACACCGTTGCATTATTCGAAGGGAAATGTACTATGGAAGCTTGGGGTGTTACACTAGGACTAAGGTGAAGGTTATCAGAAAAGTTAGAAAAGGAAGATTTAGTACTCCCCTATCCTGCCGGGGAGTGGGTCCTCTATCCTTGGAGTCAAAACTACCCTATTGGAATACAGTATGGGTCCTCTTTATATAATGTATATAAAGTCAATAATCCACTAACATGTATGGAGTGGGTCCTTTATTATAGGAGATAGTACAACCCTGCAATTCTAGGGTGTGCGTCCTCCTTGCACAGTGTTACGATAGAGTCGGTACTCCATTACAATTCCATAGAGCAGGTCCTCTAGTATGGGGTTGGTATTCCCCGAATGTACTAGGTTGTGAGTCCCCCATAGAGAACAGACTTACAGAATCAGTACTCCCATATTTCACCTGGGTGCGAGTCCTCTATTCAATTAGTGGTACTCCCCTACCATGTATGGTGAGGTCTATTGAAATAAAAAGTATTACTCCACTACAAATACAGTGTGTTGGTCCTTCATGAGTAATACTCCCCTACCGTACCGAGGTGTTGGACCTCTAGTCACTAACTAGTAATCCAATATTATGTAGGGTGTGGGTCCTCGATTGGATATAGAGATCACTCAGCTATCGTGCATAGTAATGAGGAGCAGGCCATTGCAATTGATGAAATTGATACCTAGATATGAGTTAGTGCTCATTCGGCAGACTGAGTCATTGGACACTCATTACTAGAGTGACAGAGGTATCACATGTTAGTGTAGAGAAGCGTTCCCTCAATTGGAATCAGTGATGAGGAATGGGACTTTTCACTTTTGTTTAATTAGTCTGGAATAGGGAGTGTGGATGTGATGACTAAACCTCTGATGTCGATTACTCTAGTCAGACCTAGTAGAATGTTCCTAATGAAGCACGTTCTTTTAGACATACCATTCATAAGGGAAGGATTGTTCCTAATGGAGTGTATCTCTCAAACAGATTCCATCAAGGAGGAATGAGCCCATAGAGTGTGATATCCGTGATTGTGTTTCATTACTTGATTCTATGTTGAGAGTCTTTAGGTACAATTTGTGGCTGGGACCACATGTTTTCTTAGTGGATGAAGAGTTTATATCTGGATTTTCATTGTATATTTATTGGAATAAAATTGAGTAGTTCTAATTTTGCATTACATTGTGGGTTTTATCTTATGATTTTCCATTGTTGTTTCAGGTTCCCCTAGTGAGTATTGTATTTATCACGCCTGCATGGGAATTCCCCACATGTGTCGTGTCTGGTGCAGATGACGGACCCTTTGATGAATTACAAGGAGGACTAGGGCCTGGTGGTGTTCAGTGATATAAGACAGAAGAGGTGAACTTTTATAGCATAATGTCACTACCCTTCATCTACCCTTCAGGTAGGATTCCCAATAGACGGGCTTCGGGGAAATGATGTTTTTCATTTGTTCTATTATTCTTTTGGGGGGCTTGTATACTGGCCCAGGTTGTGACCCTATAATTGTTTTTCATTGTAATCTAGTAGTGTTTACATAGTGGATTAAATGAAATGTTTTACCATTAAAAACTTTTCTAATGGGGTTTTGTTTTGTGTGTGTGTATGTTTACAAGTACTCAAGAAAATTCATTCCACATGTGGAATAATTCCTTCGGCACTAGTCGCCAGCCCCATGCCTTTTGGAGGTGGGCTTAGGGTAGTCTCGACATGGACACCGGGGGATGGGTATTGACAATATTATCCCCTTGTCGATGATTATTTTTCCTTACAACACTAACTTCATCTGATATTTTGAGTGTTATATATCAAAAACATAACTATGTATGATTACAGGCATTTGAGAGTGGATATGGGTTTAGAATTATCTTCGAAAAGAGTGTTTGGAGTAATTTTCCAACATAAATGAGTGTGGTAATTTATAATTGATGGGAGTGGTATTGTTTGTTAACATATTTATTAAAATACAATATATAAGGTAAACCTTGAAATAGTGTTAATATTTCTATTAAAAACATATTTTATTTAAATTACGTGATTTAATGACATTAAACAAATTTATATTTCAAATTAATTAGTTTAAACCAAACAAGAGAATAGAAAAATGGGAAAATAATATTTAAATGTCATACTATATATTTTAGACTATGAAAATCACTTTTATGATTTTAAGTGATTTTTATTGCTTCTTGATGAATAATTTACCAAAAACATTCTTTGAGACTCATGTTTTATAAATGATTTGGTCATTATTACATTCCAAAAAAATGCAATTTATGATACAGAGAGTAATGAAAACTATATATTTACTACCATCATGAAAAATTAAGTATTTAAGAAAAATAAAAAATATATCCCTTTAGAAATGTTGATGTTCTGATTTCAATGATGATATAACTTATAGAAAAAAATTCTAAATAAGAAAATTTTAATTTCTGAAATAAAAATTATTATTTTTCTAAAATATGTTAAAATATATTACATAAAAAATATAATTTTATTTTATTATAGTGTTTAAATAATAGTATTTATATTGGGGAATTATTATGATTATATTTAAATAAATTTCTCATGATAGGTATTATTCATTTTAGAAGTTATTATTTTTATATTGAATTAAAATTTCAATGGTCAGGTTACTATTCTCAATAGCCATTATACTATTAACAAAATTTATGTTACTATTACAATTGTCACATTACCACCTATAAATAACTCTTCATTCATTAATTAATAGTTCTCCAAAATTCCAATCATGTTTCTATATTTTAATTGACAATAATAATGATTAGTTTAAAACTATTTTGATTCCTTTCAATAGTGTTTTCATAATAGGGTTGATTTTAACTGATCGGGGTGAGACATGTATTCCAATTTTAGTATTTTTATTTAATTTTTGTTTTTTTGTTTTTTATATTATGAACATGAATTGGTTTACGCATTTAATGATCTGATGATTTTCATTAATGAGTTAATGTGTTTTATTTTTCTCTATGTGTTTATATATACTATAATATAATACACATTGGATTAGAAAAAAATTACAATACCAAAATTTAGGGTCATTACATTGAATTTAGAAGGATAATGAAAAATTTGGAATGCTTGGATGTAGAACTATCTCAACTACACCAACAAGAGACATCAAAAATTCAAAGTCAAATACCCCATCGACGTAATTAAAATATTGTGACATTATAAAGTTATCTTATTCTTCATCCTACAAAATATTGATGTATATAGAAATCGTAACATGGCTTGATATTACCTCTATAATAGGATTTGGTAGTAATTTCATGTCAAATTTTGAATAGAGGCATTGAGAGTCATTAAAACGTATTATTTTATTTTTAATAGTTTTTAGAGATGTTGTATTATTATTTATGGATAATGATCCACTATATTGTTTTTGTGGATGCATATTTTACTAGAGACATGGATTATTAGAATATAAAAACATATTTTTTGAGTGATTTCAAATGGTTAAAAATTAATCGGATGTATACACTACAAAATAAAGTTACCCTATTTGAAACAAAATATTATCATTTTGTATTACAAATGCGTATGGGGGTTTTATGTTTTATGGGATAATTTGAGGATCATTGGAATGAATTAATGGGAGTAATGTTGTTCTATGCTATTTATAGGTGCATTCACCTTTCTATGATTTATATATTTCATATAATAAAAAAAATACGTTAAACTACTTTTCATTTGAATTAATAAAGAAAATATAATATTGTAACATGGAATGGTATATGTATTGTAAAATCATAAGCCAAGGTTTTTAATTGTGCTATTACATGAATTATCGGGGTTGTATTATTCCTCACTTAGACTTGGTTGAATGGACGGAGATGGAAAACACAACATGCATTAAATGGAGGTGAACTATGATGAATAATGAAGATGTTCCAAATCATTGATGTAGTCTTCAAGTGTGAGGTTTCGTGGTTTTGGGTATCCTCTATAGTATTTCTTGAATGAGGTATTTCATTGTTATGTTTATATAAGAGGTTTCAGTCATCATAATTTGTGATAGCAGTCCAGATAATTTCAATTATTTTGATGTTATTAAGAATGTACACAAGGAAAATTACAATTCATGATATAAACACATGTTCAGCAGCTATAGATGTTTAATAAGAATATATAAATGTGTATCAAATGTTTCCTCTATCAAGTTATGTAAAATGGTGATTTTTGGTGTAGTGGAATTGATATATTGGGTTATTAACTCTATAAATATCGGGTGGAACCAACTAACAGTCATATAGAAAAGAAAATATGAAATTACAATATTTATGTTATGTATTATGTTGTGAGAGTCGATAGTTATGTAATATATTTTATAATCATTAATCATGTTTATTAAATATAGTTTCCATAGACATGAGTTATTATTATAAACCAATAATTTCTTATGTGTGCTTATATTATTCACATTTTTATGGAATTGTGTGTGTGTGTGAATTGTTATGGTGATTATGTTGGGGTTGAAATTTTTTCAAGAACACAATGTCAAGGTGATATAGAAGTATTTGTAATTAATGAATTCATAAGAATGTTTAATTGAATTTCTGGTGAGATTTTTCTTCAAAGGGAAGGATCAATTCCCAACAGTTAACACCCTCATAATTAATTAAAAAGAACATCAATGAATAATAATTCCATAAAAATATTTTTCTGAATGTTTTTAAAAAATAATTTATTTAAAACATTATAAATTAAATACCATGATATAACAAAATGATGAATATTTAGATGTATATCAACATGAAAAAAATATATTTGAATATTTGGTAGATCCATATATGTGATAGAATAAGGAATAAATGAACAATGAAGTCATATGAAAAAATGACCCCTCTGAAATTCATGACATCACATTAATATATATTTAAAAAATAGTGTTTAATATTATAACATAGTTACCTTCCCCATATTTGGATCCCAACTAATAACGTTTAATTGAAAATAGGGATTCAATCATAGGGTATGAGAATAAAAATTCCATAGGAAACCAGAAATGGGTAATTAAAATATATTCAATAATAAAAATTTAAGTGAATGAAATTCCAGTAAATAAATTAGAAATCTAGCTTGCACACATGCTGATTCATCATGTGCTAACCAAGATATCATAAAACATACCACATTTTATGTGATCAATGAAGAAGGATTTTAGCCCATAATAGGAATCTATAAATGATATAATAGGAAGTGTTTATATAATGAAATTACATTGCATACAAAATACATCACAGGGATGATATTTTATGGAATGATATTTTCATATGGATGTGTGTTGAATTAAGTATTCACCATTTGATGTTTTCTATAGAGGGGATAACACAACCAAACATCCATTAAAGCCTATCAAAAACCCTGCTTGTTATTATGATACATAGTTTAAGTCACACAAATCCTAGGAATCACATGTAGTTTTTTTGTAGATTGTATAATTTATCCAATACCTAATTGAAATAAAACGTTCATATCCTATTGAGAATAACCCCATGAATAATAATAGAATAAACCAACTAAAGATATATGGGTAGGTCAAACAAATGAAACAATATCCATAATACCCCCTGCATATGGTCAAATCCATTATTCATAACCTACAAGGTAAATTTGGATCATTATGAAAATAAATTATTAGAACACATAGGAACTCATATGCTGAACATCCCATACCATTTCATTTAATCAACATAACCTTTTTAGAAATTTATATGTAAAACAATTTAGAGTTAAATCACAGAGAGACCTCACAAAATTCTATAGTGCTAAATGAATACAAGAACCTAAAAACACCTCTAAATATTGTATACAAATATGGGAATAATAAAACAAAGTATAAAATAACATCATGGCATCTCATGATGTCAAGATATAGATACCCATAATTTACATACCTATACAATACATTATAATAGATAAATATTATTTACATAACAACATGATCCGTGCCAGAATAAAATTGGCCTTTTTCCTTTGGAAACATGGATACATAAACTACTAATAAATAGATTAATCACATCATATCAAACTAATCTCATCATAACTAGCACTATATAATGACATAAAATACATAATACCTTTCCTTGTAATATAGTAACAAGAAATGTTTGAAAGGGAGAAAAAAATGATCAGTTAGGATAAAAAAGGGTGATATCAACATAACAATTTTATAATGGTTTGGTAACATTAGAATGATATTTTAAAACTATGTCGAAGATGTTATAGATAATAAAATTCAGTCATGGAATAAATTACAAAAGTTATATAGAAATTAATCATAAATTATCAAATAACAAAATCCATGATAGAATAATATTTTAATAATACATAGATTTGTGGAAAACATATTAGAATATAAAATCTTATGTGAATGAATCCACCAAGACATTCATAACATACTACAGTTGGGATATCCACCCTAGTACCTTCTTAGACATTGGTATATACATTCATGTCCTTATTTTGGTCTTGGGATATGTTTTAATGTACCATATGAGAACATTGATCATTAACTACTACCTAGTACATTGGAGGGATATATAATTTTTCTCCCGCACATCACTTAATGAAAATAAAATTGATGAGTCAAAAAATATCAATAAAATTTACACATGTCAGAACCTATTAAAATATGTGTGTTTTAAATGAATTTCATTGTATCTTATCCAATGGAAATTAAATTGGTTTCTTAATCATTTCATAATATCATTAAATTATACCTTATAGAAAATTATTGGGTTTCATAAACATATTTTCATAATAAATATATACCATGTATAGAAATAATAAGTATTGTATCATTGTAACATATCCCTTGTAAGGCTTATGTAACAGTAAAACAATTTAACAAATATAGAAAATTATTTTGAAATATCACATGGATCGTTTCTTTAGAAAAGTAATTTTTTTTCTTTGAAATCAATTATTTACAATATATAAATTCATTAAATAGTAAATAATGAACTTAATTACAAAATAGATATTTAAACATATATGTTTGTTTTAAATCATTGAGTGGTAATAGTTGTGGGAAATCCATTCACTCTGTATATATCAAAAAGAATATTCTAGTCATGTTTTCCAATAAAAATATAATGAACATCATTCACAACATCAACTGAAGATAAATTTTAATTCGCTTTTTAAAAGTTCAATTATTAATAATAAGAAATTTAAATAATCAACGATTAATACTGAAAAAACTAAATTGTTTGATGATAAAATAGACATTAAAGAACAACGAATAAATTCCAAATATATAAAGAATTTCAATTTACCTTAAAAACATATTATAGAATTTGGAGAAAATAAAGAGAGAAAAATGAAAAGGAAAAAAATTAATTTACCATTATAACCTAAGATACCAAAATTCATGTACTAACTAAAACCACATGGGTCCAACAAGAAGTCTGATGTATGGGCTTCCATAACCGTAAGACCCTCTATTACTGGTTATGCATTATATACAAGTGATATAATGTAATACTGTATGGGGAGGAAAATTCATAGTCTACCTTTACAAATGCACACAACCATCTCCATTACATAATGTAGAGGTCAACTTATTAAAGATGGTAATTTCTAGAGAAAATAGTGGCTGATATACCTCTAGGAAATACATCAGAGTACCATGAAATACCACCCAAGTGTATAGGATAAAAATTCATGACCATCCATAAATGAATTCTCAAATTGATAACCAGTCGAATAAAAAATATCTAAGAGAGGCATAATCCTTATATTCAAGCCATGTCCACATTACATGATCAATGCACCCATGTGTACATTAACATTAACAATCATCTTCTTATGAATAGGAAAGAATGTGAAAATCTTATGTTGGGGTTTGTACGAACAATCTCTATAAATTGCACATTAAATGGAAGATAAGACGTAGATTGATATAACAAAATATAAAATCAAACCACTATTATGGGGAAAGAAAACCCAACAATATATATCTTTATAATGAATCAAAGGTGGGAAATAAATTTTATCTCTATATAAAATCCCATTCCATGAATATGGGTCTTACTACAGCTCCAAGGGTCCATCATCGAAGTCCAACATCTCATGTGTTTAGCGGAGAAGGTTATGTAGAGTACTTGTACCTCATAACTACTCCAAATCTCTTAGGGGAACAATCTCTAAAAAAAGATTTATACTATAAAATTATCGAGGGATTATAATCAATAAATATATGTCCCATAAACTATAATTAATGTGGTATGACACTCAGTAGATAGACATATAAACTGCATCGTAGTGAATTAGTGGGTTCCACTCGGTAGACAGATAAAGGACACATAACCTATTCTATTATTGGTTGATTACTCTGACCTCTCTTTGGAGATCCAATTTGATCATTGATACCAATTCAGAATCATTTTAAGATTATTTAGAATCCCAAAACCTTATATCATATCTCAAAATACACTATGAATGTTATCAATATATTCTTTAAGAAAAGTAATCAAGATAAGAAACTTGTAATCCAACATCTAAGTCCAAATGAAAAAGATATTCAATGTGGATGTCTTTGAAAAAAGTAAACAACATTTTCATTGGTTCACGTATTGTGTGTGCACTCACCATTACACCTAGATATACCATAGTATACTCATGTTTTTCCTATTAATTATGGACAAGACAACTTCAAAGGAAACAACATTTTGTTTCTCGATCATCAGAGGCTTGCATGTGTCCTCCTTATCAATCCTACGAAATTTGGGATATGTCTGTGTTTGCATGGAGTATATGTAATATCATTCCAAATGGGGTTCTTTCCAGGTGTAGTTGACCCAAAACAAAACCTCCAAGGGGATTTCACATAGTGGGTGGACCCATACAAATAGTTTGTGATACTTATCTTCCCTGAAACAATAACACCGTAGCTTGGGAGAAGTACGCGAAATTGTTTCCCTGACCACACACATCATATTCACCTTATTCATCGAAACATATAATTATTAACATGAATCCCAAATCCACTATTTCATAACCTATTTCACCATTTGACAACTCTAAATCATCTGATGTCAAGGGTTATGATGTCATTTATCGAACTCCGGTCTCAGGGGCTCTGAAATATGAAATATTTTGGTTCATAGATGACATGTTTCATCTTTCTTGGATGAAGAGTGAATACTCATCCTCAATCCATATTTAGATCACCCACCTCCATTAATTCATCTATATCCATCCACAAAATAACCATCATGTATGTCCTTCTCACAACATCCATTAATCTAGTGGGTTTGATCAGGCCTGAACCTACCCCAGAAATGTCAAACACTAACCCGATGAGCCAATGATCGAGACCATAATGAAATAGTTTTTGGAACACATAAGAATGAATTCAATACATCATTGGACTAGAATTCATAATCTATGATAACATAAATTTGATATCAATGGTTCTTTCAAGGATTAGAAATAAAAATATATTTTCTAAAAAATACTTTTATTTGTATGGATATTGATAATAACTAATAAACAAATTTCATTTTTAGAGATATAAATATCATTTGTAATTATT
The DNA here is from genome assembly GCA_963277665.1 of Viscum album. Taxonomy (NCBI): domain Eukaryota; kingdom Viridiplantae; phylum Streptophyta; class Magnoliopsida; order Santalales; family Viscaceae; genus Viscum; species Viscum album. The sequence continues at coordinate 781,209,876 of OY728158.1, forward strand.
TTTATCAAAATGAAATAAATTGAAAATTATAAGTCCTCATCCTTTTTTGATCGGTATTTGGTAAAGAATTTTTTCACCAATGATGAGGTAGTCATGCTGTATTCACTTCCTCTTGATAAGATCATTGTTCGTATTCTTATCTCTATCCTATAATGAAGAACATCAAAGGCTCCTCTCAAATTTACCTTGGATATGAGGATAACCAAGGAGAATTTCAGTAAAATATAATTAAATAGGAATGTTTTGTTTTGGGTAGTAAATTATTTTACTAAATTAATTAATGAAATATTCCACTTAGTGTACATGCCAAGAGCATCTACATCCAGATGTTCGATGCCGATATATTTTAGGTTGTGGCTAGGTTATACCTTCTATTCATGATTCAATCACAGTATCATATACTAATATACTGCTCGATTTGGGATTTATTTCAATTTTATAGAAAAAAATGCATGGATGATTTTTATATATTTAATATTTGAATAATACATATTATAGGACCAATGGGCTATAGGATATAATGTTGTCTCAGTTCCTAGATTTGAAATTATTCATTAATACATTTAAATGTACAATATGTAAACAAAAAAATCATTTTATTCTCTCACGCTTCATGTATTTTCACCTTGTAAAGAACATGGTTACAAATGATGGAGATACCGTGCTTGCATCTGTTTCCCCATCTATTGGGATCTCTAATGAGTAGTTTTTATTCAACAATAGAATAACCTTCATAATGGGTTATCCTAAAAATATCAACTCTTAACAATAATAATTTACCATTTGGTTCAATTTTTATGTGTATCCATCATAAATAACTAGATAACCATTATAAATAATATGTGTTGGATCATCCATATAACTCCATAACAGTGACATATAGAAGACGTGATGCACCCACTAAAGCTATTGACGTAAGACTAGTTGGTAAGAAAACTCATCAACCCTCTAAAAGATAATTAAATTCCCAATGAACCTTAGGGGTATATTTTCTCCCCATTAATACCTCACCCACAATAATAGAATATCATGATAACGTGTTCTCCATACTCAAACACGAAGTGAATAAAAATTGTTTTATTCCAATCATTGATTGATAACTATAATAGTAATTGAATAATAACAATGGCATGTGATCCTACAAACTCTGACTGAAGTACAACACATAAGGCCACATCAAGTCCCTTAACAATAGTATAATGTCATTGATATTCCCATCCTTTCATTGGTGGATCTTAGCACTCTTCCTCACATATTTCAATAATTCTTTCTACAGTTCTCTGTAGGAAAATTACATAAACCACACATCATGTATAGAGAAAATTTTCAAGGGTTCCCTATGATGTTAGATGGTATATCTTACATTCAACTACCCCAAAATCTCTACAAAAATCTACTATTTGATTACAATAAAGTTCACATAATTTGTAAGTCATTCAAAAATCACCCATATGACACCATGTCATATAACTATCCGTGGAATTCATATAAAAACACTATCAAAATTTCTTCTTATGTACACTTTGGAACCCAAATAGGATTCATCAAACATGACAGATCTGGTGGTCATCATTTACATCCTGAAAATTGATACATCGAGAAACAAAACCTGCAATATTCCACTACATAATAATCCCCCCAAAAATGGTAATTATATATAATTTTAATAGTAGGATGTAAAACCAATAGGGAATTATAACTCACTCATAAACTAATATCAAATAATTAATAGAACCACAATCCTATCCATGAAAAAGAAGATGTTATCCCCATATTCAATTAATCCATCTGGTGAATAACAAAGTGATATCTAAGAGGTCAAATGGGCATCATTATTTCCCTTGGGTATAATAAATATAAAATTAACAAAATTCGTATCAATGATACATAGTTAATTAAAATAGATATTGTGGAAATATTGAGATTGATTCTATAGGGAATGTGAATTTAGTTTAACTATGTTATTAGATAAACTTTTTTTATTTAATTTATTTGTAAAATCAGGGTGATTATGAGATTATTTTTTTAATATGAATAAATAATAATAAAAATGAAATAAATGTACTATTTGGAAAAATTGTATTTGAATGTTGTTTCGGTGATTTATAGATTTATGGTTCCTGTGAAATCGGATTTTATAAAATAAATTAAAAAATCCATGTTTGGCATTGAATTAATGACAAGGTTGGTTCAATGTTCATTGAATCTCATCCTCAATGCATCAATTCTATCTTTTTTATTGGAGTAATTTTTGCTATTTCCAAATCGAGTATTTCATGGTTTCAAATTTAAAAATAGATTCCTTGAATGTGGATATTATTATGACTCAATTAAGGGAAATTAGTTTTACAATTATAACATTCCATCTCCAATAATATTCTTAATGTTCATAAGAAAATTAAAAATAATATGGTTCAGAATTATAATATCAAATTTCAACAAATAAAATACATGAATATAAAATATGAAAAAGATCAAAGAAAACTATCCCTGTAAAGCTACATAACCATAACATAATGAGGTTATTACCCCTTCACCATAGTGATCAGTGGTGCGGATGGATAAAGATAGAAAATGAAATAATAAATTAATGATAAATATGAAACTGGTGGGGACCATGAATATAATATCTTCTCTCTTCATGATTTTGGTCCTTGGGATCCCCATTTGAATGTATCATGGGCCTTTATTTATCGGTATATATCATTACATGGGTTAGTTTCTAGGTCACAAATAATCGTTGATGTCATCCTGTTGTATGTATTCAAGACTAGAGTAATAATTCGAAATCTATAAAAACACAAAATACTTGAATCATTCATATATTTTTTTAAATATGTGTTCATGATTTTAATATTTTAAATGGCATGTAATATAATACCCTGATGGCTTCTCTAGATCAGCTTCTGGCTCGATTCTCTCATGAAATGAATGAATCTCATGATGTTTAATGTCACAAGTCATGAATTTTTAGTTCACTTCTAGAATGGGTGTTTCTTATGTTGATAATATCTTCATGTGAATTAATCTCACAACATAAAATGTTCTTAACCAACTTTTATAGACTACTCGAGATCCATGATATTTTTTCCTCCATTTTCATAAATCTGGGTCGCACCACCTTATCGTGCATCAAGACATAAACTATTTTTTCCTTAAATTAATTATTTCGATTACATTACAATTAATTGGTTTTATCTATCCAATTATGATAGAACAAGTTAAGAAGTAAATTTTTTTGAAAGATTAATCATTTATTTATGGAAATTTGAAAATAAAAACACCATAAATTGTATTCAATAACTAAATGTATCAATATTTTGTCATGTATATCATTATAGTAAATGTATTCAAATTTGAATCACTAACTAGATGATGAATCGAAGGAGTCCCCACTATCAATGGAATACAATTAGAACCCCTCTACCCGAATAGTGTTATCTTTATGGATTGCAACTAGTTAGATGCATCCTCTACCAAGAGAGAACAATACATCATATTAAGGGAATATTCCATGAAATTTCCCTTCATGGATTATAAAATATCTCAATATTATGTTACTATTATAAATTACATGTTCTACTCTGTATCATGATTGGATATTATTCAATGAATATGTTTATAAGAATCTAGTGGTTTCACTAAAAAGTAAATTTATTTCCCATATGATAGTTCATCCACGTCATCACAGAGAAGACCGCAACTATCATCCATGGGTCATGATAACATATTTATTTTCAAGGGGTCTCAACTTCTTCAACCCAAATGTGATCAATCCCTGTTTCTGTATCAACAAAAAACTAAAATGAGAATTTGGGACATTGAATCAAACTATATGATCTACATCATCCTATGGTAGCCTAAACACATGGGCATTGGTCAAAATAATCATCAACCACTTGAATTCTCTATGACATTGATCTATATTTATTAATGGAATCCCTTTTATTTAAAGGATTTGAATGGGTCCACAACTATATAAAATTCAATATTGAACCACTTATAGTACATTAACAATCCTAGAAATCCCTGCACATTCAACTCACTCGTGGGGGGGTCAAGATATAATTGTATCGATCACCATGAGGTCAACAACTTGTCTATTCAAAAAAATTAAATGCCTTATAAATTTAACCTCATAGACCCAAAACTAGATCATTGACCGATAAACATAATTATTTTTCTCCCCGAGTATGTACAAGGGAATTCATAGATTCCCTATATTTTCTACCCATGACAAAAAGTTAACAATTATTTTTTCTATGAAGACTACGATAAATAATTCATAGTATAGATTGAATATATAGGTCAATAAGTCAATAAAAACATCATGGTCATTCATCACACCAATGGTATTAAATTAAATGCATTGTATTTTTTGAAACATATATATTCTATCATTATAATAGAAACCTCATGAACCCTCGGTAATTGATAGATTCATATATGATTAATCATAGAGAAGATACTAACACCTCTTAATTGGGTAGGTATGTAATGAATCGTAAAATTCTTTCTTTTCCTTTATGAATAACTAGTTTATGTAATGATAATATACAAAAAATTTAAAATATCATGACCTATTTTTTTCATGAACAAAATTTGGGCCACCGATGGGTAAACATAGGGTCTTATAAAACACTTCTCTCGAAGGACCTCTTACTGCACCATCAGATCCCAAAACTTTCTATGGGTATTTATATATATTTCATAACATATAGGTGTGTTCTAAGTGTTAATGTAAATGAATATGTTCATCTCCTTCCATGGAGGTAGTTTCCAAAAATACTCATGTAATGTGTATATAATTTCTTCTACTACCAAAAGTATCATGTTTCCAAAAGAGATCAATGTGTTAATCAATAAACTCACTAACTTATGTGTGATGGGTTTTATCCTAAATTATATTAGACCTATTCTCTCATCCATTATTTCTCTCTCAACTACAAAGGAGAAGATAGGAATATCCATCTATATAATCAAAACCCATAAGCAATGATAGTAAATCTATTCTCCAATAATAGAATTGTAATCGTTGGAAAATATTATTTCCTATGGTTTAATTCTAAAAACGATAAGTTCCCACAAAATTCATTCCCTTTCGAGCTAAATAATTCAAATAATTTATAAAATCGATATAGCTGAATCTCAAAAATATAGAACCTAGATCAAAGGATCATACGATAAGGTCTCAATTTAAAGATCAATATCTCACACATAGGATATAGAAATAAATTTGTGACTCATAACTATATATACATGTGAATGATAATTTTTATTGAAGATAAAAATCATACCATGTATCATCATGTATGTTGCTGGGACATAAGATTACATATCCTTAAACTACCCATGGCCCCAACTACTAAATCCTAAATCATAGAGTGGGACACCTAGTTGTTTTGGATAATGTAGATCAATGGGTCACCATCCTCATGTTAATCCTACATTGATATCTACACCTTCTCGACTAAAACACAACCTCCCTATGGTAACCCATCTAATGTATTGGAGAACCGAAATCATGGTGATGCCTCTATCGGGGTGGTCAATAATTACTTTTATGTACTCCTATTCATGTCATCTCAATAAATCACTATTCATATGAATGTAAACTTCACAAGAACATATTCACCTATCTCTGGGATGACCTCATCATATGTGTGTTTTATGATCCATATATCCATGTGACACGGACCAACAGTGAGGATTTATCCAATGGTAAGATATTATTGACTAGTCATAATTAGCTTCTGAAAGAGAATCATATCCATGATTATTATAGCCCAATATTGAAATATGGTGTCCGTTTGTGAGTATAATCTCCTTCACTAGTTCCTACTCTAGCATTCTAGCATAGGAGGCTATGCAAATGGGGACCAAACTTGCGTGGATGTATCTATAGATACCCAACTCAAACATTTAAGCCTATAAATAGCTATCTGAAACCATTTCAAGGGTTACCTTGTAAGGTCAATGTACCTTAATGAATAATTAGATACATCCATTCTACATTTTAGTTGATCTTGTAGCTCCTAGATTCAATCATTAAGTTAGATAAAAGGTTAATACTATTAATATAACAACTATAGTATATTGTTTAAGGAAAGTGGCATCTCATCATGATTATTCATGTATAAACTCTACTACTTCCCCATTTTCCATGTAAAAGTATGTATTCTAGTGATACCATTACATTAGGTGATGTATGTATATGCCTAAATACTCTGATCATCAATTCAAGGAAATCCTCTACTGCCTAGGGATCTAGCACCCTAAAAAACATCAGTCGCATCTTGAGATGGACCTCATTGAGAATTCTAAACAAGTACACATCATTAGACTACCCCTTTGATACTCACTACCTCCCAACATGAAGGGGTTAAACAATATGACTACCATGAGGAAGATGCATTTAATATTCCCCCTGAATTGAGTAACCTTCCCTCATGACATATTTAGCACAATCCAAACTCTAAAATTTGAATAGATATTTCCCTAAAAAAATCTAGAATGTATTCAAGACAAATCACTATTATATGAGAATATATATATGGGTATATGAATAATGAAGTATAGTAAATGGAATCTATCGAATATGATTCATTTATCATAGTTCCCTACAACCAATTTCGTGATATGCTTTGTCAACATGCAGGTAGTAAGAGTCATGTTTTATGGATTCATCAGATATCACACCATCATCGGGTAGTAGGGTCTAAAATAAAAACATTATAATATAATACATTATTCCCCTAGGTAAAAAAATCATAATGTGGGTAAAAACCAAAATATTTCACAAGGATTAAACTTATCTAACACCAATATATAATGACCAAATCCTCAAAATCCATCCTAGAATGATAATACCTTTCTAGACACAAATGAATCACACCTCTAACGATCTATTGGATGATGAAATTAATGGAGAAGTTATAATAAAATAAGGATTTCTATTCATAGTGTGACAATATGTACACAACAACCAACCTTAGTGATATTTTATGAAGATGTATTAATAATGAAAGTAAGATCTAAAATGAAAAATGCATTCAATATTTTGATGAAATACATCAGAGTACCAGATAATACCTACAATGTGTATATATAAAAAATACACACCTAAAAAGAAACAATATCCCAATATAAAAAATACTGTAATAGAAAATAGTAGATAGTTCATGGATCCTAATTTCCACGCCCTGACTATAAAACATGGTCAATTAACCAAATTATACTTAATCTCCAACAATGTTACCATTGATCTGGTTATCATCTGTATATGGCACGACATGTATGAGAAAATACAATAGAGGGTTGTGTATGTACATACCCATTTGGATTATCTGAAAATCGAAAGCTAATAAATATATAGAATGGAATGACATCTCCACCTACTATAAGAGGAACATGAAATTCAATAATATATATATTCTCATAAAGAAACCATGATGAGAGAGAAAAGTGATATATATCCCACAGTCAAGACTTAGATGATGAGTATTCGTGTAGCTAAAAAGGTATATCGTTGATTCCTAACAACTCATGTGCCTTCATGAAAATGTAATGTCTAGGACTCACACCTACACATTGCTCTATAGCATTAGGTGGCACAATATAAAATAGTGGACATTCCCCTATGTAAGATAGTGAATTACAATCTATAAAAGGATGGGCCATACTTTAAAATCATAGGGGTATTATAATCATTATATAGATAATGTAATAATTACTTAATACATTTGGGGGGCAGGGGTTCTCTCATTATATGGATAGGGGACCAGGGACTTAGTGAATCTTTAGGGTTGCAACCCCAACCTCTCTTTGATGATCCTAAATGATGATTAACACTGATTTAGTGCTGTATAAGAATAATCACAATCTCGTAACCTCATTGTGTACATGAAAATCATATATCAGGTTCATTATCGTGTTCTAATTGTCAAAAAATATTACATATACTTCTAATATTCCAAAATCGGAGTCTAGAAGCAGAAGATATATATGGTGGAAATAGGAATGGAAATTATATAACATGTAATAGGGGTCTGAAAACATGTTACCTAACCTAGGATCTTATTTATGTCTGTGTCATCCGATGAATTGCATAGACATATTTCATTGCACAGTTTTTAAGTGTACTACATAGTGTGTCTCATCCACTTATGGATTACTCTTGTTTCCCTTTGAATGCAAATGTAATTTGGTTTGTGCAAGTGTATTCATAGAGTATATGACATTTACTCCCACAAGTGGTCTTTGACATGTGATGTCGTAACATGGATAATATACCTCACTATTGTAACATAATGTTTTGAATTAGCCACATATCATGTGATAAATATCTTTCATGAAACCATGTCATTGCAACCCATAAGAGGACGAAATATTAGTTCATAGATTATATGTTGTGTAGTCTTAGTTTTCACAGAAACCAATAATTATTTACTTGGATTCTATATTGGCTATTTTCTCCACTTATTTTTCCCATTGATCACTAAAAATAAATCTATATCCTTGTTTATATCATCAGTCATTGATATATAGACTACAACTTCTAGATACTACGAATTCACAGGTCTATAGGGAACCCATCACACCTCTCATAGAATAAGATCTAAGACATGTCCTCAGTCCATGTCTCCATAACATTCATCCATGAATCCATTCGGATCCTCCCACAAAATATCATCACGTATTCTTTTCTCATAACCTCCACACACTCTGGGGGGTCGATCACAATGAACCATACCATAGATAAGTTAAACAACAACTATGTGAGCCCAAAATGATGAAAAATGGGGAAAGAATTGTTAATTAAATTCATTCCATAGTAATACATGTTTCTAAGAAAATAATCACATAATAGGAATATCCTAGGTGATATAAAGGCATAGAAATAATAAATAAGTTTGAACGATTATATTATTAATGGAAAATTTGATGACTCAATTATAAAGACTCAAAGCTTCCAAATATATATCAATGCTCAATAATTTTATAACAATGGAATAAAAAACATATGATGTGTCCAACCTCAATTATGAGTTGATCATAGGGGAAGAATTTGTTATCCAGTGATGAGGACGACTTGTTATATTTGATGCCCCTCCATCAACCTCAATCAGATAGTTGTTGATCATCTAATCTCAAAACACAAATGATCATCACTAGAGTATAATATTAAATATTCTTGGAATATATGTATAACCCTATAGAATTTTGATAATATTCTATTTAAATATGAAATTATGTTATTGGGTGTTAAAATAATTAATTAATCATGTTAAAAAATTTACCCACTTATCATACCCACCAACTACCACATCATATGAAATACCAACACTGACTAACATTAGGTAATTCTTAGGGTAAATTGTGAAATTGAAAATCAGCCTTGTTATTTTATTTCTGATCATATAAACTATATTTTAGTAGTTAATTCTTTTTTCTGTATAACTACTTTCAAGGGATAATAATATTTTTTCTATTTTTATAATACCAATTTTAGGATAACTAGGCCATGGAATCTCTCACAATATTAGAACCTATATCTGATAATATTAAATAATATATTTACAAGTATTATAATTAAAAAATTAATTCATTATAAGTCATGAATTTTTTTTATTTATATATCTTAACTGTTCCTCTTCGGAAGAAAAATCATAAACAATGTTGATAAACAATGAAATTGTAATATAAAACCATTACAACATTGGTAATGTTTAAATCATATTCTCCATGTAAAAAATAAATTATTTTTTATATTAATAAAATATATTTCATTATTAAAATAATTATATTCTATCACAGTAAGTATAATAATAACAAAAAATAAATAGTTTTTGAAAACAACATGTGGCACAATGAAATAAATGTGAGAAAAAATATGCTCCCACTATGGTAATATTTAGAATTATAAGTTCCATGAATGTATTACATAAAATGAAACCTTTAATATCATGAAAATAATTATATCCAGTATATAACTTGTCAATGATTCATTATATACACCGTAAAATATAAATGAGTAGTGAATATGGACTATGTCTCCTAGAATAAAAATATACATTACAAATACCTTAACTCAAGTCATGAATTTTTTCATAAAAGTTTAAACATGATTAATAATAAATATATTATCATTATATTAATTTTAAAAAATTCCTATATATATCGCACCATATATTATTTTTTATGATCTTTTATTATATTTTTTTAACAATTACTTATAAAAATCATGTTTCTGGTAATAACGAAATAATTTTCCATGATTGTTTTGGATTGGTATTTTTTACTATTTATTTTTATGATGGATCCTTCATAACAAAAATTTAAACTATGATATAAAAAATAAATATATAAATTTTATCAGTAATAATAGTAATCCAACAAAATTAGGGATATAAAATGGATTACAATTTTCATTGTGATGGTTGGTTGTGTGTGTGTGTAATCATTGTATCCATATTATTATCAAATTGAGTGAAATAAATATAAATAATATTTAACCTTAGAAAAACATTTGTGTCATATATATAATATATATTCGTTAAATATATCCATATTTCCATCCATGTTAATATGAAATGAAATATGAATTATCTCACTTCATATAAGAGGAAGTCTAAACATATGCATAAACATGTTAATGTTTCTTAACAAAATGGTCTTTAATAAGGCAAATATGATATTCTAATTTTATATATTTAATTATTTTAGTAATTTCATATATATAAATTTTATCCATCATTATATCAACCTTTTCAAGTTGTTGATGTTAAATGGTTTGCATCAGTTCGTGAGGAGGTAGTCCCTTTTTCACCAGGTCGATAGATTCATTTCCCATATAATCAATGTGGAGATTGATATATGATATTACATTTAAATTATAAAAATTTATTAAATTTCATATTTTGATTTTATTATAACATAATAGTTTACCAAGATATTAAGGTGGATTAAGAAAAAATATCATCAAAACACTATGTTATGAATGATATTTATTCTTCTAACAATCTCTATAGGTTAGTAAAAAAAATATTAGGAGAATTTCTTAATAAAAGTATGGACTCTAGAATGTGTATATTGAATGCAGTAAACTATTTATTATTATATTGGATTTTCCATAATTCATTGGTTGTGTAAATATAATAGGATATGGGGTTCCCATTTATAATTGTGGGTAAGGGGACAAATAGATTTTTTTAAAAGAAAAATAATCACCTAAATTTTTCCCATCCCATAATGTTCGAAAATATCATATTTCCAAACCAAATAGATGAAATAATGTGTAAATATTTTCATACAATTTGGATTGAAAATATATTAAGATATTTTTAACCCATATCGTTTGAGTTGAACCACATGGTAAACACATATTAACATTAACATTGGTAATTAATTGTAACTTTTTTTTCTGTTCAACAAGAAAAAAACTATGTTCTCCATATAATAAAATAATAATAATTATAATGAAAATAGTGAACATAGTTCAATAAATTCAAATCATAAAATTGGTTAAATTTAATTAAATATTAAACCCATTGAAGCCACAAAACAATTCTAATTGAAAAGATTTAAGTATAGATATATTTATATAAATTTTTTCCAATGAATTAAATTGGATGAATAATAATATAATGGTACATATATTTCTTTTAAACCAATATTAAAAAATATAAATGATAATTACATTAAATGAAAAGGAGGAATCACAAAAAATCATTATATTCCACTATACATAAAGAAATTAATATTTTTATAAAATTTTCAATATTTCACTCTAAGATATATTTAACTTAATAGTTTAATAAATGAAATTTAATTTTATATATAATATTTATTAAAATTGAAAAATATTAATTTTATTATCGATTGATTAAATGAAATAAATTATTTAAAAAAAAAATTATTTTCAAATCAAATAACAATTTTATTACCATCATATTGTTAATTTTTTATTAAGGAAGGATGAAAAACAAAGGGAATAGAAATATATATCAAGCCATAGAAATAGGATTCTAAGGATTCCTAGAGTAGTGGAATCCATTAGAATTACCTCTAATCAGGTTAACCCCTTATGGTTTCATGCTATACACATTGTGAAAGAAAATGAGAACTGAACTATTCACCATAAGAGAAGAAATGTGGTCCGTAACATGATTTTTCTCACACAAAATCAATATGAATTTGATTTTGTAGCTAAGAATGCTACATAACATTCTAATAATAAAATATATTATATTGGTAATAGAACCAATTTCATTCAATGTGTTGTGAAGAATCATTGAGTCGGTTTCTACCACGGATATGATGATCCCCCTCTATTAGCACATGGTTATGCCTAAATGCAGTTCTAAATCTATTTCCCACTGTGAGGATTCATGCCCTAGGTGAGTTGAAAAGACCATGAATACTGATCAATTGTAGTAATGGACGACCCCTCCTCTACGCAAGACCCCCACAGTATAGCACATGTCAAAAGTAATTTTAAGACATCTTGGTTGGTGGGTTCCTGTATACCCGGTTGTGTCTGATAATAATACTACCAGGTTGAGCGACATAATAATGAACTAAATCATTTGGCGAGTGGGGGACTCACACTAGTTTCTTGTGAGACTAACCCTGATGAGAAGCAGGTTCATTGTTCTGAAAATGATGGATATACTTGAGCCTTGGAATCCCTCATGTCAAGGCTTGTTCCTGGACTACCATATTCACCTGCACACTGAATTAAGAATCATATCATGAGCCAGCTTCTACAGACCCTTCTCTCCTATGTTGTGGAAACACAGATCTCGGAAAGAGTGGTAACACATTATATGAATAATGATTCCAGTGAAACCTCCAATGTATCTTCATATTGCACATGGCCAGTCTCCATAAAAGAATAGGTGGCCCAAAATTTTCTCCTAGTTTTTGAAGCTTGGGCATCTTGAAACCGTCAGTATACCATATCACATGATATTATCTTCTAGATAGAGTACATGTTTCTTATCTTCATTGAGGGGAAATTGTATTTTGTGGGGTGTCTTTAGGATTTAGAGATTCGTTCTAGTTTTTTGTAGGATCTATCACAATCAATATATGTAGTAATTCTATAGTGGTGAAGGCCCCTGAAGATGAAATAGTTATGGTGAAACTATCAGGATCATATTTCATATAAATGTGTTTCAAAATATTGTTATGATCCTCATTTATAACTTCTAATATGAGTACCATATGTGAACTAGCATCCATGAAGTAATTGGAGGTGGTTGAGCAACCCATGAATACAATGGTATATCCAGCCAAATTCGAATTCTAATAGTTGATATTGACCATTCCATTAATCAATCGAGTGTATAGTTGAAGGGAATTGATGAGTGTAGATAACAATGACCGTAAAATGAATATTTTCCTTCCACCATAGACATATTTCTACTATCAGAGTTTTTCATGATCCAAACCCACAATGTATGTTGTTCCACGGCTTCTCATTCCATGTTTTCGTGCATGTAGAGATGTTTGTCTTCAAGGCTGTGGATGTTGATGCCACCTTTCCTAGAAGGTCTCTCCACCGTATTCCAGGAATCCCAGTGTCACATCCTTATAGAAAAAGGTTATCATATAAATCATACTTTAATATTATCAATGTTATTGATAAAAACTTTATAAACATTGATTCATAATAGAGCATCGATAGAGTTGGACAAGAGTTCATTGTTAACCAATTTTATTTGACCCCAAATGTTAGGTAGCGATTTATCATGTTGTGAATTAGATCCATGATCTTGGTGAAGAGTTAGTCATTGTCCCTAGATATGAATTATAATAGGATAGATAGAGGAACCATATATGTGTATGGTGATGTCCCATATTTTCATGTTGAGACTGAGTTAGGCCATATAAACCTGATTGGACAATCCTCTGTTAGAGATTTAAAACGTTCTATTGTTCTTTTTTATCACTTAGATGCTCAATTAATAGTAATCCTCCACCACCTTTACAATTAACCTAATCTATATTATAATATTATTAATGTAAATTAATGTTTCATCAATGAACATCTGTATATTATGTTTTGTTAAATCATGGTGATGCATGTAAGAGAATCAATCGAGGAAATTAAATCTATTTTTGAAAAAAAAAATTAAGAATTAATATGTTACATTATACAACTTTAAAACAAATTTCACTTATGAAATCTAGTTACTATAATACAAACATATAAGGATAATTCTACCTCATCATTTCCGTAGGATCACATGTCACTTCTTTTAGATTTTTGTTTCTCCAAAAAACATTTATTAACTGAGTGTTCATGATTCATAGAACATTATCTTTCAGATCCAAAATAATTATTTTTTGTTATAAAAAAATTTATCATGATAAAATTTAATGAAATATGATTCCATTAGATTTGAATGATTAGGTATTTAATTACTTAAGTGATATACATGAAACACAATGTTGAAATGAGATTTGATTAATAGAAGTTTAAAGCGATAATAGATCATCCTTACACGATGAAGAATATCGAAGGTAGAAATATAAATATTGATTATTTTAAAATTATCATTGAATATCAAAACTTTAATACTAATAAAATTCCAAATAAATAAATTCTCACTAACCTAAAAATCTAGAACACATCGGCGATTACCAACATAACAATGTTTTTCATCTATCTTTAAAACTATTGTGTTGTTGAATGGATCCATATCAATCCTATAAATACTTATCTATCATAGATCTCTATATATTTTATAACTATATTTATCCCAAAATGTTGTAGTTAGATTTTTACTTACCATAATGGTATTCATAGGTTCTATACAAATTCATTAATGAATGATATTTTATTATGAATACTATACTAGATGAAGGTATAGATCCAAACCACATTTTAACTCCGTAGAATAAGATATATGAATTTTTTTATGTATATTTATTATAATTTCCAAATTACCATAAATCATAGGATGATCCATAGAGTTGAAACTCGAGTCATCTTCTAGATACTAATAATGAATTCATCAGAACATTTAGGTAAACATTTTATCCTAATTTGATATTATAGGATGATGTAATACATGAATCCTTACCACTATATTATTGTATATAATGGAATTTTGTATATAATGTAGTCCTATATGATACAAACGATGTGTTAATAAATTGTATGATGATCAAATACAGCCTATATAATATTATTCCATTTAGATATTTTGGGTAGTCTGATAACTAAATCCATTGTGATGTTTTTTTATTTTAATTCTATTGTGTATAATAGTTAAGACATCCCCTTTTAATTTTTTATGTCATACATAATGTTATAAAATTACATGTATTGAGATATAAAATATATAATATATTTCTTTCCTCAACCCACCAAAAAGAATCTATTAAATTTCTATACATACATATACTTCTAGGATTAATAAAGGATAATGAACTATGACATTACACTAACAACCCCTTAGAATCATGTAGGGGAGGTGCAAATTCATGTTTCATGAATATTATAATTACATCATAATAATGGTTAAACATTGAAAAATTTTGAAAAAACAATTTAGTTATACATATTACCTTTTTTCATATTTACTCTTCCCTTGGCTTGATAGTGGGACACTCATTTGAGAGAGATTATTTTTCCATCATTCCATAATGATTTATAGGTCCATTTTTTTAAATAATTACATATCAAAACCATTGTGATACTCAATGGTTATTATCTAGAATTACCCTTTCAACATAAATAATTAACCACATTGTTTCCCAAGGGTGGTAATGTATTGATAATTCATAACATTTCATTAATTCTTACCATCTTATATTGTACATATTCAACTCATTATATGTGAATATATACTTTAATATTCTAAGATAATTATATATATCACAGCTTCATCCATATTTATAATGACACCATATTTTTTCTTAAAATTATACTACACATAACTATAAATTTTGTGTTGGGTAATATTTTTCATAGACAATCAATTTTCATAAGGCATAATAGATGACTGATAATTTTTCAATATAATTATTCCTAGTCCCTTGATTGATTAATAATTATTTATTAAAACACTTTCTCTACTATAGGGATATGTATTAATAATATCACTAACTATCCTTCTATTTAATTTCTTAAAATATTAACCACATTTGTCATTCAAAAGTACCTGGCCTCTTTCTGAGTTAACATAGTATGTGTGTTAGAAAGCTATAATTTTTTTACAAAAAGAATATATAATATTCATTAGAACAATGAAAAATATTAATAACTATCATTGTTTTTGAACTAGTATCAAATTAAATATCCTTTATCTCTAATGGATCTTCTTATATACCCTCTATTGGGATTATACGACCTAGAAATGAAGTAATTTATAGCTATAATTCACACTTGTTATCTTTTACAAAAAATATCCTATCTCAGTGTATTTAATAAAATTATCATGTGATATTCATACTCTTCCATTATATAATAATATATTTTAATAGTTCTTATAACGAATAAAAAAAATTGAGAAACGTAATATCTAAAGTGTCTATTTATATTAATATATCGGGATAATTAGTAACTCTAAATTAAATATCTCTATATTAATTGCGTCAATACCTTATAATGAATGTTTTCCTATGTATATTCTATTTCATAACACTCAATTAACAATATAAATAAAAAATTTCAATATTGGAAAAGTATTGACCTCTACATAATTGACAAAACATGTTATCAATAAAAGTTAGTGGAATGATTTCCTTAATTCTGATCATGTTCAGTTTCACATATTCAATGTAAATGCATAATGTTTCATTTTTATTCTCAAAAAAATAAAATAGTGAACCCCATGGTGAAGAATTTCTATGAATAAATCCCTTTTCATGATTCTCCTATAGATTACATCCTCAATTCCTCAACCTCAGTTTAGTCCATTATATAGGGAGTCATTGAAATAGTAATACCGTCGTGTAATAGTTTTACTAATAACTGACATCTAATTTAATTTGAAGACTTGGAAACTCATTTATAAATAAGAAATCAACTTAAAATTAATTATAATATCAGGAATGTCGTGTTTTTCACATCCCATATAAGATAGACATCCATTCTAGTAGAAATGAATTCATATTGAATAAATGTGATTTTTTAGATGTTTGTATTAATCATCACTAATATAGACCATCATAATATGGGTTATAATATTAATCATTAATTCCATTACTCCAAAATTCATGTGGAATTTATGTATTGAAATCTAATTTATGCCTAACAGAACATCAAATTCAACCAATGTGAGAATAAAAGTATTTTCATAAAAATAATTCTAAAACACTTCAACCATATAAGAATAATACGATTGTTATGTTGTATTTGTACTATTAAGGTTTTTCAATACAACTTCATGAACTAATAATTTTTGTATTATATATATACCCTTAAAAATTTTATAAGATATAAAAGAGTGGGTATATCTAGAATCAAATAAGAGATTAAAATTTCTACTGTATATGGCCATTATACCTTTCATTACTTCATTATCATTACCCTCAAAAAAATTAGTGATCAAATGATATTTCCTTTAGAATATCAGTAAAATAATTTGATGATGTTGATCATCATTATTATATATAGAATTTTAACACATCTATGATTAATTTTTTGTCTCCTTGAATTTGAAACACTAATGTGTTTGCGGCGGATTCTATAGATATATCTCTTTATTTGTATCATTGTCAAACCTTTTCCCATCATTTCGTAACATAAACACTTAATGAACATCCTTTACATACATAAAGTATTTAATCTTCACCTAAATATAATTTCCTCCATGTTTTCATCGAAAATTTCATCATGAAGGAAGTATCAGCTTCTTTTCTCCTTGAATTTTAGATCATCCCTTGAATTTCGTCAATATTTTCTTATCAAAATAATGTGATTTACGGGAAATAATAATCTTTACATCCAACTTGAAAGCACAATGAAATATTTATTCATAGCTACTGATGTATCTTAGGGATAAATTCCATAAGAGACCTGGTTTTATACCACCAATGAACCAATAAACCATAATTTTAGTTTGCATTATAATACCAGGTATGTACCTTGGATTTATTTTTAAATGTTTCATCATATTTAGCAACATTTTTATCATCAATCTATTTCTATTCCATGCTTTCAATCCCTATTTTTATAATATGAATACAAGGAGACTACTAAACAAAAAATATTCCTTCAATCTCATCCCACTCCATAGAGTCAATTTCATCATATTGCCTCATATTCATTATTAGATACCATATTTGATCTATTTTTCCTTCCATATGGGAGAAAATGAAAATTAATTTTTATACCCAAAAAACAAAGAAAATTGTAATATATATTTGTTATAGATCCATTATAGAACACCTAGTAGATCAACAGAACCACTAAAAATATGGATGTTTAATCATGTTGGTTTTAAGAGAAATTTTTTTCAATAAAATATAATTTTAATTTTAAACATGTTGTAATTTGTGAGATATATTTTTTGAAAAGAAATAAAATTTTAATTGTATCTAAAATAACATTTTTTTAATAGGGTGATAATCATTTTGATGTTAATCACATTCATCACTAACATGGATACCTTAGGTTTCATCAATTTACCAAAACCAACAATCATAATCAGCATCAATAAACATTTTGAAGAACTGCATACTCTTCAAAAATAAATTAAAATATTTCATAATTAATAAAATTATTTTCAATATAAAAAACCAAATGATTATTCAATTTCATTCATGTAAATTATTTAAATAAATTTTGATTTCCCATAAAGTGTTTTTTAATGTCAAAAATGCTTCCAATAGAAGTGTCAAACCATGTGTGCAGCATGTTCAGTAGTTGATCTCTAGTTTATTATTTATATAAATCCCAATGAACCATTTTTAGAGTTATTAGCCCTATGTATAAAATTTTTAGAGTAAAATCAACATGAAATAATAAATCATGGATGTAATTGTTTTAGTACCACTCAATATGACATTTACAAAATTTACAAGTCATTTTACATCACATTTACTTATTCATATAGTTTTAACTAAGTTATTTATATCCCAGTTTCCAAAGGTTATATAAACCATTCTCTAATACAAACTATAGAGTACTAGAATAATTACCATTTGTATATAATTGGAAATATTTAAAACACTATATAGGTAGATACACCTCATAGAAAATGCTATTTCCACAATCCCTAGTGGATACCCTTTCCTCAGTAATACCTTCAGTGGAGATCCATGTTTTACCCAATGACCACAAGTGAGATTCATAAAGTATTTGATTCCTTCCATTACTCAGATTCCAAATATCACAACCAACCCTTTTTATAAATATATATTAAATCTAAATAGGTTAATATACATTACATAAAATAATAATACATCCAATAACCATATTTTTCATTATTCATTATAAACATGGATTCATAAACTACTCAATTTTGGTAAACCACATAATCTACCACTATGTTCTTCATAAATATAACCCTCCATGGAATTTTTATTACAAATACCATTCTCTATATGATAGGAAAAAAAGCAGAAAAATTATGAGCATAATTATAGGTAAGTTTAAATAAGGGATATATTGACAAAACATGATCATAAGGTTATGGTAAAATGAGAATAAAATTCAAAAACATGCCTGAAATGTCCTTGATCATAAACATTTGTCATGGAAAAATTCATGGAATCTAAAACTTCATTAATAATTAATAAATTGATGAAAAAAATAAACGATAGCATAACATTGGTATAATTAATTGATTTGTAGCATTCACATATTCATTGAAAATATTATGTAAAATATATCAAAAAATACATTAAAAAATGTTATGCATGGGATAAAAACCACTATTCATGCTTCAGGATTGTGATAAACTCTCATATACTCTATTTTAGGATTGGAATTGAAACTCATGTAACCTTTTGTATCATGTAAAATTAACCAATCACTAATTAATCAGATATATATTAAATTATACACCCACCTATCACTTAAATAAAATCATACATTTGATAGCCAATAGATCATAACCCATTTATCATATCTAAAACCTTGAATTTAAATGGGTTTTATAAAATTTTTATCATATCATAACTTATGGAAAGTAATTATTTTTCATAAATATTTTATCATTTCAACATATAATAAATGATAAAATAGAACTATGTTTCCTAAAAATCAATATATTATAAAAAGATAACATATAATAAAGAATATTTATTGTATCATAAGATATTATCCCCATTTAATATTAATTAACCTAAAAGGTTGTCATCCTATATGAAAAGTGATTTTCAAAGATCAATTGGAACAAATATTCAGGAAAATACACTTTTTAAAATGAATTAACGTTTTAATATCTAAAAACATCCCAAATACTAAATAATATATTTTTATTTAAAATAAATATTGAATAATCTATTTTAATCTCTAAATAATTTAGTATCCATGATAGGAGTAAATATTAATCAAATCATACATGTTCAAATGAAAATTTCATTCTCACTTTTAGAAAAAATTCAATTGTTCTACATTAAAAAAATATTCCATTTTTTAAAACCCATATGTGGGTTAAAATGTCATTAGAAATCATTTAATAACAATAAAATTATATTTTAATAAAATTTAGAAAACATTTTCAACAATGAAAAATGATTTTGGTATAAAGAGATAAATAATTTTAGATTTCCTTAAAACATTAATTTGAAATAATGAATAAAGAAATTAGGTAAAACAATATAAAAAATCATTAAATAGCTATAGTATAATAAATTTCAATATTTTTTAGAGTTATATCATAATCATTCATTATCTGCAGCATAATCATATATAATATTTAAAAATAATGATATTGTAAGATAAATCCTTTAAAACATTAGTAAAGTTTTAATAATAACAATTGAGAATGAAAAAAATTATATGGATTTTTAAATACTATAATTTTCATGGGAATAATCATGAAATACATTAATGGGATTTATATGCAGCATAAAAAGTAATAAAATGTTGAATAGATCATGTCTACAAATGAAATAAACATGAGACCAAAATCATTAACTACTCGGGTAATCATTTGAATTATAAGAACCATGAAATTATAGAATCTACTGAAAATATAAATAAATTAAAAAATGTGTATTCATTATAGAACTTGTTGAATTGGAATTATATACACGATATATTTTAACTGAGTGGTGAATATAATAAATTTCTCCCTAAAATAAGAGTGATTATAGTTCCCATACCACATATATTGAATTTATTGATTAAAATTACATACACATTTATAATAAATATAGTCTCACTATTAATTAGTTAATAGAGAAAAACAATACATATCATAAAATATTTGATTTATTTATTTCCCTTTATTAAACATTTATTAGTAATTCCTTGTAAAAATCAAGTTTTAGCTAATAAATTGTCCATTTTCTTATATGTTTTGGCATATTATTTTCAGGCCTGTTATATTGATCAAGGTTCCATATTATAAAGACATTAACCATTATATAAACATAATATATAGTAAATTTATATACAATTATTTCTATCTAGAAAATTGTTAATATAGGAAACAAAATACATAGTTCCTTGATACTGTAAACCACATGTGTGCAAGAACGTTGTTTCTATTGTCCCAGGGGAGTGAACAAAGGAAATGTAAATAATATATCATATTTATAGAATAATTTATATTTCATATATATCATATAAAATCATTTAATATATTCTCATTACTATCCATATCAAAATAATATGAAAAAGAATTTGCATCACTTCGGGGAGGTGTAATCCAGAAATATGCAATAGATATATTATATATTTCATATAGATTTGATTGTAAGATGGTATATGTGGTATAATAATAGTATAAATATAATTATTTATAAATATCATAAAAATATATAGAAATTTATTCCATTATTTTATCCTCCCATGATAGGCGGTGATGTATAATGAATTATATTAGTTTATGAGACAGTGGTACACATAAGAAAAGATCCATTATTTTTTTATTTAATTAAATAAGTGGTTTATATTGTTTATTACATTAAAATAAAAAATATTTTTTTACTGTAGATAAAAAATTTATTATATCAGAATTGGTGATGAACTATTCATTGAGGCATAAGAGAAAATAAAATTCAAACGCACTATTACGAATGATATATCTTCTTCAAAAAGATGCATATGTTAGCACTAAACACTTTAATAGGTGATTTTAGTAAACAAATAAGTCTAACATGATGTATTTATTGAATTAATGAAGGTATTTTGGTAGGAAATTTAAAATCAATTTCAATATTTGTTTGTGATAATGATAGGAGACGGGGTTCCCATTTATCATTGTGGGTGAAGTCAAACTATGAATGATTGAAAATGAATCCTTATTCTCATATAATACACATGAAAGAAGGATAAAAAATGGAATAATCGTAACAAATATATGATATAATGTATATATATGGCCACTAAATAGTAATATGGATTTATTTCAGTTCATTTTATTCATTATCTTTTAAGATTAACACCCATTAAACTTGATTTGACCATAATAGTGGTAATTAATATTCACCAGTTTTACTAATAGTTATTTAAAAAGATTATATTGAACTTATTATATAATATAATAAAATTTAATTAAAATTTTGTAATTTATTTTCTAATTTAAATTCATATATTTGGAAGATTATAAATTAAAATTAATCCGTTAAATGTGGTGAAAAATATATTTACAAAAGAAACTGTTTTCACTAGTAAATTTTTTTTATATAATTTTTTACAATAAATATGTTTATAATGACATAATATGGATTAATAATAATATAATTCATCCAATTTTACATTTCAAAACATGTTAAAAATAAAATTATCTTTTAAATTACTTAAATGAAAATGTTCTATTTTTAAAAATTATTATTTTTCCTAATTCACTGAAAAATCAGTCTTTATTGGAAAATATAAAAAATTCATTGTAATAAAACTATTTCAAGAATATTTATAAAACTATGTTTATTTTTTCAAATAAATGTCGTAAAATATGAGAAATTTTTTTTTTCTCAAAATGATAGAATTTTTTAGGAAAATTTTTTTTGATAAAAAACACTCTACTAAAAATAAGTAATTTTTTATCTATATTTTTATTATATAGAACTGTTATATGTAATTGTAAAATGGTTTTTATTGCTATTAAAAAATAATTTTAATTATATCATTATAATATTAACATTTATGTAATAAAAATAAAACAATATTGCAATTTGTTAACACATAGTGTTGAGTGTAATAAAAGCTATTGAATGACATTAATATATTTCAAAAAAGGGTTATGTTATGAAATATGGGGGTTTTCATTAGTTATAATTAAGGAAGAAAAATCTAAAATAAAACACTTTTATTTTATTGTAAATGTTGTTTTGATATACCTTAATCCCCATTGGGAAATATAATTTGATTGTATGGTTATATCGAGATTGAGGGGGAATGAAAATGGATTTAAAGAAGTTTTAAATTTATATTGTAAAAGAACATTAATAAAATATATGAAGATCCAATGATATCTAATATACCTGTAATGAGTATCTTTTGAACCATTGACCACTATGATAAACCCCACATGGTATCTTGCGCTGCTTATGATGCTATTGGGACCTCGTAAAAGGAAATAGTTACCATATGCACCTGTACAAATTAACCGGTGAAATCTTGATATATTATTCATTATGATTACCCATATTACTCCACAACATAGTTCCTCTAATTCCTACCATTGTCACAAAACATCATATATCAACTATAAAAAATAAATTAAGTCCACAAATAGTATATAAAATGTACAATAAAAGATAGGGATTATTAAAATATCAATATATATAACCATGGCATTTTAATATCTATCTATTCATAGGATACAATATATAGATGATCTTAGACATTAGATAAATTATCACTACTAGAATTGCCGGTTAAACTTTTATTTGAATGAATGGTGGAGTTTCCTCATATCCTAGAGTAGTATATGCCTTGGAGCTCCTAATAGTACATAGTATTTATTCCCATTAATTTTTTTCGTCACAAATAAATAACACTAGTCACTCATTAATTCAATATAAAACCTAATTTATTAATTAAAATTATTCCTCACATATATATTTTTAATAATCGACTATTTCTTTTAGAAATAAAATCATATCGAGGGAGTGATTCTTATAATAAGAAATTTCAAATAATTTTTCATTACATTATCCTTTTAATTATTTATATATATATAACATTGTAACTCATAATAATATACCTCAATTTATTAGATAAAATATTATTAAATAAATTCTGAAAATATTTCATTATGTATTTATATAACACTCTCACATATATTAGCTATACTAATATATATATATATATATATATTAGTATATTCCTTTTCAAAAATAATTAAATCCAAATGGAGAAACCTGTATTGAAAAAGAAAAATAATTACATTTACTATGTACAGATTTTAAGTTAATGAACAAAATCCTTTTAACATAAGAAAGTACATGAGGATCAACGAATAATAATTTTACCACACTACCATACATCATGATTAGAAAAATAAAATTTCAATGGATTTATTTCCACCAAAAAGTGGGGAAGAGATAAATAAATTATCTTTTATAGCCCTATCACCAAAAATACCCATATAAAAAATATTGAATATAGAAAACTAGTAAATCATTTTCTATTTAGGTGGATAAAAAAGTGAAAGGACTATCGAAGAAGGTCTATGAATTTGTTTCAGAGAATATACACGAAATTATTTGACTACATTAATTGAAAATAAATGGTGCACATGATTCAGGGGATGGATTGAAAATGGTTTCATCATAATGGAATGCACATAAATCTTCTTGAATGAATTCTGTAAAATAAAACCCCCCTTCCAAATTATGGTTTTGATGGTTTTATTTTTCAATTATAAAACAATATTACATTTTAGGTGCATCACTTGTCTAATTATTAACCAATAAATTTTATGTTTCAAGATTATAAATTTATAGACTATATTTTAGGATTTAATTTGTCCTTGAAAAGAAATCAAAAAATTCAAGGCCAATACAAAACCTAAGTAAAATTTATAAAATGCATATAATTTTTTTTGATCTTTTCACTATAACCATGCACCCGGGAATATTCCTTCATGAAATAATATTTAAAAATAATAAATAAAATATGAATAAAAATAAAAATTATGTATATAAAAGTGGCACCATGGGTGTCACATGGGGCATAGAATATCTCATCCATTTAATTACATAGTCAATAAAGAAATAGTAAGACTCAATGAAAGGAGGTTACACCATGAAATCCATTAACATGGATTCCTATATGGTCAAACACACATCAACTACTATTTTATCCCATATATTTAATTTTACTTGTTAAAATATAAAAATAATTTTTTTTTTATTTTAGTCAATTTTTTTTATTTTTTATCTAACCATTTATTTTTAATTTATAGGTAAAATTTATCATAGTGTGTTTATTATTCAATTTGTTCCACACTTACTATAGTATGTATTTTTCAGTATATTATTCCTTCCCGCTTGTTTATATCCTACATAATTTTCATTTATCTGATATTGATGAATTTGATATATTTTAGAGTACCTATGATTCTATCATCGATGTTATAGTATAGATTTAGAATGATCTGTTAGGAAATTTTTATTTTTTATAAAATTTGAATCATTAAGAAATTAATTTTTAATGTATATATAGTTATAAATATAATAATTAAAAATTACTAAGGTGGTATATATTTTTCATTAATATTACAATGTATTATTTTTTATGGTTAAATAATCATTCATGATAAAACATTTATAGAATTTATTAATACATCAAAAAAATGGACCAAAAAAGAATGTGTTATAACGAATGAATGAGTAAGAATATTTTTATAATTGTGATA
Source organism: Viscum album (assembly GCA_963277665.1). Taxonomy (NCBI): domain Eukaryota; kingdom Viridiplantae; phylum Streptophyta; class Magnoliopsida; order Santalales; family Viscaceae; genus Viscum; species Viscum album. Next base: position 781,235,873 of record OY728158.1, read on the forward strand.
TTAAATTTATTGATGAATAATGTGATAAATAACATAATTATTAATAATTAAATATTAGTTAATTATATGTTTAAGTATAAGTAATAAAAAATACTTTGGAAAATATAAATCCTTAATTGAAGCATATAATATTCCCTTAAGTCCTTGAAAATGAATGATTCGAGACTTGTTATTCTAGAAATAAGATTCCAAATATGACAATGGAGTTCAATAAAGGGTGACTATTATAATATTAGATTGGAAATATATATATAAGTGTTGTTTGAGTGTGTCTGGGATATATCCATACAAAGGATATGCTAATTGGAATATTCAAAAATACACAGTACTTATTGTTGAAGGAATAAATATTTTAAGTAATAATACTCACAAACAGATAATTAATTGAGATAATTTTCACCCACATGACCAACAAATCCTACTAGGGTATTGTGAGTGAGTTAAGGCATTTCAATCATCTTTTTTCCTATTGTATATTGCTTCATGATAGAAAGAATAAATAAAACATCCCAATTGTCAACCCCACTCTTATAATATTTGTATATATAAATTCAAAAAAGGTAACATTGAATTTACATTGACAACCAAATGTGATATTATTATTATTATAAACTAATTTCATATCTATGTCCTTGTTTTTAAACCAAACTAATCTAGAAGAAGAATTTTTTTTTAATGGTGAACTATTGTTCTTAGAGGAACTCTGTATTCATATCTTTTTCCCACTTTTCTAAGATAATGAATACCAACATGTCACTAAAAACCCTCTTAAAATGATTTTCACCATGAGGAATACCATTATAGTAAGGATTATTGTTATAGTTCATCACATTCATTTCCATATCCTGGTCATCTATAGAGTTATTCAGACAACCTTCTACCATTTCAATACATTTCATATTTATTCAATTTATACTATGCTCTATAGTTTTCTAGATTACAGAAATTTTTTTTTCTATATGTATGAGTAGAAGTCAATAAATTATTATTTAAATTAATAGATCATTAACGTATATAATAAAATTCTGGCCTATAGAAACTTAATGGGTCTCCAAAACCAATTATTACGCATCCATTATGTCGAAAATATTATTCCTCACAATCTTCCCAAAAAAATAAAAGTAATAATTTTTATTATCTAAAAATGAAAAAACAAATAACTTTTATTCAATTATCATGGAAAGTAATCATCGAGGAAAAACTCGCACAATCTAGATTTCTCCACACTCACCAAAAAGATTATAACTCAAATACAAAAAACACATGATGCTCAATATTCCTTCCAATATGGGATAATTATTTTTAGTTTCACTTTTTTATCATAAATGTTATGGATTATTTATTTCTCATTATGGGTCACCATATTTTTTTTACATTCTCTCAAACATTGAATAAATATATGTTCAAAAAATTAAAGCATATTCTCCCATTTTTAGATTCATAGACTTCTTGACCATGGAATTATATTCTCAATTTTAATTCCCATAAAAAAATTAATAAACAATTTTAAATTTCTCATATTTTGATTCTAAAACCAATATTATAAAAAAAATTCACATTATGTTGTATTCTAATATCTTCTAAAATTTACAACAAACATGTGAGGCATAACATAATCGACCATAAAAATTATAGGATTCTTGATTTTTTATAGGTGATGTTATTAATTGAAACATCATTGAACAAGACATGATTTATATGACCATCACATTAAAAAAAATTTGTAGTTTAAAATTAAACAAAATTGGTCCATAGACCCTTAAATTTTGTAATTTCATGATCTATTCTTATATAAATTGAATCCCCACTACATGTGGAAAAAATATATCGTATGGTCACAACAATATGTCACTTTTTATTTTATTATCATGAATGTTATTTCTACATATATAAAAAATCTAGGACCAAACTACATCTTTCATCCTTTCTTTCCTACAACCTCTCTACACCTTTGATTTTAAAATTGAAATGGTTCAATTGTCACATGTCCATTAATCTTGATGATCCTAAATACCTCCGCTATAATAAGAACAATAAAATGTGATTATAATCATTTATCCATGATAACATTACACAAAAAAAACTTATTAGAAACATCATAAATAATTAAGTATTATATTGTGACCAATAATATAATGGTCATCCTTCTCACTTCAATTACCACATATTGGATCATAACCCCATCATTATTCAACACCAAATACTAGTTATATTCTATTAGTAATAGACTATATCTAATAATAATAATATTAATTGGGGAAAGGAAAAATTATATTACTCCTCATGATGAGAAACACAGTTAAACACGAAGGTTCAATAGAAAATCATAAAAAAATTGGAAATTGATTTTGTAATGATGCATTCCACATGATGATGTGTGAACATATTCTATAGTTTTATAATTACTTTTTTATTATTCAATTTAATAAATTGAAACTGTATCTCAATATTATTTATTTGGGAATATATTATTAGATTCATAGTTAAAACCCTAACAATTTGGATGCCACATCTAACAACCATTACCAGTATCTCATCACCTTTAAGAAAAAATTGTTTAATGTTATTTATGACATTTGTGTATAGGAATCTATTACTAAAATATAAATCATTATAGTTATACTAATTTATGTGATTCATTTATTCCTGTTGAGCTTCCAAATATAACTTCCTCCAATGAAAATGATCCTACATTAATTGATTTTTAATACACTCTGATTCCAAAAAATATAAATATCCATGATTCTATATATTCTGTAAGTATTCCTTGATAAATATAGAATAATAAATTCATGTGTGTCTTTCATTTGACTCATGATTTTCATTAAAAAAATAATATGTTTCTCCTTAAGAAAACATGGGTAAAATATGGTCATGCATGTGATGAAGAATATATTAGGTCTTATTTCAATAATAAATAAAACATGGTCACAATAGTCCATATAAAAAGGGGATAATAAGCTATTTTTTATCAGATGTTTTTAAAATAATGGTTCCCAAAAAAATTAATGTGGAAACTGGATTCCTATGACACAAATTAAAATTATTGAAAAGCTATATTACATATTTTCATAGGGAAAAACATGTAAACAAATTTTTAACTCAAATATACCTTGAGAAAGAATGTGAGATATATTTTAATTGAAATTTCAAACTCTCTGTTAATAATTCAAGAAAAGTAGTGCACAAAATTATTCTTATGTACCTCAATTGTTTTTCATTAATATAGAAAAATACCATGAACTATACTTACATGGTATATTTTATAGAATTTTGGTTATGGAATCAACTTAAAAAACATTATAATTAAAAAGGTGTTTGGTAAAGCATGTGAGGTTTGATATTCATATCCCAAGACATTTATAGAATTATTTAACCTACAATCATTGATTTAATATTCTCCAAAGAAAATACCCACTATTTTTCTCATGTTGAATTATTCTTTTCGAATTTATTTAACAATTTAACCTTGTCATCTATATGGTAGATTTGGAATTTAATATGAAAAAATAGAATAATAAATTGTCTCATTGACTCTTGACTTTCCACAAATATAATTTTTTCATCCATTTGAATTTATTTAAATTTTTATTCCACAAGAAAAAAATCATTTCTTATTTTGATCCACCCTTCCATACTATTTGTGTGGATACCTGAATGCCAATTTTTTTGTATTAATTTATCATTCATTAAACACTAAATGTGATAAAATGTATAGTTTTTCATAATTTATATAAAACATAGTTCATTTCCTTGACCCAAGATATATTATTCATTGATTCTTCTAATGAAGTTGGTTTCAAATGAGGGAATGTGGTATTATTATATATTGATATCATTATATACGTTAGTGGTGATACAATTTTAAATACTGATGATATTTAAAGATTCAATATATTATTATATTATACTCTTTTCAACCATAATATGACTCATTTAAATATATTATGAATCCATTTATTGAACAAATTAATCCTCAAAAAATGTTGGACAATAAGTGACACTCTGATGTTTATCCAGTTCCACATCACCATAACTAAACAATCATGGATCCGAAATCACATGATAATGATAACATTTTCAATAAAAATGTATCATTATTTAATACTATTATATTTTCTAGTATCTTATTGGAACAAAAATAGGAGTACACTTGAATAAATAAATTAAAAATACCCCTTCTTCAACAACACCTCCAAATTTTTCTTAGTTATAATCCTTATTTTAAATACAGTACCTTCAACCAAAGATACAAAAGTTCGTCAACATAGGATTTCGTATATTTCATGAACTAAATGTGTATGAATTCTAAAGGGTTAAAAATACTTACTTATGTATACAATAATACTTATATATCCTTCTACTAATAGTGGTGATAGATATCACTATCGATGAGAAAACAATTTTCAATGGGGTTCACCATTTGGTTTATAATCTGAAAAATCCCATTTTATTAAGATGATAACATGAATGAAATAATTTTATTAATCTCATTCTTCTCAAAAAAAAAAATTCATACACATGAGATCACACTTTATTATATATTAATATTAATGAATCATGATTCCTCTTCAAATTAAATTCTCATCTCTCCAATAAAATCACTTAATGTACTAAATCACCTCTATCTAATACTAAAATAGTTTTATACAAAACAATTTACAATAATAATATATAAATAGAATGATTTACTTCCCTTTTTTTTCAGGAACCATATGGATTACACAATTATCATTTTTTATCAGATTAAGAATATTTATTCATTTTTATTCATTTATTGGTTGCTACTTCCAAATAATATTCCCCTAACACAAGAATATAAAGCATTTTTAAAATTACATTACATATTTGGATTATCAGGTTCATATCTATGTTATGATATAATTTTTATGATATTTTTATTTGTATGTCTCATATATGAATTTTAAGGGTTGTTTTCATCTTACACTAAGTGGATGAAATATCTATCTAGATTATTCAAAAGATATTAGATGTTTTTCTTTATGAATTCCATAATCCTAGATTTTATTTTTATTCCTATGATAAAGAAACCCATTTTAATTGAATATTACCTATCATATGGATTCATATAATTAAAAAATTATTTATAGGTAGCAATTATGAAAAAATAAATTAAAAGGATTTTTATTATTCAGTTTATCTTCATCTATATTATTTATTCCACATACCATGATTTTTAATGATATGTGATTATTTAATATTTCTATTCAGTTAACATGGTTCATTCGTTTTTAATGAAATTTCTAGTTCTATTAATATGACATGAAGTCAATTAGGAAATTATCTATGTGATGTGGTTATTAGATTCTTAGTTATCAATCTCTGCTAATTATTGCTTCTCATTCTAAATAAAATTGATCCAAAACATTCTATGTTGAGTTGCAACACATAGTGATACCCTTATATTCAAAGTTATATTACATGAGATCATAATCTTCCTAATCCCTGTAATTTATAACCCAAACTAATGAGTTTGAGGAGGAGTTTAATATGACCACATGCAAACCTCCTCATATGTAATAGGATGTTGAGAATCAGCAAGGTTATGAATGTTGTCAATGGTGAGACGACACCCTTTGTATAATATCTATATAAATTTTCAATAAATAAATATTAAACAAATATTGATCATTTAGGATGAATAAAATGTCATTTAGAATAAATTTCATACAAAAAATAGAAACCCATTGTGGCATGAATAACTATTGTAATAGTGGAAGTAGATGAAACCAACAAATTGTACTATAACCAAAACTACATCCTAATAATGATTCTACCTCCAAGATCCTTTGCTTAAAAATCATCCACATGATGTTCTCTATTTCAATTATCCATATACAATATGTCCTCTTATGAATCAAAATTTTCATTACAGGTGTAAAGAATAAACCCTGGTAAGATACCACAAATTTATCATTAATAGATATTGAAATTTAATAAAGGTGTTTTCCATGATAAATATATATACACCTAAAATCATAAAAAACAACATATCAATAACCCATGAGCTAACCAGTACACCATGAGACCAAGACATACCTCTTTTGAATCCATGCTAGATGAAATTTGAAAATATTTTTTGTAATAAAAAAATAACTACCAGGATGATGACATGTCATATAGTATCCTCAAGTAATCAAGAAGAACATCCTGCAATGTATCTATAAGGAATAAATATCCCATGTATTACATAGTTACCTCATGAAATCAGGTTTTAGGTCTGGCTATAAGGTTATCCTACTCCAACCCCATGAATGGGTCCATGATCAACATCTCCACATGTCATCCATGCCACACATCCTCTAAGGGGTAATAATAAAACATTGATCCACATATTATGATTAGCAATAGAAAAACAAAATTTGACAGGGTATTACACATAATAGGGTATCAAATAAAAGTAAAAACAAGGAATATAATTAGGAAAAAAGAGTAGTAATATATAAAAACTTTTCATCATAATCATGTATGCTAATAATATACTTTAGTAACACTCATGAAATTTTAAATTATATATGTGTATCATGGGAAACACATACAGACCCATAATTAAACAACATCAATCATGAATAGAAATATATGCCAACACATACTAAAATAAAGTCAACAAGTTTATAAAAACGTCCTCAATTGGTAAGTAACTTCCTACATCAAGGATCTTATTGAAGAACTCGACGTTTCATTTGAGATCAAAGTCAAACTATGTAACACACTAATATTTAACATTATCTAAAGTGAATGATTTATATTTTTTTATAGTTCATTTATAAATACATTTAAAATAATATTTTTATGATATAGATTTTTATAATGGTAATTTTATAAATTAATTACGTCATATATTCTTTTAATGGATTTAGTTTTGAGATATCTCAAAGAGGGTCTGAAAATTCACTAATTAAAATGTGTTTATTGAATGGATGATTTATTCCTTTTATATTCAAGAATATAATATCTGTTTTAGCTAACAAACATTGATTTATCTCCAGTATTTCAACAATAATGAGAATATATAAGATAATCAGGGATTAGATAGTCTTAATATGATCAATCAAAAAAATCATACCTAGAAATTTCCACCATCAACGAGTAAACAAACCTTAGAAAATCAGATTGTTATTTTTGACATGTTGATACCTCCACCAATATACTATATTTTCTCAACTAGTTTAATATTATATCATAAATAAATCTTAAATAAGATTCCTATAATTATGATCCTTAAACACTTAGACATAGAGTCCTTATATTTGAAGAAATATCTTAAAGTGGTGAAGGAATGACATCAACTAGATATATCAACTATAAATATATGTAGAGTGCAAACAAAAATTCATTGGTTGTTCCTATAATTCAAAAATATGATATAAATCCATGAACATATCTCAATTAAAAATGAAAATATATAGTATGGTGAATGAGAACTCACTATTCTGGCTTCGTCGGATCAATTAATGCATGATGAACCAATGGGATATGTTTAGAAGTCATCTATCATAAAGAGGGAAGATTCATTATTCAAATTTTATGGTTTGTGTACGAAAAGGGTTTCAAATCAATTAAGACTCCCTGTGAAATAAAAAACCATGTGTTTAATTACTAAAAACTCATACTCAGTGCATTGGTGGGCTAGTGGGTAATGAAGTTTTATACACCCAATACCTATATCACTGACAGAATGGTGGATCCTCATTTAAATGATTTTTTTATTTTTTATCCATCATGATTATATTAATCTTGATCCCTTAAACAGTCCTATTGGGAACCATATTTGATTAATTAACTGACCTCTTAATCACCCATTTCATGGATGAACAAATGATAATATCAATTTTATAAAAATAAACACATAAATCACCAAAAAAGTGATGATGTTACAGTAGAAATGATATAAATTACATTTTAATGAAATATCAAATAAAAAATCAAATAAATTAATTATTATGATTAAGTTTATGTATGTTTTTATTTTTAACATATTTTAATTGTTATCTTTTTAAAAAATGTTATAGAATTTATTACAATATACATAAAAATTCAATGTCATGCAGGATATGGTCTCAATATCCATTTAAATATTTTGGGAACTTCATCTGTCAAATAAATCTCTACTTTTATACAATGGGTCCGAATGTTTATAAGTAAACCATATAATTATAATTTCATAATCGGAAATAACATTAAATAACTTCCCCACCAAATAAAATCATCATTGAAGTAGTTTCTCAATTATTTGATTATTTTTAGTAACTGAGATTTATTGCCAAAGATATATTTTCCTTCATTTTATAAAAAAATTATACCCACCATGGATGTATCAACTTCATATTTGAGAATATTATTTACCATATTTTGGGTTGTATACACATTTAAGATTTTTCATAGATTATTTTTCTCATCATACATTCTCTATCAAATTTTTATTAAATAAATTTTATTATTACCAGCATTTCTTATTACCAATAATTTCTCTATCTCACTGAAGATTATTTTGTAAATTAAAATGTTCATTTAAAATAAATTTAAACCTTATTTTTCTATCTACTAATAGGGTATTTATTTCTTCGATAATTTTTTACAACTATTCATTTTCTACCCTTAAATAAATCACATCTCTAAATTCATCATGAGTAGCCTCAACAGCATCAAACAACTTCTGTAACCATGAAATTTGAGATTTATTTTTTGGAAATAAATTATTGATTCCATTAGAAACAATATATATATAAACTTTAGTATCATTGACTATTCAATTCATTAAGATATCATTTAACATTGAATTTTGTATCAGCATATCATTCATATTGATAATTATTCATGTAATTATACTTTTCTCTATCTATTGTTTCCAAAATAACATCTTCCACATCTGAAATGAACCTAACTATATTTTTGTTAAAGAACATTCCATTAACTTCTTCTCATTTGAAAAACCAATTCCCCTAATATATACACTTTCTAGTTTGAATTGTTAATATAATTATTCTTCTAAGGGATATAATTTTATGTTTTTTGGAGGAAACATCCTCTTTAAAACCCTTTTCTAGAATAATTTTAAATATTTCTTTGATTTATCATACATTTAATAGTTAAACCGAGATAATGGTAAATTATCTTGAGACCATTATTTTTATCTCATGAACATACACTCTTTCAGTTATGGAAATTCATCACTGATAAATTTATTATTACTATTACATTAATATACCTTATGTTTCACATAAAATTTGAATGAAATATATTTTTAGGATTTGTTTGATGTGCTTTATTGTGTCACTAACCTTTTTTATACAAAATTTTACATTTTATATTTTCAAGAATCATGGATGACATATATTTTCCATTATGTTCTAATTAATAATATTTGTATTGTATTTATAGTCTAATTAGAATTTTCCTCCCAAGATAAGTATCCTCTATATGGTAACTATTTTCTCAAATGGAAGAAAAAAATACAATGATATAATTTGGGAAATGATCAATTTTTAATTCAGGCTACTCATTAATTTATGAAACATGTTTTATTTCACTTGAAATTTCAATTATTTTAACTTGATGTCCAAATATTTCAAATTGACTTGTTTTTCCATATATCTCTTATTGATATACATTTTCAAACATTAATATCTATCAAATTAGATATGAATCTAGATAAATAATATTAATCCTTTATTGCATCAGCCAAAAGACTTCAATTTTAAAAAATAATTGGAATTACCATCGACCCTAAAACATATAATTAATGAATTTTTGTAATGATGATATCATTTTTTGGATATTATAAGTGATATAATTGGTCATTATTTTATATTAAAATTTATTCAAATCCAAAAAAGATAACCATTTCTCAATAACCATTTAGAGAAATAATTTTCATGTAATTACATGGCTCTTATATAACTTATATCTCCTAGCATACCAATACACACTAATATGGGTGAAGGGGGTGAATTAGAGAGTTAAATTTGTTGCTTTTTCCATATTATAATGATATTGTGTTAGAAAAAACAAATAATACCTAAAAACTATCAATCAAAGATATATGATATTAAGATATAGAATTTAAAATGAAGAAAATATAGATTTTACATGTTTCAAAACCAAGTAAAGCTCAAAATTGTATACACATATGGTTTTTTGGAATACCATTGTTTAACAATATAAACATTAGATTTGAAAATTTTCATATGAATGGAATATTTTGATCAAAGGGTGACACTTCATTCTTATCCCATTGTGAAGTTATTTTAGACAAGAAATAAAAAATAAATATTTAAAAACACTTCTTATAATAATTCTTCAATAATATGAAGAACCAATTAAAAAATTGTTTTTTCATTATAATTAAATTCCAAATTCTTATTATTATCATTAATAAATTTATCCCTACATCAATATTCTTTTCTTTTAATTTCAAAAAAAATTAAATGTTACAATCCAATCATTATTTTAGGTACCTTTCAAAAATTTATCTTTGTCTTCATATTTTCCTCATTTATTAATTCTTCTTTAAATTTTGGAATAATAATGCATAAATATATATCATAATTCTTTCTCATTTGTAACCACTTAATAAACATAAAACATGAAACAATAAAACCCCATTAAATTAATTTATATTTTACTCATGGAATTCTACAATAAATTACAATGAAATATAAAATTTTTATTAAAAGGATGACCATAAGTGGATTCCTCAGCTTCCATGAAATAGTGATATTAAAAGTGAAATTATTATAATAGGACTTTATCTATGTTTAATTTTCAGTTATCAATTTATTTTAAAAAAATAAAATGTCTCAAATTCCATTATCAAATACATAGTTCTTTTTAGTTTTCAATTTAAATCACCCATATAGAATATCAATTTTTTCCACATCAACTCCACTTCTAAGAACACAATTCATATTATTAGATCCAACGTTTTGTAATATAACATTGATAAAAAAAATTCATTAGCATATTAGTTGAGAAATATTATCCTAATTTTATATTCCATATAATTTATGAAATTGGTTTGCGACTCCATATTTCGATTCATAAAAAATGGAATTTTGTTTCCCTTTTTCTCACATTAATTCCACATCAAAATTTGTTATATAAATCCTCATATATGTTACATATAATATAAATTTTATAAATTTTATAATGCACATAGGAGGAAATGTGAAGTTGAATAGGGTGGGTGCATGCTTCACCTTTCCCAACATGTAATGTTATGAACTTACATTCCATTAACCATATATAGAAAACAAATTATTATACTACAAAAATATTATAGTATGAATGAGATTTTAAATTCTTGTGTCATGTTCACTCCATCAATATCCTCATAAATTATGAAATACCAAGAATTACTGAAACATTGTATATGGTATGTTTATGAATTCTTTCATAAATTCTATCATCAAATTATAATAGTCAAGCACAAGCATGATGCTTACCTGTATGTATGTAATGATCTCATAGATGAAATGAAATCCAAAATATTATAACATGTGGTAAATATATTATCTTTTTTCAATTTCCTAGTGATTTACATTTTTTATTGGATAAAAACATATTTTATAAGTTTAACCCATTTAGGAACATTGTTTATATTTATCTATTGAATAAGGTAACACACTTTTTTACAAATGTAAATTATCCTTTTATTTGAAAAATATTGTTCATCATCACCTAATTTATAAATTGTAATTCAATATATTTATTCAATTTAATTAATTTGTCTTCCCAATAATGCAAGAAAATAATCTTTAAATCCAAAATACTATTTCATAATATATAATTTTTTTATAATATTATCTATATCACAATTATATAAATTTTTTATTATTTCATGTGGAATAATAAATATTCTATAAATATTTAATTTTTTTTGATCATATGTATATAAATATTAAAAAAACATTTTTTTAATAATAATGAATTTTTTTTTATAATTAGCGACCTATACTTTATAAAAATACATAATTTTTAAAATAATTTATATTTTAAATAATGTAATATAATTTATAAATGTTATTGGATAAATATATATTAGTAAATAATTATTTCTCATACAAATATTTATAAAATAATAGTTTCTTGTGAATTATAGTTGTAAAATCACTGATAATCCATTGAAATTTAATTTTATGCCATCACTATATATCCAACGATAATATATCAATTTAACATTCATATAACGACTCAATATGAGTGATATTAAAATTAAAAATTTCTATATAAGCCGAACATATTTTAACAAAAACGTTCATTATATTATTTAATTTATATTTTAATATTTTTTATAATAAAAATTGTTTTAATTCACTCAATAGATATCAATATAGGTCTTATATTATCTATAAACTAGTATGATTGTTATTTGAATCATTTAATATACTTATGTACATGATGTTTTATTCATTTTTTATTTTCCATAATTATCTTTCAATTATATTTCATGTATTTTTTATTTATTATTTCACATTATATTAAATATAATACATATCTATAGAAAAATATTATTCATTTCAGTTAACTAATATATGTAAGGAAATACATTCAATAAATAGGATTTATTAATGTTTACTTCACCATAAATGTTTAACACATTATAATTGTAAATTTCATTTTCCCTTGATACATAATTTTATTAATAGCTTTTTTCCCACACAATAACGAACCATAATGAATATACGAATAGTATATATCCTTTAAAATTTATTTTTAGAATTATATAATATAAACGTACTAACCAAATATGGAAAAATATGTATATTTTTAAATATATGATTTTATTAATAATAATTCCTTAATAAATTTGTATTTTTGTAGCTTTGGATGTAATGAGAGTACTTAAAAAATTAAACAATAAACCTTCTAAATTTGAATTTTATGTCAATCATTTTATGATATCGAATATATTATTAATTCATGTACTCTTTATGTTGATATTGTTTCGAAACCTATTTTATTACTAATTGAAAATAAATAAGAATAAAAATGGTTACAGTTTTAAAAAGGTACATTCTGTTGGAAAAATATAAGTATAAAATTTTTTATTTGAAATTAACTAAAAAATGTTAGAATATTAATTTATAAAAATGAACTTAATTAATTAATTAATTAAAAACTCTCTTAGGGATTATTAATAAGACATGTGTGAAATATTGGATTTCTAAATGTATAGTGAAAAATAGAACTTTTGATTATACTTTCAGCATTATTATAGTATGATAATACATCAATGTCTTAAAAGATTTGAAAAAAGTTTTTATACTAAAAATATATTTATAATATTATATAAATAATTTAAAAATAATTTTTTCAATATATTAAAACAATATTTAATTATATTGAAACATAATTATTATTTTACCCTAAAATCTGATTTATTTACTTTTATTAATGAATTATTTTACATATATTTTTGAAATTAAATCTAACCAAATTTATTAAATATTTTATATCAATATTTTCATAATATTTTAAAAGTTCAATTTCATTTTTTGGATGAAAATAATGATTATTTAGTTTAATGTTACTGATCTCGATATTTGTGAAGGGTTTATTTAAAAAATTATTATAAATGTTGTATAAGTGTTATGTAATAAATTTAATTGATATATTTTTTATAGTGAGTTTTTTATTTTAAACAGACACACACACACATATATAAATATATGTGTTAATATATTTTCACTCAATTTATTGGTAATGTATTTTATGTAAGATTCAAAACACGTAATGGTAAAGAAATCATTTTTCTTCAAAACAATTTTTTAATAAATTTTATTAATTAAAAATAAATTATATCATACATATTAATTGAATTATTTTATATGAATCATAATTTTCGGTTTAAACCACAAAATTTTGTAACAATGTATTTCTGATATTTAAATGAAAATATACACAATACTAGGGAAGAACATGTTACTATAAGAAAAAACCAGAATTGTAACATGTAAATATCTAGTGGTCAAATACAAGGTACATGTTAAAAAATCTATTGAAATAATATATATATATATATATATATATATTATTCCTTATATAAACCTAAATTTTTTTTTCCTAATTTTGGATCTATTGACCCTTGAATAGTGTCATTCCATTATTGAAATTTAATGGGTACTTCCAAAATTACCCTTATCATCACTTATAATATTAGAACACTTCAAAAAATTCATTATACAACTATTACATATAATTTTATAAAAAAACTTATATTTATTCAATGCTAAAATTAAATGAAACATTTATAGGCCCCTAAACTCAATTAGATATAACAATTCCTCAATTTTAAATGAGTTTTCCAAGAGAAATATCATGTTCTAAAAATCATAATTTCTTAGTCCTAGGTATTTTCTTCTTTATTAACCCATTAATAAAAATTTATTTCCATAAAAATATAATGATCTAATTAATTTAGTTTTACTAAAATTTTATTTTATTTTTTTAATTTATCATTGTTCAATCCATTCCATCCATTAATAAAATCACAACAACATTGATGATGTGTATGTGCGGACTACCACCTCTATAATGTGATGTAGATTGTTCATTAAAAGATATATAATATAGTTTCAATTATGTATTTAAAGAAATAGTATATTTATTATCTACTAATTATTTTATGAAGGATAATATATTCCATTCCGTCATTCCATCCGATTATTAAAAAAACTAAAACATTAATCATTCATACACGAGGACACACACCACCACAAAAGATGAATTTCATTTTTCTAAAAACCATACATTAATGATCTATTAATGAATATAATTATATTTCATAATATATATTACATGTTTAATATTATGTAAATATTACATAATCAACATATAAATACTTTTTCTGACTTAATAAACCTTTACAACAAGCTCTTGTTTGGTGAAATTTTACAACATATGAGAATGATGTTTGATATTTATTTCATAAATTATTATGGGATACCATAAAATGATAACATAATAATATAATAATTTATTTAATGTTTTCTTATTTTTTAATGGTTTTATGAACATTCTATATTTTTGTATCACATTTCGATCATTAAATATACCAAAAATAGTATTTTATTATTTTGCATTAACAAACCAAGAATTTATCATTAAACAAATGGAAAGGGACTGTAATGAGTCCTTGAAACACCATGATTATAAAATTATTTATTATCTAGCAATTATTAAAGTTTAACTAATAAGTACGAATTAACCATGTTATCACATAACTTTTACAAATCAAAAAATTAAATTTTCATAAGACATAATGATGAAAAAAATATATGTGTAATATATTTTTAATTAATTATTATAGATAAATCCTATAATTTTATATTTGGGTTGATAAGTTTCCTCGTTATATAAAAAATACAGTTAATATTTTTATAGGATATTGAATTAATTTAGTGGAATATAACAATTACAGTTTTTGGTTGTTTTTATCATATTAAATTTTGTGAAATATATTTCATATTTCAAATCATGATATATTTCATATCGTTTGATTATTTCATAATTAATTAATTTTAAACTATTCCTGTAATTAATGTGGTATTAATATCCTTATCATTATATTTATTAAAATGTTTTTTTAAATATAGATGTCGTAATTTTTTTATAAAATTTAAATCCATTGAGTTATGTTTATGTAATACACATTTCGTACTATTATATATTGTTCTTGGTAAAAATATGATATCTTATATAATGATTCAATCATGATTTATCTTATTTAAAGTTATATTATTAATTGTATCCTTTTAGGGAGTTTTTTTTCAAATTGTTCTAAATTCATAAGTGTTATTGGTCCTTATTTTAGATTTCATGTGATGTGTTTGATATTGCACACAACCATTTATTTTTTAATATTTATTCACATTCATATTTCCCAAATGTATAATGAAAATATTTCAATTCATTATATTTTTAATTTCATGTTATCCATCTCATATTATTTTGAATCTTATGATACTATTAAAATAATTTTTTTTCAAATCATGTTATTTTATTTGAGCAATTTTTCATGTTATACAACTAATTTTATTTCCATGGTATGTATAATGAATATTTTAAATAATATACCATGGATTAAATTTTGTAATTTTATTTGAATTCCAATAATATCTATTTATTCCATGTTGGTTTTATTTAATCTTTTACAATCCCCTAAGTGATATTGATAACTGAAATCACCTTTAATTGTGTGAAATTGATTTTTTTAACATCATTCGTCAATAAATGGTGGCTTCCAACCTATTATTTGATTTCCCTGATATCCTTAAAACTACTATAATAATATTATATGTTGTTTTATTGAACTAATTATATTATATATTAAAATTTATGGTCTATACTTATTGGGTACTGTGAAAATTATTATCCATATAAATGTGGTTTCCATTTATTTCATAGTATGGAAAATTTTGGAATGAAATATGTTGTTTTTCTTATACTGATATTTACATATTATTACGGAATATTTTTTATTTCTGGTTTAGTTATCACCCACCTTTGTATGAATTGTGTTCATATTATCCAATATATTGACTGGTAAATTATTGGAATTATTTAATTTTATATCTCAATAAAAATATATATTTATTCATATAGAATTTATTTCATGAAGTTAACTGATATTAATACCATTTCTCTTTTTAAATCAATGTACTTAATAAAATGAAATGTGGGGCCAAATTTTATGTAAAACGTCGATGCATCAGTTTATATCACGAGAAAAATGTTTGAATACGTTGTGTATATAACCAATTCATGTATGGTTAATTTTTTATCACATTGATTATAATACCGATTTCTTGAATGTAGCCTTCATGGAATGTATTATTTCATGGTTGAGGCATTAATGGTAAAGATCATGTTATCTGACATCATACATTCCATCACTATAAATTTTGTTATTTTTATCTATGAGATTATTTAATTCATTATATCATACCTGTATTAATTTATATATTATATGATACTTTATATGGATTTATTTGACCCTAAAATTTCTATTCTATATTATTCATTCCATTTTCATTCACTGATACCTTCTGATATTAATTTCCCCTAATTTATCATTTATGGTCTCCCATATTTTGTATCAATTTCCCTATGATATAAAGAACATTATTAAAAACATTTTATCTAAAATTTTATAATGTGTGAATAATTTATGAGACATGATGAATACATATTATTCATTTATTTGGTTTCAATTTATTTGAAAAAATGTATTTCGGACTGGAATTACAAGGGATTTGTTGGTTAATTAGTTTTCCCAATTCATTATATATATAATCATAAAAGGCCATCAAAATGTATCTAATATAATATTTTCTATAAATTGATTTATTATTGGATAGTTACATAATATATGTACAAATTTTAATTAGATCTAGTTTCAGATAACATAATTGTTTGGGATACCGGCTGGGAATAATTTAAGTGTTGATAAGTTTACGGTGATCACATTTTATGATACATAGATACCACGTTATGATATTTGAGGTAATATTGAATTTTTTTTGGGGATACATTTTTTGTGAAAATCACGAGGATAGAAATAAAGGGAAAGTATAATTATAGGATAATTTATCAATGTTTCATAACAAATATATTCTATTTTTCTCCCATAAATTTTTTCTCATGTTTTTATACTAGCTAGTGGAATCAATTATGACATAGAAGAACCCAATATAAAACACTAAAAATCAGATATGTTTTTCTTTGTAAACATGATTTTATCAAGGTGTATGATTAGCGGAGCTACGAATGAACACATATATATGAAATTTAATAATAAGGGTAATATTATAACAGAGATTTAATTTTTTAGATATTATAAGGTTTTAATCAGCATAAACATATTTGATTTTTTTTTGTTAAAATGAAAAAGGTTTGTTTAAAACAATATTGTATTTTTAGGCATTATTTGGTACTTTATAAAATCAAAGTTTCAAAATAATATACATTTAATTTGAAAAATATTTAAATCTCAAAAAAATTTCAGCAATTAAAAATTAATTAAGGGTAAATTTGTTTAAATTTATGAAATTTGTTTTTACAATGAAAATTAAAAATGCTGAATTTTATTAAAAGTTGTATTTTCATTTAAATAAATAAAAAATTCAATAAAATATAATGTAATATTATTGAAACATAATTATTTAATTTTTATTTATAATATTTAATTATTAAATTTAAAAGGATATTAACATTTGAATTTTGTAAAAATTATACTGTACTTAAATAAGGTCATTCCTCTTAAAAATAAATTTTAATAGAATTTTCCATTTTAATTTATAATTAAATCAGTCGAAAAATATTCATCTAATATTGGAAAATGGATTCTATATTTGTAATAATTGGACAAAAATTTACTAAATATGTCCCTCTTGTTTTGGTGAATTTGAATTGTAAAAACTGTAATTTGTTTTACAATAGTCAGGGAAAATAAATTATTTAAATGTTAAAATTATTGTGATAAAGACTAAAAATGTACCAAAAATATTCGTAAATAGTTTTCAATGACTCCTAATAATTAATAATCATACATATTTTTTAATGTTCGGTGTTTTTCTATATCAATTTGATTATAACCATTAAAAAATTATTTACAAAAAAGAAAAAATATTACACTCTTGATTTTAATTAATATAATACTTTTCTATATGGGAATAAATAGATGATAATTTTTATTATAATATTTTAATTAATAATATAAATGGTGTATATACATCAAGTTAATTTATTTCTAAAATATAGTGAAGAATAAATTATGTTACATTAATTTACAATGAGGGTAAAAGAATTATTCAATTATTGAAAAAATATAATAAATATTATTAAAACGTTTAAAAAATATATCTTGAGAAAAATAATATGATCCATGAATTATATATATGAATATAATAGTATACATATTCATTAAAATATTTTTTTCTAATTTCATTTTTTATTAATGTTATTAATTTCAATGTAATGAATAACTCTAAAAATTGATAGTAATGATATTTTATAAAAAATAATACTTTCATAAATGATGTAAATTTTTTAAAAATCATAGATTTGGTAGATTTATTAAAACACGGATTAACATACCATCCACATTCCATTCAAGTTCCATTTTTAAATTTATTATTTCTATTTTATCACAGAATGAGTAAAATTCCTTATTGTCATGACATGTATGAAAGGAGTTATTGAGGGTTTAAAACAAAAAAGTATGGGTAACAAATAGCAACTACATGTGTATATATATGTGTTTTAGGATATTTTTGATACCCATAATGATATTATTTTTTAAATAATTTAGTTTATATACATTATGAATTGAAAATTAATTTATATTAATTTATTATTTTTATAAAACTAGAGACTAAAAAACCACTATATGGTAAAATAGAATCTCTCATTATCATCACATTATTCATTAAAAACCTGATGGATAATCCATGTTTATGCAAATATCATAATAAAATACATCTCTTTCATGATCCTCCATCTTCATATTGATAGACGGGATATTAAGGTGCCATGCCCTTCCTTCCTCAATATGAAGGAGAGATAATAACCCCCATGTCCCTCCTTCTATAGGCTCTAGAGTGCTGATTAGAACCAAGGGTATTGATTCACACATAATTTGGAAGGCCTTATGCTTTTTATAGAATAATA
This sequence comes from Viscum album, assembly GCA_963277665.1. Classification (NCBI taxonomy): domain Eukaryota; kingdom Viridiplantae; phylum Streptophyta; class Magnoliopsida; order Santalales; family Viscaceae; genus Viscum; species Viscum album. Next base: position 781,255,565 of record OY728158.1, read on the forward strand.
TTACAGGTTAACATGGAACACCCAGTAATAGCAAGGACTAAAGTTAAAAGTAAAACCATGAATCTATTCCCACATGCATTTTCATTGGTAAAACTGATTCATATTATTAAAAAACTCCAAAAAATAGACCAAAAGAAAAGAAACTATGTATGAAATAACTATAATCCCAATTCTTGAGCTAGTAAAGTCTAGCACGATCCTCGAAGTCCTCCAAGAATCCTAAAAACATTTTTATACATGTTGGGTGAGCATAAAAGTATACTCTATATGGAAAATAATGTAACTCATTCAAAAGTGAGGGAACACACTTATGTCCCTATGATAAAACAATAGAACCAGAGGCACTATCCAAGGAATACTAATGAGGCCAACATCACCACGAAACACTCACCTGTGTAACAAAAGTCATGTAATGTAATAATACAATCACATCAACATTTACATACACCTAAACACATTCCCACTAGATTACTTCACATTCATAATGATCTAACGCCTTGACGCTACCACTTTTGCCACATGCAATACAAATACCACAACATGCCCACACACACCTAGGCCACAAATGACACAAAAACACACCTGAAGACACATGGCCATAATAACCACCCACAAATATCGAAGAAACCTGGTTTTCAACAACCACACACCACAACCGATGACACTTGGGACTCATCCTGAAGATACATGGGTAAACATAGCTGGCTCACAGACACCTGAGTCCCTTGTCAAAAATAAACCATAAGTTGAATAATCAGGGACTATAGTTAGCCTCAATCCATGACAACTTTCTTAGGTAAGTCTAAGCCATAAAACTCTAGAAGAGGGTGTGAGGATGAATGTCAGTAAGCATCCATTCTTCCCCCCACCATGATGTTCAGAAAGACACAATCCCCTATGAGATGGGGGAATCAGTACACCGTGCTCAACAATTGTGTGGTGCATATATAAATCACAAGGAAATACAATTTATATATATAATTAAACTACCTCTAACAAACAACATACATGTTTCACATGGACAAACAATAAGACCACACCAGGACCCCTTTTTCTACGACCCCTATATGATCATCCATACAACAACCACTTCCATGAAAAAACCAAACCCCCATTTTTTTGTTCAAATGCCTCTTATTTATTTAGGGGGATTTAGTTTAAATTATTCCAACACTACCAGGAAACTAAAAACCATAACCATTCCTTGAAATGAAAAAAAACTGGTGTCCCACAAAAAAGCACAAAACTAGACTTGCGGTCCCACTGCATGACATCACAAAACTAGAATTGCAATCCAATTGCACTACAACACAAAAAAAGATATACATTCTCACTTCTCATCCCCATTCAACTACTATCAACTATCAATATTCAAAGTGATAAACCCCAGTCCATCTCTCAATACCAAACCCTTTATCCCACATGCCTAAACAAAAAACTTATGTAGTCCTACTACAAAAAATGTTCAATATAATACCACAGTCCCACTGCCCAACATCACTCTACGACCACTACACAACAAAAATTCATTTCATCTGCCTGCAAGTTCATCATTTCCACAATCAATTAATTCCTCAAACTGAGACACTGACACATCCCCCATGTACAACCCAACATTCCAAGCCCACAAAACCAAGATCATAAGACACAACACATAACCAAAACCATCAAACGAATTTTATTTAAGTTTAACCAACATGGGTTCCTTAATTTATACTTTTATATATCCTTGTGATCAATTTTTTTTTGATCTTGGTGTATCCCTTTGTTTAACCAAGTGTACAAATTAATCAAATTTCATGTTACATATGTATATAAAAACAACACAATGACGTATAACACCACCAATGAACTAGAAATGAAAACCAAAAACTATTATTTTCATAAGGCATATAGCCATAACAGCCATAAAAGAATCAAAGATAACACAATTTAAATTATCTATGAAAATCAAACCACTCCCAATCCATTATTTTATTTTCGTGAGTTATCTATTGATTATATTAAATTCTCATTTACTTCTTGATACAAGTATAGTATCAAGCCATTCCATACAAGGAACCATTAATAACACCCCCCACATGACCAAAAATTAAATTTATGAAAAATAAGTCCCTCATGTTGATCAAGTAATCGATGTTCCTTATGAACCATGAATAGGGGATGGTGTGACACGTAGGAATATCTACACGATGGATGAGTGGGAAGGTCTCTAGAATATGCGTATGACTCACCTCGGGATGTAGTCCCTAGGTGCACAAATTTAAATGAAATGTAATAATAATGATAGGATCTCATCTTAAGAATAGGCTAGATCTTAAAATTAGGGAAACCATTTTGATATACTTGATAATAGGATCATGTTTTGAACGCATTGACTGGTGGGTTCAAACGTTGTAAGTAAATTAGAGTTAATAATTCCCTTGAGAAATGGCTGGGATAGAGAAGTGTATAGATGTATGTTTATATATGAACATTAAATGTAGTAAAAACACCTAACATGGGATAAATTTGGAAAACATGGAAAACATGGTGATAGGGCGTGACACCATTTGGTGGGACACCAATATTGTGACACTGCCAATGGTGCAACTGTGATGGTGCGACCATGATGGTACGACCGTGGTGGTGCGACCGTGACAGTGAAACCGTGATGGTGCAACCATGAAGTTTCCACCATAATCGATTTCACTATGACGATGTATCCTTAGTAGTGAAACTATTTCAGGGGAACCTTTTGGTGGAACTGTGTTTTTTGAAAACTCCCATTATAACCACGATGAACTCTAAGACCACATATATGTTCAAAATGAAAATTCTCAGGTATATCTGTGGAATTAAATCAGATACCCCTCTAACTATTCTCATCCTTGAGAATTATATACCAATCTAGAAGAGACTGATTTTAAACAACCACCTCTTATGGTACCTCTCAGGGATTAACTAACAGGTATTGAAAACTATAGGGGTGACCTCAATATCAAGGATCACCTCTTTGACATCTTTCTCCGAAAAAATTAAGTAGAAACTAAGTATTCACATCACCAATAAATCACACAACTACTAAATGTCGCATTTCCTAGACACATGGATTAGGGAGCCCCTTACTCTCCGTCAACATACTATCATCTTTGGGTGGAACTAACTCTCCAACACAGGTTTAATCACATCTTCAATAAATCATAATTATTTGGGACCAGGTTATCCCATCCCACATGTCAATACATTTCACCCACATTCATTGAAAAAAAGGAAATAGCTCATATCAGATCAAAAAAGGTCAATAATTCATCACAATAAAGGAACAATAGAAAAAAATAAAAATAACACTCAAAACAGTTCTGGGTACTTCGCACGCATCGAGGTTCTCACTCCGATGTTCTCTCCTCAAGGAAACCATGCATCTATATCACATGGACCAAAGGAATTGTCCAAATACAAGGAATCCTTTCTTTAGGATCCTCTATTATCCCTAGCTGATCAATGAATGTCTCTTCGACATCGATATCTAACTCTTCCAAGTCAAATAAATAGGAGAAATCATGTAGATACTCATGGAGTTGAGAGACAAAGAAGACGTTGTGGATCCTCCCCTACTACAATGGAAATGAAAACTTATATGACACTTCACTGACTTGTCCCAACACCTCTAAGGGTATTATAAACTGGAGAGAAAGCTTGACCCCCCTGCTAAACCACCACATTCAATGCTGAGGGGATTCATTTAAGAACATGTTGTACACAACCTCAAATTCAAATGGTCTCCTCCTATGAACAACAGACTACTTCTTGCAGTCAAGACCTGCCTTTTTCCTTTCACACACGAGATGAACCTTCTCTTTCTTTACCTACACCATTTTGGTGCTAAGAACACCTACCTCCCAAATGTATATCCAGCACATGGGTGAATGAAATGTTATTTTGTACAAATATTTGAATGGAGGCATGAAAATTATTGAGTGATATATTTTATAGTAGGAAACCTCCACTGGGGGAAAGTGTCATATCCATGATCCTATGTCATCCATGACACAATCTCATAGTTTATCCTCAAATTTTTGGATGGTTCTATCAATATTCCCAACCATATGAGTGTGAAATGAAATTCTAAGGTGTAACTAGGTGCCAAAATTATGATATAATAATGTTCAGACTCATGATGTAAAGTGTTTATACTGATCCAAAATTTTGTTCTTGGAACTCCATGCAACCGTACCACTTCATCCATTTACCTTTGTGTTAAGGCATCCACTATGCTTGACTACTTAACAGCTATGTTTTGAGACGATTTTGTCTATTGATCCACCAGTACCCATATAGAATCACAACATACCTCATCTCCAGGTAGTCCTTTATCAAAATCCATCAAGACGTTATCCCACTTATACTCAAGAATGCCTAATTGATGCAGTAGCCTCTGAGAACATAGTGCTCATCGTTCACTTTCTGAAACACGAGACACTTTTAAATGAACTCTGCCACTGCCCGCTTTACTCTGGGCCACAAAAACTGACCTCTAAACCCCTGTTAAATCATGGAGAATGTTGGATGTATTGACATGGGTGAGATATGGAAGTAACCAATAACTACCTCGTGTATTTTCACCAGGACAAACAGATACAAAAGGAAAATCATCTGATTCTGACTAAACTTTCACCATCCCTTTGGAGCATCACCCTAACTAACACGGTGATGCATCACTTCAGCCTCTGAGTCTCCCAAAAAAGAATCTTCCACCTACCATAGTGAGGAAGATTGGTCTGTCATTTGAAAGAGACAACCTCTACTACCATCCACTGTTATGCCCAAATGTAAAGTAGACAACTCACCCATTTCCTTATAAGAATGTGAGAACTCTTGAACAACATCATTATTCAACATCCTACTTATGGAATTGACCTCCATATTCCACTTTCCTGAGGTGTTAAAGATCTCATAGTCATAGTCTTGAAGAAACTAGATCCTCCTATGTTGTTGTAGGTTCAGGTCTCCCTGGGAGAAGAAATAACTCAACCTCTTGTGATCTGTGAAGACCATGAAGCATTCCCCAATAAGGTAATGCTGCCAAACATTTATTAAGAACATGACCCCTGTTTGTTCCAGGTTATGGGTGGCATAGTTATGTCTGTGAGGACATATCTTCTGAGACCCAGAAGGGATATCTCCCCACAGATGCATCAGCACACACCCCATGTCCAGACTGGAAGCATCACAGAACACATCAAACATTAATCCTTCCTCTGGAAACCTCAACATCGGGGCACTGACCAACTTCCCATTCAGATAACGAAAATATTCCCAAAACTGTTTACTTCATATGAAATCATGGTATTTTTTAGTCAAAGTCGTCAATGGAGCTGAAACTCGGGAGAGGTCAGGTACGAAGCTCTGGTAGGAACATTGAATACCCAGTAAACTAGAAACCTCTACCACATTCTTGGGTTATTCTGAGGAAAAAATTGGTTCGACCATCGATGTTTCTAGTGATATTCTATGCTAGGACACCACACATATAATGAAGTGCACCTCTCTTTCCCAAAACATGGATTGGAAAAATTCCCTTAGAGATGGTGTTGTTGAAGGTCCTCCAAAACTATACTTAAATGATATTCAAAATCCACCTATGATCATGAGTAGATTAGGATGTCGTCGATGAACACGCCCATGAACCAGACTATATACTCGTTGAAAATAGAGATGATGAGTCCCATGAACACAACAGGTACATTCGTAATGCCGAATAGAATTACCATAAAATGAAAGTACCCATACCTACACCTGAATGTAGTCATTAGGATGTCACCCTCTTTCACAATCAACTAGTTAAATCCGAAGAAGAGGTTGATCATAGGGAACCCACATGCTCCCATCAACTGGTAAAATTGGTAATCAATCTTCATGAGGAGAAACCTCTTGAACTTCACCTAATTTATTCTCTACCAGTATTTGCATAGGCTTAGAAAACCATATTTCTTTTTTTACGAACATGACTGGAGAACCCCATGGTGACATACATGTTTGGATAAAAAACGTTATTGTCAGGTCTTCTACCTAAATCCACAAATCATTCAACTTGAAAGTAAACATCCGATAGGGATCCATAGAAATCGGATGGGCATCGAGTTTTATATATATTCTAAATTCAACATAATGTCAGGGGGCTCGAGTCACAACCTCTTTGGGGAAGACGTCCATGAATTCACTCATAACCCTAGAAATATCTACTATTACTAAGACTACTGGTTCTACTGACATCTCGGGTAACAAAAAAATTATGGCTCTCCATATGTCGTCCTCCCTCCTAGAAAATCCACTTACTAATGATATCTATATGTTGGTCACCCATATATAAGAACATAGCCTTTATCCTGAAGTAGTTGTTAACAGCATGCATAAGAGATAGCCAATCGATGCCTTGTATGACATTGTATGGCTGTATTTGTATAAAAAGGAGATCTCCACTAAATTTATGCAGCCCCAACATCAGTCTACATCCACAAGAAATATCAAACAAGCTGGTTTGACCTCTAACATGTGTACTCAACATTAGGGGAATGGAATGTCTCTCTACAAATATTTCCAATGCATCGACCTGACTATGTTCAAAAAAGAGTATGAAAAACTTCAACCAAATAAGGCACATGCCCGAGTACTAAAAAGACTGATTGTACCTAGAGCATCTCATAGTCTCACTAGACCTACCACCTCTGCGGCACGCAGCTACCCACGACAAACCCCTCTGCCCCAAGACTATTGACACCCCCCCCCGACCACGCCATGATAGAGGTCCATGGGGAGAAAAATTAGGTAATACTTCTTTGGCATTGTCCTCCCTCAGTGGATAGGGATATCGCTACCCGTGCAGTGGGAAAGGCCTAGTTTCCAACTATTGCTGTTTAATCCCCATTGGCCAAAACTAGGAAGACCCTGACATCAGAGACCGGTGTTTGATAGAATTCCCCTCCGAGGAACTCAGAAGGATCCCCTATAAGGGAACACCTCTTTATGAAGGAATCCTCTCTTCTATATTTTCCTCCTTCTGATCCTCCATGTAAGTCGGTAGAGTCAAGGGAGTAACAGCTTAATGAAGAGAAGGCTGGAGTGCCTCCACTTAGCGTCTTTCTCGGAACTCCTTGGCAGGGAAGAGGTACATTGAAATATGAAGGAGATACTTGAAATTTATCCTCAGTTCCCTCATAGATATACCACCCTTGTTGGATTTATTGTTGTTAATGCCTCTTCTTATACTCCATCATGGATGAAATGAATCCCTCCTGGATCTCCCCCTCAAAGTCAGCCGACAAAAAATTAGATTCTTTCATATCCCCAAGTAAAATAATACACCACAGATGCACCGCTACGTATATATGGATCACTCAAAGAGGAACATAGTACTCTAATAGAGCCCAAATCAAGTTGAAAGTGATCAACAACTCCTCGGGCCAACAATCTATCTCCATGTACGAGACGCTACCCCCATAAATTCCTATGGTCTGCCGCTGGAAGGTACGAATCATCTTCTACCACTGGTTGTACATATCCTCTCGTTAAACTCACAAATGATCATCCAAATAAACCTACTTTACCTTGATTTCTCATACCACATGTGGGTGATATCTGGGGTTCCATAGCTGTAAATTAAAACAAGAAACTCTTAATCCCAAGTAGTGTGGAATTTTCTTCTTAAATTTTTTTGAACTTTTTATTAATTTTAATTCCCAAAAAAAACCAATCCACACAAGAATACAAGTTATTATTATTCATGTATCTTTCCTAGGGACTCTACCCTACAATTAGTGTAGCCTCACATGATCATTTTTTAGGTCCAGAGCCCTTGCATTTGATCAGGGGGGATAAAATCCAATGTCATGGACCGTCTTCCCTAGCCTATTTAATGATCCAATATTTCATAACATTTTTCCCTACGATCCCATGAAATACTCACTATTCCTAATCATTAACTCTATCATATCTCTCAACCATAACATTGATACCATTCTGTCATGACCCGCCTTCTTCATGTTGGGAGAAGGGATGACAAGATTCCATTCCCATCCTTCCTCAACATAAAAGAGATATAATGACCCCTCGAGTCCCACCTTTAATTGGCCCTGAAGCGGTATCTAACACCAAGGGTATATAATCTCACATAATTTTAAAGGAATTACCCTTTTTATAGAAGGTCATAGTGAGATAATATGGAATATAACTACAACACCATAGACTTAAGGTTAATGCAATTCCATGAATCCATTCCCACATGCACATCCAAAAAACTAATAATAAGTATGAAAAAGCTCTCAAAAATGTATCAAAATAAAAAAAACGAAGAAGAAACAAAAAATATCCTGATTCCCAAGCTAGTAATGTTCTGCACGGTCCTTGAGTTCCTCCTCGAAACCTAAACAATTATGTGATTTGGGTGAGCATATAAGTATACTCAGTAGAGAACCTAAAGCTGCTTGTGCACATGTGAGGGAACATACTTACACCCCTATGAGAAAATATAAAATTCTAAATCACCTAACAAGGAATACTAAAAATCCTAACCTCACCAAGGAACATTCTTTGAAGTAATTCATGTCAAGTAATGTAATAATATAAGAACGTCATCATTTGTGTACATTGGACAACTTTCTCACCAGTTAATAGCTCATTCATAATGATATAATATCTTGACACTGCCACTTTTCCCACATGCTATACCAGTACCACAACAAGCCCACACACACATGGTATCAAGCATCACACAACCATTCTCGCAGACACCTTGGCCACAACAACCACAGAACACTCCCAAAGACACCAAGGATTCATCAACTACACACCACACCCGAATACACCTAGGCCTCATCCAGATGATACTTGGAAGAAGATACCTGGACCGAAAACACATGAGCCCCTCATCCAAAACAAACCATTCCCTGATTAATCTGAGATTATAGTAATCATCAATCCATTATAGCCTAGATGTGAATGGTCGAGCTGCAAGATCAAAGACTTGAGTACGAGGAAGAATGTAAGTTACCAGCCATTCGTCCTCCCACCTGGATGTTGAGAAATACACCCTCCCCATTATATGGGGGTGTTTGGAACATGGTTCTCAAAAAGTGTGGGGTAATTATAAAAACCACATAAAACTACAATAAATATATATATGTAATCAAACACTCTTCCCCAACCTATGGGTTTCACAGGGAAAAAAAATCCAACCCAAGCACTCCTTTTTTTTGCTACTATTATATGAAAAACTTTATAACAACCTCTATCAAGAATAAAGCCATCACCTTTTTTGTTAAAATGCCTTTTAATTATTCAAGAGGATTCAATATAAATTATTCACACACTACCGGGTAACTAAAAACTGTAACCATTCCATGAAACAAAAAAAACCAAACTGTAGACCCACTACACAATAACACAAAACAAGAGATGCAGTCTCACTACACAACAAAACAAAACTAGACTTTTAATCACACTACACAAAAAAACTATATTTTCAGTCCCACTGCACATCCGCATTGAAATACTTCAAAATATCATTATTCACTTTCATACCCCTTTTTTCTCTCAAAATTCTTCCATGTTTCCCTAATACCCAAATAAAGGCCAGATGCAATACCACTACAAAAGAAGTTCTGAGCCATCACGCAGTCCCACCTCCCAATTTTGCTTCACAACCACTACACAACAAAAAGGTAGTTTACCTGATTACATGGTCATCCATTCCACAACAAATAAGTCTATCAAATTGAGACACCAACACCGAACCCTATACCACACCACATACCAATCCCACAGTACCCAGTCCAGAACACATTGCCAATGACCACAACCATAAAATAAAGAATATTAAAATTTAACAGACATGGGTTCTTTAATATTTGATTCAATATAACCGGGGTGATCACAAAACATGTTTGATCATGGGGCATCCCTTTTTCAACCGAGTGAACATGATTAATTATATCTCATGTAACACTTGTTCATCAAAACATCAAAATGAAGTAGAAAACCACAAATTCACATGTAAAGACCACCACAGACAATTATTTTCAGAAGGCATAAAAACAAAACATCCATAAAATAATAAAGCATAAGAAATAAAATATGTAAACAATATCAAACCACATATTTTCCATTCTTTTATTTAGAAATGTTATCTTTTGATCATATTAAATTATTTTATAATTATCATTCCAAGAAGAGTTTCCAAACATTACTTTCAATGGTACATTAATATACCCACCCACATATTTCACAATTAATGAGATGAAAAATAAGTCCTTACATGTTGATCAAGGGATCAATGTTCCATTATGAGCCATGAAAAGGGGATGGAATTACTTGTAGAATGAACTCCACAAATGATGAGAATAAAGGGCTCCGGTACGGGTACATGACTTGTCTCATGGGTACGTCTCAAGACGCGCCAAGAGAATAAAAAAGGAAGATAAAAAATATGATCTCGTTTTAAAAAGAGGCTACATCCTAAAATCAGGGATACAATTTCAAAGTACTAGAAAGTCAGATCATGGTTTTAAGATGTGTCTTTGTGGTTTCACATGTTGGAAATAACTATGATTTAATAATTCCAAGTGGCAAATACAATAGGAAAATTCTATGGGTAAGCCCATGGTTCTTCATATGTCACTCTTCAGTTGTCCTAAAAAATTAATAAAATTTTAACTCAATTTTGATATAAATACCAGACAAATTATTCCATTAATTTCGTCCCAAAATCCACATCATCGAAGATATGGTAGTTTTACCTACTTATTAGTCCCCCCAGGGTTTCCTCAATCCCCCCTCATATTATCCAATGAATAATGTTTTATGAGTTATTCTACATGGTAATGGAATCTACTACCATTCACTTTTTCAAGAACTCCTTTTATGTTATTATTTTTTAATTTCCATTTTATTATGTTGGAATATGTCATTAAATATCCCCCTTACATTAAATATCCTTTTAAAATGATGATAAATCTAATTCTTTCTCATAAAAATATTTTATGAATATTTAAGTGACATTGTTAAGCTATGAATTTTATTAAAGGATTTTCCAAATTCATTTTTTCATTAAAGTTACTTTATATTATTTTTCTCGGACAAACACCCCTTATATAAAATTCATGATAACTATAATACCTTAAATAGACATTAATATTATTATTATAATAGAATAATTCACCATCATATCTGATTTCAACTCCTTTTATACAAAAATGAAAATATCGTCCGAGATGTGTTAATATATCACATTCGAGGACATCAGGTTTTCAATTTCTATTAAAAAACTATACAATAGTCATGAAACTATGTTTTAAGTTAATAATAAAAGTAATATATGGTTTATAACCAATTTAATGTTCTGGAACTAATATATATACATATGAATAAACTAGTTTTTAATAATAAAAGAAGAATAGTTGTAAAAATCAAAACGATTATCACTAAATGTCTTATCAATTGATTCTTATTCATACCATTTATCCAATAGATATATATAATTATTTGCACATCTATATGTTCATAATTAACATATATGGTTGGATCTGGATAATTATTTCAATTCCACATGAACCCCATTATTTATAATCAAGTGGACGGATCATGAAATCATGGAAAATGAACACTCCCGGACGATGGAATTCAATATTATGAATTATCAATAAAAACATTAATTAAATTAATAAAAAAAATAATGACTGATATATACTTATATAATGCTCTATACTAATCAATTAATTGATTTTATCTTATTATCCATCAAATTAATGAAAAGTGTAGAACACGTTCAGACAAAAGGTAAGGGTTTTCTGCCCAAACATCAATTTAATTTAGGGATACACTTTGTCTCATATAATCCAAATTAAATTCGTAATTATTCATATAGAATCCTCATTGTGTCGGTGTAAATTTTGTATTTATTTTATCCAATCATAATTCATATTTATATTATGGGGATATAAATGTTTTATACAGATCTTTATCAAAACTTTTTTGATAAAAATACTGATTCATGAGACCATCTCAAATTCTTACTTATTTTCAAGTGAACTCTATAATATAATTTAATCCATAGTAATTTATATAAAACAAATAATTTCATTAGTGAAAATATATATTAGTTTATTTCTGGTTTTATGAAAAGATTTTTGAACTTAACACTTATTTTCAATGTAAAAGTGTGTTTCCCTCAAAAATTCCATGAGGATTTAATCAGAGTATTTTTGTTTAAGTAAACACCTCTGTTAATTTTTTTTTCTTTTTTAGGATAATATATTATATCAATCTTCTACGATATTACAGAAAATGAATTATGATAAGTTTATTGGTGGATGTTCTATCTTTATGACTTCACTATACTACTCATAATGGTTAGTGTTTATGTGTACCGAATTGGAAAAGTTATTTCATATGTTTATGGTGTTTATGTTCAGCCACTATCAAATTAAAGTATAAATTATATTTAGAAAGTGATGAATGGGGTATGTTTTAGACCCCCAATTTATTGGTAGATTTCATGAGAAAAAATTTATTGGGTTTTGGTTGAGGCATTACAATATTATTATCAAATGTCTTGAATGAGTCCTTGACAATCTGTTTCAGATATTTGGGATTATGAATTCACTATTTATGGTATTATAAATTGGTTAATCATGTGGTTGATAGACTAGTATAATATCAATGTTTATAGTCTATCATCTTATGATCAATTATATATCATTATTTAATCATATTTAATTCAATCCATATTATACTCATGTTTTAATTTCTATAGTCATGTGTTTTCAGATATTCAAAATTCCTAGGGATTATGTTTATGATAAATTTGGTTGTATTACATTACATTACTAAACATATGAGACCAAAACTTTCTTATAATTAATTTTTCTGAGGTGGTGACAAGGGATAATATAAATGAATTGAAATGATAATTTTTTATTTTATGTGTGATTCAAAACAAGGTGATATGTTGTGTTTACATTCAAGATGCAATGTTGAACTTATATATGTATATTTTATCCAAAGATACTCAATTATTCATTCTTTCATGATATAATTTTCTTATTTATATTCCAATGTAATAAAATATTGCAATGGATCTAGGAAACAGGGTTGGGTTCTTACAGTTTTTATGGGATGATGATTAGTAGAATACATGAAATCTAGATTTCAAAAATGTATATTGGGGATCAAAAATACAAGGTAGAATATGTGGATTATAATATAAGAACAATATATAATTTTTTTGGGTAATTGATTATGTATATATCGTAAGAAAATACATTCTTATTCAGATAGTCCAAGTAGACAGGGCTCTAGAGCAGATGTACCTTGGAGCAACAACTCAGACAAAGTGTTTTATGCTTGACTCAGAGTAATATGGTACACGAAAACTGGTATATTAATGCACCTAGTTTGAAACTCACATGGGATATGATTAGGATAATTCAAATTTTCCGTATAAAACATTATGTAGGATTTCAATGTAAATAGGTCCTCAACATAACCATTCATCAGATTTTGAGACTAGACATGAAAAAATTTATGTTTCTGTTAAGTGTTTTTCTAGTTCGACATTATATGTTGTTATTCATATCCTAATTTGGTTTATGACCCTATATAGAAATGCATCCTAGAGGAAGAAATGAACACATCATAAAATCAGGTATCATATGTATGGATTTTTCTTCTATGCATGATAAAGATGATGGTATTGGAGCTACGACAGGTGCTGAGTAGCTTATAACTATTCATGGACAAATAAATCATGGTATGAAAAATAACATTACCCATATGGAGTATATTAAACGAAAACATAGAGGTGAAATGTTAGACCTCTTTATGTGAAAATAACTTCCATCATTCAATGGGATTACAAACCCATTTTTAGATGAGCAGTAGATATGTTCCAAAGATTAGATATTTCCCACTTTGTGATGTGACGAAAGAGAGAGGGTTTTCACCAAAGATTATCATATATTGCGAGTTATGGATCAATCGTGTTCATTAATTCAATCAAATGGGGAGGAATAAATAGAAAAAATTTAATGGATGAAAATTATGGAAATATTTATAGAAAAAATATTTTCTTCGAGAACATCAAGAAGATATGGACATGAAATTCATCAATTTGAAACAAATAGACAATGAAAATGTTGAAAAATATGAATCAAATATTTAAAGGGTATAAAGGCTTCTCTCATACTACGTATCTAATCTAAGGATAAATTTTTAACAATTATTTTAATGATATATAAACATTCCTCTCGAGGTAACTGGATACCCAAACATTCTCATCATACAAAGATATAGTCTTATGTGCAATCAAGATAGATAATGAATTCTCGAGGTCTTGTGTGTTTAAGGTAAACAAATATAACAATAGGGCAGATGAAAAATGAATTAACAAAGGGAAGATTAAAAATTATAGTTTTCCAAAATTTGATAATTGTGGAAACAATACTCCAGAGCTAGCTTAAAAGAAAAACTAGTCTGTAAAAATTTGCAGACAGATGCAACCAATATCGATCCTACATGGGGAATAAAGAAGCTACCAATGTTCAACCATACAATTGTAATGTGATGGGATTTCATGACAATGATTTTCATAATTGTTAAAGAATAATTACACATAGATGGAAAATGTAGAATGACCAAGCTTATACAATCGCAACTAATAAAGTTGATGTTCTAATTATGTGGTGACATGTACTATAATCATTTCATAAAACATGGAAATTTCATTATTTGATTCTATATCATTACATTCCTTTATATCATCCCAGTTTTCCATAAAAATTATATATTTTTTATTCTCCATATAAAGGGAGGTGTCAATCAATACAAGTAATGGAAGTCTCATTGAAAGATAGATGTGTAAAGAAGTCCCCATTATTGCCAAAAAATGTTTATTATTTACTAATTTTATTGGAATACCTATGTTAAAACATTAAAAAAATCCTTCTAATGGATAGGATTTAAAAATATGACTTGAAAACCTATTATAAGGATAAGGAAACTATGATTTGTGAGGAAGTTATAGAATCCATTATCTTTTGAGTAGAAACACCAATATCTTATTCGTATCTAGATCCACACACATTACCATTGTAAAATTAAATTATTTTGGAGGTTGTGAACTCAATATCTACACATGATGAAGTAAAATATAAAATTTATGATGTAACTATTGTGAATGAATACATTGATGTTTTTCTAGAGGATTAACCTATAAATTCTCTAAAGCATGAGATTGAGTTTTCTATTGATTTAATTCTGGGTGCATGGACTACAACAATTAATCCTTATAGAATTAACATAGTGGAATTAGTATAACTGAATAAGAAACTAGGGGAAATTTGTGATAAATAATTAAACCTACCTTTTTTCTCTATGGGGATCCCACATTCTAATTGTTAATAAGAAAGGTGGATCCATAAGGCTGTTCAATGACTATAGATAAATCAATTCTATTACAATAAAGAACAAGTATCGCCTGAAATAATATTCTAATTTAATTGATCAAAATCACATAGCCCAATTGTTTTGAATATTAGAATTTGATCCAATATCGTTATTCACATGCGAGTAAGGAAGATATTCTAAATATGTCATTTTGAACTAGATATAAGAATTATGTGTTTATAGTAAGGACTATTTTATTGAGTAATTAACCCTTTATTATCATGGATCTAATGAATAGAATTATACATTAATATCTTGATTACTTTATTTTCTTATTTATTGATGATATCCTGTTATAATATAATAACATTGAATATCTTGAGAATCACATTAGCATTATTCTGAAGACACAAAGAAGAAATAAAATATATAGGTTGTTTAGAATGTGGTAGTGTTGGCTTCAGTCAGATTATTTTCTTGGCCATATCATCTCTAAGGATAGAATCTTAGTTGTTCTTGTAAAGACAATGGTTGTACAAGAATGACATACTCCAATGAACATAACGGAGGTACGTAGTTTTATTGGTTTAGTAGGTTATCATTGATGTTTCATTCAGAACATTGCCCATTTTTTCATCCCAATGACAAATATTAACTGTGATGGGATTAAATTTGTTTGAAAAAAAAGAATGTCATGAATTTTATGATGAATTTATGAATAGGTTTGTTAATGCTCCAATCGTGTCTCTACCATCGAGAAATAGTGTATTTCTGATTTATACTGATGCATCAATGAAAGGAATTGGTTGGGTCCATATATAGAATGATAGAGTCATTATCTATACATCAAGGTAGTTCTAAACACATGAACATAACTACCCAACTCATGATCAGGATTTACCAGCTATAATATTTAATCTGATAATATAGATACATTATCTATATTATGTAAGATGTGAGATATATACTGACCATAAGAGCTGAAAAAATTTGATCTCACATTATTAACTAAACATGAGGAAAAGGTAATGGCTTGAGCTACTAAAGGATTACAATTGTACTAAACAATACAACCCATTAATAGAAGAATAAAGTAGTTTAAGAATTGATGAGGATGGATCATGGAGTTTTAAACAAAATGATGACTGAAAGGGATATTGAATTCATGGATATAAGAAATATGGATACGGGAATTATTAATAAGGGTGAAACATAAATACCTTTTTAATTGGTTGCTAAACCATATTTATTGAAAATAAATAAAACTACTCTCTCTAATTATGAGAATCGTCAAAATAAAATTAATGGTGTGACTATTGGGATGGCGGATGACATCATATGAGAAGATGGAATATAGAAATTTTGGAAGAGGCTCTATGTTCACCCTATAAATTAGTTGAAAAGGGAGTTAATGGATCATAAAAATAGTTCAAATTTCTCTATACACCATGTTAACACTAAAATAAATAGTTATTTTAAGGAATATTTCAAGTTATGTAACATGATGCGGGAAATTTTTATTAGGTATCAAGATGTTAAGTATGACAATAAGTGAAGGCTAAACAAAAACATCATATAGGAGTCATCAAACCTCAACCTATTATTATATGGAAATGGGGAGAAATCAGCCTCAATTTTTTCATTGGAATACCCAAAACACCAAGAAATAATGATGTAATATGGGTAATTATAGACTTACTTAAGAAATTTGTACATTTCATAAATGTAACGGTGGATATTCCACTAGAGCACCGTGCATGAATCTATATCAATGAAGTCATTATACATCTTGGATAACCTCCATCAATTATGTCATATCATGATCCAAAATTCACATCGAGATTCTAGAAATGACTTCAAAATGATTTCGATTCAGAGCCTTGATTGAGTACGTCTTATCCTCGTAAAACTGATGGTCAAACAGAAAATATGATCAAAAAATGGAAGAGAGGTTGAGATCGTTATGACATGATTTTCAACATACGTGGCATTAATATTTACATTTGGTGGAGTTTTACTATAATATTATTTTCCATTAATTTATTCAAATGGAACCATATTAAGCATTGTATGGAAAATATGATGTACTCCAACTTGTTGGGATGAAGTTTGTGAATAGTAACTTATGAGCCTAGATCTTGTAGATGAAACAATAGTGAAGGTAAATAATATTCAAGCATATATCAATGTATCCCAATGAATGAAAAAGAACTATGAGAATAACTAAATGAATGATTTGGAATTTCATATATGAGATCATGTTTTCTTTAAACTATCATCATAGAATGGTGTTATAAGATTCTGAAAAAAAGGAAACTATAACCCATGTACATTTGACCATTTAAAATTATAGAAATAATTAGAGATATGGATTATATTTTTGTAATACCTCCTATCCTCTCTAATGTATATAATGTGTTCCACATCTCATTATTGTCAATATAAATGCCATCCCCTATACATCTTCTCACTGTAGATGGTATAGAATTAGAACCAGACTTATCTTACACTGATGATCCTATTTAAATCGTGGCCCCTAAATAAAAGTGTTTAATGAATTTTACAACTAGACTAGTAGTGTTAATTTGAAAAAAAATCATAAAATGCAAGAGGTGATGTGGTATCATGAGGGCCATATGATGAATAACTACCCAAATAATTTTATAAGGTAACATTCTAGTAATTTTTAGGATGAAATTTTTGTAATGAGGGTAAAATGTTACACCCCAATAATTTAAAAATAAATACAATTCATGAACGACTAAACACCATGATAAACAAGCACTTTGTTATAGGATATAGTTATAACTAATATGTAATCATATTTTTTCTACTTCTATGATTTAAATTTTGAAAAATTGACAAACATGGTCGTGATCAGTAAGATATTTAGAGTTTTAAAGGATCAACATATTTTTTTGGGGGAATTTTATCATAACACATTGGAATAGTAATTCTTCTATTACTAATAGTAATATAACTAATTTATTTTTAACCTTTCCTAAATAGTATAAATAAAATTGGTGTTCCATCATTTCTACTTTTATTTTTAGTTTTTGTAATAAAATATGTTGAATTTGATAAATTGATTTTTAGTGTAAAAATTGTACATTTCAGAGAGATTTATATTATCATATCAATATATGGTTTTATTAACATATCTTTAATTTTTTCACGACCCCCTCCCACAAAAGATGCCCCTCCTGAGCTGGCAATGGTGAAAGGGAGATAATGACCCCCCGAGTCCCGCCTCCAGTAGGTCCCGGTGTGGTGACTAGCACCTAGGGTATGAGTTTTCACAAATATGGGAGGCATTACCCTTTTTATTATTTAGGATCGGGAAATAGGACAAGTAAACCACCAAAATGTAAAATAACAAGTGTATATAAATAAACCCAAACCAATCCCACATGCATGTTTAAACACTTTTATAACAAGGTGCAAGTACAAGAAAGCTCAAAGTACAATACTAAAAGAAAAAAGTGTACAACAACAACAACTACTCCAACTGTTCGACTAGTAGGGTCCTACATGGCCCTGGTAGTCCTCTAGGAAACCTGAAAGTAATCGTAGGGTGAGCATACATGTATACTCAGTAGGGAAACCTAAGGTTCTCGTGCACAAGTGGGGAGACATCCTAATGTCCCATGAGAACAATAGAAGAAACCTAGCCGGGAAATCTATCCACCCAACCTCACCAGCCACACTCACCAAAAACAAAATCACAGTAGGTAGTAGTAGTAAATGAACAAGAGTATTGGGTACCCCGCACCATTTCCCTTTAGTTAGCTTCTATTCCTAATGGCGAACGTCCTGACGCTTCAACACTCTCCCCGCCCACGCACACCGGAGCCTCACAACCACGTATCCTGCCCGCACACGTCTGGGACTCACACTATATATCTTGCCCGAACACACCTGGGCCTCAAAACCATGTATCCTGTCCACACACACCTGGGCCTCACAACCACGTATCCTGCCCGCACACACACGGTCCTCATCCCGAATATTATTGGGAAACAGTAAGACCCTCCCGAAGTGTCTTGGTCTAGAACCACCCCAATCGAAACCAACCCGAAGAATCTTAGGTGTATGGTCGCCTCAAGCCATCACAGCCTAGGGGAGAAAGAGCAGGAAGAAGCTAGTAGCTAAGGGGAAAACACCCTCTCCAATGAAATGTGAGTTTTTGGGACTAAGTGCTCAACATGGGTGGGGTGCGATAAAACACAAAAGATACAGATATATATATGTATACCAAACACACAGCCCAACATATGGCTTCTAAATAGAGAAACTGAGCACGTTCATTAGCACTGCTACTATGAATCATGCATACAACAAAAAACCCCAAACCCATTTAGGTTTTCACATTTCAGCATAATTAGATTATTTAGTCCCTTAACTACTGGGAAACTATCCACAACCAACCACATCAATCGTTTGTAAAACATATCCCTTCCATCCACAAATCAAGTTAGGAAAACATAAGCAACACAACAAAGACCTTCTTATCAACCAACCAACCCATCGATTATTAATCCCATTCCATTACCATGACCCACCATTCATTAAAACTTCCACATTTTATTTATTATTCACAACCCGTAGTTCGTTCATGTTCAAACCCATCTCTGCAGCCCCGCTACCAACTGCCATAACCACAATCACAATAAAACCCGTACATCATTATCCCTTTAATACCATTTATCACAGCCCCGCTGCCCATCACCAGCATAACATTCACACCAACCCACAACCAAGTCAACCGCAGCACCATTGTTCACCCGATCCACAACAACCCACAAAACACCCCCATCACATGCCACGTATCCAGGCCAACACCCACATGTTCATTATTCCATTTTGTTTAACCGTGGTGACCATACAAGGGTTCCACATTTTAAATAGCCAACCTTACGTGATTAACCAATTTCCACATTCCACAAGGTTTCAATCCATAAGAAAATTCAGAATTAGAGGGAAACATTTATATTCATAAGCAAAGGCCCCCAAAGACCATGATTTTCATTATGCAGAAGCTCATTCACAAGAAAATATCACATGATATAAAAAGTTAAGTAACAGTAATCACAAACTTCCCATCCCTATTATATAAGCTAGTTATTATCTTTATTAAACCGGTTCAAAATTCTTTCATGTAAACAAGAGAACACCCACCCCACATGATGCACAAATTAGAGAGACGAAGGTAAGATCCCTACCTCAACAGGTTCCGATCACAATGCTCCCCCAGATCATCCTTAGAAGACGTCTGTCGGCGTCCGTCACTTCTGTCGGGTCCCTGAAAAACCTCCCGGGGTGGAAGTCGGAAAGGAAAGGCTGAAGGAAAGACAATGGATCCATGGTCGGATGTTCCTCCTCGTCGTTACGATCCCATGGCCACTAATGGATCGTAAATCGGATCACAGATGAAGAAGTTATGGAAGCAAAAGTACACGGCTTGTACTTTATGGTACACGGCGTGTACTCGGTTTTTCACACTGTCTCCACACGGCTTCCAACACGGCTCCACATCTGTTGACTAGTCAACACATGGTTTGAGGGTAACACATACGCGGGGAATGACTACACGGTGTGTAGTTTTGACACACGACGTGTACCCATTTATTGCACATGGTAAGGACACAGCTCCAACACGGTACACGACCGTTGACTGGTAACATGTACACGGGGAAGGACTACACGGCGTGTAGTACTAGACACACAGTGTGTACCCATTTTTTTCACACGGAAAGGACACGTCCTGCAACACGAGGTATACCCAGCAATGGGGTACATGGTGTGCACTTACAATACACAACATGTACTTATTTACTTCACACAGCGAGGACACGGCCTACAACACAGGGTATACCCATGCAAGGGGGTACACGGCATGTACCTACACTACACAGCGTGTACTCATTTACTTCACATGGCGAGAACACGGCCTGCAACACATGGTATACCCGGAAAGGGGGTACATGACATGTACTCAAACTACTCGGCGTGTAGTTTCAAAGTTCTGGAAGGTGTGGGAAAAGTCCATTTTACCCTCCAGAACACTTCGTTGCCTTCTTTTTGACAAAGGAATGGGCTGGAGAGGTCTGGGCCATTACAAATTTAAATATTCTTATCAAACTAATCTTATTTATATATTAATGATAACATAATTTTTTTAGTGTCGAAAATTTAACTGTACATTTTATGTCGTCTAATATTTTTAATAAATAAGTATTTTAATATATAAAATATGAAATTTTAATAATTAGATAATTATAATGATATATAAAATTTTATCTTTTAAATTTAGGACATCTATATTATGATACTCTGAATTTATGATATTTTATAAAATACATTAGTTTATTTGAACAGTAAAAATACAGTTTTGGGTTTTCACAATATTTAATGACTTCATAATGATTCGATAATTAATATTAAATGGATTTTTACTTTTTTTACATTGATATATGGTATGAGGTCTCCCATGTGGAAAATAACATTCGAAAATACCCTGGTAAAGCACATGGTATTTCATATACCACTCTTGATGTGTCCACGAAAATTAAAATAAACATTTACACAATTTTTCTCTAAAAACCTACTCATTTATTTCATCCCTTTCCGATAAAATTCTTCATCCTCTATGGCATGGAAGTTAAAACACCCTAGTATTCCTACCAAAGATTCCACAATCCCACATGGTCGAAACCTTTATTTTTTAGAAGTTACTCTTTAACTAATGTGAATATACTATTCTTCTCATTTTCAAGCACTCCATTTATGTTATTCCTTTTTAATTTGGATTGTATTATTTTGTGATATGTAATTATATAACACATTTATTTAAATATTATATATTAATTATGATATACCCATTTTTCTATCATTAACATTTTTTATGAATTATTATGTTACATTGTTAGCATACATAATATTGATAAGGGTTTATCAACTTCCCTTTTTTCATTCATGTTCCTTTATTTAAATTTTCTATAACAAAAACCCACCATATAAAATTTACGATAACTCCAATTTTTTTAAAATACTATAATTTTGTTATGATAGTGGACTAATTTCTTATTGGTTCTTATTTCACATTATTTTATAAAAAATATGAAAACACCATCTGAGATGTTTTAATTTATCACATTCTCACATGAGATATTTTCAATTTCTATTACCCTATTCTTGGCTAATCATGATAAAAATTTTATGGTTGAAGCATAATATGTTTTATGTTTTATAACCTAACTAATTTTATGTAACCATTATATATATAAATAAAAAATCTCGAACATAATAATGAAAGCAAAAATGTCATAAAAATATAAACGATTATCACTAAATTTATTATCTATTATTTCATCCACATTAAATATTCCAAAAAGATATATATAAAAATTTAACCTCTTGTATGTTAATTTATAATATATAATTTTAATTATAGGTAATTATATATGTTCTACATGAACTCCATTGCTTATAATCAGTCTGACTGATCATGAAATCAAGGAAACTGAACACTCTAGAATGACAGAATTCAATATTATAGATTGTCAATAAGAACATAAATTTAATTAATAAAACTACAATGAATAAAATATATTTATAAAATGATATGAATTAATAAATTAATCTATTTAATTTCATTATCCTAGATATTATGCACATGTGTGGAATAAATTTCGACATAATGAAAGTCTTTTTAACCTGAACCTCCATTTACATTAGGGATATTTTTTGTCTCACTTAGTCCAAATTAAATACTTTATTATTCTTATGGAATACTAAAAGGTATTTTTTTAGTTTCCTATATATGTGTACTAATAAAAATATATGATTATTTTATGGTTATTTAAATGTTTTATAAATATCATTCACAATTATTTTCGAAAAAAACCCAATTTAGGGGAACATATCAAATTATTACCTATTATAAAGTTCACTATATAATTTGATTTATGTCATAATTTTTTTTATAAAACCACTCATTTAATCATGGAAAGACAACATTAGTTCATTTATTTTTTTATGGAAATATTTTTCTAAATGGAATCCTCTTTTCAAAGTAAAAGTGAATTTCTCACAAAAATTATTTAATGGATATATTTGAGTATTTTTGTATAATTCAATACCTCATTTGAATTTTCAAACATATTGAGGTTAATATTTTTTTTCTGTCAACTAGGTTATTGTATTAAATGGTTAATGATCTATTTTCTAGTGAATGTGCTATCTTGATATCATCCACTATACAACATATAATGGATAGTGTTTATGTGTATAGAATGTGGAATGTTACTTTATATGTTCTTGTGTTTTATGTTCATCCCCTTTCATATGAGGAATTCATTGGACACCGAATGCAATTAGATGGGCGCACGATATCTCCACAATTCAACCGTAGTTCTCATGAGTCAAAATATGGATGGGTTTTGGCTGGGGCCTTACTCTAGTATTTTTTGATATCTTTTCCAAGGCCTTTGAAAATATGTTTAAGAAATCTAATATTATGTATTCCCTAATTATAATATGATAAAATTTTTAAACCATGTGATTATAAGACTAGTGGAATATAAATTGTTATGTCTCATTATCTCATGGTAATTTATATGGACTTATATAATCTAATTTCATTCCTTCCGTATTATGCTCAATTATAATTATTTAAATGCTTATGTTTTCATTTATTCAGCATGCCAAGTGTTTATGGTTATGATATCTTTTGTTGTATTACAAACACTTACTGAGCATTTGATCTCACTGCAATATTATGTTTTATTTTTTCCCAAGTGGTGATGATTAATATTTTTAACACTTTTCAAGTATAATCATGGATTTTATGATTGATTAAAAATAATATGATAGGTTTTATTTCCTTTCATGATGAAACGTTGAAATTATGTACGTATCTTGTTTTCCAAATCAACTGAACTGTTTTTTCCTTTTGGATATGACATCCTTGTTTATATTCCAATTTAATAAAATAATTTAGTAGCTATGGGAATCTATGGTCGGGAACATACACTTATGATTCCATTCCCTAGGATATTGAGATCTGGATTTTGTATGATATATCTAAGAGGGGTTCAAGTTATGAATAACATAGTGAGAGATTTTATATATAAATTATGGACCAATTATGATTATCTGTGTTTCCAAAGGAAATAAAATATCACGGTTATCATGTGTGTGATTATGTAATGTAATTAATATTCCAAAATAATGTTGTAATTTCTATTTTTGAAAATCTACTGATAATATAGTTTGTTTCAGAGAAATATATTAGCTATACTTTAGAAACTAGGATGAAAAAATATCGATATTATAATGGAAATGTATATAAATAAGTCTAAGGACGAGTCAATTTATAGAAATTTGAATTTGAATTTTTGTAATGGTTAGAGTGACTGGTTTCATGTCAATACATCTTTATATGGATACTACATGTGATTGTGGTTCTGAAAAATATCATCCTAAGGGAAAAAGCCCTTAAAACATTGTATTTTGCACGACCAGATCCAAAAATGGGGTATGAAAATAGGCCTTTATACACACCCAGATTGACACTACAGATAGATAAAAAATTTTGAAATAGAGATTATATCTATTGCATGGGTATCAATTCCATTAAAAATGGGGTTTTATCTAAAATGGTTAGGAAGTATCTCGACATTTATGATATTTCAATTGTTTGAGAATTTTTTGATGTCTCCTCAGAATATTTTACATGCCTTACCCTAGGACATAATAATGATTTCAAATAAAACTCATACCAATATCTACACTAATATCAAAGACTCCATATAGAATGGCTTTGATTAAGTTGAATGAATTGAAGAAAAAATATGTAATAAAATTTTTATAAGGTATTTATTCATCCATCTGTATCAGATTTTGATCCACATGTAATTTTTTTGAAAAATGAACATTGATCAATGCCTCCCTAAATTGATTATTGAGAGCTAAAAAATATTACAATTAAGTATTAGTATTTCCTTCCCAATATTGATGATCTATTTGGTCAGCTACATAATTATCAATAATTTTCCAAGATTGACCTTCATTATAAATATCACAATTCGAGGATCATGAAAGAGGATATACCCAAGACATATTTGTTACATTGTATTGACACTGTTAATATATAGTGATGTCTTTTGGTCATACTAATTTCCATTCTATCATCATAGATTTAATAAATCAAGTATTTTTAATTTACCGTGATCCATTTTTGGAGGACATTATAGATGATATACTTATATATTAAAATAGGAAATAATAAAATGAATACCACCTAATAATTGAACTAAAGTTACTAATGAATGACAATCATTATGGAAAATTTAAAAATTGTAAATTTTCATTTGAAAAAGATTTCATTTCTGAGTTATATAATAAAATTATAGAGAATATCAATAGATCAGTAAATGATGGAGGATATAGAATGTTTTTATTGACCACAAAATGTGACCATGATTCATATTTTTCTTAGTATTTCAAGATATTATTAGTTTTTTATTGAGATTTTTTCATGAATATCTAATCCTTTATCTATGTAATATTATAATAGATCCAACATATTATACAAAAAATAAAGAGAGGATAATTTTAAGGAATTGAATACAAGGGGAATTAGTGAACCTTTTCATATATAAGCCTATAATATAGAAGAATTTATAATCTTTAGTGATTCATATAGGAAGGGAAAGAGATAATATCTTATGTAGAATAACATGGTTATTACTTATTCCTAAAAAAAATTGGCGATTCAATATAAAAATTACCCAACTCTTGATTTGGAGTAAGGTCTGATCATTCTGGGATTTAATATATGGAGTCATATATTTATAGAGAAAAGTTTGATATATAAGTATCGATTTAAAATATTTGAAAGTATATATTCAGATAAAAAGAGTTTAACATGAGTAAGAGAAGATGGTTAGACCTAGTAAAGTATTATAAATGAACAATACATTACCACTCTTGTAAAGTTAAAATGATGGCCAATTTATTTAGTTGAAATGATCAAGCTATCTTATACATTATTAGGATTAAAATGATTTAATATTTAGGGGTTTATAATCGATATATCTAGAAATCATGATTGAAGGGGAAGCCTACTGTTTCTATCAATTGAATGTTCCACCATCTATCCAACTGATGTATAATGACACATTGAATTAAGATGTAGAGATGGAAAATATGGTTAGATATGTTCCTATGTTTAACCATTGTCATGATGAAATGATATGGTTTAGGAACTATGTATGTGTTCCGTCCATACCAAACCTGAAGGAGTTGTCATAGTATTCTCGTGGTTCATCATTATCTATTCATCATTTAAGTATGAATTTGTATATAGATTTGATATAATACATCTAGTGGTATTGAATAAATAGATATATCATAGATATCGTGTCACTCTAAATTGTATTTCAAAAAATTAATGTTGAAAGACAACATAAAAATGCAATGTTTTATCTATAACAAATACTAGAATGGAAGTGGGAGAAAATCAATATGTAATTTTTTCATTAGAATCCCGAAAAAATATAATGGGAATAATTCAAAAAGGGATCTAGTCGACGACCTTCCTATGTCAGCATAGTTCATCACAATAAAAGAATAATTACCTCGAGACTAGAATTTATTGATATACATAATAAAATTGATAATGTTAAATGGAAAACAAAATTATATTGTATCTGATTATGATTCGTGGTTGACCTCAATGTTATGGAAAATTCGTCCACTTGACATTTATTGGGAATTGATTTTCATCGCTTCATATCATCTGAAAATTGATTTTCATTATGAAATTAAAAATTAAAAACTTGTGAATATGTTTGAATCTTGTTCTTTAGATTTAAAATGATATTGGGATCAACACCTTAATCTATTTTTTCATCTAATAATTTATTTTCATAATAAAATTAGATGGATAGTTATGAATCCATATATGGAAATAATGGTACACCTACAATGTGCTATAATGAAATTAGATAAATAATTTTATAGAGACAAGAGATATATGATGAAATAGAAGAGAAGGTTAGAGTCATTCAATGACATGTTATTATAGTTTAGATTAATTAAGAATGATATTATAATTATCATCTATATGATACATAAATATATGTATGTGATAAAGTATTTCTATAAATTTATCCACGGATTATGTTTATGAAAATTTTTATGTAAGGCCATCTAGTACCACGGTATTCGGTTCTTTTGAAATTCTTGATTTCAATAGTGTAGAACCATATCAATTGGAACTTCCTCAAACCCTCTCATAATTCCATGATTTGTTCCATGTATCTCTCCTAATGAATTATATACCTAACACATCATAATTACTAACCACCATTGTCATATAGCTAATGCACAATCATTATTACAAGGAAACACTGGTGGAGATTCTAAATCTTAATGAGAATGTTCTACAAAATAGGACCACTAAACTGGTCAATGATTTGTGGGAAAATTACGAGGTAGGGAATTCTGTTTAGAAATATGGAGATATAATGAGGAAAAATAATGGACATTTTTTTATATTAGAGTAAAACATTTTGTGGGAGGTAATCATTTTATATGGGGTATAATATATCTATCCTAAATTTTATAAATTTTTTAGGCATTTGATTTCACACTACACCATGATAATCTTATTCTTCAACAAAATATGTTAGGTCTTGTATTAAAAATTACATCATGTTTTAAAAAATAAAGATATAATATTAATATAGTTATTTATAGAAACCATTAAAACCTATACATTAAACATAGTAATACTATTAGAAATAACTAATTTTTAAATTTAATTGTATTATATAATGAAAATCTATTGATAATAAATGTCATAATATTGGGTAATTATTTTATATGATTTGAATGTACTATTTTTAAAAAAATATTTATGCCTATTGTGAACAAAAATAATATTATTTTTTAAAATTTTTTAAAATAAGATTTGAAGAAATAATCATCATATTTGAATTTATAATGTCAATTTTATCATTGGATGGATTTCTAGATTTCAAAAAAAGTTGTTTTTATTATTCTTATTGAACAATATTGATATTCAATTAAAGGTAGACATTTTGAAAATTATTTATAAAGATAAAATATATGTTAAATTTGTAATATATAATTTGTTAAATTATATATCTATTAATCTAATTTAGGTTTTTGTAATCAATTTCACAATGATATTGAATATAAAAACATAGAAAATATTCTAGTCAATTGATTTAAAACCTACTTTTTCCACACATATGTGGGTATAATTTAAAACTAAATTTTTTTACACTAGTTCGAATGGAATTTGGAAAATTTATTAAAAAATTTTAAATGTAATAATTTATAATGTATAATATTTTTAAATTAATTGTTGAAAAAAAAATTTACTGAAAAAATTTAAAATTATTCACGATGAATGCTTCAAAATCAAGATTACCATGGGACTATACATTTAATATTAGGGGAAAATGACATAAAAACATATCCAAAACCCATTGGATTGAAATATGTAAACCATATCAATTAAAGGATCAATAGTTTTCAATTTTTTTCCACATTAAGTAAAAATTGTTGAATGAATTATTTTTTTAAAACATTATAATATTTTTACTCACCTCCCTTATAAAAGAGCATCCCATCTTCCCTCATGCCGCACATTAAAAACCAACTATATGATCTAAAAAAATAAAAAATAACTAATAAAAATTCATGTTAATATGCTATAATCCTTATGGGTTTGATAAATCCAACCAAAGAATTCAGTCGGTTCTTTCCAAATGAAGATGCCCGAAAAAGATGTAACATAGATAAATGAATTATTTGGTATGGTTTACTATGTCCTCACAAACCAATGCGATTCATTTTTACATTTTAACCACTGAATTTTTGTAATAATGATGTAAATAATTTTTACATATGCTATTTATTATATTAATGATATTATTACTCTTCTATAATTTTAATACCACATATAACATTTTTATTTTATTCTTTTGAATACATGGAAACATTGTTTTTCTGTACGGTGGTCGAACACCTCATGAAGTGATGTGATTCATTCATGATTCACATAGAAAATATTATTTATTGTTTTAAAATTATTGCGAAATATATGAAATATAATTATTTATAATGATAATGTATCATATAATTTACATTATTTTAATACGATAAATAAAATAAAAATCTCATTGATGTATACATACAGCCAACCATCTCCATGAACGATGTATTTAATTTCAAATTTATATCTTTTATATATTGTTATAAATAAATATATAAAGAATATATATCATATATATATATATATCATATTTATTAATATAGGGAAGATTAAATTTTTATTAAGGTAAGAAAGAAATTAAACTATACAAGTATTTATGATAATCAAAGTACTTATTACCTGAAACATAACATCAACATATAATTATTCATAAAATAATAATAAATGGTCCTCATAAAATAATATATATAATGAAATATACATTTAATTTTTTAATAAATTTATTATAAACTAATATTTATTATATAGGATGTTTGAATGAATGAAACAAGAGTCATGGAATAAGGTTGGAGATTCTCATATATCTTTTTACATTTGTGTGACACAAGTTATATTTAATACCTATTTATTTTATGTGGTGTATTTTTACCAATAAATTATTTTATTAATATTATAATTAATTTTATTCATATTTATAAATCTATTTGACAATCTCTCTTTTATGGGGTTATTTTTCATATTTTACCAAATCAGTAGATGATTTTTGTCCCTATTTTCCTTTTATGAGACTTATCTTATGATATAAACAAATATAATTTTATTAGATTTATATAGATGCAATATAAAATGTAAAATCATGAATTAGTGTATCCTCCTGATTTTATTATTTCCATTTTAATTTTTTCCTTAATAGGGATTATAAATCATGGTTATATAAGCTATTATGATATTATGTCATGATACCTTTAGGTATGATGGTTTGAGCAGTGAAATTTGACTAATATGAAAATTATTTTCTATTATTATGTGTATTATATAAATTATATGACTTATTATCTCATGGGTATGGTTATTTTATTCCGTTATTATTCAATTCATATTAAGTGTTAATCTTTATTCCATGACTTATAATATTTTTATTGTTGATATAATGGGAATGGTTTTTAAATTTGACTCTCATATTCTCATACCCTTATGTTCAATTTACATTTTAATATGTCCCTTGTTGTATCTTATTGATAATATGTAATCAAGTTTTATTTTATTACATTATTCAAGTTATGATGATTTTTGTTTTTTATGATATGAATAATATGACTTATATTTATGACGAACATGGTTGGGTGTTATATATTTCACTTATAGATGAATGTTTGTATTTCCTTGTTTTTGAAGGCACTAAAAATTATTGATATCATGTGTGTGATTCTGTAATATAATAAATATTTCACATGAATGATGTAATTTCAGTTTCTCAAAATCTAGGTTCATTATGGTGTATTTTAGAGAGGTTCTTTTTCACATAGAGTTATTTTTCTTCCCACCCAAGGACATTGTCATGGATGAACCATCCATGGATTTCATGGTGGATTTACCTCCACACGAGCATGCATCACACAATTACTATGATGAATTTCCCTATATTTCGTTGGTGAACACCAGTATATTCCATGCAAGGGGTGGATGTACTTATATAATGCCCTCTCATAAACCTTGATGGTTGACTAGAAAAATTTGGTGGGATCTCTCCACCAGAGACTAGTCATCCCAGGGACCTTTAAGGTGGGCTCCAATGTCCTTCGAAGACTATCGTGAGACTTCCTTTCAATGTGGGAGCATGTAGAATGGTAGTAGTTATGCATCTCATGGTAGAAGAATAATGTTGAGGGATATAAGGGGATTCATGAATCTAATGGAAATGTCTCTTTATGGGAGTGGATATAATAAGATCATGAATCTATCCCAACTACTCATGATTAGATAATCCTCCATATAAGGGAATAACTATTGGTTGAATATGCTAAGTGGGTGGAGGTGGAATCCCAGGTGAACGAATGTTATTCTGAAATAAACCAGTTGTAGATCAGGGTCTAGGATGTCATCCCTACAGCCTAGGAAGAGGTGGATAACCAAGAGATGTTAAAAAAGGCACGTGATGATACATAAAAAAAGCTGTTTGATCTTGAACACTCTATCTATTGGGTTAACCCATATGATAATCTTGTAAAGGATAGTCCCTAATGTTTTAAGGACCCTCCAAAACATCTATTTATTTATTTTTAATAAATTTCTACAATCATTAATATGTTTCATTGATCACATCTCATCTGTGCAATTCAATCACAGTAAAAAGAAAATCGGCGATCATTCTGAATGCCCATTTTATCTATGCTCACTATGAGAAACTAGGGTAACCATGTTTTCTTTCATTTATATGAGAGTTTTAAATAGTAACTAAACAATATATGTATTCAATTTTTGTTGACTAACATGATTTTTCTGGAGGAGAATTAATATTTCTAAAGGGTGGAGCCCTACAAATTTCTAACGTTTATTCTCATTATTTACTACATCAAATATGATTAAATCTATGGGGGTTTAATTCAACACTAAAAATGGTTGTAAATACCATTATTCTATACACTAGAGATTTGGATCACAATTAGATTTGGGTGATGATGGAGGATAATAGTTGACTATGATTGAAAAAAACATCCATTATCATAATCTGAGGACAGGGATATCAAATGATGGTCAAACACTGACCCCATCATAGAATGTGACCTATGTCAAAATTTCATTCAATTCTCTCTCAAAAATGTACCTATGATTTTAGGAGATCCATTTTTTCTTGAAACAATGTCATCAAGTAGAAATAATTCAACATTGGAAGAGGTTGACAATCCAAATAAATGGATAAACTAAGCATCGAGATGTATTAATCGAATTATTAAACAGATTTCATCCATATTAGAATTATGACGTCATGGATTTTAGAACATTGTGATGGAAAATCAGCCCCAATCAAGGATAAAAATGCCTTATATGTGGAGATTCGTCTTGGATGATGAGTGAAGTATATTGAACATGAACGATGAAGTAGGTGACCGACACCAAATGATAGGTATTCTTGAGAAATTGAATAAGACTCATCCTAGTTATTCATATTGAAATGATGGTAATATACATGGAGTATAAATTCATATATTCATGACTATGGACATGATTTTTAGTGTCATATAGTGGGGAAAATGTATCAAACATCTTATACATGTGTGATTCAGATGTTAATGTCATCATCCGAGACATGATGATGGGAGGTGTAGTAGGGTAATAGGATCTTGGTACTCCCAAGTGGGGTTTATAGTCAAATGGATCATACAAGACCATGGATCATGAATAAAAATATGTGGAATTTTTCATAGATTTTATGGTCATAACGCTAGGACCAAAGGGTTGTATGTCTGAAAGGGATATGTGTGGAATATGGGAGAAGAATCATGACAATGATGGATGGTGTAAGTGCCCCATCAAAACCAAATTTCATAAATATTTTTTGAACACATTTCAAGGTAATTAATTTTGTACCATGACTCGTAGTTTATGATTACAGAGCATTTATCATAGTGTCATCACCCAAGGAGGATATATGATTCAATGTGTAGTGATAACCCTATGTGAATTTAGGGGAATTGAGGCTTCCTAGAAATAGAAAAAAAATTATCGAGGGTGTATTAACAAAGTATAATGTCAGGAATATTGGATTAAAGCTCCTATATTATGGTTATACGGTTTTTATAATGGCATCTAAATTTATTTTGATGGATTTTGTGTAGTGGTTTTTTAGTTTAATGTCATTGAGTTCAGACCAATGTGAATGCTAAAGTGTTTTAATATTTATAAGAGTAGTAACCCAACATGGATTGATTTCCAAGGGAGGCCCCCACACCATGAAAACATAAGAGATTGGTTTCAAATAGGTTTCTCATTTTATTCAGGTACCTGTGATGTTTGTCCAAGATGAATATATGTTGTTCTAAAAATTAGTTATGTAAGGTGAATGAGTAGACTAGGAGGCCAACTAAGACCTTAATGAAAATTCATTAGAGAAAATGCATATATTTTAAGATCATGTGGCTCAAGGGAATGAGGTAATAATATAATATTTACTTGTATGGAGTTTCCGAGTGAAAAAATTGACGTAAATTGTGGAGAAGTAGTCCCCATGCATCCCAAAAAAGTCTGAGGATGACTTGCACATAGTTTGGATTAATGATTCCTTAAAAAGATCATAAACATTAAGTATATAGTTTTCAAACAATAGGATCATAGGAGTCTAAACCTTTCTTGAGGAGAATATTAACCCAAACCTTAAGAACACATGAGTTATGCATAGAGAGAGAACCACATAGTGGTACAATGTTTCTATTTCTTATAAGGGAGACCACGTTGAAGGGTGATAATGACCAAGAAACCCCATGAGGGAGATTGTCACATTCAAAACTACGATAGTGAATGGGTATTAACTCGAGGATAATGAATAACTATTTACCATTTTCGAAACATGGGTTCTATAATTGTATCAGTTAAATATGGTCTGAACAAATATAAGATAGATCACTAACTGAGTTCCAAACACATGGGATATATTTTTTAAAATATCATTCATGGTGTAATATTAGTATAGTGGGTGATTCATTTTATAATTATTCCATTCTATTAGGAACCCTTTTCAGATTAAGACGATAATGTTATTCAGAATCTATTGAAGATATAAGTGTTGTAGTGGAAGTGGGAATTATTCTTGAAATGAGTTGATGGAATGGCTAGTCTTGACATTAGATATTTGAGTCTCACTACGCTTCCCATGAGAATGAGAATTAAAAGAAACATAGTTATAGGATGTGGTGTGCTAGAAACTAATACCGGTGGAGTTGTGGCCTCTCAATCGAGGAAATCAATCCATCACATTAAATAAGGCATCTCAGTTTCACATGGGGTAAGATATCAATTTAATTTCAAACAAAGAGGATGTTCAACATCATCCCATATATGTCTTATGGAGAATACTAGTATCATATGGGGTAATTATTTTTAAAAAAAATCATCCTATACATATTGTTTGGGGATTCCAGATTTCATATGATGAAATAGTTATTTGGTATCCTATAGTTTTTATATGAATAATATTTGTTTAATATGGTGTAAAATATATATTCATTATATACTTTTCATATGGGGAATCTCGTTTTTTAATTTAGAAATTTTTTTAGAATTTATTTAATTGTCATTTTAAGCATCATCAATCCATAGATATTAGCAACCAATTTATTTTTGTAGAGCATAGACAAAATAATAATGTTTAAAGTCATGATTTATTGACTAGAGGTCTAAATTAACTATTAAATGGTATTTTTTGGAAATAAATTGGTAGAATTTGATGTTAATGGATGTCATGAAGGACAATGTATCAAAGAAATATATTGAACGAAATGACACAAAGTTCAAAGTATTAATTCATGGAAGGATGGATTGTTGGATGGGGATAGAGAAATAAAATCTTGGGGTCACTATATATCCTATAAAATTTGGAATAAAGATAGATGTAGTTTTGTATCATAGTTTAGTGTAAGATTGACCCAAAGAATGGACTTTCTTCTCCACAAAGGATAATGAATCACCTAAATTAAAATTTGATGAATCATTAAAATATCTAGGGTAAGGATATTTCTTAACATATTTTTTTCTGAGGTTATTAGTTTAATGTTCATAGAATTTTTTCATGGGAGGAATCCTAGTTTTTTTTAGGAAACTCATATCACATTTAGAGGAATCCCATATTTATATGGGTTATTATAGAATATAACATCATGTACTAATGATGTTGGTGGGGATTTCATATTGTGAATTTTATTATATTTATCCTCATACTGCGATATGATGGAATCTTAAACAATTAGTTTGTCAAGGAAAATTAATTGGGAATTTACCCAAGGAGGGGGCCCATATAAGCATTTTTGGTAGATGAAACCACATTTAACGTATGGTTTTGTAGTAAATATATGGGTGGTATCAGTGAGTGAATGTCTTTGGATCACTACATATCCATTTTAGATGGGAATCAATACATATATAGTCACTGAAATAGGTGGAGGAATAAGATTACTAATACAAGAGGTATACATAAAACCATTTGAATTAGGGGTTAATGCACATAGGATAGGATCATAAAGCATGGACCAAGGATCATTGATTTAGGTCATAATGTTTGGTTAATTAAAAATAGTTTACTTTTATAATTCATATACCATGGTAAGGTTATTACAGGATGATCATGTTGTGATTTAGTGTTACAACCCAACCGAAAAGTCTCCTATAAGGTCATGTACCACATAAAGAAATATAGAAGTAGTTTGCACATTTTTTGAAATCATGTTCCAAAGGAAATAAAAAAAATTCTAAAGTCATGATTCATTGGAAATTTTAATGTTTATATTTTTAGTGGAATTTTGTAGAATGGGAGAGGTAAAACCCGATGTTAATAGAGGGAATGCATGCCCACTTACATGAAAAATAACTCATAAAAAACAAACAAAATTAGTTTAAGTGCAATATTTTTGGATCGAGGATAATGTGGAAAATATCTCCAATTAATGATTCTTGTAGTTCCTTGAAAATTTAATAAAG
The DNA here is from genome assembly GCA_963277665.1 of Viscum album. Lineage (NCBI taxonomy): Eukaryota > Viridiplantae > Streptophyta > Magnoliopsida > Santalales > Viscaceae > Viscum > Viscum album. Next base: position 781,291,701 of record OY728158.1, read on the forward strand.
GGTATCTATTTTCCACATAAGAGGAAAAACAATACAGAAAAGTAGAAAAGGAGGCTCATGTACCACATTCGCACCAGGATACTATCTGCATGAATTTTAATGTCATAATGTTGGGACTATAAATGTGGCCATGGGGAGAAAAGGATGATAATTTTTTGGCAGGTCCGAATGATCGGATGTCTATAAATCACTAAATATCATAGGAAAATGAGAATAATTCCATTAATAGTTCTATACCATGGTGTTGTATGAGACCAATGCTAAAAGTGCTGGAAATAAACTCTATCTAGGGAATCTAGTGTTCATATCATGGGTTAATGAAATAGTTTATTACCTTGTGATTATATTTTTCTTGGTTTTTCTCATATCATTTGAAGAATCACGATTTGAAACTACGTGATGTATTAGAACATCTTATACTTATCATATGTGGAAACCCAATAATACACTAAGTAGAAGTTTTTTTATCATCCCATAGTTATGGTATCTGGGGTAATATTTTTATATGGATTAATTTTGCAATTTAAAATTGGGCAATGATGACATTATAAAATTTAGTTTAATGTTATAAAACATGGACTATATGATACGAAAATATATTACGTCCATAATTTATGAACTGTGACTCCCAGTGTTTTCTGGGAGTGTTCTATCCAAAGATGATTTTGTTTTGGGTGACGTAGCATTGACTAATTGAGAATAGTTTAGGGTCATACTTTTTAGACATTGGACCAGTTGTAATTTTAGGATCATAAATCTTGTATCATTATAAAGACATTATTTTCTTATTTCATAGACAATGGGAATCTTTGTGGGATGTAATTGTTGGGACACATGTCATTGATTAGAATAATGATTCACTCTTTATCCATTGTGATCAAAGAGTATGCTAAATTGTATAATAAATTATGAGTAAGGTAAATTCCTTCACACATGGGCTTCAACCACGGTGTATTTCAACTTGTATTCATCGACTATCTACAAACCAGTACCATGTCACATTGAAGGGATGTTCAAATTCAAATTCTCTAATTTAATATTCTATATATCCTCTTCTATTTTATCTATAAATTATGAAATTTATAATGAATGTTTCATTCAAGATTACCGAACTTATCTAGATGGAACTATTTTATTATTAGTCGATTATCATGGTAATAAATAACAATTCAACGAAATATAAACAAACAATCAATGTGAATTAATAAAAAAAATTATATACCATGACAAGTAGGGTTATCAGGATTGAATTTTGATACCTAATAGGAGAAGTATAATGTTTTTTGGGTTCCCTATCTATCAAACTATTCATGTTTTTCAAATCATTTTACTCATGTGTTTAGATATGTAATTTTTAAATATAGGGATAAAACCATTATCCTATACATGGTTGCATGAAGTATGTTTGGAATGGATTAAATAGTTGGCATACAATTTCCTCAGATAAGAAGCCCAATAGTTGGATCCATTTTCTGTGAGAAATTTTTGAGGAAATATAAATCGATTGATGATATAAGATCACATGAACTCAAACAAATACCAGACATTGAATTCATCAACAGGGACTGGTTTCTCATAAATTGAGAATATTCCTGTTATGGTCAAAATGAAGATGCACTGGCGAGTTATCATTGGTGGTTATGAAACAACGATTTCAAGACCCAATTCTTTAATGGGGAATGAAGTAATTGTAGTTTATAGAACCTCTAATGGTTTATGCACAATGTTGGAATGGATCTAAAATTCAAAAATTATTTTTCAAAACACAATTAATTCATTGAACATGGTGGTCCATATGTATCTCATCCATTCATTCTAGTGAGAGTTATTTTTTTTATCATGATTGGAACTAAAAACCCAGGAATGTCCTCCTGCATAAAATGAGGTATCAAACATACTTGAATACAACATAAGATTGTTCCATAAAAACCACCCCTATATATGGTTATCTAAAGCTCATTACCACTCTGGAGTTTAAACCAAGCTACACTCTAGTGGATTATTTTAATGATAGGTTGGTCTGATATGAGAGTTACACATCATACATATATCAATAATTGACATTTTTTTAATCACGTATTTATTCCAATATGGTGGGAACTATGATTCCTGACATAAAATCATTAGAAGATAGTATATTTTCATGTTGGTTATTATCATATAAAGTGCAAGGGATGATTGCCCCATGTGTTCCACATTAATGAATGCATTTTCATCACTAGACTCTACAAATGTTAGAGTAAAAATGCACAAGGATTCAGATAGAAGATCATATCCTTGAAAAACATTTGTCACCATTGGATCTAAAGGATACTATGACATTAGCTAATATGTACTATCTAGTAAGCGAATCAGATCTTACATTATGAAAATATTATTACCATTGATCTATATAATGATTAACTCTAACTCTTTCCTCATATTCCAGATGGGGAAATTCATCTCAAAGGTAATCTAATACTAGTAATGAGATCCGGATACACAACATTATTGATGTAGAATCATTCTCACAATAAAACATCGTACCAATGGATGTCATATTCATGGGTGAAAAAGATGATCATAAAACCTACCATGTTAAACATGGTATCTTTGATCAATCGTCTAATCAGTATATAGGGGGAAAAATCAAAATAATTCTTTTAACACAAAAAATACCGATCCTCTTAGAGTATAGGTTCATATGTGTAATCAATATCCAAGAGAGGTTCTACAAAGGATTCATAAACGCCCATGATGTCTTCCAATACTAGGCCTTGAGGGCCTTTTGTGGGATGAACTTGAGGTCAAATTAAGATGGATCACTTCCTAGTATGCTATTCATCATGTCAACATGTTTTGATTTCAGATATAATTTTTCTAGTATAATCATTACAATATATTTTTCTCATGATATGGAAGATAATGATTCAAATTATGAACTACCAAAACCTATGGGAGGAAACATTTTTAAATAGGTGAGTATTAGTTATCTTTGTCAAGTATCATGAGATTGAGAGTGTATAAATTATTTTAAATGACATCATTTTATATGGGCTAGATTGTAATTGAAGGATAAATCAATGGTGTTGATGTGAAGGAAAAAAGTATTTCATCGAACTAGAGGCATCAGAAGCAGAGGTTGTAGTATATATATATTAATGAGCTCAAAAGTTTTCTAGATCACCTCACCCCACTGATATATAGTTCTATTCATCATTATACTTGAGAAGGGATTACATGTTCAATAAAAATTCTGGGTACGTCAATGTAGATTGGATAAGTGGAATTGGATTCCCCACTGCATCATGTGATTTTTTCGATTAGACAATTCAATGATTCCCTTAATTTTTGTTAGATTAATATTTATTCCTATATATATTATGATGAAGATGAAAAACATCATATTGGAAATAATTAATACACATTTCAAGGCGTTCATGATTATGTGTCATGTAAGGTGAACGATTAAAACATTACCAAGGTCATACACATGGTTCTGACCCTATAAATATTTGACCAAAATTTCATCTACGTAGAATTTATATTATGTCCCATGAATTTTTTCAATGATGGGGCATATAAATTAATAATAGGTGGATCTTCTATTATTCAACTCAAAGGTAAACAACATATACCATAAGGTCCAATATAATTCCCCGAAATTTCATGAAGCCTCATCTTTTAGATCCATCCAAATTTTATTACATGTAGTTTACACATTAGTGAATGAGTTGGAATAAAAACATGTAGTAGTATCAATCGATTATATTATCACTAGACTAGGAAAATATTGCTTTGGAAAATTGAGGATTAGGTATTGTAAGATGATACAGACTCTGATCATCCCATTCTTCTAATTTTTCAAGATGACATTTTTGTAGCCATCATGGTTACTAGAATTACTAATAAAGATGGATCTCATATGATTGAAAACAACATTATTTTTCATATCACCATGAAAAAAGGTCTATGTTTCAATAAGTCTTATTAATAATTAGAAGAATCATTGAATGTGAAAGGTGGTGCATAATTACTGGGGGTAAAATCATACAATCTCAAAATATCTATAAGAGAAGATATCCTTATATAGTTTGAGGAAGAACATATAATGCTACATCATTTCTAGTTTAATTTCTGCACTGATCAGGTTTGGCCTTGGAAATTCATTAGTATTAAGGTTCACCTGGTTTAACACATCAATTTTTTTAAAGAAACCATATTCATTTGAATGATTCATGTCCTCTAAATCCTATTCATTGTCTGATACAGTAGAATTAATGGGAAAAAGTATCTCTTCCAAGCAAGGAAGCCTTGTAAAATACCTAGATTCTCCTTTAGTCGACATGGAATCATTACTAGGGGTTCCCACATTACTATAATGGAGGTGATAGAATATTTCAATTCAATTATTTCTAGATTCTACATACAAGGTCCATTTTTGATATTAATGAAATAGAGCTGAGTGGTTGTCTGTCCTGTTAGCCCTATTCTACGGAATATGTAAGAATTATAAAATTTATTGGTCGTATGGAAAAAATTTCATTACATCATTGTATTAGGGAAATTTGGTATTTCATTGACTTATCCTGTTAAATAATACAAGATAATCTATATGAATACAATGTTTTGGGAATTATTAAAACATTATTAATAGAGACAAAGAAACATACCCCTACGTTTGGCATTGTATCCTCTATAAGATAAATTGGTACAATGATATATCCATTCATGTCTCCCAATGAATTGATTGTAGTGTAAATTAGATCATTATGCACATTGATGAGTTATTATCATCTATATGAATCATTACCCCATCCCATTTAGTACACAATGTCCAAATATTGGGCTTCAAAGAAGTAAACGAGGGATGTGTCACCTATGAGTACCCATAATCATGTATTGAGGGAGTATTTGATGAAATGATGATATGTATATGGGGAATAATGCAAGAAAATGAATTTAAGGAATACTATGTTTTGTGTTGTTGGAAATATCCAATTAAAATACAATTAATTTATTTTATCATATCAAGTCATTAAACTAGGTCTCCAGTTTAATCCTTCCCGGTGGTTTCTGTTTGCTCTTATCCTTTCCCAAGACATTATTATAAGAGAGAGTACGATATGTTACTATTTTTCATATGTTGTGGAAAAACTTACTCATTATGAGGTCGATCCTAAAGTGAGTATCAACTATGAATCATTGGATTTCCATGCTATTGAACTATCCTATAATGTACAACGAGTTTAGGATTACCTAACAGATGATGGAATCACCTTCCCAATAAAATTATATGATGGATTGAAACTCATATTTCTATATTTCATATACATTAAAGGGCTTAGTGAAAACTACTTCATCATAAATCCGGATAGGTATTTTTAGAACCTATGCAAGGGACTCGTGAATTTCCTTTTCAATGTGGACAGCTTCAAGAATTTAAATCGACATGTGTATGAAGGTGAAGTATTTAAACACATCAGTCATCAATTATATAAGTATATTTTTACCTGAAGGGGTATCTCTTTAATAGTGAGTTTAAAGGGAACTTCTCATTGAAAAACTGGTTGGACTGATGGATGCAATGCTTGGGTATGTATAGTGATATAAATATTACACTATTGAATTTATATCATTCTCTAAACAACATCCAACTGGCTATTACTTTGTTAATGTTAGGATTCTTATATAAGTTACTAATCATAGTGTGACTATATTTGACCTTCTCATTCAACTAAAATAGATACATGTTGAGGTGTACATAAAGCATATGTCTAGGAAGGCATTTCTTACTATTCTCTGTGAAAAAAAATCGTTCTTTTATTGTTATTAGGAACATCCTACCTTGAGGAACCGTTATGATCATTTTTACACCTCATGTGTCCCTGGAAATTCCTATGTAGACAATGTTATAAGGACCTTTGGTTTTTCAATGGATTTCATCATTCAAGGTTATCATTCAACATTATACTAGAATATTTAAATTTATGGAGGCATAATCATGTTCATCAGATGTTGGGTAGTCCATGTTGGGGGGGGGGGGGGGGCTTTGGGACCACCCTTAATTTAAATGTCACGAAGTCTCCAAGAGTTCATCAAGTCTTTTGAACTGGAAAAAATTTATTTCTCTAGCACGATCGGTGCTGGGTCATTCGTAATTTGTATGGTTGTGACATAGATATGGAGGTAGTGGTCGAAGGAAGAACATAAAGCACATGGGTATCTATATTTCACAAGTGAGGATGGATTTCATCATGGGAAAGAGTGATTTAGTTTTTAAAACATTCAAATATTTTATAATATCTTAATTATAGACATCTTCAATTCACAAGAGCCTTCATTGTAACTATCAGGGTCCATAGTGGCATATGAAAACATGTATAAAAAATTCCCCACAATAAGAAAAAATGATCCACTTGGTCCAATATCCAATCATTAAACAAAATTAATTACATAATGTTTTTTCTAAGGATCCTATGATATGGGAAATGACCATATTTGTAATTGAGTTTACCCACTATTTTCCTCCTCAATTCTATTATTATTTATAATTCACATCACATGTTAAATGATGATGTATCCTAGGACTATGGAATATTTAATGCAACATGTACAGTTTCTTCTACAAGGGGAAGGGAATAATACGAGACCTACCTTGATAGGGTGTTGGTGCCACATTCTTTCACTAAGGATGTTAATCCTAGAATGGTGTAACTTAATGGTTCTATTTTATGAAGGGTTACCCTTATTAGTAATAAAATAAGAGATCCTCTTCAAGAAAAGGGGAAAGTAGGTGTACTGACTGAGGAACCTCAATATTTAATGAATTCACTGTCTCTTATTTTGTAAGGCTTCTCAAGGGTTTTAAATGAAAAAATCATAGTGATTATATTCTAGTATGTTATACAGTTACATCATATTTTTTAAACATTTTTAAGCAAATACTATAATCCACCTAGGCATTTTAGGTTGATGGGAGTAGAGAGAATCTCACTATTATCATTTCCAATACACATCAGAAGAAATTTATGAAGGGAAAATGGCATATTTAGTGAATATGTAAGGCCCTTCCACCAAGTGAAAAATTCTATGAATCACTCATATGGAATCTTTATTTAGTTGAGGTGGGTGGAAATAAATTTCCTTTTTTTTATGAGGATGAACTAATCGTGGAACAATATATATGGATCATCTAAACAGGAAATAGTCTCTATGTGTAAAAAGTTATACCAAATAATGTGGTTCACTCGACTATCTAAATGAAGCATCAAAGGACATAGGAATTTTTTTTACTATGTTCCCAAATATGGGTAACAATGTGAAGTAATTGGGGACATGTTCTGTAGCTAGTAACCCAGCCCTTTGACATGGTGAAACATCAATTTCCAAACATCTGAGGTTCTTTATCATTTTCCCCCTTTATCAGAGACTTCTTTCGTTAAGATGGATTACCAACTATCATGTTACTATAAACCCATGTAGAGAGGTGGGTTCAAAAATCAATTCATTATTTAGGGGTCATATAGAATCATTTCTGTTGACATGGTCATTAACATGGAGATCACGCCCATCAACTTGAGGAAAAGTACGAAATGGATCTCGAGGAGGATATTTACACTACTCGGGAATGGTCGGTGACTTGTAACTCAGTTTCATTCCATATTAACAATATTCCACTCTAACTAGATCCATTGGGATGCCAAGATCAGATTTTGGTATCTATCATTATAGGATTCAGTATCTGGCTATAGGAGATATGGGGTCCTTGAGGACATTGAGATACTCATGACACTGCTCAAGAATGGTGTCGATATTATTCCTTTTGTACTCCACCAACTACGAGAGAATGGTGGATTCCATGGCATTCATCTATGATTTTGGAAGAAAATTGATTGTGTGAAAAGGTTCATTATGTATATTTTCCTTTTTGAGATACTGAATTATAGGAACCAATTCCTCATTGGTGGGACATTTGAGTATCAAATCCTACTTTAATTGGTAATTGGGGACACCTAATAGAGGGTTCTTTTGGGACAAAATAATCTATTTGGGAGGGTCATTCAATTGAATACCTACATCAGTTTCCATATTCCACTAATCCGATAAATGGTAATGGATCAACATATTTACCATGGTGGTATCCAGAGTGTAATTTTCATTATCTTTGGATAGGAAGAACTGTTAAAAATTAGGGTTGAAATGTAAAGGATCATGTTATCCCAAAAAATGATTTTTTTTATAAAGGTGTTTCTTTAGTAAAACATTGAATAACATTGAGGAACATGAATGAGGGGTTTTAAGGGGATAGTTATATTGTATAACCGAGGGTTCTGAGCTACCGAGTGTGTTGTGATCTTATCATTTTTTTCATTATTGGCCAATTGAACTAACATGTTAATGGATCTCTTGGTAGTCAAACTAATTATAATGCTATATTTGAAATGTAATAGATATGATATATTGTAAAAATAATACATTTTCATTGGTAATGTACATTTGGATGTAAATTAATAATGTTGAATGGTTTTAGAACACCACTGATAGCTTGGATGACTCTTGAATAACTGATTTTCACTCTTTCTCAATGGAATTGTCATGATCTTTGTCAGAACAAAATCTAATTGTCTTAAGATAGGATATGGGTGGTGGAACCAATGTATGCATTCAATGGGTATTTTATATAGAATAAGGATTTTTCTCATGGGTCATGTAGATTATTCATTCATGGATATCCATCATAGAAATATTTAGATTCAACGATTCTTCATACAGGATTTGGTTGTCACCACTTTATCTAGATAGAGGGTGGTGTCATCAATCTATGGCTCAATGGAGTTATCAACCAATCAAGGCCTAACCAATGTCCGTAACATATCTCCAACATCTTTTTTTTATATAGAGTTGAGGAAAACTAGTAGTTGTGAATATAGTTTTAGTTAGATCCCTTGGAAGGGTGAAAACTATCTTCTACTTGTATGTACCTATGGGGGATCTTGGGTTCGAAAGGAACTCTGATTCATGGATTTATAATCTCAATTTTTAAGCTCATCCCACAGAATATAGTAACTTTGGTGAAGGATCCATCAATTACTCGCATGTCACATCAGAACATGGTAAATGAACAACTATGTTGTACTTCTTAGGGTTCCAAAATTGAGGGGGACTATTCTCTATTTGGTTCGAGGGTGGATTTTCAATGAATAGTGTATCTGTTATATACAGGGGACACTTTGCAAGTTGGTGGTGGTGTTAATTGGAACTCCATATTTATTGGTGACAGAATGGGGAGTAACACTAAGATGGTTGAGGATAGTACAAGGGGGGACAACATTAGAGGATGATAGTGGTGTGGGAATGACCTTTAGGCATACAATGATATACAGGTAGTGTTTGGGGACTACTTATTTTTAGTAGATTCCCCTTATTAATTTGTATCATGAGCCTTCTCTCGATGTCTTAATAGAGTACTCTAGACCAAGGTCGAAGTAGTGGGGGTATCACGCACCTAATATTAATCCTTCAGAACCAGTCAATGTCGGTGTTAAGGAGGCCCAGTTGGGGACCTCCTATGTAGCTTACCAGAAGAAGTTTCGATTTTCGTTGATCAAACATCCACTACCTACACAGTGTAGTAGAGTGAGATGTCAGAGAAATTTGGGGAGGGTATCATAATATAGTCAATAATTAGAATGGGGGGTTTTTACCCATACATAGCCCTCTAGGGTGCTAGTGTCATAGATGTTTTGTTTTCTTGTGATCTTTGAGGTACATATCCCATCTGAGAATGACCACCTCCTACTAGTTTTGAGGCACTAGAATTTTAATAATCTTTTTTTGGATGATTTTAGGGGGTGTCGTGGGGCATGGGTGATGTATTTCTAAAGGTGACGAAGACAACATTAAAGGGGTATATAGTTGTGTGTGGTCTCCACATCATGGTGCCTTCATGCTTGGTAATTTCAAGAATTAGGTTTATTCATTAATGTAGCTTTATCCATGTAATGTGTGGAGATCCATCCATTAGTATAGTTATAGGAAAAGAAAATCCTAATTCCCAACATAATCCATTATTTGGAAAAACAGAAGTACACACACAAACTATGTTGATGATTGAGGATTATAAACACTAACTACGACAATTGACAAGTTAGTTTCATTATATGATCACTATTTTTATTATGGAACCTAGTTCTTATTATCTACATATGGTGAAACTAAACTCATCTAATTCCCCAAAACCTACTATAACCCATGATTGATGAGATTTATTTCACGTTGAGTTCACCATTTTTTAAAATATTTCATCAGGGGCTCCATTATGATAGTTTTGGCACTATTTACCCACATTCCAATATTGAAAAAAGGATTATTTTATCACGTTATTTACTAATGTCTAATCCTTGATCAAAAGAGATATATGGGATGTTGGTTCCCCCTTCATTTGATTACTACTTACAAGTACTTTTCTGTTTAGAGTATCCCCTATAGAATATGTCGTGTTTGTGGAACTTTTTTCTAATTCCATGTTATATTGGATGCTAATTAATTATGATAATTCTATCTCAGTAGGGAATATACCTTCTATTAGGGTGATTAGTCACATTGGGAACATAGAAATATGTATGTACATTCTATATATTGGGAACCTATAAATTATTCCTCTTTTGAGGGTGTCCCTTGTTTGAGGAATCATAGGTTCATAACTTAAGACATCTAATATCCATCATGAGGTAATTAATGCGAGGGGAATACGTCATTCTATTTTTTAACCTAAAAATCCCATGATTCTTGCATGGGGTGGGTATTCAAAAAGTTTAAGCAATATTAAATTCTTGCAAATGTGGATTTTAACATCCAAATAAAATTGATCAATGAGACGTGTCACAATGAGGGAATATTTTAGTCATATTTGATAAATGTGATGGCATTTTTAAGATATATAGATTAATGATTTTTATTTATTTTGGATATTGATCATAAAATTATATTGAGTTGAATCATTTGGTTGTGTCTCTTGGATGAAAGATATCACACTGAGATGACATAGTGTGTCCTCCCAATGGGGATAATTTCACACTGTAATTGAATTCTTTTGGACGGACCATTAGGGAGGTATCATACATGATTTCTTTAGAGGTAGGGATCAAAACACATAATGTTTGATAATGAAATTTAAGGCCATATACCAGGACTGATCCATGTAGTTTAAAATCATCCTATAAGAATACTCATATTGTAGAAGGAGTGGTGTTGTTGGATAGTGTGTGGATTACACACAGAATACCCCCTTTTCATGAGTTTCATCTCATATAGACAGATGAAAATTTCATGCCAGTACATGGAAGATAAGTATCGTGGGTGTCTCATGCTCTAGAATGGTAGGATAGTGTTGGTATTGCACATGAAAGTGGCTCATATGTGGGTGTTGCAACCATGTTTTGGAGTTTCATCCTACATTGGGGAAGATGGTGGCATCCTATATTGAACATACGTCGGGAATCATGTACTTATCAAATACTGTAAGTGTTGTTTAGTCATCCCATTTGAGTCATACATGAGGCATTCCATGTAAATATAACATGGATGGATGTGTTCTTACATCCCATTTTAATATTAAATGGGTCATACTATATTTATTTCACATGCTAAGGATATAGTTTTATTTCATATTTTCATGATGTTATCATTAAATTTATGGTTGTATTACTTGGATGTGGATTAATGTATTTTTCTGTCATGTGTCTCATATATGGATTGTGCTCTCACATATAAGTAAATATGTCAATAAATGGGTTATTAATCCTAAGGAATCCCCATAGAGTCGAGTGCCCAATTTTCTAGGAGGATTCCACCTCTAGGGAAAATGTGGAAACCGCTCATGTTCCTCTTGGCGGGGCATGGAATTGGCACTATCGTGGAAGAGATGTAATTAAGAGGTGTCAGGATATTTTTTCATATGTTAAGTATAAATAAGAATTAGGGTTCCGGTGACTAGAATTGACCAAAGGGATAAAGGCCTATTAAAATATTTTAGGTATATTGCTAGACACATGAGCGAGTTGTATTGTTTTCATAGGCATCTAGGGTGCTGCTGAACTAGTCCTAGTTTGGTAGGGATAACATGAACTATTATTACATGAAGGCTATCAACTAAAAGGTTTCTCTATATAGAGTATTATAGGTGGGGCATAATAAATGTTGGGTCCTTATGATGGAGGGTCTCATGTAGACTAAATTCTCTATAGAGATTAGGGGTTTCGAAAAGGGGCATGCTTCAGAAAACTGTCTGACCCTACCATAGATTAATGTCTGGGTTCTTATTGGATGGGATTTGAAATGGGTATGTAACTCATAGAACCCTATGTTCCTCATGGTAAATTATTATTCCATGAAGGATGTGGTACATTGATAAAGGCATCTCAATGTTTTTTTTGAGGTTATCAAAAACCCATGTGATGTTGTTTCATGAAAGAAGGATACCATTGTTGATCCATTTTTTTTTTCATTGATGGTGCTCCAAAGTTTCGTGAACTTATAGAATTTCATCTATGTTAAGGGGAATCATACCTATAAAAGTCTTATATAATGGTGGTATTTATATTCTAAAAGGTTGTTGGATTGGTGTATTGATAATGTTCTGATAATTATCGTTAATATTGTGGGCGTCATGAATAGATGGGGCTATACAAATAAAGATGTCGTTGTGCTGAGGGTACCATCAAAATTATAACGGTATATTAAACGGGGCATTATAATTGGTGAAACATGATACAGTGAGGTTAATGTCAACCCACCATAAATTCCTGACCACTTTTCCTGACACCCATTTTAAATAAAGGGCACCTTCATAAATCCAGACACTTATGAGTATTTTTGGATAATTTTAACAATGATTCCCTCCTAATGGAAAATTCCTTCCTCAAACACTATCATAAAATGCGTGTTTCATCATTAAAAATATTTCATGACTATTATTAGGGAGATATAAAAATATACAATTTAACAATGGTCATATTTTTTAAGTCATTTAGAAAGTATGATATAAATATTATCAATAACTTCTAACATAAACTAAAGATATAAATTTATTGTTATAAAAAGGTAATAAGTGAAATTAAAAGAATAATAAAATTTAATAAAGGTGGTTATGAAATTAAATAATTAACCGATGTTTATTATACAGGTTGATAAATAATGATATTAATGAGTCATACTCAAGGTAAGTAATTTTTATTTAAAATACTCTAATAATGATTTTGTTAAAACATATTCACTTCAATATTAATATTTTTGAAAACTATTTTACGAATATATTATTAGGGACATAAAATAAATATAGTAAAATACATTTTTCCAATTTTTAATTTATATATTTTTTTACGAGAAAACATTATTAAATATTTTTCTTTTTTCAAAATACAAAATAATGTTATGTTTTAATACATATGGTGACAATGAATTTTCATTCCACTATAACTATTATATTAATCATGATATACATGACATGGCATCATGTGTTATTCAAATAAAAACCATATATCCCTATATTTTTATATTTTAATATGTGGATTTTAAAATAGGTTAGATATTTAAATATGTGTAAATGTTTCATAATGGATGTAATAAAATGTTTTATGAGTGTAATGTATAAATGGAAATATTATTTTTGTTTTCATTATGTTATCTTTTATGGGAATTATTAGGATGAATGGTGGTCCCATTATAATCCATCGACCAGTGGTAACATTATTAACTAATAATAGGTGGTTCCATGATAATCCACAAATATGTGGGTCTATAATTTATCTTTAATCAATTTAATAGGGAACTCAACTATAGGATTATTCTATTTGTGAGAGTGATTATAGGACTAATATAGAAATGATGTCCCATGTAACTGTGAATCTTTACCTATTATTTTTATTTGTTTTAAGTGAATATTATTAACTTTCAAGGAAACATTATTATCACATGTTTAATATAATTTATATGATTATTTTCAAGGATGAAATTTATAGCATTTTGAAAAAGGTCATTTCAAGTTTTATAGGATTTTAGAGAAAAATCATGAGTATAATTTTTTTATTCTATATTTCATATGAACTTATTAATAAATTCATAAAGTTTAAATGTTGATTTCATATGTATGAATGTTTTTAAGATATTTTTTATTTAAAAAATTATTTTTTAAAATATTCATTAAATAATTGTTTTTGTTTTATTTTCTTATCATTTATTGTGAATTTTTCGTCATACAATATTCTAAATAGTTTTTCATAGGGTTTAAGGATGGGTATCCTCAAATAAGAAGTCATCTTGAAATTCATGATTATTATTTAGGAAAAAACATGTTTCAGTTTTAAATGATTTAATATACAGGGAGAGGAGATACTAATATTGATAATATAATATGATTATAAATTGTATTATTTGTATTAATTTTCATATGACACACTAAGAATCAAAACCTAACGGATCATTATGAATTCAATAATTTGAGTTGTAGTTTATTTCTACTATAATATATAATGATTAAGGATGGGTCCCTATAGTCGGTATATATCATTATAAGTTAGTATAATTTTTTTATTAACATAATCAATTAACACATGTTCCTACATGTTTTTTAACAAACTTTTCTAGGAATTAAAACCTAAAGATATTGAGGCATATTGTGTTTGGAAGACATGGTTAATTATTCATCAAATTTAAGAAAACATAAAACTTGTTTTTATTAATCTTAATAAGTACCCCTATATCTATTCTCTCCTAAAATTCATGGGATAACATGGGGAACAGAAAAAAAGGGGTGATATAAATTTTCTAGTATGAGAATAAATATGATAAGGTAACATATCATGTGATTCAAATCCATATCATGATTTGAGAAAAGATAATTATTATGAGGAATCATAACATATTAATCATGATAACATAATATTATGGTAAGATTAAGAACGTTACACTATCAAAATACATTTCATAAACTTGATAAGTGGATAACTACCTATAAAATATTTGATGTTAGAAAGTTCCAAAATAAGGTAGGTTTACTCCCTAAACCCATACATGACGTTACATGAGACTAAAAAAATTTCTTTATGAATTAGATAATAATATGGTAGCACCCAAAAAAACATTTTCATGATCTATGTGTTAACCATAAAATAATTAAATAATAAGGTGGAACATATTAATTACCCATGCACAAAAAATGGGTGGTAGAATCTTTTTGAATATCATAATCAATGGAAAATTTCTAATAGATGAATTTGTGAAATATAATAAGGAATATTTACCCTATAAATTGAGAGGAAATTCACTTTTCTAGTTATTTGAGAGACATATATGATTTATTTATAACCATTCCACAAATTTAAGGAGAGATAATGATAGTTAATGAGTGAATGGTCATTACTAGAAGAACACAGTGGGTTATAAAGATACCCTACAATAGTTATAACATTGAAGTTAGAGATGATAAATTTATCATTTATATGTATAAAATTTAAATACACATAAGATAATTTAAATAAAAAAACAATATAATCATTGATAATTGAGAAGAAAATATTTTTATATTAAGGATCCTGATGAAAAAATTGACCCAAGGAAAATATATTGAGTTTCGAAATTCCTTGTGTGATGGTAAAATGAATTTCAGATACCCATAAATGAAATATTTCAAATTGGAACAAAAAAACATTATGTATGCATTATTTATGATTTTACCTATAAAGGGTAAGTATATACTTCATATAAAAGAATTTTGTTTCATAATAATAAAATATACCCCAATTAAATAAAATTAGGAGGAGGTCTATTACCTCGAGCGCAAATCATCATGTGCAATAATTATGTTCTAGAAAAATGAAATTATATTTAATATTTACATGATTAAGAAACCATTTCAATATTATTATTAATTTTATTTTATTAATTACCATGTAATATTAAATTAATTAATTGTCATAGTTTATGTCAAATAATTTGATGTAGTTTCACAAGTCTCTTATATCACCTGGTGTGTTTACTAAGGTAAAAAATATTAATAATTCATCATCAAAATTATAATAATCTTGAGAAAACTTTTATTTCTATCAATTAATTATAATTTCAAAACCAACATAAGAAATATGGTTTTCAAAAATGAACGACATTATATCCAGTAGTGGGTATGTGATATG
This sequence comes from Viscum album, assembly GCA_963277665.1. NCBI lineage: Eukaryota > Viridiplantae > Streptophyta > Magnoliopsida > Santalales > Viscaceae > Viscum > Viscum album. The sequence continues at coordinate 781,307,870 of OY728158.1, forward strand.
TACGTATGGATAATGTATCAAATTTTCAACTATCATCATGGAATGAATACGTCTGTAATTTAAAATTCAATGAATTATAATTATATAATAAATATCATATTAATTTTCAAATTTAAATATATCCTTCATTCTTTTCAGTATTTATAATATAAAGGGATATTAATTGCATTGCTTCGTGAGGCGGTAGTTCACTATACAAACAAACAACGTTATAATTTTTAATGTCTAGTAAGGTAAGAAAGTATATTATATTTTAATTTTATTAAACTTTTAATATTTAATTATTGTTTTATTGATATATTAAATTAATACTTATTAACTTCCATGAAAATCTTATTTGAAAAATGAATCACAACGCAATGATAGGAAGTAGTCTATCATACACATGAAAGGCGTCATCATGTTGCCTAATACATTGAACTTTAGAATTAATATAAGATATTCTAATTAAATAAGTGCAATTATATAATAAATATAACATATAAATATTAAAAACATAATTATAGAAATCACTGAGAAGAGATGGTAGAAAAAAATTATGTATGTTCGCTAGGCGGTAGGGAGACATAAACAAGTTCAACAAATATGATTCAAATTTGAGGGAGGTGGGGATGGTTATAGGTCATGAAATTAGAATAAAATTTGATTATAAGGATTATAATGATGTTATTATTTAATAAAAGTTTAATATTATTCATAGAAAGTGGAATAATAATAAATATGATGCACTATTTAATTGACGTTGCCTCTTCCTTGGATAACTTATTTAGGATTTAACTAAAAGCAATACTGGGTCAGATTTATGGTCAAAAAGGATTATTCGATGATTAATTGTATTTAAGAATGTTATTTAAGTAGTTTTAGGATTAGAAAATAGTTTTCTCATGTGTTATGGGGATCAGAGTGTGGGTGGCATTTTATATGTGTGGTAGAAGACACACATGGAATTTTTGAATATAATCAATTATACCCATAAGATTCTATTCCCACAAAGAAACCCAAATGTACCAAATTGTAACCATATTAAATATAATTGATAACTAGTGCTGGAATATATTAATTATAATTGTTTTGGGTCATTTTTCCGAATTATAATTTTTTAACACTCTAGTAAACCTATTTTTATCTTCACTATGGTAAACAATTTTTAATATTTTAACAATTATTTAAGGTGAAAAATTAGTTTTACCATATTAGATAATAAAATTTATGATTATCCTTAATATAGAGTATTTTTTTTCAAATTCAAATGACATATATTGATTAATTGAATTTAAAATGAATCATGTAGACGTTTCAAAAAAGAGGTATTCAATAATTGATTTTTTTTGGAAAAGAAAACACATATTAACAATCTAAAAATTTATGACAAAAAAATTATTTTTAGTTCATATTTATAGATATATGATTTCTAAATTTCAATTAATAATAATTTATTAGTTTTAATTATTATTCTTTAAAATGTAGAAACATTATTCACTATAAAAATAATTAATTTATTTCTTTAAAATCTTTAATATACATATATAAAAAAATCACGAAAAAGATGATTTAAATGTAATTTATTGGATTAAATATAAATAAATAATCATCATCATATTAAATTAATAATGATAGTTCATGTTTACTTAATTAAAAAATATATAATTTTTACTCTTCTATGAGAAATTGACTATTTTAAAAAATAATAGAATTTCAACCTACATCAACATAGATATGATAATATAAAAAACAGAATTTATTTTTATAAAATATAATTTTTAAATGTTAATTAAATTAATTATAATATTTCATCACTATAAACTTTATAAATCATTTTGGAAATTAATATTTTTATTAATAAATGGTTGATTACTTCATGAGAATTTATAAATACATTTATATTTTTTCTAAACATTATATATATTTAATATATTAGTTAATAATATTAATATCCACCATTTTAAATTAAAGGTCATAATGATCATATTTAAAATAATAATATTAAAATAATTGGTTGTAGTTCATTTAAACTTGGAGATTTATATTGAATATAACCTTGAACATAGTGTTATTTTAAAATCACTGGGTTTTATGTTCTACAACCTTAACTAAATTATGTCATCACTATTTTGAACACATTTATATAAATCAAGGGTTCAACATTTTAAAATTCTATTATGGAAAACCAATATTGTTATAATGGATAAGAAAACATTATATTAAAAATATGTTAAGGGAAATATATAGATCATCACATCACTAGATTTACATATATGAACAACTTTTAGGAAATAGAAGATATATATATATATATAGAATAAAAGGTTAAATAATAATTTATATTGGTGTAGATCATCAGTCACATGAATGTGAATGATAATGATAAATTCAATATCCAATAAATCATAAATATGTTATCAATTAAAAAGCCAATGATTCATATGATTTTAATTTAATAGGATAAAATGCATTAACATAATTTATATAGATTTAAGTGATTATATTTATATAAAGAAATGGATCAAATTAAAATATTCTTACCTAAAATATTTTCAATCCATATTCACAATTTCATCCATTGATTATGCTTCCATCACTTTCCAATTCACCTCTTAATCTAAATAATAAACATCTTATATGAATATTTTATTCTTTATGCACTAAAAAACCTATAATAGATAAATATATCTATATAAGAGTAACATTCCATTATTATAATATTTTAAAAAAACCACATTGTATAAAAAAAAGTAAGATAATACCAAAAATTTAATTGACCATATTAGTCTCTAAAAATAAATATTGAATCCAATGTTTTAACCTAAATAATTCACTAATTCAATTACTCTATATCCCTAATTACTTCAATTGCCTGAAAATAATATATTTTTTTAACAATACATGTTATCTCATTGCCTTTAAACATAAATTTTAGAAAAACATAATAGCATTCTTCCAAAATAGTACTACACATTAAACTTTGAGGTTATATATATATATGTTTACATACCTTAGCCCAATAAAATATTTTCAAATATATTATTAGTCACCACATAATCCTTAACATTGAAAATATTTAATCCTTTAAAAATTTCTAATGATCAACATAATATTTATACCCTAAATCATTTTATGTAGAATTAATTTTATACTAACTAGTACATAATATAGGCTAGTTTTTGGAAGAACACCCTTATAACCCTTTGATTGATGGTTGAAGACTCATTATCATGTAATATATAATGGGTTGTCACAGATATTGTGGGTTTTAATTTTTCAATAACTATATATAACTTATGAGAAAATCATACAAATAATTCACAATGAAAATATAATGTTAAAAATAAATGAATGAATATATTAAAATATTCATTACTAATCATATAAACATTTCAAAAGAAAAATGTTTCTATAAATCTAATTCCTTTAAAATGTATTATATAAATTTAATTGACTATATTATCCCAAAATTAAGAACATCTCCAATATTATATTTTCCTTAATTTTTTACATAGAGACTCATCTTATCATTAAAACACCATTCAATTAAATTTGTAAAATTAAATATATTCTAGGAAATCATGAATTAAAATTCAATGTGGAATGTTATTTATATGTTTCATGATTCTTTTATATAAAAATATTTTAAAAAAAAACCTGAAAGATATGATTATCGATTAAAAATAGCTAAACACATATTTCATTCCACATATTTGATTCCACTAACATAGGTACTTAGGATTTAATACTTAAATTGGGAATTAACTCAAATAAAGAGAAATTTTCACACATTTAAAAAATTTATCATTTAATGGGTCATTATGTTTAAAATTAATTCTATGTGTCTTGTTAATCATACTCTTTATTTTTCATTAGAAATTAGATATGTTATGATATTTTTTTAAAAAACTATAGTATATTCAATTTTCATTAAATTATTTTCCTGGATTCTTCTTCCAATATTTAGTAATGTTTTGATTTTATTATTATTTTAGATTTAGAATTTTAATTATATGACAATCCATCATTCAATTCTTTTAGATGTTTAGAATATCAACTATATTCCAATTATTAATTGTAATTCTAAAAATATCTTATGGCATGATAATAAGATATCTAAATTCCATTACCATTAGGATATGTATCTGACTTGTTAAATAATTACACATACCATCACATTGGTTATTTAAATACTCTCTATTAATTCATTCTGTTACCTAAATGTTTAAAAACAATATAAGAATACATAAAATTGAAAAATAGAACATATATAAATTGGTGGAATAGATAATAAATTATTAGTATTTCCAAACATATGGGTCAATATGTCCCAAACATTATTTTCTAGGTTAATGTTTCCAATTTTATTTTATATCCAATAAAAAAATTCAAGTCATTTATAATGGTTCATAAAGAGTTATATGTATTTCCATATAATATCACCCAATAGTGTCATTACAACTACAAAATAAAGCCCATTTTTTATTCCACAAAATAATTGAGTCATGCACAACGTGACTTTTTCTATTATGTTAATAAAGTATTATAATTTCTATAAATATATAGATTTCTGTATCTTTATAGTGATTCAAATGATCTGAAAATACTCCTTATATACTTTACTATGATTACATGATATTTTGATATTCTTAATCTTATCGTTACGCTCATCCTCAGGGTTGCCACTAAATTTTTTCCCTCATACATTCATTGTTAAATGAAAAAAAAATTATTACAAAGACTGCGATGAATGAAATTTATAAATATTATAAAATTAATATTAACATAATAATACATTAATTGCAACCTAATGATTTTATGGCCCAGTATCTTTGGAACACTACGTTTGTGACACATCAATGTGAGTTTAAAATAATAGCTAATTATATTATTCTCAATAATTATATAAAAATTCATTTCAACTCCAAAAAACCACATGGGGTATCTTGGGTAATTAATAAAGAATTTTTTGATATAAAAAGATCATTATGGTAATAACCATAATAATGAAACCCAACATGTGATTCAAAGGTATAACATTATATAACAATTTGAAGGATCATGAGTAATAAAATAAAATAATAATGTAAATAAAATGGTACAATAATATTATGTAAACATATAAAATTTTTTAGCAACACAATTCTTGACATATTAATAATTCAAGGAAATCTTTCTAGACAATATCACATGGTGAAAAATCTCCAATAATGGGATATATTTACTCCCTAAAATGATCCATGATATCTCAGGATAATGAATCATTACCCAATGTAATTGACAAACATATTGATACACCGATAATATATGTTTATTATCTATTTTTTCCACAAAAAATAATTACAAAATTAATTACTTACAATAAAATGAAAGATGCATGGATAATTGGTTGCATAATATTGGCTCATACCATAATAAAAGAATATTTCTTGTTGTATCCATTTGAGAAAGGAAAATAAGGTATGTATTTCTAAAAAAATGTATATTTAGGTTGGAAAAATTTCAATTAAATATTAACCAAATTATTAGTTCATCCTTATCATTATAGAGAGAGGTAGTTATTTAGGGATATAATTTTCATAACCTAAAGAAAATGGTGGCATAGAAAGTTTCTTTGTGATGATCATAACATTGAATTAAGAAATAATGAATGAATACATTGTGTCTATGAAATAAAAAAAAATCTATTTTAAAGAATACATAATATAATAAAATAAAATTTCAGAAATTATTTCACAATAACAAATTCAATGAGGATGAAATATAATGAAATTTAAATTAGTTGAGTTATGACATTAATTGCGACTTGATAACTTTTGCGTAAAATCCCCTTGGATGAAATAATTAAATTTGATATTTATAATACACTAATTATTAATTATTAATGATATTTAACGTAAAAGGGGTATTATATAAAACATATAAATGATATTAGTATCATATGATCAAAATAATCATAAATGTCGAAATATTTAGATGAAGTCTCTTACATATTCCCCATATTATCATGTCTATTTTTTATCACACATAATAATAAAATTATTTTAATTATCTTGTTTCGTTGGAACAGTTTATATGATTAGTATTTCTTCTAGTTTATTTATTTTAGTTTTATGTTAAATAACTTAGTAATCTTGTTTTATATTGGACAGTTTGATGATGTTTAACTCAAATATCCAAAATAACAAAGGTATGTTCACTAAGGTGAAATTAATTATTAAATAATAATAAATAGAAAAATAATCATTAAATTTATATAATTATTTTAAATATATTTTTCTTTTAAAACATTCATGAAATTTTGTTATGTATAATGAACTATGTTATAATCAAAGAGATTATAGGCCTTATGTATGCATAATTTACAATTAAACTTTTCAATGATTGCAATGGAAATTCGGTAAGTGTTATATTATCATCAATAAATTATAATTATATCCTAATTATCATAATATTTTTTAAATACACATTAATAATAAATCCACGTGATACGATAGTGATAAAATTATGAAATACAAATCACATCGCTTCGCGAGGCTATATTCAGCTATATACGTAAATGATATTGTCATTTTAAATGGATGACAATGTAAACAATTATATGGTATATTATGTTTTTATTATAAATAATATTTCTTTATTATAATATATAAACAACATATTAAACCTTGGTACCTTCAATGAAAATTTTAAATGAAAAATGAATCACTTCACTTCCTAAGGAGGTAGTCTACGTACAAACGAGTGATGTTGGCATATATCGTTAGGAATTGAATGTAAGAGGGAATATTTGATATTAAAATTAGTTATGTATAATAATTTCATTAATATAATATATATTAAATCATCGAATCATTATACATTGCGTTGATATATAGTGATGGAAAACTTATTATGTCGGTTCACGAGGTGGTAGTTGACTGTACACATGATCCATGGTTTCCATTCCCATTTTTTGAGTAGGTGATTATTTTTTTCTGAAAATTATAATAGATAAATATAAATATTTGGATCATAATGCATTTATTATACCATAATTAATTAACAATAAATAAATTTTTTCTTTTAATAATGAAAATAAATGATTATATAAAGATGTTACCAATTTTTTGATAACTTCTTTAGGTTTAAACCAAAATCATCCCAAGGCTAGATTTAGGATCACATAATGGGTTATATTATGAGGGGATGTATATGAGAATGAGATTTGTAAAACTATAGGTAGAGACAATGGGATATTCAAGTGTGGAGTGGATTAGATATGGTGTGGTATTTTATTAGTGATGAAGAGGGCACACATGGAATATATGAACATAAAAAAATTACACCCAAATATTTATCATGAATAAAGGAACCAAAATCGGCCTTTATTTAACATTATATTTTTTATACAATTTTATATGACAAGAAAATATGAATTTTAAATGATTTGGTTCATATTTTATCTATTTCATTGTATTTTATCCACCTATAAACTTGTTTTTACCGTAACCACAAAAATAATTTTTATTGTTTTTACTATACGTTAATGTTAAAAAATTTATTTACCTTATTAGATATTATAAATTATTAATATTCCCAATATGGAATCAGTATTTTCAAACTGAACTCATATATATTATATAATTTAAATAAAATTTTACCCTTCCGACATGTCGAAAATAAATGTTTCCTAGGAATGTAAATTTTTAAGGAAAACATGATCTCCTATTAAATATATGACAACTAATAATAATTATTCGAAATTGAATTAATATTTAATGATATAAAATCCAAAATTATTGGTTATCTCATTACTTATTACGTGTTACATTAATTATCTAAAATAGAGAAGCATTATTCTTGTTGAAACAAGTTTTGAAACAAAATATATAAATGATAAAATATATAGTTATAATTAAATATAATATATTAATATTTTAAATTTCATTAATAATAATATATATATAAATATACTTTTAATTAAAATAAAATAGTAATTATAATTTTTGGTAACATAATATATTAAAATAAATGAATGCTTTATCTAAAATCGTTATCTATAATTATTTCTTGAGAAATAAATATTTTTCAAAAAAATATCATATTTTCATCATTAGTTAATATTGATATGCTAATTTAAAAAATGAACTAATTTTTTATGTTATATTTCCAAATGCATTATATATTAATTGTAGTTATTTCTACCATCAATCAATAACAATCATTTTTTAAATAAATGTTTAATTTAATAATTAGTGCTTATTTCCTAAGTTTTCTTAACTATATATATATTTATTAGAAATAATATTATTATTTTATAATATAATTATCACTATTCATACATTTCAATTTAATTTATATTTTTAATTTAATATATTAATGTAATAATTTTTTAAAAATATATATATTAGTTACGTTAAACTTAGTTTTTTGTATGTAATATTCTAATGAACATGGTGTTCTTTTAAAATATTATGTGGTGACAATGTTAATATTATTGCATTAAATTATTATTTTTATGTTTAATTTGTAATTATATTTAATTAAAATATTTATATTTTGTCATTATAAGAACTGTGAGTGTTCAGAATACTTTTATGGAGAGGAAACATCGAATTTAATGTAATAAGCCTTCAGTGGGATGATATCCTTCCATATAAGCAATGACAAATTTTTATAAATTGACTATAGAACATATTTCATACAAATGGATATGTTAATGATGATATAAATTTTGGTGGTATCCATGCTTGGGGAAATCCATATCGACTATAGGGGAACATGTTAATAGTGGAATAGTATATGAGACAACAGCCTCCAGTATTCTATGGATATTATATTATTTTGATAGTTGAAGGATGTATTAATTATTTTTAGAATATATCTATTGACAAGTGTTATTCAGAGCATCAAATTCTAGGTTTATGAATTTATAATTTTGAAGGAGAAATCGATAAATGGTCGAAAATTGATAAAATCACTAAATAATGTGATGAGATTGACTTCATTGAATGGGATGACATAATGAAAATTTCCATTGAGAAACATTCCCATAATGCTGTTTAACCAATGATGGAAAATCAATTATTTGAATTGGAACCAAAGGAGGAAGATTCATTGAATTTGTATAAAGGAAACTTCCCATGTTTAGAAAGGTATGTAATTTATTTTATCCAGGATAATGATAGTAAAATTTATTTATTTTATACTGAATTGAAGCCCTGATTTCTAAAGGAATTCTGTTGTCGTGTGTTTAAATTTTATAAAAACATATTGATATACTAAGGGGACCTAAATAAGGTTTTATGAAGGAAAAATATTACATGTTACCAACAATAAAAAAAGGAATATATGGACGGATAATGTGAATGATTTTTTAATGAAATTGTGATGTAAGAAAATCAAGTTCCCATATTGTGATAAAAGGGGGAAACACTTAGTTGAATGAAATAATAAAATTGTCAACTAGTTATGATGTTTATTTTTAGGGAATTTAATTTGGAATATAATGAAAATGATAAGAAAAATAATGAAATTATAACTCTAGGATGGCTTATTTTCAATAATTTGGTATATTAGAAAAATGTTTGCACGAATATAGTAATTTATGTTAGAAGCCATCATGATCAAAAGTAAAAGGGTGCTAAAATGTTTTTTCTATAACTATGGTTTATGATAAACAATAAAAGGATGTGGTGATATGTATAAAACATATTTATCTGAATTATACAAGTACCCTTTTGACACTAGTTCTTCACATTCTATTTTTTCTATGAAATTTGTTAGTAAATTTGGAATATTGCCTCATGAATTTACCAAATAATTTTTAGTCCATAATCCCAGTGTAAAAATTAATGAAACCATAATTTATTAGAATATTCCTATTTTTATCTATGTAATGATTTTTCTTGATATTTTTTGATCTTCAAATGGTAGAGTTTTATATTATATTGGGTATGTCTTTTCATTTTCTTTATCATTCTAACATAGATTTCCTAGACAATATAGATTTTTTTAAAGAACAATAATTTTATAACCAACCAATATATTAGGAAATTTATTTGAAACTATAGTTTTTGTTACAAAATAAATGTTTTCATAAAATAAATAAACTATTTAGATTAATGATATCCCATTAGTGATGTAATTTATAGATTTTTCCGAAATATTTTCTATGTGTTATTCTTGATCGAGATGTTGAGTGTACTCTTAATATAGTACCTAATGATAACCATATTTTAAAACACCTAGTCTATGTTATAAAGTGGATCATTTATATTTCAAAATTAAATTACATGTGTTATTGGGTGATGGTTTTATTAATCAGAGAACATCAATGTGGGGTCATCATGTTTAGTTTGATTAAAAAACATGGACCAATGTTAATTTTCAATGATTATAGAGGATTGAATAATATTTTTGTAATGAAAAACTAAAATTTTCATCATATTGAAGATACTGCATACCTATTCTTTATTACACAATAATTCACGAAATATTACATAAAATTAAACATGATACAACCCAAAATATCAAGAATTATACTACCTTTAGGAATTGTGTATATATCATAACATCTTAAACATTAGATACACCAAAAATATTGACAACATCCTTACCATTGTTCTAAAAATAAATGGATTTGAAAACATCATAGCATAACCTTCTGACATACATAAGAAAGGGTGAGCAATAAGGCATACAAAAGGAAATAACATGTAATAAGGTAAAATTCTCTACAAAATAGGAAAATCAACAGGGAATAAATGTGTATAAATAATAAAGATAAAAAATGTGAAATGATATAGAATAATAATCATGTCATTGTAATTGTGGGGACAACATAATACACTGCTTTATAATCATACCTCAGGGATAAACAAATAATACATCATGGTGGAAAAAGTCCCAGAATATAATTAGGTTCACACCCTATCCAAACATGAATTCTCATGATTCTAAAAATTACATAATTAATTGGAGTTCTATAAAATTCTATTTCCAAACATCATATTCATTTTATTTTCTTTCTTAATTGTAGCACATAGATCATTCAACATGGATTTATTCATAATCCTATATTATTATATTGTTAAAATATGTGAGATACATAAATGTATGTTGAAATTAAAATACGAATACATCTATAATGTTTTAATCCAATTATAACAAATAGCTATGGTAGTCAATATCCAATTGTTTTGGCATGGAAAATCGCAGTGCAATTTCAAAACAATAATGACTTCGCATAAAAATACCTAAAAAGCTATAATGAGAGAAAAATGGGTATTTAATATTATTTAAATCCATTTTATAATTTTTATGACATTTAATAACATATCCCATCATATAGAAATTAATTAAAATAAATAAGATGAAAAAAATACATGAATATATAAGAGAGACTAAAAGATTCATTATTAAATTTGGGCATGGTACGATGTATACATAAAGTATCATGGGTGTTTTAATGAGTGTCAAAGGGGGATATAATAATTTGAAATGTAAATGGAGTTTAAGGGGAATTAGTTAGAACATATAAAAATATAATAAAATGAAATTTAAGGGACCTAACATAAAACAAGTACTTGAATAAAAACGAGAAGAGATAAATCCCTTACTATGTTTTGGCATGGTGACTGGTGTACATAATGTTTCATTAAAAGGATTACTAAGATTGTAAGCAGTATATCATCATATACACATATAAAACGATAGTATGAGGGATATAAATAAAGATATCAAAAGATGAACAAATGTAAACTATGAAGAATAACATTAAATAAGTGCTCAAATAAATAAGAGAGTATAAGTGAACACACTAAATTTTGGCATGGTAAAAGTCATACATAACAGTTCATTAAAAGGATTAATGATAGTTGAATGGGTAAAAATCCATGTATACATAAATATGATAGTATTGGGGATAAGGAATAACATATCTCATCTTATAAAAATGTAAATTAAAAATCATAACTCAAAATAAGATCTTAAATAAAAATAAGAGTGGAAGATCGCATAGATGAGTGCATGACTCCAAAGGCTGGGGAGGATATTATTGACATCATTGGGATCCATATAATGAAACTATAGAGTGGTGGTATTATTATATATGTGATACAAGAAGATTTAGTGAAGTGAAATAGGAAATTTTGTGTGTTTATATAAGAAAATATATGAATTTCGTTATCATTTTGATTTTGGAATCACATAATAAAATAGAAAAAACATCAAACCATACAATAATTTTTCCCGTGAATTCTACAAAAGTGAACTTGTTCTATTTTTTTTTGTAATTATAATTGATGGCCCTGAAAAGATAATTCACTTCCATATGTAGAGGTGAGTCACACTCTAAAAATGATTTAAAAACCACAAAACATATTTTTGTTTTTTTATGATTCATAATGGATTAATAAAATAAATTAATCATACATAATATACATTATTATAAACTACCAAACATATAATGGGTCAATTATAACTTTTATAGAATCTATTACATAACTTTTTGTCTACATTATATCATACAATAAAAAATATATTTACAGGGTATGCAATTTGTACTCAGAAATTTGAAAATCTTAGAGAAATATGAATGCTTCACCATCTTATAAATATAAAATTTTTCTTCCAAAATTACTATTCATTTTAAATAAATAGTTTTATAAATATGTGAATTTTTAATTTGAATATAAAAACTGACATTTGATGAAAATGTTGGGTTATGTGATAATAAGAGGTTTTGAACCCTTATAAAATTTTCATTTAACCACTTAAAAACTATATAATAAATTTTATTTAATAAAAGATATTGTATAGTAATAATTTATTAAAATAATATTTATTTTATAAATCCATTAGTTTTTCAAAATAAATTGTAAAATTGAATTTTATTATTAACAGAACATATTATTTGTGTATTATTTAATCTAAATAAAAATCATTTCTAACATAACAATTATATGGTGAAAATATATACATTATTCTATAAATTTAATATATATAATCATATTTCTAGGGTGCTGATAAAAATATATTAAATAATATTGAGACAAAACCATGAGTTTATGGTTTCTGATGGTGGGACATTCATGGGGTGGTTCAGTAAATATGATTTGGGTCCTGATCTCGATGAATTTGAACTTCACCTATAAACGATTTCACTCTTGCTTAAGTTGCTGGATCTCAACTTGGGATTTGTAGTTGTAAAATCCTTGATATGCAATCTCCAATGGAAGCATTGTTAATTGGGATTCATATGGTATGATCCCATAGGTTTATGATGTTATTTCCTTTGACTATTTCAATTGGATTTGTTAAAAACCTATATTTATACTAATTATATGATCAGTATTCAATGGCTATATTATCAATGGTAATGAGACATAAAGGATATTTAAATATAATTTTATATACTAAAAAAATAATTACATGTTTTTTCTATATACATATTACATTATAAGGAATTTAATAAAATAAAAAGGGAAATTCTTTTTATAATAGCTCGGGGTGGTTACAATATTCCCCCTTATGAAATTTCTACCTGAAAATATTCATTTCTCACCCTAAAATAGATGTTGTTAAAAATGTTTCATCGGATCCTCTGGTTCCCACATCGCTTCCTCACAATTGTGGTTTTTCCAAAAAAATTACTAGGTGCATTGTCATATTTCATTAAACACTATCTCTACGATCTAACATATTCACCAGCTACACCTCATAGGAAAAGTCATTCTCCAATGGTACCACCTCTGGATTGAGTAGATGTAAGGGGTCTACTATGTACTATCTCAAAAGGGATGTATGGAATACATCAGTTAATTGATATTGGTTAGGTGGGAAGGCTGATATGTAGGGCACCAATCTGATTTGAGCAAGGAACTCAATGTGGTCGATGTAATTTGAACAATTATTTCCCTTCATTGCAAATCTCATCAAAATATTCTATGAAGATATGTGTAGTAATAACATGTATCTATTTTTATACTCTTGGTATCATTGATGATTTTCATTATAGATATATTTTCCACTCTATATATCCTTGATGGGCTGTTGAATGGGCTTAACCGTTTCCACCATTTCCATTACCATTATAGGGCCTTGTAGTGTTTTTCCCTCAATTCAGTCCAATATAAAAGTGTTCTCCACCACTACCAATAAATGGATTCATTGGGATCCATTTGGATCCATGAGTGGAAATTTTTGTGGTACAATAACTCAGCCAGTGGAAGATATTATTCCCATCCTCATTTTTTTGAATTGGAAATTCCCTCAAAATGAATTCAAATTCCTTGAAATTCAACTCTGTTTGGAATTTAGTTTGATGGGGATAAGCCATGATTGTGTTCAACTCAGGTTTTAGATAATGGTGTTTCCTCTTACAAAATATTTAGAACAATAGATTTTCTTGATTTTATAAAAACAATATTTTACGTCCACATATCCTTCCCTCCTCTTTTATGTATATATTTGAATGTAAATCTAGTGAGGAATCCTCTCAAATTGAAATGATATGATCTTAATTTATAAGACGATCCACAACAAACAAGTTGTAATTTCTTCCCCGGATGTCTTTGTAATTCGAGGGATATATTCCATGGTGATGTTTTCACATTTCCAATATGGTATGGTTAATGGTTACATTGTACCCCATGATATTTTCCTTTATGATGTTACATGATGGCATACATGGCATCTTTATTTATACTATATGATCTCCTTATTCATATTTCCCCCCCAAAATTTTTCATATAGATATCAACTAACCATTATGATTTCTATTTGTCTATAAAGGTTTGAGATATGTGCATCATCGCAGATCCTCTTCTTTTACTCCAGATTTTATGGTACACATATTCTTAACCCAAATCACACAACTCCTTCATTATCAGAATTAAACTCTAACAATTTCCCTTCCCTTATAGTTTCTAATTTTTCTGAACTCCTACATTATCCATTTGATAATCATTTAAACTATCCAAGTTGGATGGTTGAGAAATCCAATGTGAAAGGATTGATGATGTTTCTTCCATTATGATTCTCATGTACAAATATTCTAAATATATGATGATTGGATTCATCCCAATTTTTTTAATGATAGAGTTGAAAGATGATTTCTATTTAGAACATAATCCACCTTATTTTCATTACCTTGATTGTAGAGGATTAAATAGTAATTGTATTTGAACCACACTAACCATATTCATTAGATAACACTTTTCTCTTTTTGTATGCATATATACTTGAGTCTTTTGGGTTCCATATATATTTCATACTTCTCCGAAAGAGGTAATTCAATAATATTTTCAAAAATATAACCACATTATACTAATCTAAATTATTCGTAGGTACTTCTGTTCATGAAATTTTTACTACCTTGAACCATATTTTATTCATCTTTCATTCTATATTAACACACAACCCATGCTCATCATCTTACCATTGCTGAATACCATGAAATACCAACCCATTACGGGTACTGTGAGCACATGTGCAGTGATAATAATTCTTTTTATTTCCATGAATATTTATTAACATTCAACATTCCAAGAAAACATGACTCCATTCAAAATTATCCTCGTTATAGGGTTTGATAATAATGGGAAATTTCTCAAAAATTAATAGTAGTGTTGAGCTAATCCAAGGAAACTATTGATATATGTCATAAATGTTCTCCTAATCTGTCCTTCAATATCATATATTTTGGAATGGTCCATATTTATCTCATTTATTATTATTATATTCCCCAATAATGTGATTTCCTTCAACCATAACTCACATGTTCTATACATGGAATAAATATTCTCTTTTTACACGGACTTTAACATAGTTTCCAGATTCTCCATATCCTCCTCTATGGTTTTGGAGTATATTAAAATATCATCTATAATTACAACGATAATTTTATCCTAGTAACTTCTGTATAATATATTCATAAGGTCACTCAATATTTATATAGAATTAGTGAATCTGAATGTAATTACTATGAAAACATAGTACTCGTACAATGTATGAAAAGAAGTCTTGGGGATATCCTCCCTTTTCACAAAAACATGGTTATATCTCTACTTCATATGCATCGTGGAGAAGAACTATGCTTGTATTATCCTACATAAATAGAGAACATGCCATTTTTTATATTTATTAATATTTTTGAATTAAATATTAATTTTACTTTAAAGGGGTTTCTATGTTCGATAGAGTACCCTATACGCAACAATGAGTTTCTTTGAAATATTATGTTGCACACTAATAATATAATATTATTATTTTAAATGGTAATTAACTCCTATCAATTTTATTGGAGGTAATGAACAAAATTAACTACAATATTATTATACATGTTTGTTAAATGTATTTTCTATTATCTCATTAATGTTATAGGGATAAAATGTGAATGAATCGAATTTTAAGCATAATTAACATTAAAAGGTAGATTTACCAAATTTTAATGGAGAACCATATTTAAATATAGTTTGGGTTACTTTTATATATTCTATTCGACCAAATAAAATTCTTATTTATAATCAGAACATCAAATTTTATATTGTATGAAATTATGGTATTTTTCTGATAAAATGCAATTTTTAGTGAAAAGCTAAACATGTTGTATTTTAATTCAATACTACCATTTAATATAATTTATTTATATGGATAGATTATATTATTAATTTGTTTTAAATCATAATTAGAATATATTTTTACCATGTAATCCAATATTGGTCATTGGAATAAATTTCACTTTGAAATTGGACATAAACAAGTGTCAATCTTTAATAGTTATTGTTTTGTAAAAACACGCTATTTGTTCTAACAAAGACAATTAATTTTAAATTAATTAATGAAACATCTATGTTTTGAATTTGGAAAAATAGAAATAATTTTATAATTAGTAATATCAAATATAGCTTAGGCTGTGTTTTTGGTATTTTTCTGAAAAACATCAATTTTTGATGAACAGTGAAACCACACAGTAGTAGTTAAAAAACTGACTTTTTCATTTAAATGAAATTTTACTGCTTTTTTGAGTTGTATTTAGAAAATCCGAGAGACACGGTTAATATCAAGAAGTAAAATGTGGTTCAATAAGATAAAAATAATTGTCGGTGAATAGTAACATTGGACTTTTATTTACCGTATTTAAAGGTAAATAATGTAAATCAAAGTAAAAAAGAATATTATAATTATTCAAAATTACCTTAACACTTGTCCAATTTTTATTGGATAAGTCATTTCCAACCAAGGGCATCCTTGGGTTAATTTTGGGACCCCATGGAGCCACTTGGGAGTGATATAGACACTTTATATTAATTAATTTAAAGTAATGGAATCAATGACATAAAAAATATCTTTTGGTAAATTAATTATTTTATGGTGTTATATATTTTATCTTTTCGACAATAAATATTAATTGGAAATATAAATTGATTTCTTACATCAGCATAATTTTTTTAATTTTTAGACATCAAATAATTTAAAGTATTTATGACACAATAATGATGCAGTGTTTACCTCATCAATAAATCATTTAATTAAATATGATTATAAATATTAAAATAACATCCAAAAACTATCCAATTATTATTGGATGATTTTATTTAGACCATGAGTCATCTTTTTTCGACTCTAATAATTTTTGTAACTTTAGAAACCAAATATCATTATATAATAAAATAATATTTTCACACTTTCCTAAAGAGCCCCTCCTCCCCCTTATAAAAGGAGACCATTTTTATCCAATTCCACACATCTATAAATCCTTTTGTCTCATCCAAACATTGACCAATTTAGCTCCCTACATCCCTATCCTCCACCTAGAAGCCTTATCTTATGCATAAGGCACTTCAAGAAACTATTTTGGTTCGAACCAAAGGGAGTTGCCCAAATTAAAGGTAAGAATTCCTCTTAACTTCTTTTCTTTTATTTTACTTATCCAAACCCTAAACTCTTTTTATTCCTTTATTTTATAACAAAACTAGTATCCTCAATATACTAGGTTATTTTTATGAGAATTATTCTAACTACACTTACACACACCTCTGTCTAATGGGTGAAGAACATACTGTTTCTATGGATGGAAAACAAACGCCTCACAAAACGATGATTGTTCAATTATCTCCTACCTCCTCTCATGGTGGAAATTATGATGGAACTGTATTTATATATGATATATAATAATGTTTTCATTATTATTATGTATTTTTTCATTTATATAACTCTTTTATGGTTTCCATGGTGGGTAAATACGATATTCTCATTAGAGAAATGCGAAATACCGCCCCCTCAAAGTGATATGACTCGTTAATGCCTTATGTGGGAGGTATAAAGGATGGAGTTAATAATATTGAATACAATATTATGATGGAATTATAATATAACTATGTATCATTATGTTTTTAATTCCATTATTATAAGAAATATAATTAGAACTATCATTCATGCATACGTACGACTAACCGTCTCCATTAATGGTGCATTTAATTTCTTACCTCTAAATGTTGTGTACTGTTATAAATACATGTATATAATATATATAAATTATATATATTATATCTAAATAATTAATATAATTTTGAAGATAATGGATATCTTACCACATGAGCAACTTGTAATTATAAGGTGTTTATTTTTTAATCTCAAGTAACAAATATTGAAAAAACAACCGTTCATAACTTAAATGACAGAATAATGTTTATAACATGGTAATAATTAATATAAAAGGAATAATAAATTTTAAAAAGGTTCTTAAGCAAGTATAAATTTAATTTAGTTTAATATTCAGGAGATTAAAGAAGGAACGGGTCAGGTGAGACACAAGGTAAGGGATTTCTTATCTCACTTTTAATTCCGTGATATTTCCATTGTTCTCCACTAATTTATTTCATGTAGTGTATTTTTTATTGACATTTGATATATATTTTTATGATTCTTTTTATATTCATGGTATTCTATTATTCATTTAATCGTTAATAAATTTTGGTCATACGACTCGATTGATTATGCAGTGGTATGAGTTTTAATCTCACTTTTTATTCATGGGAGATTTATGCTATATTGCAACCATTTTCCTTTTGTGTGGTCTATTTACAACCCATGATTATATTATTTGTGTAATATACTTTTATTTATGGTTGTTTACATATTCCTTCTTTCATGGGGTGTATGTTTTGTATGTTACCAAATCAGTAAAATGGATCTTTTTAACCTAATTTCTAGTCCTTAGGTTAATCATCTAATTCATAAATATGTCATTCTATGATTATGTGTGGAATCATAGTTTATTTATTTATGTTGTAATTTCCACTAATTTTTTTTTGGATATACTTTTTATACACATAATCACTCCATTCAAAAATTCTCATGTCATCAATATGAACTTCATAAGAGTAATTTTAACTGAATTTACATTCATTGAGTTAAACATCCAAGTCATTAGTTTTGTCTTAAAAAGAAAATGTGTGAATGTTCTATGATTTATTTACACTTAATACCCAATGATATTAAGTTTATTTATAATTTTCACACATTTTTATATAAATAATTTATCCATCATCTAGGGATACAATTTTTATAAGGGATTTTGCCTAAATTTTCATTCTATTGAGACTTCACTTTTGTTTTGCACCAATTCAGTCTTATATGGTTTATATAAAATCCTTTGGAAAATTATATCGTGAATCCCTTTATTCTCATGATATTATAAAGTTATGATTCAATTTTATTTCACAATTATTTGTATTCCAGAGTCTTTCATTTTGTTAAAATCCTTTTAACTAAAATAACATTATAAATGTTTTAAATATTTATTCTTCTAAATATTCATCATTATTGTCCATGTTTTAAAAATGGTTTTAAGGATTTATTTATATGGTCATTAATGTTTTCAAATGATATTTAATTTAAAAGCTTCAAAGTGTTATGGGATTGTTTGAATCAAAAATATATTTATTAAATATTTTAAATTGTTTGGAAAATGGTTTGATAAAGCATTGATTTGGCCAATATCTTGAAATAATATATTGTAATTGAAATGTGGAAATTATATTTTTTTATTGGTTTATGTGTTATGAATGTGTTATGGTTATTGGGAATTGTTTATGTATACGAGTGGTTCCATGATAAATCTACTTCGAGTGAGCCCAATATAGCTCTCCAATGCATTGTGTAACGAGACGGAGTAAACGTGAATGTTTATCCTAAGAGATTTAGCGAACACACTATGATGGGTATTCCAAATGTGACTACCTATTTAGCTGTGATAACTACAATTTATGTATGTTATTAATTCCATAAGTTACCTTTATGATTTATGATTTCTGTGTGTTATTCATAAATCATATGATTTTGTAAGGTATGTTATGATTGAAAATTATTGGTTTCACTGATTTGAATTTGTTGATGGGTTGATTCCTTCATTCCTTATTTTATAACCATTACTACGCTTTCTATGATCATCCCATGTTTTTGAAATGTTTTCCACAAGAATTATTGATGGATAGGGTTAATTATGGGGTCAAGGAAAAGTCACGTTGTCTAAAACATAGAACTAGACAAGTTTCTTTTTAAGAGTTTTTATTTTATGAAAAAATGGATACTGAGTAGTATTGTCTAAATGTAATATTCATGAATTTATGTAATATTTATGGACTAATTATCTATAACACTGATTTTGAAAATATCATCAATGTGATTTATCCATTTATTTCAATATTATGCAATGTTTTAATGTCGGGTCCTTATAGTTGGTGTGAGAGGTCGGTTTAGACAACTTTTGGGATTGGAAGTTTTCATTAAACCTGTGGTAAGTTCGAAGGACTATTATTTCAGTTTAATATTGGTTTTATAACTTTTTTAGTTTAATTATGGTCTGTTATAAATTCAAGGAGGAGGATCTCAAACAACATTCTTATCTCTTCCAGATGACTTTCTTGCAATAATTATTGCAAAGTCTTGTTCGGATGATTGTGAAACATTCTCTAGCATACAAATCACTTTCAAGAAGTTGTTTGAGATATCAAACATCTCCACTATACCTTGTTATCATCGATGATCCTGGGTTGTATTTAAACAAATCCAATTTTCAAAATATTCTCACATTTTAATGAAAGGTAAATATTATCAAGGCATTTACAAATATTTTACCTTATCATACGATTTTGAAGTATATTATGATTTAAAAAATGGTGCTAATGAAAGAGACCCTTGTGGAAGCTATTTATTTTTTCTTTTATAGTATAGTCTCTTAAAACATACTTATGGTATTTTAAAAGGACTGTTTATTAAATGTTTCAACTCAAATTTAGTCCGACTATTTTATAGAAATCATGTTTTATTCAATTTTTGGAAATTATATGTCATACATGATTATTTTCAAAAAAAAAAATTCTGTGAACACCCATATGACCCATGTTATACAAGGTGTATTTGGATTGAGGAAGCAACTTATTTTGAAGGATATCTAAATCATTCTTTCATTTCATGGACCTTATACGTACATGAACAAGATGACAATGAACCAAATGGATACCATGATCAAGGTATGATGATCTTCATTTTGAGTATCATTTTATTTTATCATATCATGGTGAAATAAGACATAAAGAATTAATATGTTGAGATCATAATGAATTTGTATGAAAATGAGAGGTATAAGGAAACCATTGAGGTTAAAACATGTTAGGGTTATTTTTGAGTTTTATAAAAAGGACAACTCATAGGATGGGTGAAAACCCGTCGCATCCGGCATGGCTGCTGGAATCGAACGCACAACCGATGGGCGACAAGGGCGCATCGCCTACTACTGGCCTACTTGATGTCCCTTCTTAGTATAACTTATTATTTTAGTAAAATTATTTTATGGAACAAGAATAAGTTTATTTTTGGAACATATGTTTTATCAAATGGATATACATAGTATAGAATAAATATTTAGTGATTAAGTGATAATGGTTGTTGTGGAAGAAATTCTCTCTTTTGAGGAAACACTATATTCCTAAGGAAGATAGAATGCTATGGGATTTAAATTGTAGAATAATGGTTGGAATTTTATTTTGGAAGAATCTATGTTTTTATTATGGACATATGAGGATTTGATTTATTTATAAAAATGATTAACCTATCATGGAGTATATGAGATTAGGTTAATTACTTTTTAATATGAGACTTTATGAGTAACTGGTGTTATTTGGAGATAAATGTTAAGTTATATCTGGGAATTCTAGGTAATTAAAACCTTATGAGATTTGGGTTACAATCCCAATTTGGATTACTTTGAAGAATTTTATAGACAATTCACTACTACAAAATCAGGCTATAGCCACGATTTTAAACCATGGCTATAGGCCCAAAAACCGTGGCTATAATTTATAGCCACAGTTATGACAACTGTGGCTAGTATTGGCGTGGCTATAGGCCAAGACCTATAGCCACAGTTTCAAACCGTGGCTAAAGCCTTATAGCCACGGTTTGAAACCCTGGAAATAGGTAAAACACAAACTAAAATTATAGCCACGGTTAGAAATCATGTCTATAGATTAATGTTCAATAAAAAACACAGCAGGCCTACATGCCTGCCATCCACCCCCTGCCCCTGCTAGTCCCCCTACCTTCCACCCGCCTGCTAGTCCCCCTACCTCCCCCACCCGACATGTCTCCCCACCCTATGTTACTCATTATATAATTTTTTAAGGATAATAAATGATTAACGGGTTCACAAATCCCTGAAGTTGATGCCTAATGATACTCATCCTCTATATGTTGAAGGAGAATGAATTCATCTCAGTTTCATCAATTTTTTTATGTAGGTTTACTTCCATACCAATGTGTTAGACTACACTAGGATGGTCATGATCATTGTCTCACATGCCTAATCTTTTAAAGAAATCAGCATGTCACCACCAGAGTGATGATGATGGAGCCTTTCATTGAAATTGGAGTATGGGAGTTTAAAACACATATTTATGGTTTTCATTTCCCATTCCATATTTCTGTTCCGAAATCGCCGGGAGGCGCAATGATAGAAACGAGAAACGAAAGAGTAATACAAGAAGAAAATAGAAATGGGACACAAAAATTTACGTGGTTCGGGAATAACCCTAAGTCCACAGAGAGGCAGAAGATCACTAATTCAGGAGCACAAATTACAGAGGATTTTTAGTGGTAACCCTAGCACAAAAATGGGGAAACACCAATCCAATAATTTATCTTATATAATTAACACATGCCCATGAATCTTGTTCTTGATTCCATCTCCATGTGGACATCAGTTAACAATGTCACTTTATTACTTATCAAGGTTACAACTTAATGATCAAAGGTTACTAGAATTTCAATTAAATTGTATATTTAGACAATCCCATAAATATGTTTCTCATTTATGGAAGTGAGGTAATCTTATTCCTTCCACATATAAGTAATGGAAGGATCTTCAGTTATTATCTTGGCAGGAAGGTTGTTATATCTTTTTTTTGTCAGGATATATAGGCATCTTAGGAATACGCAGTCAGTTGACTACTTTGGAAGCTGTTTTCGAGTTCTCGATCAAGGAGAGAGACAACTATGATACTTTTGTTTACTATTAGACAGCACTAGCACAGCTGTGATGCGATCGCAGCTGGAAAAAGTGAGCACTGCAAGATAGTACATGCATTATTTATGACAATTCTGACAACATTATATGCTTTTCCAATACACATGAACATAAACAATGTCCTCTTACCATTTCATAAAAACCCAGCCCCCCTGGAGAGCAGCCACCCCCCCCACACAGACATCCCTTGCACACACCTTGCCCCCTGGATAGTCCCCCCCTCCTTTGGTGACAAACCCACCTCCCTCCAAGACACCCCCCTCTCCTTTTGGGACAAACCCACCTCCCTGAAAGACCCCCCGGACATCCCCCCATTCCTCATGGACACCCCCCGGATAGACAAAGGCATCATTCGAATTGATCGAATTCCATGTTTATTTTACAATTTTATTACAATCCACTACAGTGTTCCAGGAATTATTGAATCTAAAAGGAAGAATATGTTTTCTTGTCTCTAGTCTTAAGGATCACGAAAATTGGATGATGATCAGAATTAACCCTAGGTAATGTAATACTAAAGATTCTATTCCAGTTATCCAGAGCTTTGATGTTTGTGAATGCTCTATCAAGTTTACTTGCTAAAATTATATTGTGTTTCCTTATATACAATTTATACTTATCCCCAACCAGATTAATCTCAACAAGGATATTATCATGATTACATTGATTAAAATCACTAATGGAAGTGTTTGAGTCCAAGGGCCATAGCTTTTCACTAGTTCCAAATGTAACATTGAAATTACCGATAATTACCCAGGGAACTTGAATATTTTTGTTAAGGGCGGATATATTGTACCACAATGTTCTAATATCTTGATATTTATTATAGGCATACTCAAAAGTACAACATAAAGTATTATAATGAAATTTTATTTCACATGTCAAAAACTGAGAATCATCGTTAAAAATATGAATTTTATCTATAGAGATATGTGCAAAGACCCACAAAGAATCAAAATTGTTATTATTTGAAGTTGTTCCTATAAATGTATAACTATATATTTCAAGACTATTAAATCAATAATTCAAAGTGAGTTTAGGTTCAAAGATAGAAAAAATCATTGGTTTATGAGTAAAACAAGAATGTTTTAATGTTGTGATGGTGTTAGGGTTAGCAATACCCTGACAGTTCCAATATAAAATATTCATTTATACATATATTTGGGGTTAGGCCCCTTGTTTTTGTTACCTCTGAAATTATTTCCACAGTTGGATTTTCTTAATTTCTTGGTTGAATGCTCTTTAAGTGTCGCTGAATTTTTTCCCTGAAACGTCCTTGAAGGGTTATGAGACCTATGATTATTTTTCATACATGTTAAGACCACTTATTGGTGCATTTGTTTGTGATCAGTTTCCCCAAATTGGTCACCCAGTTTCTGAGTGGTGAATTCAGCCATAGCAGGGGTTGCTGGTTGTATGTGTCTGTTGTAGTTCCAGACCTTCATCATCATCTTGCATGAGTTGTGTTTTGCTAATATCAACAATCTGCATATTGCAAACAATATTATGAATAGCTGCTTTGTCTAGTATCTCATCACTGTGTGAAGGTGAGGAGAGTTGATGCTATTTTGCACTGTCAATAGTCGCATCATAGGTGTTCTGCAGACCCCCCTACAGACCACCCCCTCCCCCTACCATGTAGACATCCCCCCTTCCCCATGCCCCCCTCGACAATGACACCTTCCACCTGCACCCCTCCACCCTGCCCCCCCTCCACCCTGCCCCCTTCCCCCTCCAACCACCCCCTGCCCCCTTCCCATGTCATGCAGACCTGCCCCCAGCATTCTTCCCTACATACCTGCCACCTGCCACTACCCCCCGCCCTGAAGACCATCCCCCTGTCCCCCTCCACACTACCCCCAGCCCCCCCTCCACCTAAACCCTACCCCACACCTTGAAGACCTTCCCCCTTCCCCTGCCCCCCCCTGCCTGGCAGACCTTCCCCCTGCCCATTCCACCCTGTCTAGTGCCCCCTAACCCCCGGCCCCCTGCCCACTCCACCCTGCCCCCCTGCCCCCTCCACCTGCCATCTGCCCTGCAGACCTTCCCCTACCCCCTCTACCCTGCCCCTGCCCCTACCCCCTGCCAACTCCACCCTGCCCCCTCCACCTGCCCCCTGCCCTGCAGACCTGCCCCTTCCCCCTCCACCATGCCCCCTACTCCCTGCCCCCCTCCACCCATCCCCCTGCCCCCTTCCCCTACCCCTTTCCCCTGCCCCTTCCTTGCAGGCCTGCCCCTGCCATGCAGGCCTGCCCCCTGCCCTCCAAACCTGCCCCTGCCCGGCAGACCTGCCCCCTCCACCCTGACCCTTTCCCCATGACCCCCTCCACCTTCCCCTGCCCCTCCACCCTCCCCCTTCCCACCTCCACATTCGCGCTGCCCCTGCCCCTGCCCTTCAGACCTGCCCCCTACCCTACAGACCTTCCCCCTCCACCCTGCCCCCCCTCCACCTACCCCCTGCCCCTGCCCCCGGCCCCTTCCCCATGCCCCATGCCCTGCTGACCTACCCCCTGCCCCTGCCCCTGTCTTGCAGACCTTCCCCCTTCCCCTTCCCCTACCCTTGCCCCTTCCCCTTCTCCCTGCCCCCTTCTCTATAGACATGCCCCTCCCCCCCCCCACTCTGCCCCCTTCCCCCCTCCACCTACCCCCTTCCCCCTGCCCCCTGCCCCTTGCCCCCTGCCCCTACCCCTGCCCCCTGCCCCTGCCCCTGCCCCCTGCCCCCCTCCACCCTACCCCTTCCCCCCTTCACCTACCCCCTGCCCCATTCCCCCTTACCCTTGCGCCCTGCCCCCTGCCCCTGCCCCCTGCCCCCTTCCCCCTGCACCTTCCCCTGCCCCATGCCCCGGCCCCTAGTGATTCAACTCCTTTTCCTCATTTAGTTAGACCCAAAACATTTGGATGGTTATAACCCCCAGTGTTTAGCCTCTTCAATAACTGGTCCCCTTATTCAGAAGGCCATTCTTCTTATCTTGATCAATTATATGAGGATTTCATGATCTTCCTCAATAATATTTCTATATATGATTTGCTAATGTACAAATTCAAATACATTCAATAGAAAAAACCTTTTATGTAGACTTTTCATAATAATTTTAATCACTTTTTTATGATCAATTGGGTAAGGGAAACCGTGATCATGAAAATATTATTTCTTCTCCTGATGTTTATGCTCAATTAATCAATAAATTATCATGTGTAAAATCTTCTGATACTACACCAAGAATTTTCTCAAAACACTGCACAATATTTATGAAAAATATATCACATGGTCTTTTCTCAAACCACATTAATATAGAGAAGTCATTTTTTATGATCTAAATGGTCCACCATATCATTTTCCATATTGGTAAGATAGGTTCCCTGATCTCACATGATAAATGATCAGTGGGAGAAATATGGGAAAATTAGAAAGTTTGTTAAGTTGTGCGAGAGTGGGTCTCAGATGGACTACTTCATGGAATTATTCATCAAAATAGAAGGTGACTCCCTTCTTCATTAACATGGTGAAGCATAGAGACATGTCAGCTAGGTTAGATATGAAGTTATAAATGTAAGAAAGATTCCCCTAGAGCCTCCTCGATTCTTTAAGAATATGAGGGAGTGAAATTGATAATACTAAACATGTTTTTTAGGTTCAAACTCAATTTCATTGTATCACACCACAAATCAGAGCATTACCGCAGGCTAAAATGAAGGTGGTAGGGGGATGGTGTGGGATGGAAGTGGCTGGAGCTGGGCCAAATCACGACATTACTACGGCATGACCACAGTGTGAACGTGGCGTGACCGCGGCATGAACGCGGCGTGACCGTGGTGTGACCATGACGTGACTGCGACGTTACCACAATGTGTTGACCCGATCCAGCGACTTCCGTGTGGCAGCATCATCCAAATGGTTTCAAATAGGATTATATGGATATCATGAGAGGATGTTTTCTCATAATATTTAACTAAATGAATACTAATCTGTGATGACTAGAGGATTGGATGACCCCTGATATACCTAATTCGATTAGGGATCCAATGCTGGTGGAAGAGGGCTGGTTGCAGGTGCTGGGGGGATGGTGCAGGCTGATTCCAAGGTGGCAGGGGGCTGTTTCGGGATGGAATGTTGGTGGAAGAGGGATGAAATTAAGGTGGATGGGGGCTGGTGTGGGATGTATGTGGCTGCAGCAAGGCCAAATCATGGCATTACTATGGTGTGACCACGGCGTGAAAGTGGCTTGACCGCGGCGTGACCGCAGCATGTTGGCCTGGTCTAGCGACATATGCGAGGCAACATCTTCCACTTAGTTTCAAATTTCATGATATGGATGGAATGAGAGGATGTATTCTCAAGATATTTAATTAAATTAATGCAAATATGTGATGAATAGAGGATTGGATGACCCCTGATATACCTAATTCGGCGAGGGATCGAATGCTGGTGGAAGGGGTATGGTTGTAGCTGCTGGGGGGATGGTGCGGGCTGATTCGAAGGTTGTAGGGGCTGTTGCGGGCTGGAATGCCGGTGGTAGCGGGCTGAAATGAAGGATGAATGGGGCTAGTGTGGGATGGATGTGGCTGGAGTAGGGAAAAATCATGGCATTACCATGGAGTGACTGCGGCGTGAGAGCGGCGTGACTGCAACGTGACCACGGCATGACCGCACCGTGTTGGCCTGTTCCATCAACATCTGCGGGGCAACATCATCCACTTAGTTTCAAACATGATGATTTATAGGGAATGAGAGGATGTTTTCTCAGAATATTTAAAGAAATGAATGCTAATATATGATGACTAGAGGATTGGATGACCCCTGATATACCTAATTCAGTGAGGGATCGAATGCAGGTGGAATGTGGCTGGTTGCAGGTGCTGGGGGGATGGTGCAGGACGATTCGAAGGTGATGGGGGGGGGGGGGGGGGGGCTGTTACGGGCTGGAATGCTGGTGGAAGGGGGCTGAAATGAAGGTGTAAGGGGGCTGGTGTGGGCTAGATGTGGCTGGAGCAGGTCCAAATCATGGAATTGCCATGGCATGATCGCGGCGTGACCATGGCGTGACTGTGGCGTGAACGCGGTGTGACTGCAGCATGACCGTAACATGTTGGCCCGGTCCAGTGACATCCGTGGGGAAACATCTTCCACTTCGATTCAAATAGGATGATATGGATTTCAGGAGAGGATGTTTTCTCATGAGATTTAAAGAAATGAATGCTAATCTGTGATGACTAGAAGATTGGATGACCCCTGATATACCTAATTCGGTGAGGTTTGGAGATCTAGAAATGTGTAGGAATACCTAGAGGAATTAATACCCCATGGGATCAGAAAAATCATAGGTTACATAACATGTAATATAACATTACTGGTACTGTGGGACCCTTGGGATGGGGAACTGGGCTTTTGGTTGGATTTAAATATCACATTCCATGTGACATGGTCACCCAACATGGGACCCATCTTAAAAGTCTAACGGCACTTAAAGAGTGTCTTGGTTCAAAAAACTGTTTTAATAAAAAGAGGGAAACCCACTATATGTATATAAAAAGGGTCAAGTACGATGCGTGCTTTATGACTAACAACGTCATCAAGTATAAGGAAAACATCAATGCAATAATGTTAAGCAAGGTATACCACTGTGAGTTTTTGGAGACAACGCACCTCCATTGGAGGGGTTTTATTACAAAACCATTACTTATTTATCAAACGAAACAATTATCTTAACAAACACTTTTTCAATAATTGTAATTTAATATAATCATGAAAAATTGAGAAAACAATTACATTCAATTTAAAACATTCTTGAAATAAATAGTCTAGGAGAGGGACCCTACATCAACCTCAAGGAGTGGTTTCTTTTGACGATGACAAATCGAATCTTCCTTTTTTCTACCTACACGCATATGCAACTTCACATATATAGAAGGACACCTATTCATACACATGTAATCTTTTTTCAATGACGACTCGAATCCACCTCAACCAAATCCAAAACGCACTACAAAAATATACGGAACCCAAAAATCACAAATTCCCTAATTAAAATTGGGCCAAAGAAAAAAAATTGAATAAACCTTACCCAAATCTGATGTTGAACTCATTTTCATCGATGGGGTGGATCGAACCAACTTCATCATAAGAAACCACCTATTAGAAAATAGTTGAAAAAATGAGATATAACGACTTCATATATATATGTGATCAGTGTGTTATCTGTACATGATAAATGATACATGAATCCACAACCAATAATGAAAAAATAATATTTCTGGCTATGAACCTCACTTCAAGCCATTAAATTCCCAAGGGTAGGGATTCAGGGTGTGAAACCCTTGGCCACACCATAAATCATGCCTAGGTGGATTTATTTTAATAGGTTAAATTCTGTCATTTTCTGGGTCAAGTGTTTCACAATGATGTTACTAAATAATGTATCACATTTTCAAAGCTGGTTGTTTGTGTTTAATGAAATGAAAACATATATTTTCTTTATGTTTTAGATTTTTATGAGAATTCTCGGTTGATGTTTTCTCAAGATGAGGAAACTGTAATCTCTAAAGTGAAGGAAATTTCATTTCCTACTATTGAGTTGGCTGAAACTTTCTACTAGTCCACGTTGAAGGCCTAGGGAAATCATGTAAAATAGGTGAAAATGTGATTATAAAGAGACACAACCAATTTGAATAGAATATAAAAATAATATAATAATGAAAACATTTTTTTTAAATACTCGAGCAATTATATATTTCAGATTAAAGGGTTAGGGAAAGGAAACTTACCTCAACCTCAAGGCGCTTCGTTTAACGACAACTCGAATCTTCCTTTTTTCCCGCTTGAATGCATATGAAATTTCACATATATATAAGGACACCTATCCCCTATGTACATATTTTCATGGCCAAATATTCACAAGGGGATCCTTAGATATATGTTTATACTTGCATATACCCCTTTACACTTACACATGTATGCATTTTTCATATCTATATATAAGAACATCATGCCCCAATATATATATTTTTACTGCCATGACTGAATATATATAAAGGGGGAAATTATATATTTATATTCCTACCTATGCATACACATGTAATCCTTCGTCAACGGCAACTCGAATCAACCTCAACGAGATCCAGAAAGCACTATGAAAGTATAAAGAACCCAAAATCACAAAAGACCCAATTAAAATATGGAGAAATAATAAAAACAAAATAAATATTACCCAAATCCAATGTTTAACTCACTGTCATCGATGGTGGTGGATAGAACCATCCTTATCATAAGAAACCACCTGCAAGAAAAATGTCGGAAAAGAAATGAGATATAACAACTTCTTATATATATGTGATCAGTGATGATAAATGATACATGAATCCATTACCATTATAGATTATATAATTCCTTTCTATTATTACCAAAATATCATCATTTTTTCGCTCCCATTGGACTGATAAATTATGGTGGTCATGTTAACAAAAAATAGCTACAAACACACATTGTAGGTATAAGTTGCCAATGCGATAAAGAAAATAAAATAAAAACTAAACTAAAACATACATGTCTCTTGTGACTATACACGTCACTGCCCAACATATAAGAAACACAATTCCCCATGGGTCAAATCATGTTCCTGAAAGAAAGGGGGAAATATATCCTTGTTTCAAAATGAAACAATCAAATAGTACATTCATATTAATTAAAAAATATTCTTCCTGTTAATGGTATATAATTAGTTTGGCTCGAGTTTCATCTTAATTTGGTTTTGTTCGATATAAGTTTTTATCCAACCTGATAATAAAAGTTTACTAGAGGACACAATTTCTAATAAAATAGAATATGTCATAACAAAAAATGGATCCACACATATGAAGAAGGTTGAACATGATAAGAACGAATGTTTGATCATATAGTCTGATGAGTTATAAAAGGATAAACCAAAAGAACGAAAAACATTGAGAGTTATCTAATTGCTCAAGTGAATATGAAATTTTCAAACAATAATAAACATGTGAAAGAAGAGAAAACCATGTTTACTCAACTTAAATGTTTAGAATGTGAGAAATAAGAAATCGCAATGAAAATCAAACACTTTTGAGCTACAATGAAAAGTGCTCCAGTATTGAGAAAAAAGACTAATAACTTAGAAGTTGATCAACCATGGAGGAAATTTTAGATGAAGAAATATTTGCAAAGAAAAAGAAGTAAAAGTAGTAATTGGTGAATCAAAATAGGAGGTATATTGTATTGATGTTTGAAAAATCTATATGTAGCTAGAAAAACTAAATCTTGGAGACAACTGATTTTTTTTCTAGAAACTTATCAGAACCCACCATTTGTGAAGCACTATATTGTATTACACCCTCCAAAATTAGTATGAACATAGTGAAATGTGATAGTATAGATCAGAGAGAAAGGATACCGAGATGCTACATAATAGAAAACACCATATGCATGATTCATCGAGAGCTGGATGAATCTGCGCTTAGGGAACATTTCTACCCTCTCGTCTATTTCTACGAAGCAACAATAAGATTGATTTTTGAAGAAAGTATAATGTTTCAGTGATGGTGAATGGAAACGTGAAGTGAGTATAGGGCGTGTTTCATCGAGGTAGATCTCATAGGAGACAGATAATACCTGGAACACCTGGAGGAGTGGAGGGGAACCGGGTGACGGAGGGAGATGTAGACTGGGGTAGGCAAGAGCTCTAGCTCGACATGAGGTGATAATCGAGCAGGAGGAGAAACCGAGGGAAATCGATACTTGGCATTGATGTGAAACAATTATAGAGCTAGAAAAGGAAGGCGAAATCACAATAAATAGAGGTAATTAGGGTGGATTAATGTGAATGATGTTATTGGAGTACGACGAAGACAATTGTGAGAGGGAATCTGAGGAGTGGACGTGAACTGAGATTAGGAGGAAGATAACGACTGGGGTTTGCGGGGACCTTTGGTCGACAGGATAAAAAGCACGAGAATGGGGAGAAACTGAGGGAAACCACGTGCGGAAGAGGGAGTGAGGCAAAAAAATGGTATGACGCAAAGGAAGAAAACTAACCCTAGGTTGATAAGAGATGTACCCTGAGCTGGAGGAAAATCTGATGTAAACCGCATGCTGAAGAGGGAGGGATTGAGAGGAAGGGATTGAAGAGAAGAAGGCATGTGGAACTGAGGCAGAGAAGAAACGTGTGTTTCAAAATGTTGGACACATGGAATGGAGAGGAACCCACGTTTAGTATAGTTTGTAGATACCATGTATCCACTATGTTTTCTTTCAATAATATTTATGAAAGTAGTAAATTGAACATGTTGAAGAACCTCAATCCACTCTAACATGTTTAGAGGTTTATTTTCATAATTATGAAATTAATTATTGTTTTGAGAATAAAAAATAAATTATTCTTGATAACTATAGGTAATGATGAAGATGTAACTTTTAAAATTTTCCTTGTGGGAAGAATATCATTGGGCCCATGTAATAACATAGTAGCTTCAATGATGGTAACTTCATTATCACTGTTGAGAATTTTAAATCTAATAATGATGAACCACCAAAGAATAATAAGTGGTTAAATATTCAATTTTATCACTATAGGACAGATCCGTAAATTCCATGAGCTCACCATTAGCTTGGGGATGATTCTAGAACATCTATATTTTTAAATATAACACCAAAATTTGATCATGATACATCTTGGACATGTTTTCTCATACCTGAATCCAAGAAATATTATAACAGTATTAACATATAATCAATATATAAGAAACATTGTTTTGCGAATATTTATGCATGGAATCAACCATGATAAATAATTATCATACTAGTAAACATATACTTTATCAATTGGTATCTTTATTTGGGTAAAGATATCAAAATATAAGAAAATATATGATCACATGAAAACATGGTTAAAGATGAGAATGAGGAATTTTAATGTCATTGTACCACATTCTATGAGGGAATGTTTACAATGTAATGATTTAATCAAGGATAACATTAATAAATAAGAAAGAATTGGAGTATCTAACATAATGAGAAAAAGAAAACAATGTTTCCATGTGCCACAATATTTATAACACATCAATGGATAAATAAATCTTGGAAACATCACATTCTCATGTGTCACAATAAGTCGTGGTGAAATCTGACACAAACCATACCCTAAAAAAACTAAATATTAAAATATATAAATACGAATGAATAATAGAGGTATAATATGAATATTTACCTCAATCAATTTAATTTTGAAGAACCCCATAAGGCATTTCTAGAGGTGGAATCCAGAATAACTATATTTTTATCCTTAAAAACCAACACCCATCCCTACTGGGTAACAAATCCACCTCCATTGTGTACCTGATGGCCCTTATAAAAGGTCCGCTACACTTTCCAGCCCACCGAGAACCGGGTACCCCTCCCTCGTGTACCTTATAAAGGGTGTAGTTTTTTACACACCCATTACGAGGCACCTAGTGCCTCCCAATTGAATACCCAAGTACTACTGCATTTTATTGAGGTTAGCCACCATCCTATGATTTGGAACCAACCCTCTAAATAACCTCTAACCTCAAAAGAAAACACATACCAGAGATGTATTAACTATTGAAATTGCAATTCATATCCCAATTCTCAAAAATCAACATTCTTTAGGAAAAAAATAAAATTTCCTCTAAAATTACAAACAGTCTAATTGTGTGGTTCATTAAAAACTCCCAACGATAAGAATTTAAATCCTTGAAAAAGCATCCAGGATGATCCCTTGATTCCCAATTTAACCATAAAAATTTGATACCATCACTTTTTATCCATTCCAACTGTCCACAACTCCATGATGCAGATTCCCAATCTAGACTAATTTGTTCTTCACCGAAAACCACTTGTCCCTCACTCCACGCATATCAATTATTATTAGAATAATTTATCTAATTCAAAAACCTCTTTACCAAACTCAAACATGTGAAACTATTCCAGTTTACTCCTACACATTGATAACAAAATAAAGAACACGTAATTGTTCATAACAAGGAGGAGGAGGATCACCTGAAGGGGGTTAGCCCTGTCTGAGACATGCCAGAGGAGGTGGGGAGGCCAGATAGGAGAAGCGTCGGTGGGGGAGGTGAGGTGTCCCGCTTTCTGTGGCATTGTCTCACAGTGGGGTTTCCTTGTTCAGTTTTAGCGATGGGCACCGTCGCAAGGGGCACCATCGGTGGAGGAGGATCAGGGATAGGAGTGGTTTCCATGGGTCGGTGAAGGAGGGTCATGTGCAGTGGGTATCGGGGTGGAGGGCGCTGCCGTTAGATATGTCTAGGGTTTGGAGGGTCGCAAGGGGAACCATAAGTGGAGGAGGATCGGGCAGAGGAGAGGTCGCGATGGGTTGGGGAATGGGGGTCGCGCGCAGTGAGATATATTCAGGGTTCGGATGGTCGCCTCTGTGAGAGGCCGAGTTTTGGAGGTTCGCGATCACGGGAGGACGGAGGAGGATCCCTACGCGATTTAAAAAATGATCGGGGGAGAATAAAGGAGGATCCCGATGGCATTTGAAAAAAAAGACATCAAAAATATTTAGTCACAGATTATATACAAAATCATGGCTATAAATGAGCTATATCCATGGGTCTATAAAATTGTGTCTATAGAATAAATTTTAGTAGTTAATATTTATCAAAGGGTCCTTGTTGAACATTGGGTTTGTTTTTAAAAAAAATTAGATTAAGAGTAGTTTTTTTGTTAAATAGTATCCTTTTTGGGTATTATCTGATCTCGCACAGACCATTTTGGTTTTGTTTAATGTATAAAGACATGTAAAAAGATAGATCATATTTTATGGGTTATGTGATTCCCTATAAGTTGATTATAGTGCTTTAAATGTGAACATGTCATCTTGAATACTCATTGTTTGGAGAAAATAGGATTTTTTGTTAGAAATCTAGTAAAGGATGAATGTCTAAATGAAAAGTAACTATGTTTCCTTAAGTTTTTAGTTAATATCATAAATAAATTCCTCAATAAAAACTAATATAAAAAACGTTGTTCGTTAAATTTTCCAACTGGGGAATCAATGACGGTTTATCCCATTACAAGTTTGTGATTTTCTAGTGGCTAAATTTCTCCTAATAATGTTTTCTATCACTCTCTATTAGAACTTGATGGTTTGTTTTATCCTCCATATCCATGTTTTCATGGAATCCTAGTTTATGTTGTCTTGGGTGACCTTTTTACTTCTCTTTCTTTCTTTTAATGTGATAGTATTACTAACTATTTTCCGATCTGGGACTTTTAATGATGTTTCCAAGCCTAGTTTTAAAATTGCGAGGACAGAATTCCCAAAAGGGGGTATGGATGTAAAATCCCAAGTAAATAGAGAACATGACATTTTTCATATTTATTAATATTTTTTAATTAAATATTAATTTTACTTTAAAGGGATTGCTTTGTTCGATAGCGTACTCGATATGCAACAATGGGTTTCTTTGAAATCATACGTTGCACACTGATAATATATTATTATTATTTTAAATGGTAGTTATCTCCTAGAAGTTGTATTGGATGGAATGAAAAAAATTAACTACAATATTATTATTCTTGTTTTCTAAATTTATTTACATTTATCCAATAAAAGTTAGAGGCTTAAAATATGAATGAATAAAATTTTAAGCATAATTTACATTAAAAGGCCAATTTACCACCTTTTAATAGAGAACCCTATATAAATATAGTTTTCACCACTTTTATATGTTCTATTTTACCAAATAAAATTATTCTTTAGAATCGGAACATAAAAATTTACTTTCGATGAAATTTTGGAATTTTTCTGATAAAATGCAATTTTTAATGAAAAGTGAAAGATGTTGTATTTTAATTCAAAACAAGCTTTTAATAAAATATATTTATATATATATATTATCTTTTTAATTGTTTTTAAATTATAATTACAATATATTTTTACCATTTAATCCAATGTTGGTCATTGGAACTATGTTCACTTTGATGTTGGACGTAAACAAGTTTAAATCTTTTGATAATTATTGTTTCTTAAAAACACGTTATTTGTTCTAACAACGGGGATTAATTTTAAATTAATTAAGGAAAATTCTATGTTTTTAATTTGATTAAATAGATATCATTTTTGAATTCATAATATCATATATAGCTTTGGCTGAGTTTTTGGTATTTTTCTGAAAACCAACAATTTTTTTATGAATAGTGAAACCACTTAGTAGTAGTTAAACTAACTGACTTTTTAATTTAAATGAAATTTTACCACTTCTATGAGTTGAATTTCTAAAATCTTAGAGACATATTTAATATCAAGAACTAAAATGTTGTTCAATAAGATGAATATAATTTCTGGTGAATAGTAACTTTTACCTTTTATTTATCACGGTTAATGGTAAATAAGGTAATTCAATGTAAGTAGAATATTATAATTATTCAAAATTACCTTAACATGTGTTCTAACCTTATTGGATGATTCATGGCCAACCAAGGGCATCCCTGGGAAATTTTGGGATGCAATGAAGCCACTTGATGTTATTTTGACACTTTATATTAATTAATTTAAAGTAATGGCCAAAATGACATAAAAAATATCCTTTTGTAAATTTATTTTTATAGGGTGTTATATAAGTAATCCTTTCGACTATAAAAATTCCTTAGAAAGATAAAAAGATTTCATACATCATGTTATTTTTGATATAATTTTTATACATCCAATAAATTAAATTATTTATGACACAATAATGATGCAATGTTTTCCTCATTAATAAAACATTTAATTAAATAAGATTATAAATATTAAAATAACATCCAAAACCTATCCAATTCTTATTGGATTATTTTATTTCAACTTTGAGTTATCTTATATTTGAGTCTAATGATTTTTGGACATTTAGATACCGAAAATCATTATATAATAAAATAATATTTTCACACATTCCTAAAGAGCCCCTCCTCCCCCTTATAAAAGGAGACCATTTCTAACCAATTCCACACACCTCTAAAGACTTTTGGACATACAAAATCTGCCCATTTAAGCTCCCAAAATCCCTCTACTCCTTCAAGAATCTTTAACTTAGGCAGAAGTCACTTCAACAAACCCTTTTGGTTCAAACCAAATGGAGTTACCCAAATTAAAGGTAAGAGTTTCTCTTAATTTATTTTCTTTTATTTTATATCTCTAACCCCAAAACTATTTTGGATCCTTTATTTTATAACAAAAAAAGTACGGTCAATATTATAGGATTTTGTTAATATAAGTATTCTAACTACATTTACACACACCTCTATCAAATTGGTGAAAAACATACTATTTCTGTGGATAGCAAACAAACACCTCACGAAACCATTATTGTTCAATTATCTCCTACCACCTCTCATGGTGACCATTATTATGGAAAAGTATTTATATATTATATATATTAATTTTTTTTATGATTCTATTTTTTTAATTTATAGAACTCCATTATGGTTTCTATAGTGGGTAAATACGATAATCTCATTAGAGGAAGTGCGGACTACCGCCCCCTAAAATTTATATGACTCATTAATGCCTTATGTGGGACGTATAAAGGATCGAGTTAATAATATTGTATATGATTTTATACTATAATTATAATCTAAAAATTTATCATTACGTTTTTAATTCCATTAAAATAAGAAATAGAAATGGAAGTAGCGTTCATGCGTACGTACGGCTTACCGTCTCCATGGACGGTGCATTTCATTTATTACCTCTAAATTTTATTTACTATTATAGATCCATGTATATAATGGATATATATGATATATATTATATCTAAATCATTAATATAATTATGAAGATAATTAATATCTTACCACATGAACTACTTGTAATTATAAGTTGTTCATTTTTTAACTCAAGTACCAAATATCGACAAAACATCCGGTATTAACTTAAATGATTAAATAATGTTTATAACATGGTAATAAGTAATATAATAGGAATAATAAAATTTAAAAAGGTTTTTAAGAAAGTATAATTTTACTTTAGTTTAATTTTCCGTAGATTGAAGAACGAACAGGTCAGGTCAGACACAAGGTAAGGGATTTCTTATCTCACATTTAATTCTATGATATTTCTATTTTTCACCACTAATTTATTTCATGTGGTGTATTATGTACTGACATTTGATATATATTATCATGAATCTTTTTATATTCATTGTATTTTGTGATTCATTTAATTTTTATTAACTCTTGGTCATATTACTTGATTAATTACACCATGGTAAGGAGTTTTCATCTCTTTTTTTATTCCCATGAGATTCATGCAATATTGCCACTATTTTCATATTGTGTGGTGTATGTACTACCCATGATTGTATTCTTTGTGTAATATACATTGATTTATGAGTGTGTATTTCTTCCTTCTTTCATGTGGTGTATATTTCATAAGTTACCAAATCAGTAAAGGGAACTTTTTAACCCAATTTCCATTCATTGGGTTAATATTCTAATTCTTAATTATGTCATGCTATGATTATGTGTGGAATCATTGTTTTTTTATTTATGTTGTAATTTCCACTACCCTTTTTATGGGTATACTTTTTATACACATAATCACTCCATTGATAAACTCTCAAGTAATCTATATGACCTCGATAAGAGTAATGTTAACACAATTTCTATTCATTAAGTTAAACATCCAAGTCATTGGTTTTGTCTTAAAAAGAAAATGTGTGAAAGTTATCTAATTAGTTACACTAAATACCAAATAATATTGAGTGTATTAACATTTTTCACACATTATTATGAAAATTATGTATCCTTAATACAAGGATGCCATTTTTAGGGATTTCTTCTCAATTTACATTCCATTGAGACATCATTGTTGTTATGCACCAATTCACTCTTATATGGTGTATATACTATCCTTTGGAATATTATATCCTGAATCACATTAGTCTCTTGATATTATAAAGTTAGGATTAAATGATATTTCTTAATTATTTGTATTCTAGAGTCTCTCATTTTGTTAAAAACTCTTTAACTAAAATAACATTTTAAATGTTTTAACGATTTATTCTTCTAAATATTTATCATTAATTTCCACGATTTAAAAATGGTTTTAAGGATTTATTTAAATGGACATTATTGTTTTCAAATGATACTTTATTTAAAACATTCAATGTGGTATGGGACCCTTTGAATCAGAACTCTCTTTATTAAATTTATTAAATGGATTTGAAAGTGGTTTGATAAAGCATCGATTTTGTAAAAATCATGAAATGATATATTGTGATTGGAATGTGGAAATGTTATTTTTCCTTTATTATTTTTTATGTGTTATGAATATGTTATGGTTATTGGGAATTATTAATGTATACGGGTGGTTCCATGATAAACCTAGGGCGTGTGAGCCCGTAATAGCTCTTCAATGCCTTGGGTAATGAGACATAGGTAAACGTGAATGTTTCTCCAAAGAGATTTAGGGAATATACTGTTATGGGTATTCCAAATGTGACTCCCTATGTTATTGGGATCGGTACAATGTAAGTATGTTATGAATTCCATAAGTTACCATTTTGATATATGATTTCTATGTGTTATTCTAAAATATTATGATTTCATAAGGTACGCTATGATTCAAAAGTAATGGTTTTCTGATTTGTATTTATTGATGGGTTATTGTTTCCTTTCATTATTTTATAACCCTTACTGACCTTTTTATGCTCATACCAAGTTTTCTAAATGTTTTTCACATGACGTAAGGATTAATATGGTTAAGGATGTGTTCATTGAAAATTCATGTTGTCTAAAACATAGAACTATACATGTTTCTTTTTAAGGTTTTTTTGTTTATGAAAAAATGGATACTGAGTAGAATTTTATACATATAATATTAATGTTTTTATGTAATAGTTATGGCCTAATTCTCTAAAACACCAAACCTGAAAATAACCTCATTGTGAATTATTCATTTAATTCAATATTATGTAATGTTTTATGGATGGATCCTTATAATGGTACATGTTACAAATCAAAAAATTCATTCATTTGTGTTACCAGATAATTTATAATTAAAATTATTATTTGATATCATGATAATTAATGAAATGGAACATTAATTCATCCCTCTTCGTGATCAAGGGGACCAGATTACCCCATAGTGAAGAAATTTGGAATATGAATCCTTTACCCAGAGTCTCCTATAGTTTTTTCTTTAGCTCATCTATTTCAACAAGATCTATTAAATATTGTTTCTTGGAGAATGGTATTTCCAATATTATATGATCGATTGAAAATTCAGCCACTCTACTAGGAGAAAGTACATGAAATTCCTCGTGAATCAGATCAATGTAATACCACACAAGTTGTATGTCTTCATGGATAATTCATTCCTTATAATAAATAATTTTTTATAGATATTCTTGATTACAGGGAAATAATATCTATGCATGATTGGTTGTCTCTAAAAATGACTTATCCTTCTCTTGAACTTTTATAAAATCACGAATCGATTAGAAATATGGAGAGTGATTTTCATCTCATGGAAATTTAGGTTATCTATATTTATGGTAATTAAACCATGTCTAGAATTATATAAAATTCATCTAAAGGGATTATGACAACGTTCTATGGTATGTTTAGCAAACATATTGTGATAGGGTATGAGTTTTATAATTGGGATGAAAATATTTCCCCATTTACTATTTTCATGGATAATTCCACTTCAAATATTTATGGTGGAGTTTGAATAGTTACACAAAACATTCATAATCAGAAAGAATGTGTAGAACCAGAATCAAAAAGTACATTCACTATTATTGAATGAATAACTAGAATATCTTTCACCATAGAAATGTCAAGATCCACCTCAACAGTTTTGATAGAAAAATATCACCCCTACTGCCTTGGACGTTGTTGGTTGTCCCTAAAAACACGTAGCGTTGTGTATTGGTTTCCAAAGTTCAGTGGTTCCATTAAGTTATATCAATGGACAATTCCATATGTATTGATCAGATAATCCATTTATTTCATCATATTATTGGGATTCGTCTATCGATAATCAATAGCTAGGTGACAATCCACCTAGAACCTAGATAATTTCTTCACACCCATTATGAAATTTCATATGTGGTTCTTTCAACAACTTTTATAAGTGTTACACTTAAATTTATTAGCACCATTTGATTTCTCCATCAGTCATCCAAAATTAAACACCAATTTCTTCTTTTTATACCTATGATTCCCTTTAGATATTCTAACCTCTATTAGGAATTTGATGTAACAAAAAACAATTTACAAATACATATTGATCTCATGGATCTCCAGGTATTTCTGAATACTAGGATTTATCCAACAAACTATGTAGTTATCCTTTCATTTAGGGGTAAAGACCTATTTATAGGCATACAATGAAAGTCTTATGATGTTTTCCTCACATGACCTAATAGATTCACAGTCTTTTTGATAGAGGTCATGAAAATAACATTCATTTTTAGGATAGAGGGTGTGATGAAAAATATTTATCAAAAAACATTTTTTGGAATTCATTCTTCTTCATTTCTTCAAAATCATCCCCATGCATTGTATTTTTTATAAATATAGACCACTGATCTGCTTCTACCTCTGTATGCAAAACTACCAATATATCCTCCTCTTTCTCTAAAAATTGTAAGACATAAAAGATATTATAAATAGAGTTTATCAATTTCTCCAAAATTAAGGGATCATATGATCCATGGAAAGTTGGATGCCTTTATACCATAAATGTCTCAATCACAACATGTTCTATCATAGGGGTTTTTTTATCCTCCTTTTGATCCAGGATTATAATATGAACTCGAGTTAACTAAGAGAGTATCATCCGGATGTTTTCATTTCCTGCTCTCATCAGGTTAGG
Organism: Viscum album; assembly: GCA_963277665.1. Lineage (NCBI taxonomy): Eukaryota > Viridiplantae > Streptophyta > Magnoliopsida > Santalales > Viscaceae > Viscum > Viscum album. The sequence goes on from OY728158.1 coordinate 781,350,275, forward strand.
AATCACATTGGGGAATTCATCAAATTTCCATTCATATTGATTATTTACGCGATTAATCCTTTTTTTGACCACTGGCTATAATGACGGTAAATTCATGGATGATTATTTTTAAATAATTAAACTCATAAAGGGAAATCCATTTTCATTAATTGGAATCTTTCAAATTTAATTTATTTCCTTAATAGGTGAATTTATAGGCATTGATCCATATTATCCATGATTTTTTAAAAACATTTATTCTTATAGTAATTCCTTTATACACTAAATAATAGATCATAAAGTGCATAATAAATTACCAAAAAATATTAATTGGGAGTGTAAAACTAGGTGTGATGTAAGTCCTATTTCCTTGAACCATGTTATACTGAGTCAGGCCCTACACACATTATCAAAGTTATTACTCATAGGTACATATGTACCAAAACCATTTCCACATGTATAATATAGAAAAGTATTTATTTTCTTTAAAAAACTCTAACTCTATAATTACCAAAATTTAAAGAAGTTTCATATAATTAGTATTATCCCTAAGTGTTTTTCTATAGTATTTAATGTTAATACAGAAAATTAACAAATACATTTAAAAATTTGGTCATCCTTAATTATTCAAAAACTCATAGATCCTTTATAAGTAGACAAATAAATAAATAAATGTTATTTATAGTCAATTAACAATGTATTTCTACCTTCTTTATTTACAAATCATTCCTCCAGATCAAATATCCTCAATATTTATAAATAAAAACCTAATAATGTTTAATTTTTATGTAAATAAATTAAATAATACCATGTATCTAGATTTAATTATATTTTTGATGTTACCTTTCTCTTTAGGAATGTTTTCCTATATTCAAAAAGTAATATTTCACTCATCGTCTTTAATTTTAAATTTCGGCATAGTTGGAAAAGTTGAGATCTTGACATCCAATACAAAAGTTACCATGACCCATAAAATTCTTTCAGAAATGAGTAGGTGTTGCATAACTCAAAAAAGTGATGTGAATTCTCAAGAAGCTATCAATATCATTCAAACAAGAATTGTGATAATATTGGGGATTAAATCATCAGAGATGGATAAGAATGTTTTGAATGATCTCTTTACTTTCATCTTGAAAAACGATCCTTAATCTTCTAAAATCAAAACCACTTAAGAAATATATTAATTATAAAAATATGAATACTCTTTAGTGTAAATATAATAAAATAAAAATATTCTATTACAAAAATCCACCAACATAATTATATTCTAGTTGATTTAGTTCATTGTAAAATCTACCTAGAGTACCATAATCATCGAAAAATTTCCAAATGATAATAACCCTCTTGGTTATAAATGATCATTAACCTACACTCACAAAACATCCAAAAATCTATAGTTATCTAAACTGACTTTGGATACGAACTATAAGGCCCCACCCTTAAACATTACGCAATCTTGAGGTAAGTAATTAATTAACATTGAGGATCTTTTCAGGTTTATTGTTTTAAAAAATTAGGCCATAACTATTACATAACAACTTAAATATTACAATGTATACACTTATACCCAATTTCATTTTTTATAATAAATCTCATTAAAATAAAACTGGGTTTATTTTCATGATTAAAATAATCTTGAATTATTCATTTCTCTTACCCATCCATATACCATGTTGAAAATATTTAAAAAACATGGGATGAGCACAAAATTTGTAGTATGGGATATAAAATATGGAATGAAACAGTTAGTTCAAGATTATTTTAAACTAATGAAAGCATTTCAAAAAAATCATACTTTCACCAATAAAAAATAAATTCTTTGAAATACCTTATAAAATTGTGTGAATCTGGAAATACTTATTAGAATTTATAAATCATACAAGTAACTTTTTTCATCCATGTCATACTTATATTGTATCTTCCATATCATCATATAGAGTATACATTAGGGTTATGTTTGGAATACCCATCACAGTATATTACCTAAATCTCTTTAGAGAAACATTTTCATCTAAATCCGTCTCATTACTGAATGCATTGGAGATCTATCATTAGCTCTGCCTCCCTCTATTTATCACAGAACCACCCATATATATAATCAAATTTTATTAAAAATAATTGAATCATAGAACATAAAACAATCAGAAAAAAACATTTCCACATTATAGTAGCATGATATCATTTAAAGATATTGAAAAAATCAATAACTTCTGAAAAAAAAATTCAACATCAATGTCCATATAATGGGAATATGGTAATTGTTATTTTTTTAAAAAAATTACATCTTGTAGAGGAATTCCAACAGAAAATAGTGGTCACGGTGGCAGAAAAGACATTGTTTCAGAGTAAAATAAAAAAAATTATTAATTTATTACAATGCTTAATATAAAATTATTTATTTTGAAAACCATTGAAAGAAATTTAATTTCAAAGGAAATCATTAAAAACTGTATAAAAGAATGTGGTGTTTGTTATCGAAATATGCCTCAATGAAATGAGATTGAGACGAAGTCCCTTACCTTTAGTCCAACTCGTCACGTACAATCTTTATATTCTTGAATAATAAACATAGGTTAATTTATATTTACTTATATTTTTTTTAATTTTTTTATTTCTTTTAGTTCAATTATTACCATGTTAAAAATTTTAAATAATAAATTATTTTTATATTAGACATTTTTTCGATATTCAGTACTTGAGTTGAAAATGAACTTGTTTTTACATAAATTGTCCATGGAGTCATAAGTACATCACTTAAAGAATAATTTTTTTGAAATAATAATAACCATTTTATATTAATCATACCTTTACACCATTTCATTAAATATGTATATAAAAAAGGATCTATATTACAATCATGGAGATGATATGCCATATTTATGCATTAGTAATGTTTCCATTTTTCATGGATCATTATGGAAATAAGGTAATTGTTATTTTATCATTACATATTTATCATAATATTAATAGCATCATAATTATAATTTTAATATACTTATATATATCATACAAGTGATATGGTGAATAAAACTGATTCACATTGATTCGTGGAGGTGATCATTCACACGTACGCACAAACGACATTATCAGTTTTATCTACAATGAATGTATGAATTTAATTGATTTAGTATTTTCTTTTAATAATTAATATATCATGAATATCATTTATGAAAATTTTACTCCACCATTATAACTATTATTTAATGATAGTGATGGGAAATGAACAATACTGGATCACAAGGTGGTAATCTTCTATACACACAAATAAAAAGTTCATTTCTCATTTGATTAAATTAAAAATGTATTTAGGTGGTGATATTTACATAATTACAATTAATTATATTACTAATATAGGATTTATTATTTTCTAATTTTTAGATGAAAATTATTGCAATTTTATGAAAAAATAAAATAGAAATACTTAAAAAAATAGACCACTTCTTCTATTGATCACTATTAAAGAACACCTTAACACTTCAAAACAAGGTGTTCTGCCTAAAATATGGCCTCATAAATGTGGATATGGATTTTAGTACGGTATTAGGATTATATTGATCAATCCAGATGGTTTTAGATGTGCGTATATTATGGAAGAGTGGTTTCCTTTTTATAGGATAGGGGAGGGAAACCATAGGAATCTCTTAAATTTTTAAATCAACTTAGTTTTTTTAATTCAAAATGAATACAATAATGGTAATGAAAAAGATTAGATGTGGATTGTTTGAAATCACCTCATAAAATAATATTTTTACACTTATTGATTTTATTTTAACCCTTATCTTTTCATTTTACACTTAATTATTCTCTTTTAATTATAATTGTAGTAAATATTTGGTAAATATTAAAATAATATAAATTATAATTATAAGGGGTCAATTTTAAATAAATATAAAATAAATATATTTAATTACCTTATAATATACATTTTCCTATTTTTTTTTATTTAATAAAATATTATTTTTTAAAATTATCAATAGTTTTAATTTTGACAATATTCATGTCATTGAATATAAATAAAATTAAAACATATAGATAACATAAAAAACCATTTAAAAGAGTTATAATATGTCTTATTCAACATGATATTTTTTTATTACACAAATTAATTATAATTATATTTATTTTAATACTTTTCATAAAATTTATTTGATATATCAATTAATAAAAAAATTGTTTTATCACAATTGTGTCGATATTTATGGTAATCATATAATCACTAAAAATTATTAATAAATACCCATGATCTATATAATTTAATTATATTACTGGAATCTATTTATGATTGATGATATATATTATTTATCCCTATATTAAAATTATTATACTTTTTAGATATAATTGGGTGGCATGTGGTTACATTCTTTTGTTTTTATAGTATTTATATCAGTTTAATGGACAAAAAACATTAAATGATTCAATTTAGATCCATAGTTCATAAAGGTAGAATTTTATTCATCCAATATGAATTTTTAAAATTCTTGTTACCCCAATTTACACAATTTACCTTTAACCGCGTTAAATAAATAATATCGTAGTTAGTATTCATAATTTTTTAAAAAATAGCAACCTATTAAAATAATTTTAATCTAGTGATTACAAATTTGAAATTATTTTTTCATATTTTTTAACATAAAAGTTGCAGTATTGAACATGAAATTATTCCCCATTGTCAAAACGAATAAACATGTTTTTAAAAGTAAGACCCATCAAAATATGGACATGTGATTATATATAATTCCAATTTAAAATTACATATTATCGAAAAAATTGAAAAATTTTTACTAAAAACATAATCTAATTATAATTTAAAACAAATTAAAAATATATGGAAATGATATATATGAACTATATGAAAGAAAAATTTTAGATTATACTTTAGTATTTTTAACTATTCATTAAAATATGAATTTAATTAACAAATACAAAAATTTTAACAAAATTAAATTTTTATGTCCCTATTAAAAATAAGAATTTTATTTTTTTCAAATAGAACATATAGAAATGTCTAAAAGTATTTTAAGAAACGGTTCTCCATGAAAAGGCGGTAAGAACAATGTTTTTTAAAATACCCTAATTTTATAAAACAAATTACATTTATATCTATATAATACCTAGAAAGTATATAAGTCTAATTTAAAACATCATATAGAATTATCATTTCGTTAATATAATTCAAAAAATGTGATTTTATTATTTTATAAAAAAATTATCAATATTTAAATAGTATTTAAAAAAAATACATCAATTCTATTCAATTGGTTTTTAGAATCATTTAAATTTAATTTAGAAACCAACTAATCATTATATAACCATGTGTAAACTATATTTTCATAATTTAGTTTATATTACTAATTCCCTATATTTTAATGTCTAAGAAATAACTATTATATTAAATAATACTATTTGTTTGTTCATTTAAGATCGATGTGGGGTATCATGTACACTATGGAACAATGTGTTTCCTTTTCAAAACCTATATATTATAACTAATTTTATTATTTTCATGAATTTAATGATTAATTATTTCTAGGATTGATGAAAAATGGGCTGACTTTTTTATTTTTTTATTTCAATTAAGAATTTTATTTTTCTCTTATTTATTAAGATATAAATAATTTTTGGTTACCATTTAAATATATTTAAATTGATATTGATATTTTTTCATTAGTTTTTGTGGTTTTTTATAATATTCAATTTATTATTTTTTTATGATTATTTTGATAGATATAATATTTAAGTGGGTTGTTAAAAATATAATTTTTTATATGGTAATTTTTTTGATTCTTTTTATGATGACCATATTGAATTAAATTAATTTTATATTTGGAATAACTATTTGTATTTATATGATTGTTAATAATGTGTAAAATAATAGTAAAATCAGGGAATACAATATTAATTTACATAAAATTTAATATTGAAATTAGTGATTTTATGAGTCTATTAAAGTATTATTCTAGGATTTTATTTTTTAATATTGTAATTGTGGATTACGAATGGGTATAATCAAGGATTAAATAAGGATTTATTAAACATGATAATTTTCTTGATCAGGTGAATCATTAAAAAAGTAATTTACTTTTGGTTAAATATTTTTTTTTTCAAATTTGGTTTATTATTATTTTATTATATGTAAATTTTATAATTTAGTTTACTATTGAAAAAATGGGTCATCATAATAACTTCATGAATTTATATTAAGGGTTTTTTAGTGTTAGTAAAACCATATAAATGAGGAGTGGTAAATAGAGTCTGTTGAGTTAATTTATGAAATAATCTAAAATAATGAATTTATTTTGTGATGTCATTGAATTATATGTAGTTTCATAATTAATTAATATTTATTTTTATAAACATGGAAAATAAATACAGTAAATTATTCATTTTTTAAAGTAAATTTGATATTTCATTGACATGTGTTGTTGAAATTCATTTTTGGGTGATCATTGATTGTGTAAGTGTTTAGAAATGGTATGAAACATTAGATATCAATGGAGGGGTGTTTTATTTTATAAACACAATTGTTATTCTTTAGGATGGGAAGCACTATTGTGTAGATTTTTTAACAACCATAGTTTAATCATGTCGGTGTAAAATAATTTATGTAGCTATTTATCATTTTTGATACAGATATTTTTATGTGGAATTAGATTTTTGGGAAAAAATTTTCATGAGGTCTGAGAAAAATGGGGGTTTTAATTCTAGAAATAGATAAAATAAAATAAGTAGTATAAAATATAGTTCACCATGTAACTACTGTACTATATATATAGTGTTTTTTGAATGATCAATCACTAGCTTCATGTTTGAGATGCATAATGTGGCTAATTGTGAAGTATTCATTATCACCATATTTTTCTCTCAATTCTCACTCTAAATATCTCAAATCTAAAATTTCAATATTTTTTTATTAAATATTGAATTGATGATAAATTAATATTTGTTTAACCATAATTATTATTAGATTGTAAGAAATATCCTTTGATGGGTGTAATTATTATTTCATCACTGGTAGAATTCATTTGTTTTTTCTTTTAGTTTTGGATGGATCCTAGGAATTTAGTTATAAATATATAATTAAGCCTCTTATACTCATGCTTAATTTATAAATACTATTATGATGTTTGTATCAACCATAATTATTCTTCTAATTCTTTGAACCTTTCTTGGTTTTTAATACATTTAATGTTACCAATGTTTTTCTATTTAATTTTTTTAATAATTTATAAAGAAAATTGATATAATAATTTTTTATGAAATAATAATAATAATACATGAGTAACTATACAATAATTGTTTCATAGGTTTATAAGGTAGTTATTATTCATTATGATCAAATGTTTAATTTGATTAAAAATATATTTTATTTTAAATAGGATGTTACAAAAATGATGAATTTATATTTTTCATCCATGAAGATTTTATTATTAAGTTTATTTTTTTAATTACAGGTTATTAAGTTGAAAAAAATTATTGAATAATTTATAGGATTGATTAAGATAATATTTTTTGATATAATATAAACTAAATAATATCATTTTTATTACTTTTTTATAAAAATATTGTATATATTATAAATAATGATTTTCATTTGTCATTTCTTTCTAAAATCATTTTAAACTCTTGTGGTATGCAATATGTATTTTATCTGATGAAATTTATTTTATTGGAATTAATTAATTAGTTTATATTGTTTCTTTTATTTACATTTATTTATTACGTTTGATTTAAAATGTTATGATTCAAAATATTTAATGAGTTGTTGAGGTTAATAAATGGGGGTAAAATGGGAGTTTTATTGAGGGGTTTAATATTTATTTTTCTTCTATATTAGGTGATATAAATTAGATCATTATTTACTATAATTTCATTAAAATTACATAAATCCACACATGTGTTACAATATTGGATTCAATGTAATTTGGATGTTAATGGACATAAATGGAGAAGGATTTTATGAAAATGAATTTTTTGGGGGATGAATGTTTTTTTAGATATAATATAAAAAAAATAGTTTGATGAACTCATAGAGATGTATCCTAGAGTGATGTCTTCAGTTTTGTTGAAGTTAAGGATAAATAATTTTTTAAATTGAATTACGTGTTTGAATCTAATATAAGTTATTATTTTGGATATTTTTTGTATGTACATTTTTTTTACCAAATTTATGTGAATACCTTTATATAATATAATATTATTGAATATTTATCAATAAAAACAATATTAAATTATCATAAATTTCGGTTATATTTTTTCTTAATTTTCTTGAATATAGAAAACATGAAGATAATATATATTGATGAAGATTAAAATTGAATATGTTTTATATCCTCAATAATGTTGACAAATGTTTAATATGCATCCCAAGTAATGTTTTCAATATGTTTTATAGTTGAGAATATTTAAAAACATATTTAAGATTTAAGATAAAAGTTTTATTTTTTTTGTGTTTAATATATTTTTCAATAAAGGAGAAAATTAAATTATGTACATCCATTTGAAATTATATTGGAGATCCTTTATTATATTAAAATGGTCAATGAAGGTGGAGATTCATAACAAGAGGTTATAATGTTTTAGTGATACAAGAAAATAGTTTTAGAAATAATTTTTTTGTAATGGAATGTTTTGTTACCATGTGTTTAGGGAATAGGAACATATAATTATGATTAAGGACATTAGTTTTTATATATTGTTTTGGATTATTGTGAAACTAGATTAACTATATGAAGTAACTGTAAAATTTGTGATCCATAAGATAACATGTTTTATACGAACAACCATTTAAATAATATAAATAGTATTTATATGCACCATATGATTTTGAATTACTCTGGTTATGATTGATGCTTGATTGAAGTTATTATAAAGTTATTTGAATTAATTTATAATATTTTGAATAATAATATAATTCATACATAACGTAATTGAATTTTCCAAAAAAAATGAAATAGTAATAACAAATACTGATATGCATGAAAATTTACGGGTTATGAGAAAATATAAATATAATAAAGTATAAATATGTCATATATTTCAAATATTTAAATATTTATAAAGGTATCAATGATTATTACACAATGATATATATTATACATTAAGGAATGAGGAAGGTTTTTTGGATGATGATATTCTTATATATAAGAATGTACCCAATAAGACGGACGAATTTGGTTATTACAGGGTTAACCTTGATTGTTAATATTGTTCTGTCATTTTAAGGAATGCTTAAATATCCCTCATTCCTTTTTTCTTGAGAAAAGAATGTAGTAAATGACATTTATGGTTTTACTTGTCTTACTAACCATGGACATTTTCAAGGATCATTTTTGGTTATCTTCATGTGAACCAAGCATAATAAAAAATCAATACGTCAAAATTTACCACATTGGGTTGGTCTCACTTATTATCCTTGTTCTCTATAATGATTATTTATAAATATCACTTCACTATTATACTGATAAAATAATGGATTCATGTGATATATTATTTCTATACATTAAACAATAGTGATATAAATATATAACAAATAATATGTTTCACTTAAACACTATTCTATCAAATATCTTGACTGAAATGGAACTTATTTAACAACTCTATTATTTTTGTTACCTTTCTATAGATGATCTAGAATCACCCTTTTTCATTCTAGGGATATAATAAATTTATATTCATTATACCTCTATTTTCATCCTAAATCCTTCAACTAAAATATTTTCTCTTGTTATTTAAATCCTCCATGTAAATTCACAGCATGAAATTTAATGAATTTTATTATGAACATAAAAACAAAACACAACTATTTGAAAAACAAAGTGTTGGAAACATCCATAGAAACTCCAAAAAACATTTCATAGTATCTTCATTCATTTAGTGACTCATCCACTAACATATCTTGCAACATAACACGTAACTTTGATCATTGAAATTTGATATTAAAATTTTTGTTCATTAAAAAATTTCCATGTAATAATCAATGTTCTGTGAAATCCCCCACATGATTCATAGGGAGATATCAATGACATCATGACCAATGACACATCTATGTACAAAATTTTTTTTATATTACTTCAATATTATTCCACCATGGGGAGTATTGTTCCTATAATATTTTCACCATAGTGTAATTGAATTTTTTAAATTATCCCCTTTCAATGATCATAGTAGGATAACATGTTCAGCACAGGTAGGCGCACAATCCACCCAAATCACAATATGCTAGTCGGGGGGCTAGTTCCTTTTTCATAGGTGACGTCCAAGATCAAAACGACCATTGATATGGGCCTGGTCAAAACAAATTCAATAATATTCTTCAACATGACCCCATTTATTTTACTATGGTGTAATCAAAAATTAGGTAAAGTATTGATTCACTAATTTGATCAGAAGACAAAAATCATCCTTTATTATCTTGTCACCATATTCTAGGAAATCCTCCTATATTATATTTTTAGTAGATACAAACCAATGATACATATAATGGGATTTAAATTAAAAATATTACATTTTGGAATTTTTTTTAAATCTCATAAATAGAAAACACTAAAATAATCTATGATATCAAAAAACCTTGACCATTTATATGTCAGAGTCAGGAATCAGTTATTCCCTAATCATAAATAAAAAACCCATGTGATACATTGTTAGTATTGGATTCTATATTTGAATGAAAATATTACCTTGAGAATAAGTTGAATCCGTTATTATCAACACCTTATTCAGTCCAATTATCCCCCATATTCAACATGAAATAATATCCCCCTTTCAAAAAAAATTGAATCTCTGTAATGGTCAAATGATATATATACCCCTTTTATTGAATCATATGAGATGTCTTATATAAAAAATTTCATGAGTGGGTTAGAAATATAATAATGAAATGTAAAAGTATTTTAAACCATTGACATGATAGAAATTCCCTAATAAGAGTGTAGGCCTCGTCATGATATATTCATGTAAATGGGATCAGTTGGACTACAATAGTCAACAATTTCTTATTATATTCCCCATTGGGATTTCCATTTATCATAATATCCACCACATGGTCTTTAGTTGTCATATAATATAACTATACAAATAATTCTTAATATTATCCTACATGAATTGATACTAAATATAGATGTCAGTTTTACATGAAGTATATATGGATTTTATTCCATGTTTTATTACACTCAATTCAACACACATGGTCGGGATATGATGTGAAACATAAATTTGGAAATTTTAATTTTAATTTTTTGTCCAATGAAACTATGTGCAGGCTTTAGTATCCAAAATATATTCATCATCCATGGTGTTTGATGATATAAAATCATGATTCTTATTGATCCATGTTATTCAATATATTCTTTGATATAAAACACAAACAAAAGTGGATTTTTAATTATTAATCCTACCTACCTAATAAACAATAAAATATCCAAAAAACTATTGGGTTAAATTTCAATATTAAAATAAAACATATTACATTGTTTGATGGATATAGTGACATATTATATTATTAGTTATCATATGGATTTTATTTGGAAAAATATTATTTCATGAGGCTTAACATATAGAAAACACATTATCTAATGACGTGGAAGAAAGTAAATTAAAATAATTTTTTTAAAAAAAATATAATATCCAACTCTTTAACAAATTAATAATTTGATAATTTTTTCCAGGTCATGTACATAGTATAAATTGCCATATTATTGTAAGACATTCAAACATGATGGGGGGGGGGGTCTAAACTATGTTCCTATAAAAATATAATCATAAAAAATTTATTTAAAATTTCCATAATTAAAAAAATATGGAAAATTAATCAATGTAGTGGATTTAAAAAATATTTATTTATTTTTAATAATTCTAAATGAGTGATTAGTTCTCTGTTAAAATTCATTGTATAATTATATTGTCTTTTTAAATTAGTCTAATAAATCAAAATCAAGTACAGAAATTATCAATGATTTATTATCATTGTGATGTCAAGTATTCTGGTTTGAGTAATGAAAACAAATAAGAATTCTATACTTGAAATAACACTAGAGTTTGAAAAACAATAGGTTTAGTCTCATGTAGAGAATTAATCCAATATAACTGGTTATCACCGTCCACTAAGAATTATATATGGGAAATTTTGATCAACATCTTGGAACTAGGTTTACAACAGAATAGAAGGCTATCCAGGTAAACTAGTCCTCAACCATAATTATTCGTTGAAAAGAAATAAAACCAGGAAAACAATGACCTCTTATAGATTTATATGTTAGAGTAAAAATATGTACAATGTTAGGTGAGTGAGTATATCTTGTATCCTCTATCTTAGCTTAAGATATAGTATGTTTTTGTGCGGAAGACACAGATACTGATCAAAAGAATAGTACAAATGTACACAATAGAAAATATTTAATGGAAAAAAGGATTATAATGCTCTAGGTGATGTACTTGAAGCTCCTCAACTTCTTGGATGTTGCAGATGTGAGGCATGAGTCCACTTTTAGGAATAGACACGAAAAAGAGAGTGTCACAGATTCTCTATGATATGGTTTCGAATGGTGTGAGATACTCCTCATAGATCATCTTCACTAGTTTTTGTTGGTTCATGGATGTTGAAAATTTTATTCTATGAAAATTATTTCATGGTCAAACCTAGATGGATGTGTTTTCTTCCTTTTGGTTTGTAGTTTTTCTTCTTGTCCTTGTATCTATACTTAATATTCTCACACACCCATTCTTTTGTTATTGGTTGTTTTAATTTTTATGTTGTAGGGTCCAAAATGTAGTATGATCTTTATCCAATGGTGGTATATCGTTCCTCATACTATCTACAATCAATGTAATTGATATTATTTACAAACAAAATAGTAATCAAATCATTAAAAAGAAGAACATAAATATTACTGTTATTAGTAATTTTGATTTTAAATTGTAATGAATTAAATGAAAACATTTATAATGGTGCCACATGAACAATGACATAGGAGTAGTGACTTGTCCATTTTATCAGATCGGTGCCTTAAAATGGTGTCTTAGAATTTTTTAAGAATTATGGATGGTTGTAAAGTTGTATTAGACATTGGAAATAATTTTGGATGGTTGGAATGATGTTTTCTACTTTTAAAAAATTCTGGACTTTTAGAATGGTGTCTTAGACTTTTCAAAAATAATGAAATGATAGGTTATTGCAATGATGTTAAGTCCTTTGTAAAAATTTTAAGCATGTAGGTGGATGAAATTGTTCTTCGTACTCTGTTAAAATTCTTATCCTGAAGGTTGATTCAAAAGTGTCTTGTCCTTTGTCAAAATTCTCAACTGATACATCACTGGAAAGATTACTCATACTCTACTGATTTACATACTGAACGGTGACAAGGAGTTAGCCTTAATGGTATATCATAAAATGTAAATTATTTTCTATATTTCTAATGAAATAATATATAACAAAATATATTAATACAATACATAAACATAATATAACATGATGAAGTGAAAATAACATGATTTTTGAGCCTTAAAACTAGATGTGTCCAACAATATCTTCCTTTTTGACGATCAGAAATCATGGAATTTACAATCCATACATAATAATCAAAGTAAAGGATAAATATTTTACCTAACCTATTAGAGAGATTATGTGAAATATGGATACAAACAAGGATAAATTTAAATCAGAAAATAAAGAATAATATCAATGAAATCCAATATTGTATTAGGTAATATATTTAAATTAATAGATCTCATACTCATATTTATTCTCAAAGATAAGATATTAGAGAAAGAGATTTATATAGTGTTGCACTTTAATACCATAAAGGATTTCTAAATTTTGTATCTAAGTTCTCCCCCATCCGAGTATATGAAAAATAGAAAAAATAATGAAACAATTATATATATATAATTATTAAAGAAGATAGATATTAAATTAATTATTAGAATAAAATTATAGTTGATAAAAGACAACAAAATACATCCCTATAAATAATTGATCTAACTACATCTTGGTTATATCTAAGTCCAACACTTCATATCCCTTTTCAAAAGTAGAGAAGGGGTAATAGGTGCAAAAGTGGTACTGCTGGAAGGAGCAGAGCATGTAGAGAGTGAAGGAAGAAGTATGATGTTAAGAATAAAAGTAGCATGACTAGGCTTATTGGAGGAATGAGATGGTGTTTGCTCACAAGGGACATGTTTGATCTAGAACAGAGCCTTAGTAGGAGTCCTAGTTAATAGTGGAAAAGGGTAAAAGGAGAGGTAGAAGGAGTTAGTCAAGGTTTTAAAGGGGAAGCTATTATAGAAACAATGGGTGTGTTGTGATGATGCATGTATGGATAAAGAAGATTCAATATATCAAATGACCTCACCACCATAGTCCATTTCATTTTAAAAATAAACCTTTTCTATATAAATCTATCAAGTATTCATGTATATTCTATAACCATCATGAATTTATCATTGAAATATTTATTAACCAGAGGAATCATTGGATTCTCTACTAAATATTTGAAATGATTGATCATTTAGTTCATGGTATTGATCCTTTTAAAGTAGTCATTATATTTTTGTGAAATTTTTTCTGTAAAATTAGTGGCATATTTTGTGTAAAACCATACCATTTCATACACATTCTCATTGTGATTTGGATTTTTAACAAGGTTTTCCTAATCAAATCCACCAATTAAGGCTTGATACTATTATCAGATCACCTATATGATCATTTCATTATCTAAAGATTTAGAGTTCTGAGAATAATTATATTGAGCTGGAGTAGCTAAGGTGAAAGCATTATGTTTTTTATGAACTATTTCTAAAGACCCTTTATGTTCATAAGTCATTCAATTGATAGTAGAACTAAGTCCACACAATTAATTGGATATTTTTTTCATTTTAATGACCACTTTTTCATCTAGTGAAATCAATTTTTTTTAATCTGAGATAAAACATTGCATGAGATCATGGAAGCATCTTCTTCAGAGTAACAACCGAAGCTAGAACCGGACTAGCTTGAATGTATCTCTTCATTTATTCAACAAATGTTTTTAAGGACACAAATTCATTACCTAGATATCTATTTTCAATCCATTCTACATTCATTTCATGAATAATTTGGGGTTGATCTTTCTATATAAACATCTCCAGTATAATTCTAGTATCCCTTTCAATATGGTTAGTCATATGTGTTGGTTTTGACATCATAATACACCCAATAATATATAATATATTTTCCCAATATCATTTAAATCATTTTGACTCACACAGTTTTGGGTATTTTGATGAGGTGCATGGATATGTATAGAGATAGGTATTGGAACCTAAACATATACCACTTATTTAGCTATGATGTGTTGTATTTGAAACCCTATTTAATGGTCTATTTCCATAACTGATGACCTTTGAGTGTCATAAACATTTAAATAAACTGAAAAAATAACAATACATCTACTAAACTTTAATCAAGAGCATGTGGTACTTCTATCCTATCCAGACTAGGTTTTTTCTCACCCTTAACAGATTCGTTCAATAATGATTTAAATGACTACATTACTTGAACCCATTCAATATATTCTTTTTTATCTTGATAAAATTCAGTCTTAACCACATTTATTTCTATTTTCATAGCCTGTTCAATACTATTTTCAGAAGGTAATGTGACAACCCCTTCTAAATTTTATCCTTCTTCATATTCCTCAATATTAACATTTTCTTCCACAACAAATTCTTCTTTAATATAAGATTTACCATTAGATATATTTTGTTCATTTTTCTAATCATATCCATTAAATTGAAGATCATTTATAGTTGGAAGTGTTTTAGCAATTTCTAGATATTCATGGGGAGGTTCTACAATCATTTTAGGAATATCTAGATCACTACTGTCCCCATCAAAAACAGTTTCTACTTCAGTGCTAGAAACATATGATTCCATTTCCTCAGCTGAATATTTTATTATCTCATTTTCTTCCAAACAATTGATAAAAATATTCAGGGGTCTTGAGGTATGATCAACATGATTAAAATCTTCATACATATTTTCATTGTCTTCATCCCATAAAATTTTCAAGATATTCCAAATAATGGTCAACTATTTTCAAATAGCCTAAACAAAAAAATCATAACCCACAATAGAATCTTAATTATATATTTCCAATCATTTTTAATGAATCATTGTAGAGATTAACTTTCAATAAAATAATAATGTGTATTTTGATGAGGTTTTTACATATCACACATATAAAGGACATGCTATTTGAAAAAAACTATCTTCAGACCATTTAAAAAACGTATCAATAACACTACCTAAAACATAATGTTAGAAAATCACCTTTCCTCAAGAAAATAATGTGTTGAGTGAACATGAATGACAACCGGGTTTCTCTATCCAAATTTTTCACAAATGGTTTTATATTTATTCCATTTCATGCCAATTTTTCTAAATCATCTTCTAAGATGATTATATAAAATGAAGTTGGAGGGCCTACTTGATTATCGTAAAAGATACCTTCCTTAGGTACTTGTAAACAAGCAGCCCATATCCTAGAATAAGAAGAGTGTATTTTCTAATTTACCAAACATTTGAGAATGAAATCATCAAAGGAATTGAATGAAAACTCAACGAATTGATAAAACTAGAAAAAAAGTATCAGGTATAAGAGTTTCTTGTCATTGGTAAAACAATATATCCAACCATGATATTCTAATTGCATAAGAACAAGAGAAAAACACAAAAAAACCTAAATATCTCAAAAATCCATTTATGGAATGATAACTTGATAGGGGATACCAGGGTTCAAGGTTTCCTAAGGAATTTTGAGCAGATCTCTATTCAATATCTTCATCGACTTGTGTATCTCTTGGGACGAAGAAGATGGATGATTCATTATTTCCATTCGTAACCTATAAAGAAGGGTCAATGATGAAAGGGGTTCGAGAGAGAAATGGTTGGTCTTGGGAGTTGAGAGAAAGAGAGAAGTGAGAAGTGAGTTTGAATGAATTATTTTTATCATTTTTTCATTGTAATGTCTTAATGAAAAAATGTCATGTAAAATGAAATAACTAGAATAATGATACATAATGATTACTAATTATATAATGGTGGGTCACAATGGTGAGTTCTGATGGTGTGCTTTCAGTTGTGTCATCACAATATTGTGACATCGATCAGGGAGACAAAAGACAATGAGACATCAAACAATGTGAAATCAAACAGGGATACATCAAACATTGAGACATCAAACTGTGATAAATAAAATGATGAGATATAAAATTATGAGAAATCAAAGTATGTAATATATAATTGTGAGACATCAAATAGTGAAAAATCAAAAAATGAGACATCTAATGGTGAAACATCAAATAGTGGCACATCAAACATTGAGACATCAAATAGTGTGACATCAATATAATTACTCAAAATTGATTATTCTGAATTCATATATGATGTGACTCATTATATCATAATTTAATGTCTTAGTAAAAATGTCATCAATATAGTATTCTGTGCCAATTATTTCTAAAGTAATATCACCTTTTTGATAATGATCTCTTAAAAAGTGATTTCTTGCATCAATATGTATAATTCTTGAGTGAGAAATTGGATTCTTAGAGATGTTAATACTACTTGTGTTATCACAGTTTGTTGGATAATTCCTTAATTGGTATACACAATATATTAAAGTGATGATTCATCAACAAAATATGAGCAAAAAATTAGAAACAACAATGTATTCAACTTTAGTAGAAGACAATGGAATACATTTTTTCTTTTTTACTACAACCTGATAGTAGTGACTTTCCTGAATACTAATGAATTCTATAGTTTTATTCTTTATATAATTTACAACCACCAAAATCAGTGAAATAAAATCTATCTATGTCAAATTATTTTACACCTTGATAAAGTAGTCCTATATTGGTAGTATGATTGAGTTAATTATAATTCTATTTACAGAAAAATTATTTTACTCTAGGATTTTCTTGAAAATGATCACAAATTAATACACTAAAAATAATATAATGTTGACTAGAAGTCAATTAGATAATACATCCAATCATAACTTTGTAATTGGATTGAATAATAGATTCTCTATTTTCATAATGATCCAATTTAGAGGTGGTACTCTTATGAGTATCACTACCATTATAGGTATCCAAATTAAAATGTTTTATTAGATCTTTAGTATATTTACATTGACTTAAAATAATATGTTCCTTATTTATAAATGTTTCTAATCCAAGAAAGAATTTTAGGTCACCCATTAAACTCATTTCAAACTCATTTTGCATCATTTTTTAAAAATCCACACATAATGAAATTTTAGAAGAATCAAATAAAATATAGAAAATACATAGTTGATCAACAAAATCATCATTAGAAACTATTTTTATAAAAATAGTTGGATCAGTTATACCTTTTCAAACATTTTTAAATAAAAATATTGTAGAGCCCATCAAACCAAGCTCTTAGACCCTATTTTAAAAATATTTTTTCTCTAATTTAAAAACATTATTTTCAAAATCAATGTCTATAAATCATGGTTGTTTTCATAAAAATAATCCTAGACTATGTACCCATTTATGAAATAACTCTTATCATTCATTTGATATATCTGGAAATTAAAATGAGTCACATAAGTTAACATGATTCAAATAGATCAATGTCTGGTAACTTGTGAAAAGGGTTTGTACAGATTCAATTCCATCCTCTTGATTATATACTTGTGAACCTAGTCTAGCATTATTCCTCACTATGATGCCATATTTTACCTTTTTATATCAAATGACACATTTAGTTTTTATGGTCATGATGTCTTGGGTTTTATACACCAGTTATAAAAATTTATTTCATTCAAACTAATTAAATTCTTCTTTCATACCTATTTCCTCGAATTCCTTATTGATTGCATCATTCATGTTATTTGGATCAACAGTGACAAGAAGGTTTGATTTTCAGCCTGATTTCTTAGAGAACCTCTAGTTTGAGACCCTTTATCTATGCCTCCAATTACAAAATCTAAATGATGTTTCTTAAGTGTTCTAAAAGGTATAGAAAAGTAAGGTATTGTCACATTAGTTTCTTAAACAGGTTTGGTTTATATATTTTCAGAATATGGAGTTCATATAGAACTATATGATTACATCATAAAAGAATCATATGGTCCAGTATTTATGTCTAATATGTGAATATTTTCATCATGGCTTTTTAAGGATGTTTTGGGAACATATAGATCCATTTCATCAAATTTGATATGTAAAAACTCTTCCACTCATTTGGTTATTTTATTAAAAACACTCTATTCTTTTCCATAGACTCTATATCCTAGATAATATCCATCATCATATTTAGAGGTGAATCATTCAATATTTTCCTTAGTATTGATAATATAGACTTTGTAACCAAGATCATTAAAGTAGTTAACTATGGGTTACCTATTTTCCCACATCTCTTAAGGAGATTTCCCAAGAAGTGGTTTGATTAAAACTATATTAAATATATAAACTGAATTACTAATATCTTCAACAAAATAATAAATTGGTAATTAATATTCATTATGCGTAGTCTTTTTTATTTCATTTTAGGTTGTATTTCTCATTTCTAATAATCAATTCTAATGTGGTGTCCATGAAGAATACATGTTGTGATTATATAAATTTTGAGAGAAAAATTATTCAAACCCTTGATTTTCAAACTCACATCCACGGTCAATTCTTAAGGATTTAATTCAAATACCACTTAGGTTTTATACTGTTTTGAAAAAAATGATTAAATGAGAACTAAATTCATATTTTTTGTTCTATGAAAATGGTCCATGTATACCAATAAAATTAATCTACTAGAACATAGAAAAAGTGAATCCCACATAAACATGAAACTCCTTAAGGTCTAAGTAATCCATGTGAACCATCTAGAGAGTTTAAGAAGATGAAATATCTTTATTTCATTTAAAATATATTTTGTGTTTTTTTACAAGGATAGAAGACTTTATCATTTAAAAAATAAAGCATACGTAGATCCTTGAAAAAAAATTCTTCTCAGCATCATATTTTAGTGAAAATTATAGTGTCATAATCTCATATACCATATCCAAGAATCTTTTTCAAAGGCACATAAGAAAGAATCATTTTGTGAAATGAAGGAATCCATAATCACAACATAAACATTCTCATTTTTAAAAGTAGGGAAAAGGAAATAATATCTCGAATTGAAAGCATTATAAGATTCATTTTAAAATTATACATGAAATTCTTAATTAGATAACCGTAAAATTCTATAAAATTTATATTTTTATCAATCCTAAAAAATAACATTAATTATTTAAACAAAATAAGAGTTAGTAATTTTTTCAAGGCTAATTATTTTTCCTTTGGCATTATCAGTAAAGTTTATATTCCCTCCATAAACATTGTAATGATATTTGAATGATAAATATTCCCATATTATATGTCT
Source organism: Viscum album (assembly GCA_963277665.1). Taxonomy (NCBI): domain Eukaryota; kingdom Viridiplantae; phylum Streptophyta; class Magnoliopsida; order Santalales; family Viscaceae; genus Viscum; species Viscum album. The sequence continues at coordinate 781,370,682 of OY728158.1, forward strand.
TTAAAATCAAATGTCTATGTACCACAAGATCTTACAAGTTATCTTCAAGAATATTACCTACAAAAATAATTTATCCAATAAAATAAATTGGTACTATGATTTTTTAGTCCAGTAACATTAGTGATAATTGATTTGGAAAACCATAATTATATCAGAGGGTTATTAAGAACATTTTTTAAGGATATGAAAAAATAAACCTAATTTGGTCTAGAAATAATTAAAGTAGTGAATGCTTGTCCGTTGTTTGAACTAGTAGAAAATTTATCAGTTTTATTCATAAAAACTGATTTTCTATATATATTTTTAAAATTCCTATGTAAAGGTTGGTATCCCACACCATTAGTATATATTGGTGAAAACATCATACCAACAATTTTTTTGAGAGTATTATTTACATTAGTAATCCTTTCTATGTCCCTTTTTCAATTAATCATTAGAATTTTTGAGTTCATTGTCTTCTTTATGAAATTGAGCATTATTTCCATTCTCCACAATAAGATCATATTTACTATAAGTGGTAAGTTAATGTTTCTTCATTAAAATTTAATATTCATATTAAAATCATTACATAAATCATCATACATTCTAAAAAATTCAACCATATCTTCATTAATCATATTCTCAGAATCAGTTTCATCTCTATAATAATAAAAAATGTGTACATGAGATTTTATGATTACAATAGAAGTGTTTGTATGAAGCACGTGTTATCATTTTTCTCCCTCCTCATCGTGTTCCGACATTGAGTCACATGAATTGTACTCATTAGAACTTTATATTGAATTTATTTATTTTCTGTATCTTCTATCATTATCTTCATATTTATTTTTAAGCATTAATCATGGACAATCCTCCATTAAAGGACCTTTCCATTTTCACTCATAAAAAACTATTTCATTAGTAGTTTCACTGCTTTTCTAGTCCTTTTTTCACTTAACAATGTTTTCATATTTTCCTTTCTATTGGGTATTTCATAAAAAATTATTCATTATATAGAATATTTTGAATATTCTGGCTATTTGAGCTATTTCTTCAGCACTGTCTAGTCGATATTCATCATTTATTGAAATGTCAAAATTAGTTTGTGCCTTCTCTTTTTCATTATGTTTAGAATAAGTGGTATTGAAATAAATTTAATTTCTATTGGTTTCATCATCCTGATAATTTTTAACTTTAAATTATTCCATAAGCTTCATTATGTTACCTATCATCTCTATTAATCGAAATTTATAGATATCACATGATTCCATTATTGACACATAAGTTCCTCTCCTTCTGTTTTCTAAAGATATTAGGTTTTTCATGATTTGTTCCTTGGTTGTAATTATCATTCCTTGTAAGATTATATTGTTTAAAATTTAATTAAAAAAGTAATATGGGTCACAGATAGGTTCCCCATGCACATTGTTTTTAAGTTACCAGTTTTTGTGACATAATATTTCATAATTCTCACAAAGGACCATACACCGTTGTAGTGACCTAACAATTTATAATTCATATCAATGTCTATGAAATCATTCCAACCATACGGAACTCATTAAAAAGTCTATGACACCATTAATAAGGAGTTCTGGATGGATGGAATGATTTAATAGACATTGAGAAGAATTCTTAATTGGTAGGTCGCTATAATGGTGTATGGTCCTTAGTGAAAATTATGAACCAGTAGGTCAAGGAAACTGTGTCTGGTACTTTGAAGAAAATCTAAACTGGTAGGTCGATGCAACAATTAATGGTCCGTTATGAAAATTACCAACTAATATGTCCCTTCAATGGGGACTCATACTTTACTAATTTACAGAATAAACAGTGAATGTGAGTTCACCTCAACGGTGAATCATACTTGGTGAAATATTTGTAATTTATATTCTGAATTAATAATTAATAGAATAGATTCAGACTATACATAAGCATAATGAAAAAATATGAACAATATTAAACATGATTTGGGAGAATTAAAAATACAGGAGTCCAAGATTCTCAAATTATCATTATTTAATTTATTTGTAAAATTCTTATAATATTTAGTTTTAGGGAAGAATATCTCATACTTTCATAGAATCACCTATAGGCCATAAAAAATTGATAATTCAACAGTATGGTAAATGAAAAACTCATATCATATAGAATATTAAAATTTCATATATTGGGTGTGATCTGAACATCCAATAATAATAATATCAACATATATAATCAATATTATTCAGTGCTCTATTTCTTTCATGGTATAGATATTAGGAGTAACTCCTCCCCATTGAAAGTTTATCTTCTTCAGGTATTAAAAAAAATTTAAATACCATGCTCTGGATTATTAATTTAAATAATACCAGGCCTTATTAAAAATGAATTATTTACATTGAACATCATAAAGGAGACATTAATATTACAATGCTATATAGATATTATATTCAAAGAACCAATTAAAAATATTTAACTTCACGTTTATTTCTCACACCTTGAATCCTTTAATCGCGTTTATGTGTATGAAAAATCTTATTGATTCATGTTGAGACACTAGTGTGTATATTTTTTTGACATTAATCATGTCAATTTGGGAGTTCCATTTTTACAGAAGTCGAATTTTTTATATGGTTCTGTTCCATAACCATTATATTTAGTTTTTAACAGCCATTCCCCAAATAATATTATTTTCATGTTTCCATGACACAATATCCCATGAAATGTTATTTTATGTTTTACTAATATAATCATATATGGTTTCCACAAAATTTCATACTTAAAATTGTTTTTAAATTACTTTGGATCCACAATTTATTTTAGAGACACCATTATCTGATACAACATCCTTCTTGTTTTAATAAGAGATTATCGATATCTAAAAAATATTATTATATAATTTTTCATCCCATCTCAATCATATAATAGAAAATAAATTTTATCTATATTATATTTATAATAATTTTTTCTTTGAGAGTTATATATAAACCTATAAACTTCCCCTGACCCATGACCTTCTTATTTTTGATCAAAAATAAAAATTGAATAATTTTAATGTGAATGATTCTCAGCTAAATTTTAATTATTTTCATGGGGAATAATTATATTCCCATTCAAAACTATAAAAATAACAATAATTTTAATCATGTTACATGTATTTTATTATAAAACATACAATCACTACTATTTGAAAAATAGCCAATATAATTTCCTTCAACTCCATGATATTCAAATATTTTATTATTTCCTCTATTGAGAATTAAGAATGTATATAAAAATACTCAGACATATATGAGCATCATCATCCATCAATATGATTCATCATATAGATTTTTATCTTCATATGGACATAACATGGCTCTGTTGGAGATATATCCAACATCTTACACTAACACATTCTAACATTTCTCTAATAAACCTTTTTAATGGGAATAGTATAACCAAGGTTAAGGATGATTCAAATTTTTTTAAATAACTCCATTGTACAAGTGATTTATAATCATTGTGATTTGGTGAGGAACTCAAATATTTTCTCTATATTCTTCCATATGGTTGTTTTTAAATTTTATACCATTATCATTATGAAACTATTGATTTTGGACACAAAATATACTTTGATAAAAACTATATTATAAAGTGATAAGCATAAAAATATTATATTTGTGAGATTTTACAATATTTGATAGTATTTTTTTTGTAATAATCAATGAACAATATGATATACATTATTCTATCTATGGATTTTTCTATAATTAACTCCCATACACCTAAATGAATAATCCTTATTAGTATTAATAAAGTTTACTTATTTGGTTTTTAAGTATACTGAATAATATTTCTATTTGGAAAAGAATATATTATGTAATTATTACCATAAGATGATTTGAGATTAATTGACTCTATTAAACATCATCAGGTTTTCCATAGATTTTTTCTCAAAGGAACATGTCATTTATGATACTGTTTTTTTCATCTTCCATGGTAATAATGCACTAACTCTCTTCTCTAAATAAAATGAGTACCTTCTATTTTTATTCCCAAAAAAATAACTGAACCAAATCATTCATTAATTTTGATATTCTTCATGCTAATGTATATAAAATTATTTGAGTCACATAATTTACTGAAACTGAGAAGATTATTTTTATAGCCTTAAATAATGATCCCATGAATTCACTTGACGTCATTACCACCAACAATACCTTTCATGGATTCATGAATCTTGAGGTAATAATAATATTCAAAATAAAACAACCATAACTATTATTTATGATGAAAATAATGATATCTTCATTTCTAGTGATGTGAGATGTGAATCAACTAGCCCTAATCCATAAATCTAATATTTTTCCCTTTTAATGTAATATCATTCACATTAGCCTTCTTGAATATTCTTTTCACCACCCTGATTTCCTAGTCCACCATTATTGATGATTGATTAACATTCTTTTCTTATGAATTTAATGATTATTACTAATTTTACATTACTTATAATCTATTTTTAACTATTTTTTGTTAGAATATGATTTAAGATATTGTATCCCACAAATCTTAGATTTATTTTTCACTATTTTTTAATATTCATATACAATGGATAAGGGAGTTACCCGAAACTAAGAAACAAATAAATATCCATTAATATAATAAGATAATATAGAAATCATGATTTATTATTTTCTTGAATCTTGTTTTCAAATAAATCCCATAGAAATTAAAATGAAAATTTGTGTGTGTTCCATATTACAATAATTCAAACCTCATATTATTACTATCTTATTCAAAATATTTTCATCGCTAAAATATTCTTCATTGAGTGTTTTAAAGATCATGTTTCCCTCGACGTATTTTTTGATCGAGGTTTATCAGCCACAACAAATGTCTTATGTGGGCCAAAGTGATCAACAGTATATTTTCAATTACATTTTAATTGTTTTACTTATGAAATTGTAATATGATATATAGTGAATTCCTTAGAAAACATTATATAATTGTTGATAGAAACATTAATTAACATTCTTGTTGACCTCCTTGATGTGAAAATACACTGTTGATACTCACACTCATGTTTCCATTTCATTGATTTTTCTTATAACCCTTTATTTCTCATTGATTTGGATTTAAATAATTTATATTTCCTATCAATTTTTTTTCTTCTATTCCTTCGGTTTATACTCAAATTCTTTCAATAAGCTTCTAGAATTTTTAGATTAATTTTTTGGACTTTTTATTTTAAATTTAAATCTCTTCGTATTATTTTTTATATATTTTAGATTCATGAACTAATATATATTCTTTATTTTGTATCCATCCAAATACTAATTTGAGGACGGGTAACCACATGTTCAACCATAAGATAATCAATACCCCCACCAACATTGTTTTCAAAATGACTATCATTTTTGGTGAAATGGATAATATTTCATCTTCAAAGAGATTCTTAAAATCTTGGACCTCTTAAGAATTACATTCATTATTGAATAAATAATTTTATCAGATTAAATGTTTTATTTTAAAACTTATTGACTTTCCTTCAAATAATTCTTATCATTCATTGAAAATTAAATGGTCCATTTAGCTACATGATGTCCCACTTTTTTACATATGATATAAATAAGTGTAATATTATCATTAACAATTATTTATATTATTAAATGTTCTGAGGAATGAATGAAAATCAACTCATAAATTTTATATTATTCCAATACAATTTTCATCATGTGTTTCTTCAAAGACTTAAAATCCACATCATTAGAGTTTTTATTCATAATAAACTCATTGTTTTTATTCATTATTTCATATACAATGAGAATAAGGTAAAATCAACCAAGATATATTTTCTTTTATTCATTGTCATACAGTACTAACATAGTTTTTTTACCACGTATGATGTATTCTCATGTTCCACTTCATAATAATATAATAATTGATAACCTCACCAAGATCACACATATAATAAAAAAGTGTATTTGGTTTGTCTTAAAATGAATTCACCATATCATTTGGTCTCAATGTCAAATAATCAAATTTATGAACAGGAACACTAAACATTTCCATTTAATCCATTCATTATCTATAATCGATAATCATATTTTTCAAACTTCAAATGATTGTTTTTATAGAACATTACATTTTTTAAATATGATTAGACAGATCAAAAATTATGTAACTATGTTTTTATGAATAGGCATCAAAATATATATGAAAATTGTATAATAATTCCAAATTTTTTATTCTGATAGAAATACCATCCAAGTTAGACACATAAAATTCCATTCCCAATGATTTGAAATAGATTTTAATACATGTCTTCCACAACTAAAAATTTTCAACTTATAAGATTGGAAAATGTATTTAGTAGATAATATTCACCATAATATAGAAACATATGGTATCCAAAAAAATAACCAACCCTCAGATAAAACTTTTTAATCTCATATCTAGGAATATATTCTAAGAGGGAGGTGAATCAGGTTATTATTGTATAATCCTCAATTTATTATCTTCATCTTTAAACATGAAGATCACTAAATCATTCACTTATTTCTCTCTACAGGGAGTATAAAATAAAATAAAATAGATGAACTAACTTTTTTTATCCACACTAGTATAGTCTAAGGAGTATACTTGGAAATTTAAATGTTCACTGAAAATTAGAAAATCTCACCACATCAATATTTATATGTTTGGATGAGTCTCACGGTCCCAACATGATAACTAACAAAAATTATGGGATTGTTCACTTCACTACCACCCCAAGGAACACACTTCTTCTTAGAAAGTTGTCCTCATCATCTTCAAACCATGATGATTCAAATATATAGAATATGTGATGTTTCTATTCATCGCAGTTTTATCTAATTCAGATGAGAAATTGAACTCCTATAACACGACTATCATCAATATTTTATTTCATTATATGATGTATAATAACCCTCTACCCTTAAACCGAGATATTAACATTCCCTTCACCATATATATTTTTTGCTAATGGACTTAATCTTTTAATCCTAACCCTTTTAATCCAAAATTCTATGTACATTAACTGAATACCATCGAATTTATTTAATTATTGAATTTAGAACACATAAAAACTTTTTTAATAATTTATATTAATATAATTTGTGGAAAATCCAAAAGCCTCATCATGTGACTTCTAGATTGTTTTGACTCATACATAGGAACAATATACAAATTGATAATATATTATTCCCCATTTCATGGTGGTAATACATATTTTATTAAATTTTCCCCCACCCAAAATATCTATATTTCCATAGAGAGGCTTCCCATGTTTCATGGTGGGTTTCCACGATACTTCACACAATAACATGTTGTGGTCTCGATCATGTTGTATCATCGTTATTCTAGTTCAACAATAGGGAACAAAAAATCATCATTTTTATAATGAAATAAGTGATTTTGAAATATTATTTTTTATTACGTCCATTTTATCCTCTTAGACACATGTATATATATATTCATTGTTGAATATGTTGATAACTAATACACCATTGTTACTAACATACTCATAGAGGTCTTTGAAGTTTAACACTAGTGAATTCCCTGATCAAAACACAAAATCTTATAGGAATAGACATGAAATCTATCCATAATATTCTTCAACATTACATGAAAGAATCCAATATTCATGGTCTATATTATGGTGAATCAATTTTATATAAATTTTATGGAAAAAAACTCACAAATTACCCCTTTTTCAAACAACTTCATCTTCTTAGAAAACATACTCTATTGGAATTTTGAACAAACAGAAGCCAAAAAAACATATAATGGGAATTAAACTATTAACATATATATATATATATATATAATTTTTTAATAATACATAATACCTCTAATATATTTATATAATTGGACAAGTATAAATGATCACTATGATATATAAGCTTTACCTACACATATATAAGAGTACTTTACAACTGAAAAATAAGTAACATAGAATGTGTTTGAGAATCTACCTTGTGATATGAAACATCACTTCAAATATTGTGAAAATGAAAATGAAGAAAAACATATATTGTTACATAATATATTTGAATAATAAAAAATATATATCGTGTGACAATAAATTTACTATATATAAGTTTCTGAAAATATAAAAAATTGAATAAAAGTTGATATTGTCACTGAGATGTGTGAAATATTTCATAAATAAAATCATTTAGGTTTATAAAATCTGAGATCTATAGATATTAAAATATGATGATATAGATCTAGTCATTAAATATTGAACAAAATGATACTTTTGTGAGTATGAAATTATTAATTTAAATGATTTTAGTGATATACACTACATTTGAATGAGATTCTAGATAGTGTCACTCTATTTTAGGAGATTTCATGTCATGAACCTGAAAAAATAAAATGAATCTGCTTCATGAGAATATTTTAAATTTCATGATTATACTATAATATGTTATCATTTAGACATTATGTTATATTAATGTGGAACTAGAAATCCAAAATAATTTTATACATCATTTAGATAATAATGAAATTTTATTATAGATATGTTTATAAGTGATCAGTTAAAATAATTATTCATAGTTTAGTGTAGAAAACATAAGAGTTGGGATATTTTTTTAAAAAAAATCAATTATAGATAATATAAAAACATAAATCCCACAATTATTAAAAATTACCAGCTGAAAAAAATATATTTATAAAATTTTACCTCATGAAAAGTTTATACATTGATCAATATCTTCATTGTAAAAATATTATGAAAAATATTCTTCTTTTTGAGACAAATCTAGGCATATCAAACAGAGTCTATCATACACTAATAAAAGTTAACTTTTTGAGTATACATTTTTTATATGATTAGAACTCAACAAACAAGGTTTAATTTAAAACAATGAATCAAAAATATAAATCAATTTATATGTTACAACATAATTATGATAGAATTATTTAGTACTGGGTTTGGTATTCAGTTTATACGTAATATCCTTCACTTGGAAAACACATATATCCATGATGTTTATTATAAAAATATATTAATCCAAATCCAATATTTGGTTTTACAAAAAATCTCACAAGGATGTACTGTAATAGGGAATCTTCCACACTTATACAAGGGATATAATATCTATAGGCAACAAGTTGCCAATTATATAGTTGTCTATGGGAATAATAATGAAAAAAATTAAAAGTGTGTATCAATCACTCTCTATTTTAGTAAGTTATACTATGTTTTATGGATATATGGTGTAGTACTAAACATATATAAAAAATATGTAATACCTGAATGAGAATATATCCAATATGATAAAAAAATTTGACGCATCACACACATAGATTTGGTTTCTCAATGGTCTTTAAGGATATTTATGATATTATTTCACAATTTATTGAAATAAATTATAGTAAAATAGAGAATTGTAAATTTTCGGAAAAATAATTTATTCTCTCTAATTTTTTATTCACATTATCTATTCACTATTTTGAAATATTTACAATGACAAAAAAATATTCATTGGTAAAAATGGAGAACTTCTGAAAAATTTAATTCCAAAATATGTAATAAATCATAGTAAAAAATATGGATCCTCATATTGAGTAGAAAATCTGAAAAGATTCAATGTGTCTTGATGTCTTCCATAGAGTTACTATTAGAACAACCATTTAAAATTCGACATTAATATATCTAAAATTAAATTCTTATATTATATTTTATTGAAATAATTTTGAAATTAATTTTGGATAGACATCATATCACCACAAGAGGTATATTCCCTAATAGTATCATCTTGGACTAGTGGTTTCATCGATTGATCGTAGAACACTTTGAGTAGTATCTCTGAGTGGAAGAATATTTAAATGCAGTATTTTTTTGTAGTTGTAGTGAAATAGACTAGTGGTTATATGATATAGTGGTAGATCATTATATAGGTAGAACCATTCAATTATTTTAGTAGTGTTATATTTGACTTGATGGTAACAACTAATGATTGTAGCCAATACTTTTGAAACAATCACATGACTGTGGGAAATTCTGATATTCATGGTATAAAAGGGGAATAAGTACATGAGACAATATTAGTAAATTTAGGTATTTACATTCAACTATAGAACAATATATAGTTATATATTCATAAATTGAGATAGATCTTCTAATAAATTATTGATCTATACTTTCTTAAATTTAAGCAATTTGGTCACAAACTAATTTAATATAATAACATATTGAAATCAATATAAATAAAAAAACAAGATTTTGTAAGCATAAAATAATAAAGTTATCATAGATCATCCCCTTTTGATGATACAAAAAAAATGGAATTTTATTTCAATATTAAAATAAATCACAAAAAAAGGAGTTTAACAAACTTATTAACATTTAAATTCAAATTTTTTATACATTTAGTTTTCCATTCAAGCCATACAATTATATTGGTTAAAATTACATATAATTATCCATGTGAAATGGATATTTTGTACTACTTCTTTTGAAATTTTTATAAAAAATAAAATATAATTATAAATAGAAAAAATGTTCATAAAAATGAATAATAATAGTTTTTTTCTATGATCGTCAAATGGTACATAGAACATTAAGAAAAAGGGAAAAAATTTCATTCACTATCATATTCTAATATAAATATTACTAGGCATACAAAATTATGAGAGAGGTAGTATCCAATATATCCTTTCCATTTTTATTGGTAGGAGAACATGAAGAGTATTTTTGTATATATGGAGGTCTATGTGGCCAAAATATATATTTTAGGATTATATGCATATCTAATCTCTCTCAAATAGTCAATAATAGTGAGGCTAAAAGGGATCACTATAATATAGGTACTCTATATAGTAATTTATATTTGAATAAAAATGGATATATAGAGAGGAATAGAATGTTGTGAATCTATAGTAGCTATCACATCTATCCTGGTAGTATACAGAAAACGGTACATCAACTCGATAAACTCTGTGATAATTTGTCCACCATGTAAAATTATTATGCTGAATTCTACATTCAACACCCTACCAAACAAGAGCCGATGATACAATTCATTCACATGGATCTGTTTCGCATTAAATTACATATCCACATGGGTAATTATTAGTTTATCACTAAAAAACATAAAATAACATGTCAATTGATGCTTAGTGTAAATAATAAAATGATAATACATAATATCTTTATTGAAAATTTCTAAATCACTCATAGTCGTATTCCAAAACTCCCTAATCAATTTATAAATAATATCAATGTGTCATTTTATCATTATATGTTATTATTGTTGTGAAGGAGTATATAAAAATATATAATCCCTTTGATCATTCACCATAATGGTTCTCATTAAATCAGTATCATCCAAGGAATGAGAAGGAGGTGGAGCACTGTAATTGGATGAACCAACTACAAATAGTGACTCCAATCTCTCTAGAATAGACAATTGTCTCGCAAAAAATATTCTTCTAATTTTCTTTCATGATGTATGGAACTTCATTGATATGATTAAGGAACCTTATGTTATAATTTCTAGTTGACAAATTTTTCATAATCATCTTATATGTGATGTTAGAAATGACCATTGAGAATTACCAATGGCTAACATCTTCCCTATGCTTATTTTTTCTACGGAAGTTTGAATATGGGAATATCATTGACATATAAAAAAACATTCCATAAGGGTATCAAAACCCAACATAGTCGTACAAATGTGAGTAAGAGTAAGAATAGGGGATTGCGATGAAATCATCTCTATGTTAAGAATATAGTCTTCCCTTTATCTATTTTTTTTCTATAGTAACTAGAATTAATAACTCCCAACCATTCTTCATGATCAGTCATTTCAATCATGGAACCCCTATGATATTTCTCTACAGAAGAGATGGGAAGTCCACATTGATTAGGTGGACTACACATATCAAAACCATTACTACTATCACAATCATTATTTTTATAATTTTTATTAGAGTGAGGGTAATGATATCTTTCAATTTAGTGTCTGGATATTTGTCCACATTATATGGTTCCCCGTTCTCTGCATTTATTAAAAACAAAATCATCCATATGACTAGATACCTACTGGTTGATTCTTACTAAAAAAACATTCCATACAACTATAGTATAATCTCTTAACTTAGAACTACTCTTATATGAGGGGGACATTTCATTGATATCATTATCATCATCATAATCTGATTTATATGACACCTTTACTACATATATTGATTTCTCCAAGGAAGGCTTCTACAATTAAAAATAAAATAGCACTTAAATTTTGACTTATGAATCTTCCTCTTAAAGAAGTATTTTTCTATTATGAAAATAATTAGTAGGGTTGGATACTCCATAGAATACATTTCTTCATTTCAAAATATATTGGTCACATACCTATTTAATTGAAAAAAATGTGTACTACATGTCTAATATACTAATATATCTTACATCCAATTGCCTTAATTTCCTCATATCAAGAATATATCACCACTAAATATAAGTCCATGAAATGGTTGACAATATATCATTTTATAGTACGTTCATCAAAAGGGTGGACTCATTCTTACAACTAGTTATTATCCTCTACTCATTTTTAGAATCAAGGGTTCTAGTATAAAATTATTCTTTTTTGGGATTCCTGACTAAATAAAAACCACCAAAATAAGTTATCTTCTCATCACGTTACATACAAGACCATTTTATTCTAACAAGGTCGATATAATAATATGATATGACATGGAGTTTTATAGAGTGTATGTTTTAAAAATCACCGTTATATATACCATTTGATAGATATATAAGATAATCATATATAATATATTAGTTAGGAAAAATAATCATATATCGTGATATCTCATTTTTCTAATGCCTCCCTTCTTTGGACAAATATTATGTAGGATAAAATTAAATATCAAATAAAAATCCCCATAAATATCTTTTGAAGTTATTCATCAACTAGTAGTATTTCTGGTAAAATTCATAAGGAAATCCTCAATCAAAAAATCATCATGAATTGTAAATGAACCTTGATAATCCTCATATATATATCCCTTATAAAAATTCAATCATATACCCAACAGATTTGATGAAAAAATAATCTTTCATCCTTATATCATTATCATAGTCACATTTTACATTTCTCAAAAATCATTCTCTACAAATAGTTAGAAATGGGAAAATAACCTATGATATATTGGTATGTCATTCCTTAGGAACCATCCATTCAACCCTTCGTACTGGATCACATTTAAGATAAGAGTCTTACATTAAACTAATGACTCAGAAACAAATTCATTTTAATTGAAATTTACCAAAAAAATAATATTTATACTCATTAGATATACTATGTGACTAGGTTCTCCTCTTGATTTCTATGATAGACAAGCCTCATCAGGGTAAATAACAAGATGTTCTACTCAAAACATTTTAAAATATTAAAATGTTTATAGATGAATGAATATAAGTTTGACAGAGATAGGGATAAGGAAAGATATTTCAATGGATGTGTATGTGATATATTGATCATAAGATTATAATTTAGATAAATATAAAATTTAAATATTTAGAAATTTTCAATCTAGTTTTAAATAAACAAAAAAAAATTATATGAATAGTATTTTTTATATAATTTTAGTAATGGTAGGAATATGGAATGCAAGTACATGGGACAGCAGGACTCAAAGGATGTACTCATATTATCATGTGAAGTTAGATACCAACAATTACATGTCAATTGTAGAATTTAAACAGAATCATACCTATAGTATAATACCTATGCTAGTACACAATGATCACATATCAATAGTGGATCTTATGATATTGATATTCAAGGTAGCATACATAATGGAATACAAGTAATAGGGGAATAGATAAATGTATAAGGCCAGTAGTAACATAATTAATGATATCATGTGGATGTACTATGTCATAGTTGATATTTATGGTATCATGAAGAGTCATTGATCAAATGACTATTAGAACTAACGGTTGATCAACCATAGTAGTACATGTCTTACGAATTTTCTACCAGAAGTAACCTAACATAAACTATAAATTATTAATGTTTTATCATTCCATGTTCTAGTATTACATAAATTACTCTCTTAAAGTTCAATGTATTTATGAACTTGTATGTTTGTAGATTCTCCATGACTATGAATTTTGGAGTTATATCTCCCCTTAGGAAGTTATATCTCAAAACTCTATGTCATATATCATTATTTGTAGTCCTTTATTGAGATATAGGTTCCACAATGATATTAATTCCACTTATATCATCACAGATTATAGGAAAATACCAAAATTGATATCAATAGTCAAGTAATGTTTGTTTCGTCAACAGATTTTATGCACTATAGATTTTTGTTTCTATGTACATTGCATCAGTAGTGTATAATCCTATAATGTGTTGTTTCTTACTATACCAGGAAACTAAATGATTATTTAGAAAAATAGGAATTTTTTAGTAGATATTTTTCTATCTAAATTACAATAACAGAAATCAACATCTGGATATAAAATATACTAAATTTTTTTTCATACATCAATAAACATTCATTAGTTGCTTTTATTGTTGAGGTACATAAAAATAATTTTAACAACACAAAACTATTATTCTTATGTATTTCATAGAAAATTAGAAAATATACACAAAATGAAATTATTATCTCATCAACTAGTGTTTATATATTGTAAACAACGAAACATAACTCTGTATTTACATCCATGATTTTAAAAGTGTTAATTTTTTAAATCGTTGGATTTTATCTACAAAAACATCCTAAAAATATAAATTTTCAATAATTAACCCTTGAAATTTATTTGATATAGTTTTACATTTAAATGAACAACATAAGAAATAAACATTGAAATGTTTTGAATTATTTAAAAAATATAAGTTTTTTACTCATACTAAACACCTTCTTCTAATCTATAAACATATATAAACAATATTTATTTACATATATATATTATCCCTACATAATCAATTTTATTTCACTAAAACCATTTTTATCATATTATTAGTTAGTATTTGGGTCTTGCAACTATTTCTAGACTATATTTCATTGAAACTGATTTAGCTTTTCTTGAATTTCAAATAACTAGAATGGGTCATATATTTTATATGTGATGTTCATAGGTTCCAATTGTGAAATAAAAGTTTTCTTCTTAACATTGATTATACGACAATCTATTTTTTATGTTGCATTATCGATATCTTTTGAAAGTAAATCTATTGGGTGATACTTACTAGTCTTAATATCTTTAGGGTTATATTTAGTTGAAACTTTATTATCATTTATAGGTATATGTTTATATTTTTCATTGACACTAGAATTTTTATTTAATGAATGTCTTGAATAATTTTCCATATGTCTAGAATTTAATTCATGTATGGATATGTCATTCTCATGATTTTATAAAGAGTTAATAAGTTCTTGTGGTTATGTTTCATGAAACATGAAAAGTATAAATTCTTAGAAAATATTATTCCTTTTATTAAACACCATTTATTATTTACCTATTTTAGAATATCCAAAGAAAATTACTACATCACATTTTGAAGAAAAATTCCATAAATTATTTTTATTGACAATAAATTATTTTCTACCAAAAACTATATATTAATTAATCATAATTTTTCTACCATTACATAATTCACAAGGGGTATCTTATAAAATATATATAATTAAAACAATAATAATTATATTAAAAACAATATTCATAGATTTCTCATTAAAATAAGCATATAAATCAATATCATTAATCAGGTCGTGAAACATTATCGATGGTTTCTATTTCTTATCTCTACTACACCGTTATGATGTTGGGTCTATGGATTAAAAATGATGTGATTAATAACCTTTTTCGTACATAATTATTTAATATCATTATTCTTGGACTCATGTTCTAGATCACTTATAGTATTAATTCTATGTATGTTAATATTCTCTATAGATTTATCATGTATGTGATAAAAAATGTGATTAAATTTTATGAAAAAGGAAAAGTATCCATCTATATCATTAATAAAAATCCACTATAACATAGTCATTATGTGATCATGGTAAACTAGATACTCTATATTGTCCAAACAAGTCCATGTTATCTGACCCAATCATTTCAGAAGTTCACACATCGTTCATTATATTGAAAGATATTTTTGTTTTTCCTCTACATTTTATAATAATAACATATTTTTTTGGAGTTATATTTTTTCTATCCTCAACTAATACATTCCAAGTAAGATTTAGAGGTTATAAAATATTTCAATGGCTTATTCTCCTTTTAAAATACAAGATTGATTATAAAATTAACTTAAACCAGAAGAATTTTGGGAAAGTATGAAATTTGAACCTACATCCAAAACATTATCAATTTTTATAGCCATAAAAATAATTTTTAGAATATGTAATATTTTTTTAATTATTTTCAAACAAAAAATTAAAATCATCATCACATATAAGTGAAATTATAATAATAATATATTTTAATCAATCGATAAGTAAAACATAACCAAATAAAACAATATTAGAGTCTAAAATTTTTGCTTGACTAATTGTCTTCCCTTTGGAATATTCACTGATGGTAAAATGTCCACCAACATCATTGATCATATTTTTAAATAACATGTCTTCCCTAGTCAAATGTTTATTATATATATTATATGGATACCATAAGTGTTTATGGTAACTTTTTATGAATTTTTATTACATAAAAGATCTAAATCAATAATGAATTGGTAATTAATAGTTTATTTTGTACATAAATGTAACAAATATGTGATTTATGAATCCATAATTTTTTTATTGGTTTACAATAATTATATGTAAATAATTTTTAATAAAAATTTTATTTGTAAATATTGATTAATAAATACAGTCCACCTTATCTGAATTGTAACATGCTATAAATATATTGTTATTAATTATATTTTGTCCAAGTTGATATCCAATTAATGTGATATAATATTGATAACATTGATTTCCTTGAATATGGGTTCATTGTTTTCTTAATATTAGTAATCCTCTCAAGATCTATCTTCAATATATCATTTCTTAACACCATCTCATTACTTATTTTATGCAGTTTAGTATTATTTATTTTATAATCATTATAAAAGATATTAGAAATGGAATACTAGTTCTTATAAATTTATGTATTTATATTTTATTTCATTAAATGTTTATTATAGGAGGTTACAGTTTTCAAATATGTCACTAATGAATAAATTTTATTCACAATACTCATTTCCAAAGTGGATGGAAATGTAACTGCTAGATTTAGAAATCATATTATATATTTCACAGTTATTTTTCATAAAATTACATTATGGATCTATAATTTTTGACATTAGTACTTATTAATGAATCTCTTGTGATGAATTTTGAATAACTCAAGGTTCCTCTGATATCCTTTATATTTATTTTTCTTGTTCCCCTAGACAATATTTTATGTTTTCTCATTGGTAAATATACATTAATGTTTCTTTGGTTTCTTGAATTCATAGAAGATTAATTTACTCAATGATTCACACATCTTAAAATATTTTCTCTATTTTTATTTTTTATCATATTTTCCTTTATAATTTTATTTCATTAAATACATAATTATTCAGTAAATATTCTTGAATCACCTAACCATGTGAGGCACCTTGTCACCAGTATTTGATGATGACTTACAGTCAATTGAAATTTTATAATTGATCATTTTTTTCAATGAAAATTATTTCATAAAGGATATGTGTCTTTTCATTGATTCATCTTAATTTTCATTCTTCACTTTTAGTTCCAACACATTCGCCATGTGATTTCCAATTGTCTATGTCACTGGTAACCTAATAAGGTCACGTGATTACCATAATGAAACTAAATTACATCTCGATCATCCTAGTAAACATCACTGAAGTCTGATTGCATGATCATTACTATCAATAGTATTCACTATAAAATTTAATATTTTATAATAGCATTGATCATGGGATACCTATAAAAAAGAGAATCATCAGGTTTCGACTAAAATGTATAATATTTGGTTATGAAATTATTTAAGAATATTAAATTAATATATTTAGTTTGTACCTGAGAAGGACCCGGTGTACCCAAAATTAAAAAAAAATACTGAAATTATACTTTATATTAAATTAATCTTTTTATATGGGAAAATAAAATTAAGTCATATATTTATAGTTACAATCATATGAGTTCTTAGTAACATCAGTACAATCTCTTCTAGGAGATTTATGAAATTTATATTTATCCTCCATAACAGTCCTAATGTTAAAACCCATGCTCTCTATAAAACATATCATTTTAATATTCCAATGATCATATTTATTTCCCTTAAAATTAAATGTTCTTTAAGTAAAAATAAATTTTTGACTAATATTTTCAACAAATAATTTAATTTAAATAAAAAATAAAATTAACATCCTTAAAATAGACTAAATCAAAGATAAAATATTTTTTGACATCCTCAAATAATATATATCGGTTGGAGAGGGCTGGGGTTAAATGATTTTCCAATTAATTTTTTAAAGTTTTTATAGTCATAAATCCCCAACATAATAACAATACCAATTTATCAAAAATAATTGACTAAAATAATTTGATATTTTAAAAATATTATCAAAATATAAATAAATTATTTATTAAAATAATTTTAAAAATATTATAATTATTAAAAATTCTACAGTCATATGAAACACATTATATAAAACAGAAATTTAATTTAACAATCAATGTTTTGTTTTATTTTTATGTTTAGAACACTCTAAATGGGGTTTAATTTAAAACAATAAAAAAGAAACATAAATATTCCATAAAGTAATCAAATATTTAGTAAATGGGATATAATAAGGGGTTTGGTAACAAGTTAATACTCAATCCCCTCTACGTGGAACCTACCTTCTTCCACGAACCATTATATAAAAAAGATATTATTCCAGAAACTATTCTGGGTTTTAACAATAGCATATCATAATGTTTTCCAGGATCAAATACCCTTTCATAAATATACATGGGATAAAACATGTATAGGACCCACACAAACTCATACATAGGTTTTCAATTGAATAATAATGAATACATTTTAGATTGTGTCAAAAACTATCTATTATGTATAAGAAACATTTTTTGTGGATATATAGAATAGTATGAAGAAAAAATAAAAAATAGTATATGAATATAAATAAATCATATTAGAGGTGATATAATATGTTTCATCTAAATCTATATAAGTCTGGTTTCTCATGGTTATAAAAATATAATTGTGTGATGCTTCCATTTGGTTTTCATAGATTATTCAGTGAAAGAAAATGTCATAAATGATTTGGAAATCTATTGTTCACTCTCTATTTATTTTCACCATATCATTTAACTATTATTATTTACATAAAAATTAAAAATATAATTATAAGTAATGAGTGGCTCTATTGAATATAAATCATTCTAGGGAATCCAATTATCCAATGGAAAATAAAAAAAATTAGAATCCCTTATTGAGTATCAAATTTGGAAAGAATGACATTGTATTTGAGTCTGTCATGGAGTTGATTTATCAATAAAAAATATTAATTACATGTTCCTATATCTAAAAATTAATTCCTAAAATATACATTGGATAATTAATTTTGAAATTAATTTTTGATTGCCTTAGTAGCTCCACTGAGGGTAGACTCCCTGAGTATATTATCATTGAGTGGCGTTAGAAACAAATGATGGTGTATTACTTGTGGTATCATATCAATGTTGAATATGGATTGATTGTATAATTTATGTGATGGTATATGTTTTAAAAAATGGTTATAGAATGATATGGTGGGAAATAATCATGTATATATAACCATTAAACCCAAATAGTATCAATAAAATTCCCTTATTGGTGGTATTGAGTGATGGTAGTACATGATGGATGTATGAGTTCTTGATCTTAGAAACATATGAAATCCCAAAATGTTTTATAAGTAATCAATTATGGTAGTAGATATTATGTCACAACCCATCTCATTGAGGACCATTTCAGCAATCCCCAAACCCACATCCACTAGGCTAAGGGTTGTAGACTAGAGCTGAGTAGGAATACCACTAACATGGGAGGCCTTATCCTGAAGTACATATAAAATACACACATCTCCAATCCCACACAACACTAAATTGTAAAATAGAAAAAATAAACCATGCATGTATTCATCTAATCCCACAATCATTGTATAAAAAACAGTAATATAATGTAAAAAATGTAGAAATACAAACACACCAACATGTGTTTGAAAACGTGTCCAATTAAAATGTAATGATAGGGACTACTGTCAAGATACTATAGGACCAAAACCCAATCTATTTATATGATTATGTACCACCTTTTTTATCCCTCTAGGACTCTTTCAAAAGGTTTATCATCTTTTAATGAAATGACATGTGTTGGAAAACCCCGTTCGTGGGTGAGTAAAACAATAACCCGTATGAATCATCTAAATAACAAATCATATAAGAAAATAATAAAATTTTGTTATACATTAGAATATTTATAAAACACATAAATTAATAATATCTATATATACTCATAAAAAGACACACAATATTATGGTAATGTTTAAACCATAATTATTTCCTATGATTCATGGTTAAATTCTCCATATAGAAATAATATAGGAGAACACACTCCATGAGCCAGATAGTGGTGATAAAACCAATCTAAGAGGTCATTCTCATCATGTCCCTTCATTTTAAGGACAGGAAAGAAGTATGAGGAGACATGATACAATGATTAGGATCTTCATCATAGAATAGGGTGTACATTGAATTAAATCATTATTAACATGATAATTATAGGATCAGTGAAAGCATACTATTGGTTATGAAAATATCAAGAGTTTCACCTAGGAGAGAATATGATAGATGTTGTCACTCCTAGCCTCTTGAAAGGATACAAACGAATATATCCAATAATTATTCCTAAATAAATTACTATATTATGTGTATGAATCAATTTAATAATAAATATATGAGAATGGATATAGTTAATAAACTTGTTCATGATATCGTTGAAAATGACTCTTAGTAGACATTTGCGGATTAAAGGAAGTGTACTTGGAGTACATGGTGTTTCACCTTAGCAATGGGTATTTCCCATTTAAATGACCTATTCCCATGTCTATGTTGGAGTACCTAATGTTCCCATTACCTTTTACTAATTACCATATCCATGTACCAAGTTAGTCTAATGTACATCTGGTTTGGCCACAACCATGTTGGATTAAATAGAGTGTACATGACGGTGTACTCCTAGTACTGTCTTTTTACCTTCTGAGGGTATATTCCTAGACAACCATAAAGTGTCACATGTAATGTGAAAGGGATCACAATGTCATGTTATTCTTTACTTCATCCAGGAAATCTCTCTATTGTGGAGATGTCCCCCCACTGTTTGAAAATATTTAATACATGACGTGTTAAGGTAGATATTTATGAAATTGTGTTCTTACTCCTATGTATGATTGTTCCTCTGTCGCCTCATAATTTATTCTCAGTCTCACCAAGAATCATATATCTACTCTTGAAAAAACTTTCCACCATCAATCACTCGATTATGGACACCCAAACTACTCAGAAATCATCATCACACATCATCCATAATCATACACTGAATAAAATGAATTCAGGTTTCCAAAATAGTTTTATCCAATTCATGTTATAGGTTATCACAACCATCATTACTTTATATGATATAGAATCATTTCACCAGGAAATTGGTTCAAATGTTATATTTCTTAGTGTTCATCAAAAAGTGGGCCCCAAATTCACCCATGATGAACAAAGAACATGAATTTAGAATAATAGTAAATGAAATGGAATGATACATGCCCAAATTCATGTCATCCTCGTTTCATTCTAATTATAAAGATGAATTAATAGAAGAAAAATTAATCAAATAGATATTTCACTGAAAAGTTCCATGCGGATAACCCATCTCGGAAAATGACTGATCTGAAAATCAATATGTTTTATGATTGATTCACCATAATTATAGAAATATATAACATTGAAATAATTAATTAAAAAAACATTCCTTTATTTGAATTGATTTGGGATGAATAAGAAATTGATTTCATTGTTTTTGGAAATATCATATAACTATTTTCGGCACCAATTACAGAACTATGATCTAGCTGTCAATTAGCTCTGGGAGAACATCTAATTATCTATTCAATGGTTCTCTAATAAATCTATGGTTATGTTTATGACCCTGTAGTTCCATCATAATAGATTTATTATAGATGAAATTAGGTCTCTACTTTTACAAAACAATTAATTTATTTTTGGAAATTTTTAGGACCACAATAACATTCCATAACATTTCATTTTAAAAAAGGTACATTCATGAAAAAGGTAAATCCAAAATTATAAAAATAAAAATACACTCAGATTTATGATATGATCCTCTATTTAGACATTATTCTATTTTTTGGGAAAACTGTCCATGTGTGGTGTTATTATGTATATATATATCAATCATTCATTAAAGGTACTTCATTCTATGGAATAACAAGTAAAAAAAATCAACTGGTATATAAAATATTTCATACTATATTAAAAAATAATTGATGTAAAATCTGATTTATTAAATTCTCCCCACCATGGGGATTTACATGTTGAAAATCCAAAACATATGGCTATAGAAAGAGATGTGGCTACTAAGCATGTATTTTAGCATTCTGATCCCAGTTTCACTCATAATGATTCTCATGCTGCCACGAGAAACACAGTAAAGTGACTACCATTCAAATAGAGAACCACACATACCATTCCTTGTCCTCTTCTAGGTACTCAATAATGGAAGCTATATCCCCAATGTCTACTTGCCCATGTTGATAAAAATTAATGGGTCATAAATCATCCTCAGCAAAAACATATGGAAGATGTTGACTAACCATTATAATTATAGTGGTGGAGATAATGTGTAGGAAAAAACTCCTACTATATATAATATTAGAAAATTTTTATTGAATTTTATAGATAGATATCCCCCTCGACTGAATCACCATAATCCATTTCATTGTGAAAACGTAGGATAACATGGTCTCTATAAAAACACTACCAAGGCCTTCATCTTCTTTCTACATTGTACTTTTTTGGGCTAGTTGTATTCCACATCCAATCATGGAAGAACTGCAGCGCATCAGTGTTGTCTCACACCAACACTGTTTCCATCAATTTCAAATCTAATGGGAGAGTATAGCAATGTGGTGACCTATAGGGTCTTCTGTAAAAGGCCTTGAATGGTGTAGTACCAATGGTGAAATGTTAGAAATTTTTATATATAACATTCACTAGTTATATGTGATACTCCATACTACATGTAGAGTCCTCCCAGAAAGATCACACTATCCCATTTAGAAGCGCAATGGTTTTCTCAGTCTGTCTATCATTATCAAGGTGAAAACCTATTATTAAATGAATTTAAGTCCAAAAATCATCCTGAAATCCTTCCATAACTATGATTTGATTAAATATAATGGTTAAAATAATCGTCAATGGAAATCCATGGAGTTGGACTAACTCCTACAAGAAGAGGTGGCCTAGTATCTCAATGGAACATTGATCTTGAATAGTTAGGGAGTGGAATGACTTGGTTATTCAGTATATAATCACCATGATAGGATTTTCCCCATTGATGATTGTGAAAATACCCTAAAAAATAACATAGATATCTTATCCCACTTCAATTATTTTACCCCAATGTTTTGAGATAAACCCATGTGGCCATGGTGCTCAGCCTTCACATATGCACAAGAAAAGTGTTGTGAGACAAAGTCTCCTACTCTATTAATCATTTATAACCCACATAAATTCCATCTGAGGTGATAGTACACTATTTAAACACCATGATGTACAAAAAATGATATGTATGAAATTATCTCATTACCACCTCACACATCATTAGTGGTATCGTCATGAATTGTTCAAAATGAATGAAATTCATTCCACCTTCAGAAATGTTAACTCCACCACGTCCACCAACTATCTAGTCACATAGGGTCTCACTATCAGTATCTCCATGATGATATTTTATTACTCACTACAATTACATAGATGTAAATATCATTGAAAAGAGGTAAGATTCCCTATATCTAACCATAAAGGAGGACTACAATGATTCAAACTACATTGTCACCTTATTCAATAATTGTGATCAATATATCTTGCTGAGAGAATCTAATACCAAATTCTCCATGCATAGTGTATAGACAATCTCATTGTCATAATTCAGGGAAAACATTATTCATAACCTCTATCAACTGTTAATATCTTTCTAAGATAAAATATAATTTATGATTTTTTTGTTAGTGTAGATGATAAATCAGTCACCCGTAATTTAGTATTGACACCGATTTAGTGCATATACTACTTATAGAAACACGATTTCTTCGATTGTGTACTTCTTTTCATTTGGACTAAAATTTAAACCCTAGGAAATCTCCAACCATCCCCACATTAGAAAAAACACATTCCATGTTCCTCATCCATCACAGAACACTACATACTCAACACCCTTCTATTGTAATCTCATGATAGGAGCACTGGTCACTATCTCCCTCATCTATTTAGAAGACTACTAGAACCAATCCATCAACACAAAATGATACCCCATTAGGTTCAATTATCTTATGGGGGGTTAAATACTTGACAATTATGGTATTAATCTCTTGTAATAGACTTACATCCCATGAATGATCTTCACCTCTCTCATGCTCTTGGGTGTCCCCTATGATAACTCTTCCATGATCTTCATTGGGCCCACTATAAATCCATATACTGAAATAATGTTTCATAGAATGTGGTCCTCCAAGATTCAAAAAATGAAATTTGAGAGGTTTCCATAAAATTGGTTCTCTTAGAATACACCTAGAACCATCCTCACCAATCTTCTATCCATTTCCTCAGGCACAGAGTGCACAAGGGTAGCATTTATGAAGTCTACAATGAACTGGTCTATGAATGGATTATAATATTTCATATGAGACCCATGAAAACTGCTGAGGAGTTCTTCATATCCAAGGTAATCCCCACATACTCCACGTAACTATATTGGCATCTCAATTTCATTTTTAGTAATGTTGTCTTACACTCTCAGCATGTCATATCCTGATCTAAGGTCATCCTTCAAGAGCCATTTTCCCATATCAATTGACCAATGAAGTCAATGATCCTTAGTACTGTAGATATGTACTTTATAGTCAAATGACTTAGGCATATATATTCGACACCTAACCTAATGCTCACATCTTCCTTCTTGGTTAGAAAAACATTGAATGACTATAGTGAAACACTGTGTCTAATAATGATGTTCCTCTAAAATTTCTCAAAGAACACATTAGAAATGTGAAGCTCTGTGGGAGCATATAAATATGATGGAATAGATGTTAGGTTCATCCCTAGGTGTAGATCTATGAATAATTTCATCTCTTGATGGGGATGTATGCCTACACTTTCTTTGGGAAACATTTCATCATACTCCACCACCTCTATAAGGAACAAAAAAATCATAACATATGCAACAAGAAGGGTCATGTAATACATCTGAGGTGTAATAGATAGTAAATTTCTATCTAGTATTCCATCTTATGGGGCCCTGGTATCCATTTCCACTACAATGGATAACACAGTCTGATAATTGTTTTCCCACCCCATCATCTACATGAATTATTCAACCTAGGCATGAGTTGTAGATAACCATCTCTAACTTTAGATGATGTCATTAGAACTCATTGACGCTAAATGTGGATCCCAACAGAATCATTCATGTCCAAGGGCAATGTACCACTATTACCTAAATTTTCTGGTCACTAAGTCATCTTTACTATGTATCTCTAAGTGCAAGGGTTGAGAAAATGGATCTATCAGAATCATTGAGTCTGAAACCAGCTATGCAGAAATAAAGGAATGAGTAGAACCAGTGTCTGTCAATATTTCATCTATGGTAGAAATATAAATAGATTTTACCATGAAATATTCTAGGTTCCTCTAGGTCGAACTTATATTCATCATGATGCTTCCCTATTTCTATCCTCTAGCTATCCAAGCCTAGAGTGGACCACATAGGGTTGGTGGGTTAAACAAGCTAAATAGTCTACCACCTTTATCTATTATCCCAGTTCCTCTTCCTCATGCGACACCCAAAAGACCTATCTTCTCTTGCTATTTTCTCTTCCTTACATTCACATCCATTTTCTCCCTATCATACGTATGAAAGGTCATACAATCTCATTTATGATGTCTCTATAAATAACAATAATATCACTTCCATCACTATTATTTCTAAACAAATCGTGTGAGACCTTAACCACAACCCCTATATCTAGGGACCTCGCCCTGATATTTATCATACATAAATGTCCCTTAGACAAACATTGTCTCCATGATACTGAAGTCTCTTCTTATGTGGGCCCACTATTTGTTAGCACAGTTTTCATCCCCTCTTCCAAACAAATATCAACAACCAATGATCTATATGGTACTCCAAAATAATTTGTAATTCAAAATGGTAAAATTTTGGATCAGATGATTCAACATAGTCCTTGATCAATTGTTTGACTCTAAGGGATTTGATCCCAAACAAATCCATCGAGTTCCTTGAGAGTTTGGTGAACCTCGATGAATACTCCGGTGCGGTCACACTTCCATAATAAATCAATAAAATCTTTATGATATGTAGAATGATCAATATAATAGGAGAAACTTGTCTCTAAAAAATTAGTCGATGTATGGCCATGCAAGATTCACCTCATCATATGATTGGGTCACTAAACCCCACTATCATATTGTTAATACATGGAGAATAATCACCTTAATAACCACTATATGATATGTTGGTGTCATGAAAAATGAAAAACTCAAGTCACTACCATAAGATAGTCCTTACCTGCATATTGAATGGGCTCAACTCAAAAAATATTGGATCCCTCTAATTGTATATCTGGATGTGTGCATAGCCTATGCACCTCATCTACATGTAAAACAAGATACAAAATTTTCTATACATGTTAGTTTATAGTTGTTGCACCACATAGAGATGTCACCATTGGAATTGTTCCTCAAATAAATTCCACATCACTGAAGGGATCATCCACATGATTTTTCTAATAAATCAAATATGTAACATGTCATATAGACATCATAAAATAAACATGATAAACCAAATAAAATTATAATATATGGAGATTTTACTCCAGAAGTACATGGAAACAACAACACATATATTTATGAGGCCAATATCATTTTACGGTTCAACCATAGTTCTAATGTACTAAGTTGAGAGGAAAGTGATCATATTCCTAGTGTAAGGATATGTAAGCCTCCAAACCAAAACCAGTGTCTCTGATATTAAATCTAAACTCGAATCAACTAACATTTTTTCACACAAACTATTTTAGAAAATACTTTACTCTGTTTGAACTAACTACTTTGATTCCACTATTTATCAAATCTCCTAATGATGGAAACTTCCCTATTCCCCCACTAATAGGTTCATGGATGATGACTAACACCGATAACGAATATGAATTACATGGGGGTACTTATCCTAAAGTACATATACACAAACAAAAATATCTAGTATAACAATGTGATGAAATGTAAAATAAATGAATGAAAACATGCATGAATATATCTATTCCGATAACTGGAGTATGAAAACATGTAATGGAATGTAAATCATTGCAATTAAAATTCCACAATAAATTGTCTAATAACTTTCCAACCTAAAAATAAATATGTGGAACCATTTCCAGATAACGAACGAGCACACATCGACATGTCCCTTAACTAAGAACCACCTAGCCTTGTCCCTCTAGAGATTTTTTTATAGTTCAATCATTTTTAAAATACATAACACAAAACTAAATATCCCATGTAAGGGTGAATATGAAAATACAAAAAAAAACCTATGAAACCCCAAAACATATAACAGAATAATCACATTAATATCTACAGAACAATATGTCTACAACACATATAATAAGAATATCTTGAAGTACTAAACAATGAAAAACAGCCCCAGGTAATGTCTGAAATGTAATCCCACCATTGTATTACATATTGAAGTATTAACATTGAACTCTTCTAGGAGGACAAACTCCATGAGTAAGATAGAGCTGATGATGTCTCTCCATGATGTAACACTTATCAAGTCTGGAAATATAAAATATAAACAATAAGTCTGAAGTGATATGATACATAGATGAGGATCAACCCCAAGGACAGGTGATATACAGAAAAATAATATTATATTAACCCAATAAGTAGTGGATTTTATCCTGAAGAGTGTTAGTCTTTAAGATACAAGAACTCCACCAGTGGTAAATAGCCTATACATGTTCTCACACTGAGGGAAAAGGAAGGATTCGTAAAACCCAATCTTAGAAACCCTACTAAGGGGATCATTATCCTATTTGTTTGATGTGATTCCATAATAACCCTAACGAATAAAAATATAGAATATACAACAAAAAAATTTAAAAAATAAAGAGTTCAAGAGATCGATGGAAACATTTAAGGATTACAAGACGTGTACTTGGAGTAATTTTTGTGTTTCATTGTCCTAGAGTCCTCCCTATGTTAACGGCATATTACAATGTCAGTATAGGAGTATACAACATTCCCAAGAAAATATAGTTTTTCCTGTATTCATTTCCAAATCTATACCAGTGTATATCTTGAATGGCCATGTCCATGTAGGAGTACCTGGTGTCACCATGCCCATGTACTCATGGATATGATCATATACCCTTCATGTTACACACTGAGTCAATTGAAAAAAGTCACATCTATGATATAGGGAACACATTTCATTAATCCTATAAATAATCCAAAACCCCTAGATACTACGAGGAGGCCCCCAAACAGCATGTAAGATAATAGTAAACACCTTAGGGTTGGGATTTTCTAGATACCAGGTTCCTCATCCATCACAATATCATGACAATGTCGCCTAAGATTTAGACCTCAATATTGAATGGAATCATAGATCAGGGATGGAAGAATCATACAACTATCCATCCTGGAATTTTAGACACACAAACCTCTCAAAAATAATATACACAGATCATCTACCATCTCATGTAGAATCCAAGATATCAGGTTTCCAAAACCATCTCACTTTCTTTTATGTATTTCGTCACACAACCGTAATTTCATTCAGAGCTCAAATCCCAGATATTGAATTTTTAAAACATGAAATGGGTGCGCAAACATTTAATTCTTAGTTTTTATAAAACAACTGTCCAACATATCACCCATGAAGAATGAATAAATTTAGAAGAGAATAAAACATAAAAACACAGGGAATGAACTTTAACCATTGTTTGGTTGGGGTTATGAATGATCTAATAAATAATTAAATTAAAATGAATTTCTCTTAAAAGATCCCCACAAATAATACATCCCAAAAAATGTTTGATATCTGAATCAATATGATTTTTGATTAATTCAAATTTATTGTAATAATATAGAGTGTGTAAAGAATACAATAACAAAAAATCTTACCACCAATAAGATTAACCCTTCATAAAAAATAAAGATGTGTCATTATCATTGGTGAAATCCCTATATCATATTCTACACCAATTATTTAACTATGATCAAGTAGTTTTTCATCTGTGAGAGAACCACCAATTATCTCTCAAATGATTCTAAAACATATCCAAGGTTATATGAATTTCCTTTTTATTCCATAAAAAAAGTTTACTAATAGATGAAATTAGGTGACATCATCAATGAAAAAATAAATATATATTTTTTTATTTGATCCATTTTTTTGAAAATGGATACTCATCAATAAATATCATTCTCCATCAAATTTTTGTCACATACAAGGTAAAAAAATTGTCTGAACTCCATAATACAGTCAAATTTATTATCCAAATATCAGTTTAGTATTTATTCCAATTTTCATGAAATCTGTGTAAGAATTCTATTTATTATATTTTACATATTTGAGAAATTCATTCTGGAAAATAGGGCCTCAAAAACACACACTAACATGTTACCCGGTCTCAAAAATAATCAATACAGTATCCAAAAATAATACATTTGAAATTCGAGTCTATATATATTGGATGTATCTTCATTCAATGGTATTACAATTTGATAGTAGATTAGTATAAGTGTATGTAGTCATTTTTTAATAACTATTGATCAATAGTAAGATTAATATTCCCATGTTTGACTAGAAAGTAATTTACAACTATAAAAAATAAAAATAATTAGAAATATAACAAAAATTATTTTGAATATTTAAAATAAGTAGGCTCTGATCTATATTTATGATATAGAATGATATAGAATTTATGTTATAATAAACAAGGTATTCCATATTCATTCTAAGAAATAATATGTAAGTAAGGACTTTAATAAACTAAAAATAATATATTTTACAGAATATAGATAGAGTTAATGAGTTATATTGATATCCTGGATATTTGTTTGGTAAAATGAATCATAAAATACCATTATAGTTAATGATATATTTTGGTTTAAAAAAATATAATATTAGAGAGATATCAAATTTTTAATTACTATTTAACTATTAATTTTTCAATGAAACCATCAATCCATCCAATGATATCTAGAAATCATAATTTCTAATATAAATCATGTCACTATATCATAAGGTTAGGGGATTGGTCGTGATGATTACTGAAAATGGGGAAAAATTACAAGACCTTATTAGTTCATTGAATACTTATGTTACATTATTGATCATTATTCAAAATGATCTAGTAATAAATAATTTTTTTAGATGAATTACTAGTTGTTACATGATCAGAATGATTATAAATTTTTTACCTTCACATTACCTATTTAGTCTTGGAATAAATTTTAAAAAGTATACCTTATCATGTGACTCATGTTGATAATAATATAGAAAGTGTTTCTGAGTGGTATAAAATAGACTATGACATATGGGAATAATTATCCACAATAAAGGGAAACCCTACTAAAAAATCCATATGTTACTTGTTTATATTATTTCTAAGATATATTACCAGATTAAAACCAAGTATAAGGTGAGATATATAGAGTTAAATTAATTAAATAGGAATAATGGGAAACAAAAGTAGATAATATTATTATTTGTAAGAATTATACTACAATAATTTACAACCCCATCTACTGGGATTTCATAAATCCTGGTAGAACAAAAACTAATAGTAGTGATATTATTACTCTTCTCATTATGTTCTCAATAGTTGTATTTTTTGATCTATTTTTGTTTCTCTTAAATAGTAATCTTGAATTTTAAAAAAATATATTATTTTTCAACAACTTATTTAAATATATCCTCTTCCAAAACTCGGAGTATCTAGATGAAGAATAAAATTAATATGATGAAGATGTTACCCCTTTTATGAAAATAGGATGAAAATATAGATTCTAAAAAAATAATGATGAAGATATATGTTTCATAAAATTATAATAAATCAGGGTTAGAAATATTACTAATTATATGTAAATAACTTAAAACTTTGAAGGTATAAATTATTCAAGTTTTTAATAAGTAACTAAAATCTATTGAAATAATTATCCCCTAAAATAACCATATATTTTTGGTAAAGTACATGTCATATAAAATATTAATTAAGTATAAAAATATTTTCTATGAAGAACATTCCTATTTTTATGAAACAAATATCAATGTTTTATATTTTTCTTCTAATACTTGAAGGAGGTGATCCTACCCATTAAAAATTATATAAGAATGGGAAATGATAGGATCATAAGGTAGAACGAGCTAAAATACCTTAAATTATGTTAACTCCAGGAGTTAAAGAAGTATTAATACTAAATAATGTTTCTTCATGTTATGAAGGTATTGGTTCAATTTAGTCCAAAAGAATAAAGAATTCATAAATAATCACTAATCTATAATCCAAGATTTATAATCAAGGTAATAATAATATTGATGAAGTTATGAAAGCTCAATTTTGTTCATGAAAAATATAGTAACAATATTGAAATAATATGAAATAGATTAACAAGATACATTAAGATAATTTTAATCAATGACCTATTAATTAAAAATATTCATGTCTTTTTAATATTAGAAGAATACTGTTAGTCTGAGAAATCTTGTGCATGTGATGAATTTTTTTATTAAAAAAACTAGAAGTAAACCAAGTGAATTTTTCAATTATTATATTGGAATGCATGACTCTATATAGGATTATAATATGTTTTATTACTCTTAAACACATGTTCATATGAAATTAATATAATGAGATAATCTAATTATAAATATATAGCATGATATTACAAAAAGGAACCATCAATCCAATTAAATAAGTTTTCTACTAAATATTATTACATTCTTTGTGTAGGTGTTAATCAAAATTTTGGATAATTATTAGTGTATAGAAATCGTTAAAATCCAACCATTATATGAAGTGATGATGAATTATTATATAGGAATAGTATTTCCATCAAAAATACCAAACAATGGATAACATGCTACAAATTTATAAAATAAACAACACTATCTAAAATTATATTTAGATGAAAAAAGGGTGGTCATTTTTTGACTGTTTTATGATTTATGACAATTAATATTGAATTGTGAAATAAAATATAAACCATTTCTATTTAAAGAAATACTTTACTATGTATTAAAAATGGAAAGTTAATGAATGTATCATAGAAGAATGGAAAGAAATTGTTTATCTAAAGATCGATTTCTTTGCGATCTCCTTGAAATTTATTATCAATGTTGTCACAATGAAGAATTATGAATGTTTGAGTCATCTAGTAATATTATAATAACTAATTTAGATATACATGAAATTATAAGGAAACATGTGTCTCATATAGAAATGAAAAAAAAATTTAAAATAAGATTCCAAATAAGTCTTATAATGATGATCAACCTAAAAGTTTTTTTTCCTTTTATGGAAGAAAATGAACCACCATGATATTTTAAAAATTGTTGATGAGAGATATTGTTAATTATATAATGGTATATAAATAATTAATTTAGTTATTCTTTTTTATTAATAAAATGATTCACATGGTGGTAGACATCCCAAAATAAGAATTTACACCTCATAAAATGTTTCAAAATGATTGAAACATTATGATTAATTTTAAATCATGAAGAAGAATAATGAAATATTATTAATTACATAAAAAATATATGAAATTTTTGATATCTTAATTATAAGTGAAATGAGAAAAATATAAACAAAATTATGAATAAATTTTCTAAATGTTCAGATTTATTTTCACATAATGATGTCAAATTTCAAGAGGTGTTTTTGTAAGGTGATAATCCAAGAACTCATGATATGGTTCTCTATAAGTAAAAGTAATGTTTACATATCTCAAAATACTTTTTAATAATACTATACAAATAATAATAAATTAGCCTGAAGATGAATCTAAAACTATAAGGCATATGTTATTTTTGAATATATTATAAAAAGTATCATACAAAAAAGATTTTACATTAATAAAATATTTTATGTCATATAAAATTAAATCTTGGGAAATGAGATGTTAAATAATGAAGGGTGAACCATGACACCATGCGATAAATAAATGAGTATCATGGTTCTAAACAAACATATAATATTTTTTCTCAAACAAGATAGAAAATAAGTTATACCTTATTCAAATTAATATTGATTCTATAACTTTAATATTGGTAACTAAATGAGATTACTGATTAAGGGTGAAAAATAAATATTTATGAAGAAAAAATATATAATTTTAATATGATGGAATTTTCCGTCTTTTAATGTTCCAAACATTTAGTATCATGATGTTTTTATGCGATAAAGATACAATTTAATATTAATTTAATATTATTTGTGTACTGTTAGAGGGGTATATGAGAATAATTATAGAATATAACATTACATGAATATCTATATTTATTATATAGTTCATGTAATTTTATAACATGAAAAGTATTTTTAACATTCCCACATCCTTAATTTTAATTTAAAAATTTATATGTTTTGAGGAGAATTTAGGTTTCCCAATTGTATGAAAAATTATAAATTATTATTACACTTAACAGGTAATTTTTTAACTAAATTTCCACACTATTATTTTTAATATATGATTTTAGAATACTGAAGTAGATTAAAATCATATCAGTATACGAATATTTAAAAATTATGTCTACATGAAAATCTATTTTGATAACATGTGGCAACTATTTTGGAGTTAGAATCATATTATGTTTATTTTTGGATATCTTTTTTATCTAAATTCATCCAAATTTATGTGTATCAATAATTTCAAAAGTATAATTTTAGTGGAATAATTAGTTGAAATTTTATTTAATAAATTTTTATGACATTATCAAAAGTGAATATATATTTATTCTCAATAATGTAGTGATATATAGAAATGAAAAATATATATCAAAATTTATTTTATTCAATATTGATAAAAAATCCAAATGGATATATTGGTAATACCATTTGATGTTGAGATTTATTTTTTCCAATAATTTTGAATCCAATAATCAAAATATCAATATTTGTTTAATAAGAATATATAGGAAGTTGTTTGGTGTACCCACTCATATTGATGAAGATGAATGGTGTTACCCAGAAATGTTTTTGATGTGTGTTGGATTTGTGAAAATCAAAGAACCTCTTAATGATTTAATATTAATTTTCCCTCATATTTGATTCGTACTATTGATAATTAAACATTATATTAGAGAATGAATTAATGTTCATGCATTGGATATTATATTGGAGATCCATTTATATATGGAAAATATCAATGAGGTTTAGGTTATGGAATTTGAGGTTCTAAAAATTTAATGGGGTGATTTAGAATGTTGAGCAACCAAAAGTTTAGGAACTATAAGTTAATTTACAATATTATTGGGAGAAAGATAAAGAATTTTTTGATCTAGAACAAATGGTTCTAAAGAATCATTAATAGGATTCTAAATTTTTAGTAAATAGATAATGAGAATCTATTAGTAGTAATTTGAATGGTAGTTTTTTGAAGTGGATGGTCAATTTAAATTATAGACACTGTATATTTATGAATTATAATCATTAAAATTATTGTATTTTTCATATGATATTATCAGAAGTCATTAAAATGTGATATTATTTGATTGTTATGATTTTAAAGAAGTTTATAATTTGAACACAACATATTTGAGTTTTCATTGTAAAATGATTAAAGGTTGTGCAACTATGTTATGTTATAGATAATATTAGATGAAAGTTGTTGTAAATATGAAAGAGCATATAATTCATGATATAATTTTCTTGGTTTGAAATTTTGTGAAGTCCCTTTGATTATTACTCTTTGTTTTTTCATATTCTTTAATGAATTCATAATGTTTTTACATGATGGGGAATATATTATTATATTATTTAATATCCCCAAAATTCAACATGAATTTCAATGATTGGATTAATGTTGTGATATTCAAGAGTTACCCATATGCTAGAGTTTATTTATGTCAATGAATATATATATTGGTAAGTGTAGTAGATATTTTCCCATTATCATTACTATCATCCTGAACACTGATAAAATGAAAATTGAAATAAAATTAAAATGATATTTTGTATATTCACACAATATGAAATATATTTTCAATGAATAAAAATATGAAATATAGTGTTTTATTGAAGAATAAAATTGAAAAACTATATATGATCTCCACTGTGATGCGTAATATATTTTATATAAAAGGTGTTTTTGATTGATACAATGTCAAAACACTATGGGTTTAAATATAATGATTTTGAGTTGTTATTTAAATGTTAAAAATAAATTTTATTTCATGAGTAAGACGTGATTCAAGATTATGATTTTTGTTATGGTTACAGTTTATGAGTTATATTATTTATTATTCAAATACAGAGTATGATATCCCATGAAAAAACACTGAAAAAATAAAAATAGGTTGTCTTGTGATAATTTAAATTAGTCAAGGATAGTAAAAATAAATTTTATCATGAACAACTGGAATTAAGTGATTGTTATTATTTTATAATGATAAAGTGATAATAATTCTATAAATCACATGGATATTAAGAACTATGTTATATGGAGATACATTATTTTTTAATTATTAATAATTTTATAAGAAAGAAAATGATGAATAATTGAATTACCTAGAATGTAGGTCATCATATTAAATCACTAAAGAAATATCATATGATAAATAAATTTTAATAAATTAAGGGAAGGAAAACACAATTGAGAGATAGAGATAGAATTGATGATACAGTTTACTTGATTATTTTGTGTGTTGAAGTAAAAGTTACCCTCTATTAATTAATAACATCTTTACGAATTGATGCAGTTGAAGAAAAGAGATATTGGGTGATACAGGATCATGTACTATCAATTGAATGTTATATAGGCTAAAGAAGAGTGAAATCTGTCCGATGATATATATATATATATATATATATAAATATATATCAGAATAATTGAAGACAATGATATCATTATATCATAAGGTTATCCTAAGGTATAAAACTAGATCATTTTAGCTTATTTTACACATAAGATAAATTATATATCATTTGTTACATAGATATAGGAAAATTTAATATTTCATGGGGAATATAATGATTATTCAATATAGTAATGAACTTCATGTTGGTTTTTTCATTGTGACAAGTTATTGTGAGATTTACATGTTCAAGGTCTTACCTATTCATGAGAATCATCTTGAAAAAAATTGAAGTTGTGTGATAGTGTGTAATCAACAACCATACATCATGTATGTTGTTCTAAAAATTAAAATTAAACTCTTTAATTGAATTCCAACACTCCAAAATTCTTTTCATTAATTATTATATTACATTCATGTAAATAAACTAGGCGTTTAGAGAGATATATTCATTGAAATTTTTAGTAATGTTGTAAAAAATTGGTGAATAGGTTTTAATTATTAAATTATATAACTAACTAAATCACCCCACTCCAATTATGGTTTCAATGTTATGGGTATAAAATCCATCAAAATTTCAATGTCACCCAAGTTGGCTAGACAAAAGGCATTATTCTTGTTCATAATATCCATGGGTTAGAGACGATTGTTGATAACACTATAAATATACTGATTGGAATTATTTTACATACCATATATAAATATATAATCAACACAGTCATGTTGAGACTATGAAATAAAGTATTGATATGTTGAATTCTCATTAAATGAAAACATAAATTTTCTAAAAATAAAACATCATTAACACAAAATAACAAAAATATGTAAGTAAAAACACATATATGTTAGAAATATCAGTATTGTAATGAAATAAAATGGAAAAAAATCATGACAAATAAATAAAAACATAAATTCCACATATAAATTTTATAAAAAATGTAAGGTATATCCTAATGATTTATAATTTAGAAAAATCACAAATCATGAAATATCATTCTATCATATGGTCACCTCCACTTCTCATTTTCAATAATAAAATTTTTAATGATTTATTATACAAAATATGGATTCCATAACTTATATACATATGGGATGACATAAAACTAACATTCAAACCAATGGATGAACTCTTTCAAGGGTACCATTTTCTTTGTAAACATCTTAAATAATTTCCAACTTATTATATAATTTTATTATTGAAATTAGAAAAAAATTAATCTATATAGATAATAAAAAAATTGAATAAAATATCAACTAAATAAATATAACTTTAAATTAAATAATATAATATGTAAAAATAGAATAAATATATTTATATGTCTCAATAATTGTATTCTCAAACCAAATAAAATTTTAAAATTAAAAATTGGGCATAAAATAATAATTACATCATTAAGATAATAAAAAAATTTGATACACCACTCTAAACTATAATACTTTTTTACAAGATCTATATATACATTTATTAAATATTTGTAGGGTATGGATTTTTTTTATAAAACCCTATTATCACATCGAATCTCCCTTTATTAAAAATATATAAGTCATGAATGTGTTGGAAAATACTTTTAATTTATTCAAGTATTATAAATTATTGTATGATGTTGATCCCAAAAACACACAATCATTAATGGTTTTCTTGAAAAATAGCAGGTTTCAGAAATTCATAACACAATATGACAATGATAGATATGATCCATTAAATATTGCAGGTGGAGGAGAAGAAAAGGGTTTCACACCACATACACTAAAATTCCAAATTATTTAAAATTAAAAACTTATATTAGAATATCCAAACCTATTTTCTCAAATAAGGAGGTTGATTCGGTATTCTGTATGATATATACTACACTTCCCGATCTCTAAATCATAGTAACTTGTGATGAAGCATAAACACAATCCTAATGGAATTATTTTCCAACCCATAAATGACAAATTATATGAAACATAAGGAAAAAATAATTTTGA
Organism: Viscum album; assembly: GCA_963277665.1. Lineage (NCBI taxonomy): Eukaryota > Viridiplantae > Streptophyta > Magnoliopsida > Santalales > Viscaceae > Viscum > Viscum album. The sequence goes on from OY728158.1 coordinate 781,409,026, forward strand.
TTCAGAATAAATCTAAATATATAAAGAAACATGAAAACAAAATAGAGTGTAGTGGAAAAGGAAATAATCCCATGTGCTCACATGATATGAGATCCAAACAAATGATGTCTTTATGATGTCAGAATTTCAATTCATTCTCCTCTAATTTATGGCCAAAAAAAAATCTAATTTAACTTGTTATTCTAATCATACAAAACCTATACTATATGCATCAAAATTTTTTCCTTAACTACATCGAGACTCAGTACAACAAAACACCTCATGATGAATACATATGTGGAAATAAGAACAGCATGTAGTATTTTCCAAAATAATTTTTATGTAGTCTCTTGTAATATAAATCAAAAACATGTAATAAATTCCATTAAACATATGATAGGATATTTAAAAATAAATATAATACCTAAAACCAAATAACGCCTAATATAATAGATGAAATAATAAATGATACTCTAACCCCATAAAAGAAACTGATACCAATTCCACCCCGATAAGAATATAGTATGAATCCAATAAAAACTAAAAATTCATCATTAATTATTAAATTTGCTAAGTAAATTCATACCTTTGATCATATAAGTCACTCAATATGTTTTTTCACCAAATTATTTCTTAAATTTCACAGATAATCCCATTCATATCACACCAAAATTATATAATTTATCATAAATAACAAAATCATGAACCATCTTTCTATAATAGAAAATACATAGTAATTCCACACAAAAAATATGTTTATTAAATTAAATCCTTTTGTAAGGTCCCGACCTGGAAGCCACTAAACCAGTGCTCCGAGCCAGTTCGCCACAAGGCCTCATGCGTGCATCCTCGTATGCCAGAAGCTACTGACTAGCAGCGAGGGCCTAGGGTGTGATAATGGGGAGACTATTCCCTCATACCAGAGTAAGAAAACAACGGAAATAACTAAGTATCATACACAGTGGAATGTAAACGTAGTGCGGAATTAGTAAAAAACAAAAATAGAACTAGCTGTAATAGTAAAATGATGTAAAATCCAGAACAGCTATCCAATACAACACAACACTGGTCACCGACAGGGCCGACTATACAGATAAAAGTAAAAAAAACTGAATGTAAAATTACAAGTCTCTGCTTATAACTCTGAGAAAAACCACGTGCCCGATCTCCAGACACTGTCGAACTGCATCAGCCCGATCAGTAGTACCACTCGAGCAGCTCCGCTCGATCATGAAACACTAGGCCTCAACCCTATCCACTGTGAATATCGTGCCCAACCTGAAAAGTAGACAGAAGGTCTACACGTACACTGAGGTGCACATGCAGGGGTGAGAAATAATCTTAGTTGGGATCCCCGACAAGAACCTAAAATAGTGCTGCTAAAAGTGTATGCAACAGCAATGTGATCAGCCTAGATGAAACACAACAAAAGGAAGTAAACCAAATGTGAAACCATAGTGAAACTCAGGGTCTATAATCCCTGTGAACTGGGCAAGTGCCACCATGGATGTCCATATCTATATACATACACATGTATAGTCCCATACCTATACACATATACATAAATATGGTTATTCATGATTAGGTGAATACAATAACAAGATACCCCATCAACAGTCGATCCTTGGGACCATAAGCCCGATCTCCTGGATATCCTGTGCAAGGGCATTGAGCTGGACATTGTGCCACTCATGTTATGCATCATTAAGCCGATATATGGGTCTGTAATCCCATCAACATGAACTTTCTTCGGCCAATGCCGGAAATATATTTGTTTACAAGTCAACCAAAACCAAGCCCTCAGGCTAAACAGAACCTTGCCCTTAGGCTAAACAAAACCTCGCCCACAGGATAAACAGAACTGTGCCCTCAATCCTTGCCCTCAGGCGAATTAGTAACCTTTCCCTTAGGCTATGCCCTTAGGAGAAACAATATCCTTTCCCTCATGCATAACATAATCTTGCCCTCAGGCATAACAGAATTCAAGCCCTCAGGCATGAAAGCTTGCCCTTAGGTGATAAAGAACATCACCCTCAGGCTAAAACAGTCCCACCTTCATGTTATAGTAAAACACCGCCCTCAAGGACAAGTAATCGGTCCATACCCAACATATAAACATGCAATTTACATTCAATTACTCTCAAGGAAAAAGTAATGCATAATTAAACATGGCATACCCTTAGGTATCCTCTCCATATGGCAAAACAGAGGAACACACCCCTCGGGATGGTCCTGGATCCAACCATCCATCCCTAACAGCATTTTATTATCACAATCAATTACCTATTCAATTCAAGGTATTTAAAATAGCCACGACCTTAGCCACATGACGCCCCAAATATGGGTTCGTAGCTCAAAAACGCACAAAAGGCACAACAGTTAGAAAATAAACACCAAGACACCTACTACTCAGGAACACAAGGAAAAGTAGGTATCCGAAAAAATAATAAGACGCCTCACGTCAGGATCAACTACCACCAACCAGGAAGCACCTCTAGTAACAACTACAGCATCCAAAACCCATGTCAAATATAAGCAAACAAGTGCGCGTGGCCGGAACGCCCAACCCAACAATACATCCCAAGCCCAAAGAAATTACCAGTTTCGCACGGGTTCTAGGTGACACCTGATCACCATATCTACCCAAAACTGACGTAACAACTCAGGGATGGTCAAACAAAATAGGTAACCCCTTGGGTCCCTCAAGTCAAACACCGAGGAGGCATCATTCTCGGGATCCTCCAAATAACCAGAAAAAAGGAATACTACACGGGATCCATAGAAAAGAAGAATCCTAAATGGGATCCTCAAATGGAGAACAAAGATGAAACCCATAACATGGGTCCTCTTACTGAAAACATGAGAGAGTTCCTACAAGGACTCCCTAGATTAGCACACAAGCAAGGCATCCCTCAGGGAACCCATAGAAGCATCCGGTCTCACAGCCTCTTAGGCCAGAAGGGAACATCTCACAAGGGGAACGTCCTCTAAAGAAAATGTTACGAGAGATATCTCACAGCTCGTCTCCTATTAAAGGTCTCAACTATGTTGGTCCGAACACCCAACCTAAAAACTGTGCCAAGTCTCACCCTCAGGCGATGACTAGGCTCGATAAAAGGAGTAAAAATCCCATCCATTTCGATGAAACCCCAAAAACCCCATTTAGATGACCTCTAAAAGTTTTAAAGATTCCACCATCTCGATATACGTGAGAAAACTCTAAGAATTGACTACTCACATGCCCAATTCTAACTTCCAGAGCCCGAGATATCCCAAAATTAGTAAACTGGATCATTACAAGGCCAGAGGACATGGCCAGAGTCCATTCGGCCTAACTGTGTAATAGTACACGGCATGTACTTTACTTTACATGGAGTTTACTGTTCACAAAAAGTCACACCATGTCAGTTTTCACCCGAACGCATGCCCATGTACCACTACACGACGGGTACTCAAAGTACACAGTGTGTACTAAAAAAACAACTATTCAGTGTTCTACGTCACACGGCCAGCCACACGACCACCCACTACATGGCGTGTACTCAAAGTACACAGTGTGTACTTAAGAAAACTTCGTCTTCCCAGAACAGGAACAAAACATGGTGTGTTCCCCTGGAACACACGCCCTGTATACTGGGTTTTTCGACGGGAAATCCCTAAAAACGCCCGATTCGCCCGTTTTCGCCCCCGAAACAACATATCGAGCCCCATGGGCATAAAAGCAAGAAATATAAGGGTTTAAAAACATAATAAAACTTGTATAAGGGGGATATATGGTGAAAACCTAAACATCCCTACCTTTGGGCGGATACCGACGAATCCTCGGTTGATTTTACGGTCCACGGATGTCGCACGCAGAATCAGCGCGTCGAGGGCTTCGAATCGGTACCCATCTTGGATTCCAACTCTCCCTCTTTCTCAATCTCCAAAATCTCCCAGGGGACACAGCCAAGGAGGATCACAAATGGAGCATGCACAAGGAGGAGGAGGAAGGAAGAGAGAGAAAATAAATGAAAAGTAGAATGAAAAGGAAGAAAAAGGGGCCCGGGCCGGCCCCGGCGCCCGACATGAGTTTATACCATCCCTAGGATAAAATCCCCCTTACAAACTCCACGACGCAGACATAATCTTAATCTGACCCTCCGTTTAAAAGTTATCACTAAACGAACTTGCATGAATAAATTAATATTTAATTTAATAATATTATATATTAAATATTCCACAAAAATTCAAACAGCTCATAATTCCTCCAAACACCTATCCTAGGGTAAACACCCTATTCTGGGTCCAACAATGTTGTCAGAAAAATTAATCGAGATCAGATGGAAGGGTAAAATGACCATTTTACCCCTCATGAGCATCCAAAAGCAAAAATTTAAATTTTTTCTCAAAATGATTGTTTGGAAAAACACAGTTTCTTATAACCTCCCCACCATAGACCTTCTCATCCCCAAGAAGCTTAGTGAAAGGACCAGCATCCATACTCATAACCCGAGAATTTTCACAAACAAGATATATAGACTATCCGAAAACCATCCTTATAGCGTTAACCATCACTTCTACACAAAAGACATTCAACTACGACCGATCTAGTACTCCCCACCATAAGAATACACTTATCGTCCTCTAAAAAAACCCTGATCTCAAAAGATCATTGAAAACACTGAGGTTTATCCTAAAAAAGAAAACCCACCTCAAATGGACAATGGTGCACTCCCCACCATATGGCTTTCCTAAAACCACTCCGAGAGAAAAAATAGAACAAGTTACATCCTCAACAAGGATGAACATTGAGAAAGAAAAAGGAGCTCGATGAAGGTCGAAGCTCTCTCAGGATACTCAAGATGAATCAAGAATGTGAATGATCATCTCTAATAGGAGTACACTGATATTTCACTAAAGGCATGTACAGCTCCCTCCGAGCCCCACTACCATCCTACCAAAACACCACCAGGATTCATGCACGGGTCAACCACTCTCATAAAATTTTCTCTAGAACAAAACAGGCATCGACATATAGGGCTACAATTCAAAACAAAGGGTCCCTAGGTCTTCCACCTATCCCTATGAAAAGAAAAAAAAACCTCACAACATGGTCACAAGGTCTAACCACCTAGCCCAAAAGATCGAAAACATCTCAGAAGATGGTAAAGATCACAATGGCCAAAATGTCAAAACCAAAACACAACATACAAGGGCCCTGATCCTCTCCGAACATCCTCAGAAGGAATTACTCCCTGGAGTTCACAACCAAATCCGAAGAGAAACTTAACTGACACTCATCAGGTATCTGTATATGGGAATATCCCAAGGAGGTCCAGTTCACAAGAAAAGCCTTGGTATCTATCGACATCATTCTTAACGATCCGACTAGATAGCCACAGACCTGAGAAACAACACCCAATAAGGGTTAAACAGAAAGGCATCATGTGCCACATATACCAACGAGGTCACTGCACCACCTGTGAACGAGGACTGAATTTTTATTTATTTTCTTATCAAATCACTTTTTAAGGAAAGTGAGAAACCGTAATGTTCAGCAAAACAACCAAAAACATAAAATTCCCAAGCACAAAAGAGTCTACCTCTGCCCAGCATATCCGCTGTGAATGGGTCCGCCACCAAGACATGAGCACTCGGACGGTCCCTTGCAATGATGCGCAGGCACAATCCCGATGGCCAGGCCATACCCTCTCAGAGTCCAAGTGTCATGCCGCAGTGGTGAACTCATGATATAAACCTCATCCGAAGTAGAACCAGAAAATGCTGGGAATATAACCCCAAAATCACCTTTAACCCACTTCCTGAAGATAGGTCCTCATAATCAAATACTCAATCAAAATGAAAGACCGATCTTTAGTCAGAAAAAGAATGAATAGAGTCATTGAAATAAAATTTCAACCTGCTAGAGTTCATATCCCTAAAGATCTTCCATGAGATATCTGTTACCTGAATATGTGGCACTTTCGTTAACAGGACTTCTAAAGCCGAAGATAGTTTATCCCATACCATTATGTATTCCTCAAGCTTTAACAACCCCTGGTTGAATCCCCAAACAAGAATCGAGTCTTGTTTGTCAACCCAAGAGTATTCCTCCTCCTTAAGATTGATTTCAATATTCCGGCCCATCATCTTGGATGCATCCTCTTCCAACGTATTGAGATACAACACCTGCTCTTTAACCTCATCAACTGAACTCAAAATTAAACCCCATGATCCGGGTTGATCAGGGTGCTCCAGCTTACCTGCCGCCTCCCAGGCCACCCTCTCATCCACTCTCTTTTTTGCAGACCGAGTCCTTGCGGGAGGTGGCAAGGAGGAGTAGTTCTTCTTGCACTTTTTCTTTCTGTTGCTCCTGCCCCTCGGGCTTGTTTCACCAGCCGAGGTACACTTACTACCTCCCATGGAAGGCTCCACTCGGTCCCCATTTGCACAATCTGATTCCTCATGATTTTTGTTAAGCCCTTCCATATTGAGGCCGTCAAATTGATTTCCCACCAGTATGGAGTACTGGACCCCCTTGACCACCTCTTCACAGGGGGAAACACCAGCATGATCGGCCCCTGAAGAAATCACATTGCTTGGAGGTACCACCTCCTTATTCAGCCTCTACCTTCCCAACCTCCGGTCTTCATTAACTCCCAGTAGAGAATTTTCCTCGCTCAAACAAACCTCCCCATATGCCATTGTCGTACCAAGATTCTCGGCCTGGCTGGGTTGAATGAAGCCACGTCCCATGAACTGTGGTAGCGTGCAGAACTTCTCAAGAACCACTCTCTGCATAGCCCCATTAGTCTGTATTCCAGTACACTCCACATTTATACTAGGAGTGAAGTCACATGGGAGCTGATATTGGACATTCTTGTCCACTGCATTGCCTTTGCGCCCTGTTACAGGTCTTCTCCCGCCACTGAGATCACCTATCAGTCTGCTAAACACCTCTTCAACTTTTGGATTAGCAGGACTTACTTGAGGTTTCTCTTTCCTCACTTGACTATCACAAGAAAGTAGCCCCGTGCCAATAGCCTCCGTGCCAGACCCTGTATCACTTTTTCCCAAATCTGCCAACTGAGTCGTCATAGCATCACTCAGTGGACCACTTCCCACACAACGCCTACTGCCTCCATCCCCATCAATTCAATCAGCTAAAACATCCTCCCTCACAGCTTTCACAGGAGTTCCACGATTTCCATTGCGCACGTCCTCTGGAATTTTAGAAACCTTAGCTTCTCGCCTGCAACTCTCCAGCGAATGACCCAACTGCTTGCAAGCCATACAGAATTGAAACCACGACTCATATACCACAGGTTGATTACACCGGAATTCTTCCCTGACGGTAATCCAAATTAATTCTAAAGGATCCTTGTATGCATCCACCTCCACACACACACGAGGATTAATCGGGTGAGATACAGCATTGGTCCGACTATCCGAACACAAATATCTACCCAGATGATTACCCAGGGCTTTAACAATTGAAGGATTCTGAAAAGGAAGCGGTAGATTCGGGAAACTTACCCAGACCTCCACCCACGGAGAATCGCGCTTCATATGGAAGTCGTACGACCATCGGGATCGGATGAATCGTGAGCCATTGCAGATGCGGGGAGCCCTCGACCATGATTTTATTAGGTCTTCCTCCGAAACGAAACGAATCAAAATGGTTCGGTTGTCCAGAAAACCTATTGTTTCCCTTTCTTGTAAATCCCAGGAACCGAACACAAACCTGTCAAAAACATCAACCGGAGGTCTTCTCTTCGAGAATAGAGCGATTAACGAGAAGCTATGGAGGCCCAACGCCTCGTTAAACTCAGCAATCGAAATCGGAAGGTTGGGGCACCCATCGTGAAGCTCTTGCACCTTAGGGCTTAAAGAACGTGAAGGAAACTATGGAAGGAAGTCCGGGTTTGAAAATGGAGTGAAATACTGAGGAGGTCCCTCCCCCAAAGGGGGAGGAACCTGCTCGGAGGCCACCGCCGTCGCTGGACGGGTGCCGAACCCTCACCGAACCCTCGCCGAACCCTCAAATCAAATCACCTGTGAACGAGGACTGATTCTTCACCCTCAACAAAAACGCCTCAATGTAGATCCACACAACCTGCCAGAAGAGTAAATATTATGTGCAAGAAGACCCAAAGGTCTCAGTCATCAGTAAAAACACACACTATCAGGCATATATGCTGTGAATCCTACGTGCCTGGTATGATGCATGAGACGCCTCTTTCCTTTGATGGCCAAGATTCAAAATCCATCCCTGACATCTTACCAATGGCCAAAATCCCAAGATCCATAGTAAATCAAAAAACCACACATCATGTGCGCCGCTCAAGGCAAAAATCATAAACAACTATAACTTCACAAAATTAGAACAACAATCCCAAACCCTGGCAACCAGGACTTCTTATCGGAACAAGTGTTATTGACACACTAGCCCGATATCAATCACAGGTTCAGAAAAATTCATAATACTCCTGTCTACCATATCTAAAATAGTAAACCGAGAAATGAAAACTCCTCTGATACCAAATTGTAACGTCCCGACCCAGAATCCACTAATCTAGTGCTCCGATCTGGTTCCCCACAAGGCCTCAAGCGTGCCTCCCCGTACGCCAGAGGCTACCGACTAGCAGCGAGGGCCTTGGGTGTTATAGTGGGGAGACTATGCCCTCATACCAGAGGGTAAACAGTGCAAATAACTAAGTATCTTACACAGTGGAAAGTAAGCAGAGTGTGGAAGCAGTAAACATCAAAAAAAGAACTAGATGTAATAGTAAAATTCTGTAAAATCCCAAACAACTATGCAATATAATACAACACTGGTCACCCACAGGGCTGACCATACAGATACAAGTACAAAAGAAACTGAAAGTAAAAGTACAGGGCTCTTCTAATAACTCTGAGCCAAACCACGTACACGATCTCCAGACACTGTCAAACTGCAGGAGCCCGATCAGTAGTACCACTCGAGTAGCTCTACTCGATCATGCAACACTGGGCCTCAGTCCTATCCATCATGCAACTCATGCTCAACCTGAAATGAAAACAGAAGGTATTCACGTACATCGAGGTGCACGTGCAGGGGTGAGAGATAATCGCAGTAGGGCTCCCCAAAAAGAACCTAAAATTGTGCTGCTAAATGTGTATGCAATAGCAATGTGATGATCCTAGATGAAACACATCAAAAGGAATAAAACCAAATGTGAAACCACAGTCAAACTTAGGGTCCGTAATCCCTATCAACTGGGCAAGTGCGACCATGGATGTCCATATCTATATACGTACACATGTATAGTCCCATACCTATAAACATATACATAAATATGAATATTCATGATTAGGTTAATCAAATAACAAGAAACCCCATAAACATTCGATCCATGGGACTATAAGCCCGATCTCCTGGACATCTTGTGCAAGGGCATTGAGTTTGATGTCGTGCCACTCAAGACATGTATCATTAAGTCGGTATCTGGGTCTGTAATCCCATCGACATGTACCTGCTTCGGCCAATGCCAGAAATATATCTCTGTTCAAGTCAACCAGAACCAAGTCCTCGGGCTAAACTGAACCTTTCCCTCAAGCTAAACAAAACCACGCCCTCAGGGTAAATAGAATCGTGCCCTCAGGACTTTCCCTCAGGCGAATAAGTAACCATGCCCTCATGTCTTTCGCTCATGAGAAACGGTATCATTTCCCTCAGGCATAACAGAATCTCGCCCTCAGGCATAACATAAGTCAAGCCCTCATGTACAAAAGGTTACCCTCAGGCGAAATAGAACATCTCCCTCAGGATAAAACAGTCACACCCTCAGGATATAGTAAAACACCTCCCTCAAGAACAAGTAACCGAGACATTCCCAACATATAAACATATAGTTTACACACAATTCCTCTCAAGGCAAATGTAATGCATAATTAAACATGGAATACCCTCAGGTATCCTGGCCAAATGGCTAAACAGAGGAACGCACCCCTTGGGATGGTCATGGATGCAAGAAGTTATCCCAACATCATTTTATTATCATAGTCAATTACCTATTCAATTTTAGGTATTTAATATAGCCAAGAACTCAGCCACACGACACCCCAAATATGGGTTTGTAGCTCAAAAACTCACAAAATGCACAATAGTTGGAAAATAAACACCAAGCCACCTACTACTCTGGAACACAAGGCAAAGTAGGTATCCTAAAAAATAAGAAGACACCTCGTGTTAGGCTCAACAGCCACCAACTAGGAAGCTCCTCTGGTAACAACTACAACATCAACAACCCATGTCATATTTAAACAAACAAGTGCGGGTGGCCCAAACACCCAACCCAACAATACATCCCAAGCCCAAAGGAATCACTAGTTTGGCATGGGTTCCAGGTGACACCTAATCACCATCTCTACCCAAACCTGATGTAACAACTCAGGGTTGGTAAAAATACAGGTAACCCCTTCGGTCCCTCAAGTCAAACACTGAGGAGGCATCATACTCAGGATCCTCTAGATAACCAGAAAGATGGAATCGTACACGAGATCCGTAGCAAAGAGGAATCCTACATGGGATCCTCGAATGATGAACAAAGAGGAAACCCATAACAAAGTTCCTCTCAATGAAAACAAGAGAGAGTTCCTACAAGGAATCCTTAGTTCATCACACAAGCAAGGCATCCCTCAGGGGACCCTTAGAAGCCTACGGTCTCACGGCCTCTCAGGCCAGAAGGGCACGTATCACAAGGGAAATGTACTCTAAAGAAAAGGTTATGGGAGATAGCTCAAAGCTCATCTCCTATTAATGGTCTCAACTATGTTGGTCCGAACACCCAACCTAACAAACGTGCTAAGTCTCACCCTCAGGCGACGACTGGGCTCGATAAAAGGATGAAGAATCCCCTCCATTTAGATAAAACCCCCAAAACCCCAGTTATATGACCAATAAATGTCAAAATGATTCCACTATTGTGATCAAAATGGAAAACGCTCAGAATCGACTACTCACACACACAATTCTGACTTCCAGATCCCATGATATCCCACAAATTACTAAACTACAGTAGTACATGGCCAGAGTACATGGCCATAGTCCATTCGGCATGCCTGTGTAATAGTACACGACATGTAATTTACTGTACACGGAGTGTAATATTCAAAAAATGTCACTCCATGTTCATTTTTACACGAACACATGCTCATGTACCACTACACGGCGTGTACTCAAAGTACACGGCGTGTACATCAAAAAAGCAACTATTCTGTGTTCTACTTCACACGGCCAGCCACACGACCACCCACTACCCGGATTGTACTCAAAGTACACGGATTGTACTTAAGAAAACATTGTATTCCCTGAAAAGGAAGAACACACGGTGTGTTCCCCTAGAACACATGCCGTGTATACTGGGTTTTCAGACGGGAAATCCATAAAAACGCCCGATTCGATCGTTTTCGCCCACGAAAAAACAGATCGAGCCCCATGGGCATACAAGAAAGAAATATAAGGATTTAGAAAAATAAAAAAGTTTTTTACCTATGGCGAAAACATAAACATCCCTACCTTTGGGTGGAAACCGACGAATCCTCGGTTGATTTCATGGACCACTGATGTCGCACGCCGACTCAGCGCGTCGAGGGCATCGAATTGGTACCCTTCTTGGCTTCCAACTTTCCCACTTTCTCGATCAAAAAAATCTCCCATGGGACACAGATAAGAAGGTGAACAAATGGAGTGTGCGCATGGAGGATGAGGAAGGAAGAGATAGAAAAGAAATGAAAAGAATAAAATAAATGGAAGAAAAAGGAGCCCGGGCCGGCCCCGGTGCCCGACATGAGTTTATGCCTTCCCAAGGATAAACACCCCATTCCAGACTCAACGGCGTAGATAGAATCTCAATCCGAAACTCCTTTTAAATTTTATCACTAAATGTAATCGCAGGAATAAATTAATATTTAATTTAATAATATTAAATATTAAATATTCCGCCAAAATTCAAACAACTCAGAATTCCTCCAAACTCATGTCCTATGGTAAACACCCTATTCCGAGTCCAACAGAGTTGTTAGAAAAATTATCCGAGATCCGTTGTTATGATAAAATGACCATTTTACTCCTCATGAGCATCCAATAGCAAAATTTCAAATTTCTGCTCAAAACGACTATCCGGAAACCCACAGGTTCATACACATTTTTACATAAAAATTATTGTACATAGAAAAATCCATTATAAAAATATCATAAATAGAATGAATATAATATTATATGAAAACATATTTTTATAATGAAAAATATAGAAATAAAATTCACTTGGTTTAACCAGATATATAATTTAAATCCAAATCCCATTGTTTTCTTAAAATATAATTTCAATCCAAATATTATGGTTTAACCTAAAACTCTAAACATTATCATGTCTACAAAAATATTCATTTATTGAAAAAATAATCAATTATTTGATAAATAACACAGTTAATAAAAAAACATTATAAAATCGTAATGGGATAGTATGGAATTTAAATCATATGATGAATGAATGATATAATCCTATATATGATGACAATCATTCAATGAAGTTTATACCACTGATCTGACATAAGTAATCACAATATAATCCTTAAAACATAATCTATAATAACACAAGATCATTATATTTATGTTCTAGATTCAAATGAATAATTTAAAACTAAATTGAATATGCATTTGGATAGATCTACTAAATGACAAAGAAACACAAATGAAGAATGTGATATAATTTGGTTGACACAAGATATCATAGTGTGCAAATCATAAAATTTTATCTAATAGATCATTATATGAAAATCATTATTTCATTAAACATAGAGTCATCACATATCATATTATGTGGTTTAATGGTTGTTGTATATTGTTATTTAGGATTATAAATGTTAAAGCATGAGATTTAATCTAAAACACATGTTTATGATTCATCATTTTCATGATACGAATCATTGAATGTGGTATACTCCGCGGTTAACATGACCAAATGCATGGTCCTCTTGAATAGTCACCAAAAATCACCAATTGATAATGAACCACCTCTAGTTAATAGACCTGAATATATTATCCCATCACATAAACCGTGTAACCAAATTCTTTAACCATCCATTACTCATGCCAGCTCCAATAACTTGGTATCAAATCCGGATAAGAGAATATATACCTCTGACTCTTATAATTCGAACAAATTATGAATCTTTCACATAATAGGTATTTTCTCCAACATTTTTTTGCATAACCAAAAACAATTAAATCATGCTCATGGGTGGTATGATTATTCTCATATTGTCATAATTTCACTGAACTTTATGAAAATATTTTTTCTATTAGTTAAAAATGTTCCCATTTTGGTCATAGATTCAATATAATACCTGGAGGACCCATTACTACACGTTATAATGTTCAAAAATGGCATAGATTTGTTTCGTTTATTCAATATTTTCAATGAACCTTAGCAATTATAACCCCACTCAAAAACATGTAATTATTATTTATATTTTATCATCAAGGACACTAGTATTAAAATTTATAGAATATATAATTCAATATATCCTTCCAAATAGAGTAAACATTAAATCATAATTTCATATTGGGGACTCATAGAATACATATCTTCCTTGATTTTATTGGATCAAACTATCCTCATTTCTCATAAATCACATGTCCATTGAACATCACCTATAAATAAAAAATTATCTTACAAGGTGTTTTTTATTCAATATATGCTCCCATAAATATCAAATATTGTCTTCAGATTCATTCCAAGATCATCCAATTATATAGAAAAATTAATAATTTAATTCATAAACCACTAAGAAAATGAATAATGATATTTATGGAAGAAATGATTCCTTGAATTCATTAAATTAAATTTAAAATTTCAAACATCAAATGACATAACTAGTATTTCAATACACAAGTACCTTTTCCTGAACATAGACTTCAATGTTTACATATCATTCACCCTCATTTAGTGATATACTAACAAAAAAATATTCTTTGAAAAAAAAACTAGCTCATTTCAAATGACCCATAAAAATATTTTATATGATATATTGGTTATTTTTTCATTAACATTAGATGGTATAAAATATTTTAGTACTTGAATTATTATACCATACAATCAATTTTCTTATTAAATAGAACAAGTAATGTCAGATGTGAGAATATTTGTTGAATAAATCCATTTTATTATAAATCCTAATATATATATTATTCTCACATGGATCTTTCTATCCCATGTGATACCAAGTAATAGAGGTCAAAATAATCTTTGAAAAAAGATTTATTGCGAACCCACATCTCTCTTGTAGAATTATAAATATATATAATATAAATACCTCCAAAATATAATATACATCCTTCAACAAGTGAAATTCACAAATATATTGTTATGATAAAAAACCTAAATAAGTAAGATAATAAATACTTAAATTAATCAATAATGAAAAATTATGAATTATTGAGAAGGACATATTCACCTTAAATTGTGTGAATACTCTCATTATGTGAAGGACATATATCATTATATTTATACAATTAAAATAGGGGCTAAAACATCCCCATTAAACAAATTATCTTTATAACTTCTATTATATTTATCTCTAAAAAAAATAATTCCCAAAATATTTCCCTATTTCATATCATATTGGAATAAGATGGATATCTAAACCTTCTGCTTCAATTTTCTATTCTAGTATGTTAATCATTATAGAATAATAAATTTTATCATTATAATAAAATATTTAATCTACTGCTACTGTGGATACGAACAAATGATATGAAACCATATCAAACATCATTGTATCAATAATTAAGGCACCTCTCATAATTAAAATTTCTATGAAAATACCTATTACATATGATCTATAGAAAATATATATCATTTTCCATTTTAGGTATATCAATAAATATTATTAATAGTATTTGACCCATATTACACATCAACAACCTAATTTAGAATCTTTATATATATTTCTGAATGTTTCACAACATTAGAACCATTAATTATATATATTGAAGAGATGAAATTATATAAATTATATAGTAAACTATATTTCATAGACACAATTCATTTCTCAGAACTTTTAAAAAGATTCTAATACATGTATGATTGGTTTCTACATTTTTAGCATATAATAAAAATTTTCCCATGATAAAAACCCAATCTTGCATACATTTTGTCAAAACCTCTATATTTACCATCATCCTACATTATTTTATACCAAAATAAATTACTTCATATTTGAATATGTTGAGGAAGATAAATCAAACACTTTGAATGACTAATATTAGTCATAGCCATTACTACCTAATTTACAAGAAAAATATAATTTTATAAATTCAGCACCCTCAAAAAAATACTAGTTCAATGTGTTTGCAGAGATGTTCGCACATATTTAAATTATTATTTTTGATAAAATCTTTTAAAAAATATTCCAACTCCATTATGAGAGAGAATATAATCCTACTTTTTCATTTTCCCTTACTACCTCTAAAACAAACGATGAACGTTTTCAACCTCATGACGTTTTTATAGAGATATTTACAAGGATTTTAATTGGAATTCAGTTTAAATGGAATCCTTGTATAATTTTTCTAACATTTCATTCTCACACAACATAATATATAGTCTCTTAAGTATTTAATTACTGCACTCTACATTTGAATTTTCAGGGCATTGAAGAAACTAGATGATTTTTTAATCTTCTCAAATAAATTATTATCTAAATACACACCCCCATCTCCCATAAATTTTTGAGTATTATACGTTTTTACTTTTAATTATCATCTGCTTTCTAGGGATTCCCCACATCTAGCAGCTTCTAAAAGAATTTGATTTCATGAACCACATTTCTAATAATTTTAAGGATACTATAAATGACCCTAAATAACATCATACATTGATGATCACATTACAAATTCATATAGTCTAACTAATGAAAACATCTATACTTGATATAATATCGATAAAAAACATTGAATTTAAAGCCGTGAAAGACATTAAAAATATATTCCATATAACATATCATTAAACCTAAAATAGTATATCCCAATTCTTAATCCATGTCCATCTATTCTCCCTCTTCTAATTCTTTTATAAAATATTACAAGAAAAAAAAATAAATAATTTCAACCAAATTATTTTTAAATGAAATAAATTTTAATAAACTATTATAAATTCCCATTAAAAACATTTCATGTAATAAAACCATTAGAAAATATTTTATTCACATATATATTTACTTCATACATTCCTTCCAAGATGCAGGAATACAATTTTCATCACAACCCATCATTGTTAGCGAAATCTATAAAAAAAAATTAAAATGGAGCCTTTTGGTCACTAATTAATTTTTGAACTCCTAGGAAACACATATATTGCTATAGAGAGAATAACCACTCATTTAAATGATTAAATATTGAGTTATTACCATTTTTATCTTCATACATAACAAAATAAAATAAAAAACTAACATAATATTTCATTGATTTGATTTTGAGATGACCATGACTAGGGAAACTAGATTCCCATTTTGGGTCTGGTCCATCACATGGACTAAAGCATTTCCCCTGATTATTATTGGATAAAAACTATGGGTCAAGGATAATATATAATTTTATAATGAATTACCCTATTAAAAATAAACATTAATTTGAAATAAATAATGTATATGTATTTAAAATTAATAATAATAAAATTCTCTAATACAAAATCAATGTAAAGTGTCAAATAAAATAAAATAGATCTATTTACACAGACAAAATGAAAATATAATTGATTATTAAAATATGAGTTGATATTTCAAACTTCTCTTTCTAAAATTAATTGAAAAATACCTGCTACCATTTTCAAATCCTAGAAAACAAACTTTTATAAAATTAATTCAAACATTTGTTTGTAAAAAATTTGATAAAGGAAAAGAGGATAAAATCACATTGATCAGTTAATAAGGCTTTATAATAACTATTGTAGTGAATTAAATAAACTTACCTTAGAAAATAATCTCATAATGATCCTAAAACACTTGATATAATATAATAAATCACAAATCAATCCTTTAAACCCCCAAAAAAAATAATATAGAATCAATACCCTTCTATTGTTGACTAAAATAAATAATCATAATAAAAGGGACTAATGTGAAGAGATTGATCTACCCGTTTAATTATTATATAAATGGAAGAGAATGAAACATGTCAAAAATTAATGAGATCTTTTAGAATAAACCTCAAATATGGTGTTCGTCCAAATCATCCTTAATAAAAATCATCTCGTAGATATGAAATGTTCATAATTATTCATCTATGTAATGCATGGATTATTAAATATTGACTAAGATTATCTAAATTATATTATTTGATTCTCAACATGTTTTCAAAAAATTAAATATGAGATAAGAACCTTATTATAATGGGATCTTCTCTTTTTAACCCAGGACCATGCATCAATCAATGGATCCTCTATAGTTAATAATCCATTGTCTATAGTAACGATTTTGAATCTGTCATTACTATAAACTAATTAAGATCCCCACACTCTCTTATTATCTTACCAAACTCAATAGTGCATAGAACGATTCATCTCAACCATGTGATTCCCACTAAATAATAAAAAATCACAGTATTGAAAAAACCACTAGAAAAAAGAGGAAACATTCCCCTTAAAAAAGATTCGCAAAATTACTAGGTTCATCCATGATATCTATTAGAGAATGAATATGGTGTATAGATACGTGGGAAAAGTAGAAGAATATTTAAATATATAAAATGAATAGTTACCCTTTAGGAATACACCCGAATAATGATGATGAAAGCATAGATAAGAAGGGGTGAAATGCTGAGATGTCCAAAGAAACTCTATAAAAATTCTTAGGTGGTATGGAGGGGAAAATCGAGGTTCTAAAATTTTTAAAATGCTGTTTGAGTTATATTCTTTAGATTTTTATATTGTTTAAAAAACATTTAATGGCTATAGTGATGATACAAGAATAAAACCGCAATACTTTCATGGTAAGAATGAGAAACTCCACAAAATATGCATCAATCACACATTAGATACAAGAATCAAAATTAGAAGCTACACAGTTAGGTCACATAATTCAATAACCATTCACTAACAATTAATTGGTATATATACAAAAAAATTAACATGAAATTACATTTAAACCCAAGGAAATAACAATTTGAATAAATAATCATATAACAATTATGTTGTGTAATTATTGAAAACAAAATAAGTTTTTATTTTTTACAGATCAATAATTATAATATGATATTATAAAGTAGAAATTTTATTTTGAGTCACATTTTGTGTAGAGTTTGATAAATATTACTATATTTTTTTTAAATTAATTATGGTGGTTAATATCATAGAATTATATATGGATGGGGAAAAAATATGATTGTGATATTGGTTTCTCAAATGAAAAATTTGGGGATGTATTCAAAATTCATTCAATTAAAATGTCAACATGGGTATGAATTTTTATAAATAAATGTCTTTATCATTGATAATAATAGAAATGTTTTATTATGAAAATTATTGGGGTATTTCTAATTTTTTAGTTTATCAAATTTATTAAATTTATCAGTGAATAATATCATTAGTATTGTATATAATACTGAGAATGATAAATCTTTTGAGATATTTAAAATGGAAATTGATAATAATTTAAATTTTGAATGTTCATGTGTAAGGGATAAATATGAATGTATTAATAAATGGAATTGTGTAATTATTAATTGATTTAATGTTATATTTAATAATAAGGGTATGTGAGTGTTATCCCAGAGTGTTAATAGATTTATTAATGTGTTATTAGGTGTTTTGATGAAATTAACGTTTTTATCATATGACAATGTTATGTTTTAAAATATAATTCCAAAAAATATTTTTTAAAAAATATCTATAGAATACCCTTCAATTAATATATTATATAACCATAAATTGATTATAATTTTTTTTAAGCGCCATGAAAAAAATATATTGATTTATTATTTGAGATAAAAAATATGAGTATTTTCTATGGTTTTGGTAGTGTAGTTAGTACAATAATAGGAGGGTGTTCCATGGGATATGCTATATTGTGAGTTTGATAATAGAGGGCATTTTTTCATTATGATTTCTTAGGTAAAAAATGATTCCATAAATTTTAATATCTTTTTTTTGTAATATGCATACTAATTATCATATAGTAAATAGTTTATAAATTAGTTTTCTAAACTAATTTGGTTTTTGATTATTTTGATTTATTTTATAATATAAATAATAACATCAAATTATAGTATATATTTTAACTATACAGAAAATGACTATCGTTGAGAATGCAGATATTTTGTTATCATAGTGGAATCTTATTGATATATATTTAACATTTCTTGTGATTTCAATTATTGGGGGATTTTTATTTTATTTTATTTCATGATATTGTTTTTATTTACCTTGAGTAGATTTTAGACAGAGAATCAAGATATTGTGATGATATTAACTGAGTTTGGAGGTTTTAATGTATAACTATTTTCTCCATTATTTTTATTAACAGTTTTTTGTTTTCTAATTGTTGGTTTGATATTTATTAATTATTTTGTTTTATTATATAACATTATTGGTATAAATTTGAATTATTATAGATATTTATCAATTTTTTTCACTATTAGTTTTATATTTCATAGTTGTACATTAATTATGTATATTTTTTGTGGTAATATATTAAAGAAAAAATTAAATCATAGGTGAGAACCGTATACTCATGATGTTATTATAAATAATTTAATTGGTAGGGAGTTTACATGAGGCTATATTGAGTTTTGTTTCAATGGAACTGTAATATTGTGGTGTGACATTACATAATCGTTTTTACTTTTTTAATATAAACCATAGAAATATTTATCACAATATTATATACCTCTATGTCATCATTAGGAAAATCCTTGATCATCAAATGGATATATTTTTATTAAATTATTTTTCAAATATAGGATATAATCACTATATCATATTATTTCTTTGTACCAATATTTCATTTCCCCAAATATTGATTCCCTTTAAATCTTCATCATAGATAATGTATAATGATACTTTCCTCATAAATAATTATCCCTAAAGTTTACCTTTATCGTATATTAATGTAATGAGTAATAAAAATCCTTGACATACAAGATGCATCTCATTTGGTTCATGTTAATCTACTTTTTCAGGAACATATAATTTTTTTCTCTTATAATCATCATATATATCACATAACCTTACATACATATAATACCAATAAATATTTC
The DNA here is from genome assembly GCA_963277665.1 of Viscum album. NCBI lineage: Eukaryota > Viridiplantae > Streptophyta > Magnoliopsida > Santalales > Viscaceae > Viscum > Viscum album. The sequence goes on from OY728158.1 coordinate 781,429,283, forward strand.
ACATAAAATTTACGAATTCAAAATCATGGTTGTGTAATAGATAATTTTAGTCTAAATTCATTAATTGATGTGAATAATATGATATATCATTTAATTTTTTCTTAAGAAAACAACCCAACACTTCATGGAAGCATCCATGTATATCAAAAAACCATCCCTAATATAAGGTAATTTTAGTATAGCTATAGTGGGAGACCACTACATAATATCTGTAAATAATTTATTACATTCTTCTATAAAGAGAAACCTTACTCCATCGCTATTTAAATGAATTATTGATTTTATATTCGTGATAAATTTATCACATTTGATAAAAAAATCCATGAATAGTATAGATTCACCACATGAATGATGGTAATTTCCATTATATAATCACTTATATATTTGATGTACAATTCGATGTTCCATAACTGTTTATCATAAGACAAAAAATGAATACATTTTTTCACTAATTCACATATTCTATATTTAGAGGTTAATTTATTTTATCATAAGGTTCTACACACGATCCATAAATACACATCATATTATACATTTCACATCAAATATATGATATTGTAATCAATAAATACGTCAATGGATTTATTTAGTTAGTTTGTAAATTAAAATGTAAACAAATTTTAATACTATATTATTTTTTCAATAATCCATTTAAATTTGTGGGTGATATACTATAACTTTTTATTGAGTAACAATTGGTGAAGATTCACTTGCATTGAATAACTAGCTAGACAGGCCATGTGAGAAACATTAACTCATTTCATATGGATGTGGTGCTAATCGACATATTATATATGAGTTCTAAATTATAATGTATATTATTCTTTGTATTATTATTTTCTTTGATAAATCCAACTAGTAGGGAGATCTAGCTATCATGGTAATCAATTCATCCCTCAATTATAAAATATTATAGTTTTTAAAATCAATAAAGAAACATCCATTAGAAGAATGTATATGAATTTTTATGTGAAGGAAATTATAAATACCTAGTTTAGTACATTGGTATACTATAAATTGATTATATATCGATAAGAGACATTGGGATTGGATATCATTATTCTATGTCATTTCATGAGCTTTTGAGGTGTTTGGAGATTGTAAAAGTTGACTAAAGGAGATTCTATATATCGTTGATTGGAATCAAGAATTATACATTTTTAGGATAAATGAAAATTATGAGAAATGATAATGTATCATGTAATATGAAATTCAATAGTATTTTATAGTTGCACACAATATTATCCCATTTCATAAGATATAATATCATCATAAGAAATTGACTTTCCTAATAATGTAGATCTTCATAATTTTGGATAACAAAAAAATATAGAAGTTCGTTTCATAAAAAAACTGATCTTCATAAGGAAAATTTATTTTATATAAATTAAAACAAGCAAGATATATTATATGAAAAAAATAAATATAACAAAAGAATCATGGGTGAATCTTAGAAACAAATGATATTAGGTCAATGCTTCTGATAAATTCTTTTAAGATATCATTACATAAGATAGTAGATATGATACAAAAGAATATATTAATTGAAATATTAGGATTATTTTATGAGTGAATATATAGAAAATTCATAAATTATATTCTGTGGAAACTGAGTGTTAAGAAATGGAGATTCTAAAAAGGAAATCATTTGGAATGATTTTATATCAATTCATTAATGTTCATAGCATCAAAAAGTTATAAAAACAAAATTAAGTCTTGATATAATTAATTTATAGGTTTCTGATCAATGTGATCTTTATTTTTTAAATTCAAATGAGTATATATGAAATTAACTATTTTATATCAAAATGAAATATGACATCAGATGATAATGATACTAAAAATTAATGTTCTCAATATCAAAATATCAAATTGGACTCATTATCTATTAATTACAAAGATGATATTAAACCTAATTGGTATTATATAAAATATAAAAGAGATTTTGAGTAAATTGGATGATGATAAAATTATAGATTATGTTTTTATGGAATAAAAAATGTGGATATATTTCAGTTATTCTTCTACATATCTAAACATCATAAATGAATTTTTCCAAGATGAGAAGGAGTAAGAATACCTATGATGATAGTTTATGTTTACAAAAAAGAATATAGGGTCTATGTACAATTTATGGACTGCGTTGATGCCATAATGAAGATTTTTCATGCCATAAATCCATTATTATATATTCCATAAGTCCATATGAATATTTTTATTTGTGGTATGGAGGTTCTTGAACCAAGTACACTAATAAGTAACCAAACATAATTGTCCATATTTCATTATGTGAAACTCATTGTATAAAAAAGTGTTTCAACTAATTACAAAGACATATACAGTTGGTGGGGGACACCATGACCTTGGGAAAATTTGGAGCACAATCATACACCACAAAAAGGATCAACTGTGGAAGATTAATAATTAACCTATAGTAGAATAAAAATTCATCAGGAAAAAATATGAAAGAGGAAGTTGAATCATAATATATACCAAAAGGATTCATATGTCATGTTTTATACAAAAACAGAATATAAGAATATGTATATACATTAGGATGTAAAAAATAGAAATAGGTTAAAAACACACTAGTTTCAACACAATTGTACATTATATCATCTATTCCTGTAATACATCATATGAATACAATCAAGGATGAAAATTCAAATACATCCATTTTAACTACCTATATACACATGATCTATATAGGTACCAAATAGATACCCATATATCGAGTGACATATTCTCAGTAATACATATCCAATGATCTGTAGTAAAATCCCTCCACGAAAAAAAAAATAGTCTTCATGTAATGTATTGTTAGAAAATACTTTTAAATTGAACTTGTAATATCAAGATCCTAAAAAGAAATAGACTAACTCTACATAGTTCATTCCTATCCAAATGATCTCGAAACAAGTAGACAAATGTTTATATATATATATATATGGTACTTATATATTGTTACATTTATATCCATATATATAAATATTACTAATATCAAAGACCCAAGGTGTAACTCTGATGTCCAAGGGTTTTATTATGTATCTCATATAATGCCAAGGGATTCCATAACCATGTATCATATTTACCTAGGGACATCATGACAAATTTTCACATTTCCTTTGAGACTCCATTACATATTATCAAAACAATGTGGGACTCCCTGCCTATGTATCATTAATACATGGGTATTATTGACCATGTATCACTGGTCTATGGGTCACCTTCCAATGTTATCACAAGTATAAAGTATCCTTTCCCAAGTATCACAATAATGAGGGTCACCCTACTTGAAAATAAGATTTATAAAACCTCAGGTATTCTTTTTTATACTAAAATGGTTGAATTACAATTTTTTAGGATTTAATTTTATTAATTGGAATAAACATTAATTATAATGATGTCAGATATATATATCTTTTTGCCTCGTTTCCATTAAATTAAAAGGATCTATTTAATTAGTTGGAAATCAAAACAACATCAAGGTGGGGGTATAGATATAATAAAATTAATAATCCAAGTGATAATTTATGATCACATCTCTTGGTTTGTGACTATTATATAAAGTATGTCTTCTATATACAACTAAATTTAGTAGATAAATTATAACATGATTAATATTTTTGAATAATGAAATTGGATTATTTTAAGGTAATGTATAGAAGCAGTAATGTGCCACATTACAACACATTTCGTATATAGAATCAATGATATGAAAGTTTACTAGACCACCTAAATTAGGATAGAATATATACCATCATTATTTTTTTCTTTTGTTGAGATTACAAGTAGTAAATCATCAAAATATTCAAATTCCCAGAAAATTGATCAAATTATCTTGAACCCAATTAGCACCAAAGAGGGTGAGATAAACCAAGAAGAGAATGAATTGGATCATAGATATCATCGAATGGAATCCAATTAGATGAATGGTTGAATGGTAAAAGTAATATTAGATGAGAAGAACCAATTCAAATGTTTGGGTGGCTGCACTGTTGTCCAAACTATGCACCAACCATGTATAATAACATCCCCATGACACGCCTTGTATGGGCTTCGTACATGGTTTTCCTAACTCGGAACAACCTATAAAAAAACCATGAAACCCAATTTTGGTCACTCACACAACTATGCAGCCTAAGCTACATGGTTTTGAAATAAAATGTGGCCCTAGGCTACATATCATGGAATAACGAATGGTTTAGTCTCATAATCATCAGTAACCATTACCTAACCAACGAGCATTATATGTCTCTCAAAAATTTTATATACCATGCCTTTAAATGAACCTAAAACTCTATTGAATAGATCAGTATACCATTTTCACATTACTAGTTTAATACACGAGATTCATAATTGTTGGTTATGTATCTATACCTTATCAATATGTTAGGGAATTACAAGATCACATCCATAAAACAACACTTCCCGGAGTTTCTAATTCCTGGTTGGTAACCCATATTTTTTTGAAAACCACCTTCTAAGGAGAACATAGGATATCATATTGATAAAATATATTATCTTGTACATGGTTTTGATTCCATAGAATCTATACTATTGGGACTGAACTACATTGAAGAGCCTTCATTATCTCATCAATGAGACGTATCCGATTCTCCCCAATGGATGCATAAACCCTAGATCAATATCTTCAAGACATAATTAATGAGATGGGTAAGTCTAATATCATTGATGATGATTTACAAAAAAGACAACACACATGGTCTGATACCTCTATGATAGATCCAAATGATATTCTATCAGAAATTTTGTCACGAAGATCTCAAAAATCTCTATGTTACAAGGTGATATAGTTCCATATCTCTACATAAGCCCTTAACAAAATATTGATGATGCATGCAAAAATAACTGATGTCCCAACATGAACTATAGAGGTTGGTAGCCGTGATCAGTATAAGACATAAACCTGTACTGAGTTGTAGCCACTTATTTTAAATATGATACACATGTTCTGATGTCTCCATAACATGATGAGGTTCTCCAAGTGATCCTTCTGAATAGTTTAATGAAAACTGTTATTGCAGTAAAAAAATATTAGAGGTAGGAATTTTTTCCTAGAACCCTCATAATTATGAACATGTGTTCAGATTTTTTTCCTCTTACAAATGTATCCTATGTTTGTAAGGACTGTTAGACTTAAATAGGTATGTTATATTTAGAATAACTTGTGAATAGTTTTCCTTCTCCAAACCTTTATAAAATCGCGATGTAATATATCAATCCTTATCTAATATGATTGAACCTAAAATACCATGAAGTAAGAAAATATATTGAACTCATACCATCACATTATCTTCTATATAAAAGTTCTCTATCATATGTAAATATTGGTTTGCCATTTTCAAACTATATAAAATCACTCATACCACATAACAGACTCAAGAGTATATCAGAAAACCAATAAAAATTACATATTGAAATAATCACTTATATTTAACAGAATTTAAGGAGGCTTTAGAAGTAAAATATACCTCTAACAACCCAATCATTACATACATTAACATTACATCCCATTTTAATAATATTTAACTCATTATACAAATTGAAGCCCAATTACCATATTAGATTAGTTCTTTGTGAATAATGGAACGAATTCATCAAATTTGGTGAAATATCTTCAACATCTACCATAAATATCCACCCCTTTAGTATTCATATTTTAAACCCTTATTTATAACATGGGGGAAAGTAAACATAAGATATATGTGCTTAGATTCTCATTAATTTTTAAAAATTAGAATATAAATCAATACATGAACATAATAATGAAAAAACATGAACATAATTTTTGAAAAATATACCACGATCAATATATATCAAATTACTGGGTCATGAAATAAATATAGGTTGTTCAAAGGGAATTAATCATAATGAAACTTGAGCCATGCGAAAATATCACTATCATAAAACATTGAATTGTGGAAAAAACATTGGTATACAAAATAAATTACATATTATCTGTAACATCCCAGGTAAATAATGAATAAAAAAATTTCATATTTATTAATATCTGTGAATTAAATATTAATTTTACTTAAAATGGGTTGCTATGTTCGATTGCGTACTCGATACGCAACGATGAGTTTCTTTGAAAACTTACGTTGCACACTAGTAATATAATAATATTATTTTAAATGGTAGTCAACATGTAGCCGTTGTATTTGCGGTAATGGATAGAAATGACTAAAATATGATTATATATGTTTTTAAATGTTTTTACATTTATCAAATAAAAGATAAAGGCTTAAAATATGGAAAGAATTAAATTTTAGGCATTTATACCCAAATTTTCACTAAAGGTTCACTTATCCCCTTTGATGGAGAACCGTCATTAAATATAGTTTTGATCACTTTTATACATTCTATTGGACCAAATATAAATCTTTTTTAGAATCGGGACATCAAAATTTACTTTGAGTAAATTTTTGGTATTTTTCCGATAAAGTTCATTTTTTAATGAATAGTGTAAAATGTTTTATTTTAATTCAAAACCTCTTTTTAATCTAATTTATTAAGATGATTAGATAATCTTTTCAATTGGGTTTTAAGTGAAATTATAATATATTTTTACCATTTAATATAATAGTGGTCGTTGGAATTAATTTCACTTTGAAATCGGACTTAAACTAGTGTCAATCTATTGATACTTATTGTTTCATAAAAACACGCTATTTGTCCTGACAGCGGGAATTAGTTATTTTATTAACTAATGTGACTTATATTTTTTGAATTTTGTAAAATAGACTTCATTTTTGAATTCGGAATATCAAATATAGCTTACGGTGATTTTTTGGTATTTTTCAGAAAAACATCAATTTTTGATGAATAGTTAAACTACTAAGTGGTACTTATAAAAACTAATTTTTCGTTTAAATGAAATTTTACCACTTCTGTGTTTTGAATTTCAAAAATATGACATACATGGTTTCCATTATGATGTAAAATGTGGTTCAATGGGATTAAAATATTTTTTTGTTGAATAGTAACTTATTAAGATTTTAAGCGCGATTAGAGGTAATTAGTGTAGTTTAAGGTAAAAATAATGTTTTAATAATATGAGATGAGCTTGAAACATGTCCTACCCTCATTGGATGTGTCATGGCCGACCAAGAAAATCCATGAGTCAACTTGGGTACCCAATGGAGCCACTTTGGTTGGGAAAAGACATAAATAACTTTTTATTTAATGTTAAAGTAAAAATAACACAAACATGAGATGGTTTACTAAAACAATTTTTACATGGGGTTATACAAGTCATATTTTTGACTATAAATTTTCATTGCAAAGATAAAAATATTTCCAATATCATAGTATTTGTTTTATAATTTTTAGACATTAAATAAATTAAATTATTTATGACATCATGATGTTGCAGCGATTACCTCATTATTTAACGATTTAAATAAAATTGAAAATAATGTAAAATATAAGACCTACACATGTCCAAAACCTATTGGATGAGTTGTGTTCGAACCCTCATCACCTTATCCTAGAAATACATCAATGTGGGACCTTTAAAATCCGAAACTCTTTTGAAAATAAAGTAACATTTTGTAACATTACAAGAGTGCCCCTCCTCTTCTCTTATAAAAGGCCCCCCAACTCTACCACCTTACCCAAACTCCCAAAGCCATTGGCTCGTCCAACCTCTGCTCAATTTGTCTCTCCACTAACCCCTCTTTCTCCTTGAAGCCTCAAATTGGGCAGAAGTCTTCCCAAGGAAGCCTTTTAGCTCAAACCAAAGGGAGTTACCCGATTTTAAGGTAATGTCTTCACTTGAGTCCGTTTGTTTTATTTTGCTTCTCTAACCCCCTAAAATCTTTTTATTCATTTATTTTGTAACAAATACAGTATCATTAATATACTAGGATGTTGTTATAATATGGATTCGAGCTACACTTACACACATGTACATCTAATGGTTATATAACATACTATTTCCGTGGATGGCGAATTTCGGCCTCCCGAAACGATGATTGTTCAACATTCATTTAACACCTTCAAAGGTGGGCATTAAGATGACACTATATTTATATATGATATATAATATTTTTATTTTTTCCTTAATCTTCTGTATTTTTCATTTTGGGCATACCTTTATGGTTTCCATTATTGGTAAACGCGATATCTTTATTTAAGGAAGTGCGGACTACCGCCCCCTCAATGTTATTTGATTCGTTAGTGCCATATGTGGGACGTATAAAGGATGTATTTAAAGTTAATATATATGATGTTATACTGGAATTATAATATACCTCTATATCATTATTATTTCTTTCCATTAAAATGTGAGATAGAAATGAAAGTAGCATCCATGCGTACGTACGGCTTACCGTCTCCATGAATGGTGCATTTCATTTCTTATCCCCAAATGTAATGTACTATTAAAATTACATGTATATATTGGATATATATGATGAATTATACATCTAAATGATGAATATAATTTTTGAATTAAAATATACATACCTCTCATTTAGTTTTAATTCCATTAATATGACAAAGAAATCAAAGTAGCATTCATGCGTACGTACGGCCTACCGTCTCTATGAACGGTGCATTTCATTTCTTACCTCTAAATGATTATGTAAAATTAGGAATTCATGTATATGCTGGATATATATGATTTATATGAAATCAAAATCAGGAATTTCATTCTGGATATAAAGAACCATTGACCACACGAACAACATGTAATTGTAAGAAGTCCACTTTCAACTTAAGAACCAAATATCGACAAAACAAACATTATTAACTTAAATGATTACAAAATGTTTATAACATGATAATAAGTTATATAAAATTAATAGTGAACTTGAAGAATGATCTTATGCAAGTAGAAATTAACTCAAGTTTATTATTCAGGACGTTAAAGAACGATCGAGTCAAGTCGGACCCGAGGTAAAGGACTTCATCTCAATCACCTTTCACTGAGGCATATTTCGTTTTATACACAACTTTCTTTTATACGGTTTATAAAACTCTTTGAATTTTAATTTCATACAAAATGAATCTTTTTCTACGATGCCTTTTACAAAACGAAAAAGATGATTGTTTCTTTGAACGTACGTGGTGATAACGACCTTTTCCGCCGCCACGAGTATTATTTGGTCTTTGGCTTCCTGAACAAGCCGTAATGTTTTTTTAAATGAAATAAATACCATATACTCTTTTATGTATTTTGGTATTGAAAATGGTTTTTATAATGGATTTTTTATGTCAATATATTTGAGTGATATATTGTGATCAAAGTGTAGAAATGTTTTTTTCCTTTTTGTTTCCTTTATGTCTTATAATTTTATAATGGCACTTGGACATTTGACGGGTGGTTACGTGATGAACCATATGACGGGTGGTGCCGTGAATACCAGGATGGGTGGTTACGTTATAACCTATAAATCATTGGGTATGGAAGTCATCCGTGTGACTATTCCATTAAGTGATATGTGTGGAAGTTGACCGTATGGTTATTCCACTTAAGTATGTTTATGTCCCAAGATAGCTTTATATGTTTTGTGTTCTTTATATGGGTTTTATGTAATCCTTTGGTTAAAAAAGGTAAGTAATGATATTTTATTTAGTGAAGAGTTTTTACAAAATCATAAAGTTGAAGGTATTACTTTGATATACATGGTTTACTTGATGTTTGAAAAACTAACAGTTTTCATTATTTTTGTATCCCTTACTGAGCATTTTATGCTCATCCCATGTTTTTGAAATGTTTTTCACAGGACTTAATGTGGAATAGGGTCAAGGATGGGATCAAGGGAAAGTCATGCTACCTAAAACATGGAACTAGACATGTTTCTTTTTAAGATTTCTTATTTTATGGAAACTTAGTAGAAGTTTCTACTTTGTAATCTTTTAAGATGTAATAGTTATGTCCTAATTTTCCAAAAAACTAAACCTGAAAAGATCTTCAATGTGAATTAATCATTTAATTCAAAATTAAGTAAGGTTTAAGGCCGGGGCCTTATAGTTTATATCAGAGTTCGGTTTAGACAACTTTAGGAGTTACAAAAGTGTTAAATTATAAGTTAATTTATGGTATGATTGAAATGATAGAGCATTTAAAGATTACTATGTTGTTTCACCTAAGATATTTATGTGTTAAGAATGGTTTTTCATAGAGGAAACAGAACAAATTTTCTGGGAAGGCATACAGAGGGAAATGACCTTCCAAATCACCATACTAAGATGGTCAGAATCAGAATTGAGCAGTTTACTGCAGTGATGGCAAATTTGAATCAGGTGATAAATGATGGTTGTCTTTTTGATGATATTTTGGTATTATCTAAAAGTAAAGAGGAGCATGAAAGTCATTTAATGGTTATCTTGCAATACTTAAATAAAAGAAACTATATGGAAAGTTCATCAAGTTTGAGTTTTGGTTATAACAAATTTCTTTCCTTGGTCACATTGTTTCAAAAAATGGCATAACTGTTGATCCAGCTAAAACAAAAGTTGTTGATGAATGGCCAAGACCCACAAATTTAACCAAGATCCGTAGTTCCCATGGTTTGGAAGGTTAATACCGAAGGTTTGTTGAATAATTTTCACGGTTATCTAGTCCAATGACTAAGCTAACTCGGAAGGGTTTTATGTTTGTATGGACAAAAGAATGTGATGATTGTTTTTATGAGTTGAAAAGAAGATTGGTGAATGCTCCAGTTTTGGCACTTCCTTCCAGGAATGGTGAGTTTGTTATATACAGTGATGATTCGTTGAAGGGACTTGGCTATGTCCTTATGCATAATGATCATGTAATTGCTTATGCTTCACGTCAATTGAAAACTCACGAGGTAAATTACCCTACACATGATTTGGAATTAGCTGCTGTTGTTTTTGCTTTAAAAATTTGGAGGCATCATTTGTATGGAGTAAAGTGTGAAATATATACTGATCACAAAAGTTTAAGTATATATTCACTCAGAAAGAATTGAACATGAGATAGAGGAGATGTCTAAAATTAATCGAGGATTATGATTGTAAAATTCATTACCAGATGGGAAAGGCAAATAAAGTGGCTGATGCTTCGAGTCGAAAAACTATCAGTGACATCGTCCCTATCAGACAGAATCAAGCAAGCACAGAAGTAAGACAATGAGTTGCAGAAAAAGGTAGAGCTAGTTTAGAAGGGTAAGCTTCCTGAATTCAACATTGATAATGATTGTGTTTTGAGGTTTGGGAAGAGATTATGTGTGCCTTGTGATTCATAGTTTAAGAATGAGTTGTAATGTGAGGCTCATAGTTCCCCGTTTTCAGTTCATCATAGCAGTACTAATATGTAGAGGGATATGCAGGAGTATTACTCGAGGGGTGGAATGAAAAAAGATATTGCTGATGTTACTGTGAAGTGTCTGACTTGTCAGCAGGTTAAATAAGAGCGACAGTTACCGAAAGGGATGTTTCAGCCTTTACTAGTGCCAGAGTGGAAATGGGAGAATATATCCATGGACTTCGTTGTGAGATTACCTAGGACATCTCAAGTTAATAATGCAATATGGGTTATTGTTGATCGCTTGACTAAATCTGCTCATTTCCTTCCTATACGAGAAAATTTTTCCCTAGATCAACTTTCCCGTTTGTATCTTAAGGAGATAGTCAGGTTACATGGATTTCCTCTCTCCATTGTATCTAACCGTGATCCTAGGTTTACTTCTAACATTTGGAAAGGCCTTCAGAAGTCGTTGGGTACTGAATTAAATATTATTACATATTTTTATCCGCAATCAGATGGGCAGTCAGAACGAACAATTCAGACCTTGGAGGATATGCTACGAGCTTGTTCGATGGATTATCACGGAAGTTGGGACCAACATCTTTCCTTGGTTGAGTTTTCTTATAATAACAGTTTTCATTCCAGTATACAGATGGCACCATTTGAGGCATTATATGGGAAGTGGTGTCGAACTCCATCATTTTGGGATAAAGTGGGTGAAAGGAAGCTCATGAGACCAGAATTGCTAGAAGAGATGGCAGAAAAAGTTCAGTTGATTCAGAAACACATGAGAACAGCTCAAGGTAGGCAGAAGAGTTATGCGGATAACCGGAGGAAGGATCTATCTTTCGAGGTAAGTGATCATGTTTTTCTCAAGCTTTCTCCATGGAAAAGTGTGATGCAATTTTCTAAGAAAGGAAAGCTGAGTCCATGGTTCATTGTGCCATATGAAATTCTGGAGAGAGTTGGATAAGTTGCATACATAGTGGATTTACCACCGAGTTTATCTTAGGTACACAATGTTTTTCATGTTTCGATGATGAGAAAGTATATGCCAGATCCATCTCATGTTTTGAGTCCAGAGGTAGTTCAGCTGGAAGAGAACCTATCTTATGAAGAACAACCAGCCCAGATTCTTGACCGAAGAGAGAAAGTATTGCGAAATAAAGTAATTCACCAGGTAAAGGTTTTGTGGAAAAACCATATTGTTGAAGAGGCAACGTGGGAATCTGAAAATTCTATGAGGGATAAATACCCCCACTTATTTTGATAAGTGAATAAAATTGCGAGGACACAATTCTCAAAAGGGGGGAAGGATGTAACATCCCAGGTAAATAATGAATAAAACATTTTCATATTTATTAATATTTATGAATTAAATATTATTTTTACTTTAAAGAGGTTGCTATGTTCGATTGCGTACTCGATACGCAATGATGTGTTTTTTTGAAAACTTACGTTGCACACTAGTAATATAATAATATTGTTTTAAATGGTAGTTAATATGTAGCCGTTGTATTTTTGGGAATGGATATAAATAACTAAAATATGATTATATATGTTCTTTAAATGTTTTTACATTTATCCAATAAAAGATAAAGGCTTAAAATACGGAAAGAATTCAATTTTATGCATTTACACCCAAATTTTCACTAAAGGTTCACTTATCACCTTTTAATGGCGAACCGTCATTAAATATTGTTTTGATCACTCTTATACATTCTATTGGACCAAATATAACTCTTTTTTAGAATCGGGACATCAAAATTTACTTTGTGTAAATTTTTGGTATTTTTCCGATAAAGATCAATTTTTAATGAATAGTGTAAAATGTTGTATTTTAATTCAAAACCTATTTTTAATCTAATTTATTAAGATGATTAGATAATATTTTGAATAGGTTTTTAAGTGCAATTAGAATATATTTTTACCATTTAATCCAATAGTGGTCATTGGAATTAATTTCACTTTGAAATCGGACTTAAACTAGTGTCAATATTATGATACTTATTATTTCATAAAAACACGCTATTTATCATGACAGCGGGAATTAATTATTAAATTAATTAATGTGACTTATATGTTTTGAATTTTGTAAAATTGACTTCATTTTTAAATTCACAATATCAAATATATCTTAGGGATAATTTTTGGTATTTTTTTTTGAAAAACTTCAATTTTTGATGAATAGTAAAACCACTAAGTGGTACTTATAAAAACTTATTTTTCGTTTAAATGAAATTTTACTACTTCTGTGTTTTGAATTTCAAAAATCTGATATACATGGTTGTCATTAAGATGTAAAATGTGGTTTAATGGGATTAAAATAATTTTTTGGTGAATAGTAACTTATTATGTTTTTAATCGCGATTAGAGGTAATAAGTGTAGTTTAAGGTAAAAATAATGTTTTAATAATATGAGAGGAGATTGACACATTTCTACCCTCATTGGATGTTTCATGGCCGACCAAGACAATCCATGAGTCAACTTGGGGACCTCATGGAGCCACTTTGGTTGGGAAATGACATAAATAACACAAACATGAGATGTTTTACTAAAACAATTTTTACATGGGGTTATACGAGTCATATTTTTGACTATAAATAGTCATTGGAAATATAAAAATATTTCCTATATCATAGTATTTTTTCATAAATTTTAGACATTAAATAAATTAAATTATTTATGACATCATGATGATGCAGCGATGACCTCATTATTTAACGATTTAAATAAAATGGAATGATAATGTAAAATATAAGAACTACACATGTCCAAAACCTATTGTATGAGTGGATTTCGAACCCTCATCACCCTATCCTAGAAATACATCAATGTGGGACTTTTAAAATCCGAAAATATTTTGAAAATAAAGTAACATTTTGTAACATTACAAGAGTGCCCCTCCTCTCCTCTTATAAAAGGCCCCCACCTCTACCACCTTACCCACACTCCCAAAGCCTTTGGCTCGGCCAACCTCTGCCCAATTTGTCTCTCCACTTCCTTATATTACTCATTGAAGCCTCAATTTGGGCAGAAGTCTTCCCAAGGAAGCCTTTGAGCTCAAACCAATGGGAGTTACCCGATTTTAAGGTAATGTCTTCACTTGAGTCCGTTTGTTTTATTTTGCTTCTCCAACCCCCTGACTCTTATTATTCATTTCTTTTGTAAAAACTCCAGTATAATTAATATACTAGGATGTTGTTATAAGATGTATTCGATCTACACTTACAAACACCTACATCTAATGGTTAAATAACATACTGTTTCCGTGGATGGAAAATTTCGGCCTCCCGAAACGATGATTGTTCAACATTATTTTAACACCTTCAAAGGTGGCCATTAAGATGAAACTATATTTATATATGATATATAATATGTTTATGTTTTCCTTAAGCTTCTGTATTTTTCATTTTGGGCATACCTTTATGGTTTCCATTATGGGTAAACGCGATATCTTCATTTAAGGAAGTGCGGACTACCGCCCCATCAAAGTGATTTGATTCGTTAATGCCATATGTGGGACATATAAAGGATGGATTTAAAGTTATTATATATGATGTTATACTGGAATTATAATATACCTCTATATCATTATTATTTCATTCCATTAAATAATGAGATAGAAATGAAAATAACGTTCATGCGTACGTATGGCTTACCGTCTCCATGAATGGTGCATTTAATTTCTTATCACCAAATGTAATGTACTATTAAAAGTACATGTATATAATGGATATATATGAAAAAAGATACATCTAAATGATGAATATAATTCTGGAATTAAAATATACATACCTCTCATTTAGTTTTAATTCCATTAATATGACAACGAAATGAAAGTAGCCTTCATGCGTACGTACGGCTTACCGTCTCCATGAACGATGTATTTCATTTCTTACCTCTAAATGATTATGTAATATTATAAATACATGTATATTCTGGATATATATGATTTATATGAAATCCAAATCAGGAATTTCATTCTGGATATAACGAACATTTGACCACACGAACAACATGTAATTGTAAGAAGTCCACTTTCGACTTAAGAAACAAATATCGACAAAACAAACATTATTAACTTAAATGATTACATAATGTTTATAACATGATAATAAGTGATATAAAAGTAATAATGAACTTGAAGAAAGCTCTTAAGCATGTATAAATTAACTCAAGTTTATTATTCAGGACGTTAAAGAACGATCGAGTCAAGTCAGACCCGAGGTAAGGGACTTCGTCTCAATCTCCTTTCATTGAGGCATATTTCGTTTTATACACAACTTTATTTTATATGGTGTATAAACCACTTTGACTTTTAATTTCATACAAAAGAAATCTTTTTCTACGAAGATTTTTACAAAACGACAAAAAGTAAGGTTTCTTTTAACGCACGCGGTGACAACGACCTTTTCCGCTGCCGCGAGTATTATTTGGTCTTTGGCTTCCTGAACAAGCAGTAATGTTTTTTTTAAAATGAAATAAATACCATATAATCTTTTATGTATTTTGGTATTGAAAATTGTTTTTATAATGGATTTGTTATGTCAATATATTTGAGTGATATATTGTGATCAGTTTGTGTAAATGTTTTCTTTCCTTTATGTTTTCTTTATGACTTATGATTTTATAATGGTACTTGGACATTTGACGGGTGGTTATGTGATGAACCATATGATGGGTGGTGCCGTGAATAACAGGATGGGTGGTTACATTATAACCTCCAATGCATTGGGTATGGAAGTCGGTTGTATGGTTGTTACATTAAGTGATATGTGTGGAAGTCGACCGTATGGTTATTCCACTTAAGTATGTTTATGTCCCAAGTTACCTTTATATGTTATGTGTTCTTTATATGGGTTTTATGGTAATCCTTTGGTTACAAAAGGGTAAGTAATGATATTTTATTCAGTGAAGAGTTTTTACTACTTCATAAAGGTGAAGGTATTACATTGATATACATGGTTTACTTGATGTTTGAAAAACTAACATGTTTCATTATTTGTGTATCCCTTACTGAGCTTTTTATGCTCATCCCAATTTTTCGAAATGTTTTTCACAGGACTTATCGTGGAATAGGGTCAAGGATGGGATCAAGCTAAAGTCATGATACCTAAAACATGGAAGTAGACATGTTTCTTTTTAAGAGTTTTTATTTTATGTAAACTTAGTAGAAGTTTCTACATTGTAATATTTTGAGATGTAATAGTTATGTCCTAATTCTCTAAAACACTAAACCTGAAAATATCCTCAATGTGAATTATTCATTTAATTCAATATTAAGTAAGGTTTAAGGTCGAGGCCTTATATTATCCAAAGTTCATTTTTAAGAACATCATACATGAAAAATTCCATTACTGAACCAAGTTCAATCCTCATTTAATCCATGTATTGTTGAATTATTTTTAATTACCGATCCATCTATGTATTACAGAATTAACATCATATCTCGTCCCACCCATATATTACTAATTTGAGATCATTTAACATTCCATCGCTGTATATCTCATAAGCTATAAACCATTACCCAATTAATTGTAGGGATATATAGGTCCCACCAATATCATCATGAAAACCAATCATATGTGTTCTAAATGAACATAAATAATTCATAATATCCCATGGAATCAAATGGGATTCATAAAAATATTTCCTTCATAACATAATCACTGAAAAACAAATGGATTTCATAAATATCATTCCAACAAAAAAATAATAAAATAATAGGAATAATATGGGTAATATCATTCAAAAAACAACTCACCATTAAAACATATATAACATGAAATATTTTAATATTTTATTGATGATAATTTTGATGGACCCTTTATATTTATTCATGAATAAAATATCATTTATTCTAAAAAATGATTTCTTTTTTTAATTGGTCATCCAATATTAAATTGAATGAATCTATTTGAGAATAACATTTTGATATTATAATGTAATTATCTTAGAAATAGATAATTTGAAGTGAATAAAATTTCATTAATACCTTATAAGTTAAAAAAATATTCCTATTTTAATTTTTTTGGGAATTTAAAAATGTATCTCATTTGGAAAATTGAAGAATGGTAGCTTTAAAAATGTTTTATAAAAGTTAAAAAAGAAATTTAAATATACATAAGATGTTAGTAAGACTTTTTATGATTTTTTTACAAAACATGAACATGGATGATATATATTCCTCAAAAGAGACATAAAAGGAAATAGTTATAAATGTTAATGAGATTGTGAAAAAATACATATCACTTAATAATCAATAGAATTAAATTCCCCATAAAAGAAATAAACTTATAAAAAATAATAATTTTTGTGATAAAATTAATAAAATACATTCATTGGTAGAACATACACCACGTCTATGAAAAAAGTAGTTTATATGAATGTGTCTCACAAAAATAAAGATGTGAAAAAAATAATACCTTACCTTAGGTATAATACCCTTGGTATGTATCCAAACCCACTATATAATGTTATAAATAAGGTCATTAACTTATTTAAAACCCATATTTTTATTTATGTTATAATATATGATCATATTAACAACCATTTTACTAATATTCCATTATTAGGCTTCATTTGAGAGTTTACTGCTTCATTTTTTCATGCATGTTTTGTCAAATATGATTTCAATATTCTTCATAGGTTATAGTTATATTATTTACAGAATTATTTTAATGTAATATATATCATATTTATTCATTATTTAAATATATTTACTCATGATTAAATAATGAAAATGTAGAATTATTTGCATCACATCGTGTATATTCTAGGTCATGTGTACGAACATGTGAGGATATAATTAGTTAAATTTCGGAATGGTATGATCATGGATAGTCTATATTTTTAAAATATCAATAATTTTTTTATTATCATATATAGTTATTTTTTTCCATCATTAACCCTATCAATGAAATGTGGAAATAAAAAACAGATTACACAAGGATGTGAATATTGTAGGTCGTACGTACGCAGACATAGTGATTTAATTTTTTATAGCATATATATATGGCGAATATATTTGTTAAATAATAATAATAACATGTCATAATATAATAAATATATGAATTATTACTTTCTAACGTAAAAAATTAGTAAGATAAAGTTTTATATAAAATAATTTTGAAAGAATCGGTAGAGGAGACCACCTCCTTTTACATGATATTCCTCTAGATCTCCTTATAGTATTATTATAGTTGTAATTTGGGGGAAAACCATCTAGAATGTGAGGATTAAATACTATAAGGTAAATATTTATGGAATGGTCGAGTTTGAAGGCACAATGGGATGTTAAAAAGTAGGTGAGTGGGTTACCTGTTATAATTGAGCTGAGGGTCACTTTAGGAATCTCCAAAAAAATTAATTTATATAAATATAAAATGAATCCAACAAATACAAAAATTTAATATTTTCGAATTTTATATGAGATAATGATTTAATCTCAAATATATATATATATATATATATTAGACCATATGATGATTATTTTATATTTTTTATAATTTTATTATCAAATTTAAGTAATTTAATAAAACATTATTTTGATATACACACAATCCTGTTAATTTTGATACAATTCAATTATTTGATTTTAGAAAAATGAAGATAAAAAATTTAACATAGAAAAAATTATTTTTTCATATTTATAAGACGATAGGGTCATCTATAAAATTTGTTGAATATATTAATTATTTAAAATTATTTTTTAAAATTATTTTTTATAAAATTTATATAATATTTCTATCAATAAAATAATTTCTATAAAAGTTTTTTTTAATAATTTATTATACCTATTTGTTTAATAAAATTTAAAAATTAAATACTATGATGAAGATAAATAATCTATTCTTATGAATAAAACTTGTAGTTGAATATATATTCTTTAAAATTATATATAAAAATGTTATATTTATTAAAAGAATGTTGTAAAATATTTATTATCACATTAATTTAAATATTACAAGTGTCACAATATTTTCTATGTGGCTTAAAATGGTCAATAATGAGAGACTTTAAGGATTGTGGTCGATATACACTTGATTAATAATATTTTTTCTTGTGTTTTGGTCTTCTAATGGTCTATATCATTTTAATTTAAATAATTTTATTTATTTTTCAACAAGAAAATAATTTATTCATCAATAATGTATATATCATTTAGGTTATTAATTATTTCAAAAAAATTAACAAAAAATTAAAATGATAAATAAAAATATATCATATTTCATATGAGTGTTTATAGTCAAACATTTATTTTGTATGACCTTATATTATAAATGATATATTAATTAAAATTTCAGAAACACATATTTAACTTTTCTATAAATAAATTATATTTAATTTCATAATATAGTTCATGTTTATTCCAATGAATACAATTCATAACCCAAGATTATTTATTAGAAATAAATATAATCCAAATATATTATAACATGTTTTAGATTAATTTTATAAAAAAAATTTACCTTTGATTACCATATTTACCGTTTTACCGTAATAATAAGAAAAATTAGAATTTACTATTCATAATTCCCCATAATATATGAGTGATAGTTATATAATATAGACCCACTAATTAAAAATATAAAATCCATTTTTTTAAAATTTAAAAAATAGAATATGTAGTTGTTAATTTAAAATTAATGCCATTGTCATAAGGAAAAAATCCCTTTTTAAAGATAAATCATTGAAAACATAGTAACGTGTTTACATGTAATTCAATATAAAATTATCTCTAATGAACTATATTATATTAAATTACAAAAATATAATCTATTTATACTTTAAAACTATTAAAATATATAGTCTAGTAATATATTTTTTTTTGAAAAATATGTTCTCAATTAAAATTATTTATTTTTTTACTATTTATCAAAACATGAAATTTATATAGAAAATACGAAAAATTCCTGAATTTTTTTATACTATACATTCAAATAATCAGTTTATTTTTACAAATAAAATATACAAAATTATTAAAAACTATAGGAAAAATGGATTCAAAATCAAAAGGCGGCGAAATAACATTTTTTTAAAAATTACTTACTTTAATAGGAAAATTTTAAGTATTCTTATATCATGTGTAGAAAACTTATAATGTGATTTTAATATATTATATTGAATATATAAAATATATATTTCATTAATAAATTCATTCAAGGTTAATTTTATTATTTTATAAATTCACTTATTTGCATTCAGGGATTTTTTCAGAAATACAATTTCTTTTATTTAAAAAGGGTTATATTTTCATTCATAATTAAATGCTCAGTAATGAATACATCATATATAAATATGTAAATAATATTTTCATAACTCATTTTTTTTTCATAACATACATTAAAATTTATAGGCTTTGTGGTAACATAGTAATATTTAGTTTTTTTGTTAAACTCGGTCTCGCATGAAGGGAAATATATCAAAAGGAGTTGAAAATGTGAGTAATAAAACCCATTAACAGGGATTTGTATAAGTCAAGATAATTATGTGTTTCATGTTCATCATAATTGAATAGGTATATTGTACAACACAATAAATCAATGCACAATTTTTAAAAAATATCATCTCATAAAAACATAAAGGTGTTACATTTTCCCCCTGAAACTAAATATCTCCCTGAAATTTCAACATGGTTATAAAAGGATTAATACATGAATGTTTAATTTATAGAATACCATATCGTAAAAATAAATAATAAAACTCCCTTTTAAAAATTAATGTTTGAAATATAATGGTTACCCAATGTAATCAAAACATGGTTTCCACATAAGAGAACATAGATGGAGAATTGGGAATGGATGAAAAGATTGAATAATATAAGATATTAATAATGATCACTAATCATAAGAATGTGGGTGATCCAAAGAAAGTTAAAAAATTAAACAATGTACTTTGTAAACATGAAAGGGTTCATTGATATCATCAAAATGGTTATACCAGAACAACCTTATTACATCATGATATATTTTTTAATATTAAATAATTATCATGAGAATACATATGTAAAATATTTCAGCATAATCTCACCAGTTATCATTCCTTTAGTAATTTACACTTCATCACATAATACATCAAATGATGTTAAATTTTTAATTCTTTCAAAACTAAGAGATCATGAAATACATACATAAATTGATATGTCATTCGATATGTATTTACATAAAAAAGTATACCACAAGTTATCAAATATGAAAAAAATAATCCTAGTGTATGGTAATACATTAATCTGACAAACATCATTTTAATTTTATCTTAATACATTCTATAAAAGTATTACCTTACAATACATCCAAAATTTGAAAATTATAATCCTTAAAAATAAGTGCACTAAATAAGTAGAACATTTATCCCCATTAATCATAATGTTTCTTTTATTGGTCACATTCCATAAATATGAATTCTTTCATCATGTACTCTCTTCAGAAATGGTAATAACTTGAATTATTGTAAATCCTTAATCAAAACATGCATGATTCTTAATTAAAATGTTTATTGGATATGTTTATTAAGTCTAAAAAGATACACATTTCTTCTATGATAGAATGACTCACATGTAAACAAATCCTTAAGTAGTATCATCCAATTAATCATATCAAAGATATATTTATACAAGATAAATATAAAATTGTCTACAGATTCATTAAATTAAGGGATTTTATCCCTTGATCAAATTATAATTTTTCCATTAAATAACTTTTACAAGTCTTCTTCACTATTCATGGTAGCTTTTTCAATCATAATAAAAATATTATTAGGAAAATACTTACACATATTTATTGATTTCTAAAACATATAAACATAAATAACTTAAATTTATTCTTAACCCATTACTAAGGCATCGTTACATTATTCATTACAATAAAAGGATATATGAATTATGTATTATGGTTCCTCAACCATAATTTTTTCAGGCTTCTTATGTTTAATGTAAAAAACATGGTTATATCATCCCAATACTTTCACATATTGTTTGAAAACACTTTATCCTCAGTTGTATAACCAATAATAATTTCACCTCGGTCATTATCATAATAATATTTAATCATCGAAAATATAATTCCCATTATTTCAACATCTGAAACATTAAATGTTAACTATGTTTTTTCGAACACTGGATATTGACTAAGACTATAATATAATGTGTCATAAATACTTATCATATATTAAAAGAACATAATTAAGGAAAATAAATTATAATAATTCAATCTATGATATCTTATGATTAATCCTAATATATTCATCATCATTAAAAATAGTATAGGATTTTATCCTGTAATTAGGCTTATACTTCATACATCTCCAGACATATCATTAAATATATATCTTTGAATATGAATAATTTTTGACATCATAATTTAAAAATTATAACCAAACCTTCTCTCTGATACCAACTTTAACGTCTTGATTTTTCATACATTAACATTACAACATAGTTATTATATAATGTAATAAATTACATAAAGGGAAACCCAAAGACCTTATTAGTTTAGTGCCTTGGAAATAATATCCCACATTATACAAATTTTGTGAAAAACAATTCAACATATCCCATAAAAATCATCCCCATTAGTTTTCCTTGTTTAAACATTTCTTCATAAACTATAGAAAAAACATATCAAAATGGTGAGCTCAGATGTTCAATAAGGTTAAATAATGAAAATATCAAACAAAAACATAAAAAATGTAAAAATATTATCATAACATATGAATATCATATCACTTATAACATATATCAAAATAATTATTCATGAAATAAATATTGGCATCTTAGTAGGAATAAATCATAATGAATCATATGCTAAAAGAAATTTTCATTGGAATAAAACATGAAATTGGTGGAAAGACATAATCACAGAAAATAATTTCCAAGTCCATCATAGTAGAAAAATGAATTCACTGAACCATGGTCACACATCATTCAGGATCTGTATTACTATACCAGGTTTACATACCAATCAGGCCAGGTATGGAAAAACATATATCATTTCACATTCCATCCCTTTATTTCTGAACTGAGATGATTTTTCATATTAGTTTTTCTATTCAATGATACATAAATAATTACCCAATTAATTATAGAGAGATATAGGTATCACCCATACCATAATGAAACCCCAATATATGGGTTCCAAAATAATATAAATCATTTATCATAGCACATGTAATCAAATGGGAATCATAAACATCATTCCATCATAACACTTTTAATGAAAAATAAATAGATTTCATAAATACCATTCGATAATAAGCATAATCAAATAATTGAAAAAATAGGGATAATATCCTTGGACAAAATAACCCCATTAAATCCTATATAGCCTCAAAGAATGTAATATATTATATAAGATAATTTTTATAGAACAATTTAAAATAATTCATTAGGAATATATCCTTTCTTATTCAAGAATGTTATTAATTCTTGAATGTACATGAAATTATAATAGAAAAAAAATTATTTGAAAATAGACATGTAATATTGATACTGAATATTCATGGAAATAAAGGATTAAGAAAGTGTAAAATTTATTTAATGTCATATAGTTAAAAGAAAACATTATTATCAATCTTTTTTCGGAAAAGAAAAAAAGTACCTCATTAGGAAAATGGATGAAATAATACTTTAAAACCATGTAATGAAAGGGAAAATTAATTTAAATATTCATAGGATTTTTGGGAAAATTTTTATGAAATATTTTATAGAATCCATGGGTTTTGAAGATAAATATTCCTCAATAGAGACATTGAAGGAAACACTTCTAAATATTAAAGTGATTTTGAAATAAATACTGATCAATTTATAAAAAATATAATTTTATGACCCCTGAAAGGAGAAATAATATGAAAATTAAATAATCTTCTTGCTAAGACACGTAAAATAAAGTCATGGGTAGTATATACACTATGTATAAGAAACATGTCGTGTATATGGCATGTCTCTCACAAAAATATTGGTGACGAAAAAAATCCCTTAAAACATGTCTAATTCCATTGGTATGTATCATAAACACCTTTATAATGGTTTAAATAATTTCATTATCATATTAGAGAATCATATTTATATTTTTGATATCATATATTATCATATTGATCCATGTTTAATGAATTTTCATTATTATACTTCTTTCGAATGTTAACAGCTTCAATTTATTTTTCATTTTTTGTTATATAACATGTGTTTATTATTAATATATTACTATTATATCATTTGAATAATTATATTAGTTTAATTTATATCATATATATTCATTATATATATTTATATAATCATGTTTTACTGAATATATTTTGTAATGAATCATATCACATCGTAGAGACAACAGGTCACACATATGCAAGAACGATGATAACAGTCTCTTTTCTATGGAACTGTATGGAAGATGATGGTATATATTATTCAAGATTCAATATCATGTTATTATAATATATATTTATATTATCATTAATGAAACCAATCAAAGTAAGGAGTTGATGAAAAATAGTTTACACCATGATTTGGAGACTGTAGGTCATACGTACACACATGTGGTGATTTAATTTTTTGTTGCATAGAAAGAATGTGTAATTTAGGTCATAAATCATAATAATATAATATTAGAATATAATTTATATTATAGTTATTACTTTTGAAAGAATACAACTCAGGTAGAGTAAGTGGAAGAGAAAATAATTTACAATGAATGGTTAGAACATATTATCTCTTCTTCAACAAACTCCTTCTAGATCGCCTCTTTTAAGAACCATATTTAGTATTTTGAGAAGAAAAAAACCTATAGAATATGATTAGGGATGTTGATAAGGGAAATGGGTAGGGGATGGAAGAGTTTTAAGGCTCAATGTGAACAAAATAAGTGAGGGAGGAGGTTCAATTTTATAATTGAGGTGAGGGGGTCTTTCAGAATCTCCAAAAATATAAATTCATAATAAAATGTAACCACTAATAGAAACATCAAAATTTTGATATTTATAAATATTATATTATATCTGGTATTATTCTAATCAACTAATAAATTTTACAGAAGTTTTTAGATCAATTTAAACCTTATTATTTTAAATAACTGTTAAAAATACGGTACTTTTTATGTATTGGATGTCAATTTGACCTTAAATGAACTATTTAGGTCATTTTAGACCAAATACTAAATATATTATATTTTAAAAAATATATTATAATTTTTAAATACTTTAATAAAACAATAAATTGGTAAAAAAATAAACAGTGTCAATTTTAACACTACTCAATTCAATGACTTTTAAAAAATAAAGACAACATGTAAAATTAAAATAAGATATTTTTTATAGATCAAAGTGTCTAGGTTCATCTAGAATTTTTTTGGATATATTAATTATTCAATATTATAATAATTCCAATATTTTTAATAAAATATATTTTATATTTTCATTAATTAAATAACTAATATATCAGTTTTTAGTAATTGTTTAGTATATAGGTTTCATGGATAAATATATAAAATAAAATAATATTATAAAGAGAAATATTATAGATTTTAGAATAATAATAA
The DNA here is from genome assembly GCA_963277665.1 of Viscum album. Lineage (NCBI taxonomy): Eukaryota > Viridiplantae > Streptophyta > Magnoliopsida > Santalales > Viscaceae > Viscum > Viscum album. Next base: position 781,455,057 of record OY728158.1, read on the forward strand.
TAGTTGAATATATATTCAGAGAAAACCTACATTAAAAATATTATACTTATTAAACCATGAATGTGAAAACTGAAACATCACTTTAAATAAAATATTATTATTTTCATAATCATTTACATTTACTCCAAATGGTCAAAAATTAAAACTTTTTATGCTTATGGTCCTCATATAATCAACCATTAAAAGTTTGTCTTCTTTTTTGGACATTAAATGGTTATTATAATTTTATTTAAAATTATTTTATTTATTTTTCATCAATTAAATAATATCTATGTCATCATTATTTAATCGTATATGGTAATAATTTATATCATAAAATTGAAAATAAATTTCCATGATAAAGAGAAAATATTTTGGTTTCAAAAAAAATTTTATAGTAAAACTTATATTCTGTATAACCATACAATAAATATGATATTTTTATTAAATTTGGTGGAATTCATATTTAACATTTCTTTAAATAAAATATATTAAATGTTATATTCTCACCCACTTGACTTCTAAAGGTATTTATTTCTATCCAATGATTATTTATTTCAACAAAAAAGCATCCCATGTTATTAAGAGAATTTGTTGGGTAATTTTATAATATTAGGTTTACCTTTAATTACTCGATTTAGATTTTTTGAATATTATTAAAAATTTATTTACGTTTCTATTCATAATGCTCAAAAAAAGAAAATATTTATATATGTTGAGCCCACTAATTCAATAATGTTAATCAATTATTTAAAATACAAAATAAGGAATAGGTAGTTATAAAATATTATAACTTGAAAAAGATTGAAAGGTTTTTACATCTAAATTCAATGTAAAATTAATTTCAATGACATAAATTATATTTACTTGTAAAAATATATTCTATTTATACTTTAAAACAATTCAAATATATACTTTAACACTATAAATGAATTTGGAGATAATTTAGTTTTCAATTAAAAAGCATTGTTGATTTATTATTCATAAAAATGTTAAACTTATCAAAAAAATTCAAAAAATTCATCCAAAGTAAATTTTGATAATCGATATTCAAATGAATATTTTTCTTTGTAAATTGAATATAATATTTTATAACTATTTTTAAAATTGGTGATCTTTCAAAACGTTACAAAACATCATTTCTTGAAAAATACATCATTTTTCCAGAAAATTAACATAGTTCATATATCATATCTAGAAAACATATAAGATGATTTTCAACATTTTTTTAATAGTATATATAAATATATTTATTTATTTAATAAAATACATCAAGATTAATTTTTTTATTTTATAAAGTCTCTTCTTTTAATTTATATAGTTTCTCAGAAAAACAATAAATATTATTTGAAAAGTGTTTTTGATTCATTTATAATAAATTTCACCCTAGGGAATTAATAATAAATAAATTTTTAAGAATACTTTCATTATTTAATTAATAATATTCATAACTTCCATTATAATAGATATTTTATAATTTAACATAATAATATTTAGTTTTTTCATTAAACTCATTGTTGAATGAATTGAAATATATCAAAGGGACTCGAAATTGTGTAGAACACAATCCATTCATGGTGTTTCATACATCTCAAGCTAAGAATGAGTTTTCTCTATTTGAAGATTATCTATGTGTTTCAAGAAACACAAGACATCAATTAAAATTTAAAAAATTATATCTCATTAAAATATTGCGACGTTACAATGACACTAGGGTACAACCATCACTAGATGATCGGTGGAGAACCATTTGATAAAACATATAAACAAAATATTTATGCTCGGAAAACAATTCCAATGATGTATTTCAAGGTATATATAGGTTATTGTTGATTCAAATTGATGAATCAATGCATGATATTCCTACATCAATTTTTCTAATATGTTTGTAGTAACACAAACACATTTGTGAATGTGTATGTTCTCATCCCCTTCAATTACCCAAAATGGAAATGTGTCCTCTTTTAAAAGACTATCGCTTATGATATTCTCAAACGATATAAAAGATTTTATATCCTTACCCATCATAATAGGGAGTATTTCTAGTTTAAGTATGATGATACGGGTTTCCCATCACATTCATGAACCTCTATTGGAATTTTTGAAAATAGGGCCAGCAATTGAAAATAATAACTGGCCTCCTGGATAACCAATTTTTTAGTCATTTAGCTCAAAAAAACACCTAAAGTGTTTAAATTTTCAGGTTAATAATCAATATCATTGTCATAATATCGGAGGTACTCATCCCACCCATGATATATGTGAGTAATTTCACGCTATGTGAAACAATATTTTGGAATTTTGGGGTCTGTGTAAGTGATAAACCAATCCCCCAATAGATAAGCATTCAACAATGTATGCCATGAAAACAACATTCTAATTTTATGTATTGAATAGGGTAATTCCACTCATTAGGTAAGAGTTTTTTTGGAACCATATGATACTCCTTAATCATCTTACATCTGAACAACTCCTAGACTTATTCTTGGTTGCATTGCAATAATATATATTTATTTTTCCCTACTCTGATAAAATCATGATAATTGTTGAATTAAATCAATCCTTCAACTCCAAAAATGATTATTTTTGTTATTCATACCATTATATACTCAGAAACATCATAGTTAAACTCATGAGAGGTGAATATATGAATGAGAATTATTGAGTTAACCACATATAATTTCATGATAGTCCCACAAAACCTTTTATGATGACGATATTCTACTGCTACCTATAATAATCTATAACTATGACCATTTTAGTGAATGAATTCAATTTCCTCTGATATGTTTGGACCCCATATGTGAACCCTATTGATGAAAAGTGTAATTTGGTGACCTTGGGAAAAAATATTAATTCTCTTTGAGTACTCATCATGGTATCATTATATTTGACATGTTCATTCCAGGTATGAGAATACACCATGATATTTTCCAAGAAGAAGACCCCAAAACAATCCATATATAGGTTCATAACATGGTTCATTATGTCCATGAAGGTTTCGATCATGGTTTTGAAACTGAATTAAATGACCAAATACTCTAACGGCTCATATCTACTCCAAAATATTTTACATGTTGTGCCTAATGACCTACCAAAAACATGAAGGTATAATGAACTCGAATAAAAATTGGAGAAAAATTTACTACATAGATATTGTTAAATTTTTAATCAATAAATGTTAGTGGATATATGTTCTTAGCTGTTAGCATGTTCAACCATTGATAATCCACACTAAGCCTAAGGGTTCTATCAAACTTCTTATTTAATAGGATAGGTGAACCTCCTTGAATGGAACTAGGTTATATGAAACCCTTGTCTTCTAAATTTTTAAACAGCTTCTTGAGTTTATGAAGCTATATAGTTTTAGTCCCATATAGAGGAATATAGAGGAGTTCTACTCCATGAATAATCTCAATAGTAAATTACACTTATCTCACTGGAGATAACCAAGAACATTCATCATGATATTGGTCCTTGTACCAATATGATATTTTTGGGTATTCATTATGTTAAATTACTTGATCACAAACAAAGAGACTATCTATCACTTCACTAACTCCATCCAGCACACAATTCATGTGTCTAACTCAACTCTCTTAGGTGTCTCATTCACCCTTATGAATGTTGTAACTTACATCGATTGATGTAAATTTTACCCTATAATGATGGAAATCAATGTGATCATGATATGTAACAAACCCGTCCATTTTCATTAATATATTTAAAACATTTATCAATGGAGAAAGTGGTAAGAAAGGAAACATCACCCACCAATCTTAATGGAAATCATGGAACTGGAGAGAAATCTCTGCTCGAATCCCCTATGGGTGTGCTATGAGTCATTATGCCATACATGTATTCTGTCCCTAGGCCTAGAATTTTTATAATATACATGGGCATAAAATTGTGTGAACTATATATATCAAATATGGAAAATACTAAAGGGGTGATTTAGAATATTACCTAAAATATAGAATAGCCCCATACTCTGTTATTGTAGTGTGGGAAGCATTTCGTGGATATTCCAGATCCATGCGACTGAGGTACAACATGGATAAACTAAGTAGGTCATCTCTTCTACTGGTAGAGGTATAGATCCCATCTGCATCATCCATAACCTCATCATAGGGGTAAATAGCTGGTTGTACCAATTCTACCTTTATGGAGAGGTTTTACTAATATCGACTATGGGTCTATATTGGATCCTATCAAACTATGAGTATACATGTATTTAAAACAATAACAATGAATATTTCTCATCCATGTCCATCCTCAATATTTGACAATATATATGGGAAACCTTGGATTCTTATGACTATATTTTCACCCAGCCGTTACACTATATATCAATTAGTAGTTTTCATTAGGATGAAACTACCCCAGCTTGTAGGCATGAAAACACACATCATGACATTGAATGAAATGATTATCTATCTCTCCAAGGAACCAATTTTACTCTCTCTGACAACCTCCCTTAGGTTATTCTAATGTTTGAGGTACTGAATTAGTATATTAGAAATAATGGTGAACTGACTTATATTATACTATGATCAGATAGAGTATCCTATCCCATTATTGAGAATTCTTTTTTTTTCGTACATTTATCTCCAGTAAGAGTTGGTGTGAAGCACTAATGCAGATTGAAACAATCCAAATATTCCATCACAAATACAACACCCTATAACAGATGCCTAAATTCCATTTAAAGGTAATCTCTCAATTTTTAGGGAATAATGTAATCTATGAAAGCGTTTGGAATTAATATCATATCATACCCAAAATATGACTATCCACGGAAACCATATCCCACTATTTCCTAGTGGAAACATGAATTTTATAAGATCAAATATTGACCCTCTATTCCATTGTAATCCTAAAATTATTTTAGACGGATAATGTGGATTCTATTGATGACTCAACTAAATGGGGATAATTATCCCCTAATATGGTTGGTCTATACTCTTTTTGGAATTCTCATGCTAAACCATCCATATTAGTGGTAGGTCATGGACTTCCATTTATAGACTACATAACATATATAAGAAAATTTCCTCACTAATAATATTTTCCAAGATTATGAAAAACAGGAGGTTTCTCATGTGGAACTATTGGAGGAAATTAGGGTCTCTTAGGTCCCACGACCTCTGGATAATTTTTTTTGAGCCTTCCCGATCCACGACACATGGCTGTCATTCCAAAATATATCTTCAATTTAAAATCAAAATACTCATATAGTATTTAAAATTATTCCAATTCAAGATAATAGGAACAGACATGTACAAAACCTTTCAATAAATCACTCATCCATATTTTCTTGCTCCCATGGCCAGACCTTTGTGCAATAAAATTCACAATGGATCATAAGAGAAAATTTTAACTACCCCCTATAAAGGTCAAGTAAGGGCCAAAGTATAATATAACACAAGAGAAATTCTAGTATATAGAGATTCAATTGAAAATGGTACCTCAAGAAACTATGAATCAACCCATGCATATAGTATCAGGGAGTAACATGCCAATAATATGGTTTCATATAATGAATTACCATTATCAGTTTATAGATTAAATTTCTTCATATATTTACATTTTCATTCATAAAATAATGATAATTTAACCATTCAGCCTGTGTTACCAGAGGTTCCTGGTTGACACATGGAAATATGTTCTGATTAAGTTGTGATCATCAATATTTATATGATAAAACAATTTAGATTTATGAATAACCTTCCATTAATCAAAATATTTTCCCCTGATAAGATGTGGTAGCACATTATTTATGTAAAAGTCAATAAAGACACCAAAATGACATTAAATATGGGAAATTAAAACAAAAATATAGTTATATAATAGATAATAATGCATGATATCTGAATCATTATGTTCTTATAATGATGCAAGAGATACTGAACCCATGCATCATTTAGAATGGTAAAAAATACACCATAATAATAACAAAAATAACCTCAAAATTCATGTGAGTCACCCAACGTTGAAATCTTTTCAACTGTAATTAGAACAAACCAAACCTGAAAAATCATATCACAAGTAATATGGATATCCCCAGTATGTGAGATAGCTAATCCAAGTAACATGATCCAACATAAATTTTGGATCATTCATAATCTGTTGTCTAGTACCTAAATGGTAAGACAAGATGGAAAGGATTCCCTCTAATACCACAGTGTAGCATCCCCAACATGGGGTTCCCGTAAGTGAAAAAATCTAAATGGCCACTTGGCCTCAAGTAAATCTCATCATGTGATAGAGGTTACTAAAAACAAGTAAAGTCATATGAATTATATGGATAGAATATTCCCATGTCAAATTGGATCACACTTGTACCCACATAAAATGATCAAAATAGGAATAGTAGTAATTAACTTTTCATGGAATAATTAATATCTCATATACAATTAGATGGAAGAAGATAAATCATATCATAAACCAAAATCATACTCATGACTAATGATATGAAAATGGGGAACCGGAGATAATGAAAAAATATAATGCACTACAAAAATAAAAATTTGATTAAAATTCTACACTATAACAGAATTCTTATGCTCAGCCTTCCACTCCTACACACCATCCCCTATAGATAACCAAGAATCCACAACTAGATGATTAAATTTGTCCCTAAATATATCCATTACTTATGTTAATGTCCCAAACATAAGGTAAAATAGTTCTTGTGGAATACCCAATAGGATTTACCCAATGGTATCTAGTAAAATATCGCATAATAATATAGAATGAGTAGGGTGCATGTGTAATAATGTGATAAAAAGTTTTCGAATGTAAAGGGGTCAACTCTGGTTTATAAAGTAGACAAAGCTAAAATTATATGATTTGGTCTTATAAAAAATTCCTTCAAACATGTACTCATATGTATATATATATAGTCAAGATATATAGAAATGTTAATATCCATAAATATGAGGATACAACTACAATATATGATCTAATGAAAAACATAGGCTTCCATGATTACGATTGTGCATATCATATAATTTCACAGGTCACAATGACCGTGTATCAAATTAATATAGGTATTCCATTTAAAATTATCAAATTTCATTTGGAATGATTTTCTAGTTATTCCCATGTTTTTGGGTCACCTTTCCCTTATATCAATTGTGTCTGGGTCTCCATTCCCATGTATCACAAGTAGAAGAGACTCCCTTCACAAAAATACTATTTAAAAAGGTTGGTGATGATTTATGCTAACACAATGGTTGAATTTACATTTTTTTGTCATTTTATATTATAGAAGGGGTGTAAAAATTAATCATATGGATGTAACATGGATTGTTCATTCATATTTTTTCCATTTTATTACCATGATACATTTAATTTGGTTGAATGAAACACCACATATATAGTGGTGTGTGGATATAAACAATTAATAACCCATTGAGAAATTTATGAGGGAACCTAAATATGAATCATAAGATTACATAGGTCACCCAACAACTATAACTAAATGTATAATGAAAATTATACCTTAATTTGAAATTTATAAAAATGTGATATATTACTTTTAAATATTTATCTGGAATTTAGAGAACACTGATTGGTTTTTCATGTTATAAAATGGCACAGATTTTGGGTAAGGGACTCAATTTCCTACCAATAGATGGTTGGTGACCCCTCAACTATTGTTTTCATTTTATTCAAGCTAAAATTGAAGAAATATAAAAAATAGAAAATTTTCCAAAAAATAGGGAATATTATCATACACAAAAAAAGATCCAATGACGGAAAAATAAACATAAAATGGAAGGTAGGGAATTTAATATCTTATTGAAATGAATACAATGAGATGAATGGATAGTCGATCAATTTTTGAATGGTGGATAATTATAAATTCTTTTAATAGGAATTAGAGGAGTAATTAACAAGAAGATTATCTTTGTGTTAGATATGGGAATTAAAATTGTGGAAATTTGATTTAAATAAGTATGGGTAAAATGTAAATTCATTATTTTTAATAGGTCACACATTTTGTACATATAGTTAGACAAACAGTGATCTACCAATGCAATAATTTCTATCCCAAGAATCCACATTCATGGGATAGGAATGTAATGTTTATAATGATGTGAAGCTGATTGAAGAACTGGTTTATGGATGTTTATAGCACTCTCACTTCCATATGTCATTGTCTATATTAATTGGAAAAACAATGTGGATCCTTGGTTTGTTCTAGAGATCCCCACATAATTTTGGAGGATGGTTATATAAAAATGATCTGAGTATGTGACTTAGTTTGTCTCTCTATATTTTTGAGTTATGGGCTCCGAATGAGGCTTAGAATCTAATGAACTAGTCTATATAACATTGAGTACATTACTAGATTAAAATGAGGATTTCTTTATAGTAACTTGTGTTTTCATGAAACGTGTATAGGTTATGACATTACATGGTAAATATGTATAAATCATGAGGACTCATTTCAGTTAGAAGCATCATTGATGAGTTCTCTACTGAGGAAAAATGAAAGTAAAATTATTAAAATTAGATTTATTTGTACTTCACTCATTTCAATGGCTACATAATTTGATAAATAATAGTTTATGGTATTAAAAAAACTATATAAAATACATTTTATTTTTTATTTCTTGTATTATTATGAAATATTATGATACATTGAAATTAAGAAATGTCCCTAAATTAATTGACTTCTTATGAATGATAAATAGAACTTTCAGAGGAAAAAGGGAAAAATAAAAATGGGTGTGTTTTAAACTAGATGATATTAAAAAGAATAAGTATTCTAGGGGATGTGGAATAAAAAAATTATACTTTAATGAAAGAGTAAATTTTTTGTAACATAGAAGAAGAAAATAAGTTAAATTAGTAACACATTGAAACAAAATGGTATATTTGTATACTCTTAGATGAGTGTTAGCTCAGTTCATGAGATAACAATATCTCTCCCAAGGTGGATATAGATATGGATGTCTTATAAAAATAAGAAAATTATCTAGGTATATAAGAATAATAGAACAAGATGGATGATTATTTTCGTTCTCATAGAATTTTAAACAACACTCAATGTTGGAAAAGTTTTATAAGAATAAGATGAACAAGATATACATGTCTCTCTATAAACGAAAAATAAACTAAATTGTTTTATATTTTTAATATCAGGGTACAATGTTTTTATTAAAGAATAAGTGAGTATACTAGACATGGAGAGTTACTATTGAATACATGACGAATGCTTATTTTTTTTAATATTGAGATACAAAAATCTATTTAAATCATTTCTGAATTGGTACCATAAACAATGATGAGAATTGATACATACATATATATTATATACATTGAAAATATGAAGTATGTAATTGAAGAATTTATGGGAAAAAGGTTATCAGATCGTTGTGGTTCAGTGGCTTCCTTGAAAAATGGGACTCTACATCAATATATTTAAAGAAATTTGATATAATTATGGGATTAAAATATAAATATTTTTATTCAAATGTTATTCTTTCTCACATATGTAATATATTGAACAACTTACCTAATTTATATTTTTAGGGAGAAATTGATTATAATACAACAACCCACTAGTAATTTATTATAGGATTTATATTTGGTAATTTGAAACTTGGTGTAATGAAAAAAAACAATAGTTATCATTCCCACATATGGGATAAACTTTATAAAAACCTCATTGAAAAACATATATACATTCTAGATATTCATATGGTGTATATGATAAGGGTACACTAAAAATGATCAATTATATCCTTATCAAAAAATAGTGGTTCAAAACCCCAAGGTTGTTATGGATGAAAATTTATTTCTTAATTTGGAAATAATATTTATGGAAACCTTATTTACCCTCTCTCGAGTGTCTTCTATAGTGAGTTGGGACTCTCAATTGATAGAATAGAACTAATTTTCTTCTAATTAGATCTTTAATTTTCAATTCCAATTATTTTAATGATAATATATGATGTCTATATTTAGAAATGAAGATATTTATGTTAAATAATCTATATCCATTTCTAATAGTGATTTTTTTTATGTCTCACCCAAAAAATAAAAAATTAAGAATAATAGAGATCATATAATTCAATGAAATGTATAAAATATGAAATAAAAACAACCATTAGCTGAAGGTAATCATGTTATTATATTACATAATAAAATTATAGGTTATGTTTCCAACAATTAACCATATACAAGTTATTATAATGATAGTAATGTTAAATTTATTTAACTAATAAAAAAGTTTTGCTTCATAATACATGTGTAAAATTCCTAAAAACAATCCATAAACATATTTTAATTCATTAAGGACTTCCTTGATGAGAAACTAAATCATGTAGAAGATGTCAATGAAATTAAAAATTCATTTAGTATAGAATTGAAAATATAAATTGATTATATTCATGAGTTGAAAGATAAAGAGGAATATATATATATATATATATTACATAATTGATAGCAATTACTAGTACATGAATAAAATTTACATTTCTATATCGATGTGAGAATGAATGATAAAAAATCTGTAGAGATAAGATCTACACATTTGGTGAGTCGCATAAATTTTTTATAGTTATACAAAATCATCAATTTGATAATATATATATATTGGGGTCTCGGATATTTTATTTTCCCTAATAGAAAGAAGTAAAATACATAAAAATTAATTTCAATTGTTAAAATGTCAATGTGATGGGAGATTAATATAAGATTTTTTTGAGATGAATATCCTCAGTATATATTTTATTCATGTTGAAATCAATGTATGAAATAAAATTGTGACACAGATATGAACATACTATATTATTGAGAAATAATGTGTTTCCATAAAAAATAAAAAGTTATTATTATAACCAAGAAGACTCTAATTGGTATAATGGAGAACATGGAATCATCTCTTGATCAACCTACAACTAGATCATATAAAAATATACCACACTATATAATTTTGTTTAACTGAATCTATTAATTCTATCAATATAAGAAAAAAGATCAAAATTCAAACATATTTAGAAGGATAATGATTTCTATATTTCATATATATACATTTAAAAGTTTAAAAAAGTATTAAAATTTTAATTTATTATTATTCTCAATACTTTTAATTTCTAATTATATTATTGAAGGAAACAATTGAATCATAATGAAAATTAAATTATATGAATATGATTCTTATTGTGAAATTTGAAATTAAATTCATAAAATGTTAGATATATGATTCTATCGATTTATGATGTTTTTGGATTAAAAAATGTTAATAATGAAAGAAGAAAATGATGATTTGTGATTTGAAACTATATGAACATCTTTTATGCCTAGAACTAAGCCATAAAGACAAGCTATATAAAGAAAATGTGAAATTGATAGCTAAATTTTCATGGTGTGATGACCTATGTTATGACAAGAATCATGATATTGAGATCTAGAAAATCAGATTTTCATAAAAATAATACAGGGTCATGTGACTAAATTCCCCATTACACTCAGAGTTTACATAGTTATATTTGATGAATATTTTCCAGAATTTAGGCCAGGGGGTATATTCCATTTGAAATACAATTCATTATTTCTCCTCTAAAATAATTCATGAATGGTTGCATACACTGATTATGAAATGTTTTGATCTAAATAGATTTCTTCCATACAAATCGGTCACTCAATAATCATTTATTCCTTTCTCCTACACTCTCATAACTAACATAATGTATAAATACGTATAATTTTCATACCTAATTTCTACAGAATATAAGATAAATATTCAATACATTTAATTTAGATACATGATATATTTTTGTCGGTTTGGTGCCATTGGATACTTGGAAACAAAAAATTCATGTTCATAGAGGATTTCTATCATCTCCCCTGAATTTCCTCATAACATTAACCCATCATATAAATATCATATAGTAATTCATTCCACATAACATGGGGATAGAAAATCATATTAAAGGTTCGTATTAAAATATTGATATAGTTAAAATAAGGAGATATAAGTGATTAATTTAGCATAAAATTAGCTTATTTGTAGGAAAAAATAATAATAACATTTGAAAACCCTTAAATATATATCAAATATCATTAACCGGATTCACAGAAAAATGCATGGTATTTCATATTATGTGAATCATAAATGAATAAAGGAACATGATTCTTGAGTTCATAATATTGGTATTTGACCCAAGTTTGAGGCACACAAATAATCACATAAAATCACTTCTATAGTCATGGATTATTACTAAAACTTCCATAGTGTTTTCTGTTCACTATCATCTCTCATGATATCTATTGTAATGGCTCACTCCAATGACTATAATTATTGAGAGAGTCCCTTACTATACAAGTTTCACTCCATATTCAAGTCCATATTATCTCATGAGATATCCATCCTTACCCATAACAATTTTGGGTAATATAATTTTAGTCCTACTAATCATATAATCATATTCCTTTCATATGTAATCAACATGATCATAAGTTATTCATCACTTATCATAACATAAAAAAAATAGGTTTTTAAAACATTATAAAAATTCATCATTACATAACAACTGGATTATAAATGGGTTTCATAAAAATATCACTACCATAAAAACAAACCAATTAGAAAAAAAATTATAATTATATCCTTTCAACATATTATTAATAAATCATTATTAACATATATGGATGTATTCATAAGTGATAAATCTATTTAAAGGTCACTTGTATGATTTTTGAGGAAAATAACCTCTTTACGTTGAAATAAATTATATAATATTTATAATTTTCCAACATATTGAGGAAAAACAATTAATTGAAAAAACTATTAAATCATAATTAAATTTTAGAAGTATAAATTTGTTATGAACATATGATATTTTTTTCAATATTTTAGATAAATATAACGAATCCATTCATAGATTCGTTAAAATGAAAAAAGAAGATTATTTGGAAACTATCGAAAAGATTAAATTTTATCAAATTTGATAAAAATACAATAAATGTATCAAAATTTCATTAAATAAACATGTTAAAATATAATAAAAAAATTTTAAAACATTATTATAGAACACGGATATGGAATAAAAATTAATTTCAATAGGACAGAAACATAAAATTGATATTGATTAAAACCATAAATTCTTTATATTGTGTTCATAAAGAGTGGAAAATGAAATGAAAAAATATAAAACCCATATAATTTAAATAAGTATAATAAAATTAATTGTATTATTTAGATATAGTTAACAATATTTCATCATTATATAAAATATTATAATCAATCGTATTAAAAATGAGATTGTAACATAAATCCTCCTGAAATTTTGTAACTTTTGATTTAAAACATGTTCAATGAGAGAACCTATGACATATATGATTAACTAGAAATATTCAAGATAATCATAATAAAATAAATCCAATAGTATTATACACACAACATAACCAAACAAGTGTTTAATTTGGCATGTGACTTATTAAAGTTTGAAGTGAGACGAAAATCTATTACTAAACTTTTAATTACTTCAAAATTTATCTATAACCATGAATAGTAAATTTACATTTACATTAATTATATAAAAAATAATTTAAATACTTATTGTATCATGTATTTTATTATAATTAAATGTTCACCCAAATTAATTAAAAATTAAATATTAAAATTTTCATTTCCATGTATAAATTGTTTCAATTTTTATGATACTTTTTGTTCGGATGTTTATGGTCCTTTTATAACGGCCTATGAGTGGCATCTCACTCTCCTCACAGAGGCTAGGGTTTCTTCCTCAGCCTATCTCCCTTCCTCCTCCAACGCGATTCGGTCTTGACATTGGCCCTCTGGATCATATTGAAGTTGTTGTAGCTCTGCGTCGGTGTGGCTCGTGCGGCTGCAATGTGGCTCGGTATTGACTCTAGGTCCTTGACAACGACGAGGCCTGTTGTGGCTCTAGATTATGGATCAGATCAGTGTGGGTCGACTACTCTTATCTAATATTTTCTCAGTATGGCTCTGACATTTCTGCTCAGTTCAGTGTGGCTGGCATCTCAGTCTTGGCAATGTCCTTCCCCAGGGATTCTCTGCTTTTAGACTCGAATCGGCATGGCTTGGTGACGTCTCCGACATGTTTCTAGTGTGTTCAGTGACAGATCTAGAGTTGTTCGGAGGGGGGAGGTCCTGGATGTCATCCGTGAGTTTTTTACTGGTTTCTTTTTTGATGATGTGTGTTATTTGCTGAATAGAGTGGAAAGATTGTTTATTCTCAGATGGTGTTGAGATTGGTACTTATGATGGTTAGTGTTGGGTTCTTGTGAATTAATGATGTGTTTCGTGTTCTTGTGGTAAATCTTCTGCACAATTCGGATTGATTCTGCTTGGGTTGTGTGTTCTGCTGTGCGATCAGAGTTACAAGGGTCTATGTATCCATTTCTGCTTCAGGGGTTGATCCACATGAGGTTTAGAGCTGATTTTTCATCAGATCATGGTTATTTGAATCGGCCCCTTGAGAGGGTATGGCCTTTTCCATCGGTACCAGACCCGTGCATCCCTGTACGGGACAGCTAGCCATGTACAATGAGAAGGTGGAAGCTGGATTAATTGTTTTATGCTCGGGAGGGGCTGCCCTTGTTGTTTGGATTTGGTTTTAGGGATTTCAGTCCATTGAGGCATAGTTTAATGTCTTCTGTCCTTGAAGTCATATTAGGTTCCCCTTAATCCTAAAAAGGGGTTTATGATATAATAAAAATAATAGTTTTCAGTCAGTCAGTTATTGTCCTTTTTTATTTATCTTTTTATATAATATCTATTTTCAAGATATAAAGAAAATATATATTCATTATAAACATATATATAATCATCTTTAAAAGTAATAAATAAAAAAATATATATTACATATTTCATAGAGATAATGGGTTGCACATATGCAAGAATGTTATTTCCAGATTTTTAATGACTCAACTAAATAAATGTATATAATAATTCATCATTATTTAATAATAATACCTAATTTATCATATATATTATGTAATTATATTCTTATTACTATTCATGAAATGTAAAAATCATAAATGAATCGCATTTCTTTTTAGGGTTTTTAGTCCATACATACGCTTGAAAAAAACTATCATCTCACAAATGATTAAAATATATGAAATTTGATATAATATTAATATTTTTAGAGAATAATTCTTTCTTAAAAATGAAATATAAACATTAAACCCATCATATTATCATTACATGAAATATTGTGTTGGGAATTCCATTGTATTGGTATATGGAGATGGCAGTCCACATATATTAATGGGTGATACATTGACTAAAAGTTTGATGTGAAAGAGAGAGGGTATTTGTGGTCACATAATTAGAAAAATATTTCAATATATTGTAAGTAATTATGTTACTATTTAATTATTAATTATATATATTTAAAAGGGATATAATAATAATTAAATTTAAATATGTTGTTTGAGATGGTTACCTCTTCTTTGGTAGGTCACCCCTAGATATTTTCATAAGGACAAGTGGGATGGTATTTTTATAATATTAAAAAATAAAATTTGTTTTTAGGGCTGTTTAGAATATTAATTTTTAGGGTTTTTTGATTGATATGGCTCATATTGTTTTAAAGAACATGAAAATAATTTCCTTTTATAAGTGGGGGTGATGTCGCACTTGGAATTTCAAAATTTAATAAAACAAAAAAAATTATTTCTTCGGTTAAAATTATTTCAAATAGAGATAAATTATATGTTTAGAAATTTAATGATAAAAATATGAAAATATAATATAATTTATAAAACTTTATCATAAAACGTACAATTATCTAATTGGTTAACCCCTCAGTAAAAAAGTCAGAACCATAAAACTGGTAATAATTTCTACTATATTTAATATTCATTTCGACCAAAAATAACATCAAAATTGTTAAATAATATTAATTATGATGAATAAAAATATTAAACCCATTTTATAAATTTTATTTAATATATCAAGAAAAGTATAATTAAAAAATAAACCAGTAAAATATAATGCAAAACAGATTTCTAGAAAATAATATGTGTTCTTATGTATAAAATTTTTTATTTTAAAATTAAATATAAATCTGATAATAATAAACAAGATTATATTATTATTTTTAAAATTGAAATAATTATACCATCACAATAATTTTTTAAAAAAATTGATATATTAAATCCTTTAATACAAATGGTTTATTTCAGTAAAAATTTGTATTATTCTTTATTCAATAAAAATAAATATTTTTATAAAATTAAAATAAATTACTATAAGATAATTTTAAATAAATGATTTGAAAAATGAAACTTATTTTTTAAAAATAAATTTTCATAAATGTGGATTAAATTTAAGATAATATATATGTTTAAAATGTAATGGAAAAAAATTTCTAGAAATAATGAGTTCATAATAAAACAAAAAAAACTAATATAAAAATCATACATATTTATAATCTAAATGGAAGTAATTGTATTATATAAATAAAATTTATCATATCAAAATTTAATAAAAAATTCATAATCTAATGTTATATATAAATTAAATAATTTAATTAATTTAGATTGGAGTATTGATAGAAATGATATTTTCCCATATTCACTGAATAAACTAATATGAGAAACTCGTAAAATTTATTCCCATGTTATTTTTCGTATATATATTTCAAAATTGATATAAATTTTAAAATATATGATTTATAAAATTGGTGTAAATTAATTAAAATTTCCACATAAAAAATGTAATAAAATCACTTTTGACTAAAATACATTTTTGTAGCATAAAATGAATTCATTGAAAATTAAATTATAAATTAAAAAGAATTAATATATAATTTTGAATTTATTTGGACCATTATAAATATATTTAATAACATAATTACATATATTAATACAGAATAAATCAATTGCAATGTCATAATAATATTTTAATAATGTATTATTGGTATCATAAGGATTGGTGTTTCTTGTTAAGCAAGCTATCAATCGTATTTTTCATTTTTACTAAATTTTTATGGTGTTATATTTATTTCCAATTGAAATTGATCCCTCAAAATTTTATATTAGTCATTAATGGTTTATTATTTAATAATATCATTTTTTTAAAATGGACATTGTATTAAGGTATTATGAAAAATCATTTTAAAATGGGAAGTGGGAAATATAATGTTTACCTGAAATAAAAAATAATCATGTTCTAGAATAATTCAAAAATTGGTTGGAAGACAAAATGTTTTCATATAGGTGAAAATTAACATCTATGTAAAAACAATATAGTGATAGAGAAATTATTCATGAAAATTTCAACAGCCAATAATCCATAAATCTTTGAGGGTTGAAAAGACTAAAAATTCCACAAAAAATATGCCACAAGAATAAAATTTTCATTTCAATATTAATTAGAAAAAAATGAGGGATTATTTTAATATAAATTAATTTAATACAATAAAAAATCATACTTTATTTTATTTTATTTCATATGAAAAATTAAATCTTTTAGTTTTACATCGATCAATTTCCATTTATTTTTATATTTAAACGGAGGAATATTCAAGGTGAATTAATCATGGATGAATCACTAAAAGTAACAGTTAATTGATCATATGTTCCAAAATATAATTATGCATAATTAGTTATTTATCTAATTATTACCAAAAGAAAAAATAAATTATTAACTGTGTTCCATTTTGGATTTATAATACTTTCATATCTAAATCAATGACAATATCAACCAATGGTCAAAATTAACAATTCGAAAAGAATATTAACATTAAAATATTCCAAAAATATGTCTTACTAAATCTTAATTACACAATTATATAATTAACGTCACTAAATTTCTAAAAAAAACGTAATAGTAGACTATAATATAACATAATCGTTATCATAATGTCTCACTCTATTTTCTTTAATAAGTTGAACATATATTTTACTAAAATATAGATATTACCTAAATCAATATAAAACTACTATAAAATAACAAATGTCTAATAATTAAATCCCTCATTTTTTGGTTAAACAAAATCGCATATTATTAAATATATTCCAGATGTCCAAAAATACAATGAATTTTCTCAAAGATCACTTAAATCACAAAAAACATGATATTACAACCCAATTTTAAGGTCACAGATACTATCATATTTAATTAGTTAATTTTTTACGTCTCATTATTTCATAAAAATATTATTATCTCAACAGAAAACAAAAATAAAGTGTTATATTTCCCTTAGTTATAATTTTTAACAAAAAAAAACATTTTTCAATTAAATGACATTGCTATGTTATCAATACCATTCATTGTAAGCCAGTAAATCCTTGATATCAAACTTCCCTAGATCAAACCTAATACATTTAATAATTCTTATAACAAGAATATTAGTGATAAAATTATTATATAAAAACTTTATTCAATCCATATACATAAACACACAGTTCCTTTCACTTTAATGATTTTCATATCATACGTCCTTCCATAGTCTACATGGTAACTCTTGGATTATGGAGTTGACTTAGATAATTCTCATGTTCCCCAGTTATATGACCGATAACTCCTCAATATTTCATTGACACATGATCATCATTTTTATATTGATGATATAATCCACCTCTATTATGTCATTCACCTAGGTGCACCTTCAACTAATTTTGACATGAATAAAATTGAACTTCCAATCCATTATGGACATTACCACATGAAATTTCATATGAGACCATATTCATCTTATTTAGTTTATTTTAAAACTCAATAATGTTTATGTTTTAATTCATATATTGTGGTATATAATATGGAAAAATCACAATGTTTAACTCCTAGTTCATACCTCATTTAATTTCATATAATATTTTGTAATGGAAATTATGAAAAATACCAAGAATATCCAATGGGAGTATAAAACCATTCGTACAGTAAGGGAACAAAAATCGGGCATTTTAATGTGTTCTATATATATTGTATCAACAATTTTCTTTGTTATATCCTAGAGATAAACCAGTACCCGTTGCATTATCCAGAAATGTATTCTTTTCAAGGAAAACCACTCTATTTTCAATACTATAAAATAAAATGTTTGCAAATACATAGGTTTTTCCTATTATTTTTAATAAATTTATCTCATCCTAGTTTCCAAAGATAATGAATCCTAGAATTTATAACTGTAATGACCCGCATTTTGAGCAATGTTAAAAAGTGGGGGAAATTAATCTTTTTCAATTACTGAGATGGTCGAATTTATGATCACACTTTGGAATTAGATTTTGAAGGTATGGACCATTTTTTTAATGTTTTTGGACATAGAGAATGACCGTTAAGTTTCCCGAGTGTTTCGAGGGGTTCTGGGAGTGTCGGACCCGAAGACAGCTGGTTTTTAAAAGGATATATGTAGGCGCACAGTTGGTGCACAGTTTCCGAAACCATGCAGCCCTAACCGTGAAGCATAAAAGTGGGAGGCAGTGGATTCTGCATGGCCTGCGCACGGTTTTCCGAAACCATGTGGTCGGCCTGTGCAAGGTGCTCAGGGTGTCCGGTGGGGTGCCGCATGGTTTGCGCCCAGTTTGGAAAACCTTGCGGGTCAAACCGTGTGTGTCCCTCCTTTTGTGTTTTTAATTAATTTTAAAATTAATATGGATTAAAAAAATAAATTAAAATAAAAACATAAGTAACTAAATTCTATCTCCCTCACTCCTCTCGTCCAGAACCTGCATGAGCCCCCCCCCCCTTCGAGTCACGACGCACAGAGCTCCCCTCGTCTCCCTCCTCCTTCGATCCTCTCCTCAGATTTCTTGAGGTTTCCCCTTCGATCTTCGAGTTAAGCCTTCTCCCTTAGTCTACTCTCATTGCTGGGAGGATTTTGGCTCTCCCCTTTTACCTGTTTCCATTAGACCGAACCCCCCTAGGATTTGGGTTTGTTTTTTATTCGTTTTTCATTTGGTTTCTTTGTTGTATGGGGATGTGAAAGTTCCCTCAGGACCTTGTGGGTGCGCGTATGATGCCTTCTGCCGAAGGCGTGGCTGTTTGCAGTCTTTTTGGCCGGCCAGTTTGTTTCCAAGGTAAGTTTTTTCTACCGTTGGTTGTTTCACAGCATCCACGTAATGTCTTTAGTTGTTTTAATGGTTCCTGGTGTGTTCTGGTTAGTGTGTTGGTGGTTTTGGTCATGTTTCTAGTTTCCAGAGCTTAGGTGACTCGGCAACACAGGCATATGTACGTTTTTATATGAATGTGGGTTCCCATGGTATGCGTATATTCATGCATCACAGTGAATATACACGTACGGGGATAGTTGTCCCCATTGAATATATAAATGTGCATGCGCAGGTGAGTGGAGATAGGTATATGTGTATAAGGATAGGTGTAAGGATCCTCTGGCGGACGCCCATGGCAATGCAGGTGTGTTCTTAGGGGCTAGGTGGTGTTATACCTATGTGTTGTCACATATTCCTAGTGGGGGAACAGCAGTGGCAGATTTAGTTAGAAAGTGCCCAGAGCCGGAGTGGAGGAATAGATCCACCTTGAGGTAGGGTCCCTCCCCTTGCCCTTTAATTTAAAGTGAATCATTTAAAGAGTTTAATATTTCATTTCTTTAGTATTTTAATTATGCAAGTTTAGTCAATTAAATGCTTCTGTGCAAATCATGGGAATTGTTGGAATAAGATAAAAGATGTCGTTTGGTCACTAAACTAACGATTTAATAATAAAACCCCTCGATCAGAGGTGCACTTTTTTCAAGATAAAAGTAGGAAGTAGACATACATTATTGCCTGCTCTATTTGACTTGGTTCCATGCTCAAACTTTGACATCATGTTTGGTGCATAACATTTCATGATATGGCCTTCAGGAATGTTCTTAAATGGCTTTCCCGTAGTTATCTAACGCTTTTTTCTGTAAGAGCCTAACTAGTTTCGGCATAACGTGTAATTGTCATTGCCCTTAAGATAAGGGGGTTAAATGAATTTGATTAGAATGGATTAAATGAGATGGATCCAACTATGTAAAATGACTACGACCCTTGTATTACTAATCGTCCTTCCAGGTTTCAACAACTAGATTGAATAACCCTCATTTATAACCGTTTCCCAATTTTCCATGCTTGGGAAAATTAGATCAAGTGACTTTGAATAAGGTTTTTTCACTAAAAGACATGTCGTTTTGTAGGGGGTTGGGTTGTGAATTTTTGATGTGGTTAATTGGAACTCATTAGAGGTAATGCCTTATGTGTTGGTTGATAAGTATAAAAATGGTTAACTTAATGGAACACTAGAGAGGGTTAGAGTGTAACCCTGGTATATATTTTCATGATTGTGAGTGAGTACCATAATTGGTTATGGGTGTTCGGGATTATGGAATGATTATTTGAAATGCATAGGAGGTACTGCCTTATGTATAGTGATATAAAACTGATGATGAATGTGTAGATTATGAATGTGGTATTTCTATTTGAAACACATAAGAGGTATTTCCATATGCATTCTAAAGCAACTGTGATAATGATTATGAGTTATTATGGATAGGAGGCATTCGTACCCCATGTCATCTACTTTGAATGATTATAGAGGGGTGAATTCATACACCATTCCATCTACATTGAATGATTATGGATGGGAGGCATGCATACCCCATGCATGCTTATTTTGAGTCTGGGTGGGAGGCATGTCTACCCCATTCCAGATGTGATCTATATACGTGTATTGAAGAGAGGAATTAATACCCCTTTCCTATTGACATTTAGGGACGAGAGGCATTCTTACCTCATGCCTGCTAATCTCGATACGGGTATGGAAGGGAGGAATTCTTACCATTTTCCAGTTGACCTATAGGGATGGGAATCATTCTTAACTCATGCCCGCTAATCTTATTAATGGGTGGGAGGAATTCTTACCCCACACCATCTATGATCTAAATGATTATATATATATATATGGTGACTGGATCAGGTTACTTTACAGGCAACGATCCGAAGCTGGTATAGCTGTCAGTTGTCCATAGGGAACCTAGATGGGTGTTTTCTATCTATTATATCCTGCTTATTGAATCTTTTTATACCTACATACTACTTTAATTAATATTACACTATCTGTTTTGGGTTAGACACCAGTGGTTCCGGCCTACTAAGATTTATATCTCACACCCTACTCGGGCCGCAATTGCACTGGGGTACCTGAGTATACCTTTCTTGTTTGCAGGACCTAGGTTGGTTTCTATGTTGCTTGTACCCGAGGATAGAGGCAAAGGACCGAGAAGGAACTCGGGATGCTTAGGAGAATGCTCGTCGAGCCTTGCTGTCTTTTCATTATTCTTTTACATTGTATTGTAAGCATGCTGTATTTTTTTCTATTTTCACATTGTATCATTCATCATCCATGAATCGGGTAAACTGGCTTTGGCCAGCTTTTATAAAAATGATCACTATTTGTCTTCCTCTGCCGTTTGTTCATTGTTTATCTATTACTACTTCTGCTATTGAATTTTATTTACTCTAAGATATCACAGTTAAACTCTAATAAGAGGGTATAGTCTCCCCACTATCACCTCAGGAGACCCTAGCTGCTAGTCGTCAGCCTCTGGCATATAGGGAGACATGCTTGAGGCCATGTGGTGACCAGTTCGGCCACCGGTTTGATGGTGATCCGGGCTGAGACTTTACAAAGTGGTATCATAGGCATTTTATCTTCTTATTTTTTTAGTGTTTGGCGACATTAGACAGGGATAGGAAGGAATTGGAATTTGGTAATAAGCTGTGTCCGGGATTGGCCACCCTGTGCATAGGGAAAATCCAAATTGCCTCGAATGCAATATTTATTTTAATGATTTTTATTATTATGGTTGATTTGATTTCACTATTGGGTGGCGCACATGTTTTCTGTTCATACTGTTGATGCAATTTTTGGTCCTATTTCTGTTGCAACCAGATGATACGAGGGTATTCTATCTCATGCATCATATCAGCACATTGTTAGAAATCACATGCCATGCCATCTAGGATGCATTTGTAATGCCTGCTATTTTGATAGGTATTGTGGTAGTTATTATATGATTTTGTGATATAGCATGTTATGTGTTACTGCTTACGATAACATGTTGTTTTTGATCAAAAATGAATTTTGATACTTTTGCTATATTAAGTGATTACGGTTACTACAAGAGCCATTTTTCAGTTGTAAGGTGTATGGGCGCCTTATAGCTGGGAAAGTGTAACCTGTGTAATCAGATTTCTGAAAAAGTGATGCTAAAGTTTTAATTGTCAAATGGAACTGGTTTTGATTAAATGGAGCCAAATGCCAAACTATAAGGTATATGGATGCTTTGCAGATTAGTAGGTGGCCACCCTTCTGATTGGATCGTTTTATTTGAGCATGTTATTTTTTGAAATGTGATCTATTTTGTTTAATGGGATCTAATTTTCAATTTACGGAGTGTAGGGGCGCTTCATGGGTTGGGAAACGACAACCCATAAGGAATGTAATGGCAGAATGCTTTGTGTGATTTTTATATGTTTAAAAGCTATTTCATTTTTATATGTAATGTTTGGGCTTTTTGGTAACCTCATAGGTCGCCTAGAGGTTAAAAGGATGTTGGTTGAAAAATTCCTATTATGCTTTGAGCTGTTTGAAAAATTGATCAAGTTCATAGTGATTTTTTTGGAAAAGGGTACTTGATGTGTTGAATTTAATCTTTTAAAGTGATTAAATGATAAATGTGAATAAATATAAATGTATTCGAAAAACGAACCTGTAGTGGTGTCCTCTGTTGAGACCCCATGCGTGGGTAGGTTATGTCTTTCTTGTGAGTGCCATGGAACGGAACCTTACACATTTTATGTAGGCTGTTTTCTTTTAGAAATGATGTTAAATGTTGGGATTTTTTCCCGATGAATTTTGTTGGGAGTGACCATGTGCTTGGGTCTACGCTTCTTTTTAGTAAGGGGCTAGCCCGTGGTAGGTTGCACCCTTAGAGCTTATGTGCATGGATTTTTCAGTGAACTTTCTAACGTTTAGTACTATTCGGGTATTGTTGTCCAGTGTAGGAAATCCAGTTCTAATGACACCCTTGTTCGGATGGGTGGTCATGCTTCATTTGATCTTGTTAAGGGTTTGGGCATCGGGTAATTCTTTGTATCAGTTGGTTGGACATGCCTCGGGCATGGTCAGTCTTCTTGTTGGTCATTTGACCCTTTATTTTTGCGCAGTAATGGATGAATTGACATTTCATCATCCAAGCGAATGGTCATATGGGGAAATATGACGTTTGGTTGTATCTCTTGCAACGATGTGTACGATCTCAGGTCATCTCCATGGTAGAGTGACCTGAGCGTTTGAGAATCTAGTTTTCCCAATAATTGGGATAATTTTCGGAAGACTCGGGTGGTTGACACACCGGTCTTGTGGGTTTGGATTCCTTGTACGTTTGACGTGGTGATCATGACTCGGAGGAGTGACACACGTCTGTTCAGTTAATTATGAACATGTCTTTTTATGAGAAGCTTGTCTTTCTCCTTTCGATGATGCTAACCCTTCTAAGGTAGGAAACGTCGTGCTAGTTGAGTAAAGTGTGTCCTTGCAGGTAGAAGGAACAACGCAAGAAGGACAATCATGGAAAATGGTCAGGTTTTTCTCAAATGGTTTTGGATTTTGGTGGTAAGGTTGATCGATGAATGCCTCATGTTGGAAGAGGCATCATGATCGGTTGAAATCTTGATGCGTCGGTAGGTGAAGTTGAGTTTGTTCTTTAGAGTCGACCAGGGGTTGTTCGACTGATATTTTTTTCCAGTTTATAGGTAAAAATAATTTTAGTCCTTTTTCAATCCTTTTAGTGTACTCTGATACACAACGAACTTGTCCCCTATCTTTCTTTCATCCTGGATGCGCTAAGAGAGCGTTAGTCTTACTCCACGCTAATGTTTTAAAAAGTTTTTGTGCTTGGTTGGTTGTTCCCTTTCAGCGTTTCATGCTGCATGCGTGGTTTCATTCGTGGTTGATCATTGAGACATCACCAGGAGTCGGGTATGGCATTATTGTTCAACTTATAAAGTGTCGGCCGTTTAAGCCGTGAGTCTTCTTGAGTAGTCATCCAGAGTGGCTTGTCCCTTCTTAATCATGGGTTTTGAGGTCGATGGGGAATCGACCATTTGAATGTTTCAAATTAACCCTAGGTGTGTCGTTAGAATGCATGGGAAGTGATTTTGAAAGACAGTTCCAAAGGTGGTTGAGCTGTGGTTTGTGTTTCAACGACATAACATTAAAAAATATTAGGTGAGAAGTACCTTTGATTGGTTTCATGGAGAGAAGACGATTATATTGTGTCTTTAGTATGAAGGGATCGGGTAAGAGTCATCTGGGTGTTTCGGTTGGAAATCGAGCATTGGCTCGGGTGTTGATAGCTTCTTGTCATGTGCTTAAGTGGAATGTTTAAGGTGCGTTGGATGTTGGAAATGCAACACGACTGTTTGACTGAAGCCTCGTGACCCTTGTAGGTCATGTGGGGTGAGTTGTTCCCGAAGGCTTCTTGGGGACAATAATTTATAAGGTGGAATGGTTCTAATGACCCGCGTTTTGAACCAGATTAAAAAGTGGGGGGAAATTAAAATTTTTCAATTCCTGAGCTGGTCGAATTTATGATCGTGCTTCAGAAGGATATTTCGAAGGATTGAACCCTTATTTTTAATGTTTTTGGACATGGGTGAATTCCCATTAAGTTTCTCGAGTGTCTCGAGGGGTTCCGGGAGTGTTGGACATAAAGACAGCTGGTTTTTAAAGGACAACTGTAGGTGCACGGTTGGCGAACAGTTTCCCCAACCGTGTGGTCCAAACCATGCAGCTTAAAAGAGGGAGGCAGTGGAGTTCACATAGCCTACGCACGGTTTTACCAAACAGTGTGGCCAGCTTGTGCACGGTGCCCGGGGTGTCTAGTGTGGTGCCACACGGTTTGCACATAGTTTGGAAAACCGCACGGGTCAAACCATGTGCGGCCCTCCTTTTGTCTTATTAATTAATTTTAAATTAATTTTAATTAAAAAATAAATTAATATAGAAACCTAAGTAACTAAATGCTTTTCCCTAACTAATCTCAGCCAAAACCCGCATGATCCCTCCCCCTTGGAGTCGCGAAGCACGGAGCTCCCCTCGGCTCTCTCCTCCTTCGGTCCTCTCCTTAGATTTCTTGAGGTTTCCCCTCTGATCTTCGAGGTATGCCTTCTCCCTAAGTCTACTCTCATTGTTGTGCCAATTTTGGATCTCCCCTTTTCCCTGTTTCCATTCAGCCGAACCCCCCCTATATTTAGGGTTTGTTTTTGATTAGTTTCTCTTTTGGTTCCTTTGTTGTAAGGGGATGTGAATGGTCTATCGGGACCTCATGGGTGCGTGTCTGATGTATGACGCCAAAGGCAAGGTAGTTTGCGGTCTTTTTGGTATGCCGTTTTGTTTCCGAGGTAAGGGTTTTCTACCGTTGGTTGTTTCACAGCTTCCAAGTAATGTATTTAGTTGTTCTATGGGTTCCTGGTGTGTTCTGGTTAGTGTGTTGCTGGTTTTGGACGTGTTTTAGGTTGCTAAATCTTAGGCAACTATCTTGCGCTGGAATATGTACATATTTAAATGTATGTGGGTTCCCCCTATATGCCTATATTTGTGCATTGCATTGAATATACATGTATGGGGCTAGTTCTCCCCATAACATATATAAAAGTGTCTGTGCAGGTGCACAGAGACAGGTATATGTGCACAAGGATAGGTTTAAGGATCCTCTGGCGCATGCCCATGTCCATGCGGGTGTGTGCTTAGGGGCTAGGGATCCTTATACCTAGGCGAAGTCACATATGCCTAGTGAGGGAGAAGAAGCGGAAGCATTAGTTAGAAAGAACCAAGATCCTGAGTGGACGGATGGATCCTTCATGAGGTAGGGTCCATCTCCTTGACCATTAATTTAAAGGGAAGCATTTAAAGAGTTTAATACTAAATTTCTTCAGTATTTTAGTTATGCAAGTTTATTAAATTAAATGCTTCTGTGAAAATCGTTTGATTTGCAGGAATAGGATAAAAGAGGTTGTTTGGTCACTAAACTAATGATTTAATAATAAAACCCCTCAATCAGAGGTGCGATGTCTTCAAGATAAATGTAGGATGTAGACTTACATGCTTGCCTGCTCAATTTTCCTTTTTTCAATGCTCATACTTTGACATCATGTTTGGTGCATATATTTTTTGGATATGGCATTCTGGAATGTTCCTAAACGGCTTGCCATTAGTGATCTGACACTTTTTTCCCTAATCACCTAACTAGTTTCGAAATAACATGTAACATTAATTTCCCTTAAGAAAATGGGGTTAAAAGAATTTGTTTAGAATGGATTAAATGAGATGGTGGAAACTAAGTAAAATGACTATGATGCTTGTATTACGAATCGTCATGCCAGGTTTCGGCAACTAGATGGAATGACCCTCATCTAGAACCATTGCCCAATTTTCGAGGATTTTTCAAATTGGATCAAGTGGTTTTGAATAGGGTTTTTGAACTAAATGAAAGGTCTCTTTGTAAGGGGTTGGGTTGTTAATTTTTTATGTGGTTAATTGGAACACATAAGAGGTAATTCTTTATGTGTTGGTTGATAAGTATAAATAACGGTTAATGGAATGGAACACTAGAGAGGGTTAGGGTGGGCCTCTGGTATATATTATTATGATTGTGAGTGAGTAACATAATTGGTTAGGGGTGTTTGGGATTATGGAATGATTATTTGAAATGCATAGTGGGTACTGCATTATGTATTGTGATATAAAAATGATGATGACTGTGTAGATTATGAATGTGGGGTTTCTGTTTGAAACTCATAAGAGGTATTTCATTATATATCCTAATGAATATTTGATAATGATTATGAGTGATTGTGGATGGGAGGCATTCATACCCCATGTTGTCTACTTTGAATGATTATGGATGGGAGGCATTCATACCCCGTGACATCTACATTGAATGATTATCGATTGGAGGCATGCATACCCCATGCCAGCTTATTTTGAGTATGGGTGGGAGGCATGTCTACCCCACGCCAGATGTGATCTATATACGTGTATGGAAGGGAGGAATTCTTACCCCATTCCAGTTGACCATTAGGGACGAGAGGCATTCTTACCTCGTGCTGGCTAACCTCGATATGTGTATGAGAGGGAGGCATTCTTACCCCTTTCCAGTTGACCTATATGGATGGGAATCATTCTTACCTCTTGTCCGCTAATATTATTAATGAGTGGTAGTAGTTTTTACCCCATGAAATCTATGATCTTAATGCTTATATATATATATATATATGGTGACATGATCAGGTTACTTTACAGGGAATGAGCCAAAGTTGGAATAGCCGTCGGGTGTCTTCAGGGAACCAGGACGGGTGATTCCTATCTATGTTGTCCGGCTTATTGAATCTTATTATACCTTATTATTAAATTAATTAATATTAACATGTCTAGTTTGGGTTAGACAATGGTGGTTCCGACCTACTGCGATTTATATCTCACACCATACTTGGACCGCCATGGAAATGGGGTACCTGAGTAGATCATTCTTATTTGCAAGACCTAGGTTGGATTTTGTGTTGCCCGTACCTGGGGATAGAAGAAAAGGACCGAGTGGGAGCTCGGGATGCTCAAGAGAATTCCCATAAGGCCTTCTAGTGTTTTCATTATTCTTTTACATTGTATTGTAAGCATTCTGTATTGTTTATTGTTTTCATGATATATCATTCATCATCCCTATATCGTGTAAATTGGCTTTGGCCACCTTTTATAAAAATGATCACTATTTGTCTTCCACTGATATTTTTTCATTGTTTATCTATAACTGATTCTGCTATTGAATGTTATTTACTATGAGATACTGTTTTTCAACTCTAATAAGATGGTATAGTCTCCCCACTATCACCTCAGGAGACCCTCGCTGCTAGTCGGCAGCCTCTGGCATACAGGGAGACATGCTTGAGGACATTTGGCGATCGTTCCGGCCACCGGATTGATGGTGAGCTAGGCCGGGATGTTATAATAACAAATATAAGTTCCCATTATTTTCTAACATAAATATGACATTTTCTAATATGAATATTCAGTACATGAAATTTTAATCCACACTATAAATCAATAGTCTTAACATCATTGGATAGATCGATACATAAAATACATATTAATTATAGATATTTATAATCTCTCACTATGTTTATAATAACTAGAACCCTTCTTATACATATCATTCTTTAAACAACTCTTCATAACCAAGGGAAATATGACATAGGAAAAGGTGAGCTCAGAAGCCCAGAAATGGTAAACTTGGGGGATTAAAATGATCACATAAACGAAACATGATAATAAGTTTATGAGAACAAAATCATAAGATTTGAAAAAAAATCACTATATATAAAATTTCATAATGATGATTTATATAATAAATCATTTAATTTCAATAGACATGAATCATAATAGAATATATGAACATGATCCCTGAGCACATAAAAATGAATAAGTCATAGGAATTTTTCATATAATGAAAAATAGGAAATAATTTCTTTATTGATGTATTAGAACTAATACTATGATTTTTGATTATATTCATTCTCCATTCTACTATATCTATAGTCAATATTCACTCCTAATACTATCAATGTTAAAAGGGTACCTTATAAACTGAGATCAATCCCTAGTCTTGTATTTAATATATCATGAAATTTATATAATTGTACTATAAATTTGAGGAATATATAATTTAAATACCATATGTCCCATAATTACAATAAACTCATATGTGTTCCATAATATCATTATTTATATTTCATTTATCATAACCCATTGAACAAAAAAATAATTCATACACATCTCAACAATTGTTAATAGCATAACCCATAAAAATTAAATATGTTTCATAAAAATATCATCATCTTAATCATAAAAAATACAAATAAATATTAATAATTTTATCCATGGTTCCTATAACAAAAAACGTAGCAATAGTATAAATGTTTGTTATCATAAAATAAAATGCCTTTAAATGATATCTTGGATTATATCATAAGGAAGATATATATTTAATTATTAAATAAAGTTGTTGAAATCTATATTTTTTGAGATACTATAAAAAATAATACTAATAAACCACAATAAAATTTTACAATAAGATTCAAATGATTTATTGATGTTTATTATAATAAATTATACTCTTTTATGGTATATGAAAATAGCATTCCTTTCACATTTTTTTGAAATAAAAATGTACCTTATTTAGAAAACAATAGTTAGAATTCATTTAAAACATTTTTTTATATATAAAAGGGAAAAGTTTCCTCAATAACTAAAATAATATTATGAAAAAAAATATTCCCTTTTTTAGAAAACATTAATATGGAATGAATTTTTTTTTCTAATAGAGAAAAATAATCTCGATTTACATTAAAAAACTAGTATAGTCTCTAGAGTTCATAAATAGATTAATTGTAAATATAGACATTTAATAACAATTAATAAATATATTTTAATAATATTTGTTCTATTATTTATAAGTTTATCATAAAATTTCATTATCAGATGTTTACTCATAAAAAATCATGTTAACCAATGAGTTTTTAACAAAAATCAATTTCAACTACGATAAACACAACATTAAATAAGAAACTTCTGAATGTGGTATCTGTCTCAAATTAAAAATAATTGAGACGAAAATCCCTTATCTATTATTTGACTTGCTTCAAAATCACTTGAAACAACTAAATAAAAAATTGATATTTAAATTAATTATATAATATATTAATGTAATTTCTAAAAATAAATTTTTATAATCACTTATAAAATTCCAGCACTATTTTTTAAAAAATTATTTTGAAAATCATTATTTGTAGTTGTCAAATGTTTTATTTGGTCTAGAGAATTTCAGTTCCGTTGATCTGGTCATTTGATCTAGATAATGGTTCCATATTTCTTGATTATTATACATGATATAAATATAATATATATTTATTTTCTTTTTATTTAATCATCAATTAATGGTAGATATAAAAATTATGTTAATCATTCATGGATTCATAATTCGTAGAAACATGTGAATAAGTTTTTTGAAATTGTGAATGATAAAATGAAAGAAAATAAAAAAATAATTATTCCATTAAGAATTAATATAATACCATAAATATTATATATATTCAGTTATTATATCACTATTACCATCAATGTGAAGAATATATGAAAATATCAATCACATAGCTACATAGAGGTGGTTGTTTACATGTATGCATGGGAGACTTTATAATATTCCAATGGATTTGAGAGTAAAAAAGACATGTAAGGTCATACATAATAGTAAAAAATTATATAATTTAGTATTTTTTTTTCAGGATTCAATGGGAGATTCAAATTAGTTTACAATTTAATGTTGGTGTTGAGGTGATTTTTATAGATTTAAAGGTTTCACTCTGTTATAAGGATTGTAGTTGTGGT
The DNA here is from genome assembly GCA_963277665.1 of Viscum album. Lineage (NCBI taxonomy): Eukaryota > Viridiplantae > Streptophyta > Magnoliopsida > Santalales > Viscaceae > Viscum > Viscum album. The sequence continues at coordinate 781,486,480 of OY728158.1, forward strand.
GTGGAGGCTCCTTCTATGGAATAGGGACTCGAGAGCATGTGTTTTAGTGATAATTTCATTTTTGGGAAATCAAGTGCATGGGGAAGGTCTATCTAATATTTCATGGTTTTATTATAGATGGATATATTGGGATCCATCCTTAGTGTTCGAGGGGATATTTTGTATGTATATTTCAAATTTGGTACTCCTAATCCATATAAGTAGGTTTTATTGTAGCTTCTACCATGGAGACAGAATGGATATGGTGTGGTTACAGAATATGTATTTTATTCTCCTGGATATATTATAATATTTTTTATATAGGGTGTTCTGTTCCTTGGATCTGGGTTTAACTATGCAGGTTGTGGCGTAGTTCTTTGTGTTGTGTTGTAATATGTCATATTTTATCAGGTTCTGTGCAATAGTTAATGGGGTTTCTAATGGTGGTTTTTTTTCAAAATTCCACCAAATAATAGAAACTACTATAATCCGAATTTTATCCAAATTTTATATACTTTATCCTAGGATCCCAATATATTCTTTTGAAGTCCATTGAATCCACTGCCATTCATAATCAACAATCATCGTCTTCATATCAATCTGTGGTTATGAGGTGATGTTTTCAATTTTCAATGAACTTTTTCCTCCCCTTTATCAATTTTCACATAATTATAACTTTCCATGATATGTATATTTATAACCATTATTTTAATGTGGTTTCTTTTTTTCATGTGGTTGCGGCATAATATTATTTTCGGGAAGTATATTTCTTTGAGTTATATGTTATTGGATATCATTGTTATTGATTAGTTAATTTTTGAAGAGTGTAGACTCTATGGGTTATGGGATTTATTTATATTCCAATGATATAAATTCAATAATAAATTTAAATTTAATTATATTTATGTGTTCCGATAGATTTAACCTGAATAAAGGGTAAAACAAATTAATGAAATATTTGTTTATGATTAGTGATTTAATATGTTCATCCAACCAGAGAATGATTTACATCTTGATATGATTGAATTTTTTTCTATCTATGAGATACAGTTTATTACATTTTTTATGAATGGGTAGGAATGTTACCTTCATGAAAATGGTAAGGAGCATAAATCTATGAATTTTCTATTGGATAATGAATTAATGAGTCATGTTTAATGAAACCTTATATTATTATAATTTTATTGAAATAAAATTTATGATAATTTAAGGTTTATTTTTTTCATTCATATGTGTAATGGAATTGGATAAAGAACATGAAGAATTTAATTTTTATTAATGATAATAACATTAAGGAATGATAATTGATTTTTTATTCCCAAATTCTTATTAAAGATGGATGTCATTCTTCGAAGAATTAATTAATGAAATTATAGCATTTCATAGGTGAATCGTTATGATAGCTATATTAGTAACATGTAATAAATGAATTTTGTAATTAAATTTATAATTACATTATTTGTTTAATAATGATAAATTTTTATGTCTAATAAATCCCATTTAATTAAAAATAATTAATACGTTTTATTTGGGGTTTAGGAGGATTTGTTTCTTATAAATGATAAATTCCTTTTGATTGGATCAAAATTATTTAATTTTCATGTTAATGATAAATTAGTTATTTTTAGGGAAATGTATCACTCAAACATGTTGGGGTTTATATCTATGCTACTCAGGATTTGGTCATTTCTATGAGTTTTCAATGTGAGAATATAATGGATAATTTGATATGGGTTGGCCCAATAATGTCTATTATAGAAACTGATTCCTATAATGGGATGAGCGTAGTTATATTATTTATAATGTTTGGGATGGCCTCGATTTTGTTATAATAGGTTGAATCTGGGATTGCCAATTATTATGTATAAATATAGGTGTTTTCATGTTAACATTCTATTTAAAGGATGGGTTGTTGAGTATCTAATTTATCTTAATTTAATTCCCCATTAGATGATGCAAATAGTTGTTCTTTATTTATTCATATTTTTTTGGTGGCGTTGAATTATTCATATAGATCTTGAAAATATGGAATGAAAAAAATGTTAAGTCATGTTTTAACCCTTGGGGATGGTAGTTTATGAGATTAAAATAATTGTAATCTTGAGAAACATTAGAATATCATAGAGTATGACTGGGGGGAAGGGATCTTACACTAATTATCAATAAAACTTATTTTCTAGTAGTTTTAATTTATTATTAATGAAATAATTTATTGAAGGTGTCCTTTTGAAATATAATTAAATAAATTAATGTTAGTTTTTTAAATTCTTGGTGCTTATAATATATCTAGTTCTTAATGGTGGAATCTTGATGTCCAAGATATGATAGCTGTAAAGAATTGGGAGACAGTGTTAATGATAATAGTGTATATGTTAGCAATATTCTATATTTAATGTTTTATGATTTCATATTCCACACCATATTTTTTGCTATAGTAATTTACAACTAATGTAATCTTGAAGGTTAAATTCCCCATAATCTAGTTCAATGAGTGATTAGTAAATGACTACCCCCAATGGGTCATCTCAATTTTCCAGGTATTATTATTTTCTCATAAGAAGGTGGTCAATTTTCCCCATATATGTTTTTTTGGGGATGTAAATTCGTATGGTTATTTAACATGCATGTATCTCTATATATTGTATCCTACAAGTTATTCTTGGTATAACGTGTATTTCATTTGAAATATTAAGTTACAGTATAGTGATTATTGGCTATAATGGATAACGGTAATATACCTGATGTATAATATATGTTATATAGGTTATGGTGGATCCCTAAAACAAGTCAGTTACTATATGGATATTTGAATGGTATATTGATATGATTTGATGCATGAGTGTTATTTTATGATACATACCGCATTTTTATTCATGATGTTTCATTGGAGAGAGATTGGACATGACATATGATGTTTGGGAAGAATAGCATACCATTGGGGAATATGTAGTTGGGTGAACTTGTTTAGTTACTATAATATATAATCTCTTCTATGAAATTCATATTGAAATAAATATATGGTGAGGTTAAAACCATAGTATATTTTTTTATCAAGATTTAGTTTCACTTACTTCTAACTAGGAATTAGTTTTCAATCTTTAACAATTACATGAAAATATTAATGCAGGATACTACTATGTATACAAATTATTATCAACCTTCTAATATATAATCTTTTATTTTGGTTAGTAGGATATGTCTAAATATTGGGATGGATTTTACCATCTAGAGGTTGTTTAGGAGCTGTTTGGGGTTCTTAGACTTCATTAGGTTAATAATTTATTAATTTATTGTTATGATTTAGTTATTTTAGTTTTTTATTACATTAGATGAATGTACCAGGGTATTCCATACCTATATCTAAGTAGAAGTTTCTTTTTGTACATATCTTATATATCTATCCTCAAATTATTTTAGAGGTTAATGCCTCTCATTTGTATTTATGATATATCCTTGGGGATTGAATCTAACCCATGTCCTGTTCATATTTGTGGTAGGACTTGAGAAACATTATCTCCCATCTCACATTATTGGCTGAGGAGGGTACAATTTGGTGTAGGTGTAATAACAAATAGTTTTTTATGGTTATGAATGAATGATATGATAGAGTTTTGAATTTTACAAAGGGTGAGATTACAAGGTATTATAGATAAAGGGTGTCAGATATGATTAAGAAGAATCGTAAAAAATGGTGATCAATAGATACATTGGTATTTAGGGCCCCAATGAAATAAACCACAAACCATTATTTTTTTTATGCCTATTAGGATAAAAGATACTTGTTGTGGGGTAAGAACCTAGTAAATGATCAAATATAATTATTCTTTGATCATGTGTTGGAAATGAATATACACAGGGATTGGGTTAATACATAAATAATTTAATTAATTTTGAAATCTAAAATATTCCATATTCAATTTTTAGAGGTCTCTATATTTTTTTTATAGGCATGCCCCTAGGTGGATGCCATTTTCAGGTTTTCACATGAGACATAAAACATAAGATTTAATTTTACTAAGTGAATATTGTATTAGAAAATATATATAATAAAATTAATATTTTAGTATTTCAAAGACAAAAAATTATTATCCTACATAATTAATATTTATTTTTAACTTAATATGTATAAATAATACGAGAATAAATTTGTCAAATATTCAATTTAAAATAAGTTTGTATGAATAATTAAGAATTAATATTTAAATATTAATGATTTTAATTATAAAAATGTGTTATTATATATAAAATTAATAACATGTTGACTTAAAATTAAACATAAATAATGATATGATATTTTAGATGAAAAATATATATTTTTCAAGAAATCATTTTTTGATATACAATATTGTTATAAATTAAATAAATAAAAAATATTAGATGACGATAGAGGTAAATTTAATATTTAGACAATATATCTAAAAATAATAATTAAAATCGATATATGTTTTATCAATAGTCGTATAGTTAATTTAATATCATTTAATTTATAAAAATTAATTTGTTGGTAAAATGTTTTTCAACATATTTTTACAGCTTATTTTTCAATTAAATTCTTATATGTCTATATATTTAATTTGATAAAATGGATTACATATTTTAAATAAGAATAATTAATATTATGTAACATTATTAGCTTATTTTTTTGTTAATAATGGATATTAAACATTCTGACAAAAAAAATATTATGGTTACAATCAAAATGGGTTTACATGGGGGTTTATATATAAATATAATCGTTAAAATAAAAATATATCTTTCAAAAAGAACATTATTGTGTTTTATTTTATCCTTATAATTATATAATTAAAATATGATGGATTTTGGATCCCTATGTTGAATAAGTTATAATGAGATTATTGTAATACTTTGAAGAAATATAAGGATTTGACTCACTTCTATCATAAAAGAGAACATCCTTACCTCTATTATTCACTACTCTCAAGATAATAGGATCCACTAAAACCTAATCTAATGTCTAAAAAATCCTAATAATATATGTTCAATATCTTCTTTTCTTCAAAAAATAAAAATCATAGGATCGTCATAAATAGATCAAAATGATATTTTTCTAAGATAAATTAATTGTCATCACTAAAAAGTTTAATTTTTACTTCTCCTGTTATAACCATCAATTATGTATTAATAATTAAAATTTTGTAAAACCAATATAAACCATATAATTACATTTTATTATGTTTATTCAATAATATTTATACATATCCTTCTCGATCAATTGGGAAACAAAATTGTTACTTGTGTATATGATGGACTACATCCTAGAAAATTGATGTAATTTTTTTCCATCAGCAACTCATGATAATAGTCATAATGATCGTATAAATGAATTTATATGATATTTATGAAATAAAATTATTATCTAAATTCAATATATAATCTAATCCAATACCCTTTCACTCATTAAAGAAATGATATTGTTTCATGTGTGTATGTACATCTTACCATCTCCACGAAGAGATGTGATTCTGTTTCTAGGTCCAAATATGAAAAATGTTTAAAAAATTCATCTATTGAATAAATATTTTATTTATAAAAATAATATATTTTTGTATATTATTTAACTATATCATGTTTACAAGAGTTGTAACATTCCTGATAAATATGCATGAGAAATTATTTTAGTCAACACCTGAAACAATAGTATTAATTATGTATTTTTACCAAATGGGTTATAAGATGTTATAAATGGATGATATATGTTATTATAAATATTAATATTATGATAATATAAATTTATATTTTTATAAAAATTTTATAGGTGATTTTATAGCACGTTAATCTAAAGGTAAGTGTGATGTAATTGATTATGTCTCTACTTCTACTCATTGAGATATATTTATTATTATGCACCATATAAATTTTATATTATGTATATAATACGCATTTATATATTAGATATTATTTAATATATTTTCATAATAATTATTCTTTAAATTAATTTATATTCATTCAGGTAGTTACAATTAAAAAATTTCCACATTAGTTAGGATTTATATTACAATCACATTTTAGGTATTATCATATTTATTATAAAAATAATACTATAATAAATTCACCATAAAATCCATCTAATTACTTTTCAACTTGGTATTAATAGAGTTAAAATATTTTCTTAATTAATTTTATATATTTGTCACTTGAATCAATATATATATATTGTCTATGAAACAAATCCTATTTTATTTCACTTTTAATCAGATATTTCTTTTCTGTGTCCATTTTTCTAAAAATACTTTTACAATTTTTTTATTAATAACATTATTTATTAAGAAACTTTTATGATATCAAAGTATTTTTAAATGGTATTAAATAATTTATTTTAATTTTTTATGAAATTTTTGTTTTGAATATTCATTTCAAAAATTCAAAAATAATGTTTTTTTATCTAGAAGATATCAGCAGACTTTCCCACCACTATAGCCATTTGTTTATATTTATAATCTTATACATGTTTATAATGGTTTTAAATGAACAATATTACATGAAATGTTATTCTACAATTAAATTTTATTTTTTTAATAAATCCAAAATTATTGATTTTATTTCAGAACATATGTTTTTATGAATTTATTGACATAACATAACTCATTTTAATTTTTATGATCGATAATATTTTAATGAATCATTCACATTGTTATGATATTTGAAAATTTCATTTCTATTAAATCCCCATAATATTTGTATCATGTAAATTATTATTTAAAAATATATACAACATTTATACATATACTATTTTACATTGATATTTATATGATTGAATGTGGAAATAGTGGCATTCCTTAAAAATTATTCAATACATATAGTTATAGATAATTCGCATTATTGAAAATTAAATTGATGATTCAATATATGAGGAACGAATTGGACAAGAAGTGGTTTGTGGGGCCCATAGTTGTATATCCCCTCAATACATCGATAGGTCTCATGAGATTAATATGTTATCCAAATTAAATTGGGTTTTGGTGTATATAATCACATCGATAATCATATCTTGTATAAATATATATATTTTTTATATATACCTAGTTTTATAATATCAAATTTTCAAATATTAAGAAATAACGTCATTGCTAATTTAATTTTAATTATCTATGTGATTATTACATTGATATTATACTTGGATGCGTTTAATGCACAAGTTTTCGATAAGATAGATTTAGATATTTACCATGAAATATAGATTATTCCTTATTAAATACTATTATATTATACTATATCGAAGGCTTTCTTAGAATTTGATATCTCCTATATTTTTTTATTTTCCATCACATTTGAATTAAATTATTTATAGGAGTTTATGGAGGTCTAATGTTTACCCATACTATGATTTATCTTTAATTCCCAATGTAAATTGGATATCATAAATATAAATGGCCCTCTATGACAAAAAAATTGATTTTTAATTTAGGATTTAACCATTTAATCTATAACAATGTAAAAAAATATCTCTTAATCTAGGATATGGGTATCTATGTTGTTACCATTTGAATCAGAACATTTTCAGAACAATCCATTAGAAAAACATTTAGTAAAAATATATTAGGGAATATAAACCTATGAAAAAGTGAGGATATATATAATGAATGAGAAATATCATAAATTTTTAGGTTAGGTAGATATTATATTTTTTTCCTAGAAACACATCCATGTATGGATAATATAATTGGATATGGTTTTTGTACAGAATCATCTTGGGGTATTACCCATAAAAGAGCATGTTTGAGCATACCATAGCCATCACTGTACTATATAATTAATGGTCTTCAATATGAATCTTGGTATAAGATCATGTAAAATATTATTATAATAATTAACATTTTCTATAAAAATCATTATGAATGGTTTGAAAATATGTTTTCAATATAAATATATTCTAAATGATACCAAGTTGATAATATTGAGATTAATATTGTATACCTTGTAAATTTGTTTAATTTATTACATCCTATTTATTTGAAATATTATGATTTATAATTTCATGAGATAATCCATTTTATTAAATTTTAATGAAATTGTATCAGATAAAATTAAGGGTATCATGACTTGTGGAAAATTTTGAAATTTACCATCTGAACCAACCATTAGATATGGTGTTTGAGATTAGAAAATACTAATCATTTTATGGTAACTATCCCTTTTTCTGACTAATAACCATAGAAATATAAAGATACAAGATATTCCCTAGAAGGATATACCTATATTAGATTATTTCTAAGGGCAAAATTAACCATATTTTAGTGGAACTACGACTCTATTTTAGACGAGTAATGGTATATGTTACTCAAAATGATATTTAATGATTTGAGATATAATGTAATTGAATATTTTATACATTCATTATATTATATCATAGGATATGTTGATAAATGGTGTTCATTGATTTAAAATTATATAGTTGAAGAAGAAATATAACACATGTATTGGATAGAATTTAAACTAAATTTTTTTGAAAATTATTTTAAAAATGATAAAAAAATATAAATAAAGGGGATGTTATTAAGAATAATGAAAAATAAAAATGATTGTGTGGTATAGTATTATGATACATTTACAATACTATCTATTTAATCATTTGATTACATATTTAATATTCAATATAATATTGACCATTTAATTTAAGTGATTAATACAAGTCTCTAAATTGATTCAATTTCTTAATGATTATCATCTTATAATGAAATAGATTTATTCTCTATAAAAATAGATAATACGTTATCTAGATTCTATATATACAATTTGAATAACGTGAAAAAGTGGATGGATGAGAACTATAAAAACTGGAATACATGTAATATGACCATGAAAATTATGAAATTTAAATCCATTAAAAAATATGGGAAGGTAAATCCTAGAAAATGATTGAAGGTAATGGGGGTTTGTTACATGTGAAGAGATAAGGTTCATATAAAATATTAATGTATGGAAGAGAAAGATACCAATATTTTCTAGTTCTATAACTGTAATGAAATGGAACATTATTAAAACAAATGGACCAATCATTATAGAAATATACTATAAAATTGGCCAATAAGAGAAGGATAATATAATGTGATCACTGCAATCAAGGTTGGTCATCCAAAATATGTTGTTGTATATACATAAAAAACATCCAAAATTTATCTAATTAATTACTTAATTTTGGATCTATTCAATCTTTTATACCTTCTATATTTTCTAAGAAAACTAGATATTTCTCTACAACCATTATAAGGGATTGGTTAGTCTAAATTCTTAATAGAAATATCACAATAATAAGGATATTTCATGTAGTTTCCATTATGATATATAAAATTTTTCTATATGTTTAATTTATGGTTATATATATGGTTGAAATTCATATAATTCTAGTTAAATATTTTTTTAAAAAACAATGAAAAGTATTTACTATAAAGAGATGGAAAATATGATTTCCAATGAATATATAAAATTTCATATACATAGTGAGGGAGAATTCATGAAATGGTCTATGTATAGATCAACCACCAAAATCTCTTTTAAATGAGATTTTTGGGGATGAAGGGTAGACAGAACTAACATATGGAAAATGTAATCCTAAAATTTAGTATGTAACTATTGTATAAGTATACATTGAGGTATTTATTAGGGATTTACCTTGACATAAAAAATGGTGTAAAGTTGATTTTTCGATTGATTTAATCCCTGATTGAAGACATGTATTATAGAATACATATATAATGGAAACATTTAATTTAGTGGGGTTGATGAACAAACAATAGGAGTTGTTTGATAAGTGGTTTATATTCCCGTGGGTTTCACCGTGAAGGTCCCTTAATCTTTTCATTATGATAAAAGATGGATCCCTAATGTGGTTATTTGATTTTATTTAAATCAATACTATTATGATAATGAAATAGTGTCTTTTTCCTTATATTAATGACAAATTGGATTAAAATCTTAGAGATCAATATCTTCTAATTTATATCCATCATTCCATTTATTAATAATTTAAATTAATGTAGGTTGATAATCTAAATACAACATTTCAAATGAATTGTAGACATTAGTTGTTTGCAATAGTTCCATTAGGAATGACTAATGTACAATCTTTTTTTATATATTTAATAAACATATTAGTTATGGAATATATTTATTATTCCCTTGTGGAATTATTTAATGGTATCTTTCTATATTATAATGCATTTAATGCCCATGAGAGTCACATGTGTATCTTTCTTGGGACCCTTATAGTGAAAGAGTTTTATTGAAAATTTATTAACTATGAATTATGAATTAATATGAATCTTTTGTTGAACATATTGTCACAATGAATAAAATATCAGGTGGTAACATTAATAAAATTGAAGACAAGTAATTTATATCACCAATATACAAAACTAATGAATATTGTTTCAATAGAATAAAAGGTTTCTATTAATGATTTGTTCAAAACATGTCCTCATTATTTAACCCATGAATTTTCATACCCATAAAGGGATTATGTTTATATAGTCAAATTATTGTGAAGAATGTTTTGTAACACTTAAATTGGACATTAGTTAATTCAATAAGTTTAACGCAACCTTTAAAAAATAATGAATTTGTTATATATAGTGATTCATAAAATATAGTAAATTTTTGTTTCATTATGTATAAGAATAATGTTATTTCATATGATTCTGGGTAGTTAAATAACCATCAGTTGCACTATCCAACTCGGGATCTTACATTATAAGATGTAATTATTTCTTTGAATATTTGGATACTTTATCTCTATGGAGAATAATATGTCATATAAATAAACTAGAATATCTTAAAATAACATTTTATTTAAAATAACATTATATTAGGAAAAGTTGATGAGTCCAGATACCTAGGGATTATAAGTTCTATAAACACTACATCTAATGGAAGAAAAATATGCTATCAAATGTATTTAGTAGGAAAGATCATATATTTTTCACAGAAATAGGGTTTATAGGGTTCTATTGTTCATTGATTTAGAAAACATGAGTAAGGTTAGTTTTAAGGAAGGGGAAACATCACTCATTTATTAAATTATTACAAGTCCATATTTCTAGTAATGATTAAATGTCTTCAATTTGATGTTGATAAATTTCTAGCGAATGATAATGATGAAAATTTTGTAAAATTGCTATACTTTTTTATAATTTGGTGTAATAAAATTTGGAATGAGATGATGTGTTGCAAATATAATTAAGTTGGAAATGTAATTTTTTATGATGATCATAGAAACAATTTCTCTATACACCACGGTTGAGATATTATTTATATGGATTTTATAGAAAATATTTAGGGGTATAACATATATTTGTAAATTAATTAATATATATCACTATTTTTGGTTTTCCAACATGTAAATTAAGAGAGACAACATCCTAGAGGATGCATGCAACTTACACTAATCACTATATTGAAATTTTTTGACATTACTACATAATATTTAAGTATATTACAAAACTATACTAAAAATAATGATTCATTATGTGTTATTATTATTATCCTATGAAAATATACCCATTTCCTTTCTATAAGATAATATTTTCCTCTAGGGTGCCCATCAAGACACCATATTAATGATTTTTTTGACTTCATGGAGATACTCATAATTTTGAATGATCATGATGCCATATTTACATTAAAATTCATTAAAATTATTAATAAGGATATTGATTCAAGGATTCATTTGAGCACCTCCTACCATATCCAAATTATTGGAAACTACAAAAGGTCTATTTGATCATCAAAATAAATTTTTTTATCATTCTCAATTGGATTTTAAAGTATGTGAGATGGGTATTTACCTTTAGTGGAGTCTTAGTATAATAGTAGTTTCCATTCACCTGTTCAAATTGATGTATATGAAAAATAATACGTTAATAAATTTTATATTCTAACATACTGTGATGGAATTAGTTGAAGAAAGATTATAGACACAAAAAAATTTGAGGAGACAAAAATAGTTGTTATTACTATTCAGAATCAATTTTTCCTTTTTAAAAAATTGATCACTTGGGCTCTTGTATTAAGTGATGAAAACATATACCCAAGTCTAAATTAATAAATATCATATTTTTGGTGGATTAAGAGTGGTAATAGAATGCCTGGAAGGGTGGTGGATTATTTTTAACCTTCTATAGGGACCCTTTTGTTTGTAATCCCATCTCCACTGTAATTAGCTCCCTTGTATACATGAGTGATGAAGTAGTTTATGTGGGAAATTCATTCCAAGAAATTGATTTACTTTGCCATCATCGTCCTATATAGATGATCATTCCCAATTCTTATCGCTTACAGAAGAGTGGAGGAATCCAACTCAAACCATAGATATCTCCATCCTATTTTGTTACCAAGATCAATGGGCAAAATAAAGCCCATAATATATGCATATAGTTTAGTGTATTGATCACAAGAACCATACCGACATTCAGGCACATCTTCATTTTTGTCCCTAATGATTTCACCAAACCCTGATGGGCATGGATTATCCCTGGGGGCTTTGTCTGTGTGGCATTTAATCCAACACGAAATGGGTGTGTCTAGAAGACTTCCAAAGTGCCACATGGTGTTGGAAAATTACCCAGGTTTCAAATCTATCTTTGCACTAGGAGGTCTATCAACATGTTTCTGTATTTTTTACCATATAGTGTGTTGGGAGTTTGTATAGTATCCCAAATGGACTTCATGGAAAAATCAGCAATGTAACGCATCTTTTGGTGAAGGATTTCATTCCGACTACTCCAAATGAAGTGCAGTAGTTCAGCACATGCTATCCAAAGTAGGATCATGATCTGCCTTGAATGAGGAGATTTATGTATATCTATAAGTATGGATTAAATAGAATCAGTTCATTGCGGATTCATGTTATACATTAGCAGAACATTATTCTATAAAACCAAGTCCTTTATGCAGCTCATGAAGTGGTGGTTGACATCCCATATGGTTTGATTACACAACACGCACATGGAGCATAGAGAGATGCCCACTTTTGTATATTGTGATCAACTAGAATTTTGTTTAGTAGTAGCCTCAAGATTAGGGTGTACATATAGGGAGACATCCATTTCTTGTTCTAGATACCTATCAATTACATTTCTCTATTGATCAAGTGCATGTCTAGGATCATTGGGTGAAGATTACCATTCATGGAGCCTTTCCATATGAAAATATCCTTTTGTTGCTGAAGTAATAATTTTCCATGAGTGAGACAATGTCATCTTGACCTGCTTTCATATCTTCCACCCGGTCCATAATCTATATACAGTGACTGAGAACACTACCCTCAGCATTAAACCTTTCAATAAGTGGTTCACATGTCTAGTTTTCATACCAAAAACATACAGAAGAATGAGTACTTAAAATCCATTGAGAATGGGTGATGATCATTTTGAAATACCACATTGATGCCATGCCATATCGAGGACTCAAGATAACATTGTTTTCCAAAAAATAATATGTACAAAAATCAACTCTAATGAAATCCCAAGTCCAAAGAATTATTTTTGATGAGTTTCCATATGAAATTGGCATTTATGGATTGGTTGAAGATTTCAATATTCTTTATCCCTTGTCTTCAATGTTTTTAAGGGATACAATATATTTTCCATGAAGTAGTTATATTTTTCTTTTCAAAATAAAATACACTCCATTCAATGTTATTCTTCACTGTGTTATTGTTTTTGAGTAGAGATATCGGCCAACGAAATATCATGAATGAGTGGACTAGTTTTGAAATGGCCATATGCTTCACCAGGAATATTCGACATACCATTGATAATGATCTCCTTTTCCAGGAAGTCATAGTTTTAATGACTTGATCCATAATATTAGAGAAGTAAGTAGCCAAGGGTTTTCCCCAGAACAAAGGAACACCCAAGTAGAAAGAAAGAAAATATCCCTCATTGAGTACAATGGAATTGATAATACGTGACTTTATTGAGGCTGGACTGTTCTTACCAAAATAAATAAAAGATTTATCCCAGTTGATTTCTTCACCAGAGATATTCTCATAATGCGGGATGGGTTTTTTTGGTAGTATTAATTTTCCTCCTATCATCCTGCATAAAAATAACAATATCATTAGCAAGAAGAAGGTAAGAATGGGTAGTGGTACCTTGACCTGCTTTGATGGTATTTAATCCACCCTTTTGAACCATATCAAGGATGAGTCTTCTTATGTAGTCCTCAGTAATAGCATAAATTATTGTTGAATGTGGATATACCATCCTCAACCCCCTTAACCAAATAAAGTAACCATCCAGTGATCCATTGACAAGGATAGAGACATGTTCTGACTCAAGGAGTTTCTTACCCCATTAAATGAAAGTCATGCTAATGCCAAAAATATTAAGAACTATGCATCTGAATCCCTAGTCCTTGGAGTAAAAGGGTGTCATTATGTCAATATTTGGAGAATAATTTCCTCGTAGTACACTCTTCCAGAAAAAGCTCACACAACTTGAGGTTGAGAGAAAGTAGTCCTGGATATGCCAAACATTAACAAAGAAAAATTGTTTTCGAGTGATAAAACAATATTAATGAATGAAAAATATATATGTTAATAGATTAAGAATAAAAAATTAATTCCAAACGTGAAATCATGTTTACAATAATGTATCTTCATTGAAGGGATATATAAGTATCAGTAAGAAATGGGAACTAACCCTCAAGTACATCAAACATTTTTTAAATCCAAGAAAGAATTGGTTTAATGTCTTACCATTTGTAAATTACACAATGTATCTATAATGTCATTCTTGTGTTCCATAAATCATTTATATGGAGGTACATACTAGACCCAATTGATGTTCTCACCGATAATGAAATAAAATTAAAATATATTCTATATTAATATGAAGATTTTATCCATATTATTAACAGTTCTGAGAAATTGTTCAGTTATCAGATGACTCAACAGTCAAACTACAAAGTAGAAGTAATAAAATATATATATTAATATGGTAACAACAAGATATTATTCAAGAAACCACCCACATTTTTTAAGAAACACACATCCAATAATATTTCATGGATGAAAAATTTTGAATGAGGGAATAATGTAATGTTAAATCTTCATTAATTTCAATTGACCATTATATTTTACATAATATAAAATGAAATAAATATTTTAAAACATCAAGGAATAATAAATTGTAAATTGATATGATTTATATTGGTTTTTATCTTAATATTTCAATATAATCATAGAATAAAATTTTAAATTTTAGACTAAAAATTAGATTTTATGAATAATTGAAAATATAGTAATTACCTATTCCTAATTTTAATTTTAATAATGTGTTGTAAAATTTATAATTAGGAAATTATTAACTATATATTTGATATAAATTAATATAATATCATTTGGATGAAAAAATGTTTTATTTGTTTGGAAAACTATTTCTTTAAAAAAAGGTATAGCATCCTTCCACTTTAATTAAATAAAAATTTCATAAATAAATAATGACCCAAAAGAAATTTATAGATTATATAACCAAGTAATTTAATTTAAATCAATATAATGATTATCACTTTTCATATAGTTACATAAAATTTTATCTTATGGTCAAAAAATAAATTTCAATAAAACTGTTTTCGAGACATTTTGTAATTTTTTTAATTGGATTCTTCAACTTATTTGAATTTAATTTGGTAACATTTATTCAATAATTTGATTAAAAACAACAACATTATTAAAAATATTTAAATTAATATCTTTTAATAATAAATAGTAAATTTTATAATAAAAAATTACCATTGTATCGCTCAGAACAAGTTTATTAAGGCTGAATCAATAAAGACAAGCGTTAAAAATACCAAACTATGACAACCCATTTCATTAATAAATATTATTTCATGATTTTTTTATTAAATATTCCAATTATTAAACACTAATTCATCATTAATCCTAGTTAATTGGGTTAATTTGGTATATATTTAATCAACTCGTAAAATAAATACAATAACATTATTTAAAAATTCCTTTTCAAGCCCATAAAATTCAATCATTATTCTAATACAACATGAGATAACATGGGTAGTACATATGAAAGGGGTGACTTATACATTCATGTAATGAAAAAATCATAACATGTGGTAATTATGTACCTGTGATCTAAGAGTCATATCACGGTAACATAATAGGGATGAAAATCAGAATCTATAACAATGAGGAATGATATACCAAGATAGCATAAATGCATCATATGAATGTGGAAACAACATTAAAGATGAAATTATAAAACAATTCATGGTTTACTTCCCAAAAAACATATCATAGTATTATTAGTATAATATCTTATGATCTATATATGAAAAATCATGAGATAAAAACATTACCCAAGTCATTGGAGGGTTATATAACTTCAGTCCCCCTCATCACATTTATATTCTGAAGATGTCTAATTATAACACATAGATCATATAACTTATGGATTTCATTATTCAACTATAAAGGGAAGGAATAAATGGTGTTATTTAAATAGATGTAAATAACCAATCATTAAATATAATTCACTACTATGTGAATACTATTAAGTGGAAATGGGAATGGTTATTTAGTGAAAAAAATTTGGTATGGAAAATCACATGATTATTTCAACAGCATAACATGAGTCAAAAAAGATTCATAGACTAGTTAAATGATCGTGAAATATTTTTCTCATAAAATGGAAATAATAGGTATTGTAATAGGTATGTGTGAAATCATGTAACAATAAGAACATTTGGATAAAAGGGAAGAATTAAAAAAAGTGTTCATGAATCAATAGTTGGAGAAGATCTCTTACATTTGGTGGATGCTTTTGAAATCATGGGAGGATATTTAAAAAGATCTTCAGGGAACTATAGGTGGACTATATATACTGATATTAAAATTAATTTAATTTTATAATAGTTTTTTGTTGGTAAATGTGTGTTTGGAAGGGTTTATATAGGGAAAGATAAGGGAATTCATCATTATTTTCCATACCTATATTTTGGTCTGTATAAGATAATATAATCAAATCCATAAAAAATACTAAGTTATTTTTATATGTAATCAAACAAATTATATTTATTTAGTAATTCTTTAAGACTACGTACCATACAATTTAAAATAATACCCTTGGGGTTGTGGATGTGAGTCATGTTTAAAAAGAATTTATTTCTATACCTTAAAATATAATATATTTTTTGGAGGAATCATTATGAGTATAAAAAATATATCAAATAGCCAATGAAAAATATTATTTTAAAGGGAAAACATAATTTTGTTCATGGATACTCATTATACTATTTATTATACAACTTTTGGGATTTTACGAAATCATAATACACAATATATATTTATAGCATATTTAAATTTGGCCTAAAATTTTAAAACTCTCTAAAAAGTATGAAAAAAATACTATTAGATAATTTCAACATGATGATTTTAAAAATAACAATAATTTTATCAAAATAATTCATGAATTTTTGTAATTTTAAAATTTAAATAAGAAATACATATTTATATAAAATTACTTGGTTTTTACAATATTTGTTTTATGACCCATGTGATTATTATTTTTAACATCATAAAAATATATTATCATTTATATTTAATAATGAATTTCCAATAATTTTTCATAAAAAAATTACAAAAATTGAATACATAAATGTATATTTTCTTGATTGTAACTATAAATTTCTCTATGATATGATTTTTTTCATCGTGTTAAAATATAATTGCAACTTATAAGATAATGTATAATTAATAAGATATAAATAAAAAAATTAAAAAAATTAAAAATAAATCTTCTCAGGGTCCAGATACCTCACACCTAGGAACACTTGTGAATTCCCTAAGGGTAGCGTGTGTGATGGTCATTTTTTCATTAGGTGGTTTCATAAACATATTTTGAGATTTGTTCCCAAAGATATTGAACTTCTCACATAAATAGTGTTGATCATTA
This sequence comes from Viscum album, assembly GCA_963277665.1. Taxonomy (NCBI): domain Eukaryota; kingdom Viridiplantae; phylum Streptophyta; class Magnoliopsida; order Santalales; family Viscaceae; genus Viscum; species Viscum album. The sequence goes on from OY728158.1 coordinate 781,504,389, forward strand.
TTTACTTGTTGAATATCATATTTCTCTTGGTCAAAGGGAAATCCTAGTGCTTTTATCCCACTTATAAGATCTTATTTATATGATTCATATTGTATAATCTAGATGTTCATGTACATAACTACATTTTTATGTTTCAATTGTGTTTTATCATAATCATTAATATACTAATCATAATGGTCACTTTACAATTATTGTGTTATCAATTTTTGTGATGTTTAATGGGCTTTAAAATTTTATAGACTATATAACAGTAAAAAATAACCAAATTAATTCATGTGGTTTCTATAAAATTGTTACATAATATCTAATTTATTTATTAAATGATAGAATATAATTTATAAATATTTAGTTCATTACATTATTCCCCTTTATAAATTTCTCCCTTGATGTTTTAATTTCACAAACTAAAATAGATGGGTTTACGTCTATTTCATTGCATCTTCTGGTTCCCATATCACATCCTAAAATTTTTTAGTCCTAAAATACACTTTAACTATGTGAGTTGTATTTTAGCTATGAACCATGTCCTTAAAATCTATGATCTTCAATGGATACTCCTCATAAGAAAGATTATTCTTTAATGGTACCACCTATGGAATCATTTCATGTTAGAGATCTGGTATGTACTTTCTCAAGAAGGAATATGTAACACATGAATTTATTTTTTAGGTTATTTTGGAGTTCTGGTATATTATACACCACTCCAAATCTATTAAGGATCTCAATGGCGATGATGTGTCAAGTAACATGATTTTTCTTCTTCCAAAAAATATGAATTTCTTCCATGGAAATATGTGAAGGATTACATTATATTTTACCTAAAACATTATGTTTCATCAATGATTTTATATATAAATTTTATATCATCATTGTGATGATTTAATATGATGATGAATATTGTGAAATTTATCTATAATTTCATCGAAAATATCAGGTCAATCAGATTCTATTATCCAAATTTATCCCATTATGTTGGTGTCTAACACCACTTCCCATACAAAACCTCAAAAGGATCCATTTGAATAAAAAAATGTATATTCTTTCTACTTGATAACTCAACAAGTGGAAGCTTTTAATCTCAAAATCATTGGAAATCCATTGAACATGGTATCATAATTTCCACTAGAGTTTCAATATAGTTTTCTAGAATCGACATCCATAAGAGGGTGATAAGAAATTATGATGTCTAGATCCCTATCAAACGATTAATGAATGTTTCCCCAAAACCTCAATATAGACCTCATATCTCAATCATATACAATACTGATTGAGATAACATGTATCTATTTAAAATCCCTAGTTTATATCATGGTGAATTATTATATTGCGAAATATTTCATGATTTAAATGAAATGTCAATATTTTGTATAGATATCATCGTCCACAAAAACAGAGTAACTTTCTTTAGGATTCCTTGGGATACCAATGATTAAATCCATGTCTATGTTATCCATTTCCATACTATAATGATTAATATTTTCTACTTATCCTTATACATATTCTGTTATTCATTTACATGTTATCATACTACTCATCAAGATACAAAATTTTCAATTTATCACTTCATGTGATCCCACAAGATGTTTTTCATTAAATATATATACATCATATTTCATCACTGATAAATATAGATGTTTGATCATTTTAAATCATCTATAACTTCCTTCTTCATTTCAAGTTATAATGGAATTCATATTCAGGTTCAAAACCTGATAACTCTATGTTTAGAAATATAAACTCACTCATCATATTTTTGGACATAATTAATCATATCATGAATCGATTGAACAAAATTTACTTCTGAAATGTAGGATGTGGATATATTTTTATTTCAGTATATGTGTTTTTCATGTCCAATATAATTGGGTCTCATTCAATCATCTACCTATAAAGGGATGCAACATCCTTTCAACTAAGAGTATTTCCCACTTCGTTTTATTATTGAGGAAGGTAATTTATTGAAAAATCCTAATAATTAGTCATTTATAACCAAATTTTTGATTCATATTATATTCATTTTTTATATTTAATTTATGATTTTATAATGATAATATATTCCATAGTTTACACATTTGTGATAATGTTGTGAAATATTTAATTTAATTATCATTGCTTCTAATTCCAAATCATGGATTTCATTGTTCTACTAATGTATCTAAAATTTTGGGGATTCGTAGTTTTTCACATTATCACATATCATTAATACACAGCATAATCACTTACTATACACATTGTTATTGAACACAAATACTTCCTCACTAGGTGCAATGCAAGCATAGGTGAAGTAAATGACCAATTCATAAACAATTTAAATTTCTCATAAAAATAATTAGCCCAAAAAAATGAAAAAAGTTTTTTATCTTGGTTAGTGGGATTAACATTCATGATAGGTTTCACAAAAAAGCGATGTTAGTTTACATCCAATCAAAGAAAAATAATTATATCTATAAAAGATGTTATTATTAGCCAACCATCAATGAACTATATTTTTAAAAGGAACCACATATCTCCATTATTAGTGATAAAATTAACTAGTAAAGATAAATTTTATTTCAAAAATCCACCTTAAATGTAATATAAAAATAATTTCTTCTTTTTTAATATATTCAGAATAGAATTAAAATGTTCCTCAGGTTCCTCCTAACTTTTTTAGTAAATAACAATTTTATATATAAATAATAACACATATTCATGTATATAATCAATAAAGACTCTATTCCACAATTACATAAATTTGTTTTTTGAGAAATAACATGACTAAATTAAATCTCAATGAACTCATTGTTCCTATATGCTGTCAAAAATTTCGTTTTGCACATATCCACCTTCTTTACCTTTACATGATAATATGTAGACTAATGATCCAACATAGAGAAGTATTGGGGTCTACATAGATTATCAAACAAGTCATTAATCCAATCCAAAGGGATACAGGTTCTTTATCATGATCTTGTTGACCTCATGATAATCTTTGATGAGGCCTAATGACCAGTCCTTATTCATGATGAAGAGGACATATGTACCCCACAGTGAAGCACATGGTTGTATGAACCCTTAATTTTGATTACACTATAGATTCTACTTTTACTATTCAAGTTCACTATATATCCTTATATAATAATTTATGGATATTAGAACATATCCATTTATATGTTTGTTTTGACAACTCATCCCTTTAGTTTAGAGGAAGACTAGAAAATTCATTAAAAACTAATTGGATAATTCCCTCAAAATTTCCCTATGTTCAAGGATGATATTTTAATAGGTAAAAATATTTATTGAAATTGGTTGTTTTTTCATAGGGAAATAATATCAATTTTTTATATTATGACACCAATGTATATTCTTCCCCCTCCTTGGAGTTATATTGAATCAGTTATTGAATTTCAAAAAAAGTGGGTGGTTTTGTTTCACAAATAATTATGTTTGCAATATGTAAAGAAATAGAAACTATAACCATAATTTAATATAAAAATATTAATGAAAGTATGATATGTTTTATTTGTTAAAACAATCTCTCAAATTTAGATATGTAATAATTGATATTATTAGGATGTAATAATTTAACCATTTTCAATAATCATTGATTACTCACCTTCAATTTTCTATGGTGGATATATAATAGTTTTCACTATACTTGTGTGATAAGCAAGAATTAATAGATCCAATATTTTAAAAAATGTCGCCTTATTTTATGAATAACTATTTTTCCAATCATCAATAAATGTTTAGGTACCACCTTTACAGTTTTGTTTGTATAAACATGACAATACTCTCCAGGACGCGATGTTTTTTTGCTAATTTCCCTTCGCATTGGTAATTTATTCACATAGTGTACTTATTACTTGTAGTTGAATATTTTTAAAATTCAATGAGGTTATAATAGATAATTTATTTCCTTCATCATATTATTTGGTTTATCTTATTTAAAAATTCTAGCTAGATGTCCTTTCTTCTTACTCCTAAAGAATTTCCGTCCCAATTTAAGAAATTTCAATGATTGTTATTACAAAAAAAAATTACATGTGGGGTATTGGAATTTAAATCCCCTAATATATATACCGGACACACCACTAGAATTAAACATCACTCTACACTTCCTACTTCTATACCATTGAGATTATTTGAGATCTATCATGATTTTGATATCACATCAGATTATTTGTTCATCGATATGATAGTCACTAATGACTAGGGCCCTATATAGACTCAACATTATCCCACCAAAGTATAATTAAACATTACATTAGTTGGTAAGGATAATTATGGAGTAATTTAATGAAATACTTGTGATATTTTCTTTATAAACTAAGATAGACTCTCCATTCATTTTTATAAGAAAAAGGATGTATGTCTACATTTTCAGTTGGAAAATGAAAGGAATTGTTTTTTCAAAAGTCAATTTATATAATTATTTGTACTGAATCACTTCAGTATCCTCTTCTTCGAATGTATTTTTGACCAATTTACACAATTCATAATCTTCATTAACCATATAATAAGAAACCACAATTGCATTGTCTTTCTCAGTGCAATAAAAAATGTATAAGTTCATTTCAATGAAATTTATCCTTTATTTAATGACTAAATTATTAGAATGCCGAATAAAAATTAATGTATTTTTTTATATAAATTTATAGATTGGAAGATCTTCTTTATTTTTGGTATTCATATTCTTCTCTCTATTCAAGATTCTATTCATAACCCATTACAATTAAAAAAGTGTTGTCATTAAGATCATGATTCCTACACCAATCAGGTTGGGCATTTCCATTGGGAAATCAGCACATTCTCCCCCACATTATCTATTCACCTGGTTCCACTTATTTCCATATGTTTTCTAGAATAATAGAAACATTTGGATTGATTTTATTTGAAATAATAAATATAAAAATGTGAAACAATGAACATTAATGTGATGACATATAAATGATATTTGTTCCATGACCTATAAATTTATAGGATTGAATCTATGTTATTATTTTAATTATTTATTTCATAATATAATAAAATATAGAAATGTTTTTCCCTTCATATTGGATAATAATTGTCTTATGAATTTTCTATAGCATACTACTTGGATTTTAAATATAGGTGAGCAATAAGGACCATTTTTTTGAACTATGTGGTGATCAAGCCTAGAAAAATGAACCCTTTTTGTGATATTGACCCAATATATCACTTTTCTAGAGTCACATACATATTTAGTATCCATAAAATAATAAATTCACAAAGAAAAACATACTATGTTCCAACATTTAGTGTTTTTATGCTAAATCGTTTCCATTATGATTTCACTAGATTTTTATAATTTTAATCCAACAAAATAGATTGGCTTTTATATGATACCATATATGATAGATTATACCTTTAATAGACCAAATTTCATGATAGATTACCGAATGGAATAGATTATAATGTCCAAAAATATCATAAATCTTATTTTCATTATAAAATTTGGTACATAGAATAAAAATAACTAAAAAAATACAATGATATTATATTTAACATCTGTGACATGATAATAAAATAACCTCATTCTTCAAAAATTGTTCTGGATAACTGGGGTACAAACAAAAGGATAAGGGTGATCTAAGAATCCCATTAAATAAAAAAATGGATAAAATAAGGTAAAGTGTTATTTGTGATACAATAGGAATATAAATGGGAAATAAGTTGTATGATAATCATAATATTTAATAGTGAGTCATGATATAACATGATTGCATAACAGAATCATAGTAATGTGGAAACAACATAAAGCATGTCAACATAAAAATAAGTCAAGGATACCCTCCAAGACAATATAAAATTATATGAATGAATAACCACTATTTTATCATGAATGTAATATCATTTTATAAAAACATTACCCAAGTCATTAGAGGGAAATATTATTATGGTCCCACCCATAACATTCAAATCATGTACCTGAATACATTCACCACATATATCATAAGACATAAGGATGTTTGTAATCCCTCATAACCCCAGGATTAAGGATTTTCAATTATATAATTGTAAATCACATATCAATAATGTATTTTTTCAACATTGTAAAAACATTTGAGTGGAAATTCTAATGGGTATTCACCACCTAAAAGGTTTGGAATGGAAAATAACATGATGGTTTTATCAACATTATGGGGGTACATAAATATTATAAGAGGATTAAATCAGAATTAAAGGAGTTTCCCATTAATTTTATATAATAATAAAACATATATTTATATGTGAAAACAAATAACATAACAATAAACTAGAAAAAAGATCATACATTAAATAATTTCTTCAATGAATAAGAGGAAATGATCCATTACCTTGAGAGGAAACCTCTAAAAGCTAGGTATGATCATCTAATGTTCATGGAGGGAACAAAAGTTGTCTCAACAAGAGTATATGTATAGTAATATAATTCTATAAGATTATTTAGATAAGAGTAATGTGATTTTTTGTTAGTTTCTTCCGAAAATGATAGGATAAATATTTATTAGTTTCCATATGATAGTTTTGGAATCTATATGATAATGTAACAAAAAACCAAAAAACATCACATGATTTTTCCCATTTTTTCTATGAAAGGGGAATATTTTCAATATTTTATATGTATAAGAACCCAAAAAATTAAAATAATATAATTTTTTATGTTAATGTCAGTGATGTTTTTAATGAATTATTTTTAGACCCATAAAAAATAATATAGGTATTATATTATTCAGTAAGGGACTTTAAAATCAAACCACCAACAAAAAAAATATCATTTAAAATGTAATGATTTTTTGGTCATTCATACTCTTTATAAGAGTTATTACATCAATTAAAAGCTTTATCATGCCACATTACCCACATTATAATTACACTGTAATTAATTTTGTACCAAAATTTTTTTTATATATAAAAAATATGAAAAATTTGAAATTGAAAAATTCCTAAATTATGATTTAAAAAATAATACCTATTTCTCCCAAATAAATCAATATGTATGATAATTTAATATCTTGTGTCAAAAAACCTTTTTTGGAGAATAATAGTTTTTTTAGAATAAAAATATTTTGAGACTTTAAAAAAGTATTTCTAAAATCAATAAATAATATAATAATTATTACTTAATAAAATTTATTTAATAATAAAACATAATTAAAATAAAAATTTTATAAAAATTTATCGAATTCATTTATTTAGGGCGCCTTAATTGAAACTACACATTTCAAAAAACATTTCCAATTTCACCAAATGAAAATAAATATAAAATTAATCATCAGTTGTAATATTAAAAAGGGATAAATATAGTCAAAATTATATTAAAAATAAAAAATAAAAATTAATAGTGTTAGTTTCTACATGCATAATTTATTATTACACTAGTGAATGACATAAGGTTAAAGTGTGTGATGGTGATATTTTATTGGGTTGGTTCAATAAACATGGATTCATTCTTCATCAAAATAAGCACTAAAATTGTACATAAATAGGTTGTATCATGATTTAGTAACATAATCTTATCTTGTTATTGGTAAAGGTAAAATCCTAGTGATTTTATATTCGTAAAAAATTATGATATGTTAGATACATAGGGTACGATCTTACTGGTTGAGTCCATCACTTCATTTGTCAATATCAAATAGAAATTATCATAACCCTTATTATAATATTACTAAATGTCACTATAGAATGGATATATTATAAATTATTATTATGGTTACTAATAATTTAAATTTGAAATGACAATACAATAGTTAAAAATAACCAATGCAGTTCTTGTGTTTTCTATAAATATCACACATAATAATGAAATTAGTCGTTGAAAAAAAAATTAATTTCATTAATAAATACTTAGGTCGTAACATTTATTTTGAAACCCCGTTAGTTAGTAGGATATTAGACTTACCTTATACCCTTTTAATATGAGTCATTATGGAGTAACATATCAATGAAATTAACGTAACATTATTGTAAAACATTTAAATAATATAGGTGTTCCACACACATAGATTCAAATTAGTAACCTACACTTCCCATTTTTCACACCTCTCAATAAATTTATCCAAATATTTAACTAACCAAAATATCTCCCAAATTTATTTATCCATGTTCTATAAATATTATTCTCCCCAAAATGTTGTCTTTATGGTCCTTAATAAGACATCTATATGAGTGTCTTCTATGAAATGGTAATTGTCTTCACCATGATCATTCTTTTTTACTTATTATTTTATAACCTACAAATTTGTATTAATAAATCCATTATAAAAACACCAAAATCAACAATTTGGTGATATTTAATTATATTTATATCATAATATTTATCCATATCATTATCCATTAAATTTTAAACATGATCATCCCTCAGGTTCCTACTGATGAACAACCTTATGAACCGATGTAACTTCTCTTCTGTCACAAACTCACATGGATATTAATACTGATAGAATAAAATAATATATATGAAAATTTACACATAATATATAGTATATGAATATAATAAATCATATAAAACATTAAACATTCTCCCATTAAATAATTTATTCTGTCTTACATGTGTTTGTATGGCCGGTCATCTCCAAAATGCGATGTGATTTGTTTTCCGTGTTGCAAATTAAATGTTTATTATTAAAACATATCTAATGAATAAATACGATATTTATAAAATTAATAATGTTTTGGATATGATGTAACTATATAATATATAGAATAATAGGATCTTCAATGAAAAAACATGCTTGTTAAGACGAAGCACTTAACTCCCGAAACAATAGTAATAATTAATTTTTCTTAAAAATTGGGAGCTATGATATTAAAATACGACCACATGGGAAATAATAAATATAATTCAAATAGTAATATAAATTAATTAAATGATTAAAATAATATTAAAGTAGGTAAAATAATTTTTTACTAATGAAAAGTGTGTGGTACGGGATTTGACAACAATTTCAACTCCATTGTGAATTCTTTGAATTTATTCACATATTTAATTTTTTTGGTGCTTATACTACACATTTTATATACATATCATGAATAACTATTTATTAATGATTATCAGTGATTCATTTAATCATTTTATTTTTGAGGCATTATAATTAAAATGTAACCAATGTTTTAATAATTAAATTCAAATGATCATTTTTCATTTCTGTAATTTTAGTTTAAATAATATTCCTATAAAACATTAATAAAAAACAAATCTTTTATAATACTCTAAATATTTTAGTATATTCCATATTTCATTAAATATTTTTCTATATTTGTAAAATTAATCTAGAAAATAAATTTTTAAAAGATAAACTGATTTAATTTCCCTTTTAGATCGATATTTTCACTTTGTTGTCCATATTTAATAAAATTGTTTTAAAAAAGTCATATTTGTTACTAAAATGATTTATTAAGTACATTTGAAGGTATAAATTATTTTTTCAAAAAATCATTTTAATCATTTTAATGTTTTATGAAATTTTAACATTTTGTTGTCCTTATATAAAACACTTAAGGAATGATTTTTAATGTATACAGAGTTAACGGAATTTCATGCCACTGTAATAATTTTTTGATATTAATCTTCCTAAAAAATTAAATGGTTTACAAATAAATATGTTATAAAAATATTTATTTTTGGTATTTAATTTCAATATTCATTATTTCTCTAAAAAAACATGACCTTATTAAAAACAATACGTTTTAGATGAATCATTGGTCATCTCTTATCTCTAAGTAAATTATTAATAATTAACTCTCTTGAAAAAATAACTATATTGTTATCATTAAACATTATATTTTTCTTAATTATACTTACTATATTTATCATAGATAAAATTATTTCCAAAACCGTATTCTATTTCTATCTACAACGTCTTAAAATAAAAGATATTTGATTGAATAAAGAAATATTGATATTCTTTAATTATTATTCAGTGTATATATTTATTGTGAGGGAATATTATTTATGATTTATTTTGATCAGTAAATATATGATAAATGAACTCAACATGAATTGATTGGTGGGTACAAGAATTATATATCCCCTTCATGCATTTATAGGACTTTTGATAAAAACAAATTTTAAAATTTAATGGGTTTTCTGTTTATTTTTATCCATTGATTTAGTTTTCTTAGTGATAGGTATTACCGGTATAGATATCATGATGTTTGAGATAATGACTCAAAATATAAATAGTTTCTATCAATGATACCTTATTTATTAATATCCAAGTGATTATTGCATTGATAAGATTAATGGATGCATTTTCATGATTATGTTATTAATTAAATGTAAATTTTTCCTTATTATTTATCATTACATATTTATTATTCGTTATATACTCAAAATATATTCAACTATTCATAGCCTTTATTGAGAATTTGATATCACTCTTGTTTTTTCCTTCCTTAGGATATGAGGAACAATTCTTTGAATGAGTCTAAGTAGGATGATTTTTTTCCATTACATTGAATTATATTTTATTCCGAACATAATATAGGGATAATATATTAAGATGTATCTCTAATACTAATAAAATTATTTGAATTTTTATATTACAAAACTTATATCATTACCAATGTAATGAATTTGACATATCCTCTAGGTAAATGGATTTTTTGTTATTATAGATGATATTCAATGTGATGTTCTATCATATTGCTAATGAGAAGAGGAAAACAAGGATGAAACTCACTGGTTAACACTCTAATATTTTCTATTTACATTTCTATAGAGGTATAAAAGATATATTTCATAATACATGATAAAATATTATGTGTACGGGGATGACATATAATTTAGTTTTATATGTTCTTTCATGAAGTGCTTGATTTTATTTCCCTTTATAATGATTCAGGGAGTAGGGTGGTGATAGTGGATCATATTCCTCAAGAATTATGATGAGTTGGATGTATTATGGGAGATATTAAGGGAATAGTTCTATGTTGAGAAAATTTATTGGACCATAAATTTAGCTAGTTTACAAGAGATAATTAGCTTTTGATATGGGAGTTTCAGTGTTAGGAACTTTGGGATATTTTTCATAACCATACTTTTCTGTGCCTCAGATAACTTAACTTACATGGAGGCTAGTGCAAGGAATTTCATGATGTATTTTCTTCTAGAGTTCTAGCTCCAAGTGAAAAAATTATATTGTTAAAATATCTCAAGTTTATATTGAGTAAAGATTTTATATTGATAGAATGCTATACAAATCTTGGTTTTCCTGAAATTAGATTCATCAGGATTATTCATAATGTAGAATGTTTATCCTGGGTTCCTATTTTCCATGAAAAAAAGTGTTTTCAGAATGATGGATTAGGTCCCAAACATCATTATTTCATATCTCTTGGGGTAGATACTCTCTATAATTTTCATCATATTAAATTACATTTTTCATATGGAGGCTCATGTCATCAATGGTAAGGGTTCTCAATCTTTCTTCGGAAGTAGTATGAATGAGGTGTTCTTGCTATAGATTTAGTATAAATTATCTTTTCAATGATGTTGTTGCAGCACTAGCTCATCATCGAAACTTTTGTGAGTAATACTGATCATAAGAGCAAAGATGTTTGTCTTCTCCCAGGGTGACATTAACATAAAACCATAGTGATTCCTAGATTTCATTTATGATTATGACTTCGAGTTTCAATATATTTCATGAATGAGTGTTGATATATCAGAAGTATTGGGTAGGATTTCATGTAGTGATATCATAAATGAGTATAGTTAGAGTTTACTTGAATAAATCTCAATAATTAATATTAATATTATAGGTGTTTATTGAAGAGATTTTATTTAAATAATAACATTTCCTTAGACATTGGTGAAGTGGTTAGAGGATTCATTACAAGGGAATTCATGAATTAGAAAAATGGAAAGAATGATTTGATTTCTGGTGAGACCACTCATGATTTTTATAATGATTAACAAAAACATATGTTTTTATAGTATGTATTTTCATCCATTTAGAAATTCATGGGATAGTTATCTATCAGTTTCACATATCACACTTTGTACTGAATTATGGTGTGATGGTGATTATAAGATCTCTGAGAGAGTTATTTTTGTTGACAATGTTCTGGAATGCAGTTCTAGAGTTTGTGTTTCATGATATGATCTAACAGACGGTGAAGGTTCAGCATCATGTACCCTATATAATGATACAATAGACAAATATTCTTTAGTGGATGTGGGAGGACATATAAAATGACTTTTTTACCAATTTTCCTATACCATTGAATGTATATGATTATATATTTTTTATAATTGATCATTTTATGAAATCAAATAACAATATAGAAATAATAGGGTTTATATTAATAGAGGATATGTCGATATTGTATATGGAAGAGTCTGTTGGAATCCATAGATTCTCGAGGAAAATCATATCACATCAACTTCATCGTTTTATCTATAGTGTGTGGATATTTCAAAAACATGATTTTATCTCTCAATTATTATAACGAAATTATTTTTATTCATAGAATAATTTTCAGATATAGTGGACTTACCAAACTCTTGAAATCATATTATGTTCATATGTCCTCAATTTTTGATGTTCCTACATAAATAACCTTCACATGGTTGAGTTTTTTACAATAAACGTTTCCACACCACCTTATGTATGGAACAGTTTGAATATTTTTTGCTGATAACAATTCCATTCACTGTTGTGTTGGATGGGGGTATGAGATTCAATAATTATAAGTTTGGAATTAGTACAAAATACAACACTGATGGTTTAATTGATTTGTGATAGTATGAAGGTATATCAGGATTCATATAACTCCTATGACGATAAATGGATGATAACTATAGAGTTCAATGTTAGATATCACATGTTCTTATCGTTGACTCCTTATCATGGGAAGCGATTGTTTAATCATGGGAGTAAGAATTCGCCTAGGTCGTTGTACCATTTTGAGGTGTTGGTTTACATTGTAGTCAAGAAATATATGAAACGACTTCCCATATAGATGATATAGACACATGATTAGTTCCTTGTGTCATATTTCAATCATGACCATCATGATGATTCAGTTGTAATTTATTTTCGATTGATCTATATTGAAGATAATGATACCTTAAAACAAAAGCATATAGGGTTCCCAGACAGTATAGAGATTGTGAATATTTTATATGAAATACCCCTTGATCAGGAAATTTAATCAAATGTTGGAATAGAGTAGGTAACACGTGAATGTTATTTGAAAATAAATACTAAATATCCATTCCATTTTGAAATTTATATCTTCATAGTTAATATTTATTATTTTTTTCATGATGCCATTTTATATCTTTTAAAATAGATTGTACTATCTATTTTGTTGGTTAAATTATAAATTTTCAAAGGTATGAAACATAGATATTGTTTTGGATATAGCATCTTGTTATTTCAGTCTCTTAACTTCTTTCCTCTAAGTAATGTGGTGGAGATCCTATTATGGAGAGATTCTTATGTGGTATCTTTCATGGTTCTTACCCGAACAACCCATTTTCATTTTTTCACCATCGGTATTGTTTTAATTTTTTGTGGTCAAAAATATTTCAAGATGTATCTAATGTTGTGTGTTGGATCCTAAATTCCACATCCATTTTTATATTTTAGTTTTGGTTCTATCTATATGTGGTTTCAAATATTTTTTAGGGTAAAGTGAGAGATGGGGAGAAGTATATAGTATAGAAGTATTTAGTGCACTATAAGAGAGGTGGATAGGGTGTGGATATTTCTTCTATAGTTTAGAGAACCGGTATGAAGGGATTCATAGAAACCACCAATCTTTTAGTTCTATAATATGGAATAGGAATACACTTAACTATCTTGTGGTTTTCACATGGATAACATGGCTAAGGCATAGGTGTTTTGGTTGTGAGTTTGGGTGGTTCAACAAAATTAATTACCACTACCCTATAGAGGTTGGATATGGTGTAACTTATTCCTTATAAAGATAATGGTTCTAGAATGATGGAATTATTTTCACAAGTTTCTATAACCATGTTTCTTTATATACATCATTGAGTTTTCCATTTTACTTGGGCTTGGTATCGACCTGGCCTGTACAACAAGGTCCATTAAGTTGAATTATAATTCTTCTAATTTCAATTGATTTCATGGCATGGTCAAGGAGGGTGTTTTGGAGGTGTGTTTTTAATATTTAATATAATTTAATTAGCCCACTTAAACACATTTACACAATTTTATATCTCAAACCCTTCGCTACCATGAGTTCCTTTTGACAGACTTTAGATATTTTTTACCAAATATACACTCACATTCTGAGGATGGATCAATATTGAATTGATGTTAGTGCTTTGAATTGTGTTTTTATTCTTCTCCATTTGATATTATTTATTTATTTTCCTATATTTTCATGATGTTGTGTATGGTATCCATAATTTTAATGGAGTTTTATTGATAATTATTTGCATGGTTGTGTAACAAATTTCATAGTGGGAGGGTAATTTATTTGTGCAAGATGGAATCATATATTTGTGTATTTATTCCATCATCATTAAAATAACCTATATACCCAAAAGATGGGGAAACATTGCATTTCCTCAAAAAAAGTTTATCATAAATTGACAATGTTTTATAAATTTATGTGGTAGTGAAATTAATAAAAATAAATAATAAAATTATTAATTAAATTGTGGATTAGGAATGGTTATTGAACGTGTTCTTCCACCACTATAATAAAATTACTTTTTATATTATAGATAGTGTCATCTATATGGTATAATGTTTTATCATTTATTTATTCTTGGGATAATATTTTAATTTGACGAAAATGATAGAGAACATAATGTTTGTAAGTGTATATAGGATATGGAATAAAAGATGCATGCTTAAGGAATCCATGTACTATTGTAATTTTATGGTCATAAAATTTATAATTAACTTAATGTTTAATTATACTATATTTGATGTGTAATGTAATATAATAATGGTTATGTTGTTGGATATTATAGTGGATATCAATTATTATTTTTCTTTTTAATTGAATTGTTTTTCTATAATGTTTTTGAAACTAGAATTTATACCTAAATTTTTTTAAAGACCATTTTCAATTATATTTACGATGACTAAGTATATCAGTAGTATTGACCTATAATAAATTAATTGGTTTACTCATTGTGGAATTAATGTAGTTTTCTTTTAAAAATAAATTATTCGGGTAGAGTGATCTTGGTTTCTTATGAAGGTTAAAGGCCTTGGGATTGGGTCATTGAATGGGAATTTGATTATGGAGGATAAATTCCCTCTTCCTTGGGTGAAATGAGATTGTTCTCATGTGAAGGGTAAATGCCTTGTTTTGTGGTCCTATTTTCCATATTACCCTTATTGTATCATTATTCATTTTTTGATCTTCTATACGTGAGAATGATTATACGATACGATGTGAGACTAGGATGGATAATTAGTTATGGGTGAGGGAAATTTTGGGTAGATGTTGACACTAGTTAATGTTTGATGCATAGAGATATATATAAAGGAGGTTTGGATAGACGTAGGGTTAAAGTAATTAGTTGAATCTGGGATTAACTATTATTTTCATAAATATTTAATTATTGTTTGTTGATGTTCCATTTAAAGGCTGGGTGGACATGTTTCTTAGTTATCAACATTTCATTACCAAATTCATGGGGCATCTGACTGTACATGATTATGAAAATATGTTTTTATATTACCATTTATCTTAGGTTAATTTAAATTCAATATTTATAATGATGCTTAATATTTTTTTTACCCATTGGTTTCTATCATATTATAATGAAAACATTGATAATCCCAATATATAATAGACTCATTTAAGTTATTACTAGATGCAACGGAATTCACTTTAATGGAAAATGAAAATTAATTTCTTATAGTGTAAATTAATGTTTAATTGGGTAATTAATTAATGTTTTAATTTTAAAAATTAATGATGTCAATTAATGTAAGTATTATTAAATTATTTTTGTTTGTAGGATATTTTTTTTTTGAAGAGGCAGTTCATTGTTTGAGATATGATAGATGTAGATTTATAAATTAACAGAATATGATTATTTCAAAAACATGTATTTTGTAGATATAGTTTCTTATGGATTATTATAGGAAAGACATGTATGGACATTGATGGATTGACATATATTACTTGATGTATCAGATGTAATGGCTTAAGGTAAAATACCAGATATATAATACATGGAATAGGATTTGTGGTGGTTTCCAGAAAAATAATTCATTACTATATAAAGATATTGATGACATCAAGAGATTATGTGATGTAGCAAATTAATGTTATGAAAAATACCGTATCTATATTCCTTTATGATTTTGTTAGAGTTAGATGACTCAGGATATATGATAGTGGGGAAGAGAGGAAAACTATCGGGGAAGTAATAGTGGGGTACCCATAATTTCTTATAATAATAAATGATCCAATATATGTGATATATGGATATATATATCAATTATAAGGCATGGATAATAGTATATATATTAATGTGGTATGTTAGTTTCAGTTTTTGTTCACAATGAATTAGAATGAGTTCTTTTTCAACGTCGTGGGTGGATATAGAGAGGATCCTACTAAGTATACCTATCATTACAAGCCTATGTATGTAGATACTCTACATTATTTTAGTAAAAGTGGTTTTGATATTGGAATATATATTAATATATTGTTATTTTTAGTATCTATTTGTATTTCTGGGTTTTTTTTCAAGTTTATCATGTGGTAATTTTACTTCCTTTTCAATTGTACTAGTCTTCTATGACATTAAAAAAAATGTAGTTGTATTTTCCTTAGCTATAGATGAGAATGTTTTTATTAGTTCACAAATATTAAATTATATTTTCTAATATTCACTTATATTGTATCTCCACCCCTTTTTATTTGTTCCATACACGTACTACTTGTCTCTAACATGTGTAAAATGGAGGTGGCCTTCATGTATCTTTATCTCCATTCACTTATTTCCATCTAAAGAGTGTTAAATATGGTCGGAGGGGATGTGACGTGGATGATATGATATAATAATTTTAGATGAATATATATGTCTTGAAAATAAATTATAGAAAATATAGTCATCATAATAACCTTACATGAATGATGGTGATAAAAAATGTATTATATCGTTACGTGATAGAGGAAGTCCACAGGTATGTACAAGATATACTTTCACATCTCATTTGAGGGAAAAGCGGGGTTACATTAGTTGTCACTAATTCGTAATAAAATTCTATAATAATAAGGATAATTATATTATTATTTGATGATCAATACCAAAAATATAGAAGAGTTATAAAAATAAAAAAAATATAGTGGTCGCGTGAGACCACTAAAACTTTGTTGGGAATAAATCCCTTAACGTAACATTGTAGTATTTTTTGGGTTGATTGTGTTTGTTGACAAAGTATGTTTCCATGGGGAATTTTCGAGTTCCAGAGAAGTTATTGACAATACATGTTAACAAATAACGATGACAAAGGAATGGACGATATGGAGGCGGTACAAAATTCGGAGTTTGATGAGCATCTCGAAAATAGGACTTCCATGAAAATCATATTTTAATATAGACAAGGCATGAATTTCGCGAAGAGAGGCTTCATGGTTTAGATTTCTTGAAGACCCGAAGAATGATGGCGCTGATGCTTCACGATTACGTCAAAGCGTCGTAAACGGCAAAGTTGAAGTGCATTGCGGTGATGAAGGGCTTTGTGAGGGAGCTTCGT
Organism: Viscum album; assembly: GCA_963277665.1. Classification (NCBI taxonomy): domain Eukaryota; kingdom Viridiplantae; phylum Streptophyta; class Magnoliopsida; order Santalales; family Viscaceae; genus Viscum; species Viscum album. The sequence continues at coordinate 781,522,088 of OY728158.1, forward strand.
GGAAAAGGCGCGAAGGAATGTTGACGGTGATGCTCCACGATTACGACGTGCTTCGCGATTTTGCAAGAATTCTGGAAGAAACTTCGGTGCTTCGTGATTTGCGATGACGTGGCACTGACTACATGCGTAAGAGTCGAGGGTTGGTGGAATTTCCTATAAATAGAGGCCGGCCCCCTCGAGAAAAAAAGTGAGAATTTTCAGTGAAAATACTTTGCTCTCGGTTCGTGATGGAAGTTCGCGAAGGCAGTGTGCTTCGCGAAAGAAGATCTTCGTAGTGGCTATTCTTGCTCCGCGAAAGTCGTGTGATCAGCGTTGGATCAGTGGGCTTCGCGAGGGAAGTCTCTTTTAGACGACTTGAGCTCCGCGACGACCTAAGCATTGCAAAGGCTTGAACTTTGTGATGGTCTGAGATCCGCGAAATTGGGAGATTTGAAAAATGGAAGATGCTTCGTGAAGGCTTGTTTGAGCTTCACGAAATTGGGTGCCTCGCAAAGTAGGGTGCTTTGCGAAGGTGTTCCCAAAGTGAATTTCCTAGTGGTTAGGAGGAAAAGTGGTATTCATCTGTGGATAAAAGTTTTACTTTAACAGAGTATCTATCGACAGTTGAGGATGCGTTCATTCATGAAAATAAAGAGACCTACAAGTCTATAAACTCTGAGAGAATCCCTTCCAAGAGGTGTGAGAAAAGGAAGAGGAAAAAGGTGATACTCTCCACCGGCAGTGAGACAGAGAGAGAGAAACAGAGAGTGACCATTAGGAAAGCGTTGAGCTGACCCTAAACATTGTAAAGGCCGTGAGCCTGGGCATAGAAGTGACCTAGGAGGAACATTATTGGCAGTGTTCATTAGTGGATTTAGTGCAGCGGAACATCGCCATTTTATGCTCCTTGGACGTAGCCCAGTGAGGGTGAAACAAGTAAAAATATCTATGTCTGCCTGGTTTCTTCCCTTCATTGCATCTAAAGCATAACCATTAGATAAAGATAAAGAGAAGTGATCAACATAAACACATAAGATCAAAAAAAGTGACCCTTGTAATAAATAGGTCATGATCCGATGGGGCACGAAGAATTTTTGAAAAGAATATCCATACCTTGATTCACCCACCCTCTCAGGGTATATAGGCCCCTATTAGCCCTAACAAACTTCTTCAGTCGATCTTCTTTTGATAATTTCTTGTAGAACCTTATAATGATTATTTGATAATTCCATAACCTATAAGTCATGATTATATAAGTTGATAAGAAAATTGTGTTGGATTTAGTCATCATATATGGAATAATGTGGAATAAACAAGTCAATTGCGAGATTCCAAAATATGTGTTATGGAGACGACAAACATAGAATTTTCTAAAAGAATAATATATAATAAATTTAGATTTAATTTAAATAATTCTAAATGGACATATATTAAATGTTGAGATATTATAATTTTAAAATATTTCTATAAAATAGTATTTAGAATTGTTTTTTAGATAATATATACATATATATATGTTAAACCCCTGGTAAGCATGTTTTATCATTAATCATTGTAATAACGTTTTAACAATTTTTTACATTCTATTATGAAAAAATATAGTTTAGAATGTTATATAATATAAATTATGATGATTTCATATATTGAGCTAATTTTATAAAATTCAATTCCTAGATCTGGTGGAATTTAATTAAAATCCAACCATCAAAATAGAATAAAAATTGATTTTTTAGAAACATTTTTTTTATATAAATTTTTTTTTTGATCAAACATTATCATAAAATTTATTAAAATGAAATAATTAAAATATTAATTATATAATTTAAATTTTATAATTTAAATTTTTTATTTAAACAATCTATCTTTTATAATGAGTAATATTAGCATAGAGTTTTCATCAAATATAAGTATTTCTCATTTTCTAACGAATAATAAAACATGTCTAAAATTTTAAAAATGTCTCTATAAGATAAATTTTACATTATAATTAAAATAATTAATTTTATTTTGAAAATATATTTTCAAATGTCTTTAAATAGTAATTTTAATTGAATTATTTAAAATGAAACGAAAAACAATTTCTAGAGAACATGTTTTTTAAGCATAAACCTTAACAAAACAAAATTTTAATCATTAAAAATTCAAATGGAGTTAATTAGATAATTATAAATAAAATAAATCCTGTTTATATTTAATATTTAATATAAAATATAATGTTAATATAAATTTACCTTTATTAATGAAATTAAATTAATTTATTTGAAAAGTTGATAATTTTCAATATTCACAGAAAAATCAGTCATTTAGAAAAATATCATTATTTCACACTATTTAAATTTTGATATCATGATTTATGAAATTTTATTTATTCTATAAAATATAATTTTAAAATGATATAGACATTATTTTTAAATTTTCTGAAATATATATATTAAAAATCACTTTTTAAAAATATTTATTATTGAATCATCAAATAATTTTAATAATAATTGGGTAATAGTTTCAGAAGATTTAATCAATAAATTTATAATGATTATTACAATAATGAATATATTTAATCATGTATTTACACATATTCGTCAACACCAATTTAATGCCTAGGTCATAATATTTTTGATACATTTTTTCAAAGTTTGATTAAAGATCAATGTTGTGTGTTAAGTAAAATATCATTCTTATTATTTTTTGAAAAAAAATTTCTTAGGGGGTTATATGAAGGGGTAACGTTCCCCAGTGAATGGATTTCTAAACTAAGGTGTATTGTGAGTGTATATTTTTTCCCTTTTTTTTAAGGTTTTTTATTTATTCCACCAGGTTTTATTCTTCCAATATTTCTATTCATGATATCAATATCGCTGAAAATATAAATTGTAATGGATTATTTAACTCAAAAATTGATTGAAATGAGTTTCAGATAATAATTTTGTAATTTAGGATGAACATCCTTAAAAATGTTATCATATGAATTAATATATTAATTATCCATTATAATTGATCATAAAAAATGATGGATATTTTTATTAACGAGAGGATACCAAGACTGATGATATTTATACAACCCCACTCCTATATTATTCATAACAAATTTATTTATATTTTGAAATCACTAACACACAACACCTGATTTTACAAAGCCTCGATCATTCCCTCATATTTATTAAACCTAATATATTATCATCTTCTTCTCAGTCAATTTAAAGTAAAAAAATTTCTAATATTTCCTAAAATCTACATCCACCATCTAATGGGATCGACCTCACACTCACCAGTTAGTATCCAAAATTAGATATGTCATAATAGTTTTTTTTTCTATAAATTGTTAAATTTTATTTCACCAATGGTAAATAATGATAAAATATGGGTGATCGTTTTAAAATACTAGAAAACAAAATAAATATAATAAATGTTCAGGTTATAATTTAATTTAAATGTATCCCCTAAATATTTTATAAATAGGTGGGTTTCTATCTAATAATAGTAAAATAAAAAGTCAATCATTAATTAAATAACTAATAAAATAATGTTTTTAGGTGTTTTTGGTTCTTCAAGAGGTTTATACTAACTGATATGTAATAATAGAACAACATTTCAACATGTGGAAGGAGTATAAGGCAAGCTGAATGATGGTGGAAATATGAAATTACAACAATAAATATGAGAAAAAATAATGTATTAGATAAAATAGAAATATATCACCAAAAACATATCTGAAATTAAAGAGACATTTTGTGATTTTTAAGACATGTATCATCACATTTGTAATTACTACTAGTATATAGAAAATGTGCATAAAAAATATATATGTGAGAAGAATATATCACAAAAATTGAGAAAACCAAGGATAGTTGAAATTATGTATACCATGGGTTGAAGATAAGATATTTATATATATAAAATAACTAATCCCATAATGTCATTTAAGAATGATAATGAATATTATATCACATAACATTCAAGGATATGATTTTACGGAGGTATTAGTGGTCATATCAATGATTATTTCATGTTCTCCATGAATTCGAATAGTTAATAAATATTTTTTCAATCATCAAGGGAAAATGAATATCTGGTAAAGAGATAGCATGATTGTGATGATAATAAAAACTATTAAATAATATTATATAAGGATTAAAATAAGTGATAACCAAATGGATGATACATAGGTGGGTGAAAATGTAAAATAAGCCTATACACATTTTTAATAATTTAATTTCAGGTAGACTCCAAAAACATGATGTTATTGATTGATAAATGAAAATAATTTGTTACCTCTAGTTATATTTTTTTAATATTAAAATACACAAAAAATAAAAATAGTGATCACATGATAAAATATTTCATAATAATAAATCTTGATGATTTTAAAACTATAAAGATAAAAAAAAATATTAAGAAAACAAATGTTCCATTTTTTTCTAAAAATTTAATGAATTTTCCATCAAATAAAAATGATGAAATAAATAATAATTATATGAATCATATATGTGGATTTAAAAAATAAATTAATTCGGATCAAAGAATAATGGGTTCTTAATGAAGTGAAGCAATATGAAATATGTTTCATCGACTGAGAAACAATTATTGTCCCCAACAAAATAACTAAGAGACATATTGAAGATAACATTTGATCTTTTAAATTTATTTTTGCATCGAACATTGGAAATATTTGATAAGAATCGACGAATGATAACTATATAAAATCCATAATTTCTAAATATTTTTAAGGATTTCCCATAATGTAATAATTCAATTGGTGTTCACTTCATTACACGTATCATGAATTTACATCTATTATGAATTCTTGGAGACTATTTCTAATGAAATTAAATCATGGAAGTATTAGGATCATCCCCTGAGCTAGAAATAGTGATGAATAAATGTTACAAAATATATAATAATTATAGATAACTCTTGAAATCTAGATATCCATAATAAAACTATTATGTGTTTTTGTATGGTTTTTCTATCCATTATTGTTTTTAATTTATATTTATTATAATTATAATTTTTTAGTACCAATATAATAAATTATTGGAAAACATTCTTCCAATTAAAATATTTTTAATGTTTTTGTTCAAATTGAGTAAGATTTCATTACATTAATTGATGATATTTGGTAATAGAACATATGCTATGAAATCTGAATGTGTATCACATAGAGGAATGAAATGAAAGTAATTATTTTATTAATTGATCACTTTTATTGTGTTTTTAGCCTAAGATGAAATATAGTTGGTTAATTGGGGAAAATATTCATTGACAAAATGTAGTGTCACCATTGTTTAGAAAATAAGTGATATAATATCTCAGAAAATGGTGATACCAAAAAATGGATAATTTTTTTTCATATGTTGTTTAAGATTGAATTGGGAGAATAATTTTCCCTTAGAAAATCTTCCGTTATAACTATATTTTAAATAAGGGAGGAAATAATTTTACTCCTTTTTATTTATGGTAAATAATGGTGAGATAAAATAGAATTATTAAAAAAGTAATTGCATGAATCTATTATGTTTGTAATTTCATTTTAATAAAAAAATCAAAAGGGGGAGATTTAAGTTCTCAATAGATTGTGATGTTATTTTTTTCTGTAAAGTATGTCAATTTGTATGTGGTAGTGTGTTTGATGATTCGTTAGGTAATTATGGATAAATATTTTCTACACATGAATAGTTGGTGGGATAGATTCATGTGTGCACCCCCTGTCAAATTGGATTATTTTAGTGTTTTTCCCTATGTCACATATGAGTGATAATATTTATAGCATTATATAAAAAATGGAATGTTCTAGGAAGAATCCATCTAGTTTTAATATTATGCTGAATTTTGGAAGAATCTATTTCTAGTTTATCTAACATTTTTGTTAATGAAATTTGTGATGAAATATCCATTATATAAATGTTTATGATGTTTTAGTTTTTGGATAATTTAAATAAGAATTAATTTTTATTTATATACACTAAATTATATATATTTTTTAAAGAACATGGGAAGATATTAGATGATTTATGGGAAGTATCAATAATTTTATAATAGTAATATTATGAGTTTTTAATCTTTTTAAGGATGGGCATAATTAATAAAATTGGTAAAAAAGTAATTTCGTGCATCTATTTTGTTTGTAATTTGAATTTAATAAAAAAATAAAAATGATAGGATTGAACTTCTCAATGGATTGTGATTTTATTTTTCTCAATAAATGATGTCAATTTGTATGTGATAGTGTTTCTGATGAGTCATTGGGTAATTATGGATGAATAGTTTCTACACATGAATATTTGGTGGGATAGATTAATGTGTACACCCACATATCCCATCAAATTATTGTAGACTCGTTCCATATGTCACATATGAGTGATTATTTTTATAGTGAAAACTATAAATATTTTAATGTTCTATGATGAATCCAACTACTTATAAGATCATGTTTTATTTGGGAAGAATTAATTCCTAGTTTATCTAACTTTTTGGTTTTTAAAATTCATGAAAAAATATGAATTATATGAATGTTTATAATGGTTTATTTTTTTTCTAATGTAAATTGAACGTATTGCTCATTTTTATACACCAAATTGTATATATTTTCTTCGATAACATGGGAATATATAATATGATTTTTGGGAAGATTGAATAATTTTAAAATATATATATTAGGTTATTTTGAGGTGTTTAGTGATGTCCAAAGTCAATAAAATTGGTAAAAAAAATAAATTTCATTCATATATTGTGTTGGTAATTTCAATTTAACAAAAAAATTAAAAAGTAGTGATTAATGATATCTATAGATTTTATTTTTTTTCCATAAATGATGTCAATATGTATGAGGGATTTTTTCTAATGAGACTTTGGGTAATGATGGATGAAGATTTTCTAATAAAAAATAGTTTGTGGAATAGATTCATGTGTTCCCCATCTTGTGACATCAAATTATTGTAGAGTTGTTCCCCGTGTCATATATGATTGTTAATGTTTATATTGTTATCTATTAAAATTGGAATGTTCTTGGAAGAATCCATCTAATGTAAGATCCAGTGAAATTTGGAAAGAATCAATTACTAGTTTATAAAGGATTGTGGTTACTAAAATTCATGAAGAATTATCAATTAGATTAATGTTCATAATAATTTATTTTTTGGATAATATAAATATGATGTTTCTCGATTATTTTTATACAGAAAATTTTAAATATTTTCTTCCAGAAAATAGGAATATAAAATAATATTCTTGGGAAGATTGGATAATTTTACAGCAGTCAAATATATTGTTTTTGAGGTGTTTAAGGATGGGCATAGTAAACTAGTTGATATTCTATTTATGTTTGTGTGAAATATTTTTTTAAGTAAGTTATAAATCATAAAAATGAGTAGTAATAAGGTCATTTGAAATTGAATAAAATATGTTAGTTACATATGATAGTAGGACAATTCATAAGACTCATGATCCATGTAATACGTAGTCCACCATATAATATATCAATACGGTATGAAATTAAGAATTGAAAAGATTTAAAAAACACATAAAATTGTTTAACATATTAATATACAATCAGTACGTATGAAATAAAATTAAAAATATACATCGAACTCACAATATATAATTTTTCTGATTACAAGATCTATGTATGATGTTGAGACATGTATGAATAATAGTCATAACATTTGAAAAATTTACATATGATTTATTTTAATATGACAAATTCTTTGGTTTCAAATAATATGTGCTTTTGAAATAAGAGGATGTTTGAATGAGTCAAAATTTTAGATAAATTTAAAGAAATATATTATATCAATACATAGTTTCTTGAAATGAATATTCTAAAGAGAATAAAATTTAGGAAGAGGTTGAAAAAAAATTAATGTTTAAAAAACCAATAAGATATGATGATACATGATTCATGTTTTTTATTAATATGATTGAGGGATAATATCATTATTCTCTTTATTTGTAAATTTTGAAATAGTATATTTTCAACTAAATATTTTTGACCAAAATGAATGATGATATCTGATGACTCTGATCATGAAATTTTATATTTTAAATATAATAAAAAAAATTGTTCAATATTGACGATTATATAAGATAGTAATTATTCATATAAATGGAGTATCACAACTAAATGAGTATTTATGTAAAATAAATGAAACTGAAATACTACAAAAATAATTTTTTAATATTAAAATTTAAAATTCTAGAGTTATTATTTTATTGTTCAAAATATAACATATTCTTTTTTTCATCATGAAAATAATGCGGATGAAGACCTAATATGGTTGATCATGTTCAAAGGCTCATGTTAGAGTGTTTATAGGGTTTATGATAATCCCTTGAGGTGCAATTAGAATGAATTATTCTAGAATATTGATGTATTATTTTTCAATCAACCAAATTAAAAGAGAATTTATTATAGATTCAATGGGATCATTCAGATACCTACACCCACAAAAACATTTCATGGAAGTGTTGTTAAGATGATGTTAAAAATGGGGAAATTGAGAAAAATGAATAGGTCAGTTAAAATTTTCCATTAATAATACACACAATTTGAAAAATAATATATATTTGATCATATGATACTATATAAAAAGACATTATACTACGGTATTTCTGTTTTATCCTAGAGTATATATTTTTATTGAAATTTTTAAATGGCCCAAAAAATGTGTTCATCATATAAAAAATGTTGAACCACTAAAGACAAAATATTGCATGTTAGTGGTCTATTCCTTGAATATAATGCATTGAAATAGAGAAATTCAACTCAAGGATGAATAAAAGTGGGAAAATTATGTTACTAATATAATAATATATAAGTATTGAAGAAAATATAAATAATGAAGAATTGGGAACTAATTCAGAAAAAAGTAGTTGTGTGTTTATTCCCAGGAATGCTAAATGTGTGGTGCTAAAATTATTAGATATATTTTGAAAATAGGATGAAGTAGATCTTTTGGTCTTATGATGATAATAAAATATTTTGTATAAAAAATATGAAGATAATGTAGAATATGATAAGGAAAATTTCAATACAATCCCCTAAAATAGCCAGTACTACTGGTGTTTGAAATAAAAAATATTTAGAAGAAGTATAAATTTTAGATTCAACATGTAGTGATAGAAAATGAACATATAATGTTATTTTTTTATTAACTAATTATAATTTAAGGTTATTTTTCATAATTGATTAATTTTAAGGGACATTGAAATGTATTATAATATAATCTATTATGGTATTCTATTTCATTAAAATTTGATCTAAGATAATCCCATGCAAATGTATCTAAATAGAATTTGAAAATTTCTTAAAGAATAATGTCCAAGTTGAATAATTATTTTCAGCATATTTGAATTGGAGTAAAATACTTTGTGATGATGAAGGAGTATATTATATATTTTTTATTTGGTTACATCATGGATTGATTAATGATGTACTATAATATATTTAAGTAATTTTGAGAAACTGATGGGCTTCCAGTATAAAACATGTTCGGGATAGTATGTAAAAATATAATAGACATACATTGGTAATATTTTGAGAAAATATAATATGATAACAGCCCCAATAAAATTCTAAATTAATCAATAGATTCATAATATAAAAAAATTATGTCAGTGATACTTGATCAACACACAGAGTATGTTTCCTACATTGTGGGTGAACCCTATAAAATTATATGTTTTATACTTTTTTACATCCCTATATTTCATGTCTTATATATATGTTATTTTTAAACTAATTCGATCATTTAGTATTGGATTTTCAAATAAGGGTTATATTATTTTTGGGGTTTAAATATTAATGAATAATGTGGTAAAAATATTTAACACCTGATTTATTCCTGAAACTTATATGCCTTCTATAACGACCCATAACGTAAAAACCCCATTGTAAAATGATTTATAACTAGGGTTTCACCATCATAATTTTAATTCCTATATTCATTATGTTTTTATATAATTTGGAAAAGATATTACAGAATCATGTGGACACATTCATAGAGTATACATTATTAAAAAAACTTATATTTATGTATAAAAATTTGTGTAATCTAAAAAACATTTTCTTCATTTATGATGATTTAACATAGAGAAAATAATAAACATTATCAAATTTATACTCTTCACTATATATTATAAAAATAATTTATAAATATATGATTATTTTAAAAGATCTCTGTAATGTATTAAATATAAAATATTCCCATTATTCTATTAGAAAACATGGATACCTGTGAAAATATTTTCCTTACTGAATATTAAATTTTATTCTCATAAATAAAAAATACCCACGAGTTAAAATTAATAATTTGGCAAATAAAATATTTCATAACCATTATCTAGAATATAAGATCCCATGAATTCATCATAGGGAATGTGGGGACTGATGAAAAAAATACATTTAAAAATAAACCATTCAGATTTAAATAAGAATTTCCCCAGAAAATCAATTGATTTCCATAAAACACTTTTTCAAAAAATTATATAGGTAAATTGGAGAATAATACTTTCAACCTATGTTCAAAATTTTTTATCTTGTATCATAATAGCTAAATCCTTGTTAACACTGTAACACCACAAATATTTTTAGACATTTTTTTTTAAATAAAGAAAATTATTATTTGTTTCTTACAATGCACAATGTTAATCTGACATTTCTTAAGTAAGGGACATGAAATACATAACACATAATATGAAATTGTTGTTTGTTACATGGATGATTTACTTGAAGTACAATACAAAAAATAACGATGTTTATACAAAACTAAATATTATAGCAATAATTATTTAAGTGATTTAATTATAACATAATCATTAATCACTATATAATGAAAAATAATAACTTTTAAAATATTTATTATCATTGTTTTGTATAAATGAAACATATTGATAATGACGAATTAGATTTTTGGTAAAGACCTTATATGTTTACAAGTACAGTCTTATGAAATGATCTTTTTTTAATGTCATTCTATGAAAAATAATAAATTAAAATTTAGAAAAAAATTTAAAATAAATTTGATAAAATAATTTTTTTTATTTATAACATTGAAATTACAATATTTTGATATTTTTATGTTTTTGAGAAACATCATTTATTATGAATAATTAAAAAAACTACATTAAGGTTAAAAACTACATCTTACATTAATTAATTATCAAGGAAATTATATTTTAAATTTGTTTGATGGTAAAAGTAGATCAATTATATATATATATATTAATACTTTTTATGTCATTGTAATCAATTTCACATTGGAATTGAATATAAACACTTAATAATATTTTGAACATCTTCCTGCTTTAAAGACCTGTAATTTTGTCTCATCTATGAGATTAACATTAATCATAATTCCGCTACTTTTGTGAACAAAAATTTGAAAACCTAACAAAAACCATGGTAACAAGTATATTATTTATATTCTCACTCAATCATGTTGATTTATAACCGAAATTATTAGTTAACTTGATTAGTATTATTCATAATGACTAAGGTTGTATTAAGTATAATTATCAACTGCACCTTAATCATTGGGGCCCAAATCACGTAGAAACATGTCCAAAACCCATTATAGGTTTATAATAATACCATAAAACATACATAACTTATATTACTTTTTCTTTTATAACTTTTTATTTAATAAATGTGTACCCCTAAATTTTTTTTGATAAAATCTAAGAGGGTCCTTTCCTACCCTATAAAATGCTTCCACATCTCCCACTTCCTACACCTCCCATACCTATTAATATCGTCCAAGATATACCCAATCCCCTTCGTAGAAATCCTACTTTCTTCTAGAATCATTCCCTTAGGAAGAAGGAAATCCATGGAATCCTTTTAGAACCAAGAAAAAGGAGTTACTTGATTAATAGGAAACACTTTATCAATAGTTCTTTGTTTTATTTTCCTTCAATTCCCATCTGCAATTTATTTTTTCAATGATTTTATAACAAAAAATAATCTTAAATAAACTGGGATGATTTTATACTATCTATTTAACCTACATTTACACACACCTCCATCTAATCTATAACAAACATACGATTTATATGTACGGTGAACTACATCCTAACTAAACAATGATTGTTCAATTTTCTATACCACCTCTCATGGGGGAAATTAATATTGAAAATATCGTTATATATTTTATATATTATATTTATTATTTAATAACGTTTCAGTATTCCTTTTTCTATATAAATCATTTTTTTAATTTCCATTTGGCGTTAGTACAATAATTTTTCTTTAAGAAGTGTGGACTACCGCCCCGAAAGAGATATTATTTTTTCATACACTACATGGATTTTATTTACGATTGATTTAGTGAATATAAATGAAATATATGTTATCATAAAACTAAACTAATAATTATATATATACATATATATTTATATATTTTGCTTAATTTCATTATTTGGACATGATAATTAAACGGAACTAACATTCATGAATACTCACGACCTCCCATATCCAAGAGATTTTTATTCTATTTCACACTAATATATTATACATGTAAGTTAATTTTCATACGTGGTTTTTCTGACCCCATGTTTCCAAGTTATAATATTTTATTGATACAATCTCATTATTTTTTCGAGATTGCTTATGATTATTCATTTTTGATGAAATATTATCATCCATCTCTCTATAAAACTCATAAGATTCCTTATCCACTATTTATTCATGATATTATCTAGTATTAGTATAATTTTTCACTCTTTGGAACTTAATATAAATTTTTTTTGTAAATTTGACCATCTTTCACTCTCCGGTCAGAAAACTGTTATATTCAAACCCCATTTTTCAAAAATGATTTCCTAAATGGTATCAAAATATCATTGAAGACCATTTTCAAGGAAAATGGATTTTAAAAGATTTGTTTGGTTTTCAATGTTTCCGTTATATTTTATCAAAGATACATTGGATGAAGATTTTGAGTATAAATGTTTTATGTTTTATTAATCATTTTCCTTGCTGAAATGATATTTTCCTAATGAATTTTTTTAATGATCATTCAAAATTATTTACCACAAAAGATAACATCTTTTGGTGTAACTCAATCCTTTTGGGGAAATTATTCAGTGTATCTGTTCATATTATTTTTATTAATGGATTATGTTTTGATGGAATGATGTTGATGAAACAATTTTATATTTCATTTTTTATATACTTTTGAAACCCACTTCTTTTCATAGGATATTTTTCTTATGAAATGATTATGAAAGCTCTCTATTTCCTCATGTTATGATATGATTACATGTTTATAATACCCATTTGAATTCATGGGTTGAGATATGATTATTTATGATATTGTGGTGCATGTATATATGATATCATTATGAGATGGGTGGGATATATATATCCCTCAAATTAATTGGTTAAATATTTATATATCATTTGATAGACTAAGATGGTATTTGGAATGACCCTTGGTAACTAATATGTCCATTATTGTGAACCTTGACTACAAATATGGTATGAGGAGTGATCTAATGCTACTAACATGGACATGGGATTAAACCATAACTACCAAGATGGTATGGGGAGTAAACCTATAATAACAATTTGGTCATGGAATTATTTTTTTGGCTACTATATAAATCATATTATATCAATACATGTCTTCTACAATTCAATGTTTTATTCTTATATTTTTAATTCATGGATTACGTTATTTATTTTCATCAAATTCATGTCTTGTGAAACAGAAATATTTATGCCCTGATTCATGTTTGTGAAATAATATTATTTATTTTTGATCTTATATTTTCTTGATCGTGTTATCAAACCATTATGATCATGATTATGTTTACATATTTCTTTTGTTTACACTTACTGAGCAATTGATCAGAAAACTTTTTATATTTTTATCCCTATGTTATAAAGATATGTATTGTGATTGATGTGTCAATGCAGGGAAATTCTCTTTAAGAACCTAATTGGATATAATGTCGGTCACTTATATATGTTTGTTTACGATTATATTTTTACAAAAGCACTATACTAGTATGGTCGTTCCGCATCTTATTTTATAATTTTTTCATTATTACAAAATAGTAATGCAATGTTAATTTAAAAAAAGTCATAGTAACAATATTTGGTATCAGAGTAATGATTTAGTTATCATTTGGATCATGGGATTATAAAACCATAGTGATAACCCTATAAACATGTCTTGGGATAAGTATATAGAAAAGGAAAACCATTGAAAATGCCCTGGAATTTTGGAAAATGATAGTGACGGGTTTCCTATAAATACAAACCTATCTAGATACTTAAAATGAATGTGGATTTGGAACATATGTACCTTGGGGTAACAACTATAAAGAGATGTTTTGGGCAATACTCTTGGTCAACTAGTAGATTACAAGAATCCTTGATACCCATCTGGTTTGATTGACCTAGGGGATATGGTTTTGAAATTCAAAACTCAGCATGAACAATCATAATGATATTAAAAATAACTTTCCGATGAAAATCCTAGGATAATCATAGTGTTTCATATATTATGGAATATTTCATAACATTGACATCCTTCATTTCACTTTTAATAATCATATGGTCCTTCATTATAATATTTTTTTATTACTCTATGATTTGGGTTTTAGTCTATGGCTTGAACCTAAAGGAACTACATAAATGGTGATCACGACAGACAACTATACAATTGAAATCCTTGTAAACTGTATTCTATGAGAGGTGGAAGGGAAAACCTCATTTTTACACTCAAATAGATTTCTTAATTTATGAATCATGGTGGAAATACAAACGATAAAAGGAGATAACAACATTCTGTTGAGTCTTTCATGAGGAATCACCAACCTAATTTCATAGGGTAATATGATCCAATTTGTTTTGAAAAATCGATCATTACTACTGAAATGATATTATCTATTATCAAAACATCATTGTATGAGAAATTAATTCTGGATATCTATTGGTTAGAAAGAGAATCATTCCATTGGTTGAATCTAATCAAGGATACAAGGTAAGGATATGGTATTGAATCCATGGATTGGGCTGAATTCAAGAACATATTTTTTAATAAGAACTTTCCTTGGATTCATCATGCCAAGATAGAGAAGGATATCCTTCAGTTGAAGTAATGTGATGATAATTCCTTTGGTTCCTACAAGGGTAATATCATGATACTTTCAAGTTATGCTCCACGAAGTATCATCAAATATGAAATTAATGTTGATAGGTTTATTAGTGTATTAATTCCATATTTTAGGAAGGGTGTTGTCCATAAGAGACATTAGCATCCATAAGGATATTGTGTATCTTGCAATCAAGGTTAAAATTTTTTTTGGAGTAATAAATCAATCTCATGTTTTGAAAAAGAAATAGAAAGATAGAGTTTAATGGAAAATATAAAAACCGTTAAGAGAATAAGATTAGCTTCCCTTTATTCTCAAAGTGTGGCCATAAGCATGGATAAAACTTCCTAAATTTTAATTATACATGTTAAAATTATTGAATGGATGGCCATGAATTTTTTTAAATATTTGATGGTAAGAAGCTAGATAACATTGTGAATGGGAAAAAATCATCACATAATTCACCTACCCTGAATTAGGGAATAAAGCATAGGATAACATAAATAATGCTGAAAAGTTCACAAACCTAATGGATGGTGATGACGATTGATGTCGGTAACCTCTTAAGGTAAGTGATAAGTGGAAATCTCGTGTAATTTCTATTTTTTATGAGTTGTGCGATAAAAATGTGATGAAATGAACATTTACCATCCACAATAGAACCTCTAATATCATATTTGATTCTATATTTACCCACTCATTAATATCTAAATAATTTTCTAAGGGTGATAAGATTCCACCAAAATAATTTTTTTTGAGGAATTATAATTGAAATCCCCTAATGGTGCGGTGATTTCATATAATGTATAAGATTCCTCTCTAGTTTATTTTTCTAGGAATGTTCTTCCTCAAAATATTTTCATCTATACTTTGGATTAATTTGATGTCATATTAGGCCTATATTGGATTTATCTACATAAATCCATCATCAATTTTAAGTAAGGGAAGTTACTTTTGATATATCAACAACCCATATGATCATCCATCCATGTAATGATAAGTATAAAATTCTTGTGGAGATTACATAAGTTGTATATATTTGAATTCCCATTAAAAAGAGTTGTTTATCTCAAATGCTCAGGGTGAAAATCGAAATCGATTATATGAATATTGTATGGGATTTTTTGAATGTCATTATAGAAGAGTAGATAGGTATTCCACCAAAACGTGAAGTTGAGTTCTCAATAGAACTCAGATCTTATTCTGAACCAATTTCCAAGACACCATATATAATTGGCCCAATTTTTGTTTATAAATTGAAGAAACAACTCGATGAAAACCTTAATAAGGGATTCATTTGTTAATGTGTGTCAGGTTGGGGGTCAACTATTCTTTTTCTAAAATATAAATTTGAACAATTGTGTATATGCAATGATTATCAGGAGTTAAATAAGATCACAATAAAGAAAAAGTATCATCTTCCTTCTATAGATGACTTGACTGATCAACTACGTGGAGATCAATACTTTTCTAAGATTGACTATCATCTTGGATATCATCGATTAAGGGTCATGAAAGTGGATACACCCAATAATAAATTTCATTAAAGGTATGGACACTATAAATATATAGTGTTTTATTTTGGTATTTCTAATTTTCCTTTTATCAACATGGATTCTATGAATATAGTCTTCTGATATTACAACAATATGTTTTTGGTAATCTTTATAGATGATATTATTATCTACTCAAGTGGAAATAAAGAGCATGAAGATATATTGGGAATTTTACTAAATATCTAAATGAAGGAGGAGCTATAAGAAAAAATTAAAATGTGTGCATTTTGGTTGAAAAATGAATCTTTTTTTGTTCACATAATTAAAAGAATTGGTATATCAAAAGACCCATCAAATATGGAAGCCATTTAATGTTGTCCTTGACCATCCATGGTGACTGAGAATCATAGATGTCTTTGTATCAATAGATATTATAGATGGTTTTGGGAGAATTTATCATGAATATGAAATTTTCAAACCATGTTAACTTGGAAGAGTTTCCTGGTTCTCTTGATAGATGAATGGGTGGTGAATTCCATGGAATAAAAGAGAAGGTTTTTTACTGAACTAGTGATTAAATAACTCTATTGTGGATAAGGGTTTGTAATCATAATCAATGAATATAATAAGGAATTAGGATGTGTTATTTTTCAAAATTACATGTTTATAACTTCTTGTATTTTTTTCAATTTATGGGTATCGACCCTCATCTTCTTAAAGAAACCTATTCCACGTGATAGTTTAATATTCATGAGAGAAATTACACATCCCGTGATTTCTAGGTAGTAGTGGTAATTTATTGATTAAATATA
Organism: Viscum album; assembly: GCA_963277665.1. Lineage (NCBI taxonomy): Eukaryota > Viridiplantae > Streptophyta > Magnoliopsida > Santalales > Viscaceae > Viscum > Viscum album. The sequence goes on from OY728158.1 coordinate 781,539,471, forward strand.
TGAAGTTATTATCTCTATGGAATATAGAGTTATTTATATACTAACCATGAGATTTAAAATATATATTCACATATAATGAGTTGAACATGTGCCATAAAATATGGTTATGGTTGATAAAGGATTATGACTGCTCAATAAAATACAAACCATAGAAAATGAACAATTTGGATTATGGTTTGAGTTAGAAGGATCTTGTTATCTTATGCATGATGTGTACCACAAAATATCCTATATTTTAGGATTTTCAAAGAATGGATCAAGAAAACTAGAGGGAAGGGGATAATCTTATCTTTTTATAATGAATTTTCAACCATCTTTCCCAATTATCATAAATTAGCCGTAGAAGGATGATATGGATCAGTGAAACAAAGTAATAAATGTTCAACAGTATAACCATGATCAAGATAGAATAATTATGTTTAAGAACCTGTTGTCTGTGTCCCTCCCATAATAGATTTAAAGAGGGATTTGATAGAGGTTGTTCTTAGTTCATCGTTTTCTTTTAATCTTATATGTACATAGATGTATATATAAATGAAAGAATACTTTTAGTGGGATGGGATAATGATATATTTTATAGTGTTTGTATCGTGGAGATTATTATGCCAAAACAGAAAGGTTGAAAGACAAAATTCCAATGTGGTGTTGCATCCATTACCCATAATAGAATTAAGATTGGAGAACATCATTATGGATTTCTTGATTGGACTACCCAAAACCTCTAAAGGGTTTAATGCTATATAATTGTTAGTTGTTCACCTTACAGTGTATGCACAATTCATCTATCATAGAAAAGAATTATATCTATATTATCTTTATAGGATATACATTAATTAAGTGGTAATGTTCCATGGAGTAATGCAATCAATGGTATCTGATTGAGATATAAGGTTTAATTCAATGTTCGGGTGAATTATTCAACAAGAACATGATATATAATAGAGTATCAGTACTACCTATCATCCTCAGATAAATTTTCAATCTGAATGAACACTTCAAACTATAGAGTATATGTTGAGATCTTATTCTTTTTATTTCAACAATTGATGGGATCCACACATTCCAATTGATGATTTTTTTAAAATAATATATTTCACTCAACCAATCAGATGGCATCTTCTGAATCCCTTTATGGAAGGAAATGTATAGCTCAAATGTGGTGTGGTTATGTTGGGGAAAGAAATCTATTGGGACTCGAGATTGATGATGAATTTTATGAGATGGTTAGAACCATTAAAGAGTATCTCAAAGAAGTTCCAAGTATGTAGAAAAGATATGAATATAACTATCAAATTGATTTTTATTTTGAGCTTTGTTAAAAAACTGTTTCTACGAATCTCACCTTAGAATAAGGGTATGATATTCAGGAATAAAGGGAGACTATGTCCTATGTATATTGATCTCTTTGAGACTCTTGATTGTGTCGGGATAGTATCCTATCACTTGGACCCTCCTATGAATATCTATCAAATCCATGATATGTTCCACGTATCTCCCTTGAGGATGTATATATCTGAACATTCCAATGTACTACACTCATCTATCATAATTCTAAAGAAGGATAATTCTTATGAGGATTAAAATTTTGAAATTCATTATCCAATATAGAATGTTCTATAAAATAGGGAAACTAACCTACTCAATGTTTTGTGAAAACAATATCAGTTAGCGTAAACCCCATGTGAACTTGAGGATATGATGAAGTAGAAGTATCATAATTTTTTTACTCGACTATCAAATTTCTATGGATAAATTCATTACAAGGTGAGCGATTGTAATACCCTAAGTTCTTATGGACCTTTTTTGAATAAAAAATTCTTTTATTTATCGAGATTAACTAATTCAAAAATTCTATTAATAAGTTATTGACATTCCATATGAAACAGGGAACAACGACATGGAATATGTTATACAAAACATTGGCTTCGTGTACGTTACATGAAACAATGACGTTTCTATGAAACATCATTTTATAGTTATAATTATTTAAGAGAGATAATTATAACATAGACATTATAAATTAAAATATGAACATAAATAGCTACTTATAAAATATAGTTTATAATTGTTTTATATAAATAAAATATATTGATAATGAAATATATGATTTTTTAAAATTAATATATATATTTAAAAATATATTTTTCTAGAATGAACCACTCTCAATGTCCTTCTATGATAAATAATAAATTATATTCTAATCACATATATAAATAAAATTTGATGAAATAAACATTATTTTTCTATTTTTAATGTCAAAATTATCTTCTGGTTAATTTTTGGAATTTTGCTGAGAGTCATCAATTTTTGATAAATTGTAAAAAATATTGTTTTTAGGTAAAATACTACTTTTATATTTAAAGAATAATTAAGGATAAATTATATTTTAAATTTGTTTTAAGGTAATATTAGATCCAATATACATCTATTAATACAATTAAGGAAATTTTAATCATTTTCACTTGAAAATTTAATATAAAAACATTTAAAATTTTGAAAATCTTTCTAATTTAATGACTCGAAATTTCGTCTTGTCTACGAGATTAGTACTAATAATAATTTTTCCACTTCTATTAACATACTTTTTAAATAACAACATAAACCATTATAAATAGTATAATATTTAATGTTTAATTAGATGAATGTTTTTTCCAAAATTATTATTAAAATTTAATAATAATTAATCACAACAATTACTCTCAAATTGAGCTTAATTAAGGACTAATCCTTTATATTATGAGCCCAAATAGCCTATAAACATGTCCAAAAACTAATTAATGTTATTTATTAAGCCAAATAATTTAATAATATTATTTTTTTATGATTTAAATTATTTTTTAAGAAGAAAATGTGTCCAACAAACATCATTTAAAAACTTCTTAGTGAGTCTGTTTCCTTCCCTATAAAAGGCCATCATCTCTCCCACTTCCTCAAACCTCTCAAAACTCTTATGATCAGAAAATAACTATAAAATATAATTCCATGAAATATTCCATTACTCTTATAATCTTTCCATTTCACAAATGTAAATCCATGTACGTCTTTTGGAAAAAAATAAAATGACTTATCCGATTATGTGGTAACATATTCTCTCAAGTCATTTTATTTATATACATTTTCCCCCACATACACATTAATTTTTAAATTATTTTATTTTAAAAATTATCCCAAATATATTAGTATTATTCTATGCAACTTTTTAAACCTATATATAAAGACACCTACCTCTAATGAATAACGAACATACTGTTTATGAGTTTGGTGTACTACTGCCTCATAAGTGATGGTTGTTCTATTTTCCTTACCACATCTCATGGAAGAAATTTTGAGGGACATAATATTTATACATGTAAAATTTTATTTTTCTTATTTATTTATGTTCTTTTATTCCTTTTAAATCAAATATCCTTTTAATTCAAATTTGGTGTTAATACAATAATTATGTCTGAGGATGTGTGGACAACCACCCCCTCAAACTGATATGATACATTCATACACCATAGAGATTGTATTAAGGATGTTTTTACTGAATATATAAGACATATATGATGTCATAAATGAACTATAATATATATATATACATTTATTTATTTTACATTATTTCATTCAACATGGTAATTAAACATAAATAGTGTTCATTCGTACACAAGACCTACCGTCTCCATGAATAGTTACTTCCATTTCATATTTTTAAATTATGTATATTATTAGAAAACATATATAAATTATATAAATTATATTTATATCATATATTACATTCATAAAATCGTGATATACAATATAAATACCAAAGATATATCAAAATAAATTCACATGTGAAGAATAAAGTTAATATTACCAGAAATAAATACATAACCTAAGATTATTAATAAGAAGTTAATATACTATCATAATAAAACCATATATAAAAAATATGGTTCTTTAAAATATATAAAATAATTTTAAATTTATCATATATTTGCTTTTAATTGGTATGATTTGAGAAAAGACACAAGCTAAAGGGATTGCACCTCACTTTTTGTTTTCGTGAGATACATGCTTTATTCACCACCAAATCCATTGTGTGCTGTTTTTAATACCCATGAATATATTCTATGAATCATATTATTATATTAATTGGTATTCAAATGTCCATTTTATTTACACTGAAAACCATTATTTTTAAGCATAATTCAAAAAGTCAAAAATAACACATATGGTAAATAATGAAATGGTTACTTTCGATCATTATAAAGAAAGTAAGACTAACTAAGAATTTCCTTTTAAAAAAATTCAACAAAATAGAAATATTATTTAATATTTTCGATAACATGTACATGGATAGAAAATAGTTTATACAGAAAAAAAATTTAATTGAAAATACCATACCTTTTGTCTCTAATAGTTTTGATTGTACCTCTACTCACTTCAGAAAATAATTATATATGGTTTATCCTATCTAAATAAAATAAATAAATTTTATCACATTTTAACTATTTCCAATATTAAATTGGTTACCATGTTTTATTTAATTACTAAAATTATATGTTCATTATGAATAGTTTATGGATGGTCTAATTATAGCCTCAAAATAAATTTTATGTGTTGATCATGGTCAAAGGGATTATGGTTCAATTTTTACCAAAATAATAATAATTTTATAATTATAATATTTATAAATTAGATAGACTTATATAACTAATGGTCTATAAAGTTCATGAAAAATGAACTGTCACGACCAATCCCAATCGGGCTCATGCTGCAACTCCCCAAGTCCGCCTATAATAGGCCATTGGCTGGTGACTAGCACCGAGTAGGAAATTCACTAACATGGGAGGAATTTCTTATAAAAATGTACACACACACACACATCTCCAAGACTACAAGGCTGAAATGTAAAAACTACTAAAAATGCATATACATGCATTCACTGAAATCCCAACCAACAGAGTGCGACAGGAAGTAAAGTACAGTAATGTAAAACCCTGGGCCCAAAGCACAAGCCCACCAAAAGAAAGTCTGCAATAAATCCCAACCTGTAGAGAAAGGTACTGGTACTATAATACATAGTCGTAAGAACACACCTCAGCCTGCATGGTCTCACTGATCACTGCCTGGTCCTCGTCCACCTATATTCATGTCAAAGGCTCGCTCGTCTGCACAAGACACGACACATGCGGGCCAAGCCCGTGCAGGGGTGAGTATAACAATACCCAGTAGGACCCCCTGAAAACCACAAAGGAATAAATAAAAGTAAATACCACAAATAAATGATATAGTCACCTCTACATAGTATATGTTTACAAAAAATATGACAAGAATATCCAGATATACTCATACACGATCTACTATCGCGCAACCACCAATATGATCCAGCTCAAAGATTCCACTAAGCACGTAACATGGAGAACACACTCCTAGGTCTGATGAATCATGTGAGGCACTTGTTGTGGGATAAATCACTCCACGAGTACGGAAGAATGATACTTGATGCATCAAATGAGGATCACAACCAGTAGTAATTGGATGATTCCAACAACTCAATCTGAACTATCCTGCTAAATATAGGATCAACGCCCAGGTAAAGTAGGTCACGTCGATACTAGGAAATTCTACCTAGGGTACCACGAAGGAATAGAGGATCCGGCTCTATGTCTCACAGAGGGAATTCCAAAAACTCTATTCAGGAAGTCTTGATGAATGGATCATACTCATGTATGTAGGAAATGATACCAGAGACCTTCATGGGAAATACCACGGGGATGAACCCTAAGGAATCTAGTCTAAGTCACAGAAGATAACTGGCTAAAGCCATGTATAAAAAGTTACACGGCATGTAGTAGGGTCACACGCTGTGTTCCTTGACTCCAGGTACTACCCATGTGAAACGTCCCATGTCTTAAGGCTTTTCATATAAAAGTAACATCACGACGTGTAGAGTAATTACACGCCATGTCTGAGTGTCCAAGGTTCGTTCCGTGTACGCTGGCCAAGTGCCCATACACGGCTTCAACCTGTGTCACCCTGCCCGTGTATCTGGTCAGGCCTTGTCGGGGCAGGGTATACACGCCTTGTCCTTGGCCGTGTACCCAAACCGTATCTGTGTACTCCCGGAGTACATGCCAGCTGGTCCACCGATGAACACATGCCGTGTAGCCCATATTACACACCGTGTAGTTGATATTTCTCTATAACCATCATCTTCATCCCTGCACCTTGGTCAATCTTCTGGATCTCATTTCTACTGTCCTTTTTTCACGAAACTCAAGATCCATGTTCATTTCATCATCCAAACACCGAATTCGGGTGTTTCAGACCTTGAATAATCTCGTAAAAGAAGAGTTGATTCATTCGGAGAAAAAACCCAAGAAGTCATAAAATCTAATCCATTCCGAATCGTTCGTCGCCATCATCGTTGTAGCTCTGTAGCATCATCTTGAGGTTGGATCTAAAATCTCAGATCATCACGCCAACAAAATAATGCACAACGATCGATTTTCTTTAAGAACGTCAAGGATGGAAGAGAACGAGAACTATCCACGAAGAACATGGTAAAAATATCAGCCACAAACTAGAGGGACGAACCTCAATCATTGTTCGTGACGATCCGAGTTCGTCGTTGTTATATTAAAACCAAAATAATAAACAGATTATAATTACGGACATTGGATCTCCCGATAAAAACCAAAAATCACACCCACCTGCAAAATGATTGATCTGCTGGCCAATCAGTTCCTAGATTAGCCTGCGTCCGTTGTGGGTTCTCAAGAACGGTAGAAGAAATCAAAATCAAACGTCCTACCTAGATCCGTGACATTCGTTGGCGATGATCTGGTCATCGCATCATCCTTGCTGGTGAAACTCGTCAAGAACGTCGTCGCCGCATTGGAACGTTTTATCCAGAGATTTCCAGAGCCTCTAGGGTAAATTCAAGGTTATGAGATCTGTAACATTGATCCCCTATGAAATCTTTATTTAATAATATTATAATATTTCACTGAAGCAAGGATTAAATAAAATATTTTTGTTAAATATTTTATTATTGATACATCCAAACACTAGATTTCACCACCAACCTGTGCCAGCCAATGTTAGGTCTCGCCTAAGGTAAAATATCTGCTCTGGATGCAATGGTGCCATCAGATTTCGAATCTGACCACTCGTTCAAGAGTTATTCCACTTTTTCTGTAAAACCCCATGCACGTGTAATTTATTTATTTATTTAAATTAAAACATTTTTTCCAGGCTCATCGGGCCTTAGAATTACACGTCGTCTCAAAGCCTGGTCTTGAAATAACTCCCATATAATCTTAAAATAATACTTGGAAAAAAATCCAGGACATTACATCCTCCCCACCTTAGGGCTTTACGTCCCTGAAAATCCCAAACAAGGGATACTAAAAAATATGTGGATACTGTGCAAAAATTTGAGCCTCCCGCAGCCACGTGCTCTCCTTGAGATTCACATATTGCCACCGGACATGCACCAAGGGAATATCTCGCCCATGAAGGATCTTCTCCTACCAATCCTCAATCTCCATTGGGCACTTAGCAAGGGTTTCTCCGTAATTGATGTCCAGCTCTCCCTAGTCGATAACGTATAATGGATCATGCACGTACCTCCATAATGCGACACGTAGAAGATGTTGTGTACTCGGTCCATATGAGGAGGTAGAGCCAAGTGGTACGCCACCTTGCCAACTCTACCCAGAATATGAAAAGGGAAGATGAACCTCAGATATTGCTTTCCACCTTGGCCAAATATTCACAATCCCCGTCGAAGTGAGACCTGGAGGAACACATGGTCTCCCTCCTCAAACTCCAAGGGCCTTTGTCTTCTATCGGCATAAGACTTTTTCTGAATCCGTGCAGTCTTCATCCGCTACTAGATGACCTCCACCTTCTCTGAAGTATCTCGCACCATCTATGGGCCCATGACTGTTGACACTCCTGGGTCAGTCCAACAAAGTGGTGACCTACAAGGTCACTCGTACAAAGCCTTGAATTGAGCCATACCAATAGTGGAATGATAAAAATTGTTATAAAAAAATTCCACCAGTGGTAGGTGATCCTCCCAGCTACGACCGAAGTCAAGTATGCATGCTCGTAGAATATCGTCCAGAACATGGATGGTCCACTATGTTTGAACATCGGTCTAATGATGAAATGTTGTGCTCAACTGTAACTGAGTCCCAAAAGCTTCCTACAGTCCCTTCCACAAACAGAATGTGAAATGAGAATCATGATCTGAGACGATCGTTGATGTAACCCCATGAAGTCAATCTATCTCTTGAACTTTGAGGCGTCCCAAGCTCTCAACTGAACTCTGCTCCCATATGGCTAGGAATTGTGCCAACTTGGTGAGTCAGTAAACGATCACCCAAATGGCATCCTGTCTCCTAGACATACGTGGTAAACCCGTCACAACGTCCACGGATATCCCATCCCACTTCCACTCTAGCACCTCAAGGGGCTGAGTCAAACCTATTTGAATCTGGTGCTCACCCTTTACATACTGACAAGTAAGGCACCGAGAAACAAACTCTACCACACTCTTCTTCATACCTGGCCACTATAACTGACGTCGGAGGTCCTAGTACATCTTCGCAATTCCTGGATGCACCGCCAAAAGAGATGTATGGAACTCCCTCAGAAACTCCTCCAATAGTTTCACGGGTACTACATTATTCCCTATAAAAAGAACAACATGCTCCCCACCTTTTGAATATCCATCAGCTGCATCACCTGTGGATATCCTGAGCACGTAGATTCCACAGCTAGCATCCTCGAGCTATGCTCCCTGACTCGCTGTAAGAGTGGAGGGGTAACAACTATAGACTAAAGGTAAGATACATCATCACTATCCATGATGGATAACTGTAAAGTGGCCAACTGCCTCGCCGCCTCATCCAGCAAATGTGACCTGGATTTTCTACTGAGAGCATCTTCCACACGTTCCCCTTCCCTAGGAGTATAAATGATCTCAATGTCGTAATCCTGGAAGAACTCAAGCCACCGCCTCTGTCTCAAATTCATATCCCTTGAGAAAAGATATATCTGAGACTCTTGTGATCAGAGTAGACGATAAATCACTCACCCATAAGGTAGTGCCACCACATCGTAAATGAGAAGACAACTAAAGCCAACTCAAGATCATGGGTCTCATAGTTCTGCTTGTGTGGCCTCAACATATGTGAGCCATTGGAAATCACTGATTGCATCCACATCGGAACACAACCAACCCGGTTCCTGATGCGTTGCAAAACACTATGTATTTGACACCCTCGTCTATTAGTCTCAAAATCGGGGCGCTCATCAGACTCTATCTCAACTATAGAAAAGCCTATTGGAATCTCTCGGTCAACATGAAAGGCTTCCCCATTCAGGTCAAAGATGTCATGGGTGCCAAAATCCTGATGAATTTAGGAATGAATCTCCGATAGTAGCCCGCCAACCTAAGGAAACTCCGCTCCTCTATCACGCTCTGGGGTGGATCCCATGCTAACACTTCCTCTACCATGGTGGGGTCCACTACTACACAATCTCCTAAGATAACGTGTCCCAAAAAGTGGACCTCTTGTATCTAGAATTGAGACTTCAAGAGTTTCTCATACAACTGGTGATCTCAGAGTGTGTCCAGAACCATCCTTAGGTGCCTCGCGTGGTCCTCCTTGGACGTAGAGTACACAAGGATATCATCGATGAATACCACCACAAAACGATCTAAATATGGCTGAAAGATCAGGTTCATGAGTCCCATAAACAGTACCAGGGTGTCCATCACGCCGAAGGGCATCACCAAGTAATCATAGTGACTATAGTGACAACTGAAATATGTCTTCGGTATATCCTCATCCCGTACTCACAACTAGTGATAGGCTGATCATAGATCAACCTTCGAGAACCATCGTTCCCCTCTTAACTGGTAGAATATATCATCGATCCTCGGTAGTGGATACCGATTCCTCACGGTCATGTGATTCAAGCACTGGTAATCCACACACAGCCTCATGCTCCCATCTTCCTTCTTGGAAAACAACACTGGGGACACCCAGGGTGAAACACTGGGTCTCATGAAGACCATCTTCTACACGTCTCCCAACTGTACTCTCAGCTCACGAAGCTCTGCAGGAGCCATCCGATATGATGATGTTGATATCAGTGTCGTCCTGATTTGCAACTCAATGCATAAATCTATCTCCCGACGGGGAGGTAGTCTGGGGACATCCTCCGGAAAGATGTCTTCATACTCAGCCACTACTGCTGGAGACTATAACCTCATAACATCTTCTGCACCAAGGGATAGGCTAGAAAACTGATGTGAAATCGGTTTTACCTTGCTACACATGAGTCTATCCTGCGCTGCATGGGTCTCCTTTTCACCGACGAAGGAGATCCTCGTTCCATCACTGCGAACACACCACCCTCTTCTCCTAAAACAGTCAATCTGGGCATGAACTGTGGATAGCCAATCCATACCAAGGATGAAATCATAATACCTCGACGCTACAACCAAGAGGTTCCAAGTGTAACTCTCGCATCCAAGGGTCAGGTAAAACTGTCTACAAAGGTGTGTAATCTTTGAATATTCTCCGGTCGATGTTTCGAAGCGTAATGGTCGAGTCAATGACTCAACTGGAATCTCAAGGTCTCGAAAATGATAAGCATCCAGAAAAGAATAAATAGCACTTGTGTCTATCAGTATGGAAACCAAAGTAGAAAAGACACAGATTATACCACTCATCATTTCAGGGGTACCTGCATCATAAGCCTCTGCTGCATGCAGCTGTCCCTTCCTCTGTCCACCAGCTCACTGAACCTGGGGTGGACCTCCTAGGGGTGGTGGTGGTAAAGGGTCAAAACACCGACCACCACCAGCTGTTCTCCAAGGTCCTCTACCTCGTCTTCCACCCCGTCGATTTTTCTGCTCCACAAATTTCCCCTGCCTCGGTGGTCCATCCACTGCTCCCATGTCAGTAGTACGGCGGGTCGGAAAATCTTGAGCGAGATGTCCCTTCCATCACATGAGTAGCATCACCTCTCTCAAGGTTGGATGGATGTGCCCTATGAACCCTGTATGGTAGATCCTCTATCCTGGGATCTCCTCTGAACTCTAGCTTGCTCACTGCTGACAAATGATTGTTGTCTATGCTCTGCCCAGATGCTCTCGACCACCAAATCCTGCTCGAGCACCCTAGACTAAGTACAAATTCTCATAGGGATGATGCTATCTTAGATATCTCTGTGCAATCCCCGCTCAAAAGTCTGAGCTCTGAAGTACTTATCCTTGACCATATACTTCGAGTACCTTGAGAGGTCGATAAACCTCGATGAATAGGCAGCCACCATCATGGTCCCCTACTGAAGCTGAATAAGCTTTTGTATACGTACAGATCTCAAGGTAACGAGTGAAAACATCTCTCTAAACAGATGTCCAAACTCTGACCATGCAAGAGTCGCCTCATCATGAGTCTGGATAACCAAACTCCACCATCTCCCTACCAAGCCCTATAGAAGGCTCACTTCCGGGATCACCATCCGGTCTGCTGGTGTCCTGAAAAAATGGAAGACTCTGGCCACTGCATCAATCCAGTCCTCTGCTACCTGAGGGTCAGGCTCGCCTTAAAACCTGAGGGGTCTCTGTCTCTAAAACTCATGGAGTGTGCTCAGTCTGCACTCCTCCTCTAATGGTACAGCAGACACTAAAAACTGCTCCGGAGGTGGTGGAATAACTGGCACACCACCCGAGGGTAAAACTAGAGGATCATGTCCCTATATCTAAGCTTCACTAGTGAGGGGGTTATCCTTGTGATCGAGCTGCTGGATCCCAGCGGGTGCGCATCACGGATGAATCATGTAAAAAAACAAGATGTATCGCAGTCAGTGAGTATATCTGGAGAGCTAGCTCAAGAAGGACATGGAAACCACAACCCATTCCTATATGATTCATGTACCATTATTTTCCCCTGAAAATAGTTTTCTCATGTTCTGTGTTGAAAAGAAAGTTATCAGAGTCCTGGTGTATAGATACGTCGACCGCTCATACCAACAATGGGGTCCCTAGATTTATAGCCGAACTCGAAACACATAACACTATTGCTCGAAACCAACTCACAACATATCGGTCCTTTGGTAGAACCGACCAACTCTGATACCACTCTGTCACGAACCATCCTAGTGGGGCCCCTGCTGCAACTCCCCATGCCTGCCTCTAATAGGCCAGGAGCTAGTGACTAGCACCGAGTTGGAATGTCACTAACATGGGAGGCATTTTCTATAAACCTGTACACAAACACACACACACATCTCCAAGGCTACCAAGCTAAAAATTAAAGAGTAATGAAAATTTAAATGCATGCATACACTAAAATCCCAACCAACAGAGTACGACATGATGTAAAGTAGAGTAATGTAAAACCCTGGGCCAAAAGTACAAGCCCACCAAAATAAATTGTGCAAAAAATTCCAACCTATAAAGAAAGGTATTGGGACTGCAATCTGTAGTCGTAGGAACACACTTCGGCCTGTTTGTTCTCACTGAGCACCGTCCGGTCCTAATCCTCCAAGAATCATGTCAAAGGCTCGCTCGTCTGCACAAGACACCACACGTGCGGGCAAAGCCTGTGCAGGGGTGAGTATTACAATACCCAATAGGACGCCCTTAAAACCAAAAAGGAATACAAAAAGGAAACACCAAAAAGAAATGATACAGCCTCCTCTACACAATATATGTTTATAGAACATATAATAAGTATATCCAGATATACTCATACACAATCGACTATTGCGAAACCACCACTATGATCCAGCTCGAAGATTCCACTAAGAAAATTACAGGGAGAACACACTCATAGGTCTGAATAAATATGTGAGGCACTCGTTCTAGGAGAAATGAATCCACGAGTACTGAAGAATGATACTTGATGCGTCAGATGAGGATCACAACCAGTAGCTACATGGTGATTCTAAAAACTCAATCTGAACTATCCTTCTAATTAGAGGATTGGTGCCTAGGTAAAGGAAGTCACATCGAAACCAATAAACTCTACCAGGGGTACCATGAAGGAATAGAGGATCTGGGTTTGATTCATAAATAGGGGATTCCAATAACTCTATTCAGGAAGTCCTGCTGAAGGGATCATGCACCTGTATGTAGGAAATGATACTGGAAACCTTCAGGGGAAAGACCTAGGGGACGAACCCTAAGGAAACTAGTCCCAGATACAGAATAAAACTGGCTCAAGCCTTGTATAAAAAGTTACACGGCGTGTAGTAGGGTCACACGCTGTGTTCCTAGACTCCAGGTACTACCCATGTGAAACGGACCGTGTCTTAAGGATGGTCGAATAAAATTAACTACACTGTGGGTAGAATAATTACATGCCCTGTCCGAGGGTCCGGGGTTTGCTCCGTGTATGCCGGCCTTGTGCCCATACATGGCCTCATCCCGTGTCTCCCTGCCCATGTACCAGTACACGAGTCATCCCGTGTATCTGGTCAGGCCTGGTCGGGGAAGGGTATACATGTTGTGTCCTTGGCCGTGTACCCAACCCATGTTTGTGTACTCCCAGAGTACACGCTAGGTGGTCTGCCGATGAACACACGCCGTGTAGCACATACTACATGTCCTGTAGTTGGGATTTCTCCAGAACTGTCGTCTTGCTCCCTAGACCATGGTCAATCTTCTGGATCTCATTTCTGCTGTCTGTTTTCCGAGAATCTCAAGATCCGTGTTTCTTTCATCATCTTAACACCGAATTCGGGTGTTTTGGACCTTCAATCATCTCAGAAAAGAAGTGTTGATTCATCCTAAGAAAAAAACACAAGAAGTCGTAACTCTTGATCCGTTCTGAATCGTTCACCGCCATCTTCGTCGCAGCTCCGTAGCATTATCCTGTGGTTGGATCTGAAATCTCAGATCAGCGTGCCAAAAAATGAATGTGCAACGATCAGTTTCCTTCAAGAACCTCAAGCTCATGAAATAACGGGATGTCTCGTTGAAAAACAGTGAACAAATCTCTTCCAAAAAAAGAGGGATAAACCTCAATCATTGTTCTTGATGATCTGGGTACATCACTTTAAGATCAAAACCAAAATAATAAATAGATTATTATTACGGACATTGGATCTCCCGATAATAACCCCAAATCACACCCGCCCGCAAAATGATCGATCCGCGGGCTAATCGGTTCGTAGATTAGCCTAATTCCATCATGGGTTCTCAAGAACGGGACAGGAAATCAAAATCAAACGTCTTACTTAGATCCAAATCGTTTGATGGTGATGATATGGTCATCGAGTCGTCATTTTCAGTGAAACTCATCAAGAACATCGTCGCCGTGATGGGGGTTTTTCTCAAGAGCTTTCCAGAGCCTCCAGGGAAAATTTAGGGTTATGAGATCTATAACCCTTATCCCCTGTGATATAATTATTTAAGAAGATTAAAATATTTCGCTGCATCAAGGATTTAATAAAATATTTTTATAAAATATTTTATTATGGTTACGTCTAAAAACTAGATTTCACCCCTGACCTGTGCTAGTCGATTTTATGTATTTCCTAAGGTAAAATTGCTGCTCTGGACGCAACGGTGCCCTCAGATTTTGGATCCGAGAACCCGTTCATGAGTTATTCAACTTTTTCAGGAAAACCCCATGCGCGTGTAATTTAATTATTTAATTAAATTCAAACATTTGTTCCAGGATCACCGGCCCTCAGAACTGCACGCCGTCTAAAATCCTGGTCTCGAAATAATTCCTATATAATATTAAAATAATACATGGAAAAAAATATGGGACATTACATGAACCATGCCATTTCATGGAGATGGTAGTTCATACATACACGGGACTGAAATTATAATTTTTTTACTCGGTGGAAAATAAAAAATGTGGGTAATAATTTAAATTTTAATAATCATAAAATAAAATAAAATTAATATTAATTCTTTACATATATCATTACAACTAGGAATACGTGGTGTGTATGAAAAATAAATCACCTCATTTTGTGGAGGTGGATGATACACAAAAGTGATGTTATTAATTAATAGTGCATAGAATAGTATGAAATTAAGTAATATGTTACCCTTTTATTATAATAATTGTGTGATAAATATCATATATATTTATAGTTTCAGTCTTATTAATTATACATTTGATCTGGTGATGAAAATTGAAATGCATCTCTTTGGTATGGTGGTCATCCACACATACAAACGATCTATGTTTTCATTTCCCATTAGATGGAAAATAAGATCACAATGAGGGAAAGAGTAAACCTAAAAAACATTGTGTGAGATAATGATGAATATATTTTCCCATGGTTGATTAATATTTTAATGCGGAATAATAAGTAATAACAATGATCAACTTGATAATGAGTTATTATTCTTCAATGGGAAACCTCTATTTGTAAACACATTAATACATCTAGGTTTGGTTGTTTTGTGAGAAAAGGACCAATAGGACTTGAGATGAATTTTGGGGAAATATTTCTATCACCAACCAATATTTTAACATATAATTACCTTTTAATAAGTCAATTTTTTTTATATCATGCATCACATATAAAACCTAACTTGTATAAAACATAAATATATTAATATAAAACATAAATTTTATGTATCACTATCAAAATATAGAAATTAAATTAAAGGGTTTAAATATGTCTAATAAAATTACGAAATAGTTAAATAATTTATATATTGGATACTTTTATTATGAATGATATTAAATTATTTAAAGAAAAAATGACTAATAAGAAAACATATTATTTCAAAAATAATTTATTTGAAATTTCACTTTATGTGATATGAATTTCATTTTCTGGATACATTTGATTAATAATGATTTATCATGTGTGATACTAATATTTGGATAATTCCAATTTTTTAAATGAATGGTATGAAATAATAATCATAAAATTAAATAATAAAAAAATTTAATTGCTGTTAAATAATGTATTTCATTATGTTTTATGATTTTATTAGGTAATATATTTCGAAAAATTCATAATTTAGTTTTTAAATTATTGAAATATTTTTTCATTTAGAATAAAATTATTATATTTAGATGAAATATTGGTTATTTTTTTCAAAATATTTTTTTGTAGTTAGAAAATAACGTTATTATAATTGTAACAATTCTATGATTTTATTATTATTTAAGTGAGAAATATAAGATAATAAAAACATTTTAATAAAAAAATATGTTTTTAAATAATAATAGTATGAATTATTATATAATATTTTATCTTATAAATCCGGCTTTTATTATTTATATGAAAAAAATGAAATGTTAGTTTTATAAAATATTTTTTTTCATTATTTCATTTATTTTCAACAAAATGTTCATTTTTGGAATTCCATGAAATAATAGAACCTTTTATTTGAATAATTATAAGAAACATTAAATTATCTGAATTATTTATTATAAAAACAATTGCTTACAAAATATTAATCTTAAAAACATACTTTTTTAAATAATTATTTTTACGTGTTATGTGAACTAATTTTTAAAATCGAGATTCCAATCCCAAAAAATATTTGATGATATTATTTACATCTTTAAAAATAAAAAATTTCAAAATTTTGAAAATTGTCTATGTTAATTCTTTCAATAATATTAATTAATAAGGATAAAATTTAATTACAAATGTAAAAGTAAATGTCGCGACCCATCCTCAGAGCCCATTTCATGACTACCCCAAGCACTCCTTCCTTCAGCCAGGGGCTGGCGACTAACACCAAAGGCGTAAATCCCGATAAAAGTGAAGGCATTGCCTTTATAAAAGAAAACAAACACCACAAAGTACGCAAACTGAATTAAACACTAAGTAAACTGTATACACAAGTAAGTGATCGAAAGTAAATGGGCTAGTATACAAACCCAACTGAAAGTGCAGAACAACTGAAAAGTAAAGCACAACAACTGAAAGACAAGCAGCAACCGCCAAGACGTCTTCTAGGAACTCCCACCAGAAGGGTGAGTACAGTCAGTCTCGTCGGCTCCTCGAGTCCAACCGTCCTCTCTGTTTACATCCCACTTGATAGTCCACCGTCGGGTACCATCCGCTCCTCAAGCCTCATCCACGATCAGCGTTGTCTGTCGTCTGCAAACAACACATCGTAGTGCGGGCGAAGCCCATGCAGGGGTGAGTATACGATACTCAGTAGGGACCCCGAGACTCCCAAAGGTCTCCCAGAATCCACAAAGGATAAACCACAAAGGAAAGATACGAACACAAGTATGAACCAAAACTACTTAGGTATATTCCCATACATATATTTAAGTCATCATATCTAATTTTTCTTTAACTCACGATCTCACGTACAATCCAGTCCACACAGAAAAGTATATCTTAATCCACACAGGAAGTCACATCCCAATCCACATAGGAAAGCATTTCAATCATATCGAAGATAATTATTGAAAGACAAGACTCGTCTCATAAAGGTATACTCATCACGAAAAGGGGTGGAGATGATTTATATAGCCTCTGAATCATCTCCTCTGCCGAACCCACGTAGGTTCTAAGTACAGATGTCATCGCTGCCGAACCCACATAGGATCCAAGTAAAGATATCTTCACTGCCGAACCCACGAAGGATCCAAGTATAGAAGTCATCGTCGTCGATCCCATGGAGGATCCCAACACGGTAGACGTTTTCATCGAACCCACGGATGATCCCAGTATGGTAGTCATCATCATCAAACCCACGAAGGATTCCAGTACAGTAGTCGTCCACGTCGTACCCACTGAGGTTCCTAGTACGGTAGTCCTCCATGTCGAACCCACTGAGGATCCTAGTACGGTAGTCGTCCTCGTCGAACCCACGGAGGATCCCTAGTACGGTAGTCCTCCACATCGAACCCACTGAGGATCCTAGTACGGTAGTCATCCACATCGAACACACTGAGGATCCTAGTACGGTAGTAGTCCTCGTCGAACCCACTGAGGATCCTTGTATAAAAGTCGTCATCTTCGTCGCAGCCAGCTCTCGGGTTCCCGCACTCAGCACGCTCGATTTCTGGAGGGTTCACTCCACGAGCCAAGGCTGTCGATTCATAAACTGTCACGAAGCCCATATTTTATGTATCACAAAGTTCTGTCTCAACAATAGGAACCCAACGCAACAGACGGTGCGTCAATCGGATGCATGGTCAGAGAGTTATTGGCTTTTTCGTCCCAGGGGCCCAGTTGGTTTTTAAGCTAAAATCAATCCGTCCGTACTCCATCTGCGTCCAATCCTCGAGCGGAATAAGCCAAATGAACCATATCACTAAGAAGAATCTAACAAAGACTAAGTCACATCAATCGGACGTCCGGAGCTCAAGTTATAAGTGTTTCTACTCCGAGGGCCCGGTTGGTTTTGTGTTTGAACCAAGCCGACCATACACAATGTTCTACGAAACCTAGAGTATAATATACCGAAACGACCGTCTCGATCCAAATATCCCAATGCAATTGATGGTGCATCGATCGGATGTCTGTAGTCCAAGATATGGGTGTTTGAGCAGATCTGTCTGAAAAATAGGGGGTTTGGGCCTGGTCCGACGCGGCCCAATACCCCCTGGCTCGGACCGACTCGGGTGGACCAGACCCGAGTCTGGGGTCTGGCCCGGTTGGGCGCGGCCCAGCCCGACTAGTGCGGCCCGACCCAACCGGCATGGCCTGGCCCGATGCAGGGGTCCAGCCCGACGCGGGTGGCCCGGCCCGGTGTGGGTGGTTCGGCCCAGCGCTGGTGGTTCGGCCCGGCGAGGGCGGTCCGGCCCGGCGCGGGGGGTCCGGCCCAGTGCGGGCCACGGCTCGGCTCGAGGCCGAGCTGGACGCGGAGGGGGAGGATTTGCCTCCCTCATTTTAAAATGGTGGCCCCCCATTTTTGGTGGGGTCCGCCCTAAATAAACTGGGGGTTACACCCCCCGTATTATAGGAAACGGTCGGCCTTGTTGGTCGGTCGTTGAGCTGCCGCGGGACCCCCCGCGGTTCCCGCCTTCCAACGCGCCGACTGCCGGCCGAGTCCGGCAGCCTTTTCTGCACCGCCGCAGCCTTAGGCTGCACCCCATGTCTGACCGGCACCGTGCGAAGGCGCCGCGCCCCTATACCGCGGCCCGCACTTGGCCCTGGCCACGTACGGCTCCACCGTCGCTGCGCGACTACTCCACGCTCCTTCGTCGCGGCCCGCTCCAGCCAAGGTTCTCCAGTTTTCACGCTGTGCAACGGCACTGCGGGGTCTTTGCCATCACGATTCACGAAGATCAAGATGAAAAAGGGAAGGGGTAGCAGCCGTGTTTGTGCGGTCTGACCTTCTCCCGTTATAAAGATAACAAGCGGTCTTAATAATTCACGAAGATAATAACCAAACTTGATTGAAGGAAAAACCCCTACCTCGACACAAGTTTTCAAATGATGATTGTCACGGGAAACGACATCTCACACCAGATGCGGAGAGGAGAAGGATCGACGCATCGTTGGGGAGTTTCTGCGTCGATGCCTCCTCTTTTGTAGTGGAGGAAGAAGAGGACCGATGATACCGGGTCTCCTAGTCGATGATCCTTGATGAAGTGTTTTCTTTCTTCGTTGAGGATGAAGTCGTTCTTTTTCGGAGAAGATGATGTTCTTCATGAGACTTAGAGCTCTCTCCTCCAATCCTCAACCCAACCAATCTAACCCCAAAAAATAAAATAAGCTCTTATTAATTTATTAAGTCATGCCAGGAGTTCAAAATTGAAAAACATAATTCAATTAATTGAATTAGTGTGTTGGAATGATTAAATGTGAGGAGAGGGGAAGTCACCCAATTAATGGGATTTTTAAATGTTAAGATGAGTAAGACATCTTATGTGGGGGGTTTAGAGGAGTTAGCGAATGTGAGGGGTCGGGCTCATGTGGGCCCCACCCCACCTTTATTCTTTCAAGGGTAGTTAACACCAAGTGGATCCCACCCAACTTCCACACATAGGTTATAACAACTTATAATATGAAATAAAATTGTAACACTATTTTATTTACTTCACATTTAAATCCTCTTTTTTATCAACTCCTCCAAAGAAAACACACCTTCAGGAAAGGTCCTCCTAAGCAATTACGGGCGCCGCGGTTTCATTGGTGCCCTCGGATTTCAATTCTATGCACCAGATCAAAAGTCAGAAAAATCACCTCATCTGTTCAATGAACGTACACGAGCTGAACATAAGAAATTTATTCCGGGCACACAGGACCTCGGAATCAGGTTCCGTCTGAAGCCACAGCCTCATAAATTTCCAAATAAATTACGAAAAAAATTTCCTTGAAATTTTTGGGTCTTTACAGTAAATCAGTGTAAGTAAAATTGATAAAAGAAATGGCCTTGAAACTCAAAAATTTGTCTCCCAAATGAGTGTTTGAGGTGTGTTTTTTTACCATATTCACATTTTACCTAATTGTTTAACTTTTTTAATCATAAAACATAAGTAATAACAACACATTATAGAAAATTATGAGGTTTCTGCAATAATGTTATTAACTTCTCTTATAAATAAATTTTCCCATTTTGAGTATTTTATCACTGAGAGAGGTAGGGGTTAATCTGTGATAATATTTTTCATTCATGTTTCTTTTCAAATGAAACAATTGTCGCCTCCTATTATGGATTTCAATTCCCTACTATGAAACAAATCATTTGACATCTGAAAGAACAAAATTATTTATGAGGATCACTATTCACTAAAAATAACTACATCCTAGGATTGATTTAGAAATGATCCAAGAACATACAATCTGCTAGAAATCAATCGTGGGATTACAATGAGTCAGATGTACCATTTTACTTCTGTAGCACTATGAAACAATCCCACGGTGTGTGTTCACCTCTTTTATCACAATAGGGTAATACTATTATTATATAATAACTCATGTTACCTTCACATATTGTTAATGAAACAAATGTTTTAAAATTGTAATAAAATAAATCAATTATTTACCAAGAAGAAATATTATAACTACCTATACTTTGTTATGAATCACTGAGTCTAATTCCTCCCAATTCAATTCTTTTAAAACCAATCTCCCAGTCTGATTCTTTCAAAACTATGCCCCCAGCCTGATTTTCAAATAGAAATAAATATAGTAGAATCATAAGCACATCAATTCTTGAATACAATTTTCATACTGAATGTATAAGAATGATTCAACAACACCCATGACAATTGTCAATCTAAATGGAATTGATCACTTATTCCTTCTAGAATACCAGTACCTTTCTCTCTTCTATAGTGAATAGTTTAAGCATACACAAAGTACGATGTACTTGTTTCCCTTTTATTGGTGACCCAAAACATGTTTTGGTAGGAATCCCAAAACACATTCCTACTCAATTATATTTACAAAAATCTGATTTTCACATGAACTCTCTGAGTAATTTTGAATTTTTCAACACTTCACGATTCTTCTCAAATCATCTACAATATTCATCTGTTCTTTTCCAGAATCCCATTTCAAAATTCTATAGAATTAAAAAAGATGAAAAATAAATTGTTCTAAAGAATAAATTATCATTCTGGAATCATCAAAAAATAAAAGATACCATACCAATTGATTGTGTTTGAAAAATGCACATCTATAATTTAGATAAAATCACTATTTTAAATGGAAATATCCCCCTTGAATGTTAATTCATCAATATACACATTAATTTCTTTTTTCTTAACCAACATGAGAAATAAAATCACCAAATTAAAAAACAAGAGCTTTTTTCATGATTACCTTAAAAACTATAAAATAACTGTGGATCGTCTTTTGCATCGTCTGACATCAATTGGAATGTATTGTGACTTGACATTCATTCCTGATTATTTTCTTTCCATATCATCCAATGAATGACCTTTTTTAATACATATGATCTAGATACTATTATCCATAATACGATCTTATCTGTTCATGATCATTCTACTTACGATCATCCGGGATACGATAATTCAGGAAACGATCATTCTAGATATGTTAATTCTGGTTATGATCATGATGGATATGATCATTATGGATACAATCATTCAGGTTATAATCATTATGGATATGATCATTATAGTTACAATCATGATGAATATGATACAATTCAATCTTAAAATGATGATCCACCCGAGTATGATATAATATAAATGGATGAGGATGATCTTCCCTGATACAATACAAAAAAATATGAATATGATTCATTCTCAATATGAATCATCTACTTCATCTTCCTCTACCAAAATATGATTGTTTTAAAAAATAATCGGTGTCTCATCTTTCATCAGTATCCCATGTTCCATCGGAACCACTTTGATCAACACCACTTTCCATCAGCACCACATTTCCCATCGACACCACCTTCATCAGCACTTCACTTCCATTGGTACCACTTCAATTTTTTTGAAACATAGTCAGTATTGTCACTTAATCATGACACTGTAGGTTTGAAAAACAATTGAAACCACTTCTTTTTTCTAGATTTGATTGTATTGGAAAACATTCAACACCGCCTCTTCAATCTGGTTAAAATTATTATTGAAAAACAATAAGCACAACCTCTTCAATCTGGATATGATTGATTGGAAAAAAAATTTCCCACCTATTCATAATGGTTATGATTGTTTTGAAAAACCAATCAACACCACGTCCTCAATCTGGATAAGATTGTTTTGAAAAATAATCAGCACCACCTCATCAATATGAATGTGATTTTTTTGAAAAAAAATTTGTATGACATTTTTTAGAAGTCTTGCATCAAAGTATATCAAACAAAACTCATGATTTATACGATATAAAAACTAAAAAGTCATCATCACAATTAAAATGAAAGTTTCACATTATTTCCTGTGTGAAAACGATGAAACCTCCAATCCAAAGAGATATATTCTCTAGTGAAAAAAATTCTTCTTGAAACAGATCAATTATTTTATAAAACAAAATCTCCAAACAATTTTTTCCAAAAAAATGTGAATTGATTTTTTTTCTTTAAAACCAACCTTGACATAAAAATACAAATCTTGAATCCTTCATCAACGTCATTATCAATTTGGTCCCAACAGTCCCAAATTTGGATTTTTATAAATCGTGTTTCATAAATCTATTAAAAATTTTACCTCACGAAATAGAATACATATCCACAATTATAAGCCTATATGAGCTAACTCATTATAGGAAACACGATTCATTAATTCAGAAACCATTTTATCCTCAAAAAATATCATGAAAACCTCTTTCTTTTATCTTTCTTTTCTTCATTCTCTCTAGAAGTCAAATAAATTTCTTATCCTAGAACTACTCCATCTTATATTTAGAATAGTTCACACATTTAACAATGACGAATTTGTAGATTACCCACTACTCTCTCTTTTTTTACAATATATTTATGAAGAAAATCAATTTTCCTCCTAGTGAAAACAATGATAAGGTATTATGATATAGAAGATCGATGCACATACCTCTACCTATAAGAGAATGAATTTGGAAACCCACGTTTAACTTCATTTTTTAGAATGATTCCTTTGATTATGGTTTTGTGAAAAAGTATGCAGCTTTTTCCGATGTTGGAACATACTCTAGCTCTAATTAATTATTCTAAACATGCTCTTTGATTAGATGAAAATTTATATCAATATGTTTTGAACATGAGTGTTGAACTGGATTCCTGTTGAAGATGATTGTACATTGATTATCACAAACCAAGAGTAAGGGAAACTTCAATTCAACAAGTAATTCTTCAAATTGTGTTTTCATCCACATAAGGTGCTTAGTGGCTTGAGTACCAACAACCAAATCAGCTTCGGCCTTAATAAGAGTTACTGAATTTTTTGCATTGATTGATAAATAAAACAATTATTTCAAAAAAAAAGAATACACTTCAAGATGTGTATATTCTATAATCAACATTCCATCCCAATCTGCATCAGAATATAAAAAATAAATCCATAATATTTGACCTGAAATATCTGATTGTGAATTATTTTGTAACTTTGATGTATCTAGGAATTATTTTCACAGAAATAATATTTGATTCCCTTGGAGCCCATTTTAATTTTTCACATAATCTGACGACATAAACATTAACGGGCCTTTTGGTGGTCAAATACAATAGACAACTAGTCAGCTTCCGATCTTCTTTTTGATCAACATGTTTCCCTTCTTCATCGTTACTCAAATTTGTTCCCATTTGAATGGGTGTGGAAGCATGTATTGAATTCTACTTGCCAAACCACCTAAGAAGTTCATTTGAATAATGTTTTGGGGAGAGGAAAATGTATTCATTATTTTGGTGGATTTGTAACCCAATAAATTATTTGACTTCTCCCAGAATGGACATTTCAAATAAATTATTCATTTAATTAGGAAATTCTTCAGAAATTCCGTCATCATTTCCAATAAAAGAAATTTTCATATATATAAACAATTACAATGCGTGAATACTATTGAATTTAACTGATTTAATGAATGATATCCACTCCTCATTTGATAGAATCCATCTTTTTTGAGAATATATCTAATTTAAAATACCATTACCTTGGATCTTGTTTTAGGTCATACATTTACTTTTTCAATTTTCACACAAAACCTTCATCCATTCTAATAACAAAGACACAATTTTGTTCAGTATAAAAATCTTCTTCGAGATCACCAATTATTAATATAGATTTATCATCCATTTGAATGATCTTGTAGCCTCATTGTGTGAAAATATCATGAAAGATTCTTATTATTTAAATCATTTCCACTGTAGAAAAAGATTCATCAAAATAAATACCCTCAATCTATGAATACCCATCAAAAACCAATCTGGATTTGTTTCTTTTAACTTCATCTTTTTCATTTATCTTGTTCGGAAAAAACTAGTCTATGCTAATGAGGTTTTTTATTTAATCATGCGTATGAGTTCCCATGTATTATTCCTTTCGATATGATCATATTCTTTATTCATGGATTGAATCCATTAGGGATGTTCAAAATCTACGTTGACATCATTCAATTTAACATTTTAATAGAAAGAAGCGTGTGAAATGGAATTGGTTGTTCGTCTTGTTTGACCATCTAATATTGATCACTAATTTTTTTATTAGCTTCCATAAGTTTCCTCATATTTGTATAATATTTTTGATTTTCTTCCTCATCCCTGGAAATAAATGATTTATCTTCTTCAACATTATTAGGAGTAAAATTATTTGTATCCTTTTCAGAAATATCTTCATTATCTTTTTCAACTTGTTTATCTATCTAGACTTGGTGATCATTTTGATAGCTTTAAATAACGTTGACATCAACTTTGTCAACAATTCTTCATATTTATTTGTTGAAGCATTTGTATTCACTTCCATATAGAGTGTAGAAGATGCAGATTCCATGCTCACCTATTTTTTCAAAATTACCATAGTTTCCACCTTTCTTCAATATAATACTTGGACTACAAAAAACACTAATGTTCTTCAAAATTAATTTTTTTCAATTCAAAAAAACATATTTTGCCATTACTGATTGAGGTCCATAGAAATAGTAGTTCTGAAAATAAATAGAAGTACAAATGGAATTCCTTAAAAAGTAATGATAATGTCCATACTCATGCAACATGATTCTTCCAACTTATTATAGGCATATATTATTTCATTCAGCAACCCCATTTTGTTGGGGAGTTAATAGAGATATGTAATCATGCTTAATTCAATGCCTCTAAAAATATTCTTCAAACTCTTCTCTTCTGTATTCACTAAAATTATAATCTCTCAACATCTTTATAGAATATTCACATTATTTCTCATTCTTTCTTTTAAACGATTTAAAAATTTTCAAAGCATCGGATTTTTTTCATTTACATAACATAAGTAATGTGAGCAAAACAATCCATGAATGTAATTAAGTACTAATCTCCGTTATTTTTTTTTGTTCATTGGAACACATATATTAGAATAGATCAGCTCCTGGGGTTGTATTGAAGAAATATAATCTTTCTTAAGAACAAAATTTTAAATTTTTTCTTTTTGGAAGATAGTGAAACCCCAATATTTTATTCATGTATAATCAAATAATTTCTTGACGATGGTCTCTTTTGGTTAACAAGATCATGTCTCTCTAACACTTATGTCCTATCCATTTATGCCACAATTGATTCTATTCTACTATACTCATCTAAAAGAGTATTTTGAATCACCAACCTGAAAAAATTTCTTTTATGCATTGGAATATTATAAAAATATTTACATTTTATTCACTAATTAAAAAAATCCATATTTCATAAAGATATAAATATATCCATCATCACACAATTTTTTTGACACTTATTAGGTTTCATTTCATCCCATCAACATTCAATGTTTTCTTAGATTTCTGCATTTATTTTCTAATACTGGTTGAACCAGGTCCATTGATATTCAATGATTCATCATTGACAAATGCCATTCTACATTGTTTATAATCCTTCACATCCTTCAAAAATTTCATGTCTTCATCTATGTGATAATAACACCCACTATAAAGTATCCATGGTCATTCTCCATTCTTGTCTTTAATATTGTTTGAACAACAATAACCTTTTATCCTGTATTTTCATTATTCACATTAGGTTATTGAGAATTGAGAATATGTTATTGAGGCTGTAAAAACTGAAGAAATCCTTTCCATGTTTTCTAGGATGTTTAGATACTTCAAAAGTAGATTTCATGGGTTGGAAACTATCTTTCTTTCTCACTTAATCCTTTTCAGATTTTTTCAAGAAAAGATTATCATATTTTTTTCATTGAGTAGATTGAATACCCCTCAATATAATCTATTCAAAAATTGTGGGTTAATATTAATTTTTCTATTAAACTAAAACATTCTTTTTATGTTCCCAGATCCTCCACAATACCAAAAATAAAAATAGAAATAGTATTTTCCCTTAAAACCCCCATACTGATCTGAATTATGAAATCATTTCTCAAAAATATTCTTTTCACATTCAAAATGATTCTAATTTTTATTTTCATTCTGGATTTGTTTAGAATTATTTGAAAATTTCTAGATCCAGATAAAACTTTTTCAAACTCATGATGTTTTATAACTTCTGAAGTATTCACATTGACCACATACCTAACATTTCATGCATCCTTTCATTCAAACACAATTTCAATCTTATTCACACACTATGATGGTATAATTTGATGAAAATTATAAAGTTTCTCATTATAAGAATATTCAAAAACTTCAGTGATAGAGTTTTAGAAAAAAACTTTTCTTTTTCGGCTTCAGAGAGTTTTTATTAGACAAATTCCAAATATTCTTGTTTTTTTCTTCAGCTTCACTTCCAAATGCAGATTTTGATTCTTTTCATCTTTAAAATAATTTTTCAAATCATCATTATCTTTATCCATATTTTTCATCACACTAGAATAACATTCATGGTTTCTTGAAAATACATCTTCCAACTTTTTGTTTTTATTTTCTTGCATTTATATCATTCTCAAACATTATTTCAACTATTCGTTTAAATGCATTTCAAGTTGAGTTTCTTATTATTATAATTTACTACTATAAATTATTCTATCATTCACTTTTGAAATGAATTTATATTCATTAACATACTCAATGAATTATTTGGATTCAACATCACTATCATCTTCTTCTTAATATGAATAATTTCATTTCTTTTCATTTGTCTCCTATTTTTATCCATGATCTTCCCATTATTATTTCTTCTATATCACAATACTATTATATCATTCTTCAAAGATAATTATCCACTAAGTGACCAACACCCCCACATTCAAAACATTTAAAGGGTTGTTTCCTATTGTATTTCCATGTACCTCCATTCACATTGTAAGAAAACAAGGATAAGATTTCATTTTGATTTTCACATACCTCATTTTTATAGACAGAATCACCACCTTTATCTTCAGTAACATAATTCATTGAAATTTATTTATTTATATCCTTGAAATAAATTCCTCTATCTGCCTTTATTTTTCTCTTTATAGAATTATCTCTTCTCATTAAATAATTGATAATAGTGTTATGTAAATCATCAAGAGACAATGTTTTATGATCTATATTTTCTAATAAAGAAACTTTTGAATTGAATTTATCATGTATGATTATGAATATATATTCATTTATATATAATCTTTCAGATTTTCAGTAAGACATCTGATAGTACTCACAATTTCATTCATCCTAGTGAAGAATTCCCCTACAAATTTATTCTCACCCATCTTAAAATCTTCATAATTTAATCTCCATATTTTAAACATTTCCCTATTGACATTAGAATTTTCTTCATATATGATTTTAAAGTCATCCCATATACCATTATTTTTTCCAACACCAATCACTATGATGAATTAACTTTCATAATGTGATGATAATATTACATACATGGACCATCCATCATTCTCAAAAGACATCTTGTCAATATGTGTAACTAGATAACAATCACCAATGGGAGGAAACCCAACTATTGCAGCTTCAATAACATCATAACTTGGACACATAAGATATTGAGGCATTATATCTTTCTAGATGTTATAGTTCATTCCATCAGAGACTGGAATACAATTACTAATAAAACAATTCATGTTATCAATCATCATATAATAGAGAACAGCGCCTTCCCTCTAATACAACATGAATGTTCCCAATCAAATTATTGTATCCTTGAGAGGGGAATGGGTGAATCCGTAATACTTATTTTGGTTTATATTTATTTTTAATAAAAACAGACCTCGACTATTGCTAATGATTTCAATTCCCCACTAAGAAACAAATCTACACACATCCAAAGGACCACAAATATTTACATGATTCACTATTCAATAACTATCACTACATCCATGGTATGGTTTGGAGAAAATCCAAGACAACAAAATTTAATAGAAATAAATCCATGGAATATAATGTGTATGATGTACCTTTTCACTCGGGTTACAATAGCATACAATCCCACTATTGCGTGTTCACCCTCTTAGCACAATATTGTAATTAAATTGTTTTGTAACAACTCATGTTACTTGCGCTTCTTTTCAATTCAACAATTGTATTCAAATATTAATACAATTCATCAATTCCATACTCTTAATAATGGTACAAACTACATGGACTTTGTTATGAAACATAGAGTGTGATTCCTTCAAGTTTGATTCTTTTAAAACAATGATCCCAATTTGATTCATTCAAAAAAAAATCTCCAAGTCCAAGTTTTGCATAGAAAACTATAGAGTAGAATCATCACCACTTCGATTCCCGAAAACAACAGTCAATCAAAAAGAATACAAATTAATTAGCACCACTTAAGACAATTTTCAATACAAAAAGATTTGATCTATCATTCTCTCAAGAAACCCAAAGCCTCTCTCTCTTCTATAGTGAATAGTGAAAGCATACAAAATATAAAATATACATGTTTATCTTATATAGGTGACCCAAAATGTGTTTAGGCGGGAATCCCAAAAAATATTCATGTTAACATAAATTCACCAAAATATGATTTTCACCTAAAATCTTGTTGCAATTATGACATTGTAAATGCTTCTCGATATGTCATGAATCTTCTAAAATCATCATCTCTTCTTTCCTAGACTCCCATTCCAAATTTAAATATGATTATTAATGATGATAAATAAATGATTCAGAAGCCAATTTTCCAATGCTGATTTCTGAAAAACAATCATTCATACCATAACAATTGAATGTGTTAGAAGAAAATTACATTTCCAGGTGAGATACAATAACTCTTTTAAATGAAAGTATCCTACCAGACAATTCATTCATCAATTTCCACTTTCATTTCTTTTCTATTGACCCACATGAGAAAACACATCATTAAATTCAAAAAAAATGTGTTTGTGTCTTCACTACCTTCATGTCTTTGAAATCATAGAAGATAAACTTTAGCATCACTTGACTACAATTTGAATGTATTTTTAATGTCCATTTGTTCTATCTTCATTATTTTCCATCTCATCCCAAGAATGGTCTTCTCTAAATTAAAATTATTTGGATACTATTTTCTTGAATACGATCATATCTGCTAACAATCATTCTGGTTACGATCATTTTGGTTACAATCATCGTGGATATAATCATTCTAGTTATGATCATTCAGGATACAATCATTCTTGTTACAATCATGCTAGATACAATCATTCTGGATATGATCTATTCTGTTATGATCATTCTGGATATGATCAATCAGGTTACAATCATGCTGGATATGATACAGTATAATCTAAAAACAATGATCCACCTGATTACGATGCAATACAAACTGATGAGGTTGATCTACCAAGATAAAACAAAAAAACAATATGAATATGATCCATTCTCAATCACCACCATAACATTCCTTTTATTCTACCTAAATATGATTGTTTTGAAGAACAATCGGTGTTTAATCTTCCATCAGTATCACCTCTTCCATATGCACCACTTCAATCGACACCAATTCCCATCAGAACCACCTTTCCCATCGGCACCACTATTCTATCAGTACCAATTCAATATTTCTGAATCACAATAGGTACTGTCTGTTAATCTGGATACACTTGTTTTTAAAAACAGTAAGCACTGCCTCTTCAATATGGATATGATTTTTTTGAAATACAATCACCGATACCTCTTCAATCTAGATATAATTGTTTTGAAAAGAAATTGGTACTAATTATTTCTACAACGATTTCATCACATGTTTTCACAAAACTCATTTTTTATATAAAATACAAACCATAAAAGCGTCGTAAAAATTAAAACAAAATTTTGACATTGGTTCCCCTGTGAAACTGATGCCAATTATCTTCCAACATGATACATTCTTCTGTGAAAATGATTCTGCCTAAAACTGATCAATTATTTTATAATAAAAAATCTCAAAACATTTTTTTCCAAAACAATGTGAAGTGATTTATTTTCTTCAAAACCAACCATCAAGAAAATAGACAACTCTTGAAACCATCGCCACCTTCATCATCAGATTTTTCCCATCAAAAAAAATGTTACACATTATCCACAAAAATACTAATTATTATTATAAATTTATCCTTTAATATCTTCCAGATTCATCCTGCTATAATATTAACACATATCAAATATAATATGGTAACTATTATATGTATGATGTCCCTTTTTTTAATGTTGATCTCCTAAAAAATAATTCCCCAAAGTGTGTATCAACATCTTCATTGTTTATCTTTATTTGGAATTAATATCCCAACCAGATATAAATAGATTAAAATAATTAAATAAGTATAATTATTATATTTTTTTTATAAGAATATATTCAATCCATTCAATCCATTAATGAAAATAGAACATCGATTGTGTGTATGTGTAGACTGTTTCATCCATGAAGTGACACTGTAAACTATTAATAACCACCTCTAATGGATGATATATGGGATAGATTTTATGAATGAATAACTTGTATATGTCAAAAATAAAATTTTAAAACATCCTTTTTCAAATACCATCACTAGTTCAATTCATTGAAAATTTGATCATCAATCGTTCATATGATAGACTACCCCTCTACAGACAATGTTTTTTATATACACCCATAATTAATGATTACATAAATAGATTTAAGGGGATTTGATATTTTTATTACATTTTAATATTATTTAAATGTCACATTATCATTATCTAAACACATCCCATTAGTCATTAAATAATTATAAAATAGTACCATACGAGTAGATATATACGCATGTATAGATAATGTTATAATGAATATATCATAAATGATTATGTAAAGTCATAAAAGGGTAATGTCATGAAATAATGATATTTTTAATATTTATTTATCATTTTTGATACATTTTTTAATAACTAAATTATTAATTAATATATCACCTTCCGTTCATTGAAATCATCAAAAACATGTTCATAGCACTTAACAAGATTGCAACCCATATTCATGTATTTTTTCAAATGAAAAGTCTAATTAAGTAATAATATAAAATAAATGATTATTATGTATGTATTGATATGGTATTTATGAACATGAATCATTGTAGTGAGAATACATCATGCCTTAATGATTTTTCTGAAATACAAGCAACTGAATGTTTTAACACCCTATATAGAAAATACACTATTATTTATTAATATATTTGATAAATATGGTTATAATATTTTTTTTAAAGGTAGTATGTTAATATAATAGTTTTTTGGGAAGTTATTAATAGAGGTATTATCATTATATTGTAGGTTATATCACAGTCAAGTACATGCGATAAAAGGGAAGGGGTTTTCATATAAAATTCTTCTTTTTGTCATATTTTTTTTCTTATGCATGAAATTACTCTTATGTATATTTTATAAAACTTGTTTGAGATATTAAATAATTAATTATATTTATTAATTATATTTTACATTCATCTACATCATATCTCTATCATGGGGATGTGAATAATATGTTACTCATGTCATGTGGGTTTTTATGGATTCAATTCTGATTCATTAGGACATATAATATTATATACACCATGTTCCCATTATATGATTTTTTATTAAACTAGAAACCCATTAATATCATACAATTTATATCCTTATATTTCATTGTAATTACTTTCTAAATTATTATCCCTTATTGATGTATTTATTTTATTTGGTGGTTTTCTTATTAGAAAAATTATTTTGTAACTGAATATTTTTTCAATAAGTAATGATCATTAACATAATCTTATATCACACAAGTTCATTATATAATTACCATTTATTTTATTTTCTAGAAGCATATTATAATTTTTTATAGACATTCCAACCCTAAAAAACATTGAAAAAATATATCTCACTTCTTGGGGATTTGTTCTTTTAGAATCATTCATCATCTTTCCCTGGACGGTTTACGATCACGTTATTCCAATGCGAAAATAGCCATATAATATTTAATTAAAATTTTATAAAAAATAAATTTTAAATATTTCAACCTAGATTATATTCACCTTTATTTAATTTCCTTATATTTACAAAAGAAAATATATTTTCATTTTATATATTGGTATTCAAATCGAAATGATTATTGTAATGCTGGAATTCTATGTTATGACCATGAAAATTATTTCTCCCAATAGGATATGTTCATGTTATTCCTTTTATTGAAATAAGGGGAGGTTTTATTGTTCCATGTTGATTTTTAAAAAATAAATATGACTATTGGAAATTTTTATGATGAATTGTTTATTCATTTTCACACAGGATAAATGCATTGGAATTAAACATCTACCAGGTGGGTCATAAATTTATGTGGATCCTTGATGAATCCATAGGTCTCATGGGTCAAACAAATTTGGAAATTTTAGTGTATTCCTAATAAGATTAGGATATTTTAATTATGGAATGATCTTTATGTATATGATCATGATGTCTTATATTTTGTATGAATATCATTGTGCAAAATTTTGTATTTAATCTCTAATAAAGTAGTTATTAATATCAATTTGATATATTAATTTTCAACGTTATTTGGGGACATATTATGTGTATAGAACCAACCCAGGTTTGCCTAAAACATGGAACCCAGCCCAATACATCACATACCCAATGGGTATTCCCAATCCCCACCGGCTGGAAAAAAGCACTGGGGCCTTAAATGAAAAATCAGGAAGAATTATTTCACCCAACCTGAAGAAATTATAGGGAATATATATATATATAGAAAAAAGAAACCACAGAAATCCAAAATATATATCCCATTACTCTAAGAAAGAAAATTGAAATGAACGATGGTAAAAGTATCCAAACTTCAAGAGACAAGACAAAAAATAAATGACCGAAACCAAAAAGATTCTTCATCTGATTGGGCGGAAGAACTCTGGACATATCACTACTAGATACCCCACCTAACTAACTAGAAACCCTATATCCTCACTATGGTGCCTTTTTGTTCCCTACATTGGAAGAAATATAAAGGTATATGCACTACCAATGAGGTGTATAGGGTGTGATCTAAAAGATCATAGTATCTCACCCTGGTGTTCCATAAAAATTATATGAATAAAAATTCATGGATGATCATATTAATTAACCCATGGCCTAATAAGTAGTAAAGGATTAAAAAAACGTGGTAAAAATTCCCTTTTTCACATTTCTAAAACAAAAAAAAGTATTTCAATTTATAAGATAATTTTTCATTATCATCTTTAACATAAATCAACATTCCTATCAGGGACAAAAAAGTAAGAATACACACAATAGAAAACAATAATATTAGAATAGGAATCAAAATACCCTAGAATAAAAATGTCTATGAAGTGGACTACTCATTCCAAAAACTTATGAAAAGTGAACTATGATACCTAAAACCAATGATATACACACTGGTATGAGGGAGAAACCTTATAATGAGAAACACTGATATTTTATATGTCCCTAGAGCCAATAATCTAAACTCTAGTATAACGGTAACACCCTTGAAAGTGAACCCCATCAATAGATGATAACCTCATGCTAAACCTTCCAACTTGTTCACAAGGTTACCCATGTAATTAGATTTACAATCATATCAATGTTTCAAATATCATTTCAAAACCATTTCACTATTATATTTAAATGAATTGAAAATAGCATTTTTATTTACATTAATCAAGAATAAGGGATTCCCCATTATTATATGAAAACTCATCTCAAGACACACAAATCAATCATGTGAATTCCTTTCATAAATACATTTATAAATGAGCAACAGTAAAATTCATCTACATAGGCTTGGGATAGAACCACCTACAAAGAAACACATGTCCAATACACCTGTAATAGGATCCACCAATAATGAAAACCCAAATATTTCTATGAAATCATTACAATAAAATCCACATCACAAGATTAGTTTGAATTAGAAAACAATGGATAAGGAGATATAAGGAAACCCACATACATCAATACTGATTTCCCCTCACACCATGACCATCAAAGGAATGCCTTCTAGAAATGAGATCACATAATAGAACATGATGGAAGACGAGTGAAAACACTATTTGAGACCAAAAGATTTGATAATGAAAACGAAGGGCACTTCCACGATCCAAGACAAATATGAAACAGAACTATCACATACCCCAAGAGATGCAACACAACCGCAGTAAGGATCAAACACTTATCATATAATTCTAGAATGAGAAGAGTCTCCCAAATTCTCCATGTAATTTCCCAAGGTTTAGAGAAAGATTTTGTAGAAATGAACCAAAATAATGAAGCTAAATGCCTATTTTAAAACCTTTATATGTTCTCTTACATGGTTTGTAAACTGATTACATAATATATAAGCATAAAAGTACCACATAAATCTTGAAAACACTTAGCTGTGGAATAAATTTTTTTCTTGAAAACATTCATGAGGTGAATCATCTATTCACATCGTGAAAACTCTCGTAGCATGAATCCTTTCATGAATTTCACCTAGCAATAATTATATGATGTGTAACCTAGTTACACAGTGTGACACCCTCCTATTGTTTGGAAAAAGAGCATGTTAAATCTAATAACCCAAGAAATATCTGACGTAACCATTATAGGAATCATTCCAATTCATTCTCATCCACATACACACAATTATAAAAATATAACCATGATAAGCTCAAAGATGTTTCTAAACCATCGGTAACATGATTTTAAAAAATCCCCACCATAAAAACATTCCATCATTGGGAAGTCATGTGGAAGATGTAATCCATGGGAAAAGATGATGCCACTGCTCCTTCATAATTGACAAACATTCCCAAGATTCATGATATTCTTATATGTGTTTCTATAGTACCCTGACCAATGGGATAAACATCCCACACAACACTTTTATTTAATAGTTAATGATATCAATTTAATTCTCCAGAATATAAACATCTACATCTAACTCAATTTATTACCGACTCATAATGTGAGCGGCATCTAGATGGTTCTTCTTGAGATGAGATATGTGTAAAAAATCATTAATACCTATCAACGGAATTGTATATTCTAATAGATAAGTGACTTTCCCAAGACACTCGGTGACATAATGTGGTCCATGATTTCAAGGATCCAATTTTCCCTTTTTTTCACAATTACGGTGACCCAAAAAAGGATAAAAATTCCAAAAAACACAATCACTATTGTAAAACTCAAATATATGATTCCTCCAATCATTACACGATTTCTATCGACTCTTGGATGTAACTAGATTTCGATGTACCTCCTTAATCATTTCCAATGTCTCCTGGAATAAACAAGGTCATACTATGATATTTTTCTCACTTCTACCCAAAATCAATGTGATCTACATGGGGGACCATACAACTCCTAAAAGAAAATCATTCTTACAGATTATTGATAAATTTTATAATAATGAATCTCAACCAGTCCTAGATGACTATTCCATGATTCTCCAAAATCAAAGACACATGAAAAAATAATATCTTCTAGGGTTTGAATAACACTCTATGTCTAACTATCTATCTAGGATTGGTAATGTTTTCCAAATAAGACCGGTGTTACCGTTTCATCATGGAGAATCCTCCAAGACCACTAGTTAATCCTTGGATCACTCTCTGAAACAAAGATGAAAAGACTCCCACAATACATGAAAATCTCAAGAACATATAGTTTAATTTATTCATCAACCATAGTCGTATTATTGATTAGAATGAAATGAGATTACTTCTTCAACTGATCCACAACCAACTAGATAGAATTCATCCCTTAGGGTATCCTTAGTAATACCACAACAAAGTCCATGTATACATCATCCCATTTATATATTGTCACCAAAGGAAGATAAAGAAAACGATAGGGTTTCAAGTGATCTTAATTTATCTTTTAGTATGTATAACAATAGGACACATAATCTCCAATGTCAAACTTCATACCAAGACAACAGAATCACCTTCCTATGTTACAGTATATCATAGTAGAACATATACGGATGTACCATAATGATATATGAACATTTAACATCACAAAACACATTAGCCTCACTAGGAAGGCAACCCATATCCCAAAGTGGATTTTACCATATAAAGGGAGAGGCAAACAATAAACAGTATATACACCATAAAAGTTTTCTCAAAATTCACTAAAATAAAAATTATTCATCTAACTCTACAAAATAGACTGCATGAGAGAAGAAGACAAATGAACAAAGGTAAGAACCATACTTTAAAAATCCTTAATAGAATCTAGGTTAAATTGAGAAAAAAGATAAATATGGTTCCACACAACCTTTGATTCTAGAACAACCCATCATGGTACGTTTTTACTAATAGAATGTGCAATGACATTCCCCTTCCCTAGGGTGTAGATGATATCAATGTAAAACATTTGAACATATTATACCCACAGTCTTTGTTTTATATTTATGAAGTTCGAATAAAATATATAGTTTCAACTCTTTTGATCATAAAATATAGTGACCCTCTCCACAAAAATATAGTTCTTACAACATTTATTAATTTTCATAAATGTAGGAAGCTATAATCATGAGTGGGGTAATTCATATATTTTATTAAGAGGTAATGGGAGTCATGCACAACCACATGGTCATCCTATATAAGTAGAAATACCAAACCAATATCAAAATCATCACTAAATACCACATACCCCTTACTGGGAACATTTAAGAACAGAATAGTTGACGATGTCAGATGTCATTTTAATTCATCGATTCAATACAGACACATCGGATAATTGGTGAATTTAAATGCCTTATTGGTAATAGAAATAATAGGTTATGCTATCTTAGAGAAATTCTTAACAAGAATTATGTAGTCTCTAGAAAGGCCAATGAATCTTTGAATCTCAAAGACATTAGGCGGTTCTTCCAATGAAAAAACATCCTTAACCTTATCTATATAAATTGATACCCATGTTTTATAATTTTGAGTCCTAATAACATTACTTATTGAATCTAGAAATTATATTTCAATATTGTTCCATACAGATGGTAAATTCATGGAATTTATAGAACCAAAGACATATGGGGATTGTTCTCCTGCTCATATTTTGAATAAACTACAGTTCCATCCTTAGAAACTACCAAAAAAAGTATCATCATATTTATAGAATATATATTTCATCAAATCCATAAAACATATATAAGTGTTAGTAATTCAAAAAGTCATCACAAGATATTTATATTCTCTATTCCTGATCTTGAATGATATCGTTGATATATTAGACTCCAAAACTCTAGGATAATAACAAACCAACGGGAGATCAATCTTCGAGAACAACCATGACAATATTAACAGATCAAAAAAGTCACTAACTCATGGGAAAGAATATTTTTTCTTAATTATTACCCAGTTCAAATTTTTTTAGTCCACACAATACCGATGTTAATAATCATCTTTCTAGGAAATGATCATCGAGGATTCCCAAGGTAATACACTATGGTGAATTAATTTTTTTACCAATAGTTCATCCAACTGAATAATGATCTCTTTGATCCCCACTAGTTCCATTATATATGAAGGAAGCGATATTGGTGGTGTACATGGCATCTAATCAGTCGTAAACTCTACCAGTCTCTCTAGAGGAAAAACCAATAGTTAATCTAAAAAAATGTTAGGAATGTCACAAACAATAAATGGAATGTCATCAATATGAGAATTTCATTGAGATAAAACACAAAAATAGATAAAAAAACTCAACTGATTTCGGAAGAAAGGGATTTCATGTTTTATTATCGGGTCACACACCCCTTTAAACAAATGAGATCTATCATTATAACGAAAAAATCAAACATCCCAATGATATCAATCAACCTAAGATAGATTATAACTAAGCCAATACATACCTCTAATGATATCAAATAGTTTTATATCATGGATAAGAATATCTCAGACTGACTTTGAATCAATAACCATTAACTAACTTGAAGGAATATAAAACCCATTATCTCTCATATTTTTAGTTTGTGTCGGTTACACCACTGTAAAATGAAATATGGTCTAATGAAATATTAAGAATATCGACAAAGCATGTAGATATAAATTTATGGGAGTCACCATTATAAATAATTCAATTGATACAAAAGATTTAATAATGATACTACATCTCCATATTTTCAGACCTACATCGATTCCAACTAAACCCTGATTTTCAGTGTAAACATTCTTCACTCCAGAGGGTTGTGGCTGAAGCACTATAGCCTTTGTTGCATTTGACTACACTGCAGTAGCTAAAGGGTCCAATGAACCCTGAACATACTGAGGCATAGTCAAATCATGATAGAAACATTGTATATGACTAACATGTCCAAAGCTATTTCCCACCTTCGAAGGCATATGAAAAACAATTATGGTCTCTCTAAACCTACCACACGAATACAATTTCATAGGGATAATAATAGCTATAGTAAATGGTGTGGATGAGTCCTTCTACTGAGACCCACCAACACCACTTTATATATGATCATGATGCATACTTCTATACAGAACACTAATGCTTCTAGATGATAGAGGAGAAGTGTTTAGAAAACCATCATTTCCTACAATTACCATCTATGACATCATATCTTTGGCTACTATCTCTCCCAAGACAGATTGTTTCATGAAAAATACAAGTGATCTGATATCCTATCGCAAACCCTGTTTTTTCATCAGTCCCATCATGTAGTCATTCTACACCACCTCTGGAGAAAAACTAATTAACTCAACAAACAGATATGTGTATACAATCATTGAATTCTCTCTATCCTATAAAGATATGAACTATAGTGACTTTTACATTATCAACAACTTTGAAAAATGTAGCAGTAAGAGAGGGTTTTGAAACCCATATAATCTAGGTCCATGTGTTTATATGTTGGGACCACATAATCCCACCATCTCTTACCAAAAACCTCAATTCTGAAAACCGCACACTTTATGTGGATATTATCATGGGTCTGTCAAATGAAAAATGATTTGATTGATCTTATCTAGAAATAAGTCCACCTCTTGAGGTTCATTCATTCTTTTATGGGATGGTGGATTCTCACAAAAAAATTCTCCTAACTAATCATTCTCTCCTCTAGATCCTGGATGTACCTAAACAATTGTGTTCTTAACTCATCGTGTGTCTTGATAAACATAATGAACCACACATATGATAGTCTCAATTAGATTCCATTCCACTAGTGTATTTCATTATGGAGAATAATCTACACATAGCCGATGAACTATTGGAAGATGAATATGAGGTATACCATTACACACCGAAATAGAAGTAATGATAAGAAATAAAGTTAATATCAACAGAAACTAGAAATTCCTTAAAAAGAAATTGAGATTTAAAACAAGACCCATTATTGGAGAAAGATATCCCAACTTACCATGGAATCTTGAGTGTCAACACGAGACGACCTGGACATGCACTTATCTCACCATACATTTAAAGTCCCAAAAATCATATCTATTTTTCTAATATAGATACCATGATTAACACTCTTTAGGACATACTACCTTTGATACCAAACTGTAAGGAACTGATCCTGGTTTACCTCAAAACATGGCACCTGACACGATCGATCACGTACCAAAAGACGTTCTTGATCCACACATGATGACGAAAACCACTAGGGAATAGAATAAAAATCCAAATGAAATTATTTCTCCCAACATGAAAAAACCACATGGAATATATGTACATGAATAAAGAATAGTCATTATGAATTCAATATATATATTACATAACTATAAGGAAGAAAAAGGTGACAAACAATTTTAAATGTATGCAAAACTCTAAGAGACCAGTCCAACAAGAACGGAAAAAAACCCAAAAAATACTCCCTATGATATCATGGATGAACTCCCACCATCTCACAACCTGCTACCCAACCCATCTGACATGAAATATCACTTACTCCATTAAAAACCTTTCATTTTCATTCAATTGATGACATAAAAATGTGTATGAAACATCGAAGAGGTGTGAATTGTTTAAGATAACATGATCAATAAAATTCCACCTAGAATTTACATACATTGTCACTTTATAACAATTCATATATTCTTATTTTATATAATACTTTTCAGGACATATTATAAAGTGGTTTTATATAAAACATGGTAACAAATTTTCTTTTAGTCACAGTTCTAAAAATCATGTATATCATTTTCAATACACATTTTTTCATATAATCATTCACATGAATCAACAAAACATCAAGGATAAATAGTACAATTCAATGCAATAAAAAAACAATAGTAGCACAAGCCTCACAATACCATGGAATACAACAGGTCTGTCAGTAGACAACCTATACTAAAAATCTATGAATAATGCACTATGGTACATAAAGCCACAAATCAACACTCCAAGACTAATAAGACACACCAAAAAATTAAATCCCCCAGATTATTTACATAAATATAGAAAATAATATATAATCTTGGGTAAGTGTGTCACCCTATAAAGTGAATGACCACAATAGGAGATGGGCTCAAGCTAAACATTCTACCTTTTATCCAAACAAACCCTTGTGCTAATTTTCACTATTATTTCAGTTTTTTGAGAATAATTTAAAAAATTTATTAAAATTATATTAATATAACATTTCTCTTTATATTAATCAAAAATAAAAGAAAGAAAAATTTTATTTAAAAAGCATTTTCAAAAAACACAAATAAATCATAAAAATTACTCAAATAAATCAATTTATACATAAATCACAATAATTTTCATCAACAATGGAATGAGGTTGAACCACCTATCTCGATACATGGGTCACAAATTCCCACAACAGGATAAACTAATAAGAACAACCCAATAACATCTATGAAGTCCCTAAAATCAAATCCACATCACTAGATATATGAAATTTAGAAATAATGAGGCTTGTATAAAAGAGGAAACCGACATATGTTATGAATAGATTCCCACTACACCATGAAAAAAAAAGAAATGGCCTCTATAAATAATATAACTCAATTGATATCTAATGAGTATGTAAGAAAACACCAATTTAGAAAAATAGTTATAATAATGCGACTAAGGGTGCTACATCTATCAAAGACAACAAAGAATAGGAAATATGACTTTGTCAGAGATGCAGAACTCAACCATCCCTGAGATCAAACACTGAATGAATCATTACAGAATGATAAGAGTATCAAAAAATCAGATCGGAATTTCCTTGGGTCTAGAGAAAGAGGGTCTAGTGATTGAAAAAAGAAAAATATCCACATAACGTTTTTAAACTCTATATAAGGGTTTCACACATTGTGTAACCTGGTTACGTGATGTTAAACCGTCAAAGTCTAGCATATGATGTAAACCACATAACCAAAGACTAAATTCAATTATTTATCAAAATTCATTATGAGAAACAACTCATCACATTATGTAACTTCTCACATTGTGAATCCATTCATGGATTTCCCCCAACAACACTTACATGTTATGTAACCTAGTTACACTAAGTGAAATCCTCATACTGCCTACAAAAAGTGCATGTTAAAGCTGATATTCCAGTAAATCTATGACATCACCACTATTGGTATTCTTCCAACTCTTTCACATCCCTATAGAGACAATGAGATAGTGAATACGACGGTGAGGTCGAATACATACCTAAT
The DNA here is from genome assembly GCA_963277665.1 of Viscum album. Lineage (NCBI taxonomy): Eukaryota > Viridiplantae > Streptophyta > Magnoliopsida > Santalales > Viscaceae > Viscum > Viscum album. The sequence goes on from OY728158.1 coordinate 781,581,953, forward strand.
AGACCAGTAACTAGATATTAAATTATGAACTCAATTTTATTTGATAACGGAAATTCAATTTTTATATATTCCTTCCAAAATTTATATGTCATGTTTATTCCATGATTTATCAATTTTCATTTTCTCCTTTTCCTAGAATTTAGTCTAACCATTTAATAGGGTTCTATTTATATTGGTCATGTTGAATAATATTAGATATGATATTGGTAATAATAGTTTTATTCGAGATGTTAAAGGCTTATTATGGATTATGCAGTTTCATATATAGTGAAATATCCATCTATTGTGAAATACATGGGTTTTTAAATTTATGTTCTTCCACTAATTATCCTAATGCCTAAACCTAAATAGTCTTGTGATTGTATTAAATCTAATACATTAATTAATAAATGTTATTTCGGAAAAGATAATTCTTAAAATATACAGTTGGTATTGAAGCTTGTATGTTAGGTATTAGTTTAAGGTACCCAATCAGGGATAATTCGATTGAGGAATTGTAACTATTATAAAAGAATGGTTCAGATGAATTTAGATATTATTATATTTTTTAGGATACTTTGAGGACTTATAAGTGATGTTTGATCATAGATTCAAATAAATATATAACCCAATGGAAAAAGTATATGATTTAATTTTAAGGTAATAACACTTGATTATTTTGTAGATTATAGATAGATACCTTTAGTGAAAAACATATAGATGTAACTATGTAAATGAAAGAATCTATACATATTGGTAAATTATTTCTTTTGTGGTTCCCATAGTAATGTATCCCAGTATGAATAATCCTAATTGGATACATATGCAATAATTATTCTATATTGGGTATTCAGGTCAAATGTTTTTGTCATGAATTTACTCAATCATTACATGGTTTCATGATGAGTGGGGCTAACACATGACACCAAGATAGGCACTCCATAGGGATATTCTTTGGTTGATCATTTTCTCTTCATTAACCAACATGAATGATTTTTAGCCTATTTACATTAATTTATTAGGTTATAACATACAATAAACCCAAAAATAATATTATTCTTATTGAGAATAATGTATCAATATATGAAATAATGAAAAAAATCCATATTTGGATAGAGTTTCCCTATTAATATGTGGATTTACTCTGATTTTTTTATAATATGTTTTTAAGATTCCTTGAAAAAGAATCATAGAAATAAGGCTAATAAATGTATATAAAAAAATACCACTTTACCTTATAACTAATTTATGGATCATTATTTAATGATTGATAATAATATTATATTACTATTATAAAAGAAGATTTAACATTTCTATTTTACATTGTGTAGTGAGATTTATATTTGAAAAGAAATATTGTCATGAAACTCTTAAATATTTCTAACCATGAGTGAGATTTAATGAGGACATTATAGTATTTCCTAATATTCATAAGGGTTATTTGAAATAATTAATGATTTTTATTTAGTAGTTTTACATTAAAGATAGTGATAAATATTTTAGATCAAATTTCATAGGTATTTTTAATTATTAGAATTAATATATTTCTAATATTTTGGTAATAAAAAGTTGATTAATCTTCAGAAACATTTGGCAGATAGGTTTATAGATTATAATTGATTCCAATAAAAGGTAATTCATGATATATTTAGTTTGTTTTATTTTATTTCATTGATTCTGATATGTATATATATATATATATATTCTACTATGTGACTTTCTGAACATGTATTTGATGGTGGTTTTTATCTTTTGGAAGAAAATATTATCTATATGTGGTTTAATTTATTATAAACTCAAATTTTTTTTAGAAACTAATGTTATTGAGAATTTTTTATTATAGTATATACAATCTTGGTTTAATTGTTATTTAAATGATTATTTTTTTCGGAAAGAGAACTATACTGGTAAACCAAATAGAGTAAGGTAGTTTTAATATTAGAGGGTACATACAGAATAATGAATATATTAGTAACACTATCATAAAAATTCATCAAATATTAGATATTAATTTTTTTTCAAATTGTTATTTAATTTGTGAAAATATAATGGGCATATGATCTAAATATATATTTTTATTTCATAATTAAATGTTTTTCATAATTAAATGATTCTAATATCTTATAACTCTCTTCACTCCCAATGGATTCCTTCATGTTTGAAACTCTGAATGACCTACCTACAACATAGGCTGAAACCTCATCTACTGGAAAGAATTCATCACCAACACAGTGTCTTCAATGATGGGTCTCAAATGTATTTTTTTAGGAAAACCATCAACCAGGTAATATTCCGACCATGGAGGTTACCTGACATGCTCTCCAAGTTAACAATAACCATCGATCATGCAGTAGGTAATGACCAGAGGTCATAAAGAAGACGGTTCCAACCACCATCAAAAACCTTTTCAAGTCCATATCTCTAGAACATAATAACATGTCCCTCCTATACTATTGGGAGGTAGATTAAGAGGACACTCATGGACTCAACAAAAAGTCACATGGATTCTTCCCATGGCCTCCCACCAAAAGAATCATGCGATAGTGAACCCCAAACAAGATGGGGGTGTTGCCTTTGGGATTGTGGCCCAGGTCCCTCAATACCGGGAATGCAAGTCGAACCTTCAGCGAGACAGTCCGGAAAATAGAGATATTGTTCTTACATTTCCCACCACTGAAGAAGTCCATCACCCTAACATTATGGCAAACAATGAATGACCACATACACTAGTCAACCTTAATTTTTTCAGCTAGCAGACGTGTCTTTTGGAACCCACACAATCCATTCATTTAGAATTATTGTAGTACCTTGAGAAGGAACATACAACTACCTAAAAATTATCATTCTGTCAACAGACTGATAGGGATACTTTTAATCAATCTCACCAATCAAATATGGTGGAAACTTTTACGTAGGTACATACACCTTCTTGCACTCAACAATCCTTCCAGTAGTCTCATATTTCAATATTTAATGAAGTTTGACGACCATGAATCATGGAAAAGACATAGAAGGAACAAACTCCTCCATGAATCAATCAAACCTAATAGTAGTCTCTTTTGGCAGCACTTGAGGAAGTTAGTCAAAAAGCTCTGACGACAAACCTAGGGCAGACTCAACTCTCTACCCCTATACATGAGTACTGTTAGTATCCACTGATAGGGCAGGGATGATAAGAACAGAAACAAGCACCGAATCAAGATATGTAATGGGTGTAGATTCCCATTCCATCTACTGAAGAAACCAAATAGATTTTAATATTGGTGAAAGAGTATACAGAAATTCCCTCCCATATTCTGGAAGCCTACCAGAATATAACAATATAATATTCAAGAGTAGGAGAGGGATGGAGATGTTATTTCATCCCCACACCTGTGATGGCTTATCAAAATGCCATCCTAGATTAGATACAAACCTATACTACAGTTTAGGAGGTTTTTGGGGCATTCTCCCCCATATCATATAGACAATATGATCGGGAACATACACTCTTTCCAATTAGACGTAATTAAAATATTCTACTAACGACTACAAAGAAGGAACAATGAATTTCAAATGATAACCAATTCTCCCAAAAAAATTCCTAAGTACATGTAAAAGAGAATCTAAGAAGAACTCTTTACAAACACAGTTGGAAAATCAAGATCCAATCTGTTATTAAGATCGTCTTAATACTAAATTTCATGAAGTTCTCATACATTTAACTATTTCAACTCAAGATCATATCCTCCAACATCCAAATTATGTGAGTATTAGGAGATATTATGAAGTTCCCCAATAGGCACATCATCATTAATTCTTACTTCATGACAACTCAGTCAATTTAGAGAACTTATTCTGGATGAGATCCACAAAAACCATCTTTATGTCCAGAAGACCAATGATTAAGGGGATTTATACCCTTCTATAATCCACCATGCTAATCATACACATTATGACATTCACTATGAATGTTCTCTCCCCTGTAGTATTTTGGATTGTCAAAATAATTCTTCAATTGAGAATGTAGTAATGAGAAATACCTATTATCTCAAGAAATATTCCCGTATAATAATAGTAATTTCAGATTCCATGTTACTAAGAGGTGAAATACATTATCAACCAAAATATATACCAAGAATACAATCATTCTCTGAACCTACCATGTTTAATTTTCTTTCTAATATGGTAAATGATGAAATAACTGATCTTATTTTTTGTGATTGAAAAATTGAGAAGCATCCCCTACTGTCAGACCTACTTGGGAATCCTATAGAAAAAGATGAGGTGGATATGTTGAATTTGATAAAACAACATGATAAGTGTGAAGTACAAGTCACGTTCATGCCTTTTAAAACCTATCAATATGACATTATTAAATTGATGGTAGAATATTGCATTCATGATATCCTCCTCAACATATAGAAGAATCATTATCATCTAAAATAAAATTTAATAAAATATAATGAATATAAGAGTCATGTAAATCTAAAAGAAGGGTATTATAGTCTAATTTACGTGGCGTGTCTCTCAGTTTCCTGACATCCAAAGGTTTAAAAGAATTTGGGAGCCCTTATGTGTGTCTACCTCGATGCACTAAATAGGGTATTCTAGTTAATTCCTAATACATCATCTAGTGTTTTTATAATATGAGGCGTGCACACAAAGATATTCATTTCACTACCCTCCAAAATCAGAAATACTCGCCAAAAGTGGTCTCATTCAATGTTTGCACTCATTGTTGTTTACAATCAACAGATTTTGGTTATAATCTATGATATTATCCAGAACATTTACAAACTAGATCTAATCAAAGTCAGGCCCAAAGAGAGAATGTTTTAGTTATTCATTTGCATCAATCATCTGAGAACATTAAGCAAACCTCATACTTAGAGGATGTTATCCATTAGATGGTGGAAATATCTTTAACCGCAAAATTGTAATTTGAAATATGCATTTTAAGTGGTTGTAGTATAATTCCCTCACCCAAAGTTCATACCATAATTCATAAAATTAGAAGATAAGTTGTGCTAATATCATCAATAGTAGTTCAGGAGCCACCCTACCCTGAAGGGATGTGGGATTGATTAACTCAACCTTTAAATTCCACAAACAGAGAATGAATCTTGGAATAAGAAGAACAAGAATAGCCCCACCCTGTAGGGACGGATGGATTTTTCACATCAACAATACCATATTTAATGAATGTTAGTTTTATCCTAAATATGGAATCAACAACAAAGAGAACGCACAACTAAATTGTCCATTAATTCCCTTTAGGTTACTATATATAAAAACAGTTATCGACAAATCACCTTATAGGAAAACATTGTATCATGGAGGAGACAAAGGGAGACAATCTTACTAACATAATGACAGAATTTCATAAATGAATTATGCATATGTCCAATTCATTAATACCATTATGGATGATCCTCCGGAAAATGAGTCTAGTTCTAGGGAGTCATAAGATGAAGTACAGATTCATAATACATTACACACTAATGTAAATAAAAGTTGGTGTGTATGCCCAAAATTAGATGCTTACCCAGAATCTATGTATTCTTTCAAGTAACCAACACCAACCTCATTGAATATAATCTAACATGGGTAAAGTTAAAGGTCATGTCATATATCACGATTCCATGGGAAAAGGTCATTCTGTTTCTTTTTATAAATTATTTTATCAGAAAGAGGAGGATACAAAGGAGTTGAAAAGACTCAATGTATAGTTACATCCAAGAAGCATTTCTACTATACGTACTCCTCAAAAATATCCTCATATTTCACATATTGTAGGAAATCCACATCCAAGTGGGATTCATGAAATGACAAATATGGATAATGAATACACTTAATTGTGTACACAACTGGAATAGGATCAAACAAAACCATATAGGCTTGTCCCCCTGGGTTATCCAAGATAAATACCATTAGAACCACCAATAATGGTTTTTAAATTCCTCACCCGAGTTAATTCTCCAACTGCTATACCTATACAGGTCCCAACTCATCCAGATATTCCCAAAATGATTACGAATACAATTTTGGAATTAAAAACATTATTTGAAGCTATGGAGGAATAGTTTGCACTATAAAACCTGAAAATAATCCTTACAGTGAATGTGTAGATCGTATCCTTCCCCCCACTAGAAATTTCAAAGACCATGTTTCCATTATATAAGGGTTTGGGTGATCCAAAGAAGCACTTAACAAATTTTTTTCATTATGATTCAAAGACGGGGACTCATAGACATGAAGATGATGTGAAGATCAGTTACATTGTGCAATCATTAAAGAGGCTAGCCTTTGTTTGGTATGCATGTTTATAGTGTCAATCAATTACAGGATGGGAATTACTCCAACAGAAATTCCTTCTCCAATTAATCTAAGTGTTTTTGAGGAAAATATCTTTTAACCATACCAATTACAAATGAAGGGAATGTGAAAGAGTTTTAGATTTCCTTACTCAATGGAAAAGATTAAAATTTTCTATAAATCTACCACTCCCTTAAGAATATTCTCTTCTTATTTTTGTGTCAAATCTACATGATGTGTTACACACACCACTAATCCATGTGAAATACATTAGAGATTTTTTAGACATTCCTTCAATTGCCCCGTGACTATCATGTCAATAAGATAAAAAAGATCAAAGAACGTGATAGTTTGAGGAATTAAAAAAATTATTCTTTTTAGAATGAATAGGTTTACAGTTACTACATTTCATCATTAGAAAAAAAATGTTCTGTTTTTAATTCTGATAAAAAACAACAACGGAGATGAAGATCTCTAAAATTATTTCCTTTATCATCAAATGTATGTGAATCTCATAAAAAAGTGTTTTGTTTTCAAATACCTTGTATAAAAATGGTAGACTTTGGAAAATAAAATCAAATAATTTCATCAACCAATATAGCATGTGTTACTACCACCGATATAGAGGAAGAAGTTGAATGTTATGAATTCAATAGTGAAAATGAAAACAAGTATGATGATTGGATGGTTAGGAAAACAATCCACTAAACTCATTCAATTCAATGAACTCTGATTAAACAACCAACTACTTCACCCACCACATCCTCTAAAGAAAATCCATATCTATCAAATGATCCAACCTCTAAAGGTGAATTCATAAAAAAGTGACATGATCAAAAAGATAAAGAGCAGTATGAAGACGATGAGCTGGTGTCATGGAAAATGTTTTCATTAACATTGGAATATTTCATGCCATCAGTCTCAAAAAAACATGCATCATCCTACCAAATGACATAATAAGAATTGTCATGTCAGTAAGAATCATCATCATATGAGGAATTCATCTTGGATTCCATTAACATTATCAACTAAATAGACCCAAATGTAATGGATAATTTTTGTTATGAACCTAAATTCTCCACACCTTATTTGGTAACTAGAAGAAGAATTAATGGATGAGGATATAGGGTACGATGTGGATATTCTATAAACTCTTATTTTAACTATACCTTGGTCGAACCATTTATGCAGCAGAATCTCATGGGAGATCCCTTCAGGGGGGTGGGTCAATAAGAAAAAGTAAATTCTCCATCGCATGATAGGATCGGCCCGAACATGATCATCTTGGATGACCTACTACAGGAAATATCAATCCTCTCTTAGAAAATTGATAGAACTAGTCAACCTAATATACCATGAGCATAAGTACTTATAGATTCTTCCCCGACACATGGTTTATCTACATCAGGAGCTAAACACCCCAGGTTCCTATAAAACGTCATTTCCATGCTGGAAAATTAATTATTATTAAACAAAATTTTGATTTTTTGAGTTAACTAGACCATGAAACAACCATGTTATTAATATTGGATTCATTGAATCTATCAAAATGTCCTTTAGAGTTACTAATTAAGGCCTTTTCAAGAACTCAAGAGTTTGAAACTGAAGATGATGCTACTATGGTTTATCATATAGAGAATAATTCTACATAATGTCATGTTGTCATATCATTCACATATGAAGATGGGGATGATGTTGAACATGGACATATCGAGACCTTGTATCTATCTTGTAGGGTTAATGATACAGAAATCAGATTATCCTTCATTTATATAGAGAAATGGAGATTTATATTTGGTAACTATACTGAAATTTCAGGCCTTAATACTGATGTGGCCACACGTCATTTTGGTTTTTTGAATATAATCATGGGATTAATCAAGCAGCAAGATTAATACACTGAACTAATGCCTCTAAAATTGAATATGAAACAGAGAGTCTTTTCAAAGCTAATGTTAGAAGGTAGGTTAAATATCCCAAATTGATGGCTATCATAGTCATAGTGAAATAAAAGAATTGTAAAATTAGAGTTTTCATTGATTTTAGTGATTAAAACTAGAATTGTCCCGCAGAAGCCTTCCTGGTTCCAATCACATAACAATATATTGATCTAACAAATGTCTATGAAGAACTCTCCTTCATGGATGGAAACTATGGGTATAGAAAATTTTTAATTGACCTATAATTTGATTAATCTAAATCCTTCATATCCTCTCATGGCATATTTTTATATCAGGTAATTCCCTTTGGCTTAAAGAATGCTTGTGCAACATGTCTACGTTCCATGAACCATATCATTAAACCCTTCCAAGGAAAATTTGTCAAATGTTATTTGGATAATCTAGTAGTTAAATCCAGAAAACATTTTCATCACTTGAATAATGTAGAGACCATATTCAGTAAACATTGGAAATAAAATTTTAAGATGAACCCTTAAAATGTGTGTTCAGGGTGCCCTAAAGAAAATTTATCACCTTCGTTATACACCATAATGGGATCAAATATGATACTGATAAGGAAAAAACAATCCATGGAATCCCACCACCTCAAAATGTGATGGAATTAAGAGGAATTCTTCGAATCATGGCCTATATTCAGAACATTATCGCCAATTTGGTAGGAATGAGTTTACCCTTAACCATATTAATGAAGAATAGAATTACATATAAATGGACCAAAGAATCACAATATTCTTTTGATTCTCTCATGAAATATCTCTTAATTACAGTTGTATTAATTCCTCCTTTTTATGGAAATCCCCTTATTTTCTCTGTGATAGATTTAATGAAATAATTGGTTCCTTACTTGAACAATAAAATGATGTTGGGCATTAAAATTGCCTTTACTATCAAAGTCAAACCATACATTACATTGAGACTAAATATTCATGTATCAATAAGTTTTTTCTCACATTAATCATTTCAGTTTAGAAACTGAGGCACTACCTATAACTTGATGAGGTTCAGTTGGTATCTCGCAATAACATGCTCAAATATATCTTCAATCTTCCCTTGGTTACAGAACATTTGGCACAATGGGAAGTGATTTTTCAATAGTTCAATACTCATTTTGTGCCTTAGAACGATATAAAGGACAAGAATTGTTCGATTTCATTTTTGAACACCGATATGAAGAAGATACATTTTTTAAGACTGAGATTTATAATGATTAATTATTCACTATTCAACATATTCCAAAAAATATGGCCAATATACATTGATGGTGCTTCCAAAAGATCAATGGGGAAGAGAATGGAAAACCATAAAATATACAAATTTTTGTTCATAACTGTCCTTATCTCCCTATAAAAGGTTGTATTTACATATTCGTTTCTATTATCAGAAGGTGGTGCCATCAATGAGGTAGAATATAAATCTCTCATTTTAGGGCTGGAATTGACTCTCTAGGTACTAGTGAACCCCCTAAAAGTTAAAGGTGATTCATAATTAGTAATGAAATAGATAAATTAGGATTATGATATCAGAATGTAAGTGTTAATCCATTTATGTGGTTATTTTAGAATATTGATGAATGAATTTACCTCATAGCCAACATTGCCTCTTATCCCACGATCAGGAAATGCCCAAGATGATACATTGGCTAGTGAACCCACAACCCAGGAAGATACAAATAGGGGTTATAAAATCAATTGTATTTCACATCATCATGTGGTTTCACCATTTTTCAAACAAGAATGGATGAAATTAAAAAATCCTCCATATTGTTTATCCATATAGACATACTACGGGGTTGATGAAACATATCACGTAATAACATAAATATGGTGTACTTCCACTAGATAGATCTATAAAATAACATATCCATAAGGAGTGGACAATATCACTCTTTATGAAATCCCAAATCATCATAATATCCTCTAAAAATGAGGCTTTGATGGATTCCTCATCAGGTGAGTTGATGAAGAAGAAACTACAACTGCCTTAAAAAAATTACATGCATTAGCTTGTGGTTGTCACCATTCTAGGCATAAGATTTCTGATCGAATAAAAATACTTGGATACTTATGGCCTTTATTGAAACATGATTTCATATATTTCACAAAAAAGTGTCACCCCATCCAAGTATAAGACAACTTCATTCATTAACACCCGAAGTTTTTACATAGAGATAAATACTATTGGCCATTTTTTATATGGGGAATAGATGTAGAAGGACCTTATCCTTTGGATACGCCTACTAAGTTCACCTATATTATTACTTATATTTATTTTCTTTTCCAAATTGGCTGAGGAAATTCCTCTCAGTGAAGTTGGAACCAAATGAATTGTTATATTTGTTAATGGTAAAATGATTACAAGATTTGGTGTCCCTCAACCCATAATAATGTACAACAACACCAATTTCTATTTTTTGAGGTATAGAAGTCACATCAGTAGCACAATATCAAATCCATCCATTCATCTCAATATCATGAAGTATCCAATGGATAGATAGAGGATTTCAACAAGGACATATCATATACATTCTATAAAATGGTAGATAAAGATAAGAAATTTTGGCAGGATAATATTTTTCCTACATTAAGGGAATATCAGACTACAACCCATACTACCAATCGAGCAACTCCATATTCATTTGTGTATAGAACAAATTTAGTTTTTCCTATTGAAATTTAATTTTTTTATTATGAATTGAAATATAAAATCAGTGATCCATAAATGAAAATTCATAGAAGTGATTTGCTGAGTTGGAAAGATTATACAATAGAAGATTCCATAGATTGAATCATTTGGTAGTCTTTCAAAACAAAATAGAATGATCTTTTAATAATAATTCTCTCCTCCACTGATTAACTCCAGGATAATTTGTATTAGTCCTTAGAACTCTGATGATACCAAAAAGCAAGCATTCAATGATTGATCCAGTGTGGGAAGGACCTTACTCTATACATAAGGTCTACTCTGGTGGAGCTTATTCTCTAATATCTATTTATGGAGAACATATTACAACTTAAATAAATTAAATATTCATGGAGATGTACTTTGTGTAACCACCATGACTAATTTCCTCACTACATGACTCGAAATAGAATACCATAATCACTACCCCAAAATGAAATTTTAGTGTAGGTTTATTATACCGCCGAAAGTTTTTTTAAATAATTAACATTGATTTATAAAAAACTATCGATAATCCTTTAAATAATTTCATACACACGACACTCTTCCCCTACCCTGACAAACCCGACCCCTTGACTCCCCAAAGAGCTACTAGTCCCGTCACAACCCTTCGATGCCTTCATAATTCCTCGCTACCCTCTCCATGCCACAACAACCTTGTTGCGCGTCACCACCACTCTCTACGCCTCGTTGCTCATCACTGCCACTCAAATCCTATACTAGAATAAATATTCTCTTCAGTAACATAATTGTACAAACATAAACGATTTATTATAATTTGAGAAATATTTCCTTAATTTCGTTTCTAAATAACTTACTCTCCTCAAGAACATCTTGATACATATTAGTTTGCACCATTAGAAGATTTTGTAACATGTCTATCTGAGATACAATTAAAACCCAAGATCATTAAACTTTTATTTGGTAGTATGAAAATCATTTATGTCATTTACGATATCTTTCATCACCTTTTGATCTTTTTCACATACCAAATAAATATCATAATATAACAGATGGTTTAAATAAATATTATTATTCAAATATATTTGGGCTTCCATTATCCCAACCCAGTTTTCAAAATCATCCATTGAAATATAATTCACCTTGAGTTATTTTACCTCATTCTTCGAGGATATCATATCCTATTTCAATTCATTATAATATCTTTTGATATTATCAAATTTAGTTAAAAAGGTAGAAGAAAAGGATTGAATTTCATAACTATCTAATATTTTAAACATCGATTGTAAATCCCTATTCAATAATGGTGGTGATCACATATGGGGTGTGTGTGAATGGTCAATAATTTATATACCCTCATCGACGACTCAATATCAAATATCATGTAGTCCAAAAATAATTTTATACACTTACTTGTGATCAAATGCATTTCTAGGTCATCCTTTAATAACTCAAACACCAGAAACCATATCAATTGAACGTTAATCAAGAACTAAAACTGTTGACTCAACAACCTGATAAACATAAATATTATCTTTAGTGGAGTCAATTATTTGAGATCCATGACTCTGATTAACCTCTTACACTGTAGGATTGACATAAGTAAACTAAGTCTTTTTTCTAGCCAGTTTTGTTTCCTTCACCTCTTTAATAGTCACCATCTTATGCGGTGCTACATCCCTAAGTGGTGAGGTTTGAGATGGATATCACCTTGAGCCAGACCTTCTAGACTTACACGATTCCATGAGTTTGAATTTGCGTCCCAGTATTATCCAATAGTCTTCAATGGCATGAAAAATATTGTATTAGTCTTATGGATTTTTACAACATCACCAGAATTTATGTCTACATATTTTTTCTTTAAAATCAGGATGATCAACATACAATAAGGGAAATCATCCATTGTTTATTTAACTTTTCATCAATGATTATTATACCACAACATTTATCCTGGAATGTTAAACATTAGATTATTTATCAAGATATATAAGACGTACATATCCTAAAACAATACATTCTATATTTGTCAATCTCTTTGGGAAATCATAGTTTGACCAAATTTACATAGAATCTTCCACTCATGATCTAAATCCTTCACTAGTATCTTCTAAAAAGAATACGTTCTATACATGAATTTAAAAAACATATTTTTTTGTTCTATTCTACATGTAGCAACCAATGTATTACTAAAATATTACATCCCTTCATGCAGAAAATGAATAACCTCAAAAAAATTTACTAATGATTCCATAACATCTTTTCCATTTACATTTGACAAAATAGTATACTTTTTTCTAATGGAATGAAAATAAACATTCCTCTTGAACACATTTACCTATTCCTTGTAAAAAACGTAAATTATTCTCATCAATTACAAACTCCAAACCATGATTCTTAAGGAACTTATTCAGTAGCATCTCGATGTTTCTTAACCGTCTCATATCGAGTTAATTACCTATGATATATCAAAGTGGATGAACAATTTATGTTTTTCATGGATGATCTAGTGACCCCCTTATCTATATTATTACATTTTACCATGGAAGATTGGTAGGTTAGAGTTCGAGGAATAAATCGAGAGGTCAAGGGTGATGATTCGACTTATGAAGAAAAAACACATGAAATAGGTGAAAGGGTTGATGGTCTATTGTATTTTAGGTCACAGACTTGATTCCTAAACGGCTTACATACCTGATTTTGTTTTGAGTCGATTCTGAATAAAAGTAAAAAAAATAAAAATATATAAATATAAAATATGAAAAAAAAATAAGATAACTTATTTTCTAAAGACACAGTTGGATTAATTTAAATAGAAAATATATTTTGAAAATGAATTAAAAAAAATTAACTCATTTAATTGAAACATTATTATTAAAATAAAATAAACAAAAATCTTTTAAATACAAATAAATATGATTATATATTAAAAATTCTAAATGATCACATGAAATGGGTTTAGTAAAAATATATACTAAATGATTATTAGTACAAATAAACTCAAGAGTAATAAAAAAACATTTTGACTCATCTGATGATGCTCATATTTGTAAATATTTGATGTCAATCCCCATACATGATTACCCTTATGTGGATCAAGTCATACATGAATATGGAGTTCTACAAGAGGAATCTCATAACATGTACGACCCGAACATAAATCTCATATTGAGGTAGATTATATGTGAATCCTTTTATGTGAGGACTATTCAATTTTCATGAATATCACTCTAATTGTATTTCAATCTCACACAATTGAGTTAGTGCGTTATCAAACACATCTTATTCATCTATATTTGTATTTGGATTTATTAGAATGAAATACCCAATTCAATGTCCTTAATTTTATGGATCGATTTTCTCTCCCCATTAACAACCTCAATTAAAACCCCTTTATCCATATCCTATGGTTAGGGAGGAACACTCATCAACCATTTTATCATTATCCATTTTTATTCCCCTAACATTGATTTAAGTCTTGAATTTATTGAGAGGAGGATGAAATTGAATTTCTTGAATTAGTAGGACATGAGTTGGTTAAATCAATGATTATGTGTTCCCGGCCTGGAATATAAAATATTCATATTAACTATATCTTTATATAAATAATTAAAATATAAACATTTATTTCAAATATTCTGAAACATTATATGTTGTGTTAATTTGTCATATATTCATTCAATAATCATTCATTCATCTATCTCAACAAACTGGACCAAAAAATTCAGCGATAATGTATGATTTCCCCCCTCTTTATAATATTTGTTAATTTTCCATTAAAAATTAATACATTCATTTACCATTAATAATTTTTATTATATGAGAATAAGAGAGTATAGAAAAAATACATAATATATGAAAACTACATGTTTTCTATTTATTTTCGATATCTCGAACCAGATCAATATCTAGAGATTCTTTTCTATAGATACATAATTGTTGAATTTCCAATAATGTCATAATCATGATTCCTATGCATAGGTCATTCAAAAAAATTATATTCCTTTAAACATCATTAGATCTATAAATCATCAAATTCCATGTTTTTGGTCATACTCACCCTATATTAATTCACATTATATTCCCCATTTCATTGAAACTTATAATAATTTATTACAAAATAATGTATATCATCTATTCACAACTATTTAGATCTATATGGTTGATAAATAAAAATTTTAGATTGAAGAAATAATCGACTTAAATGCATTACCTTGCAACTGATAGCCTGTTTAGAAGCATTATAGCTAAAACAATGTTTATAGGCTTTGTTACAAACAATGAAATTCCACATATATCATCAATATTGAACAAATGAATTATAAAAAAAACTCAATTGCACCCAAAGCTTCAATATAACTTCGATTTTATAGGTTTTGATATATATATGTTTTATTTTAGTATTGTTCATCTGTTATCATTTTTAATATTTTTATGCATATTTTTTTGAAATTTATTTTCTTGAACTTAAATTTATTTGATTAAATAAAATGAATTCCTTGTAGGAAGTGATATACTATTTCACTGACCACATCAACATATGATGATGAATTTGTGTCCATCCTTATGGAATCTAAGATACTATATTCTTTCCCCCTACACCATCTCCCCATACACTATCTCTCACACCCTCCGCAAGCATCCGTTCAGTTTCTTAGTGGTCGCCTTCTTTATTTAGGAGCCTTAAGAGAGACGGAGTGTGTCACCACTTAGAGTTCATCATGGGGAAACTAGAGGGTGACAATTGTATGTAAAAATTTAAATATGAATAAATTTATTGAAATATTTTATACTAAATGTTTTTTCATTAAATATTGAAATGATGCACGTATGGAAAAATATATTAAATGTTCTGATGTATAGATTCTGACAAGAGAAAATATAGTTTTCCATTTCAATTCCTAGGAGTCCCTACATATGGCCCCTTAGGATTACATGGCCATATTATAGTCCAGATGGCCGCGGATTTGGTTTCTCTTCTTATTACATATGATTATTGGAGGATTAGGACATTAACATTGAAATATAAATTTTTTTATTCTATAATATTGTTAATTTTATAAAATTATGGTGTAATTTAAGGTTATTATGTTATTAAATTATAATATTTTAAAAAGTAATTTATGTGTATAGATGTTATTCCACATTACGGTTTCTATTGTTCTCGCAAAAAAGCGGGTTTTGAAAAAATAGGGAAATAAATGGAGATATTTTAAATAGAGATTATTGAGTGATTTAAATGATAAATCATTGACCACAAGCAGATGTATGACAAGCTACCTGATGGGACACCCAAAGAGAAATAGAATGTTTTTGTTAACAGACATCGTGATGAGAAGAACATGGTATTTATATATATATATTATTATATTAATATCATTTTACATTTATACATATATATATGAAAAAGAGATGACATTGAATACATTACTCTTTAATAGAGTTTTATTTACCATAGGATATTTCTAGGGTAAATAGATTGTATTGGGCTAAGAAAGTCATCACTCACACTATGGGGTCAAAGTGTTTTTCTAGAATTCGATCAACTCTGGTAATCATTCCATTAGTTTAAATATTTGTAAGACAATATATTTTCTTTAATTTATTAAATTGTTGATTAATATTTGTTTGATGCACTAACAGAATTTAGGGCACCAAGAATCCAAAATAGTTGTGTGGTTAGATGTTCACAAAAAAACTGATGGATTTTTTTGTTAACAATCTTGGAAATGATGTTGGGGTATGAACTAATTTTTAATTATAATACCTTATTATCATTTGTCACTATTTTAATATATGTTGTTCCTAATATGTCTTCAATTTTATTTATAGGTAAAAACAAAGAAATATGGGATGTTATTCCCTTGCATGCCTAATAAATATCCTAGTATGACCTAGTTGGTAAGGTTTTTGGAATGTATCATCCCAGTTGAGTTCCATGGATGGGT
The DNA here is from genome assembly GCA_963277665.1 of Viscum album. Classification (NCBI taxonomy): domain Eukaryota; kingdom Viridiplantae; phylum Streptophyta; class Magnoliopsida; order Santalales; family Viscaceae; genus Viscum; species Viscum album. The sequence goes on from OY728158.1 coordinate 781,598,775, forward strand.
TCAAGACTCGTACCATCATAGGACATTGGTAGTTCATCAGGGATTTCATATGAAACTAATTCTGGTTGTAGCCAGTTCATACCATGAGATGCATAGATAGAGATGTATTATCTACAAAACAATGTTCAGGAATAGATGACTTAGATATCAACTTTCCAAAAAGTGTTGATTGATATATATCATAAGACGACGAGATCTATCCCCGGTGGTATTGAATCTACTAGTGGTTAACAGGTAAATCACTAAAATTAAAAATCATTTACTATGAAAACATTTATTGGTTTTAATACTAAATATAAATATAAAATAGTATTTTATTTTCAATATAATTGTCTTTCAAGTTCCAGTAGTAGTAAGTAGGGGTGGAGGTGGGGTGGGTGATGGGATGTGTTCATCATCAAGCAATTATTAGTGGATGGGGTGTTGGTAACAGTATTTTTATATGTAACACCATAAAATTTTATGATAAATATTCTTTTTTCATTTTAATGATTTCTTGTGTTATATGCTACACCCTGATTATCTTGTGCTATTAGCAACACCATATTATCTTGTATTATACGTAAACACTATTCTTGGATTGTGTTACATGCAAGAGCAACCTTCCTTAATAGCGCGTGTTGTAAGCAATACTGAGTTTCCCAAAACAAAATATTATTATGAACTAGAAATTATGAATAGTATTTACCAAATTTTTAATTTTATAACATTATCATTCATGTTACATGTTATCTAGAACATGGTATGAGAATAAAATAAAATTTTCAGGTAAATTAAATATTTTAAAAAAAATGCAGTTTTGCCACCTTTTGATGGCGCACCCACTATAAGTCTAGTTTTTGACATGTTTATGAGTTTAATTTGAAAAATAAACTTATTAATTGCAATAATTATATATAAATTTACTTTGGATAATTATTAAAAAAATTTCTGTTAACAATCATATTTTGATGAATAGTAAAAATACGCTAAATTTTAATTAAAAACAACTTTTTTGATCAAGATAATTTATATGGTTTAATTATAATATTTAATGGATTTAAAGTATAAATAGAATATATTTTTACCATTTAATATAATTTAAGACACTATCATTAATTTTACATTGAGTTCATATGTAAAAACATTTCATTCTTTTCCAATGTTTTAACTTTTAAAACTCATTTTCTCAACATCGAGATTAAATTTAAATTAAATACTGCAACTTATATGTATTGAATTTTGGAAAATCTATTCCATATTTGGAATTATTAGGCCTAAATTATGTTAATAGGCTATGTTTTATTTTTAGGCATTATGAATATTAACTACGGTAAATTTTATTTATCATATTTAATTATAAATCAGGTAATTAAGGGGTAAAAATAATATTATAAAATTACCCTAACACTTGTATTAATATAATTGGATGATTATATTTCTTTCTAAAGTATACTTGTGTCGAAATGGTCTCTTTTAGAACCCACTTGGATGTGATTAAGACCTTTAATTTGTATTATTTAATGAAAGAGAAATATGTCTCACTCAAACATTAATAATTAAGGTATTTTTAATATATGGATATGAAGATGATAAATTATATTATAAATACTAATTTGAAAGATAAAAAGTTTTTATTTATTGTGGTAATTTATTTTTGATTTTTAAGAAATATATAATTACCTTAATAGCTTATAAATTAATGATGCAAAAATTATTTATTTAGTGACAAATCAATAATATAGTTTTTATTAAAATAATAATACCCATCCAAAGGACCCAGAACTTGACCAAACCTTATTTTTAGATTATATCTAAAACCTAAGTTCCCAAGGGTCAACTTTTGAACCATTTTGGGCCATATAAAATAGTTTATGAAATTTATATCATTTTATTTTAAATGATGTCAATGTTGTCACCTTCATAATTAATAAAGATAACATTTTAATAGATGATTGTTTTAGAATATAAGTTCGATTAAAAGTGTCCTTATAAATGATATTGGATTTATATTATTCATATTTTTTTAACTTTTGATTTCTTTTCTTCAAATAAGTACATTAAATAATTATACAAAAATGTTGTAGTAATTATTTTATTAAGAGAATTATAAAATAAATGGTTTTACAAATATTGAAATAAATATTATATGAAATAATTAATGTTCTACATGTAATTTATATATTAATATGACATTTTATAAATCTATTAAATATTTTCTATCGAATATATTCTCGGTATGGATTTTATTTAAATTCAAATAAATGAATAGTGTCAAAATTGAAACTATTGATATTTTATAAAAATAACATATTATTAAATTTTTTAAAAATCACATTAATATTTGAAAATTAAAAATTGAAAATTATATGGTCTAAAATATCATAATGTATCTAATTATAGACAAATCATGACACATAATTAAGTATTTATAACAATTTAGAATTTAAAATTTTTATTACCGAAAAAAAAATTAAATATATTAAATAAGGATAAATCAAAATGATAATTTATAAAATAGAATCAAAACATGTCTAAATTTAACTGGATTAAGATATTACAAACCAATAATATATCATATTATAATTTTATTCACATAGGAAGTTTTTACATCAGATTTTAATTTATTATAAATTAAAAATTTTGGAGGTTTCCAAAAGTTCCCATCTACTCTCTTATAAAAGGGCACCTCCTCCCTCTCCTCATAACACCATTTTTAGCATCCAAGCTTGGCCAAACCCTTATCATTACTATTCTAAACATCCTTTGTAACATTTTTGAGATTCTGGTCTTCTCAAAAGACCAAATCTAGTCCCTTTAGAGGATGTTCAAATGAGGTGCGTTGAGGAAGAGGTTATCTCTTCTACCGATTCTTTCATGTTTCTTTATTCTTCAACTTCCTATTCTTTAGTTGTTTCATTATAAAGTAATAACCTTAGTATCAATAATATACTGATATGTTATTATATATATGAAACATCGCTATTTAACCTTATATACAAAATACAAAAAATGAAATCATTGCACGTGTATACGTACGGAATGTCGTCTCCACGATGTGGTGTAATCTATTTTTCCACCACCACCCAACTTGGATGTGTATAAATGTAGAAATAATAACTATATATATGATTATTATAACATGATACAAATTATGAGAAATTATATTGTCTACTAAAATTCCATGTAAATAATTATGGTAATGAAATCATCGCTCGTGTGTACGTACGGATTACTGTCTCCATGACGTGATGAGATTCTTTCTCCATTTTAACCATTCAAGAATTATTATAAAGTATATATAATGAATAATACTGAGATATATGACTTAATAATGATACTGGATTTATGTATATATATATATATATATCAACTAATTACATTCATCTAATTCAATGTAAAAAATAAAATAGCGTTCATTCGAACGTACGACCTACCGTCTCCATGAACGATATATTTCATTTAATTTATCTATCTATTATATATATATATATATATAATGAATATATATATGATATATAAATCTTGATTTACATTCTGGAAGTATTTAAATCATGGTATAAGTAATAATGTCAGGAATAATAAGTCCAAACACGTACGATAAATGAAATGATTTTTACCCAAAAATGTTGTTTCAACATGGAATTGACAAAAGAATGGGTAATTTATAGTCGTAAGTGAATCATATATGATATCATTAAAATGAATATGATTATTAAATAAGCCAATGACCTTATTGAATAAGTCAGTGAAATTAATTAAATCATTATTCAAGAGCTTAGGACACGAACAGAAGAAATTGGACCTAAGGTAAGGGATAACTATTCCAATCTCATTCTTATCCGAGATTGTTTATTCTTAAATATTTACTAGGGTTATGTTTATCATCCATGTCCATGATTTCTAAAAATGTTTTCATAAAATTTTTACTAATCTCCCACGTATTTTTAAAGTAATTTCTACCATTGTTTGACTTTTACCACATGGTATGGAAGGAATCTTTTTTTACCACACAAGGTACTTTTTGACTTTTCCGGCAAAAGTACATGAATAATTTTTTTTAACACATATAGAATGAATGGATTTTTATAGTTTAATAGTGCCTTATTTCCATGAAGATTACTCTACAAAATATCATTAATATTTTTAACAAAATGCTTTTCTTATAAAATTTTAGGGCATTTTGAGAAAAGAAAATGATATTGAAGATGAAACAATATTTTCCATAATAATTAATTTCAAGTGTTTTATCCAAACTATTTTCCATATATGATGAAATTATTTAATATGTTTATGTTTCAAATATAATGTACCTATTATTTACATGGATTCATTTTTCTTATGATGAAATGATATCCATTTATTCTTTACAAATTAATTTATAATGTGATGTTGTTTATGAAACCCATTTTATGCAATGTGTTATGATGAATGATTTATGTTTATTTTGTGTCACTTGAAAGAATGATTTCATTATGAGATTGGTGGGACCTATATCTCCCTCCAATGCATTTGGTAAATATTTATATCTCATGAGATAGTAATGGCTAGAATAGAAAGTAAATCTGGTTCAGTAATATAGGGCTGGAATAGCAAGTAAACCCGGTTCAGTAATGGACTTTGTCCACAATGATAGTCTTGGCAGCCATTCCTTGGATACTATGGAAATAATATCATGTGACTAATGGTTTTCCACAATGACATGTTTTATTCCCATTATAATTTATCATGATTAATGTTCCTTTATAATCTATGCCTTACGTACTGCCATGATTAATTTCATTACTCGAGATTTCGATGTTTAAACATTATGTTCATGTTTTTAAGTTCAAATTTATATGGCTTGTTTTATTTTCTCCATGCATACCCTTACTGAGCATTTGAGCTTGCCTTTTTTATGTTTTCTTTTCCCTAGGATATAATGGAAGATTTTTAGGTAGAAAAAAATGAGAAGAACTTTATGGGAGATTTTGAAGATCTGTCACCATGATTAGAAGATTTTGTCCTGAGTTTCCAAAGACACTAAAATCTTACGGTCCTTGACTGTATGTTTTTGTTATAAATTATGTATTACAAAAAAGTAATGTAACGTCCATGTATGTAATTCTTTGGGACTCTACACTTGGTATCAGAAGAAATGTTTAATTATCCTTTAATACTAGGATCCAAAAACATTAGTGAGATCCCTAGAGATATATTGAAGGTATGTCTAGGGATGTCCCTATGTTTTAGTATATCTATAGGTTACATTCCTAGAATTATGTTGACAACATAGGATGAACCAAATGTGTCATGGATTAAAGAATGTGTGATAAGATAGACATCCCCTAAGTGACTTTTTATGATTATGTGGTTCCTCATTATTTTAACTGTTTCTTACACAATAGTTTCTAGTTTTAGTTAATGGAGGGAACTAGAAGGAATTGGGTTAACATTCAATCTGATAGACAAATTAGTGACTATGAGGTGCTAAATTTCTTAATGCCTAGAGAGAATGATATTGTGATTATTATAAATCAGTCATCACGATATATGATTAGGAAGGTGAACTTTAGTTGTATTCTTAAGTCATCAAATAAGAGGATGATGGAATTTTATGCATGTTCTGATGGTGTGGAACATAGAGGAAAGAACATTAAGATTTCTATATGTCAAGAACATGGGAAGAAGAACCTTGAGGAATACTTCAAATCGAGGGGAATATGTAATCTGTGTGGGGAAAAGGGTTATAGAGTTACAAACTATTATGGAGTTCCATGTCTTATATGTGGAGAACGTGGGCATTACCTAACTCAATGCCATGATATAAGAGGATGATTTAAAGTCAAAGAAGGACCTTTTCCATGACAATCATTGAAGAGGATGGATTGAAGGTATTATGTTTCAGAATTCAAGAATAATTATGTTAAGGTACTTTTATGGTATATTGAAATATCTATGTATTGGTCCATTATGGTTTTCCATAAGAATATAGTTCCGGTAACCAAGAAATGCAATTGAAATATTTTTGGAAAGAAGAGGATATTCACATAATGAAGTGATAAAGAGAAAATATTATGTTGGATATTATTAATGAGCTCATGAATTATATAAGGACAAAGTGATATCATGATTTGAGTACATAAATATTTGGGATTTTGGTATGTGGAAATAATTAACTTTTGACATCATTCGTGTTTTCACAAAGGTTGTATAGTAATTCATATTCCAGGAATACATGATTAAGGTATTCACATGTTTCGAATGTGACCAAAATTATATATGTAATTATATATGGGGTATAAATGATGGTATTCGCATGCTTATTATATGACCTTTCTAGTAATCATTTTCTTTATACTGAGAGTTTGGACATATGTATTTTCCATAAGCTTAAAGGTTGGAATGGATTAATTTTTACAAAAGATTGTATTTTTTAAGGCTAGAAATTTTTGATATTATTTCAAAAAATTTATAATAGTGTAGTTTCAGAAAAAAGGACAACCTATAGGATGGGCGACAACCCATCGCGTCGGACAAGGATGCGGGAATCGAACCCACAACCAAAGTGCAACATGCCTTTATCATTGGCCTACATGAAGTCCATGATAGTTGATATCAGTTTTATTTTATTAATAGTAATGATAGTTGAAGTATAAGTCCATTTTTGGAATCATATACGGTTAATCTCACCATAGATAGACTTATGTATAATTAATAACTTTTGCTAACTTTTTGAGATAGATGGAATAACCTATCATTCTATCGCATGTTCTGCTAACATTTCAAGATGGAAAAATTCAAATTCATTTCTTATAATATGAAACAAAGTGGAAATTGTTCAGGGAATCACCATCAGTGATATTACACTGAAATCATGTAAGTATTTATCCTTATGAAAAAAATCATCAACATTGGGGAAATGATATTGAAAACCAAAAACGTTGTCCAAATACACTCATATGCGATGAATTATATGGTACCTCAGATCATCACAAATTTATGGCTTTGTGATAGTTGTATTTTTTATAGCCATGTTCTCTACCACTCTCCATCAGAACATGATGGTTATATTTCTCTTCCATATCCATACTTTCACCTATGTTCTCTTATGTAGAAACCCAATGATGAATTAATTTGGGCAACTGTTACATTTTATAATTTAGTTTTTAAATTTACATTTTAGTATTCTTTTTTATGATGTGGGTTTCTAGGAAATAAACATTCAAGTAGTAAACCATTTATAACCCCCAACGAATTTCGAGGGTGAAATTCATTTTAAAGGGGGTAAAATGTAACCCCCCAATAGTTTTTGAGAATGATTCCTTTTAATTTTAATGATGTTTTGTGTAGTATGCTAAGCCATGATTATATTACACTATACGCAACATCGTATTAGGTTCTATTATACACAAACACTATTCTTGGATTTTGTTGCATTCCAGAGCGACCATCCTCAATAGCGTGTGTTGTATGCAATACCAAGTTTCACTAAACAACAATATATTGTTATAATATTATTATGAAGTAGACATTATTAATAGTATTTACCACATATTGAATTTTATAACATTATCATTCATCTAAAACATTATCTAGAACATGGTATGAGAACAAAATAACATTTTTAGTTAAATTAAGTATTTTTAAAAAAATGCAGTTTTGCCGCCTTTTGATGGAGCACTCATTGTAAATATATTTTTGACATGTTTATGAGTTAAATTTGAAAAAATAAACTTATTCGTTTCAATAATTATATAAAAATTAACTTTGGATAATTTTTTAATAGTTTTCTGCTAACTTTCATATTTTGATGAATAGTTAAAATACGATAAATTTTAATTTAAAAAAACTTTTTTCATCAAGATAATTTATATGGATTAATTATAATATTGAATGGATTTAAAGTATCAATAGAATATATTTTTACCATTTAATATAATTTGAGTCATTATCATTAATTTTACATTTAATTCATAGATAACAACATTTCAATCTTTTGTAATGTTTTAACTTTTAAAACTCCTTTTCTCAAAAGTGGGATTAAATTTAAATTAAATTCTAAAACTTCTGTGTATTTAATTTGAGAAAATGGATTCCAAATTTGGAATCTGTTGTTATAAATTATTTTAATAGGCTATGTTTCATTTTTAGACACTATTAATAGTAACTACGGTAAATTTTATTTACTACAGTTAAAGGTAAATAAAGTAATTAAGGGTAAATATAATATTATATAATTACTCTAACACTTGTATTTATATTATTTTTTTATTATTTGTCTTCCTAAAATATAATTGGGTCGAAATGGTCTATATTGGAACCCATTTGGATGTGATGAAGACCTTTAATTTATTTTATTAAAAGAAAGTGAAATATGTCTCACTTAGACTTTAATAATTAATGTATTTCTAATATATGGTTATACATAAAATAAATTACATTATAAATACTAATTTGAAAGACAAAATGTTTTTCTTCATCATGGAAATTTATTTGTGATTTTTAAGAAATATATAATTACCTTAATATCTTACACATTAATGGTGCCAAAATTATTTATTTAGTAAAAAAACAATAATATATTTCTTATTAAAATAATAATACCCATAAAAAGGATCATAAACTTAACAAAGAATTATTGGTAGAGTCTATCTATTATCTAGTCATCTGTGGTTCTACTTGTGGACCCTTTGAAGCCTTATAAACTAGATTATGACATTTATATTCTTTTTTTAAATGATGTATATGTTGTCACCTTTATAATTTAATAAAGATAACATTATAATAGTTGGTTGTTTTTGAAGATAAATTCGACTAAAAGTATTCATATAAATGATATTATATTTATATTAATTAGAGTATTTTATTTTAAATTTTTATGCAATAAATAAGTATATTAAATAATTATACAAAAAATTTGTAGTAATTATTTTATTAAGAGAAATATCAAATAAATGGTTTAAAAAATATTAAAATAAATATTATATGAACTAATTAATGTTATAAAATAATTTTATTTATGAATATGACATGTTAGGAATCTATTAAATATTTTTTCTTCGAATATATCCTCTGTATGGATTTTATTTAAATTCAAATAAATGAATAGTGTCAAAATTGACAGTATTGATATTTTATAAAAATTACGTATTATTAAATTGTTTATAAATCATAGAAATATTTGAAAATTACAAATTTAAAATTATAAGATCTAAAATTTCATAATTTATCTCATTATGGATAGTTCACAACACATAAGAAAGTATTTATAAGAATTTAAAATTTAGAATATTATTACCTCAAATAAAATTAAATAGATTTAAAAAAGATAAATCAAAATGATAATGTTTATAATAGAATAAAAAAATGTCTAATTTTGATTGGTTGATGAGATTACAATAGTACCATATCTCATATTTTAATTTGAGTCACTTTGGGTGTTAGGTCTAATTTATGTTTTTTATAAATAAATATTTTTGGAGGATTCCAAAAGTACCCCCTACTCTCTTATAAAAGGGAACCTCATACCTATCCTCCTCACAAAATTTTGAGCCATCACTGTCTGTCAAACCCATCCAATTACTCTTCTAAACTTCCTTAGTAACATTTTTTAGATTCTGGTCTTCTTAGAAGACAATTTCTAGTCTCTTAAGAGGATGTTCAAATGAGATGTGTCGAAGAAGAGGTAATCTCTTTTAACGATTCTTTTATGTTTCATTATTATTGTACTTCTTCTTCTTTAGTTTTTTCATCATAAAGTAATAACATCAGTATCACTAATATAAAGATATGTTATTTTAAATATGAAACAACCATGGTTCACCTTATATCCATCCTACAAAAAATGAAATTACTGCACATGTGTACGTACAGAATACCGTCTCCACGCTGTGATATAATATGTTTTTCCACCACCACCTTACTGGGATGGGTATAAAGGTGAAAATAATGACTATATATATGATTAATATAACATGATACTAATTATGAGATATTATATCATCCACTCCAATTCCATTCAATAATTATGGTAATGATATCATCGCTCATGCGTACAAACGGATTACCGTCTCCACAACGCGATGAGATTCATTCTCCATATTAACCATTCCTGATTAATTATAAAGTATATGAAATGAATTATACTGAGATAGATGACATAATAATGATACCGGATTTATTTATATATATATGTCATCTAATAACTTTCATTCAAGTCATTAATGAAAAGAAAACTTCGTTCATACGAACCTACGGCCTACCGTCTCTATGAACGATATATTTCATTTCATTTACCTATCTATTAAGTATATATATACACTGAATATATATATGATATATAAATATTGTTTTAAATTCTGGAAGTATGTAAATCATGATATAATTATTAATATCAAGAACAACATTTCAAAAAATGTATGATAAATGAAATGATTATTAGCCAAAATGTTGCTTCAACATGGAATTGACAAATGAATTGGTAATATAAAGTCATATGTGAATAATATATGATATCATATAAATGACTATGATTCTTGAATAAGACAATGACATTATATAATAAGTCAATGAAATTATTAATATCATTATACAGAAGGTTCAGACATGAAAGGAAGAAATTGGACCAAAGGTAAGGGATAATTATTTCGATCTCGTTCATATCCGAGATTGTTTATTCGTAAGTATTTACAGGGGTTATGTTTATCATCCATGTCAATATTTTCTAAAAAGGTTTTCATAAATTTTTTAATATTCTCCCATGTATTTTTAAATTCATTTCTACCTTTTTTGACTTTTACCACATGGTATGGAAGAAATCATTCTTCTGTTTACCACACGAGGTACTTTTTGACTTTTCCAGCTAAAGTACGAGATATTTTTTTAACTTATACGGCGTGAACAGATTTTTATGGTTTCATAATTCTCTATTTCAATGAATCTTTCACTACAAAATTTCATGATTATTTTCAAAAAAAAACCTTTTCTTTTAAAATTGCATGGAATTTTGAGAATAGAAAACGATTTTGAAGAAGAAAGGATATCTTCCTTGAGAATTAATTTCAAGTGTTTAATAAAAACTATTTTCCATCTAAGATGACATTAGTTAATATGTTTATGTTTCAAGTATAATGTCTCTATTATTTACATGGTAACATTTTCATTATGATGAAATTATATCCATTTATTCTTTATGAATTATGTTGTGATGGGATGATGTTTATGAAACCCATTTTATTCATTTGGTTATGATGAATGATTTATTTTTATTCTTTGGAACACGAAAGGATGATTTCATTATGAGATGGGTGGGACCCATATCTCCCTCCAATGCATTGGGTAAAATTTTATATCTAACGATATAGACATGGCTGGAATGGCAAGTAAACGTGGTTCAGTAATACAGGGGTGCAACGACAAGTAAACCCACTTCAGTAATATAGGGCTAGAACAGAAAGTAAACTCGGTTTAGTAATGGACTTGGTCCACTATGATGGTCTTGGCAGCAATTCCGTGGATACTATGGAAATCATATCAAGTGCCTAATGGTTTTCCACAATTCCAAGTTTTATTCCATTGCTAATTTATCATGACAAATGTTCCTTTATGATCTATTCCTTATGTACTGCCATGATTTATTTCACAGCTCGAGATTTTGATGTTTAAACTTTATGTTCATGTTTATATGCTCAAATGTATATGGTTTGTTTTATTTTCTCCACGGATACCCTTACTGAGCATTTGATCTCTCCCTTTTTATGTTTTCTTTTCCCCATGATATTAAAGAATGTTTTTACTAAAAAAATGTTAAGAACATTCTAGGAGATTTTGATGATCTATCTCCATGATTAGAAGATTTTGTTCCGAGTTCTCAAAGACACTAAATTATTACAATCCTTGGGTGTTTTTATTGTTATGTATTAATTATTCAGAAAATGTAATGTAACGTACATGTTTGTCAATCTTTGAGTCTCCACGGTATATGTACCATGTGGGACATAGAGTAGGCCTAAAATATTTTCACAATCTAACATTATCTTGATTTCATATGTTTTATTTTATGTATTATGATCCCAGAATTCTAAATACATTAGGAATTTACAATCCTCGTGTTCTCTTAATGGATATTAATATATATGAATCGTATATTAATATATGTAAAATTTTTAGGTTGTTATATCTATGGTGTAGAATATCAAGAGGAGGTTTTGGTGCTATTTCTAAAATCATCATAGGTTTATCATAGAGATAATGACATAGACAACGTGGTTAATAATGGAGTTTTTAGTGGTTATACCTTTTTAGGAATAGTTTCACCATGGAGAAGGGATGTGATGTAGCCTCTTCTTAATAACATACAACAATGTATGTTTATACTTATGTAGTTTAGGGTTTTTTAAGTTTAAAATTATTATGTCTAAAGTTTTTTAGATTCTTAAGTATATATATTTATTAAATTATAGTTTTAATGTGTGTTGGATTAAAAATTCATTGGTTTAGAGGTTTAAAAGTTATAGGATTGATTGTGTGGAGGAATGAAAGCTATTGGTTTGATGAATTTATTGTTTCTCATTAGATGTTTCTAGATTCTCTCTTTCTAAAGTATTAAGAATTAGGTTTAATGTTTTTTAGGATTTTAGGTTTATAGGTTTCTAGTTAACTATTTTTTGTCTTTTTGTTTAATATTTTATACATTATTTGATTTTTTGAAAAATTTTTACTGGATATCATGTTATATGATTCAATTTTTGTACATTTCAAGTTTTAATGTTTTCACTTTTCATGTTTTCATGTTTATAAGATGTTTTCATACATATTTTAAAGTCATATGTTCACATGAATTATAGTTTATAATATTTACAGAAATTGATTATTCAGTTTCATATTTTAAATTTTATAGATTCACTATTTATTATGTTTCATGTTTTCATGTTGTAGGCTTCAAAATATGATGGTTTCATATGTTTTTATTTTTAGGTAAATGGTAAGATGTTTTCACATTTTTTTCAATATATAAGTTTTTAATATTGTAGTCTTTTAAGCATGAATATATCATGTTTAATAATATCTAAAGTAATATTATTCTTGTAGATAGGTATGAGGATTCCACATTTTCAGCCTTATAAGTTTTAGTTTTCTATGAAATCCTTAGACTTAATCTTTTTTGGTTGAATGATTTCCATTTTGAAGGAATGAAATTTTAGAAGTTTATAATTTTATGGATTACATGGTTACATGTTTTCAGGGTACTGGTATTGGGGCTGTAGAATCTGTAGTAATTTTTTTATTTTAAATCTAACTTTAGTATCAGTTTAAACAGCCACTATATAAATGTACCATATTTTATGATGTTCTAAACCACCTCTATAAATTGGTTTCTTACTATTGACCATAGTTAAAACCACTGATACATACAGGAACTGTAAAATTTTAGTGGCTGTTTTTTTTGATTTAGAAGTGGTTATTGTTATAAAATTTGTTTTTTGTAGAAGTGGTTTAAACCGCCGCTAAACAATATCCACCGTGAAATGATTTTACTATGATGGTTACCAAATACTACAGCTAAATTGATGAAACGGTAACATATTGTATGTTGACATATAATTTAGTGGTGGTTTTATAAAAACATTATATAAGAATAAGTCGGCAGTTTAATCCGACCTCCATGAAAAAACAAACCTCTTCTATGAGCTGATATTCTTATAGATAATGTCATAGGTTCAAGACATTAAACTTCATAACGACTATATGGTTCCATGCAACATGATGTTAAAAATCATAGCATATTTTTTCATGTCACGTGACGTTAAAATGAATGACATCATTTTTCCTCCCTATTTGACATTAAACTAAATGGTTAATGTCTTCCTCATTTGATGTGAATAAATATTATATGATACTTCCAATTCGTATTCCTTATGGTTCCTAAAATAATTATTTTCTTCCCGCACAAGAATTACTCACATAATTGATACATTGTAGTGGCATATGAGTTCCATTTCACTAATGGTTTTGAAAAATATCTACATAGAGACCTTGTTTTACGAACTCACTATGGCGTGATTATCATTCTAATGGGATACGTAGAGACACATGGATCTCTAATCATGGTTCTAGATGCCAACTTATTAAAATGTTTTTTCTTTTTTCCCTCATGTATGTGAACCAAATCTATGTTGTGTACTCTTCCATGATATTTGTTGTGAGCTTCATACCATCTTTTGTCTTAATTTTAACAATTCATTCGAAATGTGTAAAAAACACTTTTCTCTCACATAAAACTAAATTGGTGTGGGGAATGATTTTGTATGAACCATGTTTGGATTGATTCTAATTTCAATGGGATATGTAGATACTCCTAGTTCACTAATATTATCCCCAACAACAATAAAATACCCTACATTATTTTCTATGTGTAAAAATCAATGATTCATAGGGAATTTTTCAAGAACTAAATGTTGTTATATTCTCATCCATATGAGATAGTAGTGACACCAGGGATCAATTCTTTGGTCCATCCACAATATTACATTTTTAGGTTGGAATCACATCATGTCCTTACCACACAACATCAAATGGAAAAGTACCCAAAGTACTACATATGGATTGATTCTCATACCATTGATATATGTATTGAAAACTAAGACTTCGCTCCTAGTCCCATCCACTGGATAATTTTTTATCACTCTTTGACATACAATTAACAATCTATATGAGAGTCTTCATTTTGGTTCGTCTCCTTAGAGATCCAACCAATGAAACAAAAAATATGCCCTTTTTATAAATGAGTTGGATCTATATAAGGGAATCCAAAATCATGGACAATAATGATTAATATATTTCTCAAGTGCTTTGGTAATTACGCCTTTTGTATTTCACACTCTTAATATTGAATACATTCAGTTCTTCATAATATTTATTATGGTTTTTTGTTACAAATTTTATGATACCTAATTGCTCTTTTTATGACTATTTAGTATGAGCCCATAGGTGGTATTGCATAAGTTTATTAAATAATATTATTTTCAATTATAAGATAAAACTATTTATATATGAAACATATTCCCCATTTGGACCTGTATAATACTGCCCCCAATAATGGGGTTTTTAAAAAACTGGTAACTTCCTTCTTGGAAAAATAATTTCCTTCCAAATTCAAAAATTGATGATAATATACAAGAATCTATATCTTAAAGTGGTCATCAATGTATATTTGTCCCATTACCTTTCTCTTGATCTAAATATCCATTACCATGGTTTACACGTTTTTCCTCTATAATTCATCAAATCATATTGCAATATTCTTGGTTTATTTGACCACATATCATCCACTATTTTCATTATATTTTGGTCCTAATAATATGACCTAAAACTATAAACATCCTACTTCCTATCATTAGTTCATAAATTCGTAGAAATATTATTCCTTCAATTAATTGGAAATCAAGATTTGAAATCCTCTTTCTACATTGAGGTACATTTTTCAAAAACCAAACATTGTGATGTGGAAAATATGAATCTCTAAAAAAATTGTCACATTTTAACAATATAATGTTTGATGCCCCAGAGCTCCGTTTCTTGACTATACAGTATATTCCCCAATGTGGCCTTTCCTAACATGCCAACATAATAGGACTATCAGTCAAAAGATTCCATTTTTTGGCTATGCATCATAATTTTTATTTGGCCTTTCATAATAGTGAACCCATAATGGGTTCATCAAATAATGGTAACATGGTGGTATGTTTCCAAACAATTTGACTCATAAACCCTTGGTCAATTCTAAGGACCTTAAAATAATATCCCTATATTGTTTTTTTATCATGGCTTAAATTTTCATGACATAATGCCCTTGAGAATAACTCTAAACTATACAACACAATATTAGAGAATCCCCTTTCTGAACAATTTTAATAAATTTTCACCTAAAAAAATTCTGTAGGAGTGTTTTCCCCATTCATGAAATATATCAGGACATATGGCCTTTCTAGATCACTTTCCTCGAAAAATCTGCCCACTATTGTCTTGAGTCAACCAAATCATTATTTCATTGATTATAAATAATAAAATGTCAAATTTTTTTAGATATATTTTGACTGACTATGTAGTACGTTCCGTCTATGGACTTGTATAAAATCACCTACATAATAGGAATGTTTGTCAAAACAGTCCACTGTTTGGCTATGCAGCATATTCTCTAGTTGGCTCTGCATACTATATCCCCCATAATAGGTGGTTTTTCAAATAATGGTAACTTAATCCTTGAAAAAAGGCCTCCACTATGTTTATACTTCATATTTTAAACATGGTGACCGTAAAAAACAACTCTAGACACCCCTTGGAAATATCAAAATCATATTGGAAAAATTACTAGCCACTTACCCTTGTTTGGGATTTAATTTCCTAATTTATGGTCAAATTAATTCATCCATAATCACTATACTTATTTTGTCAATATTCATGACTCTCAACTACCCTTAAAAAGACATAGTACTCAACATATTTAAAACCCTCAAAGGGATCTCTGGAAAAAAGACTAAGTCTCACCTAGCTGGATATGCATTTTGTACAGTTTATGAAATATTTAGCAATAACATTTCAAAATATAGAATGTTTATGGGGTTGTTTGTGTATCCATAGTAAATACTAAAAATATGGTTACTAGGCCCCATGTAATAGTTAACAATTAGAGCATCCTTAAAAACATGATGTAGCTCCAAATATAACCAAATGATGATGGAATACATAAAAGTTCCCTTCTTTTAACATATAATAATATTTTTTTCATTCCGAAGGAATTAATTTCTATGGAGAAGCTTTATTGTATACACCATGAAATACCATTTTTCACTTTTCTAGAAAATTTCCTTAACTGGCTTGTAATGTTAGCAGAGAGACTATGCATTTTTCTTATGGTTCAATGATGGTAGTGAAGGCACATTCCCAAAGTGGTGGGATCACAGAATGATAGTAATCCTAAGAAGGGGTGTGGGGGACAACCCCCCTAGTATGAAGATATTATTTTTTATATGTCACCAAATAAGATCCCATGTTTCCTACGGCATGAAAACCTACTAGAGCTCCACAAATCTAGTGTGAAACCAATTCTTTGCCACAGTTTTGGAACACAACATACTTGAACACCCAATATCAGTTCTCCTAGGGTCACTTATTTGCCTATATATAGATCATTTAGGACAACATTATTATGCATAAATTTATCTAAAACCCACTTGATACTTTGGTTTCCCTAGTACTTCTCCGAATCCCTTTGAAACCCTCAATGTAGATCTTTAACACCTAGGGTGGAGGAATAAAATGACGATCATAGAACATAATTATCTTCACTGTTTGAAAACTATAACAATTTTTCGCCTAAAGTACCCAACCTCCCTAAATCAGAAACACTTCCATGCAACCCATTCCTATCAAAGGAATTTTAGTTCCCCGTTCTGGGAGTACCTATGAATACTCTTGAAGGCTTCATTCAAGTCTCACCTAGGTTTTAACATCCACTATTCTCATCACATAGGGTAAAATCAGGTCTCCCAATCCGACATGTGCCCCCTTAACAAGGCTCTAGATACCTACTTGGGCTCCCCTCTTTGATTCACCTTATCCCTTCATCTTATACAAGCCATTCATCGTGAATTTATAAAAGTCGTTCATGAAAAGGATTCATCTTAATTAGCTCCTTTTTTTTAATGGTATTATATCAAATACTCTACCAAAACCTCTTGACATATCAAAACATTAGGAATGTCACATCAGCATGTATTTTATTTGGGTTTTTATATCTATAGTCTATGGGTTCCCTTATTTGTATTCTAAGGGATTGAGGATCTTTGTGATGTTTTTAGGTTTTTATATCTACATTCACACAGATCCTTATAGTAGGGATAGTGTTGGGAAGTTCATTTTATTTGATTTTGATAATAGAACTCTATGTTCTTATTTTTTTTCTCTAAGACACAGAGCCTCATGTCCTTTCTAGGGAAGGTACCACTCACACCTACTTTTCTTTTTGAACAAATAATATGTCTCCCTCCCTTACCAGGACCAATTTTAGGGAATCTATCCTTTTGTATGGCTTTATACTTTCATGTATGAGGTTGTAGTCTTTCTCCTCTCCACATCTATAACCTTCACTTCTTCCTTTCATTGGATCCTTGTCTAATGTAAAGTGAAAAGTGGGAAGGTTCATCGCACAAGACTCTTCCACTGTAAACAGTGTAGGCCCATCCTTTTCTAGCAGAAGATGAGGTAAAGTGTTTATGGATTTGTTGAATATTTTAGATCATCTTATTTCTCAAACTGATCATGACTCATGTGGGGTTAGAGATTTTTTATAATAACAACATTCACACAAATACCTCGAAGAATGAATTGTGAGAACCTTATTTCACATAAAAACGGGGATACAAAGGAATCCTTCCTACGGTCTAAGATCAATCTCATTTAATTCATAAATTGGCATCCTCTATAAGATTAATACCTAAATTAAACCTCCAATAAATAAGGAATCATTTTTAGGAAATAAGCCCAAACTCATTTCTTTAAAAGAAATAAACTCTCTTATGAGATTCACCAAACTACATGGGCTTTTATTCCCATCTGAATGTGATATGTAGGAATCCTCCTTATGGTTCAAACCGAACACTCCAAAACAACCATTTTTTTATTAGGATAAATTCCAAATAGGGTCTAATCGTATGTGTAAACTCATATATTTTCCAAGTTCCTTAGTATGCTTTTTCATAAGTCACATACCATGCATTGACTAAGAACCTGTTTCATTGATGTGCTTTCGACAATACATTAATTTGTATGCTTATGTCCTTTTCACAAGACCTTAAAATGTATGATTTTTCCCATTATGTGGCACCAAATATTTAGGGGATTGATTCATTTCACAATGATACGTAGGTATCCCGTTTATGGTTTTGATCCCAAAATCAAAACTAGCATTTGTCTCCCTGGGAAACAATAAATTCTAGAGTGACGTATTGAGTGGATTAAAAACCATTATTACCAAAAAAGTGGTAAAAATAATGTCTAAATAGTATATAACATGATACCATTGAAAGGGAACCTCCAATAATAATGGATAACACCATTAATGAAGATCCATGAATACATAAAAATGATTCTGAATTTCACATAAGCCATTAATTTATTGTAAATTCCAATGGAAACATACCTTATACTCGGTGAATTAATAAGGATTCCTGAAAATATCTCAAGTATATAAGAGAGTCTTGATGTAGGCAATAATTCCCCCCTAAAAGGTGTGATGAGTATGACCTCCAATCCAATGGAACAATGTATGTTATTAAGTATCAAAGTTCCTATCCTAATCTACGTATCCTTTGGAAAGAAGATCACATTTGATAAATAATTGTGGGATGTTTAGATTTCCATAAATAGATCCAATGGAATCCACCTAGAAGTAGTGATTCCTAACGAGGAAGCATGTTTTGGGAGAGAAGAAATACTGATGAACCAAATATGGGTGGTTACATTACAATCCAAAGATAGTTGGTTCTATGATAAACCAATTAATGGTGGTAACATTAAAATCATAAATTCAATGGGTTGGGGGTCAAACGTATGGATATTACATTTTTTGATGTGTGTGGATGTCTTTCGTATATTTATTACATTTTTTATGGCTATGTACCATGTTACCTTAATATTTTAAATGTTTATTTTTCTAGGATTTATGGTAGTCACTTGATTACAAATAAAATGTAAGATTTGAAATTATATTCATTTAATTTTATTTTACTTCTTATTAAAGGTGAAATTTATGACATTATGATAAAGTATTCACGAATTATTTGTTTTAAAAAACTAAAAGTTTTCCTTCTTTATGTATCACTTACTATTAATTTTATTCAAGTACAACGTTTTGAAATGTTTTTAATATGAATTAAAGAAGAATATATTCAAGGATAAGATGAATGAAAATTTATGATTAAACATTTTTAGAAACCATGTTTTATGTTAATTAATTTTATTTTATGGAGGAAATTGATATTATTTTAAGATTCCATATTGTATTTAAATGGTTTTGTACTGTATGTGATGTATAATATTTCTCTGAAACTCTATACTTGAAAAAATCTTCAATGCAAATTCTTAACTTAACTCATGATTAAGTAATGAGTATGTTCAGGTCCTTATAGTTGGTATCAAGGGATAGTTTAATAATCTATCTAGATTAGGATGTATTCTTTTGTAATAGGTTCATCAAATGAGTTTATAAATTTTAGGATTATCATATGATCACTATCCTAGAAATCCATTTTCAGACTTATGATATTAAATTTCAAGGTGATTAATGGTATTTTGGTTGACATTTATTTTATGAATTAGTTATGGGTTAGTATTTATGGGGATGAAATATATAAGGTATGGAATAATAATTGAGGTTAAAACTTATTATGATTATTTTTTATAATTTCAACTCTGTTTTGGTCATGTTAGAATAATTATACTATTTTTTAAAAATGACAACACATAGACCATGTGACAATTTTTAACATCAAACAAGGTTGCAGGAGTCGAACCCAGAACCAGAGTGTGTCATGACTGTATCTCCTACCACTAAACCATGGGAATTCCCTGGAGAGTATGACTTATTCATTTCAGTTAAAGTAATTTTTGAATTAACAAAATGTTTATTTGAGAGAAATATTATTTATTGAATTGATAAACAGGGGATTGTAAAATAATTTTGGGAATAAGTGATAACAATAATTTTGAAAGACGTTCACTATTTTGGGAACCTAATATGATTAAGGTAAATTAAATACAATCAAAATTTATTTGATAGAAAATGTTTGAATTATTTTTTGAGAAATATTTGATTTAATTATGTATTTATGATGATTTTGGTAATTTATGGATGTTATTTTCCTATAATAGAGAATATGTTATTTTGGAAATTAATTTTTAGGTATAATCCATTAAGAGTTATAGATGTTATTTGGAGACAAATGATAAAATTTTTCTTAAAAGATTATGTGATCAAATCCAACCAAATTTCGGGTTTCAATATTTATTTGGAATAGTTTCATGAATTTAATGGAATGTTATTTTATGAATGGTATATGTAGGACTATGAGTATTATATTATAATTTCTGAGATTAAAAGAAGTCATTTTTTTATAAAAGATTATTCATTTTGGGTAATTGTCTAATATTATCCAAACAATTATAGGTTTGGTTAATGAATCAATACAATATAAATGGATTGTAAATAATTTTTCGACTACATGATTCTCTATATGTTTATTCCATTGATTTATTCAAAAACAATCCATCTTGAATTCTCATCATTTTGAGAAAAGTTGAGTCTGTGGTGGAAATTGATGAAAGGATGAAACTCTGTTTATCACGTAAGTATGTTTCTTTGTGTTCTTATTATAGGTATTTGAATAATTTCTAAACTCTTTTAAAAGTTCTTTCAAACAAATAAAAAATTCCATTTACATTTCCCACCACGAACTGATGTACCATTTAACCCAACACCTCTTTGTGGTTTTCTGATTGTAAATCGTCTAATGATCATCTTTTCTATCAATATCCATCAGAACAATATAGTCATATTTTTTCCAAATCAATGTCTTCCACCTAGTAATACTAGTTTATTTTGTCTACGTTGGACATTGAACGTCACTTTCATTATTTTAAATTGAATGTTTCATTTACTATATTTCCAATGTTTGATTTCAATGATGTAATTTCGAAAAGTGAACCCTTAGTATCTAAGCCAAAATTTAAAATTATGAGAACTCAATTTTAAAAAGGGTGAAGGGATGTAATATCATATGTAATTATATAATAATACATTTTAAAAACTATTAATATTTATTAATTAGATATTAATTTTAGTTTAATGGGGAAAAATGTTTGATAGCATACAAGATACGCCACATTGAGCTTAAACGAACAAAAAAAATATTATTATTAAACATGGTAGTTAGCACCTGGCCATTAGAATAGATGGAGTGAACAGTTTTAACTAAATTATTTAAATTTAGTAGAAACATGTTTATATAATGATTTATTCATTACCAAATTAACTTTAAATGAATTTAAAAACATATTGAATAAAAAGATGTTTTCTTATGAAAAAACATTATAAATGTGAATACATGTTTTTATAAAATAATCCAAACACTATTTTTAATTATATTAATGAATTATTAATTCAATATAATGATTAAAATTAATCTTATGTTTTTTTAGACACTATATAAGAAACTAAATTTTTTTTACGGATAAAAAAATAGTTTTTTTCTAAAAATATTGTTTTATGGGATTTTGATGGAGAACCCATTTTAAACAACATTTTTAACAATTTTATAAGTTCCATTTGACCAAATAAACTTCTTATATAGAATTGATACCTAAAAAATTATTTCTTCTACATTTTTGGTATTTTTATGATAAAATTCATTTCCTACAAATATTGAAAAATACTGCATTTTAATTTAAAACCCCCTTTTCATAAAATTTATTAATATAGTTAAGTTATCCATTTAATTTGATTTTAAGTGTAATATAATTATTTTACTTAATTTATTCAAATTTAGGTCCATGGAGGTAATTTTAAATTGATATTTGATATAAACATTGTCAATCGGTTGATAGTTTTTTCTTTTTAAAAAGACACTTTCCCATTTTGAGAGCATGAAAAAAACATAATTCGTTATTTTACATTTTGTGTTTGGAATTTGGAAAAAAAATAGATTACATATTTGTAATCATAAAGTACTAATTTTTTAAAGATATCTATTTTATTTTCGGACATGATGAATATCAACTTCAGTATCTATTTTTATATACCACGGTTAAATGGTAAATAATGTCTGTAAGGTTAAATATAATGTCATAATAAAATAAAACGACCAAAAAACATGTCATAATCATATTTGATGTTATGTGGCTGACCAAGAAAACCCTTGGGATAAATATTTTGCCTTTGGGTGCCACTTGGGTGTTATTTTGGCACTTATAACTTCTACAATAAAGTAAAATAAAATATGTTATAAAAATGTATATTTTTATTAAAACAATTTTAATATTGGTTTATCTAAGCGATATATTTGATTATAAATAGAAATTAAAAAAATAAATAAATTTCATATATAAAATAATTTTGTTTTAAAATTTTCGACAGTAAATAATTACATTTAATTACGACACAATGATAATGAAATGAATACTTTATTAATGAAGGAATCAGATAAATGATATTATAAATTGTAAAATAAATATTATGTAACCTAATTTATGTAATAAATTATTTTTAGGGATTATAATGGCATGATAGTATTTATTTAATAATTTCTTGTAATTAATCATGTTTTTATGATATTTTAAAAAAATACATCTAATGAATATTGTCAAAACTGATATAATTCATATTTTAAAATATAAAATGTTTAATTAAATGATATAAAATTAAAATAAAAAATAATATTATTCCAAATAGATAGTATATTTAAAAAATTACATTAATTAATTAAATATTGTAATTTTTTAATTTTTTAATCTATTTACCCCTCTAAGTTTATATTACCCCGAAAATGGTAAGAGTTAAATGGGGTAGAAACAAAAAGATAAGAATTAATAAAATATCACAACTTATCTTATTTTTTTTATTATGGGGATATGACCCCAAATATTCATATCATAGAATAAAATGAGTTTCAGAACATTTGCAATCAAAAAATAATTTACATTAATTTAATAATTTTAATATTTACTAGGATTTCCCTCCCCACACATATAAAACGACACCCATTCATCCATAATACTAACACATAATAAGCTTTTTTGGTTCAACCAAT
Source organism: Viscum album (assembly GCA_963277665.1). Taxonomy (NCBI): domain Eukaryota; kingdom Viridiplantae; phylum Streptophyta; class Magnoliopsida; order Santalales; family Viscaceae; genus Viscum; species Viscum album. The sequence goes on from OY728158.1 coordinate 781,622,597, forward strand.
ATCTAACAAAAACCATTACTAGAATCCATCACCACTTTGTCGAGGCCTTATGTTATTTAGAACACCAAACTTATATGTGTTAAGGTTTTATTGAAAGGTGATCAACCAAAAAAGAGGTATCATTTTCTTTAAGCATTTCTATGTTATTTCTTCTTCGACTTCTTAAAATTTCCTTAAACCATGATGAAATAATAACTACAGTACCCAAAATATAAAATGATTTCATTATGATGATATCATCACCCACATACATCTCAACTTTAATTAAATGATAAAGGAATTTATCGTTTGTGTGTACATGTAATTATCGCATCCAAGAACTGATCTAATTCTTTTTCTATAACATTCTCTCACGAATTGTTATAATAAAGGAATTAATGTTTATATTTTATATTAATGACATATTTATCATTAAATAGTAATAATATATCAATTATGTTCCTAAATACAATGAACATAAGAATTATGTCGTCATTCGTGTGTATGGGTGGACTATCATATACCAAAATCCATGTGAATTGTTTTTCTTTACAACATCACATATATAATATATATTAGTGTTTTTAAATTATTAATATGGGGTTAATAATATAATAAATATTATGGAATGTAATGATTATAAATTAGTTTATTTCAACACTGATCAATGAAAAATTGAAATGTTTCTCATGCATTTGATCAACCAACCATCTCTATGATTATAAAACATTTTATTTTAAATTAATATAATTAATTGATTGATTTTAAGGTATATTGGATGAATAAAATTAATCTTTATTTCCTAAATATTATTATGGAGATGATTTAATTATGAATACATGGGATGTTTACAACATTCCATGTTCAATTTGGACTCAAGTATCGAATATCGACAAAACACACAATGTAAACAAAAATAAATATGTAAATTTTATATCATTTTCATTTATGATAAAAAGATATTTTGAAATTTAAAATGGTTCTAAAGAAATTATTAATTAACTAAATATTATTATTCAAAAAAAATAAGGAAGACATTTGATGAATCGATCTTATGTTAAGGTATATCATAACTCAAACTCCATTCACCAAGTTAAATATCCATGTCATTAGTTTTATTTTTCTATGAATATTTATGAATGACTTGTGATTGTTTTATATTAAATATCCAGTTATATTGGTTGTATTTATATTTTCCCTCAAATAGTTATTTTATTGATTAATCTTTCATATAATGTTATGATCTTAGTGAGGGACTTTATCTCATTCTCCTTTCTTTTTGGCATATCCTGATGTTTTTCACCATTATTTTCCTAGAATGTGTATATACCACCCTTTTGAAAACCTATATCACAAATGAATAAATTATGATGATATAATTTTTTATTTAAGGAAAATCCTTAATTTTTTTTATTCAGGTCATTCTCTAATGGTAAGAGACTCTTTAACTGAAACATTATTTTATATATTTTAATGATTTATTCATTTAAAACCATAAATTTCTTGTCCATGTTTTTAAATGGTTGTTCAGAATTTTTTTATATAAACATGAATTTATTAAAAATGTAATTTTATTCAAATGTTTCAATGTGGTGTGAGACAATTTTATTTAAAACTCTCTTTATTAAATTTTTTAATTTGGTTTGGAAATGGAAGGAATATTTCAATATCATGAGAATTATTGTTGTCATTGAAAAGGAAATATTGTTAGTGAAATATTGAAAATTTAAATATTTTATGCGCTATGATTATATAATGGTACTTGGACATTTTGTGGGTGGTAACATAATAAACTAATAATGGGTGGTATCATGATAAACCAAGGATGGATGGTTACGTTATAACCTTCAATTCATTAGGTATGGAGGACATCCTTATGGGTATATCATTTATTGATATGTGTAGAAGTTGAACGTATGGTTATTTCATTTTTCTATGATTATGACCCAATTAACCTTTATATTTTACAATACTTTTCTTATGTGTTTTATGGAAATATTTTGATAAAAAAATGTAGGAAATGAACTTATATTCAATGAATTGTATTTTTCTATTTATTAACGTGCTCATGGTTTACATGTTTTCTCAAGACAAGTATTTTTTCTTATTTATATGTCCCTTGATATTATTTTTATGATAATCCTAATTTTTAAATTGATTATCATATGATTTGAAGAAGAATATAGTCAAATATGATATCAAGGAATGTTTATGATCAAAACATAATTGAAATGACGTTTAATTTTAAATTTTTTTGGTTTATGGAATAAATGGATATTATTTTAGGTGTCTGAATTATATATCTATGTTTTTTTATGTATGTGTTATTGCAAAATTCTAAAAAATGATAATCAGGAAAACATCATGAATGCTAATTATTGATATAACTCAATATTATGTAATGATTTTCTTTGGGTCATTATATTATTGATAAATCATGCCTAGATGTTTTGAACCCATTCCAAAAATACCAAATCATTATTATATCCATAGTAGTAATCTACCAATTTATTTTATCATTTTCACTTTCAAAGAGTTAATAATTACCCAATGCATTGGAGTGTTATTTTGGGCTCTCCCAATACCCTAAGATATATCAGTATCACCCTTAAAATATATAATTTCAACATACCCTAGAATAAATAAAAAAGTTATATTGTTTATCCTTTTCTTTCTAAAACCCATGAAAAACTCATTTTATCCATTATGTAAAACACATTGCATTTTCAAATAAATATAATAGGAAATATACTTTTTCATTAAAAATTATTTCAAAAATGAATCATTCGCCTAAAAAATATAATATTCATTAAAAATGCATGTTGTTCTATAGATTAATAATGATAATGGATAATGAAAATGGTGGTTGAAAGATGATGTACATGTTTATACATTATATGATATTATTTTTCACTTTTTTTAGAATGAAAAATATAACACAAACCGAATGTGTCGAAAGGATTGATTTTTAAAAATATATAAAAATGAAAAATTTAATTCCAAATAAGAATTAATATATATATATATATATACGAACTTTTTTTAAGGATTGTATAGAACATGTTCATGTATAAATAAAATTTAAATACAAATAAACAAAAAAATTAAATAAAATACCCTTAACTTCAGTCCTGAAAAATTTGATTCATATATACCCTGTTATGTAATGGGTAAGAACTATATTTATATTCTATATACTATCACTAGTCCCTTTATTTCATTTTATAGAATGAATTTTTAGTTACTAAAATTGTTGTGTTCATGTTTGATGTTTTTAATGAAATTTGGTTTGAAACATCAAAATAACATAGATACATTGACCACCATCAAGGAAATTATAATTCAATTAATAAAATTCTATTAAAAATATAATTATTATCATATTTATACATTTTATAAACATTTAAAAAAATATATATGATGTTCTTGGGAAAAGAATGACCATGTTTCATGGAGAAAGAAGTCTATATGTACACCTAAACGATGTTTTTTTTTCTAAATGGATGAAAACTTGAAAGAAAAGATAATTTTATAAATGTATATAATCATGATATTTTATAAATTTATACTTATTAATTTTTTCCTTAGTTAAAATCATCCTAATTTTATGTTCATGAAAAAATTATTACATCGCTTTGTGGAGGTGGTAGTCTATGTGTACGCCTGATCAATGTTTTCATTTTCTAAAGTAATAATGTGTAATATGTAAAATAAATTATTATCATTAAATAATCATAATATTATATAAAAAATCATATTATTAATTTTTTCAACATTTAAATTATCCATATGAACTAGTGATCAAAAATTACAAAAAATAGTTCTTGTAGGTGGTAGTCCACATGTACACACAAGCAACAATTTAATTTCCCATTAGATAGATAAAGAGATGAAAACGGGTTGTTTCATAATAATTATTAAATTTTATTTTTTTTAATATAATTTTTTTATTTTATCATTTTCATATATTATTTTAAATATTAACATGATGAAATAAACATGGAAACACTCGGTTAAGTGTTATACCTCATATTTTAGAAATATCCATTGGTATAAACCATAAGCATTCTCCGAGTGTTAATTTTTGGAATTCCATTCACATTAAATAATGTATAGGTATATTTTTTATAAATTCTAGTTGGGCATGGGTGAACTAAAGTCCTATAAATGTGTGTATAAGGGAGGAGAGGATGATCCCTTTTATAAGTGTTGGGACTAGCACACTTATAATTATTTAATGTTTAAAAATAATATTAAGTCAAAATCCTCACCAATAAAAACATAAAAAACTGAAAATAGAAGATAATTTCATATATGTAAAAATACCATCATCCAATAAGAAATAAGATAATATATTTTTATCTTATCACTTATTTTTTGCAATAATTTACCCGATTTACCATGGTTATGTTTCATAATGACCGAAAATGAAATTGAACACATGAAAAAATTTATAACTATTGATTACAAATAATGAATAAATTTTTAATTATTAAAATTTTAAAATGTTGCATAAATAAATATGAATATAATTAGGAAAAAAATAACGAAAAAAGTTGTTTTAGAAAATTAAGTTCTTAAGAACCAATATGAAATTATATAGAAATAATATGTAATTTTTATTCGTATGGGAATATTTAAATTATGTTTAGAAAAATATTTCTAATTTTACAATAAAAGAAAAACCAAAACATAATGGGACAATTAAATTATTTGATATAATGAATAAAAATAATTTCTTATAAAAAATTCACCATTTTTACTATTCAATCAAATACAAATCTCGTCAGAAAAACATAAAAACTTATTGTAATATATAGTTGATATAATAATTCCAAAAACTAATAACTTTTTATAAATTAATTTTTTAATCCAAAATTTTATCATTAAAATAAAACCATTTAATACAAGAAAAATAGTTATGATAAATAAAACTACTCCATCATAAAAGAATAACCTTCCTAAATTATTTTATAAATAATCATGAATTAAAATAATTAAATTAAAAGTTTATAAATAAAACTATTAAAATATTTGTTGGTCACCATGGTATTTCACATCTGCATTGTTCTAATTAGATAAATAGAGTTTATTTTCTAAAAACAAAAATACAATTGGGGAATTTAAGTTCTTAAAGGTAACAATTTGTAGTCATTAGTACTCCATACTATATTGGAGGAAATTGTGAATATATATTCACTTTTCCCTTATATTTTATTATATCCATATCTAAAATACCATTTTTGAATGTATTGATCAACAATATTTTGATAAAAAAAATCATTACTAAAATATATATTATACCATTTATGAACATGATTTTTTTATTCTCATGATAATTAATAAAATGATGTGTTGAACAATAAATTTTCTTATAATAGTTTACCAATTCACTCAATGGTGGAAGAATTTATATAAAAATAATTATAAATTTTCATTTTAGATACATCACCAATTAATCCAATGGGTAGAATCCTATAACAATTTTTCAATATATGTATTACATCGTGTATGATTTCAGTAGTTAACATATTAACAGAATTTGAGTGAAAACATACCAAATCATAGAGAAAAACATATTCAAATTTTTGTAAAATTTTCAAGATAAAAATGTTTATTTTATCCATAATTATTTATGTTAAGTATCAATTGTTATTATTTATTAAAAATAATATTATTGAATTTTTTTCAAATGTTTTTCATAATTATACTTTCATTGAGATATGACTGCAAAATGATTCGGGATATTATGTAACATTTCTTTATAATGAAAAGTTATATGAAATATTTTTCAAGAGGTAAATTACATTCCTAATATTGAATTGCATTATACCAATGAACAAATTACTAAATTATTAAAATGTATCTTACTATAAAAAGAAACATGATAATTGTTGTAATATCTGGTTGAAATCTTTACAAAATATGTGTTTTAACTGGTAACTCAGTATCTAGTCATTGAGTTTATGATTCAATTATCATAAAAAATTCAAGATATAAATGAATTAAAATAATCCAAATATAATATATATTTTTCATTTTTTAGTGGATAATATTTTTTCCTTTCATATTTTTTTTCGTGATTCAATTTTTTTGAAGTATTTCCATAATATATAACATTGTCCCTTGATTTTGGATATGAATGGCATCAAATATAAAAATTCACCCTTGAATCAGTAAATTTACCTTTCTAGTTCAAAAATATATTATTGGTAAAGCATTATTATGTTAAACAGTCATTTAGGGTATCTTTTTTAACCTCTATTGATTTAATTATTTTCTTATTATTTCAATGAAACTCATGTTCTTGATAACCTATTATTTTACTAAATAAACATTTTGATAATTTTTTTAGAAGACTACCTTGGTGTGTCATAGAGTATTATTAGTTTGTATGATATTAAATCTTATTTATTCCATCATATTTTTCAATCCAAATTTATTAAAACCACTTTTTCCATTTATTATCCCCACATCTACTTGTATAACAATCGTTTAATATTATTAATTCAAGGATTACTATATACAGTTAAATTCATTATTCTTTCTAAAGAACTTATTGATTTTTTTAATTAATATTTTTTAATCCTATTTAATTTTGATTTATCCTACGTGGAGGTCGGGTGAATCAGAGTGTTGATAAATATAAACATTGTTCCCACCATTTTTACAATATTTTGATTATTTTTACCTTCTAAGGAACACATAACCATTAATATACTTCCTCAAATACATAAAAATAAAAACCATGCCTATTTAGAAAATGGGTCGGTCTATTTCTGTTTAGGTTTTTTTGGGGGGGGGTCTGGTCATGGACTATGTTCTTTGGTCAGACCTCTTATTGATTTTTCAGGTGGTATTTTTTTAGTTATCACTTATCCTTACTATGATTTTATTTTTTTAAAAGAATTGATACTTGAAAAATTGGAGCATGAGCAGGAAATGCCTCAACGGTCTAGGGTTTCCCTTCCAAATATTCTCCCTTACTTACTCCCACCTGTCTATTCTTATCCATTTTTGCCTTCTATCCTGGGCATGGATTAGTCTTCAGTTGGGCTGAGAAACATTTATGGTGTGTTGTGTTGTTCATTTCGACTACCTCATAGATTTGCGGATTAGAATGGCCTCTGGATCTTTGTCGATGATGATGTCATTCACCATTGTCTAAAGAAAATATGTATGCTGGTCTTTTCTCTTTCCCCCATTACGACATCAGACAATTTTGGTCCAACTACGTTATCACATCCCTTCTACAAGGTGGTTGGTCTACGTGGGTTTCCATTGCTAGTTTTGGGATAGATAAGGGTCTTATTATTTATCTCGGGTTAATCTGAGTTCGTAGAGGGTGACATGTGGAATTATAGGTCTTGACAATTTCCCTGACCTGTTATCCACTACATTAGTGATGTCTTGCAAATTGGGCTCTGGGTTTTTATTCCATGGTCTGGTTGTGAATTTATATGATTCTCTTACTCACTTTAAATGTTTCCCTTTTATAATTCATAGACTATTTACTAGTTAAAATATTTCATTGGAAAGTTTGGTTTGGGATGGTGGATCTAATAATGGAAGTTATTATCATGGAGGTTGTTAGGAATGGTTTGAGGCTGGAATGTTGTCATGACGACATCCTTTTTATGCTTCTTTTGTGTTGGTTTTTGGTCTTGTTTCATCACATATTTTAATTCATAATTGTGAAAGGTCTGGTTGGTGTGTTAGTGCAGTGGTTCTAGCCCCCATTGTGGTCCGCGGTGGTGGATGATTCTTTGGGTTAGTGAAGGGATGGGTCTCTGGTGTTCGGCGATGATGTGTTGCCTTGGTGATGGTGCTGGTGCAATAATGAAATGACCTAATGTTTGTGCCCTTGAGATAATCCATATTAATGTGCAAGATGATCGGTGATGTGGGTCTGTGTAGGGTTGGGTGGTTCCTGACACAACCCTCTACTTTTTAATTATTATGGAGTGGGCTCCCTGACATGCCTGCTTATTCTCTATTGGTATTTTTCATTAATTCTCACTGAAACAAAATGTGGGTATCTAGGAATAGTAAAAAATGTTTTTTGAGTACATAACTTAGTGCAAAAAATATCTTACTTGGTTCACACCAATATAATACATTAAAGAATTATACGCAATGTACTGTTCTAGTTTACCAAATCCACTACAAATCCCTATTTCTGTGGACACAATGTGTATGTAATGCAACTTGTTTCCAAGGATCACTGCTTGGGTAATTCTAATTTGTAAGATCAAAAATAACCAAGCCTTACTAACTAAATATTGGTTTATTAATCAATAACTTTTTCACAGTGATCACTTTTTTCTTCCAGTTTTAATTTCACTATAAGAAATATTTTATACAACAGTAGGCCTCTTATTCGATTATTGGCCTCATGGTCACTCAATGATCAATACAAGGATTATATATAAAGATAAATCCATATGTGATACTTCTGTGTAATCCATGATATGTTTATAATTCCAACTCATGTAACACTCAAATATTTTCATCAAAGTTATTTTGAAATACATTTTAAGTTATAATTATCTTACTTTACATGTAACTTTGAGTCTAATTTAACAATGATAAAATATACTATTATAATAGGATCATTTTATTAGTTTCTATGAATAATTTTACCAAGTAATAAAGAAATTAATAGGTTTTATATAATGAAAATTTGATGATTAAATAATATTAAACTGGTAATAATATTGGATTATATTCATATTATACATTAAAAATATGTTTTATAAAAAAATAATTTTATTGAATTTTATAAAATAGAATCCATTTTTGTAATCGTCATTTCTAAAATTTTACATATTTATCTTCTATTTTTGTGTCATAATGAATAGTAAAATTAGTAAAAATTTGTGTTAAATGTTATTGATGAAATGGGTTTATACGAGGGTTATACTAAGATATAAGGGTGATATTATCATATGAACACATATAAATAAAAATGCATGGAAAGGTTTTGATCCATCATTATTGTAATTGTGAATACATAGCCATTTGTAATAATTCCTCCATAATAATACATTTTTATATTTTAAACAATAAATAAATTCATGTGTTTCCTTTCCATCAATTAAAGAAGGATTCTTAAAATTCAAAATTATTCAATAACTGTGAGAAATACATGTTTACAAATACATTAAATAATCCATTCCTAGTATCCCTTCCAATTTTGAATATATTTTAGCTTTATAAGACAACTCTCTTTTGGTGGTTTCAGGTTGAATCCAATTGAGTTCACTAAATTAAAAGGTATAAAACATAATAGATCCCTTCTAATTTTATTTATTCCTTAAACTTATATAAAATTTATTTATCTATCATAATATGATGAATCTATTATCATAAAAATATTAAGACATTTTTCATAATGTTGGAAAACAATTTTCCACTTCTTTTCCATCAAATGGTAAATAATAATGTCACTTGTCTGTGTGTGTGGACTGCAACCTATGTAAAGGGATGTGAATCATTTTCCAACACTAGATGAAATGGATGGGTATAATTATGTATATGACAAATATATATTATATTTATAAAATAATTATGGTTTTGTAATGGAAAAATATTATTAATCTTACTTTAATTACTTTTTTAAAATAAAAATAGTATTCATGTGTAGGTATATACTACCGTATCCATGAATGGTTTAATTAATTTTTTATCTCAAACATTTATGAATGATTATAAATATATTTATAATTAATAAATGTGATTTCATTCATTATAAAAAAATTTCAGATGATCGAACCATGAATTATGTACAAGGATTGGAATTACATGACAAAAACTACAATGAAAAACAAAATAGTTAATATATAAAAATTATGATTTTAAAAGTAAATTATTAATAAATGGGTGTCGATGTTTCGTTAGTGGATCATATATGTAAGGCCCTGATATTTTATGAAAATATTTTCAAATAAATTTAATTACATTGATTTCTTTCATTAATGTAAATAATGAGTTCAAACGAACAATAATATAAAATTAAAATATTATTATTTAATTTGATAGTAATTGCCTAACCAATTATATTGGTGAGCCTTAATTGGACCAAATAAATTATAAAAAAAATTTAGGTTAGATATTTATAAAATTAATTAATTTGTTATCAAATAATTATAAATGAAAATTAATCATTTATTTAAAATAGAAGTTATTTAATTAAAAAATAATTTTTTTATTATCTTAGTATTTTTTATTTTTATAAATTAAACTGATCACTATTGGTGAATGATTTTAATGAAATTCATACACTATGTATTTGATAATATTCTTTAGTATACATATAATATAAAACCACCCATACTCGTATAACCAATATTCAATGTAACTTTTATTACATTGGAATTGATAAAATGGTTCTAATATAGAAGTTCCAACTAGTATAGTAGTCATGGGGATCCAAATATATTCATTATAGCCATTTTATATTGGGAATAAAATATGAATCATAGTAATGGAAAACATAGGGATACCATAAAATCATTCAAATAATTATTCTTTTTATATTGGGGAATGTTATAAAAATAAGTGTGATCTCAAATGGTCATTATGGGTTATATACAATATAATCTATAAATAAAAAATAATTCATAATCAATATGTAAAAGTCAATAACAGAAAGAACATAGCTTTTAATCAATAACTAGATCACAAAATGAATCCATGACTAATATAAATGCAATAATATCATAGATAATTATATCTGAATTCTCAATGATGAGAAAACATAGTATTATACTGTGAGATCACATAAAACATGATATCAATACCATAAAAACCTTCAACCATGAAAGATTAATCGATGGGTGGTTAAACACTAAAACACCCATTTGATTCAGCGAACTGAGTTGTCGAAAAAGATCTTTTGTTGTATTAATGGGATATATAGATATGGGCCCCACCCATTAGTTCATATCATGTTGATTTTTCATATATTGAATTATCAATTTCATTCATGAATAATATGACTTATTAATATGTAACTACATTGAATAATGAATAGTAAATGTTATTTTTTCCCAATCAATAATATAAATTTCATATTAAAATATTGTATGAATAAATGGTATACATGTTTGGTAATAATCATATCTATAATAAAAATAATATGGATATTTAATATAAATAAATGGTCAAATGTTTATCAGAGATTGAATATTTCATGGGAAAGTTAATGACCAAAAAATTAATAATATATAAGAGATTAACATAGATTCATCATAAACTATGTTTTTAAATAAAATCATGTATTATGGATAAATAAAAAATTGAATTCAAATACAATTATAATATTTATTATAACTATATTTATTTTAAACCCCTGATAACATGAAGAATAAGTTATATATCATAAAATGGATATAGTGTATAGAATTTATTTTAACATCTTATATGATAACTTATATTAGACTTTACATTTGATAATGAATTCCAAAAATTAATATTAAATAAAAAATTATAAATATTCTATTCATTCCATTTTAAAAAGTAAAGGATAAAAAATATCCATAATAAATAATTTCTTAAATAAAAAAATATAAAAAACAATTTGGAAGAAAATGGACAAGGAATAAAAATATATCATATTAAAAGATAAATAAATTATATTTTTTATTTTATAATTTGTTTTCTGAATGAAGTTGCAAATTGTTAAAACATTGGAAGAAAATATGGAAACTCATTAAATTTCCATCGTATATGAAAATATATTTATTTTATGAAGTATGGTTTATAATATTTCTTAAAATAAAATTAAGGAAATCCAACAAGGATGAAATTATTTTGTAAATACTTACATTTATTTTAAATTTTACGTTATAGATCCTTAAAAGAATTTACATGAATTATAATATTAATAATTATTATTATATATGATTTAATATTAAATATATATAAGGGTCATTAAATTCACTATATTAATGTAAATTAGATCCAAATATCAAATATGTTTTTGTAGAGTGGAAATTGAAATGAAAAATATTACACCACTCATCCCTATAATTAGACACTAGTATAAATCTAGTTAAATGTTTGAAACATAATACTAATTTATATCTTAGAATATTTCATATGTATACTATCCTATACAATCTGTTTTAACAACATGTGACCAACTTGACAATAATATTTCATTATGAAATTTTTTAGATGTTAACTACTTCAGTTCAATATTCTTGTTTTTTCATTGATGTTATGGTTTATGTAAATAATCTATATTTTCTTCATCTACAAAATTGTATTAATTCTATAAATGTTATATTTTTTCATTATAGACCTTTTTAGTATCATTTGTAAAATATTGACATTGAAAAATAATCATATAACTTCCTGGAGAAAGTAGGTCATACGTACACACATGGAATGTTTTCAATAATATAATGAGATAAAGGGTATAGAAGAATATGATATATTAAACTTAAATAATAAATATTATCTCATAACTATCATATATGTTCAATTTTCCCAACATTAGAACTATTCATATCATTCGGTTATAGAAAACAAATTATATCATTTCACAAGGTGGTAGTTTGTTGTACACACAAGAAATGATTTTGTTTCCCATTTTATAGAAAATGAAATTAAAAAATATTATATCACAAATGTAATAAAATCTTATTCTATTATATGAACTATTAGTATTATATTGTTATTATTATGAAAAAATTTAGTGTGATAAAATAAAACATAAAAAATTAAATCTCTTAGTTAAGATAACTAACATGTAGTAGAATACCCTCTGTTGGATATCTTATTATGAACCATACAGTTTGTATTCTTGGACTAATTGTCATGAACTGTCCCCTGGGGCCCGTGCTGTGACTACCACAATCCCTCCTTCCACAGGCCAGGGGCTGGTGACTAGCACCGATAGGCATTTTCCCTAAATCTGGGAAGGCAATTCCTTTATAACCTGCCAACTCATGTAACCAAGCATACAACAAGATACAAACACAAGAAAACTATATAACCAATAGTTTGATGAAAGTAAAAAAGGTGCCAGAATACATGTCCAACATTAAAGGTACAAGTACAACTGAAATACTATACAACTAAAGAAAGAGAAAAGGCAGCTACTAGAGTGTCCTCCAAGATTCCTACCTAAAGGGTAGGTACAGATCGCCTCCTCAGCACTCTACATCCACCTGTCTCATCCACATGCCGACATGCCGTATGGTCCACATCTAGGTACCGTCCAGTCTTAGTACACTAATCCTCAGTCAGTGTTTTCTGTCGTCTGGTTCCAACACAACAAGGTGCAGGCATAGCCCGTGCAGGGGTGAGTATACCGATACCCAGCAGGGATCCCAAGACCCTCTAGGTCTCACAAAATCCTTCAAGGATAAACCACAAAGTATGAAATCATCTGATAACCTTACATATGGATATGGCCATACATATACCTAAGTTATCAAGTAATCCATCTCATTAATGAGGAAAACACAAATGTTCTGATTCAGCTCACTCCATGATTTATTCGTGGGGTAGTAACACGTAACATTATGAACCCTAGGTTTTTGGAGAAATCATCCTCTATACAGTATAGTGTGCCTTCCGTGTCACACAGAGGTGCTTCACACAAACCTTGGACTGCTGTGGTACTCCACCAATCGAGTACTGTGTGTCTACCGCCTCACCATGGTACTCCCCAATGTGGGTCTTCCGCATCACCAAGGCTCTCCCCCTCAAGACCTATTGAGGTACTACTCCTATTGAGTATTGTGGGTCTGCCGCATCACCAAGGCACTCCCCACTAGGCCAGTCGAGTAACTCCGAGTCGAAACGGTCAGCAGTCTTCAAGTCTCAGCCAGCTACTAGGTTCCTTCACAAAGCTCACCTGTCTCCAAAATAATCCACTCCCCAAGCCCAAGGTTAATACTCCAACTACCATAAAGTCTCACAAATATGTATCTCAAGGTAATGTCATGTCATAGGGTTTTCAATGTAATAGAAGAGTCCTTAATCGGGCGCTCGGTCTGTGGGTTATTAGCCTTTTAGTCTCGGGGGCCCAGTTGGATTCATGCTCAATCCAACCTGACCATTCCCCCTCTCAATCCAAAACTCAGTGGGCAATCACTCAAAGGGACTGACTCGATCCAAGGTTCCCAATGCCACTAACGGTTCGTCAAACGGACATCTTCTATCAAAGTAATGACCAAAATAATTTAAAAGGGTTCATAGTGGGCATGAGTTCGGTTCGACCCGTTCGGACCGACCTGGACTGACCTGACATGGTCTGACCTGGTTAGGGTCAACTCGGCCCAACCCGTGGGTCTGGCCTAGACCAACCCATTGGGTTCCACTCGACAGGCCATGAGGGGCCGCGGAGGGACGCGAGGGCACGAGGCTCTGGGAGGCTATGTCGGGGCGTCTCGGAGGGCCGGCGGGCGGCGTGAGTAGGGGAAACGTGGGGGGATGCGGGCGACGCGAGTCGGGGCGGCTCGGAGGGCCCTGGCGAGGGCGGTTCAAATATGGCTTGTGGGCCGGTTATGCCGGGAGGCCAGTGCACCACGGGGCGCGCGGGGCTAGTTCGGCCGGGGCGGGGGTGGGTGGAGCCAGGGTGTGCGGCCGATGCGGCCGGGAGGCCGAAGTGCTGCAGTTGGCTCAGCCAGGGTGTGGAGCCGAGGCGAGTGGCCGATTTATCTGAGTGTTAGGAGCGCCACGAGGGGTGCAGTTATGGTTCAGCTGGGAGGTTAGAGTGCCTTGGGAAGGCTCGGTCGGGTTGCACGACCGGTTCAGCCGAGAGGCCGAACAGCCGCGGGGAGCCCCGCTAGGGCACAAAGCCAGGGCATGCGGCCAGTTCGGCCGGGAGGCAGGATCACCGCATGGGTGGTGCGGGTCATGGAGGTTTTCAGTGTGGGTGTCAATGCCTTCTTCACCATCGTCCCCTTCATCGCCTTCCTCCATTTCGAGGAGTGCGCCAAAGAAGAACGACGGAGGGGTCAGGCCATGTTTGTTTGGCACACACGCTTTGCGTTTAGAGTGATAGAAAGAAGTTCACAAATAACAAAGCATGAACATGTATGAAATATATTTTATAACATCATTTCCCACAACCCCGATCAATCTCTATTCCCAAATCCCGCAAAAGAAATTGAAGGGGAGAACATGGAAAGTGATAATCAATAAACCCCTACCTCATTCACTTGATGACATCTACGCGAGGAAGAAGGTGAAGTTGTCGAAGTTCATCCCATCCACCGCACACCTCCAATCTCGGGATCATGCGTTAGTTCGTCGTAGTTGAAGTCATTCTGTGTTGGTGTTATTTATGGAGGAAGTGTTCTTCATTGGAGAATCTTTCTCCCAATTCCACCCAAATTTAATGTCGTGCCAAAAAAAATACATTATCCCTTCTACTATTTTTGTTGGAATAAATTAAAAATGGATAAATTAATGTGGTGCGTTGGAATAATTATGTGGGGTAGGTTTGGCAAAATTAAGTGGGGTTCTCAAGAGGTTTTTCCCCACATAATTATGTAGTTCAAGTGGTTTCATTCCACTGGTGGTCCCCACCGCCATAATATCCCCAAGGGAGTTAGGCTCGGGTGGTCCCCACCACCGAGCATTCAATTTTGAGAACAAAATTTTTGTGGTCTCCACAACCATAATATCCACAAGTGCGTGGTTACAACAAATAAAATAAAATCTGTTTTATTTTATTTTATTATTTCCACAAAAAATCGAAAAAATTTCTTTCACCCTCGACCAACAGTCATCGAGGTGAAATTCTTCATAAGTGAGTACTGGTATTGTGAGTTCAATGGTTCTCTCAGATTTCAATTCTATGCATCAGTTCAAAAGATATAAAAACTCACTCGTATGTTTACTAAACGTACCCAAACTAAAATTCAGTAATTCATTTTGGGAACTCTAGGCCACAGAATCACGATCTGTCAGTTTTTGCGGACTCATAAAATTCACATTTATTTTAAAAAAAAATTAAATATAAATTCCAGGTCATTACATTCTACCCACCTTAGGGATCTATTTCCACATAATCCACAACTCAAACTATGGGATCAAGTGGGTATACTGAGCATGCATCAGAGCCTCCCACTCCGATGTTCTCTCCTGGAGGTTCCCGTGCTTCCAGCAAATGTTCACCATAGGTAATGACCATCCACGAAAGACCCACTCTTGTCAATCCTCAATCACTATTGGAATCTCCATAGAATTATCCTCATCGTTGATGTCTAGCTTTCCATGGTTGATGATGTGAGAAGGGTGATGCACGTATCTCCTAAACTAGGATAGGTGGAAGACGTCATGAACCTGGTGCAACTGATGTGGAAGAGCTAAGCGGTAATCCACCTCACCAACTCTGTTTTGGACCTGAAAAGTTTCAATGAACATTAGAGGTAACCTGAATCCTCAGAAAAATATCTGTAATCCTTGTCGAGGTGAGACCAGTAGAAAGACATGGTCGCCATCCTCGAACGATAGAGGTCTCTGTCTCTTGTCGGCATACGACATGTTCATGCTCTATGCAGTCTTCATCCACTCCCGGATGATCTGCACCATCTCTATGGTATCCTAAACCATCTCCGGTATCATGAGTGCTGACTCCCCGGGGTCAGTACAACACAGAGGTGAACTGTAGGGTTGCCCATATCACACCTCGAAAGGTGCCATACATATGGTGGAGTGATGACTATTGTTGAATACAAACACCACCAAAGGTAATTGATCCTCCCATCAGTGACTGAAGTCGAGGACACTAGTGCAGATCATGTCCTTGAGGGTTTGAATTGTCTACTCAGTCTGACCATCTGTATGCGGATAGAAGGAGGTGTTCAAAAGAAGATGTATCACGAAAGACTCTTGAAACCCCTTCTTCTTCCACAAAGTCAAATGTGATTCACAATAGGATACAATCGTCATGGTTACTCCATGTAGCTGAAAAATATCTTTCACATAGAGGCATCATAAGCTCTCTACTGAACCCTTCTCTCTGATTGGCAGGAAGTTGACCGACATGGTGAGTCAGTCGACGATCACCCAGATCGAGTCATGAACGCATGATGTACGTGGAAGGCCTATCATTATGTTCCTGGATATCTCATCCCACTTCCAATCTGAGACCTCTAAAGATTGATCTAAGCATGCAATTACATGATGCTCCGCCATTGTTTGATGAGAAATGAGGCACTGAGAAACAAACTCCGCTACTAATTTTTTTATTCCTGGCCAATAGTGTTGTCATCAGAGATCATGGTACATATTCACCACTACTGGATGTACTGCTTGAGGGGATGCGTTGAACTCCCTCAACACTTTTTTCTGAAGTTACACTGGTACAATGGTACGTCCTCTGAAGAGGATGACGTGCTCCCCACTTTCAGAAAATCAATCAGCTTCATGTCCTGTGGATATTTGAGCATTTCGTCCCCCACAGTCAGTGTACTCACATTGAGCCTCCCTGAATCGCTGAAGAAGTAGGGGAGTGAATGTAAAGTACTAAATAAAAACTTCTCCATCTCTATCCAGAATGTATAACTGCAAAGTGGCCAGCTACTCTGTCACCTCGCCTAGAAGTTGAACACAGATCTTTTGTTGAGTGCATCTACATCAATGTTCCCCTTCCTGAGAGTATAGATTATCTTGAAGTCATATTCCTAGACGAAATCATGCTAATGTAAATGTCTCAGGTTCAGGTCCTTATGAGAGAAGATATACCAGAGAATCTTATGATCAGAGTACACAGTAAAACGCTCTCCCATCAGATAGTGGCGCCACATCTTCAAGGAGAAGACCACTTCTACTATCTCCAGGTCATGGTTAACATAGTTCTACTCATGATTTCTCAGCTGTTGAGACCCATATGTGATTACTTCTCACACTTTAATCAGGACACATCCAAGTCTTGTCCCTGATGTGTCGCAGTAAACTATGTACCCAACGCCCTCCTCTAGATGCCTCAAGATGGAGTCACTCGTCATCCTTTTCCTCAGCTCCTGAAAACTCCTCTGAAATTTCACTAACAAAATGAATGGGTGCCCCTTCTTAGTCATGGCTGAGAGTGGTGATGCGACTCTAGAGAAATTTGGAACAAATCTCTAGTAGTATCCAGCCAGATCTAGGAAACTTCGTACCTCCGTCACACTCCTAGGTGGATCCCAATAAAGTACCACCACAATATTTTCTCGATCCACTGAAAATCCATCCTCTATGATGACATGTCCCAGAATGTTAACTTTTCATATCCAAAAATATAACTTCAAGAGCTTACCATAAATCCGGTGCTCTCGAAGTGTGTCCAGTACTACCTACAAATGATAGTCATGCTCCTCCTCAAGAGTCAAGTAGATCAAAATGTCGTCGATGAATACTACAACAAAGCAATTGAGGTATGCCTGAAATATCATGTTCATGAGTCACATGAACACTTCTGGTGCATTGGTTACATAGAATGACATAACAATGAAATCATTGTGGTCATACCAACATCTGAATAATGTTTTCTACACTTCCTCATCTCATACTCTGAGTTGATGATATCTTGATCTGAGGTCTATCTTCGAGAACCCCCTTACTCCCTTTAGCTGATCAAAGTGGTCGTAAATCCTCGAGAGTGGGTAATTGTTCTTCACATTCACCTGGTTCCGGCGCCGATAGTCAACACAAAGCCTCAAGCTCCCATCTTCCTTCTTCGAGAATAGAATTGGGGCTCCCCAGGGAGAAATACTGGGCCAGATGAATCACTTCCCCTGCAAATCCTCCAGCTGTACTCATAGCTCATGAAGCACTTCAGGAGCCATCTGATACACTGGTGTAGATATTAGTGCAACACCAGGGTACAAGTCAATGTAAATGTCCACCTCTCTATGAGGAGGTATAATTGTGACATCATCAGTGAAAACATCAACGTACTGATCCACCACTGCAGGATAACTCAGACTCTCCACTTCAACCGCTCCGAGGGTAAGGCTAGCCAAATGATGAGTAATAGGTCGAACCCTCTTATGTGTAAGTCCGTATTATGCTTCAATGTCTCCATTCTCTCCGGTGAAGGTAAACCTGGTCTCATCCATGCGGATACACCACACTTTGCACCGAATACAGTCAATTTGAGCATGAACTGTAGATAACCAGTTCATACCTAAGATGACGTTGTAAAACCTCGATGCCAATACTAGGAGATCCCAGCTAAATCTCTCACCTCATAGAGTATTCTTGCACAGCTAGAACCAGTGCGTAATTTATGAATATACTCTCGTAGGAGTCTCTGGCCATAATGATCGATCCAACGGCTCTGTCAGAATCTCTGAGCTCCGAATGAGGGCGTTGGAAATAAAATAACAAATGGAACCTACGCCTATAAGTACTGAAGCTAAGGTTGAGTAGACACAAATCATACCTCATATCATCTCTGGATCCCCATTATTGTAGGCCTTAGCTGCCTGGAGTTGAGCTCTCCCCTGTCCACCTGCTCCTTGCAGTCAAGGTAGACTTCCTGGTTGTGGTGGTGGTAACATCTCAAATTGTCGCCCACCACCAGCTACATGACCAGCTCCTATGCCATGGCCACTTTCGCTCTACATACCCCCTCGATTTAACATATGTCTCTCCCTAGGTGGTCCTCTGACCATCTACTGATCATCCAAATGACGGTTCAAACAGTCACGAGCCATCTGACCCTGAACGCTACATGAGAAACATTGCTCGCTTCTAGCATAATTGGCTCCGCTTCAGGTTCCCCGCACAACCAATCTTGAGTCATGCGATCATCCTCCAGTAAGTCTGGTTCTCTTGGACCACTGAAACATCTTTCTGCTACCTACTGCAAAATACTCTACTATGTGATGACTACTACTGGGACTCACTGCTAGTGACTTATTAGCAAGGATACTCTCCACCAAGTGGACTCTCTCTAACACCCCTACCTACGTTGAGATTCTAAGTGAGATCATCGAAGCTTAGATCTCCCTCCTGATCCACTGCTCGAAGGTATGGGACCTAATAAATGGGTACCACACTATATTGGTGGAGTAACGTGAGAGTTTAGTTAACCTCGCTGAGTATTGATCCACAATCAAGCTTACCTGATGCAGATGAAGTAACTCCTGAATGAGCATTGCGCGAAGAGTTGCTAGGAAAAACTCGGCCCAAGACAGGCTCTTGAAGTCTTCCCAGAGAAGTGTCACCTCATCGTGAACCTGGAGCATCAAGCTCCACCATCTACATGATGCTGCCTTTAGAAGGCTGGCGGCAAGGATAACTTGGAAATTAGCTAGTGTCTCTACCAATCGGAAAACTGTCACCACAAACTCTATCCAATCCTATGCTACATGTGGTTTCATATATCCCCTGAACCTGGGTGGCCTCTGGAACTAAAACTCATGCAACACGCTCAAGCTGTGTGCACCGTCTGCTACTTGGGCTGGTGGAATTGGTGGCCCAATGGAGAATAGTATCATTGGTGCCTCTGCTGGTGTCTCTACAAGAAGAGGCCCCTGCACCGAGGCCTCATCGCTCGGTGGTCTATCTATGCATAAAACTCTTGGAAATCTATCTAGCTATTTGGCATGGACTCATCCTGAAATAAAACAGGTGAACTATGGTCAAAAGTTATACCTGGTGAATTGACCCGGTGAGCTGACTCAAAGAGTTCACAAAGAAGGCTCTTAAAAACACACACGCAATCCATGTTTTCATGAACTGAGTCATACTTCAGAAATCAGGGTTCGAGTGTATGGATATGTCAGCCGCCACACTAACACTAGATTCCATGAAATGAAAACTGCACTCATTTCCATTAACTCTATTGCTTCATAGAAAAGATCGGAGTCCTAGATCTTCGGTTGAACCGACTACCCTGATACCAATTTTTCATGACCCGTCCCCTGGGGCCCGTTCCATGATTACCCCAAGCCCACCTTCTATAGGCCACAGGTTGGCGACTAGCATCAAATAGGCATTTTCCCTAAATCATGGAAGGCACTGCCTTTTTAACCTGAAAACTTACATAACCAAGCATACAAAAAGATAAAAACACAAGCAAACTATATAACCAAAAGATTGATGAAAGGAAAAAGGGGTCAGAATACAAACCCAATAGTAATGGTACAAGTACAACTGAAATACAATACAACCGAAGAAAAAGATAAGACATCTACTGGATCATCCTCTAAGGTTTCTATCTAAAGGTTAGATACATATCGCCTCCTTAGCACTCCACGTCCACCTGTATTTTCCACATACCGACACACCGTATGTTCCAACTCCAGGTACCATCCAGTCCTAGTACTCTCAGCCTCAGTCATCATTGTCCATCATCTTCATCCAACATAATAAGGTGTGGGAATATCCCGTGTAGGGGTGAGTATAACGATACTCAGTTGGGACCCCAAGACCCTCTAGGTCTCACAAAATCCATCAAGGATAAACAACAAAGTATGAAATCAATATATAACCATAATTAGGTATATTACCACAAATATACCTAAGTTATTAAGTAATCCATATCAATCATGACAGAAGCAGATATGTTATGCCTCATATCACACTAGGATTTATTCTAGGGGTAGTAAAAAGTAAAATTACGAACCCTTGGATGCTGGATAAATCCCCCTCTATCGAGTACAGTGGGCCAGTCGCGTCACACATATGAGCATCCCACTAACCATGGGCTGCTGAGGTACTCCTCCCATTGAGTTCCATGGGACTGCCGCATAACCAAGCCGCTCGCCACTGTTGGTCTGCCACGTCACCAAGACACTCCCCCTTATGGCCTACTGAGGTAATCCTTCTATTGAGTACTATGGGTCTGATGTATCACCAAGACACTCCCCACCATGGGTCTTCCGTGTCACCCAGGAACTACCCACTGGGCCAGTCAAGTCAACCGAGTCGAAATGGTCAGTAGTCGTCATGTCTCGACCACCTACTAGGTTCCCGCACAATTATCACTCATCTTCGGGAGGATGCGCTCTACAATCCAATGGTAAATACTCCAAATTCCACGAAGTCTCACGAGGTAGTATTTCAAGGGTCTTCCACATCATAGGGGTAACAACGTATTAGATGGTGCGTCAATCAGATTCCCGGTCTATGAGTTATTGGCCTTTTAGTCTCAGGGGCTCGATTGGATTCATGGTCGATCCAACCTGACTGTTACCCATCTCAATCCAAAACATAATGGGGGTATCTATTAGAGAATCTGACTCTCTCCAAGGTTCCCAATGCCACTTTATTTTCGTCAAACAGACATCATGTTCCAACGTTATAACTAAAAGAAAGTAAAAGGGTTCGTATAGGGCCCAGGTCCGGACCAACCCAGCCTGACCCACTAGGTTTGGCCTGTCCCATAGTGTAGAACGACCCTTTGGGTTGGTCTGGCCCACTTTGTCCAGCCCGACAATCCACTGGGGGCCAAGGAGGGTCGTAGATGGCCGCGAGGGCATGAGGCCATGGGCGGCTCGGCTGGGGAGGCTCAGAAGACCGATGGACGGTGTGGTCAGGGCGGCTTAGATGGTCGACAGGCGGTGCAAGACAGGGAGGAAAGTAGGGTCACGGGAAGCATGAGTCGGGACAGCTCGGAGGGCCATGGCTGGCGTGAGCCGGGGTGGCTCAGAGGGCCACGACGAGGGTGGTTCCACTAGGGTGCGGGGCCAGTTTGGCCGGGATGCCGAAGTTCCACCCGGGCATGAAGCTAGGTCGGCCGGGAGGCTGGAGAGCGGCGAGGCAGCTCGTCATGGGCATGCGGCCGGTTCGGCTGGGAGGTCTGAGAACCACGTGGGTGCGGGGAAGGTACAATCGGGAGGTCGGAGCGTCGCGGGGCGGCTTGTCCAGGGTGCGGAGCCGGAGCGCATGAACAATTCGGCCAGGAGGCCAGACCTCTATGGGGTCGCACGGCCCAGGCGTGGAGCCGGGGTGTGCCAGTACTTCATCCAGGAGGCCGGAACACCACGGGGGCTGTCCGGGTCACAGAGGCTGTGGGTGGCGGCGTCGTTGACTTCGTCACCTTCATCGCATACGTTTCCTTTCTCCATTTTGAAGAGTACACCAAAGAAGAACGACATTGGGGTCGGTCCATGTTTTTGTCACCCGCACACTCCGAGTTTAGAGTGATAGCAAGCGGTTCAAAAATAATGAACCATGAACATGTATGGAAGATATTTTAAAACATCATTTCCCACAACTCTCATTCTATTCCCAATTCCCACAAGAGAATTAGAAGGGGATAACATGGGAAGTGATAATAAATAAACCCCTACCTAGTTTGCATGACACCATTGGAACGAGGAAGAAGGTGAAGTCGTCAATGTTTGTCCCGTCCTCCACAAACCTCCAATCCCGAGCTCGTGCATTGGATCGTTGTAGTCGAAGCCGTTCCTTGTCAGCGTTCTTCGTGGAGGAAGCGTTATTCGTTGGGGAATTTTTTTCCCAATTTCACCCAAATGTAAAGTAGTACCAAAAAAATAGTTTATCCCCTCTATTATTCTTGTTGGAATTAATTCATAATGGATAAATTATTGTGGTGTGTTGGCATAATTATGTGGGGGAGGGATGGCACAGTTAAGTGGGGAGCTCATGAGGTCCCCCCCCCCTTAATTATTAAGTTCAAGAGGTTTCATTCCATGGGTGGTCCCCACCACCATAATACCCACAAAAGAGTTAGGCTCGGGTGGTCCCCCCCCCCATCGAGCATTCAATTTGGAGAGTAAAACATCTGTAGTCCCAAAAACAATAATATCAACAAGTTGGTGGTTACAACAAATAAAATAAAATGTATTTTTATTTTAATTTATTATTTCCATGAAAAATCCAAAAATTATCTTTCACCCTCGACTAAATTTCATCGAGTTGAATTTCTTCTTAAGTGAATAATGGCACTGCGAGTTCAACGGTGCCCTCATATTTCAATTATGAGCATTGGTTCAAAAGATAGAAAATCACCCTCGCACGTTTAGTGAATGTACTTGAACAAAATTTCAGAAATTCATTCCGGGAACTCCGGGCCTCAGAATCACGGTTCCTCAATTTTCGTGGACTCATATAATTCGCATTTATTTTAAAAATAATTACATGGAAATTCCGGGTCATTACAATAATTGTACCTCTAGAACATGGATAAGGATACATGGTCGATTAAATATATATTTTTGGTTGATCTAAATGGATAGAGAGGTTCCAATAATTTAAAGTAGTGGGTATGATTTTATAATTGTAGTGGTTGATACACTAGTAATTTTTCAATGTTTTATAGTAATGTAATATTACATTGTTGAAAATTTGGATCGTATGTGGATTATCTATCATTTTGATATTGTAAAGATATAAAATAACCAACCAATGGGGGTTATCAATTAGTTTTATTCATTTTAATCCTTATATATTTATATTAACCCCTAGTAAACATGTCTTGACCTTAATCATAGAAAATAATTATTATTATATATAATATTTAATATAATAAATAAATAAGTTTAACATATTAAATTAAAATAATTATGTTGAACCATATTAGTGAATCCATTTTATTAAATATAATTCATAGAATATTCAAAATTAAATTTAAAAATAAATATAAAAAACATGTCAGAAAAATGGGCATTCAGGTAATTAATTTTTCAAGCATAAGATGATATTACATTCTACATATGACTAGTAATACACATTATAATTATATATATATAAAGGTATATAAAGAAAAACATTATTTTAAATAATTCATTATTTATAATGATTTTGATTAATAAAAATGGTGAGACATTATGCATTATAAAATAAATTATTCGACGATAAATAACCAATTCAATACAAAATGATCTCATATATACTCATTTTAAATTAATAATAATTTAATGTTGATAATACTAATTATATTATATTATTAAAAAATAAATGTATGAATAATGTAATACTATATTTTATATTATTATGATCATTTATTTGTACAAGAAAGTATGAAATATTCAATCCAAGTTTAATTTGATCATTTATGTTTAAAATAGATATTCATCCTATGAAATTATAATTTATATCCTTGAACATTTTAAATTTTAATTGTATAATAGATTTATCAAAATGTATTTTTGAATTCATATAATTGAATATTGTATTTTTCTTTCTTCACCCATGAAAAAATTTAACACTCAAAATTTTCATAGATATTTCTTTCTTAACAAATATCATTGGTTATTTTTCAAAACATTATCTAGTTACAATGTTTCTTCATCTATATAAAAATTTTCCAAAATTACCTATACCTATCGAGTTCTATTTTTTTTTGAAAATTCTCAATAATTTCAACAAATAGGATGGACTATTTATACTATAATAGATCCTCATCCGAATATATATCATTATAGGTTTACACGTTTGTGAGGTATGCCATGTATATTGTAACACACGATATAAAAAATCATGAAAATTAGTGTTACATGGTATAATTTGTAAATTGTAACCCATAAATCCTATTATTTTTAGAATTTGAAAACAGTTTATGTACCTAGGGATCATTTTCCATTTCATACCAAACACTATAACACACATTCTTGGAGATACATTCAAAAAAACAGGAAATCCCACTAAATATTAGAAATGGTTACGTTATAATTTGGAAAGAAACTATTTTCTAATTTAATCATATTTAATATAATCCTAAATAATATTTTTCAATATTTAGTTCTCTTTAAATAATTTTTTTCTAAAAGTTTCATTTCACCATATTCATCACAAAAAGTAGAAGTATGACAAATCATGTAATATAATTCTTAATAAAACTTTAGTTTTATATATGAATGTTTCTATATTTATTAGAAAACATAAAAATACATAAATACAATACCCAAAAAACCATGAACCTCATGTGATCATGATCTCACCATTTATTATAATATTTTACATGACATTTCATATTATCTATTAATTTTAGTGTCATAAGTGGCGATCAATAGAATCCTGGTATCAGTATCCACTTGAAGACTTTTGTGTAATTTAGATGTAAATTAGTTATTATGATCACACATAATTGAATTCAGTGTTACATTATGTCTCAATAACTCATTAATAAAAAGTCCCTCAAGGTGATAAAGAGGTAGATCCACTCATTTAGAAATAAAATGTACATATTTTTTAGGATATCAACAATGACCTATATGTTATCATTATTTTTATGTGTCATTGGTAATAATTTTAATATGTTCATAGTAATTTCATCACATTTTCACATATGAATAGTTAAAGGCTTCACAATTCTCCTAGGATGTTGTCTCTTATCATTCACCCATTAAAAATCATTCATCTTGATATATAATTTACAATTTTCCACATCATATTATACAAAAAATGATCCTTAAAATATCTATTTATCTTGGTTCTACAATGGTGCATAGAGAAATTCAATCTATAAGCATCCAAAAATAATTTACATTTAATTATAGGTATAGATTGAACACATAAACATCTTACGAAGTTAACAACACAATCTTCATAAATACATTCTCCAAATTTCCAATTATTCAGTGATTTAGTTTTATTTTGAAAATTGAAACCATCATATTGATAACATTTTACCATTACACGTAATATAGTTTCATAACCATTTAAAAAGGGTGATTTATCCAATTCCTCGATAACTCTAAAATCCATATTTAATAGATCCTTAAACATAATATCCTTATAAATACTTATTTAGTTATAACTTTATGATATTTCTTTTTTAATACATTAGATTCATAATTTTACTTCAATGGGTGGTATTTTATTGATAAATAATAATGACTCATTAGATATATGCATCTAATGTGCCTCATATTGGTCTCTTTCTTTGAAATTATTTTTTTCAGGCTGTTATGGTTTGTGTATGTAACGCCCCGACCCCAGCTACCCAGAGCCGGTGCATTACTTCGTAACATTGGCATGATCACAAAAGATCAAGTCTCGAAAGACCGATTAGTTTAGTAGCCTTGGAATCACTAGATACATTCATAAACGTTACATTACATTATAAAGTGAAAAACTACAATAACATAGTCTCCATAGTCCACACTATTATCCTCTTCGAACAATCCCTGTAGGTCATTCATAAAATACTTCTTCAAATCCTGGAAAATATTAAAACATTGAAAGGGGTGAGCTCAGATTCTCAGTAAGGATAACAATATTGCAGAAGCTTTCATAATAAACATTAACATTTAAGGAAATGTATAACTAAAACAAAAGCCTTTTAAACATGAACTTCAACATAATATGGAAAAAGTAAAATGAGATAATTCCATTTACTTATTCACATGGATATTCTACTGGTCGAATAATCACATGCAATATCACTAACCACTTTCATAATGATGGAATGCATAATGCCAGACTATCATAACCACGTAGCCATGGCCTCGTGCCAAGACCACAAACAAGATTTTGTCAAGGCCTCGTGCGAAGACACTAGTTTGTCTCATGAGACCAGCCGATGCATCAAGGAGCTATAGCGGGCTCCACCCGTCACTTATTAAG
The DNA here is from genome assembly GCA_963277665.1 of Viscum album. NCBI lineage: Eukaryota > Viridiplantae > Streptophyta > Magnoliopsida > Santalales > Viscaceae > Viscum > Viscum album. The sequence goes on from OY728158.1 coordinate 781,650,068, forward strand.
TCCAATGCATTCCTCATATGAATAGGTTTAAACATATCATAAACCATAACATAATCGTATCACATAAAACATGCATAAAGGAAACATAACATTTCCACATTTCAATAACAAGATATAAATACAACACATTGATATAATAAAAATGCTTTTAAAACCATTTTCAATACCAAAATAAAAGAAAGTTAAAACTTAGTATTTATTTTTCATTAAAAAAATGATGGCTTGTAGAGGAAGCCGAATCTCAAATAAGGTTCACGGCGGCGGAGAAGTCGTTGTCGCCGCATAAGTACGGAAAGAAAAACATTCCCTTTTTTCGTTTAGTAAAACGCTTCGTAATAAAAAGATTCCTTTTGAATAAACGTAAAAGTCAAAGGGGTTTATACACCGTATAAAAGAAAGTTGTGTATAAAACCAAATATGCCTCAATGAAAGGAGATTGAGACGAAGTCCTTAAAAAGATCATTTTTTTAAATAAAGTAAATCTATAATGTGTATTAACTATAAGTACACATAAATAATGTAAAAATACAAGATAGGACATAATAATATCATGACATAATTTGAAAGTAGGAGATTAACCCAAAGAATAGAAATTGGGTTAAGAAATTCCCTTACCTCGTGTATGACTTGACTCAACCATTCTTTAACCTCCTGAATAATAAACTAGAGTTAATATATACCTTATTAAGAACCATTTTCAATTTCATTATCCTTATTATATCACTTATTATAATGATATGAACATTATGTAATTATTTAAGTTAATAACGGTCGTTTTGTCGATCTTTGGTACTTGAGTCAACAATAAACTTCTTATAATTACAATTTGTTTATGTGGTAGAATATCCACTATCTCCAGAATTATAATCATGATTTAGATGTCATATATATCTTATATATCCAGTATATAAATTCATTTATAATATTACGTAACATTTAGAGGTAAGAAATGAAATGCACCGTTCATGGAGATGGTAAGCCATACGTACGCATGAACGCTACTTTCATTTCTATTTCGTATTTAATGGAATGAAATAATAATGATATAAATTTATTACAGTATAATATAGTGTATAATACCATTTACTCCATCCTTTATACATCCCACATATGGCATTAACGATTCAAATCACTTTGAGGGGGCGGTAGTCCGCACTTCCTAAAATAAAATTATCGCGTTTTACCCATAATGGAAATCATAAAGTATGCCATAAATGAGAAATAAAGAAGAATAAGTAAAACATAAACATATTATATATCATATATAAAAATAGTGACAACTTAATGGCCACCATTGAAAGTGTTATATGAGTGTTGAACAATCATCGTTTCGTGAGGCAGAAATTCGCCATCCACAGAAATCGTATGTTCTTTAACCATTAGATGTAGGTGTGTGTAAGTGTAGCTCGAATACTTATTATAACAACATCCTAGTATATTGAGGATACTGGTGTTGGTACAAAAGAAATGAATAAAAAGATGTTAGGGGGTTGGAGAAGAAAAATGAAACAAAACAACATTAGAGAAGACATTACATCAAAATCGGGTAACTCTTTTTGATTTGAGCCAAAGGCTTCCTTGGGAAGAGTTATTCCCAATTTGAGGCTTCTAGGAGTAATATGGGGAAGTTTGGAGAGTATTTGGGCAGAGTTTGGCCGAGCCAAATGCCTTGAAAGTGTAAATAAGGTGGTAGAGGTGGGGGCCTTTTATAAGAGGAGAGGAGGGGCTCTTTTGGAAAGATTGAAATGTTAAATTATTACACAATGATTTTCGGATTCTAAAGGTCCCACACTTATATAATTCGTGGATAAGGTGATAAGGGTTCGAAATCTACCCATCCAATAGCCTTTGGACAAGTGTATTCCTTGGATTTTACATTATCTTCTCATTTTATTAAAATCGTTAAATAATGAGGTCATCACAGCATCATAATGATGTCATAAATAATTTAATTTATTTAATGTATAAAAATTATAAAACAAAAACTATGATGTAGGAAATCTTTTTATATTTCTAATGAATATTTATAGTCAAAATTTGGACTTCTGTAACCCCACTTAAAAACTGTTTTAGTAAAACAACTCATGTTTGTATCAATTTAATTTTAACATTAAATAAATATATATTAATGTCATTTTCCAAATAAAGTGGCTCCATGGGGTCCCCAAGTTGACTCATGGGTTGTCTTGGTCGTCCATGACTCATCCAATAGGAGTAGGACATGTTTCAATCTCATCTCATATTATGAAAACATTATTTTTACCTTAAACTACACTAATTACCTCTAATCGCGATTAAGAACTTAAAAGTTACTATTCACCAAAAAATTATTTTAATCTCATTGAACCACATTTTACATCTTAATGACAACCATGTATGTCGGATTTTTGAAAATCAATTCACAGAAGTGGTAATATTTCATTTTAAGCGAAAAATCAGTTATTTAACTACCACTTAGTGGTTTCACTATTCATCAAAAATTGAAGTTTTTCAGAATAAGGCCAAAATTTCACCCTAAGCTATAATTGATATTCTGAATTTAAAAATGATGTCTATTTTACAAAATTCCAAACATATAAGTTGCTTTAATTAATTTTTTAATTAATTCCCGCTGTTACAACAAATAGCATGTTTTTAAGAAACAATTTATATCAAAAGATTGGCAATTGTTTATGTCCAATTTCAATGTTAAATTAATTCTAATGACCACCATTGGATAAAATGGTAAAAATATATTCTAATTATATTTTAAAACCACTAAATAGTTTAATTTATCACAATAAATTAGTTTTATTAAAAAAGTTGTTTTAAGTATTTTTCACTATTCATAAAAAATAGAAGTTCTCAGAAAAATACCAAAAATTCAACATAGGCTAATTCCGACATTCCAAATCCAAAAATGAAGTCCATTTTGATAAATAAAATTTATAAAATATCAAAAAGTAGGTATTAATATTCACAACGACTGGTTTAATTTGTTGTGGTGTGTGTTAGAGCTCGAGGTTGCATACAACACACGCTATTGCATTATTCGAAGTGAAACGTACCGTGGAAGCTTGGGGTGTTACATTCTCCCCTCATTCAATAAATTGTGTCCTCGCAATTTGAAATTTTTCTTTGAAAATAAAAGGTTGAAAAGAGAAAATACCTTTGTGGAAAAACCACATCAGAAATAAGGTTAATAAATATATAACATTAAAAGAAAGCAAGATAAGTACAAAGGTCACCCGATATAGCCCATTCTAGGATTCTATAAAAATATGGATATGGAGGAGAAACAAACCATCAAGGTCTGATGGAGAGTTATAGAAAACATGATTAGGAGAAAGTTTAACTACAAGAAAATCACAAACTTGTGACTGGTTAATCGGTCATTGAATCCCCAGTTGGAAAAGTTAACCGACAACATTTTTGTTTTAAGTTACCTTTTATAATGTTGAGGAATTTATTTAGGAGATTTACTAAGAACGTAAGGGAATTTACATACTTGTTATGTATACTTTCATTCGTTAATAAAATTTTACCAAAAAACCCATCTCTCACTCTAAAAGGTAATAGAACTCAAAAATATTCTATTTATCCTAATTGTATAAGGTTCCAAATATTAACACATACCATTAGATTAGAAAAACTCTTTTGTAATAACCAGGGACTTCGCGTAGTCTAGTGGTAGGCGATTAATCCCAATCGCACTATGGTTGAGGGTTCGATTCCCACAGCTTTGTCCGACATGATGGGTTGTCACTCGGTCTGCGTGTTGTCCTTTTTATAAATATCCAAAAATAACCTTAACAGTAGTATCCAATGTAAAATATAATACATTCCAACCTTTATAGTTATCCAAAATACTTCTGTCCAACTCACAGTCCAGATTTTATGAGGAAGGTAAACATAATGAAGCTCTTTTTTTCTGCGTAACAACATGTGAACACATTCATCATGTATTCTTTTAAAACACTGCAACATACTGAATTACCATAAATCCTTATTGATTACATTCATGATCCCTTATTCCTTATAGTAAACTAGATATACTCCTTCTATCCAAAAATGTATACAAATCATTAATCAGTTTCAAGGATGTTAAGAATATCCAACATAATTTATCTGAATCAATCATGTCTTTTTCCAAAATCACTATCTCGGTATCAGAACCATATTATGGTTTATATTTCTCTCATCCATATATTTTCCAAAAATTTAACCTACTGTGGAGTCACTTTTCTTGGTCCCACACAATCTCAAGTCCTAGATGAAATAGTACTTCAGTACAATCCTTATATACTCCATAATTATTATAACCAGTACATCATTGATCCAACACTCAAATTACAAAATTCTTTAATAACAACATAAGAACACTAATCATTCCTCCTCATCTGTGGTAGTATCATAACTTGATTATTATCCAATAACATCATTTGGGGCATACTCTGATGATTTGAACATTGGTTTGCGTAGTGTCCCCACTCCTTGCAGATGAAGCATTGTACATTTGAAACCTTTTTCTTACCCTTGCAGTCACGCACTTGGTGTCCTTTTTCTCAACACTTATAACAAACCCCCATTCCCTTCAGGCAAATTCCAAGGTGTTTCTTCCCACAGTTATCACATATTGGAAAATTCTTCATTCCCCTCATTCCTTTATCCATCATTCTCTCTTCCATCCCTTTCATCTCTTGCTTCGCTTCAAAGCCATAGGACTCAGAGAATTCTTTACTTATCTTATTAACACATGATACTATTTATTCATATGTTGATAACACATGGGAGACTATTTCCCTTCGAAATGTTGGCTTAATACTGTGAAAGATACGATACATCTTACCCTTTGGATCATACGTATTGCTGGAGTTCACATTCCTTCTACTGGGCGCCATTTCTATACAATGGCCTAAACTATATTAGTTTATGAATTAAAATACATAATTCCATACTTATAAAATACTTAACATAAATTGAACTATTTATCGATATAATCCATAATCATAAAAAGGTTTTCTTTGAGGAAGTATATACTCATAACCCTTCATAGTGGTTTATAATGAAAATGAGAATTATCCAAATCATATCCCCCGGAGTGTCGTAACCAAGAGTGCAGCAAGGCCCGTTGTCGTGAACCAGTTCCCGTTCGAGTCTAGCTCAAATCGGTGTTTTCGGGTTTTACCCCTAGGTACATCTGTGCCAGAGCCGCCTCTACTTGCTCGTATCTAGACAGGGAAGTATTGCTCGTAAAACTCACAAAATCTCTATAATACCAAAATTATAGGAAGTTCTTCTATATTAATCCTTAAAGTCTATCTTTGGGCTATGTGCTCTAATCAGAGTTTATCTAAATCTAGCTTCCAAGGTTAGTACTAAACTACCTCTGATACCAACTGTAACACCCCGACCCCAGCTACCCAGAGCCGGTGCATTACTTCGTAACATTGGCATGATCACAAAAGATCAAGTCTCGAAAGACTGATTAGTTTAGTAGCCTTGGAATCACTAGATACATTCATAAACGTTACATTACATCATAAAGTGAAAAACTACAATAACATAGTCTCCATAGTCCACACTTCTATCCTCTTCGGAAAATCCCTGCATGTCATTCATAAAATACTTCTTCACATCCTGGAAAATATTAAAACATTGAAAGGGGTGAGCTTAGATGCTCAGTAAGGATAACAATATTGCGGAAGCATTCATAATAAACATTAACATTTAAGGCACTATATAACTAAAACAAAAGCCTTTTAAACATGAACTTCAACATAATATGGCAAAAGTAAAATGAGATAATGCCATTTACTTATTCACATGGATATTCTACTGGTCGAATAATCACATGCAATATCACTAACCACTTTCATAATGATGGAATGCATAATGCCAGACTATCATAACCACGTAGCCAAGGCCTCGTGCCAAGACCACAAACAAGATTTTGTCAAGGCCTCGTGCCAAGACACTAGTTTGTCTCATGAGACCTGCCGATGCATCGAGGAGCTAGAGCGGGCTCCACCCGTCACTTATTAAGTCCAATGCATTCCTCATATGAATAGGTTTAAACATATCATAAACCATAACATAATTGTATCACATAAAACATGAATAAAGGAAACATAACATTTCCACATTTCAATCACAAGATATAAATAAAACACATTGATATAATAAAAATTCTTTCAAAACCATTTTCAATACCAAAATAAAAGAAAGTTAAAACTTAGTATTTATTTTTCATTAAAAAAATGATGGCTTGTAGAGGAAGCCGAATCTCAAATAAGGGTCACGGCGGCGGAGAAGTCGGTGTCACCGCATAAGTACGGAAAGAAAAACATTCCCTTTTGTCTTTTAGTAAAACGCTTCGTATAAAAAAGATTCCTTTTGAATAAACGTAAAAGTCAAAGGGGTTTATACAACGTATAAAAGAAAGTTGTGTATAAAACCAAATATGCCTCAATGAAAGGAGATTGAGACGAAGTCCTTAAAAAGATCATTTTTTTAAATAAAGTACATCTATAATTTGTATTAACTATAAGTACAGATAAATAATGTAATAATACAAGGTAGGACATAATAATATCATGACATAATTTGAAAGTAGGAGATTAACCCAAAGAATAGAAATTGGGTTAAGAAATTTCCTTACCTCGTGTCTGACTTGACTCAACCGTTCTTTAAACTCCTGAATAATAAACTAGAGTTAATATATACCTTATTAAGAACCATTTTCAATTTCATTATCCTTATTATATCACTTATTATAATGATATGAACATTATGTAATTATTTAAGTTAATAACGGTCGTTTTGTCGATCTTTGGTACTTGAGTCAACAATAGACTTCTTCTAGTTACAAGTTGTTTATGTGGTAGAATATCCATTATCTCCAGAATTATATTCATGATTTAAATGTCATATATATCTTATATATCCAGTATATACATTCATTTATAATATTACGTAACATTTAGAGGTACGAAATGAAATGCACTGTTCATGTAGATGGTAAGCCGTACGTACGCATGAACGCTACATTCATTTCTATTTCTTTTTTAATGGAATGAAATCATAATGATATAAATTTATTACAGTATAATATAGTGTATAATACCATTTACTCCATCCTTTATACATCCCACAAATGGCATTAACGATTCAAATCACTTTGAGGGGACGGTAGTCCGCACTTCCTAAAATGAAATTATCGCGTTTACCCATAATGGAAATCATACAGTATGCCATAAATGAGAAATAAAGAAGCATAAGTAAAACATAAATATATTATATATCATATATAAAAATAGTGACATCTTAATGGCCACCTTTGAAGGTGTTATATTAGTGTTTAACAATCATCGTTTCGTGAGGCAGAAATTCGCCATCCACAGAAACCGTATGTTCTTTAACCATTAGATGTAGGTGTGTGTAAGTGTAGCTCGAATCCTTCTTATAAAAACATCCTAGTATATTGAGGATACTGTTTTTCTTACAAAAGAAATGAATAAAAAGAGTTTAGGGGGTTGGAGAAGAAAAATGAAACAAAACAACATTAGAGAAGACATTACCTCAAAATCGGGTAACTCTTTTTGATTTGAGCCAAAGGCATCCTTGGGAAGAGTTCTGCCCAATGTGAGGCATCTAGGAGTAAGAGGGGGAAGTTTCGAGAGTATTTGGGCAGAGGTTGGCCGAGCCAAATTTCTTGAAAGTGTAAATAAGGTGGTAGAGGTGGGGGCCTTTTATAAGAGGAGAGGAGGGGCTTTTTTGGAAAGATTGAAATGTTACATTATTACACAATGCTTTTCGAATTCTAAAGGTCCCAAACATATATAATTCGTGGCTATGGAGATAAGGGTTCGAAATCTACCCATACAATAGTCTTTGGACAAGTGTAATCCTCGGATTTTACATTATCTTTTCATTTTATTCAAATCATTAAATAATGAGGTCATCACTGCATCATAATGATGTCATAAATAATTTAATTTATTTAATGTCTAAAAATTATTTAAAAAACTATGATGTAGGAAATCTTTTTATCTTTCTAATGATTATTTATAGTCAAAATTTGGACTTGTGTAACCCCACTTAAAAACTGTTTTAGTAAAACAACTCATGTTTGTATCAATTTAATTTTAACATTAAATAAATATATATTAATGTCATTTTCCAACTAAAGTGGCTCCATGGGGTCCCCAAGTTGACTCATGGGTTGTCTTGGTCGGCCATGACTCATCCAATAGGATTATGACAAGTGTCAAGCTCATCTCATTTTATGAAAACATTATTTTTACCTTAAACTACACTAATTACCTCTAACCGCGATTAAGAACTTAAAAGTTACTATTCACCAAAAAAATTATTTTAATCTCATTGAACCACATTTTACTTCTTAATGACAACCATGTATGTCATATTTTTGAAAATCAATTCACAGAAGTGGTAATATTTCATTTTAAGCGAAAAAACAGTTATTTAACTACCACTTAGTGGTTTCACTATTCATCAAAAGTTGAAGTTTTTCAGAATAAGGCCAAAATTTCACCCTAAGCTATAATTGATATTCCGAATTCAAAAAAGATGTCTATTTTAAAAAATTCCGAACATATAAGTTGCATTAATTAATTTTATAATTAATTCCCGCTGTTACAACAAATAGCGTGTTTTTAAGAAACAATTTATATCAAAAGATTGGCAATTGTTTATGTCCAATTTCAATGTTAAATTAATTCTAATGACCGCCATTGGATAAAATGGTAAAAATATATTCTAATTATACTTTAAAACCACTAAATAGTTAAATTTATAACAATAAATTATTTTGATTAAAAAAGATGTGTTAAGTATTTTTCACTATTCATAAAAAATAGAAGTTCTCAGAAAAATACCAAAAATTCAACATAGGCTAATTCCGACATTCAGAATCCAAAAATGAAGTCCATTATGATAAATAAAATTTATAAAATATCAAAAAGTATGTATTACTATTCACAATGGCTAGTTTAATTCGTTGTGGTGTGTGTTAGAGCTCGAGGTTGCGTACAACACACGCTATTGCATTATTCGAAGTGAAACGTACCGTGGAAGCTTGGGGTGTTACAGTGTATATCTAACATGTTTCACCATTTTGATAACATCTATATATCGTGAAGGTAAAAATTACAAATACCAACTCAGTATCATGGGATGAGGAGTTATATTCACGATTCATTAATTTCCTTGATGAATACATGTTAACATTATCATTTTAAAAAATTAAACAACCAAGTATCTACTATGATACATCACTATATATCATGAATCAATCTTTTCTTAATTATAGAGTCAAATTATAAAATTGACCAATCTGTATATTTATTCCTCAAATCAGTTTTCAAAATGCTTTTTCTATAAGAACACAATCTATATTTTTGTATTCTTTGATAATTGGTTATCCAATAAAGAAATTTTGGAACAAATCACTAGTAGTCACCTTCAAAACCATTGAATCTACAAAAATAAGTTATGTTAGTTAGATTATTCCATTATTTGACCTCCTTTTTCATCATAGGATCAACTGATATACTATCCATTAATACCTTATTGATAATGAAACAAAAATTATAATGATATAATTCAGACATTTAATATCTCACAAAAAAAACAACAATCCCAAAAATTATCAAGGATGATACACAAGTTATTATAATAGTCATTATAGATTTTAGATTACACCAATCTATCATAATTGAATATTAAAAAACTCATAATGTTTCTAAACGAATCTATTAAATAGATCCATACAAATATATACTTCATTATTCAATCTAAATAGAATTATGGTCAACTAATAATGTCCACACATCATTCAAAGCATTGTTTTTTTGAATATTTTCCTTCCTTATATGAAATTTATGATACGCAAAATAATGGAAAAACATTAATTACTATTACCATCTATGATGTTGATTGAATAATTCATAAATTTGATTTATATGATACATGTTATTTATCATAATATAATATATTTTCTAAAATTAACACCAATCAACCTTAATTTATCATTATTTTTAACAAAAAGATCAAGGGAATCCAATGGTGAAACACTAGGTAGTATCAATCCCCTTAAACACAAATCCACTATATTTTTTCTTTAAATAAACTTATTGCATGGTGTTAATTCCAAATAGATTCATTTACATATGACTAAAGTAGTGGATATGATCAATAGAAAACTAAAACCCAGGATATGATGTATGTGAAATTAATTCTTTAGGATATACATCAATGTATTCATGTACTAGATATACATCTTCAATTTAGAAATTACACTTTCCTTATACATTTTTTTTTATCTTTTTACCATGAATCTCATTCATAAGAGATATAGGGTTTGGATATAGACATGAATCATTTGATGAGGTATCCAATATAAATATAATGAATTCAATATATTCATCAAAAATAAAAGTTTCCTTTTCATTGATATATTTTTTTGCTTCAAATTTTTAAATAGAGTTCATATAAAAAATAATTTCAATGTCAACCTTAGGTGTCACAATAAATTCAATAAAAATATTCTTTTTATTTTTAATAATCGTTACATACTAGTATATTCATATTATTGAAAGATTTTCACTAGGAATTTTGAATAGAAACCATTTCTCTTTATGTTATAGGGAAATATATAATTTTATAAAAAATTATTAATGATATAATAAAGTGTGAGGATCCAGAATTATATTATGAACTTTATAAATTTGACTCTATGGTTATTTTACTACAAAACTAGTCATTGGTAATTTCGTACTCAGTTGTAGTTATCACATAATCTTGGACTTCTCTACTTGGCCACATATATAGTAGATTCCATTGATATTGTGGACACTGGTTCGAATAATTTCTCAATTATTGATATTCAAGGTGATAGATATTAGAGTTGCCTTTCTTTCTCCTAGAAGGATTATATGGATGACCCTCATCTCACACAGATATAAAAATCTTACATTCCATTCATTGTTTTTATAGAATGTTTATTTACATATTTTTCACAAGATGGAAATTTCTTAATTATTTCTTCTTCATAAATGTGTTCACTTTTACATGGTATTCAGTCTATTTCATCTTCTACTAATACCCCTTGAATATATATGGTCTAGAAAACTCATTCACTATCTTGATGTCACGTATCAACATGAGTTTATATGATTATTTTTAAAATTGTTATTTTTCATTGATGTTTTTCATTTTACTATGTTATACATTCCATACACTTGATACCAATATGGAAAATGATACATGAAACACGGAGTTGGAATACGTTATACACAACACCGAGTTTCTACAAAATATCATTTTATTGTTATAATTATTTAAATGGCATATTCATAACCTATAATTCAAATTAATTAATATGGATAAAAATACCTATATTTCAAATATTTTTTTAACATGGCTCTATATAAAAAATATATATTGATTATGTAATTTTTTTGGTAAAATCCTTTATTGTTTAAAAATTCTATTTTCCAAAATGAACTTTTTTCTTGTCATTCTAGGACAAATTAAGAAATTAATTTTTGAAAATTTATAAAATATCAATTCATAACATTTTTTTCCAATTTATAATTTCAAAATTATATTTGGATTTTTTTTATTGTCTAAGAGACTTCATTTTTTCAGGGAATAGTGAAAATATAATATTTTAATTCAAAAAATCTTTTTCATCAAATTTGTTTATATATTTAAATAATATTTTCAATTATTTATAACTCTAATAATATTTAATATAATTCATTTAATCAAATTGAGGTAATTGGAATCATTTTCATATTGAAATTCTATATAAGATCATATCAGTCATTTAACCATTTTACATTTAAAACATGCAGTGTCGTCCCATCATCAGAATTAATATTAAAATAATTTATGCTAATTTTTTTATTGGGATTTGGAAAATTGGATTCCATATTTGGAATCAGAATATTTTAAAATGAATAATAATAAAAACATAGTTTTTGAACAGAAATATTAGTGAATGAATATAAAATTAATTACAACGATAAAGGTAAAATTAATCATAACAAGGGTCATTACATTAAAAATAAAGGAAAATGATATATATACATGTCTAAAATCCATTTGGTAGACATATTTTTATACTATACTCTTATGTATCTAATTTGGTCCAATATTGGATCCACATGACTTGGAAAAAATTTGGGTGTAATTCTCTTTTCCATAATATACAAGCATGTCACTCCACATCCACTACAGAAAGGCACTCATCAATCCCACTTCATCACAACTATAAACAATTCTAATCAGCCAAAATATTCTAAAATATCCCCCCCCCCCAAAATCCCTCAGACCTCGCATTTTATCCTCCCTTTTAGAAAAATTCAATCTTAATAAGGCCTTTGGTGCAAACCAAAAAGATTTACCCAAATCATAGGTAACATCCTTCATCAAAGATCATTCTTTTATATTCTTTGTCCACCACTAAAATTAATCTGATTAAAGGAAAAAGTAGTACACTAATTATTATAAAAATATTTATACGTTTTTATTTTATGTTTTCTAGCTTTATTTACACACAATTCAATCTAATTAGTTAGGAACTAAACATTCTTGTGTACGGTGAACTACCGCCTCACAAAACAATGTTGATCGTTTTACCTTTAAAACATATTTTTGTTGGGAATTATGATTTACAATACATATTAAAAGGTTATATATTGTATTTATAATGTATTTATACCTATTTTTTATTATTTAAATTCAACCTTCATGATTTCCATCTTGTCTTAATATGATAAAATTGTTTATGGACGTGGGGACTACCATTAACTTGAGGTAATGTGATTCATTAAATCTCTGCATGGGATGTACAAAGGATGTGTTCTATGAAAATAAATTTCATATATAATATAATAATTTAAAAATGGTCAATATATACATATATATACATATATATATATATGTGTGTGTGTGTAATTAACTTTCTCCCATTTAATATGATAATAAAACAGAGACATCGTTCATGAGATTGTTTGACCTACCACCTCTACAAACAATGTATTCAATTTAATACATTTATCTTATATTGATTATTATAATAAAAAGGTTTTAAATACATATTTTATTTATATCTTGGTTTACATGATCAAAATTATTATTTAAGAATAAGTTTTAAAGATATATCAAATTAAGACACATGTGAAATAACAATACAAGATTTACCTGAAATGTAACCTACCATGGAATGATAAATAAGTGGGTAATATAAAGTCTCAACAATTATATATGTTTTTATATATAATAATATTTTTCTTATAAGATTTACAATAAAAATTAATTTATTATACATGAATATTGTATGAGTACAATGAGATTCGAGACATATGTTACGATAATTTCATCTCAATTTCTATATCCATGAGATACATTCCATGTTCCCAACCTTATTATTTCATGTGGTGTATATTTTTCCCAATAATGTATTGTATTATTAATATTATTATATTTAATTTTACTTATATATACATTTTGTGATCATTCATTCATGGGTTTTATCTTTAAAAAATTACTAAATCTGTATGATTGTATTGTCTTAATTTTCCTTCATAGAGACACATGTTTTATTATGAAAATAAATTCATTTTAGAGGTTTATATACTACAAATTGAAATTTTATATTATGAATATATTTCTTTTCATGATATATTAAGCTTCATGATATTCCATTTTCACATACTGAGTGTATGATCGCATGTTACCATGTAGTAAATGATTATTGAAATAATCTCACTGTTTATCATGATTGATTATGATTATTCATCCATAAATGAAATATTATAATCCTTATCCTAATATCACTCAATGTTTTTCTTATCCTTAATTTATTTATGATATCTCCGTGTACTAGTACCATTTTTACAATCTTTGGTACATAAGATAATTAAGAACTATTTTTAAGAAAAATTAATTTATATTTATCTCTAAGGTCAGATACAAGTTTAATTTAAGAACATATATTTTTCAAAAAAATTAGAACATATTTTTAAATGATATTTGAATATAATATTCACGTAAATGTTTTATAAAAAATATTTTTTTTTAAGATTCCTTAATTAGTTTTCAAAATGATATTCAATGAAAAATATTCATGAAAATATTAAATTTTTTTAAAATGGTTTTTCAATGTAGGAAATATTTTTTTCTAATGTAAAATGTCTAAAAGATATATAAAAAATATTTCCAATATAAATTGGCATCTTTTGGTGTTACTCGTGACATTCCTTGGAAATTATACAATGTTTCCATTAACATTATATCATTTAATACTTTATCTTTTTAAGGAATGATGTTTATGAAATCCATTTATCATTCTTATGTTATATATTTTGGAAACATGTTACAATACTAGGGTTATTATGCTTATGAAATGGACTTATTTTCATGGTATATTATTTGGTAAAATGATTGTGAAACCTTTATTTTTACATATGTTATGATAAGATTACATATTTAGTCTAATAATTTCTTTTCATGGTATTCGATATTATTATGTATGATCTTGTGGAACACATATCTATGATTTCATTATGTGATGGGTGATACTTATATCTCTCTCCAATGCATTAGGAAAAGATTTATATCACATTATATAGACTATGATTGTACTATTATTGAACCATGACTACTAACATTGACATGGGAGTGATACATGACTACCAATATGGTGAGGGTAGTTAACTAAGACTTCCAATATTTCCATGGGTGTGGACTGAGACTACAAAAATGGTTTTTTGAGTAATCTTATACTACTTATATGAATTTGTTAGAGACTCCTTGAATAATATTGAAACCATTTTATTTTCATATAATTATGTGCCATTTTCCTATGTAATGATTTCATGCATTATGTTCATTATAACAATATGATTCATGTATCATGAAATGGGAATATATATTCCATTATCACAGTTTTGGGCGTTGATTTGTAGGGTATTAAATTATATATTTTTTATCCTATACTCATACCCTTATTCAAATGATTACGTTCATATATATCGATTTTTTACCCATACTGAGCATCTGTTTTTACCCATTTTTATATTTTCTTTCCAATTTTTTTATGAATATATGTATAATTATTGTTGTTTCTATAATGGTTTCTAGTTAGTTATAAACTAGTGGGAGTTAATGTAGTTAACTTTTGTACCATTTTTCGGATTTCATGTTTCCAAAGGAACTAAAATAATACGGTCTTTTGACGTATGTTTCTGTATTTTATTATGTATTAAAAAAAGAAATGTAATGATAATATATAAAAGTAAATGGTGAAAATAATTTGTATCTAATTAAATTTTTTGTAAAACATTGGAAACTAGGATAAGAAACCTTAGTGAGAACGTAGAGTATATGTCTAATGATACTTCTAAGGGTAGAAAATGTATTGAATAATGTACAAGAATTTTGTAAAAGAATATAATGTTTGTTACTTATAAATACAATAATATATTCATACTTCAATTATCTATATCTATTATACAGATATTACGTAGTGTAATAAATTAGAAAAGGTGGTTCTGGCCTTAATCGATGTAACCGTGTACTCAAAACTAGGACTTACTACCCAACTGGTTTTACACTCCCCAGGATATTTTTCCATAATTCACACACTCTTCATAAAACATAAATAATGATTTAATTATAAGTTGGATATAAATAAACTAATATTAACCTAACATGTCCAATATTAAATGGGGAGTTATAATTTATACATCATATAAGAGGGTTTCCTTAATATGTGGTACCACAATATGATAATTATTTCTTACTGTATGATTTTTTTGTTTTAGTAAATCGTCAGAACCAAAAGGAACAAAATTAATGGTGATTGTGAAGGGAAATGAAATAATTTCCATCAAACAAAACTAAATGTTATGTGATCTAAAATAAATAAAAACTCCATTTCAATTTGCCCACATCATTCTCAAACATTGAATGGTATAGGTCGTTGAAATGATCAAAGAAGAATCAACATTCTGTTGAGTCCTTTATGAGGCATTTCCTTTATTCTATAAATAGATCTTCTAATAAACTTTTTCATGAATAATGGATTGCTAAGACTAAAAACATATTTTCTATAGTCTAATGTAAGGACTATGAAAATTTGATTCTAGCTATTTATAATTTATATGTTTCAGTTGTCCAATAGAGAACAATAATCATGAATATGATAAAGAAAATTAAATTGAATCCTTGGATTGGGAATAGTTCATGAACATGTTTTTCAGTCTTTACATTCAATATATTTTACGAAGAAATATTGAGAAAATGTTATGTATGTTGATGAATAGAAATGATTAATCGGTTGGTACCTATAAGGATAATTTCACAAGGCTTGTGAGTTATACTTCCAAAATTATCATCCAACCCGAAAATAATGATGATAGGATCATTAGTGGTTGGATGAAATATCTCTTTAGAGTGTTGTAATAATTGAAATTAGTTGGTATGAAGATATTGTGAATTTTAAAATAATGGTTTAAATTGAGGGTGGAGTCATGTATCAATCACATGGTTTTGATAAGAAAAAGAATATAGAGTTCAAAGGAAAATAAAATAACCATGAATAAAAAAAGATGAGGATTCCATTATTATCTATGTTTGGGAGTATTCATGAATTAAATTTACATAAGGAGTATAATAAATGATTTTTGTGTGGAAGGAATGGCCATCAATAATTTTTCTAAGTAGTCGGAAAAAGTAAGCTAATGGTGTGAATTAAAAAAACAATATAGATAATGATTATCGCATGCTTAGTGTGACAAGTGTAAATAGAATGTGAATAATGATAACTAGTGACTTAACTGAATGTCAAGTGATGATTATTGATGTTATCGACCTCATAATCCAACGGACAATTGGAAATTTCATGAATTCTCTATTTCTGACCAGGTGTGTGACAATGACATGGTAAAAGGTATACATACCATCTACTCTAGAACTACTATTGTCTTATATTATTATAAATTTAAGCACTCTTTCATATCTAAATAATTTTATAAAATAATTTTTATTTCACCAAAATGATTAGATATGGAATTAGTAGTACAAACCCCTATGGTATAATGAAAGCCTCTCTAGTCTATGATTGCCCTCTGGTTGATGTTTTTGGGAATGTTTATCCTACAAATATTTTATTTCTTCATTGATTGAATTTTATGACATGATAGAGTAGAATTGTAATATTGGTATAAATACCACATCAATTGTCTAGGATGTGAAGTAAAATTTGATATTTCAAACAAAACAATGATTATATATCAATTTGATGAAAATTATGAACTTTCTATGGGGATTTCATCTGTTGAATCAGTCATAATTCTAATTTAGAATGGGTTTTATTTAAAATTTTTCAAGAGTAAATTAACACAAATCATATTAGAATTTTAATAAGTGGATGAATTACTAAAATAGTTTCCTAAACATGTGACAAATTTGATGTTGGGTTCTAAATCGAACTCACACCCGGTTCCATGACAATTTTAGTGACTCCCTTTAGAATAGCCCCAATTGAGTTGCTATAATTAAGTAAGAAACTACAAGAAAAATTGATATTGGATTCATTTGGCCAGGTTTGTCATCTTGGTGTTAACCTTTTTTTTGAAAAATATTTATGGACCAATGAGACTCTAAATTTATTAAAAAGTTTTAAACAAGGACAAATATCATATTCCCTGTATTGATGACTTGTTGGATCAACTACTCAGAAATCAATAATTTTCCAAGATTTAATTTTGTTCTTTATTACATAAATCAAGGTCTATTATGAATTATGTACCAAATATGACATTACACACAAGGTATATACATTTTTAATATATATTAATTCCTTTTGGTCATACTAAATAACCCTTTATCTTCATAAATTTAACAAACAAATACATTATTGATTTCCTATATCAGTTTGTGATAGTCTTTATAGGGGATATTATTATCAAGTCAAAGAGAATGGAAGATCATGAAGTAAACCAAATAATTGCACTAAATACCCTATGAAAATAGGAACTGTATGAAAATTTTACAATGTGTGAATTTTGGACGAATTGTTTTTTCATTTTTTGGGATGTGTAAACTAAATAGAGGGTATTGTAGTGGATCTATCAAAGACGGAGTCTATTGGATGAGGCATAGACCAACAATAGTGGCTGATATCTATATTTTTCTATGTTTATATAAATATTATTATTTTTTTGGGGATACTTTTTCATTTATATATAATCCTCTCACCAAGTTACTCAAATGAATGAAATATTACTATGGATTGATGAATGTGAGGAAAACATCAAGGAACTCAAGAGACAGTTTGTCTGGAAACCTATATCTACTTTTCTATATATTAGAGAAGGGTTTCTAATATTTTTTTATGCATCCAATAAGGGATTGGGATGTTTTATTAATCAGAAAAACATATTTATCACTTATACCTCATGTAAGATGAATATTAAAGAGAAATATTACGCAAGTCATGATTTGGAGTTGACTGTGGTAATTTTGTCATTTTAGATTCAGAGGAATAATCATTATTAGAAAAATGGATTCATATATACTAAGCATAAAATTATGAAATATATATATTCGCACATTAGGAGTTGAACATGTAACATATAAGATTGTTATATTTGATAAAAGATTATAAATGCTCAATAAATTAACACTCAGGGAAAGATACCAAGGTGGCCATTGATTTGAATCGAGATGGTAATGATAGATTATCCATGTTGAGAATCCCAAAAAATTCTATATTTATTAATTTGAAAAGGATGGATCTTGAAATCCTAATGGAAGAAGAAAAATTATATATTTATAAAGTTAATTTTCAACCCTCTTTCCATTTATTGATTAATGATCCAAAGAAGGAATATGCAGAGCGGGAAAAGAAGGTTATAAAATTTTGAGATCTTATACTTGATTGGGAGGGAATTATAATGTCATATAACCATTTATTTATCTCATCTATACCAAATTTGAAGGATCCATTGGAGTAATCACATGGTTCTTCACTCTCAATTTATCGTATATGTTATAAAATGTATAGATATTTGAAACAATACTTTTGGTTGGATGGAATGAGGAGATAAATCATAGAATTTTTATTTTAGTTCTTGTAATGCCAACAAGTGAAGGATGAATGTAAAATTCTAAAGGGATGATACATCGATTACCGATAGAAAAATGTAAATGGGAGAAAAACACAAGGAATTTTTTCATTGTGTCCCGAAAACCTATAAAGGGTATAATGTCATATTGGTGGTATTTTAACTCATAACTATGTCATAAAACATCCTTTATATTATAGATGACTTTAATCGGGATGATCATCTTAGAATATATGTTAAGAAATTGGTAAGTCATCCTAGAGTACCGTGGTCTATTTTATCTGATGGGGATATGATGTTTAACTAAAAATAATTGCAATGTAATTAGTGATAAATTTATATAGAATTGAGTTTCATCACTTTTTATAATCCTTAAAATGTTTTTCGGACTTAATGAACTATTCAAATCCTTGAGTATATGTTGAGATCTTATTAATTTTATGTCAAAGGTGGTTGGGATCACCAACTTCCTCTAATGAGTATTCTTACAACAATAGATTTCAAACAAGAATTCATATGACTCCTTATGAATTGCTATGTGGGTTGAAATATAAATAACCAACATGCATGGATGACATTGGCAAATCAAAGCTATTGGGACCTCAGATAAGTGAATAATTGCTCCAGAATATTATAACCATTCAACAGTATTTCAAGGAAGTCAAAAGAAGGCATAAATGTTATGTTTTTAACCATTGATGGGATATAATATTTGAGGATTCCATGAAGGAATTTCTTTGAATCTCTACCTATAAGAAGGTTATGAGGTTTGGAGAGAAAGGGAATATAAGCCATGGTTATATTGGTCCCTTTAAATTTTTTTCTATTTTTGGATGGTATCATATCACATGGAACATACTATTAATGTATCTCATGTTCATCAGGAGGTCCATGTATCTCTATTGAGGAATTAAATGCTTAAACCTTCATATGGAATGAACATGGAGTTTATACCATTGGAAGAGGATTGTTCTTATGAGGATCCACTTGTTAAAATTTTGGATCATATAGAGATATTTATACAAACAAGAACACTCACCTAGTTATTGTTTTGAGGAGAAATAACTAATCATAGAATGATACATGGGAAATTTAGGATATGATAAAGCAGATGTATTGTTATTTTTTACAAGAATGATTAATTTTGAGAGATAAATTTCTTTTATGTGAGGAAGAATGAAAAAAATTGGGTTTTATGATTTTTTATTAAATAAATTAGTTTGAAATGATGTATGTTATTTTACTTAGTCAAAAATTCATTACTTATGACATCAACATGGTTTTCACATCTCGAAACACGGACTTTACATAAGTTACATGCATGAATGGGTTTCTACGAAACCTTAATTCATCATTGTAATTATTTAAATGAGATAACTAAAACATGGAAATCAAAAATATAAATATGAATAGTAATTATTATTAATTGTTTAGTGGTTATATATAAATAAAACATCTTTTTAATGAAAATAATATATTTTTTTAATGTTCTTATATTTTTTAAAGTATTATTTTCTCAAAATAAGTCATTTTAATGTATTTTTTTGAAAATAAAAATAAGTATAGACCCATATAAATTTTATTTCATTAAAATAAACGTCATTTTTTAAATTTGAATGAAAAAATTATCTTCGGATGATTTTTTTTAACTTTTCTAAGAAACATCTTTTTTTGAATGAATAATGAAAAATACTGATTTTTTATTCCACATAGATTTTTTATCTAGTTTATTTATATAGTTACAATATATTTCAATTTATTTTGAAGTTATAATTAGACAAAATATAAATAATTTAATCAAATATATGTTATTTTTACCAATTTTTCATTGAAATTAGTATTAAAAAATTAAAAAATATTTTATCATTTTTCCATTAAAAACGTATAGTGTTGTCCCATCCAAAGGATTAATTTTTAATTAATTTTTGAATATTATATGATTGGAATTTCGAAAAATAGATTCCAAATTTGTAATCATAATAATTTATAATTTGAAAAAATATAAACAATTTATTTAAAATAAATATATAGGTGAATATATGTAAAATTAATTAGAGCGATTAAGGTAAAAGTTTTCTTTACAAGGTAATAATCCTCAAAATTAAGGACCAAATTACCTGTGATCATGTCCAATATCAATTTTATAGGAATCTGTTTACCCTATTCTCTATTTGAGAGTATTTATATTATCATTATAGCCACATGAAATTATAAAAACATGGGTGGAATTATCTTTTAAAAGTTTTCAAGAACGCCACTCCTCCACTATAAAAAGGTACTCATTCCTCCGACTTAGTCACATATATGACGACATTTTTATAATCCAAAATATGCTCAAATATCCTACCAAAATCCACCCTTTCTCTTTTAATCCAATAATTATGATAAAATGTATTCAAGTAATCCCATTAGTGCAATTAAAGTAGTTACCCATAGAAGAGGTAACATCATTTCTTAAGATACATTGATTAATTTAATTTCACCACTAAATAATTTCCTATTATTACATTAAAACATTATAACATTATTATCATAAATATATTGATATGTTATATATTTTTAATCCTGAACATACACAAATGTTTATATAATTGGTAACAAACATAATATTCTAGTCTATGATAGATTAACACATCATGAAATGATTTTGCTCATTTTACCATTACCACCAATTACGGGTGGGAATTATAAACGAAAATATTTTTTATATGATATATGTGATATTTTTTATACATTTAAATGTAATTATTTATTAGATAAATTAAACCTTCATGATATCTATCTTTTGTTAATATGATAACATCATTTCTGAACATGTGGACTACTGCCTCCTCAAAACGATGTGATTCATTCAAAAACTACATGGAATGTATTAAGAATGGTTATATTGAAATTATAAGATATATATGATATAATAATTCTATTAGAATTATTATATATATTAAAATTTAATCATATATTTCATTTACATTCTTACTTTTGATATGACAGAAAACGGAAACAACGTTCATTCATTTGTATTACCAACCATCTCCATAAATTGTGTATTAAATTTCATATTTATATATTAAATATATTATTTTATCAAAAAATAAAATAATTTTTTTATTTTTATATCATAGTTTAAATTTTATAAATAAATATATATTTATATGGACCAATGATATAACAAATCAAGACACATACAAAAAAAATGCATATATTATCTGATCTGTAACATTATCATTGAATAGTTTATAAGAGGGTATTATAAACAAATAATAAAATCATATTTGGTATTAAATATATGAATATTGTTTTGTATAATATTTATAATAAACAAGGATTTTTTATACAAGATTGTTGTGTTAGTACAAAGAGAGTTAAGACATAAGGTATGTGAATTTCTTCTCAGTTTTATATCTGTGTTTTACATGCCATATTCAGGACTTCCTTTATTTTGAGTAGATATATAATTCGTTGGAACGTTTTATTTGATTTTTAATATTAAATTTACTTGTATTTTCATATCCATTCAATGATCTTTATTTCATGGGGATTATGTATTAAAAGTTACCAAATCAAAAAGATAGATTTGTCTCAATTTTCATCATTTGAGACACATGTTTTGTCAAACACCAATATTATTTTTTGAAGTTTATATACATCTATTTTACATGTTATTTCATGAGCCTCCTCATTTTAATTATATTATAAGATTCATT
The DNA here is from genome assembly GCA_963277665.1 of Viscum album. NCBI lineage: Eukaryota > Viridiplantae > Streptophyta > Magnoliopsida > Santalales > Viscaceae > Viscum > Viscum album. The sequence continues at coordinate 781,672,914 of OY728158.1, forward strand.
TAATTAATTTTTTTTACAAGGAGAGTTTTATCCCAAGTTACCATGTGATAAGAGTTTGTTGAAATAATCTCATCGATTATTGATATTTTTTGTAATTATGCTTCCATTGATAAAATATTTTGATCTATATATGAAGAACACTAATTAGTTTTATTCCCCATTTTTTATTCAAGATATCACCATGTGCTAGTGCAAGTTGAAACACTTTGGTACATAATATAATTAAGAAAATATTTTCTAGAACGATCATACCATATTTATCTCTTCTATATGAAATTTGTTTGATTTCATAAACCATGCTTTCGAAAATGATTTAAATTTTTTTAAATGATTTATGATGCTAATTTTAGTGGAAAAATATTTTTATTATTCTTTATGGTGTTAAAATCATCCTTTAGATGTTTATAAAAAATAATTTCCATGACAATTATTTTCAAAAATGTGTAATGTTTTACAAATAATTTTTCAATTTAGAATTTTTATTTCCCATAATAATTTTATTTATAAGATCTTTCAAAATTATGCCCTATATAAAATTTAATAAATTAGTGTCACTCATTATATTATTATGATATTATTAAATGTTTTAATTCTTATTATTTCCATAAATGTTTTATGTTTTTATAGAATGATGTGTAAGAAACCTATTTCTCCATTAGGGGATATATGTTTATGAATCACATTAATATTCAAATGGGTTTTTACTTATGAAACATTATTATTTTAATAGGATATGATTTGATGAAATGATTATGATTCCTATCATTTACCTTTTGTAATGTTACGATTACTTTTTTATGAAACCCATTTCATTTGATGGGTAATAATATGATTTTTTATAATCATGTGGCACACATATATATGATTTCATTAAGATATTGGTGGGAATGATATATCTCTCTAATTAATTAGGTAGTGATTTACATATAATGATATAATATAAGATGATCTTGGGATTGAACCTCGAATTCTAGGTTTTCAATGAGAGTGATCCATGAAAACCATGATGGCATGGGGAGTGAGATCAAACTACAATGAGGGCCATGGGAGTGAACCCTGAATACAAAGATGATAAGAGGAGTGAACCCACACATATAAGATAGTCATGGTTTAGATTTCTTAAATAATATGGAAATCATTTTATATTCATATGTGTCTACCATAAATTTATGTATTATTTCTATGTTGTGATATCATGGCTTAAATGATTTATTTATTTATGAAATATGTATTATGAACTACCAATATTTAATCCATAATTCCTCTTTATGATCATTTATACATTGGGTATGATATTCTCTTGTCATTATCACATTCTCATAACATTATTCTCAGAAATATATTTATATATTTACCTTGATTACCATTACTAATAATATAATATGTACCATTTTTATTCCCCTCCACGTGGATATGATGAAGTTTATTATTATTTAGCTGTCTATGAAGGGTGTTAGTCAAGAAGAACCTAGTATGATATAATGTTTCTGAATATTGTTTCAGTGTTTTTTTACATGTTTCCAAGGAAACTAGACAAATACAATATTTGAGAATTATTTTTTGTAATGTATTAGGTATTCTATATATTTAATGTAATATCAATGTAATAAAGTCAAGGGTCTCTATATGAAACATAAAAATATTTCATCATATGATAAAAAAGATTTAGAAACCATTTACCTTTTATAAATAGGTTCAATCAATTCAGTGAAGTAGTCGTTATTTAATTTCGTATTACAAATTTAATCCAAAAAATATATTAATAGACATGTAAAGGTATACTCATACTATGAAACACAATATTCATCCATTTTGTTTATGACAAAGAATATCTATTATTTTCTATTCATCAATCATGATGTGAATATTTTTTGAAGAATGATTCTTGAAAATATATCTATTCTATGATTTCTATTACGTTATCCCTACTATTATTTTTGATAAAAACCTACTATTTTACAATATCTCATTTCAGTCAATATAATTTTTGTATGACATTTTCCCTTTATCTACATCCCTAAGAATGAAATATATTTTGGAGGGACGTAATATATTTCTCATCTATGACTGGATTAGTAATTCCACTAAAATAAGTGAGATTATATCCCATGAAACAATAAAATATTGGTGTATAATGTATTAGAATATCATGTCGCTCCATTTGTGAAAGGTTATAAGTCATAACCAAGATCATCTACCATAATATCCATGGTCTTCTTAACTCTAACAACATCTTTATTTTCATTCTCAACAAGTATGTTTTTCATTTTCCACAAGTATTGATATCATTCATTATACCATAATTCATACCTAATCAATGTTATAAACTATATTATATCATGATAATATGTATTTTAAATAATAATTTATAATAAGGAATATATTTTAGTTCTTATCATAAAATGTAAATGGATGAATTGTTAATATAGGAATTAAAAAACTTGGATTATTTTAGAATATAAATATAATGTAAAATATATCATAATGATTTGTAATTAAAGTGTTAATTAACATATAAAAATCCCTTCATAGTTTTAAACAAGGAGTCCAATAAGGGAATAGTCACCGTACACTATAATAAATGATGCGACATACATGACCAACTATTTTGTGAGTTATTATTCCGATATGAATCCCTTCCAAAACCATATCCACATGTAGTATATTGACAGGGATATATTTCTATGAAAACCCAAACAATATCCACATTAAAAATATTAATGATATAATTAGTTAATTATATAGATTCAAAAATTATTTCATATGGATATGTTCCCAAATGAAGCTTGTCTTAAATCTACTTCTCAATGTTTGTAATATAATTTCCTTAACACCAACTATAATAACCCAGACTCCAATAACATAGTGTCGATGTAAAATTTATAAAATTTGTGAAAATAAATTTTTTACAATTCAAATGGTTCGATTAGTTTAGTATTCTTGTAGATCTAGAAAATTAAATGATACATGTATTACATTGGAAATGAAATATAAATTATAGTATTGGAAAATATTAAACCACCATAATCTCTTTCAAATAATTATTCTTTATATCCCTGGGAAATGAACAAAATAAGATTTTTATCAAATTATAAGTTAGGGTAACATATAGTATAATATATCATCTATATTGGATGCATAATCAGTGTGGAAAATTATATAACTGAAAACAGATTAAATTAATTGAATAACATTAGAAAAAAATGTGTCCATGGATAATATTAATAAAACCATCTCTACGATTGTAATAACAAAATCATAGTTAATGAAATAAATAATTTTTTATTTCATGATCTAATAAATAATTATATCAATATTGTCAAAACCATTCACCATTATAAATTAAAAAACCAGTAGGCATACACTATAAATCCATCAAATTTGTCCAACTGATTTTTTTCATGAGACCTGTAGATATATCACGGTGAAATATGACTTAATTCCACACCTTCTAGTCTATATATAATTAATTATTAAAATATTAAATAATCAATTTATTTTAGTAATAATATTCCTTGTAAAAAATATTTTCATTGATTAAAGAATGCAAAGTATTAATATTTCCCAGACATTCAAAAAACATTCAATGTAAGAAAACATATATATAAATTGTAAATTGTTTAGGAAATAAAAATATTCATGATACATAGAATATATATATTTGATATAAATTTAATGTCTAATGATCAAAATAAATTAAATGATTCATGATAAATTTAATAACCACAAAATTAGAAATAGATAGAAGATGAATATTGATTAATTAGAATATAGTTTTTGAAATACAATCAAATAATTTATATAACTATAGATATTGAAATTGAAATAATAAAATAACAATTAATTAAAGTGTTTTCATTATAAACCGTTATAATTTTTTAAAAAAAGATAAATTTTTAAAAAATGGTTATGGAAAAGGGAAGGTTTTCTAACATAGTATACATTAAGAAAATCATCATTTTGATTTTTTGTAATGATATTTGAAAATTATCCTCCTAGAAAACATTATAATGGTTCCATTATGAAATTTTAAAAATATTGGATAATAGAAAATCCCCTTAAAAAATAATTTGAGCAATAAAATGGACTTTAGTAAAAAAATAAAAAATTAGAGCCTCATTGAAAATTATATACTACAAAAGGTGATATAAAGATGATTGGTCATTTAAACATTTTATTTCTTGATTCCTGGGTCAAATAGTTGAAAAATCAGAAGAAAATATGGAATCTATATAAATATCCATAGGATATAACAATATAATTATTCTATAGATGATTAATTAGATTACTCCTTCAATGAAAATTAAAGAAATCACAAAAAAAGAGATTATAAAATAAATATTTAACTCGAATAAATACTAAATTTGAACCCCTTGATAGAATAAACATGAATTTAAAAATTAATAGTTATGATTGAATAATAATTTATGTAAATTATATACTAGGGGTAGAATATTTTCTCTATATAATTAAATAGGATAATACTATCAAATATGTCTTAATAAAGGTGAATTCGAGATGAAATCCCTTACCGCCATCTTCCCATTAGTTTAAAATTAATTTACTTAATGTATAATGGTATCAAATAGTTATATATTTATTCCATAACCATATTTATATTTTTAATACTATATATGATCCTAATGTAAAATATTTCTACCCATTCATTTAAAATACTTCATTATTACCACTCTTTCGGGTGTTATATACATTATTTCGCATATACGTTTGGTCGTGAATGTTTTTTTCAATGAATTGGACTAATTCCATAATCTCCATAATTATACTAATGATAAAATGTCAAAAATTTTATTATATAAATGATTATAATCATTTTTATTATTTTTACATGGAAAATGAATCACATCTCCTTGATAGAAGGTTGGTCATACGTACTCATAAGAAAAACTATCATTTCAAAAATGCGTCAAAGGGTAATGAAATATATGATATATTGAATTTGAAAGAATAATTACTATTTCATAATTATAATATATATTCATTTTTCCATCCTTAGTTGTTTTAATTTGATTCAGTGATAGAAAATAAATTATATTTGTTTACTATGGTGTAGTACGCTGTACACGGTAGTGATGGTTTATTTTCCCATTAAATTGAAAATGAGATGGATAAATATAATTCATTTAATATAATAAATTAAAATAATATGTTATAATTTTTTTTATTATATTTAAATTATAAATAAATAAATTTCAGTGATAAACGATGATTAAAAAAATATTTTTTTAGTGAATAAAATTAAATTCACTAAGAAAAACATCATTTGTATATCTTATTGATGACCCTACTGTTGATATTATGGGAAGAAATTAATTTATTGAACAGGGATAAGGCTTTTATGGAGATTTTTCATTATGGTATTATAATGATAAATTGGTCAATATGTTTGAAGAAGTGTTGGGGGGAGGAACCCCTTTATAATTGAAGTGATTGGCATATTTGAAAATTTTCAATGGTATACAATAATATAATTTCAAATTCATCAGAATATTGAAAAAATGTATATATTTATATGTGGATAAGGGTAAGTATAAAATTTAACCATTAAATGGGGATTCATAATGTGTTTTGGTAATTATAAGCTTTATTATTACATATTAAACCCACTGTAAACCGGTTTTCACCTTTACCATCATAATAATTTTTTAATGTTTTTATCAATTAATTATGATCCAAAATTATTTTTAACCCCTTAACTAATATTTTTAATTCATATTTGTAATATGGAATACATTTTATCATATTAAATTCACTATTACTGAATTTTGTTTTCAAAAATTAAATAAGAAAAATGTATCAAAAAACAGATTTTCAAGTAATGCATTTTAGGAGAATAGGATAATAATACATTAACTCCAAGTCTATTAAAAATCATTATAAGTATTAAAATTAAAACATTGATTTATATAATTTATATATTTATTTACAATCATTCATAAATAAATATATTTTTAGTTAATTAAAATGAGAGACATTATTACCATTTATTTTTTTCCTAAAAATATCCCTTTTTAGCTTCAAAAGATCTTATCTTTATGTCTGAAAATTTATAGCCACTAAATTTATTATAATAAATTTTATAAAAATAAATAAATGTATGAATAGTAAAATAGAATATTTTTTATTCTTCAGAAACTAATTTCTAGTTGACAATTTCAAATTTTCATTTTGGGATTATTTCGACATATTACGTTAAAAATAAATATTTTTCCAATAAAATAATAATGTTCTCAAGAAATATTAAATTTTTTATTTTGTTATAAATTTAATAGAATATAATTTCCACTTACTATAATTTAACCATAGTTGTTAAAAATTATTTTATATGGCCATGATATTAGAATATATAGGTACTGTTATTCTTCAAAATGTATCTTTTGAAGAAATAAAATATCTCATTTTGTGATCGAAATTAAAAAATAATTTTTTATACTTATAGAAATTGAAATATAAATAGTGGATTAAATATTTTAAAATATGAGATTAAAATTATTTACGTAGTTCCTTATTATTTGTTTTATTATGAATTGTAACCATAGTATATGGTTTTCTCCTCATTAAGGTTAATATGTGTAAAATATGGTTAAAACATTATGATAATGATGTAATATTTTTCTAAAACATAAATTTGTCATATTTTATTAGTGGAGTTTATCCATTTCTATCAAATTCCAATATAAATGTAATATTGGTAAAATATTTATTGGAATATGACCTTGACATTAATTTAGGAGTTGGAATATTAAAAATGTCACTCTACTACATTTAAAGATACCTTATGGGTTAAAATAGGGGAAACCAAATTTATTATTTAATATAATGATTTATATTGATAAAAATTAAATTATTTTTATAATGAAAATTTATTTTTGATTTTTTCTTTATTATATAGTTACCTTCAATACATGAAAAACAATAACACAGTCAATAATCAATTTTTAGTAAAATAGAATAAAAGAATTAGAAATATTAATTTACAAATATTTTGAGTGAGTTATAGTATAGAAATACATTTTTGTATATATATTACATAATATGGATGTGTGAAAATAATATATTTTAATTACATATTTTTCTCAGTGTCATTAATGATAAATTAAATGATTAGTTCCAAAATTGACATTAATGATATTATATAACATTATTCTATTAAATCAGTAAGATTTATTAAAAATATTATATTCATATGGTTGAATGTAATATTGTATAATATTTAATCCAAGGTCCATTTAATAGTCATTTTTTCCATTCATGTTTACATTCTGAACCCTTTAATATGGAAACCTTTGTTATTATTTTCACGGTAGAAAATGATTACGAATGGGGGTATTCTAAATGTTATGGTTGAAAATGACACTGATACCAATATAAATATCAATGGTTGATTTTTTATTTACCCTAACATATTTTATTTTAATTAAAGGGAATTTGAAAGAAGTTTTCTTAAGAATGCATTTATTAAATGACACCACTAATTTCTATTCATTTCACCAATTTGAGCCTTATAGCTCCATAATAATGTCCCAAATTATCTTATAATCATCCATATCGACATTATATAGGGGTTTTGTCTTCCTAGAATACAATTCCAAGGATCCTAAAGATAAAATATAAATGTTTTCTTTCATAGAAGATGTAATATCTTTAATAGATCACTTTATTTTATTTTTACTCTTATTACCTACCCTACACCAATAGAATTTTTCCTAAAATAATAACATGATTATTATAAATATACAAATATATTATTATAATTATGTAACAGAAATTATTTTCCCCATATATCATCAATTGGGAAATTAACGTACCAATCCTTTGTATTTAAATATAAGCTTTTCTATATTGTAATACAATTAATTTTCCATCAACATCATTAATGAAAAGCTCCTAGGATGGTTATAATTTTTAAATATAAAATTTCTTAAATAAATATTATTCAATAATTATAATATCTCATCAATATTAATACCTTCCAAATTTTTTTAAAATGATATTTTCTCCTATACATATGTGTGCAATACCACCTCTATGTGGAAATAGGATATGGTCTTTCTTTTTATTTTACATGGATTGTAATAAGTAAGGATTTAATTAATAAATAAAATGTATACAATTTTATATTTATTCTTAATAACAGAGTTATTATATACCTAAATTTCCCTCTGTCTTCCTAAAGAGAAAACATAATTCTTGTGCACGTGTGACCTATTATCTCCATGAATAGTGTAATTAATTTTTATATCTCTAATTTTTATAAATAAGAAAAAATTATTTTATAATTACTATTTATGATATGATATTGTTATTAACATTATAGAGATGAAGGAACACTGAATAATATAATTGTACTAGTATTAATGAAGTGAAACATCTATAAAACTCAATGTTTTTATCACCGAGAACATTGATTTTACTAACATATTGTTATTAAATTTAGAGGCATAATTTCATAGGTAAATCAAAAAAAATTCTAAAATAAATTTATGTTATTTATTTATATATTACACATGGGTTTTTAATATAAATTAAGAAAATTGATACTTTAGGTTGGGGTTTTATGTTTTTATCTAATTTTAATCAAGATTATTATGCTTAATTTTTTCTTGAGGTTATAAATTTGATTATTATCTGAAAAATCTATTTATTTTAATTTTTATCACTTCATTTAGGACGAATACATGTTTTACATTCATTTTCATCCCATTAAAAATTTACTATTATGAAATAATTCCTTATGTAATAACTATATTAATTTTATATTTGGTCAAAAATCATTTTCCTTCAATATCCATCTTTTATAAAAATGTTTTCTAGGATGTTGTTAATGATTAAATTTCATTGTTTAAATTTGAATACACATGATATAATTTTAAAAAAAATTATAAATGGAATCTTATTATAACTTTTTAAATGAGGTACTTTAAGATATCTTTTATGGTAGTTTTAATTGAATTTTTCTTTTAGCTTACATGGAATAAAAAAATTCAAAATTTCATAAAAAACTCGATGATTAAATAATTCCTTTCCAATATTTCTTAAAAATGTACAAAAGTAAATTAATTTTACGTAATACATGGAAATTTTTTAGATTTTAATGAATTTATTTAAATAATAAAAGGTCCCTTTACATGTGAAATATTCTAGTAATCTTTTAATGTAATTTTCCACTATGAAATGTTCCGAGATTTGATTATACTTTATTTTGGATATGATCAAATTATAGAATCCTTATTCATTATCTATATGGTTTATGATTATTATTATTCGTATACATTGAAATTAGTATAATTTTCATCAGATTCCCTAAGCTGAATTTGTGAAATTTTTATGAAATCTTTTTCATCACATGGTATATGATATGTTTATATGATTAATGTTTTATGATCTCACATAACATGGTTTGAATTATGTGATAACTGGGTCCAAAATTTTATATCCCTCCAATGAAATGGGTAATTTATTATATCTTAAGGTATAATTATATGAAACACATTAATGTTTTCGATCAACTATGGGAAACAAGCCAATTTTATTGATCCACTGTGGGAATCAAGTCGATGTGCTTAATCCACAATGGGAAATAGTTGCTAATTCTGGATCAATTTAGATATGATTTTATCAATAAATAAATTAAAAAATGAGATTTTTTTATTATGATAGTACCCCACATTTTTAACATTGATATTTGGATCATGATTGACTTATGATGTTCTCTCACTCTTGTAATTCATTTCATTTTTAATGATAAAGGCTTATTCCATTAATCATATTTCTGATCCTTTATATACTTGGTATGAAAATTGTAAACTATATTCCTGATCTCATGCCCATGTTTTTAGATATGAATTTATGTGATTAATTTTTGATATCTATAAATATTAACCATACTGAGAATCTGAGATCACCATTTCAAATGTTTCCCTTCCACATGTTATAAATGAAATTTAATGTTGGAATGTCTATGAGGAGAAATAAATAATATAATTTTTTTTGTATATTTCAATGATCCTTAATGGAATTGGAAAATACTGAATCAATTCTCAAAATACACTAAACTATTATTATACTTGGATAAGTATTTCTAACATTAATTTAATATTCGTTTAAATAGATTTAATATTTAACTAATAAATTCATGAATTGTTAGTTGTTCCATCCATGTAAAGTTAAGTCAACCATTTGAAACTAGGATGAGAAGACAATAGTAAGATCCCTAAATAAATTCATTAGTATAGGGGAGCTTCATATGTTTTATTAAATAAATATCTTTGGTTTTTCTATAAAAAACATCTTTCGATCGATACTATATGTGGATGTGTTTTTCCATAGATGAATCTCGGTGTAATAACCCTAAAAATTATTCTTATGTATATACATTCCATCATTTCAGTGCCTTTTGGGTGTGGAATTACTTCCCAACAAGTTTTTCACTCGAGGGGTGTATTCTGGGGTTAATAATAAAATTAATTTTTTAATTATTTTTAAGGATTTAAATAGATGAGGACAATTACTGACCATCGTTAAACACAATGTTTTATTGATTAAGAATAATGATCCTGGATTTAGAAATCCGAAGAATATTTTTACAAGATTGATCAATGTGATTAAAGATTCTTGGTGGTCATTATAACAATTTGTTTATTTAAGGATTGATAAAATAATGAATAAACCGAGGTGGAAATATGTATGATCAAATATAGATTTACCATGTGTGAGAATATTTATAATAATTAATATATACAATGAAATGAATCATGGAATACTAATACATATCCTCAATGATTGGATGATAAATTAGAAATTAGAAACACTAATTTTTTCATGATCACATTATAATTCGATGATTCCTTTTTGATTGAATATTTTTTTAATTTTCATTAAAAATATCACATTACACTAGCATTATTAGAATTGTATTTTATTTTGGGCATGAAATGTCTTTAATCTCATAGTAAACACATCAATTTCCATGGAAGGGAATTCATGATTGATATTCCAATCCAATTGATATTCATCTATTGGTGTGATGATAAATATGAACTTCCCAATAAAGTTATATATATTAATTGATATTAAATCATATTGAAATGTAATTTTTTTAGTTGATGTGTCGGGGATAATAAATATAATGATGTTCATATTCTATGTGATTTATATGATGTCATTGCAGAAGAGATTCTTAATCATTCACCAAATTGTGTTTTTGTGTTCTCAATATAACTCATACCTAGTAATACACATAATTCAAACACACCACATAAAATGGTCTTGATAGTGTAGAAGGAATTAAAGTGGTAACTCCAACAAGAATATTGAAATTGGAATTATTCATCCATGTGTATCACATCGGGATGGACCTATTCTATTTGTTATGTATAAATATAGATCAATGTGTCTCAAAATTTATTATAAACAATATAACAATATCACTATCAATAACAAGTATCCCATACCACATAATAATTATTATTTTGATAAATTAAGAAGATATCAATACATTTCTAATAATGATCTTCAATATGTGCACCATAAGTAGAGGGTATTAATTGAATACATAGACATGATATCCCTCTATATGAGGTATTAACAATTTGAGATTGTAGTGATCCCCTTTTGAATTACCAATTTCACATTTATATCTATCCATTTAATGAGTAAAGTATTTAGAGATTACATTGATCAGTTTTTGGTAGTCAATATATGTGATATTATTATATATTCAATGATAATTTCTGATCATTAAGAACACACGATAATTGTAATAATGACTCTGGGGAAGGAGAATTTTTTTTAAAATTTACAATGTGTGATTTTTTGATTTTTAATGTTTCATTCATGGGTTATATAATTTCATATAATTGTATTTTATAAGATCCTTAAAACTCTAATGTTGTGGATAAAAGGACCATACTAACATCGGTTATAGAGATATGTATTTTCATGGTTTTGGGGGATATTATCAATCATTTGTGGAATTTATCATTGATTTCCAATAAACTATCCAAGTTATCAAGGGAGGGATCTATGTTTGTTTGTAAAAATGAATATGAAAAAAATAAAGTAATTGAAGTGAAGGTTAGTAAGTTCATATAGGATTTCAATAAAATTTTTGAGAGAGGGATTTTTAATCAATAGTTATGTAAAGAAGAAGGGGTTGTGTTAAATTCATTTGTGAAATGATATGGTTATAGATTATGCCTTCTGAAAATTTAATGTTACGATGAAAGACTTACCATCTCATGAGTTGGAGTTAGCTAGGGATTTATAAATATATATATGGATGAATTATATTTTTGGGGAAAGATGTGATATACTAATTATAAAACCATTAGTAATATATTCACTAAAAAACATGTGAATATATTTAAATTTAGATGGATATATATCAGTAATGATTTTGACTTCTCAATAAATTACAACATCATAATGGTGAACAAGGAGGAAGATAATAATTTTGGAAAGGATCATATAATCATATAGAAAATGAGAATCACAATAGATCCAATATTTTTTTAATTTTTATGTAATCAATAAAGAAATCTTGATTTGTGGGAGGAAGTCATATATTTTCCATATGAATGTTCAACCATCTTTCTATGTTAGAACTAAAGTTGTGTTGATAGAAGATATAGAGAGATATAAGAAAGCAAAAATTGTCACTGAGTACAACCATGGAAGTGATATAATGATATGGTTTACAAATCATGTATGTCTTCCTTCCTTGTCAAATTTGATGAAGGAATTGCTTTTATAATCACATAGATCCTTATTTTCTAATCATACTAAAATAAAAATGTTCTTTAGATTTCAAAAATACTAATTATTGTATGGAAAATGAAAAGTGGTATTGTATAATGTGTTTCATGTTGCTTGGTTTTTCATTTATTTATTTATAAGGGGAAAAAGACTACGGCGATGATACAACCACTACACATGCCAAAATTGATATGGGAAGACATCTCCATGTATTTTGTCATCAGACTCCCCAAAATATCTACAGACCGTAATGTTATTTGTGTTTTAGTAAATCAACATAAAATTTCATCAAACATCATAGTGATTATATAATATTAAACTATTCATCATACTTAAAAAATATTAATTATGGATATGATTATGTTTTGTGGAGTATGATATTCAATTACATATTATCATGATCTCATCACTATATCGATGATCCTAAGAATTCTTATGCATGCTTTGGATACATAGTTGTGTTCTAACACAGCTTATCACCCGCATACGAATGGTCATATAAATATATTCATTCATACATTCTAGGGTATGTTGGGATATTGTTCTATATATTTCAAATGTGATTGGATAAACACCTTCCTCTAGTACAGTTTTTTTACAATAATTGTTTTGACAATAAAATTAAAATGGATACATATGATGACCAATATGAAAAGAATACATAACTCTGACATTCAGGGATGAAGTTAGAGAAAATAATTTATTAGATCCGAATATAGATTATGAAATCGTAGATATTTTATGTTATTATTCAGCAATAAATCATGTAAACCTAGAGGTGAAAGAATAGTTATACTAAAAATCACTAAAAATTTAAGAATATGATGTTAGTGATAACATTTATCTTTGAATTTCTCCTAGGAATAATGTAATGATATTTAGAAAAATGAAATATTTAACATAGTTATATTTTTTCCATTATTTAATATTGATCATATAGGGATTGATTTTTATCACTTTAGGAATCCACCAAACCAATCCCATGTTCCTAAAGTCTTTCATGTATCTCTCCTGACGAAGTACACACTAGATACATCACATATACTGAATTTTATGTTCGTATCCCATAATGCATGATTATTATTATTTAAAAAATTAGTAAAAATAAAGGATCGTAGAGATATGGTAATACAAAACATTACTACTCATTGGGTCTAATATTTTTAGATGAATCAAAAATTCAAGTAAGCTTCATAAGAACCTAAGTATGTAATGAAATATTGATATCTTAATTATTTATATTAGAAAATTGGAATTTAATGAGTGAAATTTTTTAATGGGAATAAAATTTAACACCCCTAAAATTTATGAGTTATTTATTTAAATATATTTACTTTCTATAATGACTTCTGTTACTAGAAACACAGAGTTTTAATAAATTTTGAATTAATAACAAAAAAATATTATCTATTATGGTAGTTATCGTCTAGCTATTGGATATGTGGGTATGAATAACACTATATGAAATATGAAAAAATATTGTTTATGTTTGTATAAAAATAAATCAGCTGTTATAAGTTAATTTTATATGAAAATAAAAATCATTTTTAACTAAAAGGGTCTTTTTTCTGATTTTTTTACCCTCAATGCATATTTATTTTATAAATTAATTTTTTGGTTATTGATGTATGATTTTAATGAAATTTTTATACAATTTATTCATTCATATTTTCTAAAAATGAAATAATATTTTCTCTTGTCATGATTTAACAATATATATCCATTTTATGCATAAACTTGTATTTTTATAAGAAAGATATTCGCCATGTTATTTTGAAACATATTTTAGAATTATATTATTCCACTTATAAAAATCAAATGTTAAATAATGAATTCCATATATCGAATAAAGAGTATATAATTATTAAAATATATCGGTGTAATTTTTGGAGAAAATACAGATGTTATATATATTTTTTAATCTTGACAAATGTAAAATGTGTAAAATCGGTTTAAAACAATGGGATAAGAAATTAAAATATGTGTAAAACCTGGATTTATCCTATTATATTATTGTTTTTCATATATTTCCATAAAATCCTAAAACACCTGGCCACATGGTTCAATATCTCATTGAATATGGCCTTTATATTAATTTTAGAAAAGAGAAATAAGAAATATAACTCTCTAAATTTTTAATATATCTTAATTTTTTCACATAGGGAAAAAATAATGCTCTCAATGAATATAAAATTTTATTTAGAGATAATGAAATTATTTTAACAATGTTAATTTATGTATACCTTTAATTAATTATATAATTTCCCTAAATTATTAAACAATTCTAATAAAGTATTTCTCCAATTATTTGAAAGATAAAATATAATATTTATAAAAATACTAAAATTAAGATATTTTGATATAGTTATAGTTTTACATGAGTTTTGTAGATAAATATGAAATATTATGTATATTTTAACAGTGTGATATATTTGGATGGAATATGATCATGTTTTTTTGGAAATATTAACAAAAACCATTAATTTATTGGGTTATTTTTTGGTTGATAATATTATGAATATTTAATTATGTTTACAAAATATAAAATAATA
Organism: Viscum album; assembly: GCA_963277665.1. Classification (NCBI taxonomy): domain Eukaryota; kingdom Viridiplantae; phylum Streptophyta; class Magnoliopsida; order Santalales; family Viscaceae; genus Viscum; species Viscum album. Next base: position 781,688,243 of record OY728158.1, read on the forward strand.
TATTATGATGTGTTTATTTGGGATGTAATTATATTTCCCTATAATGCATTTTGTGATATTCTAAATCTCGTGATATGATATTGAAGGAAATGGGGAGTAAACCTCAATAAATTAGGGGGACACCTTCCACAATTTCATCTTGTATTGGTAGGGATCCATGAATGATTCTTCAAATTTAATGTTTTATATTGTTTCCATAGTATTATTATTCATTAATCCAAAAATATATAATTATTTGTTCTATCATCCTTATCTTATGGTTCATTATTAATGTTCTATGTTTTATTAGAAATGATTTACATACAATGTGTTCATCTACACTGATTATGTTATCACATCAACAATTCTTCTTTTTTCTATCTTTTAATCTTTTGATGTTATATAACATACATTCCATTAGTAAAAATATGATATCACTATTTTTATTTTCTCATTTTCTAAGCATATAATGATAATTATTATTTATTAAATGTCTATATGGGTATTAGTTGTAGAGAATTACAATAGGGACATTGAAGATTTATAGTAAATTAATTAATCCTTATTTTAGTGTGATAATTTCATTTTTGAATGGAATTATATATGTTTTTTAGTTAATGAGTTTTTCTAAAATCTATAAGAATATAATCTTAAAAATTTATTTGGTATATAATTGATTATATTTTTTAATTTTTATGTAATTATGTATGTTATTGTTTTGGACTCTTCAATTGGTATCAAATCTAGTAAGATTATTTACATAGCACCATATTTTTTATTATGGGATTGAGGAATCTCATGGGACATGTAATGATGGTGATAATTGTTGTTTAGGTTATTTAAGCTTTCCATGGGATTTCATTATTTTGATAATGTACTCCTAAACATATTTATATAAAATGGTTGTGAATATTTGGTTGGTGTTGGGGTTTCATGCAACTATTTTTACTTATGTGTGAATTGTGGGATATTCATGATTTTTCCATCCTTGTGTGGATGGTAAAAAATTAATTAATAATGATAAAATATTAAGAAAATAAAATGGGTGGTATTTTGTAGAATTTAATTTAGTTATATTATTCATTGATATTATAGATGAGTATGAAATTTTTATATCAATGTAAATGAAGTTGTTACTACCCTGATATTATCATTGGATGCAATGATTAAATCATAGAAATCATATTTTAAAAAAGGATAAATATTTTAGTACGGAAAAAATTGTAAAGATTAGAAAAAAACATTCTACCATGGGGATTAATATTAAACTAATATGATTTAAAATTATGAAAATATAATTCAAGAACAATTTTCTTACTATATTTTTTATTATTCAAGCATATTATACTCGATGTAGATTCAATAATTATATATATTTTTTAATATAATTTTCTATATAGTATTGGGAAATTATGTATTGATTTGAAATAAGAGTTGTGCATGTCTCTTCACATTTGGTAGTAGGAGTGGTGGTTGTTTATTTTGAATGATGGTATAATAGGTTATGTGCAAAAGTGATGGATTTTTAATAATAATGGGGATTTTCAATATATTTTATATGGTGGTTTTATCATGTTTTTTTTGTTTGGTTGGTTTATTTGTTATTATTTCATTATGATAAAAAATATGATATTGATATTAATTAATATATTAATGGGTATGAGTTTAAATTATAAAATCATCATGTGGTTAATGAAATATTTAGATTTTGGAGTTGGATGAATTAAATGTTATTAATGGAATGAAAATAGTTTATCATTGAACATGATTAGTGGGAATAAAAATAAATATAATCTGACTTTTAAAACAATAATTTTCGAAGTGGATATACAATATGTTTAATTGTATCATTTTTATGGGTATTATATCGATTTTTCATTGAATAATTGGATCATTTGTGGATTAGTAATTGGAATTTATTGATATTGTATGGTAATGATGTCATATTTATTGTGATGTGAAAATTAATTCTATTTAGTTATGATCCATTAGGTTAGATTTCCTCTGTAATTGTTATTTTTATCTTCCTCTGACTTCATATGCATCCCAACTGGGTATCATACCCTCAATTATTCACAAATTTTTCATTTCTATGACTTCTCCCTAAACATATTGGATGGTGATAGAATTTATAAATGAATAATCACATCATCCTTGGTCTATCCTACTTGTGTAGCATATAATTTAAGAGTTAAATGAAGGTATTAACATATATATAGAAATATATTAATTATTTAGTATATGATATACTCGATTATATGGTTATGTTAGTGAGATTACGAGGAGGTGGCAGTACGAGGCCCCGAGGCAGACATGATTCTTATTAAAAATATATAATTATAATGGATATATGGAAGGTTTTTTTATGTCATGCTGATATGAGATGATAATGATGATGTGGATTTGACATTTAGTGATTATATATGATGATATTGATGATATGTTATAGGTATGTGGATTATTTCAAATATGAGATATGATGGTCTATAACACTACGGTGGAGGGTATTGAGAGAAGTATGGAAACTGCTTTTATGGTGTGAGTAAAATGAACAACTAAATAAGTGGTTATGGATCATCTATTTGATGTTTTTTATGATATTATTTTATGATATTTTAATGTGACATTGGGTGAGAAATCCATGATAAGGTTGCGTGTTATATTATCCATTAAGATCCTATTGGTTTTATTTTTTATCAAAGAGAGTGTTAGTATGAATCATACAAATTATCATGAGTGTATTTGAGGAAGATATTATAGAGTTAAAATTTATTCTAAACCATATATATATATACATCAGTATTAAAAGTTTCAAAAATATAATTAGAGGCTTGGATAGAAATTATTATCTTCATGATTAGGTTTTGTATTTGAGTTTCTACCATAGTATTATCTTTTTTTTATTTCAATAATGGTGATACATTGTCGTATATAAATCATTACATGAATTATGAAATATTGGATTTAATTTAATCATTATTCTTCATTAGAGAGGTGTGATTCTGGGATGATGTCAACAATGGGATGGGAGAATCAATGTTAGTGATTTATAATCTATTTTAACCAAATAAGAACTTTTCAAATTCAATCTATCACTACTTATGGTTATTTTTCTCTTCTATTAACCCTTATCAACATAATTATTATATGACACACATCTAATAAAACACACACAATGAAAAAAATGATACGAATGGTTTATCTCTAACAAATAGATGTCTAGTCCTTGGTGTGAGTTGATAAAAAAGAGGATCACACTACCCACTAGAAGAACCTGAAAAACCTAAAACTATATTATTCAGATTTTATAATTTTTGTACAGCACCCACATTCTCTCTGCATCCCACACTCTGGTATATCTTTCACATAGAAAATGATATATGGATTATAATAAGATAATCTATCACCAATTGAGACCACTGTATATTATTTTCTTGATTAAAATTTTCTATTCTTATTCTTATGCCCTTTACTAATAGTAACTACCTTCATTATTAGTTTTGTAGATAACATCGTATACAAAATATTATTCTTATTCTCTATATAAATCTAATAATTCACCTTTATTTTATATGTGGAATACATATTGGTGTCCATCTATGAAATTTTAATGCACAAAACCTTCTTTTATGAACATCATAACCAACATGGAATATTATAATTCTCTATATTCAGTCTACATCTTCCTTATATTTAATGAACAACAATATAACTAAAAATTCTAACTTTTTCTTCTTCCTCTATAAAAAATATGACCACATGATCATTCATTATTTTTCCTTATTATTAACTGTATACAATGTGAATTTGTTCTTTCTCTTCACTTGATAGTTCTGATTAATATAACTTAATAATGGTATTGATTTTTTTCGGATATTGTTTCTTTATCTTCAATAGCCTTATATATATAATCTTATAACTACAGTAAGTATCTTACAAAAAACATTCATCAACATCCTATATATACATCATATAGAAAATATAAAGAGTTTGTTTCCATATTTTTGAAATTCACCAAACCACATTAATGCTTGATTTGAATTTCCGTGATTCTCGATGATGTAATTAATATTTAATTCCAACAATATTCTTCAAATAGATCCATGAAACATAAAATATATATAAAAATAAATAGAAACCATTTTAATTCATGAATATTTATAACTAAATGTTCACATATTGTGAAACTATCATGCATGTGTTTTCCATAACCTCGTTCTCTATCATCCACATGTATTTTCATATATCCAATTGTCTCCATGATAATGTGTAAAAATTTAAAAAACATATTATTATATATTCATGAATGTATAGAAGACTATTTCTTTATCATGGAAACTCATATTTTTGTTTGAATCTTCATCCATAATTCATTATTGTTTAATCTTTGAAGAGCAACTACTTATCTTTTGAATTGAAGTTCTCAATGAAAACATTCTCTAAAAATGAAGCACGGTATGGTGCTTGTTTTTTACACCTAGATTCCAAAAATAATGTCTGACATAAAAATTCCATCTCCACATTTCACTACAAACTAGTCAAAATATTTCATTGGTGAACCTTTCACATGAACTTCTCAGTGAAATATATTGCATCCCAACATCCAACATATTTTCTCTCTACTCGTAGAAAACATGATCCCAAAACAACCATGCTGAAAAATGATGCCCTTAAAATTTTACAATGGCAGGGCCATATTAATTTTATAAGGAACACATGCTATAATATAGTGTTTTGTTTTTAATGTTCATATTTTTTCACATAGGTATAGCTAACTCATTTATTTTATCCTAAGTAACCACTTTAGCAAGGTGATTATTAATTTGGAATGGAGGACCTCCAACTCAAGATAAATCCTTAATTGAAACTCTATTCGCAATTCCTGGAATAATAATTATTTCCATTTAATGAGATATTTACACTATAAATTGTAGTTATAAAATCATCATATGGTTTTAAAATCACTAAAATAAGGATGTTAAAAAAACAACCCATGTTTGAAATTGTATGAATAATGTTATATGAAAAACTCTAAAATTAATAAAAAACCATTTGTGACATAAAAAATTATAATTCATATGAGAAAAACATAAAAATTATATTAAACATTAATTTGTTAAATTTTTACTCCAGATTTACTAAAATAGTTCATTCCTCTTCTTTGATTAAAGAATCATATGAAAAATCATGATTGATATATCATTGCAGAAAATATCATAATGTATCATTAATTATTTTTCTATTATTTATTTCTTCATGTGTACATACATTGTACACTTCTTTCACACATTGAATATAAACATCATATTCTTATCCATGTGACCTTTAGATTCTTAGTTTCACTTCAGGAATTGCCTTTGAATGACCCTCGTAATATTCCACCATCAATGGGGGATGTCTACTCAATACCACTCCTACATCAATGATGGAAGTCATCATTAGAATATAATATCAATGTTAAATATTCTATGCAAGTAAGATATTAATGTTATTAAAATATCTAGAACACATGGATTTTCATGATAATATGATTCGTATATTAAAGTATTCCTATATCATTTTCTGAGTGGTGGGTGGATTGTAAATAATATTCCAAACTTTGAAAGTTGGATATGGAATAAAAACATTAGTTGGTTCTATCATATATCCCTTTGTGCTGATCCTTGAAAACCAAACTATACAACCTCAACCCTACCTACACTAACAATAATTTCCATTATGTTCATTAATAGTTTCTCAAGGATTTAGAAACATTAAAACTCAATTGGGAATTCCCTTTGATGTTACAAATGCTAGTTTAATGATTTTTTTTTGATTTGAAAATATTTTTTCCAAGTCTTCCTTTTTTATTTCTAAAATAACTAAACCCATTTGGCTTAAATTCCAAACTCAGGAAGTCAATTCCATGTCTTCCCACAACATCAACTATTCTTATTCTAGTTATCCTCTAACGAGTATTATTTGTATACTTCTCACAGAGGGATGTAATCTTTTCAAATAAAAACTACATATATATAATAAAATATATAAAAATAAACTACTAATATACATTGAAAATATCTTTTCATTATAAATTAATAAAATCATCCAACACCTATAAATATAACAGTGAATCCTCAAACAAATTTTATTTAAAAAAATAAAAATATCTAAAATCATTATAAAGGAAATATATTCATCTTTTATCATTTAAATAATTACAAGCATATTAAGACACTATTAATCCATGCTTTTAATTAATAAATATTCATTTAATATAATTCAGAGACATTCCTGAGGTCTCTTATTCTCTTTAAAACAATATTGGGGATCCCATAAAATTTTAGAACGTATTTCATCTTTCTATTCTTATACAAATAATTGTCATGATTCATTGAAGGTACTTAATTATTTTTTAAAATATATACAACATGAAAAATTCTGAAAAAAATATAACCCTTTGTATTAAAAATTAATTCCCAATAAAAATGATTTATCTATATGAAAACTCATCTTCTTATTAATAAACTTCGATTTTATCTTTTCTTCTTATTAATCATTATTTTTTATTTGTATCACATGTATGAAAATAAATACATAGTTCATTGGGAGAAATGGTATAATTTTATAATTATTAATTTTTTCATCAACCATTCTATATTATTTCTATATGATCAATTCTCATTGAAGAAAAAAAATACATTTTAATTTCAAAAAAATTTAGTCTATTATAATAAAAATATTATAAAATTGGAAATGAAACACCATACAAGCTATTTTTTTTGTATATCATACTGTTTTTATACTGGTTGAATTAACTAGAAAAATAATAATATAATTTTTCACAATGAATATATCATACTCAATTTATATCATCCAATTAAATTTATATATTAGATAATTAAAATATAGAAGGTTTTACAATAGAAACTAAACATCTTCAAATTTTATAACTCCTATCATCAATTATATCTGTTTTCCCCCAATATAAATATTATCTAATTTATGTTGCCTAGGTTGAGAAAAGTGATAAAACATAAACATATAATTATATTCAAGTAAGTACATACTAATATATTAATATAATCTGGGAATAATAATTCCATTACATTCTTCTTCATGAACATCTACATCAATCTCCCACTATAAGAGAGAGTGAAAACTATCTATAAAATGTACATCTATTTAAAAGGAAAATTCCATTACATTTTCTGATATAATTATACTAAAATGGATGTTCATCTTTTGGATAATATGATTTGATAACATTCATATATCCATCATTTATTACCTTTAATTAATTTTTCTTTGAAGTTTCACCTTATGATCGATAGTGGATGATGAATTATTCAATGTTTTTCCCATTAATGAGACATTGTTTTGTTTATCACGTTCTTTGCCAAAAAACATAATTTAAATTTAATTATATACATTTTATATGAAAATAAAACAAATAATGATAGGTAATGAAGTCATTATTTTTACTCATCAATTTGAATAGGATGGTTAATGGGATTTTCTCAACCATGAGGCTCTATTAATCATTATTCAACATCTATTTTGTAGATCTGAATTTTTTTGGATAAAATTTTTACCTAAACCTAAAAGATAATCTAATTCACTAGATTTTTCATCTATTTAAATCTAATAATTAAATTTATGATATTCAAATGAAATAAATTTTTTCATTCTTTAAAATCATTTACATATTATTATTATATATTCCATTAACTCTAAATATCCACAGGAGAAATCACTATTCAATTTTTTAATATATTAGTATATATCATTGAGTTTTCATATGGAATGATGAGAATTATTTCCACCATATTATTCCTAATATATAAAGTAATATTTACTGAATTTTTTTTCCAAATTACAACTTCATTTTTATTCTAATAATTACCCATGGAAGACACATTCATTTTCAAAACATTCATAGGTATATTTTGATTTACAATATTAATACATTTGATCTGAAGGATTTATCATATTTTTAATCAACTTCTATGGTATTAATATCCTAATTACATTTGATACTTTTTGAGATGTACATGAAACAATTCTATGAAAACACCCATAAAAACATCATAAATATAATCATGTTTTTAAAATTTCATTGACTAATATATATTATTTTTCATCAATGGATATTAATTTCCCAAAATATATCCCAAACTAGAAGTTTCTTTCTTATGAACATCAATAGTTGTTGGATTTTAAAAAATAATCCATTTCGACATATTGAATCATATTACAACAATAATAATGCCAAACTATCATTGAATTTTTTTTATCCACTACTACTATAAACAATTTCTAGATTTGTTAGCATGATAATTTTGGGACTTCTAAATCACTATTTGGGATTATTTTGATGAAATTTCACTCATATTTCCTATATAATCTTCCATAATAATGGTGTAATACTTATAATGAATTATTTCCATTTATATATGTATAACTTTTTTAATAAAAAATATATTTTTTCAGAAATTTATTTAGATGGAGTATTAGAATATATGATGGATAACTCAGTATTATTTAGGAAAACTTGATAATTATCCTAAGATTATGTAATCATTTTTTTAATATAATAATTATTATTAAAATTATAATCCTCCATGTAATAATAAATTTTACAAACTTCTTTTTACATTACTTTTTAAATCATAATGTGTGTGTTTTTTAGATTGGATAGTTTCAATTCAAATTCTAGACACATTATATAGTGATAATTAATTTTATTTTCAATGAAAACATTTATAAAAACTCAATTTTTATTCATCTTATGAATAATTTTTCATTAATAATATATCTTTCTAAAAGGAAGGTGTCATATTAAATGATTTTTCTATATTTAAATTCTAATTTTTCATTTATTGAAGACATTGTTATTTTTCAGAATAACATCCAATGCATTGATCTTGTCTTCACATTCTTTAGTTATCACATCCTTCAAAAAATTTAGGTAAATCCAATATCCCTTGAACATGTTTAATTTCTTGATAAGATCCACTTTTATGTTTTATGTTTATATAACCTTAAAAGGCATAATTATAGAAGCTATAACCATTTCTATTAATTCCATCTCTATTTTCTCATATCCCCCTTCCTGTTAAGTGATTTATTAATTTTGAAACTAAAAAATAAAATATATAAAAGAGGTTAATTCTATGTAAAAAACAATGAATGGTGTCTTTTAGTCAAAAAATATAAATATATTATAAATCTAGAAATATATTATCTCTCTCACTAATGCATGGTCGTTTATGTGGCCAATATGGGAAAAACAAATTCAAATACATCATAAACATTTGAAATCCATAATTCTTTTGAGGTTAAGGGGTTTTCCATTATAATGTTTATATAATGGAGTAGTACAACATTATAATCAATGTTAAATCTATCTTCTTTTTACAAATAATATGAAAATGATTCTTATTTGCTAAATTTGGAAATCAAATTCATCTTATTCATCTATTTATATTTTTAATCATAGTTTTGTTTGAGAAAGTATTATCAACTGAAATAGATAATTATTCCCCAAAAATTTACTCCATTATTATTTTTAATGATACCACTAATCATTTTGAAGATATAAACATTAAAATATTGAATTTAATTATTGGGGAACTGGGCATAAATTCCATTATAGAGGCCCATTTAGGATTTAAATCAACACTATGTGGGGGTGAATCATTGTTAGTGACTTGTGATAATTTTTATACATTTAATAAATTTCATTTTTACCTATGTCATATATTAATGTGAACATGTTTTCTTATTCTCTGTTCTCAAAAAAATTTTCATGCATGAAAAAATTCCATGTGAACACACATAAATGGCTGAATTATTTATAACTCACACATCCCAATATAATAAGGTTGGTCTATGTTGTGAACAAGTAAAATGCTAGATCATTATAATCACTAGTAATTACCATTGAGAGTTACACTATAATGTTCCGATAATGTATATCATACATCCCACACACATTTTTAGTACATCCCACAGTAAGGAATATTATATAAAATTAAAATGATATAAGGAAAATAGAAATAGATTATTTAACCAATTTATATCTCTATAAATTATTGGTGTGTTTTTTTATTCAAACCTATCACAATATAATATAACTCAGTTATTTTTTATGAATGTCACAATATAAAATATATTCTTTTTATTATTTAAACCAATCTAAAAAAATCCATTCTTAAAATATGTAATATTTGTTCCCTTACTTATGATAAAAAAGTAATACACTTCATTGTTTTTTGAAAATCATGGGAAATCAACCTAATTGTATTTTTATTATCTTTTCCATTTCCACTTATTCAATTAAATATAGAAGCACTAGGAAAACTACCTCTTTTATTCTTCTTATGTAAACCTCAATAGAATTGGATTATATCATCTTCTTTTCTTATTCTTACTTGTGTTAAAATCTAAACTGGTTTTTTCCCTTCACCTAACATCTTCAAAAAACAAATTTTTATCAATGTAATAATATTTCTAGATATTCAATCCCTTTATTTGATACTCCCATGTCCACACTTTCATAATTTTATTGATCATCATACACATTAAAACCATTAAAAAACTATGAAAATATAATATATTTAATAGATGATCCATCTGTTTAATCTTAAATATCCCTCACTAAACCATTTTAATTTTTTGTTTATTGTACCAATATTATTCAAAATTCGAATCCTCATTAATTTTCAATTCATATATTCAAAGAGTTCAACATAACACAATATACCTATATATCTTCACAAAAAATATGTCAATTCAGGGAAAATAATAACATCATGTGATCATGTATGTACTGTGTAGGGAATGTGTCTAAAATATCATCTTTTGCATCTTTTTTCCAGAAATGCTAGTAGTCTTACACTTTCAACTAAAAAATTTCACATATACTTAAAAAAATTATATTTTTGTTCCTGTTTTTATGATACATACTCAATCTTGGATTTGGAAGTACAACGTGTATTGAAAATCCTTTTCCCTAAATCCATCTTGAGTAATCTGTATGGTGAAACTACATTACTCATGTTGTGGAAATATTTATTCGAAAAACCACTAAACATGAACCAAAGGATGATACTTGGTGTTTTCACTTCCAAATTCCATGTCTAATTTCACACCAAAAATATCATCTATGATATGTACCAAAGAATAAACTGTCATCAATTTTCATATAAGAACCATTCATATGAAACACATAATGATGCAGATGGCTCCACATCCTCTAATTCTTTTTCAATATATCCTTATAACTTATAAATATTTCTTTCCAAAAAAATAGAAGAAACATTTCTAAAACCTCACTATTGTGTGGTCATATTTATTTTACAAAGACGATGACATTACTATGGTGTTGTCTTCATAATATGAATATTTTATCTCTTTGATCAAAACAAATCAGTTATCAAAACAACATTTATCACCTCAGCGTATTTTTCTTTATATTGGAATTGTGGATCTTTGAAAATAGCTTCTTCCTTATTTGTAATTATAAAATAAATAGTTTGAATCACAATAATTCTCATTTATTTTGAAATTTACTCGAAGAAAATTAGTTCAACAACTATCATCTAAGAAAAAAATCATAAAACATTGGAATTATTATGAATTTTCCTTTATTAAATTCAAATAAATTGTATAAAAAATAAACATTATTGACATCATTTTAAAATACCACAAAGACATATAAAATTAGAATTCATACAAAAATCACATAAATTAAAATGAAACGTCACTCTTCCAAATTATCGATTTTTCTCAACTAAAAGTATTCGTCCTAATATATGCTAGAATTGTGATTCAAATTATAATGATTTTAAAAACACATGTGAACAAAATATAAATTATAAGGATATATTTTTTATATTTAATCATTTATCATGTCCACAAGTAGTGTGCATGTATTCAACTTCTTGACAATAAACTAATACATTTCTTTCTTATATCCCATAGATACTCAGTTTATATAATTCATGGACATTGAATGTTCCTCACATACTTCAACATTCATTATTGGATCTCAATTGAATCACACTAATATTTTAATTGAATATAATTTTAAAGAAATATAGTCTTTGCGTAATTTCATCTATGATAATATGATAGTGTGGTTATTTCATCTCTAATAACATGTGCAGTTTAATAATGAAATTTTTTTTAGTTTTATGATTCCCACCTCATTTATGTGGTATGGGTGTTCATGAAAAAATATATATCATTATCAATTCTATCCCCTTAAAATTGAAATAGATTGAGTTCTTTCTTATGGTCCTCTCTTCCAACCCAAATGGATGAATCTAAGGACATTTTTTCATACATTCATAGACAATTCTAGACTGTATTATCATTAATTTCCACTAAATCGTAACTCCATCATCTAGATTATCTTGGAATTCTTTCTAATAACTCAGATAATCAACTATTGAGCTATCCATGAGTTGTAAATATTTTATAAAAAAATCATTATCATTTTATAGAATAAATAATCCCAGTAAACTATAATGTCTAGAAAAGGATCCCAATTTCATGACATTAAACCACCTAAAATATTATTCTTGTCATATATTTTCATCACCTATTTATTTTTTAAACTATTCAATCAAGTATAAAAACCTCTCAAATTCCATTTATATATGGATTTAAATCTTGTTCAAATTTTTGATCACCATGGAAATTCCCATTTTTTCCTTCATTCCATCATAAAATAAATGTGGATATAGATAATTGGATTCCCTATTTTATTTTTCCCTCACATTAAATTAGTTTTTTAACTTAATACATCATTTTTTTCCCTTAATGACTTATAATTTGATCTAGTTTATGGTAATGGTGATTTGAAAGGACTACACATAAAAATTCCCCCATCAAATCATATTTCTATTACTATAATGTGGACTAAGGAGTTCATTGTTGTCTACCACACCAAACACCTTCTAATTTCTTGATTATATGATGCTAGATAAACGACCATGACCTAACATTAAAAAATATAATAAAAGGATTAAAATGTAGCAAATTATTAATGATAACCCTTAACCAGGGACAAATCCCCATAATTTCATTATATGGGTAGTCGGGAAAGCATCTCGGAATGTTGGCCCATATACATGACAAAGGGGATTTTCTATAAGGTGGACCAGCTAGTGGGGAATAAGTCTATATGGTGGTGGTTGGGGAGATTCATCGATAAAGGGTAGAATGAAGAAGCATTTCAGACTATCTCATGCTATTTTGACTTTCCGATCATCTTATAATATGGAATAACTCAAAAAGAAGATCAAATCATTCGAAATGAACCATATTGGACTACATTATTGAGACCACATTATAGAATATTTCCCTATGAATTAGAATAACAAGAATAAAATACATACCTTCAAGTGTTATACCCTTAACTATGCATCATTGGAGATTAAATGTTGAAATTGTTTCAATTTTTAGGGGTAAAGAGACCATGACACAAGACCAATCCCACACTACAGGTCACCTTTAAGTCATTCTATTCTGGTCCAAACATTCCATGTTTTGATGTATCTTCATGATGTAATATTTTGAAATTTTGATTTTAAAATTTCCAAATTATTAGTCATTTAATTGCCAATGTCACGACCCGTCCTCGGGGCCCATGCCGTGACTACCCCAAGCCCGTCTTCCATAGGCCAGGGGCTGGCGACTAGCACCAAAGGCGTAAATCCCGATAACTGGGAAGGCATTGCCTTTATAAATGAAAACAAGCACAACAGAGTAAGCAAGCGGAAAAAAGTAAACACTAAGTACAAGAGATGTGATGAAAAGTAAATGGGCCAAAATACAAACCCAATAGATAGTATAACTACAACTGAACAAGTACAATGGAAAAGATAACAGCTGGAAGGACGAAAGCGACTCATGGGTCGTCCTCCTCAGATCCTACCTGAAGGGTAGGTACAGATGGCGCAGCTCCTGGTCTTCCACCACGGATCATACCTGAAGGGTAGGTACAGATAGCCTCCTCCACGCTCTCACCCGTCAACCTCCTCCGTGTGTCGTCTCGTCGTGTAGTCCACCTTCGGGTACTGACTCGTCGTGTAGTCCACCTCCGGGTTCCGTCCAGTTCTCGAACACTCGGCCTCTGTCAGCACTGCCCGTCATCTACATCCAACAAAACGAGGTGCGGGCATAGCCCGTGCAGGAGTGAGTATAACGATACTCAGTAGGGACCCTGAGACCCTCAAGGTCTCACTAAACCAATAATGATAACCACAAAGAAGATCTCAACAGATAACCTCTACTTAGGTATATGCCCAAACATATAACGTAGTTATCAAGTAACCCATCTCAATCATGTAGAAACACAAGGATTGTGAAGTCAACAGATAACCACTACCCAGGTATATTCCCATACATATACCTAAGTTATAAAATGACCCATCTCAATCATGAGATAACACAAAGGTCAAAAGATTCAGTTCAAACCAGGATTTTCATTAACGACACCGTAACTGCTAAAGAACTCCGTCTCTGGAGTGTACAGTGGTCCTGTCACAACTCCGAGGTACTGCTCACTAATCTAAGACTGGTGAAGTACTCCACCTGTCGAGTACCGCAGGTCTGCGGCCAACTACTGGGCGCTCCGTCCGCTGAGGGTCTATCGCCAAATACCGGGCGCTCTCCCTAATAGCCTACAGAGGTACTCCTCTGGTCGAGTACCGCAGGTCTGCTGCCAACTACCAGGCGCTCCGCCTGCCGTGGGTCTGCCGCCAAATACTGGGCGCTCCGTCGACTGGGCTAGTCGACTCACTCCAAGTCAAGTCGGTCAAGAAGTCGTCAGGTCTCAGTCGTCTACACGGTCTCCGTACTCCGCTCGCTCGTCTCTAGGAGGGTCTGATCCACGAGCTATAGGTCGATACTCCATGTATCTCAAAGTCCCACGAAAAAGTATCTCAAAGGACGACCTCGTCAGAGGGGTCTCAATGCAACAGACGGCGCGTCAATCGGACGCCCGGTCTGTGAGTTACTAGCCTTTTCGTCCCAGGGGCCCGGTTGGTTTCGTGTGCGAACCAACCCGGCCGTAACTCAACTATACCTCGAAAACTCATAGGGTATACTCATATGGACTGTTTCTCAACGTGATCACCAACGCCGCTGACGGTTCTTCAAACAGACGTCTGGTCTGAAAGATATCATCTTTCTCCGTTCCAGGGGCCCGCTTTGATTTCGGGCACAATCCAACCCGACTATAACCCAACTGCATCCAAAACTCAAGCGGAGGATGCCAAAAGTTCTGTATCATCAACAGGAATGCAATGCAACAGATGGCGCGTCAATCGGACGCCCGGTCTGGAAGTTATTGGCTTTTTCGTCCCGGGGGCCCAGTTGATTTTTAAGTTAAAACTATCCCGACCGTACTCCAACTGCGTCCAAACCTCGAGCGGAGTAATCCAAAATATCTGTCTCCCATAGAGGAATCCATCAAGGTCGACGGCACGTCAATCGGACGTCCGTAGCTCAAGATATGAGCGTTTCCGCTCCGAGGGCCCGGTTGGTTTCGTGTACGAACCAACCCGGCCGAACCCAAAGTAATCCGAAACCGTGAGTGCGATATACCGAAACGACCGTCTCGATCCAAAGATCGTGTTTCCGCTAACGACATGTCGTTCGGAGGCCCGTAGTTCAGGTTATGGGCAAAAGACCGAAAATTGTCCGAAGACAGGGGGTCCGGGCCCGGGCCGACCCGGCCCGAACTCCCTGGGTCGGCCTAACCGGGTCGACCCGACCCGGTCCAACCCGGCCGGACCCGGTCCGGTTCGGCCTGGGCGTGGCCTGGCCGGTCGGACCGGCCTGGCTCTGCTCGGCCGAGCGGCCGAGCAGCTCGGGTGCCGTGGGGCGCTGCCCCCGCGGGTTGGAGGTGTCGCGGCCCCGCGTGGGGCCGCACTGATTCAGCGGACACGGCCTGTCACTGCATCCCGTGCGGGCGAGCCGGACCCAGACGGCCGTGGGTCTGCTGGCCGCCGCCGCCGTGGCTTCAGCCGCGGCTGCCCTGTCCGGCGGTGCGTCGGGGCGCCGCCACCTCCGGCCGCCGGCGCCGCATGCAGCTTCCGCGGGCCACCGGAGTTGCTCCGGTGGTCCTTTTTCCTTCCCATCTGTGTCGTTGCCCCTCCTGGGTTCCGTTCTTCACTGCGGGATCATCAAAATGCCCTTGCTTCACGTTCTGTCGTCGCCCGCCAAATCCGCACAACCACGAAGAATAGCGGAGGGTTTTCGGGCCGTGTTTGTTTGGCCCGGTCCCTCCGCGTTAGAATAATAACAACGGGTGAATTATGCAACACATGAAACAACAATTTTAATAAATTAAAATTGTTCATATGAATCTGGTTCTTTAATTTTTAAAGAAACGTTCACGGGAATATAAAATAATTATTCACAACAACCCCTACCTCGTCAAGTCATCGCACGCGGGTTCTTCGCGGATTTGATCGCCGCGGAAGGAGGCGATCGTCACATCGCAGAAGGCGCCGCGTCGTCACAGAAGGGTGTCGCGTCGTCGTGGAATGGCGTCGCGTCGTCGCGGAATACGGTATGCGTCGATGAACTCCGTGGTTCAAGAACAACAGATTTAATTTTAATAATTAAATATGTGCGTTGTTAAAAACCACAAAGGAGTTTTAAAAAAACCCGAAATCTCTTACCTCAAACAGAAGATCGAAAATTTTGTTGCGGACGACGTAATGTCGCAGAAGAACGTCGCGGAAGAGGAAACGTCGGTGTTGCGGCACACGGCTTCGCGTCGTTGATTTCTGCGGTTCGGCGTTCTTCATCGGAGGCCGGCGTTCTTCGCGTTCTTCGCGAAGAAGGGTGAAGGCAAAAGAGTTCTGTCAAAATCCTCCCTACGTGTAATCCTCAAGATGTGGCATTGGTCTTATTTTATTACTATGCCAACGGATTTCAAATCGGTTAAGAAACGAAAAAGAGATAAGCAGCGACCCATTAATTCGTAGAATTAATTCAACGAAATAAACCACCAAATTAATTCAACGAAGAAAACCGCCCAATTAATTGGTGCGTTTAGAAATTAAGAAAATGCGTCAGTTGACTTTCATAATGACGGGTTTTCGCGGGTGCGTTACTTAACGGAAAAGAAACGGTGGGGCTCGTGCGGGCCCCACCTCACAAATATCTTACCAAGAGGGTATGATATTTCTGGATAGCACCCTATCCGCATCGACTCAGTTTAAGATGCATTAAGTGGCTTCAAGTGGCTTCCAAGTGACTTAAGTGAAATAAAATAATGTTTGTCGAACAATTTATTTTATTTCTTAACTTTAAGCCCAAAAATTAAAAACCAAACCCGAGAAAACCCAACTCCAGAAGATGCGTTTCTAAGTAATATCGGCGCTGCGATTCCATTAGTGCCTTTAGAATTTGATTCTGAGCACCGGTTCAAAAGTTAGAAAAACCCGCTCGTCCGTTCACTGAACATACCCGAGCCAAACTTTGGAAAATGATTCCGGGCACACCGGGCCTCAGAATCTAGTGCCGTCAGAAACTGCTATCTTGTAAAATAAAATGAAAATTAAGAAAAAAATTTCCATGGAATTTACGGGTATTTACATTACTCCCACCACAGGGATTTACATCCCCGTAAAGCATCACCACAAACATAGGGATACAAAGGCGGTACTGAGAATGCTTCTGAGCCTTCCGCTCTCATGTTCTCACCTGGAGGTTCTCGTGCTACCAAAGAAAGTGCACAAGTGGAATCGACTGTCCTCCTAGGATCCGCTCCTGTCGATCCTCGATCCCCATAGGAACCTCCATAGAAGTCACCTCATCGCCACCGTCCAGCTCCTCGTGGACGATGATATGCGGAGGGTCGAGCACGTATCTCCTCAGTTGGGATACGTGGAAAACATCATACACCTAGTGCAATTGAAGTTGATGGGTCAAGTGGTAAACCACCTTGCCTACCCAGCTGAGGACCTAGAGAGGTCCGTTGAATCCTCGGAGATAACTTGCCTCCCTGGCCACATCTCCATAAACCTCGTCAAGGTGAGACTCGTATAAGGACGTGATGGTCATCCTTGAACTCTAGAGGCCTCCAAGTCCTGCCAGCATAAGGATTCTATCGGCCATGTGCCGTCCTCATCCGCTCTTGGATGACCTGGACCTTCTCTAGTCTCACAAGAGCTGCTATGATTTCTTCTTTGCCGATAAGAGAAATCTGGTCTCATCCCCTGGATGAACCACATTTGTTTCCTAATACAGTCAATCCTGACAAGAATGGTGCATTCATGCCATGGATGATGTCGTAAGGCCTCGACGTAACTACCAAGAGACCCAACTGTAACTCTCACTTCCAAGGGTCGAGTCACACTGTCGGCATCAGTGTGTGGTCACTAGGTCTCCTTCAGTAGAAAACTCGGATGTGAGGGTCAAGTCAACAGTCTTAACCGGGGCCACTCAGTATCAATCAAACAAAAAGTACCGAAAAGAAAAATTTACAAGATAAGTGTATTTTGATTATTATAGCTCACAGTACAAAGACACAAAGCAACTACAGACAAACATCAACAGAACTAGAAGCAACAAGATTAATAGCCTCAAGGTCGGAAGCTAGTCCCGCTCCTGTACATCTGCTTCCTGAGCTCCATGACCATAGGCCTCAGCTGCCTGAAGCTGAGCTCTCCCATGTCCTCCTATCCCCTGTGGTCTGGGGGGGCCTCCTGGTGGTGGTGGTGGAAGCATCCTGAAGCGTCGTCCACCTCCAGCTGAACGACCAGCTCCTCTGCCATGGGTGCCTGCTCCTTGCGGTCCGCCCTGATCGAACCTCTGCCTCTGCCTCAGAGGTTCTTCGTTTAACTGTTGGTCATCTGCATGGCGGGTCGGACAGTCACGTGCCATGTGACCAATTCCGCCATAGGAGTAACATTGTCCACTCTCGGCACGTCTGGCTCTGACTCCACCCCGGTTTCCCTGCACAACTGAACCTGAGTCGTGTAGTCGGCCATCGGTAGGTCTGGTCCTCTTGGACCACTGCGTCATCTGTCTACTACCTGCTGTAGAAGACTCTGCCGCAAGCCGGCTAGTGGTGGGTCCTACTGCTGGAGAATTCTCAGCAAGGAAACTCTCCACTAAGAGGGGTCTCTCCAACACCCCTGTCTGTGTCGGAATGCTGTGAGAAACAATAGAAGCTCTAATCTCTCTCCTGAGCCCCTGATCGAAGGTTCGGGCCCTGAAGAACGGGTCCCGTACCATATTTGTAGAGTAGCGCGAGAGGTCTGTGAATCTCGTTGAGTACTGCG
Source organism: Viscum album (assembly GCA_963277665.1). Lineage (NCBI taxonomy): Eukaryota > Viridiplantae > Streptophyta > Magnoliopsida > Santalales > Viscaceae > Viscum > Viscum album. The sequence continues at coordinate 781,707,517 of OY728158.1, forward strand.
CCACTGACATGCTGCCCTGCCGCAGCTGAAGTAGCTCCTGTATACGCACCGCTGGAAGGGTGGCTTGTACAAACTCTGCCTGGAACAGGCTCATGAAGTTTACCCATAGAAGTGTCGCCTCGTCATGCATCTGAAGCATCAGGCTCCACCATCTGCCTGCTGCTGCCTGTAGAAGGCTGGCAGCAAGGATCACCATGAAATCTATCGGCGTCCCCAGTAGCCTCAAGACTCTCACCACAACCTCCATCCAATCCTCAGCCGCTTGTGGGTCCATCCCTCCCTGGAACCTGGGTGGCCTCTGGCGCTGGAACTCATGTAGTGCGCTCAAGCGACGTGCACCCTCTACTGCTGGAGCTGGTGGCATCGATGTCCCAACGGGTAGTAGTACCGCTGGTGCCTCCGCTGGTGCCTCAACTGGGATAGGGCCTTGTACTGAGGCCTCGTCGCTCGGCGGGCTGTCAGTACGTACGACTCTCGGGGCTCTAGCTCGTCGTCCATGGGGAGGCATCCTGAAAGAAACAATGTGACATAGTCAAAGATTATCCCTGGTGAGTTGACCTGGTTTGAGATGACATTTAAAAACTTCTTGAAAACACACATGCAATCAGTGTTTCTGTGCACAAAGTCGGAAATCAGTTGTCAGGGTCCTGCTGTTTGGATACGTCGGCCGCCCGCACCAACACTGGACTCCCTGAACTGAAAACCACACTCGGTACTCTTAACAGTATTGCTTCACAGAAAGAAACATCAGAGTTATAAGTTCTACGGTAGAACCGAACTCCTCTGATACCAATTTGTCACAACCCATCCTCGGGGACCGTGCCGTGACTACCCCAAGCCCGCCTTCCATAGGCCAGGGGCTGACGACTAGCACCAAAGGCGTAAATCCCGATAACTGGGAAGGCATTGCCTTTATAAAAGAAAACAAGCACCACAGAGTAAAAAATCGGAAAAAAGTAAACACTAAGTAAAGAGAAGTGCTGAAAAGTAAATGGGCCAGAATACAAACCCAAAAGAAAGTAAAACTACATCTGAAAAAGTACAACAGAAAAGATAACATCTGGAAGGACGGAAGCGGCTCCTGGGTCGTCCTCCTCAGATCCTACCTGAAGGGTAGGTATAGATGGCGCAGCTCCTGGTCGTCCACCATGGATCCTACCTGAAGGGTAGGTACAGATAGCCTCCTCCACGCTCTCACCCGTCAACCTCCTCTGCGTGTCATCTCATCGTGTAGTCCACCTCCGGGTACTAACTCGTCGTGTAGTCCACCTCCGGGTACTGACTCGTCGTGTAGTCCACCTCCGGGTAACGTCCAGTCCTTGAACACTCGGCCTCCGTCAGCACTGCCCATTGTCTGCAAACAACACAACGAGGTGCAGGCATAGCCCGTGCAGGGGTGAGTATAAAGATACTTAGTAGGGACCCTGAGACCCTCAAGGTATCACTAAACCAACAAGTATAACCACAAAGAAGATCTCAACAGATAACCTCTACTTAGGTATATGCCCATACATATACCGAAGTTATCAAGTAACCCATCTCAATCATGAGGAAACACAAGGATTGTGAAATCAACGGATAACCACTACCCATGTATATGCCCATACATATACCTAAGTTATCAAGTGACCCATCCCAATCATGAGGTAAACACAAAGGTCAAAAGATTCATCTCAAACTAGGATTTTCATTAACGAAACCGTAACTGCTAAAGAGCTCCGTCTCTGGAGTGTACATTGGTCCTGTCGCGACTCCGATGTACTGCTCACTAACCTAAGACTGCTGAAGTACTCCTCCTGTCGAGTACCGCGGGTCTGCGGCCAACTACCGGGCGCTCCGTCCGCTGAGGGTCTGTCGCCAAATACCGGGCGCTCTCCCTAATAGCCTACAGAGGTACTCCTCCGGTCGAGTACCGTGGGTCTGCTGCCAACTACCAGGAGCTCCATCCCCCGTGGGTCTGCCGCCAAATACCGGGCGCTCCATCCATGGGCTAGTCAACTCACTCCAAGTCGAGTCGGTCAAGCAGTCGTCAGGTCTCAGTCGACTACACGGTCTTCGTACTCCACTCGCCCGTCTCTGGGAGGGTACGCTCCACGAGCAATAGGTCGATACTCCAATTATCTCAAAGTCCCACTAAGAAGTATCTCAAAGTACCGCCTTGTCATAGGGGTCTCAACGCAACAGACGGCGCATCAATCGAACGCCCGGTCTGTGAGTTACTAGCCTTTTCGTCCCAGGGGCCCGATTGGTTTCGTGTGCGATCCAACCCGGCCGTAACTCAACTATACCCCGAACACTCATAGGGTATACTCATAGGGACCGTTTCTTAACGTGATCACCAACACCGCTGACGGTTCGTCAAACAAACGTCTGGTCTGAAAGATATCATCTTTCTCTATTCCAGGGGCCCGGTTGGATTTCGGGCACAATCCAACCCGGCTATAACCCAACTGCATCCAAAACTCGGGCATAGGATGCGAAAAGTTCCGAATCGTCAACAGAAACGCAACGCAACAGACAGCGCGTCAATCGGTCGCCCGGTCTGGAAGTTATTGGCTTTTTCGTCACGGGGACCCTGTTGGTTTTTAAGTTAAAACCAACCCGACCGTACTCCAACTGCATCCAAACCTCGAGCGGAGTAAGCCAAAAGATCCGTCTCCCTTGGAGGAATCCATCAAGGTCGATGGCATGTCAATCAGTCGTCCGTAGCTCAAGATATGAGTGTTTCCGCTCCGAGGGCCCAGTTTGTTTCTTATACGAACCAACCCGGCCGAACCCAAAGTAATCTGAAACCTTGAGTGCGATATACCGAAACGACCGTTTCGATCCAAGGATCGTGTTTCCGCTGACGGCGTGTCGTTCGGAGGCCCGTAGCTCATGTTACTGGCAAAAGACCAAAAATGGTCCGAAGGCGAGGGGTCCGGGCCCGGGCCGACCCCCCCCCCCCCTGGGTCGGCCGAACCGGGTCGACCCGACCCGGTCCCCCCCGGCCGGACCCGGTCCTGTCCGGCCTGGGTGCGGCCCGGGATGTCGGATCGGCTTGGCTCGACTCGGCCGAGCGGCCGAGCACCTCGGGTGCCGCGGGGCGCTGCCCCCGCGGGTTGGAGGTGCCCGGCCCCCGCGTGCGGCCACGCTGATTCAGTGGATGCGGCATGTCGCTGCGTCCTGTGCGGGCGAGCCAGACCCGCGCGGCCGCGGGTCCGCTGGTAGCCGCCCCCGCGGCGGCCCTGTCCGGCGGCGCGCCGGGGCGCCGCCGCCTCCGCCCACCGGCGCCACCGCGCCGCCGGCAGCTTCCGTGGCCCACCGGAGTTGCTCTGGTGGTTCGTTTTCCTTCCCATCCGCACCGTTTCCCCTCTCGGGTTCCGTTCTTCACTACGGGATCATCAAAATGCCCTTGTGTCACGTTCTATCGTCACCCTCCAAATCCGCACAACCACGAAGAACGGAAGAGGGTTGTCGGGCCGTGTTCGTTTGGCCCGCACCCTCCGCGTTAGAATAATAACAACGAGAGAATTATGCAACACATGAACCAACAATTTTAATAAATTAAAATTGTTCATATAAATCTAATTCTTTATTTTTTAAAGAAACGTTCATGAGAATATAAAAGAATTATTCACAACAACCCCTACCTCGTCAAGTCGTCGCACGCGGGTTCTTCGCGGATTTGATCGCCGCGGAAGGAGGCAATCAACGCGTTGTGGAAGGCATCGCGTCGTCGCGGAAGGGCGTCGCGTCTTCGCGGAAGGGCGTCGCGTCGTCGCGGAATATGGTGCGCGTCGATGAACTCCGAGGTTAACGAACAACAGATTTAATTTTAATAATTAAATTAGTGCATTGTTAAAAACCACAAAGGAGTTTTAAAAAAACCCCCGAAATCTCTTACATCAAACAGAAGATTGAAGATTTTTTTGCGGACGAAGGAACGTCACAGAAGAACGTCGCGGAAGAGGAAACGTCGGCGTCACGGCACACGGCGTCGCTTCGTCGATTTCCATGGTTCGGCATTCTTCGTCGGAGGCCGGCGTTCTTCACGTTCTTCGCGTTCTTCACGAAGAAGGGTGAAGGCACAAGAGTTCTGTCAAAAGCCTCCCTATGTGTAATCCTCAAGATTTGGTGTTGGTCTTATTTTATTACTACGCCAACGTATTTCAAACCAGTTAAGAAACAAAAAATAGATAAGCAACGACCCATTAATTCGTAGAATTAATTCAATGAAATAAACCACCCAATTAATTCAACGAAGAAAACCGCCCAATTAATTGGTGCGTTTAGAAATTAAGAAAACGCGTCACTTGACATTCATAATGACGGGGTTTCGCCGGTGCGTTACTTAGCGGAAAAGAAACGGTGGGACTCGTGCAGGCCCCACCTCACAAATATCCTACCAAGAGGGTAGGATATTTCTTGATAGCACCCTATCCGCATCGACTCAGCTTATGCTGCTTTAAGTGGCTTCAAGTGGCTTCAAGCGGCTTAAATGATATAAAATAAAGTTTGTCGAACAATTTATTTTATTTCATTACTTTAAGCCCAAAAATTAAAAACCACACTCAAGAAAACGCAACTCCGGAATATGCGTTTCTAAGCAATTACCAGCACAGTGATTCCATTAGTGCCCTCAGAATTCGATTCCGAGCACCGGTTCAAAAGTTAGAAAAACCCGCTCGTCCGTTCACTGAACGTACCCAAGCCAAACATCGGAAAATGATTCAGGGCACACCGGGCCTCGGAATCAGGTGCCGTCAGAAACTGCGGTCTTGTAAAATTCGAAAGAAAATTAAGAAAAAAATTTCCTTTGAATTTACGGGTCTTTATAGCCAAGGGATTTCATTTTTGATTTTGGTATACTTTATCCTCCTACAAAATAATAACAAGGTTAAGAAATTAGATACCAAATTTATTTGAATAATGTTTTCGTAAAACTAAAAGAGGTAATTTTTTATAAATTATTGAGATGAATATATATGACATTGAGAAAATAAGAAAAATATTATTCCAAGGAAGAAATTTTTTTCTTTTTAAAAAATTCATCCCTTGGTTGATTATAGTAACATCTATTGGGTTTGATGTGAAATATCTATATTTATATTTCAATTATATTGTTTCCAACATTTTTAGGAATCGAATTTCCATGAAATTATGTATTAAATTCATTAAATATAATTAATTATGCATTTGGGTTTAGTCTTTTTGGGGATAGTATGTTTTATTGTTGGGGAATGAATTTCAATTCCTAAATTAATTAATTATATGAGAATCAATAGGGAGAGGATAATATAAATAAATGTTCTTAAGTATTTTAACATAAATCGATAATAAATAGAAATGGATGATGGAGAAGAGATAAAACCCTATTTATTATATTGGAATATGGGTTCTAAGGATGGACTCCTTCAACCATTATCTTTATGGATTAACATATTGTATCTAAATCTAATTGTTCATTTATCTAAAAGGGATCAATAGATCTAGATATTTCTATTTGAATTGAAAGGTAAAATTAGTTTTTATTCTATTTTCGGAAATTGGACATCAATCTTGGTTCTTCATAAGGTGTTTAACAATATATATCAACGTATATTTCACCTAAAACTGATCAATTGTCTCTTTATTATGAAAAAATTGTCTAACCCTAGAAATGACATGCTTTATTTTCATTAATGAATCAGTTGTTTCCTTTACCATATTTTCTCCATAAAAATTATTAACAAAACCAAATTAACAAACAGTAATTGTAGGTTAGGTTGGATCCATAGGGTTTCTTTAGGTTCTCCCTCGCGAATCCTATATTTTTTACTTTATTCTAGTAGAGGAATGAGATTATGAGTTTTATGTTTTTGTTTCTAAATTGTTACTCAGAATACTATAAAGTAAGGAATCCTAGTAATACTTAATCTTTTTTGGAATCATTCTTAAGGAACTCAGTAGGGGAACTACACTAAAACCAAATATAGTATCCATATTTAATTATTTTATTTTTCCTTTTCTTTTTTTTTTCATTTTATTAATTTTTTATTTTCAATAAAAATATGTTTTCACGTTGACCTATTTAAAGGGTCTGGGTTCATGACCCAAATTTACTATAAATTGTTGAAAAGTGTAAATTTTGATGAACCAATACTATTTCACTCGATGATTGAAAATAAATTTTCTCACCACTATTATAGAGTTGTAGTGGGAAATAATCAAGAACCGTATCAGGTAAAAAATGAAGAGTATGAAATAATTATTAGGAATACTCTTCTTGAATAATATAAAATAACTCTCTTGGATTACAGACTCACATCTTTAAATGGGGGGGGGGGGTTCAAGTACACTATTTACAATGAACAACACTAATAATTTAGAGTAAAAACCACTTGTTCATATAATGATATAGAATGCTAATAAATTTGGAGGTTTGAAAAAGTTTATACTCATGGTATTCTTTTTAGCTTTCTGGATATCTATGAAATCCTCATGATAATGGTGCTTTTGATAGTTTTATTTAGATTCGGTAATTTTAATTTACATTAATAGTTCATAATATTGATTGTATAATGTAAAAGGCTTTAGGATTCATCAATACATTATAGATTCTTTCCCTAAAATTTTCATAGAAATACTTTCCCCACCAAACTCCACCCAAACCACACCATGATATTTATAATTTCTCCAAACCATATGGGGAGTCTGAACATATAGTGCGGGCTAGGTTTTTGGAGATGTGAAGATTCTTTCCACATCATGGGGTGACACTTGGGATGAATCATTAGACATTATATTTTATCATTCAAATATAATTAAGTATACATTATTTATTCATAATATGAAGTACATATACTGTGGAAAAATTCCACCAAATAATAATCAATCTTAGATGATATCACAAAAAATATTTCATAGTGGAAATGAGTTAGATGACTGATTGTCTAAGGAATTCATGAGGTTTAATAAAACCATGTGTTGGCTGCTAAAATGGTAGAGATATCCTGAAAAATTGATTCCTTGTGAAAACATCATAATATTGGATATTCTTTTGGGAAACATCATGTTTTATCATAGATAATAAGTGGCAGTACTTACCTCTTCCAAGACAATCTACATGGAACTGAGGATCCCACACCTCCTAATGAAAGCTATGTAAATTAAATCTACAACCACATTTAAAACCAATATGTGTATGGAAAGGTAATGAGGATAGATCCACATAGTGAATGAAGGGTTTGGTGTTATAATAATTTTTAAAGTCATGGCACACCCACTTTCCCTGATAACCAAAACCAAACAAGACCTGATAGACAGTAGTTGTAAAACCATCAAACGTATATTAATTATTACATTCAACATTAACCACCAAAATATATATGAAACTATTTTTTAAGGAATTTATGATGTAGAATAAAAATAAGAATGAAAAAAATGGTAAGAATAGAGAAAAATATGAAAAGTATTGAGAACTACTTGGTGATAAACCATCATGAAATATAGAATATAGACATTCATCGTGGGAAAATTTCTCAAAAATTGAATTGGTGGCCACTCATAGTTCTTCCATAGAATAATAATGTACCTATGGAATATCTATATTTTATCTTGTTATTAATTTCAATAGAGATTCAAGAGAAATTTCATCAAATGAGAATTAATAAAAATATTAGCAGAAAATTTATAATAATGTCCAAGATGTTCCAAAAAAAACAATGATAGTAACAAGAGTATATAATATCGAATTAGTAATGGAAAGGTGATTTATAAACCCAATTATAATAAACAATTGTTTAAGCCTAATGTTTTACTATATTGACACACCATAACTTCTACTAAAATAATTCTCCATTTGAGGTTTGAGGAAAAATATATAAATCTTTAAATTTTTTAATATTTTTATAAAATATTCCATTTTAGGAGGAACTTATTCCAATGATTACTTATGAACACCTTTTGAATGAATATATATTGAATAATTTGACAATTTAGGATTGGAAATTTATATATTTGACCGAGGATTGTTTTATAGTAGTGCTGAGAAAAATCTCTCCAAAATTTCATGACCAGGGTAGTTCTTCAATATCATGTACAATCAAGACATGTACAATCAACAATGCCTTGTTTTATTTGGTATAAAGAATAGATTTTTTTCCATTTAATGTTTTAGGTTTATTGGATGTTTTTATTTGAAACATACTAGGACATCAATTTAATTATGAAATAGGTTAGAAAAATATTCTTATAGTATTTTCAATAATGTTTTGGTAAACAATGGAAAATATACATTCCCAAAATATTTCATAATCATGAATGACAGAAGAAGAAGATGATCCCCTTATCTTAGGTTCACTGTTACTGACTATCGTAAGGTCACATATTTATGTGAATGATGGGAGGAAGAGATTTCACGTGGGAATGAAAACTTCATGTTGACCATAAATACATAAAAAAACATGAAATAAAATACATTGATTTTCATTTTATAAATACTATGGATGATATTTTTAGTTTTTAATATTTTAAACATGATGAATAATAAGTTATTGTTGAAATTGAATAGGAGTTTAGAGTGGAAGAATGTTGAATATTTGATATTCAGTATATAGTACATTTTATGTAGCATCTAAAAGGGAATTTTTTCCAGATATCATCCCCTCAACATTAATAGAACCTCATTTAGAGTTGAAATAACTTCCTCTCAAGCTATGATATACATTCTCAGGAGACAATGAGATACTCCAGGAATTATAAATTATTTAATTATAAATGAACATGATAATAGTTTTAAAAATGTTTTGAAATAAATTTTAGAAGAAAATGTCATAGATAATTGAAGACCATAAATGAAGAAGTCCTCCTATATGCATTCAGAAAGCCATTATAGAAAAACGAATGAAGCTAATGAGAATGAACCAATATATACTGAATCCTATACTGAAGGATGTGGTGAAAGTAGATGTTTTTATTTTATTAGAGGGGATAATTATCTATAATTTTTGTGATAGTGAATGGGTGAGTAATTGGTGGTTTTCCTAAAGTTGGGAGGCAAAACAGTGATCAAAATGGATGATAAAATCATCTCCTCTATAATTTTTATATTCTCAAGAGTCATTAGAGAAATAATAAAATTGAATGTTGAAATAAAAAAATAACCATTTTTTTATTTTCATTTGTTGATCTGATTTGATTGAATTGATGAACATGACTCGTATGATTTCTAAATGTCCTCTTTGGGTATAATCAAATTTGTATAGAACTATACGATCAGTTAATGCCTATATAGATCTGTCCTTTTAAAATAATTAAGGAAATATGTTATTTGGGATATGAAATATACCCATTTCCATTCAAAAGTTAATGAAACATCTGTTTCATGGTATAATAGAAGAATTATTGGAAGTTTTTAGGGAGGATTTATCAGCCTATAGAAGTTTATTTGATGTTTTCTTGAGAAACGGTGGCCTTGTCCTAGATCAATGTAAAGTGAAAAGTAATATTCTAAATTGGGAGATATTTCAGTTTATCATGACCTATATAATTATTCTTATGCATTGAATCTCCATGGAATGAGTTTAGGTTAATTCCATGATTGTGAAAAATATTTAAAGAGTAATAATATCTCAAAACACAATGGTAGAAAAAAATATTTCTAGGTCAAGGAATGTTTTATATTTGATTTGATGTAATTTTCTCCCACACATCCCATATTCTCAATCATATAAGATGAAAATCTGTTTAATTCTTTTTTGAAGACTTATCACTACAAAAAACCTAAATTAGTGATTTTTTATTAGAGAAATTTTAAATCTTCGATAATCCATTTACTGACATTATATATAGAGATCAGTAAATGAGGTATTTCTAATTTACTGACATTTATTAATTTCAAAAATTTGATGATGATTAAGAATGTCGATAATTAATTATATTTATAAATTTATCCTATTAATGAATATTTTTTATCATTTATAACAATAAACACCTCATTTAATGATTTTTTTAAGAGAGTTTAGTGAATAACACATCCTTTATGAACATTTTTGAAAAATGTTGGTAATTTCTTCTAAATATCATATATTTTTTAAACAATTTTTTTAAAATAAAAAAATTTAGATATGTTTACCCGCCACCTCAAGACACACCGCTCACCTATATATACCCCACACTATACCATTCACATAACGAGACAACTCCCTGCACTGCACGCCCTGAAAAGAGAAACTCAGATACATAATGAGACAACTCCCCACCTCCAAACATTACTTTACCAAACACCTTGGAAACAACCCCCACACAACAAATGTCAAAAGGCGACCTCTATGAGAACTTGAACCTTGCACCTCCTACATCACAGCCAAACACATGACTAACTCGCTTATTCAACTTTTTAATATTTAATTTGTGATATTATATATATATATATATTTTTTATTTATTTCAGATAACATATTTATTTGTAAATATATATATGTATTTTATCATATATATATATATATATGTTCGTATTTTAAATATATGATAATTTATTATATTAAATATATATAAATATGTTCATATTATATATATTTGTTTGTGTCTATGTTCAGTTATATGTATATTTATATGTTTATATTTTATGATTATATATATATATATGTTTTTTCATATATTATAAATATATATATGCTTATATTTTATATTTAAATATTTGAAATATATATAAGTTTATATATATATATATATATGTTTATATATTAGTATTAATATATCTAATTATTTGTTTATATATATATATATGTATTTATATATATGTGGTTGTGCATGTGTTTAAATATATATTTTTTTGTACAGATGAATATTATTTTAATTATATATATATAACTAGTCAAATATTTTAATAATATAAAAATTGATACTAAAATAGCCATATTTTATAAAAAGTTTTGAAAAATTTAAAATATATGTGTTTTTTATATATAATATATTTGTGTATATATTCATATATCTATCTTTGTGTTTATATATATAGGCATATGATTATACATATGTTTTAGTGTTTTTATATATTAATATATATATATATATATGAAAATATATATTTATATATATATGTAGAAATGGGTTATATATATATTACTGACGTTTCTGAAAAAACACAACTAATTTAGTGATTTTTATATAAAACGTGGCGAAATTAGTGATGTATCTGGAAAAAAATCCTCAACATGTTGACATACTATCTAGTATCATTAACTTATAAATGTTCATTAGCAAAAATTTCTAATATAGAAATGTTCCCTTAAAATGTGGAAAATTTAGAGATTCATTAAGAAAATTTGGCCAAATTAGTGATTGTTTTTAAAAATATCGGTAAATTTAAAATTTAGGGTCTTTTTAAAAATTGTTTCGAAAAAATAAAAAAAAAATTACATTTTTTGGTAATATATGCAATGGAAATTAATATGAGCTAATGAATAAGTTGAACTCTACCCCAAACATGAGTCCTAAAAATTCTAGAGGAACCATTGAAACATATGTACAATGAATTAATTTTTTTCAGTCATATATACTTCAGAAAAGGATAAGGAAAGAATCAACCAATGGATTTATTATACTAGAATAAATACAACAAATGATCATTTTTATTATTACACCATAGAAAAGTACCTCTTGTACATAGATTTTTTATTCAATATGTTTCCACCTTATCATTTTCTTTCAAAGGTGATGGTAAAATATGATCATTTTTCACTAAAGTAATTTATTTGAAAGAATGAATAAAACCCTTATTTATTATGTTGAATTTTTTTATATAAAAAATTCATTGTGGGGATGTAGGTCAATAACGACTTATATAATGAAGTGGTTGGTCATCCTCCTAGAATAAGCATCCCTAAATCATTCTCTAGACTAATATGTTGAGATATGTGATGAATTTCATGATTAATATCTCTTCACAGTCTATGTCACTATAAATACAGAGTTTATATATTTGTCTCTCTACTTAATAACAATATTGATATATCAACAATCGATGTATCAATAGAAAAAAGAAATGTTTCTTAGTGTTTTATATTGGTTTTAGGATGATTCACTATAATTATAGATTTTTAGAGATAGTATTTGTAGATAATGTGTACCTGAGAGGGGGATTAATAATATGTTTTAGTTTTTTCACTCCTAACCTACATGATTATATCATGGTCCTGATCCAATAATAAAAAACATGGTACAATGTTGTTATTTTGGTATACTATACACATGGATGGGAGAATATTTTCTAAAACATGTAATAGATTATAGTGACTAAATAAAATTGAAAATAAAGATAAAATGTCTCTTAATTAAATTATATAATTTAAATTATTTCATATATAGGGAATGGATTTTTTAAGGTTAATTCCCCAGTTCAAGGGGTGACAGATTATTCTGGTTGCTATTGACTATGAATCTAAATTGGTTTAATTTGAATCCATTATTGTTAACACCATAAATGTAGTCATAAGGTTTTCTAAATTGAATTTATTATTTCAGTTAGGTGTTCCAGAACTCTTGATCAATGATAAAGTAACCTAGTTTAATATTTATTTTTTTGTATGATGTTCTTATGATACATGGATTCTTTTATAATAGAAAAGATTTTTACCTCCTAATGAAGAGTGGGAAAGAGGAGGTATGAAAATGGGAACAAAATAACATCACAGAGATGGTGAATAGATTAAATTGAAATGGTTTTTTAATAATTTAAGATTATTATGTATGGAACTATATGATAGTATTAAGGAAACCAATAGCAATTTACATGTTACATTTGGTGTATGATAAATTCATTCATATTACTTTTGAACATTCCCATCAATATTTTTGAGAAATTAATTTCAAGGACTCATCCCCACAATGATACCGATATGAGGGTAGAGGGAATGTAACTGTATGAGTCACACCTCCTATAGGCTCCAGATTGGCACCCGACACTGATGGTATTGGAACAAGCATATGGTAGTAATTTCCTTCAAAGAGAATATTTGAGTAGCGAGAGAGAATATAGATACACCATAAAATGGAATCATAAAAATATATATATGAAAATACTAAGTGAAAAAATTCAATTCCATAAAGTTCTGAAATAACACAATGGAAAACACTATGTACCAAAAAAATAAATGACATAAGTGACCATGAAGCCCAGACATCCACTACAAAACCATTAGCTTTTAATATCTATACTGATATGAAACCTTCTCTGGTTGACCTAAATAGTAGTTTATATATGTGTAGGGTTGTCCTATTATTATATTCATTTATAACCCCCACAATTACTCTCATGAAAAAGATAAATAATGAATTCTAATGCACAATGAAGAACATTGATACTAATATATCCCCTAATTAAGAATACTATGGTCACAACCTCACTATGGATAACTCTCACAATTTATCAAATACAACAGATAATATAATATAGTAATTAAATATCAAGGGAACCTCGCTCCCAATTCCCCAATTTTTTTTGTTTTTCTTGATCATCGCATGTCCTGAGCCATATCTCTATTAAAGTAAGACACCGGGAATAAACCTCTGCAAGGTGTCACAACATTAACATTGTTCATCACATCCTGCCTTATCACATAACCATATATAGTAGCCATTTGGTTTATGAAGTCCACCCCATTAAATATAACATGTAATATACTCAGGTATTATACATCATGACACAACATTCCATACACTATGAAATTACCTAAATAAATCACATACTATACACATCACAACTATAAAAGTCATTAGGATACTATATTCGGAAAACATGTGTTTCAATAACCAAAATTACTCATACACCTCTACACATATATATGGAAACCTAATCTTCATTCAAACTAGCATAAGAATCTACAATGAAAATAGAGAGGGGCACATTGGTGTATTCATCCATCCATACTCTAATCATCGTTTTGGGGAAGGTACACTCATATAGATCACTGTGTGCCAGTTTCCCAAACTGACATTGATGAAGTATTGTATGAAGACACACAATATACATTATATAAACTATCTAAAAAACTCAATATAGGAAAAACAAAGTCATAGAATCAACAGTAACTTCATCATTTTGACTCCCCACTACCATTGCTATGATATGATGTCCTATAATCACCCAAGAATTTAATGGGATATATTAAATTCATTTTTTCCATTTCCCAAAGTTATTTGATTATTTTTATATTCATTAACATGTAACATTATTTCAATAATCATTACATTAATAATTTGAGTAATTTCAATGACCTCTAAGAATAATCCAATCAATGTCGGTGGTTTATCATGATTATCATCATTTCATGATTTTCGATACATCAACACCAACCCAATGGGTTATAAATTATTCATCCATTATTTACATTATTCTATAAATAGTGAACTCTGGAAATACCATTCTAATCTACCACTAGGCGGAGAAATGTAACAAATCACATCTCACTACATGATGTAATGTAGAAAAGAATGATGATAAAACAAGAAAATAAAGCATCTTCTATTAAGGACATTCATAAGTGATCATCTAGACACTTATTATCACATAAACAGTTAAGACCATCTTCGAACTACTCTATAATCTCCATATCCATCCTCTAAACCAAGATAAATATCCAATTCACCTCATTATAACATGCATTAACTACTACCACATCATCTCGTCCTCCCCAAACTCATCATTTCTTCCACCCCGGGCTCAGAAATCCCAATCTAACCTCAAATCTTGGACATCCTTCCACATATCATATCATCCATAATAGTTTCATCCATCAAATGTTCACATCTAAAATGAATCAAGATGAAAATTGGCATAGACAGAGGGGAAATATAGTCCATAAAAAAATTCCTTAACAAAAATGATCTCTCACGAATCAAAATTCCGGAAACTCATCCTTCTCAAGAAGCAAAACAAATCAGGACCTTGAAATTTTCAATTTTAACCAATTTGATTTTATTCGATCGCTAATTAACTAATTAATTAATCGTAGCATCAAACATTGAGAAACTGAATGTATCAAGAAATAATAATCAAGAAACGAATACACATTATCTTAGTATTTATTCAGGGATCAACAAAGAATGATATTAACCAATCTAAATTGAAATTCCTTTTAATATTATCACTATGAATTAACATTCTCCACATTATTTTTCAATTAATTTATTCAAATGGATGATCATTTCCTATTAAACATGCAAATTGTATCGATTTTATCATTATAATAAAATAGAAAACAATGGATTACAAAAAAGAAACTTTATTCTTTATAAAATTAATTGCTAATTAATTCAGGATTTAATTTCTTTTCCAATTTAAAAATTCCTATCAACAAATAAGAACATGTTGAAAATGATGAGAATATACATCAAAATCTTTATAATATCTACAGACAACCCATAAAAATTTTATAACGAACATCACTATGTGCTCTCCAAAAAAAGGGATAAACCAGGATAAATTTATGATTTCACCTAAACAAAATAAAATAAGTAATGAATCAACTACCTCATAGAAATAAATATTCATCAAAGATAATGAAATAACATTACGAATCTACAACAACCTCTCATATAAGAAGATTCATCCATCTATGGATTTTATAGAACAACTCTACCAATAAAAAATAAATAAATCCCTATTTTAGAAAATTTATATGATCCTCTATCTAAAGTAATTATGAAATGGTTAAAAATGATATTGAAAAAAGAATAAACCTCATGAAACGGAATTAGAATCACCTCAAATCAACTCATATCACCAAATAATGAATATGGGAAGCCAATGATAGATCTCTATTGAAAGAATCCTAAAATTCTTAAGGGGTGGCTACTAGATCACCTAGAATAGAGAGTAGGGCTATAGGTTTTGAGATAACCCAAGGCCCCAGGCTATTTATATGTTGTGATACACAGAACATTTATACGAATAGTAACATTGAAATTTCGTAAAAATTTTAGGCTTCATATTTCACAATAATAAATTATTTCTATGTTGTATTTTACCTTTAATAAATACATTTCGTTCAAAACACATGAACCATCCTCTACACATATGGAAACTCATGTACACATTGTGTAAGGATTACAAGATGTGTAATCTACCTATTTATACAATTTTGAAGCCGAAACCATATAGATTCATCCCAAACCTACCTTAGGCACCTAAATCCTTAGAAACACACGATGGGTTAGTCTACCAGGATCATGGCTCCTACATTTGATACCTTTAATACAATTACCATCCTCAAGAATCCAAAACCAAACCAAAGAAAGAAACTAAAGTGGAACATCTGAACAGCCACCCTAAATTTTACCTGTCAAAGATGTCACAGTTTAATGATCTCAACTACCTCATTAGAAGAACAAAATGAATCCATAAAATATAAATCCATTTACTAATAACTATATCAAGGGAGATACATCTCAACATAGTGTAAATACACAACAATAAATAGGAGGAATCTTAGTTAATATAATTATAAAAATCATCAAGGAAACAAAATTGTAAGTGAATAGTTAAACATAAAACATATGATATTACTTATCTTTAATTGATTACTAGCCTTCCTATGCTCTCCCATCATTGATATAATTTTAAAAAATAAATATACCAAAGGAATATAATTCCCGTAAAACAACTTTTTCTCAAGTTCATGGATCTCTATAGGCCACTCCTCGGAGTTCGTAAAATGGTTAACATTGATAGCAGCCAAATTGATGACTTGAGTGTCATACTAAATATGGTGAAAGATCATTGAAAAATGAATGAAATTATTTATATTTCATATATTAGGGTTTTTTTATATCTGATACGCAATAGATCTAACATGATCCAACACCAATAATGGTCTAAAAATATAGGAGAAAGATTAGTCATCTAAATAACCATTCATTTCCAATAACGAGGAGTCACCTTCAGGGACACGTGGTCTCCAACGTCAAACTCTAGAAGTGTCCTCGTACGACTGATATAGTAATAAAAATTAACCATTAATTATTTAATCAATTCATGAAATACTTGATCTGTCTTGGTTATATTCAACACCACTTCCAGCCCGAGAATTGATGCCTCTCCAAAACTAGTCCAACACAAAAAATAATTCTAGGTCAATAATAAAATATTCATGAATTATGATTCCAGTGGTGTAATGAAAAATAGTATTTAGTGAAAACATGAGAAATGTAAGGTTCCTCATGAAAAAACATAACATTATAACATAACATGTATTAATGATTCTAGATTGACCGTTATTTCAAACTTTTCATTAGTGAATGAAAAGACGTTCTAATTGATAACTGTGAACCAAAAACTTATTGAATTATTCTCCACTCTATGTAGTTAAATTTTTTATCTCAATCAATGATGTTTTTCCTCTGTAATCTATGGAGTTTCTCCACCACCTCTAGATACTACCTCAATAAATCCTCCACTAGTATTGACATTGTAATTGCAATATAGTGGGATTAGTTTTTCAAATAATCCAATATAACCCATATAGAATCAACTCCATATGATCAAGGTAAAATATTAATAATTTCCATTAATATTCCTGCTAAATTTCCTTAAGAATCATCTAATTGCTGGAAACACCCACCCTAAAACAAACCTCATCCTCCATGTTCTATCTTACTGAACATCGATAAATATACTTTACAACTCTATGCGCCAACTTTGGCTACCAAAAAATTCCTCTAAATGATCAAAAATTATTTCTCATCTAGGATGTATTTCAAAAGGTAATCTATATAAATAGTGTAAAACCATTCTAATCATTTCCAAATGAATGAAAATATTTCTTTAGAATAGTACTTGGTGATTTCCATACTCATATGTGTTGTATTGGGTTATACCAAATATACACAAGAGGGAGTGAATTGTGTCTTTTAAAACATCTTCACTAGATCGTGATCAGTCCTTTTAGCTTCATTAGAAAGATCAAGTGGTAGAAAATTAATTGAAAGGGAAGAATGATGTGTAGAGGTTAGGGGAACAGAAGGCCCCTAGTCCACTCCTGCAACGCCCTACTCCAAGAGCATGGTGATTTTCACTATCACGTACTCTTATCAACATATCGTTCTACAACATAGTATAGACAGTTGACACCTTTTCAACTTTATGGAAAACAGAGCCTTTGGGATCATACACAGAACCGAACACACATCATTGTACAAGAACCTAGTCACTCAAAGTAAAGGAGTATTTGTTCTTTAAATACTTTCCAGTTGTTCTTCACAATTGCTACAACCCACAATTATAATAGATTGACCTTTATATTCAGAAAATGTGTTCTTCAGTTAGAAGTAGTTATGAGCTGATACAGTTGCACAAGATCATGAAAAATAATTTGCAACTTTAATCAATATTCAATTCAAAAATGATATTTGATGTAGAATCGGTAAATCTTCAATCGTGTTTCTTCTTCATCAAAAAGAAGAACTTCATCACTCTTCGTAACAAAAGATCTGTTAGTCTAGTTTGTCTTTATAAATGGTAGTAGTGAAAAAATCCAGAGATTGATATATATTTTCAATTATTCGCCTCTATATCGTTAATAAAAATTAATAAACTTACATATATCGAATAAAGACGAGCGTTCTCCTTTTAAAATTTAGATCTATAAAAGTCACATTTAGAATCGCAATATTCAAAAGTTTAAATAAAAGAGCAGTCATAACTCTCTTAAAAATTATGATTTAAAATATCCTATTAAAATAGTCTTCTAAATCATAAACAAATGATTTTTAATTATTTAATTACAGTTTTTTGATTCAGGCTTATAATATGGCTTGAAATCAGCCTAATAATTTTCAAAAAGACTATTTCTCGATAAAATCGTAATTTAAATATTTGACGCCAAACGTAGCATTGAACATCATTAAATTCATTCTCTGATTATAAGGTTTACAACGTATGATTGATATCAAACGTATGGTTAATGATCCATACATTTCTCAGATTCCAAACGTAAGGTTGATAATTACCAAAAGTAAGGTTGATGAACAATAATTTTATTTTCAACATTAAAACTTTTGGTTGTTCATAAAAGTAAGGTTGATGAACGATACTTTTAAGAAACAAATTTAACATTCCATACTCACATAATGATCTTCTTCCACACTTTTCTGATTTCCCAAATGTAATGATCCTTCCAAACATAGGGTTCCTTTCAAAATTAGCAATCTGTTCAAAAGTAAGGTTCCCTCCAAAAGTAAGGTTCCTTCCAAAAGTAAGGTTCCTTCTTTCTTACTTTTCTAATAACAAATGTTTTCATAACTATTCTTTTCTGATAACTTGTAAAGTAAATGAGAGATTCCATCCTTATGCTTTGCTTCTCAATGTAGGGTATGAATAGTGTATCGAGAACATGCTCAAGTAATTTCCGAATACTTTTCCAAATATTCTATGAGAATTATACTCATTAAGTTTATATCAAAGAGAAATAAATAATATTAATTTCCTAAAATATACGCAAAGTAATATCTTTAGAATAATAATTAAGATTATTTGTGAGCATCAAAATCATGATAATGTAATAGAGTATCATTCTCAACAATCACCACATATAAAATTATGTGTTGTTAAAAACAACACTTTCTCAACAATCACTCCCTTTTTGATGATCATAAAAACAATAAAATAACCATTGAAATTAACATAAGAAATTAATTGAATTTAATTTTATAATTTTACAAATATAAAAAAATATTTAATTTTTACAAAATTATTTTAACAAAAAAAATATTGTGATTAAAATTTTTCCCTAAAATAACATATGAGTAAAAACATATAAAAGATAAAAATAAAATATAAATTTTCCCTTTTTTGTGAATGATAATAAAATTAATTTTAAAGAAGAAAAAATAAAATGTTTTTTTTCTTAATTTCTCACCCTTTTGGGATATCAAAAAGAATGATAGAATAAGATATAACATATTTCAATGTATCACTGAACTAAGTTAATGCTATTATTAATTGTATATTAATATTTTAATCTAGAGTAATGGAATTCTAACAGAGTTATAATAGTAAAACAAATTAATAACAGAAACACATGGGATGAAAATATATTTTATTGAAAATATAATTACAAGAATAGTAAAGACAACGAGAATCGAGGTTCAGCTAAAAATGTTTTGGGAAGCAGGTTTTAGAGCCTCTGAATGAAATCTTTGATCTCAGAAAACTGTAGTCTCAACATTTTCATTAGTTCGTCTCTTAAATGGATTATGAGATATCATCTTTTCATGAGTCAGATGAATTTCTTCAATCACATTGACTCTGAAGAACTCATGTATCATATTTACCTTCCCCCTAAACAGAGTTAACTTGTCTGTGAACTGATTCAGAAAATTTATAATACCTAGTTCACTCAAAGTCAATTGGTCTATCAGAAACTTTTGATTTTATAAAAACACATATAAAGGATCACTTTTGCATTGATGGT
The DNA here is from genome assembly GCA_963277665.1 of Viscum album. Taxonomy (NCBI): domain Eukaryota; kingdom Viridiplantae; phylum Streptophyta; class Magnoliopsida; order Santalales; family Viscaceae; genus Viscum; species Viscum album. Next base: position 781,727,949 of record OY728158.1, read on the forward strand.
CCTACAATCTGTCTTTAATATTGCTCATAAATATTATAATGGCCTGAAATCTTCTAATCAGATTAGGTAAAGTACCTCATGTACTGGCTTCACTATTTTTGACAACTGCGAATTGTTTATCCATGAAATATTTAAACTCTACTATATTTTTCGTCATCCCCCTTTAAGATTTCAGATTTGAAACATCAGCCGTAATTTCCTTATTAAGATTTTTTACTTGTTTCTTAGAAATAGAACTAGATTTTAGGTTCTGAAACTTCTGCCTCTACTTTTCTAATGCACTTCACAGAGATGAATTTTCAACATGAACTTTATTAAACTTTATGATCACCTCTTATAAATGATAATTATTAGAATTAATGAAACCGTGGGATAGATTCGTAGTCTGAGTTTCCACTGGACATATCTATTCCATAGATAGAGATTTAACATTTTACTTCTTTTCGTCCCCTCACTATAATTGTTTTTTCAAATATTTTTCCTCAGTGTCCTTCCATGACTCATCCTAAAAAAATCATCATTAAGTACTTCAGTATGAATCTTATAATGGTTCTCTTCTTGATCCATATGAACTTGTTCTTACTCTTCCTAAGAATATTCTTCATTAATCTTTTCAAATAAAGGTTCGTCTAAAACTCATTCCTCTTGATCAATTTCATTTTGAATATTAGTTCCATGTGTAGCCTATGGCTATATTTTTTGTTATGCCTCTACTTCTTCCTGAGGCATAATTTTCTATTCTACATGAAGAGTGACCTCAATCTGAGAAACTGTTAGATTTTCAATGTCATGCACTAAAGATTCTCCAATAAATCTGTATCTGAGAAGCAGTTCTGTTTCATTTTCATTTTTTTGAGTAGGATCCTCTCCATTATGAGCTACTCTATGCCTTTTTCTTTGTAGTCCTTCTTTATTTTCCTTATCTTCAAGTGTATCAACATTTTTAAAAATGATTCTTCTAGAAACTCTTCTTACTCTCGATTCATCGTGTCCTTCTTCTGATTTTTCAGGTTGTGCTTTTGTACTCCCTTGATCTTTTTCTGCACCAACTTGCATAAGATTTCCTTTTATTCTGCTCCATAAATAACCAATATTTCTCAATTTTCCTGCATGGAATATGTTTCTGTGGTGACATCTCACTCGAGCATCCTCCAGCCTTATAATATCTTTCTTAAAGACGATCTTTGAAACAAATCTTCTAAAGGGATAAAAGTTCATTCTTTCTTCTGTTTGGCAGTAATAACTTATATATCTCACCATATATGTTGGAATATTTAATATAATATCACTCATTAAGAGAAAAATGTTATACACGTTAGGATATCAAATATTCTCCAATTCTGACATACAATGTGCAATCCCTGTTTGCACAAACATAACCAAAATCTTGTAGTCCAACTCCAGATCTATCACTAGAATCTTCATTACATTCGTTGATCCAGAAAAAAGATATAATTTCCTCAGAATTATGCACACTATCACCTATAATCTTTAAATCAAACTCAAATACTCCCTCATGAGGGAAGTTAAGAATTACAGTTATATCCACAGACGATATCAAAAAAATCTTTGTCCATGATTTTTTCTATCATAGTATCTTCCTCCTTTCCCAGGCTAAACTGAACAAATTTAAAGAAGTGATAACGTTCTACCTCAAATACTAACTCTGTGTTCTCTCTATTAATCATTTATTCTAGGTTTTGAATATCTAGGGCTTTCTGTATAACAATATATGTTTTATATATCCATTCAAAATTGATTACCTTTACTTTTAGAATCTCTATTCTTATTGAGCACTGATGCATGACAGTGTTGGTCTATGGATCATCATTCCTCTTGGTCTTTTCAATAATTGATGTAGATCTCTGAAGATTCGAAAGGTTTGGGTATTGAAGGTTTGGGTGTGGGTAGAGAATATTAGTAGAGGTATTCGATGTTTTTAAGGGTTATAAGAAAATGAATGGATTTCGAAGTGGAATCAGTTTCTGACATCCTTGATTCCCTTGTCATTACACACATAGTAATTATGACATTATTTAAAATTAAAAACATACCCAGTAAAAGTTTAAAGCATAACTATTGATGTTTTTTTAATTTTAACCAGTAATAAATAAATAAAATATCAAGAAAAAATTAATTTAAAAATAAAAAAACCTAGACCCCCTTAAGAAAATCAACCTTTACAGGGGGAAGTGTTTTAGTAAACATATAAGCTAATTGAATATCAGTGCTTACGAACTCTAAAAATATATCCTTTTTACAACATTATCTCTTATAAAATGATGTATGATATTAATATTCTTAGTTCTAGAATAATTTAAAAGGTTATTTGAAATATTTATAGCACTTGTATTATCACATAATATAGGTTTATTATTAATATTTAGTCCAAAATCTATAAGAGTGTTTTTCATTCACAAAAATTGTCCACAGTAACTGCCTATAGATACATATTCTTCCTCAAATGTAGACAAGGAAACTGAGTCTTGTTTCATACTAGACCATGACACTAAATATTTTCCTAAAAAGGGACAAGTCCCTGAGGTGCCTTTTCTATATAATCTTCAACATATGAAGGCTGCATTTGAATATGAAATTAAATTAAAATCAATAGTTTTTCGATAGAGAAGACATTGAAAAAAGATCCCTTTAAATATCTAAAAATTCTTTTGACAGCACATAGGTGAGATTCATTAGGATGAGATTAAAATCGTTCACAAAGGCATACTAAGTACATTATATCTAGCCTTCTAGTATAAAGATATAATAAACGATGAATAATACCTCTATATAACATGTTGTCAACTGATTTTCTAGTTTCATTGAAGTCATGTTTTATAATAGTACACATATGAATTGTATATGTCTTGTTGTTTTCATGTCAACATTTCTTATGTAAATCAGTAATGTATTTTCGGGGATTCAAAACATTTCCAAAATATTTTTGATAAATTTGAAGTCCTAAAAATAAATTTAATTCTCCCATAATGCTCATTTCAAATTCCTTTTTCATTAAATTTGAAAAGTCATGACAATGTTTTGATTTTTTTTTTGTTTCAAGAAACTACATCATCAACATAAATTTGAACAGATAAAACATTTGAATATATAGTTTTTTTAAATGTTGGATTACCTATTCCAACAGTAAAATCATTTTTTAGTAGAAAGGAACTTAATAATTCATACCAAGCTGTAGGTGCCTGTTTAAGTCCATAGATGGCTTTAGTATGTTTAAAAACATAATATGTTTTTTTTAGAATTTTCAAAACATAGAGGTTGCTCAACATAGTCAACCTCCATTATATAACCATTTATAAAGGCAGAATTAACATCCATCTGAAATAATTTAGAGATCAAATGAGATGTATAGGATAAAAGGATTATAAAAGCTTCTAATCTAGCTACAGGTGAAAAGGATTCATCATAATCTATACCTTCTTTTTTATTATATCTCTAAGATACTAGTCTTTTTTTATTTCATGTTATTATTCCTTGATCATATTTTTTATTTCTAAACACACATTTGGTTATTATAACTGGATATTTATTAGGTCTTTCAACTAAATTCCAAACCACGTTTCTCTTGAACTAGTTTAGTTTTTATTGTATTGCTATCATCCAACATTCATCAAATAAGGCTTCTTCAAAAGTCTTAGGTTCTAATTGGGATAGAAAGGAAGAGAATTCAACCAGATTTCCTAAATTTCTTATTGTTTTTATTCTTGTTTCTAGGTCTCCTATAACCATTTCTAAAAGGTGATTCTTTATGTTTATATACTTTTTAGTTAGTACACTATTATGTTATTCAATGTCATTCCCTTCTAAAATAAGATTAATTTCATTTATATCATTTTCAAAATCATCTTTCATGTATTTAAGTCTCATGTGGTCATTAGATTCAGATTCATCAATCCGGTCTTTCCTATTCTCAATGGGATCTGATTCATCAAATTTCACATGAAATGATTCTTCAACAATCCTTGACATTTTATTAAAAATACTATAATCTATGGAAGTTGAATAATATCCTAAGAAAATGCCTTCATCGGATTTTGGATCAAACTTACCAAGATTGTCTTTGGTGTTTAATATGTAAACCTTAAATCCCAAAACATTTAAGTAATTTACTTTAGGTTTTTTGTTATTCCAGAGTTCATAGGGTGTCTTTTTAAAATACAGTTCGATTAAAATTATATTCATTATATAACAGTTTTTGCTTATAGCTTCTGGCCATAAATAGTTAGGAATATTGTATTCATTTAGCATAGTCCTATCTATTTCATGAATAGTCTAATTTCTTATTTCAACATTTATATTTTTTTGTGGTGTTATTAGTTTAGAGAAGGTGTATTTAAAACCCATAATTGAGCAAAAGAAATGAAATTTCATATTCTCAAATTCTCCCCCATGATCACTTCATAATGAAATTATTTAAAAAAACTCTTTTTGAACAACATTGAAAAAAATTTCAAAATATAGAAAAAAAATTTATTTTTGTATTTTAGAAAATAAATCCAATTAAATCTAGAGTAGTGATCAACTAAAAAAGATACATTTAGTTTACCAGCCATGATTTCTACCCTTTAATGTCCAAACAGATCCATATGGATAAGATCTAGTGGTTTAGATATAACAACATTGTTAAAAGATTTGAAGGATGATTTGTGCTGCTTGAAAAGTTGACATCCATCACAAAATATATAACATTAAAATTTGAAACCAGCTAAATCAGAAACTAGCTATTTATTAGATAACATATTTATAGTATATATATTGCAATGTTCAAGTCTTGTATGCCATATCCATGATTATGTTATCTTAGACGTTTAGTAGTATAATTTTTGTTTACACATGGAATTTAAATCCAGTGTATAATCATTATCATTTCTCAGTGGTATAAATTTGAGCATTTTATATTTGAAAACAGAACATTAATTGTTAGAAAAATCAATAGTATAACCATTATCACAGATTTGAGATATACATATCAGGTTATGTTTCAATCAATTTACATAGAGTACTTTATTGATTGAGACAGCTTCTGGATCTCCAAAATTTTCAATGTCAATAATCTTGATTTTGGCATTGTCACCAAATGTGACTAGAACAACATCCTTTTGAGTTAGAGTTCTAAAAGATGACTAGTTTTCAATCATATTCCTAGTGCAGCCACTGTCCATGTACCATATTTCAGTTTGGAATCTGTGATCGGCTTCCTAAAATTGAATTTAAACAAGGGTTTGTTCTGGTAATCATATTCTATTGGGTCCAGCAGTGTTATCTAGTAAAGACCTGGGAATCGAGACCTACATTGTTTTTCTATAATCAATAGAATCATATAAAATACATTCAACAAAGTCCTTATTAATCCCACTAATTTTTTTCCTTAAATAACAGTTTTTAGATATGTTTTCTCTTGTTCCACAATAATTACATATTAATTTTTGAGTACTAGGAACAAATTCATTTGTATATAGTTTAGGTTTTTCACCTTTACTGCCTATTCCATATAATTCATTTTTAATCACATTATTTCGAAGTATTTCATTTAGTTTATTTTCTCCTTTTTGTAAAAATAAGAGTGAAACTTTTGTAATTTTAAGCTTCTATTTGTAGTGATTTTATTTCAGTTTCATTATCTATATAGTTTGTGTAAATTATGTTAAATTTTTTCAGTAAATATTAATGTTGCATTAGAAGAGTATGTCTCTCTCCTCAATAAGTATTATGAATATTTTTTAAAGACTTGTATTTCATAAATAAAGATTCATATTTTTCATTAAAGCATATTGCATTAGGATACGATTTTTTAATTTGAATAGATTAAATCAAAATTAGAGTCATAATTAGAGTTAGATGGGTAATAGGATTGTACCTCATCTGTTTCTTCCATAAAGTACCTATTTGATTTTATGTTTAATTCATCTTTTTTTGAATCACACTCTGATGTGCTACTAGACTCTTCAGATACACTCCAGGTAGCTTTCATTGCCTTTTTTTCTTTTTTCTCATATTCATTTCTCTACAAGAATTTCTCCTTCTTGTCTTCCTTTAATTGTGGACAGTCAGGTCTGATATGATCATGTTTCTTGCACTCATAACATCTGACATCTTTTTCATCCTTTTTAAAAGAATTTTCAATATCTTTTTTATTTCGATATAACATACGGAATTTTTTGGCTATTTGAGCCAGTTACAGATCTGAATTTCATTAATTAAAACATTCTGATTTTACCTATACTTCATTTGTCTTCAGATTTCTTATTCTGATTGGAGATGACACCTTTAAGGCAATGTTTTCACACTTGATCAGAACCTTATGATCATTTTCATCATCATACATCTCATCCCCATACATCATTAGATTTTCAAAAAACTCAATCATTGTTAAAACATTGAGAGGAGATGATTGTCTTATAGCAGTATAGATTCCATTCTATCTGGGTGGTAGTACTCTTAGTAAATTCAGGGATTGATGAGCTTGATTAATCAGATCTCCAAAGGTTGTGATATTATTGACAATCTTTGTCAAATTTACAATCAATTGGGTGACACACTCTCCTTCAAATATACTGAATATATAGAATTTTAGTTTTATAGTAGCATACGTCCTCTTTCTGACATTGTCAGTTCCTTCATAAGAAACTACAATTTTCTTCCTCATTTCATAATTCATCAATAACTAAGATACTCTATTGAATTCATCAAGTCGAAGACCAAAAATTATAACATTCATAACATTCAATTTTATGTCGTACTCTGCATTTGTATTTGCACTCCATGTTTCTTGTTTCTCTAGAATCACATACGGAGTTATAATTTTTTAGTAGACTTTGTATCCATGATTTTTAAGATAAATGCTTATTCTTGATTTCCAGCATCCATAATTTTCACTTTTGAAGTAAGGAGCTCAAACCATTGACATACCCTCTTTTTTATCAACCATTATGATAATGTATAAGCCAAAAACTTTTATCTTCTTATAGCTTTGAAAAAATCTCCACCTCTAATACCAATTGTTGGATCGGGTTATACCAGATATACACAAGAGGGGGGTGAATTGTGCCTTTTACAATTTCTTTGTGATATCATGATCTGTCCTTTTTACTTTATCAAAAAGTTTAAGGATCAGTAAATAAATAGAAAAGGAAGCACGATGTATAGTGGTTCGAGGAATAGAGGGACCCTAGTCCACTCCACCAATGGTCAACTCCATGATCATGGTGATTTTCACTATCTGGTCCCCTTATCAACAGACTGTTCCACAACTGAGTGCAGGTTGTTGAAACATTTAAAAAATTAAGGAAAAATAGAGCTATCTTGTTCATACATAAAACCAAACACACGTCTTAGTACAAGAATCTGTTCACTCAAAGTAAAATATTTTTTCTTCTCTAAATACTTTCTAGTTGTTCTTTATAATTGCTACATCACCCAATTGACAATAGAATGGTCGTTGTCTTCAAACAAAAATTATTTAATTAGAAGTAGTTCTGAGCCGATCTAGATGCAGTATATCTTGAAATATAATCCCCAACATTAATCAATATTAAATTCACAAAAGATATTCTATTTAGAATCGGTGAATCATTAATCGTGATTCTTTTTCATCAGAAAACATAACTTTGTCTTTCTTCATAACTGCAGATCTGTATGTCTCGATTGTCTCATTAAATTGAAACCATATTAAACTCAAGATCATGATATATATTTTTTATGATTCACCTCTATATCTATGACAAAAAATAATATAGGTATATATATCGAATAAAGACAAGCGTTCTCCTTTTAAAATTTTGATCCACAATAGTCACCTTTTGAATCGCAATATTAAAATTTTGAATAACAGAGCAGTCATAAATCCCATAAAGAATAGGAATGAAAAGTTCCACTTAAAATGATCCTATTAATCATAAATAAATTACTTTTTAATTAGTCAAAGACACATTTTAGATTCTAGCATTCAATCTGGCTTGAAATCAGCCTAATAATTTACATAAAGATTGTTGGTCGATAAAATCATAATTTAAATATCTGATGCCAAACATAGGGTATATCATCATACCATTCATTCTCTAAACGTAAGGTTCAAAATTTATGGTTGATATAAAATGTAATGTTAATGATTGATACTTTTTTCATCTTTCATACATAAGATTGATTATTCACAAAAGTAAGGTTGATGAACCATACATTTATCTTCAACATTCTAACATATGGTTGTTCATAAAAGTATGGTTGATGAACCACAAATTTAAGAAAAAAACATAATGTTCTGTACTCACATAATGATCTTCTTCCATACATTTCCTATTTCCCAAACGTATGGTTCCTTCCAAACGTAGGGTTCTTTCCAAAAGTAACATTCCTTCCAAAAGTAAGGTTCTTCCCAAAAGTAAGGTTCCTTACAAAATTAGGGTTCCTTCTTTCATACTTTGTTGATTTCATATGGTTTATTAGACATACCTTTCTGATAACCTATAATGTAAATGACATATTCCATCCTTATTCTATGCTTCTCAAAGTAGGGTATGAACAGTGTTTCCAGAACATGCTGATGTAATTTTCAAACATGTAGAGCATGAACAATGTTTCCATAACATGGTCAAGTAATTTTAGATTACTTTTCCAAATATTCCATGCCTATTAAATTCTTTAATATTATCTCAAAATAGTGAAGTAAATAATATAAATTTCTTAAAATATACTCAAAGTAAAATCATTAGAATAATAAATAAGAGTATATGTGAGAATCAAAATCAACATAGAGAGATATATTATGTTTATCAACAATCACCCCCATATAAAATTATTTATTGTTGAAAACAACACTTTCTCAAAAATATGAACCACTAAGGATATAAAAAAAATACTGCAAGGTATCTCCAAAACTCCACTTTAGAATCCCGAAACTGGGACTCCTTCACCTACTACACCAAGGATGAATTCACATTCATCTTCATAAGTCAAAATTTTATTTTAACAAATCCAATATCTAAATGTTTCACTGAGAGATCCTCTATTACTCTATATGAATATATATGTTCCGGAATTGCATCACTACGTGGATTTCTACTCAGTTCATTGACCAAACCATTCTAATTTCTTATCATATATGAAACATTGAATTCATAATCCTATAAAAATTCCATCAACAAATTTTGACTGAATTTCATATCACAACTGGATAAGGCAATCCTCGGGCTCTTATATTCCATAAAACCCAAAAAAATATTCTAGGTTGAGGTAATGTCACCACAACTCTATGGAGAACACAACTACCGCTAATAGAATATAAAGGGTGGTATAGATAAACTCACAAGCATGTTACTGACATGTCCCATAACAAATAAATAAAAATTGCCTCACCATATGCATCCCATGAAAAGATGTTAAGCGTCAATGAAAACCTCACACTTAAAACCCCCTTCTTGAAAACAAAGAACAGAATCACTAACCAATATCTCATTAATGAACTCATAATCTTAATTACACTAGTCAATATATAATAATTATTAATCATTTAAACTCATGGATTTCATAGGAGTCAAAACCTGATAAAAATCAATGTAGAAACTCCAGTAATATCATATAAGAACAGTAAAACTCGATACCTATAAATATTTCATGGGGGCATCCCATGAAATATCGATCTCTATCTTCAAAGGACTCATAACTAATCTATTCTAGGAGGAATCATTCCCCACAAAAAAACATTATAATCCCAAAACTCAGGCTTCAAAATATTCTTGAACAACTAATCATGAAAAATAACTCTATCAATAGAATCCAAATTATCTAAAATCTCATCATTTGATGAGTAGTACATAACTATTTTGTTAAGGATATCCACCATGACCATGTAATGGAACTCTCTAAACACTACATTTATAAACCCCATGAAAAAAACTGAATCATTTGAAACAATAAACGGCTTAAAAGAATCCTCATAATATCCACGAGGACCGCTAAATGTAGGTTTCTAAATACTGTCATCATTCTCCATCTCCTAATTATAACATATCCAAAAAAATTAGAGATCTGACGCGATTTAATAATCTAAATAAATAAATCATTAATTTGGGAATATGATTGATTTGCATCACGATCACCTGGTTAAATCAATGATTATATTTACCAGTCAACAAAATTCCATTATTATTATTTATGAAAAATTAGTCCACCCCAATGTGCCCCACTCATCTAAAAAAATCCCAGATTAAATAGATCGTCAATATGTTCTAATAGATGTTCAAAATCATAAGGCACTATCAAATATGGATAAATTAATATCATATCCCAAATAGGTTTTATCTTGATCCAAAAATCAATTTTCTATTAAGGGGGTAATTTTATGACCTCCACTTGAAAGATGTCATGGAATTCATCAAAAACCCCCAGAAACAGTGACTACTGAATGATCGAAGAACTCATTATCAACATTTCCATCAATGAGGATAATCATGAAAAATTACTCTATCCTATTTTATTGACTTGTTCACCAACTAAAAATGTTGTCTCTTCACTGACATCATCATTTTCATTCCGTTGGCATTATAAAACACAACCTACCTCTTAATGAAATCCACGATATCCTATACATAATTAAACCAATCGACGTAAAGGATAATGTAATATGTATATATCCTTAAACATTATAAGTATATCAAAGAGAGATTATACCCCATCACTAGCTCAAAATATATACAAACTTTATACTAGTAAATTAGACCACCAAATGGAATTGTCAATGTTAAATGAATTGGGATCTTCTATACCCATATGTACCAAGGAATGGATTGTTGTAGGTGATATAAAAGTGTGTGTATCTCTTAAATGAATTAAAGAGTTCACAAATGTATAAATCAAATAAAATATACATCGAAAAATGTATACTTTTCCCATTGATGGCATTATTTAAGCCTGGATCCAACCACAAAAATCCCTAATTCTTCCATGAACCTACTAAAGACCACCTCTATGGCCTTTTTCACACTTCTAAGGATGAGAATTATCTCAGCATTGTACTCTACCTTACCCATTTTTCATTGATAATCCTAAACTAGAACACCCTACTGCTTCTAACTTTTCATGGCCTGACCAATGCAGGCCTCAAGCTGCAACTACCCAAAGCCCACCTCCATAGTATAGGGGGGTGGAGACATGAACTGATGGCACAACCCACTCACAGAAGGATTTTCCTAAGAACATGTATAGAAACACACAACCCACAAATTTTAAATGTACAAAATGGTGAGTAAAACATGATACAACACTGCTATATACAATCCCCAAACATGCATCAAACTCTAAAATGTACAAGTACAAAAATTTAAAAATAAAGGAAAAGAGTAAAAATACACACCCAACTTGAAAAATGACACAACTTGAAAACAACTAGAATAGTAAAATAACTGAGAGGGGCCCTCTCCAGGATCCAAATCTATGACCATCATAAATGGTCTATGTACCCTATATCCATAACCTCCTCTAAAGTTACTATTATCATGTATGTAATCAGCATGTGGAACTATACATGTGGGAAAATCCATGTAGGGGTGATATGAAACATACATAGTTGGATACCTAAAAATTCAAAGAGGGAGAATTAAGAGACACAACTTAATATGAACTTATTATATGGAACAACGTAAAGTGAAGAGTGCAACTCAACCCAAAATAAAAGTGAATTTAAACTCATCCAACCACAAGATTATCCAAACAATGATAAGATTAACATTTCATTGAGTCTTTAATAACTATATTAGAAGAGTAGACTCGTCCAACTATGAGAATCTAGACATAGAATTCATGTGTCATACATCATGTTTCTTCACCTCTCTTTGAAGGAGAGTAACTAAAACCGAAGTATTGGGTACTTAAATAAGATATTTACATATATATTTAGTCAAATAAGCCCCAACCAAGAGAGTAAGGGGATATTCATCTCATAGTTCATAAAAAAGGAGAAGTTTCCAATTGTTCCAGATGTAACCACCAATGATGAACAACACCCCACACATCTTCCCTGATCACTCATGTCAAAGGGACATAAATACCACACCTTCAAACTATCTAATTTGGGTTGCACAGTATCTCCCGAATGGTTTTAGGTCATGTAACATAGACATGTCTATGTGGTAAAAGAGACCCTATTACATGTGATTCCAAAGTTACATAAAACCATTTCCAATCAATTATATATATATTATAGATGTCATGTATCAAGGTTTAGGACCCATTCCCACCATATCTGAAGGCTGAAACTCTAATGTCTTCATGTACCCTTGCCCAGCTCATCCTGATGGTGAATCATGAAATAGGTCGATGACTCATTCAATGATCTATAGTAGGGTTCCTCTCTGGTGTCTTCAAGGACCCATGCCCATCCTAGATATAGGGTTCCACTCAGAATATGTTGAGGATACCTGCCCAAAATGGTTGGAGGGTTCTACTCAAGTGTCATTTAGTATCCATAACATGCTCAACAGGAGGGTTCATCTCATAATACTATGACATCATCACTAAGCAGTATTATCGACAACCATCACCTTGAGTAGGAATCATGCTTGGAACCTCGATCATCGCCTTAGATAGGTGTCATGATTGAAATAATTGACATCATATGATGAAAGACTCTATGGAGGAAATCATCACATTCTATGTGGAAAACAACTTAGAAGAGGCTACCCATAAGAAAAAGTCTTAGTTCAAAAGATGAATATACGAGAGGTTGAATATTTGTAACGTTCTACATAGAAATTTTGGGGCCCACAAAATGTGTGATTCCTCCTCGTCACCTGGTCATGTACCTAACCATAGTGGGGTACCAAAATGTTAATTGGTACCCCTAGGCATGCCATTATAATCCTACAGTACATGAAACATATGAAAAAATGGACGACGATCACATGATTCTCAATGTTGTTCCGATGGAAAAACAAGTAACATTACATTATTTTCTCCTCAGATGGTCTCAAATAACCAAATGGATAAAATTTTCATAATCATTGTGGAAATAATGAACATGGTCTACAAGTGAATTTCCTGAAATGAAATCCCAGAGAAGAAGCTGCATCTTATAGCATCGTACACCAACAGTTATTTATGGGGCCCATGACTTGATCTTGGAACAAATCATATGGATCATATCATTGTGATCCCCTTAAAAAACATATGTGATTTGATATTCATTTTTTCAAAAATTACACTCAGTGAAAAAGTCATATTTCACCGCAAACACATAAAACGGACCTCATGGGGTTCACACCATGGTTTTTGTTATGTGTCCAAAATTGGTCATCAAATTTAGGCTTCAATTTGATGCTCGGGATGCTAATGCTAGTGCATCAATCATATTTAATATGTAGGGGTTACTCATGATACAAAAAAAATTCCAAAGAGTACAAATTATATTATTATTATATTTAGAAATTCTATGAAAAGGAGGAACAACCCTGAAATATAAAATTCTAAAACATGCCTCAAAAGTTCCATCTACATTGTAGGATCATGTAGCCATAGGTGGAACATCACAAGGGAACATGGTTTAGATGATATAGGTGTTCAATTATGCACTTGAAGACCGTCCCAAACTACTCCATGTTGGTATACTCCATCTAGGTTGGTCTACACTGTTCGTCCCTACCTGCTACTTCAACCCACAACCCAAACAATGTGGCCCGACCCACTACAATATCCTATGACCCCTATACCGCACACCCTGTAATGCCCACATTCTAAAGCTCCCACGGTGGTCGCCGCTTTCCACTGTCAGACCCCTATAATGTTTCCAGACAAACGTTCATTGATGATCACTTCTAGGGTACATTGGGACCAAATTAATGCTCAAAAACTAAGAATGATCATAGATATGGGGTCCTTAGGTCATGATCTACACATACTAATGTTTTTCTTGAAGCTCAATCATTATTTTGATCTGAAGAAAAGTGGTTGCCTTTTCTACTCACTGATGCACCTACTCCGGTGCCCGAAACAGAAAAAAATAATATATCTAGAGTACATGGATCACAACCTTCACAAAATCCTTCTTTGCTTGAATTTAATATTACGTTTTGATAAGGGAAAATGTTAATGCTAATAAACGATGAAGAACAAGAGATCCATATAAAAATTGGTCGATGTCCATGTTAGTTTTTCCATCGAAAGACACATAAGAAGAATAAAAAATGATAAAGGGGGAAATATGAAAAAAAACATAAATTGTGGAATTCTTAATCTGAATAAAGAATTGTACATGGATTTTGAATCTGTTATTGTGTTCTCTACATTTTGATCCAGTCGAATCTAATGTTTTGTCACGATCTGTCAAGGATTCAGCGTCGATTTGCTGAACAGAAGGAAATAATTGGAGCTAGATCCATCATGGGTGAAATGATCCAACCCTATCTCATTTATCAACACACATATTTATAGGATTTTCCCCACAGTCTCAGAATATGATCCTCCCGTTTTTTTCACCTGAGGTCACACCTAGGGTAAACATCGCACTATGAACTCAATGGTGGTTTAATATTTTAAATCTGAGTCCCCATTAAGATTTTATTCAAATTATCTTCTCAGATAATTTTTTTTATTTTATTATTTTTTAATAGTTTCACACTCCATGCATTTTTTTTAGAATATCTTCACCGAAATATGTTATATTCTACCTAGGGTAAATTCATGATCCACACTCAACCATGCCCTCAAATTTATGATCCAAGCTAACATTTAAGAGATATATCATTTACTTCATTGGAATAGTTTAAAAATACGTGATATTTTATAAAATTAATACTTTGAACATCAGGACTCAATATATTACGTTATCTAAGCGCCGAGAACTGTAAATATATGTTGAAATATTGGAAAGAATTTCTATTCAAAAACTGGGTCTCTACATCATTAGCTACTCCAATATATTCATCCTTGAAAATCAAAATAAGGTTAATAACTCATGATACAAAACTTTCATCAATATCTAATGCTTCTAGGAACTCTCATTTACATGTCTGTACTTCCACAACATGCGAACCTAGGTAATGGTCTATCCTTATAATGCAATCACTTATAAATGATGTGTGTAGGATCATATAGGTATCTCATAGCCGTGATATGTGGAAGACATCATGCTCCCACTCCAAAATTGGGGCTTCGGAATGGTGATAGGAATCCCCATAAACCCTCTACAAGATCTCAAATGGCCTGATGAAATTTTGGGATAGCGTTCCCTCTTGGTCGGAAACCAAAACGCAATCTCCCAACATATCCTCCATCACATGGATAATGTGCTCAGTCTACAAATCATTCTGGGGAAGTATGGTTTTACTCATCTAGATCAGGTCCCAAATAAATTTTGTTTGTAACACCCCATGCTTCCACGGTACGCTTCTCTCTGAATAATACAGCAGCGTGTGTTGTACACAACTTCAAGTTCTAACACACCACAACCAATCAAACTAGCGGTTAGGAAAAGTAATACCTAGTTTTTGAAATTTTAGAAATTTTATATTTCGAAATGGACTTCATTTTTGGATTCGTAATATCAAAATTAGCTTAGGGTGAAATTTTGAAACTTTTCGGATAACTTTCATATTTTGATGAATAGTGAAAATTACTAAATTTTAATTAAAAACTACTTTTTTAATTGAAATAATTAATAGTGATAAATATTTAATTTTAGTGGTTTTAATGTATATTTATAATACATTTTTACCATTTAATACAATTTTGGTCATTGGATGAGATTTCACATTTAAATGAGACCTAAACAAGTGTCAATATTTTGATAGTAATTATCTCTGAAAAACATGCTATTTGTTTTAACGATGGGAATTAATTTTTAAATTAATTAATGCAACTGATATGTTTTGAATTTGGTAAAATAGATATCATTTTTGAATTCATAATATAAAATATAGCTTTGGCTTAATTTTTTGTATTTTTCTGGAAACATTCATTTTTTGATAAATAATGAAACCACTAAGTGGTAGTTGAAAAACTGAATTTTTCATAAAACGTAATTTTACCGCTTCTGTGAGTGGAATTTAAAAAATCCGAGAGACACGGTTAATATCAAGGAGTAAAATTTTGTTCATTGAGATGAAAATAATTTTTGGTGAATAGTAACTTTTTACTTTTATTTACTACGGTTAAAAGTAAATAGGGTAATTAAGGGTAGCAATGATATTAATATTACCCTAACAGATGTCCTAATTCTATTGGACAAGTGTATCTCAATAAAAAAGAACCATAGGAGTAAAATATTATCATTTATGTCCACTTGGATTAGATTAGGAATTTTATTATTATTTAATTCAAAGAAGAGTTAAAAGAGTTAAAATCTATGTTTATTTACTATAACATTTTTAATACAAGGATATACATAAGTTAAATTCTATTGTAATTATTAATTAGAAATCTAAAAACATTTCCTACATAATGATATTTTATTTATAATTTTTATACATTAAATAATTTAATTTATTTACGACACAATGATGATTCAGTAATTACCGTAATAGTGAAAAATTAAAATAATTGATATTATAAATAAACAAATAAATATAATTGGAGACTTTTATTGAATTAAACTACTTTTATACGTTAATATGACATATTAGTATTTATTTAATTGACTTTCTTCGAAGTAATCATTATGTTTTGAGTTTCACAAAAATCAATTATTGAATAGTGTCCAAATTAACATAAAAGAGTTGTTAAAACAAATATTATATTATTAATTGATATTAAATTCATCAAAATCTAACGTTCATCCAAGAGACTTATATCATGATGGGTGTATCATTAATGGACCACTTGGTGGTCGGTTGGATGTATATAGTATTATTATTAACCATATAATATAAAAATACAAAAAGACATTGTAGATGTCAAACTAATTAACTAAGAGTTAATACTTATAGATAAGGTTAATATAATGACCCAGACCTGCCTAAATTCTATTGGTTGAGTGGTTTTCGACCTATCCTCACCCTAACCTTTAAATAATACACTTTGGAGCCATTAGAAACCGAATATGAATTTATTATAAAATAATATTTCTAGCTTTTCCAAAGGTGCCCCTCACCCCTCTTATAAAAGGGAACTCCCCCTTCTCATTACTTCACACCTTCAAAGCCTTTTGGTTCAGCCAAACCCTACCCAAATACTCTCTAAACTTCCCTCACTAAAACCTAGAGGCCTTAGTTTGATCAGAAATCCAACCTAAGTATCCCTTTTGATCAAATCAAAATGAAGAACCCGATGAAGAGGTAATGTTTTTATCGCCCCTTTTCAAATTCTTTTCTTCTTCATCTTCTTCTTTCATTGTTATTCCCACTATAAAACAATGAATCCAGTATATCCTATATAATATAACATTATCATAAATATGGTACAACCATATTCCGTATTCTATCCATCCTTTAAATGACATGTCACCATACGTGCGTACGTACGGCTTACCGTCTCCAAGTCGTGGTGTAATTGTCATTCAATAAATTATTATTTGGATGGGTATAATAATTATGTGTAATTCTTGTAAATATTAAATATAACATGATAATTATTTTATCTATATGATATAACATCCAATTATATATTATTTTAACATCAAATGAATGATATTGTCACTCGTGCGTACGTACGAACTACTATCTCCACGAAAGCGAAAAGATTCATTCTCCATCGTATCAATTAAAGTATAATTATCATTTGATGATTTAAAAATAATGTTTAAGGACATGATATAATTCTGGATATGAATAATATAAAACCTATCCATAACAAACACGTCTTACGTTACAAATAATATAAAGCAAAATGAGTAAGTTAACACCTGGAATGATGAAAATACTAAGATATTATTAACAAATCAATGTTAAAAGATCATATATGATATCATATTAATGTAAATGATTCCTGTATAATTAAATAACAATTATTTCACCATTATAAATGTGGTTAACCTACCATCGACCAAGGAAAAAGTACAAAGTAAGGTGTTTCTTACCTCACTTTTAATTCTGTGACATTTCCATTATTCGCCAATAATTTATTACATGTGGTGTATGTACTGCCCATGTTTGTATTAATTGTGTAATATAATTTAATTAATGTAGATTTACATCATAATTGTATAATCCATCTTTCATGGGTGTATGTTTTGTATGTTACCAAATCAATAATAGAATATGGAATTTCAATTTCCACTCATTCGGCTTTACGCATACTTCAATGATAATTTTACTCCAAGATTATGTGTGGAATCACTATTCATTTCATTATGTCATACTTTCCACTCCCCTTTTTGTGGATGAACTTTTTATACACATAATCACTCCATTGATAAATTCTCAAGTCATCGGTATGAATTTGATAAGAGTAATTTTTACTCAATCTCGATTTGTTGAGATAAACATCCAATTTATTGGTGTTGTTTCTACAAGATTATGTGTGAATGTCCTTTGATTGTTTTACACTGAATATCCAATAATATTTAGTGTATTTATATTTTCACACATAACTATGTCGTTGATTTATCCTTAACCTAAGGATACGACCTTTATGAGAGATTTCATCTCAATTTACATTCCATTGAGACTTTTTTTTTGTTATACTCCAAATCACTTTTATGTGGTGTATATAATGTACTTTGACAAAGTATATCATGAATCCCTTTATTCTCATGATATTAAAAATTCATTGATTACCTCAATTATTTGTATTCAAGTGTCTCTCATTTGGTTAGAAACTCAAACTAAAGTATCATTTTTTAAATGTTTTGAAGATTTATTCTTCTAAATCTTTCTCATTAATGTCCATGTTTTAAAAATGGTGTTAAGGATTTATTTATATGGACATTATTTTTTTAAAATTAAAATTACATTTAAATGTTTCAAAGTGGAATGGGACACTTTGATTCAAAAATTTGTTTATAAATGACTTCTTGACAAATAGTGCGACTTTTAAATGATTTCAAGAAAAGGTGGCATATTTCTCTCTAATAGTTTTGATGATTATTTTCATCTATGTCAATATCCTTCATTATTCTTGATTGAGGTTAATCTGATACAATAAAATATTCCATATTTTATCAAATGAGTTATGTTTGACCGTGAATGTGCTATTTGTATACCATTCATGGTTTGTGGATCACATATTGACATTTCGTATGCTAGTTTCAATACGAATGTTTATTTCAAAATTTTCATATGAGGAATGCATTGGACTTAGTAAGTGACGGGTGGAGCCCGCTATAGCTCCTCGATGCATTGGTAGGTCTCATGAGACAAACTAGTGTCTTGGCACAAGGCCTTGGCAAAATCATATTTTTAGTCTTGGCACGAGACCTTGGCTATGCGGTTATGATAGTCTGGAATTATGCATTCCATCATTATGAAAGTGGTTATTGATCTTGCATGTGATTGTTTGACTAATAGAATATCCATGTGAATAAGTAAATGGAATTATATCATTTTATCTTTTCCATATTATGCTGAAGTTCAATTTTAAAAGTCTTTTGTTTTAGTTATAAATTGCTTTAAGTGTTTATGCTTATCTATGAAGGCTTCTGCTATATTGTTATCCTTACTGAGCATCTGAGCTCACCCCTTTTAATGTTTTATTTTTCCCAGGATGTGAAGAAGTAATTTATGAATGACCTGCCGGGATAATATGAGGGGATATTAAGACAAGATGTTATTGTAGTTTTTAATACCTTATGATGTAATGTAAGACTTATGAATATATCTAGTGTTTCAAAGACTACTAAACTAATTGGTATTTTGAGATATGATCCTTTGTGATCATGCCAATGTTATGTAATATTGCACCGACTCTGGGTATCTAGGGTCGGGGCATTACAGTTGGTATTAGAGGAAGTTTTGTACGAACCATTGAAGCTAGATTTAGATAAACTCTGATTAGATCACATAGCCCTAAGAGAGAATTTGAGTATTAGTATAGAAGAACATACTAGAATTTTGGTATTGTAGATATTTTTTGAGTTTTCCGAGCAATACATCCCTGTCTGGAAATGAGCAGGTAGAGGCAGATCTGGAATAGATGTACCTAGGGGTAAAACCCGAAAACAATGCTTTGAGCTAGACTCGAACGAGAACTAGTGCACGACAACGGGCCTTGCTGCACTCTTGGTTACAACACTCCCGGGGTCTATGCTTTGGTAAATTCAAAAGATTATTATGAACCATTATTAAGGGAATACAAAAAAATTCCCCTAAGAATATATATCGACAAATAGATAGTGTATAACCTAGATTTTAACATAGGGTACCCCAAGTTAGGGTACATTGTTCAATTACAAGATTATCCTATTATATCTATATTTTTACATTCTTATTAGATAAGTATTCAAAAAACCGAATTGTATTTTCTTTTTGTTAGTCGAAACATGGAGGGAGAAAGATCACGAACAACTCTTCTCTCTCTTCCTGAAGAACTACTTACAATTATTATTCAGAAGTCATGCGCAGATG
Source organism: Viscum album (assembly GCA_963277665.1). Taxonomy (NCBI): domain Eukaryota; kingdom Viridiplantae; phylum Streptophyta; class Magnoliopsida; order Santalales; family Viscaceae; genus Viscum; species Viscum album. Next base: position 781,748,450 of record OY728158.1, read on the forward strand.
ATGTTGAAACTTTTTCAAATGTCCAAGTTACATGCAATCAACTTTATGAGACATCCAATTCCTCTAGAATTGCACAATTTTTTCAAGGATCAAGTAATGAATTTGGGATAATGTGGCACTCTCAACTTTTTTACCACACTAAGAGTGGGAAGTACCATCAAGGTCTTTTCAAATTATTCACCTTATCTCAAAATTACGATGCACTAAATGATTTTCTAGATGCTGCAGAAGATGGAGACCTTTGATCAGCCTATATGTATCAAATTATATATTTATGTCTTTTGGGATATATGGAAACTGATTTACCAAAACCGTATTTTGAAATATTTGAATATGAATCAGTGAGAATTTTTCTAAAAACACATGTTAAAGATGATGTCTCAAAATTATATATAAGAAATACCTATTTTTTATGATGCATCGATGCTTCCATCGATATAATCCAAGATGGATGAGGAGTTTTGGGGTAAATGAAGTAGATGATTTTGAAAAATTCCTGAGGTACCATTGTGACACATGAACGCATTCTACCAAAAGGCAAATCCACCTAGTCTCTCCAGAGTTCATGTTGTGATCTACATATCTCTAGTGACAAAATACATGCCTGACCCAACACATTTACTCACATATGAAGAATTAGAACTGGAACATGATCTATCTTATTGTGAAGAGCCTATCAAAATTCTTCATACCAAAGATCATGTATTGAGAAACCAGATGACTCGTCTGGTAAATGTTCTATGGAGAAATAATAAGATGGAAGAGGCAATGTGGGAACCAGAGGAACATATGATAAAGAACCTATGTGGAAATAAATGGATGGTGACATGTTTAAAATTGTTAGTGCTCTTTATTGATTTTATTACATTGGAATAATTTTCTCCTGTATGTGTAAACCTGCAATTTATCATGTGAAAATGATATTTGAGGAAGAATTATCTTTTCTGTTGCGGATATAGTTATAAATAACCATTTGGTATTATATGATCATTGGGTTTGATGCAATTACAAGTTATTATAATGAAAATGCAAGGTATGAGATAAGATCTGTGGTTAAATTATGTTATGGTTATTTTGAGGAATTTATCTCATTTTGGTAATGTTATAAAATATAGTTTTTGAAAAAGGAAAAAACGCAGACCGTGTGACAACCTGTCGCGTCAGAAAAAGCTATGGGAATCGAACCCACAACCAAAGTGCGATTGGGATTTATTGCCTACCACTAGACTACGTGAAGTCCCTGGTTAGTGTGACTATTATTTTTTAGTTAAATGATTTTATTGTTCATTAATAATTTGATTGGGATCTTATGTCTTATCAAATGAATACCCTTAGTATAGGAAAATAATTTAGTAATTAAGTGATAAATGTTATTTTGGAAGTTGTTTGCTTTGTTGTATGGAAAATATAATAGTACGGGATTTCATTTGAGAAGTAATGGTGGATTTTTATCTATGTTTTTATTTTTTATTTTTAGTGATTTGGGTTGTTTATGGAAATGAATAGGTTAATTACTTTTAAGAATGTGACATTAAGAGTAATTAATGTCATTTAGAGATATAATTTACCATGGAAAACTACATTCTTATAAGTTTTTCGTTTCAATATTATTTTGGATTATATTTAAGGATTTTAAGGACAATTGATTATTGAATGGTATTATTTTACTTTGGGGTATTGATGGTTTAATTTTAGAAATTAAGATTAGTGTTTTTTTTCTAATGGAATATCCATTTGGGGGGGTCATCAGATATTATACTAACCATTTTGGTTTTAATTAATCTCTAAATACAAGGTAAATATATAGTTGATCCTACATGGATCATGTATTTCTATAGAAGTTTATTCTAGCTCTTCCATTGTGACCAAGCCTTCTTGAATACCCATTGTTCAAAAAAAATGAGTTAGTGGTAAAAAGTTATTAAAGAATGAAACTCTACATAAAAAGTAAGTATATCTCTTTATGTTCCTAGTCAATATCATAAATGAATTCCTCATCCTTATGTAATGTAACTTAAAACAAAAAAATGTTTTCCGTTTACTTTTCCTACTGGGAGACTAAGGACTGTTTGTCCCAACCCAAGTTTGTGATTTTATTATTGTTAACTTTCTCCTGATCAGGTTTTCTATCCCTATACATCATAACTTTAAACTTAGTTTATCATCCATATCCATGTTTTTTTACATGGAATCCTAGTATAGGTTATCTCGGGTGACCTTTGTACTTATCTTTATTTCTTTTAAAGAGATAATTTTATTGACACATTTTCTGATGTGGGCATTCCATTATATTCCCAAGACCAATTGTAAAAATTGGGAGGATGCAATTTATTGAAGGAGGGGAGAATGTAACACCCCAAGCTTCCACGGTACGCTTCTCTCTGAATAATACAATAGCGTGTGTTCTACACAACTTCAAGTTCTAACACACCACAACCAATCAAACTAGCCGTTATGAATAGTAATACCTACTTTTTGAAATTTTATAAATTTTATCATTTGAAATGGACTTAATTTTTGGATTCATAATATATAAATTAGCTTAGCATGAAAGTTTGGTACTTTTCAGATAACTTTCATATTTTCATGAATAGTGAAAATTTCTAAATTTTAATTAAAAACAACTTTTTTATTTGAAATAATTAATAGTGATAAATTATTAATTTGAGTGGTTTTAAAGTATATTTAGAATATATTTTTACCAATTAATACAACGTTGGTCATTGGATGAGATTTCACATTTAAACCAGACATAAACAAGTGTCAATATTTTGATAGTTATTATCTCTTAAAAACACGCTATTTGTTTTGACTACGGTATTTAATTTTTAAATTAATTAATGCAACTAATATGTTTTTAATTTTGTAAAATAGGCATCATTTTTTAATTCATAATATAAAATATAGCTTAGGCCTAATTTTTGGTATTTTTCTGGAAACTTTCATTTTTTGATGAATAGTCAAACCACTAAGTGGTAGTTAAAAAACTGAATTTTTCATAAAACGTAGTTTTACCGCTTCTGTGAGTGGAATTTCAAAAATCCGAGACACACGGTTAATATCAAGGAGTAAAATGTGGTTCATTGAGATGAAAATAATTTTCGGTGAATAGTAACTTTTTACTTTTATTTACCACGGTTAAAAGTAAATAGGGTAATTAAGGGTAAAAATGATATTAATATTTCCCAAAAACATGTCCTAATTCTATTGGACAAGTGTATCTCGATAAAAAACAACCTTAGGAGTAAAATATTATCATTTAGGTCCACTTGGATTAGATTAGGACATTTATTATTATTTAATTTGAAGAAGAGTTAAAAGAATTAAAATCTAAGATTATTTACTAAAACATTTTTAATATAGGGTTATACATAAGGTAAATTCGATTGTAAATATTCATTAGAAAGGTAAATCGATTTCCTATATAATAATATTGTATTTATAATTTTTAGACATTAAATAAGTTAATTTATTTGTGACACAATTATGATAATGTAATTACCCTAATTGTTAACAATTAAAATAATTGATATTATAAATACCCAAATAAATATAATTGGAGAATTTTATTGAATTAAACTAATTTTATAGGTTAATATGAAATATTAGGATTGATTTAATTGACCTTTTTCGAAGTAATAACTCTTTTATGAGTTTCACAAAAATCAATTATTGAGTAGTGTCCAAATTGACATAAAAGAGTTTGTAAAACAAATATTATATTATTAATTGATATTAAATTTCTAAAAATCAAAGGTTCGGCCAAGAGACTTATATCATGATATTTGTATCATTAATGGACCACTCGGGGGGTCGGTTGTATGTATATAGTATGTTTATTAACCATATAATATAAAAATACAAAGAGACATTGTAAAAGTGAAACTAATTAACTAAGAGTTAATACCTAAAGATAAGGTTAATATAATGACCCATACCTATATAAATTCTATTGGATGAGTGGTTTCCGACCTATCCTCACCCTAACCTTTAAATAATCCACTTTAGAGCCATTAGAAACCGAATATGAATTTATTATATAATAATATTTGTAGCTTTTCCAAAGGTACCCCTCACCCCTCTTATAAAAGAGAACTCCCGCTTCTCATTACTTCACACCATCAAAGCCTTTTAGTTTGGCCAAACCCTACCTTAATACTCTCTCAACTTCCATCACTACAACCTAGTGGACTTAGTTTGATCATAAATCCAAACTAACGATCCCTTTTGATCAAATCAAAAGGAAGAACCCGAAGAAGAGGTAATGTTTTTACCACCCCTTTTCAAATTCTTTTCTTCTTCAACTTATTCATTCTTTTTTATTCCCATTATAAAATAATTAATCAAGTATCTACTATATAATATAATATTATTATAAATATGGTACAACCATATTCAGTATTCTATCCATCCTTTGAATGACATGTCACCATACATGTGTACGTACGGCTTACCGTCTCCACGTCGTGGTGTAATTGTCATTCAATAAATTATTATTTGGATGGGTATAATAATGATGTTTAATTCATCTAAATAATAAATATAGCATGATAATTATTCTGTCTATATGATATACCATCCAATTATATATTATATTATCATCAAAAGAATGATATTGTCGCTCGTGCGTACGTACAGACTACCATTTCCACGAAAGCGATGAGATTCATTCTCCATCATATAGATTCAAGTATAATTATCATTTTATGATTTAAAAATAATGTTTAAGGACATGATATAATTCTGGATATAAATAAGATACATCCTATACAAAAAAACATGTCTTACGTAACAAATAATATAAAGGAAAATGAGTAAGTTAACACCCGAAATGACGATAATAATAAGATATTATTAACAAATCAATGTTAAAAGGTAATATATGATATCATATTAATGTAAATGATTATTTTATAATTCAATAACAATTATTTCACCATTATACAGGAGTTTAACCTACCGTCGACCAAGGAAAAAGTACAGAGTAAGGGGTTTCTTATCTAACTTTTAATTCTGTGACATTTCCATTGTTCACAAATAATTTATTACATGTGTTGTGTGTACTGCCCATGTTTGTATTCATTGTGTAATATACTTTAATTCATTTATATTTACATCATCATTGTATGATCCTTCTTTCATGGGAGTATGTTTTTTATGTTACCAAATCAATAACGGAATTTGGAATTTCAATTTCCACTCATTCGGCTTTACACATACTTCATTGATTATTTTACTCCAAGACAATGTGCGGAATAACTATTCATTTCATTATGTCATAATTTCCACTCCCCTTTCCATGGATATACATTTTATACACATAATCACTCCATTGATAAATTCTCAAGTAATCGGTATGAATTTGATAAGAGTAATTTTTACTAAATCTTGATATGTTGAGATAAACATCCAATTTATTGGTGTTGTTTCTACAAGATTATGTGTGAATGTACTTTGATTTTTTTACACTAAATATACAATCATATTTAGTGTATTTATATTTGTCACACATAACTATGTCGTTGATTTATCCTTAACCTAAGGATACGGCCTTTATGAGGGATTTCATCTCAATTTACATTCCATTGAGACTTCTTTGTTGTTATACACCAAATCACTTTTATGTGGTGTATATAATGTACTTAGACATAGTATATCATGAATCCCATTATTCTCATGATATTAAAAAGTCTTTTATTACCTCAATTATTTGTATTCAAGTGTTTCTCCTTTGGTTAGGAACTCAAACTAAAGTATCATTTTTAAATGTTTTGATGATTTATTCTTCTAAATCATGCTCATTAATGTCCATGTTTTAAAAATGGTTTTAAGGATTTATTTAGATAGAAATTATGGGTTTAAAATTAAAATTACTTTTAAATGTTTGAAAGTGGCATGGGACACTTTGATTCAAAAATATGTTTCTAAATGAATTCTTGACATATAGTGCTACTTTTAAATGATTTCAAGAAAAGGTGGGATATTTCTCTCTAATAGTTTTGATGATTATTTTCATCTATGTCAATATCCTTCATTATTCTTGATTGAGATTAATCTGATACAATAAAATCTTCCATACTGTATCGATTGAGTTATGTTTGACTATGGATGTGCTATTTTTATACCATTCATGGTTTTTGGATAACGTATTGACATTTATTATGCTAGTTTTAATACGAATATTTATTTCCAACTTTTCATATGAGGAATGCATTGGACTTAGTATGTGACGGGTGGAGCCTGCTATAGCTCCTCGATGCATCGGTAGGTCTCATGAGACAAACTAGTGTCTTGGAACAACGCTTTCAAAAAATCTTATTTGTATTCTTGGCACGAGGCCTTGGCTATGTGGTTATGATAGTCTGGCATTATGCATTCCATCATTATGAAAGTGGTTATTGATATTGCATGTGATTGTTCGAATAGTAGAATATCCATGTGAATAAGTAAATGGAATTATTTCATTTTTTCATTTCCATATTATGCTGAAGTTCAAGTTTAAAAGTCTTTTGTTTTAGTTATAAATTGTTTTAAGTATTTATGTGTATCTATGAAAGCTTCTGCTATATTGTTATCCTTACAGAGCATCTGAGCTCACCCCTTTCAATGTTTTATTTTTCCCAGGATGTGAAGAAGTAATTTATGAATGACATGTAGGAATATTATGAGGGGATATGAAGACAATATGTTATTGTAGTTTTTTTACCTTATGATGTAATGTAAGACTTATGAATATATCTAGTGTTTCCAAGACTACTAAACTAATCGGCCTTTCGAGACTTGATTCTTTGTGATCATGCCAATGTTATGTAATAATGCACCGACTTTGGGAATCTAGGTTCGGGGCATTACATTGTTGGCCTTTCTACAATCTTGACAAAAAGAACACCTCCCAATCGGATAAACATGTCGAGGGCACCCCGTGAAGGTGGAATATCTCACTAAAAAAATTAACAAAAAGTATATAATAGAACTCTCTCTTCTTTTAGTAAGGGCATGCATCGACTTCAAGAGTAATTCTACTTACGCCTAGATGTCTTCTTGTCCCTTCTCTCTGAAAATAATCCCTATGACTATGTCCTTGGATATTCCATCCCATTTCAACATTAGGATTTCAAGAGGCTACAACAACCCGTCAGAACTCAGTGCTCATCCTTCACCGGCTGATAGGCGAGGAATCGTGAGATGTAATTGTATACACTATATCTCATGATGGCCCCCAAAAAAAACACTGAAGATCCATGTACATATTACTAACACCAGAATGTGTAGATAATATAGAAGTGTGGATCTCTTTCATAACCGGCTCCTACATGACAACTGGAACCACTATTTTTCCTTGGTACAATGTCTCATGATTTTACCCTATAGAATATGCATATAGTGTGTCATATGTGGATATCTTTGTATCATAATATCTGTCAGTCGATGCCTCTCACTTTTGACTCTCTCACACACTCTAGAGGTAAAGGATTCAATAACATCAACTGATGAAAAAATGTATTCTCTTTCTCCACTAGGGTCAACTACAGGGAAGATAACAACATATAAACATCCTAAAATAAGAAATACGGGGACTTATTACTAAGGGAATATTCTACAATGTTTCCCTTTCTTGAATTATACACTATCTCAAAGTATTAGTCCTATATGAAGATCAACCAGTGTCATCACCTCAGTCTCTGGTCTATCTGAGTGGAGACGTACCTAAGACTCTTGTGGTTTGAAAACACTATAAAATGCTATCCCATATGACATTTGTAGAGACCCACAACTTGACGTACATGGAAGTTACATTACTTTTGCGGAATACTTAATACATAACAAAAACAGACACCAAAGGACTATAACAGTTTAGTGTCTTTGGAAACTCAGAACAAAATATTCAAATCATTGTGAAAGATCGTCAACATCTGCCATAATGTTCTTACACTTTTTTTCTTACCTTAATCCTTTATTTATATCCTGGGGAAAATAAAACATAAAAAGGGTGAGCTCAAATGCTCAGTATTGGTAAACATGTAGAACATCAAAAAATCCATTCACATTTGAACGTAAAAACAAGATCGTAAAACATGAGTAATGACATAAATCGTGGCAGTACATAAGGAATAGATCAGAATGGATCATTAATCATGATAAAATATCATGGGAATAAAACATGTAATTGTGGAAAACCATTAATCACATGATAAGATTTCCATAGTATCCAAGGCATTTCTACAAAGACTATCATAGTGGACGAAGTCCATTACTAAACTGGGATTAATTTTCATTCCATCCATGTCAATCGCATGTGATATAAATCATTACCCAATGCATTGGAGGGAGATATAGGTCCCACCAATCTCATATTGAAATCATTATTACATGTGCCACAAAACAAACATAAATCATTCATCATAACCCAAAGAATAAAATGGGTTTCATAAACATCAACCCTTCATAAAATAATCCATATAAAACAAATGTATATCATTTCAACATAAGAAAAATCAAACCATGTAAATAATAGAGACATTATACTTGAAACATAAACACACTAAATAATATAATCTTATACGTAAAATAGCTTTGATAAAACACTTGAAATGAATTCTTGAGGAATATATCCTTTCTTCTTTAAAATCATTTTCTTTTCTCCAAATGTCGTGCAATTTTAAAAGAAAAGAATTTTGTTGAAAATAATCATGAAATATTTTGGAATAAGCTTCATGTAAATAAGGAATTATAAAACTGTAAAAATACATTCACGCTGTATAAGTTAAAAAAACGTTATCTTCGTACTTTTGTAGGGAAAGTCAAAAAGTACATTGTATGGTAAACAAAAGAAAGATTCCTTCCATACCATGTGGTAAAATTCAACAAAGGGAAAAAATGACTTTAAAAATACATGGAATACTAGTAAACACTTTATGAAAACATTTTTATAAAACATGGCCATGGATGATAAATATAACCCCAGTAAATACTTACGAATAAACAATTTCGGATTAGAAAGAGATTTGAATAATTATCCCTTCCTTATGTACAATTTCTTCTGCATGTGTCTGAATATTTTGTATATTGGGTTTTAACATATTATTAACTTATGAAAAAAATATTAATATTTATGATATCATATACGATTCACTTATGACTTTATATAACATTTTCATTTGTCAATTCAATGTAAAAGCAGCGTTTTGGGTAAAATCGTTTCATTTTTCGTACATCGTTTGACTTTTAATTATTCATATGATTACTTATATCATGATTAATTACTTCTATAATGTAAAACATGATTTATATATAATATATATTTATTATATATATATAATAGATCGACAAATGGAATGAAATACACCGTTCATGGAGACAGTTCGTTGTACGTACGCATTAACGCAGTTTTCATTTCCTTATTTTATTGAATGGAAGTAAATGACATATATAAATAAATAAATACAGTATAATTATTATTTCATATATTTCATTATGAATTATTATATATACTTTATATTCATTCTTTAATGGTTAACATGGAGAATGAATCTCATCGCATCATGGAGACGATAATCCGTACGAACACACGAGCGGTGATATCATTCCCATAATTATTGAATGGAATTGGAGTGGGTGATATAGTATTTTATAATTATTATTATGTAATAATGACCATATATATTTATTATTTTCACCATTATACACATCCAAGTAATGTGGTGGTGGATAAACAGATTACACCACGACGTGGAGACAGTAAGTCGTACGTACACACAGGCGGTCATTTCATTTTTCGTAGAATGGATAGATGGTGAAATTGGATTGTTTCATATTTATAATAACATATCAATATATTAGTTATACCTATGTTATTAATTTATAATGTAACAACTAAATAAGACAAAGTAGAAGAATAAAGAAACTTGAATGAATCGGTAAAAGAGATTACCTCTTCTTCGACGCACTTCATTTGAACTTCCTCTTAAGGGACTAGAGTTGGTCTTTTGAGAAGACCATAATCTCCAAACTTTTACTAGGGATGTTACTATGAGAAGAGGTCTGGTTTTGGATGAGCTTGAATGATCAAAATGGTGTGAGTAGGAAATGGATGAGGTTCCCCTTTATAAGAGAAGAGAGATTCAATTTTGGAAACCTCAAAAATATTAGTGAATAATAATATGAAACCCCACATAAAAATTTACAAAAATGACTCAATAATAATATAAGATAATATAGGGTTGTAATATCATCAACCAATAAAATTTATTCATGTTTTAGGTTTATTTTAGACCTTATCATTTTGATTTTTCTTTATTTAATCTATTTAATTTTATTTGTTGTAATAGTATTCTAATTATTAAATTGTTATAAATTCTTACTTATGTGTTGTGAATTTTACTTAATTAGATAATGTATTAAATTTTAGACCATATAATTTTCAATTTTTAATTTTTGAATATTTTTGTGATTTTCAATGAATTTAATAATTGGTTATTTTTATAAAATATCAATAGTGTCAATTTTGACACTATTCAATTATTTCAATTTAAATAAAATAAAAACAGAAGATATATTAGAAAAAAAAATATAATAGATTCCTAACATGTCATATTAATCTAAAAAATTCATGTAGAACATTAATTTGTTCCTATAATATTTAAATTAATGTTTTTAAATCCAGTTATATGATATTTTTCTTAATAAAACAATTATTACAATATTTATGTATAATTATTTAATATACTTATTTGTTGCATAAAAAATAAAAAAATACTATGATAAATATAAATATAATATATTTAATAATAATACTATTACTCGAATTTATCATCTAAAAATAACAACATTTAAATTGTTATATTTATTAAATTATGAATGTGGAAACTTTGACAACTTTTAAAATAAAATAATATAAGAGTCATAATCGCTTTTATAAGGCTCCAAATGGTCCAAAATTATAAAAATGGATGATTATGGTATATATATACATGATCTATAATTTTTGGGCAGGTTTTGGGGATTTTAAGGGGTTTATTAGTTGAATATAAAATATAATATTGATTTTTCACTAAATAAATAATTTTTGCATAATTAATGTATAAGCTATTTAGGTAAATAAAAACATCTTAAAAATTGAAACTAAATTATCATAATAAAGAGAAACATTTTATATTTACAATGAGTATTTAAAATTGAATTTATATTCTATATAACGTTATATTAAAAATACTTTAATTATTAATGTTTGAGTGAGACATATTTCACTTTCGTTAAATAAAATAAATTAATGGTCTTAATCACATACAAGTGGGTTCCAATATATTCCATTTAGACCCAAGTATGTTTTAATTAGAAATATAATCATCCAATTATATTAAGACAAGTGTTAGGGTAAATTTATAATATTAATTGTACCCTTAATTACCCGATTTTTCTTTAACTATGGTAAATAAAATTTACCATAGTTACTATTTATAATGCCTAAAAATAAAAATTATCCTATTAAAATAATTTAGACACTATGATTCCAAATATGGAATCAATTTTTTTAAATTAAAAACCCATAAGTTTCATTATTTATTTTAAAATTATTCCCAGTGTTGAGAAAACATATTTTAAAAGTTAAAATATTGAATAATATTGAAATGTTTTTACCTATGAATTCAATTTAAAAATAATGATAAGGACTTAAATTATATTAAATGGTAAAACTATATTCTATTTATACATTAAAATATTTTAATATTATAATTTATCCATATTAATTATCTTAATGAAAAATGTTGATTTTAATTAAAAGTTAGCGTATTTTTACTATTCATCAAAATATGAAAGTTAATAGAAAAATATTAGAAAATTAACCAAATTAAATTTTTATATACTTATTGAAATTAGTAAGTTTAGTTTTTAAAATTTAACTCATTAACATGTCAAAAACTAGATTTAATGTGGGTGCACCATCAAAAGGCGGCAAAACTGCATTTTTTTAAAAAATACTTATTTTACCTGATAATTTTATTTTGTTCTCATACCATGTTCTAGAATACGTGTGAGATTAATGATGATGTTATAAAACTGAAAATGTGGTTAATAATATTCATAATTTCTAGTTCATAATTATATTATAACAATATATCATTGTTTAGTGAAACTCGGTATTGCGTACAACACACGTTATTAAGGAAGGTCGCTCTTGGGTGAAACACAAGCAAAAAAAATTGTTTGTCTATACTACAAGATAATATGATATTGTGTATTGCGCAAGATAATCTTGGTGTAGCAAATAACAAAAGACATCAAATAAATTAAAAAGAATATTTCTCATAAAATCTCGGGGTGTTACATTCTACCCCCCTTAAAATAAATTTCGCCCTCAAAATTCGTCGGGGTTATAAATAATTTACATCATGAAAGTTAATTTCATAAAAACCCACATCATAAAAAGTAATACTAAAAATTAATTTTAAAAAAGAATGTTAGAAACATAACGGTCACCAAAAGTAAGTCAGCATTGGGTTTCCACATAAGATAATATAGGTGAAAATATGTATATGGAAGAGAAATGTAACCATCATGTTATGATGAAGAGTGGTAGACACCATGGATATAAAAAATAAAACAATCACAAAGCCATAAATCTGTGATGATCTAAGGAACCATCTGATTCATCGGACATGAGGGTACTAAGACAACATTTTTGTTCTCAATATTATTTCCCTAAAGTTGATGAATTTTTTCATAAGGATAAATACTTACATTATTTTTGTGTAATATCATCATTGGTCATTCAATGAACAATTTTCACTTCATCTCTTATTAAATAAATAAAGTTGATTTTTTCATTCTTGAAGTATTAGCAGATCGTGCGATAGAATGATAGGCCATTCCATTTTTCTCTCTGAAAAAAATAGGTTATCACAAGATCTTAAATATACATAAGTCTATCTATGGTGAGTTTATTCTTATATAGTTACAAAAATGGACTTATACTTCATCTATAATACTGCTTAATAAAATAAAACTAATTTATAAAAACCAGATACTTCCTGCTGGCCTGTGGTAGGCGATAAAGGCATGTTGCACTTCAGTTGTGTGTTTGATTCCTGCATCCTTGTTTGACATGATAGGTTGTCTCCCATCATTTGGGTTACCCTTTTTCTAAAACTATACTATTATAACATTTCAGAAAACATTTCAAAATGGTCTAGCATTAAACAATACTATCTGATTTCTAAATTAATCCATTCCAATCATTAGGCTTATCAAAAATACTTCTGTCTAATCTCATAGTATAAAGAAAAATATTACTATGGAGATCATATACAAAGCATGTGATTACTATCATTTATCCCACATATATCATATGATATATCTTGTTGGTCATATTCCAAACATGTGAATTCCTTAATCATGTATTCTCTTGAAACATGAATTACCATAGAACCTTAGTGAAAAAATGAATGATGACAATAGTAAATTATTTAAACATACCAAAATCCAAAAATCTCTATATACTCAAACAATTATGTCACTTTGTCCTTATATCAGTCATGAGCTCATTAATACTATCAAACATATTATTTTCTCTGTAACCCTTCATTATGTGCATATCATCTTCTTTACAAAAATATTTCAATCACTTTTCCTAGTTTCTAGCACTATACAATTATTGATAACCAATACATAGATATTCAAATATTATATAATACTATAAATGAGATTACACAACACTATTTTGGAATCTTGTTACATATACACTTAATCATTCTACCACTTTATTGTCATATTCAAAATCACTAATAGTGATCACATGTGACTTTCCATTGTCTTTTTCCTTAAGAGGTTGTTTATGTCGATCATCATTAACCCTTGTATTAGGCCATTGGTTAGAATATTGTCCCATTTCCTTACACTTGTCGCATTTATGTGTTGGTGGTGCGTTCTCTATAGTCATTTCTCTATTCACATCATTAACTACATTTTTTCCATTACATCAACACTCAGTTTCTCGATAAAATTCTTTTCCACACTTAAGAAAAATTTCTAGTCCCTTTAACACAATCTCCACCATGCTTATTTTCACACTTTGAACATAATGAAACATTCATCTTCGTTTACCCATTGTTTTGATATATTTTCTTGAACTCCATCTTTCATTTCCTGTCAAAACCATGAGATGGATATGTAACACCAACATCCAGTTCTACCTTGATATCACAATTCATAATTTCTTCATAGATACTAAAGTATCATATAGTAAATTCCCTTCAAAGAATTGGTTTTAATCCACTGAAGAATCGATCAAATTTACTTTCAGGTTGGATGATAATCCAGGTGCATACCTTGAAATCCTTGTAAAATCCACCTCGTATATACCAGAAGATTCATCATCCTATTTCTTAATATCAAGGAACCCCTTTTCCATCTTTGTTCGAAGAATAAGTGGGATGTTCTTTTTGAAATACATTTTCTTGAACTCGTCCCATTCCATAGATTCAATTCCATCTTGGGGCCCCATATTCTTAATTAGAGTCCACCAATGGTTTGCTTCACCTTCTAAACAGTAAATAGCCAAAATGACTTTTTCATTTTCCAAACCGAGAATTATGGAAAATATCTATTCAATGGTACTAATCCATTGTTCTGGAACATGTGGATCAGAAGACCCACAGAAAGACGATGGATGTTTCCTTATGAAGGACTCAATAGAATATTGTTTTTTTCTCTGCTCATTTAGAAGTCCATAATGATTCACATCTTGTGTAAGTATAACAATAATATTTTCCACTCCATTTCCCATAACAGTTTGTTGTTCAGAAGGAATATCATTTCATTGTCCAGTGCATTGATCATTAACACGGTTCCTTCGGGTTCCAACCATTATCTAAAACCCAAAAATAATAGTGTGAGAGGAACAACCATACAAGGAAAACAAAATTATCAAGGGGAGTACATTAAATATATAATATCTTATGATTAATCCTATGTTATTCATGATCGTTATCTTAATTATAAGACTGTAACTTATATTTATACTTAACCATACGGACATCCCTAGACATACCTTAGAAATATCTCTAAGGATCTCACTAAATATTTTCCATCCTAGTTTCCAAAGGTTAACAAAACATTTCCTCTGATACCAACTACAGAGACCCAAATCATGATGTACAAAGATATTACATTACTTTTGTGGAATACTTAATACATAACAAAAACAGACACCCATGAATTGTAATAGTTTAGTTTCTATGATACTCTAAAAAAAATATTTTAATCATGGTGAAAGATCTTCAACATATCCCGTAAAGATCTTCCCCTTCTATTTCATACCTAAATCCTATATATATATCCTGTGAAAATGATAACATAGAAAGGGTGAGCTCAAATGCTTAGTAAGGGTAAACATATAAAATATCAAAAAATCCATAAACATTCAAACATAAAAAACATGAACATAAAACATGATAAATGACATAAATCTTGGCAATACATAAGTCATATATGGGAAAGGACCATTAATCATGATAAAATATCATGGGAATAAGAAATGTAATTGTGGAAAACCATTGACGCATGATAAGATTTCCAATATAGCCAAAGCATTGTTTCCAAGACTATTATAGTGGACAATGTCCATTACGGAACCATGTTTACTTAATGTTCCAGACATTTCTATCTCATGAGATATAAATCATTACCCAATAAATTGGAGGGAGATATAGGTCCCACCCATCTCATATTGAAATCATTCTTATGTGTGCCACAAAACTATTATAAATCATTCATCATAACCCTCCAATGGCCTGAAGGCCTTCAATTTTTATTGATTTTTGAAAATCCACCTTTCAAGGTGTGAGGTGGAACACTTACAAGGCCCAATGGAGTAAGTATTACATGTCACATAGACCATAGATATATTCATTTCCCATAGGCTTCAAAAATTACATACAACCCAGACTAACTACTTGGAACTGCTCCTCCCCAGCATCATGATCATGAAATCAGCTCTCCACCTTCACATAGCTATTCGACATAGCATTCTGGTGCATTCACAGGCTTGTCCCTATAGCAGGTTCCATAGCCTCTCATTCTTGCAATCTGTTTAGCTTCTAAAGTGTTGAAAGCTCCATGCCCATCCTCATTTGTACAACTTGTTCTTTGTTGGTTGTCTGGTTTTCATATTCACTTTTAAGGTGGACCGAAGGCCTTGAGGTGGGCCTAAGGCCTTATGGACCTGAAGGTCTGGGTGACCCGAAAGCCTTAAAGGGCACGGGGACAAAATCAGTGGCCTGAAGTCCCAAACTGGGGCATATTCCCAGCTGCTAAAGTGCCAAACAGTGCCTGCTACAGTTCCCGCTATAGCACCTGCTACAGTACTGTACAATTCATGCTAGAGTCCCTACTACAATACTGCTACAGTAACCCAGAAATGATGACTCTATCTAGATTTGATTCTGGGTCTCCTGGATGCACATACAGAGTCCTTACCAACCGGGCTAAGGCTCATGTGCCATCATAACCCAAAGAATAAAATGGGTTTCATAAACATCATCCCTTCATAAAAAATACATATAAAACAAATGGATATAATTTAATCATAATAAAAATAAAACCATTTAAATAATGGAGACATTATACATGAAACATACATATTCAAAAAAATTCATCATAAATGGAAAATAGTTTTGATAAAACACTTGAAATGAATTCTTGATGAAAATATCCATTCTTCTTCAAAATCATTTTCATTTCTCCAAATGATGTGAAATTTAAAAAGAAACTAATTTTGTTTAAAAGAATCATGAAATATTTTAGAATAAGATTCATTTAAATAAGGAATTTTGAAACTATAACACCCCAAGCTTCTACGGTACGCTTCTCTTTAAATAATGTGATAGCGTGTGTTGTACGCAACACCGAGTTCTAACACACCATAACCAATCAAACTAGCCGTTATGAATAGTAATACCTACTTTTTGAAATTATATATATTTTATATTTTAAAATGGACATCATTTCTAGATTCGGAATATCAAATTAAGCCTAAGGTGAAATTTTGGTACTTTTCGGATAACTTTCATATTTTGATGAATAGTTAAAATTACTAAATTTGAATTAAAAACAACTTTTTTAATCAAAATAATTAATAGTGATAAATTATGAATTTTAGTAGTTTTAAAGTATATTTAGAATATATTTTTACCATTTAATATATTGTTGGTCATTGGACATAATTTTACAATTAAACCGAACATAAACAAGTGTCAATCTTTTGATAGTTATTATCTCTTAAAAACACGCTTTTTGTTTTAACAACGGGAATTAATTTTAAATTAATTTCTGCCAATTATGTGTTTTGAATTTAGAAAAATGGATTCCATATTTGGAATCAGGATGTACAAATTGTATAAATAGATAACTTTTATTTTTAGACATTTTGAATAATTACTGCGGTAAATATTTTATTTACCATGGTTAAGGGTAAATCCAGTAAATGAGGGTTAAAAAAATATTATAATAATACTAAATTATCCTAAAACGAGTCCTAGCCTTATTGATTGATACATGTTCGACCATAGGAATATTTGGGTCGATTTTGGGACCCCATGGAGCCACTTGTAGGTGATAGGGACACTTTATTTTAATTATGTTAAAATGAATACAAAAATGACACAAGCATATATCTTTTAGCAAAACAATTTTTACATAGGGTTATATATGTTGGATATTATATTATAAATATTAATTAGAAAGATAAAACGATTTCCTACATAGTGATATTTTATTTATAATTTTTAGACATTAAATAATTTAATTTATTTATGACACAATGATGATGAATTAATTACTATAATTGTGAAAAATTAAAATAATTGATATTATAAATACCCAAATAAATATAATATGAAACTTTTAATGAATTAAACTAATTTTATAAGATAATATGATATATTAGGATTGATTTAATTGACTTTTATCTAAGTAATCAATCTGTTATGAGTTTCAAAAAAATCAACTATTGAATAGTGTCAAAATTGACATAAAAGAGTTCTTAAAACCAGTATTATATTATTAATTGATATTAAATTCCAAAAAAACTAAGGTTCGGCCAAGAGACTTATTTCATGATAGTTTAATCATTAATGGACCACATGGGGGTCTCTTGGTGTAAAGACCCATAAAATTCAAGGAAACGTTTTTCTTAATTTTCTTTAGAATTTTACAAGAGCGCGGTTTCAGACGGCACCTGATTCCGAGGCCCAGAGTGCCCGGAATTAATTTCCGAAGTTTGGCTCGGGTACGTTCAGTGAACGAACGAGCGGGAATTCCTAACTTTTGATCCGGTGCTCGGAATTGAAATCCGAGGGCACCGATGAACTCGCAGCGCCGAAATTCTCTTAAAGAGACCTTTTCGGGAGTTGCGTTTGTTGCGGGTTGAAAGTTAGTTTTGGGGTTTAAAAGATAAGTAAAATAAAATTATGTTTGAATTTTATTTTATTCGTGGTGGTTAGACTCTCTCATGGGAAGTTGTTGGTGGGGCCCACAACCACCCAACTTCCCATGTGTGGTTATGAGGGAGGTGGGGCCCACACGAGCCCCCACCTTTTCAAATTCCCTAACCCCTCTAAACCCCCTCTTAATTATGTGACTCTCCCCTATATTAATTATTGCCAACTTATCTCATCATTTAATTTTTGTCAACTCTAGATTTAATTAATGTAATGAATTCAACTTTTGAATTTTGAAAGGTTGGCAAAGTGAAAATAAAATAAGGTGTAGCTTATTTTATTTTGGGAGTTGCTGTGTTGTGTGGAGATTTGAGAGAGGAAGAGTTCTACACTTTGAAGAACTTCATCTTCCTCCTTGAAAAACGCGAAGAACACTGACACGCCGTTCTATCTTCTCTCCACGTCAAAGAAAGGGAGACACCGCTTCCTCCTCGGTTTTTCTTCGTCGACTTGAGAAGTTTCGCCAACGACGTATCGCATCGGACGCATCCCTTCGTCAACGGATTTGACGAACGACGACCACGACCCCCGACCTCCGCGACGTCGTCTTCCGCGGAACGTAGACAAATCTTCAAACCTTATACCCGAGGTAGGGGTTGTTGATTTCTTTTTGGTTTCCTTATTTTTATTCTTGATCGTGAATAGAAAGTCTAACGTGTGGATTGAATTATTTATGTTGCGTTATTATTTTAACGTGAGGGGGCCGGACCGCACGAACACGGCCGAACCCCCCTCCATCGTTCTTGTTTATTCTTGCGGGTGGAAGCAAGTGGCGTGGTGCCGTCGCACCACGCGGATGATCGTGCAAATATTTTACGCGGCGCCGTCGCGCTACGCCGAGGTAGAATCTTCAAGAACGCGACGCCGTCGCGCCGCGTTGAATGGAATCAAGGCACGGCGAAGGGGCGCGGTGCCGTCGCACCGCGCCGGATGACGAACGCCGCGGCCGGTTCCGGGCCGCGGCGGGACGAGGAGACCGCGGCCGGTTCCGGGCCGCGGCGGAAGAGAAGACCGGCGGCCGGGCCGCCGGCGTCGGAAGCCGAAGGGGGGACCGGAATTTCCGGTCCCGTTGGAGAAAACCGGCCGGCCAGCTGGCCGGCCGGAAGGCATTAAACCGGGGGAATTAATCCCCCGGCCAGCATGTAAAACCCCCCTCTTTAAGAGGGGGGCGGTTCCATGAAAGGGGGGGGGGGCAGCAACCCCCCAGTTCTCTTTATTAAACCATCCCCCACGTGGGGGCCGTTTGTTGCAATGGCGCGACACAAAGGCCGCGCCGCTTCAATCAGCGTGGGCTTAGCCCCCGCGTGCGGCCCCTAACGGCGCCAGGCCGCCGCGGCCCGCCGCGCCGCCGGCCCCCGCCGCCGGCCACCGCGCCGCCCCAGGGGGGGGTCGGGCCGGGTCAGCCCTGACCCGGACCCCCCCGTTTCGAACTAGAATCGGTTTTTGGGCCATATCTTGAGCCTTGGACCTCCGAATGATGAACCGTCTACGGCAACGCGATCCTTGGATCGAGACGGTCGTTTTGGTATATCGCACTCAAGGTTTCGGTTTACTTTGAGTTCGGCCGGGTTGGTTCGTTCACGAAATCAACCGGGCCTTCGGAGCGGAAACACTCATATCTTGAGCTACGGACGTCCGATTGACGTGCCGTCAGCTGTGTTGTGTCCCTCTTAGTGAGGCGAATCTTTTGGCATACTCCGCCCGAGGTTTGGACGCAGGTGGAGTACGGTCGGGTTGGTTTTGCCTTAAAAACCAACCGGGCCCCGGAGACGAAAATGCCAATAACTCTCAGACCGGGCGTCCGATCGACGCGCCGTCTGTTGCGTTGAGTTCCTGTTGACGATACGGATCCTTTGGATACATCAACTCTGGTCTTCGTGACAGTTGATGTATCAGCCTCTCGGCTCGTGGAGCGGACCCTCCGAACGAGCTTGCTATGTGCGGGAACCCTAGTGCTGGCTGTGACTGTTCTACTGCTACGACTACTACTGCTACTGTGACTGCGACGACGACAGTACAGAGATCCTGTGTGGATTCGACGACGACGACTACAGCACTCAGCGATCCTACGTGGATCAGTGCTACAGGTCCTGTGTGGGCCCGATCCTGTGTGGGTCTCTGCGCTCAGCGGTCCTGTGTGGACTAGCGCATACAGGTCCTGTGTGGGCCCGATCCTGTGTGGGTCTTGCGGGGGTTAGTTACCTATCGATCCTTCGTGGGTCCGATGACTTAGATGGATCAGTGATCATCTTTATCGTCCTTGAAGAAGTATACCTGTGTGAGCTGAATCCTGTTGCTTTCCTGTGTGGATTGTGTTGTGCAATCCGGTGTGGATTATGTTTTGCTTTCCTATGTGGAATACGTATACTTTCCTGCGTGGACTGAGTTGTACTTGGGCTCGGAGGTTGGAGCGTATTTTAATTGATGACTTAGGTATATGTATGGGCATATACCTAAGCAGTGTCGGTTGTTACTTCGTGATTGTACTTTTCTTCGTGGTTTATCCTTTATGGATTTGAGAGACCTTCAGGGGTCTCGGGGTCCCTACTGAGTAGCTTATACTCACCCCTGCACGGGCTTCACCCGCACTACGTTGTGTTGGTTGCAGACGACGGACAGCGTTGACCTTAGCTGAGGCTTGTAGAGCGGGACGGTACCCGGAGGTGGACCACTGGGCGGGACGTGCACGGAGCGGACGGCGGAACCCGTGGAGCAGAGGAGCTATCTGTACCCACCCTTCAGGTGGGATTTCCAGTGGACAGCTCGGTGTAGCGGCTTTTACTTTTCAGTTGCTGTTTTCCCTTTCGAGTTGTACTTTACTTTCAATTTGGGTTTGTATTCTGGCCCATTTACCTTTCCGCACTTTCAGTCGTACTCTGCTTTGTTTAGTGTTTACTTTCCGCTTGTTTACTCTATGGTGTGTGTTTACTTTTCAAAGGCAATGCCTTCCCTTTTTACCGGGATTTACGCCTTGGTGCTAGTCGCCAGCCCCTGGCCTATGGAAGGCGGGCTTGGGGTAGTCACGGCACGGACCCCGAGGGCGGGTCGTGACAAATTGGTATCAGAGGAGTTCGGTTCTACCGCGAACTCTGATCTTTTCTATGTGAAGCAATAATGTTTAGCGTATTGAGTGTGGATATCAGTCCAGGGAGTCCAGTGTTGGTGCGGCGGCCGACGTATCCGTCCACCAGGACCCTGACTTCTGATTTCCGACTTAATGCACGAAAACATTGATTGCGTGTGTGTTTCAAAGTTTTCTTTGTGATTACTTATATCAGCTCACCAGGTATACTGTTATAACCGTGTCGCACCTGTTTCCTTTTCAGGATGGCCCCACGACGACAACCAGCTAGGGTTCCGAGAGTCGAGCGAGACGACAGCCCACCGAGCGACGAGGCCTCGGTACAGGGCCCTTTTCCAGTAGTGGCACCGGCGGTAGCTTTACCCGCCGAGCCCCCGATGCTTCCAGCAGCAGCCGCTGACGATGCACGTCGCCTCAGTGCACTGCTTGAGTTTCAGCGCCAGCGACCACCCAGGTTTCGTGGGGAGATGGATCCCCAAGCAGCAGAGGACAGGCTGGAGGCAGTGGTTCGAGTGTTTAGGCTAGTGAGGACACCATCAGACCTCATGGTGATCCTCGCTGGGAGCCTACTACACGCAGCAGCAGGACGATGGTGGAGCTTGATGCTCCAGGTGCACGATGAGGCATCTCTACTTTGGACGGACTTTGAGAGCCTCTTCCGCTCGGAGTTCGTCCCAGCCACCCTTCGTGCGGTGCGTATCCAGGAGCTTCTACAGCTGCAGCAGGGCAGCATGACGGTCGCTCAGTACTCGGCAAGATTTACCGATCTCTCGCGCTACTCGACCGACATGGTACGGGACCCATTCTTCCGGGCCCGGACCTTCGAGTAGGGTTTGAGACACGAGATCAGGGCATCGCTGATCTCCCTCAGCATACCGACTCAGACAGGAGTACTGGAGCGGGCCCTTCTGATCGAGAGCTTCCTTGCTGAGTCTACACCAGCACAGCGACCCACCGCAGGGCGGCACGTGGTAGATTCATCTGCAGCAGGCAGTCGACGGATGACTCAGGGGTCCAGACAGACCAGACCTTCGGGCAGACGACCTCAGGATACTGGCTCAGCAGTGCGGGGCACACAGCGCGGGGCCAGTCTTCCGAGAGGCAGACAGTGCTACTCGTGCGGCGGGCAGGGCCACATGGCTCGTGACTGCCTGACCCGTCGTGCCGAGGAGCAGCAGACGGTTGAGGGACCACCGAGGCAGAGGCAGAGGGTCGACCGTGGCGGTCCGCAGGGAGGAGGGGGACGAGGCAGAGGAGCTGGACGAGCAGCTGGTGGTGGCCGACGCTTTGAGGCTCTTCCACCACCACCACCAGGAGGTCCACCCCGACCACAGGGAGCTGGCAGGCAGCGACAGGCACAGCTCCAGGCAGGAGAGGCCTAGGACCACGGCGCACCCGAGATGATTCGAGGTACTATCTGTGTCTATTCCACCCTTGCTGCAGTTCTTATAGACACAAGAGCGAGTCATTCTTTCATAGCCACTGCCCTTGTTCGATGCTCGGAGATTCCGACAGAGCCGTTGGCTCGATCCTTATGGCTAGAGACTCCTACGGGAGCAGACTCGACGATTACGCACTGGTGCCGGCAGTGTGAGCTCACTCTAGGAGGCGAGAGCTTCGGCTGGGATCTTCTTTTAGCAGCGTCGAGGCCTTACGACGTCATCTTGGGCATGGATTGGCTATCTACGGTCCATGCACAGATTGACTGTTTTAGGCGCAAGGTGTGATGTGTACGCACTGACGGGAGCAGGTTCACCTTCACCGGCGAGAAGGGAGCCTTTGCAGCACAGGATGGACTTCCGCGGAGGAGAGGACAGCCCATCACTCATCAGTTGGCTAGCCTCATCCTTGGAGCAGTTGATGTGCGGAGTCCTGGTTTTCCTGCAGTGGTGGATTAGTTTGAGGACGTTTTTCCTGACGACGTTCTAGGGCTACCTCCTCGCAAGGAGGTAGACTTTTATATTGACTTGTACCCCGGGACAGCCCCGATATCCACTCCAGCATATCGGATGGCCCCCGCAGAGCTTCGAGAGCTACGGGTACAGTTGGAGGACTTGCAGGGCAAGGGATTCATCCGACCCAGTGTTTCACCCTGGGCTTCCCCGATATTGTTCGCCAAGAAGGCGGATGGGAGCTTTCGACTTTGTGTTGACTATCGTCGCCTGAACCAGGTGACAGTGAGGAACAAGTATCTGCTACCGAGGATTTATGACCTCTTTGATCAGCTCAAGGGAGCACGGTGGTTCTCGAAGATAGACCTCATGTCAGGCTATCATCAGCTCCGAGTCAGAGACGAGGATGTGCAGAAGACGGCCTTCAGATGTTGGTATGGCCACTATGAGTTCTTGGTTATGCCTTTCGGTGTAACCAATGCTCCAGCAGTGTTCATGGCTCTCATGAACAGGATCTTTCAGCCATACCTCGATCGGTTTGTCGTGGTCTTCATCGACAACATTCTGATTTACTCTACGACAGAGGAGGAGCACGCCTATCACTTACGAGTTGTTCTTGAGACACTCCGAGAGCACCAGCTTTATGGTAAGCTCTCGAAGTGCCAGTTCTGGATACGTGAGGTCCAATTTTTGGGACACGTTATCCCTGAGGCGGGAGTTGCAGTGGATCCCGCGATGATTGAGGCTGTGTTAGCTTGGGAGCCACCCAGGAGCGTGACCGAGGTTCGGAGTTTCTTGGGACTAGCTGGATACTATCGGAGATTCGTACCAGACTTCTCTAGAGTTGCAGCATCACTCACATCTTTGACGAAGAAGGGGAAACCCTTCGTGTGGTCAGACAGATGTCAGCAGAGCTTCCAGGAGCTGAGACAGAGATTGACTAGCGCACCTATCTTGAGGTTGCCTGAGGAGGGAGTAGGGTACGTAGTCTACTGCGATGCATCAGGGACCGGACTCGGATGTGTTCTGATGCAGGAGCGGGCCGTGATCGCCTATGGATCACGTCAGTTGAGGCCGCATGAGCAGAACTACGCTACCCATGACCTGGAGTTAGCAGCAGTGGTCTTCGCTCTGAAGGCATGGCGACACTATCTGATGGGCGAGCGCTTTACAGTCTTTTCCGATCATCAGATTCTCAGGTATATCTTCTCGCAGAAGGACCTGAACCTGAGACAGCGGCGATGGCTCGAGTTCCTCCAGGACTATGACTTTGAGATAGTCTATACTCCTGGTAAGGGGAACGTAGTAGCCGATGCCCTCAGCAGGAGGACGGGCATTCAGCTACTTGAGGAGGCGACGGAGCAGCTAGCCTCTTTGCAGATATCCTTCGTGGATAGAGATGGAGCAGCCTTTCTTCAGTCTCTCACAGTCACTCCTCCACTACTGCAGCGGGTCAGAGAGGCACAACGTGAGGACGCTGACTGTGAGACACGGCGTTCACAGATATCCTCGGGACAGGCACCCGATGGTTTCTCCCTTGGAGCAGAGCACGCCATCCTTTTCAGATGACATACCATGGTACCAGTCGCTTTGCGAGAGGAAGTACTGAGGGAGTTTCACACTTCTCCTTTAGCGGTACATCCTGGAGTGGCGAAGATGTACCAGGACCTCAGACGACAGCACTGGTGGCCGGGCATGAAGAAGGCTGTAGCAGAGTTCGTTTCTCGATGCCTCACCTGTCAGCAGGTGAAGGCAGAGCATCAGGTACCAGCAGGCTTAGTACAGCCCTTGGAGGTTCCGGAGTGGAAGTGGGACGGCATATCTATGGACTTCGTGACTGGACATCCACGCACTTCCAGAGGTCATGACTCCATCTGGGTGATTGTTGACTGACTCACCAAGTCGGCACACTTCTTACCCATCAGAGAGCAGGGCTCAGTAGAGAGCTTGGGACGTCTCTACGCTCAGGAGATTGTGCGGCTCCACGGCGAGCCATCATCTATCGTCTCTGATCGAGATGCCCGCTTTACTTCCCGGCTTTGGAAGGGGTTGCAGGAGGCGTTTGGGACGCAGCTACGTCTTAGCACAGCTTTTCACCCTCAGACGGATGGTCAGACGGAGAGGACCATTCAGACTCTCGAGGACATGCTCCGCGCATGTGTCCTAGACTTTGGTCGTAGCTGGGAGGACCACCTACCCTTGGTGGAGTTCGCATACAACAACAGCTACCACTCCACCATCGGGATGGCACCGTACGAGGCGTTGTACGGCCGACCATGTAGATCTCCTTTGTGCTGGACAGACCCTGGGGAGTCAGCACTGGTGGGACCAGAGATGGTCCAGGCCACGACAGAGAAGGTCCAGGTCATCCAGGAGCAGATGAGGATAGCTCAGAGCCGGCAGAAGTCATATGCTGACAGGAGGTGGAGGCCACTGGAGTTCGAGGATGGCGACCACGTCTTCTTGCGGGTCTCACCTCGACGTGGTATTCGGAGATTTGGCCGAGGCGGCAAGTTATCTCCGCGCTTCATCGGACCCTTCCAGATTCTCCGCAGGATTGGTGAGGTGGCTTATCGCCTGGCTCTACCTCCTCAGTTGCAGCGGGTGCACGACGTCTTCCACGTATCCCAGTTGAGGAGATACGTGCATGACCCGACACACATCATTGATCATGGGGAGCTTGACGTTGACGATGGGGCGACTTTTACGGAGGTCCCGGTGGAGATAGAGGATCGACAAGAGCGGGTCCTGCGTGGGCGATCGATTCCTCTTGTGCGCATCAGATGGCAGCACAGGAATCTCCAGGAGAGCACATGGGAGCGGGAGGCTCAGATGCGTGATCAGTACCCTCATTTGTTTCCCTAGTTTTTGATGTATCTTTACGGGGACGTAAATCCATGAGGTGGGAGTAATGTAAAGACCCGTAAAATTCAAGGAAATTTTTTTCTTAATTTTCTTTAGAATTTTACAAGAGCGCGGTTTCAGACGGCACCTGATTCCGAGGCCCAGAGTGCCCGGAATTAATTTCCGAAGTTTGGCTCGGGTACGTTCAGTGAACGAACGAGCGGGAATTCCTAACTTTTTATCCGGTGCTCGGAATTGAAATCCGAGGGCACCGATGAACTCGCAGCGCCGAAATTCGCTTAAAGAGACCTTTTCGGTAGTTGCGTTTGTTGCGGGTTGAAAGTTAGTTTTGGGGTTTAAAAGATAAGTAAAATAAAATTATGTTTGAATTTTATTTTATTCGTGGTGGTTAGACTCTCTCATGGGAAGTTGTTGGTGGGGCCCACAACCACCCAACTTCCCATGTGTGGTTATGAGGGAGGTGGGGCCCACACGAGCCCCCACCTTTTCAATTTCCCTAACCCCTCTAAACCCCCTCTTAATTATGTGACTCTCCCCTACATTAATTATTGCCAACTTTTCACATCATTTAATTTTTGTCAACTCTAGATTTAATTAATGTAATGAATTCAACTTTTGAATTTTGAAAGGTTGGCAAAGTGAAAATAAAATAAGGTGTAGCTTATTTTATTTTGGGAGTTGCTGTGTTGTGTGGAGATTTGAGAGAGGAAGAGTTCTACAGTTTAAAGAACTTCATCTTCCTCCTTGAAGAACGCGAAGAACACCGACACGCCGTTCTATCTTCTCTCCACGTCAAAGAAAGGGAGACACCGCTTCCTCCTCGGTTTTTCTTCGTCGACTTGAGAAGTTTCGCCAACGACGTATCGCATCGGACGCATCCCTTCGTCAACGGATTTGACGAACGACGACTGCGACGCCCGACCTCCGTGACGTCGTCTTCCGCGGAACGTAGACAAATCTTCGAACCTTATACCCGAGGTAGGGGTTCTTGATTTCTTTTTGGTTTCCTTATTTTTATTCTTGATCGTGAATAGCAAGTCTAACGTGTGGATTGAATTATTTAAGTTGCGTTATTATTTTAACGTGAGGGGGCCGGACCGCACCAACACGGCCGAACCCCTCTCCATCGTTCTTGTTTATTCTTGCGGGTGGAAGCAAGTGGCGTGGTGTCGTCGCACCACGCGGATGATCGTGAAAATATTTTACGTGGTGCTGTCGCGCTACGCCGAGGTAGAATCTTCAAGAACGCGACGCCGTCGCGCCGCGTTGAATGGAATCAAGGCACGGCGAAGGGGCGCGGTGCCATCGCACCGCGCCGGATGATGAACGCCGCGGCCGGTTCCGGGCAGCGGCGGGAGGAGGAGACTGCGGCCGGTTCCGGGCCGCGGCGGAAGAGAAGACCGGCGGCCGGGCCGCCGGCGTCGGAAGCCGAAGGGGGGACCGGAATTTCCGGTCCCGTTGGAGAAAACCGGCCGGCCAGCTGGCCGGCTGGAAGGCATTAAACCGGGGGAATTAATCCCCCGCCCAGCATGTAAAACCCCCCTCTTTAAGAGGGGGGCGGTTCCATGAAAGGGGGGGGGGCAGCAGCCCCCCGGTTCTCTTTATTAAACCGGCCCCCACGTGGGGGCCGTTTGTTGCAAAGGCGCGGCACAAAGGCCGCGCCGCATCAAACAGCGGGGCTTAGCCCCCACGTGCGGCCCCTCGCGGCGCCAGGCCGCCGCGGCCCGCCGAGCCGCCGCGCCGCCCCAGGGGGGGGTCGGGCCGGGTCGGCCCGGACCCGGACCCCCCCGTTTCGAACCAGAATCGGTTTCTGGGCCATATCTTGAGCCTCGGACCTCCGAATGACGAACCGTCTGCGGCAACACGATCCTTGGATCGAGACGGTCGTTTCGGTATATCGCACGCAAGGTTTCGGTTTACTTTGAGTTCGGCCGGGTTGGTTCGTTCACGAAACCAACCGGGCCTTCGGAGCGGAAACGCTCATATCTTGAGCTACGGACGTCCGATTGACGTGTCGTCAGCTGTGTTGTGTCCCTCTTAGTGAGGCGAATCTTTTGGCATACTCCGCCCGAGGTTTGGATGCAGGTGGAGTACGGTCGGGTTTGTTTTGCCTTAAAAACCAACCGGGCCCCGGAGACGAAAATGCCAATAACTCTCAGACCGGGCGTCCGATCGACGCGCCGTCTGTTGCGTTGAGTTCCTGTTGACGATACGGAACTTTTGGATACATCAACTCTGGTCTTCGTGATAGTTGATGTATCAGCCTCTCGGCTCGTGGAGCGGACCCTCCGAACGAGCTTGCTATGTGCGGGAACCCTAGTGCTGGTTGCGACTGTTCTACTGCTACGACTACTGCTGCTACTGTGACTGCGACGACGACAGTACAGAGATCCTGTGTGGATTCGACGACGACGACTACAGCACTCAGCGATCCTACGTGGATCAGTGCTACAGGTCCTGTGTGGGCCCGATCCTGTGTGGGTCTCTGCGCTCAGCGGTCCTGTGTGAACCAGCGCCTACAGGTCCTGTGTGGGCCCGATCCTGTGTGGGTCTTGCGGGGGTTAGTTACCTATCGATCCTTCGTGGGTCCGACGACTTAGATGGATCAGTGATCATCTTTATCGTCCTTGAAGAAGTATACCTGTGTGAGCTGAATCCTGTTGCTTTCCTGTGTGGATTGTGTTGTGCAATCCTGTGTGGATTATGTTTTGCTTTCCTATGTGGAATACGTATACTTTCCTGCGTGGACTGAGTTGTACTTGGGCTCGGAGGTTGGAGCGTATTTTAATTGATGACTTAGGTATATGTATGGGCATATACCTAAGCAGTGTCGGTTGTTACTTCGTGATTGTACTTTTTTTTCGTGGTTTATCCTTTGTGGATTTGAGAGACCTTCAGGGGTCTCGGGGTCCCTACTGAGTAGCTTATACTCACCCCTGCACGGGCTTCGCCCGCACTACGTTGTGTTGGTTGCAGACGACGGACAGGGTTGACCTTAGCTGAGGCTTGTAGAGCGGGACGGTACCCGGAGGTGGACCCCTGGGCGGGACGTGCACGGAGCGGACGACGGAACCCGTGGAGCAGAGGAGCTATCTGTACCCACCCTTCAGGTGGGATTTCCAGTGGACAGCTCGGTGTAGCGGCTTTTACTTTTCAGTTGTTGTTTTCCCTTTCGAGTTGTACTTTACTTTCAGTTTGGGTTTGTATTCTGGCCCATTTACCTTTCCGCACTTTCAGTCGTACTCTGCTTTGTTTAGTGTTTACTTTCCGCTTGTTTACTCTGTGGTGTGTGTTTACTTTTCAAAGGCAATGCCTTCCCTTTTTACCGGGATTTACGCCTTGGTGCTAGTCGCCAGCCCCTGGCCTATGGAAGGCGGGCTTGGGGTAGTCACGGCACGGACCCCGAGTGCGGGTCGTGACACTTGGATATATATAGTAAGTTTATTAACCATATTATATAAAAATACAAAGAGACATTGTAAAAGTGAAACTAATTAGCTTAGAGTTAATACTTAAAGATAAGGTTAATATAACAACCCAAAACTATCTAAATTCTATTGGTTGAGTTGTTTTCGACCTATCCCCACCTTAACATTTAAATAATCAACTTTGGATCCATTATAAACCGAATATGAAGTTATTATAAATTAATATTTCTAGCTTTTCTAAAGGTTCCCCTCACCCCTCTTATAAAAGGGCACTCCTACTTCTCATTTCATCACATCTTCAAAGCCTTTTGGTTCGTCCAAACTCTGCCCAAATACTCTCCCAACATCCCTCACTACACCCTAGAGGCCTTAGTTTGATCAGAAAGCCAACCTATGGAGCCCTTTTGATCAAATCAAAAGGAAGAACCCGAAGAAGAGGTAATGATTTCACCACCCTTTCCATGTTCATTTCTTCTTCCACTTCTTCTTCCTTTGTTGTTACCATTCTAAAATAATGACTCCAGTATCATATATATACTGTGATGTTATTATAAATATGGTACAAACATATTCAGTATTCTATCCACCCTTTGAATAACATGTCACCATACGTGCGTACGTACGGCTTACCGTCTCCACGTCGTGGTGTAATTGTTATTCAATATATTATTATTTGGATGGGTATAATAATGATATGTAACTCATGTAAATCATAAATATAACATGTTAATGATTCTCTATATATTATATACCATCCATTTATATATTATTTTAAAATAATGATATTTTCGCTCGTGCGTACGTACGGACTACCGTCTCCACGAACGCGATAAGATTCATTCTCCATCGTATCCATTCAAGTATAATTATCATTTGATGATTTAAAAATGATGTTTAAGGACTTGATATCATTCTGGATATGAATAAGATACAACCTATCCATAACAAACATGTCTTATGTAACAAAACATATAAAAGAAAATGAGTAAGTTAACACCCGAAACGACGATAATTAAAAGATATTATTAACAAATCAATGTTAAATGATCATATATGATATCATATTAATATATATGATTCTTGTATAATTTAATAACTATTATTTCACCATTATACAGGAGGTTAACCTACCCCAACCAAGGAAAAGTACAAGGTAAGGGTTATTTCGCAATATCTTCATTATCTGAGGTTGTTTGTACGTAATAATCTACTGGGATCTCTTTATCAGCCACATCCATGTTTCTTAAAAATGAATTTCAAAACATTTTTAATATTCACTAGAATATGGGTTAAAGTCATTTATACCCTTGTTTGACTTTTTATAAGAGGTTTATAAAGGAATCTTTCTGTCATTTTCCAAACAAGGTGCTTTTTAACCTTTTCGACAGAATTAAGGTAAGAATGTTTTTTTTAACTTGTACGGCGGGTGCAGTTATTTTCCACCGTTATAAAATCGTCGAAGCTTCCCTTATAAGCTTATAAGAATATTTTCAAAGAAAATGTTTTATTTTATAAATATATGACTCTTAAATGATTTCAAAATAGAAAGAGATATTTCTTTAAAAAGAGTTTTGATTTCATCTATGTCAACATCCTTTGATGGATTTTACGCTTATGTGAAATTGATTTATTATGATACAAAACTTCTATATTGTATTGAAGGTTTTGTGAAATGTTTGACTGTGGATGTTCTATTTTTATACCATTCATAGTTTATGGTGAAATTATTGACATTTCTTATGCTAGTTTTAATACGAATGTTTATGTTATGTTTAAACCTTTTCATATGGGAATGCATTGGACTTAATATGTGATGGGTGGAGCCCTCTATAGTTTCTCGATGCATCGGTAGGTCTCATGCGACAAACTAGTGTCTTGGCACAAGGCCCTGGAAAAATCTTATTTGTAGTCTTGGCACGAGGCCTTGGCTATGTGGTTATGATAGTCTGGCATTATGCATTCCAACATTATGAAAGTGGTTATTGATATTGCATGTGATTATTCGATTAGTAGAATATCCATGTGAACAAGTAAATGGAATTATTTCATTTTACTTTTTCCATACTATGTTGAAGTTCAAGTTTAAAAGGCTTTTGTTTTAGTAATGCATTGCCTTAAATGTTTATGCTTATTTTGAATGTTCCGCTATATTTTTATCCTTACTGGGAATTTGAGCTCACCCCTTTTCTATGTTTTATTTTTCCCAGGATGTGAAGAAGTAAGTTATGAATGACCTGCAAGAATATTATGAGGGGATAATAGTGTGAACTGTGGAGACATTATGTTGTTGTTGTAGTTTTTCAATTTATGATGTAATGTAAAACTTAGGAATATATCTAGTGTTTCCATGGCTACTAAACCAATCGGCCTTTCGAGATTTGATCTTTCTTGTGATCATGCCAATGTTATGTAATAATACACCGACTCTGGGTAACTAGGGTCGGGGCGTTACAGTTGGTATCAGAGGAAGTTTAGTACAAACCTTGGAAGCTAGATTTAGATAAACTCTGATTAGAGCACATATACCTAAGATGAACTTATAGAAGAACATCCTAGAATTTTGGTATTGTTGATATTTTATGAGTTTTCCGAGCAATAAATCCATGTCTGGATACGAGCAGGTAGAGGCGGCTCTGGCACAGATGTACCTAGGGCTAAAACCTGAAAACACCGCTTTGAGCTAGACTCGAACGGTAACTGGTGCACGACAACGGGCTTTGCTCCACTCTTGGTTAGGACACTCCCGGGGGATATGCTTAAGATAACTCTCATTTTCATTACAAATCATTATGAAGGGTTTATGAGTATATACTTCCTCAATGAAAACATTTTTATGTTTATGGATTATATCCATAAATAGTTCAATTTATGTTAAGTGTTTTATAAGTATGGGATTATGTATTTTGATTCATAAACTGATCTAGTTTATTCCAATGTTTAGAAATGGCGCCTAGTGGAATAAATGGAAACCGTATCAATGCACGAACTCCATGTAGGGATTTCCCTCCTGCTCAAGATAATTATAGTGGAGCTGGTGATGCAACTGGTGCCGATCAGCTAATCACCATAGTAGGGAAACTAACTGAAGTTATGAATAATAAACTTACCTGTATGGAGCACCCTGATCCGCAGCATGGAGGATCAATCCGAGATCGATTCATGAGGCAACAACCACCAACGTTCAATGGGAGTACAATTCTCTTAGTTTCTGAGCAATGGATATTTTCCCTAGAGAAAATAGTTCAGGCTTTGGGGAGTAGTGAAAGGGAAAAAGTTATCATGGCAGTTTACCTCCTCACTGGAGATGCTGATCAACGGTGGTCATTGATTCAAAACATGAAGGAAGATGATGAAGTATCAAATATGGAATAGAGGGAGTTCAAAGATATGTTTTTAGAAAAATACTTTCTTCACGACCATCGAGCAGATATGGAAAGGCAATTTCTGAGTCTGAGACAAAAGGAGGATGAGAATGCCACAAAGTATGAGGCTAACTTTACAAGGTTAGCAAGGTATGCTGGAGATTATATACGTAACCCAAGAAGTAAGATTGATCGTTTCATTGATGGGTTAAAACCATTTCTCCGTCGAGCATTAGTCTCACAATCCTTTTCATCGTACGAAGACATTGCCTCATGTGATATCAAGACCGAAAAGGAATTCTCTAAGTCTTATGACTTTAAA
Organism: Viscum album; assembly: GCA_963277665.1. Classification (NCBI taxonomy): domain Eukaryota; kingdom Viridiplantae; phylum Streptophyta; class Magnoliopsida; order Santalales; family Viscaceae; genus Viscum; species Viscum album. The sequence goes on from OY728158.1 coordinate 781,781,895, forward strand.
GCAAATCAAGAGAAGAAGAGGCCTGCTGATCAATCTAGGAATGGAAATAAGGGGAAGAAAGGAAAGGTTGAATATCCATCATGTGGTAAATGCGGGAAGAAACATCCTGGTACTTGCTTGAAGGGAATGGGAGTCTGTTACAAGTGTGGTGAAAAAGGCCACCAAGCTCGTGATTGCAAGGGGAAGAAGGAAGCTACCAACGTTCAGTGCAACAATTGCAGGGAGATGGGGAATTATGCAAATGAATGTCCTAAGAGTCAGGAGAACTTACCTCAGAAAAGGCCAAGGGATCAAGGCCAAGCTTATGCTATCACTACTGCTGAGGTAGAAGCTCCGAAAGATGTGGTGGTAGGTAATTTAATGGTTTCCTCAAGTTTAGCAAATGCATTATTTGATTCTGGATCATCGCATTGTTTCATATCTTCCTAGTTTTCTATGAAAATTAGATATTTCCAATTTGATTTAGAAAGGGAGTTGTCAGTTAAAACTCCTAAGGGAAGTATCATTGCAATAATGTTTTGTGAATCAGTCCCCATTAGAGCACATAAATGTTCGTTATCTGCTGATCTCATCGTCATACCTATGATTGAGTTTGATATAATCCTCGGTATGGACTGGCTTTTGGACTATGATGCGAAGATTTATTGTAAGAAGAAAGAGGTTACGATTCTTGATGATAATGATAAGGAACACCTTATTTTTAGAGCAGAATCGTCACCACCTAATTCTTATTTAGATCCACCCTCAATAGCTCAACTAAATTCAATTATTGGGGAGGAAGAGAATGAAATAACTGTGGGTGAGGAAAGGAATGTTCAAATTGAGGATGTACCTATTGTGAAAGAATTTGTAGATGTATTTCCGGAAGATTTACCTGGACATCCTCCAGAACGAGAAGTTGAGTTTTCCATTGATTTGATTCCTGGATCAAGGCCTATATCGAAGACCCCTTATAGAATGGCCACTGTAGAATTAGTTGAACTAAAGAAAAAACTAGAGGAATTGAGTAATACATGATTTATTCTCCCTAGTGTTTCTCCATGGGGAGCCCCTGTTCTTTTTGTTAAAAAGAAAGATGGATCTATGAGGTTGTGTATCGACTACAGGGAGATCAATGCTATAACGATAAAGAACAAGTATCTCATACCTAGCATTGATGATTTATTTGACCAACTGCATGGAGGTCAATACTTTTCAAAGATTGAACTTCGATCTGGATACCATCAGTTGTGTGTGAAGAAGGAAGACATTCCGAAGACAGCATTTCGAACCTGGTACGGGCATTACGAGTTTACTGTAATGCCGTTTGGATTGACTAATGCACCCTCTGTATTCATGTATCTAATGAATATAGTTTTCAAGGAGTATCTCGATGAACATGTGGTGGAATTTATTAATGATATCTTATTATACTCTAAAAGCTACGAAGATCATGAAAATAACTTGTGCATTATCTTGAAGACTCTGAGGAGGCATGAATTATATGGAATGTTTAGCGAGTGTGAATTCTGGCTTCATGAGATTTCTTTTCTTGGCCATATTGTCTCTAAAGATGGAATCTCTATTGATCCTTCTAAGACCAAGGCAATCCAAGAATGGAAAGCACCTACGAGTATAACTGAGGTACGTAGTTTTATTGGTTTGGCAGGTTATTATCGACGATTCGTCCAGAATTTTGCCCGATTGGATAACCCATTAACGAAGCTCACACGTAAAGGGGTTAAATTTGTTTGGACAGAAGAGTGTGAAGAATGTTTCGAAGAACTGAAGAGAAGACTAGTCAATGCTCCTATATTGACTCTACCATCGGGGAATGATGGGTTCGGTATTTATAGTGATGTATCAAAGAAAGGACTTGGTTCTGTCCTTATGCAGAATGATAGAGTTATTGCCTATGCATCACGACAGTTGAAAATTAATTAACAAAACTATCCTACTCATGATCTCGAGTTTGAAGCTGTGATCTTTGCTTTGAAGATATGGAGGCACTACCTCTATGGTGAAAAATGTTAGATTTATACTGATCACAAGAGTTTGAAGTATATTTTCTCACAAAAAGAACTAAACATGAGGCAAAGGAGATGGCTTGAATTACTCAAGGATTATGATTGCACGATACACTACCACCCGGGGAAAGCAAACAAGGTGGCATATACTTTGAGTAGAAAAGACCATGGAGTTTTGAACAATATGAGAATTGAAAGGGATCCAATTTTCATGGATCTAGTGAAGATGGACATGGGAATAACCAGGGAAGGTGAAACATCAATGCTTTTTCAAATGGTTGCCAAACCATCTTTACTAGAAAGGATTAAGAGTTCTCAGACCGATGATGAAGAATTTCAAAAGAAGATTAAAGCTGTGAATGATGGGAGATTGAGAGACTTTGTGTATGAAGATGGAATTTTGAAATTCGGGAAGAGACTTTGTGTTCCCGATATACCTGATCTAAAAAGGGAATTGATGGATGATGCTCATAGTTCCAATTTCTCTATACACCCTGGGAGAACCAAAATGTATAAGGATTTGAAGGAACATTTTTGGTGGGACAACATGAAGAGGGAGATTGCTGATTTTGTGTCAAGATGTATGGTTTGTCAGCAAGTTAAAGCTGGAAGGCAACAACCTGGAGGAGTCATGCAACCTCTTCGCATACCGAAGTAGAAATGGGACAATATTATGATGGACTTTGTCATGGGGATACCAAGGACTCCTAGAAGGAACGATGCGATATGGGTTATTGTTGATCATCTTACCAAGTCAGCACATTTTCTTGCTATAAGAGAAGATCTACCCCTGGAACGTCTAGCAAGAATATATGTTAATGAAGTTGTGAGACTTAATGGAGTACCCCTATCGATTATTTCTGATCGTGATCCCCGTTTTACTTCAAGATTTTGGAGAAGTCTTCAGAAATCACTGGATACTGAACTTCATTTGAGCACTGCTTACCACCCACAGACAGATGGACAATCAGAACGGACTATTCAAACCTTAGAAGACATGTTGAGATCTTTCTCACTTGACTTTCAGGGTATATGGGATCAATATTTACCTCTGGTAGAATTTTCCTATAACAATAGCTTCCATTCGAGTATTCAGATGGCACCATATGAAGCGTTATACGGGAAGAGATTTCGTACACCAACTTGTTGGGATGACGTTGGTGAAAGAAAACTTGTAGGCCCAGAACTGGTGGAGGAAACGGTGGAAAAGGTGAAGGTAATCCAAAATCACATCAAAGCAGCTCAATGTAGACAGAAGAGCTATGCCAATAATCGAAGGAAGGATTTGGAATTTCAAGTCAGTGATCATGTCTTCCTGAAGGTATCCCCATGGAAGGGAGTCATACGTTTTGGTAAGAAAGGTAAATTGAGTCCCAGGTACATCGGACCTTTCGAAATTCTAGAACGAATTGGGGTTGTAGCTTACCGATTGGCAATGCCGCCAAGTCTCTCTAAAGTTCACGATGTGTTCCACGTATCTCTGTTGAGGAAATACATGCCTGACCCAACGCATGTACTCACCTATGAAGAATTAGAACTGGAACCTGAACTATCTTATTGCGAAGAGTCCATCAAGATTCTTGATACGAGAGAACAAGTGCTGAGAAACCGGACGACGCGTCTGGTAAAAGTTTTGTGGAGAAACCATAAGATGGAAGAGGCAACGTGGGAACCCGAGGAACTTATGATGAAGAACCACCCGAGTCTTTTCATGCGGTAGTATTCTAGAAATTTCGAGGACAAAATTATTTGAAGGAGGGGAGAATGTAACACCCCAAGCTTTTACAGTACGCTTCTCTTTGAATAATGTGATAGCATGTGTTGTACGCAACACCGAGTTCTAACACACCATAACCAATAAAACTAGCCGTTATGAATAGTAATACCTAATTTTTGAAATTATATATATTTTATATTTTAAAATTGACTTCATTTTTGGATTCGGAATATCAAATTTAGCCTAAGGTGAAATTTTGGTACTTTTCAGATAACTTTCATATTTTGATGAATAGTGAAAATTACTCAATTTCAATTAAAAACAACTTCTTTAATCAAAATAATTTATAGTGATAAATTATGAATTTGAGTGGTTTTAAAGTATATTTAGAATATATTTTTATCATTTAATATATTTTTGGTCATTGGACATAATTTTACAATTAAACCGAACATAAACAAGTGTCAATCATTTGATAGTTATTATCTCTTAAAAACACGCTTTTTGTTTTAACAGCGGGAATTAATTTTAAATTAATTTCTGCCACGTCTGTGTTTTGAATTTATAAAAATGGATTCCATATTTGGAATCAGGATTTCCAAATTTTATAAATAGGTAACTTTTATTTTTAGACATTTTGAATAATTACTGCGGTAAATATTTTATTTACCATGGTTAAGGGTAAATCCTGTAAATGAGGGTTAAACAATAATATTATAATAATACTAAATTACTCTAAAACGTGTCCTAGCCTTATTGGTTGATACATGTTTGACCATAGGCATATTTGGGTCGATTTTGGGACCCCATGGAGCCACTTATAGGTGATAGGGACACTTTATTTTAATTAAGTTAAAATGAATACAAAAATGACACAAGAATATATCTTTTAGAAAAACAATTTTTACATAGGGTTATATATGTTGGATATTAGATTATAAATATTCATTAGAAAGATAAAAAGATTTCCTACATAGTGATATTTTATTTATAATTTTTAGACATTAAATAATTTAATTTATTTAGGACACAATGATGATGAATTAATTACTATAAAAGTGAAAAATTAAAATAATTGATATTATAAATACCCAAATAAATATAATATGAAACTTTTAATGAATTAAACTAATTTTATAGGATAATATGATATATTAGGATTGTTTAATTTACTTTGTTCTAAGTAATCAATCTGTTATGAGTTTCACAAAAATCAACTATTGAATAGTGTCAAAATTGACATAAAAGAGTTCTTAAAACCAATATTATATTATTAATTGATATTAAATTCCTAAAAAACTAAGTTTCGGCCAAGAGACATATATCATGATAGTTTCATCATTAATGGACCACTTGGGGGTCTCTTGGATTTATATAGTAAGTTTATTAACCATATTATATAAAAATACAAAGAGACATTGTAAAAGTGAAACTAATTAGCTTAGAGTTAATACTTAAATATAAGGTTAATATAAGTACCCAAACCTGTCTAAATTCTATTGGTTGAGTTGTTTTCGACCTATCCCCACCTTAACATTTAAATAATAAACTTTTTAGCCATTAGAAACCGAATATGAATTTATTATAAATTAATATTTCTAGCTTTTCCAAAGGTTCCCCTCACCCCTCTTATAAAAGGGAACTCCTCATTCTCATTTCTTCACACCTTCAAAGACTTTTGGTTCGGCCATACTCTTCCCCAATACTCTCCCAACCTATCTTACTACATCCTAGATGCCTTAGTTTGATCAGAAAGCCATCCTATGGAGCCCTTTCGATCAAATCCGAAGGAAGAACCCGAAGAAGAGGTAATGATTTCATCACCCTTTTCCAAGTTCATTTCTTCTTCCACTTATTCTTCCTTTGTTGTTACCATTATAAAATATTGACTCCAGTATCATATATATACTGTGATATTATAAATATGGTACAACCATATTCAGTATTCTATCCACCCTTTGAATAACATGTCACCATATGGGTGTACGTACGGCTTACCGTCTCCACGTCAGGGTGTAATTGTTATTCAATTTATTATTATTTGGATGGGAATAATAATGATATGTAACTCATGTAAATAATAAATATAACATGTTAATGATTCTGTATATATGATATACCATCCATTTATATATTATTTTAAAAGAATGATATTGTCGCTCGTGCGTACGTACGGACTACCATCTCCATGAACGCGATAAGATTCGTTGTCCATCGTATCCATTCAAGTATAATTATCATTTGATGATTTAAAAATGATGTTTAATGACTTCATATCATTATGGATATGAATAAGATACAACCTATCCATAACAAACACGGCTTATGTAACAAAACATATAAAAGAAAATGAGTAAGTTAACACCCGAAACGACGATAATTAAAAGATATTATTAACAAATCAATGATAAATGATCATATATGATATAATATTAATATATATGATTCTTGTATAATTTAATAACAATTATTTCACCATTATACAGGAGTTTAACCTACCCCAACCAAGGAAAAGTACAAGGTAAGGGTTATTTCGCAATCTCTTCATTATCCGAGGATGTTTATACGTAATAATCTACTAGGATCTCTTTATCATCCACGTCCATGTTTCTTAAAAATGAATTTCAAAATATTTTTACTATTTACTAGAATATGGGTTAAAGTCATTTATACCCTTGTTTGACTTTTTATAAGAGTTTTATAAAGGAATATTTCCTTCGTTTTCCAAACAAGGTGCTTTTTAACCTTTTCGACAGAATTAAGGTAAGAATGTTTTTTAACATATACGTCGGGTGCGGTTATTTTCCGCCGTTATAAAATCGTCAAAGCTTCCCTTACAAGCTTATAAGAATATTTTCAAAGAAAAGGTTTTATTTTATAAATATATGAATCTTAAATGATTTCAAAATAGAAAGAGATATTTCTTTAAAAAGAGTTTTGATTTCATCTATGTCAACATCCTTTGATGGATTTTACGCTTATGTGAAATAGATTTATTATGATACAAAACTTCTATATTGTATTGAAGTTTTTGTGATATGTTTGACTGTGGATGTGCTATTTTTATACCATTCATAGTCTATGGTGAAATTATTGACATTTCTTATGCTAGTTTAAATACGAATGTTTATGTTATGTTTAAACCTTATCATATGGGAATGCATTGGACTTAATATGTGATGGGTGGAGCCCGCTATAGCTCCTCGATGCATCGGTAGGTCTCATGAGACAAACTAGTGTCTTGGCACAAAGCCTTGGCAAAATCTTATTTGTAGTCTTGGCACGAGGCCTTGGCTATGTGATTATGATAGTCTGGAATTATGCATTCCAACATTATGAAAGTGGTTATTGATATTGCATGTGATTATTCGATTTGTAGAATATCCATCTGAACAAGTAAATGGCATTATTTCATTTTACTTTTTCCATACTATGTTGAAGTTAAATTTTAAAAGGCTTTTGTTTTAGTAATGCATTGCCTTAAATGTTTATGATTATTTGGAATGTTCCACTATATTGTTATCCTTACTGGGCATTTGAGCTCACCCCTTTTCTATGTTTTATTTTTTCCAAGATGTGAAGAAGTAAGTTATGAATAACCTGTAGGGATATTATGAGGGGATAATAGTGTGGACTGTGGAGACATTATGTTGTTGTAGTAGTTTTTCAATTTATGATGTAATGTAAAACATATGAATATATCTTGTGTTTTCGAGGCTACTAAACCAATCGGTCTTTCGAGATTTCATCTTTTTTGTGATCATGCCAATGTTATGTAATAATGGACCGACTCTGGGTAACTAGGGTCGGGGCATTATAGAAACCGTAAAAATCGGTACACACTTTATATGTTAAAAACCTTTCTCCTCGTTGTTTTTCCGGAAAAGTCAAAAAGTACCTTATATGGTAAACAAAAGAAAGATTCTTTCCATATAATTTGGTAAAAGTCAAAAAAGGGTAAAAATGTCTTTAAACATACATGGAAGAATAGTAAACACTTTATTTAAACAATTTTATAAAACATGGACATGTATTATAAATATAACCCTAGTAAATACTTACGAATAAACAATCTCAGATAAGAACGAGATTGGAATAATTATCCCTTACCTTTTGACCAATTTCATTCGTATGTATCTGATACTTCTGTATAGTGGGTTTAAACATATTATTAACTTAAAATAGAACCATAATAATATTTTTGATATTATATATGATTCACTTACGACTTTATATTACCCTTTAATTTTTCAATTCCATATTAAAGCAGTGTTTTGGGTAAAATCATTTCATTTATCGTACGTGTTTTGACTTGTAATTAATCATATGATTACATAGATCATGATTAAATAATTTATGAATGTAAAACATTAATTATATATAATATATATTCAATATATATATATATATATAATATACCTATAAATGGAATGAAATACTCCGTTCATGAAGACGGTAGGTTGTACGTACACATGAATACTATTTTTGTTTCCTTATTAAATTGAATGGAAGTAAATGAAATATATATATATATATACATAAATACAGTAGCATTATTATGTCATATATTTCATGATTTCTTATTATATATACTTTATAATCATTCTTGAATGGTTAACATGGAGAATGAATCTCATCGCATCGTGGAGACGGTAATCTTTACGTATACACGAGCAATGATATCATTCCCATAATTATTGAATGGAATTGGAGTGGGTGATATAATATCAAAAATTAGTATTATGTTTTAATAATCACATATAGTTATTATTTCCACCATTATACCCATCCATGTAAGGATGTGGTTGAAAAGAAGATTACACCACGGCATGGAGACGGTAAGTCGTACGTACGCACACACAGTGATTTCGTTTTTCATAGGATGGATCGAAAGTGAAATAGGGTTGTTTCATATTTATAATGACATATCAGTATATTATTTATATAGATGTTATTATATTATAATTAAACAACTATATAAGATTGAGTATAAAAATAATGAAACTTGAAAGAATCGGTAGAAGAGATTACCTCTTCTTCAACGCACTTCCTTTGAGCTTCCTCTTAGGGGACTAGAGTTTGTTTTTTAGAAGACCAGAATCGCAAAAATGTTACTAGGGAAGTTAAGAGGAGTAATGGTCAGGGTTTTTCTGGTCATGAAGGCTAAAAATGGTGTGAGGAGGAGAGGGATGAGGTGCCCCTTTATAAGAGAAGAGAGAGGCACTTTTGGAAACCGCAATAAATATTAGTTAATAATAAAATAAATACCAGTGTAAAAATATCCAAAAATGACTCAATTTGAATATGAGATAAGATAGGTTTTTAATCTCATCAACCAATAAAATTTAGACATGTATTCTGTTTATTTTAAACCTTATCATTTTGATTTATCCTTATTTAATATATTTAATTTTATTTGTGGTAATAATATTCTAATATTTAAATTGTCATAAATAATTACTTATGTGTTGTGAATTTTCCATAATTAGAGTAATTATTAAATTTTCAATCATATAATTTTCAATTTTTAATTTTTAAAAAAATTTGATTTTCAAATAATTTATTAATATGTTATTTTTATAAAATATCAATAATGTCAATTTTGACAACATTCAATTATTTGAATTTAAATTAAATACACATAGAATACATATTCGAACAAAAATATTTAATAGAATCTTAAAATTTCATATTCATCTATAAAATTTATGTAGCACATTAATTTGTTCATATAATATTTATTTTAATATTTTTAATACCATATATTTGATATATCTCTTAATAAAACAATTATTACAACATTTATGTATAATTATTTAATATACTTAATTGTTGCAAAGAAAATTAAAACATAAAATAATATGATAAAGATAAATATAATATCATTGATAATAATACCTTTACATGAATTTAAAATCTTAAAATCACAACATTTAAATTTCTATATTTATTAAATTATGAATGTGAGAACTTTGACATCTTTTAAAATAATATAATATAAGTGTCATAATCGCTTTTATAAAGATCCAAATGGTCCAATATTTGACCAATGGATGATTATGGTTTATATATACACGACCAATTAGTTTGTTTCTGGTTTTTGTGGCTTCTTATGGGTATTATTATTTGAAAACAACTATATTATTGATTTTTTTCACTAAATAAATAATTTATGCATCATTAATGTATAAGTTATTTAGGAAATTAAATATTTCATAAAAATTAAAAATAAATTACCATAATAAATAAAAACATTTTATCTTTAAAATGAGACTTTATAATCGAATTTATATTCTGTATAACTTTATATTAAAAATACTTTACATATTAATGTTTGAGTGAGATATATTTCAGTTTCTTTAAATAAAATAAATTAATGGTCTTAATCGCATAAAAGTTGGTTCCAATTGATTCCATTTAAACCTAAGTATGTTTTATAAGGATATATATTCATCCAATTATATTAAGAAAAGTGTTATGGTAATTTTATAATATTATTTTTACCCTTAATTACCTGATTTACCATTAACTGTGGTAAATAAAATTTACCGTAGTTACTATTCATAATGCCTAAAAATAAAAAGTTGAATATTAACATAATTTTGAATAATGATTCCTAATATGAATTACATTTTTAAAAATTAAAAACACATAATTTGTTGTATTTATTTTAAAATTAATCCCACTTTTGAGAAAACAGGTTTTAAATGTTAAAACATTGCAAAAGATTAAAAATGTTTTTACCTGTGAATTCAATGTAAAATTAATTATAATTACTTACATTATATTAAATGGTAAAAATATATTCTATTTATACTTTAAAAAACCATTAAATATTATAATGTATCCATATAAATTATCTTGATGAAAAAAATTGTTTTCAATTAAAATTTAGCATATTTTTACAATTCATCAAAATATAAAAGTTAACAGAAAAATATTTAAAAATTATCCAAATTTAAATTTTATATAATTATTTTAATAAATAAGTTTATTTTGTCAAATTGAACTCATAAACATGTAAAAAATAGATTTAAAGTGGGTGTGCCATCAAAAGGTGGGAAAATGACATTTTTTGAAAAATACTTATCTGACCAAAAAAATTTATTTTATTCTCATACCATGTTGTAGAATATGTTTGAGATGAATTATAATGTTATAAAATTCAAAATTTGTTTAATACTATTCATAATGGCTAGTTTATAATAATATTGTTACAATATATCATTGTTTAGTGAAACTCGGTATTGTGTACAACACAAGCTATTAAGCAAGGTCTCTCTTGCATGCAACAGAAGCCAAGAATAGTGTTTGAGTATACTAAAAGCTAATACATTTTTGCGTATCAAGAAATCTAATCATGGTGTAGCCTAAAACACAAGAAATAAAATAAATTAAAAAGAATATTTCTTATAAAATCTCTTGGTGTTACAATAGTGTCTCCAAATCCTCCAAGATAATACTACCCCTAATAGAACTAGTTAGTGAGTCATGTAGTCTTCTTCTTGGGGTCTCTATATCCTCGACCTGTACTTGATAACTACTGAATGATGGTTGATGCTGATCACATGAAGATTCCAACAAACATGAAAGATTATTAAACGCATCCAACCATAAGAATATAGACACCAAAATAAAGTGGTATACCACACATATCATTGATTCTATTATAAGGAGATTAATAAAAAACTAAGAACTCCTCCACACCAACTAGTTGAATCCCAAGATAAAATATGTCAATAAGACCAACTCCATTGGTAATGTGAGGACATGCTCAGACAGTCTGCCGCACAAACCCTGCCATGAATACTCATGTCACAGGGAATCATCTGTCACACCCTGATACCATCCTCATTGTTTAGAACTGACAATCCCTAATGGTTTTTCATATCTCACAGAAATGCTTCTTGGTGGGGGAAGGACCCATATTGCTTGTGCATTCAATTCAATTTTTAACAACACGCAAACATGGTTACACTAACACCCTGCATCACCTTGGTAAAATCCAAATCGAGAATTAGGGTGAAATGTGTACCCCACCAAGTGTTTAAAATTTTTAATAGAATAATATATAAGTGGAAGAGATTTTACCTCTTATCTTCTCATGAAATGCACGATCATGGACATTCAAAAATTGCACTTACCGACTACCATAGCTGCTAGCACTCTGAACCGGGTGTGGGGCCCCTGGTGGTGGTGGTTGAAGGACCTCCTATAATTTTTCACGAACCATAATTATTAATATTCCTCTACTAGTATCACTTCCCTAGGGAAAACCATGTCCTCTATTGGGAGGTCCCTAATCACAGTGATGTCTCTATCATTAAGGCGCAGCGACCAGCTGATTGGAATGATAAAAATTTCTGGTCAGGAAGTCATGTTCTATGTGAAAAATCCCATCAAAAGCATATCACTTTACCTCTCTAGGATTTCATAATTCTATATTTTATCACTGACCATGTTTCTAGTACTGATCATGGGGTGGCCTTCTACATAGAGGCCCCTCTATCTAACGTCTACTGACTGAGGCAGATGTCTCAGTTCTGTTTCACCTAAAACAAGCTTCATCAAATGGGCATCCCTCTAACAGAACTATAACTATCACCATTTCTTACATTAACACCCTATCATAGGTGGGAAAGCACAAGGGTACTACACTAGAACATATCTATCTACTAATTCCTTTAAAAAACTTTAAGGCTCAAAGGTTACCATCTTTGATCAGGTCTAGAAAATAGCACATGAGGTCTATGAACCATGATTTGTACTTATCCACATTCATCCATCCCTATTGAAGCTCAAAAAGATATAGAATCCTATTTGAACATAATAAGGGGTAGTACTTCTCATGGGACTACTGTAGGGAGTAATACCATTAGATTTCCGACTCACGATGAATATAAGTAACAAGGCTTTACCAATTCCTAGCTGCTACATGGAAATGAATGGTTGTCAAAGCCATCATATGATCTCTTAGTATATGTAGAAGCTATATAAGGTGGACCACAGACTCCATCCAAACCTCTACAACCTAAGGGTATGGCTCACCATGGATCCTCAGTGGTCTCGGACACTGAAACTTGAGGAGTGCTCTCAGCCTTCACACGTCCTCTACCATATCTGCTGGTACTAACTGCTAGTCAACATGTGTAGGTGCTTATACATAATGACCTGGATGAAGGGGTATCATATGATGGACCCTAAAATAAGTCCTATTCATTCATATAATCGTCTTCACAAACCAAAGTTGGTATCCTCGCTCGATAGCGTCACATAGGTATCTTGAATGTTATCAATCAGTGCCACGGTAAAATGAGAATATATATATATATATATATGTAATAATGGGTAGCCTACTCAATATGGATAATGAAAGAATTAATCTAATATGATGCATATACCAATGTTCCCTACAACAAATATCTCTTAGTACTGAGTGGATAATAATTGGGTCCGGGTCCTAGTGAATGGCTATTCTGGCCACCGCACCATCATAGGACTCATGGGCTAGAGAACTGCAATCGAGACACATTGACATTATTTTCATAAAACCTACCAATTCCTTTTAGGGAAGCATCTTAACAATGTACCAAGGGTTTTACCACCTCTGGGAAAACTTTTTCACTAACTGAACCATGTCGCTGTTCAAGCCGCAACTACCTCAATCCTTCCTCTATAGGCCAGGTGTAGAGATAATTGGTGACCTCGAAAAAAAAACTCTAGGAGGTCTTTTCCAATAATCATGTACACACACACAGACAACCAACACAATGAAAATTTATAGAGGTTAATGAAAACAAGAAACAAGAATTATATATATAAACCAAAACATGGATCAACCTATATATATTATAAGTATATAAATCATAACTGAATGGAAAAAGGGAGAAATCAAGGCCTAACCAGATAATTCTCGCAAACTAAAAATAACTAGAAAACAAAAATAGTTGATAGGGACCTTCACCTAGATACCCGACTATGACCCATATATGTGGTCCAAGTACCTCTTCTCCATAATCTCTTTTAAAGTCATGATCATATTGTCTGTCATCTACATATGGCATGATATTTGTGGGAAAATCCCATGTAGGGTGAGTATAACCATACTCAATAAGAATCCATGAAAAGGAAAAGGGGGACCAGTAACAGATACAACTGAAGAGGAATGAATTATATAGAACAATGTATAGTAAATAGTACATTTCAATCTAATAAATAAGTGAAATTAAAATCATTTAATCAGAAGGGGCTTGAAATGGTAAGAATTTGACATTATTGTTTAGTATTCTTTAATTATTCTAGGAGAGTAGATGTATCCAACCATGTTAATCTTGAAACAAAAATCATATTTCATACCTCATGTTTCTTTTCCTCTTCATGAATGTGAGTAACCAAAACCCTAAGAGTGGGAAATGCAACAAGATATATAAATATATTCTGAGTTAAAAAAAGACCAACTGAGAGAGTAAGGTGATCTCTATATTATATCTCAGCCCATGAAAAAGTCACCATCAGTTCCAGAAGTAACAAAAAATGATTTCGAACATCCCACACATATTCCGTGAACAAGAAAGTCAATGGGACATAAACACGAAACCTTGATATTATCTACTTTGGGTGGATCTGTCACGCCCGCAGGGTTTTAGGTCACATCATAAGAACACGTCTAAGGTGAGGAATGCTCCCCTCTTTCTTGTGATTCCAATGTTTTGGTGAAATACATATGATCATTGATCTTTATTGTTGAGTAGTTGTGTCTCATGTTCGAGGAATCATGCCCAACCTAGCTGAATGTGCAATTATGGTTTCATCGAGGATCCATGACCATCACATATGGAGGGTATTACTCAGAGTAGTTCAAGGACCCATGCACATCTGGGCTAGATGGTTCGACTCTAGTTTCATCAAGGAACCATGCCTATTATAGCTGTAGGTTTCAACTTAGAATAGGTTGAGGAACAACATTTATACTCATATGAGGGTTATACTCTAATATAATCGGGGACCCTTTCCCACCTTAGCTAAAGGGTTCCACTAAAAATACATTTATTTCATCACCTGACCACTGTTATTGTCGAGCGTCACCTATGATTGGAGTCAGTATTAGAATATATATTATCTCCCATGATCGGAATCACACTCAGAATACCTCACATCTTATATTGTAAGCCACTAAGAAAGAAATCCTCACATTCATTGGGGATACAAATCAGGTTCGGCTAATTGGGGCCCAAAATCCTAGTTTATAATAATGATATACACGAGGTAGAAGACTCGTATAATGGAAAATTGAATATGTGGTTCCAACATGAAATATGAACCCAACTCATCACCTTACCATGTACCAATCCATACTCGGAGTAAAAAACTATGAACTAATACCCCTGGGGATGTGATTTTACTCCAAGAGAACATGGAACATATGTCCAAAAGGCTAATAAGCACACGATGCTCATAATTTGATTGAAGAGAGATATTTTTAATTTTATGACTTGCTACCTCAAAGACCCTTGGATAACCAAACAGATCATATTTTCACACTATTTTTAGAAAAATGCACAAGATCGACTATTCATTCACCCGAAATAGACTCTCATTGAATAAGATGCATTACTCATGATCGTATAAGAAAGGTGATTTATGGGGTACAAAACCCAATCCCAGAACTCTTAATATGGATCACCCTACTGCAATCCTTATAGTACAACTCCTATGATTGGATAATCTATCATACAAAATGGACACCTTGTGAAAAAGTCACATTTCACCAAAAACGCACAAACTAGGCCTCAAGGGTCCCATATCAGGGTTTAGATTTAAGCACTGAAATTGTTCTTGAAACATCTAAATCAATTATACGGTCATGATTCAACTGATGATGTGTTGATTAGATATCGTCTATCGGAGTTAGGCCTGATAAAATATCCTCGATACAAATAATTAAAATATTATTATTGTATTTAGGTTTTTCACGCAACCGAGAAATGAGAGAAAAATATAAAATTCTCAGACTGGCCTCTAATGGCCCATCTTGAATGGAGGATCTCTTGTCTATTGTTATCATGTGAAAATTTTTCATGGTTTATAAGTTTAGGAGTTTTAATGTTAAGCCTAAATACTGGCCCGGCTCGCTGCCACAACCTGTGATTCAGTAGCCCATGACGCACACCATAATGCTCTACATGGATCACATAGTAGTCACCACCCAACTACTACTTCGGACACCCGTTCACACCTGACAACACTGCCTCACTAGCTCCCACAGCCAATGATGCCTTCCACGGACCACTGAGACCACCCTGGTGCTGGAAAACTAAAAATGAGCCAAGATCTTGGATCTTCAGATCCCTATCTACACAGAATCATCCGCCACTCAAAGACCTATCTACGTTTCAACATAATGAAATATAGCTATCTATTTTTTTCGTACCTCCTCCAGCTTCAGAAACTAAAAACTATCATATATCTATAATCATATGATCATGAACTTCAAAACCCCTGCTTCGCTCAAAGAATGTAATGAGTTCTGATGTTGTGAAAATTTAATGTTGCAGAATATTGTATAATGATGTAAAAAATGGTTGATACAAATACAAATCAATCAATATCGATGTTATTTTTTCCATTGATGAATATAGATGAAGAAGTGAATGAAATAATGGAGAACATCCAAAAACGAAAACATCAATTGGGGAATGTATAATCTGAATGAATAAATCTACCTAGATATTGATTCCCTCATCTCATTCACCACACTCTAATATAATTGGTTCTGAAGTTGCATCATGATCCATCAAGTATTCATCATTGATTCACCGATCAGAAAGTGACAATGGGAGATCCTACTTCAATGGGAGAAATAAGCCAAACCTGTCTCGTTTCACTTAACTCTTATTTATAGGATTTGGCCTACAATCACGGAATATGAATCTCTCTTTCCCTCTTACCTTAGGTGGAACCTAGGTTACACACCATTATACAAACTCAATCGTGGATTCATATTTCCAATCAGAGTCCTTAATCAGATTTTATTTGAATTCAAGTCCAATCTAAAATAAATCAAATCAATTATTTTATTTAAAATTTCATCTTCCAAGGATTTTTCCTATAGGAGTCCCTTGCTGAAAAATATTATGTCCAACCTAGGTTAAATTCGATTATCTAAACTCAAATGTGTCCTTTTATTTCTGATTTGACTTACCATTTAAGATAGATCCAATTTCATCCACATGAATAGTCTAAAAATACTTAATATTTTTATTAAATTAATTACAGGCACAAAGGGACTTATAATAGCATGTCATCTGAGTTTCTAGCTCTGTAATTATATGTATAAATATACTGAAGTTTTACAAGGGAAAAAGAGAGTCTCTGCATTCTCCATCTGAAACTGTTGAAACAGGGGAACAAGAAGTGGAACACCTGGAACATGATGACAACTCTTAATGGTAGATAACTCTCATCACTAATGACCTCAGTCTCAAAAATAAAAAATCATGAATATGATCCTTTGAATACATTTTAGATCCACATCCCCCATTGATATTATATTAAGAGGACTGTAAACAAGCCCCAACAGACAGCAAAATATTTTATCCTAATAACTGGGAACCCCATAAAACATTTCTTCTTTGTAAGGAATCCGAAAATCTCTCATATAATGATGATTTGGTTTTTTCCATCATCTTCTGGATAATATATTCTCATTACAGTACCCCTATATGTGTCTTTAGCAAAAATGAGGCGTTTTTTGCACGAGGTCTCAAAATTAATAGCCTAACCAAAATGCATCACATTGGCCTCCTCAATTGATAGAAGGTCTAAAGCATATCAGATAGGGGCCCAAAATGAATCTTGAATTTTAGCATGCTAGAATAACACTATCAACGTCTAAGAATCTCCCAAACATTGACCTACTTCATAGTCAAAAAATATATATTCTTCTCAAAACTAGTCTCATAACATCTCTTAAAAGAGTACTGACTCTTCATGATCCCCATGGAACATGAACCACCTCTACGTCACTAATATGCATGTTACCTTTATAGAAAATTACTTTTAAGGCCCCTTTTGAGAAAATATAAAGGTAATGTCCATCTCATCCTACTCTATTCAGCCTTCTGTCACTACATAATAAACTATTCCCTCATATACCTACAGACATTGCCACTAAAAATATTTGAGTTTTCTCCTCCATATGTTATTATCATCAAACTCTATATTGTGGTCATCTGATGGAAAATACATCTGAACATCATCATCATGAACCCATTTAGGATGTTGATATGAATCCATGCATGTAATAAGAACAAACTTTTAGATCTCCAAAAATGTAATATTGATTATTAGACATTAATCTGGTATTTTATTATTTTGATTAAGGTTTTTACCTATTTCAATGTCTACCCATTTATGTTTTATTTATAAAAATTTATTATTTATTGTTTATTATTTTCTATATATTTAGAATATTTATTATTAACTTTTTCATTCATGATTGTAATTGTTTGTTCTGGAGATAATTGTATTTGGATGAGAAAGGATATTTTTATTTGATAATGGAATTAATCCCTAAATGTTATGAAATTAATTTTTTTTCAGTGTCTTGTAATGAATATATATTTCCATCCTTGATAAATTACCTATGATATTATATCCACATTTTTTTAGAATATCATTTTCTAGTAAATTTGAAGGCCAATGGTCTATTTTTCCAATGTTCTAGGGGTGGAAGGACTTTAGTGATGGTGAGATGGAATGAGAATTATGCAATGGTGTTGTGATGAAACTATTGTATTTAGAATTAGTTGATATATGGAAATCTCAATGGTTAACTCAAGGTGTGTAATTTTAAATGTATGGTCAATCAGATAAATGATTGTTGTGTTTCTCACATTTTTATTGTATTCATTTTTATTCATAAAAAGTGACTATATTCTTGGTGGTGGGGTTGGATGATTCCAAGAGTACCCTGAGAATTATTTTATGATATATTTTATTAATAAATGATCTTGGGTATGGTGTGTTGTTGGTGGAATTAATGATACATTATTTATATGTTAATGAGAACATTATAATGGTTAGATTAATTATTAAAGAGCATGGGTGTTGAATCTAGAAGTTAATTAATGAATATGAATCATTTTTTCCTGTAGCTATGTAATGGCTTCATTAAAATCGAAATAGAAATGTGGTTAAATGATGGAAAATGTTAAACAAGATTTTTTATATACATATAAAATATATGTAAATTAAAATACTATTAAATGAATATTAATTTGTTAAATTACAATGTGGATAAGGTTAGGAATGTCAATATTGATTATTTTTTGAATGTCTAAAATACAAAATACAATCCCTTAATGGTGGAATCTCAGAGTATTAAGATATGATTTTTTTAGTTCATTTCCATGCCTATGCAGTTTCCATTAATATTATGGCATGTGACACTATCTTTATATTCTATGATTTCATGTTCTTCAAGAATATAGTTAATATATAAACCGATTTATAATTATTTCATGCTGGATTACCCAATATCCAGTATAGAAAGGGAATGGATGGTTGAATACCCCCTTTCAATTATATCACATTGATTATAGTGTATTATTATACTGTCTAAGCCTCAAACATAATATAATATTCCATTAATTCAATAATTCACATTGAGGATCCTTTTAGTTTTATATTTTTAGGGAATTATACAATAATTATTACATAACAACTAAAATATTATAAGGTAGACACATCTACTCAGTGAAAATGTTTTACAAAATAAAACTCTTTAAATTTAAACTTAAATTTTTTTCCTGATAAAAAAATCATAATTTTTTATTTTATATTAAACATCCATAAAAAATATGATAAATAATTCAAAAACATTGGAGAAACCATATCATTTAACTCTGACTCATTATCCAATGCATTGTAGATATATCATGGGCACACCCTCTTTTGGTTTATCATCGAACCAAATGTATACAGAAACAATGATCAATAACCACAACATAATCATAACACGTAAAACAAGAATAATAAAAAAATAAAATTTCCACATTCGAATCACAAGATATCATTTAATTATATTGACATAAAAATACCTTATAAAACCCATTTCAATACAGAAATACATGTAAATGTAATATTTTTTTAAATTATTTTTAAAAACATTAGACTTGTAGATGAATCTAAATATCATGTAATTTTTACAAGTAAAAAAATGACGTTGTCGCCACATACGTTAAAAATAGTATTTTTTGTAATTTTGTAAAATTATTCTTACAAAAAATTTATTTTAAATTTTTTTTAATGAAGTTTAAAGTCAAGGGGGTTTATTATATATCGTATAAAAGAAGATGATGTATATTATCCAAATTAGCCTCAATTAAATGAGATTGAGTCGAAGTGCCTTACTATGGGTGTGACTCATCATGTACGATCGTTATATTCCACAATAATAAAATTGGGATAATTTTTACTTTCTTGAGATCCATTACAGGTTTATTATTACCTTTATATCACATATTATCATGTTATAAAAATTATATGATTATTTAATTTCATATCATATGTTTCGTCGATACCAGATACTTGAGTCAAAATAGAACATGTTGGGGTATAAAATGTCCATGTATTCATAAGTACACAATCTCTAGAATAATATTAATTACATAATAATTAAATTTGTAAATTAATTATAGCTTTAAATCCATTCAATAAATATGGATATGAAAAATGAATAGTGGTACAATCAATGGGATGGTGGGATGTACGCACAAATGAGTAATATTTCCATTTTTCATTGATCCTTATGGAAATAAGGTAATTGTTATTTTATATTTAAAGTTTAAATATAATATTTTTAACATCAAAATAATAATCTAAATATACTTATATATTTCATTCAATTTATTTGGTGAAAAAAAAAAATTTACATTTCTTCATAGTGATGAAAGTTCGAACCTACGCACGAACAACATTATCATTTTTATGTTCGTGGACAACAAGAACATAATTGATATATTATTATCTTTAATAAGTATTATTACATGAATATAAAATATTAAAATTTAATTCCATCATTGGAAGAACTATTTAAAGATGGTGATGCGAAATGAACTATATTAGTTTATGAGGTGGTTGTCTTCGTACATACGAATAAAAAATTCAATACCCCTTTGATGAAATTGGAGATGGATTTATGTGATTATATTAAAATAATAACCCTTTAGTATATTTTGGATACTTTATTTATTATTTAATCACCATCGGTGGATATTTAAAGGATGCTAATGAAGAAATAAATTAGAAATACTTAAGGAAAATGATACCTCTTCTACAGTTGATCACTATTATAGAACACTATAACACATCTAAGAAGAGTGTTATGCCTAAACCAAGGCCTCAAGAATGTGGAGAGGGATTTAATGAAGGGTTATATGAGAATTTTGGCCTAACTAAATGGATTTATAATTGTGTGTATTAGTTAATAGTGGGTACCATTTTTAGGAGAGGGGTGGGGAATCTCTGGAAACTCTTAAAATATTAAATTAATATTAATTAATATATAAATCCAAATGACCCCAACATGAGTTATGAAAAATATAAGAATAATATGGCTCTAAATCCCCTCATAGAAGTTTTTTATACATTTATTGACTTTAGATTAATCCTTATCTTTTCATTTTACCCATATTATTATCATTTAATTTTAATTGTGGTAACATTATTTTAACTATTAAGAGGATATAAATTTACTTATGTTGGGTAAATTTTCTTTAAATTGAAACATAATGAAGAATTAGACCATATCATAGGCATTTAATATTTTTCAGATATTTTTATTATTTAAATAATATTATAAAATATTATTTTATAAAATAAATATAGTTTAAATTTTAACATTAATGATTTCATTGAATTTATATAATATCCAAAAAGAGGAATAACATAGAAAAAAACAATATAATATAATTATAATATGTAATAATCACATATAAAATTAATATCGTATGATAATTAATTCTAATTATATTTATTGTAATATTTTTGATGTCATTTATTTTATATTTTTATATATAAAAAATTACATTAATAATGTTGTGTCATTATTTATGGTAATTATTTATCTATAAAAATTTTAAATAAAATTTAATGGTCTATATACATTAATTATATTACATTAGAACATTTATGATCGATGTTTCATCAGTTTTACCTATATATTTAAAATATTATACTTATAATAGATTTGAGGGTGACAAGTTGTCACTTCCATTTTTTAATAATTTTTATATCACATTAATTGAAAAAAGTCCATTAAATCAATCAATTCTAATACATATAAGTTTAGGGTCGAAATTAATTTATAGAAAAAGAATTTTGAAGGTGTTAAGGTAATTTTATTGTCCTTATCATAATGTTTGTTACCCAAAATTACCCAATTTAATTTTTACAACGTTAAATAAAAGTTATTGTAGTTACTATTCATTATATCCAAAAAATAAAATTAACATATTAATATAATTTGGACCAAATGATTCAAATTATGGAAAAACGTTTTCTAAATTTTAAACATTGAATTTGATGTAATTAATTTGAAATTAATCCTTATTTCTAAAAATAGAAAATGACTTTCAAAAAGTAAAAGCCATCAAAAGATTGACACGTGTTTATATATAATTTAAATTTGTGATTTCCACCAATGGTAAAAATTGAATTAAATAGTAAATAATAATCTAATTATAATTTAAAATCAATTAAAAATTCATTATAACATTTTAAATACATTATACAAAAAACTAGTATTAAATTAAAATGTAGTATTTTTTACTATTCACTAAAATATGAATTTTCACATAAAAATAAAAAAAATTCACCAAGGTAAATTTAGATGTCCCTATTCTAATTAATAATTTTATTATATCTATTATATATTCTAAATGTACTTTATTATATATTTAAAAAGGGTTCACCATTAAGAGGCTGTGAAAATTCTTTTTTAGAAAAACACTCATTTTATCTATAAAATAGCATTTGTTCATATGTAATGTCTAAAAAATACATAAGATTAATTATAAGAATTATATATAATTAAAAATTTATTATTATATAAGATAATAGTGATTTTATTATTTTACACCCATAAATATTCACATTGAAATATATTTTAATTAAATAATATCCTTTATTATTTTACACCCACTAATGGCTATGTGATAATAAATACATTAAATAATTATATTCAGTAGTTTTTTTATGCACGATGTGGTGTATCATATTCGTAATCAAACATTAGGTTTCTTTTTCAAATATCAGAATGTAACATTCTCCCGCACTATTGAAAATTGATTCCTTTAAATATCAATTCATGGATGTTAATGGAGGTATATCTTTTATAAATACCTTTATTGTAACAAAACATCAAAAAAGTATTAATAAAACTACAATTTCATAAGAAAGAAACAAGATTATGAATGTCACCTAAGCTAATATATACTAGGATTCCTTGTTAGAAAACATGGATATAAAATAAAATATAATCATCATTCTCTTATGGAGAGAGATAAATAACATTATTAAGAAAATGTTAAAAATCAAAATGCTATAAATATTTGATGCTTTAAAAGGTCTTTGACTTTGTAGTAGGTAAACTAAACAGAATATTTTGTGTTTTAAGATTCTTTTCATAAAACATGGGAATTTTTGTAATACTTAGAATAATAACATAAGTAAATATTCTTACTTACCAAGTATGATTTCATCCATTAATTGAATTCCACCACAAACTCATCTTTTTCTCCAAATAATGAGTATTTAATATGACTTGGTCACACTACAGCACAAGAATCAACATTTATAGAATAAATTAATCCACAAAAGATGATCTATATGTATCCTAAGTCATTATTCACTAGCCAAAAGAAAAATTTGTGTTACAATATCATATAATTCCTCAAAAAATCATAATCCATTATAAGGAGAAGGACTACTTTCAATATAAAAAATTCCACAGTAATACCCTTGTTCTATATAGAAAATTTAAAAAAATTATGCATAAATTTCCTCAAAATAATACAATATAATACTGAAAATCAAAACTTAGAATATTTATATCACATAATTATCCAAAATAAATTTCATCATTTATCTCTAAATACCATCAATTACTTTTAACATTTCACACAAAATGAAAATTTTCTAATAATCATCAAGATACTCAATCCATTTCCATGAATTACTCAAATCACCATATGTCCATCATAGATTTTTCAAAAATATATGAAATCATTAATCAGAAATTAAAATATCATAGTACACTATATACATAATCATATAATGTTTTAATAATCAATATATTCAAATTTTAACTACTCATATATCTTAAATGAAAAATTAATACTAAATGGGGAATTAATATAGGATAGTGGTTGCAGATTCATCATTTTTTCCATTTGATTGTGATTTTGATCACCAGGGCCTTTTCGAATGCGATACTTTGGAACCTATTCTGAGAGTTGTTCGTTTTTATAAACTGTATAATTCTTAATAAATATACAAAAAATGATAAATTCCTAAAAAATATCCCTAAATTGTTCTAACCACAATTTGATTATCATGACCTTCATTTTGAATCCCAAAAAATAATAACCCATAATTACTTCAAAATTAAATATCATATGAACACTAATGGTTATCTATAATATGTCCAAAAATTTAATTATTCCAAAAATAACATTTTTTTTCTGAAAACAGAAGGATAAATTAAAATCAATTATTATCTCCACAATGTAATTACTCTACCAAAAAAGTACTAGTATACTAAAACATTTCATCATCCTTATGATTACCATAACTCTTGAATCCTTTAAAATTGGACATATAAGTCATTCAAAGATCTTCATAATACATTAACAAGTAATTTATTCCATTTTAATTAATACATCATTCATAAAGAAAAAATATATTCATTATTTATAAATACCAATAAAATAATGATTAAAGTTTTATGGATAACAAAATAAATCCAACATTTAATCTAGAAATATGGATATTCTTGATGTTCCCTATCACTTTTGGCATGTTGTCCTACATAAAAAATGTAAATTTTAACCCTTCTTTAGTAATATCACATTACCATAGAGTTGGACATGTTTAGATATTTAAATCATAGTATAAACATAACATGACCCATAATATTGTTTCAGAAATGAGTAGGTGTTGGACAACTAAACCAATTTATTGTTCGTTATTTGAATACTCTGAAAGCTATTAAAACGATCCGACCAAGGTTTTAAGATAATATTATTGATAAAATAATCATGTAGGAATAATATTTTTGTGAAAGATATATTTCCATATATGTGTAAAAATGATCCATAATCTGCAGAAAAGTACATCACTTAAACATGAATTGACTTATTAAAAGAAAAATACTCTATAGGGTAAAGATAATGACTTAAATATTTTATAATACTCCAATCCATCAACCTCATTATATCTCATTTGATTTAGGTAGATATTATATATACCTATATTAAACTAATACTGCAAATGCTTCCATTTTATAATAACCATCTATGTTATAAATGATCACTAACCTACACCCAGATAACATCACAACCTCTAATGTTATCTAAACAAACATATGATACCAATTATAAGTCCCAAACATTTAAAATTAAGTAATATTGGGATAAGACCAGAATTAAAATTTATGATATTTTTATTTTTTTAGTTTTAGATAATTTTTCCATAACTATTACATAAAAACTAAAATATTACAAAGTATACACTTCTACTCACTATCTATTTTTTACAAAATAACACTCTTTAAAATAAATCATGGTTTATTTTTATTATAATAATATTCTTTATTTATTATTTTATCTTACCCATACTTATAAATTATAGAAAAAATTTAAAAAACATGAGATGAGAATTAAAAATCATAGTACGGTATATAACATATGTAATGCAGCTGTTTGTTTGTGAATATTGTAAACTAATGAAATATTTTTCACAAAATCCTACTTTTCAACGATAAAACATAAATTCATTAACATTCCACATTAAATCATAAGATTCATGAAACAAATCTTAGAAATCATAAATCATAAATTTAACTTGTTCAATCCATATCATACTTACACTATAGCTTTCACAACTATATAGGGAGTACCCTTCATGGTTACGTTTTGAATATCGATCATATTATAATCCTTAAATATTATAAAAAAATCATCTCATTTATCTATATCCCATTACCCAGTAAATTGGAGGTATATCACTATCTCAACCACCCTCATTTTATCACATAAGAACATGTATATATAAGAACATTCTAAGAACCATAACATAATCATAACACATAAAACAAGTATAAAAGAAAAAATAACATTTCTATATTTCAATAATAAGGTATCATTTCAAGACAGTAACATAATAAATACCTTATCAAAAACATTTTCAATACCAGAGTACATGGAAAGGGAATATAATATTTTGTAAAAAACATTACGGCTAGTATATGATGCCTAATATAAACAAATGGCTACGACGATGGAAATGTCATTGTTGCCACATATGTCAAAATAATATTCCTTTTTTCATTTAGTGAAATTATTCATCTAAAATTGTTCCTTCAAAAAAGAATTTAATGAAATATAATTTCAAAAGGGGTTGATTATACACCAAATAAAAGTAATTTTTTCATATTATCAAAATATGCCTCAATGAAATGAGATTGAGGTGAAGTCCCTATCAATGTGTCTAACGCGTCATGTATAATCATTATAGTCTTGAATAATAAACATTTTATAATATATAATATCTTGAGAACCTTTTTAATGCTATTTTTTCATTTTATATTACTTATTCACATGTTATAAATATTACATAATTTTTTAACAAAATTTCAGATGTTTCGCCGATATTCAGTACTTGAGTTGAAAATGAACCTGTAATTATGTAAATTTTCAATGTGGTAAAAAGTAAATATTATCTGGAATAACATTCATAATATAATAATAACTCTTTTATAGCACATTTAACTTTAAATCCATTCATTAAATATTTATATTAAAAAATAAAAAAGTTATAATCATAGAGATGGTAGCATATAAGTACGCATGAGTAACATTTCTATTTTTCATTTATCATTATAGAAATATTGTAATTGTTATTTTATCTAATTATAATGATTATAAAATAAATAAAATCATAATAATTATTTAAATTTACCTATATATATATTATTCAAATGATGTGGGGAAAGAAAATTAATCAAATTGCATTGTGGAGGTGACAGTTCACACGTACGCACGAATGTCGTTGTCATTTTTATGGGAATTAAAAGTAAGAATGTAATTGATACATTATTATCACATATTAATTTATATTTCATGAATATCGCATATTAACATTTATTTAAATCATTATAACCAATCTTAAAATATTATGATGAGGAAAAAAACTATATCATTTCACAAGGTAGTAGTTCGATGTATACACCAGCGAAAAGTTAATTTCCCTTTTGATGAAATTAGAGATGGATTTATGTTATGATATGAAAATAATAACATTTATGTATATTTATTATACTGTATTAATTATTTCATAATTGTTTGATTAAATTTAAATTAACTAGAAGAAGATATAATATAAAAATAAAAAAATAAAATGACACCTCTTCTTCGGTTGAACACTCCTAAATAACATATTAACACCTCTAAGAAGTGTGTTCTGCATAAAATAAGACTTCAATAATATGGGAATAGAATTCATTAGTGTTTTTGGGAAGATAATGTCCATGTTCAATTGGTTTAGAAATGTGTTCATTAGAGAAAATTTACATCTATTATATCAGAGAGGGGAGGGGAACTCTTGGAAAATTATAAAATATTAAATTAATAGAAATTAATTTTCAAAACAAAACTAATCCAACATGAGTATGAAGAATTTAAAATGTTTATTGTTCCAAATAATCTCATATAATAATTATTAGACATATATTTTGTTTATTTTCAACCACAGAATTTCATTTTACCCTTAATTATTTATTTTTTATTTTAATTGTGGTAAAAATATTTTAAATAATACGAGGCTATATATTTTAATTATATAGGGTAAATTTAATCTAAATTTAATATTAACAAAAATTTATACCTTATAATAGAAATATTTTATTTTTAAATATTTTTATGATCTTTAAATAATTTAATAATATATTATTTTTATAAAATATCAATATTTTCAATTTTGACAATATTCATTTCATTGAATTTAAATAAAATTTAAAAAATTAGATAACTCGGAAAAAACCATTTAATAGACTTAAAATATGTCATATTCACCTTTAAAATTTATGTATTATACTAATTATTTAAAATTATATTTATTTTAATATTTTTCATATTATTTATTTCATATTTCTATTAATAAAATGATTATTGTACCACTGTTGGGTTAATATTTATTGCAATTATTTAACAATAAAAAATTATAAACAAATTTATATGATATCAATAATTCCATTATATTTCTAAAGACTATATATTATCTATGTTTTTTGTCATTTTTATTCAAATATTGAAATTATTATACTTGTATGAAATCATAGGGCGACAAATATTCACTTTCTTTTGTTTCAATAACTTTTATATCACTTTCATGGAAAAAGAGAATTAAATGATTAAATTATTATCCTTATGTTTTAAGGGTATAATTTTATTAATCCAATTTAATTTTTTAATGTTTTAGGATTATTTTATTGTCCTTTTCATAAATTTTGTTACCTCAATTTACCTCATTTACCTTTAAACATGTTAAATAAAAAAATACCTCAATTATTAATCATAATGTCCATAAAAATACAAGAGAAATATTATCCTTATTTAGACCAAATTATTATAATTATGTAATCAATCTTTGTATATTTAAAACATATAAGTTTCCATATTTAGTTAAAAAATAATCTATATTGTCCAAATAAGAAAACTATTTTCAAAAAGTAAAATCAATAAAAAAAATTACAATTGTTTATATATAATTTCAATTTCAAATTACCTCTAATATAAAAAATTTGATAAAATTGTAAAAGAAAAATATAATTATTCTTTAAAAACAAATAAAAATATATGATATCAATATATGTAAATTATACCAAAAAGAATTTTTGATTTAAAATAAAATATTTTTCAATATTATTTAAAATATGATTTTTTTCCAAAAAAATACTAAAATTTCAACCAAAGTAAATTTTGATTTTATTTTTCCAATAAAAATTTTATTATTTAAAAAAGTATTTATAAAAGTGTCTAATACTATATTTAAAAATATTTCTCCATCAAAAGGTGGTAAAACTATATTTCATTGAAAAACACTCATTTAATCCATAAACTTCAATGTGTTCCTATATAATTTCTATAAAATACATAAGAATAATTTTAAAAATTATATTTAATTAATATTTATTTAATATAATCCAAAAATAGTGATTTTATTATTTTATAAACATAATTATTCACATTTATATAGTTTTTCAAAAAAATTAATCCTTTATATTCTACTGGTTTTTAGTTTCTTTTCATATTAATTTAGTAACCAATGAATCATTATATTAATATTTGTAAATATTATTTTATTAATTTATTTAATGTTGTTAATTACCTCCATTTCAACAGATAGGTGATAACTATTATATTAAATTATAATATCTACTAGTTCATTTATTCTTGATGTGGCATATCCAGTACGCTACCAAACATTATGTATCCTTTAAAAAAAATGGGATGTTAAAATAATGTCATCATAGTCAAGATGTTATGGATTATGGTACATGATATTGACCCATATGGGGTGTGATATCTCAAATTCATGCTATCTATTTATGTGAAGGATAAAATGTCTTGAGGATATATACTTGAATCTGATTGTGTTGGATTTGTCTACTAATGGGAGTAAACTCTCAGGTCATAGTACCCTAATGTATAATGCATTTCAAAATAGAAATGCTAGAAACGAGACTTATAATTTATTACAATATTATATTATGATATTTTATTGAAGTGATGTATAGAATGTGTGATGGTTAAGATATAATTTTATGATTTGTAAAAGGTTGAATTATGGGAGTGATAATCAGAAGAAATGTGTAGTTGGGGAATGAGAGTGAATCACCAAGGGGTGTGGACAAGTTGGGTACCATTCAGATATAAATATATGATTAATATGGATATTCTATATAGATCTTTTGTGTTACTTGGTGAGAAATCTATGAATATTATGGGATTTAGTTTGACCAACAGATGTATTGAGTTGGTTTTATTTCTTATTCCCAAGGATTTAGTATGATTTATTCACACGTTTCACAATAAGTTCGGGTGAGGAGGTTTCTATGTATTGTTATAAGCACACCCATTACATATATAGATAGTAGTTCATCATTGTGGAAGAAGATTGGTGATTTATTTGGGTAACTATATCATAGTGGATCATCACAAACTGTTTGATCATGTTGATGTGACCAATGATTTAATTTGATAATTTTTAGTTACTTTAGATTATTTAATATATTATCGACATGTATTGGGGTTTATTATTTATTTCTGCATGAGTTATATTTGTAAATTTACTCTTATCTCTTATTGATTAAATTCAAAAAATATAGTAATTAATAATATTTTTGTTATATACCATTAGAGGAAATCAGTATCCCATGGCCTATTATAGGAAGGCTTTTTGGGTCATAATATATGTCTTATATATACAAACAGGGGGGGTATGAGTGTAGGTAGTCATAAAAAAGTGGTGTATGTTCTTATGGTTGAGTGATATGATATATTTTCAAGAAATTCACTGTGAAAGATTCATTAGTTAGTATATAAATAATGTCATCTAGGTTTAAAAAGAGTTGTGAACATTGTTGGATATCTAGAAAAGCGGAATTTATGCCCCCAAGTGGTTTGACGTAAAGGATTTCATGTTTAGTAAAAATGATAAGTTATGTGATTTCACATTAAAGGTAAACCCTTATATGATTATCATATATCATGATTGTTTTTTAATATTTTATGAACATGGGAATAAAATGGGAAGTATGTTAAAATTGAATAAATATATTTTCTCTGTATATTATATTATTTGTTTTTAGAATACAGACAATTTTTTCTTTCACCGAAATGGATCTAGGTTAGTGGCCCGACAAGGTTCACGATGATAATTCTCACATAGATGTTCTCATAGATCATCATAGAGTGGAGATCAATATCAATGATGCATGGAGGTAAAAACATAAATAGGATTATTTTATAGGACTAAAATATTTTTAGGGATACATTTTTGGATAAGGATTTTGATTCAGGGTTAGAGGAGAAGGATGACCCTATAATTTAGAATCATGATATGAAAAAGTGATGTATTTTATTAAATTTATTTTTTTGTGGGGAAGTGTAACCTTGGTGGTTTTTATTTCTTCCAGATAATGAGTAGTCTACTTTTGTATAGAATATATTTTGACATTAGTTTCTAAATGATTTTATTACTTCAATGATGAAGGTAGTTTGTTAGTAGGGGAATCATACACCTTCTCTTGGGAGATCCAATATACAATAGTAGTGCATATATTATTAAAAAACATTCTTTATGATTTGAATATACTTATGGATGAGGTGGATTGGGAGAGGAATTTTGAGGAGGATTTACACCTAGTGATATTTCTCTTGGTCACCATGTTTTTGTCGATGATGTACATTCATATACTATTAGGGGAATAGGGAAGGAGATCGGATTATATTAAGGAATATATTATCTACTTAGGGGACATGTAATGATTCCCCACATAGTATATGTAGGAATACAATTTAACTTTTTTTATTTGAATATGTTTTAGATATTATGTAGTCTGTTAGGACCTACTTAATCTCATTGCACATGAGCTAGTGTTTCTTAAACCTGTACTAGAAGATTAGGGATTCTTTTTATAATAGTACATGTTATAACCATTATAATAGATCATTTATGTCCTTCAATGTAAATCTCCTAGGTGCTACAACACCTATTTAGTATCATCAATTATAGTAGTCTCCTCCAATGACGTAACAGTTACATGAATGTCCATTTTTTAGTATAATGGATGAGATCTGGTGGATAGGAAACTCACTCATGAGTCCCCTTTACCACAAGGATAGTGTGAAGATTGTGGTTGTGTAGGTGGTATCCCTCAGATCCAAAGTGTCCTTGGAGATATATGTTGTCAAATTCAATCCATATTTTTTTCAATGTAAGGTGACTCCAATTTCATGTGAGGTATTACCTTATTGTGTTTTAATTTGGTAAATTCCATGTTTTATTTGGGATATTTGTTCTCCTTAGTTTCAAAAACCCTTGTATATGATTTATAAATGAGATTGAGATACTTCATGTTCCCTTGGCATCAAATATACTAATTAATTTTTGGGATGTACTAGGTGACATGTACAGATATTATGACATGATTCTCGAGAAGCATATCTATTTTCTATATTTTATATGATTACATATATAGCCAAAAATCATCCTTCTTAGTATGGATTATTTTTATTTGGTATCAGATACTATATATTTCTTCCTGATGTTCTTCTTCCTATATAATCTAATAGATAGATAGATATGTTTTTTAGAAAGAAAACTGGATGGGATTGAGGTATACTGACTCATTGTTTTATTTTATGGTTGGAATGGTGGTCAGTATAGTGGAGGATTAGTATATGGGGCTTTTTAGTTTTATTGAAATATACAATGCTATATTTTTGGATAATTTAATTTTTCTAACCCTTAAAAATGTATTGAGTTAGGGATTACGATTTATTCAATCATAACACCTATATCATTAAATTTATAAAGGACAACCCCTTATATGTTTCCAGATTTGTGATTTCATGTAGATGATCTTCTAGAGTGTGGATTAATTCATACATATATAAAATAATAAGGTTATTTAGTTTTTTTCTATTGTAGTTTGGTTTTAATCTGTATCTATAAATCAATTGTTACAGTATGAATCAAGAAATAGTGAATATCAAATAAATTATCTTATATTAGTGATTTATTAGATCAATTAATGTGAGAACGTTGGTTAATGGAGATAAATTTTTTATTTGGATATCATTATAATTGAGTGAAGGATGATAATATCATAGTGATTACATAATGATGTTTTTATTATAATTATGAGATTTTAAAAATGTCATTCGATGTAATTCAATGTATATAAAACTGCAACAATGTTCATGTTATTTAATAAATGTAGTATTATATGAGTTTTTTATTTGTATATAGAATTTTTTATCATTGGAATACATATATTTTTTTAGTAAGAGGAGTATTAAATAGAGAATTGAAGAGCTTTTTTTAGATTATTTCATCTTTAAAAGAATTTTAGTAATATTAAAAACAATGAGTTTTGTTCTCATGATGTTTTTTTGATATGATATTTTTCTATTTTAGGATAGTGTAGTATTAAATCATTTGAAGGGTAAGTTGGTTTCTTCTATGTTATCCCCCATGAAAATTATGGAACAGAAATGTTTATTTGTCTTTGTGGTTACTATTTAATTTTTGTACCAAACTTCTTCTACATTTTGAATCCTATGGATGATTTTTATAGTAATTATTTGTTTTTGATGTATTTTAACATATTTTTTGTTTTTTTACATGAATTGTTTTTTAATATTTACCTTATAGAATAATTTTTCAAGGTGATTTAGAAGATGGTGGTTCTCTCTTATGGTAATTGATAGTTATATCATAAATAATCTAACTATTACACACATGATATTATTATTTCCATTTTTTGTGTTTACTATAAATATGTTAGGGACTTAGCTCACTAGTGGTCTTTACAGGTCATAAGAGTTATATGTATATCTTTTTTTAGAAAACATTTAATTTTCATCAAAAAAAGTTGGACAGAATTCTAGTAATAATATGAATGAAGTTTCTTATAAACTGAAAAAATGAAATGATATAGATAATGTTTCAAGTAGGAAATCACATAGTGGTATTGTGTGATAGTCAATATACCTTTTAAGTGTGATGAACTATTGGTTGTTTTGAACCTTTATATTGGTGGTGTTGATAGAGGGGATATTTTTTAGATAAACATGCAATCATATTTACTGTGGTTAGTGAAGGAGATCCAAATTGGTGAATTCTGTGGTGGACATATATTTAGACCACATTGTTTCCCTAAATTATCTTAATGAATGGAATAAGGATGGAAAAAATTAGTTATTACTTCAGTAGAAGATCTATATCACATTGTTGATGTGTGATATTATTCTACCTGATTTAAAATTTTCTCTCTTAGATTTAAATCATTTTTTATCAACGACATACCACTCCTTGTGACATTATTTTTTCAGTTTTAGGATGAAAAATATTCCAATTAGTGTTTTTTTCAATGGGGTGATGGCTAAACACTATCTTATGTGATGTTTAATTTTATAACTCAATATTACAAAGTGTTAGTGGGAAGACATCTTGATATATTTATCTACTTGTTTTCCTCATTCTCAAGGAGATTTTTATGTGACATGGGAGATCGTGGAGAACTTGAAAAATTCATAACACATATTAATGATTAAAATGGTGTGATTTGTTGAGGTTTTGTCAGGGAAGTATCTAGGTAAGGTGGTGATTATTTATACAGTATTAAAGAATGTTGTCTATAATTTATGATCCCTTATTCATGTCGAGGGTTTATAGGGGTCTTGAGTATGAGTTTCTCATATTTTTATCACCTAGCTCTACTTTTCATTCATAGATAGATACTTAAATAGAGTTCACTATATAGGCTCTAGATGAGTTTTCCCTCGTTTTCATCTATGAAATTCTTGATTGGAAGAGTGAAGACACCTATATGAGGGTGTGTGAATATAGTATATCTTATCAATTCTAAATTATAATTTCTCATAGAACCAGTCACCCCATCTCTAATTTACTATATGTTTTTTTAGTGTTGTTGGAAAAATATAATATGTAATGATGAAATCATCAACCAAATACATGAATGATAGGAAGATAAATAGAATTTTGTATTACTAAACTTCATGGAATATTATTTTCCCTAAATGGTAGCTCCCACAAATCATGGATTTTCTAACATGTAAAATACAATCTTAATGGATGGTGTTTCCCATAACAATAAAATGTATCAATGCATATACACATTTTTATTTTTTATAACACATCATCATAATATGTTATAAATTATTTCATAGACTCACACAATTATATCCCTATTAATACATACTAGTATAGGTTCTATGAATTACCACTATTTTCATAAAAAAATTTCCTTGATAATCTTACATTGAAGTCAATATATAGATATTCACTAGATTAGTTTTCCTCAAATATATATATATATATATTATCAAAAAATAATAATTTTAATGAAATGTATTTAATAATACATGACAACTAATTCATTAATTTCTACTCAACTTCATATGCAACAATAAAATTCCATATGGTAATCTCACTCAATTCTAAAACACTAATCGTCATCAGAGAAAATATCTTAACAACCATTTAATCTCGGTTTATCCTTAATTTCTCATTATTAGTTTTTGAAATCATTAAATATAAATTTTTTTCATTAAATAATCTAATGTTAAACATCTATATTCCTATTACATAAAACATGGAAAAAGTTTTCCTAGATGTTGTCTTTATTTCAGTATCCATGGAAGTTCTAGTTTGTGTCACTTACATAATCATAAGTTTTACTTCAATCTATAATCACATTGTATTAAATATATTGTTCTAATTAAAAATTGAGTTCATACTTTCATCCCATTGTCTCTTAATATTATAGTACTTTTCTATAAGCATTATATTTCATTCCTGGTTGATATGATAAAAGTTTTAATACGTCTGGCCTTACCTAAAATTGTGATTCTTTGAATCCCATAATGTCATTGTGTATTTCATTATACACATGATTCATATCATCATTGATCTCAATCATCATAGATTTATCATCATTTAAGAATTTATTATTTCCACATAAATAGAAAATTTCCCTCCATAATTATAGTTATATATCGTTATATTTCATCTCTTTAATAATATTGATTCTATTTTTCAATTTTCCAACCAATTTGTAATAAAAGTCATAATAATAAACCATAAATTGTGATTTGTTATCATAAATAACCTATATAAAGAGAAAAAAGAGAAAACCAATTTATGAATGAAATTTTATCAAATAAATTCTAACCTCACAATAATGGTTATTTGAAAATTGAAAATTAAAATGATAAATATTGGCATTGCTCTTACAACCTTTAGTTAGTGGTGTTTCTTCTTCCATAATTTATTTTTATAGAGCTACATGGAATCTATCTTTTTCTTTTTTCTCATAGTATTTATGAGGATTATGAATGTTTAAAAAGGAAAATAATTTTGTTCCACCATTTGATCCTCCTCATAAAACAAGAAAAATATATACATAATCAAGCTCTAAAAAATAGTGGGGATAGTAAAATAAGATCCATCCAGAGGGAGACCTACTTTGATGATAGTTGAAATTCCATTTAATATTTGTAAAATTACTAAATGGGGTTGAATAATGTATATAATATAATTTATAACTTAAAAATTATCATAATATCATTGTTCACAATTTACATGTAATCTAGGTTCTCATTTTGTGAAATTTGATCTATTTATTATCATACATGAAAATCAGAAATAACACGAATACATGTAATGATGTAAAATAGAATATAATATTTTTTACACAATTTATAACAATGATTCATTCATTTAAATGGTTGTTTATTAATAAATTTTATTTAATACACTATAATAAATTTCGGACGACAATGGTTGGTGTTTACCACACCAAAACCGTGTCTCACCATGTATACGGTAGCCTACTTTAAAAAATAATTATTTACAACATCAACTCAACTATTTCACATAGTCAATTGTGAACTCCATGCATTCATAGTGTCCCACATGTTCAATTCCTTTCCCACATTTATTAATCTATGTTTTACATTAAGGTTCATTCTTTGGAGCTGGTCACCAGAAATTTTCCAGATGCTTATACATCAATAATATAGATCTTCTTCTCAATAATTGAAATTTCAAATTTGAAAAAATCTCAAAAAATACTCAATAAACTGTTCTTTACACTCATCATAGAATCATTTGATTCAATATAATACTTTTTATTTCTATCTATCTAATTATATAAAACACTAAAAGCATCAAAAAATGAGAACATGAACACTGGGTCATTCACTCCCAATATCGTATTTTTTGTTATTCATAGTCATTAAAACCATGTATGATATATAGATTTAGTACAAGTTCATCTTCTTGTTTTTATTAACTATAGAATGTTTGGGGTTATAGTATATCATCTTCCGTGAGAGTTTAGTTATTATTTTGTTAACCACAACCACCCTTCATACCAATTGCTCAAATATTATTTATTTCTTATTTTTTGATATAATCATCATTTGACATTCCTTAGAGGCTATATTGAATTTACTCTTTATTTTTTATTTCCATTAATAATGAACTGATTGGATAGTACAACCACTGATGTAAAATGTTCTTTTTTAAAATACCAATTTCAGGATCTATTTTTTGATATATCATTTTAAAACATTGTTGATATTCCATAAATACACTTTTTTAATGATTCTTTCATGAATAAATAAATCAATTCATTTATTCTTAATTATTCATCAAATCATCATATTCTAAAAATCAAATTTAATTCACCAAATCATTAATTCTTTTTTTAGATGTATAAAAATCTATAGAATATTATCTTATGAAAAGAAACTCGTCTTGTGACCATAATGTTTCTTGTCACAGAACACACCATAGAACTCATCTATATCCTTTATATTTTTTATTCTCAAATAGATTATTTCATAAAATAATTTATTTACTAATGAAATAAAACTCATTAACTCAATAATATCTATATTATTATTGAAAATATCATTAATGTAGTTTAGAAATATAATTTTTCCCCACTTTACATCATTCCATGATATTCATTTTATTAAATTTAAAAATCAACAAATTATTATCATTTTACATCCGTCACATTTCTTTTTTGATTTTTGTATTTGAATATCATATCAAAATTCTTCAAAAATTAAATTTATCAGAATTTTTTATTTTGGATTCAAAATCTATCACCCAATAGAATCTCATATTTTTTCTCGGTAAAATGAATTATGAGGTCCTATATCTAATGCACATAGATAATTTTACCTTTACATTCCATCAAACATTTTCTACCCAAATGATTTCTTTTATGTGATGGAAAATTGACTTATACATAGATTAAATTACTGAAACATGTTATGTTTCTTATCCACATAGCTTAAATATATTATGTGGAAACACAAATAATATTATTTACATACATGTAAGTCATCACAAAACTCACATTACATGAACACTGCAAGAATATCTTATGAGCTATTATGAGTTTCATAATTATACTTTTCAATTATCATCCATATTGATTATTTTTTATACATGAGACTCAATTATCATTAAATAAATGAATTTAATTACAATGGGAAATATTCTCAATCAAGATAATCAAGTCACCTTTGCATATGATAAATTAAATTAAAATTTCTATTTTTTCAACTAGATGTATTTCAAATTAAAATTTCATACATAGTAAGAAAATTGTTCAATAAAATATGAAACCAACTATGTATAAGTGAACAATATTATATTTTTGAATAAATTCGATAAAAATATTTTTTCCGCCCACATGAAAATTCTAGTTTCTTTATATATGCTTAAGATATATATAAAATTATATTGATTACTAAAGACTCTTCAAATCAACTCAGATCATATTTAAATAATTATAGTGATTATTAAAATAATGTCAAACACCTTCAAGAACATCTCAAACACGTTCAAACATATAAAACACTCGAATTAGAGTAGTTCAATGGACTCAACTACTAGCCCCTAATTATTCTAACTCAAATAAAACATCATCCATCTAAATTTAAATAATTGTGCTTCATGGAGTGTTTCATAATAATTTAATCTACCATGATGCAGTTTATTTGAATGATGTATTAAAAAATTCTATCTACCACCCTTTCAAAATAATTGATACCATTTCATCCATTGGAAATAATTTTATAAAAGATATTTAATATTTGTGAACTGGATAACTTTTATAAGTTCATAAAAATATAAATTGAATATAGTGGGCAATTCCTTTCCAATATTAATAATTTTTCATTAAATGGATATCAGATCTACAAAAATATAATGTTACCATTTCCATTAATTTATAGTGGAAAATCATATTCCATGTTTTATGTAGTAGAAAAGGATTCATTGTCAAAATGAACCTGCCTCTTGATTCATTAAAGAACAATGAATCATTTTTTCGGATATATATAGATGGTCATGATATTTTATTCCACTAAGTATTCAAGTGAATCCTGAATTTCTTCCTTTTTTTAATTATGATGGAAACATCAATATATATAATTAGTATCATCCTTCTTTGTTTGGTTGATTCTAGATCCATCAACGGTCACTTCAACACATTTAATTTCTCATAGATAAAAGATTTTTCCACAAAAAGAAATGGAATATCACTATGAATTTTAGAATTTTATGGGTGAAGTGTGTCCCTTGGGGCTGGGGTTTATATAGAAATAATTAGTAGTCCATTATTTTTATGGATCCACTCATTGTGAGGTATAGTGAACCACGTTGAACTCTATTTTATGAGACCGATGTGGGAGAGTTAATTATTCTTTGAATGGAAATGTTTTACTGAATGGAAGTGATGTTTTAGGTAATACATAATAAAGAAATATTAAAATATCCCAAAAGATCATATGTTTATTTTTGTAGGAGGAATTTGGTTATTTTTATTGGATATCATGTGCTCATTAAGGTATCTTGAAATCCATTGTAGTAAAGGTTCAATTTTTTATGGAATATTTCTCAAAACATAATGGATCATTTTTGGTGTTATCACATGTTAATGTTGTTGTGAATCAGTTATCATGAACCCTATAGGAAGACTTCAAACATGTCAACTTTCTTCACTTTTATATTTAATGATATCATTATGATGATTGAAAACAAATTGATTAGGGAGAGCTGGATATTGAAGAATAAGAACCCTTTGATGAGTGGCCTTTTGTGATCAAGAAAATCAGGGTATAATAAGATATTAGCCTTTTATTCCATTGCATATTGTTCTATGGGATCCTAGTGTCTTAGAGAAGAGAACTAGGGGTGGGAGAAAATGATGCATTCTCAATATACCATATTGTTCATTGATTATTCTAGGTTGAGTTTATCTATTAACTATTGGGGAAAATATATATAAGACCACTGGTTATGTTATTATAATGTTTTTATGTGGAATTTTAAATACCCCATGAGGTGTCTATTTTTTTATATATTGTAGAAAGATCCTTGAGAGGTATATCATTAGGTGATAATTTGGAAACTACTCATGCTTCAAATTTTCATTTTCAATTCATGAGGATTATAATTTTCATAAGGTATCTGATTTGATGGACGGAATATCTATATCCATCCATTTTATTTTTTATCGGGTCATTGAGGAGATAATGGGCGGTTTAGTGGAATTTAAAATTCTTCACATGAGTTTTGAAAATCGTGTGGGGAAATATTTGGAAAAAATTGGTGTGGAGCATGTGGCTTTGATGATAAAATGGATCTATGAGTGTTGGGAATAACATTGTTGATGATAATTGTTTTAGATTTTTTGGTGACATTCCAAGTTCACCATGTTCAGGTAATCTCCCATTGTATCAGTTTCAGAGTTCATGTTGCATGGGGTGTTTCCCTTTTAATGGTTCAACATTTGAAACACTCAGATAGTGGTTGTTTTAAAAATGAAATATGGTAGTGGTGCTGAGTGAGCCCCCTATGAAAAATCGGTACTCATGAAAATACATAATGAGTAAGAACATAAGATATTAGTATATTAATACCTTTAAATAATAAAATGTTTTCAAAATCATTTTCCACATATAGCTACATAGATAATTGAAACATAATTATATTAAAAAAATGTATATATTTAATTATGACCAAAAAACATTAATATGTAATAATTTTATATGACTAATTGTAATCCCTTAATGAAAAATATTTATTAAAAAAATTAGAAATTCTTCAAATTTGAATGAAATTCGATTTGTATACAAAAAATACAAATAAGATCATTTATTTGTAAGATAATGTTTTCTTTAAAAAATTTCATTTTATTTTGATAATAATTTTTATTTTAAAACAATTGTATTTGATAAATTATATTTGATATTATTAATGGTTTAATAAAAATCTATACAGTAAAATTTGAAGAAAATAATTAGCATAATAGTTAGTATTTTAAAATTCTATTTATAAATAAAAACAACTTTTCATTATAATTTATGATTTTATTCAAAAAATGAATTTAAAAATTTTAGATGATAAATTTTATGAGATGTAAAAAATATAGTATTTTGAATAAAATCATTATCCTAAGATTATATATTTGGTTTTTTTCCAAAACAATTTGGGTTTTCCTGAATAATACTCTTTTGAAAAAAAATTATTTTTTGTCTTTTTATTAGTATGTATAAAAAATGAAGGATTAAAAAATCCCATAATTAATATATTATGTATTAATGGTTTAAAATTATGTATTTTAATATATTCATTGGGTTTATACATCAAATTTCAATGATTTTTAGATCAAATAAAAATGTTACATTGTTATAAAACTATTCATGATGTTTTCTATAAATCAAGTAATTTAGAAGGGAGATTCATTTTTGGCTAGCTGGGAAAGCCTAATAACCATTATTTTATTTAATATAAATTAATTTATGTCATTATAATTCATATCTAATATAATTTAAACATATTTTTAAATTTAATGATTATAATATTATTTTCCTAAAATTAAATTTTAAGTGATCAAATTTGTTAATTTTGAAAGTAACTCTTCTATCAATTATATATATCATTTTCAAAAAAAAACTATAAAATTTGATATCAAATTTATAAAATTATGTATGAGGAAAATTATAATGTTTTTCGTAAAATATTCCAACTAAGGATATAAAATTATCACCATAGAAAAAAACAAATTATGGATGTCAAAAAAGTAAAATGAAAAAATCCATAAGACTCTTAGAGTTGTAAAAAAAGTGTTGTTGACTTTATTTTTGTACTAAAATAAATTTTCCCTCCACTTTCTTCGATTTTTATTCTTTTTTTTCTTCAATAGTAATCTTATACTCTTTAAAAAGTATGGGTTTCTCTAAAAACAATCTTTATCATTATCAATACTGGAGTATAATATCAACCTCATTATGATTCAGTGTACCATGTAATTTATACATGAAACTCGAACACATTTATCTTCCTATAAACACCCACCACAATAAAAATATTTTTCCCCTCAATTAATTAAAAAGCTTTTTATTCCTGAGAAGACTTCTATAGAAAAATAATTTACTCGACGAGAGTATTATCTACTACTTATATTTTTCTTTAAGTTATTTCTCTTAATATTTAATCTAGTCACACTAATATTTTCATATTTTTATAATTTATAAATTTTAATGTCACTATATTATGGCTATTACCATTTTCCTTTAATAAATTCAATCCATTATGAAAAATAAAATCCTTGTTCACGCGAACATGAAGACTACCTCTACCATGAGATATAAAATATATATTTTCATCAACATACATAATTAATGTTTCATATAACGGTTTAATGATGAAATTATTTGTTTATTAAATACTTCAGTTTTTGGTATTTCATATTTTGAAACATGTTAATGAAATGATCATTAAATGGCCATCGTTAATTAAATATTTTATATGAAGCGTGCAAAGAGA
The DNA here is from genome assembly GCA_963277665.1 of Viscum album. Taxonomy (NCBI): domain Eukaryota; kingdom Viridiplantae; phylum Streptophyta; class Magnoliopsida; order Santalales; family Viscaceae; genus Viscum; species Viscum album. Next base: position 781,824,564 of record OY728158.1, read on the forward strand.
AAAATATTTTATTAAACTTATATATTATTTTCATATCCATTAATTATTCTTATACTTTCTTTTTTAATTATGACATATCAGTCTAATAAACAATAATTGATAACATTATTCTTCTTTATAATGATGTTTCAACAAAAACCACCTAACTATCATTCATTAAATCTTGGTATGTTCAGGTTTTGGTAAGTTTAACTACCTACCTAAACAATAAAATAAATTTATATCTTGAATATAATATGATTAAAATTAATTTTCAAATTACTATATTCTATATAACTTTATTATAGAACAACATTGTAATTCAATCGAATTGTTATATACTCAATAAATATTATTATTTTATTATTTTAATAATATTATATTTTTTGAATTAGTGGCTATAAATGATTAATATAATTATAAACTATATGTGTAATGTTCCTAATTAATACATATATGTTATATTAATTCTTATGAAATTATATCATAATTTTTAGTAAATACATTTATTGTATTAAAAATATATTTTTTTCTTTTCAAAATGGATTATTATTGCAATTATGGGAATAAAATATAATTACTTTAATTGAATTTTAATATTATATTTTATAAAATCAACATAATATTTAAAATTACTATATTATATTTTACATATGATGTTATTTTCGGATTTTTAGGAAATGATTGATATTTCACTAAATAATGAATAATACTGATTTTCTTGAATACTATAATGTTTTTTCAATAAATCATTTAATTTAAAATAATAAAAATATGTTTGATTTTTTAATAAAGTTAGATATGATACATTATATTTATAATAATCCCAATAATTCCATTTTAATCAGAATTAATCATGACTTTGATAAATTGTAATAATATTGCTTAAAAACCCATTATTCTAAAAAGATTTGTTTATTTTTTTTAGAATTTATATAAAACCGGTATCTTCATCTAGTAGATATTTAATATTGAAGAAATGAAAAAATATTTTTAATTATTATCTTTAAATTTGGTAATTAGTTTTGTTTAAGTTTTGTTTTCATTCTGAATAGATTCCATGGTAAATATTTCTCTCCTCAGAATGTAAAATGGGTAAAATGTGTGTAAACCAATGACATATTGTCTGAAAATATAACCAAATTTTTTATATATCCTTTGATGATATTAATTATTACTTAAATTAATATGTTCAAATATATGTCAATTTCGGACCATTTTTCATTGATAATTAAATTTTTATTCTTCGATGTAATGAAACAATAGAACTCACTTACATTTCAATTTATTATATATATTCAGATATGGATAAAAATAAGTTGTGAAATAAATATAATTCTAATTTTGATAATTAATAAATTATATTTTTTATAGTTATTTATTTATAAATATTAGTTACTCTATAATTACCTTTAATTATTGTACAACTATGATGCATTTTTTATGTTGTTAGTGGAAAGATAAAAGTAATTAATTTTGAAAACATTTAAAGGTATGTATTTAGCTGACTTATGAGACCCAAATAAAGTTATTATAGTAATTATTTAATGTTTATAGTTATATGGTATATATTTTAATTCCATTACACTCTTGGTGTCCTTAAATTGAAATTATTTGAATAGTTATCAAAAATATGTTAATAATTATTTATGCAAAATAATATTTTTTTAAAATTGATTAAAATAATAAAATAAATAAAATAATTCAATTAGGATTTTAATCATTCTTAAATTTAATCCATTTATTATTTATTATCCAATTTATTATTTATCATTAAAAATATAACTCTTTCTGATTGAAAATTCATTACTATAATTAAATATTGAATTTTTTAAGTAAGGGAATAATTCAAATGATATGGTTTATAATACAACATGCACCTACTCACATTATATGTTTTTATTTAAATTATTTAATATATTTTTTATGAAATTACTTACAAATGGGTCCCCATTCACATAATTATTTCTTTATTATAGTTAAATCATTTTATTAATTGCACAACTATCATTTTCTTCACATATAAAATGCAACCCCTCCTCTATTTTTATTAAACCTTCTTGAGAATCATATATTAGATCAACATACCAAATAATATTCTCCACATTAATATCCAAAAATTTTAGGTGATGGTATTTTTAAATGACCATTCATGTTTGTCATATGAGGGGTTCAAAATAAGGTCTTCTAATGAAGACATAAACATTTTAGTTAACTACATTCAATTTTTTTTCTCTTTCCACCTACATTAAATCTATGGTATTATTTAAAAAATATTAAATTAAGTAACCTAAATATATTTAATAGTTATTATGATTATATAATCACATTTATCCTCGTTGTTTATGAAAAAAAATGAAATTAAAGTAATGATCTTGCATACATGTGTACAACCACCTCTATATAATTATAAGATTCATTTTCCAACACTATAATTGATGGTTGATAAATATAAAAGATTTAATGTTTATATATGATATTTTTTAAATATTAAATCATTGTTAATTTCAATACCTAATATACCATTTTTCGTTTCCATCTAATGAAAAATGATATGATCACTTCTATGTATGTGTGGACAACGGCCTCCACGAAGAGAGGAGATTCATTTTTCATTTACTCTTTACATAAATGGTAATAATGATACATTTAATTAAATTATATTATATTTATAATATTTTAGTGATCCTTGAAATTAAAAATATTATTTACACTTCATTAATTCCAACCCATGAAATGTGGAAGTATAACATGTTCATACATATAGATTACCATCTCTAGGAGGTGATATAATTTATTTTTCCTTACTAATTTATATGTATAATAACAAACTTTTATATCAAAAATATATATAATAATAATGATATAATTGTGACTCTAAAATTATGTAACCACAAAAAATATTCTAGTACAAGAACCACCAAACAGAAACATACATGAAAAATAGAACAAATATAAAAAGGAATAGTGATTTTAATAAATATGTTTTTATAAACGAGTTATATTATGTTATAAGTAAATCATATATGATGATATAAGTATTTATATGTTTTCTATATTTATAAAAAATATAAATTTATTATACATTAGTTTGTAGTAATTATGAATCAAGTCAAACATAAGGTATGGTTTTCTAATCCAACATTTATTTCTATAAGATATATGGAATATTAAACACTTATTTTCATTATGTTCTATACATATTACCCATGAATTTATTTTATAATAATTATCATGAAAAATATTTTTGTTTATAAATCGATACAAGTTTATATAATTCCTAAGGTTTTTATTCAAAGATTACCAAATTTTTAATGGTATTACATTACAAAAACCATTTTTCCTTGGATTTTTTATGCATAAACATTTAATGATGAAATTTTCTTATCATTGTATTCCATATTTTATTTAGTTTTCTATAATATGGATTTTTTTCAAATGAATGTTTTTAATTTCATTATCATATCTATTTTTAGTAAATATATGGGAAGAATGTTGTTTCTTAAACAAGACATTATCTTCGGCCTCAAGTCTTTTTTGTTCCAAGAAATTATTTTCCATTAATTACATTCAAAAAACTGTAAACTATTATTTTATTATTATTTAATTTTATATTTAACCATGTATGAATTCATTTAAAAATGTTAAAATAACTATTTTTTTCATTTTTGAAATAATTTAATATTGACATTTCCCAAAAAATTTGATTGGAATATATATTGTAACGTACACAACATGAACATAATTTCATAACATCATGAAAACTCGGTGTTTTTAACATTCCAGTAAATATTTCATATGTTATTTTCAAATAAAAATTTTAACATCATGTTTTCTAAAAATTTAGATTTAAAATATGTTATTTATAAATTAAAAAGTAATTTTCCTTCTACAATGTTCTAGTTTCCTTTCAATGGTATTTTACATATATGATAACATAGTTGATGTTAATTTTATTTCACTAGGTATATAATTCTATAATACGATTCTTAATCCTTTCATGGAATCATTTTTTATGATTATGAAATATTAATTAAACATATTTTCACATGAAAACATTAATTTTATATGAATCCATTAAGGATGTTGTGTAATATAACTGAATGGGTTATTAATATATGATAGGTGAGAATGTGATTATATATATTTCTAAGTAAGGGTTTAAATATTAATATTTTTTTTACCTAAATGAGTATCCATGTGGTTATCTCATGTCTAAAAAAGAGGATATATGGGAAGTAATCCAACTATTGAATTAGGATGCGTATGAGGTTACCCCAAGATAGACATTGGTACACGAGAGGGTATCCCAAGCCTAACGTGTGATGATTATAATAGTGGGTATCTATAAAATAATATAACTATTATTATGAATATGAGACACCATTTCACAACCTATTATGAAATATTCTTATTCCAACATTATTCTCCAATGGATCATGTTCATTTATGCCATCATTATTCTTATCAAATGAAATACCATTATTTATGTCATGAATCGTGATTATGGTTAATGATTTATTATCTATGCTTATTAAATGTTAAGATATTTTTATTTTACCATTATTTTAATGGTATTCTTAAATTATGATTGATATCGACATTTTTCTACAATTACATAATACGTGACATAAGTCATTATTATGATTCCTTTTACCCTGGATATGAAAGAATTTTTTATGTATGATATATATGATAAGGTTTTTAGTAATCAAGTACTAAGTGGAAGGTGAAGTGGTAATTTTATGTAATACTTTTTTATGTATACATGTGTTCAAATACACCACAAATCTTCAGTTCTAAAATTAATCATTATGTTATATAAATAATATAAATCTAATAATTTGAAATTTTTAAGGAGGAAAATTATGGGTCACTATTGTTGGTATCAATTATAGGTTTAGTTCATTTATGAAACATTAATGATGAAATTGTAGGTAGTACCCTTAAATAATGATTAGGTATTGGATATAATCCTATAATCATGGTAATGTAGATATTAGGTAGGTTTTCATTAAATATTTCACTCCCATGATATTATAATAGGAAATAGTTTTTCCTCAGATGCATCAATGGGTAATAACACTCAAAATATTTGGTCTAGTATATCTTATCTATAATTCTAGTGCATAATGAATAGACTGTTACTGAACTACCAGTTTGGCAGTCGTAGAGGATATTCATTGGGTACATCAAATTTTATTTATGAATTGTTATGAATGATTTGAATAAGTGATGATTATGACTAAAATTGTTTAAAACCATGCTTTCATAGATTAAATATAAGGGTTTGGAATTTATAGATCATAGGAATTATTTTCCATGATTATATGGGGTTTTAATATGATTATTCATTATTTCACTATGTTTTTTACACAATGGATACTACCCAAATGAATATTGTTTATAATAAACATGACAGATAATGTAATGATATTCTTCATGAGGAACTGGAGGAGATCAAAACTCAAAGGAGAAAAATTTATATTATTTTTTATTATATATCATGATTTATAATTAACAAAAAAATAATTTTTGAGTTTCCTAACACATCATATAAAATGAAAATGGAAATTAATATATGATTGGTTGGTAATGATCATTATGAAAATAAAATTCAATTGACTTTTTAAAATGATATGGTATGAATAACATAAGACTATATTTCAATGGAAGATGGTTATGTTTCCTATTTTGAAATAGAGGGAATAGTGTTATGGATTTTTAAGTAGATTTATGTATTATATGTGGTGAACATGGTCATTATATGATTCCATTCCTGAATCCACTAGTTGAAAACTAGACAATAGAAGGTACTATTTTATACAAATAATTTAAGTGGAATAATTTTTCTGTTTATGTATTGTTATTCTATAATTTTTTGTGAACTATTTTTTCATTGATATTCTAGTTATATAATAATGTAACATATGTACATTATTTTTCAAATGTTTTTTATTAATGATTTCCAATAATATATTAAATGGTACTAAAAATATAGAAAATATAATTTTTTGTAAGTTTATATTTTACTAAAAACACTTCATTAAGGGATAAATAAACATTATAATATTTAATGTTGATATTGTAACGTTTATTTGGGATAAAGATAATATTTTTATTTATATTGTAAATTTAATAGTATTGATGGCGCTGGATTAGATTAGTGATTTAATGAAAAAATGGTTTATGTTTTAAATAATTACGTTCATTGTATTTTTGGATTTATAGAATATATTATATAGTCATCAATTTCATTTATCGAATAACGATAATGTTATTTTTGGAACCATTTATTTTTTTAATTTAGGTTTTATGGTAATTTATATTATATTCGTAAAGGATTATTATCTTCTAGGAGAATATGTGAACATCAAATTCACATTTTTTGTGTGACAAATTATAATCTAGTTTAGAATGTATAGGGATTAAATTTATGTTAAATTCTAAAATTTAGTGCTATTAATTTTTAATTATTCATTTCGGAATTTGTTCAGGTATATTTTGGAGGGATTATTGGGTTTGGTAATTATGGAATGTCTTTTTTTGAACTATTGTGTTATTTGTATGGTTTTAGAGATTAATTTGTTATATTATATAACTTATACTAAACATTATGGTTTTTTTAAATATATTTATAAATAATGAATGTTGTGTGGATCTATTTATCAAATTATAGATAATTTTAGTACTTTATGCCTGAAAAATCATCTGTAGTATTCATTTCTAGTAGTAAGGGTTGAAGTTAAATATGATCAAATCACAACCAAATGATGAAATTATGTATAATAAATTAAAATAAATCATTTTCATTTGTTTTCTCATGTTTAATATGTTTCTAGTAACTGAATCACTTAAAATTAGTAAAAGTATATTCAAATAAAATTGATATTATATAACCTTTATTTCCTATGAATTTATGGCCATTTAATCAATTAATTATTTATGGTATTATGGTCATTAAATTTATCATGACTATATTATTTACAACTCCTGATTATTTTTAAGAAGTTATTTTTATCCTTAATGTCTAAATTTTATTTTCACAAAAAAATCCTTTTTATCTAGGAATATGATAGTTTTTTATTTTAAGCAACCTTTATGTTTCTCGCCACCCATTTCCAATTTAAGATTTATTATACCTTAGTATGATGTGGATATTCCAAAAAATTGTATTTTAAAATATTGAACCCTTCAAGGATTCTGATATAATGTCGACTGTGAAATAAATTTAATATAGGGAGAAGATAGTACCACTAAAATGTATTTCATAATTGTAATATGGTTAATGGTTTTCTAACCATGCAACAATGGTCTTTATGAAAATTGAAATATACTATATAAGTATTATTATTCAAATTTTAATATTATAAAAACATCCCTATATTTGAGGGTATGGAGTTGATTAAGGACATTACTAAATATATTTATAATTTCCATGATCAGTGAAATTGTATTTATTGATATTTATGAATTATGAACATAATTTTTGGTAATGTCATGTTATGCCTATAAATAATTATTTCTTTAAGAATGATTCTTATTACATTTTGAGAATGCATATTATAATTAATATCCTCCACCTTTAGAAGTTTTAATTAATACAAATAAAATAATTTTTTAAATCATCATATAAAAATTGAATATTTAGGAAATTTTCATATTTTTGTAAAATATTAAATAGTTTCCGAATAATGATAAACACCAATTTTGAAAATATTTTCATATAATTTAATTAAATAATGTGATTTAAATGTATCATTCTAATTTAATTTTTTTTTCATAAATTTACATACAATACATTTTTTTATATTTATATAATTAATTAAATTTGAATTTTCAATATCCATGCATTTGATATAGGATAATTTCTGTGCTTAAAATGAATTTCTCCACATAAAAAAAAGTTTTCATTTTATTTATTGAATTTTTTTTACAATTTATTTATTCTACTTATAGATATTGAAATGTAAAAATTTATATAATTCATGGAATATAGATTTTCAAATCTAGTAAATAGGTCTGTTTTGTTCTAAATTAATATTCATACTAATTGTGATTATTGGGTTTTACCTTAATAAGGGTATCATTGATGAATTTAATTTGAAACTACAAGATATGATAATAAAATAAATCAGATACTTTAATTTAATTAGTTTTGAGAGATAAATTATACCATATCTATCCTTATATAGAATATATGTCATTTTGGTTTCATTTACCTATGATAATGACATTAATATTATTTAAAGAAATGGAAAATATAAAATATCATTGTAATTAATTGAAACATCATTTATATGTTCCCATAGGGATAACAATAAGTTATGAACAAATATTAAAGGATATATTGAGAATAATTTTATTATAGTTATTATGGAATATTATTTTTAAATCATAATGATTATATAATTTGAATTAAAGAGTATACAATGCTGACAATGTGCTTATGTGATCATTGGAAATATAATAGTAAATAAATTTAATGTATTAAAAGAAAGGTATTTGTTTGAAATATACATTCAAAAGAGATTTATACTTAATAATGACTTTTTATTTATGGTTAGGTAAGTATTATTTTAATTCTATTTTTTATGTGTCATTAAATTAAATTTATGTGAAATTCTCTTAAAATGACTTAATAACATTTAATATAAAATAATATTTTATTACACTTTTAACAAATCATACAAATAAGTAAAATGGGAAATTAGAATTATAAATGGTCTATAATTTAATCCTTTGGTCATTTTTGATCCAATTTTGAATTGATACTTATAATTTTAACCCTTTATGTTTGAAAAATATGTTATCATGACTAAGTTTAAATTCGAATAACAAAATGGATAAACCTGATGATAAGGTTCAAAATACCACTTAATTATATCAAACATTATTTTTAAATGGAATTAAATTACATCCTATCATATCATATAAATTATTTCCACATGATTTGTAAGGGCCCAGCCTTAAACATTACATAATCTTGAGTTAAGTCAAGAATTCACAATGAGGATATTTTCAAGTTTAAAAGATTATAGAATTAGGTCGTAACTATTAAAATACATCCCCAAAATTAAAAAATATACAATTCTACTCTATCTATTTTTTCACAATAGTAAAACACCTTAAATAAAACAAGATTTATTTAATTCATATAAATCTTCTTGAATTCTTACATTCTCTTACCCTTCCTTAACACTAGAAAAAACATTTCAAAAACCTTGGATTAGCAAAAAATATCATTAAGGGTTATGAAATAAGGAAATTTAACAAAATTAAATAAATACATAAAAATAAATTAAATCATTCTTCTCACTAATAAAACATCGGCACTTTAACATACCTCATGAAATCATAAGATTTATGAATAAAACATAGAAATCATAAATCATAAAGGTAACTTGTGGCATCTATAACATACATAGATTATATCTTTCACAGCAACATAGGGAGTCACATTTGGAATAAACATCGTTGTATATTCCATAAATATCTTAGGAGAAACAATAATGTTTAACTTCTTCATGTAAACAAGTTCATTGGAGTGTTATCTTGGGATCACCCACCATTTGTTTGTCACGGAACAACCTGTATACATAAAAAATTCCCATAAACCATAACATAATCATAACACATAAAAAAAAATAATGGAAAGAAAAACATTCTACATTACAATCACATGAAATGAGTTCAAGATATTAACGTAATCAATCCAATATAAATGAGACATTTAAAACATTTTAAAAAATATTTTTGAATCATTGTGTCCCATACCACATTAAAAATTTTATTAGATTTAAAATTATAAAAAGGTAATTTAAATATAAATAAATCCTTAAAACAATTTTGAAAACATGTATATCTATTAGAAATATTTAGATGAAAAAATATATAAAACATTTAAAATAATGTTTTAGATAAAGATTCCCTTACCACTTGAGGAAGTACTTGATTAAAAATAAATAAATAATAACATTAAAAGAAACATATAATATCATTGGAATAAGGAGATTTATTATATAATATTTCAAATTGTAATATATACTCTTTATATGATAAAAAAGGTGCACAATATGAAGATATGCCTCAATTAAAAGAGAATGAGAGTAGTCCCTTACAATGATTATATTAATAGATTAAGGATAAATTAATGAAATAATTCTATATGAAATATTTTAATACAACTAATATAAGTTAATATTATGTGTAAAATAATCATATTTAATTCACACATATTCCTTTGAAAAGAAAATCAATGACATGGATATTTATCTCAATTAATGGATATTGTGCAAATATTTCCCTTGCAATGTTAGTATAAATGACGTAAGAATTTATCAATGTGGTGATTATTTGATGAAAAATTATATCCCACAAAATTTTGTTTAAATTAAAATATAAATAGGTATATAGTTATTACACACATAATATTGGAATATTATAATCAATTAAGTATGAATAAAACCCATTTAGTGTAAAATGAGTTTAGAAATTACCTTATGAAACTTTATCAGCCCAATAGTGTCAATTAAATATTCTAGAAATGATTTGATGTGAGTGAAAGGGGTCTCTCGTCACTTGGAAATAAATTTTATAGTAATAATTATATATAATATCATATCCCAACAAAAGAAAATGAAAATTAATAGACATAACATTAAAGATGTCATTGACTAAAAGAGGAGGGTGAAAGGTTCCCTTACCTTGAGTCTGATTAGTCATGTATGTTCCATGTTCATCCTAAATTATAAACATAAGATAATTTCAATGTTCTTAAAAAAATAATTTTATTAGTCCTTTTATATCACTTATTACCACATTATAAAAATTACATAATTATTTATGTCAATATCTGTACTTTTTCGATATTGAGTACTTGAGTTGAAAATGATCTTGTTATAATTAAGAATTTCCTATGTGGCAAAAAGTACATTATCTACAGAATAAGATTCATGATTTAAATATCATATATATCCAATATATTTGTATTTATATTATTCCATAACATTTAAATATATGAAATGAACTACATTGTTCATGGAGACTGTAATACGTATGTACGCATGAATGCTACATTCATTTATTTGTCTTATTAAAGAAAAGAAAACTAAATAACACATATAAATATTATAATTTCAGTATAATAAAATATTATATATTTTTTAAATAATTTAATTCACTCCATAATTTATACGTTCCATTAATGGAATGAATGATTCATATCACATTCAGGGGGCAGTAGTTTGCATTTCCTCAAATGAAATTATTGTATTTACACATCATTTAAAAAATAATGTTATGATTGTAAATAAACTTTAATGTATCATAGTGATAATATAATTATAATATTTATCATATATAAATACCTTTCCATCATAATGTCCACCATGATTTGTGTTAGGGGAAATTCAAACAATCTATGTTTCGTGAGGCCGTAGTTCACCATAAAAAGAAAAAGTATGTATGTATCCATTAGATGGAGGTGTATATATGTGTGGTTCGAATACATCACATAATAGCATTATATAATATTTTATATATAGGTTTTTTTTATGAAATGTTGTAATAAATAGATTTTAGGGGGTTTTAGAAGGAAAATAAATAAATGAAACTTCATAGAAGACATTACCTCAAATTGGGTGACTCCTTTTGATTTAAGCTAAAAAGAATTATTCAATTTTCTTATGCATAAGGTAAGGATTCTAAGAGGAGGATAGAGACTTTGGGAGATTATTTGGACAGATTTTGGAAGATTCACTGGGTTTGATAGGTGTGATTAAGGGTTATATTTGATGCCCATTTATAAGGAGTAGGAGGGGATCCTTTTGAAGGTATGGAAATATAATTCAATTATAAAATGATTTCTTATATCAAATGGTCCCAAAGTCATTCATTTCAAATATAAGATGATTTTGGGTCTCGAATATCTCAAGACATATGTTTTAGACTAGCCTATGTTACATATTTATCCTTTTTTATTTAGCTTTAACCCTTAGTTAACTAATTTAACACTTACCATGCATTGTTGTATATTAATACAGTATGGTAAATATAGTTACAATAAGATTACAATGAAACCTCGTGCAGTTCATTAACTAAATTTTAAACAATATGTATTTCATTTTCATGAATTTTTTATAGTTTGGACTATTATATCAATTAATTAAATTTTATTTTTTTAAGAACTCAGTTATGTCAATAATTATACAATTAATATCAATACTTTTTTAAAAATATAAAATAACATGTTTTAGTCATAAAAACATCATTAATTTAAATATAACAAGTCATAATAATCCAAAAATTAATTAATGGCATAAAAAGATTAAAAATAAATTTATTTTAATATGTATAATCTCATTTATTTAAATCCTTCATTAATAAGGTAGTCACTACATCATCACCAATTCGTAAATAAATTCATTTACGTTATGGTTAAAAATTATAAATAAAATACCATGATGTATGAAATTATTTTAGATTTCTAATTACTATTAATAGTCGAAATGTTCACTTATATTACCCCATATAAAAAATTTTATACTAAATGATACATTGTTATGTTATATTTTTCTTTAATTTAAATTAATTCTTATAAAAATAAATTTTCACCTCAATGTTTCTATTTGGGTTCCCCACATCGACCCAATGATGGCCATGGTCGAATGTATCTCATCCAATAGGATTAGGACACATATTAGAGAAGTTTAAATTTGTTATAATATTATTTTTTACCCTTATTTACAATATTTATCAATTAACCATGGTAAATAAAATAATTATTGATGTTACTATAAATAAAATTACATAATATTTCATAACAAGATCTTGGAGCTTGATTTAAACCATATAAATCTTTAATTAATTTAATGAAATTATTTGGAAATTGAGGATCTGTAAAACAAATGGGTTGTTCAAATAAAAACATCCTTAACTATATACTCCTTTTGGAAGGCACTCTTGACATCCATTTGATATAGTTTGAAATTTAGTTTTGCATCATATACAAGAAAGATTCTAATATATTAATGGAAATAAATAGATGTAAATGTTTCTTAATAGTAAATTCCTTCTTCTTGACTATATCCTTGTAAATCCAAACTAGCTTTGTTTCTAACTGTGTTAATATCTTCATCTACATTGATCTTGAACACCCATTTAGTGCCTATGGTCAAGGTATCATTGGGTATATCTACATGTTTCCAAAATTTATTCCTTTCAAAATGATTTAGCTTCTATGGCATACCCATCACCCAAAATTCATCATTGATAGCATCATTGATGTTTTAAAGCTCATGTTGTGATTGAAACGATTGATGTTCAACCTTATTTCAAAGAGAAGATCTAGTTTATTTTTCTTTATCTAAATATAAAACAACAACATATAAAGTATGGTTATTAATGGGTACAATATCTCTAGGAAAACAATGGATAAAAATTTCAAGTTCTTTAACTGGTTCGAGTTCATTGTGGATTAAATGTGAGGAATTTTTAGAATTAGAAGTTTTAACAGATTCTTTAATAATATGTTCAAGGGATTTATTAATAGTGTGCAGATTTGACATATCATCCTCAAGATTATCTAGGTACATCGTTGGATAATGTGGATCTATTTCACCAAATTTGACTTGTACATATTCTTCCACAAATTTTTTTTCTATTGTTAAATACTCAATTGGCATTACTAGTGATAGAAGATCCCTGAAAAAATAATTAATCACTCTTGAATTCAATCATTTCAAGATTATCCTTAGAATTAAGAATATAAACCTTACAACCCAAAAAATTGAAGTAATTAGCCTAGGGCTTTCTATTGTTCCACAACTCATAGGGGGTTTTTCTATGAATGGGTCTGATTAACACTCTATTAATAATATATAATGTTCAATTTAGTGCTTCATCCCAAAAGTAAATATATATTTCAAGTTCACTAAGAATGATTCTAGCAATTTCTACCATATTTCTATTTATCCTTTCAACACCACCATTTTTCTAAGGTGTCATAGGGGAAGAGAAGTTATGGCAATAGACGTTTTGTGATGAAAAGTATTAAAAATCATGGTTTTAAAACTCACAGTCATAGTCACTTCTTAGAGATTTAATTCTATTTCCACAAATATTTTTTACAGTCCAAACAGACTTGGTCAAATGAATACAATCTTCACTTTTGTGAGCCATGAAGAAGGACCAAGTATAACTAGAATTGTCATCTAAAAAAACAAAAAAAAAACAATAGTGCTTCCCATTAATAAATGAGACTCCAGATGGTTTAAAAAATTCCATGAGAACCAAATCGGGAGGTAGATATGATGAAACTTATTTCGTTGGTTTGAAAGAGATTTTGTGATGTTTATCCTTTTGGCTAGGATTGCATACTTTATCATTTAAAAACTCATGTTATGGTATGTCCATGAATAAACCTATTCATGTAAGATTTTTAATGGTTTTTATGTTACAGTGTCCTAATATTCCATGCCAAATCCAATACCCTTAGTGAAATACACTTAATCATGAAAATTTTTGAGAAACTAAATAATCTAGTTTAACATCATAATCAGTTTATTTCTAAAAGAAATGAATATTATTTCATTTTTTGTGTTGAAAACATTACAAGAATCATTTTCGAATTCAACATGAAATCCATAATCACATATTTTTGAAATACTAAGTTGATTGTATTTAAATCCATCAAAAAGTACATTAGAAGATAAAATTGAGTTAGAGTTAACAATCTGGTTGAGTCTAGTTGTTTTTCCATTTATATTATCACCAATGGTGACATGACCCCATCAAGATTTTTTAAATTCTTAAATAATGGGTAATATCCTATAATGTTACATGGAAATCCATTCTCCATGTACTATAATATTTTAAAATATCTCTCCAAAAATATTTCCTAAAAAATTATCATACAAAACCATATTTTGGTACCTAGATTTGTTTGGGTCCAGTAACATTAGTAATCAATGCTTTAGGATCCCAAATATTATACATGGGTTTCCTGCAATCATTTTGTAACATATTAAAAAAATATTCTCTATTTTGTCAATAAAAACTAGAGGTAGTAAATTATTTCCTCAAATAACAACTAGTAGTATAATATTTATTTTTAGGTAAGAAAACAAATTTTATAGATTTTGTTACAAACTTGTTTATGGTGAGATTTTTTCCCAAGTTTTAATCCTATAGCAGTAGTGTATCTACTAGAAAATTGTTTACAAAGAATCTATGTATGAGTATTTTTTTCCATTGGTAAATTTCTCTTGGTCCTTTTTCAATTTCTCATTAGATAACATATGTTTTTTATTCTCTTTGAGTAGTTGAAATTTTTTTTCCTTCTCTACATCAATTTCATATTTAACATAAGTACTCAAGGAATATTGTTTCCTAAAGTATTTGTCTTTATGTTTAATCTCATTACGAGTGGCTTAAAAAATATTAAATTATTCAAATAATAATTTAGTAGAAATATTTTCATAATCACTTTTATCTCTAAAATAATATAAATTTTTTACATGAGACACAAGGGTTATCTCATATGTGTTTGTCATAAAACAAATATTGGATTAGTATAAATTCTCATTATGTAATGAATCTGAGTCAAATTAACTGTTCTAATATGCACCACTGGTTCCCTTTATATCCTTTTTATACTTTCAATCTTTATATTCATACCTCTTCTTTTATTTTTCCTTGGGAAAGGATACATTCACATGTTATTTTCTTTTAAACTCATAGAAGACTATTTTATCATATTTTTCACATATTTTACCATCTTCCATCAAGATTTCCTTGTCATCATATCTTCCTCTAAAGTTATGCTTCTCCAAAATTTCTTTCATTTTATAAAACATCATAAATATTTTAGATAACTGATCTATATCCTAATCATTGTCTGGTGTTTATTTCTCACTGCTGAAACATTCTCCATGGGCTTGTGATTTTCTATTTTCATTGTGTTTAAAGTTAGATGTATTAAATGCTACAAATTTTCTCTTTGATTCATCTTCATATTACTTGTTTACATTTAATTCTTCCTCAAACATCATCAATTTTCCAATCATCTGTTGACTGAATGTTTCCTAATATCACAAGATTCTCTGGTTGAGACAGAGGTTCCTCTCCATCTATCTGGTAATCATTTGAGTATTCTCATAATTTTTTCCTTAGCTGTAACATCTCATCCTAGTAAGATCATTGTGTTCAAAATTTTAGTTAACATGAAATAAATGTATAAAAGATGCTCATCATGATTCATTTTAAATTCATCATATTTAATAGTATATGTGTTATCTATCATATCCTTAAAACAATAGGTTTTGTTATGTTAAATGTATAGTTTATCAAAAATTTCCTGGGATATTTTACAATAAAAAATTCTGTAAAACTATTCATTTACTAAAGAACAATATAAAGAATTCCTGGCTTTTCAATTATTTATATAAAAAACCATAGTTGGGTCATCCCATGTAGTTCTAGAAATATCATAAATCTTATATTCATCAATAATTGAAGACCAAATATCAAAACACATACCCTCTAAGTGCATCTGCATTTTAATTTTCTATAGTGCATAGTTTGTTCCATTAATGAATGGAGTTATGTTGGAAGTAGCACCTTCTGATCTATTATCCATACATAGAGAATAAAGTGTAGAACTTTTTTTAAATAACTAAAAATGTTTAGGAAATATAAATTTTAAGATCTTTAAAAGAAAACAATGATCACATAATAAAAATATTTTAAATAGATTATAGTCATCAAAATAAGGATTTTAAAAACTCATTTTATACTAGATGTTGGTGAAATTAGGACACTCAAGAGGGTATAATTGAAATCCTATAAAAATTTCTGTTATAAATTTTATTTAAAAGATTCCCCCAATTTAAAATAAAACTCGCCCGTTAATCCAGGAAATAAATTTCTAATAGTTTGACTATTCAAATAGATTATCCGAAGATTGATTAATTCCTAGTAATATCAATATGAGATATTGATAGAACTCATAAAACTATTCTAATAAGGAAAAATAGTTATAACTACTATCAAATACTAACTATTAATGTAAAATTTAGTTTTCTGAAAAATGAATTAAAATAGAGAAAAACAAAATTGAAATACAAAGCAGATAAAACAAGTGCTTCAGGCTCAATCCAAGACATAATCCACTCTACTTGGTGATCACCTGACACTATGAAATATATATAGATATCTGTTACACACCTTGGATCAAGTTTAAGAATATTACATATGATTATTCAGGCCACAAGTCATATTCCACTATCTTTTTGGGAAATCAAACAACCATGTCCAATATGAACTCTTTCACAGCTATTCGTGGGTAAAAAAAGTGTAATACTATTTCATTAAGGATATCTTATATCCTCTAGTTTGGTGCAACAGATAGAGTTTTTTTAATAAATACACACACGCTAGTTGAAAAGAAAGAAAACAATACACAACAAATAAAATGTAATTATAAAGGATTATAAATAATCTGACTTTTGTTCTTTTCATCTCTGTACTTGTAGGATGTAACATATGAAAATTTTTAGTACTCTAGTAAATATAGAGTATCCCAAAACTCGTGTTCTATTTTCTAGTTCATTGTGATGTTATTTGTATCTTTATTTCTTCTTAGGGGTTTTAATATGAGAATGTTTGACGTTTCGATCTTCAGTAGTTAATCCTTTTGGAATCTGAGTGTTCTTCATGTGTTCTTCATTGTATATGTACTACTATCCGCACATAAATTCAACCTCTCTTTCTCTACATAGCTCAATAATATCCTCTTATTTTATCTTAGATATATCTTGGTTATTGCTGATAGGGATCATGATATCTACACCTTGTACCCCATACTATCAGGTGTCATGTAAAAAAATAAGCATTAATTATGTCAATGTCGTTAAATGAATAAAATATGATCATTAAAAATACCATTTAAATTAAATTAAGAATGAAAGAAAGTAAATAATGGTGTCACACTATGTGTTTAAATGGTTTCACTAGAAAAGGTGTATTCTCCATTGCCTTTGAATGGAGAGACATTCATAGTGAGACATTAATGGTGCCATAGTTCCATTTAGATATAGAACCAGTAGCATATATCTTTGGTCAGGATCACGGTGTCTCAAGTAACAATGTCTAGTCCATTTTCAAAAATTCTAAATGTTGTCTTGTTACATTGTCTTAGAGATGGTATCAAGGAACTGCTATCACATGCTTTATGAATTTGGAACTGGTTACGGTGGCTAAGTCATGGTGTCATGGTTACTATGTCTGATCTACATTGTATGGGTCATGTTATAAGGGACTATTCCAAAATCTGGAACTGGTTGAAGAATTACGATTTCTCAATATTATCCAAATATATGTAAACAATCTTAAAAAGTAATATCCACATAATGAATTAATATTATCTATAATCATACTGAAACATAACATGATAAGATTATACATAATTTACATGATTGAAACATGATTTTACATATTTTAAATCAGGACCATTTGAGTGTTTAATCTATGAGTAGTATGCAGCAAAACATAAGAAAACTAACAATCTATAAAAATTATTTATGATAGGATAAACATGATTAACATTATTTTTGAGCATTAAAACATGAGGAGTAAACAAACTTTTTGTTATTATAATATGGATAATTATTTGAATGTTGACTCTATATTGTATAATCATCCTCCTACATCCTATATAGAGGTTATCATCCTATTATCACATTTATTGAAAAATGGAATTATATTTGAAATCATTACATTATTATTCTATTATTGGTCATTATTTAAAATTTGAATATGTTTTGATTCATCATCGACCTTATTTCTCAAAATAATTTATGATCATTATATCGCTTCATTAACATGGAGATTTTTTTTAATATTACTATTTTTTAACACTAGTTGACAATATATTTTTATTTTTTATTCTTCATTATATTTATATTCATTTTTTTCATCTAAATGTCCATTTGGTAATGTAATGAAATGTATTTTTGACCCTTATAGTGAATGCATTGGACATAAGCATGTGATATATATATCCAGAAGTTATATAGTTCCTTGATGCATCAGTTGGTCTTACAAGTTAAAAATTTTTAGGTATTGGGTGTATGTTGACATTATTCAGTAAGATATCTTGATTGAAGTCTCAATTACAAGTAAATTTCATGAAATGAGTTATTGATAAAATGTTTTTGATTTTCAACGGTAAAAATTGCAATATTATGATATCAGTATTTTTAATACCATAGATACATTTTTTTCATAGATATACAATGATCATATTTGTAGTTGAATATTAAATTTCATAGATTTGTTTTTCATTCAAAATTATGTATATCATAAATATATTTTTGGAAGCATCAATTATATGTTTACGTAACTGAGTGTTTGAGCTCAAAGCGTCTTATGTTTACATTTACCCATTTTATGAACAAAACTAGTACATGTGATATGTTTAGATAGATAGAATATTGGAATGAGTTTATGGGAGATGATAAATAATAATTCTGGATTAGGACGGTATATACATAATTGAATAAAATTATATTTTGTTTCCAAAAACATGGTTATTGTCATTTTCATCTTTGTCTTAATTACATAAATCACTAAACATTAAAAAATTCGTATAATTTTAGGGTTTCAATACTAGTAATTATTATGATTTAATGGGTGTTTATATGTAAAATTTTATATTTGGTATCAAATTAAGTATGTAAATTATGTTTTCATGTACCATTGTCTGGGATTCGTGGGATTGGGGCATCACACATGGATCTAATTTTGCTGGTGTGGCATTGTGGTGAAAACGCAGTTGGAAACTGGTGTGGAGTGATCACCAAAGGCCTTTAGAATGTTGGTATGTATGGGTATGATGAATTTGAGTTCATGAGGAGGAGAAAAATGTTAAGTGAAGGGTATTTAATCCATGGTTCTTTGTATATTAGTGGAACAATTAGGGATTCCACTATATTATATTTTAGGTTGTTTTGTATCTTAATGAAATTTGATGTGATTTTTAAAGGATTGGGTATTTTGGACACAAATATATAAAGGTTCATATATTGTATTAAACCAAATTCCCCACAAGAATAATGGAAGGTGTCACATCATGGTGGACACCATCTAGGATTCCTCTATAAATATATTGCGTGCAATACTTAGTAGAATTTTCTAATATTAATATAGAAACCCCAGTTTACCCCATTAATAATCAATACTATCTAGTAATTCATTGGTTGTTTAAATGTTTTTCTTTATCTAGATCAAAGTTTCACAAATAAATGTACACTCCCTCATCCTCACCGCATTATTATTTATATTCTCTTAATTTATAGGGTAATTTTTTTTCTAGTTTTTATTGTTTTGGGATGAAAATTGATTACAACCTATTTTTTTATTGTCATTATAATTCGATTAATTTCACTTATTTTTTCAGATTTCTTTTTTCTAGTTTCATTCATTTTATTTAGTTATATAAATAAATAACTAAATAAATATATGTAATGAATTAATTCTTAATTAACCTATATTTATATATGATAGTTTTATCCTTTAACATCTTTTCTTTCTAGTGTAATTAACATATAACATGATATTAAATGTATCAAGAATGAATTAAAATTGAGATATTGCAATCACATGTGATTTTTTATGTTTAATTTTCTAATAGATTTTCTATAGTGTCTTATCATTTAATGTGATGGTTATTATTTTTTTAATTATTAATGTTCAATAAATTTGATAAAAATGTATATATGATATTAGGATTTAATGATTAAGGAATAATTCTTGTAAATTGATAACTATATTTCCTTAAAATTTGTTTAATATGGAAGTATTAATAAAGGAATTTTTATGACTGATTTATAAGTATTGATAGATATTTTTTATATCTGTCTTGTTTTCAATCTTATTCATAATGTCGCTGCTAATTAAAGATTATAGTTAAATGGTTGTTTCGTGGAGATAATTTTTTAGGGATGGGTGATGCCATTATTGTTGAATATGTTTTTAAATGTATTTTTAAAATTTATAATCTTTCCCCATTGATATAACATGATGAAAAATATGACACTGAATTAATTCTATAGTATGTTATTTCAGTGATGGTTTCATTATACACAGTTACGATTTGTAAATATGATGAAAAATGGGTCGGTATTCCACATGATATATAGTAGCTTGATCCCAATAATAATGGTATGGTATTTGTTGTGTGAAATGGTTATGTTGATTAAACTAAGGCTATTAGAATGATTGGTGATCTATATATATAATTTATGATGATTTGTGTATATTTTAAATGGTTTGTTTTATGATTATTAGATCATTATGTTTCTAACCTGCTTTTGGTATTTCTTTTTGTTCACTATAGGTGATCCATTTATGTTTTTATATTATGTTGTGTCCAAGAGTACATGGAATATAATGGAATGGTCAGTTTTATTAATAAATTTACCCATGTTATATGATGTTTTTAAAGGTGGAAATGATAACCAATTTACGTATTAATGAGTAACATTGAATTATTAGAGCAAATTCAAATGAGAATTGTTATTGATTTTTGAAATTTATTAATAAATTTAAATAATGTCATTGTGTAATTATATAATGGTTCACCTAAAATAATAATTATATTGGGGATTATCAAATAAAATTGTTGGGATGAATATAAATATGGGAAAATTAATTAAGAATAAATTAGAATATTATTAATGAACAAATAATAATTTTATAAATTAGTAATTAGAGACATGACATGATGTTAATCATAATGCTCTTGCGCATGTTTGATATCTTGTTTTTAGGCCTTAGTTTTGGTGGTCAGTTATATTGGGAGGTGATAGATTTAGTTAGAGTGTAAGGGATGTTTTTTATCCATAGTGTTGTTTTGTGTGATAATGTTTTTATATTTTCTTGTTTAATACACTTCACCACCTCATTCGGTAGGGAAACTAACACCCTAATTTTTTCGATGATTTTTTCCAAATCATCCTTGTTAGAAAGGGAATGGAATGGTAACTTATCATTTACCATTTATATACCTTATATTGTATTACATAACGTAGGAATTTATGAGATTTAATAACATTAGTTATAGGGTATGTACTCAACAACTAATGGGATATATGAATTGCAAAATACATTAATTTTTGGGGACTATTGTATTAGGGATATAATATATACTTTTATCTTCTCAATGTGGCTATAGATTTTTATGGGAGAACATTCATTGGTTATTTTTTCTTGAGGTATAACTACTTTTACATGAGATGTAGTTGTTTTGAATGGATGATATGATGTTGTTTCTATAATCAGATATATGGGATATTGGATAGTCCTGATATGATTTCCTAGTTTGGGGAAGGATGACTTATGGGAAGGATTTTCACAAGTTTTATTTTATTATGGTTTGAAAGATACACAATGGTAGGGAAGTGTAAGTGGATAACTTTCATCCATTTATATATTTTTTATATTGAAATTATTATTTTATATAATATATGGTGAGTTATCCTTGGTGACAATGGGATTATGTTTTCCAAAATTTGGTAACTAGTTGGTTTCATTAATTATTTAGTAGTTTTTAGTATATATTTGTTAAATTTTTTATTACAGGTTTCAAGGGGAATAATAGATTAAATGTGCAAGGTCACTCTATGTGTTTATAGTTTTTTTGGGACTATAGATATAGGTTTGTTATTTAGTTGGTTGTTTTAAGAATAGATTATATTTCAATACCTTTTAGAGCTCATAGTAACTACCCAGAATTTCCATCCATTATTTTTTGTAATTTAAATTTATGTATGACATTATATTAATGTATTTGGATTACTTATTTATTTAGGAATATATTTTATTGGTGGATGTTTATTTTCTCTTATTCCTTAAATTCTTATAAGGAGGGTAATTCCATTCATTTCTAATTATATACACTTGGATGTAGTCAAAAAAACTCATTGTATATAATAGGTAGGATATGGTATTCATTTTCCCTTTATGTGGGTACAATTCCCTTTAGAGATACCATTACTAATTGGGTTATATGTCAAAAAAAAATTTAATGTCCACACAGTACTAACATTTAATATGTTTTTATACTAAGTCATATTGTGTCACTATAATAAATATTTTTTATGTAAATATTATGGAGTATAATCATAGTTCATTATACTTAGATAAAACATTAAAAAATTTTAATCAACCAACAAAATTTCAAGGACACAATGTTTTCAAGGGATATGTAACAACTAAAATTTCAAGGTAATATATTTATAAATCGTCATTCTTAAATTTAATTTATAAATGTTAAATATGTATCTTTTTTAAATGAATTTATATACATATTAATGACCCAATTTATTTTCTCTATATGGTTTTCTACAATATAATAATTCAATTACAGTATACTTTTATAAATCATAAATATTTAGTAATATATTTCAATAAAATCTCTTATATTGTATTCACCATTCTTTTTACACTGTTTATTATATTGCATTACTACATTATATTTTTTAGAGGTTTTATTATCATATTATTATTTAATCAGTCATTATGCTGTTATAATGAAATTGTATTCAATATATGATATAATCATTCGTAGTCAGATTATTATGACATAAAAATATTGAAAGTAATATCATATAAACTACTATATTCAAAATGTGACAAATAAATGATTGAATAAAATTTCTAATTGAAAATAATTTCTTATAATGAGTTATTAATTTGAAAATATTTTATTTAATTCTTTAATTATTCTAATCAAATTCTATATAAATAGATTATTATAGTAAAAATTTTATTGGAATCATTACCCACCCTAATTTACCCTAAAAATATAATTTTGAAATATTTATTATTTTTACTCTAAAATATAATTTCTTATTTTTATATTGTCTTATTATCACTATATTTTTATCAAATTGTTATATAAATTCTTTTGGATATATAAAATGTTCATTAACATAGCATTTCAAGAATAATATTAAATGTTCATGGTACAAAAATTATTTTTATACATGTGTTTAAAAGTTAAATCCTAATATATTAGAATATTAGTCTAATGAAATTTATTATTTTTAATTGAAAAAATAATTAATTAAAAAATGTTACAATTCAGAATAAAAAAAAAGAAAATTAATGAATCTTAATAAAATAAATAGTCTTTATTCTAAATAATTTATTTTTTATGTATTATAATATTATATTTGAAAGCTATATTTAAAATATATAGAATTTGAATGTGGTAAAATTTAATTCATTTATGAAAAAATTATGGATAATTAGATAATAGTGATGTTTTTAGACATCTCTAGAAATGATTATCCTTTGGTGAAAAAGTTAAAAAAAAAATTATGAATAACATATTTATTATGACACCAAATAATATTAATATGAAATATAATTTTATAAAAAACATGGCTTAATAAATTTTTAATTTCAAAACATATTTATTTTAATGTATTAATTTGATCCTTTAAAATTAAGGTTTAAATTTTAAATTCTATAGTATATTCATATTAAAATAAAATTCTAATTTCAATATATAAAAATATCATAAAATATTTTCAAAATGGACTAATGTTTCATGTGATAATGTTTTGAATAATTTAAAATATCATAATAGAAGACAAATAAAAAAATTGGAATAAAAACCATTCATTTAGTTTTCATTAAAAATAATATAATCATTATTTTATCCTTAAATATTTACCCTCCTTAGATATATAAACACCCCTCCTCTACCAATTCATCCCCCCATAAAAATAATTTAATTGAGAAAAATATATATAAAATATATACAAAAAAATTCCTTCCCATATTCGAATGATAGTTTCTTACCCAGAATTTTATCCTCCAATGGAATAGGTTTCACTATATTGGAGGTGTCTCATAGACAATTTTAATTTTTTTGAGGATTCTCCTCCTAATATATTTGAGTCGCCTTTCCCCTAAACAACCTTTTCATACACAATTATATTACTTATGAAATTTTATTATCAGAAAATAAATATTAATTTTATGCATTATAGTGAATGGATATTTTATTCCCCCTCATCATAATATTTAACATAATTCATTAACGTAACGCACAGTGATTTTTTTCAAAAAAATACTATGTTTAATAACGTATACAATATGAAATAATGAGTATAACCTAAATCTCGTATAAAATTAAAATGTTGTTATTTAATTGTAACTGATATAACCTACAAATTAATGGGAATGTTTCAATATTATTAACAATTTTATGTAATTTATATAAATTTCCTACTCAATTTAAATTTATTGGTAAATTGTTAATAAATAAGAACTCAACTATTAAAAAAATATTTTACTCTGCAAAAATTAGGTTTCCTTTAAATTATTTTCAATTTTTGAGATAATATAGTAATTAATGTAAAACAATTTTACAGATATTAATTAAAATTTATAATAATTTTTAAAATTAAAATATCTAAATTATACTGCGGAAATGTTTTTTAAAAATATAGTTCGATTTTTTGGTGAATAGTGAAAATTAATGATATTTCTAATAAAATCATTTATTTCCATTAAATAAATTAATATGAATGCTAAATTTTATTATTTATTTGGTATTAAAGTGAAATATGATCCTTTTAGTTATAATAATTTAATAAATTTTATTTGATTCATCAATTTCCATTGAAAGGTTTATGTTTATTTTAGTTATTATTATGTGGCTTTCTATAGTTTTTAAATGAATAACGTTTATCCATTTTAATTAATTAAAATAATATATAATATGTAAACATTTAAACTACATTTATATATTAATCATATATTATATTAATGATAATTAATGTAGTAATTATTTCTAATCATAATGTTACTATAATATCATCTATTAATTTTAAAGTTCATTTATTGAAAAAATGTTAATCGACATGGTTTGTGGGAAAAAAATTAAATTAATTTTTGAATATAATATACATTAGACATGATCAAATAGATTACATATGTTTCATTTGTAATATTTAATATTATATAATAATCATAACATATATTTTATTCATGATGAATTATAGAAACAATTGAAATATTTTACCATTGTTAACATTCAATCATGTTTTCAAGGGGTTAAACTAAATAGGTAATGCGAGTAAATTGTTTATAAAATGTTTCATTTTAATGCTAGAGTCTTGGATCAACCATGTTACCCATCCAATACATTATTTAAATTTATTAGAGGTACCTCCATTGAGGGTTACTTCCCATTAAATAATTGTTTTAATTTTTTTACAAACTTGTCACTCATCTTCAATTGTAATAGGGTAACCCCTCAACTAATTTATTAAATCCTATAATGATATTTTGATAAATAATAACATAACTAAATATATCCAGAACATTTTTATACAAATATTATTCAAAATTGTCTTCCCATAATACCATCCATTGGTTCCAATCTAGGAGATCCAACTGAGGTTCATCTAATCTAAGGTAATCATCTAGACGAAGATCCTTATTTCAAAATTATTTTTTCCAACCATCAATTATGAATTAAAAATTAATATATAATATCACCATTATGTTTTATATAAATATATGTTATTTTTAATGTCATAATATGTATTTATATTCTCTTCCATGAAATGGGAAACAAAACCATTGTTCTTATGTACGATAGACTACCACCACATGAAAACCTATAAATCCTTTTCCACCATCATATATAAATATGATTATTGATTATATATTGAATTTTTTAATATTTAATTCATGAAATATTGTTATTATGTGAAATTGAAAATAATATACCTTGTTACCTTATCATACATTGAAAAAACATAAAATCATTAGTTTGTATGGCATTATACATCCTCACTAAGTGATGAGATTTATTTTTTATTACTACATCACATTTATGGAATATGTAAGTGAATTTAATGAAATTATATGATATATTTGATATAATAATAATTATGGGAGGATAAAATAACTATAAACATTTTCCCATCATGATCATTGGAAAATGGAAATTCTACCCATTCCTATGTATGACCTTCCAGCTCCATGATTTGAATATACATCATTTTTATAACAATATTACATAGTTGGTTTGAAAAGATAAAATTATGTATAAACATTATAATTATATCTCGATTATTATTCTGATTATTAATGAAAAATTGATACCATAACCATGGTCAAACCATTGATTTTGATTTGAAATAATGAATTGAATGTCCCCAAAACACCTGATGTGGACAAAACTGAATTAATAGTTAAACAATTAATTAATATTAATATAGTAAATGGTTCAGGTATAATTCAAAAAAATTGTAAATTTGTCAAAATGAAAAAAAAATTGATGAATCATTATTATATATTATACAAAGGACATACATGACAATTCGATACTCAAGGTAAAGGTTTCATCTCAAAACTTTATTCTTTTATACATATATTATTTGTGCACATATGTTTTTGAAATGTGGTTTATAATTCCACATTACATATTATATCATTAATCATTCATAATTAATTATATTTTATGTTATAAATAATTTACCTCATCAATGGGATTTGTGAGTAAAAAGTTACCAATGTAAATAATTTTTACGTTTCAAACTTATTCGAATTAGGATTTTTTTTCTTGAATATCCATTAGTGGAAATTATTTATTCATTTTATAAGAAGATAATTTCTTATTGTTCAAATTTTATTCATTAAATGTTAAAGTAATATTAACATTATTCTCCATTATATTATTTAAATTATTGTGAAATTTTTTCTAATAAAAAAATTTCATTTCTATCTATGATCTAAAATCATTTTTCATCCATTTAAATTTTTTCTGAAAATGATTTCAATAATATTTTTACCTATTTTTGTATTTTTTTTAATAAAAGTTTTCTATCCAGTTTTTAACTTTTAAAAAATCGTTTGAATGTAATATCCATTTCATTTTCTAAACAAGGTATGTTTTAAACTATTCATTACAATATGAAGGAAATGTTTTTTTAAATTATATATCATGTAATGAAATTCCCATGATCATGATAATTTAATTAATTTGAGGTTAAATTACAATTTTCCATGGTAATTTATAAATGAGTCATTTTTAAAACTGTTTTAAAAAAATATTTATTTTGAAGAAGTGATTTCAATGTTAATACATTAATTCCTTTAAGAAATATTCAATGAAATTTTTTAAAGAAATTTTCACTTAAAACCTTAACCATTTATGGTATGGACTACATGTAAATTATGTATGTATTTATCTCACAAATATTACAAGAAGATTTTATCTTATGTTGATGTTTTAATACATTCCTTATCCTCATTTATCAAATACCATCATTATGAAATTTATTTTTATTATGATATGAAGTAATATTATGTAACACTTTTTCATTCCATGTGTAACTATTTGGTTATTCATTATGACTGATTTCCTTTATGTGGAATACATAAATCTTGAAAATTTTATGATGTGTATACTTATATATATCTAAAATTAATTGGGTATATATTTAGTTTCATAATGCTTCTTATATGGTATTGGGGAGAAAACCTAATCCATTATGGGGTTTGACCACAATTTTATATTGTATATATACATACTTATGACCCATATTAATGTCATATTATATGTTTCTTCTACGTTTCCTATGATTCCATGATATTGTGATCCCATGTTCATTATCTTGTCAACTATATTTATTCCTATTGGTCCTTTTATTTTATGATATCATGTTATGTGTTTTACTAACAAGTCACACTTACTTATCATTTTTATTCACATATAGATATTTCTAGCTCACCTGTTTTTTATATGTATTCCCTAGGTTATCCCACACAATTTAGGTGATCAAAATTAGTTAGGTTCTCATTATATAATATAAAGTGAAATTATTTATTTTTTTCTAACATTGATTAATTTTAAACATAGAATTTTAAATACATTATGAAGCACGATTTGGGGTTATAATGTGTTATTGTTTATGCTAAAAAACAACTAATAATATGAATCTATGGATTTTGTCAGTATATTTTATATCAATGAAATACTATAATTATCATTCGAGAATAAAGATGTAAAAAATTACTGATAACCCGGGGAATAACTCAAAGGATATGTTTCAGAATATGAAAATAACCTATAATTTTGGTAATAGATAGAGTAAATAGTTTCCAAGAAATTACATCTCAAAATAGATTCTAAAAGTTAATGTGGCATAGACACAATTGTACCTAGGGGTTATAAAACTACAATAGAAACATTGATCTAGAAATCCTCATTACATGGTTTATAAAAACGGTTCATTATGACCTCCTATATTGACATAGCTATCTTATATGATTTGTAGAATAAAAAAACACTTTACTATCCAATATAATTCCCTTATAAAATTTTTTTAGAAAAAACTTTTGGAGAAATTTAGATATATAAATGAGATTGAAACCAATAGATACATATGTCTGGATATTCATATAATTTATATATTATTCATTATATTTTTATATGCTTCCACTTTAATATGTTAACTTCCACTCATCTTGGTTTTTTTATTTTTTCCTTAATTGAAGAAAATATGGAAAATAATGACAATAAATATTTTTGATGGGAAATGTAATTATTTCTGAAAAAGATATTGTTGAACCCTCTGGGAAAATTAGTTGAACTCATATTTCCATAATATCAACTATGCTCAATCATATTTTGATAATCCCAATTATAATCAATTATAGTTTGGTAGTTCCTATATTGATTAATGGTTAAATTAATTATTTCGGTATTTATGAACATCATGCACATATTCATTTATTATATTATTTATATTATCTTCAAGGAATATGGTTACTGGATGAATATATTCTATCTTAACTCTTTCTGCCAATAGAATACTTAAACAGGATAAAGGTCACCGTTACAGAACAAGTCTACCGATACTCAAAAGGTCTCTGTTATAGAACAAGTCTACCGTTACATGGAAGGTTACCGATATACTAAGCTTACCGATATAAGAAGGTTATCATCCGACAATCCTACCGATACTAAAAGGCTACCGATACCGAAAGGTCACCATTATGCAAAGCCTACCGATATGCGAAATCCCACTGGTACAAGAAATCCTACCAATACATGAAGGCTACCTATAGAAAGGCTACCGTTACTCAAGGCTACCGTTACTCAAGGCTACCATTACTCAAGGATACCGTTACTCAAGGCTACCGCTACCAAGGCTACAGATACCCAAACCTACCGTTCTAGAGAATCCGACACTAATTTAAATTACTTATCAATATTTAATCGAACCAATGGTCATATCAGGTATATTTTAATACACTGACATTAATTTAATATGTGTTGTTGGATGTCAGGGAACCGTACCTCGTACCTGAGAAAAGAAATCATTTCTTTCACTGGAGCTCATTATTTAAATGAAAGAGGAATGAATAGACGAATAAGCAGAGACATACATACCACATGGTGTGCTGGAAGAACAACCGAGTGTGAATGCATAGAGACGACTGAACTTACACGAATAACTCATTCATTACTGCATACTAGTGAAGAGCTGAGAACGAGAACATCCACACAAGAACTTCATCGACTATTTTTGTTGAACTTGGAAGTCAAGGAAGCGGACAACACTCTGTTTTCAAGAAAAACACCTGAATAGGACTCAGAACCAATTCCGATCAATCCAAAGGAGTTCAGAGCTTCACTGCCATCACTAGAGCCATTTCTAAACTCTAAATATTTGCCTCTGTGATTTACTTTTTACATTTTGAGCAGTGTGTGTCATATGTTGTATTTTACACACACACTGTCTCCTATACTTTAACTGGAGAATCTGTAAATCCTCACTCAAACTCTTACATCCTTTATTTCTCACTGGGATAGTTGTAGAGGTCGTGTGTGACCTGGACAGCCGGAGCTCTTGTTTTTGTTCCCACGGATAACAATGGTAGAGGTCTTGGACCTGGACAGTTATATACTGTTGTAAACCCCGATCCAGGGTGTGGATCACGGTTATATAATGTTTTGAGAGGACTAAGTATCAGCTTGAGACTGAACCTATTGGTTCAATCTGCTGTGCTTATTTATTTTCAAAGTTTTTTTTATTCCACTACAAACTACTTTAAAACCAAAACTGTTTTAAAGTCACTTTGATAATTAAACCCTCAAGTGTTTAAATTAGTTGTAAATCAGTAAGTATGTTTCAAAAGTTAATCAGTTCTTCTGATTTGATTAACTGGGAAATAATAAATCCTTTGAGAACCTAACAGAACCTTTATTTTGATTGAATTTACTACAGTTTAGTTCTGTGTTTTATTTGGGTGATTTTAAGACAATGTTTTTAAACAGAAATTTTAATTGGAACTCAATTCACCCCCCCCCCCCTCTTGAGTGTCCACTCTGACCAACATTTAGTATCAGAGTCTGTTTAAATATTGTCTACAGTACTATGTTTTTCAACTGTGATTTTAGTTGTATATTAATGTTCATAAAATTTCTGTTATTTCTAAATTTTTTTCTCTTTAAAATCATTGCTTTAAGTAAGTTATCATGGATAACAGACTTGAAGGTGTTGCTACCGATTGACCACCATTTTTCAATGGAACTAACTATGCGCCGTGGAAAATCAAGATGAAAATTCATTTAGAGAGCATGGGTTTTGATATTTAGACTGCTATAGAATCAGGATATAAAATACCTACTACTGTTAGATCTACTTGGAATGAAGCTACTGAGACAACCTACAATAATAATTTTAAATCCTTGAATGCTCTGTACTGTAATTTAGGAAATGAGAAATTTAATAGAATATCTTCTTGTAAAACAACTTTTGAAATTTGGGATACCTTAGCTGTTTCTCATGAAGGAACAACTAATGTTAAGGAAATGAGATTGAACAATTACAATATTAAGTATGATAATTTTACGATGAAGGCTGATGAACCTATTTCAGACATGTATCTCAGGTTCAACGAAATTTTCAACACAATGATCTCACTGGGAAAGGATGTTCCATCAAAGGAACAAATTATGAGAATTCTGAGATGTCTACCTGAAAGATGGAGAGGAACTTCTATCTCATCTAGAGAATCATGTGATATAGGTGAACTACCAGTCAAGGAACAAATTTGAAAATTGATGATGTATGAAGAAGAACTTATGGTAAAAAAAGAAGAATAAGATGAACCTAGAAGAAAGTCTATTGCATTCAAATCTTCAACTTCACATAACAATGATAAGGAGAAACTTCATGCTATAAACGCGATTTCAAGCTGTGAATACAGTGAAAGTGCTTCTGATAGTGATGCTGAGGTGGCTCACATTGCCAAAAGTTTTAAGAAGTTTTATAGGAAGAAAATGTTTTTCAGAAAATCAAATTACAAAGGTAAGTATGACAGCAAGGGTCATTGGAAAAAGGATTGGAAGAAATCTGACAAAACAGATGAAGTTGTCTGATATGAGTGCAAAATAAAAGGAAATATAAAAGCAGATTATCCAAAGCTGAGGTACAAGAAGAAGTATGAATACAAGGACAATAAGTATAAGAAATCCATGAAGGCTACTTAGAGTGCTTATGAGGATAGCTCCAGTGAGTCTGAAATTTCTGAAACTGAAATCAGAAATAAGGAGAACATGTTTTTTATGACAAACACATCTGAGGTAACATCTGAAACTCCTTCTTTAAATTCATATTATTCTAGAGATGATTCTGACTGAGAAAACATGTCAAAATCTGAACTGTTTGAATATTGTGATATGTTAGAAGAAACTTGTAATGAGATGAAAGACAAATACAAAGGTTTAAAGAAACAGTATGCTTTAACTGTTAAACATAAATCTGATCTTGATATTGAAATAGAAAAAAATGCTCAATTACATTAAGAAAACACTGAACTTAAATTATCTAATGAGAAACTTAAGAATGTCTTTGAAAAGTTTATGAATCGTAATTATACTCTTACTCAAATTATAGGTAAGAAAATAGCACCTAGATACAGTACTGGTATAGTATAGCAACCAAAACAGAGAAAATTTACCAAAACTAAATTGATTCCTAAAACTGGACCGATTGTTGCTAATTATAGTTCTGGAAGTTTATATGCTTCAATTAGTTATATTCATAGTTACGGATCTAATAAGGTTTAAATTTCAAAATATGTTGATTCTACAAATTTAATGAGACCCATTAAACAAATATGGGTACCTAAAGTTTTGTTGGCTAACCTGTCTGGACCCAAGAAAATATGGGTAGCAAATTCATTTCCTGTCTAAATCTGTTTTGTAGGGATCCTGCTTAAAGAGATCTTATAGAAAGACCTAGTACATGGACATTGGATGTTCAAGACATATTTCAGGAGACTTCTCATGCTTTAAAAGCTTAGTCAGAGTTGATGGAGGTTTTGTCAGTTTTTGTGATAACTCAAAAGGAAAAATCATTAGCTTATGACAGATTGGCAACACTGACTCAATATTGATTTCCAAAGTTTTATTTTTTGATGGACTGAAATATAATATGTTAAGTATTTCTCAATTATGTGATGATGGTTTTAATGTTAAATTTGAAAATTATTCTTAAAATTTTTTTAATTCTAAAAGTGTTTTAGTATTTTCTGACTTAAGAAATAAAAATGTTTATGCTGTAGATCTGAATTCTTTAGCAAAGAAAAATATTACGTGTTTAAATGCTTTTCATAAAGATTCTTGGCTTTGGAATAGAAGATTATGACACTGAAATGTACATTAATTTGAAAAACTTACTAGTAATAACATAGTTAGAGACCTACCAAAACTTGAATTCCCAGCAGATAAAGTTTGTAATCCCTGTCAAAAGGGAAAGCAACATAATGTTTATTTCAATTCAAAGAAAGAAGTGTCAACTTCTCAAATTCTTGAGCTATTTCACATGGATTTGTTTGGACCTTCTAGAGTTTCTAGTTTAAATGGGAAGCACTATGTCTATGTTCTTGTAGATTACTATTCTAGATATACTTGGTTATATTTTCTAGCTCACAAAAGTGAAGCATGTTCTTACTTTGTTAAATATTCCAAGTCTGTAGAAAATCTTAGTCGACTTAAGTTCAAAACCATGAGAAGTGATCATGGTCGTCAGTTTGAAAATAATGAGTTTGAATCCCACTGCTCACACAGTGGCTATAGTCACAATTTCTCTGCCCCAAGGACACCTCAGAAAAATGGTGTAGTAGAAAGGAGAAATAGAACCCTTCAGGAGATTTCCAGAACCATGCTCAATGAGTATGACCTACCTGTTTATTTGTGGGTTGAATCTCTCAATACAGCTTGTTATATTATCAATAGAGTCTTAATCAGACAATGTTCTTAAAAAGACCCCATATAAGTTGTGGAACCATAGGAAACCTAAGGTTAACTTCTTCCGAGTTTTTGGTTGCAAAGTCTTTATTCTCAATACCAATGACAATATTGACAAGTTTTCATCCAAGAGTGATGAAGGAATTTTCCTAGGATACTCTACTTCTAGTAAAGCCTATAGTGTTTTCAATAAAATAATCAAATGTGTGGAGGAATCTGTCCACATCAAATTTGATGAAATAGATCCACATGATCCTATGACCTCTCTTAAAAATCTTGAAGATGATCTCTCTGTTTTGAACCTTAATGATAAGGATAGTGGACCTGTAGTTAAAACATCCAGTTCTGGAAATTTTCCAGAACCTGATTCTGTTGACTCCCAACCTGTTTATGAACCTGAAATCACTAGTCCTACATTTTTGAGACCAACTAGGATTATAAATAACCATCCATTAGATTATGTTGTAGGTAATATGGATAGAGGAACACAGACTAGAGCTTCTCTAAGAAATCGGATTGAACATCAAGCTTTTCTGTCATAGGTAGAACCTAAAAATATCAATGATGCTATCAATGATGAATGTTGGGTAATAGCTATGCAAGAAGAACTAAATCAATTTGAAATAAACAATGTCATGAAATTTGTAGAAAGGCCTAAGAATACCTTAACCATAGGCACAAAATGGGTGTTTAGAAACAAAGTTGATGAATCTGGAAACATCATTAGAAACAATTCTAGGCTAGTTGCACAAGGTTACAATCAAGAAGAAGGAATTGACTATGAGGAAACCTTTGCTCCTGTAGCTAGATTAGAGTCTATTAGGATCTTACTTTCTTTTGCATCACATCTGAATTTCACGTTATATAAAATGAATTTGAAAAGTGATTTTCTAAATGGTTTTATTGTTGAAGATGTGTTTGTAGAAAAACCACCTGGTTTTCCAATTCCTCACTTTCAAAATCATGTTTTTAAACTTTCTAAAGCTTTATATGGTTTAAAACAAGCTCCGAGAGCTTGGTATGAAAGGCTTACAAATTTTCTTATTTCAAATGTATTTTCAAAAGGAATTACTGATCCAACTCTTTTTATAAAAATAATTTCAAAATATTTTTTAATAGTACAAATCTATTTTGATGATATTATATTTGGATCTTCAAAAAATTCTTTATGTACTAATTTTTCAATGGTTATGCAGAATGAGTTTGAAATGAGCTTAACGAGAGAGCTTAAGTACATTCTTGGATTTCAAATCTTTCAAACTAAAGATGGTTTATTTTAAATTAGAGTAAATATACTAAGGATTTATTAAAATGTTTTTGTTTGGAAAGTATTAAGGGAAGTGATACACCTATGAGTACCAACTATAAATTGGATATTGTTAAAATTGGTAAACTAGTAGATCAAACTAATTACAGAGTTATGATTGGGAGTCTACTTTATCTTACTACTAGTCGACCTGATATTATGTTTAGTGTATATATGTGTGATAGATTTCAAGAAAACAATAAAGAGTCACACTTACTTGCTGTTAAAAAGATTTTCAAATATCTTAAAAGTACTGCTAATTTGGGACTATTCTACCCAAAAGAACAATCATTTGATTTAATAAGTTATTCAGATGCTGACTTTCCTGGATGCAAGTTAGATAGAAAGAGCACATCTGGAACATGTCATTTACTTGGAAAATACCTAGTATCATGGTGTAGTAAGAAACAAAACTCAGTTGCATTGTCTACTGCTGAAGCAGAGTATATAGCTACTGGTAGTTGTTGTGCACAGATTCTGTGGATGAAACACACTTTATTGGACTATGGATTTAATTTTAAACATGTTTCAATAAACTGTAACAACACTAGTGCGATAATCATCTCTAAGAACCCTGTGTCTTACTCTAGAACTAAACACATTGATGTTAGACACCACATTCTAAGAGATCATTATCAAAGAGATGATATAACTCTTGAATTTATAGGCACTGAACTCCAATTAGCTGATATTTTCACTAAAACATTAATTTAGAAAGATTAAGTTTCATCAGACACGAATTAGGAATGATAATTTATTCTTAAAACCATTAGAGATACCTCACCATTCAGAGACCTCACTATTAAGAGACCTCACCGTTAAGAGACCTCACCATTACGAGAACTCACTGTTAAGAGACATCACCGTTTAGAGACCTCACCGTTAGGATACCTCACCGATAGGAGACCTCACCGTAAGAAGAACTCACTGTTGAGAGACTTTACCAGTGCATCTCGCGCTGTTTTAAACTTCCATATTTAAGGCCTAGACTTTGAAATTTTTTTATATATAAGATATATTTTATTTGTGAATCCTAAATGATATTAAAATCTGATATTAGACATCACTCAATCTCATCACGAACTCATCTGTTCGAATCCCTCCAACCTAAACCTCTCAAGCCACAAAACCCTAAACCTCAAATCGGTAATGGCCCGTGTCAAGAGACCCCAGGTTATAGATGAGAGTGATGAGCCGCAAACGAAAAGATAGAAAGTAACGAATGCTAGTACTAATGGAAGTGGAAGTAGAAGTGTAGCTCGAATGAATCCAGTAAACCCGCTTCTCTCAAGGCGAGAGATTGTCGTTGAGAGAGAAGTGTGTATAGAATGGATCATGGAGAGAAATTCCTTGGTTTTTAATGTTTTAGAAGAACAAAGTTGGATTGAGTGCTTCGTGAACAAAAATGGACCTTATTATTCAGGACTGTGAAACAGTTCTATGAATTCATTCATTTTGAAAAGTCTGAGGAAGAAAGCAGAATGATTTCTTATGTTAATGGAAATAAAGTTTCATTTACATCAGTGGAATGGGATGGGAAATTAAGATTTCCACATGAAGGAGATTGTGCTTTCTATTCAAAATTTGTTCCCTCAACTAGTGATGTGTTTAAGTATGAAGATACTTTGTTAGAACTGACCAGAAATGGAGCCCCTTGAAAGGTCATTGCTGTAGAGATGGCAGGAGAGGACAAATTTCTTTTCAAATTTATTCAACATGTAATTATTCCAAGGAGAGGTGACTTTGCTACACTGAGATTCCATGACATTTATTTGCTACATCTCTTGAAGATGGAGTTAAGGTAAATCTGTGTAAACTGATCATGATTCAGATTGAGGATATGACTAGACCGAAGTCTAAGTCAAATGCATTGTTCTTCTTAAAGTTAATTTCTATTATGTTAAAGACAAAGGAGGTAGCTGGACCTCAAGATGAAACAGTTGTAGTTAAGGATGATTTTTTCCTCACTAGGACTATTTGTAAGTTTATGAAAGTCAGCTGGAACCCATTGAAGAAGTCTTGGGTTAATGATGAAGGAAAAATATATGATATGTTCACACCAAAGGACCATCCCACTTGACCAAAGAATGTGAGAGATCCTGGTCTTGGACCAGATGAGCCCGAACCGGTCTACAGTGATAATGGAACTGAGGAGGAAGAGATATCAGTTGAGGAATGAGGACACCTAGACTTACCCCCTAGTCTTGTGCATCAAGTTATTTCTTATGAAGAAGCTAGCCCTCCAAAAGATCTACCAAAGAGAGAAACTATCTTGAAGGATAGTGATACAGAGACTGCAGAAGAAGGAGAAGAAGCATGCCAGTATATTGTCAAGGACACCTCTGAGGAGGATGAGGAAACTGGTTCATATCATGATGATAATGGAGAAAAGGAGGCTGCTGGTGAAGCAGATGATGAGGAAAATGAAGAAGAAGAGCTTATTTTGAGCCCTCTTATAGACAATACAGTCAAAAAAGTACCTGATCAGGAATCAGAAGTAGCATATGTAGTTGAGGAAGTTCTTGAGCCATCAGAGAAAATAGCTATTGAATCTGTTGTAGTTGTAGAGGAAATTGCAAGTTTACCTCAGGAATAACAGTTGGAAGAAATACCTTAGGAGAATGTTCCAAGTGAGGGGGAGAATCTTGGTTTCGTATCAGTGATATATGACATTGAAGGTTGGACATCAGATCCAGGATATACGATTCTTGGACTTTCTTATCCATATTTTGATGAGGAAGACCACCCCCAAAAGGAATCAGTTACCCTACCCACTGTGGCTGAAAATGTGGCAACCAAGGAGGATCTTGAGTCCATAAAATCTGAATTTAAAGAAGCAATAACGGAATCAGTGGAATATATGAAGAAAATTATGGTTGAAGAGATGAAAAGCATAGAGAAATCCCTTGAGTTATCCATTGGATATAGTGTATCCAGTCTTGTGAATGAAATGATGGATGAAATTAATGTGTGCCACACTCAGATTGAGAGCTGGACAGGAGCTGTAGTTTCTTTGAAAAAATCAATTGCTTCTCTGACTACCATGCATAGCTCTCAAAATCATGTAAACTCTGACATTCGATATATCAAATAAGTGGTCAAGCAATTTGTGGATGTTTATGAGGCCTTTATGAAGTCAGTTAAAGAACATCTGAACAGTCGGGATGCACTTGTTCAGAAGGTAGTTAGTAGTCTGACTCAATCCTTCAAGGAGACAGTGGCCTTCTCAATGAAACCTCTTCCCTCATCTAGCACAAGTATGAACCTTGAACAGATCTGCACTATTATTCAGGAAGAATTGGCAAAGGCCAGTCCCAATGGTGCATTAGATACTCAGATTCTTGCTACCACTAGGGAAGTTAGTAGTTTTGTTCGTGATCACCTACGGCAGCTACTGCTTCTCAAGAGGCAATCAAGAATAAGGTGGATGCTTATTTCGAGAAGGTTTATACCAAGAAACAAATGAAAAACCATTTCAAGCTTTTGATTAAGAATCTGATGTTACCTCCAGTGACCCAAGCCTTCAGAGAACAGGTTAGTAAGCTTAGAGAGCTTACTCCTACCTTGTACAAATTCATTGATAATCGAGATGATTTTTTGTCTGTAATGGAGACAGGATGAAGCATTATTATGGATTTCAAGAACTTTCTGTTGCCCTTATTGCATGTGGATGCAAGACCTGTAATTATACCTCCTACCCTTCCTGCTTCTGCCTCTAGGAGTACCCCTCACTTGACTCCAGTTCATGCCATCAAGAGCTTGAAACCAATGAT
The DNA here is from genome assembly GCA_963277665.1 of Viscum album. Classification (NCBI taxonomy): domain Eukaryota; kingdom Viridiplantae; phylum Streptophyta; class Magnoliopsida; order Santalales; family Viscaceae; genus Viscum; species Viscum album. The sequence goes on from OY728158.1 coordinate 781,863,973, forward strand.
CACTCAGAGAAATACAGATTTCAGATCCGGTACAGTTTCTTTAGCTGAACCACCCGTTATGCCTTTAACTATTCTGAAAACCTCTGCTGATCCTAAGGGAAAGACACCAGTTCCATAGGAGGATTGAGTGATTCTAGATCTTGTTTGATAGGATTCACTTGTATTTCTACACTTTTAATTTTCTCGGTGTATTTATTGTACCATAATGAAAATTCTCTTGTATTCTCTACTTCACTTTTTTCCTGTTCCCTTTTCACTTATTCTCTACTTTATCTATTCTCTACTACCCTTCTTTTTGTTAATCAAAATGGGGGAGAAAATGAGCCTCTTGTTTTAAAATTTTACTGGGGGAGAAAATGAGCCTCTTGTTTTACAATTTTTCGTGAAAAGGGGAGAGAAAATGCAATATATGCTTTAGGGATATGGGAGAACACTAATAACAACACAAAAATTTATTATGATAACTTTGCTATAATGTTTTTTTTTCTAAGAAATTTTTTTTTCCTCTGATACTATTTTTAATTTTTTGAACACTTCGGCGTAAGTTTTGATTATCAAAAAGGGGGAGATTGTTGAACCCTCTGGGAAAATTATTTAAACTCATATTTCCATAATATCAACTATGCTCAATCGTATTTTGATAATCCCAATTATATTCAATTATAGTTTTGTAGTTCCTATATTGATTAATGGGTAAATTAATTATTTCAGTATTTATGAACATCATGAACATATTCATTTATTATATTATTTATATTATCTTCAAGGAATACGGTTACTGGATGAATATATTCTAACTTAACTCTTTTTTCCAATAGAATACTTAAACAGGAAAAAGGTCACCGTTACAGAACAAGTCTACCGATACTCAAAAGGTCACAGTTACAGAACAAGTCTACCGATACTCAAAAGGTCACCTTTACAGAACAAGTCTACCGATACTCCAAAGGTCACCGTTATAGAACAAGTCTTCCGTTACACTGATGGTTACCGATATACTAAGCTTACCGATATAAGAAGGTTACCATCGGACAAGCCTACCGATACGAAAAGGCTACCGATATGGAATGGTCACAGTTATGCAAAGCCTACCGATATGCGAAAGAACACTGATACAATCAAGCCTACCAATACATGAATGCTACCAATAGAAAGGCTACCGTTACTCAAGGCTACCGTTACTCAAGGCTACCGTTAATCAAGGCTACCGTTACTAAAGGCTACCGCTACCTAGGCTACCGATACCCAAACCTACCGTTCTAGAGAATCCGACACTACGTTAAATTATTTATCAATATTTAATCGAACCAACGATCATATCATGTATATTTTAATACACTGAAATTTATTTAATTTGTGTTATTGGATGTCAGGGAACTGTACCTCGTACCTGCGAAAAGAAATCATTTCTTTTGCTGGAGAATGTGCTTTAAATTAAAGAGGAATGAATAGACAAATACACAGAGACATACATACCACGAGGTGTGCTGGAAGAACAACCGAGTTTGAATGAAAAGAGACGACTGAACTTACACAAAAAACTCATTCATTACTGCATACCAGTGAAGATCTTAGAACGAGAACATCCACACAAGAACTTCATCGACTATTTTTTTTTAACCTGGAAGTCAAGGAAGCAGACGACACTCTGTTTTCCAGAAAAACACTAGAAGTGGACTCAGAGTCAATTCCGATCAATCCCAAGGAGTTATGAGTTTCACTGCAATCACTAGAGCCATTTCTAAACACTGAAACATTGCCTCTGTGATATACTTTTTACATTTTGAGCAGTGTGTGTCATCTGCTGTATTTTACACACACACTGTCTCCTGTACATTAACTGGATGATCTGTAAATCCTCACTCAAAATCTTACATCCTTTATCCCACACTGGGATAGTGGTAGAGTCGTGTGTGACCTGGACAGCTGGAGATGTTGTTTTTGTTCCCACGGATAACAGCGGTAGAGGTCTTGGACCTGGACAGTTATATACTGTTGTAAACCCCGATCCAGGGTGTGGATCACTGTTATATAATGTATTGAGATGATTAAGTCTCAGCTTGAGACTGAACCTATTGGTTAAATCTAATGTGCTTATTTATTTTCAATGTTTTTTTATTCCGCTGCAAACTACTTTAAAACCAAAACTGTTTTAAAGTCACTTTGATAATTAAACTCGCAAGTGTTTATATTAATTGTAAATCAGTAAGTTAGTTTCAAAAGTTAATCAATTCTTCTGATTTGATTAACTGGGAAATAATAAATCCTTTGAGAACCTAACAGAACCTTTATTTTGATATAAACTCACTACAGTTTAGTTCTGTGTTTTATTTGGGGGATTTTAAGACAAAGTTTTAAAAAAAATTAATTGGAACCCAATTCACCCCCCCCCCCCTCTTGAGTGTCCATTCTGACCAACAGATACCAAACCAAATGTGAATAGTAGTTAAAAATATAATTATAATAAAAAAAATATATCTATAACTATTATTAGTAAATAAAATATAATAACATTTTCAAACTCATATAAAAAGACAAGTATATAATCTCATATTAGTTCTAGTGTTAATGATGAAAATGAATAGAATATCCAATTTCCTACATACCAAAAATATAGAAAGAGGCACCATAGGAAATTCCATAATGGAACTAAAAGAAGCATTATGTGTGGTAATGGATGGAATAATGTATTAAATTTCAATTTAAAAATAAGGATTACATTTAATAAGAAATAGGGAAACAAATTTTAATATAGGGTACTATTAAATGTTCAATGTCGTAGATGTGGGGTACATAGTCATTATCTGAGCCAATTCCTTAGTGGTGGGATTAATTCCTAAGGTATTATGTAACAGAAATAATTTATGTGGAATGATAGACATATTTAGGTGTTTTAACTCAATAATAATAGTGTTGAATTATTTTTATATTTGGTATGTTGGTTAAAAGAATCTTGAAACATCTAATGATTTTTCTATAGTAGTTTTAATTTATCAATTTGAATGAATATATTGAATGGAACTAATGTAATATAAAGGTAATGAAATGGTAAATTAAAATATTATTGGTAAACACATTATGAAATAAATTGTAATATTTGATATGTTCTTATTTTAAATATGATTTTAGTTATTTAAAATTTTTTGACTTTGTGGAAAAGTGTGAGGTGGATAAAAAACAATAAAGGTTAAAATGTGATTTGGTGAATAATGATATATTTTAATATGTTCATTATATAATTGAGAACATTATTCAATAATGGATAATTGTGAATATTATTATAACATTTTATTTTCAATAGATTTAGAAGATGTTCCACACACAACTAGGGTGAAAACCCATTATATCCATAAACTCCATGTGGATTGATCCCACAACTAAAGGGTGATAATGGTATAGATCTTACCACTAGCCTGTAGAATATAATGTTTAGTATGATATTGTTTTTAAATAAATTATTTTTGAGATAAATATTAAGTTGGTTTTTGAAAACATATTTGTGGGATTTAATTTTTTTGAATTTTTACGATTTTTGAGTGAATAATGACATTTTAGGAAATTATTTATTAGCTTGTGTTATATATAACAATTTTACATAACCAATTATTTATTTTGAACGATTATTTGGGAATATACTGATTAAATATTACAATTTTTAGTTTTTTTTGGGATTTATGGTAATTTTGATATAGAATAATTTATGGATGAAGATTGAATATAGAGATTATTATAAAGGTGTATTCATTTCTGAATTATAATTCCTTTTTAAAACCATTTATTGTTTTTGTTAATGTCTTATGATAAGAGGGGTTTCTTGATATAAATTTCTTCATTATGTTTTATGTAAATCTTAGTTCTCCATGCATAAAAATATTACCTCGAAAACTAATTATTTCGATAAATAGATAAGATTATCGTGAAACATGATTAATGCAAGAAATTATACTTATAAATTAAGTATATTTATTTATTTTCATAATATGTATTATAAAATATTCTACAATCATTCAGAAATGGATCTTGAAATAAGAATATTATTCATTTTTTTAAATGGATTGTCTCTTCTATCATAAATATAGTATAGAATTATCTCAGAAATGAATTTTATTATAAAATAAATTATTTCACATCCCAATAATTCCATCCTTATGTATGAATAAATTTTATCATTTTTAAATATGAGAATTTCATTTTATTTCCAAATTTTTAAGAGAAATATTTGTGAACCGACATTTTGATATAGTATTTTAAAAAAATCAAAATCGCATCACTTGATTACTAATCAGAGGTTTAAATTGCATGGATTTAATTTATATGAGGGTGTGGAAGTAAATTAACCAATATTCTATAAATAATAATACTTTTGGTAGCATATAAAACATGAAAATTTTATTTTAGGCAAAACATATTTTAATATTAAATTATTATTATTTCATTGTGGAAGATATTACATAGCCATTAAAATTGTGGTTATAAATTGTATTTAATTAATTTGAAAATATATATATATATATATATATATTCCATAATAATTATAAATTTTTTCATAAATTCATAATAAATATTAACAAAACATAATTTAAAGCTATTTTATTATATAAAAAATACAATTGCTTCAAATATTATCTTTACATTTTGAATGAAAATATAATAATTATTATATTATCATTTTATAAGATTTATATTATTCAATGAAAACACTTTTTTAATTCTATCAATAAAAAAATAAATGACACTTAAAATTTTTTATTATTTTGAAATGTATGATTTTTTTGTGAATTGTGAAAATTAAGATTTTTTTAAATAGTATCATTACTTTAAACCAAAAAAATTGAATGCTATACTATATTTTTTATTTTTTATTATTGATTCATATAAAAAAATTTATTTATAGTAATAATATAAACTCTATATTAATAATAAATTTTCATTATTTTGGTATACGTTTATTTTTATGATTAAAAATTTATTTATCTACAAACAGTTTATAAATGCATACATTTTATTAGTTTCAAAAAGAAATTAAATTAACCCTTTTAAGGAGTGATTTAAATTAAATTATTATATTACCCATAAATTTATATTAATCTAAATTCATTTAATGAATTTTTCTTATTATAATGATAATATAATATCGTTTATTACATTAAAATGTATTTCTTGAGAAACTGTTTTTCGAAATCAATTGCGTGTTTAATGTAAATATAAAGTATGAAACATATTTAAATTAAATTTTTTAAAAAATATTTAATATTTCAAGTCATAATAATTAATATTATATAATAAAATGGACTAGTATTATTCATTGTGAATAGTAAAAATAGTAAAAGTATATTTCCATAGTTAATGTTAAAACAGTTTTAATGGGGGTGGGGGTTAAACTACATATATAAAGTAAATAACATGTTTCAAAATGATTATTTTTATTTTTTGAGGTGTGGATTGGACATATATATAAGTTACCAGCCTTAAACATTGAATTATCTTGAATTAAGTTAATAATTCACATTGAGGATCTTTTTAGGTTTTGAGTTTTAAAGAATTATGCCATAACTATTACATTAAATCTCAAAAATTACATATTATACACGTCTACTCAAATTCCATTTTTTCATAAAATTAAAACTCTAAAAAACAATTTTCATGTATAGTCCCATGTTTTAGAAAACATGACTTTTCATTGATCCCTTCCTTGTCCCTATTCATCTTTATGTCATGTGAAAAATATTTCAAAATGTGGGATGAGCATAAAAATCTCAATAAGGGATACACAATAAAGTGAAAACTGTTAGTTTTTCAAAAAGAAAACAAGTAAACCATAAATATTTTATCATAAGTAATACTTTTCCCCTTTATGAATTACTGAATAAAATATCATTGATTACCCTTTGGTAACCCAAATATTACCATAAAACCCATATAAAGAACATATAACATATAAAGGTAACTTGGGACATAAAAATACTTAAATGGAATAATCATACGGCCGAATTCCACACATATCACTAAATGGAATAGCCATACGACCCACATCCATACACAATGCATTGGATGTTACAATGTAACCACCTATCCTGGTTTATCACGGCACCACCCATCATTTGGTTTATCACGTAACCACCCATCAATTATGAACGTAACATTATAAAATCATAACACATTCAAAAAATATAAATGAAAGAAAACATTTCCATATTTCAATAACAATATATCACTTAAATTTATTGTCATAACAAATCCATTGTCAAAACCATTTTCAATACTAAATACATAAAAGAGTATATGGAATTTATTTTACTTTAATAAAACATTACGGCTTGTTAAGGAAGCCAAAAATCAAATAATACTTATGGCAGCAGAATGGTCATTTCCAATAATTATGTTAAAAGAAATTTTTTTTTTGTCATTTATTAAAACTACACTAATAAAAATATTCCCTTTGATTGAAATGAATGGTCAAAGTGGTTTATATAACATATAAAATATTGTCATGTATTGAAACAAAATATGCCTCAATGAAAGGAGATTGAGACGAAGTGCCTTACAAAGATCTTATTGTAAATAAAATATATTGATTATGTGTATTAAATATAAGTACACATGAATAAAGTATAAATGCATGATAAGATATAAAAATTAATTTCTCACATAATCAATAAACGACATAAACCAGAAAGAGAAGATCATCCCAATGAATATAAATTGGGTTAAGAGGTTCCCTTACCTTATGTCCGACATGAATCAACCATTCTTTAATCTCCTGAATAATATAATAAAGTTAATTTCTACTTTCTTAAGAACATTTTTCAAGTTTATTATTATTTTATATCACTTATTACCATGTTATAAACATTATGTTATCATTTAAGATAATAACGATTGTTTTGTCGATATTTGGTACTTAAGTAAAAATGAACACCTTATAATTACAAGTTGTCCTTGTGGTCAAGAGTCCATAATCCCCAGAATAATTATAATGATTTAGATATCATATATATCAGGTATATTATTGTATTTATAACAGTACATAACATTTTAAGATAAGAAATGAAATGCACTGTTCATGGAGACGGTAAGCCACACATACGCATGAACGCTACTTTCATTTATATATCTTATTTTAATGGAATTAAAACATAATAATATATTTTTATATTATAATTCCAGTATAATATCATATATAATATCATTAACTCCATCTTTTATATGTCCCACATATAGAATTAACGAGTCATGTCACTTTGAGGGGGTTGTAGTCCACATTTCCTCAAATTAAATTATCACGTTTACCCATATTGGAAACCATAATGATATGATATATATGAAAAAGACATAAGCATAAAGAAAAAATAATAAATATATATATCATATATAAATATAGTTTTATCTAAATGGCCACCATGAGAGGCGGCAAGAGATTATTGAACAATCATCGTTTCGTGAGGTGTTAGTTTTCGATCAACAGAAACAGTATGTTATTTACACATTAGATAGAGGTGTGTGTATGTGTAGTTAGAATAAATTTCATAGAAACATCATAGTATATATAGGATATTGTTTTTGTTATAAAATAAAGGAATAAATAGAGTTTTGTGGGTTGGGGGAGTAAAATAAAAGAAATGACGTTAAGAGAAATTGTTTCCATTAATTTGGGTAACTCCATTGGGTTTGAACCAAAAAGACTTCTTAAAGTGTCATATACCTAATGTAAGGCTTCTAAATGGAGGGGAGTAATCTTGAGATCTTATTTGGTCAGGTTTTGGATGATACATGGGGGTTTAGAGGTTTGAGTAATGGGTTATAAGTGAGGGATTTTTATACGGGAGAGGTGGGGCTCTATAGGAAAGTGTGAAAATATAATTTTGTTATATAATTATTTTCAGTTTCTAAAAGAAAAAAACGAATAAAAGTAAAATATTAGTTGAATCGTGGTCAAAATAGAATCATCCAATAGTAATTGGATAGTTTCTGGATATAATATTAATATTTATAATTTTATTAATTTAAATCATTCATTAACGAGGTAAACATTGCATCATTATTGTGTCCTACATAATTTCTTTTATTTTATTTCTAAAAATTATAAACAAAATATCATGATGTAAAAAAAAATTAGCTTCCCAATAAATATTTATAATTGAAAATATGTCTTATATATCCCCATGTAAAAATTGATTTACAAAAAGATATTTCATTATGTAATTCTTTCCTATACTTTTAGTTATTTAAAATAAAGTGTCATTATCACTCTTAAGTGGCACTATGGGGTCCCAAAATCGACCCAAAGATGCCCAGAGTCAGATATTTATCAACCAATTGGATTAGGGCACATGTTAGAGTAATTTAATATTTTTATAATAATATTTTTTACCCTTATTTACCATATTTACCCTTTAACCATGGTAAATAAAGTTTTTATTTATGTAAATATTCACAATGTCTAAAAAAAGTTACCTATTTAAACAATTTGGACCTACTGATTTAGAATATTAAATCCATTTTTTCAAATTCAAAACACAGAAGTGGCAGAAATTAATTTAAAATTAATTCACGATGTCTAAACAAAAGATGTCTTTTAAAAAATATTAACTATCAAAAGATTGCCACTTATTTATGTCCAATTTCATAGTAAAATTACATCCAATGAACAAAATTGGATTAAATATTAAAAACAATAATGTAATTAAACATTAAAACAATTAAAATTGTATCTGTCCTTATAAATAAATTATATTAAAAATTATTTTTGATTTAAAATACAGTATTTTTCACTATTCATTAAAAATGAATTTTATCAGAAAAATACCAAAAATTTACTCAATGAAAATTGTGATGTCCTGAATCAAAAAAGAATTTTATTTTGTCAAATAGAATATATAAATGTTACCAAATCTATATTTAAGGATGTTTCACCATCAAAATATGGTAAATAGACCTTTTAATGAATATTTGAGTATTTTTGCTTAAAATCAAATTCTTTCTTATTTTTAACCTCTAATATTTATTGGATAAATTTAAAAACATTTAAAAAACATGTATAATCATATTTTAATTTTTTATATTCATTCCCACCAATACAACGGCTAGTCTTAAACATCATTTAAAATAATAATATTATATTATTAGAGTGCAATGTAATATATCAAAGAAACTCGTTGTTATGTATTGGGAACACCTTTGAACATAAAAACCCATTTAAAGTAAAATTAATATTTAATTCAAAAATAATAACAATTATGAAATTTTTTTATTTCTTTATTAACCTGGGATGTTACATCCATCCCCCCTTTTGGAAATTACGTCCTCGCAATTTTATTCACTTATCAAATAAATAGTTGTATTTATCCCTCTTATCATATTTAGATTCCCATATTGCATCTAAAACCATATGGTTTTTCCATAAAACCTTTACCTGGTGAATTACATTATTCCATAATACTTTCTCTCTTCGGTCAAAAATCTAAACTTTTTGTTCCTCATAAGATAGATTCTCTTCCAACTGAACTAGCTCTAGGCTCAGAACAAGAGAGGGATCTGGAATATACTTTCTCAACATTAAAACATGAAAACAATTGTGTTCCTGGGACAAACCTGGAGGTAAAGCCACATTATAGGAAAATGATCCCACTTTCTATAAGATTTCATAAGCTCCAATGAACCTCGGACTCAAATTTCTTTTCTTACCAAAACACATAACACTTTTCCATAGAGAAACATTGAGAATGACATTATCACCTACCTCAAAAGATAGATCCTTCCTCTGACTATCCGGATAACGTTTCTGCCTGATCTGAGCTGTTCTCATGTACATCTGAATTAACTGAACATTCTTTTCCATCTCATCTACTAATTCTAGTCTCATCAGCTTCCTTTAACCTACTTCATCCTAAAAACCTGGAGTTTGACCATGATTTCCATATAATGCCTCAAATGGAGCCATCTGTACACTGGAATGAAAACTGTAACTATAAAAAAATTCAACCAAGGAAATATGTTGGTCTCAAATTCCCTGGTAATCTAGTGAAGAAGCAAATAACATATCCTCCAAGGTCTTAATTGTTTGTTTTGACTGTCCATCATATTGCAGATGAAAATCTGTACTAAAATTTAATTCAGTACCCAATGACTTCTGAAGGCCTTTACAAAAGTGAGAAGTAATCCTCGGATTATGGTCAAATATATTGGAGAGGGGAACATCACGTAACCTTACATTATCTTTAACATACAACGGATAATTTTTATCTAGAGACAATGTATCTCGAATAGAAAGGAAATGAGAAGAATTAGTCAATAGGTCAACAATAACCCAATTTTGCATTATTACCTCGTGATGTCTTCGGTAATCTCAAAATGATGTCCAAGGATATGTTTTCCCATTTCCACTCTGGAATTGGTAGACTTAGGCATCCCTTTCAGTAACTACCACTCTGCTTTATCCTTCGGACAGGTCAAACACTTCACAGTAAAATTAGAAATATGTCTTTTCCTTCCATCCCACCAGTAATACTCTTGAAGACATCTGTACATCTCTATACTTCTAGGATGAAAATAAAACAGGGAACTATGAGCTTCACATAACAACTCATTCTTCAACCTTGAATCTCAATTCACACATAATCTCTTTCCAAATATCAAAACACAATTAGTATCATTGTTAAATTCAGGCACCATACCCTTATAAACAAACTCTACATTTTTCTGCAACTCAATGTCTTCTTTATGTGCTTGCTTTATTTTATCTGATAAAGATGATTTCACTGAAACATAAAACAAAAAAGAATAATTACCTACACCAAAAACTTATATTCCAAAGTTCATCAAATCAAAAACTAAAGGATCTATTTCCAAACGTAGCATGGTGAATGAAGCATTACTTTTTAGACTCAAAGAATCAGCCACATTATTTTCATTTCTTAGTTGGTAAAGGATTGTGAAATCATAATCCTTGATTAATTCTAGCCATATCCTCTATCTCATGTTCAATTATTTCTGAGTTAATATTTACTTAAAACTTTTGTGGTAAGTATATATTTCAAATTTAACTACATAAAAATGATGCCTTCACATTTTTTAAGCCCAAACAATAGTAAATAATTCCATATTATGTCTAGGGTAATTTAACTCATGAGGTTTCATGTGACGTGAAGCATAAGAAATTACCTGATCATTCTGTTTAAGAACAAAAACAATTCCTTTCAACGAAGAATCTCTATAAAAAACCAACTCACCATTTCTGGAATGTAGTTCCAAAACCAGAGCATTCACCAATTTCATTTCATATCCTAAAAACAATTATTACATTCTTTTGTCCAAATTAACTTAACACCTTTTCGAGTTAACATAGTCGTTGGACTAGATAACTGTGAAACATTTCAACAAACCTCCTGTAATAACCTTCCAAACCAAGAAAACTATGAATCTTGGTTATATTTGTGGGTCTTAGCAATTCTTCGACAACATTTGTTTTAGGAGGATCTACAGTTAAGCCATTTTGTGAAACAATGGGACCAAGGAAAGAAATTTGTTGTAACCAAAACTCTCACTTGCTGAATTTCCCAAATAGTTTATTTTCTTTTAAGGTTTGCAAGACAACTCTAAAATGAGTTTCATGCTTCTATTTTCGTAGAATAGACAAAAATATAAACAATTAACACAAACAAAAACTTATCAAATAACTCATGAAAAATTTTATTCATAATATCCATTAATACAGCATGTGCATTGGTTAAACCTAAAGGCATAACTATAAATTCAAAATGTCCATATCTGGTATAAAACATGGTCTTCATAATGTCTCCTTCCTTTACATTCAACTGATGGTACCCCAACCTCAAATCCATCTTCAATAAATACTCAGCTCCGTAGAGCTGACCAAAAAAATCATTGATACGAGGCAAAGGTTAATTGTTCTTAATAGTGATGTTTTTCAATGCTCTATAATCAATTCAAAGTATCATTGAAAATCATTATTTTTTAACAAACAAGACAAGAGAACCCCATGGTGATGTGCTAGGTCGAATGAAACCTTTATCCAATAACTCTTACAATTTCTTCGTTAACACTAAAATTTCAATTTGATCCATCGGTTAAGGGGGTTTTGAAATAAGACTAGCATCAGGAACAAATTCAATAATAAATTCAACTTCTTGATCATGTATATTACAAGGAAACACATCTGGAAAAAAACCATGATACTAATTTACCACTGCCACATCATTAATCTGAATAGTTATTTTGTTTTCAACAATATGTGCAAAATAATATTCATTTCCATATTTTATTAGTTTCTCAGATTCCTGATATGTAATCAAAATTAATGTTTCATTCTTGTACAAAAACTAAAAAACTTTCTAAATAGAAACATCTTTAGATCTGTAGTCATTCTTAGCATGATAAACAGAAAGCCAATCCATATCCAAAATAACAACAAACTCTACTAGAGGCAAAAAAATAATGTTTGCCAGTAGATTCTTCCCACACACAAGGATAAGAAGGCTCTTATAATTTCTTTTTGTCTCATAGTTTCTCCCATGTGTTTTTACCAAAAGTTCATGATTCATATCGTGAGATGGAATTCCCAATTTACTAGAAAACTTCTCAGAAATGAACGAATGTGTAGAACCCAGATCAAACAACACATTGGAATAATCTAAAAAATAATGTACCTAATACTACTTCATTTTATGGCCCAACATCTGATGAAGTAGTTGCAATGTACTTCACCATCCATTTCTTCTTGTATTCTAATTTATTTCCCTCAGTTGAGTTCTTCGTTGGACACTCATTTTCATAATGAACCATTTCATTACACTTAGAACATATTACCGCTATCTTTTCATTGCCTACTAGATCATCTTCCTTACAGTTACAAGCAATATCACCAGACTTACCACACTGGAATAACGTTCCAAACTTTGATAAACACTCTCCAGGATGCTTTTTACCACACTTCTCACAAGATGGATATATTTTTCTCATACCTCTATGCTTCTTTGATGAATTGTTTCTCTTTGCCTCCCAATTGTAACTCTTATTATGTTGTCTGTCAAAGAACAAATGATCATCAGCAAACTCCATTTCCACATTCTCTGCACACCGAACAAGTTTTTCATAACTTTTGAACTAATAAAAGGCTAATTCTCTTTGATATCATTGCTTCAGTTCGGAGTAATGTAGATTTATCTTACTATCATGATCTCAGATAAAATTTGGAGCATAAATTTCTATTCGAGTGAACATTCATATGTAAACAGCCCCTGAGTCATCCTCCTACCTCAATTCCGAGAATTGTTTTTCCATCTTAATTCAAACGACCTTAAGAAAATATTTCTCAAGGAACATACCTTTGAATTCATCCCAATAAAGAGAATCAATATCCTCAATATCCCTGATATTTTTCACCATCGACCACCGCTGATTAGCTACACCTTCAAAATGATAAACTACAAGACAACCCTTTTGATGTTCAGAACACCCCATGACATCAAAAATCTTCTTTGGTTATTTAATTCACATATATGCTAGCATAGGGTCAGACGATCCGATGAATGATGGGGGATGTTGCCTCATGAAATTCTTCACTATTGGCATGTTCCTCTATGTTTGATCTAGCTGATCTCATGCATGGATACCACCACCATTTAGAGCCTGAGTCAATAGTGCCATCAATGCAACAAACGGTTCAGTTCCAATTTCGAACATCTCAGGTTGCTGATTTGGAGGGTTGTCTTCCTCCTGATTTCATCCAAACACAACTTCCCTCATTCCTCTGCAGAAAATCATTATGAACACAAGAATATCATAGGTGAAGATACATGGTAATCTATAAATTCTATATCATTTCAATATTAACATAAATTAATTTTTGGTTATTAATTTTATAATACCCTAACTCCTAAAGTTTCCTAAACTTACCTATGATACAAACTATAAGGACCCAACCTTAATCATTAGATAATATTGAATTAAGTTAATAATTCACATTGAAGATCTTTCCAGGTTTATAGTTTTAGAGACTTAGTCCATAACTATTACATTACATCTCCAAAATTACATGGTAGACACTTCTACTCAGTTTCCATTTTTTCATAAAATAAAACTATTGAAAAAAAGAGTCATGTCTTGTCCCATGTTTTAGATAGCTCGAATTTGCCTTGATCTCATCCTTGACACTATTCATCTTCAAGTCCTGTGAAAAACATTTCAAAACTCGGGATGAACATAAAAAACTCAGTAAGGGATACCCAAAGAAGTGAAAACTGCTAGTTTTTCAAAACAACAAGTAAACCATTAATATTTTATCACAAGTAATACTTTTCACCTTTATGAAGTAATAAGTACTATTAAATGAATAAAATATCATCACTTAATCTTATGTAACCAAAAGATTACCATAAAACCCATATTAATAACACATAACATATAAAGGTAACTTGAGACATAAACATAATTAAATGGAATAACCATATGGTCGACTTCCACACATATCACTAAATGGAATAGCCATACATACGAATTCTATACCCATTTCATTAGAGGATATAATGTCAACACCCATCCTGGTTTATCACGGCAGCACCCTTCATTTGGTTTATCACATAACCATCTTTCAAATTCCCAAATACTGTTATAAAATCATAACACGTACACCAAATATAAAGGAACGAAAACATTTCCACATTTAAATCACAATATATCACTTAAATATATTGACATAACAAATCCGTTATAAAAAATTTTCAATACCAAAATCCATAAAAGATTATATGGTATTTATATTACTTAAAAAACATTATGGATTGTTAAGGAACCCAGTGACCAAATAATACTTGTGGCCGCAGAAAAGTTATTTTAATCACTTACGTTAAAAGAAAAATTACTTTTTTTCATTTAGTAAAATGTTTCGTAGTAAAATATTACATTTTATTGAAATGAAAAGTCAAATGAGTTTATATAGTGTATAAAAGAAAGATGTGTATTTAAAAAAATATGCCTCAATGAAATGAGATTGAGAAGAAGTCCCTTACAAAGATCATTTTGTAAATAAAATAGATAAATTTTGAGTATTGAATATAAGAACACATAAAGAAAGTATAAAGACATGATAAGATATAAAAATTCATTTCTCACATAATCATATATGTTGGCGCCAAAATATTGCACGAAAGGAAGGAACGAAAAAGAAGGCTGGCACGCTGCCTTGCGAAGCACCCTCGCAAAGCACCGCCGCGAAGGACCGACGCGAAGGGCCTTGATCATCGCGGCCTCGCGAAGCTCTAGAGGCGGTAATCCTCCGCGAACAAATTTGACGTTCGCGAGCCGCCGCAAATCTCCAGAGGTAGTAATCCTCCGGGAATGCATTTGACGTTCGCGAGCTACCGTGAAGCTCCAGAGGCGGTATTATCCGTGGAGGCCGTTGATGTTCGCGAGCGCGCCGCGAAGCACTGGAGGCGGCGCGCGAGTTCTACTTCGCGGCGCCCCTTCCCTATAAATACTGGACTCCCCCAGAGTCCCAACGACGGACAATCCGACCTTTCGGTTTCTCCTCTCTCGAATTGTGAATCACTATTTGCCCCAGAAATCATGAGCTCCGCGAGGTACTTCTACTTCGCGAGATGCCTCTGCATTGTATCGTTTTGAGCCCCTCTTCCGAGAAGGATGCCCTTCGCAAAGCTAAAGGGAATTCACGAAGGAAGGGGATTCCCAAGGGAACCCGGGCAGCCGCGGAGCGTTTATGCTTTGAAAAACACCCAACCCATGATAGTGATCCCTATGCTAAGGCAGGATCGCTACACATCGCGAAGCACACTGCTTCGCTGGACCCTGCTTCGCGAGGCAGTGCTCCGCGAACACTGTTCCACTTCACGAAGCACCTTCCACTCACACCTATGCCCCATGCTAATGCCAAGGCACTCCACTTCACGAAGCACACTCATTTGCTTAGAAATTCCTCTTCCCGTGCGACCCTCCAGGTTTGCACGATGTGATTTCAAAGTCCCATGGACAATACCACCCATAGCGTTTCCTTGCCTAATGCTTCATCGCATAGGCATGATAACGGCTATTGCTTCTTCGCATAGCCACGCTAACGTGGACCCCTCGATGGTTCGTTCCACAACCCCCCTTAACCACGGCCTTACTGGTACCTTCCCTTCCCCAAGGACCAGAGGGTACCGGTTATGTAAGTCCTAGGTGAGTGGAGTGATCCCACCTTGTCCGAGTTGCCGGATGTTAAACTGCCAAGCACCACGTCCTCAACACATGACGTTAAACTGTGATCCGACCTCATCTCCCTCACGAAGGGTCCCCCCAGGTCGAACATTTTTTACACCACTCCTCTCCACGGGAATGGAATCACCCATCCACAAGGGATGATATCCTCCTTATCGGAGTGGCATATGTTCGTAGGAGAAGGGAGACCCTAGTTCCCCAACGGATGGCTGCTCCTTTGCATCTCCGTACTTCCCCACTACCAAGGTCAGTAGAGGGCGTGATATAGAACGAGACACCTCCCATCATTGGACCAAGGTCCATCATTCCCGCGCTTTTTCGCACCAAGGGCCTCCATCCTGGAGTAAGTCCCAGCACCATGGGCTGCCTAATGCGCAAGCCCCTCTTCGCTTCTCACGAACACATCTTTCGCGACGTGATCATCAGGTCCTTACAACCACTGGTTTCTCACACCGATCATGACTCACGTGGGCTTAGAGTGAGCACCGACCCTGACCCCCACCCTTAACGAACTACGAGGACTTTGATCCATGCCAAGGCATGGTACGTAGGAAGCCAACATGAGGTTCAATCCCACCAGTCATTTATTCAGGTCGGGTCTCATTCCCATCCAGCATGACGTTAAACTGCATTTCGGTCCAATGGCAAGCCATTGCGACCCATCTAGCGAACTACGAGGACTTTGATCCATGTCAAGGCATGGTACGCAGGAAGCCTCCATGAGGTTCAAACCACACATTGCTCGGTCGATCATTCACATCGAGTTTCGCCCTCATCCAGCATGACGTTAAACTGTATGTCCTTGTCCAGTATGACGTTAAACTGCATGCCCTCGTCCAGCATGACGTTAAACTATATGCCTCCTTTTGTCCCGCATGACATTAAACTGTACACCCATTCCCACATGAACTACGAGGTCTTTGATCCATGTCAAGGCATGGTACGTAGGAAACCTTCCAAAGGTTCAAGCCCACCACCCATTGGACCAAGGTCCACTTTCACGCCGGTCCACCGAAAAAGCCCCATTTGAACTACGAGGTCTTTGATCCATGTCAAGGCGTGGTACGTAGGAAGCCTCCACGAGGATCAATCCCACCCATCATCCAACTCACGTCGTGTTCTACCTACGTCCAGCACGACATTAAACTGCAATTCCAGTCCGACGGCAAGCCGTTGTGACCAACCCGAACTACGAGGTCTTTGATCCATGTCAAGGCATGGTACGTAGGAAGCCTCTACGAGGTTCAAACCCACCAGTCGGTCGTCCCGACCTCATTCACGTGGGTTCACCCCCGTCCCGCATGACGTTAAACTATATTCCCCAATCTGAAGTACGAGGACTTTGATCTGTGTCAAGGCATGGTACGTAGTAAGCCTCCCTGAGGTTTAAGCCCAACAATCATTGGCCCAAACCGTCTCCTACTCAGTGTTCCAGGCCCCCATCCTCAAGCCCATCTCTCATTGGACCGAGGTCCCTCATTTACGTCGGCTCGCAGACACCCACCACCCGTCGTTCATTAACGTCAGGGTTCAATATCGTCCTGCATGACGTTAAACCCTATTCCATCAACCCTTTGAACTATGAGGTCTTTGATCCATGTCAAGGCATGGTACATAGGAAACCTTCCCAAGGTTCAAGCCCACCATTAGTGGACCCACGGGCCTACTTTCACGTCTGTTCACCGATGAAACCCCATAAACTACGGGGTCTTTGATCCATGTCAAGGCATGGAACGTAGGAAGCCTTCCAGAGGCTCAAGCCCACTACTCATTGGACCATGGTCCACCCTCACGTCGGTACGCTGACGATGCCCATCGGACCAAGGTCCACCTTCACGTTAGTTCGCCGACGACATTCATCGGGCCAAGGCCCACCTTTACGTCAGTTTACCAGCACCATCCCAAACAACGCATACTTTAATTCCCTACTACGGGGATACGTAGGAATACTCTTCAAGGTTCAAGCCCAACTTCACCATCGCCCCTGCGATGGTCCCATTTCACTCCCCCTCTGTTCCATTCATCAACCTATCACCCATCCCGATTCTCACCCGGACCGTCTTATCCCGGTGAGACCATGTCGGTACACTCTTCTTCACAGTCGCCTAGGGGCTGGCCCCGATATCGACATCCCTTCAAGGAGAATCCCTCAATCCGATCTATCCTAGCTAATGCTCTGGTTGGGTTGATCCGTCGCCGCTAGACGTTAAACTCGCGACATACCCTGTGTTAAACACGGGAAGCTGAGGAAAACCTCAAATATGTGTCTATGGCATATAATTCCCCGCACTCGATGTGGGATGCCTCGGGCTTCCACGCCCTCGAGAAGCCCTGTGACCAGGGATAACAGACAGACATGCGAGGTTCCCCATCATCCAGACATGCTACTGATGCCTCAACGTGACTACTCCCCCGACTGAAAGACTGCCCTGACCGGACCCTTTGGAATGTCCCGACAGAAGCAGTGTAATTAACAGGCGTCCATGGAAACATGACACTGGGAAGAGTTTCACGAACTACTTATTAAATCTATGAGGGAGACCCGGACTAGGTGACGAGTTCTGAGGAGGAATCCACAGGAGGAAGAACCGACCTCCCTTCATCCTGTTTCGATCAAGGAGAAGACGTCCCTGAATAAGGAGCGAATGTCGCCCGCCATTGGAAAGCGGGAATGCGGGGCAACAGAGCGTCGCGCTTCTTCCTCCACGGACGGAACGGATGCACGCGCGCGCGCCCCGGCGAAAGCGTCAGAAACAGAAATGGTGAACCCGACATGAAATTATTCTCCTCAATATGGAGATTAGTAGTGTTCGAGACCCCAGTAGATTGACGTGTCACCGGATCCAGATATCTGGTGCCTGGTCCCGCCAAGAAAATATCGGGCCTGTCATGAAACTCACCAGAATTCGGGGCAGTATAACTTGGGGCACTCCATTCTGCAGCGTGTTGGCATGGATCCTTCTTACAGACGTGGAGAATGGAAGGACGCTGGGGCACTGGCTGTCAATCCTTTTCCTCTCAGTACTGCTGAGTTGATCCCTTAATTTCTTAGGAACTAGGTTGCTGTTATAGAGACGCGATCACCATCCGCTCCTTGCCCATGCAGGGGTAGGGGCAACACCGCCACGGCCACCCCACGTAGCGCCGCTAACGCCACGACGGCCGCCACATCGCGGAATACGGGGCGCCCACATCCCCTTTCCCCATCAGAGGTCATCCAGCGAAGGGTGATCAACAACCTCGTGCACAGGTACGAGGAAGAAGGGGTCATACCAACTCGAGATATGGCCCGCCTGGACCTGGAGGCCTCCAGGCCCCGCCGTCAATGCTTCCCTAACAGGCCGCACCGGGAGCCCCTGCTCCCCACCCCAACGTTCAACCGTTTTGGGAGCCTGTCTCCAGAACGCCTTGATGACTCCTCGCCTTACGGTGAAGTGGCGGGCGCCATCCGGCCCAGCCCGCTCAGGGTCCCGACCCGAGGGCTCCAAGAGAAAGCTCCCGCCCGGCCGCGTCAGCGCCGCCGTCCGGCCCCGCAGGAAGAGCAATCAGGCTACGTCCCTGCACCACTTGCGCCATCTCGCATGACCTGACGTCATCATCGGGCCCGGGCTGAGGACGCTCGCCCAATCACATCAACGTCGACATCTATAGTGGCCCGAGCCATCGCCGACGTGCATCGTGAAGACCCTGCATACACTAAGCAGGGCACTCCTTCACCCAACCAGGATCGAGACCCCAACCGCCCCACGGGCAGGCTGGGTTGACTCTCCGGGTTGCGGGCCTGAGAGGTGATCGCCGCAAACTAACCTGCGGTGATGCCACCTTGTACGGAGGTCCTCCCCGTACCACTACCCCACAGAGTGTGGGCCTTCCCCACTCTGAAGTTCGTCATGGAGGCATGCCTCGTGCTGCCCCCATCCCGAAGGAAGACCTGCCCCGCGGCAGTGACGCTCAGCGTGGAAACCTTTCCCGCACCCACTATACAGGGTATAGAGTCCATCCTCCTACCCCTGACCGCCGATCTGAAGGGTCTATCCATTTGGTCCTTCTTCAACTTGGGGGCCCTCCCTACCTCCTCTCTGCGACCGGCGAAGGTCCACCTCGCCCCAGCAACTCGAGTGAAGGTCAGCCTCGCTCCACTCGCCTCGACCATGGAGGTCCTCCCCATGCTCCTTCCGGTTCCAACAGGGGCTCCGCCTATATGGGTGCTGTTCATGGAGGTCCTCCCCATGTACCCTTCGACATTTTCCCTGGTGCCCCTCACACCCCGGCTGTCTCGAGTGAGGGTCCTCTCTGCAACGGCGCCACCGCCACCCCGAGACTGCTTGGTAGGGACAAACCCTTTCCCGAAGAGCCACCCCAGGGCAGGAGAGCGGGTCGTCGCCGCCACAAGAAGATCCTTGGGAAGGCCCAGGTGGAGATCAAACCTGCCCGCTTCTCCGACTCGGAATCGGAGTGCGATTCAGTGATGGAACCTTCTCCCCGCTCCTCCATATCAAGGACTGGGGCAGGATCCAGACGCGTTAGCCTCATTCTATCGGAATTTGAGGTCCACCAGATTCCCATCTCCCTCCGCAGGTACATCCAAGAGGAATAAAGCTTGGGAATTCTGTAGGTCTCGACCTCGCAATCACCGCCTTTGTCACCAGAAGCACCCTCTACCTCTACCAGAGATCACTGCGAGTTATTTTGGGGGCCAACGATGGTAGAGAGACGACACGACCTGTCGCCGGAAGCCGCGACTCCTATTCCGGAAGTTGTGGTTATCAGCCCGTTGTATCGTGACATCGTGGCCAGGTCACCTCACTCTTCGGAGGGTGGCCCGGAATTTGGCGGCCAGTCAGCTCGTTCGCCGTACTCTCCACCGCTGAGCTTACTATCCCAGAGGTCCGCCTCGGTACTGCTACCGGTCCCTCAGCCTCCCCCGGTTGACGAGTGTGGCAACAGAAGCCCAGACCCTGAGTTCGAGCCCAGGAGCTTCTGGAGTATTCTCAGAGCGGATTAATTCCCGGAGAAGTTCTGGCCGATGGCGGTGCTTAATTTTTGCGTACCAGAGTCTCTTACCCCTGAAGAAGTGGGGTGCTTTTGTCGAACCCTATGGTCGACACAATTCTGCCTTCGTTACGAATGGGTGGTGTACCCCAGAAGTCGAGAGCACTTCGAAGAAATCGGCAACCAGTGCGGCCTGGTCGATGCGGCCGCACTCCTTGTGGCCAAGCACACTGAGTTTCCAAGCCACCAGAGCACCCTTCAACAAAAATGCATTCATAGTTTTAACGCACTTCGTAGAATCGTTAGGGAAGCCACCCCCCATGTGCATGTTCGTGGTTGGGGACATTATGCCACTCTCCTCTTCGACCCTGTCTGACGGCAACCCGATTCGCTATGCGACATCGAGGACATGCCCTCGAGAGGGGTCACGGTCCACATGGCTGACGTTGTGGATAAGGAAGATGAGCTTGAATTCCATGATGGAGACTTAACCCCCGAGGGCGTACTGCCACTGCTGGACCCATCAGGGAGAGTTACCCGTCAGCAGAGGAATCGGCTAGGCCTCCCTGTACCCACCGAATCGCTGGTACTCGGTCGAAACACTGGCAAGGGTAAGGAGCACGTCGGAACAGTCAAGCACTCCAACCTATTCACCTCTGTGCAGAAAACGGACGAAGATCCCGAGAATGCCATGTTACGCTAGCTGCTTGCTGAGCAGAAGAGGCTGGTTGATGAACTCTTAGATGAGCGCACCGCAGAGCGGCGACCCGACTATGGTAATCCCAGGCCAGGGCAGCAGGGGCAGGAACAATTTCCCCCCGGTGAGATGCCTCCAGGCAACCCTGATCATGCTACTTCCGCAGATAGGGCAGAAGCCGGAACGTATGGAAAGAGGGCACGATACGTCTCGCCAAATCCCCCCGAGCGACGGGGCAATCTGAAGAATCCAGTCCGGGTTCCCCCAGTCACCCCGTGGGTCGCCCATCCAGTCGACCCACGAGCGGCTGAAGCCGTCTACCGTGTTGAAGAACCTGGCAATGCACTTGTGGTTAGGGATCCCCGTCAAGACAAGGACCCCCACCCAGATGATCTTATCGCGGCACTCACATCCCTCCTCGAAGTGTTGGAAACGCAACAGATGGCGGTCCCACCGGATGGAAAGCCTTATCCCGCGTGGGTGGATGATATGCCCGCACCTCCGGGTTTTGGGAACCCCAATTTCTCACCTTTTAATGGTACAGGGGACCCGCCGCAGCACATGGCTCATTTTTATTCCAGGTGTGGCCCCATGCTGGGGACCACGGCTCAGCATGAAGCCGCCAAGATCTGATGTTCCGTACAAACATTGGAAGGTCTGACATTCGTCTGGTACAACCAGCTCCCTATCGGATCGGTGACCGTTTGGGAGGATCATTGCCGGCAGTTCATATACCAGTTTAGCTCCACCACGCAGAAGACCAGCATTGCAGATCTCTTCAAGTGCAAGCAAAGGCCTAATGAGAGGGCTGCAGATTTCATCGCCCGGTGGAAGGGACTTACGTATTCCCTTGATATGCCACTGACTCAGGAGCAACTACTGACGATGTGTGTGGGGAATGTCAAGACAGAGCTGGTACCCTCTCTGATTACCCAGAACTACCTTGGAGGGTTCAGAGAATTCTCAGACAAGGATCAACGCCTTGAGGAAGCCCTACAACAGGCCAGTCTGGCACGTTTGTTGCCCCCTATGATCCCGACTAGGAGGACTGCCAGGGCTGAACCCGCCGCAGTGGCCCAAATAGAATCCCCGAGGCAGCTGGAGTTACTGCCGGTGGAACCACCCCCGCAACCCCGCAGAGGTCCTCCACCTCAAGCACAGGCTCCTGCCCAGCAGCGACCGCCTCAGAACCGACATGTTCCTCCGCTCAATGCACCACCACCACCTAGGCGAGACAATTAGGCGCCGCCTCCTCGGCAGGCCCCTCCAGCCCCTCGTCAAGGACAGGCCCCCAGGGCCCCCTATCCAGATAGAAGGTACCAGACTTATTCGTTCAACGAAAATCAGGTCCCTCGCTACATCTGAAGTGCTCTAGAGCAAGGGATTGTGCGTCTGCCTGAGTGCAGAAGGCCGGAAGAGGCGAATCTCACTGATCACCCCAACTACTGCCCTTATCATCGGATCCTGGGGAACACCCTCAAGAAATGATATGTGTTTAAAGACTGGCTTCAAGACCAGGTCAACAACAACATTGTCAAGTTGGGCCCAGCACCAGCGCAAGTGGAAGGTGTATTTGCAGGGTCAGAGATCGGCAGCGACAGTGAAGGCGAGTGGAAGCAGGTCCCCAGCCGTGGATCCCAGAAATACGACGACTGGATGGCTCAAAAACCCGTCGTCCGTGCCCATGGTATCATCCGGGCGCGCCTGAAGCAGTTGGAACCTTCAAAAGAAGTAGCTGGTGCCTCTGCGTCATCTTCACAGTCGGCCTCTTCCCAAAAGGGCAAGCAGCAGCGACGTAAGAAGAAGCAACGCGCACCGTTGGTGCCGTCGTCATCCCGCACTCTCAGTGACTTCATGCCCCCAGAAATGGGGATTCCTCCCAGAATCCGCCCAGCGGTGGATGACTCCTCGAGCGACAGTCATGGGTACACTTCGGTTAACACCGTGGAGCTGGTAAGGCCCTATATGACCCCCGGCGAGGGGGAACGCCAGGCAGACCTCCCCAACGTTTCCAGCCGATGCCAACGTCAGCGGAATCGCAACTGCGCCGGTCATCGAGGTACTTCAGCAGGCACTTTTGGCCAATCCATGCACGCTACTGAGACGTGGCAGCATGCTTAGTGCAAATCTCAGCACGCGCAACCCCATCTAATGCCCTCGGCTCTACCTCCACCGCTGTTCGTGCTACTGGATCGAGGGGAGATGCCTCGTTCGTATCACAGTCAATATTTCCCGGCTACAGGCTAGCCTCCGCTGTCCGATCCTAGTACGGCGACTACTCTCTAGGCTTCTACTAGTAGGCATCCAGATGTACCCAGTACTAGTCGATCGCCGGTTCAACCAGCAGGACCCGCTATGCCTCCAAATGCCGAACGACCTCCTGTAAGCAGAGGTTCGCGTTTGGCACGAAAGTATGATGTCCTGAAACACCTGGCCGGAATTCCGGCGAGGCTTTCTATCCTTGAGTCACTTCGCCTGTCATCCGAAATGCGTGAGGCACTTGCCGAGGCCCTAAGGAGCCCCCTCCAGTTTGAGACGGAGGTAGCAGCTGCAGAAGCCTCCCATACCGAGACGATTGAAAACGCCGAATGTCAGGTGGTTATCTCATTCTCCGGTGAAGATGAGGACCCTCCTATACAGGGGCACATTCGCCCGTTGTACATCACTGGCCACTTCAATGGCGTGGATGTCCGTCGTTGCCTCGTTGACATGAGTTCCAGAATCAATCTAATTCTGACCCGGACATTGCGAAAGCTGGGTCTCTCTGAAGGTGATTCAACTCCCTCTGACCTCAGAATCCAGGTGTATGACAGGACAGAGCAAACCCCAGTCGACAAGATCCGCCTGAAGACTCAGTTTGGTGGCCTAATTTCCAGCACCGAGTTCATGGTTGTCTCTCAGGACACCGCCTACAACGCATTGATGGGTAGGCCATGGCTACATCTTAATGCAGCGGTCCCTTCTTCGTATCACCAGTGCCTCAAGTACTCGCTCAACGGTCGAGTAGGCGTGCTCCAAGGAGACGTTTCCCCGTTCTCTTCTTGTGAGGCCCGCTATTTGGATGCGGGTTATTACAAAAGTAAGGATAAGCAAATCCTGGTGAGTGAGGATGAACCCGCCCTGGTCACAAGTGATCCCTGGGTAAGCATGGATGACGCCAACATCCTCCCGATCCACTGGTTGAAGGCCAAGACCCCCGACATGGGACAATGTTTTGTTGTTTCAGGTACGCACGGAAGGCATGTTCCCATGTCCAAGCGCCGACGGAAAATCACCTCGTACTCCTCCATCAACTAGGCTCAAGTCATCCCGGAACCTCCTACCCATGTACGGTACCGGGACGTCAAGCTTATGACAACGGCGGTGCGCCATACGTGTCTCTTCCGCCAGGCTGGGAATAACCTACTCAAGCTGACACGTCACCACTGTTTTGATATCATCAAATATAGCCCCTTAGGCTGAAGGCCAGATGGGATAGGGTCAACTGCTTTCATTGCTATGGGCTCGATGGCAAGCGAGTCTCCTGATGTGATGACCGCTGCTGCCCAAGCCGGCACCAGCTGCCCCTCGGGTTTTGATAGCCTAGAATTATATTCTGTCGCGGTAAGTCCCCCCATGGGTGGGGAGGAAGACCTAGAGGATGCTCCCCCCGCCTTTGAAGAAGGCGTCTCTACCATGGTTGATGAACTGGTACAGGTGAACCTTGGTAGCGAGGCAGATCCGAAACCCACATTGATCAGTGCAGCCATGTCCCCCGAAGAGTGGCAGCAGTACGTAGACTTCCTCCAACAGCACTGTGATGTGTTTTCTTAGAGTTAAAATGAGATGCCAGGACTAGATCCCCGGTTATCCATTCACCGTTTGGGCCTCCCCGCAAAACATTGTGGGTTTAAGCAGCCTCCCAGGAAGATCCACCCTTCTCATGGTGCTATGGTTGAGGCCAAAGTTGACAAGCTAATAAAATCCAACATCGTCAAGGAGGTCCAGTACCACAAGTGGCTTGCCAAAATTGTGCCAGTTAGGAAGAATAATGGGCAAATCAGAGTCTGCATCAACTTCCGCGATCTTAATCGCCACTTCCCAAAGGATGACTTCCCACTCCCAGTGACAGAGTTGTTGATTGATGCCACGACTGGGTTCCAAGCCCTCTCTTTCATGGATGGGTATTCCGGGTATAACCAGATCCGGATGGCCCCCGAAGACGAGGAGTCCACTGCCTTCATAGCTCCCCAAGTTACCTTTTTCTAACTGGTTATGCCATTCGGTTTGAAAAATGCAGGTGCCACTTATCAGAGGGCCATGCATCGCATATTCAAGCCGATTCTCGGGACATTGGTGGAATGCTACGTGGATGACCTCGTAGTCAAATCATGTCAGCGACAGGACCTTCTCAAAGACCTTGAGAAAGTGTTCGTTTTCCTTCGTTCCCGACACCTGAAGATGAACCCGCTGAAGTGTGCCTTCGGGGTCACCTCCGGGAAGTTCCTGGGCTTTGTTGTTAGATACCGAGGTATCGAGATCGACCCGGAGAAGATCAAGGCCATCAGCCAAATGCCTCCCCCGAGCAACATTCAGGAACTTTGAGGCCTTCAAGGCCACTTAGCCTATATACGCCGATTCATCGCGAATCTGGCCGGCAAGTGTAACCCATTTTCCCGGCTCATGAAGAAGGGTGCCGCCTACGAATGGGATGAGGAATGTCGGACCGCCTTCGAGGAAATCAAGCAGTATTTGCTCCAACCTCTGGTCTTGATGCCAACCGTCTCCGGAAAGTCGCTGGTCCTTTATGTGACCGCCCTGGAGAGATCCCTCAGTGTGCTGCTCGCCCAGAAGAATAACGAGGGTACTGAGAACAGTCTCTACTATCTTAGCCGCATGCTTCTCGATATGGAGGTCAGATACTCCCCTATCAAAAAGAGCTGCCTTGCGCTCGTCTTCGCCGTGCAGAAGTTTCGACATTACCTGCAGCACCATGAGGTGCAATTGATCTCCCGGGTAGACCCCCTGAAGTACATCCTGAACCGCCCTATGCTGACTGGCCGACTAGCACGGTGGGTAGTGATCCCCCAGCAATTTGATATCAGGTTTGTACCTCAGAAGGCCATTAAGGGACAGGCGTTGGAAGACTTTTTAGCTTCCCATCCAACCTTCGCGGATCAATCGATGGACCTGGATTTCCCTGATGAGACGATCCTCTTAGTCGATCATGATGTCCCGTGTTGGCAAATGCATTTCGACGGCGCCTCCCGGAGCCCCACCGGTAGGAGGCTCAACGATCCCAAGCTCAACAGAGTGGGCCTGGGTATTGTCTTCATTACCCCGGCGCAAGCCATCCTGCCATACGCGTTCCTGTTGTCAAAAGGTTGTATGAACAATGAGGCAGAGTACCAAGCTCTCATCACCGGCCTCGAGTTGGCCCTTGAGATCCATGTGCCCCATCTACATGTGAAGGGTGATTCTGAGCTGGTAATCAAACAGGTTAATGGAAATTACGTTGTCAGGAAGCCGGAGCTCGCACCGTTGCTGGAGTACACCCTCCGCCTAATGGCCCAGTTCTCTTCTTGACCATAGGTTACCCATGTCCCACGGTCACAGAACAGCCAACGCCCTGGCTGGCTTAGCTGTGTCGCTCGCAGAACCCGAGCATGATGATTTGATCATACATGTGGCCCACCGGAGAGTCATTTCCCCCATCACCCAAGAGGACCATGATAGCCTGCGGGTAGGTCATCTCACCGCCGGACCCTCCATGTTAGGGGTCCCGGGTTTGTCAGATGCAGTGGTTGAAGCCACTCCCAACTGGAGGGCACCTTTTGTCGAGTATCTCCAAAATGGTCGCCTCCCGGACGACCGGGCCGAGCCCGAGCAAATTCGACACCGCGCACTGCAATTTACCCTCCAGAGCGGCCCTAGTCTTGAACAGATCCTTTATAAGCAGAGTTTCGATGGTGTCCTCCTCCGTTGCATCCAAGGATTAGAGATACCTCGGGTTATTCAAGAGGTTCACGCCGGTTCTTGTGGCGCCCATCAAGCTGGGCTGAAGCTGTCCTATAAAATACGGAGGTTGGGGTACTTTCGGCCCTCTATGATCCACGATTGTATTGGATATGCCAAGAGATGCCATGCGTGCCAAGTACACGCCAACTTCTTGCATCGGCTGCCGGAGCCCTTCCACCCCACCACGTACTCTTGTCCATTTGCGGTATGGGGACTTGATGTAGTAAGACCGTATCCACCGGCAACATCCCGCCAGTGTAGGTTCATCCTGACTGCTACATATTTCTTCTCCAAGTGGGTAGAGGCAGATCCGCTTAAAGAGGTCAAGGCCCATTCCATCGTTGACTTTGTGAGCTCCAACATTATCCACCAGTTTGGGGTATCTCACGCCGTCATAACCGATAACGGCACCAACTTCCGAGCAGCTGAATTGAAGAAATTGTACGCCAAGTACGACATCCGGTCAAACCATACCTCCCACTACCACGCGCAGGCGAATGGACAGATCGAGGCGTTCAACAAGACCCTCTCTAACATTCTGCAGAAGATGGTTGGTCAGAATAAGAAAAGTTGGCCGGACAAGCTCCCCAACGCCCTCTGGGCTTACCAGACGACGACACGCAACTCTACCCAGGTGACCCCATATTCCCTGGTGTATGGAGCTGAGGCCGTCCTACCCATTGAGATCCAGCTGTCGTCGTTACGCACTGCACTTTATGACCACCAGACATCAAATGAGGTAGCCGTGATCCGTCTAGCCAAATTAGACGCACTGGATGAGAACCGCCTTCGTGCCCTACACAATCTGGAAAGGCATCAGGATAAGATAGTGAGGGCCTTCGACAAGAAGGTTCGTCTCCGCTCTTTTCTACAGGGCGACCTGGTACTGGCCCTTCGAGCGCCAATGATTCCCGATAGGAAACTGCCCAAATTAGAACCCAAATGGGAAGGTCCTTATATCATCCATAAAGTGTACCCCAATGGAGCATACTCCTTGGTGACCACAGATGGAGAGCGTATAAACCCTCCCACCAATTCCAAATTCCTCAAGCGATACTTTGCCTAGGGAAAAAATGGTCCTACACGACCCTAAACTGCAAGTTGGTCCCGCAGGACCTTAAATTGCATCTTCGTCCTACAAGATGATAAACTGTGAAACGGTCCCGCATGACCTTAAACTGCACATTATGGTCCAACATGACTCTAAACTGTAAAGTCCTGCACGACCATAAACTGCATCTCCGTCCTGCACGACGTTAAACTGCAAGTCGGTCAGGCTTTCCTGACTGAGGCTCACCCTCAGGCCCCTTGGACTCCTCGGGCCACTGGCCCCCCATATTCACCGCGAGACGTTAAACCGCATGTTGGTTTTCCCCTACATACCCTCTCGCGGGATTGTATGGTATAGTGTAGGACTACGTCCTCATTCACGTCGGATTACTTTCCGTACCTTACATATCCCCAAATGAGATGCTCCTCGTCCCGCAAGATGTTAAACTGTGCTTCAATAACTACGTGTGGCTTGATTCCCGTCTTCATGGGATACGTAGGAATGCTCGGACGCCTCGTCTTGAGCCCATCCCCAAGCTTTTCTCTTCCACTATTCCCCCTGGGAATATTTTCCTCGGTGGCTCTTTGTGTAGTGAGGGGAAGGCTTTCTTAGCCCTGCTCATACGACCCCGTTCGCACAAGGATTGTAAGGGTCACGCCATGTGCCCACTCTTGTTATTCTATCCCCCCACGTCCTCACCACACGACGCTAAACTTCATGGCCTTCAGGAACTACGTATGGCTTGATTCTCATCCTCATGAGATATGTAAGAACGCCAAGGCATTTCGTCTATTGGCCTAGCTCAAAAGCCAAAATCTACCTCTCGGGTCAAGACATGGCAGGGTGCGCACTTTTGCCCCGACTCACATCGAGCAGGCCTCGACCCGGCTGCACATCCCCCCTGGAGATGTTTGCCTCTTTCGTGGATGGATATAGCTATGCTTCAGCCACTCCTTGACTGAGATTCCATCATTTTTCACACCCAGAGGGACCCCCAAGAATGGCCTGTATACAATGACCAAGGGCTCTCCAACCGTTACGGGCCAACACCCTCGAGGGTTTTCAAGCAACAAGCCGATACAAGTCCCGCGTTGCGAATTTGGTCAGCGATCGACGCTCATTTGTTGCTCCCATAACGGGTCACCATAGGAACGATGTGTTTCGAACATGGTCAACAGTGTCCTGGATCTTCGGGTCCACCCCGAGATGTCCCAGACATCGAGTGCAGTGATTCGTTCTTCCCCATCCCGTGGTGACAAACTTCCCCCCGGGCGGTGCTAGCAATCGAGCCCATAGCCCCGATTCCCCATAGGGGTGTACGGTGTGTTGTGAGACTATGTTATCATTCACGTAGGCTTCTTCGCCATACCATACGCCTTTCCTTATGAGGCCCATCCTCAGGCCCCTTGGCCTCCTCGGGTCCCCGACCCCCGTCCTCATGTAAGACGTTAAACTGCAGACCTGTCAGGCCTTCCTGACCGATGCCTGACCTCATGCCCCCGGGACTTCTCGGGCCCCTGCGCCCAACTTCTTACCCGGAATGTACGACGTAGTGTAGGACTACGTTATCATACACGTCGGTATCATGTACCATGTTGTACGCCTCCCCTTATGAGGCCCAGCCTCAGGCCCCTTGGCCTCCTCGGGTCCCCGACCCTCGTCCTCATTGCAAGACGTAAAACTACAAGCAGGTCAGGCCTTCCTGGCCACCATCAGGCCCCTTGGCCTCCTCGAGTCCCCGACCCTCGTCCTCATTGCAAGACGTAAAACTACAAGCAGGTCAGGCCTTCCTGACCACCATCAGGCCCCTTGGCCTTTCCGGTCCACGACCCAGGTCCTCTCTTATAGGATTGTACGGTGTGGTGTGGGAATACGTCCTCATTCACGTCAGCTTCTTCGTTATACCATATACCTCCCTTGTTTAGGGGTATATTACTCCCCTTCTCATCCTGTATGACGTTAAACTACATTTGGAGAACTACGGGTGGCCTGATTTCCATCCACATGGGATACATAGGACCACCTGAATGTCCAGGATTCGGGTCCAGCCCCATATCTCGGGAATCTTCATCCCATCTTGGCCCCTTGGCCTATCCTTCCTCCATGAGGGGATTATATGTTGTGGTGTGGGATTATGTCATCATTCACGTTGGTCTCGTAATGACCACGCCATGTACCTCCCCCTACTGAGCTGTTTCATCGATCCCTTTTCGGCGGTTCACTAATGTTCTTACGAGTACTCCGGTTTATTACCTAGAATGCCAAGATTTACTCGGACACGTCCGCACCCGCTTTCCAGGCTTTGTGTATCCATGTATCAGGGCTTTCAATATCTTTCATGCCCGGAGGGACCCCCAAGAACGGCCTGGATACTACGCCCAATGGCTCTCCTACCGTTACGGGCCAACGCCCCCGAGGGTTTCGGACAACAAATCGATAAAATCCCGCGTTGCGAATATGGTCAGTGGTCGATGCTCGTTTGTTGTTCCCACCTCAGGCTAACGTGATATGGATGCTGTGTTTGCACCATGGTTAACTATTTTGCTCTATCGCCATGCCAACCCATTAAGCCCAAAATGTCGGGTACACGATTCACACCCTTCATCACTCGCATGTCCAAGTAGAGTCTCGGAACTGTTGGTACTTTTCCTCCGTGCACGTCCGTGCGTTGGGGGAACAAGATGCATCAAAGGTGTCCTTCGGAACTCTCTGCCGACTCCACTTTGATGGACGCCCCAAGTATTGCGATGAGGATACCCCCCTTGTTCCCCACACCGAGTTTAACTCATGTGGGCGTAGGGATCGGGTTGACATCTATGCTTACTCAGGAAGTTGTCACCATCCACGGTCCGATCTCTAAGACCATAAACTATGATTCTCATCTAGAACTACGTTCAGCTTCATTCCTATCTTGATGGGATACGTAGGGATGCCCAAACCCCTTTTCTTTGGGTCCAGCTTGAGTTTAGCTAAATCACCTCTCTGGTCCCGCCTTCAGGACCCCGACTACGGGACCGCGTGGCATAGTGCAGGACTACGTCCTCATTTACGTCGGGTTTGAAATAGATTCCCTAGGCGCACCCCGTTCTAAGAGTTAGGCCTCCTATTCCTTGTCCCGAATGACATTAAAAGTCACCCTTCAGAACTACGTGTGTCTTGATTCCCATCCTCATGGGATACGTAGGACCATATGAATGTCTAGGATTCGGGTCCAGCCCCACCTCTTAGTGATCTCCTGATATCCCGGTCACCTAGGCCACTTGGTCTATCCCTCTCCAGGATGGGGATATGTAGGTATGATACAAGGTTTTGGGCACCATGCCCCCTTTCCCCGGGAACACGCCATCTCTTGGTTACCCTCAAGTTGAGTCTCTTGACCCCTTGCAGTGGTTCACCCATGTGTTAAGAGTACTCTGGTCTAGGACCATGAGTGTTAGTTTCAACATGATCAAGTTCCTTCCACTTGTCAAGCTCTGTGTTCCCCTCTATTCGGGCCTCCATCACCTTTCACACCCGAAGGGACCCCCAAGAATGGCCTGGATACAATTCCCAAGGGCTCTCCTACCGTTACGGGCCAATGCCCCTGAGGGTTTTGGACAACAAATCGATAAAATCCCGCGTTGCGAATACGGTCAGCGGTCGATGCTCATTTGTTTGTCCCCATTTCAGGCTAACACGACAGGATGTTGTGTTGCGAACATGGTCATCTGTCGTCACGCTAGCCCCTTGAGTCCTCGAATGTTGGTTGCATGATTCACATCATTTTCCACCCCATCATGTCCAGGTGGAATCTCGACACTTTTGGCGCTATCCCTCAGTGCACCTTTGCATGTTAGGGGGACAAAGCCGCAATATGGCGTCCTTCGGGGCTCCCATGGTCCGAGCTCTAAGACCATAAACTAAGATCCATTCAAAACTACGTGTGGCTTGATTCCCATCCTCATGGGAAACGTTGGACCACCCAGATGCCCTGTCTTCGGGGACATCCCATATAGGGAGCCAGTTTCTCCCCCGGTTTCACCTCTTACCTCTATATAGGCCCCTCGGCCTAAGGTTTCCCTCTCCGAATGGTGTACAATTTGATGTGGGATCATGTCTCCGTCAATTGTGTTTTATAACACTGCGCACATTTCCCGCCTAGCATCGCCTCTGCTACGTCTGCACTGCATAACGATAAAATGCATGCTTGGTCCTATCATACAACCCTAAACTGTGACATTATCGTCCTGGCCGCACGGCGAAAAACATCACGGCATTGTGGTGACCTCATTGTAGAGGACATCACATTGGGTATTGGCCATGTGCCAGGCCATTTGTCAATGCCCATCATGGCTTGATCCTTGTGGCGACATCACGGCCTACTATTCTAGGCCCTCGCTTCACAAAAAAACCATTCACCTTAAAGAACAAACATGATTTATCAAATTCCACTTCTTTTAGTGCAAGGGCCACACCCGAACTCCCCTTTTACCCTAACAATGGTATCCTACCATGTCAACTTTCATAACTACGTATGGCTTGATTCTCATTCTTATGAGATACGTAGGAGCGCCAGGGAACTTCCCCATGGGCCCAGACTAACCTTTGTGTTTGATCCCTCGAATCGAGCATTTCCCCAGAGAATGCGTGGTAAGTAGGGCTTAGGTCATCCTTCACGTCGGGTTTTGATTCCATGTGTCCCCTGCTCCCATTACCCATTTATGGTCTAAGTTCCATCAAGAACTACATGAGGCTTGATTCTCATCCCTATGAGATACGTAGGAGTGCCCGGGCACTTCCCCGCGGGCCCAGCCTAACATTCTCTTTCGGTCCCTTCACCAAAAACCTCTCCTAAGGGGGTCGGGCGGCATGATATGGGAATATGTCCTCATTCGCGTCAGGTTGTTCAACACACTGTACACACCCCCTATTCCCATTCGCGCCAGGTGTTTGAGTCACTCCACCATATGCCTCTTATGTCTCTTCCCATCCATGGTCCGAATTCTACGACCCTAAACTAAGATCTCCCTATGGAAAAGGAATCTTCTCCCTCTCTCTAATACATTTCGTTGTCGTATTCAGATGTGTTTCGACAATGAACCCGGAGTATGGGACTTTCATACGGACATTCCATTCGTCCCACGACCAAGCTTCGTGGGCTCGCTATTTGGATCCTCATCCTCTTTCACATCCGAAAGGACCCCCGAACGACATGGATACTAGGCTTAAGGGCTCTCCATGAATGCTGGACCTAAGGGCCCTTCAATCGTTTTGGGCCAACGTCCCTACGGATATTTGACAACATTTTTGACATGGTCCCGTGTTTCGAACATGGTCAACGGTCGACCCTCATTTGTATGTCCCCATTCTAGGCTAACGCGACAGGATGCTGTGTTGCAAACACAGTCAACAGTTATCCTCTGTCGTCACGCCTCCGTCATCATGATCTGAATCTCGAGTGCCATGATTCACACATTTACACTTCCTCATGTTCAAGTGGAATTCCACCATACTCGGCTCTTTCTCTTCACGCATCTAGGTGTGCTAAATGATCGTGTTAGTGTCACTGGGCCGGTATTCACCGAGCGTCCCTTTTCCCTAACCTTCCCCTTTCTGTGTCAGGAAATTCCTATCACTACTGCTTGTTTCCCACACCGAGCACAACTCACGTGGGCTTAGTAGTTTTGGCAGGATGTGTACCAACACGGTCAGGCTGCTCCTCGTCCTGCATGATGTTAAACTGTGCTTCTAGAACTACGTATGGCTTGATTCCCATCCTCATGGGGTACGTAGGAACGCCCGGCCATTCTGCTTCGGGCCCAGCCCAATCCTCACTCTTGGTCCCTCGACCTGAAGAGTTTCCTCTGGGGGTATGTGGTATGATTTGGACTCCAAGTCCTCATTCGCGTCAGTTTCATATC
This sequence comes from Viscum album, assembly GCA_963277665.1. Lineage (NCBI taxonomy): Eukaryota > Viridiplantae > Streptophyta > Magnoliopsida > Santalales > Viscaceae > Viscum > Viscum album. The sequence goes on from OY728158.1 coordinate 781,898,840, forward strand.
TACCGCGCCACACGCTTCCTTCCATTTTATTCCACGTCCTATCGTATGAAGTTAAACTACAGGAGTCTATGTTTCCTAAACTCATGACATTAAACAGCGGTTCTACCCTGAACAAGTTCAGGATTCACCAATATCCCATTGGGAAGTGACAGATCCCCTCGCCAGAGAGGCCCTGTCTGAATGAAGGAATGATCCATGATCAAACCGATGCACCTATCTGGCGTACTCCCACCACGGTGGTGTAACTACCAAAGTGTTGGATTCTGTTCGAACAGACCATCACTCCATATTCCACTCGTTCTGTGCCCCTTATTCGGACCCTCATCCCCTTTCATGTCTCACAGGACCCCCAAACGCCCTGGTCTCATGCCGCATCGGCTCACCTACCGTCCTGGGACAACGTTCCAGAAGACGGGTCATACCTGGAAGGACCCCCTAACAGTATGGATTTTTGACCTATGGTCTGCCAACTGTCCTGGGCCAACATCTTGAAGGATTGATCAACAACATTTATGACATGGTCCTGTGTTTCGAACATGGTCAACGGTCAACCCTCATTTGTTGTCCCCGTTACAGGCTAACGTAGTAAGGGTACCGCTTCTCCTCCAAGGTTAACGGTTGTCCCTTATTGTCACGCTATCCCCACAGTGTTCCTAATTTTGGGTATCGTGATTCACACATCCCATTTTCATCAGTTTGGACTGATTTCAGCGCCCCTGGCATTTCCCCGTTCGTGCGTGAGAGCACGTTGAAGAAACGGTAATTCGGCCATCCTGAAAGTTTCTTCTCCCATCAAGCCTCTCCCGTCTTTCAGAAATCCGGACTGGTAATCCGAATCCCGGACATCGGGCTCGACCCACGTGGGCTCGAGGAATTATCGCCGAACGTCCCGCAAACATTGTAGGTATGTAACAAGGCAATTCAACAGTGGAAATCGTGCGCACTACGGCATTCAAAACAAAGAGAAAATTTTGAAGCACGAAAGTACCAATAAAAGGTTTATGGGTTTGTTACAATACTCGGGGGTCGACTCCCCCCATGGACGGGTTGACCCTGTCAAAAGAGCGTTGTAGCTTTGCCACCCGTTGGCTTGTGGCATCCAAGGCTTGCTGCCGCTGAATCAGCTCCCGCTCCTCCTCAGTAGCGGCAGGGAGCAGTTCGTCAGTCCTGGCTTTGGCCTTCTCTACGCCAGCTTGAACGACAGCCATCTCTCCAGAGGTATGCCTCATATGCTCTTCTGCCTCTGCCAGCTGGGCCTTCAACCATGAGACCAGCTCATATTGTGCATCAAGAGAAGCTGAAAGCTCGTCTACTCGGGTCTGCATCTGTTGAACCTCGCCTTCAGCCTCCTGGAGCTTTTGATACTGGCTGCCTTCCTCCGCTGCCAGCCCATGCTGAGCCCACGATCATGCTCCCGGATCTTATCAGCCATAAGATCTCGGACGAGTGCATGAGGATGTTGGGCATCCACTCCCCCAGCGCACAGTTCGCGCAACCGCAAGGGGAGCCAATCCATTTCAGCTAGCCATTGCTCTTGGGGGGTGTCCTTGATAAAGCGCGTGATCAGCTTCCACGACCGGCGGCAGACTATGCTGCTGTCTTCCTCATCGAAGGCCGTTTCGTCCCAGTCTGCGCGATTGGCAGGCTCGTACATGGGATACGCCCACAGGAAATCCTTGGCAGGATCAACGCCTGGTGTTGAATCCAGTACGACACCTGGCGCCGAAACAGGCGTGACAAGATTGGGACCGACCGTTTGATCCTCCTCCTCGGAGTCCACCTCAATGACTTCGGGAACGCCCCTTATGGTGGTCCCGCCAGTGATGATGTGCCTCGATGCTTGAGGAGATGGCGGGACTATCGCCACCATCACCGCCATGCCCCTAGGAGAGACGCCACCAGACATCCCGACCAGTCTTGTCGCAGCAGCCCACGCCAGTCGAAGAACTGTACGACAGAGAGGGACAAACGTTAGTTGGCATGGTCTACATGTGACAACAATGAGACCGGTAGAAGAGACTTACAGAGATCGACCTCCTAGTGCAGCTCTTGAGCTGGTACTGACGGGACCAAGAGGCGAGGCCCTCCGTATACTGTTGGAAGGTCTGGAGATTCCGGAGGAGCCACCTCAGGCGCTCTGGTCCCACCTGGCGCGGAACTGGACGCAGCCATAGGCGCAGATTCTGACGGTCCCGCATCATCACCCGCCAAGGATCAAGAACAGGGCCTGCGGACAAGTTCCTCCTGCATGGCTCAAACATTGGTGAGAAGTCCATAGAGGCCCAAGAACAAATCGTAAGGAAAGAGGTTCGGAATGCTACCTCGAGAGCCTCCGCGGAATCGTCAGATTCTGAGCCTCGGTCTCCGACCTCGCCCTCCTCCAACAGGATCCCTCTTCCAGCCTCATCCTCCAGAGAGGAGTCCCCTGATTCCTCCGGCAAGGGGAAGCGCTCCCTCTGATTGGCAGCTGATAACTGTGGGTGGACCGTCTGATTCAACAGTACCCTCACTCGGTCTGTCATTGGGCGAGGGACACCACTGGAGTGGACATAATCCTCCAGCTCATCCAGGTATTGTTCTACCTCCGTCGGAGACGCCATGAATCCATCCCGGACTCGGCCTATGCCCGGTATTTCCATCATGAGGCAATTCAGGTGGGCCCATATCTCAGGAGGGCTGAGGAATTGCCGGTTGGCATCCCAAATGTCCCATGCATCCGGGAAGACGGCATCCTCTGCCATGTCAATATGACACAGGCGCTTCCCCAGAGCCTGAGTGGATATCCTATGAAATCCCCTCGGTGGCTGCCCCTCCGGATGACCCTGCTGTTCCAGAATCACCGGATCCACCGATGTTGCCATACCCTCGGCCGGTGCGGGTCTCGCCGCCATGGAAGCCCGGCTACCGCGAGCGGCCCTAGCTGCCCTCCAACCCTGACCTCGAGATAGAGGAGGCCCACCGTCACCGACCTGGATATTTGGTTGCTTCAGCATCTCCCCTGGGTAAGAAGCCTCCCAACTGATGGCGTACTCCTTCACCAATCCGAAATAGGCAGTGGATGGAGGCAATGCAATCCGCATCTTTCCATCTTCCCATATGAACATGAGCCACAACTGCCTCATCACACACGGGTGCTCCTCGTGACGCACCTCCCAGTAGACCTGCGGGGTCAGCCACTAGAGGCACCAGAACTGCCTCGCAAACCGATGCGGGGTGTACGGATCACAGAGTGGCTCACGGTCTATTCAAGCCACCAAAACTCCACCTCGGAAGGCCAGGAGGTAAGCCCGATGTTCTTCCGTTCCCCGCCCGTCATCAGTAAGCATCCCCGTTGGCAATGGGAAGGGGTGGAAGTTGAACTCATCCACCCTCCACACCCGATTCAGCACCATCGGAACGGCCAGATTGAACGGGAAGCTCCCGACCGCGTTCAAGATGGAGGGGTGGAAGTTTGATCCTGGCGGCGAAATGGGGTTTGGATACTCGTAAATCCCCCTGATATGCACTTCGATCAACCCATACAAGAGGTGGAAGGGCCCACATATCCTTGGAGGCTTCTTGCCCTCGCTAATATGCCGCAGCATTCTGTACAGTTTGGTGAGCATCAAAATCCCCAGATTGATCTGCTGCCCCACAACGAACATCGACTCCATGATAAACGAGCTGGGCCGTACCCCCATGCTTGTATCTCTCTCCGGTAGGATCCAACCACAGATGAGGGCCGCGATGAATGCTGCCATCCTGACTATCGGCTGTTGTTCAGTGCTGACACTGAAACCCCAAGTCTTCCATTGGCTGTCCTCCAAGACCCGCCAATACAAGTGCCCCATGCCCCGTTGGGCCGCCCTTGGACAAGTTCGAGGCCTCGGAGGGAACTCTCAATTCTCTGGTAAATTCAGGAAGCATTTGATCCATCTCCTAAAGTGGACATCCCTCACTGCCTCTTTGTCCTCTCTAGGGACGAGTGCCATCAGCGCCGACGCCAGTCACGGCATTTGCTCCGTATCCCCCCACACGCTGACGATGGGGAGGAATTTGTCATACATGGCCCCCAAGATCGGGACCCCAGAAATCTGGTGGACATCCCACAGGCTGATGCCCACCTCCCCGTGATGCAGGTGAAAAGTGTTGGTCCTAGAAGACCATCTACTCAGCAATTCCGGCATCAGTTGCTTTGGTTGGTAAATGTGGAATTGGGAGGCCCATGCCACCTCATACAACCCCACTCTCCTCAGCTCGGCCCCAAACTCCTCGCATGAGGCGCCTACCCAGTAGGCCCAGGCCTAGTCATCGGTAAAGTTGCCGCCCTGGCGTAGGTCCCACTCATCGGACCATCCCTTCTTCGAATCCTACAAAGACGCCTTCAGCATGGTACGGTAGAGGGGAGGGGAAGTCTCCGGCTGCAGTGGCTTCCCGTCAATGTCATTCACATGGATGTAGAGACAGTCAGCAATAACGGGTGTGAAGTTCTCTTTTGCGTGACCGTCGGCAGCCCTGAACCATTGGTGCTAGCATGGTATGCTCCTGAACCAGCAAGCTGGTTCGTCCCTACTCGCCTCAGGGATAAAGACGTCATCCCTCAGCCCGAAGCCGTACAATGGCAGTTTCTTGCACTGCGGATAATCCTTTTGAACCTTCGATAGAAGATCTGTCAAATAAGTGTGGTCCGAGTGGCTTCAGATCATCTCCCCCAGGCATGGACAGTTGGCCATCTCATCCCGACGAGCAGCATCTGCAAGCACCCCCAATAAAGCCTCTTGATTGGCCATTTTAACTCTAGCCCTCAGAAAATAATTTTTTCAGCTGGATCGTGAAGCTCGGCCATGAAGCTGAATCGCGAAGCAGGATCGCGAAGATCGGTCGCGAGACCAAGCCGCGAAGTCTGGCCAAGGCCGAAAGGCAGAGGTTCGATTGGCGCGGACGCGGAGTCGGAGACCCGCGGTTCGCGGCGAATCTCGATTCGCGGAGGGCTGTCGCGTAGTACGTGGAGCTTCGCGAAGTCGAGAGCACAAAAAGACAAGGAAGGAACGTGATGACAAAAGAGTTCGACCCCCATATTTATAGGCGGCGACCCTGGAGCTTCGCGACGCACCTCACCCGCACGGAGCATCGCGGCGCGTCCGGATCTGTGGCCCAAGTTAGCACCGCGGGCACCCTTCGCGTAGCCGCATCGCGAACCACCGAAAATTTTGGCGATTTTTCCTCTGACTTTGACCCATCGCCCTCTGCGGCTCCAAGTCTGAGGGGGGGCATTTGTTGGCACCAAAATATTTCACAAAAGGAAGGAACGAAAAAGAAGGCTGGCATGCTGCATCACGTAGCACCCTCGCGAAGCACCGCCGCGAAGGACCGACGCGAAGGGCCTTGATCATCGCGGCCTCGCGAAGCTCCAGAGGCGGTAATCCTCCGCGAACGCATTTGACGTTCGCGAGCCACCGTGAAGCTCCAGAGGCGGTAATCCTCTGTGAACGCATTTGACGTTCGTGAGCCGCCACGAAGCTCCAGAGGCGGTAAACCTCCGAGAACGCATTTGACGTTCGCGAGCCACCACGAAGCTCTAGAGGAGGTATTCTCCACGGAGGCCGTTGACGTTCGCGAGCGCGCTACAAAGCACCGAAGGCGGTGCACGATTTCTGCTTCGCGGCGCCCCTTGCCTATAAATACTGGACTCCCCCTGAGTCCCAAAGATAGACAATCCGACCTTTCAGCTTCTCCTCTCCCGAATCGCGAAGCACTCTTTGCCCCAGGAATCATGAGCTCCGCGAGGTACTTATTCTTCACGAGACGCCTCAGCATTGTCTCGTTTTGAGCCCCTCTTCTGAGAGGGATGCCCTTCGCGAAGCTCAAGGGCATTCGCGAAGGAAGGGGATTCCAAAGGGAACCCGGGCAGCCGCGGAGCATTTATGCTTCGTGAAACACCCAACCCATTCCAGTGATCCCTATGCTAAGGCAGGATCGCTACACATCGCGAAGCACACTGCTTCGCAGGACCCTGCTTCACGAGGCACCCCTTCTTCGCGAGGCAGTGCTCCGCGAACACTGTTCCACTTCGCGAAGCACCTTCCACTCACACCTACGCCCCATGCTAAGGCCAAGGCACTCCACTTCGCGAAGCACACTCCTTTGCTTAGAGATTCCTCTTCCCGTGCGACCCTCCAGGTTTGCACGATGTGATTTCAAAGTCCCATGGACAATTCCACCCCTAGCGTTGCCTCGCCTAATGCTTCTTCACATAGGCACGCTAACGGCTATTGCTTCTTCGCATAGCCACGCTAACGTGGACCCCTCGATGGTTTGTTCCACAACCCCCCCTTAACCACGGCCTTACTGGTACCTTCCCTTCCCCAAGGACCATAGGGTACCGGTTATGTAAGTCCTAGGGGTGTGGAGTGAACCCACCTCGCCCGAGCTGCAGGACGTTAAACTGCCAAGCACCACGTCCTCAACACATGACGTTAAACTGTGATCCGACCTCGTCTCCCTCACGAAGGGTCCCCCCAGGTCGAACATTTTTTACACCACTCGTCTCGATGGGAATGGAATCACCCATCCACAAGGGATGATATCCTCCTTATCGGAGTGGCATATGTTCGTAGGAGAAGGGCGACCCTAGTTCCCCAACGGATGGCTGCACCTTGGCATCTCCGTACTTCCCCACTACCAAGGTCAGTAGAGGGCGTGATAGGGAACGAGACCCCTCCCATCATTGGACCAAGGTCCATATTTCCCGCGCTTTTTCACACCATGGGACTCCATCCTAGAGTAAGTCCCAGCACCATGGTCCGCCTAATGCGCAAGCCCCTCTTTGCTTCTCACGGACACATCTTTCGCGACGTGATCGTCAGGTCCTTGCAAACTCTTGTTTCTCACACCGAGCATGACTCACATGGGCTTAGAGTGAGCACCGACCCTGACCCCCAACCTTAACGAACTACGAGGACTTTGATCCATGCCAATGCATGGTACGTATGAAGCCTCCATGAGGTTCAATCCCACCCTTCATTTATTCACGTCGGGTCTCATTCCCGTCCAGCATGACGACAAACTGCATTCCGGTCCAATGGGAAGCCATTGCGACCCATCTAGAGAACTACGAGGACTTTGATCCATGTCAAGGCATGGTACGTAGGAAGCCTCCATGAGGTTCAAGCCCCACATTGCTCGGTCTTTCATTCACGTTGAGTTTCGCCCTCGTCCAGCATGACGTTAAACTATATGTCCTTGTCCAGTATGATGTTAAACTGCATGCCCTCATCCAGCATGACGTTAAACTGTAAGCCTCCTTTTGGCTCGCATGACATTAAACTGCACACCCATTCCCACCTGAACTACGAGGTCTTTGATCCATGTCAAGGCATGGTACGTAGGAATCCTTCCAACGGTTCCAGACCACCACCCATTGGACCAAGGTCCACTTTCACACCGGTCCGCTGACAAAGCCCCATTTGAACTACGAGGTCTTTTATCCATGTCAAGGCGTGGAACGTAGGAAGCCTCCACGAGGTTCAAGCCCACCCATCATCCAATTGACGTTGTGTTCTACCTACGTCCAGCATGACGATAAACTGCAATTCCCGTCCGACGGCAAGCCGTTGTGACCAACCTGAACTACGAGGTCTTTGATCCATGTCAAGGCATGGTACGTAGGAAGCCTCTACGAGGTTCAAACCCACCATCCAGTTGTCCTGACCTCATTCACGTCGGTTCACCCCCGTCCCACATGACATTAAACTGTATTCCTCAATACGAACTACGAGGACTTTGATCTGTGTCAAGGCATGGTACGTAGCAAGCCTCCCTGATGTTCAATCCCAACAATCATTGGCCCAAACCGTCTCCTAGTCAGTGTGCCAGGCCCCCATCCTCAAGCCCATCTCTCATTGGACCAAGGTCCCTCATTTACATCGGTTCGCCGACACCCACCACCCGTCGTTCATTCACGTCAGGGTTCAATATTGTCCCGCATGATGTTAAACTGTATTCCATCAACCCTTTGAACTACGAGGACTTTGATCCATGTCAAGGAATGGTACGTAGGAAACCATCCCAAGGTACAAGCCCACCATTAGTGGACCCACAGGCCTACTTTCACGCCGGTTCACCGATGAAACCCTATGAACTACGAGGTCTTTGATCCATGTCAAGGCAAGGTACGTAGGAAGCCTTCTAGAGGCTCAAGCCCACAACTCATTGGACCAAGGTCCACCCTCACGTCAGTACGCTGACAATGCCCATCAGACCAAGGTCCACCTTCACATTGGTTCGCCGACGACATTCATCGGGACAAGTCCCACCTTCATGTCGGTTTACCGGCACCATCCCGAACTATGCGGACTTTGATTCCCTGCCACGGGGATACGTAGGAAGCCTCTTCAAGGTTCAAGCCCAACTTCACCATCGCCCCTGTGATGGTCCCATTTCACTCCCCCTTTGTTCCATTCATCAACCTATCACCCATATCAATTCTCTCCCGGACCGTCTTATCCTGGTGAGACCATGTCGGTACACTCTTCTTCACAGTCACCCATGGGCTGGCCCCAGTATCGACATCCCTTCAAGGAGAATCCCTCAATCCGATCTATCCTAGCTAATGCTCTGGTTGGGCTGATCCGTCTCCGCTAGACGTTAAACTTGCGACATACCTTGTGTTAAACACAGGAAGATGAGGAAAACCTCAGATATGTGTCTATGGCATATAATTCCTAGCGCTTGATATGGGATGCCTCGGGCTTCCACGCCCTCGAGATGCCCTGTGACCAGGGATAACAGACATACATGCCAGGTTCCCCAGCATCCAGACACGCTACTGATGCCTCAACATGACTACTCCCCCGACTGAAGGTTGTTGCCCTGACCGGACCCTTTGGAATGTCCCGACAGAAGTAGTGTAATTAACTGGCGTCCATGGAAACATGGCACTGGGAAGAGTTTCACGAACTACATATTAAATCTATGAGGGAGACCCGGACTAGGTGACGAGTTCTGAGGATGAATCCATAGGAGGAAGAACTGACATCCCATCATCCCGTTTCGATCATGGAGCAGATGTCCCTAAATAAAAAGCGAATGCCGCCCGCATTTGGAAAGCAGGAATGCGGGGCAACAGAGCGATGCACGTCCTCCTTCGCGGACGGAACGGATGCGCACGCGCGCGCCCCGGCGAAAGTGTCGGAAACAATGTAACAACATAAACAAGAAAGAGAAGATCATCCCAAAGAACAGAAATTGGGTTAAGAAGTTCCCTTACCTTGTGTCCGGCTTGACTTGATCATTCTTTAATATCTTGAACAATAAATTAAATTAAATTTCTAATTTATTAAGAGCCTTTTCAGGTTTATTATTCCATTTATATAACTTATTACCATTTTATAAAAATTATGTAATCATTTAAGTTAATAACGATTTTTTGTCGATATTTGGTATTTGAATAAAAATAAACACCTTATAATTTTAAGTAGTTCATGTGGTCAATAGTCCATTATCTCAAAAATAATATTCATGATTTAGATATCATATATATCTTATATATCCACTATATATATGTATTTATAATTTTACATAACATTTGGAGATAAGAAATGAAATGCACCGTTCATAGAGACGGTAAGCCGTACGTATGCATGAATGTTACTTTCATTAATATTTCTTATTTTAATGGAATTAAAACATGATGATACATAGTTATATTATAATTCCTATATAATATCATATAAAATATCATTAAATACATCCTTTATACATCCCACATATGGAATTAACGAGTCATGCCACTTTGAGGGGGTGGTAGTCTGCACTTCCTCAAATGAAATTATCTCATTTACCCATAATGGAAACAATAAAAATATACTATAAATTAAAAATACAGAAGAATAAAAAAATATACAATATATATCATATATAAATATAGTGTCATATTAATGGCCACCATGAGAGGTGGTATAATAGAATTGAACAATCATTGTTTTGTGAGGTGTTAGTTTTCCGTCCACAGAAAGAGTATGTTCTTTACCCATTAGATTGAGGTGTGTGTAAGTGTAGTTGGAATAATTATTGTAAAAATATCCTAGTATATTTAAAATAATATTTTTTTATAAAATAAAGGAATAAAAATAGTTTAATGGGTTGGAGAAGTAAAATAAAATAAAATAAGTTAAGAGAAATTGTTACTTTGAATTTGGGTAACTCCCTTTGGTTTGAACAAAAAAGTCGTTCTGAAGTGCCTTCTGCCTAAGGTAAGGATTCTAGGAGGATTATAGGGATATTGAGAGATTAGTTGTGTAGAATTTGGATGATCAATGTGAATTGAGAGGTGTGAGGAATGGGTTATATATGAGGTCTTTTATAAGGGAGAGAAGGAGCTCTTTAGGAAAGTGTGAAAATATTATTTTATTATAAATTCATTTTCAGTTTGTAAAGGTCCAAAATTATTTAAAGTCAACGCTAAGATAACTCATGGTCGAAATATTATCATCCAATAAGAACTGGATAGGTTTTGGATATTATTATAATATTTATAATCTTATTTAATTAAATCATTAATTAATGAGGTAAACACTGCACCATTATTGTGTCGTAAATAATTTTATTTATTTGATGTCTAAAAATTATAAACAAAATACCATGATATAAGAAATATTTTAATCATTCTAATGAATATTTATAGTCAAACATATGACTTATATAACGCCATGTAAAATTTAATTTACAAAAAGATATTTGTTTATGTCATTTTGCCTTTACGTTAAGTTATTTAAAATAAAGTGTCATTATCACTCTTAAGTGGCCCCATGGGGTCCCAAAATTGACCCAAAGATTATCATGGTCATATATGTATCAACCAATATGATTATAACGCATGTTAGGGTGATTTTCTATTATTATAAAAATATTTTTAATGCATATTTACCAGATTTACCCTTTAACCATGGTAAATAATCTTTTTACTGAAGAAATATTCATAATGTCTAAAAATAAATGTTATTTATTCACAAAATTTAGACATTATGATTACAAATATTAAATCTCTTATTTAAAATTCTAAACACAGATGTGGCAGAAATTATTTTTAAATTAATTCCCGCTGTCAAAACAAAAGGCATGTTTTTAAGAAATATATAATATCAAAAAATTAACACTTATTAATGTCCAATTTCATAGTGAAATAACTTCCAATAAACAACAATAGATTAAATAGTAAAAAATAATCAAATTACACACTATAACCAATTTAAAAGATAATCTGACATTGTAACACCCTAAGCTTCCACGGTACGATTCTCTTTGAATAATACAATAGCGTGTGTTGTATGCAACTTCGAGTTCTAACACACCGCTACCAATCAAACATGCCGTTATGAATAGTAATACCAAATTTTTGGAATTTTATAAATTGTATCTTTCAAAATGGACTTCATTTTTGTATTCTTAATATCGAAATTATCTTTGGGTGAATTTTTGGTATATTTCTGAAAACATTCAATTTTTTATGAATACTGAAAATACTATATTTTAATTAAAACATTTTTTAATTGAAATAATTTATAGTGTTAAATTATAAATTTAAATCGTTTTTAAGTATAATTAGAGTATATTTTATCATTTAATATAATTTAAGCCATTAGATATTTCTTAAGATTAAACTGGACATAAACAACTGTCAATCATTTGATAGTTATTATTTCATAAAAACATGTTTTTTATTTTGACAGCAATAATTAATTTTAAATTAATTTCTGCCACTTCTGTGTATTGAATTTGGAAAAATGGATTCCATATTTGGAATCATGAGGTCCAAATTTTGAAAATTGGTTACTTTTATTTTTAGACATTTGGAATATTTACTTCTGTAAATATTTTATTTATCGTGGTTAAAGGGGTAAATCCAGTAAATATGGTTAAAAAATAACATTACAATAATATTAAATTACTCTATCACGTGTCATAACCCTATTTTCTGATACATGTACGACCATGGGCATACTTGGGTCTATTCTATGACCCCATGGAGCCACATGGTAGTGATAATGATATTTTTTATTAAATAATCTAAAGTAAAGACAAAAAATATATATCTTTTCATAAAACAATTTTTATATGAGGTTATATAATTGATATATTCAACTATAAATAATATTTAGAAATATAAAAAGATTTCCTACCTCATGATATATTATCTATAATTTTTAGACATAAAATAAATATATTTATATATGACAAAATAATGATGCAATATTTTCCTTATTAATGAATCAATCAAATAAATGATATTTTATATACTAAAATAAATATAATTTGAATGTTCTAATTCCATACACAAATTTTTAGGTGACTATGATATTTTATGGCTTCTAAAATGTATTTATTTTGATGTAATAAAGTTTTTAGGACTTTAAAAAAAATTAAATAATGCCAAATTTTACATAAATGAGTTATTAAAACAAATACAATATTATTGGTCGATATAATAATCCTACAAATCTAATGATTGGACAAAATGATTATATAAATATATTTCTATAATTAATGAAACACTTGGGGTTTTCTTGGAAGTTTATCATATGTTTATTAGCCATATAATATAAAAATACCAAGAGAAATGGGAAATGTCAATCTATTTAACTAAGAGTTAAATCTAAAAGATAAGGTTAATATAGTGGCCCAAACCAGTATAAAAGATATTTGTGGATAATTTTTAAACCCATAACCACCTTATATTTTAAATAATTTATTTTTGATCCATTATAAAATGAAAATGATTTTATTATAAAATAATATTTCTAGCTTTTTGTATGGTGCCCCTCACTCCTCTTATAAAAGGGAACTTCCCCTTTTCTCTAATTCACACCATAAAAGGCAATTTCATCATCCAAACCCCACCAAAATACCCTCTCAACTATCCTTCCTTCATCATAGAGGAATTACTTTATTGATAAAGCCTACATAAAGAGCCCTTTTGATCAAATCAAAATGAAGAGGCCGAAGAAGAAATAAATATCTCACCACCTCTTTCATGTTTTTTCTTCTTCCGTTTATTCTTTCCTTGTTGCTTCTATTCAAAAATAATAACTACATTATCTTATATATACTGTGATTTTCTTATCAATATGTTACAACCATATTAATTATTCTATCCATCCTTTTAATGACATGTTGTCATATGTGTGTACGTGTGGCTTACCGTCTCTACATCGTGGTGTAGTTGTAATTAAATAAATAATTATTTGGATGGGTATAATAATGATGTATAAATGATGTAAATAATAAATATAACATGATAATTATTCTTTATATCAGATATACCATTCAATTATATATGATTTTAATATCAAAATAATGATATTCTCACTTGTGCGTACTTGTGGATTACCGTCTCCACAAACACGATGAGATTCATTCCCCATCATATCCATTCATGAATAATTTTAATTAGAAGATTAAAAATAATTTTTAAAGACTTAATATAATTTTGAATACAAATAAGATACATCCTATCCATAAAAAACATTACTAATGTAACAAATCATATAAAAATAAATAAATCAGTTAACACCTGAAACGATTATAATACTAAAATATAATTAACAATGCAAATTAAAAAGATCATATATGATATCATATTATTGTATCTGATTTTTTTTTAATTTAACAACAATTATTTCACCATTATATAGGAGTTTAACCTAGCATCAACCAAGGAAGAGTAAAAGTTATGGGTTATTTCTACAACCTCTTCATTATTCGAGGTTGTTTATATGTAATTGTCTATTGGAACCTCTTTATCATCCACATTCTCATTTTCCTAAAAATATTCCAAAATTTTTTTACTACTTATTTGACTATGGGTAAAATTCATTTATTCCCTTATTTGAACTTATTCGTTTTGAAAATAATATTTCCTTCTTTTTCAAAAACATGTTACATTATGACCTTTTCGAGAAAATGAACGTAAGAATGTTTTTTTAAACTTATACGGTGGGGTGGTAATATTCCCCTGCTATAACATCGTCCAAGATTCCCTTAAAATCTTATAATAATATTTCCAAAATAAATGTTTTCTTTTATAATTATGTAACATTAAATGATTTTCAAAAATTAATAAGATATTTCCCTCAAACAGTTTTGATTTCATCTATGTGAACATCCTTTAATGGATTTTAATCTTGTTTGAAGTTGATTTATTATGATACCAGGATTCTATTTTGTATTGAAGGTTTTATATTATTTTTGACTGTGGATGTGATATTTTTCTACCATTCATGGTTTATGGACAAAGTATTGACATATCATTTTCTAGTTTTAATATGAATGTTTATGTTATGTTAAAAAATTTCATATGAGGAATGCATTGGACTTAGTAAGTGATGTGTGGAGCCAGTTATAGCTCCCCGATGCATCTGTAGGTCTCATGGGACAAACTAGTGTCTTGGAACAAGGCCTTGAAAAAATCTTATTTCTAGTCTTGGAACAAGGACTAGACTATGTGGTTAGGAAGTATGGAATTATTCATTCCATCATTATGGAAGTGGATATTGATATTGCATGTGATTATTCGACTAGTAGAATATCTATGTGAATATGTAAATGGAATTATTTTGATTTATATTTTCCATATTATGATGATGTTAATGTTGAAAAGGGTTTTGTTTTAGTTCAATGCATTGCCATAAATGTTTATTCAAATTTATAAAAGTTTATGTTAAATTGTTGTCCTTACTGAGCATCTAAGCTCACTCCTTTATATGTTTTATTTTTTCCAGGATGTGAAGTAGTATATTATGACTGACCTGCAGGGATAGTCTATGGGATCTCAGTGTTTTCTATGGAAAAAATGTTATTGTAGTTTTCTGTTTTATGATATAATGTAAACCTTATGAATGGATATAGTACTTCTAAGGATACTATACTAATCAGTATTTAATGACTTGATCTATTGTGATCATGCCAATGATATATAATAATGAATCGAATTTGGGATTCTGGGGTCAGGGCGTTGCAGTTGGTATCAGATGAATTCTAGTACAAACCTTCGAAGCTAGATGTAGAAAAACTCTAATTATAGAACATTACCCAAAGATAGAATTTAAGGATTTGTATAGAATAACTTCCTAAAATTTAGGTATTGTAAAGATTTTTTGTGTTTTCCAAGAAATACATTCTTATCTGGTTACGAGTAGGTAGAGGCAGCTTTGGCACATATGTAACTAGGGGTAAAACCCGAAAACACCGCTTTGAGCTAGAATCGAATGGGAACTGATGCACGACAATGGGCCTTGTTTCACTTTGGGTCACGACACTCCTGGGGGATATGCTTAGGATAATCCACATTTTCATTACAAAAAATTATGAAGGGTTTATGAGAATATACGTCCTTAAAGAAAACAATTTTATAATTGTGGACTATATCCATCAACTGTTCAATTTATGTTAAGTGTTCAACAAGTTTGGAATTATGGGTTGTGGTTCATAAACTACAATTGTATCTCCCTGTCCCCAGTTACCCAGAGTCAGTATATTATTACATAACATTGGAATGATACAATTAATCATGTACCGAAATGCTGATCAGTTTAGTAGCCTTGGAAGTACTAGATACATTCATAAGTTTTACGTTACATTATAAAACGAAAAGCTACAACAACATTGTTTCTATAGAACACAGTCATATAACCTCATATTATCGCAACAGGTCAGTCATAAAATACTTCTTCACATCCTAGGAAAAATTAAACCTAGAAAGGGGTGAGCTTAGATGTTCAATAAGGATAAAAATATAGCGGAAACATTAATAAATAATCATAAAAATTTAAGGCAATGTATAAGACTAAAACAAAAGCCCTTACAACATAAAATTCATCATAATATGAAAAATATAAATCAAAATTATGCCATTTACTTACTCACATGGATATTATACTATTCGAATAACCACATACAATATCAATAGCCACATTCATAATGATGTAATGCAAAATGCCAGACTTCATAACCATATAGTCAAGGCCTTGTGCCATGACTACAAATAAGATTTTTTCAAGGCCTTATGCCAAGACACTAGTTTGTATCAGGAGACCTACCAATGCATCTAGGAGATATAGAGGGCTCCACCCATCACTTACTATTTCCAATGCATTCCTCATATGAAAAGGTTTAAACATAACATAAACATTCGTATTAAAATTAGAATATGATATGTCAATACTTTACCAATAAACCATTAATGGTATAAAAACAACACATCCACAGTCAAACATAACACATTCAATAAAATATGGAATATTTTATTATAATAAGTCATCCTCAGTCAATAATAATGAAGGATATTGACATAGATGAAGTTAATAATCAAAACTATTTGAGAGAAATATCCCCCTTTTTCATTAAAACATTTAAAAGTCTCACTATTTATCAAAAATCTCTTTAAAATAGTTTTTTGAATCAAAGTGTCCCATACCACTCTGAAACTTTTAAAATGAATTTTAATATTAAAAAATTAATTTCCATATAAATATAACATTAAAAACATTTTTAAAACATGTACATTAATGAGAATGATTTAGAATAATAAATTTTTAAAATATTTAAAATGATATTTTAGTTAGAGATCCTAACCAAATGAGAGACACTTGAATACAACTAATTGAGGAAATAAAAACATTATAATATCATTAGAATAAAGGGATTCATGATATACTATATCAATGTACTGTATACACACCAAATAAAAGTGGATTGATGCATAACAACAAATAAGTCTCAATGGAATGTAGGATGGGATGAATTCCTTTATAAAGACTGTATCCTTAGGTTGCGGACAAATCAATGAAATAATTATGTGTGGAAAATATAAATACAATCAATATTATTGGATATTTAGTGTAATTAAATCAGTGTACATTCACACAAATTCATGTAAAAAAAATACCAATGACTTTGATGTTTAACTCAATGAATATAAATTGAGTTAAAATTACCCGTATCAAGTTTATATCGATGACATGAGAATTTATGAATGGATTAATTATGTGTATCAAAATTATATCCATGTAAATGGGATTTTAAATTACTACATAAGTAAATAAATGGTGATTTCACACATAATCTTGGGGAAAGTAATCAATGATGTTTGCGGAAAACCGAATGAGTGGAAATTGAAATTTGAAATTCCTTTATCGATTTGGTAACTTATGAAACATACACCCCATGAGACAAGGATCATATAATGATGATGTAAATACCCATAAATTAAATTATATTACACAAACAATAAAATCATGGGTAGTTCATACTCCACACAAAAAGGTAGTTGTAGCAAATATAGCTTGAATCTCACGGGAATAAAAGTGAAATGAAAACCCCTAACTTCATTGAAATCAATAGAGTCGTATGAGAAAACGTTAATAACCACAAAATTAATCATATAATTCGGTTAATATAATGAGAATCATTATAATATATATCAAATAGAAGTATAGAATACACTACATTCAATAAATAAGTGGGAAGAAATGGAAATCTCACTTAATTAAATGTGAGATAAGATACCCATTACCTTGTACTTTTCCTTATTCAAGGGTACGTTAAACTCCTTTATAATAGTTAAAAAATTTCTATTAAATTATACAAGAACTCTATACATAAATTTGATAGCAAAAATGATCCTTTAATATTTCTTTGATAATAATATTTTAGTAGTATCATCGTTTTGGTTGTTAACTGATTCATTTTCCTTTATATGCATTGTTATGTGAGTCATATTTGTTATATATGGGATGTGTCTTATTAATATCCAAAATTATATCAAGTATTTAAAAATTATTTTTATTCATCAAATGAAAATTATTCTTGAATGGATACGATGGGGAATGAATCTCATCGCATTTGTGGAGATGGTAATCTGTATATACACACGAGAGACAATATCATTCTTTTGATATTAAAATCATATATATTTAGATGTTATATCATATATATAGAATCATTATCTTGTTATATTCTTTATTTACAATAATTATACATCATTTTTATACCCATCCAAATAATAATTTATTGAATAACCACTACAATATGATGTGGAGATGGTAAGCTGTGCATACGTACGTATGATCAAATTTCATTAAAAGAATGGATAGAATAATGAATATGGTTTTCCCATATATATAATAACATGAAAATATATATAATATACTGGATTTATTTTTTTATAATGGAAAAAAATGAAAGAGGAAGTGGAAGAAGAAAGAAACATGAAATAGATGATTAAATATTTACATCTTCTTCGAGTTATTCCAATTGATTTGATCAAAAGGGATAATTAGGGTGGCATTATGACTAAATTAAGGCCTCTATTATTAATTTAGGAGAGTTTGTAGGATACTATGAAGGGGTTGGCCAAGCCTAATTGATTTTATGGTGGGAATTAGAGATAATGTGGAGTGCCCTTTTATAAGAGGGGTGAGGGGTACCTTAGGAAAAGCTAGAAATATTATTTTATAATAAAATCATTTTCGGTTATTAATGCCTCCAAAATGAATTATTTAATGGATAAGGTGGGTATGGGTCTCAAAAAACTCAAAAAATAGGTTTTAGACACGTTTGGGTTACTATATTAAATTTATCTTTTAGATTTAACTCTTAGTTATATAGTTTGACATTTACCATGTCTCTTTGTATTTTTATATTATATGGTTAAAAAACTTACTATAAACTTCCAATAGATCCCAAAGTGGTTCATTAATGACACACCTATCATTATATAAGTCATTTGGCCTAAATATAGATTATTAAGAATAGAATATCAATTAATAATATAATATTTGTTTTTTAAAACTCTTTTATGTCAATTTCGACACTGTTTGGTATTTTGTTTTTTCTAAATTTATAAAAGCATTATTACTTCAAAAACAAAAAATATAACTAACTATCAAATGTAATATTGACCTATTAAATTAGTGGAATTCAGAAAAAGTATCAAATTAAATTTATTAGGATATATATAATATCAATTATTTTAATATTTCATTAATTAAGTAATTACTGCATCATTATTGTCTCATAAATAAATTTACTTATTTAATGTCTAAAAATTATAAATAAAATACCATTATTTAGGAAATACTTTTATATTTATAATGAATATTTATAGTCGAATTTATCTTATGTATAACCCTATATTAAAAATGTTTTAGTTATTAAACATTGATTTTAACTCTTTTAACTCTTCTTTAAAAAAAAAAATAATAGTTGTCCTAATCTAATCCAAGTAGACCTAAAGGATCATAATTTATTCCTAAGGTTTTTTTGGCCTAATTACACATATCCAATAGAATTAGGACACGTTTTGGGTAATTATGATATCATTTTTACCCTTAATTACCCTATTTAATTTTAACCGTGGTAAATAAAAGTAAAAAGTTACTATTCACAAAAAATTATTTTCATATTATTGAACAAAATTTTTCATACTGATATAAACAGTGGCTCTAGTATTTTTGAAGTTTTACTCAGAGAAGTGGTAAAATTATGTTTTATGAGAATTTACAAATGCTCCTAGGAGGTCGGTTAAAATGGGTAAAAAGTTCAATAAAATTTTATACATCTAATTTTATTATAAAATGAATCCACTGAATCACATTGAACTTATATAGGTATTATATATCTATTTTTACTGATAATAAATTAAAATAAATAATTAATTTCTTAAATAAAAAGTCAGTTTTAAACTATAACGCATTGTTTTTCACTATTCATAAAAAATTGAATGTTTTCAGAAAAATACCAAAAATTTACCTTAAGCTAATTTTGATATTCCAAAATTAAAAATGAAATCTATTTTACCAAATACATAAAATATATGTTTAATTATTTATTTTAAAAGTAATTATCCTTTTCAAAATAAAAAAACAGGTTTTAAAAAAAAGTAAAAACTATCAAAAGATTGACATGTGTTTATGTTAAATTTAAATGTGAAATTACTTATAACAAACTACCTTGTATTAAATGATAAAAACATAATATAATTGTACTTCTAAACAATTCTAATACATAATTTAACACTATAAATCATTTCAATTAAAAAAATTGTTTTCAATTAAATATTTTTCAGTATTCATCAAAATATAAAAGTTATTAGAAAAGTACCCAAAATTTATCCAAATAAATTTTTGTGTCCCGATTCTATAGAATAATTTAATTTCATTAAATTGAACATATAAAAGTGTCTAATACTGGTCTTAAATAGGTTTTTCCATTAAAAGTTGGTAAATTTTAATTTTTTTTAAAAAATACTTCTTTTATCTGAAAAATATGAATTTGTTCTTATATTAAGTCTAAGAAACACATAATATGGATTCTAAAATTATATGGAGTATATAAAATTCAAAATTCCTTTAATACTATTAATAATCGCTTTTGAACAGCTAGTTTGAAAAATCGTGGTGTGCTCGAACTCGGTGTTGCATGTAGTGGAAGCTATTGAATTAATGAAAATAACTTACTATGAAATATTGGGGTGTTACATTCTTACCCCATTTTGGAAATTCTGTCCTCGCAATTTTAAAATTGTTCTAGGTAACATTATTGAAAGTCCCACGTTGGAAAAAGAGTCAACAAAACTGTCTCTTTAAAAGAATGAAAGAGAAGTACAAAGGTCACCCGAGATAACCCACACAAGGATTATATGTTGGAAAACATGGATATGGAAGATAAAATAATTGTCAAGTTCTAGTGAAGAGTGATAGAAAACATGATTAGGAGAAAGTTAACAACAAGAAAACTACAAACATGTGATGAGATAAACGTTCATTAGTTTCCTAGTATCCAATGTAAACGGATAATGTTTTTTGTTTTTTGTTTCAGTTCATAACGTTGAGGAATTTATTTATGAGATTGACTAAGATCATAAATATATATACTTAATTTTTATGTAGAGTTTCATCCATTAATAAATTTTTACCACTAACTCATCTTTTTTTCAAAATATGTGTATTCAAGACGACTTGGTCACAACTGAAGAGATAAAATCAACTTCTATATATTCACATAATCCACAAAGGATAAACTATATATATTTACGTTGTCTTTAGAGATTAACCAAAACCAAAATGGTTAGTACAAGATCAGATTATCCTAAAAAAGGATAATCCTTTAGGGAAATAAATACTTATCTTAATTTCAAAAATTAAATCAACAATACGTAAAGTTCAATAAATACCATTCAATAAACAATTGTCCTTAAATTCCATCAATATAATCCAAACTAATATTTAAACCCAAAACATAGAAGAATTTGATTACTCAGTCTTCCATGTTAAAAATTATTTCCAAATAACATCGACTACTCTTAAAGTCACATACTTAAAAGTAATTAACCTAATCAGATATTCTATATGATAGGTTGATAATTTAAATAAATAACACAAATTGCTATAAATTCACAATAAAAACATAGAAAAAATACACCAATACCCCTCAAATGATATCCCATATTATTCTATTTCCCTTAGGCATATAGTATTCCCAGCAGAGCAAATGTCTTTCAAAATAACATTTATCACTTAATCCCCAAATCATTTTCATGTACTATTTATATCCATTTGATAAGACATAAGATCTCAAATAAACTTATTATTGATCAATAAAATCATTTAACTAAAATTAATTAGTCACACTAACAAGGGACTTCACATAGTCCAGTGGTAGGCGATAAATCCCAACCGTACTATGGTTGTGGGAAAGATTCCTGCAGCTTTTTCTGATGCAACGAGTTGTCACATGGTCTGTGTGTTATCCTTTTTCAAAAAATATATTTTATAATATTCAAAAAATGAGATAAATTACTCATAATAAGTATAACATAATTTCACCAGAAATGTTATCTCATACCTCGCATTTTCATACCAAAATTTAAAAAACTGTAATTGCATCAAATTCAAGGATCATATAAACCCAAATGGTTATTTATAACTATATCCAAAACAGAAAACACAATTCATCCAAAAATAGAATTTTCACATAATAAACCGATTGATTAAACATAAGAGAAAAGTCTTCCAAAGTAATCCAATTAACAAAGAGCACTAATACTTTTAAACAATTCACCATCCATTTATTTCCACATTGGTTCTTCCTTGAAAAAGGGATTATTCTATATAATAGGGCATTCACATGGGTAATGTCCAGGTCGCCTAAATTTATGGAAAATGATTGTAAATGGATTGTTGGGGTCAATTTTATTTTCTTCTATAGTACTCTTCATTTTTTCACAGAAATTATTTACTTTATGTCCTTCTATCCCACACATAAATCATTTCTTTGCTCTATTGAGACACATCCGTACATTTCTCCTTCCAAATTTCCTACATTATGGAAACTGAGATTTATTTTCTCCATATTCTACACTACTGGAGCACTTATCATTCATTACCATTCTCTTCTTTGTTGAGTTCGAGAGTTGGTTAATATATATATTGTTGATCATATTTTTCGAAAGCTTATTCGGCATGAACACGATATCTTTTACACCTATCAATATTCCATTATGTTGATCATTTCCTCCATCGTTACCACCTTGTACATCATGTTCAATGTTACTATGACATCCTTGGAATTCAGCCATTGACTAACAGAAGAAAGCATACTATGAGTCATAAAATCATTTATAGAATATCATAACACCTTATTTTCAATCTAAAACACTATAGGATTAATGACAGTTATTTATCCTCATCTTATAATAAAATCTTTCAAATTGATTTCTAAATAAAATATGAATTATCCTTAGAATATCCCTCGCAAGTGTGGTAACCAAGAGTGCAGCAAGGACCGTTCTCATGCACTAGTTCCCATTCTAGTATAGCTCAAAGCGGTGTTTTCAAGTTTTACCCCTAGGTACATCTGTTCCAGAGTCACCTCTACCTGTTTTTTTCCAGACATGGATGTATTTCATGGAAAACTGAAAAAATCTATACAATACCAAAATTTTAGGAAGTTCTTATATACTAATCCCTAAAGTCTATCTTAGTGTAATGTGCTCTAATCAGAGTTTATATTAATCTAATTTTTAAGGTTTTTACTAACTTTCTTTGATACCAACTGTAACGCCCCGACCACAGTTACCCAGAGTCAGTGTATTATTACATAACAATGGAATGATATAAGGAATCATGTCCCGAAAGACTGATTTGTTTAGTATCCTTGGATGTTCTAAGTTCATTCATAAGTTTTACATTACATTGTAAAATGAAAAGCTATAACAACATTGTTTCTATAGACCACACTCATATCCCCTCAGACTATCCCTCCAGGTCAGTCATGAAATACTTCTTCACATCGTGGGAAAAATATAACAAAGAAAGAAGTGAGGTCAGATTCTCAGTAAGGATAAAAATATAGTGCAAATATTCATAAATAATAATAAACATTTATGGCAATGTATAAGAGTAAAACAAAATCCTTTTCAACATAAACATAATCATAATATGGGAAATATTAATCAAAATAATGTCATTTACTTACTCAAATAGATATTCTACTAGCCGAATAATCACATGAAATATCTATACCCACTTTCATAATTATGGATTGCATAATCCCAGACATCATAACCACATAGTCAAGGCCTTATGCTATGACTACAAATAAGATTTTGTCAAGGCCTTGTGCCAAGAAACTAGTTTGTCTCTTGAGACCTACCGATGCATCAAAGATCTACAGTGGGCTCCACCAATCACTTACTAAGTCCAATGCATTCCTCATGTGAAAAGGTTTAAACATAAAATAAACACTCATATTAAAATTATCGTACTAAATGTCAATAATTTGTCCATAAACCGTGAATGGTATAAAACAAACACATCCACAGTCAAAATTAACTTATAGAATACAATATGAAAGATTGTATTATAATAAATCAACCTCAATCAAGAATAAAGAGGATATTGACATAGATGAAGTTAATCATCAAAACTATTGGAGAGAAATATCCTCCTTTTCATTAAAACATTTAAAGTGACCCTATTTATAAAAAATTTGTTTAAAATAGATTTTTTAATCAAAGTCTCCCATAACACTTTGAAACATTTAAAAGGAATTTAAATTTTAAAAAATTAATTTCCATATAAGTAAAACCTTAAAAACATTTTTAAAACATGGACATTAATGAGAATGATTTAAAAGAATAAATTTTTAAAATATTTAAAATGATATTTTAGTCAGAGTTCCCATCCAAACGAGAGACGTTTGAATACAAATAATTGATGTAAAAAAAATTATAATATCGTGAGAATAAAGGGATTCATGATCTACTCATTCAAATTACTGTATATACACCAAATAGAAGTGGATTGGTGCATAATAACAAAGAAGTCTCAATGGAATGTAAGAGGGGATGAATTCCTTTATAAATACTTTATCCTTAGGTTAAGGATAAATCAATGAAATAATTATTCATTAAAAACATAAATAAAATAAATATGATTGGATATTCAGTGTTAATATATCATAGGACATTCACACATATTAAGTAAAGACAACACAAATGACCTGGATGTTTAACTCAAAGAATAGAAATTGAGTTAAAATTAATCTTATCATGTTTATATCGATGACAGGAGAATTTATCAATGGAGTGATTATGTGAATCAAACGTATATCGACACAAAGGGTAGTGTAAATTGCTACATAATTATATAAATAGTTATTTCACACGTAATCCTGGGGTAAAGTAATCAATCACGTTTGCGTCAAACCGAACGAGTGGAAATTGGAATTTGAAATTCCCTTATCAATTTGGTTACTTATGAAACATACACCCCATGAAATAAGGATAATTCAATGATGATGTGAATACAAATAAATTAAATTTTATTACACAAACAATACAATCATGGGTAGTACATACACCACACAGAAGCTAACAGTGGCAAATATAACATGAATCTCTCAGGAATAAAAGTTAGATGAAAACTCCTTACTTCATTGTAATAAATCAAACCATATGACCAAAAGTTAATAACTACAAAATGACACAAATAATAACATTAATATAAAAATAATCATGATAATATATATCAAATGGAAGTACAAAATACACCACATGCAATAAATAAGTGGTGAGCAATGGAAATATCACAGAATTAAATGTGAGATATGAAACCCCTTACCTTGTACTTTTCCTTGGTCAAGGGTATGTTAAAATATTTTGTAATAGTTAAATCATTGTAATTAAATTCTACAAGAACTATATAAATAGATATGATATCATATATGATCCTCTAATATTGCTTTGTTAAAAATATTTTAATAGTATCATCATTTCGGGTTTTAACTGATTCGTTTTCCTTTATAATATTTGTTATTTGAGTCATATATGTTATGGAATGGATGTATGTTATTAATATCCCGAATGATATAAAATCTTTAAACATCATTTTTAATCATAAAATGAAAATTTTTCCTGAATGGATACGATGGGGAATGAATCAAATCGCCTTCATGGAGACGGTAATCCGTACGTACGCGCGAGCGACAATATCATTATTTTGATATTAAATCCATATATAATTGGATGGTATATCATATATGAAGAATAATTATCATGATATATTTATTATTTACACCATTTATACATCATTATTATACCCATCCAAATAATAATGTATTAAATAACAAATACACCACGACGTAGAGACAGTAAGCTGTACGTACGCACATATGGTGACATGTCATTCAAAGGATGGATAGAATAATTAATATGGTTGTACCATATTTATAATAACATCACAATATATAGAATATACTGAATTTATTATTTTATAATGGAAACAATAAATAAAGAGGAAGTGGAAGAAGAAAGGAACATGAAAGAGGTGATGAAATATTTACCTCTTCTTCAGGTTCATCCTTTTGATTTGATCAAAATCACTTCTTAGGTTGTCTTTCTGACTAAAGTATAGCCTCTAGGATGAAGGTAGGAGAGTTGGGATGATTTTTGGGTACTGTTTGTCCGAGCCTAATGGCTATGAAGGTGTGAATTAGATAAAAGGGGGAGTTCCCTTTTATAAGAGGGGTGAGGGGCATCTTAGGAAAAGATAGAAATATTATTTTATAATAATATAATTTTCGGTTTCTAATGGCTGAAAAATAAATTATTTAAATGAAAAGGAGGGTATGAGTTGAGAACCACTCAACCAATATGTTGTAGATAGATTTTTGTCACTATATTAGCATTATCTTTAAGATTTTACTTTTAGTTATAAAGTTTGACATTTACCATGTTTATTTTTATTTTTATATTATATAGTTAATAAACAAAAAATAAACATTCAAGAGAAACCCAAGTGGTTAATTAATGATACAACTATCATTATATAAGTAATTTGTCTGAACATTATATTTTTAGGAATAGAATATCAATTAATAATATAATATTTATTTTTAAAAACTCTTTTATGTTAATTTTGACACTATTTGGTAATTAGTTTTTTATAAATTCATAACAGAATTATAACTTAGAAAATAAATAATCTAACCAACCATAACATACCATATTAACCTATAAAATTATTTTAATTCATATAAAGTCTCAAATTTCATTTATTTGGATATTTATAATATCATTTATTTTAATATTTCATTAATTTGGTAATTACATAATCATCATTGTGACATAAATAAAATCAATTATATATTCTATAAAAATTATAAATAAAATACCATTATGTGTTAAATCTTCTCAGATTTATAATTAATAATTATAGTCGAATTTATCTTATGTATAACCCTATATAAAAAATGGTTTAATTATTAAAATTTTATTTTAACTATTTTATCTCTTCTTTAAATAAAAAAATAATAAATGTCCTAATCTAATCCAAGTGGATATAATGGATCATAGTTTATTCCAGTTGTTGTTTTTTGTCAAATTACACTTATCCAATAGAATTAGACATGTGTTGGGGAAATTATGATATCATTTTTACCCTTAATTACCCTATTTACTTTTAACCGTGGTAAATATAAGTAAAAGTTACTATTCACCAAAACTTAATTTCATCTAATTGATCAACATTTATTATACTTATATCAACCATGTCTCTCAGATTTTTAAAATTCCACTCACAAAAGTGGTAAAATTAAGTTTTATGCGAATTTGCAGATGCTCCTAGGTGGTGGGTAAAAGACGGAAAAAAGTTCAATAAAATTTTATACATCTATTTTTATTATAAAATGACTCTAATGAAATAAATTGAACATATATAGGTATTGTATATGTAATTTTACTAAAAATATATTTAAATAAAATAAATAATTATTTAAATAAAAGTTCATTTTTAAACTATAACGAATTGTTTTTCACTATTCATCAAAAATTGAATGTTTTTAGAAATATACCAAAAATTTACCATAAGATAATTTTGATATTCTGAATTCAAAAATTAATTATATATTAGAAAATTCAAAAAATATAATTGGAATTAATTAATTTAAAATTAATTCCCGTTTCCAAAACCGAAAAGCGAGTTTTTTTTCAAAGTAAAAACTATTAAAAGATTGACAAGTGTTTATGTCAAATTTAAATGTGAAATTACATATAATCACCTAAATTATATTAAATGATAAAAATATAATCTTATTATACTTCCAAACCATTCAAATACATAATTTAACACAATAAAGTTTTTCGATTAAAAATTTTGTTTTTAATTATAATTTAGTATTTTTCAGTATTTTTCAGTATTTATCAAAATATAAATGATATTAGAAAAGTACTGAAACATTATCCAAAATAAATTCTTATGTCTCGATTCTAAATAAGTATTTAATTTCACTAAATTGAATATTTAAAAGTGTCAAATATTGGTTTTAAAAAGGGTTTTCCATTAAAAGGTGTTAAAATTTCTTTTGGTTGAAAAAAACTTCTTTTATCAGAAAAAATGAATTTCTTCTTATATTATGTCTAAGAAACACATAATATGGATTCTAAATTTATAAGGAGTATATAAAATTCAAAATTCAGTTAATATTATTCATAACTACTTTTGAATGGCTAGTTTGGTAAGTCGTGGTGCACTCGAACTTGGTGTTGCATGTAACTCAAGATATTCAATTAAAGAAAATAAATTACTATGAAATATTGGGGTGTTAAAAATATAGTGTATGCCCTTGTTTAGAAAAGGCACCTAGTGAATGGAATGGAAACTGTATCAATGTGTGCACTCTATGTAGAGATTTACCTCCTACTCAGGATAATTATAGTGGAGCTGGTGATACGACTGGTGCTGATTAGCTTATCACTATACTGGGATAACTCACTCAGGTTATGAATAATAACCTTACCCGTATCGAGAAACCTGATCCGTAGTGTAAAGGATCCATGTTAGATCTCTTCATGAGGAAACAAACACCAACATTCAATGGGGGTAAAAATCCATTAGTAGGTGAGAATTGGATAAAATCCCTATAGAAAGTATTGCATGCCTTGGGGAGTAGTGAAAGGGAAAAAGTTGCCATGGTAGTTTATCGCCTCACTATAGATGTTGATCAAAGGTGTCCATTGATTTAAAACACAAAAGAATATTATAAAGTATCAAATATGTAATGGATGGAGTTTAATGAAATTTTGTTAGAAAAATACTTTCCTCAGGACCATCAAGCGGATATGGAAAGACAATTTCTGAGTCTGAGGCAAAAGAAGGATGATAATATCGAGAAGTATGAAGCTAGCATTAAAAGGATAGTGAGGTATGATACAGATTATATACATAACCCAATAAGTAATATTAATTGTTTCTTTGATGGATTAAAACCATTTCTACGTCGAGCATTAGTCTCACAATCCTTCTCATCGTACGAAGATATTTTCTCAGATGCTATCAAGAGAGAGAAATAATTCTCTATGTCATATGACATGAAAGCAAAGAAACTGAAGAAAATATCTGCTAAACACTCTGGAAATTGAAATAAGGGGAAGAAGGGAAAATTTAAATATCCATCCTATGGTAAATATGGGAATAAATACCCTGGTACATGTCTGAAGGGAATGGGAGTCTGTTACAAGTGTGATAAAAATGTCCACCAAGATCATGATTGCAAGGGGAATAAAGACGATGTTAATGTTGAATGTTATAATTGTAGTGAAAGGGGACATTCTGTAAATTAATGTCCTAAGTTTTAGGGGAACTTACAATAGAAAAGGCCAAGGGATCAAGGCCATGATTATGTTATCACTATTGTTGAGGTTGAATCTCCGAAAGACGTAGTGGCAGGCAATTTAATGGATTCCTCAAGTTTAGCCAATGGTTTATTTGATTCTGGATCTTCGCATTGTTTCATATCTTCATAGTTTTCTAAGAAAATAAGATATTTCCAATTTTATTTACTATGCGAGTTGTCGGTCAAAACTCTTATGGGAAGTATCATTGCAAAATTTTTTTTTGAATTAGTTCCCATTAAGGAATATAAACATTATTTATCTGTTGATCTCATCATCATACCAATGATTGAATTTGATATAATCCTCGGTATGGATTGGCTATCGAACCATGATGCGAAAATTTATTTTAAGAAGAAGGAGGTTACAATTTTTGATAATGATAAGGAGTACCTTATCTCTAGAGAAAAAACGTCACCACCTAATTCTTATCTATATCTACCCCCAGAAGCTCAAATAAATTAAATTATTCGGGAGGAATATAATGAAATAACTATTGGTGAGAAAATGAATGTACAAATATAGGATGTACCTAGTGTGCCGGAATATGTTTATGTGTGTATAGAGGATTTACCTGGACACCCTCCAGAATGAGAAATTATGTTTTCCACTGTCTAAATTTTGGGTTCAAGGCCCGTATCAAAGACCCCTTATAGAATGTCCACTGTGGAATTAGTGGAACTAAAGAAACAACTAGAGTAATTGAGTAATAAGAAATTTATTCACCCTAGTGTTTCTCCATGGGGAGACCCATTTCTTTTTGTTAAGAAGAATGATGGATCTATGAGTTTGTGCATTGACTACAAGAAGATCAATGCTATAATAATAAAGAACAAGTATCTCATACCTCACATTGATAATTTATTTGACCAACTTCATGGAGATCAAAACTTTTCAAAGACTGGCATTCGATCTGGATATCATTAGTTGTGTGTGAAGAAGGAATACATTCTGAAATCAACATTTTGAACCAGGTACGAGCATTACAAGTTTATAGTAATGCCTCTTGGATTGAATAATTCACCCTATGTCTTCATGGATATAATGAATAGATTTATCAGGAAATAACATGATGAATTTCTAGTGGTATTTATTGATGATATCTTGGTATACTCGAAAATAAAAAAAGATCATGAAAATCACTTGCACATTATTCTAAAGACTCTTATAAGACATGAATTAAATGTGAATTTTAGCAAGTGTGAATTTTGGCATCAGGATATTTCTTTTCTTGGATATATTGTCTCTAAGGATAGATTATCTTTTGATCCTTCTAAGACTAAGGCAATCCATGAATTGCCAGCACCAATGAGTATAACTAAGGTATGCAATTTTATTGGTTTAGCAGGTTATTATAGATGTTTCATCCAGAATTTTTCCCGATTGGATAACCCATTAACGAATATCACATGTAAAGGCATTATATTTGTTTGGAAAAAAGAGTGTGGAGAATGTTTTGAATAATTGAAGATAAAATTATTCAATTCTCTTATATTGAATCTACCATAGGGGAATGAAGGGTTTTTTATTTATAGTGATGCATCAAAGAAATGACATGGTTGTGTCCTTATGAATAATGATAGGTTTATTGCCTATGTATCATGACTGCTATAAATTCATTATCAAAACTATCCTACCCATGATATTTAGTTAGCAGTTGTAATCATTGCTTTGAATATATTGATACATTATATCTATGGTGAAAATGGTGAGATATATACTAATCACAAGAGTTTGAATTAAATTTTCTCACAGAAATAACTCAACATGAGGAAAAGGCGCTGGCTTGAACTGCTCAAGGATTATGATTTCCCTATACCCTACCACCTAGGGAAGGAGAATAAGGTGGAATATTCTTTGATCAGAAATGTTCATGGAGTTTTGAACAAAATTAGAGATGAAAGGGATCATATTTTCATATATCTAGTAAATATGGATATGGGAATAACCATGGAAGGTGAAACATCAATGCTTTTTCAATTTTTTTCCAAAATATCTTTACTAAAATCGATAAAAATTTCTCAGGCTGATGATGAGGAATTTCAAAAGAACATTAAATTTGTGAACTATGGGAGATTGATCAACTTCATATTTGAAGATGGGATTTTGAAATTTGGTAAGATAGTTTGTGTTCCTGATATACCTGATCTAAAAAAGAAAATTTTCTAGATGATTCTCATAGCTCCAATTTCTCTATACACCCTAGTAGTACTAATATGTATAGAGATTAGAAGGATCATTTTTAATGGGACCACATGAAGAGGGAGATTTCTGATTTTGTGTCAAGATGTATGGTTTTTCAACAAATGAAAGCTAGAACGCAAAAGCCTGAAGGATTCATTCAACCTATTCCCATACAAGAGTGGAAATTAGATAATATTATGATGGACTTTTTCATGGGACTACTAAAGACTCCTAGAAGGAATGATGAAATATGGGTCATTGTTAATCATCTTACTAATCCAACACATTTTCTTTCTATAAGAGCAGATTTACCACTTGAACATTCCACAAGAATATACATTAATGAATTTGTGGGACTTCATGGAGTACCCCTATCGATTTTTTTTATCTTGATCCAAGTTTTACATCAAGATTCGAGAAAAGTCTTCATAAATCCCGAAATACTAAATTTCATTTGATCACTACCTACCTCCCCCAAACTGATAGACAATCAAAACAGACTATTCAAACCTTAGAAGTAATTTTGAGATCATGCTCAGTTGACTTTCAAGGTATGTTAGATCAATATTTAGCTTTGGTAGAATTTTCCTATAACAATAGCTTCCATTCATGTATTCAGATGGCACCATATGAAGCGTTATATGGAAAGAGATGTCGTAAACCAACCTGTTGGGATGATGTTAGTGAATTAAAACTCATAGACCAGGAACTTTTGGAGGAAATGATGGAAAAGGTGATGTTAATCCAAACACACATCAAAGCAGCTCAAAGTAGGAAGAAGAGCCATGTCGATAACTGACGGAATGATTTGGAATTTCAGGAAAGAGATCATGTTTTAATGAATGTATCTCCATGGAAGGGTGTTATACATTTCAATAAGAAGGAAAAATTAAGTCCCATGTACATTGGAAATTTCGAAATTCTTGAACTAATTGGGGTTTTACCTCACCATTTGGCAATGCCACCAATTCTCTCCGATGTTCATAATATGTTCCACGTATCTGTGTTGAGAAAATGAATGCATGACTCTAGGCATGTACTCACATATGAGGAATTAGAACAGGAACCTGATCTATCTTCTTGCAAAGAGTCTGTCAAGGTTCTTGATACAAGAGAACATCTGATGAGAAATAGGACGACTCGTCTGGTAAAAGTTCTATAGAGAAACCATAAGATGGTAGAGGCAATGTGGGAACTCGAGAATCCTATGATGAAGAACCACCAAAGTCTTTATATGTAGTAATATTCTAGACATTTCAAGAAAGAAATTATTTGAATTAGGGGAGAATGTAACACCCCATGCATCCACGATACGCTTCTCTTTGAATAATATAATAGCGTGTGTTGTACGCAACATCGAGTTCTAACACACCACGACAAATCAATCTAGCTGTTATGAATAGTAAAACCTACATTATGTAATTTTATAAATTTTATCCTTCAAAATAGACCTCATTTTTTGATTTGGAATATCAAAATTAGCTTAGGGTGAATTTTTGGTATTTTTCTAAAAACAATTCAATTTTTGATAAATATTGGAAATACTACATTTCAATTCAAAACATCTTTTTTAATTGAAATAATTTATAGCGTTATATTATAAATTTTATAGGTTTTTATATATAACTAGATTATATTTTTATCATTTAAAATAATTTATTTCATTGGATGTAATCTCATAATTAAACTAGACAAATACATGTGTCAATCCATTGATAGTTATTATTTCATAAAAACACGCTTTTTTTTGACAATGGTAATTAATTTTAAATTAATTTCTTCCAATTATATGTTTTGAATTTGGGAAAATGGAATCTATATTTGGAATCAGGAGGACCATATTGTGTAAATACGTAACTTTTATTTCTATACATTAGGAATACTTACTTCAGTAAATATTTTATTTAACGTGGTTAAAAGGGTATATCCACTAAATATGGTTAAAAATAATTATATAATAACATTAAATTACCATAACACATGTCCTAACGCTATTTAATGATACATATCCAACCATGGGAATCCTTGGGTCGATTTGGGGACCCCATGGAGCCACATGGGAGTGATAATGACATTTTATGTTAAGTAATCGAAAGTAAAGACACTAATAACAAAAGCAAATATCTTTTAGTAAAACAATTTTTATATGATGTTATTTAATTGATCTATTCAACTATAAATAGTCATTAGAAATATAAGACGATTTACTATCTAAAAATATTTTATTTATAATCTTTATACATAAAATAGTTATATTTATATATGACACAATAATGGTGCGATATTTTCCTTATTAATGAAACAATCAAATAAATGATTTTATAAATACAAAAATAAATATAATTTGAATGTTTTGATGTCATCCAGAAATTTTATATGCTATTATTAATGGTTACGGTCGATTAAATTTATTTATTTCAATGTAATAAATTTTTTACGATGTTAAAAAAGTCAATTATTATATAATGTTTAAATTTACATAAATGAGTTTTTTAAAAAAAAATACAGTATTATTCGTTGATATAATAATCCTAAAAATATAAGGTTAAGCCAAAAGAATTATATAATGATATTTTTATCATTAATGAACCACTTGGGGTTCTCTTGTAAGTTTATTTTAATTTTATGAACCATATAATATATAAATACAATGAGACATGGTAAATGTCGAACTATTTAACTAAGAGTCAAATCTAAAGGATAAAGTTAATATAGTGACCCAAACCTGTATAAAACCTATTGGTAGAGAGGTTTTCGACTCATCCCCACCTTATCCTTTAAAAAAATTAAATTTTAGCCATTAAAAACAAAAAATTATTTTATTATAAAATAATATTTCAATCTTTTCCTAAGGTGCCTCTCACCCCTCTTATAAAAAGGCACTTCCCCTTCTCTCTAATTTACACCTTCAAATTAATATGGATCGGCCAAACCCTGCACAAATACCCTCTATAATGTACTCCCTTCATCCTAGAGGCCTTCATTTGGTCATAAATTCACCCTAAAGAGCCATTTTCAACAAATTATAAGGTAGAACACGAAGAAGAGGTAAATATCTCACCACCTCTTTCATGTTTTTTCTTCTTCCACTTCTTCTTTCCTTGTTTTTTCAATTCTAAAATAATAACTCCAGTATCTCCAATATAATGTGATGTTATTATAAATTTTCTACAACCATGTTAATTATTCTATCCATCCTTTGAATGACATGTCACTATACGTGCATACGTATGGCTTACCATCTCCACGTCGTGGTGTAGTTGTTATTCAATACATTATTAGTTGGATGGGTATAATAATGATGTATAAATGACGTAAATAATAAATATAGAATGATAATGATTCTTTATATATGATATACCATCCAATTATATACAATTTTAATATCAAAATAATGATATATTCGGTCGTAAGTACGTACTGATTACCGTCTCCACGAACACGATGAGATTCATTCCCCATCGTATCCATTCAAGAGTAATTTTCATTAGAAGATTAAAAATACTTTTTAAAGACTTAATATCATTTTGAATATAAATAATATACATCCTATCCATAACAAACATTACTTACGTAACAAAGCATATAAAGGAAAATGAATCAGTTAACACCCGAAACGTTGATAATAATAAAATTTTATTTACAAATCAATATTAAATGATCATATATGGTATCATATTGATGTATATAATTCTTGTATAATTTAATAACTATTATTTTACCATTATACATGATTTTAACCTACCCTCTACCAATGAAAAGTACAAGGTAAGAGTTAATTCTACAACCTCTTCATTATTCAAGGTTGTTTATATTTAATTATCTATTATGACATCTTTATCATCCACATCCATTTTTCCTAAAGATATTTCAAAACATTTTTACTACTTTCGAGACTATGTTTTAAAGTCATTTATACCCTTATTTGACCTTATACATTTTGAAAGGAATCTTTCCATCATTTTCTAAACAAGTTACTTTATGACCTTTTCGAATAAATTAAGGTAAGAATGTTTTTTTAACATATACGGAAGGTGCAGCTATATTCCACCATTATAACATCATCAAATATTCCCTTACAATATTATAAGATTATTTTCAAAATAAATGTTTTCTTTTATAATTATGTAACTTTAAATGATTTCAAAAAAATAATGAGATATTTCTCTCAAACAGTTTTGATTTCATCTATGTCAACATCCTTTAATGGGTTGTAATCTTGTTTGATGTTGATTTATTATGATACAAATATTCCATTTTGTATTGAAGATTTTGTAATATTTTTGACCATGGATGTGTTTTTTTCTATCGTTCGTGGTTTATGGATAAAGTATTTACATTTTGTTCCTTGTTTTAATACGAACGTTTATGTTTTGTTTAAAACATGTCATATAATTAATGCATTGGACGTAGATAGTGATAGGTGGATCCTGCTATATCTCATCAATGCATATGTAGGTCGCATGGGACAAACCAGTGTCTTGGAATAAGGCCTTGAAAAAATGTTATTTTTATTTTTGGCACAAGGCCATGACTATGTGGTTTTGAAGTCTGGCATTATGTATTCCTTCATTATGAAAGTGGTTATTGATATTGCATGTGATTATTAGACTAGTATAATATCCATGAGAGTAAGTAAATGGAATTATTTTGATTTATATTTTCAATATTATGTTTATGTTTATGTTTAAAAGGGTTTTGTTTTAGTTCTATACATTTCCTTAAATGTTTATGCTTATTTATGAAAGTTCCCGCTATATGGTTATCCTTACTGAGCATCTGAGCTCACCCCTTTCTATATTATAGTTTTCCCAGGATGCGAAGAAGTATATTATGACTGACTTGAATGGACAGTCTATGGGATCTCAGTGTTTTATATGGAATCAATATTGTTGTAGGTTTCCATTTTATGTTGTAATGTAAACCTTATGAATGTACCTAGTACTTCCAAGGTTACTAAACTAATCTGTATTTCATGACATGATCTTCTGTGACCATGCCAATGATAAATAATAATGCACTGACTCTAGGTTTCTAGGGTCAAGGCATTCCAAGCCTTATAAATAAATTATACTAAAAGGTAGTTTTGATTTAAAATACAGTATTTTTTCATGATTCATTAAAAATGAATTTTATCAGAAAAATACCAAAAATTTACTCAAAGTAAATTTTGATATCATGAATCAAAAACGAATATAATTTGGAAAAATATAACATATAAATGTGACCAAAAAAAGATTTAAAGAGTTTTCTCCCTCAAAATATGGTAATTCAACCTTTAAATGAATATTTGAGTATATATGCTTAAAATCAGATTCTTTTTTATTTTAAGCCTCTAAAATTTATTGGATAAATGTAAAATCCTTTAAAAAACATATATAATCCTAATAAAATTAGTTCTATTCATTCCACCCAATAAAATGGATAGGCATTAACTAATTTTAAAATAATAATATTATATTATAAGTGTGCAATGTAATATTTCAAAGAAACATGTTGTTGTGTATCAGGTACACCATCAAACTTAGAAACCCCATTAAAGTAAAATTAATATTTAATTCACAAATATTAATAATTATGAAAATGTATTGTTTCATTATTTATCTGGGATGTTATAATATATAGCATAAAATATTTTATATATCAATTTTAATGTAACGTCTTTTTGACAGTGGCTCCCCATCATTGAATAGGTTTTTCTATTTAAAAAATGTCACTCCTTATAAATCATAAAAGGGGACCAAGTCCCCTCAACAAAAAACAACACTCAGTCAATTTGCCCTTACAAAACCCTACAAAAATCACTCTCCTTGCACCCCTTTCCACATTATAGATCTTTTATTATTCAAAAAAATACCAACCTTATGCTACGTAATAAGATATCCAAATGAAGTTTTTCTAAGTGAAGTTAATCATCTTCACCAACTTCCTTTTTTTGACTTGTTCATTTTCACTATAAATTAAGTATTAAAAATTAAAATATAATAAATATTGTATACCAATTTTTTTTATGGAATAACATTTCTACATCTCCCCTTCAATCCAATGAAAAATTAAACCATCGTTCATGTGTACAGAAGACAAGCAACTCACAAACTGATTTATTTATTTTATCATCATCATCACTAATGTATATTAATTATTATATATTTAATGGTTATTTATTATATTCAAAATATATTAATAATTTTTGAAATTTAACTTTTCATATACCTCCTCACATTAACATTCATTTAAAAATGAAAACATCATTCCAATGTATGCAAAACTACAGACTCACAACAAAATATGTTTCATTTTTTATTTCTTTGGAACATTAATGATATATATAACAATATTTAAAGAAATAATATGGTATTTATGATATAATTTTCATTATAGGAAGATAAAATAATAATTTCATTTTTTATCTTGATCAGTGAAAAATGAAAATGTTACTCATGTGTGGGCACAATTTTCTATCTCCATGATTGTAAGAAACATCATTTTTAATTACCATATTTCATGTTTGGTTTTCAAATAATAATTTGTTTATAAAATGATTAATATTTCATTATCATTATTATTATTATTATTGAATAATAAACCCTTTAAATAATATCAATACATTGATGCCATTATGAAATTATAAACTCAGTTTCCCCAAATAACATGACATGAACATAACATAATATATTATAAAATATTTCATAAAATTAATGAATTAAAATTATTCATTTTAAGTTATTAAACCAATAAAATTTTGATAAGAAAAAACATAATTGATATAAAAATATTATAAATGATATAAAGGATGTAAATGAAAAGTCTAGAATTTAGTTAAGGGTTTTGTCTAAAAAATATTTTCATTGAGAGACATTTTCATTTATGGACCGAATTTATTTCTAATTGTGTATATAATACCCATATACATATTATATCCTGAGTAAATATAATATCATTATATTTTATTTTATAATTCATTTAATTAATTCATGTAATTTATGATTCCTATGTTACCAAAAGAGTAAGGGATTAGGTTTCAATATTATATTAATCGGGATTATATATTCTTGAATTTCAATTATTGGGAATTATTTAATAATTAAATAATAACATAGTTTAATAATCTACCTCTCTTTTTATTCATGAAATTCATACTTAATAGTGTCATTCTCTTCACTGTTCTACATAAAATAATTGAGAAAATGTTTGTAAACAATGTTATCATCATTTACCTCTTCAATAAAAAATAAAATTTCATCCATACAATTAATTTCCAAAAATTTAAATATAATTTTTAAAATTAGCCAAATGTTTTATTAAATTTATTTTACCCATGATTCTATTTTGAAAAATAAATTGAAAGGAAACATCATTTCAATTTCCAAATATGGTACGTTTAAACCTTTTACAATAGTCTAGAAGGAATTTTTTAAATTATACATCATGTATATGATTACCTACTGTTATTAACAATCAAATAATTTAAGAATACATTATATTTTTAAATTTTAATCTTTTCATGAATTTTTTTCTATAATGTTTTTATGTTTTTTATGAATTCATTTCAATTTTTAAATATAACATTCCCTGTAAAGACCCAAAAATTCCTTGGAATGTTTTTAAAATACAAGGAAATTTTACGAGTCCGCGAAAATTGACAGTGCAAGATTCCGAAGCCCGGTGTTCTCGAAATCATTTTCTGATGTTTTTTTCAGGTACGTCAAGTAAACATACAAGTGGGTTTTTATAACATTTGAAATGGTGCTCGAAATTGAAATCTGAGGGCCCCGTTGAACACTCAGTGCCGATATTCGGTTAAAGAGACTTTCACTTTGACGGTAGTGAGTCGAGAAGATAACATAGTTTTTGGGTTTTCATGGAGAATAATAAAATAAAGTGATCTTCAATTTATTTTTTATTTCAGCCAGCATGTGGGTTTTTGGAGGTGGTTCCCACAAGACCTAGAACCTCCTATTGGAGGATGGAAGTTGGAGGTGGGACCCTTACACCTTAGCCTCCCATGAAAGTTTATGGTGGTGGGGACCACCCCAAACGTAGCCTTCTGCGAGAGGTTGTGACATGGGGACCACACTAGACTAAACTCCCCTATTAATGGTGGGAGAGGAAAACCTCCCAACTCTGCTCATTAATTAGGGAGAGTCTCTCCACAATAACCCTCCTATATTGGTGCCAACTCCCCTAATTAAATTGTGCCAATCCTCTTTAATAAATTAATTTGTGCCAAAACTCATGAATTAATTAAGGGGGGAGCCAAGTTAATTAATTCACCATTTTAATTCTATGACAAAAAAATAATAGATAACTCAATCTATTATTGTTTTTTGATGGAATTTCTCATTTGGTGGAATATTGGGGAGAGGAGAGATTGGGAGGATTAGAATTCTCCAATGAAGAACCCCATCACCCAATAAAGAATGATGAATGAAGAATGCATTCTTCAAATGAAGAACGCCGACAACTATCCTCTTTGAACTTATTCCCCGGACACCTACTGATGTGGAGCATCTTCCACAACTGACAGTACTTGGGATTGGAAGTGTGCGGAAGACAAGATGAATGACAATCTTCTTCGTCTACTTTTTGTGACTTCATCGTCAATCTACGATCAAATGTAGGGGGTTAATTACATGTTTTTTCTTTCCTTGAATCTTATTCTTCGGTTGGAAAAAAATTGTTGTCAGTGAGTTGTTATTCATCATACTTCTATCTGGATGAACCGATTGTTACTACCCTAAACGCGGAGGGTGCGGGCTAAACCAACATGGCCTGACCCCTCCATCTTTATTGTTTGTGATAATCTTCGTCGTGGTGATGAGGCGACAGAACGATGAAGGCGGCAAAGATAAAGGCCGCGCTACCCACGACCTCCGCAAACCAGGCTGCCCCAACATCGCTCTGGTGCTCCAGGCCGAACCGCAACCCTCCAGCCAAGCCACCTCGGCCGCACTGCCGCCGGACCACGCCACCCAGCTCCCCGCTA
This sequence comes from Viscum album, assembly GCA_963277665.1. Classification (NCBI taxonomy): domain Eukaryota; kingdom Viridiplantae; phylum Streptophyta; class Magnoliopsida; order Santalales; family Viscaceae; genus Viscum; species Viscum album. The sequence continues at coordinate 781,939,216 of OY728158.1, forward strand.
CCGCCGCCCTCCTGTGTGCCCCGGTTGAACCCCATCGGCCTGCGTCCGCCAGAGCTACGCCTCGACTGGCCCCCTTGCCGGCCGCCCGCTAGCTCACATGTTGGCCATCACGTCTGTCTTCCGACCCGCCCGGCCTTCCCGGCCGCCTCCCTTGGACCCTGTCAAACCGCGTCGGCCCGCACACCCCGCGCTCCCCGCGAGCTCCAGAGCTGGCCCATGGCTTCCCCCGCGGTGCCCTTGTCGAACCGGCCCGGTCTCACCCTAGCGGCGCTCCGCTCCGAACTAGCCCCGATCCTGGGCCGAACAGCCCTCGTGGCCTGCAGGGCTGGGCCCAGCATGCCAGACCGAACCTAACAGGCTGGCATGTCCAATGGGTCGGGCCAGAACCAACAGGTCTGACCGAATTGACCCAGACTGGGTCGGCCCAGACTGGATCAGACAGGGTCGGTCCGACTAGTTCGGATCGGACCTGGGCACACTACCGACCCTTTACTTTCTTTTGGACATATCATTGGCATCAGATGTCCATTTGAAGAACCGTCTGTGGTGTTGGTATTTTTGGTGCACTATGGTTCCTTTTTCCATACCCCACTGTACTCGATAGAGGAGGTGTTCTCCAGCAGTGGGGGTTTCAACAATGTGACTGGGGAAAATATTTGATACTACACCTAGAATAAAATCATTGATTTAGTTGATTCTGTAACTTTTTTACCTCATGATTGAGATGGATTACTTGATAACTTAGGTATATTTATTGGCATATACCTAAGTGGAGTTATCTATTGAATTCATACTTTTTGGTTTATCCTTGTTGGATTTTGTGATACCTTGAGGGTCTCGTGGTCCCTACTGAGTATCACTATACTCACCCCTGTACAGGTTATGCCCGCACCTTGTTGTGTTGGATGCAGATGACGGATAGCACTGACCGAGGCTGAGTATACCAGGACTGGATGGTACCCAGAGGTTGACCACGCACTGTGACGGTACGCGGAGGAGATGGATGGATGTTTTGTGATACATAGCCTATCCGTACCTACCCTTTAGGTAGGATTTCTTGGTGGAAACCCCGGGAGTTTTTTTCCCTTTTTCCAGTGCTTGTACTTTAATTTTCCTTGTACATTATATTTGGGCTTCTATTTCATCCCCCTTTTACTTTTCTGCTCTCCTTTTGTATACAATTTTATTTAGTTTTTTTCTTTCATCTCGTACATTGTTGTGTCCCTTTATAGGTTATAAAGGCAATGACTTTACAATTTTAGGTAGTTAAGCCTTTGGTGCTAGTCACCCACCTCTGGCCTATGAAAGGTGGGCTTAGGGTAGTCACAGCATGAGCCCCAGGGGACGGGTCGTGATAAATTGGTATCAGTGGAGTCGGTTCAATCGCAAAACATAGGACTCTATTCTTTTATGTGAAGAAGTAGTGTTGATGGTACTATGTGTGGTTTTTATTTCAGAGAGTCTAGTGTTCGTGCGATAGCCGACATATCCATACACTAGGACCCAGACTACTAATTTCCAAAACAGTGCACGAAAACACTAATTGCGGGTGTGTTTTCAAATGTCTTGTTTAAGTCATCTCAACCAGGTCATCTCTCTAGGTATAAACATTTGACTATGTGACATCTATTTCTTTCAGGATGGCTCCTTGAGGATGACCAGTGAGAGTCCCAAGAGTAGTACACACATATAGCCCACCGAGCAATGAGGCCTCTGTGCATGGACCTTTTTCAGCGGAGGCAACAACGGCACTACTTCTCGTTGGGTAACCGATGCAGCCAGCCCTAGCAGCTGACGATGCACACCGCTTGAGTGCGTTTCACGAGTTCCAGTGCCAGAGGCCGCCCAGGATTAGGGGAGAGACGGACCCGTAGGCAGTTGATGATTATCTTGAGGCTGTGGTGGGAGTCTTCAGACTGGTAGGGACATTAGAAGACCGTATGGTGATCCCTGCCGTGAGTCTCTTTCAGAAAGTAGTAGGAGGATGGTGGAGCCTGATGCTCTAGGTGCATGACGAGGTGACACTTCTTTGGGCAGACTTCGAGAGCCTGCTTCGAGTGGAATTTGTCACAACAACCCTATGTGCAGAGAAGGTATATGAGCTACCTCTCCTACAGTATGGCAGCATGATAGTGGAACAATACTGAACGAGGTTCACCGACCTCTCACGCTACTCCACAGATATGGTGCGGGACCCATTCTTCAGGGACAGGACCTTCAAGCAGGGGCTCAGGAGAGATATTAGGTCTTCTATGATCTCCCTCAGCATCCCGATACAGGCGGGGGTGTTGGAGGGATCCTCTTAGCCGAGAGTTTCCCTGTTGACTAGTCTCCAGTAATGAGACCCACCACTAGCCTACATGCAGCATAGTCTGATGCAGCTGGTAGTAGACAGATGTTGTAGAGGTCCAAGAGGACCAGACCTATATGTGGATGACCGCATGACTCAGGATCAGTTGTGTGGGGAACCCGGAGTAGAAACATACATGCCAGGAGAGGTCGATGTTACTCATGCGGTGACCAGGGTCACATGGCTTGTGAATGTACGACCCGCTATTTGGATGATCAGCAGACAATCAAAGGACCACCCAGGAAGATATAGAGTTTCAATCGAGGTAGTCTGTTGGGATCATGTAGACGTGGTAGAGGAGATGGTCATAATGGTGGTGGTTGGGGATGATTCAAGGTGTTACTACAAACACCACCAGGAGGTCCACCCCGACCACAGGGAGCAGGTGGATAGACAAGAGCTCAACTCCAGGCAGCTGAGCCTTATAATCATGGTGCTCTACATATGATTCGAGGTATGATCTGTGTCTAATCCACCATAGCTACAGTTATTATAGACAAAGGTTCCAGTCAAACTTTCATTTCCACAACCCTCATTAGGAGATCAGAGATTCCGATGGAGTCGTTGGCTCGATCCTTATTGCTAGAGACTCATATGGGAGCAAACTCAATGATTACGCACTGGTACCGATAGTTTAAGATTACTCTAGGAGGTGAGAGCTTCTACTGGGATCTCCTAGTAGCGGGGTCGAGGCCTTACGACGTCATTTTGGGTATGGACTAGTTATATATAGTCCATGATCAGATCGATTGTATTAGGGTCCAAGTTCGATGTTTCCACACATATTGGACTAGGTTTACCTTCACCAGCGAGAATGGAGCCTTTGAAGCATAGGACAGACTTACTCGGAGGAGGGTGTTGTCGATCACTCATCAGTTGGGATGCCTTACCTTCGGAGAAGTAGATGTGGAGAGTTTGAACAATCCTTTAGTGGTGGACCAGTACACAGATGTTTTCCCTAATGATGTTCTAGGACTACCCCCTCGCAAAGAGGTGGACTTCTGGATTGACCTGTACCCTGGGATGGCACCGATATCTACACCAGCATATCGGATGGCTCCCAATGAGCTTTGTGTGCTGCGTGTATAGCTAGAAGACTTGCAGGGGAAGGGATTCATCCGGCCCAGTGTTTCTCACTGGGTAGTCCCGATTCGGTTTTCCAAGAAGGAAAATGGAAGCATGAGGCTTTGTGTCAACTAATGTCGCCTGAACCAAGTGACTGTGAATAACAAGTACCCGCTCCCATTTATTGACGACCTCATTGATCAGTTGAAGGTAGCTCGTTGGTTCTCGAAGATAGACCTCAAATAAGGCTATCAACAACTAAGAGTTTGAGATGAGTATGTTCAGAATATGGCTTTCAGATGTTGGTATGGCCACTACGTGTTCTTGGTTATGCCTTTTTTCATAACCAACACTCCAGGAAAATTCATGGGACTCATGAATACAATCATCCAGCTATACCTCAATCTCTTTGTCGTAGTCTTCATCGACGAAATTATGATCTACTCGACTACTGAGGAGGAGCATGCCTACCAATTGCAAGTACTACTGGAAACACACCGAGAGAACCAGATTTATGGTAAGCTCTAGAAGTGCCAGTTTTTTATCAGAGATGTTCACTTTTTTGGACAAATAATCTTGGAGGTTGGAGTTGCAGTAGATTCAGGTAAGATTGAGGTGATACTTTCTTGGTAGCCACCTAAGAGTGTGACGAAGGTACGAAGTTTCCTGGGTTTGGATGGATACTACTAGAGGTTCGTTCCATACTTCTCTAGAGTATCAGCACAACTATTTGCCTTGAAGAAGAAGGGAAAAACCGTTGTGTGGTCAAAGAGATTCCAGTAGAGATTTTAGGATCTTAGGTAGAGGCTGACTAGTTCCCCCATATTGAGGCTTCCGAAGAAAGGTGTAGGGTACGTAGTCTACTGCGACGCATCAGGGACCAGACTCAAGTATGTCCTGATGCAGGAGTGAGTAGTGATTGCATATGGTTCTTGACAGTTGAGATATCATGAGCATAAATACGCTACCCATGACCTGTAGTTAGAAGTAGTGGTCTTCACCTTGATGATGTGGCAACACTATCTGATGGGCGAATGTTTTACTCTGTACTATAATCACAAGAGTCTCAGGTATATCTTCTCTCAGAAGGACCTGAACCTGAGACATTTACAATCGCTTGAGTTCTTCCAGGACTATGACTTCGAGATATTCTATACTCCTAGAACAATGAACATTGTAGAAAATGCACTCATCAAGAGATCTGGTATACCGCTGCTAGGTGAGGTGATAGAGAAGGTGGCTACTTTACAGATATTTTTTCTATATAGAGATGGAGTAGTTTTCCATCATTCCCTTACAGTCACTCTCCCACTTCTTCATTGAGTCAGGGAGGCACAGCATGGGGACACTAACTACGAGACACGACGTGCTCAAATATCCACAAGACAAGTACCTGATGGATTTTCTGAAGGTGGAAGCATCTGATCCACTTCAGAGGACATATTATGGTACCCATTTCACTTCAGGAAGAAGTGTTGAGTGAGATCCACACATCCCCTTTAGAAGTATATCCAAGAGTGGAGAAGATGTACCAGGACCTTTGATGAAATCACTAGGGGCTAGGTATGAAGAAGATAGTAGCAGATTTTTTTCTCTCGATGCCTCACTTGTCAGTAAGTTAAGGAGGAGTACCATGTCCCAGTATGCTTGGTTCATCCTTTAGAGGTCCCGGAGTGGAAGTGGGATGGGATATCCATATACATCGTGACATGACATCCATGTACATCCTGGGGCCACAACTCGGTTTGGGTGATTGTTTATCGACTCACTAAGTCGGCCCACTTCCTACCGATCAAAGAGTAGGGTTCATTACAGAGCATGGGACGCCTCTACATGCAGGATATTGTGCAGCTACATGGAGTACCTTCAGCGATTGTCTCTGATCGTGATGCACGGTTTACTTCCTGGCTATGGAAGGGGTTGCAGGAGGCTTTCGGGACGCAGCTTCATCTGATCACCACCTTCCATTCTCAAGCGTATGATCATACTATGTGAACCATTCAGAACCTCAAGGACATGATACGTTCGTGTGTCCTCTACTTCGATCGCAACTGGGAGGACCATTTACTTGGGGTGGAGTTTTCATACAAAAATAGCTATTACTCCACCATAGAGATGACACCTTTTGAGGCATTATATGGGAAACCATGCAGATCACCCTTGTGCTGGACTGACCCTGGGGAGTGAGCACTAGTGGGACCAGAGATGGTATGAGATATGATGAAAAAGTTATAGATCATCTTGGAGCAGATGATGATTTCCCAGAGCAGACAGAAGTCGTATGGTGAGAGGAGATGGAGACTCCTGGAGTTCGAAGATGGCGACCACATCTTTCTACGGGTCTCACCTCGACAAGGTAAATGTAGATTTGGACGAGACTACAGGTTATCTCTAAGTTTCAATATATCTTTCCAGGTCCTCAGTAGAGTAGGCAAGATGGCTTACCACCTGGCTCTTCCACCTCAGTTGCACTGGGTGCACGAAGTCTTCCACGTATCTCAACTGAGGAGATACGTGTATGACCCTTATCACATCATTGACCATGGAGAGCTAGACATCGATGATGGGGAGACTTTCATGGAGTTTCTAGTGAAGATTGAGGAGTGACAATAGTGGGTCCTACGTGGATGGTCGATACCTCTGGTACGCGTTTACTAGCAGCACGAGAACCTCTAGGAGAGAACATGGGAGCGGGAGGATCAGATGCGTGCTCAGTACCCCCCACTTGTTCCCTTAGTTCAATTTGTATCTTATGATGATGTAAAGATCTGAGGTGGGGAGAATGTAATGGCCCAGAAATTCCATGGAAATTTATTTAAATAAAAGGGATTTTTAAGAGTCCGCAAAAATTGACGGCATCTGATTCTGAGGCCCGGTGTGCCTGGAATCATTCTCTGAAGTATTGATTAGGTACATTTAGTAATCCTACGAGTGGGTTTTTATATGTTTTGAACCGGTTCTCGGAATTGAAATCTGAGGGCACTGTTGAACTCGCCGCGCCGGTATTTCCTTAAGGAGACATTCACTTCGACGTCAGTGAGTCGAGAAGATAAGTTAGTTTTTGGGTTTTCATGGAGAATAATAAAATAAACCGATCTTCGCTTTTTTTTATTTGAGCTGCCATATGGGTGTTTGGAGGTGGGTCCCACTGGATCTATAACCTCATTGTGGATGTTGGAAGTTGGAGGTGGGACCACCACACCTAAACCTCCCATGAGAGGTCATGGTGGTGGGGCCCACCCGAACCTAACCTCTCACGAGAGGTTATGACGTGGTGACCACACGAGACTAAAATCCCCTATTAATGGCGGGAGGGGAAAACCTCTCAACTCCTCTCATTAATGAGGGAGAGTCTCTCCACACTCACCCTCTTTTATTGGTGCCAACTACCCTAATTAAATTGTGCCAATCCTCCTCATTAAATTAATTTCTACCAACACTCATGAATTAATTAAGGGGGGATCCAAGTTAATAAATTCAAAATTTTGAATTCTGTGCCAACGAAATAATAGATAACTCAATCTATTATTATTTTTGGTTTGCATTGCTCTTTTGGTGTAATACTGGGGAGAGGAGAGCTTGAGAGGATTACAATTATCCAATGAAGAATCCCATCTCCCAACGAAGAAAGAAGAACAAAGAACACATTTTTTCAACAAAGAATGTCGATAACGATCCCCTTTGAACATCCTCCATGGACACCTACCAATGTGGAGCGTCTTCTACAACCAATGCAAATTGGGTTCGGAAGTGTGAGGCAGACGCGACGAACGACGATCTTCCTAGTATACATTCCACGATTTCATCATCAAACAAATATCAAATGTTGGAATTTATTACATGTTAATGCTTTCCTTTAATCTTCTTCTTCGGTTGGAAATGAATTGTTGTGGGTGAGTTGTTATTCATAGTACTTCTATCTTGATGAACCGATTGTTACTACCTTATAGGCAGAGGGTGTGGGCCAAACCAACATGGCCTCACCCCTCTGTCGTTCGTGTTTGTGATAATCTTCAGTATAGATATGAGGCGACTGAACGAAGAAGGTGGTGATGACAAAGGTTGGGCTTCCCGTGACCTCTGCAAACCACACTGCCCCCGCGGCAATCTGGTGCTCTGGGCCGAACCGCGTCCCTCCGACCAAGACCCCCCGGCTGCACCGCCACTGGCTCACGCCACCCGGCTCCCGACCACCACCGGCCTCCCATTCGCCCCGACCGACCCCCGTCAGCCCGTGCCGGCCCGAGCCGCGCCCCGCCTGGCGCCCTACCCGGCACCCCGTTGGCATGCCTGGTACCCTACCCGGTAGCCTTCCAGCTTGGCCGCACCCTTCCCGGCCACCCTCTAGCCCGCCTGCCGGCCTGTCTGGCTGCCTCCCAGCCTGCCCAGCCACCTGTCATGCACCCGGCTAAACAGCGCCGGCCAAGACGCCCCGTATGACCCGCGCGCTCACGAGCCGGCCAGTGGCCTCCCCTTGAGGCGCCCTGGCCGAACCGGCCCGGCCCCGCCATTTGGGCAAAGTCGCCCTAGGTCGTACCCTCACTGCGCTCTAGGCCAAACAAGACCTGAGCTCGGGCTGAACCACCCACGCGACCCTTTGGGCTGGGCCCGGCAGGAGGGCCGATCCTAACAAGTTGGCACGTCCAATGGGTCGGGCCAGACCCAACAGGTATGATCGGGTCAACCCATACTGGGATGGCCTAGACTGGGTCATACCGGGTGGGTCCGACCGGGTGGGACCGGACCCGGGATCACTACTGACCCATTACTTTCTTTTGGCCATATCAGTGGCATCAGACGTCTATTTGACGAACCATCAGCGGTGCTGGTATTCTTGGAGCCTTAATATACCTTGGTGTATACCCCACTGGAGTTTTAGGTATAGTTGAGATACGGTCAATTTGGATCATGCACGAATCCAACCAGGCCCCTGGGACTAAAAGGCTAATAACTCACAGACTGGGTGTTCGATTGACGCGCCGTCTATTGTGTTGAGACCCCTATGACGTGGTGGAATGTTGAGATACTTCTAAATGGTACATCAGGATAGTTGGAGTATCGACCAGTAGCTCCGGGATTGGATCCTCTGGGAGATGAGCGAGCATAGTACGAAGGCCTAGTAGCTGGCTGAGACATGAAGACTACTGACCGATTCGACTCGGAGTGATTCAAATAGCCTAGTGGGGATAACCTCTGTGTGACATGGCAGACCAATAGTGGGAAGCGCCTTGGTGTCATGGTAGATCCATGGTACTCAATAAGAGAAGTACCTCAACAGGCAATGAGGGGGAGCACCTCTATGTGACATGGCATACCCATGGTGGGGAGCACCTCTATGTGACGTGTCAAACCCACAGTACTCGACAGGAGGAGCAACACAGCAGTCCAAGGTTAGTGGAAAGAGCATTTGTGTCATGGAATTCCCACTTTACTTGGTATATGAGGAGTTCTCCAGTACCCGAGATTTCAACAATGTGACTGGGGATGTTATTTGATACAACCCCTAGAAAAAAATCTTTATTTGAGCCAAGTCAGTAACTTTTTTGTTTACCACATGATTGAGAAGGATTAGTTGATAACTTAGGTATATGTATGTGTATATACCTAAGTGGAAATATTGGTTGGATTCATACTTTTCGGTTTATCCTTGTTGAGTTTTGTGAGACCTTGAGGGTCTCAGGGTCCCTACAAAGTATCGTTATACTCACCTCTGCATGGGCTATGCCCGAACCTCATTATGTTGGATGCAGAACATGGACAACGCTGACCGAGGCTAGGTGTACCAGGACTGGACGATACACGGAGGTGGACCACGCGGCATAATGGTACACGGAGGAGATAGACAGATGTGTAGTGTTGCAGAGCCTATCTTTACCTACCCTTCATGTAGGATTTCTCAGTGGATGAACCATGAGCTGTTTTCACTTTTTTTAGTGCTTGTACTTTCAGTTTCCTTGTACTTTACAGTTGGGCTTGTATTTCCAGCCCCCTTTTACTTTTCAGCACTCCTTTTATATACAATTTATTTAGTGTTTTTCTTCCTGCTCTTACTATGTTGTGTGGATTTATAGGTTATAAAAGAAATTTCATCCCAGTTTTAGGGAATTACACCATTGCTGCTAGTCACAAGCCCCTAACCTATTGATGTTGGGCTTGGGTTAGTCACAGCACGGGCCTCGGGGGACGGGTCGTGACATTCCCCATGAAATATTCCAATTAATATTTAAGATAAATTATTTATTAATGATGGAGACCTATGATGTTATAGATATATTTTTGATTAAGAATATATTTCTGTCACAAATATTATAGTTGTACTATCCCATTCATTAATATGGTTATACATTCCTTATGTTCATTTTTCATGTGTATTTATTATAAATTTTTTTTTGTTTATGATTTTATGAATGGTAACACAACTCAATTTTCATCCATGATAAATTTTTTTGTTAGGCCATATTAATATTTTTTTAAGGGGGAACACATAAATCATCAAAATATTCTGATAGGTGAATCAAAATATGACTCTAGTATATTGGGGAAATGATTAGTCTCATGATGCATCATGTACGGGATTAAAGAGTACACCTAATCCATTTTTATCCCTTTCCACCATGTGATATTTCCCTATGCAATTTTCCATGTCTGAATTTTATTCCATTTTATATGTTTCATCCTCATCTCCTAGGATTCTGTTATCTTGTGATACCATGTTCCTTATTTTATTTTCCAATTTAATTTCACTTTATCCTTCTCTTTTATGATATCTAGTTATATATATGACTAACATGTAGTGATTCTATATTTTATTCCCTTACTATGAATTTTATCTCCCCCCAGTTTTTAATATATTCAACAAATCATCCGATAAAATTTAATGGAATAAAAATATTGGGGATCTCATTATTGGGAATAATACATAAAAATTATTTAATTTATTCTCTCATTGACATATTATAAGCCTTGTTTTCTATATACACTAGGATTCATCATCTATGGGTTATAATTAATGGGTTTTATATTTAAAAAATATAATAGTATGTTTAAATTTCTTTTGTCACTATAGTTACTCTATCAATGTAATAATTTCTTATTTATCTGTATTTGAAATCCTTAATCTAAAACTATTTAAAATTTATTTAATATTACTCGATGATTTTATGTTAATTTTATTAAAATATTTATTCATCTATTTAGGATTATATATTACCAACTCACTCTCATCGTTCCAATTTTTTAATCCATTACTATATAGTTATAAATTTTTTAAAAACTATATCATTTTCATTTAATATAGCATTGAACCATGTATATAAAATAATTATTCACTGAAATTGACAAAAAAATAGTATATTAGGTTTATTTTAATATTTTTATAAGATTCAAATACTTATTTAATTTACATTATTGTTAGTACTTTTGAAAAACATCATTCACACATGGTTTTTGTTTCATTGTCTAGGTGAGGAATGATGATTTATTATCAATTTTTAAATTTATGTATATTCCTGAGAAATTATTTTATAAAGGAAAAAAATTAAATATAAAATAAATCTTTGTTAAGAATTATATAATGGTAGAATATTAAATATATTAATGTAGTTAAATTTAAATAATTTATGTCATTTTATCTATTTAAAATAAGATTATTGAGTAGGATTATATGAATTTTATTTGTATACTAAATTATTGAACTCAATTTCTTCTATGGTGACATGATATATGCTCCATGATACCTATAGAACATATAAAACCATTTCATAGTGATTATCAACCATTAAGGATACATTGAAGTAGATTTGGAAAATTAAAACAAATACCCTCAAAACAATTGATGAAATAAAAATTAATAAAATAATGGAATAACATATGATAAAATAATAATTTATATAAATAAAAACAATAAAATTAATTTATAAAATATTCATCTATAAATTTATCTTAATCTGAAAATACTATAAGGTAGTTGACATACGGTGAAAATTAGGTCTCGAGGTAAGGGGTTCTCTCTAAATATCAATTCTTTTAAAGTATTATTCCAATTTTATCTATATTATCATTTATATATTTCAACCTTGGTCAGGATTATATTACATATCATGTGACACTATTTTATTGTGAAATTATGGTCTCAATGAATTTTTTATCATTTAATAGATTATACATTACTAGTTTGTGAGGAGAATTATCCAAACTATATCATTATAATGGTTGTGTCATCAATCTATCGTCATCTCTCTATAAAATTACTCGAATCATTATAATATTCATCATTTATGTTATTTAATATTCTGTACCCATTGTTTTTGTAGATTTATATGTATCTATTTATCTATTCCAAATCACTCATTATGTGAAACATTGTGATATTGGTAAAAAAATAATTTATGTTTTTATTATCATCTTATCCTCGTATATTATAATATAAGTCTATTTATAATTAATTTTCAAGTATTTTTTTTATTGTTGATGTAATAATGATTAATTTTTTTACCAGTTTTTATAATATTTTTAATGTGAATCATCTATTTGTTTTTTAATGAGGACAAAAGATGAAATAAAAAAATCTTTTGTTATTTTTCATAAACTTTATTTTTATTACTTAGGAGGATTAAATTTTAACAAAATAATTTAATGGAAATTATTTATTCACTATTCAACTAAAAAATTTACTTTTATTTAAAATAATTATTATAGGTAAATACTATATTAGAAATGTTTTTTTCTTTTTTTATTTCTAGTATTTTAGAAAAACAAAAAAAATATCCTTCTTAAAAAATCAACAATCTCTTTTATCCCCCTATAATATTCTTCAAGAATCTCAACGCACAATTATATTACTCAAATTTGTGAGTTTTATCAGGTTTTTTATATAATGGTATCATTCACATAAACATGTACTATAATTAATTAATCTAATAATTCATTATCTAATTTTATATGTATGTCTGTTATGATGTAAATCAAATTTTGATAAGTGAAATGATCCAAAAATACCATCATCAGTCTATATCAGTAAGATAACCTTTATTTTAATGTATATACTTTATGAATAACATATACACATTTATTCTAATTGATTGGTGTTCACTAATTTATGTATATGAATAGTTAACATGGAAAAAGACTTCATGATTGTATAAACATTATAATAAATGGTGTGAATACCCTAAGTATAAATATATTGATTTTTGGGAATTGACATAGATTAATACAGTATATGTTTAAATTATCATTTTAGTTCCTTTGGATAATCATTTTTGGATTTTAATGGATTTATTAATTATTCATGTGACACATATATGTACAAATATATCACAATGAAAATGGATATTGTCATAGATATGTATCCTTATAATTCATTAGTTAATTGTTTTCATCTCAATAGATCATGTTAAGATTCCTTATGATAGATAGTTATATAATGATTATGATGTATTGGTAGTGATAATTGGAATATGATTATAAAACTATAGAAGTGATCCATATACGTTTATCTAACTTCTTGGTGGTGATCCTTATCTGATGCATGTGATTCCTTGATGGTGATCCTTGAAAAAATATTACCAATAAATTATAGTATGACTTATAGTATGTTTATAAATTTTTTTTATTGAACCATGGAATATTATTATTTCTTTTTTCAATGAGGTTTTATATTTTGTACACCTTAGAGATTATCATTTTCCTATTATTATTTTTTAATGGTGATCCTTCACTAATTTTTATGATGTCTTACCGGTGTACCTTGACCTATTCATATAACATAAAACTTATTTATATTCAAAATTCAAATATTCATATTCTATACTAAAATATTAATATATTTTCTCATGTTTGTGAATTATTTAATTATGTTTTTCCATCCTTACGTTTCAATATATATATTTTTACATTTTTTCAGCATTATAGTTTTGATAAAAATATATATGATTGTTCTATAAATTCCCAATATCACTTATTTTGATTTAATGGTACTATTAATTTAATCATTCATTATCTCTTTTTATCTTGCATCTAAATTTAGAAACTATTTTAAAATTTTAATTTTTTAACCCATTTCAAATAATTTGAGTTAACTACTTTCTCATGATTCTCCATTGCCCTTAACATATATAAAATGGAATATTTATATGATAGTATCGTATGTGGATAATTTATATTGACGAAATTTGGGTTATATCATGTATTAATATTGATATCTACCAATCTCACAATGAAAAAAAACTTTTCAAATCATAGATGTAAATTGTAATTCTAATGTTTTTTTAAATGTTTTTATGGTCAACACAAAATTTATAAGTACATGTTTGAGTGTTAAAAATTAAGTTTGAGAACTAATATTGGTTATTTTATGAATGTAGGATTTTCATAATATAAGAATAAATCCTTAGATAGATATCCATTATTTCTAGAGTTTCTTGTTTTCAATATCTTGTATAACTAAATCGGAAAATCCTTTATAATATATTTATACTCTTTCATATTGTGTAATTATCCTATTTAATTTTTAAGTTAACATTTTGTATTAATATCACAGATCTAGAAAATTAGATTAATCATTAATAAAAAATTATAATTGAAAAAAATTATGAGGGCAAGATTTATTTATGAGGGGTATCATCATTAATTTTCATGGAATGTTCGAATAAATTTTAATTGTTAAATTAAAATTTAAAATATTAAATCAATTTATTATTTCCATTTAATTATATTATAATATAATTTATTTATATATTTACCACCAAAGTTGTTTTCTATTAAAAAATTGATTAAAATAATAAATGAGTTATATTGAAAGTTTATATGTAATAACTTTTTTGGAGTGAACTTATAGAAAATATTTTATTAGATTCATGATTCATTTGGAACATATTTTTTCATTTTATAACTAAATTAATATTATTAGTAGTATTTAATTCCTATAATAATTTATATTTTAAATAAGTCAATGCAATCTAATTGTTAATAATGAGAGATAAATGTTTTCATTTTCACAAATTACTAATATATAATCATTTAAAAAACATCTATAAGAAATTTATGTGAAAATTGTGGTAAAAATGATAAAATATCATTTTTAGAAAAATATGATATTTTATCAATCATTATAATTTTATATAATAATTTATTTACTTTTCTAATTATTTTAATCACATTCTATATACATGTTTTATGACTTTAAATATATTATTATAATATATAAATAAACACGTTGAGCACTAAAAATAACACTATGTAGTATTTAATTTTTAATTTTAAAAAATTATTTCTCATATTTACATTGTATTATTTCAAAAACATTTGTTATAAAATATCAATAATATTGTTTTTGGAAAATAAAAATGAATGTGGACCTAAAATTTTTATTATAATGTTTATTGTTCGACACATGGATACTATTTTTAAAATATGTATTTAAAAATCTAAATTCCACTTAATTAAATTATTAATTTTATTGAATGTGTATTTTCAAATATATAAAAAATTTATTCATAAACTACACAATAAATAACAAATAATTATAAAAAATTTGTAAATATCCGTAATAATAAAAATTGTGTTTCCTTAAAATATTTTCTTCTCTATGTATTATATGATTTTATTTAAAACTAAAAATTATAAAATTTGCACTTTTAATATGAAAAATTGGAATTCATCTTTCTAATAATTATTTCAAAATTATATTAAGTTCAATTATTGGAATTATACTATATAAATTATTTGGTTAATAGAAGAAATAGTTCCTTTTAAAATTCCAAACAATTAATAAATTCAATATTAAAAAAAATAAAATAATTTAAAAAAATAACAGTATAATAATTTTTTAATGAGTAGATTTTATCATTTATAAAAAAATATGCCGAACTTGATATTTTTTTTTAAATTTTGAAGCCAAAATTCTATTTTATTTAGATAAGTAAATATTTCTTGATAAATTACCTTGTTTAAAAATATTTAAACTTCTATTTTATATTTGGGTTTTCTAAAATGTGATAAAAGAATAATTTATTAATACTAAAATTAAAAAATTCATAGAAATAAGCATTATATTTTATCTTTGGCCTAAATAATAATATAACATATTTGTTATTCAAATATTTACCTCCCCTCCATATATATAAACTATCATATTCTACCCATTTCTACTAATATAAAAATTGTATTTTATTTGAAAAAATAAACAAAAATGCTTTTCTAAACACCCATTACCGTGGTATAATGTCTCTGGTTCATCAATAATATCCTTATATGAAGTCATATACATCCCTCAAAGTAAGGCGTCTCATATAAAAAGTTTAGGTTTCCAAGTCTATTTTTTCTTTATTATTAGAGGACATTTTAACTAAATATTATTTAAACCAATAATTATATTTTCCAATGGATATATTCTCATTGTTCTAATATATTATTGAGCCATTATTGATGAAGGATCACAAATTCCCTCTAATAAAACTCTTTCTCTTAACCCATTAATATATTGAAATAACTATGTCTTATTTCTATTATTCCAAATTTTATTTTAGATTCCACTATTAGAACCCCCTCTAAAATATCATCATATACTTATTTATGATTACAAAATCTAACATACCAATAAATACATAATGGTGTAGTGTGAAAATTATTTCAATAATTCTTTCCAATGATAGGTGTTCACAAGGTAATTATTATATTGACAAGATGGGATACACATTGGTTGAGAGGGTAGGTGGTCCGGCCCATCACAAGTTTTTTGTGGATTCATTCCAAATATTAGACTCTTTTAAATTTCATTCATGTTCATGAATAATTTTACAATATAGTTTTAGTAATGGTTACCCATATTTTATTGGTTTTTTTAATGTTCATCGACCTAAGAATATATCTACAACACATGTTCTTTATCTTTCATCATTTATGGATTGGTGATTTTAAATTTTAATAAACTTTTGTATAATGTTGTATAACAGGAAACACTATAGATTCTCATCATATAAGGAGGTATTATATGTAGATGGTGTTAATATCAACACCATATAATGGACATTATATATGTCATCGTGAATGGAATTAGAACCCATGTATTTCAGTTCCACTTAATGGGACACATCCTTCCATTTAAGGTCATGTTATAATGACAAATCCATGTAATATTACATCATGTGTTAAAAATTATTAGGTATAAGATACATAGAAATGGTTTTCGTATGACTTATGCATAAAAATATATTTCTAATTTACTTATAAGGTAATATAGACTAAGAGGATGGGCCAGATTGATAAGGAATATATCCCTATGAGCATGATATGGTAATGTTAGTAATATATCCCAACAAATGATATATAGTGATTCTTGAAAGGAATATATCCCTCAAGGGGGTACGATTTTATTAATAATTTAGTCCAACAAATAGGGATACTAGGGACATATTTGGTGAAGGGTATATCTAAGATCACTGGGAATATTCATGGTGAGGAATGATTACATTAGGTTTGGGAGGAAAATGGCCCCATTTTGATTGAAAATGAATGGATAATGGTGTTGAGACTATACACCTACAAGATATCATGAATATTATGTTTGGACCAATTCAAATACAACATTTTTTGAGGTATATAATTTATTTATGGTAATATACCATGCACTTTAATAATATTATGTAATGATGTTAACATTCATTTTTATGTTATGTGAGAAAGATGTGGTCCATTCAATTTTATATCGTGTTTTTTTGGATGTCTATGTCGTGAAATGTGTGTCAATAAATAATTTATATAGTCTTCTACATATAGGGATATCCTAGAAGGGATAAATGAAACCAAAACCTAATGTTAGGTTCATATCGGAGTGATTTTAATTGTACAAATTACATGTTAAACTCAAATCTATAAACCCATTTGATTCATACTCGATGTTAGAAACAATAGATAATTACTGATTAAGAATATTGTATGAGAGTATAACTTTAGATACCATAAGATATTATGGACTAAGGAATAAATTTATGATAATAACAATCTCAATGATTGTATAACTAGAAGCAACCATCATAAGACATATACCTGATTGTGAAAGTCATCCAATTACATTAAAACCTATTTTTACTAACAATGGGATATAAATAGGGGAGTAGTATTAAATTGTCAAAAAAAATGTGTACCTTCAATTTTATAATTAAAAAATCCTCCCTAATAAGAAATTATTGAAATTATATGATATGTAGCTGAAATGTTTCAAAAAACGAGTAATTAAAATCTTGTGTGTCATTTTGAATCCTTATATTTTAATTTTTACACACACAAAATCGGCATTATATATTAACTTTGGAAAATAATTTTTACTATATTTAATAGTAAATAAGTTAAAAAAATATTTTTAGATTATTATTTAATATTAATTTCTATTATTAAAAAACATTATTTCATTTATCAAAATTCCTATAAAATAAGTGGAAAATATTAATTTAAAATTCATCCCAAATATGCGGTAAGATATCGGGTTTTCAGTGAAAAAATGTTCAAAAGTATAAAATATTTTTGTATGAAAATTAAATATGAAAAATATTAAAATGAAAATAATTGGTATAATAGTTATATAATTGAACTAAAATTTCTTTCATAACCGTATAAGTTTTTTATATTTTTTAAATCATAAATGGATATGATAATTTTTAATAAAAACTAGTATTTTTACTTTTTATCGAAAATTTTATCTCCTCAGAAAATTAAAAAAAATTAATCCATGACATTATTTAGAAAATATGATTAAAAAATATTATTTCAAAATAAAATTTGAAACTTATAAAAATTTATTTACAAAATTTTATTTCAAAAGGC
Organism: Viscum album; assembly: GCA_963277665.1. NCBI lineage: Eukaryota > Viridiplantae > Streptophyta > Magnoliopsida > Santalales > Viscaceae > Viscum > Viscum album. The sequence goes on from OY728158.1 coordinate 781,957,451, forward strand.
GACAATTTTAAATATTAGAAAAAACATTTTTAAATGTAAAATTGGAATTATTCTTATTTCATTAATTACAAAAACATAAGATGAATATTTAAAAAATTGATTGAATATATAATATATTAATTTATTTAAAATAACTTATTAAATGTTATTTTTCAAATTTATTCATGTAAAATACAATTGTTTAAAGAATATTATTTATAGAAATGGATTTAATTTATTTTATAATTGTTCCAATTTTCATGAAAAATTAATTGGTTACAAAAAGAATTAATTTTATATACATATGTAATTAATTGATATTCATCATTTTGTTAATCTAATTCATACCCTTCATTCTAATGGCTTAGTGCATCAATAATATTAAATAATAATATTTTAATAGTATGTCACGTTTTGTATAAATTTGATGTTGCGTATTACAGAAGCCAAAATTAGAGTTCTATATAATAAAAGATAAACCAGATTTTATGTTTAATGTAAAATATCTAAAACTTAAATTTGTTTAAAAAAATCAGGAAATCTCTGTCTATTACACATTATCCAATAAAAAAATTCAATCAAATATTTCCATTATCCAATATTCATATTTAAAAAATTTAATATTGTGAATTAATTTAGTGAGTTTATATGGTTTTTTAATTATGAAAATAAACCATGATCTTGTTCATGTTAAATTTTCCATATCCCTATTCATTTATTCTATAATTTTTCTTCATTTAATTTTTTTCATTAGTATACATTTATATAGAAACAATCCTATTATTTTTTATCCATGTCATATGGGATAAAAATGTTGGAAAGATTTGGTCAAAGATATATGAAAACAAATTAGTAACCTCCTTCCCAGGATTAAGGAAATTATATTTTCATTAGAGTTCAAGTATAATATAATTTAATTTCCCAAATTTATAACATAATATACAACCCTTCATAATAAGAAACATTATTTTAAACAACAACCATAATAAAATAGTATTAAATTCAGTGTTGTTTCATCATTTACCTTTGTACTCTAAACCAAAGACTTATATTGGTTACAATATAAGATCCCATGAATTATCTATGGACACTTGATAATTAAAATAGTGTTGGTAGATAGATATTTTTATTAAATAATTATTAAACCCTTGATAAATAGTAAACTATATATGATTAAACCAAATATATTTTATTTTATTCAATTGTTAATTGATGTTGACCCAAGATCTGATCCGCAATACCAATGATTAGATTAATATAAAGCCTCAATAACATTCCAAAATTACCAATGGAAATTAGTGTTGAGGAATAAATACAATCATCATTGAATGATTTATACTCAAATAAATAGTCTTTCTTAAGAAACAAAAGTCTTTAATATTAATTTAAAATAAATAAATGACATTATATATCAAATAAATGAAACTAAAAATAGATACCTCTTTAGATGAATCATAATATTCACAATCCTGCGAAGATATGATAGAAAATTTAAACTATGAACATCAATTATGTATGAAACAAACTCTAATATATTTTTAAATCTAAAATCATTCACATCCAACATGATTTGAGATGATTGGATCTAGAATTATTGAAAAAAATAATAATTACATACTTGTATCACAACAAAAAAACATCTTCACACAATAAAATATTGATTTTTCAGTGTGTGTATAAATACCCTCAATGATTAACTATGAGCCAAATAATATCTAATGTAAAATATATTTTCAATCATATAACCATCTCAATTAAAAATATGTAAGTGAAATTAGAAAAAAACAACTTATTTAATATGAAAATGAAATAAAAAAGATAGATAGATTTTTTATAGAAATTATTTTCACAAAAACAAGTTAATAATTCATGATTTATCTAAAATGTTTATCTATGAGATATCTAACATAATAATATGGGATATGAGAAATGATAAATAATATGATACAAATTCCAACATATGGTCAATTTATACATATAATATGGATCGTCTACCACATGGATCTTTCTTGAACATCATATCTCTCCAAAATATATTATATATAATTTGGTAGATCCTATGCAAGAAAATTATTTTTCCCAGCCCGGAATATACGAAACATCTAAATAATTTATAAAAAAATATTGTATGAATCTACTTAACTTCCAAAAAATGAATTTCCCAATAAAACCACTAATATATGTTATGTAAAATTAAATAATTTAATGTAACAATAATCACAATTAACTCAAAAACAATTTTTAAACACTAATTCCCATGTTTTTAATTTAAAAACTGAAGACTATTCCATTTATGAAATCCCAAAAGAAGGCTTTATTAAATTAATTTTGAAAATATATTTGATAAGAAAAAAATTATAAAGTTACATAAAATTACATCAATAAAAAAAGTATTAACTTAATCTACAATGTATTGAATAAGTAATTCCTAACAAAAAACATATAATGAATCTAAAACCTTATATCTATTATTAAATACCATTATATGATCCCTTTAAACCTAGGAATATGAATATTATTACATGACTCATTGAGTAATGATCCAAATAAAATGTTTTAATTACATAGGAATATTAAATCACGATAAACCATTCAAAATAAATAGAAATGATTAGTCGAATTAAATTTTAACCAAGGAACATAAATGTCTATTGTGGTGAAAACCCATCATAAATATTGGATTTTATGAATGCTAAAGGCAAATAAATCATATAATGTTAGGGAATCCATAATTTCAGTCTATGGAAACCCTAATGTCAAAAAAATTTGTAATATCATCTAATAGGTATTACGGGTGGCATATCAGGGCATTAAAATTGAATCACAAAACCCAAACCGGATTGGATGGTCTTGATACATTATTTGAAGGATGGAGAACCATTCACGTGTTCTTACTTCCAAGTGAACTAAAAATTAATGATCGTTTAGAATTTTAATTTTAACAATTTAGTCAATATAAACCCCTTTTATCTTTTATAGATGGATTACATGGTCATATTTCATAGACCTCGATATCATGTACTTAACCACACAACCCTTACTAATACTTCAAATCTAAAAATGTGGAGATAAATATCTTTCAAAAACTAAAGATGTATTAAATATGTAGTGTATAACATCTAAATTTACAAAATATAGTAATTGTAATCTTCAAAAGTCACTAGTACATGTTATGCTTGATTAATGATTGTTACTTAACTCGTATTGAATTCTCCACCACTGAAATGTAATTTTGAATTAGAAAATGTATTCACATCACTCTCTCCTATGGTAAAAGTAATACTCTTATGATATTCTACATATTTTATGAAAATAAATTGGAAATTCACAATAATAAACTATAAAATAAACTACACTTAACATTGTAATGTCCCAGACCAAGGTGCCACGCAACGGGTGCCCCAAGCCCGGTTCGCCACGTGACCACAAACGCATTTCCCCAAACACCAGAGGATGCCGACTAGCATTGAGGGCCCAGGTCTGATAGTGGAGATACTATTCCCTCATTTTTCAAAGTGTAGCACAGTGGAATATAATAAAAACAAACATCAACAATGGAAGTAGTAAACCATACACAACTGAAATAACCAACAACAGTGGATATAACCATCAATATATAGAAAATGATGCTACATGTCTCAAGTTCAATGAAAATAGCCAGAACATATTATATATCAATACAATACAGTAAAAAAGCAGAGTACAGCAATACAAAATAAACAGCTGGCAGCGGCATCACGAGCCTAGGCATGGTCCCATGCCCTCCTACTCCACAGAAAAAGACAAGTACCTGTATAGGAACTATTTCCCCTATCTACACTTGCAGAAACGTAATCTGTATCGGCTGAAAAACGTGACCCAAACAGGGTGTGAGAAATATATATCAGTAGGCACCCACTAAAGGCCCATGCCCAACTGTGTGTAAGCATGCAACAATAGTGTGAAATAGTAAAATGCAATAAATTTAGCAATACTAACAAGTTATTCACTTAACAATTAAATTTCCATTTTATTATATTCATTTAATTCATTATATACTAGAAATCACCAATGTGCATTTCTAAACAAACATTCCACTTCCTAAGACAAGAAAAACCTTACCCTCGGGTATGAAGAACCCTACCCGTAGGTAATTACCCTAAAGAGTAACAAAATATTTCCGTCAGGTATAGGTAATGTCACCCTCAGGAACAGATTTTATGGCCCTCAGGCATAGAAGGTGTTTCCCTCAGGCCGAAATAACTACAGCCCTCAGGCTAAATAGTGTAGTGCCCACAGGCTAATCACAACAACGCCCTCAGGCAAAACAGGTAACCGGATTATTCCCAACATATCAAAATGTAGTAAACAACAAATCCTCTCAAAGAAATTCTACAATTACTAGACTGAAAGCATACCCTCGGGTATCCTGGCCAAATGGCTAAACAGTGGAACCCACCCCCGGGGTGTTTCCGGATCCAAGCAACGATCCCAACCAGCATTTTATTATCACAATTAAATACCTAATCAATTCTAGGAATTAAATATAGCAACTGACTCAGCCACATGACACCCCAACATGGGTTCGTCGCACAAAAATGCACAAAAATGCACGATAGTTGGAAAATAAACACAAAGCCACTTACCTTATGTGAAAATGAAAGTTATACTCGAATGCCGACTCCAGAAACGCCTAAGAATGGCGTATATCTGACGTAGAACAAAACCCATTCAAACGTAAATAACTTTCCCTTGAGAAATAATTAGTAAGAACGGTACTAGGAGAGGAGAGGGCTTACCCGTGCGGTTCTAACGGGATTGTCCGAGGTGGAAACCGATTCTAGACGACCCCCCGGCGGATCTTCAAAGTTCTGACCGTCCTCCTTGGCCCCAAAGTGGCTCAAATGCCTCCTCTGCCAAATGAGGAGGCTACTGCCAGTTTTAAGCTGAAAAAAAGTACACGGCATGTACTTCTGAGTACATAGCGTGTACTTATTTCATTTACCTGTTCATTTGGCGGCACCTCCATACTATTCAACTGTCGACATGAGTACACAGCATGTACTCTAAAGTACACGACATGTAATGTCGCCCAGCTATCGGCTGCTCGACCGCCTTACTGTTTAGGCTGGCCGACTGACTGCACGGCGTGTAACACTACACGGCATGTAGTCGGCTCCTACACCCTTCGTCGCCGACATGGCTACACACCCCGTGTACTCATCCCCACACGGCTAGAAGTACAATGACGTGTGGAAAAAGTACACGGTGTGTAGTTCAAAATTTCAGGATTTTTCCCCATTTTTCGTATTTTCTCAAAAACACTTAAGGAAAAGGGAAAAGAAGAAGATGGTAGCTCAAAACTATGATCCGGGTTCTTACAAACATCCCCCCTTATAGAAATTTTTCCTCGAATTTCCCTTCCAAGTGTGGTGAAGAAAAAGTTCAGAACAACTATGGCCATTGAGCATGTACGTCGGCCTCCCGCTCCCAGGTCTCATCCTGTACTCGGCCATGCTGCCATAGCACCCGTACAAGAGTAACTGACCGGCCTCATAGAACATTCTTGCTCCTGTCAACGATACGAATCAGATGCTCCTCAAAGGACGCATCATGCTGAATCTCAACCTATTCTGGCTGAAAGGCGTGAGACGGGTCTGAATGGTAGCGACGCAACTGAGACACGTGGAAGACGTCGTGCATGGCCTGGTACCGCTGTGGTATCTACAACAAATAGGAAACCAGCCTGACTCTCTCTATAATCTCGAATGGCCCCAAATACCTCGGTGAAAGCTTACCCTGTCTCCTGATCCGCTTGTGTCCCAGCCTCGGCGAAACACGTAGAAAAACGTGATCCCCGACCAAGAACTCCAAAGGTCGTCTGCAGTGATCAACATAAGACTTCTGATGAGATTGCACGGTCTCCATCCACTTCTGAATCAACTGGACATGCTCAGATGTCTCCTGTATGAGTTGTGGCCCCAGTAAAGCTGCCTCAACTGCCTCTAACCAGCACAAAGGTGATCGGCATGGCCTACCATATAAAGCATCGTATGGTGCCATCTCAATAGTATCCTGAAAACTATTGTTATAGGCAAACACAAATAAGGGTATATGCTTCTCCCAAGATCCCCCATAGTCTAGGATGCATGCGCGCAATATGTCCTCTAGCACCTGTATCGTCCGGTCTGACTGTCCATCCATCTGAGGGTGGTATGTTATGCTCAGAAGCACCTGTGTACCCAGCGCCCTCTAAACACTCTGCCAGAAATGAGACATAAAGCGGGCCTCCCTATCTGAAATGATTGAATGAGGGACCCTATGATGACGTACGATCACTCGGATATACAACCTTCTGAGATCGTCAACACCGAATGTCTCCTTGATCGTCAAAACGTGAGCTACCGTCTTGAGCCTGTCCACAACAACCCACACGGCGTCATTGCCTCGAGGTGACCTCGGCAATCCCGTCACAAAATCCATCACAACAACATCCCATTTCCACTCTGGAATGGGAAACTTCTATAACAGCCCAACGAGCCTCTTGGGCTCTGCCTTCTCCTGCTGACTGGTGGAACACCTCGTAACAAAACCAGTTATCTCCCCCTTTATACCTGGCCACCAGTACTGACGTCTCAAGTCTCGGTACATCTTGGTAACACCGAGATGAACTGCCCAAGGTGAAGAATGAAACTCTCACATTAGCTCCTCGTATATATCCCCTGGAATCCATACATGTCCATGGAAATGCAAAACCTCATCATCTCTTATCGTCCAACCAGGAGGAGGGTCCTAAATTGCCACCGACTCCCGTAGGACTAGGACTTCTGAAATAGATAGTTGTCTCATCCTCACTCAGTCAAGTATGGTAGAATTCATAACTAAAGATGAATGATAAGTCTGCCCCCGACTGTCATGCACCTCCAGATGCATCTCAGAGAACAAAGCCATGAGCTATCTCTCACCACTAGCTTCCTACACTGCCTGTATCTGAGTCTTCCTTCTTAGTGCATCGGCTACTGCATTTCCTTTTCCAGGTGTATAGGCAAGCTCAAAATCGAAATACTGTAGGTACTTGACCCACCTTCTCTGCCTCAGATTCATGTCACACTAAGTAAAGATATACTTGAGGATTTTGTGGTCGGTGAAAACCACAAAATGATCTCCCAACAGATAATTTCTCCAATAGTGCAACACATGAACAACTGTAGCCAACTCGAGATCATGTGTCGGTTAATTCCTCTCATGTGGCCTCAACTGCCAAGACCCGTATGCAACAACTCAGCCGCCATGCATCAAAACTGCTCCCAGCACAATCCTTGATGCATCACAGTAAACTGTATAGCTTTTCCCCTGCTCTGGGAGTATCAGGATTGGGGCTGATGTCAACCTTCACTTCAGTTCTTGAAAAGCTGTCTCGCAAGCTTCTGACCAAAAGAAATTCACACCCTTCTTAGTCAGACCCATCAACGGTGCTGCTAAGCAGGAGAAGTCAAGTATGAAGCGTCTGTAGTAACCCTCCATCCCTAAGAAACTCCATATCTCAAACACGTTCTTAGGTGGCTCCCAAGAAACTACTTCTCTCACCTTCTCTAGGTCTACTACAACTCATGCCTCTAAGATGATATGACCCAGGAAGTGAATGCGGTCCATCCGAAAGTGGCACTTTGCGAGCATAGCATATAGCCGATTCTCTCTCAGTGTACTCAATAAGATCTCAAGATGGGTGGCATGGTTGTGTCGAGTACGAGAGTATACCAAGATGTCGTCCATGAATACCACCACAAAATAATCAAGATACGAATGGAACAAATGATTCATCTGATCCATGTAAACTAAGGGCACTTTCGTGAGTCTGAACGACAAAAACAAGTACTCAAATAGATCATACCTACTCTTGAAATTTGGGAGAGGTATATCAGATGGTCTAACGTGCAGCTGATGATATCCTGATCTCAAGTCAATCTTCGAGAACACTCGTGCTCCACGAAGCATATCAAACAAATCATCAATCCTCGGCAAGGGATATCGGTTCTTAACCATCAACTGGTTCAGCTTCTGATAATCCATGCAAATTCTAAGGGTACCATCCACCTTCTTCGCAAAAAGGACTGGAGAACCCCATGGAGAAGTACTGGGTCAGATAAAGCCCTTCGCTTGTAACTCCTCTAACTGCCTCTTGAGCTCCAACAACATAGGTCTGGCCATCCTATAAGGAGGAATGGACACCGGTGCTACTCCTGGCAGTAGCTCAATAGGAAATACACCTCTCGAACTGGAGGTAGACCTGAAAAGTCATTCGGGAAGATATCCCTGAAATGATCAAAAACTGGAGGGAAATCCATATGACAAGTCCCCTGATCATCCAGATACAAGCTCACTATCTGGGTTGTGACTCCACCTCAGCCATGATGCTCTGGTCCAGCTCGACTTGCCTGAACATCCCATTCTCCCTTGTATAGAAACTCTCCACCCTCTGGTGACGTGAAGCGCTCCCTGCAACGATAGCAGTCTATAAAGGCTCCAAAGGAAACCAACCAGTCCATCCCGAGAATGACGTCATAGCTCGTCATCTCTAAGACATAGAGGTCCTAAAGGAAGTGACACCCACCAACCTCAAGGGGTAACTCCTTGCACTGACGTACACCATCCGTCCTAGTCCCCAACAGAGTTTATAGAGTCATGATATCAGAAGAAGAAGAAACACAGATCCCAAGGCTCTCCACAACTGACACAGATATGAAACTTTGTGTACCACTCGTATCAAAAAGTACTGAAGATAAAACAGAAGATACTAGAATAGTACCTATGACTGTAGAAGGTCTGGGATCCTGCTCCTGCTGGGTCTGTTGCACTGCATATGCCTGCCCTGTGCCGCGGCCCTGCGACACAGCCTAGCTATGCTGAGCTATCTCACCCTGCTGCCTCTGCGATCCAGGAGTCTGGCTACCATGACCACGACCACCATCTCTACCTGCACGCCCTGACGTATTCCAGTTCCCTCTCTGGTAAGAAGCCACGGGTCTTGCTCCAGCACACAGAGTCTGCACAGAACCCATCTCACTAGCCACTGGTGGAAACGCCCTGCAAATGCACTACAGATGACCCATCTTACCGCAATCTCATCACTCCACTGGGTCTCGTGGACACTACGGCCTCTAGTGCCCCTCTCTACCAAACTGGTAGCACCTGACCGGTCTACCTAAAGAAGTTGCCTGGCTGGTACTGCCACCCTGAGAGAAGTCCATCTATCTCTTCCTTTTTCCAGTAGTAATAATACCAGTAACTGGTGGTGAACAGCCCTGGCCCACACCACTAGATTCCCGCTGGATCCTCTCTGTAATCAGCGCCTAGTTTACAATAGCGTGTACTGAAGGCAACTTTAAATTATTTACCAGTGCTCGGTTTTCATACCAAAGACCATCCTCAAAACGTCTGGCTCTCAACGTCTCATTACCCACCATCACGGGTGCAAAATGCTGAAACTCCCTAAAACGAGCAGAATAGTCCATCACTGACATAGCGCTCTGCTGCAGATTCATGAACTGTCAAGCTCTATCTTCCCTCAGCATCTCAGGAAAGAAGAAGTCATAGAAGACTGCCTGCAAATATTCCCACGCCATGTCGTTGTGATACTCTTTCTGGGTGGTAACATCCCACCAACTCTTGGATGAATCACGCAGCATGTAAGTCGTGATCTTGACACTCCACCCTGGAGGCATCTCAAGATGCACGAAAATAGTCTGCATTGATCCTAGCCAAGACACCGCAACCTGTGGTCCTCCATCCCCTGAAAACGTAGCCAGATGCTACTGCTAGAAGATACGAGTCAGCTCATCCATAGATGTAGCAGCCTACGATGCTCCATGAAAGGTCTGCATGAACCGTATAAAGCCTTCACGGACCTGCGCCTCCACATCTATGTCCGGTATAACAGCTGGCGCCGCATCTGGCTCTTTTGGAGGATCAACTGGTATCCCATGGCCCACCATCTCTGGAGTATAATCGTCGCCGCTCTCCTGGATAACAACTCGTGGTCTTCTAGGTAGCATGACACTACATGGTCAAAAGCACGCTTCAGATTGAATATTATTAAGACCGAAAAGCAAAGGAACCACAAATAAAACAAGACGAAGAAGGCATTCAAAATTGGAAAAACAATACTACACGATGTGTACAATGACAACACAACATGTACTTGACTTACCTTCCCCTGCCCGGGTCCTTCTACATGGCTAAGACACACGGCTTCCGTCGAAAAAAACTACACGGCGTGTATAATATCTACACGACGTGTATGGTGTTATTTTCCAACTTCCCATGTCATTTGAGACACGGCAGACTACTCGGCTTGACACTACACGGCTTGTTACACCCGTACAAGGCATGTACAACACCCCGTTTTCCAGCCACACTACTAACTCCACACGGTTTGTCCTCATACAAGATTACACGGCATGTCGAACATCCACACGGCGTGTTTAGGGAGAGGTGACACCGGCCCGTGTTGTTAGTTACACAGACGAGTCCCCAGGTCACACTACACGGCGAGTTCATCATTGACATTGCGTGTTCTGTACAAGAGTTCACCAACCCGTGTTGTTAGTTACACGGTCGGACTCCGGGTCAACACTACACGGCGTGAACAAAAACTACACTGTGTGTTTTACTGAAGACATTCCCTACCCTGTGTCTCTGCCCACATGGTTTGTGACATAGGAAGAGACTACACGGCGTGTACTTAGGTACACAGCGTGTACTCAAAATGTTTAGTTTTCTTCCCAAACAGAAAGACATATATGGCATATATAAAAATACTACACGGCGTGTGTACTGGGTTTCCAGACAGTATGCCTCAGAAACTTCCCTGGAACCTAGAAAATACTGAAACTAACACCTAAGTGTCATATTCTGACCCATGGGGGCCCATACTCCCCACGAATCAACGTTTGACATCTTATATGTGTTATAACAAATAACCAGTCAATGACCCACCAAATTCCGTCAATGGGGGCCCATACTCCCCAAAAACCAATGTTTGGCGTCCATTCTATAAACAAGCTCAAACAAAAATACCATATCACAAGGCAGGTATTTATCAAGCAACTATCACAACAACATTCTTTACTAGCACAACAACAATCATAGCAACATGAAAATTATAATACACCTACATGGCATGGAAACTATGAATGGCATGAGATTTCTAGCATGTGCCTATATGATGCATGAGACGGCATACCCTCATCTCATCGGGTTGCAACTAAATAGAACCCATAGATAAAATATAAACTGCACAATCTCAAAGTGCATCACCCAACGGTGAAAACATATCAACCGTAAAATTGCAAAATCAAAAGAATGAAAAATACGAGGTAGACTGGCTTTTCCCTGAACATAGGTTAGCTATGCCCGGGCATAGCTTATTACAAACTACCGTTTGTCCTATCCCAGACTACGGCTCCAAATAGTAAGTCAAAGAAAAGAAATCCCTTTGATACCACTTTTTAATGTCCTAGACCCGGGTGCCACACAATGGGTGCCCCGAGCCTAGTTTTCCCCTTGACCTCAAGCGCATTTCCCCAAATGCCAGAGGCTTCCAACTAGCAGCGAGGGCCCATGACTGATAGTGGGGAAACTATGCCCTCATTTGTCAAAATGTAGCACATCGGAATATAATAAAAACATACATCAACAGAAGAAGCATTCAACCATACACAACTAAAATAAACAACAGTAGTGGATATAACCATCAGTATATAGAAAATGATGCTACATGTCTCAAGTTCTAAGAAAACATCCAGAACATGTTATACATTAATACAGTGCAGGAAAAAGTAGAGTACAACAAAACAAAGAAAACAGCTCGCAATGGAATCATGAGCATAGGCTCGGTCCCATGCCCTCATACTCCATAGCGATATTCAGGTACCTGTATAGGGACTCTTGCCCCTATCTACACCTGCGGAAACGTAATCTGTTTGGGCCGAAAAGCATGACCCAAACAGGGTGTGAGAAATATATCTCGGTGGGCACCCACCAAAATCCTGTACCCAACTGCGTGTAATCATTCAACAATAGTGTGAAATAGTAAAATGCAATAAAGTAAGAAGTAATAACAAGTAACTAACATAAAAATTAAATTTCCATTTTATTATTCATTTAATTCATTATATACTAGAAATCACCACAGTGCATTTCTAAACAAACAGTCCACGTCCTCAGACACGCAAAACCTTACCATCGAGTAAGCATAACCCAACCCGCAGGTAATTGCCCACAGGCATAACCGAATTTTTTCCTCAGGTGTAGGTAGTGTCACCCTCAGGCACAGAGTCTATGGCCCTCAGGCACGGAAGAAGTTTCCCTCAGGCCGAAATAACTACAGCCCTCGGGATAAATAGTGCAGTGTCCACAGACTAATCACAACAATTCCATCAGGATAAACAGGTAACTGGGCCCTGCCCAACATATAAAAATGAAGTAAATAACAATTCTTCTCTAGGAAATTCTTCAATTACTACACTGAAGGCATACCCTCGGGTATCCTGGACAAATGGCTTAACAGTGGAACCGACCCCCGGGGTGGTTCCAGATCCAAGCAATGATCCCAACCAGCATTTTATTATCACAATTAAATACATAATCAATTCTATGCATTAAATATAGCAACGTCCTTAGCCACACGACACCCCAACATGGGTTCGTGGCACAAAAAACGCACAAAAACGCATGACAATTGTAAAATAAACAGAAATCCACTTACCTTATGTGCCAACAAATGTTATACTCGAACACTGACTCCAGAAACGCCCAAGAACGACGTAGATCTGACAAAGAACAAAACCCATTCAAACTTAAATAACTTTTCCTGAAGAAAGAATTAGAAATATTGGTATGAGTAGAGGAGAGGTCTTACCCGTGCGGTTCCAACGAGATCATCTGAGGCGGAAACCGATTCCAGATGAACCCCCAGCGGATCTTCAAAGTTCTGGCCATCCTCCTTGGCTCCAAAATTGCTCAAATGCCTCCTCTTCCAAATTAGGAGGCTACTACATGTTTTATGCCGAAAAAACAAAGTACACGGCATGTACTACTAAGTACACATCATGTACTTCTTTCATTTAACTGTTAATTTGGCGGCACCGCCATACTGTTCAACCGTCGACACGAGTACTGGGCATGTACTCTAAAGTACATGGCTTGTACTATCACCCAGGTGTCGGCTGCTCCACCACCTTACTATTTAGGCTTGCCGACTGACTACACGGCGTGTAGTTGGTTCCTACACCCTTCGTCATTGGCATGGCTACACGCCCCGTGTACTCATCCCAATATGGCCAAAATTACACGATGTGTGGAAAACGTACATGGCGTGTAGTTCCAAAAATCATCATTTTTCTCCATTTTCCATATTTTCTCAAAAACACTTATGGAAAAGGGAAAAGAAGAAGCCCGTACCTCAAAACTAAGAACCAGGTTCTTACAACATAATAAAAACTAATTTTCAGACTGATTCATAAATAATTGGATTCTTTAAAACTCTTTAACAAATTATTCAAATTATTTTAATGATCCTCACTGAATCTATAATAAAATTGAATTTGAAAATTGAACACCTTGAAAATATGTCAACATTATAAAATAATATATGATTTATCATTGTTATAAGATTAATATGATTTTTTCTAACCCAAAAAGGAATCATTATATACATGAATGTAACATATGTACATCTTCACCTAAAGAAATTATTTTTATATATGAATAGAACCTATTGTTTTATGGTATCTCTTTTTGGTATAGAATGTGTTATGTTATTAACTAAATTATTATAACTGGATTTAAATTTTCATATGGATCAATATTACGAATATTTCCACTATTATATTTTCTACAGGGTTAATTTTATCAATGACCAGCAATAGAATCTTTCTATAAGTTGGAAGCCACTATATTATAGGGAATAATTCTAGAGGTCTTATAGTGAATTCCATTTTGTCACTATATGATTTTTATAGTTCAATATATGAAAAAAAAATTCAAAGTCTTTTTCCATTTTATTCTTAGTAATAATGTATGGTTGATGGTGTGAGGACTACTTGGGTAATTTAAAACAATTTTGTGTGTGTGTAACTAATTTATGTTTTAAAAAAGAATAATTATAAACGATTAAATGTTTTCTTTTTTTTTTCCTTTCTTTTTTTATTTTGTGATTCATAATAAATGTGATAATTTATTTATAATTTGATTCATTTACTACTAGTTGTATGTACCAAGAGGTGTGTTCCAATGCATTATATATTAATATAGTTTTCAGATGTTATTTTTTAAGATTTATATACTTTTTCACCTTGATTAGGAATTAATGTTCATTTATTTAATGTGTCGATAAAAAGTTATGTAGTGCATTCTTATAAATCATGATACTGGAAATATACATTTTAATGATTGATTTTATGCTATGTTTTAAATAGTTTTTATTCAATATATTGATTATATATAAATATATATCCAAATGAGTGGGAAACTAGTCGTAATGAGATAATTTAACATATATGAGCCCCTAATTTTCTATAATGTTTTGTTTTTTTAATGTTACATAATTCTCTTCACTCTATATCATATCAATGATATCATTGACAAAGATAGAAATGTGTTCTTAGTCGTTTTATTTTCATTATAGTGGAATTCCACTATAATGATTTCATAATTTGTATTCGGAGGGTTGGTGTGAGAATTTCCGAATAGAAGCTCATCCACGCCTAAATATTGTGATAGTGCATCTTATAGATCCAGTTTAGTAATAATTTTAACATTATGTTATTCATTAAATGAAATATTTCATTCTAGTAGTTGATCCATATGCATCATATTTTCTTATTGAGATTCGTATATAACGACCACCATTTTCTATGAGTGGGGATTGATGAAATTAAATAGTATTTTTTATAATTTTCATAGGATATAAAAACATATTGAGTAATCCCAAAACTGAATGGTCAAACTAACACTGTATATAAAAAAGGTCTAGTGAAGCCCTGAGTGTATGTGATGCTCTAGAATTATCTTCTTTTTTGTTTTTCCATGAAGGATTATGAATGTTCCATATTTGTTCATCAAATCCATGTTACATTTACGGAATATTGGGATAGAGGGTTCACAAACCATATCCATAGAGGAAATTTAGTGATGCACTATGAATTATTTTTTATTTAACTTATTTGGATATTTATAATATTGGTAGGATATAAGACCAATGTGGATTTATTTTTCAAAATTATATGTGGAGGAAATATAAATTAATGATCAATATCGTTCACCTAATCCTTTTTTATAAAAATCAAAATAATTATTCATTTATATAATAAACAAGGTCTTGGGTGGGCCTTTTAGGCATTATTCATCCACGTTTTTGTAATGGATTGGATCTTTATGAAGTAGGATTTATTTTTTTAATCAATTAATTTTATTGATGTTATTTTAAAAATATTTAGGATTTTAACTAATATATTCCCACATAATAGATGAATAATCTATTTAAATTTCAATAGAGAAATATGGGAAATAAATAAAATAGTAATAGTATATATATATATATATCCTATTTATAATTGTATAATTTGATTCATTTATGTTATATTTCTTGTTAGGTTATTTGTATTTATGAGGATTGACATTCTTATTGGTTCGATGATAAATCAGGGTCATTACTATATATTGAAAATTATATTTCATTACGTTTTAGGGCATGAAAGTGGATGAGGTTTCCCATAAAAGAGACATAAGGCTAGTAATTCTATTTTTAGTTATGTATCTAAAGGAAATAGTAGTGGTATAGTTTTAGGCATTTTGAATTCACTGTAGCTAATTACTATGAATTATAGTGAAATTTATTCCAAATTTAAATTTGTGATTTTAGTACTATCCACTATTACATATGTTTTTATACACATTTTCAAACTAATTTATAGCTACATTGTTTTCATTTGATATATGGCTTGATATACAGTGTCTATAACTGGTTATACAGATCAATACTCCCAGAGGTGGTATGATGCAAGGGGGTATGAAGATATACTAATTTAGCTATTATGACTAATGTATATAGGGATTTGTATGATATAATTCTTTATAAAATATATATTTATGATGTGTTCCATCATGAATACTATCTAATTTACCATATATAATACATCGAATAATATTAGTGTTTGGTATCCTTAACATATGTGTACGATGATTGAATAATATTACCATATATTTTTATTTTTTGGATGATCGTTTAGGGCTTATAAATTGGAATATATATACTATATAAATTGTGGTTTCTAATATTTTTTACACATAATGTAATTTGATATATGTTTTCATTAACATACCACCATGACCATGAACCAGTCCATAAAAACCCATGGTCCACCAATAATAAATTTTTTTCCTTCCCAATGATCTATTGATTATTTCCCGCCATGATCACGCATAATACCACTAAATTTCACCAGGGTTCAAAACATGTTCTATATGTTTATATTTTCTCTCTTGTTCATCATTAGTTATAAGAAATCATTGTTTTTTAATTCTCATGGTTTTCACTTGATATGAATTTAACATTCACTATCGATTGGATTTACAGAAAATCGAACATTTCCATTGTCCCATATAGGATGGAAAATATAATAAAGAGTGAGATAAATGTTCTAAAAGAGGTATTAAATGTAAATTGAGTCATTATTTTGATCATTCCACGTTTGGGAAGTCATATTTTATTCAATAATAAATGTTATGATTCATTACATTTGTGTGAAGATTATTACTAATTAAAACAACTGTTAGTCAAAAACCAGTATCACCATCATCAAAAAGAAATATTATTCAACCAACTATGTAGATCCATGTTGTTCATAAAGATCTATTTGATATAAGTATATGATTTTTTATGAGTGATTACAACTGATGTTATTCATACTATATTTAAGAGATGTTATAGATTTTATGAATTTCATATTATTTTGTTAAATTTGTTGAATGTGATAGTAGTGCTTATGGCCCTGGTGATTTATGTTATTTAACCAAATTGAGATTAATTTGAGAAAATATATACCATTTATAATTATATGTACTCTATGAAATTAGAGTATCATTCTTATCAAATAAGGATTTTTATGAGAATACAAAAAATATATAATTTTATCTTCATCGATATTTTAATTTTTTTACTATAATGGTTTCATTAATGTAAAAATTGACATTATAGGTTTTTGTATATGTTTTCCTTATATATATTGGTTACATAATTTATTTGGTGTGTCCCATGAATCCAAAAAATATTACCAATTTAATAAAAATCAAAAAAATACCCATTTAGAAAACATTAAAATATTAAATAAAAAAAATAATCTTATAAAATTTAATTTCTAAATTAATACAATTTAACTTCTAAATAAAAAATTTAAATATTTAATTTTTTTATAGGAACATAAATTTTTTTAATATATTATTTGTTCTTATTTTTATTTCATATATTATTCTAATGAAAATAGTCATAGTATAATATTAATTTAAATATACTATATTATCTATAATATATTTAATGCCACATTAAAAAGTAATTTTGATGAATTTTCTGTTTTAAATGGTAAATAACAAATATTGGTTTTAGAAAAATAAATATTTTATTTATAAATCCCGTGGGATTGGTTATTTTTTATTTATGCATATATTTCATAATAATATTTATTTTTACCCAAAAATTATACATATTGATTCAAATGGTTAAATAATATTTCAATGATTGTTTTGGATAGATGTTTCTAGAATTACATTATATATAAATCATATATTTATAAAGGAATATATAATTTAAAATTTCTGGGCATTACAATCAACAATTATTATGTTAGATATTTGTGGTGTATTTGGTCCATAAATGTATTAAGTATATATTCTAAATGTGTGAAATAAACCTTTTTTAATGAAGATTGGTTGATTATCTTCCATCAATCAAAATTGAGATAGAATAGACAAAGGGAATATATAATTTTATTGGAAATGAAGATATTATGAAGAAATAGCTACACATAATATAGTTACCCCATCCTTTTACATTTAACATCACATGATTTTAAGCATAAGTATACATCAGAGTACAATCCAATGATCGTTAAGTCTAGTGTCTTGGAAGACTAGGTACAAAAAACTGAATATAAGGATGTAAATAAAACCTCAAATTATTTAATGCTAAAATTGATCTCCCAATATACATTGTTCTAAAAATTATGCATAGGGTAACCTAGGGAACACATGAATAAAGGGATGTGGTAAATATTCGGTTAAGGAAATAACAATAAGAACAAAGCATTATCGCATGGCCTAGACGACATGAAATGATGACATAAAACGGCATGTAACATATAGAATAATAACATATAAACATAGAATCATATAAAAATTGAGTGATATTAATGTTTCAGAAACAGAAAACATGATTTTTTTCATGTGTCAAGGATAACATCCCAGACCGTTGCACATGGTATCATAAACCAAGGATAACTACCAAGACTGTCGCACATGGTAGCACAAGCCAAGGAAAACCAGAAAGATCGTCAAACATAATGTATCCTAAGACTCATATTTACCGTATACATTGGTTTTTTATCTAGGAACACCCATACTAACATTTCATGAATATGTTTTCACATAAATATTCATACATAATCAAACATATAGAAACATATGGGTCACCCATGGAAAGAGTTTGGTACCATAATCATGTCATAAAGCATAACAAATGGGAGTCTAATAAAATTGTCCTTGAAAGAAAGGAACTAAAATATACATGGATATTAATAAGGTAAAATAGAAATGTATCATGGTATTTGATTTCAATTAGAATTTTCAACTTGTAATAAATGTATTAATGAAATTTTAGCATTAAATCATTTTTGTGTGGTTTTAAAGAAAATATTATAGATCCTTTAAAATAGAAAAGGGAACAATACATTATATAAAACCAGAAGTGAACCAAGTATGTTTTAAGAATAAAAACATTTTATTTTATAAAGACAATGGTTTCTTTAAACATAAGATAGAGTTCCATTGAAATCAGGTTAGAATTCATGAATTTCCCTCAAAACATGTTGGCATATCAAAAAATGTTGAGGACGTAATCCCTAAAAACATGTATATCTCTGAAAGAGAATAATGAATGGGTCATGGTAAATAAATTTTATAAATTTAAACAAAATTTATTATATTCACATAAAATTATAAGATAATTTCAGTTTTGTAAAATAATTATAAGGAAACACAAAGGATCAAATGAGGTTCGGGTAGAATCGGTTAGAAATTATCAGCATAGTATCGGGTGTACATAAGAGGTCATAACGAGAGAGAAAAGGGGTTTTAATAATTCATAAATCATGAGGGAATTATGGGGGATGTGTTAAATTATACCCCATTATTGAGTATTACACATAAAATGGCACAACATATAGTCCATTCATGAATAAAAGTGAAATAGAATGGATCATTTACCTTAAGTCTGATGGTGTTCTCCAAATGATATTAATGACCTGAACAAAAAAATTAGGTTCATTAATTAAAAATTTAAGAACATATTATATACATAAAATATTCATTATAACCTTTTTTGTTCATTTGTATCCTTTTTAGGGGATTAGTGGTTCAATTTCCTTGTCTGGTTCTATTTGTTTTATAGCTTTTAACATTTAGCTTACTTATTTTCATGAATGAAGAATCATGTAAAACAGGTATGGTGGTCCAGAACTAGAGTTATATTCTATTATTCAACATACAAAATGTTACATTGTTGTAAATTTAAATTATTTACTCATAGTGAATATTAATCATTATGTAAAACATTAGTGAAAACCTTTTGTGTTATTTAGTGGTTTTGGAAACAATGAAATTGTTTTGTTTTATAAATAAAAACCATGTGAACAAAAGGATTCATGAACCATAGAATAAAAATAATATATATATTATGGTCTGGTTAAACCATGAAAATGGTTTCATTAACATAATTGATTATGGTAACAGTAATTGAAAACCCATCGTCCTAGAATATAGTAAATTAACACATCTCGGATGGTGTCTTTATTACTAAAATAAAATCATTTTTAAGGATAGTTGATAATAAATTTTTAAATAATAATAAAAATATAGTAATGTTTAGGTACTAGATTTTTCATATAATTTTTATGAGGATATGTATGAATATAAATTAAAAAAAAGAACATGAAATGAAAGTAAAAGAATTGAAAAGATGAATTTTTCTATTGACTCAGTCTTCCCTAAGAGACTCTTAAGGGGACATGATTTGGTAATATGTAGATAAAAAAGGTCACTTGAACGTGGGTTATTATCTTGGGGAGATATTTGGGATGAATTTTGGAGAGGAACAAGGATTGAAATGAGTGGAGAGAGGAGGGGAGTGTCAATTATTTTTATAGTGTAGGGGAGGGGGGTTTTCTTAATATTTTAATTGTCAGTTTATTATTATTCCATAATACAAGAAATAATTATGATTCCATGACACAGAATAGTAATAATTTCATGTGAGTTTAAACCAATTGAGATTTCATCAAAATAACATCATCCATGACTTTATTAATCATGTATTTATCTTAATTTGCAAATTTGTGTATTTTACTATTCACCAAAAATTCAAGTATTTTAGAAAAATACGAAGTCATCACCCTAATAATATTTTAACATGTAGAATACAAAAATGAACTCTATTTTTAGAAAATAATTTTTTAAATATGATTATCTTAATTTTTAATTAA
Organism: Viscum album; assembly: GCA_963277665.1. NCBI lineage: Eukaryota > Viridiplantae > Streptophyta > Magnoliopsida > Santalales > Viscaceae > Viscum > Viscum album. Next base: position 781,978,219 of record OY728158.1, read on the forward strand.
AATTATTATTTACTTGAAAAATATTGATTTTCAAACTATAAATGATTTTATAATGCTTTCAAAAATTCCATAAGTTCTTATAAAATTATCTAATAAATAGAAGAAATAAAATTGTTAATTTATGAACACCTTTTAAAAGAATACATTTTCTTTTAAATTAATTAATTTTTTATAATTAATTATTTATGACTTATAAAAATTCAATACTTTAACTATGATGATATTATCACTTATAAGATGCCTAAATTTTATTTATACACTCATGGGTAAGGTTAAGATTCTTTTTGATAATTTACTATTTGAAAGGATCATATTAATATTCATGAGGGTATGTTAATATTTATGTGGTTAGATTATTATTCACCAAAAATTATGTTTATCTCATACGACTCCAAACATTTTATTGATCGCAACCATGTTTGAATGATTTTTGAAATTCATTTCACAAATGCGTCAAAATTATGTTTAAATTTCACATAGTACATAGTAGTTCATTGAGTTGTGATTTCATGTCATTATATGACATAATTATAAAGAATGAATTTCCATTGATCAAACATTAAGTAATTATGTTATTCCCCCTTATGAAATTTCTCCCACGAAATTTCATTTTTCATTCAATGATATAAACAAGTGTTGTTAATTTTCTTTCCTGGTCTTCTCCAGTTCTGATGTTTCCTCTTCATACATATGGTTTTTTCACATTAATTGGAATAGTTGAGTAATCCTAATATGTAGAAAATTATCTCTACAATTCATGATATTCACTAGCTGCTCCTCATAAAAAAGTTCATTATCCAATTATTCAACCTATAAAGAGAGTACATGTGAATAGTTTGTTATGTATTTCTTTAAGGGGGATAATGAAAGACATCATGCACTTTGGACATGGTAGGTGGATGTTCTGGTCGATAGGCCATAGCTCCAACACTATCAAGAATCCCAAAGGGGTTGATGTACATTGGACTTAGCATTCCTTTCTTCCCAATCCTCAGGACCTTCTTCCATTGAGATATGCATAGAAATATCATGTCTCCAACATTTAAATCATGGTATCTTCAATGATTGTCTGCATTACACTTTTTTTGACATTGGGATGTCTTGATATTCTACCGAATTCTTTTCAAATTCTCCACCATTTCTTCAACCATTTCATGTCCTAGTAGCTTATGCTCACTAAATCCATCCTAGTATGCTAGTGTTCTAAACCTTTTCCCATAATGTGCTTCATATGGTTCCATTTGGATTCTTGAGTAGATAATATTGTTGTTTGATAATTCATTAAGTGGAAGATGTCGGTCCCATCCACCCTTGAATTCCACAAAACCTTCTCTAAACATATCATCATGTGTCTAAATAATCATATTAGATTGGCCATCAGTTTGAGGATGATAGGTCGTACTAATGTTCAGTTCGGTTCTTAGAGCATGTTTGATAATTTCCCAAAAATTTGAGGATAATCTCGAATCTCCATCGAATACTATAGATAATGGAACTCAATTAATCCGTACAATTTCTTCTATATATATCCATATAACATGATCCAATGAAGATCCCTATCAAATTTTGATAAACTGAGTTGTCTTTGTAAGATGTTCCACAATGACCCATATAGCATTGTTTCCTCTAGATGTCCTTAAAAATCTAATGACAACCTCCATGGTGATTTTATCTCACTTCCATGTTCGTATGGGTAGGGGTTTCATCATCCCCTTAGAATTATTTCTTTTATAATTCACTTATTGACATACCTAGCACTTTGATGTATATTGCATAGTTACCTTCTTCATATTTTCCCAGCAAAAGTTCTCTCAAATATCTTGATACTTCTTTTTGATCCCTGATTAAATTGAGAAGGAGGAGTGATGTGCATCATTAAAAATTTATTTATTTATCTCTATATCATATGGTACACATGACTGTGACCCAAATCGTACAAATCCATCCTCATTAATCATGAACATAGAGTATTACCCATTTTTAATTGCTTTTGCACTTTAATGAATTTCTATAACTTTTATATGAGCAAATATTGTTTTCTCTAGGAGGTATGGTAGAGAAATAATTTGAAAAAGGATTGATGATGTTCCTCCTTTAATGATTCTGATATCCATCTTCTACAAATATTCTAAAATTGGATCCTTTTTAATTCATATCATTGACAAAGATGGATGATTCTATTTTCTTAGAGTATCTTCTAACTTGTTTGACTTATCATGATGGAATTGGATTGAGAAGTAATAATCCTTGATGAGATATTTCTATATTCGATGGCTCATATTAATCTCTTTCTATTTGATTTTATATTTGGGACTCTTATAATCAATATATATCTCATACTTCTCTCCATAGAGATAATGCTGCCAGATTTTTCACAGAAAGATCACAGTTACCAACACCAGATCATGCATAGGATATTTTTTCCCAAGAATATTTAGCTTCCATGAGGGATAATCTATCACTTTATCATTATGAATAAGCACATATCCTAATATATTCTTTGAATAATCACTGTACACCAAATAGAATTATCCACTTGCTCAGCGTGTGAGTATAGGTGTAGTGATAAGGTGCTTTTTCAACTACTTAAAGAAGTCTTCACATTCTTGAGTCCAAATGAACATTACTCCCAAACATTTCAGCATGGTCATTATGAATGAAAATTTTGACAATTTATTCACAAATCATCTATAATAACATGCTATACCCAAAAAGCTATTGATGTCTATTATAGATGTGGTCCTTATCCACTCTCCAATTGCCTTTATCTTGGAAGGATTAAAATAAATCCCCTTGTTGGTGATAACATGCTCAAAGACTGATACTTCCCCTATCCAGAACACACATTTACAATACATTTCATATAGCTTCTTCCATAGAAATTACATTAACACAGTATTCAAATGCCCATCATGTTCCTCCTTATTCTTAATGTATATTAGAATATCATTGATAAAGACTACCAAATATTGGTCGCGGTAATCTCTAAAGACTATATTCATTAAAACATTAAAATTTCTAGAGAATTAGTGAGTCTGAAGATAATCACTATTAACTCATATTGTCCATAACTCGTTTGAATAGTAGTCTAGGAAATATCTTCCTTCCTTTCCTTTCATTACTGATATCTCAAACAAACGTCCACCTTTGAGATATAACTTCCCCCCCCCCCGAAGCTAATTGATCAGGTTATCTATATAAGTATGGGGATAGTTTTTCTTTATCGATATTTTATTATGATCATGATAATCAATGCAGCAGAGCATTGATCTATCCTTCTTCTGGACGAATATAAATGGCACACCCCATGGTGAAACACTCTGGTGTATAAAAAACTTCTCCAGATTCTCATGTAATTTCTTCATCAGCTATTCTAGAGTTATGGGGGACATTATATAATGTTTATTTTATATATTATCAGATATAGTAATATGTTAAATTTAGAACTCAACCTCTCCGTCAGGAGAAAGATCATGAAACTCTTTGGGGAAAACATCAGTGTAATCTCTCAGGATGGGAATATATTTGTACAATATTCTCTCTTTTTCCTCAATAATATGAGAAAGACATGCTTTATCATAAGAAATTAATATGAACACATAAGACAAGGATTCTAAATCAAAATTCATCTTCCTCTTTACACTGGTATATAATTGGAGGATGATTCGGGATATTAAGAGTGATCTCCCTTTCCCAATAGTTGATGTTGGAATTGTATAATGATATCCAACCAATTCACAAGATAACATTGAACCCCACTAAACTAAGTATGAGAATATTTACTATGAGATTTAGTTGACAAACATGTATTGGGGAGGTGTTATAAACCTTGGATGCAATAATTTCCCCATTCTATGTTCTCACTGCTAACATATCCTCCAAATTTTTAGGTGGTGTTAGAATAGTTCTACTAAACATTAAAGATATGAAATAATGCGTAGAACCATAATAAAAAAGTAATTTCTATATTCATGAAATAAGAACTAGCTTACTTTTCACCACATTGTTGTTCATCTCCACCAAAATAGTAATGATAACAGAAGACCATCCCTATTTCCATTGAGGTTGCTGTCAATTTTCTATGACAACCCTCATATTATAGAAATTGTTAACATAATGTCCATGCTTCTTGTAGTTGTAGAACTGCACTATAGGTTGAGCGTTATTCTGAACATATATTTATTCTTTCACATTAGTGGTATTCTTCATATCTCTTCAGTAGTTTTTAGCCATATTTCTATACATTATACATTTGAATAAATTATTATTTCCCATTAGACAGTTCCCAGGATACTTATTCACACAATTTTTTACATGTGGGATGATCAGGCTTCTTCCCATCATAGAATTTATTTGTGGGACTGCCCACACAATATTCAATTTTCCCATTCTTGTCACTATCTCCAAAATACCACTGAGAGTCTCCAATATCCGTTTCTACATTGATTTCATAATAAAAATATTCTCATAGTTTTCTAAGTCTCAAACTGCCAATGATTTTCATAAACTCTACTTTAGTTTTACTAAAGTAGTGATCCACATTGACTTTGATGTTCATGATAATTCCAGATGTGAACCTTTCAATCCTTGTAATGTTTTCTTCATACTCCCCGGATTGACACATCATCCTTATACAAGAGTTTGAGGAACTCTCTTTCCATCTTGAGATAGAGGGTTTGAGGAAAATATTATTGGAAAACATTCTCTGAATTCCTCTCATTACATGGAACCAATTTCCTCCGGGAGCTTCATATTCTTGATCAGTGTCCACCACTTATCATCTTCTCTATAAAAATGATAGACTTCCGGTACAAAATTAACTTCTTCTAAGTACGGGAGGATGGAGAATATCATTTCAATGTAGTTGATACACTAATCCATGAGGAGGGGATCAGATGATCCACTAAATATGGGTGGCCATTTCTGCATAAAGGATTCAATGGAAACATTCTCTTTCCTTGGAGGATGATGGTTTTCCACATGATTTATTTTATTATTTATAACCTGAGCTAGCTGAGCAGGTTCTATCATGAAGTTTTTAGCTCCCATTCCCATTTAATTTGGCATGTAATTAGGGTAGTATTCATATTCTCTATCACATTGATTGTTGGAAAATGTTATTCTATTTTCCACCATTACCTAAGAAAATGAAAGTACATTTTTGAGGCTTTAATACTTAGTTATTGATCATAAAATGGAAACTTTGAGAAAAAAAGGACAAAATTTTAATGGATATGTATATCCAAACTTTTGATTCCTTAGGTTTAAATCTAGGTTATCCTTGATCTATTTTTTATCTTCTATTGTTATGTGATGTATATTTATTCCCTTAATATATTTTTTACTAAGATCATTAATTTAGAAAAGCATATCCCCTGAGAGTGTCAAATAAAGTGTGCATCAAGGCCCGTTGTCATGCACCGGTTCCCATTCTAGTCTAGCTTAAGGAGGTGTTTTCTTGGATTACCGTTAGATACATCTATACCAAATCCACCTCTACCTGTTTTTATTTAGGTAGGGATATATTGTTTTCATAAACTACTTAATATATACATACAAATATTTATTGGTCTTTTATTGTACATAGTATTATCCCTATGGTTCTTACTAATGTTCTCTAATCATTAGATCTAATATAACTTGACATTCCTCTATTACCAACTATATAAACACTAGAAATTTAAATATAAGATTAAATTATTTTAATCATAATTATACATTAGAGTACCATCCATGTATAGAAAATTCTAGTGTCCTATAAGACTAGTTACATTAAACTTAAAAATGGAAAAATATAAAACATTTTCTATTTAATCTTCAGATTGAGATCCTAACTTTTACTATTCTCAGACATCTACATAGTGTTCCCTGGGGAACACATGAATAAACGTATGAGATATATATCCTCGTAAGGGAATATCCATAAGAAATAAGCATTATCACATGGGAGAGATGATATAACATTATGATATATAAATGAATATAACATATGTAATCATAAAATATAAATATTAAATCATATAACAATGGAGTAATATTAATGAGGAAGAAACACAATGCTTGTCTTTATCACAATTCATGGATAACCTCGAAGACCGTTTCACATGGTAGCAAAATCCAAGGATAAATGCCATGATTGTTGCACATGGTAGCCCAAGACGTGGCTAACCGCCAAGACCATCACACATAACATCTCTTCAGACTCAAAATTACCCAAGGAATTGGATCACTATCTTGGTGCACCCATCTTAACATTTCATGAATATTTATTCTAGATAATGAATCAAACATAATCAATCATATATAAACATAAGGGTTATACATAGAATGAATTGGGTACCATAATCATGTCATAATGCATAACAAATGGGCGTATAATAAAAGTATCCAAAAAAGAAAGGAAATAAAATATAGGTTGAAATTATTTAGGGAAAATAATAATTTATCATGTTAAGTGATTTCATGTATAATTTAACACTTGTAAGAAATATATTTAAGATATTTTAGCATTAAAACATTTTTGTGCGGTTTTACCGAAAATACTATGGATCCATAGACATAGAATATAGATCAATCCTTTATATAAAACTAGAGGTGAACAGAGAATGTTTTCATAATAAAAATAATTATTTTATAAATACAATGGTATATTGAAACATATATAATAGTTTATTTGATATTAGGTAATAATTTGGGAAGTTCCTCCAAAACAAGTTGGCTTATTGGGAAATATTAAAGAGGGAATCACATAAAAATGTGTATATCCACAAAAGATAAAGATGAAATGTTCTTGGTAAATTAATTTTTTAACTTTACACAGAATTCTGAAAATTCAAATAATAAGATAAGATAAATTCATTTTGATAAAATAAAGATAATGAAACCTGATGGAATAAAGGAGGTCCGGGTAGAATCCCTTACATATTATTGGCATGGTATCAAGTGTTCTTAAGAGGTCATAATGAATGATATAGGGGTTTAGCATCACTTATAAATCCTTAGGGAAGAATGGGGGAGGTGATGAATCAAACCCCATCATTATTTATTACACATAAAAGGATATAACATAGAGGCCATTCTTGAATACATGTGAAATAAAGAGGATCTATTACCTAAAGTTTGATGGTGTTATCCACTTGATATTAATGACCTGAATAATAAAAATAGTTTAATTAATTAATAATTACCGAACTTATTTTATACATAAAATATTTATCATAACCATTTAATGTTAATTCATTTCATTTTTAATGGGTTTAGTGGTTCAATTTCATTGTTCGGGTCCGTTCGTTTTCATGGTTTTTACGATCTGTTTACTTATTTTCATGAATGGAGAATCATGTAAAATTGGGATGGTTTTCCAAAATATTAGTTATATTATAATATTTAACATCTATATATTTACATGGTTTTAAATTTCATTTGTTTTCTTGGTGTGATTAGTATACATTATATAAAACATTAGTGATAATCTTTTGTGTTAATTTCCAGTTTTCGGCCACAATGATCATGTTTTGTTTTATAAAACAAATACCTGTGTAAAAAAGATTACAGAACCATATATAATTAATAAAACTTTTATTAGGGTCTGGTGAAACCATTAAAATGGTTTCATGACCATAACTGAAGACGGGAATGGGAATTTAAAACTAATAGTCCTTAAATGTGGTAAATTAACACATCTCGGATGGTGTCTTTACTACTAAAATAAAAAATTGGTAAAGAAGAGATGATAATAACATATTCCATTATAAGAACATAATTATAGTACACATAAGTTAATGGATTAGTCATAACATTTTGATGAGGAGAGGTAAGTGTAGAAAAGAAAACAGATGAACTTGTAATGAGAGTAAAATAATTGAAAATAGGAATTTACCTCTTGAATCAATCTTCCTTGAGAGCCTATTAAGGTGAGAGATTCAGTAATTTGTAGTGATTAAGGGATGTTGAATTTGGGGAGGTTTTTTGGGAGATATTTGGGTAGATTTTACACATGGAAGAAGGCATGAGTATATGTAATATAATAGGGGAGTGTGCATGGTTTTTATAGTGGAGGGGAGGAGGGTTTTCATAATATTTTAATAATTAGTTTATTATTTTTCCATAAGACAAGAAATAGTGATGATTCAATGACCAGTAATAGTAATATGTTCTTGTGAGTTCATAAAAATTGGTATTACATCAGAATAACAACAACCATGACTCTATAAATCATGTATTTTGCTTAATTTACAAATTATTGTATTTTACTATTCAAAACAAATTCAAGTATTTTATAAAAATACCAAAAAAATAAAACTTACCATTTTTTCGATGTGTAGAATCTAAAAATAAAATCCATTTTTCAAAAATAATTTTCTATAGATGATTTATTTAATTTTTAATTAAATTCATAATTTACTTGAAAAATATGGATTTTAAAACAATAACTGATTTTATAATGCCTTCCAAATTTACATAAGGTATTTTAAAATTATCATAACACCAAAAGACATAAAAATTATAATTTACAAACACCATTTATGAAAAAATATATTTTAAATTAGTTAATTTATTTTAAGTATTTTTTTAGGAATTACAAAAATACCAATACATTTACTATGATCATATAATCATTTACAATATGTCTAAATTTCATTTATAAACTCATGGCCGAGGTTATGATTTATTTAAGATGACTTACTATTACTAGTGGTTATATTACTATTCATGAGGGTGGGTTACTATGAATAAGGGTATGTTACACTACACCAAAAAATATTTTTTTTCTTACCACCTCCAAGCATCTTATTGCTATCAACTCTGTATGTCAAATTTTCCAAATTCAAATCATTGAAGTGTCAAAATTATGTTTGATGGTCACATAGTACATATTATTTCATTATGTTGTGATTTCATGTGATTATATGACATAATTAAAAGTAAGGAATTAACATTTACCAAACATTAGGTCATTTCATGTAATTAATGATACAATTGATATGTGGAAATTGATTTTACGCATTCATTGGACACAAATGGATTCATGTGATTATTGTGTAAGGATTTAATTTATATATTATTCTTTTATATCCTCACTTTCTAATAGTGTGAAGGAGATTTTACTATTAAACCATGATTATTAGTCTATGAGGAATAGTATATATACTGTGGAACCCCCAAAAAATTAACCCTTGGGTGATGATGGTAACATTTACATTCATGGTAGTGTTTCGGTAACATTGAAAATAGATGAAGAGAAAATTCTATATTCACATTCCATATTATTGGTTGTTCCATTATGGTTTACTGTGATGTACCACAAAAACTATTCTATATACTAACGACCCAAAAATTAGAAATACATAGAAGGAATTATTTTAACACATTACATATTTAAAAAGTGTATTTTTATCCAAAAAATCTCAATGTAAATATTTAGACATTACACATTCTATACTAAAAATGAGTTGATGTAATATATTTCATGGTGGTACAAGTGTGGTTTCCAAATAGTAGTGAATTAGAGTTTTTTATCTATTATCTAACATAACTCATTTCTAATTGATCATGGAAACTAACTCAATTAATGGTATGGATTAGAAATATTTATATGAGATAATATGACTACATGTTATATCAATGAGTATTGTATCTGGTCAGGATTCCAAATTCCCATCTCACCTCTTATAGTGTCTGTAGAATTATCATGATACTCTGGTTAAATTGAGTACTACACACCAGTCATAGAATAATGTTATTTTAATTAAAAATATTATGGTATTAATGGATGATCTACAAGTATGTGTTCAATATTGTAGAAGATCATATCAGATTCATCTCCCCTAAACATGTTTTTTCTACAAAATTTCCTTTCTTGGATCAAATTAATTTTTATCTTGTATAAAAAACTATAATATGTTGTATCATTTATGTCAATGTTAGATAGATATATTATAGATTTTTAATTATGGGATGAGTCTTATATATAATATTTCAAATAACTCCGTATTTATTTAGAAGTGGGTACAGACTTACCATTGTTGGAATTGAGAAAACATAGATTGTGAACACCATCCTTCTGAGCTTGAGGAGGGATTGAATGATTTCTAGAGTGTATTCTCTATATTAGGTCATCGTCGTAATTTAATATAGCATTATTATTTCTCAATTAAGTAGCTCTAATTGAGTTTTTCAATATGATACGTAACATGAATAATTAATTATTATTTTTTTTATTTTGTGAGATAAAACATTAACTTTTTTATCACATCATTATAGATGAATCCTTATCCAATATATTGTCATTAGAGTTTGAGTCTGATTTACAATTTATTAAATGAACATTTATTATTATTGAATGAACTTAAAATATCCAATGTTGGATAATGGTACATTTATGACATGAAAAGTGTTAGAATAAGAGTATCTATGAGGTAAATATAGAGTGGGAAACTGATATACGAGTTCCATGACATGATATTTTTGTCGAAGATGTCCCATGAAAAAACACAGGTAAGAGTTTCTATATGTATGGGATTTTGGAGAACCCCATATATTTCATGTAAATTAGTTGTTTATTTTTCCCAAATCATGTATATATTGAGAGTATACTTACATAAGAGTTATCAATGTCTAATGATATATTTTTTGATTTGTAGACCATGTTTTGAAATTCTCCCCATGTGGATAGACAACATTGGGATCTTTGATTTACTTAACAATATACCTAGTTCCTATAGGAATCTAGGTGGAGCCCCTAGAGGGTCAAAACCCCCCAAAACCATATATGAGATAAAAATTTGTTTTTTCATTTTAATATATGATAATTAACTTATTTAAAAGGTTGTGGATTTACAATATTTTAAAACTCCGACCATTCTATATTATATTGATGTAGGACCCCCTCTTCTCTCTAATTTCCTTCTTACACTCCAAATATTATATCACCATTATTTTAATCCTAGTCAATTTTTTTCTATTACATAGTTTTTTCATATACGGACCTGAACCCATGTTTCCAGATTCTGTATTAAAACATGATTTATAATTTTTTAATAAAATATACGAATAATTACATAAGATATTATATAATCAAGGACCTTTTCCAGTATAATTTTTCAAGAACAAGATAAATATATAACATTTCATCAAACTAAACAAATTAAAATCATCTAAATAGACAATTATTTTGTGTTCTTTCCCCTCAATGAACACACATCACCATTTAATTATACTAATTAGGTACAAAAAATAATTTAAAATGTATGGTGACCATTTAATTGCCCCTATAAGGGGTTTGAAAAAGTTAATAAATACATTCAAAATATTTCCTTGTAATAATAATAAATTATATTTTATAAATACTATCATTGATTTATAAAAATATTGAAATCCATACAGTTTTAATAACATTAATTTCATAAAAAAATTATATTTGAAAAGTTCATTGGAATTTCTCTGTCAAAAATAATAATTTTTTTGATAATTAATGATACATGGAAGACCATAATAAAATCATAAGTCCTCTAGTCATTGCACATATGGTGAAAAGTCCCCATATTATTTGTGGGTTTATGAACCATAACTTAATGATCATTATACTCATTCTAGTTTTTATAAAATTCATTTAATCGACCAGCCTTTATCAATACTGACCCAAAACATTTCAAAAATTGAGTACATAAAATTATATTATTTTAAAATACAAAACAATTCATATAACATGTCTTTAGTATATTTATGAGAGTTCATAAAACAATTATTAGCAGAGTCCCATGCTTAAATATATATATATATATTTAAATGTTATAAATAAAATGCAAAATAAAATATGCTCACACTCGATTAAAAATAAATGGAATTCCACTAATAAGACAGATAATAGCCACACCTAATTTTGCATAACATTACAGGGGATGCCGATATAATTTTCTAAATGATATAATAACTTTATTAGGATTTTTTAATATTATGATAAGTGTTATCATTTAAAATATAAATATAAACTTGTATAGTATTGATGAAGAAAAAATTTATAACCATTGTAAATAGACACAGACAAAAGACAATTATTCTCTATTTATAAATAAATTTATTTACATATATCCATATATATAAATATAAATCATTATAACATATACATAAACTATTGTATTGAAAACATAAGGAATCCCTTTGATACCTAATCCTCTTATAATATATAGGCTTATAGATAAAATTTAAAAAAAGCCATTGTCTTGTAAATTAGTAAAAAAATTGGAACTTATATAGATAAATGTAAATACATATATAGATATTTATATCATTGTAAACAAAATAAATTGATTGGTAATATAATAAAAACCTATTAAAATATTAGGATTAAAAAGAATTTAAATCCTTAAAATAGAGGAAAATAATTAGATCCATATACATACATATTTTCAAATCATGGGTAATGAATAAAATTAAAAACATATACTTTATTCTAGGAATTAATAAAATAACGATTATTTTTAAATATATCTAAATATATTCATATATACATATATTTTTTGAAATTAGAGAAAAATAAAATAATAAAACAATCTCTTACCAGTTTTGGATAAATTAAGGGATAAAGGCTTCAGTAATTTTAGAAAACAAATGGGGTACATGGGAAGATAAGGTTTGAGTATTCATGGGGTGTGTAAATGAGTTGTTATAATATATAACAATACATTCTAAATCATTATTTGGAAGCTAGGTTTTCATAATGAAAATAAACAATCTGTAGATATAAAAATCCTCAATGAAATGTAATGGTTTGTTAGTTTCCATTTAAAACCAATATTTTAGTTTCACATAGCTATGTCATTGTTATATATTATTATTTTGAGTTTTAAAAATTTTAATCAATAGTTTTTATTATATTATATATAATATTATATTTGAGTATCTTTTTAATTCATATCATGATTTCACTTGTGTTTTTTTGTCAATGAATTTCTTTTCTTTATCCATTATGTTTCATCATTTTTAAATATCACTAATATCTCTTTTTTTTGGATTTTTCATTTAAAAAATCTATATTAATAATATATATATCATATTTAATAATCATTTCATTCTTTCATTTAAATGTTTTAACATTTTTGTTTTGAAAAAAACTTTTTACATGATTCGGTTTTGGTATAGTTATAAAATACACTATAAAATATATTATAAAACCCAATATTCTAAATATATAAAACCCCTTAATATAAATATATAATTTTATAAGTTTTAGTTTTTTTACTTTTAACATATCTATATATAATTTGTTTTATTCACTCTCTTTTATGGAATGGATTCACAGTTTTTTAAACTATACACATATTTTGTTTTTGAATCCAATCATTTAAGTTTTATATATATATATATATATATTCATTTTAGTATTTTTACTGATATTTATAAATTGAGTTGTTTTTTTTATAAAATAATAAAATAAAATATATATATATATATATATATATTAATAAAAAATTAATTATATTTATAAACATATAAATATATATATAAATATATATATTAAATCATGTTTTGATATATAAATACACCAAATAATTATTTATATTTATAAATGATATAATTAATACTTTCAAGTCATATATATAAATATATTTATAAAATATATCATATTTTTCATCTTCATGTTTTATTCTTTAAATTAATTAATTACTATTAATATATATATTAAAACAAAAATATAACTTTATAAACACGCATAAATTGGATTTTTAATAATATATGTATTTTAAAATTCAAAAATATCATTATTCTTATATTTTTATTTTCTAAAACAAATTAATATAGCATGAACATTTATAATTTATTTATTTCAAATAAATTATATTATTTTAATAAAATATTAATATTAATAATGTATTCTATACAATTATTATTTCATATAAATCATAAAATTTAATGTTTAAAAATTTGATTAAATCACTATATTAGATGTATCCATTTCATTATATATATATATATATATATATTCTAAAAGGTAATTTCAATTTTCAATTTTGGTTATTCAAATATTATATTTTGGTAAAAGAATAATCAAATAAATATTTTTATATTAAAATAATATTTAATACAAAAAACATCATAACATTAATTTTTTTAGGAAATAGAAATTTATTAGAAAAGTATTTTGATATTGGAAAAAAATAAATAAATTTAATGAAATTATATTTGGTAAATATTTTTATTTATCATTATTTTAAAATGTTGGGGTTGAAGCCACATTTATTATATGAATCAAAGCAATGACCTCTTTTAACTTGGTAGAGGGAGACCCATTACAAAGCCCGAAAGCCCAATGAGTATTTAGCTCATTACATGGCATGTATGCTCAAATATTTTTCCCAAGACCCATTATGTAAATAGTACTACTAAAGTACTCTGCCTGCTATAGTACCATGTCTCCACAACAATGACCTACCACTGCTATAGTGCTCTTCCTTGATACAGTGCTGCTACTGCTACTGTATGTTGCAGTACTGATATAATGGCTACGCCCAATCGGTTTTGTACCCCTATTTTTCATATAGGATTATGGGGTTCTAATGACTAATCCAAACCCCATCTACATTTTTTATTATTTATTATAATTGTTTTTATTTAATTATTTTAATTATTTTCAAATTTTATTTATTTAAATTATGAAACAAATAAATTATTAATATTAAGGTTGTTACATTGTCCCCCTTGAAATAATTGTTTCCTCACAATTCAATTATCAGACTCAAATATTCATTGAATTTCCATCATTAGAATAATGAAAAACTAGGGCTATGAATCATTTATTCACTATTGATAACATCTAATCTCAAAATTCATATAGATCATTCATATGATGGAAAACATAAGGGCCTCAACCCACACTTCTGGATTTGGTGCTAAAATAGGATGTATAATGTTTTTTATAAAACAAACTAAATAATTACACAAATCATTACATTATTAAGGACCATTCCCAGACAAGGTTTTTGAGGATTAGAAACTAATATTACATTGCACCAATATTAAACAAAACAAATTAACCAAATAAAGAAGTCTTCAGTGCGTTTCTTTCTTTATGAACTATCACATCATAAGGTAATTTTTCTAATCCTGTACAAAAAATTAATTAAATATGTTGGGTGAGTATTTTATTTTTATAAAAATGGGTTTTGAAAAGAACAATATAAATTTTTAAAATATTTTATTAGGATAAAAATATATATATATTAAATTATGTTTCAAAAAATATTTAAATGCATGAAATTTCGAAAACATTAATTTCATAATTATAATTACATTTGTAAATATCTTGGGGGTATCTCCATCAAAAATAATAATTTTTTCTGGGTAATTGATGATACATGGAATACCATAATAGAATCATAAGGCCACAAATCATAACTAATATGGAAAAATCCCACTTATGTTTTATGCATTCAATCACCAAAACAAAAAAAATCATAATACTCATTCCAGTTTTTATAAAACACTTTTAGTTGACCTTACATTATCAATAATAACCCAAAACATTTCAAAAATTACTTATAATAAATAATTATATTTAAAATAAAATAACCATTCTTATAAAATTTCATCAGCATATTTGTGAGAGTTTATAAACCCATATATAGTATAATCCCATGATTAAAAATCTATAAACTAATTAAAAATTTATAAGTAAAATTAATAATAAAATAGGTGGTCACTTCTTTAAAAATGAATTGAATATGACTTATAAGTTATTCAATGGCCATGACTAAATATTCATGACATTCCAGGAGATGAATATAGAACTTCCAACTTGAAATAAAAACTTTTTTAGGTTCGGTACATAAAATGATAACTATTTTTATTTGACACATATATATACACCACAAAATTAACGATTAATAACAAATTTCTATCATTTTTTAAAATATATTGAAATAAAATATTAATCCCTATTTATAAATTAAAGGATACACCTATTTTTATACACATAAATATAAGACATTATACCTTATACATAAAATGATATTATAAAAATTTAAGCTATGCTTTTGATAAGATATCCCCATACAATATATTCTATTAGATATAAAATTTAAAACAAAAAACATTTATCATATAATTTTTTTAAAAAATGTAATTTATATATAAATATATGTCATTAAATATGTATATATATATATTTATATATCTTTTTTAACACCATAAATTTATCAATATTAAAATTAAGCTACTATATAATGATTGGTATAAAAGTATTTTCAATCATGAAACCAAAAGAAAATAAGTTGATATGTATATTTACATATTTTCAAATCATGAGTCATAAATATAATTTAAAACATATAATTTATTCTATGAATTCTAAAAATATGGAATAGATATATATAAATCAAGATATATTTGTATATATAAATATTTTTCTTTAAACCAGACACAAATTAAGAAAATAAAACAATTTGTCACATGTTTTGGATCAAAATATTTTTTATAGCATCCTTTAAATTATGGTTTTGTTTTAAAAAATGAACAACTCCTAGATATCCAAATCATCAATGAAATGCAACCATCTGTTGGTTTTTATTGAAAACAGTAATTTGAGTTTCATTTACCATTTTTATTATCATATATTATAATTTAATATTTTCTTCATTTAAATAAAAATTTAATATTTTATTATATTTAATATTTTATCTGAGTTCCTTTGTTTATTCATATCAAGAGTCCGTTTGTATTTTTTCCACATCATTTCATTTTTTCAATCTATCATGTTTTATGTTTTTTACATCTCTCAATTCTCTCTCATTTTATAGTTCTGTAAAATCATCCTAATTATACTGATAATATATTATTATTTTTAATAATCATTTAATTATTTCTCTTAAATAATTAAACATTTTTCACAAAAATTATATGATTCAGTTTTTTATTAATTATAAAATATTTTAGAAAATATATTATAAAACCCAATAATATATATATTTCCCATTTTTATAATTATATAATTATATTAGTTATAGTTTTATCATTTTTTAAAATAACTATCTATATAATTAATTTTATTCTATCTCTTTTTTGACTTCTTTCGTGTTTTTTAAACTATACAAGAATTTCGTTTAAAAAATTAATTTTAGTGTTTTCTGTAAATATATATATATATATATACATTTCAGTTTTTTAACATATATAAAAAAAATTTCTTTTTAAAAACAAAATAATAAAAAAAATATATATATATATATAATTATTATTATATTTATATTTATAAACCTATATATATATTAAATCATTTAATTATATATATATATATTAATATGTATTTATAGAACATATGACTTATTTTTTTAATGTTGTATGTATATTTATAAAACATATCATATTTTTATTCTTGTGGTTTTTTTTCTTTAAATTAACTTTTGAAAATAAATATATATATATATATAAAAGTGTAACATTTTATACATGTTTAAATTCAATTTTTATATTATATATATTTATAATTTAAAATATATCATAATTATTCTATTTTTATTTTAGAAAACTTATTATTATAATATGAACATTCAAAATTTATTTATTTAAAATAAATTATATCATTTTAATAAAAATTTAATATTAATAATGAACTTTAGACATGTATTATTTCAAATAAATCAAAATTGTCAATTTTTTATAAAATGATGTAATTATTAAATTACATAAATGCATTTCATTACATTTATTTATATTTATATGCATATATATATTCTATTCTAAAATGTAATTTCAATATTCAAGTTTAGTTGTTAAAATATTCCATTTGTATAAAAGAATAATCAAATTAATATATATGTATTAACATAAATTTTTCTAAAAAAATTATTGATTTAAATCATATTTTGGAAACATTAATTTATTATAAAAAATTATGAGATTTGAAAAAAAATATAAAATTAAATGAATGAGATGTTGGTATATATTTTTATATTATATTAATTACAATAATCGTATTGATTCAAAAAATTTACTTATTATCAAAATTTATTTATTTAAATTATAAAACAAATTAGTTATTAATATTTAGGTTATCACATTTTATATGTATGGTATACAATGCTCTTCTATATAATCATTTTTCCGGTAATTAATTTAGTATTGTTTAGTCATAATCAATAATTTTAGTTAATACATAATATTTTTTAAATTATATTCATTAGTGAAATTTATAATAGTGATCTTAAATGACATGGACTATAAAAAGATGAGTTTTTAGGTCCCCAAACATTCCTAATTGTGTACTACATTTTTAAGTGATATTTGATATATGTGGTGGTTTTGTTGTGCTTGTTTCTCCCTAAAATAATATAAAATTATTTATATTTTTTTGTTGAGTTCTTATTGCGTTTAATAGTTCAATGAGTGGTCCATTATGTTTGATATTCTGTTTATTTTCCCATTACTAGTTTTTTTTTCACAAAAACTAATTTAAGATGGGAAATGGATGTAGAGAGCCAATAGAGGGACTAAGGGTATTTGCGAATTTATGGATCCTAATATGTTCCTACTAGCATCTATTGATAAGTATAAGTATATTATAATTTTAGGATAACATGGGAATTGAATTTCAATAATAATCTGGGAATCCTTATAAACACCTTTGTAAAACAAGATGAATTGTTGAAGGGTAAATTTCATCATTTGGTTTAGGTAAATGTTGGTAGTTCATAACCTGTATTCAAAGTATGGTAAAGGGTTTATACATCCATAGATAAGTATAAAATTTGTTCTTAAATATGGTGAGAAATAATCCCATATTTTTCAGATAAAATTTGACATTTTTTATATATGATCATCACATTGTACAGTTATATTATTACATTTCATTCTAAAATATTAATGTCTCTTTCTTGTAAAATGATTCACCATAAAATAATGTGAATACCTCACTGAGACTGGATCATCATGGATAGAGAATCAGGATGAACTGTTATGGTATAGAGTTTTAAACAATTACTAGTCAGGTGAAGTTTTAGACAAAAGGTTATTAGATTCATTTACATTCATATTATTCGATTGGAACTAAATTTTCTCATTACCTTTCTTTGATAATTCCATGTCCAATAGTTATCACTACCATGAAATGGTTTGAGCTATATTTAGACATTATATTCTATAATTAATGATCATATTTTTATTTTATTTGAGGTTCATCTATTCGTATTTCATGGGGACGTAAAGTGTTCCTTAATGATTTTGTAAAGTGTTTTTACTACATCCACTATTATTTGAACCTATTTATTGGATATATTTATAGTTAATGGCCTATTTCATATCTATATCTCTTTATAAAGTGTTTCTATATGAGTTAAAAGGGGTAAAATTTTAGATTTTTGTTCTTCTATAATGAGTTTAATTCATCCCAATGTCTCTCCATGGGGTTATTTAGTAATATTTATTGGTAATGAAGATGGTAGAATTTTATGGTTTATTGATAATCATAACATTAACTAGGTGAATGTCATGAACCATTACCCGCTAACATGAATCGATGATATATTCAATTTTCCAAAGGGATGTGACTAGTTCTCAATGATTAATTTCTCCACATTTTATCCTCACATGGGTGTAACTAATAAAGATATTATATATGCATCCTGCATGTGTTTTCGTAGGAAACCCGTGTTTTTTGAAAAGTAGTTTGCTTTCAGGAAGTCACCTTCTTTGTTCATGGGACTGATGAAATCTATGTTCCATGAGTTCTTTGACCATTTTTATGATGGAGTTAATTTTTCAAATAATAATAAATATTTTTTTTGAGGAAATTCATACATAGAATATTAGTTATTTGGGAATCTAAATAGTGAGAATATTCATTCCAATGAGGTGAATTTAATTAGAGAGAGAAATAATCAATGAAGAGTAGTGTTGGGTCCTCAAAAAAACGAGTTACTAATTTCATCAGAATCCCCCATGAATGTCCAAAATATTAGAGTTTTCTTATCCATGTCAACATTATAAAATTTTTGTTACCCATTAATATTATATAACTACTCCTCTATCAAACATTACTAGGATGGAATGGTATTTTTTATAGACTCACTATTTTATGTTAATTTTCTGTATTGAATGTGATGATAGGAAAAAATAACTTTTCCATATTTAGTGTTTGAAAGAGTTTATTTGGTCCTCTATGATGATTAATTAATGTGGTGTGATTTTTTTAAATTTAGTAAAGAGTAGTTATCTCATGTGGGTCTCAATTTTTATAACCCCATAAGCATAACAAAATTACGCATGACCTCATTAATTTTAAAACACAATTTTCCATTTTTTTTATTTGAACTATGTCAATATTGATAACTTTAGGATATTTATAGATAAAAATAGTTTGAGAAATATTTTCTCTCAAAAGTAATTTATAATGAAATAGTAGTGATTTGATGGAATTATTATAGGATTTCGATACTGATACATCATATGAACTATGGAATGGTAATGTTTATATATACATACCACTATGTAATTCATATGGGGTTACTTTAAATAAGTCAATATATTATAGGAGATTGATGTAGGAGGTAACATTTATACATGTTGATATGGAGTATTTCAATGGTATATGGTATCTCTACCTATTTATTATTTATTCATAATTGGTTTACATTATATAGTAATCATTGTTTGTGGGACTTTGAGAATGAATTTTGGTGTGAATGATTTTTTATAGAATTTCCTCTATTATAGAATGCCTATTATCATTATAAGGATTTGTTTTAGGGATGAATTTTCATTAAAACACTTATCCATATGGTCATTCGTAATAAGTTACACAACTCACCCTTAGTTGGTCAACAATAGGTTTTAAAAATGATCCATTAATTAAAAATTATTTTATAGGGGTTAAGGATGAATATTCAGGTTACCAATTTCATATCTCAGTTCATGGTCTTCAAGAAGGTGAAAGATGAACATCTTGTTTCTTATGGATTGATTTAGCTGATAAGTCTCCCATTGAGGATTTTTAATAATGTCATGAAGTATTCTATGAAAATTTTTCCTCAAAAATTGGGTGGACATTATAAAACCTCAATATTTTATGACTTATTTGTCTTCAAATAAAATCAGTTTCTTCGATAACTTGTGATACATGCAATACCAAGTCTAAATGTACCATAACAATATATATCATTATAACCTAGATATTATTTTGGTCATATGAATATTAATAACAACATTATGAAGAATATTTTCAATATATTAATTTAATGTATTTTTTCCATCAAAATTTGGTTTTTGGAATTTTCTACAAAAAAAATAGAATTATTATTTTTTATTATAGAAAATTTATTTCCCAAAATGAATATAATTTTTTAAATTATATTTTAAAAATTATCTAGTAGTTTATTTTTGTCAAATTTATTAAATAATTTATTTTTTCTAATTTTGGAAAATACTGATTTTTATTAAAATCTATCATTTTATTTATAGAATTTTAAAAGATCTATTTTATTTCAAATTTTTTTAACAAGTATCATTAATTCATAAATATTTTTAACAATCCAATTATTTTTATTTTACATAATTTTATCTAGTACTTTGTTTTCAATCATTTTATACTTTAGAAAAACAATTCTACAAAACTACTTTTGTTACGTTTATAGGGTTTAATATAAAATTGATATAAAAAACCATTGAATTGAACACGGTAAAATAGATTAAATATTATTAAACATATTTTCCGTATTTGGTATTGAGTCCATATTAATTTTTATTCAATGTTAATATATTCCTTATAAAAAATTTCTAACCCTATTAAGCGTATAATAGGGTTACAATATTTTTATGGGGCTTTAAAACGTCTCTTAAACCTAATTTTATCCTATTAGATGAGTGTGGAAGGAAAATTATCATCTAATTAGTGAAGGTTTATCCACTTTTGGTCTTTTTTATTTGATATATCCCTTTATATTATTTTTTGAATAAAATAAATATAATATGTCACTATATTGACTTTAATATTTTTTTCTCAGATGGAAATAAGAGGATATGATATTTTTAATAAATATATATTTAAATTATGAATTATTTTTTCAATAATTTTAATTTATTTATAAATTTACTTATTATATAATAACATTAGATGATTATACAATGTCGTAAGAGTACATATTAAATAAATAGATATATTTAATATTTCATTAAGAAAAATTGAAATTTATAATATTTGAGGGAATTATTATAACCCGAAAATTATGAAGACTAATGCAGAATAACAATGATGTTTAAAACATTTATATTTGTGTTTCATTATTTATTTTTGTGGTATTAATTCAAATTTATTTGAATAGTTCCAAACAAGACCTTAATAGTATTTTATAATGAAAATTATTTTATTAAAAAATTAAAAATTAATAGAAATAATATGTTCATCAAATTGAGTGTGATATTGTTTAAAATATCCTCCATAAACCATTTATATATCACAGTTCCTTTTATGGTAATATTCTTGACCTTAAAAGAGTAAAAACCCGTAATATTGTGGTATTTGTCAAAATTGTTAATACAGTTTAAAACCTAGAGACATGTTAAAATATAAATTAAACTTATAAAATTATTAGTGTTTGATGTTATTTTAAAATATATTACTACTTTATTAAAAATATTTCCTTTTATCTCCACATTATTTTGAAAATTAATTTTATTTATTTAATACTTTTAGTAATTGTAAGGGTGCCCCTCCCCTAAATTATACAAGGGAACCACATTCCCTCTCTCCCTAAAACCTATTGATCCTTCTATCTCATGAATTTTATAATCTAATACTTTCCTAGATTCCCTCACCACGTCATATATCTTAATATATTTACAAAATATTATCCTTTCATGTAATAATCAATAAGCCAAAACAAGTTTCTCAATAATGAGGTTGAACTCATAAATGAGTAATTTCAATTTTATTTCTTCATATAAATCGTATATATCTAGGGAAGAGATTAATAAAATAATAAATAAATTATAATAAATTTATATATAGGTTATAAATAATATTCTACAACAATATCACTATTCTTTTTCTATTTTACAGAGGGAGAAAACATCCTTCTTACATATGTACACATTTTGATCTTCACATAGAAACATAATTCATTTTCATCACAAATTTAAATAGATGGTTATAAAGATGTAACAAATATTAATAAAATAGATTTATGGTATGGTTATTATTATGTAGTTATAAGATCATATCTATCTTCTTGACTTATATCCATTGTAAAATGACAACATCTCTCATCTTTATGTGTGCACTACCACCACTGCAAAGATATGTGATCCATTTTAATTTTTCCAGTTACAAGGTTACAAATATTGATAGATTTAATAAACATATATGATATATCAGATTTAATAATTATTACAAATTTGTTATTTTGTAATTTATCATTCATTTATTTTATCATTCAATATGATAAAATATCATTAATGCATACATACAACCTATCGTCTCCATGAACAAGGTAATTATTTTTCCTATATCTACATTTTATGGATGAATAAAATTATATTCATATATATTGAATATATATATATATATATGAAAATGTTATCATAATTAATATTCTATATAATATGGAACCATAACTAATGTACTAGTAATGAAATTTCAAAACTGAATACTACATTAAATACAAGCCAGTTAACAAAGAAAAATAAATATTTTAGAATAGATATGTTGATATAAGGGTATTGATATATGATAATTGTATCATAAGTGACATGATAATTGTTGTATCATTATGGTATATAATTATAATAAATTTAAATTTTTTATAATAGATTATTATAGTACATACTAATCAGTTCAGACTTTGAACAATGGTTTGCATCCAAATCTCAACACTATTCACGATTGTCTATATTTAAGTCTCTATTGGGTTAGTAATATGATGTTAATATATTAAACCCAATATATTTTTCTCTAATATTATTATTTAGATATATGAATATTTTCATTCAAATTTCCTTCTTTTTAAACAAAATGGACCTAAAAGAAGTTTTTGTAAGGAAAACTGACAAGACTGCCATCTTTGATTGAAATTACTTTTTCATCCATATCTATGATTTTAAAAAAATGGAAAAATTTTATTAAAATTATACATAGATTTTTTAATTCTATTTTAAACATGTTATAATTTTTATTATGTTGTATTAATGTAATCCACTTATCTTTTTCAAAATGAGTTAATATATGCTATTTCGACAAAATGTTAAACGAATCATTGTTTTAATATACAATACAAGAAAAGAATTTCTTATTTTCATAAAACCTAAATTATTTGATGATTCATTTAAAAATTTGATGGTTCTTTACTAGGAAAATATTTTTTTAATATTTGGTAATTTTATTATTTCCAATAATTATTTTCAATGATTGAAGCTAATTTTCATCATTAATGTTTTTAATGAAATTTTATGGTATTTATATTAATAAATATAAATAGTTTTAAAATTATGATCTTATAGGGATATGATGATATTATAGAATCCCTATTAAATATTTATAGGGTTTATGATCAGTTTTATTGGGTAATATATTGATATATTGTATAGTAGTTTATATATTTCAGATAATTTTTTATTATTATGGAATATTAGTTATGTTGTGTTGCATATTCACACATTGAATGCATTATACTTGTGTTGTTATAGTTATAGACCAGAACATCATATAAACTTGATGAATCAACAGGCCTCATTAGACAAAACATGTTGGGTATTTCACAATTTATTTACCCATTTATGTTATATATCATGGAATGAGACATTGATAGTAATTTTTATTTTAGTATTCCTATGCATTCCATTATTATGATATCAATTATTTATGACCATGTTATTATTCAAAAATTTATTTCATCCTTAGATTCATTTCAATCTCATGTGATTATTTTTATGGTGTTATTTCATTTTATTTTATTCATGTGATATTAGTCATTATTTATTTATTCTTTGATAGATTTCACTATTCACATTCCTTTACTAAACATCAAATATAACCCCTTTCATAGGTTACTCTTAACTTCTATTAACAAAATATTATTACAATTCATATTCAATGAAATCATAGAGAGAATAATGACATTCTCAAATAAAATATTATGTTGTAATTTATGTTTTCAGTTAAATTTTTTATTCAACTAAAAATATTTAGATAAAAATGACAGTTGTACTATTCCATTTATTGGGAAGTGATCACTTAAATCAAGTTAAATTATAAAAAGGTAATAGACTTATCTAGGATTCTAGGTTAAAGTTATTTATAATTTTAATTGAGATAAGTTTAGTATAAACCATGGGAAATAAATTTAGGAAAAAATTGATTATGTACCCTAACCCTAGGGAAGACACTAATATTTTCCCTTAGAAAACATGATTATATTTCATAGAATATTTATGCAAAAATTGTAGTTGTTTATTTTTTTCCATAGTTTAGAAAATATATATTATGATTTCTAATTTTATTATATAATATATAATATTCAATTGTTCATAAATGCCTCCTACTGGATGGAATGAAAAATATATCAATGTGCATAATAAATGCAGTAATTTCCATTTCTATAGTGAAAATAAATCTAGATAATGATATGAAACTAAAATAATTATAACTATATTGGTGTAGATGACTCATTTTATAACCAATAACCTTGACTGTGTGGAGTATCTTTTAGATCCATAATGCAGTGTAACAATGTAAGTCGGTTTGAGGAAAAAATAATCACCACCATTCAATAGAGAAAAAAATCTATTTTCCACCGAGAAATGGAAATGTTATTTAGAAAATATAATTCTCTCATTGGGATGTAATGAATTTGAGAATAATTTCATTAAAATTTATTTTCTCATGAGGGATGTTGATCAATGGTGGACGTTGATTCCAAAAACTGAATATGTGGTAGACATAACTAGCATTTAGTAGTTATATTTTAAGTTATTTTTCATTAAATAATATTTTTCTCTTCAATAATTTCTGATTAGTGAGTGAAAATATCGATTTATAATTAATAATAAAGAGTAAAATGATGAATAGTATAAATATAACTTTGTGTAGTTTTTAAGGTATACTATGAAAAACATGCATAATAATTGGAGAAGGATTGACTATTTTTTGATTGGATTAAGCTAATACATCGAAGGGAACTATTCTCCCAATAATGATCATTATGTGAAGATATATTATCATGTGATACAAAATCATAGTAATAACCACCCATATCGTATATATTTGAATTAAATAATGATAAGGAGAGGAAAATGAGAAAATAATTGAAAATTTGGAATATCAAAAGGTGGATTTAAAACATGTGCTATTTTTTGAAGGAAACACCATTATATATGCATAAAAGGAAAAGTAATTTTCTTCATGTGTATAGGAGTCAATAAGATACAAAATTTATGTGTATTAGTAAATAAATCCCACTAGAGTCCATTAAATATAATGAGATGGGATATTATTCCAACCAATGACTCAAACATCAAGGGAACATACCATAGAATAATTGAATAGTATAATGAAAATTTTATAGAATTACCATAGTTGAAATATATGTTCTTATCGACATTGAAAAACCTACAATTATTACCGACTCTATGAATGAAATTTTTCTCATTTTATTCTATTCATAAACACTATTTTATATATAAATAATTTTCTAATGGTATCACATCACAACCTAAACGAATTGGTGTCGAGTTGGTGGTGAAAAATCACAAAGGTAGGATGACGAACTCTAACATATATACCTCATCTACGATATTAGTTTATGGTAATGTGAATCCTAAAAGACTTTTTATGATTACTCTTATATAATTTGATGTAATTTTTTAGATGGATTTTCTCTCTAATTATAGATACCATATCAATTGTCAAGGATTAGAGGTTACATTATATATTCTAAATTAACCCTCAAGCTTCTTTTAGTGAAGTGATGAATCCGAAAACCCAATTGAAATTACTATAGTAATATGGTGTTTTCTACCAATTCATGAGATATATTGACATAAATGTTTTCTTGATAAAAAAAATAATGGAAATGTGCCTAATTTTTTAAAATATGTTGTTGTATTTCATGAAGATAAGGCTAATTCGTCCATGAATCTTAAAGTTGAGTTTTCAATAGCTCTCAAAACCAGTTTCTATACCTTTTTTAGTGTCTCAGTATAGAATGGTCCTTATTTTGATATAATAATTGAAAAATAAACTCTCGGATAATTTATATTAGGGATTCATTATTCCAAGGTCTTACCCATGGGTTGTACATGTTATTTCTGTTAATAAGAAAGAATGATGAATTCATCTTTCAATTGTTTATCTGGAACTTTCCTAGATCACCATTATGGAATGCATTCTTCTACCCCATATAAATGATATATTTGACCCATTATTATGAGCATTATAAATTTAAATTATTTGAATTTTATTTGCAGATAATCAGTTATAGACTTAGTAGGATATAGGCAATCCATCCTTCTACATAAGTAATGATCATTATGAATTTATAGTAATTCCTTTTAGATATAACAACACTATGACTATCTTCATGGATTTATTTAATATTGTATTTATATATTTGGTTGATAACATTGAGGTACTCTATATATAATATACATTTAAATATTCAAAGAGTAATGAAGATCAAGAATAACACTTGTGAATTGTGGTTTTTTCTAATGGAACGTGTATTATATTTTGGAATCAAAACTTCAGAACAACATTAATTAGATTAATTTATGGAACAAAAATAACCCAATGTCTCGGTACCCAAAGGGGCATGATTTCAAATGGTAGGTTTTCCTTACTATTACTGACCCATGATACGTAAGAACTCCCATTGGATGATAGGATGGGAGATCGGGCTCATCACAACCTTTTAAGGTTAATTATATCCAACTCTGGGACACTCTGATAGATTTATGATATGTTCATGAATAATTATTAATTTACCAAGCATAATGTGGGTTTCACTAGAAAATTTCAATCATTTATTATCATGTATGGAAATTATTATCATCGTTATGTATTCAAGGTTCATCATCAATGGAGATATTTTATGTATTCTAGGTTCTCCATAAATGGTATCCTTTCATATAATATGAAGAGATCATTTGGTCAATATTAATAAAATGATGGTTTTTAAGCCACTCTGTGAGGAAATATGGAATATATCATTGCCCAAGAAGATATAAGATGTTCTGATTTGGGTATCTTACCAATATAGGGGATTCCTATGTACCCTAATGATAGGAATTAGAACCATCATATTTTGGTGCCTCTCAATGGAACACATCATATCTTTTAAGGTTATATGATATAGACCTAACATTAATTTTCAAATATAGGTGGTAAGTACATCTAGTTGGAAGGTGCCTAGTCAAATCTTGTCATAGGACTTATGCCATACCATCATAATGAACCTAGAAAGGATATTTGTTTCCAAGTTGTATTAGACCCTTATAGTACTGTATTCTATTAAGAAAATGTTTTATTTGGACTTTTATGTTTGAACCTTGGTGAGGCTTCCTACATATCCCACTTGAATTCGAATCGCAACCCACATATCTAGACATGTCTCAAAAGGGAGTATAACTCGTTGATATAAATTGGTTGGGGCTTATTCCTAATTAGTATTCCCTTGCAATAGGGTCCAAAAGAGATGTATTAACTCATTTAGAGTCAAGGGGAGACCTAATTTGGATCTTATTCCAGAGGAGGATGCATGAACTAAAGTAATTGTGATTGGACTCATGATGACGTCGTCCATTGAGCTTGAGCCATGTGTAAAGGATTCCTACGTATACCAATCATGGTGGGAATCAGATTTCTCATATTTAAAATTATGTAGGGGATTGTTTGGATGTTTTTATCATCACAATTCTATAATCCCATGTGATTCATGCTCATTGTGAGAAATAAGAGTATGTGAAAGATTCAACAAACTACACAATTTCTCCTCCACTAATGGAAGAGGCTGGGCAGATGGTGAAAGAATCCATGGTTATGGTGGATGAGGGATTTGAGCAATGAACCCTTAAATGTAGAATGAATGTGATGTTCATTGGTACTGGCCTTAAATACATGGTGTTTTCCTCATGAGGGATTCCCTAAAATGGATCCCATAGTGAAAGTAGGATATCATTCCCTGGGGAATGGAAAAGATATTGGGATCCTCAATCATTCTATGGGGGACCAAAGGGTCAGAGTCTTAGAGACTGGAAGGGAAATTTAGAGTCCTATCTCTTGAATCTAATACATGGAACTCTCTAACACTATCATTAGGATAAGGGTCTATGTGACAATGGATATCTAGATCCATAAACACTTTGAGGATCCCTAACCTCTAGTAAGGCAATTGTGGGAAACCCCTGAACATAGATATCCAAATACATATGGGTGACAGACTGATGTGTCTTTCACAATGGTTGGATAAATTAAAAGATCTTATAGGTGTATTCCACATGGACCCTTTTAGAAAATGAAGCCAGGGAGCGTACCTTTCATTGATGGCTTAGAAGTGGAATTCAAGTATGGATCACATGGGTGGTCCGCATAGGTTGGCAACCTAGGTGTGCCACATTGGTGTTAAGATGAACTCAAAAATTATTAACACATGAAGGATAAGCCTATTAATTCTTGATATTACTTGGTAAATAAAAAATAAAGAAAACACCACTTTGGTGAGGTTTTAAGATAAAAACCATGGGTGTCCCGTAATATCTTTGGAATCACCCCGCATAAGTCATTTCTTATGGAAAGTAAATTTCAAACATTACTTCTCCTTTTGAAAAAGGGGTCCTTCATCAGATGTTTTTTATTTCAAACATTTAAAGGACCTTTCTCTTTCTTATCCCATTTAATTCTCTCTTCTATCATGTTTTAGTGAGATATGTGAGAAAATTTGGGGGACCTAGGAAAAGGAGCTATGCAATGGACGAACCAACAAATCTTCTAACTTTTTTAGTAGTTCATATAGGGATCCAAAGTTTCTTATCTATAGGAAAGGAATGGACTTTTTCAAAGGGAGGCTGTCCATGTTGGTCTTTGGTGTAGCTCCACGTCATAGTTCCCCTATATAGGTGTGTAGAATGTATACTTCCATGTAGGTCCTGAGCATAAGTCTTCAGCATCTGTCCTTGCAATAGGTCTTTGGTGTAGGGTACTGCTCATTAGGCTACATGGACAGGACCTACGCTAGCCGCTTGATACATAGGTTGGCCATGTACGTCCCTATTCCCTTATTCATAAATTTAAAGAGCTACACTATCATTCTTATGTGATTTTATACACTTTAGATCACGTGAAAATATTTATTTACATCCATTAAATTTATTTTCTACAGTAATATATCCAAAGTGCTTCTTCATAATCATTTTTCCTTGATTTATTAAATAATATGTGTCAAAAAATCCCACTCCCCCTTTAGATTGGATCTGAACAGAAATAGGGTATTGATCTGAGGAAATATTATGGGGAGAAGACTATTGAGAATTAATTCTAGATCGTGGAGGTATGTAGTGTATCTATGTCGCATTGTTCAGAAGAGTGGGCCAAGGGAGCCTATAAATACCCCCATTCCTTTTTCATTTTCATCCCCCGTATTATTAGATATCTTCTCTTATTGTGTAACTCATTTGTGGAGCTCTATCACATTGTTCTCTCACATAGGTTCCTTGATAATTTCACTAGGTATAACCATTTCAGTGATGATGTTATTCAATATTACATTATTGAAAGAGCTACGTAGAAGGACATTGTTGAATGACCTACGTTGGGTACCCTGTTGAAGAACATATGCAGGCGACCTCATCGAATGAGCTGTGTGGAAAGTATCATTTCTTAAGTTATTTAATTCCTATAAGATAAAATTTTAATTTTATTATATAATTATTCCATTTTATTGAGGATAATTTGGAAATTATCTTGCATGAAATGGAACTATTGATGACTTCAATTGAGGATTCTATAATTTACCGAACCGAAATGATAAAAAAATGTTGGACCACACTACTAGTAAGTTGTTGAGAGTACCATTCTTGAATTAGTTAATGGCTTGATTCAATACCAAAGTGAATATCCACAGAGACACTATTTTCATATGTGTGGGCATGGGTTTTACAAGATTCCCACATTTTGGCTTTTAA
This sequence comes from Viscum album, assembly GCA_963277665.1. Lineage (NCBI taxonomy): Eukaryota > Viridiplantae > Streptophyta > Magnoliopsida > Santalales > Viscaceae > Viscum > Viscum album. The sequence continues at coordinate 782,009,374 of OY728158.1, forward strand.
AATATATTCTCCAATGTCTTGTCATGTTCAACACCTCACATGTCATTGTATAAATATTAATAAAAATGGTATGTCCATTCATGAGGGAAAATACATATTGGAGAATCCTACTTCATAGTGGTTGTACTTATGACATGCATGATCATGTTTTAGATCCATGGTTGAATTGTTATGATTTAACCTTTTATTCTCCAAAAATAGATCAATCTAAGGGCTTGAAGGATGAATGGGACATTCATTCTGGGGAAGGAGTCAATATTGAATGGATGTAATCGTTTTGGGTATGTTGGACTAGTGCATCGTTCCAGAATGAAATGATTGATGATTACATTTATAAATTTGTATGTATAGGAAAAACATTTTTTTCTTCAAAAATAACTTCATTCCGAAATTACTACATTGATGGTGTCTGCAAACTAATTCTTTTCACTTTATGTATGGTGATGTTGGCATCATTTATTTCGATATATTTCAAATATATAAGAGTTAAATTCTATTGGAGATGTATGATAAATTCATTCCACCAATAAAAAAATTTGGTGATGCTAAGAGGATGCCACCATTGGCGTAAAAATTATTCAAAATAGAAAATATATTACAAAAATTAAAGAATGATTCTCTCACTAGGGAATATATTCATGCAAGATTGTAGATGGAATATTTTTTAAACCAAAAAAAAGACAAGGTTCCTACTTGCGTAAGTCCTAACATTTTCCCAACTGCTGGTAATTGGGGTGCTCCAAGAACAAACTAGACAACATTGGAGAGAGGTTATTATAAGAATCGTGGTTACAAGGTCAAGCCCGAGATTTAAGCAATGTCACACTTATCCATCTTAATTTCCATATAGAAAACCATTTATTTGCTTCCATCTTCTGATTAATGTGGTAGTGTAAGACCATGGACTTTTTTATTGTATCCATATTGGTAGAAGGGAAATATATTGGGTTTGATACCCCTATATTAGTAATAATATATCACTCACTATTGAATTTGTACAATCGGAAGGATGCATTTAAGTTTCCTGTAAAATTTCATGTATTGTGGGGTTGTATTGTAGTACATTTTTGTTCAAATTTTGTGTTGAATTTGTTTAGATTATTCAATGATCGATTCACTCCATTATTGCAGAATGATTCCAAGAATCTAGGTTTGAACCTAAATCCTAATGAATTGGTGTGGGAACTAAATGCATCAAGATAATTAAGTTTTCTCATTTTGTTGACCAAAAAACTGGAACATTCGTCGATAATGGTAAGGAGGAAAATTATGAGCTAAGGGATTATATGATAGAATTATAGGATATTGTATTATCAACTTGGGTTGGTAATAAAATCATATTTGAGGACTATCTTCCATATATATTTTGACGTCAGTTCAAATGTCTTCAACAATCGATCACTTTTCCTCCAATATATGTTAGTCATGAGAAGAACCCATTGGTGACATGGTAATTGTGGATTCTGATGGTTTTAGAAAAATCTAAAATATTGATTTTTCTACTTCTATTAGATGAATCAATTGGATTATAGGACATATATTATAAATCTTAGGTCTCTTCGTACCCTCTAGGATCCTTAAAAAGAGAATACATTGTGTAGAGGGCATGTAAACTATTTTTCATAGATATCATGGTAAAATTTCTAAATCCAAAGATTATGCATAGGATTTAGTAGCTTAAGAACATTTAAAATATTCTTGTTGAAAATACACAAAAAATATTGAGGCCATATAGACAACACCTCCAACACCATGGTGATTTAGTCACCATCGTCATATTGAGTTTACCATCCCATTTGATGATTCTTCTAAAGAATAAGGGAGTCTTGAAGAGGACTTCCAATAATAGGGTGTAATGTATTATCTAAAGCCAACCAAATCAAATAAAAATTATGTGTGGCCTTTAGAAATCCAGTACTTTGAAAAGAAATAATCATAAAATCATGGATGAATGGGAGTTTCTCTAATATATGATTAGAATACCAGATGTGGGTAATATAAGATCACCTTCTGATTGTCATCCGGATAGAAATGTGGTTATATTACATGAGTAGATCATTGAGCTATAGACCTTCATATGTGAAACTAATGACTAGGTCCCAACCTCATAATGAGTATATGATAAGATAGATCAAGGGATACATAAAGGGGTAATTTTTCCCCTGAATAGAAATGGGAAATTTATTTTAATTATGATAATGTATTTACATTTTATTTTTCTTCAATTATAATCCATTATACGCCATCATTAATCTCAACGGGATTGAATTCTGTAGCTTTAAATTAGAGAAGGAATTTCAAGAAAGGTTCTTGAGTCACAAAAATACAGACCTAAAATGCACCCTTATTGACACATTGGATAAAACCCTTGGGTCTCTGGGACATTCTGTTAGAGGTAGAACCATCATATAGGTAGTAGATATAAAATTATCTTTAGTAATTAACTCCATTATCTAATAGGATTATTACATTATTTCCACTAACATATGAAAATAAACATAAAAAATATTTTAGTTGGATGTAAACTATACATCAACAAATTCAGTATTTTTGATGTCATCTAGTATTAAGACTTATTTGATACATCTTGGTGACAGTGTTCATGTTTTCATACGATCTGCATGACATTATACTCTTAAGGGATTTAAAAATGGTCCTTCAAGGATTGAGAAGGAAAATCCAAGAGAAGTAAAAATTATTGTTGTTGAATCTGTGAACTTAACAGATGAAGTGTTAAGGGATATGGTTGTATATACTCTTAGTTCTATAGAGAGAGAAAAGATTCATGGTAATATCAGATACATTTCTTATGGGTATCACATTTTATGTACTACATTATTTTATGTATAATATATAAGATATCATTCTTGTGCTGAAGGATCATGTGATAATCAATACAGATATTCTTGTATCTCTAGAAGGAAGGAGTGATAATCCCAGGAAATCTTAGGTAGGTACTAGTTTCAATCGTATTCCAGAAAGGCAAGATGACAATACACTAGTTGAAGACCTGATGGAAGAAAATTTCAGAAAATTCAATTTGGGCATTGATCAACATATGTTGGATACATTAAATGGTGAGGATGATATAAAATAAAAATCCAAATACATTGTAATAGTGGATTATCATAATCTAGATATTGATATTCTAGTTTACATCAAGGATTTCAGGGATTTCAATAAGAAACTAGAAAAACATATTTCTAAATATTGAATTTTCCATACACAACTATAATTTTATAATATATTCTATATAAAATACAAACTTATGCAGCCTTTTCTACATAGAACTTTTCCAAAACCCTACCTGAATAGTGAATCCCACTATATCCTTCTTCTACTAACATTGAATAAATACCAACTACAAATCCAAATATAGGAGATACTTGAGAGCCTATAGTTATCGTGACTTGGAAAGCTCAGGAGAATGCAGCCCCCTAATAAGTAATTACTCAAACTACTAGACATAGTAATAATGTAGAGGAATGTACTCAAGAAACTGAATAATTATTAGGTAAATGTCATCAACTTCCTTGACAATGATTTGTTCTAGTTACACCTTTGGAGCTAACATTCATTATAAATCAACATTTAGGGTTATATTTTCCTACATTTAGATCCAAAGGAGAGTCGCCTATATAGGTTCAACCAACGATGGATGTTGAATCATCTACTGCTTTGAAAAGTGCATAGCCAAGCACCTCTTTGAGTCGTCTGATTCCAGAATATGTTCTGCCTCATGGTAGTGATTCTGATTTGGACATAGAACTGAAGTTTATTTTAATTAACCAAAATTTTATAAATGGAAATTACATTCTAATAAATATGTCAAATAATCAAATGAAAACAAAAATATGAACTACAATGTACTGTGTTACCTGTAAAAATAATTTTACCACTACTGGGTCCTGAATTTCAAAAATCTGACACACATAGTTGCGTTTAGAGTGTTTTTTGGAGTCATATGGAATAAAAATATTTTTTTGGAAAAAGTAACACACCCTTATGAATAGTAACCTACCCTTATGAATAGTAAATGACCCTTATGAATAGTAAATAATCTAAATGAATAGTAACCTCAACCATGAATGTACAAATAAATCTTATGTATCTTATAAGTGATAATATGATCATAATATAATTTTTTGTATTTTTTTATGTCATAAATAATTAATTACAATTAAATTATTAATTTAAAATAAATTTCATTTTCATAAATGGTGTTCATAAATAAATAATTTTATGTCTTTTGGATTTACATTATATTTATAAGACACTATGTAATTTTTCAAAACATTATAAAACCAGTTATAGTTTTAAAATATATATTTTTTATGTAAATTGTGATTTTAATTAATAACTAAATTTATCATATTTTGAAAAAAAATTGAAAAAACCAATTTCATTTTTTAATTCTACAAATTGAAAAACTATTATGGTGAATTTCCGGGATTTGTCTAAAATACATGAATTGTTGATGAATAGTACAATACAATAATTTGAAAATTAAGTTTAATACACGATTTATAGAGTCATAAATGATATTATACTGATGTATTATGAATTGATTTGAAAATACATTAAACTATTAATAATTTTGGTCATGGAATCATCCGTATTTCTGGTCTTTATGTAAATTAATAAAATAAGGAATTAAATATTATTAAAACCCTCCTCTCATCCACTATAAACATAACCCCTCCTTATATCTTCTCTACAATAGTCTTGATACATGTGCCTTTCCTAAATTCTTCCCAAATCACCCCCCAAGGTCCTCCCCCACGTCTGAAATTCCTTCATCTCTTAAAAATACCAAATCCTCTCCCTTTAAGAGTCTCTCAAGAAAGATTGATTAAAGATGTAAATTACACTTTTCAATTCTTTTACTTTCTTTTTGAGATCATTAGTTTTCTTTTCTATCCATACCTATTCTCATCGATTTTTGTAAAACTCCAATACATTACATGTACCATAATTATTTTATGATAATTCAATAGTAAATTATCATCTCTCCTTTACTCTTCTTTTATAGTATTAGTAATGACACCATCCGAGATGTGTTAATTTTCCTCATTCAAAGATGGCAGGTTTTCCATTTCTATTACCGTCATCAATTATGGTCATAAAACCATTTTTATGGTTGAACCCAAATATAAAATATGTATTTTCATCATATTTGATGTTCTGGAATTCTTCTTCTTACATGATGTAAAATAAGAATAAAAAATAAGTTAATTGTTATAAAAATAAACAAATTACTCCAATAGTTTATCATTAATTCTATATATAAAAAAATCATATTCAATACAAATAATCAAACGAATTTTCCAAACAATTTACCTTATATATGTTAATTAATAATATATAACTCATATTCTGGACAATCATCCCCACATTACATGATTCTCTATTCATAAAAATAAGTAAACCCACTGTAAAAACCAAGATAACAAACGAATCAGAACAATTAAATTGAACAACGTAACCCATAAAAAGGTAATGAATGAACATAAAAAGGTTTCAAAAAATAATTTAAACTTATAAAATATTCTAGAAATATAAATTAATGAACCTAATTTTAGTATTCAGTTCATCAATATCTAGTGGAGAACACCATCAAACTTAAGGTAAGGGATCCTCTCTATTTCACTTTTATTCAATATTGTGCTCTATGTTATGCCATTTTATGTGTAGTCACTAATTATAGGGTATTATTTATCCCCTATCCAATTCATCCCTAATGATTTATAAGTGATTATAAACCCATTTATCTCTCATTAATCCCACTGTAGTACACACGATTCCATGTCGATAATCCATATGGGATTCCACCCGAACCTCCTTCGTTCTGTCGCGTTCCCTTATCATTATTTTTCCAAATTGAAGATATCATGTATTTTTTATGTGAATATTATTTTTCTGTTCACATGTAACAAATTTATCTATTAATAACCTTTAGTAATTCTCTTTTGGGGATATACATGTTTTTATGTGAATCCCTCCTTAATACTTCCCGATAAGCAAACCTGTTTTGAGAGAACTTCCCAAATTCTTACCAAATTTTAAGTGCACACTAAATGCAGTTTTAAGCCACCATTTTCTTATTAAAATCTTTATTTTTATTATGAAAACATTATTTTCTATCTTCTGGTTTTATATAAAGGATTTTTTCCTTTACTATTTTAATTTCATTATAGTATATTCCTTGAAACCTCAAAAAAATGTTTTAATACTAAAATTTAATAAATAATTTTCTTAAATGGTATCACATTTACATGAAATCAAATACCATGATATATGGTTATTTTCCTTTTTGAATGGACATGAATATTATATTTCTTTCATTGATGGCTACTTTTATAATACACCCATTTGAAATGCTTAATGACATGATTATGGTACCAAATTATTTCCATGAGTAACCCTTATGTTTATATATGATTGATTATATATGATTATTTATGTGGAAATCATATTCACCAATAGTTAAGATGGGTGTTCCAAGAGAGTGCTCTAATTCATTGGTTAAATTTGAGGGTCAAGGGACGTTTTGTGTGAGAGTCTTGGCGGTTAGCCTTGGATTGTGCTACCATGTGCGACGGACTTGGCGGTTATCCTTGGGTTATTTTCCCATGTGAAACAGTATTTGATGTTAGCCTTGACTCATTTTAAAGTCTTGTTATATATTTCTTCCACATTAATATGACTCTTTTTTAGTATTATTATAATTTATATGTTATGAATCCAATTGTTATATGCTATTTTATATAATCAAGTGATGCCTTTTATCCCATGTTTTAATAATTTGTTTTTATAGTTATTCCATTATTAGGATATTTATCTCGTCCTTTGGTTCATGTGTTCCCAAGGGTTCCTTATGGAGATGTTTGAGAATAATGAATGTTAGGAGCTCAATTTTAAGATATATTAAAGAAATTTCTTATTTAGATCCATATTTTCAATTTTATGTACCTAGTCTTCCAAGACGCAAGAATTTAAGTTCTTTGTCTTGTAATATGATGTATAATTATTCTTATAATCATGTAATGTTATATTTAAAAGGCTAGTGTCACTATAGTTGTTATCATAGGATGGTCTAGTAATTTTTTGGAGATTAGGAATAGATAACTTTAGAAAGAACCCTAAGGATGAGACTAAGTATTATAAAACATGCATATATTTAGGTAAATATATAGTAAGTGGTTTATCAAGAAAATACATCCCTGTTTGGATACAAACAGTTAGAGATAAATCTGGAACAGATATATCTAGGGGTAAAACCCGAAAACACTACTTTGAGCTAGACTCAAACGGGAGATGAGGAATGACAATGGGCCTTAAAACACTATTTTTTTACACTTTTCGGGGATATGATTTGGTAAATTCATGAGCTCAGTACAAACCATTATATAGTGAATGAAAAAATGATCATAACTATACGTTCCATTTTTTGTAGTTAATGGTGGAAAATAGAATAATGTATTCCATCAATCAATGTGATATGTAATTAGATGATTTCTCTAATGATATTCATGATCTGATGGTGGGTGGTGCTCAAAACATTATGATAGTACTTTCTCATCCAACTCAAGTTGTTAATAATATCTTGAATCACATGGAACTTCAACATCCATAAGGAAAGATGACATTGTTGTAGAATCATTCTGGGGGAAAATTATTCCCACGTTTAGTATATCTTGTGATCCCTCCTTGTGTAATTGTTGATTAACTCCATTTAAAATATATTATATGTCCTCTAGTGCTTTGATGAAGAGAATGTTGTGCTGGTAGTCTATCATTTTTATGGGGAAGCTGGTCAGTGGTAAACACTAATCAAGAATATGAATCCCTATAAGGAAATTGATTGCACAGATTGGGAGGAAATCAAGAGAATGTTTTTCAATAAATATTTTCCCTGAACCCTCCATCATAAGATGGAAAGAGAGTTCCATGGACTCAAGAATAATAAAGATGAGTCAATAAGGTCGTATGGAGAAACAATTACAAGGCTTTCAAGGCATATCACTAGATTTGTCATAAACACCGTACACAAGTTGGATCTCTTATTTAGTAGACTAAAAATGATTCTATGAAAATCATTGGTGATTAGATACATTGAAATCTATTAGTAGATTGTATGTTGTTCCCTTAAATTCAAAATGGTGATCGGAAACTCACAGTGATATCATGGGACCAGCAACAAAAAGTGGAAATGGAATCTAATGTTAGTGGTTATACAATAAAATTCATTAATGGAATGAAACTCGACCATTATATGTGTAAAAAGTATGGGAAGAAGAATCTTGGGAACATTATAAATGGAACAAAGAATTGAATCAAATGTGTAAGCTATGACATATGGATAAAAACTACGGAAGATATATGAATAATCCTATTAATGTGTAAGAAGAAAGAAAGGATTAGATCAACACTCAGCTAGTGGTACAGTGTTACAACAACAATGAACATGGTAATTATGAGAAAAACTTCCATATGTTTAGGTTTTTTTGAGGCAATCAACAACAACCTCCAAGGAAACAAGGACGGGATTATTCTATCACTACTACTAAGGTGGAGCCGAACAATGATTTGGTAAAAGGAATTCTACTTATTCATTAATGAATATTGAACATACTATTTGATTCAGGTTCTATACATTCTTTCATATCTTGTGAGTTTAGTATAAATATTCCAACACCACCTCAAAATTTAGAGGATATGTTATATATTAAACAGATAATGGTTAATTAATGAATCCATAGATTATAACACCTCCTTGGTAAATATTTTTGTACTAAACCTCCCTGAAAATCTTCTCATTCGACCTTTAGTGGAGTTCGATGTTCTCTTGGGCATGGACTGTCTATCTTTATACAAATCCAACAAAAACTGTTAGGAAATGGATATCACTATACACATCCCGAAGTATCCTTCTATTATTTAAAAGTGTAAGAAGGAATATGAATATCTTTTAGAATCAATATCTCATGTGTGGATGTTAATTCCTAATGAGCAATCATTTTTAGGCCAAATGATTGAGACAAAAGAGAGTATCTCACTTGAAGATATTACCATCGTATTGGATTACATATTCCCCAATTATTTTTCTGGTCTTCCTCCTGATTGAGAGGTTGTGTTCTCAATTGAACATATTCATGTATCACTGCCTATGACAAATACACCTTTTAAAATGGACACCGAAGAGATCGAAGAGTTGATGAATCAGTTAAAGGAGAATCTGGAGAAGGGTTTTATATACCCGAGAGCTTCACAATGGGGTACGCCAGTCCTCTTTGTCAAAATGAAGGATGGATCAATGCACCTCTTCATTGATTATCATGAGCTCAATAAAATCATGACAAATAACATGTATCCTCTACCACTGATAGATAACTTGCTCGATCATCATAACATGGATAGTTATTTCTATAAGGTGGACCATCCATCAGGTTAACACCGACTAAGGGTGAGAAGGAATATATTCCGAATAATACCATTTAAATGAGTTATAGAAACTATGAATTCGTAGTGATTCCCTTCAGAATTACTAAATCTCCCACAATTTTCATGGATCTAATGAATAGAGTTTTTAGATGTTATCTCATCAAATTTGTGGTAGTCTTTATCAATGATATTATAATATACTCCATGATCAGTGAGGAACAAGAAGAGTATTTGAATACTATCCTAAAAACTTTTCTAAAGGAGAAATTGTATGTAAATTACAGAAAATATGAGTTTTTAATATGTTATCACTAGTAAAGGGATATCATTATACCCTTCTAAGACCAAGGTAATAGAAGGGTTCCAATATATATAATGGATATCCATAGGTTCCTTGGTATAGATTAGTATTATTAATGAATTTTTAATAACTTATCACTATTTTCCAACACAATGACCATGTTGACATGGAAGAGAGTGAACTTTTATGGATTTTAAAATGTGAGGACTGCTTTAAAGAGTTGAAAGACGGGCTTATCACTATTCTAGTACTCACGCTCCCATGAAGTGGAGAACTCTATATGGTGTTAATTGATGCTCCAAATAAGGTATTAGGTTGTGTGATGATGAAAATTGATAAAGTGATATCATAAACCTCAAGGAATTTGAAAATCCAACAGAAAAACTATTCCACGCAAGATCTAGAGTTGGAATCTGTGATCTTTGCGTTAAAAATTTCGCAGCATTATCTCTATTTGGAAAATTTGGAGATATATATTGATCATAAGAGTCTCATATATACAGACACACAAAAAATAATCATACAAATTTTTAGGGAAGAAGGTTAGAGATCATCATGGATTATGACTGCTCATTCCACTACCATCTTGGTAAGGCAAACAAGGTGGAGGATGCTCTATATAGAAAGGATCCTGCATCTTTATCAGTGATAAGAATTGAAAGGGGTCCAATATTCTTATATTTCTATAGGATGGACCTGGGAATAAATAAGTGAGGAATATCATCAATCCATTCTCAAATGATTCCTCAGCCGTTCCTCATGGAGAAAATAAAGGATGAACAAAGAAAAGATACGGAAATTTAGAAAATGGTGGAAGCCATATGAAATAGGAAATCCTTGATGTTCATGATTGATGATGATTGAGCTATAGGATTTTGGTAACAATAATGTGTAAAACCCGATTCAAAGATAAAGAATGATCTTTTGAATGATTCTCATAGCTTAACCTTCTCTATCCACCCAGGGAGAAAAAATATATATCGATATCCCCAAGAGAACATGTGGTGAGACAATATAGAGAAGGGGATTTATTTAGAATACGTCAATGTTTCTAGAATGTTAATAAGTGATGCCTAAAAGATAGATTTCAAATAGGATGATGAAACCATTACATATAAAAACATAGAAGTGGGAGAGCATCAATATATACTTTTTCACTAGAATTCCAAGGACATCCAGAGCAAACATTGCTATATGAGCGATTTTTATTATCTTACAAAGACACTCACTTTATTGAAATTCGAAGGGACGTCTCATTAGATCAACTTTCATAGATATATTTCATAGATTTGATAAGGTAGCATGCATTACAACTAATTATTGTATCATATAGAGATCAAAGATTGTCCTTGATGTTTTGGAAATGTATCCAACATGCACTGAGCACTGAACTGAACATCAGTACAGCCAATCATCCTTAATTTTATTTAAAAATGTGAGAAAACTATTCAGACACTAGAAGATTGGTTGAGAGTGGATTCTATGGACTTACATGGAGGATGGTTCAAACATATTTAAATGGTCAAATTCTATTACAATAATATTTTCCACACAAGAATCTGAATGGAACCAATTGAAGCCCTTTTGGGAAAAGGTGTAGAACACCAGTGTGTTGGGATGAAGTTAGTGAGTATAAGATGCTAGTAACCAAAATGGTCCATGAAATGGTGGATAAGGTGGAAACCATTTAGTAACATATCAAGGAAGCCCAAAGTTTGCAAAAGTGTTATGCTGACAATCATTGTTGAGACCTTGTGTTCAATGTTGGAGATATTGAATCTATCCATATATCTCCATGGAATATGATCTTGATATTTGGGATGAAATAAAAGCTAAGTCCCATGTACATTTTCCCCTTCAATATTCTTGATTGAGTCAGAGTTATAACCTATCGACTATCAATTCCACCTACAATGCTTAAAGTGCACGATGTCTTCCATGTATCCCTCTTATGTATGTATATATAAGACCCTTAACATGTACTCTTTTCAGAGGTGGTACAGTAGGAGAATGGTTTTTCATATGAGGACCATCTAGTGAAGATTGTGTATCAGAGTGATAATGTTCTACCTAACAAGAGTACTCACCTGATCAATGTACTGTGGTGGAACCATAAGTATGAAGAGAAATCCTGGGAAATAGAGGAGGTAATGATAGAAAAGTACCCACACATGATTATGGAATAGAATGAAAAACAAAATTTCATGGGTGAAATTTATTAAGGGTGGAATAATTTAATGACCCAATGTTTCATAAATGGAAATTATGTTTTTATAATTATGTCATATAATCACATAAAATTACATAAAATAACAACACAATGAACTAATATGTACTATGTTGCCATTAAACATAATATTTCCACTTCTATGTATTGGATATTGAAAATCTAACATACATGGTTGCATTTAGGGTGTTTTTTTGGGTATGATGGAACCAAATTATCTTTTGTTGAATAATAACCTATAATTATTTATAGTAACTTACCCTTATAAATATTAATATAACCTTTATGAATAGTAAATCATAAAAAATAATAGTAAATGTAACACCCCAGGTAAATAAAGAATATGACATTTTCATATTTATCCATATTTGTGAATAAAATATTAATATGACTTTAAAGGGGACTCTATGCTCGATGGCGTACCCAACACGCAACAATGAGTTTCTTGGGAATCTTACGTTGCACTCTAATAATAAAATAATATTAATTTAAATGGTAGTTAACATGTAGCCATTGAATTGGCGGGAATGGATAGAAATAACTAAAATATGATTATATATGTTTTTAAATGTTTTTACATTTATCCAATAAAAGATAAAGGCATAAAATACAGAAAGAATTCAATTTTAGGCGTATATGCCCTAGTTTTCACTAAAGGTTCAATTATCGCCTTTTGATGGAGAACGTCCATTAAATATAGATTTGTTCACTCTTACACATCCTTTTGGACCGAATAAAACTCTTCTTTAAGAATTGGGACATCAAAATTTACTTTGTGTAAATTTTTGGTATCTTTCTGATAAAGTTCATTTTTTTAATGAATAGTATAAAATGTTGTATTTTAATTCAAAACCACTTTTTAATCTAATTTAATTATATGATTAGATTATCCTTTGAATTGTTTTTAAACTGAAATTAGAATATATTTTTACCATTAATTCCAATAGTGTTCGTTGGAATTAATTTCACTTTGAAATCAGACTTAAACTAATGTCAATCTTTTGATACTTATTGTTTCATAAAAACACGCTATTTGCTCTGACAGCGGGAATTAATTATTAAATTAATTAATGTGAGATATATGTTTTGAATTTTGTAAAATATACTTCATTTGTGAATTCGGAATATCAAATATAGCTTAGGGTGAATTTTTGGGAATTTTATGAAAAACTTCAATTTTTGATGAATAGTGAAACCACTAAGTGGTACTTATAAAAACTCATTTTTCCGTTCAAATAAAAATTTTCCATCTTTGTGTTTTGAATTTCAAAAATCCGATATACATGGTTGTCATTAAGAAGTAAAATGTGGTTCAATGGGATAAAAATAATTTTTTGGTGAATAGTATCTTATTAAGTTTTTAATCGCGATTAGAGGTAATTGGTGTAGTTTATGGTAAGAATAATGTTTTAATAAAATTAAATGAACTTGACACATGTCCTAACCTCATTGGATGTGTCATGGCCGACCAAGACAACCCATGGGTCATCTTGGGGACCCCATGAAGCCACTTTGGTTGGAAAATGTCATTAATATCTTTTTTTAAAGTTAAAGTAAAAATGAGACAAACATGAAATGTTTTACTATAACAATTTTTACATGGGTTTATACAAATCTTATTTTTGACTATAAATATTAATTGGAACGATAAAAATATTTCCTACATCATAGTATTTTTTTATAATTTTTAGACATTAAATAAATTAAATTATTTTTGTCATCATGATGATGCAGCGATGACCTCATTATTTAACAATTTAAATAAAATGGAAAGATAATGTAATATCTAAGACATAAACATGTCCAAAACCTATTGGGTGAGTGGATTTAGAACCCTTATCACCTTATCCTCGAAACACATCAATTTGGGACCTCTTAAATCCGAATACCATTTTAAAATAAAGTGACTTTTCTTTACCTTTCAAGAGTGCCCCTCCTCTCCTCTTATAAAAGGCCCCCACATCTACCTCCTTAGCCACACTCCCAAAGCCTTTGGCTCGGCCAAACTCTACCCATTTTGTCTCTCCACTTCCCTCTCTTACTCCTTGAAGCCTCACATTGGGCAGAAGTCTTCCCAAGGAAGCCTTTGAGCTCAAACCAAAGGGAGTTACCCGATTTTAAGGTAATGTCTTCACTTAAGTCCTTTTGTTTTATTTTTCTTCTCCACCCCACTAAACTCTTTTTATTAATTTCCTTTGTAACAACTCCAGTATCATCAATATAATAGTATGTCGGTATAAGAAGGATTCGAGCTACACTTTCACACACCAACATCTAATGGTTAAAGAACATACTGTTTCTGTGGATGGTGAATTTCGGCCTCCCGAAATGATGATTGTTCAACATTCTTTTAACACCTTCAAAGGTGGCCATTAATATGACACTATATTTATATATGATATATAATAAGTTTATGTTTTCCTTAAGATTCTGTATTTTTCATTTTGGGCATATCTTTATGGTTTCCATTATGGGTAAACGTGATATCTTCATTTAAGGATGTGCGGACTACCGCCCCCTCAAAGTGATGTGATTCGTTAATGCCATATGTGGGACATATAAAGGATGGATTTAATGATAATATATATGATAACATACTGGAATTAAAATACTATTATGTATAATTATGTTTTAATTCCATTAAATATGAAATATAAATGGAAGTAGCGTTCATGCGTACGTACGACTTACCATCTCCATGAACGGTACATTTCATTTCTTATCTCAAAATGTAAAGTAATATTATAAGTACATATATATAATAGATATATATGTAATATATTACATCTAAATTATGGATATCATACTGGAATTATAACTTATATATATCTCTCATTTAGTTTTAATTCCATTAATATGACAAAAAATGAAAGTAGCGTTCATGCGTACGTACAACCTACCGTCTCCATGAACGATGATTTTAATTTTTATCTCCAAATGATATGGAATAGTATAAAATGAATATATACTGGATATATATGATATTTAAAACATCAATACTATTCTGGATATGATGTACCTATAACTACATGGAAAATTATTTTCCAACAAGTTCAATTTTTGACTCATGTACCAAACATCGGCAAAAACGTCTGATATGAACTAACATTATTAAACAATTATTATAACATTATAATATGTTATATGAACTGAATAATAATCTCTAAAGGAGGTACATAGGAAATTATTAATTGACCAAATTTTATTATTCAGGAATATAAAGAAACGAACAAGACAAGTTGGACTTGAGGTAAGGGATCCTACTCCTCTCTTTCTTTTTAAGTACACTCTTTTATGTCATTCCTTCTAAGATCATATTTATTGTTATTGGGATGTTATTTTTTATTACTCTTACTGTAATTTTTATGTTCATATGATGAGAGACCCTACTCTCTCTCATCAATCCATTTTGGAAGTTTTGAGTGGCGCCGTTAGGCTGCCGAATTTTCGTAAGAGATCTAACCTCTCTCTTTCTCTTTAAGTACTCACCTTTATGTCACTTATTTTAAGCTCCTCTTTGTTATGATGGGGGATGTTCTTTTATATTCCTCTTGCTTTTCATTTTATTTTAATGTTATGAGATACCCTATTTGATCTCATCAATCCATTTTTGGATGTTTTAAGTGGCGTCGTTAGGCTGCTGAGTTTTCGTAAGGGATTTTTCATCCCACTTTTATTTCAATGAGATTTATGCTACATTTGCCACAATTTCCTTTGAGTGGTGTATGTAATGACCATTATTTTACTCATTGTGTAATATTCTTTCATTTATGAGTATTTACATCAATGTTGTATTGTCCTTCTTTCACGGGGCATATGTTTCAAAAGATACCCATGTTGGTAAGGGAACCTTTCACCCTCCTCTTTTTAAAAGACTTCTTTTGTTGGGTATTTTAATTTACATATTGTTATGTTGGTATATGTTCTCATATATCCTTATTGATTTAAATTTTATGTCCAATTGATGAGATACCCTTTTTTGATGTGACGTCGTTAGGCTATCAAGGGAACTTCTTAACCCAATTTCGATTTCTTTGGGTTCAACATGTAGTTATTGAATATGCCATCCTTTAAATATGTGTGAATGACCTTTGATTATTTTACACTTAATATCCACTTATATTTGGTGTATTTGTTTGTCACACATAATTATGTAATTGATTTATCCTTAAACCAAGGATATCGTCTTTGTAAGGGACTTCATCTCAATCTCCTTTCATTGAGGCGTATTCTGTTTTATACACAACCTACTTTTATACAGTGTATAAACCCCTTTGACTTTTACGTTTATTCAAAAGGAATCTTTTTTATACGAAGTGTTCATTGAATGACAAAAGGGAATGTTTTTGTCGTCCGTATTCGGCGACAATGACTTCTCCGCAGCCATGACCATTATTTGAGATTCGACTTCCTCTACAAGCCATACCATCTTTTTAAAAGAAAAATAAATACCATGTTTTACTTTTCTTTTATTTTGGTATTGAAAATGGTTTCATAATTTATTTATATCAATGTGTTGTATTGATATCTTGTTATTGAATGGTGGAAATGTTATGTTTCCTTTATGCATGTTTTATGTGATAAGATTATGTTATGGTTCATGGGCATTGTTATGAAGACAGGTGGTTCCATGATAAACTAAGGGCGGGTGAGCCCGATATAGCTATCCAATGCATTGGGTAATGAGAAGGAGTGAAATGTTAAGGTTTATCCGAAGATATTTAGGTAATATATAGTGATGGGTATTTCCAAACGTAACCAAGAGGGTTACTCCCTATGTATGAATGTTATGAATTCCTCAAGTTACCTTTATGTCTTATGATTTCTATGATTTATTCATGGTTTGATGAGGTATGTTAATGTGCCTATGTTTTATGGGTAAAGTATGATTTCATTCTTATGTATATATGATCTCATGTTTCCTTTCCATATTTTTATAACCCTTACTGAGCTTTTTATGCTCATCCCAAGTTTTTGAAATATTTTTCACAGGTCAAGGAAAGGTACATGATGTGACGATAGTGTCATGAATGTGTCAAGAAAGAATCCATATTTTATTTTAAATATGTTTCCGTTGATGGGAAGAATGAATACTGTCTTTTATGTAACCACTTTGTTTAAAAGTGGAATGTAATGAAAGTTTCATGATCTAAATCTCTAAAACTCTAAACCTGAAAAGATCCTCACTGTGTAATCTTGTAATAACTCAAGATTAAGTAAGGTATAAGGATGGGGACTTATAGTTTTTATCAGAGGTCGGTTTTGATAACATTAGAGGTTATGGTATTCTTTAAGCATAAGTGACATTACCATAATGGTTAGGATTTCAGAAAGAGTCCTAGTTTTAGATAAAGTGAATGAGTAAGTATATCTTAGTGTTTACCTTACTCATTAGTACATGACGGTATTGTTGATATACTCACACTGACATTTATTTTTTTAGTGAATAGATGGATCAGCAGGCACCAAATTGACAATAGGTTTGAAGGAAACATTGGTGGTTCTCTGATTAAGAGACTAGATAAAATGGGGGATTCAATGAGGAAACTCGTGGTTGTTCTAAAACAAAAATCAAGGAGTCATGATCAACCACTTGAACCTTGGTATGATCTTTAATGCATCATGTATGAGATGACCAATCAATGTGGAAGTTCATCTAATAATTATAAAGGTAACCATTAGAGTTTATATGATCCTTACTTTGAGGTAATTATGGGTTACTATACGTTATACAGGAAAATGAAAGTCATGAGATAAAATTGAGGTTAAATTATGTTATGGTTATTTTTTGATGATTTTATCTCTTTTTTGGGAATTATTTGAGAATTATATAGTTTTGGAAAAAGGACAACACGCAGACTATGTGACTACCCGTCGCGTCGGACAAAGCTGCGGGAATCGAACCCACAACCAAAGTGCGACTGGTATTTATCGCCTACCACTGGACTACGTGAAGTCCCTGGTTAGTTTGAATGATTGTTTTTAGTTATATGATTTTATGAATTAAGAGTAAGTTGATTTTGGGTTATTTATGAAAATGATTAACCTATCATGGAAGATATGTGATTAGGTTAATTACATTTCAATATGAGACTTTAGGAGAAACTGATGTTGTTTAGAGATAAATGTTACGATTTATCTTGGTAGACTATGTAAATAAATCCTTCAAATATTTGGGTTTCAATATTAGATTGGTTTACTTTGATGAATTTTATGGACAAATTGTTTATCGGATGGTCCTCGTTGAACTTTGGGTTTTGTTGGACAAATTTTGGAGATTAAGAATATATTTTCTTTTTAAAGGGTTATCCTTTTCTGGATTATCTGACCTTGTACTAACCCTTTTGGTTTTGGTTTTGGTTAAAGACTAAAGACATGGGATGTATATAGTTCAATTTAGTGGATTAGGTGATTCTCTAGAAGTTGATTATAGTACTCTTAATGTGAACAAGTCTTTCTAAATACTCGTATTTTGGAGAAAATATGAGTTTGTGTAAGGAATCTAATAAAAATAACAAGTCAACATGATAAGTGATTATGTTTCCTTATGAATAAATTCCTCAATAAAAATTAATTTAAAACAAAAATTTTGTCTATTAACTTTTCCTACTGGGGAATCGAATACCGTTTAACCCATCACAAGTTTGTGATTTTCTTGTGGTTAACTTTCTCCTAAACATGTTTTCTATCACTCTCCATCAGAACATGACCCTATATTTTCTCCTCCATGTCCATGTTTTCCTACATGGAATCCTAGTATGGGTTAACTCAGGTGACCTCTATACTTCACTTTCGTTATTTTAAAGTGATTGTTTTACCGAATCTTGTTCTGATGTGGGATTTTCAAGGATGTTTCCAAGCCCAATTTTAATAATTGCAAGGACGCAATTCCCAAAAGGGGGGAAGGATGTAACACCCCAGGTAAATAGAGAATATGACATTTTCATATTTTCCATATTTGTGAAAAAAATATTAATATGACTTTAAAGGGGACGCTATGCTCGATGGCGTACCCAACACGCAACAACGAGTTTCTTGGAAATCTTACGTTGCACTCTAATAATAAAATAATATTATTTTAAATGGTAGTTAACATGTAGCCGTTGTATTGGCAGGAATGGATATAAATAACTAAAAAATGATTATATATGTTTTTAAATGTTTTTACATTTATCCAATAAAAGATAAAGCCATAAAATACGGAAAGAATTCAATTTTAGGCGTATATGCCCTAGTTTTCACTAAAGGTTCACTTATCGCCTTTTGATGGATAAACATCATTAAATATAGTTTTGTTCACTCTTACACATCCTTTTGGACCGAATAAAGCTCTTCTTAAGAATTGGGACATCAAAATTTACTTTGTGTAATGTTTTGGTATCTTTCTGATAAAGTTCATTTTTTAATGAATATTATAAAATGTTGTATTTTAATTCAAAACCACTTTTTAATCTAATTTATTTATATTATTAGATTATCTTTTGAATTGGTTTTAAACTGAAATTATAATTACCATTACATCCAATAGTGGTCGTTGGAATTAATTTCACGTTGAAATCAGACTTAAAGTAATGTCAATCTTTTGATACTTATTGTTTCATAAAAACACGCTTTTGCTCTGACAGTGGGAATTAATTATTAAATTAATTAATTTGAATTATATGTTTTGAATTTTGTAAAATATACTTCATTTTTGAATTCGGAATATGAAATATATCTTAGGGTGAATTTTTGAGATTTTTCTGAAAAACTTCATTTTTTGAAAAATAGTGAAACCACTAAGTGGTACTTATAAAAACTGATTTTTCTGTTTAAATCTTATTTTTCCATCTTTGTGTTTTAAATTTATAAAATCTGACATACATGGTTGTCATTAAGAAGTAAAATGTGGTTCAATGGGATAAAAATAATTTTTTGGTGAATAATAACTTATTATGTTTTTAATCGCTATTAGTGGTAATTAGTGTAGTTTATGGTAAGAATAATGTTTTAATAAATTGAAATGAACTTGACACATGTCATAACCTCATTGGATGTGTCATGGCCGACCAAGACATCCCATGTGTCAACTTGGGGACCCCATGAATCCAATTTGTTGGAAAATGACATTAATATCTTTTTATTTAAAGTAAAAGTAAAAATGAGACAAACATGAAATGTTTTACTAAAAAAATTTTACATGGGGTTATACAAATCATATTTTTGACTATAAATATTCATAGGAAAGCTAAAAATATTTCCTTCATCATAGTTTTTTTTATAATTTTTATAAATTAAATAAATTAAATAATTTTTGACATCATGATGATGGAGCGATGACCTCATTATTTAACGATTTAAATAAAATGGAAAGATAATGTAATATCTAAGACCTAAACATGTCCAAAACCTATTGGATGAGTGGAATTTGAACCCTTATCACCTTATCCTCGAAACACATCAATGTGAGACCTCTTAAATCCGAATACCATTATAAAATAATGTGACTTTTCTTTACCTTCCAAGAGTGCCCCTCCTCCCCTCTTATAAAAGGCCTCCACCTCTACCTCCTTACCCACACTCCCAAAGCCTTTGGATCGGCCAACCTCTGCCCATTTTGTCTCTCCACTTCCATCCCTTACTCCTTGAAGCCTCACTTTGGGCAGAAGGCTTCCCAAGGAATTCGTTGAGCTGAAACCAAAGGGAGTTACCCGATTTTAAGGTAATGTCTTCACTTGAGTCCTTTTGTTTTATTTTTCTTCTCCAACCCCCTAAACTCTTTTTATTAATTTCTTTTGTAACAACTCCAGTATCATAAATATACTAGGATATTGGTATAAGATGTATTCGAGCTACACTTTCACACACCTACATCTAATGGTTAAAGAACATACTGTTTCTGTGGATGGCGAATTTCGGCCTCCCGAAATGATGATTGTTCAACATTCTTTTAACACCTTAAAAGGTGGCCATTAAGATGACACTATATTTATATATGATATATAATATGTTTATGTTTTCCTTAAGATTCTGTAATTTTAATTTTGGGCATACCTTTATGGTTTCCATTATGGGTAAACGTGATATATTCATTTATGGAAGTGCGGACTACCGCCCCCTCAAAGTGATGTGATTCGTTAATGCCATATGTGGGACGTATAAAGGATGGATTTAATGATATTATATATGATACCATACTGTAATTAAAATACTATTATGTATCATTATGTTTCAATTTCATTAAATATGAAATAGAAATGGAATTATCGTTCATGCATACGTACGGTTTACCGTCTCCATGAACGATACATTTCATTTCTTATCTCAAAATGTTATGTAATATTATAAGTACATATATATAGTGGATATATATGTAATATATTTCATATAAATTATGGATATCATTCTGGAATTATAACATATATATATATATCTCATTTTGTTTTAATTCCATTAATATGACAAAAAATGAAAGTAGCGTTCATGCGTACGTACGGCCTACCGTCTCCATGAATGATGCTTTTAATTTTTATCTCCAAATGATATGGAATAGTATAAAATGAATATATACTGGATATATATGATATTTAAAACATCAATACTATTCTGGATATGATGTACCTACAACTACATGTAAAATTAGTCTCCAACAAGTTCAATTTTTGACTCATGTACCAAACATCGGCAAAAACGTCTGATATGAACTAACATTATTAAACAATTATTATAACATTATAATATGTGATATGAACTGAATAATAATCTATAAAGGAGGTAATTAGGAAATTATTAATTGACCAATGTTTATTATTCAGGAATATAAAGAAACGAACAAGACAAGTTGGACTTGAGGTAAGGGATCCTACTCCTCTCTTTCTTTTTAAGAACACTCTTTTATGTCATTCCTTCTAAGATCATATTTATTGTCATTGGGATGTTATTTTATATTACTCATACTTAAATTTTTATTTTCATATGATGAGAGACCCTACTCTCTCTCATCAATCCACTTTGGAAGTTTTGAGTGGCGCCGTTAGGCTGCCGAATTTTCGTAAGAGATCTAACCTTTCTCTTTCTCTTTAAGTACTCCCCTTTATGTCACTTCTTTTAAGCTCCTCTTTGTTATGATGGTGGATGTTCTTTTATATTACTCTTGATGTACATTTTATTGTAATGTGATGATAAACCCTATTTGATCTCATCAATCCATTTTTGGAAGTTTTAAGTGGCGCCGTTATGCTGCCGAGTTTTCGTAAGGGATTTTTCATCTCACTTTTATTCCTATTAGATTTATGCTACATTTTCCACAATTTCTTTTGAGTGGTGTATGTATCGACCATTATTTTACTCATTGTGTAATATTCTTTCATTTATGAGTATTTACATCAATGTTGTATTGTCCTTCTTTCACGGGGTGTATATTTCAAAAGATACCCATGTCGGTAAGGGAACCTTTCACCCTCCTCTTTTTAAAAGACTTCTTTTGTTGGGTCTTTTAATTTACATAATGTTATGTTTGGATATGTTCTCATATATCATCATTGATTTAAATTGTATGTCCAATTGATGAGATACACTTTTTTGATGTGACGTCGTTAGGCTGTTAAGGGAACTTCTTAACCCAATTTCGATTTCATTGGGCTCAACATGTAGTTATTGAATATGCCATCCTTTGAATATGTGTGAATGACCTTTGATTATTTTACACTTAATAGCCACTTATATTTGGTGTATTCGTTTGTCACACATAATTATGTAATTGATTTATCCTTAAACCAAGGATATCATCTTTGTATGGGACTTCGTCTCAATCTCCTTTCATTGAGGCATATTCTATTTTATACACAACCTTCTTTTATACGGTGTATAAACCCCTTTGACTTTTACGTTTATTCAAAATGAATCTTTATTATATGAGGTGTTTATTAAACAAAAAATGGGAATGTTTTTGTCGTACGTATGTGGCGACAATGACTTCTCCGCCGCTGTGACAATTATTTGAGTTTCAGCTTCCTCTACAAGCCATACTATCTTTTTAAAAGAAAAATAAATACCATGTTTTACGTTTCTTTTATGTTGGTATTTAAAATGGTTTTCATAATGTATTTATATCAATGTGTTATATTGATATCTTGTTATTGAAAGGTGGAAATGTTATGCTTCCTTTATGCATGTTTTATGTGATAAGATTATGTTATGGTTCTTGGGCATTGTTATGAAGACGGGTGGTTCCGTGATAAACTAAGGGCGGGTGAGCCCGATATAGCTCTCCAATGCATTGGGTAATGTGATGGAGTGAAACGTTAAGGTTTCTCCAAAGAGATTTAGGGAATATACAGTGATGGGTATTCCAAACGTAACCAAGAGGGTTACTCCCTACGTAAGAATGTTATGAATTCCTCAAGTTATCTTTATGTCTTATGATTTCTATGATTTATTCATGGTTTGATGAGGTATGTTAAAGTGCCTATGTTTTATGGGTAATGTATGATTTCATTCTTATGTATATATGAACTCATGTTTCCTTTCCATATTTTTATAACCCTTACTGAGCTTTTTATGCTCATCCTAAGTTTTTGAAATGTTTTTCACAGGTCAAGGGAAAGGTACATGATGTGATGATAGTGTAAAGGATGTGTCAAGAAAGAATCCATGTTTTATTTTAAATATGTTTCCGTTGATGGGAAGAATGAATACTGTCTTTTATGTAACCACTTTGTTTAAATATGGAATGTAATGCAAGTTTCATGATCAAATTCTCTAAAACTCTAAACCTGAAAAGATCCTCAATCTGTAATCTTGTAATAACTCAAGATTAAGTAAGGATTAAGGCTGAGGACTTATAGTAAACACTCCCATGAAAGTAAAATTTAAATTTAGGCATCGTATAAGTGATAATATGACCATAGTAAAAATATTGTTATTTTTTAAGTCACAAAAAAATAATTATAATTTATTAATTAATTTAAAAGAAAATTTATTTTCCTCAAATGTGTTCACAAATTAAGAATTTTATGTCTTATTATTTTAGTATAATTTTATTTGACCTTATGTAATTTTTCAAAACATTATAAAATCATTTATAGTTTAAAAAAATGTATTTTTAATGTAAATTATGATTTTGAATAAAAACTAAATTTATTAGATATCGAAATCTATTTTTTAAAAATGGTGTTAATTTTTGGATTCTACATGTTAAAAAATTGTAAGAGTAAATTTTTTGGATTTTTCTAAAAGAATTTTAATTTTTTATTAATAGTAAAAATTCAATAATTTTCAAATTAAGAAAAATAAATTATTTATTGAGTAATGGATGATGTTCTGTAACACCCCGAGATTTTATGAGAAATATTATTGTTATTTTCATTGATGTCTTGTGTTTTATGCTACACCAAAAGTATCTTGTGCTATACAAAACACCTTATTATCTTGTATTATGCGCAAACACTATTCTTGGCTTGTGTTTCATGCAAGAGAGACCTTCCTCAATAGCGTGTGTTGTACGCAATACCGAGTTTCACTAAACAACAATATATTGTTATAATATTATTATGATCTATCCATTATGAATACTATTAACCAAATTATGAAATTTATAACATGATCACTCATCTTACACATTATTTAGAACATGGTATGAGAACAAAATAAGTTTTTTAGGTAAAATAAGTATCTTTCAAAAAATGCAGTTTTGCTGCTTTTTGATGGCGCACCCACTTTAAATATATTTTTAACATTTTTATGAACTAAATTTGAAAAAATAATGTTGTTAATTGAAATAAGTATATAAAAATTAACTTTGTATAATTTTTAAATATTTTTATGTTAACTTTCATATTTTGATGAATAGTTAAAAGATGCTAAATTTTAATTAAAAACAACTTTTTCCATTAAGATAATTTATATGGGTAAATTATAATATTGAATGGTATAAAAGTAAAAATATAATATATTTTTACTATTTAATATAATGTAAGTCGTTATCATTAATTTTAGACTTAATTCAAAGGTAAAAACATTTCAATATTTTTGAATGTTTTAACTTTGAAAACCAGTTTTCTCAACAGCGAGATTAGTATTAAATTAAATACTGAAACTTATGTGTTTTGAATTTGTAAAAATGGATTCCATATTTGGAATTAGTAGGTCTTAGTTATTTTAATAGGATACTTTTTATTTTTAGACATTATGAATAGTAACTATGGTAAATTTTATTTACTACAATTAATGGTAAATTGGGCAATTAAGGGTAAACATAAGATTATAAAATTACTATAACACTGGAAACAATTATATTGGATGAATAAAAATCAACTCATATCACCTAAGGGTCGGAATAGATTCATTTCATGGAATTTTGGCCATGAAAATGATGTAATTATTATTAAAACCAAAGAAAGTGACAACTCGTCACTCTCTTATATCTTATAAGGGTCATGATTTTAATTTAGTGATAAACTTCATAAAACGTCAAACAGAAATAGTCACCAAAAATATAATACAATTATCTACATCATTTTAATTTATTTATAATTTTTAGAGATTAAATAATTGTCATTAATGGTGACACAATAGTGATGTTGAAATTATTTTATTGATTGAAATATCAAATAAATAGTCCTAAGAATATTAAAATAAATATTATATGAACTAATTAATGAGATCCAAGAATTTTATAGAAGGATAATACATGTTACTAGTATATTAAATATTTTTTTTCTAATATATATTTTGTGTGTATTTTATTTAAATTCAAATAAATGAATAGTGTCAAAATTGACACTATGGATAATTTATAAAAATAACATATTATTAAATTGTTTATAAATTAAAAAAATATTTAACAATTAAAAATTGAGATATATATGGTATACCATGTTTTAAAGTGTCCAATTATTTACAATTAAAAACACATAATTAAGTATTTTTAACCATTTAAAATTCCTAACATTATTACCACATATAAAATAAAATAGATTAAATAAGGATAAATCAAAATGATAAGGTTTAAAATTAAATAAAAACGTGAATAAAGTTTATTGGTTGATGATATTAAACCCCTATATCATCACATATTTTAATTTGAGTCATTTGGGAGGTTTTTAGGTGGGATTTATGTTTATTATAAATTAATATTTTAGAGGTTTCCAAAAGTGCCCCTCTCCTCTCTTAAAAATGGGAACCTCCTCCCTCTCCTCTTCACAACATTTTGAGCCTTCACGCTCGGCCAAAACCTATAAATATCACTTCTACACTTTACTAGAAACATACTAGAGGTCCTGGTTTTCTTCAAAAACCATCTTTAGTGCCCTTGAGAGGAGGTTTAGAAGAGGCGCGTCGAACAAGAGGTAATATCCTTTACCGATTCTTTCAAATTCATTTCTTCTTATACTTTATTTTCTTTTGTTTTTTCATAAAAAATTAATAACATAAGTATCACTCATATACTTATATTTTATTATAAATATGAAACAACCCTATTTCACCTTCAATCCATCCTATGAAAAATGAAATCACATCGAGTGCATATGTACGAAATACAATCTCCACGCTGTGGTGTAAGCTATTTTTCCACCACCACCTTACTTGGATGGGTATAATGGTGGAAATAATAAATAAATATGATTATTATAACATGATACTAATTATGATATATTATATAATCCACTCTAATACCATTCAACTATTATGGGAACGATATCGTCGCTCGTGCATACGTACTGATTACCGTCTCCACGATGCGATGAGATTCATTTTCCATGTTAACCATTGAAGAATGATTATAAAGTATATATAATAAATAATCATGAAAGATATTACATAATAAAGATACAGGATTTATGTAAATATATGTTTCATTTACATAATTCCATTCAATCAAATAAGGAAACGAAAACTTCGTTCATGCGTACGTACGACCTACCGTCTCCATGAATGGTGTATTTCATTCCTTTTATCGATCTATCATATATATTTATATTCTAAATATATATTATATATAAATCAGGTTTTACATTCTGGAATTAAGTAAATCAGGATATAGGTAATAATATCAAGAACAACAAGTCCAAACATGTATGATAAATGTAACAATTTTACCCAAAATGCGGCTTTAACATGGAATTTACAAAAGAACGGGTAATATAAAGTCATAAGTGAATCATATATGATATAATAAATATTATTATGGGTTCGTTACAAGTTAATAATATGTTTAATCCCACTATACAGGAGTTTCAGACACGTATAGAAGAAATTAGACCTAAGGTAAGGGATTATTATTCCAATCTCATTCTTATCAGGGATTGTTTATTCGTAAGTATTTATTGGGGTTATGTTTATCATCCATGTCCATGTTTTCTAAAAAAAGTTTATAAAATGTTTAATATCCTTAAATTTATTTTTAAAGTCATTCTTACCCTTTTTTGACTTTTACCACAAGGTATGGAAGGAATATTTCTTTTGTTTACCATACGAGGTACTTTTTTACTTTTCCGGAAAAATTACAAGAAGAATGTTTTTTTAAATTATTCGTCGTCAATTGATTTTTACGGTCTCATAACTCCTTATTTCCATGAATCATCCTCTACAATATAATATTATTATTTTCAAAATAATTATTTTCTTTTAAAATTGCACGTTATTTTGAGAAAATAAAATGATTTTAAAGAATAAAGGATATTTTTATCAAGAATTCATTTCAAGCGTTTTATCCGAACTATTTCCCATCTAATATGACAATATTTATTATGATTATGATTCAAGTGTAATGTCTTTATTATTTACATGGTTTTATTTTTCTTATGATGAAATGATATCCATTTGTTTTATATGGATTATGTTAAGATGGGATGATGTGTATGAAACCCATTTAATTTTTTGGGTTATGATAAATGATTTATGATTGTTTTGTGGCACACGTAATAATAATTTCAATATGAAATGGGTGGGACTTATATCTCCCTCCAATGCATTGGGTAATGATTGATATCTCATTAGATAGGCATGGCTAGAACAGCATGTAAATATGGTTTAGTAATATAGGGCAGGAAGGGAAAGTGAACCCAGTTCAGTAATGGACTTTATCCAATATGATGGTCTTGGCAGCAATGCCTTGGCTACTATGGAAATCATATCATGTTCTTAATGGTTTAACATAATTACATGTTTTATTTCCATTCTATTTTATCATTATTGATATTACATTATGATCTATGAGTTACGTACTGCCAAGATTTATTTTACAACTCAATTTTTTTATGTTTAAACTTTATGTTCATTTTTTTAAGTTCAAATGTATATGGTTTGTTTTATCATCTCCATGACTACACTTACTTAGAATTTGAGCTCAACCGTTATTGGATTTATTTTCCCCAGGATATAATTAATGGTATTAGTAAAGAAAACAAAATGGGAATATCATTATGGGAGATGTTGAAGATCTTTCACCATGATTAGAAGATTATGTTCTGAGTTTCTAAACACAATAAACTACTACGGTCTATGGGTATCTATTTTTTTATGTATTAAGTATTCATAAAAAAGTAATGTAATGTCCTTGTATGTCAATATTGGGTCTCTACAATTAGTATTAGAGGGAAGATTAGTTAAACATTGGAAACTAGGATGTGAAATCTTTAGTGAGATCCCTATAGATATTTCTAAGGTATGTCTAGGGATGTTCCTAAGGATAAGTATATGTATAGTTTATAGACCGAGAATTATGATAACGATCATGAATAACCTAGGATTAAACCTAAGATGTTACATATTGAAATGCTCTCCTTGATTATGTTGTCTTCCTAGCATGATGTTTTCCTCTAAAAATATTCTTTTTGGGTGTTAGATAATGGATGGAACCTGAAGGAACCATGTTAATGATCAATTCACTGTGCGATGCAATGATTTTCATTCAGAAAAACCAAATGTTATGGGATATGTAGTGCAAAATTTTATTGTCATACTTACACAATCTATGAATCATTCTAAACATTCAAATGAATAGATAAAGGAACAATATTCTATTGAGTCCTTCATGAGGCAACGCCCACCTTCATTCAGTGGGTCTTCTGATTCACTTGTTGCTGAAAAATTGATCAATACCATTGAAAAGAAATTTTACATACTTCTCAAATCAGAACATGAAAAAGTCATTTTGGTTTTTTATCATTTAGAAGGTGAAGAAGACCAGTGGGGGACTCTAATTAAGAATAAAAGGCCCCAAGATGAAATTGAATCCATGGAATGGGACGAGTTCAAGAACTTGTTTTTCAATAAGTACTTCCCTCATATTCTTTGAACAAAGATAGAAAAGGAGTTCCTTGAGCTTATGAAAAAGTATGTTGAATCTGTTGGTATATACGAGGGGAATTTTACAAGGCTTTCAAGGTATGCATCTGGCTTTATCATCCAACCTGAAAGTAATGTTGATCGATTCTTCAGTGGCTAAAAACCAAGTCTTCAAAGGGCTTTAGTTATAAGAGACTTCAGTCGCTATGATGAAATTGTGATTTTTTCTATCAAGGTAGAACTGGAAGTTGGTGTTACATATCCATCTCATTGTTTTGAAAAGAAACTAAAGAGTGAGTTCAAGGAAAAATCTCCAAATAATGGTGAAAAGAAGACGATTGTTTCGTAATGCTCAATGTGTGGAAAGAAGCATGGTGGATATTATCTAAAAGGGACTAGAAATTGTTTTATGTGTAGAAAATAAGGTCATCGAGCAGCTGAGTGTCGATGTAATGGTAAAAAGGTATCAAATCATGTGAATAGAGAAAAGAATATAGAGAACGCACCACCAACACTTCAATGCTACAAGTGTAAGGAAATGGGGCATTTTTCTAACCAATGCCCTAATCCAAGGGTAAATGATGATCGACATCAACAACCTATTAAAGAAAATGACAAAGGGAAGTCACATGCGATCACTATTAGTGATTTTGAATATGAAAATGAATTTTTGGAATGATTAAGTGTATATGTAATGGGATTCAAAAACAGTGTTCTGGAGTCTCATTTATAGTATCGTTGAATTTTGGAATATCTATGTATTGGTTTATTGTGGATTTAAATAATTATATGGTACTGGTAACCATGAAAAGTGATTAAAATATTTTTGGAAAGCAGATGATATGTGCATAATGAAGGTATAAGTAGAAAATAATATGTTTGCTAGTATTAATGAGCTCATGACTGATATAAGGATAAATTGATATCATGATTTGAGTATATAAAATTTTTGGGATTTTGGTATTGGAAAGAGGTATCTTTTAACAGAATTCATATTTTCACTAAGGTTTAATGGTAATTAATGTTTCAAGAATACATGATTAAGGTATTCACGTGTTTCGAATGTGACCAACAAGATATATGTTGTGATATATGGGGGATAAATAATGGTATTCACATTCTTATTATATAACCTTTCTAGTAATCGTTTTCTATATACTATGAGTTTGGAAAGAGTTATTTTGGATAAGCCTAAATATTGGAATGTATTAAGTTGGACATAATATAGTATTGTTTAAGGATCGAACTATTTTTCGATATTATTTTTAGAATGTTATAATGGTGTAGATTTATAAAAAGGACAACCTGCAGGATGGGCAACAACTCGTCGCGTTTGACATGGTTGTGGGAATAGAACCCACAACCAAAGTGCGATAAGACTTTATTTCATACCACTTGCCTACAGGAAGTCCCTGGTTAGTATAAATTAGTTTTATTTTATTAATTGGTATGAGAGATGAAATATAAGTCCATTTTTTGAACCATATACGATTAACATCACCATATATGGACTTCTGTAAATTTAATAACTTTTGCTATCCTTTTTTTTGATTAATACATATGGAATGAACCATCATCCTATCACATGATTTTCAAAAACTTCATTAATGGAAAATTCAACATCATTTCTTTAAGATATGAATTAGAAATAGTTCAAGGAATGTCCAATAGTGAGATTGTACCAAAATCAAGTATGTATTTATTCTAATTCAAAATTTTCAACTTTAGAGAAATGATCTTGAAAACCAAAAACGTTGTTCTAGTACCCTTATATCCAAAGAATCACATGGTACCTTAGATCATTAAAAATTTATGGCATTGTGATGGTTGGTTTTTTCATAACCATGCTCTCAGCCACACTCCATCAGAACATGATAGTTAGACTTCTCTTCAATATCCATGTATTCACCTATGTTATCCTATGTGGAAACCCACTGATGAGTTAATTTGGGTAACCTTTATGTTTCATACTTTAGATTTTAAAATTAAATTTTAGTATTCGTTTTTATGATGTGGGTTTATATGAAATAAACTTTTAATTAGTAAATCATTTATAAATTCGATTAATTTTGAGGGAAAAATTCATTTTAAGGGGGGTAGAATGTAACACCCTGAGATTTTATGAGAAATATTCCTTTTAATTTCTTTGATGTCTTGTGTTTTACACTACACCAAAATTATCTTACGCTATACACAACACTGTATTAACTTGTATTATACGCAAACACAATTCTTGGCTTGTGTTGCATGCAAGAGCGACCTTCCTCAATAGCGTGTGTTGTATGCAATACTAAGTTTCACTAAACAATGATATACTGTTATAATATTATTATTAACTAGCTGTTATGAATAGTATTAACCAAATTTTTAATTTTATAACATTATCACTCATCTTACACATTATCTAGATCATGGTATGAGAATAAAATATTTTTTGTGTAAAATAAGTATTTTTCAAAAAAATGTAGTTTTGTGGCCTTTTGATGGAATGCCCATTTTAAATCTAGTTCTTAATCATTTATGAGTTCAATTTAACAAAATAAATTTATTAATTTCGATAATTATATAAAAATTTACTTTGGATAATTTTTTAATATTTTTCAGTTAACTTTCAAAATTTGATGAATAGTAAAAATATGCTAAATTTTAATTAAAAACAACTTTTTTTCTCCAGATAATTTATATGGTTAAATTATAATATTTAATGGTTTAAAAGTATAAATATAATATATTTTTACCATATAATATAATTTAATTCATTATCAATAATTTTACACTGAATTCATTGGTAAAAACATTTCAATCTTTTTCAATGTTCTAACTTTTAAAATCTGTTTTCTCAAAAGTGGGATTAATTTTTAATGAAATAGTACATCTTCTGTGTTTTTAATTTGAGAAAATGGATTCCATATTTGGAATATGTACTTCCAAATTATGTTAATATGAAAATTTTTATTTTTGACATTATGATTAGTAACTACAGTAAATTTTATTTAATACAGTTAATGGTAAATCGGGTAATTAAGGGTAAAAATAAGATTATAAAATTACTCTAACACCTGATAAAATACTATTTGATGAATTAAATTCTTCAAATATCACATAAGGGTTATAATATAATCATTTCATGGACTTTTGACCATGAAAAGGATGTAATTATTATAAAAACCACAGAAAGTGACAACATGTCACTCTCTTATATCTTATAAGTGTAATAATTTTAATTTAGTGATAAACTTCATAAAACTTAAAACATAAATAGTCACCAAAAATCTAGTAAAATTATCTAATCATGTGAATTAATTTATAATTTTTAGGGATTAAATAATTATCATTAATGGTTACATAATAGTTATGTAGAAATTATTTTATTGATTGAAATATCAAATAAATGGTTTTTAAAATATTAAAATAAATATTATATGAAACAATTAACGTGATCCACTAGTTTTATTTACGAATAAGACATATTAGGAATCTATTAAATATTTTTGTTTGAATATATATTTTGTTTTTATTTTATTTAAATTCAAATAAATGAATAGTGTAAAATTTACACTATTGATATATTATAAAAAAACATGTTATTAAATTGTTTAAAAATCACAAAAATATTTAACAATTAAAAATTAAAATTTATATGGTCTATCATGTCACAAATTATCCAATTATTTACAATTAACAACACATACATAATTATTTATAACCATTTAAGATTTATAACTTTATTACCACAAATAAAATTAGATAGATTAAATAAGGATAAATCAAAATGATAAGGTTTAAAATAAAATAAAAACAGGTCTAAATTTTATTGGTTGATCATATCACAACCCTATCTCATCTTATATTCTAATTTTATTCATTTTGGAGGTTTTTAGGAGGGGTTTGAGTTTATTATAAATTAATATTTTAATGGTTTCCAAAAGTGATCCTCTCCTCTCTTATAAAAGGGAACCTACACCCTCTGCTCTTCACAACATTTTGAGCCTTAAAGCTAGGACAAAACCTATCCATTTCGCTTCTCCACTTTCCTAGAAACTTACTATAGGTCTTGGTTTTCTTCAAATACCATCTTTAGTGCCCTAAGAGAAGTTTTAAAGAGGCACATCGAAGAAGACGTATTTTCCTTTAGTGATTCATTAAAATTCATTTCTTCTTCTATTTCCATTTATATTGTTGTTTCATAATAATTTAATAACATAAGTATCAATCATATACTTATATGTTATTATAAATATGAAATAATCCTATTTCATTTTCTATCCATCCTATGAAAAATGAAATCACTGTGTGTGCGTACGTACGGAATACCTTCTCCATACTGTGGTGTAATCTATTTTAACACCACCACCTTAAATGGATGGGTATAATGGTAAAAATGATAACTATATATGATTATTATAACATGATACTAATTATGAGATATTATATAATCCACGATAATACCATTAAATAATTATGGGAACAATATCATCGCTTGTGCGTACATACAGATTAACATCTCCACGATGCGATGAGATTCATTCTCCATGTTAACCATTTAAGAATGATTATAAATTATATGTAATAAATAATCATGAACGATATTACATAATAATTATACTGGATTTATGTACATATATGTTTCATTTACTTAATTCCATTCAATTGAATAAGGAAACAAAAACCGCGATAATGTGTACGTACAGCCTACCGTCTCCTTGAACGATGTATTTCATTCTATCTATCTATCTATCATATATATTTATATGATGAATATATATTATATATAAATCATGTTTTTCATTCTATAATTAATTAAATCAAGATATAAGTAATAATATCAAGACCAACAAGTCCAAATATATACGATAAATGAAACGATTTTACCCAAAACACCACGTAAACATGGAATTGACAAAAGAACTAGTAATATAAAGTTATAAGTGAATCATATAATATATCATAATTATTATTATGGTTCTCTTATAATTTCATAATATTTTTAAACACACTATTTAGGATTTTCTTGACATGTACAGAAGCAATTGGACCAAAGGAAATGGATAATTATTCCTATCTCATTCTTATCCGGGATTGTTTATTCGTAAGTATTTTCTAGGGTTATGTTTATCATCCATGTTCATGTTTTCTCAAATAAAATTCATACAATGTTTAATATTCTTATATGTATGTTTAAAGTCAATTTTACCCTTTTTTGACTTTTACCAGATGGTATGGAAGGAATCTTTCTTTTGTTTTCCATACGAGGTACTTTTTGACTTTTTCGGAAAAAGTACAAGAAGAATGTTTTTTTAACATATACGGCATGGATTGATTTTTACGGTTTCATAATTACTTATTTCCATTAAAATTACTCTACAATATTTCATGATTATTTTCAACAATATTATTTTCTTTTAAAATCACACGATATTTTGGGAAAATAAAATTATTTTAAAGAATATATGATATTTTCCTCAAGAATTCATTCCACGTGTTTTATGCAAACTATTTCCCATATAATATGATATTATTTAGTATGACTATGCTTCAAGTATAATGTCTCTATTATTTACATGGTTTTATTTTTATAATGATGAAATGATATCCATTGGTTTTATATGGATTATGTTAAGATGGGATGATGTTTATGAAACCAATATTTTTTATTGGGTTATGATGAATGCTTTATGATTGTTTTGTAGAACACGTATGAATGATTTCATTATTAGATGGGTGGGAACTATATCTCCCTATAATGTATTGGGTAAAGATTTATATCTCATAATATAGACATGGCTGGAATAGCAAGTAATATGGTTCAGTAATACAGGGCTGGAATGGCAAGTAAACCGAGTTCAGTATTGGACTTTGTCCACTATAATGGTATTGGCAGCAATGCCTTGGCTACAATGGAGATCATATCATGTTATTAATGGTTTGGAACAATTACATGTTTTGTTTCCATTCTATTTTATCATGATTGATGTCCCTTTAGGATCTATGCCTTACGTACATCCATGATTTATTTCACAACTCAACTTTTTGATGTTTAAACTTTATGATCATGTTTTTTAAGTTCAAATGTATATGGTTTGTTTTATTTCCTCCATGACTACCCTTACTGAGCATTTGAGCTCACTCTTTATATGTTTTATTTTCCACAGGATATAAATAAATGTTTTAGGTATGAAAAAAGGGGAATATCTTTGTGGGAGATGTTGAAGATCGTTCACCATCATTAAAAGATTATGTTCCGAGTTTCCAAATATACTAAACTATTATGGTCCTTTGGTGTCTTTTTTTGTTATGTATTAAGTATTCCCCAAAAGTAATGTAATTTCCATGTATGTCAAGCTTGGGTCTCTACATGTTCTATTGATATAATCCCAATTGGCTCAAACATATATAAACTTATTTCTATTTTTCATTATGGAATCATCAATATTTTTTGTCTTTAAGGAAAGTAATAAAATACGGAATTTAATATTATGATACCCCTCTTCTCCTCTACTATAAATACCATCCCTCTATACCTATTATCTTTACTAATATCAATACTTGTGAATTTCATAAATTCTTCCCAAATATATCCACATGATCCTCCCCCACATCCAACATTCCTTAGGATCTTCAGGAAAAACAATCCTCTCCACTTAAGAGGCTCTCAGGGATGATTAATTCAAGAAATAAATTCCTTTTTTCAATTCTTTTACATTCTCTTCAAGTTCATTTCTTTTATTTTCTATCCTTACATATCTTCTTCCAAATGTTATGAGAAATCCATTACCTTATATTTATAATACAATTTTTATGATAATGTCATAAATTATTATCATCTCTATTTTTCAATTCATAAATAGTAGTAGTAAATATAGCATCTAAGATGTGTTAATTTACCACATTCAAAGACAAATGGTTTTTAATTTCTATTACCATATTCTATTATAGTGATGATACCATTTTTATGGTTGAAAAAAACTGTTAAATATGTATTTTAGCTATGTGATATTCTAAAATCCTTTTTCTCACATTATTTGAACTAATAATACAAAACAAGTAAATTGTGGAAGTAATCTTGAAATTAATCAAAGAGATTATCATTAATGGGTTATATAATGATTCATCTTCACTACAAATAAAAAAATATATTTTACAACCATGTAACCTAATTGATGTCAAATAACAAAATATAACTCCAATTCTGTGAAACAACCCACAATTTACATGATTCTACATTCATGACATTAAGTAAACTGATCGTAATAACGAAGAAAACAAATAGACATGAACAATGAAATTGAACCACACAACCCATCAAAAAGTTTATAAATGATCTTAAAAAGGTTGTAATAAATCTGTTACATATATAATAGGTTATGTAATTAATAATTAATGAACTTAATATTATTACTCATTTCATTAATATCACGTAGAGAACACCATCATACATAATATATGGGATCCTTTATATTTCACTTTTATTCACGAATTCCCTCAATGTCATACACTTTTATGTGTAATAACTAATTATTGGGTATGATTTCAAACCTCCCCTATACTTCTCTCATGATTTATAATTTACGAAAAACCCATTTCTCTTCATTAATCACGCTTAGGTACACCTGATACCATGTAGATGATCCATAAGGGATTCCACATGGGCCTCTTTTCTCCCTTCGAGTTTCCTTATCATTATTTTAGCAACATGATATTATGTTATCTTTTTATGTGAATATTCTAAATGATATTTAAATATAAAAAATTCATTTATCAATAACATTTCATTATTATATTTTGGGGATATACATGTTTTTAAGTGATTTCCTCCTCTATACTACTCCATAAGTAAACCTATTTTGAGGGATCTTCCTGAATTATTACATGATTTCAAGGGCACTCTATATTCGGTTTTAAGCCAAAATTGTCTTTATAAAATCAATATTTTTCTAATTAATACTTTGTTGGTTAACTTCAGGTTTTATTCAAAGGGTTTTTTCCTTTTCTATTTATAAGGCTCTATAGTATTTTCCTTAAAACCGCACAAAAATATTTTAAAGAAAAAATTTCATAAATAGTATTCTTACATGTTGTCACATATAATTTAATTCACATAACATGATACATGCTTATTTTCACATATTAATTTCCATGTATATTTATGATCCATTATTTCGTGGACACATTTATGATACATAAACTTTTTATGATTTATGAATTGATTATGGTACCTAATTCTTTACAAGGGTAACCCATTTGTTTAAATAAGAATTTTTATATATGATGATTTATGTAAAAAAACATATTAATGAAAATTTCTGATGGGTACATCCAGATAGAGCTCCAATTAATTGGGTAAATTTTAGCCTCATGTGAAGTTATGTGTGGTGGTATTTGTGGTTAGCCTTGTCTTGTGCTACCAGGTGCGACGGTCTAGGCAGTTGGCCTTGGCTTGTGCTACCACATGAAATATTCTTAGAGTTTATCCTTGACTCATTAATAAGTCATGTTTTGTGATTCTTTCACATTACTATGACTCCATGTTTATATGTTATGATTACATATGTTAAGTTTCTTTTTATATCATCATATCATGCCTTTTTTCTAATGTACTAATGCTTTGTTCTAATGGTTTTGCCCTTACTGGGATATTTAGCTCATCCCATTTTTAATGTGTTCCCCATGGTAAAATATGTATATTTTTTTACACAATAAAAGTTATGAGAAAAATTTTAATATTACATAAACATAATTTCTATTTAATTCTTTTTTTTTCTATTTTATGTAACCAATATTCCAATACAATATACTTTTTAGTCCATGGCTTATACTATGATGTATAATTATTCTTAAAATCCTATAAAGTCATTCATAAAAGGCTAGCTTCACTTTATGTTCTATCAGTAATGAATATAAAAAGTCACGAAGAAACATTTGGGATCTAATCTTATAGAAAAATATGGGTGATTTTGCCTCATATTTTGCTCGAATTCTAGTATTTTTTGTGTAATGGGATTTTGTGGATTTAAGCATCTCCGATATTACAATATAGTGAAAGAGATCAGCTTCTGGTGTGAGAAACAAACTGTGGAAAGAACTTGTAAATAGAAAAATTCTCATCCTCATTGAGGTTTTTTGACCTATAGTATCCAAGGTTGAATCCAACCTTAGTAAAAAGTTGATGGAATTAGATCAGAAAATTAAGAATACAATGAAGGAAATGGAGCATTTTCAACAACGAATTAATGCGATTCAAAATAGGATTAATCAGCTAAACCAATAATTTAGATAACCCAAAGTAGAAGGCATAACTACAATTCCAACTACCAAAGACACACATCATATTTCCATGGATGCTGATGCTACTCAATTGACTGAGCTTCAATTAGTAGTTAATAGGGCCCAATAGGGTTTTCAACAAATAATGAGTCATGTTGAATTTTCAATATAATATAAGATAGAGAGACTCAATAATGTGTATATTCCTAAAATATTTCCATATAGATAAATATGATATTTTTCCCAAATAATATATATGTATTTTTCTCTACTTTCATTATATAATTTCATTATCAAATCTGATTTTCATAACATGGAATCTTTATGCTAGATAATCAAAATTACATGGACATGGATGGGGGTGCTTTATCTGTTACTTAAGACAAGGGGACCAGTGAGTGCAGTATGACTTTTTCTAGGTTTATATGGACAACCATATAAAATTTATTTATTTTGTGTCATTACCTTGATTTTCACCTAATATTCATATAGAGAAATAATAGTGGGTAAGAATTGGATTTTTTATATGTTGTCCTTTTCTAAATTCCAAACTAACATGATTTTTCCCGATTATTTTTTTATTTAATGACATTTCCTATACCAAATACTGTATAGATCAAGCATGGTGAGACTCTACTGTTCTCCAAATTTACCTTTGTAGGTTTTCAATCTGATGTGTATAATTTATTTTTTAAAAGGGAGGCATAAAGTTATGCCAAATGAACTAATAATTGTAATGTTTAAGGTCTAATATCATTGACCATGGTTTTTTTTAAATTAGAACCCAAAAAAGGCTTGATGTATAGGGAATGTTTAAAAACTAATCAGATACTTCCAAGTGCACTCTTGAGTCATGATGATTTTCTTATGATCATCAAAACTAAAACACAAAATGTAGAAATAGAGGGGGTCTATCTCAAGAACGATGTTACCAATTCTTGAAAACCAGATATGGGGAATATATTGTGCATATCCAACAAAGGAATGCACTACATATTCAATAGTTGTATCCTTAGGCTGATAATCTTATTATGCAGGTGGATTTTATGCAAGTTCAACTAAGGCACATACTGCATATTCAGGTAAATTAAGATCTTAAGAATTATAATCCATGAAAATATTCCTAATAATAAAAGAGGACGTTTATGCTGACATAGGCCATGAATGAGAAACCCCACCTACAAAATTTATGATGTGTGAATGAAGATACATTTTTTAGAATGGGGATTTTTGATATTTTCTATGTAGTTTAAATTCATACAGTAAGGAAATTATGTTTGGATGTTTTAAGTAAAATATCAATGACATTAATGGAATTTTGATAATATTATATATAGTTTCAAGTCATGCAACAAGGATATTAGAGGGATTGTGCAGTTTCACGTCCTACAATAATGAAAAAAGAGGGATTTAATTTAAGGTCTTTATCATTGACCCAAGGTTTTTGAATCTCGCATTTCTTGGTAATTTGTCTGGAAAAATAGTACCATATTTAGCTATGAAAAGGAAGACTTTTAAAATGTGATTTGGGAATTTTGGGATGTGGATAATGACATGGGGGGTAAGTATAAAGGAATTAGAGGTAGTATTTTCCAAGAACAGTATTACCAATATTTAATGAACCTATTATGAGGGTAGTATTATGGAGGGCCAACTTGGGGATGTGCATTATAGCCAAATAGTGGAACCTTTTGGATGACAATGCTGTTATGCGGGACACTTATGCAAGGATGCCTAGAGGAATATACTTCAAATTCAAGAAAATAGGCTCTTATGTATTAGAAATTCTATTTATAAATGTTGAATAATGTTTATGTAGATTTGGTTTTTACAAAATAAAGTTTTGGGTTTATGAATAAATGTACATGAGCGTTGATTCATTATTCCCAGTCAAGATTTCAAATGAAACGGAGGGATAGACATTCTACGATGGACAAATCTGAACTTATAAAATATAGTGTCCATAGTTTTTTTGGTCATGTGACCATTACCAAACTACTATGGAAA
This sequence comes from Viscum album, assembly GCA_963277665.1. Lineage (NCBI taxonomy): Eukaryota > Viridiplantae > Streptophyta > Magnoliopsida > Santalales > Viscaceae > Viscum > Viscum album. The sequence goes on from OY728158.1 coordinate 782,049,885, forward strand.
AAATTAATTACATGTGGTCAAATAACCCAGAATTATATTATTATGATTTGAAAAACTGAAGGGAAATACAGATAACACAGTCTTGGAGACATTCAGGTCAGCAAGAAGTATATGGGACAAATAACCAATAGATGATGACTTTAAAATATGGGTTCATGCATACCAAAATCAATGAATCATGGGGAGATAAAATGATAGTACCAATAATGATGATTCCATTGTTTAAAAACACTTTATGGTGGCTACATTATGTAGGGCCTACTAGGTCATGTGTTGCATAGCCAAATAATGATATCATTTGGATGAAAGAACCATTTTCTGGGAGACTTATGCATGGAAACCTAGGGGAACATACCATAAATTTAGGAAAAAGTGATCCCAGGTATCAGATATCCCATCATGGAAAATCAAAGAATGATTATGAATATTAAAATGTTTTCATGATTCGGTGTATGAAATTAAAAAGGGGTTTTTTATAGTGCATAATATAAATATTTGTATCAATATTGGCCCTGATTTTGGAGTACATATTTTTTAAAATAAAAACTAATGATGGGATAGTTTATTTATCCCATGGATGTGACTAAGATCTCCGTCCTATGTATCACTATGTATCTCAATAGGATGAGAATCAAGCCACAAGTAAGTACTATTTAGTTTAAAGTCCTGTGGAAATGACACTATTTTTTGTAGTTTAAAGTCATATGGAAGGGACATCAGGTGTCTCGGTCAGAATAGCAGTTAGATGGTGCAGCTGAACTAAGGCCTAGATCCCAAGTGTCACTACGTATCATGTTAGAGCAAGAATCAGACCACACGTTGTTTTATCTAATATGATTTCATGTGTAAAGAACGAACGTTTATAGAATCTCCTTATGAATATATTATTCATATATAGAATAAAAGATTCATGTTTTCATGATGTTGGGGATGGGTCCGACATTTAATGTTTAGACATCACAATCTATCTAATATTGGGTGAGAAAAAATCCATTAATAGTTTTTAAGATGGTTTCTCATGAAGGTCTAATCCAAACACATAGTTTGGGGGGTCTTCTTAATTTTGATGGACCCTAGATAGGATATCTGGATTTCTCTACACATATTAATATATAAATAATCAATCTATATATAGTTATTTTTAAATCAATGAAATTTAACAACTTGTCATAGGGGTGTAGATGAACTAACGTGAAAATATTGATATATTTAGTCTCGACCAAGGTTAAAATCCACGCGTCACTAAAGATCTTTTTTTGGAGTAAGATTCATGCCAATCATATTTATTTAAAAATTTCTTATGCGAGTTTCATTCATACTCATATGGAATGAAGGGGTTTTTTTCATGGTTTTGTCAAAAATTAGAGATATGGGTATCTATATATATCCCATTATAATGAGAATCATCCCAAAACAAGTTCATGAAATGATCATTCCCCAAAACGATTGAGTTTTATGAGAGAGATGTGGCATTTTAATACAATCCATATGAATTGTTAAGATTAATAAACGTGATGGTATGAAAATTAAACCAGTAATTCTAGAAGAATACTCTATATAGGATTAGTTCATATAGAGGAAAAATGGGAAATAAATTTCTTCATGGTTGCAGCTGGGCCCATGATTGGAGATCTAGGAATCAATACATATCTCATTGGAATGAGAATCAACTAACATGTAGTTCTTGAAGATGGTATTCCTTGTGCAGATCTAGCTCATCAACCAAAGGAAAGGGAAATTATTATTTTTTCATGGATGGACTTGAAATTAGAGATATAGGTTTCTCTACATATCCTATTGTAATGATAATCTAGCCATGTGTAATTATAGAAGAAAAATACAGCATATCGTCTTTTAGAAAGAATGTAAGTCACCTGATGTGAATGAAACATTAAGGATAGATGAAGGTGTAAGACCTAGTTTTCACTAATATCTTGCTTGAGAAAACATTCAATCGACAAATAGATCTTAACAAGGGGACCATATGATGATTAGATTCAGACATAAGAAGAAATGCTGCCCATGGTCCCATATGAAGTATCAATGCTATGAGAGATGCTTCTGCATGGATGGTACACATTTTTAAAGTACCACAAGGAATTCCAATTTGTGGTATCATGGGGTTTCTTAAAGTCAAATGATGGAGACATTAACCATATATATTAATGTCATGTATCATGGAAAAATAAATTCTTTTAGTTTAACATCATGAAATGAGAAATAATATGCCACATAGTTTAACGTCATGCGTCATTGATGCATATGGTTTCAATGTAGTTTAATGTCTTGAAACTAGGACATAAATTTTTCATTTACACAATGAAATTCTTTCATAATATTTCATTGGTTGTAGTTGTAATATGTTCCTCATCTATTGAGATTAGGGAATACACTCCATTAAAGTTTACCTTATGAGTGGAATATGGTCCTACCCACTTTGGATCTAGATTGGTACGACACTTTCCTAGTATCATCGGAGTCCTAAAGACTAATACAAATTATCCTTGAAGAAAATAAGAAATGTGAAATTTATTGTTAAAATGTAATTCTATTCTGTTATAATAAACATAAAATTGATGCAAGGTATGCAATCACGATTCATTTAATCATTATTTCTCATAAAATCACTTATGAAACTATTTATCTGTAGATAACTATCCATAGATGGAAACAAAGAGTGAAGGTAATTGAATATCAATAAGTGGAACAACTTCTCTCATATACAACAACTAATTTGGGGTTGATCGTAATGCAGTACAAGTAGTATTTGGTTGATCCCACAAAGAGTGAAATAGATTATTAGTAAAAATCATTTTATCTTCATCCACCATGTTTTTCAATAAATTTGATATGTTCCAATTGAAATCCTCTATCAATAAATTAGATGAAGCATGGTAGCGAGATGAATGGTTGGATTTGATATTTTGATCCTAATATAGCTTCTATAACATAATATAATTCAAATTGGATTTGTTCTCCATCAATATGGTGTGAGGGACACCAAATATGGAAATGATTTAGCATTGAAAAGGATAAAAAAAAAATTGGCCTCAAATTTCATGTGATGTAATGCCACAACCCATTTGGAGATGAAATCAGCAGTCGTAATAATATACATGAACTGCTTAGCCGTAGACAGAGGATATGGTCCTACTACAAAAATTTCCTATATAGAAAATAGCTAGTAGTATTTAGCTTTATGTAGAAACTCTGGGGGTTGACGAATGAAGTTGGAATGCATCTGGTAGGGATGATACATCTTGGTGAAATTTGTGAAATCATGTGTAATCGAACACCAAAAGTATCCAAGCCTTCATAATTTGTCAAAAATCATATTTCCAGACTAGTGAGAACCATAATCTCATGTATGTACTCCATTCATGACCATTGTGGTTTCATCTCCATCAATGAATTTGAGAAGAATTATATCGAATCCTCTTCTATTAATTATTTTCTTGTGATCTTGTCCATCATAGAGAGTGAAATTAACTGATCATCAGTGGATAAATTCAATTTTAATTCTATTAAGTTACAGTATCCCATTTTATAGATGTTTCATGATGTGTGTCTTTCATACCATTGTATGATTATATTCCATGAAATAGGGACAATTTCAATGATTTCCTATATTCTAATGTGCACAAAAGGTAAAATCACAAGGCAATTAGAAATGTTAATGGTTGATTCATCCTGATTTGGATCAGCCCAGGTTGTGACTAAATTTTCCAATCTATCATCTTGGTCATTTTGTGACGGTGAGAGGTTAGAAAATGTTGCTCTAAAATAAATTCAACCATTAACCCTCAAACATAATGACATAGAGGAGTTAGTTCGTCTCTTCTAATGGAATAATTCCCATTGTTTTCTTTGATTACCAATTCTGAATCATCTCTCACCTCTAGGTAATCCACTGGTATATGTAGTGATAATTTCATCCATGCAATGCAACCATGATATTTTGACTCATTACTGGTTCCACCTTTTAATAATAGAATGGAATATGAAATCACTAACTTCTCTAGGGAGATAAGAACAATTCATAACCCAAATGTGGTGAATTAAGGTTTTCCATTATATTCCACATTTGACATGTAAATGAACAATCAAAGTACACGTCCCATATTTAGCGAATTTCTTTAGTAAAAAATATTTTTTCATCATGAAATTCATTATTAAGTGGTGTCACCCTTATAGATGGGTTCTTAGTAAGGATGTGTGGTAAATCTTGGCCTTTTATTGATTTCTAATGCAAAAATAGTATATTCAACAGTTACAAATAACTTCCAACTATTCCATATTTCATGTAAGCATTGGACGAATGAAGATAAATTTGAGTGGGTTATTGAGTGATACCGAGTAGACCTCATGATGCTACAAGTAGTGTCTCAATTGCTAAACTGCAAAGATTAATGCTATGTATCTTTTCTCAATATCTAAATACCATGTCTCCACATCAATTGTGGTTTGACTGAGATAGTAATGGTTGGTATGATTCCCAGCATCATTCATTTGTGAAAGTAAGGCATACAATGATCATTCCATGGAAATCACATAAATAATGAGTGGCTTTATTCCAATAGTTTGCATCAATAATTTCTTTCTCAAGTGTTATTTATTAATGGTATCAAATGCTTCATGGCATTAACTGGTCTATTTATATGTGACCCCCTTCATCATTAATTTGTTGATGGGAAACAAATTCTTACCAAATTGGTTTTGAAGCACTAGATATAGGCGAAGTGTCCATGATTTCAACTAAACTCAGTCATGTTTTGATGAGGTAACCTTCCAAGTATAGCCTGCAATTCTCAAGATCTACTTCGATTCCTTGATGGTTTAAAAAAAATTAAATTTTTTCAGAGGATACACTGAAAGCACATTTTGAGGGGTTTATCTTCAATTTATGTTGTCGAACCTTGTTGATTACGGTATCTAGATCAGTAAAGTGATCATAATGTTGTCTGGACATAACCACTAAATCATCCAGATAGAATTCAATTAATTTCCTTATGAAAGGTTTGAAAACATGGTGCATTTCACTTTGATATGTTGCACCATCATTATTCAAGTCCAAGGGCATTACCTGATAGAAACATTTTCCTTGAAGGGATCATAAATATGTAGACTCCTCAACTTATAGGTAAATTCAGATTTGGTTACACATAGAGTAGACATCCATGAAGGAGACAACATCGTAGCCATCTATTCCATCAATCAATAGTTTTGTGATTTAAACCGAAAAGTCATCATTGGGAAAATTTGGGGATATATATCTTTAATAAATTCAAGCTATTATTTTCCCATTATACATTTTCTCATAGAAAATATTTCCCATACACATGGGATATAAAACCTCTCTCATAAATTAATATTTGATAATCTTGTCGAATTCAGCCATAATTTTGGAGGAATAAGTTGGTACGTTCTAATTGCTTCCTAATTAAATCCTTGATGCTCTTCTAAAAACCCCAAATTATGGGTGGCCATGTCAGGGGAAAATCCTAGAATTTATATATAGTTACAAGAAAACAAATATAAGTGTATCTTCATGAATTATTTATACAACACTTTCTCTTCAGAAGTCATGGCCACAATAATTAGAGTGAGGTGCAGATCATTTTATGTACCCAAATATAGTTTTCTGAGATAATTCAAAAATGGTGGAGACACTATCCTAAAGTGATGGATGGGCATACATAAGGACTTAATCTTCTTACAATACCTCAAACATCACTTATTTAATCTCTAAATAAATGGTAGTAGATGAAGAAAAACAATCAATTATAGGGATGGAGTAAGTATGTGGACTTATTGTATAAGAGGAGACCATTTGAGATCCTTCTAATTATGATGGGTCATTCAAAAGAATTGAATGAAAAATGATGGTTTGGGAATCGGTATCCTTATCTTTCTCTATTAATCTAAAAACTTCGTCTAGCCTGGTTGATGATGCAGAGACATGTTGACGTTCTGTGGGTGAAATGATGACATAACCATTTAGGCTTACATCACTATTTGGTAAATCAATAATTTCTCTTGTATAATCAGGATCAATTTCCATAGCTGAAATTGTGGAAATCATTGAACAATTTATTTGATTTGGTACTACCCATTCAAATTGATTGATTGGAAGCATGTAATCTGCACTAAGATTCTTGAATGGGATATATTCGATCATTTCCAAACCATTTGGATCATTGATTCTTGTTATATCATTCTCCACAGATTGTGTTCCCATTTTTTGATCGAATTGTTCCCCAATATAGAAATATTCCCATGTTTTGAATGGGTACTTTTCACCATGCAGTGTCACCAATGATGAAATACTGGATACATTGATGGTATGACAAAGTAATGGATGCATGTTGATGTAGCAAAGGACTTCCAAGAAGAATGTGGAAATCTATTTCCTTTCATAAAATCATGAAATATGTATTAGATAAAAGATAACCAAACTGAGTTACGATTGTAATCTCTTCTAGAGGTTCATTTTCATTATTTTCATAACCCAATGACATTATAGTAGAGGGAGATAAAAAAGATTTTATGGGACCCAACGAACAATGTGTATGAATGGGCATGAGGTTAACTCCTGAACCATTATCATTAAAGGCTTTTCATATGTATTTATCATTAACCATGCCAGATAAATACTAGGTCACGATGTGTCCATTTACAACATCATCCTTATCTTGGTCTATAAAAGAAAAAACTATATAAAATTATGTATGATCATTCTCTATATGGTAGATTTTAGTGGTAGAAAATATGGACTCAAGATCATTAGAATATGAAAAAAGACTCAATAATTGAATCCAAAAGTTATTTTTAAAGATTCAAAGCATCTAGGATTGATAACTTGTCAGATACATGGTCCATTTGATTCAAAATGTCATACTTTTTGTCCAAAGGATTTTATTTTCCAACATGGAGATGTCGTTTTCCAAGTTCCTTGGACGTTGATTCCCCTGATGTAGATTGAACATGTGTTGAGGTAGAAGTTATAAATAATTCTACATATAGTGGATTAGGTGGACTAAGTCTACCCACTTACTAATAATGTGAGGGTATAGACTCTAATAAGTCTTACAAGATGATCATTTTAGGGCTAATCCAATCATGTGTGGGGGAATTACCTTGTTCTTCCTGAGCCCGCTAAAGGGCTCTCCCACTAGTTTATACTCCATAAACAGTTCAAGTAGGATTATAATTAACATATTTTCTTCTAGAATACCCACATCGTCCTTGGTATCCTCATATTTGATGACTTATTCCCATAGTTCCCAAATCAAGTATATGGAATTTAGGTTAATTTTCAGAATCATCATTTTAATTAGGGTCCATTAGGTGGATAACATTAACAAGAACCAAATATCAACTCCTCATCTGATTTTCTTTCATGATAGGTCGATTCTTGTTGTGTCATTTTTTGGGCGGTGTCCATTATTTTTAGATATATGGAATGAAATATTCAAAATTATAGCACACCATTTTCCTTAACATGTTCTCATCCTCTTCTAAATTCTCTTTATCCGTTCGACCATGTCACTTCCTTGAGGATTTTCCTTTGGGGGACTGATCATTTTTTGAAGATTTATTTGTTGCATGGAAGTGGTAGGAGGCACAATACGTTATTTCAATTATGTTTCTATAATGTGACAAGTTTTATTGATTGTTTTCCAAATGAACCAATAATCAATCTTATGTGCATTCTTTCTCTTGAATCATTTCCATTGTCCTTATTCCTTTGGATCAGTAACAACAAAACATGCTACCTAGGAGAAAGAACATTTTTGTTTCACTTTTCTACAGTCCACCATCATTTACAAGAGATATTTGAAAACAAAACATTCATGGATTGGGTTTCCCAACATGATATGGAAGGGATGGTATTTTGAGAGGTCCTTATCTCCTTCATTTTTCTATTTCTGGGGCCTTGGAAACTAGACTATGAATTTTTTTTGAAGGATAAAATTTTGTTACTGGGAACCTATTCATTCAAAAATAAATATACTTTGTTCTTTAACTCACCAAAATACCTTCACAATTGATATTTTTTATCATCTTGATGAGGCATTGGTTTATGCTAAAGCTCTGGAGAAGGAACCCTACGATATATTTATGTCTTTGAAGTATAAGAAGGTATAGAGGCATACTTGAGTGTAACTATAGAATACTCTCTTTTTTCTATTTTCCTTCCAAGAATTGATGGGATTATATAAGAATTGTAATTGGTTTTTGTGACGGAATTATCCACTTGTTGGGTGATCCAAGCAAGGTCTCAAAACCCTCCTGTGTATTTCATAGGGATTAGTGGTGTTCACAACTCATGACTGATATTTTCCTCATATATTCATAGATACTATTCATGAGGATGTTGTGGGTTTAAGAAATATATTAGTCCATTCCATTGAGAAATTATATATAAATCAATTTCAACATCCATTTTTTCCGTTCGTATGAACAAAAATCGTTTTATTCTACAACATTTTGGTGAATTAGAAAATGATTTTTTGACAATGTTTTTCCCATCCAGTAATCAGTCAAGACTGAAAAACTATATACCAAACAACAGATGACCCCTGTAGTGATTGAACAAAACAACAGAGCGGTACTTATTCTTGTTGTTGATTGATTTCCATCATGGGATCATAATGAGAAACGAAATGAATCAAGTGATGATATTCATTGCATGAACTATTAAAGAATGGTAATCTAGTATACATAAAATTATTGGGGTAGTAATTGGATCAACCCATTCAGGGTAAGACTTCTTTTACGGTTGAGTCGGTGCACACCGTCCTTATATATTTTCTAATAGATTATCTAATGACTCAATTGTATTCATATGAATTTTAGAAACATGACGTTGATCTATGATATGAATAGGAGCGGTAGCGAGATCATGAACAGGTTCTAGGACTCGCATAACCACTAGCAGTGGTACTACTAGGATTTGTATTGGATATCCCATGGAGGAGGCCTATAAGGATGTTCTTTAACCTGTTCTGGCTATTTTCCCATTAGAGGAAATTCATTATTCACCTCAGTAGTTGAAAACAACCTTATTTGTTAGAGATTCCCTACTATAAGTTAAAGATTTGTATTTCTTTTAGAGCATGTTTGGGAGGAATACTACATCAGAGTAACTCTAAATTGATTCTTCTCAACTCATTCATCTCTTCCTCTTACTAGGAAAACATTTCTTCATGTAAAATATATTGACATACTCTAGTGGAAAAGTTATAAATGGTTTAACCTTTACATTTCCCCATGTTAGGTTCTTTAAAATTAGGTGTAAGTATATTATTGATGGTAATATAATGATTTTGTGTAACCCTCTGATTTTTAGTGTGCACACCTCCTTTATTTGCTTAAGTTTTTACTGAATTATGAACTTAAACATTATCCTTTGACTCACCCAAACATGACTCATTTTCTGCAAAATCTTCTATAATATAATTAATGAAATTTACTAATGTGTAATTTATGAATGTAATTATATTGTTATATTTGTGAGATCATCTTATTCTTCATCCTCTAATAGGCTTTTTCTCCAATTTTTTGGTTCCCCATAAACTTTTTTATGGAAAATGATCGGATGGAAATCTTCAGATATTTTAGTCATGCATTCACTTTTTGTCTTCTTCCATAATTGGTAGAAAACTGAATTTTTGTAATGTGGGTATCCTGGATGTGGAAAATTCCTTATCATTGTAGGATAGGGTTATCTCTCTTCTTCTTCCTCAATCCTTCGGGCTCTGTTTGATGACTCTGAATAGTTGGTTAAAAAATACTTAATCCCTATGGGTTGTGGTGCTTCCTAATCTATTATAGATGATATCATTGCATCAACACTTTTTATTTTAATAATTTTGGTTGGAACATTGGCTAGGTGAATTAACTGACACACCCATAAATAGCATGTTTTAGAAGATCATTGTTCTATTTCAGTCATTTTTTATGATCTGATTCCTAACATTGTCTAAGCAGGAATCATGCTCTATGTTTTCAGACACATGATACAAAAGAATCTCAATATCCTTCTCTGTTTGGGTGTGAAATTTTTGAAAACTGATCGAGGTCTATTCTTGTTGATCATCTCTTTGGTCAGGAACAGATTTTTCTTTATGTTGGAATGGGGAAGTGACACTTCCAGAGACAACCTTGGATGGGATTTTCTGATTTTGGAGAATAGTAAAATACAATGATCAATGTGCACCCCATCCTGTATTATGAACACTAGGTGGTCTCTTCACGATCAATTTTATCCCCATCTTTAATTCATTTATGCATGCACATTTCATGGGCCTCATATTTCTTCTTTATTATTGGGTGTTGGGAAACCTGGATAGATTCACTGTCAAATGGGCACTGCAACCCTTATATTACCTTGACATGACATTGATATTAATTATATGGTAATACTTAGGCTTGTAGAAGTTGAATTTTCTTCCATATGTTGAGGATGATATTATGAAATGGTTATTCCTACAACATCTCTATAATGTTATATTGAGAGGCTTGAAAAGGCCAGAACATTTCTAGTACATGACACATAGGTAGTTGTTTTCTCATATTCAATATATCTTCTACATCATTGGAATGTCATATTGGGAGGACCACCATTGTAGTTTACAGCAAGGGATAAATCCTCTTTCTCCTTGGTATTTTGAACACACATATGTTTTTTGAGGCTCTCATCCAGAGATAGGCTCTCGAGATTGATCGAATTATCATACAGAAATATTTTAAGATAAAGTTCCTGAGGAGGAACATTAGAATTATTACTATTAATTCCACATTTTGTTAATGGTATGGGGATCTTGAGATGAAATAGATAAATATATTAGGGATTCAGGAACTCCAACATTAATATGATATTGATCACATATCGACTCTTGATTCTAAAACTATTCTTGTTGATACTTATTCATAGATTCAATCATACAAGCCAATGGAGACACTTTCTATGAAGAGAGGTCATCATGGGCATGCATATGTTCCATACGTGGAGTGGCCTTAAGAATAGGCTAATTATATCAAATTAGAATGATTTTATGTTCACGATCTGATTTTCTATATTATATGTGGGAGTATACCCCATATTCCTCCCGGATATGAAAATAGTTTTGTATCTTCTCCAGGATAGCATGTTGATGAGTTATCCAAGCTTTGGGGATGGAATTATGTGTTTGTAACACTGTTACTACTAATGTTTCTATTATGATATTCTAGAAGGCTTCCAGGATATTGGAATGAATTAGTGTCTTACCAATCACCATTGAAAAAATGTGTATGGTGAATTCATTGGCTGGAAATGAATATATTTACATTCAGTATTTGGATAATGTGTATGCACCTACTCCTAACCTCTCATTCCTATCAGTGGATATGGATAGTACTCATGCATGTGGGAAAATAGTTGAGTCTTCACCAGGTTTGTTGTTGGATATTTCTGACTGACTTCACTAAGTGTTGCCAAAAGAGACTATTTCCATGCTTGATGGATGTAGGTAGGTGTATGTTCAAGATGGTTAATTACAACCACATTTAATTGGTGGTATTCCTTGAATTTATCCCAAATAGTCTACTAAATGGGGGAATTAATTTGGATGTGTGTATGTTCATGTTTATTATTATCCACCAAGCTAGGTTGATAGACTTTTCTGGAGCCGAAAAGGTAGGAACCTTCTCTTTGTTGTCTGCGTGTTGCCCAAGGCAGTTCTTGTTGTGTTCTAGGGACTAAGGGACCAGGCAGAAACAACTGAAGATAACACCCTCATCATGTTGAGGGTTTTCTACCAGATGGAATTAGTAGCTTTGATTGTTGGTAGGGGCCTTCGGGAAGGACCCTTGTGTCATCCGGATGATTCTATGGGTGGCCTCTTGGTCAAACTCCCTAGAATAGGGGAGTAATTGATGATTGTGTTCTGAGGATATGCTCCTGAAATGGTAGAAGATTATGGTGGTCAACATCTCCCGTTGGACCACAAGTCATCGTTGGCCTAATTAACAGAATTTATTATTGATTTTCAGGGTCTTTTGAGGAGCGTCCACGGTCGAGGTTGTATGGTATTAGAGGTACTCTAATACCAATGCATTGGAGGCTCATCTTTGAGGATGTTTTTTCAGTGATGATGTCTTACGAGCAGATGATGCTTCATCTTGAGCCTTAGCTGGGGAATTCATGGGTGAAAACATGAAGAAATCCATTTGGAATGAATAGATTTCATGAGAAGAAAGTGCATGTATTATGAAAAATAAAAACAGTGAACTCTGAAAAAAAAAATTTTGATGAACACATGCACGATTTATTCCCTTTTATGGCACCTTTTTATCAATTTATTGGGTCCTAACAGATGGGTAACACTGTCATATTATTTAAGGATTCACTTTGGGTTTACCATTTATTTGATTCCACTAGAACATGTGCTATCATTAGGAATCACTGCATCCAAATGGTTTGCATTGGTTTTTTTCTATAATTGGAAACACCCAATGGATCTGTATCTAAAAGGACATAACTTCCAAAGGAAGGTGTTGGTTAGGTTTATTGACTTGAGATACTTAAGATATCACATTGGTCAAGAGAATAGGAGCGTATGATCATTGCCTAATTTTGGGGGAATTATTACCTACTCATGGACACTCTTATAGATTTAAAATATGTTCATGAATCATTATTAATTTAACAAGTGTAGTTTAGGTGTACCTAGAATTTTCAATAAATTATTTACATGTTTTTATAATAAGATAATCTATATTTATTAGATGTTCTTTATCAATTGAAATATCATTATTTATTCATGGTTCTCCATAAATTGTATCCTCTCATATACTACTTGGTGACTCATTGGTTGTTATTATGACCATGTTTTTAAGTGAGTATGTGGGGAACTTTAGAATTTATTTTCTCCTAGAGAGATTGAAGTTGATTTTATGATTGGATCATACCCATTAATGATATATCTATTTATACTCATTAAATGAAGCAGAAACCTCATAGTTTAGTGCCTCTTAGTGTTACACATCATACCTTTTACGGTCTTGTGATAAGGACCAAACCATAAAGTTTAATGTCATGTGGTAAGGAAATCTAGGAGGAAGGTGCCCAATCAATGCTTGGTGTGGGACTTTTTCCTAATTGGACCAAGGAACCTGGAAATGATATGAGTTTCTAAGTTAGATAAGACCTCACTGGGACTGTGGACTAGAATAAACAAGGTTGATTTGGAGTGTTGTGTTTGCATCTCGGGGAGGCTTCTTACATATCCTATTTTAATGGGAATAAAGACCACATAGTTTGATAAGTCTCATAGGGGAGTATTACCCATTGAGAGAAATATGTTGGGGATTAATCATAAAGTGGGTTCCCTTGTAACAGTGTCTATGAGATATATCGTAACTAATGGAGATTCAAGGGGGGGAATTCTGAGATTATTCATAAAGAGGATGCCTGATCTAAGGGAATGAATATTAGACCCCAAAAAAGGACGTCCATTGATTTCGGGCCATGGGTGAAGGCATCCTAACTATCCCAATTATGGTGGAAAATAGAGTTCTCATAGTTCAATAGATGAGTAGGATTGTGTGAATGTTGTGATCATCACAAATCTATATTCCCACATGAGTTATGCATGGTGTGACAAATAAGAGGATACGAAATATTTAACACACCACACACTTTATCCTCCTCTGATTGAAGAGGGTGGGATTATGGGGAAAGGATATATGGTGATGGTGTTTGAGGGAATAGATAAATTAACCCTTCAATGTGAAATAAAGGTGAAGGTCACTAGGTTCGACTCAAAAGGATGGTGGCTTACACAAGGAGGAATTATCTAAAATGGGTCTTTTTATTTACGGATGATATCATTCCATGTGGAAGGGAAAATCATGTGTGATCATCACTCCTCTTTTTGAGGACTAGATAATCCAAGTCCTTGATAGGAGGAGGGGAAGATAGATTCCAATCCGTATAATCCAAAACTAGTAAATTACCAACACTATCCTTAAGATAAGTTTCAATGTTATTATTGATATCTAGATCCATAGACACATTGAGGATCCCTACCCTCTGGTAAGACATGTGTGGTGAACCCCTGACCATAGATATACAAATCCAAATGGGAGACATTATTATGTGTCTTTCCCAATGGTTTTATAAATAAAAAGGTCTTGGTTGATGTTTCAACATTGACCCTTTTAGACAAGTAATCAAAGGAAGGAGTGGCCCTTCTATTTTTGGATTATAATATGCTTTAAAAGATGGATCACATAGGTTTTCCATGTATTTGTGTCTTGAAGAACCTAAGAGGAACTAAAAAATACTTTACACATGAAGGATATGCCTATGAAATCACGATATTCCTTGGTTAATGGAATATAGGGACAACAAAACAGTGGTATAGTTTAAAATTAAGAACCATGGGTGTCCCTTAATTTTATTGAAAGCATCCCACACATGTCATTTCTTATGGAAGTACCTTTAATATATGAAATATCCTTATAGAAGGAGTGTCCTTAATCAAATGTTTTGTATTTAAAACTATGAAGGTTCCTTGATCATGGTTAAACAATTTAATTCTATCTTCTCTCGTGTTTTATATTGCTAACTGAGAATATTTTAGGGACCTGGGAAATGTTTCTACACAGAGAGAGATTTGGGAGTTCTTCAATATTTATTAGTTGTTGAAATAGGGAGCCTAAGGGTCCTCTTTGTTGGCCATGAGGGGACCTGTTAGAAGGGGGTTGTCTATGTAGGTCATTGGCATTGTTCCATAGTGTAGGTCCCCAAAGAAGGAGTGTAAAACATATACTTCCTTGTAGTTCCTCGGCATAAGTCGTCGGTGTAGGTCCTCAACATCGATCTTTACCGTAGGTGGTTTCACATTGGGAAGCACTGGCAGGACGCACACTGGCTACTTGATGCATAGGTTTTCCATGTAGGACTTTGTGAAATTATACTAAAATGGAAGGAGATATGCTAGCATTCTTATTCATAGGTATAATGTGTATCTCCCTTGATCTATATTACATTGCATCCAATAATTTTATTTGATAATTTAAGATATCCAATGTGACTCTTCATATTTTTTTCCTTCCTTTATTAAAATAGTATTGCAAACATTGATAAAGACCCTAGTGAAGGAGTTGCTTTATTCTAAATTTACAAACTATGAATTATGGATTCATAATGTTTCATTATAAGTTAAATTACTCTTGTTTGAGGGTATGTTAGTGGATCCATGAATGAAGTATGTTATTAGGAAATGATTGAAACCAACCATAGTAACTATGATCCATTATTTACTAATAGATACTGGTTAATACTGATGTTTCTTGATATATTTATCTTAACTATAAAATTTACTCATTTTGTTGACTCATAAGGGGATTAAATTCTAGTGGACATATGAATGTGAGTATATTTTCTATGAACTAAATAGAAAGTCACTTAAGAATCATTTTATCGAAATAATCTATAGGTAAGAAGGGATTGTAATTAATATATAACAGTCAATGAAAGGATTTTAATGTGGGTTCATGTAGAATAAAATTGTAATAAATAATTCCTCTCACCAACTAAAAATTTATTAGAAAATTTTTATAACTTGTGATTTTGAGATGGTAGTGGTAATTTTTCATTGCAGATAAGGATGAATTATTGGAATGCTAAGAGGTCTTATATATATTGTAATAATAAAATAAAGAATTATATATTAAAATAAAATGAATTGAATATTCACTAGTTAATATGGTTGGAGTTGAAAAACTATTATGACTACTCAATACGTTAACCCCCTTTAAATGTGAACAAGGAAGAATATGCTCTATGTAATAAAGAACATGTTATTTGTTTATAATGTTGATTGAAGGAGATCAAATATTTATATATTTTCAGAATATGGGTCTTGAAATAATGGGTAATGGGGAAAAATATTGTATTTATATTATGAATGGAAAACCATCCATCCATGAGAGGGTTATGAATGCCCTGCAAAATATTTCTTATTATAGAAGTAATTAACGAATTTTTTAGTGTCTAAGCATGACTGTATAGTGATGAAATGTTTCAGGAACTAAATATGATTCTTGTAAAAGCTATAATTGAATAAGGAGTTGTGGAATGATCTCGTTTTTTATTATTATACATTAATCATTGAATTAGGAATATGTATAGTGATGTAAAATTTTATTTTTTGTGTGATAACATGAAAAAGGATATATTAGAGTTTGTATCATAATATGTTCTTTTCCATCTTGTTAATCCTAGGAGAATAAATTATATAGTGTTGTTACTTACATGACCTATAAAATAATAGAGTTATAAAATCAACACAATATATTTCTATGTTAGTCTCACATAAATCCCAAAAGTCGAAAACCCAATTTGGGTTATAGTCGATCATCATTGGAATTCAACAAACTTTACTTTTAATAGAGAACATTTATCTCTTGATCAGAATTATGTAATATAAATTAATAAAATTTTAATATTATATAGGGTTCTAAATTCTTTAATATTTTTAGAAATATGATGTTTAAACTTAAATTAAAGAGATGTTTTCTGAATATTCTAAGGTTAGAGTTTTTTTCTAAAATACATATCCTCTACAGAGAGATGGATAGATAAAGATAAAAATTTATACCCAGGAGGGTTTGTGGGGGACTTTTTTTGTATTTCAAAGGTTAATTGTATAAATATATATTTCTTATCTAATTATCACATTATAATAGTTTCCAATAAAATATTCATATTGCTCTTTATGATTCTTCCTATTAGAGGAACTATATGAATCCAAACTAATATGATGAAGATGGATAGTGAAAGCTATTTGGACCAAATCTGTCCATGTAAATTCAAGAGAATAATAGAGAAATTTAGTATCAAATAAAGGTATCCCAAATTTGATAGAAAATTTATGCTAACAAAAATAGGAAAATTTAGGATTGAAATGATTCTGTGAAGTAATTATACTTCATTTAGCCAAGGAAGAAAGTAATAATATTCATAAAAAAAGAAAAAATTGATCCTGATGTATAATGGTCACTTTTAGATTCTTGATCAAGTAATAATATTGGATTATCTAATTGTACTTCTTCGAAACCAATATGATGTACACAATGTATTCCATAAGTCCCTCTAATGGATTTTTATAATTGATCCATCACATTTACTGAAATCAATGGATTTATATCTATAGAATTATCTTTCCTATAATGATTAATCATTTGAAATATTGGATTATTGAGATGAATTGATGTGTAACATGACCTATTTAATGTTTAATAGAGAAATAATTTTTTTGAAGAAGCTACCTAGGAACCCAAGGTTGAAATGAAACTGCTATATCCTAATTTTTGTATTAGAGTTACATATTTTAAAAAAAATTATTTTATGGCAAATAGAATGTTAAACCCTATTATTTTATTATTTATTTATCATTATATAAATTTAATTATTGATATAGCATGGGAAACTCACAAACAAGAGTAAAAATAAAACATAATATGATATACCATTATAACCTAGCTAATAATTTGTTCATAAGAATAGGAATATTCATATATTAATAATTAATTTTTGTGAAGACATTTTATGCTTCAAATGTAAATTATTTACCTCAAAATGGGGTTTGTATCATTTTTTTAGAAGATAAATATAAAAAAATCATCACATTTAGGTTAATTTTATATTAAAAAATGACATAATTTTCAAAAAATCATTCCAAAACAATCTTATAGTGTATTATTTTAGAATTTTAAAAAAAGAATTATGTTCCGACGAGTAAATAAAAAGAATGATTTTCATTAAAAACATTCTTTGGATTTACATATTTTACAATGTTCTATTATTTTTTTGTTTACTAAAAATTTATCAATTTTATATTTATATTATGAAAAATACAATTAGGTTCAATAGTAATAATTTTATATTGGATTTTAGTATAAAAATCTCTAACTCTTCAGAAAACGTTTTTCTAGGAAAACTAATTTTTGTAGAATTTTGAAACATTAATTTTTAATTAAAATAAAACACTTTAGGGAATTTAGGATGCTAGAATGAATTAAATAATTTTTATCTTCACATAAATATTTTTTTTAAGGAACCATTTATTTTTGTTCGCTGAGAATAATAATATTGGAAATCATACATCGCCTTTGTAGGGGTAAAATGAGAAAAACTGGGATAAAAAAGGTGTATAATGTTTTTGAATTTTGGTTACACATTCCATTATCCTATAGGATCAGTGGATTTTCAAAATTATCATCAATATAAAGAATTAATATAAAAATGATTCTATTATTCTATCATATAGAAATTTTTATGATTTAAATAAAATGACAAATTCCAAAGGTCACTTTCTAGACATTAAAATCCTTACTTTTAATTCAAAAGGATAAAATGAGGTCATGTTTTGTTTTAAGTGTATATTTTAAATAATTAATTCTCATAATAATTTATTTTTAACTTTTATTAATTGAATATTTAACTTAAATAATTATGAAACACTGAATAAATTTTAATTCAATTAAATGAAAAATATAATAGTGGATTTTTAAAATTTTATTTGTAACTTTTTTTGTTGAATTATTATTTTCCCTGAAATTTATCAATAAAAATAAAATAATATTTATATTTTAAATTTTTATATTAAAATCCTATTATTATATTGATGATATGATTGTCATATTAAAGAAATAGTTCAAATATGACATTAATGATATTTTAAGAATAACAATATTTTATGAAATAAATTAAAATTTATAAAAAAACCAACAATTGGCCATGTGAATTTTATATGACTGGAAATATAAACCATGGTCACTTTATGTGTAAATTTTCATTTTATAGAAACATTCCTAACCCCTAAAGACGGAAAACATTTATATTTTGGTAACATTCAAAAGGTCCAATAGGAGATTAAAAATAAGAGGTTAGGGTTAATACATATCATATTCATGTAAAAAAATTAAATTTGTTATATTATTTTGATTTATATTCATCTTATATTAAAAATATTCTAATTTGGAGCAATTTTATTATGTAAATTTATTTATATTAATTTTACCATTTAATTAATTCTAATAGTTCCCTTTCCCTCACTTAAAAATGTGAAACACTTATCCCATATTCCTCACACATTTTTGGCATTATGGATTGGAAAATTCACACAATTATATTTTCTTATTCTCCCTACCAAAATTATAGAACTTATAACCCTTTTAAAATACAATACATTCAATGAATAAGCTATATGCCACTGAATATTTCTTAACAAAGAGGTAGAACTCTTAACTGAGAACTTTTAAACTCATTTATTCTTAAAACACCCCAAATTCAATGATATATATTATAAAATAATTTTAATAATATAATAAATATACTAATATTTTATTATGAATTTTTAAAATGCATGTTCTGCCTCTTTATAATTATACAAAAAGTGAAAACATCACATGTGTGTCTGTACAACTTACCATATCTATGTAATGATGAAATTTGTTTTCCATAAAATTTCTACAAAGATAATAATAAATGTCGAACTAATAATTATATAATATATTTTTGAAATATTTATTCTTTTTTACTAATAATATCATATCTACCTTCTTAAAATTCAATTTTTTGGAAAATGATAATGTCACTTGTTTTTACATGTGGACTACCACCTCCACAAAGCGAAGTGATCCCTTTTTATTCCTATTTTTCCTGGATGGTAAAATTCTATTTTTAATGACTATATATGTTATATATGATATACTAATGAATGTTGAAAGTTGAATTTGTTATTTACCTATCTTTATTTCCATCCATCGATATATGAAAACAATGTTAGTGTTTATGCACATAACGCGATCTCCATAAATGGTTTAATTCATTTTTATATATCAACCTTTTTCTTGATAACTCTACATATAAATATAATAATTATATAATGTTTAAAATTATTCTTATGATGTTACCAATATAAATATAAAAGGACCTAAATTTCTGGACCAATACGTATATGAAAAATGAGATATATCATGCTATGAAATGATGATTTTATTAACAATTTATTAATAAACATGTATTAACATTTGATAATTGCATAAAATATGAAATTATTAGTATGATCAGGGTTCTAATATATATTTATAATAATTTCTATTTTACTATAAATGATCTTGAATGAACATACGATGAATGTTGGACTTGAAAAAAGGATCTATTTGAAAATATGACCATTATTAAGGATTATTTATGTTTGTGTATCTCTTATTGAAAATATTTTATAATTATATATTATTCCAAATATGTTTTATTTACATTATTATATTTATGATAATTACATGTTTCCATTAATTTGTTTTTCTGTTTCAGTACTCAATTGATAAAAAAATAGTTTTAAGGAAGAATGGTGTCATTACTCTATTTGATCAAAAAATGTCCCCTCCACTTCCATGATTTCTAAAAATATTTTTAAATGGTTTTAATATTATAAAATAATTTTTAAAATAATTTTTAAATATTTATAACTTTTAAAAATAATTAAAATGAAATATTCTTATAATTTTCCAAATGAGGTACTTTTAATATTTAAGTGAAATGTGACAGAAATCATAATATTATCATATACAACATTAATTGAATTTTTCATCTAAATGAAATCTCAATGATTTGAAGAATAATATGAAAATATCTATGTTTTTTTTTTGAAAAAATATATTATTCCTAACATTCATTTAGTTTTTAATCTTATATTGTGATTTTCAACTCGAAAATAAAATTTTCCTGAAGAATTTTTTTAATGAACTTTTTTATGTAGATTATATTCAAGAAAGGATGTTATCATTTATTTAAATAATACTCAGGTATGGATATATTATATTGATACCATACATATTCTTTTTGAAGATGTTATATGATCAGTTTTTGGGATAAATTATTAACATTTTATGTGCTAATTATTCCTATACATACATTTTATTATTATTAATGAATGTTGATTAAGTTTTATTGTTTAGTCATATAATAAAAACATTGGCTGTATTGAGTATTTGTTACGGGAAGAATTACATATCCACTAAATGATATACTTTGGTTCATAAGGCGTAATATGATTGGTATTTGGAGAATGCCTTACCAGTTTAGTTGTATAGTAAAAACATTGGTTGATTTGAATATTGGTTATGGGAAAAATTACATATCCCCTTAATGATATACATGGTTTCATAAGGCATAATATTTTTGGTATTTGGAGAATTCCATCCCAATTTATTTAATATTTATTCATATGAGTCCTCAATTTTTCATTTAAGACGAATGACATTATGAATTCTATTGTTATGAAATTAATTAATTATATACATGATATATTTCAAATTGTAATGTCATATAAGAATAATTTCAAAATCATCTGATTATTTATATGGAATTATTTTATCATAATTTATAATTCTATATTACAGATGTGTTTTATATTCATTGATTTGTTACTTTATATGAATTCCATTGACAGGAATCTGATCTCACCCATTTCATATGTTTCTTTTAACCTAGATGTTATGAATTGTATTATGATTTATATGTAATGAAATAATATATACAATTATAAGATTATAATATAAAAAAGGAATTTATATCATCACTTGTAATTTGGGATTTGTGTATGTACCTTGTTCACCAATTTTACAATGTTGTTTGGTCTTTTGGGATATTATTTCTGGTATGTTTTAATAAATAAATAACGTAATCGCTCAATCTAGTCTTCTAGATTATAGGTCAATACAAATCTAATTTCATCATGGGGAACATGGATAATTTTATAAATTTGGATCACGTTGTGGTGATTATGAATTCATGCACTAATGGCATCCTTTTGAGGTAGTATTTGGAGGATACATGATCATCTATTTGGTATTGAGGATGATTATCTTCAACCAAGTTCCATATTTTTTTACTAGGTATAAAAATATCTCTATCATGATTTTTGGATTTGAAAATTCTTTCAATGCATACATTAATTCTATAAAGATTGTTATATGGACAAATTAATATAGAACTTAGAGGTATAATTTTGTATATGTGACATGTATTTAGGGGGTCTTGGGTGAATAAAATAACCTTGGTAGGGTTAAATTATAATAATATCTATCAACCCACTATTGGTATCTATAAATATTTTGGTTTTCATGGATGGAACTTTCGATCTCCAATGTGTTAGACTGAGGATGAAGAGAAAATAATTCTTAACAATATATTTCTACATAAAATGAAAAGGATAGATTATGTGATAATATTGTGGATAAAGTATGATTAGGATATTGATAGGTACTATGATTTTTATAGTGGGGAATAAAAATAAATAGACATCTGGACTATATGATCGTGATGATATCTTCTCATCATAGGAATACAATTTTTGATCATGAGGGTAATATCTCTACAGGATAATGTAGACAGTTTGAGTAATTTGATTTAATTCCTAATTATTCACATCAAATTTAACATCTTGTAAAGATCTATCAGATCCATGAAATCCTCCAATTATTATAGCTTCATTGATATCTTCATACTGACACTCGTCTCAATAATTTTTGTGAGTTGTATGTTATTGATGATATTCCATTGGTGGAATGTCCTGCTGATATTTAAGAAAACTAGGACAAGGTTTTTTTTTTAATTCTTCCTTTGGTTTCTTATGTAGGAATTATGCCTTATAATGTTGATCAGATTATTTTTAGTCTCAGATTCATGATCATTATTTTGAGTTATTAGATGGTTTAATTTTCATAGGATAACATGTATGTCCTTTATTATTATTTATATTATGGTTTATGATTTAATTTCTTTTTATTTAATTTTATTATAATATGTTGATTGATCCCAAACTATAGTGTGAACCTTGATCAATAAGTATCCCTAGAAATTATTTTAACCTTCCTATTTACTTTCTATTTTTTTTATTCTTGAGGAAATTGATTTTTTTCGAGATATCTATTTTAATAGAAGGGAATTTTATGAACCCTTATATTTTATTTTAATGTTTGTTTATTGATAATTTTGTAGCATCCTAAAATGACACAATATCTTGGTAAGGAACATAATGAAACTAACCATAGTTGATGTCCCCAGAGAACCAATGTATGACAATAAATTTCAAGGGAATTAAAAAATCAAGGGGGTGGTTTTCCTTTAAAAAATAGTCATGTTCGATGTCTATTTTTAGGTTAAAAAAATATAATTCATGATATATTGGAAAAATTAAATATTATATTTATAAAAAAAGTGATATCAAAATTTAATTAGAGAAAAACTATACCGTAATATTGCAAAATGAGATACCTAGAAAGATACATGAATTTGTTTACATTGGACTTTACCTAAACTACACAAGACATCAACAATAAATCCGAAAGCTCTATCACTAAGGACTATGTCATCCACATAGTTAATAATAAAATTTAGATACATCCCTTAATATTCATCATGTTTGAGAAAATTATCTTAAACACAATGGTGAATTTCTAGTCGGGGTAGCATTCAAACACGGTAAGAAATCCACCAATAAATTTACACACATTCCACTTGAACTAGAACATCATAACTCAAATATTATATAAAATAAATAACAGATAGAAGTATGAAAACATGAGATCAATATATATATATATATATATATATATATATATATATATCACAAATGTGTGAAATTAATGAAACAAAAATAACTTACATGGCCTGAAATGAAACAACCATACCTAACAATAAAAAAATAAACCAATTCCTGAAGCCACTCCTGAGATGTCCAACTTCTTCCCATTACCCATATCACTAGACCAAATAGCAACATGGAGGTTTAAAAATTTATAATTACATCTATTAAGAACTATTATATGATTTTAATCTCAATAATGGCATGTAAAATGTAGTATGAATGAACACTATCCAATGTAAAACATTTTTTTTTCACATGCACACATTTCTTTTAAAAAAACTCTCATTTTAGAATTTCAATGAAAATATTGTGAGAAAATCCCAAAATCCATAATTTCAAAAAATTTAAATAAATAAAAATAATACATACATTTAATCAATGAATAGAAATAATATTTTTAAAGAACCCAATATGTTTTATTATAATAATAATACATTTTTTTTCATAGACACAACCCTCTAATCAAGTCACTAAGACAAAATCACATCATGCCATCATATATAAAGGATTTAGAGGACCTCCAAGGATGATACATGATTGTAATATATGAAAAAACACACTAAAAAATATATTTTTACATAGAATCCATATTTTATGTTTTACTCTAAGGGAAATCAATGATATTAAGATAGGTAGGTAGAAACAGACTCATTCCATCAATTTTCTAGAACCTAATCTCTCTAAATCCCTAGAGTTGGGATCATAAAAAAATGAATTATGAAGAAAAATAATTGGAACCCTTATCTTAGAACCCTTATCTGAGGGGGGAGTCTTGTGACTGCTACCACCTGGGAGGGATGAATATGCTTCATTCCATGGGTCTGCTCTACCCATTCCTATAATATTGATCTATCTGAACAATCGAGATCTCTTCTGGGAGGCACCTCAATTTTCTATTCCCCTATGGAACTAAATAGTGTTTAGGATCCTTTCAAGCATACCATGGTGGATCATTTTCATCCTTGTCAACATTTAGTGGATGCCTTTGCTCAGTTTTTTGTGTGAATCCTGGGTGTTTCATGAATGTGCGACCATCGGATTGCTTGACCAGAGACACATAATGGTTCATTTTGGTTCAGAGGAAAATATAATCACCTCTTGGTCTAGGGATTCTCGATGGTGCGGTGATTCATCCTTTTATTTATTCTGATGTATTTTTTATTTTCAAATGCAGTGTGACCTTTCGTCGTTTGTAACATGGGTTAGTATACCCATATGTCCTCTTACTTTCCAAAACCTTTCAATTATCTCTGCCATTGGTAATATGATTGGGTGGTATATTTTTTCGGATTATCGAACTAAATCTTTGTTTCATCCTGCTTTTCTGCGGATTTGTGTCGAGGTCGATGTTGCTAGACCCCCAAGTGCAGTGCGTCTGGATTTTCAATGGGAAGGAGTTATGCTAGATGCAAGATGGTGTCTTCGAATCATGGATGAAATTATGTGTCAACTGTGGGTGGTTTGGGAATATGGAGGACGTTTGTCATAGAGGAAGGATGAATGTTTCCTCACATGTGGTGGAAATACATAGTGGGAATGGATGTGATTATCATGGCGTTGAGAGGCTGGCTCAGAAAATGGTGATGGATATCCTTGGGGTAGCTCTACCTGAATGTGGACACGTGAATGGGGGTATGAGTTCTCCTATGGAGTCTATTGTGTGTATCAATTATAGAGGTTCATCCGGGCAGTGAGCCCAGATTCAATTTTCTAGCACTGTAGATGCAATGGTTGAAGAGCAACCAAATGGAATAGTGGAGATGGAGATGAGGCATTCTATTCACGTTATTGCGCTGAGTATTTCATGTGATATGAAGACGGTACATGAGCCTTTGAACCCAATAGTGTTTCTTGTCATTGAATGACTGAAGGGTGACATGGGAGTTGAGTCTCGGTCTATAGTGGAAGGTAGTATGGGTCATCTGCAGTTCAATGTAGATGGTGATTCTAAGGATATGAACATGGGTCCTCATAGCTCGGTTAGAGTCATGGTCTGCATTCTCTTTGGAAGTATAGCGCTTGAGGAGATGGTCGCAGTGATGGAAGGTCCCCAATGGATTGATGATTTTGTTCTGTTGG
The DNA here is from genome assembly GCA_963277665.1 of Viscum album. Classification (NCBI taxonomy): domain Eukaryota; kingdom Viridiplantae; phylum Streptophyta; class Magnoliopsida; order Santalales; family Viscaceae; genus Viscum; species Viscum album. Next base: position 782,075,675 of record OY728158.1, read on the forward strand.
TTGTAGTCCCTAATCTAGGAGTTGTGGAGGAGACAATGGAGAATGAGTATTCTGATGGTCCTAGTAACTCTCAATGTGTGGATCACCTGCAATTCTTAGCAATGATTGATACTAACAGTCTCTTTGAGCAAGTGTAGGGAGTGAATTATGGTTATTGGGTGGTGCGTATCTCTAGAATATGGGGGGAAATATTTGAAAATTAAAAGTATAATGCTGGTTCTAGGGTTCGAACCTCTTATAATGGAATTGATCAGGGTGGAAAAATGATTGTGTCGAGGAATTAGGAAGTGATGACTGCTCCACCAAGAAGAAGGTAGAGGAAAGACTACTCGTATATGCTGAAGATGATGTCTACCTGATCCTCTATCACCCAAGGAAAAGCTACACAGTCTTCTGAGGAGTTTTTATATTTGGAAAAGTTAAACCTTAGAAAGAAGTTTGTCAATAAACTGAAGCATTATGAAATCTTTGAATGAGAATTGGATACTATGGATGAGGATCAAGATTATGGTGATGGGTATGGTTTTTATGAAATGTGTGTGTTTTTCTGGCTTGGGATACTTTCTTTTTGTGCTTTTCTTTTATTTTAAAAAATGGTCTGAGGCTTTTTCTCTAGTTGAGATTTCTTGGTAATTTTAATTACCAAATTATGATGAATATGAATAATTGATTTAAATAATTCAAATGTATTGATTAATTTATGATAAATAATAACTAAAAAAGATATTTCATCCTTCATAATTATGTTTTCCTCAAAAAAACTATTAATAATTTAGTTCACAAAAACTTTAAATATTTTAAAAAGTTTAATAATTTTTTATAAAAAAATTAATATCATATTATAAATAATCAGGTTAATATTTTTTTATGGTGAATTTATAGATTTTTTCATAAAATATTAATTTATCATTGAGTAGTGAGAAATAATTATTTTTTAAAAAATGTTCATTTCATTTCAATTGAACCTAAAACTATGTTTATAATTTTTTATTTACCTAACCTAATTCTTATTTAGATTGAAATAATATTATTAATTAAGTATGAATAATCGTTAAACATTATTTATTTCTATTTTTTGGATTAAAGTTCAATTTTCTAAAAACAACTTTCTATAAATGGAATCTTATTTCATCATAATAAATTAAATTTCACTATATTGATTAATATTAATGAAATGTAAGATACTATATTCTGTCAAAAACAATCACATTCATTTTTTTTATTTTCTCAAGGTATGGAATGGAGGTAAATTAATATTAATGTTAAAAATTCATTATCCTAAAATGGTTTTTTATTTTGTTTTACAAGAATAATTAAAATCAATTTCATTCACTTATAGAATGTTAATCTAGTAAATATTTTTTATTTTTGGAATTCAATTTATTATTTTATTTTAATAGGATAAACTACTTTTTTTAATTATAGTTAATATTAAATATTGTAAAATTGTGTTTCCATGGTTATTGTTAAAACATGTTTAGTAGGGATTAAACAAATACATAAGGATACTAATTCCACTCAATCCTATCAAATTTTCATTTAATGATGAAATTTATTCCTTATATAATGAAAACTTATATGAATTTTATTTTTTACCCAATTTCAAATTAATGTGACCTTATATCACTGAAATCATTTAATAAATTTCTTGTGTGCCCCTGCCCTCACATGTAATATTGAACATTTTATATAGCCTTATTCCAAATAAAATTAGATCCATCAGATCATAAAATAATATTTCTAAAACATTAAAAAAATTATCCCTTTAATCTATATCTTTTTTATTCTAATAAAACTAATCCTTCAATGCAAAAAAACTATTCTGAATGAGGACTCATAAAAAAGAATAAATCCTAACAATGATCTTAGAGTATTATTTCCAATTACACTTCTTACCAACCAAAATGATGAATGTTTTTTTTCTATATCACATTACTAAAAATATTATTTCCATATGATCCTAAAACATTCATCGTACTATGATATCACAAACCATTAAAAGGATGCATGTTTTATACTGATTTCATAATCATCATAACAATACATTAATTGATCAAATAAATAATGGTACATTATATAATATCTGATTTAAATAATAATTAACCAAAAAGTATGTTTTTTAGATGGATATACCTTTAAAAATCACTATAACATTTCTAGATGAATATTCCCTGGTCATTTTGAAATAAGTTATGTAAACTAAAATTTTTAACGAATATTAAGGAAAAATATTCTTTAGAACTAACCAAGTAAAAATTTTAATGAATTATAATTGAAAATAAATTTTATTAATTTGGGGATAAAACCATTTATGGAGTGTATGTTTAAGAAAAATCTATTACATTTTCACTAATAACCCAAAACTACCATCATTGGAAAATGACATGAATATTCATATAAATTTTTTATATAATTTAAAACATGGGTAAAAATGAATTTATTAAATATATGAAGAGTAGTTAAAACATTATGGATATCTTTGATATAGAAGAATGCAATGGATGAAAATATTCATGACTGAAGAGGAAAATTAAATCTATTTTATATAAACCCATTATTTCATACTCTTATGTTAATAAAGAGAGGAAAATTATTGTAAAACATGTAATATAAAGAAAAATAGGGAGGTGGATAAATGAATTATTATTTGGGTTATAAAGACAATATAGTTTCATAATCTTATATTTAATTGTAAATAATCCCATTATTAATGAGATTGTTTCTTAAAACCCTTACATTATGTCTATCATTATATATAAGCACTCTAACCACATAAATAAAAAAATATACCATTGTTATAATTTTACACCAAAATAATATTCATACCCATAATACCACAAATACTTACATAAAGAATCATATAACCTCTCTAAAAATAGTCATTTGTTATGGTCATCATTTTTTGAGGTTATCTTCTATGTTTTTCATGTAATTTTTTATTTGACCATTATCGTCTTTGTAATTCGATAGCTATTACATCATAAAATAAATTATAATCATAATGTAAATATAATATATATATATATATATTATCAATGTAAATATTTATAAGGGAAAAAATAATTAGTTCATGTTAAATAAATTACATAACTATTTAGAGGTGGTAGTTCATACATTAGATAATGTTTTTTACATTCCACTAAATATTATGTGATGATACTACCCTGGATAACCTAGATAATTATAATAGTGTCATATAATTAAAAGAACCTATCAAGATTTAGTTAATCTGTAAATAAGTTCCATGATTATATTGTTTCACACTATGAGTCTTATTTCTCATAATATTATTTATTATTTCAATCAGTGGATGGAATAAGAAGAAATATTATTATTGACGAATTTTATGGAATATAAATTTTCTTTTTCTGGTAGGAAAATGAATTCAATGGGATATAGAATATATAAAATTTTTATAATACTTATCAAAATTTCTTAAGAAATGAATCCTGATAATATTCTTTGTTAGAAACTGAGTAAACAATGTGTTTTTAGTGCATTATAAGGATAAATTTACCATATTTTTCTAGGTCCACTGGTAATGATTCTATATTTTCATTGAAAAAAATTGAATTATTATAAATATTATTATCATAGTTAGGTGAATATTTAGATCAAGATTGTGTTGAGCTGGGACCCACATTGTTGGTATTATAGAATTATTAAATATATTACATCATGTATGGAATATTTATATGAAATAATAAAATACAACCTCAATGGAGTATTGTATGGGATATATGAGACAAAAAATTTATCTAAAATGTTTTTTTACATGAGGGGAAATTTAATATTTTCATGTGTCGTCTATTTCGTTTAAGGGATGTCATAAGAATATTAATAAATGAATAGATAATTTTTTTATTCTTTTTTAAATATGCTAAACCTACCACTATATATTAAAAATGATATATGAAAAATAACCCTATGGATAGTTACATAACAATGAGCATCATACAGGACCAGGAAGATATGTTTCTAAAAGAAATGGAGATCGTGGATTACTGAAATATTTTTAAGGAGTTGTCCTCCACAATAATGTTCTTGGATCTCTCTAATGAAAATAAAGTGGAACCATTAGTTTTCAATGACTTATTGAATTTATAATTATGATTTTTTATATTTGTTAAATTCTAGTTTTTTTCTTATATGTTAAATATGAATCAATTAATCTAAAAAATTAATTCATAGGTTGGTTGTTGATTTATTTTACTACTATCAAAAATTGATAATGTTTGTTAATCCTTTATTATTAATAGATTTTTACGTTGTATCATTCTATGGATTTATTTTGACCCCCAAAAATGCCAATTTGTTTTCCTCATATTTATGGTTTATGTATTTTCCCTTCATTGTTTGAGTGTTCATCGTCATTATTTCTTTTTGACCGATAGTTTGCAGTACCCAGTGACTGAGCATTATATAGTCGATCATTATCATAATTCATTATATCGATGGGTTGAAAATAAATATATATAGCATTTCTTTGAAATGATAAATTATAACGTGAGATCAAATATTGATTAGGTATCTTTGGATTGTAATATTTTGTGTTTGATTGTTCGGTGGGATAATGGCATGGTCCTCACACAGAATGGATGGCTAGAATCTGGCCACTATTGATGATTTCAATTCATCTAACCATAGATCTATGTTCCTTATTGGATTAAACAATTTTGTCAATGGGGGAGGAATTTTGGGATATTATCCATGAATATTGAGGGTTTTGTAAATAATGAGTTACATATAAAATTAGTTTGGATAAACATATGTCTCGTGGTCCTATTCTCATTATAGTTTGGTTTTATGTTCATAATAAAATATTGCATGGTGTGCAGTGATGAATCATTCCATCTGACCAGATTTGGGTGAATTGGTGTGTAACACATTGACAAATGGTAACATACTCTTCCAGGATCAAAACCACGACCACACACATAGTCATACCTAGGTTATGCGGTCATGATCAGGGTACATCGGTATCCACCAGAACATGGACATGGATAGTATAAATAGTTATGAAAAAAGTACACATGAATTGGATGATGAATGTTGGAATATTCATGGTAATGTCTTGATCTAGTGGGACATTTCTAGTAATCCATATAAATCCCATGATCACATTATAGTATTTGTGTGATATAATAATATCCATAGTCTAGTCTATTGTCTATAGGGTGTTTTCCATTAGATTATCCTTATGATGTTATGGTAAGGAATCACATATTTAGAATAGTATACGAGATCCCCAGTATAATATAGTACTAAATTGATTTGTGGATCCCTTTATGTTTTCTTTTTTGTGAACCTCAATTATTCATCTCTAAGTTGGGTCAGGTATCCTATTACAGACTTCTATTGTGTGGTATCCCAATACTAATAGAATACTCAAGGTGTGGTTAGGTATCCTCTATAATCCCTGAGTGTGATTATCTAGTTGTTTATTGATATCATATTAGTTCCAATTTATACGGCTTCTTGTTGAGGACCAATGGGCAAGACCACTCATATGAGTGCCATCAGTGTTTTCAAGACTCAAAGAGTGAGTTGACAAAGATAAGAATTAACATGATGAATCAACTTGAATTACATGATGTTTTTATGGTTGTGAATATTATGTGAGGCTTTCTATCTATATTGATTATATCTATTTTTATTTTATATCTTCTGATGATTTTACCCTCTTTTATTCTTTATGGTAGATGATTCCATGCTTTCCAATTAAAAATATTTATAATCACCCCTACATGGTATCTGCCTCAATGTGTCATGTATTATGAAGATGAATGGACTTTAAATGGAATCCTCGGTGGACCTATAGGTGGTTGAGTACAATTAATCATGATATAATAGAGACTATTTGAGGATTTGAATTCTGATATCAGTCCCCTCTTTACTAACATGATGGAATCTATTTAAATTTTGGTGGGATAGTATTTAGACTTGTTTTTTCATGTAATATTTTATTTCATTGATCTGAGATTTAGTTTTATTCATGAATCAAGGTGCCAATTTTTTCTTTAGATTCATAAATATATCATTTATTACGGTTTGGGAGAACCAATTCATTTTTTTGTGGATCCCATATATGTGATATATCTAATCATCCATTTTCACTATCCTAGAAAAACATGGTGATGCACTTCAGGAATCAAACTTGGATTACCACTATCCAAGAAGTCTATCATGGATTATGTCATCACGTAGTGGTATTAGAGGAGGTATATCTTAGGATTAATTTCCTGAGATAGTCCACTGATGTAGTTTTTTATCAAAAATTTGATAAAGTAGTTATAGTGTCCTCAGATTGACTACTGGTCTACGGAATCTATTAATGTTTTGGTAGATGGTGTATACAATAATCGGGACTATGATTAACATCTTATTTTGATAGTCCATACATGTGCTTATTGTAGGGAAAACATTGATTATTTCCTAATATTGGAATGGTATTTCATTTCCATTACCTTCTTCAGCAAGCTACCCACATATATATTCTTTTACCATTGTGTGACTTTAACTTTTTAGGATTATTCTACAATGACAAATTATTGATATTCCATAGTAGAAGAATGATAATTATCCAACAGGAGATGATGATTCTCTTAAATTCCATGTATTAGATTTTGTACTAAGTGGTGGTTTGTCTATATTACTACCACCCATTGAGAAGCTTCTATCACCCGCAATACTAAAAGATGATTCTCACAAGTTAAACACACATAATGATTTCATGTGGGAGAGAACAATCATGTTTTGCGGTGATAAAGAACTCCATTGAATCACAATACTATATTAAGGTGTTTGGGAGAGTTTTAGTCTTGTATGTACCGTTCCAGATCAGATAGTGGGCATATCTACAACCCTCCTCTAGGTTTCTATATGGTGATGGGGGGACTCTAGTTATTAAAATGCATGATAATATTACTCACTCATTGATTTAGTTCAATAATACCTTAATAAAGTATTTATACCAATATAGGTTTTGAGAAGAACACATCAAATTTATTTTGGAGCTCCTATAGGGTAGCTTGATAGCTGTAGTGCCGGAATTGTGGTTCACTAAACTATCACGATAATCAAATGATATGATTCGTTATTACTACATTAGACCATGGACCATCAAGAGTGGCCTTCAAAGGGAAAAACATGGGTTTTGGGTTTCAAATTAATTTTTAATAATTGTGTGGATCATTTGACTGCCTTGGTAGTTGAGAGTTTTTTGGTCGAGGAGACATCAAATATTTGTTGTAGTAGTTGGAACTCTAGAGATGAGACATTTGTGATGGTATTCAATAAAATACTCATGGATTTAAGTGTGGAATAATTTTTTTTATATTATTTGTATATCTAGTATATAGTTCAAGGCTGATAAGTTGATTTTACTTAGAAAATACATTCGTAGTATTACTCTTGTGATAAGTGGGGATATATTATTTGGGATAATATGACTCATCATGTCTCTAACAAGAATATTGTTGATGGTCCTCTATGGGAGAGGCAATGGCAGGATTTTGTAGGCCTCTATCATAGAATACACTGAATAAGATGTAGGATAGTAGTTGGAGGTGGTTTATGATGTGATTAGTTGCTACCAATACACATATGTGGCTCATGCTTGGATCTAGGACTACATAGTGAGGGATGATAGAGGTTCTAGGAAGTAGAGGTAAAAACCCCAATGGATATATGGATTATTAGAGGTATGATCTATATATTTTAAACATTATTTGTATTTTTGATTTACATATATTCAATATTAATTCCCTTCCACACCCCTTGTTCAAAATACTATGATTTAGTTGGGGCATATAAATTGACCATTTAATTTCGGGACACCTGCAATTTAGGATATAGAAATAAAACACATTTAATGGTAGTTTTATCTAAAAAGTAGAAGATATATCATAATTTGGAAAATTTTCAGGGCATTTATGTTTCCACTAAGTGAATTTATAGTTATACACACACCCTCTATCTCTCTATGGTTCATGAAAAAGTATCTATTTCAAGTGGAGAATCTAGTGTTTCTCATATAAAGAGATGAGGTTTTCTTTTATTAATGAGACAGATTCCCAATTAGACCAGTATTGTCATATTCACAAGAAGATATAGATTATTACTCATCAACTGGATATTATTACACATGGTTTATCATATTTTATGATCATTTTTCTTCCTATGGTGAATTAGTATAATGAGGATCTATTCTTTGAGGATGTTTTATTCTTGTCTAACATTAAAGATAAATACATATGTATATATATAATCGAGTAACTACAAAGATATCTCTTTTATCATATTTAATGGCCATAGAGAGCTTCTAGAGAAGAATTATTAGTTTTAAAATTTTTAGAGTAATTGCATTGTTAGACCTAGTGTTTTGCCATGGGAAGGCCTAGTTTTGTTCACAATGAAGAAATATGGATTTTTTTTATTTTAACTATGCATAATTTCACCAAAATAAGGTGAACTTTAAAAATAAGTATCCACATTTTATAATCAATGAAATATTCTACCAGTTAAATGTAGTGACGTTGTTCTCAACGGTTGGACTCTAGCCAGGCAATCACTAACTCCTAGACCAATATGAGGATATAACAAACAAATAATGTTTATGAATCTTTGTTATAATGGGCATTTTTTGATACCCTTATATTTATAAAATGACATATAATTGTTCTTTGGACCTATAAACCTGATATCTCATCCCATATTGGACTAGTTCATAGTATTATTCAAAGTTGACATCCTTATTAACTTGGCTACAATGGTGAGGCACATGAGATAGTTGAGGATGGTATGGGAAATACATTGATTGAACAATATTTAGGATAATATATCTATGTTTCAATTATATATATATTTCTTGATTTCTAAGTCATTTCATATCATAAGATGAAGTATTGATTGATGTACCTTAGTTGAGGTAGTGTAATATTTTTAGTCACACGGGAGAATTTCTATAGTGAATATATTTCATTTGTTTGGTATGATACTATTGAATAGTCATTATTAATTTATATAGGATTTTACAAATATTTATTTATTTTACCTAAAAGGGATATACTTTTTGGTAGTTTGATATGATACAGAATAATTCTCTAGAGTTACAGAAGTGGATAATGAGGAACCCCATCATAAGAATACTATATAATGGTTTTGAGTATGTTATGTTTTGAAATGCCTCTAGAAATGGGATTTAATGTGTTATGATTTTTTGGATGTAAGGTATTAACTATGTTCCCTAGATTCTGATACTCATTTTTCAAAAATATGTATCCTATGAAATACAATTGGAAGTATAGGTCTTGACAATGAAGATTAAGAGAAAATCCAATATGGATGAAAAAATAATTATATATTTTTTCCATCAGACTCTCAATAATATTTTTTGTAGAAATATATTATTTTGAGATAGAGGTAGTGTAACTTTTTACTCTATGATTATTACATTGGGAGAGTCTCTACTAATAGAAACGGGAATGCGGTGGAAGATTCTCATAGTAAGTTCCCTTTTTATAGTTGTTGGGAGAGGCCTCATAGTAGTTGAAAAAATTATATTTCTTATGTGTTGACAAGGATAGTGGTGTTTACCTGGATCTTATAGTTATTACACCTCCCCTTCATCATTTTGATTGGGAGGCTCAGTATGGAGGCATTTATTATGAGACCATGCAACTCCCTATATCCACTAGTCATGATCCTAAAAGATTTCCTGAACATGGGGATAATGCTATCATTTTATGAGGATAATCCATGATACTAGTGATGATGTTGGAGGAGGTACTATGATAGTTCCATTTCCACCTTAAAATAGATCGATGAGGTAAAATTATATACTATCACCTTTAGTATCATATTGGGGTCATTAATAATTTTTTTTGAAGATTCTATATTAGGATGCCTCACTTTTTAGCTGGTGAATGTCGAGCACTAGGTTCATATGGGTTTTCCTAGACCCCATTAGATTCAAATGTTTTTTTGGATGGTAAATAATTGGGAAACATTAAATGAAATCAAGGGATAGATATAGGTTGAGATGATATTTAGGTTATCATAGACCAACTTACCATATGGTGCAACTTCTTAATTGTCATGTGGAACTGTTAAATGCTGGAGATAGTTTGGCTTCATGGATTTCCCAAAAATATCATTTCATAACATGGTGTCTACTTCACATCACGACTATATTGTGGATTAAAGAAGGCATTATGGAATCGGTTTCAACTAATCACTCTATTCCACCCCCTGATAGACATCTAGACATAGCAGATCATTTATTTTCTATATGAAATCATTCAGCAATTAGTGTTATCCTTGGTTATTTTTAGGATGGTAAAATTCACTAAGTTGAGTTTTTTTATAACATCAATTACCAATCCACTATCAGTATAGCACTATTCTATTCATTTTATGGGAAATCGTACATGTTGGCACTATGCTGGATTGATATAGGGAATCAGAGGGCTTGGTTTGAGATGTAGTAGAGATAGTGTGCCTCATCTAGGAGAGAATATAGGCTTCCTATTTCCTTTATAATCCTTCCAAAGGTAAACAGTAGATATCATAGTTATATGAGATAGATTAGGAGTAACTAAAGTTCTTGTGTTGTTAAGGATTTCATTGATTCGGTTGGGGTAAGAAGTTATCATCAATATTCATTGACTAATTCTAGATATTGAGTTGGGTGGGAATGGTGGCATAAATATTATCCCAAATTCATTATTTTTAGATGGTACATGATGTATTCCATGTGTCACAACTGAGGATGATTGTACATAAGAAGTCACATGATATTAACATTAGTAAGGATGGAAATGAGGATGAAGCTCCTTTCACAGTTTATCTATTATATAATAAGGATTGAAATGAGGAAAACATAATACAGTGAGGTATTTCTATGTTTCAAGTCTAGTGGTAGCATGGAAATTCTTAGAAGACAACCTGGGAATGTGAAAACTGTTTGTGATCTGAATTTCATCATCATTTTGGGATGTGTTTCTAGTTATTTTATTGAAAATAACTTACATGAAGAAAATGTAACAAATATCTTTTGTCATTGTAAAACATAATTTGATTTTGAGGTATATTTTTAGAGTCATAAAAGGATAAATAACTATATTTTGGGGCTTGGGGATCCTCTATGTTGATATATTAGATTAACTAAATAGATATTATCATAAACAAGAAATTTTGTTGAAATAATGGAATATCTCCTGAGAGAATTCTCATATTGGATATTTGATAATATAATTAAATCTAGAATTTAGTATTGACCACATGGATGACATAAATTTCATTTTTATTAGCTGTTTTATTTAATATTGGTTGTGGGAGTTTAAATAAATTAACGGATTAATTAATTATTTAATTTTTTAACTAATTTTAAAAACCAATACCTCCATATATAATTTCTATTATTGTAATCATTGAGGGTTAAATTCAGAAAAATAAGTATTTCAATAAACTGTGTTGGATATATTTGAATATGGTATGGATATTTTCGATTAGTGATAAATTTTCAAAAGATTATTCTTCACCAAAAATATTTTTGGTTCTCCCTAACAAAAAAAGATTCATTTTTTTATGATTGATTCAATCTCAAGGTACCCATTCTTTTGGTGTTTGAATAATCCCGAGTTTAATTATTCAATTTTAAATATGAAGTGATTCATCTAAAATATTTATTTGTGGGTCCTTTATGAATTTATATTCCTAGAATTATTAATTTATGTTGTTTTTAATATATGATTATCCCTTTTCTTGAATGTTATCTACATCAACGGATTGAGTTCAACATAAAAAATATAAAGAAAATTCGTCACATTTATATTTATTTTATTTCTCCCCAATTAGTTTGAATGATAATCATCAGTATTTATAGTGGACTAGTGGTTCAAAAACACCCAAAAACCAAATTATGTGTAGTAGATTATTGGGAAATTAATCATTTTTTTGGGATAAAAATAACGATGAAGGCAGATTTGAGTTGTAATGAGATACGATTAAAGATTATATGTGGATTATAGATCTTATTTCATATTGTGTTTTCATTATGTGATGTGTGGAAATAATATGATGATTAGAGTGTCGATTAGGTGGTTATAATCTGGCCAATGTCAATGATATGTATTTTTTTAACCATTGATATGAGTACCTAGGATGATTTTCTTGTTAAATGGATTGTGGCTGTTGTAGAAGTTGTTACAAATATAGACAACTAGATTCTGAATAATTGCCTATTAAATGAAATGTAGTTTATATGAGTGAATTAATTATAAAACCCTTTTCAATACATATACTATTTGTGACCATAATATTATATCACATGACATGTTGCCAAAAAACATATATTGTAACCCGATCTATCTACCCAATATGTACCACTTGGGGACAAAGGCAGATACATAGATAGGTAAAATGGAAGACATAGTATATAGCCATGAACTAGCTACATTGGCATAACCAGGGTACTAATGGATAACCAGATACACAAACTTTACTAGGGCCCATTAGCATATAAAGGGTACACTAATGTGGGATGATGAACAAAGATATGGACTAAGGATTATAAAAAAGAAAAAGGACATATTGTATATCCATTGTATGCACCTTGAACCCCATCTATAGTATTTTTTATATCTCATTCTACTCTCTCATGATATTTATCTGTAGGGTCAGTTTCCTTAGATTATACATATGATTTTATATTGAAGAATCACATATTTAACATAGGATATGTGAAACCCTTGAAATTTTATTCCTAGAAACAGTCATGTATCATTCTGGTTGTCCAAGGGTGTGATCTTCTATCATTAATCCCAAGGTTCATTCAGGAATCAAATTATCGAATTCCAGGGCATGTGATACCAATCATAGTGGATTTATCCGGGTATGGTTAAGTATCCTCCACAACCGCTATTTGTGATCCCCTATCCATGTAATGATAAATTACGAGTTTCACTATATACATCATCTGGTTGAGTCATAGGTCAGTGGAATGGTTTTGAACATTATTGGAGGTTTGGTGTCAATCTACAGTATATGACAGTTGATGTTATAATTTCTTATTAGTTTACTCTCTTTGATTATTTATGATATTTTATTTCTATGTTTCAAACATGATATATTTTAATAACCCATTTATGGTATCTAGCCACGGATGTCAAGTATTATAAGGAAAAAATTTCTTTTTACAAGGATAAGGTGGAAAATAGTAGAGAGAGAGGGAAACTAGTCAGCCCCAATAGAGTTATATTCATAGTATTCTGCTATTTTTTGATAGTTTGGAATATTTTACAATTTTTGTGGGATTGTATTCAACAATTTTTATTTCTCGTACTTATGTCATACTCTAATGTGTGAATTAGTTGTATGCTTCAAAATTAAAATAAGTTTAGCATTCAATTATATGTTATATTGGTATTTTGTTATGTGATTGTGATTATATGTACCATAGGCTTATACCTCCCATAATTGGGATATGCCTACTCATGTATTGTCTTTGTCCCTAGGTCAATTAACAGTGGGATTGGGGATTGACACTCAGTATAGAGCCTGCAATTCTAGCCCTAGTGGGCCATGTAATGACACAACTACTCCAATAATTATTTATTTAATGGTTATGTAACACTAAAAACTTATTTTCTATTCTCAATTTCTTATAACAAGAAAATTGTATCTTGGTTGGTGATCATTTTAAAGGGGAAGATTATCTATTTTGGGCTCTTCTCAAGCATAAATGGAAATGAGATGAAATAAAGTCCATGGAGTGGGATGAGTTTTGGAGTTTATTTTCTAAAAAATATATTATGTGAATTAATCATAAAGAAATTGATAAAAATTTCATGAATTCAATGAAGAAGGATAATAAATCTATTAGTGTCAAAGATCCATTATTTAAAATCATTTTGAGGTACGTTTCTAGTGTTATCATCGAATAGAAAATTATTCTTTATAGATTCATCAGTAGATTAAAACCAAGTATTTTAAAGTCGTTATCCATAAAATAATTTAGTAGATGTAAATAAATTATTTGATAAACTATATTTGTGGATATGGGTATTTGATTCACCCATCAATATTAGGGTTTTATTAGATAAAAGTATGGAATTCAATGGTATTTCTAAAAAGGAAATCCATAATGGCATGAAAATGAGACATCTTTTATTCTATAATTTCTAAAAGGATCCTATAAAAAAATTTCATAAGGGGAATGGTGAATATTTATGTCTATGAAATGTACCCAATGAGTAATAGAATCAAAATGCGATATGAATATGTATATCAGTGAATGGAAATATGAAAATGATCAACTAAATGTTCATCCAATCTCTAATTATATAATTGAAATGATTATGGAATTTATTTTAATCAATTCTCAATTATGACTGGTAATATCATTGAACAACATTAATAAGCATTAAATACCATAAAAAGATACATCTCATGTGATGATTGTTTTTGAAGGGTTATACAATATAAAAGGTGTTACATATTCACATATTATCCACTTTTGATGTTTTAATGCCATAATTCATTCTATTTAAACCCGCTCAATCATATCTGATCAATTTTATAATGGTATCTCATTAAAAAGTAAATTATTTGATGTTTAATTAGCAGTAAAAACTCACAATTAAGTAATGCCAAAAAATCATGCATGTGATTCATTGACAATGGTTATTTATGGGAATCTTATTAATTTAAATAATTATATAATTACACGAGATTAATTTGACTTGATTTTGGGTATAGATTGTAATTCATAATATAAATACCACAAAAATTATTGAAGATGGTAAATAAATTCTATTATTCCAAATCAACCATTAATTTTATATAATTTTGTTGAAAAATATAATCTTCACAAATAAATTACATCTATTTAATTTTTCATGATTCTAATTTAGTAGGGTTATATCTTTGATTCTTTGGGATAAACATTTCATTAATGATATAGTTATTTTAATTTATTTTTAGAATTTTATTTTAGAATAGTTATGTTGTCCTCCTCCAAATCATGAAGATGAGTTTTCAATATATTTAAAACATGTTCCTACAATAAATTCAATGAATACCTGTAAAATAGACATCATTGTTTTGAAGGCATTAAATAAAAACAAAAAAATGAATCTTCATAAAGGATTTGTTAAGGAACGCATTTAACCTTGAGGTGAACATGTTATTATTATTTAGAATCATTATTGATCATTGAGACTCTGAATTGATTATCATGAACATAACAATATCACCATTGAGAATAGGTATTATCTTCCTTATATCGATGATTTTTTATCAATTAAATCGAACCAATTATTTATAACTCTTCATTTAGATACTATTCGTGGATATAACTAAATACATACTAAATACATTCATCTATTTGAGGTGTGTATAATTTTAATTTATAGTGATTTTTCTTGGTCATACTAATTCCACTTCTATGTTTATGGATTTAATGAATATTGTATAAATAGATTTCAAAGATTACTTGGGGATAATATTTATAAAACATATTATAATATTTTCTAATAGAAAGGAAGTGAAAGAGTATAAATTTTTGTATTTTATTTAATACATTAATGATAGATAAACGGTATGAAAAAACACCCAAGTGTGAATTTTGGATATATAAACCTTAATATTTGGGTCTCTAATTATCATGTAAAGATAAATTGTTAGATCCATCCAATAAAAAATTAATTTCAAAATAGAATAGTCTAACCACATTGACTAATTTTCATAGTTTTTGTTGATTGGATCATATTATTGGGAATTTCATATTGATTTTCCCATGAATATATAGTCATCTAACCAAGTTAACTAAGGAAAAAAGTTATGTTTCATTAGACTAATGAATGTGAAGAATCATTCAATAAACTAATGTGATGATTTATCAATTCACCAGTATCACAATATTTTGTAGTGGAGAAGGTTTATTGATTTACATTAATGAATCAAAGTGGGGACTGGGATGTTTTATTAGGAATAATGAAATGGTGATATCTTCTGTTCCATTCTAACTGAAGGTTTATCAACAAATTTTTTCAAAAAAAATTGGGTGTTAGAAATTGTAATATTTTCATTAACGATATAGATCCATTTTTATGGGAGAATGGTATAGAATATTTACAAATTATGAAATTTTAATGTATATATCCACATAATTTTTTTAATATATTAATGAGAATAGGGTTGGAGTTGATTAATGAGTATGGCTACCCAATACATTACCACCCTTTGAAGGTGAAAAATGTGGACAATGATTTGAGTATAAAGGATCGGGATAACATATTTTTATGGGTATTACAAAGGATTAAATATTGTTGGATTTTTATAGAATATAACATAAATCGAGAAGTAATTGGAGAAATAATATCATTCTAAAATGAGGGTTCAATCATCACCCTATATAATGACTAAAGAGGCACTGAAGGAGGATGCTGAGTTTCTAAAGATAGTGGGAAATTTTCATGATCTCAACCATTAATAAAAAAGAATGAAAATTTTTAGAAACCTAATAACTTTCTCATAAATTTAAAACATTAGTAAATTGTTATTAGAAGAAGATATATCACATAAATCTAAATTCTTCCAGAATTTATGAATATGTATAATAATTTTTAATAATATTTTGGGTGGGGAAATAAAAAGAGAGATATTTGAGAGTATGAATTTTTTTTCTTAGACAACTAGAAAGTTATTTAAGAGAGATATAAATCTATGTGGATTTTACAAAAAAATACCTATAGTTGAATGAATGTGGGGAAAAACACCATAGATTTCATCAATTGAATATGAAAAAGGATAAATGGATATAATGGTATTTTGTTTGTAGAAAATGACCTTAAAAATTCCACACTATTCTTTTCTATTATATAATATTTTTATATTCACTAGTTTTTCTAGATATATATTAAGGATGTCGTAATGTTTCATAGAGTACCACATTATATCGTATCATACTAAGATCTGATTTTTAATAAAATTCCTTGAAGAAATCATCCACAATATAATTATATAGATATATGCTTCAGTACTTCAATCCATCATCAGATAGATGTCACACTTAGAGGACCATTTAAACTCTATAATATATATTGATAACATATCCTCTAGATTTTGAAGGTAGTTCAGAACAATACATTCATCCACTTGAGTGGTATTAATATAATAACCATAAAATTATCATTAAATTGGCACTATATTAATCCCTCTATAAGGATAAGTGTAGGAATATGAAAATCAGAGATGAAGTAAGAGAACAAAATATATTGGGACATTATCTAGTTCTGGGAATGGTAGAGAAGGCTTGATTCATTCAAAAATAAGTCAATGAAACTCATAGTCAATAAATTTGTTAAGAGGAAAATCATCAGAAATAACTAGAACTCAATATTGGTGATAAGTTATTCCTCAAACAAAATCTTGAGAATATGGTTATGATATTTGGATAGAATGGATAGTTTTGGATAACATATATATGTTCCAACAATATTTTTTATTGGATTGGGATAGTTTTTTATCAATTGGAACTTCCGCATAACATGTCTTGTGTTCATGATGTGTCCATTGTATCTATCCCAATGAATTACATATATGATCCTTCACAAATAATGAACTCATAGGTTATACCACTAGATAATGGTATTTACAATGTATAAAAACTAGTGGAAATATTGGGTTATAGAGATAAAGTTCAAAGGAACAATAAAAATCTTCATAGATATTGTTATTTAATGGAATTAAAAATTAGAGTAAGATATATAGGAATACAATGATGAAATGAAGAAATTATATCCTTTTTTGTATTAAAGTGATGTATTTTATTGGAAAAATTCATTTTAAAAGGGGTATAATGTTACACACTAATATATTAAATGTATTTCATTTAAATAAACTTATGTTATTTGATAACATGCTTTAACTTGAAATTGTATGTGTAAATTAAGGAAATTATAGTAATTAATTATAACAATGACATTAAATATTCAATTATTAATAATAATAACCACATTATCAAAAAAATTGAAAAACGATTTTATAATTGAAATCTATAAATTAATTCATAATAAATATGTACTCAATTTTTTGTCAAGTAATTTAATTAATCAAGTATATGTATTCATATAATATTTTTTCATTTCACTTAGTGTGTGAAAATTATAATTAATTTATAATAAATGTTTATTTTTTTATTAAATTAATGTTTTTTAAATAACCCTACCAATATAATCTCTAATTCAGTTTTTATAATGTTTCTAAAAATATTAATTTTGTAGATATTAATTAAAATTAATATATTGAAAATAAATTGTAATTTATTTTCATGTAAAATAATGAATATATTTGGGATTTGATCATTATGCCACATAAATATAATTTCATTTCAAATAGTCTGATTAATTCCAATTTGAACATCATTATACATTTTTTGGTATAATCCTATTTTTTCATAAGAACAAATTTTACTTAAACATTTTTTATGCATGAAAGGTATTTTAATATTAATAAAATAAATTAATATCATTTTTTAAAGTCCTCAGTTAAATGTATAGATTAAATATTCCAAAAAATAATTTAATGTTCAATTTAGGGTTTTTACAAGGTAACTAATTGATGTAAATCAGTTTTAATGGTTAAAATTGTATTTATCAAAAATATGGTTTCATTGTATTTTTTACTCATATGGAATTTAATAGAAATATAATATGATAAAATGAATTCCATCATTCATATTTTTATAATAAATTTAATTTAATTGGTTCAACTAAATTTTTTCCTATTGATAATAGTAAAAATTAATGTATTTTTTTACAACGGTTAAGATTGCAACGAGTTTACCGGAGGTTTAAACCTATACATACGGATAAGAAGGAACCCAAATCTATCCAATTATTTTTTAAAGATATTTCATCCTTTCCCTATCACAACCTATTATAACAGTTAGTTTTTATAAACTTTCCCTTGAATGTGACCTTATATCACTGAAATCCTTCACTAAATTCCATTTTTCCTCTACACTCACTTATAAAATGACAACTGTTCTTTTCCATTATTAATACAATTTGAGACCCCTATATTATTAAATAAACACAAAAAAAAACTTTATATATTACATTATTTCATCCTAAAAAATAATTTTATTCTATTAATACTAACACATCATATATTAAGGTGTAATATAATTGTGATCTCTCAATGAAAATGTATATACATTATCCGCAGTCATTCAATTTTATTTATTATTCAACTTCATCTTACAATATTGTATCAATAATAATATATTGAATACAACATCATAAATATGAATATATTTTACAATTATTAATTTAAATCCATTTTTTGGTTCTTATTATTCAAATGGTATATTAAAGAATCACTCATGCATACATGTGGATGATAGCCTCCATGTTGTGATATAATTAATTTTCCATCAACATAATTCATGGTTTCATAGTACAGTAATTTAATTTTCATCTCTAATTTATATGAATAGTTATAAAATTTATATAATGAGTATATATGATATTTTTTTCATGATTTCTATTCTTTATAATAATGAACCATGATCAAATTGAATTGATGAGAACATTTAAACAAAAAAATTACTTTAAAACCAAATTAGTTGACACACAACATGTTGATCATAATGAATAAATTTTAATGATAATATGATATGAATTTATATGTAAAAATTTAATTATATTATAGGTATTAATATATTTCTATAATTAAACAATTATTAATTGAAATTAATTACAATGTAGGTTTGAGTAATTATGAAGAGAGGTAGTCTTGATGTATGTGTTTTTAAAGAATATAATTTTTAATAGGACTTTTTATACATAAATTGTTTATGTAATTATATGATATATACCTTCAACATATTTTACTTAGTATTATCTTATGGTTATTTTTTAGATTATATTTTTTCCTTAATATTCATCTCTTTAAGTAATCAATATATTAAAATAATGTTTTAAAGGAAAACTAGAATTACTTATCTCTTCATTCATGATCTATTTATTCAATGTAATTAATTTACATAAAATTAATTCAAAAATGTTTTTACACATTCCCATGATTTTTTAATTTCATTTTCCATGTTTTTGACTTTATATAAAAAAATTATAATGAAACCAACCCTGGTAGCCTTGAGTATATGCCATACATTAATAAATTGGCATATATACTGAACTTGAACCCCAAACAACTAATCATTTTAGCAGTTTTAAAAACCAAATTACTTACTTGAACTTTACATTAAAACATAATATTAAATAAAACATATAAACTCAATTAGAAACACCCATAAACTCTTGGGTTGTAACACCCCGAGATTTTATGAAAAATATACTTTTAAATTTCACTAATGTCTTGTGTTGTACGCTACACCAAAAGGAGCTTTCACAACACGCATCCTTGACTTTCCTTGCATTACACACAATCGCAACCTTCCTCAATAGCGTGTGTAGTACGCAATACTGAGTTTCACGAAACAACGATATACTATTAAAATATTATTAAAACTAGTCGTTATGAATAGTAATAACCACTTTTTAAAGTTTAGAAATTTTAGCTCTCAAAATGGACTTCATTTTTGGATTCGGAGTATCGAATTTAGCCTAAGGTGAAATTTTGGTACTTTTCGGATAACATTCATATTCTGATGAATAGTGAAAATTACTAAATTTTAATTAAAAACAACTTTTTTAATCGAAATAATTAATAGTGATAAATTATTAATTTGAGTGGTTTTAAAGTATATTTAGAATATATTTTTACAATTCAATACAATGTTGGTCATTGTATGTAATTTCACATTTAAACCAGACATAAAGAAGTGTCAATCTTTTGATAGATATTGTTTCTTAAAAACACGCTATTTGTTTTAACAGCAGGATTTAATTATAAAATTAATTAATGCAACTTCTATGTTATGAATTTGGTAAAATAGACTTCATTTTTGAATTCGGAATATGAAATATAGCTTAGGATGAAATTTTGGCATTGTTCTGAAAATTATCAATTTTTGATGAATAGTGAAACTACTAAGTGGTAGTTAAAAAAACTAAATTTTTCATAAAACTAAATTTTACCTCTTCTGTGAATGGAATTTCAAAAATCCGAGAGACACGGTTGATGTCAGTAAGTAAAATGTGGTTCAATGAGATAAAAATAATTTTTTGGTGAATAGTAACTTTTTACTTTTTTTACCGCGGTTAATAGTGAATAGGGTAACTAAGGGTAAATATGATATTATTATTACCCTAACACATGTCCTAATTCTATTGGACAAGTGTAATTCGACCAAAAATAAACTTAGGAATAAAATATGACCATTTAGGCCCACTTGGATTAGATTAAGACATTTATTATTAATTTATTTAAAGAAGGGTTAAAATAGTTAAAATCAATGTTTAATAAGTAAAGCATTTTTAATATAGGGTTATACATAAGATAAATTCGATTGTAAATATTCATTAGAAAGCTAAAACGATTTCCTACATGATGGTATTTTATTTGTAATTTTTAGACATCAAATAATGTAATTTATTTATGACACAAAGATGATTCAGTAATAATCTTATTAGTGAAATATTGACATAATTGATAATATAAATACCAAAATAAATGTAATTTAAGACTTTTTATGAATTCCACTAATTTTATAGGTTACTATGTTATATTAGTGTTGATTTAATCAACTTGTTCCGAACATATAATTCTGTTATGACTTTCACAAAAATCATATATCAAATAGTGTCAAAATTGACACAAAATAGTTTTTAAATCAAATATTATATTATTATTTGTTATTTTATTCCTAAAAATCTAAGGTTCGGCCAAATGACTTAGATAAGGATATATATATTAATAATAAACAATTTGAGGTTCGTTTGGCATGTTATAGTAAGTGTATTAATCATATAGTGAAAGAAACCAAAAAGACACGGTAAAAGTTAAATTATTTAACTTAGAGTTAAATCTAATTGATAAGGTTAAAATAATACCCTAAACTTGTTTAAATCCTATTTGTTGATAGGATTTCGACCCATCCCCACCTTATCTTCGAAATAAGACCCTTTGGAGCCATTATAAACCGATTTTGACTTTAATATAAAATAATATTTTGAGATATTCCTAAGGTGCCCCTCTCCTCCCTTATAAAAGGGCACCTCCTCCCCCTCCTCCTCACACCAATTTGAGCACTCAAGCTCGGCCAACCCCAGACATTTTCTCCTCTCCACTTCCCTAGAATAATCCTAGAGGTCCTGGTCTTCTTCAAAGACCAATATTAGTTCCCTAAGTGGAGGATTCAAAGAGGCGTTCCAAAGAAGAGGTAATATCCCTTACCGATCTTTTCAATTTCTTTCTTCTTCAACTTCTTCTTCTTTAGTTGTTTCATGATAAAGTAATAACATCAGTATTACTTATATACTGATATGTTATTATAAATATGAAACAACCCTAATTCACCTTCTATCCATCCCACGGAAAAAATGAAATCACCGCGCGTGCGTACGTACGGAATACCGTCTCCACGCCGTGGTGTAATCAATTTTTCCACCATCACTTTACAATGATGGGTATAATGGTGTAATGAGTAACTATTTATGATTATTATAAAGTAATATTGATACTGAAATAATATATTGTATAATCCACTCCAATTCAGTTCAATATTTATGGAAATGATATCATCGCTCGTGCGTACGTACGGACTACCGTCTCCACGACGCGATGAGATTCATTCTCCATGTTAACCATTTAAGAATGATTATAAAGTATATATAAGAAATAATAATGAAATATATGACATTATAAAGCTACTGGATTTATGTATATATATATATGTATGTCATCTACTTACTTCCATTTCAAGACAATAAGGAAAGTAAAACAGCGTTCATGCGTACGTACGGACTACCGTCTCCATGAACGGTGTTTTTAAATTTATTTATCTATCTATTATATATATATATACTGAATATATATGATATATAAATCATATTTTATATTCTGGAAGTAAGTAAATCATGATATAAGTAATAATGATGTCAAGAACAACAAGTCAAAACACCTAAGATAAATGAAACGATTTTACCCAAAACGTTTCTTTAACATGGAATTTACAAAAGAACGGGTAATATAATGTCATAAGTGAACCATATATGATATCATAACAATGAATATGATTCTGGAATAAGTCAATAACATGATTTAAATCATTATACAGGAGGTTTGGACACTTACAAAGAAAGTCGGACATAAGGTAAGGAAAATATCACAATCTCATTTTTATCCGAGATTGTTTATACGTTGGTATTTACTGGGGTGTATTTTATCATCCACATCCATGTTTTCTCAATATGTAATATTATTTCCATCCACATACAATTTTTTAAATCCAATTTTACCCTTCTATGAGTTTTTAGTAAAAGATATGAAAGGAATCTTTTGTCGTTTTTTTTATACGAGGTACTTTTTGACTTTTCCGACAAAAGTACGAAGAATGTTTTTTTTAACTTATACGACACGAACGGATTTTTTACGGTTTTATAAAGACTTATTTTAATGAAACTTCCTCCAAAATATTTCATGACTATTTTCAATAAAATCTTTTTCTTTTGAAATTGCATGATGTTTTGTGAAAAGAAATTGATTTTGAAGAAGAAAGGATATTTTCCTCAAGAATTCAATTCAAGTGTTTTATCAAAATTATTTTTCATCTAAGATAATAAAGGGTTCTGTTTCTATCCATATTTTTACATTGATTTGACTATGTTGTGATGGAATTATGTTTATGAATTCCTTTATCTTATATTAATGGTTTTATGATGTCATGTTGTTTAAGAATCCCATTTTTATTACATGGGTTATGCAATGATGTATGATTTATGATTTTGTGGCACACATAAGAATGGTATCATTATGAGATGGGTGGGACCTATATCTCCCTCCAATGCATTTGGTGAAGATTTTATATCTCATGAGATAGACATGGCTGGAATGGTAGGTTATACCGGTTCAGTGAAACAGGACTGAAACGAGGGTTACTCGATTCAGAAAGGGACTTTGTCCACTAAGATAGTCTTGGCAATGAGTCGTGACTAACAAGAAATGATTCTCTATGATTATGTGTGTATGCCACAAAGTTTCATGTTTTAAGTTATGATTATTGGGATTTCATTTCACTACTATGATTTAACCCATGTTATGAAATTATGCTCTCTTTTGCAGGTTATGATTTCCAAAAGTTTTGTGCTTATGTATATGATGTGTTTGATATTTCTTTTGTTTACCCTTACTGAGCATTTGAGCTCACCCTTTTATGTTTTCTTTTCCCCAGGATATAAAGAAAGGTTTTAGGTAAAAAAGAAGAAGATCTTTATGGGAGATTTTGAAGATCTTTCACCACGATTAGAAGTTTACGTTCCGAGTTTCCAAAGACACTAAACTATTACGATCCTTGTGTGTGTGTTTTTGTTATGTACCAAGTATTCCGCAAAAGTAATGTAATGTCCATGTACGTCAGGCTTTGGGTCTCTACAGTTGGTATCAGAGAAAAGGTTTAGTCAACCTTTGGAAACTAGTATGCGAAAACGTTAGTGAGATCCCTAAAGTTATTTCTAAGGTATGTCTAGGGATGTCCCTAAGGATAAGTATACGTATAGGATATATTCCTAGAACTATGGTAACGATATTAGATTAAACCTAAGAAGTTAGGTATTGAGGATACTTTCCCTTTACTATGTTGTTTTCTCTAGCATGATTTTTGATTCTCACAAAATTATTTTTGTGTGTTTTAGTTAATGGAGGGAACCAAAAGGAATTCAGTTAACATTGAATCCAATGGACAAATTGGTGACTATGAGAAACAAAATTGAGTAATGCCTAGAGAGAAAGATGTTGTGATTATGCCGAATCAATCATCGCGATATATGATTTACAAGGTGAAATTTAGTGGTATGCCTAATTCATCAAAGAAGATGAAGATAGACTATTATGCATGTTCGCATGTTGAGGAGCATAAAGAAAAGAAGATTGAGATTTCTAAAGAAGGGAAGAAGAACCTTGAGGAATACCTCAAATGGAGGGACCGATGTTATCTGTGTGGAGAAAAGGGTCATAGAGTGACAGACTGTTATGGAGTTCAATGTCTTATTTGTGGAGAACATGGGCATTACCCAACTCAATGCCCTGACCTAAAAAGTTACTTCTAAATCAAGGAAGGACTTATTCCAGGATAATCATTGATGTGGATGGACTGAAGTGTTTTGGTATTCAAGAATAATGTTGTTGAGGTACTTTTATGGTGTGTTGAAATATTTAAGTATTGGTCTATTGTGGTTTTCAATAATTTTAAGGTACCGGTAACTATGAAAAGTGATTCAAATATTTTGGAAAGTAGATGATAAGTGCATAATGAAAGGATAAGAAGATAATGAGATGTTTGATTGTATTCATGAGCTCATGATTGATATAAGGACTAAGTGATATCATGGTTTGAGTATATAGAATTTTGAGGATTTTGGTATGTGGAAAGTGTTAACTTTAAACTGCATTCATGTTTTCACTAAGGTATTCAAGAGAATACATGATTAAGGACTTTGAATGTTTGGAATGTGACCAACAAAACATATCTTATGATATATGGGGATCAACGATGGTATTAAATCTCTGGTAATCGTTTTCACTATGTTATGAGAGTGGACTGCAGTATTATGGATAATCCTAAAGATTGAAATGGATTATGTTGGACATAAGTGAGTATTGTTTAAGGATAGAAGTTTTTTTTCGCTATTATTGATGGGATGTTATAGTAATGTAGTTTTAGAAAAAGGAAAACCTGCAGGACGGGCGACAGCCCATCGCTTCGGACAAGGCTGTGGGAATCGAACCCACAACCGAAGTGCGACTGGCCTTTATCGCCTACCACTGGCCTACAGGAAGTCCCTGTTTAGTAGAAGCTAGTTTTATTATATTAAGAAGTATGATATATGAAGTATAAGTCCATTTTAGGAACCATATATGATTAATCTCACTATCGATCGACTTATGTATATAATTTTTGCTAACCTTTTGTTTGAGGCAGATGGAATGACCCGTCATTCTATCACATGATCTGCTAACACTTCACGAATAACAAATTCAACTTCATTTATTTAAGAGATGAAGTGGAAATTGTTAAATGCACGAACAACAGTGAGATTGTACCAAAATAAAGTAAGTATTTATTCTAATTCTTTAACTTTAGGGAAATGATCTTGAAAACCAAAAATGTTGTCCTAGTGATCTTATACCTGATGAATCCGATGGTACCTTATATCATCACAAATCTATGGATTTGTGATTACTGGATTTTCCATAGCCATGTTCTCTACCACTCTCCATCAGAACATGATGGTTAGATTTCTCTTCCATATCCATATTTTCACCTATGTGGAAACCCAGTGATTTGTTTATTTGGGTAATCATTACATACTTTAGTTTTTAAAGTCAAGTTTTGGTATTCCTTTTTACAATGTGGGTTTCTATTAAAGAAACTTTCGAATAGTAAACCATTTATAACCCCGACGAATTTCGAGGGCGAAATTCATTTTAAGGGGGGTAGAATGTAACACCCCGAGATTTTATGAAAAATATACTTTTAAATTTCACTAATGTCTTGTGTTGTACGCTACACCAAAAGGAGCTTGCACAACACGCATCCTTGACTTTCCTTGCATTACACACAATCGCAACCTTCCTCGATAGCGTGTGTAGTACGCAATACTGAGTTTCACGAAACAACGATATGCTATTAAAATATTATTAAAACTAGCCGTTATGAATAGTAATAACCACTTTTTAAAGATTAGAAATTTTAGCTCTCAAAATGGACTTCATTTTTGGATTCGGAGTATCGAATTTAGCCTAAGGTGAAATTTTGGTACTTTTCGGATAACATTCATATTCTGATGAATAGTGAAAATTACTAAATTTTAATTAAAAACAACTTTTTTAATCGAAATAATTAATAGTGATAAATTATTAATTTGAGTGGTTTTAAAGTATATTTAGAATATATTTTTACAATTCAATACAATGTTGGTCATTGTATGTAATTTCACATTTAAACTAGACATAAACAAGTGTCAATCTTTTGATAGATATTGTTTCTTAAAAACACGCTATTTGTTTTAACAGCGGGATTTAATTATAAAATTAATTAATGCAACTTCTATGTTATGAATTTTGTAAAATAGACTTCATTTTTGAATTCGGAATATGAAATATAGCTTAGGAGGAAATTTTGGCATTGTTCTGAAAAACATCAATTTTTGATGAATAGTGAAACTACTAAGTGGTAGTTAAAAAAACTAAATTTTTCATAAAACTAAATTTTACCGCTTCTGTGAATGGAATTTCAAAAATCCGAGAGACACGGTTGATGTCAGTAAGTAAAATGTGGTTCAATGAGATAAAAATAATTTTTTGGTGAATAGTAACTTTTTACTTTTTTTACCGCGGTTAATAGTGAATAGGGTAACTAAGGGTAAATATGATATTATTATTACCCTAACACATGTCCTAATTCTATTGGACAAGTGTAATTCGACCAAAAATAAACTTAGGAATAAAATATGACCATTTAGGCCCACTTGGATTAGATTAAGACATTTATTATTAATTTATTTAAAGAAGGGTTAAAATAGTTAAAATCAATGTTTAATAAGTAAATCATTTTTAATATAGGGTTATACATAAGATAAATTCGATTGTAAATATTAATTAGAAAGCTAAAAGGATTTCCTACACGATGGTATTTTATTTGTAATTTTTAGACATCAAGTAATTTAATTTATTTATGACACAAAGATAATTCAGTAATTATCTTATTAGTGAAATATTGACATAATTGATAATATAAATACCAAAATAAATGTAATTTAAGACTTTTTATGAATTCCACTAATTTTATAGGTTACTATGATATATTAGTGTTGATTTAATCAACTTTTTTCTAGCATATAATTCTGTTATGACTTTCACAAAAATCATATATCAAATAGTGTCAAAATTGACACAAAATAGTTTTTAAATCAAATATTATATTATTATTTGTTATTTTATTCCTAAAAATCTAAGGTTCGGCCAAATGACTTAGATAAGGATATATATATTAATAATAAACAATTTGAGGTTCGTTTGGCATGTTATAGTAAGTGTATTAATCATATAGTGAAAGAAACCAAAAAGACACGGTAAAAGTTAAATTATTTAACTTAGAATTAAATCTAATTGATAAGGTTAAAATAATACCCTAAACTTGTCTAAATCCTATTGGTTGATAGGATTTCGACCCATCCCCACCTTATCTTCGAAATAAGACCCTTTGGAGCCATTATAAACCGATTTTGACTTTAATATAAAATAATATTTTGAGATATTCCTAAGGTGCCCCTCTCCTCCCTTATAAAAGGGCACCTCCTCCCCCTCCTCCTCACACCAATTTGAGCACTCAAGCTCGGCCAACCCCAGCCATTTTCTCCTCTCCACTTCCCTAGAATAATCCTAGAGGTCCTGGTCTTCTTCAAAGACCAATATTAGTTCCCTAAGTGGAGGATTCAAAGAGGCGTTCCAAAGAAGAGGTAATATCCCTTACCGATCTTTTCAATTTATTTCTTCTTCAACTTCTTCTTCTTTAGTTGTTTCATGATAATGTAATAACATCAGTATTACTTATATACTGATATGTTATTATAAATATGAAACAACCCTAATTCACCTTCTATCCATCCCACGGAAAAATGAAATCACCGCGCGTGCGTACGTACGGAATACCGTCTCCACGCCGTGGTGTAATCAATTTTTCCACCATCACTTTACAATGATAGGTATAATGGTGTAATGAGTAACTATTTATGATTATTATAAAGTAATATTGATACTGAAATAATATATTGTATAATCCACTCCAATTCAGTTCAATATTTATGGAAATGATATCATCGCTCGTGCGTACGTACGGACTACCGTCTCCACGACGCGATGAGATTCATTCTCCATGTTAACCATTTAAGAATGATTATAAAGTATATATAAGAAATAATAATGAAATATATGACATTATAAAGCTACTGGATTTATGTATATATATATATATATATATGTATGTCATCTACTTACTTCCATTTCAAGACAATAAGGAAAGTAAAACAGCGTTCATGCGTACGTACGGACTACTGTCTCCATGAACGGTGTTTTTCATTTTATTTATCTATCTATTATATGTATATATATACTGAATATATATGATATATAAATCATATTTTATATTCTGGAAGTAAGTAAATCATGATATAAGTAATAATGATGTCAAGAACAACAAGTCAAAACACCTAAGATAAATGAAACGATTTTACCCAAAACGTTTCTTTAACATGGAATTTACAAAAGAACGGGTAATATAATGTCATAAGTGAACCATATATGATATCATAACAATGAATATGATTCTGGAATAAGTCAATAACATGATTTAAATCATTATACAGGAGGTTTGGACACTTACAAAGAAAGTCGGACATAAGGTAAGGAAAATATCACAATCTCATTTTTATCCGAGATTGTTTATACGTTGGTATTTACTGGGGTGTATTTTATCATCCACATCCATGTTTTCTCAATATGTAATATTATTTCCATCCACATACAATTTTTTAAATCCAATTTTACCCTTCTATGAGTTTTTAGTAAAAGATATGAAAGGAATCTTTTGTCGTTTTTTTTATACGAGGTACTTTTTGACTTTTCCGACAAAAGTACGAAGAATGTTTTTTTTAACTTATACGACACGAACAGATTTTTTACGGTTTTATAAAGACATATTTTAATGAAACTTCCTCCAAAATATTCAATGACTATTTTCAATAAAATCTTTTTCTTTTGAAATTGCATGATGTTTTGTGAAAAGAAATTGATTTTGAAGAAGAAAGGATATTTTCCTCAAGAATTCAATTCAAGTGTTTTATCAAAATTATTTTTCATCTAAGATAATAAAGGGTTCTTTTTCTATCCATATTTTTACATTGATTTGACTATGTTGTGATGGAATTATGTTTATGAATTCCTCTAGCTTATATGAATGGTTTTATGATGTCATGTTGTTTAAGAATCCCATTTTTATTACATGGGTTATGCAATGATGTATGATTTATGATTTTGTGGCACACATAAGAATGGTATCATTATGAGATGGGTGGGACCTATATCTCCCTCCAATGCATTTGGTAAAGATTTTATATCTCATGAGATAGACATGGCTGGAATGGTAGGTTATACCGGTTCAGTGAATCAGGACTGAAACGAGGGTTACTCGATTCAGAAAGGGACTTTGTCCACTAAGATAGTCTTGGCAATGAGTCATGACTAACAAGAAATGATACTCTATGATTATGTGTGTATGCCACAAAGTTTCATGTTTTAAGTTATGATTATTGGGATTTCATTTCACTACTATGATTTAACCCATGTTATGAAATTATGCTCTCTTTTGCAGGTTATGATTTCCAAAAGTTTTGTGCTTATGTATATGATGTGTTTGATATTTCATTTGTTTACCCTTACTGAGCATTTGAGCTCACCCTTTTATGTTTTCTTTTCCCCAGGATATAAATAAAGGTTTTAGGTAAAAAAAAGAAGATCTTTATGGGAGATTTTGAAGATCTTTCACCACGATTAGAAGTTTACGTTCCGAGTTTCCAAAGACACTAAACTATTACGATCCTTGTGTGTGTGTTTTTGTTATGTACCAAGTATTCCGCAAAAGTAATGTAATGTCCATGTACGTCAGACTTCGGGTCTCTACATGGGTTATCCCTGTAAGCCATTCATAACATACATCTTTGCATCTTGGAAAAAATAAAGCATAAGAAATGGTTGAGACCAGATTATCAATATGCATAATAAATGGAGTGGAAGCTTTCAAAAATATTCTAATATAATATGGTGTAATAAATGACTAAAAATCATTCCATTAAAACACAATCTTGAGCATTAAATGTCAAGAATAAATGATGATTGAATAATATCATAATAAAACTTAACTATGGTTATTATACAAGTAGAATAATCTCATATACTATCATTAACTATTTTCATATGTAGGGAAATAAATAATTATAGATATATTAAACATACCTTTTAAGGATTAACCTATGAACTTATTATTGTCACAGATACGTGCGAAGAATTGAACAAATGGGTAAGGCCTCAATGAGAATCATATATAGTTTGTCTCATTCGACCAACTGATGCATTGAGGGGATATAATGGACCCACCCATCACATAATAACAACAATTACTTTCTCATATGAATAGTGAAACAACATACACAACATATAAATATGAAATGCAAATAACTTCCCACAATCTATAAGTATAATCACTAACCATTCTGAGTAGTATAGTGAATGGTATGAGGAAAGAACATCCATAGTCTAACTGTTCATAAACAATATAATAAATTATAGATGTTGATAAAGATAATATATCAATATCAATAAATACTAAAATTCAATTTAGGTTTTTAAATATATGAAGATACTCTAATAAAAAACGACAACTTTTTGAGAGAACTATCGCTTTTACTTTGCCAAAAAAGTGCGATTTTAAAAACATAATATGTACATTTCATAATTATTTGTATTAAAACAGAATTGAAAAAATATAGTTTCTTAGTAAAACATTATTGAGTTATAAAAAATAATGGATTCTTGAATGAGATTGTGTATGGTACATGGGAATGGGTAATAAATCGTGAAGTTCCCCTTTAACGGGCTTGCAAGTTGAGATGAATTGATAAGTGAACCATATAAAACATAAAACTACACATAAAATAAATATATAATGATTTAAATAAATTATTTTATAACATTTAAATATAATTTATAATATTTATATAAAGATAATAAAGAATTAGATCTACGTAAAGAATGAGAAAAACCAATATGAATGAAAATGGAAGTTTGGGGAAAAACCCCCACCACTTTGTAATCAATCGAATTATATGTCCACAAATTAATAATAATTAAATTAATAATTTAATATCATATATAAAAATATATTATTGATATTATATTTAAAATTTCATTATAAATAAACCATATACAAGAAATAAGTGGAGAATAATGGAAATCTCACAGAAATAAAAGTGAGATGATAAAAATCTTACCTTATGTCTGAATATGTTCTGCACTTGACCATAAAATCATCAATAATTAATTTAGATACATTAATTAATGAATTAATAATAATTTATACTTTTATTTTATTCATTATATTTTTATCAATTTCATTTATGGACACTTCTATGAGTTATGACGTTCAATTTCCTCGTTTATGAACATTTGTTTTCTTGTTTTATTGATCAGTTTACAAGTATTCAAATAAGGAATTTCATGTAAAATGGGTATAATTATCCATAATTGGAATAATATTTTATTTATGAACATATATAATATTAAATTTTTATATAATTTATTTGGTTATTTGGTATGAGAATGAATCATTAGATAAGTTGTTAGCGATGATCGTTTAGATTTTTTGGGTGATTTTTCGACCGTCACATAATAGTTTTGATTATTAATTAACATCATCTATATATAATCATTATAGAACCATATATAGGTGATAAAACATATATTATAATCTTTTACAGTCATAAAAATGGTTTCTTGACCAATGTTTATGGTATTATTAGAATGTGAAATTCCATCATCCGTGATGTCCATAATTTGACACATCACAGGCGATGACTTCATTTATAGAATAAAAGAGAGAGGGGGAAGGTGTTTGAAGATGGATATTCAATTAAAATTATATAATTCTAGTAAAAAATTGAAAATATATTTATCATGTCTCATTATAAAGGTAAGTTGTGTAATGTATAACAAAATAAATGAAATTTAAATTAAAAGAAAGTGGATTTTAACCTCTATAATTATTCTTCTTGAGAACCACATGAAGGGTATTGGTTTTAGTCATTATATTTTAACAATAACTTTTATTTGTGTATGAGGGACTTGGAATGTGTATTTTTCTAAAATTGGAAAAGGCTCAAAGCTTCAGATGTGTGAAGAGACGAGGTGGTGAGGGATGGTTTTTATAGTGGAGGAGAGTGGTGTTTTTTTAATATTATATTCAATTTTTTATAATTTTTGATCAATACAATGAATAGTTTGATAATTATTACAAAATATATTAAACTAATGAAGTATAGTTATAGAATATGGGATTACCTCAGCCATACATCACTAGTGACTTAGTAATGCATGTATTTAACATTTATCAAAAATTATTATATTTTACTATTCATCACAAATTCAATTACTTTATAAAAACCAAAAAATTTAAACAATACCATTTTTCGACTTTTAGAAATCAAAAATGCACACCATTTTATGAAACTAATTTTCTAAATATGTGAAATTTAGTTTTTATTTAAGACCATTATTTACATGGAAATAAAGATTTTAAATTTATAACTAATTTTATAACACTCTAGAAAATTATATATGGTCACATAAAAGTATCCTAAAATAATAATAAAATAAAATGTAAATTTATTAATACATTTTATGTAACTAATATTTATTTTAAATCATTTAATAATTATTATATAGCAATTATATTATTATGGATTATAAAAATAAGAACACTTAATTAGTAATTTTTAAAATATTAATTTAAATATACTATCCTCTAATTATATCATTAATTCAATTATATGATACCTTAATTTTTTTAATACATTGATGGGTTAGGTTATGATTCATTTGGTTATATGAATATTCATTAAAATAACATAAATATTTCAATGGGTCAAGTTACTATTCTCCAAAAAATTAAATCGATTCTATCAGACATTAAATATCTTACTAGTGACAATCATGTATGTCCAATTTTTGAAATTCAATTCACAAGTTTGAGAAACATATTTTTAATATTATTCCCCCATTTATGTTGAGAAATCGAGTATAATGAACGTTCAAAAGTTCAATAAGTCTTTATATATAATTTCAAAACTTAAATGATTCTAAATATCAACGTTTGATTAATATATCTATAATTCATTTTTAGTGAATTTAAAAATCAATTAAAAATATAATAATTATTCTAAAATACACAGGTTTTTAACTAAAATGTAATATTTTTTACTATTTCTCAAAAAAAACTTATCAATGAAATACTGAAAATAACACCCTATTTAATTTTGAAAAAAAATATTTTTATTTTAAAAATCATTATATATTCCATTTTAACTATGTTTATGTTATGTTAATCCTTTATAAAAACATTTAAAAATAGTTATTATTATTATTATTATTATTTTTAACGATAAGGTTATAACGATCTGGTTTACATAAATATAATCAGAAAGTAGTGTTTCATTGAGATACGATGTTATGTGCATTACTTTATATATCAAGTTCATATGTAAATTCTTAGGGTGTTACATTTTTTCCTTCATCAATAAGTTGGGTCCTTATAATTTTAAATTTCACATTGAAACATAATGTTTTTTACTTGAAAATTCCCTTATGGAAAACCCATATCTGAAATTTGGTTAAGAAAATTTCTTCTTAAAATGAGGGAACACAGAAATCAGAAGGCCCCCACAATATTAGGATTTTGAATATGATAATATTTTTGGGACATGAGAATAAGGGCCAAAAAAGGAAATATAAACATCATGTTTTAAGGGATAATTATAGAGGACATGGTCATTATAATATTAATCCTCATAAAAAACAAAAATATTGTGATCAGTTAGAAGAACACTGATCTCTTAGTACGTAATGTTAATAGATTAAATTTTTTGTTACAAAATAATTTTCCTAGATATAAGGGTTTATTTTACTATATAGAGAATCACATCAGAATATAATATTTCCTGATTTTATATTCTCACCCATTCAGTTCCTTTTACCTATTTTTACTTCATTACTTTAACTAAATGATGGATGTTCAAGATGAATTTTTTCAATAAAACTAATTTGATCAAACGACCCATAATTCATTACTTCGATCTTTAAATGTTTACTGAAATATAAAAAACATTAATGATATATAAAATAATACTTTAGTCTGAATCCATTCCATATTTTGTTAACATTATGAATCATGGAAATTATGTTAGTCTAAAATTTATGGTCCAATTATTTAGAAGAAAGGTCACTTAAAAATTTATTTTCCCCAAAATAGCATAATGTTTCACTTATTATAACATACAGAACATATGAATACCATGATCATCATTAAGCATTTATAAAATTTTCTTGATTCCAATTTCTGTAAGATGTACTATAGTACAACATAATTATTTAATAAAAGATACTTTACTTACTCCACTTCAACTATAGTAATGGCATAATCTTGGACTTAATCTCTTTACTTATTGTGTGGTATATTCCCTTGGATGTTAGGGAATTCATATTCATAAGCCGCAAACCATTATAGTTGAATTAGTAGTCATTAAAATATTATTTCTGTACCTTGAAATTATGATCACAAGGGCCTTTTTCTCTACACTTGAAGAAAAGTATTTTTTCTTTTACTCATGTACCAACCTGTATCAATCATCAAGTATCACTTGTTAGAAGATCCACCATTCTCTTCTTCCCTTTATCCATATATTTATTTTTCATCATCATTTTCTCTTATTAATCATTGGAACCAGATGATATTCATAATTACTTCATTATATTGATAGAAAAAGATATTATATCCTCGTATGATGAGATTGTTTGGGAGGCTAATGAAATTCATAGAATTGACTTATGACCATAAAATAAATATTTAATCTTTAACCATGTATTACATATGTAGTGTGTGGAAATAATTTCTAACCTCTTGAATATTACTTCATACATAGTAACATTTTAATCATCTATCTATCTCCTGATGAATAATTTTTTATCTATATTCAGTCACTATTCATAAAGGGAAATATTTCTCAAGTAAATGTATATTAAAATCAATCCAAACCATATTTTCAATTTCTTCTTCATCATTTGTGTTTTTGATGAATATACATAATTGATTCACATCTCTTGAGAGATAATATACTTCCATTATAACAATCTCCCATTCGTTACATCCCAAATGTAGAAATGTATTCTCCATGGAACTTATCCATTGTTAAGCTACAAATGGGTTAGTTTTCCTAGTATCTTTATATGTTTCTCTTCACCATTTGAAGCAATAATTCCAATATCATTATCTTTCATAGGATTGTATTCCGTATATGGGATACGTTCATTAACATTATTTCCATTACTTCGACAAGGTTTCATTTCAAAAATAATGGAATACACTAAATAAGATTATGCAAAATTTTGATACAGGAAAACACTATACTTATATTTAAAATTTATTCTTAGCTAACATCATAATCGTAAACATCATTTTTTTGGGGAAATTTTTTTTTAAATTCTTCATAATGGTTTGTAAAATAATTTTAATTATCTTTAGAATATCCTCTAAGAGTGTCAAACTAGATACATAGTAAGGTCCATTTTCATGTACTAGGTTACCCTGACTCTGGCTCATGACAATTTGTTGTAGTTGTTACCCCTAGGTACATATTTTTTATAACCACATCCACATGTAGTACCTATGTAACGATGAAATGTTTTATCAATGGAAATTTAATTCTTATAATTAAATCATATAATCGTATGAAATCACAACTCAATGAACTTCCAATTACTATGTGACCATTAAATATAATATTTTCACTTCATTGATTTAAAAATAAAAAATAATACATACATGGTTGCGGCTAGTAAGATGTTTGGTGTCTAACAGAACACATTTTTTTGGTGAAATATTAAATACCCTTATGAACAGTAACTTACCATTATGAATAGTAATTCCATCCATGTAAATATTAAATCATTAAAAACAATTTTTACCTTTCTCAAGAATGTATAAATAGTATTTAGGCATCTTATAAGTGATAATATGATCATAATAAAACAATTGAAAATTTGGTAAATCATAAATAATTAATTATAATTAATAAATTAATTTAAAATAAATTGTATTTTTCTAAAAGGTGTTTATAAATTAAAAATTTTATGTCTTTTGGTTTTAGGATATCTTTATATGCCCTTCTGTAATTATTGGTAGCATTACTAAATCATATAGAGTTTTAAAATCTGTATTTTTCAACAAATTATTATTTTAATTAAAAATAAAATTAAAACAATTTAGAAAAATATTTTTGAAAAATGGATTCCATTTTTGGATACAAAACAATGAAAAATGGTTAGAGTAAATTATTTGGATTTTTCTTAAATAAACAAATTATTGATAAATATTGAAATATGATAATTGATAAAATAAACTAAATACATTAATTAATGAGTTATGGGTAATGTTATGATGAAGTAAGCTCATTTGGTTCTAACATAAATGCACTTATTAATATTTTTGTTCATATAATATTCACTATTTCGGGTCTAATGGATAAATATTAAACTAATGATTAAAATATTAAGAAACCCTGCTCCCATGCACTATAAAAACCACCCACACTCCTCTCTTCTACTCACTCCTCTCAAGCCTTTTCCCTACTTAAATTTTTCTTAAATATCTCCCTAATCTCATCCCCCTTGACCATTATCCCTTTTTCTCATAAAAATTTTAAATCCTCTCCCCTTAAAAGGGTTTTATGGAATATTAACTCAAGAGGTAAATTCCTCTTTTCTATACTTTTACATTTTTTTCTAGTTCAATTGTTTTATTTTCTATCCTTACTTTTCTTAATCCAAATGTTATGAAAACTATAGTACCAAATATGTACTATAATGTTGTTAGGATAATGTAATAAGTTATTATTATTTCACCTTTACCATTATTTTATTCTAGTAAAAAAACACAATCAGTGATGTGTTAATATACCACATCAAGGACGACGAGTTTTCAATTTCTGTTACAGTATTCAATTTAGGCCATGAAAACATTTTCATGGTTGAACCAGTCTATAAAATATTTATTATGTTTCATCTATGGTTTTGGAATCTTTTTGAACACAAGATTTTGATTTATAAAAGAAAATGAGTTTGTTGTGGTCAAAAACCGCCAATTAACCCAAAAGGTTGTCACTAAACTTTTATATAGTGATTCATCTTCACTCAAAGTAACCAAATAAAATTTACAACCATGTATCTTTCTAGGTGTTTAATGATAAAATAAAACTATAATTCTAGATATCCATCCTCATTTTATATTGTTATTAATTCATGTATATAAGTAAACTGATCTTTAACAAACAGACCTGAATAATGAAATCGAACCTATTTACCCATCAAAAAGGCCACAAATGAACTAATTACGGCTATAAAATATCTATTAAATGTAAAATAGGATTTGAAAATATTAATTAACAATACTAATTTGATTTTTTTATTAATATCAATTTTATAACACAATTAGAGTTAAGGTAAGGGATTCTACCCGAACCTCAATTATTCCTTTGGATTATTCTAACTCTCGTTTTACCCAAATTAAATCATATATTCTGTATATTTACCTCATATTATTTTAATTTATATGTCCAATATCATTTATTGAGGTCAAATATAATTCTCATTCTGGGATATAAATGTTTTTCAGTGGTTCCATCCACAATGCTTCCCGAAAAGAAAACTGCTTTAAGGGATCTTCTAGAATTTTCACCCAATTTCAAGTGCACTACAACATATGTTTTATGAAATCATTTTCATTTTTAAATCAGTGTATTTATTTTGAAAACATTATTGTATCACTTCAAGTTTATTACAAAAGATTATTCCCCTTTCTATTATAAATTCTTGTTATTTTTTTCCTTAGAACCGCACGAAAATGTTTTAATGAAAAACAAATTCATAAATACTCTGTTTATATGTTGTCAATTATATTAAAAAACACATACCATGATATACTAAGATTTTAACTTATTAATTTCCACATATGTTCTAATTTATTTCCTTCATGGACACATTTATGATACACCCATTCATTATGATTTATTACATGATTATGATACCCATATCTATCCATGGGTTCTCTTATGTTTATGAATGATTATATATGATTATATATGTGGAATGAAAATTAATTAATATCTTAATATGGGTGGTCTCATATATATCTTCAATAAATTGTGTAAATTTGTGTCTCTTGATACGTTATGTGCTACAGTCTTGGCCGTTAGCTTGGACTTGTTCTACCATGTGCACTCGTCATGGTGGTTAACCTTGACTTGTACTCCACTCTATGAAAAGAGCCTTCAATCATGCTAAAGTTATTTTTTAAATTGTTTCCACATTAAAATTAATAAATTTTAATACGATCCCATGTTTTTATGTTATGATTCCATGTGTTCCACGCCTTTTATTTTCATTATTCAATGCCTTCTAACCCTTATGTGAAATCTTTATTACTATGTTTTTCCCATTACCGGGCTTTTATCTCATCCCCTGGTTCATGTTATCCCCCGGTTATCCTATGAAGATATATGAGTAAAATGGAATTTAGGACATCATTATAGAGATTAAATAATGAAAGGTTTTATGTTTCAGTTTTATGTACCTAGTCATCAACGTCACTAGACATCAAAATACATGGACGGTACTAAGATGTTTATTATGCTTAAAATCATGTAATTATGTGGGTAAATGGCTATGGTTTATGTAGTTGGTATCAGATGATGGAATAGTAATTTTTTAATATTATGAATAGATCACTTTAGTAATAACCTTAATTATGAGACAGAAAAAACATCCTTAAATTTTTTAAGTATATAGTATGTGGTTTAAATTGAAAATAAATACCTTTTTGGATACAAATAGGTAGAGGTTTCTCTCGAACAGATGTATTTTGGTGTAAAACCCGAAAAAATATCTTTGATCAAGACTTGAATGCAAACTGGTGCATGAATATGGGCCTTGATACACTCTTTGGTTGACACTATTGAGGTGTATGCTTTAGAAAATGCATGAGTTTGGTACAAACCATTATTAATTAAATAAAAACAGATCCCATAAGAATATAAGTTTTGAAATAGATCAAGGATACCCTAGATTGAAACCTAGGTAATCACCCATTAGGATATACTTAACCATTAAATTTTGACCTTTTACATTCAAAATTTCCTTTTTTTGATAAATTTCTAAGTATTCAATACCTCTAATTGTACACAGTTTTTTTTAGTTAATGCTTGGAAATATTGGGAAACATTCCAAAAATAAGTATGACAGGGAATGTGAAGAATTCATTAATGATATTCTAAATTTGA
The DNA here is from genome assembly GCA_963277665.1 of Viscum album. Lineage (NCBI taxonomy): Eukaryota > Viridiplantae > Streptophyta > Magnoliopsida > Santalales > Viscaceae > Viscum > Viscum album. The sequence continues at coordinate 782,116,018 of OY728158.1, forward strand.
TAAGAGTGGGATCTCAAAAAATCTTGATACCACATTCTCAACTAGTTCAAATTATTAAAAATAATTTGAATCATGTGGAACGACATCCTACTCTAAGGAAAGATCAATTTTCCATTGAATCCTTCATGCGGAAAAGGCCTCCCATGTTTAGGGAATCTTCTAAACCCAACCACATGGAATATTTGATTAACTCCATTGAAAATATATTATATGTCCTCTAGTGATCAGTAAAAGAAATAATCATACTGGAGGTCTATCATTTTTATGGAGAAGTTGATTGGTGGTGGACACTGATCAAGAGTACGTAGTCCCAAGAGTAAATTTATTCCCCGGATTGGGGGGAATTCAAGAATATGTTCCTTAATTAATATTTTCCCCGAACCCTCTTCCTTAATATGGAAAGAGAACTCCTCAGACTCATGAAGAAGGAATATGAGTCCATCAAGGCGTATGAAGAAAACTTCATAAGGCATGCAAGATATGTATCTTAATTTTTCATGATCACCGAAAGAAAGGTGGATCACTTCTTTAGTGGACTAAATGCATGTGTCTAAAATGAATTGGTGATTCATGACTTTGACAGTTATGAAGTGGGTTTTCATTGTGCCCTCAATGTTGAAATAGAGATCGGAGATTGTTAGTGGTCTCATGGGAACAATTAAAAAAGTGGAAAATGGAATCTAATATGGGTGGTTCAAAAAATAAATCTCATGATAGAAAGAATATCAAACATTCCATGTGTCAAGTATCCTCAAAATTATATAAAGGGAACTATAAATTTAGTAAAATTTGAAAAGATGGGGAATCTAGCAATGAAATTTCAATGGGATATGAATAATCCCATGAAGGCGGAAGAATAAAGGAAGGTTCAGATCAATGTCTAGCGTTTAGTACAGTGTTACAACTATAAAGAGCATGGGAATTAAGGGAACTATTTACCTGAGCCAAGTGTTATTGGAGGGAATCAATAAGAACCGCCATGGAGACCAAGAATGGATTATGTTTTCACTACTGTTGACATGGGTACTGTAGAGACCCGAAGCTTGACATACATGGACATTACATTACTTATGTGGAATACTTAATACATAATAAGAACCAACACTCAAGGACCATAATAGTTTAGTGTGTTTGGAAACTTGGAATATAAACTTCTAATCATGTTGAAAGATCTTCAACAACTCCCATAACTATCTTCCCCTTTTTGTTTCCTTACCTAAAACCATTCTTTATTTCCTAGGGAAAATAAAAGATAAAAAGGGTGAGCTCAAATTCTCATTATGTGCAAACATAGAGAACACAAAACAATCCATAAAAATTTGAAAGCAAAAACATGAACATGAAATTTAAACATCAAAATCTTGAGAAAAGACATAAATATTGGAAGTACGTAAGGAGTATATCATAAAGGAACATCAATCATGATAAAATAACATGGGAATAAAACATGTAATTGTGGAAACCATTCAACACTTGTTATGATTTCCATAGTAGCCAAGGCATTGCTTCCAATACCATCTTAGTGGACAAAGTCCATTTCTGAATCGAGTTAACTCCTCCTTCCAGTCCTGTATCACTGAACCGGAATAACTTACCGTTCCATCCATGTATATCTCATGAGATATAAATCATTACCCAATGCATTGGAGGGAGATATAGGTCCCACCCATCCCATAATTAAATCATTCTTACTTGTTCCACAATATAAACATAAATCATTCATCACAGCCCAATAAATAAAATGGGTATCATAAACATCATCCCATCATAACATAATCCATATAAAAAAATGTATATCATTTCATCATATGAACAGTGAACCCATGTAAATCATAGAGACATTATACATGAAACATACACATATAAAATAATTTCATCTTAGATGGAAAAAATGGTTTTGATAAAACATTTGAAATGAATTTTTGAGGAAAATATCTTTTCTTCTTTAAAAACATTTTCTTTTCACAAAATGCCATGAAATTTTAAAAGAAATGGATTTTGTTGAAAATACTTATGAAATATTATAGAGTAAGCTTCATGAAAATAATTCATAATGAAACCGTAAAAATCCATTCATGCCGTATAAGTTAAAAAAAATTCTTCTCGTTCTTTTGTCAGAAAAGTCCAAAAGTACCTCATAACGTAAACAATAGAAACATTCCTTACATACCACGTAGTAAAAGTCAAAAATGGGTAAAAAGGACTTTAAACATACATGAAACCATTTTTAGAAAACAGGGACTTGGATGACAAATATAACCCTAGTGAATACTTACGAATAAACAACCTCAGATAAAAACGAGATTGGAAAAGTTATCCCTTACCTTATGTTCGATATGCTTCGTATGTATCTGAACCTCCTCTTCTTTGACACTCCTCTTTGAAACCTCCTCTTATGGTACTATAATTGGTCTTTGAAGAAGACCAGAACCTATTTTATGTTGCTAGGGAAGTTGAGAAGGGAAATGGGCAGGGTTTGGCTGAGCTTAGAGGCTCCAAATTGTGTAAGGAGAAGTGGGAGGATGTGCCCTTTTATAAGGGAGGAGAGGGGCACCTTTTGAAATATAAAAAATATTAGTTTATATTAAATCCCAACCCCACATAAAAACATCCAAAATGACTCATATCCTAATATTAGACGATATAGGGTTGTAATCACATCAAACAATAAAATTTAGACATGTTATGAATCTATTTTAAACATTATCAACTTGATTTATCCTTATTTATAAAATTTATTTTATTTGTGGTAATAATATTCTAAATTTTATAATATTATAAATAATAACATATGTGTTGTGAATTTTCCATAATTTGACACTTTATGAAATTTTCGACCATATAAATTTAAATTTATAATTTTTAAATATTTTTGTGATTTTTAAACAACTTTATATTATGTTATTTTTATAAAATAACAATAGTGTCAATTTTGACACTACTCATTTATTTGAATTTAAATAAACAATATACCGAAGATATGTTCGAACTAAAAGATTTAATAGATTCATAACATGTCATATTTATCTATAAAATTAGTGTAGCACATTAAATAGTTCATATAATATTTATTTTAATATTTTTAAAACCATTTATTTGATATTTCTCTTAAGAATATAATTTCAACATCACTATTATGTCACCTTTATTGATAATTATTTAATCCCTAAAAATTATAAATAAATTCATATGATGTAGATAATTTTTTTAGATTTTTTGAGAATATTTTTATCTGAATATTCATGAAGATAATCACTAAACTAAAATTACTATACTTATAAGATTTAAGAAAGTGACATGTTGTAACTTTCATTGGTTTTAATAACAATTAAATTATTTTCATAGACAAATCCCATTAAATGAATCTAATCCGACCCTTAGGTGATATGTGTCGGCTTTTAGTCATTAAATAAGATTTTGGAAGGATTTAAGATTATTTTATAACCTTATATTTACCCTTAATTACCAGATTTACATTTAACTATAGTAAATAAAATTTACACTAGTTACTATTCATAATGCCCAAAAAATAAAAAGTAACTTATTAACATAATTTGGACCCACTGATTCCAAATATGGAATCCATTTTTCCAAATTCAATACACAAAAGTTGCAGAAGTTAAATTAAAACTAATCCCATTGTCGAAAGAAAACAGGTTTTTGTTTAAAACATTGCAAAAGATTGAATTGATTTAACCTATGAATTCAAGGTAAAATCAATGACAATGACATAAATTATATTAAATGGTAAATATATATTCTATTTAAACTTTAAAACCATTCAATATTATAATTTAACCATATAAATTATTACGATGAAAAAATTTGTTTTTAATTAAAATATAGCGTGTTTTTACTATTCATTAAAATATGAAAGTTATCAGAAAAATAACAAAACATTATCCAATGTAAAATTTTATATCCTGATTCAAAATAAGAAGTTTATTTCATAAAATTGAACTTATAAACATGTCAAATTCTTGATTTAATGTGGGTGCGCCATCAAAAGGCGGCAAAACTGCATTTTTTTAAAAATACTTATTTTACCCGAAAAAATTATTTTGTTCACATACCATGTTCTAGAAAATGTGTAAGATGTAATAATAATGTTATAACATGCAATATTTATTTAATACTATTCATAATGGCTAGTCTATAATATTATAACAATATATCGTTGTTTATTGAAACCAGATATTGCGTACAACACACGCTAACGGGGAATGTCGCGATTGCGTGTAATGCAAGCCAAGTCAGGGTTGCATGTTGTGCATGAATCCATCGTTGTTTCGTATAACATAATCCAACCATATTTTATTTATACATTGAATATATTTATATATATATATATACACTTAATGTTGTGTAGAATTACTATTATAAAACGAACTTGAAATTGTGTGTAACAGAATCTAAGAATAGTGTTGCGTATACTTCAAGCTAATACAATGTGGCGTATAGCACAAGATAATATTGTTGTAGCATAAAACCCATGACATCAAATAAATTAAAAGTAATACTTATCATAAAATATTGGGTTGTTACATTCTACCCCCCCTAAAATGAATTTCACCCTCAAAATTCTTCAGGGTTATACATGGTTTTCTATTTGACTATTTCTTCAATTACAACACACATCATAAAATGAAATACCAAAACATAACTATAAAAACTAAAGTATGAAACGTAATGGTTACCCAAATTAACTAATCACTGGGTTTCCACATAAGAGAACATAGGTGAAAATATGGAGATGGAAGAAAAATATAACCATCAAGTTCAGACGGAGAGTTGTAGAGAACATGGCTATGAAAAAAAGCCAACAATCACAAAGCCATAAATTTGTGATGATCTAAGGTACCATCTAATTCATTGAATATAATAGAACTAGGACAACATTTTTGGTTTTCAATATCATTTCCCTACAGTTGAAAATTTTGAATTAGATGAAATACTTGCTTGATTTTGGTACAATCTCACTGTTGTTCGTGCTTTGAACAATTTCCACTTCATCACTTAATGAAATGAAGGTGAATTTGTTATTAATGAATTGTTAATAGGTAATGTGATAGAATGATGGGTCATTCCATCTATTTCAAACAAAAGGTTAGCAAAAGTTATCAAATATACATAAGTCCATCTATGGTGAGGTAAATCATATACGATTCCAAAAATGAACATATACTTCATATATCATACCGCATAATAAAATAAAACTAGTTTCTACTAACCAAGGACATCATGTAGGCCAGTTTTAGATGATAAAGGCCAGTCGCACTTCGGTTGTGGGTTCGATTCCCACAGCCTTGTCTGACGCGATGGGTTGTCGTCCGTCCTGCAGGTTATCCTTTTTCTAGAACTATAATATCATAACATTTCAGAAATAAAAAGTTATATCCTTAACCAAAACTATATGATGCCCATTCCATCCATTAGGCTTATCGAAAATACTTTTTTCTGATTATTAGAAATTTCATCTACCGAGCATGTGAATTTCTTCATTTTCCCCCATATATCATAAGATATATCTTTTTTGTCACAATCCAAACATGTCAATACCTTAATCATGTATTATTTTGAAACATGAATTACCGTAGAACTTTAGCGAAAACATGAATTCTGTCAACAGTTAACTCTTTCCACATACAAAACTCCCAAATAAAATCTATATACTAAAATCATGATATCACATTGTCCTTTTATCTTCCACAAGATAATGAATACTATCAAACATATTATTTTATCATTATCCCTTCGTTATGCGCATATCATATTCTATCCAAAAAATATCTGAATAAACTTTCATGGTTACCAGTACCATTCAACATATACTTTCAAATACTTTAGAAAAAACAATAGTGTAACAATCCTTAGATGGTTCTTTATTCCATAGTACCATACATTATTCTTGATAAACATACAATCATTCCGATAACTTCTTAAACTAGTAGTTGTGATTCATCATTTCTTTCATCTCATATTTCATTTGTATTCTCTTCATCATCATCCACATAAATACTACCCATATGACCATGCTGATTCTCTTCATGAGATTTTCCCTTAGGGAATTGGTTTGCATAATGCCCATACATTGCACATTTAAAACATCTAATCATTTTTGATGTCGTAGCAATACCATTATCCTTGTCTATGATGTTAACAGAACCTTTTCCTTTGTACTTACTAGATTTGTGTCCTTATTTTCCACAACCAAAGAATATTCCAGTTCCTTCAAAACAATCTCCATGATGCCTCTTCCCACATGATTTACATGAGGGAAATTGAACATTCTTCCCTATATGATCATCATGAAACTCCATCTTTCTCTTATTATCTGAGTCGGGAAAGTTACCAAAGTTGAGATTATTGATCATATTATGAGATTTCTAATTAGGCATAATAACGATATTTGGATATCCAAATCCCTGTTCATTTCATTTCTCATGAAGAATATTATTCCATTGTCCACCATATCCTCCATTACGGTGAATCTTCATTTTCCAGCCATGTTCTAAAACCCACATAGAATACTGTGGGAGGAAAAAATTATACTAGTGAAATCAACATAATAAAAGGGGAGTACTGTCAATATCTAACATCTTAGGTTAAATTCTAAGATCGTTACCATAGTTATTGAAATATAACCTATACGTATAGCTATACTTAGGGACATTCCTAGATATACCTTAGAAATATCTCTAGGGATCTCACTAAATTTTTCGCATCTTAGATTCCAAAGGTTAACTAAACATTTCCTATGATACCAACTGTAGATGTCATGACCCGTCCTCGAGTCCATGCCGTGACTACCCCAAGCCCGCCTTCCATAGGCCAGGGCTGGTGACTATCACCAAGGCGTAAGTCCCAGTAAAAAGGGAAGGCATTGCCTTTGTAAAGTAAACAAGCACCACAGAGTAAGGAAGTGGAAAAGTAAACACTAAGTAAAAACAGAGTACAATTGAAATTGTGGAAAAGTAAATGTGCCAGTATACAAACCCAAACCGAAATTAAAGTAAAACTCGAAAGGGAAAACAACAACTGTAAAGTAAAAGCCGCTACACCGAGCTGTCCACTGGAAATCCCACCTGAAGGGTGGGTACAGATAGCTCCACTACTCCTCGGGTCCCGTCGTCCGCTCCGAGCACATCCCGCCCAGTGGTCCACCTCCATGTACCGTCCTGCTCTACGAGCCTCAACCATGATCAACGCTGTCCGTTGTCTGCAACCAACACAACGTAGTGCAGGCATAGCCCGTGTAGGGGTGAGTATAAGCTACTCAGAAGGGACCTCGAGACCCCCGAAGGACTCCCAAAATACACAAAGGATAAACCACAAAGGAAAGATACAATCACGAAGTAACAAACGACACTTCTTAGGTATATGCCCATACATATACCTAAGTTATCAATTCCAATACACTCCAACCTCCAAGCCCAAGTACAACCCAGTCCACACAGGAAGGTATACGTATTCCACACAAGAAAGAAAAACATAATCCACACAGGATAGCACAACACAATCCACACAGGAAAGAAAACATGATTCAGCTCACACAGGTATACATCATCGAAGACGATAGAGATGATCACTGATCCATCTAAGTCGTCGGACCCACAAAGGATCGGACCCACACAGGATTTGTAGGCGTTGGTTCACACAGGACTGCTGAGCGCTGACCCACACAAGATCGGACCCACACATGATCGGTAGCACTGATCCACACAGGATCACTGAGTGTTGTAGTCGTCGTCGTCGAATCCACTGAGGATCTCTGCACAGTCGTCGTCGCAGTCACAGTAGCAGTCGCAGCCAGCACTAGGGTTCCTGCCCACAGCAAGCTCGTGCGGGAGGGTCTGCTCCACGAGCCGAGAGGCTGATACATCAACTGTTACATAGTCCAGAGTTGATGTATCCAAAAGTTCCGTATCGTCAATAGGAACTCAACGTCGCAGACGGCGCATCAATAGGACGCCCGGTCTGATAGTTATTGGCTCTTTCGCTCCAGGGGCCCGATTGGTTTTTAAGGAAAAACCAACCCGACCGTACTCCACCTGCATCCAAACCTCAGTCGGAGTATGCCAAAAAGATCTGTCCCACTAAGAGGAACCCAACAAAGCTGACGGCACGTCAATCGGACGTCCGTAGCTCAAGATATGAGTGTTTCCGCTCCGAGGGCCCGGTTGGTTTTATGTACAAACCAACCCGGCTGAATTCAAAGTATCTTGAAACCTTGAGTTTGATATATCTAAACGACCATCTCAATCCAAGTATCGCATCACCGCTGATGGCGCGTCGTTTGGAGGTCCGTAGCCCGAGTTATGGGCATTTGAACCCAAACAGTTCGGTAATGGGGGTTTCGGGCCTGGGCCGACCTGGCCCGAGACCCCCCGGTTGGCCCGAACCGGGTCGACCCGACCCGGACAGGGTCCGCCCGGTCCGGCCCGGCGCTGCCTGGCTCGGCTGGGCTCAGCCCGGCCTGGCATACCGGCCCGGCGCCGGTCCGGCTCAGCGTAGCGCGCCCAGCGCGCCGCCATCTCAGCTTCGGCCGAGCTGTTGGAAAAAAAAGGGGGGCGCCTGCCCCCCCCTTGTGTAACCGCGGCCCCCCCTTCATTATGGGCGGCCATTGATGATGTCCGGGGGAATTTAATTCCCCCGGTTTTCTCCTTTCCGGCCGGCCCGACCTTGCCGGCCGGCTCCTTCACAACGGGACCGGCGGTGGCCGGTCCCCTTCCGGCTCCGACACCGGCGGCCAGCCGGGCCGCCGGTCACCACGCTCCGCCGCGGCCCGGAACTGGCCGCGACCCTTGTCGTCCAGCGCGGTCTGACGGCACCGCGCCCCTCCGCCGCAGCTCCGCTCCGGCCGCGGTGCCTACGACTTCCTTCGACGCGGCGCGACGGCGTTGCGTTCTTGTTCGACTTCTCAGTGTGGTGTGACGGTATCACGTAAAACTTTCTGAGCGATTCTCGCGTGGTGCGACGGCACCATCCCATCCCATCCCATTCACGAATAAACAATCATGAACTTAGGAGGGGGTTAAGCCGTGTTTGTGCGCCCGACCCCCTCTCATTAAACCATAACATTTTAGTCGATTAACCAAAAAGTTTGACATGCTAGAATCAAGAACGGAAAATAATTTAATAAAATAACAATAATCCCTTACCTCGGTTCAGGAACGGTGGTCGTCAATGACCCGTGGAAGACGAGCGTTTCATAGGTCGGGCGTCGCGGGGAAAGAACATCGACGTCGCGAAGCGAGGATTCGAAGTTCTTTGACGGTGATTTCGTTGCGGAAATCCGTCGCGGAAGAGACGACGCGGAAGAGGAACATCGCGTCGCGGATACGGAATCGCGGAAGAACCGTGTTCTTCGGCGGAGAAGTTCTTCGCTGAAGAATGGTGTTCTTCACGTTCTTCGTCGAGGAAGAAGAATATGAAGAACACTTCTCAATCCTCTCAAGGTTGCAAAAGAAACTATCCAAAATAATATAAGTCAAAGACTTATTTTATTTACACATCCTAACCTCTTTGAATTTCAAAAGTTTGAAATTAAGTAACTCATCTCAATTAAAAACTCATGTTGTCAAATTAATTAGAGTGGAGTTATTGGGGATTTTAAGGGAAGTTGAAGAGTTAGGGCTCGTGTGGGCCCCACCACACTTAATCCTTTCAAGGGAGGTTATGTGGATGTGGGTCCCACCTCTAACTCCCTTTGGGAGGAAAATAACCAACAAAGTTAAAAATAAATTGTGTTCCACAATTTATTTAACTTCTTCTAATTTTCCCCAAAACTATCTCTCAACCCGCATAAAACGCAACCTCGGAAAAGGTCTCCTTAAACGAATATCGGTGCTGCGAGTTCATTGGTGTCCTCAAATTTCAATTCCGAGCACCAGTTCAAAAGTTAGAAATTCACACTCATTTTCTCACTGAACGTACCCGAGCCAAACTTTGGAAATTGATTCCAGGCACACCGGGCCTTGGAATCAGGTGCCTTCAGAAACCGCGCTTTTGTAAAATTCCAATGAAAATTAAGAAAAAATTTCCCTTGAATTATATGGGTTTTACATTACTCCTACCTCAAGGCATTACGTCCCCGTAAAGATACATCAAAATTAGGGAAACAAATGAGGGTACTGAGCACGCATCTAAGCCTCCCGCTCCAAAGTGCTCTCCTGGAGGTTCTCGTGCTACCATCTGATGCACACTAGAGGAATCGACCGTCCTCGTAGGACCCGCTCCCGTCGATCCTCGATCTCCACCGGGACCTTCGTAAAAGTCTCCCCATCGTCAAAGTCAAGCTCCCCATGGTCAATAATGTGTGTTGGGTCGTGCACATATCTCCACAGCTGAGATACGTGGAAGACATCGTGCACCTAGTGCAATTGAGGTGGTAGAGCTAGACAATAAGCCACCTCGCCAATCCTGATGAAGACCTAGAAGGGTCTGATGAAGCGCAGAGATAACTTGTTGCCTCGGACAAATCTCCGTAATCCACGTCGAGCTGAGACACGCAAAAAGACGTGGTCTCCATTCTCGAACTCTAGTGGCCTCCGCCTCCTGTCAGCATATGACTTCTACCGGCTCTGAGATGTCCTCATCCGCACCTGGATGACCTGGACCTTCTCTATCGTGGCCTGGACCATCTCCAGACCCTCAAGTGCTGACTCCCCAGGGTCTATCCAGCACAAAGGAGATCTACAAGGTCGTCCGTTCAACACCTCATATGGTGCCATCCCGATGGTGGAGTGGTAGCTGTTGTTGTACGCAAACTGCACCAAGGGTAGGTGGTCCTCCCTGCTACGACCAAAGTCGAGGACACATGCGCGGAGCATGTCCTCGAGAGTCTGAATGGTACTCTCCGTCTGACCATCCGTCTGAGGATAAAAGGATGTTCTCAAACGTATCTTCGTCCCAAACGCCTCCTGCAACCCCTTCCAAAGCCGGGAAGTAAAGCGAGCATCTCGATCGGAGATGATAGATGATGGCACACCGTGAAGTCAAAAAATCTCCTGAACATAAAGATGTCCCAATCTCTCCACTGAGCCCTACTCTCTGATGGGTAAGAAGTGAGCTAACTTGTTGAGTCGGTCGACAACCACCCAGATGGAGTCGTGACCTCTGGAAGTGCGTGGAAGTCCAGTCATGAAGTCCATAGATATATAGTCCCACTTCCACTCTGGGACCTCCAAGGGTTGTACCAAGCCTACTTGTACCTGATGCTCAGCCTTCACCTTCTGGTAGGTGAGGCATTGAGAAACGAACTCTGCCAAAGCCTTCTTCATGCCTGGACACAAGTGCTGTCGTCTGAGATCCTGGTACATCTTCGCCACTCCGGGATGTACCGCCAAGGGAGAAGTGTGAAACTATCTCAGCATCTCCTCGCGTAAAGAAACTTGTACCATGGTACGTCCTCTGAAATGGATGTTGTGCTCTGATCCAAAGGAGAAACCATTAGGTGCATGTACTGAGGATATCTGTGCACGCCACGTCTCACAGTCAGCATCCCCACGCTATGCCTCTCTGACCCACTGTAGAAGTGGAGGAGTGACTATGAGAGACTGAAGGAAGGCTTCTCCATCTCTATCCACTAAGGATATCTGCAAAGAGGCTAGCTGCTCCGTCGCCTCCTCGTGTAGCTGAATGCATGTCCTCCTGCTGAGGGCATCGGCTACTACGTTTCCCTTCCGAGGAGTATAGACTATCTCAAATTCATTGTCCTGGAGGAACTCGAGCCATCACCGCTGTCTCAAGTTCAGGTCCTTCTGCGAGAAGATGTACCTGAGACTATGATGATGAGAAAAGACTATAAAGCGCTCACCCATCAGGTAGTGTCGCCATGTCTTCAGAGCGAAGACCACTGCTGCTAACTCTAGGTCATGGGTAGGGTAGTTCTGCTCATGCGGCCTCAACTTACGTGATCCATAGGCGATCACTGCCCGCTCCTGCATCAGGACACAACCGAGTATGGTCCATAATTCATCGCAGTAGACTATGTACCCTACTCCCTCCTCATACAACCTCTAGATAGGGGCGCTGGTCAATCTCTGTCTCAGCTCCTGGAAGCTCTGCTGACATCTGTCTGACCACACGAAGGGTTTCCCCTTCTTCGTCAAAGCTGAGAGTGGTGCCGCAACTCTAGAGAAGTCTAGAATGAATCTCCGATAGTATCCAGCTAGTCCCAAGAAACTCTGCACCTCCGTCACACTCCTAGGTGGCTCCCAAGCTAACACTGCCTCGATCTTCGTAGGATCCACTGCAACTCCCGCCATAGAGATGATGTGTCCCAAGAAGTGGACCTCACGTATCCAGAACTGGAACATTGAGAGCTTACCATAAAGTTTGTGCTCTCGGAGTGTGTCTAGTACAACCCGCAAGAGGTGGGCGTGCTCCACCTCAGTCGTCGAGTATATCATAATGTCGTCGATGAAGACCATGACGAATCGATCGAGGTATGGCTGAAAGATCCTATTCATGGGGTCCATGAACACTGCTGGAGCATTGGTTACGCCGAATTTCTTACCCAAGAACTCATAGTGGTCATACCGACATCTGAAGGCCGTCTTCTGCACATCCTCGTCTCTAACTCTGAGCTAGTGATAGCCTAACCTGAGGTCTATCTTCGAGAACCACCGTGTTCCCTTGTGCTGATCAAAGAGGTCATCAATCCTCAGTAGCAGATACTTGTTCCTCACTGTCACTTGGTTCAGGCGATGATAGTCAACACAAAGTCGCAAGCTCCCGTCTGCCTTCTTGGCGAACAAAATCAGGGAAGCCCACGGTGAAACACTGGGTCAGATGAACCCCTTGCCCTGCAAGTCCTCCAACTGTACCTGTAGCTCTCGAAGCTCTGCAGGGGCCATCTGATATGCAGGAGTCGATATCGGAGCTGTCCCGGGGTACAGGTCAATATAAAAGTCTACCTCTCTACGAGGAGGTATCCCTGGAACGTCATCGGGGAAGACGTCCGCAAACTGATCCACCACTGCAGGAAATCCCGGACTGCGCGCGTCAACTGCTCCTAGGATGAGGCTAGCCAACTGATGAGTGATGGGCTGTCTTCTCCTCCGTGGAAGTCCATCCTGTGCTGCAAAGGCTCCCTTCTCACTGGAGAAGGTTAACCTGCTCCCGTCGGTGCGTACACATCGCACCTTGCGCCTAAAATAGTCAATCTGTGCATGGACCGTAGATAACCAATCCATTCCCAAGATGACGTCGTAAGGCCTCGACGCTTCTACAAGAAGATCCCGGACGAAGCTCTCACCTCCTAGAATAAGCTCACACTACCAGCACCAGTGCGTAATCGTCGAGTCTGCTCCCGTAAGAGTCTCTAGCCGTAAGGATCGAGCCAACGGCTCTGTCGGAATCTTCGAGCTCCGAACAAGGGCAGCGACAATGAAAGAGTGACTCGCTCCTATGTCTATAAGTACTGCATCAAGGGTGGAATAGACACAGATAGTACCTCGAATCATCTCGGGCGCGCCATGGTCGTAGGCCTCTGCTGCCTGGAGCTGTGCCTGTCTCTGCCCGCCAACTCCCTGTGGTCAGGGTGGACCTCCTGGTGGTGGTGGTGGAAAAACCCCAAAGCGTCGCCCACCACCTGTTGCTCGGCTAGCTCCCCTGCCTCATCCGCCTCCTCCCTACGGACCACCACAGTTGAACCTCTGCCTCTACCTCGGTGGTCCCTCAACCATCTGCTGCTCCTCGGCACGGCGGGTCGGGCAGTCACAAGCCATGTGGCCCTGCCCGCCGCACGAGTAGCACTGTCTGCCTCTCGAAAGACTGGCTTCGCGCTGTGTGCCCTGCACTGCTGAGCCAGTGTCCTGAGGTCGTCTTCCCGAGGGTCTGGTCTACCTGGACCCCTGAGTCATCCGTCGACAGCCTGCTGCAGAAGACTCTGCCACGTGCCGCCCTACGGTGGGTCTCGGTGCTGGTGTAGACTCAGCAAGAAAGATCTCGATCAAAAGGGTCCGCTCAAGTAGTCCTGTCTGAGTCGGTATGTAGAGGGAGATCAGCGATGCCCTGATCTCGTGTCTCAATCCCTTCTCGAAGGACCGGGCCCGGAAGAATGGGTCCCGTACCATGTCGGTCGAGTAGCGCGAGAGATCGGTAAATCTCGCCAAGTACTGAGCGACTGTCATGCTGCCCTGCCGCAGCTGAAGAAGCTCCTATATGAGCACTGCACAGAGGGTGGCTGAGACAAACTCTAAGAGAAAGAGGCTCTCAAAGTCTATCCAGAGTAGAGATTCCTCATCGTGCACCTGGAGCATCAAGCTCCACCATCGGCCTGCTGCTGTGTGCAGTAGGCTCGCAGTGAGGATCACCAAGAGGTCTGTTGGTGTCCTCACTAACTTGAAAACTCATACGACTGCCTCCAGCCAGTCCTCGGCAGCCTGGGGGTCCGTCTCCCCACGAAACCTGGGCAGTCTCTAGCACTGAAACTCATGCAGTGTGCTGAGTTGACGTGCATCGTCAGCGGCTAGTGCTGGAAGTATCGGTGACTCGGCTGGTAGAGCTATCGTCGGTGCCACTGCTGACAAAGGGCCCTGCACTAAGGCCTCGTCGATCGGTGGGCTGTCATCACGCTCGACTCTCATAACCCTAGCTGTCTGCCATCGTTGGGCCATCCTGAAAAGGGAACAGGTGCGCCACGTTCAGAAAAGTATACCTGGTGAGCTGATACAAAGTAATCACAAGGAAAACATGAAACACACACGCAATAAATGTTTTCGTGCATTAAGTTGGAAATCAGAAGTCAGGGTCCTGGTGTATGGATACGTCGGCTGCCACACCAACACTAGACTCCCTGGACTGATAACCACACTCAATATGCTAAACACTATTGCTTCACATAGAAAAGATCAGAGTTCACGTTAGAACCGAACTCCTATGATACAAATTTGTCATGAACCGTCCACGGGCCCGTGCCATGACTACCCCAAGCCCGCCTTCCATAGGCCAGGGGCTGGCGACTAGCACCAAGGGGTAAGTCCCGATTAAAAGGGAAGGCATTACCTTTGTAAAGTAAACAAGCACCACAGAGTAAGCAAGCGGAAAAGTAAACACTAAGTAAAAACAGAGTACAACTGAAAGTGCGAACAAGTAAATGGGCCAGTATACTAGCCCAAACTGAAAGTAAAGTACAACTCGAAAGGAAAAAAACAACTGTAAAGTAAAAGCCACTACACCAAGCTTTCCACTGGAAATCCCTCCTGAAGGGTGGGTATAGATAGCTCCACTGCTCCTCGGGTCCCGCCGTCCGCTCCGAGCACGTCCCACCCAGTGGTCCACCTCCAGGTACCGTCTTGCTCTGCGAGCCTCAACCACGATCAACGCTGTCTGTCGTCTGCAACTAACACAACGTAGTGTGGGCATAGCCCGTGCAGGGGTGAGTATAAGCTACTCCGTAGGGACCCCGAGACCCCCGAAGGTCTCCCAAAATCCACAAAGGATAAACCACAAAGGAAAGATACAATCACGATTTAACAACCGACACTGCTTAGGTATATGCCCATATATATACCTAAGTCATCAATTTCAATATGCTCCAACCGCCGAACCCAAGTACAACCCAGTCCACACAGAAAAGTATATGTATTCCACACAAGAAAGAAAATCATAATCCACACAGGATAGCACAACACAATCCACACATGAAAGAAAACAGGATTCAACTCACACAGGTATACATCTTCGAAGACGATAGAGATGATCACTGATCCATCTAAGTCGTCGGACCCACAAAGGATCAATAGTTACTAACTCCCGCAAATACCCACACAGGATCGGACCCACACAGGATCTGTAGGCGCTGGTTCACACAGGACCGCTGAGCGCTGACCCACACATGATCGGACCCAGACAGGATCGGTAGCACTGATCCACACAGGATCGCTGAGTGCTGTAGTCGTCGTCGTCGAATCCACTGAGGATCTCTGCACAGTCGTCGTCGCAGTCACAGTAGCAGTCGCAGCCAGCACTAGGGTTCCCGCACACAGCAAGCTCATTCGGGAGGGTCCGCTCCACAAGCCAAGAGACTGATACATCAACAGTCACATAGTCCATAGTTGATGTATCCAAAAGTTCCATATCGTCCACAGGAACTCAACGTCGCAGACGGCGCGTCAATAAGACGCCTGGTCTGAGAGTTATTGGATTTTTCGCTCCAGGGGCCCGGTTAGTTTTTAAGGAAAAACCAACCCGACCGTACTCCACCTGCTTCCAATCCTCGAGCGGAGTATGCCAAAATATCTGTCTCACTAAGAGGATCCCAACAAAGCTGACGGCACGTCAATCGGATATCTGTAGCTCACGATATGAGCGTTTCCGCTCCGAGGGCCCGGTTGGTTTCGTGTACGAACCAACCCGGCCGAACAAAACGTAGCCCAAAACCTTGAGTTCGATATACCAAAACGACTGTCTCGATCCGAGGATCGCATCACCGCTGACGGCGTGTCGTTTGGAGGTCCTTAGCCCGAGTTATGGGCATTTGAGCACAAACAGTTCGGTAACGGGAGTTTCGGGCCCGGGCCGACCCGGCCTGAGACCCCCCGGTTGGCCCGAACCGAGTCGTCCGCCCCGGACAGACTCGGCCCGGCTGGGCGCGGCCCGGCCTGGCCGACCGACCAGGCGCCGTTCCAGCTCAGCGCAGCGCGCCCAGCGCGCCGCCAGCTCGGCTTCGGCCGAGCTGTTGGAAAAAAAGAGGGGGGCGCCTGCCCTCCCTTGTGTAACCGCGACCCCCCCCTTCATTATGGGGGGCCATTGATGATGGTCGGGGGAATTTAATTCCCCCGGTTTTCTCCTTTCCGGCCAGCCCGACCTGGCCGGCCGACTACTTCACAACGGGACCGGCGGTGGCCGGTCCGCTTCCGGCTCCGACACCGGTGGCCCGGCTGGCCGCCGGTGAAAACCATTCAGTATCCCACACATGCATCCCAAATTTTATAGAAGAGTTATGTGGAAATCATCTATGAGACATTCAGTTCCATCTTAGAGACATGTTATTCCTCTATATATCTCCATTTAAGAGGGTCACGGTGTTTGGGAAGAAAGGAAAGTTTAGTCCCCATTACATAAACTCCTTAATGATTCTTTATTGTGTCATTGATGTGGCCTATCGGCTAGAACATCCACCTACCATGTCTAAAGTACCCAATTTATTCCAGTTATCCCTCTTAAAGAAGTTCATACCAGATCCTCACATGTACTCTCTTCCGATGTGGTATAGTTAGAGAATTATATTTCTTATGAGGAACATCCCGTAAAGATCTTGGATCGTAGAGATAAAGTTCTACAAAAAAAGACTACTCACCTAGTAATTTTACTATGGTGAATCCATAATTACAAAGCGGCAATATGGAAACTAGAGCAGGCAATGAAGGAAAAGTACCCATGCCTATTTACGGATTAGAATATAAAATGATCATTAAAGAGATAAATTTTATAATGGGGTAAGAATTTAATTACCCAATGTTTTTTCAATGGAAATTACTTTTTTATATTTATGATATATAATCATAAGAAATCAAAACTCAATAAACTACTATGTACTATTTTACCATTAAGCAAATTATTATGAGTTTATTTATTTGAATTTCAAAAATTTGACATACAGGATTGTGATCACTATGAAGTTTGGAGTCCAACAGAACAAACTTATTTTTTGGGTGAATAATAATTGTCCCTTAGGAATAATAACCTACCCTTATGAATATTAATATAAACATTAGGAAAAGTAAATTTTCAAAAATAATTGTAACCTCGCCTTGGAATGTATAAATAAAATTTAGGAATCTTATAAGTGATTATATGATCATAGTAAAAGTACCTGTATTTTTGTATTTAATAAATAAATAATTACATTTCATGAATTAATTTAAAAGAAAAATTATTTTCATAAAATGTGTTCATAAATTGAAAATTTTATGTCATCTGGTATTACGATAATTTTATAAGATCTCATGTAATTTTCTAAAGAATTATAAAATCAATTATATCGTAAAAATAATTATTTTTCAATAAATTATGATTTTAAATAAAAATTAAATTAATATTATTTAGAAAATTATTATTGAAAAAATTATTATATATTTGGATTTACACATCGAAAAATGTTTTGGGAGAATTTTTTGGACATTTTTGAAATACATGAATTTTTCTGAATATTGAAATTGGTAAATTTAACAAATAAGCTAAATAAATTAATTACTCGGTCATGGGTGATGTTAAACTAATTGAAGCACCATTGTTTCTAAATAAAACTAACTTTTTACAATATTTTTAATGTAATCCTAACTATTTCTTGTGTTTTGGAGAAATAATAAACTAATGGTTAAAATATTAAAAATACCCTCATCATGTCCACTATAAAAACCACCAAAACTAACCTCTTATCATTACTCTTCTATAGCCTTGTGCCTTGACTAAATTCTACTCAAATATATCCAAATATTCTCCTGAATTTCCATAATCCATTTGTATCCTTAGAAAACCAAATAATCTCCCCTTGAGAGGCTCTCAAGGAAGATTAACTGAAGTGGTAATTTCTTCTTTTCAATTCTTTTACATTCCTTTCAAGTTCCTTTGTTTTCATTTCAATCCTTACCTCTCTTCATCCAAATGGAATGAAAACTATCTAACCTTATATTTACTTTAATTTTGTTATGATAATGGAATAAGTCATTATCCATTATCCCTTACTCTTATTTTATACTAGTAGTAAAAACCCCATCCGAGATGTGTTAATTTTCAACATTCAAGGATGATGGGTTTTTAATTTCCATTACTATCATAAATTCTGGTCATGAAACCATTTTCATGGTTTCATAAGAATATAATATATTTATTACGTCTTGTATATGTTTCTGGAATATTTTTTATACAATTGTTTTTATAATAAAAAATGTGTTCGTCATGGTGAAAACCCACCAATTAACCCAAATGTTTATCAGTAATGTTTTATGTAATGATTCATCACCAATACAAGGAAAAAATGAAATTTAAAACCATTAAACCTATGTATGTTCAATAATAACAAAAAACTATAATTCTTGATAACCATTATCATTTTATAGGGTTATTCTTTCATGTTTATAAGTAAACTAATCCTGAAACAAATGGACCCATACTATAAAATTCAACATCTTAAGCAATCACAAAAGCCATAAATGAACTTTTAAATTTTATACTAAATCTATTCCATGTAAAATATGTTATATAATTATTATTTAAGTATCCTAATATGATTATTCAGGTCATTAATATCAGGTGGAGAACACCATCGGACTGAAGGTAAGGGATTTTACTCGTACCTTCATTATTCTTTGAGGTTATTCTTACTCACTTTTTACCCAAATTAAATCTTATATTATATTTATGTAGATATTATAATTGATTTTTTATGTCCAAGATCATGTATCACGGTCCATTAATAATTTCATTTTGAGGGTATACATTTTGTTATGTGGCACCCACTTCAATGCTTCCCGAAAAGTAAACCCCTTTAAGGGAACGTCTTGAATTCATAGCCAATTTCATGTGCACTCTACCATATGTTTGAAGACACCATATATATATATATATATAAACAAGTTTTTTATAATTAATACATTATTTTATCAATTATAGGTTTTTAAAAATATTTGTTACATTTTCTATTTAAAATTCATGCTATTGTTTTTGTTAAAACTACACTAAAATGATTTAATGCTAAAAATTATTAAAAACACTTTTTATATATTGTAAATTATATTTTTTATCACTTACCATAATATATGTTTATTTTAACTTATGAATTTACATGTTTGTTCTAATTACTTTCTTTCATGGACACTTTTATGATACGCCCATTCACTATGCTTTATGACATGATTATGATACCATTTAATTCCATGGGTGCCCTTATATTTATGATTGACTATGTATGATTATATTTGTGATAGTAATATTCATGAACATGTTATTATGGGTGTTACTATATATCACTCCAATTAATTGGACAAATTTGAGTCTCATGAGACTTTACGTGCAAAAGACTTGGCAGTTAGCCTTTATTCATGCTCCCACGTGAATTTGTCTTGGTGGTTACCCATGAATTGTGATACTCTATGTGAAATGAGACTTGACTCACGATAAATTAAAATTTTATGTTTCTGTCATATAACAATGGTTCCATTTTTATATAATTAAATGTTTATCTGATATGATTATATGTGTTCCATGCTTTTTATTTTCACAATATCATGCCTTCTAAACCTTTTCATAATGCATTAATGCTATTTTTCCCTTACTGTGATTTTATATCAAACTTTTTTAATTTTATCCCTAGGTTATCCTATAAAGAATTATGAGTAAAATTGAATTTAGAAGCTTATTATGGAGATTAAATAATGAAATGTTTTATGTTTTCAGTTTTATGTACCTAGTCTTCAAAGACAGTAGAATTAATGATCCTTGGATTGTAATATGATGTTTTATTATTCATAAAACCATTTAATAATATGTGAATAATGATAGGGTTTCTATAATATATACATGGATATATTTTAGGGGATATCCACATAATATATACCTAACCATAATTCTAGGATTTGATAACTATCCTCAAATTCTATCTTTGGGTTATGTTCTCTAATCAATGATTTCTAAATCTAATTCGCAATGTTTTCTCTAAAACCGACAATGAAGACCCCAAACCTAATATCCAATAGTTAGTTGTTTACATTTAAACATTATCCTTGATCCTAGACTCTAATCCCAAAGGACCAATCATTTTAATAAGTTTTCATAAAATATTACCAACATGAACTATACATTATGATTAAAATGGAATACAACATAGAAACTCAATTTGAAACAACCATAAACACCTTGATTATATATTCAAGTAATTTATAACATACATCTTCACATCTTATAGACAAATAAAACATAATAAAAGGGTGATATCAGATGCTCATTAAGGGTAATAAATACATCAAAATATTTCATAAAAACATAAACAATATGTCATGATGAATAACTCAAAACACATTCCATTAACACATAATCTTGATTATAGAATGGTAGGAACAAAACCGGATTGGATAATTCCATAATAAAACAAAAGCATGGTCCTTATACTAGTTGGATAATAAAATAGACTATCGTAAACTAGTTTCATAATGAGGTAAATACATAACTATGGATATATAAAACATACCATCAAGGCTTAATGCCAATAATATAATACTTTCAAGGATTATATCCAAGAATCTATAGAATGGGTAAGGACATAGCTTAAACCACATCTAGTTTTTCTCATGAAATCTACTGATTAATCAAGGGGCTATAGAGGGACCCACCCATTACTTACTTTGTCAAATTCATTCTTAATATGGATAGAGATAAACCTAAACAACATATACATATGAAACATAAATAAATTTCTCTAATTGGTAAACATAATCACTAAAAATTCCATGTATTATGTTGAATTGTTTTAGTATAGAACATACATAGTCAAACTCATCAAAAAAAATTAGTAAAATACTGTGGATGATAAACATAATAGAACAATTTCATGACAAAAAAACCATTTTACTTTTCAATAAAGAGTTATTTTAGAAAAATAATTTTAATTTATCATAATTGTTTGTATAAAACCAAAAATGAACAAATATGGGTTTTCTTGAAAAATTATTTAATTAATATAAATAATGGTTTCTTAAAAAATATTTTTAATAGTGCTTAAAAATGGGTAATAAATCAGGACGTTCTCTTGAATCGAGCGTGCATATCGGGAATAATTAAGATGGGAAGATTAAAAACATGTAATTCCACATAAAATAAAGATGTAATTATTTTGATACATGAGTTTGAAACATGTAAAAATAATTAATATTAACTATATAAATATAATAATTAAATTGTTGTAATGTGGGAGAAAACACAACCTGATTGAAATTTGAGGTTTAAAAAGAAAACCCCTAAAACTTTTTAATAAATAAAATCATACGACCTGAAATAAATAATCAACCAAAAAACCATTTATTAATATCTAGATATATATATATATTATTTATATTATTTATTTCAAATTTCAGTAATCATACACCACGTAAAATAAATATGTGGTGAATAATAGTAATCTCACTGAAATAAATGTGAGATGGGAAATATCTTAACTTATGTCTGAATGTGTGATTCACATTACCTCAATTAAATCCATTAATTAACTAATTGAGAACATTTAATATTTTTAGTTTATTGATTTTAGTTTCGTCACATTCATTTATTTCCTTATTGATGATATTTAAATATTAATTTCATAATTTGAGAGCGTTTATTTTCTTTGTTTTAATGATTAGTTTACTTGTATAAAAAAATGGGAGTTCACGTAAAATGGTTATAATTCCCCATAGTTGGAATTATATTATATTTTTGATCATCTAAAATACTAGATATTTTTATAATTCAATTAGTTATTTTTTATGAAAGTGAATCATTTTATAAGTTGTTAGGGATAATCATTTAGATTATTTGGGTTGTTTTTCGACCATCCCACACTAGTTTTTCTTTATTAATTAACATGATTTGTATATAATGGTTATAGACTTTTAATAGGGTATAATAAATATAATATATTATGTTTCGATCCTAAAAATGGGTTCATGACCATCCTTGAAGGCGTTAATGGAAAATGAAAGTGCATCCTCCATGATGTCGGCAATTTGAAACATCACAGACAATGATTTCATTTATTGAATAAAGGAGACATAAGAACGAGTTTTAAAATATATATTAAATTAACATGATATTTTTACATTATAAAAATTATAATGGATTTAACATGTCTTTTTGGATAGAGGAGGTGAGGATGTCTAAGAAAATGAAACAAAAGAGAGAGGATTTTTAGCTTTCGAATTCTCCTTAATGAGAACCACTTTATGGAGATTGTATTTGGTCTCTTGATTATACAAATATCTTTGGTATTTGAGGGATGTAATTTGGATTTAGATTCATTATAATTTTGATATGGAGAAATTCTTCGAATTTTTGAGGATACAAGGTTGGGAGGGGTGAAATTTATAGTGGAGGAGGGGATTTTTTTGAATGTTTTATTCCATTGTTTGTTATTTTGGCTCAAGACTCTGAATTGTGTGATAATTATTACCAAATATATTAAAATAATTAAATATAGAAATATATTATGGACATACACTATCTATAAATCACCTACGACTAAATAATTCATGTATTTAATATTTATTCAAAATTATCCTATTTTATTATTCACCAAAAATTATTATATTTGAGAAAAATTAAAAAAATTTACCATAATAATTTTTGATTTGTAGAATTAAAAAATTTAGCCCATTTTATTAAAATATTTTTCAACATTTTAGAAATTACATTTTAAATTAAAACTGTTAGTTTCTCAAAAAATATTGATTTAAAATATATAACTACTTTTCTAACACCCTTAAAAAATAAATGAGGTCACGGAAAATTATCATAAAATCATAAGAATTTTTTTTTCAATTTACAAATATGAATTATGAAAAAAAATATTTAAAATAGTTTTATTATTTAAATTATTATCATTAAATATTTATGACTTACAAAAATACAAACACCTAATTTATATTTTTTAAAATATCCATTTACATATAATATGATATAATTGTGTATTAAATTCATTGATAATATTCCTAATTTCTATTTTTATCTTCATGTATGTGGTAACTACTCATTTTATAATATTACTATTCATTAAGGTAACATTACTATTCCAAATGGTAATGTTACTATTCACCAAAAAATTATGTTGGTAATATCAAAATATAAACATATTACTTATCGAAAAAAAATTTATATACTTTTTGTAATTTAATTCATAGAATAAGAAAAATTATGTTTAATGTTAATCGTGCAAGTGTGCTGAGAAGGCGGGTAAAAGGAACATTCAAAAGTTCAATAATTCATTATATCTAATTTCAATTTAAAAATGATTCCAATGATATAATTAAGATTAATATATGTATAATTGATTTATTGTGACATTATAAATAAATATAAAGTATAATATTTATTAAAATAAAAGAAATAGTTGTTTAATGAAAATGACATATTTATTAATATCCATTAAAAATGAAACTACTCAAAAAAAATTAAAACAATTCACCGCAATTTTGATTTTACAAAATGATGTTTATTTTAACAAAAATATTTAATTCATTATAATTATTTTTAATTTATGAGAAATTATTATAAATAAAATTTAATATTATATATTACTATTAATATTACTATGTTTAATGGATAGGTTAAAACTATCTTGTTTAAATAAATATAATAACAATTTGTTCTTTTGAGGAGACTCAATGTTGATTGCATTAAATTATATATTAATTGTCATAGTAAATCATTGGGGTGTTGTAAAAATAGTAATTAAGTGTTTTTTATTATATTTCACATGAACTAATTTTCATACCAACATAATTTTTATTTATGTTCAATATTAATTAATCGAGTTTCTTGGTTCTTTTAAAACTGAATTTATTCCTTAATATTTTTTATTTTTTTATTTTATATGGGTGATTTCAAAATTAAAAGGGTATTTTTCCCAAGAATATTTCCAATGATATTTTAATGGTATTCTAATCTATAAAATTCTTTTGATATTTCATATGCTTCTCTAGTTATATGAACCACTTCTAACAACTTCTTTATTTCTCTAGATTGTTTCGGATGATGATGACAATATGTTTATGAAATGTGAAAAATTCCCATGGTATGTAATATGATAATATGATTAGTTTTTAATGATCCTGTGGATCAAATTTGTTTGGTTTTCATATAAATATGAACCCTTCAAAAGAATTGGGTAATGATCAATATCACATTATACAATAACATCTAGAATGTTGAGTGAAACCAGTTTACTAATGTACATTAGGTAATGGGGTAGTATTTAGACTAAAAAATGTATATAAATTGATTGAATGTGGAAAGAAAAAAAATACACTATGATAGTATTTATAGAAATATTCGATAATAGAAATAATGTTTTGTGATTTTTTCAACAAAAAATCCATAAGCCTTATTATTATATTATTTTCCCATGGAACATGATTGATTATTGATGTTTCAAAACAGTTGTTCCTTATGATTTTTGTTATGAAAAATATTTAATCGATGATTTATTAAAAATATCCTTTACTGATTTGGTATAAATTTCTCATGTAGTGATCAATTATCATACCCTTATGCTTGTATTTTTATCATTTATAATCATTGAGTGATATCTCTTATGTTTAAACTCACTGATAATCTAAGACATCCAATTATATTATTTCATTTCCCCAATTTAATAAGATTCTTGTACTTATGCTATGTCTATAAATGATTCCTGTTGTGAAGAAATAAGTGGGGTATAATGTACATATTATATGAACCAATTGTTTACGTATCCATGTTTCTAAAGACTATATTCATTTACAGTTATTTTCAGGATCATGCTGATATGTAATGGACATTTATCTATTAAGATGTAATATTTATGACTCTTAAGATAAATTTTCAAAAACAAATTGGTTAATATAAAATATTTGGAGTTAATTAATCTGGACATAAGGTTAGGCTACACGATTTTGAAGACTACAGACAAATCGCGTGAATCATCATTTCCTCTAAAACTACTTATTCATATGGTACATACAATGTTTTTATAAATTGTGCACCAATCATTACCCTATTGGAATAACAACCCCATCCCCACTCCAATGGATACGTTGGAAATCCACATGATTTTCCCAAACCATGATCAAAAAATTCATACAAAAATAACACCTACAAATACATCAAAATGAAACTAAAACTAACCACATTTCTTATCTAAAAAAATCATTAATATAAAAATAATCTATAAACCCAATATTAAAAAAATGGACATGTTAAATTCATTCCCCGATTTGGATTTACTTACATAGAATGCTAAAATTCATTTCTGTTAAGACATTAGGTTAAAATACCTATTAATTTGGAATGTATATCACCTCCATATTTTCTTGGATACTAATTTACTATAGTAAAACAGTAAAACCTTTTAATTCAAATTATTTTTTGTTATGTTTTTACAGATATACGTTGTTAGATATAATCATAGTTTTTTTTGGATTGTTGTGTTTTGTTTTCAACACATATATCTATATGTTCTTATATGATATTTTCCTTACTGGGGGGAGATGGTCATATCATCTAAAAAAGTGATTTTATTTCTAAATAGTATAATTATTTAACAACATAATTTATTTTCCAAATATATTTTTCCAGATATAGGAATAGTGAATGGATAGAATATAAAGCATAAAATTTGTATGATAGTGCTAATAAAGACATCATACACTATGTTATAAATTTAAAATATCAAAAGATTCATGGTGATCTATTATAAATTTTCTAAACATATAATTTCTATGTGGTTATTATTCTATTTGAATATAGGAAGAATAAAAGTATTTGTGAAATGGAGGGAAATCGGGTGACATTTTTCATATCCTCAAAGTCCCAATATTCTGATTACTAATATTTCCTATGGTTCATGTTGAAGTAATTTTGATCTAATGAATTTAAATTGTATTGATAAATGTATGAATTCTATTAGGTGGCCTTATTAAAACAATATTACTAAGTTATGTGATGTCATCAAACAATGGAAAAAATAATATTAGGTTCTATATCATGACTAATTACAAAGGAATCAAATAGTGGTTACTGAGTGAGGCAATATGATAGATCCTTTTATTAATTGTAATTATATAGATATTTAATATATATTAGAAAGATATTTTAGAGTCATATAACCTATATTTCAGAGTTATTGGGAAAATGTTTCTTTATAATGTTATTTGACAAGAAATACCTATAAATTTTTCTTACCATGGATTCAGATTGATGTTGTCATATTATGTTTTCTAGATAGAAACATTAAAAATAAATTTCATTAGAAAGGGTTGTTACTATATGTGTTTTTTCCTATACTATTTTTTTCATGAAATTTTATTGTATTTGTTATAATGTTTTTCTAAATTCAAACATTATGATGATGAAAATTTATACTTTTAATATTAATAAATATAAGATTATTTGAAGATGTTTGAGAAGATTGTTCATGCTAATATTTAAATATGTTCCTATGAAGATAGATATCCATGATGTTTTTAAATAATTTAGGTGGTAAAAATGAAGGAACAATGAATATGGTAATTCAATTGGTATGTGGAAAATTAAAATCTTATTTTCACTTCCCCATTACATTTTGGAGAAATTATATGTTTATAAAAAAGATATTGTCTTCTATGAAGTGGTTGTTATTATTATGGATATCATTTTCATTGAATAAGTGGGGAGTTAGCTACAATGTGTGATAATGATTTCCTATTGGATGATTTACCTAATAGAGTAGAATTAGAATGTGGGTATTGAGTTGTGATTAAATGAAAGAGTTCCATTAGACCAAGGATAAAGGTTACAAGAAATATGTTTCAATTGAAAGGTATAAAAAATATTGGGTATCGAAGAAAGTTCACCAAAAGGATGGTACTAGATTGGAAGAAAAAGGTTAATAATTTGTCATATAGATAGGTTATTACAAATTTTCTTATTAATGTTCTTGATTTTTTTAATAAATCATTATGTAAGAAGAACTACATGGAGGAAGAAAAGTGTAAATAATGTTCAAGATAAAAATATAAAATAAAATGAAGCATGTTGGTGAATATTTCATTATATTTTGAAAAAATAATATCCTATTGTCTATTTGAGGAGATATTACACAACCAAATGATGAAAGTGATATGAAAGTGATAAATATTCTATATCATCCATATAATAAAAAGTGTTGTTTTTTATTGGATGTGTGGTCTGGGATTATTTCAAAACCTTTCCATGTATTAGCTACACTAATTTCATAGTGATCCATCAAAATACTTGCGATTATATGGGCGTGATTGTGTATTTTTTTAGTAGATTAACTTTTATAAAACCAGATCATGTGGTTTATTAAAACAAAAAAACATTAAAATATGAATAACACATAATCCACCCCAACTCACTATATATACAAAAACTGATATGTATTTTTAATTAGTATTAGAGTGGAGGTTCCTTGATTTTAACTTTTCTATGTTAATTTTGATTAAAGTGAACTCTCCCATTTATTATCATAAATCAATTAGTAACAATGGGATTCATATATTTAATTGATAAACTATCATATCTGGATGGAAATAATTCGACCATACTGACTATAATTTAGATATACTTATCATGAGGCGACTACATATGGTTTTACTCCACCTCTTAATTATTCTCCCTAAATAACTTAAAATAAGACAAACATAGGGAACAATTCGAGATCTAGTAATGCTATATGTTCCTCGATATCTGAAATTCTATTTATAAGGGTAAATGTAATTTTAAAAACTAAAGGCACATTAAAAAGATAAAGGAATATTTATAACTAAAATCTGAATGGGATGAAATCCTTCAGGAATATATGAGTATTTTTAAATTATTACAAAAAATGGGATATGGGAAAAAATTTAGTGAGATCATTATTAGGATCAATGATATTATTATCATTGTAAAATGTGTTTGGGAGATGGTTGATAATTTTACCATTTTTCAAAATATTCAAATAATATTTCTAGAAAAAATTGTTTATTATGAATCACCATCATAATATAGTTAACATTAAACTCTGTCCCTAGATTAATTTCAATGTATTATATTCATATAATAAATAATAGTAATAATGTACATAAAGAACATGAAAATGGATGATTGGTAAATCTATTTCTATGATTCCATTAAAGGAATTTCTATGAATGTAAATGGGGAGGAAGTTTTTCACTTTTATTAAGAATATTATTTAATAATAAATGATTATGAATCATTTTTTAGTTAAGAAATGTAAAATTATACACAATGATATATATTGCAAAATAACCATTAATGTGATTTAAAAGAGGAACCATTGGAAATATCATATCAAATTGTTAAATAATATACAAAGATGACTACATTAATAATGAACATGATATTTTCTGAACAATTACGATGAATATGATATACATATCAATTTACTATAAAAAAATCATGTTTTCATATAAATATAAATTTTGAATACTTTTTTAAAAATGTGAGGAAGATGATGAAAATGAAGTGGTAGCTGAAAGTTCCAATTATGATAGCACTAAGAAGTTACATATTGAAATTTTAAATGATTAGAATCTTACCATGGATGAAATTTCAAATTATAAATAAGAAAACAAATAATTGGATACACAAATAGAGTATATTCATAAATGAGAATTTTATTAATTAATATCAAAAGTATTTAAAAAATCTTGTAAAAGAATATATATTAGTAAAAAAATATAGAATCGAATAATGAATAAAAATCATGGATCATAAAATTGATGTATGGGATAAATAAGTAACTTGATGAATTGAAAAATCTCAATATCACATATGAATAAAATATAATGGTGAAGTGGAATGAGTTTTGTCTTAATTAATAGAAACTACTCCATCCTAAATAATTTTTGGGTATACATTTATCCAAAAAATTATAAAAGAAGAATCTAAAATTAATCATGTGATGAATGTTAAAGGAATGAATAAGGACATTGTAATATCATAACCCTCCTAATTTTCTTAATTTATTGTGGAGTTTCTACTGGGACTTATGTGACACCCCCAAGCCGCCAAAGGATTGGTAAAAAATGTTTTGGGATTCAATGCGGTTGGGGGACGATTTACCCATTGAAAATAAAATAATCACAACTAAAAATACAATAACATAAAACAAGATATGATGCATGATAATAATATATGGAACGTCAATTTTATACCTCTTATATCAAAAAACTACAATAGAGTACTATAATGTAAGACATCTAACAAAAAAGATAAAAGCAGAAGACAAAACAAACAAAAACTAAGGACTCAAAAAAATAACTCCACATCTCCAAAAATACTCCATGATCCAACTCTAAAACACAGACCATGTATCACTATGAATAACTAAAGAAGTGTGATACATTATCATTTTAGGTGTCTTTATAATCAACTAATGATTCTTGATATATTTCGTTTTGATATGTCCGGGTAATCAATATCTACAAAAGCACTAATGTGCCAACTAAGGGGTCAGTAATGTAACATAGTAGGTTTTCACAGAAACAAATCGTCACTCACTCCAATATGATTTAACATGTTAGAAAAATTAAATAATTTAATTCAAATAAATAAAATTATATAAAACAATTTAAAATTGTTTTTCACAAAACCAAAACTATTTCTATGAAAAATAGTTTTCCAAATCCTAATTTTTTCCATTGAAATCAACCAAACAATATTTCTAAAACATTTCATAATCCATTTTACATATCCTATTATAATCCACACATCCACACAGTCATTTCTAGGTTTAACATATCACATTTTCCATGTATTATTATTTTATATTAAATGGTTTTATTTTGAGACCAGGTGATGAGACAACATGTGATTCTTAGGTTTGGTGTGCCATTAATAAATGTTTCAGAATTATTGAACAATTTAATAGCACATGAATTCTATTTTCCTGATAAAGTGGAATAACTCTTTATATTTTTTCTCGGATAAAAAAATATGGTGGAACCATCAAGCACAAAAGGGAGTAATTACCCTAGGTGTGACATAGAATTAGTCGGTGCAGGACGTTTGTGAAAAATATTTCATGGGACGTAACAAGAATAAAATACTTTATTTAAAATAATTTTTTTATGAAGCGTCTATAAATTTTTAAATTATTATTATTTGAAATATCCATGGTTATCTAAATAACCATATAAATGTCCGAGAGCCATTGAAGAGATCTTTAATGACTCTCTCCCAGGCGACTGTGACAGATCTTGGATCGACAACCGACACATCTCAAGTTCAAAGAACCATGCTTATGGAAACGACATGATAACAAATCTTCATCATCAAGGGATTATAATCAAGGTAGGATGTGGTATTTTTATATTATTCACTATTATATATTTCTATGAAGAAAATATACTACTTCATGAATAGTGTAGCTCACAAATAGATCGTATTTGTGGGATGGATTTATATGCAGGATTATCGGGAGTTATTTTTTATTCTAAACCAAACTCACCGATCATGACCATTGGACAAGATTATTTTTAAATGTTGTTATGAACTTATTTATAATTCTTTTCTCCCTCACTTATTTATATTATTCATCATTGGAGCCCTAAAGTTCTCGGCTCAATGATATCTGGTGGTTCCCAACATGATTTGACCCCTAGATTCGAGGAGAATTAATAGTCTATTATGGATCTATCTAGATAGGGACCCAAGGAGAATAGATCTAGGACTGTTTGATTTTTGAGGAATCAAAGGAGGCTCAGTGTTCTATGAAAGGGACCACTAGTGCAACACCGGTGACTGGCGGCCAACATTATTGCATAGTGGTAGAGCGACATCCAACGGACATAGAGGAAGCTGCATGAGAAATCTGTGATGATAGGGACATGAATGCAGTGGTGATGCATGATTAAAGGTGGAATCATAGGTTGGGATGGTGTATGTGGATGTGACAGAGATATTCATGGGACGCGGGCCTAGTAGAGAAGGACTAGGCAGAGCAAGCCTAGGTAGAGTGTGTCAGTCCACAGTGGGCCGAGTTTGGCCAGGTTGGTCAGTATATGAACTGGGTTGGACCTACGGTCCTCAAAATGAAATATTCTATGGTTTACCATGGTGGTCTACTATGACCCACAACATATTAATCTACTACGATGCGCATTGACCACACAATCGACCATATTGATCGACGGTGACAACAACCACATAGGTCGACCACAGGCTCAGTGACTACAAGGCCAATCCACACTGTTAGTCGACCAAACACATCGGTAGTTTGGACCAGCTGTGGTGGTAGTATCACAGGCCCCGGTAGTCCTACAAGGTAGATTCCCTAAAAAATTTGAATCCTATAAGTGTTGTGTTATATCGACGAGCGGTCTATGATATTGAGACCCAAACGTCAAGACAACCATTTTTTAAAAAAGTGGGGAATTTTTATTTTGGGCCAGTACAGGTTGAGGGTATTACCATGATCCTTTCCCTAAATTGTTTATTATGAAAATACATCCATATCATTGTATTGTAATCCTCTCTATAGTTTGAGTCTCAGATAGTGTGGTATCCCTCCCCGTAACTGGAGTGTGATCCTATATCACACCTATTGGAGTATTTTGAATCACATAACCACTTTTAGTAGGGTTATGATACAATTTTTAGTGAGCCACATTAGTAGTGATAGTATTATCGCATAGTGTGTCTGGGTATGATCACCTACAAAGAGGTTTGATCCAGATTTGGTATGTCGTACCCCCCAGAGAGTTTAGGCGCAATCTGCGGTGTCCCCAAATTTTTTATGGGCATGGAACCTCTCTATGAATCATAGACTTCACTAACCAATACATCCTCTTTTAGTAGGGTCCAAATGGTAATACCTCTTTATGAGTGTCTCAGGTCATATCATGGCTCAAGGAGTAAGTTCTCCTAAAAAATTTGTCTTCGAGTAGAATTAAATGGCTTACAGTTGGATATGACAATCTGAAGGAGTGGTGTCTCTATTGATTATATCGGGATATTATTGTTATATAATCTATAGACATATACCTATGTTGATATGGATGTACATTCCGTTTTGTTATTACTCCTTGGTTTGGTGTGTCTTATTGAGTATTGTTATACTCACCCCTACACGGTCATTGGCCACACATGTCATGTCTTGTGCATATGATAGACCCTTTGATGAAGTCCTAGGTAGACCAAGACCATAAAATTCTTAATGAGATTGAAAAACCATAGGTGTGTTCCTACAACTTCATATAGATGTACCAATTCCTTTACATCCATGATGATCAAGTGTTACAGACTCTTTTGGGTGGGATTGTTTTTTGACCTGTTTTCTTCCTAGTACTTTCAATGTTGTACATTTTTGTGGGATATTACTGTTATGCATGAATTGTTTAATTTGTTCTTTTTAAATTTACACATTTTGTGGCTTGGAGATGTGTTCATGGGTACATGTACGTAGGCTATTGCCTCCAATTTGTGGAAAATTACTACTCAGTGGTAGTCACCAACCTCTGGCCTATAGGAGGTGAGATTGGGGTTGTCGTGGATGAGGACCCTCTGGGATGGGTCTTGACAAAGAGGTATCAGAGATGGTAGTTCTACATTAAGATAGGGAGACTGTGTGATTGGTTTTGAAAAAATAGTGTTAAGTGTTTCAAGTACCACTTTTAGGCTAGAGACTCTTATATTGGTGCAGTGGCCGACATATACATACACTAGACTCTGATTAATTTCTTGTTGACTAGGTTTATGAAAACACATGTTATAGGAAAAAACTATGGTACCTACATCATCTGAAAATGGTTGTGTTTTCTATGTCCTTATTGAGTCATCTCACTAGACATACTATATTGTCTATGATGCATCTTGTTTTTTTAAATTATGCCTCCACATAGACAGTAATCTTGGATTCCACCGTGTGATCATGAGGAAGATTCCCCTTAGAATGAGGCATTAGTATAGGGGCTTTTACTAGAGATAACACCTCCAAGTGTTTTACCAACCATACTACAACCCATCGATATGTATCTATTACCATCCCTGCTAGATTTGTATGCACGTAAGCTAAGTGAATTTATTGAGTCACCAAGGTATAACTCTTCTAGGTTTTGGGGTGATCCATACCCCCAGATGACGAAGGATTTGATATAGGTAGTCACCCTTGTTTTTTACCTTTTGAGGATGCTTTCCAGATATATGTAATTCCTTTTTGCGAGTCTTCCTTAGGAATCTATAGTTCTATGTTGGAGCATGGTGACATAGTCATAGAATGTGACAAAAATCTCTTGAGAAATCATTGAGAGTCTCTTAATAGATTATCTTTATCTGGCCATGTTGTTTTCGGTATGATTACATGAGCTTCCACATCTATAGTAGGGATGTATGACCATGGTAGTGTATTCATCAGTGATTATTAATCTTCCACGCTACTCCATAGATATGATATGAGACCAGTTATTCAGGGCTCGAACTTTCCTGAATGGATTACTTTGGTATATTATGGAATCAGTGGTATCCCTTAGAATTTCTTCATGTTCTTGGGTATTTGTGAGATCCCTACTAGTGGAATGTTTTCTATAGGAGCAGACACCAGCATTGTGATCTAGTAGTGGGAACTAGGTAGATGAGACCTTGGCAACATAAATATGATCATAGTCACAAGGATCCATGCGATTTAGGCACTTCGGGGTATGATACCATGACTCAATATATACATTGATGGGATACCATTGTGACTTGTGTAATCCCAAGGATAGATTATGTTACTCATAAGGTGGTCAAAGTCATCTGGAATTATATTTTCTAACCTATTGGAATGCTAATCAAGAGATGGTTGAGGGACCGATGAGGTAGATGTAGAGATAGGAGAAAGGTGGTCTGAAGGGTAGAGAATGTGGAAGAGGGGTAGGAAGGGTAGCATTAGGTGGTCGTAGGTTCATCTAGTTACCACCACCACACCCAGGTAGTCCAGACATGGCTTAGGGAGCTTGTTCCAGGGAATGTGTCCAGCTGAAGGTGATATGGGATTATTATCTCGAGGATCCAAAGATGATACTAGTTATGAACTATATATTTTCCACCATATCTAATGTTTTGATAGACACAAATTCTATTAATTCCTTTTTCCAGTCAACATTGTTCAAGACTCGATGATTTTTGTTGAACCATTGACTCAACCCTTATGATTGGAGACTCCTATAGGGGGATATATGATACTCACACACTAGTACAAATGGTTTGACCAAACTCTTGGAGGCTATATAATTGATTGGTATCACTTGGCAGTAGCATCGAGGCCTTATGACGTCATACATGGAATGGACTAGTTATCCACAATTCATGCTCAAATTGACTATTTTAGTTATAGGGTGTAGTGTTTCTATAGTGAAGGAGCTAGGTTATCTATTTTTGGTGAAATTTAAAAAAAGTTAGGGTATTATGGAATAACACATATGAGGGTTAATATGATATCTCATTAGTCGACTATCCTCACCCTCAGTGAAGTGGATGATACGAGTCCACACTTTCCAACTATGGTGGTGGAGTGTGAGGCAGAGTTCCCAGAATTTGTTCCAAGATTACCTAGATATACAGAAAAGGAATTATTCCTTTATATACATCTCAATAAGACTATAATATCTACACCTACTTATCAGATGGATCCCATAGAACAGTGGGAACTAACTGTGAATAGTAGGGACATTTATAGGAAGGGACTTGTGAGAAGAAGTGTTTCACCCTTGAAAGCCATAGTTTTGTTTTCCACGGAATATGTGAGCTTTAGGATATGTTTAGATTACTAAAACATAAACTAGGTGAAAGTGAATAATAATTATCCACTAATAGAGATCGATTAACTCTTTTATTAGTTGAAATGGGTGTGATGATTCTTAAAGATTGACCTCAGATCAAGCTATCATCAGTTATGAGTATGGGATGATAATATATCGAAGATGGCCTTTAGATGTAATTACGGTCACTATGAGAACTTGTTTATTCCATTTGGTGAGATGAATTCCCAATCATTGTTCATGAGAATCATGAACCAGATCTTTCATCCTTAACTAGACCAATTTTTAGAGGTCGTCATTGAAGAAATCCTAGTGTACTAGGCATGTGAGGAAGAGCACGTGGGACACTTAAAAATAGTCCTAGACAAACTCCATGATCGCTAACATTATGGGAAACTCTCTAGTTTTTATTTATGGATTATAGATTTCCATTTATATGGACACATCATATATGTGGTTGGATTTTGAGTTGATCAATCGAAGGATGAGGCAGTACTTTCTTGGAATACCCCCTAGAGAATTATTGAGGCTCATAGTGTTTTTGGATTGGAACGGTATTAATAGTGGATTATACCAAACTTATCCAAAGTATAAGAAATCTTTACCACTTTGAATTGAAATAGGATACCATTCATGTGGACAAAGAAGTTCCAGATGTACTTTTAGAAGATGAGGTAGATGTCGATGAGCACTCCCATCCTGAATTTACTAGAGGAATGTGTCTAGTACATGGTATTCTGTGATGTATCAAGGACCAAGCTGAATTTTGTTTTGATGTTGGGAAAATTTTAGATTCCTATGGTTCACACCATATGATACAATATGAGAAGCATTACACATCCCATGATCTTGAGTTTGTAGTGGTATAGTTTGCATTAATGTTGTGGTGAAACTAGCAGATGGGATAATGGTTTATCATCTACTCTGATCACAAAAGTCTCTGATTTAACTTCTCTTATAAGGAACTAAACATGAGATAGAGGTTATTGATAGAGTTCCTATATGACTAGGACTTTTTTATTGTCTATACTCCTTGAAGTGTAATGTGGTAGAAGATTCTATTTATAAGAGATCTAGTATGCAGTTGTAAAATAAGGCATGAATAAAGATATCCTCATTGTAGTTATCCTTTTTGGTAGGAGATGGATCGATGTACCAGTAGTGGGTGGTAATCAACCCATTTCCCTTACAACGAGTTAGTGTGGAACATCTTTCTGATACCAACAATGAGACCATATGCGCTAAGATTTCCACATCATACACCCCTGCTAGATTTTCATAAGTAAGAGATTAAATCATTCTATTTATAGGGTTCACAGTTGTTCAAGTGGAGTTGTAGAAAAAGGTCTTGATGAAGTTACATGTGTCCCCCCTTGACGGTACATCCATATTTGGAAAGTGTGTACTAGAACCTTGAATGATAGTTTCAAGGGTGAAGGATGAATAAGAGAGTGGGAGATTTCATTTATCAGTGTATTAATTGTTAGCAAGTGAAGGTTGAGCACTGGGTTCTAGTGGGTTTAGATAAATCTATTGAGGTGATGGAATTCAGGTGATATGAGATAACAATGATCATTGTGATGGGTTTACCCCATAACTATATGGGAAACCATTCTATCATGGTGATTTTTGACCGACTCGCCCATTAATACAACTTACAAGATATCTTGGAGTAGTGTTCAATAGAGAGATTGTGACATCTCTACATGAAATAGATAGTTTGACTCCACAGAATCCCATCGATGATAGTTTCAGATCCTGATTCTCACTTTACATACAAGTTTTGTAAGGGATTGTAGGAGGTGTTTGGGACCAAAATTTTCTTGAGTGAAATGTTTCAACCATAGACCTACTATGAAACTAAATAGACCATTCAGGTTCTGGAGGATTTGTTGTGTTCATGCATATTAGAATTTTTTTTGATTGGGAGGATCACCTACCACTGTTAGAGTTTTCATTCAACAACAGATACCATTCCACCATTCGATGTCTTATATGGGTGACCCTACAAGTCACCACATTGATGGAATAACCTAGGAGAGTTAGCACTCAAAGGACTATATTTTATGAGAACTACTACAGGGATGTTTTAGATCATGCTGGAGGATATGAAGACTGCATAGAGCCACTATAAAACTTATGTTGATAGGTGATGGAATCATTTGGAGGTCGAGGAAATAGACCATGTGTTTCTTCGTGTTTAACTCTGATGTGGATTATACATATTTGGCTAGGGTGGAATGCTATCTTCGAGGTTCATCTACCATTTTCAAAAAATGTGAGGAGTTGGGGAGGTGGTGTACCGCTTGGATTTAGTACCACAATTAGACCAGGTACACAACATCATCAATGTGTCACAACTAAATGTGTATGTGCATGATCTATCACATGTTATTGAATGAGTCTAGTTGGACATCAAGAATGGAGTGAACTTTACTATATACCCAGTAGAGATCGAGGGTTGGTATGTGAGGATCCTTCATGGGTGATAAATTCAATTTTTCTATGTTTTTTGGATGCACAATATTCTATAGGAGAACACATGGGAGTGGGAGGCTCATATTAATACTCAGTACCCTCATTTGTTCGAGAACCATTTGTTTTGGGGTTTTAAGGATTTGAATCCCCCAGGTGGGGAGAATATAATATCTCATATTTTCTATGTATTATTTTTTCTATATCATATGGATTTATTTTGAGACTATGAATTGTGACAACATGTAATTTCGTGGCCTGAGGTGCCCAAAATAATTGTATAAAAAATATTAATCCTTTAAATATCACGTGAACATAGTTTTCCTAATAAAGTGGAGAAACACTTATAAAGTTTCCTAGATAAAAAATTAGGTCACATTTGATCTCATAGTAGTGGCTTTATCCTATGTGTGACTTAACTTTAGTTAGCACGTTCCATTTTTGAAAAAGTTGTCGGAGGACGTAGGATGAATAAAATAATTTAATAAAAATTATTTTGATGATGCAGCAGCTGAAAATCATTTAAATTTTATTATAGAGAATTTCTAGGGATACACATATAACCCTAGAAATAGTGGAGATCATTTAAAGAGATCTTCGAGGATTTTCACCCCAGTGACAGAAACATATCATTGAT
The DNA here is from genome assembly GCA_963277665.1 of Viscum album. Taxonomy (NCBI): domain Eukaryota; kingdom Viridiplantae; phylum Streptophyta; class Magnoliopsida; order Santalales; family Viscaceae; genus Viscum; species Viscum album. The sequence continues at coordinate 782,154,607 of OY728158.1, forward strand.
TGAGGACCCACACACCTTATATTGGAAGGACATTTCCTATGGAAACTTCATGATGACTGTTTATTTCTAGTGAGTAATCCAAATCAAGGTAGGATGTTTTATTTTTTTATTCCTCCCCATTATATATCTCTATAATGAAAACAAACTAATCCACAAATAAATTATCCCATGTATTGATTGTATTTTCGAGATGGATTTATAACCTGGATTATCAAATGTTATTTGTTTATTACTTACTGGAACTCCTCGATCATGATCGTTGGCCAAGAACACTTGTACAATGATTTCAAAACCTTATTTATTAGAATTTTATCACTCATTTATTCATTTTATTCACCATTGGAACCATGTGGTTCCAAGCTTGACATTTCTAGGTGGTTCCAAACACGATCGAACCCCCATATTCGAGGAGGATCGACAATAGCAGCTAGATCAATGTAGATCCATACTAAAGGAACTTAAATATGAAATCATTCTAATTAATTGAAAATATTATGAGGCTTTATGCTCCACCAAAGGGTCCATCGACATGATACTAGTGAACATGGGATGGTAGCAACGCGCGGAGATGGAGCAACGTGCGACGGGTTTGACAAGTGGCAGTTGCAGCAGCAAATGGAACGTGGAGGAAGCAATAATGGGAGGATAGATGGCAGAAGTGTTGGAGAGGTGGATGTGGTGGAGACCGTCATGGTACATAGTGTGAGAAGAGTGGTCCTAGGAGGTGTGGGATGAGCGTTGTTGGCCCAGGTGAAGCGGTCCATGATAGGGGGATGGGTCTGGCTAGGTGGGTCTTGTTATGAAATGTGTCAAACCAGGGTTAAAACTGGGGCCACCGAGATAAAGGTGGTCATAGTAAACCACAACATTCAACCATGAGGTGGGGTAGTAGGAGCTTCAGTGAGGTTCAGCGACTGTGTGATCGATGACGACGGTCCATTGTGGGAAAAAATACTGCATGAACAATCTGCCCTATCATTTAATCTATCATGGTTGTCGACCATGAAAAGAGGTTGGACCTACCACGATAGTAGGTCTGTAGGCCCTGGAAGGCCAATATACAATTTCTATCATGCGATCATATATCCAATGAGGAGATACGATCGATGATCCATCTTCAATAATGAGACCCTAACATTGAGATGATCATTTTGGGACAAGTGTTGAGTTTTTATTTTAGATGAATATTTGTTGAGAGAATTACCATTGTCCTTTCCCTCAAGGGTTCAGTATGACATTACTTCCACATCACTGGATTGTAATCCCCTCTAGTGGTCATGTATCAAATAAAATATTTTATCCATCCACGAGACTAGTGTGAAATCCTCTATCACCCCTAGGGGAGTCTGTGGAATCGTGTAACCTCCTTGAGTAGGGATCTGATCTTCCATCCAGAGGACCAAATCTATAGTGTCAGTGGAATCCCCTAGTGTTCCTGGGAATGATTACATATGTAGTGGGTTGACCCAGATTGGATACAGGGTATCCCCAAATGATTTTGGGAAATATTTATAGTATCCCCCTATCAGTTCTAGGCATGAACACCTCTTCATGTACTATAGTCATCATTGACTAATATATTCCCTTTGATTAGGCACCAAATGAGTAAGACCACTTTGTGAGTTTCTATGATGATATCATGTCTCGGAGAGTGAGTTATCCCAGAACGAGCATGATTTGAGAAGAATCCTATGGCTGGTAGTTGGTTATGATCACCTAATGGCGTTGTTATTATCTTGATTATATCTACATATTCTTGTTATACGTAATATGAACATATACCTATATAGATTAGGAATTACGATCATTTTTGTTATTAATTTCTATTTTTTTGGTGGTGTCCTACTGAGTATTGTAATACTTACCCCTACATGGTCTTTTCCCATACATCTCATGTCTTTTGAAGATGATAGACACTTTGATGGAGTCATAGGTATACCAGGACCCGATGGCGCTTAGCGAGGATGAATAGAACAAGGTGTGTTCTTGTAGCTTCAGATAGCTATCCTAGTTCCTTTAATTCTATGTTGGACTTGTATTTCAATTTCTTATTTTTTGGGATTATTTTTAGGCCGGTTAACATTATAGTACTTTCATTATCATACACTATTGTGGGATCGTAGTGGTATTCATGCATTTCATACTTAATGGTTTTTTAATTTCCATACATTGTGGCTTGGATATCTGTGAATGTGTACAGGTACTTTGGATAATCCCGCTAATTTTTTGGATATGCCTACTCAGTCCTAGACAGAATCCCATGAACTATTTGAGGTGGGTTTGGGGTAGTTGTAGCATGAAGCCCTCAAGAAAGGTTGTGACACAAGGTGACAGTTCCATACTCATGAGTGCTCTCTTATAAATCTAACAAGTCATCACAAAGTAACAAATATCCCACATGAAATTACACCTATGGCATCAAGAACCAAATAATTTTTCAACCATGCCCCGTATGAAATATAGACACACACAACCAAGTATTTCTAAAACCATGACAATATAATCATGATAAAACCATTTCAATAAAATAATATTTTTTTTAAAACCATTCCAAAATTGAATTTCCCATGAATCAAACCAAACAACCATTTTAAAAATTATCATTTTAAAACCCATTTTTCTAAACACTTGGAAAAACAATTACACAATTTCAAAAAACAAAAATCCTTCACTAAAGAGGCATTCAAACACACTTTTCACATAAGTTTCAGAATAAAATCTGGTCAATTTAACTAATTTTATGTCAATAATTTTATTTACAGCAAGATGAATCTACATTGAAGGCACCTCCATTGGGATTTATGGTGGAAATAATGAACGACCCAAAAATTCCAATAACATTAGGTTGAATCTATAAAAACCTACCATAGATATATTTCCCTAACATAAAAATAACAATATATTATCATTATGGGAATATACCATCATATTTTTATCCCCAATAGACTATATATTGTAATTTTAGAGAGCGAAGTAATGTAGATTAATGAAAAACTACAAAAAACAACCCTAAATGAACACATACCAAGGAAATCAGGCTTCAATGCACAAAACATTTCATTCTGGTCATGTTTGGATCAACGGGTGATGATATAAAAACCATTTTTAGAATGAAATATCATGTTAGGGATGAAATTGAGGAAAATGAGAGTCTTATTGGTGAAAACATGTGACACCCATTTTTTTAGATCTCATATTTAAATCATGTACGGTTAGTCACATGATTAGAAAACCCATTCACTAACCATGTGCCAACTTATGCCTCAAAGAGAACATTGCATGATAAGACCACCCATTTAGATAACAATGTGACAAAAATGAGAGATCCCTCCATCCAACATTGTACAGTTTGTCTCAGGTGGCCACACTGTTTACACAAACCGTGCACCAAACAGTGTGCTTACCTAGTAGCACTAGTGTCACTGTGCACGATTTCTTATTGGAGTTTCATGGTTTCCACAAACCGTGCACAAGAATTGAACCATTATAAATGTAAAAAAACATCATAAAAGTAATGAATACCCTCCAAAAGTTCACCCAAATACATTACATACTAAAAAATCATAAATAATGGTTACTTAAATAAAACCAGGGGTGCTACATTCCCCCCAAAATTGGATTTCATGTCCCTAGAAAGTAGAAAACTAGAATCTATTTAAAAAAGGTTGGTCCAATATTTGAACATTTATTTTACTCATTCCCTAGTCTCTCCATTAATATGACCATGTTTCAAAAAATCCGCACTAAACCAATGATTTTCGCACAGAAGACCTTCTATTACATATCCATAATCTGAAAAGGAACATGTACCAATGAAGAATCCAACTCTTTGTCAATTTTATCCTATGAAATTACATGGTTTGGATAAGGATGATAATTTTTCAATTGAGATACATGAAAAAAAAAATTACGGACTGCATTGAACTGTGAGGGAAAGAACACTGATATTCCACCTCACTAACCCTTGCAAGTGTATCAAAAGGGAAAATGTACAGAGAAGATAAAATTCATGGAATACCAAAATGTCAATTCTCAAGCCATAGAATGATCCTCATGACCACATGAACACACACCTATAAGGACAATGACCATCGTCAATAATCCATATACAATTTCTGAAAACCTTAATTCATCTCCATCCATTTCATAATCAACTAGATATTCATTTTTGTCTCATGAACATGGCTCACTCCAACTTGTGGAGTCTCACCTATTTCCACCCATCAAACTGAAGAACAACATGTCCCCCTATACAATGCTTCAAAATAAACCATATTCATCAATTATTGATAACATTTTTTATATGAAAACCCCAATAATGGCTTAAGATCTCCCCACGATCCACAAAAATCAATTACATAAGCCCATATCATTTCATCCAACATTTGTATCATCTGTTTTAATTATTCATCCATCGAAGGATGATATTCCATACACCTAGTCAACTGAAACCAAAGGTCTTGAAATAATGATTAAAATAAATTAGATGCAAACATCAAATTTTTTTGACACTATCAAAACTGGTATTCCATGTATATTTACCAGTTCTATGATATATATATTTTATATTCCCTCCACCGTATGATATTCCCGAATATGGATGAAATGGGTTAATTTTATGAGTTGATCCACTATCATCCAAATGGAATCATGTTTCCACAAATTTAATGGATGACTTGATAGAATATACAAGGCTATCTCTTCACATTTCAAAATAGAAATATGTAAATACTAGAACAAACATAGTGTTCCTCGATGTACTCATTTAACCTACTAGAATGTTAATCATCTGGAAGAAAATGCATCCACCTTTCTTTTCATACCAACCCAACCAAAATTATCTTTCAAAACCATATACATATTCTATATTCTCAAATGGAAAACCCATATCTTATTTTAGTAAGCATGCATGATATGTTCCTAATAATCCATAGGTGTGACCATCTTATTTATAAACCCCAACAATGAACTCCCATCTAAAATATATTCATCAATGGTATCCCCACAATTGTCTTTTTCCACCATTGTAACATATTATGAATCTAATGGATATGCCACCGTAAATATCTCAAAAAAATAATAAATGAAATAAATTAGAATTAATTTCATTAATTCAACTCATTGTCTGCATCCCATGTGTATCTCAGATATCACTAACCTCATCTGCCATTGATCTGAAGCCTCTTTTTCAAATAGATCATATGACATTATTATTAATGAAAATTCCATGAAATTTTGTTTACCTAGAGTATATTTCAATTAAAATTAATACATTTAGAGACACTCCTTCCATCTTATTTATCTCGGACTCAAATACCTTTGTGAGAAAATATCCATCTTGATTTTATTGTCAATAAATACTATAAATGTCTCAAAAAATAGGTAATGATTCCATGTATTCAATGTATAGAATAGGCCAGCCAACTCCAAATTATGTTGTTGGTGATTATTCCCATGAAACCACAAATGAATAGAGTTATATACTGCCAAATGATATCGTTGAATGAGAACACATCCCAATCCAGATCCTGAAGCATCACAATATAACACATACACTTATCATGATTCTGGAAGTATCAAGACTGGTGTTGATATAATGAATAAATTACACACTTGGAAATTATTTCTACATTCTTCTTCCTAGTTTAACAAAACATCATTCCTTGTTAATGTTTGAATTGGTGAAGCTACTCATTAGAAGTCACAAACCAAAAGTCAATAATAATCAGATAAAAACAATGAATCTATGTATTTGAAATATATTTTTTTGTGATTTCCAAGATATAACACCCCTATATTTTCTTGATTCACAGAAACACCCCCTATAGAAAATACTTGGACAATTAAATGTAAATATTATATAAAAAATGAAAATTTTATATTTTGGAATATAGTTGACGATCCTGAAAAATTTGCAACACTACTTCCATTTGTTCCTCATGTTCATATATTGTCATGGAATACACCAATATGTCATCTAGAAACATAAGCACAAAATAATTCAGATACCTATGAAATATCTGATTAATCAATTCTAAAAATACCATTTGTATATTCATAACACTTAAAGGAATTACTGCATTCAAATAGTGGATATATTCACTCATGAAATCTATCTTTAGAATATCCTCTTTTCAAAACTGTAATTGGTGATATCCTAATATAAAATAAATTTTAGAGAACCATTTGAACTCCCCTCAATTGATCGAGAAGATCATAAATTAATGGAAGTGGATACTGATTCTCTATAGAAACATGGTTTTGTAGATGATAATATACAAACAACTGAAGCGTTACATCCATATTTTTGATAAAAAACTCCAATGATGCCTATATAGAAATGTATTGTAAAATAAAAACATTCCATTTAAGATCTTTCATATCAAATTTAATCTTCATTAATTAAGTTTCTACCATATAATGTGATTGAAAGGGAATTTGACTATCCCCCATAAGAAGATCAATCATAAAATCAAAATCTATTTTGGCTGAAAACCTAGAGAAATTTTTTGGCAAACACCTTGAAACTAGTCAACAACTACTGGAAAAATTTCAATTTCTATTATTTTATATTTATGCCAAAGTAAATGCTTCCAACTAATATGAGACTATTCCATCTTCAACTAAAAAATAACTCATTACACCTACCTTTTCATTGTAGTCTCTTCTAATGAAATGATTGATTTTATAATTAGTTGTAAAAATTCCCATCCGGGTTTAAAATTTGATGTGATCTTTGAATATTATCAACTAATCCATACCCACTATTATATAAAAAAATCAATCTCAAGAACTAAGAATCCACATATCATCAAAAATCCATCAAGGGTTAAATAAAATTCATTACAAACAAGGCTTGATATTTTTGTTGACAAAGAGGATTCTTCAGTTTCAATATAGAAGGCATCATTACCACACTCAAACACATAAAATAAAAATCATGAGAAGAAATAATACATTTGGATTAACCGATATCAAAAAAACCATACATAACGGTAGAATTGAAAAGAATCATACCTCACACAATTGATGATGCAGATTTAAAATACACAACAAAAAGATATGATTCATATAATTCCTTGATCATGACACGTAGACCTTTATTACCCTATTCATGTTTCCCTAACAGAGGAGTTGTGGTATTCCAGGAATCACTATGGATCGCTATATTCTACTAACAATTTTTTTTCTTCCCTCATCCTATTGAATCATACTATGTCTAGAATGCAAGAGATGTTTTCCAAACACCTGAATATTGTGAACTGTGAAAACAACACTGAATACTTCCCCATATGATAATAATTATGGAATTATCTAAGTGGTACTATACACTCATTCTTAATGTAGTCAAAATAACCACATTGGAAACATTCTATCATGCTCCTGGTCCATAGAGGGAGATTAACTGATCTAGTCGGTTGATTATAAGGTATTCTTCTACCTTGGAAATAAGTTTACCTCTACTAATTTATCTTGGAATTATAGTTCCCACTGTTTCAAATCGGTATCGACATGCTTATATCTCCCATATCTATTGATATGTATATTTATACCATAGTCACTATATTATCCATCTTTGTAGATTTCATTATACAAACAATATAAATCATTCATAAAATCCACTTTCTCATCCTTAATTCAAAAATTATTGCTGTTAAGAATGCAGTAGAAGAAACATTGGTTTAAAACAAACTAATTTCATTAATTTAGATTTTCTACATTTATCATTAATTGAATAGAGTATAGTACATCAAATCATAATGTAATGAATGATTTTTAGGAAGCGTTTTTAGGAAATTGGATGATAAAATCAAAGGTGAAGAATATGTAAGTAGGTATGATGAAAATGTTATGATAATATTAATACACTTGTTATATCAGAAAATGAATTATAGATGTTACAAAATAAAATGGAATATATAACTAGTAAATTTGATGGATATAGTAAATTTAATGAGACTAAATATATAATTAAACTATTGATATAAAATGATCTTATAACTACAAGATCTTATTTATACAAATAACTACCTCAAGATATGTATTACAGTACTATAGCTCAGTTTTCTGAATATACACTGGAGGCTATCATTATATATTTCATTGGGGTGTTGTATAACATAAATAAATAGTCCTATGTTGAGAGGGTATCTACATTTTTGGATAATCTATATAGCACGGTTCAAAAACAAGTTAATATAATAAAAAAATATAGAAGTAGTACAAAAATAAGTACTCAAGTTGATAGTATTAAGGATGGTGATATCAAGCAGAAACAAAGTGAGAAATATGATATTGGTAAATGATTGGTAGAATTTAGGATTGAAAGAAAATTTATTTATATTAAGACCTTTTTAAAAGATGATCATACAGCTGTAGTTCAAGATAATGGAATGGGTTATTTAAAATTCTATTTATTCGTTATATGTGATTTTTAAATTATTCTAATCCTGTTGAAACCCAATCATCAAATTTTTTGAAAGCCCTTAGATTGGGATCACATATTGAAAAAAAATAATTAATTTTTGAGTATGAGTTAATAATGGTTTTAGGTTATCTAAAATGATAGGTCGTAACTTGTTTAGTCATACTATTTATATATATAATTGTTTTAGTAATAGATCATCTGTAGATAATAAGTTTTTTATTATATCAAAAGCATAAAATTAAAACAAAACAATATAGAAATAGATGATGGTAGGTAAAAGTACATTTTCTACATATTGAATGGGCTTTAGGAACAAGGATGTCATATAAATAAAAATATATTGGGGTTTATTAGTAAGAAATGTGATGCTTTATAAAAAAGGTATTCTTGTGCTTGGAAAACTATCATACATGAATCTGAAAGATGCATATGATCTTATAATGAAATATTATTACCTTAATAATGAAATATAGAATGTTTTTATCTTTAGTGTTCTCATAATGGAATTTGATAAAATGGTTATTACAACCAGGTATGAAGATTTCATAATCAGGCTAACGTCTGCATATGGGGATTATTTCTATTATCTACTTGTCTTCCCTGAAATCTATGATAGAATATACCACTCAATTATCATGCATTATCATGAGCGTGATTTATCTAAAAGTTTAATATTATTTTCTTACAATCATCAAGAAGAAATAAACCAGTAGACAATGGCTATAGAAGTCACTTAATATTTTTTTAAGTATTATAAATTATAACATTATGATGTGTCTCTTAAATGGTATATGGAAAAACTGTCACGACCCGTCCTCATGGCCCATGCCTTGACTACCCCAAGTCTGCCTTCCATAGGCCAGGGGCTGGAGACTCTCACCAAAGGCGTAAATCCCTACGCAGCGATGACATTGCCTTTATAAAAAGTAAACACACACAATCAAAATACACAACTGGAAGCAAAACACTAAGCAATACTATATACAGAAGATGTACTGGACATAAAAGGGGCTGGAAATAAAATCCCAATAGCAAGGTATAGGTACAACTAAAGGAATGTAGAACATAAAGCAAGTAAAGTGGCTACTGGGTCGTCCCCTAGGGTTTCTATTTGAAGGGTAGGTACAGATGGCCTCCTCAGCACTCCACGTTCATCTGTCCGCATCGTACACTATCACTCCGAGTGATCCACCTCCGGGTACCATCCAGTCTTTCTACTCTCTACCTCAGTCAACACTGTTCGTCATCTACAACCAACACAATGAGGTACGGGCATTTCCCATGTAGGGGTGAGTATAACGATACTAAGTAGGGACCCTGAGACCCTCAAGGTCTCACAATATTCAACAAGGAGAACCAAAAGGTAAAGAATCAATGGATAACCCTTACATAGGTATATTCCGATACATATACCTATGTTACCTAGTATCCTATCTCAATTATGAGGTAAACACAAAATTCACTGACTCAGCTCAAAATAGAATTTTATTCTAGGGGTGCTAACATGTAACACTCCTAGTCAAACTGAAGAAACCTCTGCTGCTGCTTTACTCTTCCACAATAGAGTATTGTGGTCTTTACGCGTCACACAGATGTGGTTCCCATTTTCCTGGACTGTTTTGGTACTCCTCCTATCGAGTATCATGGGTCTTCTGCGTCACACAGAGGCGTTCCCAACTATGGGTCTCCCACGTCACACAGAGGCGCTCCCCCTCATAGCCTGCTGAGGTACACCAACTATCGAGTACCATGGGTTTGCTGCGTCACACAGAGGCGGTCCCCACTGTGGGTCTGCCATGTCACACATAGGCGCATCTTACTGGGCTAGTCGAAACACTCCGAGTCGAAATGTCAGCAGTTGTCAGGTCTCATCCAGCTACTAGGTCTTCGTACTCCGCTCGCTCATCTCCAGGAGGATCCTCTCCACGAGCTACTGGTCGATACTCTAAATTTCATGAAGTACCATTTATAAGAATCTCAAAGGTCTGAATCATCATAGGGGTCTCAACACAACAAATGGCGCGTCAATCAGACACACAGTCTGTGATTTATTGGCATTTCTGTTCGAGGGGCCCAGTTGGATTTTAAGTTCAAACGAACCCGAATATACACCAACTATCTCCAAACCTCATGTGGGCTATGCCAAAAGAACCATCTCACTCTAAGAATTCAATCGCCACAAGAGGTTCGTCAATCATACATCCATATCCCATGATATGGGCATAAAAGTGTATTAGGATAATTGGGTCCAGACTGGGGTCCGACCCGGTCCGTGTGTCTGACCCGGCCTTGAAGGGAGTGGCTTGGCTTAAGGGGAGTTTCGGCCTGAGATGGTGACCTGACCCGAGGGGGCAGCCCGGCTCGAAGGAGTCCCGGCCTGAGGGAGTAGCCAGGCCCAAGGGAGTGGCCTGGCCCGAGGGGGCGGCCTGGCCCGATGGTGGGTCGACAGCCTGGTTGGCCCGGCAGCCCGGTTGGCCCGGCGACCTGACGAGGGTCCGACTTATCCATTGCAAGGGGGGAACCACACGCCCCACTGGCTTCCCGAATGGCAAGTCCATTCAGGTGTGAGCCGAAACCAGGGCTAGGTGGCGCCAGTCCAAAACACATGGGACCCACTGGGTCCCGCTCCTCCTAGCTGGCCAAGAGGCCAACCGCTCCACCAGCTCCTTCATGGCACAAACTGGCCACGTCTCCCCTTCTACAAGCGACACGATGGCGTCGCTCCCCCTCTTGTGACTTGGTGGCCCTTGCGCCGTCAGTTTTCATCACGGCCGGCCCGACGCCGATCGCGTTGCTCTGCCACGGTCCATCATTCAGGGGGTGTTGTTGCGCCGCCGCTGTCATCAACAAACGAGAACAATCAAAGGTGGAGGTTTGGGCAATGTCTTTTTAGTCTGATCCCTCCACGTTACCTTGATATAATTCAGAAAATTATTATCCAAGGTTGAACTACGTAAAATGGAACAAATTCAAACTCAAAATTTCCCTACCTCGCTTGCTGATCATTGAAGGTGGAAGGAGAGGAATGGTGGACGTCAATTCATTGACGTCGAGAAGAATCCATGGTAGAAAACCAAGGAAAAAGCGTCGTCAGCATTCTTTGCGGTCAGCTCCATCTCTTTTGGCTAGGTCAAAGATCGAAGAAAGAGTCTGTCGTTCTTTGGTGGACGATGAAGAGGCGTTCTTCATGTTATTCGTTGAGAGATAATTCTCAAAGGGTTCTCTAAGTTTTCTCTCAAAAATCCACTGAATGAATTGCCAACCAAAAATAATAGACTATCTATTATTTTAATTATTGTCTAGTATTCAAAAGAATTCAAATGGGTGCCAGTTAATTAAATAAAAGAGTTCAATTAATTAATTGAGAGGGTTGGCATATTAAATTAATGGGGGAAGGTGGAGAGTTTCATCCCACATAAATAGAGGATTATAGGGGGTTTAAAGCCCTCGTGGGCCCCTCCATGGATATCCTCCCAAGAGAGGTTATGTGATGGTGGGCCCTACCACGATAACCTCTCATGAGAGGTTATGGTGTGGTGGCATGCACCACTAACAACCTCTTGGAGGGTTTAACCACCTTAAAAATAAAAATTAGATGAAGTTATTTTTATTTAACTTATTAGAAACCCAAAATCTAACTTCCATTCTTGATAGAACACAACTACGGTGAAAGTCTCACTAAGAAATTACTGACACTGCAAGTTTGACGGTGCCATTGGATTTCAATTCCGAGCACTGGTTCAAAATTTATAAAATCCCGCTCGTATTTTTATTAAACGTACCTGAAAAAACATCAGAAATTGATTTCAGGCACACCGGGCCTCAGAATCAAGCGTCCTAAATTTTCACGGACTCGTAAAATTCACATGTATTTTTAATTTAAAATCCACAGAAATTCTGGGTCATTGAATTCTCCCAACCTCAGTGCTTTACATCCACATAATCTACAACTCGAACTAATGGAACAAATGGGGGTACATAGCATGCATCTGAGCCTCCCTCTCCCATGTACTCTCTTGGCGGTTCTCATGCTGCCAGCGAACGCGCACCAGAGGTATCGACCATCAACATAAGACCTGATCATGTTGATCCTCAATCTCCACTGGAACTTCCGTGAAAGTCTCCCTTTCATCGATGTCTATCTCTCCATGGTCGATGATGTGGGAAGGGTCATGCATGTATCTCATCAGCTGAGATACATGGAAGACATCGTGCACCAGGTGCAACTGAGGTGAAAGAGTCAAGCGGTAAGCCACATCTCCTACTCTACTAAGGACCTGGAAAGGTCTGATGAACTGCGGAGATAACTTACCACATCGGCCAAATTTTTATAGACCTCGTCTAGGTAAGACCCGTAGAAAGACGTGGTTTCCATCCTTGAACTCCAGAGGTTTCCATCTCCTGTCAGCATACGACTTTTGCCTGCTCTGTGCAATCTTCATTTTCTCCTGGATGATTTGTACCTTCAGCATGGTAGCCCGTACCATCTCTGTTCCCACAAGTGCTGACTCCCCTAGGTCTGTCCAGTACAGTGGCGATCTGCAAGTTCGACCATACAAATCCTAAAACGGATCCATACCGAAGGGGGAGTGATATATGTTGTTGTAGTATAACTCCACCAAAGGCAAGTGGTCATCTCAGATGCAGCCAAAGTCGAGGACACATGCACAGAGTATTTCCTCGAGAGTCTGAATGGTCCTCTCCTTCTAGCCATCTGTCTAAGGATGGAAGGCAGTTCTCAGACATAGCTGCATCCTGAAAGCCTCCTACAACCCCTACCATAGCCTGGAAGTAAACCATGCATCATGGTGGGAGACAATAGAGAAAGTTACTCCATGTTAACGAACTATCTCCTACACATAGAGGTGTCCCAATCTCTCTACGGAGCCCTGCTCTCTGATCGGTAGAAAGTGGGCCGACATGGTGAGTATGTCTAAGACCACCCATATTGAATCGTGACTCCTGGATGTTTGTGGAAGACTCATCACAAAGTCCATGGATATCACATCCCACTTTCACTTTGGGACCTCTAAGGTATGAACCAAGCCTGATGGTACCTGGTGCTCCATCTTCACTTGCTAACAAGTGAGGCATCGAGAGAAAAGCTCTGATACCACCTTCTTCATACCTAGCCACCAGTGCTGTCAACGAAGGTCCTGGTACATCTTCTCCACCCCTGGATTTACTGCTAGTGGGTAAGTGTGGAACTCCCTCAACACTTCCTCCTGAAGTGATACTGGTACCATATTACATCCTCTGAAGAGGATGACATGCTCCCCACCTTTAGGAAATCCATCTGGTGCCTGCCCTGTGGATATATGAGCACATCGTGTCTAACAATCAGCGTCCCCATGTAGTGCCTCCCCGACTTACTGAAGAAGTGGGGGAGTGACCATAAGAGACTGAAGGAATGCTGCTCCATCTCTATCCAAAAACGATAACTGTAAAGCAGCCAGCTGCTCTGTCTCCTCTCTTAGCAGCTATATACCATTCCTTATGCTAAGCACAACTGCAACAATTTTACCCTTCCTAGGAGTATAGACTATCTCGAAGTCATAGTCCTGGAGAAACTCAAGCCATCACCGCTATCTCAGGTTCAAGTACTTTTGCGAGAATATATACCTGACACTCTTGTGATCAGAGTACACGGTAAAATGCTCACCCATCAGATAGTGTTGCCACATCTTCATGGTGAAGACCACTGCTTCTAACTCAAGGACATGGGTAGGGTAGTTCTGCTCGTGATTTCTTAGATGCTGATAACCATTCGTGATCATAGCTCGCTCTTGCAGCAGGACACACACAGGTCCGGTCCTTGCGTCATCGTAGTAAACTACTTACCCTACGCCCTCCTCTACAAGCCTCATGATGGGGAAACTAGTCAACCTCTACCTCATATCTTGGAAGCTCTACTGGAAAATATCCGATCACACGAAGCATTTCCCCTTCTTTTTCAAGGCTGATAGGGGTGATGAAACTCAGGAGAAGTCTGGAACGAACCTCTGATTGTATCCAGCAAAATACAGGAAACTACATACCTCCATCACACTCCTGGGTGGCTTCCAAGAAAGTACCACCTCAATCTTCGCAGGATCTACTACAACTCCATCCTATTAGATGAGATATCTCAAGAAGAGAACCTCTTGAATCCAAAAATGACACTTCGAGAGCTTACCATAAAGTTGGTGCTCTCAATGTGTGTCTAGTACTACCTTCAAATAGTAGGAATGCTCCTCTTCAGTAGATGAGTAGATCAGAATGTCATCAATGAAAAAAACGACAAAGCGATCGAGGTAAGGCTGGAAGATCCTGTTCATGAGACACATGAACACTGCTGGAGAGTTGGTTATGTCGAAGGGAATAACAAATAACTCGTAGTGGTCATACTGAAACCTAAAGGTCATCTTCTACACATCCTCACCTCAAATATGAGCTGGTGATAGCCTAATCTGAGGTCTAACTTCGAGAACCATCATCCTCCCTTGAGTTGATCAAAGAGGTCATTGATCCTCGGGAGTGGGTACTTGTTCTTTATGGTCACTTGGCTCAGGCGACGGTAGTCATCATAGAGCCTCAAGCTCCCATTCTCCTTCATGGAGATTAGAATTGGGGCTGCCCAGGGAGAAACACTAGGTCGGATGAATCCCTTCCCCTGCAAGTCCTCCAGCTATACCCACTGCTCCCGATGCTCAGTGGGAGAAATCCGATATACATAAGTAGATATCGGTGTCATCCTGAGGTACATGTCAATGGAGAAGTCCACCTCTCTACAAGGAGGTAGTCCTAGAACATAATTAGGGAAAACATCTGTATACCTGTCCACCACTATAGTATAAGTCGGACTCTCCACAGCAACTGCTCCGAGGGTAAGGCAAGCCAACTAGTGAGAGATCAGCTGCACCCTCCTCCGAGTAAGTCTGTCATGTGCTGTAAAGGTTCCCTTCTCTCCGGTGAAGGTGAACCTGGTCCCATCCGTGAAGACACACTTCACTTTTCACCTAATACATTCAATCTGATGATGAACTATAGATAACCAGTCCACTCCCAAGATGACGTCGTAAGGCCTCGACGCCACTACGAGGAGATCACAGTCGAAGCTCTTTCCACCTAGAGTAAGCTCACACTGTCGGCACCAGTGTGTAATCATCTATTCTACTCTCATAAGAGTCTCTAGACATAAGTATTGAGCCAACGACTCCATTGAAATATCTGAACTCCGAACGAGGGCAGTAGCAATGAAAGAGTGACTGGGACCTGTGTCTATAAGAACATCATCTAAGGTAGAGTAGACACAGATAGTATTTCGAATCATATCCAGAACGCCAAGGTCATATGCCTCAGTTGCCAAAAGTTGAGCTCTCCCCTTTCCACCTTCTCCCTACGGTCGGGGTGGACCTCTTGGTGGTGGTGGCGGTAGCACCTCGTAACGTCATCCACTGCCAGCTACACGACCAGCTCCTCTACCACGTCTGTTTTCGCCATGCGGACCACCTCGATCAAACCTCTACCTCTGCCTGGGAGGTCCCTCAACTGTCTATTGATCATCTGAATTATGGGTCGGATAGTCACGAGCCCTGTGACCCTGCCCGCCGCATGAGTAACACTGTCTGCTCCTGAAATATATGTCACTTCCATGGGTGCCACACAAAACAAATCCTAAGTCATTAGTCACCCACTTGTGGGTCTGGTCCTCATGGACCTCTGCATCATCTGTCTACTACAAGCTGCAGAAGACTCCACTACATTTCGACTATTAGTGGGTCTCCCAACTGGTGACTGCTCAACAAGGAAACTCTCCACTAGTAGGGATCTCTCTAACACCCCTACCTATGTCAGGATGTTGAGGGAGATCATCGAGGATCTGATCTCTCACCTGAGCCCCTGCTCAAAGGTCTGAGCCTTGAAGAAAGGGGGTCGTACCATATCTGCGGAGTAGCGCGAGAGCTCAGGGATCCTCACTGAGTACTATGATACGGTCATGTTGCCCTGCTGCAGATGAAGTAGCTCTTGTATCTGTATCCCTCGTTGTGTCGATGGAACAAACTCCGCCCAGAACAAGCTCTCGAAGTCTATCCAGAGTAGTGCCGCCTCGGCATGGACCTGGAGCATCAGGCTCCACCATCTACCTGTTGCTGCCTGAAGGAGGCTGGCAGCAAGGATCACCATGAGGTCTACTGGTTTCCTTACCATCCTGAATACTCTCACCATTGTCTCCAGCCAATCCTTAGCCGCCTGTGGGTCCATCTCTCCCGTGAACATGGGTGGCCTCTAGCACTGGAACTCATGAAACTCTCTCAAGCAGCATACATCGTCTGCAGCTAGAACTTGTAGCATCAGTGGCCCAACGGGAAGTGGGACCACTTCTACCTATGCTGGAAAAGGGACTTGCAGCGAGGCCTCATTGCTCAGTTGGTTGTCAGAGCGTAAAACATTCAGGGCTATGTGGGGAGGCATCATGAAAGAAATAGATGCGACAAGGTCAAAAGATTATACCTGGTGAGATGACGTGGTTGAGTTGAGTTAAGAAAAATTTTGAAAACAAACATGAAATTAGTGTTTTCAAGCACTAAGTCGGAAATCAGTAGTCAGAGTCCTGGTGTATGGATACATTGGCCGCCCTCACCAACACTGGACTCCCGGAACTGAAAACCACACTTAGTACCCTTAACACTATTGTTTCACAGAAAAGAATGATCAGAGTACTAAGTTTTATGGAAGAACTGATTCCTATGATACCAATTTTTCATGACCCTTCCTCGGGGCCTGTCCCGGGACTACCCCAAACCTACCATCCATAGTCCAAGGGCTGGCGACTAGCACCAAATGCGTAAATACCTAAGCTGGGAAGGCCTTGCCTTTATAAAAAGTAAACACACACAATACGAATACACAACTGGAAGAAAAAAACTAATCAATACTGTATACAGAAGAAGTGCTAGAAGTAAAAGGGTCTAGAAATACAAGCCAAAAAGTAAGGTACAAGTACAACTGAAAAAAAGTAATACAGCCATTGGATCATCCTTCCGGGCTTCCTACCTGAAGTTTAGGTATATATGCCCTCCTCAAAACTCCAAGTCTGTTCATCCACTCTATGGACCATCACTCCGAGTGATCCACCTCTGTGTACCGTCCAGTATTGCTACTCTCTGCCTTATTCAATGATGTCTGTCGTCTACAAACAACACAATGAGGTGCGGCCATAGCCCGTGCATGGGTGAGTATAACGATACTCAGTAGGGACCCCAAGTCCCTCATGGTCTCACAATATCCAACATGGATAACCACAAGGTAATGAATCAACAGATAAAAATTATGCAGGTATATGCCCATACATACACCTAAGTTATCTAGTAACCCATATCAATCATGAGGAAAACACAAAAGTCACTGACTCAGCTCAAACCAGGATTTTATTCTAGGGGTGGTAACATGTAACACTCCCAATAAAACTAACAAAACCGAAGCTGTTGGTGCACTCTTCCACAATAGAGTAATGTGGGCCTAACACATCACATAGAGGCACTTCCCAATATCCTATACTACGGTGGTACTCCACCTTTCGATTATCGTGGGTCTGCTGCGTCACACAGAGGTGCTCCCCACTGTGGGTCTTCCGCGTCACACAGAGGCGCTCCCCCTCGTAGCCTACTGAGGTACTCCTCTTGTCGATTACCGTGGGTCTGCTGCGTCACACAGAGGCTCTCCCCATTGTGGTTCTACCGCTTCACACAGAGGCGCTTCCCATAGGGCTAGTCGAAACACTCCGAGTTGAAATGTCAGTAGTCATCAGGTCTCAGCCAGCTACTAGGTCTCCATACTCTGCCAAATCGTCTATGGGAGGATCTGCTCCATTGTCTACCAGTCGATACTCTAACATTCACGAAATCCCACGTATAAGTTTCTCAATGGTCTACCTCATCATAGGGGTTTGAACGAAACAGACGGCGCGTTAATCGGACGCCCGGTCTGTGAGTTATTGTCATTTCCGTTCCAGGGGCCCGATTGGATTTTAGGTTAAAACCAACATGACTATACCCCAATTGTGACCAAACCTCAAGTGAGGTATTCCAAAAGAAAAATATCTCTCTATTATTTCCAACGCCATAGGCGTTTCGTCAATCGGACAGTCGTAGCCCATGTTATGGGCGCAAAAGTGTATTCAGGATAATCGGGTCCGGACAGGGGTCTGACCAGGTCCGCGGGTCCGACTCGGCCCTAAAGGGACTGGCCCGGCCTAAGGTGTGGCCCAGCCCGAGATGTTGACCCAACCCAAGGGGGTGGCCTGGTGGCCCAGTTCGCCCGGCGGCCCTGTCGGCCTGGCGGCCCAGTCGGCCTGGCGACCCGGAAGCCCGGCGGGGGTTCGCCTTACCCGTAGTGAGGGGGTAAACTGTGTGCCCCTTGGCTACCCAAATGGAATTGTAATTCGGGTGTGAGCCAAAACTGGCAGAAGGTGGCGCCGGTCCAGAAAAGGCAGGACCCACTAGGTCCCTCTACTCCCGGCTGGCCAAGCGGCCAGCCGCTCCCCCTACTCCGCCGTGGCCAGCCCTGGCCGTGACTCCCATGTGATGTGCGACGAGACAGCGCCGCTCCACCTCCGACCACCATGGTCCTCTTGGCTGTGACCCTTCTACCCACGCGACACGATCGTGCCACGCCACCTCCGGCGACCCAGTGGCCCTTGCACTACCGGGTTTCTTCGCGGCTGGCCCGATGCCAGTCGGGTTGCTTTGCCGCGGTCCATCCTTTCGGCGGAACTGTTGTGTCGTCGCCGTCTTCAACAAACAAGAACAATCAAAGGGGGAGGGTTGGTCCGTGTTCATGCGGTCTGAGCCATCCACGTTACGTTGATATCATTCGGAAAATTATTATCCAAGTTTGAACAACGTAATACGGAACAAATTCAAACTCAAAATTTCCCTACCACGCTTGCCGATCATTGATGGTGGAAGTAGAGGAATGGAGAACGTCGATTTGTTGATGTCGGGGAGCATCCGTGGTAGGAAACTGAGGAAGAAGCGCCATCGGTGTTCTTCGCAGTTGGCTCCTTCTCTTTTGGCGAGGTCGAAGATCGATGAAAGATTTTGTCGTTATTCGGTGGATTATGAAGATTTGTTCTTCGCGTTCTTCATTAAAAGATAATTCTCCAAGGGTTCTACAAGTTCTCTCTCAAAACTCCATCAAATGAATTTCCAACAAAAAATAATAGACTATATTTTATTTTAATGGTTGGCTATAATTCAAAAGAATTCAAATGGGTGCCAATAAATTAAATGAAAGAGTTAAATTAATTAATTGTGATGGTTGGAACATTAAATTAATGGGGGATGGTGGAGAGTTTCATCCCACATAAATGGGGGCGTTAGAGGGGGTTTAAAGCCCGAGTGGGCCCAATAAGGATATTCTACCAAGGGAGGTTATGTGCGGCTGGGCCCCACCACCATAACCTCTCATGGGAGGTTATGGTGTGGTGGCCCCCACCACTAACCACCTCTTGGAGGTTTTAACCACCTTAAAAATAAAAATAAGCTACACTTATTTTTATTTAAAATATTAAAATCCCAAAATATAACTCCCATTCTCGATAGAGCGCAACTGCGGTGAAGGTCTCACTAAAAAAATCACCGACACTGCGAGTTCAATGGTTCCCTTGAATTTCAATTCTGAGCATCAGTTCAAAAGTTATAAAATCCCACTCATATGTTTACTTAAAATACCAGAACAAAACTTCATAAATTGATTTCAGGCACACTAGGCCTCAAAATCAAGCACCGTAAATTTTCGTAGACACGTAAGATTCCAATGTATTTTAAAAATAAATACAAAGAAATTTAGAGTCTTTACAAAAAATTCATGATATCTATGATACTGATGATATTGACATGAATTTAGTAACGTTTTTTAAGAATTCTAGTTATCCATTTTAGTTCATAGTAATGGTTTTGTGTAACAAAAATGTTCAAGGATATAATATGATTCCAATAACTAATAATGCTACTTCTAGTGATTATAAAATCCTGATTTATTTCTTGATTAATGACTAAATGACTAGGATAATGAATCATATTCCTGAACTTGATGGAAAATAGTGCACTATCCGTTCACCATCGTTTGCCTCAAACAGAACCTCACACATTATCCCTACATGATTATAAGACCGTGCACCAACAATGAAAAATCAATTTTTACCACATTATATAGATTCTCTTGTGTGCTCACATAGTTGAAAAAATAGTACAACTTACCATACAATTACCTTATAGGTCATGTCTCTCTATGCATGGTTTCCTATAAAAGTTTCATAATTTCCACAATCCTTGCACCATCCGTGCTCCATTAAAAATGTCCCAATTACTTTTAAAATTTCTTCCATACCATCGAAACATTCACCCAAACATTTTAAATTCTTAAAAATAATAAATAAAGGATTAATTACTTGAAACAAAGGGCATCATAACCTCAATTATTAAATCTATTCCCATGGCCTAAAAATTATATCGATCATGGATATTAGATAGCTTGTGTTGTTAATGTTGGATTTGGTGGCCTAGAACCAACCACTTTTTACATTATTCATTAATAAAATCCTTATCACATAATGATTGTTCTTCTGCGTGACAATGCATGTGATAATGTCCTAAGGACAGTTGTTTCATTAAAGGGTCATAATAGACCCCGTCTATAATGAGAACCCCAAAGAGCCATAACACTGTTCCTAAAAATATATTCTATGGCCGGATGATATTATTTGAGGGACACAAACAATACAGGGCCATTAGGGGTGAGGACTCATAAAACATTGAGGAACCTTCTCATGCTGTGCGCCCTTGGTAATATTCAGGAGGATATTATGAGAGCGAGACCCACCAGTAGGAAATCCACATTTCATAGTGTCATTGGATGTTCCTATCTTTGGATGTGTGTATTGGTCCTTAGACTTTAAAATTATTATTAATGGTTATTACAACTCGCGTACTTAGATGTATTGAAGAAAACTGTGACGACACACTGTTCGCAGCGAGGTAGGATATGTTGGGTGCATCAGGAGTAATACTTCATTGATAGATAATGCGAGAAAGGATTTGTCCCTTCCATTCCACAATGGAAGTAGATATCTCAGGCCCTTTGATGGAATTGATATAGCCTAAATAAATCCATGGCCATGGTAAGGTATGGGAGGGTTCAATTCCAAAATGTCAAAGAAAGAATAATCAAGCACATGGGTTGATGACACTAGCATGAAACCCACTTGATTAGAGA
The DNA here is from genome assembly GCA_963277665.1 of Viscum album. NCBI lineage: Eukaryota > Viridiplantae > Streptophyta > Magnoliopsida > Santalales > Viscaceae > Viscum > Viscum album. Next base: position 782,176,292 of record OY728158.1, read on the forward strand.
TATCAAGTCCAATGGATTATATTACATGCTAAATATTCGTAGGAGGTGATACGTCATTGCGACGTTAACTTCTTTCTCTATGGGTGCCTTGGCATGTTGCAAGATGATAACCTTGGACTTTAGGCATACTCCACCTAATTCCACTGAGAAATGGGCCTAGAGGGTCACACAATAAGTGTGTACATGTATCTCAGTTAAATATTAATTTAACAAGTTAAATAAATATTATTCCCAACTGTGGTTTAATAATTTTTAAGGATTCCTGATTGCATTTATTTTGAAACTAGTTATTCGAGAGAATATATTGTGGGTGAAATAATATGTTTATTAGAGAGTAATGTATTGACATTTATTTAAGAAATAAATAGCCATTACATAAGGTCTAATAAATTTGGTAGAGGAAATAAAGGAAAATGGAAAATAAAATTACATGTCGTGTATATTAAATATACACGCCGTGTATTTTTGTGGAAAATGAGTACACTCCGTGTATTAATGATTACATGCCGTGTAGTTTTCCAGTCAGGATTTTGAGGATATAATATTGTTTTATTAAATGATATTAATTATAATCAGCGTGGGCGCATGTGGAGGAATTAATAATTCGACATGGGGGTTTCAATAAGAGTTAATGAAATAAATAAAATACATAACACTTTTATTTATTGTCATAACTCTGTAAACCTCAAACTAGATTATAAATATCCTCACAGCCCAAAACGTTTCCATAAATCGTTGTGAAAAACAATTATGGATAATTCTTTCAAGGCTGAAAGAACTACTTCCTCCAAGAACTCTCTCAAGACCGAGAGAGATCCTCATCCACCGGATCAAGGCGATCGAAGGAGGACATCACAAGTGATGGTTCTTCTGCTCTAGCACCTGGAGATCCCTTCGGCAATGTCTAGAGATATGTGGCACATGTGTGGATCGCCACTAGGGGAATCCTACACTTGGATTCTATGATGCAACGACGGATCACCAGATCGTGATCGGAGACATCAACGAAGGAAGAATTCCACCAAGGTAATTCTTGTAAATTAATTAAATTAATTATAACCAACATATGATGATCCTATCTCTATGGTTCTGGGATTCCCTCTTTTCTTTCATTCTTCGATCTATTCTGAAGATCCGGTGTTTTATATCATGATACATCTCGGTTTGAATGTTGTTTAATGCTAAAATTAAAGTTGGGAAAACCCACCAACGCACTTCTGTTGCACCCGGAACCTTCAAGTTGTATCAGAGGGGTCATATCGTTGATTATAAGTTTTTTTCATTGATGTTTTATGCATTTAATAATTTATTTGTTTCAATTCAAGTTTAATCATTCACGAAATATGATTCTTGAGATCTGTTCCTCCTCCCTCATTTCTCGTTTACCTCACTGAAATGAATTTTTCTTTTAATTTTGATTAAAATGAAATAAAGGAACTCATCCTGAAGAGCCAAATGTTTTTTCCGTACAATACCAGAATACACAATGTGTATTCAGAAGTACATGTCATGTAGTCTAGGTTCAATGCATTGATGAATCCACCAAATCAGGTCATGTATTGGAGTATAACTAAGTCATTTATGACACAGTGTGTTGACCAAGAACAAGTGGCACACAGTTTCTAGATTACATGCCGTGTGGTCCAACTGAACACGGTGTGTAGTCCATTCGGGTTCGGGTTGGACCGTGTACCTCGTACACGGCTTTCCCCACTAGAAACTGTGTAACGCTGAAACTACACGGTGTGTGTCCCATAGAACACACCGTGTACTTCGAATATTTCTGAAGTACATTTACACGCCATGTCCCCGGGCGTGTACTTCAGATGGACGGTGAAGAAAAATACACGTCGCGTAGTTGAAACTACACGCCGTGTCCTCACCCAAATTATGAAGATTTAATAAAAATTATTACTATATTATACAAACCCTTGAGACGTGTACCATAGTGAGGGTGTAAAGATGAGGCACAACACGTGATAAGTGTTTTAAATATATGTGTTTAAATTAAAATTTGTGTAATGAATGAGAATTCACTGGGTTGCCTCCAAGGTACAAGTTACGTACATGGATAATTTTAAATGAATTTATTTGTTTTAAATTATGATGGATGATAATCTCAAGGAAGTTTAAAAAAGAGTTTAAGATAAAAAGGATTGATTAATTAAAGATAATTAATTGATTCGAGCATGATTTATCTTAAACAAGAACGATTAAATAATTGAATGCTAGTTTTATTTATGCGTAAATATCATTGAATGTATGGATGATCATGAGCTAGACCAAGACCTTTGTATGTGAACGATTTCTTTTAATTAATTTATTTAAAATAAATTTGTTGGCCTGCGATCCATCTCCCCCTTAATATGTAGGGCCTGCGAGCCCAAGGATTCTTTTATGTAAAAACCCATTTTTACCCCTCACCTGCATGTGAGATAAATGAATATGTAATGGATGGAGCACCCAATATAGTTGAGGTGGCTCAAGTCAGGAGCCAAGTTGAAACCAATCCAAAGAGATACAAAGGTAGACATGGGGAAATCTGCAAACACGAACCCGAAAGGTTCAAGGTGTTTCTCCCCTAGGTCTTGGGTTAGTTTATCAACTGCTAGATAAACTACCCAATAAAAAAGCTCATGATCATACCATTTATTTTATTTCTATCAGTTGCATGGTTTATTTATTGTGGGTGTTTTTTTACGATCACACAATTATTGAATTAAACAAGCATGCAAGATGGAACTAAAATAAAAACTGTCCTATACATAAATATTATCTCGACATGGTTAATCACTTAAGCATATCCCACGTAATATTAACAAGCATGTAATCAAAGATAATAAAATGGAAATTTATGTATAAGGATAAAATCTCTCAAAGGAAATATCAAGGCGGTATAGCCTTCCATAATCATGGTTAGAATCAAACCATAGATCAAAGTGCTTGACCAACCCTAGTTGGGGTGCTTTCAATTATCAAGGAATTCTAATTCATGTTTTTTTCTTGACTTGACTTGGTTCACATCAAGGGTTGACTACCGCAACAGGACTTGGTGTGACCAAAAGGCAAAGGTTTAGGAAATCCAAAATAAAAGGATTTTCGGATTGGGGAGTCCACTCAGCATATCAAGGAGCTATGAGTTAATGAAGTTGGCATTTGGAATTCCTACCTAAAACCCTTCAAGATTCCTCACTAACCCTAGTTGTGGTAATGCGAAAGGAAATAGGGATCCTTGCCACTAGAATATTCAGGAAACAGAATATTCTGAAGACAATGGTGAGGGCTATTAGATTTTGATAAAATAGTGGGAGACTAATAAGTATTAATTTATTTATTTGTCTTAGTTTCATAATAATGTACTAAACTTTGATCGTCTTAATTTGTAGAAACGGCATGAAAATGAATTCAATCATATCATTTCTCACCATAATCTAGAAGGAAAATCATTTCACCAGCACAAATTTCCAAGAGTTGCAGAGGTGTTTACGCGTCATCATTCGCCCCAAAAGGAAATTGTATGTGCTAGAAGAGCCTATTCCTGTTGCACATGAGAAAGAGGCTAGTGATGAGGAAATATCTCTCTACACGAAACACATGGATGATTCCACAGATGCCCAGTGTTTCATTCTATCGGCCATGTCTAATGTGCTCTTGAAGCAATATGAAAACATGGACGCGTATAGCATGATGTCCCACCTTAAGGATATCTACCAAGAGAAAGCGAGACAGGAGAGGTATGAGATATCCAATGCTTTGTTTAAAGCTATGCTTAGAGGGTCTGTACCAGCTGGGCCTCATGTAGTCAAGCTTATTGGCTACATTGAACGCCTATACATCTTAGGGATTAAATTCCCAGATGAGTTGCGTACAGATATCATCCTATCATCACTGTCCAAGAACTTCTCTAGCTTCATTGTCAATTATAACATGAGAGGAAATATGAAGAGTCTATTGGAGCTTCTGACATTGATTCTCTAGGTAGATGAAGAGATGGGGCATGAAAAACCTATAGTCCTTATGGTGAATAAGAAAAGGAATGACAAGTCAAAGGGGCCAAAGACTTATAAATGGTCCAAATCCCCCGAGCGACGTCCTTCCAAGAAGGGGAAGATACAAAGGTCAGGCAAGGAATGGGAGGCGGTGTGTTTTGCATGTGGCAAACAAGGCCACTTCAAGAGGAACTACACCCAGAAGCATGGGGATGCTAAAGGTGTGTTCGTTATCGAGTGAAATCTTTCTATTTCTACACATTGGGTATTATATATAGCTTGTGGGGATCACATATATATTCAAATGCAAGAACCAAGTAGATTTAGAAAGATTTCCAGATGAGAAGTGGATCTTCGAGCTGCCAATGGCGCAAGACTGGCTACGTTGGCTATTGGCGATTACCACCTCTCATTGCCGACTGGGATGATTTTGGTTTTACTTAACTGTTATTATGTGCGTAGTGTTACCAAGAATATACTTTTTGTATCTTGTTTGTATATGGATGGATTTATTTTCATGTTTGGAAATAATGGGTTTTCTCTTTTATAAGAACAACGTATGTTATGGTATGGCACATTAAATAATGGTTTGTATGTATTAAATTACAAAAACCAAGTGTTAAAAATCCATAACGAAACAAACTCACATGACTCATACGTCACCCAGTTGTGGCATCACCGCCTCGGTCATGTAAACGAGAAGCGCTTGACAAATCTCTACCAAGATGGCTATTTTGACTGTACTGAGCTAAAACCACTTGATAGATGTCATACTTGTTTACAAGGTTAAATGACCAAGATGCCTTTTGGTGGACATGGTGAAAGGGACACAGAGCTTCTAGGATTGGTTCACACAGATGATTTTGGACCATTTCCAGTAGAAGCTAGAGGGGGATATTCCTACTTCTTTGATTTTACTAATGATTTGAGTATATATGGCTATGATTACTTAATGAGGTATAAGTCATAGTCCTTAGAGAAATATAAGGAATTCAAGAATGAAGTAGAGAATCATCTTGGTAAGAAGATAAGGAATCTTTTATTGGATCGAGGTGGAGAATATCTGAACCAAGATTTCGTCGATCTTATATGGGAGTCTAGGATTCTATCTCAGATCACTCCTCCATATAGACCACAGTGGAATGGTATTAGTGAAAGGAGGAACCAGACCTTGTTATACATGGTGAGGATGATGATGAGTCATACAGATCTTCCATTATCCATTTGGGGATATGAATTACAAACTACAGCATACACATTAAATTGAGTACAAACTAAGGTGGAAAATTGAATTTCCTCCGATTTATGGAATCAAAAGAAACCCATTTTGTCGCACACACGTGTATGGGGATGAAAGGAATTTGATAAGGCCTTCTCGGGCAAAAAACTATCACCCTGAGGCACGAAGTGTATCTTTATAGGATATCCCATGGAAAGTAAAATATATTACCTATATAACCCTCAAGATAAGAAAGTGATTGTCGCTAGACAGGACGTCTTTCTTGAGATGGATCACATCCTCAAAAAGGATAGTGGGATCAAAATTGACTTCGACGAAGTTGATGCTCAAGATACACATGAGTTGGTACAGGAACAAGTTCTATAGGTCCATGTGGAAGAGGTTCCAGAAACACAAGTACTGCGTAGGATCTCAAGAGAGGTAAGGGAACCAGAGAGATTTGGTTTCCTAGTCACCAAGGATGGTGAATCATTATTATTGGAAAATGATGAACCTCTCTCCTACAAGGAAGCAGTAGAAAGCTCAGAAGCTACAGGATGGCTAGATGTTATGAATTATGAGATGGATTCCATGTATCAGAACCATGTTTGGGTTCTGGTCGATGAGCCAGTTGATGTACAGCCTGTTGGATGGAAATGGGTATTAAAGAGAAAGCTGGACACGGAAGGTCAAGTTTGCACCTATAAATCAAGGCTAGTGGATAAAGGGTTCAAATAGTGTTAAGGAATTGATTATGATGAAACATTATCGCCATTTTCCATGTTAAAATCTATAAGAATCATACTTGACATAACAGCATACCATGACTACATGGTTTGGCAGATGGATGTCAAAATAACATTCTTTAACGGGAAGCATCAGGTAGATTTCTATATGACACAACCAGAAGGGTTTTTGACACCAGGTAAAGCCAAACGGGTTTGAAAGTTACAGAAATCCATTTATGGATTAATGAAAGAATTCAGGTCATGGAACATTCGATCTGATGAAGCGATAAAGGAATTCAGGTTCATTAAGAACGAATGGGAGCCAAGTGTTTATAAATGGTTTAATGGGAATGAGATCGTTATCCTAGTAGTATATTTTGATGACATATTTCTTATTGGAAACAATGTACCAACATTATAGTTAGTTAAGGACCTTTTGAACAAGAGTTTCTCCATGAAGGACTTGGGTGAAGCAGCCTACATTCTAGGGATCAAGATCATTCGTGATAGATCAAAGAGGATTCTTGGACCAAGTCATAGTACATACATTGACCAGATACTGATGTGATTTAGTATGGAACAATCCCAGAGGGGATTGGTTCCAGTGTCACATTCCCAACATATTTCTAAGAAAATGTGTCCTCAGACACAACAAGAGATAGATAGAAAGAGTAATATCCCATATGCATCGGAAATAGGATCCATCATGTATGCCATGTTATGTACCAGGCTTGATGTTGCCTATACACTGAGAATGGAAGGAAGATATCAAGAAGATCTAGGAGAACAACATTGGACTAATGTTAAGACTATACCTAATTATCTTAGAAGAACTAAGGATATGTTCCTGTTGTATGGAGGAGACGAGGAGCTTGTCATCAGAGGGTATGCTGATGCTGGTTTTCAGATAGATTAGAACGATCTGAAGTCGCAATCTGGATTTGTTTTCTGTCTCAATGGAGGCTCTATGAGGTGGAAGAGTTTAAAGCAGGCAGTTTTCGCTGATTCTATAATGTATTTCAAATATATGGCAGCTTCTGATGCAGCCAAAGAAGTCATCTAGATTTGGAACTTTGTCTAGGAGCTTAATGTGGTGCCTAGAAGTAAGGATCGTATCACGTTGTATTGTGATAATACTGCAGCCATGGATCTTGCAATAGAACCAAGGTCACATCAATGGAAAAAGAATGTACTTCAAAAGTATCACCTCTTGAGAGATTTCTATCAAAGAGGTGAAGTTGCAGTGAGCAGAGTGTCCATGGTAGAGAACGTGGCAGACCCCATGAATAAAGGCCTATCTAAGCAGAAGCATGAATATAATGTGAGAGCTAGCAGGATAAAAGTTGTTAGGAGTTGGCTCTAGTCCATGTGGGAGTTTGTTAGAGTTGGTGGCCTAGAACCAACTACTTTGTACTTTATTCATTAATAAAAGCCTTATCACATCTTGATTGTTCTTCTGCGTGACAATGCATGTGATAATGTCCTAAGTACAATTGTTTCATTAAAGGGTCATAGCGGATCCCTACTATGATGGGAACCCAGAAGTTCCATAACACTATTCATGAAAATATGTTCTATGGGTGGATGATGTTATTTATGTGGCACAAATAATAAAGGCCATTAGGGGTGAGGACTCATAAAACATTGAGGCACCTTCTCATGGTGTGCTCCCTTGGTAATATCTAAGAGGATATTATGAGAGCGAGACCCACCATTAGAAAATCCACTTTTCATAGTGTCATTGGATGTTCCTATCTGCGGAAGTGTGTATTGTTCCTTAAAATTTAAGATTATTATTAATGGGTATTACAAATAATGTACTTATATGTATTGAAGAAAACTGTGACGACACACTGTTCGCAGTGAGGTAGGATACGTTGGGTGCGTCATGAGGAATACTTCAATGATAGATAATGCGAGAAAGGATTTGTCCCTTATATTCCACAACAGAAGTAGATATCTCAGGCCCTTTGATGGAATTGATATCGCCTAAATAAATCAATTTCCATGGTAAGGTATGGGCGGGTTCAATTTCAGAAAGTAAAAGAAATAATAATCGAGCACATGGGTTGATGGAACTAGCATGAAACCCACTTGATTAGAGATAGCGAGATAAAGGGATTATATTACACGATAAATGTTCGTAGGAGGTGATACGTCATTGCGGCGTTAGCTTCTTTCTATATGGGTGCCTTGGCATGTTGCTAGACTCTAAGCTTAGACTTTAGGTAGACTCTACCTAATGCCACTGAGAAAGGGGCCTAGAGGGCGACACACTATGTGTGTCCATGTATCAAAGTTAAATATTAATTTAACAAGTTAAATAATGATTGTTCCCGAATGTGGTTTAATAATTATTTAAGGATGTATAATTGCATTTATTTCGACACTAGTTACTAGAGAGAATATATTGTGGGTGAACTAATATGTTTAATAGTGAGTAATGTAGGTACATATATTTAAGAAATAAATAGCCATTACTCAAGGTCTAATAAATGTCATGGAGGATATAAATTAAAATGGAAAATAAAAGTACACGCCATGTATATTAAATATACATGCCATGTAGTTTTGTGGAAAATGAGTACACGCCATGTATTAATGATTACGCGCTGTGTAGATTTCCAGTCAGGATTTTGAGGATATAATTTTGTTTTATTAAATGATATTAATTTTAATCAGCGTGGGAGAATGTCAAGGAATTAATAATTTGACATGGGGGTTTCAATAAGAGTTGATGAAATAAATAAAACGCGTAATGCATTTATTTATTGTCATAACTATGTAGACATATAACCTGATTATAAATATCCTCACAACCCAACACTTTTCCATCAATCGTTTTGCACAACAATTCTGGAGAATTCATTCAAGGCCGAAAGAACTACTTCCTCCAAAAACTCTCTCTAGATCGAGAGAGATCCACCTCCATCGGATCAAGGCGATAGAAGGTGGACATTGCAAGCGAATGTTCTTCCACACTAGCACCCAGAGATTCCTTCGGCGACATCCAGAGATACGTGGCACATGTGTGGATCACCACTATAGGAATCATAATCTTAGATTCTACGACGCAACGACGGATCACAGGATCGTGACCGGAGACATCAATGAAAGAAGAATTCCACCAAGGTAATTATTGTGAATTAATTAAATTAATTATAAACAACATATGATGATATTATATCTATGGTTCTGAGATTCTCTCTTTTGTTTTTCGTTCTTCGTTCTATTCCAAAGATCCGACATTTTATATCGTGATAGATCTTAGCTTGAATGTTGTTTAATGCTAAAATTAAAGTTGGGAAAACCCACCAATGCGCTTCTACTGTGCCCGAAACCTACAATTAACATATGAATGGATATTTGAAATTCATGGATAATATAAAATATTAAAAAGATTATATATTGAATTTTGTAAAATATGAGTCTCTCAGATTTAAAGTCATTGAATCAACAATCATTTGAAAAGATAAAATGAAATATAGAGTTTCCTTATTTTTTGTTGGACTAAAATATAACATGATGAGTGTTTCAAAGATGTATGATGAAGAAAAATATGTTATTTTCTTAATAATTTTTTTAATTTATTGATTATGGGAAGGTTTTAATATGTGAAAAATGATATAATATAAATCTATTTTATATTGGAGTTGATCATGATTCATGTTATGTGAGAATGATGGATGAAAATTAGGTATGGAACACAAGGATCAAAATGATAATAAGCATTCATGATTTCCCTCACATGAAAAGAAAAATATATTGTTTTTCTTTTATATGATAGAAATGAAAAATTAGAAACTAATTACATAACTTTGGAGAGATAAAAATTATTTATCCCTTGGATCATATTCATTATGAAAAATGCATCCCCATGAGAAGCATATCAAAAAATGGGGACAAGTATATTATTTAAAAGATTTATGATTTAAATCATATTACATGTATTATGATTTCCAAACCATGATCAAAGGATCTTAAAATTTTTATGACCCTCAAAAGAAATATTGAAAAGGAATATGGATACTCTGTAAAAATTATTTTGGATGAAAATATTGTTAGAACCAAAAATGTTATTATGACAGACATTCCATAAAAGTATAAAAATTTTATTGATCTTAGTGCACCACAAATATCATAGAAAATTGGTTTTTCAGAAAAAAAAATTTAATTTTGTTAGAAAGGCCTAAAATCATATTGATTGAACATGATACTTTAAAATTCTTTTTGACACAAGCTATTATAGCAGTAGTTCACATTCGAATCCATTTCTACTATAGGGAAAAATTGATATGAATTTAGATTAAAGAGGTTTTAATAGTGTATTCCTAAGCAACCCACATAATTATAGATGTTACATATACTATATCAAAGAACTAGATTTATTGTTTACACTACATATTTGAATCTATTAAACATTTTGATGGGGAAGTTCCACATATTTTTGATGAAACAAGATAAAGATAATTTTTTGTTTTTTTTCATTGTACTACGGGAAAGATTTTCTAAAATAAGTGATAATTTTTAACATTTTGAGGATTGTGATATTGAATTGGATATTTCCAAATATCAAGGATAATGTTTTTCATATGCACCAAGGCTGAGGAGGCAAGTTCCTATCATTTTATTAGAAATCTTGGGTAATATAATATAACAATAACAACATCTATGTTTTTTATACAAATCAATTTTTTCTCAGTAGTTAATCAAATATATATTAAATGAGCTCTATATAAACAATAGTGGATTGATACAGGGAATTAATAATTAAATATAATTGTGAAAATTATTTCATGTGAACTTCTACCAAAATAATAAGAAAAAAATATAATTTTTGTATTGTGGGTTTTCAATAAAACATTGTATAAAAAACCAACATGGTCATGAATAAATCAATATGTCTTGTAAAGTATAGTCACATGTAGATGGAATTTATTTTTATTCAACGTTTTCCCCAGTCAAAATACATTAAACCATAAGAATAATTCATCATATTAACACCCAACATAAATATCATACAGTACAAATGGATTATATGTTTGCTTCTCTCAATTGAGAGACGAATGATAATATTAATATTGTTCAACATAGTAGTTTTAAAATTATTAAATATGAAAACCATGATTGTTACATGATGAAATATTTTTAGGGGTTAAATCAACCCCCAGGATAATATTTATAAACTATGATATCTTTCTTGAAGAAGTTGAATTTAAATAATGGAAGAGTATACAGGAACCTCTATATAAAATAAAATCATGTTCTTTACCTCATTTTCATATTTATATAGATGACATCTTATTTAAAGTGAACGGTGAAGAAACATATGAAATATTTCCATGAGAGAGGTATAAGTTATATAGAATTTCTTTCCAATGATAAATTAAATCATCACTTGGTTTAAAAATCTCTCAAAATGAAATTTACATTTTCCTTTATCAAGAGATGTATTCTATGGAATTCATCAAGTGATTTAGAATGGATGACTTAATGATAGTTTCCACATCCATTTAAAGGAATTTTTTAAAATAAATGGGAAATAAAATGTTATTTCCTTGATGAAATTTCGAATATTAATTATAAGGAATTTATATCTCACAGGATCAATACTAGATCTAGTTTATGTTTTTACTTTTTTTAGAGGGTATCGATGTGAAAAAAATGTCCCATAATGTGGAATGAATGTTAAATATTTGGGATATTAAAGGAACAATTTATTTTGGGTTTTAATGTGAATGTTCTAAAAATAATGAAATATATTGTTATAGAAATTTAGATTGGGAATTTTCTATTGACATTATTAGATTGAAATATTATGGTGTATTCTTGATTGGATAAATATTTGAAAATTTTCTTACATTCAAACAATGATTACTAAATCCCACACAATTGAAGATTAGTATAATACATCATGTCTGTCTAGAACATAATTATAGTTGATGAATACACGGATAAGTGATTTATTTATTAATATTAATTTGAAACTTCTCTTAGCCTATGATAGTTAATATACTACCAGTCTCAGTAAGAATCATGTTGACAATTACGTATCAATGATCATTAATATTAAATATCACATTATCAAAGAACATGGGGAAAACATAATCTTATGAGAGATTTGGTACCTAAAATTTACCATGTATTGATAACATCTCTAAACCAATAATGATGAAACCTTTTTAGATGAAATATTTTATAATTGGAATTTAATATCACATGTAAGTACTCATCCTAAATCTAGTTAATTAAGCTAGAATTCAATTTTTCACATTCCCAATGTTAGGTTTAGATTTTTTGAAAATTATTCCACAACCTCATACATAGAGACTCTTATAATTATAAAGTATTGTATTGTCCTAGACCTCTCCAGTCCATTATATTGTGAAAATATGGTGTTTGAGGAGTTCCAGGAGGTCACAGTGACATATCACCAACACTTTGCCAAATTTTCAACACTGTGAACATTTCCATTGGTGAACCGTTCTATAGGAAACCTATAATAGCAGGTGAATAGTATTCTATCAGTTCCCTCAGTGAACAGTGTTTATATCGGTGAGGTTCAGTGAAGTGTGTTTCTATTGGTGATGTTTAGTAAATAGTGTTTCTATCGTTGAGGTTCAGTGAATAGTGTTTCTATCGCTGAGGTTTAGTGAACAGTGTTTCTATCAGTGAGGTTCAGTGAATAGTGCTTCTATCGATGAGGTTCAATGAGCAGTGTTTCTATCGGTGTGGTTCAGTGAACAATGTTTCCATAATGGTAGGTGTACAGTATTTCCAGAACAGTGAGGTCTATCGGTAACTACTAATGGTGAGGTCTATCGGTAACCTCTAACTGTGAGGTCTTTCAGTAACCTCTAACGGTGAGGTCTAACTGTGAAATTTTCATTCCTTTGCCAAATTTTCAGAATGTGAACAGTGTTACCAGCTTCATACAATTTCACCCCTTTGACGTTTCCTTTGATGTAAAATACATTCAAAGCCTTATTTTAAGGACTGATATGGCTGATTCAAATGCCATGAATCCTATATTAATAATTCCTATGGATCGGGTTGTTTGTACTTAGTCAAACCATGTGGGTTAATGTGATCCACTTTTAATGAGGAAATAATCGTATCTTAAACCATCACCGAATTAAATCTTCAAAAGGGACAAGATATCATCCTCCCTTATTCTTCCTCTTTTTTCTCGCCTATGAGACACTAGAACCATTCAATCCTTCCCGTAGGAGTTTCACAATCAATCATTACTCCTAAGATTGGTTCTGCTATATTTTGATGAAACCAAGCTATATCGGTCAATCTTCGATATAAGGTATGTTTTATAGTCGTTCCTTTGGGGATCATCTCCTCCTGTATCTCCATTACATGTTATATCATGTAATATCCATGCTTCTAATGGGGTTTTTCTAGGGGTTTGGTTGGTGATTTCATACCGTGGCATCCTTGGGTGGATGCAGTTGTCGTGAGAGAAGGATCGTGACCCGTTATGTGGGTAAAGAATGTGAGGAACTGTTTGAGGTAGGGGATTCATTGCATCTCTTTCTTCTACGTGCAACTGCATTATTTCCATGTTTAATCCCACTGCATGAAAAAGGAATTGACATAATAAATATTTTAATTGAATAAATAAATTGATATCGATCGTATGTTATTGCCTCTTGTTTTTCTAGATAGTGTGATATCTATGATTTCTTTGCTTAGCTATTTGTTCTTGATGGAAATTGGTAAAGAACGTAAACTAGTATTAATTTATAATTGTCGGATAATGAAAATGAGGCATGAATACGAATCTGGTTCATGTTGTAATTTTATGTTAATAAAATTAGTGCAGTAAGCATGTTTATTTATTTGTCATTGCTTACTAATTAAGTTTCCCAAAATTGGAACCTACGAATAACAAATCTATTAATTCAATATGGATTAAAGAACTGATTGTTTGATAATTTTTTAAGGGGTTTCATGTTACCCTTTTAATTGTTAAAGGTCCAAGAGCTCAATTAATGTGGTGTCTGTTTTCTAATTTCTTGTGCTATGATGTGATCCTGGATGGCTGCTGTGATATGTGGGGGCATAGAGGCTTTTGGTTGTGGCTTCAGATGACACCTAGAGTGGTGAGAGGCATTGGTTTATGCATGTGGGTGTTAGAGAGGACACCAGGGATGATGGAATGGAGTGGATGTAATTGTTGTATTCATGGTAATTTTGATTGGTTGTTTATCTGCTTTACTTTTCCCCACTGATCAAGGTAGCTGGTCTTACTTACCCTTCTTCCGAAAGAGGTTACGACACATGGGGTATTCCATGTGCTTTCCATGTTCAGCATCTCAAGGAAGGATGGGTATATGCTCTTTCTATAAGCAGCAAAGACTCGACGGGTAGTACATCTACTCACCATGTTGATCCCCCTTGTGTTTAGTATCATATAATGTTTCTCTAGAATGTTTGGGAATGTGGTAAAGTATTTATATAATGAATAATTGATTAAATGGTGTTAACCCATAGTTATGGAGATTTTGGAACATAATGATGAGGTTTTAATTTTTGAAGGAACAGTTTACTTGGTTGTGATGCTAATGAATTTTAATGTGGTATTGTTCAGGGTTAATTAATGTTTAAAGAATTAATTAACATACATTGTAACTGATAAAAATTTAATGAAGTAATCTAATAAAGCTCTTTAAATGGTTGTGTGCTTATAGGATACCTAGTCATAGAAGTAGAAGCCCCAAGTCTGAGAGATGTTAGTTGTAGTTGTGTCCAAGACTAGGTAATTCCCACAGTGTTGTTGTGAGATATAATATATCATGTACATTTTGTGTTTCTATAAACTACTCCACCTTGTTTGTAAGGCCAACTGACACCCTGAGGATTCTGAGCCCTAGGGGTGTTTTACCCAACATTCTAGTGGGAGAATGGATGGCTGACTACCCCCTTTTCCCCCACTCTCTTCTCTTTGTAGTTACTAGTGTTAGCAATTACATTGGTTAGTTTTCCCCATATATGTGTGTAGAGGGCTGTAATGGCTTGTGGTTATTCACACACATATATTCTGGATATAGTTTTCTATGTACTAATATAGGTGTAACGTCTATAGGTTGTGATGGATTGGGGATCCTTACTCAGTGTATGGGTTGTAATGGCTTGAGGTATAATACCCAACGTATGATATACGTTATGCAAGCTATGTTGACTCCCAAGAACTACCTGGTTACTTTGGTGTGTGGATATGGTGGTTTTGTTGCAGGAGGTGAAAATTGTGGTGCTTCGCCCAGGTGTCTGTGGGAAAGCCTTTCTGGAGAGAGATGCTCAGGACGTGCGACGTTGGGGCAAAGCAGCAAACCAGTAGGGAAGAATTAGCGGGGTTCCCTTTAGTATTATTTATTATATGTTATATTCTTTTATGAGTTACTTGGTGAGAGTAGTCATGGTGTGGTTGGGAACTTAGTATACCTGTTTAGGTGACGAGTTAGTTTCACTTGTTGTTCACTGTGATTTATCATGCTTTCATTACTTTCTTATGAGAGGCTTCGGGGAGGATCCTATTGATTATGAAGTTATACTCACCCAATGTATATATAAACTGTTTTCAGGTCACTTGGAGTAGGTTGGAGATAAGGCCGGTGTTTACTAGCTTGTGGTTCCAGGAGCTGTTCGGGTTTGTGGTTGCTGCTGTTTTTAATTTATTTTGGGTACTTGTAGTTTTTCCCCATTCAGTTGTAGTTCTTTTTCATGGAAATACATATGTGAACTTGGGTTTCTTTTATATTGCAGTCTGATTTGGAGTTTAATGGTGACTATCTTATCTCTCTCTTCTGCATGTGTTCTCTTAGAGGGTAATTCCTACCATTTTGTGTGTTACTATACCCTCTGTGCTAGTCGCCATCCCAGGGCCTACTAGAGCCGGGACTCGGGTGTCATTATCTCCCTTCTCACATTTCCAGCCCAGGAGGGGTACACTTTGTGGGGAGGGGGTCGTGATAGAGTGGTATCAGAGGGAGGTTGAGGGATAGGATGGAGTTTGGAGTTAGGCACATGTGAGGTTTCATGGGTTGGTAGGGAAACAATGTCATTAATATTTAGGAAGTGAGGTAATCATTGGAGACCTGCTGAGACATAGGCGTTTGGGGCCCCCTATGATCTGATGAATGGACCATTATGTATACAATGGCTACTAAACAAGGTGATACTAGTTGTAGGGTAGAGACCTAGGAAAAGATCATGCATAATTCTTCTTTGTGGATTTATTTGAATGGGTAGACCTTGGGATATTTTAACCTAATATGAATAATAGAAAAAAATTAATTAATTAATGTTGAGTCTTCCATATTGCAGGTTTAGGAGATCTAAGGGTATTTTATTTTATAGGTTAGGCTCCAGGTCGACGTCCTCGTCAGGTTTGCATAGAAAATATCCAGCAGGTTGTTCCAGCAGATCGCCACAGGGTGGAGGTTGACGATGACGACACTTGGAGGAAGTCACCCTGAGGGTTTTAGTGCCAGAGTCTGCAGAAGTATGAGGGCTCTGTTTTAGATGCATTCACAGAAGTTTGGTTAGAGGAGGTCGATATCAGCTTCAGTTCAATTCGTGCTCAGAAAGAGCACTGTGTTTCCTTGGTTGTGACAATGCTACGTGGAGCAGTGACGAAATGGTGGTTCTTGTTCCTCGGGGATCATGAGGAGTCATGGATCTCATGGTAGGAGTTCCGATACAGGATTAGGGTCGATTTTCTTTCTTCAACTGCGACGGCGTCCAGTCTCTAGGAGCTTCATACCCTTCGATAGGGGAGATCCTCAGTTCGAGAGTTTGGAATCTGTTTCAAGAACCTTTTACGATAAGCTTCGGGCATGTTCCCAGATGAGGAGGCCTGGGAGAGACATTTCGAGGAGGCTTTGCATCTATAGATCCAGTGCCAGGTCACCCCATTTATAATGAAAACATATCTTGAGGTACTGCCAAGATCAGAGGTTGTCAAGAGGACTTTGGTCAGGACTGGATCATCACGTGATGGGAATCTTCATGATTCCTCATGAAGCAGAGCTGTGGTCCAGGGTTCACAATTTTCAGGGAAGAAGGGTTTCTGCTCAACAGGGGGTAGGTCCTAGCCCTTCACATCTCGTTTCTCCAGAGGCGACAACTCTTAGGCCTATGCCAAGGGATCTTGTGCTTTTTTCTTGTGGTGGTAATGGTCATCAGCAATAGGAGTGCCCAACCTTTCTGAGCAGTCATCGTGCACCAGGAACTATTCTCAAGGTTCCTCCGTTGAGGCAGTTCCAGCCGAGGCTGCAGCAGCCAGTTGCACCAGCTTTAGATCAGCAGAGGGTATATGGGGCATACAGAGGACATCCCCATGATGCTCCTTGTCCTCGGAGAGCAGAGCGCAGCTATGGTGGTGGTCTTCATCAGGGTCATAGAGGTTGTGGAGGAGGTCGTGGTCACCTTCATTCTCTAGAATTGCCAGCTCTAGGCAAGCTAGACGTCGTTTGAGGTACCCTTTGCTTGTTTTCTACCTTGGTGTATTCCCTGTTTGATTCAAGATCAACACACTCCTTCATATCACCTACCCATTCCCATGATTTGGGACTTGAGGAAGAGAGGTTTCCAGTGCCCTTTGCGTTGACTACGCCATAAGGAGGTCGAGCTGACTTGTTTGAAGTATGTAGAGACTATGAGCTAGTATTGGGGAAACACTGCTCTTGGGGAGATTTCCTATGTTTATGAATAAAACCATATGATGTCATCCTCAGCATGGATTGGTTGTATTCGGTGAAGGCTATCATGGATTGATTCAGGAAGAAGATCGTCTTCATTGGTGCAGATGGAGAACAAGTGGTGTTTGATGGTGAGTGAGACCCTCAGATGGGTCATAGGCACGTTTCGTCCATATGATTCATGATGGCTGAGATGATGCTGAGTTCATCAGAGGTTAAACATTTGGTGATTCATAGGGTTGTAGATGAGTACCCTAATGTCTTTCTAGAAGAGGTTGTAGCATTACCCCCTCGATGATAGACCAAGTATAGGATCGATCTACATCCGGAAGCATCTCCTATCTCTCGGTCTCCATATAGGATTCCCCCTTCTGAGTTACGAGAGCTACGTATACAGCTTTATGGTCTGTTACTGTGCGGTTTTGTTCAGCCAAGTGTGTCACCATGGGGTGCACCCGTTTTGTTCATGAATAAGGCTGACGACAGTTTGCGATTGTGTGTCGATTATCGTCACTTTAACCAAGTGACAATAAAGAATCTATATCCTCTTCCGCGAATTGATGTTTTATTTGATCAACTGAAAGGTGAAAGTTGGTTCTCAAAGATCGACTTGCGGTTGGGATATCATCAAATGCATGTGAAGGATGAGGATATCCTGAAGACTTCTTTCCATTGTTGTCATGGGCATTATGAGTTCTTTGTAATGCCATTTGGTGTGACGAATGCTCCAGCATTATTCATGGGATTGATGAATATTGTGGTCCATGAGTTCCAAGACAAGTTCATGGTAGTTTTTATCGATGACATCCTTGTGTACGCCACATCTAAAGAGGAGCATACAGAGCATCTACGAGCTGTTTGGGGAGTTCTTCACCAACATCAACTGTTTGGGAAGTTGTCGAAGTGTGAGTTTTGGGATCGAGAAGTCCATTTCTTGGGGCATGTTATCTCCCAAAAGGGAGTAGATGTGGATCCATCGAAGATAAAATCAGTTGTGTCTTGGGCAGCCCCTAAGATAGTTTCAGAGGTGCGAAGTTTCCTTGGTCTCATAGGATACTACAGGAGATTTGTATCCAATTTCTCATGAGTTGCGACTCCGCTAAGAGCATTGACTAGGAAGGATCAGGCATTCGTATAGACTGATCAGTGTCATGCAGCTTTCGAGTATCTAAAGGAGAAGTTATTAAGTACTCCATTCCTTTGTCTTTCAGCTGAGGCAGTTCAGTTTGATATTTTCTACGATGCTTCACATCTGGGGTTAGGTTGTGTTCTCATGCATCAGAGGTCAATTATTTCTTATGGGTCTCGATAGATGTGTCCCCATGAACGCAATTATTCCACCCATGATCTTGAGTTGGCAGCCATGGTGTTTTACCTGAAGTTGTGGAGACATTACCTCATTGGTGAGCGCTTTGTTTTTTTCATCGATCATAAGATTTTGAGGTATGTTTTCTCCCAGTATGACATGAACTTACGACATCATCGGTGGATGGAGTTCTTGCAGGAATACAACTTCGAAATATTGTATACACCTGGAAAAGGGAATGTTGTATCTGATGCACTGAGCCGAAAGTCACGTAGTGATGCTGTGCGTGAATCTGGTGATTCGTGGAGAGTAATAGAATAACTGTCAGCATTGCATCTTGATATGGAAGAAGTTGGGGGGTATAGGTTGTCTTTTTCAAATGACGGTACATTCATCCCTGATAAGGATGGTTGAAGAGTCCCAGTTGGGAGATTTAGAGGGGGAGGTTTGGAGAGACCGAGTTGTATGTGGTGAGGCCCCTGATGGTTGGTCGGAGGATGAACAACACCGAGTGTTGTGTCATGGATGTATTTTTGTTACCTTGACGATGCACCAGACAGGTCTCATATATTTCTATAGTTCTCCTTTAGCATTACTTCTGGGTGTGAAAAAGATGTACTGATCCTTGAGGAGTCAGTTTTGGTGGCCTAGCCTGAAGCATGCTGTTTCACAGTTTTTGTCTCGATGTTTAGTCTGCCAGAAGGTGAAGGCCGAACATTGTGTTCCAGGTGGTCTTCTCCAGCCATTAGAGATTCCTCAGGGGATGTGGGAGGACATCTCAATGGACTTTGTTACTGGTTTACCTCAAGATCCGAGAGGACCTAATGCTATTTGGGTGGTTGTGGATCATTTAACAAAATCGGTCCACTTCATAGCAATCATGAAGTCAAGCTCAGTGGAAGTTTTGTTGAGGAAGTATCTATAGGAGGTGATGAGGCTTCAAGGAGTCTCTAGGATTATCATTTATGATCGAGATCCTTGTTTTACCTTCAGGGTGTGGAGAGGTCTCCAACATGCTTTTGGTTCTCAATTATTCCTTAGCACTGCTTTTCATCCTCAAACGGATGGTCAGACAGAGTGAACCATCTAGACTCTTGAAGACATGTTACTCTCTTGTGTTCTAGATTTTGGAGGCTCATGGTTAAGGCACTTACCCTTGGTCGGTTTCTCTTACAATAATAGTTTTCACTCCACCATCAGTATGGAACCTTTTGAAGCCTTTAATTGTTGACCATGCCGTTCTCTGTTGTGTTGGACTGGGGTTGGAGAGTCAGCAATTATCGGACTGGAACTTGTGCAGAATACAACAGAGATGGTCTAGGTGATTCGTGAGAGGATTAAGAGAGTGCAAGATCTTTAGAAATAATATTCTGATCAAACAAGTAGGCCCTTAGAGTAAATTTTGGGAATCATGTGTTTCTGAAGGTGACTCCCCTTTGTGGGTAGTGAAGGTTTAGTCGTATAAGTAAGCATTCTCCCCTGTTTATTGGGCCTTTTGAGGTGTTAGCTCATGTGGGAGTTGTGGCGTATCGAGTAGCACTTCCCCTATAGATGAGTCAGATAAGTGATGTTTTCCATGTATCAAAACTCCATCATTATCTTCATTATGACTCTCACATCATTGATTGGGGAGAGATCGATGTTAATGATGATGAAACCTTCGAGGAGTGACCTGCGGAGATCCAAGACCTCAAGGAGAAGTTTTTGTGTGGGAATTCTATCTCCTTAGTTCGTGTCATGTGGAGACATGATGGCATGGAGGAGAGTACCTAGGAATGTGCGTCACAGATACGTGCTCAATACCTAGATTTGTTTGATGTTTAACTCTTTTAATATAATGATGTTCCATTTGTGGTTATACCTTTCATGTTTCATTTGTGAAATTATTTTGTTGCTTTTGTGGCATGCTCTCTTTTGAGAGGTATCTCTATGGGTGGTTGTTCGGACCCCGATTGTTTTTTTGTCTCTTTTGGTTGGTTTTGAATTCTCGAGGATGAGAATGCTTTCCGAATTATCTGATGTAATGTCCCGGATCTCTTTGGCCTATTACTTTGTTAAAATATGGTGTTTGAGGTGTTCCGGGAGGTCAAGGTGACATATCCCCAACACTTTTCCAAATTTCCAACTCTGTGAACAGTTCCATCGGTGAACAGTTCTATCAGTAACCTATAACGGTAAGTGAACATTATTCTATCAGTTCCCTCAGTGAACGGTGTTTCTATCGGTGTTGATCAGTGAACAGTGTTTCTATATGTGAGTTTCAGTGAACAGTGTTCCTATCGGTCATGTTCAGTGAACATTGTTTCTATCGGTGAGGTTCAGTGAATAGTGTTTCTATCAATGAGGTCCAGTGAACAGTGTTTCTATCCATGAGGTACAGTGAACAGTGTTTCCCGAGCGGTAGGTGTGCAGTGTTTCCAGAACGGTGAGGTCTATTGGTAACCTCTAACGGTAAGGTCTATCGGTAACCTCTAACGGTGAGGTCTAACGGTGACCATTTATTTCCTTATACAAATTTTGAGTATGTGAACAGTGTTTCCAACTTCCTACAGTTTCACCCCTTTGACGTTTCCTTTGACGTAAAATACATTCAAAGACTTATTTTAAGGACTCTTAAGGATGATTCAAATGCCATAAATCCTATATTAATTATTCATATGGCTCAGGATGTTTTTACTTGGTCAAACTGCATGGGTTAATGCGATCCACTTTTAATGGTGAATTAAGCGTATCTTAAACTGTCGCCCCATTAAATCTTCTAAAGGGAAATGATATCATCCTCCCTTGTTCTTTCTCTTTGTTATCGGCTATGAGACGTTAGAACCTTTCAATCCTTCTTGTAGGAGTTGTACAATAGAAATTTAATCCTCAGATTGGTTCTTCTCTATATTTATGCAACCAAGATATATCGATCAATCTTAGATATAAGGTATGTTTTATAGTCGTTCCTTCAGGGATCATCTCCTCATGTTTCTCCTTTCCATGTTATAGCATGTAATATCCATTCTTCTAATGGGGGTTTTCTTGGGGTTTGGTTGGTTCTATCGTACCTTCGCATCCTCGGGTGGATGCAGTTGTCGCGATATAATGATCATGACCCGTTTTGTGGATAAAGAACACGAGGAACTATTTGAGGTAGGGGATTCGTTGCTTCTCTTTCTTTTACGTGGAACTATATTGTCAGCATGTTTAATCCCACTGTATGATAATGGAATTGACATAATAAATATTTTAACTGGATAAATAAATTGATATCAATCATATGTTATTGCCTATTGTTTTTCTAGATAGTGTGATATCTATGCTTACTTTTCTTAGATGTTTGTTCATGATGAAAATCAGTAAAGAACAAAAACCTAGATTAATTGATAATTGTAGGTTAAAGATAAAGAGGAATGAAAACGAATATGGTTCTTATTGTAATATGATGTTAATCAAATTAGTGCAGTAAGTATGTTTATTTATTTGTTCTATATTACTAATTAGGGTTACCAAATTTGGAACCTACGTATAGGAAATCTGTTAATTCAAAATGGATTAAAAAACTGATTTTTTGATAATTTCGTAAGGGGTTCTGAGTTACCCTTTTGACTGTTAAAGGGCCAAGAGCTCAATTAATGTGGTGTTTTTTCCTACTTCTTGTGTTGTGATGTGATCCTGGATGGCTGTTGTGATATGTGGGGGTATGATGGCTTTTGGTTATGGCAGCAGATGAAACCTAGAGTGGAGAGATGCATCGGTTTATACATGTGGGTGTCTGGGAGGACACTAGGGATGAAGGAATTGAGTGGATGTGATTATTGGATGCTTGGTAATTTTGATTCATTGTTTATATTATTTAATTTTCCCCTCTTCTCAAGGCAGTTGTTCTTACATACCCTTATTCCAAAAGAGGCGAAGACATGCGGGGTATGCCACGTGCTTTCCGTGTTTAGCTTCTCAAGTAAGAATGGGTATATGATCTTACTCTAAGCGGCAAAGAGGCGATGGGTAGTACATCTACTCACCGTGCTGAGCCACCTTGTGATTAGCAGCATATAATATATTCTAGAATTCTTGGGAATGTGGGAAACTATTTCTATAATGAATTATTGAATAATTGGTGTTAAACCATGGGGATGGAGATGCTGGAACATAATGATGAGATTGAAATTTTGGAAGGAACAGTTGACATGGTTGTGATGCTAATGAATTTTAATGTGTGATTGTTCATGGTTAATTACTGTTTAAAGAATTAATTAAGGTAAAGTGGAACTGAAAAAAAGGGAATTATTTAATCTAATAAATCTCTTTAAATGGTTGTGTACTTATAGGATACCTATTCTTAGAAGTAACAGCTAAGAGTCTGAGAGACGTTAGCAGCAGTTGTGTGTAAGACTAGGTAATTCCCATAGTGTTGTCGTGAGATATAATATATCCTGTACTTTTTGTGTTTCTATATGCTACTACATCCTGTCAGTAAGGGAAACTGACACCCAGGGGATTTTGAGCCCTGGGGGGTGTTTTCCCCAATATTCTGGTGGGAGGATGGATGGCTGACTACCCCCTTTGTCCTCGCTCTCTTCTCTTGGTAGTTACTGGTGCTGGTAGACACATTGGTTAGTTTTCCCCATATATGTGGATAGAGGGCTGTAATGGCTTGTGGTTATTCACACACATATATTCTGGATATAATTTTCTATGTACTACTATAGGTGTAACGTTTATAGGCTGTGATGGCTTGAGGATCCTTACTCGGTGAATGGGCTATAATGGCTTGAGGTATAATACCCGACGTATGATACCCGTTATGCGAGATGTGGTGGCTCCCAGAAACTACATGGATAGTTTGGTGTGTGGACGTGGTGGTTTTGTTGCACGAGGTGCAGATCTTGGTGCTTCACCCAGGTGTCTACGGGCAAGCCTTTTTGGAGAGAGATGCTCAAGATGTGCGACGTTGGGGAAATGTGGCAAACTAGTGAGGAAGTAGTAGAGATGTACCCTTGATATTATTTATTATATGCTATATTTTTGTTTTCGTTACTTGGTGAGAGTAGCCATAGTGAGTTTGGGAACATAGTATACATGTTTAGGTGATGAGTTAGTTTCACTTGTTGTTCACTGTGCTTCAGCATGCTTTCTTTACTTTTCCACGAGAGGTTTCGGGGAGGATCCTGCAGAGTATACTGTTATACTCACCCTGTGTATATATAAACAGTTTTTCAGGTCACTTGGAGTAGGTTGAAGATCAAGATGGTGTTTACTGGCTTGTGGTTTCAAGAGCTGTTCGGGCTTGTGGTTGCTGCTGATTTTTCTTTCTTTTGGGAACTTGTAGTTGTTCCCCTTTCAGTTGTAGTTCTTTTGCATGACATTACATATGTGCATTTGGGTTTCATTTATATTGTAGTCTGAGATAGATTTGATTGATGTATATCTTATCTTTCTCTTCTGTATGTGTTCTCTTATAGGGTAATGCCTCCCATTTTGTTTGTTATTATACCCTCGGTGCTAGTCGCCAAACTGAGGCCTGCTAGAGGCGGGACTTGGGGGTCATTATCTCCCTTCTCACATTGCCGGCCCAGGAGGGGTACACTTTAGGGGGAGGGGGTCGTGACAAGTAGTCACATCTATTAATTATCAATTTTTCACAATATTAATTTGTCAAAAAAATATTTCATTCCATAACAGAACATTAAAAACTTAGACATGAATTATTCATTTCTTTTACATAACCATAAATCCTTTGGGAAACATTTCAATCTTGGGATGAGAGAAAATATACATAAAGGGATGACTCTATCATCGTTGAAAACGACTCAAAGATTATTTTTTTATGTTTCTATACTACTAATACTATATAGTGTCTAGTAGGGTCGATCCCACCGAGGAGGATGATCAACCAAATTTCATTCAAAACAACACCACTATTGTTAACAGTGGGGTAATCTTTATTTTTAATTTTTATTAATTTTAAATTTATATATTTTGACAAATGAAGTAATTTCAGACAATTTTTTTTCTAATCTATGATATGATGAAATAGAATAAAATATTAAATATAAGTGAGAAACGTAGACAAGGGATGATGAAAAATGAAAAATCAATTGATATTCCCAGGGATGAAATGTTCTACTAGTTTAAAAAGTATTCATAATCACATAAATTTAGATGCAACGTAACCATCGAAAAATAATAAATTATCTCCCTCTCCAAAAGATAGGTCACTCTGATTAGATAATCTTAGAGTTTTTCACTCCATGAAAGGTCCAAATGCAAAATTTGTATTAGAAAAATTCAACAGACACAATCTCCCCGAATGTTCTAAAGTTCACTTTGTGATTTAAAATATTTGGAAGAAAATGTTTTTATGATAAAAATAATGAAATGACCATAGATTTAATAATTGAATAAAAGTGGTATGAATTAATTGTTTGATTTTATAATTTATCTCACCAATCAATTTTAAAAACATTAAAATAAAAATGGGAAAAGGTAAATGGAAGATAACCAGTATGAAAAGAAATTCCTCAAAAAAAGAATTTTAGATAATAGTCATGTTCAAAATAATAAATTAAATCATTCAATTACAATATATGGAATTGAAAATGAATAGGGGGAGAGAGAACCGCCCTTTGAACTGCAAAGGTGTGACACTGCTCCTCCTTCTACTCCGCGAGAATGCCAAGAAGTGGTACTCCAATGGAATTAGAGGGAAGTCTGATGTAATGTTTTGAAAAGCGAATGAATGAATATGTCAATAAAATTTTCTGATGATCTCAAATTTTAAATAATCTATAATCTACTTCTTGTAACTAATAAATTCCACTAATTTAGGTAAGTCCTTAGCTATCTCACTCTACACGTTCATTTTTCGTGAAATTGATTTTGAAGAATAAAACCCCTCTAACTAACTACCGGACATTCACATAGGATGCATCTGGATGGGATTTTGGCTTCCGCATGTATCTGTAAACAAATAATGAAATCAAATCATGATTAAAACTATTTAAAACACTAATAAAATTGATTATTATTCTTATTATTAAATTAATCTTAAATTAAAATTTAATAGTATTAATTGTTATTTTCATTTAAATTATTATTAATTTTTTTAATTGTTTCGTTATAATATATTATTTTATTTAAAACATAAATTAATATAATTATTAAATGTTAAATTATTAAGATTAATAAATTTAACATTTTAGTATCTTTATAATTTCTAATTATAGACATTAATATTTTAAGATTAAGAATTTTTATTTTTCTCACTTAATTATTTATATTATATAATCTTATTATTAATGTTTGTTTTAATTAATAAATTTATTATTTTCATGATTATTAAAGTATTTACTGTTTTAAATTTAATTTAGTTAATTAGATTGTTTTGATATTTAGTTTTATTTATAAATTATTAATAGTAGTTTAGTTTTAAAACAATTTATTTATATAATTAGTTTTATATTATTATTAATTATTTATTATAATTTTTATATTTATATTTACTTATTTTTCTATTTTATTAGTATTATTATTATTTTTTTAATTATAATTATAAGAAATTATATTTTCAATTATATATATATAATCCCCTAATCATCTTCTCTAGCGCGAATGAGCAGATGGTGTGACCGTAAGGATTCTTCCTACTAACAACTTGCGGAAGCATTCACCCTTAGATCCACAACGAACCTGACATATCAGAAGGCATTGGGGCATCACACTTCTCCACAACATCAATGGTTCCAGATAGATTGATGTGGTGAGATCTTCTTAGTAGCCTCATCTTGATGTGGTGGTTTCTGGTTCTTCATATCTTAAGATGAGTATGAAATTTATGGGTTTGAAATTGTGCAGTATCAGAAATATGACTGTTTTCATTTTGTTCCTCTAATAATGGAATCTATAGCTGTGAGTAGTGGAAGCATACAATGGTGGAGGAGGGTTTAGACGTCCATTGTTACCATAGAAGGGGAACGTCGGTAAGTTAGCGAAGGGAGGAGCAGTATATGTAGGATGGAACTGTTGTCGGTGGGACCAATAGTGGAAAGGTGGGTAGTCTGATATATTTGTTAGGATGAGCTACCGATGCGCTTCGGTGAAACGAGATAATCAAGCTACCAATGTAATACATCTGTGAGACAAATAGAATCGGCGAGACACAGTTTATGAATGCAAACACTTTCACAAAGTTTTAACATTTTCACAGAAAATAATATCTATAACTTTCTTGATAAAATCATAAAATTCCTCTTAATGAATATGATGAATAGATAAATCAGACTAGGTAACATTTGGAATCATTTTCATATCACTCTTACATAAAAATTATTTATCCCAGCTACACAAGGAGTAACCATCATCATTGCATTTGGAATAACTGTCAAGTAATATTCTAATAATCTTAAAGACGAAACATAACTTGTTAACTCAATCACTTTACATAATGCATTGGAGAGATACAACAGAGCAACTAACCCATTATTTATCATATAAAAACTCACCATCATAAAAACTATGAAGAACCATAAAAAATAATATCACATAAATTTCACATAATAGAACCATTCATCAGGGAAATTACTTATCAATTTTGAAATCAATATTCAATTATTTACAAGTCACACACTCATAAATGAAAACATTTTTTTAAAATAAAATTCTAAACAAGTAATAGAAATATAAACATATTAAAGAATATTGAAATCTGTAAATTACATTCATGTCATATATGTAGAAAACATTATTTTTAAATATTTTAAAAAATACATTAAATATTATTTTTAATGAAAAGTCCCCAAAAAATATCGCATCCTTGAATAGAGAACTAATCAAATGAATAGAAAATATATAATGACTATATATACTCATATTAAAAAAATATAATCAGAATTCATTTCAAAAATAATTATAGAATGACATAATCATATATGTACAAGGTTAGCCCAAAAAATGTAATTTTGTTTATTAATTCCCACAGCATATGTCTGAAAGTGTTCTTAACATACACTTAATGTTTGAGATATTTAAATTAGATTCATTAATTAAATAATTCAGAAATGATTATTTATTAATTTTATTTTTAATGCTTTTATTATGTTTTTTGACCGTTTGGATGTGTAATGTAGTTAAATATTTTCATTCCAGGAGCATTCATTTCATTGTTTTATTATTGGTTCCCCTTAGTATAATTATGGGAGTTGTTACCAAATGGAGGAAAACTATCATGAAATAGACCATGAACTGTTGTAACATGATAACCATGCTAGTCCAGACAAGGCCTAAATAGTGTCCAAAATCCCCACGGGTTGTAAACTGGCACCTATAATCATACTAAATGAATGTGGGAAAAACATTTCCACTACCAATGCAGAAGAATGATGAACAATTAGTATACATAAATAAGAAACCATATAGGGAAAAGTTTACTATAATTCAGATAAGTATAAATAAAAAAAATAATACATAAAAGTACTAAAAACATGAAGATAAATTGCCCATCTCCCAATGGATACATATCTACAAGTCCACAAATCAAAAGCTAGAACCACCTCCATGTTGTCCTTTACCCCTTCTCAAAACTAGAAGTGATAATCTATAAACATACAAAGGAACTAGTAGTGTGTAAGCTAAATCCAATAGCGTCTCACCATTTATTACATAACAAGATTCCAATATCAAATTAGCCCAAAAATATGATTTCAATTTTCATGTAAATAGGTTTTGAATTTAAAGAGAATATTTCAACAAATCGTGATATTCATTTCAAAAGATGGAATTAGATTAGAAAATAGTTCATCACATTTCAAAATGTTTTAATATATTCACAAATGATGCTTTACACTAATGGATCAAATAAATGATTTTATATAAAATAGATTATATAAATTAAAAAATGCATGTAAAATAGTATTCAACAATTTGATATATTAATATCTCATATATAAAAAACCTAGAAACATGTTCATCCTCCACGAGGAATGATAGTTCCATGTTATGGGTTCCACATACAGTCATGTGATTAACAATAATGTGTAAAAACATACCTCAGAAAGGGAATGAGAGGAATCATCAATATCCCAATGGGGAAGAAGGATGAGATTACCAATATTTTGTTAGTGTTTTAAAGCATCAATCTTTTGCTTGGGAATTTCCTACCAAGTGTGTTTTTTCCAACAACTCATAAATTAACAAGGCTTTCTTGTGCACTAGTCCAATTCAATGATGGGTAATTCATTGTTAATAATCCTCAAAATTAAATAATTCTCATTTCCCCATTTAAAAAATGAATATTTCTATATTAAAAGAAAAACTATGTTTTTAATCAAGAACATTCCTTTTAACCTAAAGGAAACCGTAAGTTTTATTTCAAAACAATTTTAAACAATTTTCACAAATATATATCTTAAATCAATTCACAATTCAATTCCACAATCTACAATCATAATTAATTTCAGAAATTTAATTTTAAAAATTTCCATCAATTTCACAATAAACCAAAAATTTAATTGAATATGGGGTTTTAAAAGAAATTCCTTAAAATCTATGTCACAATTTTAAATTAAACAATTTAAATTCTATCAATTTCCGTAAACACACCCTAATTCAATGAAATTTTGGGTTTTCCAATTTCATTTCATTAGATAAATTTTAAACCCCCAATTCAATATAAGTGTATTTTTCCAAAAAAAAACCCAATGAATTCCATTTAATTATAATCAATAAATTTCATTTAATTCATATGTTAAATTTAATTAAGAATTTTTGGGATTACAAAAATCAAGAATCATAAAATAACCACCTAATATGGAATCAATAGATAATGTAATGTCAACCACTAACTGGGATTCCACAATGAATAATGGTGATCATAGAAACATATATCAAAACTGGGTTTAAGATCCCAAAACATATGGTATTAGATCTAAAATGAAATATAGGGTTCTATAGGACCCTAGGGAGGGGAAGATATATCTTGTGAGATAGAAATCGAGGTGAGTAAACTAATTGGGGGAAGATATAAGGGAATTTATAAAGATTCAAATCACTTATAGAAGGTATCTGATGGTCCAATAGCTTCTTTTGGGTGCTCCTAAGGAAGAAGAAATCTCATGGGCTCATTATTGGTCTTTTTAACATCTAAAGGGAGGTTGGGATTTTTATGTTGTATTCTCAGATAAAGGAAATCCCATGAACATTTATTTGGGATGAACCACACAATTTGAAAAACTATGATGAATAACTATGTTCTTATTTTAAATGGGTTGGGAGATTTCTCCTAATGTGTAAAACAGATAGACTAACCATGTTCCAACCATGTAAAATCCTACTACCGTGGGTTGCATGGTTTTATCTAATAGGGCAAAAAGTTTGAGAAAACATTATTCCTATAGTGCAGTAGCCGATAATTTTAAGAACTCATCCATTTAAACACAAAACAACAAAAAATGTATCCCAACCAAATCATGAAAAAAATATGGGTTTAGGAATACTTGAAAAATAGTAACATCATATTACAAACTCCCCACGAATGAATAATTTTGTCACTGGAAATTGTGCATAGAAACTTCCATGAAAAAAATAGATGAGGCCTCTACTCTTTCATTAGTGTATCCATATCCCATGTCTCATGATTATCATAATCGTGGTACCATAGCACAAAACATTTATCATACTACCATGATGTACAACGTATTTTTAATTATCAACCTCGACTTGTCAATCAGTCATGAATAAATCTAGTTGAATCTCAAGATCACACCATCTCAAAACATGAGATGGATCAGATAGATACATTCATAGTTGTGATACATGGAACACAATATGTATCGACATAGGATTCAGTGGAATTTTTAAATTATATGAATATTTTCCCACATTTTCAACAACCTCAAAATATCCAAAAAAACGAGGATCATGTTTCCCTTTCAACCTAAGCCTTCGATGAAGTAATCGAGGTGAAATATTTCTGACAACCTAGTCACAAAAAAAATCCAAAAAACTACGATGGAGATCAATATAAGACTTATATATTCATTGTGCCATTAATATTTTCTGATGAATCAACTGAATATTTTCTATCAGATCTTGCACCGAACTTTTTCTAACTAAAGGACATTCACCAGTCCTCCTATCAATATTATAAATACTTGAAAGGCTTGTTGAGTCAATATAGTTTCTTTATGACTTTTTCATTACATTTTGATTTTAAAATAAAAAACACTCTATCCTAAGGAAAATTTTATTTTCCTTAATAGGAAAGGTTTTCTTCCCCAAGGAAAATTTATCCTTACCATGTTTTCATTGTTCATGTTTTAGTTTCCCTAAACCGAACTCCTTTTTTTCCTAAGTGTAAAATTTGGTATTACATCTAAAACCTCGGAATTCAATAAATAATTAGATATATAGTAATCTATTTTTAGGTTCGGAATTAAAATTCCAAATTCTCTGAAATTAAGTCTCTGAATTATTTGACATTCAGACTCTGAATTCTTGGAAATTCAGACTCAGAATTCTCTAAAATTCAGACTCCAAATTCTCTAAAATTCAGACACTGATTTATCTAAAATTCAGACTATGAATTCTCTAAAATTATTAATCTGAATTCCTTAGAATTAAGACACTAAATTCCTCAGAATTCCGGCTCTGAATTCCTCAGAATTCTAGCTCTGAATTCCTCAGAATTCTTGCTCTGAATTAATTATAATTTATGTTCCGAATTCCTCAGAATTCAGGTTTTGAATTCCTCAGAATTTAGACTTCGAATTTATTAGAATTCAGATTCCAAATTCCTTAGAATCTAGGATCTAAATACCATATAATTCATACTCTGAATGTAATAGAATTCAGGTTCCAAATTCCGTAGAATTATGGTTATGAATTACTTAGAATTCAAACTCTGAAATCTATAGAATTAGGGTTCCAAATTCCTTGAAAAAAAGAATCTAAATATTCATGAAATATATAATTTGAATGTTCTTAGACTGAGAAAATTAATTTCCATAGACTCTGAAAATTCGATTTGGATGAGCAATCATATTTTTCTCACATTTTTTATAGTTATTAAATGATTTCATGTATTCTGTTTTTAACTAACCATTGTTTGAGTGAAAATTATAAAGGAATCTCCGAGATTCAAGGAAAAATAGGACCATTGGAGGAGGGAGCCGACTATTAAAGATGTGCCTATAAATAATATCTCATTTGAACAAGCTCACAACATTAAAATAGAAACTGATACTGACGGATCTAATACTCTATAGATTATATGATGTTGAAGTGATTTCTAGAGAGAGATACTCTCATGCTTTTTGCGTACTAAAAATATTGTTCTGCTTGCTTTGTGCGACTCTGAATGTAATAGGATAAATTCTAGGGCTTTCGGGGATAGGAAGATATAGGTTCTGACTACATTAATGTTCGAGGACTTCCATGATAAGGATGACAGAGGTGTCGACTACCTTGATGTTCGAGGGAATGCGGGGATAGTAAAAAAGACTCTGATATTCCTATCGAGGGCTTACCCTGGTGTGGGTAAGATAGACTTTCGTGAAGTATAAATCAAGGTACCATTATCCAAGGTAGTTGGATACCCTACACATTGGGTTAAAAAGATTTCATACTTTTTTCTTGTGTTGTTTCAAGATTTATTTCCATTGAATTTTGATTAATAAATAATATATAACATTATTTTAGTTTCTTATACTTGTACTATGATTAGTAAGATTCTTATCACTTTAAGGAATAATCATTGTCCTTGTAAACTTTTTATAAGTTTCATTTCCGTAACCATATTTCTAAAATCTTGCCATTTTGTAGAACTAAGAGGTTTTGTAAATTTCCCTTATTTAACTTTTTAAAACAATATAACGCTTTATATCAAATTTCAAATTTCCAAAATAATTTTTAAAGGATATAATTCACCCCCCTCTTGTATATTGATCATCAACATCATATTCTGATCCTACAATTGGTATCATAGGAGGTCTCTAAAATACTTATATATATATAAGCTTCCTTTCTCATGTTTTTATTGTTCACAATATTTTCATTGCTTAGTATTTTTAACCGTGTTTACAAACCTTTATTACTCAAAAGTTTTTCTAGAAAGATACTTTCTTCTAGATAGCGGGAATGAATGTTGGATCGGTCGACAATCGTAATCCTACAAGACCACCTATCTTTGATGTAATGATTATGAATATTAGAGAGATCATATGAAGACATTTTTGATAATGATGGGTGTAGACAACTACATTATGTTAACTGCAGACTATAAGATTCATGATAAGGAACTTAGAACCTTTACTAGTCCAGAAAAGGTGGAATAACAGCTGAACATTAAGGTACGAAATAATTTACATTATGCCATGATTAGAATCATATATAGCCAAATTTCATCCTGTGAAGTAGCAAATAGTATTTGGAAGAAACGTTAAGTAACTCAGTTTAGAATTACAAAGTGAGTGAAACTATATGATCTATGCCCAGAGCGGAATATCATGGTTTCTGCTTTCTTTATGGAGAATCCATATATAAGGTACAAAAAAGATTCAGGACTATTGTTAATAGTTTCTAATCTATGGGTTTGATAGGATTATATGATTAATCTCTTATAGACAAAATCATAGACATCATGCCTAATTAATGAGAATCTAAGAAGACAGCTATAGATAAAAATAGGAAAGTTACTCATATTTCTTTTGATGAGATTTTTGGAACTCTTCTCCAACATGAAACTTGAATGAAGAGAGATGCAGATAATATTAAGAATAAGAATGGAAATGGTAGTGGTTCTTTTATAACAACATCAAATCATATGAAACCGAGGACTCCTAAGACAGTTACAAGATCTAAATCTAAGAAGTTTGTTATTCAATTCGAATCTAGTGGAAGTGAATCATCCGAAAACAAGTTTTCCAATCTTTGTCGAAGGATGAAAATGATTGTTGGATAGAATAACTTTCAATATTGATATAATAAGAAAGAAATAATGGATAAGAAAGGCTCAAAATTCACTTGTTATGAATCAAAAAGAGCAGGGCATATAAGGGTAGATTTTCAGATTCTTTAGCGAAAGGATATAAAGAAAATTCATTCTAAGAGGAATAGAAAGAAATACTACAAGGCTGAGGATAAGAATGTTTTTAAAGCTAATGATACCTAGAGTGCTAGTGGTGGTGACTCTTCTGATGAATCCATAGATTACGAATCTTATGATCAGATGAATATTGGTTTACATGCCACGTTACCTATTGGAAATCATTGTTTAATGGAAAAGTTACACAATGTTGAATCTATAGCCAATTTATCCTTGAATGATAATTATAGTGATAGTAAATATTATCAATCTTCAGATTAATAATCTTCTTCTGATGAAGATAACACTTTACCTATTTATGAAGAAGTATCATGGTTTTCTATGCTCGTTGAGAATTAAAATTATAAATTCAAGAAAAATATTGATATGAAAAATTCTAGATTTACTATTCTTACTAAGAAAATATTAGATCTTTATAATGATCTTGATAAGAAAAATTATGATTTTGAAAATGCTTCAAAAACCCTTGAGGAAGTTTATTCTGAGAAGGAAAAAATTTCTAAGGATCTAGAAATAGTAATTTATATGAAAAATGTTTTAGAGACTAACTGTAGTGATAAAACTAATTTTTTAAGAAAAGAACGTAGTTATTAGAATAAAGTAAGAAATATTTTCCTTGGGGAAGTGTTTGTAAGTCATTACCTTATGAAAGGAAAAACTTGATAAGATGTATTACCAAATTCAACCTCTAAGGAATAATTTGGGATTTGGTTATACTAGTTGAAAACTAGTTTTTAGTAACAATAACTTTGTTCCTCAAATTGATCCATTCTGAGCTATGTGTCAGTGTGGTGGGAATTGGGAAAAAAATATTTCACAAAGTAAAATTCAGTCTTTAGGTTTTCATTAAGCTTATTTTTCAAAGAAAATGTAGATTCCTAAAATTTTTATTTTTGATGTTTTCGGATCCAATAATGTTTGGGCTCTGAAAGTCAAACACCATTATTTTCAGAAATTTAAAGATAATACCCACATCAATATGTGGTACATGGATAGTGGATTTTCCTGAAATATTATTGGTAACAAAAACATCATTGAAATGATTATCAAGACGAAGGGTTGAAAAGTGATTTTCAAAGATAATGCTCAGGGAGAAATTATTGTTATATGTAACATTGTTCTTCTTGGAAAAAATTTGATTTCAAATGTTGTGTTTTTAAAGGTTCTTAAGCACAGTCTCATTTTCATAAGTTAATTATGTGATGTAGATTACTTGTGTATTTTAAGAATAAAAAGTGTTTAGTACACAATTCCAAGGAAGAGGTTATTATTTCTACCAATAGGAAAGAGAATGTATACACACTAAACATAGAAGACCTTAGGAGCCTGGATATACCTTGACATAGTGCAATAGATGATCATTCATGATTATGGTATAGAAGGTTAAGACATTGTATGTTTAAGAACCTATGAAAACTTTCTAATAAAATACTTGTTAAGGATCTAACGGAGCTTACAATTGATTCTTAAAAAGATTGTGATCCTTGCCAATATGGTAAGAAACATAAATCAAGTTTTAAATCAATAAATAAAGTATCAACTACTAATGCATTAAATTTAGTGCACATGGATCTCTTTGGTCCAACAAATACTAGAAGCATTGGAGGAAAATATTATATTTTTTTCCTAGTTGATGATTACTCTAGATTTATATTGGACTATTTTTTAGCAAAGAAATCTGAAGATTTTTCTTATTTCAAAAGTTTTAGAGACTATGTTAAAAATGAGAGAAACCTTCCATTGATAACTATCCATAGTGATCATGGAGGATATTTTCAGTATTCTTATTTTTAAACTTTTTTAGTAGAAAAGGCATTACTCATAACATCTCAGCACCAAAACACCTCAACAAAATGGTGTTGTTGAAAGAAGAAATAAATTTCATCAAGAGATAATAAGAACCATGTTGAGTGAATATTATATAGCCAAACATTTTTGGTATGAAGCTATAAGTACAACATGTTATAATATAAATCATGTTTTGATTAGATGTTCTCTTAATAAAACTCCTTATGAGTTGTGGAATGGTAGAAAACCAAGACTTTCCTACTTCAAGTTTTTTGGTTGCAAGGTATTCATTCTGAATAGTAAAGATAATCTAAAAAAAATTTCAAAAAAATATGACGATGGAATTTTCTTAGGCTACTCTAAAATTCTAAGGTTTATAGAGTTTTTAATAAAAATACTTGTATTTTTAAGGAAACAGTACATGTCAAATTTGATGAAATTGATCCTTTGGTTTTTAAACATCATCAACCTACATTATTAGATGTTTTTCCAAAAACTGATAATCAACCACTGATAAAAGGTCCTTCTGATAAGGAAAATGTTCAAGAAAATGTTTCTGAAGCATTTACCCTAGAATATTTCCTATCATATGTTGATGAACAAGTTTTAAAAAACCAAAATCAGATGTTTCGTAAGAATTATTCCAATGATAGTATCATTGGTGATGTAAATCAACATGTAATGACTAGAAGTTCCATAAGAAATAAATTATAACATCTAGCATTCTTTTCCCAATTATAACAAAAGTGAACTGATTAAGCATTAGGTGATGATGATTTGATAAAAGCTATGCAAGATGAGCTAAATAAAGTCAAAAGGAATAATGTATGGAACTTAGTTAAAATACCTAAGGAAACTTCCATTTTTGGAGTAAAATGGGTCTTCAAAAACATGTATGACGAAAATAAAATCATAATAAGAAAGAAAGCTAGATTAGTTGCTAAAGGCTATAATCAATAAGAAGGAATAGACTATGAATAAACCTATGCTCCAGTAGCCAGAATTGAATCTATTCGTATTCTACTTTCCTTATTAGCATTCTTCAACTTAAATTTTTTTTAAATTGAAGTTAAATGTGCATTCCTTAATGGTTATGTTCAAGAGGATATTTTTGTTGAAAAACCTCCTGGTTTTGAAGATACAAAAACATCGTTAACATTTTTTTATACTTACCAAATCTTTGTATTGACTTATGTAAGCTCTTAGATCCCGGAATGATAGACTTACTCAATTTTTTATTCAAAAAAATTATGTTAAGTTAAATGATGAACCAACCCTTTTTATAAAGAATGATAAGACAGATGTTTTGATTGTTTTGATTTATATTGATGGCATTATATTTGGTTTAACTAAGAAAACATTAACTGATATCCTTGTGGATCTAATGAAATTTGAGTTCAAAATGAGTATGATCGGTGAGTTAAAATCTTTCCTTGGTTTTCAAATTTCTCAAAAAAATAAAGAATCTATATATCCCAACATAAGTATATAAAATATATTCTTAAAAAGTATGGATATGACAACACTAAGAGTATAAATACTCCCATTGGTACATCAAATTCACTTGATCTTGATAATGCTAGGAAATGTATAGTTCATACATACTTTAGAGGTATAATATGAAGTCTAGATTACATAACAACTAGTCATATAGACTTCATGTTTCCAGTAGGTTTATGTGCGAGATATCAATCCAATCATAAGGAATCTCATTTAAAGTAAGTGGAAAGGATTTTTTGCTACTTAAAGGGAACCATGGATTTAGGAATATTTTATACTTCTGGAAATGATTTTGTTTTAAAAATAATTTTGAATGATGATTTTCGTGGGTGTAGAATGGATAAGAAATTTACATCTAGAACTTTTCATTTCTTAAAAGATTCATTAGTTTCTTGGTCATGAAAAAAGCAACACTCCGTAGCACTTTCCACTACTAAAGCTGGATTTACAGCAGTTGGAAGTTGTTGTGCTCAAGTGTTGTGGATGAAACACACACTCACAGACTATGGTATGAGTATTATCAAAATAGAAATATATTTTGATAATATTAGTCACATTTCCTTATATAGAAACTATTCATATCACTTTCGTAAAAAACACATAGATATTACGCATCACATTTTTAGGGATCACATACAAAATGGAGATATCATTCTTCATTTTGTCAGAACGCAAGATCAATTTGTTGAAATTTTTACAAAATATTTACCATTTGATAGATTTTAATACATTAAACAGACGTTAGAAATGATAAAAGTAAGGTAATATTCCTTATTAACTTTTTTTTGAAAACTGTCTCCTTACTATATGAAACTCCTTTTCATAGGGGGAGTACATTGGCTTGTTAGTCAACATTTTCGTTGTTAAAATTTTCATTGTTAAAATTATCAAACTCAAAATATCTGTAGTTAAAATTTTAGTATTTAAAATTTTCATAGTCAAAATTTTTGTAGTTAATATTTTCATAATCAAATTTTTCATATTTTTTCTATGATTTTTCATAGTCAAAATGTTCGTAGTCAATGTCTTCATAATAAAAAATTTCGAAATCTAATGTTCTTAAATAAATTTTTTCCTCATTACAAAAAAACATCTTGGCAATCCAAAAGGTGTGTTTCCCTTCCTAAGTCTTAGTAATCATTTTTTATTGGTATTTACATTTTTTTCTAAGCACTTAGGATTCAATTTTCCTTTAGTCTAGATATTTTTTTTAAAAACCTCAATAGATTGGAACCTATTAAAATCATTCTTCAGCTATCATCTCAACTGTCAGATCTTCCCAAGATGTTTTCAACTATTTAATCAATTAGGGAAGTTTAACCGTCACTTCAACTGCCAATATAAAGGCCACCCAATTCTTGTCCCACATTGAACCTCAAGCATTCGTGTGATTAAGCTCTACCTCTGTTTTTAAAGACATTCCAGATCTTTAAAGTTTCCTTACTTCCGAATGACTGCTAAAGCCCCTTATTAGAAAGAAATGTCAATGGTTAAGGAAATATCCGAGTGGCAGATCTACTGAGAAATGTTAGTCGATCCAAATTTTTATTCCATGTATGATTCCATTGTTTCTATGAATATCAATCTAAATAGTTGGGTGAGTGTATGTATATAAAACCCAAGAGCTCATGATCCGGTTTATCCGGAATTTTAGGTTGAATTCTATGGGACAGTTAGTTTTTTCAATGAAGGAGGAAGATAAAAATTTTGTTTCAAGAGCTATGGAAAAACATACTCTCTGTCTTATAACATGGCAGTAGATCTAATAATAATTCCTTATGAGGGAGAAGAAGTTTTTTTATCACACAATATTTCTAATGTAATAGGATCTTTTGACAAGGAGAAGGTTATAGACTGCCTTGTCTTGAAGGAAATAAAGACTGAAAATTATTCATCTCTCTCAAATATTCGGATTCTTCAGCTATGGGTTCAAGGATTTCTCATTCTGAGAAAAGGGGAAAATGATACCCTGAGGAAAAGTGATATTTATATTATGGATTTCTTGGTGAACCTATGAAAGATAAACCTGGTTAAGAATATCTTGGTTATGATTGAGAATATAAAGATTGGAAATCTGAAGTCTCAGATTATCATGTATCTGGCCATTATTTCAAAGATCATTGTTCTTTGTCTTCATTATTTCAAGATTCCTTGTAGTTCTCGCCTGAGAAATTGTAAGGTGATTCTTTTGAGTGATGATACTCTTAGGAGAATGAATATTGTCTTTAATAGTTAATCTGTACAATTTGATGATTTTTTGAAAGAAAAAGTTGAAGCTCTTTCAACGAAACAAGAGGTTTCTGAAACCTCTAAAAATGTGGAAGGAAGAGGAAGGTGAAAAAATCAAAAGGAAAATAAAAAACACTCATGGAGAAGGAAACTCAATCTGCACCCCCAAAACCTAAGAACCAAAAGATGTATACAGATGAAGTGGCTGATTAATGGAGAGAGGACAAGGAGAACAATAAAGCAGGGGAGCCTAGTTTTGGTTTGGATCGTACTGAGGCAAAATCCATAAAGATAAAGGCTGCTGAAGAACTTTAAAAGGACACAAAAAAGCAAAGGAAGAAATTTTTGGAAGCTGAAGTCATTCAATCTCTTATCAATGCTGTTGAAAAAGCCTCTGAAAAAATTCATGTACCAGAATCTTTTTTTATAGAACCATTACTAGAGACTCTGGGAAAGAAGTTAGTGATTCTAGAATGACATCGAGAAGAATAAAGAGTGTAAGAAGAATAAGTTGAACAAGAATAAGATGAAGAAGTTAGTGGTGATAATGAGTACTTGATAAATCCCGAAGATGATTTACAGGAGAAGGAAAGTCGTTCAGTGAAATTGTCAATTCGAACATCTGAAGATGAGTCTTAAAACATGCTACCCCATGAAAATATGGGAAGGGGAGGAATATGTGAATAAGTTTTCTAAAAATGAATGTATCAATAAGGATTTCATTCACCCAGAAGATGTTGAGGGAGAAGCCGAGAAAAAAGAAGTTGATGAAGATAAAATAGTTCAACTATCAGAAAGAGAGAATAAATCTCCTAATCAAGAAGAAATAATTCGAAAGGATGATACGGGAAACAAATTGGTTGTGGATACTCCAAGAAAATTTGTGGTAAAGAAGAAAGAAGTTGGTGCTTCATTGAAGAGGAAGGATGTTGAAATAGAAAAATAATCCTCACCAACCAGTAGTCTCGGATTCAGAATCATTATCACTTGGAAATGAATTTGTTGTTCAGTCATTGAAAAATCATATTGGATATTTTCCATTATTTCCTAGTATAGACTCAATATTACAGATGCTTCAGCATTCGTTAAATCAAAAATAAGATTTTGTTTCCTTGGAAATGGATAAATGTGTTAGTCTCGAGGTAGATTTCAAATATTTTCAATTTAGCTTTGAGGCTCATGGAAGATCTTGCAAGAAAATGAATAGCTGGTCAAGGAAGACAATAGAATAGATGAGATTAATTGATAAATTTAAAGATAGTTTCAAGGATGCTTTTGAAACTAAAGATGTGAAGATCACGGATCTCACTAATAGTTTTTAGGAAAAGTTATGTATTGAACATACTTATCGGATAAAATAAATTTAGGGTCTAAATGGGATGCTAAATTCTGTGGCCATGAATTAGAAGAGAGAAAGGAATCTCAAAATCGAGATAGAAGAGATTCTTGTTAAATAGGAAGAAGTCTTGAAAGCCTAGGAAGAGAATCTTAAGGCTCAGGAAGAAAATATTAAACACTTAGAGAAGAAAAGTGAATTTTAGGATTAGCTACTCAAACATGTAGAGGAGGATAACAAAGAGCTAAAGAAGTTGAAAACCATTATGAAGAAGCTAATTCCTAAATATAAAGATGGATAATCTTTTCCATCTCTGATCTTTTGTTATGTTTCCCCCATTGTAAAAATTATTTCAATCTTAATGAAATTTTTGGTTGTTCTCTAATTATGGTTATTTAGTACTAATATTTTAGGTAACGAATTACTTTCCATTCCCTTTATTACTTTTTGAAAATCACAAAGGGGGAGAAAGAAATGTCAGAAATAATAATAAGTAAATAATAAATTTCTCTAAGTACGAGAAATTTTATCCAAGGGGGAGTTTTATCATGAATATTTTCGTATGAAAAAAAATGTAAAATATCATTCAGGAAATCATGAATATGATCCATAGAGTTTCCAATGACTAAGGGTGAGTTATTCATATTATCATTGATCCATATGTACAGGCTGATAAGATTTTATTTTTATGTTCATAAAATTTTTATGTTTTTTATGTTCTTTTTAGTAAGGATGTTTGTGCTTTCCAAAAAAGAGGAGATTGTTGAGTCAATAATATTTTCAAATGACTTTTCCATTCCTTGGTGTTTTGAAAATCACAAATAATCTATCTTAAAGAAAATTTTATTTTCATTAATAAGGAAAATTTTCCATCCCCAAGGAAAATTTATCCTTACCATATTTTCATTGTTCATGTTTTAGTTTCTCTAAACCTAAATTATTTTTATTCCTAAGTGTAAAATTCGTTTTCACATCAAAAACCTCTGAATTATATAAATACATAGATATAGAGTATTCTGTTTTCAGGTTCTAAATTTAGAATCCAAATTATCTGAAATTCAGACTCTAAAATCCCTGAAATTTAGACTCTAGATTCTTTGAAATTCAGACTCTGAATTCTCTGAAATTCAGACTCCGAATTATTTAAAATTTAGACTCTAGATTCTCTCAAATTAAGACTCAAAATTCTCTGAAATTCAAACTCCGAATTCTCTAAAATTCAGACTCTTAATTCTCTGAAATTCTGACTCTGAAATCTCTCAAATTAAGACTCCAAATTCTCTGAAATTCAGACTCCGAATTCTCTAAAACTAAGACTCTGAATGCTCTGAAATTCAGACTCTGAATACTTACGAATTCAGACTCAGAATTCCTTAGAATCTAGTATCCAAATTCGTCAAAATTCAGGTTCCGAATTCCTCAAAATTTAGGTTCCAAATTCCATAGAATTCAGGTTCTGAATTCCTTAGAATTCATCCTCCCAATTCATTAGAATTATGGTACTAAATTCCTTAGAATTCCGGTACCAAATTCATTAGAATTCGGGTTATGAATTCATCAGAATTCAAACTCCAAAATCAATTGAATTATAATTCCTAATTTCTTAAAAAACAGAATCCAAATATTCACACAATATAGAATTAAAATGTTCTTAGTCTCCAAAATTTATTTTTTTCTGTCTCTGAATATTAGATTTGGTTGAGCAACCATATTTTTCATACATTGGTTATAGTTATGAAATGATGTCGTATATTCTGTTTCTAAATAACCGTTATTTGAGTGACATGTATATAGGTCCCTCCGAGATTCAAGGAAAAATATGACTGTTGGAGGAGGGAGCCAGACATTTCAGATGTTCCTATAAATATAATCCCATTTGAATGATCTCATAATTTTAACATAGAAACTGAGAATGAATGATCTAAAACTCTAGAGATTACATGCTGTTGAAGTGATTTCTAAAGAGAGATAATCTCACGCTTTGTGCGTACTGAACATCTCATTCAGCTTGCTTCATGTGACTTTGAATGTTGCTAAGTACATGGGAAGGATTCTGGGGATAAAAAGATAGAGGTGTTAACTACCTTAAAGTTTGAGGACTTACTTGATAATGAAGACACAGGTGCCTACTACCTTGATGTTCAAGGGCTTGTGGGGATAGAAAGAAAGACTCTAATATTCCAATCTAGGGCTTACCCTAGTGTGGGTAAGACATACAATCATGAATGTATAGATCAAGGGTCCTTTATCCAAGGTTGCTGGATACCCTACTCTTTAGGTTAAAATATTTCATACTTGTTACTTTTGTTGTTTCTAGATTGTTTTCTACTGCATTTTGATTAATAAGGAAAGTATAACTATCTTATACTTTCATATACTTGTACTCAAATTAATATTATTCTATATGCTTTATGGTAGAATCATTTTCCTTGTAAACATATGATATGTTTCATTTCTAAAACCATGTTTCCGGAATCTAGCATGTTTGTATAACTAAGTGGTTTTGTGAATCTAACTTGTTTAACTTTGTTAAACAATAGAATGTTTTATATCATCTTTAAATGTTTCAAAGGAATTTTTAAAGGATACAATTATCCCCCCTCTTGTATATTGAGCATCTACATCATATTTTGATCCTACAAGGCCAGGCATACAAGGCCTAAAAAGTAGAAATTATGATCACAAACTGGTAAATATTGTTATATGAAAACTCAACTAGCCCCAGATGATCATCCCAAGTCCCACCAAAGTATAGAAAAAATTTATGAACCATATCCATAAGGATCTAAATATATCTTTCTATCTATCCATTCGACTATAGATGGTATGTCGTACTCAAAAAGAAATGAGATCCCCATGCCTCCTAAAGGCCTATCAAAAAATGAGATGTGATCTAATGATCGCTATCAAAGACAATAAACTATATGAATATTTACAACCAAAAAAATATCTTTCACATAGAGACTTAAAAACTCTTCAACTTTTGTTGTTTCACTAATGGTTATAAAGATTGATGATTCCATCATCTGATCAAGCATAACCCATATAGAATTATTATTTCTCTGGGTATAGAGAAACCCAACAACAAAGTCCCTAGATATATTATCCCACATTCGAGTAGGATATGCAATAGGATAATGAATATAATATGGTTTCTGATGATCAACCATAATATATTTTCATGTATTACATCGAGAGACAAAATCATCAATGTCCTGTCTCATATATGACAACTAGAATTTGCGATGCATGTCCCACAAAATCATGTCAGTTCATAGGTGCACAACCCCCTAGGAATTATAGAAATCTCCCATCAACAATTTCATTTATTCTATCCACACAAAAATACATTCCTAAAAGCATAAACTTACCTATTTGTGAAATACCACAAAGTAGTAGTCTCTTATCCATGAAGTGATTATCTAATTCTATAAAAATCATCATCAAGATGACTCTCCTGAAAAAAAACATTAAAAACAGTAGATGTCATATGAACA
Source organism: Viscum album (assembly GCA_963277665.1). NCBI lineage: Eukaryota > Viridiplantae > Streptophyta > Magnoliopsida > Santalales > Viscaceae > Viscum > Viscum album. The sequence continues at coordinate 782,220,677 of OY728158.1, forward strand.
CACACTAATGTAATTAAAATCCCCGATTCTTGGTCACCAATATGAACTGTGCAATGATATCCATCAAGGTATAATCTTCTATTGATTTTCACTACATATTTTGGAATATTCCGCCTTAATGTATTTGAAATGACCTTCCCATTAATTGTGTTATAGTATATTGTATAGTCAAAATATTAATAGTATTCAACCCAATGAATTTGGTAAATATTCATATCTTTATGAGAAGATAAAACTCATGCACTTGTGGTATAAAAATATATTGATCCTTTATCAAAAAAGGTAATTTCATCGACTCCTAAGTGTGTGCATCATAGTTGTGAGTTCAAGGTCATGGGTCATATAATTTTTCTTCAGTGGACTAAGATAATGTGATCTATAGGCAACAAAAAAATATCAATACAGAAGAACACAATCTAGACCCGAATCTGATGAGTTACAAAATACCACATAGCCCAACTTCGCCTCTGGATGATTCAACACCAATATAGTAGTCAAAAGAAATTTTAGCTAATAAATAAAATATTTTTTTTACCCCAGATAGATTATCCAATTTTTGAGTTATATCACTCATCATAGAATCCAAATTTGAGAAGTCCTTAATGAACCAGTGATAATAACCATCTAGAACTAAGAATATCTGAATCTAAAAAAAACTTGTTGTTGTTCCGACATCATAATAGCCTTTACATTCATAGGAAAGTCTAATATACCATGTTCCAAAACCACCTATAAAAAGTAATTGACTTCCAATATATAGACGTCACATTTCCAATGTTTTCTATACAGTCAGTGATTTCTCAATAAACTTATAAATTGTTTGTGATGATGCACAAGATCCTCTTCGAATATTTTGTAAAAAACAATTTCATACATTAAAATTCTATTTACCCATGTAAAAACATTTTCATTAAATCCATAAATATTTATGGAGAATTGCTAAGACTAATGGTCATGGAAAGGTATTCATAATGCTTAAACCTTATCTGAAATGTAGTTTTCTTAGTGTGAGATTCATTTATCCATAAATAATCATATCCAAATTGAAGATACATATACGAGAACCACTTATCTCCTTTTAGTTGGACAAAGTGATCATCAATATATGGAAATGAATACTTCTTCTATACATTCCTTGGATAGAGAATTCGTCAATCAACACATAGGGGGAGTGAACCATCAGCTTTCTTATAAAATATAACTAGAACCTCCCATGGTGACACACTTGGGCATACAAATACTTTCTATAGAAGATAGCCTATCTAAGTCATCAACAAATTAAGTTAATCTGGCTCCACGTAGTTAAATTAAATGGATACTAGATGGGTACAAGGAATTAAGTCAATTGAAAACACTATCACCCTTACCAACATAAAAACAAGGATGTCAAAATGAAATATGTTGAGAAACTCGATGAAAAAGGAAGGTAGGTCACTGCCCAATTATTCCTACACTATATCAAAATAAAAAACTTATATTAAATTCTCCACATTTGACTAAGATGGTCCGACCCTACTCCACCATCGGTCTGATTCTCCTTGAATGACATGGAGCACACCATTGGGTGTAGTGAAGGAGAGTAGTCAAAGATAACAATCATTATGAGATTTATTGGAAATAAAACCAGTCCAACCAGAATTTAGTTCCATGTGAATTCATTTAAAATCCCATAAAACTCCAAGAAATCTTGAAATATGATAGAGAGAATACACAAGTAGTACTACAGATACCTTTTTGTGTCTTTGTGAAATAGGTGTTGTAATATCCATAATATTAGATAAAAGATCCCTAAAATGATTTAGACAATTAAAAATATGAGTTCAAATAAACAAATGAGATAAACTAGTATAAAATAAATTAGTCACTAATGATAAAGATAATGTGACGATGCCTCTCATGGCCACTAGACCTCTATTCTCTTCCTCTAGATACTCATCCCATGCATGATGATTTTTTGTTCAAAATGCATGTGGCAGGAACCCCTCTATATGTGATCATCTTATTTCCATACAGTTTGAGGAGGATATGATGATCTAATTCTACTAAATAGATTGGAATTAAAATACCCAAATTTCCATAAGTGTCATGAGAATCCATTAAAAACACATAACTAATGTTACTCAGAGATACCCCCTATTAATTTCATATCTTTCTACATAGGTATAAAATCAAATGACCTCTATAAAGCACAACATGTTCTCAAGAATAACACTACTATCAAGAATGACAATGAGAATAATCATGATTCCACTTTACATTGAATAAACTCAAGCTTTCACTATGATAAAATGAAATTACTAATAACCCTTACTTTCCAGTTAGGTCTATTACAATTATCAGCACACTATCTGACATGTAAGCTTTAGAAGGAAGAATAACCAAGAAAAAATAGACCAAATATATATAATAATTCTCAATTATAACCTTTATGCCTTCATCTTCTCAATCTATGCAATCTCTAGTGTGAAAAGAATGTGCTCAAAAAAATGGTTTTCAAACCCTGTTACATTCCTTCCTGCCTTACCAGTTTTGAAAAACATATTTTCCATGGAAAAAAACATCATATTCGTATAGAAATAGTTGGTGAAAATAACATTGAATCCTTTCCACTGTAATACCACATTCTTCTTAACGATTTTTACAATGTACAACCCTCTCATGATGAAACCTTCCATCACAATGGTTACACACCTCACCTTCTAAAATTGTGTTTCTCCAAGAAAGAAAGATAACACTCTATCCTGCTCAATCATTTTTTATATTCATGAGGAAAATTTTATCCTTGGAATGGTGTTGTATTTTAATGAAGGAATTCATGGAAAAATAACAAGAGAACATCACCTCGAGGTTACATAGTTGCAGCCTCAATAGGGAGTAGTGGTGGTGATTATCCCAAATCATAGAGAGTATACAAAAACTTCTCTAATAGAGTATGTTCCATAAAAGGATTGGCTCACATAGATTCATTTTTATATTCCCCTGGATCTGATTCACACATCTTATCAGATGAATGATACTAAAAACAACAATAAACAATAGGAAATACATCAAATTGACACTCAAATGGAGCAATTAAGGAATTTAATTTGAACTGATTGACAATAGAATTGGGATTTCACTTCATAAAAATCAAAATAATAGAAAATTCTAGAACATATACTCAATATTTCTTTCCCTAATCATCCCTAGTGACATAATGTTCATTTCGATGATATATTTCAAGACACTCAATTGAATCTACCTCCTATGTCATGAAAAGAATACAAAAATGAAAACTGAAATCAAATTAGGATTAAAAATATACTCCTATGATATAATTTTTTCTCTTACCATCCTGTTTAACCTCATAACCCGCTAACCAATATTGTATTGACCATCCATTAAGGGAATTCCCAAGCCCCATGGGTTAGAAACTAGAACATGTGATCATAAAAAATGAATGTGTGAATGAATTTTACACTGATAATTCCGAACCAAGATAGAAAATCAGAATTCATACAAAAGAAACTCCATAGTATGATATGTACCAAAAGTCAAAAATTTATGAACAACTCAATGTACTATAGATATGTACTAGAAAGAAGAATAATAAATACATAATTTCAAATGGATGAAACTATCTATGTCCATTAATCAATAGCTAGAACCATCTCCAAGTAGTGATTTACCCCTGATCCAACCTCTAAATAGATAATATATAAACACCTAAAGGCACATATAGGGTGTGAGAAAAAATCACAGTACTGTCCCACAAAGGATTCTATAAAAATATGATAACATAAAATTACCCAAATTATATGATTTAAATTTTGAAATATGATGGTTTATCATTGATATATAATACTTCAAAAAATCATGGATTACATTTAAAAAATGTAAACACATTATAAAAAAGTGATTCACATCTCAAAATGATTGATATACACTCACAATTAGTGGTTTAAAAAAAAGGTTCAAATTAACACTATTATATAAAATATTGTATATCTATTCAAAAGGCATGTAAAATTGTTTTCAACAATGATATACATTTATATCTCATAAATAAAGAATTGAGAAATATTGTAATCTTCTAAGTGGTATGATTGTTCTTGGTAATGGTATCCTCACACACTCATGCGATAAACCAGAATGTCGACATGCATCCCACACAAATAGAAAAATAAGACTCATCTATGTCCCAATAGATAAGTAAGATGTATTGGAAAATATTTTGTCATTGTTGCAATGTGTCAATATATTTCTAGGGAATTTCCAACTTAGCATGTTTGTCCTCAGAAATTACTTCTAACCTATCATTTCATGTGATCTAGTACAATTCAATGCTGCGAAATTTATTTTAGGAAAACAAAAAATACAATTAAGTCCCATTTTACACTTAAAAATTCCAATTTCAATTTAAAAACTAAATTGTAATTTAAATTTAGAACACACATTTTTAGATAGATAAAACCCTTATGTTTCTATCAAAACTAATTTAATCCATTTTCAAAAATTGAAAATTGAAATGAATTCACAAATCAATTTCACAATCAAATATCACAGTTAAATTACAAAATTAAATCTAAAACAATTTCTATCAATTTCACCACAAACACCCAATCAAATGGAATTGGTATATTTCAAAAAAATCCATAAAATGTAAATAATAGTTAAAAATTAAAAAAATTAAAATTCCATCAATTTCCTTATACACATCCCAATTAAATGTAATTGTGGGTTTTAAAATTTAATTAAAAAAACCCATTTTTAAAACAACAATTAAATAGAGTTGAGTTTTTCCAAAAAAACTAATTGGAAACCATTTTTCAAAATCAAAAAATCACATTTAATTATAAAAACTAAATTAAAATAAATAAATTTAGGGTTAAAAAAGGAATCCTCATTATTTAACCACCTACTTTTGATTCAATAGATCTCATAACACCAAACCCTAATCTGGATTTTCCAACAGAGAACGATGATCATAAAAACATGAATGCAACTGAGTTTTAAAATATTAAAATAGAGGGTATTGGAACCACAAATAAATTTATAGATCCCTATAACCTTATGGAGGAGTATTTAGATTATGGTAGATAGATAAAAATGTGAGGAATGTAACTGGGAGAATATCAATTGGTGTTCCTCAAGCTTCAAATCACATGTTGGAGGGATCTGAGGGGCAAAGCACTGCTCTTCGGTGCTGTTGAGGAAGAAAAAATCTTTAAGGGTCGTGTTAGCTCTGTACAACACCTAAAATGGGGGGATCAAGATTTTTAATTTGTATATTTGGTTTAAATAAATCTTGTTCGTGGTTATATCTGCAGATCTGAATAATTTGAAAACCCATGTTTACTCATTGTGAAGTTGTTTTAAATAGGCAACACAGTTTCTCCCAAGAAGGTGCACAACATGACTAACTATTCACCAACAAAGAAAAAATCCCACTACCATGCGTTGAGAATTTTGATATAAGAGGCTCCAGAATTTTTTTTAACCATGGAAAAACCATGAACTAGCCGAAAAGATTCAAAATTCATAAAATTTTAACCTAAAATAACCCCAAACAAAACCCAACCATAACGTGATAAAAAGATATTTTTAGGATTAACTGAAAATAGAAACAATTTGATAAAAACACCAGAGATGGAATGAAATAATATTAATACACTTGAATTTTTTTAAATTATCCCATATATTAATTTTTATTCTAATATAATGATGATGAATTATATACAACCTTAATGATAATGGTTTCATTTGTAGTGTGTCATTTTTACTAGTATAAAAAACCTGTTTCTTTTTATTTAATATTATATATATAAATTAGTTAAATAACATTAATAAAGTAATAATATATATATTTAAATATTTTCTAACCATAAAAATTGTTTTATGATCATCCTTTACAGAGATAATTGGAAAGGAAAACTCATCATCCATAATGGTAATGAATCGACAAATAACATAAAATGTTTTATGTTTTAGAATAAGATGGGAATATAATATGTTTGATGAAGGATATTTCAAGAAAAAAATAAAATTCATGTATATATATTATACTAGAGTTATCATATATGTTTGGATTGGTTAACCAAAAAAGAAAAGGGATTTTACCTCATGAATATCATCTCCTAGAAAACAACCTTAAGTCACATGGTTTTGGTCTTTTGGGGATACCAATAGGTATTTGACATGGGGAAAAGGATTGGTATGTTAATTGTTTAAAATTTATAAATGATTATTGGATTTAAAGGTGTGATGAGTTTTGGTGGTGAGGGGTGGTATTTATTGGGATATGAGATGGTGTTTTCGTTATTTAATTCATCGATCTATTATTTTGTCATAATACTATCAATAGTTTTGATTCTTCTGAATGAGTATAATAAATAGGGCATGATACATCAATCTAACTATTTCTTACCCCATTTATGACACAAAAATTCATGTATTTAAAATATAATGTTAAATTTCAAAAATTACAATATTTTAGTATTAAAAATATATGTTATTTCCAAAAAATTCAAAAAATACTCCCCAAAAATTTTTCAACATGTTTATTTTATTATGGGATACAATTTTTGAAAATAATTGTATACATGTGAGAAATTTAATTTTGAATTAAATACACCATTTACTCAAAAAATATTTTTATTAACATCGTATCATATTTTAATATTCATTAAAAAATTAATTTGGGTATCCTAAAATTATATTATAATTACAATAAAATAAATTAAATATTTATAAATATTTATTTAGAAAGAAAAAAACTTCATCAAATCATTATATTATTAATAAAATTGTAAAAAATCATTTACCTTTCACAAAATTACACACTTAATTTTTCTTTTTCTAATTAATTATTTACATACAACTTGATATATAAATATATATTATATATTAATTTTATGGTATATAATGTTAATTTATACCTTCATTGGTGATATTACTATTTTATTGGCCATGTTACTATTTAGGACATTCACCTTATAATTCCAACCACCAGGTTACTATTCCATTAGTACATATTCCATAATTTTAATAAATACCACATATTTCCTTAAAAATTTATAATTAATTTAACTTTTAAATTATTGAATGAATAAAATTATTCTACGTATATCATGGATGTTACATTCTTTACCCCTTGCTGAAATTTTATCCTAGTTTTTTTCACTTATTAAACAAGTGAGGATACCGATTCTGCATATTATTTTCCTCATCCAGTGTTGTTTCTTCAACCATGTGGTTTCTCTAGAAAAACATAACATTGTGAGTTACCTTATTCTGTGAAAATTGGAATCTATATTTACAAATATAAATAGATTTTCCATATATGAAGGTTTATCATCTATCTTAACAAACTCAAGGATCATAACATGAGATGAATCTTGAACATACATTCTTAACATTTTATCATGAAAAAAAAAATTAGCTGGGAAAAATATTGTGGAAAAGCCACTCGGTAGGTAAGTGATAAATAATTCACTAGGAATTATTACGATCTAATGATGCATAGACGCATGGTCCGATTTTTACCATTAAGAATTCCAGATTTCCATAGAGAAACTTTTAGAAATTCGTGGACTCAATCCTAAAAAAGAAAGGTTCTTCCATGGGTTATCTACATAACTTTTTTCCTTCTATAAGCTACCCTTTGGTTTTTCTAAATCATCTAAACACTATCTATAATTTACACTTCCAATAATAGTCACATTAAATTTTATTCACCTACTTAATCACAAAATTCTAGAGTTAGAAACAACATTACATATAATTCATTAAAAGGGGAATTTGTATGACAGAAGGAAAACAATTAATATATGAAAAATCAACCAGATAATTTTGTCGATCCCACATTCTTGGTTAATACATTTAATAATCTTGAAGAATATATTCTAATGTATTAATTATTTATCCGTTCTATCCATCATATTGAGGAATAAAATAAGTGATGAAATTTAATTTAATTACTAATGACTTTTAGGGGCATTTTGAAAATTTATTAGTGAACCTGGGATCAGGATTAGATACAATTAAAAGAGAAACATCATATAATGTGTCTATCTTTTTATGATAAATTTTAGAAAGTTTATCTAGGGACATATTTAATGATATAGTATGAAAATATATATATATAGTTAGTTAACCAACCATAACAAAAATTCCTTTGTTACCTCAACAAGTTTTTGGTAATCCCTCTATAAAATCCACTAATATATTTTCCAATTTCCAATCTATCATTGGGAAAATATAATGCACCCCCTTTGGTAATTTTGATTTTGATTTTACCTATAACAATTTAAAACATCTCATTGTAAAGTCAGAAATATCTTGTTTTCATTTAATTCCACATGTAATATTACCAATGTTTTCTATATATCATAGTGTTTATAGGATAAGTTGAAAATGGAGAACTATAGTCTTCACATCAAAACACTATCATCATTAGTGAATTACATGGCCAATATAATCCCATCCCAAATATAAAAAATCAACCATTACCAATATTAAATTCTATAAGATTTCACTTTTTAACCAATTATACCCGTTTCTACAAATCATGTTCTCCCATATGTTCTTTCATAATTCTACCTAATAGAGATTATTTCACTAATAGCTAAAAAAACATATGAATCTCTTACACATTAATCAACCAATCCAAAATTCATCAAATTATTAACCAAGGGATCATGTCCCTAATGTAACATGGTTTATGTAGCATTATATATTTGAATCAAAGAATTGACCACTTAATTATTTTTATGAGGATGTTAATTTATCAGGAAAACATAATCCTTAACCAGTTCTAGAAATATACTATGCCTCATGATCAATTCCTTTTGATTAGACATATAATTATTACTTTTATGATCAGCATACATTTCAAATTTTCACCCATATAAATGATGAAAAATAATTAAATCAAAATCCTTATCTTTTATTTCAAAATATTATGTGGGATAATTTAATTATTGAGACTTCAATTATAGTGAAATGTATGTAATTACCTGATCATTCATCATCAAAACAAAACCAACACCTTTTAAAGAAGCATCATTATAGATGCTAATCTCTTTATTTCAAGAAGGTATGACCAAAACACGAACATTCACCAATATTTTTAATTACTTACTAAAAATAAACATCACATTCTTCTATCCAAAAAATTTAACCCCTTTTCATATTAACATAGTTAGTTGTCAAGATAATTGTGCAATGTTTTGAACATACCATCAGTAATATACTATAAATACAAGAAAACATTGAATCTTAGTAATATTTTTATATCTTTTCCATTCATCAACAAATCTTGTTTGATTGGGATGAACTATTATCCCGATCCTCACCACTTTTTGAAAAAACAAAGATATAATTAATAAAATCAACTGCCATTATATCGAAATAATCATGGAATATTCTATTCCTAATATCAATAAATACACAATGGGAATTTTCCAAACCAAAAGAAGTAAAAACAAAATAATAATCCTCATATATATTATGAAATGTTATATTTTTTAATGCCATTCTCATTCACCTTCATCTAATGGTTACGAAATGATAATTCAATACTAGAAAAATACTACGGAGCATGTAAAAAAATAAATTAGTATGAGTAAAATGATAATAATTATTAATATTTATGTTATAAAATGCTCTATAATTAGTATAGAGCCTAATCGAACACTCATTATTTTATAAAAATAAACAGTGGAATGCTAAGAAGATGTACTCAGAATAATTAAACCTTTATATAGAAAATCATTTAATTATTTTTTAATTCATTATATTATACATGAGCCATTCTATAAGGGGTTATTTAAAAGGTTTAACATTAGGGACTACAGAATAGTAAAATAAATCTATTGATTAGGTATAATACATGGAAAATCATCTAGAAAACATTTATATAATCAATTACCCCAGAAAAATAATTAATCTGAACAGTTCCCTTATTGAGAATAATATGTTCAATATATCATTCATTTTGAATTTTCAATAGTTACTCATCTTTCTGATATTTTATAAATGGTATGGGGTCATACATTTATACAAACATAGATTCATTCTAAAAAAAATTAGCTTCTGAATCAATCATATAATGGTAAATATAAATCCAATCAATACCCAAAATCACATCAAATTATATCAGGGGAATATAAGAAAGTTAAATTTGTATTAGCATTCCATATAAATCAACTAGAATATTATTATAAATTATTTTTGACTTAATATTTGACCCATGCGTTTTACCTTATTTCTGGATTCATTTCTTGAGGTGAGATTCCCAATTTAGATGTAAATTTATTAGAAATGGAAGAATATGTTGACCTTTATCAATCAAACCATTACCATAATATGCATAAAAATTATGTACTTGATACCACTTCATTTTATGGACTAACATCTACTGAATTATTTTCAATGCATTTGAACATACATTTCTTCTTATAGATTGGAGGCCTCCCATTATTTGGGTTCTTCATCGAATACACATTTTTTTAGGTTCTATGTCTAGTGGATGTGTTTGATGGGTCACACCCAAATTTTTTATTTCTCATGATCTATGATCATTCTGATATCTATACAATGATAATCATCATTAAAATTGGAATTGAATCAAAGAAAATAGATAATGGATAGATGACCGAACCAGAGGTATGATAATCACATAATTTTTATTATAAATTTAATCAATTAATGAATTGCCTTGCATAAATTATTTCATTGATGATGTATATGAAAAAAGATCTACCATTTACCATCGATGTGTTGTGGGAATGAAGAGTATATTCCCTCTAAATGTGATCCACACATGTTCCACACATCATCAAATGTCGCATTGAGAATATTTGGGTGATAACACAATAAATCCCATCACATGCATCTTTCGCCACTGATCTCAATAAGAATAGCATCCATAGAGTTCTCCTTGATCCCTCTAGACTCAAGAGTGGGTGGTGGTTGAAAACCTCACTCCATTCACGCAATATTTATTAGTGAGGGAGCCCTCTAGGTCCTAAGAGGATACTATCAAAATGTTTTTGTGCACAACACAAAAATAATTGGCTGTAAAAAAATAACCTAATTGAGTTTAAGAATATCTCTGGTTAGATTAAAATAAATTCAAAGAGGCCCTTCATTATTTATATAATCCCTAATGTATCCCATGATAATATAATAATTATAATATTATTACTTATCATAATGTTATTAACTTGTTAATTAAAATTAAATATTTTTTATTTACATAATATTTAGTGTATATTATTTCTCATCGGACCACTAAACTAATTCTGTCATTCTTCAATATTATTTATCAGAACATTAATAATGACTACTAATTTATTAAATAAGTATCAAAGCATTATCCACTTATAAATAAACAAATATTATATCAACTAATTTGAAAATATATATTTATTAAATATTTTAATCACATTATATTCTCTCAATGAACATGTTATAGAATATATGAGATCAAGGAAACATGAATAATTATTAAACCTCATACGGGAATCATATTTCATCAGATTTAAAAAAAATAAGAATAATATATATTACTTAACTAAGATTCTAGATACATATATTGTGTGACCCTTTATGCCTCTTTCTTAGTGGCATTAGGAGAAGAGTCCTACTATCTAGTACAGTATCATGAAACATGGAAAGGTACCCATATAAAATAAAGATAATAACTAAATGAAATAATACTTCATATTTTTTCTTATTGTGAAATATAATACCTTTATCGCATCTTCTCTAATCAAGTCAGTTGCATGCTGGTGACATAAATCTATATGCTCATTATCACTATTTTTGAAATTTGACAAAAAAAACCAGCCTATAGAACACCAGGTCCATTGATTAATTAATGTTATATCAAATCCATCCAAGGGCCTGAGGTATCATCTTTCTTTATATAATGTCAGTGTAAAATCCTTTGTCTTAATATTCATTAATGAAATATGACATATGATGCACCAAACGAATCCAACCTCATTGCGAACATATGTCGTCATTTTTTTTATTACATCCAATTACACAACTCACATACTCATTAATAATAACCTTAATGTTTAAATATCTATAGAAACATCCTTATAAAGTAACATCCAATGACACATATAAATGTGGATTTCATACAGTATTTCCTCATTCTCATAATATCTTATAATACTTATTAACAGGGGAATAAACCATTAGAATGTGCCTTAAATTGATTATGAGTATCAACCCCTGAAAGCCTGTGTCATTTCTGTACTGAAATTATATCATTCTGCTATAGAACATATAATTAAAAATAGTGTCATATAACTTAGGGGTTCCCATCATAGCAAGAAATTGCTATGACCTTTTAGTGAGACAAATACACAGGATATTATCAAACACAATGATACACATTATAACAATAATTATATGATATGATGTTTATTAACAATCTTCCTATGAATTTGTGTTTTCATCATGAAATGAAAGATGGCTCTAGGGCCTCAACTCAAACAGACTCCCACATGCAGTAGATCCAACATCTTAAAACCATCAATATGCTATCTATCACATTATACTCATGATTCTACTGAGATGGACCTTTATTCAAGGGGTCAATATCATTCTATTCTGTGGATAATATTATTATTTAAAATTTTCCCCTTTGATAAAAAAATTCCAAAAAGGTGATACTTATGAAGTATATAATTTTTACATTAGAGTGACCTTAGTTATTTTGGAAGACCCACCTCTGTAGTATTATGAAATTACAATATTTCACAACCCATCCACCGGGGCCTGTTTTGTGACTCCCACAAGCCCACATCTTGAAGGCCAGGGGATAAAGACTAGAACTGAAGGCATAAACTTTCTGTGGGGAGGAATTTTCCTCATTACCTATACACACACAGATATAACTACATCCCAAGTAAACTAGAAAAGATAACATGTATTCTACTAAAAACCCACTAAATGTAAAGTTACAACTAAAAGTAAATGTGCAAGAATACAAACCCCACAAAAGAGAAATTCCAAAAGAGAATGTACACAATCGATGGTAAGCCATCTGGTGAATGACCCACATGATGGGTATGTATATAGTTGCTGCTAGAAGCTGTAGAAGCATGTCCTGCCTTCCTGATCTCATTGGGCACTACCTACTCCTATGCCACATGTTCCTCCACCAATTATTTGGTCGTCTGCACCAGACACAACACATGTGGGAGAAACCCGTGTAGGGTTGAGTAATAGAATACATATTGGGGAACCATAACGAACAAGAAAATACCATAATGCAATCCTCAAGAAAACAATGAATTCTGATCGTGAAGCATGTTCACGAAGTAATACAGCTCATACTAGGTATAGTATAGAGTAGGAAAGTAAGACTATCAGTTATTTCATAGAACAAGTTGGGATCTTAGATAACTCCTCAGCATGGAGTACAGTGGGCCTCCTTGGTCACACGTAAGCTACCTCCCACTAACAATGAACACTTGAGGTACTAATATCTGATGAGTAACAAGGGTAAGCAGGGTCCTACAGATGTCGTTCCCCTTTATGGGCATATCGGGTCACATAGAAGCCACATACCACCTTCTCCATACTAATGTACTCCCCCTTCCAAGAACCATTGGTCTTTTGGGTAACCAAATTCTTCTCCCCACCATGGGACTTTCAGGTCACATAGAGCCACTTCTGACTAGGCCATCGTAGATGATCCAAAAAAGGTTTCTTGTTATCAATCATTTGGTCTCAACCTAATGTAGGGTTTCTACATGTAGTGCAATGGATTTTGGTACGACAGATCCTAAATACATTCTTCACATTTGAAATTACATTAAAGCCTCCAAATATTATTCCAAATTAACTACCATATCATGAGGGTTCCAACACCACAAATGGTTTGTCAATCAGACACCCAATTTGAATGATATTGAAATTTTTGTAAACCGGGGATAGTTGCGTCTGGGCCTGGTCCGACCTGGTCGACCATCGGGACCAACCAAAACTGGTGGGGCCCACATTCCAAGATTTAGTTCAATAGAAATGACCCAACTCATGTAGGGTACGGGTCATCCCGGTTCGGCCTGGCCAGTGGGCCATGCACATTTGGCCTCGTAGGACCTGACCTAGTTCGTCCAGGGGTAAAGCCTACCACGTCAACCGGAAACCCGATCTCATCAATCTTGGCCCACTGGGCACAGGTCTGGCCTATTTCCATGCCTAGACTCTCGTAGGATGATTGGTTCCCTTCATCCCATAAGAATAGAACATCAGTGGCATTTCATCTGACCGGTCAAAATAGGTGGATCAATTTCTGCATGTGGTTAGGGGACCAAGTTTCATATTAAGTCACATCCCGAAACTCCGGGACACTCCACCAATGCGGAATAGGGGCCCTGTCCCTTTTCCAGGTGGCGGCCCGACTGGAAGCCCCTACTGTTAGGTCACAGACTGAGCTAGCCACGAGGCTCCCTCTAGTGTGTCGTTGTGGTGCACTACCCCTACCAATGGCCATAGCCACAGGATACCATCGATATTAGTACGATAGTGGGCTATTCCATTGACCCTTGGGTTTACTCCAGTGGTCCATTTTTTACCCTGCTTATGCCTATGACATCCAGGGGATTCCATGCTCCATGTGATGTCCACAGATCATCCTCTCCGCCATTTCAAATATGAAACCATGAGTAATTAAAAAAATGGACAAGGAGGATGGGGTTAATACTTTTTCATTTCATCCCACACCCTTCATATAATATTTTTAGAAACATGGGATAAATAGTTTAATTTCTATCACAAATTAATCAAATAATCCTGGTGAAAAACCCCAAGAAAAGTGCCATCTCGGAAGAACGAGCGATCCACTGATCAAAATGTTCGTGGGTTGATCCTTATTCATCGTTTTCGAAAAAATAACAGGGAAACATAAAAAAAACTAACCCCTACCTAAATGGTGTTCTTCAGTTAAGCAAGCCTCCCATTAAGATTCATTTTTTGTTTGATGCCGTTAGCATTCGTGGGCATCTTGTCTTGCTCTTCGAGGTATGTTAACATTGCTTGCGATTCGTCAGCATTTTTCGTTCGTCGTTGGAGAGGATTTTGAGCATAGGTTCATTAGAGGAATTTTAGAATTGTTTCCCCAACATGTGATCTCTTTATAGGGAAACTCATAAAATCATTTCTGTAACATTGCATCTCCACTTCGTTATGCAGTTTCATTAATGAAATAGCATGTCTGTTTCTCTTCTATTAAGGAGTTTTATTTTAGGTTCTCATCGCCACCTCGTGGCCACACAACAGTTATGGTGTGCAATTGCTCAATGGTGAAAATAGAAACTATTATAATTTTTATGTTCTTTTATTATTTCCTTCAAAATCTGAAAACTATCTTTTCGGGTCGATCCTCGTCATTGATGCTAAGTTCTTTCTAGGTGAATCCCAACATTCTGAGATCAACAGTGACCTTGGATTCTTGATCCAAGAATTTGTTTAAATTTTACAAAAACATTATCCCATTTTTATTTAGAGGAACATATAAATAGATCAAAATTTAACTTTGACCATCGACCCACGACAGTCGAGGTTAAGCTCCTCCTCATGGAAACACGCCCCCACGATCTCTAAGTTACTCTCAGATTTCCAAAATGAGTTCCCATTTAGGAGTAATAAGGATTTGAAAAATATAATATCTATTATCTAATTATTTAATTTATGACAAAAACTTACTTCCACTGTGGGCCCACGATAGCCAATGTTAGGATTTTCCTAAGGAAATCATGCCCTCATGAGCTCAATGGTGATCTCAGATTTTCAATCCAAGCAAAAATTTTTGATTTATAAGTATTTGGAAAAGAGGATAATTTAATTTCCTTATTTTATTAATTATTATTACATTTTTGGGTTTTCTCATTGGAGGCCTCTACTGACCAAACATAAGTTGCGACTAGGGTTAACCCAGCTTCCGGAACACAATGGTGCCATTGGATTTCTTATCCGAGCACCCATTTGAGTGTTATAATACATTTTCTAGAAAACTGCTCACACATGCTATTTAAAACATTTCAATTTCAATGGATCACTCTAGAACTTCGGGTCTTAGAATCGCACACAGCCTCAGTATATATTCTCAAATTTATTCCATATATTTTTTTAAAAAATGTTACCCAGAATTTTCAGGACATTACATTCTCTCCACCTTAGGGAATTACATCCTTAAAATCCCACTCAATGATTAAATAAACAATCATATGGGGTAATAAGAATGAATATGAGCCTCCCATTCCCATGTCCTCTATTGGATATTCTTGTGCTACCACCAAACATGCACATGAAGAATCAACCATAAAAAAGACCCAATCATGTCGATCCTCTATCTCCACTGGGAACTCCACAAACACCACCCCATCATCAATTTCCATCTCACACAAGTCAATACATGAAATGGATCATGCACGTACCCCCTTAGTTACGACACATGGAAAACATCATGCAACAGGTGCATCTATGGGGGGAGAGGTATGCAGTTTTCTACCATACCAAATATGCTAAGAATCAAGAATGGTCTGATGAACCTCAGTGATAAATTATATCTGTAACCAAATATCCCCAATCCCCAGCGGGGTGATACCCTATAGGAAAACATGGTATCCCTCCTCAAACATCAAGAGTATTCGTCTCTTTTTAGCATAAGATTTATGCCTTCTCTTTGTAGTCCTCAACCTCTCCTGGATGATCAACACCTTCTTAGTGGTAGACCGTACCAATTCTGGACCCATGAGTGTTGAATCCCCAAGGATGTCCACCATAGATGTGCTTTAATAGGACAACTGTACAATTCCACGAATGGTGCCATTTCAATGGTAGAGTGATATCAATTTTTCTATGAAAACTCCACCAGTGTCAGGTGGTCCTCTCAAATATGAGAAAAAAATTTAGGACACAAGAACAAAGCATGTCCTCTAAGGAATGTATGGTCTACCCCATTTGACAATCAGTCTTTGGCTGAAAGGCTGTGCTCAAGCTTTTATGAGTCCCAAGAACCTCATATAATCCCTTCCACAAATGGGATGTAATTCATTCATCGTGATCATAGATTACCATATATGGAACTCCATGGAGTCGAACTATCTCTTGAACGTAGAGGTGTCTGAAACCCTCTACTGAACAATTCTCTTTAATGGGTATGAAGCGGGATGACTTGTTGAGTTGTTCTATGATCATCCAGATGGTATCTTGCCACTATACATATGTGGTAAGCTCTTCATGAAGTCCATTTATATCCCATACCACTTCCACTCCATTACATCAAAGGTTTATGTCAAACATGTTGGAACATGGTGCTTAGACTTTAATTGCTGATAAGTGAGGCCTCTCGAGGAATACGTTTTCACTTTCATATTCATCCTCTACCACTTGTACTGACATCGAAGTCCTTGGTACATATTCACCAAACTTGTATGTACCAATGAAAAGGTGTGTATCGAACACACATAAAACATAATCATGCACACCATGTGTACTACAGTGCATCCTTGTAAAATCAGGATGTGATCCCCACCCTTTTAATTTCTATTTGTAGAATTCACTATAAACATATGAATACATGTAGCCTCATAACTGGCATCTCTAAGAAGTGCCTCCCTGATATTCTATAAGTGTGGAGGGGAATCCACCATCGACTAAAGAAAAATATTTCTCCTCCCTATCCAAAAAGTATATCTAAAGTGAGGATAACTGATCTGAGGCCATGATTAGTAAATGTGAACTGGGTCTCCTAATGAGATAATCCTCTACAATGTTTCCCTTCCCAAGAGTATAATATACTTTGAAGTCATTACCTTAGGGGAACTCCAGCCCTCATATCTGTCTCAACTGCTAAAGAACCTAGAAGTACCAGTCTTTCCACAAGAAAGGATGCCGCTTTTAACTGATTGATGTTCCCATCAACCCTTTGGTAGTGGTTAATCAATCTCCACATACACTTTATTAAAGTGATGGTAACAAACAAATAACCTAGAACACTATTTCTTACAAAGCCATTCCTCTCTAAATCCCCATCCTATGCCCCCTACTCATGAAGCACTACGAATGCCAGCAGATATACTGATGCTGATATCAGTTCCACCACATGGTGTAGAATGATGCATAAGTCCATCTCTACAGGGAGATGTGATCTTGGAAGCATATTTTTAAAGGACATTCTCACACTCCACCACTACTGTTGGGATCTTAAAAAAAGCATCTACTATCATGAATGTAGGTCTGGAAAACTCATGGGTGATTGGCTCTACCCTCCATTGCATGAGTTTATCCCGTACTTCCTGTGTTTCCATTTTTGATGATCATGGAAAACCACATTACAATGATTTAGAAATTCCACATCCTTTTCCTAAAATAGTCAATCTGAGCATGAATTGTGGATGATCTGTACATACCCAAACTAATATCGTACGGCCTTAATGTAGCCAAAAAGTGGTTCCAAACAAAAATCTCTCCTCAAGGTTCAGATCACATTATCGATATAAGTGGGATTATCAACACTCCTCCTATAGGTATCTCTAGACACGAGGATCAATTCAATGGATTAAATGGAAACTCTAGTTCTTGATCAAGATTCATGATAATATGGAATGATTATAACATATGTCTATTAACACGACAGATAGTAGTAGACAGAGGCAGTACATATAATCATTCCAAGAGACCTTGGGTCATAAACTATCACCGCATATAGCTAATACTAAACCCTATACTCAAAATCCTTAAGCCTAGTGCAGACCTTGATAGGGTGGTGGTTGTACCATGTCGACACATATACCACTACATACTCCTCTACTAGATCCTCTTCCATATCTTCGACCCTATAGATTTGTTTGTTCCTATCAGCAAGACATGCTATGAAATATCTAGTGAGATGTCCCTCAACCATATTTTGAAAATAATCACCCCTTCCTAGGCTCACTAGAATAATCCTATGAGCCCTGAGCTGTACATCCACTACCTTGGAGCTTTTTCGTGGAATGACTCACAGATCCATGTTTCTGAGATTGATGTCGTCTAGATGCCTGCTCATTGCTTACATCCACTGGCTATATTTTCTCATCCAATGTAATTCCAACCACAAAAGGTTATATCCAGCACCATAGAATATGTTGGAATGCACAGAAAAATAACGCTGGCACAAATGCCCCTAAACAATCCTTTCTAGTAGGTCTGAACCCTGAATTAGTGGTCGTATCACATTTATTGAGTACCTGGAAAAGTTGCTACACCTTGATGAATACCAAACTTCCATCATGTCATTATATTGAAACTATATAAGCTCTTGGGAACACATAACCCTTATATTTAATAGATTAATCCCTTTCTCTAGGAAATATTCTCAGTATATATCAACAGAATAGTCACCTTATCATAAGATCATGTATTCTTAACCCCACTATCACCCTGCTAAGACACATAGAAGGCTCATTTTTAGGGACACCATCTAATTTAATGGTGTCCTGACTAGGTGGAAAACTCAGTCACCACCTCAGGCCAGTCCTTAGCTGCCTGTGTGTCAGGTTTGACTTAGAACCCGAGGGGCCTCTGACGCTGAAACTTATGAAGTGAACTCTGGTAGTGAATCTAATTTTCTAGTACAATGTGTACCATGTGATACTCCACTTGTGGTGTTATAGCTGCTATGCCGCCCGATGGTGTTTTCTATAGTATGATCCCTTATACCCATCTTGTGTGTGAATAGATCAGTTGCCGAAAGAAAAATGGACTCCCCAAATATAAAATTCAAACTCAAAACTTTTAACACTGTTTCCCAAGACGAATAAAATATACCCCCGCTCTCTGAGGTAGAACTGAAAAACCACTGATACCACTTTTTCACGACCCATCCCCCAGGGCATGTGTCGTGAATGCGTCAAGCCCACATCCCAAAGGCTATGTGTATGAAACTAGCACATAAGGCATAAAACTAAAGGTGGAATTCATTTCATGATTACCTATACACATGCACATACAACCATATCTGAAGAAAACTAGAAAAGAGAACATGTATGATACTAAAAAAAATTGAGTGTAATGGTACGAAAAAATGCAAATGGGTCCATAATTCAAACCCAAAAAAATAAAACTCCAACAAGAGAAAGTAAAAGATCGATGGAAAGATGTTCGCTGAAATTACCACCAGACTGGTATGTATACAATAGCTTCTAGAAGCAATATAATCACATACTTCCTACCTGATATCATTGTGTAGCTCCTGGTCCTGGGCCACCAAGTCCCCCACCAAGTCGTCGGTCGTCTGCACTAGACACAACATGTGTGGGAAAAGCCCGTGCATGGGAGGGTAATATAATAATCAGTAGGGAACCCAAAAAAACAAGGAAATTCCACAAATAAATACAAAAAAAACCATGAACCATGATCTAGAAGAATGATCATGAAATAAGATAGCTCACAGTATGTGTAATCTAGAGTATGAATGTAATACTATTAGTCATTTCACAGAACACATTTGGATGCTGGAGAACTATTCATTAATGAGTACAGTGGGCCTACTGTGTCACACAAGAGAAGCTTCCCACTAAACTGGGATAGCTAGGGTACTCATCCTAGATATGTAAAATTGGTATGTTGGGTCACATAGAAGCCACTCCCCACTATGGACATTCATGGTCACACAATTTCCACTTCCCACCTTGGCCATTCTAAGGTACTCCTCCTATCAAGTACCATGGGTCTGCTAGGTAACACAAATCCACTCCCCACCATGGACCTATCGAGTCACACATAGACGCTTCTCACTAGTCCATCATAGCTTATCCACACATGGTCACTTATCAATAGTGTTTAGGTATTAGCAAACCCCAACGTTTTCGTATGTAGTGTGCTTGATTCGGGGAGAACCGCTCTTAAAACCATTCAACACATTTCAAATGCCTTTAAATTTTTCATAGAGTTTTCCAAAATATCTGCCTCATCATGAGGGTTCCAATACCCAAAATGGCTCATCAATTAGACTCATGTTTTTAATGACATAGAAGTTTTAGTAATCACGAGCCGGTTGAATCCTAGAAGGGTCCAACCTGGCCATACCGACTTGACTAACCCGGATTTGTGGGCCCCAAATGCCTTGATTTAGTTCAAATAACCCTACCTGACACGATTTGGGTCCAGGTCCTCCCGGTCCAACCTGGCCTATAGGACACGCCCATGGGGTCTTGCTACACCCTGCCAGGTTCAGCTATGGATCCAGACCACTAGGTCGCCCGATGACCCGTTCTCATCCATCCTTGCCCATAGGGAATGGTATCGGCCCGCTGGGCATGGGACCGGCCCACTTCTATTCCTGGTCCCCCACTGGTGAACCGGTTACCTTCATCCCAGATGTATATCACATTCGGGGCATGTCTTGTTACTAGTCAAACTCAGACTCCTGAGTTTCACATGCGGTCAGGGGACCACATACCCTGTGAAGCCACGACCTGCGGCTACAGTTAGCTCCACCAACATTACCGAGGGGACACATCCCACTGCCAGCTCCCTCCTTGACTGAATACCCTTGCTGCCTCACCACAGCACATGTCGGCCTCTACCCTCCCTTAGGAGAATCGTTAGGCTCTTCTGCAGACCATTGGTTCTCCTTTGGTGGTCTGTTGTTTGCACAACATACAACTACATCCTCTGTGGGATTCCATATTCCCTACCATGGTCTCATATCTTCATCTCCTCTATTTTGATGATTCAACATCGAAGAACGAAAAAATGCACAACGATGAGGACATCTGTCCTTGTTCATGAATGCCCACACCCTCCACATTAGTGGTTTATAAACATGGTATAAAATGTTGAAGTTCATTAAAAAATTAATCAAATAATCCCGGCCAAAACCCTTTGACAAGTAACCTCCTTCAAGAATGAATGATCTAAAGATCGTCATTTACATGGGTTGAATTGTGTTCATCATTTTAGAATAAATAACAAGGAAACATAAAACAAAACACACCCCTACCTGAAAGGTGTTCATCACTGAAGTGATCTTCCCATGAGGATTAATGTTCTGTTCGAAGCCATCAGCATTCGCTGCCCTCTTGTCCTGATCATCGTGGTGCATTGACATCGCTAGAGATTCTATGACGTTCATTGTTTGTAGTTGGAGATGATTTTTTTCATAGGTTCGTTAGAGGAATTCCTTACTTGATTCCCAAACATGTTATCTCATTAACAGATAAATGCGACGTAATGATTCCATTATATTGTGTCTCCACATTGTTATGTTTTTTCATTTATTAAAAATCATGTCTATTTATCTTCCATTAAGGAGTATCATTAACGGGTCTCTTCACTACCTCATTGCTGCACCACAGTGCTTTCATGTCGCTGCTCAATTGTTAGAAAAGAAAATAATATAACTTTTTAAGGTATTTTATTATTTTTCTAAAAATACCGAAAACTATCATTACTAGTTGATCCTCACTGGTAGATGTTAAGTCCTCTATAGGTGAATACTAATATTTTATGTTCAAATGTTCCTGTAGATTTTTTATCTGAGCATTGTATTAAAATTTATGAAGACCCGTATGCATGTTTAAATAAATGAACCATAAAAACATTAAAAAGATTACATGTCACACTCGACCTATGCCAGTTAAGGTTAAGCTCCTCCTAAGGTAAACATACCATCCCAATCTCAACCATAGTGTTGAATATCCAAACCAAGTTACTTTTTATGGTTTATAAGGTTTTGAAAGTAAAATAATTCTTACTAAATTATTTTATTTATATCCAAAAACTAACTTCCACTATTGGCCCACATCAGCCAATGTTAGGGCTTTCCTAAAGAACTCATACCCTCACGAGCTAAATGGTGGTATGATTTTTTCTACCAGAGTCACCGTTCATGAGTAATAAGAATTTTAAAAAATAGATTAATTATATTTAATTATTTTATTTATGGTTATTCCATCTTCGGGTGGTCTCAATGGAGGCATGTGCCGACTAAATATAAGTTGTTGATTGGGTAAACCTACCATATTGAACGCAATGATCCCCACAGATTCCAGATCTAGGAAATCATTTGAGAGTTATTCAATATTTCTAGGAAAACCACTCATGTGTGAAATTTAAAATATTACATTTTTTGACCGATCATTCCGGGCACTCTGGACCTCAGAATCGCACGCTGTCTCAACGCGTGGTCTCGATATAATTACATTTAATTTTAGAAAATAAACAGAATTTCTGAGACATTACACAAAGTGGTATTTTATTTACTTCCTTGTACCACATAAGTCTCTATGAAAAAGTTCCATATCCAAATAGATTCTCTTACAGCATTATAATCCAATATATACTCTGAATCCATTGTAGAATTATTGACAACTGGATTCATTGAAATCTTCCAACTCACATATCCCCATTGAGATAGAAAACATATTATGACATAAATATTAGATTATAATGAAATATTTTCAAAACTAGAATTATTATAACCCCTGATGTCCATATCCTAGTCTCCTCCAGGCACCAAGAATATTTCATTTGTTCTTATAAGGTAATCGATGATATCCTTAACATCATACCATTTTTTCTCTTGTATCTTCTTTATATCATCTTATATTAATTAATTCATAACTAATATCAAGTCTAGTTCATAAAAAGGAATACGAGATAGATCTTATCATTTATGATTATGAGATATTTGTCATTCTCTATTTCCCTTTTTGTGAATGAGCGAACAATTTCATAAAAATATGCAAACCATGTGACACTATAACAAATCCCCTGTTAATTTGTTCTTTACTAAATATCATTAGTATCTGGTGAATTTTTGTACTTAGACATAGTCCAAACAGCTTCCTAGATCTATCATTAATGATATATATCCCCAGAATATAGGCTACTTCACCTAAGTCCTACATGGAGAAACAACTATTTAACCATACCTTTAATATTTATAACACTAATATGTCATTTACAATAAGTAATACATCCTAAACATATAATAATATGATAATGATTTAATTATCAATAAACCTATTATAAACACATGGATCTGGTTCTTTCTTGTTGAAAAAAATTCATTTATAGCTTCATAAAATCAAATTTTCCCTGATCTAGATTCTTACATCAATCTATAAAATGATCTCAGAAACCTAAAAATATTCTTGGAAATACATGGAGTTACAAAACATTCTAGTTGTGTCATATAGACATCCTCTAGAAGGATTCAATTACTAAAATCTATTTGGTATCTATCTTCCAAATCTCATAGTTATGGTAATCTACTATGGGAAGTAGAACTATGAACAATTTACACAAGGAAACTAATGAAAAACATTCATAATTTTCAATTCATTGATGATGTTTAGACCCTTTATCCACTAGCCTGTATTTATAGGTATTTAATTTAACATTCAAGACTAGTTTTCTTTTGAATACCCATTTTCACTCTATGTGTGTAAACTCGAGTACTGCATCAACCAAAACTGAAACATGTTTCTAATATGTGGAGTCCATTTCATAATTCGTGGATTATTTCTATCTTTCCACTTTTGAGCGCTCTATAACTTCTTTGAAAGATAGAGGTTCATCATTGTCAACCAATAATGACTCACTATCATCATTGATTAAAAAAACACATCTCTATGCTTATATTATATCTCATATGTTCCTATGTAATACTTATGTTTAAAAAACAATATCTTCCCTGGTGATCTATGAAATATTTTCTTATTCCCAATCCTTTTAATCTTGTTCATCGACATCATAAATGTCAATATTACTACCACTATCCTTTTTTGGATGTTTCACCTCTAACAAAAAACATATTCTCTAGCGACAATTGCTTTTTAGACATAGGGATTAAATAGGTATTATTCATTTGTTTCCTTTAGATACCCTATAAAGATATTCTTTGTTCCATATGGTTATGGTGAGTTACCTGATAAGTCACTATCAAATGTCTCAGAATCCAATAAATGTTTATGTGACAAAAAAACTTTTTTCTATTCCACAACTCAATATGAATTCCATTTTCCACTATAGTTCCTCTTTTCACTAACACAATTCCACTATGGTTTGATTGCTTTAGTGAGTTGAGATAGAATACCAAACACCCGTAGAATGTCTATAAACTGCTGGTTAAAAAATTCACCCCCTCAATCCATTAAAATATTTTTTTATTCCTTCCAAGTTGATTCTTTACATCATTCATGAATTGCTTGAATTTGTCCTAAGGATCAAAATTATTCCACATTAATAAGACATAACCATATATACACAAGTCATTAGTAAAAGTTATAATGTAACAATACCCACCTAAATCATATACTAGAAATGGTCCACACACATAAGTGTGTACGAAGCCTAGTAGCTTAGTGGACCTTTCATCCATTCCACGGAATTACGATTTAGTCATTTTTATTTATCAACAATAACAACATAGTTCATATGTTTTTAGATAAATATATTCTAAAAACATCTAGGTAGATAATTGTAAAATTATTCACATTTACATGACTAAGATGGTGATTTCGTAGCTGGGTGTTATATGAGTCATGTGAAAAATATTCACAATCCATTTCCAACACTTGGTTTTTATAATTTAATAGATAGATACTTTTATTTAAATGTGTTATACCATAACATATGTTTTATTTATAAATAAAACAAATATTATTTCAATACTAGAATATAAACCCCTTTTTATCAATGAATGATACAGAAATTATGTTCTTCAAAACTATTGGTTCATAATAAAATATTTTAAAAACTAATTCACCCCAATTTATAATGTATGGTGGTAGTCACCAATGGATATAGAATCTAATATCATTCCAATAGATTCTCTCAAATCCACCTCTCCTATTGAAATCTTTCAGAATATACATTGTTCTTTCATTTTTATTCCTATGTGAGAACCACAAGCTATATCTAATACCCAATATGTAGATATTGAAATATTATAATCAATAATTAATTAAAATTTAGATTACACTTTTTTCTAAGTGAAGTTCATTATGTAGTGTATAGGATTTTAAAATCACAATATTACTACCTACTTTTCCTTACCCATCCATTGGATCTTCCTCTTCTTATAAAAATGATGAATGGGAGCTTTAGACATTTATTGAGTTTTGGGACCCTTTTCGTTGTTCTTAATTTTATTATTCAATAAATAGACCATAGGTTAATCACATCCCATTGTCGTATCCACCTATTGATTCAATTTAATATATTGTAAATGAATCTTCAACTTATTTATCAAATTGTAATTAATTTTAAAACTATATATGGTCTTGGGAAGAGATGAGACAATGAGATGTGTTAGCAAATCATCCTAGAATTTAATACATAACATTTAAAACCATTCAATGTGTCTAATAATATTGGATACATGAGGTTATGATAGGGTAGAATCTCCAAGTGTAGTTATAAATAAAGAATTTTTTATCTTGTATCTCTCTTGATTTAATTTATCCAACTATAGATCCTAAAGGTGAGACATATGGATATATGCATCCATGTCCTCATATTGCTTAATAATATCATTGGTCGTGTATGATTGATTAGAACATTGAATAATAATGGAGTCATTCAAATGTTTCTCATCAAGTTTTGTCTCTTCATCAATATCCTCATTACCTGGTGCATCGGGAATAATTTCTCCTAGTAGATAAAATTTCATTCTTGACAGAGGATTACATATAAACAGCCTTTCCAGACATGGAAATTTTTTCTTGTGAGATTGTATTCTTTATTATGTATGTATCCGGATGATATGTTTGAAGTCATTTTATTACTATTTCTACAAATAATATGACCATAATTTAAATACTTTATTAGTTTAAATTTGGATAATACAAAATTATTATATTTATTAATCTTCCACTATTTTATCAAAACCAAATATACCACTCCATTAGCATCAAAATGTCATATTTCATGGATTTTATGGTGGAAATGATCCATATTCTCCTTAACATTACATCAACCATGGTTGGAGGTGCAACATGAATGGTTTTTGGCAGGTATTCTAAATGAAAATACCATTAACACATATTTCTCTGATCTATTGAGAAGACTCCACAATCCTGATATCCTGATATTTGATTTCCTCATTACTTACTTCTCAGTTACACTAGTCCGACTTTAGACGTCAAACCTTGTTGTGAAATAAGTTAACTAATCCTAAATAATAATGTAATAATTCCGCTAAAATTAAAATCACCCTGAGATTGGTTGGTCATGAACATTGAACTATGGTTTGATTTTAACAGTAACATTGGAAGACTATAACAACATAATATTAATAATTGAGTGTTTTTATATTTTATGTGTCAACTGATAATTACTATCATTGTTACATTTTTTTAATATTTTGTTCATTAACATAAATTATTACCTTATATATATATAATATTTACCCACAATCCAATTTATTTTAGTTCCATCTCGCATGGTTGTAAATCCATTTATTCATGTAATCATGAAAAAACATCCACTATGAAATAACCATGAAACTTGAAAGAGATAATATAATAAAATGGTATGATCTTGATATTTTACTAATGTTTATTTTCCCTAGTAGTTGATAAACCAACTGCTGAACTATGAGGGGAAAATATTGAACCAATTAATGTTCATGTTACAATATTCCCCAAGTCAGCATATATATCTATGTTGGATTTTTATTGCATAATCTCCAAAAAATAAATGTATCAACTATCAGAAGATATTAATAAATTAAATATTATTTTCATTACACAGAAGTGATGGTAAAGGGGTTTACATAAATAAAATCATGGTAATGCATTCCTGTACATGATCATCCACTTGCATGAAGGGAATTACGTATTTAATTAATCTAGAATTCAATAATTAATCATTCTTATTTAAGAAAAATAATTATTTAATAAATTAATTATCTTCATTATTTAATAGATTTTTATCCTAATTTCCATCTGAATATAATTTAGATTCTCATCCATAATAATTTTAAAAAAATTTAAAAATTATTTGAATTTATCTATATACAAAAATGTACCTTGGTGGAAACATGGTAAATACTCATTCTAATCTATGCAATACGTATTATAATTATATATTGTCTACTCTTGTGACATATTTAATAAATGAGTTATCACAACCATTAATTATGTGTACTATAAACATACTAATTATAGGTATTACAATATTTTTCTACAAAATGTTATGCTTCAATGCAAGTAAAGTAATATCTTTGATACGACTAACACATGATATACAGATCATAACATTACACAAAATAAACTAAACATACATATATACACATATGTTAAAACCCATCACAATGTTTCTCTTATCACCCTAATGACCACACACAAGAACATCTTAATAAGGTTTTCATAGAATAATAAATTTATTTTATTTCTATGTAACTTGGTATAAGTACATGACATATATAATAAAGCAACATGCTATTCATGTACATCTCTATCTATCTGAGGGACATACATATGGACACAACGTGTATACCGTGCCTTATAAAAATTACAGGACATCGATTGTACAAGGGCTACACAGAGTGTTGTCTCCGAGTTAGACATTCAAATGTATGGTAGGACATGTATTAAAATACACGGTCCACCTATGACATAGAGGACTAGAGGATGTGCATGTTATATACATAGAATGTACTCCATATGACTATGCACCAGGCTCTCCTGGTCAGTATGTAGTGTCCAAAATTAAATGCACCACCTGTATTCAATGCACACTATTTTAATTAATTCTTAATTAATTCCCAGTGAATTGAACACTTGTACATGATATGTAACTCAATTACATGGTGTTTACTCTTGTGTTATCTATCCAGAATCCTTTTCACCAAACAATGAGATATTTTATTTTATTTCATTCATATAATTTAATAATATTGATTAGATACATGAGAAGAAATAGTTGAAGAAACATATCTATCAAATAGGTTTAATGAACTATTAATTATTAATTTAAAACTAAATAACAAATTCTGAAATCAATCAATGATCATTAAATGATTAAAAATAGTTATGTTTTTCCTCAGATAATAAATATAGGTTTTTAGTGTAGAAGAGGTGGGTGATGGTTCATCCCAAACATTATTTTTTTCATGATCGATCATCAATCCATGATCTCTATGATGATAAATTCCATGATCAACAAGTTTGAATCAAATAAAATAGGAAATTGATAAAATTATAGAACCTTAGGGAGGATCAACACATATTATTTATAATTTTTTAGTCAATTAAATAATTAAATTATGTTAATTCATTATACATTGATGTATATGAGAAAATATCTATGTTATACCATTTTTGTGTTGCAGGAATCAAATGAAAATTCCCTATAGAGTTCATCCACACGTGTTCCATAAATCTATAATAATCACCAAAGAAATATCTTAGTGGTAACATAAAATATCTTATATTTCATATTGTTTTCATTTGATATCCATGAGATTCAATTATAATGATTTTTCCATTATCTATGTAGACTCGATGATGGGAGGTGGGGGAAGAACACTCTCTGTTCCTGTGAGCGTTATTAGAGTGGGATATCTCTATGGATTGAAAAGATTCTCTCATAATAACATTTTTCACAACAAAAAATGAATTAGACATATAGATAAATAATATAATTGGGTTTATATACTGATAGGTTTAAGATTCTATAATTTCACATATTTCCTTAATTATTTACTTATTCTATATGAGAACCCATTCCAAAAATAAAAATATTATAATTATTATTTATCGACACGCGCTTCACTTACTAAATAAAATTGTCTATTATTTATTAAAATAATATCAAATATATATTACTTCTCACCAAACATTTAGTCACCATACTCCATTGATAAACAATATTTATTAGGCCTTGAATATTGAATAAATATTTATTCTATTAATATCACTGCATTATTTTCCAACAAAATATGATAATAATATATTCCTTAAATAGAATGTAAAAAATTATTAAACATTCCACACAAATTATATTCTATTGAATAACTGGTGATGAAATACATGAAATTAAGAAAAAATGAATAATCAATAAACCATATGTGAAAATAATTTTAATTCAACAAATAAAATAATATATAATAATAATAAATATTTATCTAACATTCTAGATAAATTTATTTTGTGACCCTCAATGCCTCTTTCTTAGTTTCATTAGAAGAAGCAGCATAATCCATGGTTTGAATGTTTCCACACTAAAAGGCCCCCAAAGAGAAATAATTTAATATTGTAGTGATATAATAACTCATACATATTCATAATTTTTAATGTAATCCCTTTATCATGATATCTCTAATCAAGATGATTGCACACTGGTGGCATCAAACTATTTCCATGATGTCTCTATCATTGAATTTTTTGAAATTTATCATTGATATAGAACACCATGGAAATGGATTTATTTAGGTAATATCATTTCCATCACAGGGCATGAGGTATCATATTTCACAAAAAATTGAAGCGAAAAAATTCTTTTTTGCATTATTTATTAGTGAAATATTACACATGATGCACACATCATATCCTACCTCCCCGTGAATAAATTTCATTGTGGATTTCATCAATATAAAATATTATATAATTCAAAATAGTAATTAATAAAAATATAATATTAAATGTATCAATAAAAACAACCTCCGATGGGAAAATCTAATAAAACATATAAATGTGGATTTAATTATTTCTATTCCCATTATTATAATATATTATACTAGATATTTACAATGGCATAAACCATGTGAAAATTTCTCATAGTCTGCTAAGTCTCCACCCTTGATATCCAGTAATATTTTTGACCCTAAAATGATATCACCCAGCTATATAACATATATTTATAAATATTATCATAGAACATTGAGGTTTTCATCATAGTGGGGAACTCATATAAACATTATGTGAGACAACTGATCTTAAGATATTATCTCATACTATGTTACACATAATAAATATCATTATGTGTTAAGAAGTCTATTAATATTCAATAATATAAAATTTTGGATATTATGGTGTTCACAAAACTTGGTTCTAGGTCACGAACTCCAATAGTTTTCACAATGACCCATCTCATTACATATATAAAATTTTACAATATATACTTCATAATTATTATTTCCACTACCATGATATTTTTAATTTTTATTACGAGCAATATGGAAAAATTTATTACATCAAAAAACACATACTAGAACAAAAAAGAAATTCCCTAGTATATTTTTTTCCATAATTCAAACAAACTAAAAATGTAATTTTCATAACATCAAACTTATATGATTCATTATTTCCTTTTTCTTATGACTATGAACTCTTTTTAAACTCATTTTCAATGAAAATGTGGTCATAAAAAAGTCCATTTACATACACAGTACTCATCCAAAAGTCTTTTCATTATTTTTTAATTCATATGAATCCAACAACCCTTGACTTTTTGACTTGAATGATGAGTAAAAAACATTATTTTACCATTATGATCCTAGATAATATATATATCTTACCCTTACAATAAACTAAATGTTTCATTGTATAAATACACTGAATCATTATAAAAACCTGGACCCCGGTAGCCTTGAGCCAGTCCCTTAATTTATAACATTGGTACTATGAACATGTGTTATCATCTGAAATAAATGAATAGTTTAGTACCATTGAAAGAATAGATAAAAAAATATGTTTCATAATAAAACATTAAAAGAAAAACATCATATAATATCCATTGTAAATATCCATAAACTCTTACATTATCCCTAAAATTCTTTCATAATATAAATATTTTCATCCCGGGGAAAAATATATATAAGAAGTGGTGACCTCACATTCTTAGTAAGGGTAAACAATAAAATGATAGCTATCATTAAAAAAATTATATAGAAAATTGAATGACTAAAATACATGCCAATAAAAAATAATCATGATCGTAATATATAATGAATAAAATATGAAAAAAAATCCCATATAAATAATCACATGAAACATAACCATTATTATTATACTAGTAAAAAATCACATGATTTATCAGTTACTAATATCATAATGATGGAATTCATAATTTTATACATCATAAACATATATTCATGGTCTGAGAAAAGAAGTCTACATAATGGGTAATGCCTTGGAAAACCCCATTCTATATTGTCTTATTATACTTACCAATATGTTGATCATCTATATCGGTCCCCACTCGTCACATTCTAAGTAAAATGAATTCATCATATATCATCTATTTGATTTAAAAATATAAAATTAAATAAAATATTCCCATTCCACATTGAAATTTTTGAATCATAATCATATATCAAATACTCTAATAAAATCCTTAATAAATTCATGAGCGATAAAAACTTTTAATTTAGAATGAAGAGTTCCTTTGGAAAATAATTTTATTTTTTCATAAAATCATATTGTAAACATGAATATAACCAAAAGAATAGGGGTGGAAAATGAAATAATTTTAGAGGCATAAATGATGTCTAAATGAGGTGGAATAATGTAAAAAAGAGTTTTTCACAAACATTAGAAATGAGCAAATTTACTATGTTTTATGTGAAAATATATTAAGAAATAGAGGAAATATGATTAATTTTTTACATTTAATGAGAAATAAAATAAAATATTTTTTCATCGTAAAAATAGTGATTTTATAAAAATATTGGTGGATTAAAAAAATTATTTTGGGTACATAAAAATGAGTTGAAATTGAGAAGTTCCCTAAAATTGGGCTTACTTGTCAGAATGAATTTAAGATAGAACCTTATAAAATATGTAATTCCCAAAAAAAGTAAATATTAAATAATATGGATAAAAATATTTGGAATACATTCATAGAATTTTTATTAAGTATATAAAATTAATATAAAATTAAATTGGTTCAAGGAGAGAGAAAGTTTAATCCGAATGAAAACTCATGGTTTGTGAAAAATCCTTACAACTTTGAAATCAAGCGAAACGTATGTCCCATAAAATTATTTATCATCAAATAAAATATCTAATACAATTAAGATAAATATATTCATTATATTATAAATAAATGGGAACCATACATACCCCACACATTAGAAAAAATGGTGAATAATGCATATCACACATAAATAAAAGTGAGATGAGAAAACCCTTACATTATTTCTAAAAGCATGATTAATGTGTACATAATTTCAAGGATAATAAAATTAGATTAATTAATAATGTAATTTGAAAACTATTAAAAATTAATTTGATTTAGTATAATTTTATTATGTTAATTAATGACCATTTTGAAGAGTTATATGAATCAATTTTATTGTTCTGAAGTGTTCTTTTCCATGGGTTTCACAATTGGTTTACTCGTATACAAGAACAATCGATCAGGTGAAATGGGAGTAAATATATAGAGTTGAATTTATATTTTATTTATGAACATATAGAATATTATAATATTATATAAGTCAGTTTTTTTATTTGTAGTAAGGATGAATCATTAGACATGGTTTTAGTAATAGTCTTTTAGATTATTTTGGTTGTTTTTTATCCCCACAAACTTGTTTTGATTCAATAATTAATATAATGTATATATAGTGGAAAAATAAAATTAAATAGATTTTAATAAATATATTATAATATATTTAAACCAATTTTTTTTCTTTACTAGCCATGAAGTAAGAAATGAAAAATAATGACTCATCATCTACATAGGGGGTAAATCAACACCATAGAGACGATTTTTTCATCCTAAGAGTAAAAAAAGTATGAGATGAAATTTGATGATATATTATACTCTCAATGAAATAAAATTATATAAAATAAAATAAAATCGATTAATAATTCCCATGTGGGATAGGTAGGTAAGGATAAGATAAGATAAGATAAGAACATGATAAAACAAATAAGTGAAAATAGAAGAGGGTTTTACCACTTGAACATCATCTCCTTGAGAACCTCCATAGAAAAAAGGGATTGATATTTTTTTTGAGAATAATGTATAATAGATGTGTGGGAGATTGATGGGATGTGATTTTTTAGAAATTTGAAAAATATCAAGGTTTGGAGGTTTGAGGAAAAGTGGTCCTGGTGGGTGGTATTTTTAGTGGAGGAGTTTAGTGCTTTTTCATTATTATATTCATTATATTATTATTGCGACCAAATAATATGAATAGATAAACACATATTACAAAATATACTAAAATAAATATTTATAGTTTGATATTATGTGCTTATATCAACTACACATTATATCTGACTCAAAATATCATGTATTTATTAAATTACACAAATTATCTTATATCACTATTCCCAAAAAATCAACTATTTTTGAAAAATAAAAAAAAACCTCAGCATTACCATTTTCACCAGGTAGAATTAAAAAATGAACTACATTTTATAAAAATAACATTATAAATATGTGAATTTTATTTTTTATTTAAAATCAGCATTTATTCAAAATATACTAATTTTAAAATTATAACTTATTTTATAAAAATGTGAATATTGAATTAAGATCTCATAAAATTATATTGTAATCATTAGAAAATAAAACAAATTTAAGAATCAATTTTAGGAAAGAATTTTTTTAAATAATTATATTAATAAAAAATATAAATAACAATTATGTTTTACAAAAACACAAACACTTAATTTATTGTATTTAAACCATTTATTTAATTATTCCCAGATATAAAAATACATTATTTTCAACTATAATAAACCTAATTTATATTTATTATTTAATATGCGAGTTTATTTTTCTAATATTCACATTATTATTCTTAACGGTCAAATTATTATTCCAACAATGACATTAATATTCGTCAAAAATTAAATTTATCAGAAAAATACAGAATATTTTACCAAATTATATTTTGATATTGGTAATTCAAAAATATATTTTATTTATTAAAATATAATTATATAAAGGTTAAAAAAATTTATTTAAAAAATGTTATCTATTTAAAGGTGGTCAAACTACATTTAGAATAATATATGTTTTTTATTAGTAAATTTGGATTTAATCATATCTTATGCCTCTAAAAATATTTTGGATAAATATAAATATTTTTTATTGAATATATAATAAATAATCTAAATTAATATCCTTCAAAAATATTATTCTATAAAATGAAATTGTGGGATTAAAAATAGTTTTTTAAATAAACCATTTATGTTCAATTGGTTTTCCTTTCTAATTAATTAGTAAATAATGAATTAATTTTATAAACATGGGTAATATATATTTTCGTAATTTACATAATACAATTCATTCATGACATTCTCAACATCTAAGAGGTAAATATAATAATTAAATAATAATATTTAATCATTTTTTAATCTCATATGTTATCGAAGAAGAAAAATATCAAAATAGGCATACCGTAAAATAAATGGGTGTTATAATCTTCCTCTTTTCTCAATATTAAGTATTTTTTTCCCATCCAATGTTGAATATACTTTGAAAAGTATTTATCATGGAAGGTATATTTGGATTCATTGCATTCCAAAGCATCAATATCCTCACTATTACTGATATTCTTAACCATTGACCACCATTAGTGGGCTTCAGCTTCATAATGATAAATAAAAAGACTATCCTTTTGGTGTTATGAAAACCACTTGAAATTTGAAATATTTATAGGGATTTAGTCCATCCTTCTACTAATATTGGGTAAGAAGATCCACCAAATAATTGAGGATGTTTCCTTATAAAATTTTTCCACCATTGACATATTCCTATGCGGTTGATGTAGCTACACTCATGCATGGTTGCATCATCAATTTAAAACATTCATCAACTGATCCATTACTATGACCAACTTCTCAGTTCCAATTCACACAATTCAAGGTTGTGTATTCATAATGACAGCATCCCCTTTATTACTTCTTACATTAGTTTCCATATTAATTCTATAGAAAACAATTATGAACTGTCATATATTAGATGAGGAAACATGGTGGTCTAATATTCTATATAATTTCAACATAAAAATAATGTAAAAAATCATTTATGGGTTTTTATTAGAATTATTCAAACCCCTAATGTAAACTATACCTTTCCTTGATACCAACTATATAGAAATAACCATATACATTTCATAATCTAGTTAATTAAATAAGAAATCACTTTCTTGTTCTCCCAAATATCTTTTATGATTTCGATTTTAGATAATTTGACCATAACCTCAGACATATAAAATTAAATAATTATAAACTAGAATCTTCTACTCAATTTCAATTTCTCACATTA
Source organism: Viscum album (assembly GCA_963277665.1). Classification (NCBI taxonomy): domain Eukaryota; kingdom Viridiplantae; phylum Streptophyta; class Magnoliopsida; order Santalales; family Viscaceae; genus Viscum; species Viscum album. The sequence continues at coordinate 782,256,911 of OY728158.1, forward strand.
TGATTATTTTAAAAATATTTCATGATTTATTTTTTTAACAAAACAAGAATTATTCCTTTTCATTACCCATATATATAGCATGTGAAAAAATATTTTAAACGTGGGATGAGGAAAAAATATCAGTATGGGACCTAGAAAGGATGAAATAAACAAGTAGTCCATGAATGAAAAAATTTTCACAATGTTATAACTTTTCACATAAAACATAATCTTGTTATCTTACCTTATGCACTCATAGTTTTACAAAATAACCACAAAAAGCATACATAAATCACACAGTGTACTATGTGGAATAGTTTTCATGTCACTATAACAAATAAATTAAATCTCTCATCCACACAAGGAGTGACCATCATGGTTACACATTAACTATCCATCACAATATATTCCCAAAATCACTTAAGAGACACCTAGATAGTTAACTTAGTCCAATTACCCAATGAATTGGAGGGATATAATAGGGTCACCAAACAAGGTTCATTACAGAACCACCCATCATCAAAAAAATTACCACGATCAATAATAATATAATAACACTTACAGATCTAATAAAATAAACATTCATGATAGAAATAACATTTAAATTTGGAAATCACTTTTCATTTTTATTATTTGGCACACACTAATAAATTAAAACATTTTATTTTAAAATAAAACTGTGTAAGTGTAAAGTAATCTTCCAAATATTAATGGGTCATCATTGTGGGAATTTTTTTCTTGTTGTATATGTTGAAAAAATTGATTTTTAATATATTTTTCTAAAAAAATAAGGAGGATTTACTAAGAGATGTCGCTTAAAAATAACATATAATTGAAGTGAAAATTAATAAAATCAATGAAACATGCGTATTAACATTAAAGAATCAATATTGAAACAAAATATAATAAAAAATGACAAATAATCGTAGAATATAATAATTAAATAAATATATGGTCAACCTAAATAATGGAAATTGGGTTTAAAATTCCCTTACCTTATATCTGAAATCAATTATAACTATCACATAAGATCCCATATAATCAAATTAAATTAATTAATTATATAATTCAAAACATATTATTAATTTATTATATTTTTAATTATTTTATTAAGTTATTTAAGGGCTATTTGGATAAGTTATAGAGTTCAATATCATCATTCTAAGAGCATTTGATTCATGGTTTTATGTTTGATTACCTTGAGTATAGTAATACATGTTCTTATTAAAATGAAGAAAACTATAGATGTTGAAAGAAAAATTATTAATGTAATTCCATAATCTTAAATGATCCCATATATAATTTTTTATATGTAGATTATTGTCTAGAAATATCATTGTTGATAAATGTTTGGATTATTTTTGGTTGTTTTTCCTACAAACAGAAACTAGATTTGTATTATTTAATATAATGTCTATAAATTAGTTATAGAACATTAATTTAGTTGTACTATGAAAATAAAACTATGATTTAACTATAGTAATGGTTTTATGATCATACATAAATGTAGTAATAGAAAACAAAAAATCATCATCCTTGAAGGCAGTGAATCAGCACATCATGGATTATCCTTTCAATTTTAGAAAAAATCATAAGATAATGGTGTTAAAGAGGATATTCCACTGAAAAAATAGAATTAAAATATATTTATTAAACTATATTTATCTTATATCTGTTTACAGGGGTGGTGAAGATAATGTATGCTGAAGTAAATAAAAAAAATAAAAAGATAATGAAGGAGAATTTTACCTCTTGAATATCATGTCCTTGATAACCTCCTTTAGACACATTGTTTGGGAATTTTCATGATACCAAAAAGGACATTAAAATGATGATTTGGCTTGGAAATGGAATTGGAAACAATATATACATATTTATAGGATTTATAGGTTCAGGGATAAGGGGTTGAGGTGGTATAAATAGGGAGAGGAGAGGGGTGTTTTGATAATTTTAGTTATTTATTTATTATTCTGACTAAAGACTATAAATAATGTTGATTCTTGTGACATTTTATTGAAAATATTTAATGTGATTTAAAACTAATGGTTTCATACATAATTAAAGACCCAAAATTTCATGTATTTGACTTATAATGTTAAATTCTGTAAATTAACATATTTAAATATTTACCAAAAGTAAAACCATTGCAGAGAAATCCCAATAATTCACCCTATCGTTTTTTAAATGTGTAAATTTCCAAAATGGACTCAATGTTTGGAAAATAATATTCTATATATTATAAAAATAACTTTTAATTGAAATCATCATTTATTTGAAAATACAGATTTTAATATTATAATAGATTTTAAGACACTTTTTAAATAATTAATTACTTTCACATTATTATTTTTAAAATTACAATTCAAAAAAATATTAATTTATGAATATATATGAAATTAAATTATCTTCTAAATCATTACATTAATAAAAATATTTCAAATAATATTTTTTTAACAAAAATATCAATATTTAATTTATCATTTTTAAAACATTTACATATTTCTACAATGATATAAATATATCATATTTTATTTTATAACAAACATAAATTTTATTTATACATTCATTTGTGAGTTTACTATTGTATTGGTCAAGTTACTATTCCTAATAGTCACATTACTATTCTAATGGTCAGGTTATTATTCCATTAGTATAGGTTCTCTAATGTCGATAAATACAACTTATATCATGAAGCATTTATAATGAACTCAACTAATCTAATTCCAAAATGAAACAAATTTCAAAAAAAACTTTGAGGTTTCACCCCCATTTGAAATGGAATCCAAGAAATTTTGATTCATTTATTAAACAAGTAAGGAGGCCTTTCCATCATAGTAATCTCAAATTCCCATATTGTTACATTGTCCATATGGTTTCTCTATAAGACCACAACTTGGTGAATTACATTTCTCCACAATATTTGGTCTCTACGATCAAGAATCTAAATTCTTAATTATTCATATGAATGGATATCTTTCAACTAAACCAAATATGGCCTTGGAACATGAGATGAATCTAGCATAAATGTGCATAACATCAAAATATGAAAAATATTGTTTAACTAGGGAAAACATGGAGGAAAATCCATATAGTAAGAAACTGATCCAACTTTATCTTGGATATTATAAGGTCTAATGAACCACATAATCAACTTTCCCTAATTAAAAAAACACATAACACTTTTTCAAGGAGAAAATTGGGGAATGACAAGATCACATATATCAAAATAATGTTCCTTCCCCTAGGTATCTGTGTAACTTTTCTTCCTACGCTGATATGTACTCAACTTTAAATGAATCATCTAAATTTACTGTTCCATTTACCCTTTAAATTATAGACCCACCATAGACCCACCAACATTATTTCACCTAATTCATTCCAAAATTATGTAATTTGAGACAAATTTTGACATAATCCATCAAAACACATCATCTGTATACCTATATAATGGATATTGTTATAAGAGAACTCAACTAAAAAAAGTTGTTGATCCCAAATTCCTTTATAAGGCATTGAACAAGCTCGAATAATATCATTCAATGTATAAAATGTTTGCACAATCTATCCATCATATTGAGAATGAAATGTTTTTCTGAAATTAAATTCATTCCTAATAACTACTGAAGTCGTTTCCAAATGTCCAAAGAGATCATGAGGCCATGATAAGATATAATAGGGAGATTAAATCCATATAAGATGGTAATATCTTTATAATAAAACCCATAAAGTTGGTTTAGAGATATATTTTATTGACTATTATGAAAATGTTAATATTTAGTCATTTGATCAAGAATAACCCAAATTACATTATTACCTATTGATGTTTTCGGGGAATTCCACTATGAAATCAATTAATATATTTCTCCCATTTACACTCTAGAACTAGAATATGTTGAAGAGGTTAATTAATTAATTTTCATTTCACTTTAATATATTGAAAATTAAATTATCTCAAGATAATTTAAGAAATATATCTTTTCATTATATCCGACCATTCTGATTTACAAATGTCTTTGTAAAAAATTAGTGCTTCCTGGGTGATGTAAAAACGTAAAACAATGAGCTTCACTTAATAACTATTTCTTCAACTGTGATTTACATGGCACACATAATCTCATATAAAATAACAAAACAGAATTTTTTCCAAGGTTAAATTTAGTAAACATACCCTTTTTAAATAATTATCATTTTTTTCAAAAACTCATGGTCACCCATCCACGATTTAATAATTCTCTCTTATAGGTATGGTTGCACTAAAACCTAAAAAAACAAAGTAACATTGTGTAACAAAAACATACAAGATAAGATTTAATAAATAATTAATGAAGGGGTCAGGTTTAAAATGTTCCATGGTTAATGAGACATTATTTTTCCTACTCAAAAAATCATCCACATTATTTTATTTTCAACGATGGATATAGATCATGCAATAATAATCCTTAATCTATACTAGACATATTCTCTATGTCATGTTCAATTAATTTTGAGTAAATATATACTGAATGAAATTTATGATCTATATATATTTTAAATTTGGATCCATATAAATGATATATCATAAATTTTAAAGCAGAAATCATTGCATCTAATTTCAAATCATGTGTGGGATAATTTAGCTCATGATTTTTTAGGTTCTATAAGAAGTAAGCTATTTTCTAATCATTATACATTATAATGAAACAATTTTCTTTGAATGAAGCATCACTATAGATGAATAACTATTCATTTCAAGAATTTTGTGCAAAAATTATAACATTCATAAATCTCCTTTTTGATTCCTAAAAATAATAATCACATTTATCTACACTATTAAATTTAACCCCCTTAATGTTAATTTAGTTAGTGGGATAAGTAACCATTAAATGATTTTTACACACAATTGGTAAATCCTATTAATAAAAGAAAACTACGAATCTTAGTAACATTTGTAGTTCTTCTAAATTCATGAATTTATTTTTTCTGGTGGGATCAAATTTTCTTCTATAATTATTTACAAATATCTCAAGAAATTAAAAGACTTGTAACCGAAAATCCATTTTAAAAATTTACAGTATAACCTCTTTTCATTTAAGGAATTCCAAGAAATCCTTAAGTGTTTTTCATGATCATCAAGTTTTTATTAATAAACAAAAATATCATCAATTAAAATAATGATAAACATATCTAAATATTCATAGATTATTATATTTATAATATCCATATATATATTGGGGGAAATCATAAAAACAAGTTGCATAAAAAAATCATAATTCCCATAATCTAGTAAAAAAATATTTATTTTGGAATGCCATCATCCATCGCCTTCAGTAGATGGTACATTGATCTCATGCCACTCATTTATAAATATTGAGCTTCATACAGCTGGTCAAATAAGTCTTCAGTATGTGGTAGTGAATAATTATTATTAAAAGTTATGTTATTCAATTCCCTAAAATTAATAAAATTCCTCAACAATCTATCTCTATTTTTAACAAAAAAATGGGATAATCGAAGAGTGAAGTACTCAGAAGAGTGTAACCATTATCTAAGAACATATGAAACTTCCCTTTAAATTCATGTTGATATAAATGATCCATTTGATAAGGTGGTTTTGAAATACCATAAGCATTAGGGACTTAATCAATATTAAAATAAACCTACCAGTTAGGTATAATTCTGGTAAAATCATCATAGAAAACACCCAGACACTCATTTAGTATCGGAATATAATTAATCTGAATAGTTCCACTATTTTCAACAATTTGTGAAATATGAAATTCACTTCCATGGATTAATATTTTCTCAGTTTTATGAAATTTTATCATTGGTATGGGTTCATTCTTGTATAAAGAATAAGACTATTTCTAAAAAAACATTTGTAGCTCAAAAATCTATCATAGCATGGTAAACAGAATGAATATCCATAACCAAAATAACATAAAATTATACTAGGTGTAGGAAAATAATGTTTAAAGGTAAATTATATCACAAGAAATCAAATGGAATATTCTTATTTTTTACATACTATTCCCCTAGTTATTTTTACCATATAATATGTATTCATTTCTAGAAGGTAAATTTTATTTTAACGAAAACAATTTCATAAATTAATGAATTTTTAGACCCCAAATCAAACAAAAAAATAAAATAAATTGAATAAATAAACAATATACCTATTTCAACTTCATGTAATTGAATAATAATTATTAAGGTACTTTAATGTTTTTCACCACAACGTTTTTGCTTAACGTTTGGCTACTTCTGACTATTTTGGTTCCTCATTAGACACATGTTTCTATAATGACCATATCAATGCAATTAAAAATATTATTGTCTGTATATAATAATTTCTATTACCAATACCATGATTTTTTCCTTCAAATTATGATCCATATTCCCAAACGTAGCACATCATAAATACTTATAAGAGTTCAAATGAAATTCCACATTGTGTTATTAGAAAAATTATAATAAACATAATTTTTTTTACCATGAAACACCATTGGATCTTTATTTCATTTTTCCAATCACCTTGAACACTTTTTTTCTTGTTGAAAAAGAACACATGTTTATCTTAAAACTCCATTTACACCTTCTCTACACATCAAAAAATAATTTCAAAAACATTGAATTAATTTGATATAAATTCCATTACATATTATTATTTCAATAGAAATAAAAACAATTGATTTTACAGTCATCTTCTTGGATAAAATTTAGATCATACCTTGCTAATCATGAAAAGGTTTCTTCATATACAACCACTAAATCCAACTCCTCTCTCAATGAAAATAATTTTTTCAATCATATGTCTAATGAAATTAGGAAAATATTTATCATGGAAAATATTTTTTAATTAATACCATTCTAAATAATATATCTCTTCTTCCTTCCTGGAATTATTGAAAATTTTACACCACTATTCAGCATCACCGTTATAATTGTAAATAGAGATATTATCCTTTTGATGGTATAAACACCCCATGACATCTAAAATCATTTCTATGGATTCAATCCACCATTATCTTACCACTAGGATAGATGATCTTCTATATAATGTGTGTGTTGCATCATAAAATTTTCCTCCACAAGAATATTCCACTAAGGTTGATATTTTTAATCTTCTGTATGGATGATACCTCTGTATATATCCTTCTTAATCTAATCCATTACTATCAAAAACTTATTTTTTAAAATTATCACTATTTTAAATTGACGATTCAGAAAGAGATCATTATCTTAGTGCCTCCCTAATTAGTTTCCATATTCCTTCTATAGAAAATTGTTTTGAACAGACATATCTTATATAATGAAACATGTTAATATCTAAATTATATAACATTTCATGTTAATAATAAAGTAGAAAAAAATTTATAGGTTTTATATCAACATTATCCTAACCCCTAATGTTGCCTAAAACATTATATGATTCCCTCTATAAGGAACCATGATTGAAAATTATATAATCCTCTTAATTATACTATAATCCAAATTATTAAGTTCCCAAAAATATTTTGGTTTATATTTTTATAGAATTAGTTCATAAATTCATACATGTAAACTCATATAATTATAGAGTAGACACTTATACACAATATCCATGTTTTATAAAAATGAAACATTTTAAAATAAAACTATATTTCTTTCTATAAAAAACATTATGATATTCAGTATGAATTCGTCCATTCATTTACCCATCCATAAACCATGCTATTTTTTTTAAACCTGTAATGTTCACAAAAATATCAGTAAGGGACATAGAAAGAACAAAATTTACAATTAGTGAATTAATGAAAACATTTCCCCAATGTTATAAATTTAAACATTAAAAATAAGCTCTATAGATTTATGAAATAAATCATATCTTTCCTATAAGACCATAGCTTGTATAAATAAATCATAATAGGTAGCTTGTAGAATTATTTTTATATCACTGTTACATATATAGTATCTCTATCTCCTATATATGGTGTTACCATCATTGTTATACATGGAATAACCATCTCATTATAATCCCATACTATCCTAGGAGAAACATGTCAATTTAAATAAATCCCTTTACTCAATGCATTGGAGTGATATAATATGTTCAACAACCCATAGTTTATCATGGAACTTCCCATACTCAAAAAATTCACAAGATCCATAACATAATCAAAAATGGAATGACACTAACTTTTACTAATGCGAATTATTCTTGATCTGATTAAATGTATAATTATGTAAAATAGTTATATAAAACATAATCACATCATTGGTTTTATGTGTTTTTATTTATAATACCATTAATAATTTTTACCGTTTCTAATATATCCATTGAATAGTGATTATATTATTAGTGTAAATATAGGGCTTTTACAAATACAATATACTTAGACAAAGGAAGGGATGGCCTTATCCAATAGAAGTTTTCCATAAGAAGGCCATTTTTCAGATCATGGAAATGAGGTAGCATCACTGAGATTCTCTCTTGAGCAAGCCCAAGCTAAACTTCAACATGTAAAACTTGAACGGAACCGCCAACGGGAGAAGTGGTAGTTGATAGAGATTATCACCCGAGTGATGTTATCCGAGACACTACGAGAGTCTTTCAACATTGCACACCTTACCATTACGTCATAAGTAGTTTTTATAAGGGGTTATTTAACAAGACTATATCACTATGATTATGTGCATTATTTTTCTATAGAATAAAGAATATACATTAACTTTATTATTGTTACTTTGTAAATAGTTTTTAAAGAAGAAATAGTATTTGTAGTTAATATTAAATTAATAGATCTATTTTGATGAATTAATTTATTTTTAAATTAAATATTATTATAAAAAATATTATTAATAAATTAATTTTTATTAAATATAGAATATCGTATAATTTTTATGAATACAATTTTAATTTTTATTATGGTTATAATGATGTTTTTTTCAAAATAGATGAATTTTCGATAAATGCCAGTTTTTATTTTAAAAGTAAAAAATTCACATATTTAAATAATTATTTATATAAAATGAATATTATTTTTCAAATCATAACGTTGAAATTATCCAATGGTGAATTTTTTATAATTTTTTGAGACAATCAAATTTTTGTGTAAAATTTAAATACTAATTAAATATATTTTCTGATTTATGAAATCATAATAACACAATAGTGATGTAACAAAATACTATAAATGAGATGTTCAACCTATATATGTTTTACATTTAAAATAATGTGATATTAGGTTTGTTTGATTTATTTTTCATAGCTTTAATGAACCCTCCAAGACTTATAAATCATTTTATCATTTTAAAAATATTTCCTTGAGAGTGTAACCCACCTCCATATAATAAAGCATAATATTTTAATAATTTCGGCCATTGGAATTATAAAATAATGTTTTCCCCTTTTCTTTTAAAATGAAACTGCCAGAAAACACTGCATGATTTGTGGTTTTGATTAGATTAATGTGGGGTGTCAAAAACCTAAATAATAACAAATTCTCTTATCTTTATTATATAAACCCAGTCAATATATCATTAAAATTCCCTCAAACCATTTGTAGCTAGACCAAATTCTTCCCTCATTTCTCTATAATCCTTCCAATTCACGCCAAACTCCCACGGATCCCTTCTCAAGCCTCTCCCAATCTATTGGGATCACATATCCATGTAAGGGATTTCTTCCTTTCTTATTTATCTCCACGTTTCCTAATATTGTTTTGCTATTTTATTTCCAATTAAGAATTTTGGGGAATAATTTTGCAACACCCCTATACTGCCCTAATTGTTTTTTAATAATAGGAGACCCCTTCATCTCTCATTAATTCCTCCCATGTACATCTGTTACCATGTTGAAAGTTTGTAAGCGATTTCTTCCATTCTCATTTTTTCCCAAAATTATTTATCTTGTTATTCCATATTATTTTCAATTAAAACTGTTTGGGTATAAACTATCACCTCCCATATACATTCCTCATTATTTTTTACTGATGATAGACCCCTTTATATCTCAATAATACATCTCATGTACACCTGTTACCATGCAGAAATTCTGTAAGGGATTTATTCCTTTCTCAATATGGTCGAAATTTCATTTTGTTATTATACAATTTTATTTTCAATTAAAATGGTTGGGGGATGATTTTTCACCTCCCCATACATCGCAACAAATTATTGAATTATGATTGACCTATTTTTATCCTATTATTTCCTCCCATGTAGACTCATTACCAGGATGAGATTCCATAAGGAATTTCTCTCTTCTCATTTAAATTCATGAAATATTTCTACATTGTAAATTAAAGTTCCATTACATATTCTAGGATATTATGTTCCATGCCCCCATTACATTCCATTTAATTTATAATTGGTTATAAATATCTTTCTCTCTCATTATCCAGTTTTTCAATTTCTATTTGACCACGATAACCTGCCGATGTTACACCAAAATTTCCATGCCAAAATCACCATTTAAGTGAATACCATTCCTATTTCAATATCAATGGTAATCACCTTTTTTCACGTGTACTAATTTATTTATGACATACATTTATGTATTATACATCTCTTATTCATGGAATAAATTTTGATTTTTAATGAATCCATGTTGTATGATCTATTTGGGACTCTTATGCATCAAATGAAATGATTAAGTAGAGTGAACCCGGATAGCGATCTAATGCATTGGCTAAAGATTATCATCAGTATATGTTTAGTGTAATGAGGGCATTCTCCTGATAAATCAATTCCAATGAGGGTTTAATCATCCTCCATATAGAATGAGCCATATCTCATGTTAATGTCATGTTAAATGTTATTGCAACATTTCTAAGTGAATGATAATCATGCTATATCATAACTTTATGTTCATGTTTCTACTGTGCTCCATTGATATGTATATATCCTAAAAAGTACTATATTCTTCATGTTATGAAATTTTTAATGCTTTACATGGATTTATAGCCCACCCTTTTCTTATGAATTTTCTCAGGTTATCCCTTACAATGCTAAGTAAAAAAGGAATGTTTCGGTCATTTAAAACAATTTTTCAAAAAAGATTTTGTGTTTTTGTTCTATGTTGTTATGCAATGTTCCAAATTTCCCAAGACACTAGACCTATCTATCCTTAGTTTTTTCTTAAGTGAAATTTAATGTAATAAATCATGTTTAAGTGTATAATAAAGAGCAGGGTTGTTATAGTAGGTAATAGAGAAAAAGATTAGTTATTTTTGGGATTAGAAATAGAAAAATCTAGTGAAATCCATAGGGATAAAACTATGTATCATAAAAACATCCCTAAATTTTGGTTTGTACTTACTGAGTGGTTTATCATGAAAATAAATCCCTATCTGACTATTAGAAGGTAGAGGTGGCTCTGGAAGAGATATATCTAGGGGTAAAACCCAGAACACCGCTTTGAGCTAGAATCGAAAGGGAACTGGTTCACAAAAATGGGCCTTGTTTCACTCCTGGTTGTGATAATACCGGGGGATATTCATTGGTAAATTAATAACCTTAGTAAGAACCATTATTAATGGAATTTTAAAAAACCCCTAAGAATATATGTTGGGAAGTAGATCATGGAAAACGTTGATAAGTTAAGGAATTAAATGTAATTTATAAGTAATCCATTTTTTCGTTCGATTCCCCTTTATATGTTATACAGAAATTTCCTTTTATTCTAGCCAATGGCCAATAATAGGAGGAATCAGGCAAACAATTGAGGTGAAGATCAATGTGATGACTATTCTAATGAGATTCCCAATCTAATGGGTGAAGGAATCACAAAAATTGTCACGATACTCTCTCTGTTAACTCATGTTTTGAATATAAACAAGGGTAAAAAGGAATGATCAACCCCCCCCCCCCCCCCCCCCGCAATAAAAACAAGCCACAATAGAGAGATTCATGAGACAAATTCCTCATACTTTTGACAAATCATATGATCCCACAATCTCTAAAAAATGGATTAACTCAATTGAGAAGAAATTCTCTATCATTAAATATTATGAACATGAGAAGGTAATTATGAGTGCTTATCATATGGTGGGTGAAGTTTATCAATGGTGGAAATTGATCGAAAATATGAAGCATGAAGAGAAGATTAAGGCATTGGAATGGAATGATTTCTGGGAAATGTTTTTTGATAAATATTTTCCTGGAACCCTCCATCATTATATGAGTAGTGACTTACTTATCCTCAACAAAAAGGATGATGAATCCATTAGAGAATATGAGGGAAAATTCGCAAGGCATCCATGATATGCCCCTAACATTGTTATTACCACCTAATGATAAGGTAGTTGTCTGATTTTCCCTCAATGTCGAAATAGATATCAAAGAATCTCAGGTGTATCACAGGGATATGAAGGGTAAGGTGGACTTTAATTCTTGTAGTTTTATGGATAAATACAATGGTTCTATGAAATTCTAGCACCCCACTTTCCAAATGTGTGAAAAGAAGCACCCCAAAAATTTTGTAATGGTGATGAGAATTTTATTTAGCTATGGAAGAGAAGGCAATGAAACCAATAACTTCTGACAAGATAAATACTCTACAGTGATAGAGGAGAGGAATGCTCTGTTCGACCCTCAACACACTGTACACTTCATCAACTAAAAAGAAATAGAGCACTTTGAAAACCAGTTCCCAAAGCCAAGGGTTTTAGGAGGCAACCAATAACCTCCAAGGAAACAAGGGTGATCATTTTCCATCACTGCTGTTGAAGTGAACACGGAAAAAAAGTAGTGAAATGTTTGGAAGTTATTCATTGAAAAATAGTTAACATAATTTTTTATTCTGGTTGTATGAATTGTTTTTATATCATAAATTTATAGTAGATAAATCCCAATATGACCACAAATCATGGATGAAAAGATATCGGTGAGAATAGAAAATGGAGAAATAATTACATTTTAAAAATATAACACCTCCTCTATCAGAATTTGTGGTTTGAACTTCTTATAAAACCTCATAATACTCCCTCGGGTAGAATTTGATGCAATTCATGGCATGAAATTTCTTTACCTATATAGAGCCAACATAAATTGTTTTGAGAGGGAAATAACTCTATAGAGCGAATCGACCCCCCAATTCTATACAAGTTCAAGGAGGAGGATGGATCTTCCTTAGAACCATCATCTAAAATGTGGATATTATTTCTGTACAATCACATGTACATTTCTTAGATGATTTAGCCTAAGGATACAACCATCCTTGAAGACATTTTTATTGTGATGGAATTTTCTGAAGTGTTTCTCGAGGAATTTCTTTGTCTTCCTCCTAGAAGATATGTTGAATTCTCAAATTATCTTCTAACTGGTGCATTTCCATTATACATGAATTTATATAGAATGGCTAATGTGGAGCTAGAGGAGGTTAAGAAACAACTACAGGAGAAACTAGATAAAAGGTTTATATGACCAAGTGCTTCACCACGAGGTGCACCAATCCTCTTGGTCAAGAAGAAGGATGGGTCAATGCACCTTTGAATTGATTATCATGAGATCAAAATGTCATGATAAAGAAAAAGTACCTGCTTCCATGATTTGATGACTTTTTTTGGTCTGATACAGGGAGAACAATATATTTCCAAGGTGTTTTTGTGTTCGGGATATTACCAAGTAAGGGTGAAGAATGAGGATATCCCAAAGACTACATTTAATACAAGGTACATGCATTATAAATTGATATTAATTCCATTAGGACTCACTAATTATAAAAAAATATTTTTGCACATTATGAATAGTGTATTTAGAGATTACCTCGACAAATTTGTGGTAGTACATATAGATGATATACTAATATACTCCAAAACCAAAGAGGATCATGGGGAGTATCTAAGCACTATACTAGAGACCTTGAAAAAAGAGAACCTCTATGACAAGTACAACAAATGTGAGTTATGGTTGAAGGAAGTCTCATTCTTGGGTCATATAATCACAAGAAACGGGATATTATATGATCTCTCTAAGACAACTGTAATAGAGGGACATCTTAGGCCAACATTGGTGACAGATATCAGTAGCTTCCTAGGGTTAGGTGAATATTATCACCAATTTATGAGAAATTTATCAGGATTATCAAACCCTATAATAAAGATAACTTAGAAGGTATTCATGTTATCATGGAGTTATTAATGTGAAGAGAGCTTCAAGAGGTTGAAAAGTAATCTTTTAACTGCATCCATGCTCCCACTACCCACATGTGGAGAACTTTTTTGTGTTATTTAGTGATAATTTGATGAAAGGCATGGACTGTGTGTTAATTAAAAATGAAAAATTCATTGCCTATTCTTCAATGAAATTGAATTTTCATGGGAAAAACTATCCAACACATGATCTAGAGTCAGCTATAGTAATCTTCTCTTTGAAATTTTTTCAACATTACCTCTTTTGGGAGAAGTTTGAAATATATATGGATCATAAAAGAATGATGTATATATTCACAAATAAAGAGTTGAACCTCCTCTAATAATGATGGTTGGAGCTGATCAAAGGCTATGAATGGTCATTCCATTACCCCCTATGAATGAAAAAAAGGTGGAAGATGCTCTAAGTATAAAGGACCCATCAATAAGGTCATTGATGAGAAATGAAAAATATCCAATATTTATAGATTTGATGAAGAAGGAAATTGGAATCATAAAGAAGGGAACATGATAAATCCATTCACAAAAGATTTCCCAAACATCTCTTTTGGAATGGTTAAAGGATTCTCAAAAGGATGATTTTGTAATTTAAAAAGTAATGGGAAACTTTAAAAACGAGAAATCCTCAGTTTACAATGTTAATGAAGAAATAATTGTGAGATTTGGGAGAAGACTATGTGTTCCATCAAATCCATATTTAAAGAATGAACTTTTGTATGATGCATGTATTTAAAATTTCCCCAATCACCCATGAAAAATGTATCATGATCTGTGAGAGCTTTATTTCATGGATAACATGAAGAACGAGATCATTGAGTAAACATCAATGTTCCTGGTATTTCAGCAAGTGAAGTTTGAGATGCATAAGTCTAAGAGGATGATTCAACTATTACCTATATCAACATGGAAAAAGGGTAACATCACCATGGTTGTTTTCAATAAACTTCCAAATACATACAACGGAAACAATGCTATCTGGGTTATTGTAGACCATGTTACAAAAACGTCACACTTCATTGTAATTCAAGAGGATTTCACATTGTATCAACTGGAACAGATATATATCAGAGAAGTGGTATGGTTTCATGGAGTACCACTATCTATTGTATCTAATCATGATCCAAGATTCACCTCTATATTCTATAAGAGTCATCAACATACTCTAAATACTGAGTTGAACATCAGTACGACTTATCATCCTCAGATTGATGTCCAATCTATGTAGACTATATAAACACTTGAGGACCTATTGAGAGGATTCTCAATGGACTTCAATGAAGAATTAGATCATCATCATAATCTAATCGAGTTCATTTACAATAATAGTTTCCACTCAAGTATCCAATTTTCTCCTTATGAAGACCTTTTTGGGAAGAGTTTCGAAACACCGACATGTTGGGATGATGTTGTGGAGTAAAAATACCTTGGTCTAGAAATGGTTGAAGAAATGGTGGAGAAAGTTATGACTATCCAACATCACTTTAAAGATGGTCAGAGTCGACAGAAGAGGTATACTGATAATCATTTACGAGACCTATATTTAGATTTTGGAGACATGTTATTCCTCTGTATATCATCGTGGAAGGGTTTTATGAGATAAGGGAATAATTTAATGCTTAGTCCAAGGTATATCAGCCCTTTTGAGATCCTTGATCGCATTGGAGTAGTGTCCTATCGACTATCACTCCCACCGTACCTATCTAAAGTAAATGATGTATTCCATGAATCACTTATGAGGAAGTTCATACTTGACCCATCCCATGTACTCAATACTGAGGTTGTACCATTGGATAATGACAACTCCTTTTAAGATAATCTGATTATGATCATAGATCATATATAAAATGTTCTATGAAATAAGATAATTCCCCTCGTCAATGAGTTGTGGAGAAACCACTAGTTTGAAGAAGCATCGTGGGAATCAGAGAAAGTGATGAAGTAGAGTTACCCTCATCTATTTTAGTGTGTGAAAAGTAATGTTTTAGTGGCATATGTTTAAAGGGGGGAATATTTTAATGACCAAAACTTTTATTAAAAAAAATTAATCTTGATCTGATTAAATATATTATAATGTAAATTAGTTATATAAAACATATGCCATTCTTTAGTTTTATGTTTTTGGGTTTTAAAATGTAGTTATTAATTGTTAACATTTCTAATATAGCTGTTGAGTAGTGAAAACTTGATTAGTATAAAAAAGGTCTTTAAAAAATCAAATTTACATAGACAAAAGAAGTAATTGACTCATCCAGTAGAATTGTTCCATATGAAGACCATTTTTCAGAGCTCAAAAAGGATGTAGCGTCACTGGTCTTATCTTTTAGACAAGACCAATCCAAGATTCAATATGTTAAACTTGAATGGAACCACCTATAGGAGAAGTGGATGTTGATAGAAATAACCACCCGAGTGATGTTATCTGAGCCACCTCAAGAGTCTGTCACCATTGCACACCTTACCCTTATGTCTTATGTGGGTATTATAAAGGGGTTATGTAACAAAAACCTAGAACTATGATTATATTCATTATTTTTGTATTAAATAAATAATATACATTCATTTTATTATTTTTACATTATAAATATTTTTTCAATAACAAATAGTATTTTTAGTTAATATTCAATTAATTGAAATTTTTTGATGAATTAATGTAATTTTAAATTAAATAATATTTTAATAAAATATTATTACTACATTACTTTTTATTAAATATAAATTATCCCATATGTTTTATAAATAAAATTGTTAGTTTTTAAGGTTTGAAAGCTATTTTTGTCCAAAACCAAGAAATTTCAATAAATGTTTTTTTTATCATAAAAGTAGAAATTCACACGTTAATAAAATTATTTTTATTAAATGAATATTATTTTTTGAAATAGGACTTTGAAATTATACAATGGTGAATTTTTTATAATTTTTAGGAAAAGAGTAATTTTTGGGTAAAATTTAAATATAGTTTAAATATATAATGGGTTTTATGAAATCATAATTATCCAATATTAATTTAATAATATAAAATAAATGGGATTTTAGGCCAATAAATGTATACTTTTTTAAATAATTTTATTTTAGTTTTTTAAATTATTTTACAATGCCTTAGTGGACCCTCCAAGACTTATAAAACATTTTAACATTTTAAAATGATTTCCTTAAGAGTGTGACTCACCTCCGCATAACGAATCCTAATATATTAATATGTTTTTAAATTGGCCTTATAAAATAATTTTTTTTACCGCACATTGGAAAAAACCATGGGAACAAACAATGCTATGGTTTTTGGTTTTAATTAGATTAAAGTGTGGTGTCCAAAACCAAAATAATAATGAATTCCCTCTCTATTACTTTATAAAACCACTCAATAAAACATTTCTATTCACTCAAACAATTTGGACCCCAATAATACCCTTCCCTTCTTTATATATAATCCTCTCAAGTCTCCCCATGCTCCTAAGAATCCCTTATGAAGCCTATCCCAAGCCTTTGGAATCACACTTCTTGGCATGGAATTTCTTCCTTTCTTATTTATGTCCAAGTTTCCTTATACAGTTATTCCCTTTTATTTTAAATTAAAAATTTTGGGGTATAATTTATTATATACGTTAAAGTTACATAGTTTTTTTAATGTCTAGAGACCCCTTCTCTATCATTAATTAATCTGATGTACACCTGTTACCATGCCGAAATTCCATAAGGGATTTAATCCTTTCTCATTTTTGTCCAAATTTATATATGTGTTATGAACTTGTATTTTCAATTAAAAATGACTTCTTTTGATTTATATCCTCCTTTATACATCCATACTTATGTTTTAATGATTAGATACCCCTTTATTTCTCATTAATGCCTTCCATTTATACCTATTACCATGTCGAAATTCTGTAAGGGATATCTCCTTTTCTCATTTAGTCCAAATTCTTTATGTTATTATATCCTTTAATTTTCAATGAAAAATGTGTGGGTAGTATTTAGAACCTCCCCCATATATATTTCAATATTTTTTAATGATTATAGACCTATTTATGTCCCATTAATGCCTACCATATACACTTGTTTCCATACTAAAATTCCGTAATGAATTTAACTCTTCCCATTTACATTCTAGAAATTATTTTATATTATACATCTAAATTCCATTAAATATGTTGGGATATTATGTTACATGAACCAATTTATATCAATTTAATTTATAAACGATGAAAGACACCGTTATCTCTCATCAACCCATTTTACGATTTCTATTTGACGTCGTTATACTACCAAAGTTACACCAAACGCTTCATGCCAACATCATAGTGTAAGTGAATACCATACCAATTTTACTATCAAGGGTATTAAACATTATAAACATGTACAAGTTGAGCGAGGAATTACATTTATGTATTCCACATCTCCTATTTGTGGAATATATTATGATGTTTAATAATTCCTTGTTATATGATCTATATGGCACACTTATGCATGAAATTAAATAATTAAGAATGGTGTGCACTTATAGTGCTACATTGCATTGGGTAAAGATCAGTATCATTATACGTGAATTGAAATGAGGGATTACTCAATTTAATTAAAGTGAAATTATGGTTTACTCATGATCCATGTGCAATGAGCCTTGAATCATGAGAATATCATGTTAAATGTTGTTTCAACATTTTCATGTTATGATAATCATGCTATATTAGGCATTTATGTTCATGTGCCTCTTGTGATCTATTGAAATGCATATTTATTAATGTGTACTATATTCTTCATGTCATTCTTTTTTTAATCCATTACTGAGCATTATAGCTCACCATTTTCCTATGCATGCCCTCGGGTTATCCCATTTAATGCTACATCACTACTGGAAAAGAAGGGTATACCAACGGTTTTAAACCGTTGGTATAGGTTGGAAAACCATTGGTATATCCTATACCAACGGTTCTCCAAACCGTTGGTTAGTAAGCCGTGAAGAAAGCCTTATACCAATGGTTTTATCTAAACCATTGGTATATTGTTTTATTAAATTTATCTCAATGTATACCAATGTTTTATAACCGTTGGTAATGCATTTTTGAGAATTTTTATACCAACGCTTCTAAACCGTTGGTCATGTGATATTCAGAACACCAATACCAACGGTTCAAAACCGTTGGTATTGTGTTTTTCCAGAATTCCAGAACACATATACCAACAGTTCAGAACCGTTGGTATTGTGTTTTTCCAGAACAAATATACCAACGGTTCTAAACCATTGGTATATATGTTTTTATAGAATTCCAGCACTCTTATACCAACGGTTTAGAACTGTTGGTGTTGATTTTTCCCAGAACTGCTGCACAACAGCCCCTCCAGTATCCCCTCCACTATACACCTACACCTACATAAAAAAATATCACAATAACCAGATAAAAACTTAAAACAGTATAACAAACACCTAAAATAGCACAAAAAACACATAAAACCATCAAATTCTTCCAACCATGTCATGTACTACAATTCCCTATTTCAATCATTATATGACAACAATCATCCGACATTAATTCACCACACCGCTGCACAACCCCCCAACCAGCACAGCCCCCCACCTCCCCATCAAATTCTAATAGGCATAATAGTATGAGAAATACCTATTAGAGTTGAATAAGAGTTTGAAATTGGATCATATCCCATTTTTTTCTGATCATAGAGTTGGGTATGTAATGATTTTTGATGAATTTTTCATTGAACTTGTATTGTTTATAATATATGGTTAAACGGTATTTTCTTAGGAGTCTCTTCACTTATGACCCCATGAGTGAAACTACCCAACTCATGAAAAAGAGTTTACGACTATCGTTGATGAGTGTAAATTTTAGTTGTATTCACTTAAAATGATGTCCTTTTCAAACAAAAGAGAGACATTGAGCAGTGTCGTCCACACCGTGCCTCGGATTGAGGCGGGGTTGACTTGTACACATCACATATAACACATGGATCGTTTTCCTAAAGTTTAAACAGAATCCAAATGTGTTTGGTCGGTTTTCCGTATCCAGTAGTTGTTTTCACTTAAAATCCTGTCCATTTCAAATAAATCTGAGACAGTTTGAGTGGTACCGGCCACACTGTGCCTCTAATTGAGGCGGGGTTGACTCGTACACATCATAAATGACCCATGGATACTTGTTCTAATGTATCAACAGAATTCGAATGTGTTTGGTCCATTTTTCGTATGTCAGTTGTTGTTTTTACATAAACTGTTGTCCATTTCAAAAAAATGTGAGACACTTTGAGTGGTGCCAGACACACCACGCCTTGGATTGAGGCGGTGTTGACTCGTAGACATCAAAAATGACCCATGGATTATTTTCCTAAAGTATCAACACAATCCGAATGCATTTGGTCTATTTTTTGTATGTCGTTTATTTTACTTAAAAGCGCATCCATTTTAAACAAAAGAAAGACACTTTGAGAGGTTCCATCCACACCGCTCCTTGGATTGAGGTGAGGTTGACTCTTACACGTCACATATGACCCATGGATCGTTTTCCTAAAGTTTCAACAGAATCCGAATGCGTTTGGTCAGTTTTTCGTATGTCGGTAGTTGTTTTCACATAAAATCCTGTCCATTTCAAATAAAAGTGAGACAGTTTGAGTGGTACAGGCCACACTGTGCCTCAGATTGAGGTGGGGTTGACTCGTACACATCAAAAATGACCCATGGATACTTTTACTAATATATCAACAGAATCTGAATTCGTTTGGTCCATTTTCCATATGTCAGTTGTTGTTTTGACTTAAACTGTTGTCCATTTCAAAGAAAAGTCAGACACTTTGAGTGGTGTCAGCCACATCGCCCCTCGGATTGAGGCGGGGTTGACTCGTACACGTCACAAATGACCCATGGATACTTTTCCTAATGTATCAACATAATCTGAATGTGTTTGGTCCGTTTTCCGTATGTTAGATGTTGTTTTGACTTAAACTGTTGTCCATTTCAAAGAAAAGTGAGACACTTTGAGTGGAGTCGGCCACACCGCTCCTCGGATTGAGGAGGGGTTGACTTGTACACGTCCAAAATGACCCATGGATCGTTTTCCTAATGTTTCAATAGAATCCGAATGCGTTTTGTCTATTTTACGTTTGTCAGTTGTTGTTTTAACTTAAACTGTTGTCCATTTCAAAGAAAAGTGAGAAACATTGAGTGGTATCGGCCACTCCGCTCCTCACATTGAGGAGGGGTTTACTCATAGACGTCACAAATGACCCATGGATCATTTTCCTAATGTATCAACAGAATCCAAATGCGTTTGGTCAGTTTTCCATATGCCAGTACATTTTTTCACTTAAAATACCGTCCATTTCAAAGAAAAGTGAGACACTTTGAGTGGTGCTGGCCACACCGCGCCTCGGATTGAGGCGGGGTTGACTCTTACACATCAAAAATGATACATGGATAGTTTTCCTAAAGTATCAACACAATCTGAATGTGTTTGGTCCATTTTCCGTAGGTCATTTATTTTACTTAAAATCACATCCATTTTAAACAAAAGAAAGACACTTTGAGCGGTTCCGTCCACACTGCGCCTCAGATTGATGCAGGGATTACTCTTACGCGTCACATATGACCCATGAATCGTTTTACTAATGATTCAACAAAATCAGAATGCGTTTGGTCAGTTTTTCGTATGTGGTAGTTGTTTTCACATAAAATCATGTCCATTTCAACTAAAAGTGAGACAGTTTGAGTGGTACCGGCCACACCATGCCTCAGATTGAGGTGGGGTTGACTCGTACACGTCACAAATGACTCATGGATAATTTTCCTAAAGTATCAACATAATCTGAATGCGTTTGGTCCATTTTCCGCATGTCAGTTGTTGTTTTGACTTAAACTGTTCTCCATTTCAAAGAAAAGTGAGACACTTTGAGTGGTGTCGGCCACACCGCTCTACGAATTGAGGCAGGGTTGACTCAAACAAGTCACGAATGACCCA
The DNA here is from genome assembly GCA_963277665.1 of Viscum album. Lineage (NCBI taxonomy): Eukaryota > Viridiplantae > Streptophyta > Magnoliopsida > Santalales > Viscaceae > Viscum > Viscum album. The sequence continues at coordinate 782,278,953 of OY728158.1, forward strand.
TGGATACTTTTCCTAAAGTATCAACAGAATCAGAATGTGTTTGGTCGGTTTTCCGAATGTCAGTTTTTCATTTGACTTAATCTATTGTCCATTTCAATGAAAAGTGAGACACTTTTAGTGGTGTCTGCCACACCGCTCCTCGGATTGATGTGGGGTTGACTTGTTCACGTCAAAAATGACCCATGGATCATTTTACTAAAGTTTGAACAGAATCCGAATGCATTTGGTATGTTTTCAGTATGTCAATTGTTGTTTTGACTTAAAATGTTATCCATTTCAAATAAAAGTTAGACACTTTGAGTTGTGTCGGCCAAAACGCTCCTCAGATTGAGGCAGGGTTGACTCGTACACGTCAAAAATGACACATGGATTGTTTTCCTAATGTTTCAACATAATACAAATGTGTTTGGTCGCTTTTTCGTATGCAAGTAGTTGTTTTCACTTAAAATCATGTCCATTTCAAAGAAAAGTGACACACTTTGAGTGGTTCCGGCCACACCAGACCTTGGATTGAGGCAGGGTTGACTCGTACACGTCACAAATGACCCATGGATCGTTTTCCTAAAGTATCAACACAATCCAAATGCGTTTGGTCCATTTTCCATATGTTGCTTATTTTACTTAAAAGCACATCCATTTAAACCAAAAGAAAGACACTTTGAGCGGTTCCGTCCACACTTCCCCTTATATTGAGGCAGGGTTGACTCTTAAATGTCACATATGACCCATGGATCGTTTTCCTAATGTTTCAATAGAATCCGAATTCGTTTGGTCGGTTTTCTTATGCTAGTAGTTGTTTTCACTTAAAATCATGTCCATTTCAAATAAAATTGAGACAGTTTGAGTGGTACGAGCCACACCATGCCTCAGATTGATGAGTGGTTGACTCGTAACCATTAAAAATGACCCATGTATAATTTTCCTAAATTATCAACATAATTTGAATGTGTTTGGTCAATTTTCCGTATGTCAGTTGTTGTTTTGACTTAAACCATTGTCCATTTGAAAGAAAAGTGAGACACTTTGAGTGGTGTCGACCACACTGCTACTCTGATTGAGGTGGGGTTGACTCATAAACATCACAAATTACCCATGGATACTTTTCCTAAAGTATCAACAGAATCCGAATGCGTTTGGTCCATTTTCCGTATGTTAGTTTTTGTTTTGACTTAAACTGTTGTCCATTTCAAGGAAAGGTGAGACACTTTGAGTGGTTTCGGGCACACCGCTCCACGTATTGAGGCAGGGTTGACTCGTACATGTCAGAAATGACCCATGGATCGTTTTCCTAAAGTTTCAAAAGAATCTGAATGTGTTTGGTCTATTTTCCATATGTTAGTTGTTGTTTTGACATAAACTATTGTCCATTTCAATGAAAAGTCAGACACATTGAATGGTGTCAGCCACACCGCTCCTCAGATTGAGGAAGGGATGACTCATACACGTCACAAATGACCCATGGATCGGTTTCCTAATGTTTCAATAGAATCCAAATGTGTTTGGTTGGTTTTCTGTATGCCAGTAGTTGTTTTTTACTTAAAATCATGGCCATTCCAATGAAAAGTGAGACACTTTGAGTGGTACCGGCCACACCGCGCCTCGGATTGAGGTGGGGATGACTTGTAAACATCAAAAATGACCCATTAATACTTGTCCTAAAGTATAAACAGAATCCGAATGTGTTTGGTCTCTTTTCCGTATGTCAGTTGTTGTTTTTACTTAAATTGTTGTTCATTTCAAAGAAAAGTGAGCCACTTTGAGTGGTGTCGGCCACACTGCGCCTCAGATTGAGGCAGCGATGACTATTACACGTCACAAATCACCCATGGGTCATTTTCCTAAAGTATCAACACAATCCAAATGTGTTTGGTATATTTTCCATATGTCGTTTATTATACTTAAAAAGCGCATCCATTTTAAACAAAAAAAAGACACTTTGAGAACCAAATGCATCCGCAACGAAGATGGTGTTCTAGGTTATGTAATCTGGCGATCAATGTAAAGTTACACATTACTTTTTTTGGCACATGAGATGGTTTTGCATCTTCTTTTGGCTTCCATCGAGAGGTTCCACATTTGATACCATCATTTCATTCAGCAGTTTCCTCCCAAAATAAGCTGCAATCATTCGGGCAAGCAAGAATTTTTTTTTGAGAATCCAAGTTCATCAACTAACTTCCATGCCATATTGTAGTTTGAGGGAATATCTGAAAAATCTATAAGTAAGTCCTTAAAGAAGGTAAGAATGTAATCTATTGCAGTATTTGATATCCCATACATAGTTTTCCCATGAAACAATCGGATTAAAAATTCCAACTTTTTCATTTTACCACATTGCCGATATACTGGAGTCATCACATCATCATTCAATTTTTTCACCATATAAACATCATCATTTTCATTGGACGCATCATGTGTGCTTGTATCGAAATCTTGTTGGCTGGAAATCCTTTTCTTTTCATGATGTCGAATAAATGGAAACTGATCATATATCAAACTCTCCAAATCAGTCCTATCATTTGAATCATCAACATTTTTATATTCCATTTTCTCCCTATTTTTAGATTTCATTTTCTCTCCATTGTGATACCACGCATAATAGATTGTTTGGAAACCATATTTGGTTATATGGTAGCTTACTGCTTCATGACTCAACCAAGGTCTTCTAACACAGTTAAAACATGAGCCGTGTATGCGACCACTATCTGAAGCCTTGTCAAATGAAAAATCTAGAAAGCTGGTCAAATTATTTTAAAAATCGGTTGAAATCTGATTAGTATCGTACATCCAAATTCTGTCCATTCTGTAAAAAAATTGCAATAATTCATTTCTAAGAAATTCAATAATATTGATTTTTAATAAAAAAAAATTAGGTAAATTACAATTGTTTACATTATATAAAAGCATAACTGACACATTACTCTATATGAGAATCATATTAATAAATACAACAAAATACAGTCTATAAAAGAAAATAAGATACATAATTTCTAATGCCTATATTCAAGGATTTCCCAGTAAGATATTGGAAGTGGATCATGGAATACATAATCCATAAGGATCTTGTTGGGAGTACATGAGTTTTATACTTTAAATTCTTCAGGGAAATCAGGATGAGGAGTAGGATGAGGATCAGGGGAGTGGTGGGACTGTCCAAGGGGGTTGCGGGGTGTACAGGGGGTGCGGGGTGTCTAGGGGGGTGGTGCGGCCTTCTGGGGGGTCAGAGGTGTCCAGGGGTGGGGGCTATCTAGGGGGTCGGGGTGTCCAGGTGGGCGGGCTGTCCGCAGGGGTGGTCAGGCTGTCCAAGGGGCTAAGGGGGAGTCTAGGGGGGTGGGCAGGTTGTCCAACGAGGTGAGTGGGGTGTCTAGGGGGTGGGTGTGGTTGTACGGGGGGTACAGGATGTCCATGGGGTGGGAGGGATACCCATGGGGTGGGGGACTATCTAGGGTGTCTAGGGTGTCCAGGGGGTGGGCGGGCTGTCTAGGCGGTGGGCAGGCTGTCCATGGGGGGTGGTCGGGCTGTCCACGGGGGTGGCGGCACTGTCCAGTGGGGTCGGGGGTGTCAAGGGTATGGGGGGCATTCCAAGGGATGGGGGCGTCCGGGGGGATGTGGGTGTCTGGAGGGTGGTGGGCGGGTGTCCGAGGGTGGGGTGGGTGGGCTGTCAACAAGGGTGGGGGGCTTTCCAGGGGGTACGGGCTGTCCAATGAAAATTGTCAAACCTTTAATAGTTGAGTTCTTTTGAAATAGCTTAGATTCTCCTAGTGGCGTGTCAGTATTAACCAAACATAATTTCCTACTACCATAGAACCCTATGATAAATCTAGAGAAATCAGGGAATTGATTCCTAATTATTGAATTCTTTTTAAAATTTTTAAGTATCTTGATATTAAAACATTATACTAAATTTAAAGTAATGAAATGCCTCAGAAGTATTATTACCTATGGGTCTATCACACACTCAAATCCTTGAATATTTTTGGGATCAATGACACCCTATAAACAGGTTTTGTCCTCATTATTGTCTGAATGAATTGGATTCCTAACTGATATCATCACGAGCTATAATAAAATGTTTTAACCATATTCTAATGATTTTTTTGGTTATGATCCCGCAAATTAAAGTATTCACTAGTACAAATTATATAGAAAATTCCCTATATTATAAGTGACTTGTTTTTCATTTACTAGGGAGGATAACTCATCCCAAGGTGCACACTGAACCCACTATTGAAGAAGAGTTGCAGATGTAGCCAAAAAATACATTTACCAGGCACCAAAATGAATATAGAGGATAATTAAACAACTTGAAATTATGTTAAAATATATTTAAAGTAGATGTATGAGTGATGATCTCTCTAGTCACAGTCACACACTTCATTGGAAATAGTAATATAATCTAAAAAATAAATTATTTATTGGTGTTAAATGGCATGGTCCTTTTGTAATGTAATCCCCCCTATACCAAAAAAACTATCTATTATCTATACATTTAGGCCGTTATAAATTATAAATAACCCATTAATGTCATTTTACATCTAACATATAAAAACATTCTACCAAACAAATATAATTCATTTCAATAGTTTAACAACATGATAGGTGCCACATGAACAAATGTGTTCTAGCTCTATATTTCACTATCATAGTTTCACAACAATTAGTACATTCTATTGGATCATCATCCCAATGAAGCCAAGTACATAATATCCCATACAAGTAATTTTCTCTAGTGTTTTATTAACTCTTATGACTATTAATCTTACTAATGACTTCTTGATTCATCGATCAATAATTAATAATAAGGTTCATGTAACCTTGTATGCATTCAACCATTCCCTAGGAATGTATAAATTACAAAGTCAATGAATTCCCTGAATCTATAACCCTTATGTAGCTTCAATTTATAAAATGAGGACCCATAAATCATTGGTGTCATTTTATAAAAAAGAACTCCCACATGGTATGAATGGTATCATAATGACACCTATGTATTGAAAATATTCATATTGAATTAGAAATAATTCTATGTTATTAGGTTGATAAATCTACCTATATACGAATTTAATCGAACCATAAATGAAGGTCAAAGCCATGAATTCCGCATTATGTTTTTAGCATTAACATTATAACACAAATGATATTCAATGGGAAACAAATTAATTAACAAAATATTGGTTCATTTCCCTATTTTTCACGGTGAAATCACATCAAAATCCAAACTTAAAACTCAAATATTAGATCAATAACAATAAAAACAAGGTATCATATGTGTATAAAGAATAAAATACCTTATTTGAGATGATTGAGATGGTTTTTCACCTATTTGGATGGGGGACTTCGCGAGAGGAGCAGAGCACCGATTGAAGATAGGGTTCTGTGAAGAATGGGGAATAGAAGTGGCCTGCCTGGTTTTGGGGAAAACCTTTACCAACAGTTTTTAAAAACTGACGGCATAGGGTTCTTGAGGCCACCCTTTCCCAACGGTTTCATAAAACCGTTGGGAAATGGTGACTTAAACACCCCTTTTCCAATGGTTCTAGTGAACCGTTGGGAAAGGGTTCCTAAACCATCATTAACAACGGTTTAACAAAACCGTTGGTAAGGAACCATGGGTAAAAATGCCATTTCCATTAGTGCATACAAAATAATTTTGTGCTCATGTAAGAAAATTCAATAAATATGTTGGGTTTTATGTTCTAAGTTGTCATGTAATGTTTCAAATTTCGTGAGACGCTAGAACTCTCGATCCTCGAAGTCGTCATAATTTCATTTTTATTTAATGAATCCTGATTAAGTGTGTAATAAAGATCATGGTGGTTATAAAAATACATAAATATTGTTTAAAAGGAATATTCATGAAGAAAATAACTTTTCCATTTTGAAATAACTTTTCATGTTTTACTATCCCTTCACTCATAAATGAAAACATTTAATTTGAAAAGTTGATTATAAATATTGTAATAAGACATTATATACTATTTTAATTGATATTATCCAACAAATATTATATAATTGATGTGATAATTAATCAAATGAGTGGAACATGTGAATCACGATAACGAAATATATTAAAAAATTATATAATGAAAATTAATTTCACAAATAATATTATCATGTAATAATAAAGTTAGTAGAAGGTTAACCTACAGAATAAAAATTTGGTTAATAATTATCTTACCTTATGTTCGAAAGGGTTATGCAAAAGTATTTAACCATGAAGATTTTGAAATTAGATTCATTAATTACAGAATTCAAAAAATATTATTCATTATTTATTATAGTTTTTTATTTTCATTTATGGCCATTTTAATGTTTTATAATGTTCATTTTTTCAGTCTGAGATCGTTTGTTTCATGGTATTACGGTAGGTTCCTTTGAGTAAAATTATGGTTGTTTTGATCCAATTGTTGAAAAAAATCCCAATGTGTAATAAAATGGGATTTATACAATTCAATAATTATAAATGATCCAATATTTCAATTTTTTCATATTTTAGGATGATTCATTTGATTAAAAAATAATGATAATTGCTTGGTATATTTTTGGCATTTTTTTCGACCGTCAAAAAATGGTTTTTTATTTAATATTATTTTATAAATCAGTTCTGGAGAAATAAACAGGTTATAATATACTTATAACATTCCGATTTTGTCATAATAATGGTTTTTTGACTATAATTTAATTTGTTAATTGAAAAATAATTCTGGTTATCCATGAAAGTAGTGAATCAACACATCATGGATGTTTTTTTCATTTTTTGGATAGAAGGATTAGATAAGTGGTTTGATTATGGATTTTCCATAAAAATAATAAAATTATAGTATATATTTGATTCTAGATATATCATATAACTTTGGATAGGTGAGGTGATAATAATATAGATATAAAGGAATAAATAATTTAAAAGAGAATGAAGGAGTATTTTACCTCTAGAGTATCATCTCAATGAGAATGTCCTTAAAGAAATTGACATTCATATTTTGAGGATCTAGAATTTATTTAATGTTGAGATGAGTGTAGGGAATCTAATTGGGATGAATATTGATAATATTCAATGATTTGGATGCGTGAGGAGAAGGGTTGGTGAGGGGTGGTATTTATTGGGATACAATAGGGGTTATTATTATTATTTTATTATTTTTTTATTACTTTGGATCAAGATTATCAACAGTAATGATTCATGTGTCTAAGTACAATAACATTTTAATTTGAGTTTGAATAATGTTGTCTTACATCATTGATGACTCAATAAGTCCTTAATATTACCTATAATGTTATACACCATAAATTATTGTATTTCACTATTAAAAAAATTATGTTATTTTAGAAATAATCCCAAAAAATTACCCCTAACATTATTTCAATGTGTAGATTTCCAAAATATTCACAAATGTTTTAAAATAATTTTTTGAATATAAAAACATTACATTTTCAACTAAAATTATCATTTATTTGAAAAATTCAAATTTTAATATTATAAATGATTTTATGAAACATAGAAAATTCAATTATGTTCTCATAAAATAATCTTATAGGTACAATTACACAAAATATTAAATTATGAATATATTTTATGAAAATAAATTTTCTTCTAAATCATTATATTAATTTAAAAATAGTAAATAATCATTTAGGTTTCACAAAAATACCAATAACAAATTTTCATTTTTAAAATATTTTTTAACTTATATAATGATATAAATATATCATAATTTCATTTTGATGAAAAATAAATTGTATTTATACTTTTATAGAAGATGTAAATATTACCTTGTATATGTTACTATTCCAAATAGTCACATTATTATTCCAACGGTCGGGTTACTATTTTATTATAATAGATTCTATAATTTTTATAAATATAACATATTTAATTATACATTTATAATGAATTTCCATATTTATTTCCAATATTAAGAAATATTCTATAATTACATATGATGTTACATCACTCTATTCTATGATATTTTCTGCAAAATCTTTGCCCTCTATAGTCATTACTTTTGGTATTGTTGTCAATGAGATATAAAATATATATCATAAATATATCAATTGATATTAGTGTCAAATATTTTTGGAGAATATATATTTATGGGGATTATTTAAATTGTGGTATTATGTGATTTGATAATGTGTGAATTGGTATAATAGTTTATTGAATTGGATGTAGCAATATATTCTTTATAGGTTTAGTTTTATCTTCATAATGAATTATTTAGTTTACAAATAATTTTGCAATATTTTATCACTTCATTTTGAAAAATGTTGTATTAATTGTTAATAAATCCAATTCTCTAGACATTCTATTATCAAATTGACTTATAATTTTTTAATCTTTACCCACTAAATTAATTTTATTTACTTATTGATATATGTTAATTGGTAGTTAGAAAAATTCAATGGGGCTATAGGTGAGATAAAGTGTTGTTGATTTTGTTTATACATAAAGAATATAACTTATAGAATCATAGTTTGGTAATGTTGTTTCCTATAAAGGTGGTTTATTTATACCCATAATTAATAGTACGTTTTGACAAACATATCATGTATTAATGGAATTATACATGTCGTATTCCTACCATAATAGTATTGATAATTCTGCCTCCAATATTTATAATGTAATGTCCTTATATTACTTATCATATCAAAATACTATAGTAGTTTCTATTATATAATGAGAACACATATAGTCCATGAAAATAATCATAAAAAATTTCAATATATTAAAGATACATCATACTAACAGGACACAAATGTTGTTGACTATCAGGTTTTGGGGGCTTATGAGCATTGAGACATATTCTCATGAAGTTCACACATGGTGATATTGAGTAAATGAGAACATAAAGACTAGCCCAATAATATTAATAGAATGTTTTTAGGTGCCAATGTTATTTCGCCTTTTCTTAATAGATTTATTAGAATCTTGAATTGATATTATTATCAACGTATACAATTTTATATATACATTGTTACATGATAAAAACTATGAAATTGATGTCATGGAATGGTAGCTTGGTTTGGTTACACCATGGGATATATATAATTGACTTCAATAATATAAATACAATTTATCTCTTTGGAAAGGAAGTGACATATCATGGACTATTGATTATTATGGTAGTGTCTTCACAAAATCCATGGACACTGTAGAAGAATGTGATTCCTTCCAGTAATGTCATTGAAAATTAAGATGATAATGGATGATGACACAACATATGCATCCTACATTATGAGATATTAAGAGACAAAAAGATTATATTAAATGAAATATGTGTTATTATTAGCTATGATCCTAATATTTGAATATTATTTACTATGATTGAAATAATGGACTAGAGGGTCACAACCTTATAATATTCAATAGTTTTCCCTATTATATAGAATTGGGGTTTAGGACATGGATTCCCCCGCCATTGGGTTATCATGATACTTTAGAATAAAATATTAATAATAATAAACCCATTCATATAATTTGAGAATAAAATAATTGGATTTGAATTTATTTATTAATTTATTCACATTTTTTGAGTGAATATATCGAAAAATACATAATTCTAGAATGTTATTTTAATATTAATGATTAATTTAATTTATATGGGGAAGATGATATGAGTTAATGAATCTATTTTATGCTATAATATATCAATTATATTAAATGTGAATAATAAAAACATAATTGATTTTTAGTAATCAATTAGCAGGTCATAAAATTTATTTTAGAGAAATTTTTATTGGTAGTTCATTTTGATGGATTGGGGAGATACTTTTAGGTATTTGTACCTCAATATATATATTATAGAAGTCTCTTATTTGGGTTACTATCCACTTCTTGATATTGAGATCCTCTCTATCCACTCCTCTACTTCTTTGATATATATGTAATTGATTCTAGAAATTAATAGGAGTACATATACCTTGAAAATTGGATCAAAATAGTCGTGATCATTTGGATGATGAAGTACTCATCAAATTACTATAGCAATTGTATATTGACTTTCGAATTGTCATTGAATATCGACGAGTGTGTGAATGATCTAGAGGGATTAAACATCGGTTCCTTCAAAAACAGATACATTTTGATGAATTTTTGTCGAACATGTCTTCAAATATGATGAAATTTTTTTTTGTATTATTTTTAAATAAACTATTCACAAATGATCATCATATATCATATTGGGTTGTGAATCACTATATTTAACATAGTTACATTGATCAGTGAGGAAATATTTCAAATAAATGTATCAATTTATTCTGTATCATAACCCATTTCCTTAAATTGGTAACAAAATTATTATATGATTTTTTTCCATTTAAAATTTAAATTGTAATTAAATTTTTGTATAGGGCATTGAAATAGTCTCACAACCTCAAATTGGGATTCATTCCAATATCGAATAACCATGTCATGGCTACCGAAATATGCAAATTGGATTGAATCTCAAAATATAATGTGACTAAAATGAATAATATATATATATATATATATATATATATATATATATCTGTGTGTGTGTGTGGTTGTATGTTTGTGTGTATTATTTTACCCGATGTTGAACCCCAATCATATCCATCAAACTAATGTTTTCAAGAATTCATTTTTCATGTGGTTTGATATGTCCCAAGTGGTAGTGGGTTTTCATTCCATAATTTCGATAATGTTTTTTAAAAGATCCTATAATATTAGATTTTAAATTGTTTATAAATATTATAAATAAAGATGAATACATAAAAAATGGAAGGGCAGTTGGTTGTCTATGTTAATAAAAAACAAGAGAAGAAAAATCCAGTAAGTTTGGGAAGTATTCAGTTATATATTTTTTTACTATCAGGTCTGTTTCCACACTCTAGTACATCAAAAAAATATGACTATCCATCCATCATGGTCCACATTTGTTTTCCACCCATTTTAATACCTAGATGTACTTCTTACCGTCCTGCCACACAAGTTCCCACAGCTGGCACACCCCAATTTTTCTTCCACCTACTCAACTCCACAAGGTGGACCTATGGTCATTAGATTCCAATGCTCGAAATTTGACCACTGGCACCCCCACCCACCACCTCTACCTCCCATATCGTGGATCCACTGACATACTACCGTGGCTAGAAAAACATCCATTGATTTTAAATGTTTAAACCAACACCAAATTCTTAGGTGAAAGCACAGATGATTGTTTACTATCGACCATTCAAGGATTCGGTGCTATGCTAATGTGTATATCTTCACTCGGGTCGAATCCTCAGTGATGATAATTTTTAATAGTCGATTGTTATTCTTTGATTGGTTTTTTGATTGGGTTTTTTTCAGATCATATGAAAAAATTTATGGATGATGTTTGATTTAACAAATTTATAAATATTGGGGTGAGTTCATTATTAGGGAGTTAATCTTGTTATATCATTGTGCTTTTATTTATATTGCATTTAAATTAACACCCACTTCGCAAGATAACTTTGAATGGAATTCCTAAGTTATAAGGCTTTGATTAAATCCTTAACATATCTTAGGGTTCTAATATCAGTTATATCTTGTTTATGGAAGTGTATTTATGGTTCCAATAGTCCATGGAAACCACACATTAAACAAATCATGTCATTAATCCACAACATTCTATGTTTAACACCGACAATGTTATTTTAAAGAATATACATCGAGAAAATTCTCTCAATCACTTAACATCACCAAATTATTAGTCACCCCAATGGTAGATTTACTCAGACATTGTTTTGATTAATAATATGGTTTTAATGTTTATAATTATGAATTATAAATATAAGAGAAAGAAATGGATATGAAAAGATATGTGCATCGAACACACACACACACACAAAATGATGAAAACAATGAACATTATATTGAATGGGAATGAAAAAGAAAGGAATGGGATTAAACTAAATTTAAAATAATTTAAGAAAATTAATATTAAAATATAGAATGTGGATGATAATAAGAGGTATTGAAGAAGAAAATTTCACTAAAATAGAATTACAAAATACAATCACTTACACGATTACAAATGAAGAACAACACAAAAGAAAATGAAAGAAAAAAGGTGGAATGGTTTATCATGTAAAAATATGAGTGTGTAATTCCCCCCCAAGCCTTTGAAATATCCTTTTTCATTCCAACCTATCCTCCTTTTCTTTGAAATGTCATCTCTTTTGAAAGGAGAGGAGGGTGTGTATTTATAGCTGAATATTGTGGGATGTTTGCATTCCAAAACTACCCCTCCACCTGCATCACCACTTTAATAAATTAGACAACCAAATATCGAGATATGATCTTCCTATAAGTTGTAGATAAATTTATCATCTGTATACTTTGAAGATATGTCGGCCATTGGATTTAAGGATCTAGTGTTATGGCGGTTGGATTAAACAATTCTAATATGTCCATTTCAATACAATCCTTTTTAAGGCCAGTATGTGAATGTGTATTTGAATTGGAGGATGCCTTCAAATCTGATTGAATTCTATAACAACGTTGGAAAACTATATCGCCTATTTTACACTGAAAAATCTCATCTTGATTGGATGCTAAAATCATGAGATATGTCATGAATACAGTACTGATTTTATTTCATGGCTAGAATGGTGGTCTGAGTTTAAATGAATAAGTTGGGCCCCTTGTATTTGGAGTTGGGACTTGAATGTTTTATCCAATAATACTTATATTGAATCCCAAACGTTTGAGTAAAATGAAAAAAATTTAACTTCAATATTGAGCCCAGTAATTCAATCTTCATGGCTGGTCCAGTTTCATCACAGATTCTGTAGGACCTCTTGTGTGGTCTATATGAGACTTAAAATGGAAGAATTGGCCCATGATCCTTTCTAATGAAATGTTTTATAGTTAATATGGAATACTAAAAAAGAATAACCACACAATATGGATTATTAGGGGGAGATTTATAAATAAAATAGTAAACTAACTCAATTGGAATACTTCTAAAAATTCTCAAAAATTATACTTAGTATTAAAATATTAATTTTTCAAACAAATTATGCACATTTTATATAAAATCAGTAAAGGGAGTATATAATAAGTCATCAAAATATTAATAACATTAAATCCCCCACATTAGTCTTGTGAATCTCCTCATAAGCCACAAATATAAGAACATGAAAAAATCATTTTCACTCACCAACAGATATTTAAATTGTGTTTTCCCCAATTAGGGGAGGTGTAGAAAATTTAATTCATCCATATTAAATTCCTCCAAATTTTTTTACAGAAACGATGTTACAAAAACAATTCATTTTTCATTCTCGAATTTAGAAATTTAAAGTGGTGGCACACAAATCTTACTCCACTCAAGATGATAAAATTAATTTATGGAGTTTCACTCATTCACTAACCAAAAGTGAAATTCGTAGAGTTTTAAAGAGTTCTCAGCTTCCATTCCCTATACTAAAGTGCACAAGAATCAAGAGGTGTTTTTAAGGGGTTTTATGTGGCTATGGTTGGTAGAAATATATTGTCCAAGAGTGTGAATAATAGGGGTAAAACACCAACACGGAAAAAGAAATGAACATATTTTTTTGAAATGAGACATGAGAGGAAATAGAAACACATATTTATGAGGGAATGAAAATAAAATATAAGACACAAAAGTGGAAGGAAATATGAAGGGAATGAGAACATTTAATATTTACAAAACACAAAACACATCCCAATGACATAATAAAATAATGCAATTGTTCTTTTTTTCTTTTTTATCTATTTTTAGAAAGTTGAACATGGAAAAGATCTCACACTTATATCCAAACCCATGACTGATCTCATCATGACACTAATTTTAATAATTATAACAATATCAAAGGTTGATGAAGAGTGATTTTTGACCTGCCCAAGAAACAACCCAATTTTATTGTTCTTTTTTTTTTGATTTTTTTGAAATTTTTTTTGATTTTTTTGAGCACATGTCAATAAAACTTACAGAATAACATAAATTAATGTAATATACATTCCCCAAAACACACTAAATGACAACCTCTCCCCCACACTGAAATGGATGCTTGCCCCCAAGCATATTATAACATGGTGAGATCAATTATGTGTACCAAAAATTAAATCCATTCCCCCAACACTTAAAATTCATAAAAAAATATGAACTGAAAATCCGTGTTGATATTGGGTGAGATAATGTAGTGGGATTGTAATGTGGATAACAAATAAAAGGTTTTCATAGGATCTAAGGGGATTTTAAAAGGAGTATTAATGTAAGGGAAAGGGGAGGCTATTTAGCCATTGTAATTCTCATGTGGTTTAGAAAATGCCTCTATCACATTAATCCACACTAAAGTAAGAAATTCCGCTTGAAGGTCCAGAAACTCAAGACTCACAAATGGGGGTGAAAAACACACATTTTGAAAAGATGGTTATAGGTATCCATGGCCTGAAATAATGTTGTTTTTTCTCATGGGCGGGGAAAATCATTTTCCAAATCAGAAAGTAAGCATTAAAAAATATTGGTTTTGAAACAATATTCTTTATCCAAATATATGATGAAAACACAAATTTTTTTAGATGAAACCATGTCCTTTAACTCCAAAAAATCGTTGGACAAAATTTTAACATTTGATGGTGAGTAATCATTACTCTTGTTTTCCATATTTTTTATGTGAATTTGTTTTTATTTTTTTATTTTTTTGGTTTTTGTTTTAGTTTTTTATAAAGAAACGCCCACACATAATATAAATTGTAAATAAGTGGGTTTGATAAATAAAATGGTAAAAAATGTAAGAGAGGGGAATAAGAATAAAGGGTGAGAGAGATGAAGAGATGGACAAAGAGTTAAAGGGAAAGAGCTGCCACTAGAATGGACTTGGTGGGTTTCCATCTCTATCCAGTGGTGGGAAGAGAATATAATTTTGGGATTCAAGGGAAATTTATGTGTTTCCAGGAATGTGTTTTCACTCATGGTGATGCTTTAACTGATGACTATTAACTGTGAATGTCCTTTTTGAAGAGGGGTCTTTGACATGCACTACCCCAAATGGGTAAACATTTGTAATAACAAAAGGACATTCCCAACCAGAATTAAGCATACCTGGGTGAAGCCAAAACCGAGAATTGAAAAGTAATACATTTTTACCTTAATGGAATACCTTTATTAGGATGTGTTTATCAGGGAGTACCTTTGCATTTTCTTTGTAATTATTATAATTCATATATGAATCAAGTCAAAGCTCCTCCAGTTCAGCCAATTGCAACAATATTTCTTCACCGGATTTCTTACAATCAAAATTATAGGTTTTCACAACCCAAAAAGGCTTATGTTGGATTTCAAATAGTAACTGAAACTCTTTACCAAAAACTATCCAAATAGGAGACATCCTAATGGGTGTTTTATAGGCATTTTGATATGCCTAATGTGCTTTACCAAGTCTTTCAGGCCAGTATTTTCTGGTGGGTTTTACAATTCTCTCAATCACTCTTTTCACTTCTCTATTTAAAAGTTCAGCCATTCCATTTGTTTAGGTGTGATATGAAGTTGATGTTTTATGTCCAACACAATTATTTTTTAAAATAGATTCCATGGTTCTATTATAAAAATGGTTTCATAATCACTTATCAAGGCACATGGTGTGTCAAACCGGTGGAAGATGTGTGTCTTTAGGAAATCACTAATAGAATGTGAATCATTTTTTCTAGTAGGTTTGGCCTCGACCCACCTAGAAACATGATCAACTGCAAGAAGAATGTATGAGAATCCATTACAAGGGGGGAATGGTCCCATGAAATCGATGCCCCAAACATTGAAGATCTCACAGAAAATTAAAGGCTTTTGTGCCATTTCATTTCTCTTTGAAAGTATTCCATCTTTTGGCAAGTGGGACAAGATTGAAAGAACTCATGTGAGTCCTTGAAGAGTGAAGGTCAAAAGAATCTAGAGTCTAGGACCTTTCGAAAGGTCCTTTGTGGTCCAAAATGGCCACCACCAGGCATTGAGTGACAGAATTCTACGATGGAGGAATGTTCATTTTCATCAACACATCCCCTAATTTCCATATCTACACAAGTTTTCCAAAGATTATTTCTTCCCAAAAATAGTATTTTTAATCACTTCTCAACTTCATTTTTTTCTTTTGAAAATATTTTAGGAAAAACATCAAAAAACACGTAATTTAAAATTGGGGCATACCATGGAATTTTTGGAGTGAGAGAAGAAAGGTGCTCAGTTGGAAAATAGGATCAATTATTTCAGAATGAGAATAATTACAAATTCTATATAAGTGATCAGGTACAAAATTTTCTTTTCCTATTCTATCTTAAACTACAAGGTCAAAATCTTGGATCATTAGGATCCATCTTATTATCCTCGGTTTGGAATCACTTTTCTTGAGTGATAGTAGAATGCTCTGTGAAGATGATGATTTCTGCACTTAATAGATAGGGCCAAAATTTATCTAAAGCAAAAAACCACAGCAAAAAGTTCCTTTTTAGTGATAGTTTAGTAAGACTGGGATTCATCCAATGTTTTTGAGGCATAATAGATGACATGAGGAATTTTTTATCTTCTTTGAAAAAAACGGAACCAATATCCCTCTCTGAGGAATCACACATCAACTCAACGGTTAAGGACCAATCTAGGGGTTGGATTATTGGGGCATATGTAAGAGAAATTTTGAGTTAAACGAAGGATCTCTTGAAAACCTTATCGTAATGGAATGTGAAATCATTTTTGAGCAACCAAGTGTGTGGGAGGGAAATCCTACTGAAGTTATGGATGAATCGATTATAAAAACCAGCATGACTGAGAAATGAACGGATGTATCAAACTGAGGTGGGATTAGGATGTGATTGGATCACTTCAATTTTGGTAGGATCAAATTCAATACCCTCTTTTGAAACTATGTTCCCTAGAATAATCCAATTTAAAACCATAAAGTGACATTTTTCCGAATTTAACACAAGGTTACACTTGACACACTTTTGGAGGACTTGAGAGAGTGAATTAATGAAAGATTCAAATGATTCAACATAAATGGTAAAGTCATCCATTAATACTTCTATGTAGTATTCAATGAATTCAGAAAATATACACATCATCCACCTCTGAAATATTGAAGGAGCATTTCAAAGGCCAAAAGGCATTCTCCTATATGCATATGTTCCAAAGGGGCCTGAGAATGTTGTCTTTTCTTGGTCCCAAGGTGCGATTGGGATTTGGAAGTAGTTAGTGTATCCATCAAGAAAGCAATAGTTTGACTTTTCGACTAATCGTTCTAGTATCTGATTGAGGAATGGAAGAGGGTAGTGATCTTTTCTTATTTCAACATTCAATTTTTGGTAATCAATGAACACACACCATTTGTTCTTCCCTCGATTTGTGACTACCTCTCCATGTTCAGTTGTGACAACAGTTATCCCACCCCTCTTAGTTACAACTTGAATTGGACTAACGCATTCACTATCAGAAATTTGGTAGATAATTCCCACATGAAGAATCTTGGTAATATCTTCCCTAACTACCTCAAGGATGAGTGGATTGAGTCTTTTTTGTGGTTGTATAATTGGTTTGGATGATTCCTTGAGATAGATGTGATGTATTAAAAGAGCAAGGTTGATTCCTGGTATGTCATCTAGGGTCCAACCTAAGGCCTTTTTTCTTTCATCTAATAGTTTAACATGTTTGGTCTCCTCTGTTTTGGTATGTGAAGAAGATATAATGACAGGATAAGAGTAATCATGGAAAAGGAATGCATATTTTAAGTGATCAAGAAGAGGTTTCAGATCAGTATCATCTTTCATTTAGGGGCTAGAAAACTCAAGAGTGGAGGAAGGGACATCATTTTCTTATGATTCATTTTCCTTAATACTGTCCAAGGTAGAGCAGTAGAGATCAGAGTTGATGTGGGATTAAATAGAGTTTTCAAGATCCACTATATTGATGGAGTCTATGAATGAAAGGTCCACATCAACATCAACATTTATAACTTGGTTAATCATGGTACTTATTTTACCAGATACTTTTTCAGTTGAACATGAATAACAAGATGGATATGGGTTCAATTGACTCTCAGAAGTTTCCTCAGAATCATGGATTTAGAATGCAGAGTGATCCTCAGATGGGTATCACATGGCTTGGAACATATTGAACTTGGCCAGTTGGGCACCGAATTCCATGGATAAAGTGCCTGAATGGAAATCAATGTGTGTTCTCGCTATCATGAGGAACTGTGTTCCAAGAATTAGGGGAGATCGAGAACAGTTCGTCTCACCTACCATGTCAAGGACATCCAAATCAGAAGGTAAGATAAGATCATTCACACGAACAAGGACATCCTCAATTATTCCCTCAGGACTGGTTGTGCATCGATTGGATAATTGAATGAAAACACCCATTGGATGAAAGGGACCTAGACCAAGGTTGGAGAAGATGGATTTAGGCATGAAATTAATTGAGGCTCCAGGGTCTATGAGTGCATCATCAAAGTTGGAAATTCGAATTTGGCATGGAACCGTAAAGGTCCCTGGATCTTTTCACTTTATGGGAATATACTGTTGAGTGGAAACATTTTCAAAGGTCATATGTTTCCCCTTATGGGTAAAAAACACCTTGAGAAACTTGTAATACATAGATATTTTTTTAATGGCATCTAAGAGGGGAATGTTGACTTCAACACGTCCAAATATGTCAAGAATTTTAGGATCAGGTTCAAATGACATCTTTGGCTTAGAAATGGGTTGATGAAAAGAAATTGGGTTCTTAAGTATAATGGAAGTAGTTGAGGTAATGGGATCAGATTCCTTTTCCTATTTCATTTTCTTTCATTTTATAGGTCAACATTCAAAGGGGTGTTGGAGTACTTATATTGAGGCATATAAATTTTATTTCCCGATCTAAGTGAAATTTCACTTACATTTCCCTTGGGTTTCGGTAATAGTTGTGCTAGGTGTTGGGAAGAATTTGATTGATGTTTCCAGCTCAGGTGGGATTTAAGTTGACCAATTTTTGTTTCAATGTATTTGATGCTGGGATGGGTGAAGGAGGAAAGATCTTCCCCTACACTTTCCCATGGTTGCATGGAAGAAGAGGCTTTTCCCGAATTTGGATTACCATGAATTTGGTTCTTGGGAAAGCAATTGTATTGTGTTGGGAATTGAGAGGGATCATTAGGATAGTGGAAGCCTGGAAGAGTAAGATGAGGATTTATCATTTGATGTTGATGAACAAAAGGGTAAGGTTGTTTGATGTTACCAACACTTTGAACATATTGGAATTGGTTTGGATATTGATGAGGGTATTGAGGGGGATGAGAAATGGGATTCCCATATTTCATGTTATGGTTATATGTAGAAGAAAATGGCATAGAAGGGGGATGGATGAAGTTTCTAAAAAATTGTCCTGATTGTTGAGGGTTGGGGTTCTGCTGAGCATATGCTGTATTGGGATCCCTTGGTCTAGATTAATCAGATTGATCCTCATAAAGTTGAGGACATGTGTCAGTTGGATGAGGTGGGGAGCTACGGATTCCACAGTTCTTGATAGGTCTAGGGAATAGAGATTGTGGAGAAGATGAGTTTGGGGCTTTGGATGCCACAACGAGTTGTCTCACAAGACATGTAAGTTCACTCATCCACTCGGTCATCTGGTTCGAATCTATGGATTGATTTCCTTGGAATTATTTTAATTGAGCATGTGCTCAAGTATGGAATTGTTGTGTGATTTCAGCCATGTTTCTTATAAGATCTCATGCTGCTGCAGAAGAATTATCAACAAGAGTACTGCCACTTGCGGCATCAATGAGAGTTATCTCCAAAGCCAATAACCCCTCATAGAAGTATTTGATCAAGAGTTGGTTTGGTATGTGGTGGTGTGGGTATTTTTCAAAAAGATTTTTGAACCTATCCCAGTATTCATGGATTGATTCACTTTGGAACTGAAAGATACCACATATTTCCTTTCAGATAGAAGCAGCATGAGAACCAGGAAATAATTTCTCTAAGAAGAGTCTCTTTATCTCATTCCATGTGGCTGTGGAACCCGGAGGAAGGTAGTAGAGCCATGACATAGTAGTGTCAGCTAGGGAGAAAGTTAATTCTCTTAGTTTGATTTATTCTCAGAAACCCCTTGAGCCTATATGGTAGAGCACACCACTTGTAACTCTTTAAGATGAAGATGTGGATCCTCACCGGCTAGCCCGTGGAAATGAGGGAGAAGATGAATCAAAACTTATTTGAAATCAAAGTAAGCCTCTATGATTGGATATTGAATACATGAGGATGGTAATTCATATCAGGGGTATAGTGTTGTTTAAGTGTTTGTTCCCTAGTATTGGTCATATCTAATATAATTTGTCGGGCAAGGACTGGTTCAAGAAAAATTTGATTATCCATAATGTTCCTCCTAAGATGGAGAAGTTGTCACTCAATTTCCGGGTCAAAAAAATTAGTGGGACTATTTGGGAGTCTACAGGGCATTTAGAGAGATGTTTAGAGAAAAAGGAAGATATGTTTTTCTTTTTTTGTTTTCAATTTAAGATTTTTACGAGGAAGGCAGGTTTTTCTTTTTGTTTTTTTTCAATTTTTTTTAATTTTTGTTTTTTGGGTTTCTTTACAATAAAAAGATACTAATGACTACATAAAGGACCATCCCTGGAAAAAACACCATTTGAAAGAATAGACGATTGTTTCCTATCAACTGGTCAAGGTTTCGTTGCTCTGCTAATGTGTATAGCAACACTCGGGTAGAATCCTCGGAAATGATACTTTTTAATATTCGATTGATTTTCGTTGATTTTTTTGATTGGGGGTTTGATTGCAGATCATATGAAATAATTTATCGATGATTTTTTATTTAAAAAAATTATAAATATTGGGGTGATTTCATTATTACGGAGTTAAGCTTGTGATATCTGTGAGCTTTACTTTATATTGCATTTAAATTAACACCCACTTCGCCAGATAACATTGATTGGAATTCCCTAGTGTTAAGGCTTTAATCCAAGTCTTAACATATCATAGAGTTCTAATCTCAATTATAGCTTGTTAATGGAAGTGTATTTATGGTTCCAATAATCAATGGAAACCACATTTTAAACATATCCTGTCATTAATCCACGACATTCTATGTTTAACACACACAATGTTAATTTAAAGAATATACATCGAGAAAATTCTCTCAATCACTTAACATCCCCAAATTATAACTCGCCGAAATGGTAGATTTACACAACCATTGTTTTTGTTAATAAATTGGTTTTAATGTTTATGATGATGAGTTATAAATAGAAGAAAAAGAATAGGATAAGAAAAGAGTTGTACATCGAACACACACACAAACGATGATGATAAAAAATAAACATTAGATTGAATGAGAAAGAAAAAGAAGGGAAGAGGATTCAAATTTATTTTTGCTATTTTAAGAACATTAAAATTAAACTACAGAAGGTGGATGAGAATAAAAGATATTGAAGAATAAAGTTTAATTAAAACAGAATTACAAAACACAAACACTGACAAGATTACCAACGAAGAACAACACAAAAGTAAATTAAAGGAAGAAAGGAGGAATGGTTTCTCAAGTAAAAAAATGAGTATGGAAGATCCTCAAAATCCTTTGATAGAGCCTTGTTCGTTCCAACTTAAATTCTTTTTCTCTGAAATTCCTTCTCTTTTGAAAGGAGATGAGGGAATGTATTTATATCTCAATGTTGTGGGCTGTTTTCATTCCAAAACTGCCCTCTTCACATGCATCAACACTTTGAAAAATTAGAGAGCTGAATCTCGAGATATGATATTCATAAAAGTTGAAGATAAACATCTCCTTTGTCTACACTGAATATATGGAGGTCATTTCACTTAAGGAGCATATGTTATAGCGGTTGGATTAAACAATTTTAATCTGTTCAATTCAATAAAAACTTTTTAAATACAAATATGTGAATGGGTTTATGAATAGGAATATGCCTTTAAATCCGAATTTTTTCTTCAAAAATGTCATCCACCTATAGCCTGTATTTTATATTGAAAAATTTCATCTTGATTGGATGCTTACATCATGAGATATGTTATGAATACTGTACAGATTTTATTTCCCGTTGAGAATGGTGCACTGTGTTGAAATGAATTATTTGGGCCCCTTGTATTTGGAGTTGGGCTTTGAAATTTTTTCCCTATACTCCATGAATTGTCCCACAAATATTTGAGGAAAATTAAGCAATTTTAACTTCTATATTGAGCCAAGTAATTCAATATTTATGGATGGTCTAGTATCTTCAAAGATTCTGTAGGCCCTCATGTGTGATCCATATGGGCCTTCAAATGGCATAATTGGCCCATGATCCCTTCTAGTGAAATTTTTTATATTTAATATATAATCCTATAAAACAAGAACCAAACAATTTGGATAATTAGGGTGATATTTAAAAATAAAATTGTAATTTAACTCAGTTGGACTACTTTTAAAAATGGTCAAAAATTATACATAGTATTAAAACATTAATATTTCCCACAAATTATGGACATTTCATATAAAATATATATAGGGAGTATATAATATGTCATAAAAATATTAATAACATCATCATGATAATTAAAAAATTTTATTTAATTTTTTTTCATTGATTATTTTTTAATATGAAAGATAATACAATCAAATAAAATGAAAAAATAAAATAAAAAAATTTATACAAATTGATATGTAATGAATGATTTGTATTTACTACATGGTCATATTGTGACTATAATAATATAAAACATCAATATTTGATAAAAATTGATTTCATTCATGGATAAATAATTGGAAAAAATAAATTTAATATTACCTCATAAGGCATTTCATAATTTGAATTTGAACAAAACTCGGTGTATGAGTTTCTTGTCAGGGCATGTTTATAGTTCTTCCTACTATTGGGGAGATATTATGAACGTGACTGGTTGAAAAAACAAAAGATTGAAAAAAAATAAGTATCTGTATCTAGTTTTTTAGAACTACTTAGGCAAAGGGTCTTTTAAATCCGGTTTTTTGTTATTTGGTAATGGGACATCACTCAACGGTTTAAGGAGATACGAGTTAATATATAAAGGTAGTTAAATTATAACCTTCAAACACTCCGAGTAGTGTTGTATCTAAATATTTGACTATGAGAACATGTTTTAAGGATATTATCCAGTAGAATAATCAAGTTAATGTGTATTATGAATTTAGTGATGATGGAAAAAGGGTTAATAAATTTGAGGGAGTCATTTTTGGATACAATTGTAAATTTATAAGTATTAATCAAGATTATAATTTTGACCAAATTATTTTTTGTTTTTTATAAAGATTAATGTAATACAATATACAGATATTGGTCCAAATTTAAAGAAGAACATGTCATAACTTGTAGCAATTTCCAATACTGATATTGGCACACACACATTGTATCATTTTATGGAAGGAAATTGTATTTGTTGGAGTCCCTGTAAAATATTCATCCCCAAAAATTAAGGTATTGAGTAATAGAATGATTCTCATGGGAGACTCATGAATGATGCATTTGATATTTATATCAAAATTCAAAAATCATTTTCCAAATTGATTCAAATAAAACATGAGGATATAAGTAGTTATAAAATTTTTCCTCATATCTAACAGGTATATGTGGAGAATTTGAAGCGATAAATAAATGATATTGTGGTCAAACTGATCATGTATAAATTGAAATATGATACCCATGATGGACCACATATAATTAGGATTGGAAACTATGTTGAATTAATAAAATAATAGTTATTCAAGATGAATAATGAGAATTCAGTTCATATCATTCTCTCATCCTTACCAATAATATTCTATAATTTATTTGAGATTTATCAAATTAATGTTTTTAGAAAATTAAATCATTCTATTTTTGGAAAAGTTCATAAAAATTATGAAAATTTAATGATATTAACATTTTATTTCATATGGTGAAAAATAAGAAAGAAATGTGAAAAAGAAAAATTTTAGGTTCACGAGTAAAGAAACCTTTCTACGGATTTATAGTAATCTAATGATAATGACTAAGAGCATTATATTTCAGGCTATTTGTTTTTAATGATTAAAGATAGTTCACTATAAAAAAATAACGAATTGAATAAAAACGAAAAAATTGATTCTAGTTTAAATATATTAATTAAGAAATATATTATATCATTTATAGTCCTTAGGTATTAGATACAATATTTATATACATATTTTTTTTAAATATTGGGACCAAATAAGTCAAACACATTAGTAAAAGTGATTCAATTTCCTCTATGTGACTAAGAAAATATTAGATAGAAATTTACTCTAAGAAGCACAACATTTTATTACCAAGTGTATCGTTAATGTAAATATATAATAGTTTGTTGAAATACACTAAAATATTTATGAATTAATGTTTTTTGGGTATTTCATAAACAACAAATAGATCATTAATACATGAATCAATAGAAATACTTGACTAATATAAAATTTCAAAGTCTAATTCCCAATTGTGGTGCAGTAATTCATTTCTCTGAAAAATAAAATTTGTTTTCAAGGAAATATTCATTACAGTATTTATAATAATCAGAGATAAATAGCTTTTTTATTATCCATATGTCTAATTATCTTTTTTTTCATAAATAATTCATTAAAACTAAAGTAATTTCACAAAGCAATAAGATGTAGTTCATCTAGAGGGAGTGGAATTATCCAAGTAAAATGCACCTAAAAATATATAAATCATAATATTTTATTAATACTATTAGGAAATAAATGTGTAGTAAATATTATCCATGGTTTAAGTATATGAGTTGTTTAGGCTCATGTGTCGATGAATATAATGACCTAGAATTCATCGATCATGAAAATGTAGAATGGATTTATTGAAAAACTCACATTTCATTATAATGATAAATAAATTATGTTAGTAAATGTGATAGATTATGAGTCTTATATATAAAGATTGATCAATAAAATATAACATGGAGTATTTACTAATCAAATTTTCCAGTATTCAAATCATAGTCATTATTTAAGTAAATTGATCAGCAATAATAAGACTATATAATCATTTAATAATCATCAACTAATTTTTAACACATTCTCCTCGAATAGAAGTGTTATCCTAAGAGAACATACCAAATATAGTGAAAACTAAATATCATATGATTTTAATAATTTTATAAATACATTTTGTCAAAATAGAATCTTTTTGGAATTAAATATTATATTTATGGTATTAAAAACATGCGCCAAGAAAAACACAAAGTGTATCAAAATAATAATCCAAATAGTTTGTATTGATATTATAAAAATACATAATATGGAAAATTTATACTCAATTGATATATTTTATTTCTATAAAAGCATGAACATTCCTATTTAAGATAGTGGGAGATATATCAACTTTTATTTTTCAATCATTATGACACAAAATTAGTTTTCAAAGGAACAAATTCCAAAAGAGATTGTGTAAAAAGAATATGCTAGAAACACATACTATGTTTGTAGTATAAAACCATACATGTGGTTTTAAATTCACTAATAATAGTTACCCAATATTAATTGAGAATAATTTAACCTACATGGAAGCATAAATTTGGAATACTCTATGAATGAAACGTTGTATTAAAATTTTCCTAATAGGATCTCATATCTGAATGTAAAGGGTATTAATTTTTTGAATGATTTAAATTTTGAAATTTTGGATGTATTTGAAGGAAACTTTACACGGATGGTTCAATAGTGGTTCCAATATAGTTTGATTATTAATTCTAGTTTTTCATACCTAAATCCATTATATTTTTCTACATTTCATATATACTTTCTTGGATCATTTTATAAGTCATTGGATTCCAATAACACCATTATTATAAATTGTATATAATATAAAATAATAAATATTTAGAGCCAAAAATGAATTAAAATAAGAGATGAATTCTTATATGATCTAATTTTTTATTGAACAAAGTAATGGGGCTATAACATAGTTATTTCATATTAATTTTCACCATGTATCTATAAGTGGTTTGTCAGAGATACACTATAATCCATGGAAAATATGTTTGATAAGATATAGTAACACTTTACTAATCTTTTATACATTTAATAATTAAATTACGGGAACTCACAAACTATTAACATAATATAGTAATCAATTTTCTAGGTAATTAGATCTATTTTGGTATATTATATGGGATTCTAAGACCATGTCGGTGTATATAAGATGAATAGGTATTAAAAATACCTACTTGAACAATTAAAGAGATATTTTTTTATGAAAAGTGGTGGCATGAATTTTCCAGCTAATTTATACCCCAAAAAATGATTCAAAAAAGAAAGAAGTTACAAGGGATTCCTGATGTGTAAAGCAATTACACCATCTCGAAGATTATTGGGATAAAAGGAGATGATATCAAGAGAAACAGATCAAGAGTTTGAGCTTTTAATGGCATGGCCATCACCCAAACCATAAAACTCCATATTAGGATGGTCACACCTAATGATAGAGTCACTAGTATATACCACTATGTACATACTAGATGAACTAATAAAATAGTATGACACATCATAATGAATTAAAAAACAGATCCGAACCATCAAAAAATCATCAGAAACCAACACAAAAATTCATGAAAAATAAGGGTATTTATACAAGGATAGATGGATCAAAATCATAAAAAATGTGGGAAAACCAGTATAGTTTCCATTGCAACTAACGAAAAATGAATTAAAGGTCGCATCCTAAACACTTCAAGAGAAATACATTCGAGATAGAAAACTGATTTGAATGTAGAATTAACCAATAAACCAAGGGATGTGGACACAATGAATGGAAATAACCATAATCAAAAGTCTAGTACCATTAAATTCAAAATCTTCCTCAAAAGAATCAAAATAAAAGAGAGCTGGGCCATGAGATCCAAAACCTCAGGATCATGTGTCTACACCAAGAGAACACAAACTTATACTATTGGAGCCAGTAAATAGTCATATTAACACCCAATCACCAATATAAATGCAGAGACATCAAATATAAAATGGTCACTCCCAAATAATAGTTTTGAAGATGAAGTTGGTGTTATTCATTAACTCTTCCCCAGCCTTGAAAACATCTTATTTAGTATTTAAAGGTTTGTATCAGTATAAATTTAACCATTTTTGTATTGAAAAAAAAAGAAAAAACATCATACTCATCCATCCAGGAACCGAGATCCTAGAAAAAATCCATCCTCTCTTCATGTTGATAAGAATCCTTATAGGCAGATTCATATTTGGGGTTATTTTTAGTGTCAAAAGAACTAGTTTAATGTTTCTGAAAAATTATCAGTAGGCACAAGCTATGGGGGTTCACCAACCTCTATTGGTAGTGTTGATGATTTAGTAATTTCCTTTATAGATACAT
The DNA here is from genome assembly GCA_963277665.1 of Viscum album. Taxonomy (NCBI): domain Eukaryota; kingdom Viridiplantae; phylum Streptophyta; class Magnoliopsida; order Santalales; family Viscaceae; genus Viscum; species Viscum album. Next base: position 782,306,304 of record OY728158.1, read on the forward strand.
ATAAATATCATTTATTAATTGTTCTTTATTAGTGAGAATATTCTTTATGCTTCCCCATTTTTTCTGATTTGGGGTGATGTATCCATTTGCGTCAACCAAAATTTTTTCTCATTTCATGCACATGATATTAATTAGTCATCCTCATTTTTATTAGGTTGGACATCATCCTCTTAAATAAATATGATTGAATAAGAATGATCACCCAGAACCTTATTATGAGAGTTAGGATACTCTTGTTCACCCAACGTGACTAGAGGGTAAGTAGTGGTAATGGGGGTAGTAGTCAATGCACAAACATAGCATGATATTCCTCTGGATTCACCAGGTAGAAGAGGCTGGACAGTACTTACCATAGTATCCCTAATCACATCTATTTTAATCCCTTCAAAAGGTATGACATATGAGGGGCCAGCCTCTACAATGTTACAAACATCTAGTCCAATACTTTGGTTTCTCATTTTCACCCATGTTGCTTTAATGATCGCATGATATGAGGACAGATAATCAAAATCCATTGAAGCATGTCCCAGATTGTGGGAAAAATGAATAAATCCGAAAAATTTTCATAAAAAATGACCTAAATGAAACCATAGTCAACATTTTGAATCCATATTTGAGAAGGGAGTGCCTGAGAAAAATAGATTTTAATGCATAATCTGGATACTGATGGTCTCGAAAGACTATGCATTAACAAATCAAGTTTCAGTGGATTCCCAATGAGCATGGATATCCACAACAGGGTTGTCTGTTTAAAAAAATATAGTGGTAATCCAGGGAAGCCGGTCCAGATTGGAACAATGGTGGACTAGCGTAGGGGTAAAAATCAGAAGTCCATATAAATACCCGCATGGAGAATCCCCCAAAAACCCATGATAATTTCACCTAGATTTTATAGTAATCATATAAATATTATGGAAAATTGATAAAATTTTAGGAGTTCAATATATATATATTTAAGGACCAAAATGTCTATGGATTTAAGAGAGTTTCATAGGTATATCAGAGACGACCTACAGATAAGAAATTTCCCAAAAATCACAAATCATACATCTGATGTAATGATACATACCTCGACTGTTGAGAAAGAAATCATAGGTTACCTGTGATGTTGAAAATTATTTGTTTTTATGTGAGGAACAGGAATCACATTGTCATTATCACTATTCTTGATTATCACATGGGATCTTCATGCAAAAACATCGGTGAATGGTCTTAGGTCTAAACTACGGTTTCTCACATCACCTAGTGTGGGGATCATCGGCCACACTCCCCATTGAGACCCCTCCATAAATTTGATAGATAATTGTTTCCATTATAACAAATCATAAATATTTTCATGAATATATGAATGATATATATAAATTTATTATTATTTTTAGTTTAATTACAAATGATTTTATGATAGACCAATCTCATATTCCATACAATGAAATTTATGACATATTCTAAATAAATACATTATGATAAAAAAAATATAATTCAGTATTACTGCAGGAGATGATGTTATAACTATCCAATTTTTCCTGAGAGAGTACATGTGATATATACATAGAAAAAGGAGAGGTTGTGACACTATTTATAAGGGGAGTCACAATAGTCATCCATTGGATATTTATGATCTAATATCACAGTCAGGATAATTTAATGAGAAAGAAAATATGATTGAAGCTAGTGGTATCCATATCTTGATATACCAAGTGTGTTGATTCTATTTATATATCTAAATAAGTAGTGTATAATATGAAATGATTTGTTCTAGTATTCATAATCAAACCTAATAGGTAAAATTTTATCATAATATAAATTTTTTGTAATCCTACTACTAGTACTTAGTCATTATTTCATATTATAAAAATATAAAAAAATAAAGCATTTGAAGATATATTGTCTTATAGATTTTTATATAAAGAGGTGATGTTACATATAACAGATCAATGATGCAGATGATATTTGGTAGGACCAATAACTAAATATATATCTTATAAAGTGCATGATATTATCACGTGATATATAACAATTAAAGATAACATATAGACTCCAGTGCACATGGGAGTCTTGTAAATGTGGGATCCTAGAACCAACATGCATTGTACTTCTTGATTATTATATTATATACACAATTAGTTATAAATAATTTATTCCTATCATATTATTTTTGATATTTATACTTAAAAAATTTATTTTGAAAGTTCATTACATTACTTGTTGCATGAAATGGTAACAACGGTTCTTAAGCTACAATGAGAACCATGAAATTTTGTGATATTAGTTTTAATCATTTATCATGTAGTTTAGATACATCATCTTGACATGAGATAGATGAATCCAAACTAACATGTTCTTGGGGAAGATAATGCTTGAGAATTAGTATAACACATTGTGATGTTGGGTAAATGAGGTCATGAATACTGACCAACCAACAGAAACACCACATGTTTTATGGTTAATTTCTATTTCTTAGCAATGAAAACATGCAATTTCCTCCTAGAATTATATTACTATTTGTGTATTCTATCTCATTATTTAATTTTATGAAATATTAATGAATTTATATTTTTTAAAAAATTAGTTATCCTATATTTGGTGTTCCATTTCTAGTATGTCATTTATTAAATAATTTGGATATAATTTTTCAATTTCTAAATAAAATGATATCTCATGCCAAGCTGTGCATAATGGTAGTATGTTCACTAAGATTATTTCCTTGATAGAATATGGTATGTTTCTATGATAAGTTCAATTAAAAATATTTATATATATGATAATGTAATGAATATTTTATCTTACTCAATGTGATATTATGATATAAAGAGATTTTATTAAAAATTATGCTCTTATTGGAAATGTTGTCATTGTAATTACAAAACATCATCTATTTAGTGGACTTGATGGTTTCTCTACTACACTAATAGTATATAAATAATATTCACTACTATTGATATATTGTCATATATGGTCACACACCAAGTGTATTAAAATGTATTCTATATTTTCGTGAAAAGTAGTTTACTTCATGGTGGGACCCACCACCACTGTCTGGCGATGTCTAAGAATAAATGATCACTAAGCATAAATAAATTTATATTATTAGGGTATATAATAATGGTCATTTAATATATCAATTAATGTTTTAACCATATTTTATGTGAATACATTTCATATTAATTAATAGTTATTATAGCAATATTTATCATGGTGCATTTTATATTTCTGGGAATGATGAGTTGATTTAATGAATCAGTTTAGTAAAGTCATACATTTTTAAAATTACATGTTTTTGGAAAAAATATTAATGAATTTAATTTAAGGGTTAGTTTCTCATACAATATCATTATGAGCTTATTTAGTGGGTTATTTTTATCATGGGGTTGGGGAGACAATTCTTTTTATTTGGAAAATAACTATATAAGTGAGAGGAGAAACTCATTTGGGGTTCTATTCATTACATGGTTTTATGAGCCTATCTATCTTTTCTCACTCAATATAGAGATATATGTATATGATCTGAGAAATTGATATAAGTTCCTCTTCCCAGATCGAAGAATTATTTTTTGTGGTGATAATCAGGACAGTAAAGGTGTCATCAAAGCTACATAATGGAAACCAGATAATACTGATCAATATTACCATATAAAATAAATGTGTTTTTTCATGATGTAGAGGGTTATGTCTTCATTTACATTTATAAATGGTCACTGGAGACAAATGTTATAAAACATGTATTAAAAAATAATGATGTATGTATTTCATATATGTTTCGTCATAAAATATCACAAGGTTTTGTCATCTATCCTATTAGGATGTACATAAATGAAGAATACATAGTTACATTGATCAGTGATGCAAAATTTTAAATCCCCACCAAATATATTTCTGTTTATGTCCTTTTTATATTTATTGTCTTCTTTTTTAAACACACAAATTGGTATGTTTTTGTAGTAAGAGTTCCCCACTTATATTGATTAATTAACATATCATAATTTCATGAACATGTTCTTTGGTTTATGTTTATTAAAAATAATTATCCATATAATTAAATTTATAGAATGAGTTCTTTGATAAAAGAATAGTGATAAAAAAGAAGTTAGTGATAAAATATTTTTTGATAGAGGTCAGTTGAAAATCCGAATTAATGTCACAAAAAACCCATTATACATGATTCTTAGCAATGTATTCAACATTGATTAAACATAATTGTGAAATATTGTTATGATTTAAGATTAATTTTGGAATAATATGAATCTTTGGGAAATTTAATGAAAGATGGAAATTATTTTCTAATGATCATATTAACATAAAATCGTATTAAAAAAAGTTAGCATAGTTCATGTTGAGGTTATATTGATCAGATAAAGGTGTTTCAGATTAAGAGATGTATATTGTCTACCTAAAAATTTTTTAATCCTTTATACTAAGTAACTTTAAGTGACCAGGTAGTGGAATCATGCAATGGAATATTGGATAAATAATGTATCTAAATGAAACAAATTGTTATTTTTAAGCCAGGTCAGAAGAAATAATTTCCCAATAAAATTTATTATGAAATGAATTCAAATTAATATTATTATTATTTACGACTCATCAACAATTGGTTTCAATATTATTCAAAGAGGGTTTCTTAAAAAATTTATTGGAAAGGGGATTCTACGAAAAAAAATAATATATAGTTTCTACAAAAAAATCGATAAATTATTCTCCCTAGATCCATTAAATATAAAGATCAATAAATATGAAGGTATATAGATAAACAATTTCATATAAGGTTATATTATATTAATTTGTGAGAATATTTATACATTTTCTATATAGTCAAACATTATAATGTTTCAAATAGCTTTAATGTTTGTAAATATTTTCAATATTTGATGATATAGGAATATATTTTGTAAAATGCGTTTAAAGGATGATCCTTGGACGATTCATGGAAAAAAATTATATTTCTTTAAAGGTGGTCAAAATGAAGGAATAATTGAGAGGTTACATCATATTTAGATGTGAAAAATTATAATTTTAGATCACACATCTCTATATGTTTCTAAGAAACATCATCAAGCAAGAAAATAAAAAATTGATCCCATAAAACATGAATGGGTCTTTAGGAATGGTTTATCATTGGTCTTTTTTCTTAGAGGCCTACATGCAATGTAATGAGACTCCATCTACTCAAAAAATATATAAATTTCCTTTATTTAAAAAAATAGATTCATTCCCAACCATAAAAATGGTAGTTGATTCATTATGAATGTTATGATTTCCAATAAAATAGTGAGGTATTGGTCATGATGTTTGATAGTGCTTTCTATTCATGCAAGGAACCAGAAAACGTATAATAAGATAGAGGATATCAAATATATTTTATTGGATGGAGGTGAATTATATGGGGGATACCATCCAATGTGAATCATTCAATGATATCAAATAAGGGGTTATTAGATAGATTGGGTACCGAGTATAGGACTTTGAATAGAGGGTACCTATTAGAGGATAATAAATATAGTGTTTCTAATGAAAAAACTATTATACATTTATTTTTTCATATATAAAGTTGTTTAAAAATTATTCTATATATTTTCTTCCATACTTATTTACATTACATCGACATGGAAGGAGAATAACTTGCTAGAAATAATGAATAATGATAGTTCAATAAGAATAGTGAAAACACACTGAATCATTTTAGAATAGATACATTTTTTGTATCATAAATTTTTATCATAGTCTCTATATGAGTATCACATACAATGCCAATGGGTGTGTTTATCTATTATTTTATAGAATAATCAATTCACTATAACATAAGGAAAATAGTTTTTTTATAAAGAAAATCATGAATACACAATGACCAAGAATTCACTAACCTCAAACGACGTAAAATTTATTCTAATACTAATCTATATTTTTTGTCCTAATTTTAAGATTTTAGATACTATGATATTATCATTTTTATAACAATATTTAACCTAATTAAAAAAATCTCAAGAGAGACATGAGAAAAATTAATACATAACTATAGTTTTACTGAACCTATAAATAGATTGGAAGTAGAAGACAATATATACTTTAATGAAATAGACATTCAATTTCATCCAATGAACTACCACAAAAACCCAATATTCCACCACTTATCTAGGTTACCACCAGTTTCTCCATTATTACATGAGGAAAACATTATTTTTCAATGATAACACTATGTTATAATAAAAAATCATCTCCTAAAATAAGAAATTCAGACACCCAAAAGTATTAGACAAATGATATGTGTATATGTAGCACGTATGAATGAAATGAAACCTATAAAGGAGTTAAAAAAATATTTATCCCTAAACTACAAAAGTTCATCGCAAACTATATGCTAGACTACCAATTTGACCAGATTTATCTTTAAGATAATGGGGTTTATTGTACTTATAAATAAACTAGATGAAAAATGTAAATTAATTAAGAAATAAACCAAAAGGGAAATAGGTTTTGTATATAAAATGGATAATTAGTAAATGACTTAGGGTTAATAGTTCCAAAACATACCCTCTAATAGATAGTCATAGTCACCACTCCCTAAGAGGAATGAATATCCCTAGTCCAGAGAGTCGACCAAAACTCACCTTAAAAACATAATACCATCAATTATATTTTTATGGATTGATGATAATGTATAATATAAATCTCTATCCAGATAATAAATTTATTTTTAATTGTCTCTTAACTCACCCCAGTCGATTCTCTGTGATTTTTACCTTGTGTACCATCACCAATATATTAATGGGATGTCCTATTAGCACAATCTAAAAAAATATGAAATTTTATTTGGTTCATTAAATAGATGATAGAATTATAATTCTCTGAATATACCATTTATGAACAACTATACTAATGATTATCTAATGGGATGAAGATTAAAATTTTAGTGTATAACATCCATGGATTTAGTCAACGACTTCAAGAATTATTTTCAACTAATTAAAAACAAATACATCATCTTGGTCTTTAAAACCAATTTCTGTCCATGACTCAATATATGAATGAATCATGTTATGATTTTTTATGATCCCGACACCCATATACACGTTAGAAAAGAAAATGTATACCTATTCAGTAATGATATGAGTGACTCTATTATATTATTCATTGGTGGGATTGGTCCTACGAAATAAACATGAACAATAAATTGGAATGAATCCACCTATAATATAATGTAATATTTGATTAGATATCAAGGATAGTGGATCCCTCAATTTTAAATCTAGATATATAGACATGTACTTACCTATAATTAGGAAACTACAATGGTGTTTCCTCATATGAAGACAACCCATATAAACCATATCTCATATTGAGACTCCAAAAAAGAATGGTTTACAAAAAATGAAGGAGATACTTATCATCAAATACCCATTTAAATGATTTATTTATCTCCAAAAATTAATTGATAATAGATAATGTAGTTTTTTACCCTTCTCCACTACTATATTTTAATTCATATACCAACTCTAATGAAAGGATGACCAAATCATTAAGTTTATTGGGGATAAAAAAAATTATATGTAATTCATATGAAATTATGGGATATGATCCATTTTATTCCCATGGTTTCAACAAGTCTATGATAATGAATTCCCACAAATATAGCTTTTGATAATATCAATTGAGCTTGTTAACCAGTCCAAATCCCAGAATATCTCACTACCCATAAGATATCTTAATTCCTATTCCATGAGGCATTATCTCCCCATAAAACTACAATTTCCCTTCCACGAACTATATGAACCACACTGAGATATTAAAATCCTACACAAAAATGAAATTAAATTTAATCAATAAAATTCAATGCAACTACCAATTTATGATATAATGGTAACATGTATCACATCATAAAAAATATCTACCCTATAATGAAGATTGGTATAGGTTGTATAAAAACCCTTCTGAGAACCACCATTTATTATGAAAATATCCAACACATCATTCTCATGAATAGAAAATCATTAATACCAATTTCAATACAACATTAATTTTTCTTTCCAATGCTTTTTATTCTAAAAACATTCCCAAAAAATAGTATAAGAAATTATTTTGTTCTAAAAAATTTGTATTTATTATAATGATTTATTCATAATTAACATTAAACTGATTATATTATATCATTTATAAAATTTAATGACATTAAAAATCAGGGAAAACCATTTTGTGAATTCTCTAAGAAAAACATACAAAAAATGTACGTTTATATAACAATAATTGATAAAGTCCATATGTTAATAAATTTCAAACACATAAATGATTTCCATTTTTTAAACTCCCTCACATAGTTTTTATATTGTATAGGTTTATCAAGAATGGTTTTTTAAAATCTATATGAACCATAAAATTCAATTCACAAAACCGAATTAAAATATAGAAAACATGTATAAAATATATGTTGACTGTAGAATCCTATAATAAAAATATTTTTGTCATAATATCATGGTTCATTAAATTTTATTACAAAAATACTTGTAATAAAAAATATGACTAACCAAAAAATACATTATCAATAACAATTTCTATTTTGTTATGTATGAAATAGTTACAAATTTTCATTTTACCTGATAATAAAAAATCTTGTTTCATGTAAATAATAGTTAATTTATTTTTCAAATCATAACCATTTAAAATTATTTCCACAAAGGAATACATTATGAGAATAATAATGACAATCTTAGTCTTTCATATACATTAATTCATGAATTATAACATACTAATACACATACATATCCATTGGATATAAAATTATAGTGCCTTTGGGAAATTATGAACATTACATACCAACTTAAAACATGGGAAAATTGGAATTAATAAAAACATCCTAAACACACTCATAGTTTTCCATCATTCTTAAAACTACATGGGATGACCTGGGTGCATATATTAGAAAGGGATGAGCTATAACCCAAATAAGGGAATAACTAATTCATAAAATGAAAAATGTGTTACATGATATATAATAGTAATTTCATTGGGATATAAAATGAATGATAATAATAAACCTGAACATTGAATCATGATGTAACATGATAACATTATGGAAACATGTGAATGTGTAAATAACATTAAACATAACATCAAAGCATAAGTTTAAGATAACCAATAACAACCTATGTATTTATAGAATAATATATTTTTATATGTATTATTATTAGTGAATTTAATAGTAATTTTATTTTAAAAGGGACACTATATACGATAGCATACCTGAAACACACCAACGAAATTCTCTTAAATATTACGTTGCACAAAACACTGAGTTATATCAAAAAATAATACAAAAATAATATATATTATTTTAAATAGTAGTTTAGGCTGATCCATTGTATTGGCGGGAATGAATATAATTAACTATATTAGGATTTTAAATATTTTTAAAAGTATATAATTTTTTTAATGAATTATAAAAGATTAAAATGATAATTAAAACAATTTTTATAATAAAATACTCTAATATTTTAAAATGTTCATTTTATCATTTTTTCATGGAAAACAGTACAAGAAATTTTGGCTATAGCCACGGTTTGGAACTGTGGCTATAAGCCCAAAAACATGGGATCTAGGTTATAGCCACGGTTTAGTGAACCTTGGCTATAGGGCTTTAGCCACGGTTTAAAACCATGGCTATATACCTTCCCATTTCATTAAAAAATTTCACCCCCTAAGGACAGACCCCCCTTCACCCCAGGACAGACTCCCTGTGCACTCCTCGACAGACCCCCTTGCACTCTAGAAAAACACTGATACACCCCTACAGAACCCCTTGCACCCCCTTACACCCCTATAAAGACCCCTTGTGCACCTCAATATAGACCCTCATGCACCCTATACAGACCCCCTTGCACCCGTACATATCCCCCTTACAGCCCTGGACAGACACCCCTTGCACCCCTGGATAGACCCCACTTGCACCCGTAGACAGACCCCTCCCCATCCCCCATGCACCCAGGATAGCCCCCCCCCCCTACACCCAAGAACAGACCCCCTTATGCACCACTAGACAAACCCCCCTTGTACCCTGGACAGACCCCCTTACACCCCTTCATACCCCCCCTTGGACCCCTGGACAGACCCCTTGCACCAAGGACATACCCCCCTTAGACCCCGCCTGCACAACTATTCCAACTTGAACCCCCCTGCACAGCCCCCTTTCCCCCCTAACACAACCCTTGAACCCACCTACCCACCCCCACTACAAACACTTCCTGCTGCTAGACCTCCCTTGCCTGAACCCTACTAAACACACCCTAGACAGCTGCCCCCCGGACATCAAACCCCCTCCCCTAGATAACACCACCTACACATCCATTGCACCCCTGGTCCCCTCACACCCCCTTGAACACCCCCACCGCACACCCCTTTCCCCTAATGGACACCCCCTAGACAACAACCTTCCCTCTGGACAGACACCCCCCTTGCACCCCCCATATCACTTGCACCCATGTTCCCCTTGCACACACCCCCCTTCACACCACCACTGCACACCCCTATCTCCCTACTGGACCCCCATGCACCACCCATGATGGACACCCCCCTTGATCCCCTGGAAAACATCCCCCCCCCAACAACATCCCCCCCTACACATACCTCTCACCCTGGTCCCCTTGAAAATCCTCACTACACACCCCTTCCCCCATTCTGGTCCCCCTTGGACCAACTCTGCTGGAAACCCCCAAGGACAAAATCCCCCCAATACACATCCCTTTCACCCCCTCCCACAAATATCCCTTGCACCCCCCAATCCCCTTGCACCCCCCATTCCCCTTGCACACACCCACTACACACCCCTTCCCCCCCATATTGGACCCCCTTTGCGCCACCCATGTTGGATACCCCCATGGACAGCATCCCCCCAACACATACCTTGCACCCCCAACCAACCCACACACACATCCCTTGCTCCCCCAGTCCCCTTTCACACCCCCACTACACACCACATTCCCCCTGCTAGACCCCCCTTTCACCACCCCTTTTAGACACTCCCCCTGGACATCACCCTTTGAACAGACACCCCCTGCACCCCCATGCCCCCTTGCCCAACCCCACTTGCACCCCCCCCCCCCCGTCCCATTGCACACACCCCCTTGCACACCCTTTCTGGATACCCCTGTTGGACACCTACCTCCACAACCCCCCTATCACCCCCAAAAACATCCCTTGTATCCCATGCACAACCATTTCCCCTTGCACACACAACATATGGGTTTGGTTGTGAATCATATTTTGTAAACCTATACATGTTGAGTTATGTGGTTTAAAAAACATAGTATATGTCCCCTGGGTACACACCATTTAACATAACAAATAAATTTTCTCATTAATGATTAGTATAAATTGATTCAAAATAAATAAAAAATATAATAAATAAGACCAACAAATATAGTTTTATTTGGTCCCATTAGGTCATATGTTCATGGAAAGAACACCTCCCAAAAGAAACCCAATTTATTATGCTCAAACAAAATGTTAGAAGTAAGAAACCAGTAGTATGAACCAGAAGAAAAAAAATGATAAAAATATTCTATTTTCAACTCATACATTCATGAATTTAGACTTACAGTTATGTTTGAGGGTTATTGATATGTACCCATAGAAGAGAATAAAAACCTCTTGATATCTAAAAACCTCGAGTAGCACCATGAAAAAAATAGTGTTGGATACATAATGAATACAAGCAGTTGTTTTCATTATCTTAGCCGCCAGGATAATGTTTTTTAGAAATTCATGACTCGTAGATTAATAATGCATGTTTTCTCTAATAAGGTACAAAATAATTAAAATTGGATTCACTAAATGAACTAAAAACACTTAAAGGTCACCATTTCTGGCCACATTAGATTCCAATTGATTAATTGTATCATGCACAATATGTTATCAAATAAAATTTTAGATTGATTTTAAATTTTCTAGATAAAGTGTGATGGGATATCTCACATGTCATTAATTTCAGACGTCATTCAAGAAAATGACCGATACAAAGTAGAATGATCAAAAGATCAAAGGAATTACCTGAATATTTCACCACAAACAAGAACAACTAAATTATTTCATCCTGCCAAATTGTAATTGATATGTTTTAAGAAAAATCTATAATGACCATTAATAATGCAGACATAGAAGGTAAGAACAACCATACTATTTGAATGATGTTTTGATGTAAAATGCATTGTAATGATGGAAGAACTGGCATAACTGCAACACTTGGTATTTTTAGACATAATAACCCTGCACAAGTTGGGTTGAAGAAGAAGTCCGTAAGACCCTAAATTGATTGTGAAAATGGAAATGGTTACAAATACAGTTCATAAAAGATAAATTATTAAGCTATAAGAGAACATAATGATACTTGCTCTATAAATGGACAGTTATATATCAATAGAATGAAATTAAATGACCAACTATCTATAAATTCATATTTTATACATGAGAGTATACAACATTGTTTATAAATATGGATAAAAATCTCCCAACAATTAATGTATGTAAAATAATAATTAAGGGATTGGGTGACCCAAGATGTCAAATAGACTTAAAATATCAGAAAAGAAATCAAAAGTGTTGAACAGTTTGGTTGGACCTTGACTCGGAGCCATATATATATTAGAGTTATGAATATCAAATTGATTTTATACAATGATGGAATTTTAAAAAAACATCTCCCTCTGTCCCGAGGCTAACCATCCACTAAACCTAACCTGTCAGGCTTCATACTGCCTTTGGCCACCAAACCCTGATTTCAGCTTCTTAGGCCACAACCCAAACTAGTGGTTGCTTCCTCCTCACCCCCTCTTGTAGTTGTGCCGCCTCTTCCAGGCATGCCCCTTCCCCTAACCCCTACACCATCCTCCCAAACCCCCCACCACGGTACCATCCCCATAACCACCATGCACCCCCACCACCCCCTGTACTAGCCTCCCCCCTAAACTAGTCCCCTCCCGCACATCCATCCCCTAACCCCCACCTCCCACTATACTATCCTACCCCATAAAACATTCCCCTCTCAAACAATCATCCCCATACCCACTACACCACCTCCATCCCCCTAGCCTGCACCAGCCTCCATCCCCAACCCCCACCTATGCACCAGCACCTCTAACCCCCCTGCACCACCCCACCCTTCCCCTGTACTATCCTCCCGCCAAACCAATCCTCTCCCCCCTATACCATGCCCCATCCCCTAGCCCGCACAAGCCCCAACCACTAGCCTACACCAGGCACCCTACACCACCCCACCCCATCCCTAGTACTATCCTCCCCCAAACTATCCCCTCCCCTCCTAACCAGTCCCCTACCCAACAACTATCCCCTAACCCACCAACACCAACCCTAGCCCACTAGCCTTCACAAGCCCCCCTAAAATTTTCAAAACATCATTTAAACATATGTATTATTCAATAAATATAAGACAAAATAATGAATACTTTAATAATACCAATACTAAAATGTGTTGAAATAATATAAAATCTATTCATATTGATTACAAAAATATAAACTCACAATAACAATGAATTACATGGCATAGATTCATAAAAAATTTATAGCACCTTAACATGATAAATAGAAACTAAAATAACAATTTTGATTATCACCAAATCAAAAATCATGATTTGTATGAGAAAAAAAGATCAAATATAAGTGATCTCCAACAAAAAAAATCAATATAAAGCAATAAAGAAATCATAAAAAGGATAGTGATAATTTTATTTTCTTCATAGAATTAGAACGAAAGAATAACCACAACCAGGTTTCTCAAAACACAGTAGAAGAAATGATATTAACCTCGTGGACCCTCAGTGGTGTTACATTTCCCCTTATTTACCTTTTTTCATCATCGGTAACTCATCATTTTCCATCAAACCTAAATTAGGTTTTACAACATATAAATTAAAAATGTGAACTTGTACAGGAAAGTAATCAGAAGTTGGAATTCCCCTTTTGAAGCTATGAATGAAAACCGTAGACCACAAGCTTTACAAAACCCATTTAAAGCTCACTATTCTTATAGGCAATTATTAAATGATAAAAGAATGAACTACAATAGTGACCAAATGAATGAGTTGGTTTTCCAAAACCATATCTCGATAAAAAAATTGAAGGTTCAAGATACAGTGAAAACATGATGTGCAATGAGCATGCATCATCAAGTAATTGAAACATGATATAAACATGAATTATAATAATACTTTATATAATATGGAAAATGATTCACTGAATGAGCCAAAATGCGGAACAAAACAATATACAGAAATCCCTATTGCAATGTCCAATTTTTCTTCTCTTCCATTATTAGAAGTGTTCCACTTCATCAAAAAAGTCATTATATTCCTCTTATACCAACTTGAAAATCAGGTAAATAATCATTGTCCAACCCTCTATCCATTTTAGTCAAATACATATTCAACTAATCATGATTATATGGAACAAAAATTAAATCATTCTATTAGATATGCATTAACAGATTGTATTCAATAAGAATTTCCTTAAACAAAAGTATGATTCCAAAAGGATGATCAAATTTAATATGCAAAAAACTAGTGATTTAAAATTCAATAGGTAGATCTGATTAATAACTCAAAACATGATTGCCACTAATTTTCAACCCCAATTTGAAAATGCAATACATCAGAAAATTAAAAATACAATATTTAATGGTGAAAATAGATACGGAACCACAAGTTCATGGAAGGATATAATCATTCATTATCCTCACACGAACAATAATATAACACTATTAATTTTTAAATAATTAAATAATTAAGTAGTGGAACCACAAGTGCATGGATGAAAAAAAATAAAAGTGAAAAATGATGAAAATAATGAATGGTGACCTTATATAATTATCTCAGTAATTATATAATAATAACTTATAAAGAAATCCACCCCTAATTAATACCCTAGAATTCCCAAGAACTCAATCCATTCACTCTATCTTTAGTGGATTAGGATAGGTAGAGAAAAAAAATGATTTTCGATATACTAGATTCACCTACCAATGGTAATTGAGAATTATTAATCACTCCTTTATCACCCCTCACTCCCATAAATCATTTTTGATATGAATGAAAATTGTGGTAGTATTATATGTAAAACAAATTAATGGATTAAAACCATGATAAAAGTTAAAGGATCATGGAAAATTATCTACTACTCATATTGAAACAATATGATTCATGAAAATCACACTAGATAAATGAAAATACAAATTCATTTAAATACATTGTTTTTGATGGGGGTGTCTACCCAACCACACCATATAATTCTAAACATCATCACCTTATAATCTCAATAATGAAAATTGATAAGTCATTTTCAATATTCTTTTTAACAAAATTATTCTAATAATTTATATGGAAAAGATTAGATTCGATGTAGACACAATGATGCATATTATGCCACTAGGGTACAATGAGAAGTGACTCTTGAGACCCATAAATGGGGATATCAGTAGCTTAAATCATCTTCCAACACAAATAAAAAACGATTTTTAGTTTTTCATGATGAAAGGTAGTGATCTGAACAAAAAGATCATCATAAGTATCAATCATCAGAAGAAGTTTACACAATGGTCATAGAAGAAGATGAAATGGTATCAGAAAGAAAATGTATATAATTTCTCATTGACTGATATATTCATTACCAATTTTTGGTTTTTGGATATAAGATGTACCTCACACAAGACCTGAAATTAATATTTTATTTCAGATATCAAATATGATAAAGGTGGATTGGTTCTATTTTTCAGTGATGAATAATTCCTAATCCATAAACTTCTTTTTAAAATAAATCAAAGAGTTCTGAGAAGGTACAAACCATGTTTATAAAGGAATCAAACAAAGTTAAAGACAAAAAACACTCAGAAATGGAATTATATAGGCCTGTAATGGTGAAGATGAGGAGAATCTATGATTAGCATCTTTTCCCCTCCCCTGGAAGTGATCTACGACCTAAGAACAGAGTAAACTTCTATTCATTATTCACCTTTGACGATAGAATGTCCACAACTATGTTCCTTTCAGGACAAGAATGAAGAAACTCCATGTTATTTTTCATAAACATTTTTCTTCTACATATCATTTATTTAGTAGTCCAGAGTGTGAGAATGCATCAGAGAAGGTAATTGAAGACCAACAGAGAATCATTCTCAATAGCAATAATAGCGATATGATTCTACCTGCAAATGGTGAGACCACTGAGCATATCATTATCCCTGGCTTGTAGAAAATAACGAGTTCCTAAATGAATTCAGAATTCCAAATAAGTTATCCCCATGGATTCTTGATGACACCCGCTCCCCCTCTCAGGTAACCCAACATATAAGAACCCTCTGTGTTTATCTTCAAACCTGAACTGTGCTGAAGTAATTTGATACATCTGCCCATATTTGCACTGCCTGCACTAATGGGGATATGAGTGACATTGATAAATTTTCTTACAGAAGGGGATGCCGGTTTATCCGTACATAATCATATAAGATCGGTCAAAATGTTCTGGTTGTTGAGATAGATGCATGTTTTGCAACCTGTGTTACCGTTGAATGCGTCGGGGATGAGGGTGAGCGGTGATTAAGGTCAATCCGATGGAGGGTGTCATGGTGAGAGAGGCCCTCGAGGAGGAGGGCTCTACTATTAGAGAGTCCATCGGAGAGGAGGGCACTGATATGTTTGAGTTCATCGGGGAGGTGGGTGCTGCTGTGAGAGAGGGATGCGTGGTGAGATCGTTGGGGAGATCATCGGGAGGAGGAGACATCATAGGGGAGGAGGACTACGTGGGGATAGAGATGAATATTTTTGGTGAAGGACCCCGATACAGATTGAAAAAAAGACACAGGTGGTGTAATATTGATTTTTCCAAAGAGGTTGAATTAAATAGTGCCAATAAAAAAGCTATAGCCAGAGACCTATAAAAGCATGGCTATATGACTATGGCTATAACATAAATTTATAGTAGTAAAACCCTTTTTTAGAAACTTTTATTGTCACATTTATATGTTCTATATGATAAAATAGTCTTCTTATTTATAATTAGAAAATAAAAAATCTCTTTTGGAATTTTTCTGAAAAAATTCATTTTTTAATGAATAGAGAAACATACTGGATTTTAATTCAAAACTGAATTTTCAGATAATTATTTTTATATTTATATTATCATTTTAATTAGTTTTATTTTTTAATTGGGTTATTTTTGTAATCATTTAATACAATTATTTTCATTATATGTAATTTCACATTTCAATTGGACATAAACTCATGTCCATATTTTGAATGTTTTTACTACTAAAAAATATGTTCTCTAATGTTGAAAATAGAAATTAATCTTAAATTCATTTATACCAATTATGTGTATTAAATTTTGAAAAATAGATTCCATATTTGTAATCTAGTGATCCAAAATATGTAAATAGTTACACTCTAAGGGTAAAAATTAATATTATAATAATATAAGACTACCTTAAAACGCATCCTAATCCTATTGGATGAAATATATCCAACCCTGAGCATCCTTAGGATGAACAATTGTCATTTGGGAGTCACTTCGGGTGTGAAAATGACATTTTATAATATTTAATTTAAAGAAAAAGGATATATAACAGAAACATGTATTTTTTAATTGAAAAATATTAATATAAGTTTATAAAAGTCAAATATTTGACTATAAATAGTAATTGGAATGATAAAAGTGTTTCCTACATCATGGTATTTTATGTATAATTTATAGAAATTAAATAAACATATTTATTTGTGACATAATAATGATGCAGTGATTACCTTATTAATGAATAACTCTAATAAATGAGTTCTTAAACAAAATAATATATTATTCAATGATATAATTCTCCTAAAAATTTTAAATTTGGAAAAATTACTTATTTAATTTTATAAATGTCAATAATGATCAACTATTGGTTATTTTGTCATTTTATAGTAATAATAATAACCATATATTATGAAGATACAAGAAGACAATGTAAGAGTAAATGTTTTTAACAAAGGGTTATTGTTAAATGATTAGGAAATTTTGTGACCCAAACTTGTCTAAACCCTATTGGTTGAGAGTATTTAGAATCATTGTCATGAATCGTCCCCTGAGGCCCATGTCATGACTACCCCAATCCCTCCTTCCATAGGACAGGGGTTGCTAACTAGCACCAGAACGACTTATCCCTAATACGGAAAGGCATTATCTTTCAACCTGTAAAAACACACAGTCAAATAACACAAAAAGATGCAACCGCAATGTAAAACTATAGCAGAAAGAGTGTATACTGAACATAAAGGGGCCAAAATTCAATCCCAATTAAAAAAATACAACTAAAATATAAAACAGAAAACATAAAACAACTTCAGGGACCATCCAATAGGGATCCTACTTGAAGGATAGGTATAACTCATCTCCACATCTCTCCATGTCAACCTATCATCTTCGTGTCCCTCTTGTTCCTATCTCATATAGTCTCAACTGAGCTGCTCATCATCTGCACAAGACATAACAAGATGTGGGAAAACCCTGTATAGGGGTGAGTATAACAATACCCAGTAGTGTCCCTTAGACCTCTGAAGGTCTCTCAGATTTCAAAAATGAAAAACTACAAAGCATGATCTCAATAACCAAGAACAAATCAAAAGACTCATCTCAAATCATTTATACAACTCATAGATTGGGAATAAATATGATTAGTCTTAAGGTATAACATTATAATCCATTAGGATGATCGATAACTGAACCATGAAGAAGTTGTTCCATTGTCAATTCACACAGGGTCGTATATCATTGATCCTCGATGAACCGCTCTAAGGCTGTTCCTCGTCAGGTCGTGCACTATTGATCCACACTGGGTTGCTAGAATTACGATTCACATAGGGTCTCTATGATACTGATCCACATAGGGTTGCTAGAATTTTGATCCACACAATGTCGCTAGAATACTAATACTCATAGAGTTTCTAGAATGCTGATCAAAATTGCGTCACTAGAATTCCGATCCACAGAAGACCGCTATGATGATGATCTACACAGGTTCAATCTTCAATTGACAGCCATATACAGGATTCCCCGCACCTGGTGCGCTTGAGATCTGTAGTATCTGCTCTTCAAGATATCATTCAATCCTCAACTTCCACAACTTCTCACAAAAGAGTAACCCAAAGGACCTCCATGTCGTAAGGGTACCAATGCAATAGATGATGTGTAAATTGGGCACCTATTTTGTGAGTTATAAGTGTTTTTGTGTCGAGGACCAAGTTGGATTTGGGTTCGATCCAACCCAGACATACTTCAATTTTTTTTGAAACATAGTTGGAGTATCTCAAAAGGCTCGCCTTGTTCCAAGGAATCCAGCCCCACAGATTGTTCTTCAAATGGACGTATGGTTTGTGAGATAGGACCCTTTAAGCGTTTCTTGCTAAAATGGGTCTAGGTCTGGTCCAACCCAGATGTACCGACCCGACCCGGCCATACCGACCCGACCCACCCCATCTATGGTCAACTTGACTCGGTCTATTTTTGACCTGGGTCTGACTCGGCCTGGCCCGAACATGCTGGGCTGGCCCGAGTGGGCGGGGCCACGGCCCGCCGGGTGGTCCTGCCCACTAGATGGCGTGACACCCAGTTGGGTTGCCCACACAGGGGGTGTCACTCTCCGATCACGAACAACTTTCATCCTTTAAATTTTCTACAGTGGCGGTGCCATGTGTAGCTGCCTCTCTATTTGCGGGACCTGCGTGGTGCGAGTACCCTTCTTCTCCGTTTCTACCTCTTCACTGTGGTGTGCGAAGACACACCGCCATCAGAAAACATGACCATACAACCACCGACCACCCTTGCTGACAGCCGCGGAGCACCACCTACTACCATTAATGCCTCCTGATTCCAGTCGCCGACACAGCCGCACCGACCGAACATCTCCATGCCACCTGGTGAGCTCTAGTGCCCTGTTTTCACTTCCGAACATGTCAAGGGGATCCCAGGATACTATCATCATTGTGTGGCTCCCAGATTAAAGTTATCATCTTGATAAAACTACACCCACAAAGAAAAACACAAAATCGAATCGGTGGAGGGTCCATGGATTTTTCGTTTGACCTGCACATTCCACGTTAGCATCATAACAAGCGGGTAGCAATTAATTCAACATAGATAAAATAAAATACTTCTGTGATTCATCATTATTTCCAGAATTAGGAGAATAAACATATACAATTGAAATTAAACCAAACTCCTACCACAGAATCAGAGGTAAAATTGTCGTTGTGGAAGAATAATCCATGCTCGTTAGAGCTGCTAGCGTTTATCAATCCCAAATCAATTCCTCCAACGTTACCGTCCAAGATTTCGGTTTTCATCAGTGGAAGATGTCACGATACTTTTCCAAAGGTTCCTCACTACCGTGTAAAAAACCAAAACTTGAGCCTCATTTAAATAGAGAGGGAATGGCGATTAACTCAACAATAGATTAATGAGTTTCATTAATGAATGAACCTCTTAATATTTCAATGGTGTGCTTTTAAAAACAATGATTCAAACCATTAAATGGATTGAAAATTCAGGGGACCCTCCAACACTGCTCAATTGTTGGTAAAATAATAAGGTAACAATTTTATGTCAATTTATTATTCTTTAAAAATACCAAATAATAACTTTTTATCATGAACTACTATGGTCAACATTAAGTCTCCATTAAAAAATTCTCGGCGCTGCGAATTCAATTGTACCCGTGTATTTTCAATTCGAGCACCGATTCAAATGATAGAAAATGTCGCCCATGTGTTTACTAAACATACCTGAAAAATGTCTCAAAACATCATTCAGGGTACACCGGGCGTCGAAATCAAGTGCCGTAAATTTTCATGGACTCATAATAATCTCAAATAATTTTAAAAAAATATATGGAATTTACGAGTCAATACATTCTCCCCACATTAGGGATTTTCAACCCCAAAATCTAAAAAAATAGGGGGAACACATGGGGGTACCTAGCATGTATCTTGAGCCTCCCACATCCCAGGTGCTCTCTTGGATGTTACTGTGCTACCAACAAAATCACATCATATGAATCAACCACCCATGTAAGAACCAATTCTATCTATCCTCTATCACCACTAGAATCTCTACAAATGTTTCCATATCATCGATGTCTAGCTCGCCCCAGTCGACAAAATGTGATGGTTCATGCATGTACCTCCTCAACAGTGGCATATGGAAAACATCTTTCACCCTGTGTATTTATGGGGAAGATCTAGAAGTTACACAACCTTGACTAATCTATTGAGGATCTTGAATGGTTTGATGAACTTCAAAGATAGCTTTCCCTCTGACCAAACCAATGTAATCCTCATCGAGGTGATACCCATAGGAAAACATGGTCTCCCTAATAAAAATCTAAGGGTATCCATCTCCTATCAACATAATACTTCTACCGGATTTGTGTAGTATACATCCTCTCCTAGATGATCTACACCTTCTCCATGGTACCCAGTACCGACTCTGGACCAATAAGTGCTGAATCCCATGTGTCCTTCCAGCATAGTGGTGATCATCATGGTCACGTGTAAAGGTCCTAAAACGAAGCCATCCCGATGGTGGAGTTATAACTATTGTTGTAAGAGAACTCCACTAGTGTCAGGTGATCCTCCCAACTGTGACCAAAATCAATAACAAAATCACGAAGCATGTCCTTTAGATTCTAAATGGTCCACTCCATTTAACCATCTATTTGAGGATGAATGGTGGTTCCCTAGTGTATCTGAGTCTCGAATGCCTCCTTTAATCTATTCCACAAGTGGGATGTAAAATGAGAATTGAGATATGAGATGACCATCGATGACACCCCATGAAGTCATACAATATATTGTATGTAGAGGTGCCTTATGATCTCTAATGATCCATGCACTCAAATGGGTAGGGATTGGGCCGAATTGGTGAGTCGGTCAATGACCACCCATATGAAATCATGGACCCTAGAAATATGTGGTAGCCCTATCGCAATGTCTATGGAGATTACATCCCACTTACACTCTGGTACCTCAAGTGACTGATCTAATAATTCTTGTACTTGATGGTCATGCAACACTTGCTGACAAGTGAGGCATCGTGATACGAACTCTTCCATTGCTTTCCTCATCCCTGACCACTACTACTGACGTTAGAGGTCTTGGTACATCTTCTCCACTCTAGGACATACCGTCAAAGAGGATTTATGAAACTCCCTAAATACCTCCTCTCGAAGTGTCACTAGTACTATAGTGCATCCTCTAAAAAGGATGACATGATCCCCACATTCAATAAATCCTTTAGGATCCTATAATGAGGATATTTGAGCACATCAGGCATCATAGTCTACATCCCCCAGCTGTGCATCACATAATCACTGAAGGGGTGGTGGAGTAACTATTATAGGATGGAGGTAAGCTTCTCCATCACTATCCACGAAGGATAACTACAATGTGGCTAGCTACGTTGTTTCCTCACTCAACAACTGTAGACCATACCTCATGCTAAGTGCATCTGCTACTATGTTCCCCTTACCAAGAGTGTAGACTATCTCAAAGTCATAGTCATGGAGGAACTCTAGCCATCTTCGATGTCTCAGGTTCTGGTATTTCTATGAGAAGATATACTTGAGACTCTTGTGATCAAAGTAGACTGTAAAACGTTTTCCAATCAAGTAGTGTCTCCACATCTTCAGCGCAAAGACCACTACTATTAACTCTAGGACATGGGTAGTGTAGTTCTACTCATGTTGTCTCAACTTCCGCGATTCATAGATGATCACTGCTCACCCCTGCATTAGGACACAACCTAGTCTAGTCCCTGATATGTTGAAGTAGACTACATACCAACGACCTCTTCTAGTAATCTAATGATGGAGGCACTATTCAGTCTCTAACTTAGCTCTGAAAAACCCTTTCTAGCTTATCTCCATCCATATAAATGGTTTTATCTTCTTTGTAAAAGATGATAAGGGTGTTGCATCTCTGGAAAAGATGGGTACCAATCACTGGTAGTACACATCAAATCCCAGGAAACTCCACACCTCAGTCACACTCTTGGTTGGCTCCCAAGAAAGTACTAACTCTATCATTTCCAGGTCCACTTCAACTCCAGCCTCTGAGATAATGTGCCCGAGGAAGTGGATCTCCCATATCCAAAAATGGCCATTTGAGAACATTCCATAATGTTGGTTCTCTCAGAGTGTATCCAGAACTATCTGTAGGTGCGTGGTATGATCCTCCTCCGACACCGAGTATTTAAAAATATCATTAAGAAAAATACCATGAAGAGATCGAGGTAAGGCTAAATGATCCTCTTCATGAGCCCCAGGAACATTAGAAAAGTGTTGTTTATGTAGAAGGGCATCACCATGAACTCATAGTGTCCATAATAACAACTGACAGTTGTCTTTAGTACGTCCTCATCTCATACTCTGAGATGATGACCTACTAATCTAAGGTCTATCTTCGAAAACAATTTATCTCTCTTCTTCTTGTTGAAGAAATCATCTATCCTCAGCATATGATACTTGTTCTTCAAAGTCACCTTGTTCTGAATCTGATAGTCGAACAAAATCATCAGACTCCCATATTCCTTCTTTAAAAAAAAATCAGGGATTCCCATGGAGAAACATTGGACCTTATAAACCCCTTCTGATGAAAGTTCTTCAACAATACCAAAAACTCATGAAGCTCTGTGGGAGCCATCAGATATGTTTGGGTAGATATAAGTTTCATCATGGGGAAGATTTCGATGTATAAGTCTACCTTTCCCTGAAAAGGTAGTCTTAGAACATCATCATCAAAGACATCATCATACTAGTCCACCACTATAGGATAACTCCAACTCCTCATGTCAACTGCTCTAAGGGTAAGTCTAGCCAACTGATGAGTGATTAGATGCACCCTTCTCTGAGTAAGTCAATCCTGAGCTTCAAAGGCTCCCTTATCTCATATGAAGGAAAACCCGGTCCCATCCCCGTGGACGCACCGTACGTTGCGCCTAAAACAGTCAATCTGAGCATGGACCGTGGATCAGTAGTCCATTCCCATGATTACATCGTAAGGCCCCAAAACTACTACTAAGAGGTCCTAGACAAAGCTCTTTCCTCCTAGTTTAATCTCACAACATCAGCACCAGTGTTTAATCATCAAATCCTCTCTCGTATGAGCCTCCTATCATATGAATCAATCCAATGGATCTACTAGAATAACTGAGCTCCTAATGAGAGAAGCATCAATGAAAAAGTGATAGGAAACTATGTCTATAAGTAATGTAGTTATGATGGAGTAGAGATAGATCATACCTCGAATAATATCTAGAGCACCGTGGTTGTCGGCCACAGCTTTGTGAAGCTTATCTCATCCCTATCCACAGTCTCCCTGAGGTCGGGGTGGACCACCTAAAGGCGGTGATGGTAGAACCTCAAATCGCCACCCATCACCTGCTGCATGACCTACTCCTCTTCCATGTCTGCCACCCTGCAAACCTCCTCGCTCGAATCTCTGCCTCTGGCATGGTGGTCCCTCAACTGTCTGTTGTTTATCGGTATGACGAGTTGGGCAGTCGTGAACCATGTGGCCTTTCCTGAAACATGTGAAGCACAATCTGTTCCTCTGATTTCCTACTCTGTCTTATAAGCTCCTTACCACCGAACCTACTTCCTAGGGTCATCCTCTGAAAGGTTTGTCCCACAAGGACCAGTACATCATTTACCTACTACATGATATAAATAACCCAGCTACCTATCTTTTGGTGTTGGCTCTCACAATTAGTGCACGCTCAGCTATGAAGCTCTCTAATAATAATGCTCTCTTGAGCACTCCATCATGTGTTGAGATATTGAGTGATATCATCGATGCTTTGATCTCCCACTGGAGACCTTGTTAAATGGTCAGGGCCCTGGAGAAAAGGTCTTGTACCATGTTGGTGGAGTATCATGAGGGGTTACTGAATCATGTCGAGTACTAGGATATTGTTAGGCTGCACTACGGTAAGTGCAAGATCTTATGAATATGTATTGAGAATAAATTCGATGTAACCACCTCTACCGTGAAGAGGCTCTCAATTTCCACCTAGGAAAGGGTTTCCTCATAATGTAACTGAATTTCCAGGATCCACCATCTCCCCTCAATTCCATGGAAAATTATAGCATCTTCGATCACTATCTATTCTGATGGTGTCCCAACGAGGTAGAAAACACTAGACACAACATCCAACCAGTACTTAGCTACCCTAGGATATGTCTCTCTTAGAAAACTCAGTGGCCTCTACCACTGGAACTCATGCAACGATCTTAGTCTGCATACACCACCCACTAGTGGTTTTAGAGGCAACTTCTTCCCAATGGGTGGTGGTGCAGCTGCTGCACCACCCGAAGGTGCTATTACATTATGAGGGCCCTACACTGAAGCCTCATCACTCGTTGTAGAATCATCATGAACTCTCTATGGAATCCTAGGTGGCTGTCAATGCAGAGGCATCCTAAAATGAAATAGGTGCACCATGGTCAATAAGTTATAGCTGGTGAGATGAATCAAAGAGTTCAAAAGTAATGAATTCCCAAAACACACGCCATCTTTTTTTTCATGCACCAAGTCAGAAATCCGAATTCAGGGTCCTGGTGTATGGATACATTGGTCGTCGCACCATCACTGGACTCCCCGAACTGAAAACCACACACAAAACACTTACCACTATTTCTCCATTGGAAATATTATAGCCCTAGTTCTTCTGTAGAACTATATCCTTTGAAACCATTATGTCATGACCTGTCCCCCAGGGCCTGCTCCATGACTACCCCAAGCACGCCTTTCATAGGAAAAGGGTTAGTGACTTGCACAAAAAACAAATATCCCTAAAATTGGAAGGCATTGGGTTTAAACATATACAAAAAATAGTCCTACAATAAAACCAGATGCTACCACGAAGTAGAATTGTAGTATTATAAGTGTGTAATGAATGTAATGGGCCATAATACCAGCCCAAATGAAAATATACAACTACAATAGAAAATAGAAAATAGAAAACAACTCCTGATATCGTTCACCTAGGAACCTACATGAAGGGTAGGTAAAAATTGTCCCCACAACTCTCCATGTCAACCAGCATCCTCCTTGTACGGCTTGGTACTGGCTCCCATAGTCTCAGTCGAGCTGCTCCTCATCTGTACAAGATACAAACAAATGTGGTGAAGCAAGTACATGGGTGAGTATTACAATACCCAATAGAGACCCAAGACATTTGAATGTCTCATAGATTTTCCCAAATAAAAAACCCAAAGCGTGATCTCAATCACAAAGAACAAAGCAAAATACTCAGTTCAAACCAGGTATACAACTCAGAGATCAAGAATAAAGGTGATTAGTCTTAAGCTATAACATTTTATTCCATTAGGAATTTCCATAAAATAACCAAGAAGAAGTTATTAATTTTTGATCCAAATCGGGTCATATGTCACTGATCTTTAATAGGCCTCACTATGCCCGGTCTTCGTCAGGTCACACACTGCTAATCCACACAGGGTCCCTAGTATGCCAATCCACATAGAATCTGTATAATGCTGATCCACACATGGTCGCTAGCATGATGATAGACACAGGGTGGCTAGAATGCTGATCCACACAAGGTCTATAGAGTTCTGATCCACACAAGGTTGAAATGATGCTGATCCACATAGGGTCCCAATTATTCTGATCCACATAGAGTCACACTTCAATTAAAAGCTAGCCACATGATTCCCTTCACCTAGTGCACATGAGTTCAATAGTATCATCATCTCAAGATATTTTTCATTCAACAACTACAAAGAATCCCCAAAAAGAATTAACTCAAAGGACCGAGATGTCTTAAGGGGCCCAACATGACAGACAGGGAGTCAATCGGATGCCCGGTCTATGACTTATAATTGTTTTTGTGCCGAGAGCTCAGTTGGATTCAGGATCGATCTAACTTGTCTGTATTATAAATGTCTCCAAAAATAAGTTGTATAATCTCAAAAGGATCATATCATTCGATGTATTCCATGGCCACATATGGTTTGTCAAACAGACGTCTAGTTTTTTAGATACTTCCCTTTAAGCGTATGTGGATGAAATGGGTTTGGTTTTAGTCCGACCCAGTTAGACTGACCTGAGATGACCCATCCTGGGTCAACCCACCCATGTTCGGATTGAACTAACCTGATCAAGGTCCATCCTGGGTCTGAATAGGCTAGGCCGACCGAGTGGGATGGTCTGCGGGCTCAGCCCACTCGGTCATGAACCAGCTCGGCTAGGCGTGGCCCGCCGGGCAGTCCGACCAACTCGCTGGCATGATACACAGCTGGGTGGCCTGTAAAGAGGGTGTTTCTACCCCATATTGAATGGATTTTAGCCATTTGGTTTTCTGCTACGGCGGTGCCACATGGAGCCACCTCTCTGTCCACGGGACCCGTGGGGTGCAGGCCCATTTCTCCTCTACTGTGGCTTCGAAGCCGCGACCTCCTCAAGGCGCTGCGTGGTGGCGCACCCCTTTCTGCCAACACGACCAGAAAAGGGGAGGCTACCCCTACTGATTGTAGTGGCTTGATGCCACTACTTCCCTCCGCGGTGTTTTACTGTACACCCCATGTTTCCACCACGGCCGATCCATGCCGGCCGCCGCCGTTGATCACTGCCGTCGTTGCCTGCTAGCGCTGGTCGCTAGCACGACCATGCGGGTGGAACTTCCGTGGGCCTCATGGTGAGAACCAGTGGTCTGTTTTCCATTATGAATGCACCTATGGGCCTCCCAGGATGAATCCATCATTGAGTAGCTCTCGATTTCATGTTTTAATCATGTTAAAACTTTTCCCCTGAAAAACATTACAAAACCGAAGTGACGGAGGGTCAAAGCATTGTTCGTTTGACCCACAACCTCCACATTAGCATCATAACAAGCGGGTAGCAATTAATTCAACATATATAAAATATAATAATTCTGTGATTCATCATTATTTTCAAGAACAAGGAGAAGAAACATATTCCTTTGAAATTAAACAAAACCCCTACCTCAGAATTAGAGGTGACGTCGCGGTTGTGGAAGAATAATCCACGCTTGCGGAAGATGTTGGTGTTCGTCGATCCCAGATTGATTACTCCTACACTTTCATCCAAGAATCTATTCTTTTTTAGGGGAATACATCATGTTACATTTCCAGAGGTTCCTCACTTCCATGTCCTAAACCAAAACCCGAGCCGCATTTAAATAGAGGGGAATACGTGATTATCACAACGAGAGATTAATAAAGTTCATTAATGAATGAACCTCATGATCTTTCAATGGTGTGGTTAAAAAAAAGATTCGAGCCATTAAATGAATTGAAAACTCAGTGATCCCACCACCACCACTCAACCATTGGTAAAATAATAAAATATCAATTTTATGTCATTTTATTATTCATTAAAAGTATGAAAACTAACATTTCTCTTGACCTACTGCGGTCAAAGTTAATCCCCCCTTATGTGAATCCCAACACTGTTGATTCAATGGTTCCATCAAATTTTTAATCTGATTCCTGGTTCAAAATATAGAAAATTCCGCTTGTGAATTTACTGAACATACATTAAAAAAAGTTCAAAAATTCATTCTGGTCACACCAGTCCTTGAAATCAAGCACCATCAATTTTCATAAACTCATAATTTTCCCAAATAATTTAAAAAAAATATATGGAATTTCCTAGTATTTACACACATAATCATATTATCCTATAAATTTATAACTTTGTAACTATTATAATTCGAAAATAATTTTATAATATAATAAACATTCAAGACATTCATAAAGTGACCATCCTTCCTCTTCTAAAAAGCCTCCAACTATACCAACATAACCACACAAATATATCCCATTTGGTCTCCCAATATATTCTAAAATATGCTCCCAACATCCCTAAATTCCCCATAAAGGCCACACATTGGTAATAAATCCATCATACGGAGACATATTGTGAATATCAAAATGAGATAATTGAAAAAGGTGTATTTGTTTTATCCCCCATTCAAAATTATTTTAATCTTCCACATCATCTTCTTATGTAGTTTCCATACTAACGAAATAAATCTAGTATCTTCTACATGATGATATGTTATTATAATTATGGGAAAAAATTACTCCTTATTTTATTCATCCTATAAATAATTATATCTCCATCTGTGCATATGTATGACTTACTGTCTCTATGTCGTGGTGTAATATCTTATTAAAAAAGTCTTAATTTGTATGGGTATAATGATGAGTATAATGGATTTAAATAATTAATATAACATGATAATTATTCAGTATAATTATTATATCATCCATTTTTATACCATTTGACCATTAAGTAAATGATATTGTCGCTCGTGGGTACGTACGACCTACCATCTCCATGATGTGATGCTATTCATTATACAAGATATTCATTAAACTAGGATTATATACAAGAGTGAAATGAATAAATATGATATTTATTATATTAATGTTGACTCTATGCGTCGTTAATTTTTATTTACTACATACCTTTATGATTTCCATAATGTGTAAACATAAGAATTTCATTTTAAGAAGTGTGTACTACCACCCCCTCATAGTTATATGATTCATTAATTTATTACATGGAACATATAAAGGATATATTTAATGAACTTATGTAACATATATAACATAGATATTTTACTATAATTATAATATACCAATTTATGATTTGGTTTTCATTCCTTTAATGTGACAGAGAAATGAAATCATCCTTTAAGTGTACGTATAGGCTACCGTCTCCAAGAAAAGTGTATTTCATTAATTAGCTCAAAAATTTATGGAATATTATAAATACATATATTCATAATATATATTATATTTAATTCATGGATAATATTCTAGAGATTATTGACTTTTTCACCCTGGAAACATTTAATGAAACAAGTTCATTTTTCACTCATGCACAAAATATCAGCCAAACCACCAATATAAACTTAAATAATTATTACAATTTAATAACATGGTAATAAGTGAAATATATGTAATAATAAACATGAAAACAATTCTTAATGAAGAAAAAAATAAACAATGTTTATTATTCATGAATATTACGATTGGATGAGATATGTTGAATTTGAGGTAATGGAAATCATTACTCAATCTTCATTTGTTGAGTCGAATACCCATGTCATTGGATTTGTTTTTTTCAAGAATATATATGAATGAACTCTTCTTTTTTTACACTAAATATCCAATTATATTGGGGGTATTTATATTTTTCATACATATTTATTTCATTTATTTATCCTTAATCTAATGGAATGATATTTGAAATAGACTTCGTCTCAATCTCTTTTCATGGGAGCATATTTTAGTTTATACACAACCTTATTTTATATGGTGTATAATATCCCACTTTGACTTTTAATTTCATTCAACAGTTTTCAAAAGAAAATATTTTTTTATGAATTATTCTTCTAAATGAAAAAAGTATTGTTTATTTTTAATGTATGCGGTGACAAAAACCTTTATGTTTCTACGAGCATTATTTGATAGTTGGATTCCTCTATAATACATAAAGTTTTTAAATAGAAATGTAAGTACAATATTTAGGTATTTTTGTTTTGAAAATGGATTTTAGATTTAATTGATTATATAAATATATTGAAATTAAATCTTATTATTTGAATGTGGAAATATTATTTTTTCTTTTAACCTTATTCATGTGTTATGGTTATGTTATCGTTATTGGGAATTGGTTATGTATATGGGTGGTTTTGAGATAAACTGAGGGTGGGTGATCCTATAATATCTATCCAATTCATTGGGAATCATGAAAATGGTAAACATTAAGGTTTATCCTATGACATTTAGGGAATATACTATGATGGGTATTCCAAATGTAACAATGAAGGTTACTCCTATTGTAGTTTGGAGAACTACAATGAAAGTATGTTAGGTATTTCACAAGTTTCCATTATGATTTATGGTATCTAGTAGTTATTCGTAATTTTTTTTGATTTCATTAGGTATGTTAATATTATTTTTATAAGTAAAAAGTATGATTTTATTTAATTTTGAGGTATTCATTGACTAATGTTTTCTTTCATTTTCGTATATCCCTTACTCAGATTTTTATACTCATCAAAACTTTTTGAAATGTTTTCAACATGGTATAAGGAATGTTAAACGGAAAAATGAATTCAATAATATTTTAATCAAGAAAATAACTATTGTTTTTTAATGAGTTTTATTATTGTGAAAAAATTGGATAGATTTTAAGTGTCTATATTTTAATATTTGAGATGAAATATAATAGTTGTGTCCTAATTGTCTAAAACTCTAAACCTGAAAAGATCCTCAATGTCAAATAAAGTAAATTATTTATCAGAAATCTAGATTTTGTAATGTTTAATTCTAGAGAATTACAATTAGTATTAGATTTCGGTTTAGATAACTTTATAGGTTAAGGTGTTATTTATGAATAAGTATCATTTTTTATATTACCACAATTGTTATAATGTTAGAAAGCGTCATAGTTTTTTTATAAATTAAATAAGTTTAAGATGACATGAATAAGTATATCTTAGTGTTTACCCTCCTCATAATTTTTTATATGCTGATTTTATGGAGATACTCACACCGAACATCTTGGTTTAAGTAAATGGATTTATCTAGAAGGTGCCAAAGTAACAATGGATATGAATGAAACTGTGGTTTTTTCTGAATAAGCAACCAAATGAAATGGGAGCGACAATGATATCTCATGTTGTTAATATTAACTAACTATCTAGATTTATGATTTACCACTTGAACTGTAGTCATTTTTAAGGCATCGTATATGAAATAAAAGAAACCCAATGTATGTTCAAGTAATAATCCCAAAGGAAAGTATATTTAACAAACCATGTGTGATGGATGTGGAAACAAACACCTAGGAAAATGGTTCAAAGGGATACGAAGATTTTATAAATTTGGTAATGATTATCAAAAAGCAATAAACTATCATGGAAAAAGGAATAATTCAGTTTACTCTTGGAAAGTTAATGAAGTACTTTTCGAGTAATCAATTGAATGTTTTAAATGTGGGGAGTATGGTCATTATGCAAATAGATGTCTGACGATGATGTTTCAAGAATTGGATCAACATTAACATAAAAATATATGTTTATAAATATCTAACACTATTCTAATTGATGAGTAAGAAAGTGAAAATGACATATCAAAGGTATGGATTATTTTTTGTCTCATGTATTATAATTATTGAATCTTAGGACATGATTCATGGTTTTGTTTCTTGGAAAGAAGTATTATTGAATAAGTTGAATTTTTTTAAGGATAATGAAGAATAATGGATGATTAAGATGTCTACATTTTGGAAATTTTAGAGTTATGTTAGATCTATGTGTAATAAGATGTTTAAATGTATTTATGCTCTTATGTAGATGGGATTACATTGGACGACTTTTCTCTAGTAATGTAACATTGATGTTTACTATTTGATAATTATATTTGTAGAATAATTGAATTTTATTTTATAGATATAATTATAATGAATCTGTAGGGTTTATAAGAAACTTGATTTTTAGATAATTATGGTTTATAATATTTTGAGGTGAAAAATAAAATTCAACGGATAAACTTTAGGTTAAATTAAATTGTGGTTATCTTTGATGATTTTATATCATTTTGGGAATGTTTTAAGAATTATATAGTATTATAAAATGGAAATCCCATAGCATGGGTGAAAAACCGTCGCATCAGACAAGGCTGTGGGAATTGAACCCAAAACTGAAGTGTGATAAGGATTCATCTCATATAATTGGCCAACATGAAGTCCGTTGTTGAAATGACTTATTTTATTTAGTTAAATGATTTTATGGATCAATAATAAGTAATTTTTTAGAAGTTATGTTTTACCAATTAGATATCCTTATTATAAGAAAATAATTTACTGATAAAGTAATAAATGTTATTTTGGATTATGTTTCCTCTATTGGGAACACTATATGCCTATGTAAAATTAAATTCTATTGGATTTTATTTGATTATTAATGTTTGAATATTAATTTGGAAGAATATATTTTTTTATTATCTAAATATGGTGATTTGGGTTATTTATGGAAATGACCAACCTATCATGAAAAACATGTGATTAGGTTCATTTTTTTGTGTATTATAATTTATGAGTATTATCTGTTATTTAGAGTAAAATGTTAAAATTTATAATGAAAGAATATGTTATTAAATTGGTCTGAATTTTGGGGTTCAATCATGGATTTGTTAACATTGAATAATTTTTAGGATAATTGTTTATTAAATGGTCTTTGTTAAACTTTGGGTATTTTTTATTGAATATTGAAGATTAAGAGTAGTTTTCTTTTTATAAATAATTATCCATTTTTGGGATTGCCTTATCTTATACTATCCATTTAGGTTTTTCTTACTGTTTAAATATAGGGAAAATATATAGTTCATCTTTTTTGGATTATTTGATTCACTTTTAAGACAATTGTTTATTAAATGGTCTTTATTGATTTTTATGTATTCACTGACTAATGTTTTCATTCATTATTGTATATCCCTTACTCATATTTTTTTTCTCATCAAAACATTTAGAATTTTTTTTACATGTTATAATGAAGGTTAAAAGGAAAGATGAATTGAAGAATATTTTAATCAATAAAATAACTCTTTTTTAATGATTTTTATTAATGTGAAAAATAGGATAGACTAGAAGTGTATACATTTTAATATTTGAGATGAAATATAATAGTAGTTTCCTAATTCTCTAAAACCCTAAACCTGAAAGCATCATCATTGTTAAAAAAAGTAAATTATTGATCAAAAATATTGATTATTTAATGTTTAATGCTGGAGCATTACTATTAGTATCAGGGGACGGTTTAGATAAATTTATATATTAAGGTGTTATTTATGAATAAGTAACATGTTTTATATTAGCAAAATTGTTATAATGATAGAAAGAGTAATTATTATTTTTTATAAATTAAATTACTTTAGGATGACATTATTAAGTATATCTTAGTGTTTAACCTCATCGTAATATTGCATATAATGATTTTATGGATATAATCACACTAATATTTTTTATTTTAGTAAATGGATGGATCTAGTAGCTGCGCAAGTAACAATGGATATGAATGAAACAAAGGTTGTTTTCTGAATAAGAAACCAAATGAAATGGGAGCGGCAATGATATCTCATGTGGTTACTCGTAAATAACTATCTTGATTTAGTATTTACCACTTGAACTGTGGTTATATTTTTTAAGGCATCATATATGAAATAAAAGAAACCCTATGGATGTTCAGGTAATAATCCCAAATGT
The DNA here is from genome assembly GCA_963277665.1 of Viscum album. Classification (NCBI taxonomy): domain Eukaryota; kingdom Viridiplantae; phylum Streptophyta; class Magnoliopsida; order Santalales; family Viscaceae; genus Viscum; species Viscum album. Next base: position 782,340,638 of record OY728158.1, read on the forward strand.
AAGTATATTTAACAACCAATGTGATAAGGATGTGGAATCAAACACTTAGAAAAATGTTTCAAAGGGATGATAAGATGTTATATATTTGGTAATGATGATCACAAAGTAGTAACCTATCATAGAAAAAGGAGTAATTCAGTTTACTCTAGGAAAGGGAATGATGTAATTTTTTTGTAATCAATTTAATTCGTTAATGTGAGGATTATGGTCATTGTGAAAATAGATGTCGGACGATGATGTTTCAGGAATTGGATCAGCATGAACTTAAAAATATATGTTTAGAAATACCTAATCCTATTCTAATTGATGAGGAGGAATGTGAAAATGATATATCAAAGTGTATGGATTATTTATTGTCTCATGTTTTGTAATTATTGAATCATAGGACCTGAGTCATGGTTTTGTTTTTAGGAAATAAGTATTATGGAATAAGTTGAAAAATACTGTTTAAGGATCATGAAAAACTATGGATGATTTAGATTTCTAGATTTTAGAAATTTGAGAGAAATGTCATATGTTTGTGTGATGAAATGTTTAAATGTATTTATGCTCTTATGTAGATGGGATTACATTGGATAAATTTTATCTAGATTGTGTAACCTTGAGGTTTACTATTTGTAGAATAATTGCCTATTATTTTATAGATTTAATAATAAATAATCTTTAGGGTTTATATGGAGCATGATTTTTAGGTAATTATGGTTTATTACATTTTGAGGGGAAAAATAAAATGCATCGGATAAAAATGAGGTTAAAACATATTATAGTTATTTTAGAATATTTTATCTCATTTTGGGAATGTTTTAATAATTATTTAGTATTAGAAAAGGAAAACCCATAGGATGGGTGACAAACCATCACAAGAGACATGGTCGTGGGAATAGAACCCATAACTGAAGTGTGGCAAGGCTTCATCTCATACAACGGGCCAACGTGAAGTCCCTTGTTGGAATGACCTATTACTTTTTGATAAATTATGTTATGGATCAAGAATAAGATGCTTTTGGGAAATTATTTTTTATCAAATGGATATCCTTAATATAGTAAAATTATTTATTGATTAAGTGATAAATGTTATTTTTGAAGACGTTTTCACTATTGGGAACACTATATGCCAAAGGAAAATAAAATTCTATTTTATTTCACTTATGGATTAATGGTTGAATATTAATATGAAAGTATATATGTTTTTATTATGGAAATATGGGGATTTTATTTTTTATGGAAATGATTATCCTATCATGAATAATGTGTGATTAGGTTTATCACTTTTAAGTATTATACTTTATTATTATTAAATGTTATTTAGAGGTAAATGTTAAAATTTATCATGGTAGACTAGGTTATTATATCATTCTGAATTTTTGGTATCAATCTCAGATTGGTTTACAATGAATAATTTATAGGAAAATTGTTTATTGAATGGTATTTTTTGAACTTTGGGTACTGTATGTTGAATATTAAAGATTAAGTGTAGTTTTTATTTTTATAAAGGATTATCCTTTTTAGGGATAATCTTATCTTTTACTAACAATTTAGGTTTTTGGATAATGTTTAAAGATAGGGGAAATATATATTTCATGTTTTATGGATTATTGGATTCTATATAAGTTGATTCTAGTGCTTTAGGTGTGACCAGGTCATATTGAATACACATTTCTTATAGAAAATATGAGTTTGTGGTAGATATTTTTAAAATTATTAAACACTAATTGAAAAGTAATTACGTTTCCTTTTGTTCTTAGTCAATATCATTAATAAATTTCTCAAATTTATGAAAATTTCCATAAAAAATCTATTTATATTTCCTACTGGGAAATCTAATACCATATAACCCATCCTAAGGTTATTCTTTCTCGTTGTTAAATTTCTTCTAATCATGTATTACATCACTCTCAATTAGAACAAGATGGTTAATTTCTCTTCTATATGCATGTTTTACTACATATATTTATAGTTGGTGTTATCAAGGGTGACCTTTGTACTTCACTTTCTTTTCTTTAAAGTGATAGTTTTATTGAAACTTTTTCCAGTTAGGGATTTTCAACGATTATTCTGAGTCCAATTTTAATATGTGATGACTCAATTTCCAAATGGGGGGGGGATTGATGTAATATTTAAGTGATATATAGAATAATAAAATTTCACATATACTATTATTTTTTAAATTAATATAAATTTTAGTTCAATGGGACCAACTAAATTATAGTGTACTCGACACACAACAACTGGTTTCTCTGAAATCTTACATTGTTCACAACACTAACATATACCAAAAAATAATACAACAATAATATTATTATTTTAAATAGTTGTTAACACATAGGCATTATATTGGACATAACGAATAGAATTGACTATATTATGATTTTACATATTTGATAAATTTTTATACATTTATACAATTATTTTATAGGCTTAAAATCATTATGAATCCAATTTTAAGCATAAAATACTCTAATGTTTTTAAAAGGTTGTTTTACTACCATCTGATGGTGAACCATTTTAAAAAAATGTTTTTATCACATTTATATTCTATATATGATAAAATATACTTCTTCTTTAGAATCGGGACATTGGAATTTACTTTTGGTATTTGTCTAATAAAATTCATTTTTTAATGAATTCTGAAAAATAATGGATTTTAATTGAATTCTACCTTTTTGTCTAGTTTATATATAAATTATGATTTTCCATTTAATTGGTTTTAAAGTTTTATTTGATTATTAATTTATAATTTAATCCAATTATTTTCATTGGAAGTAATTTTTCAATTTAATTAGACATAAACACATGTAAATATTTTGATAGTTTTTACTTTCTAAAACCTGTTTTCTAGTTTTGACAATGGGAATTTTTTTAAATTTCATAGAATTATGTGTTTTGATTTTGGAAATTTTGATTCCATATTTGGAATCAAATGGTCCAATTTATGTAATCATGTACCATTTATTTTTTTACATTATGAATAATAACTTTATGGATTGTTTTAATTTACCTTTGTTAAATGGTAAATTCAGTAAATAAGAATAAAAAATAATGTTATAATAATATAAATCTACACGAAGACGTTTCATAATAATATTGGATAAAATATGTCCAACCATGTGCATAGATAGGATGAAAATATGTCATTTGGGAGCAACATGGGTGTGAATATGACATAAACATGTATCTTTTAATAATTTTTATTAATATATTTCATATAACATATACCTTGGACAATGAATAGTAATTAGATATCTAATAATATTTTCTACACCATGGTTTTTATTTATAATTTTGAGACATTAAATAAATATTTTTTTTGTGACTCATTGAATATGCAGTGATTACCTTATTCATAAAAGATTTCAATAAATGATATTGTAAATATTAAATTAAATGTAATTTAGACATTTTAATCCATCCAAGATTTATTTTGTATGATAATTAATTGTGGGGGATTATTTAATTACTTTTTTTTGAATGATTCATTTTTTTATAAAATTAACAAAAATCATTTACGAATTGTATAAAAATTGAAATAAAGGAGTTTTTAAAACAAAAAATATTATATTAAATGAAATGATAATCCTAGAAATCTAAGATTCAGCCAAATGAGTTATATAATGTAAAAAAATGTCATTAATTATCAAATTTTGTTTTTCTTGATAATTTATAGTAACAATAGTATCTATATATCTTGAAGAAACAAGAAGAAATATTAAGAGATAATGTTCTTAACTAAGGGTTAATGCTAAAAGTTATTGTTAATTTTGTGACATAAGCCTATATAAAACCTATTTTTTGAGATTATTTTTACCAAGCCTAATTTTTAACTTGTAATTTATCACTTTTTAACAATTTTACCTCGAAAATAATTTTATAATAAAATAATATTTCCAAACATTGGCAAAGTGCCCATCCTTCCTCTTATTAAAGGACACCACCTCTAATCACATAATCAAACCTATCAACCCTAATTTAATAACCACAACATTAACAAAATATCCCAAAATTCATTCCTTCATCATAGATGCCACACTTTGGTATGAAATTGATCTTAAAGAGACCTTTTGTGAAAATTAAAAGAAGACACTCAAAAAATAAATATTTGTTTTATCACATCTTCCAAATTTTTTTCTTCTTATACATCCGCATCATATGTAATTTTCATACAGATTTAACAGATAATGTATATTCTACATTTTTATATGTTATTATAATCCTGGGAAAACCTGATACCAATATTTGTCCATCCTACAAATGATAGTATTACCATGCGTGTGTACGTAGAGCTTACCATCTCCACACCGTATTACAATTTTGTTATTCAAAAATAAATAATTTGGGTGGGTATAATTATAAGTATAATGGATTTAAATAACAAATATAACATGATAATTATTCTTTATAATTAATATTCCATCCGATTCTCTACTGTTTAACCATTAAGAGAATGATATCGTCGCTTGTGCGTACGTACGCCCTAACGTCTCCACGATGCAAAGAAAATAATTATACATGATTTTCATTAAACTATAATTATATACATTAAGTAAATGAATATATATGATATATATGATATATAATTATTGAATCTATTCTTCTATAATTTTTATTTACATGACACATTTATGCTTTCAACAATATGTAACTCTGATAATTTTATTTGTGGAAGTGTGGACTACCGCTCTCGCAAAGTGATATTACTAGTTCATGCCATACATGGAACATATAAAAGATGTTGTTATCAAAAATATGTAACATATATAACATTGAAATTATACTTGATTTATAATATACCTATGTATCATTTATTTTTCATTTCTTTAATATAACAAATAAATGAATATAGCATTCATGCGTACGTACAACCTACTGTCTCCATGAATGGAACATTTCATATATTATATCCAAATGTTATGGTCAATTATAAATACATATATACTGGAGATATAAGATATTCAAATCATTGAAAATATTCTGGAGATTGTGGAATTTTGACCACATGGACAAATTACATCAAAAAAGTTCATTTTTTACACAAGTACCAAATAACGACAAAATGTACAATATGGACATAAATAATTATGTATTTTTTATAACATGGTAATAAGTTTTATAAATGGAATAATAAACATTAAAATGTATCTCATGAAATAAAAAATTATCCTAATTTTATAATTGATAAGTATAATTAATAAACAATAAAAGTTGAATTTGTGGTAAGATAAATTTTAACTCAATCATCATTCATTGAGTTAAATATTCATACCATTTGTTTTGTTTTATCAATAATATGTGTGAATGTACACTTCTTTTTACACAAACTATCCACATTTATTTTTTGTATTTATAGTTTTCACACATATTGGTTTCATTTATTTATCCTTAATCTAATTATGTGTTCTTTATAAAGGACTTCTTCCTTGTATCCTTTCATTGAGGCATATTTTGGTTTATACACGAACTTATTTTATACGGTGTTATTCAACCGCTATAAATATTAATTTCATTAAAAAATTTCAAAAGGGGCTGTTTTTTATTATATGTTTTACTAAAAAACAAAATGAATGTTTGTTTTTAACATACGCGGCGACAACAACATTTCCACCACCGTAAGAATTATTTGATATCTGGATTCCTCTATAAGTCATAATGTTTTGAAAAATAAAATTCAATAACATATTTAGGTATTTTTGTTTTGAAAATAGTTTTTAGAATGGATTGATTACACCAATATGATGAAATGATTTCATATGATTAATATTCGGAAATGTTATTTTTCTGTTATACTTGTTTATTTGTTATGATTATGTTATTTTTCATGGGAATTTCTTATGTATATGGATGGTTCAAGAATATACCAAGGAAAGGTGAGTCTATGATAGCTCTCCAATGCATTGGATAACATTTCATAGTTAAATGTTACAGTTTATCCTTAGAGATTTAGGGTATATACTATGATGGGTATTCAAAGGTAACCATGATGTTTACTCCCTATGTGGCTATGAATGCTATAATGTAAGTATGTTATGGATGCCACAAGTTACCATTATAATTTATGATTTATATTAATTATTCATTAAACATACAATATCATGAGTTCTATTAAAGAGATTATGTTTTATGAGTAATAAATATGATTTCATAGATTTTTATGTATTCAGGGACTAATGTTTTCTTTCCTTATTTTATATATCTTATAGAGATTTTTTTTCTCGTACCATGTTTTTTAATTTTTTTTCACAGGGTATAAGGAATGTTAAGAGAAAGGATAAAATCAAATTGATTTTATTCTAGAAAATAATTCATTATTTTTAGTAGTTTTATTGTTGTGAAAAACATTATATAGATTAGAAGTTTCTACTTTATAATATTGGAGATTTAACGTAATAGTTAAGGAATAAATCTTTAAAAATCTAAACCTGAAAAGATCCTCAATGTCAAAGAATGTAAATTCTTAATAAAAAATCAACATTATTAAATGTTTAAGTATGGAGCCTTACATAACCACTCAGACATCATAACTTAAAGGGAATTGGATAACCTCTCATGTACTATGAATGACATATCATGAGACCAAAACATTACGCAATGAATTGGAGTGCAATTTAGGTGCACTCATCATAATCATATCATGTACATGTATAAGTGTTCCATATAGACCTTATAACATCAGGACATGTTTAATAGCATTTAATACCATGATAAATGATTGTGAATGATATTAATTTAATTTCAATTTAAATTATTTATATGCACAACTAATACAATACCCTTGAGTTGAAATGGGTACATGTATACACACCTAAAAAGTTCGACATGAAAAATAGTAGTGACATTTAGTATAATACATGAAGATTCGTTAAATTGTTTAATGGGGGGAAACATGGTTTATCATAAATTGGATATAAAAATGGATAATATGTGGGATATATAGGACAAAAATACAACATAAAAATATCAAAACTAATAGTCATATTTATATGAGGGTACATGTATAAAAACATGGAATAGAAAAATATCATGATAATTTCTATAGAATAACATGGGTACATTATAAATCATAGAAGGAATTAATGATAGTGAAAGGGGTATGAAATTAATTATATTCATTATAGATGCCTTACGTATGTTGAAATTAATATACCATACATATAAAATGAAATAAAATTGTCATAACATAAATATGGTTCTTGAATAAAGAGGAGAAATAAAGGATCACTTACAAATGATTGAAATAGTAATGTATTAGGTCAATGCTTTAATGAGAGGGAAATTTTTCACTAATAATTAAGAAATATATTTTGAAGTATATGGATATTTATAAATTCAGTACATCATAACCAATTATGACTCAAATGGATAATTTCAAAGATAGTGCTTGAATTTAAAAGGGTAGTAAGAGGTCCCTTACTATGAGAGGATGATTCCAAGATCACAGGAGGAGATTCCTGAGATCATTATGGGTGATTTGGTGTACTATAGATATTCGATTAAAGAGTAAGGGAATAATCCAAAGTAATTTAGAAAAGAGAAATGTGATATTGGGATTGATTATATTGGAAAGATAGGGTAGTTTTTTTGTTATGTCCCAAACATAGTTTTTCGAAGCTATACACCAAAATATTACAAACTACTTTACATACCCTGAGTTTTCCTGTTTTTTCATAAAAATATGACTATTTTTATTCATATTATAAGTATATGGATCTATATCTATAAAATTATACAGTTAGTGATTTTAATGTATACTATGTTTGTAAGGAAATGCTTTAATAAAAGTAAAATATAAATAAGTTTTGGAGGAATTAGAATGAATTTTTAAAATTAATAAAATAATGTTAAACTCGCATAATTGTAAATTTGAAACATATATTTGGTCATATGTTCCCTTTATAATGTTTATTACATCACATATAGATCATTATGATGTTCTAATACAAACCATATATTAATACCATATTTAATTTTAGGCAAAAAATTCAACTACCTTAGATTATTATGTAAACTATACCATGGGATAATTTCATCATTTGTATCCTAAAAATATTATTTATTTAATCAAAAATAAGGTTTAAAATATGATATTTTTCACAATAAAATAAATAATTTACATTTATTGAGATATTATCGTATTTTCGATAATAAAAAATTTTAAACACCTTAAAAAATTACATTTTACTTTCTAAAAATGATATTCTCATTTATATTTAGTAAATATTTTTTTCCTTATTTAATAAATATTTCATTTATTTTTAAATATCATGATTTTATCAAAAAGGAATAAATTATTTGAAATATGGTTTTATACAAAAATAAAATATGTGTTTTATCTTATAAAAATAACAATCATTTACAGAGTAAGAACAATACGGTGTATATATATTCTTAATTACTTAATATATACATATTCAAATTTTTAGAGTGATGGTGATATTTAACCAATGTTAATTATTCTTAAAGGAACTTAAAATATAATAGGATATAATAAAACAAAATCAGTGCATGTGATTCATATAACAACATTAGGGAATTAAATTCTGTGAAAAAAATAATTTTATTTATAGAATTTCTGGTCATTGAAATATTTCCCCTTCAAATATTTAACCATGAAAATTTTCACTTAAAACGTTAAAATAGATGAGGATAATTATGTTTCGTCAACTCCTCTAGTTCCAATATCGCTTTATAAAACTTGTTCATCTTCCATATCACATTGACTATGTTCATTTTTTAAATTTATAGAACATTGTCTCTATGATCTTATATCTTAACCAATTTCTCTTCATATGAAATATTATTCTCCATTGGAACCACCTCTAGATTCTTCCCACGTAAGTGTTATGGTATGTACTTCATAAAAAGGGATACATGAAACACACCATGTACATAAGATAAGTTATGTGTGAGTTCTAGTAGATAGACCACCACTCTAATGACATTCACTATCTCAAAGGGACCAATTTATATTTGATTGTGATTTCCTTTTTTCATATATAGAATGATGTTTTTGAGAGAAATGTAAAATAATTCATTTTTCCAACCTTAAACACCAACTCTCGTTGAATATTTACAATGTATAACATTTTTCCACACTAAGAGGCCATGATGTAATTTTGAATGCCATAAAACATATCACTATTTCCTCGACCATTTCGGGACATAGAATAGGGTGCCCTAAAAATTTATCCCAAAATTATTTTTTTCTAAATCTCTTACCATAAAGGTCTTAAAAGGGGGATATTTTTATTCATGAATTAGAAATATTATTTTCTGAGAACTAGACCAAATGATTATTTTGATCACATCATCCCATTATGTATATTTATCTTGGTCTCAAATTTTCCATGGGTATCTAGATAGTCCACACATATTGGCTCTCATTTTGAGGATTATAATGCATTATGATGATCAACTTAGTATTTAAAGTATGTTGAAGACTCTTCCAGATCTTGGAGGTCAATATTGGGTCTTTATTGGATATAACTGATGGTGGTGCTCCATTCATTCTCACCACATAAATAATGTTCATCCATGAATGTTGACTGAGTAATAAGTCCTCCCAAATAGAAATTAATTGACTTTTCATTGGAAAATGATCCACCAATACACTTTTATTATTAATTCATCTTTATATATTTGAAAGACTAGTGACAAAGTCTATGGTCATTTTTTACAATTTCCAATTATGTATGGGTAAGGGTTGCATCAACCTATTGGATTATTTCCTTTCAAACCTCAATTGTTTGAAATTCATTTTAGATTTATTTATATTTCACAATCCCCTTCATTATATTTTCCCACAAATATTTCACTTAGAGATCTAGAATCTTTTTTATTCCCCCTATATGAATGGAGAAGGTAGAGATATGTTAATCTTTTGGATTATCCTTTATTGACATGGTAGTTGATGGTAAAGGTAATTTTGACCCAAATCTTATAACTCCTTTATTATTTTGGAAGTCTATGCATTTATCATTTCTTATAGCTTCCCAATTATTCTAAATTTCCAAATAATCTCTTTGTGAATCAATTATATTCTATATAAAGGACGTTTGGGAAATCATTTTTGAATTGATTGATGATGTTACTTTAATTATGATTTATTTGTCCTTCCATTTTAATTCAATGATGATCGAATCCTAATTTGTTCGCATCAACAATAAAATTGATTGATCTATTCTACATAGTGAATCAACCATAATATTTTATTTCCAAAGTTTATAGTGGATAGAATAGTCATGATCCTCAGTAATCTCCAACAATAATATATGGGGAATATATAGAATTTTTTTTGTGAATATATACTTTAGAATTTTATGATTTGTATATATTTTAAAATTTTCACCAAAGAGATAATGAATCTTGATGTTCAACATGAATACTTTTCTATATAACTCCATATAATGTGCTGGGTACTTCTATTGATGGAAATTTAATTTCTCTATTTCATAGGATATCACCTTCTCATTATTCATTATTCCATATCCCAATCTTTTCTTAAAAGCATTGATATATACCGTGAAAAGTACCCTACTTGTGGATAGCATATGTAGAGGTGCAGTGACAACCCTCTTTTAAAATTCTTGAATCTTTCTTCACATTAATTTTTCCAAACAAAATATACTGCATTCTAAGTTATCTTGGTTACATGATTTGAAACTTTTGATATATTTCTCAAAAATAAATGATAATACTACATTAATCCGAGAAGACTACTGATTTCTATTACAATAGTCAACATTTTATGGCCTTAAATTGAATCTATTCTTGAAGGGTCTATAGATTTCCATTTGGTGGTAAGAATGTGAACAAAAAATGATACTTGGTTTATCCAAAACTGAAATTTTCTTTAATTTTTATAAATATTATTATTTTGGTCAATAACATAGTACTTGGATACTCATCATGCTTCTCTATATTTTTGGTTTATAGTAGAATATCTTCTACAATGACTGACACATATTTTTTAAGGTAACAATTAATGTATGTATTCATCCTGTCCATGAAAATTTCTACATCATTAGTGAGTTAAAATCTCATTACTATTAACTTATAGTTACAAAAAAATGTACAGAAATCAGTCTTGTGTATATCCTTCCTCTTTACCCTTACATGATAATACCCCAAAGGAAGATCCTCCTAGGGTAATTATTTTGTTTATTGTATCTGATAAAAAAATCATCAATTTGTGTCATATGATTTTATTTCCTCCTATTAATATTGACAAGTTCATGATAATCAATGTAAAGGCACATTAAACCATCATTCATCTTGATGAGAAGGACCTGTGCACCCCAATGTGAAACACATGTTTATTAAAACTGTTTATGCAGATTATCTTGTATTTTTTTATTCATCTCCTCATGTTCCACAATATAAATTATATATGGAGTCTTGTATAATAAACAGTCCCTTGGTATAAGATTGATTTAAAATTTGACATCTCGAATCAGTGGAAGAACATGAAATTATTTTGGAATTACAATAGTGCATTCCCTCACAAAGTTCATTTTTTAAAAGATAATTATTTCCTTATACTCAATAACATCTTCTAGGTACATCTTATTTTATGGAATTAATTTCCATATTTTATATTATAATACCATAGAATATTCATCTTTATCCATTAACATTTATTGAATCGAATAGTGATTCACTTCACAGATGTTGAATTCTATCTCCAAGTAATTTTTATTAGATTTATAAAATGAAAAACATTCCATAAATAGGATAATAACAAATTATACATTAGGGAGAATGATAACATTTTAATGAAGAATATTAACACAAACATCAACATTTGATACAATATTTATAAATGTTTTCCTATATGAAATAATATCATTTTTGGGGTGACACAATGATCATATAAAACCTACAAGATTTTCTAATTATTTATTAATTGAAATAAAATTTGAAATCACTTAATATTATGTACAGTTTAGATGTAGATAAAATATCATGATCCAACTATTTATAGAGAATAAATTGTTCCCTTATTATTCGATATTATTTCTCTTATTCATTCTTATTTTACCTTGGAATAGAGAATTGTCTTCAATAATTTACGTACTCTCCAAAGTTTTGACATATAACTATATATAGTATCATCGATTAAAAATTACTTTGATCCATTAGGTTAATCATCATTTCATGGGAATTTTCTACTTTATACCCCATATTTCAACACATAATACATATCATAGTACATTTTTGATATTTCCCTTGGTGCCTCTTTCAATATTGTTTGCATAATGAAAATTGGCCATTCTTTCCTTCACCACTATTAAATGATTTAATATATTAAGACTCCATCCTCCTCTTGACTAACTTATTTGGAAATTCAACTATGTGATAGTTGTTAATAATGATTTTTATTGCTAGTTTTTCATAATCACAATATGTGATACATGATCTCTTGTCATGATGGGCCTCTCATTTGAGTATTCAAAGAATTTCTCAAAACATTGTTTATTTAGATGGATCCTCCCATTAAATTCCATTATATATATTAAATAGAAAATAATTCATTATTACTTTTAAACTATTATATACATAATAGGGAACCCAATAATATTTAAGGGAACACTTATAAATTACATGTATTTCCTTAACTTATAAATTTCATGGTTTTAATTTATGTTATCCATATTCTATTTAAAAACATATAATTTTATGGTAATTTTTGTTTCCTTACTAATTGATCCTTATTATATAAAGAATTTTCCAAACAAATATCATGGGAGTGAAAAACTAGGTGTGCATCAAGGCCCATGGTCATGAACCTGGTGATGATTCAGTCTTTCTCAAAGTGACCTTTTTAAGATTATTACGCCAATGTAAATATATTCTAGAGAAACAACAACATTTAGTACCTCAAAAGGGAATTATTTTCCTCGAAAAAACTATTTGTATACATTACCAAGTATTTAGGATGTTTTCTTATGTTTATTCTTTTCCCTAAATCATTATCATTAGTTTCCTATTCCTAATCCCTAAAATAACTGAACCACACTATGAATCTAACTAAGAAAACCCTAGTCTCTATTATAGATCACTTAATGGTTTATAACATAATATAGAAAATAATAAAACCTTTAATATTGAAAAATCTAGTGAATTTTGATAATTATGTACATTATATAACAACATATAATCGGGGTATATCAGTATTATTTAAATATTCGTTAACATATTCATTATTTTCCATCATTATAAAAGCCTAAATGGATAAAAATGGGACATACATAAGAAAGGGTTGATCTATAAATCCTAGTAGGGGAGTAAACAAACAATAACACAAATACAAGGTTACATGTAAGATAATAATATTTTCCATGTGTCAAAAAAGGGTGAGAATCATAAACATGAAAAATGAGGTGTTTCATAACATGATTAAATTAAAGAAACATGGGAATGTGGAAAAATAGTAAACATGAAATAATAATCATAATAAATTGTTAAACACCATGAAAACATATCATAATGTTCTTAGGGTAACCTCCCATGAAACATATGCGAAATCTATGAGACAAAAACATTACCAAAATCAATGGAGTGCAGTCTAGGTGAACCCACTATAATCATATCATATACATACATAAGTAGTCCCCATAGATCATATAAAATAAGAATATATTTTATAACCATTAATCTAATTCCAAAATATTATGGGTTACACACATGGAAGTAACAAAAAAAATATGTATAGATATATAAAGGTGAATACACATGAGTGAAATATGTATGGGTGAACACATATAAAATTATTGGAATTGAAATCATGGTGACATATTTACATCATAATTAATGTACATAAAAATTCATAAAATGTTTCACTGAGTGAAAAATAGTTCTCTTAATAACATCGATTTAAAAAGTTTTATACATACTATATTTATGTACATAATCCCACATGAATATATTTTAACCAATTGTCATTAGACAAGGAGGGTGTTATAATAAAAACACTGCATGGAAAAGCACATGATAATTTCAGTAGCATAACATCGGAACATTATAAATCATGTAAATGATTAATGATAGTTAAATAGAATAATATTAACTTCGTAATAATAATTTTGAAAATAGGTATGTATAAATTAATAACACATTATTAAGAATTTAAATATAGTTTTCATTAGATAAATAAGTTTCTTGAATGAGGTGAAGAAAGAGAGGATACCTTACTAAATTTACACATAGTAAAATCATAGGTAAATGTTGTAATAAGAATAGATAAATGATATAAAACTATTATTAAATTCATTTTAAATAGGATTGATCTTTATAATTTCATAAAAATATTACCAATTGAGATTCAAACTGTGAATTACAAAAAGGCGAGTGAATAGATATAAAAAGATAGAGGTACCTTTCCTTGATATAGTGATTCGATATGCTTTTGAGGAGATTCATGAGGGATTAAGGCACCGTGAGAGAACCCTATATTAAAGTGGGTAGCTTAATTTCATTATAAAATTTATTTTAGTAATGAATAATGGGGTACTAGGTGAATTTATGTATAAAAATAGATGGATGTTATTTATTATTATGAAAACATTAGTTTTGGAATCCTTAAAAAAAATAATCCGAACAAGAAACGTTCACATGGGGTTTTGCCATTCTTTATCAGAATGTTGAGAGTGTTAATTTATTTTATGGGACCAAGGTCAAAAATCTGTTCATTATTACCCATGTTGATTAATTAGTTATTAATGTTTATAAGGAAATGATTTTAAAAGACTAAAATAAAATATTGGTTTTGGAATAATAATAATGGAATTATAAAATTAATCGATAAAATATAAAATCACATTTATTTTAAGGTGAAACATATATTTTTTCTTTTAAAACCATTATATAATTCATTATATCACATTTTGGTTGTTATTATGACATAATACACAATATATATTCATAATGTATTTAATTTTTATTAGAAAATTAAAACGGCTCAAAAAAATATAAATACTAACTAATAGAAAAAAATAATGTGAAAATTAAAATATATATATATATATTTTAAATAATAATATAATATGTCAATTTTAAATTTTATATCAATAATTGATATTTTATGGGAAATTTATGGGTTTTTACCGTAATACTTTTCAAACCCCTATAGAAATTTCATTTGGGTTCAAATTTTTTTATTAAAATTTATTTTAAATAAATATTATATTTTTTTTTATTTTATTAACATTTAAATTATTTTTATAATTCATTTATTCATCAAAAGGATTTTCTTTATTGAAATTCCACATTACATAAAATACAATTTATATTTTGTTGTATCAAAATGAAATTAATTTAAAATGCAATGATAATAAGGAATAAATATATTCATTATTCTATAAAACATACATATTCATATTATTAGGATCGTAGTACCTCGACCATTACAACATGAGTAAATGCATTGAGTTTATGGTTTGTGAGGGTGATATTTTTAGGCGATGGTTATGTGTACATGGTTTGTCTCATGATCTCAATGAGCCTAAAATTATCATCTAAACTGTTTCACATAAGACGTAGATGTTTGATCTCATCCTTGGCTTGATCATGGAAAAATCCCAATGAATCTATCTCTCTAAGAATAAAAAATATATTGGTTCTAAAGGGTAGGATACTGTCATTTGGAGAGACTACCAATTGTATCAAAACACTCTTTTTTCACTAATCATATGATTGTTATTAAATAGTTATCTTATCAATGGTTTGATTCATAAAATTTTTATATCTGATAGTCAATAATAATTCAAAAATAATTACCTGTGTTTTCAATAACAATAATAGTTAATTTAATACAATCAAAGATGAAATTATATTTATTAATGTTCGAAACGTTATAGAACTATAATTATATAAATTTTTACCCGTTACATTAGAAATTTAACCATATTATTAGAAAAAAAATATTTTAACAATAATTCTAGCACATTTAATAAATAAATTAAACATTCAAAAATTTACACATCAAGGATTTCACATGATTTCATAATAATTTAATATATTTCAAAAAATTTATGAACCATATCAAACATTATAGTATATTTTGCATCAAAATATATCACTACATTCCATATAATTGTTTGTATTTTACAAACCATGAATTTATAATTACATACATGAAAATTATTAAGATTTAATTTTTATATACTATTAAAAATATTTACCTTGTTATTATATTTATATACTCATAACCCAATATTATTAAATTCTCCACATTAAAACATGATAATAGGTGATTAAATTTGAAATGGAATAATTATACTTGACGCTCTATTCATTGTGATGGATACAATTCACTAATGATGAGCAATGAAAGGGATAGAAATGATATTCAAGTATTTTACAATGTCATGAAATAAAAATGGGAGATAATAATGTATAATTGTTGCATTATAATTTGTTATTAAAATTTATTATGCAAAAAAATAAAAATCAATAATCAAATATAAATAAAAGATATTTTATAAATATAATAAAATAGGATAACCAAATATGAAATACTATCTAAGGGTTTCTTATAGTATAAACTAGGAATAAATAATTATGGAAGAATGATAGTTAATAATTATTTTTATTTTATATACAAATTCTATTAATTTTTAGATTTATACAAAGTAAAATAGATTCAAATAAAATTTCTTCATAATTTCAAATTAGTATAATTTTTACACTATGTTAACCTTTCATACCAATTATTATTTCCATTAAAAACTCACCACAATGAATTCCAAAAATAAAAAATAATCTACAATGAGAAAACACACAACAAGTGTTAATAATTTATACCATGATCTAAAATCCAGTTCTTACAAACCACACTTTTAATTGATTTGAAAAATCACCCTTCTCTACAAACATTATTATCATTTATTAATCATTCAAGGAAAATTCCAAAAAAATATCATCTAAACTATACAATCCTCAGCGGTTAACTTTTTAAAAATTATTTATCCACCACTCCCATCGGCTAAAATGAAAATGATGTGATAAAAAAAGAAGATATACTAGAAGATATTTGTTCCAAAACCAGACTACGAACATGAAGATAATGAAAAACTGTGTACCTATATATTTTTTCTATATTTCAAGTCACGATGATTACTATCTCCTCTTATACAATCCCAAATGAAGGACAATACAAAACTCATACCATAATGTATTTTTCTAGTCTAATGCATCATATAATGTGCCGAATTTCCTCTTACTATCATGAGAACCCTCATTTAATGAAATCTGTTGTGTTCTATGATTTATAACCCTTTCTATTTCATTCCCATGGTGTAGTTTTTATTCATTAGGAAAATAATTTTTATGGATAAAAATTATAATTCCATATATTTTATTAAAAACATCCTTTTTCTTCTCATGTATTTTGAAAATGATTAGTTTTTGTGTTATTCTGATGGATGAGGAAAAACGTTAGGTAGGTATTCATATAAAAACACATAATGTTTTTTGGTTCGTGGAAAAATGTTCATGTCACTGTATAATGGTGGATATATGATATGAGAATGTGTCATCATTTGGAGAGTTAGGCCATAATTGTTTTTTAATTTATCTATTTTAATGTCCCTTTAATTGTTTTACTATAATATTATTACCTGAACTTGATGATTTATAGTAATGGAGTTGTTTTTTTGGTCATTGAATGGCGTGTTTAAAATTGAATCTTGGAAAGGTGAAAAACCTTTTATATCAATATAACACGTCTATATTGAATTATTATTTTCAAATATTTCATTATATAAGTTTTTTTATAGTGCTTCCAAGAACATATATCAGGTAATTACTTTCTAGTATTCTATTTCATTGGTTTAATTGTTTTTAGAATACTTACTCTATGGTTCTTAGGAAATATCATGGTTTTGGTCCATCTGATAAAGAAGGGTAGGAAGCATTTCATGATATAATTATATTTTTATTTTATGGTATAAAACCCATATTTATGTAAATAAATACCTTGTTTTTTAATGTATATATAATTTAACCACAAGTAAATGTGGAACCATGTGTTGAGATTGTTGTGTGGTCTTCAACTATAAGGCTATCGTAGCATAACAAATCCAAATCCCATTCCAGAACTTTTTTTATATAGTTGAACATATATTTAAGTTCTAAATGATATAATTCTATTTCTATATTTTCTATTAATCTCAAGGTGGATGTGTAAGAATCCTGGATAAATCGAGTCATAGAATAATTATCCTTAGTAAATTTTATTATGACACGGCATCCATGGATCCAAGGAATCTCTTTCAAGAACTTCCGTCTCATTATTATTCTCTCATTATTCATATATATATATATATATATATTTCATATCATTTATATAATATAATTTTTTTTATATTGATTATCAATGATTGGTTGGTGATTGATAAATGTATGATTAATTTTCTGTTTGTGAGATTATCATGATGACTTTTTATACATTCTTCATACATCATTCCATTTTAAAAAATGAAATTTTTATGCTTAATATCAGGGTATATAATTATATATTTTTCTTATATTTTATATAAATTCAAGATTATATATATATACACTTTATTTTAGGTTTTATGAAAAATATTTTGTATAATAATTTAAAAAATATGAATTAATGATTTTAAAAGGATGTAATTTATTTTTATGTGATTATAGTATTCCTTATTATAACTGCCCTGTGGTCTTTTTTATTGTGATTTGTTAAATTTTTCTTATTATATATGTTGTTATTACCATATTTTATATTAATAAAACAGATTTCAAAACATAATTGAGTTGTTATTGATGTATACATTCCATAGGTTTTAATTCAGCCTTATGATTGCATAACATTAAAATCCATTTCATTAATAATCGTATGTGAATGGTTATTTTTTCTATTTTTTACTATTATATTATGTTTCCTTATTTATTAAACCTTAAAATTATAAATTAGTACAATTTATGACATCAATAATTTATTTGAATACCTGAAGTAGTTTTTTGTGGATTTATAATACTGATAATGTTTTTTATAATATTGTTTCCCATTGATAGAGGCATGGGTTTAATTTTTTATTATTTTTATTTTATCAAATTATTATATAATCTCAAAATTTATATTATTGAATAATAATTGATATGATTTAATTATAACCCACCTACGATTTTGTTAGAGGTTTTGGGTTGTTTTTCTTTTATTATTATTATGTCTATTTCAGAGAATATATTGTGGGATTGTACAATAGGGGTGGAAAAGTGATTGAATTTATGATTTTATGGTTAATATAGATTGGGGGCCTAGATTTATTTAATTTTTCCTGTTTAATACTTCTTATTTTCTATTCTGTTCATATTTTCTACATTATTATGCATATTTCTTATAGAACATTTCTTATTTCCCCTTAATGTATATCATTTATTAATAATGGAATAATTTTTTATTTGTACTAGGTATTGTGAAATTTTAATTATTTGACGATAATAATCAATGGGGAATATTAATTCAATATTTAATAATGAATTGGTTAGAGAGTAATAGAGAAAAAAAACATATTGATTTATGTAGATCCTTATCATTAGGTGATTAATGTAGGCATATAAGATGATGTAAAGATGGGTATTTATTAAATTATTGATAATATATATGTATATATTATTTTCATCAGGGTAAGATTTCAATTAAACACCCACACACACCACACACAAAGGTCTGAAAGGATGTATATAGCCTCAATAGAGGATAACCCACAAATCAGGCCATATTTATTCACTACATGGACTGTAGTCCCAATCATAATGAATAATATTACAAGGCATGTGGGTCAAGTGGGCATGAAATCTCATTAAATTTCCTTAAAGGTCCATATTTTTTAAACAATGGACCTCTGGTAAATAGTGCTTCTAATGTACCTGGGCCACTAAATTTATTACTACTGTGTTTTCACTTCTACATTTTATTCTATAGTTCCCACCTCCACTATAGTGATGTTTGTGCTACATTTCTATCGTTTCTACAGTGTGAATAAAGTTACCTGTACTTGATTGGTATTGAACCTCCAACCCAAATGTAGTATTATGGGGTGCTATACTCTAATCTAAACACAAAGTAAAAAATAATAGAAAATATAATTTCAAAATATAGTGATGGAATTGAATATATAAAAATATTTTTCATTATAAAGTGTAAACATCATATCTATTAGTACTAGTATTTGGGTTCTTAGGTGGGGTGTTATCTAATGTTGAAACCATATGATATTATTATTTTGGATGTTTTTATTTTAATATATCTAATATGCTCTAAAATTTTCTATGCACCACTAACCAATCTAGTTGGGTGTTTGACAAACATACCTTACCCTTGGTTTATGGTTTTCTTAAATATTTATGGTATCAAGGTTGTGTCTATTTGGATACCCCTCCAAACCTCCCCTCTTATATAGATGTGGTATATATATAGTCTTATTCAGACTATCATGGATTAAAATAAAATGATATATTCTCATAATTGTAATAGTGGATCAAATATATAATGTACATGTAGATGTTGTATGGTGTCATAATGTTATAGTGTGTATATTAACTTATGTTATAATTCCATATGGTTCTTACATTAATATTTACTTGCAAGTTATAAGGGATTAATGTGTACTATAGATTTAGATGACACATACAAATTTTTGACAAAATATTTTATTATTGGATTGATATAGTGATATGGATGTAATATAAATGTACATATTCATTCTATGAGTTATTGAAAGGATGGGAGTTCCAGTATGTAATACATTTGGGTTTATGTGATTCGTTTGGTTTTAAAGTGATTTCTTTGTTTATATCTGGTATATACATGGTTCTAACCATATGCAATCGATTTAAATTCATTATTTGGTTTCTTGTCCTTTTGGGAGCATAATAAATATTTTGAATACTTTTATATAATGAGGTGATTTCCTTATTATGTATGTTTTTGATTTAGTATACTTATTCCAAAATTTAAAATTATGTTTTTTAAATGTTCCATCTACGAATATGTATACACTCACCCCTATATATTTATATTTATTATTTCATGTGTGTAAGAGTAATTTATTGATTTATATTGGAAATACTAGATCATAAATGTCATTCATGAGTTGTTAGTTTTCATGGTAACTATCATAGATTTTATTTTCCTGTATTTCTCTTTTCATTTTTATTTCTTTGACATTACAAATACTTGGATTTTTATTTTATTACTATGTATTTTATTAGTTTTTCCATATCTCATCCATTGAATAATTAGGGAAATTCATTCCTTAGGAGTTATTCCTATACACTATTTTCTCATTAAAAATTTATGGATTTTTGGAGGGGTGATTTTAGGGTAACTCTAATATTAACTACAAACCAAATAGGCGTACTAGTAGGGGTGTATTAGTTCTAAAAATATATTTTATTCCCTTATAATAATATATAGTGAAAAATATAATCTTATATAATATTTGTTATCATATATCTTCATATAATGTTATTAAAGATTCCACCCATAAGTGAATATTATTTTTTATACCAATATATATTGAATTATAAAATTCCTTTATTTGAAACAAATATTTGTTATTCTTTTCCTTTTTTCACATATTTCTATCATAAAATCTCTCTAAAATTAGTTGTTATTATATAAATTAATTTCATTCTTATTTTTTCAATAATTTCAACACTCGATAAATCTATGATATGATCTATTATCCATAAAAGATTCAATATTTTTAACATTTTTAGTAATTTTTTTCTATTACTATTCCTTTTAATTTTAGTATGTTGTGAGTATCAATTATAAATAACTCATAATAATGATTATTTATTAATTTTTCAATATTCTTATCCCATATCATGTGATATGAGATGGTTCACCTAATAATACATGGATTTAAAACTATATGGTTTTCAAGGAAGCCTCAACATAAAACAATTATTATTCCCATGTGAATTATATATAAAAATATAGCATTTTTGTAAACAAATATCTGAGATAGAATAATTATTCAATATTTATAAATTGGGAACACAATTTCATTATAATTTATACAGGCTTATTTAATAATTTAATATTATTATTTAAACATAATTTCAGACTGATTTTTTTCTGGATTTTAATATGATAATTGTATCCCCCTAAATAAATAGAATTTTTATACTATTTTATTTATATGTAGTCTTATAATTGAAAAATAGTTTACATTATAATTCAAAAAAACATCAATAGCACCCATAATACTCAATAAATAAAAATATTCCCTATTAAATCCTATTTTTTATAATCAATCATGAAAACTAATTTATAGAGCTTTGAAACCAACATCAAATATTAATAAAACAAATCTTTCAAATAATCATGCAATATAATTTTCTACATGTCTAAAGAATTATTTTTATTCTTATAAGTATATTTACCAATTGGAAAAATATTTTAAAATATCTTCAATTCAATTAATAATTTTTAATTCCTAGCATTTATTTTTATTATCAGAAACATCACAAAAAAACTAACCCCGTTTTATTTTTTAATGAGTGATATTATTAATTAAACCCTTTATTATGATTTGATACTATTTTTAATTTAGTTAAATTATATATAAAAGTTCAATCAACTTTTTGCATTTACTATTTTGTATCAAATTACAATTTAATTATATAAAATTATTCATAAATTGTTTTATTGAATGAATTTATATCCCCTTTTTTGAGGAAATTATTTCCAAAATAAATAAAAATATTTTTATATTAGTGAAATAAAAATGTTTAATTTCTGAATAAAGTTTTAAAAAATCACCCTAAAATATATCATTTTTTTAATTTAGGGATTTTCAGTTTAAATTTTTTCATTTTTGATATAAATATTTTAAAATTAATTTTCTTTAACTTCTCCTTAAATATATACTCCACTTGAGTA
The DNA here is from genome assembly GCA_963277665.1 of Viscum album. Lineage (NCBI taxonomy): Eukaryota > Viridiplantae > Streptophyta > Magnoliopsida > Santalales > Viscaceae > Viscum > Viscum album. The sequence goes on from OY728158.1 coordinate 782,363,550, forward strand.
TCTTCATTATTATTATCCCCATCACAATTTATATAACCCACCTTATTATTATCAAGGATAATATAAATTTATTTTTTACCATGATCATCCAAATAATCCCTCATCCCCTCATAGTATTCATTTGAATATTCATCTTTTATTATATAATCATTTGTCTCGTAACTGAAGAGGTATTTTTTTTATAATTTCAATAGCAAAAACTTTTAAATTTAATTGTTATCCTTAATAAATAAAATTATTTCAAATTTCCATTTTCTAGATTCCAATTTGATATTTATATAGTAAATAAATAACATTACAGTATCTCTATATTTAATTCTATAAAAATACATTTTTATGTGGATATAGGCCACCACGTTCATAATTTTTTTCATTGTCTCATCCATACATTGTAAAAAAATTCTATTAAAATATATCGAACTTATTTATTTCATTAATATTAGTTTATTTATCACCGCTATATTTTTTACGTACTATTATTTCCTTTCTAATTTTATATAATGAAATACTATATAACAAGTCATAAAGGGAAACAATATCCTGGTATTTGTTTTTCTAGAGTAGGAAAAATGGAAATTGTTTTCAAAAAAAAATATTCATACTTCCATCCCTACCATGTTTTCATATGGTGACTCTCAAAAATTCCTAAGATTGATTAAAATATCATTCATAGATGAAATAAAACATAAATTCTATTATTTTTCATTGTTTAATTTTCTGCAATCCCTACATAATATATTTGAATATAATATTCATTAAATCCCCTATTAACATGAAATATTTGTTGTTTTTTATCATAATTGATTTTGGTAGTCTTAATTATCATAATATTTTCAAACCCATTGATAGCTATTGAATAAAAATTAAAATTTATGAAACATGTTTCATTTTAAATATTTTTCTTTACCAATATGATTTATTTCATCACCATCTATTATTTCTATAAATAAGCTTATAAAAGCTTCAAAAAGATCAATATTTGGGGGATAATATATGAAATCATTATTTATATCTGAAATTAAAAAAAAAATTCATTAGAAAAGGCAATAATTATTCTAAAAATAATTAATATAATCTATTTTAAGAGTCCAAATAAACAAATATGGTCACAATTAACCAATAGAAGAGTATTTAGGAAAATACATTTATATTTTTTATACAAATTGAATTAGTTCTGATGTGAATAATGAAAAAATATTTTGTGGTTAATAAGATCTTTATTTTTATTCAATAATATTAATATTAAATAAAGAATTCAATTCATCATTTCTTATAATGAATAAAATAATTTGATTAAAATTTTACATGAATTATTTTATAAATATATTTTGAATAATATATATTAAATTATAATTTTCTTCATTTAACACTCATTAATTGTGTTTAATCTATTATATCGTTGGAATATTTATGGTCATGTAAGGATTAACATGTATTGGATTCTAATCAATTTTTTTCTCAATTCATAATGAAGAAAAATTAAGTATAGTTCAAATACAGATGAATTATATCATCAAAGATTCATAAAGTATCTAAAAGAATTATTTCATTTTAAATAATGCAACAATTGTTTTACTTACTTAGATACTCAGATCATCATATCATTACAACTAATATCACGTAATATAATTTCATATTCAATATGAAATTAATATATTTTTCCTCTTCTAATTTTCTATAATTATCATTATATTAATATTTTATTTCTTTTTGATTGCAGAACCTACTTGGATCTAGAATAAAATTCAAATTTGTAATGAAATATATAAAATACAGCCATATAATCCCAAAAAAATCAATTTTTTATGTTCGTTTTAATAATATAAACAATAATAAATGATTAATTCCCCATGAATATATTCGTATAAAATATAAAACATTCATGTTATATAATTCCTCTAATGAAATTATTTTATCACTAATATAAACACATGGGTAAATAACCCTATTTTTCTTATATAACTATATCATAAATATCGACATAAAAACTTATATTCATTATTGAAAACATAATGGAGAAACTAAATACTAAATAACAGTAACCTATGATGAATTATTCAAAATAATTTTAAAAAACATCACCCCCACATTTCTACCAGCCAATCTCATATAAAATCCTAAATTATTACACATATGAAAACTATTATCTGTCAACATCACCACTTGTAAACATTAAGAACATGTACATTACTCAAAAACAATATTACTATAAATAATACACAAATCCAAAAGTAAATTTATAATTATTATGTTACCTTTTAATCATATATACATAGATTGTAAAAATATATTTTAAATTCAATAATTAGTTAAAGAAATCGTTGGACATAATTAACCCATTTTTATTAACTTTGACACAATCCCACCATTACATAGATTATCCTTTTTCAAGGTGAATCATATTTGTGCCACTATAACATTGGCTTCATGATTTTATTTATAACTTATATGATCCTTATAAAAACATTGTATCCCAAAAAAAGAGTTACATGATTTTTTATCACCTATTAAACATTTAACGAAATATCATCCCACAAATGGATATCTCTATTCATATTTATTCATATAAATAAAAGTATATTTCAAGTGTTTAAATTAAAAAATTAATATTCTTAAAAAACTATAAAATATTTCAAACCAAAAACATTGAATTAAAATATCATTTAATTAATATATATTCATAAAAATATAATAATTTTTTTATTTGAAACAGAAGTATTTCATTTACATCTAGGATTTCATTATTAAATCTATGTCATTAAATTAATCTCAAAGTCATATATCAATTTATCTGTAATAAAAAATTAAAATATATTGAATTAAAAACACTATTGGAATCCCGGAACATTCCAATATATATATATATATATATATATTAAATCATTATTCTCTCGTTTATGGAATGATGATAGTCACCACAACATCAATTCGTGGCTATAAAGACTCTCCATGTGACATAAAAATCCATATATCTACCCAATTTACCCAAACAGACATTCCAAAAAACTATGGTTCATTAATAATTTCAAAAAACTCAAATAAGTGTTATTTATTTCAATCATAAAAATCATAATAATCTAACCATCATTAATATCTAATTAAAAAAATAATAATAACTAAATACATCAATTAATGTAACATCCAAAGATTTTAATATGTACTAACATAGGTAGATATACAGTCAAATATTACATGATATATGAAAAACCATACTAATTTATATAATAAATTATTAAAATTCAAGGTAATAAAAAAATTTGGAATATAAATTTTTTAAAAATAAAAAACTTTTCCATATGAATTTAATTGATATTAAATATCCTTAATGTTTTAGTGGGTGATTTTTCAATAAAATTGACATTTATTTATATTTTTTATATTCATTTGAAATAAAAAAAACCATTGGGATTGTAATTTTATGGAATTAAAATAATTTATGAATTTATAATAAAACATTTTTATGCGGGTGATTTATTTTTAATTTCTCTATAAAGGATTATTTTTAGATGATCAGTGAAAAATATAATATTTTCATAAACCATAAATTTTATGAAAATACTATGATAAAAGTGTGTCTTGAATGTATATAAAATTATTTTCTACCAAAAAAAATATTTATTTGTTTAGTTTAATAAATAATTTGAGTTTATAAAGTTTATTTTCTGACCCATGATTAACCTTTTGGAACCTATGTTATATTTAAACTATAGAAAACTATTTCTCATGCATTGAATTGAATATTTCGGGTGACTGGTTCAATTTTATTTTTAAAAGTTTTCAGTGTCTATGAAATTTATAAATTTATTAATAACTAAAAAAATTCATATTTATGATCCAATATAGAATAATCATTTTAATAAATACATAAAAATTAATTTTTCAATGAAAAATGATTTTTTTAAAAACATTATTGTAATGAATTTCTTGTGCTAATATAATAAATATGTTTTTATACTAATAGATAAATAATATTTTAGTATAGATTAAATATTTTTAAATAGGATATTCAAATTATGTAATAAGGTCTATTTTATTTTAATTCATAAAATTAAGTAACAATAGGAAAAAGTTGGCCCCCCTCGTAATTGTTAAAAGTATAAATAAAGGTCTTGAAACTTTGAGATATGGCAACAAATATTTCCAAATATTTTCTAAATTTTATTTTATGGGTCGATCTAGATAATAAAATATCATATTAGAGAAACTCTTATATATTAGATTTACTTTCACTATGGAAGGCCATTATAAAATAATTAAAGATATTTGAGGAGTTGTTATAATTATTTACCGAATTAATTCATATATATTTATTCTTACACCAAAAAAAAATAACTATAAATATCCTAACATAATTATAAAAATATGATTAATAACATAAAATTTTATTATATATAAGGAAAAAAATTATACCTCTATAATTTTTTATGGGAATGTAAACATAACACATGCTTATGTTCTGACAAACTAATCCATTAAGATATGTATTGTATTTATATTCACCTCCTACAATGGATTATTATAAATATAGAATTAAAGAATATATATTACATTTATAAAAAAATTAATATTTTGGATAGATAATATATCATTTACCTTCAATCCTTTAGATCAGTGGGAAGATAGAAATTCTAGTGTTGTGTATGGATAGAATAACAGCTCAATGAACACTGTTTTTTTCATTATTTTTTCACATGGTTTGTTATAAGGTAAAATTTAGTGAATAATAATAACACTCATTATATTATTACTATTATATAATGGATAAAATATATCTTCATTAGTAACTTATAATCCAATAAAAAAAATCAAAATTCTATTCTTGGAAAGACCCTTACCCAGTTTCCCCGAGTGGGATTTCAGATTATTAATTTAGAATAAGATTGAAATAATCACAAACATGTAGTACAAATAAAATATTATTTTAGTAAATTCTATACACACAACAATTTAATTTTACAAATGAAAACATAAAGTAAAAAATGTATTTTATTTTTGTGCATCATTATTTCCTCAATTATAACCCTTCATATCAATCATAACACTTATCATAGAATTTTGGGGAATAAACATCAGAAACGGGGGAGCTTAAATTCTCAACAATTGTATTCTTATAGTTGAATCTATCTTATATTAATATTCATAATCTATATATAAGGTAAATAACAAACAAATTCATTAAAAATAACTTGGTAATTATATTTTAGGAATAAATGACCATCAAACAAAGCCATAGGAATAATAACATGATATTTGAAATTATTAAAGGATATTTAATATAATAAAATAATAACAACGACATCAATAACTAGTATCATTCTGAGTGAATAGATAATTATGGACATCATAAACATACCATTAAGGTCTTATTCCAAGGTATATTAATAAATTGGAAATTACTATAAAACCAAAATATAGTTTGTCTAATGAGACCTACCAATTCATAATTCTGATGTACCATACACCTCCCATCACATACCATATAAATTTTATTCCTCATATGAATGATATGAATCATAATCCACATTTCTGAAACCAAAACCGTATGAAATATAAATACATTCCCAATTCAATAAAAATAACCATGAAATATTTAAATTAAAAAGGAGAATAAAACAAATATATTAAATTCCAATTAACTTTTTATAAATAGTCAACATCAATAATTCTAACGGTATAATCAAAACACATTCCCAATTGAGTGTAATGAAAAATTATTGTTGTTGTAATTATTGAAAAAAAAATATCATAAAAATAAAATTAATAATATTCATGAGTAAAATAATAATTTAATTATTATTTTCACATTTTAAAACTAAATTTTCACAAAAAAAATTAACTAAATTAAATTTAAAATAAAATTTGAAACACGTTAAATAGGTTTTAAAACATTGAGTTGTAATGAATTAGAGAAAATCTATAGATTCCAAATATGTTAAAAGAAAATATATTTTAAATAACCCTTCCATATTCATTAATTTATTATATATAACTATTTTATTAATAAAATATTCCATTATTACAACCCTTGTGAATATATATTAATAATATTTTTTCAATACTATAGGGACGTAGTAGTCAACATGTACGCATGGGCGACACAATTAATTTGTATAAGATTATAATGTAAGAAGTTTTTTTTTGTGATATTATATTTATAGAAGTTTTTATTATGTCATAAATATAATGTTTTTTAATTATCCTTTTCATTAATACCTTCCATTTATTGTGTAACAAAATTAGAATCACATCGCTTCATATGGCAGTAGATTGTTTTACACTCCAACGAAGTTTTGGTGCCACCCACATAATGTAAAGTAATGTGGTATATGATTTATAATAATTAAATATGTATAATAATTTAAAAAATATCATATACATTGTTCAATCCATAATTATATACATCCTTCAATGGTGGTGATGGAAAAAAAATTTCATTGGTTCGTGATGCGGTGATCCTCCGTACATGTGATCGATGATTTCATTTCCAATTTTACAAAAGTGGGTATGTATATAGTTTATTAAATTTATATAATAATATATAAAAATAATTTATATAATTATTTTATAATATTATAATAGTAGAAATGATTTTATGGATGTGGAACAATAAAGAATACAAATAAACACGTTATGAATTTTACCTCTTCTTCAAAAAAACCCATTCGACTTATACCTATATCCATCATGGGGCTATTTCATAATAAAAATAAGTCTCCAAGGATGTTGGTTTGGAATTAAGAAATATATTTTTTCAGGGCTTCTCTAATCCATTTTACATGGAGATCATGAATATGGGAATATAGGACATGGGCTTGTGTAAGGGTGGGAGAGGACACACCCGAATTTTTTTAAAACATAACTTCATACCCATATTTTTCACATGTAACCATACATAAAAATAAACCATTATAGAACCTTAGAGTTTATATGGTCTAAATATTACCATAAAATGGGATTAAAACCTGTTTTACACCATTTTAAATATTATAGTCTTAGTTAATTCCCTAAAAACCCCATTTTCACCAAAATCGTTTTAATTAATTTTTTTGTTTTTATAATTAAATGATGGTAAAATATTAATTTTATCTTACTATATAAAATAACATATCAGGACTAAAAAATATTTTTTATAAATTCAATACATAGAAGTGACATATATTTATTTAGAAATAATGTCACATATGTGAAGACAAATCATTTTTCATAAAATATATTTCAGGGAAAATGATATTATATTAACTGTCTGATTAATAATCATCATTATATGAGTTTAAACTTGGAAAGTTAGATACATATTCTATGAATTTCATTTAAATAATTCTTCATTAGTGTTTTTTAGATAAATTAATTTATGGAATCATTATTCACTTTAAATGAATTTTCATGAAAATATATTTTTAATTCCATAAATAGACTTATAATAAATATACTATAAATTATATTTAAATGTAATAAATTAGATTATATATAACTAAATAATATTATATTACTTTAAATAAAGTTTAGAGAAAAATAATTCTTTTAAATTATTTATTTTTTTATAATGAAATGAAAATTATATAAATATCATTATTTTAAACACTTCAATAAATGGAAATAATTTTCTAAAAATCCAAAAATTTCACCCTAATTAAATTATTATTAAATTATTTAATGAAATGAATTATTTGAATTATATTTTATAATAGTGGTGAAAGATTAGTTTCAAATAATATCTGCAATACTTCAATGAACATAATTTTAAAAAAGTACATGTTTTCATAAAACACTGATTTTTTAATAAATTGGTTCTTATTTAAATTCTAATAAATAAGAAACAATTTAATTTATTTTATAAATTTGTAAAAATTATATTTTTTGTAATTTAGTTTTTCATTTACATACCTGCAATTTGTATAGATATTATATAATGGTATTCCATATTATGGTTCATTCAAACTCGAGGATTCGTTTACTACAAGCTTATAGAAAATTTCATTTTTTTTAAATAAATAAATTTTAAAATATAGGTTTCATACATTCTCATTAAAGGGAATAGTATCATTTCATACTCATTATCAATCATCAGATTCATCTTTTAAAATCATGTGGTGATACATATCATTTCTACATATAGATTTCTTTGTATATGAAATTCTATATTTCATTTTTAGAGAACACGTTACATAGATATTTTAAAATAAATATATAATTTATAAAAATAAAAATAAAAATAATCATATTATTATAGAGATAATATTATTTTTACCCCTTTGTATATTTTATAAAAAATAAAAAATTTTATTAGTTATGAAAAAAACGACCTAAAACGTCAGATTAATATTAACATATTATATAAACTAAAGAATAAAAAAATGATAAAAAGGAATAAAGGTACATTATTAAGCCTAAATTTTTAAAAAATCATATTATTATTGTGAAATTTGTTTTTTTATATATAAAATAGAATACTTGGTGAGTTGAGAAAAATTATATGAAATTTCTCGCATCTAATTACTTTCATTGGTGATTATAATATTTTAACCACATGATTTATTTTTGTGAAATATAAAATCACATTTGAATGGATTTTTTCATTAATTAACTGAAATTAACATTTTTATAATAAATTTTATGGGTTCTTATTTAATTTTCTATTGATTAATAATTTACTGAAGCCGTAATGTTTTTCTATAAAATTTTGTTCTTAATATATCATAGTGTTTTCCTTCATATATTTTCATTATATTGTTATAAATAAGTTTCTACAATATAATTAAAAAGAAATTACTTTTATAAAAAAAATTTGTTCATGAATGGATTTAAATTGAATCATTTTCATGTTTTTTATACAAATATCTTTTAAGTTTATTTATTACGGTATAAAAAGAATGGTTTCTTAATATCATTCCCAACACTACAATTGCTCACCATTATAAAAACTATTCAAAAGTAATAGTCCATGATATGTTTATAGAGTTTTTAATGAAGATCATATTCCCATTTTTCAAGGATGTTTTTATTTGTACAATAAATTCAATAGAAAATGTCCTTTATTTTTTTTTGTTAGAATTTTATTTTTTCATATGTCCTTGAATGCTAATATTTTACATTTTATAATGTAGATACAATATATCTTTTGTTTCATTAATTTTACCCTTATTTTAACTTTTTTTATGATGATGGGTGGGTCAGATATACCTATCTAGTATATTAGTAATTATATGTTCCCCAATTGGAAAAGAAATTTATTTAACTACCCATTTTATTCCCATAAGAGGATAATTAGAAAATTGATTGTAATAGTGATATTAATTTAATTTCTATAGGTAACTATTTGAATTATAGGCTTAGAAATGGGTTTTCCTAGAAATATGTCAATTTTATGATGTTTATAAAGGAACTTATGCTTTCATAGAAAGTCTTTGCTATTATTCTGTAGAAGGGTTTTTTAAAAAAATAAATTTTTTATTAGATTATCCTACAATTTTATTCATATTATAATTATGAGACAAACACAACAATGAAAATAATTTGATATAATGTTGGTTTTATTTGTGATTATAAAATTATTTGATATCAAAGTATATTTTGTGATAAAAAATACACCATATTATATGTTTAGGTTTTTAAAAGGTCTAAACAGTTTAAAGTTATTTTTATCTCTTATGGTGTTTTTTTCTCACCAAACATTTTCATATTTTTTTATATATATAATAGGAATTTATTGGAATTATTTCATGGTTAATTTTTTATATGTCATCAATAAATAAAATATTTCACAAATGAAACATGCGGGAAAACATACAAAAATATTTTAATAAAGACATTAAACTCCTTAGAGGGGTCCAAATTTATCTACAATGGTTTTCTTAATTCAAAAAATCACTATTAATAAAATATATTATAAATTTAATAATTTAAATCAATTCTATTAATCTCATAATTATGGGTTTTTTAATACATGGGGTTTTATAGTTTGTGGTGATGTGAGGGCTTCGATAACATTAGTGTTCTGGTTGATATTAGATGAGTATATATTTAAATACTTGAAAACTCTATGATTTCATATAATGGTTTGTATTCTAATGTTACATATCATCCATGTCCATTGATGTTATTGTTTTTTGTATAAATATTGTTATTTTTATGAATTTAAATAGTTGAATAGATGGTGACATTGTTAAAGATATCATGATATTGTTCATCACCACGAGATGTTTTATTATAAATTTTTAATATAATCACAATAACAAATTTTTTTCTATATTTCTAGAACCAATCCGATCTATGATAATCAAATTTTTGAAGGATGATGTTTTCACACCCCAATAATCCATCTTATGCTTCTTTTTAAATAATTCAATAGCTTGCACTGCACACAACCTCGAGATCGAACACACTATGAACTATCTATCTAGCCATTTAAAAAAGTTGTTATGAATTGTATTTTTTGAAAATTATATATTTTATTTTTCAAAATAGACTTTATTTTGAATTTGGAACATAAAAATTATCATAGGGTAAAATTTTGGTATTTTTCTGAAAAGATTCATATTTTTATGAAGAGTAAACAATATTGTGTTATTGTTAAAAAAATTTCTTTTTATTTAAATAATTAATTTAATTTAAATTTTTCTTAATGTCACAGTTTATCAATTATATTTATATGAATAGAATAAAAGTCATTAAATATTTTTTGATACTAGATATAGATATGAAAATTTATTGAACTCTTTAATATATTTTTACCCACTTTCCTGCCACATATGCATGACTAACATTAAGATTAATTTTTCTATTTCATTGAATTTAATTTATAAAACCAAACATAAATGGCATTAATTATTATTATAATTTTTTTATCTAATATGGTCAAAATTGGTTTTTGGGGAATTGTTACTTTCCTAAATAAATTATTTACCTTGGTTAAGGGTAAATAAGGTAATTAAAGGCGAACATAATTTTTTAAAACTACCATAACACATGTAAAAATAATATTGGATGACTAAATTATACCCTTGTTACATATTATTTGAAATTGATTCATTTAATGGAAGTTATTTAATTTACATGACATAAACATAAGAAAAAGAAAAAAATGTGTCAAAATGTCACACTCTCATTTTATATAACAATATTAATTTTAAGGTAGTGATAATCATGACATAACATAAATTGTAAATAGTATATGGAAATATTATATAAGGACACACATCATAGTAATTTATTTTTTAATTTTAATGAATATATATTTATGATTAATGATGACATAGTAGTGACATATATATTATAGTATAAATAGAATTATCAAATAAATGGTTTTTAAAATACTAAAAGAAATAAAATTTGAATTAAGGTTATTAATGAAATATATAGGTTACTATTAAATGTTAGGAGTATATAAAATGGCTTGTTTTGATGTTAATTTTTTTTTTCATTTTTCATTTATGTCAATGTAATGAATATTGTCAAAATTTAAAATAATGATATTTTATAAAAAATAACATTTTATTAAATTTCATAAAAATCATATAAATATTTACTAAATACAAAGAAAATATTATAAGGTCTAAAATTTCATAAATAGACCATTTATGGACAATTTACACCTTATATGAAAATATTTTTATCATTTAATATTTATAATTTTATTTCCAAAATTAAAATTTAATTGATTAAATAAGGATAAATCAAAATGACAATGTTTAAAAGAAAATCCATGAATATATTAATTTTATTGTTTGAATGGGTATTAACCAATACTCACCTTATACTCAAAATAAATTATTTTTATCTATTTTTAGTCTAAAATCAATTTATCCTAATTTAATTGTTTAGGAGTTTCCAAAAGTTCCCCCCCTCTCATATAAAACAAAACATAACATTGTTGTATTATTCACACGTCTAAATCCCATTGACTTGGCCAAAACATTTCCCTTTTTCCTCCCAACATCCCTAAGTTCACCATAATGGCCATACATTGTGCATAAAGTCATAATAAGTAGTACTTATATAAATATTAAAAGGAGACACTAAAAGAATAGGTAATTGTTTTACCAACTCATTCAAAGTTCATTTCATCTTCAACTTACTTTTCCAATGTTTTTACCATACAAAATTTATATCTTTAGAATATTATATATTATGAGATATTTTTATAATAATAGAAAACCATATTTATCTTTTCTCCCATCATAAGAATAATAATATCACTATGTGTGCATATGTACAACATACCATCTCCACGTCGTGGTGTAATCATTTTTCATCTATTCATTATTTTGATGGTTACAAAGATGGATATAAAGGATGTAAATAATAAATAATACATTATATTATTACTTTATAATTCATATTACATACAACTCCTTGCCCTTTATCATTACATAATGATACTATCACTTGTTTATACATACAGTATACCATCTCCACGATGTGATGACATTCATCCCTCACTACAAAAAGAATTGAATGATTATAAAAAATTTAAATAATGAATGAATATATTATTAATAATCTTAATATCATTCGGGATATGTGTGAGTTATATCCAATTCATTAGAAGGAATAATTACACAACAAACAATACAGAAGAAAATTAAGTAGTTCACTGGTTAAAAAAATATTATAATGAAATATTTTTTAGAAAATGAAATAAGTGGATAAGTATATTATATATTAAATATTGGATATAGTTTTGGAATAAATTAATAACATTATTTAACCATTATACATGAGGATAACATACGCTCAACTAAAGGAGGATAAGAGATAAGGGTTAATTTCACAATCACATTTTTATCTGATAGTGCTTTTTTGTGAGAATTAACTGCGATATATTTATCATCCATGTTTATGCTTATTGAGAATGAATTTAAAAAAAATTTACAGTTCATTTAAAAATTTAATAAGAAAATTTTTCCCATGTTTAATTTTATAAAATTATTCATTTTAACATTTCCCTTATGATATACATTATTTTAAATTTTCAACATATTATGAGTAGAAAGTTTTTTTATCTTATACACCATGAGAATATATTTCTACCATCACAATTCCTTATCATTTATAAATATTAATTTCAAATATTATAAGATTATTTTATAAAAATTTCATTTTAAATATTATGGTATTTTAACTAATTATTTTTATTAAATCGGAATTTCTCTATAGATGTTCTTAATTATTCAATTAAAACCATATCGCCTATGTCAAAATATTTTATTTGATATTATGTTTAATAGAGGTTGGTTTCAAATGATACAACCTACCATATTTTATTTATGGGTTTAGGAATAGTTTTAATGTGGATGTGATAATTTTATAACATTAATGGTTTATTGATAAATTATTATGATTTTGTATGCTAGTCTTAATACAAATGTTTATGATGGTTATGTTTTACCCCTTTCATAAGAGGAATGCATTGGACAATGTTTTCGATAGTTGGGGACCACTTTAGTCCCTCAATGCATCGGTAGATCTCATGGGACATGCTAGTTTGTGTTTTTAATCATTTATGTATGGTCTTCGCTTGAGGCCCTAAAGTTATGCCTATGATGTCTGGTATTATTCATTCCCTCTTATTGAGATTTTTTGTTGATATTAAATGTGATTTTTAGGCTGTTAGAATATCCGTGAGAATTCTTAAATGGAACTATTTGATTAATTATTTTGATATTTTGTTCAAGGATACGTTTTAAAGGATTGTGGTTCAATTTTATACCTTTACATAAAATTTCATCCTAGTTTTTTATAGCTCCTCCTATACTGTTTATCCTTATTGAGCATCTAAGATCACCCTTTTCTTATGTTTCATTTTCTCTAGTATGTGAATAGTTATATTATGACTGACCTCTAGGAATATTCTAAAAGATATGAGTGTTTTAAATTGAAACACTATGTCACTTTTCATTACATGATTTAATATAAAACATAAATTTTTTATAGTTTTTGAGGGTGAAAACACAAATCACTCCTTCAGAATTTTATATCGTGTGATGATGAAAATATAAATAAATAAGGAATTGATTCTGAGAATCATGATTTGGGGGTGATATATGTAATGGTTTTCTGAAAGTTCAATAAAATGGTATTATTGTTAGAGTGAAAACTCTTATGGTTATTCCTTACCATCTCACTTTATTTCTAACTTATAACTAAAATCTTGGTTTATTTATGAATGCAACAAACAAGATATAAATGTAGATTCAATAATTATTATATGATAAGTATCATGGACATAAAAATATTCAGATAGCTATATGCCATGAATGTGGGAAGAACTTTTGAAAATATCTCTACAATACGGAATATGCCTTTTATGTTTTTAAGGACTACATAGAGGAATAAACTATTGAGGGTAAATTGTTTTCATCAATTAACACAATGGAAATAAATAGTCATCTCAATATGGTATCATTTTAGGGTTATATATTTAGTGGATTTGGGTACTATGAAAATTGAATCACTTGGGGAATAGATTATGAAGGGGATCTGTGAGGTCATACAAATAAAAAAATTTATAGTCAAATAATGATGATGGTGGAATTTTAAATTTTAATAAAAAGTATAAATTATTTTTTTACTTTTATTATATTTAAATAAATAAACATGATTAAATTTATTTTGAAGAATCAATAGAAATGATAAAAATATTTGTATATGGGAATAAATTATTAATAAATAACATATATAATCCCAGTTATTTTTGTTGATGTATATTAAATGATTGAGGTGTCTACATATAGGTTATTAGAGTTATGTTTTAGTAGTATATTATTTAATTATTGATATGGTTTATAAATATTAAAAATATTGAAAGTATATATACCTTTTTAAAACTTATTTTAATATATTAAAAAGTGTCTAATACAATATTGGCTAATAATTATTAGATTTTAAAAAATATTCATCATAAATGAAGAAATAATTGTTCATATTAACAAGATCATTAAAGTTGATATAATTGAGTTAATTAGTAGAAAATATTATTATATATTTTCTAATATTGTATGAATGATGAAAAATTGTAAATTTTTTGATATTATGTGATTTTATATAAATGTGGTGTACATTTATTTATGAATAATTATGGAGAATCATTTTTAATGGATATATGATTTCGATATAGTTTTAGGATGATTTGGCAAATTTATTGAAAATGATGGAATATTTTTAAGAATTTATGTTTAGAGAATATATATTTTTTGTACATAAATTTAAGAGAGATTGATTTTTATTAGAGATAGATGTTAAGTTGATTTCAAATAAAAATTGACAAACGCATTCTATTTTCCAAGTCTCATGTTTGGTCACTCATATTTTGGAGTGTTATTTTTTGTTTTTTGTGGAAATAATTAGGTTCCCTATTGGGGTGTTTATAGAATATGAGACCATTAGTATTAGATAAAGTATCACTTTTTAATAGATGGATTAAAGACTACACAAGTATAAAGAGAGGAAATTTACACTTCTCCCCTGAAGAAGAGGAAAAATATCATCAAGAATCATAGTTTCATTTTAAATTAATGAACTATTTCATCAGGTAATAGTTAATTCCTTTTGGATATAGTCTTAACATGTTTATAAATTTTTAGTTTTGGATAATGGATAGAATCATGTGGATGAGTTTTTATTAATTTTATGATATAATGATCTATTAAAATAATATTTTTGTTTCTAATGCATGGAAAATTTGTCTGGTTATGTATCGTTTTAAATATGCGATAATGACTATAAGGACCCAGATTTAAAAATAACATAATCTTCAATTAAATGAACAATTCACATTGGAGATCTTTTCAGGTTTAGTGTTTCAGAGAATTAGGCCACAAATATTACATAACAACTTGAATATTACAAGTAGACACTTCTACTCAGTATCCATTTTTTCATAAAATAAAAAATCTTAAAAAGACACATTTCTAGTTCCATGTTTTAGAGAGCATAAATTTTCATTGATCCCATCCTTGAACCTATTCATATTTAAGTCCTGTAAAAAACATTTCAAAACCATGGGATGAGCATAAAAATCTCAGTACGGGTTATAAAATAAGGAAGGAAAAAATTATCCCAACAATAAATACAAATCCATGAAACCAAACTTTTCTATGATATCATACCTAATGAAATCATAAGATTTTTGAATAACACACACAAATCATAAATCATTAAGGTTACTTACGACATCCATATCAAACATACATTGTAGCTATCTATAAGGCCACGGCCTTAAACCTTACATAATATTGAATTAAATGAATAATTCACATTGAGGATCATTTCAGGTTTAGAGTTTTAGAGAATTAGGACATAACTATTACATCTCAAAAGATTACAAAGTAGAAACTTTTACTATGTTTCCATAAAATAAAAACTCTTAAATAGAAACATGTCCAGTTCCATGTTTTAGGTTGCATTACTTTCCCTTGATCCCATCATTGACCCTATTCCACCTTAAGTCCTGTGAAAAACATTTCAAAAACTTGGGATGAGCATAAAAAGCTCAGTAAGGGATTCACAAAGATTCAAAACTATTAGTTTTTTTCAAAACAACAAGTAAACCATGTATACTTTATCAAAGTAATACTTTTCACCATTTCGAAGTAGTAAAAACTCTTCACTGAATAAATGTTCATTACTTACCCTTATGTAACCAAAAGATTACCATAAAACCCATATAAATAACACATAACATATAAAGGTAACTTGGGACATAAACATACTTAAGTGGAATAACCATACGGTCGACTTCCACACATATCACTTAATGGAATAGCCATACGGAAAACTTCCATACATACTTAATGAAATTTCCATACGGACGACTTCCATACCCAATGAATCGGAGGTTATAACGTAACCACCCATCCGGGTATTCATTGCACCACCCGTCATATGGTTTATCACGTAACCACCCATAAAATGTCCAAATACCATTATAAATTTACAACACATAAAACCAACATAAAGGAATGATAACATTTCCACATTTCAATTACAATATATCATTTAAATATATTAACATAATAGAATTCCTTTATCAAAACCATTATCAATACCAAAATACAAAAAAAATTATATGGTTTTTATTTTATTTTAAAAACACTACGGCTTGTTGAGGAAGCCAAATATAAAATAATACTCATGGCGGCGGAAAAGGACATTGTCACCGCGTACGTAAAAAAAAACATTCCTTTTTTCGTTTAGTAAAACGCTTCATAGAAAAAAGATTCCTTTTGAATAAACATAAAAGTCAAAGGGGTTTATACACCGAATGAAAGAAGGTTGTGTATAAAACAAAATATGCCTCAATGAATGGAGATTGAGACAAAGACCCTTACAAAGACGGTATCTTTGGTTTAGGGATAAATCAATTGCATAATTATGTGTGACAAACGAATACACCAAATATAATTGGATATTAAGTGTAAAACAATAATAGGTAATTCACACATATTCATAGAACAACATATTCAAGTAGTACAAGTTTATCCCAAAGAATCAAATTTGGGTTAAGAAGTTCCTTTGCAAAAAATTTACAGCCTAACGGTGTCACTTCAAAATTTTAGAAAATGAGTTGATGAGAGATAAAAAGGGAATCTCATCACTTGGACATACAATTTACATCAATCAGGATATAGAAGAACATATCCCAACATAATATTATGTGAATTAAAAGACATAACAAATGATGTCTTTTAAAAAGAGGAGGGTGAAAGGTTCCCTTACCGACTTGGGTAACTTTCGAAAAGTACACCCCATTGAAGAAGTTTCATACAATGAATAGGTAAATACCCATAAATGGAATTATATTACAAAAGGATTGTAATAATTGGAAGTACATAAACCACTCAAAGGAAATTGTGGCAAATGTAGCATCAATCTCACGGGAATAAAAGTGAGATGAAAAATATCTTACGAAAACTCGGCAGCCTAAAGGTGCCACATAACACTTCCAAAATGGATTGATGACAGGAAATAGGATCTCTCATCACATCAACATAAAGTTTACAGAAAGAGGAATATAAAAGAACATCCCCCAACATAACAAATAGGATCTTAAAATAAGTGACATAAAGGAGAGTACTTTTAAAGAATGAGAGGGGTTAGATCTCTTACGAAAATTCGGCAGCCTAACGGCGGAACTCAAAACTTCCAAAATGGATTGATGAGAGATAATAGGGTCTCTAATCAAATGAACATAAAAATTACGGTAAGATTAATATAAAATAACATCCCAATAACATGAAATATGATCTTTAAAATGAATGACATAAAAGAGTGTACTTAAAAAGAAAGAGAGGAGTAGGATCCCTTACCTCGTGTCCGACATGACTCGATCATTCTTTAACATCCTGAATAATAAACTTGAGTTAATTTCTATTTGCTTAAGAAACTTTTTCAAGTTCATTATTCCTTTTATATCACTTATTTCCATTTTATAAACATTATGAAACCATTTAAGTTAATAATGTTTGTTTTGTCGATATTTGGTTCTTAAGACGAAAGTGGACTTCTTACAATTACATGTTGTTCGTGTGGTCAAATGTTAGTTATATCCTGAATGAAATTCATGATTTGGTTATCATATATATCTAGAATATACATGTATTTATAATATCACATATTCATTTAGAGGTATGAAATGAAATGCACCGTTCATGGAGACAGTAAGTCGTACGTACGCATGAACGCTAATTTCATTTATTTGTCATATTAATGGAATTAAAACTAAATGAGAGGTATGTGTATTTTAATTCACGAATTATATTCATCAATTAGATGTATAATTAATTATATATATCCATTATATACATGTACTTTTAATATTACATTACATTTGGGGATAAGAAATGAAATGCACCGTTCATGGAGACGGTGAGCCGTACGTACGCATGAACGCTACTTTCATTTCTATCTCATACTTTAATGGAAATAAATAATAATTATATAGAGGTATATTATAATTACAGTATAACATCATATATAATAAATTTAAATCCATACTTTATACGTCCCACATATGGCATTAACGAATCACATCACTTTGAGGGGGAGGTAGTCCGCACTTCCTTAAATGAAGATATCATGTTTACCCATAATGGAAACCATAAAGGTATGCCCGAAATGAAAAATACAGAAGCTTAAGGAAAACATAAACATATTATATATCATATATAAATATAGTGTCATCTAAATGGACACCTTTGATGGTGTTAAAAGAATGTTGAACAATCATCGTTTCAGGAGGCAGAAATTCGCCATCCACGGAAACAGTATGTTCTTTAACCATTAGATGTAGGTGTGTGTAAGTTTAGCTCGAATAATTCTGATAACAACATCCTAGTATATTGAGGATACTAGAGTTGTTACAAAATAAAATAATAAAAACAGTTTAGGGGGTTGGAGAAGCAAAATAAAAAAAAAAGGACTCAAAAGAAGACATTACCTTAAAATCCGGTAACTCCCTTTGGTTTGAGCTCAAAGGCTTCCTTGGGAAGACTTCTGCCCAAACCGAGGCTTCAAGGAGTAAGAGAGGTAAGTGGAGAGCCATAATGGACAGGGTTTGGCCTAGCCAAAGGCATTGGGAGTGTGGGTAAGGAGGTACAGGTGGGGGCCTTTTATAAGAGGAGAGAAGGGGCACTCTTGGAATGTAAAGAAAAGTCACTTTATTTTAAAATGGTATTCGAATTTAAGAGGTCCCACATTGATGTGTTTCTAGGATAAGGTGATAAGGGTTCGAAATCCTTCCATACAATAGGTTTTTTCCATTTGTAGGTCTTATATTTTACATTATCTTTCCATTTTATTTAAATCGTTAAATAATGAGGTCATCGCTGCATCATCATGATGTCATAAATAATTTACTTTATTTAATGTCTAAAAATTATAAAAAACTACTATGATGTAGGCAATATTTTTATATTTCTAATGAATATTTATAGTCAAAAATATGACTTGTACAACCCCATGTAATTTTTTTAGTAAAACACCTCATGTGTGTGTCATTTTTACTTTAACATTAAAGAAAAAGTTATTTATGTCATTTCCCAACCAAAGTGGATCCATGGGGTCCCCAAGTTGAACCATGGCTTGTATTGGTCGGCCATGACACATCCAATAAGGGTAGGACATGTGTCAAGGTATTTTCATTTTATGATAATATCATTTTTGCCTTAAATTGCACTAATTACCTCTAATCGCGATTAAAAACTTAATAAGTTACTATTCACCAAAAAAATAATTTTAATCCCATTGAACCACATTTTACTTATTAATGACAACAATGTATGTCTGATTTATGAAATTCAAAACACAGAAGTGTTAAAATTTCATTTAAACGAAAAATCAATTTTTATAAGTACCACTTAGTGGTTTCACTATTCATCAAAAATTGATGTTTTTCAAAAAAATACCATAAATTTACCCTAAGATATATTTGATATTCTGAATTCAAAAATGAAGTCTATTTTAAAAAATTCAAAACATATAAGTCACATTAATTAATTTAATAATTAATTCCCGCTTTCATGACAAATAGCGTGTTTTTATGAAATAATAAGTATCAAAAGATTGACACTAGTTGAAGTCCGATTTCAAAGTGAAATTAATTCCAACAACCACTATTGGATTTAATGGTAAAAATATATTATAATTTCACTTTAAAACCAATTCAAAAGATAATCTAATCATATAAATAAATTAGATTAAAAAGTGGTTTTGAATTAAATACAACATTTTACACTATTCATTAAAAAATGAATATTATCAGAAAAATACCAAAAATTATCTCAAGGTAAATATTCAATGTCCCAATAAAAAATAATATTTTTATTTTGAAAAATAGATCTTATAAAATTTTCAAAAAGTGGATTTAAAAGGGGTTCGCCATCAAAAGGCGGTTAATCGACCTTTTAAAGAATATTAGAATACTTCTGCTTAAAAACTGGATTCATTTGCATTTTTAATCCTCTAACATTTATTGTAAAGAGTAAAAATATTTGACAAACATATATAATCATTTTTTAGTTAGTTCGGTTCATTCCCTCCATTACAACGGCTAGGCGTTAACTACCATTTAAAATAATATTATTTTATTATTAGAGTGCAACATAAGATTCCCAAGAAACTCGTTGTTGCGTATTGGGTACGCCATCGTGCATAGCATCCCCTTTAAAGTAATATTAATATTTTATTCACAAATATGGATAAATATAAAGATGTCATATTCTTTATTTACCTGAGGTGTTACATCCTTTCCCCCTTTTGGGAATTGCATCCTCGCAATTTTAAAATTGGGCTTGGAAACATCCTTGAAAGTCCCACTTCGGAACAAGAGTCGGTAAAACAGTCACTATAAAAAAAAGGAAGATAAGTACAGAGGTCACCCGAGTTAACCTATAATAGGATTCCATGTATGAAAATATGAACATGGAAGAAAAAAACAAAGGGTCATGTTCTAATGGAGAGTGATAGAAAACATGTTTAGGAGAAAGTTAACCGCAAGAAAATCACAAACTTGTGATGGGTTAAACGGTATTCGATTCCCCAGTAGGAAAAGTTAATAGACAACATTTTTGTTTTATGATAATTTTTATTGAGGAATTTATTCATAAGGAAACATAATCACTTATCATGTTGACATTAAACTTTTATTAGATTCCTTACACAAACTCATATTTTCTCGAAAAGACGAGTATTTAAGAAGACTTTTTCACATTAACTGTACTATAATCAACTTCTAGAGAATCACCTAATCCACAAAAGAGAACTATATACTTCCCATGTCTTTAGACTTTAACCGAAACCAAAACCAAAAAGGTTCATACAAGATCAGATAATCCATAAAAGGATAACCCTTTATAAAAAGAAAATACATTCTTAATCTCCAAAATTTGTCCAAAAAAACCCAAAGTTCAACGAGGACCATTAGATAATCAATTTTTCCATAAAATTCTTCAAAGTAAACCAAAATAATATTGAAACTCAAATATTTGAAGGATTTAGTCACATAGTCTTCCATGTTAAATCATAACATTTATCTCCAAACAACATCAGTTGCTCTTAATGTCTCGTATTGAAAAGTAATTAACCTAATCACATTTCCTCCATGATAGGTTAATCATTTTCATAAATAACCCAAAATCAACTTAATCTTAATTCATAAAATCATCTAACTAAAATGAATCAGTCAAACTAACTAGGGAATTCACGTAGCCCAGTGGTAGGCGATAAATACCAATCGCACTTTGGTTGTGGGTTCGATTCCCGCGGCTTTGTCTGATGCGACGAGTTGTCACACAGTCTGTGTGTTGTCCTTTTTCCAAAACTATATAATTCTTAAAACATTCCCCAAAACGAGATAAAATCTTCAAAAATAATCATAACATATTTTAACCTCATTTTTATCTCATGCCTTTCATTTTGAATCATAACATATAAAAAACCATAATTACCTCAAAAGTAAGGATCATATAAACTCTAATGGTTACCTTTATAATTATTACATGAAAATCCACATCGATTGGTCATCTCGTACATGATGCATTACAGATCGTACCAAGGTTCAAGTGGTTGATCATGACTCCTTGATAGTTGGTTTAGAACAACCACGAATTTCCTCATTGAATCCCCCATTTTATCTAGTATCTTAATCAGAGAACCACCACAGTTTCTTTCAAACCTGTTGTCTCTTTGGTGCCTGCTAGATCCATCCATTCACTAAAAATAGAAATGTTAGTGTGAGTATATCAACAAAACCATCATGTACTAATGAGGAAGATAAACACTAATATATACTTACTCATTCACTTTATCTAAAACTAGGAATCTTTCTGAAATTCTAACCATTGTGGTAATGTCACTTATGCTTAAAGAATACCCTAACCTCTAAAGTTATCTAAACTGACCTTTGATACCAACTATAAGGCCTCGACCTTAAACCGTACTTAATATTGAATAAAATTAATAATTCACATTGAGGATCTTTTGAGGTTTAGAGTTTTAGAGAATTAGGACTTAACTATTATATCCCAAAAGATTACAAAGTAGAAACTTTTACTAAGTTTCCATAAAATAAAAACTCTTAAAAAGAAACATGTCAAGTTCCATGTTTTAGGTTGTATTACTTTCCCTTGATCCCATCCTTGACCCTATTCCACGTTAAGTCCTGTGAAAAACATTTCAAAAACTTGGGATGAGCATAAAAAGCTCAGTAAGGGATTCACAAAGAATGAAAACTGTAAGTTTTTTTCAAAAACAACAAGTAAACAATGTATACTTTTTCAAAGTAATAATTTTCACCTTTTATAAGTAGTAAAAACTCTTCACTGAATAAAAGTTCATTACTTACCCTTCTGTAACCAAAATATTACCATAAAACCCATATAAATAACACATGACATATAAATGTAACTTGGGACATAAACATACTTAAGTGGAATAACCATACGGTCGACTTCCACACATATCACTTAATGGAATAGCCATACGTCCAAATTCCATACATACTTAATGGAATAGCCATACGGCCAACTTCCATACCTAATGCATTGGAGGTTATAATGTAATCACCCGTCCTGGTATTCACGACACCACCCGTCATATGGTTTATCACGTAACCACCCGTAAAATTTCCATGTACCATTATAAAATTATAACACATAAAACCAACATAATGGAATGATAACATTTCCACATTTCAATTAAAATATTTAATTTAAATATATTAACATAATATAATTCCTTTATCAAAACCATTTTCAATACCAAAATACAAACAAAAGTATATGGTATTTATTTTATTTTAAAAACACTACGGCTAGTTGAGGAAGCCAAATATCAAATAATACTCGAGGCGGTGGAAAAGGTCATTGTCATCGCGTACGTAAAAAGAAACATTCATTTTTGTCATTTAGTAATACTATTCGTAGAAAAAAGATTCCTTTTTAATAAACATAAAAGTCAAAGGGTTTTATACACCGTATAAAAGTAGGTTGTGTATAAAAAAATATGCCTCAATGAATAGAGATTGAGACGAAGACCGTTACAAAGACGGTATCCTTGGTTTAGGGATAAATCAATTGCATAATTATGTGTCACAAACGAATACACCAAATATAAGTGGATATTAAGTGTAAAACAATCAGAGGTAATTCACACATATTCATAGAACAACATATTCAAAGAGTACAAGTTTATCCCAAAGAATCAAATTTGGGTTAAGAATTTCCCTTGCAAAAATTTGACAGCCTAACGGCGTCACTTAAAAAATTTAGAAAATGAGTTGATGAGAGAAAAAAAGGGAATATCATCACTTGGACATAAAATTTAGATCAATCAGGATATATAAGAACATATCCCAACATAATAGTATGTGAATTAAAAGACATAACAAATGAAGTCTTTTAAAAAGAGGAGGGTGAAAGGTTCCTTTACCGACTTGGGTAACTTTCGAAAAGTACACCCCATTGAAGAACTTTCATACAATGAATATGTAAATACCCATAAATGGAATTATATTACAAATTTAGTGTAATAATGGGCAGTACATAAACCACTCAAAGGAAATTGTGGCAAATGTAGCATAAATCTCACGGGAATAAAAGTGAGATGAAAACTCTATTATGAAAACTCAGCAGCCTAACAACGCCACTTAAAACTTCCAAAATGGATTGATGAGAGGAAATAGGGTCTCTCATCACATCAAAATAATGTTTATAGAGAGAGGAATATAAAATAACATCCCCCAACATAACAAAGAGGAGCTTAAAAGAAGTGACATAAAGGAGAGTACTTTAAAAGAAAGAGAGGGGTTAGATCTCTTACGAAAATTCGGCAGCCTAACGGCGCCACTCAAAACATCCAAAATGGGTTGATGAGAGAGAATAGGTTCTCTCATCACATGAACATAATAATTACAGTATGATTAATATAAAAGAAAATTCCAATAACAAGAAATATGATCATTAAAAGGAATGACAAAAAAGAGTGTACATAAAAATAAAGAGAGGAGTAGGATCCCTTACCTTGTGTCTGACATGACTCGATCGTTCTTTAACATCCTGAATAATAAACATGAGTTAATTTATATTTGCTTAAGAACCTTTTTCAAGTTAATTATTCTTTGTATATCAATTATTTCCATTTTATAAACACTAAGTATCCATTTATGTTAATAATGCTTGTTTTATCGATATTTGGTTCTTAAGTCGAAAGTGGACTTCTTACAATTACATGTTGTTTGTGTGGTCAAATGTTCATTATATCCAGAATGACATTCCTGATTTGGATATCAAATATATCATATATATCTAGCGTATACATGTATTTATAATATCACATAATCATTTAGAGGTAAGAAATGAAATGCACCGTTCATGGAGACGGTAAGCCGTACGTACGCATGAACGCTACTTTTATTTCATTGTCATATTAATGGAATTAAAACTAAAACAGAGTTATGTATATTTTAATTCCAGAATTATATTCATCATTTAGATGTATCATTCATTATATATATCCATTATATACATGTACTTTTAATAGTACATTACATTTGGGGATAAGAAATGAAATGCACCGTTCATGGAGACGGTAAGTCGTACGTATGCATGAACGCTACTTTCATTTATATCTCATAATTTAATGGAAACAAATAATAATGATATATAGGTATATTATAATTCTAGTATAACATCATATATAATAACTTTAAATCCATCCTTTATACATCCCACATATGGCATTAATGAATCACATCACTTTGAGGGGGCGGTAGTCCGCACTTCCTTAAATGAAGATATCGCATTTACCCATAATGGAAACCATAAAGGTATGACCAAAATGAAAATTACAGAAGGTTAAGGAAAACATAAACATATTATATATCATATATAATTATAGTGTCATCTTAATGGCCACCTTTGAAGGTGTTAAAAGAATGTTGAACAATCCTCGTTTCGGGCGGCAGAAATTCGCCATCCACGGAAACAGTATGTTCTTTAACGATTAGATGTAGGTGCGTGTAAGTGTGTCTCGAATCCTTCTTATAAAAACATCCTAGTATATTGAGGATACTAGATTTGTTACAAAAGAAAATAATAAAAAGAGTTTAGGTGGTTGGAGAAGCAGAATAAAACAAAAGGACTCAAAAGAAGACATTACCTTAAAATTGGGTAACTCCCTTTGGTTTGAGCTCAAAGGCTTCCTTGGGAAAAATTCTGCCCAAAGTGAGGCTTCAAGGAGTGATAGAGGGAAGTGGAGAGCCAAAAAGGGTAGGGTTTGTACAAGACAAAGGCTTTGAGTGTGGGTAAGGAGGTAGAGGTGGGGGCCTTTTATAAGAGGAGAGGAGGTGCACTCTTGGAAGGTAAATAAAAGTCACTTTATTTTAAAATTTTATTCTGATTTAAGAGGTCCCAAATTGATTTGTTTCGAGGATAAGGTGATAAGGGTTCGAAATCCACCCATACAATAGGTTTTGTCCATGTTTAGGTCTTAGATGATACATTATATTTCCCTTTTATTTAAATCGTTAAATAATGAGGTCATCGCGGCATCATCATGATGTCATAAATAATTTAATTTATTTAATGTATAAAAATTATAAATAAAATACCATGATGTAGTACATCGTTTTATCTTTCTAATTAATTTTTATAGTCAAATAGCTGACTTGTACAACCCCATGTAAAAATTGTTTTAGTAAAAAACCTCATGTGTGTGTCATTTTTACTTTAACATTAAATAAAATGTTATTTATGTCATTTCCCAACCAAAGTGGCTTCATAGGGTCCCCAAGTTGACCCATGTCTTGTCTTGGTCGTCCTTGACACATCCAATAAGGGTAGGACATGTTTCAAGGTATTTTCATTTTATTATAATATCATTTTTCCCTTAAATTGCACTAGTTTCCTCTAATCGCGATTAAAAACTTAATAAGTTACTATTTACCAAAAAAATTATTTTAATCCCATTGAACCACATTTTACTTCTTAATGACATCAATTTATGTCTGATTTTTTAAATTCAAAACACAGAAGTGGTAAAATTTCGTTTAAACGAAAAATCAGTTTTTATAAGTACCACTTAGTGGTTTCACTATTCATCAAAAATTTATGTTTTTCAGAAAAATACCAAAAATTCTCCCTAAGCTATATTTGATATTCTGAATTCAAAAATGAAGTCTATTTTACAAAATTAAAATCATATAAGTCACATTAATTAATTTAATAATTAATTCCCACTGTCATGACAAATAGCGTGTTTTTATGAAACAATAAGTATCAAAAGATTGACACTAGTTTAAGTCCGATTTCAAAGTGAAATTAATTCCAATGACCACTATTGGATTTAATGGTAAAAATATATTCTAATTTAACTTTAAAACCAATTCAAAAGATAATCTAATCATATGAATAAATTAGATCAAAAAGAGGTTTTGAATTAAAATACAACATTTTACACTATTCATTAAAAAATGAATTTTATCAGAAAAATACCTAACATTAACTCTAGGTAAATTTTCAATGTCCCAATCATAAATAATATTTTTATTTTGAATAATAGAGCTTATAAAATTGTCAAAAAGCGGATTTAAAAGGGGTTCTCCATCAAAAGGCGGTTAATCGATCTTTTAAAGAATATTAGAATGTTTACGCTTAAAAACTGGATTCATTTGAATTTTTAATCCTCTAAAATTTATTGTAAAGAGTAAAAATATTTGAAAAACATATATAATCATTTTTTAGTTAGTTCTATTCATTCTGGCCAGTACAATGGCTAGGCGTTGACTACCATTTAAAATAATATTATTTTATTTTTAGAGTGCAACGTAAGATTCCCAAGAAACTCGTTGTTGCGTATTGGGTACGCCATCGAGCATAAAATCCCCTTTAAAGTAATATTAATATTTTATTCACAAATATGGATAAATATAAAGATGTCATATTCTTTATTTACCTCGGGTGTTACATCCTTCCCCCCTATTGGGAATTGCGTCCTCGCAATTTTAAAATTGCGCTTGGAAAAATCCTCGAAAGTCCCACATCAGAACAAGAGTCGGTAAAACAGTCACTTTAAAATAAAGGAAGATAAGTACAGAGGTCACCTACGTTAACCCATACTAGGATTCCATGTATGAAAATATGGACATGGGAGAAAAAAAACAAAGGGTCAGGTTCTGATGGAGAGTGATAGAAAACATGTTTAGGAGAAAGATAACCACAAGAAAATCAGAAACTTGTGATGGGTTAAATGGTATTCGATTCCCCAGTAGGAAAAGTTAATAGAAAATATTTTTGTTTTAATTTAATTTTTATTGATGAATTTATTCATAAGGAAACATAATCACTTATCATATTGACTTTCAACTTTTATTAGATTCCTTACACAAACTCATATTTTCTCTAAAAGACGAGTATTTAGGAAGACCTGTTCACATTAAGAGTACTATAATCAACTTCTATAGAATCACCTAATCCATAAAAGAGAACTATATACTTCCCAGGTCTTTATACTTTAACCAAAACCAAAACCAAAACAGTTAATACAAGATTAGATAATCTAGAAAAGGATAACCCTTTATAAAAAGAAAATCCATTCTTAATCTCCAAAATTTGTCCAACAAAACCCAATGTTCGATAAGGACCATTCGATAATCAATTTGTCCATAAAATTCTTCAAAGTAAACCAAACTAAGATTGAAACCCAAATATTTGAAGGATTTAGTCACATAGTCTTCCAAGTTAAATCGTAAAATTTATCTCCAAACAACATCAGTTGCTCTTAATGTCTCGTATTGAAAAGTAATTAACCTAATCACATTTCCTCCATGATAGGTTAATCATTTTCATAAATAACCCTAAATCAACTTACTCTTAATTCATAAAATCATCTAACTAAAAAGAATCAGTCAAACTAACCAGGGAATTCACGTAGTCCAGTGGTAGGTGATAAATACTTGTCGCACTTTGGTTGTGGGTTCGATTCCCGTAGCTTTGTCTGACGCGGCAGGTTGTCACACGGTCTGCGTGTTGTCCTTTTTCACAAACTATATAATTCTTAAAACATTCCCCAAAACGAGATAAAATATTCAAAAATGATCATAACATATTTTAACCTCATGTTTATCTCATGTCATTCATTTTCCATCATAACATATAATAATCCATAATTACCTCAAAAGTAAGGATCATATAAACTCTAATGGTTACCATTATAATTATTACCTGACCTTCCACATTGATTGGACATCTCGTACATGATGCATTAAAGATCATACTAAGGTTCAAGTGGTTGACCATGACTCCTTTATAGTTGGTTTAGAACAACCATGAGTTTCCTCATTGAATCCCCCATTTTATCTTGTATCTTAATCAGGTAACCACCATAGTTTCCTTCAAACCTGTTGTCTCTTTGGTGCCTTCTAGACCCATCCATTCACTAAAAACAGAAATGTTAGTGTGAGTATGTCAACAAAACCATCATGTACTAATGAGGAAGATAAACACTAAGATATACTTACTCATTCACTTTATCTAAAACTAGGACTCTTTCTGAAATTCTAACCATTGTGGTAATGTCATTTATGCTTAAAGAATAACCTAACCACTAAATTTATCTATACCGACCTTTGATACCAACTATAAGGCCCCGGCCTTAAACCTTACTTTATATTGAATTAAATGAATAATTCACATTGAGGATCTTTTCAGGTTTAGAGTTTTAGAGAATAAGGACATAACTATTACATCTCAAAAAATTACAAAGTAGAAACTTTTACTAAGTTTCCATAAAATAAAAACTCTTAAAAAGAAACATGTCCAGTTCTATGTTTTAGGTTGCATTACTTTCCCTTGATCCCATCCTTGACTCTATTCCACGGCAAGTCCTGTGAAAAACATTTCAAAAACATGGGATGAGCATAAAAAGCTCAGTAAGGGATTCACAAAGAATGAAAACTGTTAGTTTTTTTGAAAACAACAAGTAAACCATGTATACATTATTAAAGTAATAATTTTCACCTTTTCGAAGTAGTAAAAAATCTTCACTGAATAAAAGTTCATTACTTACCCTTCTGTAACCAAAAGATTACCATAAAACCCATATAAATAACACATAACATATAAAGGTAACTTGGGACATAAACATACTTAAGTGGAATAACCATACGGTCGACTTCCACACATATCACATAATGGAATAGCCATACGGCCAACTTCCATACATACTTAATGGAATATCCATACGGCCGACTTCCATACCCAATGAATTGTAGGTTATAACATAACCACCCATCCTGGTATTCACGGCACCACCCGTCATATGGTTTATCAATAACCACCCGTAAAATGTCCAAGTACCATTATAAAATTATAACACATAAAACCAACATAAAGGAATGATAACATTTCCACATTTCAATTACAATATATCATTTAAATATATTAACATAATAGAATTCCTTTATCAAAACCATTTTCAATACCAAAATACAAAAAAAAGTATATGGTATTTATTTTATTTTAAAAACACTACGGCTTGTTGAGGAATCCAAATATCAAATAATACTCGTGGCGGTAGAAAAGGATGTTGTCACCGCCTACGTAAAAAGTAACATTCCTTTTTGTCGTTTAGTAAAACGATTCGTAGAAAAAAGATTCCTTTTGAATAAACATAAAAGTCAAAGGGGTTTATACACCGTATAAAACAAGGTTGTGTATAAAACAAAATATGCCTCAATGAATGGAGATTGAGACTAAGACCCTTACAAAGACGGTATCCTGGGTTTAGGGATAAATCAATTCAAAAATTATGTGTGACAAACGAATACACCAAATATAAGTGGATATTAAGTGTAAAACAATCGGAGGTAATTCACACATATTCATAGAACAACATATTCAAGGAGTACAATTTTATCTCAAAGAATCAAATTTGGGTTAAGAAGCTCCCTTGAAAAAATTTGACAGCCTAACGGCGTCACTTCAAAAATTTAGAAAATGAGTTGATGAGATATAAAAAGGGAATCTCATCACTTGGAGATAAAATTTAGATCAATCAGGATATAGAAGAACATATCCCAACATAATAGTATGTGAATTAAAAGACATAACAAACGAAGTCTTTTAAAAAGAGAAGGGTGAAAGGTTCCCTTACCGACTTGGGTAACTTTCAAAAAGTACACCCTATTGAAGAAGTGTCATACAATGAATATGTAAATACCCATAAATGGAATTATATTACAAAAGGAGTGTAATAATGGGCAGTACATAAACCACTCAATGGAAATTGTGGCAAATGTAGCATAAATATCACGGGAATAAAAGTGAGATGAAAAATCTCTTACGAAAACTCGGCAGCCTAACGGCGCCACTTAAAACTTCCAAAATGGATTGATGAGAGGAAATAGGTTCTCTCATCACATCAACAGAATGTTTAATGAAATAGGAATATAAAATAACATCCCCCAACATAACAAAGTGGAGCTTAAAATAAGTGACATAAAGGAGAGTACTTTAAAAGAAAGATAGGGGTTAGATCTCTTACGAAAATTCGGCAGCCTAACGGCGCCACTCAAAACTTCCAAAATGGATTGATGAGAGAGAATAGGATCTCTAATCAAATTAACATAATAATTACGGTAAGATTAATTTAAAATAACATCCCAATAACAAGAAAGATGAGCTTTAAAAGGAATGACATAAAAGAGTGTACTTAAAAAGAAAGAGAGGAGTAGGATCCCTTACCTCGTGTCCGAAATGACTCGATCGTTCTTTAACGTCCTGAATAATAAACTTGAGTTAATTATTATTTTATTAAGAACATTTTTAAACTTAATTATTCCTTTTATATCACTTATTTCCATGTTATAACCATTATGTAACCATTTAAGTTAATAATGTTTGTTTTGTTGATATTTGGTTCTTAAGTCGAAAGTGGACTTCTTACAATTACATGTTGTTCGTGTGGTCAAAGGTTCTTTATATCCAGAATGAAATTCCTGATTTGGATATCATATATATCATACATATCTAGAATATACGTGTATTTATAATATCACATAATCATTTAGAGGTAAGAAATGAAATGCACTGTTCATGGAGATGGTAGGCCATACGTACGCATGAACGCTACTTTCATTTCTTTGTCATATTAATGGAATTAAAACTAAATGAGAGGTATGTATATTTTCATTCCAGAATTATATTCATCATTTAGATGTATCAATAATTATATATATCCATTATATACATGTACTTTTAATTGTACATTACAGTAGGGGATAAGAAATGAAATTCACCGTTCATGGAGACGGTAAGCCGTACGTACGCATGAACGCTACTTTCATTTCTATCTCATAATTTAATGGAAACAAATTATAATTATATAGAGGTATATTATAATTCTAGTATAAAATCATATATAATAACTTTAAATCCATCCTTTATACGTCCCACATATGGCATTAACGAGTCACATCACTTTGAGGGGGCGGTAGTCAGCACTTCCTTAAATAATGATATCGCGTTTACCCATAATGGAAACCATAAAGGTATGCCCAAAATGAAAAATACAGAAGATTAAGGAAAACCTAAACATATTATATATCATATATAAATATAGTGTCATCTTAATGTCCACCTTTGAAGGTGTTAAAATAATGTTGAACAGTCATCGTTTCGGGAGGCAGAAATTCTCCATCCACGGAAACAGTATGTTCGTTAACCATTAGATGTAGATGTTTGAAAGTGTAGCTCTAATCCTTCTTATAAAAACATCCTAGTATATTTATGATACTGTAGTTGTTACAAAAGAAAAGAATAAAAAGATTTTAGGGGGTTGGAGAAGCAAAATAATACAAAATGACTCAAAAGAAGACAATACCATAAAATCGGGTAACTCCCTTTGGTTTGAGCTCAAAGGCTTCCTTGGGAAGACTTATACCCAAAGTGAGGCTTCAAGGAGTAGGAGAGGGAAGTTTAGAGCTAAATTAGGCAGGTTTTGTCTGATCCAAAGGCTTTGGGAGTGTCGGTAAGGAGGTAGAGGTGGGGGGCCTTTTATAAGAGGAGAGGAGGGGCACTCTTGGAAGGTAAAGAAAAGTCACTTTATTTTAAAATGGTATTCGGATTTAAGAGGTCCCACATTGATGTGTTTCGAGTATATGGTGATAAGGGTTCTAAATACTGCCATACAATAGGTTTTGGCCATGTTTAGCTCTTATATTTTACATTATCTTTCCATTTTATTTAAATCGTTAAATAATGAGGTCATCGCTGCATCATCATGATGTCATAAATAATTTAATTTATATAATGTCTAAAAATTATTAAAAAATTCTATGATGTAAGAAATCCTTTTATATGTATAATGAATATTTATAGTCAAAAATCGGACTTGTACAACCCCATGTAAAAAGTGTTTTAGTAAAACACCTCATGTGTTTGTCATTTTTACTTTAACATTAAATAAAAAGTTATTTATGTCATTTCCCAACCAAAGTGGATCCATGGTATCCCCAAGTTGAACCATGGCTTTTCATGGTCGGACATGAAACATACAATAAGGGAAGGACATGTGTCAAGGTATTTTTATTTTATTATAATATCATTTTTGCCTTAAATTGCACCAATTACCTCTAATTGCGATTAAAAACTTAATAAGTTACTATTCACTAAAAAACTTGTTTTAGTCCCATTAAAACACATTTTAATTATTAATGACAACCATGTATGCCTTATTTTTTAAATTCAAAACAAATAAGTGGTATATTTTCATTTAAAAGAAAAATCAGTTTTTATAAGTACCACTTTGTGGTTTCACTATTAATCAAAAATTGAAGTTTTTCAGAAAAATACCAAAAATTCAACCTAAGCTATATTTGATATTCTGAATTCAAGAATGAAGTCTATTTTAAAAAATTCAAAAAATATAATCCACATTAATTAATTTAATAATTAATTCCCACTGTCATGAAAAATAACGCGTTTTTATGAAATAATAAGTATCAAAAGATTGACACTAGTTTAAGTCCGATTTCAAAGTGAAATTAATTCCAACGACCACTATTGGATTTAATGGTAAAAATATATTCTAATTTCACATTAAAACCAATTAAAAAGATAATATAATCATACAAATAAATTAGATTAAAAAGAGGTTTTTAATTAAAATACAACATTTTACACTATTCAATAAAAAATGAATTTTATCGTAAAAATACCAAAAATTAACCCAAGGTAAATTTTCAATGTCCCAATCATAAATAATATTTTTATTTTGAAAAATAAATCTTATAAAATTGTCAAAAAGTGGATTTAAAAGTGGTTCGCCATCAAAAGGCGGTTAATCGACCTTTTAAATAATATTAGAATGTTTACGCTTGAAAACTGGATTCATTTTCATTTTTAATCCTATAAAATTTATTTTAAAGAGTAAAAATATTGGAAAAACATATATAATCATTTTTTAGTTAGTTCTGTTCATTCCCGCCATTACAACGGCTGCGCGTTAACTACCGTTTAAAATAATATTGTTATATTATTAGAGTGCAACGTAAGATTCCCATGAAACTCGTTGTTGCGTATTGGGTATGCCATCGAGCATAGCATCCCATTTAAAGTAATATTAATATTTTATTCACAAATATGGCCAAATATAAAGATGTCATATTCTTTATTTACCTGCGGTCATACAATATCACAACTACCTAGGGATTTACACTTGGAATACCCATCACAATATATTCCCTAAATCTCTTAGGAGAAACATCACGCTTACCTATGTCACGTTACCCAATGAATTGGAGAGCTATCTCGGGCTCACTAGCCCCAGGTTTAACATGGAACCACCCGTATACGTAAACAATGCCCAATAACCATAACATAATAAGTACATATAACACATTTATAAAGGAATGATAACATTTCCACATTCAAATATATCAAATCAAGATATTGAAATGAACAATGTTTAATAAAATCATTTTAAAAACCATTTAAAAAGAGATTTTTGAATCAAAGTGTCCCATACCACTTTGAATAACTTAGAAGAATTGTCATTTGAAAACATTAATGTCTATATAAATAAATCCTAAAACCTATTTTGAAAACATGTACATTATTGATAAATATTTAGAAGAATAAATCATTAAAACATTTAAAACAATCTTTTAAAGTGTTTTTAACAAAAAGGAGAGATGCTTGAATACAAATAATTGAGGAATAAAATTTAATAAGAACATTGTAATGTCATGAGAATAACGGTATTCCTGATATATTATTCCAATGGACAGTATATGTAACATCCCAGGTAAATATAGAATAAATCATTTTCATATTTATTAATATTTACGAATTAAATATTAATTTTACTTTAAAGGGGTTGCTATGTTCGATAGTGAACCCGATATGCAACAAAGAGTTTCATTGAAATCATACGTTGCACACTAGTAATAAAATAATATTATTTTAAATGGTAGTTATCACAGAGCCGATGTATTGGAGGGAATGGATAGAAATAACTAAAATATGATTATATATGTTTTTTAAATGTTTTTTCATTTATCCAATAAAATATAAAGGCTTAAAATACGGAAAGAATTAAATTTTAGGCATATATACCCTAATTTTCACTAAAGGTTCAGTTATCGCCTTTTGATGGAGAACCGTCATTAAATATAGTTTTGGTCACTCTTATACATTTTATTGGACCAAATAATACTCTTCTTTAGAATCGGGACATCAATATTTACTTTGTGTAAATTTTTGGTATTTTTTCTGATGAAGTTCATTTTTTAATGAATAGTGAAAACTATTGTATTTTAATTCAAAACCACTTTTTAATATACATTATTTATATGATTATATTACCTTTTGAATAGGTTTTAGAGTTTAATTAGAATATATTTTTACCATTTATTCCAATAGTGGTCGTTGGAATTAATTTCACTTTGAAATTGGACTTAAACTAGTGTCAATCTTTTGATACTTATTGTTTCATAAAAACACATTATTTTATCTGAAAACGGGAATTAATTATTAAACTAATTAATGCAACTTATATGTTTTGAATTTTTTTAAATATACATCATTTTTTAATTCAGAATATCAAATATAGCTTAGGGTGAAGTTTTGATATTTTTCTGAAAAACATCAATTTTTGATGAATAGTGAAACCACTAAGTGGTACTTAAAAAACCGATTTTTGGTTTAAATAAAATTTTACCACCTCTGTGTTTTGAATTTCAAAAATCCGACATACATGGTTGTCATTAAGAATTAAAATTTAGTTCAATGATATTAAAATAATTTTTTGGTGAATAGTAACATTAATGTTTTTAATCGCGATTAGAGGTAATTAGTGTAATTTAAGGTAAGAATAATGTTTTAATAATATGAAATGAACTTCACACATGTCCTACCCTTAACGGATGTGTCATGACCGACCAAGAAAATCCATGGGTCAACTTGGGGACCCCATGGAGCCACTTTGGTAGGAAAATGACATTAATACCTTTTTATTTTAAGGTAAAATAAAAATGTCACAAACATGAGTTGTTTTACTAAAACAAATTTTAAATGGGGTTATACAAGTCATATATTTGACTATAAATATTCATTATAATGCTAAAACGGTTTCATACATCATAATAGTTTTTTTTATAATTTTTAGACACTAAATAAATTAAATTATTTATGAAACCATGATGATGAAGCAATTACCTCATTATTTAACGATTTAAATAAAATGAAAAGATAATGTAAAATATAAGACCTACGCATGTCAAAAACCTATTTTATGGGTGGATTTAGAACCCTTATCACCTTATCCTCTAAAGGTATAATTTTGGGACCTTTTTTATCTGAAAATAATTTTATAATAAAGTAACCTTTTATAACTTTGCAAGAGTGCCGCTCCTCTCCTCTTATAAAATTCCCCCACATCTACCTTCTTACCCACACCTCTAAAGCCTTTTCTTCGGCCACAATCTGCTCTTTTTGTCTCTCCACATCCCTCACTTACTCCTAGAAGCCTCAATTTGGGCAGAAGTCTTCCCAAGAAAGCTTTTGAGCTCAAATCTAAGAGAGTTACCTGATTTTAGAGGTAATGTCTTCACTTGTGTTCTATTATTTTATTTTTCTTCTCCAACCCCCTAAAATATTTTTATTAATTTCTTTTGTAACAAATACAGTATCTTAAATATACTAGGATGTTGTTATAATAATAATTAGAGCTACACTTACACACACCAACATCTAATGGTTAAAGAACATAGTGTTTCCGTGGATGGATAATTTCTGCCTCACGAAATGATGATTGTTCAATATTCTTTTAACACCTTCAAAGGTGGCCATTAAGATGTCAATATATTTATATGTGATATATAATATGATTATGTTTTACTTAATCTTCTGTATTTTTCATTTATGGCATACCTTTATGGTTTCCATTATTGGTAAACGCGATATCTTCATTTTAGGAAGTGCGGACTACTGCCCCCTCAAAGTGATTTGATTCGTTAATGCCATATGTGGGACGTATAAAGGATGGAGTTAAAGTTATTATATATGATGTTTTACTGGAATAATAATATACCTTTATATAATTATTATTTATTTCTATTAAAGTTTGATATAGAAATGAAAGTAGCATTCATGCGTACGTACGGCTTACCGTCTCCAGGAACGGTGCATTTCATTTCTTATCCCCAAATGTAATGTACTGTTATAAGTAAATATATATAATGGATATTTATTATGTATGTTACATCTAAATGATGAATATAATTCTGGAATTAAAATATACATATCTCTCATTTAGTTTCAATTCCATTAACTTGACATAGAAATGAAAGTAGCGTTCATGCGTACGTATGACTTACAGTCTCCATGAACGGTGCATTTCATTTCTTACCTCTAAATGATTATGTAATTTTATAAATTAATGTATATAATGGATATATATGATATATATGATTTCTACATCATGAATATAATTCTTGATATAATGGATATTTTACCACATGAACAACTTGTAATTATAAAGAGTTTATTTTTGACTCAAGTACCACGAATCGTCAAAACGACCATTATTAACATAAATAATTTCATGGTGTTCATAACATGGTAATAAGTGATATAAAAGGAATAATGAACTTGAAAAATTTTCTAATGGAAGTATAAATTAACTCAAGTTTATTATTCAGGATGTTAAAGAACGATCGAGTCAAGTCGGACCCGAGGTAAGGGACTTCGTCTCAATCTCCTTTCATTGAGGCATATTTAGTTTTATACACAACGTTATTTTATACGGTGTATAAAACCCTTTGACTTTTACTTTTATACAAAAGGAATATTTTTCAACGAAGCGTTTTACAAAACAACAAAAAGGAATGTTTCTTTTAACCTACGTAGTGACAACGACCTTTTCCACCGCCGTGAGTATTATTTGGTCTCTGGCTTCCTCAACAAGCCATAATGTTTTTAAAATGAAATAAATACCATATACTCTTTTATATTTCTTGGTATTGAAAATGGTTTTTATAATGGATTTGTTATGTCAATATATTTAAGTGATATATTGTGATCAATGTGTGAAAATGTTTTCGTTCCATTATATTTGTTTTATGTATAATGATATTATAATGGTACTTGGACATTTGACAGGTGGTTATGTGATAAACCATATGACGGGTGGTGTCATGAATACTAGGATGGGTGGTTACATTATAACCTCCAATTCATTGGCTATGGAAGTCAGTCGTATGGCTATTCCATTAAGTGATATGTGTGGAAGTCGACTGTATGGTTATTTTATTTAAGTATGTTTATGTCCTAAGTTACCTTTATATGTTATGTGATCTTTATATGGGTTTTATGGTAATATTTTGGTTACAAAAGGGTAAGTAATGATCATTTATTCAGTGAAGAGTTTTTACTACATCATAAAAGTGAAAAGTATTACTTTTATAAAGTAAACATGGGTTACTTGTTGTTTTGATAAACTAACAGTTTTCATTCTTTTTGTATCCCTTACTGAGATTTTTATGCTCACCCCATGTTTTTTTGAAATTTTTTTCACAGGACTTAATGTGTAATAGGGTTAAGGATGGGATCAAGGGAATGTCATGCTATATAAAACATGGAACTAGACATGTTTCTTTTTAAGAGTTTTTATTCTATGGAAACTTAGTAGATGTGTCTACTTTGTAATCTTTTAAAATGTAATATTTATGTCTTAATTCTATAAAACTATAATCCTGAAAAGATCCTCAATGTGAATTATTCATTTAATTTAATATTAAGTAAGCATTAAGTCTGGGGCCTTATATTTTGTATCAGAGGTCGGTTTAGATAACTTTAGGAGTTAGAATTCTATTAAATGATTATCCAAAAATATTTTTTTGGTGAAATTGAAATGATATATAATTTGAAGATTACCATGTTGCTTCGCCTAAGATAGTTCTCTGATAAGAATGGTTTTCCCTAGAAGAAATAGAGCAGCGTTTCTAGGAAGGCAGACAGAGTATAATGACCTTTTGAATCAGCAACCAGAGATGGTCGGAATCAAAATTGAGTAGTTTACTACATTGATGGCTCAGTTGAATCAGGTGATAAATGGTGGTTGTGTTTATTGATGATATTTTGGTGTTTTCTAAAAGTAAAGATGAGCATGAAAGACATTTAAGATTTATTTTTCAAACTATAAAAGAAAATAAATTGTGTATGAAATTTATCAAGTGTGATTTTTTGTTGCAAAAAATTTATTTCCTTGGTCACATTGTTTCTAAAAATGGGATAATTGTTGATCTTCCTAAAACAAAAGTTGTTGATGAATGGCTAAGACCCAAAAATGTTACCGATATCTATAGTTTCCTTGGTTTGGCAGGTTACTACTGAAGGCTTGTTGAAAATTTTTCATGAATATCTATTTCAATGACTAAGCTAACTCAAAAGGGTGTTAAGTTTATCTGGACAAAAGAATGTGATGATTGTTTTCAAGAGTTGAAAAGAAGATTAGTGAATGCTCCAGTTTTGGAACTTCCTTCCAGGAATGGTGATTTTGTTATCTACATTGATGCTTCATTGAAAGGACTTGGTTGTGTCCTTATGCAGAATGATCAGGTAATTGCATATGCTTCACATCAGTTGAAAACTCATGAGGTAAATTACCCTACACATTACTTGGAATTAGCTGTTGTTGTTTTTTCTCTAAAAAGTTGGAGGCATCATTTGTATGGAGTAATGTGTGAAATATATACTGATCACAAATGTTTAAAGTATATATTCACTCAAAAAGAATTGAACATGAGATAGAGGAGATGGCTGGAATTAATCAAGGATTGTGATTATACAATTAATTACCATCTGGGAAAAGTAAGCACAGAGGGAAGATAGTGAGTTGCATAAAAAGGTAGAGCTGGTTTAGAAGGGTAAGTTGCCTGAATTTAAAACTGATAATGACTGTGTTTTGAGGTTTGGGAAGTGATTATGTGTACCTGGTGATACACAGTTGAAGAATGAGTTGTTATGTGAGGCTCATAGATCCCCATTTTCAGTTCATCATGGCAGTACTAATATGTACAGAGATCTATGGGAGTATTACTGTTGGGATGGAATTAAAAGAGATATTGCTGATTTTACTGTAATGTGTTTGACTTGTCAGCAGGTTAAAGCAGAGAGGCAGTTATTGAAAGGGATGCTTAAGCATTTACCATTTCCAGAGTGGAAATTCGAGAATATATTTATGGACTTCATTGTGGGATTTCCGAAGACACCTCGAGGTAATAATGCAATCTGGGTTATTTTTTATCGCTTGACTAAATCTGCTCATTTACTTCCTATTCTAGATACTTTCTCTCAAGATCAAATTTCTCGATTTTATCTTAAAGAGATAGTCAGGTTGCTTAGATTTCCCCTATCCATTGTTTCTGATCGTGATCCCAGGTTTACTTATACCTTTTGGAAGTGCCTTCACAAGTCGTTGGGTACTGAATTAAATTTTAGTACAGCTTTTCATCCGCAATCAGATGGGCAG
Source organism: Viscum album (assembly GCA_963277665.1). Classification (NCBI taxonomy): domain Eukaryota; kingdom Viridiplantae; phylum Streptophyta; class Magnoliopsida; order Santalales; family Viscaceae; genus Viscum; species Viscum album. The sequence continues at coordinate 782,404,572 of OY728158.1, forward strand.
TCAAAACGCACAATTCATACCATGGAGGATATGATACGAGTTTGTTCTATGGATTATCAGAGAATTTGGGACCAACAACTTTCTTTGTTTGAGTTTTCATATAATAACAGTTTTCATTCTAGTATACAGATGTCACATTTTGAGAAATTATATGGGAGGCAGTGTCGAACTCCAGTTTTGTGGGATGAAGTAGGTGAAAGGAAGATGATGGGACCAGAATTGATAGTAGAGATGGCATAAAAAGTTCAGTTGATTCAGAAACACATGAGAACAGCTCAGAGCCGATAGAAACGTTATGCGGATAACCGGAGGAAGGATCTATCTTTCGAGGTAGGTGATCATGTTTTTCTCAAAGTTTCACCCTGGAAAAATGTGATGCTATTTGGTAAGAAAGGAAAGCCGAGTCCAAGGTTCATTGGACCATATGAAATTCTAGATAAGGTTGGATCTGTTGCATACAGAGTGGCATTACCTGTGAGTTTATCTTAGGTACACAATGTTTTTCATGTTTCGATGTTGAGAAAGTATATGCAAGATCCATCTCATGTTTTGAGCCCAGAGGTATTTCAGTTGGAAGAGGATATCTCTTATGAAGAACAACCAGTCGAGATTCTTGACCAAAGAGAGCAGGTGTTGCGAAATAAGGTAATTCAATAGGTAAAGGTTTTGTGAAAAAACCATATGGTTGAAGAGGCAACATGGGAATCTGAAAATGCTATGAGGGATAAATACCACCACTTATTTTGATAAGTGAATAAAATTGCGAGGACGCAATTCCCAAAAGGGGGGAAGGATGTAGCATCACAGGTAAATAAAGAATAAAGAATTTTCATATTTATTAATATTTATGAATTAAATATAAATTTTAATTTAACGGGGTTGCTATGTTTGATTGCGTACCCGATACGCAACAAATAGTTTCATTGAAATCTTACGTTGCACACAAGTAATAAAATAATATTATTTTAAATGGTAGTTAACACATAGTCGTTGTAATAGCGGGAATGGATAGAAATAACTAAAATATGAATATATATGTTTTTTAAATGTTTTAACATTTATCCAAAAAAAGATAAAGTCTTAAAATAAGGAATGAATTCAATTTTAGGCACATATACCCTAATTTTCACTAAAGGTTCACTTATCGCCTTTTGATGGCGAACAATCATTAAATATAGTTTGGTCACTCTTATACAATCTATTGGACCAAATAAAACTCTTCTTTAGAATCGGGACATCAAAACTTTCTTTGTGTAAATTTTTGGTATTTTTCGGATAAAGTTCATTTTTAATGAATAGTGAAAAATGTTGTATTTAAATTCAAAACCTATTTTTAATATAATTTATTTATATGATTATATTATCTTTTGAATTGGTTTTAGAGTTTAATTAGAATATATTTTTACCATTTAATCCAATAGTGGTTGTTGGAATTAATTTCACTTTGAAATTGGACATAAACTAGTGTCAATCTTTTTATACTTATTGTTTCATAAAAATAGGCTATTTGCTCTGACAGCGGGAATGAATTATTAAATTAATTAATGAAACTTATATGTTTTGAATTTTTTAAAATAGACATCATTTTTGAATTCTGAATATCAAATATATCTTAGGGTGATGTTTTGGTATTTTTCTGAAAAACATCAATTTTTGATGAATAGTGAGACCACTAAGTGGTACTTAAAAACGGATTTTTTCGTTTAAATGAAATTTTACCACCTCTGTGTTTTAAATTTCAAAAATCCTACATACATGGTTGTCATTACGACATAAAATTTTGTTCAATGGGATTTAAATAATTTTTGGTGAATAGTAACTTTTAAGTTTTTAATCGCGATTAGAGAGAATTAGTGTAATTTAAGGTAAGAATAATGATTTAATAATATGAAATGAACTTGACACGTGTTCAAACCTTATTGGATGTGTCATGTCCGACCAAGAAAATCCATGGGTCAACTTGGGGACCCCATGGAGCCACTTTGGTAGGAAAATGACATTAATACCTTTTTATTTAAAGTTAAAATAAAAATGTCACAAACATGAGTTGTTTTACTAAATCAATTTTTGAATGGGGTTATAAAAGTCATATTTTTGACTATAAATATTCATTAGAAAGATAAAAATATTTCCCACGACATGATATTTTTTTTAATTTTGAGACAGTAAATAAATTAAATTATTTATGACACCATGATGATGCAACGATTACCTCATTATTTAACGATTTAAATAAAATGAAAAGATAATGTAAAATCTAAGACCTACACATATAAAAAACCTATTGGATGGGTGGATTATGAAACCTTACCACCTTATCCTCTAAATTTATAATTGTGGGACCTTTTTTATCCGAAAATCATTTTATAATAAAGTAACCTTTTATAACATTCCAAGAGTGCCCCTCCTCTCTTCTTATAAAAGGCCCCCACATATACCTTCTTACCAACACCTCTCAATCCTTTTGTTCAGCCACTCTCTGCTCTTTTTGTCTCTCTACATCCCTCTCTTACTCCTAGAATCCTCACTTTGGGCATAAATCTTCTCAATTAATCCATTGATCTCAAATCTAAGAGAGTTACCTGATTTTAAGGTAATGTCTTCACTTGTGTTCTTTTGTTTTATTTTGGTTCTCCAACCCCCTAAGCTATTTTTATTAATTTATTTTGTAACAAATCCAGAATCTTAAATATAATAGGATGTTTTTATAAGAATAATTCGAGCTACACTTACACACACCTACATCTAATGGTTAAAAAACATACTGTTTCCGTGGATGGCGATTTTCTGCCTCACAAAACGATGATTGTTCAATATTCTTTTAACGCCTTCAAAGGTGCCCATTAAGATGTCACTATATTTATATATGATATATAATATGTATATGTTTTACTTAAGCTTCTGTGTTTTTCATTTATGGAATACCTTTATGGTTTCCATTATGGGTAAATGCAATATCTTCATTTTGGGAAGTCCGGATTACCGCCCCCTCAAAGTGATTTGATTCGTTAATGCCATATGTGAGATGTAGAAAGGATGGTGTTAAAGTTATTATATATTATTTTATACTGGAATAATAATATACCTTTATATAATTATTATTTCATTCCATTAAAGTATGAGATAGAAATGAAAGTAGCGTTCATGTGTACGTACGGCTTACCGTCTCTATGAACGGTGCATTTCATTTCTTATCCCCAAATGTAATGTACTATTATATGTACATATATATAATGGATATATATGATTTATGTTACATCTAAATGATATATATAATTCTGGAATTTAAATATACATATCTCTCATTTAGTTTTAATTCCATTAATATGACATAGAAATGAAAGTAGCATTCATCCGTACGTACGGCTTACCATCTCCATGAACGGTGCATTTCATTTATTACCTCTAAATGATTATGAAATATTATAAATGAATGTATATACTAGATATATATGATATCTACATCATGAATATAATTCTTGATATAATGTATATTTTACCACAGGAACAACTTGTAATTATAAAGAGTTTATTTTGGACTCAAGTACCAAGGATCATCAAAACGACCATTATTAACATAAATAATTAAATAGTGTTTATAACATGGTAATAAGTGATATAAAAGGAATAATGAACTAGAAAAATGTTCTTAATAAAGTCTAAATTATCTCAAGTTTATTATTCAGGATGTTGAAGAACGATCGAGTCAACTCGGACCCGAGGTAAGGGACATCGTCTCAATCTCCTTTCATTGAGGCATATTTCGTTTTATACACAACTTTCTTTTATACGGTGTATAAACCGCTATTACTTTTACTTTTATAAAAAGGAAATCTTTTACTATGAAGCGTTTTACAAAACGACAAAAAGGAATTTTTCTTTTAACATACGCGGTTATAAGGACCTTTTCCGCCGCCATGAGTATTATTTGGTCTTTGACTTCCTCAACAAGCCGTAATGTTTTTAAAATGAAATAGATTCCACATACTCTTTTATGTATCTTGGTATTGAATTTTTTTTATAATGGATTTTTTATGTCAAAATATTTAAGTGATATATTGTGATCAAAGTGTGGAAATGTTTTCTTTCAATTATATTTATTTTATGTCTTATGATTTTATAATTGTACTTGGAAATTTGACGGGTGGTTATGTGATAAACAATATGATGGGTGGTGCCATGAATACCAGGACGGGTGGTTACGTTATAACCTCCAATGCATTGGGTATGGATGTCGGCCGTATGGATATTCCATTAAGTGATATGTGTGGAAGTCGACCGTACGGTTATTCCATTTAAGTATGTTTGTGTCCCAAGATAACTTTATATGTTATGTGATCTTTATATGGGTTTTATGGTAATCATTTGGTTACAAAAGGGTAAGTAATGATCTTTTATTCAGTGAAGAGGTTTTACTACATCATAAAGGTGAAAATTATTACTTTGATAAAGTATACATGGTTTACTTGTTCTTTTTAAAAACTAACAGTTTTCATTCTTTGTGTATCCCTTATTGAGCTTTTTATGCTCAGCCCAAGTTTTTTTGAAATTTTTTTCATAGGAATTAATGTGGAATATGGTCAAGGATGGGATCAAGGGAAATTCATGCTATATAAAACATGGAACTAGACATGTTTCTTTTTAAGAGTTTTATTATATGGAAACCTAGTTGAGGTGTCTACTTAGTAATCATTTGAAATGTAATAGTTATGTCCTAATTCTCTAAAACTCTAAACCTAAAAAGATACTCAATGTGAATTATTCATTTAATTAAATATTATGTATGAATTATGTCCGGGGCCTAATGGTATATACACCACATAATAGTGAATTGGTGCATAATAACAATGAAGTCTCAATGGAAATGTAAATTGAGATGAAATCCCTTATACAGATGGCATCCTTAATTTAAGGATAAATCAACCACATACTTATGTGTGAAAAATATAAATACACCCAATATAAGTGGATATTAAGTGTAAAAAACCAGAGGTTATTCATACATATTCATAGGACGACCTGTTCAAGAAGTACAAGTTGTACCTAAAGAATTGAAATTGGGGTAAGAAGATCCCTAGTAAAAATTTGACAGCCTAACGACATCACATTAAAATTAAGAAAATGATTTGACTAGATAAAAATAGTATCTCATCACTTGGAAATATAGTTTAGATCAGTAAGGATATTTAATAACATATCCCAACAGAATAAGATATAAATTAAAAGACATAACAAAAGAAGACTTTCAAAAAGAGGAGGGTGAAATGTTCCCTTACCAATTTGGTAACTAACAAAAAATATGCCACATGAAAGAAGGATCATTAAATGAAGATGTAAATACTCCTAAATAAAAGTATATTACACAAAGAGTACAATCATGGGCAGTACATACACCACACAAAAAGAAATACTGGAAAATATAGAATGAATCTCACAGGAATAAAAAGTGAGACGAAACCCTTTACCACATTGTAATCAACTGAGTCATATGACCGAAAGTTAATAACCACCAAATGAATCACATAATACCATGAATATAATGAGAATCGTGCTAATATATATTAAATTGTATTACACAATACACCACATGCAATAAATAAGTGTCATACAATGGAAATCTCACGGAAATAAATGTGAGATAAGAAAATCTCTTACAAAAATTCGGCAGCCTAACAACGCCACTTAAAAATTCTTAAAAATAATTGATGAAAGTAAGAGAGGGTCTCCAATAATATTAAAATAAAAATTAATTTATGGTGAATATAAAATAACATCATCAAACATAAGAACATGGAGCATAAATGAAATGACATAATAGAGAGTACTAGAAAAGAATGAGAGAGGTCGGATCCCTTACCTCATGTCCGACTTGACTCAATCATTCTTTAATCACCTAAATAGTAAACTAAAGTAAATTTCTACTTGATTAAGAAGCGTTTTCAATTTTATTATTCCTTTTATATCAATTATTACCATGTTATAAACATTATGAAATCATTGAAGTTAATAATGTTCGTTTTGTCGATATTTGGAACTTGAGTTAAATATGGACTTCTTATAATTACATGTTGTTAATGTTGTCAAAGATTCATTATATCCGGAATCATATTCATGATTTAGATATCATATATATAATATATATCCATTATATACATTTATTTATAATAGAACATAACATTTAGAGGTAAGAAATGAAATACACCGTTCATGGAGACGGTAAGCTGTAAGTACACATGAACGCTACTTTCATTTCTATTTCTTATTTTATTGGAATTAAAACATAATTATACATTTTTATAGTATAATTCCAATATAATATCATATATAATATCACTAACTCTATCCTTATACATCCCACATAAGGCATTAACGAGTCATATCACTTTGAGGGGGCGGTAGTCTGTGCTTTCTCAAATGACATTATCGTATTTACCCACTATGGAAACCATAAAGGAGTTCTATAAATTGAAAATAAAGAATAATAAAGAAAAAATAAACATAATATATATCATATATAAATACATTTCCATTATAATGGCCACCATGAGATGTGGTAAGATGTAATTGAACAATCATCGTTTCGTGAGGCATCAGTTTTCCATCCACAGAAACATTATGTTCTTCATCCATTGGATGGAGGTGTGTGTAAGAGTAGTTATAATCATTCTCATAAAAAAATCCTAATATATTGAGGATACTGATGTTTTCCCCAAAAAAAAAGAAATAAAAAGAGTTTAGGGGTTGGAGAAGTAAAATAAAAGAAACCAATTTAAGAGAAACGGTTACCTTTAATTTGGGAAACTCCCTTTGGTTTGAACCAAAAGACTTATTGAAGTGCCCTCTGCCTAAGGTAAGGCTTCTAAGAGGAGGATAGGGTTGTTGAGAGCTTAATTTGGCTGATTTTGGACGATCCAAATGGCTTGAAAGGTGTGAGTAATTGGTTATATGTGGTCTCCTTTTATAAGGGGGGGGGGGTCTCTTTAGGAAAGTGTGAAACTATTATTTTATTATATAATTATATTCGGTTTATAATAGTCCAAAAATAATTATATTCTAAGATTAGATTATTCATGGAAGAAATAAAATCATCCAATCAGAATTTTACATGTTTTGGATAATATTGTAATCATTATAATCTTATTTATTTAAATCATTTATTAATGAGGTAAATACTTCATCATTATTGTGTCATATGCAATTTACATTATTTAATGTCTAAAAATTATAAAAAAACTACCATGATATAGGAAATCATTTTATCTTTCCAAATAATATTTATAGTCGAAAATATTACTTATATAACACCGTATAAAAATTAATTAGTAAACAATTTTTGTTAATGTCCATTTGTTTTCACATTAATTTATTTAATCTAAATTGTCATTTTCACTCCCAAGTGGCTCAATGGGGTCCCAAAATCAACCCAAAGATTTCCATGGTCGTTAATGACTCAACCAATAAGGTTATGACAAGTGTTAAGGTAATTTTGAATTATTATAATATTCTTTTATCCTTGAATTACCTTATTTACCTTTAATCGCGGTAAATAAAAGTCAAAAGATACTATTCACCAAAAATTATTTTCATTTTAATGATTGAAAATTTTACTTCTTGATAACATCCATTTATGTTGGATTTTCAAAATTCAATTCAAAGAAGTGGTAAAATTTCATTTAAATGAAAACATCGGTTTTTTTACCTACCACTAAGTGGTTTCACTATTCATAAAAAATTGATGTTTTTTAGAAAAATACCAAAAATTCAGCCTAAGAATTTTTTGATATTCCAAATTAAAAAATGATGTCTATTTTTCAAAATTCAAAACATAGAAGTTTGATTAATTAGTTTTAAGATTAATTCCCACTATCAAAACAAATAGCGTGTTTTTAAGAAATAATAATTATCAAATGATTGATACTTGTTTACGTCCAATTTCAAAGTGAAATTACTTCCAATAACCAACATTGGATTAAATGGTAAAAATATATTTTAATTTCACTTTAAAACAAATTAAAAGGATAATCTAACCATATAAATAAATTAGATAAAACAGCACTTGTGAATTAAAATACAATATTTTTCACGAATCATTAAAAAATGAACTTTATCGGAAAAATTCCCAAAATTTACACAAAGTAAATTTTGATGTCCCCATTCTAATGAAGGATTTAATTTGGTCAGATATAATGTATTAATGTGAAAAAAACTAGATTTAAAAAGGGTTTTCCCTTAAAAGGCTGTAAATCGGCCTTTTAATGTAAATTATACATAAAATTAGATTCATTCACATTTTAAGCCTCTTAATTTTATTGGATAAATGTAAATGCATTTAACAAACATGAATAATAATATTGTAGTTATTTTTTTTTCATTCCCACCAATAAAACAGCTAGCAGTTAACTATCATTTAAAATAATAATATTATATTATTAGTGTGCAACGTAAGATTCCAAAGAAACCCGTTGATGCGTATCGGGTACGCTATCGAACATAGCAACCCCTTTAATGTTAAATTAATATTTAATTCACGAATATTAATAAATTTGAAATATGTCTTATTCTTCATTTATCTGGGATGTTACATCCTTCCTCCCTTTTGGGAATTGTGTCCTCACAATTTTAAAACTGGGCTTGGAAACTTAATTAAAAGCCCCACATCAGAAAAAGAGTCAATAAAACTATCAATTTAAAATAAAGGGAGAGAAGTACAACGGTTAATCGTGACAAAAAATACTAGGATTCCATGAAAACATGTATATGGATGAAAAAAATTGTCATGTTCTGATGGAGAGTGTTAAAATACATGTTTAGGAGAAATTTAACCACTATAAAATTACAAACTTGTGATGGGTTAAACGATATTTGATTCCCCAATAAGAAAAGTTAACAGACAACATTTTTTGTTTTAAGTTAATTTTTATTGATGAATTTATTTATAATCTTAACTAAATCATAAGGAAACATACGTACTTGTCATGTAGACTTTCATCTCTTACTATATTTCTTACACAAACTCGTATTTTCACCAAAAGATGAGTATTTAGGATGACTTGTTCTTATTAAGTGTGCTATAATCAACTTTGAGAGAATCCCCGAATACACAAAAGATGAACTATATATTTCTCATGTCATTAGACCTTAACCAAAACCAAAATGGTTATTACAAGTTTAGATAATCCCCAAAAAGGATAATCTTTTACAAAAATAAAACTACTCTTATTCTTCAAAATTTGTCCAACAAAACCCAAAGTTCATCAAAGACCCTTCAATAAAAAGTTGTCCTTAAAATTATTCAATGTAATCCAAACTAAGATTGAATCCACAATCTCTAAAGGATTTAATCACATAGTCTTCCAAGATAAATCTTAAAATTTATCTCCAAATAACATCAGTTACTCTTAAAGTCTCATATTGAAAATTAATTAACCTAATCACATATCCTCCATGATAGGTTAATCATTTCCATAAATAACCCAAATTAAACTTATTATTGATTCATAAGATCATAATTTTAAAAAGAATAAGTTATACTAACCAGGGAATTCATGAAATCTAGTGGTAGTCAATAAATACCAATCGCACATTGGTTATGGGTTCGATTCCTGTAGCTTCGTCCGACGTGATGGGTTGTCACACGATCTGCGTGTTGTCCTTTTTCAAAAACTGTATAATTTTATAACATTCCCCCCAAAAAGATAAATTTATCAAAAATAACCATATCATATTTTAACCACAAATGTTATCTAATAACTTTCATTTTGCATCCCAAAAATTATTAACCGGTAATTGCCTCAAATTCAAGGATCATATAAACCGAAAGTTTTCATTATAACTATATCCACAAAAGAAAAAGTAATTATTCCTTTAATAAAATTTTCATATATCAGACATCATTGTTACACATATTAAAAAAATTCTTCTAATGTAATCTCATCATCAAAAAAGCCTTAATACTTTTAAGCATTTCACCATCCTAAAATCTACCATAACTTTTTAATCCCTTATATGTTGAATTCTTACTCATTCAACATTCTTCATGATCCATTAACCATTACTTCAGAACTTATTATGAAATAATTCTTTCATAAAAACAAAATCATGAATCATATCCTAATATTTCAATAATAGGAAAATATATGATAAGAAATAATCCATACCCTTCATTGGTCATTGTCAGTTTCTTCATCCTCAATCGGAATGGTATTAGGTATTGGTAAATGAATATTTGTATGATCCTGGTGATCCCATTCCCAAAACATCATCGTATGACATGTGTTTGCATAATGACTATGCACACCACATTTAAAACAATCAATTGATCCCTAGGAAATGACTTCTTTCCCTTTTTTAGAGTCAACTAGATGCTTCTTTTTTCAATCGATGGTTCTTACTGTATGACCCTCATTTCCACATCTATTATAAGGACCCGGCCATAAACATTACATAATATTGAATTAAATGAATAATTCACATTGAGGATCTTTTTAGGTTTAGAGTTTCAGAGAATTAGGACATAACTATTACATCTCAAAAGAGTACAAGGTAGAAATATCTACATAGTTCCCATTATTTTCATAAAATAAAAACTCTTAAAAAACAGTCATGTCTAGTTCCATGTTTTAGACAACATGACTTTGGCTTGATCCCATCCTTGACCTTATTCATCTTTATGTCCTGTGAAAACATTTCTAAACACGGGATGAGAATAAAAATCTTAGTAAGGGTTATAAATAAAGAATGAAAACATTTTTTCATAAATACATAAAAAACGTGAACTCTTTTACTTACGACAAGAAATCATAAGATTTATGAAATACATATAGAAATCATAAATCATAAAGTTAACTTGTTGCGTCCATATCATACTTACATTGTAGCTATCACAACTACATAGACAATTACTTTGAAATACCCATCACAGTATATTCCCTAACTCTCAAAGGAGAAACATTCACGTTTACCTCTGTCATGTTACCCAATGCATTGGAGAGATATCTCGGGCTCACCCACCATAGGTTTATCACGGAACCACCTGTATACATAAATAATGCCCAATATCCATACCATGATCATAACAAATAACATAAGCATAAAAAAAAAGATAACATTTCCACATTGCAATAATAAAATATCATTTCAAGATATGAAATAATAAATCAATTGTAAAAATAATTTTCAATTCCAAAATACATAATAATAGTATATGGTATTTATTTTTGCCTTTTAAAAACATTCGGGCATGTTAAGGAAAGCAAAGATCAAATAATACCTACGGCGGTGGAAAGGTCGTTGTCACCACTTATGTAAAAAATCATTCCTTTTTGTTGTTTCGTAAAATGATTCGTATAAGAATATTCCCTTTGAATAAAATGACAAGTCAAAGGGGTTTACACACCGTACAAAATAATGTCGTGTAGAAAACTAAAAATGCCTCAATGAAAGGAGATTGAAACAAAGTCCCTTACCTCGCATCCGAATTGACACGATCGTTCTTTAATCTCTTGAATAATAAACTAAAGATAATTTATACTTGATTAAGATCCTTTTTCGAGTTTATTATTCGTTTTATATTACTTATTACCATGCTATAAACAGTATGCAATCATTTATGTTAATAACGTTCATTTTGTCGATATTTGGTATTTGAGTAAAAATGAACACCTTATATTTACAAGTTGTCCATGTGGTCAAAGTTTCATTATATCCAGAATGATATTCATGATTTGGATGTCATATATATCATATATATCCAGTATATACATATTTTTATAATAGTAAATAACATTTAGAGGTAAGAAATGAAATGCACCGTTCATGGAGACGGTAAGCCGTGCGTACGCATGCACGCTACTTTCATTTCTATTTCTTATTTAATAGAAATAAAACATAATTATACATAGTTATATTATAATTCTAGTATAATATCATATATAATATCGTTAATGCAATCCATTATACATCCCACATAAGGCATTAATGATTCATATCACTTTAAGGGGGTGGTAGTCTGCATTTCCTCAAATGAGATTATTGTATTTACCCACTATGGAAACCATAAAGGCATGCTATTAATTGAAAATATAGAAGTATAAAGAACAAATATACATAATATATATCATATAAAAATACACTTCCATCATAATGGACACCAAGAGAGGTTGTAGGAGATAATCGAACAATCATCGTTTTGTGAGGCGTTATTTTTCTATCCACAGAAACACTATGTTCTTCACCCATTAGATGGAGGAGTGTATATTTTTAGTTAAAATAATTCTCATAAAAACATCCCAGTATATTGAGGATACTGGTGTTGTTACTAAATAAAGGAATAAAAATAGTTTAGGGGTTGGAGAAGTAAAATAAAAGAAAACAATTAAAGAGAAATCGTTACCTTTAATTTAGGAAACTTCCTTTGCTTTAAACTAAAAGCACTTCTTGAAGTGCCTTCTGACTAAAGTAAGGATACTAGGGGTATTAGAGGGATGTTGGGAGATTAATTTGGCAGAGGTTGGATGATCCAAATGGCTTGAGATGTGTGAGGAATTGGTTAGAGGTGGTCTCTTTTTATAAGGGGAGGAGGGGCTCTCTAGGAAAGTGTGAAACTATTATTTTATTATATAATGATATTCGGTTTATAATGGTCCAAAAATCATTATATTCTAAGATAAAAGGACTCATGGTCGAAATAAAATCATCCAATCAGAATTGGAGATTATTTGGATAATATTTGAGTCATTATAATCATATTTATTTAAATTATTTACTAATTAGGTAAATACTGCATCATTATTCTGCCATAAATAATTTACTTTATTTGATGTCTAAAAATTATTAAAAAACAATGATAGAGGAAATTTTTTTAGCATTTCAAATAATATTTATAGTCTAAAATATGACTTATATAGCACCATATACAAATTAATTACTAAACGATTTTTGTTTATGTCATTTTGGCCTTTACTTTAAATTAATTAATCTAAATTGTCTTTATCACTACAAAGTAGATCAAAGGGGTCCCAAAATAGACCCAAAGATGCCTATGGTCTTTTATGACTCAAACAATAATGTTAGGACAATTGTTAAGGTAATTTTGAATTATTATAATATTCTTTATACCTTGAATTTCATTATTTACCTTTAACCGCGGTACATAAAAGTCAGAAGTTACTATTCACTAAAAATTATTTTCATCATAATGAACCACATTTTAATTATTGATAACAACCATGTATATCGGATATTTGAAATTCAATTCATAGAAGTGATAAATTTTCATTTAAATGAAAAATTCAGTTTTTTAACTACGACAAAGTGGTGTCACTATTCATCAAAAATTGGAGTTTTTCAGAAAAATACCAAAAATTCAGCCTAAGCTATATTTGATATTCCGAATTCAAAAATGATGTCTATTTTGACAAATTCAAAAAATAGAAGTGGAATTAATTAATTTTAAAATTAATTCCGGTTATCAAAGCAAATAGAGTGTTTTTAAGAAACAGTAACTATCAAAAGATTGATACTTGTTTATTTCCAATTTCAAAGTGAAATTAATTACAATGACCAACATTGGATTAAATGGTAAAAATACATTTCAATTTCACTTTAAAACCCACTAAAAAGATAATCTTACCATATAAATAAATTAGATTAAAAGGCACTTTTAAATTAAAATACAGTATTTTTCACTATTCATTAAAATTTGAACTTTATCAGAAAAATACCAAAATAATACCCAATGTAAAATTTGATGTCCCCATTCTAAAGAAGGATTATATTTGGTCAATTAGAATATATTAAAGTGACCAAAACTATATTTAAATAGGTTTGACTATTAAAAGGCGGTAAATCGGCCATTTATTGTAAATTATGCTTAAAATTAGATTCATTCGTATTTTAAGACTCTAAATTTTTATTAGATAAATGTAAATACATTTAAAAATCATGTATAATCATATTGTAGTTAGTTTCATTCATTCCTGCCAATACAACGGCTAGGAGTTAACTTCCATTTAAAATAATAATATTATATAATTAGTGTGCAGTGTAAGATTCCAAAGAAACTCGTTGTTGCATATCGAGTACGCTATCGAACATAGAAACCCTTTTAAAGAGAAATTAATATTTAATTAAAAAATATTAATAAGTATTAAAATATATTATTCTTCATTTACATGGGATGTTACATCCTTCCCCCCTTTTTGAAATTACATCCTCACAATTTTTATTCACTTGTCAAAATAAGTGGGGGTATTTATCCCTCATAGCATTTTCAGATTCCCACGTTGCCTCTTCAACCATATGGTTTTTTAACAAAACATTTACCTAGTAAATTACCTTATTCTGCAACACATTCTCTTTATGGTCAGGAATCTAAACTGGTTGTTCTATATAAGAGAGATTCTTTTACAACTGAACTACCTCTAGACTCAAAACATGAGATCGATCTGGAATATACTTTCTCAACATTGAAACAGGAAAAACAATGTGTACTTGGGATAAACTTGGAGGTAAATCCACATTATACTCAACTGATACCACTTTCTCCAGAATTTCAAAAGGTCCAATGAACCTCAGACTCAACTTTCCCTTCCTACCAAAATGCTTTACACTTTTCTATAGAGAAACTTTGAGAAAGACATGATCACCTACTTCGAAAAAAAGATATTTTCTCTAGTTATCCGTGTAACTTTTCTGTTGGCTCTAAGCTGTTCTCATGTGCTTCTGAATCAACTAAACTTTCTCTGCCATATCGTCTACCAATTCTTGTCCCATCAGCTTCATTTCACCTACTTCATCCCATAATACTGGAGTTCGAAAATGCTTTCCATATAATGCCTCAAATGGAGCCATTTGTATACTGGATTGAAAGATGTTATTATAAGAAAATTTATCCAAAGAAATATGTTGGTCCCAACTTCCCTGGTAATCCATCGAGCAAGCACATAACATATCCTACAAGGTCTAAATTGTTCATTCTGACTACTATCTGATTGAGGATGAAAAGCTGTACTAAAATTTAATTCAGTACCCAATGACTTTTGAAGGCCTTTCCAAAAGTTAGAAGTAAACCTGGGATCATGATCAGATACAATGGAGAGGGTAACACCATGCAACCTGACTATCTCTTTAACATATAACCGGGGAATTTGATCTAGAGACAATGTATCTCAAATAGGAAAGAAATGTGAAGATTTAGTCAATCGATCAACTATAACCCAGATTGCATTATTACCTTGAGATGTCTTTGGTAATCCCACAACAATGTCCATAGATATATTTTCCCATTTACATTCTGGCACTGGTAATGGTTGAAGCATCCCTTTTGATAATTACCGCTTTGATTTAACCTACTAACAAGTCAAACACTTCACAGTAAAATCAGCAATATCTCTATTCATTCTATCCCACTAGTAATACTCCCGAAGATCTCTATACATCTTAGTACTGCCAGGATGAACTAAAACTGAGAACTATGAGCTTTACATAACAACTCATTCTTCAACTGTGAATCATAAGGCACACATAATCTCTTTCCAAATATCAAAACACAGTCATTATCAACATTAAAATCAGGAAACATAACCTTCTCAACCAACACAACATTTTCTTGTAACTCATTGTCTTCCTTCTGCGCTTGCTTAATTCTATCTGATAGAGATGATTTCAATGACACCTGAAACAAAACAGAAGAATTTCCTACAATAATAACTTCTATTCCAATGATCATCAAATCAAAAACCAAAGGATCTCGTTCCAAATGTAGCATGGTTAATGCAGAATTACCTTTTCAACTCAAAGCATTAACCAATTTATTTTCTTTCCCGGATGATAATAGATCGTGCAATAATAATCGTTGATTAATTCCAACCATCTCCTCTATCTCATTTTCAATTCTTTCTGATTGAATATATACTTTCAACATTTCTGATCAGTATATATTTCACACTTCACTCCATACAAATGATACCTCCAAATTTTTAATGCAAAAACAATAGCAGCTAATTCCAAATCATGTGTAGGGTAATTTTACTCATGTGGTTTCAACTAACGTGAAGCATAAGCAATTAACTGATCATTTTTCATTAGGACACAACCATGTCCTTTCAACGAAGAATCACTATAGATAAAAAACTCGCCATTTCTGGAAGGGAGTTCAAAAACTAAAGCATTCACCAATCTTTTTTTCAATTCCTTAAAATAATCATCACATTCTTATGTACAGATGAACTTAACACCTTTTCAAGTTAACATAGTCATTGGACTATATAATCGTGCAAACTATTCAACAAAATTACGGTAATAACAAAACAAAGCAAGAAAACTACAAATCTCAGTTATATTTGTGGGTCTTGGCCATTCATCAACAACTTTCGTTTTAGTAGGATCAATTGTTATGCCATTTTTTGAAACAATGTGACCAAGGAAAGAAAGTTTTTGTAAGAAAAACTCATAATTTCTGAATTTACCATATAGTTTCTTTTCTTTTAAGGTTTGCAAGAAAATGATTAAATAAATTTCATGTTCCTCTTTACTTTTAGAATAAACCAAAATATCATCAATGAACGCAACCACAAACATAACCAAGAACTAATGAAAAATTCTATTCATAAGATCCATGAATACAGTAGGTGCATTGGTTAACCCAAAAGGCATAGCTAAAAATTTATAATGGCCATATCTAGTACGAAAATCGGTCTTTGGAATGTCTTCTTCCTTTACTTTCAACTGATGGTACCCCGACCTCAAGTCAATCTTAAAAAAATACGGAGCTCCTTGGAGCTGATCAAACAAATCATCGATATGAGTCAATGGATACTTATTCTTAACAATGATGTTATTCAATGCTCTATAATCAATGAAAAGTCTCATTGAACCATCTTTCTTTTTAACAAACAAGACAGGATCACCCCATGGTGACGTACATGGTCGAATGAAACCTTTATCTAATAATTCCTATAATTTCTTCTTTAACTCTAAAAGTTCAATTTAAACCATTCGATAAGGGGGTTTTGAAATTGTTTTAACATCAGGAACTAAGTAAACCGTGTATTAAACTTCCTGATAATGTATAATACCAGGAAACTCCTCAGGAAAAACATCAAGGTACTCGTTTACCACTAGCACATCATTAATCTGAACAGTTTATTTGTTTTCAACAATATGTGCAAGGTAACATTCATTTCCATTTTTTTTAGTTTCTTGGATTCCTAATGTGTTATCAACATAAAGGGTTCATTTTTGTAAACAAACTGAAAATAATTCTGAAAATAAACTTCTTTATCCTTGCGATCAATCTTAGAATTATAAACAGAAATCCAATCCTTCCCCAAAATAACATCAAACTCTACTATAGGCAAAACAATAAGGTTTGCAGGTAGATTCTTTCCACACAAAAGTATAGGAATTTTCTTATGTTTTATTTTTGTCTCAATATTTCCTCCATGTGTTATTTTCGTAGGTTCTGTACTCGTATCTTGAGTTGGAATTCAGAATTTACTAGAACTCTTCTAAGAAATGAAAGAGTGTGTAGACCCCGAATCAAACAACACATTGGCATAAACTGAAAAAACAAACAGTGTACTTGATAAAACTTTATTTGATGGCCCAACATCTTTAGAAGTAGTTGAAAATGATTTCTCCACCCCTTTCTGCTTGTATTATGGCTGATTTCCTTCAGTTGAGTTCATTGTTGGACACTCATTTTCATAATGACCCATTTCATTGCACTTAAAACATTTTACAAACTGTAATCCATATTTTTTCTTACCATTACCCTGATCTTTTTAAGTGAAATTACGAGCCTTATGTCCCATTTTACCACATCAGAATCACTTACTAGAATTGAAAAGACATTCCCCATCATGCTTTTTACCTCAATTTTCACAAATTGTAAACTTAAGTTTCTTACCATCCGACTTTTTTGAAGAGTTCTTCCCTTTCGCCTGCCACCTCATCCTATTATTTTGTTCTTTTTCAAAGAATACCAGATCATCGGAAAACTCCATTTCCATCTTCTCCGCACAACGAACAAGTTTTTCATAACTTTTTAACTCATGAGTAACTAAATCCCTTCGATACTTTGGCTTTAATCCTGAGTAAAAATGGTTGATATTACTATCAAGATCTCGTATGAAATTTGGAGCCTTCCTGGCTAGTCGAGTGAATTTTTCTTCATAAGCAGCCACTTATTCATCATCCTACCTCAATTCCAGGAATTGATTTTCCATCCAAAGATGAACCACCTTAGGAAAATATTTCTCAAGAAACATACATTTGAACTCATCCCAATCAAGAGCACCAATCTCCTCACTATCCCTGATATTTTTCACCATCGACCACCATTGATCAGCTTCACCTTCAAAACGGTAAACAACAAGACTAACCTTTCGATGTTTAGAATAACCCATGACATCAAAAATCTTCTCCACTGATTTAATCCACCATTCAGCTAGAACATGGTCAAATGATCCTCTGAATGATGGGGGTGTTTCCTCATGAAATGCTCTACTGCTGACATGTTCCTCTGCAGTTGTTCTGGCTGATCTCGTACTTGTATACCAGCACCATTTATAGCCTGAGTCAATTGTGCCATCGTTGCATCAAACTGTTCAGTTCCGATTCTGACCATCCAAGGTTGCTGATTTGGAAGGCTGTCTTCCTCCTGATGTCGTCCCAACAAAGATTCCATGTTTCCACTGTGGAAAACTATTCTGAAAATAGAAATATCATAGGCGAAGCTACATGGTAATCTGGAAATGCTATATGATGTCAATATTAACATAAATTACTTTATGGGTATCACTTTAACAATACCCTAACACCTAAAGTTATCTAAACCGACCTCTGATACCAGCTATAAGGACCCAGACTTAAACATTGCTTAATATTGAATTAAATGAATAATTCACATTGAGGATCTTTTCAGGTTTAGAGTTTTAGAGAATTAAGACATAACTATTACATCTCAAAACATAACAAGGTAGACATATCTACATAGTTCCAATTATTTTTCATAAAATAAAAACTCTTAAAAAAAGAGTCATGTCGAGTTCCATGTTTTAGACAACAGTAATTTTCCTTGATCCCATCCTTGACCTTATTCATCTTTATGTCCTGTGAAAACATTTCAAAACATTGGATGAGCATAAAAAGCTCACTAAGGGTTATAAAACAAAGAATGAAAACATTTGTTCAAAAATACATACAAAACATGAACTCTTTTAATTACTACATAAAATCATAAGATTTATGAAGGACACATAGAAATCTTTAATCATAAAGGTAACTTGTGGCATCCATATCATACTTACATTGTAGCTATCATAGCTATATAGGGAGTTACATTGGAATACCTATCATAGTATATTCCCAAAATATCTTAGGAGAAACATTCACGTTTACCTCTGTTACGTTACCCAATGCATTGGAGAGCTATCTCAGGCTCACCTGCCCTAGGTTTATCACGGAACCACCCGTATACATAAATAATTCCCATGAACCATAACATGATCATAACACATAACATAAGAATAATGGAAAGATAAAATTTCCACATTGTAATAATAAAATATCATTTCAAGATATGAAATAATAAATCCACTTTTAAAATCATTTTCAATACAAAAATACATAAAAAGATTATATGGTATTTATTTTTTCCTTTTAAAAACATTCTTTCTTGTTAAGGAAGCACTACAAATACGGCTTTTATCAGCGCTAAAAATGGCCTTTATTAGTGCTAGAAAAAGTGCTGATAAAGCCGGCGAAGATAGGGGGGTCCCCTTTATCAGCGCTAAAACAAAGCGCTGATAAAAGGGTCATTTATCAGCGCTTTGTTTTAGCACTGATAAAAAACCCCTATATTAGTGCTTCTTTTATCATCGCTTTTTTAAAAGCACTGATAAAAGGTATTAAAAATTTAAAAAAAAAATTACAAAATACTGCCAATCGAGGGGATTTTATAGCGCTTCAGCCCCCCCCCCCCCCCCACTTTTATAGTGCTTTTCTGCCCCTGTACAGCACCCCCCACACCCCCTTCACCCTTTAATAGCGCTTGCTACTAAATTCCCCCATGCGCCCGTGCCCCTGCCTCCACCAGGATTTGAACTCGAGACCTCCCCCCTTCTCGCCTAAGCCTTTACCACTACTCTCTTTTGATTTGTCTTCCAATCCATGATATCTCCCTATATATATTTATATATTTAGTTATATTTATTCTTATAGTAATATATATTTATATTAATATATATATATATATAGTTATATTATAATATATATATAGTTATATTATAATATATATATATATAGTTATATTTATTAGTATAGTAATATATATTTATATTAATATATATAGTTATATTATAATATATATAGTTATATTATAATATATATATATTTAGTTATATTATAATATATATATATATAGCTATACAAAAATATATATATAGTTATATTAATATATATATATAGTTATATTAATATATATCTATATATATTTATGTATTTAGTAATATTTATTCATATAGTAATATATATTTATATTAATATATATATAGTTATATTAACATATATATAGTTATATTAAGATATATATAGTTATATTAATATATATATATAGTTATATTAATATATATATTTATAGTGATATTAATATATATATTTTTAGTAATACTAATATATATATATATGTAGTTATATTAATATATATATAGTTATTAGATTAATATATATATAGTTAAATTAATATATATATATTTAGTTAGATTAATATATATATATATAGTTAGATTAATATATATATATATAGTTAGATTATTATATAGGTATATAAATATTCATATATTTGTATTTTAAATAAAATGGATGATAGTTATTATTTAGATAAAGCTAATATATTTTATATGTAAATATATTTTATTATTTATATTTATAATTAAATTTTTACCTGTGAATATATAAAAAATATGAAAATATTGTTATATATTTGATTATAAATAGCAGTGAATTATAAATAATGCTGAAATTTCAAAGATAATATCAATATGAATGTAATCCTTTGGAATAAACTCAGACCCTACTAAAAAAATCCAATAAAACCCCCTTAAACGAGGCTTAAAATCCACAAAATGTTAAAAAATCGTGGTACCCCGACCTAAAACTCGGGTTTGGAGGCCTTCTGGGCCTCTTTTATCCTTGAAAACCCCTTGATCGGGGCTCCCCCGGTCACAGCGACGTAGATCTCATCGCAGAATTCGATTTGATATGTCGTAGAGCTCAAACGGTCACCCGGATCAAAAGTTATGGCCGTTTGAAGTTTGAGTTGTATTTTCAAGATATTTTTGATCTTTTTTTAATTTTTCTAATTTTTTAGTCTTCAAATTGTTATTAAATGACTATTACTCCCTAATAATTAGAAAATTATTATTTAAAAATATATTTTAAATTTTTAAAAAGCCATTTTCACTAAATATCTTATATATTAAGTATATTAACTGTAAATGTACATTTATAATTATCTAAAATATATTTAAAAATTATATATTATATTTATATATCAATATAACTATATTAATATATTAATATATTAATATATTTTTGGAAATTTTATTTGAAGTCGACACTTTATCAGTGATACTAAACAAGCGCTGATAAAGGGTGTCCCTATATGAGTGCTAAAAAAAGCGCTGATAAACGGGGGGGCGCTGCGAAAAAACTGTTTTTGTGGTAGTGAGGAAGTCAAAGATCAAATAATACTTGTGGCGGTGGAATGGTCATTGTCACCACTTGCGTTAAAAAACATTCCTTTTTTTCATTTAGTAAAACACTTCATATAAGAAGATACCCTTTGAATAAAAAGAAAAGTCAAAGGGGTTTACACACCATATAAAATAAAGTCATGTATAAAACTAAAAATGCCTCAATGAAAGGAGATTGCGACAAAGTCCCTTACCTCACATCCGACTTGACTCGATTTTTCTTTAATCTCTCGAATAATATACTAATGTTAATTTGCACCTGCTTAAGAACCTTTTTCATGTTTATTATTCCTTTTATATCACTTATTACCATTTATAATCATTATGCAATCATTTAAGTTAATAACGTTCATTTTGTCGATATTTAGTACTTGAGTAAAAATGAACACATTATATTTAAAAGTTTTCCATGTTGTCAAAGGTTAATTATATCCATAATGATATTCATGATTTTGATATCATATATATCATATATATCATGTAAATACATGTTTTTATAATAGTACATAACATTTAGAGGTAAGAAATGAAATGCACCGTTCATTGAGATGGTAAGCCGTACGTACGCATGAATGCTACTTTCATTTCTATTTCTTATTTTAATGGAAATAAAACATAATGATACATAGGTATATTATAATTCTAGTATAATATCATAGATAATATCATAAACTTCTGCCTTTATACATCCCACATAAGGCATTAACGAGTCATATCACATTAAGGGGGCGGTAGTCCGCACTTCCTCAAATGAGATTATTGTATTTACCCACTATAGAAACCATAAAGGCATGGTATAAATTGAAAATACAAGAGCATAAAGAAAACATAAACATTATATATATCATATATAAACATAGTGCCATCATAATGGCCACCATGAAAGGCGGTAGGAGATAATTGAACAATCATCGTTTCGTGAAGCGTTAGTTTTCCATCCACGGAAACATTAGGTTCTTCACCAATTAGATGGAGGTGTGTGTATGTGTAGTTCAAATTCTTCTCATAACAACATCATAGTATGTTGAAGATACTGTTATTGTTAAAAAATAAAAGAATGAAAATAGTTTAGAGGTTGGAGAAGTAAAACAAAAGAAAAAAATTTAAGAGAAATCGTTACCTTTAATTTAGGCAACTTCCTTTGGTTTAAACCAAAATGACATTTTGAAGTGCCTTCTGCCTAATGTAATGCTTCTAGGGGGGATGATAGGGATGTTGGGATATTAATTTGGCAGAGGTTGGACGAACCAAATGGCATGAGAGGTGTGAGTAATTGGTTTGAAGTGGTTTCCTTTTATAAGGGGGAGGAGGGGCTCTTTTGGAAAGTGTGAAACTATTATTTTATTATATAGTGATATTCGGTTTCTAATGGTCCAAAAAATCATTATATTCAAAGATAAGATGACTCATGGTCTAAATAAAATCATCCAATCATAATTGTGCATTTTTTGTATAATATTTGAGTCATTATTGTCATATTTATTTAAATCATTTATTAATGAGGTAAATACTGCATCATTATTGTGTCATAAATAATTTACTTTTTTTATGTCTATAAATTGTAAAAAAATACTGTTATATAGGAATTCTTTTTATATTTCCAAATAATATTTATTGTGAAAAATAGGACTTATATAACACCATAAAAAATTAATTACTAAAGGATTTTTTTATGTCATTTTTGTGTTTAGTTTTAATTAATTAATCTAAATTGTCATTATCACTTCCAATTGGATCAAAGGGGTCCCAAAATATATCCAAAGATTCCCATGGTCATTAATGACTCTACCAATAATGTTAGGACACGTGTTAAGGTAATTTTGAATTATTATAATTTTCTTTTTATCTTGAATTACCTTATTTACCTCTAACCGTGGTAAATAAAAGTCAAAAGTTACTATTCACCAAAAATTATTTTCATCTTAATGAACCAAATTTTTACTTCTTGAAAACTACCATGTATGTCAGATTTTTGAAATTCAATTCACAGAAGAGGTAAAATTTCATTTAAATGAAAAAGTTAGTTTTTTTAACTACCTCTAAGTGGTGTCACTATTCATCAAAAATTGATGTTTTTCAGGAAAATATAGAAAATTCAGCCTAAGCTATATTTGATATTCCAAATTAAAAAATGATTTCTATTTTTAAAAATTCAAAACATAGAAGTGGAATTAATTTATTTTAAAATTAATTCCCGTTATCAAAACAAATAACGTGTTTTTCAGAAAGAATAACTATCATGAGATTAATACTTGTTTATGTCCAATTTCAAAGTTAAATTAATTCCAATGACCAAAATTGGATTATATGGAAAAAATATATTTCAATTTCACTTTAAAACCAACTAAAAAGATAATATAACCATATAAATAAATTACATTAAAAGGAACTTTTGAATTAATATACAATATTTTTCACTATTCATTAAAAATGAACTTTATCAGAATAATACCAAAAAATTACCAAAAGTAAAATTTTATGTCCCCATTATAAATAAGTAATATATTTGGTCAATTAGAATGTATTAAAATTACCAAAACAATATTTAAATATGGTTCAATATTAAAAGGCGGTAAATCAGCCTTTTAATGTAAATTATGCTAAAAGTTAGATTCATTCATATTTTAAGCCTCTGACTTTTTATTGGATAAATGTAATTACATTTAACAATCTTGTATAATCCTATTGTAGTTAGTTTCATTCATTCCCACCAATACAACTTCTAGGAGATTACTACCATTTAAAATAATAATATTATATTATTAGTGTGCAACGTAAGATTCCAAAGAAACTCATTGTTGCGTATCGGGTACACTATTGAACATAGCAACCCTTTTAAAGTAAAATTAATATTTAATTTAAAAATATTAATAAGTATAGAAATATCTTATTCTTCATTTAGTTTGGATGTTACCTCTATAGCATCTTTCTGCCCCTTTGAAACATTTTCCTAGGTTTTTGTTTCCACATCTCTGACACATAGGTTTTTGAACAAACATACCATTATAATTATTACCTAAACATCTGTAGGGATTTTTTTCTCACACATATGATGCCTTATAAAGATCACTAAGGTTTAGGTGGTAAATCATGACTCCAGATAGTGGGTTGAGAATAACCACAAGTGTTCTCATTACAGCTCCCAAATCATTCAGTTGCTCATTCAAAAAACGTCATTGTTTTCTTCACATCCATTGTTACTTTGGTGCCTGGTAGATCCATCCATTTAATAAAATCAAAAAGGTCAGAGTGAGTATATTAGTAAAATCATCATATAATATCTTATGAGGAGGGTAAAAACTAAGATATACTTATTCATGTTATCATAAACTCATTAACTTTATCTAAAAAAACTACGAATCTTTCTAAAATCCTAACCATTATGGTAATGTAAATTTTGCTTATAGAATACCCTATCCTCTAAAGTTTTTAGACCGACCTTCAATACCAACTATAAGAACCTGGCCTTAAACATTACATAATCTTGAATTAAATGAATAATTCAAATTGGAGATCTTTTCAGGATTCGAGTTTTAGAGAATTAGGCCATAACAATTAAATAACAACATGAATATTACAAGTAGACACTTCTACTCAATATCAATTTTTTCATAAAATAAAAACTCTTAAAAAGACACATATATAGTTCCATATTTTTTACAACATGACTTTTCCATGATCCCATATCTGAACCTATTCATCTCTAAGTCCTATGGAATACATTTCAAAAACATTGAATGACCATAAAAAGCTCAGTAAGGGTTATACAATAAGGAAGGAAAAAATTAGCCCAACAATAAATACAAATCCATGAAAACATACTTTTTATATCATAACATACCTTATGAAATCATATAATTTATGAATAACACACACAAATCATAAATCATTAAGGTTACATAAGACATCCATATAAAACTTACATTGTAGTTATCACAGCTACATAGGGATTTATACTTGGAATACCCATCACAATATATTCCCTAAATCTCTTTGGAGAAACATGACATTTACCTCTATCACGTTACCCAATGCATTGGAGAACTATCTCGGGCTCACCCGCCCCATGTTTATTACGGAACCACCCGTATATGTAAAAAATTCCAATAACAATAATGTAATAACAACATATAAAACATTTGTAAAGGAAATATAACATTTCCACATTCCAATATATCAAATCAAGATATTGAAATAAACAATGTTTAATAAAATCATTTTCAAAACCATTTAAAAATAGATTTTTGAATCAAAGTGTCTCATACCACTTTGAAGATTTTAAAATAATTATCATTTGAAAACATTAATGTCTATATAAATAAATCCTAAAACCTATTTTTAATAAATGTACATTAATGAAAAATATTTAGAAGAATAATTCTTTAAAATATTTAAAATGATCTTTTAAAGGGTTTTTTAACAAAAAGGTGAGACACTTGAATACATATAATTGAGGAATAAAATTGAATAAAAAAATTATAATATCACGAGAATAATGGTATTCAGGATATATTATTCCAAAGGACAGTATATACACCACATAATAGTGAATTGGTTCATAACAACAATGAATTCTCAATGGAAATGTAAATTGAGATGAAATCCCTTATAAATATGGAATCCTTAAATTAAGGATAAATCAATGACATAATTTTGTGTGAAAAATATAAATACACCCAATATAAGTTTATATTATGTGTAAAACAATCATAGGTTCTTCACACATATTCATAGGACGACATATTCAGGAAGTACAAGTTAAACCCAAAGAATTGAAATTGTGTTAAGAAGTTCCCTAGAAAAAATTTGACAGCCTAACGCCGTCACTTTAAAATTAAGAAAATGATTTGATGAGATAAAAATATTATATCATCACTTGTAAATATATTTTACATCAATAAGGATATTGAATAACATAACCCAAAATAATAAGATGTAAATTAAAAGACATAACAAAAGAAGACATTTAAAAAGTGGAGGGTGAAAGGTTCTCTTACCAATTTGGTAACTAACGAAAAATACGCCACATGAAAGAAGGATAATTCAACGAAGATGTAAATAATCATAAAGAAATGTATATTACACAAAGAGTACAACCATGGGAAGTACATACACCACACAAAAAGAAATTGTGGGAAATATAGCATGAATCTCAGAGGAATAAAAAGTGAGACGAAACCCTTTACCACGTTGTAATCAACTGAGTCATATGACCAAAAGTTAATAACCCCCAAATTAATCACATAATACCATGAATATATTGATAATAATGATAATATATATTTAATTTAAGTACACAATACACCACATTCAATGAATAAGTGGTGAACAATGGACATCTCACCGAATTAAAAGTGAGATAAGAAAATCCCTTACAGAAATTCGGCAGCCTAACAGCGCCACATAAAAATTCTCAAAATTAATTGATGAGAGTAAGGGAGAGCCTATAGTCATATGAAAATAAAAATTACAGTATGGTGAATATAAAATAACATTCTCCAACATAAGAACATGGAGCATAAATTAAATGACATAAAAGAGAGTACTTGAAAAGAAAGAGAGTGGTCGGATCCCTTGCCTCGTGTCCGACTTGACTCGATCGTTCTTTAATCTCCTGTATAATAAAATACAGTTAATTTCTACTTGATTAAGAACTTTTTTCAAGTTTATTATTGTTTTTATATCACTTATTACCATTTTATAAACATTATGTAATCATTTAAGTTAATAATGTTCTTTTTGTCCATATTTGGTACTTGAGTAAAAAATGGACTTCATATAATTACATGTTGTTCATGTTGTCAAAGGGTCATTATATCCAGAATTATATTCATGATTTAGATATAATATATATCATATATATCTAGTATATATATTTATTTATAATAGTATATAACATTTAGAGGTAAGAAATGAAATGCATCATTCATGGAGACGGTAAGCCGTACGTACGCATGAACGCTACTTTCAATTCTATTTCTTATTTTATTGAATTAAAACATAATTATACATAGTTATAATATAATTCTAGTATAATATCATATATAATATCATTAACTCTATCCTTTATTCATCCCATATAGGCATTAACGAGTCATATCTGTAGAGACCCAAAGCCTGACGTACATGGACATTACATTACATTTGCGGAATACTTGGTACATAACAAAAACACACACACAAGGATCGTAATAGTTTAGTGTCTTTGGAAACTCGGAACGTAAAATTCTAATCGTGGTGAAAGATCTTCAAAATCTCCCATAAAGATATTCTTTTTTTTACCTAAAACCTTTCTTTATATCCTGGGGAAAAGAAAACATAAAAGGGTGAGCTCAAATGCTCAGTAAGGGTAAACAAAAGAAATATCAAACACATCATATACATAAACACATAACTTTTGGAAATCATAACCTGCAAAAGAGAGCATAATTTCATAACATGGGTTAAACCATAGTAGTGAAATGAAATCCCAATAATCATAACTTAAAACATTAAACTTTGTGGAATACACACATAATCATAGAGAATCATTTCTTGTTAGTCATGACTCATTGCCAAGACTATCTTAGTGGACAAAGTCCCTTTCTGAATCGAGTAACCCTCGTTTCAGTCCTGTTTCACTGAACCGGTATAACCTACCATTCCAGCCATGTCTATCTCATGAGATATAAATCTTTACCCAATGAATTGGAGGGAGATATAGTTCCCACCCATCTTATAATGAATCCTTTCTTATGTGTGCCACATAATCATAAAACATACATCATCGCATAACACATGTAACAAAAATGGGATTCTTGAAACATCATGACATCATAAATCAATTCATATAAGATAAAGGAATTCATAAACATAATTCCATCACAACATAGTCAAATCAATGTAAAAATATGGATAGAAATAGAAACCTTTATTATATTAGATGGAAAATAATTTTGATAAAACACTTGAATTGAATTCTTGAGGAAAATATCCTTTCTTCTTCAAAATCAATTTCTTTTCACAAAACATCATGAAATTTTAAAATAAAGAGATTTTATTGAAAATAGTCATGAAATATTTTAGAGGAAGCTTCATGAAAATAAGGCTTTATAAAAAAGTAGTAATCTGTTCGTGCCGTATAAGTTAAAAAAAACATTCTTCGTACTTTTGTCGGAAAAGTCAAAAAGTACCTCGTACGGAAAAAAACGATAAAAGATTCCTTTCATATTCTTTACTAAAAACTCACTGAAGGGTAAAATTGGATTTAAAATATTTTAAGTGGATGGAAACAATATTACATATTGAGTAAACATGGATGTGGATGATAAAATACACCCCAGTAAATACTTACGAATAAACAATCTCGGATAAAAATGAGATTGTGATATTTCCCTTACCTTATGTCCGACTTTCTTTGTAAGTGTCCAAACCTCCTGTATAATGATTTAAATCATGTTATTGACTTATTCCAGAATCATATTCATTGTTATGATATCATATATGGTTCACTTATGACATTATATTACCCGTTCTTTTGTAAATTCCATGTTAAAGAAACGTTTTGGGTAAAATCGTTTCATTTATCTTAGGTGTTTTGACTTGTTGTTCTTGACATCATTATTACTTATATCATGATTTACTTACTTCCAGAATATAAAATATGATTTATATATCATATATATTCAGTATATATATATATATATATAATAGATAGATAAATAAAATGAAAAACACCGTTCATGGAGACGGTAGTCCGTACGTACGCATGAACGCTGTTTTACTTTCCTTATTGTCTTGAAATGGAAGTAAGTAGATGACATACATATATATATATATATACATAAATCCAGTAGCTTTATAATGTCATATATTTCATTATTATTTCTTATATATACTTTATAATCATTCTTAAATGGTTAACATGGAGAATGAATCTCATCGCGTCGTGGAGACGGTGGTCCGTACGTACGCATGAGCGATGATATCATTTCCATAAATATTGAACTGAATTGGAGTGGATTATACAATATATTATTTCAGTATCAATATTACTTTATAATAATCCTAAATAGTTACTCATTACACCATTATACCCATCATTGTAAAGTGATGGTGGAAAAATTGATTACACCACGGCGTGGAGACGGTATTCCGTACGTACGCACGCGCGGTGATTTCATTTTTCCGTGGGATGGATAGAAGGTGAATTAGGGTTGTTTCATATTTATAATAACATATCAGTATATAATTAATACTGGTGTTATTACTTTATCATGAAACAACTAAAGAAGAAGAAGTTGAAGAAGAAAGAAATTGAAAATATCGGTAAGGGATATTACCTCTTCTTTGGAACGCCTCTTTGAATCCTCCACTTAGGGAACTAATATTGGTCTTTGAAGAAGACCAGGACCTCTAGGATTATTCTAGGGAAGTGGAGAGGAGAAAATGTCTGGGGTTGGCCGAGCTTGAGTGCTCAAATTGGTGTGAGGAGGAGGGGGAGGAGGTGCCCTTTTATAAGGGAGGAGAGGGGCACCTTAGGAATATCTCAAAATATTATTTTATATTAAAGTCAAAATCGGTTTATAATGGCTCCAAAGGGACTTATTTTTGAAGATAAGGTGGGGATGGGTCGAAATCCTATCAACCAATAGGATTTAGACAAGTTTAGGGTATTATTTTAACCTTATCAATTTGATTTAACTCTAAGTTAAATAATTTAACTTTTACCGTGTCTTTTTGGTTTCTTTCACTATATGATTAATACACTTACTATAACATGCCAAACGAACCTCAAATTGTTTATTATTAATATATATATCCTTATCTAAGTCATTTGGCCGAACCTTAGATTTTTAGGAATAAAATAACAAATAATAATATAATATTTGATTTAAAAACTATTTTGTGTCAATTTTGACACTATTTGATATATGATTTTTGTGAAAGTCATAACAGAATTATATGTTCGAACCAAGTTGATTAAATAAACACTAATATATCATAGTAACCTATAAAATTAGTGGAATTCATAAAAAGTCTTAAATTACATTTATTTTGGTATTTATATTATCAATTATGTCAATATTTCACTAATAAGATAATTACTGAATCATCTTTGTGTCATTAATAAATTAAATTCTTTGATGTCTAAAAATTAAAAATAAAATACCATCATGTAGGAAATCTTTTTATCTTTCTAATGAATATTTACAATCGAATTTATCTTATGTATAACCCTATATTAAAAATGATTTACTTATTAAACTTTGATTTTAACTATTTTAACCCTTCTTTAAATAAATTAATAATAAATGTCTTAATCTAATCCAAGTGGGCCTAAATGGTCATATTTTATTCCTAAGTTTATTTTTGGTCGAATTACACTTGTCCAATAGAATTAGGACATGTGTTAGGGTAATAATAATATCATATTTACCCTTAGTTACCCTATTCACTATTAACCGCGGTAAAAAAAGTAAAGAGTTATTATTCACCAAAAAATTATTTTTTTCTCATTGAACCACATTTTACTTACTGACATCAACCGTGTCTCTCGGATTTTTGAAATTCCATTCACAGAAGCGGTAAAATTTAGTTTTATGAAAAATTTAGTTTTTTTAACTACCACTTAGTAGTTTCACTATTCATCAAAAATTGATGTTTTTCAGAACAATGCCAAAATTTCATCCTAAGCTATATTTCATATTCTGAATTCAAAAATGAAGTCTATTTTACCAAAATTCATAACATAGAAGTTTCATTAATTAATTTTATAATTAAATCCTGCTGTTAAAACAAATAGCGTGTTTTTAAGAAACAATATCTATCAAAAGATTGACACTTGTTTATGTCTGGTTTAAATGTGAAATTACATACAATGACCAACATTGTATTGAATTGTAAAAATATATTCTAAATATACTTTAAAACCACTCAAATTAATAATTTATCACTATTAATTATTTCGATTAAAAAATTTGTTTTTAATTAAAATTTAGTAATTTTCACTATTCATCAGAATATGAATGTTATCTGAAAAGTACCAAAATTTCACCTTAGGCTAAATTCGATACTCCGAATCCAAAAATGAAGTCCATTTTGAGAGCTAAAATTTCTAAACTTTAAAAAGTGGTTATTACTATTCCTAACGGCTAGTTTTAATAATATTTTAATAGCATATCGTTGTTTCGTGAAACTCAGTATTGCGTACTACACACGCTATCGAGGAAGGTTGTGATTGTGTGTAATGCAAGGAAAGTCAAGGATGCGTGTTGTGCAAGCTCCTTTTGGTGTAGCGTACAACACAAGACATTAGTGAAATTTAAAAGTATATTTTTCATAAAATCTCGGGGTGTTACATTCTACCCCCCTTAAAATGAATTTCGCCCTCGAAATTCGTCGGGGTTATAAATGGTTTACTATTCGAAAGTTTCTTTAATAGAAACCCACATCGTAAAAAGGAATACCAAAACTTGACTTTAAAAACTAAAGTATGTAATGATTACCCAAATAAACTAATCACTGGGTTTCCACATAGGTGAAAATATGGATATGGAAGAGAAATCTAACCATCATGTTCTGATGGAGAGTGGTAGAGAACATGGATATGGAAAATCCAGTAATCACAAATCCATAGATTTGTGATGATATAAGGTACCATCTGATTCATCAGGTATAAGATCACTAGGACAACATTTTTGGTTTTCAAGATCATTTCCCTAAAGTTAAAGAATTAGAATAAATACTTACTTTATTTAGGTACAATCTCACTGTTGTTCGTGCCTTTAACAATTTCCACTACATCTCTTAAATAAATGAAGTTGAATTTGTTATTCGTGAAGTGTTAGCAGATCATGTGATAGAATGATGGGTCATTCCATCTGTCTCAAACAAAAGGTTAGCAAAAATTATATACATAAGTCGATCGATAGTGAGATTAATCATATATGGGTCCTAAAATGGACTTATACATCATATATCATACTGCATAATATAATAAAACTAGCTTCTACTAAACAAGGACTTCCTGTAGGCCAGTGGTAGGCGATAAAGGCCAGTCGCACTTCGGTTGTGGGTTCGATTCCCACAGCCTTGTCCGAAGCGATGGGCTGTCGCCCGTCCTGCAGGTTGTCCTTTTTCTAAAACTACATTACTATAACATCCCATCAATAATATCGAAAAAAACTTCTATCCTTAAACAATACTCACTTATGTCCAACATAATCCATTTCAATCTTTAGGATTATCCATAATACTGCAGTCCACTCTCATAACATAGTGAAAACGATTACCAGAGATTTAATACCATCGTTGATCCCTATATATCATAAGATATGTTTTGTTGGTCACATTCCAAACATTCAAAGTCCTTAATCATGTATTCTCTTGAATACCTTAGTGAAAACATGAATGCAGTTTAAAGTTAACACTTTCCACATACCAAAATCCTCAAAATTCTATATACTCAAACCATGATATCACTTAGTCCTTATATCAATCATGAGCTCATGAATACAATCAATCATCTCATTATCTTCTTATCCTTTCATTATGCACTTATCATCTACTTTCCAAAATATTTGAATCACTTTTCATAGTTACCGGTACCTTAAAATTATTGAAAACCACAATAGACCAATACTTAAATATTTCAACACACCATAAAAGTACCTCAACAACATTATTCTTGAATACCAAAACACTTCAGTCCATCCACATCAATGATTATCCTGGAATAAGTCCTTCCTTGATTTAGAAGTAACTTTTTAGGTCAGGGCATTGAGTTGGGTAATGCCCATGTTCTCCACAAATAAGACATTGAACTCCATACAAGTCTGTCACTCTATGACCCTTTTCTCCACACAGATAACATCGGTCCCTCCATTTGAGGTATTCCTCAAGGTTCTTCTTCCCTTCTTTAGAAATATCAATCTTCCTTTCTTTATGCTCCTCAACATGTGAACATGCATAATAGTCTATCTTCATCTTCTTTGATGAATTAGGCATACCACTAAATTTCACCTTGTTAATCATATATCGCGATGATTGATTCGGCATAATCACAACATCTTTCTCTCTAGGCATTACTCAATTTTGTTTCTCATAGTCACCAATTTGTCCATTGGATTCAATGTTAACTGAATTCCTTTTGGTTCCCTCCATACACTAAAACACACAAAAATAATTTTGTGAGAATCAAAAATCATGCTAGAGAAAAAAACATAGTAAAGGGAAAGTATCCTCAATACCTAACTTCTTAGGTTTAATCTAATATCGTTACCATAGTTCTAGGAATATATCCTATACGTATACTTATCCTTAGGTACATCCCTAGACATACCTTAGATATAACTTTAGGGATCTCACTAACGTTTTCGCATCCTAGTTTCCAAAGGTTGACTAAACCTTTCCTCTGATACCAACTGTAGAGACCCGAAGCCTGACGTACATGGACATTACATTACTTTTGAAGAATACTTGGTACATAACAAAAACACACACACAAGGATCGTAATAGTTTAGTGTCTTTGGAAACTCGGAACGTAAACTTCTAATCGTGGTAAAAGATCTTCAAAATCTCCCATAAAGATCTTTTTTTTTTACCTAAAACCTTTCTTTATATCCTGGGGAAAAGAAAACATAAAAGGGTGAGCTCAAATGCTCAGTAAGGGTAAACAAAAGAAATGTAAAACACATCATATACATAAGCACATAACTTTTGGAAATCATAACCTGCAAAAAAGAGCATAATTTCATAACATGGGTTAAATCATAGTAGTGAAATGAAATTCCAATAATCATAACATAAAACATGAAACTTAGTGGCATACACACATAATCATAGAGAATCATTTCTTGTTAGTCATGACTCATTGCCAAGACTATCTTAGTGGACAAAGTCCCTTTCTGAATCGAGTAACCCTTGTTTCAGTCCTATTTCACTGAACCGGTATAACCTACCATTCCAGCCATGTCTATCACATGAGATATAAAATCTTTACCCAATGCATTGGAGGGAGATATAGGTCCCACCCATCTTATAATGAATCCTTTCTTATGTGTGCCACATAATCATAAAACATACATCATCGCATAACACATGTAACAAAAATGGGATTTTTGAAACATCATGACATCATAAATCAATTCATATAAGATAAAGGAATTCATAAACATAATTCCATCACAACATAGTCAAATCAATGTAAAAATATGGATAGAAAAAGAACCCTTTATTATATTTGATGGAAAATAATTTTGATAAAACACTTGAATTGAATTCTTGAGGAAAATATCCTTTCTTCTTCAAAATCAATTTCTTTTCACAAAACATCATGCAATTTTAAAAGAAAGAGATTTTATTGAAAATAGTCATGAAATATTTTAGAGGAAGCTTCATGAAAATAAGGCTTTATAAAACAGTAGAAATCCATTCGTGCCGTATAAGTTAAAAAAAAACATTCTTCGTACTTTTGTCGGAAAAGTCAAAAAGTACCTCGTACGAAAAAAAACGATAAAAGATTTCTTTCATATTCTTTACTAAAAACTCACCGAAGGGTAAAATTGGATTTAAAATATTTTAAGTGGATGGAAACAATATTACATATTGAGTAAACATGGATGTGGATGATAAAATACACCCCAGTAAATACTTACGAATAAACAATCTCGGATAAAAATGAGATTGTGATATTTCCCTTACCTTATGTACGACTTTCTTTGTAAGTGTCAAAACCTCCTTTATAATGATTTAAATCATGTTATTGACTTATTCCAGAATCATATTCATTGTTATGATATCATATATGGTTCACTTATGACATTATATTACCAGTTCTTTTGTAAATTCCATGTTAAAGAAACGTTTTTGGGTAAAATCGTTTCATTTATCTTAGGTGTTTTGACTTGTTGTTCTTGACATCATTATTACTTATATCATGATTTACTTACTTCCAGAATATAAAATATGATTTATATATCATATATATTCAGTATATATATATATATAATAGATAGATAAATAAAATGAAAAACACCGTTCATGGAGACGGTAGTCCGTACGTACGCATGAACGCTGTTTTACTTTCCTTATTGTCTTGAAATGGAAGTAAGTAGATGACATACATATATATATATACATAAATCCAGTAGCTTTATAATGTCATATATTTCATTATTATTTCTTATATATACTTTATAATCATTCTTAAATGGTTAACATGGAGAATGAATCTCATCGCGTCGTGGAGACGGTAGTCCGTACGTTCGCACGAGCGATGATATCATTTCCATAAATATTGAACTGAATTGGAGTGTATTATACAATATATTATTTCAGTATCAATATTACTTTATAATAATCATAAATAGTTACTCATTACACCATTATACCCATCATTGTAAAGTGATGGTGGAAAAATTGATTACACCACAGCGTGGAGACGGTATTCCGTACGTACGCACGCGTGGTGATTTCATTTTTTCGTGGGATGGATAGAAGGTGAATTAGGGTTGTTTCATATTTATAATAACATATCAGTATATAAGTAATACTGATGTTATTACTTTATCATGAAACAACTAAAGAAGAAGAAGTTGAAGAAGAAAGAAATTGAAAAGATCGGTAAGGGATATTACCTCTTCTTTGGAACGCCTCTTTGAATCCTCCACTTAGGGAACTAATATTGTTCTTTGAAGAAGACCAGGACCTCTAGGATTATTCTAGGGAAGTGGAGAGGAGAAAATTTCTGGGGTTGGCCGAGCTTGAGTGCTCAAATTGGTGTGAGG
Organism: Viscum album; assembly: GCA_963277665.1. NCBI lineage: Eukaryota > Viridiplantae > Streptophyta > Magnoliopsida > Santalales > Viscaceae > Viscum > Viscum album. The sequence continues at coordinate 782,441,096 of OY728158.1, forward strand.
AGGAGGGGGAGGAGGTGCCCTTTTATAAGGGAGGAGATGGGCACCTTAGGAATATCTCAAAATATTATTTTATATTAAAGTCAAAATCGGTTTATAATGGCTCCAAAGGGTCTTATTTAGAAGATAAGGTGGGGATGGGTCGAAATCCTATCAACCAATAGGATTTAGACAAGTTTAAGGTATTATTGTAACCTTATCAATTAGATTTAACTCTAAGTTAAATAATTTAACTTTTACCGTGTCTTTTTGGTTTCTTTCACTATATGATTAATACACTTACTATAACATGCCAAACGAACCTCAAATTGTTTATTATTAATATATATATCCTTATCTAAGTCATTTGGCCGAACCTTAGATTTTTAGGAATAAAATAACAAATAATAATATAATATTTGATTTAAAAACTATTTTGTGTCAATTTTTACACTATTTGATATATGATTTTTGTGAAAGTCATAACAGAATTATATGTTCGAACCAAGTTGATTAAATCAACACTAATATATCATAGTAACCTATAAAATTAGTGGAATGCATAAAAAGTCTTAAATTACATTTATTTTGGTATTTATATTATCAATTATGTCAATATTTCACTAATAAGATAATTACTGAATCATCTTTGTGTCATAAATAAATTAAATTATTTGATGTCTAAAAATTACAAATAAAATACCATCATGTAGGAAATCCTTTTAGATTTCTAATGAATATTTAAAATAGAATTTATCTTATTTATAACCCTATATTAAAAATGATTTACTTATTAAACTTTGATTTTAACTATTTTAACCCTTCCTTAAATAAATTAATAATAAATGTCTTAATCTAATCCAAGTGGGCCTAAATGGTCATATTTTAATCCTAAGTTTATTTTTGGTCGAATTACACTTGTCCAATAGAATTAGGACATGTGTTAGGGTAATAATAATATCATATTTACCCTTAGTTACCCTATTCACTATTAACCGCGGTAAAAAAAGTAAAAAGTTACTATTCACCAAAAAATTATTTTTATCTCATTGAACTACATTTTACTTACTGACATCAACCGTGTCTCTCGGATTTTTGAAATTCCATTCACAGAAGCGGTAAAATTTAGTTTTATGAAAAATTTAGTTTTTTTAACTACCACTTAGTAGTTTCACTATTCATCAAAAATTGATGTTTTTCAGAACAATTCCAAAATTTCATCCTAAGCTATATTTCATATTCCGAATTCAAAAATGAAGTCTATTTTACCAAATTCATAACATAGAAGTTACATTAATTAATTTTATAATTAAATCCTGCTGTTAAAACAAATAGCGTGTTTTTAAGAAACAATATCTATCAAAAGATTGACACTTGTTTATGTCTGGTTTAAATGTGAAATTACATACAATGACCAACATTGTATTGAATTGTAAAAATATATTCTAAATATACTTTAAAACCACTCAAATTAATAATTTATCACTATTAATTATTTCGATTAAAAAATTTGTTTTTAATTAAAATTTAGTAATTTTCACTATTCATCAGAATATGAATGTTATCCGAAAAGTACCAAAATTTCACCTTAGGCTAAATTCGATACTCCGAATCCAAAAATGAAGTCCATTTTGAGAGCTAAAATTTCTAAACTTTAAAAAGTGGTTATTACTATTCATAACGGCTAGTTTTAATAATATTTTAATAGCATATCGTTGTTTCGTGAAACTCAGTATTGCGTACCACACACGCTATCGAGGAAGGTTGTGATTGTGTGTAATGCAAGGAAAGTCAAGGATGCGTGTTGTGCAAGCTCCTTTTGGTGTAGCGTACAACACAAGACATTAGTGAAATTTAAAAGTATATTTTTCATAAAATCTCGGGGTGTTACAATATCACTTTGAGGGGGCGGTAGTCTGTGCTTCCTCAAATGAAATCATCATATTTACCCACTATGGAAACCATTAATGAGTTCTATAAATGAAAAATAAAGAATCATAAAGAAAACATAAACATAATATATATCATATATAAATACAGTTCCATCATAATGGACACCATGAGAGGAAGTAAGATGTAATTGAACAATCATCGTTTCGTGAGGCTTTAGTTTTCCATCCACAGAAAAATTATGTCCATCATCTATTAGATGGAGGTGTGTGTAAGTGTAGTTATAATATTTATCATAAAAAAATTCTATTATATTTAGGATACTATTTTTTTCACAAAAGAAATAAATTAAAAGCGTTTAGGGGTTGGAGATGTAAAATAAAAGAAAACAATTTAAGAGTAACTGTTACATTTAATTTGGGTAACTCCCATTGGTTTGAACCAAAGGACTTCATGATGTTCTTTTGGCCTAAGGTAAGGCTTCTAAGAGGAGGATAGTAATGTTGAGAGATTAATTGGGATGAGTTTGGATGATCCAAATGGCTGAAGATGTGTAAGGAATTGGTTAGAAGTGGTCTCCTTTTATAAGGGAGAGGAGGGGCTCTTCAGGAAATTGTGAAACTATTATTTTATTATATAATGATATTCTGTTTCTAATGGTCCAAAAATCATTATATTCTAAAATATGATTAGTAATGGTCGAAATAAAATCATCCAATCAGAATTTTACATGTTTTGGATAATAGTTTAATCATTATAATTTTATTTATTTAAATCATCTATTAATGAGGTAAATACTTCATCAGTATTGTGTCATATATGATTTACTTTATTTGATGTCTAAAAACTATAAAAAATACCCTGATATAGGAAATATTTGTAGCTTTCCAAATAATATTTATAGTCTAAAATAGGACTTATATAACACCATATAAAAATTAATTAAAAAATGATTTTTGTTAATGTCCATTTTGTCTTCACATTAAATTATTTAATCTAAATTATCATTTTCACTCCCATGTGGCTCAATGGGGTCCCAAAATCGACCCAGAGATTCTCATGGTCGTTAATGACTCAACCAATAAGTTTAGGACAAGTTTTAAGGTAATTTTGAATTATTATAATATTTTTAACCTTGAATTAGCTTATTTACCATTAACCGCGATAAATAAAAGTCAAAATTTACTATTCACCAAAAATTATTTTCATCTCAATGAACGACATTTTACTTCTTGATAACAACCATGTATGTCAGATTTTAAAAATTCAATTCACAGAAGTTGTAAAATTTTATTTATATGAAAAAGTCAATTTTTTTAACTACCACTAAGTGGTTTCACTATTTAACAAAAATTAATGTTTTTCAGAAAAATACCAAAAATTCAGCCGAAAAATTATTTGATATTCCAAATTCAGAGATGATAACTATTTTTCAAAATTAAAAACATAGAAGTGGCATTAATTAATTTTAAAATTAATTCACGCTATTAAAACAAGTAGCTTATTTTTAAGAAACAATAATTATCAAAAGATTGATACTTGTTTATGTCCAATATCATTGTGAAATTACATCCAAGGTATAACATTGGATTAAATGGTATAAATATATTTTAATTTCACTTTAAAACCAATTAAAAGGATAATATAACCATATAAATAAATTAGATAAAAAGACACTTTTGAATAAAAATACAATATTATTCACTATTCATAAAAAATGAACATTATCGGAAAAATTCCAAAAATTTACACAAAGTAAATTTTGATGTCCCAATTATAAAGAAGGATTTTATTTGGTCATATAGAATGTATTAAAGTGAACAAAACTAGATTTAAAAAGGGTTTTCCATTAAAAGGCGGTAAGTCGGCCTTTCAATGTAAATAATGCTTATAATTAGATTCATTCACATTTTAAGCCTCAGACATTTATTGGATAAATGTCAATACATTTAACAAACATGAATAATCATATTTTAGTTAGTTTTGTTCATTCCCGCCAATACAACAACTAGGATTTAACTACCACTTACAATTATAATATTATATTATTAGTGTGCAATGTAAGATTCCAAAGAAACCCGTTGTTGCGTATTAGGTACGCTATTGAACATAGAAACCCCTTTAAAGTGAAATTAATATTTAATTCACAAATATTAATAAATATGAAATATTCCTTATTATTAATTTATCTGGGATGTTACACCAACGAGTTATAAAACTACTCAAAACATAACCTTATGGTGTAATTTTCCTTATTTTTTGGAAATAAATCAAGTAAGTATATTTTATATTAATATCCATATTGAGAGTAATAGAGTTTTCTAACTCAATATAGGAGAAGAAAAACTTATCGAGTCTTATTTAAAATATATTAATAGATTATACGTATTATGTTGAATATTTATTAACATGTATGAGTATTATCATAGAATATACATTGTTTTAGAGAAAATTAATTAAGATATATAAAGATTCCAAATAGTGATGTATAAATTACATGTCATGATTAATTTTATATCTAATTTTATTACATTTCCATAGTTCTTTAATTTTGGTAAAAAATGGGATAAATTAATTTATGGATAGAGAAAGTATCACCCTAATATTTTAGTACGTATTCAATTTGGTACATGATATCAAAAAAATATAAACACCCTAAATTCATAAACAGAAAAGTTGTCTATAAAAGTGTTCTTTATTTATATATATTATTTTTCAAAAATAAAATTAATACTAAAATTGGTTATTTAATTTTATTAACTAAAATATCTTTTTAATTCTAAAACTATAAATTTTCTTAAGGATAATTTGTTAAAATTTTATAATTTTTTTTAATTTTGGGTGTATTGTAAAAAAATAACATTATGAATAATATAATATTTATGAAATAATTATTTCTTATGTATGACATAAAATTTGTAAAAATTATTATTGAAAAATATGAAGTTACATTGTAGAATGAGAACTTAAAATTATTATTTATATTTATTAAATTTATTATTGACTTTTAAGAAACAAAGTTACAATTTAATATAATAAACAATATTTTTCTCATTTGAATTTAAATGAGTGGTTATAAGTTTACATTCAGTTTTGAAAAGTTTATAACATTAAAGAAATACTTATTTTTATAATTAAATAATAAATTCATGGAAAACCCATTACTCAATATTGATTGGCCACAATATGTTTAAATTCAAAATTTGACATAAAAATAATTTTTCATAAACAATCGTTTTAATAAAATTTGTGTTCTTACAATATAATAGATATAATAAAAAAACAAGGAATTAAATATTATAAATGATATAATTATTTAAAATATTATTATTATTATTAATTAATATGTTCTAATTCATTTTTAGTAAAAATGTTAATTAAACAAACAATAACATTATTTCCTATGGTAAGGGATAGAATTGTGGAAGATGGGATGAAAGTAAAGGAAAAGGCTAAAAATAAATCTACAAAGTATATACACTTTATTTTATGAGTTTATTTATAACATAAACAATATTATAATTTAAATTGGAATAAAATTGATCATATTTAAATTAAAATGGTATTTATTACATTTGAAAGTAATTAATATTTACAATGATCTCGCTACTCTCACGTATAAAATTAAACCTCCATTCCACATTTTTTCACACACGTAGATTGATTTTCCTCCACCAAGATATACCCAAATTAAAATCCAAAATCAATGACCAAATCTAGATACATATTATTACCAGAATACCACACCTAGAATCTATATGATATAATCTAAATGAAGATATCCTTGGAGGATGTACAAGTATGACTAAAATACGTACATGTTCATTTCTTATTATTACTCCAAAAATATATTATAAAAATTATAAAATAATTAATTTGGAATATATAGTAAAAATACATGTTATTATGTTTATGGAGCTGAAATTTTACACCTCTTTTACGTCTTATTAAAAATTAAAGAAAAGCATATTACTATCTATGGACCACCACCACCATGATGTGATGTATTTTTTTCTCCAACTCACTTAAATATTAATAATTATGTATTTAAATAATTTTATGATTTTTATAATATTATTATTTTTCAACAATGATAACATATTAAGTAGTATTTAATACTCTCTTGGATTGAAATATAGAAATGTTTCTCAACTTTACATTCAGACTATTATCACCATAAGTGATGGGTTTTGTTTCTATTTAACATCTAATATACATGGAAATAAGGATGGAATTAAAAAAATACATTTATTATAATATTATTACAATAATATTATGTTAAAACAATTTCTACATTATTTTTATGTTATACGTTTAAAAAAAGAAAATGGCTTTTTGGTGTATGGGAAAACTACTACCTCCAAGAATTGATATAATTGAGTTTTCAGGACTCGCATACATGTTTTTTTATAATGGTATTTTTAATTTATTTAAGATTTAATAATAACATGTTTATGATAATATATATGATTTAACCCTTAACTCATTGACTATTCATTACCTACATAAGTTTTATTAACGTTCAAGTACTAAACTACTTCAAAACAGCTGCAACGAACATAACATATTTAGTAACTAAAATAATCGTGGAAAAAATCGGATAAAGTGATAAAATAAAATTAAACATAAAATAAACATAAATTTTGTATCAAATTATTATAACATAATTATTCAATAAATTGGAAAATTAATATGATGAGTTGTTTTTTGAGTTAATGCATTTATCAGCCCAACTTTTTATATGGGTTTTGTTCCATATTCATCATAGTTTTTATTTTTTTGTGTATAAACTACTATAAAAATTAATTTTATAAATAATTAACTAAATTAATATGGTTTATTATATATTTATTCTTCAGTACTTTTCAATTTGAATGCTACCAATGTCATAAGTTATTTTTTATTAAAAATTTATTTTTAATATTTCTGAAAATTTTTCTTCCACTATCATAATCTCTATATTTTATTTTTCAATTATTTTAATTCCTTGAATTATGGAAATGTTAATGTAATTTTAAAATATATGTTATATTTTACATAAGATTAAAAATGAATATATTTAGTTTTTTCCATATGGGTAACTTTTTCTTTATTTTAATGGTGTGAATATAATGTTTTTAATGTTTACCATAAGCAGTTACTTTTTAACTTTTATAGACATTATAAAATATCAGTATCGCATTATAATTTTCTAATTTGAATAATTTGTAATGTATTTAAATTTTTCTAGAAGTTATAATTAAAAATGATTTTTTAATAAAAATTTATACTTTTTATAATTTTTATGATATAACTAATTTTTTTAATTATAGAGTCAAATTAATATTCTTAGGACTATCATGAAAGATATTTTATAATTTAGGCGTCTGATTTTTGTTATGATGGATTTATCCAATTTAGCCACATACCCAATGAATTAGTTAATGATATGTTCACTAAGAGTAAAAAAATGTAATTTTTCATTGATGTAATTCATTTAAAAGAGAAATTTTATGATTGATTCTAATAGTGATATCAATATTTTTCCCATGGTGATTTCATAAATTTATAGGATTTTATATGGATATTTATAAAAATAATTTGATTTTGCAAGGTCAAGAAATGAAATTGTTATTTAATGAAAGACATATAATTAAAAAATTTAATTTTTTTATTCAAATAAATGAGTTAATATTTTTTAGTTAAATGTCATGAATTATTTATTTCTTTTATGCATTGTAAAAGTTATTTATAAAAAAATTGGAGTAATTAATTTTATTTACCACTTAATATATAGTTATTGAATTAAAAATATTATGTTATTAAAATTTAAACAGCCTTACCAATTTTAATTTTTTTTAAGAATTTATCAATGCTTTCCAATCCATTTTATCACATAAAAACAATTTTTTTTTCTCATGCATGATTTTAAAATGCATCCCAAGGAGATTATGGAAGAGTTTGAAGTAAATAATTTTCAATGGTAAAATATAATGAATGTATCAAAACAATAATTAATTAAACAAAGGTGTTATAATGAGAACCAATTTTTTGTGGAAAAAAGATACACTCTTTAGATTTGTCGAATTTTTTATAAAATTATTTTTCTAATTCTGTATAACTATAGAAAAAAATATCATATAAATTTATGATAATAAAATATTTGATATTAAACTTATTATGAATGAAGTTTTATTACATTTGGGGTTATAACATTTACATGAATCATTCAATAAAAACAAATAAACCCAATAAATTTTAATATTTAGAAAATAACTGAATAATTTTTAAAAAATATAAATGTACCACATCATTATTTTCTTATGGATTATAAGAAATAATTATGCCACCACCTCTATAGTCTTTCAGGATGTACATCATCCAAATCATATGATAATGGAAGAAAACATCCATAACGAAAAGAAAATTTAAAATGAAAAGAATACATGAACTTCATGGTATGAATATAATGTAAGTGTGAATTCCAATTAGAATAACACACTGGTTACATACATCACATTCATTTAAAAAACTTATCGATTGTTTGGAATACCTTTATAAAAGTATAATTGTCATTTATATTAAAAACTAGTAATAAGGGGATTTACATTCACTAAATAAATTACAATATAGAAACAATTTATCCATGTGAGTCAGTGTATCATTAATTAAATTCTAAAACGGTTACCTATGTCAAATATATACATGTGAAAAAATTAGAAAACAATTTGATTAAAGCCATAAATTTACAACATGTTCACAATATTGTTTGTATAGTGAAATATTGAGAACATACCAATGATAATATAGGAAAATCACTTAGGATCCTAAAAGAATATCAAATTAAATCCACATCAATTTAAATTTACAATTACCTATCCAAATTTCAATGGAATTCTCTCTAGCATGAAATCTTACAATAATGTGATTAAATCAACCTGCATGATTGAAATAAAAACATATGGTTAAACTATCATAAAAGTTGTATGACTATTTTATTTAATGGCCCACCATACCTCGAATAGAATCAAAATTAAAGGGAACTACCAATAATGAGTAATATCAAAACACCGAGAACATTTCTATAATATAAACCCAATAAATTGCATTATAATAATAGTGATCACAAAAATTTATATATATATATATATAACATCATTTTAGATAAATATTCAATAACTTTTGTAGTAATACATGCTCAAAGACAATAAAGGGTTAGTGTATTTATAGACTAGATAATAAATAATCATATTTCATTAAATATATTATATATCTCCCACAAATACATCTCATTTATTAAGGTTCAGAATCATTCCCTACATAAAACAATTCCTCAAAACACAGGGAATGTAAAAATAAGAAAACATGAGATCATATAATCAGTGATGGTATGCAAGCGATATATCATTCAATTATTATATATGGGATTATGATAAGAATTTGGGTATGAGATAATATATTTAACTATTAGAAAATGATACAAAAAATTAATATATCATGAACGTGATTCATGTAAAAAACATTTTTAGTTTCTAATACATGAATTCTAGGATAATCGAATAACACAAGTCTTGAGAATATACAATTAGATTAAGATCTTGCTAAGAGAGACTAAAATAATGTGTAGAATAATGAAAATCCTAGATATATTATTTCATGAATACCCACCATGACATTTAATTCCATTTATCATTGAGAAAACCAGGAGTTTACCACATTTGGGAATAAGATAACCTCTGGTGTATTCTGTACTGGTATTTCGATAACCTCTTCTACACACTCTCTTGGGATTTGGAAAACATCTCATATAATAGTGTAGATCATAAGAAATAAATCAACACCAAATGTATTTGTGGTTTATAACGTTCCCACAAATCACATAATTATAATCCATTCATATAAATTCTACAAGATAAGTAAAACATTTATCATTATAAAAATTCAGAACCTAATAAAAATAATACAAGTTTTCTCAATAGTTTTTCATCATAATAATAACCAATATATATATATATATATAAATAACGGTAATATTTTATCATATATATATTAAATAAAAAAATGACATCAAAGATTTGGTTGTTCATAAAAATTCATGTAAAAGATCTTTGGATCATTTCATAAAGTAAATACATTTTTCAATTTTAAATCACGCATTACAAACCTAAAAATATACAAAATTTAAAGTTAAACATTATCTTTCAAATGAAAAATTGAAACACATAAATTAGTCATTAAACCATAGAGAAGACCTATAAATAGTAAAATACCATCATACGCCGTGAGTTAAAACAATAATTCCATTCCCAATATTATTAAAATGTTAAAACAATATGCTTTTGAAACCAACTAGAAGAAGAAATTAAATAAAATTACTAATTAAAATAACATTAAAACTTATAAAAGAAATACAGAAAGGAAAATTAAATTTTCAAATCAATTTAAATAATATATGCACTGTGAAGAAAAATATTCCAAAATAATGAGAGAAAAATTGTCAATTTTCCATATAAATATTCTTTTTTTATATTGGGTAGAAAAAGTGAGGAAAATTAAAGAAAAAAATTTATATAAAAAAATAACTATATTACAGGAAAATTCATAATAAAGGGGGAGATAGATCATATGAAATAATAAATAGAATATTTAACTATTAACAAATATAAATAAAAATCATTTTAACAAAAAACATTACTAATTTTGAAAAATAGTATTCATCAATTGATATAAAAATTAGACTATGTAGTTGATTATGGGAGTCAATGTTTGGTTTCATAATAATTAATTTCTATTCACCATTTTTTCTTATCATATATTAATGGGTCACTCTCAAGTGTTGTTTTATCCTATAATAGAGAAATAAAATTATTACTGTATCAATGATATCGACCTATATTCTAGAGGCAGGGGAAATAATTTATTTCGAGGATGGCACTTATGGAATCACATTGGTGAATAAAATAGAGTTCAGGAACATTACACCCTTTGAGGTGACCTAAATCATACTCTGGGACTCTCTTGTATATTTGTGTCATATTTTCTAATCATTATTGAAATGAATATAAGGATGCTAACTTATTACATCTATAATCAATAATTTATTTAGTTGGTAGTATCCATCTATTTCTATATGATGTTCTCAATCAATGGATTCATATAACTGTATTTTGGTTAATCCATTAGATGATTCATTTGTATGTAAAATATGTTCCATATCTTGTATTTTTATTTTTATTTTTTTAAACTAATGTATTATGAATTATAGACACATAATTTGGGCCTTATAAGTCTGTCTCCATCTTCAGATGTTGTTGGAGTTTTGGGGTAGGGATTAGACATATAAGGGGGGGCATCCTATGAATATATGTTAATAGAATTAGATACCCCATAGTTTGGTGTCACTAGATGGTACACATTGTAACTTTTATGTTCTTTTTGTAAAGACTATACCAAAAAATTAATTTCATGTATGAAGGATGTCTTGGATAACACTTCCTTGAAATATATAGTGTGGAAATTTTACAGAATTTGGATATTCCAATTGGGCCAATGGGGAATTCAAAACAAAAAGAATGGATTTTAATTATATAGAATATATCCCAATTAAGGCTTCCCTAACAGGGAGTATAGACTATAGAGGATTGTGTGGAAATGACTTATAATGGATAAAAACTTCAAGGTTTAGAAAAGGTTGTTATGGGAATATGGACAAATATAGATAATAGGGAATTGAATGTAATGGTGTTGAAAAATAAATATTTCTCTTATGTACCCATTCAGGATATGAATCAAATCCCATGTTATTTGGATATGTTGGGGATTAGACGAATAGGAGAGAGCCATGGTTACTTCCTTGGGAATATGCACAATAGTAGTTTGTATTTATTTAAATATCAATTTTTAAAAGGATGGATATATGGATTGGGTATTAAACTGAGTAAAAAGTTTGTTAAATTATTTTTACCATGCTAATGAGATGATCACTACTGATATTTATTCCCACAATAGTCATACTCAATGCGTGAAACAAGATTCAATTGATGATCGCCCTGTAAAAAATATTGTTTGGGAAGGTATGTATTACTAAATTGTAAACCCATGATGAATTATCTTCCTCACCCAATGGTATATAAGGGGTTGTATTTGGAAGGCAGTATAAATATAAAATATAACGATAATGGGTAGGGAGTTACTCAAAAAGTGATTTCCATTTATCCCATCTCTGGTTGGAGGGTGAGGGAGAGTTAGTGGTGAGGTTTTCAAAAAGAGGACAGTATTTTACCATTCTTGTCTTATTTATTTTTACTAAACCCCAACAAAATTGCTTACGTATTTTTTTGGAGCACTTGTATAACTAGATTATCTCCATATTTTGGCAGAATATTTCTCTACCAAAATCATGAAATTTCATGTCACCATAGTTGATTACAACATCCACATTACCATATTAATAAAAAATTATGAAACTTTAGAGGACCCTTCATAATTGGTAGGATAAATGTAGTAATTTAATAACCAAAATAATGAATTAATGAGAGATTAACATGACAGTCTGTATATTTATAAATCTTTATGAATCTCATTTCCACAGACGAATATTCTATTATGGTATTATTGAGTTTCAATATTGGTCAAATGGAACTGTTTTGATAGTTTTAAAAGAGGAAAATATGAGTAAAGATTCCATAGGGAAGGTGGTAAATTAGAGTGGAATTGTAAAACAACAAAATGACATCGCATATTCACATTGTTCCCACTATGTGGTCTGGGGCATCGTGAATGGGTCTTCGATGGATATGATCCATGGATTCCATATTTATTCCTTCCATATATTATTTATTATTATATTGAATATATATTTATAAAAACCAATAATATTGCATGGGTTATTATATATTTTTCTTGACAGGATTAAGAAATATGATTATTTTCAATTGGTTATGATATAAAACGATTTTATTATATTTTATTAAAAAATATGAATAGATTATTACTATGTGAGGGTCCGGTTGAGAATTTTATTTGCATTAAATGAATCATATAATTATAGAAAGATCAAGATATAATAAAGACTATAATAGAGTGTGAATAGAGTTCATTAAAGGGAATTATCCAGTATGATAGTCTTTTGAACGAAACATGATAATGGATATAAGAGAATGAGGTGTGAACCTAATCCATTATAAATTTCTTATCAATGAATATCGATAATAAATTTTTCTCTAAAATTATCTGAATTCAAAAAACTAATCTATTATAATAATTCTATAATATCATTAGTTTTTTATTTTTTTATGATTCAAGTATTATTAAATTCTATCATATAGGATATGATTCGAGATTATGATCTATGATATGCTTGGTTTCAATTTTGATATTTTAATCTAATTTTCTCACCCACTTATTATCATATTAGGAATAAGTGATAATTTATATCACCTATGTAAACCCTTAATTATCATCTAAGATCATTATTTCTTATGTTTCTTTTTCATATATTATGAATAAATATTTTTATAGAGAATATTTTAAGAATATTAATATGTAGAAAGACAATTTTGGGATATTTTGAAGATCATTAAGCAAATATGTATATAGTTTATCTGGAACCAAAAGTCACTAATCCTATATGGATCTTAGGTGTTCATTTAAAAAATATATTTAATAACCATATATTAGTTTGTAATACATATATTGTAAACGTCATGGTGAGTATAGTTTCATTAAATGGAGCTATAGTTAATATTAATGGATCAGGATTAAAAAAAAATTTAGAAACTTTTGGGGTATGTCTCTATATATGATAACAACATGATGTTTTCATAAAGAAAATATTATATTATATTTTAGTAAATCGACCCCTGTTTTTATAATATTCATTGACATTGTTTTGTAAAATATGTGTGAATAAGTAATAACCATAAAAATAGTTGCTCAAATTTACCTTGACCATTATTCATTGCACAATGTGTTTTCCTATAATGTCCATGTAGTTTTATTCTCCTATGGGATTTTCATGGGTTAAATAATATTTTCTCGATGAACTGTTTGGAATTGTTTAATAGATGATAACCATAGATGAATAACATTAAACTAAAGGTTTCATGGGTATAAAAGATGATAAAATTATTTATACATACAATGATTGATTTTCATGATTTATCAAAATGATTATTCTTTATCTCACTATTATTTTAATTTTTAGTGCATATATGGAACTATGAGGAATCATGAAAATGATAAATCTGATAGATAATGAAATGAGTGTCCTCATGTGAATCCAAATGAAATAGAAGATGGAGGGTGAATCATTATGATTATTCATAATCTTCAAAATCATTGTATGATTAGCAATAGGTACATTTGGGAGTTTACAAACACACATAATTAGAGAAAAATGAGTTTCATGAAGAATATAGTAGGATGAAAATTCATGTTCCTACATTTCATTTATATATAAATATGAACATAGATAGTTTTATCATGGGAATAATTAAATTTTGAATGTGTGGAAAACAATGGAATAGATCAATTATGAAATTATGATAAATAGGGTTTAATGTGAGGTATATTAATTTCATCATATTTTACCATATATTGATTAATTTACATTATGTAGAGACTATGGGAACTATCCAAGACTATTTGATATTCTAGTAGTTAGTATGTATATTAATGAAATAACTATATTCTTCAAACCATTGATGTGAACGGTTTGATGTGTTTTGGTGTTCGGATTCTATAAATATGTGGTATATTTATTTTAGAAACAGTATTATGGTTATAATAATCTTGAATCATTTATGAATTTTTCCAAAGTATCTTTACATTAATCATTTCAAAACATATACTTAATTATACTCATAACAAAGAAAATTTATTTATTGGTAAGGTAATATTTTTAAAGATAGTATGATTAAATGAATTTTAACCCTAAATTTATCTATAATAATTAATTAATAATATATATATTTTTATAATAGGATTAAAAAATTGATAATATAAATAGAATAGTATTGATGACCTTGAAAATCGTTATTGATTTGATGTAAAAGTTATTTAGTTCATCTTTGATGAATTTTATTTTATTTAGAGAATATATAAAATATAAAATGATTATATATGTGGAATAAGGATTATGTTTTATTCAAGATGAAGTTTTGGTTTCAATGAGATTCCATGGGTATTCTATTTAATAGTATGTTTTATGAGAATATATGATCATGGTATTCAATATTTTGGTATGTAAACTTATGAGAAACATCGTGTTTTCTTGGGACAAATTATAATGTCAATATTTAAAAAAATAGGTGATCAATTATTTCATATTTTATTGTATTTAATTTTTTAACACATATTTTAGAGGATTCATAAGGTTAAATATTCATGAAAGGGATTATGTGGATCTCTTAGTGTCAACATTATTGTTTAGAGAATAATGTATTATATTTATCTATATTTGATAACATGTGTTAATGTTTTATTGGAAAATATTCGTAGACATGGGGAATGATTTTTCATTATTTTATGGATCTCATAATTTGTTAAATTTTAATTATTGTGATTCATCAAATAAAAATTCACCTCAAATGGTCATTTCAATGAGGAAGAGACAATTTGGAAATTGATCTATGCAGAAAAATAGATGAAATTCTGTTAATGATATAAAAGATGTCAATAATTTTTATTTTATTCTATTTTATATAATAAAAGAAAATATTCACTCATCATTATGAAAAGAGACTGACAATGAATATAATATCAATTTTCCATTCATTTTTATTTTTAGGGACTTTTCATCTGCAATTTAATTATAGTTATTTATTCATTAACATTACCACGACTATGTCATCTATAACTCTCTATTAGTCCTTCTATTTTATTTTTGTGCTAAAATTTTAAATTTATATTTCCCTCTAATTTTTCCAATATATGGGAACCCAATTATGTTATATATTAGGTAACCATTATTCATTCCACTTCTCTTTTTCGAATGATTTTTGTTCCTTCTGTTTGATATGGGTATTCAATATAGCTATTTAAAAATATTGAAAATTTTTATGATGGAGATTAAATATTTAGGGATCAATTTAATTAAGGGTGTAAGGAATCATCTCGAAAATATATTATAAAAAAATTATTATCTTCATATCTTTCCTTACAAAGAACACTGATCATTCAGATAATTTAGATATTTTATAAAAATATGATTATTAGAGTGTGATTGTTATAACCCAGTCATTGATGTTTTGGGAATGAATATGAGTAATCTCATTATGAAATAAATTTATAATGGTCATACTCAATACAAATGTGTAAGGGAATGGATATAATAATTTCAATTTCTAGTGACTGTATAGTATATTCATTTTCCTACAATCATGTGTATATTTTTATGTTTACAGTTTTATATAATTAAGAACACCCCTTACATTTTAAACACCTAAATTACCTATGGAAACTTATACTAAGTGCATATTTTCCCCATAAAAATATATTTTCAAATAAAACATGTTTTATTTTCATGAAAAATCTTCACAATTTTCTTATTAACCTCAAACTTGTCCCTATAATTCTTTAATCGATGTGAAATAGATTCTAAAAACAATTTATATCCACAAAAATAATATAATGTGTCTTAAAATGTATAAATATTTTAGATTAATGAAGAAAATGAAATACCATGAAACCCATCTCCATAAAAAATTCTTTTTAACCAGAAATGTATAATTATTATTTTAATAAAAGTTATATTTTTCATAAATGTTAAAATAAATGATTTATATGATAACTCATAATTCAGCATATATGATTTATGAATATTTCATGGGATATCATTATCATATCACTCTTATAATCAATAATTCAAATTTAATAACTATACATTTTTCATCCACTTCTGTAGAACCCAATGCATTGATGATATATCTAAATTCACACATCATATAAGCTAAATCTATCTCAAAAAATTCTATAATCTGGATTAAACCCTTGTAAATAATTTCAAAGTACCATATAATATATAAAATTCATTAAAAAAACTTTTAATCTTTTGTGAAAAATAATTTTATGTATCATAATAAAATTGTCTTATAAAAACACTTATAAAATCTAAAAACAATACCCAAATTAAAGAAAATAATTACATTTAAAATAACTATGAAAAATTATAATGAAAAAAATTAAATAAATTAAGTTTTGTGATAGAGTTAAAATCATATAATTTCATTATTGATAAAAATACATTCCTTTCCACATTTCTAAAAACAATGTTGAAAGTTGTACGTGAAAAGAGGTTTTTAAAATGAAAGCTCATTAGCATGAGTTTGAATCATCATTTACAATGATTTTCTTCCTCAACATTAAAAATATGTTAATTTATAATTTTTTTAAGAAATTATTTACTGTTCAAAATTCCATTATTTTATTTATTACCATGTCATGTACAATTACTCAATTAATTAAGACCACTTCAGATATTTTTATGATATTCAATTCATAAAACAAAAGTGAATTATGTTTGTAGACTTATAGTCATAGTTAAAACAAGTTCTGAATCTATAGAATAATATTCATGACATAATTATTATTTTACTATATTAATAACGATTTTAAATCCCACCATTAGATATTATTATGAGAAAATTATAATTTTTTCAATAATGGAGACCACATATCATACGTTTCTAGGAGTAATGTATCTATTTTTCGATGAAAATAATATAAAGTAGGTTAGTTCATTTTTAACATTACAAAATGATCATAATAAAATAATTAAAATATTATTATTTTTATATATACTTATATATATCATCTATGTGATATAGTGATGAAAAAAGTAATCGCATCACATCAAGGTGGTGGTAGTCCACACGTACACACAAAATTTAAATGGGAATGAAAGTTATTTGAGTAAATAATATATTTTACTTTTGGAATGGTAAATATTTCATTAATATAATATATAAATCTCAATTCTACAATTATCAAAACTCTTGAGAGATGGTGATGGAAATTGAATTACATTTTCTTACAGGGTGTCATTCCCCTATATAGACGAATGATAATTTTTTCATTTAATAAAATAGAAGATGGATATAAGAAATTGAGATAATATAATAACATCTAATTGTATAATTTTTAATGTATTTTTTATTTTACCATTTCTAAAATTGTTTTCATTGACGTGGAATATGAAGAAAAATGAAAACATGCATGTCAAACTATACTTATTCTTTGGAAAACATCCATTTCATAATACCCTAAAACATCATATATTATTATTAATCTAAATACAATACTGATAGTAATTGTTAGAGGGATTATATGAAGGTATGTGGGTTGGGATTGGCAGAACCAAATGGATTTTTATCTGTAAATAAATGACAATAAGAGGTTCCCTTTTATAAAAGAGGGGAGTGACACTCATGGAATTTCATAAAATATTCAAATAATATAAATTAATTACCGTTTGTAAATGAACCCAAATTTATTTATTTATAATAAAATATTATTATTAATTGAAATCCACTTATCTAATAAAAACTATACTTTTTTTGACTATATTTCTACCGTTTTCATTTGTTTTTAACCCATATTTAACCCCTTTCACTCTTATAGTTAAATCATTGATATTTACAATTTTATTGTTATTATAGATTATAAAAAATTCAAAAAGACCAATAGATGGACTATAAATGATATGTTAAACATTATATTAATAACTATGATGAGTTTAATATTTCATTAATTTTATACAATTTAATTAAAGGATTTTTATATAGAATATCCATAACGTCACTACTTAGAAATATTAAATATTTTGACATTTTTAATATCAATAAATTATATAACATTATAAAAAATCATTATATCTCTAAAAATATCATATATATCAATAAAATTAATTTATCAAATAATTTGTATGAAATTATATTTATTTTTATATTTTTTATATCACAAATTTGATTTACCCACAAATTAATTAATGACTTCATAAGCGTTGTGAATTCATTTAATATAATTATTTATTTAGTAAAAAATAAAAATAATTTCCAGGATTATGATAAATATTTTATATTTGAACCCAATATTTATAGTCAAATATATCCTTAATGTTACACATTGTAAAAAAATACAGTTATTAAAAACATGGCTGTCACATCGTTGGAATTTCATAAAATAATATACAATAAAATTCATAATATTATCCAAGCCGGACAAAAATGTCATAAATTTTTTATTTTATTATTAGGGTTGATATATACTCATCCAACAATATTTAGGTAATTTATTGACTCTTCGAACAGTATTAATGATTTTATTTTTCAAACTAAATTACCTAATTTTCCCTTTACTAAGGTAATAAAATTATTATGTTTACAATTGATAATTCCCAAAAATAAATGGTGTATATTTACTTTATTTGGAACCACTTATTACAAATATTAAATTAATTAATAAAATTTCAAAAAAAAATAATTTAAATAATTTATATTAAAAATGAACTATAAAAACACAATGAAAATAGTTTTTTAGAAAAAAATAAAATTTTAACTGTTAAATGTTTTCATACTAACTTGATGTATAAAATCTATTTTAAAATACTTAATTGTATTATTTTTAATCTAATTTGAATAATTAAAAATATTCCAATAATCCAAAACAAATTACTTTCATGTTTATAAATTATAATCAAATACATTTTTCAGTAAAATAAATAATTTTTTTCAATTCATTTAAAAATAAATATATTCAAGATGTTCTAAACAATTCATCCACATCTAATATTGACCTGATTAATTGAAAAGTTAATTTAATCATTCCACATTAAAATTTTAATGTTTGAAAATTAAATATTTGAATAAAATATTTTTCAGAATTATTTTAATAAAACCATTTCATTTTTTATTTTCTAAATTATAAAATTAATATTAAAACATAATTTATAAGAACTAATAAATATTAAAATTATTTATTCTATAATTACTTGTCTTGTCACATTAATTCTCATACTTTGAAATTTCATCATCACAATTTTTAACTCATGCTCGGTAACTGTGGTTTGTCATTTCAAATTACATTTGAAGAAATTTCTAAATTATAAAAAGAATTAATAAAATTTCTTCCTTAAAAGAGATTAC
The DNA here is from genome assembly GCA_963277665.1 of Viscum album. Taxonomy (NCBI): domain Eukaryota; kingdom Viridiplantae; phylum Streptophyta; class Magnoliopsida; order Santalales; family Viscaceae; genus Viscum; species Viscum album. The sequence continues at coordinate 782,461,084 of OY728158.1, forward strand.
GTGAAGTGAAAAGGTCATTTTGAAAAAAAAAACATAATATTCTTCCAATTAGTTGATCATATGTAGGAATATAATGAAGGGACATTGAAGATAAAAATAACTATGAAAAACTAATAGGGAGTTCTTTTGAACATGTCCCTCGTAAAGTTCATAGCCACAAAATCATAAATCTATGTTAGTTTAAAATTCCATTTCATTCATGATAAGAAAATTAAATGTATAACATTTTCGATTAAAAATAATTTTCTAGAATTTGAGGAATGATTTTACTTCTGATTAAATAAATGATAAAATTAATATACCTTAAATGTAGCATTTTATCCTTTAACAGGTTTACCTAAATACCATATCTTTTTATCCAAATAACGAGAATTGAAGATGTGGTTTTTTTATTGATGCAATATAATCAACATATATGGGTCAAAAATTACAAAAAAATGATAACTAGTTATTCCTTATGTTTTTAAACATTATCCAAAATCAAAATTTTTAAAACATGATATGATAATTCACTATAAAAAAATCACTTAGTAGTGGCCGGCTTTTTTTCTTTGGTAGTAGTATGAATCGTAACTCTATGGTTCTATAATGGTTTCAAAAGGACATATCTAAATCCAGTGCCGGTGTCCAATACACAGATGTTTCATAAAGTTATCTGTGGATTATGGTAACAATATTAGAAAAAATATTTATATTTTGGATTTCTGGAAAAAATATAAATAGAATTTCACAACACTTCAATCCGTAGATAAATCCAAAAAATCATTTTCCCAGAAAAATGATGCTAAATAATAGTTATTCATGTTTAGAGGAATTTTTAATCGCAAGGAAAATATTGATCATCTTATAGTTTCATCTTTAACCATATCAAATAAAAATATTCTCTATTTTGTGGCAGATTAAACCACTATTAAATTTTTATTTAAAAAACTGCCAACTGTCTATTTTACAGCCCTTTAACTACCATAAAAAATAAACGAAAACAAAGGGTATCTCTAAGAAGTAACAAACAAATCCTTATCATATGCACAGAAAATAACACATATATAAGAACTATAGCCTAAAAACAAGTATATCAATAAACATCCAACCATAAATGGTATAATCTATGTTTCACAAATCATATATCAACAAAACTCACTTATTCCATATTAGTCCTACATATCAAAAAACCACTAATCATTGACAGATAAACTCTACTTGTCACCCTCTACATCTCTATCTCCATCCCAAACTCCATCTCTATTAACTATATTCAGAACCTACCTGACAATTATTTTTACAATTAAAAATCATTTTATATTTATATTTCAACTGAATACCATTAAATGTTTGTAATCTAAATGAATTTTTTGTTGAGTGACTTACCTTATCAAAACCCATAATTGATGAAATATCACCGTTGAAAGATCCATTCCTCTTCTGATATGAATCAATCAATGCTTTCTTCAGAGTGATTTATTTTGAAATTATTGGAATTTAATAACATAATTTCATTAAATCACAACACAATTTATTTAGAATACCTTTAGATGTGATTCAAATAATTCATTTTTTCATGATGAAGGAATATGTCTCTAATCATCATATGTAATAGGAAGGGTAACTGGATCCTCTTTCAACTAACCATGAATGTAGCCTAATAATCTCATAGGGTCATCCATAGGGACCCTATAATAGTCAAATGGGACAACAATGTTTTGACCGTTCAGATTCCATACATATGAACCTTTTTATATTTTTCTTCGTAGTAAAATTGTTTGCATGATTTATTAAAACATTAATTAGTATAAAAAAACTACAATAACATTATTCATATTAATATTTTTAGCTAAAATAGTCTCCATCACAATATCCCAGTAAATAACCATGAGTGTCCTGCTACCGCGCTTCTAATGCTACTAAATGAGGAGGAGTTGGCTAGGCTGATGATTGGTCTCTATTAAAGGGTGTGAGAGATGCTGTAGAGGAAAAAATAGATCATGTCAAAGATTCTATAAGTAGGGAGACATATAGACCATCATCTCTAGGTATGTTTAAGGGAACATCAATTTACGGTTGACTAGAAAAAATATAACACTTATTACATGGAATTCCTATAATTTATTCAAATAAAATTATCTTCATGCCTTTTATTTAAAAAAACATATATAGAAAAAAATTATAAATGGTATCAAATTTACAACACTGAATATATATATATATATATTTGATAATGAATGACTGCACAAATTAAATAAGTTGTTGATAAATTAATTGATGTTTAAAAATAAAAACTTTTTCTCCTCCAATCATGTCATTTCCTTGCTCAATCATTACTTCTTCTACTTTATCCACCCATTCAAGAATAATATATTCAATATCATGACAGAAAAATAAGTTCTCTTTTTTATGTTTATGGGATTAAATGTTAGAGTTCAAATCATCAACTTCATCACCCAAATCATACAACACCGTTTATTTTGTGTATGAAAGTACACTCCACCCTTCATCTGGGAAATCATCCACAGAATATACCATTATAGCTTGTGATGGTAAGATAAACAGATCGTGCAATTCAATGTCACCATCATATATCATGTGAGATATGTTCACAGAAGTTAATTTCATGAAACATATTTTATAAACCCTTATAAAATAAACCCAATTGTATTTGAATAAAACAGTAATAAATTATCATAGTAGTTTAATTCTATTATATCAATCAACCTTCCCAAGTTTTTATCTTTATAAAACATAAATATTCATATGTTATGTGTTTTCAAACTCACATTCTGATCAACTCTGAAATTTAATGCCATTCATATTGTAAGAGTTGAACTTTCTATCACGTTTTAGAGGACTTTAAGTAAGAAACTAAAGATATTCTATAAAATTAGATTGATTATCAGTATTAATGATCTAAAAATGTAATATAAAATATTAGATAAAATATATATGTCTCAATATAATAATTATATTTATTGAAATTTTTATGAACATGCACATCATGTAAACCATTCTACAAGACGTTTATTAATAGATTTTGTTAAATAATTCTAATTTTTCATTCAGACTCTCATTCATCTATTTTTATGTATCACACACTATTCAAGAAATGCATCTAAAAGTTCATGATGGACCAAAAATTTATCTTCTTATTGTTGATGTGATTCAAGGTCAGATGCCTAATTTCCTACTTCATCACCCATATCATACATGTCTCATTATTCTATAAGAGAAACTACACTCCACACTTCATCTATGAAATCATCCACATAATATACCAGTTTTTCCTTTCGATGATAAGATATATAAATCATGTAATTCATGGTCACCAACATCAATCATGATAGATATTTTCACAAAAGTAAATTGTGAGAAATCTATTTTAACACCGTTGATAAAATTTCCCTAATTGAATTTGAATAAAACAACTAAAAAATGGAATTTGAAGATTAATTTGATAATATTTGTCAATTTTCTCTAGTGTATAACATTATAACATGTAATTATATAAATATTTGATGTTTTTAAACCATCTTTCTGATCAAACCTATGAAATTTTATGTAATTCACATTGTAAGCATTGATCTTTCTTGCCCATTTTAGAGTACCTCATGTAAAAAATTTATATTATATGAAACCTCCACTCAATTATCAATATTAATGACCAAAAATAAGTAATATAAAGTATTAAATTTATAAAATATAGGTTTCACCTGAATATCTGTATTGATTACAATATTTATAAACATTTACATCATGTATTCTATTCAAAAATCTCTTTATTAACATCTTTTGTTATATCAATCTCATTTTATGTTTGGACTCTGATTCACCTCCCTATTTGTATCATCATCTCTTCAAGAAATGGATATGAAATTTTTCTATTCAGAAGAACATATCTATGTGCATGTTATTATTCCTTTTATTATAGTTTACATTTGACCTCCTCCTAAATGATCGGAAAATAGAATGAATGATTTTTGATTTCTCATGTAGTTAAGATTGAGTCGATGTGTCATCATCCCATCACACTAAAATAAATCGTTCCCCAATATCATTAATTTATCTAGAGAAAATGGTAAGACATACCTCTTCCAAATATCCTTAAAAAATAGTTCCTATAGGTTGATCATTATTTTTTCATGTATGATTTCAAATTTCAATGATATCTATGAAATAATAGAAGAAAACATAATTATGTATTAATGAAGTGAAAATAATAATTTACAAAAATAAAAAATAAAAATAATTTACCTCTCAATTGGATACAACCAATGATAATTTATGGAGACTCCAAATTTATCTTCTTTTACCAGAATCACTGTTAAATTATTAATGAAAGTGAAAAACAACGAAGGAAATATTATCTCCATTTCACAAAGTGTTAATAAAAATTTCTAATGGAGGTGTTCAAGATCAAATTGATATAGCATTTTCCACATAATTTTAAGAAGAATGTGAAAAATTGGAGTACGTTAGCAGTATCCTTTTCTGGTTATAATGTAAATAATGCGAATGGTAGTAACTGCTATAAAAAAATATGGGAATCATGACTTTTCAATCCAAGTAAACTATGATTCTTGACATCAAAACACCTTGAGATGTTACTTGAACGCCCATAAAATACATTCAAATTTTTAAAATTCAATGTAATGTATCTTTATCGTTATTTTTCATCACCAATAATTTCAAGAGAATACTTTCGATTTTCATCTATCTAGATATCACATTGTATGTTCCTATCATGAAAGTAATTTGAATCATTGAGATGATACTTCTATTTTCAAAGCTCATTAATCATTGTAGAGATAAAATTGTCACAAAAATTATACTCAATTTTCATTACATCATGATTATGATGCAACTAATTAAATTTACAATAGTTAAGATTAAAGAATATAAATTTCAAATTCCATTATTTAATTCTTATTTCACTTTATGATTCATTTTGAACATGTTTCCCACTATCATTCAAATCAAATACCTTCCAAAATTCGGTTTCAACATTTCCAAGTTGTGCTAAATTTTTATAACATGTTAACAACATTGAATGTGGTCTATGATAAATAGAACAACTGAATTCTTACTTGTTCAACTTAAATCTATGAGATACATCAAGAAGTCATTGATTAACAAAGTCTAACCATTTTATGCTCTGAGGTAGTTGTTCTGTATCAAACTAAAAGTTACAAAAAAGATAATAAAAACCTATGTAAGTATTACAATAAGGTAAATTCCCATGTCTATAGAAGTCACTAATGATCCACATTAGAGTAGCATAAACTTTGATCATTATCATAGAAGAATTATTATATTTATTAACATTGTTTCTCAATAAATCCAAAAATTATTCAATTAATGGTTGAAAATATACATAAATATCATTTCTAGGCATTTTTATTATCAATAATCATTGAAATGATAAAATATTTTTTTCTTCATACACATCTATGGAGAATAATTGTGAGGGATCAAAACAACTAGCCAAATTCTATAACTGCTGCTCAATGTCCCAAATGGGTTGAATCCATTAGTAGCCAATCCCTAAAAAATATTCTTAGTATAAGATGAGAAATATTGATGTAATGAATCAAATGTCTTCCATGATTTTTAGTCCTTTGGATGAAACATTAACGCATTATGTTTATTATCTACAACATGCCACATTAGGTGTTTGGTGGTTTTTGATGACAAAAATAATATTTTTAATTGATGATTTAATGTAAAGTAATGGAAAAACTTATCCGGTGTGTTCCATTTCTTCTTCTTCATTTTATTTTTTGTATTTAGATATCCAACATCACACCCTGACTATCATATAGAAGAAGATCATTTTTAATCATTTTTTCTTGAATCCTCTCCCTAATAAAGAACACAATCATTGGGACATGGATGTACATTTTTATAATTCAGAACAAGATTGTTAACATCTTTTTTCCTATCATAAAAAACCTCATAGATAGTTGCATCATGAAATTCATCTTGCAACAATTAAAATATCATGGAAATCTTCTTATTTTTAATTCCCCATAGGATTTTGATAAACTACATATTTAGTAGAAAATAATGTTTTGAATATTTCAATCATCCACTATGCAACTCTTGATTTCCATCATCAACTAAACATTGAGACATATTTTTCTACAAAATAGATTTTTCTATTACATTTGTCTCCACAAAATCAATAGGAGGATCCAATGATATGTTATGATATTGATATGGCTGTCATATTACCTCAAAAACATCACTTGTAAAAAATTTATTTGTAGCACCCCCAACTTATTGTTTTGAAAAGTTTTGATGTTTATGCTAGAGTCTTGCAATTCCCAATGCATTGCTTATAAGGGTTTTCATTTTTTTCCGTTGACGACAGTGTTGTGAGTTCATTCTGTCGATTGACATCAATGCTCAATCATTCTGTAATGTTCGATTCTTCTTGTAAAATATAATATAAATACTGAGCAATGAATTGATTCAATATCAAGGGTTCCAAAAATTAATATCTCTTAAAAAATATTCTAAATTTACATTTAGTATATGGACATATTATTCTCTAATAAATGGATTGATTGGAAATTGAAAATTTTAAAAACATTTCAAAACCCTTAGCATATTGATGTGTGTTCCCTGGTAACGTGATCCTACATTAATCCAAATAATAATGGGCATAAAATTAAATTAAAAAATAAAAAAAATAAATATTAAAAAGTATGAATGATATAATAGGAAGTGAAAAAAACATAGACAATTTTTTCATTAAAACATTAATATAGGTACTAAAAAATTTGAAGAAATAAAAGAAATCTAATCAAGGAGAGTTTATCAAGTGATGATCTGGGAGATTATTTTTATATATAACACATTCTATTTTCCCTTATTTACATATTGTAAATCTAAAACAAACTAGATGAGTTTTAAAATTACCTATCAAATGTGACATAAAAACAAGAATATTAATGATAGAGATGTAACATAAAAATAAGGATAATAATGATTCTTTTTAACTCATTATTTCTAGTTTAGTATTGACCAATAAATCTAACTAATGCGACCTTCATAATTTTATTGGTCACTATCATAACATATAGTTACAATCATAACAGACCAGATAATGTTATATTTTGATTCGGTAATTAATAATCATAGTTGATTTCTATGATTCACAACATCCCCCATAATCTCCCATTAATGATAATTTATAGAGGTGAGTGTTTATATATCAAAAATTGATATATGTGAGGATTAGGAATGTAGGATGTGTAATAACTTAGAGTATTATAAATAGGATTCTTGGGAATGATTCACTATGAAAGATGACTAAAAACGAGAAATATCTTCTTTACAATATCTTCAAACGTAGTTTCATATCTCTCATCACATTTTATGATTAAAAAGAAGACCAAAGTTCTGTTTTTGAGAATGGTGATCACAATATCTCCTACGTAAACTTTTTTTATGCATTTTACATTTACATTTCTTTAGACCCATAGCTAGAATCTATTTTTTGTTTCTGTTGTGATAAGGAGTGTTTAAAAAACCCCTAGATTTCGAACAATGGTATCAAAATCATGTTGAATTAAAATCTTATCATATTTTGAACATTGTAGTCATTTCTCCCACAACTCAGATAGCCAAAAAATTCATAATATATCATCCTAAAATGTTGAATTAAAAAATTATTATCATAATGTTCTTCATCATGATATAACATAGTTCAAAATAATAGTTTTCACATATATTCTAATAAACAATTAATTCAGTTTATTATTACATAATATTGAAACACATAACTATATATATCCCTAGCTGTGATTATGGAATGTTCACATTAGTAGTATGATGTTTGTAAATCCATTTCCCTATCAATTACTCTATTAGTCCACATTCACTGTCAATATTATTTTAATAATCATATACTCGTTCCCTATAACCCATCAAAGTTTCATCATTGATTTTCATTCCAAATAAGGTTGTAAAATGATTTTATAACATTGAATTTGTATATTATAAAATATATATTAATTATACAGGTGGTTTCAGATTCAACTAGAATAACCACATATATCATGGTCATTATAGAAACATTTACCTAGTAAATCATATATTCATTTATAAATCTTTTATAAGTTAAATAGTTGAAATAGGAGCTCCAAATAGTCAACACCCAACCTACACCCTACATAATTTCTTTTCTTTGTTACAATAAAATGATATTCTAATATGTATGTTTCACACTTATACAAAACACGATATAAAATAAAATATACTCGGAATATCAATTCCATTCAACATTCTTGGATTCTTAAACTTTCCTCCATGAAATTATTAATCATTTCATGTTTCCATCAGTCAACTGTGATATCCCACGTTTTTTTACAAAAAATACGACACAAACACAACATAGGATCAAAATCATATCATTTATAACTCATCACTTCCCCTCAAACCCCAAAGAAGTTCATTTTATATGAGAAAGATAATGTAGACATTGAAAACATATTATCACCCCAATCTGTATGTGTAAAATTTCATCTAAAAAAATCACATTTAATTAAATACAATAACAATAAAACTATAATCAAATAACAAAAAAATGTATTTTCTATTGATAATAAAAATTAATCATAAAAATTTTTCTTCTTTCCCTACCCTAAACTCAAAAGTTTTTTATCCATCTATGTGTAGGGTTACACTGATATTCCAAGAATATTGAAAAACATTAAAATAGAAACACAATGTGTAATCAATGATCATATTAGTGATCATTCAATAATTTTTAAAAAACCCAAATTATTGCATTATAAATGAAAAATACAATTTAGGGATAGAATAACTCTCAAATAAGACATAGTGTGAGAAGGGGGCTAATGTGAGGGGCGGGTAGGAGTCGATAACAGAGTAGAGATCTTGCAGTGAGGTGGAGAAGGGGGGCAACATTAGGGACATGAAGGGGACACCGATAGAGTACGAATAAAATGGAAAGGGGTAGAAGTGGTTGGTGTGATGGGGTATTAGGGGGATGAGGATAGATTAAGAAACCAACAAAGAGAGGGATATGGGGTCCAGTGTGAGGGGGTTATGGTTTTTCAACATTCGGTGAAGAGGGTGAGGGGTATCAAGATCATGGGGTGGGGGAAACAGTGATGGAGAGGAAGCATGAGGTGATAGGGAGAATTTTTCTAGTGAAAGGATGTGGTCTCAGTCTCGGGATGGTGGTAGGGATTTAATGGGTGAGGGGATTCGGTGGGTGAGGTCAATTTGGGGGGGTGTCGGGGGAGTGGGGAAGAAGTGTCTATAACAATCGTGCTCTTTATAATTAAAAGTATTTTATTACATAAAATCGTCGATTTATACAAAATATAATATCAATAGGTCTATTTTCTTTTGGGATTAGGAACATTACATAACAACTTGAAACATTAAATACACATCTTCATTGAAAACTTCTTTAACATGACCACACACATTCCTTCTTACTTATCATTGCATGGGATAACCTGAGGACATGCATAATAAAAGGGTGAGATATAAATCCCAGTAAGGGAGTAAACAAGGAATAACAAAAATAACATTTTACATGTTATGAAATAGGAATATAAATAGAGCATAAGAGAAACATTTATATAAATCCATGATATAACATGATTATCATAACATAGAAATGTGCAAACAACATTTAACATGATATTAGCATGAGTCAAGGACTATTGCACATGGAGACTTATTAAACACTCATTTCACTTGAATTATCATGAGTAAAATCTCATTGAACTTGACATATCATGCTACTAATTTAACCCAATGCATTGGGGCGCTATGAGGGCTCCTTATTCTTAATCATTTAACTTCATGCATAAGTGTGCCACATGTATAATATAACATTGATTTATTAAAAATAATAATTTATTCCATGATAAAGGAATGATTAATTAATTCATGATACTCTATAATCAATAATTAAATGTGCATGAAGGTGAATTCCCTTTTTAGTGAAATGGGCATGGTACTAATTACAGAATCACTTTGGTTTGGAAAATCGCGGTGCAATTTCAGCAGCACAAAGACGTAACATAGGAATTCCCAAAAATGGTTGATGAGAGGTAAAGGGGTGTATCATAATATGTACATGAAATATAATGTAATGGGGTCATATATATACACATCCCATCATATCTAATAGAATATAATTGTTTTATTAAAATTAATTTCATGAATGTATATAAGGAGCGTGAAACCCCTTATAGAAATTCATCATAGTAACAGGTGTTTGTGGGAAGAATTAATGATAGATAATGGGGTATATATTTGTTCAAAAATATTTATAAAATTATAGGTGAGGTTCAAAATCATTTCTCATAATTTTTAATTGAAAAGACAAGTGTATAATAACATAAAGAATCTTGGACCAAAATGAGAAAAAAATGAAATTCCTTACAAGGAAGTGTGACCCCAAAGTCTTTGGAGTGGCTTTATATAGGCTTATCATAAGATTGGAGAACCTTGGAAGGATTTTTGAGAGAGGAGAGAAGAGTTTAGTTGATATCCAAAGGTTTTGTGAGAGGAGGAAATGGGAGCTTGGTTGGGTTTATGTAGGAAAAGAGAGGAAATTATTTATTATCTAGGTTTTGGAAACAACACATTAAATTTATCAAAACCATAAACCAACCCTTGGTTTTTACATAGGGGATTGGAAAACATTATTTTTAAGGTCCAATTACCGAAATTATTAAAATATTTGGCTTGCTTATGTAGAGGTGTGTCACACTCTTAAGGAAATAAAATTAAAAGGTTAAATTATTTTATAAGGCATAGATGGTTCACTAAGGCTCCATAAATTTTATCAAACAAATCTAAACTAACGTTAATTTATATATATACCAAATATTGGATGAAAATATAATTTATAATATTTTATTACATCCTTTTTGGGTCACAATTATTTCATAAAACACTTTATATATTTAAACAGTATTTATTTTTTCCCCAAATATTTGTCTTTTAAAATTACGAAAAATTCACCAATAGACAATTATAACCTCCTTATTCCAAAAAAAATGTTCATTTTATCAATATATATATATATATATATATATTAATTTTTACTTTTTAAATAAAAACTGACATTTATTGAAAATTAATGGGGTTTTGACAAAAACAGTTTTCAAACCATAATAAAAATTACAATTGTATCCATAAAAAATATACTATCATTTATATTTAATAAAAATTTATTTATTAATAATATTTTAATAATATATTATTTAATTAAAAGATAAATTAAATCATCAAAATATATTTCTAAATTGAATTTTAACAAAATAAAATATTTCTGTTTTAAAAACCATTTACAAAGTAACAATAATAAGATGAATGTATATTCTTTATTATAAAAAATAATGATCATAATCATAGGGATAGTTTATTGTTACATAACACATTATAATTCCCTCATAACAACTAAGGGTAAGGTGTGCGATGGTTACAAACTCTTGAGGTGGCATATATAATATCGCTCAGGTGGTAATCTCTATCAACATCCACTTCTCTCGTAGGTTGTTCTATTCGATATTAACATATTGATGTTCAGATTGGGATTGGTCAAGAGAGAATACCAATGATGCCACATCCTTTCCAGGATCTACCAAATTAGTTTTATACAAATCAATTCTACTTGATGAGTCCATCGAATCCTTTTTTTGAGTAAATTGGATTTGATAAAGCCCTATATTTATACAAATTAATTGGTCACTGTTTAATTTCTATATTAGCAATGGTATCAATTCTTCAGGGTATTTTTAAATCCAGAAACATAATCCAAGGAAGTGAATGTAACCATTTTACATAATAATACATTTAATTATATCAAGAGGAATTTTCATTAATAAAATTTTGGGTCATTATAGTGTCGATACAAATATTTTTGTAGTCGTTATTAACTAACCACAACAATTTTGAATTTTTTTGTGGTTGTTTCTTAAACTGAATCTATTAATAAACTGATTATTACTTATATTTTTTATTTATTCCCCACAAAATATATAATTTAAAATAATTAATATCTAATTATAATCACAAAAATTGATTTTTAATTTAATAAAAACATCATAAGTCACTCAAAAAATAACTAGACTTAAAATTCCTCAACCAAATTTTATACTACAATTTAAACTAAAAAATTATAAGGATTTGATCAAATAGTCTTCCATGATAAAATTTTCATTTATTTAAAAATATCATAAATCACTCAATATTACTCATACAAAAATATAATATTACAAATTATATAATATTCTATATATGATAATAATTTTAATATTATTCTAAACACCATAAATCAACAATATGATCATATATGTGTCTAAATTATAATTCAACCTTTATTTATAAAATATAATCCCATAATAATCTATTTACCTAAATCCAATAACATTCCTTGAAAATTACACCGATGTTCTTCTAAAAAAACATTAATCACTTAATCAGTAAATCAATTTTCAATCCTTGGTTATTAGTACGATAAATAATTTATTCCCCAAATGAACATATCCTTTATATATTAAATTTATTGAATATTGAAAATAATTTCATTATAACTATGAAATCACATAGACTACTTTGTGGCTATTCTACCTTTATCATCCTTCAATTTTAGATTCAAACCTTGTGGCCCTCCCAGACATGATGGGTTGTCTCTTAGCCAAATACATGTCATTTTTTTAAAACTATTATAATAAAACATTGAAATAAATGTGAATAATATATTCAGATATAAAATACATTATATTCAATGTTAAATTAAAATTTTAAACTCAATTATTATCTCATACATTTCAATTTTCATCCCAAAATTAAATAACCCATAATAACTTCAGAAAATAAATTTCTCCAAAAAATATCATTAGTTGATTTAAATTGTCACAACATTAATCCATAAAATGGGAAAATAATTTGTTGAAATTATAATAATCAATATAGTTAGAAACCCATGATGTTATGCATGAATAATAAGAAGATATCAAATGAAAATATCCTAATGTTTAAATTTTTCTAAAACCTCCTCTCATACCAACTATAAACACCCATCAACGATCAGTATTTATTTTAGTGAATACAAAGTGAAACTAATTTTCTTACAATCCTAAGGATCATTTCAGTAAATAGCATTAATATATTAGTAAAAACTTTTTAATAGTAAATATATATATTAAAAGTGGACCCTTATACTCGGTATCCATTTCCCACAAAACATAAATATTTTAAGGAAGAAAAATTTCCTTATATGAAAAATCATCACAATTTTCATCTGATTCACATTTTAATCTACAATTCATTAAAATAGATGAATTTCTTTTAAAAATGGGAAGAAAAAAAATCTTAGTAAGGGATATATAAACTGGAAACCCTTGAGTCTATGGAAAACATGACAACCTATGAAAATATTTTTCTTAAATTTTTTTACTATAGATGGGTATAATCATTGTTTTAAAATAAATAATATTTATCTTACCTTTTGAGATCAATTATTTCAATGAAAAATCATAAGACAACATGGAAAATTTAAGTTTTTTTTGTGAAATCATTATCATATCACTTTTACAAGCATACTTTTATGAGGAATAATCATATGTTCGACTTCCACATCAGGAGAACCCAATTCATTGGAGCGCTTTTAGGGCACAACCATAGTATAAGATATAATGGGGGAAAATTTGATATATAATGAGTCTCAACCATTCATAATTACTTTATAAGGGAAAAATCATTGATTATACTCTTGAAAACACTTTTAAAAAACTATTCAAAACACGTTTTGATATCAAAATAACGTTTTCTTGTAAAAAACATTTAATGAAAATCTATGTACGTAATAAAAAAACTACATACATTGAAAGGACCTATGAAATATTATAAATGAGAGTATAAATAATTGAATAATTATGATTTTGGTGAACTAAAATACTTTTCTATATTTTAAAAATACAATTTGTTTACTTTTTTAACAATTATATGGAATATGATTTATATAGGATAGTTTTAAAAAATTTAATGTTTCCTTGAGTATGAATCACCATGTATATTATTTTCCATAATAAATAATTAAAATATGTTAATTTATACGTATTTAGGGACATGTTTCATGGTCATTATTCCTTTATTTTATTTAATAAAATATTTTATACAAATACCCAATCCACAAAGTTCACTTCTGATATTTTGGTAATATTCAATTCAGAAGACCAAAAATGACTTATGCATATAGAAATAATGTAAAATATGATATTATTCCATTATATATAGAATAATTTTCGTGAAGTAATTAATTTTTTTTATATTTTAGTTATACTTTTAAATCCCAACATTATGTATGGTTATGAAAAATGAACTATGTTACATTCATGCAGATAGTATATAATTCCTATGTATGAGTAATGTTTCCTTTTTTCAAAGAAAATTATGTAATTAAGGTATGTATAATTTTATTTATCTAGAGATACAATAATATTTTTAATATTATATTAATTATTTATATATATTTATATATATCCTTTGTGAGACAAGGTGAATAAAATAAAATCACATTTTTTCTTGTTAATGGTTGTCAATACGTACACACAAACGATATTATTATTTCTAGTGAATGAAAAGGAATGAAGATAAATGATTTATAATAAATTTAAATTGATAAATATTTCATTAATATATTATATAAAAATTATTTATATCATAATAAAAATTTCTTAGAAACAATGATGAAAAACTAATTACATCGGTTAATGGGGTGGTAGGCCTTCATACGCATGAATGACGGTTTGGTTTCCCATTCTATGGAAGCGGGGATGGATATATGAAATTACACAAAAATAAATTATGAGTATATATTCTATACAAGAATTATTATTTTATCATTATTGAATAATGTATGGTTATGTGGATGAATAAAAAAAATAAAACATGCAGATTAATACAGTACCACTTGTTTTGAAAACCTCCTTCACAAAAAAATATAAGAACTATAATATTTTTATTATGCCGAAAAATATCAATATAATATAGGGAGTGAGTCTATTAAGGTATATATGTATTTATTTGTTCATGAAGGGATTTAAAAGATTCATTAAATGAGAGGATGATGTTCTCTTTTATAATAGAGGGGACAAGAACTCTTGGAATTTATAAAAAAAATAAATTAATAAATATAAAAATTTAATTTAAAATTGATACAAATTTGTTAATTTATTTGAATATATGTTTATGGATCAATATAAACTCATAAACAAAAAATTATACAAGTGGGCTATATTTCTACTCGTATCTTTTGTTTGGAACTCCTATTTAACCCCATTAACTCAAACTGGCACAACATAATTGATTACACTTTTAGGGTTAATACACCCTCTATAAAAAAAATAAATAACCATTAATGGATCATGGTAGATATTTTAATACATATACTAACAAAAAAACCGCATTTAGTATTTTTATGATTTTTATATTAATTAATCAAATATTATTAAATATATAAAACCATAATGTAAATTTTTGAAAAATTCATTACGTTGAATTAATAATATCAAGAAAACATCTATAATTAGAGAAAAAAAATATTTTTTATATCCAAAAAATGAATTGGAAGTCAATAGAATTTATATATCACATTATTCAATTCAAATTTTATTTAATTTAATATTATAATTTTTTATATATTATTTTCCCATTAATAAATTAATTACTGCAACAACGTTGTGCTAGAATTTATGATAATTATTTATTCAGTAAATTTTAAAAAATCTCATAATTTTAATAAATATATATTTCATATTTCTAATTATAGTCGAAAATATCATTCGGATAACAACGTATTAATAATGTTACAGTTATTAAAAACAATGGTGTTAGATGTTAATCATTTCATGAAATAAAGTATTATAAAGTCCATAAACTCATCCATGTTGAATAAAAAGGTCATAAATTCGATACATGTATGATTATGATATTAATATGAACATATTATAGTAGTTATCTAAGTGATTAGGACATTCTATAATTATTATTGTTATATATGGAGCCTAAATTACATGATTTAATCTTTATGGTGATAATAAAATTTATATGATAAATTTTCATATTTATAAAAAAAAATTTGAATATTTTAACAAATTTATATACTGATTCAACATACTGAATCAATTTTCATAATTCAATACACATAATTTTAGGAACTTGATTTGAAATAAAACATTATAAATGTAATGAAAATAAGTTTTTCAAAAAGAAAAACATTCCTTTTTAAATGTATAATGTTTTTATACTAAATCTAGTTATCAAATTAATTAATTATAACATAATTGGATAATCTTTAATCAAAATTAATTATTAAAATATTTAAAAGAACTAAAAAATATTTTGATGTTATAAATATTATAATATAAAATATTCCCTTCATTAATATCATTTTTTTCACTATTCATTTAAAAAATCAATATTTTCAAAAAATTATAAAATATTTCTCCTATGATAATTTTGAAATTATGAATTTCATAATTATTTTAATATTTTTATTTTAAAATTATATAATTTGTAAATTAATGTGTTGAAAAATATTTTAGAACTAATGATATTAATATAAACATTTCCTTTTGAAATTTATGATTTATATATTATATTTAACTACTGAATTAAGGAATAATAATAAATATTACCATTATTTATTCTATAATTACATTGTTAAAAAATTTAATTTTTATTTCATAATTAATTAAGACCATTTGTGGAGGTGTTATTTTATTTTTCTAAAATTCATTTATTTGAAATGTTATTTTTATTTCATTTTTCCATTGAAATTATATTTAATTTATACCACATTTAGAAATTTTATTTAAGAAAATAAATATACTTTATGAAATCATATAGATTGTTTTTTCATTTTTGTGAAATGATTGAATTTTTAATGAATAATTCAAAATTTGGATCTTTAAAATATTATAATTTTATTTAATGAAATCAATTAATTTAAAAGTCCCACTTCATTTTTATCTATCTAAATGTGATATATGATCAGTTTTATTTATAATACTAAAAGTAATTCCCCTTTAATGAGTAATTTTCATCAATTTGATATAAGTTCATCTTTATCCTTAAAAATAATTTCTCTTTAAATGATTTTTCTTATTTCATGAATTTAGTATATATATATATTTTTAATAATATAGATATTGAATCATGAAAAATGGATAAAAAATTTGGAATATGGGGGTTCAATTTTAGTTAAAAGGCTCATTCATTTTTTGGTCATTATTAATAGTAACCGTGATACATATTTATTACCGTGGTAATCCTAAAATTGGTAAAATAAGGTTAAAATAATTAGATATGTTCTTCATATCTAACCAACACATGACTATATTTCGTTTGATGAGTATATATCATCCATAATCATCAAAATTTATAGAATATGATATTTTCCCCAGTAATATATTATTATGATCTATATAATATTTTATATAATGTAAAATACAAATGGTAACTCCCTTTCTGTTAAATATCTATTATTTATCCAAATAAGGATAAAATAATTTTTCAATTTATATTAATGGTTATATTAAATATAATTTAATTATTTTCATGGTTGAAATTTTCTTTTAATTTTTATTGATTTTAAAATTACCAAAGACACATATAATATGTTGACATAGTTAATATGCAGATAGATTAAAAATAAATTTAAATGATTTTAAAAAACTCATTATTATTCAAATTAAAAATTATTTCACATTAATTTTATGGTTCTTTATAATGTAATTTCTTAAATCTTTTAAATTTTAATTATTCTTTTCTCATTATGTTCTTAATGTAAAATTTACTAAATAACATCCAAAATAAAATTAATGATTTTTTTAAAATATATTATATTAATATACTAATGATTTATAAAAAAATAAAATAGGAAAATTTTTATGAAAATGGATATAAATATTACCACCTTTAGATTTTTTATCAAATTTTTACCATATAAGTAAAATTATATTACCGTACAATTGAACCGTTTATTACCATGATTAAGGATGAAAATACTTGTGTGTGGTCTAAAATAAAAAAATATATTGTTAAAAATACAACATATACTGAGCCAAAATTAATTAGATGAAGGTATTTTATTTATATCTTATATTATATTATAAATCTTGGCCCCACAGTTAATCTTTCACATGGAACTTAATTTATTATATTTAAATGTTTTAATTAATTCAATTATTGTCTTCCACAAAACATATAAAATGACCACTCTAATTTAAATCCATTAACAACGATTTGGTCTATCTGGATAAAAAATCCCATCTATTTCAATTATATGATTATTATATATAGAGAATAGATACTTTATTCTTAAAAGAAGATTCCAAGGGTTCTCAAAATGGGATCTAAAGGAGTCCCTCTAAAGAAGATGTAACGATGGTGAATGACCTCTTACAAATTAATTTTGATTCTCACACCTATAAATCATGTATATTCATAATGAAATAATGAATTCATAATATTCCATAAAATTAAATTTTACTTTGATAATTGAACCACCATTAATCATAATATTTTTGATCTGTTGGGATGTGAATGCATCTCATGTGTGTATGTGGACAGTACTCTCCCCATATTGCGATGCAATTCATTTTCCATCATTATTTTACATTAATGGTCATTATGATATTATAATTTTAATATATTTAATTTATGAAATAAATATTCTCTTATAATTTTAATATAATGGACACCTTCTTAGTATCAAATATGTAAAAAAAATTATAGTGTTGCTTGTGTTTATGTGAGGAAACCTCCTCCATTAAGAGATGTGACTTTATTCATTTCAGTTTTACATTGATAGTACAAAAAATATATTTAAATTTTATATATGTTATTAACGCAATAATTTTTATTCTAGAAATATATAACAATTATTATATTTTTTACGATTTTTTTTGTAAAATGTAAATATAATTCACGCAAATGTGCAGTTTAATGTCTCTCCAAATAATGTAAACAATTTTTCTATATGTTTATTTTTATGGATTGATTATAATATTTATATATAATTAATATATATTATATTTAAAACATCTATATAATACCATAGATTAGGGAACCATGACTGATATACAAGGATTGTGACTTTCAATATGAAACAAATGGGAAAAATAAAACAGTTATCATATGGAAAAGAATATATTTTTATGGAATCAATAATAAATGAGTGATTTAATGTTATATATAGTTCATTTATAATATTATAAAAATTAAAATTATTCTTTTATATAAGTATAAAAAATATAAATTCATTTTAAGGTTTATTATAAAATATTCTAAGCTAGTCGAACTCGATGTAAGGGATTTTCATATCACATTTTTTATACAAGACACATTCTATATTCACCTCTTGTTTATTTTATGTGATGTATTACCCAACATAAATATATTTAATTATTATTAATAATTAAATTATGGGGATATACATATTGATATATGTTTCTCTCTTTAATAAGGTTTTTATTCAAATTTCACAGATGTGGTATGGGATTATGATGGTATCTCATTTTAATCATGATAATTTATTTTTGAATATCCATTGAAAGAATCAATATAGTACTTTAATGGTGAAAACATAAATTCTATTATCCAATATATATTAATTAATTTTTATATCATTAATTTCATTTTACACTCATTGATACTTAAAACTATTTAGAAATTGATTCTATGGAAAACTAGCATTATTTAAAATTCAGTTGGGAATATTATTCTTTAATTACCATCCTATCAATAAAATATTTTAATGAATGTTTTTAATATTCCTATTTAATTTTTTAATTTAATTTTTAAACATTCTAAAATTTTTAGAAAATTGTTTTAATATAATACTATTTTCATTTTCTAAGCAAGATACTTTTGATATTTGTCAAAAAATGTTAAAGGGAATACTATTTCAACATATATGACATGAGTAAAAAATCCTATTGTTATCACCACTGAAATATTTTAAACATTCATTAAAATTCTACATGGTTATTTTTAAAAAAATTATATAAAATTGTAGAATATTTTATTTTATTAAAAAGTAATTTTAAAATAAAAATGGTATTTTTCTTAAGAAATATTATGTGTGATCTTTGAAATTCAATATTATTTACAATAATTTTATCCAATTTTTCCAATGATTTACAAGGTATATGATCTTATGAAAACATATTATTAGTTTTCATTATTTTTTTGATTATTATGATGAAATTTTTATGAAACATGGGAATTATTATAGGTTATACTATGATGAATTATATAAGTATTTGGGAATCTAATTTATTTTCTAGGAGTTCTGATATATGATGGATGATTTCTTAATTTATGGAACACATATGAATGTATTATGATTATGTGATTACTATGTAGATAGTTCTATATCAATCAAATTTATTGAGAAAATATTGATGTATAATTATATATTAAGGAAAATAATTGGTGTTCAACCAAGTTCACTAAGAGACTCTATCTACTATGATAGTATTGGTAGTGGAACCTGAATTAAGATACAATGGAATGTGGTTTGAAGGAAAACCTTTATTATAATCTTGGGAATGATTATTGATGAAGGAAATTATTTTCTATTAATATTTGTATTCCAAAAACATAGGTATTATATCAATGTTAGGCTCTCATGGATTGTGATCATAGATTGCTTTAGGACTTTTCATTTATGAACTATAATGATTTATTCCTTGATAGTTTATTATGATCTACAAAATTGTGTGTATGTATTTTCATGTGTAATGGCCATATTCTCATACACTTATGATCATGTATGGTTTATGTTATTATTTATATCTCCCCAGGTAACCCTTATTAACCATCTGACCACACCATTTCTTCAGTTTTTTCCCTGAGTTATGAAGAAATACTTTTTGTATTTTATATCTAAGTAGAGTAATATGTGACAAGATATTTTTGAGAGAAATTGAAAATATTTTATTTAATAAAAAATGTTTATTTAGTTTCAAATCTCATTAAACATAGTTTCGTCTATCATCTATTTATAAAATAGATTAAATATTCCTTTATTAAGATTTCATATATATGTACGAAAATTATGCGTCTTAATAAAAACACATAAAATTTATAACAATGTCTATGAATCTATAGAAAAAAATCAGAGGTATTCAGCCATTAATTTAATAATAATAAAATCATAATAACTCTATATGAATTAATCATATATGATTCAAATACATATTTAAACTAATGTGCTTATGATTATGTATGACCCAACATATATAGAAAACCAATGATTCATAAATTTTATAATTAATATGATTATTGCATGATAATATTAAAAAATAAAATAATAAAATTATCAGGTTTCATAAAAAAAGTTATCCTCTTCAAATAGATATAAAAATTTCAGTTAAAAAACCACTAATGATCATTACATGTTACACCTTTAAAAATTAACACCATCACCTCAAAATTACACATTTTTTATATCATTATTTTTCCAGAATTATCAATGAAAATAATTTATCATTAATCAAAATATCTCAAAACATATTCTGGTTAATGGTACCATGAAATAGTTTCATCAAGTCAATGGTAAATCAAAATTCATTATGAACAACTTGATATTTATTAAAAATCAATGATCGATTCCATATTTATTTATATATATATATCAAAAATAATTATGTGGTCTGATCTTAATAGTGACATGGCCATAAACATTTGATCAATGATTATAATACAATAATTATATTTTTTTCATTTCCATTCCATATTAACCTACATTATATTATAGGATTTTTACACATAAGGAATTGTGTATCTATAATTATTAAATAATTCATATTGAAAAAAATTCTATTTCTTATATGAAAATTTTCATCATCATATAATGTAATTGAATAAATGATTTTATATATTCTTCTCCTAAAAACATTAACTCTATAAAGATCCATTATAAAAATAATATACATCATACTGAAAAATTATAACCATTTTATGTAGAATATATTACAATGTGAAGAAATACATGATAGGTTTTCCATCATTTAGACACTAATGAGGGAATATATTTGTCTCATAGAACCATGTCCAATTCCATGTTCATTTCTCTTAACTCAATCAAAATCTATTTTAAGGATATAAAAAATGATCTATTTTGTAACACACCATAACATGATGTGGAAATTCTAAAAAAAATTACTTTGTTTTCATCAAAATTCACCACTACTCAATATCAACAAAATTTATGAAAATAGTGATAATAAAATTTAAAAGAAAATTCAATCAATGATTTTGAATTGGTCACTTGAGAAGCTAATTCAAACTATATAAATAATGTAAGAAAAATATTATTATTATTAATAAGCTTTGTAATGAGTTTTTGAAAAATTCAACTCTTATTTTAAAGAATATTATTATATCAATAATGTATCTTTTAAGAATGTTCATCTTAACAATATATAAAATCACTTATGAGATATTCTCAATATCATATTTTTTATATTTTGGAAATTTACATATTACATTAAAAAACTAGTAAAAAATCATTGTGTCTCTCTTACTAGGAAACACTCCCAAAAATTATTCTCCCTAATTGTATGTATATAAATTGAATAGGGATACCCCCTTTCTAATAAACATTCAAAAATATTCACCCAAATTTTGGGAAAAAAGAAAATAAATCAATGAAGTGAAATTTGAAATATATACTCATAAAGTTGTTCATAGAGATTTTATAATAAATAAGAATTTCATATAAATAAACGAATTCATCATTAATGATTTATCAATATATCTACATCAAATACCTTGTTAAATATATATTATACATTGAAATGGTAAATTATTTATTATAGTTGATGATGTGTAAATTTTATACAAATATTATTCAAAAATGAATTTTGAACCAAATTGAAATGAAATTGTATTTATCATCCATTGGGACACCTTATTAAAATGTTACTTTGAATTATACTATAAAGAGTTAAAATTTTGAATTCATTTAAATAATTAAATTATGGGCACTAAATAACATAAACAAAATATTCTATGATATGTCTTGTTGAATATTGAATCACTGAGTGTAAAAAAATGCTACTAAAATTCATAAATAATGATCAACATATAAAATAAATTATGTCTCCATCATCACTACCTTAATCATAATCTTAATGACCGTAAATTGTAAAATATATATTGTTTTCATACCTCAATACAAGATAAAAGTTTCCATTTACTTGTACAATATATTACATGCTTCAATAATATGTAACGTTCTATGGTTACTATATAATTATTTTACATGTAAAATAGTACACATAATGTTAACTATTGACATTGTAATTTATGTTAGGATACCTATAATTTTTGTAAAGATATAATAATCCATAATTCTTCATTCTATTGCCATGAAAAATATATTCCAAAATATAGTAAGAGTATATGTATATCTGTATTCATCAATTCAAAAATAATTTCATTAGTTCATAAAAATATTTGAATTGAAAAATAAATAATCTATTTTATTAAATATATTAAAAAACATAAAATATTTAATATTACCAATCATATTTTTTTCGATATAAATATTTATTTTCGGTAATAAATTCTTCATGATAATTTATTTAATTTATTATAAAAAGGGTATAATTATTATTCAATTCGAAAAGCTTTATGAAATGTTATTTTCATTTAAATATATATATTTTTACACATTTATACTTTTAAATTTTAAAATCATCAATATTTAACCAATATTTGAATAGCTGGACATGGGTAACTAGTTTACTCCATAGATTAAATTCTTCTTCTAAAATAATCAAAATCCATCACAATTAATTCAAAATTTCTATGGTAATATAATAAATATTTCAAAAAAAATTCCTATATTTAACATTAATATCTACACCTTCATTAATATAATATCCATTATAACCAATGGGATCTCTATTTCGGGGTATTACACCATTTTATTTGAGATTATTTAAGAAAAT
The DNA here is from genome assembly GCA_963277665.1 of Viscum album. Classification (NCBI taxonomy): domain Eukaryota; kingdom Viridiplantae; phylum Streptophyta; class Magnoliopsida; order Santalales; family Viscaceae; genus Viscum; species Viscum album. The sequence continues at coordinate 782,485,101 of OY728158.1, forward strand.
CCTTTGTTTATAATCAATATATTTTATTGGTAAGGTGCACCAAAAAAATATTTACCCTTTGTAAAGATATTTATATCATCAGCCATATTAGAAATATAATATTCATGAAGTAGATCCTTTGAGACACTATTTCTCCTTGTGAAGGAAGGATTGAATGATAGATAAATAACATAGTGTTTTGTGTGTTAACACCATCATTATAATTTTTAAATATTTTATTATAGATTGGAAACATGAATAACACATAAAAAAATAATTTCATGTGTCTTATACATCCTTTTTACAATTTCATGTCTTCAATAACCATTGTTTAACACAATATATGATGCCACATGACATTAGGAACACCACTCCATATGGAAAAGGATGTCGTCAATCATTTAGGGTTATAAATTATTGCATAGGAAGACTATAACAATTGATTTTTATAGAAAATAACTATGAATGAATGAAGGATACAAAAATCTAAAAATCATCACAATGAAACAATATAAAATTATAGAGGATGAAGAACTATAAAGGAAACCAAATTTAAGAAAAATATATCAGAAACACTTGTTATCACATATAATCATGTATTGTGAAACTATTTTCCAATGGGATAGTACTATACATGATAAAAACAATTTAAATGGAGAAAATGAATAAATGATGAATCCCTTTTTATCCTTATCCCCTCTTTGAAATTATATCTACATCACCATCACAAAATATTAAACCACTCCAGAAATCAAGGCCCTTGGGCCTAAAATTCACAATAAAACACACATCGATGAAATAATGTAGTCTCGAATCAAAAAAATCATTATTCCACCATCAATAGTTTCACTAATATATTCCCATATATATATATATATTAATTAATGTTCCATAATATATAAAAAATATAAATATTCAATGCAATAAAAAATGTCATTCCATCATTTAAAAAAATGTCACTCAAATAATAATCATAACACTAAATAAAACGTTTTCAATAAATTTGATAGAAACTTAGAAATATAGAACACATAATATTTGTGGGTTATGGACTAAAAATCCACCCATATCTAAATAACATCGCATTTTATAATATTTCATTTACATGTAAGAATTAATTGTTTATTAATAAAAATATTGGGATGGAAGGAGGCCCAACAGACACGTATTATTTGGGATAACATAAATGGAAGAACACCCTTTTCAATAGAATATCAATAATAGGGCTAATACCATACCAAATATGTTAAAAATTATATTGTTTAATAGCATGATCAATGAACAGTACATACAAATTTTTTATTTCACCAAGGGTCGAAAAACCACCTTATTTGGATAGTAATATTTCTAGTTCAATATATCCTTCTAGAATAGTTGTTGGAATTAATGTGTTCATTATTATATTTAATCCTATATTTGGGGGATTCTTTTCTTGGCCACCTTTAGCTACCCTGTATACATAATTTTATAAATCATTTTGTAAAAGCATAGAAATTTTTTGTTCAGAAAAGTAATTAAAATGTTAATTCATATCATAGAGATATCATGATATCATTTTTATGGGGATAATTAATTATTTCATGATAGTAATTTTTTTAATTATTTCTTACCTTCTAATTATAACCCAAAAGGATATAAATTACCAAAATCTAAATATATGTTATTTTAAAAAGTAATTAAATTTTCGATATGTTATAAATAATATTCAATAATTGGTTTATTATTACTATCTTTGGATCCTTTATATTAAAATCAAGTAAGATTATTTTTTTGGGGATCATAAAGGATAATTAAAGACTATATATTCAGTTACATTAACTATATATAATAAAATTTAAAAAAATTCATCAAAAACATTTAAACATAGTTTATTATGTATAACCATAAAAAGAAACATATAACTCTAAACAATCATATATAGTTTAATCATCTCAATCACTTTTGAAATTCCCCTTTAAGAAGTATCTTATTAATTTACATTGTATAGATTTATGTACATATTGATGACTAAAAGTGATCCTTGTTTTAATAACTTTTTTTTCTTGTGAATTCAATGGAAACTTATATTCCATTAATTCTATAATTGACCTGTTTCTCCTTTAGTGACTCACCACCCATTATCAAATAGAGATAAATCTGTTGGGTCGTAGAGGATGGCAAGAGGGGGGTGCATTTCCTTTTCAAAAATAATTAACAATTTAAAAAAATTATCAATGCAGCGGAAATAAAAAAGGCAAGACACAATTTGATAACGATGTTCGGCTTAATTCCCAAGCCTACGTCTCCGCTCCCAACAAGAACCATTGAGAGATTAATTACGTCAGCTTTCTTTTTAATGGTTGTAGCAAGAAACCCACTAGCCGTTTTAAGGTAGGCTAGAACACCTTCATACAGCTTGGTTTTTTATTATGGTTGTAGCAAGAAACCCACTAGCCGTTTTATGGTAGGCTAGAACACCTTCGTACAACTTGTTTTTTTATTATGGTTGTAGCAAGAAACCCAGTTGAAAAAAAGAATGGAAATGAGAGGTTTGTTTTAATCCAAACCCAATGAAAAACTAAAAAAATAAAATAATACAAACACACGGAAGCCTTGAGCGCCAAAAGTGTGAGAGCAGCCGATGGAGAGGGATCTCAAGCTTCAAGGATGGAAATGGATCACAAGAGGCCTTGGAGATTTGTCGTTAGAGCGTCAAGACATCAAAATATATTTTGTAGTGTTCCTGGCATCCATGGTTTCTTATTTATAGGAGAAATACCCATAAACACTTCAATATGGCCGTTGGAGGGCTTTCAGAGTCGTTGGGGGTCAAAAGTAAAAGTCTGGTCAAAGCCCAACGGCTAGTTTTACTGGGCACACCGGCTGGCCGGTGGTGTCTCACCAGCTGGCTGGTGGTCCACCGGCTGGCCGGTGCTGAACCCCCGGCTGGCCGGTGTCACCAGGCAGTGGGCAAGCCTACTGCCTGGGTCCTCCGGCTGGTCGGTGGGCAAGAACTGGTTGGCCGGTGCCCATACCGGCTGACCGGTGCGCTAACACCGGCTGACCGGTGGCTCTGGCCGAAAGCAACGCTTCTGTCAGAGACCACTGGTAGGCCGGTGGGAATCCACCGGTTGGCCGGTGGACTCAGAGAGTCCACTATCATCCTTCTTGGGCCAACTCCTGGGCAACCTTTTTCCTAGCATCAAAACACTTGAAAACAAGTTAGAACACGATGAGAGTGATTGTGATCATTAAAATCCAATAGATAGGGGTACAAAAATCTCCCCCTATTTTGATGATCACAATCACAAAAGAGAAAGCTTTAAAAAGGATATGCCAATTGAAAACATAAATAAACATTTTTGGACATGAAAATATATTAGAGATCATTTAAAAAAAATTGAAGTGATGTACCATGTATTGAAAATGATCATAGTCTAAAGAGAATGAGTCATTTTGAAATTGTAACCATAGGTCATTTTTTGTTTTTTAAAAGGAACAAAATCAATAACTTACCGGTTTAAAAAAAATTTGAACTTTTAAAAAAAGCACTTTAATCGATAGAAATATTAAGCTACTAAACAGAGAAATTTCTCCCCCTTTGGGATTATCAAAATAGGAGGAAAAAGAAAAAAAATAAGAAGAAATTAGATAAACAACAAAAAAAAGATTTAAATATTTAATAGTGCTCATTGAAGAATCATTCCTAACTCCCCCTTAATAAAATCAAAACGTTCAACCAGGAGCGGTTTGGTAAAAATATCAGCTAATTGGAAATCAGTAGAAATGAAGTCCAAAGTGTTATCCCCTTTTTGAAAATGGTCACGAACTAAATGATGCCTTAAATCTATATGCTTTGTTCTAGAATGTTGTATTGGATTCTTAGAAATACTAATGGCAGTAGTGTTGTCACACCGAATAGGGACATGATCGTAGGAAAGGCCATAATCCAAGAGAGTGTGCTACATCCAAATAATTTGGGCACAACAATTCCAAGCAGCTACGTACTCGGCCTCGGCAGTAGAAAGAGCAACACAATTTTTCTACTTGCTAATCCACGATACAAGGGACTTTCCTAGCAGATGACAGGTTCCACTAGTACTCTTTCGATCTAATTGACATCCGCCAAAATCAGCATCCAAATATGAAGAAAGTTCGAAAGAAGTATTAGAAGGATAAAATAAACCAATGTTTTTGGATACTCTTAAATACCTAAAAATCCTTTTGACCGATTTAAAATGAGATTCTTTGGGATTGGCTTGAAAACGAGCACAAAGGAAAACACTGAACATGATGTCAGGACGGGTCGCAGTTAGGTAAATTAGACTCCCGATCATACTCTATAAAGCTTGGTATCAACCGGTTTCCCGACTTCATCTAATGTAAGCTTATAGGAAGTACTCATGGGGGTACTAATTTCCTTTACATGATCCATACCAAAATGACTTAAGATCTCCCTTGTGTATTTGCCTTGGCTTAGAAAAATACCTTTTGAATTTTGAAAGATTTGAAAACCGAGAAAAAATTTCAATTCCCCCATAAAGCTCATTTCAAATTCTTTTCTCATTAAATCTGAAAAATCAGTACAAAGTGATTCTTTGGTAGAACCAAAGATAACGTCATCAACGTAGTTTTGGACGATTAAAAGATCTTTTGAAGTGTGTTTTAAAAAGAGGGTACAATCAGCTTGACCCATTTTAAAATCATTTTCTAAAAGGAATTTTGTTAACCACTCATACCAAGCCCGAGGGGCTTTCTTTAAGCCATATAGAGCCTTGGTTAATTTATAAACATGATTTGGAAATTTTGGATCTTCAAAACCGGGAGGTTGTTCAACAAAGATTTTTTTTGAAATAAAACCATTTAAAAAGGCGCTTTTAACATCCATTTGAAAATGTTTGAAATTTAAGTGGGCGGCGAAAGCCAATAAGATCCTAATGGATTCCAATCTAGAAACGGGCACAAAGGTTTCACCATAATCAATTCCTTCTTCTTGATTATAGCCCTTAGCTACAAACCGAGCCTTGTTCCGGGTTATATTTCCTTGATCATCAAGTTTGTTCCTAAAAACCCATTTAGTTCCAATAATTGGATGATCATTGGGTCTTTCAACAAGAGTCCAAACATCATTTCTAGAGAATTGATTTAGTTCATCTTGCACTGCACGAACCCAATTCTCATCATTAATGGAATCATTAAAGGTTTGAGGCTCTAGGTGAGAAATGAAGGCTTGATGTTCAACCTCGTTGAGGATTGATCTTCTAGTTTGAGTACCGGCTTGAAGATCACCTATAACATTTTCTAAAGGATGGTATTTAGAAGGTTTCTAAACCTTAGGCAAGGTGGAAGGAAAAGAAGGTGAAGAAGGTTCATGATCATCATCCTCCATGAGAGGAGAAGAGGAATCATTTAATTCAAGTTTATCAAGCTTATCTTCAACATCTTCAATGACCGGATGGGGTTTTGGAAGATTTTCATCAAACTTGACATGAGATGATTCTTAGATGGTTTTTGAACGTTTGTTGAAGAAACGATAGGTTTTTCTTGATTTGGAGTACCCAAGAAAAATACCTTCATCGGATTTGTCATCAAATTTCCCAAGGTTATCTTTTGTGTTAAGGATAAATCATTTACAACAAAACACTTTAAAATAACCAACTTTGGGCAATTTGCCTTTCCAAAGTTCATAGGGTGTTTTCTTAAGAAGGGGTCTTACAAGGACTCTATTGATAGTATAACAAGCAGTGTTAACTACCTCGGCCCAGAAAAATTGAGGGAGGTTGAATTCACTAAGGAGGGTTCGATCAATTTATTGGAGAGTTTGGTTTCTCCTTTCAACCACTCCATTTTGTTGTGGAGTCCTAGGGGCAGAGAAGGTGTGATTGTATCCTTGAGAGGAACACAATTCATCGAATTCTTTGTTCTCGAATTCACCTCCATGGTCACTACGGAGTGATATAATTTTATATCCTTTTTCGTTTTCTACTTTCCTAGAGAATTTAAAAAATGTTCTAGAAGCATCATTTTTATGAGCTAAAAAGAAAACCCAAGTGAAATGAGAAAAGTCATCTACTAGGACAAAGGTATAGGATTTTCCACCTAGACTTTCTACAGGGGTAGGACCAAAAAGATCAAGATGTAGGAGCTCAAGAGATTTTGATGTGGACACTTCCTTCTTAGATTTGAAAGAAGACTTGTGTTGCTTGACAAGTTGGCATGGCTCACAAATCAAATTTTTCTTAAACTTATTTTTAGGAAGGTCACGGAGGAGCTTGTTCTTATTAAGCTTTAGAAGTGAATGAGAGCTACAATGCCCCAACCATCTATGCCAAAGCCAAGACTCATTGTCTAGAGCACTTAAACATTTATCATTTTGGCTAGCTAAAGACTTTAAATCAATAATGTAAACATTTTGAAAACGGGAAGTAGAAAATATCAATTTGTTTTGAAAATTAAACACATTGCATAAATCATTTTGAAAATTCACCGAAAAACCACTATCACAATGTTGGATAATGGTAATTAGATTATGTTTTAAACCTTTAACGAATAAAACATCTTTAATTAAAGAGTTTCTACCAAATCCAATGGTACCTATTCCAACGATCTTGCTTTTGGAATTGTCACCGAAGGTGACGTATCCTCCATCGAATTCTTCAAGGGAGTTGAACTCGGAGGGATCGCCAAACATGTGCCTCGAGCATCCGCTGTCGAGATACCACGAGCCTTTAGAAGTACTACTTCTTTGGCATTTATCCTACAAAATCAAGAGAGAATAGATTTTGGTACCCATATAAGTTTGGGTCCAGAAAGATTAGCTAAAAGAGACTTTTGAACCCATATTTTTCTATAGGGTTACCATCTAAAATACTCATCCGAGTAGGTAATGGTTTTGGTGCTTCCATACCTTGCATTTTTACAATCACATTCATAAATCATGTGCCCGGTCTTTTTACAATAATTACAAAATTTATATTGAGATCTCCCCCTTACAAAAGTAGTGGGTGCTCTAGAAGAAGTGGCTTGTTTGTTAAAGACAAGTCCATGTGTTGTTCTAGCCGAACGCTGAGAACCTAGTGATTTGGTCAAATTTTGTTTACCTTGGGTGAACTTGGAAAGAGACTCCCTTAGATCATTAATGGTTGAATTAAAAGAATCAACATTTGGAATATCTTGGATCTTAAAGGTAAGTTCCTTATTCTTTTTGAGAAGTTGATCTTTTTTAGAAATGAGAATTTTCTTTTTCTTTTTCAAAGCCATAAATTTAGAGGTAAGTTTGTAAAAACCTTCCTCTAATTGATCTCTCGCATTTTGGAGATCTTCATAGGACATGTCATTATTGAAAGAGGAAGATGAGGAAGAGGAGTCGGAAGAAGATACCTCATCAAATGCCATTAGGCATTGTTCACCTTCATCGCTTGAGTCGCTTGAAGACATGGAGTCATAACTTTCACTCCATGTGGATGATTTGAAAGCCTTCTTGTTTTTCATTTCTTTTACCTTTTTCTTGAAAATGGAGCACTCCGGTTTGATTTGGCATTTCTTTCCACATTCAAAGCATGTAACTTCATTCTCCGCTTTGGGCTCTTCCTTTCGTGCCCTTCGAATGTTCTTCTTTTTCTTCATGAATTTTCTCATTTTTCTTGCTAGTTGAGAAATATCGGATTCGCTATCAGCGGAGGAGATTTCTTCCTTTGCATTGAAAGCAATGTTCTTTTTCTCCTTGAAGGTTTTACATTCTTTATCGGCTTGCCTCTTCATGGTGATCTCGTAGGTCATGAGTGATCCAATGGCTCTTCAACCGGCATTTTCTTGACATCTTTTGCTTCTTGAATTGCGGTCACCTTTGGTGCCCATGAGCTTCGTAGGACCCAAAGAATCTTCTTGACCATCATTTCTGCAGAAACATCCTCACCAAGAGATTTTCTTCCATTGCAAACATCAGTAAAACGAGTAAACATTTCAGTAATTGATTCGTGTGGGTGCATGGTGAAACTTTCAAAATCTTGGCGATACATGTCTAATCTAGTGTCTTTGACTTTGTTAGTGCCCTCATGGGTTACCTCTAAAAGTATCCAAATTTCATAAGAAGAGGAGCAAGTAGAAACACGATTGAATTCAATACGGTCTACCCCACAATGAAGAGCATTCATGGCTTTTCCATCAAGCTCAAGATTGACAATGTCTTCGGGGGTCCATTTGGACTCATCCTTTTTGATAAAGTATAGCCTTGCATTACAATCCTATAGATAGGATAACCAATGCTTCTATGAAAAGTTATCATGCGAGTTTTCCAATAAGTGTAATCGTTTCCATCAAAGAATGGAACCCGAGTCATAGAATACACTTCGGGAGCATGCAAGGAATTAGCCATCACTAAGGATCTTAAGTTTGTAACCTGTTAAGGTATTACACAAACGCTCCCTATGATACCAAATGTTGGGTCGTAGAGGATGGAAAGAGGGGGGTGAATTGACTTTTCAAAAATAATTAACAATTTAAAACAATTATCAATGCAGCGGAAATAAAAAAGGCAAGACACAATTTGATAACGAAGTTCAGCTTAATTCTCAAGCCTACATCTCCGCTCCCAACAAGAACCGTTGAGATATTAATTAAGTCATCATGCTTTTTAATGGTTGTAGAAAGAAACCCACTAGCCGTTTTAAGGTAGGCTAGAACACCTTCGTACAGCTTGCTTTTTTATTATGGTTGTAGCAAGAAACCCACTAGCCGTTTTAAGGTAGGCTAGAACACCTTCGTACAGCTTGCTTTTTTATTATGGTTATAGCAAGAAACCCAATTGAATGAAAGAATGGAAATGAGAGGTTTGTTTTAATCCAAACCCAATGAAGAACTAAACAACTAAAATAATACAAACACACGGAAGCCTTCAGCGCCAAAAGTGTGAGAGCAGCTGATGGAGAGGGAGCTCAAGCTTCAAGGATGGCAATGGATCACAAGAGGCCTTGGAGATTTGTCGTTAGAGCGTCAAGACATCAAAATATATTTTGTAGTGTTCCCGGCATCCATGGTTTCTTATTTATAGGAGAAATACCCATAAACACTTCAATATGGCCGTTGGAGGGCTTCCAGAGCCGTTGGGGGTCAAAAGTACAAGTCTGGTCAAAGCCCAATGACTAGTTTGACTGGGCACACCGGCTGGCCGGTGGTGTCTCACCAGCTGGCTGGTGGTCCACCGGCTGGCCGGTGGTCCAGACAGAGCAGGATTTCTGTCTGGGTTCCACCGGCTGGCCGGTGGTCATCCACGGGTTGGCCGGTGCCCATACTGGCTGGCCGGTGCGCTAACACCGGCTGACCGGTGGCTCTGGAAGAAAGCAACGCTTCTGTCAGAGACCACCGGCCAGCCGGTGGGAATCCACCGGTTGGCCGGTGGACTCAGAGAGTCCACTATCAGCCTTCTTGGGCCAACTCCTGGGCAACCTTTTTCCTAGCATCAAAACACTTGAAAACAAGTTAGAACACGATGAGAGTGATTGTGATCATTAAAATCCCAGAGAGAGGGGTACAACAAAATCATCCATAAAAATTAGTCTTGACAATAATGTTTAAAAATTAAATAAAAAATATAAATTATAGTACATGAAAAACGTGAAAGTAATTGATGAAAACTATTAAAATTATGTATCATAATGAAATATATATTCAAATAAAGTTATTAGAATAAAAAAATAGAAAATAAGTCGAGAGAATAATTAAAATTATCTAAAAAAATATGAAATTCACGGAAAAGATAAAACTAAATAATATTTATAAAAATAATTTGACACTGATATGGCTGATATGAACACATTAATGTGATACCACATATATTTAAATTCATGGAAATTTCCCCCTTTAGTAATTTAATAAGTTATATTTTTCTCATACCATAACTATTGGAAATAATATAAAATTTAGTCCCAACATAATTACAATTTTTTTGTCAAATTCAAAGATATATAAATGATATAAATGTGGTGATATTATGGAATATAATATCTATATATTTTTTCTAAAAATCACTTTTCCAATACGATAATTGTATCGTGATATAAAATAGTGTTCTAATGTAGAATGGTATAAACTCCAATTGTGATTTCTAATGTTTATATTCAAACTTTAGGAAATAAAATGTAATATATTGACAATATGATATTATGATTTGTGATGTTGAAACTTAATATACCTATGTATGATTTGAAAATCCATCATGACATAACCTCTTATGTCATTTCAGGGAATTCCCCAATATATGAGATGAATGTTAACTAAAAAACACCTATTTATGGTTCCATAAATATTTCTTCATTTTCTACCAATTAACTATTTGTCAACACTAAGGCTAAATTAATCCTTGTCTAATAAAAAAAATTACATATTGGATAATACAGTTGAAATCATAATGAAATTATAATAAGAAGAAGACTATCAAAATAAATTATCATTTCTTACCTATGTATCTTTTCTTGGGAACTAAGACAATATTTCTCAACAGTATTTTCCAAAAAAAACACTAATTTAACTAATTAAAATAAAAAATTAATTACTATTAAAAAATAAATTAAATTAAAATATAAATTATTTAAAATATGATTATACTTTCACATAACACCCTCTGCATTGTAAAACCCATAATTACATGATTAATGACAATATTTAAACTGTATTAAATTTCTAAGACCATTTACTTTTAGGGATGTAATGAATTATAGATAAAATTAAATTTGAATGTATAAATTTAAAAACATCATCCAATTATAAAACAATAAATTTTATTTAAATGACTCACTTACTTTATTAAAGGATAAATATTTGTAGTCATATCTATAAATAATTATAGTTCTAATCTTCTATATTCTCTTAAGAAAATATTTAATGAATGTGGTATCTGAAAACCAAATCTCAATAAGTGATATAAAACTAAAAAAATCAAAATATTTGAATTAATAATGTCAATCCATTTATAATATTTACATTTTAAATAATAAAACATTAATAACACTAATTATTAATTTCCAAAAGTTAAATTCAATAATTTATCAATGAAAAAAATTGAAACCCATTATTATTTAAATGTTAATCTATGAAGGCATCCCCAAGAACATTTTAAATAATTAAATATCTCATTTGAAAAAAAACCTCCAACATTATACATTCATTCCTTATTAAATAAATAGATTTACCTAACAAACCATTTTACTAGAATTAAATAGTATACTAGGAGAACCATATACCTAACCATTACTAATGTTTTTTCACCAAGTCGGAATAAATGAGACCGTATTAATTTTTCATGATTCACTAGATTAGTTGTATCTCCCATTTTTACCTTTTTATAATATAACATTACCTAATTGAATGGAAAGCTAAATTGACATCACCCATTATAATGATCGATATGGAACTCACTCGTATACATCAAAAATTGTCATATATTTTTTCAAAATAAAAAGGTTTTATGACTTCATTTTATCATCAGAAAACACTTCAAAACTAATTTAAACCCATAATGAAAGAACATTACATTATTTTATAAAAATAGGTATATAAATTGATTTGGTTTATAAATGATTTAAAATAAAAAAATCTCAAAAATTGGAATTTAATATAATATATAAAATTAAGAAAACGTTAAAATTTAAATTTATATCATGTAATGTGAATTAAATCAATTAAATATTCCATTTTTGTATACATTTAAAATATTATTTGTTCACTTCGTTAAAAACATAAAAATGTAACATTAGGTATGTATTAAAATATTAATTTTTTAAAATTTATAAATAAATAATTATATATATATATATGAATGTTTCTATAAAAATACATGTAATTATAAATAATAAAATATTATTACATTTAAAACAATAAAGTCCTGGAAGAAAGATAGTTGGGAAGAAATCATGAAATCATAATTTTTAAATTTAATGCCATTAACATATGTAGCGTTTATATTTGTACAATCCATAACCCCGGAATATTAAAACTATTTTCATTTTAAAATATCATAAAAAAAATTCATATTAATTTAATTTTTATTACCCATTATATTTTATTTATTACCAATTTTTATTTAGTTTCTATAATGTTCAATTTTATAATGGATGTTGTTGGGTTCGTTCGGTTTATTACATCAGAACCAAATTAGTACGTTTATAGAGATAATAGTCTATATATACACAATGATGATGTCTCTAATTTTCAACTGAGTGAAAAAAAAAATGTAGATTAGATTATATATTAACATTCCTGATTAATAAATATGTTATAAATGTCATTTTTTTAAATATATTCATCCTTAAGATTATTGATAAAAAGTAGAAATTAAAAATTTGGCTAATCTATTCATAGAGATAGTATTCCCCACATACATGGAAAACATTATCATTTTTAATGAATGTAAAGGGATATGAGGTAAAAAATATATTTAATTTTCATATTAATATTTATTTAAAAAATTTATAATATATTCATTTTCCCATCATTTTAATAGAAAATATGAACTAGTGATTAAAAATAAACACAACACTTCGTGTAGGTGTTAAACCACAACTACACATTTGCAATGCATTCATTTACTATAAGATAAGAAAAGTATAAAATATGTTTGTCAAATTATCATAATAACCTTTAGTTTTTTGGAATTCACTATTTTTATTTTTTAACCCTGGTTGAATAATATTTTTTTGTCGAAATATTACGATATAAACTTGAACTATGATTATTAGGACATATACCTTCTCCTTCGATATGTCCCTTTGATATACACTTTAATCCCTCTAGTGTTAATTTTTTGAGAATAAAAATACCTCTATAACATTGTTATAATTATGGGAGAGATCCTTTGTGGGGATTTAAAGATATATCATGCTCGGTTGGAGTGATGTAAGTAGTATATGGGGTTACCTTTTATAAGTGAGGGTAGTTGAACACTTGAAAATTTTATAAATATTTAAATATTATAAAAACATGATAATAAGATATTTTATCTATAACTATCCAATTTTTAATAGTAGTTGTTAATGATTATAATAAAAACAACTAAAACTAATTAAGATTATATTTTTTGTCCTTTTCATTTAGTTTCTACCGTAATTAACAAGATGGCCCATGACTATAGTGACACATTTATACCATGATTACTCTTCATAATGATGAAAAAATGATTTTGAATTCATAATTAATTTTTAACATCATTATTATAAAAATTTAATCCATTTTTAAATATTAAATCTAATGAATTTTTATATATAATGTTTTAATGTAATTATTTCAAATGAAATGAAAAAATATTTTTTGAAAAATCACATTTTTACTAAAAAATTATTGTATAGCAGAATCAACTATAATATTTGTCATTATAAAATTATTTAAATAATTTATTTTCACATTTATTTTAATATACATTAAAACCAAATGCAAAATAGAATTAGGCTTTTAATTTTACATATTTAATGAATATACATGGTAGTTTTGAAAAAATTCAACATTTATAATTATTCATTAAAAATCTGCATTTTCTAAAAAAAATTATGAAATTTATCCAATGTTATATTTTATATATTTTTTTACTAAAAATGATTTATTTTTTAAAAAATTCAATTTATAAATTGATGAAATTTATATTATAAATAAAACCTTGAAATTCATTAAAAACGATATAGTAAAGTAAAACTATTCATTTTTTGATGATTTTTTCATAATTGTTTATAAGAATAGGATGATAAGAAATCCAAAAATATATATATTTATAAATCATTGGACTAATTTATTTTATGAATTACCTAATTTCTTACATTCTTCCTCCCTTAATAAATTTCTTTTTCGTTATTTTTTCATTTAAAAAAATTAATGTATTTTTCGCCTAAAACATTTTATAATAAAAATGTATCTTCATCGAACATGTGATTAAAACATAAATCCATCACATGGTGTATCATCATATTTCATAGTACCTACCCATATGTATCCAAAATTAAAACAAATTATTATCCAGTAGTGGTATTCTCTTCTAACTGTACAATGTCAACATTCAATACTTGGGATGGATCAGTTACATACTTTATCAGAAATGAAAATTGAAATTAATCAGGTATATGATCCAAACATGGTGATAATGATACTATATAATAAATGAATTTATCCTTTTAAATAATAATATATGATCCAACAGACCATGAAATTTAAATTTTTTTCCACCAAAATTCATAACACTCTTCCATAGAGATACTATAAACAAACATCATCTCCTACCTCAAAAGAAAGATTTTTTCTTTTGTGATCTTCTTTACTCTTCATTATGATATGTGTTTTTATCAAGTACTACTAAATCAACATTAAATTCCATACTATTTATTATAATTGTAATAGATCCAAAAAAATCATTTAACTAAATTTATCCTAACAAGATGAATTTCAACACAAGATTACATATAATTTCTCAAATGGATACATCTACGTAATAAATTAAAATTATTATATGAATATTCTTTAAATGAAATATAATAATAATGATATCATTAATAATAAATATAGAAATAAAAAATAATATATTCCATGGTCTGAATTTTTTTTTTGAATTTCTAATAAATTGAGCATGAAATATAATAATGAAATATAATTTATTAAAAAAATAATTTTGAAGTCCTTTCCATAAATTTGAGGCAAATATATGTTCACTATCTGGTACAATATATATTGTTATTCCATAAAATCTAATTCACCATTCATAATGACGTATATAATGTTAATTCAATGAAATAATATCTTTAAAATGTAAAATATATAATGATTTAGTCAAACATTCAACAATAATATGAAATTTATTGTAACTCAGAGATGTCTTGGGTAATAAAACTATGAAATCCATGGATATATTCTCTCATTTATTTTTATATTTTTGTAATGGCTAAAGTATCCCCACACATATTTTTCACTCAACAATAACCATTTTATAAGTAAAACATTTAATTTTAAATATAGCAGTATCATTATTCATTGAAATCAACAAAAATATTTTGGATGAACAATATATATATATATATATATCTTAATACTATATGGATGAAAGAAAATAGACAACTATAAGACTCACTTAAAAATCATTCATCAATTGGGAATCACATAGTACACATGAACTTAATAAATATATAATAATATACTCTTAATCGACAATATAATTTGTAAATGAACACTTATAGAACTATTATACACCTTCATGAAACACAAGATCCTCCATATGATCATGCTAAATACTTCCTTTCAGAGATTATGGCACCCAAACCTAATCCAAAATAGAATATCCTTCTTTATAGGGAAATTTTATATTACTACTAATTAAATCAATAATTAAAGGCTCCTTTTCAAATCATAACATCATTAATGATACATTATCTATTCAATTATAAGAAACAAATAACATGTTTTTTTTACAAAGATGATAGTGAAATATGAATTCATATTCATTAATACGTTGTAGCCTTTTTCTCTACATCTTATTCATCAATTTTTAGTTAATATACACATTAATATTTTATGGACAATATATATTTATAATTTTTCCATATATAAATTATCTGTTATATTTTCAATGAAAATGAAACAATATCTAGTTCATGGATTTCTGTTGGATAATTCCACTAATGTAGTTTTAGTTAATGTTATTTATATATTGTGACATGACCATTATATGTCATCACAAAACCATTCCACTTCCCAAAAGCATCACTACAACAACAAAATCACCATTTATTGTTGTCAATAATAACAACGATGCATTTTCCATTATTCTTTTAAATTCTCAACTGTATTCAATGAATTCAAATTTCTTGATGATTTTTATGACTTTTAGAGTTAGTATAGTTAGTTATCTCAACTAAATCAAAATTTTATCAAAATAATTCTGTATTAACATGAAATTCATAGAAAAATAGAATATTCATGCGTTTTTTAGCCCTTGTACACTAATCATAAATAGTTATTCTATATTTTAAAAAAAATATTTCCAAAAACAGAAACATTTCACTAAAAAAATTCATATTTAGAGAATTCTACAATCAACTAATTTTCATTTAGTGATTGATATCAAATCCTGTTTTTGTTTCTCCATTTTTACATATCATTTTGAATATATCAAATTATCATTGATATATAGAAAAAAATATTTATCAAAAAAATCATGAAAAAACTTTTTATTAGATCCATAAATACAATATATGTGTTGTTTAACCCAAATGAAATTACAATAAAATCATTATAATAATACCTGGTAATGATTTTCATCATCAAAATTTCTACAAACATCACATTCTGATTGTGTTACTCAGAATAGTGATCAATCATTAAAAAATACATTTCAAAACAGAGATGATAAAAAAATTACTTGATATGATGAAAAACATTTTTTAATAACAATGATTTCATTGAGTCTGCTATAATAAATTCAAAGTCTCATGGGTTAGTCTGTCACGACCCATCCATCGAGGATCGTGCTGTGACTACCCAAAGCCCTCCTTCTATAGGCCAGGGGATGGAGAATAGCATCAAAAGAATAAATACCTAAAACTGGGAAGGTATTGCCTTTATAAATTATAATACACATGAGAGAGTATAAGCTAGAAGGAAAAAACTGAGTAAAACTGTATAAAAAAGGAGTGCTGAAAAATAAGGGGCCAGAAATACAATCCCAACAGTAATGTACAAGGAAACTGAAGTAAAATTGAAGAGAGGTGTAATATATACTGGATCATCCTATGTGAAATCCTACCTAAAGGGTAGGTACAGATATCCTCAACATCACTCCACATACGTCCGACTCCTCCATGTACAATAACTCCGAGTGGTCCAGCTTCGGTACAGTCCACTCCTGTCCACTCATCCTTGGTTAGCGATGTTCGTCGTCTGCAACCAACACAACGAGGTGTAGGAAAATCCCGTGCATGGGTGAGTATAATGATACTCAGTAGGGACCCTCAGACCCTTAAGGTATCACAAATCCAACATGGATATAGCACAAAGTATGAAATCAACAAATAAACTCACTTAGGTATATGCCCATACATATAACTAAGTTATCAAGAAATCCATATCAATAATGAGGAAAAAATGTTACTAACTCAGCTCAACTAGGATTTTTATTCACATTAAAGAAACCATGATTGTTGGTGAACTCCTCCTATGTCATGTAAAGTGGGCATGCCGTGACACCAAGGTGCTTCCAACTAACCATGGACTGTTGAGGTACTCTTCATGTCAATTACAGAGGGTTTGTTGTGCTCACACAGAGGCACTCCCCACTGTGGGTCTGCCGCCAACTACCAGGCGCTCCTTCGCTATGGGTTTGCCACTGCAACCAGGCGCTCCCCATTGGGCTAGTCGAATCACTCTGAGTCGAATCAGTCAACCAGTCGTCAGATCTCATCAAGCTACTAGGTCTCTGTACTCCACTAGCTCATCCTCGGGAGGGTCCGATTAACGAGCTACAGTTCGATACTCAAACATTCACAATGTCTTACGTAGAAGTATCTCAAAGGTCCACCTCGTCATAGGGGTCTCAATGAAACAGACGACACATCGATCAGACACCATGTCTGTGAGTTATTAGTCTTTTATTCCCGGGGACCCGGTTGGATTCGTGTATGATCCAACCTGACCGTATATCAACTATACACCTAACACTAGTGGGGTATTCTCAAAGCGACCGTCGCGTTCCACGAATACCAGCGCTGCTGACGTTTTGTCAAATGGACATCCGGTGCCAATGATATGACCAAAGAATGTAAAGGGTCGGTAATGGGACCGGGCCCGGTCCGAACTGGTCAGACCAACTCGGCCTAACCCAGAATGGGACGACCCGGTCAGACCCACTCGGTCAGACTTGGCCCCTTTGGCGGGTCGGCCTGCTAGGTTTGGCCCGGTCCGCTGGTCCCAGTACAACGGACTGCGGTGGCGGTTTGTTCCAGAGGTCGCCGTGTAAGCGGCTCATCCTCGAGGTTGGGGCCGGTTTAACTAGCGCCACGATGGGTATAGCTCGAAAGACTCGGTCTGGGAACCAGGGTGCGGTTCGGCAGGCCGGCAGGGCACCAGGAGTGCACCGGGCAGGCTGACAGACCGCCGGACAGGCCGTCGTGGAGTCGAGTAGGGCGACATGACACCGAGCAGTCCGGCAGGGAGCCGGGTAGGTTGTGCACTAGCAGCGTGGGGCGTGGATAGTCCGCACGGGGCACAGTTAGGCAGGCACGGCGCCGG
Source organism: Viscum album (assembly GCA_963277665.1). Lineage (NCBI taxonomy): Eukaryota > Viridiplantae > Streptophyta > Magnoliopsida > Santalales > Viscaceae > Viscum > Viscum album. The sequence continues at coordinate 782,503,308 of OY728158.1, forward strand.
ACAGACCGCGGGCAGGCGGCGTGGGGCGCGGCAGTTCGCGGGCAGGCGGCGATGGGCGCGGGTAGCCCACAGGCAGGTGGGCAGGCGCCCGTAAGAAGCCGGGCAGGCCAGTTCAGCACAACTCGGGCCGACGATGTTCGACCGGGAAAACTGGTATACCACGGGGGCGGCGCGGTTTCTGGAGGCTGCGGGTAGCGTGACCTTTGTCGTTACCGCCTTCATCACCTTGATGCCTCTTCGAAGAACACCACAAGAAAGAGAAATCGACGGAGGTTGTCAGACCATGTTAGGTTCACCCGCATCCTCCGCATTTAAGGTGGTATCAATTGGTTTATCAAGAAAAGAAGATGAAAAAAATTAATTACATCCCTTTGTATCGATTCCTTTCATTTGATGATGAGAAGATGAAAATAATAGCATCAACATGCAATAACCCCCTTGCATTGATCGTCAGTCGTTGTCGGTGAAGTCATGGGAAAAAGGAAAAGGAGAATCGTCATTTGTCGCATCTGCCATTCACACTTCCAAAATCGGGTTGCGTCGGCTCGTGGAAGGCGCTCCACGTCGGTAGGTGTTTAGGGGAGAATTCGAAGAAGGATCGTCGCCGACATTCTTCATTGGAATAACGTGTTCTTCATTCTTCGTTGGGAGGATTCCCTCTTCTACCAATAATCCTCCTTCCCAACTTCCACCCAAATGCCAAATGAAATTAATAGAATAAAGAGTTTGACTAATATTATGTTGGAAAAACATTTCAAAATGGAGAATTAAATTTAAGAGGCTCCCAAAAATTAATTCATGAGAGTTGACACAAATTACTTAGGGGAGATTGGAATAAATTAAATGTCAGGGGAGTTGGCTCTATTATGGTGGGGGGGGTCAAAGAGTTTCTCCCCATTTAATGTGGAGTTGAAGAATCAAGAGACTCTCCCTCATTGCTGAGGGAGAGTTAAGAGTTTTTCCCCTCCTCCCATTAATAGGTGGTTAAGCCCCGTGTGGTCCCCACCACATTAATACTCTCATAGGAGGTTTAGTTCAGGTGGGCCCCACCACCATTACCTCTCATGAGAGGTTATGGTGTGGTGGCCCCACATCCAACCTCCACATGATGGTTTTAACCAACTAGATAAAAATAAAGTTACCACTTTATTTTTATCTAACTTATTCCTTAAAACCCAAAAACTAACTTTTATTCTTGACAATCTTCCATTGAGGTGAAAGTATTAATAAGAAAATAATGACGATGCGAGTTCAACAGTGCCCTCAAATTTCAAATTCCGATCACCGATTCAAAATTTATAAAAAACCACTCGTACGTTTACTGAACATACCTGAACAAAACTTCAGAATTTGATTTCGCGCACACCGGGCCTCGGAATTCTGCGCTCTCAATTTTTGCGGACTCGTACAATTTCCATGTATTTAAGAAAATATTTTCCACAAAATTTGTAGGTCTTTATATTATCCCCACCACAGGGCTTTGCGTCCCTGTAAGCTACAACTCGAAATAAGGGAAGAAAAAGGTGTACTGAGAATGCATCTGAGCCTCCTGCTCCCATGTACTCTCCTGGAGGTTCACGTGCTGCCAATGAATGTGCACTAGAGGTATCAACCGTCCATGAAGGAACCGCTCCTATTGATTCTCAATCTCCACTGGAACCTCCGTGAATGTCTCCCCATCATTGAAATCTATCTCTCCATGGTAGATGATGTGAGTAGGGTCATGCACGTATATCCTCAGATGAGATATGTGGAAGACGACGTGAACTCGGTGCAACTAAGGTGGATGAGATAAGCGTTAAGCCACCTTGCCAACTCTGCTGAGGACCAGAAAAGATCCGATGAATCTCATATATAACGTACTGCCTCGGCCAAATATCTATAGCCCTCATTAAGGAGAGACAAGTAGAAAGATTTGGTCCCCATCCTTGAACTCCAGAGGCCTCCGTCTCCTATCAACATACGACTTTTGCTTGCTCTGTGCAGTCTTCATCCTCTCTTGGATAATCTGCTCCTTCTCTAAGGTAGCCCGTACCATCTCTGGTCCCACCAGTATAGACTCCCCTTGGTCTGTCCAGCACAATGGTGATATACAAGGTTTCCCGTACAACACCTCAAAAGCGGCCATCCCTTTGGTGTAGTGATAACTGTTGTTGTAGGAAAACTCAATCCAAGGTATGTGATCCTCCCAGTTGCAACCGAAGACGATGAAACATGCACAGCGCATGTCCTCGAAAGTCTGAATGGTCTGCTCAGTCTGACCATCTATCCGAGGATGGAAGGCGGTGCTCAGACGAAGCTACGTCCGGAAAGGCTCTTGCACCCTCTTCTAAGATGGGAAGTAAACTGTGCGCCATGATCAGAGACAATAGATTAAGGTAATCCATGTAGCCGCACAATCACTTGTACATAGAGGCATTCCGAGATCTCAACTGAGCCTTGCTCTATGATCGGTGGGAAGTGGGACGACATGTTGAGTCAGTTGGCGATTACCCAAATCGAGTTATAACCCCTGGATGTACATGGAATACTCATCATTAAGTACATGGATATCCCATACCACTTCCACTCTAGGACCTCTAAGGGATGAACCGAGCATACTTGTACCTGGTGCTCCGCCTTCACATGCTGACAAGTGAGGTATCAAGATACAAACTCCTCTATTGTCTTCTTCATACATGTCCACCAGTGCTGTCGCCGACGGTCCTGGTACATCTTCGCCACTCCTGGATATACCATTAAGGGGAAATTGAGGAACCCCCCATCACTTCCTCGTGAAGTTATAATGGTTCCAAGGTACATAATATGAAGAAGTTGACATGCTACCCACCTTCAAAAAATCCTTCGGGTTCCTTCCCTATGGATATCTAAGCACGTCGTGTCTTGCAGTCAGCGTCTCCATGTTGCGCCTCCCAGAATCGCTGGAGAAGTGGGGGAGTGACTGTAAGAGACTGAAGAAAGGATTATCCATCCCTATCCACAAATGATATTTGTAAAGCAGTTAGCTGCTCTATCGCCTCTCCTAGCATCTATATACTAGTTTTACTGTTGTGCATCTGCAACAATGTTCCCCTTCCTAGGAGTATAGACTATCTCGATGTCATAGTCCTGGAGGAACTCAAGACAACATCACAGTCTTAGTTCCTGTTCCTTCTGAGAGAAGATATACCTGAGACACTTGTGATTAGAGTACATTGTAAAACGCTCGACCATCAGATAGTGTCGCCACATCATTAAGGTTAAGACCACTACTTCTAACTCTAGGTCATGGGTAGCATAGTTCTACTCATTCTATCTCAGCTAAAGAGAACCATAAGTGATCACTGCTTGATCCTACATCAAGACACACCCGAGTCTGGTCACTAATGCGTCACAGTAGACTACGTACCCTACGCCTTCCTCTGGAAGCCTCAAGATGGGGGCACTAGTCAGCCTATTCCTTAGCTCATGAAAGCAATGCTGGCATCTATCCAACCACACAAAGGGTTTAACCTTATTCGTCAAGGATGATAGTGGTTCTGCAACTCTAGAGAAGTCTGGTATAAACCTCCGGTAGTAACTAGCCAAACCCAGAAATCTTCGTACCTCTGTCACTCTCCTGGGTGGATCCTAAGAAAGTACCGCCTCAATATTCATGGGTCCACTACAAATCCAGCCTCTAAGATGACATGCCCCAAAAAGTTAACCTCTTGGATTTAGAATTGGAACTTTGATATATTACCATAAAGTCGGTGCTCTCGGTGTGTGTCCAGTACTACCCGCAAATAGTAGGCATGCTCCTCCTCAGTAGTCGAGTAGATCAGAATGTTGTCGATGAAGACTATGACAAAGCGATCGAGGTATGACTGGATGATCTTGTTCATTAGTCCCATGAACACTGATGGAGCATTGGATACTCTGAAATGCATAACCAAGAAATCTTATTGGTCGTACCGACATCTGATGGCCATCTTCTGCACATCCCCATCTTGAAATCTGAGATTGTGATAGCGTGATCTGAGTTCTATCATCAAGAACCACCACGCTCTCTTCAGTTGATAAAATAGGTCGTCAATCATCAGGAGTGAGTACATGGTCTTCACGGTAACCTGGTTCAGGTGATGTTAGTCAACACAAAGCCTCAAGCTCCCATTCGCCTTCATGGTGAACATAATCGGGGCTGCCCAGGTAGAAACACTAGTCCTGGATAAATCCCTTCCCTTGAAAGTCCTCCAACTGTAACCGCAGCTCATGAAGCTCAGTAGGAGCCATCCGATATGCTGGATTAGATATCATTGTCGTCCCAGAATACAAGTCAATTTATAAGTTCGCCTCTCTATGAGGAGGTTGTCTTGGAACATCGCCACAGAAAACATCTGCGTACTGGTCCACCACTATAGGATAACTCAGACTATCCACATCAACTGCTCTGAGGGTAAGGCAGGCCAACTGATGAGTGATTGGCTGTACCCTCTTTCGAGTATGTCTGTCTTGCACTGGAATGGCTCCCTTATCGGTGGTCAAGGTGATCATTGTCCAATATGTACAGACACACCACACTTTGTGCTTAATACAATCAATTTGTGCATGGACTGTAGATAACCAGTCCATACCCAAGATGAAATCATAAGGCCTCGATGCCGCTACTAAGAGATCCCAGCCGAAGCTCTCACATCTTAGAGTATGATCACACTAACGGCACCAGTGCATAATTGTCGAGTCTCATCCCATAAGAGTCTCTAGCCGTAAGGATCGAGAAAACGGCTCTGTCGGAATCTCTGAGCTCCGAATGAGGGAAGTGGAAATGGAAGAGTGACTAGATCTACTGTCTATAAGATTTATAGCTATGGTGGAGTAGACACTTATCATACCTTGAATCATCTCTAGAGCATCGTGATCATAAGCCTCAGCTTCCAGGAGCTGAGCTCTCGCCTGTCCACATGCTCCCTGCGGTCATGGTAGTGCTCCTGGTGGTGGTGGTGGAAACACATTGTACCATCGTCCACCGATAGCTGCACGACTATCTCCTCTTCTACGTCCGCCTCCTGTCTACAGACTACCTTAATCAAACCTATGTCTTTGCCAGGGTGGTCCTTCGACAGTCTGATGATCATCAGTATAGTGGGCTGGAGAGTCACAAGTCATGTGACCCTACTCGCCGAAAGAGTAACATTTCCCGCTCCTGGCATGATTGGATCTGTCTCGTGTGACATTCAAAACCGATCCCATGTCCCGAGGTCATCCACCTATAGGTATGTTCTTCTTTGTCCCATGCGACATCTGTCTACTACCAGTTGTAGAAGACTCCACTGCATGTCAAATAGTGGTGGGTCTTGCTACTGGAGACTACTAAGCAAGGAAACTCTCCACTAAGAGGGATCTCTCCAACACCTCTTCCTAAGTCGGGATGCTGAGGGAGATCATAGAAGCCCTGATCTCTTGCATGATTCCCTGGTGGAAGGTATGGGCCATGAAGATTGGGTCCCTTACTATATCAATGGAGTATCACAAGAGGTTTGTGATCCTTGGTGAGTACTGAGGTATTGTCATGCTACCATGCTCTAGATGCAGTATCTCTTGTATCTCCACCGCTCGTAGGGTGGCTAGGAAAATCTCCACCTGAAATAGGCTCTCGAACTCAACCCAGAGAAGCGTCATCTCTTCGTGAACCTAGAGAATCAGACTCCACCACCGGCATACTGCTTCCTGTAAAAGGTTGGTAACAAGAATCACCATGAAGTCAGCTTGTGTCAATACCCATCTGAAGGATCTCATCATAGCACCCAGCCAATCCTCAACTGCCAGCGAGTCCGTATCTTTACTGAACCTGGGTGGCCTCTGGCACTGGAACTTGTGCAGTGCGCTCATGCGGCATGCATAATCTTCTGTTGGGGATGATGGCATCGGTGGACCAACGAAATGTGGTACCACAGCTTCCTATGCTGGAAAAGGGCCCTGCACCGAGGCCTCATCACTTGGTGGGATATCTGCATGAAAAACTCTTGGGGCTCTAACTGGACGTGTGTGGGGATGTATCCTGAATAAAACAGATGTGAAATGGTCAAAATATTTATACCTGGTGAGATGACCTGGTTGATTTGACTTAAAAAACTTTTGAAAACACACATGCAATCACTGTTTTCATGCACTGAGTCACAAATTAGTAGTCTGGGTCCTGGTGTATGGATACGCCGACCGCTGCACCAACACTGGACTCCCTAAACTAAAAACCACACTAAGTACCCTTAACACTGTTGTTTCATAGAAATGGTCAAAGTTCTATGTTTCGCAGTAGAACAGACGTCCTCTGATACCAATTTTCCATGACCCTTCCCCCATAACCTATGCCATGACAACCCCAAGCCCGCCTTCAATAGGACAGGGGCTGGCGACTAGCACCAAAGGCATAAATCCCTAAAACTAGGAAGGAATTTAATTTATAAATTATAACACACACAATAGAGTATAATATTTACGAAAAACATGAAGTACAACTATATACAAAAGGGGTGATGAAAATTAAGGGGCTGGAAATACAAGCCCAACTGTAAACTACAAGGAAACCAAAGTACAACAGAATAACGGTGTAACAACTTCTGGATTGTCCTTTGGGAAATCCTATCTAAAGGGTAGGTATAGATATCCTCTACATCACTCCATGTCCATTTGTCTCCTTCATGTACCATCACTCCGAGTGGTCCACCTCTGGTACCGTCCAGTCCTGTGCACTCAGCCTCAATTAGCGTTGTCAATCGTCTGCAACCAACACAATGAGGTGTGGGAAATGCCCATGAAGGGGTGAGTATAACGATACTAATTAGGAACCCCGAGACCCTCAAGGTATCATAAATCCAACAAGGATATAACCCAAAGTATGAAATCAATAGATAACCTCACATATGTATATGCTCATACATATACCTAAGTTATCAAGTAATTAATCTCAATCACGAGGAAATAAAATTTACTGAATCATCTCAACTAGGATTTTTATTCACATTAACGAAACCATGACTGCTGGAGAACTCCCCCGATGTCGAGTACAGTGGGCCTATCACAACACCAAGGTGCTTCCTACTAACCTTGGACTACTGAGGTACACCTCTTATCGAGTACCGTGTGTCTACTATGCTCACACAGAGGTTCTCCCCACTATGGGTCTGCTGCCAACTACTAGGAGCTCCCCCTAATAGCCTACCGGGGTACTCCTCCTATAAAGTACCGCAGGTCTACTGCTAACTACAAAGCACTCCTCCACTGGGGGTCTGACACCGCCACCAGGCGCTCCTCACTGGGCTAGTCGAAACACTCTAAGTAGAATCGGTCAAGCAGTCGTCAGTTCTCATCCAGCTACCAGGTCTTCGTACTCCGCTCACTCATATCTGGAAGGGTCTGCTCCACAAGCTACATGTTGATACTCTAACTGTCAAGATGTCAACATAAAAGTATATCAAAGGTCCAGCTCATCATAGGGGTCTCGACGCAACAGACGATGCATCGATCAGATGCCCGGTCTGTGAGTTATTAGCATTTTAGTCCTGGGGCCCCGGTTAGATTCGTGTACAATCCATCCTGATCGTATCTTAAATATACACTAAACCCCAGTTGGGTATTCTCAAAGGGACTGTTGCATTTCAAGAATACCAGCACCACTGATGGTTCATCAAATAGCCGTCTGCTGCCAAAGATATGTCCAAAGAAAGTAAAGGGTCGGTAATGGGCCTAGGCCAAGTCCGACCTGGTCAGACCGACTCGGCCCAACCCAGACTGGGCCGACCCGGTCAGACCCGCTGGGTCAGACCCGGACCGTTTGGTGGGTTAGCCCACTAGGTTCGGCCCATCAGACTGTGGGGGTTGTTTGGTCTGTAGGTCACCACATAGGCGGCTCGGACCGGAGGCCCAGGCTAGTTCGGCCAATGCCACGAGGGGCGTGGCTCGGGTGACTCGACCCAGGAACAGGGGCGCAGTTTGGGCAGGCTGGGTGGCGGCCGGGAAGGGGGCCAAGCAGGACATCAGGGCTCCGGGCAGGCCGGGTTGTGGCCTAGGCTGGGCGACGGGGCGCCGAGCAGGGCGCTGGGGCGCCGAGCAGGCCGGTCGAGCTTTGGGTAGGACGCAGGTAGGCGGTGTGGGGCGTGGTCATGCCGGAAGGGTAGCAGGAAGGTCCAGAGCAGGCGGTGCGGGGTGGGGCTAGGCCGCGGGCAGGCCGCATAGGGCACGACCAGGCCGGCAGGGCGCCGAGCAGGCCACGAGTAGGCGGCGCGGGGGGTGGCAGGCCGCGGGCAGGCGAGCCAGCAGCTGGGTCGGCCGGGTAGGCCGGTTCGGCATGGATCATTCCGGTGGTGTTCATCCAGGAACACTGGTGTGTAGCGGGGGTGGAACGGTTCACAGAGGCCACGGGTAGCGCGACCGTTGTCATTGCCGCCTTTGTCGCCTCGTTTCTGATTCAAATAACACCACAAGAATGAAAAATTGACCGAGGATGTTGGGCTATGTTAGGTTGGCCCACATCCCCAACATTTAAGGTGGTATCAATTGGTTCATAAAAAAAGAAGATGAACAACAATTAATTACATCACTTTCTATAGATTCCTTTCATTCGATGATGAGAAGAATAAAAGAAAAGCATCAACATGCAATAACCTCCAAAATTTAATTGTCGGTTATTGTCGGCAAAGTCGTGGGAAGAAGACGAAGGAGAATCGTCGTTCGTTGCGTCCGCCACGCACACATCCAATCTCAGGTTGCGTCGGCTCGTGGAAGGTGCTCCACGTCTGTAGGTTCCCGGGGAAGAAGTCGTAGAAGGATCGTCGCCAGTGTTCTTCGTTGGAAGAACATGTTCTTTATTCTTCATTGGGAGGAATCTCTCTTCTCGCAATAATACTCCTTCCCAACTTCCACTCAAATGCCAAATGAAAATAATAGAAGAAAGAGTTTGTCTATTATTTTGTTGGCACCATAATTAATAATGGAGAATTAAATTTAAGAGGCTTCCCCTAATTAAATCACGAGAGTTGGTAATAATTAATTATGGGATATTGGCACAAATTAAATGTTAGGGGAGTTGGATCCATTATTGTGGGGGGGGGGGGGGGGGTCCAGGAGTTTCTCCCCATTTAATGGGGAGTTGAATAATCAAGAGACTCTCCCTCATTAATGAGGGAGAGTTGAGAGGTTTTCTTCTCCCCCCCTTAATAGGGGGTTAAACCCCATGTGGTCCCCACCATATTAATCATATCATGGGAGGTTTAGTTCAGGTGGGACCACCACCATAACCTTCATGAGAGGTTAAGGTGTAGTGGCCCCACCTCTAACCTCCACATGGAGGTTTTAACCAACTAGAATAAAAATAAAGTTACCACTTTATTTTTATCTAAGTTATTCATTAAAACCAAAAAACTAACATTTATTCTCGAGAATATGCCATCGAGGTGAAAGTCTTATTAAGCGAATACCGACACTATGAGTTCAATGGTGCCCTCAGATTTTAAATTCTGAGCACCGGTTCAAAATTTATAAAAACTCACTGGTACATTTACTAAACGTACCCGAACAAAACTTCAGAATTTGATTCTGATCACATCAGGCCTCGGAATCATGCGCCATCAATTTTCACGGACTCGTAAAATTCCCATGTATTTAGGAAAATATTTTCCATATAATTTCAGCGTCTTTACATAGTCAATCTATATAAAAATAGACAAGGATCACCAATAGAATAAGTATCAGTATTAATTTAATCCATGTTATGAAACTCATATAAAATGTTTTCTATTTATAATTACTCAAATTTAACAATTTGATTCAGGGGATTAGAAATTACCTTAGGATAATTCATAATTTCAATAGTAAGTTCACCTATGTTATCATGAATAAGACTAAAAAAATAATTTAGAAATATATCCACATATTCATTTACTACTGTCAAATCAATAATTTAGACATATTCTTTATTTTAAACAATATATAGAACATAAATTATACTTTCCAATTTTATTATTTTTCAAATTATTGATATGTTATCAAAGGTATGCACTCATTCATAATTATTATTTGAAACTAAAATTGAAAACTATATACTTATTATATATCTCTAAAATAAATATTATCATGATAAAATGAAACCTAATCCAAACCCAACATAATATCAGTCACTACAATGGGAAACAAAATATATTATATAGGAAAAATATAACAAATATAATAATTATAACATTACGAAAAATTGATATTGTTGTCATAATACCTATATGAGTATTTAAAAAATGTTCTAACATTATTTCCTTAAATGATATTTCCATATTTTCATCATATTTACCATTATTAAATGAAATTACGGATCTGGGATTTAACAACATATTGTCATAATCTATGTAGACAAGTAATATATCTGATATGCCTTATTTTTATGGTCTATTATTTTTAATTGTATTATAGAATGATTTTCAATACGTTTAATCATTTAGTGTTGATGTTTCCCACCAATACTATAGTCATTAATTTCTATAATGACTCGTCAAATTTAAAATACAACATTTCACTGTTGACTAAATATATTTATTCCAATTACTTATAAGATGAGATCTGTATTCCTTGTATTCTAGATACTAATAAAAGATATTATTATATCTCTAACATATTCATGATCCTTCAAACCATTTTTTAAAAACTATATTACAATAAATTGAACATTTTTGGGGATTATATCTAAATTTATTAGTTGAATCCTGCTCAGTTTCGTACAACATTGACAGATTCATAGTTTTCTCATAATGAAGTAAATCAGTATAAAAAAATATATCTATATATTCTAATCATGAAGAAAAAATTTCTCATAGATTTTAAATTTATTAATAGCTATTTCCATTTTTAAATATAGTTTTACATATTTGAATCATCTATCAATTTTACACTAATATTGCAGAAGCAAATTAAGTGAATACATGAGATGTATGGAAATATTTCATCATATGTGGCCACTAAGTATTATTTGTTTTTCTTCAAATCTATAAATTCAATTTCCAATCATATAAAATATTATTTAGAAAAATACCTCTCAGGAAAATTATATTTAAACTTATTACACACCATAGAATCAATCACACATTTTCTATGGAATTTTTATGGAGAGTCCACCAAATAATGTCTTCACCACTAATACTATAAATATTAATAGTTTTTTTTAGTTTTTCATACATCAAAATTTCTAAAATTCTTTTTAATGATAATTTATCCATCCTTTGGGATTCATCAGATCTAAATATCCACTAAAGAGAACAGGGATCTATTTAATGAAATAATCCAATATAAAATATTTTCACTATAGATAATTTAATCTCTATATATTATAAGATCCATTAATTATATCATACATTATCTGATTTTTCAATACCACAAACGTAACTATTCATACAATTTCAAGGATCTAATTTGAAATTTTAATATACCCTTGATTCTTTTAAACATCAAATTCCATGTTTCCTTTAAGTTGAATCATTATAAATGTACATGGATTAGACAATTAAACATGGAAATATGAAAAATATATGTCATGATAATATGGCACTACATTATAGTAATTTTACATTTTCTTTTACCATTATCTTTACATCTATTGGTATCTAATCTATTTCCCTATTACCATGTTTCATTTTGTGGTCGTGTTTAATCCAATTAATAAAAATTTATAACATTTTTCTAAATATAATTTATTTATAAGATATTTTAATTTAATAGTTTTATATTATTCCAATAAACAACACATAACAATTTGTACATTCCCAAATACTATCAATTTTATCCTAAGAAAACAACATCTTTATAATGACACCTGCTTCGTTCAACAAAAAATATCCACATTCAATGTTTGTCATAATAAGGGTACCTACTCAACCTTCAGTAATAAAAAAATTATGGAATTTGAAAAAAAAAATATTAGGAAGGGATATAAAAATAAATTAAAACTACTGGTCTAGTAAAAACAACGAAAAAAATAGGGAAATTTATCAAATTCATAGAAAAACCTTAGTCATATAAATTAAACATATCATAATTGAAACTAAATATTTTATAAATGGAGACCATTTAAAACCATTCTGAAGCATATGAGATACCTTTAAGGTAACATGAGGCCCTTGTGAATGAATAAAAAAATTACAAAAAAACAAACCTTTCCCCATTTAATATTCCATACCTCATAAAATAAAAATATTTTAATAAAATCCATTTTGAGAAATTAATATCGTTAATATGTAGAATCATATTAAGAATGTGTTTCTATCATTTTTATAAATTTTTCTAATAACTTATTCTCATTTAATATTATAATAGAAACCAACATAGTTATTTTCTCTATTTTCCGTTGTTGATAACCAAATAATTTTCAACTTCATGGGAGAACTATATTAGGACCACTCATCGTCATGGGTTATATTGGGCTCACCTATTATCATTTATAATTATCATAATTTACTTAATGAAAAAATTTGATAATTCATTTTCTCATCATAAAATACTAGATACACATTTTTACTCATATGTAATGCACTTTCAAATTTCACAATAAAATTGGGAGAAATAAGCCACTATATTTCAAACTGTGCATCATAAAAATTCCAAAAATAATTATGAATTGTATATACTATATAAAACAAAGTAAATAATAATATTATAGTTATAAAATATAAAATATTTTATTGAGTGAGATTATTCCAATGTCATATTTTTTTAAAAATAAAATTTTTTTCACATTTGTAAAACATGTTAAAATAATCCAGTCATTTAATGTTAAAATATTCTTCCATAATATTTTGTGAAGTTAGTGAAAATTATTATAAAAAGAATATTAACATTGTTGGAAGTATAAATAAGATCATTATTAAAATATTAAAATAACATAAAATGGAATAAATTGAGTTACAATAAAAAATTAAAATACTATATATATATATATGAATGTCCCATATCTTAAGTCCCATCGGGCCTAAAATATTCCATATATCCTAAATAATAACAATATATATTGATTTATAATATATAAATGCACAATTTATGGTTATTAAAATGATTATTATACATTTTTCTTAATTTTCAACCCTAGTTTTTTTGATACGAAAATGATTATGTTCATGATGTGTGTTTTGGGGAATTTCGGTTTATAACTTTAAAATCAAATTGGTGAATTGACTTGGGCCAACTAGATATTTTTTTATAACACTAATTTTAGAAATATTTATATTTACCTTATTTATTCATTAGATAAAATTTTAAAACCAACCCTTTTTGTTGGTTATAAAAAATGATCAAAATAATTTTATAGAGATAGTGTTATGTACATACACATGAATGTTATTTTAATTTATTTTTTTAGTAAAAATGAAAAAAATAAGATTATATTTTATGTTTAAAAATCATTATTGTTTTTTAAAATATAACATTTACTAATTATTTCGTTTCTTAAGACCATCCTTAAAATATTAAAATAAAAACATAACAACATCACTTTATGGAGACTGTATTCCACATGTAATCATGAGTGACCATATCCATTTTAAAGATGAAGAATCGGTACTAAGTTACGTAACTTATTACATTTAATGAATAATATTCATTTCTAATGTATTATATATATAATAATTTGTTACATTATTTTATTTATCCATATGATCTGGTGATTAAAATGACACACATCGCTTCGTAGAGGTTGTATTCCACACATTTGGATGAGTGATGGTTTCATGTACCATAAGATGGAAACGGATCTTGAAAAGGGGTTTAACATATTAAATTATTTATTTGTTTATTGAACAGATTTTAATTTTAATTATGGTTGAAGAAAATGTTGATGAGTAATAAGATAAAATAAACAATGAATTGGTTTGTTGTGACTTATACTTTTACCACATATATCTCTAATTTGATCACATATTAATCCATCTTTGATAGGTATATTCATAACACTAAAACCACTAAAATATAGTGTTTCAATTTTGGTTGTTATTTTGGATTAAATAAATAAACAGTCTACCCAAAAGTTGTGAGGATATGAGGATAATTTGTACACAGTATATGTGATTGGGGTTGCACACCTATCATTTTTCTAAACATTTAAATACTATAATGTCTTAATTAAAGTAAGACAGAAAAAATAAAAAACAATTTTATAAAATGTATTTCCGTTCATGAATACCATAATCCAATAAGAGTTAGGATAAATAAAATTTCCTTATCAATTATTTTTACAAAGGTTAATTTAATATACAATTTAATGTGGTGAAAATTTTTTACAATGGTTTTTTATTATGTATAGGGATACGGTTCATAGCTTTTTTCCCATTTCGTAAAATTAATGAATGGAAAAAAGAGAAAAAAATTGTGAAGGAAATACAAGGAGGCCCAAAATAAAATCATAAAACCCAAAATAGGGGACTAAATGTCAAGAAAATCAACAGATTGAGTAATTTTTGGTCCTAACCAACCTCTCCTTTGAGGAGGCCATCCCCTAAAATGTCTTCCATGCATCAATGTCTTCTCTCACTACCATGGTTCAAGCTCATCATCAAGAGTCAAATCCATGATGTCCATCTCTATATCATGATGTCCAGATCTACTCTAGAGAGTTTCTCCTATGTTTATGATTCCTCCACTGATATCATTTTTTGTCTACCTGGGGATATGAAATCCTTGAATGTGAGGTCACATCTTTAGAAAAGTCATTTTCTAAAAAATTATTAGATATTGGAACTATATTCATATTCATATAACTTGTATGCACTAGAGTCTTAAATATATATACATATTAGATTTTACCTGTATGGGAAACCCATTCATATCCTAATCAAGAGTTGCATGACATTAAATAGAGAACACATGTTTTCTAACATGTGTTTATATCCTATTGATGCTACCTCCATGCTTAGATCTTCTAAGAGGGTAATTTTATTGAGCACTATCATCATATGATTGCATGGGTTATACCATCAAATCTAATGGAGTATCTAAGAGAATACCATTATCAAGGGTGATCACCTGATATACAATAATCTCATTTATATTAGGAGAAGAAACTTCTTCCACCACATGTAAAATCTAATGAGCATCCTAAAAAAATCCCACAGTAGTAACATCCATGTAGCCTATAAATGTTTCTACTTTGAAACATACTCAAGGACTTTAAATGCTTCATATATAACTTTCACAATAGGATAAATATCACTATTGGGCATCCTTGAATAGTGATCATAAGAAGTAGTTACATTAACAATATTTATTGACTTATTCAAAGTGGATATCTTATGATGGATAGCTAAGTTCCCCTCAATTTATTTCCTCCCTTTCCCAGTGAAATAGTGTAAGTGATGATTTTCCAAATCCTTGGAATCATCATAAGAATCCATATCACTTTTAGTGGAAGGGACCTTAAGAGGTTTCTTGTTTTTTCTTCTAAAATAATTTATTATAAATAAAATAGATCATTTTCATAATTAGGATGAT
The DNA here is from genome assembly GCA_963277665.1 of Viscum album. Taxonomy (NCBI): domain Eukaryota; kingdom Viridiplantae; phylum Streptophyta; class Magnoliopsida; order Santalales; family Viscaceae; genus Viscum; species Viscum album. The sequence continues at coordinate 782,518,776 of OY728158.1, forward strand.
CGATACCATCCTCTGTAGGTTAGATATCATTCAAATCTCCACCATAATAATTTTTTTGACCATGTCATACATCTGAAGATGAAAAACTAAATATCTATTTGTGCCCTGATGTTGTTGGAGCATTGTATTATTGTCATTAAAAACTATTGGAGTTGAATAATTCATAGGTAGTATCATATATTTATTAGCTACATGCCCCTTCCTCCAAAATAAACTACAAACAATCCTTTTAAATGTTTTTTCAATGGAATACCCAATATTGTAGAAACTCATAAATATATCAAGAACATTTTCAAATTAAATACCAAAATTAAACCAAAAAACATCTACAAATAACACCAATGTTTTGATTAGAGGGGAGGTAACATCAATCTAAAAAATAATTCTTGAAATTTTTTAATTTATTTCCATTTATTTTTCCCTACCCATTTTAATAATAACACATATTGATGATGAAACTTCCAATAAAAGTTTTGTATGACATAGATCCCACCTAAGAATAAACATTCTAACCCATTCATGGGTTAGAGAATTATTTTCTTTCAATCGATTAAATGCCAGATCATAGTATTGAATATGAAGGACCTGAGGCTTCATGTTGAAAAGTTTGAATCCTTATTCTCTTGACTTTCTCATTTCACTCATAAATACAATGTGAAATATCCCCTTCCATATTCAGGTTTGTTTCCAATCATCCAAACCCCGGATAGCAATAAGAAGTTTCATGCACTCAAGGAGGTTCCAGAACAATTATTGGACTTATAGGTAAATATGAGAAATCATAGAGTTCTTACACTCATTAATATTTTCGTTTATGATACCATTAGAAGCTTCAAAAAATTCCTTATCTCCTTTACTCGTATTTTTAGAGACACTGAATTAATTACATCCCTGATTCCATGAGAGGATATATGTTTCATAGAATAAAATGCATCATGTGAGGTCTCGGGTGAAACTGTGGACTTTTCATTTTTTGGATTTAACCCACCAGAATCCCCACACAACACTTGGGCATAAGTACAATTTGTGTCACACTAAACAAGACATGTGTCTATACTCGATCCATCCATAATAACTATTACCCTGAAATATGAATCCATTGGATGTTGAGGATCCTCATGCACATCATCCACCTAGGAAAAATATACATAAGGGAATGGAACAAATTCCCACATGTAATTGTGGAAGAATCCACCATTGAAAAAAAGCAGATGTCCCAAACCAATTAGATGTTACACAGCACGTCTAAAGCAGAAATGAAAGAACGTTGATGCCACTATTACCCACATAAAAGATAGTCCTGATGCCACTTCACTATGAACTAGATGCATAATGATATGAGATCATCCAATCCCGTCACCAGATCTAGAGAATCTTCACACAAGAGATATGCTTTTGAAAAAGACAGAACTGTACTTGTCTCCAGCTATATCAATCCAAAAATATTTTTATGATTGGTTGTATTCAAAATGAAAATAAATTAAATTTACCTAATTATTATATATTAACCACTTTTTTAAATATATGGTATCCATTTTAGAATGCATTATTTATATAAGTATTATAAATTATTGTTAATGTAATTGCACATGATGTAGTGATTTTTTTAGGAAATTCTATTTCGAAAGAATAAAATTGAACTAATAAAAATATAACAAAAATATAATGTTATGTTATAATTATAGGATTTAATGAAAATAAATGATTGTTTTAAAAAAACCCTTATTTTATAAATTGACTTATAAAATAAATCTTTTCAGAAAAATTCCACAAATTAATCATATGTTCTATTCGATATATTAACTCAAAATATATATTAATATTATATAATTAATTTTATAAAATAAGTAGTTATATTATTCATATAAAACCATGTAATTCATGGGAACATTTTATTTTACTAGAGCTATTCGATATTGGATTGGTAAATATTATTAAATTATTTATAAGAAAATGATTAAAATAAATCAATATAATGAATAATTTTAATTAGAATATTTATTAATATTAATTATTACCTTGGTTTACAAAAAATATTCTAAATGTTTTTCTTTATGGAATTTTTAATCCAATCACATATCAGAAACAAATTCATTTTTCAAATTTTCATTAGCTATTCATGCCAATTTTGATAATTATCTTTCAGAAATTTGATGTCACTAACCACACAATATCCTAAAAGCTGGATTTCTTCCTAATCATAATCATATTTACTATCTCTATAAATGTTACAGATATTATAATCTCAATATTATAAATCAAACCTCCTGAATTAAGATAATTATTTCCAGGGTTTTTAACATTAAACTCTGGCATTTAATAATGTAAAAATATAACAAAAATGATTAAAACATATGGTTTTATAACGTAAAATAAATTGAAAAAACGTCGAATTAGTTAAAAAAAATTCTTCTCATTATTTAAAATAAATTAAATTCAATCCTTTTTATATTTTTATCATGATTTAAGCACAATATAAATTTTTAAGATAATATATTTATCATTTTTTCATAAATTTATTATATTTTTACTATGTATTTTATACAAGTGTCATGATTTATGTATTTGAAACTATCAATGTTTAATCTAACTTTGATAATAACAATAATATTTGTAAGAATATATTTATTAATTTGTTATGGAACATTAATTATTATTAAATTATTCCATTATTTTAATTATTTACTAATATTATAGAGGAACCATGTAAAAAAATTGATAGAATTATCTATAAATCATTAAAAAATAAATACCATATATTCCCATATTTCATGTACTTGAAAATTATTCTTGTGTACCATTAATCATCCATATTTACAACATTCAATTAAAAATAAATTGTGTGACAATATCAATAAATAAAGGGTAGTTTATATATATATATTTGATTTTCAATTGGATACTCATTATGCAATTCATGGTCCCTATAATTAATAACTATTGTCAAACATAAGAATTGTAAAAACGAAAAATGATCTAAAATGTTACCAAATGTCCATAATCATTTCAATGTTGCTGAAAAGAAAATTTGAAAAAATATATTAGAATTAATGCTCTAGAATCGATTCAAATATTCAGAATCTTAGAAAGAGTTTAATTTATAGAACACCTAAATTGTTATAGAGTAGGATATGGTAATGAGATTTTATGTATTATTAAATCACTTAAAAATTTACTTTCTATATAAATAAGAAAATATGATCAATTTAGTTAATTAACATGATAAAAATAATAATTTATATAGTATTTATTGATTTATAATTATGAATAAACAAGAATTGAGATTTTAATAATTTTCTTCTACAATATTAAATTTAATTTTATTAATGGCACTAGTTTTTCATAATTATTTAAAAACATTATTAATATAAATTCAAATTAAATAACTAAATTAATGATTAAAAAATAAAATATTCCAAAAATATCCTCACATACACTAAAAATCAAATAATTTTAACACTAGATTTGTTCTATGTCATAAACTATAGATACATGTTGTGAATTAAAATATGAAAAATAGCAGATGAAGGATTCCAAGAACAACCCAAAAAACTCTTCCCACATATAACGTTAATTTATATTTTCTCCACATTTGTATAAAATGAAGATAGATCTCTTAACTCATAAAATTTAGATATGTTTATAAACATCTCCATTTAATCCATTTTTAATAAATAGATAAACTAAACATGAATATGGGTGAATATGGTTGAAAAAAATCCATTTCTATTATATATTTCGATAATGTTGTATGGAATTATCCTTAAATTTGTGTATTCCTTTGATAACATTTTAAATGATTCATACATCTAACATATATTTAGTCAAATAAATCTTATATATTCTTTGTTTCATAAAAAAATACACTTCATTTTGTTCTTTTAATTTTTTTATTTTTTATGTTCTATTTGTATATTAACAAATAAATTTCTTATATGTTCAAATGAATTTCATTTGTTTTTATAGACTCTATAATAAAGAATAGTATACTGAATTGAGTTCATACGAACAACTAGATATTATTCTTATAAATATTCAACCAAAATCATTGATATTATAATCTTATCATTAGTTATTATGACAAATGAATATTAAAATTGGAATGATAACATAAATCCATTTTACATTTCTTTTTAATCCATATTTATAATATATATATATTGATATATGAATTACATCAATACACATAGATTTTCATAATATATAGTTTTTAAGTCTTATTTTCTATGATATTTCATTTTCTGAAACGCCATTCTAAAATATGTTAGTCATTTAGTTTTATAACCATTAGTTGGATCTTCTATGAGTCAGAAGACATAGAGAACAAAATCTAATTTTGTTAAACCATATTGTACAAAAAAGGTCAGATGTCAGACTTGTTTCTCCAAATCATCTGATTAATGAGGGGATCAAGGATATAAAAGTCTCCTATTGATAATATTTCCAAAGATGGTATATTTGAGGAAATTATGTTATCTAATTAATGAATTGTAGATAAAATTTTAGTGTGAATGATGTTTATGTTATTTTAGGTCATTAAAGATCCTACTAAATTTGGATAAAAGGGATTAATTCTATAGATTTATATTTTTCTGACGATATTATATTTTTGAGATTATTCTTGTTTTTTTAAAAACCACATGGGTCAATAATGTAAACATATTTTTCTTCATTTCTATTATATGTCATCATTAATTATGTATATATAAATATGTACTGTTTATTATTTGTTCTTTATATTTATTTTTCATGTTGTACATGGATATGATTGAAAATTATATCCCCTGGTCATCTTAATCATTTTTGGGGGGAAATTAAATAAGTTTTCTATTGAACGTAAATTAGGAATCCTCATGATGCTTCCATTGCCATTATGTTCTTGGAAAACATATATAATCATAACTATTCTCTTATTTTCTCAATTTTAAATATGTTCTTTATGATTCCATAAACAAATGTCGAGAAGAGATTAGATCATATTTTTTTAATATTCAAGGTCGGCCAAGCCTAACTATTTAAAATTGGAATCTAAAATAGAAACCCATTTTTTATGGTGTTAAATATAAATAATTATGAATTAAGAATGAGGATCATTATTGTTAATAATTTAATTGATTATTTTCTGATAATGATATGAAATTATAAAATTATAAAATTATAGAGAATGAATATTCTTAGTTTTCTGATTAGAATAAAAATTATTATCATGTTAATAATAATCACTAAAATAACTTATTGATATATTTGAATCGAAAAATACTTATCATAATTTTTTACGTGAAAAAATTAATTGAATGTAGTGTAAATTAAAATAATTTAATATTTGGAATTTTATTGAAGGAAAACCAGGTAAATAAATTAATGATTTTTATCATGTTCTTGATTTTAGATATCAAGAATTAAAATCATAAATTTACATTATGAATGTGATGGTCTATAAATTTCCATAATCATTACGTTATATTGAAGTAGTTGAGGAAAAATTTCATGAAATTATTTTATAAAATCAATCTATTTAATATAAAATTTGTTGTATATTAATTAAAGATACTAATATTAAAGATATCATTTTTCTTGATAATAATATCAAGGATCACATTTAGAATGAGATTCAGGTGAAGAGATTTGCTGATAAAGGGAAATGGAAAACAATGTTGAATTTGTTTTCAATATTGAGAGCATTTTGATATTGTTTTAATAATATAATTTATAATTCTAAGAATAAAAAATCCGAATATTTTTCTAATAGAAGATTCTCATACAATGTAGAAGGAAACAATTCTTAGCAAGGTGTATATATTAATATAATTGGGGGAATGATTGACTTTTGTAATATTCATCAAAAGAATAAAATGGACATTTATAAAAAGATAATGCCTGTGGAAATTTTTTATTGAATGAAAAAGTCCTTGTTACATCAAACTAAATATTTTTAGGATTAAAAATAAATGTAATGGACCTGAAAAATAGATAAGGGGATTGAAAGGAAGGCATCTTTAGAAAAGTCTAATATGTGATGTGATAGTGACGATATACCTTCTGTTGAATTCAATGGAATGAAAAGTGATGATACCAAATAGTTCCACATATTTATATTAATCCATTGAGGAATTAAATCTGAATCATGGGAATGGTATCCTAATAAGTTCTTATTATTTTTCACTACACTCGGTTTTCCTCATTTCTTATATTAAAGAAGATTACGATGATTCTCCATCACCCGATCAAGTGACATGATATACGAATTTACTTTAGAAAAAAATGATAATAAAAGACTAAAAATTGGAAAATTTATATCTCTACATGTCTAGTTATATAATGTTTATTCTTATATATGAGTATGCTATAGGATATAGTATTTTCTAAATAAAAATGATTCAAACATAGATATAAAAAAATTATAATGTTAGTAATATAAATAATATTTTTAATAATAATACTTCATATTATTGGAATTTTGATAAGAACATGATACAATTGAAACATAATCATACATGTTTAGGAAGATGATTTACATTAGGAAATCAAAAAATTTAGTTAATTTAATCTTCCCCAAATTGCTCTATCCAATACTAAATGTCTTTTGGGAGTTCATTTCAGAGATAAGTGTTCCAAGAAAAATATTATGTCCTTATGACCACTTATGTATTATATTTCATTAAAAATAGTAGTAGATAAACACCATTTGGTTTCACATATGTCGCTTTCTGAATTTCTTTCAATTAATTGTACCATTCAGGGTTTGTTTCCAATTTTTCCCTTTATAATTTATTGGAAAATAAATTGAGTTCTATCACCCAAAACTATTGGTATATGAATATTTGATGTTCTTAGTACATAATGATAAAAAATTCCATCATATAAAGCAAACAAAATATTTGTGTTGGATATTATATTTGAAGAAAATTAACATGGAATGATTATATGAATAGATTATGTATCATTTCTTCATAAGATTATTATTTTAAATGATCTTTTATTTATAAGATTTGTCCATAATCATGTAAACATAATTAAATTATATGAATGAGGATAGTACATGAACATTAGTAAAAAATAAAACAAGATAATCTCTAATGAGTTCAATATTTATAAAAGGGTAGAAATAAAAATTATAACAGTGTTAACCTTGTGGTCCATTAATTTTAGAACACACTTTGAAGTTGTTTCTCATATGATTAATATTTTCATTGGATTATAAAATGAGACCATTGAAATATTTATAACAAAGAAAAACATTCTCTGTATGTACTAGGGATTGAATTATAGAAACTGACCCTCACTAGTGTGTTGTGAAACACAAGATGGGAATGAAATCGACTAGAGAAATATCAAATAATGAACTGTTATAGTTAAATAAAATATTGAAATTAAAGTATTATATAAAAAATATTCATTAAAGGAAGAAAATTCCTAAATCAATGATTATGACTCTATTAGGTATACATTGATTTTTTTTCAAATTGAGTCAAAATTTCAGTTCATTTAAAAAAATATTAAGGCAATTTTTGACATGTGAAAAACCTACCAACTCATAATTTCCAGAAAAAACATGATTAAAAGTTTTAAATCTTTATTTTAAATTATTTATAGTTCCCATGTAATTCCACAAAACATCTCATGACTAGTAACTCCTAAATAGATTTTTGTAGTCCAATTAAATAATATTACCCATAATAAAATTACCTGTGTTTTTTTATGAATATTTTTTCACTATACATATTTTAATTGAAGAAATAGGTACATAATGTTGTACTAAATGATGAGTTTTAAATAACTCATAAATATAAATCCATAATAAATTTTTAATAAAAGGAATCTTAAGCCTATATATTTCAAATTTTTAGTTGTATATTTATAATCTTGATTACTAAAGAAAAAATAATAAAATTTGATTGAAAGGTTATTACACCTATTTTAATTATTTCAAAACCACTTGTATATCGAATCCTGTTTAAAAAATGTACAAGTACTATATTTATTCATGCAATCCATCATGAATTTTATTATTAGTTCAAGTATATAAAATCATTCCATATAAACAATGGTCGTATATTTGTTAGCTATTGGAATGATTAGGTCTATATTAAATAACCTTCTTATTCATTGGAAAATATGTTCATACCTATATTTCTCCATGATAGATATGTTTACTGGTTTTTAATAACAGTCTATCATATTTTATGAATTGTATATCAGTCTGTATGCACTCTTATTAATTCTTCATTCATATAAAATATTTAATTATAATCACAGAGTGATATTGTGTGTTTTTTAGATTCCATTTTTATTATTAAAATCCATGATCATTTTAATCATGCGTGACATTCCTTGAGATAAAATATAAATTCATAGTCAAAACAATATTTTTAATCTCTATGTGGCATAATTATTTAATTCATTAAAATACTATAAAATGTATGCTACATTATAGTCATTGAAAATATCAACATTCCAAGAAACATGTGTTTCATCCCCATAGACATTAATACATATGGGAGAATATATATTCTCTATTTATGTTATTATATATTGATATATAAATTTTTTTGATGAATTAATTATTACATATATGTTTTAAAATTATCAAAAGATAACCAGTCCTGCTAAAAAACTATATTCATAAAAGGTCCTAAACATGAATATTTAGCTGAAATAATAAATCTTTTTGTTCTCAGATAAAATACAATACAATTATTCATTATAATTATAATTAAAATCCATTGCTCAAGGACTTCATAAATTTTTTATTTTCTATAATTTGAAGACATAAATCATAAGACATAATGTATTCTCAAATGAAAATACAACCCTTCATAGAAAACTCAAAAAATAATCGAATATGATGTATAACTGATCCATCTTTTACAAACACTTTTCCATCAATTCATTAAATATCATCCTAATAATAATTAGATTTTTTTCATCATAATATATTTAAACTCTACAATTGAGTAATTTATGTACTATCATATGGATTACTTTCACATAGATAATAGTCACAACTAAAACATTCTAAAAACATACATATATTATATATTAAGAACTGCACACAATGTATAGCCATGAATCCAAAATAATAATCTAAACATAATAATTTTCACACTAAACACATATTAAAACACTAATAGAGATTGGAATAATCATTGAGTCACAATAATCTCACCCTTTTAATTTGTTTGAAATACTATATTTCTTAAATGTCAATTTCTATGCACTGTTGAACTATTCATCTCTTACTTATTAAAATTAAATTGAAAATTATAATAAAATGGTATTCTAATAAATTCTTATTCCTTTTTATGATATCATACTCTATTTTAAAATTTTAATATCAATTAAAATGTGGAAATAAAAAACCCATTAAAAAAGTCCTTTAGTTATTCCACTATAAGTTTACTCAGATTAACAATTATATAAAAAAAAGTTATTTAATCAGTGTTGTGAATAATTTATATAAATAATCCTCCATGTGAAACCATTCTCAAAATACATTATTTTCTTCTTTTTATAATTTTTTAATCAAGAAACGTCATATTTCTTCCACATTCTTAAAAAAACAAACAAATTTTCAAATTAATATAACATTATTTATATCATAATTTAGTAATCAGTACTCTCGATTCAAAAGGGGATTTAATAAAATCATAACTAAGAGATATGTGTGTTATTCTCACACTACAACCTTCATGTTTTAAAAAAATTGATAAATTTCATATTTACTAAATACAATGGAATTGCGTACACTTTTTCTTTTTTGAAACCATTAATGTGATGCACTTTTCCCATGGTCATGGAGAAATAATTTTAGTAGAAATCCTAGATAATATAGCCTTCCTTGTTATATTGTGTGTATAACCCAAAAATATAACCATCAATTCTACATATATCAGTTCCACACATAAAAAATATTTCTAAATAATGAGGGTCCTATTTTAATATTAGAAATAACATTTCAATTGAGATATTTGTAACACCCCGAGATTTTATGAAAAATATTCTTTTTAATTTCATTAATGTCTTGTGTTGTACACTACACCAAAAGGAGCTAGCACAACACGCATCCTTGACATTCCTTGCATTACACGCAATCGCGACCTTCCTCGATAGCGTGTGTAGTACACAACAACGAGTTTCACTAAACAACAATAGGCTATTAAAATATTATTAAAACTAGCCGTTATGAATAGTAATAACCACTTTTTGAATTTTTGTATATTTTATTTTTCAAAATGGACTTCATTTTTGGATTCAGAATATCGAAATTAGCTTAGGGTGAAATTTTGGTACTTTTCGGATAACTTTCATTTTCTGATGAATAGTGAAAATTACTAAATTTTAATTAAAAACATCATTTTTAATCGAAATAATTAATAGTGATAAATTATTAATTTGAGTGGTTTTAAATTATATTTAGAATATATTTTTACAATTTAATACAATGTTGGTCATTAGATGTAATTTCACATTTAAACCCGACATAAACAAGTGTCAATCTTTTGATAGTTATTGTCTCTTAAGAACACACTATTTGTTTTGACGATGGGAATTAATTTTTAAATTAAGTAATGCAACTGATATGTTTTGAATTTGGTAAAATAGACATCATTTTTCAGTTCATAATATCAAATATATCTTAGGCCTAATTTTTGGTATTTTTCTAGAAACTGTCATTTTTTGATTAATAATGAAACCACTAAGTGGTAGTTAAAAATGAATTTTTCATAAAACATAATTTTACCGCTTCTGTGAGTGGAATTTAAAACATTCTAGGGACACAGTTGATGTCGGTAAGTAAAATGTGGTTCAATGAGTTGAAAATAATTTTTGGTGAATAGTAACTTTTTACTTTTATTTACCACGGTTAAAAGTAAATAGGGTAATTAAGGGTAATAATGATATTATTATTACCCTAAAACATGTCCTAATTCTATTTGATAAGTGTAATTCAACCAAAAACAACCTTAGGAATAAAATATGACCATTTAGGCCCACATTGATTAGATTAGGACATTTATTATTATTTTATTTAATGAAGGGTTAAAATAGTTAAAATCAATGTTTAATAAGAAAACCATTTTTAATATAGGGTTATAAATAAGATAAATTCCACTATAAATATTCATTATAAATATAAAAATATTTCCTACATAATGATATTTTATTTGTAATTTTTATACTTTAAATAAGTTAATTTATTTATGACACAAAGATGATGCAGTAATTATCTTATTAATAAAATATTGACATAATTGATGTTATAAATACCAAAAATAAATGTAATTTTAGACTTTTTATGAATTCCACTAATTTTGTAGGTTAAAATGACATGTTAGTATTGATTTAATTAACTTTTTTCGAACTAATCATTCTGTTATGATTTTCACAAAAATCAATTACTAAATAGTTTCAAAATTTACATAAAATAGTTTTTAAAACAAATATTATATTAGTAATTGTTATTTTATTCCTAAAAATCTAAGGTTCGGCCAAATAACTTATATAAGGTTATATATATTAATAATAGACAACTTGGGGTTCGTTTGGCTTGTTATAGTAAGTTTATTAACCTTATAGTATAAGAACACTAGAAGACACGGTAAAAGTAAAATTATTTTACTTAATGTTAAATCTAAATGATAACATTAAAATAGGAACCTAGACTTGTCCAAATTCTATTGTATGAAAGTATTTCGACCCATCCCCACCTTATATTCGAAATAAATCAATTTGAAGCTATTTAAAACCGAATATGGATTTATAATAAAATAATATTTTTAGTTTTTCCAAGGAGCCCCTCTCCTCCCTTATAAAAGGGCACCTCCTCCCTCTCATCCTCACACCACATTTATCCTTCAAGTTCGGCCAACCCCTGCCAAATTCTCTTCTACACTTCCCTAGAAACATCCTAGAGTTTCCAGTCTTCTTCAAAGAACAATTTTAGTTCCCTAAAAGGAGATCTCAAAAAGGGGCTTCAAATAAGAGGTAATGTCCGTTGCCGATTCATTCAACTTTATTTATTCTTCCACTTATTATTCTTTAGTTGTTTCATTATGAAGTAATAACATCAGTATCACTCATATACTGATATGTTATTATATGTATGAAACAACCCTATTTCACTATCTATCCATCCTACGGAAAATGAAATCACCGCGCGTGCGTACGTACGGAATACCGTCTGCACGACGTGGTTTAATCTATTTTCCACCACCACATTACATGGATGGATATAATGGTGTAAATAATAACTATATATGATTGTTTTAAAGTGATATTGATTCTGAAATAGTATACAAACACTCCAATACAATTCCGCGATCATGAGAACGATATCATCGCTCGTGCGTACGTATGGACTTCCGTCTCCACGACGCGATGAGATTCATTCTCCACATTAACCATTCATGAAGGATTATAAAGTATATATAATAAGTAATAATGAAATATATGGAATAATAATGATAATGGATTTATGTGTATATATATTTATGTCATATACTTAATTCCATTTAACTCAATAAGGAAACGAAAACAGCGTTCATGCGTACGTACGACATACCGTCTCCATGAACGGTGTATTTCATTCCATTTATTGATCAATTATATATAGGTATATTATGAATATATATTATATATGAATCATGATTTATATTTTGGAATTATTTAATCATGATCTAAGTAATAATATGAATAATTACAAGTCAAAACACAGAAGGCAAATGAAACGATTTTACCCAAAACGCTCTTTAACATGGAATTTACAAAAGAACAGGTAAAATAAAGTCATAAGTGAACCATATATGATATCATAACAATTAGTATGATTCTGTAATAAGTCAATGACATTATTGAAATCATTATACAGGAGGTTCAGACACTTACGAAGCAAATCAGACCTAAGGTAAGGGAAATATCACAATCTCATTTTTATCCGAGATTGTTTATACATTGAAATTTACTAGGGTGTATTTTATCATCCACATCCATGTTTCCTCAATATGAAATATTATTTACATCCACCTAAAATTTTTTAAATCCAATTTTACCCTTCGATGAGTTTTTAGTAAAAGATATGAAAGGAATCTTTTGTCATTTTTCGTATGAGGTACTTTTTGACTTTTCGACAAAAGTCCGAGAAAAATGTTTTTTTAACCTATACGGAATGAATGGATTTCAAAAACATTATTTCCAAGAAGCTTATTTTACAAGTTTTCAAGTTTATTTTTAATCAACTTCTTTTAGTTTATAATTGTATGACGTGTTAATAAAGGAAAAGTGTTTTTGATGTATAAAAGATATTTTCCTCAAGAATGGAGTTCAAGTGTTTTATCAAAATTATTTTCCATCTAAGATAATATAGGGTTCTGTTTATATCCCTAATTTTACATTGATTTGATTATGATGGAATTATTTTTATGATGTCCTTTTATCTTATATGGATTATGTTATGATGGCATGATGTTTAAGATTCCCATTTTTATTACATAGGTTATGCAATGATGTATGATTTTTTATTTTGTGGCACACATAAGAATGGTATCATTATGAGATGGGTGGGACGTATATCTCCCTCCAATGCATTGGGTAAAGATTTTATATCTCATGAGATATACATGGCTGGAACAGCAGGTTAAACTGGTTCAGTGAAACAGGACTGAAATGAGGAATGAACTCGGTTCAGAAATGGACTTTGTCCACTAAGATAGTCGTGGAAACAAGTCTTGACTAATAAGAAATGATTCTCTATTATTATGTGTGTATGCCACAAAGTTTCATGTTTTAAGTTATGATTATTGGTATTACATTTCAATACTATGATTTCTCCCATGTTATGATATTATGATCTCTTTTGTCGGTTATGATTTCCAAAATGTTATGTTCTTATGAATATGATGTGATTGATATTTCTTTTGTTTACCCTTACTGATCATTTGAGATCACCCTTTTATGTTTTATTTTCCCCAGGATATAAAGAATGATTTTAGGTTAAAAAAGGAAGATCTTTATGGGAGATGTTGAAGATCTTTCACCATGATTAGAAGATTATATTCCGAGTTTCCAAAGACACTAAACTATTACGGTCCTTGTGTGTGTGTTTTTGTTATGTACTAAGTATTCCGCAAAAGTAATGTAATGTCCATGTACATTAAGCTTCGTGGCTCTACAGTTGGTATCAGAGGAAAGGTTTAGTCAACCTTTGGAAACTAGGATGCGAAAACATTAGTGAGATCCCTATAGATATTTCTAAGGTATGTCTAGGGATGTACATAAGGTTAAGTATAAGTATAGGTTATAGTACTAGAATTACGGTAACCAAAGATGTTAGATATTGAAGGTACTCCTTCTTTATTGTGTTGTTTTCCCTAGCATGATTTTTTCCTCTCAGATTATTCTTTTTGGGTTTTAGACGATGGATGGATCCCGAAGGAACTGTATTGATCAATGCAATGGGAAATCCAATGATTGTCCTCCTGAACAAACAAATGTTATGGGAGATGGAGTGAAAAATCTTATTTCTATACTTACACAAGCTATGAATCATTATAGACTTCCAAATGAGCAGAGAAGGGAACAATATTCTATTGAATCCTTCATGAAGCAACATCCACCTTCTTTCAGTGGGTCTTCTGATCCACTTGTTGTGGAATAATGGATCAGTGCCACTGAAAAGATATTTTCAGTTCTTCAATGTTCTAAACATGATAAAGTCATCTTAGTAGTATATCGTTTGGAAGGTGAAGTTGATCAATGGTGGAATCTTATCAAGAATACTAGGCCTAGAGATGAAATTGAGTCCATGGAATGTGACGAGTTGAAGAACATATTTTTCAATAAGTACTTCCCTCGTATTCTTTGAAAAAAGATGGAGAAGGAGTTTCTTGAACTAAAGAAAAAGGATGATGAATCTGTTGGTATATACGAAGCGAATTTTATAAGGCTTGCAAGGTATGCATCTGGATATATCATCCAACCTGAAAGTAAAGTTGATCGATTCTTCAGTGGCTTAAAACCAAATCTTAGAAGGGCATTAGCTTTAAGAGACTTCAGTAGCTATGAAGAAATTGTGCGTTGTGCTATCAAGGTAGAAATAGAAGTCGATGTTACTTATCCATCTCATAGTTTTGACAAGAAACTAAAGATGGTGTTCAAGGAGAAATCTCAGAATAATGGTGAAAAGAAGATGAATGTTTCCTTATGCTCAAAGTGTGGAAATAATCATGGTGGATATTGTCTTAAAGGGACAAGTAAATGATTAAAATGTGGAATGGAAGGTCATCGGGAATTTGAATGCCGCAATGATGGGAAGAAGATGTCTAATGATGCAAACAAAGGAAGGGATACACAGAATGAACCTACTACACTTCAATGCTTCAAGTGCAAGGAAATGGGGCATTATGCTAATAAATGCCCTAATCCAAGGGTTAGTGATGATCGACATGAGCAACCACTTAAGGCAAAGGACAAAGGGAAGTCACATGCGATCACTATTGGCGATGTTGAATATAACAACGATGTGGTGGAATTATTAAGTGTTTATGTAATGGGATTCCAAAATAATGTTGTTTATAGTATCATGGAATATTGGAATATTTATGTATTGGTTTATTGTGGTTTTCAATAATTTTATGGTACCGGTAAAAATGGAAAGTGATTGAGATATTTTTGGAAAAAAGATGATATGCGCATAATGAAGGGATAAGGAAAAATGATATGTTTGACATTATAGATGAGCTCATTATTGATATAAGGACTAAGTGATATCATGGTTTGAGTATATAGAATTTTGAGGATTTTGGTATGTGGAAAGAGTTAACTTTTAATAGCATTCATGTTTTCAATAAGGTTCAATGGGTATTCATTTTTTTCAAGAGAATACATGATTAAGGCCTTTGAATGTTTTGAATGTGACCAAGAATACATATCTCATGATATATGGGGATCAAAAATGGTATTAACATGCTAGTTGTATGAACTCTTTGGTAATAATTTTCACTATAATATGAGATTAGACAGCATTATTTTGGATAAGCCTAAAGATTGGAATGGATTATGATGGACATAAGTTAGTATTGTTTAAGGATAGAAGTTTTTTCGATATTATTTATGGGATGTTATAGTAATGTAGTTTTAGAAAAAGGACAACCTGCAGGATGGGCGATAACCCATCGCGTCGAACAAGGCTGTGGGAATCGAACCTACAACCGAAGTGCGACTGGCCTTTATCACCTACCACTGGCCTACAGGAAGTCCCTGGTTAGTAAAAACTAGTTTTATTTTATTAAATGTTATGATATATGAATTATAAGTCCATTTTTGGAACCATATATGATTAATCTCACTATAGAGGACTTATGTAATTGTTGATAACTTTTCTAACCTTTTGTTTGAGAGAGATGGAATAACCCATCATTCTATCACATGATCTACTCACACATCACGAATGACAAGTTAAACTTCATTTATTTAAGAGATGAAGTGGAAATTTTCCAAATAATGACCAATGGTGAGAATATACCAAAATCACGAAAGTATTTCTTCTCATTCCAATTTCATCAAATTTAGGGAAATGATCATGAAAACCAAAAATGTTTTCCTAGTGCCCTTATATCCGATGAATCAGATGGTACCATAGATAATCAAAAATTTATGGCTTTGTGATTGTTGTCTTTTTCATAGCCATGTTCTCTACCACTCTCCATGAGAACATGATAGTTAGATTTCTCTTCCATATCCATATTTTCACCTATGTGGAAACCTAGTGATTAGTTTATTTGGGTAACATTTACGTTTCATTCTTTTATTTTTAAAGATTGGTTTTCGTATTCCTTTTATGATGCCAGTTTCTATTAAATAAACTTTCGTGTAGTAAACCATTTATAACCCCGACGAATTTCAACGGCGAAATTCATTTTAAGGGGGGTAGAATGTAACACCTCGAGATTTTATGAAAAATATTATTTTTTATTTCTTTAGTGTCTTGTGTTGTACGCTACACCAAAAGAACCTTTCACAACACGCATCCTTGACTTTCCTTGCATTACATGAAAATGCGACCATCCTCGATAGCGTGTGTAGTACGCAATAACGAGTTTCACTAAACAACAATATGTTATTAAAATATTATTAAAACTAGTCGTTATGAATAGTAATAATAACTTTTTGAAATTTTGTCAATTTTATTTTTCAAAATGGACTTCATTTTTGGATTCGGAATATCGAAATTATCTTAGGGTGAAATTTTGGTACTTTTCGGATAACTTTCATTTTCTGATGAATAGTGAAAATTAATAAATTTTAATTAAAAAAAACCATTTTAATCGAAATAATTAATAGTGATAAATTATTAATTTGAGTGGTTTTAAAGTATATTTAGAATATATTTTTACAATTTAATACAATGTTGGTCATTTGATGTAATTTCACATTTAAACCAGACATAAACAAGTGTCAATCTTTTGAAAGTTATTATCTCTTAAGAACACACTATTTGTTTTGACGACGGAAATTAATTTTTAAATTTATTAATGCAATTGATATGTTTTGAATTTGGTAAAATAGACATCATTTTTCAGTTCATAATATCAAATATATCTTTGGCCTAAGTTTTGGTATTTTTCTGGAAACATTCATTTTTTGATGAATAGTGAAACCACTAAGTGGTAGTTAAAAAAATGAATTTTTTATAAAACTTAATTTTACCACTTCTGTGAGTGGAATTTCAAAATACCGAGAGACACGGTTTATGTCGGCAAGTAAAATGTGGTTCAATGAGATGAAAACAATTTTTGCTGAATAGTAACTTTTTACTTTTATTTACCACGGTTAAAAGTAAATAGGGCAATTAAGGGTAAAAATGATATTATTATTATCCTAACACATTTCCTAATTCGATTTGATAAATTTAATTAGACCAAAAACAACCTTACGAATAAAATATGACCATTTAGGCCCACTTGGATTAGATTAAGACATTTATTATTATTTTATTTAAAGAAGGGTTAAAATAGTTAAAATCAATGTTTAATAAGAAAATAATTTTTAATATAGGGTTATATATAAGATAAATTCGACTATAAATATTCATTAGAAATATTAAACAATTTCCTACATAATGATATTTTATTTGTAATTTTTAGACTTTAGATATGTTAATTTATTTATGACACAAAGATGATGCAGTAATTATCTTATTAATGAAATATTGACATAATTGATGTTATAAATACCCAAAATAATTGTAATTTGAAACTTTTTATGAATTACACAAATTTTCTAGGTTAATATGACATGTTATTATTGATTTAATTAACTTATTGCGAACTAATCATTCTGTTATGATTTTCACAAAAATCAATTACTAAATAGTGTCAAAATTGTAATAAAATAGTTTTTAAAACAAATATTATATTAGTAATCGTTATTTTATTCATAAAAATATAAGTTTCAGCAAAATGACTTAGATAAGGTTATATATATTAATAATAGACAACTTGGGGTTCGTTTGGCTTGTTATAGTAAGTTTATTAACCTTATAGTATAAGAACACAAGAAGACACAGTAAAAGTAAAATTATTTTACTTAATGTTAAATCTAAATGATAAGGTAAATATAGGAACCTAAACTTGTCTAAATTCTATTGGATGAAAGGGTTTCGACCCATCCATACCTTAGCTTCGAAATAACTCAATTTGGAGCTCTTTAAAACCGAATTTGGCTTTATAATAAAATAATATTTTTAGTTTTTCCAAAGGAGACCCTCTCCTCCCTTATAAAAGGCCACCTCCTCCCTCTCTTCCTCACACCACATTGAGACTTCAAGATCGGCCAAACCCTACCAAATTCTATTCTCCACTTCCCTAGAAACATCCTAGAGGTTCTGGTCTTATTCAAAGACCAATTTTATTTCCCTAAAAGGACATCTCAAAGAGGCGCTTCAAAGAAGAGGTAATGTCTGTTACCGATTATTTCAACTTTATTTCTTCTTCCACTTCTTCTTCTTTAGTTGTTTCATAATGAATTAATAACATCAGTATCACTCATATACTGATATGTTATTATAAGTATTAAACAACCCTATTTCACCATCTATCCATCCTACGGAAAATGAAATCACCGTGCGTGCGTACGTACGGAATACCGTCTCCACGCCGTGGTGTAATCTATTTTCCACCACCACCTTACATGGATGCGTATAATGGTGTACATAATAACTATATATGATTTTTTTAAAGTGATATTGATTCATAAATTGTATACATACTCTCCAATACAATTCCACGATCATGAGAACGATAACATCGCTCCTGCGTACGTACGGACTACCGTCTCCACGACGTGATGCGATTCATTCTCCACATTAACCATTCATGAATGATTATAAAGTATATATAATAAGTAATCATGAAATATATGACATAATAATGATACTGGATTTATGTGTATATATATTTATGTCGTCTACTTAATTCCATTCAACTCAATAAGGAAACGAAAACAGCGTTCATGCGTACGTACGGCCTACCGTCTCCATGAACTGTGTATTTCATTCCATTTATTGATCTATTATATATATGTATATTCTGAATATATATTATATATAAATCATGTTTTATATTCTGGAATTATTTAATCATGATCTAATTAATCATATGAATAATTACAAGTCAAAACACAGACGACAAATGAAATGATTTTACCAAAAACGCTCATTAACATGGAATTTACAAAAGAACGGGTAAAATAAAGTCATAAGTGAACCATATATGATATCATAACAATGATTATGATTCTGGAATAAGTCAATGACATTATTTAAATCATTATACAGGAGTTTTGGACACTTACGAAGCAAATCAGACCTAATGTAAGGGAAATATCACAATCTCATTTTTATCGGAGATTGTTTATACTTTTAAATTTACTGGGGTGTATTTTATCATCCACATCCTTGTTTCCTCAATATGTAATATTATTTCCATCCTCCTACAATTGTTTAAATCCAATTTTACCCTTCTGTGAGTTTTTAGTAAAAGATAGGAATTTGTCATTTTTCGTACGAGGTACTTTTTGACTTTTCCGACAAAAGTTTGAGAAGAATGGTTTTTTAACTTATACGACATTAATGGATTTTAAAAACATTATTTCCAAGAAGTGTCTTTTACAAGTTTTCAAGTTTATTTTTAATCAACATATTTTAGTTTAGAATTGTATGACATGTTAAGAAAGGAAAAGGGTTTTTGAAGTAGAAATGATATTTTCCTCAAGAATGGAGTTCATGTGTTTTATCAAAATTATTTTCCATCTATGATAATATAGGGTTCTGTTTCTATCCATATTTTTATATTGATTTGATTATGATGGAATTATTTTTATGATGTCCTTTTATCTTATATGGATTATTTTATGATGGCATGATGTTTAAGATTCCCATTTTTATTACATAGTTTATGCAATGATGTATGATTTTTGATTTTGTGGCACACATAAGAATAGTATCATTATGAGATGGGTGGGATCTAAATATCCCTCCAATTCATTGGGTAAATATTTAATATCTCATGAGATAGACATGGCTGGAACGGCAGGTTAAACCGGTTCAGTGAAACTAGACTGAAACGAGGAATGAACTCGGTTCAGAAATGGACTTTGTCAACTAAGATAGTCTTGGAAATGAGTCTTGACTAATAAAAATGATTCACTATGATTATGTGTGTATCCCAAAAAGTTTCATGTTTTATGTTATGATTATTGGGATTATATTTCACTACTATGATTTATCCCATGTTATTATATTATGATCTCTTTTGCAGGTTAAGATTTCCAAAATGTTATGTTCTAAGGAATATGATGTGATCGATATTTCCTTTTTTGACCCATAATGGGAATTTGAGCTCACCCTTTTATGTTTTATTTTTCCCAGGATATAAAGAATGGTTTTAGGTAGAAAAGGAAGATCTTTATGGGAGATGTTAAAGATCTTTCACCATGATTAGAAGATTATATTCTGAGTTTCCAAAGACACTAAACTATTACGGTCCTTGTGTGTGTGTTTTTGTTATGTACTAAGTATTCTGAAAAATTAATGTAATGTCCATGTACATTATGCTTTGGGTCTATACAATATTTCTCTCTTACTATACTATTATTTTTTACAAATTTCAGCATGGGTATTTTATTTGGGATCATATTTTAATTTTGAGTCTCATAGATTGATTATCTTCTTTCATCCATTGATTTTATTCCTTTTCTAGAATATATTTTCCACCTCGTTCTTATGAATATTTACATTTCATATTTTAGATAACATTTCTTAAATTTTCATTTCAACTTCTAGGGATACTTTTTTCATTTATCCCTGTAATTATTTCTAACACTCTCTAATTGTTTATTCAATTTCAATTAATTTCCCCCATCAACCTGGAACCAATTATTTATATTCCTATTATTCTATGAGTCATCATATTTAATATAATTGTGTTTCTTTTGAAATATCTTCATATTTACATAATAGGCATCTTATCATTATATTTTTTTAAGAATAAATAAACATTTTGAGCTTTAAATTTTCATCGACCACATACATCCTCTAAAATTTAAAAACTATTCTTTGTGATTAGAATAGTGTAAATCGATCCATATGTTCCATAATATATTATTTATTTCACAGATACACATGGAAAAAACCTCTTGGTTCTTTCTAGTATCATTAATAGGAAATATAGAAGTAGTTAGAATACATTTTTTATCAATTCATTCTATATCACCCATAATAAAATATAAAATTAGATCTATATTTTGACATGAAATATTTATATATTATCCATGAATTTTTAAAACTTCAAACCGATCTTTATATTGTTTTTGGTTTTTTCCCACCTGGGAATTTTCATCCCTTCTATTAATTTGAAAGACTTCTAGTGAGTTTTATTTGTCAAAATTTCTTCATACATGGTTATGAAAATTGGGACGTTAGATAAAAATGGTATATTTTGGAATATATTATGTGCACATATAACCAATCAAAATAAACATAAATATACGATGCTTGTAGAAAATTCTTGATATACATAATAGGATCTAGTGAGTTTTTTTTGGATTTATTCAATTCTTTTGTAGTTATAAAAATGTATATTATATATCCCCTGGTTCATTATCCATTATAGCCATCACATTAATCAGATCACCTATAATATTTTATTTTTTTTATCAATTCTATCATTTTATTAAACTCATCTATGCATGCCTCTCCCTTCTTAGTATACTCATCCTTCTTATAAATATCATTTTTGTTTAAACTATCATGATTTTTAATTTCTATATTGATGTATTATGCCTATTTCATATAGAATTCCAACCATTCCTTATTCTAACTAAAATATTTTATATTTTTTTTGCATAACAATCTTGGAATGATGAATTAGATTCATTCTAAATATTTTAAAATAGAGTGTAATAATTATGAATGTTTTTATATGTTTTATATTTCTCTTTGTACTCATATATTATCATATTTCAATACTATAATTAATCTTCTTGTCTTTAAACTTTTTATATATTAATTTTTCTCATCCTCTCCCTTAGACTCAAATTTACCAAATTTAATCTTTAGGAAATAATTTTTATTAATATATAATATAATAAAAAATAAAACATCTAGGCGGATTCATATATATATAAAATGATTTTACCTTTATTAATATCTTTGTTGGATTATTCATTTGGGTTAATGATTTTTAATCCAAATAATATATGTCATCTTGCTCTACAACATCATTTCCTGTAGCTTTTCATCTTCCCAATAATTTACAATTGAATTAACATTTTTAATTTTTTTAATATGTTATTCAATTTCATTTGATTAACTATGAGTATGTTTTGTAGCTCATAATTATTAGGTCTTCTATTTCGTAATGGGTAGATAGTTTTTAACAATTTTGATCATGAAAATTTCTTATTTTTTTAACAATGATGGAATCCTCTATGTACATAAAAACGACAATATAAGGCTAACAATTTCCTTTACCAAGGTGAAATAGATATTAATATCTTCATAATCAATTTTAATGTCTTACAATTATTTTATTCCTAATTTTTTATTTGATTACTTTAATTTCACATTACCTTTGGATATTAAACATAATTTTTCTCATTTATCCTTGGAAGTCTATAACCTTATAATCTAGTTTAGACCTTCTCTAATAGAGACATCATGACATAAATTTTTTTATTTCCATAAATTTCTATTGTAACATAATTTTTTTTATTAGAATACATGCCATTATAGGTGGGTTCAAACCTAATTATTGAACTATATATCACAACCTCGATATGTGATAGGAGGTATTGTAGAGTTTGATTCCTCTTGTTATTATAATTATTTTTTAAAAAAACAGGAACACCTTTTTAAAGGATAATGTTATGTTTCTCCATAATTAACATTTCTTATTTGGGCCATTATAGAGAACCTATTCTTTATTATCAAATGAAAATCCTAGATCTATTATATTACTGATTAGAAAAGGGGTGAATTAGTTATCACTTTTATTTTTGTAGTTATTCACATTTTAACCCAAATCAAAATTCTATTTAATTTCTTGATCCACTCAATGATATCCCAAAACCTCACCATGAAGTCAAGTAGAAAAAGAAGATACTAATATATAGTATTTATATGGATTAGCTAAAATTATTGCTCTATTTTATTATTATGGTTCCCCCAACATGGATTCACCACTATCTCCAATAATTATCATATAACAAGGACTCCATTACTATATATATACATACACTATAGGCTTTGTTTAGTTAAATTCCCCATAATCATTTGGTTATTCCCCATAATAAATCCTCTACAACATTGATTCCTCTTGAATTGGGGTTGACCTCATTGATTTAAGATTCAAACATTCCAAGCGGTTTCTAACGGATTTGTTTATAGAACTGGAAGCATCTAATGAGTCCATATCGATTTGGACCTACATTCCAATGGTAGCTGCTCATTAGTTATGAAATGATGAGACTTAAGAATTTTCATTGGTCGAGATGATGGGAGGTCGGACTCATCACACCTTTTTGAGGGGAATTATTGTCTACTCCAGGACTCTCTTTATAGATTTAAGTTGTGTTCGTGAATCCTTATTACATTACCATGTATGAAAATGATCTTTCCTTTAGATCTAACAATCGATGATTAGTATGTATGAGATTTAGAGAATATTTTATATGTATTCGAGGTTCTTCATCGATAGAGATTCGTATGTATTTATTAAATAATTCTTAGTCAATGGTATCCTTCGACACATTATATAGAATTATCTAGGTCATTATGATAACCATACTGGTTTTAAAGCCACTCACCGGGGCACTTAAATTTTATGGTCATTTAGAAGGACATGAATTATCTAATAATTGGGATCGTACCTACATATGGTCTACATACATATCCATTTTTTGTAAAAGTAATTAGAACCCACGTATTTCGAGTAAAGAAGTATGAGGTTTATGCATGTTTGATGGCTTAAAGAAAGATGTCATAATTAATTTTACAATATAATCTCACTTGAGTCAATGCTCTGTGTGAGAAACAAGAGGTATTGGTAAAAGAAGACAATTGTGCCCTGAAGAGATGAAATTATAAGAAATGATGTGGGGCTTATGTATGTATGACTACCCAAATGAATGACGATTAGGATTTACATCAGGGAAGAAACCCACAGACAAGGTCTGTAAAGGGATATGTGCTTTATGGAGATTTGAAAGCTATAACTAGGGTTTACTCCTGAGGAGGATTCCCAAATTAGGAGGGGATTTGTGACATGGGATTATTTTTTAGAAGGAAGCCTAAATCAAAAGAAGTTAATACTGGTGAAGAGAAATTATTACTGGGGCTTATTTCTGAGAAGGAGGCCGATGTTAAGGGAATTTGGGATTTGGGGCTTACTCCTAGAGAGGATGCCCAAACTAGGGAACTTGGAATGGGGATTAATCCTGAAAAGGAGGCCTAGGTTAGGAAATTAGGACTCGGGATTATTCCTGAAAAGGAGTCCCAGGTTAGGGGACTTGGACCTTACACCTGAGGAGGATGCCCAAATTTAGAGAACTTCGATTGGGGCTTACTTTTGAAAAGGAGGCCCATATTAGAGAACTTGTAGTCTAGAGCTAACTCTTAAGGAGGATACCCATTTATTAAGGAGACATGAGACATATGACTTATTATTGAGAAGGAGGCCTAAGTTAATGGAATTTTATGAGTGGGGCTTACTCATAAGGAAAATGCCCGATTTAGGGAAATTATGACTGGGATTACTCCTGAAAAGGAGGCCTAGGTTAGGTAACCTCTAATTATTAAGTATGAGGTTGAATGAATGAAGTCTCCCAAATTAGTGATATGAAGATATGTAAATCACTAGGATTTGAGATTTGTTCCATTTAATTCCTTTCAGATAAAGAAGTCTGCAAGGAAGCCATTCCAAAAGAAATGGATTTAGAGAGGGTTTTGTGTGCTTGATCTTGAACAGGAGAGGTGGATAGGCATAAGAACAGTGAAATAGGCAAGAGAGGCACCCAAAAAGAAGTGGGCGTGTAGGTCATGCATGGGCGAGCATGTTCTGGTCGTGCACGTATACTTGCGCGACACAGGGGTACTTGCGCGATAGTTATCCCTTAGGGTAATACATGGGAGAGACTTGGCTCATGCCCTTAGTAAAATCCTTAGAGGATTCCAGAAGAGTGGAACACAAGTTCTGTTGAAGGGGTAAGGCGGCGCGCAAGTGTATCCATTTCCCTTAATGTTTGGAAACTTAGGCTGACAAGTGTTGATGAGTTTCAACACTTAAGCCTTGTTTCCCCTATTTAGACCTTCCATTCTAGGTAATAAATTACCTTAGAAGTGTTTGAAAGAATTCCATAAGAGAATTGGGCGACCATAGCTCGAATATGAGTTTTGGAATTTTTTCATCCTGAAATGGGGGGCCCACAAGGTGTATTTATAGGCTTTTGAAGACCTTGGGAAAAAACTTAGGGTGCGCAAGTCACCTGCACGACCAATATGAGGTGCAAAAGTATACTTTCATGGAAATGATAAAACTTGCACGACCCAAGTGTAAAAAAATCCTTTTTCAAGCCTCTGTCAATTTTTGAAGTTTCTTTAATGGATGAATCACTTTGTGTTTAGGTATTTCCCTTTTTCAGCTGTTAGAATCTATGATGGAATGAAGCGTCCAAAAAAGTCACCCCTCAGAATTGGATCTGAATGAATGAGGATGTGACTCTGAGGAAAAAGGAGAAAACCAAGGAACTGCAGTGCGCAAGTGTTGAGCGCGTAGATTGTGTCGCTCATGTGCGAGTCGAGCATGCTTCGCCGCGCCTGGGTGAGGCCTTGTAAGCATAGTTTGATTTTTACTAAGAATATAAAAAAATAACCCTACAAACATCGAATCTTTAATTGCTCAATATTACATAAATCATACGAAATGTATGTTCAGTGACCTGGGACTCGACTTTTGTTTAGAGTTCCCTTGTCTTTTGTGGGAAGTTTAAAGTCATACACGTCGGATATAAAAAGGCTGATGTTTAAGGTAGAAATAGCTTTGATTTAATGGAATAATATTGTATCAATTCTTTGATAATTTATCTGAAAACATATTACCACACTCAATTATGGGGGAAAACATGTAATCTATGACTTAAGAAATTTTGAATATGAGGAATGATATGAAAAAGGGCTATAAGACATTAGGAGAAGTATTTTTCAAGAATGAAGTTACCTCTATTTAACAAACCTGTTAGGGGGGTGAATTATGCAGGTCCGCCTAAGGGAATTGGATACATAGTCAAATAATAGCATCTTTTGGCTAATAGGTCTGTTATGTAGACTACTTATGCAAGGTCGCCTAAGGGCATGTGCTGCATAGTCAGGCAAAAGAACTCTCAGAAATTTACTTTTCTACTGCAAAAAAGCCAGTGGAAGTTTATGGGAGTTCAAATTTTCCAAAGCATAGAGTTTTCTTTATGGAGAGAGGTACGCGAATATGAATAGGATATTTCCAATCATGATTGTCTAAGAATTGGATGAATATCACTCCTACAAAGGTCTGACCCAAACGTAGGGAAGAGAAATATAATCCATAGACTTGAATACTTTCGTATCATGAAAAATAATATGAGATAAATATGTTAAGGATGGCTATTTGTTTGCAGATCCCTACATATTGTCATTAAGGAAACTAAAGACAAAAGCGGTTTTCCTTCCAAGAATGAAGTTACTATTATTTGAAAAACCCATTAGGGGGTTGAATTATGCAAGGTCTCCTAAGGTAATTGGCTTCATTTTCAAATAATAGTATCCTTTGGCTGAAAAGTCTCTCATGTAGACTCTTTATGCGAGGCCGCCTATGGGCACGTGCTGCATAGTCAGGCAAAGGAACTCTCAGAAATTGGACATTTTTTGACCAAAGCTCAAGAAAAGGGTTATGGAGATCTGGAATTATTTAAGGTTTGGATTATAACACATGAAAATGGGTATTTTCGAATTCATGAAGTAGATACATAGATCAATGTTAACCATAATCATGTTGTGGCTACGTCCTGAAGAGATGATGGACTTCACTATGTATCCCATAAGGATGGGAATAAAGCCATAGGTAGTTCTGGAAATATATTTTAACGTCATGTGGGATGAAAGTATGGGAAATCTTAGTTTTAGTGTCACAGAACTTGGACCATAATAATGAATACACAGTTTGTGTGTTTTAGAGAGACTTTTCATCCAAGGGACTGAAAGTAAAATTTGGGGTTAAGCCCAAAGTCTTGGGGCTAGATTTGAGGGATGCTCTAACGTTCCTACGTATCCCATAAGGATGGGAATCCATCCACACGTAGTTATAGAAATACCCTCGGTACATATTTGGTTCGTACAAGTGAAGGGTGAAGGGGAATTTATTGTAATTATGGTTTGACCCAAGATAAAAGTTTTGATTATTTCCATGTATGCATGTAGACTTTGGAATATAACATGATTGAAGATCAATGTATATAATGATTCCCTCTCAAGTGAGGGTATCAAAGAATGTTGTAGTTTATTGTCGTACTAAACAAAAGTGATGTATAGTTTAAAATCATTTAGTAAGGACAAAGGTGGACCAATGTGAAGAGATTGATTCTGGGGATGGTTACACGAATCAACATCATATGAGATGGCGGCGAACTGATGTGAAGAGATTAGTTTTGGGCTTCTACCTCAATAGGTTTCCTACGTATACAGCCTACAAGGAAAGGATAAAATTCCATGTAGTTCAATTAAATAATGAATTAGTAATCAAATTGTTCTTGGGGACAGTGACCTAAAAAATGGTGTTAGGACATATGCATGGTTAGCGGCCCAGAGAGGGTGTTATGGTTGAAGTTTACTCTAAGCTCACGTGAGTCATACTCGTTGTGAGAAACAAGAGGTAGAAACAACCTTAACGATGCACAGTTTAATGTCATGTAGGACATATGAATGGAATATGTAGTTTAATGTTTTGTAGTGGGGACTATTGGTGATGCACAGTTTAGTATCATATAAGAGGGAAAAAATAAAATTTAACGTCATATAGGACATATTAAGGGACTTTGTTCAGTTTTACATCATGTAAAATGAATGAGTAGCACAATTTAACATCATGTAGGACAAATATAGGGACACAGTTTAACATCATGTTGGACGTAAGGGTGCGGTATAGTTTAGCGTCCTATAGTTAAGACGATGAGGTTAATATAGTTTAACGTCATGTTGGACGAAAGGGGGACTGTGCAGCTTAATATCATGCAACAAGGACAATAGAGGACACCGTTTAACATCATGTTGGACATATCAAGGATTTTTTTCATAGTTTAATGTCTTTCTGAATGTAAGGGACTTCTGTATAGTTTAGCGTCATGTAGCTAGGACATCATAGTTTAACATATTGCTAGACGAAAGGGATGAAAATAGTTTAAGGTCATATGCGTGGACCGTGGATGCTGTAGTTTAACATCTGACTGGACAAAAAAGTATTTGTGTTACACAAAATACTTATTTAGAAATCTAGCATTGGTTGGATTAGTGATGATTTCTCCATCCATTGAGATTAAAGAATAAGGTCCATTGGAGTAGACTTTATGTATTGAATAAGGACCTTCCCATTTTGGCTCTAGATTGGGAGGTTTCATTCCTGGTATAATTGGATTTCTGAGAACCAATACCAATTCTCCCTGAACAAATGAACGAAGATGAACTTTTTTGTTGAAAGCTCGTGCTATTCGATTTAGATAGATTTTCAATTGGTGCAAGGTTCAGAATATTTTTTCATCAAACCGTTCCAATTTATCCAATCACTTTTGAGATTGTTCGTCTGTATATGAATGATCAAAAATGGCTACTCTGATTGAGGGTAATTGAAACTCAATGGCCAAGACTACTTCTGTTCCATATACCAATGAATATGGAGTTGACCGCGTTGTAGTGCAGGTGGTTGTTCGATAAGCCCATAAATAATGAAAGAGTTTATCAGGCCACGATTTCTTATCTTTATCTACCATATTTTGAAGTATTTTTGAAAGAGTCTTGTTGAAATATTAAATCTGTCAATTGGCCGCTGCATGATACCGAGATGAATGATTGGATTTGATGTTGTATTCTTGATAAAACCTCCTCACCTCGGATGAATAGAAGTTGGTGCCATTTTCTTTCAGTATGGTATGAGGGAAACCAAATCTGGTAATGATGGTAGACAAGATGAATCTAACAATGCATTTATAACTGACTTCTTTGAGGGGTATTTCCTCTGCCCATTTGAAAATGAAATCAGTAGAAGTTAGAATATACTTCAACTGCTTGGTTGTAGACAAATGATAAGGTCCCACTACATCCATTCCCCATGTAGAAAATGGCCACGAGTATTTAGCTGTATGAAGCAACTCTAGGGGATCATGAATGAAGTTGGCATATACTTGGAAAGAATGGAACTTTTTTGTGAAATCAATACAATCATGTATCATTGATGGCCAAAAGTATCCAAGCCTTCAAACTTGATCAGATAGTCTATGTCCAGATTGGTGGGCACCACAAACTCCTACATGCACTTCATTCTTGACAACCATTGTCTCTTCACCATCAATGCAACTGAAGATAACTCCATCAAAACCACACCTGTAGAGAATTTCCTCTAGGTGATTACTGCTGTCATAAAGAGTAAAATTGACCACACGTCTCCATAATTGTTCTTTCTCGGCTCTATCAGGTGGAAGTGTTCCATTTTGATGGTATTCCCTGATAGGTATCATCCATCATGTCGTATGACCATATGGTTCAGGAATGGGACTAATTTCATTGATTTCCTATGTTCTAGTTTGAACATAAGGTGAAATTGTACGATGGTGGGAAATATTGATGGTTGTCTCATCCCGATTTGGATATGACAGAGCTGTGGCTATATTATCTAGTGCATTAGCATGGGCATTTTGTGATCTAAGGACATAAGAAAATGTCGGTTCCAAAGGAAATTCCTCCATTAACTCTCTGAAGTAATCATACAAAGGGATTAGTTCTTCTTTTCTGATGGCATAATCCCCATCGACTTGTTTGATAACCAGGTCTGAATCGCCTTTCAACTTTAAGTGATTCTCTTATGCTTGAAGTGCCAATTCTGATCCTACGATGAGAGCTTGGTATTCTGCTACATTATTTGTACCTCCTCCCAACAATGAGTAGGAATAGGGTAACACTGCCTTTTCTGGGGAAATGAGCACAATTCCTTACCCATCTTTATTGAATTTAGGATTTTCCCTTTCCTCCCTATTGCACTTTTGGAATCACCATCAATGTACATTTCCCATGTTTGAAGACAATCTTGAATAAAGAATACTTCCTCATGAGGAAGTTCAATATCTGAAAATGTATCTTCTAATGAATGATGTTCATAAAGGAAATCAGCCAGAGTTTGGGCCTTTATTGCCTTTTGAGACAAATATTGAATATCAAATTGCTGCAAAATAACTGCCCACCTTGCCAGACGTCCTGTAATCATTGGACGACTAAGGATTTATTTGAGAAGGTTATTATGAGATAAAAATTAGAACTCATGATGTCTCAGGTAGTGTCTCAACTTCTAAACTGCAAAGATTAATGCTAGGCAGAACTTCTCAATATTAGAGTATCAAGCTTCTGCATCAACCTAGTCCGACTGAGATAGTAGAGGCTATTTACATTCCCTGCATCATTTTTCTGAGCAAGAAAGGCACCCAATGATCGCTCTAGAGCTATCACATAGAGGATAAGTGGTCTTCCTTAAATAGTTGGAATTAAAACTGGTGGGCTCATGAGATATTTCTTAATAATATCGAATGCTTATTGACATTCTTCAGTCCACTGGTAAGTGAATCCCTTCTTCATAAATTTGGTTAAGTGTAATATTTTTCCTGCCAAATTGGCGATGAAACGCCGATTATAGGCCAAGTGTCTTTGAAGTCCTCTCAATTCCATTAAATTTCGAGGTGGTGACATACCAAGGATTGACTTTTTATTCTTAGTATCGACCTAGATAGCACTATGGAGTACAAAAAAGATGAGAAATTTTCCCGAGGTTACCCCAAAAGACCATTTTAAGGGGTTCATCTTCAAATTATGTTGCTGAAGTTTGTGAAATATGATTTCCAAATCATCCAAGTGACTAGAAAATTGTTTGGATTTAACCACCAAATCATCCACATAACATTCAACAAAATTCCCTAAAAAGGGTTTGATGATACGATTTATGGAACATTGATATGTTGTGCCTACATTCTTCAGGCCAAAGGTCATTACCCGATAGAAAAACACACACTAAGGGGCTATGAAGGCTATAGTTTCATCATATTCTGGGGCCATTCGGATTTGATTATATCCAAAATATCCATCCATGAAGGAAAGTGCTTCATATCCAGCGGTTGCATCAATTAAGATTTTTGTAACTTGTTCTAGAAAATCATCCTTAGGCCAATGCTGATTAAGATATCTGAAATCAATGCAAAATCTATTTTTCCCATTCTTCTTTTTCACTGGGACAATATTATTTAACCATTTGGGATATTGAACTTCTTTTATGAAGTTAGATTTGATAAGCTTATCCACTTCAGCCTCAATTTTGGAAGCATAGTTTGGGTGTGTTCTTCTAGAGGATTATTTGAATCATCGATGTTCTTATGTCAAACCCAAAAAATTAGTGGAAACATCAAGATCAATCCCTGGAATCTCTATATAGTTCCAAGAAAATATATCTTGATATTTCATTAAAAAAGTAATATACATATCTTGCTCTTCAAGAGTAATGTTCGCACTAATTAAAGTGGGGCATGGATCTTCTTTTGTACCCAGATTTATTTCTCTTAGTTCATCTACGGAGGTAGAGATACCTTCTTCAAATATTGGAGGATCATCCCAAATATATTCCTCTTCTTCTTCAACAAGTGTTATTTCTTCTATTTCTACTTGCATAGTGGATGAAGAAGTAGAATTTCTGTGATCAAACGAAATGTTAAAATTTAAAAATCTTGAAGAATAAGCAACCATTTCCGACCCTATTGATGATAAAATGTCTTCCTTGGGTAATATAGAGGAGATAATGGATTGAGAATCGACATCATCATTCACCTCTGACATTGCAATAAATTCTTCTGGCCTGATTGGTGATTTATAGACTTGATGAATTTCAGCGGATGAAATGAGGACATCTCTATTTGAGCTTTCATCATTGCTTGGTGGATCACCACTTTCTCCCATGTTGTCTGGCATGATTTCCATAATTGACATTATGGAAGTTTCTATAAGAGTATTTTTATTTGGGTCTATCTTGTCAATTTGACTGATAAGCAATACACAATCTGTACTCACATGTGTAAATGGATTTTCTATAATATTTTCGAAACCATATGGAGCATTAACTTTGGTATCCTCCCTTGTTTTGAATTTCTCATTTCCCTTAATGTTATGGAATTACGCCTTAATATATTGGGATTTGCATGTCTTGAACGGGGACTTATCACCATATAATGTCCCAATTTGGCCATCAAAACAATATTTGAGACATTGATGGTATGATGAAGGGATAGCCACATGATGATGTATCCAGGGTCTACCAAGAAAGATGTTGAAGGATGAGTCTTGATCAACAACCATGAAATCTGAATTGAATACAATAACTCTAAACTGAGTTCTGAGTGTAATCTCGCCCAGTGGTTCATGTTCATTTTTATCATATCCTTGTAACATCAAAGTAGAAGGAGATAAATCAGATTCTGTGAGGCCCAATCGACAAAGTGTATGAATGGGGATGAGGTTTACTTATAATCCATTATCAATGAAGACTATTCGGACCTCTATACCATTGAACTTTCCAGATAAGTACAAAGGTCTAATTTGTCCATGCACAACATCATCTTCATCTTCATCAGTAAAATATATCACTGCATGGCATTCTGCAAGATTATTCTCTACATGGTAGACTTCATCTGGAGCAATTTTAGTTTCAAACTCATGAGGACTCGACAAAGCATCGATGTGTTCCTCCCGAAGATCCTTCGATAAATTCAAAGCATCCAGAATTGTTAACATGGCTGGTATTTGGGACAATTGTTTCAATACATCATAATTTTCATCCACAGGTCTGTGTTTCCCAATAGGAACATGTGGTTTCACAGGTGCCTTAGAAGTTGATGCTTTGGAAGTTGATGCATCTTGTACTAGGATAGGAGTTGGCAATACTCATGGATTTGGAATATTAGACTGGTTAGGTCTATTTAATTCCTGAGAGGAAGAAAATGGAACCTCCAACCGATCTTCCAGAATAACTGTTCCAGGACTGAGTCTGCTATTGGTGGAAGAATTTTCATGTTCTTATGGAGCCCGTTGAAGGGATCTTCCATGAGTTTTTTTGGCATGCAGAGTTTTAGCAGGGGTAGAATTAGAATAGTGGCCTCTGAAAGATCCACGTCTTCCCATGTACCCTAAGCCTCTAGAACTCCCACTAATTCCTCATTTTTATCTAGGGAACTCAGGCTCATCAAAATTGAAGTTTTGACTGGCATATGGATCTGTTATGTGAATCATGTTATCAAAACCAAAGATCAACTCTTCGTCTGATAAAGAATCTACCTGATTACCCAATTAAGGTTGTGCCGTTTGGTGGGACGATGCCGATGACTTTGACGTAGATGACATAAAATCTACCCGAGTCAAAGACAAATTAGGCATTGACACTATTTCATCTTATTCTGATTGTTCCTCTTTCTTTGAATTATTCCTCCCTTTTGAGGATTTTCCCCATGATGAAGATGGTTTTGGTGTGGCATTCATGACAGAAGACACAATTGGTTTCTTTAATTGCGTTTGAAAAATGCCATTAGTTTGGTTGATCATTTTTCTGACCATCCAATCATCATTTTTTTGGGCATTTTTGTTCTTGACTTCTTGCCACTCGCCTTCTTCCTCTGGATCTGTAGCAGTAACACATGCTACCTAAGCTGAAGAACCTTTCAGTTTGACTTGTCCAAAGTTGACCATTTTTTAGGAGGTCCTTGAAGACAAAACACTCCTGAATGGGATGCCCCTACATCTGATGAAACATGCAATAGTTGGGACGGTCTTCATCTCCTTACTTGTTTGGCCTCTGGGACCTTGGAAAATAAACCAAATTATTTTCCAGAGCTGAAATGAAGTAACCAGGAACCTATTCTTTTCCCAAAGAGTAAACTTTGCACTTTAGATCCTCAAATTGGTTATGTCTTTAATCTCTTTGATCATATTGATGAAACGGCCTATGTTGTTGAAACTTAGGAGGTGTAGCCCTTCAAGAAGATGTAGGTTTTGAAGTAGAAGGAGGTACAGGTGCTTGTTTAAGCATAACTGTATCAGTCACTACTTTACCCATTTTCCTTCCTGGAGCTGATGGAATTAAATGAGCTTTATCCTTAGTCTCCATAATAGAATCTTCAATCTATTGAGTGATTGAAGTAAGGTCTCGAAACCCTCCTGTGTATTTCATAGGTATCAATGGATTGCATAAATTATCATGCAGATTTTCCACACTGATTGGTAGCAATTCCCTTTCAGGGAGTGTTAAGCTTAAAGAATATGTTAATCCCATCCAGCGAGAAATGAAATCTGAAACCCTTCCATTCTCCATTTTCTTACAGTTTGTAAGGTAAAAAACTATTGTCTTTGGCAATGTTGAGCTAAATTGAATAATGAATCTTTGGCGGAGATCCTCCCATATTGTAATTGACCGGGATTGCAATCTTATGTACTAGACAAAGGAAGGCCCTTGCAATGATTGTACAAAACACCTAATCTTAACTGCTTCTTGTTGCTGAGGTGTTCCCATTATAGGATCACAACGAGAAAAAAATGTGTTATGTGTTACTCTGGGTCTCCTGAACCATTAAATATTTGGAATGTGGTACTTTCAAAATTTGATGTGGGAGGAATTGCATCAACCCATTCAAGTTAAGCTCTCTTTTCTGGTTGAATTTGAGCACGTTGTCCCTACATAACATCTAACTGAGCTATTAATGAATCAATCGTAGTTATTAACTTTTGAGAAACATCCGGTTGAGCTTGGATATGAGCAGGTGCAATGACTGGAGCTTGGAAAGATGTGGTGGCTAGTACTGCAACTGATGGTAGCACTATTGATTGTGGTTGCACATGACCCGTAGGATTAGGCCTGTGAGTGTGTACTGGTAGAGGAGGATATTCTTGATCTATATCCGTAGCCGCAAAAGATTCCCTTAGTTGACTAACTCTAGTACACTTAGGAGGAAGACTACACTGAAGTAGTTCTGCATTCAACCTCCTCAATTCCTTCATTTCTTTCTCATGTTGTGAAAAATATTTTCTCTAATGAGAGCGATTGGCCTTATCCAGACGAAGGGTATGTAACCTGATTCTTTCCTTTCCCCTTATTGGACACATTTTGGAGAGGGGAAGTGGGTTACTTGAAGGATTACCTAGATTCTGGGTAATCCATTGATTTCATGTATGCACACCTTCTTCATTTGTATCTGTGCGTATAACTTCTTGAGTAGGAACCTCTTCATATGATCCCTCTGAGTGAGCCTCATCTGGTGGATCATAAACAACAACATTGATGACATTAGTTGATTCATAATGCATTGCATCCATTCTATCAGCCTTTATGCGATATTTTCTTCTTCCATGCCCTTGTTGAGACACTTCCTTTTGGTGATTTGATCCGTCAGGAACTCCTTAACGAACCGTAATTTGGAGGGAATATCCTGATAATTTAGCTCTTCATTATTTTTGTGGATTCTTCCCTAATCGAGAGAAGACTGAATTTCTGTGAGGGAGAGATTGAGGATTTGAAAAATTCCCCAGTCCTATGAACTTGGGGTGTTCCTGATGTCTTTGCTCAACTCCTCGAATCCTATTTGTTGATTCTGAGGGTTGGGTTAAAAGAGTCCCCATTTTGGAAAGTTGGGGTGGTTCTTGAGCTACTATATCTGATAATTTCTTGAATTTTCTCTTTATCTTGCTGTCTTTAGTCTGGAAATTTGTTGGATTCATCAACCTACATCCACTCTTATCACCCGGATCAAAAGACCATTGGATGCTTTCTGACACATCTGTCACTTGATGATGTGCTTTCTACAAATGAGAGGCATGTTCAATATTATCGTTTTATTGATTCAGGAGTAATACAACAACTTGTTCTCTGTGTGGTTGATTTTGAGAAGAACTAGTTGAGTCATGTTCTTGAGAGAGCCTTTGATTACAAAAAAAGCCAATTGGTTATGGCTGGCCATGGGAAATAACATTGCATGAGACCATTTTCGGCGGGCATTGATGACTGGAGAGTACAGTGAAATGTAGTTCTCCATGAACACCCCATCCACTGATATGAATACTAGATGGGGCATTGGGAATTATCTGGTGGAATCTTCTTACTGCGCCAAGGATTGAACATTGAAGGGTTCTCTACTGCTTTTCAGCCTTCGGAAATCGAGAAACTGAGAGAGATGCCAAATCAATTTGGAATTGTAACCGTTCTATTATCTTGACATGATTTTCATATTCATCATAAGATAATATATTTTTTTCAACTGGAAGATATTTTTCCATAATTTGAGATGAATATCATGAATTCCATCTTCCATCAACATTTCTGGAATGTCATACTGAGAGTAAGCTAAAGGCCTAAAAATGATTGCCACTACACCTTTCGCCAGTTTTTTCTCATTTTCAGTAATTCCTATTTATCATTCAATATAGGTTCTTATACCTGATTAGACCAGATATGGTGCTTCCTTTTTGCTTCATTGGATTCAAAAATATTGGTAGCGAATTAATTGATCAAGCTAGAAGATGAATGAACCAGGGGTGGTTCAGAGAATGAACTACACCCCAGGCTATCTTTTGATTGAGAAATTGGTTAACCTTTGAGTGGTAAATCATTAGACATGACTGGCTTCACATTTTCATGTTCCTCAAGATAAGAGGGTTTTCTCATCACTACATTGTCTGTTTGAGAACTTTCCAGGAAATGTGCATTATTAATATAGAGAGGACTTTCACATCTAAATTCATCATCATGGGGAGGACCACCATGGTGGGTTACAACAAAAGATGAAACATTTTTCTCCATGATCTTCTGGCCACACATAAGGTTCTTGGGGCTCTCATATGAAGATGAAACTTCGAGATCGACCGAATTCTCATGAAGCAAGACTTCCTGAGGAAGTGTCTAGTATAGACCTTCTGAATTAATGTCCCCACTATTGGCAACTGAGAGAGTAGAATCTTGAGTTGCAATAGATAATTCTATGATTGCTTCAAGAACTCTACCATCGATTAAGTCCTTGATACAGATTGGCCCTAGATTTCTTGACAATATAGGGTGGGTCTTCTTATTAGATGCCTTCTTACTCACTTTGGGAACCACTTGTTGATGAAAGTGGCCATTATGGGTAGGTGTATGTGCCTGATCAGCAGAAATGATCTGGTAGTCTGATTATCTCCACTCAAATCAGGTGTATGTTCCTGACGTGGTTGTCTGTATGATATGGGGGAGTATGCCCCACAACCCTCTTGGACTGGAACATAGGTGTGTGTCTGTTCCAGAGTGAACTGTTGATGTGTCACTCCACTGGTAGGGATAGATTTATGTGGCATTCCCTGAGATGCTGCTGAATCTGTTATAATATCCTGGCAGGCATCCAGAGTACGAGAATGGATTTGCTTCATCTCCTTAACAATTGACAGAATGTGCTTGGTGACTTCAGCTACCAGAACAGGAATATATGTCCATTTTGTTCTTGGAGTAGGTGATTGTTCCTCCTCCTTCCCTCATTTTCTTGTCAGTGAATTCTGACAGTACTCATGTGTGGGGGAAGAGAGTTGAGTCTGCCTCATGTTTGTCTTCGGAGCTTTCCGAATGACTTCTTTGAAAGCTACAAAATGATACTGTTGGTAGGATTGATCAATACTAGTAGGAGTATGTGCCTCCTCATTGCACTCTGCCGAACATGGTTGATGAACTTTCTTCAATACTGACAGGCGAGGCTGCTGGCGGGATTGATGAGTGTAAACAGGTGTTTCTTCCTGTTTACTAGTTGTCAACACATTGGGTTGGAAGGCTTCATAAAATGTATTCAGGCGAGCCTGCTGACTAGATGATGATTTATAAATAGGTGTATGTTCCTATCTATAGTACTCCGTCATAATTTCCTGGCAGTATTAGCATGATGCTGCCAGGTGAGTCTGCTGGACAGCAGAATTATAACAGATGGGTGTGTGTTCCCGCTCGTTTCCTTCCACCAAGATAGTTTGGTGGACTTCTTCGGAAATAGCCAAGATAAGAACATGCTCATTGTTAACTGGTCGTCTCCTCTGGTGGTTCGTCTTTCTTACTCGGGTTCGAGGAACATAAGTCGAACGCCTGGAGATGACACCCTCATCATGTTGAGGGCGTACTTCTGCACGAGTCTGGCGGCGATTGTTGGTGGGAGCCCTTGGGAAGGACTCCTGCTTCCTTGAAATAAGGCCTTGAGTGGCCTTCTCATTCACCTCCATAGAATACTGGAGGGAATGGTCATTGCGTTCCGGTGATGACAACCTGAAACGGTTGGAGACTGTGGTTAGCACCGCCTGCTTCTTGATCATTGGTCGTCACTGTCCGGACGACCAGGGTGAGTTGTTCACATGGAGGGCTTGTCGAGCAGCCTCCAGAGTTGGGATGGTACCATGTTGACGGACTCCTTAACTAATGCATTCAATACCCAGTGTTGAAGATGCTGAGTAAGTGATGTCACATTCAGAGCAGACGACGATCTAACGGGAGTAGTAGCTGATGCATTCACACTAGAGGTTCTCACAGGCATGAACTTATGAGAAGCCATTTCTGTAATGTAGAAGATCTTGAAAAAGAGTGCCTGATTGATATAACAGACATAATCAATATTAGCTCGACCAATACATCTTTTGGATAAGCACATATGTTATTTATTATTTTTTTGGCCCTCTCAATGTGTTTTAAATAGGTGCCTAACAAATAAGTAAAACATAATTTTAACTTGGTTAAGGATTCACGTCGGGTTCACCATTTTTTGTTTCCTCTGGAATTAGGGATGACCTCATTGATTTAAGATTAAAACAATCAAAGAGGTTTCTAAGAGGTTTGTTCATAGAACCGGAAACATCCAATGATTCCATATCCATTTGGACTTACTTTCCAAAAGAAGATGTTCATTAGTTATGAACTGATGAGAATTAATAATTCACATTGGTTGAGAGGATGGGAGGTCGGACTCATCACACCTTTTGAGGGGAATTATTGTCTACTATGGGACACTCTTTATAGATTTAGGTTATGTTCATGAATCCTTTTTACCTTACCAAGTATGAAAATGAGCCTTCATTTAGATATGACAATCAATGATTAGTATGTATGAGATTTAGAGATTCTTTTTTATGTATTCGAGGTTATTCATCGATAGAGAATCATCAGTATTTGATAGAGATTCATAGTCAATGGTATCCTTCGACACATTATATAGAAATCTCTTGGTTATTATGATAACCATACTGGTTTTAAAGACACTCAGCGGGGCACTTGAAGTTTCTTGTCACTCACAAGGAAATGAATTATTTCAAAATTGGGATTGTACCTACAGAAGGGATACTAACGTATCCTTTTTTTGGAAAAGGAATCAGAACCCATGTAGTTTGAGTAAAAAAGTATGATGATTGTTCATGTTTGATGGCTTAAGGATAGATGTCATAATTACTTTTACACTTTAAGATCATGTGATTCAATTCTCTGTGTGAGAAACACGAGATATTGGTAAAACCAGACAATTATGCCATGAAAAGATGCAATTATAAGAAATTATGTAGGGATTATGCATGTGTGACTGCCTAGATGAATGAATATTAGGATTTACATCAAGGAAAAAAACCCGAAGACACGTTCCATAAAGGTATATGTGCTTTATGGATATTTGAATGATCTATCTTGCACTTAATCCTAATGAGGATGCCCAAATTAGGAGCGGATTTGTGACAGGGGCATATTCCTGAGAAGGAAGCCTAAATCAAAAGAAGTTAAGACTGGTTAAGAGAAATTATGACTGGGTCTTATTCTTGAGAATGAGGCTGAGGTTAAGGTAATTTGGGATTTGGGGCTTACTACTAAGGAGGCTGCCCAAACTATGGAACCTGGACTGAGGCTTACTCCTAAAAAGGAGGCCCAGGATAGACAATTATGACGGAGGCTTATTCCTGAAAAGAAGGCCAGGTTAGGGTACTTGGGGCTTACACTTGAGGAGGATTACCAAATTAAGAGAAATTGGATTGGGGCTTACTCCGGAAAAGGAGGCCCATATTTGAGAAATTGAAGACCGGGGCTTACTCTTAAGGGGGATGCCCATTTATTATGGAGACTTGATACATAGGACTTATTCCTGAGAAGGAGGCCTATGTTAATGGAATTTTATGAGTGGGGCTTACTCCTAAGGAAAATGCCTGATTTAGAGAAATGCTGACTCGGGCTAACTCTTGAAAAGGAGTCCCATGTTAGGGAACCTCTCATCTTTAATGGATGAGGTTTAATGAATGAAGTCTCTCACCTTAGTGTATGAAAATATGTAAATCACTTGGTTTTGAGAGATGTTCCATAGAATTCATTTTAGATATGGAATCCAACAAGGAAGTCATGCCAAAAGAAATGTCTTTAAAGAGGGTTTTGAAGGTTGGATCTTGAACAAGAGAGGTGGATTGGCATATGAGAGGTGAAATGGGAAAGAGAGGCACCCAAAAAGAAGTGGGTGTATAGGTCCTGCATGGGCACGCAAGTTCTGGTCGCGCAAGTATACTTGCGCGACACAAGGGTACTTACGCGATGGTCAACCCTTATGGTAATACTTGGGTGAGACTTGGCTCAATCCCTTAGTACTATCCCTAGAGGCTTCCAGAAGAGTGGGGCACATGTTCTGTTGAAGGGGTAAGGCGGCAAGAAAGTCTGGCCATTTCCATGAAGGGCTGGCCACTTATGCGCACTAGTGTTGATGAGTTTCAACACATAGGCCTTGTTTTCCCTGTTTAGACCTTCCATTCTACGTAAGAAATTACCTTATAATTGTTCGTAAGACTTTAAGAAGAAACTTGGGCGACCAGAACATGAATATGAGTTTGGGAATTTTTCCGTCTTGAAATGGGGGGCCCACAGGGCATATTTATAGGTTTTTAAAGACCCTGGGAAAAAACAACTTAGGGCGCACAATTGACATGTGCGACCAATATTAGGCGTGCAAGTATACTTTCACGGCCATGATAAAACATGCGCGACCCAAGTGTAAACAAATCCATGTTCATGACTTTTTCAATTTTTGATGTTTCAATTAAAGGATGAATCACTTTGTGTTAAGGTATTTCCCCTTTTCAGCCATTAGAATCTGTGACGGAAAGGAGCGTCAACAAACTTCAATGGTTTTGATCAACTATTATGAAGATATACTTCTTCACTTAATTTTTTATGTAGTATATGGAGGTATTATCTCCTCCCATTATCCTATAAGAATATGCATTATCTTGTACTCCATTAAAAAAATCATCAACATTAATGGTATCAAGTCTCATTCATGATAAATATTTATACGATCTTCTTTATACTTATGAATAATCATTTTCATAGAAGATCTCATTTTTCTTCAGGGGTGAGATCCAAAACACTTTATTTCTATATGATTGGATTTTTTTTGTGTTATTAGAACTCTCTCACATAGTGAATTAATGTTCTGTAAATATTTTCAGCCATTAATTTTTTCTTATTCTACATCCTACATATATCTATGATCCCATAATGATATTAAATTAATTTTTTCTTTTTTCTTTTTTTTGTAGAAACTCATTGATCATCAGCATCATGTATGATATTAATTTATATACCTTTTTAATTTCTAGTCAAATATTATCTTTGATTCTCTATATAAATCAGGTATTTTATTCTTTTAAATGCACTAATTTTTTTTATACAAGAGTAAATTGTCTTTAGGATTCCCAACATATATCTCTCCCATTTGGACCTTCTTCATTTCAGGTAATGATATTATCTTATTAAATATTTTTCTCTACTGAAATATCAAATTCATTACATCATTAAAATTAATAAAATGTATTTACCTTATAAAATACTCTTAATGAATGAGAAAATCTCAAATATAATAGCATTTTATAATGATTTATATATAACTATAATTTATTATGATCTATAATGAAGTATTATTTAGAATTATTGAAATCAACATAATTTAATTCTACCCAATGACATTTGAAATTTTCATCCTCATCTCCAAATTATATTGTTCCTTCCCTAGTCTTATATAATTCTATAAAGAAACACCATACCATCTATAATGACTCAAACTAGTATTCAATGTGAGGTAAAAAAATTTCCATCATTAAGAAACATTATTTCATATTATCTATAAAGATATTAAAAACTTCCATGAC
Source organism: Viscum album (assembly GCA_963277665.1). Taxonomy (NCBI): domain Eukaryota; kingdom Viridiplantae; phylum Streptophyta; class Magnoliopsida; order Santalales; family Viscaceae; genus Viscum; species Viscum album. Next base: position 782,561,797 of record OY728158.1, read on the forward strand.
ATTTAATTCGCCAAATTTCTTGTAAAAAACACACTTGAGTTCGTAAAGATAAATAATTATGAATCATTTTCAATAAATCATATATTTATCACAAACATATTATAAACCTAATTTGATAATATATAAGGGATTATATCCAATACCATATTATCAATCCATGAAAATCATCCAAGAATCATTATCACTACAATAAACACATATTAAAAAATTGAAAAAAATTCCATGTTCAATTCATCATAATGTAGTCTAATAGATGTTATTTAACTTGTAGTTGATTAAAAAAAATCATTTTGACATAGAAACTAGACTGTCTTATGGAATCAATATATTTATAATATCATTGGTGATGTAAATAATTTGGTAAGAGCATGATGTTAATTATAAATGAATTTGAGAATATTAAATTCTATTATTGTTTTGATCCTTAAATATAAGATGATACCATGGTTTCCATATATTTAATAATTTTTATATAATTAGATCCTACTAAAATCTAATGGAATATTTTCTTTTTTTCTTCATTATATTTCACTAATAATACTTTAATTGTATGAGTAAAATGTTTCCCAATAAGTAAAATTTGTCACGACTTGTCCACCAAGGCTCGTGCTGTGACTACCCCAAGCCCGCCTTCCATAGGCCAGGGGCTGGTGACTAGCACCAATGGTGTAAATCCCTGAAATGGGATGGCATTGCATTTAAAACATGAAAATGCACACAACAGAGTACGAGTGGAAAAAAACACTAAATAAAACTGTATACAAAATGAGTGCGGAAAAGTAAAAGGGGGATATAAATACAAGACCTACTGTAGAGTACAAGGAAACTGAAATTACAAGTACAGGAAAAAGTGAAAATGACTCCTGGATCATCCACCGAGAAAATTCTACCTGAAGGGTAGGTACATATAGCTTCCACCACACTCCATGTCCGTCTATATCCTCCATGAAATTTCATGCCGTGTGGTCCACCTCCGGGTACCTTCCAGTCCAGGTACACATAGCCTCGGTTCACGCTGTTCGTCGTCTGCATCCAACACAATGAGGTCCACACATAGCCCATGTAAGGGTGAGTATAACGATACTTATTAGGGACCGTGAGACCCTCAAGGTCTCACAAAACCAAAAAGGATAAACCATAAAGAATGAAATCAACACATAAACCCACTTACATATATGCCCATACATGTACCTAAGTTATCAAATAATCCATCTCAATCATGAGTTAGACACAAAAGTTACAGACTCAGATCAACCAGGATTTTATTCTAGAGATAATATCAATCGGAACCCTCTCCTGCTGGAGACCTCCTCCTCTATCGAGTACAGTGGGACTGCCGCGTCACACAGAGCCACTTCCCACTAACCTTGGACTTCTAAGGTACTCCTCCTGTTGAGTGTCGTGGGTCAGCCGCATCACATAGAGGTGCTCCCCACCATGGGTCTGTCGCATCACATAGAGGCGATCTTCCTCATAGCCTGCTGAGGAACTCCCCTTATAGAGTATCGTGGGTCTTTTGAGTCACTAAGGAACTCCCCACTGTCAGTCTACCGTAAAACCAAGGCACTCCCCACTGGGCCAGTAGAGTCACACCGAGTCTAAGAGTCGGCAATCGTCAGGTCTCAACCAACTACTAGGGTCCCACACAAATGCTCCCTCGTCTCCGAAAGATCCGCTCCAAACGCTAGTGATCGATTCTCCAGCTACCATAAAATCCCATGAAGAAGTATCTCAAAGGTCTACCACATCATAGGGGTCTCGACGCAACAAACAGTGCGTCAATCAGACACCTAGTTTGTTAGTTATTAGCCATTTAGACATGGGGGCTCGGTTGGATTCGTGTACGATCCAAACTAACCATATCTCAACATTACCCTGATCTCTATTGGGGTATACACAAAGGGACTATCACGCTCGAAGAAAACTAGCATCGCTGACGGTTCGTCAAACAGACATCTAATGCCAAAGATATGGCCAAAAGAAAGTAAAGGGTCGGTAGTGGGCCTGAGTCTGGTCCAACCCTGTCGATCTGACCCAGTCTCACCCAGTCTGGGATGACTAGATATGGGTCTACCTGGTCAGACCTGTTGGGTCTGGCCTGACCCATTAGACGGGTCGTCCTGTTAGGTTCGACCCAGCTAGCTGGGCCCAGCCCAGCAGGTCGCGGGTGCGGTTCGGCCCGGGGTCAGGGCAGGTTTGGATTGGAGCATCGCGAGGGTGCGGCCCGGAGTGGCCTGTCCTGGAGGGAACATCCTGGCCGGTTTGTCTAGGGCACCATGAGGGGGCTGCAGGACATCTCGGGAGGCCGGCGTGGCCAGGGCACCAGTTCGTTTGAGTGGTGGCTCAGGATTTTGGGCGGCCGGGTGGTGGCTGGGCAGGCCAGGAGGCGACTGGGAAGGCCGAGAAGCGGTCGGGCAGGCTGGGAGGCGGGCCAGCGGGTGGCCGGGAAGCCCAGAAGGCGGCCGATCAGGCCAGCGGGCGGCCGGGTGGCCGGGAGGCAGGGCCATCATGGTTTAGCGTGGCTGAGGACAGCGTGTGCCTGTGGGGTTCGGTCGGGGTGTGTGGGAGGTCGGTGGCGCTGCGGGCTTGGGTGGCTCGGCCGGTTCGGTCGGTGGACGGTGTGGCCAGGGCGGCTTGGTCAGAGGGCCATAGTTTGGCCTAGAGCGCAGCACAGCCAGGACACAGCGCGGTTCGTAGAGGTCGTGGGAAGCGCAACCTTTTCCTATTGCCTTTTTATCCTTCAATGCCACCTCTTTGTTACATCACCATGCCGAATATTATCACAAAAAAAGAATGCCAGAGGGGTCGGGCCATGTTGGTTTGGCCCACACCCTCTGCGTTTAGGGTGGTAACACTTGGCTCATCATGAAGTAAGAAAGATGAACCTCAATTATTCTACAATCCCCTCAATGATTCATTTCCAACCAAAAAAAAGAATAAAGAAAGGAAAGTAGTAATACACAAATTATCCCCTACCTTTGATCGTAGTTCGACGATAAAGTCGCGGAAAGAAGAGGAAAGAGATAGTCGTTCGTCACGTCTACATCACACTTCCAATATCGCGTTCACACATCAGTTGTGGAAGACGCTCCACGTCCTTAGGAGTCTGTGGAATATGATCGAAGGAGATCGTTGCCGACGTTCTTTTTTGGAAGAACGTGTTCTTTGTTATTCGTTGGGAGATGAGGTTCTTCGGTTGGGAACTCTTTTTCTCCCATTCTCTCTTCTCCACAATATTCCACCCCAAATTCCAAACAATAGATTATGTTTATCTATTTTTAATTTTTTGAAACAAAATTCAAAAAGGATGAATTAATTAACATGGATACCTTTAATTAATTCATAAAGTTGGAATAAGGAATTAAAGGAAGGTGGTGGCACCATAAATGGTAGAGAAGATCATGGGGCTCCCCCTCATTAATGAGGGGAGTTGAGATATTTTCCTCTCCTCCCATTAATTGGGGTTGGGTTGTCCCCACCCCTATTATTCAAATTGAATGGTTATGTGGTCTCGGGTGGTTCCCACCAAATTAAACCCACATGAGAGGTTGAGGAATTGTGGTCCCCACCACCATAACCTCTAGTGGGAGGTTATGGCCTAGGGGTCCCCACTTCCAACATCCACAAGGAGGTTATTGATCCAGTGGGACCCACCTCCAAACATCCACATGGTAGCTCAAATAAATAAAAGTGATTCTCACTTTATTTTAATATTTTCCATTAAAACCCAACAACTATCATTTATTCTCAACCCACTGCCATCAAAGTGAAGATCTCCTTATGTGAATACTGGCACTGCGAGTTCTACAGTGGCCTCAAATTTCATTTTCGAGCATCGGTTCAGAAGATATAAAAATCAGCTCATTCGTTTACTAAACGTATCCGAACAAAACTTCAGAAATTGATTCCGAGCACACCGGGCCCCAGAATCAAGCGCCGTCAATTTTCACTGACTCGAAAAATACCAATGTGTTTAATAAAAAAACATGGAATTTCTGGGTCTTTACATTCTCCCCACCCCAAGGCTTTACGTCCCCGAAAGCTACAACTCAAACTAATGGAACAAGTGGTGGTACTGAGCACGCATCTGAGCCTCCCACTCACATGTTCTCTCATGTAGGATCACGTGCTTCCAGCGAACGTGCACCAGAGGAATCGAACATCAAAGTAGGACCCACTCCTATCACTCCTCAATCTCCACTAGAACCTCCATGAATGTATCCCCATCATCGACGTCCATCTCTTCATGGTCGATGATGTGAGAAGGGTCGTGGACATATATCTTCAGTTGAGATACGTGGAAGACGTTGTGCACCCAGTGAAACTGAGGTGGAAGAGCTAAGTGGTAAGCTATCTCACCAAATCTGCTAAGGACCTGGAATGGTCTGATAAAACTTGGAGATAACATGCCTCCTCGTCCAAATCTCTATAGACCTTGTCAAGGTGAGACCCATAGAAAGACGTGGCCTCCATCCTCGAACTCTAGAGGTCTCCGTATCCTATCCGCATATGACTTTTTCTGCTCTATCTAGTCTTCATCTGCTCATATATGATATGAAACTTATCCATGGTAGCTTGTACCATCTCTGGCCCCACCAGTGCTGACTCTCCAGGGTCATTCCAGCACATGGTTGATCCACTAGGTGGCCCGTATAATGCCTCAAAAGGTGACATTACTATGGTGGAGTGATAGCTGTTGTTTTATGAAAACTCTACCAAAGGTAAGTGATCCTACCAGCTGTGAATGAAGTCGAGGACACAAGCACAAAGCATGTCCTTAAGGGTCTGGATGGTCCTCTCAGTCTGGCCATCTATCTGAGGATGTAAGTTGGTGCTCCGACGAAGTTGCATCCCGAAAGTCTCCTGCAACCCCTTCCATATCCGAGAAGTAAACCATGTGTCACAATCAGAGAAAATCATTCTAGGTGATCCATTTATCCACACAATATCATGCAGGTAGAGGCCTCCCAAGCTCTCTACTGAGCCCTTCTCTATGAATGGTAGGAAATGGGACGACTTGGTGAGTCGGTCGATGATCTCCCAAATCGAGACGTGACCCCTGATTTTACTTGGAAATCATGTCACAGAGCCTATGAATATCCTATCCCACTTCCACTCTGGGACATCTAAAGGCTGAAACAAGCCCTCTTGGACCTGGTGCCCCCCCTTCACTTGCTAAAAAGTGAGGCATCGAGAGAAACAATCTACTACTTCCTTCTTCATACATGGCCACCAGTGCTGTTTTAGAAGGTTTTGGTTCATCTTTTCCACTCCTGGATGTACCGCTAGAGGGGTTGTGTGTAACTCCCTCAAAAATTCCTCCTGAAGTGACACTGGTAAAATAGTATGTCATCTTAATATAATGAAATGCTTCCCTCCTTCAGAAAATCCATAAGGTGCTTGCCCTGTGGATATCTGAGCACGTTGTGTCTCACAGTCAGCACCCCCATGTTGTGCCATCCTGACTGAATGAAGAAGTGGGGGAGTGACTGTAAGGGACTGAAGGAAATAAGCACCATTTCTATCCACAAAGGATATTAGTAAGGTACCCAACTACTCTATCGCCTTGCCTAGCAGCTGTATACCAGATCTACTTCTGAGTGCATCTGCTACAATGTTCCCCTTTCTATGAGTATAGACTAACTTGAAGTCGTAGTTTTGGAGGAACTCAATCCATCGACGATGTCTCAGGTTCAGGTCCTTCTGAGTGAATATTTACCAAGGACACTTATGATCAGAGTACATGGTAAAACATTCTCCCCTTAGATAGTGTCGCCACATATTCAAGGAGAATACCACTGCTGCTAACTTTAGGTCATGGGTAGCATAGTTCTTATCATGTTGTCTCAGCTTCCATGAACCATACATGATCAATTCTCACTCCTGCATTAAGTCACACCCGATTTGGGTCCCTGATGCATCGCATTAGACTACATACCCTATGCCTTCCTCTGGAAGCCTCATGATGGGGGCACTAGTCATCCTATTCCTTAGCTCCTGAAAGATCTGATGGAATCTCTCAGACTACACGAAGGGTTTCCCCTTCTTCGTCAAGGCTGATAGTGGTCCTGAAACTATGGAGAAATTTGGCCTGAACCACTGGTAGTACCCTGAAAATCCTAGGAAACTTCGTACCACTGTCACATTATTTGGTGGATCTCAAGAAATTACTGCCTCAATTTTTACTGGGTCTACTGCAACTCTATCCTCTGAGATGACATGTCACAAAATGTGGTCCTCTCATATCCAAAACTGTCACTTTGAGAGATTACCATAAATATGGTGCTCTCGGAGTGTGTCCAATATTACCTGCAAAGTGTAGGCATACTCCTCCTTAGTGGTTGAGTAAATTAGAATGTCGTCGATGAAGACTACGACAATGCGATCGAGTTATGGAAGGAATATTCTTTTTATGAGTCCCATGAAAATTGATAGAGTGATTGTTACATTGAATGGAATAACAAAGAACTCATAGTGGCTGTAACGACATCTGAAGTTCGTCTTCTACGCATCCTCATCTAAAACTCCGAGTTGGTGATAACCTAATATGAGGTCTATCTTCAAGAACCATTGATCTCCATTCAACAGATCAAAGAGGCCGTCAATCCTCGAGAGTGGGTACTTGTTCTTCATGGTCACCTGTTCATGTGACGATAGCCGACACAAAGCCTCAGGTTTCCATCCGCCTTCTTGGTGAACCGAATCGGGGCTGCCCAGGGAGATACACTAGGCCTGCTGAATCCCTTCCGCTATAAGTCCTCCACCTATACCCGGATCTCATGTTTCTCAGTGGGATCCATATGATATGCTGGTGTAGATATCAGTGTCATCCTAGGGTACATGTCAATGTATAAGTCCACATCCCTGTGAGGAGGTAGACCTGGGACATCATCGGGGAAAACATCTAAGTATTGGTCCACCACTACAGGATAAATCGGACTCTCTACATAAAATGTTTTAAGGTTATGGCATGCCAAATAATGAGTGATCGGATGTACTCTCATCTAGGAAAGTTCATCCTGCACTCCAAAGTCTCCCTTCTTGCCAGTGAAAGTGAACCTTGTCTCATCCCTGCAGACACACCATACTTTGCGCCTATTACAGTCAATATGAGCATAGACTATAGATAACCATTCCATACCCAAGATGACATCTTAAGGCCTGGGCGCCGCAATTAAGTGATCTCAGGCCAAAGATCTCGCCTCATAGAGTAAGATCACACCGCCGGTACCAGTGTGTAATCGTCGAGTCTGCTCTCGTAGGAGTCTCTAGCCATAAGGATCAAGCCAACGACTCCATCGGAATCTCCGACCTCCAAACGTGGGCAGTGGACATTAAAGAGTGACTGGCACCAGTGTCTATTAGAACTGAATCTATGGTGGAGTAGACATAGATCGTACCTCGAATCATCTTCGGTGTGCCGTGATTGTAAACCTCAGCTGCCTGTAGCTGAGCTCTCCCATGTCCACCTACTCCCTGTGGTCAGGGTAGACATCATGGTGGTGGTGGAGGTTACACCTCGAAATTTTTTCCACCACCAACTGCACACCCAGCTCCTCTTCCACGTTTGTCTTCTCCCTGCGGAATGCCTCAATCGAATCAATGTTTATGCCTGGGCGGTCATTCGATCGTCTTTTGATCATTCGAATGACGGTTCGGAAAGTCACATGCTATGTGACCCTGGCCACCACATGAGTAACACTGCCCGCTCCAAGCATGTATGTCTTTACCCCGGGTGCCCTGCACAACTAATTCTGAGTCATGCAGTCGACCACTCGTTGGCCTGGTCCACTGGGAAATTTGGGACATCTGTCTACTGCAAGCTATTTAATACTCTGTTATATGTCGACTAGTGGTGGGTCTCACTGCTGGAGACTGCTCAGCAAGGAAACTCTCCACTAAGATGGCTCGCTCCAACACCCCCGCCTATGTCGGAATGTTGAGAGAGATCATCGAAGCCCTGATCTCTCTCCCGAGCCCCAGATCGAAGGTCCGAGCCCTAAAGAATGGGTCCCAAACCAGATTTGGGGATTATGATGAGTTTTCGGTGAACCTCGCTGATTACAGTACTGTTGTACATCTCGTTCCCCTCGTTGTTTGATTTTCATGATCACAATCACCTTCTTATTTATCTAATATTGTGTTTTAAGTGTTGTGGATGATAGGCAAGAGATTTCCAAAGGAATGGCCCAAGAAAGCATCTCAAGTGGACTGAAATTCAGTCCACCGGACAACCGGTGTGATAGCACCGGCCAGCCGGTGGACCTGGCAGAGGCATTGCCCACTGCCAGGCTCCACCGGTGGCTCTGTCACCGGCCAGCCGGTGGCACCCAGACTCAATAGTGACAGCTACTGTCTGCCCACCGGCCAGCCGGTGGCTCTGGCACCGGTCAGCCGGTGGAGCCTGGACCAGAATTCTCCTCCTCTGCCAAGGCACCGGCCAGCCGGTGGCCCTGCATCGGCCAGCCGGTGGACATAGTCAAACTAGCCGTTGGGCTGTTGACCAGCCTGCCCACTTGGCTCCCAACGGCTCTTTTAGCCTCTCCAACGGCTCCGAAGCCTCCCCAAGGGTTCCATGCCTATAAATAAAGGCCAAGGAAGCCCCGGACACCAACCGGAACTCTTACAAAGCCACCGTACACATTTTGTATCATTTGGCCAACCTCCGGCAACTTCCTTCAAAGGAACCTCAAGTGCTCCAACAACTTCCACATCCAAGGAGCTCCACCCAAGAAGCTTGGAAGCGGCCTTCAACATCTCCAATCAATCAAAGGCACCCAAGGCTTCTCCCAAAATACGGTTTTTTATTGTATATTTATTTTGAGCTTTAAAATTGGGTTTGTGCCTACAAACCCCAAACCCTTTTCTCATCCCCCTTTCTTTTGGGTTTCACATCACCATTATGGTGTGAAGAGGTTTCTTCAAGCCTTTCCTTTTAAAAGGCTTGTGTTTCGGTGAGCTAGCCTTCACCCGTTAAAAAGGCTAGTGGGTTCTTGCTAAACCATTAAAAGCAAGTGGGTTCTTGCTAAACCACAAAAAGAAAGCCGTAATAGGTCCTAGTGCTACCTCAAAGCCTAGTGGGTTTCTTGCTAAAACCATTGAAAAGCAAGCGGTAGGAATCTCTCAACGGTTGAGTTGGGAGCGGAGACGTAGGCCGGGTTTTGGCCGAACTCCGTTATCAATTTCTTGTGTGATTGCCTCTTTTATTTCCGCTGCATTCTTTACTTTGATTTTAATTTGATAATCTTTTTTTTAAAAAGGCAATTCACCCCCCTCTTGCCATCATTCCTCGTTTGTTCCGACCCAACATTTGGTATCAGAGGGAAAAATTTGAATAATTCCCCATCCCGGTTTCAAATTTAAGATCCATTTAGATGGAATCAACCTCTTTCGCCCCCGAAGGCTTTTCATTGGGTCGTGCTCCATTTTTTGATGGAACCGACTATAATTATTGGAAAACCCGCATGACCACTTTTCTTAGAAGTATAGGATATCCCATTTACAAAATAGTCATGCAAGGTTACACTTTTTCTACCCCCGACGAATCCAAATGGACCCAAGCCGACATTAGAAATTTTGAGCTTGATGGCAAAGCCATGAATGCTCTTCATTGCGGCCTTGACCGAAATGAGTTCAATCGAGTTTCCACATGCACCTCCGCACATGAAATCTGGAAAATTTTAGAGGTTACCCATGAGGGGACCAACAAAGTAAAGGATACTCGATTGGACATGTACCGTCAGGATTTTGAGTCTTTTTCCATGCACCCAAATGAATCAATTTCTGAAATGTTTACTCGATTTACTGATGTGTGCAATGGTAGAAAATCTCTTGGAGATAACATTTCTGCAGAAACGATGGTCAAGAAGATCTTATGGGTCCTTCCGAGCTCATGGGCACCAAAGGTGACTGCGATCCAAGAAGCTAAGGACGTCAAAAATATGCCTGTAGAGGAGCTCATCGGATCCCTAATGACGTACGAGATTACGATGAGGAGGCAAGCTCAAAAGGAGGGCACACCAATCAAGACACCAAAGAACATTGCCCTCAAGGTACAAAAAGAAGTAAGCTCCTCCTCCTCATCATCATCTTCATCTTCCTCATCATCAAGCGGCGACTCGGAAATGGAGAATCTCGCCCGCCAAATGCACAAATTTATGAAGAAGCACAAGAAGAAGAAATCCCGCAAGCACCGAAAGCAAGAACCCACCGCAAGATCCGAGCCCAAGGTAAAATGCTACGGGTGCGGCGAAAAGGGCCATTACAAGCCCGATTGCCCACTCAACAAAAAACGGGCCACGCAAAAGGAAAAAGGAAAGAAAAAGGTCCTCAAGGAGACATGGAGTGACACCTCCTCATCCTCCTCCTCCTCCTCCTCAAGCGACAACGGTAACAAATGCTTAATGGCATTCCATGAGGTAACTTCTTCCGATTCCTCTTCCTCATGTTCTTCAAATTCAAATTCTTTAAATCATCTTTCTTATGAAGAACTCTCACATGCTAGAGACCAATTAGAAAAAGGTTTTCATGCTTTATCATCAAAATTTGTTTCTTTAAAAAAGTCTTTCAAAAAACTCTCCTCCGAAAAAGAACAACTTCTCAAAGAGAAGGAGGAGATGTCCCTCAAAATCCAAAATTTCCCAAATGTTGATTCCATGGAATCAACCATCAAAGACCTAAGGGAGACCCTAGCCAAGTTCACCCAAGGTGAACAAAATTTGAACAATCTCCTAGGTTCCCAACGAATATCTAGAACCACCCAAGGGCTAGGATATACCAATATAGCTTCCTCCTCCCATGCACCCAATGTTTTTGTAAGGGGGAGCTCTTGTTATAAATTTTGCAATTATTGTAAAAAATCCGGGCACCTTATTTATGAATGTAATTGAAAAAATGCCCGGTACGGCCAACCCAAGTCTTTTTTCTTTTCCGATGAGTTCTATATGAGAAGACCCGCCATGAGACAAGTGTGGATTGAAAAATCCCTCTTAGCGAGTCTCTCCGGGCCTAAAATTGTCTCTTTTCAAAATCCCTCTCCCCAGTGACTTTTTGTTTTTATTTAGGGGGAGTTAGGTTTGTTTAAGCTTTTTGTTTCAATTCAAACTTTCAATGTCAAATTAAGCCCTTTTGATTTCAATTTCAAAATTTTCGATTCCAACTTTCAATTTCAACACTTGGTATCAAAATTTTCATTTCAAAATATTCAATTCGAATTTTTCATTCAAAATTTTCATTTCATCTTTTGATTCAAAACTTTCAATTCAATTTTTGGTTCAAAATTTTCATTTCAATTTTGATTCAAAACTTTCAATTCAAACTATTATTCCATCTTTCAATTTCCAAAATTTCAATTGATTTTTAAATCTCAAATCTTGATTTTAAATATTCCCTTAATCAAGTTTTATGCCCCGTGCTATTTTGATAATCACAAAGGGGGAGAAATTCTTGATTGATTGGGGGAAAAATCTTTTAAAGCATTCCTTTCAATTTCAGAATTTTATTTTAATTGTTTTGGTGATTGTGATCATCAAAATAGGGGGAGATTGTTGTACATCTCGTTCCCCTCATTGTTTGATTTTCATGATCACAATCACCTTCTTATTTATCTAATATTGTGTTTTAAGTGTTGTGGATGATAGGCAAGAGATTGCCAAAGGAATGGCCCAAGAAAGCATCTCAAGTGGACTGAAATTCAGTCCACCAGCCAACCGGTGTGATAGCACCGGCCAACCGGTGGACCTGGCAGAGGCATTGCCCACTGCCAGGCTCCATCGGTCAGCCGGTGGCTCTGTCACCGGCCCGCCGGTGGCACCCAGACTCAATAGTGACAGCTACTGTCTGCCCACCGGCCAGCCGGTGGCTCTGGCACCGGTCAGCCGGTGGAGCCTGGACCAGAATTCTCCTCCTCTGCCAAGGCACCGGCCAGCCGGTGGCCCTGCACCGGCCAGCCGGTGGACATAGTCAAACTAGCCGTTGGGCTGTTGACCAGCCTGCCCACTTGGCTCCCAACGGCTCTTTTAGCCTCTCCAATGGCTCTGAAGCCTCCCCAAGGGTTCCATGCCTATAAATAAAGGCCAAGGAAGCCCCGGACACCAACCAGAACTCTTACAAAGCCACCGTACACATTTTGTATCATTTGGCCAACCTCCGGAAACTTCCTTCAAAGGAACCTCAAGTGCTCCAACAACTTCCACATCCAAGGAGCTCCACCCAAGAATCTTGGAAGCGGCCTTCAACATCTCCAATCAATCAAAGGCGCCCAAGGCTTCTCCCAAAATACGGTTTTTTATTGTATATTTATTTTGAGCTTTAAAATTGGGTTTGTGCCTACAAACCCCAAACCCTTTTCTCATCCCCCGTTCTTTTGGGTTTCACATCACCATTAAGGTGTGAAGAGGTTTCTTCAAGCCTTTCCTTTTAAAAGGCTTGTGTTTCGGTGAGCTAGCCTTCACCCGTTAAAAAGGCTAGTGGGTTCTTGCTAAACCATTAAAAGCAAGTGGGTTCTTGCTAAACCACAAAAAGCAAGCTGTAATAGGTCCTAGTGCTACCTCAAAGCCTAGTGGGTTTCTTGCTAAAACCATTGAAAAGCAAGCGGTATGAATCTCTCAACGGTTGAGTTGGGAGCGGAGACGTAGGTCGGGTTTTGGCCGAACTCCGTTATCAATTTCTTGTGTGATTGCCTCTTTTATTTCCGCTGCATTCTTTACTTTGATTTTAATTTGTTAATCTTTTTTCTAAAAAGGCAATTCACCCCCCTCTTGCCATCATTCCTCGTTTGTTCCGACCCAACAAGTACCACCGTCATGCTTCCCTACTGCTGGTGAAGTAGCTCTTGTATCTGCACTGCACGTATGGTGGCTGGGAGAAACTCCTCCCGAAATAGGATCTTGAAATCTACACAGAGTAGTGTCATCTCGTCATGCACTTGCAGCATCAGGCTCCACCATATGTATGTTTCTGCCTATATAAGGCTGGGAGTATGAATCACTATGAAGTCGTCTGGTGTCCCTACCAGTCAGAAAATTCTCACCACAGCCTCTAGCCAATCCTCAGCCATCTTTGGGTTCGTCTCTCCCCTGAACCTGAGTGGACTCTAGAACTAGAACATGTGAATCAACCTCAAGTGGTGTGCATCCTCTACTGCTGGGGATGGTGGTATTAGTTTCACAATAAGAAGTAGTACCACTGGTGACTACGCTGCAAAAGGGCCCTACACTAAGGCCTCGTCACTCAGTGGGATATCTACGTGTACTACTCTCGGGACTCTCATTGGTCGTCCATAGGGAGGCATACTGAATGAAACATATGTGACACGGTCAATGATTTATACCTGGTGATCTGAACTGGTTGATTTGACTTAAAGAAAACTTTTGAAAACACAAACGCAATCAGTTTTTTCGTGCATTGAGTCAGAAATAATTAGTTAGGGTTTTGGTGTATGGATACGTCATCTGCCACACCAACGCTGGACTCCCTAAACTAAAAACCCCACTTAGTACCCAAAAAAATACTTATTCATAAAAATATTAGAGACCTATGTTTTGCAGTAGAACCGACTACTCTGATACCAATTTTTCATGACCCGTCTTCCGGGGCCCGTGCCATGACTACCCCAAGCCGACCTTCCATTGTCCAGGGGCTGGCGACTAGTACCAAAGGCATAAATACCTAATCTAGAAAGTCATTGCCTTTATAACTTGAAAAATCACAGAATAGAGTACGAGTTGGAAACAAAACACAAAATAACACTCTATAAAAAAGAGTGCTGAAAAGTAAAATGGGGGAAAAATTACAAACCCAATTGTATAGTACAAGGAAACTGAAATTACAAGTACTGGAAAAAGGGAAAACGACTCCTGGATCATCCACATGGAAATCCTTCCTAAAGGGTTGGTACAGGTAGCCTCCATAGCACTCCACGTCCATCCGTCTCCTCCCTGTACCGTCACGCTGTGTAGTCCACCTCCGAGTACCGTCCAATCCTTGTACACTCAAACTCGGCCAGCGTTGTCCGTCGTCTGCATCCAACACAACAAGGTACGAGCATTTTCCATGCAGGGGTGAGTATAACATTACTCAGCAGGGGCCCCGAGACCCTCAAGTTCCCACAAAACCAACAAGGATAAATCACAATGTATGACATCAATTGATAACCCCATTTAGGTATATTCCCATACATATACCTAAGTTATCAATAAATCCATCTCAATCATGAGGTAAACACAAAAGTTTCTAACTCTACTCAACCAGAATTTTATTCTAGTGATAGTATCAATATGAACCCTTGGCTGCTGGAGAAATCCTCCTCTATCGAGTACAGCGGGCCTTCTATGTCACACAGAGGCGCTCCCGACTAACCATGGACTAATGAGGTACTCCTCCTATCGAGTACCGGGGGTCTATCGCGTTACACAGAGGCGCTCCCCACCATGGGTCTTCCGCGTCACATAGAGGCCCTCCCCCTCATAGCCTGCAGAGGTACTCCTCATGTCGAGTATCGTGGGTCTGCTTCGTCACCAAGGTGCTCCCCACTGCGGGTCTGTCGCAACACCAAGGATCTCCCCACTAATCCAGTAGAGTCACTCCGATTAAAATAGTCAGCAGTCATCTAGTCACAAACATCTACTAGGTTCCCTGACAAATGCTCGCTCGTCTTCGGAAGATCTTCTCCAAAAGCTACTGGTTGATGCTCAAACTACCATGAAGTTCCATGAAGAAGTATCTCAAAGGTACTCCATGTCATAGGGATCTCAATGCTACAGACAATGTGTCAATCAGACTCCTGGTCTGTGATTTATTAGCCTTTTAGTCCCGAGGGCCCGGTTGAAATCTTGTACGATCCCACATGACCATATCTCAACATTACCCCAAACTCTAGTGGCATATACTCAAAGGGACCGTCGCACTTGAATAAATCCAGCGCCACAGACGGTTCGTCAAATCGATATCTGATGCCAAATATATGGTCAAAAGAATGTAAAGGGTCGGTAGAGGGCTCGAGTCCACTCCAACCCAGTCTGGGCCGACCCGGTCTAGGTCGACCCAGTCAAACCTATTGGGTCTTGCCTAGCCCATTAGACGGTCCGACATATTAGGTTCGGCCTGGACCACTGGGCCCAGCCCATATTCCGCATGGGCGGTTCCGCTCGGGATCGAGGTCGATTCCGCCCGAAGCGTCGCGAGGGTGCGGCCCGGCGTAACTCGACCAAAGTGTGCGGCTGGGACGATTCGGCCAGGGCACCATGAGGGGGGAAGTGAGCTGACTCCGGAGTCTGGCACGGTGAGGGAGTCGGTTCTTTCGGAGGGCGGCTCGGGAGGCGGGGCTGTCGGGAGCTGGGAGACGGGCCAGTGGGCGACCGGGGGGCGGTCGAGCAGGACGATAGGCGGGTCAGTGGGAAGCCGGGGTGCGGCTGGGACGGCCATGAGGTGGCCGGGTAGGCCGGCAGGCAGGCCAGTGGGTGGCCAGGAGGCCGTGAAGCCAGGCCAGTGCGGTTTGACACGGCGTGGGCCGACATGGTTCGGCCGTGGCACATGGGCGGCCTACTGCGGGCGGGCCGGGGGAGCTCGGTCAGTTCGTTCGGCAGACAACGCGGCCAGGGCGGTGTGGACGGAGGGTCGCGTTTCATCCCAGAGCACAACGCAGCCGTGGTGCGGCACAGTTCACGGTGGCCACAGGAAGCGCGACCTTTTCATGTTTCCTTCATCGCCTTCAATTCCAATTCGTTGTTACGTCACCATGCCGAAGATTATCACAAAAAACGGCGGAGGGGTCGGGCCATGTTGGTTTAGCCCACACCCTCCCCATTTAGGTTGGTAACACATGGCTCATCAAGAAGTAAGAAATATGACTTCAATTATTCTACAATATCTGCAACGATCCCTTTCCAACCGAATAAGAGAATAAATAAAGGAAAGTAGTAATACGAAAATTAACCCCTACCTTTGATCATTGTTCAATGAAGAAGTCATAGACAGAAGATGAAGGAGATCTTCCTTCATTGCGTCTACCATACACTTCCAATCCCAAGCTCACACGTCAGTTGGGGAAGATGCTCCACGTCGGTAGGAGTCCAGGGAAGTGGATCAAAGGAGATCGTTATCGGCATTCTTTGTTAGAAGAACGCGTTCTTCGTTCTTCATTGGGAGACAAGGATCAATGTTGGAGAACTTTTCTTCTCCCAAGCTCTCCTCTCCCCAATATTCCACCCTAAATTCAAAATAATAGATTATGTGTATCTATTCTTAATTTTTTGGAAACAATTTCATAATGGAAGTATTAATTAACTTGGATCCCCTTAATTAATACATAAGGTTGGCACAAGGTACTAAAGGGGAGATAGTGGAACCATAAATAGTAGAATAGGTCATGGGGCTCCACCTCATTAATGAGGGGAGTTGATAAATTTTATTCTCCTCCCATTAATAGTGGTCGGGTGGTCTCCACCCCAATTATTCAAATTGGGAGGTTATGTGGTCTCGGGTGGTTCCCACTACATTAACCTCGCATGTGAGGTTGAGGCGTGATGGTCCCCACCATAACTTCTCATGGGAGGTTATGTCCTCGTGGACCCACTTCCAACCTCCACAAGGAGGTTTTAATTCTAGTGGGACCAACCTCCAAACAACCACGTAGTAGCCCAAATAATACTAAAGTGAATCTCACATTTTTTATTATTTTCCACAAAAACCGAAAAAATATCATTTATTCTTGAGCCACTACAGTCGAAGTGAAGGTGTTCTTAAGAGAATACTGATTATGTGAGTTCAATGGTGTCCTCAAATTTCAATTCCAAGCACCAGTTCAGAAGTTATAAAACCCCACTCATACGTTTACTGAACGTACCCGAAAAAAACATCTGAAATCGATTCTAGGAAAACCTGGCCTCAGAATCATGCACCGTCAATTTTCACGAAATCATAAAATTCCCATGTATTTATGAAAAAAAAATTCAATGGAATTTCTGGGTCTTTACATCATTGATTAGAAATGGATTAATTATTTAGAATATGGCATTGATAGTTTTAAAGGGTTATAATTATATATAGGGCATTGAGTTTGAAGAAAAATTTTCACTGGTAGATAGAGTCGAATACCTCTTAATTCAATTATTCATTATATTTTAAATTACAATTATTATATTTATTTTTTAGTTAATTTTTTTTCTATAACATTTGTGTTTGGGATAAATTTTACATTGACTAATCATTTGATATTTGAAATATTTATTTACTAGAACATGTATTTTGACATTACAACGCACTTTGTGATCATAAAAAGAAACCGAGTGCCTGAAAAGATTGAATTTTAAAATTTATACCTCAAAAAATACATTTTTACTATTGGAAGAACATATTAATTTTATCACTACATTTTTAATTTCACTACCATTTTTAAAATACATTTTGATGATATCATTTCATATTCCACTTAAAAATCCTTCAAAATGTTTATTCGCAAAATATTCACTGTGAATTTGAGATTATTATGATGGGAAAAATTAATTACATCCTTGAATTAAATATATCATAGAGACATGAATGAAATATTTACCCAGTAAAATATTATCTTCAATTTACATAAGTATTTGGGTTTTCATAGTGACTTATGTAATGGAACATCAGATAGTACATCTGGTGAAGTTGACCTCTATAAATTTGGAAAAATAGGGGATCATAAATTATTTAGAATTATGATTAGAAATTTGATATATATGAGGTATATTTTATAAAATATAATGTTTTATTTATAATTTTTTTGAGTTCCCAAACCAATATAAAATAATGTCACCATAATAAATCAAAATGGATTTCCATTATCACAAATGATATTTGAAGGTATTACTATATTATTTCTTCATATTCAATAGAGTTATTATAATATTTTATAATATAGAAATCAGTAGTTGGAGAATGAATTGAAAGATAGAATAAAAAATTACTAACTTTCATGTTGATTCTGTAGTCTCATGCTCTAGTTAAGAGTGACATTCATATTCAAATTCTAATTATGAAGTTTAATATAAGGAAACTGAATATGGATTCACTCAATTGTTATGGATAAATCACAATCATGAAATATAAGATATTTTTAACTAAAAATAGTTTATTAATGGTAGAAACCTTTTTATACATTATTTTAGAAGCTCATCCCTTTTTTGATTATCTAAACATAGTGATATAAGTAACCACATTCAGAAGGTCAAGACACAAAAAAGATATATTATTCCCTAGATTTTTAGAACTGAAGATAAATGTGATCAATTTTATTATGAATATTTTAAATCCTTATAAATAAAAATATATTATGTATAATATGGAGTTAAATTGTGTGAAATGATCATAAATTCAACCAATACATTCCTAATTTTTTAATATTCAAAAACAACATGTAGAAGGGGGAAAATTCCATTGTTTTTGTGGAAATGTACATAATTTTTATAGTGGAACATAATTTGGATATCTAATGATATTTAAATTATTATTTTCATATCTATAATTACATATATTTCATAAATATGAAAAAATGAGTTATATTTATTAATTTTTAACAATATTTAACTTAATAAAGGAATTATTTAGAATATTTTTATCATTTATGATAACCCCCAATTGTATTTATACTTATTAAATATTCTGTGTAATTCTAAATAAAGATGATATACTTAAAAAAACATTACAAATTTTTGTGTTCATATTTATGAGTCTTAATGGTTACTATTATATTTTATCGATATCTTTTTTTTAATTTCGTAATTGATTTCATACATTACGAGATATTGATACATTTCTTATTAATTTAAAAAAAATGGATACTTTTTATGTTTTTTTGTAACTAGTACATATATATTACATTTTTCAATAGTTTGTAATGAATTTATTTTGATATTTTCAATATAAATGTTGGATACATTTTCACTTGAAGTATATAATTTAATTCTATTACAAAACAACATTATTAATGTCATCCTTCTTTAATATATGACATCATTGATTTTCTCCACATGCTTATTACCATTTCATAGTCCTTATTCAAAAAATAAAAGGTTGTTTGGATGTTGTTGTTTTTAAAAAGTAATTAAACATACTAATTTCAGGAATAAAAAATCCAAAATAGAAAAATATTTGCGAGGTAAAATCAAGAATTTTTTTGATGCGTTGGTAAGGAAGAGTGGAAAATGATTTATCCAAAGGGGATGATATTAGAATATAAAAATGGTTAACAATGGTTATTTCTCTTATTTTTTATTATATATTCCATTGTGGTGTAAATTTCATATAATATATAAGAAATTTTTATATCATATTTACCTTTACTTTATGTAACTATCATAGAAAATAATAATTCGTTTTCCAAACAGATCTTCTTTATTTTGTTGTTTTTAAAAATCATAAAGTTATAGATTTTATATATGATCATAATATTGTCAGGTTTCAATTTAAACTAATCATTTCCAATATTTCACAGATTGACTTTCATAATGGTTGTTTATTGTGAAATAGTTACAATGTTTTGTTACTAAATTTGGACACTTTTAGTAGTTAAGTGGGGGGATTTTTTATTTATGTGGAGGATTGTTTTTACTATCCTTATAGGTTTCATCATTGTTAAATTTTATTCTAATAGAAATTATATAGAGGGAATATTTATCTAATGTTATGAGGATATTTATTTTTACATATTTTAATGAATAAATTTTAATTTGTGTCTTGTTATTTTTAAAAAAGTCTGATGATTGAGTCAATTACCACCAAATATCATTTATTTTGATAAAAATATAGTTTATCTTATTCATATACAACCCATTGGAATTTATATTTGATATTTTTATATAAATTCTTCTTATGATTAAAAATAATAAATAACTGATACGATATTTCTTTACACTAGAAGATTGATAATTTTTTTAACATTTTATTCTTTACAAGTTGGTGAAATGATTATGATGTACTTTCAATTATAATTTATAATAATAAAATTTTATAAATGAAATTTTTTGTGAAAATAGTAAAAAAATTAGTTAGATTATTTTTAGTAATGTTACATGTTTCTATAATAAATAAAAAAATAATTATATTGAGAATTATATAACTTCCATTAATTGTAACTTTTCA
The DNA here is from genome assembly GCA_963277665.1 of Viscum album. NCBI lineage: Eukaryota > Viridiplantae > Streptophyta > Magnoliopsida > Santalales > Viscaceae > Viscum > Viscum album. The sequence continues at coordinate 782,581,909 of OY728158.1, forward strand.
TTTATATTATTTTTCTAGAGTGATATGATATAATTCATTATAAAGAGAAACTATAATAGAAAATCCCTTGTAATTTTTTATTTTTTATTATTTTTTTAATTTTGTAATGTGATCAATGAAACATTGGTACTATGAGTAAATTCCTTCGGAAACATAGATTTTGATAAAGTTTTGGGTTTGACTTATAAAAATTGGTCATTTGAATAATAGGGAGATCATGAAAAGAACTACTTGATGCCAATATTTTATTAAATAGGATTGTAATAATTAACTTATTTCATAAAATGGTGATTTATGGATTTATTTTTATTGAATATCATGTATACCATAATGTAGGATTTGGAACTACTAGTCTCATTGGAATAAATGAGAACAATTCATTTTATTGAAATTTTTCAATTAAAATTATCTTTCATAGAAAATTTTAAATTGTATTCATATCTAAAAGTATTATTGCATAATTGGATGTAAGGGATTATATTTTTCATTTTAGTTTTTTTATTACTTCACCGTGATTAATTTGGAATGAATTTGTTTGGAATAAGAATGTTTATGTTATCATGTTGTAATTTTTTTGGATTTGTAATTATATCAACAGATCTCCATGTAATTTTTTTGGAAAAAATTAGTACCCTTATTTTAATCATATATTCAAACCCTACCACATATTTATGTTTTCATTTTCATGATTCTCTAGTAAAAAATAGATTAATAAAAATAAGAGATTCCCTGTGGGTATAAATTACATGGTTATTTCTATATAAATCACTATCATAGTTGGGTTATTTATTTGAAAATTATTTAAATCACTTCGTCATATTATTTAAGATAAGTAAATTGAAATTTCAGTATAACTTATGGACCAACCATATATAAATCTCTGAATAAATAATCATATTCCATGAAATCCTTGCATTCTACCTTAGATGTAAAAGTCTTCTATAACATATTAGAACCAATTATAAAGAAAGAAACTAGATGATTAGTGTTAATTGTATTGTCAACCACTATTAATATTTCATTATGTGTCTCCTCAGGGTTCCCAATAATACAATTTGAATACAACATTTATTAATGTATTAGTTTATAACACACTAAATCTATAATACCATGAAAATCATTGTCTAAATTTTTAACTTCAAATATTTTCTATATATATTATAACTTTAAATACTATAGGTATTTTGAACTTGAATGATCCAGATATCATCTAATTAATTAATACATGATGGGAACTAATTTATTTTTATCATTCCCTATAATTTAAGATATAATGTGCCAAATTTGGTATATAGATAAATGTATTGGTCATGGGACATAGTTAGTTTAAGGGTTATTTTAGAGGGATGATATATTAGAATATGGTCACTCACATTTTCATTTCTTGTATGATACATGTGGTGGTGATCATATTTTCCATACACAGTGAATGATGGAAACTACACTCGTCTTTCTATAAAATACATTCATAAAACCAACTAAACATTTCCATATATTAATACATGATGGTATAATAACAGGTATAATGATTATTATAGTGGTCTATGGATTTCTAATAATGCGTATGGATGGTTAGGTTGAATTTTGTAACACAGATTTAGGGGAAATATGTGGGTTATGGTAGGTGTAAATTGAATGGGATTTATGATTGGTAGAGTTTTGGGTGAATTAATCTAATGGGTATGGAAATTGAAATATAGGGACTTCTAGGAGAATAAAAGTAATTTTATTTTATGGTTAAACATATGTGGTGTAGTATATGGTCATATAAATTCCTATACATGAAGTGGAAACACCATTATTTGGTGAATACATTTGTGTGGTTTATATAATTATTATGTAGATTATTCTCAAGGTACCGTGTATTAGGTTATGTTATGGAATGATATTTGTTTTTGAATTTATATATTTTTTGGAGATCTATAATAAAATGTGATTGTTAGGAAACAATTTTTTGGATTGGGTTTGTAATTTCCCGAACCTATCCAGTCCATTACTTTGTTAAAATGTGGGGTTGGAGGTGTTTCGGGAGGTCAAAGTGACTTATCCCAACACTTTTCCAAATCTCCAGTTCCGTGAATAGTGTTTATAGTTTTATGAACAGTACCGGTAGGTGAACAATATTCTTTCTGTGAGGTTTTGTGAACAGTGTTCTATCGGTGAGGTTTTGTGAACAGTGTTCTATTGGTGAGGTTTTGTGAACAATGTTCTATCAGTGAGGTCTTGTGAACAGTGTTCTATCAGTGACATTTTGTGAACAATGTTTCCAGAATAGTAGGTGTACAGTGTTTCCAGACTTTAGGTAACCTTTAACGGTGAGGAGTATTGGTAACCTCTAATGGTGAGGTCTATCAGTAACCTATAACAGTGAGGTCTATCAGTAACCTCTATTGGTGAGGTATATCGGTAGCCTCTATCGGTGAGGTCTATAGGTAACCTCTAACGGTGAGGTTTAACTGTGAACTTTTCTTTCCTTTTCCAAATTTTGAGTATGTGAACAGTGTTTCCAGCTTCTTACAGCTTCACACCTTTGACGCTTCCATTGACATAAAATACATTTAAATCCTTATTTTAAGGAATCTTATGGACAATTTAAAGACCATAAATCCTATATTAATTATTCCTATGGCTCGGGATGTTTTTACTTGGTCAAACCACGTGGGTTAATGTGATCCACTTTTAATGAGGAATTATGCGTATCTTAAACTATCGTGCAATTAAATCTTTAAAAAGGGATGATATATCATTCTCCGTTGTTCTTCTTCTTTTTTATCGGTTATGTGACGCTAGAACCTTTTAATCTTTTATGTTGGTGTTTCACAATCAAACTTTTCACCTAGGATTGGTTCTGCTCTATTTTGATGCAACCAAGCTGTATCGATCAATCATTGATATAAGGTATGTTGTATCGTCGTTCTTTTTGTGTTCATCTTCTCTTGTTCTTCTTTCCATATTATATCATGTAATCTCTATGATTCTAATGGTTTTTTCATGGGTTTTGGTTGGTGTTGTCATACCGTGGCACCCTTCGGTGGATGCAGTTGTCGCGAGGGGATGATTTTGACCTGTTGTGTGGATAAAGAACGCCAAGAATTGTTGAGGTAGGGGATTCGTTTCATCTCAATTTTTTACATGCAACTGTATCATTAGCATGTTTTATCCTAGTGGATCACAATGGAATTGACATAATAAATATTTGAACTGGATAAATAAATTGATATATATCATATGTTATTGCCTCTTTTTTTTCTAGATAGTGTGGTATCTATGCTTGCTTGTTTAGCTATTTGTTCTTGATGGAAATCGGTAAAGAACGTAAACTAGGATGAATTAATGATTGTTTTCTAAAGATAAGAGGTACGAAAATGAATGCGGTTATTTTTGTAATTGGATGTTAATCAAATTACTATAGTAATCATGATTATTTATTTGTGATAACTTACTAAATAGGTTTTCCGAATTTGAAACCTACATTTAATAAATCCGTTAATTCATGATGGTTTAAAGAACTTCTTGTTTGATAATTTCTAAAAGGGTTATGAGTTACCCTCTTGATTGTTAATGGGACAGGAGCCCATTGATGTGTTTTTTGTTTTCCTCCTACTTTTTCTGGGATGTGAGCCTGGATGGATGTTGTGATATGTGGAGGCATGGAGACTTTTGGTTGTGGCAGTAGATGATGCCTAGAGTTGTGAGATGCATTGGTTTATGAATGTGGGTGTCGGGGAGGACACCAGGGATGATGGAATGGGATGGATGTGTTTATTGGATGCTTACTAATTCTTATTGGGTGTTTATCTGCTTTACTTTTCCACACTGCTCAAGGAAGCTGGTCTTGCTTTCCCTTCTTCTGAAAGAGACGATGACACGCGGGGTATGCCACGTGATTTCCGTGTTTATCTTCTCAAGGAAGGATGGGTCTAGGCTCTTGCTATAGGTGGAAATGACTCGACAGGTAGTACAACTACTCACCGTGTTGAGCCCCTTTGTGTTTAGTATCATAGAATGCTTTTCTAGAATGCCTGGGAATATGGGAATGTAATTCTGTAATGAATAATTGAATAAATGGTGTTAACTAATGGGGTTAGAGTTGCTAGAACATAATGATGAGGTTGTAATTTTGAAGGTATAGTGGATATTTGGTGTGATTATAATGAAGTTTAATATTAAATTTTTCATGGTTAGTTAATTTTTAAAGAATTAATTAATGTACAGTGGAACTGATAAGAATGCGACGAAGTAATCTAATAATGATCTTAAAATGGTTGTGCGCTTATAGGATACCTAGTTTTAGAAGTAGCAGCCCCGAGTCTATGAGATGTTTGTTGCAGTTATGTCTAAGACTAGGTAATTCCCATAGTCTGGTTGTGAGATATAATATATTATGTAATTTTTATGTTTCTATATGCTACTCCACCCTGTCAGTAAGGGAAAATGACACCCCTGGGATTCTGAGCCCTGGGGGTTCCCCCCCCCCCCCCACATTCTGGTGGGAGGAGGAATGGATGACTACCCCCTTTGGACCCACTCTCTTCTCTTGGTATATACATCTGACAACAGACAGAACAGTTAGTTTCCTCATATTTTTGTGTAGAGGACTGTAATGGATTGTGGGTTTTTCACACACATATATCTGGATATAGTCTCCTATGGACTACAATAGGTGTAACGTTTAAATGTTGTGATGGCTTAAGGATCCTTACTCGGTGTATGGGTTGTAATGGCTTGAGGTGTAATACCCGATGTATGATACACGTTATGTGGGTTGTGGTGGATCCCAAAACTTACCTAGTTACTTTTGGTTGTGAGGATGGTGTGGTGATTCACCCAGGTGTCTGCAGGCAATCCTTTGTGGTGCACGAGGTGTAGATTGTGGTGCTTCGCCTGGGTGTCTATGGGCAAGCCTTTTTGGATAGAGATTATTAGGACATGCGATGTTGGGGAAAAGAGGAAAACCAATGGGGAATTAGTAGCGGGTACCCTTTATATACATTATTATATGGTATATTCTTGTATGTTTTACTTGGTTGGAGTTGCCATGGTGAGGTTGGGAACTTAGTATACCTGTTTAGGTGATGAGTTAGTTTCACTTTTTGTTCACTATGCTTTAGCATGCTTTCTTTACTATTTCACGAGAGGCCTCGGGGAGGATCCTACTGAGTATACTATTATACTCAACCTATATAAATAAACTTTTTAGACGTCACTTGAAGAAGGTTAGAGAACATGCTGATTACTACTAGCTTGTGGTTGTAGGAGTTGTTCGGGATTTTGGTTGATGCTATTTTACTTTCTTTTTGGTACTTTCAGTTATTCCCTTCTAGTTGTAGTACTTTTGCATGAAATTTCATATGTGTACTTCGGTTTCTTTTATATTTCAGTTCTGAGTTGGAGTTTATTGGTGTCTATCTTATCTCTCTCTTCTTCATGTGTTCTCTTAGAGGGTAACGCCTCCCATTTGTGTGTTTACTATACCCTCGGTGCTAGTTGCCAACTCTGGGCCTACTAGAGGTGGGAATCGGGGGTCATTATATCCCTTCATACATTGCCGGCCTAGGAGAGGTACACATTGTGGGGAGGGGGTCGTGACAGAGTGGTATCAGAGGTCTGGATGTGGGATATGATGGATTTTGGAGTTAGGCACAGGTGAGGTTTCATGGGTTGGTAGGGGAACAGTGTCATTCATGTTTATCAAGTGAGGTAAAAACTAGAGACCGACTGAGACATAGGCATTTAGGGAACCCTATGATCTAATGTATGGATCATTACGTTTACAATGTCTACTATATAAGGTGGTACTAGTTTCAGGGTAGAGACCTAGGAAAGGATCCTACATCATTCTTCGTGTGCCTGTGTTTGAATGGGTAGACCTCTGGATAGGTTAACCTAAAATTAATGAAGGAAAAGAATAAATTAAATAATTTTGAGTCTTCCATATTCCTGTTTTAGGAGCTCTAACGGTTTTTTTTATTTTACAGGTTTGGCTCCAGGTCGACGTCCTCCTCAGGTTTGCGCAGAAATTGTCCAGCAGGTTGTTCCAGCAGAACGTCGTAGGGTAAAGGTTGACAACAACGACACATGGAGGAAGAAATTTCGAGAGTTTCAGCGCCAGAGTCTGCAGAAGTATGAGGGCTCTGTTTCAGATGCAGTCATAGAAGAATTGTTAGAGGAGGTCGTGATCGGCTTCAGTTTGATTTGTGCTCATAAAGAGAACTGGGTGTCCTTGGTTGTGACAATACAACATGGAGCTGCGAGGCAGTGGTGGTTCTTGTTCCTCGGGGATCATGAGGAGTCAGCAATCTCATGGGAGGAGTTCCGAGATTGGTTTAGATTCTAGTTTCTTTGTTCGACTAAGAAGTCGTACATTCGCCAGGAGCTTCTTACACTTCAATAGAAGAGCTCTAGTGTTCGAGAGTTTGGAATCCATTTCAGGAACCTTTTACGATATGCTTCAGACCTACTGCCATATGAGGAGGCTAGAGTGAGGCATTTTGATGAGGCTTCACGTCCAAAGATCTAGTTCCAGGTCACCCCATTCAAGATGAAAACATATATTGAGGTGTTTTCGAGGGCAGAGTTTATCGAGAGGACATTGGCCATGACTTGATCATCACGACAGGGGAATCAGCATGATTCCTCATGAAGCAGAGCTGTGGTCTGGGGTTCTCAGTTTTTAGGGAAGAAGAGTTTTCATTCAGCTGGGGGTAGGTCCTAGCCCTTCACATCTCGTTTCTCCAAAGGCAGAAACTCTCAGGCCTGTGCCAAGGGATTATGTGCTTCTTTTTCTTCTAGTGGTCATGGTCATTAGTAGTGAGAGTGCCTGACCTTTCAGAGCGGCCATCCTGCGCCAGGCACTACGCTCTAGGTTCCTCCTTTGAGGCAGTTCCAGCCGAGGCAACAGCAGCCAGTTGCAACAACTTTAGATCAACAGAGGGTAGATGGGGCAGGCAGAGGACAACCCCATGATGCTCTCCATCCTCAGAGATGAGAGCGAGGTCATGGTGGTGGTCGTCATTAGGGTCAGAGAGGCTGTGGAGGCGGTCGTGGTCAGCTTCATGCTCTAGCGTTACCATCTCCAGGTGAGCCAGACGTTGTTCGAGGTACCCTTTGCTTGTTTTCTAACTTGGTGTATTCCTTGTTTGATTCAGAAGTTACACTCTCCTTTATATCTCTTACCCTTTTTCATGCATTGGGATATGAGGTAAAGAGGCTTCCAGCGCCCTTGGTGTTGACTACGCCAATTGGAGGTCGAGCTGACTTGTTTGAAGTATCTTGAGACTATGAGCTAGTGTTGGGGAAACGCCGCTCTTGTGGAGATTTCCTATGTTTATAAATACAACCATATGATGTCATCCTCGGCATGGATTGGTTGTATTCATGCAGGCTATCGTGGATTTCTTCAGGAAGAAGTTCGTCTTCATTGGTGCAGATAGAGGGAAAGTTGTGTTTGTTGGTGAGGGAGATCCTCAGATGGGTCATAGGCCTACCCCATCCTTATCATCCATGATAGCTGAGATGATGCTGAGTTCATCAGAGGTTTAGCAGTTGACATTTCCTAGGGTCGTAGAGGAGTACCCTGATGTCTTTCTAGAAGAGGTTGTAGCATTACCCCCTCGATGAGAGATCGAGTTCAGGATAGAGCTATATCTAGGAGCATCTCCTAACTCTATGTCTCCATATAGGATGAACCCTTCTGAGTTATGAGAGCTACATATATAGCTTGATGTTCTATTGTAGTGTTGTTTTGTTCGGCCAAGTGTGTCACCATGGGGTGCACCAGTTTTTTTTGTGAAGAAGGCCGACGGTAGTTTGCGGTTGTGTGTAGATTATAATCTATTAAAAAAAGTAAAAATAAATAATCACTATACTATTCTGTGAATTGATGATTTATTCGATCAAATTAATGTTGCAAGTTGGTTATTAAAGGTCTAAATGTGGTCAGGATGTCATCAAATGTGTGTGAAGGATGAGGATATCCCGAAGATGGCTTTCCATTGTCGTCATGGGAATTATGAGTTCGTTGTAATTCCATTTGGAGTGAAGAATTATCCAAATGTATTCATGGTATTGATGAATGCTGTGTTCCATGAGTTCCAAGACATGTTTGTGGTGGTTTTCATCAATGACATTCATGTGTACTCCACATCTGAAGAGGAGCATGTAGAGAATCTACATACTGTTTTGGGAGTTCTTCCTAAACATCAGTTGTTTCAGAAGTGGTCTAAGTTTGAGTTTTGGGCTAGAGTAATCCATTTCCTGGGGCATGTTGTGTCCCAACAGGGAGTAGATATGGATCCATTGAAGATAGAATCAGTGGTGTCTTTGCCAGTCCCCTAGACAGTGTTAGAGGAGTGAAGTTTCCTTGGTCTCACCGGCTGCTACAGGTGGTTCGTAGCCAATTTCTCCTGAGTGGCAACTCCTCTGACAGCTTTGACCAGGAAGGATCAAGTGTCCATATGGATTGATCAGTGTTAGGAAGTTTTCGAGTATCTAAAGTAGATGTTAGTAAGTTCTTCAGTCCTTTGTCTTCTAGCTAAGGGAGTTTAGTTTGATGTTTTCTACGACGCTTCGCATTTGGGGTTAGGGTGTGTCCTCATACAATAGAGGTCAGTTGTTTCTTATGGATCTTGGCAGTTACGTCCCCATGAACATAACTATTCCACCCAGGATCTTGAGGTGGCAGCCGTGGTGTTTGCTCTGAAGTTGTGGAGAAATTACCTCATTGGTGAGCGCTTTTTGGTTTTCACCGATCATAAGAGTTTGAGGTATGTTTTCTCCCATCATTACATGAACATGCGACGACGTCGGTGGATGGAGTTCTTGTAGTAATATGACTTTAAAATATCATATAAACCTGGAAAAGGGAATTTTGTGGCTGATGCGCTGATCTGGAATTCACGTAGTGATGTTGTTTGTGAATCCGGTGACTCCTGACGAGTAATGGAAGAGCTACCAGCATTACATCTTGATATGGGAGAAGTTGGGGGTAGAGGTTGCCTTTTTTAGATGACGGTATAGTCATCCCTGATGAAAATGGTGGAAGAGTCCCAGTTAGGAGATCGTGAGGTGGTGGTCTGGAGAGACCGATTTGTTTGTCGTGAGGCCCCTGATGGTTGGTCTGAGGATGAACAACACCGAGTGTTGTACCAAGGATGGATTTTATTTCCCTTTAATATGAATGAGATGGTTCTCATAGAGTTCCGTAGTTCGACTTTATTAGTACACCCATGTGTGAAAAAGATGTGTCGATCCTTGAGGAGTTAGTTTCGGTGGCCTTGGATGAAGCGTGCGGTTGCAGAGTTTGTGTCTCGATGTTTAGTCTTCCAGATGTTGAAGGCCAAACACTGTGTTCCTGGTGGTCTTCTCCAGCCATTAGAGATTCCTTGGTGGAAGTGGGAGGACATCTCAATGGACTTCGTTAAAGGTTTACCTCAATCTCTGGGAGAACATGATGCTATTTGGGCGGTAGTAGATTGTTTATCAAAATCATCCCACTTCATAGCGATCAAGGAGTCGAGCTCAGTGGATGTTTTGTCGAGGTAATATCTGGAGGAGGTGGTGAGACATCATGGAGTACCTAGGACAATCATTTCTGATTGAGATCCTCATTTTAGCTCCAGGGCGTGGAGAGGTCTACAACATGTTTTTGGTTCTCAGCTATGCCTTAGCACTGCATTTCATCTTCAAATGGATGGCCAGACAGAGCGAACCATCCAAAATCTTGAAGACATGTTACGCTCTTGTGTTAATGATTTTTTAGGTTCCTGGATGAGGCACTTACCCTTGGTGGATTTCACTTAAAATAATAGTTTTCAGTCCACCATCGGTATGGCATCATTTGAATCCTTGTATGGCCGGCCTTTCCATTCTCTATTGTGCTGGACTGGGGTCGGAGAGTTGGAAATTCTGGGACCTGAACTAGTGCAGAATACAATAGAGATGGTTCAGGTGATTCTTGATAGGATGAAGATAGTGCAAGATCGTCAGAAATCATATGCTAATCAAAGAAGTAGACCCTTGTAGTTTAATGCTGGGGATCATGTGTTTCTGAAGGTGACTCCCTATCATGGGTAGAGAAGGTTTGTTTGTGGAAGTAAGCATCCTCCCCAGTTTTTTGGGCATTTCGTGGTGTTAGATCATGTTGGAGGTGTGGTGTTTCGAGTAAAACTTCCCCCACAGATGAGTCTGAAATATGATGTTTTCCATTTATCATAGCTCCATCATTATCTTCATGATGACTCTCACGTTATCGATTTTGGAGAGATCGATGTTGATGATGATGCAACCTTCGAGGAGTAACCTGTGGATATCCAAGACTGCAAGGAGAAGGTGTAGCATGGGCGTTCAATCCCCTTAGTTCATGTCTTGTGGCGACCCGGTGGCCTGAAGGATAGTAGTTGGGAGCGTGAGTCACAGATACGTGCTCAGTACCCAGATTTGTTTAATGTTCAACTCTTGTCATGTAATGATGTTACATTCATCGTTAGACCATTCATGTTTTATTTATGAACTTATTTTGTTCATTTGGTGGCTTGCTCTCTTTTGAGAGGCATATGGATGGGTGGTTGTTCAGACCCCTCTTTTATTTAGGTTGGTTTTAAATTCTCGAGGATGAGAATTTTTTGAGAGTTATCTGATGTAATGGAAAGGACCTCTCCGGTCCATTACATTGTGAAAATGTGGTGTTAGAGGTGTTTCGGGAGGTCACATTGACTTATCCCAACACTTTTCCAAATTTCCATTTCTGTGATTAGTGTTTCCAGTTTTATGAACAGTAACAGTAGGTGAACAATATTCTATCGGTGAGGTTTTGTGAATAGTGTTCTATCGGTGAGGTTTTGTGAACAGTGTTCTATTGGTGAGGTTTTGTAAACAGTGTTTCTAGAACGGCAGGTGTACAATGTTTCGAGACAATCGGTGACCTCTAATGGTGAGGTGTATCGGTAACATCTAACAGTGAGGTCTATCGGTAACCCCTAACAGTGAGGTATATTGGCAACGTCTAACAAGGAGGTCTATCGGTAACCTCTATTGGTGTGGTCTATAGGTAACCTCTAACGGTGAGGTTTAATGGTGAACTATTCTTTCCATTGACAAATTTTGAGTATGTGAACAGTGCTTCCAGCGTCCTACAGTTTCACCCCTTTGACATTTCCTTTTACCCAAAATACATTTAAATCATTATTTTAAAGTCTCTTAAGGCCGATTTAAAGACCATAAATCCTATATTAATTATTCTTATGGATTGTTTTTGTTTTTACTTGGTCAAACTGTGTGGGTTAATGCGATCCGCTTTTAATGGGGAATTAGGTGTATCTTAAACCGTCACCCTATTAAATCGTAAAAAATGGACGAGATATCATCCTCCCTTATTCTTCCTCTTTGTTATCATCTATGAGACGCTACAACCTTTAAATCCTTTCCGTAAGAGTTTCACAATAATACTTTACTCCTAGGATTGGTTCTACTATGTTTTGATGCAACCAAGTTGTGTCGATCAGTCTTTGATATAAGGAATGTTGTATCATCGTTATTTTAGGTTTCATATTCTCTTCTTCTCCATTCCATATTATAGCACATAATCTCCATGATTCTAATGGAATTTTCTTGGGGTTTGGTTGGTGATGTTGAACCGTGGCACCCTTTGGTGGATGTAGTTGTTGCGAGAGGCGGATTTTGACCCGTTGTGTGGATAACGAACACCATGAATTGTTGAGGTAGGGGATTTGTTTCTTCTCTTTTATTTTATGTGCAACTGTATCCTTAGCATGTTTTATCCCAGTGGATCACAATGGAATTGAAAAAAATAAATATTTAAACTGGATAAATAAATTGATATTTATCATATGTTATTGCCTCTTGTTTTTCTAAGGAGTATGATATCTATGCTTTCTTGTTTAGCTTTCTATTCTTGATGGAAATAAGTAAAGAATGTAAACTAGGATTAATTAATGATTGTTGGATAAATATAATAGGAATGAAAATGAATCTGGTTCTTGTTGTAATTCGATGTTAATAAAATTAGTGTTGAAAGAATGATTATTTATTTGGGATAACTTACTGATTAGTTTTTCAGAATTTGGAACCTATGTTTAATAAATCCGTTAATTCAAGATGGATTAATGAACTGCATGTTCGATACTTTCTAAAAGGGTTATTAGTTCCTCTCTTGATTGTTAAAGGGAAAAGAGCCCATTGATGTGTTGTTTGTTTTCATGCTTCTTGTTCTGTGATGTGATCCTAGATGGATGTTTTGATATGTGGAGGTATGGAGACTTTTGTTAGTGGCAGAAGATGATGCCTAAAGTCTCGAGATGCATCATTTTATGCATGTGGGTGTCGAGGAGGACACCCGGGATGATGGAATGGGATGGATGTGTTTGTTGGATGCTTAATAATTCTTATTGGGTGATTATCTTCTTTAATTTTCCCCACTTCTCAAGGAAGCTGGTCTTGCTTACCCTTCTTCCGAAAGAGGTGAAGACACAGGGGTATTCCATGTCCTTTCCGTGTTTAGCTTATCAAGGGAGGATGGGTCTACGATCTTTCTATAGCCGGTAAAGACTCCATGGGTTGTAAAACTACTCACCATGGTGATACCCTTTGTGTTTAGTAGTAGAGAATGCTTTTCTAGAATGCTTGGGAATATGGGAAAGTAATTCTGTAATGAATAATTGAATAAATGGTGTTAACTAACGGGGTTGGAGTTGCTAGAACATAATGACGAGGTTGTAATTTGGAAGGTATAGTGGATATTGGGTATGATTCTAATGAAGTATAATGGTAAATTTTTCGTGTTTAATTATTAATTAAGGAATTAATTAACTTACAGTGGAACTGATGAAAAGGGAATGAAGTAATCTAATAAAGCTCTTCAAATGGTTGTTTTCTTATAGGAAACCTATTTTGAGAAGTAGCAGGCCGGAGTCTGAGAGATGTTAGCTGCATTTGTGTTAGAGACTAGGTAATGCCCATAGTGTGGCAGTGAGATATTATATATTCTGTACTTTTTATGTTTCTATATGCTACTCCACCCTGTTAGTAATGGAAACAGACACCCAGGGGATTCTGATCCCTGGGGGGTGTTTTCCCCAACATTCCGGTGGGAGGACGAATGGCTGACTACCCCCTTTTCCCCCACTCTCTTCTCTTGGTAGATACTTGTGCCAACAGGATCATCGGTTAGTTTCCTCATATATGTGTGTAGAGGGCTATAATGGCTTGTGGTTATTTCACATAGAGAAATTATGGATATAGTATCCTATGGACTACTATAGATGTAACATGTATAGGCTATGATGGCTTGAGGATCCTTACTTGGTGTATGGGATGTAATAAATTGAGGTATAATAACCGATGTATGATACACGCTATGCGGGATGTGGTGGCTCTCAAAATTTACCTGGTTACTTTTGGTTGTGAGGATGGTGTGGTGCTACACACAGGTGTCTGCGGGCAATCCTTTGTGGTGCACGAGGTGCAGATTGTGGTTCTTCACCCAGGTGTCTGTGGGAAAGACTTTTTGGAGAGAGATTCTTAGGACATGCGACGTTGTGGAAAAGAGGAAAACCTGTTGGGAAGTAGTAGCATGGTATCCTTGATATTCATTATTATATTGTATATTCTTGTATGCGTTGCATGGTGAGAGTATCCATGGGGCGGTTGGGAACTTAGTATACCGGTTTAGGTGATGAGTTAGTTTCAGTTGTTGTTCACTGTGCTTTAGCATTATTTCATTAATTTTTCACGAGAGTCCTTGGGGAGGATCCTACTGAGTATAAATTTATACTCAACTTATATATATAAACTGTTTTATAGGTCACATGGAGCAGGTTGGATAACAGGATGGTTACTACTAGTTTGTGGTTGTTGGAGCTGTGTGAGCTTGTGGTTGCTGCTGTTTTTCTTTCTTCTGGGTACTTGCAGTTTTTCTATTATAGTTGTAGTACTTTTGCATGACATTTCATATGTGTACTTGGGTTTCTTTTATAATTCAGATTTGAGTTGGAGTTTATTGGTGCCTATCTTATCTCTCTCTTCCATATGTGTTCTCTTAGAGGGAAATCCTCCTATTTGTGTGTTTACTATACCCTCGGTGCTAGTCTCCAACCCAGGGCCTACTGGAGGCGGGACTCATGGGTAAATATCTACCTTCTCACATTTCCGTCCCAAGAGGGGTACACTTTTTGGGGAGGGTTTCATGACAGGGTTCAAGTAAAATTAGAGAATTATTGTTTATTACACTAATGTTATGAACATGGATTATGAAAAAAAGCTAAACTCACCAAAACTAAAGGTGAAATGATTAGGTTGTATGATCATCATTTTTATATGTGAGGAAGAAATGGAATATATATATATATGATCATTTGATGGTTACTCATATTTCATGGTTTTCGATTAGGTATGATTTATGGAAAAAGGAAATATTAATAAGGAAATATTATTAGTTTTTTACTATCTTTGAAGGTTATTAATTGTTTATAATTGTATGTAAAAATTTCAAATACTACATAATATACAACATTATAAAGTTCCACATATATATATATATGAAATGGAAATTCATTAGGTACCATGGATTAGAAAGTGTTTTGGTTAATATAAATATTCCCATTCACCATGTTTTTGGACATTTATGGTGTATGAGAGGCTAGTTTAATAATTTGGGTTGGATAGGTTGAGTGATTGAAAATGGAAATTAGGGTAGATTATGGGAATTTTATTGGGCTTGAGACTGTTAAAGATAAAATGATTAGGGGCCACATGTGGGGCAAGATTGGTCATGATTGAAAAGATTTTACCTCACTATTTGAAAAGGTAAATTTTTATACACCATGTAATAAAGGAATCCACTGGTTTTGGGATTTTATGAATTTATTGTTATAAAAAAAGAAATATTGATATTTAGAAGAAAATTTCCTAAACTTCATAATGAGACTATCATAGCGATAGTGTAGTGTTGTAGTTCTATATTTATATTTTCTTACCATTTTCTATGATTTTTTTTCAATTTCATAATGAATTTACATAACACACCCCACATATTTTCATTGATTTAACTCTTATTCTGTATCATTTTAAGGTTATTTTATATCAATCCAGATCAAATAAATTACAAATAAATCTTAAACAAATATAATATTTTTTTGAAATTTATAAAAAAGAAGATATTATTTTTTTAATTTTTTTAAACATAACATGGACACCACCCTATTATTTAATCATTTAATTTCTGTATCTAAACATATACTCATTCATTATTATATTTTATGATGTATAATTTGTCCTTCAAAAAATATCACAATGATTTGGTTCCACAATTTTTCATTGGCCATGAATATGTGCACATGCCCTATTGAAGTCATTACAGCTCTATGGGGGTATGTTTTTATAACAATGAATGATACCAAAAATATTGAAACTAATTTCCCTAAAAATAATCAAATTTTACAAAATGATAATTCATTTTTTTTGGAGAATGAATTTTTCTTCATTGATACATTAGTCATTACTCTTCATTGAATTATCTTTATAAATCAACAATATCTATATTTCTTCTATCTCATCCAACATAAAAAATATTATCATTCAATCAACGTATACCTCCATGTGGATGTTCATCACACTACAATAATACCTATGTTTATGATAAATTTTTAATATACATGTGTTTATAATGATATTCCTTAATGTGAAAATTATATTCAGTGTTTTATTGCCTATATTTTTTCCCAAAAACCATCAATAATCATACAAATATAGTCTTTTCATTAAGAGATAATTATATTCTTAATGATTTTATTATTATTTTAGTAAATTAATTTCCTATTTTCATTTTTTGGGTGATAAACTATGTTTATGTTAAATCAATTTTGATAAAATTCTATAAGTACACATAATTTTTTCTTAAAGATTATTTTTCCAATAAATAACGTGTAATAAATGTATTATAACCCATGGAAATTGAATATGTCAAAAATATTTTTCTTCCAAATTTGACATATGGATTGATGATTCCTTTAATTACCCTAATATATATTAATATTCCAAACATAATAAAAATGAATGCATTATTTAAAGAGTTAAATTTTAGTCCCTCAAATTAAATTCACCACCCATTAAACACATTAAATTAAATATTTTAGTGTTACAATATATCACAACCATTTCCCCTGGTTATTTTACTTTTTATTTTCTTATAGCCTCCAAAAAACTCATTTTCGTATTAATGGATATTGGAAAAAAATAAAACATTGTAATATATTGGACACTATTCTATTAGGTCCACAGTTCTCTATGGGTTGTTATAAATAAAAAATTCACAATATGGTTCACCAAGTATTCATTTACACATCATTAAATAATTTTATCTCTACACCATGGGTTTATTAAGGTATCATGCCATAATTATTGTACTTTATTGACTAAGAATAATTATATTTTTTAGTATGTAATTTGATTCAAATATTTTCATTTTCAAAATAATGTATGATTTTCGAAAACAGAGGATTACCATTCATATCAACATAAATGTGTTTCATGACTTAAAACACATCATAAATTAGTAACTACACATCTCTATACACTTTAATTAATTGAAACCATATTAAAGGTAATCCACCATATTAATTTTTCCCTTTAACATCCATAAAGTCTATTTAAAAAACATTTGATAAAAAATTTTCCTATATTAAATATTGTTTCATATTTTCTGTATTCAATATGTACCATAATGTGATATGATTATTTCATAATGGTACATAAATGTGTAAAAAATATTATATAAATTCATAAAAACGAAATAACACTAAAAATTATATTTAATTATATTATAGTAAACTAGATATCATTAATAGTGTTGCCTTTAATGTAAATGAGTAAAAATGTATGATCAACCCAATATCATAATTGGTCTCCCATAATTAAATCATTATTGATTCACACTCCTTAAAAAATATCATCTTTATTAGTAGAAATAATAATTAGGTAGTCCCTCCAATTTATTTTCAATAATGAAAATGATACAATATATGATTCATCAAATAAGAATGGAACATCCTTTAACTATAGATAAATGAGAAGTCGAGCTATCATGTAATCATCATTTATATCGTGGAATTTGAATCAAATATGTCCACGAATGTGTAATATACCATTCACGTTGGTTTTCATGTGAAAATCTTATATCAGTTATATTATAAATGGATCAAAAAAGTTGCATAAATTGATAAATATTAACCAATATTGATGCCACTTAAAAACATTGAGGGAATATTTCTTAATTTATCATTATGAATTTTCCATTCCTCGTTTTAGTGTCATATAATGGTAATAAATTATTATAAAAAACCATTATATACTATGAAATCAGATGATAAAATATATATTAACTAATCCACCACGTCAGAAAATGTATGTATCATAATATTTTGTAAATATTATTATTTATTATTTGTTCTATATTACATTTAATACTATTGGAATGATTCAATCTACAAGTGAATATTTCTTATGCTTTCTTATCTTGATTTGCTATCATTTGGTTATAACATGAATATCTTTTTGAAAATTATAAAAAATATGTCTAGTTATTCTTTAATATATATAATAGATTAAATAATGTGGAATATTATTCATCCTTAATTATTTTTTGGCACATGGTAAGAAACACATTCTCTCCACCAAATAATTATCATGATTAGAATCCGTTAATTATAGAAAATAATAATCACGACCATCACTCACATTATAATATTGAATTTTTGTGGAAGTAAACAATATTTAATATAAATTGAAAATATAATTTCAATAATCAAATGTTTTATAAATAATTTTTCTATTAGAAACATTATTAGAGGTGTAGGTTTCCTTGGATGATCATGGCCAAGTTTTTTCTCTCTTGAAGCACATTATATAAATAATTCAAGTTTTTAATTCCATTTTTATGAATTTTTTGTTACTTATTATAACATTATTATTATCATTAATTATAGGAGATTAAATATTTTTGCCTCTGATAACTATACAGTAACAATTTATTAAAAACTTTTGTATCTTCCTAAAAAGTACTTATAGTATTTAATTTAACTATGGATAAATGTCATGATAATAGAACGGATAAAATCCATATAACCTTAACATTAAATGTTTTCTATTAGTTCTATATATATCCTTCCGTATTTATCAACCAAATTTTTAATTTATCCTTCACTATTCCATATTTCATTAATTGGTCTTATTATTTTATATTCCTATTCAAACAAAAAATATTTTATTTTAGTGATCCTATATGTAAAACATTTTAAGTAAATTTTATAATTCCATTATATTCAAACAATAATTTATATCAATTGTGAAATGTTCTTAACAATCAATTACAATGATTATTCCATGATTCAGATCAATCAAGTCATTCATTATAATACGTAATTTTCTTCTAAGGTTAATAATAATATTCTCTTCTATTTCAATATCAAGTTTCAATGTGTGTATTTTAAAGACAAACATCCATTCCATATAAAAAATATCATAAATAATTACCTTAGGGTACATTATTGTGTGAATAGATAGTTTATGTGTCAGACATGTGGGTTTGGTTTTATTTATGCCATGTTTCTAAATCTATCATATTGTAATCTAAATAACTCTATCTCCCATGTCACATAACATCATCCAATATATTAATAATCCAATTATTCATGGGATCAAAAACATCTTAAACTTATTATATTTTGATTGATTTTTCATTATATAATAGTGTTCTCATCCCTTTTTGACCATGTCACTCCAGTATGACCTAATATTCTCATTTTATAAAAAATATCTATTAAGAAATATTTATATATAGATATTTGAGAGTAAGTGTTGGTGGTGGGTATGTAATGTGAAATTTATTAATGACACGATAGAACTTTTTAAAATTGAATTTGGGTTATTACATTCACTGTATTATATACATATGTAAGAGTGGATTGTATAGTTTTAGTTACTCTTACTCATTTGGACTACTCTAATGAATTATAAAATTAAAATTTTCATGGTCCCCATTAACATTTTCTCTAAATTGTTTTCATTTTTATCTATTTTAAATCATTATTATCCAAATTTTTATACCTCTATTTTAACAATCCCCCCTACAGTGTTTCATAAAAATTATTTTATTATCTTTTCATCTATATTACCATGCAGTTTACATAGTTTGCAGTCTAAAAATAAATCTGAATTTTAATAAAAAATAAAATCATTATTTTACAGGGAAAATCATTGATTATTTAAATAATTATACTTCTATATCAACTATTAATTTATATTTAATATTTACGTAGTAATAATATTTCTATGTTAATGTTTTATGGGAGGAGTTTTTAGTATTGGTTTTGGATTGAATTCATACAATGGATAATTAATGTTAGCTATATGGTTATGGGGTAGTTTTCTGAATGTTCAATGTCCTATAACATTATGATTACATATATTAATATCTTGTTTTAAATTGAATAATTTACTACATTTATATTGATTCCATATCATATTTGGGGTTTCATTTTTACTCAAAACCTCCCTTTTTTATAGGTATTCATTAATTGTGTACGATATTGGATATTTATAATATAATTATCGTAAAAAATGATTTTACTCAAAACCTACATTATTTTATATGTCCTATATTAGTTAAATCATTTATCCCATGTGACTATGTTTCCTAAAAAATATCATAGAATAGTTTAAATTAATGATATATTATGCGTATTTCATGTGGGATATTCCTTATCATGTTTTTGAATACATCCCAATATTCAAAAACCTATTATTCATATTATTGAACAAGTTATTTACCTCTATTTCAGAAAATTATTTTCCTCACTTGTTGAAAGACTATTATCATGAAATTTTTAACATAAAATCTATAATAATTATTGAATGAATTGGAAAATTTTATTGTCATTATTTTAATATTTTCTTTTTTTATAATGGGAATAACATTAAAAAATTCCACATATTTAAATATTAATACTCTTATGAATATCCTATATCTCAATGAAAATATATATATATATCCAAAAAAAAACTTTCTGTTTTCTATCAATAAATTGCTTAATTTTTTAATTTATTTTATCAATCAATCAACTTATCTAAAATTTATTTTATAAATTAAGAGGTTCATATATCTATAATTATAAATTTCATAACCTAATATTTTATTTTATTCCGATATTATTTTTCCTCCATCATATTTTTACTCAATTAAAAAATGTACAAACGATTTATCATGTTCAATAGAGTGATGATATCCCACCTTACATTATCATCAGTAGTTGAAAATTAATCTATCAAATTATTTATTCTATGAGAATAATTATTGATAATTATCACACAAAAATATAGTAAAATATTTCTATCTATTACACTAGAAAAATAGAAAACAAATACAAAAGAAATATATCATTAAAAAATATAAATAAATAAAAACAAAATTTTGTGAGAGGAGTTTATTGTTACACAACAAGTGTTGTCTATTCGTACTTTCACTATTATTCTAAAATGTATAATCTTATGTATATTTGGTTAACATAATTTTATGTCAATATTAAAAATATATATTTTGTGAGGGACTTGGTTTTTGAACTATGAATTAGAACACAATTTCGAGAGTTTTTGTGTGTTATTTTTTGGTTTATGAATGAGATATGAGGTTTTGGATACATTATGAGGGAATTAGAGACCCTTATATTGTAAAAGTATGTTTTTATAGAAAATAGTGTATAATAACACTATATTACTAGTAGGAACAATTATCAAGTTAATGGTGTTATTCAGTATAGGTGTAACTACCTATAACCATCATCTATTTGGTGGACTTTAAAGGGGCCATTTATTACATTCCCCTCCCATAATGTTTATGTAGTGGTATCCCTATACATTGTTTCCATTATATAGGGTTGGATTCCCATATGCCTCTCCAAAATTAATCTCATATGTTTGTGGAGTGGTTCATGATGAGTTTTTTGGGAAATATTAAGAAATTATCTCCCTCTATTAATCATTCCTTACCCCAAAAATTAATCTTGTTTAATATTCGATTTCAAAAAGTACTATTTTAATATAGAGTCTACAAAATCATGACGGAATCAGTTAAATATATTTGGTATACTATTCATCTGTGATAGAGGAAATTCCATGGTGTGGTTTTCATGTGGTAGATCACAGTTTCATTAAGGTATGATAAATTTTCATTGGTTTTTTAATGTCTTGAATAAATTATATAAATTAAATTACCTGTTATGGAATTGCTATGTAATGGTTTCATGAGAACATTGAAGACCTCCCATAGGTTGTTACCCCAGATTTCTATGTGTGGATTTTTTCTTGTTAGTTCAATATAAATAAGGTAATGGTGAATAATGTTTTAAAAATAATTTTAAAATTTTACATAATTTTGAATTGAATTAATTAATTTATCATGGGTGAAATGGTATGATTTAAAAATCATGCATTGAAGTGATTAGGTAATGGGAATGGACAAGGTTTGGTTATTTGGTTCCATACCTATTTATTAGTGGGATGAAATTGAAATCTAAAAATTTTAGTTTTGTTCTCATGTCTATCAATTATGACAGATTATTATTTTTATTATTGAATGTCCTATAAAGACTCAAAATTGAGGGATATGAAATTAAATAAATATAAATTTTTATTTTAGTTATAATTTTTTTAGGTATAATTCACAATGTACCAATTCCATAAGGGTCTTTAACACTAGCTTGATTACCTTGATCAGTAATGATAAAGGTGTCGACTTCAAAAATAGAACATGGACACATATATGAGTGGGTTATGAGATGGACTATGATGGAAGACCCTATGAGGACATGTGAAGACCATTTAAGCACAATATAGTTGAATGGATCATTAAGATGGTTTGGGTGTATTTTACATTCGAGTGTGACATGTGTCATTGAGAATGGATGTGTACAATCTCAAGTGTTTCAATAGTGAGGCATACAATTGAGGGATAGGATGTCCTCAAAACAATGGGAATTCATTTAAAAAACCAGTTGTCACTTATAACACTGAGTGTCCATACACTTCTCTAGTAATGATTATAGAAATAGATATGGTTTCCCATTTTATAATTGATGTTTAGATGGTGTGAGAAATCATTGATATAGGTGGTGGACAGTGACACCTAAGACTCCAAATTAATGGATATGATCCACAAAGATAACATATAAATCATGGTTCACGTTTATTAGATATCCCTTTTTATGATTTATTTTATCACATTATAGCTATGATATGTTTTTTCCATGAACATGGAAATCAACCACTAGTGATGGAAATATTAAGATTTCATTAGATTCTAGAGAATCACCTATTGTATTGATGAAGGCCATGGATACCTAGAAAATGTTGGATTAAATTACATTATGTATAATTGGTTGATGCATAAATGGATTAGAATATAGTGTGTATGTGTGTGTGACTATGTATCTCTTTCTATGCGTGTGTGTGTGCTGTTGTTGTATTTGAATAGAGGTGGTTCATAGGATACATGATCACATCCTAATGTGGAATTGTATATTTGTTAATATGGGATTATAAGGACTGATTTGATACAAAAACACCATTTCAAATTACTTAGTGAAGAGAATTCAACAATAATTACATTTATACAACTTAAAATAATTTGATTCCAACCATTTGAATTGAAATTTGTGGTTTCAGTGGAAAAATATCTATTATAATGAATTTTGGACATCCTAAGGGAGATTTTTTAATATCACTATTGATTACCCAGAAGACATACTAGCATTGGGTGGATGTACCAATGATTGTTCTACTAAAGATCCATGAGTTGTGGATTCCTGGGATTGTCATTTAGTTACCCAAGTGGTTATTTTATTATATTCTCAGTGTCTCCTATGATCTTAACAAGTATGGACACAATTTATTCCCAAGGGCCTTACGCAACCCTGGAATTAGACATTATCATTGTAGTGATGTATTTACAATTACATTCACGGGGTTAATCCTAAGGACACGAGGATAAAGAATTATTGGTTACACCCTTGTGTCCACTACTCATCATGATTAAGGTGTGAGAATAAGAACCCAATGCCATAAATAATGGTTCCATTGAAGAGTTTCACATTATAAGATTCACCTCATCATTAGGAACAATAGATATAGTCTATTTGAGTCCTCATCAAGGGTACTGATTTTGGATACAGGGTGTATCCATAATCATTCATATATTACATGGGGTTACTTGTGATTTGATGGTTTGAATGGTCTTTGTGATTTTCTCAGAGATATTTAGATTTTTGGCAAGGGAATGTATAATGGTTGATTTTTTTTTTGTAGTTTATTAATTTATTCTTTTATCTCCACATGAACATGTTAGTTCATTATATTAATAGTATGGGATGAAATTGGTGGGTACCTATATAGTTATATACTCACACACTACAGAGGTGTATGTGGGACTTGGTTGTCTGGGCATCATTCAGTTAAATTTACATAAATATTTGGAGAAGTCAAGATATTTCATTATTGAGGTGGATGTATCATAAGATATGGGATACTACATTGTTGTACGGATCAATGATGTAATAGGTCATATTTTTTAGCTTATTTTTTACTCATTGTTTATGATTGGCCTAGTGGGTGATCAGTGTTTTATACTAGAATGTCGAAATTTTGTTTTATTAATGTATGGATTATATTATTTATTATTTATTCATATTATCCTCCTCCATCCATTTTTTATATTTTCAAAATCCAATTTTTATTTTTTTAGAACCTTACAAAATCACCATAACTATATGTACTCACCATAAAAACAAATTTCACATTCCAAATTTAAAATTTCAACATTCAAATTTCAAAAATCAAATAGATCCATCATCACAGAGCCACAAAACCCCTTACATCACTACCCCTAATAGAAAAATAAACCATAATCTCCACCAGTTCTCCCACCAAAAACACCACCATGTATCCGTCATCACCATCGATACTACAGCATGACATAACACGAATACAACCAATTAGTCAAAGAATCTCTAATATTACAATAAATCATCATGTCCATCAACGTCACATTCATAGAGAATAACCCCGTAACAATTGAATAACTATTTAACATCCTTGATTGTTATGAATACCCATCCCAAAACTCTATAAAATCAAGTACTCATATTTGAATAGGAGATGAGGGTTGGGTTCATAGTGACATAGCATAGTAAATGCTTCAATAGTGAGACTATAGACCCTAGAGAGGATGATCAAGGAAAACAGGAAGCTCAATGACAACTATCATTGAGAAACACAACATTGCCTAAGTATTTCAAGATGCCAATCCATTAGATTTAATTCCTTCACCACCAGTGATAACCCATTTTTCCTTATAGTGAGATTACCTCTTCACATAATCAATTCATCAAGGATGACTGAAACCAAAAACATCTAGATCCATTTTCTTCAACCTCCACCCTAATGAGATTAAAAAAAAATTATGTTTAAGGAGTATGAAACCATCATAAAGAACAAATCCATACATCCCAAGACACTAAAAACATTAGAGGCACCATAAGGCACCACTGTGATAGTCAAACCACCATAATATACCATTGAACAACCACTAATAACTCGATATAAAAATAAAATAAAACTACCGGAATCTGAATAAATGTATCCCATAAGTACTCACTCCTAGTACCCCCGAAACTCTATAATCACAAGTAACAGTATAATCATTTTATTGGAAGAGGGACCAATCTAATTCCACTATGGGGTGGATGGAACCACATACAGACATGATTGGACCCCCAAAACAATCACCTAAAAATCATATAAATTAGGACACCAACAATATAAAACCTTTAGATTAGAAATATAATAGGAAGGATGATGATGGTTGTTTCTGGAATGTTGAATAAAATATTCTTGAGGGAATAAGGGATTAAATAACACATGGGGATGAAGACAAAATGTAATGGATTAAAGAATCAAAAAATTAAAAGGACTCACACCGAAAAGAAACTCGTAACCATGTAATGATATAATGTAAAAGATTAATCCTTTAAATTTATAATAATAAAAACAAACCGGTGTCACTGAAATCATGCTATAGGGGAAGAAACCTAACCAAGGGAGCAAAAGAACTACAAGAGAGAACAATTAAATAAAATTTTCATAATTCATAGCATGATATATATGATTATTGGTTGTTTATTTATGATTAGTAACTCTGATTCATGGCATATAATCTCCCCAAGGTCAACCAATAGACCCATGTACTAGTCGGATACCACTATGTTATATAGTGGCACAGATGAGTTCATGTGGTAGTATTTTCTAGCTAATTTTCATAGAAAACTAAGATAGCACATTACAATGTTTATTTTCATCAATTTATTTATTTATCTCTGTATTTATTTTCATAGTATACTTGAGACATTGAAATGACTCGAAACATCTGATTAGCCAAATTGGTTTATCTCTAATACCATTATTTAGAATTCATTAATACGAAGGGTATGAAATTGATTTTCTAGGTTATTATTTTCATGGTTATATATGATTTTTCCATATTAACTTCACATGATGTTTAATATTGATAAATTTTTGTTGAATTTTCACCTATTTGACCATTGGTAAGAATCCAATTATCAATGTTAACACTATTACTATAGAAAAAAATAGAGATATCAGGGATGGTATTATAAATATAGTATTGACATGAAATGTAGGCCTAAAAGTTTGATTATTTTCAGTACTGATTGTGGAATAATTTGTTAAATTGTTATCATATCAAAATATAACATTTCCACTAAATGTATACCGTGGAATCCTAATAAACATGGATAACACACACACACACACACAGATATATATATATATATATGTGTGTGTGTGTGTGTGTGTCTGTGTGGATTCAGATATTTAAAGTGTCAATAACAACATACATGGTTTTTTTCATACAACATGGAATAAAACTCTATATAAGCACAATATATTACCAATTTTTATTAATAAGGATCAGAATAGATGGATTCATAGTGGATGGTCTTTAGATTGTGATTATCAGAGGTTATATCATGTGTCTAAATGATCGGTGAATGTCAATGACATGGTTGGATTTTCAGTTTGTATGAGATGCTACTGTATAGATGATATGCACTAAAGGGTGTGGGAAATTTTGATTCCATATGGTTATAAAAGGGAATAGGAAATATTTCATATGAATTTTCCGTAGTGAGAAAATCCTATATAGGCTTAGTGGGATGACATAGATAACATATCCAAATAATCTATGTTAATTTAGATGAATGTTTTTTAATGATCTAGGGACTACTATGAGAGGTGTCAGATTTGGATTATTGGCTCTCTCGAGGTGGGAATCATGGGTCGGTGCTTCCATTAATTTTATTGATGAACTAGAATTTATATTAACTATAGTAATTGTTAGGATATTCATATTTTCTTATAATAGATGTGTAATTTATATTGTGATGTGAGTGTAGGTGAATTTTGGAGGCATTAAAAAGGAACTGGTTGGTGGATAAGCATATGATTATCTAGAAAAACTGATGCATAGGGTAGAATGGCCTTTAATATATTCTGTGTAACGTGTTGATGGAATATGTATCAATGATCCATGAGTTGATATCAGTATAATTTTTCATATCAAGGATGTATCCCTTGGATTTCAATTAGGTTATAGAATTGTAAGATGTTATGTATAGTTCCTATTAAATTGTGAATCAATGGGTTTTAATGTAAAACATGAGGGACAAACCGTTATTGTGTGTTGATTATGAGAATGATATCCCAGTTCTAGGATCTTGATTATGAAATGTTCCACCATAGTTTATGAGGAATTGGAAAAGGATTTGGTGTTGTGGAACAATTGATCTAGGAGCTGGTTAATGTTATGTTTTTCTAGGGATGAGGCATTAATGGATCTAGAAGTTTGACATGATTATTTACTTGTATATTCTACTTGGGATATTGTTTTCAAGGATCAATTTATGTAAATCCCTATTGTATTTGTGAAAAATTGTCCACTAGAGAGTGTGAACCTTATAATAAATTGTTAAAAAGATGAAATTTTTATTTTTATTAAGCTTTTATAATTGTGGATTTGGTCCTATATATTAATCATGATTCGGGTTAGATAGTGTGATGGTTGTGGGGTTTAGATTTTTGTTCAAGTGAAGTGATTACAATAATACTATTTGGTAGGGAGTGGGATGTTGGACAATGATGTGTATCCCTCCTATGAGAAAGGTTCATGGGAGTATGGTATTATTAATTAGATAATAGTTTTTCCACTATGATTTCATAGGAATGAAGGATTCATATATTAATTGATTAGTCAATGAATACCATGTATACATTTTTATATTCTATCAGCTTGATTTTAAGAATTCAAATTGGAAATAGAATAAATTTGTAGGATCTAAACATGTTGAATTAGATTTTTTTAGTACCATTGGTATGGTAGGTAAAGGTGGATAATTTTATGAGCTTGTTCAACCATTTATGGGATTTCACACAGTCTTATATGGATCACGTTGAGAATGAGAGAGAAATCATGGGGTGTCAATTAGACTATAGTAATCATGATATGATATCCTGGTAATGCGCCTATGGTGGACGATGTCTATTTTTGAGAACCGAGAGGATAAAATTGGTTAGTGTAGTAGTTTTATAGGTTTTTATATATTAAAAATATAAAATGGAATTATGTGGACAATGTTATATGTAACGATTGTGCATTGTGATTTTGTAGAGGCATCAATTAAAAGCCTATCTTATTTGGATCAATGATCAGGTGGATAGTTGAAAATTTTGACATGGTATTTTGGAATTTGGTATTACCTATTAGTGAATTTGGATTTCATATATGTTTGGGTATGATAATAAAGAAACAGCATACATTCCCTCATGGAGATGCCAGACTTATATTTTGTATCCAATTATTCATATAGAAGAAAACATTACACACACTTTTTCTGATGAGAAATGATAAACGATGGTGAGAACCATTGGACTGATGATGAATTAGATTATTAAACGATCTTATATTGACACAAAAATTTATGGGAACAAATCTTCCAAATTCTTCAGTAATTGTTATCATTGTTGGGATGTGGTTTTGTGATGTTAGTTCTACAAATTTGAGGTTGTGTCAAAGAATTTATTTTATCATTTCATATTTGAATGTGATAATTTGATGATAAATCAATTTTGATTGTAGATAAAGATAGGTAAATGTATGAAAACTATGTCTTAATTGGGATGATAAGTTTCATTTTGGGGGGATTGTAAGATCTCATTTCCATATTGGTGATTTAATTTCAATCGATATTTGAATTTTTGAGATTTGGTTAGGGGTTTGGTTCATGAGCTGGGATTCTCAAAGTATTTTGGAGTGATTAGATCTCATAATGTTATGTTTTTTATGTTATATGAGTTTCATAAGCTTCTTGGGGTACTGGGAGGTCCCTAGTTGGTGATAGGGTGGTTACTATAGTTAAGATTGTAGTAATACATTAACTTTCTAGTCGTGTTATGAAATAGATGATTTTACTCTTTATATCTACTAGCCATATGGTTTCATTTAAAAATGGGTATTTTTAATTTTTATACACATCATATTTTTAGTGTGGGAAAACCACATTTCTTATATTTTTCACATACAAATATAAGACTCTACCCCATCTCCCACCATACTCTCCCATATTTGATGAAATGTTATTCGTCATTTATTCAGGGATTTGAAGTATAAAACTAGATATTTAAATCTTATATTACCACTTCCTCTATTATTTTATATTTTTTTTGGTTTTTAATTTTATGTTTCCATTATAAATTAGACTGAATCATGGTGGAATCACTAGTTTCTCTGGGGGGATTAAATCCTTCATATTGGAGATCTCATGGTGGTGTTTTCCTATGGTGGATTATATTTTAATTTTTGTATCATTTCTTGATTAATTGTTCCAATATATTTTTGTATTTTTTTAAATTACTTCTAAAATCATTAGCTTTTATTGAAGACATTCTTGGTAATTGTTTCTGAAGTCCACTATAGATTTAATACATATGGCTGCTCATGGTTTAAATGAGTTTCCTGTGCACCATGAGTTTATTGTAAATATTTTAATGCATAATTAAAATTTTAAATCCATTTGTATTATTTATTTATTCTATAATTAAGTATATAAATTTTCATGGCCACTTAAGCATGAGATATAGGATTTTGTGTCAAATGAATGCAATATATGACATATATAAATTAATTTAAAGCTTCCATTTTGAGTTATTTTTTCTTAAATATGTACATCAATGTTTATGAATTTTTTTTGTGCAATGTTTTATACAATTTCACTGTTGAGGGATATGTCCTTAAGATAATATAATATTTATTCTAAAACTAATATAATTTTGTATTCATCACAATATACCAAATAATAAATAATCTTTAGCACTAACATGGTTACCTTGATCACTTATTTACGATACCATCACATTGACAACCAATTTTGACACTATGAAGACAAAGTAATGTTATTAACTAAGATTTATGTCCCAAGTAGTCCATGTGATTATTTTTCCTCCCTAAAGTGTTCCATACCACGTTAAGATGGGATGAATGTGAGGATAATAATATGGTGACAGAACTTATTAAGATATGTTATTTTACATCTCATCTGTGTCAATAGTGATTCCTTACTAAAATACATATGTGTAAAGATGATGAATTTATGATATAGGGATATGTGATGTAATCATATAATCGATAGTTGACTCAAAAGACCAGTTGTGACCACGGATCCTGAGAGGGGTGCCTCTACTCTCTCAGTGAGTCAGAGAACCCATATGGGTGCCTCATTGATAGTTCTCCTTGAAAGAGTTGGTGATGTTATGGGTATAGTTGGATATTGTTGTCACCCTAAAACCAAAACCAATGTTTGATCCTTATTGGGATTTACCGATATCTTTTGGTGTGGGTATTATCTCATCCATTTATTATGATTTATTTTACTAATTTATTTATATGTTATTTTTTCACATTATGAATGAATATTTTCCCTTGGTCCTAAAACTATTATGATTTACCAAAACTTTTGGGAATCACATGTTGAGATAGATGAGGCCCACATATATTCAAAATTTATAGCCTCCAATCGAATTGTGTATTGGGGTGTAATCCTAGTTTCACTAGAATAAAGTGTCTATGTCTGTGTGATGATGATGATGGATCTACCGTAAATATCACGAGGAGACAGATAAGATCCTACACATGAGCATAGTGACAGTGTGTATAAAACAATTCTATAGAATCCATGGATAACTTGGATATGTTGATACCATTCTGAATGATCAAGTATCATATGATTTGAATATAGATTTCAATACACAGAACATATTTATTTGGAAACAGTATATTTAAATGTGATTATTTCTTGTGGTTGGAGATATATCCTAGATAAAGGATGATGAAATTTAAAGGTAGACACATGGATCCTTATAATCAATTCCTAGTATACCCTATACATTTAGGTTGATTCACTAGGGATGGTTTGACAGATGAACTATGAGATGTGGACACTCTAGTGACATAACATAAAATCCAACAACATATTCCATTATACAATATGGGCATTCGAGGAATAAGTCATTGCAAGACCTATAAGATTTCATAGTGCCTTACCCATCATATGAACAAGACATTGGAGTAAAATTAATGAATTACTAAGTACTACATTATAGTTCATCCGAATAGATTTATGGTGATGGATTCCTAGTAATTCCAATGGTTTTACTACTCATAATGATGTATGAATGATAATTTCATCCCCATGGGCATAAATAAAGGTTCCCCTAAAGTGATTATCAAACTCAGAGACACCCTAAAGTTGGTCAAAGTAGGTATGGTCAATCAAAGTATTCTACATGAAGATCAATGATTTGTTTTGAGTATGGCCCA
The DNA here is from genome assembly GCA_963277665.1 of Viscum album. NCBI lineage: Eukaryota > Viridiplantae > Streptophyta > Magnoliopsida > Santalales > Viscaceae > Viscum > Viscum album. The sequence continues at coordinate 782,612,915 of OY728158.1, forward strand.
TGATTTTTTAAACACCATTGAGGAAATTGTGATTTGGATATTGGAATTTTACCATTGATATCCTCAGATAAATTATTAAATTAGCATGGAAGTGTTATTCTGGTTTGTTTTGTTTTTTTTCTTTCAATGATGTATTAATTTGTTACGAGCATGACACATGTGCATCTCACTTCATTTAGGTTAATGTATGGGACGTTATTGGTGGTGCCATAGAAAAATATATATTCACCACCTTATTTTGTGTCCATGTCACATGGGTACCCTAGTATCATCAATTGGATGCAGTTATAGTTTTGGAAGCGGTATGGGATTTCTAGATTAAATTAGAAATCACTATTGGGAATAAAGATTGGAGTATCATATGAATCAGTGAAATAGTAGGGCCTAATATCTATCTTATTTTATTTTTTATCTAAGAATCCTGAACATATTAGTGGGTGATAGATGTTATATTTATTTAGGAAAATGTTTTATTTTATTTTAGTGTGGTTCATATAATAAATTTTTCACTGTTATCTAATAATTAATCTTTATTTATTTATTTCTGATTTCCCACAATTATCTAAAAGGTATATCATCATCATGGTGAATCCATTAACCATTACTACTAGCCAGTAACCTCTATAATTTATGGATGATGGTCACATGGGGGACCATTCTTGAAACTATTAATGTGATGGGGGTGGGATGTTTCACCATAAAATATTTCCACAAATAAGAAAAATCATATAAAATAATTATTTTTAATGGATTTCCAAATATAATAAATCCTATTTCTCGATCTTGAAACATACATCAAGGGCCTATTATAACTTTTTTCTTATAATATTCCAATGAGGATGGTTATGTAAATCTCCGTATTAATTATTTGATATATTAATAACAATTAGATTTCAACCATAAAAAGATTAACATTAATATATTAATAGATATGGATAAGAAAAAATTCTCAAAAGGATGGTTATACATAAAAATTAAAATCTCCATAATTAATTAAATATTAATTTTTTTTATTTTAATGCTTATTCAAGGATAAAAAAATAAATTATAAAAAATATAATTAATTCTCTTTAATCTAATTATACATTTATATCAATGGAATAAATTAATCAATGATCATTTTTCTGACATTTAAGAATGAAATGTCATATCAAAACTATTATTCACATATTTTTTCCTCTAAATCACTATATGTATCATTTTAAAACAAATAACATTTTTAGAGGCTAGTAATGTAAAATGATATAAATATTAAAATAATGTTATTTTGAATAATTGAAATTATTATATACGTGAATTAATAAAAAAAATAAGTAAAAGTATTTCTCATCATGAAAATATACTCCTTATGTTTAATTACATAAATGATTAAAGATAGTAAAACCATGAATATACTATTCAATTAAAGACTATGTGTAAAAATAATAATAATTATTATAAGTTATTAATATAATAATTTTTTAATCAAAATTATGTTGACAAAACTTATCCCATTTATTAATATTAAAAAATATTAATCTAGATAGAAAATAAATATCAAAATAACAAAATAAAATTCTGAAAATTCAAAGGAGATAGAAATTATTAAAAAGGTCAAACCACCAAATATTTGTTAAATTATTTTATCCATGGTTTAGTAAATTATATCTATTTCATGGTGATAATCTAATAGGAAAACAACTATCAATGTGTCTTTAAAAATTATAGATATTATCATATCATGTTGGTGGGAAAGATTCTATGTTGTTGTGTCCACCATAAATTCTATTTTTTTAATTAAATAAATATTTAGAAGACATAACAGTATATATATCAATATTGACAACATATATATTGATAGTATTAAAATTAAATTTCCCTAATCTGTATAAATATTTTTTTATTCATTGTGTTCTATTTTAAATATTTTTTAAACTTCATATTTTATTGTTGAATTGATTTATTCAATTATCATAGAATAGATAGTACACTGTATGGGAGAATCATTTAATGGTTATGGTGATTTAAATGAAAAATCACACTTTAGAATGTCCAACCCATCCATGGATTTATTTAATTATTATCCATTAGGATCTGTATACAACATCACCATGATGTTTATTTAATAACACTCTTTCTTGATTCTATTAATATTTCATATTTTGTTGCCTAATGTTCTCCAATTAAACCATAATGTTTAATTTATCCATGAATAACAAAAAAATTACTCATGTACAATAATAATAAATTAGTATTAAAGTTATAACAATAAAATGGATAAAAATTCATGTATAATATCATCATGAAACAAAGCATGATTTTAAAATATATTTCTTTTAGAATAAATTTTATTTCATTAATACTTTTTGATTCATGCAACAATGGGTTTAAAAGGATGTATTATGATAGAATATTATTTAAAAATAAACAATAAAACTATGACATTATGTTTGGGAGTATGAATAATATAATATTATTAATAAAAATATTGTCACATAATGATTAGAAAAAAAGGATCATTTAAATTAATATTAAATTTTTACTAAATTCTTTTTTCTAAATGACGGTTCAATCATTCTTTACAAAATAATTTATTATTATTTTTTAACACATTTATACATTTTATTTCAATATTCAAAAATAATATTTCAAATAATAATATCAAAATTATATTTGGTTGATTTATTAATATTTTTATGAAAATTTTCAATTTTTATTAGTAGTGAAAAATAATGAGTTTTAATTGAAAACTGACTTTTTATTAAAAAATATATATTATAATATTATATTTTGAAACATTACTAATGTAAAATAAGTTAAATTTGATATCAATTAACCAAATTTAGTTTATTGGAATAATTTTCTTTCTAAATTTTGATATAAAAACTTTTTTTGATTTTAAACATTTTATGTTTAAAGTCTCTCTTATTCATCACATAAATGAAGTAAATATAATTTTAATTTTTCCTGTTCGAAGAATGGAATTTATAAAAATGAATTAAATTTTTTTATCATAATAATAATTATTATATAATATGATAAATTTAATTTTTTACCAAAATGAATAGTGAAATGGTAAAAATTATTTTTTACGATTAAGGTAAAAAATGGATTTATTAGGGGTCTGAACTAGAATGATAAGGGTCAAATTATTATAGAAATTGAACAAAATATATATTATGTCTAAATTTATTCCCTATATTATCCATGTTTTCAAAATTCTCCATTTTTTACAAATGTGACTTGTTAAAAATATTGGTACAACATTTTTATTTAAAAAATTACATGTGTGCTACTCACCTGCCAAAAAATATTAATAACCTCTCTTATCTTCATCACAAAATTACAGCATTTTATATCATATAAGAATTTCTAAAATATGTTTTAAAATGAAATAATCTAATTATATATGCCTTGTTTTTTTATAAATCCATCCAAGGAAAGAATTAGTGAAAACCTAACGATAATACCCGGATTAGAGGTCGCATTCTTTACTAAAAGTTTTTATTTTATTTCATCCTCCACCACATTAATTTCATATTAAACCAAGATGATATAATATAATCCCAGTCTTACACATACTAATATGTTATTATTTTATGATTAAAACCTTCAAAAATATCCAGTTCCATCAAATGGGACATGAAATCATCATTTGTATGTACAGCAGACGACCATCCAGCATATCGATGTCATTTATCATTCCATTACAACCTCTCACAGTAGGGTACAATAATTGATGTATTGTATATATATATATTATTTATAACATAATTATAACTCCATATTCATTATATGAAACCTAAATATTTTACATTATATTCCATTAGAGATATATAATGTTTCTCGTCTGTATAACAGATTGTCACCTCACGAAGATATGTGATTCACCATTCAATAAATATTTATATGTAGGGTGATCATTATGAAGATAATTATTTTATGTCAAAAAAATAAAAAAAAATATTCCTGAAATACTTATTATTATAATAATAAAACATATATCTCTTTTTTTATACCATTTCACTTAATAAAATATGAAAATTCCATATGTGTTTGTGTGGACTACAACTTTCACAAAAAAAAACGTGACCCTCTTTGGAAAAACACCCCACATGGAAATTTTATATAACTATATTAACTTAATTAATATGTTATATATGATTTATTTTTAATTTTGGGAAGATAATATATTTCATAACTATTTTTATAACTATCATTGATGAATTGAAATATTACCCATATGTGCAAATGAACTTCCGTCCCCAAGATCCTAATGCACTTAATTTCCAAAAACCATATTCCATGATAGTTAATAATAGTATAGTTGATATATGGTTATGATAATTTTTCCACATTATTATAATATTGTTCATGAAACTATATAATTGTCACAAGAATCAGAACATTCATAACCATCCACGAATGAGAAAACTTGGCAATTAACACCCAAAACAATAATAATAAATAAATATCATTAATGATTGAGCTATAATTTATTATAAAATTATCATATATGGTATTATAAATAATAATTTTGTTATGTAATAATTTAATAAAATTTTAAAAACCACATTACATGATGGTAAAAAATGTTTAACTGAAATAAATCTTGTGGTAGAGGTTTTCATGTCAATGTAAATTCCTTTAAGAATTATATATTAGTATACACTAATTCCATTTTATGTAGTGTATATACTACCCCTCTGAAATTTAATATCATGGTTCATTCATACATCCTGGTATTATATGTTATATTTGAACCATTTAATCCAAAATGATTTAACATAAAAATATACAAGAGTGGAAAAATTCTTTTATAATCAAACCTTCTTTTATGATGATAACATTCACTTGAAATAATCACATTATTAGAATAATTTTTTAATTTATACCATATTTCAAAAAAAATAAAAAAATAAACATATTATTTCATGATTTATAGGATCATTGACTATAACATATACCATTTTCACTGTTGTTTTTTTCATTGAAATTTATTTGATTAGGTGGGAAAATATTGAGAAGCAGTATCCTTTACTATGTACAGATATTTGATGATATGGAACATTGATTCAAAAATTTATACTAGTTACCAAATTTATGACTTACTATTTTGACTTATAGACATGAGTGTGGCTAGAAAAGGATAGGTCTTGATGCATTAAAAAGTATCCTTAGAAAAAAAATATTAAATTAGATCGGTTTTCAACAAGTAGTTTTATGATTTCATGATAATATATCATGAGGGTAGAGGAATCATGTCCCTGTTAAATGAAATTTCATATTTTATAACTTTTTCATTTATAATTATATTATTATAAATATCCTCGATATTTTTCACACTGATATTATAATTGGATTCATTTCATTCATATATTTTTTTAAATAGAATGTGTGTTTATTTATTTTCCATTCCATGTTGATTATTACTTACTAATTCGAATAGAAAATTTATTTAAATGGAATTAGTTTTCTATTATTTCCTATTCTATATTGATTATTTTTAATTATTTCATGATCAAATATATTGTTTGTAACCCTAATTGAGCATTTTATCTCCCAATGTTTTGTTTCATTTCCCCCAGATATAAAAATGTATTCTTGGAATATATTTTAAAGGATGTTGATCATTTTTATTTTTAATTATTATCTTTTTTATCTATCCAAAATGTACATTATATATTTATCTAATCCAAATAAATGTATCATGTCATTGGATATTAACATTTAATTTATGATAATGTAATGAGGAATACACCATATTTTGGTTATTGGTTTGTGATTAACTATAGTTAGTATTAGAGAATGTTTTGTAGAAACCATATGAACTATATTATATAAAACAAAAATAAGGGAAACAAAAAAAATTTATCACCTTTTAGGATAATTAGAAAATAGCATCTTAATGTTTTGTTAAGGAATAGACTATGTGGGTCATCATATATATAAATATCTCTTAAGATACTATTAGAATATATAGTTCTATCACAGATGCATTATAGGGTAATATATATGAAAATGGAACAGTGAGCCAGACGTGGTCATCACCTGTTCCTATATAATGGTTTTTACGATATAACTAGTGTGACACCCATGGGGGATATAGTTTTTTTTAATTCACATTTTATTTACAAACCATTGTGAACGATTTGAAAATAAATATATCCCTGAAAAAACTAGGTTTATTCTTCAATGAATAATTATGCATAAATTTTAATTTATAATAACTGTTACACCATATTTGGGATCATACATTATGATTTAACAGCCCTAATTTAATTTTCTAGTCTAGTATATACCATTGTTTAGATTTGGAACCATTAAAGAATAAGGATACCAACAGTCATTGTAAATATAAAGCATTCACAACTAAGTAATTATTGTAGATAGTATTGGAAATGAGATAATTGTGTCATAATATTGGAAGGTTGATCATGTTATCACAAGTATTATTTCCCTAATTGAGAAACATATTCTATAGTGATATCCCCTTATTTTTTATTTTATTATATGAAAAAATAAACATCATTTGGATAAAATAATAATAAAATGGTAGTTCAAAAATGGATTATGTCTATAGAGAAGATGGTTAAGGAATTATGATGTGGTTAAAAGGAAATGGTTACACTTTCACTTTTGGGACTCAAGGGAAATGGTGATAAATGTTGGTTGTTGATCCACAATACATTAGCGGTATAGGAAATTGATCTCACGAACTGTGAATATTTTGAAGAGATAGTATTCAATAAATATTTCCCACTAAGAAACAAATTTAAATGAGGATAAATATCATTAAAATAAAAAAAGGATTAATAATGTGTCATTGAGTATGAGGCTATGATTACAAGGGAATATTGGTATGATATTTATTATTCACACAAAACATAGTATATTATTTACCCTTTTATTAAATGACATAACCAAGTATCCGAAGGGAATTTGTTTCATAAACATTTTCTTCATATCATGAAATATGTTTTTCCATCTACATGGAGGTAAAATTATTTATATCTTTTATATTCTATGAAAATTAAATGAAAAATACTATATTTCTAAAACATGAAAATTGGATATTATAAATGAATAAAAAAGATAGTGAATTCCACCATGTGATAATTATGGAATGAATCGCCATAGGATATGCTAGATGGGGTTATGATTATTTTATATGTAAGGATATAAGTGACCCTAGAAAAAATAATGTAAAGGGATGAATAAAAAAAAACTATTGAGTTCTTCAACTATATAGAGATGGGTCCTGAAGAAAATTAATTCAACATGCATTAAGGGAATATAATATATAACAAAATAATGGGATATAGAAAATATTATGTGATCTCCATGACTATGGTGGATGTAACCAATGATGTATTTGTAGGTACATTAATCCTACCTTAAATTTTATCTATTTCATTATTTGAATCCATATCCTTTCGTGAGTTTATATCCACCTAAGTTCCAAGAATATTTTACATTTTTCATTAAAATTATAGAGAGAGTTCTTAGTGAAAACAATATGGTGATGTATCACTAAAAAAAAGATGTATCAGGCAGTCCCCATTATAACATATGAATTTTATTTATTTATTAAACATATTATCATACCAATGGTTGAAAGTGATATAATCATTTTTGGGAGTAGTATTCAAATTATGATGTGAAACACTATTGTAAGAATATGGAAACAATTATTTTTGAGGTCAATATATATTTATTTACCTCTAGAGAACAAATTTTATCAATTTTCACATTTATTGATTCACACCTCATAACTTTACTAAATTAAATTATTATGGATGAAGATAAAAAAATCATGGGATGTAGTTAGAAATCAATTAATTAATGATATACCTATTACTGAGGAATACAATGATGTATTTCATAGAAAATTTCCTAGAAATCCACTAGAACATGAATTTGATTTTGTAATGACTTGTATTTTACATGTATTATTTAATATATTTTATGGATTATTTTCAATACCTGGTACTAAGACATCATATAATTCTGAGGCCCAGTGTTCTGGGACTAAATATTTAAAATATATTAAATACATTAAATAAAAAAGACATGAGGTATTCATATTAAAGTGGAATAACTCATAAAAGAGTGTATGGTTTATAAATCTAATTTCAATTTTGTGTTTTGAACATGGGTTTTCCCTAGGGGTGACATAACCTTTTTTTGGTGCTGTGTGTTTTTATAATTTCTATCATGGATTCATAATTAATATAATAATTAAATTTATTTTTTTAGTTTTATTTAACCAATGCATCAAATTAAGAGTTTTTAAGTAGAATGTTTCGAAGAAATTCGAGGTTTACCCATATAACCTTGGATTCATTAGATTTCCACCTTGACTGTGCATTTAAGGACCTCCCTCAGATGAACATCCAATGGATCATGAATCGATGATGGAAGTGTAACAGAATCGAAGTATCTCACCAGCAACAACCATGCTGATTTTGTTTCCTTAGTGATATGTCCAAAAAGGCGAACTATTTACAATGATTTGATTTTCACCCCTTTTTGTTTATAATAGTAATAATGGATCTATAAAATAGATTGTTGATATGTTGATCATTTTTATTTTGGGAGATTTTTTTAATAGGTGATCAAGATAATTTAATAGTGATTAAATTGTGATATAATTTTTTGTGATTTTGAATGGAAAAATCCAGTTTTACAAAAACAATGGCTTAGGATTGTTCATCATAATTTTATTACTATTTTTCCCATGATTATTTGTTCATTGAAAAAATTCAATATTACTTATATGTTTTGATATACCCTGAGGAATCAATATTTTTTCACTGGTTTCTTGGTGCAATGATCTGATATTATAGAATTGTGATATACATGACATATTTGTGGTGTGATGAATGATGTGGCAGTAGAGAAAATGTTTTTAGATACCAAATTTCACGTATATCTACATTCAATAAAAAGGACTAATGATCCCATTTTCCAAATTAAGATGATGTTTGGAAGGTTTTTCTCATCAATGGTGAGCTTCAAATAACATGGATACTTGATTTTTTGGGAAATTGGTTTCTGTATCAAATTCTGGAGGATTGGAAACTAACATGGATTCTAGATCAGAGATTAAGTAAATTTCCGCACTGTATAATGTGTAACGGGGTGCCACACACCATGTGGGACCCTCTCAATAGTGCCTAGGGTTTCGGTTTGGATATAAGTATCAAACTTCATTTGATGATGTCACATGGTGTGTATCCTATACCTAGTAGGGTTTACCTCAGAGTGTACAATGACATGGGTAGGGTACACCAGCACGAGCACGCTATGTACTCCCACATGAACAAGGGAAGGCCAACCATATATGGTATCATCTATGTACTGGTACATAGGATTTAGTACACAGGTAGTAGCACATTGTGTACTTTGACACAGAAATGAGGCAGGGTCAATTTTTATGGGAATATGACAACTTCAAAGGGGCTTAGCGTGTAATGCTAATACACACCATTTACTTCTTCAATGTTGGATTGGATCCCTAGTCATCTGTTTCATGGAAATGATTCGTTAGAATGTGATCCCCTTATCCTTTAACTATAGGTTAGTAGAGAATTTCCCCATACGCCTAGGATTGTGATCCCTTATGTAGGACTTCTTGGTTAGAGTTTTTGGAGATATTACTTGTAGCCCAGAGTGATATCCTTTATTCGTCTTTATTCCCTATGCAGAGTTTGTGGTATCATCATGAATGACATTATGCTTGCGTCAATCCACTATTTAGAGGGTTAATACTGATTCAGTTGTGGTTATTCCCATTTTCATTGGGTGTGATCCTCATCTATTTGTTGTGTCTTATTGAAATTCCAATGAATACATCTAGTGGTTAGAACATAATAGCATTACCTCTCAAACATACATCATCAATGTAATCAGAGTTAGAAGTGTTCTCTCCCAGAGCATTTCTTTGTGGATCCATATATCAAGAATCTAAGGATGGTTTTACTATTGTGACATTCCTTTAGACAGTGTTACTTTGTTGAGTATATCTATATATTCTTGTTATATGTGTTGTTGACATATACATGTGTTGACATGATGAAAATTCTTCTTATGAATGTTTTTTTGGATTTAGGGTGTCCTACTTGGTATTTATATACTCACACCTTCATGGTATTTTCCCGCATGTGTTGTGTCTTGTGTAGATGATAACCCTATTGAGAAACTCCAAGGCTGACCAGGAATGAATTGTTCTTGTTGAGACCAGATAAATTGAGGTGTGTTCCTGTGGTACCATTACCATTGTCTCCAATTTACATTCATGTTATTATTTATTTTAGAATCATTATAGTGGGCTTGATTTTGGTCTTATTTACAAACCATTACATCTTGTTTTAATCTGGTTGTAGGATTTAGATGTATGCATGCATGGTTGCTCAGCTGTCTTTACATTTTAGCAATGTACAATATTCAGGATTAATTTTTTATAGGTACAAAGGTTAGGCATATCGTGTTACTGATATGAATACTCCATGCAAGTCACTATCCCATTGACTGTTGGAAAAGATCTTGGTGAGTAATAGCATATGCCCCTTTGTGATGGGTGATGAAAAATTTGTACCGTAAGAGTCAGTTCTACCTTTTAACTAGAGTCTATGTGTTTGGTTTGGGAAATAATGCTATGGGTTTTGAGATTTCCTATCAGTACAAGTAATCTACTGTTGGTTTGCTGGCTGAAATTTCCATACACCTAGACTCTGCTACCCAACGTTTTACTTGATACATGAGAACACTGGTTTTTTGAGAAATAATGATACATGCATCGTATATAAATGAGTTTTGGTTTTCATGGAAATCATGAGTCATATCTCTAGATGTACACATTGACCATAGTGGAACATGTTTAATATCATTGTGACCTTGTGATGTATTTCATCCTGTATTTAGCATCTGTACAGTAAGGAAGATCACTTATGTGATGATGAATCTATAGAGGGACCATATCCTTAGGTGATACCTCCATGTTTTGCACTATCTATACTAACACCTATAGAGCATCATATATTTTCTTTAGTACAAGATAAGGTGGTGCGCAAGATGATAATATTACATGAGTTATAGTGATATTTACACCTCATGTTCTGAGCTGAGGCCAACCCATATGTTTTTAAGGACTATCTTGATTTGGTGACCCAAGTTTTCTTTATAGTCCGGAAACCGACAGATTTGATGGTAGTCTTGGAGGATAGCCATATTTGTGGATTGTTTGTATGAAGGTGGGTTCATATAACACGTCTAATGATGATGTGACTCTAGTGTGGTCATAGTGTGGGTTTCATTTTATTGAGGAGTTATATCAAGATAGTCTGAGGGTTATATGAATCTAGGAGATTCTAAATCTCTATAAGGGATGCACGATGGTAGATAAGTATTCATAGATGTTTAACAACGTCTCCACATACTTGATGAATATAGATTGTGACAATTTCATTAGGACTCATAACATTTACCAAGGTATGTATAGAGTCATATGATCCATTTATATCCCTCTATTAAATCATATTTTTTTGGGGTTCTAGAGATATCTTTGGCAGTAATGTGTTTGAGGGTTCAGTTGATACACCTATTTGTTGCAGATAGTTGGTAAGGAGTATAGAACATAGTATCCGGGAGACGATGTTAGTATTAGTGGAATGGATATGCAAGATATTTAAATTTATGTTCCTAACATAGAAGATATAAGGTTTATGACTTACATGTTATGTACTTTCATCTTAGAGAGAGGCATTGTTACTCATTTAACAGTATGAATCTTCTTGCATGAGATTGACCAAACCTCCATATATGTGATAATGAAATTAGAGTTGGGACATTCAGATAGATGTAGTAGAAGATGTTGACTACTTCACAAGGTGGAGGAAGTGGAATAGGATCTAGTAGTATGGTAGGAGGGGGTATAGTCTTTGGCTTGTTACCATAACTAACCTTAGGAGATCCATGCCAACCTGAGGGATATTGTGGACTAGAGTGGGTAAAGCTGTCGTTGGTCAAGGTTTAGGAACCAAAGGCTCAAATAATTATACGAGTTATGATCTATGACTTTTTATAAGTATGCTTTAGTAATAATAGATAGAGGTTCTAGTAATTCCATTCTTTACAACTACCATGATATAGACATAAGGACTCCAATTGATCCCTTCTCCCAACCTTTGGGTTTAGAGACTCCTACTAGAGATGGATTATAAATCACACACTTGTGTCAATAGTGTAACCTGACTCTTGGAGGAGGAGTTTCTATTTGTATATCCTTGTAGTACTGATGATGACTTATGAAGACATCTTAGGTATGGACTATTTATCTTGTATTCAATACATATATACTGTTTCAGGTGGAGGATGGGATGTTTTTATTGTTATGGAACTAGTTTCTCCTTTTTTGATGAAAAGAAAACATAGGCAGTGTAGGATGGACTCGTGTACATGAGGTTGTGACTAATTACTCATCAGTTGGAAGTCATAACCCATGGAGCAATAGATGTTACAAGATATTAGTTTCCAAAAGTGGTGGTAGAGAATAAGGACATCATCCTTAAGGATGTTCAATGTTTTCCTCCCCACCATGAAAAATACCTCTTTATTGATTTACACCCACATGACATGTCCAATATCTAAACCAATGTATCGAATACCTCATGTAGGGAATCTCATGATGAGGACGTAGATGGATGGATTGAGAAGTAATGAATTTTGTTAGACCAAGTGTTTCACCAAGGGTATCCCCATGTGATTCTCCAAGAAAGTCCATGGGAGCTTGATGTTATGCTTATACTACCTATTCTTGTACAAGGTGGCAATTAATAATAAGTATCCACTACCATTTAGCAATTACATATTTGATCCGTTTAGAGTGGCCCGATGGTTCTCAATGGTTGACCTCATATAAGGTTATCACAGTTGAGAGAATGATATGAGGATATATTGAAGATGACATTGATATGTCTCTACAATTAGAATGAGTACTTAGTGATCCCCATTGGTGTGTTGAAAACCCCAGCAGTATCCATCAAACACATAAACCATATCATTCTACGTTAAATATATCAGTTCATAATAGTTTTCACCGATGATATCCTTGTGCACTCGGTGTATTAGGACGATCACATGAGACAGTTTGGTATGGTTCTAGACAAACTCCAAGAGAAAAATCAATAGAACAATGTATCTATGTTCTAATTCTTGATTCACTTGGTCCCCATTCTGGAAAACGTTATCTCAATAGATTGAGCAGTAGTGGTCCAGACCAATGTTGTGGTGACTTTAGCCCGGGAGACACCCAAGAGGATGATGGAGGTGTGGACAATCATGGATATGGAATTATATTACCAGATATTTATACATCATTTATATAGAATACCAACATTCATGATATATTTGACACAAAAATTGAATACATTCATGTTGATGATGAGATATCATCATATGTTTCAGTAGTTGAGGTAGATGTTGAGGAGTGATCACATCATGAGACATCCAATTGATGTTGTTGAGTATGTAGTGTTCTAAGATGAACCAATAACCGATCTTGGTTGTGTTAGGATGGAGGTGAATGTGGTGACTACCTATGGTTCACAGTAGTTAAGGAATCATGAGATGAATTATGTTACCAATGATCTTGAGTTATCAGTGGTAATATTTTCATTTAATATTTGGGGACACTACCTTATGAGAGAGTGTCTTATCATATATACTGAACACAAGAGTCTCAATTTTATATTCTATCAAAAGGATATTATCTCAAGAAAGAGGTGATGGTTGGTGTTCCTCCATAATTATGAATTCAAGATTCACTATATTTTTTGGAAGGGGAATGTGCTATAATATGATCTGAGGTTGAGATCTTCTTTGCAGTTTCTAAAAAAGGATTTAGTGATGTTAGTCGCATTTAAGTTATCCATTGTGTATAGTGATGGAGAATATTACCAGTATTTGATCATTACAACCCATAATAATCAACATTTTGTAAGGGAGGAACAACATGGGGATACCGACTGTAAGACCCTACAAAATCATATATTCACTGGACATGATCCTGATGAATGTTTATAAGTTGGGGATTATGTTGTTCTTTTCAGAGGATGCATGATGGTACTAATGATGTTGTGGGAGTTAGTTCCTAGAAAGTCTCATAATTCTTCATTTGTGGTACACACATAAATGTAAAGAGGTACTATGCCCTTCTTTGTCAGTTTTTGTGGCCGTTGATAAATAATTAAATTGCATAATTTGTCTCTCGATTCCATACTAGTAAGCGAATGAAGGCTGAGCACCATGTTCCATAGGGTTTTTCTCATCCCCTTGAGGTTTCATTATAGAAGAGGATGGGATATCCTTGGACTTCAAGTTGATATTGTGATGTACATCAATGGAACAAGACATCATATGTGTGCTCATAGACTGACTCACCATGTCGACCCACTTCATAGCTATTCAAAAGAAGAGTTGATTAGAGAGCTTTGGATTCCTTTAAATTTAGAAGATATTCAAAAAAATGTATTTCTATCAATTATAATTTATGAAAATGATTATTTCATAATATATTAGATGTGTAAGGAATTCCAAGATTCTATTTAAACATGTTTACTCATTAGGAAATAATTTCACCCCCAATCTAATGGCCCGATAGAGAGAACCATTTTGGTCATAGAGGACATGTTACACATTTGAATGTTGGAATTTGGTCATAATTTGGAGGATCGCCTTAAACTGGTGGAGTTTGAGTAAAACATTGTTATCATCCCACCATTGTTATATAACCAAAAGAGTCATTGTGAAGGAAGACCTATAGGTCAACATTTTATGGACTGACTTAGGAGGGTAGGATGTCATGGGACCATATTTGGTGTGAGAAATTGTTGAGAAGGTGAAAATAATCTAGGATTGGATCATGATTATAGTGATCCATGATATGTTTTATGCAGATAAATAACATAGTCCTATTGATATTGAGGTGGGAGTCCATGAGATCATATGGGTTTCACTTCGACATGGATTATAGATTTTTGGTCAGGGAGGAAAAATATATTCGATATTCAGTTGACCTTTTTAGATTCATTATAGAATTGGTGATGTGGTATAAAACGTATCTCTACCACCATATATAAAATGTGTACTCAATTCCTTTCACCTGTCACATCTGGGGAGGTCTCTCCATGGTCGATCAGACGTTATTGACTAAGGTGATCTGCAAATCAAGGATGGAGAAACCACTGTTGAGTAGTTTGTAGATATTGAGGATTGGTTTACAAGTATAATATGTGGTTGAACAATTACATTAGATCATGTTAGGTGACATAACATCCATCATTAATGTAGCACTTTGGAGTAGGATACTTAGATTCAGGATCATTACACCCATATCTTTTAGGATCCCTTGTGTTGGATTCTTATGATGTACATCACCATGGTGTAGAGAATATAATGAAACTGATTTTCAATGAATTATTTTTAGATATTGGATGAATTATTTTCTAGAACATTAATTTAGATGGAGAGAGATTATGAGGTCTAGTGTGTCTGGAATAAATTCAAGACAGATATTAAATATATTAAATCGAACGTGTGCCTGGTTTTCTTTAATATTTGGAATAACATCTAGTAGGGGGTCTCATATTGGTAATTTGTGGGTACTGTTGATTTCAGAATGAAGGATTTATCCTAGGCCTAACATAACTATTGTCAACATTGGTAATTTTTAGAAAATTCATTACGTGTATGGAAGGAATAAAATAAATAATTAAATTTTTTTACTATTGAATTGATGTAGATACTAGAAAGTCATTAATTATACAATTACGATGAAATTCAAGGGTTAGCCTCTTAACCCTAGAGCCATTGGTGATCCCATGGAGAGGTAATTGATAGACATACCTCAGATGAAATTCCCCCAGATAGTAGATTACTGATCGATATGAAATGAAGTAGAAGGATCTCAACGAAGACAATGGCACAACTTCCTTCATTGTCAGGGATCGATCCAAATTGAGGAAGCACACATTTTTTTCATTCCCAATTTTTGTTTCTAGGATGAACATATATCAATCAACCAATATATTTATTTGAGGATCTTGTGTATCATGATATGGGTTCGATTAATCTAATATTGGGATATTTACATTAATAATAAATTATTATATCATCATTCTTAACTATGATAGAAACTAATCAAGGACAACATGAACATTGACCATCGTCCATTCTAAAATATTGTTAATGTGTATTTCTTGAAGGATTATTCATTCATCATGGTCATTCTTTGTTTGGATCATGGATTGACATTCCCCACTAAATAGATCATTTCCCACCTATTTACTGGTGCAATGATGTGATATTTTAGATCCAAGATCATCATTATATGAATGTGGTATGATGAGGATTGCGATTGATTATCTGAGGGATTTAGATAACCTATTACATGTTTTTTAGTGTACAATGAAGAATTATGAATGATACAATTCTCCAAACATATTTGAGGGATGGAACATGATGTTACTTGATGATGAGGTTTGACCAACATGGATCCTCAATTTTTCAACAAGGCAGTTGGATGATCAAACATCGGATGAATGAAAATGATTATTGAGTCAAGATCCAATAAATTATAAAATAATTCACTAAATTTTGTGTAACGCAAATCCATGGTTCTTATCTATCCCCCTATGTGATTACTATGTTTTTATACAAGAGATATGTATCAGAGGTGTGTGACCTCTCCGCAATGTCTCGTCACTTACCTCAGAGGGTACATGTACAGATTTTTTGGTACACAGGAAGGAGAATGGAATGTACTCTAACACAGTTGCTTCTAGACTGGTCATATAAGGGAAAAGACATGTATTAGGACATGGGGTGAAGTATAGGGTCCAAGTCATGTCGCTTACTTACACATGGAAACGAGACATGGTTCTTTTTCACCTGAATGACCTAGGGTCAAAGAGGAACAACTTGTAACACTACTAAAATATGTTTACTTATTTAATGTTTTGATGGATCCATTTTCCTCTGTATAATGGAACAATTTCATTAGGGTGTGTTTGTCTTACACCTTCATTGATATTTAGTGTGGAATCAGTCCTTCTCCAAGGACAGAAATCCCCTTAGAATAACATCATGGATCAAATTATTGGAATCCTTGTGTGAGTCCGATGGTGAGATACAATATTCATCTTTATGACCTATGTGGTGTTTTTGGTGTCTTAATTACCAACACTACACAAGCACCTATTATCTACATAGAAAGTTAATCCAGTATGAGTTTTTTTTATACCTCAAGGCCTTGGATTTTATCTTTATCTATTTATCATATAACTTTAGACTTATAGAGTCTAATTATAATTGGGAAACCAAATGATCATTAGATCTCATCCAAACATCATCAGAGATATTAGACCCAGGAGTGTATTCTCGAAAAATAGTTCATTGTGGAACCTTCACTGGATTCCTATGATGGTTTTTTGGTTTTAACATTCCTATATAATGTGTTTATTTCTTGATTATATCTATATATTATTGTTATATTTGTTGTATACATATAACCAAAAAGTGCTAACTTTTATTCTTTTTTTGTTTTCTCTATAGATTAGCGGTGTCAGAAATAGTATTTTTATGATCATACATGCACATGATTTGAACTCATGTGTATTTTATTGTAAAAAATATCGACATTTTTATTATGTCCTAGACATAACAGGATCAAATTGTTCTTAGTTAGACCAAAATTGATGAGGTGTGTTAATGTGGTACCTCGACAGCAGGCCAATGTTTACTTTCAGGGTAGACTTTTATTCAGACTCCTTATGGTGGTCTTGTATTTTTCCTTGTTTACATTCCTTTACATACTCTCATACTCTGGTTGCCAGATTTTAATTTATTCATCCATGATTGTTATGTTTTTTTATATTTTATCAATTTATATAATTGGGGATGGATGCATGCCTGAGCGGTCTACCATGTTAGTGATACACTTACTTATCCCTAGTCTCCACCTCATGAATTATTAGAGTGGGAATGGGGAGCCACGAAACTGGGCCCTTTGGGATGGGTCATGAATGTTCTTTCTATTGATTTAATTCGAGATAAAAGACTATTATAAAATACTCACTATATAATTTTCACTTTGAAATCAGTGGAGTTGAAGAAAAAACTAGAGGAGTTGGGTGATAAGGGATTTATTTTTCCAACAATTTCACCAAGTGGATCCGGTGATCTCTTCATTAATAATAAAGAAGGAAAAATGAAAATATTCATTTATTTAGAGAAATTGAGGCTATTTTGGTAATGATTAAGAATCAACTGCATCACATTGATAATTTTTATGATGAAATTCCTGGTTCCAATTTTTTTTCAATGATTGATCTTCCTTTAGGGTGTCACTATTTTTGAGAAAATAATAGAGATATTATAAATTCATATTTTTGAATGAGTTATTGAAATTACTTGTTTATAGTAATTCCATTTAGAATAATTGATAAAACCTATGTATTTATAGATCAAATGAATAGAGTAATAATGGAGAATCATTATTATATTATTGTGGTATTAATTAATGATTTTCTATTATATTCTAAAATTAAGGAGTTTCATTGTAATCACTTTAGTCTTATTCATGAGACACTTTTAAGGAAGGATTTATATGGTAAAATTATAATATTTGATTTATGGATCCAAGATGTTTTATTTAATGGATATAACGTCTCTGTGTATGAAATCTCAATAGATCCTAGAAATAAAAAGGAATTCAATGAATAGCCTACACCAAATAAAATAACATATGTATGTATTTACATTGGTTTGGAAGGTCACTATCAGCGATGTTTACAAATTTTTTCTTCATTGGCTAACCCATTAACAAGGTTCACATTTAAAGTTGTTATGTTTGTTCCGAAAGAAGAATATAATGAATTTTTTGATGATCTAAAAGGTTGTTTTTCCAATTCTTATAATTTGAATATATCATCTTGAAATTTTGGTTTTATATAATATAGTGATTCATCGAGGAATGTAATTAGATTTTTCCTCATGAAAATTGATAGAGACATTTCATATGATTCAAGGAATCTAATGTATCTTTTACTCTACTGTCCAAACTATGATCTCGAGTTGGAAAATATAATCATTTATTTTACGATATAGATACATTATCCTTGTAGTGAAGGTTTTGAGATATACATAGAAAATTATATCCTAAGAAACATCTCTCTTAAAAAAATATCACAACAAGGGGAAATGAGATGCCTTTGGCTACTCTAGGATTATGATTTCTCTATACAATAAAACCCAAGGAAAGAAGATAAGTTAGAGGATGTATCAAGTTTAAAATTTCATATATTCTGGTAATAAATGAGTATTTAGAGTAATCATATGATCATAGATATATAAAAGGAGGATATGGGGATTACTAAAGAAGTGGATACGTCACTCATTTTTTAAATTATGGAAAATAATTATTTATTACAAAAGATAAAAAGTTCTCAATAAGATGGGGAGGATATTCAATATAAAATTAAAAATGTGGATGATGTGATATTAGAATACATCAAGTAAGAATAAGGAATTATAAAAATTATAAATATATTATGTGCTCCATCTATAGCTGATCTAAAAACATATTTTTTTTATGATTCTCATAGATAAATGTTTTCTATATACCCAGTTAGAAAATATATTTATAGAGATTATGGGGAAAATATTTTTTGGGGTAACATTAGTAGAATTTTATTTAATTATGTGTCTGTATTTATGGATTTTAAATAATTTAATCTTGTTAGATATAATCGTAGAGGAGTCATGAAACCTCTTCTAATTCCTTTGAAGAATGTTTTATCAGAATACTTTAGCCTTTTTATGGTACAAAAAATAATCTTAGAAATAAAGATCCAATAAGGGTTATTATTGATGACATAAACAAACTGGAATGCTTCCAAGAAATAAATTCTTATTTACTTATTGATACACTATAAAGTATATATATTTATGACGGTTTAGTAGTGCATCATGAACCACCTTCAAATTTTTATCCTTATTTTACATTGAAATTATCAATGTTTATGAAAAAAGATGTTAATACTGATATTTATTTAAGAACCCACTTCTATCCTCAAACTGATGGAACATCCAAGACTAATATTCAAAAAATGGAAGATATGTTGAGGAAATTATCCCTTGAAATTAATTGTATGTTGGATCATAATTTACCTTTACGGTAGTTCTCCCATTAAAATAGTATTAGTTCATATATTCAAACAGGGTTCTATAAATAATTAAACTAAAAGAGATGTCATACTATAACTTTTTGTGATGATGTTGTTAAAATGAATCATAGAGATAAAAATCCTTTTGAAGAGATAATAGCGAAGATGAAACATTTTTGAGATAAAATTAGCACTATTCAAAACTGAAAAAATAGTTATACTGATAGTGAAAGGAAATATTCGAAATTAAAAGTGGGTGATATTGTTTTAATGAAAGTGTCTTCATGGAAGGGTGCCATACGGTCATTATGAAATTGAAACTGAGACCTTGATACATCTAACCCCTATAAATTTATTAAATAAACAGTTTTTTTTCTTAGAATATGGAAATACCAAAAAATCACCCAAAAGTACATGACATGTTCCATATATCATTGTAAATGAATTACCTTCTGGAACCACCAAATGATCTCAACAATGATGAAATAGTAAAGTATCTAGATCTATCAAAAAATTAGGAATCCATATATATTCTTCATACTATAGATAAATTATTGAGTAATTAGATGAAAATTCTATTAAATGTAACTTTAAGATAACACAAAATGGGGAATGAAATATGGGAACCTGATGGTATGATGAATAAAAACTACCCTTGTCTATTTTGAAGGGAATATATTCAAAATTATGAAAACAAATATTTATAGTAGGTAATGATATAACACCACAAGACTATACAATATATTTCATTTAAAATAAATATAATTTAGGTAATGTAACATTAGATAAAATTTATATCATTTATTCTAATTTAAGTTATTGGAATAAATTTCATTTCAAATTTTTATCTAAAACATTGTTATCATTTGAACATTTTCCCTTTAAAAAACTTCTTTCTTGTCACATCTACATGAATTATTTTAAATTAAAAATTTCTACTTATAAGAATTGAATTTGAAACATTTAATTCTATATTTGGAGTTATTATAATTTATGTTATTTAATAAGTCCAACATATTTTTTTACTATAATTCATACTGAAAATATGAATAATTATTTACTGTATTAAAGGTAAAAGTGAATTTTCAATGGGTTCAACTAGAAATATAAGTGTAAAATTCACTTCATAACTTGTATGAATTATATTTTATGTACATATTTCGACCATATAATGTAAAATGCGTTGTAATATTCCATTTTAGACACATATATTAGATTAAAAACACATCTACACCTATTTCGTTTCAAAAATTACAGTGTGTCACTCGCCTACTTATAGAGGGAAACAACCACTACACTCTTCTTTAAGACTTAATGACCTTTTAATTCATCCATTAACTATAAAAATCACATTCCAAATTCCAATATACCATACTATAAGACTTAGTTTTGGCATATATCCATCCTTGTATGGCATTAGCACAACCCTATGAAAGATATTTTAAGAATATGTAGTGTTCTTCAATGACTGTTTTTACATTAATTATTCCTCCACCCCATTGAATTATTATTAAAACATGATTATATAAGTAAATAAATATCCTATATATTATTTGATTATATTATATTGATATCATAACCCACAACTACCCCCAATCCGTCAATGTGGTTTTGATATTATTATTCTTGTGAACGACAGACTACCACCTCGCGAACTGATGTAATCCATTTTACCATTACAACCTTTCATGGTTGGGTGTGAATATAGATATATAGTTTATAAATTATATTTTTAAAATAAATATACATATATTTTAATTATATAACATATATATATATTACATGTTTTTTGGAGATGCGACACGTTCCCTCGTGTATATGGTGGACTACAAACTCACAGAGCAATGCGATTAATCTTTCACTAACTCTTTATATAGAATGTGATAAAGATTATGTTAATTAATATATGTTATATATAAGAAATAATGATTGTATTATATCATATTTGTTATTCTTAAACTATAATATGAATCTTTTTCTTTCACTCCTTTTAACTCAATGAAAGACGATATCATCGTTTGTGTACATGTGGGCTACTACCTTCATGAATCTATGTGGATGTATTTTAATAACCAAACCACTTGGATGATATACATAGTGGTATTTAATCAAATAATATGTCATATATGATATATTAAACACATTGTAATGATAATATATTACTACATTTTTTATGAATGATCATTGTAAAATGGAAATGTTACTCATGTGTTTGTTTGACCTACCATCTTCATGATCATAAAGTACCTAATTTATGAATACCATCATTAATAATTGGTATTTAAAGTATTATATCTTTATTATTATCATCATAATGTCTTTATTATCATTCATTAGATAATATAACTATATATTATTCAAAATAACCTGATCATTATTAAAAAATGAATAATGAGAAAATAATTAAATTAACACCAAAAACAACAAAACTAATGACAATTATTAATTAATGAAAAATAATATGTCATAATAGGATAATTTATGATATTATAAATATAAATATTGATTTGGAATATGTTAATAACATTTTCAAAAACACTATAAATCGAGTCAAATAATGTATAGCTAAATGACAGAATGAGTTATTTAATTTCTTCTAGATTTACATTCCATTAAGAATTATTTTTAATTACGAACCCATTATGTGTTTTGTGTTGTATATACTACCCATTTAAAATTAAATATAATTATTCATTAATATAAAAATTAATTTTAGGCTAACAGAATATCATTTCATAGAAGAGTATTTGATAATAAAATTTCTATGTGGTAAAATATATTGAACAGTCCAACTCTATTTTGTGATAATTAACTTTTCAATGAAATAATAACATTATAGTAATAATTTTTCATTTGGCATTACATTTCACTTAAAAATATATTCACATGAATGATGTATTTTATTATTTCATAGAAAACATACCATATTTACTTAGTCTAGTTACATTGATATCCGTTGTTTAACATGTGAAATATTGGAAATTCTGTTTCATTTAGTTAATGTGAATATTTGAATATAAGGAACACTGATTCATAAAAACAAATTAAATAATTTATAATTGTTTAATCCTTTGGAAATGAAGGGTTTGTTTTTTCCAATTATACATATATCTCCCCAGTGCATCAACAGATCCAATAATAAAACCCATTTTTACCAATTAGGTTTGTTTTCACCTAGTAGTCATATATTTTCATGAAGATATATCTTGAAGGAATAGGAATAATTTTCTTAGGAGAATACATTAAATAATTAAAATATTCTTTGTTGATAATTTAGATATAATTATTGTCCATGATATTTAAAACTAATATTATCTATGGAATAATCTCATTAATATATTTGTGTTAAATAAAATTTGTGTTAAGTTATTTACCATTCCATATTGATTAGGACTCATCTACTCATATAGTTGTGTGATTTAAATGGAATGTGTTTTTGGACATTCACCATCCTATATTTATTTTTATTTATTTACTCGAGATAGATTCAACTATTTGTAACCCCTAAGGAGAATTTTATCTCAACTATATTTTGTTTCCATCCTATAGGAAATGAAGAATATCTCATTGAATGAGTTATAAATGATGAATATTTTTTTTTATGTATTATGGTTTATTTTCTACCCCCATTATACAATGGGTATCATGGAAATATCTGGTTCTCAAAAACTACCAAACCAATCAGTGCTTTGATGTTTTTACATTTATGTCTATGAATATGTAATAAAGCAGACAATAGATAAATTTTGCAGGGTTTAGGTTCATTACCTTTAAATTAATTCATTAACCACATATCCACAACATCGATAAAAATAATAAATATCATAATCATTTGAAATGAACTACATAATCCGAAGTGACAATTAAAAAAATCATTTGAACACAAATAAAATGTTTCCTGTGTTTTCAACAATCCTAATCTTGGTACTGTAATTAATATAAATATATATTTAAATAATTAAAATATACATAGAGTGTGAAGAACTGACCCTTTCTATGTACAAATCCTATTGAAGAAATATCCTCGTTTTTGATATCAACCCTCACATGACAACAAATAATTTACATACTAAGGTTATAGTGTACACATTATATTATCTAATATTATATTAGAATACCCTATATTAGTTAAACACTTTGAAAAATTGTAGTACCCAATTTAAAAATATAATAATCTCATATTCATCTAACTAGACACTCCTCGTATGGTGACTAAGACACAAATATCCCTTCTTACTTATCAAACCCTATAACCCCAATTATAAAACAAAAATTCAGAGCATATATAAATATTTAATCATAGGTCTATCAGTTTTAAAAATAATAATAAACCTATTATAGTCTCAATTCAAAGATCATTGTCTAAATATAGGTAACCCCTCATTGTAAAATTAAATATCAAAATAATTTCTAAATAAAAAATCAAAAGACTCAACCCAAGATAACATATCCAATAGAACATCATTACCCATTTCATGGATTCCGTCTATGTCACTAATACAAATCATAATGTCAATCCCCCACTTCTTATTCTTCTTATAATGAAATATACTAAAATACCAAACTAAAGTAACCAAGTTACTGAATTTCCCATTATATATGTGTAGCACCATTACCATTATCCTAATCGATCATGCATAATTTTATATAATCACCCAAACCATACATTATTTAATTATTTTTGGTTACGTCCTTATAAAACCTTTGAAACATCATCCATCTTATTCAATTACATATAATGTAGGTAATATTAAGGACAACATAACTCAAACCAAACTTACAGCCTTATAAAATAATGGTTGATCAGTACTCAACAAAGAATTTATTAACAATCCACAATATCATTTAGGGACAAACACAGATAATGTATCTATTACTTATGTATATAACATTTATAATTTTTTTAATAATTAAATATTAACCATGTATAATTTTATAAAAATAATAAAATGGGTTATCCATTATAGAACCTCATGCAATTAGTGATATAAAACACGTATATTACTCAAAGTAAATTAATGCAAAAAATACAAAAAAATCATATTTAAATAGATATAAAATACTATGCATAATTGATGAAATATATCAATATTCATTATATTGACATTCTTATTATGATAATTTATGAAATAAAATGTTTCCATCACCACTAATTCTCCAGTATACATCCCATATAGAAGCCTTGGGATTGTTCTATTTTCCTCTAATACCTTGTTAACACAAAAATAACTTAAAATTGATCAAAAAGAGGGAGGATAATAAGGTATTACCATGCATCCTGATATAGCATGAGAAAAACCATGGAATCATCCGGAAAATATAATTAGAATAAAGGGTTCTGTGTAGAAAGATGAATGTGGTGGATACCTGGTGATTTTTACCAGTTAGACCCTAGTTTTTTAAATTCAAGGATAGATGCCTTGGAAAATTTTCGTGAACTCTAATTTTTTTTAAAGAGAACAATTAGAAATAGAAGACCTATATCCTAGAATGAATACTTATCAAGACAGTAAAATACACAGTTTTCACTACATAACTACATCTAGTGCGGTATACATCAACTAAAATTCCACCATAACTCTTGGGTCACCCTCTAATGATTTATCGTTATTATTAGAGTCTACCAAGACCCCGTAATTTATTAGATTAATAAAAAACAACTAGTGGTATTTTTACATAAAATAACCCATTAAATAATTATTTATAATTTTTAAATTTAATTTTAAAAAAATAATTCTCATCATAAATACCAAATTTTAAATTCAACCAAAAAATATTCCACTAGATTTGAAAATTTATTTTGTTCCAATAACACTTTATTAAAAGGAAATTAAAAACTCACACATTTAAATTTCTCATCTCTTAGAAACATTCTATATCATCTCCATAAAAAAAATTCACAAGAATGTTATGATCATTCCCAAGATTTATACTTATAATAGATATAATTTTCTATATTATTCAGATGAAATCATAAAAATATCATTTCTATGGGTACCTCAAGCTTTGATTCCATATTCACCTAATTAATTATATAAATCAAATATATAAATAAATTTTCCTTTAACAACTTATAATCTATTGTGAAAAGATTGATTAGGTACCCCACTAACCCAATTACAACCAAAATAATTATTTATTAATAAGTTAATAAATTTATCATCCCAACAATGATTTTTTGATTCTACTTACTTGTGTGACTAACCGAATTTTTTAGTTTATTCAGAAATTGTTGATATTTATAGTTTATTCTAGACTATAATTCATTTTTTATATCCTTTTAAGAATACCTTAAATATTTAACCTGTATTTCTTGGTCATCCCCGCCAAAAATTCATTCATTATGTGAAACTGTGATTTTATACAATCAACTCCAAACACTCAAATTAAAAATAACAATATCATATTCAAAAAATTATAAAAAAATTTCACCCATCAATTAATGAATAAGAAAACCATTCTGTGGTTCATTATTTAATACATAAAACTACGTATTCCCACGAGGCTAACACATAGGTTACTTTAATCCAGTAAATAAATCATACCCTCAAGAAATATCGATTTTTTTATCAATCATGTTACTGAAAATGTTAACTATAATTCCTCAAAAACATTAGTACACGCATATATCATAAATTGTGTTCAACATACTATAATAATTTCTTAATACACATTAAATTTCAACCATTCATCAAGATTCAATTTATTAACCATACAATATATATTTATTCCCATAGTAATTATTTCAAAATATTAACAACCCATAAACCATTATTTGACAGTTAAAACCATCATGATATAAAGTTTCACAGTGAATAAACTTTTTAAATTAATTGGATGATTTATTACAACATCCCATGAGTACCGAGAGATTTTTCATAAGATCATTTTCCTTAATTTGAATCATGAGAAAAAATTTCTAACATGGTACAAAATAAATATAATACTATAATAAATATTATATTTATATTGATTTCATTATCATCACACATAAATTAAGAAACTATTTTTTAGACAACCATATTAATTTACCATACTCTTCGATAGTATGTATTACTAATCATGGATACTGTTTTAATTTAAAAGATATTAAGAGGTTATAAATCATTTTTTTATTGACTACATAGTTGATCTTAAACATAAAAATTATCTTAACCTTGACATTTATCTTATAAACTATATAGTTAGTATCAAAATTCACTCACTTGTCCACAAGTATGTGAGCTCTCTAGAATGATCTTCATAACTGTGAAAATCAATACCCATTTCCTAATGAATCCCAAGAATAAGAGAGAACATGAAATATAGTTATCAAGGTATATTAATAAAGGAATTAAATCATGATTAATACCTTAATAATTAATAGAACACCATCATAGTTTATATAATGTGAACACCCTTTGAAAAAATATATCACCAATAAAGTATTATTTTTTCTTCAGTTTCCATATATCCTAAAAGGGAACCGCATATCATACCATAACTCTTAACCAATCACTACCTTTATATTTATAATATAATATAAATTGCATTACTTAGTTCCCATCATATCAAGTGATCAATTTATCTTGATATAACTCTACCATACCCTATCTTCAAAAAAATCTGTCATAAGATGAAATAGGAAAATGTATAACTGTTATTCTAATAAACCTGGATCACAACACCATATGTTATGTATCATAATCACCTATAATAACACAAAATATATCATTCTCATATCCCATATTTTGGAATAACTCATTAAATAAATCATATTCATCCATATAAAATAACTCAAGGAATCCTTTTACAATACACATATATACGGGGCCAAATCTATATTAGATATGTGTATTCACACGCAACCAACCCTAAAGACATTTTCACAAACTAATGATTATTAATGCTATTTGTATAAGGATATTAATTTCATGAAATTCATTATAGTATATTTTATTAGGTAATATGAAAATTTTATGTTATTTTAGAAAATCCAAAAAAAATAGTTAATAATGTTTATTTGAGGAATAAATAACCATATCAAAAAATGATTTAACTTGTATTCCAAATCTCATGTGGAAATTTTTTGTCATGTATTACAAATTTCTTTACGCTGATTCCCACCAATATCTAATAATAAAACAAAATTGTAACTAATGAATATTAAAAAAATTCAAAAATAAATCAAATATAAAATTTACAATAAATAACCACTTTACTGGCCCCCAAAAAAAAATTATTTTCAAATATACCAATTATTTATATGAATAATTATAGATTTTACACAAATATTAAAATATAATATTTATATTTACCAAAATATATATCTTAAATTGAATAAAAATATTTGATCCCATATGTAATATCTAATCACAGGTAACCAATGACTACATTATAGTGAGATTCCATGTGACCACAAGTATATCTCCCCATATAGTGAAGGATATCGATTAATGGGGATATTTGGACATTATAATTTATGGATACTATATCTTTTGTATCATTGTATTGAATAAAATATAGTATGTAATACATCTACTACAAGTTCAACATTAATATATGACAATTTAGATTTATAGTAATTTACATACTATTATTAACATATATATATAAATAATATATTTAAATCAATTTTTACCATTTAATCATACTAATAAAATAATGAAAGTAGTTGGTTAATAAACTACATTATAATAATATAGAAAATAGTGTAAAAAAATAATGTATATTTTATTATATGTTCTATGCCTCACCACATAATAACAATCACCCTAGTTCTGAACTACTCTATTCCAAATTAAAGGTATAATCATTGAAGTTATTATCATAAAAAATATGTTTTCCATGAATCATGAGGTCTATATGTAGGGTATAAGAATAAAATTTATTCATTAAATAAAAATTTTGTTTCTAATATAAGAAAATACAGATATATATATATGTGTGTGTGTGTGGGTGTGTGTGATTTTCTATATTTATTTCCTAAAAGAAATGTATGTTTTACAACAAATTATGTGTAACATGTGTCATGCCATCTTGCTGTCAATAACTGATACTAGTTGTTGAATAATATTAGATTAATTGAATTTTGGTATATGATATGAGATTTTACATTGTTTGAATAAATAATGTAATTTTTGGGATGCATAATTCTACACCCATAACCCATAATTCATTCTTGTATCATTATTTCTAGAATTAAAATCAATTTTGGATTTATTAATATCAATTTTTGGTAGTAACCATGCACAAAAAATTTAATATAAGAGAATTTTAAATTAGAAAGATAATGAAAATATAAAACACCAAGATAAAAATATACCCAATATAGGTAAGAATAAATTATAAAATTAAATTATAGAACACAACGTCCAAAAAGGTATATTTAACAACAATGACCCAAAAATATCAATTAGTATAGAATAATATCATATCTCTATCCACATACACACCAAATCTATGATATTCATAGATATTCATTAATAAATTCCTTATTCATGACACTTATGTGACCCCTAAATTGTAAGCCCAATATTCTCATAAATCTATTAGGTTAGTATCTCATCAGATAAATACTATATCAATAATATTCATCAAATAAATTTCATTGGAAAGTCCTATCCAATTCATATCCCTTATCTAGGAATTATTCAAAACATGTGTGTTCTGTGTCCTAAAATTTCAGCACCACCAATACTTCAATAATAATACTTTACATAAACCCCTACATAATGATGTAATTCCATTTTTCACTTATGGAATCAAAACACTGAGACATAGATTATGTAGTAAAATTAGTAGATAATGTAAAAAGAAATGTTTATAGGATAATGGAGGACCAACACAACTCATTCTTCAAAAATAAATATGTAAAATTCATTCCTCCAATTGCAATGATCCAAATTGGTTCATAAGAAGTAGAATAATGTAAATAGTCTATAAAAAATAACTCATATAGGATACATTTTTTTCTTAACCCAATGGGTTTGGAAAATGAAAAAATATTTATTTCTCGTTTTAAAAAAATAGGTTGAAGGACTGTTGGATATTTTTATTCGCTAACTGAACATCTAGTGAAACAAGAAGTGTCCATATACCCACCACTAGCCTCTAATTGATAGGGTATGAATCACCATAAAAGACATTGGATTTTTTGTTTTCATCACCTTGTTTGTAGATTCTTATTAAATATCCTACTAATTCGTCCCCATCTCTTAAATTATTAATATAGTGTTTCAAAGAATATTAGTAGAAATTCCCCACCCAAAAATTTATTTTATCTACCTCCCACATGTCTAATAACTCTCATATTTATAATACAAATAAAAAATAAAATCCACTATAGATTTTACTTCACAAGATTATAACATTTCTTTCATTCTATAAACCCTTATTGGCATAAATCATTACAATATTAACTTATTAGTTCAAATAAATTTATATCTTACAGATTATTTTATCTTCTAGTAGATTATTTAATAAGATCATAAATATTACACCCCATGATTTTATGGAACGGTTCATCTTTCATAATTTCAATTAATTAGAAAGTTTATTATTCATGAAATAATTAGTCACTGTAAATTTTTTTTATGTGATAGTTATAACCTAGCCTTCAAACATAATTTTTTCAATTCTTTTATTTGAATATCAAAAAACTGAAATACACGGTTGCATTTACCATGTTTTTTTAGAGTCTGATAGAATCAATGTAATTTTTGGTTATCAGTTACATTACCTTTTTATATAGTAATGTACCTTCAGTAATAGTAACATGAAAATTACTAATAGTAATATAAACATATTAATAGTAACCACATCCATGAACATATAAATAAAATTTCAGCACCTTTTAAATGAGATTGATGGTTATTATTTTTTAAAAAATAAGTGTTGGTATTTAGTGAGTAATAAATATTTAATAAAATTTAAATAATTCATTATTTAATTTAAATGATATTTAATATTCATAAAATGTATTCAGAAGTCAATATTTTTTTATTCACATGATTTTGGGATAATTTAATGATACCTTTGTTAATTTATAATGGAATTATAGAATCATTTATATTTTAAAAAACATATTTGTTGAGAAAATTCTTATTTTTATTAAAAATTAAAATTTTCATCTATATAAAATTATTTTCCAAAAATGTTGGTATTCATTGAGTTGTAAACCTAAAAACATTTTATGGTGAATTTTTGGGATTTTTCTAAAATACATGAATTTTTATTGATTAGAGTAATTTGATAATTTATGAAATATGCTAGATAAATGAATTTTTACATCATGTATGAGTAATGGATGATTTAAATTCCCATTGGTTAAAACTCATATGATATTATTAAAAGTTTTGGTCACAAGAATCATTACTATTTCTTGTCTTCAGTAATGTAATAAAATAATTAATAAAATAATGATTAATCACTACTCTCCACCACTATAAAAACCACCCTCACCCCTCTTCCTCTCACACCACTCAAGCATTACCCATTCCTATGTTTTAACAAATACTCTTCCTAAGCCCCTAAAACATTTCTAATACCTTATGTTCTCCAGAAAATTCCAATACCAAATGATTTTAGGAGGTTCCAAAGGGGAAGAATTCAAGAGGTAAACAACCTCCTTCGTTTCTGTTATTTTCTATTCAAGTTCCTTCATAGTTTATTATTCTCTCATAAAATCATATGTCAAAATGATATTTATAAATCAGTTATCATAAATATACCTGAGTTATATCATGTATATAGAATTTAAATCATCAATATTCTTAATCTCTCTTTTATTTTAAAAATGAAATCGTTGTTCGGGTGGTGCTGATTTACAACATAAGTGGATGAAAAAGTTTTTTTCATCAATGTGTCCTTAACTTCCAGTCATTAAACCATTTTTATTGTTGAACCAGATTATTAAATATTTATAATCTCTTATTTAAGGTTCTTTAACAATTTATATATCTGATATTAAATAATCAAACAAAACTAGTTCATTATGATAAAAAACCGCTAAAATCAAGCTAAACGATTATCATTGACAAGTTATCTAAGGATTTATCCTCAAAAAATATAACCAAATAATTTTTACAACCATTTACAAATATGAATTTTAATTAATAACATATAGTTCCAATTATTAATATTTAAATCCATTTCATTTGAACTCCATTACTCATAGTCAACTGAATCGATTATGAAAATCTAGTAAACGAACACTCCGGAATGACAGAATTCAATATTATAACATATCAAAAAGTCCTATAAATGAAAATAATAAATATATAATTAATAATAAACATGTATATATTTTTATAAATTTATTAATTAATGGATTTATTTATATTATCCAAGGAATTATGATCAATGTAAGAACACATTCATACATAAGGTAAGGGGTTTCTTATCTCACATTTATTTCCTTGAGATTTTTATTATTCACCTCATATATAATGTAAGTGGTGTATTTATGATCCCATTTGATATATAATTTAATGACTAATGTTATATTCATGGAATTGAAGGATTAATTTTATGATTATTATTTTTGGTACATACGATTCCCTTGATTACAATATGTTAAGGAACTTTTTCTCAAATTTGATTTAACTAATACATACTTAGTATTGTGCACCTAGTCATTATTATGTGGTGTAACTACTATACGTATGGGTTAATTTTTCAATTAAATTTATAATTAAATTAAATATTCATATTATTGTTTCAAATATATGATTATTATATTAGTTGTATAACCTTTTACATATGGTGTTTATTTTGAATGTTGTTTTAACTTTGTAAATATTGATGAATCTATATTCTATAATAAATAAGAAAATGTATACTGAATATTGATATAGAATAAAATATTTTTATAAATATTATTTGTAATTTTAATGATGGGGAGGGCCATCTATAGCCCCTCGATGCATTGAAAGTTCCAATGAGACAATGTAGTTGGCAAAAAACCCTTCAGGTTTGTTTCCAAAACATAATCAGAAAGGGTTCTACCCACATTTTTAAACTTCATTGACAATATGATAGTTCATGTTCTAGATACCTGACATCCAAATAATATTTATTCTCTCTATTAATTTTTTACTATCCATGAGGTTTTCACTATGAAAAAATCTATGGAAGCACTTTCATTCTTTGTTAATTGATAGTATGTGTTTTTCGATTATTCCCCATTCCATATTAATTATCAATAATTGATTATAATTAAATTATTATTGTTTCATTATTCCACTATATACAACCCTTACTGAGAATTTATGATCACCCCTTAAATTTTTTCTCCATCCCACGGTTATGAATATAAGATCATTTATTAAATTTTAAAGGTTGTAATTTATTACCTTGTGTTATGTATTATATTTTGTATTCTTTTCCCAATATAAAATGGGTACCATGTATATATATTTTCATAATAATAATAAACTATTAGGTCCTTTAGTATTTTAATCCATGTAATCATGCGAATATAATAAAATAATACACCTGCTCTATGATTCTAGGGTCGGGGCACAACATTTGGAATCAGAAGAAGTTTTATAGAAACCTTGGGAACTGGATTTAGAAAAAAAATCATTGGGGAGAAAAACCGTAATATAGTCATTGGGAATATGTATATAATAACAACCTAAATTTTTTGTAAGATTTAAATTATTTTTGTATTCCTAGTAATAAATCGTTTTATGGATACTACAAGTGAAAATCACTCTGAAACAAATGTTCCTAGAAGTAAAATCTTTGTAAAGGTCATCCAAGATTGACTCAAGGTATCTTGGTAAAAAACAACATGCCTTACTATGCTACTGTTTTTACACTCTCAGGGGATATTCTTAATATAATTCACATTTTATTTACATACCATTATTAATGAAATGAAAGTAAATTGAACTCAATATTATAATTATGAGATTAGCTGTTAATAAATTTTCAGATAATGTTATGTGTTTTTCTAGATCAAAATTATAAATCATGAGTTGTAGCCAAATTTAGTGTATTCCATTGTATAGTGATGATGCCTAATGGACGAAATTGAATCAATACCAGTAAAAAATGTAGGGATTTCCCCATTGAGGATGTCAACATAGTTAGTGTTGGGGAAGCGTAGATCATTACCATATTATGTTAACTTACCAAGGATGTGACGAACTACCATGCTATACCTGTGTTCGATCATTTCATGTGATAGAAGGCCCAATCTTTTAGTGTGACTACTAATCTAGTTATAATCGAGTAGTGTACCAAGTCCCTTGAAAATATATTTCTAGAATTATGATTCAATGAAAATGAAAAGCTATTACTGGAAGTATATTGTCTTCAAGGAGGGAGTATCAATCGATCCTAAAAGAAAAATAAATTCCACGAATGGAATACGCCTGCAAACACTACTGATGTACATAGTTTTATATTCATAGTATGTTAGTATCGGTGTTTCATATAGAATTTCTCCCGAATGGATAATACACTAAAAAAGACCACACATAATAGGACTATGTTCTTATAGACAATAGAATGTACAGAATGTTATGATTAATTGAATAGAAGACTGGTTAGTTCACCATTTGTGACTCTTCCATATTGAAATGATGGCTTTTCTGATATACAGTGATGCATTAAAGAATAGATTGTGTTGTTCCCTTGTGCATAATGATAATGTTATTACAAATGCATCGAGGTAGTTAATAACTCATAAAAAATAATTATCAAAATCATGATCGTAAGTTAACTACCATAATCATTGCTCTAAAAATGTAGATACACTATATCTATAGTGAAATATTATAGATATATATACGGATCAAAAAATTTTGGAATAAAATTTTTCACACAGGGAACACAATATCTGGATAAAGAGATTGGATGAGTTACTCAAAGATTATGATTTACCAATACACTACCACCTAGAAAAGGAAAATAATGTTGTAGATGGAAAATGAAACCAAGATCATGTACTTCTTGACCAAATGAGAATTGAAAGAGATCCCATATTCTGGGATCTTATAAAGATGGATATGAGAACTTTTAAGGAAGAGGAAACATCATTCCTTTTATAAATAATTTATAAACCATATTTAATACATAATACAAAAAGATATCAATTTGATGATAAGAATATTCAAATGAGATTTAATTATGTAATGGATGGAAGATTGGAAGTCATCGTGTTGGGGAATGGAGTTCTGAAATTTGGAAAGAGGTTATAAGTTACACCAATACCTGAACTAAAATGGAATCTATTAGATGATGCTTATAGATCAAATTTCTCTATACACACAGGTAGAAACAATATTTATACAGACCTAATGGAATACTTTTGGGGGTATAACATGAAGCGATAAATTCATGACTATGTTTCAATGTTTCTAGTTTTTCAACAAGTGAAAAATGAGAGATAAAATTTTAGAGGATTCATGCAACCTATGCCTATTTCAATGTGGAATATCGATAATGTTATGATGGAAATTATCATTGGACTTCTAAGGTCACCAATATAGAATTATAAAATATGTGTAATTATTGATAATATTAAAAATCATTACATTTCCATGATATAAGAGATCATTTACCGCTCTATAACCTGGAAAAACTCAATATTAATGATGTATTAATACATCATGGTGCACCTCTATCAATTATGTATGGTCTCTATAATTGATTTAAATCAAAATTCATGAAAATTAATTTGAAGGCCTTGGATATCGATATTTATACATCATGGTGTCTTTAGGTTTGATAACAAAAGGGAAACTGAACTCCTTGTACATCAGACCATTTGAAATTATAGAATGAATTGGAGTTGTAGCATACCATTTTTCGATGCCCCTAGGCCTGTCCAAATTTTAGGATGTGTTCCATGTGTCATTGTTAATGAATTACATTCTAGACCCACATATGTACTCAACTATGATGATATAGAAATTGAACATGATTTTTCATACTATGAAGAGCTTATCGAGATTCTTGAAACTAAAGTGTATGTATTTAGAAATCGGACAACTTGACAAGTAATGATTACTCGGAGAAACCATAAAACTGAGGAAGTAATGTGGGAACTTGAGGATGTTATGAATAGAAACTACCCAAATCATTTTAGATGTCTATAAACATGAAAAAATTTTAGGATGAAATTTTAGTAGGAGGGAAGAATATAACACCACAATATTTTATAGTGTGTTTCATCTTAAATAATTTCAATTCATTATATAGATTGTTTTTCATAAAATAATGGGTGTACGCAAAATTTAAATTTTTATAGGATATCTTTATAACCTAACTTTAAAACATAATTTTTCTACTTTGGCGATTTAAATTTCAAAAATCAGACACACAGATTTGTGTTTAGTAAGTTATTTAGAGTCTAATATGATCAACTTAATTTTTGGTGAAAAGTAACCTGGCCCTTATAGATGGTAATGTACCATTGGGAATAATACCATGTCCCTTATGAATTTCAACATATACTTTTGAAAAAAAACCACACCCATGTAACTATAAATAACATTTCAGAACCTCCTAATTGATAGTGAATATTTTTTAAAAATTATAATTAAGTGTTGATATTTTGTGAGTAAAAATATTTAATTACCATTTAATAATTAATATATTAATTTAAAGATAATTTTTTTTTAAAAATTTATTCTTAAATCATTATTTTGTTTTCTTATGATTTATGGATAATTTAATTATACCTTAGTTAATTTTTCAGGGCATTATAAAATAAGTTGTAATTTTAAAAACTTATTTTTCAAGAAATTAGACTTTTTTCATTAAAAAGATAGTTTATAATATCTATAAAATTATATTCATAAAATAGAGTTCATTTTTGGTTTATAAACATCAATAATGGGTTAAGGTGAATTTTTGAACTCTTTTTGAAATTATTGAATTCCTAGTGAATAGTGAAATTATATAATTAATGATATATGTTGAATAGATGCATTTTTGCATCATGATTGTGTCATGGCTGATGTAAATGTACATTGGATCAAAATCAAATGAAATTATTACTATTTTTAGTCACAATGATTAATACTATTTCTTTTATTGTTTAAAATAATAATAAAATGGACAAAATATTTAGAATTAACTCCCTTCATTCCCTATAAAAACAACAAATCACCCCTCTTGCAATCACACCTCTAAAAAATTGAGCCTTCCCTATGATATATAAAATACTCTTCCCAAGCCCCTCCCCCATTCCTAAGTTATACTGGTCTCACCAGAAGGCAAAAATAAATGCCTTAATGATGTTCTAAAGGAATGGATTTCAAGAGGTAAACATCCCCCTTCTTTTCTTTTATTTTCATTTCAAGATACTTCATTGTTTATTATTTTATCCTCAACACCTCCATCAAAATGACCATGATAAATATAGTATTTTCTATATATTATAATTATATATATTTTTTTAAGGTACATCATTAATATCCCTACTCTCTTTCCTGCTCTCTCTCTTATTTTAAAAATTAAATCATCACTTGTGTGGGGTTGATTTACAACCTTTGTGGACGACGCTGTTTTGTTTTTAAATTTATCATCCATGTCAGGTCATGTAACCATTTTTAGGGTTACAAATGAATATAATATATGTATTATATATTATTAAATTTTCTAGAACCATTGTATACACATTATACTAAATATTGGAACAAAATGATTTCATTTTGATAAAAAACCTCAAAAATCCAAATAATCGATTGTCATTGGAATGTTATCTAATAATTCATCTTGAAACCATATAAAAAATGATATTTATAACCATTTAAACTTCATAATGTCCATTAATAACATGTAATTCCAATTTTGGAGAATTATATCTATTCTAGATGAACTCCGTTACTAATAATCAATAGAACCTATTATGAAAAATCAGGTAATCAAGCATACCGAACCGACATAATAAAACCTTATAACATTTCAAGTAAGAAATACATGAAATTAATAAAACCATAATGAATAAAATAAATGTATACAATTTTTTCAATTAATTAATTAATTAATTAATTTTAGTATCTCAGACATTAATATCAAAGGATGAACACATTCAGATATAAGGTATGGGGTTTCCCATCTCACTTTTTATTCTGTTATATTTACATTATTCATCGATTATTTCTTTTATTTGGGGTATTATGTTCCCATTTTATATATAATATCCAGATTATCTTTATATTCACAGTATTGAATTAATCATTTTATGCTTAAATTTTTTTGGACATAAAACTCGATTGATTTTAAGGTGGTAAAGACTTTGTCTCAAATTAAATTTCTTTGAGACATAAATTGTATTGTTAACCTAATAATTATTATGTTGTGTTAATAATGAAAATATGCTATCATTATTCATTTTAAATAATAATTATGGTAAATTTCCATATTCTTGTTTCATGAACGTGATTATTATTTTCGCATTATACCCTTTATGCACATTGTTTATTTTGAATGGTGTTTTACATGTGGAAATATTGATAAATATGTATCCACTAAAAAAATCAAAAAATTAAAATGGAATATTTCTCAAGTATTAAATATATGTAAAATAATTCTTTAGAAAATAAGTGATGGGAGGGGGCCTATATATCACCTCAACGCATCGACATGTCTCGCGTGAAAAAATAGTTGGCGAAAAACCCTTCATGTTTGTTTCCAAAACATTATTAGATCAGTTTCTACCCACAAAAACAAACCGTCTCAATGGTATGATAGTTCATGTATGAGATTCATGACATCTAAATAAGAATAATTATCATTATTCAACATTTATTTATTACTAACCATGATGTTTTAACTATGATAAAATATATGGATGCACTTTCATTCTCTGCTTATTAATGGTATGTGTTTTTTAGTTATTAACCATTCCATATTGATTATGTTTAATTTATTATGATTCAAAAATTAGTGTCCAATGCTTACACTATATGTAACCCATACTGCACATTTGATCCCACCCCTTTAATTTGTTTTCATTAACTATATTATGAAGAAGATATAATTTATTGAGTTTTAAATGAAGCAGTTTATTAGCTACGGTTATGTATTATATTCTGTTTTCTTTCCCCAATATAAAATGGGTTCGATGTATGTATCCAGTTTCTTCAAAACTACTAAACTAATTTTTTCTTCTGGATTTGATTCTTTTTAATAATTCCAATATAATAATGTAATACACTTGCTCTAGGTTTTTTGAGTTAGTTTATATCATTCAAATTAGTATCAAAATATTATTAGATAATATTATGATAATTGTCATTTTTCATCATCAAATTACATTAATAGAACCAATATCTTCTCTCATTATGATTAAAACCAATGAAAAAAATTTAATACATTTATTAAATATTCAAAAAAATTCTTATTTATTGATAAGTCATATAATTTAAAACCAATCATGTTATAAAATATTGTTCCTTCTAAACCATATCTCATATGATATTTTTACTAAATTTGTTTTAATAGTACATCTATTTTGAGTGAAATGAAAAATTTTAACCTATTTATTATAAATATTGTGAGGAAGAATACATCTTAATAAATTTATACCTATGTCAACCAAGATCTAATTTTTTCACTATACTACTCAATTTTATTAATGATTGAATGGAATGGTATATTCATGCCTTACACAATGATTTTAAATTTCAAATTTCAATATTTTACTCAAACACATTTTAATATTGATATAACATAATTATATATAGTGTTTATTCATAAAATTCTCAATAATATGATTAAAACATCAAAATATCCTATAAAATACATTTCAAGATAGAAATACTAATTAAATGAGAAATATAATTTGTGAAGTTAATAAAGTATTTATCTATATTTTTTAATTTAGGATCATTTGATATCATTCATCTAAATTAACAAGATAAAATTTTCTATTATTTTTTATATCCATCTATTAATTATATTTCCAATCATCTTTTCATTTTGAAAAAATAATAAATATTTAATATTTTTTGGGATTTTCATTAAAATATTTCCCAAGACATATTACCTTATATGTATTTTCATGTTTTTAAAATTTAATAACATGGTTTTCGATAACTAAACCAATTATTATTTTAAAAAATGTTACAAATATTAATTAAAAACACCTCTCATTAAAAAAATATTTATAAGTAATTAAATTTAAAGATAAGTATGTCTTAAATTAATCTTCTAGTGAAAAATCCATTACATTGAAAAATAATTTTATTCACACGACTTAATATTTTTGATACACAGAAAAAATTATTTCACAATATAAAAAGGTATTGAATTATATTTGAGTAAAATTTCATGTCAATAATATTAATTAATTGAATTAATTAAAAATTTAAATAACATTTATTTACAAAGGTAATCAAAATTGAAGGTCGGTATCTTGATTTCTAAATACCATTATTTTTATCATCGAATTTTAATTACATACAAATATATGTTCCTAAAACGAGTTCACACTATTTTATATGATAGTCACCAAATTATCAATTAACATTAACATCTATATCAAATAATTTTTAATATTAATTAACTTTTTATCACACTTCTGTAATACATGTCAAATATTATTTTCTTAGATCTCATATTTATATAGGAAAGCCTCGCGTGAATATTACTCAAAATTATTTTTAAAAAAATTATTTTATTATCACATCCAGAAAATTATATATTTTTACAAAAATGTAATATAGATGACTAATATTTATTAATAAATAAACTT
Source organism: Viscum album (assembly GCA_963277665.1). Classification (NCBI taxonomy): domain Eukaryota; kingdom Viridiplantae; phylum Streptophyta; class Magnoliopsida; order Santalales; family Viscaceae; genus Viscum; species Viscum album. The sequence goes on from OY728158.1 coordinate 782,653,817, forward strand.
CTATTTCATAATCCACATATTCATTAATTTTTTTAATTTTTTTAAAACTATTTTTTGTCTTTCATATTTATAAATTCTTTTAGAAAAAACATAATATACATACATATTTTTTACTCCTACAATATATTTTTATTTATCCCATATTTAACTTACTTTCATTCCCAATAAGAAAATTCATAGGAGTTATTTTCTTAATAAAATATTTGTATTAATAATAAGAGTTATATTATTTTTCATTGGGTATTTCATAATAACAAAACACGTCATTATTTAGAAGAAATTTACTTTTATTTGATGAATTGTTAATTCCATTTACTATTGTTAATTTCCCTTCAACGCATCAACATTCAAACTAATTTCAATTTTATGGAGATTTTTTATATTGATAGCCTTTTCTTTATCATGGTTTTTATTAGAAAAATAAACAAAAAATCAATAATGAATCCATTTAATAGGGGAATTTTATTTAATATTATTTTTTTATTTCAATGCTTTAAAGAAAATTGATATTGAAAATTTGAAACCAATTCCATTAATGTAAACATTAAATTCAATTTTTTATACCCCATGTTTTCATTATTCTCGAATAATTTATTTAATTTAAAGGAATCTTCACTCTCTAAAAATTTATTATCCTTTAAGGAAATAAATATTCTCATTTCATAAGATATCATGTTATTGTTGGATTCTCAATTATACACTCATAAAATTATGGATACATAGGAGAATAAATATTAGAATTAATTGTTTGTTATAATTTTTAAAATAATTGTCCCCATAGTGGAATTATAATGTGTTTCTCTATAGAAATTTATCAATATAAGAATTTTTGACTCATATAAAGGTACCATCATGTAATAAAGATTAAGCCATCAAAATATAACTGAATTCAGAATTAAAATGTTGATTTAACAAATCTCTCACTATATAATATAATTCATGAATAGAATTATGTTTTTTTTTCAGTTGTCATTTTCTATTTCGTAAGACATAAATATTTTTAATTTAATATCTAATAATCATAAAAGTTATATATAGTAGCATATTTCATCATATTCATATTCAACTATCCATATAAATTAAAACATTATATTAATTTAAAAAAACATTACACCATTATCAATAAAATAAATAATTTCCAGTCCTAATAATAGAAAATATGAAACAATTATATATATCTTTATCATAAGCCAAATTAAAGAAATCTTTGGTTCTACTTTTTATTCCATGTCTCATGTATTAATTTTCTAACAAGATCAGATATGAAATATGTCCAATAGAGAACCACTCAATATACTTGAGAAAAACTAATTGTAGTGTGGTTTAATAATAATATGTGGGGAGGTAACACATAGCAGCTATAGGTTGTGGAAAACAATTTGTTTTCATATAATATATGATGTTATAGTAGTAACCCCTAGTTTTCTCTTCAAGAGGAGTAGAGAAAATTTGTTTCCAATTAATGAATATTGAAATGTATAGGGTTTTACTATGTGATTTTCAATTTTGAAAGTAAAATTATAAAAAAATTAAAAATATAATGATGATGAGAAATGTTATTTTTCATAGGGGGATTCACATTTTTAATACTACCATGTACATTAAAACTTGTTTTACTAATCATTGTATTAATTGATTTATGAAAAATTTCTCAATTTAACTATCAGTAACCCTTTATTAATATTCATGATAGGGAATGTTCAAATAGTATTATTTGACAATTCATCCCTCTCCCAATGTGTGAAAAAAATAGTATGTCACTCCCATCATACAAAGGAAATACCCAATTTCATTTTCGTGTTCTTGGGAAATTAAAATGTAAATCACTACATGAAATGAAATAATAGCAAATTATAGACACTAATAACCTACATCAACATATTCCATTATGAAAGAATAAAATATGTAGTAGGAGATGATATATTTCATACATCTTTTCTGAGAAAAGAACTAATTAAAATTGTAAAAAAAATTTAAATAAGATCATAAAATAACCCCAAAAAACAAAAATTTCAACATCAAATATGGTTTATCGAATTTAATTAAACCAAATTAGTACAAAAGGACTTCTTTTTGATCCCAAATAATGTTTTATTTTCTCCTCAGTTAGAAAGGTGATAGGGGGAAATGGGAAGAAAAAATCATTGATGTGATAGAAAAAAAATACCTGTGGAAATAGAAATGTAGAATTCCCAAACACTACATCAATCGGTGAGTAGACTCTCCAAACAAGATCATATTCATTATTTTGTAACTATATGGATCCCTCCTCTATTATTATCCTAAAAATTATAATATAATATCTATTTTTTATAAATTTACTTAATTATAATTTGTTTAAATCCCCATGAACTTTGAATCTACTATCCGTGGTTACAATTTTTAATAGTTTTCATTTCATAAAACTTATTCATTGGGAAAACCATCAATTCATTGTGTTCATACCGAAATAAAATCCCATGTCCTTATTCAAATATATTGATGATTTTAGTAGTTCTCCTCCAATTTCATAAACGTGTTGATATTATGTGATTCGTAGAAGTATTATGATAGGGAAGCCTTTATATTATTATATCTTAAAATCAGTTAGTTATAAGAAAAATCAATTATTCAAACTAAACAATTATAATGATCTAGACACATGTATTATGATGAAAAAAAATATTTTAAGGATTATAATCAGTTTTGATTTATGATTATTGTAATAAGTTTATATAATCTCATAATAATTTTCATAAAAATCAAAGAAAAATTATTTGTCAATTTCTTATAATTGAATAAATGATATATAATTTTGTGGAAAGTATTTGTATCTGGATTTAGAAAGTCATATGCTTAATTCCGTTGGTCAAAAATCTAGTAGTAAAATCCAAAATCCATTATAAATTCCAAATTTAGTAATGAATGAAATTTACTTCATAAAAATTAAATTAATCCATATGTAATATTTTTGAAATAAACTAATATTAATTTATGGTTTTTCCAAATTGTTTAAAAGATAAATAATATAAATAAAAAATTGTTTTAATCCATCTTCTTAATTCAATCCAAAATGATAAAATAATATATTTATATGTTTCAATTGTTAATGAAATGAAAAATTGTGAGATTTGAATCATAATAATATCAAGAATATATATATATATATATATATTGATAGTAGAATTCCTCCTATAATAATCCTTCTAATCCAAGATATGTAATCCTAAACTAGATTACCGGTGAAAATTTCAAATACAAGTCAATTGTGATCACCTTATTTAGAAAACATGTTCTTCATGATTAGTATGAATCTTAAATGATCATATAGAAAATCACTTCATTAAAAACAATCAATTAAATTCAACAAATTTTATCCTATTTTGGATAGTCATAACTAGATTCTCAATAAATATATCACTTATCACTCTAGAAAATGTTTTCATTAAAAATATGCCATTTAGGATATGTGAAAATTTAAAATAAATCATGATTAACTTAATTCTCTCCACCCGATTAGTAATGCGTCTTCTCTTATCATGAGATCTATTTTAGGCTTTTTTGTGGATTGTTCTTGTTGATTCTTACTGTGAAAATTTGGAAGTATCTAATGGGGTTTGGAATTATTAGGAAAAAAAATGATTTATTTTCATATTATTTCATGAATTTATTCCTCCATATTGTTCCTTTTACATAGAAAAATATCTGTATATATAAATTTCACAATAAATTAACCCACCATTTATCATTTCTTCAGTTTAAATTATTTCCCTCTGTGTTTCATTTGTAGGGTTCAGAAAAAATTTGAGCATTTTTTTCAGTACATGAAGATTGAGAGGCACTTTGAAATATCAGAAAAAGATGTTAGATATATCTTGTAAATATATAGAATTTAATTTTCTTCATCCATTTTAATTAACAAGTTCCTTTATCAAACAACTATTAATTTTCCCCCTAAAAAACTTCTTTATAACTTAATTTACAAATAATTGAATTTTCAAATATATGACACTATGAAATTGACATTGAACACCTACTAAAAATCATGTCTAGTCCCCTGTTGAGATTCATATAATTTATGACATTAAATTTAATTTTTTTACATTATGGTAATATTTCATCACGTGGGTTTATCTATAATTTAATTTTCAAAGGTAATTTTGGATAATATTATGTTAAAAATTATTTTATACATTGTTTAATCACTTTGGATAATATTTTGTAAAATTAAAATCTTTTATAGATTGGTTTTATTCGAATATTATTACAAAAATAGTTTCAATAACTAAACTCTTTAGCTTACAAACATTTTTCAAACCACTTCTTCCATACTAACTTTTTCTCTTCCCCAACCCAGGATTCCACCTACATCATGCATCTGCTTCTAGTAATGGATAAATTGGTATATTTTCCCTCTAATGAATCTACCTAAGAATTTTATTAATTTATTATAAAGGATAAAAGGAAAAAAATTTCAATGTAGGGTTGAACATAGTGTTTATTTTAAAATTTTATTTAGTTCAATGTAATTCCTTAATCATTTATATCAAAGGGTCATGAATACTCATATTTTTTTATATATTTTACAGTATGTTCTAGTGTTTTAAATATTATTTACTTTAAAAAAATATAAATGTAAATAATTTATTAAATTTATTTAGTGTCTATGTAGATATATTTTTTTGAATTATTGAAGTAATTTCATTGAATAAGATACAAAAATCAAATCTTTGTATAAATTTCACTTAAATAGAATATAAAACAAAATAATTTATTTATTCATACACGGTTATTAGGTGAGTTAAATAAACTTTTAAATGTAAATTTAGAGTAAAATAATTCAAAGGAATTCAAATTGAGCTCCATCGTATTTAAAAAACATAAAAAATAATAATCAGTAAATAAAAGTTTTGAATAATAAAACAAATTAAAAAAATTTATTAACACTAAAAGCTATAAATGTTCTATCCAATATAATTAAATGATATATCTTCATTAATGAATTATATTAGGACTAATATGTAGAAAAAATTTAAATGGAATCGAAGGAATCTAGAAATTGATACATGTTGGTATAACCTGATGGGTCTTTAATGAAAAACAAGTTTGAGGTGTGTGACATCTTCCACTAGTTCATGGGGAAAGTTTATATACACTTTCCTTAACTATTTCCCATTAATAGTGAATGTGAACACGACCTATTCAATAATAAAAGGGTATATATGGTTAAATAAAAATGTAAATTAACTTTTAGGATACTATGTATGTAAAAATATCATTATTCTAGAGTTTTATAGTACCGCGTGGTCTTCTCGATGGATGTATTTTTTTCCAATTAAACATGTCATGATCTGCTGATTTTGGTTATTTTTAAAAACAATTCTTAATAAATGACTCTCTTATAATTTTATTTAAAGAGTAAAACTATACATTCATTTCTTATCTAGATATGTATATGTCTAAATTCGTATCTCTCTTTGAACAACATCCTTTTTATTGAAATTACACATGTAGATGATAGTTTTTTATATAAATTTTCCAATAAGGGATCCCTAAAATGAATGTTTTTAGGATATCATATAGTCCCATAAGGATTCCACCATCATTTTTCTCTAGTCTATTCTGTTTGGATTAAAAAACATCCCAAGAATTCCCTTTATCCTCTAGTTTGACACATTATCATTCTCAGTTATCTATGTGTGCTATGATGAGGATACAATTTGATGTACGTCATATCTCGTTATTAAAGCTTCCAAGGACTTATTTAAAATGTGTTTACCATGATCAATAATTATAGATCTATGAATTCATAAAAAATATTACATTATTTATATAAAAAAGAACAGATAATGCTTTAATCATAAATTGTAGTATCCTTGTCTTCCAAACATGTTGATATATATAATCCATTGGTTTTAAATTATATGTGATAAAAAATACACGGTTAAAATGACCCATAAAATAATAAAACTATTTTATTTTTGTTTAATAATTGCAATTTAAAAATAATTCATAAACCCTTATTTTTTATATTAATAAAAAAATTAAAATTCATATTTGAATAACATGGTCTAATAAATTACATATATCAAAACCTTCATTGTTTTACATTATGGTCCAATGTAGATTCAATATTCTATTTTCTAAAAAAATTCAAAAAAACTATATTAAATCTCACTTACAAGTAATTATAGTTTTATCACATGGTCATTGAAAATTTTATAAATCTAAATATATTGCTAAATATAAATTAATTATTCAAACCCATGTTTCATCATTTTTTGTGTTTAAATGAGTTGTTAAACCTGAAATTTCTATGTAAATTAACACATCATTTTACTAGTTGTAGCACCCCGAATCTAGTAATCAATATATGGTTCTTACTTATTATAATAAAAATTATACAAGAAATTTCACAACCTAAGACCAAATACTTTAATAGTATTAATTAATTTTATCTATATATTTCTTCCATTTTACATTAATAATTACAAATAATTAATGAAATACATTATCTGATTCTCATTAATCATTAAAATATTCATTTTTAATATCTTGTGGAAAGTAAAGAAATATATTTTTGATCGTAAATGCCAACTAAGGGATTTTAAAAAAATCTATTAATATTATATAATAAAAAATAAATAATCTAATGATGATAATAAAAACCACTATAATCAATCAATGATATTAATTAAATGAATATCCATGGATAAAATCAATAAATCAATAACATTAATAATAAAAAATGGTGTCTTAATAATGTAAATGCATAGAACTAGACATTCAGAATCTTTTATAATGACCACTTACATATTTTCCAAAATATTACCTTCAATTCCACTCATCAAATACATCATTATATATATATTGGTGGATGTAAACCATATACCCTTCCAATTTAACCTCATGTTATTTCTATTCATTTAAGTAAATACATCGATAGGCTATCTATAATAGGGACCCGCCAATAATATGCACAGCATATAAAGTCCTAAAATATTAAATTATAAATACAATTAATTTTAAAAATACCTTACCATTAAATATCTATATAGAATCATGAATATGTAATATTATCACAGTAAAAAAAGAACATAATTATCACGTGCATTTGTAAAAAATTATTTATTCGAACTAATTTTATAAATGTTAATTTTCAAACAATTGAGGAGAAATTGAAATAATTTTCACAAATATAGTAAAGAATCAATGGATAACAGAAAATAACATTTTTAAAAACATTTACAAGATCATATACATAGAAAAAAATACATCCAATGATTCATAAAAAAGGAAATTTTTTATTTTAAAAATTTATTAACCGTTTTATGTAAAAAAGAGAGTAAAATTGTATTGATATATGAAAATTATATGAATAACCATAGGTGATGAATATAAGTTCTATTTAAAGAATAATTTCTATATAATTACTCTTAATGTATGTTTATTAAAGATAATCCTTAAAATAAATAATATTGTAACATAAATCTCATATGTCATAAATAACATTTGAAATAAAATATACAATGATTAATTAATAATTGAAACAGTAAAGACGACAAATAATGTGGAATTTTTGATATAATATGTCAATGTGGTAGTATATAGATCATATAAATGAAATTGGGTTCATAATATAATCATTTATCATTGATGCGTAAATTAAGAAAAATTACACTAACATGAAGCTTACATAATGATTCTTGATCCCAAAATAGAAGAAACCGAAATTGAACTTGTAAAACACAACATACACATACTTTGAGAAATCATATTTTATTAACATTTTAAGATCATATATGTTTTTAATTAAAATATGAATATAAAAACCCTAGAAGAAAATAATATTGTAACAAAAATCTCATACCCTATGACTCATCTTAGTCATACATGTTTGGTCACCCTATTCCTCAGAAAACCACCATTTTTACAAAAATTATGAATTCAATGATAATTAGTTTATTAGAATAGAGACTCTAGTAAATGAAGATAAATTTTTTGATTGGAATTCAGTAGGTCATGGTCCACCTTAGTTTCATAATTTGTGTGAATAATATAAGAGGACTCATTCCCTTTTATAAGTGATGGAAATGTCGTACATGGATTTATATATACTAATTAAAAATAATATATACAATATTAATGTCTAATGGAACCAAATTAATTTATTTTTAAATATAAGAAATTATAATGTCTAAAACTATACAACAAATAATCCTTTGACATTTTAGGTTACTTTTCTAACATTATCTTTTGGTTTAACACCCCCAAGTATTTTATTTCTTAATGATGGTAATTTTTTTTGACTTTAGTGGTTAGAAATTTAACACTATGGTGATGAATAAATTAGAAATTATACATAGATGATAATTAAAATAATTTCCGAGCCAAATTCTCCATGTTCAATATTTTATATGATTTTTAAATTATTTTATATAATATTTTTTAACATAAAATTTAATGAATTTCTTTTTGGGTATATTAATTTAATTTAACATCAGACTCATCAAAAAAATAGTGTAATATGAATTGAAATTCCTTAAAAAATGATACTGTATAATTATTTATTATATTCTTCCTAAACATTATTATTTTTCTCTCAATGAAATAATTTATTGGGATATCACTTTGTATTTAATAAAAACTATATAACATTGCGTAATGGTATAATATAGCTATATTATCCCTAAAAAATAAAAATAAATTCTTATAATAGAATCTATTATTACAAAAATTTAAAATTATAACAGGTAAAAAATTATTTTTATTCTCATAAAACTATGATAGATATGTTAAATTAATGAGAGTGGCATTTATAATTTTATTAACATAAAATAATATAAATGTAATTATCAAATGAAAATGGAACAAAAGTGACATAAATTTTATGTTAACATGGTAATGGTATAATTATTATAATAAAATGAAATAAATAAAATTTTCTACCTTATTATTAGATCTTATCTGATAGCATAAATCATAATAAACTAATTGAAACCATTATCATGGTGATTATCTATTACCATGGTTTCTTTTCATAATGATTTAAAAAGGAATAGAACAACATAAATGAATTTAACATCATTATTAACTATCTGTAATCTGTTATTCATTGTTAAATTGTAATAAGTGGAATAAATATGTTTTACTAAAAATGGATAAAAATAGAAAAAAATGATTTTAGAATATTGTTTTTAAGCATAAAAATGAACTAATTAAAAATCATAATTTTTATTCCAATTTAATTGTTTATATAATTTTTAATAAATACTGTAATATTTCATTTTTTAAAAAGTTAAAAATAATATTATGCATTTACTTGCTTCATATAATAAAAAAATGACTGTTGGTGAAAAATCATTATTTTCAATATTAACTAAAAAATAATTTTTTTACAAAAATATTATACATTCATTCTAATCCAATTAAGAAATGATGATTTCAAGAACAATATTTAGTTTTTAAAAAATAACTCATAATATTGGATGAAATTGGTCACAATATCAACACATTAAATTCTATTTTCAACAAAAATTGTATTTTTTATGGATAAAATTATTTTTAAGAAAAATTATTACTAATTTTTTATTCATTAATATATATATTTTCATTATATAAAACTATTATAAATATTTATAATAGTGTGGTTATTTTTTTTCATGCCTAAAAACCCAACGAATGGGTTATAAGCCCTAAATTTAAACAATATTATTTCATGATTTGTTTAAGCCTTGTGATCCATAATGTACACAGTATCCAATTTGATGTTCATTTTAAAGATAAATATAAAATAAAATATTGCGGTTTTAAATTATCCCCATCGTATATAAATTTCTCTATCATATTTTTAATGGCTATTTTATGAACTAAATATTACATAATAATAACATTAGATATTGATTTTATCATAAAAATTAATTTCTAGATTATGATAAGGTAAAATATTATGCATATACATATATAATACTATTATAGAAAAATGTTTTTATATGGAAATAATAGAGTAGGTTGGAATTGTTTTCCACATAATTTACAAAAGGTTATTTTTAGTTTTTAAGAGTTTGAATATCTTCTTTACTTATATAATAAACTATAATAAATTGATCTCTTCCTATTAAAAAAGCATTATTTCACCCATAGATGTTTACCAACAAGATAATTATTATTTCCTCAAGTCTACAACATTAGATAAAAATTTTAATCAATAATAACATGAAATTCTCCATATCAAAAATGGTTATAACCATTTAATAAAATAAAAAATATGAATAAACCATCATAAATTATAATATACAAAATCTCAATAATAATCAATTATAAAATTAAAATTCCAAAAATAATATTGCATAAATTTCAACCCAAAAAATAATATTTTTTTACAAATTATTCATAATTTTTTTTAATATTTACATAAAAATAACATTTCATGGTGATTGATACCATTAATAATATACGGAATCACCTTTGAAGATTACATAGTCTATACAATTTTTTAGAATTAAATTTCATACATTCCCAAAGAACTTTAATTAAATATTATAGATAATTAAGATATAATTTTTATTTAGTAATATAAAATCATAAAATGTGGGTAAAAATAAAATCATATCCATTTATTCCATAATAAAATATTTTGTTAATCTGAAATATTTTTGTGAAAAGTGTTCTAAACCTTCATATTCAATTTTTATTTTCTCTTACCCATACTTATACCATATAATTTTTTTTAATAACATGGGATGAAAAGTGAATCTTGTTAGGGGATATTAAAAGAATCAGTGAATCCATTTATTCGTGAATAATTATAAACAAATTAAATCATGTTCACAAATACTTACTTCTCAACCATAATGTATCATATACCTACATTGTGAAAACAAGTGATTTTTATAAAACATAAAAATCCTATATATAACTATAATGGTGACCTGAGAATTACATATATAAAATTTTAATCCTCAATGAGTCTGTATGATTTATAACCCTCCAAGATACCTTACAATGTAACTGTCATGGCCTCCTTATCATGTAACCTTCCTAACTACCTTATGTTGTAACCATCACAGTTACCCCCTTTATGTATTCTCTGTGATGGAATTTTAATGTTTTAATAGTGGTTTGGGATTATTTTTATATGGTTGAGTTTTATGTGAACCTTAGATTTAATTTGAATTATTATTTAAATGAATTCTAGGGTTTTTTTTGCATTATGGAATGAATTGTATGAGATAAACATTAAGGATAAAAAATAATTTAATATTGGAGTTGTTATTTTTATTTCTTATGTTTTCCTCATACTTTTGAGAAATTTATAGTAATTATATTATTTTAGAAATAGAATAGAAAAAACTGTATTTTGGGTATCAAAATATCACATCCCATAAGGTATGATGCTTGAACCCCAAACTAAGGGGTTATATGGCTGAAAATATTACCCTTATCCTATGTGATGACCTTGTTAGTATTGATATTTTGAAAATATTTTCCAGCTATTGATTTATAAGACATTGGAAACATATTTTTTGATTAAAAGATTACTATTTGATAGAAATATTATCTAGTATGAAGAGATTTATATTATTTCTGATAAAGTTATATATTCTGGTAACCATTTATGATTAAGTTGAAGTGATATACTTTTGGATATGACTGGATTTTATCCTGGGAGTCATGTTTAAATTAAATTTATGTGTATTTATGATTTAATGTTTCATTGTGGTGATTAAAGGCATTTATGAATATAATTTTTATATCATAGAGATTATATAACTGCGTAATGCATATTTTGGTATATTGATTAAAGAGAGTTAGATGTAATTTATATATTTTTTTTAAAATTATCAGGGAATAATATGAGATAATATCAAAATAAACATTAGGAATCAATCATAGTAAAAGATATTTTGAATAATTTTATGGATAGTAATTTATAAAATGATATATGTTGATCATCTTATGATATTATTGAACTTCTTTGATAAATGTTTTATTTCATCATACAATGGTTTATTTTTATTGGAAATTATCTTAAACATTTCTAACCCTCATTTTTGTGGTTAATATATAATGGTATAAATAATAACTATTAATACTTTGGTGTTATATTGATATCCATTAGAAGTTTATTTTAGGGTTTTCTTCTAAAAATTTATCATTAATATACATTATTCTGAAAAAATGAGGAGATTATGGAGAAAAATTATTAAGGTATGAAATTACTCTAATAATGTATGTATTCATTATTTATATTTTTATATCTAGATGCTAATGAAAATTTTAAATTTTTTTATATGGACCCTCATACAAAAATGTTATCTTATTACATTCAATCATGATCAATTGATGGTCTTTTCATAATTCATTGGTATGTAGTTTCACTGTTGGAAACATTCTTATAATAATTAAAATTCTTATGATAAATATTATCTTTCACTATACATTATTATTTAGACATTATAGTTTTACTTGAGTCTGATATTTTCACATCCCACTAATATTCTACTATTCCAAAACCAAGTTATGTGTATTCCACAAGAACATTGTTTTCCATGTCTTCTTGTAGATAATAAATAAACCCATTTTAGGATGTGGGATTATTTAAATGATATTTTCAAATTTCAACATAATAATTGTAACACCCCGAGCTTCTATGATACACTTCTCATTCAATAATGCAATAGCTTGCATTGTACGCAGCTTCGAGTTCTAACACACCGCAACTAATCAAAGTAGCATTTATGAATAGTAATACCCACTTTTTTATATTATATAAATTTTATATTTCAAAATGGACTTCATTTTTGGATCCGGAATATCGAAATTAGCCTATGTTGAATATTTGGTATTTTTCTGAGAACATCAAATTTTTTATGAATAGTGAAAAATACTTAAAATCAACTTTTTTAATCAAAATAGTTTATAGTGATAGATTATACTATTGAGTGGTTATAAAGTATAATTAGAATATATTTTTACCATCTTATCCAATGGTGTTAATTATAATTAATTTCACTTTGAAATTAGAAATAAACAATTGTCAATCTTTTGATATATATTGTTTCTTAAAAACACGGTATTTGTTGTGACAGTGGGAATTAATTATAAAATTAATTAATGCAACTTATATGTTTGAATTTTGTAAAATAGACATTATTTTTGAATTTGGAATATCAATTATAGCTTAGGGTGAAATTTTGGCGTTGTTCTAAAAAACTTCAATTTTTGATGAATAGTGAAACCACTAAGTGATAGTTAAAAAAACAGATTTTTCGTTTAAATGAAACATTACCACTTCTGTGATTTGATTTTCAAAAATCCGAAATACATGGTTGTCATTAGGAAGTAAAATATGGTTCAATGGGATTAAAATAATTTTTGGTGAATAGTAACTTTTAAGTTTAATTAATCGCGATTAAAGTTAATTAGTGAAATTTAAGGTAAAAATAGTATTATAAAAATATGGAATGACCTTTACACTTGTCCAACCACTATTGGATGTGTCATGGCCGACCAATACAATCCATGGGTCAACTTGAGGACCCCATGGAGCCACATTGGTAGGAAAAAGGACATAAATAACTTTTTATTTAATGTTAAAATAAAAAGGTCACAAACAAGAGTGTTTTTACTAAAAAAAATTTAATGTGGTTATACAAGTCATATTTTTAACTATAAATATTCATTAGAAAGATAAAAAGATTTCCTACATCATGAATTTTTTTTAATAATTTTTAGACATTAAAGAAATTAAATTATTTATGACACCATGATGATGCAACGATTACCTCATTAATTAACGATTTAAATAAAATGAAATGATAATGTAAAATCCAAGGCTTACACTTGTCCAAAGCCTATTGTATGGGTATATTTAGAACCCTTATCACCTTATCCTCGAATTAGTGATGTGTGGGACCTTTAGAATCCGAAAAGCATTGTATAATAATGTAACATTTCATTACTTTCCAAGAGTGCCCCTCCTCTCCACTTATAAAAGGCCCCCACCACTACCACCTTACTCACACCATCAAAGACTTTCGGATCAGCCAACCTCTGCCCAACTAACCTCCCAACTTTCCTACCTTACTCCTAGAAGCCTCACATTGTTCATAATTCTTCTCAAGGAATCCTTTGATTCAAATCAAAATAGTTACCCGATTTTACGTTAATGTCTTCTCTTATGTTATTTTGTTTTATTTTTCTTATCCAACCCCTTAAACACTTTTTATTCATTTATTTTGTAACATCAACATTATCCTCAATATACTAGGATGTTGTTATATGAATTATTAGAGCTACACTTACACACACCTACATCTAATGTTTAAAGAACATACTGTTTCTGTGGATGGAGAATTTCTGCCTCACAAAACGATGATTGTTCAACACTCATATAACACCTTCAAAGGTGGCCATTAAGATTTCACTATATTTATATATGATATATAATATGTTTATGTTTTACTTAAGCTTCTGTATTTTTCATTTATGGAATAACTTTATGATTTCCATTATGGGTAAACGTGATATTTTCATTTTAGGAAGTGCGGACTACCGCCCCCTCAAAGTGATTTGAATCGTTAATAACATATGTGGGATGTATAAAGGATGGATTAAATGGTATTATAAACTATATTATACTGGAAATATATTATACCTTTATATCATTATGATTTAATTCCATTAAATACGAAATAGAAATGAAGGTAGCGTACATGCGTACGTACGGCTTACCGTCTCCATGAACGGTGCATTTCATTTCTTACCACTAAATGTTATGTAATATTATGAATGAATGTATATACTGGATATATATGATATATATGATATCTACATCATGAATATAATTCTGGATATAATGTATATTTTACCACACGAACAACTTGTAATTATAAGAAGTTTATTTTTGACTCAAGTGCCAAAGATCGACAAAATGACCGTTATGAACATAAATAATTACATAATGTTCAGAACATGGTAATAAGTGATATAAAAGGTATAATGAACATGAAAAAGGTTCTTAAGAAAATAGAAATTAACTCTAGTTTATCATTCAGGAGGTTAAAGAACGATCGAGTCAATTCGGACACGAGGTAAGGGAACTTCTTAACCCAATTTCTATTCTTTGGGTTAATCTCCTACTTTCAAATTATGTCATGATATTATTATGTCCTATCTTATATTTTTACTTTATTTATATGTAATTATAGTGAATACACATAATAGACCAACTTTATTTAAAAAAATGTTCTCTGTAAGGGCCTTCATCTAATTCTCCTTTCATTGAGACATATTTTGTTTTATACACAACTTTCTTTTATACGGTGTATAAACCCATTTGACTTTTACATTTATTCAAAAGGAATATTTTTATACGAAGTGTTTTACTAAACGACAAAAAGGAATGTTTTTCTTGTCGTACATATGTCGCGACAATGACTTCTCTGCCGCCATGGCCATTATTTGGGTTTCAGCTTCCCTTACAAGCCATAACTTTTTTTTAAATGAAAAATAAATATCAAGTTTTAATTTTCTTTTATTTTGGTATTGAAAATGGTTTTGAAAGTATTTTTGTCAATGTGTTGTATTTATATCTTTTGATTGAAATGTTGAAATGTTATGTTTCCTTTATGCATTTTTTATGTGATATGATTATGTTATGGTTTATGATATGTTTAAACCTATTCATATGAGGAATGCATTGGACTTAATAAGTGATGGGTGGATCCTGCTATAGCTCCTCAATGCATCAGCAGGTCTCATGAGACAAACTAGTGTCTTGGCACGAGGCCATGAAAAAATCATATTTGTGATCTTGGCACGAGCCCTTGGCTACGTGGTTATGATAGTCTGGCATTATGTATTCCATCATTATGAAAGTTGTTATTGATATTGCATGTGATTATTTGACCAGTAGAATATCCATGCGAATAAGTAAATGGCATTATCTCATTTTAATTTTGCCATATTATGATAAAGTTCAAGTTTAAAAGGATTTTGTTTTAGTTATACATTTACTTAAATGTTAATGTTTATTTATGAAAGATTCCGCTATATTGTTATCCTTACTGAGCATCTGAGCTCACCCCTTTCAATGTTTTAATTTTTCCAGGATGTGATGAAGTATTATAGGAATGGCCTGCAGGGATAGTCTGAAGGGGATATGAGTGTGGAAAATGAAGACTATGTTTTTTTAGTTTTTCACTTTGTGTTGTAATGTAACATTTATGAATGTATCTAGAGTTTCCAAGGTTACTAAACTAATCGGTATTTCGAGACTTGATCTTTTGTGATCATGCCAATGCTACGCAATAATGCACCGACTCTGGGTAACTAGGGTCGGGGCGTTACAGTTGGAATCAGAGGGACGTTAGTACTAACCTTGGAAGCTAGATTAAGATAAACCTTGATTAGAGCACATAACCCGAAGATAGACTTTGATGATTAGTATAGAATAACTTCCTTGAATTTTGGTATTATAGAGATTCAGTGAGTTTTCCGAGTAATACATCCCTGTCTAGATACGAGCAGGTAGAGGTGGCTCTGGCACAGATGTACCTAGGGGTAAAACCCAAAAACACCGCTTTGATCTAGACTCAAACGGGAACTGGTGCATGACAATGAGCCTTGCTGCACTCTTGGTTACGACACTCCTGGGGGATATGCTTTGGATAATTCTCATTTTCTTTACAAACCACTATGAAGGGTTATGAGTATATAATTCCTCAAAGAAATTTTTTTTATGATTATGGATTATATCCATAAATAGTTCAATTTATGTTAAGTGTTTTTCAAGTTTTTTATTATGTATTTCGATTCATAAACTAACCTAGTTTATTCATTTTTATAGAAATGGCGCCCAGTAGAAGGAATTTGAACTCCATCAATACGTATGATCCAAAGAGTAAGAAGGATCATATCTTTCACGGTATTAATCCATCATTTAGAAGGGAAATAGTCTCCCATGTGTTCTCAAAATATGAAGAAATAGTATCATATGTTAATAAGATAAGTAGAGAATTATCTGAGTCTTATCGCTTTGAAGGGATGAAAGAGAAGAAAATGATGGATGAGATAATGATGGATAAAGGGATGAGGGAAAAGAAGAATTTTCCAATATGTGTTAACTATGGGAAGAAACACCTTGGAAATTGCCTGAAGGAAATGGGAATTTGTTATAAGTGTGGAGAAAAAGGACCCCAAGTGCGTGACTGCAAGGGTAAGAAAAAGGTTTCAAATGTACAATGCTTCATCTGCAAGGAGTGGGGACACTACGCAAACCAATGTCCAAATCATCAGAGTATACCCCAAATGATGTTATTGGATAATAATCAAGTTATGATACTACCACAGATGAGGAGGAATGATTAGAGTTCTTATGTTGTTATTAAATAATTTTGTCATTTGAGTTTTGTATCAATTATGTACTAGTTAAAATAATTATTGAGTATATAAGGATTGTACTGCAATACTATTTCATTAAGGACTTGAGATTGTGTGGAACCAAGAAAATTGACTCCACAACAGATTAAATTTTTGGAAAATATATGGTTGAGAGAAAGATAAACCATAATATGGATCTAATACTGAGATAGTGATTTTGGAATATTACATGATTGATTTGGATAAATTATATTGTATATTATTAACTTCTTTGAAACTGATTTATGATTTGTATACATTTATGGATAGAAGTAGTATATTTAGTATTCTATAAGGAATAAGAGATCATGAATGTAACCAATAAGGATTTATGGTAATTCAGGATGTTTCAGCATTTTAAAAGAATACATGATAACGGTGTTCACATGTTGTTACGCAGAAAAAAGGATATTCATTATGTTTACCTTCCTTATAAAATTTCGACTGTGAGTCGGACAGAAGTATTTTGGATAAATATAAAGGTTATAATGGATTAAGTTGATCTTTGGATAGTATTGTTTAAGATTAAAACATTTCTGAAGATTATTTTTGGAATATTATAATACAATAGTTTTAGGAAAAGGACAACTAGCAGGGTGGGGTATAACCCGTCGCGTCAGACAAAGTTGTAGGAATCGAACCCACAACCATAGTGAGACATGCCTTTACTACCTACCACTAGCCTACAGGAAGTCCATGGTTATTACAAAATAGTTTTACTAATCTAAATTGTATGTGTTAATATTTGGAACCATATACAATTAGGATAAACATAATATTTTTGAGTTCTATTACCTTTTAGAGTGAAAGATGGGTTTGTGAAAAAAATTTATTAAAGAATGAAAGTCTACATGAAAAGTATGTATATTCCCTTACATACTTAGTAAATCACCTAAATAAATTCCTCAACTTTATAAAAGGTAACTTAAAACAAAAACGTTGTCGGTTAACATTTCCAACTGGGGATTCAATGACCGTTTAACCAATCACAAGTTTGTGATTTTCTAATGGTTAACTTTCTCCTAATCCAGTTTTCTATGACTCTCCATCAGACCTTGATGGTTTGTTTTTCTTCCATATCCATATTTTCATATAATCTTAGTATGGGCTATCTCAGGTGACCTTTGTACTTATCTTCATATCTTTTAAAGTTATATTTTTATTAACCTTATTTCCGATGTGAGTTTTCCACAAAGGTATTTTCTATTTTCAACCATTTATTTTCAAAGAAAAATTTTAAATTGCGAGGACACAATTTATTGAAGGAGGGGAGAATGTAACACCCCAAGCTTCCATGATACGCTTCTCATTCAATAATGCAATAGCTTACATTGTACGCAACTTCGAGTTCTAACACACCACAACTAATCAAAGTAGCGGTAATGAATAGTAATACCCACTTTTTGGAATTATATAAATTTTATATTTCAAAATGGACTTCATTTTTGGATTCGTAATATCGAAATTAGCCTATGTTGAATTTTTGGAATTTTTCTAAGAACTTCCATTTTTTATGAATACTGAAAAATACTTAAAAACAACTTTTTTAATCAAAATAATTTATAGTGATAAATTATACTATTGAGTGGTATTAAAGTATAATTAGAATTTATTTTTACCATTTTATCCAATGGTGTTAATTATAATTAATTTCACTTTGATATTAGACATAAACAATTGTCAATCTATTGATATATATTGTTTCTTAAAAACACGCTATTTGTTGTGACAGCAGGAATTAATTATAAAATTAATTAATGAAACTTATATATTTCGAATTTTTTAAAATAGAAATCATTTTTTAATTTGGAATATCAATTATAGCTTAGGGTGAAATTTTTTCATTGTTCTGAAAAACTTTAATTTTTGATGAATAGTGAAACCACTAAGTGGTAGTTAAAAAAACTACTTTTTCATTTAAATAAATCATTACCACTTCTGTGATTTGATTTTCAAAAATCTGACATACATGGTTTTCATTTTGAAGTAAAATGTGGTTCAATGGGATTAAAATTATTTTTGGTGAATAGTAACTTTAAAGTTTAATTAATCGCGATTAAAGGTAATTAGTAAAATTTGAGGTAAAAATAGTATTATAAAAATATGGAATGACCTTTACCCTTTTCCAACAACTATTGGATGTGTCATGACCGACCAAGACAATCCATGGGTCAACTTGGGACCCCATGGAGCCACTTTGGTAGGAAAAGGACATAAATAACTTTTTATTTAATGTTAAAATAAAAAGGTCACAAACAAGTGTTGTTTTACTAAAACAATTTTTAAAGGGGGTAATACAAGTCATATTCTTGACTATAAATATTAATTAGAAATATAAAAAGATTTCCTACATCATGATAATTTGTTTATAATTTTTAGACATCAAATAAATTAAATTATTTATGACACCATGATGATGCAGCGATTACCTCATTAATTAACGATTTAAATAAAATGAAAGGATAATGTAAAATCCAAGTCTTACACTTGTACAAAGCCTATTGGATGGGTAGATTTGAAACCCTAATCACCTTAGCCTCGAATTATAGAAGTGTTATACCTTTAGAATCCGAAATGCATTGTATAATAAAGTAACATTTCATTACTTTCCATGAGTGCCACTCCTCTCCACTTATAAAGGGCCCACACCACTACCACCTTACTCACACCATCAAAGCCTTTTGGCTCGTCCAAACTCTGCCCAAATACTCTCAAAACATATCTCCCTTACTCCTAGAATCCTCAATTTGGGCATAATTCTTCCCAAGTATGCCTTTGGCTCAAATCAAAATAGTTACCCGATTTTAAGGTAATGTTTTCTCTTATGTTATTTTGTTTTATTTTGCTTATCCAACCCCCTATACACTTTTTATTCAATTCTTTTGTAACATAAAAAGTATCCTAAATATACTAGGATGTTGTTATAAGAATTATTAGAGCTAAAATTACACACACCTACATCTAATGGTTAAAAAATATACTGTTTCTGTGGATGTCGAATTTCTGCCTGACGAAACGATGATTGTTCAACACTCATATAACACCTTCAATGGTTGAAATTAAGATGTAACTATCTTTATATATGATATATAATATGTTTATGTTTTACTTAAGCTTATTTATTTTTCATTTATGGCATTCCTTTATGATTTCCATTATGGGTAAACGTGATATTTTCATTTTAGGAAATGCGGACTACCGCCCCCTCAAAGTGATTTGAATCGTTAATACCATATGTGGGATGTATAAAGGATGTAGTAAATGGTATTATACACTATATAATACTGGAATTATATTATACCTTTATATCATTATGATTTAATTCCATTAAATACGAAATAGAAATGAAAGTAGCGTTCAAGCGTACGTATGACTTACCGTCTCCATGAACGGTGCATTTCATTTCTTACCTCTAAATGTTATGTAATATTATGAATGATTGTATATACTGGATATATATGATATATATGATATCTACATCATGAATATAATTATGGATATAATGTATATTTTACCACACGAACAACTTGTAATTATAAGAAGTATATTTGTGACTCAAGTACCAAAGATCGACAAAACGACCATTATTAACATAAATAATTACATAATGTTCAGAACATGGTAATAAGTGATATAAAAGTAATAATGAACATGAAAAAGGTTCTTTAGAAAATAAAAATTAACTCTAGTTTATCATTCAGGAGGTTAAAGAACGATCGAGTCAATTTGGACACGAGGTAAAGGAACTTCTTAACACAATTTCTATTCATTGTGTTAATCTCCTACTTTCAAATTATGTCATGATATTATTATGTCCTATCTTGTATTTGTACTTTATTTATGTGTACTTATAGTGAATACACATAATAGACCTACATTACTTAAAAAATGAGCTTTGTAAGGGTCTTTGTCTCAATCTCCTTTCATTGAGTAATATTTTGTTTTATACACAACTTTCTTTTATACGGTGTATAAACCCTTTGACTTTTAAGTTTATTCAAAAGGAATATTTTTATATGAAGTGTTTTACTAAATGAAAAAAATGAATGTTTTTATTGTCGTACGTATGCGGCGACAATGACTTCTCTGCCGCCATGGCCATTATTTGGGTTTTGGCTTCCTCTACAAGCCATAACTTTTTTTTAAATGAAAAATAAATATCAAGTTTTAATTTTCTTTTATTTTGGTATTGAAAATGGTTTGGAAAGCCATTTTATCAATTTATTGTATTTATATCTTGTGATTGAAATGTGGAAATGTTATGTTTCCTTCCTGCATATTTTATGTGATATGATTATGTTATGGTTTATGATATGTTTAAACCTATTCATATGAGGAATGCATTGGACTTAATAAGTGGTGGGTGGAGCCCGCTATAGCTCCTCGATGCATCGGCAGGTCTCATGAGACAAACTAGTGTCTTGGCATGAGGCCTTGACAAAATATTATTTTTGGTCATGGCACGAGGCCTTGGCTACGTGGTTATGATAATTTGTCATTATGCATTCCATCATTTTGAAAGTGGCTATTGATATTGAATGTGATTATTCGACCAGTAGAATATCCATGCGAATAAGTAAATGGAATTATCTCATTTTACTTTTTCCATATTATGATAAAGTTCAAGTTTAAAAGGATTTTGTTTTAGTTATACATTGCCTTAAATTTTAATGTTTATTTTTGAAAGCTTCCGTTATATTGTTATCCTTACTGAGCATCTGAGCTCACCCCTTTCAAAGTATTAATTTTTCCTGGAGGTGATTAAGTATTATAGGAATGACCTGTATGGGTAGTCTGAAGGGGATACGGGTGTGGAAAATATTGACTATGTTATTGTAGTTTTTTACTTTGTGATTTAATGTAACATTTATGAATGTATCTAGTGTTTCCAAGGCTTCTAAACTAATTGGTCTTTCGAGACTTGATCTTTTGTGATCATGCCAATGCTACACAATAATGCACCAACTCTGGGTAATTGGGGTCGGGGCGTTACAATAATTATTGACCCTAATTATTCATTTCTAGGATACAATTTATTAGATGAGGATATTTTTATGCACTGAGATTCTAGAAGAATGAAATTATGTTGGATAACTTATACGATTCTAAAAAACGACATTAAAAAAACCATTAAATATTATTATTTACATATGAAAAATATAAATTAACTATGATATTTTATTGGACCCAATATGATTAACCACAGAAATATTATATAAAATCTATTGTATTAATACTCCAAAAATTTGAATCACCATTTTTGTAAAGTTATTTTATGTTTCAAAAATATTTTTCCTACAAAAAAGTATTTTATTTTATTGTTTAAAAATAAAATATATAATTTCATCCAATGTTATAAAATTTATATGGTAAAATAAAAATTACTTTTTCTTTCCTCATATTAAAATTTTTTTTGGGGAAATTTTGGTATTTTCTTGAAAAGTTTTATTTTTTAGTGAATAGTGAAAAATATTGATTTTTTTAAAATTGAATTTCCCTTAAAAATGTTTCATTATGAATTGAGTTTTATCATAATGTATCATAAATTTCATTTTAATATAAATAATAGAACTAATTGCATTATAATAGTAATTATAAATGATTTTGTTATATGTTACTTTTTGGGCAAAAAATGTATTTTTCTAAAAATTAATTTTTTCCATTCTAATCATAAATTAATTTCTAACACATTGAAAAAATGAATATCTAAAATATATTACATATACTTAATTAGGATCTACAATTTTGGTAATTATTTCCCTTTTATTTTGGTTCATTATGACAAGTGTCCATAGTAAATAATTGTCACCATGGTAATGGTAAATCTGGTAATTTAGGATAAAAATGATAAGGACTAAACTATAACTCTAAAACTTTTATTTATCATATTAGATCATTTTATTACATAAATTTACCACCAATTGTAAATAATAACACATATATTTTCTATATTTCATTGATTCTTACCATTATAATATTTAATTAAAAGATAAATTCGAAAATACTAGATTCTCTGTTTTAGTTTCTATAAAAACTTTTAACAAGGATTAAAAGAATATTTTTTTGATATAGTATTTTATCTATAATATTATTTATTTTAATTAACAGTTAAATTTATTTCTAATTTTAAATGAAGAGGTATTTACCTGGACTGTTAATGTAATGCTGAAATGATATTTATTCAATTAATAGAAATTAAAATAATTGATTAAAAATATTAAAAGTAATGAAATTTGAAAGAATTATTTTATTCGAGAATTATTTTTATAATATTACAAAATTTAGGGGTTTTTAAATTATAATATTTCAATTACTCTTGTTATATGTTTTTTCAAGGTTATATTAACAGAATACTCATAAAAAAGACATTAATGAATTTTTTAGTTGATAAAATTTTAATAAATGATTTAAAATTAAAAAAAATTATTCATAAGCCAAATGATTGGAATATTGTTTTTAATTTAAATAATTTTCCTTTTATTAAAAAATTATTCGTTTATAGTATCAATCTTAACCATTAAAGAGTAAAAACATTGTTATAATGTTAATCGTCAATAAGGTGTAAGTTCAGTTATAAATAGATAAAATCATAATCTAAACTTGTCTCAATATTGTATTATGATATTAGTTTTAACTATACATTTATTATATTATAAATATATCTTTTTGGATCCATTTAATACTGAGAATTAATTTATATTAACTTAATATTTTATATAATTCAAAATGTTTCTCTTCTCTTACCTATAAATGGAAACCACATGTCCTCTTTTATTCACGCACAAATAAATATTTTGGTTTTGAAAATACCAACCAAAATCACTTAAATAAATCTCTTACAATGACATGTAGTCCCTTTGTTGGAAATAAACCAAATATAGAGTCTGGAATAAAACCAATTTTCCATAGATAATATATCATTCCTAATAGTGTGTTTTTCTTTTATTTCTTCAACCACATCCTTCACATATTATACAACCATATTGAAATAATAACCCTACCATATTAAATATAATAAAATATTAATGTCAATTGAATAACATACATCTATATTCCCTTCCATAATAGTTAAATGAAAATATATTTAATGTGTATGGTAGAATACATCCTCAAAAGAAATATTATTCTATTAACATTACCACATATCATGACAAGATATAGTGATATAACAAATCATTATATATAAAAATCTTGACAAATTTTAAATTAAAAATTTAATATATCATCTAATTTATAACTTTTCTTCCCATTAAATACTAAAATAATTGTTTGTCCCAACATGTGCACTACCACCACCAAGAAGGGTTTTGATCCAATTTTTATTAAAAAATCATGTGGATAATATATATAAGATTATTTAAATTTTTAATATGATATTTATAATATAGTTATAATTATATAAATATAAAATAACACAGAAATTATTTCGAAAATGACTGAAAAAAAAGTGAAAAAGTGACTCATGCATTTGTAGGGATCATTGAATTTAAGATTTTAATGTAGTACATGTTTACAATAAAAATAATAAATAATGTGTTGTAAAATTATAATTAAGGTATAAAAAGGACAATTGTGTCATAATTATTTTCTTCTGGATTCAATAAAATTGAACATTTTACCATAGATAAGCTACCACAATTACTTTGGTCATATGAAGTGAATTTTTTCAAAACATTATAAGTGACACTGTTTGAATATTAACCTATTACCATGGTTTAGAATCATGGTTATAGACTATGATTTTTTTTTAAAATATATATAAATGGTTCTATGAACCATGGGTCATAATGATTTTAGGATAACCATATACCCATGGTTTCTATAGAAATATTGTGTATAGTCTATGAATATTTCATTATACCCACAATTCACATGAAGCCAATGGAATATCCTATACCCATTGTTTCATGAACATTTTGAGCAATTTTTTTCTAGAAATCATTCATATATATAGTTTTTTTGAACCATGGGTATAGAGTTACACCCTCATAATACAGTAGATGCACCATACAACACTTCCCATAGAACCTAAAAATAAAATTTATCATTATAACAGTATACTATAGAACAATATTAATGTGATAATAAAAGAATGAATTAATATTGTAGCTAAATACGAAATCCATAAAACTAATATTCATCTAAATATTTACTTTATTGAAAATTCAATAATACTGTCATAACAAAATCAAATCATATTAATTAGCATGTAAAATATGGGTATGTTAATGATACCATTTTATTTTCATATTGGTCTAGTTATATTTTTATTACATTTTTTGTTTACTCTATTACTTGGTAATCTTGATCATTTGGACATTTGGTTTACTTTCTTGTTATATTTTTTGCGAATTTGGTTCTTTTTTACTATCTGTTTGGCCATTTTTCTATTTTCCCATTATTCCATTTGAAAATCTATCCACATAGACTTTTTTCATTTAAAAATTAGGTACACTGACCATTTTTTCAGTTTTCCATTTGTCTATATGGCTATTTTTCAATTTTCCAAAATGACATTAAGACATTAGGTCATTAGACCATCATTCCATTTGTCCAATATGCTATTAATTCATTTGACCATTAGTCTAAAAGAAAAAGTAGACCCATTATTCCATTATTCTATTAGGCCATTATTCCAATATTCCATTATTCCATTATGATAGTATCGCATCAGGACATTATGTCAATTTGGTCAATTTGGTGATTATTCCAATAGTCAATTAGAACATTATGATGTTAATCCATTATGCCATTAGAAAATTATCTCATTAATCCATTATGTAATTATGAAATTATTCTACTGGTCCATTAGAGAATTTTTAAATTATGTCATTTAGATATTTTCCCATTTATTTCATCCTTCTTTTTTTATACATTTTCATTAAATTGTATAAAGAGAGGACCTTTTAATGATTAACTTCGTGAAAATAAGGTATATAATACATAAACAATATAAAAAATTATTCTGATCAACATAAATGTGTACATTATAGGTAAATTATATGTACATATATAAAATCTCATAACCTGGGAATATTCATCAAGGGAACGAGTGAGCATAAGGCCCGGTAAGGGATAGCAAGGGATATAGTCCACATGTGATCTTAATAAATATCAATAAGAACTTGGGTAATATCTTAAATTAATGATAAATAGAAATATAATAATAATAAGAACAATAATTAGTTCATGGAAATGTGGATACAATGTTTAACTGGGACATTCATAAACATTTCGTAGTGTTTTTTCTCTTGGGTTTAGTTCAAATTACTAAGGTTATTCCTCTAGGAATCGTAGAACATGACAGATCTGGGGATAAAATAATTTACCCAATAAATTATAGCACTATAAAGGAACTTCCTTTTAATGTATTAACTATTTTTAGAATAATATTTCATAACAATAGATTTCTTAAATAACTGATGAAAATAAATGAAATGTGTTTCATATCAAATTTAGAGATTTTTAAAGAAAATACCGTAAAGACAAGATAATTATGTAATTATTAACCAATGGAAAGGGAATGTGTATTTCATATAGGTTAATACTAGAATAAAATTTATCATTTTTACTTCTATTTGGATACCCCTATAACGTAAATATGATTAGGTATTCCCAAAACATAAGGTAATTTCTTATGAAAAAATATAGAAATTTTGAGATTAAATTTTGGCAGTAGAATGGGTAAAAAACATGGTTTTAGAAAATGGAAAACAAGAGAAGTTTAAACGGTTTTACATAAATAAAATACTCATAATACACTAAAGGTATATAATGAAATGTATATAAGAAAACTACTTTTAATTTTAAAAGATAGAAAAATAAAAACAGAACATGAATGTAAATGAGAAGTTCAGAATTCCCTTACATGAAAAGTGACTCCTAAAACCTGAATATAATGTCACTATTGGATTGAGGAAACCTTGGGATGACTCCTTGGTAGGTAAAAATATCATAAATTTATAGAGGATGAGTTGGAAGTTAATTTCAATTGATAAATGGGTGTGTATTTATAGAAAAAGATAAGGATTTGTTTACTAATTTCATTGGACACCTAGGTAGTGGTAATTGGAAACCCCAGGGCTTTCCCATTGTATTAGACACTTCATAAACCTATAATGACTTATTAATCAAAAACCATTTAAAATAATTTAATAATACTTATTACATAATTAATCTTCCATTAAACATAATGAAAACTGAAAACTGT
Organism: Viscum album; assembly: GCA_963277665.1. Classification (NCBI taxonomy): domain Eukaryota; kingdom Viridiplantae; phylum Streptophyta; class Magnoliopsida; order Santalales; family Viscaceae; genus Viscum; species Viscum album. The sequence continues at coordinate 782,681,430 of OY728158.1, forward strand.
ATATTTACTATTCATGAAAAATTGGTTATTTTTGAAAATTCTCATAGATTCTCCCTAAACTAATTTCGAAGTGTTTATTTCAAAAATGGTATTAATTTTATCATAATACTTATCTATATATGAAACTTTTATATTTTAAATATAAAACTCCTTATTTATTAAAAATAATAGTAGATAAAAATTCAAATTGAAATTGAATATAGATATTTCTAACACAATAAAACATTATTTTATCAATAATATTTAAATAGTATTGTTTTAATCATAATATATCATTTAAATTATAATTATTCATAAAAAATTATTTTTTTAATAATAATATTTTCTTTAAAAAATATACTTTCTATCTGAAAGAACAATATGTATAAATTGGTCATATTTTTTAGAAAATATCTTCTCAAAAATAAATTGATGGAATAAAACTTTTATTCATACAAATGGATTTTAATTTAATTAAATTTCATCTCATCACCTGACTCATTATAACACCTACAAATTAACTGGTCGTATGGTGAGCGATGGAGATGGATTCATATGGAAACTTAGCTAACATCACCCTTGTGGTAATTTTCACTAACTAAAACTTCACCTAGAGATGAATTAATTCATGATTTTTTTGTTGAAGACCAGATTTGGATTAGTCAAAAATGAAGCCCAATAAAGCTTCCACCCTCCTATGATCTAAAAAATGGGATTTATACGACACAATTATACTAGTTGGGGCCATCCTTTTCCCTTTCCCTATTAATTATCCTTTGACATTTCTACTTAAAAACACTAATTATAACGTAAAAATTATTATTACACGTATTGTTAGCAACTGTCAAAATTGACGACTAGTAATATAGTGGTTGAAACCTGATGGTAAAATTTAATTTCATTCTCACTTCATTAATAATTAGATATTATTTTTTGGAATCTAATTTAGTATAGCATAGATGTTTAGAAACCAATTAACATTCAAAAATTATGGGTCATTAATCTATTTGGCCATTTAACCAATTAGCCATTATTCCATAAGGCCATTATCCCACTATGCCATTATCCATTTATATAATTTAATTTTTAGAAATTTGTCCATTTTCCATTTATTATATTTTCTATTTGGCCAAATTCCAATTTTCCATTAGGCCATTAGTTAATTGGGACATCAGGCCGTTATACTAATATAGTAGTTTGAATATTTTGTCTAATTTGGCCCCATTATAAATTGGAAATTAGTAAATTAGTTCATTAATTCATTAGGCCAACAGTATATTTGTACATTAATCAATTTGGCCATTTTTTCATTAGTCAAATTGGTTATTAGTCCATTAAGACATTATTCGATTGGTCCATTTGGTTATTATTTTTTTTTTCAATTTTTCATTTATACATTTATTCATTAATATATTTTTTGATTTAGTAATTCTCCCAATTTTCTATTATTAAATAAAAAAATTTGGTTGTTTATCTATTTTACTATTTAAAAATGAAACTATTTGGCGATAAGGTCATTTGGACAATTTCATTAATTTGGAAAATTTTCCAATTTTCTATTTAGTATTTTCGTCATTCATCCATTCAACCATTAGTCCATTATTTCAATTTTCCATTTCTCTATTTGTTTATTTGGTCAATTTCCTATTTGTTTTTCTGGAAATTTTCCCCTTATACAATCTTTCTATTAGGCCATTAGGCCGTTAGGAAATTTGGACATTTTTTTATTAGGTCATTAGGCTATTAGGTCATTTCTAAATTAGTACATTATACTAGCTGTCCATTTGGCCATCATTCCATTTGGCCAAATTGTCCAATTGGCCCATAACCCATTACAAAAATAATCCATTTCTCCATCAATGAAATTGGAATTTTTTATTAGGCCATTAGGCCATTATTCCATTACGACATCAGACAATTTAGACATTTGTTCTTTGAAAATTTGGCCATTAGTCTATTAATAAAATTGGACATTTAGACTTTAGGTTATTACACCATTAAAAAAATTTCTTTTCGAAGATTAGACCATTAGTCCATTCAACCATGATTCAATTTTTCAATTTTTCCATTTATATATTAGTCCGTCAGTCCATTAGGTCATTAAGTAATTAAACCATTTGATTAATTAGACATTAGTCCACCAGGTCATTATTCCATTAGGCCAATTGGCCATTTGTTCATTATAAACTTTGGAAATTTGTCCATTTGCCTATTTTTTAATTTGGAAAATTTTAAATTAGGCTATTCTTTCATTTTTCCATTTGTCCATTAGGCCATTTGGAAATTATTCACTTTGGCTATTAGGCCATTTGTCCTATTAAATAAAATTTTCTTTATAACAGAAAAAATATACCCATTATTGACTATAATGTGATCACCATATTTAATTCCAAAAAAACATGGCATAATAATATCATGGAAATTCTAAAATAATTGATAGATATATATATTCATTAAATTATAATATGAAAGACACTAGGAATTTTATAATAACTTAAATTTATATTAAATTTAAAAATGGAGATAGAAGCTAAAAGATTTATGATATATTAAATGCTAATGTGTATTTGAATTCACATCACCTTTACGTCCATCATCGGCTGAATTGGAAAATTTGTCATAGTTAGTGAATCATGGTTCTATCTTATATAGAGTTACTGTATCCAAATACCAATATATTATTTAATAACCTATTAATACTTGGATAATGTACCTCATTAGGTAAGATATCAAGTAAATATATCCCCTTTGATATTCTTAATAATAGGTAAATCAAAATGAAAATGTACACTGCATTGGAAATAATATTAGAATGATGTCAATATTAAAAAGAAAAATTAAAATTATAGTGTAGTGTAAATTAATGAACCCAAATAAGAATCCAATGAATACAATGCTTGATCAATGTGACCAATAGAGATTACTAACTTCCATAAAAACCAAGAGAAGTACACATAAAAAACGATTGTATACCCCAAAAAAATAATTATCATGTATGAAAATTCGTAAAACATAAAAAATACTAGTAGATAAATTTGTATTTTTTACCCACTTATATTCTAATAAAATATGAAAATTTAAAAACAGAATTTTATAAAATATTAAAATTAAAAAATTAATTCCCATAACTCAAGGATAAAAAACCAACATTAACCCACACAATTAACCTAGATATGACTTCCAATTGAAAAAATCATTAAATCCCTAAAATATTCCACATAAACAGTATTAAATTTTAGGTAAATGTATAAGAATCCATATGATTGTTTTCAAAATTAAGAATTTTAAAAAAATTGTATGTATTGGATTGTAATGGAATATATATTATATTTATTAGAAAATAAATTTAAAATCATGATGATCATAAGTGATTCCAAAATTTTTTAGTAGAAGCACATTTATAGATATAAAAGATTAGAATTGCCAAAAAAATTAGAAGAATCTTTTATAACTCTCTAATATGTTTTTTTATAAGATCATAATAAAATATCTATGAATTAGGGGAGGGTAAAACTTGAGGATAAGATGAGTCGTCTACATGATTTAGCATGGGGGATAAGAAGGATTAAGCATATGGGGGTGTATGACTTTTATTAAGCCTATATACCCTTGTATTTTATATAACCATGTGTATAGGTAAACCTATAAAATAGTTTTATAATGTCTACATGTATATATTTTTTCATCAAATATATACTCACAGTTTAGTAAAACTTTGGGTATAAATGAGGTAGGATAGCCCCATTTTCTAGTAGTGTTTAGTTAATGGAGTCATTAATTATATATATAATTGTAATAAATAAAATAATGAAATAATATACAAGAAAACGTTATAAGGAGACTAAATTATTAAATATCTTTATTAATCACGATGGTAAATAACATAAGTGATGACTCAAATCCAATATAATGGAAACATTAACATTAAATATCGATTCAAATGTTTTAATGATTTATTTTATAATATCTTTCTTTCACAAACTTATTCATAAAATTATTTGATGAATGTTTTTATATGGAAATAAATGATTTTAAATGAATATTTCATACCTCTTTTTTACTTCCATTTTATGGTTTTCTAAAAGGGAGAAATTTTATTGGATGTTTTTGAGAAATAGGAAAAAATATTTTATTTTAACTTAGACAGGGTCAATGGTTTTTCCTGTCATCGTAAAAATTATTATTTTTGAATACATTATAGGATTTCATATATTCACAAATAAAAACACACAATCCCATTGGTATAATGTTTTTTTAAATTAATATGATTTTTAAAGGAATGGTAATTTAAATATCCAAAAAAATCATATTGGAATATATTATTTTATAAGGATTTTACTATGATATGTGCTAGTAAAAAATTTTCATTCTGATATAATAGATAAACATTATTGATGTATAAAAGTTCAGTCTTACATAGATTATCTGAGTGGCGGACAAAATATAGTTTATAGGAATGGCCAAGCCCAATATAGCATATATAATGGGTGATCCCCATTATATCACTCTAATTAATTTTTTTGTGTTCTTAATCATTAAAGAAAGTAAAGAAGGTAGAAATAACTATGGGTTTTCTAATGTATTTAATGTAGTCCTTGTTATTTTGTACTATATATTAAAATGAGTTATTAATATAATTATCAATATTTTTGAAAAAAAAATTATTTATAGTTTTTTTTTATAAATGGTTTTCCTGAGAGAAAAGATTGTGATTTTCATGTTGATATTATTTATTTCATAATCTCAAATAATGTTTTTATAATTGTCAAAATTTTGTTCCTTTTTATGTTTTTCACATGAAATAGGAACTTTTTATCTTCATTTTTTATTTTTTAAATTTTATATATTATTTATATATTTATTAACTTTCTCTTAAGAGTGAGTAGAAATAGAGAAGATAAATTATTAAAAATTGGAAACATTTTTCATCATATATATGTTTTTTATAAAAAAATATTTTATTTTCTGATTAATGGAAACTAAGAACATGTTTCTGTATTTTTTATGTATGATTATTTTAGGAATGATTTATAGCCAAATTATTTAAAACTTTAAATGTTAAAAGATCATTAAAATGAAATAAATTGAATTCTCTTTTAAAGAAATTATTAATTATTAATTATGTATGGATCCATTTAATTCGTGATCTAAAAATTGAATAAAATGAAAGTAAACACTTAATCCCAATCATTACCAGTTAATAAGAAAATAAATTGTCCCTAAATGATTAGAATTATATAATCATCCCAGTAAAATAGAAATATGAAAATCATGAAATAAAATGATATTATATATGATATCTCTTACATTATGAATTTTCTTAGTCACGTGTGTTTAATACACCTATTTATCATAAAACCACTTGTGCCTTACACCGTAGTCCTTCTAGGATGGTTCTATGAAGTTATTACCTCTTTTAATCCATGGTTAGTAATGTTTCTAAAGGATTTGGGAAGGACATAGTCATTATATGTAGCTCATGTGGATTGAATATGAGAGGAGGAGTGGATCCCTTTTAAAATCGTGAGAAATGACACAATTGAAATTACATAAATTATTGAAAATGTTATATATATTATTATGTAGTTATGTAGAACAAAATTGACACAATTTAAAATAATTATAAGATAAAATTATTATAACTTAAAAATAAAATGTATAAATTTTTTAAATGAATTGTTATCCCTTTTTTTACACATATATAACTCTTCTTGTCCTTATCATTGGAAACACTTTTTTAGCAGGTATGAGTCACAAATCCACATATATGGTGAATGTTTTCAAAAAAATGTTAAATGAATAAAATTTTCAACCATTTCTCATCCCAGTTGTCCTCGTTCAGTTTATATTTTATTTTTTCATCATTTAATAAAATAAAATTTATTATAAAATATCTTCGAATTTATTTTGAGGAATACTCATTTATTTTTAATTCAATGTCATTAAGGAAAAAAAGTAACTTCAATATAAAATAATTTACCATTAGTTAGTGTTTATAATCACCTATAATTCAATTTCATACCAAAAATAATCTAAAACCTATAAATTGGATTACTCTTAAATTCTTTTTCCATTATTTCATTCTTGCTTTCAAATGCACTGGATTGGTGTTGCATAAGCATTTAGGGATATTTTATCATCCATAAGAAAATAAAAAACAACATTAAAAATAATTATATATCGTTATTAAAAAAATATTAATAACAAATAATATCTTCTTTTAATCCCAATGAACCAATATTAGGCATATTAAAAAAAAGGGACTGACATTCTGAAATTTTCCAAATGTAAAATAATATAAATATCACTATAAAAGAGAAATCATACAAAAAATTACATGTATTAGAATTTATGATTGATTTTGAAAAAATAATAAGTAAAATTCAAGGTATGAAATAATTTTTGGGGATTTTAATAACTTATAAAATATTTTAAACATTAAATTTATTATTTTCCCCATTTCCATTGTGATAATCATTTACCATGCTAAATATTCATTATGAATAAATTTGAACTTGAACTATTTACCAAATTCAAACATCTTAATTAAAAATATGGAATCCATTTTCTTTATTCAATTCTTATATGTGAAAAATGTAATTTTTAATATAAATTCATTAAATAAATAGAAAATAATTTTTAAAAAATATATTATTCAGGCATATAAATAAAAATATAAAAAATACAATAATTTTTTGATAATAATCTAAATTTTTATATTAAGTTTAATAAAATGGATTTAATTATATTATAAAAAACAAAAAACGTATTGGTCTTTTAAATAACATAATTTTAAAAATATGAATAATGGTTTTGAAAATTTGATATTTTTCACTATCCACACAAATAACAACCATTTAAGAAAAATATAAAAATTTCATCATATTCCTATTATGATATGTTTATTTAAAAAATTATATGCATATGTTTACATTATACTTATTTAATTTTTAAAACTAATTATAATAACCACAAAAAATTGAAAATAAAACTTATATTTGTATATAATATGTTCTTCGAGGCAGAAAATTATATTTTAGAAAATTGTGTAATTTATTATTATTTGTTAATTAATAAATATGATTTATAAATATAATTTATAAATATTTATCAGAATTGTTTTATTGTTATTAATATCCTATAACCCTGCATATAGGTTAGAACATCAATTTTTAAATATAATTATTTCACAACTTATTTAAGATCGGTGTTGCTTGTGCTAAATGTAATAAAAAATGGAGTTATTTTTAAAATAAAATATAAAAAAAATTACGATACTAAACTAGGGAACCTATCCTATAAATAAAGAAAAATTCAATCTAGTGGTGTTTTAAATCAGTGGGACATTTGATAAAATTTCCACATCTTTAGTTCTAGGTTACCTTATCATATAATCAGTTACATGATTTTAAAATCTATTCTTATATTTAATTTCAAGGGTGACCTCTTATATATGAAAATTTAATCTGACAAAGTAATTATTTGAATCAAAATTCTATATAACTTACCTAAAATATGAATAATTATAAAAATATAGTGACATTAATTAAAATAAATGTATATCTGAATTTTCAGTCATGGTATAGTTTACATAGGAAGTATATATGTTCCCTAAAAAATACGAAAAAATGAATTTTTAATACAATTCGGTTGGTTGGTGGATCCTCATTTTCATGGATGGAAGAATCACAATGTGACTTAGAATAGATATTGAAATCTATATATTATATCACTAGTTATGGGATTAATATACCCATGAAATCAATAAAATAATCATTGTACAAATAATTAGGAGAAAAATGTTTTTTTCAAAATTAAATGAGAATATTGAAGATAAATATTAAAAAAGTACTACAATAACCTTCTATAGAATTTTATATATCTTAAAAATGACTTAACATGTTTTAGAAAATCTATGTTGGAAAAATAATATGCACCTTCAGTTTTGGATTTTTCCATCCCAGTGATTTTTTATGATTTGGAATTACCCACAAAAATTAAATTATTTTCCCAGAATTAAAAAATTTTAAAATTTAAACATTAGATCTTTTCAATTAAATTTCATTAAAAATATAAATTCATCAACAAATGATCAATTAAACTACTAATGAATGTGAAATCATATTTTAATACCATCAGGATGTATTCATTATGGTCAGAATAAATACATACCATGCAAATTTAAAATAAACCTAGTGTAATATAAATCTTAAATGTAATCCTCTAGAAAGAAAATATACTAAAGGGATTGGATAAAGTGAACATCTCATGATCCTCTTGGGAAATATGCACCAAAAATGTCTTGGAAATCCACATAATAAAAAATAAAATTTTCCCTACTAAACATTCCATTTCTCATTCATTAAAAGGGATAAGGAAATTATTAATCTTAATGTCCTTATTCCACATTCTTTAATAAATTTATACTCAATATAAATAATGGAATTAAAAAGGTATAATTTAATATTTCTAATTCATAAATATGGTTAGTCTAGTTTTCAATGTAACTATATGGATGAGGATAAGTTATTCTGATTAATGGATTGAGTAAATGATTTTTATAGCAAACAGTTATCAATATATTATATCTCTTCCGGTATTATTCATGTATAAATCATTCTTTTTTTAATGGGAATTATTTCTATAATTCTCATCATGTTAAATTATTTGGTACTGATTTTGGGGTAAATACTAAGAATAAAACCAAAAAACACAATATTATTTACGAATTCACTTAAAATGAATAATTATTTATTGATATTAATTGGGATACTTGATATTATAAATTATTAGTAGTATTTTTTTCCATTTAGAGATGTTATTTTATTTTAAATTATTATATGTAGTCTTAATTATATATAATGGGTTATTAGAAAAATGAATCCAAATTTTTTATTCTCACTACCACTAATTTTTTATTATTTTCAAAATAATAAATATAATACATTTCATAATTAATTAAAAAAACAAAATCCACTATGTTATTTAATGTTTAGTGCATTTTTTAAATAGAATAAAAAAAATCGGATATATGAAATTTCCAGACATAAAGGAATTTTTTAATTTAAATGTTTTATAAAACATACTTGACTATTCGATAGGCATAAACTATTAAATGTCATTAAGTGTACGGAATGGATGGTCAGCTGAAGAAATCATCCTAGAGTAAACGATATTTAAATTAATTTTGTTATCTCAAAACTCTATAGTGAGTACTCCCACAATCAATTTTAAAATTGTGATGGTTTTCTTCTGTAATGTTCTTACCAAAATTATGGGTGAGTTATCTTATGATCTAACATCATTCATGATTAGCATATAAAATCTATCCATGAAAATCAGATCATGGTAATTTATAAGAGCACCATTGAATAATATAACTAGATAAAGAGATGTTATATTTTCATGTTATAAAACCCATCATATGGGATTGAAGTCCCCATCATAAAATGTTTTAACACTTAGTTGGTAATAAAATTCATTTATTCCCTTAATTAACATAATCATTCTAAACAATATACATATAAATAAAAAATGGACATAATTTCCCCTGATCTTAACGTCTGTTATGAAACAATGTTCTGATATGTGTTGATAAACTTCTTGCTCTGTTAACATTTTTATTCACATGGTTGATCCTTTTCATGGGAAATTTTCCATGAGAAAATTATAATAATATTGGATTTTCATGAGGGCCTCAAGAAATTATATTTTAATCTCAATATCCTAGAATGATTTTAATTTTTCTCCTTTATTTTTTCAGCTTGAATATTTTTAAAATGAGCCTTTATCTTTTGATATATAGGTGGAAGGTCATTATTTTCTCATTGTAACCTTTTAGATTTCCCCTCATGTTTAATTATTCTATTCAAACATTTCACATATTATTATTTATTTTAATCTAAAATTTGAGGGATCTTAAGAACCTATCGATAATTTTAATGTTTGTTCACTATGATCTAGTGGGCCTTACTTAGGTTCAAAGGTGGTGTTGTGTTAAATATCATTAATACTCATTGTTTACATCATAGAAAAATTATACATGGGTTTTGGGATGGATTGGGATGGTATTTTTTCGTAACCATATTCAATAAGATATCCTTCAAATATCATATATTGTTTTATAAATCATTTAATTCATTCTATTTTTGAACCTTATTTCTTCCACTATTTCATAAGTACATTGTCAATGTAGTAAGGCTATTCAATTGGATTATTTTTTTGTAATGGGGATTAATATAGGTATTTGAGATAGTTTTTGGACATCATATATTATTGTGGAAAAGGATAATTAATTTTTTATTTCTGTTATTCATACTAGTCTAGGTGTCAGTGTGGTTTATTATTTAGATAGGGTATCTTGGTTTTCTTATATTGGTTTAAAACTCAAAACTAGACTTATGATGTTCAAAAATATTCTAGGTTTTATTGCTAGAATTTTCATAATTTAAAGTCTGCTTTACAACTCTCTATTCATTGTATCTAAGAACAATGAGACATAAAATGAAGAGTGGAAGAACATGTAACATAATCATTTGTTAGATCTTGTTCTTCAAATTTAAATTTCAAATAAACCTATTACCCAAATCAAGTTATATTATTATGTATATATTAATGTAATGTGGATGATTTAGAATTCATAACACTTGTATTCCTCTTGTAGTAGTACCTATTTCTTGAAATGTTTTTTTCTATGAAATCTATTATGAAATTTCCTCATATTTATGATTTTTTATTCAATAATATCACCACCATGAGAGGAAACTATAATTTTGATATCAATTAAAATAATTTATTGGTAAAATAAAAGAAGGGATTGGGGCCCCTATATATGAAAATATTAGTTATAAGATGTTATATTTTAGAAACCCTCTCAATATTCAAAAAGAGTTTCTATAGTTTCTTTTCTAAAATAATACTACAGCTAATTAAAAAAAATTATACTATTTGGGGGGGGGGTATTTAAAGTAATAATATCTATTGGTAATTAAAATAATGGAAAACACGTAGTTGTTTTTTGTGCAATCATATCATTACTACCCCATGTGAAGATTGACAACGAACACCACATTACATAATCTTTATCTAATATATAAGGTTTTTTGTAGGGAATACATGTGAGAATTACTTAATATTCCTATACAAGAAATCACTTATAAGGATGTGATACTAGGGTATAAGTTTTAATATATTAAAATTTAATTTTTTTCATTTTTAATTAAATGCCTAGTAATTTGATTCTTTTTATCAATAAAATAATGTTCACTTATAAATTATAATGTTTTGTTACATTATTTTTAATGATGGATGATTAAAGTGATCAATTTAATCATGGCCTATGTATTTATGGGAATTTGGATTAAATTTTGGGAGTAAATTTAGGTTTCTTACATTTCCTATTAAATATCTCTCAATATTAGGCTCAAATAAAAATCAATAGTTATTATTGGATTGTTTCAAGAAATTGATTAATTTTTTTTAAATCTCAATGGAACTCCCTCATCATAAAATGTTATGATTTTCTTGCACTCCACATTTTGTTTGAGGAAAAATTAATGTCTTCCCTCGGATAAATATATTTATAGTGGCATCCTAATGATTTATCCTAGATATTCGTACAAAATATTTTATCTCATTTTCTGTTAGATAATGTTTATTTTTTTAGTTTTTGATTTCAAAAGTAATAGGAAACAATAAAGAAAAATAAATCAATGAATAAAATATTTACTGGTTTAGTATCAGATATTCTATTAAAACTCTATGATAGAATTTAAAATATTTTTCTATTCAAATATTATTAATTGAAAAATCAATTAGGGATCTTTTTATTTCAATGCAATATTTTGACAATTGATACAATGGTGAATGTCCAAATAAAAATAAAAAAATTTTATACCCATTTATATGTGAGTGATATGTTTTTTATTCACTTCCAACCTTCTATTGAAACATGAAATTTTATGTTGGTGTTTTAGGATAGTTAATAAGTAACTCAAAATATTCCCAAATATACGAACTATTTATTGACACTCACCAACTAACGTAGCATGTTTCTTTAAGAAAATACACACAAGTTAGAGGGATATGATATATTTGAAACCATTTTAATGAATAAAACATCATTCAAAACATAAATAAATTTCATTAAAATAATCAGACAACTACTAGCAACATAAAGCAGTCATAAAAATAGTGGGTTTTATTCAAATAAATAAGAACTCAATAATTAAAATAGTACTCTTAGATTTCCACAATCACATGAGATTTAACAATCCATTCAGATGGTAAATGAGAATAATTTGGAATAGGAGGTTTTTTAAAATAAATATCGTAGTAAATAAAACTACAGTAGTCATGAATCTATAGTAATCTACAAATATCCAGCCTTCTGTAAGAAACCTCCAAGATATTTGGCCTCTTAGTTATTTTTTATGTATGGTTCTCTTCAATTTTCCCCTGGTGAAACTTCTATGTTGATCACACACTTTGGTTTTATTGTGTTTACTTCTTCACCAGGGATTCAAATATCTTTAATATATATATTTATGATCAAAATTTTTAAATTTTGTAAATAAATGATTTCATGAAATGTAATCCATCTGTAATCATCCTATTTATTTCTTGAATCATGAAATGTAATCCCAATTTTGTGGGTTTAAGTGAAGATAAATTTTTATAATTCCCCTATTATTTTGGTAAGGTTTTTAATTTATGTGAAATGGGGAATTGAAATGACCACGATTACATTTTTGGAGAAAAAAATGATTGACAAGCCTTACAATAATGATGTGTTATTTTTAGGCTACAAATGTCATATGATTACAATAATTATTATAACCGTAAAGGTATATAATCTAATAAAAGAATTATGATTACTGTTGAAGAACTAATATTTGGAAAAAATAATATGTTATCCAATTTTTATTTATATATTAGGAGGGGTTTCATTGGTTCTAAATCTTAAAATGAATTAAAATTCACACACTTGAGAGAAAGGACATACGACACATCATTGGATATTAACACACTCAACCTCTTTTTCAAAAAACATGTAGTGAAATCTTGTAGTAGCTCTATATTCATATTTTGAATCAAAATAACAATGATTTCCTCAGAATAATGTTCATCCAATTGAAATAATTAACTATACATTAAAATTTAAATGTATGATTTATAATAATTATACTAAAGTAAAATAAAATAATTATAAACAACATTTTAATTCATTTTCCTATTTCAATAAAAAAATCTCCTATAAAATAAACATATGATAATTAAATCGGAATTTGTGAAATAGTGGGATATGATTATTTAAAATTTCTAGATAAAATATATGAAAATAATGAATTCTTTAGAGAATGTTGCATCAAAATCATTGGAATTAAAAAATTAAATATATATGAATAATCATGAATAATATAAAAATCATTATTAAATAATAGAAATGTATATATTTATGTAAAATATAATAAAACCTAGGAACTGGGAAATAATTGATGAAACTCTTGTAATACTATTTAATCATAATTAAACAAGAAACTCCTTAAGGGAATAATATTATACTGCATACTAATTTTGGAAAGGAAATAAATTAAATAAGGGGGACATTACTACATGTCGGTGACTATATATCGTAATAATACCAACTTAATTATGATTTATAATATCCAATATTAAAAATCATGGTTCACATAATTTTACTTCATGTAAATAAATGTGTTCCACGTCCATCGAGGTGTATGCGTAAGGTGTGATAAATAATTAAATACGAAACGACTAATGATTTTCTTGATATAAACCTATATATATTTGTCTGTGTGTGTGTGCGTGAATTCATGTCCACTTTGAATTGAAATTAGAAAAAATTAATTAATGGATTTAATTTCAATATTTTCTCATGAATCAATATAATGAATTTTCATATTCCTGCTTATATAAAAGTCAATATATGGTAAGAAACACATAACCCAATTCATTCACATAATTAAAATGTATATTGATCTTATATATAGTGTGTAGTGTAATTCAATTAATCTATCCTGGAATATTATCAAAAATCACAACACATTTATTGTGCCATAAAATAAACTCGATATGGTATTATCTATCCCAATATCAACTCATAATCTGTAGTAAAAAAAAATCTCTAGTGATAATGACAACTAGAGAAGACCCCATCATTTAAATTCAAGGATCATAAATTATTCTTGTCACTTTGTAATCAAATAGTATGACACCAATTATTATCTCAACACATATAATTAGAGTATAACACCCTTTTTCTATACCATCATATAATTTCCAAATCACTAATTAACCCTTACATGGTAACATATCTATAATGATTACAAATAATTTAACCAATAGTATAACTACCAATATAATCTAAATAATAGAATGTTATATCAATATTATATCACAAGATGTCATATTTTAAAAAATCAAAAATATTTTAATATAATTACATCAAAATTATAGCTTAACAAAATTTTCAAGAAATATGGATAACTAAAATATAATAAGGGGGCATAAGAAACCATGAATATGACACATGAGTAGCTCAATGATCTAGTTTAACATATTCCATTATAACAAGATAGCACAATATTTTACTAGTGTCCTGACTCCTGGTCATGTTCATTATAGGGGTGTTTATAACTATTAAATTAAGTAAATTATTTACCTAGATATTTAAGTGAATAAAATTCCAAATAGACATGTTTGATACCACCTCTATGACACAATTAATCCGCACCTATGTTATTATAATCACCTGCATCCTATAATTTCTCAATCAATAAAATCATACCCATACACAAATTCTTTCACATATTATGGTATATTGTTTTGGGTCGGTCTCGAAACGACCAATGGTTCCGTATCCGATGACACGTGGACGTACTTTCCAAAGGTAGGCATTCGCCTGGTGGTTTGACCGACGACTCTTAAAAGATCACATTGGTTGAGAGGATTGGAAGTCATGTTCATCACACCCTTTTGGGGGGGGGATTATTGCATGTTTTGGGACTCTCTTATAGACTTAAAATGTATTCATATGTTCACGAATCATTGGTTTATACCCAAGAATAGTATCCATAGATTACTCCTGGTTGGAAATTTTTAGCTGGACGCAGGTGTTCGGAATCATTTATGCATGATGTTTACCATCCCTCATTGGATTAATGTCCATGAGGAGTCTGGACTCCTTGAGGTGGCACTAGGAGTTGCGCGGTGAACTGATGTGAAGATAGTCGGATCGACCGTTTGTTGGGAATGAACCTCAAGGAGGCTTCCTATGTACCCTGCATGGGAGATAGGGATCAAAGTCCGCGTAGATTGAATAGGATTGTCGGAGAGCCGACGTGAATGTGGACCCAGGGGTCCGACGGTGATCGGTCTTGAACCTCAGGGATGCTTTTAATGTACCATGCCATGACCTGGATTAATGTTCTCGTAGTTCGCAAAGGATGAAGGATTACACTCTGAGGTGGCCCAAGGCAATGGATTGGGGATTACACAATGAGGAGGCCCATGGTGTGGGCTGGGGATTACACTCTGAGGAGGCCCAGGGTGATGGATTGGGGCTTACACTGTGAGGAGGCCCATGGTGTGGACTTGGGCTTATACTCTGAGGAGGCCCATATGAGGATGTCATGGTCGATGCTTACTCTAAGCCCATGTAATTCATGCTCGGTGTGAGAAACAAGAGGCAGCAGAGACTAGACGATCACATCATGAAATGTGCGTCCATGGGAAGTGGAGTGGGAATTACGCATAGGGCGGCCCATAAGGTCGGGGCTTTCTCCGAGATAGATTCCCATTGCAAAAAAGCGTAGTGGGAGAGGGAAAGTGGTGCTCCTATGCCCGTCACCTCTATTGTTCCTAGGGGATGTACGAAAGCCCATGGGGCTTCCATCTGATGGGTATTTTACTACCCCTGAAGAAGGGATAAGTTCCCCGGCCCAAACATGTGGAGGGGAAGAAAAGGGGATCCTGAGCTCAGACTCCACATTACAGTGGGAATTTGAACCTAGGAATGCTTCAGAAATCCACTCAAGCATTGGGGAAACCCCTTCTCCCCAGCTTACTATGGGTATGTGAACTCAATATGATGCACTAATATGCCTGAAAGTTAAATCACACGGGTCCGGTGGCTTGGGTGGAGGCCTCGGCTCTGGGCTGGTGAATGGGCCAATGAGGGAGTTACGGAGGATCAGGCCGGATTGGGAGGATTTTATCTTACTCAGGGAAATGGGAACTCCGAAATATTTGGCAGGCCATGTGGGTATACGAGGAGTGGCGCCCTTCACGTAGGGAGGTGCTACATGGCTGGAGAGGTCGTCCGCGAACTAGGGTGGTCCGAGACTGATGGGCACCCCGCGAACCATGGTGGTTCGCAGCTTGGTGGGCATCCCGCGAACCAGGGTGGTTCGCAGCTTTGGGTTCAGCCTGCGTACCAGTCTGGTACGTGGTGGGATCCATGCAAGCAGCGACGGCCAAGGGCGACGCAGGTTGGGGGTTTGTTGGTCGGGGCTTCGCCAATGTAGGAGGGTGCTACGCGGTGCGTCAGATAGGAAAAGATGCATAAGCTCCCTAGTCCGTGTGAAGTGAATCCGTGAAGGGGCCATGGTTCGTAGTTTTCTTCTATTTGATATTTTATGTTCTTTGTTCACCAAGTTATTATGCGTTTTTGGTTCCTTATTAGTTCGATTCCATCTTCATACATGTTCTGGTTTGCGGACTGGAACTTCACAGTTTGCAAAATCCTAAGCTCCTTCTTTCGCAATCCTTCCACCCAAATCTGATCGATCTCCTTCCGTTCTCCATTTAAAACCCTTCAAAAAAACTTCCGGCTCTTCACCCTCTATCTCATTTTATTTATTGGGGAAATAGATGTATATATGGTCATGCAACACCTTTTGCTAAGGCCCATGATCGGAGACCCGGTTCACCGATGACTTGGTCAATCAGCGACTCACGGGTGCATTGAACGCACCATCCCCCAGCGAACCAAACAAACTCAGGGAGTGCTTCGTGGCCGTGGAGGGTTACGCCTCCATTCTGTGAACGACAACAGATGTGGTCCGGGATACTCAACGTGGTCCGCATTTGGGGGTGGTTCGTGAAGGTGGATCGGCTTGGCGCCCGTCCTTCCTCGCACCCACGGAGGATCTCTGCATTCATTCCGCAAACGACACCAGTCCGCGGAGGGGGTACTTCAAAGAACCGGCCACGTAGAATTTTCTTGGGACCTATCTGTGGACTGGATTAACTTGATCCATCCTTTGAGTTTTCTCCATACTCTCCATACTTTCCCCCAATTCTTTGGGGGGGAATTGGGTAGAACATCCTTTGAGGATTTTTTTCAGGACCCTACAAATGCCCCCCATCGGAATGGGGTCAGATCGGAATGAAGAGGAGGACATTCCGATGTAGAGTGGTCCTGAAACATGAATGGTTTGGGGTAGAAGAGCGGACATAGTAGGGGACCACACCTATAAATACTAGGGGCCTCTCATTTGTCTTTTACCATATTCTTCAAGAAAACAGAGCCCTCTCACATTTTTGTCTCTGCGTGCTCATTCCTTTGTGAAACGCCTCATCCACGAGCCATCTACTATTTCTGCGAACTACTCCTCCTTCACGATCACCTTCACCCACGAAGAAATTTCCCAACCGTGAACCAATACTTTTAATTAATTAAAAATTAAGTCACAACGGGCCACAGAGGAATTTTCTTTGCAGGTTCGATACTTCATGGACTGAAATCTTACAGACATGGAAAATTTTCCTATTTCCTCAGAACTTAATTATTAAAATCTGGGATTAGGATCCCCCAAAGCAACTTGGTTTGTGGTTTTCTGGAAAATGCTCTGTGGGCTAGTATACTGTGAACCCCTTTGTGTAGGGCTGGTTCACGGGATGTCGTCATTGCGTACCAATTTATGAGGAATACTCACAAAGGCTTCTTGATCCCTTTTCCATACAACCGATATTTTTCTACATATTTTATTACTCCAGACTAACCCTTTTCCTGGATTCTTCAAAATACAGGGAGAAATAATGGTTCCTCCTAGCCATGCACCTAGATCGCCTACAGAGCCTCTCCCAATTGGAGATCAACGCTCGAAGGATGTGGCCAACTCTGTTAAGGATGGAATCCCCCACTCCCCGCTATGCTCCTTCCTTTATGATATGCTCTCTGAGTCACAGTGGTAGTACCCCTTTTCCAACATCCTACCGATCTATAGGTTTGGTTTACTGTCTAATAAGATGATTCAGGTGCCATCCTGTGACAACAATCCTGGAGGATGGATATTTACTGCCAATATCCCTCGATTTGTGATATCCGCCAAAGGGTGGCCTGCCTCAAGGGACTCAGCTACCAGATCTGTGTTGAATCACCTTCCTATGTCCCTGATAGGAGAACAACATCAACAGAAAGGGGCAATTCACTATTACCATAGCATTTCACTCAATTCCATGGTAAAAGACCCGCATGGCTGGTCAGCGAATCGAGACCTCCGGCCTAGAGGGGCATTTAAGACATTGGATGGGGGTGGCCCTTCTAGGTTCGCCAAATATATGTAGAGTTTGAGGAAGAGTTGTGAGCCCTAGGATTATATGAAGCTGCCTGGGCGTCCCAAACCAATACCCATCGTCCTCAAGCCCTCACCAGGATACTTATGAGCCGTTGGAGTTTAGACACCAACCCATTTAACCTGGGCCATGGTGAGGTGGGTATTAGTCTTTGGGATGTCTTTCAGATTTCTAGGGTCCCCATCATTAGGGGTATGTATGACGAATTCCTTCCTCCTTCTTCTGTGTGGGACAACGAAAAGAGGACTCCACCCCTGGTTAAGCATCTTATTGACCAGGCCCAGAAGCATTTAAAGGATACGTCTCCGAAACAGCTTGTCCTATATCGTGAATGGGTCAAGGATTTTTCTAGAGAGAACAAGTATGTGGTTCTCCCAAGCAGGCCCATGACCTGCACGACGATGGTGTCCCAGAAGCAAAGGGGAAGCTACTGGCTGATCTCGGAAGAAGGCTAGTTCAACGACTGGTGCTGGAAGCTTGTTCCGGATGTCGATCGGCTTCTTCGTCTGGCGGCATTCCTGGCCATGTTCCTGAGTGGATAGCTATTGCCCGTACACGGTACTGGTGGCGTGAGGGTATCTACTTTCATCATTTCAGTATAGCTGGCTACCGACAATGTAATCAACTTGGCCATTCCAATATTGGCAATGATTTATCCATTTCTTAGCAATATTACCGACGGGAGTCTGCCAAACCGGGTATCCAGTCCTTTTCAAATACTCTGGGGATGGTTGGGAGCGCATATCATGAATTTCTACACTTTCATCAACACCTTTCAGATTCTGAGTACCACATTCCATACATACATGCAACTGATCAGCGGGGTTATGCCCGAAGAGTGGGTGACCCAAGATAATGATGGTCAACAGATGATTCAGAATATGCGTCTGTTGTAGATCCGAATCTCAAGTTATGATCATTTAATCTTTCATCCACATCTATTCTCAGCCAGTGCAATTAGGAATACTATATCAGAGGATTCTAGTAAGTGGGGATATCTCTTTTCTCTCCATGAGGGCTTTCTGGTGCCCCGTATTGGTGGGGAACTGATCTGTGAGGGGTACGCGCCTTGCCGATTCGGACACCAATTTGGCTGTGTCCAAGAACTGTGTCCCCCTCGCTCAATGGCGCCTGTGATAACCATCATTTTGTGGTGGCCATGGAACTGTGGTTAATGTTTACCCTGAAAGATACTATTTGCGAGGTTATGACTCCGGCACTTGCAGACTCCACACCCTTTTTATCCAAGAGTTATGCCGACTCCTGGGTGGAATTGTTCCCAAATGTCCTGCTAGGGATGTGCGTACCTACCCTCTCAAGTCCTAAGCCATCTAAGGGAAAGAGGAGTCAAGAGGGGGATGGTGCTTCAAGCATGCCGAGAAAGATTCTTCACCACCCTATCGGTCCCATGCTTCTGTGGAAGGTTTTAACGGAAAGTGGTGTATCCTCTCATGCCCTAGAAGTCGCCCATAGAGGGTTGTTTATCCCAGTTGATTCTTCCTTTTCGACAGCTTGGGGCCAAATGGACGAAATCAACGGCCGATCATCCTTTTCCTGCCAGTACCCCCGCTCTCTTTGGTAGTATCTTCTAAAATCATAGGTGGCTTTTGACAGGCTGGGTTACATATTTGCTCCCGTTGATATTTTTTATGAGGCAGTCCCAGAGAGGGTCGATCGATATCTCCGGGACCTCGAGGCCTACATCCACGCACGCCGAGGATATGCAGTGTGGACTCATCGAGTCTAGGCCATGCTGCAGTCGGCGATTGATGAGGAGGAGGAAGAGAGCGATCACTCCTCAGGGGGTGGCGATCTCGGTGGTTCCCCCACTGCGGCTGAGGTAAAGGAATTTCCCCGTCTTCATGTGAGGTCCCACCCACACGTAGCTCCAGAAAGCTCCAGGGCGGCGGCGAGATCCAGAAAATAGAAACGACCATTGACGCCCCCAACAGTGCCTGCCGTTTCCATACCCTCCTAGGTTGATCCCTCCGGGCTAGTTGTTCCCATTATGGCCGCATTTCCAGAGGCATAGTGGATTATGGATGAATTGAGGGCCAGTGGATCAGATGAAGAGATCTGGTCATTACTTCAGATGGGGCCTCTCGAACTTTCGGGCATTGAGACTATCTTATCTCTGCCTCACCTATTGTTGGAAGAGGATATGAATGAAATAGTTCCCTCATTGAAAGATATGGATGCATACTTGCATTCACCCCCAAACTATCTCTATGTGTCCACCCGAGTGTCCATGATGATTATACATCCCTAATCGCCCGACCCCGAAGAAAAGGTTGCACTGCTCGTCCTTTCTGGCTTTCCTTCTCCTCTAATGTGAAGGTTCTAAAGTTTCTTCACTTTGTGCTGGGTTCCGAGGAATTCCAGGGAGTAATTACCTTGTAGTAATATACTCCCCAAGGTACTACAGCAGGCGAACACGCGCTTTCGTCTATAGGGATCATCGAGGAGGGATCTCCTGGTGCAGCTGAGCTCGTGAAAACGACCATTGCGGACCCAGCTAGGGTCTTTCCTCCTACAGCTCCTCCCAGCGTCCTTAGTGAAGAACTGTCCCCAGGGAAGATCCAGAGATGGAAACATGCATCCCATTTATTGGAACAACTCGGATAGGGGATGTTAGGTATTTATAACTTTCCATTTCCTCGATTGAAAACTCGTATATTCCGACTCTGCCAGTTATTAACTGTCTTGGAATATTGTGTATGGACACTCCGAGGCCTGGTCGTTGCTACACCAATGGTCATATCTTTCTCCCCTTTATCTTCAGAGGGATCACCCGCAGCCCCATCTGGGCATGATGATATGGTGGGCCCTGCTGGAGGGGCTAGTGATATGGATGCTTTACACCTGCCTTCATCGATCGAGGATATTTCAGAGGAGGAATAGTTGGAAGTCATGACTCACGGTAACCATTGAGCCTTTATAATCGCAGGGGAGGATGACACGCTTGTGATTAATGAAGAGGCCCCACATCTGACAGGGCCAGCTACCTCAGACCCAATATATCTTGTGGCTATGGATGAAGAGCCTGCCACCAGACTAGTCGTTGGAAACCCAGAGCGGTCCATTATTTTATTTATGGGGGGAGTAATTTCCAAGGGCTTGGTCTCCGTAGATGACTGTTTGGGGAACGTTTTGCGAGCTACTAACCTTGGGCCTGGAATTAGGTCCTAGACACCCTTGTGGGTTCCCAGGACTCCATTGCCTCTTGAAGACGCAACGCCTTCCTCAGGTGGTCGTGGTAGTGCAGAGCTTGATGATACCGACGCCTTGATGACCAGGGGTAGGTTTCTCAATCTCTTGCCATTGACTCTTTCCTCTCCCCTTTTCTGATTAGGGATATTTATCTATCTTGTCGCCTCCCGGGATATAAAACCATGACCTTTGGAATTGACGATTGTGTCGTCGGACCCGATCATGCCTGTGACCACAACTGCATGGGGTGAAGTTGCTACGGCACCAGAGTTTGCAAGTGAAGCCGCATCGGGTCCCTCCTTGGTGACATTCATCCATGAATACTTATATTCACCTGAATGAGACTCTGAGCCTGACCAAAAAGTCCATTACAATCTTCGACCTGCTCGCCAAAGGGCTTGGGAGAAAATTCGGAAGTCAATTTCTCAAACTCCCTTGGATGATATGCCGATAAAATTACCAAAGTTGCGCAATATGTTTATGCTATTATGATTTGATGGTTTCGACTACTGTGGTATTTATTACATAGTCAAATAGGTGGTTGCTGATCGGGAAAGAATGGGTGGTTTCAAATATCTCCTTTTTTCATGTCAATCTGAAGCCTACCTTTCCGCAACCCGACAGCTTTGCCTAATAGAGGCTCATGATCATGCTGGGGTAGTTACGAGGATCTAGGGAGAAGTCACTGAGAAGCATTCTCACATGGAGGTGCTGAGAAATGAGATAAAGTGGCTGCAACAGGAAGAGGCTAATGTCATCGCCATAATTGAAGAAGGGGAGTGGCGAATGGAGGAGGAGATGAGGGAGAGCTAAAAGGCGGCCCAGGAGGCGGAAGTGTTCCGGGATGGTGAAGAAGATGAGACAACCATACTGCAGAATCTCCATCAAGAAATCTAGGATTTTCATCAACGCCTAATACAACTTTGTGAATCTGCAAAAAACCTCCTGTAATGACCTTTCATGCCAGATGAGGCTCTGGATTGTGGATGTCCTTCTTACCAACCTTGTTATGGAACAAAGAAATTTTTTCCTTAATGCTCTCGCTATCCTCTCCTGTGGCAAGAATTACTTGGCATGATTACATTATATGTATACTCACGTAATGTGGAATAATTAGAGTTCGGGACAATAAGAAAAAGAAAATGAGCTCTAACTTTTTCCTGGGTCATGAGATCCAGCAAACGTAGTTTGACTATTGCTAGGGTTTTGTAGAAAAACCCCACAAACTTTTTGTCTTTTCTTTTAATGCCATAATTTTTCATGGGCCCATTTATGGTGGGCCTAGCGGATATGGCCTGACTTTTTCTTAGGTCGCCCATTTCGGGTTTTCGCCCTAATAGGCTTTGTGACTTTATTTGTGAGCGGTTTAAAGTCCCGCCGTCAAGACTATCATTACTAATGTTTTAGGTTGAACAGTTTTAACCATGTGTGGTGGGGTGAGGGCCTGAATGAGGTTTTTTTTTATTAAAAGATGTCTAAATGTCCTTTAGACACATGTAGAGGGAGTGCATTTAGATTTGAACGACATGCATGGCATGTCTCAAGGCATGGGAGCTGTATCGGCATGTAGAGGTGGGAAGAGCATCGCCTAAAGAAATCTAAACTTTGGTAGACGGGCCATGGGCCATCAATATGCAGAGTTGCTGAGGGAATGGTATGCATAGTCGTGAAAAGGGTTCCTTAAGTCAATGACTCTCCATTTCTGGTGGCCATTGGTCGTTATGAATGTCCAGATTATGGAAACCACCTTGGGTGGCTTGGAGAATTATGAAAACCACTGGGGGTGGCTTGGAAAGGGTATGTGACGTCTGAAAGGTTTTGAGAACATTTGTATAAATCAGGAGTGAGGAAGAAAGGTTCATGTCCTACCCATTTATATAGCATAAAGGAAGATTGGAGCTTTTCACAGTTTAACGTCATGCAGTTGGGACATTATCTAGAATGGAACGGTTTCTCCTGGTCCTCAGTAATCTTGTCAGAGACATTCCACCATATTCTGGCAGGGTTGTGAAAGGGGATGGTACACTTTATCTCAGAGGGTTTCTGAATCCAAGGATGAACATATGGGCTCAGGTGCCAAGATGCATACGGAGAGAATAATTTCCTAAGGAAATCTTTCCTCTAGTAGACGGGACAAGGGCTATCAATATGCAGAGCTGCAAAGGGAATGGTATGCATAGTCATGCAATGGTTTCCTTAAGTCAATGATTGAATTCTACCGATGGTCGAGTAAATTCATGGAAGTAGAGATTAGGACAACCAGGGGTGGGTTATGAGAGTTTGGATTTTTTCCTGAGTACGGAGTATAGTTTATGAGGAGGGGGTGCCTGGATAAGGGAGAAGCATCTAGGAAAAATATCTTGAGAATGGGTGAAGTCATTCCTTCTCACATTGGTGTTAGATGGTGGTTCGTGCAGGTCTGACCCGTGCCCTGAGGGACATAGAAAATCCTTCGTTTCTTACTGAACCCATGACAGGTTTGACCATGCAGTTTAATGTCATGCGATAAGTATGACTTTTGTGTAGTTGAACGTCATGCGGTAAGGACGGGGAGCGTTATTAGATTCTATGCATTTTAATGTCATTCAGTAAGGATGAAGGTATTACTAAAGGATGCTGCGCATTTTAACATCATGCAATGCGGACGGGGGGGCATTTTTAAACCAGTGAAAACGCTTGTGGTTAGAGGCATTTCCCTGGATGTTTAATGCTCATTATTTGAAGCTTTATGCCAGGTGTCCAAGATGTTTCAAGCAGTTTAACATCATGCAGTAAGGACGTAGTTGTAAAGGCCTCTCTTAATCAGAATGTAACTGGGCTTGAACATATCGCCATTCCCAAGACGTGGAGAGGGGTTGATGGTGTAAATCGTGGTTCCGGGGCTTCTTGGATCAGAACAAATGATATGAGGGATCTGAGGCCGGTAAGCATACGCAGCTAAGAAGAGTGTCATCCGGGGAAATATTGCCTTTGGTAGATGATCCAGGAGCTATCAATATGAAGAGACGTTGAGGGAATGGTATGCATAGTCTTGAAAAGTTGTCTACAACTTGATAACATTCCAATTCTGATGTCCATGAATGGTTATGAGGATCTGCAATTGTCCGAGCCACGAAGTCTGTTATTTGGTAAGGAAATGTTTGGACATGTCGGTGATGTTCACCCCTGGTTGATTTTAAATCTTAGAGAGCTCCCTGCACTGATTTATTTTGTGCGTGGGGTGTACCATTACCCTATGTAGTTTAACGTCAGGCAGTAAGGATGAAGTACTCCTAGTTTAGCGGTCGTAGAGCTCAGACCACTGGGTGAATATTGTTGTAGTCACTCGAAGGATAACTGAGTTAACATGCTCTGATATAATCTGGAATGGGTGGGGGATGAAATTTGTAAACTGCAACTCTACGGTTTCCCGGATCAAGAGATTAGGTGTGGGGGCTTTGAGGCCGGTAAGCGTACGGAGCTAAGTAGGGTACCTCCTGAGGAAATCTTGCCTTTGGTAGATGGGCCAGGGGCTATCAATATCCAGAGCCGCTGAGGGCATGGTATGAATAGTCATGAAAAGGTGTCCTCAATTCGATAACTTTCTACTTTTGATGGCCATGAATGATTATGAAAATCCGAGATTTCTCAAAGTACAGAGTTCGGCATGTGGGGATAATGGTGTCTAAACATATAAGAGACATCTTCACTACAATTATTCGTTGAGTCAAAGTAGCCTAGTCCTAGCATGATGTTCGTAGATACATGTCGTCATGTGAACCATGAGAGGATACATAGGCTGACTGGGTAAGGATACCGTGGTGACGTTTGGATGTGAAAAGGGGATGAAATTGTAAACCACTACACCATAAATTTCTGGATCAGGAGTTATGGTATGAGTGCTCTGAGGCCGGTAAGCATATGGGGCTATGAAGAGTATCGCATGTGGAAATATTTCCTTTGGTAGACAGGCCATGTGATATCAATATGCAGAGCTGCTGAGGGAATGGTATGCATAGTCATACAAAGGTGTCCATGGGTCGATGACTTTCCACTTCTGATGGACATGAATGGTTAGAATGATCTGTAATTA
The DNA here is from genome assembly GCA_963277665.1 of Viscum album. Classification (NCBI taxonomy): domain Eukaryota; kingdom Viridiplantae; phylum Streptophyta; class Magnoliopsida; order Santalales; family Viscaceae; genus Viscum; species Viscum album. The sequence goes on from OY728158.1 coordinate 782,707,291, forward strand.
TCTGGGCCATGGAGTCTGATGTATGGGGAGGATGCATCCAAATGAACAAGGAGTATTTACAACTCATTTTTCCATACATCTTAGGTGGTTCGTGACAAAATCTGTGCAGTTTAATGTCATGCGGGGAGGACGCGGTCCACGCAGTTTAACGTCGTGCGGTGAGGACGAAAACTACACCTCTTGCAGGTCTAGTCCATATACAGGGGAAAGGAGAATTTTTAACATTCATTATCCATGCAGTTTAACATCGTGTCGTAAGGACATAAAAATACACTCAGTACAGGTCTATTCCATACATGAGAGAATGGGATAATTTTAAAATCATATTATCCGTGCAGTTTAACGTCGTGTAGTGAGGACGAGGAATACGCCCCGTGCATGTTTGTTCCGCACACAGGGGGAAAAGGGAATTTTTTTCATTATCCATTCAGTTTATCGTCATTCAGTAAGGATGAAAAAATACACCCCATGAAGGTCTGGTCTATAAATGGAAGGAAAAGGGCATTTTTAACATTTATTCATGGGTGGCTGGGCCAGGACAGAGAACCATGGTGTCGCTACTTATCCTGCGAGGGCAGGAATCAAGCCACACATAGTTCTCTGAAATAAGTACACCCCATGCAGGGCTGGTCCATACACAGGGGAAGGGGACATTTTTAACTTTTATTTAATTTTATTTGGGAGTGGCTGGGCTGGGATAGGGGATCCCGACATCGCTACCTATCCTGTGAAGGAAGGAATCAAGACATATATAGTTCACTGCTAAATACACATCGTGCAGGTCTGGTCCGTACACAGGGGTATGGGGGAATTTTTTTTAACTCTTATTTGAGGGGTGGGTGGGCCAGGATGGGGAACCCTGGCGTTTCTACGTAACCTGCAAGGGTATGAATCAAGATGTACGTAGTTCTCTGAAATCTATGTAGTTTAACGTCATGCAGAAAGGATGAAAAATACACCCCATGCAGGTCTGGTCCGTAAACGAGGGGAGGGATAATTTTTTTTCCTTCCTCTTTTTTTTATTTTAGGGGGTGGTTGGGCCAGGATAGGAGGGTCCTAGCATCACTATGTATCCTGCGATGGTAGGAATCAAGTTGTACGTAGTTGTCTTGTAAAATCCGTGCAGTTTAATGTCCTGTGGTAAGGATGACTTTCGTGCAGTTTAACGTCATGCGGGAAGGGCGTAATACTCATAGTTTAGGGTCATAGAGTTGGGACCGTTGGGTGCTTGGTAATTTTACGTCATACAGATTGGACGATTCCCCTTCTTTTTTTCTTATCCGTGCAGTTTATCGTTGTGCGGTAAGGGCGTAGTTTTTTTGGTTTTTATGCGAAATACATCTTCAGGAATATCGCATTTGTAGTAGTGGTGGTGAATTTCCCGTCCATGGAGATCAGGTCATATGCTCCATTGAAGTAGAACTTTTGTATAATATATGGTCCCTCCCATTTAGGCTCTAGCATTGGAGGATTCTTTCCAGGTATAATTGGGGTTTGGAGGACCATCACCAATTATCCTTCCAAGAAAGACCGAAGACATACCTTTTTATTGAAATCTCATGCAATCCAATTTTGGTATACTTCCAGATGGTGCAAAGTGTACAACCACTTCTCGTCTAGTTATTCCAATTCACCTAGCCGCTTTTCTGATTTCTCATCATCGGATAAATGATCGCAAATGGCAACATGGAGTGAGGGAAATTGGAGATCAATGGGAATGACCGCTTCCATTCCGTATACTAATGAGTACGGGGTAGCCCGAGTAGCGGTGCAGATTGTGGTTTGATAAGCCCACAATGCATGGAGGAGTTTTTTTGACCATGACTTCTTGTCTTTTTCCACTATTTTATGGAGAATGTTGTAAAGGGTCTTGTTGAAATCCTCTATCTGTCTGTTGTCCACTGCATGGTAGCATGATGAGTGGTTAGGCTTAATACCATATTCTTGGTATAGTTTCTCCAATTCAGTAGAGCAGAAGTTGGTTCCGTTATCCGTCAGTATGGAATGAGGGACACCAAATCTGGTGATGATATTTGTTTTCACAAAGATAACAATATTTTTCACCTTGAATTTTTTGAGGGGTACAACTTCTACCCATTTGGTAAATAAGTCGGTTTTCGTGAGGATATATTTCAGCTATTTGGCTACGGCGGGGGGATATGGTCCCACAACATGCATTCCCCAGATGACAAATGTCCAGGAGTACTTGGCCTGATGAAGTAACATCAAGGGTTGGTTTATGTAGTTGGCATGAATTTGGAATGAGTGAAATTTTTCAGTAAAGTACTCGCAATCTCGTGCCACAGTGGGCCAATAGTACCCATGCCTTTGGACATGATGGGGAAGCTCGGATCCCGGCTGATGTGCCCCATATGCTCCATCATGAACATCCGTCATGTCCAATGTGGTTTCCTCTCCATCAAAGAAACTAAGAAGGATTCCATCGAGGCCTCGTTTGTAAATGACATATTTCTGGCTTGTGCTGCCATATAGGACAAAGTTGATTGCCCTTATCTGTATTTTCTCTTGTTCAGTCCTGTCTGATAGAAGTTCTCCCCATTGAATATAGTTTACAATGGGGGTCATCCAGCCAGTGGCAGGAGCATATGGCTCAGAGACAGGACTAACATCATTGATTTCTTCCACCTTAGTCTGGACAAACAAAAAGACCATTCGACCGTGAGCAATACTGATGACTGCTTCATCCCAGTCTGGGTTAGCTAGGGTTGTGCCCGCATTAGCTAATGTGTCGACCTGGGCATTCTGAGAACGAGGGATACTGTTTAATGTGGGTTCCGTAGAGAATTACGACATTAGCTGTCATACATGGTAAAATAGGGGAATCAACTCCTCATTTTTGATAGCATAGTCACCGTTGACTTGATTGATGACTATTTTTGAGTCACCTTTGACCTTAAGGTGCTGTACTTGTGCTTGGAGTGCGAGCTCTGGGCATGCAGTGAGGGCTTGGTATTCCACTTCATTGTTTGTACATCCTAATGGCAGGAGAATGGAATATGGAAAGACTGCCTTTTCCAGGGACATGAGTATTATCCCCAAACCCACCATGTTAAATTTGGGATCTTCCATCCTTTTCCATGTTGGTCTTAAGGAGGCATCGTCGAAGTACATTTCCCATGATGGGAGCTCCTCTTGAACAGTGAAGATGTCTTCATAGGTGAGCTCGACGTCCAGTATGGCGGTCCCTGTTGAAGGCTTCTCTACCAGAAAATATGTTAATTCCTAGCCTTTGATGGCCCTCTGAGGCACAAACCTGATGTCGAAGTGCTTCCAGATGACTGCCCAACGGGATAGGAACTAGGCCAACAGCGGGCAGCTGAGGATCTACATCAGCAGGTTAATACGCGAGACCAAATGGACTTCATGATGCTGCAGATAATGCCACAACTTTTGAACTGTGAAGACCAAGTCCAAAAAACTCTTCTCGATGTTTGAGTCTCGAGTCTCAGAATTGATCATGGTTCGACTGAGGTAATAGAGATTTTTTTCACTACCTGAGTCATTCTATTGTGCGAGGAAGGCTCCCAGTGACTGCTCTAGGGCCGACACGCATAGAATGATAGGTTTTCCTTCGACCGGGGGCATGAGCACCTATGGGCTAAATAGGTACCTCTTTAGGCTATCAAACACCTCTTGGAAATCATCTGTCCCTTGGTACATGACTCCTTTCTTCATTAACCTCGTAAAGGGAAATCATTTGCCTGCCATGTTGGCTATGGATAGCCTGATATAGGCCAAGATCCCTTGGAATGATCTCAACTAAGTGTGGTTGAGGGGAGGTGGCAAGACAAGAATAGCCTTTGACTTTTCATGGTCGACTTCGATTCCAAAATGGCATACGACGAAGCCAATGAATTTCCCTGAGGTGTCCCTGAAGGAACACTCAAGGGGTTCATCTTTAGACTATGTTTTTAGTGCTTGTTGAAGGCAGTCTCAAGATCTGACAGGTGATTGGAGCACTTCCTGGACTTAACCACCAAGTCATCTGCATAAAATTGGATGAATCTCCCCAGAAATGTTTTAAAGATATGATGCATGGCACGTTGATATGTGGCTCCAGTGTTCTTGAGACCAAAGGGCATGAACCTGTAACAGTATACTCCTTGGGGGGCCTGAAGGTAGTGGCTTCTTCGTCTTATCGGTCCATCTTGATTTTATTATACCCAGAATTGCCGTCCATGAAGGATAGAGCCTCATAACCGACCATTGAATTGATTAATAACTCGGTGATCGAGACTGGGAAATCATCTTTCGTGCAGTGCCGATTGAGATCTATGATTTGAATGTAGACACATAATTTCCCGTTCATTTTCTTGACAGGGACGATGTTGTCCAACAATATAGGGTATTGGACCTCCCGAATGAAGCCTGCTTTAATAAGCTTATTGACTTCAGCCACTATTTTGGCAGCATGCAAGGGGTGTGTTCTTATGGTGGCTTGGTTATAGCCCCAGTGGTCTTCTGGAATACCTAAGCGGTGCGTTTCCACTTAGGGATCGAGTACCATCATTTCCGTGTAATTCCAGGCAAAGACATCCCGATGTTTCATCAAAAAAGAGGTATATACCTCAGGCTTCTCGGGAGACATGGATGCACTAACAAGAGTGGGCCTCGGGTCTTCCTCGGTACCCAAGATTATTTCCTTGAGCTCATCCACAGTGGTGGAGATACCTTCCTCAAATGCGGGAGGTGAATCCCTGAGATCTTCCTCCTCTTCTTCTCCCAAATCCTCGTCTTCTTGGTCTCATGGGGGGAGAGTTTCCGGCCCGAGCTCTCGGGGGATTTGAGGTACATGCATCGTGTGCATCCCCGCTCGAGTATTCGTACCTAGATTGTGGGTTGTCATACGTTCCCGCATTGTCACGCTCAGCTATTATGGCTAAAGTCATGAAGACAACTGAGTGTTTGTCCGAACATGAATCCCTTCTCTCAATGTGGTTGATGGAAAGTATGTAGTCTCTACCAAGAAGTCTGAGGGGGTCATTAGGAACCATTTCCAGACCATTTTGAGTGGGGATCCAGTCGATATCATCCATCAAAGGTTTCTTCCTCTTTTTCTAATAAAACCCAACATCAATGTAGTGTGACTCGGAGAGATCTTAAGGGGCCTTATCGGCGCGCAATGTCCCACTTCTCCCATTGATGGAGTATTTAATAAACTGGTGGTAGGATGAAGGAATGGCCATGTGCTTATGGATCCATGGCCTTCATAGAAGGGCATTGAATGATGTGTTATGTCGAACCACTAGGAATTCCAAGTAGGCCACGAGGTCTCCAAAATGAGTCTTTAGCTTAATTTTTCCCATCGGCTTCTGCTCGCTTTTGTCGTAACCTAGCAGAGTCATGGCTGAGGGTATTAAATCACCATCACTGTAGCCCAACTTACGGAGTGTCTGTAGGGGAAGGAGGTTAAATCTAGAGCCGTTTTCAATAAATACTGTGTGGATATCGACATCATCTAGTGTGCCATACACATATAGTGGTTTGATGTGTCCCTGCATTATGGCATCTTCATCTAGATCGATGAAGGAAATCACTGCATTGCATTCAGCTGAGCCAGTCTCTGTCCGGTAAATCTCGGCGGTGGATACCTCATCTTGAAGCTCTTGGGGGATTAGCAAGGCTTCTTTCAGTTCCTCCCTGAGGTCGTCTAACAAGCCTAGGGAATCCAGGATTGACAGTTTGGCTGGTACCGACACCAGCTACTTACTGATGTCGTATTTTTGTTCCAGCGGTCGACGCTTCTCCATTGGAGGTGGAGATTTAACGGGAAACTTGGGAGTGGGAATACATGACGATGAGGGACCAACTGCGGTGTTAGAGGCCGATGATGTCCCCAGGTTCTAGGGACTTGGCGCGACCGGTCTGATTTTGCGAACTAGGTGGCTAGACCCTTGTTCCTCTTCGGATGGCTACCACAGAATGATGGTGGAAGATCAGCTGCTTGTGGAGGGGGAGGGATGTTCTTTCTCCTGATGAGTCCATTTAAGGGATCTCCCACAGGTTTCCATAATATTAACAGTTCGGCCTGAGTTCCAACCGTAGGGTTGGTTTCGGCCTCGACTGCGCCTTCCCTGATATCCCTTACCTCTACGATTCCTTATCCCGGCTCCTCGTATTGGGAGCTCTAGTTCATTTCCATACCGTTCGTCAGGGAATGATTCCATAAGATGGATGATGTTGTTGGAACCAAATATTTTTTATTCCTGATGGTGCTGTTTGGTGGGTCGGTGCCTGTGGCGTCAAATTCGATGGCATAAAATCTGACAGCGTTGGGGCTAACTTTGGCTTCGTCGTAGACATCTCCTCTTGCGCTTGTCTTCTCCCTTTTTGATTACGCATGGATGACCGGCTCGTGGAGGGTAGTGAGGCCGATACTGTCGGCTATGAGGCATTAGAGGATGTTAGTGGCAACAATGAATGCTGTATTTGAGCTCGGAGTATGCTCTGGGCTTGATTGATAGTCTTCCAAGTCATCCAGTTATCAAATTTATACCCCTTATTGCTGGTGAATTCTTGCCACCCTTCCCCTTATTTGGAGCCAGTGGTAGAAATATATGTCACATGTGCTGGGGGTGGTCCCAACTCGACTTGCCCAGTGTCTACCATCTGTTACAGGTGGTCCTTGAAAATGAAGCAGTCTCGAATATTGTGCCCCAACATTTGATGGAAGGGACAGTAATCTGGCATGTCATCACGGCCGAATTCCTCAGTTTTCCTTGGATCCTGGAGGTGGATCAAGTTGAAATTCATGGAACCAATGAAGTAGCCACAGACATGGTCCTCTAGGAATGAGTCTGATTTATATATTCATTCCTCAAAATGGTTCCACTTTACCCCTTTTTGATCGTCCTGCCTAGGTGGAGGCGACCACTGATATACAGGGGGCCCTTGACGATTTTGTGGAGGCCAGAGCAGTAGAGCAGGCACAGAGGTTGGCTTGAGCTTGACAGAGGACACTTAAACTCTGGCTGCTCTCTTTGCAGGATCCTATGAGGCTAATCGAGACTTCAAATTAGTCCGCTATAGGGAGTCCTAGATTCTCTAGGCAATGGTCGAGAGATGGCGGATCTCCACTAGTATGAGCAGAGTTTGCAGCTCATCTTAGATATTATCGATGCATAAGGAGAGCAGCTCATCTAGAGGCATTGGCCTATTCAGAGAGTAGGTCAGACCTTTCCATATATCGATAAAATATGAGACCCTCTCATTCTCCCTCTACTTGCAGTTCATTAGGTCACTGACCGTTTTTTTGGCAGCGTTGAGCTAAAATGAAACATGAACTGATACCGAAGGTCCTCCTAGATTTTTATTGACTGGGCTGGCAGGCTTATATACCAGAAAAAGGCAGGTCCTTACAAGGTATGTATGATGCATCTGAGTTTCACTTCATCTTACTGTTCTGGAGTCCCCATCATAGGGTTACAATAGGATGCATTGTGCATCAAATGATGTTCCGAATCTCCTGATCCATTAAATATAGGGAATACAGGGCTCTGAAAATTGGGTGGAGGTAGTGTGTTGCTCACCCAATCCGGGTAAGGTTTCCACTCTGGTTGTATCGGAGCGTGTCAACCTTCCATTTCTTCCAATCGAGCCTTTAGTGCCGCGATGGTGTTGGTGAGACCTTGGTTTACATCCTGTTGGGATTGGTCCTGAGGAGGTGTATCCCGATGCATTTCTTGAGGATCTATCTCGGTTGGAACCTTGTGTGGATGTGTTGTTTGTGACACCTTCGGAGGGTTGAAGCGTACTCGCTCCTGTTTCTTCCTGAGTGGGGGGAATTCTTATTATTCATCCAGATCCACATTTACGTAGTTGTATGGGCCGGGCACCTCATTGGGAAAGAGCCCTGACCGTGCTTCATTTTCCAGGGCAGACCTTGGTATTTAAGGTGCACTTACTGGGAGTGAATGATGTGGATCCTCTTGGGATGCGCTCTTAATAAGACGGTTCCTCTAGTGTAGCTTGACGTTAAGCCGCATCAGTTCTTTCATTTCCACTTCCTATCGAGCGAATCTCTCTTCGGGCATAAGTGGATCGATTTTATTGAGAGAAAGAGGAAGGTTAAGGGTAACCAGTCCCTTATTCTTATCCTTCTTGGAGGCTCGTAGGGGTGAGAAGAAGAAGGTTAGCTGAAGGGGTGGCCATATTTAGAGCAGCCCTCTAGTTCTGAGGGTTCACACCTGATGGTTCGTTGTGAGTCACAGCCTGACCGGAACCATCGTATCCCGATCCATCTGGATTTGCATCATCTTCAGTGCTACCCATTGGGTTAGACTCTATGGTGTTGACGGATGCGTATCGCAGGGTGGAGAATATTTCATCTTCCGAATAGGAAGATGATATCTTGTATTTTTTATTGGTCTTCCCTCTTTTGTCTCGATATTTCTTTCAGGGTCCATGACTAAGGGTGATGAGGAGAGTTCTTTGATGTGACCTTATGGTATGCCTCTCATTTGGAGGAGATGATGATTCACACGACGGGATAGAGAAAGAACCTCCTATTTTGTCTATCCCCCCGAGACGAGAGAATACTGATTCCCGTGGGGGAGGTTGTTGTTGAGGAGGTAATAATGCCACCTACCCTGAGGGATGGGGTTGGATCCATTCCTTGAACATTGAGTCTCTTCCCATTTTTATTGGTCTTACGGGGGAATTTTTTGTTAAAAATACCCCCAATCCTGTAGGCTAGGGTTGACCCTGAATTGCGGTGGTGGCTTCTGCTATCGCTACCTGCCTAATCTTGCGTGCCCCCAATCGGGGGTGAACTAGTTTTGGTGCCATGTTCTTCTGTGAATCACTCCCTTCTGGGGAGGCATGAAATTACCACTGATTATCCTCTCTTAGGTGAGAGGCATGTTGTATGCTTTCGGTGGCCTGATTCAAAAGTTCTTGAATGGCTTGTTCCCATCGGGACTGACGCTTCTGGGACTTACTCAAGGCCCGAATCTGTTGGGTGTGTTGCCTTTATCGAACAGGGAGGCCACTCGATTGATGTCTTTACATGATGATGTTGCGAGATGCCATGCCAAATGGGTTCTTTTGAGTGGGGAGAAGAGTGAAATAAAGAGCTCCATGTTCCCCCCATCCGCTGATATGGACTCCCATCGAAGCGTCACCGATGAGGCGGCACAGCTGGTGCAGCGCACGGAGGTAGGCTATCTCCATGTTTCAGATGCGCTTCTCGGGTCGCTATTGCCACTCCGAAGGAAGATCTTCTAGGTCGATGTGACGTAGGAGGTCTCCTATTGTCTTGACATGGTCTACATACCTGTCGTAGGGAAGGATTCTTTATTTTAGCCTGTGAAGGGTTGTCCATATATTATGGAATATGCCGCGCAGACATTATTCCGAAAACTCTCTGGGTATGTGAAAGTGAGAGGTGGTCATGGGATAAAACAGAACAGTTATATCATCCCTGGCTAGTTGTTTCCTTATGTGAAACATGTCGGTATACTTCTCTGCTAGTTATTCCTCTACCTGGTTAGCCCAACTTGGATGCTCGCTGTCAGTGTGGTCGGAGGTAGTGGTACCGGTAGGTAATGAATTATCATGCGGGCGATTCCGGGGCAGTTCCGAAGATGAATGCGGCCCTGTAACGTCTTCTGATTAAGGAAGGATGTTGTTGGAAATTAAATGGGAATCTGACATGCTTCATCCTGTCATTCTGAGTGCCTCGGTGTATGATGGATTTTTTTTTCTTGATTTGGTAGAGGGAGGACTTTCCTGTCGAAATGTTATTTAATTGAGGGGAGGACCTTCACAATGACATCTGTAATGGCGAGGAATACCATTACTACTTGAGTCCTCACTGCATAGAGGACTTTTGTAGTGAACACCATGGGGAGGACCTCCAAGGCATGTCGCAGCAAGGGGAGGACCTTCTGGCTGCGTATCATTGTTACGGGTAGAGCCTTCGCAACAACTTCCATTATGGTGAGGATGACCATCATGGTTTGACATTAGACATGTATCCTGGGGAGGAACTTCAAGACACACTACGACAAGGGGAGGACCATCTAGTTGCTTGGGGCTACTGTGGGGAGGACCTACACAATGGAGACCGTGGTGGCGAGTACTACCATTAAAGCATCCACAGGAAGAATATATGCGAGGTACACCCTGGGGAGGACCTTCAAAATGTACTGCAATGAGGAGAGGGCCTTCTCATTTCTTGAAGTCTCTATGGGGAGGACCTCCATTATCAGGGAGGCGAGGACTACCACCGTGATCTGATGCCCGGATGCACGGAGTGTAGTTGCAACGTAACCCCTGAGGGGGGACTTTCAAGGAAGGCCACAACAAGGGGAGGACCGGCTTGTCGTGATGAGACGTCACTGCGGGGAGGGACTCTGCAATTGTGACTATGATAGTGTGGAATACTATCATAATCTGTGGTCACACAGCATAGAGATTGTTTGCAGCATATACCCCAGGGTGGACCTTTAGGGTGGACCGCAGCAAGTGGAGGGCCTTCTTGCTGCTCGATCTTCTAGTCATATGGATGGTTTCCATGACTCGCATCAAAAGAGGAGCTCTCATGATTGACCGTTATATGCCCATGAGGGAGTCCCCCACAGGTGCTATAGGGAGGACCACCAGAGATGCTGGTAGCAGCATTGAGGGGAGGACCATCGAAACTACTACTATCGCTCCCATAATAAAGTAATGGGTGGGCAGGGTTTGGAGCCTTTGATATTGCATTTAATGTATTTGGGAACCCCAGTTTCCAGCATAGAGGAGTTATGAACCCGCTCATTATTTTCCGACTACCTTCGTTGTGTTCAGGGTTCTTTCTTGTGGGCAGCGGGGACCGTCTGATGTTGACAACGACCTTCAACTTTGTGTCCATATCTAATTGGGTCCCATAATGCTATCGAGATATGCCGACGAACATTATGACTTTTAGAAAGGATATATGCCTTCTCTAGAGCATCCACCATGATTTACAGGTGTCCCCCAGTTGGAATGAGTGAAGTTAATCGATCTAGTTTCCCTTACATCGCGGAATATGGTCGGAGACCCTTCGGGGTGGAAGCAGAGATGCAGATCTGCTCCGAGGCGGCTATCTCGTCTCATGGATGAGTTGCCTCAATTGGGATGACATGCTCACGTTCCCGAGTCCTTGTTGTTACCGCTGATGCAATTACAATCTGGTAAGTCTGCAAGATATGATCTGGGATTGATACCTTCTCCTCCATCATTGATAGGATATGTAGAGATACATCATTGGATGGAACTGGTATGGAGGCCCATTCCGGTATCAGAGTAGAAATATCCTGCTCCGGTCCTCCGGTGGTCAGTGGGTACTAAAAATTATCCTATGTTGGGGCAGGTGAACGAATCTTCCCCTAGGCCGGGATATGCCGGTTTATCTCTCCGTTTTCTGCCACATAGAGATGGCAAACATTACATGAATCCATAGGGAGATAGCCTTGCATATGTTGGTTTCCCACCATATAGAGTCGGCAGACATTATTGGCGAGGAGACATGCCCACCTATTAACTGTAGCCACATCTTGGTTGCGGGATTTGTTGAATTCCACCATATCAGGATGGTATGTGTAAAGATCATATTCTAGGAGTTGGTCATGTAGGCTTTGGGTCGCCACCACATCGGGTTGGTGGGCTTCACGACCCTGGGCTGGGAGAGGTGCCTGCCTGGTAGGTGTCAACCTATGTGAGCGACGAGCTTGATGTAGCACAACGGGGATGTGAGCCTACTCGTATGAGGCCGCCACATATGGAGTACATGATTTGGAGGAGTGAAAAGGTGTATGTGAATTTTTGTGATGTGTCTTCGTGACTGGGCAGTGGAGCTCCCCATCGGGGACAAGGGTGATGAATAGTCCCTTGTTGTATGTTTTCCACCCTCGTCGGGTGGTTCGAGGGGCCAGAGCTCGGGGAGCATGGGCCTGGATCCTCGAGGCTACATCCTTCTGATCATGAGGATGTTGAGTCGCGGCGTAACCACAATGATGTCTACCTATGGAGGACTTTGAGAGGATCCCTCATTCGGCGGGGATGAAGTCCTCAAAATTGTCCTCATCCGACTCCCTAAGATAAGGGAGGTACGCATTATCCAGTTCCGGGTATAGACACTCGAAACCATGGGAGACAGCAACATGGGCCATCTAGATCTTCCTCTGTGTCCGCTACTAGGCAGGCGACCTGTGAGTTTTGTATGAATAGAGGGCGTGCATGGCCGCCTCCACCATCTAGAGAGTACCGTTCATGTGGTACTCTTAGATTAATGCATCTAAGAACTGACGTTGAAGATGTTGGGTAGGTGACGGGGTCCTCCGTTGGTGAGGAAGTCTGGTCATTGCGTAGCTGGAAGCACATGCTTGAGAGTAAATTCATGACGCCATTTCATCGAAGGGAGTTCTGCGTGGTACCTATAAAATATTTTAACAAATACAAATAGAAAACCCATCAAAGCAGCATTTCGTGATCCCATGCATAATTAATGACCATGCATGGCCCTCCGTGTGAGTATAAAGGGGTACATGGTGGGATTAGGTTAAATATGTCATGCTTGGGTAATGATTCACGTCATGTTCACCATTTTTTATTTTGTTTCCATCTTGAAATGCCCAACAATTCCATATCTGATGACACGTGGACCTACTTTCCAAAGGTAGGCGTTCACCGGGTGGTTTGACCAGCAACGCTAAAGAACTCACATTAGTCAAGAGGATGGGAAGTCAAAAAAATCACACCCTTTTGTGGGAGAATTATTTCCTGTTTTGGGACTCACTATTAGATTTAATACATATTCATATGTTCGTGAATCAATTTTTTATACCCAAGCATAGTATCCACGGATAACTCCTGGTTGGAAATGGTCATCTAGACGCAAGGGTTTGAAATAATTAATACCCGAGGATTACCATCCCTCGTTGGATTAATGACCCCGAGGAGTCTGGACTCATTGAGGCGACACTAGGAGTGGCGTGGTGAACTGATGTGAAGATAGTCAGATTGACTGGTCGTTGGTCTTGTACCTCAAGGAGTCTTTCTATGTACCCTACCTGGGAGACAAGGATCAATGTCCATGTAGTTTGAATATGAGTGTCAAAGACCCATTGAGAATGTTGACCCGGGTGTCCAACGTTGATCGGGCTTGAACCTCGGGGAGGCTTCCTACGTACCATGTCGTGACATGGATCAAAGTCCTTGTAGTCTGAAATGGATCTAGGTTTACACTTTGAGGAGGACTAGGGAAATGGATTGGGGATTACACTCTGAGGAGGAAATTGTGTGGACTGGGGCTTACACTCTGAGGTGGCCCAGGGAGATGGATTGGGGCATACACTCTGAGGAGGCCCATGGTATGGACTAGGGATTACACTCTGAGGAGGTCCATGGTGTGGACTGGGGCTTACACTCGGAGGAGGCCCAGGGTGATGGATTGGGGCTTACACTCTGAGGAGGCCCATAAGAGGATGTCATGGTCGATGATTACTCTAAACCCATGTGAGTCATGCTCGGTGTAAGAAACAAGAGGCAACAGGGACCAGAAGATTAGGTCGCGAATGGTGCATCCATGGGAAGTGGAGTGGGGATTACACATATGGGGGCCCATAAGGTTGAGGCTTACTCCGAGATGGATTCCGATGGTGACAAAGCGCAGCGGGATAGGGAAAGAGGTACTCATGTGCCCATCACCTCTCCTATTCCCGGGGGAAGTATGGAAGCGCATGGAGGATTTATTCTGATGGGTATTTTACTACCCCCGATGAAGGGAGAAGTGCCCGAACCCCAACAAGTGGTGGTGCAGAAAAGGGGCTCCTGAGCTCAGACTCCACATTACCTTGGGAATGTGATCCCATGAATTTTTCGGAATTCCGCTCACAGGTCGGGGAAACCCCTTCGACCCTGCATAACATGGGTATGTGAACTCAAACAGCGTGCCGGTACGCCTGAAGGTTATATCCCATGGGTCTGGTGTCTCCGGTGGAGGCCTAGTCTTGGGGTTGGTGAATGGGACAATGAGGGAGTTGCGGAGGATTAAGCCAGATTGGGAGGATTTTATCTGGCTCGGGGGATGGGAATTCTGAAGGATTTGGCGGGCCACGTGGGTATATGAGGAGTGGCTCCCTTCACGTAGGGAGGTGCTACACGGTTGGAGAGGTCATCCGTGAACCAGGGTGGTCCGCAGACTGATGGGAACCCCAGGAACCAGGGTGGTTCACAGATTCGTGTTCTGCCCGTGTACCAGGATGGTATGCGGTGGGATCCATGCGAGTAGCGATGTCCAAGGGTGATGCCGGTTGGGGGTTTGTCGGTCGGGGCTTTGACTGTGTAGGAGGATGCTACGCGGTGCGACAGATCAAAAAAGGGGCATAAACTCCCTTGTCCACGGGAAGGGCATCCGCGGAGGGGCCATGGTTCACGGTTTTCTTCTCTTTGTTATTTTATGTTCATGGTTCACCAAGTTATTATGATTTTTCGGTTCCTTATTAGTTCGCTTCCAGCTTCAAACCTGTTCTGGTTTTCGGACTGGAACTTCGCGGTTTGGGAAATCCTAAGCTCCTTCTTTCGAAATCCTTCCACCTGAATCTGATCGATCTCCTTCCGTTCTCCCTTGAAATCCCTTCCAAAACACTTCAGACTCTTCCCCATCAACCTCCTTTTATAGTGTTGGGAAGGAGATGTATCTATCGTCATGTAGCACCTTTTGTAAAGTCCCATAATCGAAGACCCGGTTCACAGATGACTTGGTCAATCGGTGACTCACGGGTGCATTGAACACACCTTCCCCCTACGATCCAAACCAACCTGGGTAGTGCTTTGCGGACACGTAGGGTTCATCCTCCATTCCGCAAACGACAGTGGATGCGGTCCGGGCTGGTCGACGTGGTCCGTGGTCGGGGGCGGTTCGTGACGGTGGACCGCCTTGGTTCCTGTCCTTCCTTGTGCCCATGGAGGATCTCCGCCTTCATTCCGCGAATGACACCAGTCCGCGGAGGGGGTACTCCATGGAACCAGCCGCATAGAATTTTCACGAGACTGGTCTGCGGACCGTTTTGGCTTGGGCCATCCTTTGAGTTTTCTCTATACTCTCTATAATTTCCCCCAATTCGTTGGGCGAAATTGGGTAGAACCTCTTTTCTGGATTTTTTTCAGGACCCTACATATATAAAATTTATTTAAATGTGAATAAATTAAGGATCATATTTGTCAAACTTGAGTTATCAATATTTATAATGATATAAAATCCATACACATTCATGACTACATCAATAACACTTTATATCACTACACCCTTGACTCAAAAAACTACTTATCCAATTAATTAATAAACTATAATTAAATATATAAATATATATACATTAACTAATATAATTAAACTATACAATTGTAGAATCCATTCCAAAATATAATGAAACAAAAGGAATATGGCTCTAATATGAATCTCAATCGTTAAATTTATAAATTCAAATATTATGATTTTAATTAATTAGTAATTTTTTTTGTAAAACTAATGGAATTCATACATAATTTATATTTTTTATTAACTATAATGAAAATACATACCACGATATCTATTGATTAATCCCAAACCTCATATAAATAAATTAAACTTTTTATCAACATCATCACGTGATTATAATTTTATCTATAGTAATAAAAACAACAAATACATGTTATTTTTACTAAAATTATTTAATAGTGAAGTAGTAAGATTAGTGAGGTCAAAATAGTACCAATGAACATTTTCTTCCAACAAGAAATAAAATGGAATCATCCTCAATTTACATTGAACTAATTTGGGTCATTTAGAAAAAAATAGGGTGGAAGAATGGATGAAATGGATCACCCATGGTCCCTCTATTTCGTTTTCCCAATGGGTGTTGATTGTGAAATGATTATTATGATCTATCATTTTATAAAATTGACCATGTGTCTATTGTTGTCTGGTGTCCTTCACTAGAACTCCAATGAGACCAGTGGTGAACCCATACCACCCATTTCTCTTCTATATCTACGTTATTTAACTAAATGATGGTAATTGGATCATTTAGGGATATAAAAAGGTTTTTATGTCTATATTACAATCCTTATATGCCCACCATGTCTTATTAATTCCCAATAATATTCTCTAGAATTTTCCACTAGAAAATCACGGCCAAATAAATTTTTTAATCATCTCTTATGTGTAAAAACCAATGTCATTATAAAAATTATGATTTTTTAATTCACATAACCAAAAGAACACCGAATATAATAACACATTAAAATGATAAATTATTAACTCAAATGAACATAATATATACATATAACTGTCCCTATTATGATATACACAATATCATCATGAAGTATTAATAATGTTTATGATATACCATGATTGAAAAAATATTTATTTTTTCACTAACCACCTTGAAATTATTTTTATATCACATATATCTCCTTCTATTAGGAGTATAATGATTATATATATCATCAAAGTTTATTAGTTTAAATTTACTAAGAAATTTTTTTTATAAATCATCAGAATGACACACCATATATATCACAATATTTTATTTCATTCTAAAATACATTTCAAAAAGGATTTATTATTAAATTTTATTAAAGTACATATTATTTTTGATCAAAACAATATATTTTGTGACTTCTCTAGAAACAATTTTCATGGTAGATGTTCAAATACTATTGTTTTACCCATGACCGACATGATATAGTTTGTTTTATATAATACTCTTGTTTTTATAGTGCATATGATGTTTTTTATTCATAACATACAATATTACAATAAATATACTATTTCAAATAACATGTTTTATAGTCCAGCACATTTTTGTGGTGAAATATCTTAAAAGAAAAACTTTTTTTCCACTAGAAATGTCATAAAAATATAATAAAAATTATTCATTGTTAGTAAGATCCTTTAGATTAAATCAATATTAGTAAATCGAATAAAATCACGGATAGACATATATAATAATATTTTGATTGTTTTATTTCAATATCACATGACCACATTTATCTAAATATATTTTTTCAAGAAGTCTATTTTTTATATCAAATGATTTATATCATTTTAACCATATTTTATTTATTTCAAAAATAATATTATTATATTAATTATAAGTTATGATTTAAATTATTTTGGACCCCATTATTATAGTGAACCATTTTTTTCATGCATAGATATTACATACTAATTTTGAAACACATAAACACACAGCCAAATACAATATTAGTTTAGTGTATTTGGAAACCTGGATACAAAAATATTTGGTTCATAACAAATTAACTAATTATCCTGCCAATTTTATCAAAATTAACCCCATTTTTAATATATCAAACTTATTACCATTATTTGTATTATGGCGGAAAAGAAACATAATATGGATGATCTCAGATGCACAGAAAGTGTAAACATGGAAGATATTTAATAATAATGAGAAAATAAGTGTATAAAAACATGAGAATAATATTTTAAGATCACACCCTACACATCAAAATATTATATGCATGAGTCATGGGATAATGTCCAGCTATTCATATGATATTAATCGAATGGAAATAAAGAACACAATCAATGAACTGAAAGAATTAACATGTGAATGAAGTTTTATAATACACATAAACCTATACATTTCGAACATGTATAAATAGTTTTAGTTTCACTCATTAAATTAAAGAAATCAAATTAGGCCCTTTCATAAAAATATAGTCCGGAAAACTAGGTCGACGCATAGAAATTTGGACATGAAAACTAGGTCCATGCATAGAATTGTAATTCGGAAATCAGGTTCTCTCATAACATATATACCTCAAGTGTTATACATATGTACCCAATGGATTGGATGTTGATAGAGGTCCCACCCATCTCATAATGAAATCATATATACATGTTCCACAATATAATAAACAATCGTATCATTACCAATGAAATGGAATGAGCGTCATAAATATGTAATCATATAATAACCAAAGAAATGGAATGTGTTTCATAAAATTGTAATCATATCATAACCTTTAGAAAAAATAAAGGCTTCATAATCATTTTAAAAAATTATAACCTGTGAAATGAATTATTTTTCTTAAATATCATTCCATCAAAACATAAATAATTCAAATAATAGGAATAAATAGTATTCTTAAACTATAATAAATTATGTTATCTTAGGTGGGGGAGGATTTTGGATGATCACATGGAACATGAGTTTTCAATAAAAATTAATTTGCAAAACATTAAGAAATAAAAAAAATTCTTTCAAACAACTTTGAAACCATATAATGTAATCATAAAGACTCATTTCAAAATGATCTCAAGGAAAATATCAATTCTTCGTTGATTAATTTTTATTTTATTTAAATGTTCAGAAATATTTGAAGAAATTTTTTTCATTAAAAGTGACCTTTTAGAAATATAGGGGAAGACTCCTGGAATTTTGAATTATTGATTGTAGAGAATTATGTTCATGTTTTATACGTTATAAAAATCATTCTTCTTATACATTTTTAGGACACGTCAAACAGTACCTCGTAAGGAAATAAATATTTATTTCAAACATCTTAATAAAAACATACGAATCGGTAAAATTTACATTAAACAATTATATAATACTGGTAACAATATGATTGAATACATTTTAATGTAACATGGAAATTGATGATAAATATAACCCAGTGAATACTTATATATAAAAAATATCAGATAATAATAAGATTGTAAAATAATCCCTTACCTTAGGTCTGATTTCATTTATATGTATCATAAAATCCTGTATAATTGATTAAATAATGTCATTAACTTATTCCCAAACAATATTTATATTTAGGACATCATATATGATAATATGAAAAATTGTTTAATAATAATAAATTATTACAATTCTTTTTGTTCTTAATAGCTTCATATTATAAAGTATGTTTTTTAGTATTTGTTTTTTTATCATGAAAATGGAATATATTTCAATAATTTACATAATGATATAATATAATTAATTCTATACATTTATATAATCACTCATTAATGATAATCATATAGAATGAATCACATCGTATCGAGGAGATGGTATGCCGCACGTACACATTAGAAATGTTACCATTCACTTGATTTGTGAAATGGTATAGATATTTATGATTAATATATTATTAAATAATCAATATCATGTCATAATAAACATATATAGATATCAGTTATATCATTCTAACAATCCATATAAAGTGATGATGAAATAGATATTAAACCATGGTGTGGAGACCATAAGTCGTACGTACGCACATGTGGTGATTTCATTTGTTTAGAATGGATAGAAGGTGGAATATGGTTGTTATATACTCATAACAATGTCTTAAAATATAATTTATACTGGATTTATGAATTTATAATGGAAACAACACATGATGAAGATGTATAATAAGAAATAATTTTGGAAGATTTGGTAGAGGATATTACCTCTTCTTTGATGATATCCTTATAAGTATCCTCTTAACGAAACTAGATATGGGCTTTTGGGAATACCATAACCCCTAGAATTCGACTAGGGAAGTTGATTAGGTAAATGGGCAGGTGATGGCTGATCAGGAAGGCCCAAAGTTAAGTGATGAAGTGAGGGAATACGAGCCCTTTTATAATTGAGGTGATGGGAATTTTTTGAAATCCTCTATATATTAATATAAAATAAAATTATTGAAAATCTAAAGACATAAAAAAAATCCATAAATAAAAATTAGAAGACATATCTGACTATATCATATCCCGTTATTTTTAATTAATTCTTTTTAGATTTTTAATCAAATTAATAATAAATTATTTCAATAATATATTATAATTTCCAATGTCAATACATTTCTTTTAATTTGACTTCAAATACATCTAGAAAACTTAAGAATTATAATCCATTTCTTTCACACATCTATAATATATCTTATATATATATATATTTCTTTAGAAACATTAATAAATGAAAAATATATAAAATTTAATAGTATTAAAATAAATTATTCTATTTTTTGTTAATTAAATATATATTTATTTAGTATTGAATATGTTTTTAAGGTAAATAAAAAAAATTATATAAAAAAATTATTTCATTTATAACAAAATATACAATTATATTCGTTCATTGATTTATTTTGATCACTTCTGAACAAATAAAAGATATTAAATACATGAGACTGATAATTTTTAACTTTATTTGATTTAAATAATATATAATATATTATCAATGATAAATTTTGATTAAACAACAAAAAATATGTCCTTATGTGATAAAGATAAAATTCTATTCATCAAATAATTTATGGAAATTTTTTTAAATTTTAAACCTTACCATTTTTGATTTACCAACAATAATTCCATTATTATTTTATATATCTTTAACAAAATTTTAAATATTAAAAGGTTATACAGTTTTAATTATATGAATTAAATTGTCCATAAATTGAAATTTTATGAAAATTTAGACCTTATAATAATATCTTTTTTTATTTAAATATTTTAATGTTTTCACGTTAATTTAATAAAACGTTATTTTATAAAATATCATTATTGTCAATTTTGATACTATTCATAATTGTTTCATTATATAAAATCCGAAGAGCAGGATAAATTCCAATAATCATATTCAAGACACTCCTATAATATCATTTTACCTAAAAAATTCTTGGAGGACTTTAATTAATTGAAATTATACTTCTTTTAATATTTTTAATATGATCTATTTGATTCTTATGTTAATTAAAAAATTACTTCATCTACATTGTGTCACATTATATGTTAATTTATTATCACAAAAAATTGTAAAAAACAAATAATTATGTGGATACACTTTTTATATTTCATATTATTATTCATAGATGATTTTATATTCTAAATAAACCTATATTAAAAATGAATTAATTATTCAAATTAACTGTTTTTCATTTTTAACTTATCTTAAATAAAATATAATAACCATTATATTCATAACAAACTATCTATAATATGATATAATTTATTTATAATATTTATTTTACTCTAAACACACTAATCTATTGAAATTAGGACTTGTTTTGGGGTAATTTTAAAATATTTTAATATTATTTTTACCCTTAATTATCCAATTTACCTTCAACTAATTTAAAAAATATAGTGAAGTTTATATTGAACGAAAATTATATTTATACAGTTAGGGAAAAAAATTCATAATGATTGAAACCATTTCTATCCATTTATTCAAAATCAATTCACATAATTAACTAAATAATTTTTTACACTAACCCATTATATGTGGAGAGAAGGCAGGTAAAAGTGACATTCAAAATTTCAACAAGTGTGTATATTTAATTTAATGTTAAAATTGATTCATATTATATAAATTTTATTAATTTATATAATTTTTATATATTGTGATGGTAAAAAAATTTAAATTATTTAAATCAAAATGTCTGTTTTTATCTACAACGTAGTATTTATCCTTATTCATAAAAATGAATCTTCTTATAAAAATACTAGAAATTGAACGCAAGTTATTATTGACATTAAAAATTATGAAAATTCTGTTTATTGTATCTATTAAAATTTATTACGGTGTGTAAAATTAATTATAATATTTTTCATAGAAGGATATTAAAATAAGTTCATTTGAGAAAATAGAGTTTTAACAAATAAAGACTTTTCAAAAAATTACATTTTTCCTTATCAAACCCATTATATTTAATATTTGAGATTTAGTTATTACTATTCATATTACATGTTTAATGGATATATTATAAATATATTATTTTAATATTTATAATATTTAATTATAGTTTCATAGAATCATAGTGTTGCTTGTAATGCATAACAAGTCGGTGTTGTGTGTATTGAAAGAATCACATAGTGTTAAGTATAAAATTATTCAAAATTATTTATTTTATATAATATAAAAAAATAATAATCAATGTTTCATGAAGGTAAAATATCAAAAATATTAAATTAATATGGAAAAAATATAATCCAAAAAGTCTCATGTTGTTATAATATACCACTCTTAAAATTAATTTCTCCATTGAAATTACTCTAGGTTTTCAATGGTTTAAAACATTAAACTTCTATTCGTATAATCCCACATCTTAAAAGAAAATAAAAAAACTTCTATTTAAAAAGGAATGATAGAAATGTAATATTTACCCAATGTAACTCTCAACAAGGATTTCACATTGAAGAAAATAGGTGAAGATTTGGGCATGAAGGAAAAGCGTAAATAATCAGAGAGATTGATAAATTTTACTGATAAGAAGAATGTGGGTGATCTAAAGAATTTTATAACTCATAAAACCACAAACAAAGGAAATGAAAAAGAGGTCAAAGATATCTCTAATAATTGTTATAAAAGGAAACACTTTTGTGTCATGATTATTTTCGTAATGTTGAAAAATTTTCAAGAGAATATATTCTTACTGGATTTTAGAATAAATACCCCCTTTTGTATTACTATATCAATTTCTACATTTTATCATATTCAATGAAATGAGGATGGATTATTTATTCTTGAAGTGTTAGCATATCATGAGAGAAATAATTTTTCATTCTATATATCATAAATAAAAATTTTTGAGGATGATTTAAAAATATTTTAAAATACACCTATGATGAAATAATACATTAATCTCACAAACCTTCCAAACTTTTAACGTAAATATTCCAAAAATTGATAATATAATAATCATTCAAGAAATTTTTAATCCAATAATTTAGAACGAGGTTCTCTAAATCAACTGAGCATTTGTCTCCCATATATCATATGATATTTCTGGGTTATCACATTCAAATCATGTGAATAAATTAACTATGTAATCACTTGAATCATGGAAAAAACCTTAATTACCATACACCCATATTGAAAACGTGCATGTTTCTAAGGAAATAATTAACACACAATTTACTTATAAATATACAACATATTTTTATCCAAATATCATTATCTCATCATTATTCACGTATTAGGGGTTATGTTCCCTTAATCATGTATTTTCTAAAAATATCACCATACTACCTCAATTCCATTTCTTGGTTTCCAGTACTATTCATCATATTCATATTAAATCCATACGGAAAAATTAAAGCTGACCAATAATTAAATGTTTCATTATTCCATAATTCCATATGTGAAATTATTCTACATTATTCAAAGATATTATTACATAAACACTTCTTTCATCAATATTTATTTTGAAACTATTACACGAGATTCATTATATTAAACATTCCTTGAAAATTAAATATTAATAATAAACCTAAATATTATCATGATTCATATGCTAAATATTAATAATATAGTAATATTGTCCCATACCATTCACTTTTCAATTTTGGCCTCTTTATCCCAAATAGTGTAACCAATACCTGAACCATGTTATTAATTCTCATCATAAGATTTCAATATAAGAAATTGATTTTCTTCATGAATGTAATATATATATATATATGAATCATTTATTGTCATCATTATTCCCTATATTTAATGTTATTGACTATGACCTAAAATCATAGGTGATGAATAATTATCATAGCAGAAATACACATAATCATTGAAAATTAATTATAGGATAGTTAACTAATGATACCTACTTTTAAATCTATGACTACTTGGTTTAATCATTAGATATATCCTTATAAATATCATTATAAAATTCATTAAGGATATCAAAAAGTTTTCTCATCCTATTATCTAAAGGCTGACTACACCTTCGATAAGATACTAACTATAGAGACCCATGCGGGATATGGAAGGATATTCCATCATAATTTAATAATTTATAAATATTATCCCAAATACCATATTAGTTTACAATATTTACAAAAACGTAAACATATAAAACGGTTCATTACATATCTAATTCTATCCCTTCATATTTAATTATAACTTAGCCCCCTTTTGATATATCATACTTATTTCCTTTCTTCATATCTTGGGACAAAAAAACATAATAATGGTTGATCTCAGATGATTAGTAAGGGTAAACATGGAAGATGTGTAAGAATAACAATAACATAAGGTTAAGAAAACATAAGAATAATATTGGAAGATAATACCCTTCATATCAAAATATCATATACATAAGTCCTCAAATAATTATTGGATGTTAATATGATGCGAATCATGAGTAAATAAAGAACAAAATCCATGAAATCATTACTTTAACAAAATAATTAAATTGTGGAATAATCGTAAACTTGTAACATTCTAAAATTGTATAAACAAAAGCAGGTTCACTCATTAAATTAAGGATGTAAAATCAGGCCCTAGAACAAACAAAAGGAAATTAAAACTATGTGCATGCATAAAATTATGGGCATGAATACTAGGTTCACACATATAATTGTGAACATGAAATTAGGTTCACTCATAACTTATATAACTTGTGAGTTATCCAACATTACCTAATTAATTAGATAGAGATATAGGCCCCAACCATCTCATAATGAAATCATACATGCATGTTCAACATGAATATAAAAAATCATAACATAACTAATGAAATAAAATGACTTTAATAAAAACGTAAACATATCAGAACCAAACAAAGAGAATGATTTTCATAAACATATAATAATATCATAACACGAGAAAAAAATACATGTTTTATAATCATTTAGTCAATATCATAACTCCTAAAAAGAATCTTTTTTAATTATCATTATTCTATAAAAACATCAACCATCTAGAGAAAAATATAAAGAACAGTATTTCGGAACTATAACAAAGTATGTCTTCTTCGATTGGTATGGATTATGAAAGATCATGTAGAAAATGACTTTTTCTTAAAAATAAATTTTTAATAAAAAAATTTCTATGCTATATTCATTGAAAATACATTCAATACATATAAAGGAATCAAAAAAATTAATTTAAAATAGGAAATGAAGAAAATATCATTTCATTATTGAATTCATTTTCATTTATTTAAAAAAATCAATATCAGAAGAAAAATATCATTAAAAATAAACATGATTGATTATAAGGGAAGCATCAAGGAATAATGAAACCCTGAATGTGGACTATGACGTTCACATCGTATAATTTAATAAAACATTATTCTCTTATTTGTGCCCAATAATTCAAAAAGTGCCTCGTATGGAAAATGAAGAAAATATCCCTTTATTAGTAAAAAAAATAAAAATGGGTAACAATAAATTTAAACAGGTTTATAATATTGGTATGAATATTTTGGAATACATTTGAATGTAACATGTACATGGATGATAAATATACCCTAGTAAATATATAAGTATAAAAAATCTTGGATAATAATAAGATCACAAAATCATCACTTACATAAGGTATTTAATCCGTCATAAGTATCATAGACTCATGTAAAATGGATTAAATAATGTTATTAACTTTTTATATAAGAATATTTATATTTATAATACCATATATGATTATACTTACAACTGTTTAATAATATTTAATTATTACGCTTATTTTGGGTGTTACTACTTCATTTTCATACACATGTTTTGCCATATAAGTTTTGGTTCTTTAACATAAAATATATATTTTTAATTTAAATATTGACCTAATAAAATTTAAACAATAAATTTATATAATCAATCATTAATAGTGATCCTAGATAATTAATCTTATCACGTCTTGAAGATGGTTGGTTGTATGTAGGCATTAGTGATGATATCATTCCCTTAAATTGTAAAATGGTATTGAAATAGATGGTGTTTATATTATATAATAATCAATATCATTTTATAATTATTATAAATATATATTAGAAATGTTAATATACCCATCCAAGTAAAGTGGTGATGAAAACATATTACACCACGACGTGGATATTGTAAGCCATATATAAACATGGTGATATAATTTTACATAAGATTTATAGAAGGTGGAATATGGTTGTTCCAAAATCATAATAACATCATATAATATAATTAATTCATGGTTGATTACTTTATAATATAAATAAGTAATGAAGATAAAGTAGAATAAAAATAAATTTGAAGAAATCAGTAGTGGAGATTAAAAATTCTTTGAAGAGATCCCACTAGAACTCCACTCAATAGCAGTATAGTTAGTTTTTTTAGAAAAAAACCCCATGAATGTGAGTAGGGGATATAGGAAGGGAAATTGTTGGGGTAGGGTCTATCATGATGGCACAACGTGAAGTGAAGATGTGAGGAATGATTTTCCCTTTTATAATTAAGGTGAGGTGAACTTTTTGAAATCTCTAAAATATTAAAATATAATACGATTATTCTAGAAATGAATACTTAAAAACGATTCATAAATGAAAACTAGATTACTTTTTCGACCAAATCCTTTCCGATTAGGATTATTTAACATTTTTTTGATATTTATATAATTTAAAAATAAATATATTCAATAAGATATCATTATTGTCAAATGTTTTACTATTCATTTTATTTCGATTCATTTACATCAATAAAAGGTGGGAATTCTAAAATATTTATTTCACACACCTATAATTTATCTTATAGACCTATTATGTTCTTTGGACACATTAAATAATCCAAAATTAAAAAAATTAATATTATTAAAATATATTATTCAATTTTTATCTTAATTAAATAAATATTTTTTTGGCATTGAATCTGTTTTTACAGTAAAATGATTAATTTTTTATAATGAAAATAATATCATTTAAATCAAAATAGACATTTATATTGATTTATAGCTTGAATCTACCACTATGTGAACAAATAATACTTATCATATACAAGAGAGTGGCACTTTCAAACTATCTTGGTTTTAAATAAATATAATTTATTTTCAAGTAAAAGGGTCCACTAAAAACAAAAACTAAATCATAATGTTATAGAGGTCGAATCCCATTCATTCAATAATGTTTTTACCAAATTTGGGTTTATTTTAAACCTTGAAATTTCTATTTAAACATAATTATTCTAATGTATATTTAATTGCGGTAACAACATTTTAAATATTAAGAGGTTATATATTATTAAATATATGAGGTAAATTGTCCCCAAATGGAAAATATATGACATTTTTTACCTTATAATAATCCCTATGTATTTATTAAATATTTTTCTTAATTTTAGTTATTTTAATAATATATTATTTTATAAAATATCATTTGAACCAATTTTTACACTTTTCAAAACATCATCATTATATAAAATCTGGAAATAAATATAATTCAGAACTGAACCATTAAAGACACTAATAATAAGTAGTATACTGTTATTACATTCTTTTAGCACCTTAATTTGTTGAAATTATATTTTTAGTATCATTTATTTAATCCATTTACTAATTAAACCGTTATTGCATCAATATTGTGTAACATTTTAAGTAAATTAATTTAATACAAAAATTTATAAATAAATTATCATGATATTGATAAACATTACAGTTTTCAAATGAATATTTATAGACTATTTTATCTTCTGTATAACCTTGTATTAAAAATTATTACTTATTAAAATCATGGGTATGTCATGTGGAACATTAATTTAAATAAAATATTATAAATTTCATATTTTTATACAAGTGTCTTAAAAACGGTATAATTTCATTATAATATTTATTTTAGTTTAAAACAACTTATCCTATGAAATTAGGACAAGTGTTATGATAATTTAATAATATTATAATATTCTTATTACCATTATTTATCTAATATACCCTCAACTAATGTAAATATAAATATTCTAATTTAACTATTTCAAATAAATTATATTGATCTGATTGGAACAAAATTTTCATATTTATTACAACCAATTATGGTCTCTCTTAAGAATTCAATTTATAGAAGTATCTAAATTATGTTTAACACTAATCACTTATATGTTGGGAGAAGACACGTAAAAACAGACGTTCATATGTTTAATAAGTCATTATATATGATAAAAAAATAAAAAAAATTCAACTAACCTAAAATAAACTAATAGGTTCATTTTTGATATATTGTGACATTAAAAATAAATTTAATGTATGTAATCCCAA
The DNA here is from genome assembly GCA_963277665.1 of Viscum album. NCBI lineage: Eukaryota > Viridiplantae > Streptophyta > Magnoliopsida > Santalales > Viscaceae > Viscum > Viscum album. The sequence goes on from OY728158.1 coordinate 782,735,250, forward strand.
AAAGAAATTTTTATCAACAATACATGACTTTTAAGTATTCATCAAAAAATGAAGCTTCTCATAAAAATGATAAATTGTCACCCTATGTTAATTTTGAAAATAAAAATAAAAATATGATGTTTATTTTTTCAAATTAAATTTAAAATAATATCAAAACTTAATTTTATTGTTTTTTATAAAAGGTCATAAAAATAATCTCATTTGAGAAAATAGTTCTTTAAACATTGTAATGACCTATAAAAAAATTAAATTTTTTATTAGAAAAACTATTATAATTAATATTCGAAAACATCTTACTAATATTCATTTAAAAATTTATATTTCTAGGTCAGAACTACCTCATTCATATAATTTTAATGGTAAAGTGTAATTTCACAGAAACTCATTGTTCTGTGCAATTCAATCCCTGTAGGTGTTTCATGGAGTGAAATGTTCCCTTTCTATTCTGTATATCATAATCCAAACAAAATTATTTTTTAAAAATAACTAAAATATATTTCCAGTGTTTCATGAATTTAAAAATAAAAAAGATTAAATTAATTTGTTAAAAAAATTCACAAAATCTCATGTGTTACATTTATTCTTTAAAATTCTTTTCTTGTTAATTACGTTATTATTTTATGTTATAATAACGAATATATTCTTCTAAATTTTTTTATTTCATTATTAGAATATCAAGATTTTGATAAAGTCACCAAATTATGTTACAGACCATCATAAAAGACAATATATATTTTCGATATATTTTTCTCATTAAGTATCATAATTTAAATGATCTTTCTAATTATATAATATGTATTCCAAATGTAAAAATAAAAAATAAAATTTACTTAATTCATTCAAAATAAATTCTTTTTCTATTGAAATTCCATTATCCAATGTCGCATGATTCTCTCGTATTGATGATATTTATTGAACTTAAACCACTATTTTGTATACATGAGCAATCTGATTTTTATAAGTTTTATGTAACATATATGATTTTAAATATCATGTAGAATTTTACTATAATTATTCAATGTATTTTATTATTGTTAAAAATTAATAAAATTATAATTAATTATATTTAACCTATTTTTGTATTTAACGCCATATTAGGGTTATTTTTTGTTTTCTATGTTTAATTTTAATATTTCTCTTCCATGAATCATAGACCATATTATATTTATATAAATATATGTTATATAAATATTTTAACTCATTATAACTTTATATAAAAAATCAACAAAATATTCAATTTAATATAAATCACCTAATTGGATGGTAATAAATTCTACCAAAACCTGTTTTATTTATTTTGATAAAAAAAATCACTTAATTTTATTTTATCAATCTCAATATTAAAGGCCACTACTTCCCAGTGTATTCTCAAAAAGGTCACTCCCCCATATACCTTTTCTTTAAAAAATCCAATTTTTTATAAAGAATTACTAATGTAAAAAAATATGTGTATCATAATTTCCTTTTTAGGCTTTAACAATTGTATATTTTTCTATATCATTCACATATTATTAATGAGTGTATCAATATATTAATTTTATCTTATATCAATAAATATCAATGCATTATTCACTTCCTTGTGTTCTAAATGAGATTATAAGCTTCTTATTAGAAAAATAATCAAGTAAATTAAAGATAACAATAAAAACATCCTGTTATTTTATTATATTTTTTTATAAATATAATTTAAAATATAAAATTGAATTAATTTTCAAGAAACCTTATCCTTTTATATAATTACTAGAGGTGACGAAACCATATGATTCATTATATTGAAATTATTTTCCACATCCTAAAAAATCATGTCTCTATTAATAATATAAACATCTAGATTGAAAAGAAGAATTTATGAATAACTAATTATTTATATACCCACGTTGATATTACAATTTTCATAATCATGCATAAATGATTTCATAATATTCGGAATATTTGATTAATGATTCAGATAAACAATGAGGTCTATTGTTAATAGAAACATCATTTATTTGTTTCATATTTATCATCCTCAATATTGTATTCTTTTGGGGTACATTAATTAATCGATGTACATTTGAGAATTTTAATCCTCTAACATATTTTAATCATCAATATATTCTTCATTATTGGAATATTTATATTTATTTGATTAAATTTTACTACTATTTCCTGACTTATCATTTCCTTTACCATGAGTGACTTTCTTTGACTATGTGCACTAATATTATTTATTCACTTATTTGATGATAATTTTGGTCAATAATTCTTACCTTTATAATGATTCTACCATATTTAATATGTGGAAAAATTCTAATATTTTGGTAATTAAATAATTTAAAATTAGTTATTCCTTTTCACAATACTTTTTTTTTTAAAATTAATTATACAAAATTGATATAAAAAAATTAATATATGAAATCATCCTTATAAATATATTTTTATTTATAATAACACTTTTTTTTCATATTTTATCAAATATAGTATTTAAACGTAGTGTCTAACTCCAGATTATCTTTATTATTTCATTAAAAAAATAATTCACCACATATCATAAACTGTGAAGATATTAACGTGATGTTCAAATTTAATATAGAAAAATATTGATCATCATGGAAATCAATAATCACTTAAAACATAAATGATTACTAAAAACAACCATCTATAATATAGTTTATTCATCATAAATTTCCTTGTTGAATCAAATAGATCTTACAATTATTTGGGGTTCAGCCAAGTGGAAACGAAACTCAATCATCCTGAATCAAATCGAAATATAAAATCCAATAATATCTAAGTATTTGAGATACCTGTCATTTTAGTCTTTATGAAGGAACATTCATCAGATCCATCTACAAATTTAGAGAAAGTAATCAGGCAAGAGATTCGATTATAACAAACTTGTTGAAGCGGTCTTCGATGAGAAAATATAGGATGGTTCATCTAGTTTAATTACTGTAGATCTCGTTTAATGTGTACAGGGGAGGCTCTTGATTTATAGTGAATGGAATGGTGAATGTAATTTTTGTGATAAAGGAGTTTCACTATGAAATGAGTGGTTAGCTGATCTAAATAGAAACTAGTAAGCAGTTGTGGGATTGTGTTGAAGGATTAGCGGTGTCAACGACTAGATGATATTATTAGTACTAATATACCTTCTCTCTGAATCCAGATAAGGTTTAGGAGTAACAACACCCATCTTTCATGGGACTATATATTTAAAGAATGAGAGATAATAAAATCACCCATCAATAATACGAACCATGTATATCTGTAAGGGTTAATGTTTTATGTGCATCCATTAAAGGTTAGAGACTGTTAACTGTAAAAAAATGATGTGAGGGTTAATTCTAGTGGTGTATTTATTTGGATCCATTATTTTTATATATTGTGATATACCGTATATGGGAGTATAGGAAAAGAAATATTTCCACTCAAATCAATATAAAAAGTGGATTATCAAAAAAAATGTATGCCCTTAATGATTTATGGAAATAGTTCAAACATCATTGTTGATTGTTATACATACATTATAACTAATAAATCATTATCTATTTTAATTTCATTATATTTATCATGTAAATTTATAATTCATTGATCTATGACCACATTATCTCATTCAGGAATGTCATGAATAAATTTTTAGTTATCATTAAAAAATTTATAACCCAGATCTCTAATAAATTTCATCTTAGAGAGGGACAATAGAATATTATTTTAATCTCAACATTAAAATTTATATTATAATAATAATATAATTTAAATCAAACTCAGTCGTAAAAAATATAACCCCCATTTTTATTGATAAAATAAATTTATATCCCCATAAGATATAAAATTTAGTACTTTCTACCCCTTTATAAGTGAATTTAATTTTCATCAAACATGTGAACAAATATTTAATTACTGGAATTGTTAATTTTCATGAATATTCATAATTTATTTAAAATTTTATTTCTATAGTATAAAAAAATACCTTATGAGTGATATTTTATTTGATGTTAATAAAATTATCTTCAGTATAAACGCAAAATCTATACTCAGATACTGCATAATTTTCCTATGAATATATTTTATTTACACTAATAGGATGGGTGAGCAAGTGGATCAATTATTTTTTCTATAAAACACTTTAATCTATGTTTCTAGTTCATATATGGGTTCCTCAACATCCAAAAATATGTTTCATTAAAATAGTATAGGATATAGAAATTTATATGAACACAAGGTACTAAAATGTTTCTAATAACAATATATGTATAAATATATTCGGCATTTAATAATAATTATCCCATTTCATGTATTCTTATTATAATTTTAAAAAAATGTTAATTAATTGGATAAATTAAGAAGATAATACTAATATTATACATGTATATATATTTCAACATAATGAAATAATAGAAACATAATGAATATATAGTTTAGAAATATATTATTTTACCATCCCATAGTATATTTAGTGACATGATGCTGGTTATACCGTGACCATATCTCAAAAAACACTAATATAGTAACTATAATGAACACCATAAATTATGTGTAGATATATGTTAACTTTTACACACATTAATAAGAATAATTATTTCATAATGTATTATCCATTAGACCATGGTATGATATAGATAACCGTGGTGTGGTTTCATCTAGCCATTGATAACTCAAAAAATGATATTAAATATCATAGGATCCTTTTAAATCCATAGGAAATTTCTATTCCAAAAATACATATTTTTTTTACCGATGTTGTTTCATATTCTTAAAAATAAAATGTTATTATAATATAGATCATAAATCATTAAACACTATTTTTTACATCCATTACATGATAAAGCAACATAATCTCTGAAATGATTATTTTACATGTACTAAAAAATTTGTAAAATCATATAAAATGAATCATTATGAACTTTTTCACATTACTATATGTCTGTTTCCAATCTAAATACATGTAATAGAATAATCCATCACATTGTTCTTTCCAAGGAAACCATTTAGTCAATTAAACTCCACTAATAAACTACAACAGTCCATGATATCCAATAATGATCATTGTCCACTAAAATAATTGAAGTGGTGTCATACACCATTATTTTTTTTGTTCATCTCACTGGTATTTGGAAGTTATATTTTTCTTCTATGAACCTTACAAAATAACATTTTCATTTTTTTTCAATTCATTTAATAATTATTATTCTAATATATAAAACATGATGTTATTTTTCAATAGGGTATGGTGTCATTTAATCTTCCTATAAGTTTTACACTCCTTTAAAAATGTTTGGGTAACATAAATAACACATTAAAATAATTAATTAATTTTTTTAAAAACATAAAATACCATTTTAAATAACATTACTATATTGATAAATTATAATTGATGTATCCTCATTCTTCCCATTTTTAACTCACTTCATGAGGAATATTTTTCTTATTATGTAGATAATTATTACTAAAATATTAATAAATCATCATGAATAACCCCAAAAAATCATAAAATAATACCAAAAGGGTAAAACACATAGTTTTCTTCATAATAATATGTTTTTATGCTAATAATTGATCATATCATCAAATAATAATATCCAAAATAGGAATAAAGATATCAAAATATTTTTTATTCTGTTATCAAATTTACATCTTGGAGGGTATCTCTCTAACATTTTTGGATAGATAATAAATCATGCTTCCCCTTTTAGATTAACTAATTATAATGATATAAATCAACTTTCACTCCTTATAATTATTTTTTAAAACCAATGGTCCTTGAAACTATTAATGGATTTCTTTTAAAGTTTGTTATCCCCCTCATATTTTATATTTACATAATACATTCCTAATGTATCTCTTATGGAAATATTTTTCCCTAATGCATCATTGATAGATTAGTTAAATTTATTTATCATTGTTTAATGGGATCTATACAACCATATAGAGGATGAGTTCTGTAAGTGTCCAATTTTTTTCACTGAAGAATTATTTGATTTTAGATATATAAAAACATTTATGGGTTCTAGTGTTTATTTAAATTTATATTGTTTAACTTGTCTTGATCGAAATTAAATTTTTACAAGAAAAAAATCGGTAATAATTATTGATTTGGATAAATTTTCCTATATTAAGCCTACAAATTCAAGATATTTCTCTAAAGATTTTTTTAAATTTGGTTTGTTGGTACATTTTATAAAATTGGTAGACTTAATCCATGTTAAAATTTATCACACCATGTTTTTGTATTGAGATATATTTTTGTAACCAACAATGTCTTTTATCTGGAATGGTATTAATGGAAAACATGAATACAAAGATGGTTTTTCTATAAATTATGGAGAGTATTCTCTTTAACTTTTTTTCACTAGGGTCAATTATCCTTGGTATATTAGTATATTAGTCAAGTAAATAACATTTTATGTGGCTATTTTTTCACAAAATAAATATAAAATGTCTGACTAATGATTTCAAAAATAGTCATTTAGATAGATATATTTCTACAATGTTTTAATTACATTAAATTATAAATACATTATAGAAGGAAAATTATTAAATATTAGGGGAATATATAGAGTCTCTAGACAGGATAAAAGTTATTATTCCATATATGTTTGATCTAATATCATATAGAAACCTATTATAATCATACACTAGATATCTTTTTCATTAGGAATACATGGTCTATATTCATAGATTATTGGTAAATTTTGATGTATGATTTATAAATAATAATTAGATTCAGTCCAATAAAAGGAAGGGTCTCTATACTGATGGCCAATTTACTGATTCAGTGATATAAATTGAGGATATTTATTCTTCTAGTGAATTAGTTAGGATCTGTAATCATCCATCCGGTTTTGTAATTCCAATGATTAATGGATTGGTGAAAAAATATTCTCAATATGGCCCTCCAATATGGATATAAAAAAATTATATTAGTCCCATATTCTATTGGTTATACATAAAGAACTCAGATCTTCTCTTTTACAAAACTTATATTCCCACACTTCTTATTTTGTGATAATGATTTGGATAAATGGAATAATAATTCATCACAATTAAATAAATAGAATTATGTTTCCTAGAAAATGATTTTTTTTGGGAATGTAAAAATATTGGGAAGATTCTTATTACTATTTTGCAGGGTACACCTTTATCTGAAGAAATTAGTTGAGGATAATAAATAATTTTTCATCCCAGAATAATCCCTTGTTCACTCATTCTACAATGAAAAACTTTTATGACCTCCAAATAGGTTTTTAAATCACTAAAACTAATCAAAAATTCTAGGCGTAATAAACGACTTGGAAATAGTCTTGTTTCGAATCCTTTGTATTTCATTATAATAATGAATGAAATTTTTTATTGTTTTAGTAAACAATCAGGTGAAAAATGTTGAAAAAAATGATATTAAGATAAAATTGACACTAGATATGAATATTAAAGTGGACTTAAGGAGACATCAAATTGGTCTTAATAATGAAAAAATAAAATGGGTTACCTTAAAAGATGAATTAAATATTGAAAATATTAATCATAAAATTTTTCTCTTAAAAACTACAATGAAATTATAGAATTTATATATATATATATATATATATAATAAAACCTATAACATGTTATAGATCCAGATATTAGAATGATATCATTGAAATTTTAGAAAATATCCCATGTTTTTAGGAGGCTCTCTGGTTCCTAGTTTTCTTTGTTTGTTATTATTTTATATATATATATATTTTTCTAATATATTCAATCATTCTTTATCATATGGTGTTCCCACTAAATCCATGGAATAAATTTACAATATTCAAAAAATGGATTATATAGAGTGGGATTGTCATAAATCGTTTATTTTTTCATATCATCTTTACAAATAATATCTATAGATCACACACTCACTAATAGATGTACTGATATCAAACATGGTAGTAAACATAGTGGCATGTCAACATATGTTGTTCAAAAAATTGTTTTCAGTCATGGGGAATAAAGGATAGTTACATTAATCCCACATAGTGTAAAACATACTCAATTAAGAGTAATTACATGTATAATGTAATGAAATTGTTTTGATTATTGTAGTATTACAAATGACACCGAGTCATAGAAAATTCTGTTAACCAACGCATAGAATGAAGTTTCTTTTCTAATATTTAATATCATGTTACCTTGATTAGGTATGTTTTTCCATTTCTATATGTTTCCCCTTTTGTTCATATTTTTTAGAGGTGTCTTTTTAAGTTTACTACGGGCTCCAGAGTAGGTACATACTATGTACCAGAGGTACACATCATGTTCTGGTGACTGGTTTGATTTCGTGATAGGCGAGATCACACTGTGAGCAGGTGAACATCATTTACATGAGGTACATGTTTTGTAGGGTTTAACTATAATATTTTTAATTAGAGGTGAAATTTTTTTCTATATTACATATCCAGCGTAGACTACACGTAGTGACCCTTGGGTACACGTCATTACCTAGCCCACGAATAGGTTAGTGTCACTAATGTGGTTTTTTTTCTCATCCCTTTCTTCACTAAATCGATGCTCTTGCCCCTAATATTCTCCTATGTGATTTTCTATGTCAACTCACCTTTAAAACTAATCCGATTAGCTTTAGATCTTCATTTCATCGTAGTGTCTCTCTCTTTGTAATTTTTCTTTCCAATTCCACATTGCATGTGATCACGGTTGTGCCCTATCCATGAATTATCAGATCCTCTTATCTTGGTGGAATTATTCCTTGTTGTATTATTTTAGATCTCTTGTGAGATATTTTTCCGAAGGCCTTTTCATTCATTTTTCATGGTGAAACATTCATCCATATTTATGTTATGTGGGTTTCCTCTATTCCGACAACCTCTTGTGTTTAGATTTGGGCCAATAATAACATGTGTGGATTTGATTCTAGGGAATTCGTTGACATTTTTGGTATTCATTGGTTTTCGATCACTTTGGGGGTGTTTGGGACCTGAATGTTAGGTAGGTGGTTTTTTCTCTTACCCATATTAATAAACCTACTTTTTAAAATTTAAAAATTGAATCAAAATGAATGTTTTCATGATTGTTTTGTGCTTGTTAAAAACTGTTTTTAATGAAAAATTATTTTTCCATGTTTTTCAATAAATGGATTGTGAAATAGAATAAATGGTTTTCAAAGAATTGAAATGAATTGTGGAAACAAAAACAGGGGAACATGGATAGAAGGTTTTTCTTTAGGCCATTATCAATTGTTTTTTGATTATCAAGAAGGTTTGTGGGGGTAAATTCCTCTATTTATTAGGACTATTTTTCTAGGGGACCAAATTTGAAATTTTTTTCATTTTATTCATGGGATATTTCCCTTCTTTGTACGACCATTGTTCAATGATATGTTTTGTGCACTTAATTTTTATAGTAAGTGTAGTCTGATACCCGGACCTAGATTATTACTTTCTTTTATGAAACAGTAGATTCTTTATTTGTACTACTTGGACTTATGAGTTATCCTTGAGATGCTTGTTTATGAATATGAAAAATTATATGGAAAATATTCTTTGAAACTGATATACCTGCTTTTGTTTATAACTGTAGAAAAGATAAATTTTTACCATTTTTTCTATAAAACATATTTATTGATTATCATTACATGTTTTTTTTAAAATGATCCTACAAATATTTTTAAACAAATACTAGTTATAAAAAACTTTTGTGGGATCCTACTAATCCTATTATCTCACCATTGAATAATTTTGGGGGGTGAGGGGGTAGACATATTTTTGCTTTCGGTGCATGTAATGGAAAGGGGCAACCGTGGGGAAGTGAGGTTTGTGTTTGAAAGTTGGGTAGCTGGTGGTGAGATGGTGGGTGTTCGTCCAGAACATCATTTAGAGTAGCTCTTTGGTTTTTAGTCATTTTTTGTCAGACATGTCATGGATTTTTATCTACCTTTTCAGTTATTTATTTATAATATTTCTCTTATCGTTTTGGTATATTTATTCATTCGAATTTAAATAGTTCTCTATTTATTTTTATGTGTCTTCCATGTGGTTTTTTAGGTTTGAAAAAAATCAACCCATATATTTTATTTGTTCTATGATTGTGTCATTATCACAAGCCCATGTTGATGAAGAACACCCTTTGGGTATTTTATAGATCGGGTTCAATGTCGTCTTTGAGGGAAACATGGGTTAGTTCGTTTCAGTTTGGTATTAGATGAGATTTATAAAAATGAATCTTTTTTCTTGGGATGTCTTTTAGACATGAGATATGATATTTTGGGCTTCAAAGGTATTAAGTGATATGTGCTTGGCCATATCGTTCCATAACAAGAGTTAGGATTCTATGGGATGTTTGGATTTGTTTCTCTAGTATTGGTGTTTGTTAAAAAAACTCAGTTTTTCAAATGTATTCTCTAGACTGTAATGATATTTTTCTCTTTTCTAATCATTATGATGTTTTGGTGGGTAGCAGTTTTCCTCAGAGACATCTTCTAAAGGTCCTTCATAAAGAAGCATATAATGCTCCTAAGGGATATCAACTTATGAATCATAATGTAATTAAGACTATCATATATTCAGTCCATGTTGTCAATTAAGATGTGCCACAAGTTCAGAACATAGTAGTAGAGGTACATCCAGAAGATGGTGCAGAGACAGATTGATCACATGAGTTCTTGTGTGAGAAGCCACCATCCTTTAAGGGAATGACTGAACCTCAAGGGGTAGAGGGTTGGCGAGACCTGGTCGGTCAAATATTTGATTTCTTGGAGACACCTGAGAATATCAGGGTGAAGTACATATCATTTAGAATCATGGGTTCCTGAAGGAGATGGTGGGAACTTGTGGTTTATGTAGAAATACATGTTTCCCTTGATTACAAGGGTTTTAAAACCCTTTTCTGTCAGTAGTTTTGTCTAGACTCGCTGATGTTGGTGACGTCATTAGAGTTCACATGTTTACAATAGGGTGAGAATTCATTGCCAAAAAACCCAAATAACATTGCAATGCTTTCCCATTTTTCTCTGTACATGGTAATGAATGACCAGCTAAAGGTAAAGAAATACCTGAAAGGTTTCAAACCAAATATCATATCTCATGTTTTTATGTAGATATTTTCTACCTCAGTAGAGATGGTATACTAATCTATTATGGAAGAGATGAATATGGTAGGCCATATTAGATTTCACACCTATTATGTTTGAAATGGTGATAGCTTTAGAGTCCTGAATGGGAAAAAGATGATGTGGTAGGTCCATCACAGATGTAGTGGAGGTGGGTCCAATTAGAAATCCTCCTATGCACTATGTGTTACAGTGGTAAATGTGCCTCTAACTTTCTATATGTGTGCCAAGTGAGGACAGCCAAAATTTTCTTGTCATATTCCAATGAAGCCGTGCCATAGTTGTGGACGTGTTGGTCCTCTATAATGTTTCTATCAGGATATAAATACACCTCATTATGATGAGGGTTCATTGGATCCAAAGTCTACTACGGTGCCTTCAAAAGCTTCAATGACTACAGGGCTCCAGCCGCATGCCTTAAGAGTGATGTATTTTCACAAAGTAGATGAGTGTCCAATGGATGTTGATGTAGGTCCAACAACAGTGAGAGGTACGATTCTGATTGAATCATCAGTAGAAATTTCATTGTTTTATATTGGTTCCTCCTACTCATTTATATATTAATTCTTTGTTAATGTGATTAAAATTACAACAGAACTTATTCCCTCACAATGGAGTTAGAGAAACCTCTTGAAAAAATGATAGAGCATCGATATCTGTGTCCACCTTGTTCATTTATGATATCTAATACATAGGTGGTTTGGTATTTTCTTGTACTTGATCTAGATTAGTTAGACACCTTCGTCGGTATGGATTGTCTTGTAACTCATCGATTTGAGGTTGGCTATTATCATTGGTGTGTTTCGTTTCTTATTGTCAACGAGAGATCTCATGTCTTTTACGGAGAGTGGGGCCCAAGGTCATGTCTAGAAGGACCTTCCCTCCAAGATCATAGGTGTTTGTTAGTTGAAGAATCATTTTACCATAATGTTATATTTTATATTAATGATCTTCATGTTGTTGTTGGATACTTTTCTAATGTTTTCCCAGATGATTTATTTTTTCTTCCGCCAGAGAGAGAGAGAGAGGTATTGTTTACTATTGAACTAGTGTCATGTACATAGCTGATATCAATGACTTCTAATCTCATGGAACCAGCCGAGTTGAAATAACTCAACATTCAGTTAGACGACCTGTTAGGAAAATTATTTATTCTCCCTAGTGTTTCTCCTTCGGCACCCCTATACTCTTTTCCAAGAAAGAGGACGGTTCACTTCTATTATGTTCAAACTATCGGAAGATGAACTAGGTAATGGTTAAGAAAAAATACATTTCCTCATTTGTATGATTTTTTTATCAACTAAAGGGGGAAATGTGGTTCTTGGATACTGATCATATGATGGGTTATCATTAGCTCTGAGTTCTGGAGTTTGATATATTGAAGATGGCCTTCACTAGTTGGTATGACCATTATTAATATATTCTGATGCCTTTATGTCTAACTAAAGATTTTGAATATTTCATGGAATTGATGAATATAATATTATTACATCATCTTCAAAAGTTTGTGATAGTGTTCATGGATGATATTTTGGTTTATTCCAAATCATATCATGTGCATGAGTACAATATGATTTTGGTTATGGAATTTCTGATAAGTCATTGTCTATATTGAATTCTTCGAAAATGTTTTTTCTATATTCGAGAAGTAAAATAATCAAGGAATATAATATATGAGCATGGATTATCTGTTGATTCCTATAAGGTAAAATATTTTATGTCTTGGAAGGAACCACAAAATGTCTTTGAGATAGGAAGATTCCTTGTTCTTGCTGGATACTACTAATGGCACAGTAAGAATTTATCTAACCTCGAATCACCTTTGACTACTATTACCTAAAAATAGTTTAAATTCACAAGGAATGAAAATTTTCCATCTTCTCTAGATAATCATAAATGACATATGAAATTAGATCCTATTTTGATCTTACTCGATCTCAATAAGGGGTACATGGTGTTTTTTGATGCATGTAGTGCTGGTTTCATATGCATGCTTATATAGGATGACCATGTTGTCGCATAAGTCTCTCATGATCTCTGATCGCATGAGAATAATAAAACAATCATTATTTATATCTTTCCCTGGTGATGTTATCCCTTAAATATTTGTGGCACTATCTCTTTAGGGAGATATACACTCTTCCCTAACCATTATAGTCTGAGAAATGTTGTTTCTTAGAAAGAATTAAATCATAGGAAAAAGAAATGGATATAATTCCTTTTCAAGTTTGACATAGACATTGCCAAATCTCTAGGTAAAGGGAATGTTGTTTTTGATTATCTTAGCAGGAAGGTACCACCATAGGGAGCTTCGAAATCGATGGAGGAGTTGAAGCTTATCAGGTTTTTCTTTAATATGAACTTAAACATTCACGAGGTTGTTTTAGGTATGGTTCTGAATAATTATTAGTCATCATCATATCTACTGGAGTCTATTTTTCAATGTTAGTAGCAAAATGATAAGTTTCATAAGTTCATAAAAAGTATTTATGGTGGGATAACCATTTCAGGATGGTCTGTTTTTTCAGATGGAATAATTTACTTTGGGAATTGAGTTGTCATCCCATAACATATAAAATGTTCAGTATTATTTAATTTTCATAGATCATCATGTTCATTTCTTCTAGGAACTATGAATATTTATTATGTTATTAGAATATTATTCTAGTGCCACAGTATGAAGCGTGTAATTGCTGATTTTGTGTTACGTTGTTAGAACTACTAATAGATAAAGGTAGAGCAATTGAAACCATATATTTTTCTTCAGACTATTTTATTTTCGGTTTTTAAATGAGAATATGTATCCATTGATTTTTTTTTGATTTCCAAAGACATCCATAAGGAAAAATTCTATATGAGTGTTTGTTTATCCGTTGATGAAGTCTTCTCATTTTATTCAGATCAATGACATCACTAAAGTTGATGATCAAGAAAATATGTATGTTATGGGATTGTGAGGTTACATGGGATTCCATATTCAAATTTTTAGGATAGTAATCCTAGGTTTACCTCAAGGTTCTAGAGAAATCTTCAAGAGGTAATGGTAATTTAGGTCATGTTGAGAAAAACATACCATTCACAAACAGATGGTCAGATAGACTATATAATTCATATCTATGAGGACATGCATCATGCATGAATCTTGGATTTTGGTTTATCATGGGATAGATATCTTGGACTGGTTGAGATTTTTTACAAAATTAGTTATCAGTCCTCAATGATAATGGTCTCCTTCGAAGCAGTGTATGGTCACCCGTGCAGATCCCCTATTTGTTGGGAGGAGGTGGGCGAAGTGTCATTCATTGGACCAAGTCTGGCTCAGGAGAGGTTAGAAAAGATTAAGGATGTGTGATGACGTCTGGTTATAGACCAAAGTTATCAAAAATAATATGTAGATCAACAACATCATCCTTTAGTGTTTTCCATAAGTGACTAAGTTTTATTGTGTGTTTACCCACATTTGTGTCACCATTGACATAGAAAAAAAAGGAAAGATGGCTCCATGATATGACCGACCATTTGAGATCACTAAATGTCTCCATTAGGTTTCTTCTTAGTTAGCATTGTCAGCTCAGATTATTGGAATTCAAGATGTTTTCTATATATCTCAGCCCATGAAGTGTCATCCTAATCCAACTCACAATCTGAGTTGGTATGAAATTTAGCTAGATCTATATGATTCTTTTTTTGGAGAAACCCTTTTAGATTGTTGACTGTTAGACGAAATTATTGTGTGGAATGTTTATTCGTTGGTTAAAGTTCTATGGAAAAAAGTTTCATATTCTCAATAAACATGGGAACATGAGTTGTTGATGAGGGAAATGTGGCCTCATTTTTCTAATTGTTACATAATACAAATGACTTCACATGGACATAATTTCATTATGGTAGAGTGTTAGTAACATCTAGTTACCATGATTAGGTAATTTTATCTCTTTCTCTACATTTCCCCTCTGGTTCAATGTATTTATAGGTGTTTTCTGGGTCTTCTATAGGTTCCAAATTAGGTACACACTGTGTACCTCAGGTATGTATTGTGTACTGGTGGCTGGACTCAAGTTGTGAAAGGGTATATTAGGTTGTGAGTAGGTACACAACATTTAGAGTTTAAATTTTACATTTTTTACCTATGTTGATGGGTTTTTTTCGGTGTAACATATCCAACATGGACTACATATCATGACACATGGGTACACGTCCTGACCCACCCCACTCATAGGTTAAAGTCCCGTGTGTGTAATATTATCTTAGACCTTACTCCCCAGAACTCATTTCTCTCGGTTCTAGGATTACCCTAATAAATTTTCAAAGGCTCATCACCTTCTAGATTGATCAGTTCGTATTTGGATCTTCATTTTGTATACGATGTGTCTCTCAGGGTTACTATACTTTCTGGTTCTTCATTTTGGTCGATCGTGGTAGTGCCATATCATTGGTTTATCAGATACACTGCTCTAAGATGGATTATTCTTATTTTATTCTTCCAGATCCATTGTGAGATATCATCCTAGAGTCCTTTTCATTCATTAGTCGTTGTGCAAAGGGTTCCCTCCTACATGGTATGCGGGTTTCCACTATACTGATGACCTATTATGTCTAGATTTTGAGCAATCCTTAGATATTGGTATTTTATTCTAGGGCCTTCAATGAAGATGATGGGTTTCATTGGATCTATATCCCATTACGGGCTTGTGCAATCCGATCATTAAGGTAGGGGTTATGCATCTAGACTATGTTTATGAACCTCCTCCATTATCATTTCAAATTGATTAATATTGAATGCTTGGCATTATTTTTTGGTGTGTTTTGAAAATAATTTTCAATTAAAAATGGTTTCTAGTGATTTTAATAAATGAACTGTGAAATGGATTGAATGGTTTTCAAATCATAGAAATTAATTATGAAAAAGAGCGCATGGGTTACCCTAGGTACTTGGGAGTATGGTTCATCTAGAGGCTATCATCATTTGATCTTTGATTATCAAAGAGGTTTCTCTTGGGGATTTACTATATTTCCTAGTCTTATTACTGTAGGGGACTCATATAGACATTTTGGTGGGTTTACTCACGGGTTATTCCCCTGCTTCTTAGGCTTGTTATTATAGTACTAGTTTTGTACACTTGATTATTATGGTATGAGTAGTTTGATACATAGACCTATAATATTACTTGGTGTGGTGATACATGTGATTGTGTTTTATAATACTTTTCTTTCTATGTTAGCCCTAAGATTCATGTTTATTTATATGGAAAGTAAAATGGAAAATATTCATTGAAACAGATATCCCAAATTTTGTTAGAAGTGTATAAATGATAAATGTTTACCATTTTTATATAAAACCTTTTCACTTATTATCATTCCATGGTTTGTTTTAAAATGATCATATAGAAATTTTTATATAGAGACTGGTTATGTAACTCCTATGTGTAATCCAACTTATCCTGTTATCTCACACCCTGCACACCTCATTGGTGGTTCGTATACATTTTGTTTGTATCCTGGTGTAGGGAATGGAAAGGCACCATAGTGAGGCAGTGAGGATCTAGCTAGCTAGTTGTGCAGCTGGTGGGTATATTGTGGGAGTTCGTCTATAAAATCATTTGGTGTTTCTATTTATTTTTTTTTCTTTTCTGTTGGACATTTCATGGAGTTTTTTCTACCTTTTCAGTTATTTGTTTTGGCTGCTTTCTTACTGTTGGGGTATATTTATTTCTCAATATTCCTTTGTTTATATATTTATTCATATATTTATTCTATGTGGTTGTTCATATTGGGAAAAGGGTTCCCTTAGTTTTTTAGTTCGATGCCCGGGTGCTTGTCGCTAGCCTGTGGGGATCTGGAATGCTCTCCGTGTATGTGACAAATCCAGTTGGGTGATGGGTTTGATGGTAATCTAGGACAATTAATTATAGTTTGGTATCATAGGAGGCATGTTCTCAACAATAATTTTCTTGGGATTTCTGTTAGATAGGTGATAGGATTTTTTGGGACAGAAAGGTATGGGGAGATAGGTGCAGGGTGAGCTCTTGTCATAAATCAACGCAAGTTTATATGGGTTCTTTGGATGTGTATCACTTATATAGGGTTCTATTTTGAAAATCTCAGTTTTTTACATGTTTTTTTAGATTAGACTGAGATGTTTTCTATTGTCTGATCATTATGTTGTTTTCTTGTGCAGTAGTATGCCTCTAAGATGTCTTCCAGAGGTTCCTCATTAAGCAGCAGCTCATGCTCCTAATCGAAATCCACCTATGTATCAGAAGATCATTAATATTATCATATCAGATAGCCTTTCTATCGATCATGATATGACATGAGTTTAGAAGAAAAAAATTATGGTACATCAAGAAGATGGAAGAGAGAGAGAGAGATCATTGGAATTCATACACTAGAAGCCACTTTACATTTTGGTAATGACTAAACCTCAAGTGAAGGAGGATTTAATAGAGAGGATCGATCAAATAATCAACATCTTGGAGACAACTCAAAATATCAAGGTGAAGAGTGAAACATTTATACACAAGGGTTCTGGTAAAAGATGGTGGGATTCTATCGTTCAGTCAGACAGACATGTGGGCTTGGATTGTATGGGTTTTAAAACCCTACTCTATTAGTATTTTTGTCACAATTTGCTAATGTTAGAGAATAATCTAGATTTTTTATCATTAAAACATTGGAAGAGTTTGGAGTTTGAATACACCGACTGGTTTTCTAAGCTTGTGTGTTTTTCTCCTGATGTGGTAATAAATGAACTAGTGAAAGAACAATAATACCTACAGGGTTTGAGACCTGACATGAGATCATGGATTTTTATATTGAATCATTATACCTATGCAGAGATGGTGGAAAGGGATATAATATAATAGATGAATATAGTAGGCAAAGTCGGCTTTTCCCCCTCTTCTCTTACAATAGGTGAAATCTTTAGTTGAAAGCATGAGAAGAAGATGATGTGGCGGGAACAACACATATGTGGTGGAGGTGGGTCTCAGTAGCAAGACTCAATTGAATAATTATTTATAGTGGGTAATGTGCCTCTTAAATTCTATTAGTGAGAAAAGGGGGGACACACAAGATGTTTTATTCATATTCCTAGGAATATGTGCAATATTTTTTGATGTGTTGGTCATCTACAACATTTCTGTTAGGTTATGAATATTCCTTTTTTTGGTCAGGGACTGTCATCCCCAAAGGATATTACGATGCAATTGAGATCTTCAAAAACTATAGGGATTCAGCTGTAGGCCTCCCAAGTGAATCATTTACACATAGTAGATGCGTTTCTAATGGAAGTTGATGTAGGTATTGAAATAGTGGGAGGTACGCTTCTTGTTGTATCTTCTGTAGTAATTTCTTTGATTGATATTGGTGACTCCCATTCGTTTATATTTTCACTCTTTGTTGATTCAATTAAACATTCAATGGATGTTATTCCCTTTATAATGAAGTTATTGACACCACTTGGATAGTGGAAGGATAAGGGGTTTCAATGTACTTCTTGTTCATTAACGATAGCAGCTACAATGTTGGTCTGGGATTTTTTCTTTCTTGATCTGGATCTGTCTGACATCATCATCGGTATGGATTTTCTTATCACTCATTGAGATGATCTGGATTTTTATCATCAGTGTTTTTGGTTTCTTATTGCTGATAGGAGTTATCGTTTGTTTCTGGGAGAGTGGGACCAAAGGTCAGGTCGAGAAGGGCCGTCCGACATAGAGATCATGAGTTTGTTGGTTTATGTTGCATTTTATCCAGATAAAGTTTCGTCCATTAATGATATTTCTATTGCAGTTAAAGAAATTTTTGATATTTTCCATGAATATTTATCTAGTCTTCCTATAGAGATAGAGGTATAGTTTACGATTTAACTAGTTATGTGTACGTAGCCGATATCAATTCATTCTTATCGAATTGAACCAGCGAAATTGAAAGAACTCAATGATCAGTTGAACAACCTGATAGTGAAAGGGTTCATTCCTTCTAGTGTTTGTCCTTGAAAATCCCTTATTCACTTTAACATGAAATAGGGTGGTTCACATTTCTTATATTTGAACTATAATAAGTTGAACTGGGTAATGGTTAAGATAAAATTTCATTTTCCTGGTGTTTATGATTTTCTTTGATTAGTTAAAAGGGAATGGTGGGCCTCGATGACTGATCATCGGTCAGTTTATCATCAACTCAGAGTTTAAGAGTCTGATACACTAAAGACAACCATCGAGAGTAGTTATGTACATTATGAATATATCATTATTCCTTTCATTTTGAATAACACTCCTATAATTTAATGGAATTGATGAATTGGATATTCCACCAACATCTATACACATTTTTGTAGTTCTTGTGGATGGTATTAAGGTTTTTCCCAAATATGATCATGACAACAAGAAACAACTTTGTTTTTTTTATATTCTAAAGAGTCACTGTCTCTATGGAAATCATTCAAAATGCAGTTTCTGGATTCTATAATTAAAATTCATGGGGTACATAATTTCTAATCATAGCTTATCGGATGATCCAGATATAGTGAAGGGAATTATTTCAGGGAAAGAAACCATCTATTTTCTTTGAGATATAAAGATTCCTTGTTCTTTTTATATACCATCAAGAGTTTTAGAGGATTTATCTAAGATGGAGTCACCTTTGGATGTTATTACCCAGAAACTTGTGAAATTCACATGGGATGAAAAGTGTCATTATTCTATCGATGAACTAAAATAGATTCTGACTTTAACACCAATTTTGATCTTACATGAGCAATGTAATGGGTACACGGTGTTTTTTATGAACCCGGTACTGTTTTGGGATGTGTTCAAATTAAAGATGAAAATATGGTTGCTTATAGATCTCTTCAAATATGAATTCATGAGAAGAACTACCCCTCACATGATTTTGAGCTTGTTGTAGTGATTCCTTCACTTAAATGTTCATGAAGCTATCTATCTAGGGAGAAGTTCACAGTATTATCTAATCATAAGGGTCGTAGCAATGTGTTTTCATAGAAATAATGGAATAATTGGAAGAGGAATTGAATATAATACCATTAGATGTTTTACTTCATCATCACCTACACTCCGGGGAAAGGGAATGTTGCTGATGATGTTATTATCAAGAAGATACCATCCATGGGAATATTGAATTCGAAGGAGGAGTAAAATCTTATGGAGGTTTTTTCTTAATTTCACTTGCAATATCAGAAGGATGTTTTAGGTATGGTTATAACCAGTGATTAGTTGTCATCATATATCTTGGATTCTATTTTGAAATGTATGTAGTATAATGACCAGTTTCATAAGGCTCAGGAATGTCTTTATGGTGGTGAGACTATTTCTATTAATCTTAGTCATCAGTTGTCATACTTTAATTTGGGATGTAGATTCTTGTGACAACACCTATGAAAGGTTATTTACTAGTATATTTTCATATCACTTCATAGTCCACTAATCTAGGCATTATGATGAGGTATAATGACATGAGAAGAGGATTCTAGTGGCCAAGTATGAAGCGTGGCATTGCATATTTTGTGTCCCACTATTACACCTTCACACAGATAAATGAAAAGCACTGGAAACCTTCTGTTTTTCTTCGGCCTCTTCTGGTGATGGTTTGGAAATAGGACGAGCTAACCATGGACATTATTGATGGGATTCCATGGACAGATCAGGGGAAAATTATATCTTCATATTTTCTGATAGATTGATAGTGTCTTCTCATTTCATTCTGACCAAATACACCACAAAATTTAGTGATCTAGGTAAGATATTTGCGAAGGAGATTGTGCGGTTACAAGGGAGTCCAACAGTAATTGTTTCAGATATGGATCATAGGTTTAACATACTGTTTTATAGTATTATTCAAGAGGAAATGGGGACTCTGGTCAAGTTGAGCACAACATTCCATCCATTAATAGATATTCAGACAAATCATGTAATTCATATATTAGAGGACATGCTTCGGGGCTGGGTATTTCATTTCGATGGATCATGGGATAGCCATATGGGACTGATTGAGTTTGTTAAAAACAAAATTTATCATTCATAAATCAGAATGGCCACCTTGGAAGTGTTTTATGGTCACTGTAAAGATCACCCCTTTTTTGGGAAGAGGAGTTCAAAGTGACCTTGGTTGGACAAAGTCTAGTTCAAGAGATTTTATTAAAGATTCATGATGGGAGATGAAATTTGGTTACATCCCATAATCATCATAAATCATATTAAGATATATGAAGTCATCTTTTATAGTTTTTCATAGGTTAATAAGTTTTCTAGAATGTTTCCCCGGATTCCATTCACTGTCAGTTTTGAAAATATGGAATGATGTCTCCAAGATATGTTGGACTGTTTGAGATCATTGAACGAAACATGATTGTTTCTTAACGGTTATAATTTTTATCTCTCTTGTTGGTAATTCAAAATTTCTTCTATATATCTCATCCCCAAAAGTATCAACCTGGTCTCGATCATATTTTATGTTGAGAAGAAATTGGGTTAGATCTAGATGATTTTGTTTAGGTGAAAAAAGTTGAGATCATTGAATCTCAGATGAAAGTCATTCATGAGAAGTTGATTCCATTAGTCAGAGTTCTATGGAAACAAGGATCATATTATAATGAGACTTGGGAACACATGTTGTGGACAAAGTATTAGTGGTCTCATATTTTCCGAGGAGTAACATATTCCACATGACTTCCTGGGGACATAATGTCTTTATGGTTGTGAGTTTGTAACAACCCATTATATTGATCAGCTATGTTTTTCATTTCTATAAGTTTCCATATTTTTTAAAAGTATTTATAGGTGTTTTCTAGGTTTTCTTTCAGGGTCCTGAGTCGGTACACACTGTGTACCAGAGGTATATGTCTTGTACTAATTATTGGATTCAAGTTGTGAATTGGGAGATCAGTTTGTGAGAATGTCCACATCGTGTACATGAGGTACACCTTGAGTAGGGTTTAAATATCATATTTTTTATCCTATAATATGGATTTTATGACATAACATAGCTAGCATAGACTATACATTATTAATCATGGGTAAAATCTATGACCCGAACCAGAACTAGGATAATTTCATATGTGTGGAAGTTTTGCTCAGCCCTTTCTTTCCAGAGCACATTGCTCTTGACTTTAGGATTATCCTAGGTGATTTTCAGAGGCACCTAACCTTATTATGCAAGGAAAGGCAAGAAATCGTATTGAGGCGGTGATGTTATTGTCAACTAGTTGGGCAACAGGAGGTGAGATGGTGGGAGATCTTCCATGTCATCATTTGAAGTAGCTATTTGGTTTTTAGTTCTTTTCTGTTGGACTTATCTTGGAGTTTTAGCTGCCATTTTTGTTTTATGTTTCTGATGTTTTTTTATAGTTATAGTATATTTATTTGTCATTATTCCATTTTTCCTCTCTTCCTCTATATATGTATTCCATGTGGCTATTCATTTTGGGTGAAATTATTCCCTCAGTTTTGTAGTTTGACTCCTAGGTGCTTGTTGCTAGCCCATGGGGATCAAGAACACCCTTCTTGTATGTGATGGATTGGGTCAGGTGTGGGGTTTGAGGGTAACTTGGGTTGGTTCATTACAATAGTATTCAAGAAAAAATAAAAATTAAAAAAATAATTAATGGTTGATAATGGGTATGTAATCTATCAAACTCTTCATCATTAACCTGGATAATTTTAAAATTAAATCATCAACTGTAATATTTATTTAATCATTTAATTGAAATAAATCCAAATGGTCATAACTGTAATAATAGTTCCAAATCATATCACCTAGTGTAGCATTGTCTTGTTAACATAAAATAGAATCTATTCATGTTCATTCAGGCCTAAAATATTTTTCTTTAAAAAAATAAAAAATAACATATCCAAACCACACAATAGAGGTTATAGTTGTGTCCTACTAATGGAAATGAGGATAACAATAACTTCAAAAAATTTCAACATCGTGAAGCTATCAATTTTGATATCTTATCATTTCAGTTTCAAAACACATGATTATTTTAACTACTAATTTCTAGGAAAATTGAAAAAAATGTATATTAAAAAATAGGAAAAAGATATTATACATTTATCCAAAGATAATTATGTCATGAAACTCTACATTTTTCACATATTACTATAAATGATAATTAATGAATAAAAAAATGAAACTCATCTGAACCGAACATGCATGATGCATTTGATATAATGTTATGATTGACTTTAAAGGTCAACCTTCTCTCTATGTCCAAAGGGAATATGGTATTTTGATTCACTGTTACATTCAATAGGACTTTTTATCGTTCTTAGATAACTATGAAAAAATGTGTGGATTGTGTCTCCGTCTATCATTCCCATTCATGGATCACCTAAATAGTATGATATACATGCACATAACATGTTATTTGAAGATAATTATTCCTGAATAAATACCTGAAATACTATATAATGACATCCAAACCCATGTCGTACCCTTGAGAAAGGTTGATTCTAATGGTCCGGCTGTGAACCAAGACCCACTAAATGCTAATGTGAACATGTGGAATAATGATCATGTATATTATTTTTGTAAACTGGATAATGGGTACATCAACTCAACCCGCATGTCCCTATATCCCATACATTCTAGTATAATTCTATTCCTACATGAAATAATATCCAAAAGAAACACATGCCATAGATTCAAGTACTATTACCCACCATAGGCCATGTCACCACCTATCTTTGTATGATAACAAAACCCATGTTAAACAATGAGGTAAACTACACAATTTATATCATCTCAGCATATCCCTCTATCGATAGATCACACCAGTATAATAAGAAATCAATCAATAGTTCCCAACTACCAATATGTTTCCCCCAACAATAAATAACCAAAATTCTAAATTACTAGGATTAAAATTTTCCATATCAAGAAATGAAATTATATAAAATAACGTAGGGCCTAAAGATAATATAAAATATCAAATAATAATAAAATACCAAAAATTTAATTCCAAAGTAACTAAAACATTAAATAATATATGAATATAAACACTCTCATAAAACAAATTGGAAAAAATGAATAAGAAAATACCAAATAAAGATGTAATCTCAGTTCTCGGGCACTACCTCATCTATGCTCAGTAGTAGAAATTTCTGTTATCTCTATAATACCCATAGAGAACCATCAACTCTTACCCATGAAAACTCCCTGGCCATGGGGTTTTCATCTCACCATGTCAGAGTAAATCCCTACATCTCTTAACAAATCCATTAAGTCATATATCATCATCGAATTAATCTTTTTGACCATAATTTATATCATAACTCTAAATAACTATGTTCCATTACCATCATATTAATTGAGTGAATTATGATACAATACTTCCTTATATATCATAGGTATTCTCATTTCCATTAATGGGATTCCATAAATTTCTGGAGTAAAATCTTACCCCATGCTATGTATCATCACCAATGGGAAGTAAACTTTTAGGAATGAGGTGATCATATAAATTAAACACCATTACTATGTGTGACCTGTATTGAAATATAGTATTTCTATAAATGAAAAATATCATATCATGAGGAATTGATACACATTATATCTTATATTGGTTGCATTATAATCCTGATTATTATCCCCCAAGTCTTGTTTTAGTGTAATATTAAATCCTTGTCAATTTATCTCCTACTAACCTTAGCTAACATCACTAATTGAGAATCTTCACACATCTGAACAAACCCAATAGGGATATATATATTTATCACCCAATAAGACAATTTCATAGTCTATAATGAGGATTAATAACAAAAATAGTATTTTGACCTCATCAACCTAGTCACATCAACTACCAACTATCACAAGGATTATATACATCCAAAAAACTATGGAAAAATGAAGAGGGAACCAATAATTAAGGAGGTAAAATACACATAAATAATTATATATCTGACACAAATTTTAATGGTCGATGATTTTATGAAATGCACAATCAATATCAATGTATACAATATAATCACAATGTTATCCCCAACATTGATCATAAACTACATGTGACCAATTAATCCAAATCCTTAATAAAATTTATATCCCACTCCATATAATGGTGTATGTATAGATTCATAGACTTGATAACAATATAAAATGCTGCTTCTCAATGTCCTGTAATAATTAAATTAATAAATTATCACTAGATATAAAAGTATATACAAAATAAAATATTACCTAAGGAATATTCTCATACATGTGGATCCTATTCTATCAATAATCCTTTTTTAAACCACATAAAAAATAATGAAAGTATAATAAAGAGTATCATAAAAAAAATTATTTTGAAAAAAATTCAATACACTCATATGCTCAAATATTCTATATCCTTCAACAACTTACAATCTCCTAGATTTTAAGAAATAATATAATCCAAATATATCTCTGTAAAAAACATTAAGGGATACATTCAAACATTAAAATAAAATAAACCTAATAAAAAAATAGTGAAAATAATTCAATGAAATTACAATGAAATATAAAATTTTTCCATTCAAATAATATCCAATGCCTCTTTAGAAACCTATATCTTTCTTGAAAATATGTTTTCAATGAAAATTTTCAAATAAGGATAAATTAAATCAACCCCTTTTAAAGAAAATTTAATTGTATAAGTCAATATCTATAAAAATAAAATTCCAAAAAAACACCTTTATAGATTCCATTAAATATATTTTAAGAATTATATTTTGAAAACACATCCATGTGTTAACTCGCACAATAATATTATTCAAAAAATGGAACACTAATACTTAATTGAATAAGGAACAACCATAAAAATTTACAAGAAATTTATAATTTGGTAACAATTGAGATTACTCAATTATTTATCATTTATGGATAACTAAAACATTACATGATAAAAATACAAATATATATATATATTTCATAGATATAAAGAACTACTGGAAATGAAAAGGCCAAAAAACAGTATACTTATTATGTAAAGGTAACCAATATCAACACATATTGAATTTATATAATCAATGTTTGTGATGTCCAATGTCATAATAATGAGATAATATCTCATTTAAAACAAAAAACATTACCCAATGAAACATATGAAATTAATTTCTATGAAATGAAATATATCCACCAAATTCATCATGCATCCTCTTGCTGAATCCCACTGTAAAAGGGTAATGTTCTACTTTGATTCACTTCTAGAACTAATCCCTGAAAAATACCGAACATACAAACTCAAGGTTATGGTTAACATAAATTAATTTCACCAAAATCATTTGTATTACTCACCTAATAACAAACTATATGTTTAATGGTTTGAAATTGTGAAAATAATTCTTTATTTTTCCCTATTTTCAAATTTATCACAATTTCCATATAAATAATATGATATTGTACATTTATCTTTTGTAATCACTGACAAAATCCTTGATCAATCCATATAAATTTAAGGATGAGTATGAAATATAATCTCAGAGCTAATTGGGGGGAATATAACACAAAATGTGAACATAATGATCTAGATCCATTATAAATAATGGGACATGCTATGAAAATATACAGAACATGATGATGAACCCCTTTCCCACTATGTTTGAGATGGGGTTATAAAAATAGAAGGGATTTTAAATGCAAAATCTAACTAAAACACTAGATTTCATACCCCTCAATTTAGAATAAAACAGTGCCACAAAAAATAATCATAATTACAAGAAACATTACAGTTGTAGGATAAGTGGTGTAGCACCACAACATATCCTATCTAAAATATATTGATCTCCCACTAGATTTTTAATAACATTATTTTCACCCTAAACATATAAATTTCACATACCCAATACAAGAATTTCATTTATAGTTATTTTTCATCGAAAATACACCTAAACAACTCTTTTAAAACATTTTTATCATTTTTATCATTTGAAATTCACAATATAACTCCAAAGTTCAGAAAATAGATAGTTATACATTATTTTGTACCTTTTGTTTCTCTGATTTGATAATAACTGTAACGCCCCGACCCCAGCTACCCAGAGTCGGTGCATTACTTCGTAACATTGGCATGATCACAAGAAAGATCAAATCTCTAAAGACCGATTGGTTTAGTAGCCTTGGAAACACTAGATATATTCATAAGTTTTACATTACATCATAAAATGAAAAACTACTACAAAAACATAATGTTTCCACAGTCCACACTATAATCCCCTCATAATATCCCTGCAGGTCATTCATAACTTACATATTCACTTCCTGGGAAAAATAAAACATAGAAAAGGGGTGAGCTCAAATGCCCAGTAAGGATAACAATATAGCGGAAACTTTCATAAATAAGAATAAACATTTAAGGCAATGTATAACTAAAACAAAAGCCTTTTAAACATGAACATTCACCATGGTATGGCATAAATAAAATGAAATAATTCCATTTAATTATTCACATGGATATTCTACTAATCGAATAATCACATGCAAAAAATCAATAACCACTTTCATAATGTTGGAATGCATAATTCCAGACTATCATAACCACATAGCCAAGGCCTCGTGCCAAGACTACAAATAAGATTTTTTCAAGGCCTTGTGCCAAGACACTAGTTTGTCTCATGAGACCTACCGATGCATCGAGGAGCTATAGCGGGCTCCACCCGTCACTTATTAAGTCCAATGCATTCCCATATGAAAAGGTTTAAACATAAAATAAACATTCGTATTAAAACTAGCATACGAAATGTCAATAATTTCACCATAAACTATGAATGGTATAAAAATAGCACATCCACAGTCAAACATATCACAAAACCTTCAATACAATATAGAAGTTTTGTATCATAATAAATCAACTTCAAATAATCTTAAAATCCATCAAAGGATGTTGACATAGATGAAATCAAAATTCTTTTTAAAGAAGTATCTCCTTTTATTTTGAAATCATTTAAGATCCATATAAAATAAAACATTTTCTTTGAAAATATTCTTATAATATTGTAAGGAAAGCTTTGACGATTTTATAACGGCGGAAAATAACCGCACCCGCCGTATAAGTAAAAAAAACATTCTTATCTTAATTCTGTCGAAAAGGTTAAAAAGGAACTTGTTTTGAAAACGACGGAAATATTCCTTTATAAACCTATTACAAAAAGTTAAACAAGGGTATAAATTAATTTAACCCATATTCTTGTAAATAATAAATATGTTTTGAAATACATTTTGAAGAAACATGGATGTGGATGATAAAGAAATCCCAGTAGATTATTACGTATAAACAACCTCGGATAATGAAGAGATTGTGAAATAACCCTTACCTTGTACTTTTCCTTGGTTGGGGTAGGTTAACCTCCTGTATAATGGTGAAATAATTGTTATTAAATTATACAAGAATCATATACATTAATATGATATCATATATGATCTTTTAACATTGCTTTATTAATAATATCTTGGTATTATCGTCGTTTCGGGTGATAATCGATTCGTTCTTCTTAAATGTTTGGTTACGTAAGACATGTTTGTAATGGATAGATTATATCTTATTCATGATATTAACGTTATTTTTAACCCCAAAATGAGAATAAGACTTGAATGGATATGATGAAGAATGAATCTTATCGCGTTCGTGGAGACGGTAGTCCGTACGTGCGCACGAACGCTACTTCCATTTAATTTTTTATTTTAAAAGAATCTAATCCAAATGATACATAGGTATATTACTATTCCAGTATAGTATTTTATATATGTTACTTATGTTCATTAACACCATCCTTTATACGTTCCATGTGTGGTATGAACGAGTCATATCATTTTAAGGGGGCGGTAGTCCGCACTTCCTCAAATGAAATTATCGTATGTATATACAACATGAAACGAATAATGGTATGAAATAAAATGGAATTACAGAAGCTTATATATAAAATATATATCATTAATATCATATTTAATTACAGTGCCATCATAATGGCCACCATGAGAGGTGGTAAGATGTATTTGAACAATCATCGTTTCGTGAGGCGTTAGTTTGCCATCCACAGAAACATTATGTTCATCATCCATTAGATGGAGTTGTGTGTATGTGTAGTTTGAATCCTTCTTATAACAACATCCTAGTATATTTAGGATACTGGTGTTGTTACAAAAGAAAGGAAATAAAAATATTTTGGGGGTTGGAGAAGCAAAATAAATGAAGATACTTTAAGAGAAATTGTTACCTTTAATTTAGGTAACTCACTTTGGTTGGAACCAAAGGACTTTTTGAAATGC
Source organism: Viscum album (assembly GCA_963277665.1). Taxonomy (NCBI): domain Eukaryota; kingdom Viridiplantae; phylum Streptophyta; class Magnoliopsida; order Santalales; family Viscaceae; genus Viscum; species Viscum album. Next base: position 782,764,558 of record OY728158.1, read on the forward strand.
TTTCTGCCTAAGGGGAAGCTTCAAGGAGGAGGAGAGGGATGTGGGGAGCTTAGTTGGGCAGAGTTTGGACGAGCCAAGTGGCTTGAGAGGTGTGAGGAAATGAGAAGGAGGAGTGCCCTTTTATAAGAGGGGTGAGGGGCACCTTTGGAAAAGCTAGAAATATTAATTTATAATAAATTCATATTCAGTTTCCAATGGCTCCAAAGTTGACTATTCAAAGGTTGAGGTGGGGATAGGTCGAAAACAACTCATCCAATAGAATTTAGACAGGTTTGGGTACTTATATTAACCTTATCTTTAAGTATTAACTCTAAGTTAATTAGTTTCACTTTTACAATGTCTCTTTGTATTTTTATATAATATGATTAATAAACTTACTATATACATCCAAGAGACCCCCAAGTGGTCCATTAATGAGGAACCTATCATAATATAAGTCTCTTGGCCGAACCTTAGATTTTTAGGAATTTAATATCAATTAATAATATAATATTTGTTTTAAGAACTCTTTTATGTCAATTTTGACACTATTCAATAGTTGATTTTTTTGAAACTCCTAACAGATTGATTACTTCGAAAAAAGTCAATTAAATCAATCCTAATATATCATATTATCATAGAAAATTAGTTTAATTCATTAAAAGTTTCATATTATAATTATTTGGGTATTTATAAGATCAATTATTTTTATTTTTCACTATTTTAGTAATTACTGCATCATCATTGTGTCATAAATAAAATAAATTATATAATTTCTAAAAATTATAAATAAAATATCATTATGTAGGAAATCTTTTTACATTTCTAATGACTATTTATAATCGAAAATCCAACATGTATAACCCTATGTAAAAATTGTTCTTCTAAAAGATGTAAGCTTATGCCATTTTTATTTTTATTTTAACTTTATTAATATAATGTGTCCCTACCACATACAAGTGGCTCCAAGGGGTCCCCAAATTGACCCAAGGATGCTCATGGTCGGGTATGTGTCCACCAATAAGGTTAGGACACGTTTTAGGGTAACTTTGTATTATTATAATATTATTTTTTTAACCCTTATTTACCGGATTTACCCTTTAACCATGGTAAATAAAATATTTACTGCAGTAATTATTCAAAATTTGTAAAAATAAAAGTTACCTATTTACATAATTTGGACATCCTGATTCCAAATATGGAATCCATTTTCCTAAATTCAAAACACAGAAGTGGCAGAAATTAATTTAAAATTAATTCCCGCTGTCAAAACAAAAAGCGTGTTTTTAAGAGGTAATAACTATCAAAAGATTGACACTTGTTTATGTTCGGTTTAATTGTAAAATTATGTCCAATGACCAAAATTATATTAAATGGTAAAAATATATTCTAAATATACTTTAAAACCACTCAAAATCACAATTTATCACTATTAATTATTTTGATTAAAAAAGTTGTTTTTAATTAAAATTTAGTAATTTTCACTATTCATCAAAATATGAAAGTTATCCGAAAAGTACGAAAATTTCACCTTAGGCTGAATTCGATATTCCGAATCCAAAAATGAAGTCCATTTTGAAATATAAAATATATATAATTTCAAAAATTAGGTATTACTATTCATAACGGCTAGTTTGATCGGTTGTGGTGTGTGTTAAAACTCAAAGTTGCGTACAACACACGCTACTGTTTTATTCAAAGGAAAGCATACCGTGGAAGCTTGGGATGTTTCATTTTAAATTTTTTTGATGTCTCCATTTAGTCAAAAAGTTTAAAATATTGTATTTAAAAAGGTTTCACTATCAAAAGTTGATAAAAGTGCAATACTGAAAATGAATCTGTTCTTGCATTATGACTAAGAAACTCATAATATGGATTCTAAAATTATAAGGCTTATATAAAGTTTAAAATTTAGTTAATAATATTCATAACCTCTTTTGAATGGCTTTTTCCTTTGGTAATTAATGGTGTGATTGAACCCGGTGTTGCGTGTAGTGCAAGTTATTGAATTATTTTGAAGAAATAACACACTATGAAATCTTGGGGTGTTACATTCTCCCCTCCTTCAATAAATTTCGTCCTCGCAATTTGAAATTGTTCTTCGAAAATAAAAGGTTGAAAATAGAAAATATATTTGTGGGAAAACCCACATCGGAAATTGGGTTACTAAAATTTAGTCTTAATATGAGGAAAAGATAAATGAAAGGGTCACCACCAAATTATGATCTCGATTAGGAGAACATTGGTGGCATTTAGAGACATATAATTGGAGGAAAAATGTAAATATTTATAGGTATTGATTGAGGTCATCAATCACAAACAAGTATAAAATTGAGGTCCTTAAACTCATCAATCTATGATGATTTGAAGTACCATCGGTTCAACAAAATATAGGGTATTGGGATAACACATTTTTGACGTTTCAAAATATCTTAGTTGAAATCCCACATCGAAAAATGAATTAACGAGGCCTCTATTTAAAATAAAGATTCGAAAGTATGAAGATTACCGAAAATAACACGTACTAGGGTTCCATGTAGGAAAATATGGATATGGAAGAAAAATCTAACCATCAATTATCTGATGGAGAGTGGTAGAGAACATGGCTATGAAAAGGCCAACAATCCCAAAGCCATAAATTAGTGATGATTTAAGGTACCATCTAGGAAAAAAATTTTGTTCTAAGTTGCTTTTCTTAATATTGAGGAATTTATTTATGAGATTGGCTAAGATCATAAGGAGATATACTTACTTTATAATTAGAGTTTTATCCATTAATAAATTTCTACCACAAACTCATCTTTCACTCTAAAAGATAATAGAATGTAAAAAAAAATCTATTTACTCTATTCGTATAGGGTTCCAAAATAAACGAATTTATAACTCATCTTCAAGATCTTTTAATAAAAACTACATTATTTAATCCAGGACATCTCATGGGCCAGTGGTAGGTGATACACCCTTGTCGCCCTTCGGTTGCGGGTTCAAGTCTCGCAGCCTTGCCGGACGCGACAGGTTGCCGCCCGACCTCTGGGTTTCCCTTTTATGGCAATCCAAAATAATCCAAACTAGAACTATCCAAAATAATTCTGTCCAAACTCACAGTCCAACATTTATAAGGAAGGTAAACATTATGTAGATCCTTTTTACCCCGTAATAGCTTATGAATACCTTCATCATGTATTCTTTTAATACACTGAAACATCCTGAATTACCATAATCTTTATTGATTACATTCATGCTCCCTTATTCCATATAGAATGCTGGATATACTTCATCAATCCAAAAATGTTTTAAACCCCAACAATGATGGAATATACAAATCATTAATCAGTTCCAAGGTAGTCAAGAATATCCAATATAATTTATCCAAAACAATCACATATTATACCAAAATCACTACCTCAGTATCAGAACTATATTATGATTTATCATTCTCTCAACCATATATTTTACAAAAATTTATCCTGCTATTGAGTCACTTTTCTTTATTCCACACAATCTCAAGTCCTTAATGAAATAGTACTGCAGTACAATCCTTATATACTCCATAATTATTATAACAAGTATATTGTTGATACAACACTCAGTTGACATAATCAACATAAGAACTCTAATCATTCCTCTTCATCTGTGGTAGTATCATAACTTGATTATTATCCAATAACATCATTTGTGGCATAGTCTGATGACTGGGACATAAGTTCGCGTAGTGTCCAAACTCCTTGCAAATGAAGCATTTTACATTTAAAACCATTTTCTTACCCTTGCAGTCACGTACTTTGTGCCCTTTTCCTCCACACTTATAACAAACTCCCATTCTTTTCAGGGAAGTTCCAAGGTGTTTCTTTCCACAGTTACCACATATGGGAAAATTCTTCTTTTCCATCTTCCCTTTGTCCATCTTTCTCTCTTCCATCCTTTTCTTCTCTTGCTTGCCTTCAAAGCCATAGGACTCAGTAAACTCTTTACTTATCTTATCAACACATGATATTATTTCTTCATATGATGATAATACATGGGAGACTATTTCTCTTATAAATTCTAGCTTAAGACCATGAAAGATATGATCCTTCCTTCTCTTTGAATCATGTGTATTTCTGGAGTTCTCATTCCTTCTACTGGGCGCCATTTCTAAACAATGGCATAAACTAGATCAGTTTATGAATCAAAATACATAATACCATACTTATAAAACACTTAACATAAATTGAACTATTTATGGATATAATCCATAATCATAAAAATGTTTTCTTTGAGGAAGTATATACTCATAAACCCTTTATAATGATTTGTAAAGAAAATGAGAGTTATCCTAAGCATATCCCCCGGGAGTGTCGTAACCAAGAGTGCAGCAAGGCCCGTTGTCGTGCACCAGTTCCCGTTCGAGTCTAGCTCAAAGCGGTGTTTTCAGGTTTTACCCCTAGGTACATCTGTGCCAGAGCCGCCTCTACCTGTTCGTATCCAGACAGGGATGTATTGCTCGGAAAACTCACAAAATCTCTACAATAACAAAATTCTAGGAAGTTCTTCTATACTAATCCTCAAAGTTCATCTTAGGTCTACGTTCTCTAATCAGAGTTTATCTAAATATAGCTTCCAAGGTTTGTACTAAACTTCCTCTGATACCAACTGTAACGCCCCGACCCCAGCTACCCAGAGTCGGTGCATTACTTCGTAACATTGGCATGATCACAAGAAAGATCAAATCTCGAAAGACCGATTGGTTTAGTAGCCTTGGAAACACTAGATATATTCATAAGTTTTACATTACATCATAAAATGAAAAACTACTACAAAAACATAATGTTTCCACAGTCCACACTATAATCCCCTCATAATATCCCTGCAGGTCATTCATAACTTACATATTCACTTCCTGGGAAAAATAAAACATAGAAAAGGGGTGAGCTCAAATGCCCAGTAAGGATAACAATATAGCGGAAACTTTCATAAATAAGAATAAACATTTAAGGCAATGTATAACTAAAACAAAAGCCTTTTAAACATGAACATTCACCATGGTATGGCATAAATAAAATGAAATAATTCCATTTAATTATTCACATGGATATTCTACTAATCGAATAATCACATGAAAAAAATCAATAACCACTTTCATAATGTTGGAATGCATAATGCCAGACTATCATAACCACATAGCCAAGGCCTCGTGGCAAGACTACAAATAAGATTTTGTCAAGGCCTTGTGCCAAGACTCTAGTTTGTCTCATGAGACCTACCGATGCATCGAGGAGCTATAGCGGGCTCCACCCGTCACTTATTAAGTCCAATGCATTCCCATATGAAAAGGTTTAAACATAAAATAAACATTCGTATTAAAACTAGCATACGAAATGTCAATAATTTCACCATAAACTATGAATGGTATAAAAATAGCACATCCACAGTCAAACATATCACAAAACCTTCAATACAATATAGAAGTTTTGTATCATAATAAATCAACTTCAAATAATCTTAAAATCCATCAAAGGATGTTGACATAGATGAAATCAAAATTCTTTTTAAAGAAGTATCGCCTTTTATTTTGAAATCATTTAAGATCCATATAAAATAAAACATTTTCTTTGAAAATATTCTTATAATCTTGTAAGGAAAGCTTTGACGATTTTATAACGGCGGAAAATAACCGCACCCGCCGTATAAGTAAAAAAAACATTCTTATCTTAATTCTGTCGAAAAGGTTAAAAAGGAACTTGTTTTGAAAACGACGGAAATATTCCTTTATAAACCTATTACAAAAAGTTAAACAAGGGTATAAATGAATTTAACCCATATTCTTGTAAATAATAAATATGTTTTGAAATACATTTTGAAGAAACATGGATGTGGATGATAAAGAAATCCCAGTAGATTATTACGTATAAACAACCTCGGATAATGAAGAGATTGTGAAATAACCCTTACCTTGTACTTTTCCTTGGTTGGGGTAGGTTAACCTCCTGTATAATGGTGAAATAATTGTTATTAAATTATACAAGAATCATATACATTAATATGATATCATATATGATCTTTTAACATTGCTTTATTAATAATATCTTAGTATTATCGTCGTTTCGGGTGATAATCGATTCGTTCTTTTTAAATGTTTGGTTACGTAAGACATGTTTGTAATGGATAGATTATATCTTATTCATGATATTAACGTTATTTTTAACCCCAAAATGAGAATAAGACTTGAATGGATATGATGGAGAATGAATCTTATCGCGTTCGTGGAGACGGTAGTCCGTACGTGCGCACGAACGCTACTTCCATTTAATTTTTTATTTTAAAAGAATCTAATCCAAATGATACATAGGTATATTACTATTCCAGTATAGTATTTTATATATGTTACTTATGTTCATTAACACCATCCTTTATACGTTCCATGTGTGGTATGAACGAGTCATATCATTTTAAGGGGGCGGTAGTCCGCACTTCCTCAAATGAAATTATCGTATGTATATACAACATGAAACGAATAATGGTATGAAATAAAATGGAATTACAGAAGCTTATATATAAAATATATATCATTAATATCATATTTAATTACAGTGCCATCATAATGGCCACCATGAGAGGTGGTAAGATGTATTTGAACAATCATCGTTTCGTGAGGCGTTAGTTTGCCATCCACAGAAACATTATGTTCATCATCCATTAGATTGAGTTGTGTGTATGTGTAGTTTGAATCCTTCTTATAACAACATCCTAGTATATTTAGGATACTGGTGTTGTTACAAAAGAAAGGAAATAAAAAGATTTTGGGGGTTGGAGAAGCAAAATAAATGAAGATACTTTAAGAGAAATTGTTACCTTTAATTTAGGTAACTCACTTTGGTTGGAACCAAAGGACTTCTTGAAATGCTTTCTGCCTAAGGGGAAGCTTCAAGGAGGAGGAGAGGGATGTGGGGAGCTTAGTTGGGCAGAGTTTGGACGAGCCAAGTGGCTTGAGAGGTGTGAGGAAATGAGAAGGAGGAGTGCCCTTTTATAAGAGGGGTGAGGGGCACCTTTGGAAAAGCTAGAAATATTAATTTATAATAAATTCATATTCAGTTTCCAATGGCTCCAAAGTTGACTATTCAAAGGTTGAGGTGGGGATAGGTCGAAAACAACTCATCCAATAGAATTTAGACAGGTTTGGGTACTTATATTAACCTTATCTTTAAGTATTAACTCTAAGTTAATTAGTTTCACTTTTACAATGTCTCTTTGTATTTTTATATAATATGATTAATAAACTTACTATATACATCCAAGCGACCCCCAAGTGGTCCATTAATGAGGAACCTATCATAATATAAGTCTCTTGGCCGAACCTTAGATTTTTAGGAATTTAATATCAATTAATAATATAATATTTGTTTTAAGAACTCTTTTATGTCAATTTTGACACTATTCAATAGTTGATTTTTGTGAAACTCCTAACAGATTGATTACTTCGAAAAAATTCAATTAAATCAATCCTAATATATCATATTATCATAGAAAATTAGTTTAATTCATTAAAAGTTTCATATTATAATTATTTGGGTATTTATAAGATCAATTATTTTTATTTTTCACTATTTTAGTAATTACTGCATCATCATTGTGTCATAAATAAAATAAATTATATAATTTCTAAAAATTATAAATAAAATATCATTATGTAGGAAATCTTTTTACATTTCTAATGAATATTTATAATCGAAAATCCAACATGTATAACCCTATGTAAAAATTGTTCTTCTAAAAGATGTAAGCTTATGCCATTTTTATTATATTTTAACTTTATTAATATAATGTGTCCCTACCACATACAAGTGGCTCCAAGGGGTCCCCAAATTGACCCAAGGATGCTCCTGGTCGGGTATGTGTCCACCAATAAGGTTAGGACACGTTTTAGGGTAACTTTGTATTATTATAATATTATTTTTTTAACCCTTATTTACCGGATTTACCTTTTAACCATGGTAAATAAAATATTTACTGCAGTAATTATTCAAAATGTGTAAAAATAAAAGTTACCTATTTACATAATTTGGACATCCTGATTCCAAATATGGAATCCATTTTCCTAAATTCAAAACACAGAAGTGGCAGAAATTAATTTAAAATTAATTCCCGCTGTCAAAACAAAAAGCGTGTTTTTAAGAGGTAATAACTATCAAAAGATTGACACTTGTTTATGTTCGGTTTAATTGTAAAATTATGTCCAATGACCAAAATTATATTAAATGGTAAAAATATATTCTAAATATACTTTAAAACCACTCAAAATCACAATTTATCACTATTAATTATTTTGATTAAAAAAGTTGTTTTTAATTAAAATTTAGTAATTTTCACTATTCATCAAAATATGAAAGTTATCCGAAAAGTACGAAAATTTCACCTTAGGCTAAATTCGATATTCCGAATCCAAAAATGAAGTCCATTTTGAAATATAAAATATATATAATTTCAAAAATTAGGTATTACTATTCATAACGGCTAGTTTGATCGGTTGTGGTGTGTGTTAAAACTCGAAGTTGCGTACAACACACGCTACTGTTTTATTCAAAGGAAAGCGTACCGTGGAAGCTTGGGATGTTTCATTTTAAATTTTTTTGATGTCTCCATTTAGTCAAAAAGTTTAAAATATTGTATTTAAAAAGGTTTCACTATCAAAAGTTGATAAAAGTGCAATACTGAAAATGAATCTGTTCTTGCATTATGACTAAGAAACTCATAATATGGATTCTAAAATTATAAGGATTATATAAAGTTTAAAATTTAGTTAATAATATTCATAACCTCTTTTGAATGGCTTTTTCCTTTGGTAATTAATGGTGTGATTGAACCCGGTGTTGCGTGTAGTGCAAGTTATTGAATTATTTTGAAGAAATAACACACTATGAAATCTTGGGGTGTTACAATAACTATCTAGTGAGGGATATTTAAACCTCCCCATAATAAATACATTCCTTCAGATGGACCCAAGATTATCCTTTGATCATAAATATTAGACTAAATAAATCATTAAATTACTATCATCTCATAATGATTCATTTTAATTTTATCTACACACACTCACTACATGATTATACAATCCAATAATAAAATACATTTAAATCAATGCTACCAAACCACTGATATTTACACTAAACTCTTCATGATAAATCAAATTAAAAAATATATTTTTATATATCATTGAGTTATTCTCACATTGGAAAATTAAACTCCTCTTAGTACGCCACTCATACCAATCACCAAAATAAAATGACGGTGCATGATCAAACATATATATCCCAAAATACTGACATAAACACAATATTAGAATCCCAACGCTCCCTATAATAATAAATCACTAATAAAATCTGGCCAAGTCCAATTGATCTCTAAAATATATTGATTACCTCCAAAAAAATACGTTCTAAAATATCCTAACAATTATTCTATTAATTATCTTGTCTAAATACCCAATTCTAGAACTAAAATACCAATCTATTATTTTATGACATGTGTCTCACTCGAATAAAAACATTATATAACCCAAACCCATAATTCATAACACATGGAATATCTATAGTCCTGTAATGTATATAGAAACAATACCAATATATGAGTTTAAGACATGTGTCTCACTTTATGAAAACATTATAGAACCCAAACCCATAATTCATAACACATAGTAAATCTCTAGTCTTGTGATGTAAAGAGAAACGACCATTTAAGACCCACCATTTTCTTATTTTATAACCAAACAAAATCAATTTAGTTTTTTCAAAATATATATGATTTTTTTCTCAATATCCCTTTCCCATTCAAAGGTTTTCACAAAACCCTCAAACCTAAAATTATCCATCCTAGTTAGTCATTTAAATAAAAAACCATTTAATTTTGTATTCAATTTCAAAATAATTTTTCAAAACAACATAAAATTTTAATATACCCAATGTTATCAATATAAAAAATCAATTTTTACAAAACAAAACGGTTTACAAAAACCTTGTTTCATCACATGAGTATTCATCAAAGAAAGGAATTTTCAAAACCCTTATAGGGCCTAAAATGCATCTCCATATCGCATCTAAAAGACATATTTAATTAATCATATAACCTAAAAACACTGATAATACTAATAAAAATAATCAACCTTGATATCATGTAAAAACATCATACTGATTATATGTTTATTCATTTAATAATGGATCTAAATAATGACATATTTCACACAACTGAATACATACTCTTTTGAATAAAATCATATGACCATCGATATACTAATGCTTGAACAATTATATTTTCTCCAACATAGTCCATAAAACTCATCCTAAATCACATCAAATGTTCGTCAGGTTTCAGAGTACAATACCCCACTCAACCTAGACAACCTAATAACAAATATAGGATGTCACTTGGTACCATGATATTACACTGAATCCATGTTATCTAGGAATTCACCCAATTAGACTCCAAAATTTAAACACCCCATTTCTGCCTCTAATAGAAAATTACAAAACTAAAAACAAGGAATAACAGAAATTTATGATTCCCCAACACCAATCAAACATAAAATATATAATCTAGGTGAACCAAAAGAACTCTATCATGCCTCCCTATATAGTAGAGAATGCATTGATCTGGTGACATCCATATAGAGTCATGGGGAGACTATGCCTTCATGTCTATAACATAATTATCACATTCTATTATTCTAAAATTTATACATGTCTGGTTTACATATCTGAAAAAAAAACTGATAGCAAAAAATAGGGGTCCAAGGGAGAATCACATATACTATAATATATCAAATTTAAAATATAAATGATATATTTTGAAAATAGAATAAATATAAGTATAACGATATTTCCTGGTCATTAAAATTAATAGAAAATAGTTCCCACGTTATACAATACATTAAAATATGTTAATATTATATAAAAATTTAACGGTAACCATCATAACTAGAAATAATCTCTGGAAATATTAAATAATTATAATAAATAACCAATAATGGGAGATATATCTAGATCCAATGTCAAACATATTCTTATAATGAAATATTATGGTTAATCATTGTATATCAAAGATTATATTGTATACATTGATTTGAAGCGTTTATAACAAACAACGAGTATTACTCAATTGATATTATACCATTGAGTACTTATAATTAATTAGTACCTAAATAATTTGGTGAATTGTACTTGTTTGTGAAGAGTGAAAATAGATCCACCTTAAAACATATCACATAAATGGTCACCCAAGTTCATATATATGTGGATATATTTATATAAGACACCTAAATATCATAAATATATCTAGCTCTACCCAAAAAAGTATACCTAACCACCAACCTATATATATTTATACACCATCCTAGACTAATGAGGTAAAACAAATAATCATTATTATTTCAGAAAATGATGGATACAAAAGTTCTCACAGTAACAATATTAATGACTCATTGGGATCACACCCATCCCACCATTCATCTCATTGCCCATAAAGTCCCAAATCCTAAAATATCATGGGAAATTTAAATCATTTAATGGATTATAGAAAGGGGAAATCATAGATTGAAAAAACATAAAACCACAATTAAAAAATATAAAGAAGATATAAAATTAAAGTAAAAGTTGTCCCAAGACATAAAATAAACCACGAAAAATATATACTACTATGTAATTGTCAATTTTTTATAAGGTACTAGTAATATGAACTGAAAATATTGACATGTTTACCATTCTCTGTATCAACTCACCATTCATCACTAGAACTATCATATTAGTAACCTAAGAGAGCCTTTATCAATGTACTACTTTTAATATCACAGTATAATTTTATGGGATGTAAAACTCTATTCTATTCTTGTAATATAACTCTTAATTTTGGATTTTGGGGGAATATCATTTCATAAAATATTGAGATATCATAAACCATATTATCGTAGAACTGTCATAATGAATGAAAAAAAATTGATAAGGATGTTATATATGAAAAATCATATTTTATAGTAGATATAACACCTAACGGTGGATTCTTTTATTCTAATAATAAATAATAATTTTTAATAATATTCCATAAAAATGTATAATTGAGTACAAACACATTATATGATGAAAGGTATTGGTGAATTCAAACATGTGAAATAATTTGATAAATTCATGACATTGTTCATAGATATAAATTGTTTTTATCTATTATAGTCAAATAATGGTGTTTTAGAATATTATTAAATTATTGAAAGGATTTTTTAGTATCCCAAAATTATATACAATAATGGACAATCTATGAGAATTTCAGTCAATGTTTCCCAATTCGTTTATTAATTATCTATAACATCGAACAATATTACTTCATTCTTTGATTTGAGTTGTACAAGTAAATATTTGAAAAAGTAGAATATTACCCATGGGTTGTGAAATTACTGAAAGACTATTGACACTCTATAGAAGAGTAATTATTTTAGATGGTTCTCATTGATCATTATTTAATGTGTTATTAAAGACATGAGGTTGTTACCTCTTCAGTTCAAGGAATACAATGTAAATTTTTTTCAACCAATACAAATCCTTACCACGAAATCACAGAATCAACACCATAACAAATTCAAAGCAACCCAAAGCCCTCCATCATCAAGCCAGAATGAATCACCAGCAACGAAACCACCCAGAAAAAACCCATCCAAGAGACTGGGCAGTGGAACCCAAAGTCACCAAATCCCACCAAACCGAACATCCACAAACATTATCAAATCAAAAACCTAAAAACTCACCCACAGAATCGACAAAACCCATGCCCCTCTCCAGCCACTCCAGATCTTCCACCTATCTACAAAGAAACGATTCGGAAATGGCACCTGGCTGGGCCGGATAGAACCGGAAAGCCGGAACCACTGCAAACGCGAGCTTCATCATCGCCAAAACATAAATCTCGTTGAGCCGAGAGACCACCGATCCACGTTTAGCGAAAGGCAGCACACCGGAGCTCCACCATGCCAAGCTGATGCGAGGCCATGCCAACATCGAGCCGAACCAGATGAATCTACCTTCGGAACCAAGCCCGGTCGGAGGGGAAGGGAATAACAGCTGATGGAAAACCATAGGTGGCGTCAACGATATGTATACAATGTTATTAATTTTCAATATAATATGTTTTTATTTTTATAAATTTTTGTTCGTTGTTTTATATCTTTCTTAATGACTTGCATTACATGAATAAAATTTATTAGATTTATATTAACTAATAAGTGGTATTACATTATTTCTATGTGTTTTTATTATCTAAATAATATCTGATATGAAGAGAGATGTTATGTTGCATTGGATATAAAATAAAATGTCATTTATTTTAATTCTAAATGGTATATAAAAATATATATCCTTAAATATAATATTATTTTGTAAAAAAGTATGTACTATAATATAATATATTATAATATGTTATATGATCAACATATTTAAATTTTGATATCTTAATAGGAAACCTAGAGTATCTATTTTGTTTTTATCATGTCAAAAGGTAATTTAATGGGAATTGTAACATAAATTTTTTTCAATGTTCAATATAAATTCAACTAAAATAGATCTTCATGACATCATTACATGATAATGGATATTGTAATGTATAATTTCTAGGAACTGAAATTACTATCGTAGGTTACTACACACATATCATAAGTGATGGAATGATATTGGTATCAATACACTAATTATGACATCAGATATCATAAAATACATTGAATTGTGGTTGTGTTATTTATTCGAAGCCAAATAATACTAGATAGAGATCATAATATTGGTTTATCACTATAAATAATTTGTTGACTTAAATTTTTTAATAAAATAAAACAAATTTAAAAATTGTGTTTTTTTATTATTCAATTAATAATGGCATTAAAAAATTTATAAATAGTTTTCGAATTACGTAATAAGGTTCTATGATGTATTTATTTATTTTTTTGTTTCTATTTTCTTATTAAGAAATAATATCCCAAAAAATTGATCGGACCCCTTGAGATGGAAGAAAACTAAAATAGTAAAAAAATGGTATTTTACATTTTTCTCTCTGAAAATGGGGCATAAAATCAATAAGAAGGGTGTTACAAAAAAATGTAAACATCACCATTTGACCTTTTGAACTGAATTATATCCACAATAGATTTATATTCATGAAAGATAGGTGTGATGCTGTAATTTATTGGGGAGAGATTGTACATGTAGTTAGACCATCTTGTCATAATATTCCAAGAGTGATGAATAATACCTGATCATATTTCCTACGAAATTATAGTGGAAACACATTTGAAAAATTGATTGTCCCAATTCCATTGCTCGACCATGTAAAATTTTATTGAATAGTGATAAAAAATTTATTGAATATTTTATTGATAATGAATGATATAATTCCCTCACATTGTGTTAAATATTATTATTTATAAAATATATGATATTTTATCATTCATTGGAAAATATAGTGAAACTTTCAGTTTTTCATTTTTTAAATTATCTGTAGTATTTCGAACATAAATATTTTAATGTCACTTATTTTAATGTAAACTTTTGTAAGATTATTCTTCACGTAATTTCATACATCTTTTATTCAGGACATGAGAGCTAAAGAGTTTATTGAGATGTATTAAATGGGCCATTTAGTCATTAGTGGGATGGACAAGAGAGATTGGACATCACTTTAGTGGTTGGGACATATCCTCTACATCCGTTCATGGATTGATCACAATTCGTGAGAGGGGATTAGAAACCCAATTTAAAACATATTATCCTACTGTAAGGACTGCTAACTCATGCATTTTTGTGGTCCAGAATACGGTGCAAGTGGGATTACAATATTTGGAAAAATTTCTTCATTCATAATTGAAACCAATTTTAACCTATCCTCCCCTTCTATCTATAAATATGTATCTTGATCATTTGGAAGGGTTGGGACATGAATTAGGATATTTATCTAAGAGGATAATTCTTTTCAACCACATTATCTAACCATTTTAAGAGGGGTATCTCTTGACGAAAGGATCCCCTCATTGATGCCATCTTCCCTTCTTCTTGTTGTAATGTTTTCATTTCTATAACATACATCTTTTTTATTCTTTTATTTATTTTATTTTCTTTTGTTTAGTTCAATTATTTTCTAATTTACTCAACCTATTTGTGTTGGAATAAATATTGGAGATGAGATTGGGTTCTACCCTTTCAATCATTTTCTCCTGTAAAATGTATCCACGACGACCAAACCGCCCATGGAAGAGTAGTTTTTATAGTGATCGATCTATCTTCTATATTTTTCTTATAATTATTTTGAATAATTGAAGTATGGTAATTTACATAATATGATCCCTGAATTGATTTTTTAAATTATAAAACCTAAGAATGAAATTGAACAATTAACACAAAAACACGCAATGTCGAGTATTGTGTAAATTGTCAGAGTGCAAACTTCATCAGTAAAACCAGAACACACGAGATAAATTTTTAAAGTTTTAATATAATAGCATATTTAAATTCATCTTTTTTATCTATAATGTACATGTGACTTAATTTAACATTGACCACTAGCTATCTTTATACCATCAATCAAAGTAGTGTGCTGCAATTGTATGTTATAAAGATAGCCTAGGGTTTAATTATCATAATATTTGTGGTAAGGTGAATTCTCAAAGACATATAGGATAAAAAATTAGGGGATCATAATTAATTTTATACTAATTTAAAAGATAATTATTAATAAATAAATGAATAGGTAGAGTTATATCAATAAAATCTTATAAATATTGTCTAAAAATATATTCTTGTTGTGTCTTTTTAATTGAACTTCGTTTGAAAAATAAAAACAAAAATATTATACAATCATCTTCCCACAAAAATCATCAAGTTTTATGAATTTTCAAAACCACCACAGACATTAATGTAGTGTTATTATCTTATTTTATGTGATTTTAAAAATACCATTACTATGTTGTCAAATTAAATCCCTCCTTTAAGAGACGACCTTGGTCAGCCACTCTGGTGCATCTAAGTACACAAAAAAATCACTAATCATTTGAGGGTGCCCATGATAGTTCCTTTCAAATTGGCATCATTGGAAGTGAGGCAAGTAATTAATTCAACTAATTTGACTTATTTATTTTATTTTACATTTTATTCTATTCCTATTTTTTCCTTCTATAGCCAACATGATTTTTTTTCTTCTTATTATATTTCTTTCAAATTATTTTTGGACCATCAACTCAAACTTCACATTTTTTACTATGGTCCAATTTCATTATTTTAATATTTAATTTATCGAATGAAATGAACAAACACCAATGATATTTTAGATCTTGTCCCTGAGATTGAATGCAGTCTTTGAGATCGAATCATACATTCTCATTCTATGAGAAGTTTTAACATTCAACCAGTGCAAGAATTCCTCCACTGCAAGATCATTTAAATTGGATACACATCTATGTCCAAAATAAAATAAGACCCAATGGATGAATACCGTAATAATTAAATTAATTTATCCAGTCGAGAATTCGAGGCACCTGATATTAATTATCATCCAAATTGCATTGCATGCCCAAATCTCGAATCAGACCTCGAAATGAAATTTGGGTTAATTCACATACATACAAAATTCCATGTCCTCCCTGGTGAGGAACCCAATAATCACTTTAAATATATTAGTGTGATTTTCTCAACCCTAAGAAAATAAATATATCTGAAGACCAAATCAAATTAAGGGCATTCTCATTCTCACTTGATGGTGCTGCGAAATATTTGATGTATTATTTACAACATGAAGATGTAACTTGTTGGGACGATTTGAAACGCCTTTTCTTGAAAATATTTTTTCTAGATTCAAGGACCACTAACATTCATAAAGAGATCACATGGATCAATAATGAACAAGGGGAGTCAATGTATCCATACTGGGAGCGATTCAAGGAGTTTTACGCATGATACCCACATAACCAAATTAGTGAGCAGCTCCTAGTCCAGTAATTATACAAAGGACTCACACCAATGGAGTGATTCATGGTGGAATCCATGGCAGGAGGAGCAATGGTGGACAAGACACAAGTAGCATCACATGCATTGATCTATAATATGACACAAAACACTCAACAATTTGGTGATCAAGGGAGACCACATATTTGAGGAGTACATCATGTAATTTCTTCTTCTCTTGAAAGTAATTTGATTAAAACCAAGTTGGAATAATTAAAAACTTTGGTGAAGAGGATTTATATCACTCAAAAGAAATCCTGACCAACATCATCAGGGCCTTGGGACATTTTCACTGAAATAGACCACCAAACTAACGGTTTCCCTCACTTATAAGAAATAGAAGATTGAACAACAATGTTTCCTAAGAGATCATATCAGCAGCAACGACAACATTATCCCCAAAATATGTTCGATTCATTTGCTCCAACATATAACCAAGGGTGGAAGGATCAATCAGACATGAGGTATGGATCTGGGTGACAAAAAAAGGCCCCCTTTTCAACAAGTCATCCAGCATCCTCCACCTTACCAGTAGGGTTTTGAACAACCCCAAATGAGATTTGAAGCCCAAGAATTAGCATGCCAACAGAAAGGGAATACCCCACCCAAGGTAGGTTCTAACACTACTGATCATTTTATGAAAATTGTTCTTAATCAACAGAAAAGTTTAATGAGTCTAGGTTTGGAGCTGAGTAAATTGAAGACTCATATGAGCCAGATTGCGACAACCCTCAATGAACTGGTAAGTAAGAATTCTGGGAACCTACTATCCCAATCAACTCTATATCCCAATGGAAATGTCAGTACCATAACATTGAGAAGTGAGAAGAAAACAATTGATACATCTACACCTATTTTCCACCAGGATTCACCTCAACTCTATAGAATACCGATTCAAAACAATCCGATGAGCAACCCCAGGGGAAACATATAGTTAAGAAATAATTGATTATGTTCCTATTAAAACCCTTCCCTTTCCAACCAGGGTTGTACAAACCAAGAATATAGCTAAAGATGCGGTGAAAAAAATGTTTTGGATACATTCAATCATGTGAAGATCAACTTCCCACTACATGAAGCCATCAAAAAATCCCAAGGTATGCGAAATTCTTAAAAGAACCTTGTACCAATCAAAGAGGGCATGAGGGAAATGATAGGATCAATCTTGGAAGGAATGATTCATCTCTCTTTACACCAACTCTAGAAATGTGAACAAAGTGAAAGGATCCTGTGACTTTCACTATACCATGCACTATATGAGAGTTAAACTTTTCTAATGATCTTTGTGATTTAAGATCTTCCATAAATGTGTTACCTCACACTGTATTATCTACATTACAAGTTTGTGAGTTGAAACTGATGGGAGTAGTGGTTCAGTTGGCAAATAGAGATACATCATATCTAGTGGGAGAACTTGATGATTTACTTTTCTGGGTAAGAGACATGATCTTTCCAGTATATTTCTACACTCTTAATATGGAGGTTGATCAGGTAAGTTCACATGCTCCCATTATTATAGCTTGACCGTTCCTCAAAACTGAAAAAACAATCATAAATGTCTATGAGGGTACAATTTCAATGGGGTTTGAAGATTAATTTGAGATATTTAATGTAATAGACTCCATGAATTAACCCTCATAGGACCATTATTCATTTTTAATCTCCATATTTGATCCACCAAAAGAAAACCCCATGGAATTTTATTGTCCTATGTTTAAGGATATCATGAGAATTGGTTCCATATTGATGTCTAAGAGTACTTACTCACCTATTAAAAATTCACAATAATATCTTAGATCTGACATTGAAATGGATTCATATTTTGATTTTGATCATATTTAATCTGATAAAGACATGTTTGTGGAGTATGCTGAGGGATTTAATTATTTATTCTATGATTCTGATGATGTATATTCTAATACTGATGTTTTTTGTGCACATATTTCAATTCCTTCAATTTCTACATCCATACATCACCCCCTATATTGGAACTCAATCCATTACCACCAAATCTAAAATTCTCAAACCTGTTAAGTGGCGAGAAATTACCTGTTATAATTTCTATAAATCTCTCTTTTGAACCTTTTGAGGTACAACTTCAAGTAAATTGTGTGGACCTTGGGGGACATATCATGTACTATCCCATCCATTTTCATGCATAGGATTCCTTTGGAGGATGGGGCTAAAACATTCATGTAGCCACAAATGAGACTCAATCCAACACTATTTTAGGTTATTAAAAAAAGGTTGAAAATTTTCTCGAGGTGGTTATAATCTTTCCCATTTCAGTTTCCCATTGGGTGAGACCTATTCATGTTGTGCCTATGAAATGTGTTGTTACAGTTGTTAAAAATGATAAATAGGAGTTATTACCGGTGAGGGTACAAAAGAATTTTCTTGTGCTTATTGATTATAAGAAACTAAATCAGTCAACTCGCAAGGACCATTTCCCCTACCATTTATTGATCAGATGCTTGAGGGAATAGTTGAGAAAACACACTACTGTTTCTTTGATGGGTTTTATGGTTATATTAAGGTTGCTATTGCTCCATAAAATTAGGATAAGACAACATTCACCTATCCCATCAGCAAATTCGCATACCGTAGGATTCCATTTGTACTTTTTTAATGCCCTCGGTACCTTCTAGATATGCATGGTGAGTATTTTTTCTGATTTTATTGAGACATTTGTGGAGGTATATAGGGATTATTATATAGTTTATAGGTCTTCATTTGATGATTTTATCTCTAGTTATAGAAAGGGTTTCAATCGTTGTATTGAGAAGAATCTAGTCTTGAACTTTGAAAAGTGTCAATTCAGGGAAGATCATGACATTGTCCAAGGATATTTAGTGTCAAAACATGGGGTAGAGGTTGATAGATCTAAGGTAGATGTTATTTAATCCATACCCTATCTTTCATGTGTGTCTGGTGTTATATCATTCCTAGGAAATGAAGGATTTTATCACCGTTTCATCAAATATTTTATTAAGATTTTTATTTCTTTTTGGTTATTACTTTAAAAGGATTATAATTTTGGGTTTGATGATTTATATAGGGTATCATTTGATGAGATAAATAAGTTTCTGACCACTCCACTGATCATACAGTCCCCACAACGAGATATTACTTTTGAGCTTATGTGTGATGCGTCCAACTTTGCAGTTGGTGATATCTTATCACAGAGGGTGTATGGACATTCACATGTCATTTCCGATGCTTCTAGGGCATTAGATTCAGCCCAATAAAACTACACAACCACAAAAATGGAGTTTTGTTCCATCATATTTTCTTTAGATAAATTATATTCATATTTATTGGACACTAAAGTAGTTGTTTATTATAACCATGTAGCACTGAGGTACCTTTCAAAGACGCTATATGCAAATTCTAGAATTATCTGATGAAAGCTAATTCTTCAAGAATTTTATAATATGATAAAATATAGTAATGGGTTAAAAACCTAGTTACAGACCACTTGAGTAGGCTTACTCACACATTGGAGGATGACACTATAGACCAGGCACCACTTCGGGATACTTCCCCTAATGAGCATCTTTATTCCATCTCAGGTACCCATCCTTGGTATGCTGATTTTGTTAACTACCTTATCGCATTTGAATTTCTTAAAAATTTAAAGAAACATCACATCAAAAAATTAAAGAGTGGGTCTAGGTTTTATGTGTGGGATGATCCATAATCATGGAGTATGTGTAGTGAAAATGTAATTAAGAGGTGTGTTCCTGATCATGAGTTTGATTCTGTTCTGCAATTTTGTCATACACTTGATTGTGGGGGACACTTTAGACCCCAACAGACAGCTAGGAATGTTTTGAACTCTGGATTATAGTGGCTTAGTTTATTCAAGGATTCTCGTGTGTTTTGTAAGTCGTGATCATGTTTCCAACACACTGGTAGTATTTATAGGAGACCTGAGATTCCCCCACTACCCATATTATTCTGTGAGATTTTTTATGTATTGGTCATTGATTTTATGGGGATTTTTTTATTTCAGTTGGTTTCCTTTTTATTTTGATTTCCATTGATTATGTGAGCAAATTGGTGGAGGCTAAGGCCACCAGGACAGATGATTATCATGTGGTTGTGGACTTTGTCAATGCACCAATTGATTAACGGTTTGAAGTACCGAAGGCCACCATCAGTGATCAAGGGATACACTTCTACAATTTGAATCTTCCTTCCCTTATTCAGAATTATGGGGTGACACACCAAAAATCAACATCATATGACCCCTAAACAAATTGTCAGGATGAGGTTTCAAATCATGAGTTGAAACAATTTTTGGAGAAAACTGTGCAGCCATATATGAAGGATTAGAGCAAGCAATAGGATGATTAATTGTGGGGTTGTAGGACATCATACAAGAAACACATTGTTAAGTCCCCATTTTTGACTATTTTTCGGGAAAGCATTTCCTCACCCCGTGGATGTTGAGCATCACGATTATTGGGCAATAAAAAATTGCAACATGGATTTGGAACAATCTAGAATCCAACGGAATTTAAAAATATAAGATCATGATGAGATTCAACTATATTTGTATGAGAACTCTAGGCTCTATAAGGAAATATAAAAAGATGCTCATGATAAAATGATACAGAAAAATGAATTTCAAGTCGGAGAGAATGTCTTGCTCTATAGTTCATTGCTGAAGGTGAAGCCAGGTAAATTGTGTTCTAGGTGGTCAGGTCCTTATCTAGTGACTAATTTTTTCCTTATGGTGTAGTGGTGATCAAACAATATGACTCATGAATTATCTTTACTATCAATGGGAAATATTTGATGAAAGACTTTGAGGGTCTTCAAACTGATGTAGTGGATTTCAGCACACTACATTACCCCATCATCACATGACCATTTCAGGATGTTCCTAGCCCTATAAATTTTATATTCTTTGTCCTAATTAAAATTTCATATGTATTTATCATCTAATATTTTCAAATTTAGGTCAATTCTATATTTTTTACATGGGGTAGGAGACAACATTTTTGGGTATATATTTAGGATTTTCATTTGTGTGTTTTATGTGTATTTTCTATTAAGTTTTTGGTTAAAATTTTAAATAAAAATTAGAAAAGATAAAAAAAGAAACAATTATATCATGTAACATTATCATGCAGAACATATAAAAAATGCATAATTTCAAATTCATTTCTAGAAATATAAGCATGAGTAAGATTTCATCATAAAGGGTTTACTTTTATAAAAAATGAATTCTTTGATGATATGAATGGTTATGTCATTGTAAAACCATTTATATTTTTACATCATTATTTGTGATATTTGATCATGGTAAATTATTTCATTAATTTCTCCACACATTTTTTCACAAAATCATGACTTTTTAGTTTCTCTTAAATAATTGAATTTATATTCAGGGTAAGTAATTCTTTTCAACTTATAACACGGGTTTTCCATACGTCTGTTTCTCTTCCGATCATTCTCATCACTGTACCTGATTGACCTATGCGTGTGCACCTAATATCTCACTATTGTACGCCCCCAAAAAAATTCAAAAAAAATCCAAACAAAACAAATCAATAAATATGGGAGTGAAAAAATGTACATCGTTTGGGGATATTTAGGTCAGGAGTTCATGGTTTGACTTCTGGGAATGCATAAACGAGTGAAATTTGAAATTTTTTTACAAATGATGTTGAAGATGTTCAGTAGAATAGAATCTGGTAAGAAGAAATGATTTTACTTGACCTGGATATACTGAATAAAGGGTGGATTTAAGAGCTTTGAATGGTTGGCGCGCACACACACACACAGATAATTAGTGGCATGGTAGACCCATGACTTGTTTCGCTATGATTAGCGTTAAGAATCTAACTGGATTTTGTTTTGAAACAATTTATGAGACAATGAATTTTAAATTTATTGATATTAACTATTTATGTAATTCTTACATTTCCTATATTTTCCCTAATGATTGAGATGATTTAATATGAATATCTTGTCATTATTTTTTTGAATACATGATATTAGGTTTGTCCAAAGAGTGAAAAAGTGTTGTTGTGGTGGATTTAATAAAACACATTTCTATTGAATATTTTCTTGATAATAAATGATATAATTTCCTTACATTTTGTTACATCTGTTTATTTATAAAATAGTTGGGATTAGATCATTCATTTGAAAATATGGTGAAAATTCCAGTTTTACCCTTCAAAATTTTTCTATAGTATATCAAAAATAAATATTTTAAAATAAATTATATGAATATAAAATTTTGTACAATTGTTAATAACTTAATTTTCTACAACTTTATTTCAGGATACCATAAATAAAGAGAGCATTGGGTTGGATTAAATTGGACATTAAGTCATTCATGCACTGAATACAAGAGATTAGACAACACATTAGTGTTTGGGCCATATCATCAAATCC
Source organism: Viscum album (assembly GCA_963277665.1). NCBI lineage: Eukaryota > Viridiplantae > Streptophyta > Magnoliopsida > Santalales > Viscaceae > Viscum > Viscum album. The sequence goes on from OY728158.1 coordinate 782,787,942, forward strand.
ATGCATGGATTGAGCCCAAATCATAAAAGGGGATTTATTCCTCAATTTTACACATATTATACTTCTGGAAGAAAATCTAATTTACGAGTTTTTGTGGTGAATAAGGTGGTGCAATTGGGAATAAAAGATTTGGAAGAATCTCCTCACTCACACTTGAAACCACTGTTAACCGAGCCTCCCCTCCACTCAATAAATATGTATTTTTCTTATTTGGAAGGGTTGGTACGTGAATTAAGGGATGGAATGAATATTATAATTGGTTTCACCCAAATTTTCTAATGATTTTAAGAGAGGTATCTCTTGAATAAATGATACCCTTATCGAAGCCTTCTTCTCTTCTTCATGTTGCAATGTTTTTTTGTGTAATATCCTTCTTTTCTATTTTTTTATTTCTTCTATTTTCTTCAGTTTTTTCCAATTATATTCTACATAATTCATCTTATTTGGTTTGTATGCAAGATATGAGATGATATTTGGTTCTACCCATTCTATCCTTTTCTCATGCAAAACATCTCCACGATGACCACACCGCCCATGGAAGAGTAGTTCTCTTAGTGATCGATCTATCTTCTACCCTCTTCAATTAAATATTTTTAATCATTGAGATAATTTAATTAATTTAACATGATCCATGAATTGGGTTTTTCAATTATAAGTAACTATGAAATCAATTGAACAATTAACACAAAAACATGTGAGGTCGAGTATTGTGTAAATTGTGAGATTGCAAACTTAATCGGTAAAACAAGACCACATGGGATAAATTTGTAGTGATAAAATATATTATATAAGATCAATTCATCCTCGTTTTCCATAATTTTCATGTGCATTAATTAACCACTGACCATAAGTGATCTTTAGAACTTCAATCAATGCAGGGTGCTCTGATTAAATGTTCTGAAGATAACCTAGGGTTTACTTCTCTTCAAATTTGTGGTAAATTTAATTCGCGTAGGGTTTGTGGGTTAGAAAATTATTGTATATTAATTATGTTGATATTAATTTAAATGATAATGATTAATATTTAAATTAATTGGTATATTTTTATCGATTATGTCTTTTAAATAATGTCTAAAAAAATATCTTCTTGTTGTGTATTTTTAATCAAACTTTATTTCCAAAATAAAAACAAAAATATTATACAATATTATTCCATAAAATGTCTTCTAGATTTTTGAATGGAAAAAGAACCCACATTCTTTCAATTAGTTTTATTATTCCATTTTGTTTTATTTAAAAAACTCCTTCAATAAGTGGTCAAATTTATTTCCTCCTTTGAGAGATCAAATTGGTTAGCCACTCTACTGCAACTTTGTAGAGAAAACAATCACTAATCATTTAAGGGAAACCATGAAAACTTCATTCAATTATCCCATTAATTTATTCCTCTATATATTTTTCAATACCTCAAGGTGTATAAATAAATATAATGTTGTCATAATTATGGTCACTAAAAAAGGAACCAAATCCCATAGATTTGCGATTAACTCTGGAATACCCATTTTAGATTCACTTAATCCATCCGAAGAACAATGAATTATAAAATATTACAATAGTGAAAAAAGGAAGAGGGAACAGAAAAGGTACATTGAGACACCACAATAAAGAGAAGTCGTGGATCAAATTTTTGCCTCATCCTTTTTGTAGTGAGTTGGAATTCTGGATAGTTTCTAAAATTTCAACTAAGTATGAGTTATGATTGATGGAATTAAAATAATATATCTAAATATTCAATAAATAATATATTGTTGAGGATACTCTCTAAAAAATACCCCATTAACATGTTCTTTACCTTCTATAACTCTTAGATTCTAAAACAGGTTTTAAGGGAATCAACAGATAATGTAGATTACAACAGATGTATCTCAAAAATACTAAACACATCATTCTAGAGCAAGGATGTGTTCATGATGCCTAAGAAGAGGTTTTATAATAAAACCAATGAAGTTAATAAAAAAGAGTTTGTTTTTTTCTATTTTTTCAAGATTATATTAAAAAAAATTCATATGATATGTGAAATTTGAATTTATAGGTATATTTAAAAAAAATCAATGATATCAAAAATGATATTTGATATGATTTAATGAGTAATTTTATGGGACACAATATAAGGTTGAATGGGGAATGAATTACTAGTCATTAACAATACTAACACATTAAATAATGTATTCCCCCAATCCAAATTTTTATACGATATTTATTAGACAATATTATAGTGTTTAATGTATATATATATCTATGTGCCTGTTATACAGTACAACATTAATGTTAAAAATGGAAGGAATAGTGATTTGTGGAGAATAAAAATTCTATTGATATATAGATATCATACAAAATATTTTCTTTATATTTTCATAGTGTATGACTTGGGAACATTTTTGGGTATTGTTTTATAAATAATCACATTATAAGAATAATATAAAACCCAATAATTTATTATTATATTCATAAATTTAGATTCAATATTCATGAATCTTGCACAAAAATAAATAATCAGTTATAATTGTTTCATATCGTAAAACATAGTGGATAATTAAATCAAAATAATTAAAATTGTAAATAAATTTATTAGATAAAGATTAACATTTATTTTTAATTATTGGAACAAATAAAAATTTTATAATGATCAAGTAACTTCAAATAATTCTCTCTTAGAATCGTCATTTAATATATAAATAAGGATGATTTATGACAATAGAGATTGTGCTTCTTCACTTCTTAAAGTTACTCTCACTACCATATCCAAATTCCTACCTCTTTTTTTCTTTGTTATGTAATTGAATACCATGAAAATAAGGGCAGTCCAAACTAATAATTTTATCATATAGGTCATCGCTCAGATAAGCTAAAGAGGAAGGGGTTTGTAAGATATTTCTCATGTATAATTAGAAAACATATCATTAAATAAAAAAGAACATTCAATCATAAATATTAGGTATATAATTATATTTAATTAAATACTTAAATTGTGTCTAATTTATAGTATGATGGTCTTGGTATTATGGGTTTCTAAATTTCTTCAACTGATTGATTTAGTGTTTTTGATCCACAAAAACCCATCATTATAGCTATATGAATGTACAATGATCCATCATATCCTATTTCATCACCACAAAAATTCCCATGGTCTTACATCACATCGGCAACATAAAAATGTGTTATCCAATTCCATTATCATTACATAGTGAAGTAATGTTGAATATAACCTTATATAAGGTATGTAATTTTAATCCCATTAATAAACCATCATATATTCACGAAGTCTAATTCTCTATCACAAGTAATTATGTTTATAATGAGGAAATATTCAGTTAAGAGATATGTCTTCATCAATTATAAAAACCATCAGTGGAAGAGACATATTTAGTGAAATTGTAATAAACCAAGTACCAAATATCAAATTGTAAGTTTTTTCTTGGTTTTACAACCCATTATTACTGGAATCATAATTATTAGTTCTATAATAAAAATATATATGCATCACAATCTACATACTTATTTTTTCTATCTCAATATAGACAGGTCCCATATAGTAAGGAAAAAATACACTCAGCTTTCACAAAAAAAATATTTAAGGATCCTAATCGCATTGTAATCCCACATCTCACCCCATACCAATTATCAATCACAAATCAGTGACTATCACACCTTAAAAAATATTATCCATAATCAAACACCATAAATATTGTCTGGAATCTCCAAAATATGGGTAAATTTAAGAGATAACTCTTTAATGAACACAAGAGACTAAATAAGTATTAATAATTCAATAACTAATTAAAAATATATTGGTGGACTTCTAGAAACATCATTTTATCAAAATCATGAATTACTACACCATCTCAAGGGAATCACCAACCCTGATTACAATCCATCTATGATCCCTAAAACAAACTCATACTAAAGCACAAAACTGACACCATATAATAGGAAATATAAATACATTAGATTAAATGAAACCATATATGTGTGACTCTCTACTTTGTAGAAAAATATCATTCCCAAAACCATATTAGATATCATTCATAGACAAACCAACCCATTATACAGGGTGATTATATATAAATATTGATCATATTTAGTTCTATGTCATTATGATTCAATAGATAACAATAAAGGAAACCATAAACATGATGTTCATACAAATGTATTATATAATTATGAAAATGTGCATATCCCTCACATGGTTAATATGAACCAACTCATTTAAAAATCCTCATTTCATTCGATTTATAAAAAATAAATTCCATCCCCAATTTGGAAAATATTTAAATGGGAATCACACAACCACATCACATGATGAATCCCTAGGTCCTTGAAAACAACACTCTATCTTAATTTCACCAAAATGGCCATTTCATTACCTTGGAAAAAAATACGAACCCCCATTGGAAACATACAAAATATTTTGAAATCGCATCTCAACAACATCACTAAAATCTAACTCTTTTTATTGTATAAACTTTTATTCCTGGATTAAAAAAATAATTCATTCTTGTTATAATAATGAATTAGAAAATGTTTTTCAAATATCCTTTTGATCGAGTATAATCATTATTTTTTACAAAACAAATCAATTGTATTACTCCTTCATTATAGGAGAATCAAAATGGGACACAACAACATGTTAAATCTAGGAACAAAAATAAAACATTTATTCATAAAGGATATTAGTAAAACCCAATATTATCACATTTATGGATCAATTCAATGTAACATGACCGTTCCAAAATATAATAACAAAATATAGGAAAAAATATAAATATTTAATCCAAGAAACCTTTCAATCACTCTAATAAACAAGTAAAAACTGCATACATAAATTCATATAAGCTTTCTATAATTAATGCTTGAGTAAACCATTTTTCTACTCATAAGAAAAAAACTTATCAATAAATAAATGCAATTATAAAACCAATACATATGAAATTAATTTACCATAATGTAATAATTACCACAAAAATCACTGGGTGGATGTATAATGTTAAAAAAATATGAAAACAATTTGTGGTTTATTTTTCATAAGAATCTATACATAAGACATGAATAATAAAAACATTATGAACTTGTATCTATAGATAACTTAATCATATTATCCCAAAATAACTTTCAATACTAACCTACGTCTATAACTATGTATTCATGGAATGATATTAAATTAGTATATCCTTCATAGTGATGTTATATCGAACACACATGAATTCCCCACATACTCTATGTGTTTTAAAAATGATCTGGTAAAATTGTACTCCTAATAAATCACCAATGAGATTGAAATTTTAGGAGGAACATTGGAGAGGAAACTTGTTTAAAATTGAAGAGAAACTTACCATAATCATTATATTAGAGGTTACAAAACAAACATGAATCAACGATGATAAGGGTAAGAAAAAAAACTGAAGATAATCTCCTATACAACTCGGGGATTGTTGGGGATTCCCAAAAATGGAAGGGGTTTTAAAATAAAACTCCCCAAAAAAACTTTTTAAACAAAAGTGGTGTTAGAAATCCCAACTAGAAGTTTGGTGATCTTTAAATACGACTCTGAGGGGAAATAAATTTTGGTAGTTCCAATTTCTCTAGAAAATAAAAATTCAATTAGGTTCCTCAAGGGTTCTTGTTATTCAAAAATACAATCAAAATCTTTTCTCCAACATACCAAAAACATGAAGTTATTTCATAAGCCTTTTCTAGAATAAATACAACCTCAAAACCAATATTTTCAATTAATTTAAATATGTCTATCATTTTATTTATTAAATGTGTATAAAAATCCAAAAAAGAACATATTTTACTTCCTTTGGAGACTAATTGTTTGATGATTCAACTATCCCATACATTAGTGGGTTTACATGACCTCTTCCATGGCCAGTTATATGGGTTCATCTATTACCACCAATCCTACAGTGTCAGTTAACATTCTTCGATGAAACATGTGGTTACAACCCCCAACCACCCCCACCCCATCCCAATGAAAATTATCATACTACCTTTAATTCAAGGGACATTATTCTATTATGTGGCTTATAGTGGTACTTTTAATAAACGGGACCCCATCATCGCTTACATCTGATCTTACTCACTATAGTGTCCTCATAACCCTATATCATCTCAATGAATTTTATCCACATTGAATCATGAGTCTTGTGTTGTTGAGTCTAACACCTAATTCACATCCCCATAAAGGTTGATATTGATGACCTCCAATAAAGTTTTTACAACCTCACAGTTAACAAGATTAAAAATGTCTTAATCTGTCCATTTTACAAATAAAATATTTCCTACCAAAACATCAAAAATAATGACATTAGATATATTGAAATATAGGACCCCCACGCACTAGCACCATTATGATGAAACAATATTCTCTAACTAAACACAAACCACCAATCGCCTAATCCCTGTATATCAACTTTTTCCGTAACCATTATGGGTAACTATATATTATTCATCGGTAGTCATTCAAATTCTATCATAAGGTTTTTGTGTTGGTTTATGAAAAAATACACAATTGGGGATCAGCTATAAAATGAAATAATAAAAATTTAATCAAATAAAAAATATTAAACATATAATTTAATAAATATGTGTTAAAATTATAACAAAATATCATCAATTACTACTTTCTCATCCATAAACAGATATTGAAAGGGGTACAACTATCCAACCTCAGGGGGACATTCATTTCCATCTTCTTGTATACACAACCTTTATTATTTTATACTAGAATGGAATACATAAATGATCAAATGTTATTTAGATCACAATTTAAAATATATATAAATGTTATTTTCAAAATTCTAACCATAAAAACCGTGTTATATAACTACCAAATTAAATTCTTTACACTAAGAAATACTAAACAAGATGAATATTAATATATGGTTAGAATTGTAATATATTTTAATTTTCACTTAGTGGTATTGTACATGAATAATCATAAAAATATTTCACACTAAACTACCTATATAAAAAAATATAAATTGTAAAAAATATAAATTTAATAAATAATGTATTGGAAAAATAAAATTGAATCCAAATGGGGATCAAATTATGAGCATAATAAAAATCATTATGAATTCACACCCCAAAAATATAAATCTTTTCCACCCAAAAATAAAATTATAATCAAGTAGAGGTGTTTCTAATCTCAATTATTTTATTGTACTCACAAATAATTTCGTACAAGTCATTTATTAGTCAATTATCACATACAAGTATGTTCATACACCTATGATTTACCCATATAACGTGTTTAAAAAAATGTAAATAAAAAAATAATATAACAAATACATTAAAATATTTATAGCACACTATTTTATAAAATTCAAATACTAAAACATAACATATTATTTTATAAAATGAAAATAACACTGAATATTTCCATTATAATGATTATTATAAATTGTTTTATTATACATTAACTATAATTTTTATCCATTAAATTGACAAATGAATAATAATAATACATTAGAAAAAGATAAATGATAATAAATAAAAAGTGTATAGATATCAAAAAAAAATATGGTTTAATACAAGCACCATGTTAAAAGTTTCTATACATCTATGATCTCAAATGATGAATACTTTGTCAGTTCATCCATTGTTGAGTAGAACTACATACTAAAACATCACTCAGTCTTCCAAAATCTCAAGAAAAATTCATCCTAATAGAAGAATAAAATAAATATATTTTATAGAGGAAACCCTAAATAATATCATATATAATAGAATAACTTATGATTGAAAAAATCCATTTGATATATCCCTTGATGCTTAAATCAGGTATAATAAATAAATTATAAAACCATAAAAACTAGCCCATTATTACTTAAAAATCATCATGTTTATTCCCAAGTATAGAAGAAGAAACACTAAAATAAATAAATAGACTAATCACCACCATAATATAAAAATAAATCACTTACATGAAACCAATATATGATATCACTTCATGGGAATTAACTGATAGTTATGAAGAAATTAATCTAAAAATGTAGTGAAACTCAATACAAAATTATGTTTATACCCACTAGAGAAGGTTCAAAAATCCTTTGCTTTTAAGAGATCCATCATGATTGATGGATAATAAGGTCTTACCATATCAATCACATAGCATGAAAAATAATTTCATTTATCATTAATGTACTCAGCATACTCTATAATATCATAGGGGTAGGGGTATCACCAATAAAAGAGAGAGAAATATTCCATAATTGGTTACTATTATAATTATTTATTCTTATATCCTAACATAAAACAAAAATAAACCATGATAACTTCTACATATATGTAAATCCTATTATGTAGAGAAATAGGATTCATATTCATTTTATTGGGAAATAATGATTATATATTCATAGGGATGTAAGTTGTATGCTTTGGCGTGAATATATTTTTAGAAGTAAAAGTTGAAAATTTCCTCATGTCTATATAGAAATTATTAAATAAATAAATATAAATTTTTAATTTTAGTATATTATCTCAAATTTTATTATTTAGTTATAGATGAACCATTAGTCATACCATCATGCTTTATGTTAACATTGGATCAGATGAAAAAAATTTCATACATTGGACATCATATTTAATGGTTTTATTAAAATGAAATTCACTAGATAAATAAAAGTTTTATTACCAATATAATTTTCAAATAAGGGATTCCTTCATTTTTCATGAACATTCATATAGATGGAATTTAATCATTTCATAACATTATATTCCAATGTAATCATAAATTTAAGAGAAACTACAATTGTATGATATTTTCAAGTTATTATAAAAAAAAATAAATGATAAAAATATCCAAAAATTAGGAATAATATTAATGTTTTAATTTCACTATTATTTTCTTATTGACACTAATGAAAATAGTTATAACCTCACATTTTTTATATGATGATTAAATATGTTAGAATGTCTATTTTAATAAACTTGAATATTATTTGTTTTATAAAAGTCTCAATATAATAATTCTCAGGTTTATATAGATATTTATTTGTATAATATGATCAAGGTGGATATGTATCTTATAAGCTGAACTATCCAATATTCAAAAACACTCTATCATAGTCAAATTTTTCATTCCAAATTGTATTCCAATTATTGGGGACCCATGACACAATCTCTATATATTTATTTTCTTTAAAACTTCTAAATGAAAAAATATACTACCCCAAACCCTAAGATAACACTTGCCACATCAAGAGGATCAAAATACAACTACAACCAATCTTATCATTCAAATAATTGTATCTAACTAAAATTATACAGAGAGTATTTTATAATAAGTAATAGTGTTTGTGTAAAACTTTCCTTGATAATTAATTTTTTACCATTTAGAGTAAATATTCAAACCAATAAAACCCATCAGGACTATGTAATCAAAATATTACCATGTGGATTCTGACGGTATGTAAAATACCTCCAATCCAAATTAAGTACAAACATATTATATAAATACCATATTAATCAGATATAATCAACACAATTCTCTGACCATTTATAATGGTCCAAATCCTCTAATGTAATTTATATTATCACAATATAAATCACAATAACTATAAAATAAATAGAATAAATTATTTGATATAGATAATTTCCATTATCATTGAATAAAATATTTTCCAAGTAAACATTTATTATTATTTTATGACATTATTTTCCCACTAGGAGTAAAAATTATCCCAAACAATTCTAAAAAAAATCATCCCAAATCATCTACCATTGAACATCACCAGAGGGTATCTCAACTAGAAACTATAGACATTGATTTAGATATCACGTAAACAAAAATAACTCAAAATATGTGATCCGTCAATTTATCGACACGATCTCAAAAAATAGTTATATTTGAATGGTTTATCTTAGTATTAATCACCAAATCAAAATCCATGATAATTTTTATGTTTATTAGTTCCTAATTAATCATCAACATCATATCATTCTCATGACTCAATTATTGATTCCCAACTCCATTGAAATAATCTCATTCTATATTAGTTTTCAAATTAATAACTTCTACAAAACATATTACTATGCATATAGAAAATGGAATTAAACCTCAAAACATATTTTGTGATCTATAAGAAGAAAAATTAGTATGAATTACAAAACAATGATAGTATATCATCCTCAGATACATAGTACAAAGAGTTATTGTAATCATCATGAAGGAAGTCTACATAGGCACCTGAGTTGGTCATTAGGCTGGAACTAGGATCTCCACCAAATCGAGAGGCTAGGTTATTATTTGCAACCAATTTCACATAACTATGTAGAATTGAAGAGTAAATGTCATAATTGTAATATCAATTCAATCTTCATCCATCAACAACTATAATTGTTATATACATCTAAACATTCCTAGTGTTTTTTTAATTTGAGGAATGGGTTCCATGGGTCAATATCCACCAACTACAAATATGAAGTTAAAGAACATTATTATTTCCACCGCCATCTTTTACAAATGAGCTATGAACATACACCTCAATGAAGTTAAGAGGAATGGTATCATTAGATTCGTACTATCCCATATCATTAACTAGTTCAAGGTACCTCGTACATTATTGATGAAAAAAATCCCTATATTATCTTCTACCAATTTGAAGGGACTGTACTAGGAATACACTATCTGGTATAATCACTCATCTTTCTATCATTTAGTGGAATGTTGAATGATAGAGGCCTTAAATAATACTCTATAAAATATACTATATAAAATGGTGAACAATAATAATATGTCCTTTTTAAAAATACGTCCCTACTATTTATATGCCTACTATACCACCTTGTGTACTGATACAGAGGAAATTCCATATTAACTGTTGTATGAGTCAATCGTTGTATAACCCATAGATGTTTAGATACCTTCACTCTGAATATCTATATGCAGACACCTCTAATAGGGTGAGAAATCATGAAATCAATTGGATGAATTGGAATGGATTCATGAGAAATGGGTTGGTACATTTCACCACCTTGATGTCCCTCATAATCATATTATATGAGACATTAATTAAAATGATTCCATATATTCATTCCTCTAAGGAGAACATGAATTAGCCTTTGAAACCTAGTGATTCCATGGAAGAAACCTCCAAAATGATGATCCCAAATTGGAAGGGCCTTGCATCAAAAATATGTTATAACATAATAGAGCCTACTCACTGGCCAAAATGGATGGTTTCATATCAAAACCTCCCAAAATAAGTTATTTATCATGAAATAAATTTCATATATTTCAACAAGTAATTCCTATCAATAAAAAATTAAATTGAACATCATCTCTCATCTTGGTTACATGATGTTAAACTGTATGAGAAACTCCTCACAATAAGACTTTAAACTGCATGGTATCCAACTAAATAACCACATAATTTTAATATATAAATATATCATCCTAACTAAAAGATATTAAACTATACAAAGATTTTCCTACCATCATGATGTTAAAATAAACATGAAACACCATCTTCTTAAGGAATCAACAAAAAAGAGATAGATATATGAAAAAGAATAATGAAATTCCCTCATTCCCATGTGAGATTAATCTCTTCATAATGAATTTATTTATCGAAAAAATTGGGTATTGGTTCTAGAAATCACTGTATACATAGTGATTCCTGAATCTCATGTCTTGGTTCCATATGCAATATTCCATTTGTTCCATGTTGGGTGATCCTCTCCTATAATACATGATGATAAACTACATAGAAGATATAATTTCTGCATGATGTGAAACCGCATGGATCACCCAAAAATTCATCATCATTTACGTCAGGTATCCATGGTCATTACATATAGATGTAAAATTTCACGACTGATTTCTTTTCTACATGACAGTAAATTGAACTTCTCTTCTAGAACTATATACGACTTGATTCTAATTTAATTGAGGGGCATAGGGATATCATAATCTTATATATTGACCAAACCACCACATGCATGACACAAAAATCCCTTATCATGTCATTAACATCATATTCATGGTGAGAGGATACACTTATCTTTCTTGTTTCTCATGCTATGAATATATCATGTGAGCTTAGGATGTTTTGTTTGGTGATCCCTACACAAACAAGAAATAAAAGCCTTTGACGGTCTCATTGTGATCTTAAATGAAAGACCATAAATTGAATAGCATGATTCCCCTCTACATGAAATTAAATAGTACAGGTTATTCCTCTAGCATGACATAAATTATATATTCATATAGTCCTCACTTGAGAGGATCACCAATGTTGGTGTTAGTCTCCTACCACACCTCCATTCATGAACTACCTGTTTCTTGATTCATATAATCATGGGAGGCATATTGAAACCTAGATATCCAATCATTATTCTATATAGAGTAATCAACATGAAAAATTTCTCACATATATGTATTATTTAGACCGTCACATAGAATTTCCAAATAATGAACATCATATGAATTGATTGATTTTCTCACATGTTATGTAGTGACGCCTAGATCTCAAATTCAATTAACATTCATAAAAAATAGGTAAACAATTTCATTATCTTCATACGGGTCATATATGCATAGGGATATTTCATAAGAACTACTTATTTCATTATTATTATCAATATGGAATATGTTGTGACACCTATAATTATCTTCATGGTACCTAGTGACATATTAACATTTTAGGTCATGGAGAAAAATTCTACACTATAGGATGAAAAAATGATCTTCCCCTGAATTACTATGTCTAGATTGATTCATTCAATCACAGGATACCTAGTAATACTCGAATCTCAAATCATGGGACTATCTTCAACAACTGAAAAACAAAAGACACACACCAACTACGATGGGGTTGAGTCATATAAACTCATTTTTCATACATAATATCGAGATCCATGAATTTCTTGTTTATACAAACAATATATCGGGAACAAAAATTTCACATCGATTCCCAATCCTTTACAACCTGACGTTAAGCTACAACTAAAACAATATGGTCACATTAAATTAAAATGACACAACAAAAACATCATTACCACATTATGATAAACTACACAAAAAATTTCCTCACCAGAACATGGTAAACTGCATGGAGACCAATACAACCCCACAATGTGATGATAAATTGTATAGACCATCACAAATGTTTTCATCCCCTATCAAAATACCATAAAAGCCTTACCCCAACCAACTAGAGTATGGGGTTCTTCCATCATCAATAATGTCACTTCAACCCATAAATCACAATTCTTTTCTCGAGTGCCTCGTGTTATGAAAAAAACCCCCAAAATCCTTCAAAAATATACTCATCTTCATGGTCCCCTTTATTTGGACTATGGGTGAATTCCTATGTCTCTTTTTTTTCTCGTGGTCCTGAATTATCTGTTTCACTCTTTAAAAACAGTCTTTCTAATCCTTGTGAGCCCTAAAATTCCCACTATGGAGTTCAAAACCTCAGTGAGTTCTAGGCCATCATCAGTATTATTTTCCTATATCATCACTCATTAATTGAGAACCTTGATACATGATTTATAAAATATTCATCTCCAAATCAGAAGGATTTTGGGTTAATCTAGACCCTAGGTATCCAAAATAGTCTCTTGGGAATCATCCCCCATATCTGGTCCGTGTATTTTATGAGGTAAAAATGTAAGAACATTGGTTAATGTGGTATGAACTAAACACTTTTCCATAATGGTCCAAATCAAAATAAATAAAACTTTCAATGAAGGAGACATAACACATTCCTATTTGAAACCCTATAAAGGGTGGCCAAACCAAAATTCATTTCATTACTTTCTAAAGTCATCTTATAGAATGTTTATGAAAAAATTTTGGTGCAGATAAACAAGGAATAAATTTTATACGGCCCACATTGTACCCCATGTAAAATATAAAATATTATTTATCGACCCCTAGTCCATGACATAGTTATAGAAATGATTTTTTAGAACTCATCACATTGAGAATTTGTTTATTGGGTACTAAAATTTTTTTAGGGTGCTTGAACCCTTCTTGTATAATACACATTCCACATGTCATAATTCATGATTTGAGAGTCTTAGATCACTAAAATAATTCATGTCCCTTGGAAAGGATACTCATCTTTAAGAGACCATTATCTTGACAATTCGTGTATACCTATCACTCTTGCATATGAGCATATGGTCATCATACAAATGTATCACTCTAAAAAAGGATTTCTGATCCTTTTTAGTAATAGAATCTAAGTGAATGAACCCAACACTTTAGTGTGTTTTTGTACATTATTGGTATTATTATACCATATTATTCTTATGAACTGACCAATTTGGACAATGATTTATAATTCTCGTCAAAAAATATTCAAGAAGATTTAAAATCCTCAATGTCAAATCATCACGTCTTGTACCCTTTTTGAATGCTAGAATTAAACACTACATTACCTATCATTTTAAGGCCCACACATAGTTATTCAAAACCACATGGAATAGGGATTGATCTTCACAATTAATATTTTAATTTTCCTAGGTTTCTATAACCCTTCATATATATCCATCTTCCAAACCCATCATCATCAAATAGATATTTGAGTCTTAAAATATCATTCATGGCCCATATAAATGACTATAGATTATAATTTCATGGACATGTGATAGAAAAATAAGGGATTTTAACTACCTACTAAAGAAATATCCTCAAAATAGGAAAGTATATTCACTCCTTCTGATCCTTGTAAACATCGTAGAAAAACCTGTATCGTTATAGTGTTACATGTTTTCTCCAACATGTATTCCCTATCCATTTTTCTTGGAATCAATGTTTTTGGTTATGAATTATATCAATCATATGTCAACTATCTTGGTGGACATAGAAAACAATGTATTTCATGCTCTACCAATATTTACCCCATGAATCATTCAATTCCCTTTGAAAAGAGTATAGGAACCTTTGTTTGACAATGCTACCAACACATGAGGGCTTTAACCTACCAACCAGAGGCACCTCCTACATAAAAGAAATGATCCTTGATTATCATGAGCATCATCAACACCATGGAAGAATATTGCATCATAGAATGTTTTGGGTCATTCCTTGAAAGTTTTTAATATATTACAAGATCATCATTCAAGTATATGTTAAAATAATGTAAACTATAGTGATAGAAGGTCCGAGCTAAAAGACCATAAAAAACAAAAATATAATGTCTGTCCTAAAAGAACATAAACTACAGTGATAGATTTTTAGAGATAAAACACCCTAAACTATAGAGATAAAATAAATAATCTAAAATAACCTATATGCTAGTGATAGATGGTCCAAGATAAAAGACCATATTATACAATGATAGAAGGTACGACCTAAAAGACCTTAAACTACTTTAATAGAATGTCTGAGTTAAATGATCATAAAATACAATGATAGAGGGTCCTTACTGATATTTCATAAATTAAAAAATAACAATGGTATAGATTTCATGGGAAAATAGGCCTATAATTCCAACATTATGGAATTAGAAAAAATAATTTATGATCTCCAATCCTATAATCTTCATCAGAAGAATGATAAATCTCCCTCCAAGCCCTTAATTTTAACCAATTATCCATCTATTAATCAGGTGATCTCAAGTCAATAAGAGTGTATATATCAATAATTAATCCCATGTTTCTAGTAGTTCATGAGAATTTATCAAGGAGAATCTGTTTGAATTTAAATATACAAGATCCATGAATTTAGGTATACTTGATATTATACATATGACCAATATAATTAATGGTTTATATAAAATCAGATCAATGAAAATTCATTCAAATCGTGATTGAAAAAAATTAAACAACATCATATAACATTAAGCAGACATATTCACTTCTAGAATATAAGACGTTGAATCTCCACATCTCAGTTCAACGCCCATGAACATATATTAAATGTATAGTGGCATAATTATAACTCTTCTATATAATGTGCTCAGAATAATTCATTAAATATACTAGCCTCCACATCATGGTGTTAAAAAATTGGTATAACTGGTCAATATACTTGGTTTCCACTTCTGTAATCCACTACAACCCCTTTGAACTGGTAGTGGGTTCAAGACTGTGTTTATCTACAATATTAACGAGTCACTGGTACCCCAATATGGTCTTACCTAATATTTGATGTTTATATTGAAAATGGTAAATTATTCTTAAATATTTCATATTTCATATTGGAGGTGGTTTGTCTCATCCTTTCGAGCATTGACAACATCATTGTGATCAGTCACCTCCACTTCATAATGGGAAGTCTCATTTACAACCTCATCCCATTTCTACATTATTAAAGAGGTGGCCTCACTAGCTACAACCATCAACATGAATCACCTCTTATGTTCCCTCATATAAATATCTTCCCTCACCCAGACATTAAGGGTGGTATAATCTAGACCATAATATCCAATGGTAGGAAACATAAATCTATGCTGGGATAACCTATCCTTCAACTTCTCTATGGGAGTATCCAAAACTAATCCCCAAATAAATCTCCACATGTGTATCCAAATCTACTAATAGAATGAAAAGGACCTCTTACCTTGATCCTAGCTCATACTGGGAATGGGAACATGTTCCATCACTAAATATCTCATATATTGTGTTGTGCTCACAATCATTGTTGATGAGGGAAGATAAAAATCCCTTACATTTATTGACCAATTCAAAGGAACCCCCAATGGGAGAAAGAATTAGGAAATTCTGATTCTATGGGAGAAGACACTACTGAAATGGGAAGATTAGGCACCTTCCTATGATGAGTGATTCACAGTACATCAGGTGATTTCCCAAAATATATTAATTTCTCACAAATCTTGATGACTGGAGGAATGGAAGATAACATCATGAGAGATGACACAAATATAATATGAGTATAGTCTTGATAATATAATCACCTTCTCAAAAACTCTCTTCCATCAAGTATAACATGATATAATAATAGATACCTATGTTAGTAACGTCTAGTAGTGCATCCTACCACTCTAAATATTGTGGTGTGATCACTGAAACATATGCAGCCGACAAATGGAAAGATTATGGTGGCACCTCATCCACCTTTATTTCCCAATGGACAGGGCCCAGAAGAAAATAGTTTTTAAATGAAATATAATGATTTCATACAACCCCAAGAGTTGATAAATTCTCTTCCATGTGATTTTTATGTGGACCATAATTTTTTTTGTTATCTACAAATGTGATTCTAGAATAATCTAAAATGAGAAGGTGGTGAAGTGACATATAAAATTAAGGATTGTGGAGGATAATATAATTATAATGATGATTTATTTATTTGCATATTCCCTTCTGGGGAAGCATTTCCTAAATTCACTAAAGCAGATTTCATTATTCTAGAATTGGTAATCACCACCCACATTAGGTCCAATCAAACTGGTGATCTATCATCATCAGTATCTTTGCCTCTTATAGTCACCTTTTTCATCATTGTACAATGTAGAGAATATTCATGGGATGGAAGGACTTTCAGATCATCAATTATATTTTCCTGTATGAAAAATATATATAAATTATGTCATTATAGTTGTAATTTCACCATGAATATCTAAACTTTCGGGTGGTGTTAGTCATATATCTACAACTATGTGACATCCAAACATAATAAAAATAATTTAAAATGTACCTCACACCATCATTCGGTGAATATAAGAAGAATATAAATCCTGAACTCTGATGTTTCTAAAATATACATCATGTTTCTAAGAAAAACCCCTCAACACATCAGGTTGGTTATTACAAGTGATACCAATAGGGGAAGTGATGTGAAAAAAAAACCCTCCAATAGAAGCTATGATTGACTCATGATACCATATATCTCAACCTATGATTTTTTTAATCTTCCAATCCATGCACAGTAAATATTCTATAAGAAATAATATTTCATACCCCGCCTCACCCTATAGGTCCACACTCGCTATAATGGAATCAGTGAACTCTTCCTCTAGAATCGTAGGTGATGGAAAATTCATTATCTATTTATGGAATTCTTATAGAGAGATTTTCCCTCTAGAATAAAGTTTCTTAGTAGTTTTGGGATTGTTCTAAATAGCTTGTGTTTAGGAGGTCAAACATACTAATTTGGATAATTTCCCACTATGATATGATTGAATCCATACCTCATTATAATATCAAACTTAAAATATTCCTAATCATGGTGAGGAATATTTTTCTCTTCTTGAGTCTCATCCATGTAAAAAATCATCTAAAATTGGTGGGTAACCATTATATTATCCCCATATAAAACATAAATAGAGATATGTCATCTTGACATTAATTGATTGTTGAACCTGCATGGTGCTTACGATTTGAAAATGTATTTCTCTTCAATGTGTGTTGAAATTACTACCTCTAAAATTGACATCATATAATCCCATGAATCCATAATATCATCAATAATTTCAAAAATATCACCCATTAGAACTATCTTATAAGGAATAATTGATAAATTCTCATAGATGATCTTAAAACCACTAACATCTTGGTCATTCATTGTAACTATTCATAACCCACTGTTACATTTTCGGTATTGTATGAAGTAAAGATTGGTGAAACATGGGTTGTTCATATATTCATATCCTCATAGATGGGATCATATCTAACCCTATAATACATGGAAGGGGACCTCAATCCCGTATGTGGATTTTTTATTGTGAACATTGTGCCCAAGATGATAAAGTTTATCCAACACATTGGTGTTTGGCCTGATATGCCTCCCCCTACTATGGAGGTCACCATAGTGAAGTTTCAAACTCTAAATCCAGATTTTTCCATCATTTAATGTATGTACCCACTCTGGTATGTGGAAATAAAATTGGAGATTTGAACACCCCTGTCAACACTGACCAAAACATCCCATCAAAATTATTTAAATATTACTTCTCCAACTATAGGACAATAAGCCCCTGGATCACTTAGAGTGTCTTTTGAAATGATGTCCTTTGGATTATTAACATTCACCTCATATAAAACCATCCTTATGATGTATCCCACACAAGTATTGATCAGGATATCCGACCCAAGAAGTTTCTCCTTTGGAAGGTAAATCTTGGCCCACCATATCAAATATCATTTGAGAGGAGGGATCCTCACAATTTCATGTTAGGAATAACATGATGGAAAACCCCATAATACCTCCCAAGATATTTAGTTGTGCCACATATCTCCTCCACATCCCAATTGATTATTCCCACCTCTCCAATATTATGTTTTAAGGTGTTCATGTCTAGTATATAATAACTATATAGTTCAATCGAAAGTATCTTTTTAAAGTAGGTAGACATCTATGATATCTAGACAGCCTCATATTTTTCAATTTTATTCAACTCCTCATTGAATAGTAAAGAAATGTAAATTACCTAATTGGTATATCCTCATTCAATTCAACAATAGCCACCTAATCGAATTTGCAAGTTGGAAACCTACCCAAACATCTATTTGGATGTAGACATCCACATTGTTTAGGGCTACATATGTACATCATCATTTTGATTTATATCAAACCCATAATTGTCTATGAGAATGAATATCATAATATTCCCATAATCATGATGTCCTTTAGTGATAATTTAGCCTCCCTTTGAGATATTATAATGAAAGGTGTTTAGGGTTTTTTAAATACAAAAAAATGGTAAAATATTTGACTATAGATGATGAATGAAATCTTCATCAATAAGATCTAACTCATATACTGGTAGGTTGTTTGAAAGGGGATAGTCCCTAGGTTTTAATTGTAATATATTTATCAGACATATTTTAAGTAACCTAATTCCATCCCTTTATGTGGGATATGAGCTCTTTATAGTACCATTACGACAGACTATCACTGTTTTGACTCATTCTTTAAATCCTTTTGAGAATATCGATGAGAGCTATAATCAATCTGAAAAAATGTATATGAAATATGTTAGAAAAAAATATTTCTAAAGATATGGAATAAAACTGACAACATCATATCAATCTAATGAATAAGAAAGGAATTTTCATGTCACATAAAGGACTCACGAATCTCTTCACTCCTAAAGATCCCATTGAATGTGTAAACCCACAAGTCATCATGCAACCGAATGGAACCTTAATGACTCATGATCATGTGACCATGGAATAGTAATGTGAGCCGTATAAGATCCAAATAATCATAATATCAAGCCAGTAGATCTATAAAACACTCAAGATGATTGATAATCCTCATGAATAGAGTTCAAAAAATTACATAAGAACAGTTCATAGTTGATTCAAGTGGGTTCTTGCAAATGGGTAGTCTTATGTGGTAGTTCTAATGAAACAGGCTTGTGGTAAGATCAATTAATCATATCTTGTGGTTGGGTCTTATGATAAGGATACAAGATGGAAGTAGGGCATAAGAGTTATAGAGAATTGAGTATCTGGTGAATGAAACTTATCTTCCAACAACAAATTTAAATGGAAGCATGTGGTGTAAAAAACATTAATAGGAAAGCCCAACCACACCCCAAAAACTGATTAGCGAAAGCACCAAAGACTCAGGAAGATATTAATGTTCTCAAAATCTGATTCCATTTCACCACATATGTCACCTTGTGGGGTGATTTATTGAATCCTTCCAAATAAGAATCATTAAAATTATTGAATAATACATACATCAATATGGGTATTATTTCCCACACAAAAAATGTGAAGAAGAGTGTGGTCAATGACTGGAAGATTACGTACCACTGTAAGAAACACATTATTTTGTGATCATTATAAGGTCATGAGAAGGCTCCATTTGTAGTTTTTAACCTATGATTGATCCCATTAATCCGCTTTTGACTTGTCATATAGTTCCTTCAAAGGTGCCTTAGACAATCGTCAATCTCATGGGGGATTCCATGAAATATTCCCCATGATGCATGAATTCTCAACCAGAGGATTCCAGATAAGCCATCCAAAAATCCTTGTAACATTGGGTGAAAATATTGAAAATGTGACATCCTTTTGTGGTCGTATAACTCTTGTGACACATCACTGATAGAGAGATTTACTATCCTTAACTGTATTATAGAAAAACCATGATATCTCTTTCCATTGAAAAATATACAATGGAAATAAAATTTAATTAGGAGATATCCTATTGTGGATATAAAAATATCATTTGATGCAACCCTGATGATAAAAACGACACTGCAATCCCTGAATGAGAAGTTCAGATCATCTAATGAAGGCATACTGGCATGTCATCTGCATCTTCTGAAGGGCATGTGGTGTGTCTATGAATCCTCATGATCCCCCTTTGGATCCATAATGAAAAAATGTTTTTTCCATAAAATTATTACTCATCTCTAGCTGGCATTTTAATGGTCCCATGATGCATTACCAAGAGGTAGATTTATTGTCTTCAATAACACACAAAAAACCACACGAATCCCAAATAATTATAACATAAATAAATAAACTACAAAATGGTGGATGTTGGAGCCTCTCATGGTTATAAGACTCATGAAAAACACCAAGACAGTCTATGGAGAAATCACATGAGATCACTTGTAGTGTCAGTCTGCTTTTTTGATGGACCAATAAAAATCATCCAGGTCTCATGGAACATCCGAGATAAGTCACCCAATATCACAAGAAGGCCTTTTGACATGCATCCTTATCAAAAGAACATGCCTATACATGTTGACATAACAATATGAAATTCCATTAAAATATTTGAGTGATTACAAATGACCCCATTAATTAGAAATTATCCAATAAATAAGGCATTGATGGGGTTGTCTCATGATGGATGAAAATCAAGAAAAACCCCAGTGTAACCTATTTGAGGAGCTCGTGATGATTTCTAATGATTAATCACTCCTCTAACACCAACCTAGATTTTATTCATATTCACATTGTGATGTAGAGAACAAATAAGATGAAAAGGCCATTTAATCCCCCACCCCTACCTCAAAGAAGATGGTGGTAATTTTTCATCCAGATGAAACGGTGCACCTATAAACTGTAGTGGATTTAATGAACAAGCTAATATTATAACTGGAAAAGTATCTAGTTAGGTGTGATATGGGGAACAACCATAGAGACCATGTAGTATTCATTGGTACAGCACCAGATCACTAGTAGATCAGAAAAAAGACTTCTATAAGGACACCTAATGAATATTTTGAACATCTACTAGATCATGTGAGGGATAAAACGTGATAATATTGAATAAACCAAAATAATTCCTTGTATAATGGCTAGAAGAAATAATGAAAAAATGAAAATTATGTGAAGAACATATTTTTTTATCCTCGTACAATTTTTATGAACTGTATGGTACTTGAGACAACAACATGACATGTCTCACAAATCTCTCAACACACCTTTGGTGTAATATTTTTATCTTGTGAAGTCCTCCAAACATGTCAAATCAAGTCACATGGAACCCCTACGGTAGGCCAACCATGTATCAAAACCCACTTAGGGCTATCCATACAAAACTCACCGTGTCCCTAAGACATGTCACTATACTGAATTGGTGACACCAATTCATGATAGTGGAGTCTCAGAATAGTAACCATGCAAGTAAGATATCTCTCCTGGAATCCCATTAAAATTTCAGTTACATTTTGTGATTTCCTATAGACATTTCAGCCAAGATGTCTTCCACCCTCTAGGAAATGTTGAATTAAATCTATCTATACCCTGAAAGAGTTTCATGTAGCTATTACTATGTCATCATTTAATGCCATCCAGATCATGTGATTACCTCTAAACATGAAAACCATTATCAAAAAATCGCAACAAGGATCAACTGGCTGGGTCTTTTGATTTCAATAATAAATGTTATCCTTGACCACGTGACATCCATAGAAAATTCTATCAAAGTTAGCCTCTCCGAAATGTCATGAAAACAATCATAGAATACTGAGAGGACAACCAACGCATATTAAAAAGACAAGAAGGCCATTCTAATAGCAAATACCATAATTTTATAACCTTATACATCTGTAGTGTGTAAGATTAACTATAAGGGAAATGTCAGTGTGTAATCCCCAGTCAAAGGAAATATGATGAATCTAATTCCTATAATTACAATGATACATATGATACCGCTCTAAAGCCAATATCTATAATAACCTTCGAAGAGATATCTGAGTCTTAAATTCCAGTATCCATATGTAATATGACTAGTCATTTTTATACCTTGTTTATCACCACTAGTATATATCACATGTGCTTAGGGAGTCATAGAGGCCATATCATCCACACCATAAACCTCTATGAATGTAAGGAATGTTTTTGTGTGTATTTTCTGACCAAATGATCTATGATGACTCTTTTTCCTTCAATAACCAGGATATATAGAATGTTATCATGTGGATCGAGCCCAAACTCATGTGGTTATCCATCCCAGTCTAATACCACCCATGTGTCCAAAATTTTAACCATTATGACTCAATCATTCCAATGGTCTGATCATTCTGCTTCATCACTCAGTGGACTGAGAGACCAACTGGAATATGGGGACACTTATTCCTTCTATAACCATGATATATATAACGCCTTCCTATTACCTGAGTTATATATTGAACATCCCAAGTCCTTTCCAAACACATTAGTCCTACAACCATATGTAGTGAGAGTGATTACTAGTTATCCCATGTTTCTTACACTAAGCATAGTAAATGTGAGCTTTGGGAGTTACAAAGTTCATATCATTTTTATCATAAATCATCACTAACTTGAGAATCATTAGGGTGTTAGCCCAAATGAGTGGAATTAGGTAATTTTCTTCCACATAGGTCCAACAACCTTGGTTCTAGCATAATTATTTGAAGGAAATACAGAAGCAATGATTCTAAAAAATAACTATTATATATAGGAAGCCTTCAAAAGGCCTAAGATAAAATTGGAATCCACTTCAGTGTATTTCCCATCATGTTTCAAACATTTAAACCATCATGGAATAATCACTCCCATGGGTTGATCATTCAACCTAATCCGTCTGTGGACTAAAAAACCAACTGAACTACAATAAACATCATTTCTACTATAACTAATAAATGTTGGATTTCTCTATGAGACACAAGCTTGAATATTCATTGCCTATGTTCACATATATATGTAAATTATGTTGGATGTTATACTTCATTGGATTACTATACTAAAATGGGTTTTATTTCATAAATATCCAGAATAAAAAAGACGACTCATGATTGATAAAACCCTACCTTAGAATATTAATTACCTACCTAAACATGTTCACATTTTGGATCACCTAGTTATATGTATTTAGAAAATAAATAGTTTACCCTTACTGGGAAATGAACGATAAAACATTAATAAATATAGATAGATTCACTAATAATATCCACTTATTCTTATAATTAAATGGGTTACCCTATGATTGGTCTATTAGAGTAACGTTTCATGTATCAGGATTTGGATGAAATTAATAAGTGAGTCACATAATTGTAAAATAATTATCCCAAAAATATTCTGATGAGTATGACCTATTATCCTCTTTAAAAGTGTGTGTTCCTAAGCATAACTATGTATGAGACCCCAACTATCCTACTTCCAATGCAATGCTGGTATGTACCCTATTATAGATGTGGGTACCATTAGGATTTTCTAGGGAGGTCTACAAAAATGGCAATCCTGATGCGAGCAATTGAGGAAGGAATTGATCCCGCCACAATTAATCTTTCAGGACAATATCATTAATGCCATTATTCGGAAAAACATGGTATTAATAAACTCAATTAATGAATATAAAATTAAAAAAATAAATTATCCATATAGTATTTAATTTGGAATTTATTAATTGAGGAAAATTAAAGAAAATTTCAACATAATATTGATAAAAAAATTAAATAGTATTGTAATAATTTAAATTAATCACAAGAAAATGAAGTTAGCAATAAAAATTAGATGTAATTATTAATATAAAATATTAACATTCAATTGTGATTAAATTTACTTTAATATATAAGTTTTTTTTTGTATTGTAAGCTACTAAACAAGATTTAATCCAATATTACACATTAAATAATTTAAAATAACGGATTTATAATTTATTTTATATACTATAAAGATGGATTTAGATATAATGTAATGATCTATATTAAATTTACTAACAATAAAAAATAAATCAATATTGTATCCATGTAATTTACCAAAGTCATGATTTTTTATAAATGGTCATACGATGTTTTTTCTGACAAGGGATGTTGTTGTGAATATGTATCATATTATATTAGAAGAGTTTATGTGGAGTGTTGAAAAAATGTAGTGTTTAAATGAAATGTGGAATTTAATACTATTAATACCAGCTACAGGACTTTCTAATGAATATAAAAGTGATATATAGAATATTCCATTGATTCTTATAAAAAATATATTGATTTTTATGGATGGGTAGTTGTATTTTATTTGGTGTGGAGATAAGAAGAGATGGAAGTAAGGCCTATTAGTGTTGTCACACATATAAAATGATTACAATATTTTAGTAGAATATAGAAACTGAGGATTTATCCTTTTATAACTCCATAATTTACATTATATGTTTTCTGTTTTTATGATATTTTAGAAAATCAATAATAATTAGATAATAATGGTGAATGATTTTTATTTATGACAAATGTTTTTCACATTGTACTATTAATAATTGGTATATAACTCTTCTATTAGTTTCATATGCGGTAGAAGTAACTTTTAATTACCTAATTTTATTTATAAATGATATCATGTGAGTGTAAATATTCTTTAATTATTATTAATTTTATTGATATTATATAAATAATTGTGGGAATTGGGGTTATGTTGATACACCTGGATATTTTTGTGTGATTAAATAAATTGTTACTAAAAGGATAATATTATTTAGGATCCTAATATAATATTTCAATACCACTAATAAGATATTTAAATCATCTATTATAGTGGACCACTCTCCCTATATTGATTTATGACAACAACAATTTCAATTTATTATAATTATGGATAGATAAAATTTAACATGATTTTATTTTTTTATAATTTATTCAAAAATTAATTTTCATTTCAATGGTAATTCATTCAAACAAACAATTAATTTCCAATTTTATTAGTTATGACATGATAAATATTAATTATAATATAATGAATAAACAACATTGAACTATAAGATAACATGTTAAATAGATTCCATTTTTTCTATTTTACTATATTTCTAGTTCAAGAAAATATATTATGTAATCTTTTACATTTCACTATATAGACCCTCATATTTTATATATAATGACCACCTAATTTATATGAAAATAATCTAATATTAATACAATCAAAAAAATTAAATTTTTTATATCCTTGGATGGTTTGGCTTCTACAACATTATAATACATAAAAAATTAATCATTATGTAATTACATCCTTATATATCTTCTATTAGATTTCATATTATCCATAGTATATATAATAATATGAGGATATTAATTAACAGAATAATAAGTAAAAATATCAAAAATATCTTGAATAATATGAATTCAACATTATAAAATAGTCCACATACTACAGGGGTGAGAATAGTAAACATCATCATATCATTTGAAATGGATCATCATTATATGAATGGTGGAATATTTTGTAATAATAATTAATTGTAGCATGAGCATGATAACTAGACCACATAAAATTGTGATCAAATATCGTGTATTTGTGGTGGGATATGTAAACATAATGGTCATAGAGAGAATATTCCTAATAATCATCATTTAATAAACTCTGTAAAAATTCAACATCTTGTAAAAACATAATATCATTAGATATGTCACATTACATAATTTATTAGAGGGATATATAATTATGATCCCACCAATCACCTTGTAAAATTTTAAGAGTCATATTTTCGACATGGAAAAGAAAACTTAACTTATTTTTCCAAATTATATAAACCCACTAGAAAATAATTGGTTCAATACTGATGTCATTAAGCATATATAAATTAATATTTATGGATCTTCCAATAAGGGTAAGGTAATTTAATATTTTCAGCATAAATTGTAATATTCATTAAACAAGACATAATATTCCTTGGAGATTAGATGATGATACATGAGAATATTCAATGGTAGATTTCAATAAAAAGATTTTTATCAAAAATAATTACTATAGAAAAGAATGAATATCAATGAAAAAGAAACATTAATATTCCCATAAGAACAAAATGGAAATAAATATGATATAATTGTTTAGAAAATTTTTATATGAATTATAGTGAATGAATAGAATAGTCAACGATAAACCCAAAATAATATTTGGGTTTAAGGGTTCCCCTTTCCATAAGTTATATTGTGTTTCATCACATATACACATCCTTCATAAATAATAAATAATTATAAAAACAAACATCTAGAATATTATTATTATTTTTTCTTCATTCATGAATTTTTTTAATCATTCTATTTTTTCTATTATTATTTATTTTGATGAGTGATAGGCTCGAAGAAATATTTAAATTTAAATTATGTCGTTTAAATTTGATCTCAACATATTAATTCATTTATATTTATATATTAGTAAATTTAATTTTAGATGCATGAAATTAAATTAAATTTTATATAAAGAATATTTTATTTAATTTTATCCAAAAATCCCTGAATTTGGGGATACACACAGAGTTGATAACGTCTATGTAGGTTGTTATCTGACATCTATTGAGACATTATCAAAAGTGACTGAGATAAATAAATAAATATATATTTTATATAAATATATTATAAATAAACATCAAATTGGGTATTAATATAATTAAAATATTGTTAAAACTAATATTTAATAAATTTTATAATGTTATGTTCATAAAGTAATATATTGGTGGATAAATATTTCAGAAAAATTAAATGAAAAAATTTAAGTTACATTACATACTTCGTGATATTTTTAATTTTATATAACATTTAATTCCTTAAATGATTGGATTTAAACCAAATTAAAACATACATAAGGTTAAAATAAGAAATAGAAGGTTTTAATTGGGAATATTATTGGATTTGAAAAATGTATGGGATGTGGTTTTCCAAGCGAATAGAGAAGAGGTACTTTCACTTGAAAGGAGGAGTATTTCATGAAATATTATTGAATACATGTGTAACTCTATGTTAATTATTTTAATAGTAAAAGGTTTACATTATTAATAATATTTTAAATAATTAATTATTTTATGACTTTGAAACCCTTGAAAACGACTCTTTTATTTTATATAAAAGTCAAAAATAAAAATGAAAATTTTCTTTCTGAAACACAGAACATTTATAAACATTCAATATTAAAAATAAGTTTTAAATTTTAATTTATTTACTCTATTGAAATAAGACCTTCATTTTTTATTAATTTTGATAATTCATCTTTTAATGGTTGAAGGGGAACCGTTAGATGGAATGTAGACTTCATGACCTTATAGGACCCAACAGTCTTAAATGAATTCATCCATGACTATGACTACTTGAAACATCCCCTCCAAAACCTCCAAAACATTGTTTGTTCTCCAACATTAGAAGGTTTTTCAGCTATCAAACCCATATTGATATGCACATTCATGGTACTGATGGAAAATTGCATACCCTCCCACTCTTCTAAATTTGATAGCTCTACTGTGATGATTGTGGGTGTTCTGAATCTCCCTCGAGAGCTTAGTATTTATAGAATATTTCAAGTTTGTGACTACAATTCATGTGCCCAGAAGGCCATGAGGCGACTCCAATGTCTTAGTTCTTTATTATATCTTAAATTATGTAATTAAAACATTTTATTTATCATAAAATTTATTTTTACTATTCACCAATAATTTTATTATTTTCAAAAAATTACAAAAAGTTAAAACATATAAAATTCGAACATTGTTATTCGAAAAGATGAAAGTATTTTATTTAGAAAAATTTATATGTTTGGAAATTTTAATTATTGACATAAAAATAATAGTGGTTTACAAAAAACAATAAATTGTACTTAAAAATTATCCTCTACATTCATTGAGATCCTATTTTTTAAACCTATAAAACATATTTTGTTATTAATTTTCGTAAAAAATATTATATTTCATTATATAGTTTTTGCGATAAGATACTAATTTAATGGTAATATTACTATTCCAAAATGATATGTTATAATTCTTATTTGTTAAGTTATCATTCTAATGGTCATATTGGTTTTGTTATTCCAATAAATGCTTCAGGATTCTTTCATTTAATATCAATTTAAATTATTCTCAAGTTCTTTTATTATTCTTGATCAGAATATTGATTTTTTAATGATAAGAATATTTTATATATTTGTTTTGTCAGAAATTTGATAATTTTTGCAGATCAAACTGAAACAATTTTGCCCATTGAGATATATTTTATACCTTATTGTCCCATTTTACACACTATAGTTATATTGGGTATATTTATTTTATAAATTAATCATTCATAATTAGTATTGTGTTTTAATATTTTTTATTATTTTGTTCGTGTGACTATACTATACTATATTCATAAATATGGCATAGTTTTTTTAAAGGAGAATTAAATATTTAATAGTAAAGGTTGTTATTTTCACCCATGAGAAAAAATTTCCAATTAAATAAATTATTTTTACGTAAAAGAAATATTTAGTATCAAATAATAATTATTGTAGGTGTAAAAGGGTATTTCTACCCATTGTTTTGAATTCTAAAATATTATTCAACTATAAAAACACATTTAATATAAGGGGATCCATATTTTGCGTGTTCTAGGAATATTTTAGTGTAAAATGTAAGTTTAAAAAAAAATTATTGATATTAAGTATTAATAATATTATAATTAATTTATCCCTCTTCTTATCTTCTAAATTTGAATATAATTGGTTTACTAAAAGGTTACAATCATTAAACAAATCTCTTGAATGTTGTGGAGGTAGAACACGGTTCTATAATGGAAATTAAGGGGTTTAGAGTAATCCAATCTCCAAGGTATGGTCCAGTGAATCTTTTTTATGCCATTTCTTCTTGTTTTAACCTATGGAACTTCTCTCATGTCATAATTAAACTGAACATACATATCATACTTTTGAAATTTTTAGTATAAAACTATTTGATGAAATATTTGATGTTGTTTTATTTGGACAAAATATGGTGTAAAATCCTAGTTAATGTTTATATAAATCCATTATACGTATTAATTATATAATTATAAGCAATTAGATAATTTTTTGTTAAAATGAAATGGCCTTATATCTGACAAATTGGGATTTTTATGTATGATATGGATTAATATAAAACAATCATTTAAAAAAATATAATTTTATTTTGAAAAAATAATAATTTTTTTCTATTTATTATAAAAAAATTATCTTAGTATGATTTATTTTAAAATTGTCAAAAATGATTGTTTTTTCAATGAATAGTGAAAATGATTTTTTATTGAAAATTGTATTTCATATAAAATAATTAATAAATTAAAATTATTTTTTCAATTATTTTTAAAATTTAATTATTTAATTATTATTTAAAATTATATAATAATTTTTCTAATTGTATTTTATACTTGAAATATTTATAAGAAAAATTTATTCTTAAAAATTGATTTTTTTGAAAAAGTATTTTCATTTATTTTTCAGTTTACTTTTAAAATAAAACATGAAACTTATTTATTTTTAATTTTTTAATTTTATCCCATTTTTTAATCATTGGGTATAAATTTGGTAAATATTACCCTTTTATTTTTTCAATATGAATAGTAACCTAAATAATTTTTGTTACATCGTTAAAGGGTATATCAGATAATTTTGGATTAAAATAAAATGATGAGTACTAAATAATGACCCTAACAATTTCCATAATTTTATTTTGTTGGTTTATATTTTCAATAGTCATTCAAATTCAAAATATTTTTCCTTAAACCAATTGGGATGTGACTATTACAAATTTATTATTTTATTTAAATAAATATCAATTATCAAATTATTTTTTAACATATATAATATTTTAACGAAGTTTATTAATATGGAATATGTTCAGATAAAAATATTCATTTTAGATATATATTCTTTTTATTGTTCATTGTAATTTATTTATTTTAAGTGAAAAAATAATTACCTTTGATTCTTATGCAACACTAATGTAATATTATTCAATTAATGAAAAAATAAGATAAATTATATAAAAAATATTACATGTAGTATAATATGAAAGAATTAATTTATCCCACTTATTTAATTGTTAATAATCAAATATTATTTAGTTTTTGGTTAATTTTATTCTAATTTCTTTGTTTCATTGGTTTCATTAAATTCAAAGTAAACGTATAGTTCTAAAATTTATATTAATAAATTCTAATAATAATTGATATTTTATTAAATGATTTATACTTCATAAGAATAATAAATCAATCAAAATGATTTTTATAAGGTTAATTTCATCATCCATGTACCATTTGTGGGCCATTTTATATATTATAGTAACATTATTAACTTTTAAACCTAGAGAACAATATTATTATGGTAATTGACAAAATGGTTAATGAAGGATTAAAACCAAAATGATAAGAGTAAAAATGGTATCAAAAGATATTAAAAATTATTTCAGAAATATTTTTTGACTTGTCATATTTTATAATGATAATATTATCATTTGGGATCCATTTGAACCTCATAATTTATTTCTATCAAATTAATATTTTAAAAAATTCCCAGAGTTCCTCTCCCCTCCTTTTTAAGAGGGAACCACATCATCTCATTAAATCCTGAATAAATGAAATTTTTATAGGGTAATCCATACTGTAATCCAATAAAAAAATTCCCACCACATGTTCTAGAGGCCGTATTTTCTCCTAATACCAATCAAAGTGGGATTATGGTATTAAGAAAAAGTGACTTCCCAAATAAGTGGTATAGTTTTTAACCACATGTTTTAGTTTTATTTTTCTTCTAATTCCTTAAAATATTATTCAACCTAGAATAATAACAACACTTGAATCATATATATAATAATATATAATTATGTTAATTACATAACCTCTATCCATCTCCAATGACCAAAAAATTGTAAATGAAATCATCATTTTTTTGGTATGATAAACTAGCGACTCATAGACTAATTAATTTATCTCCATCACCACCTACCACAAATTGTTATAATGCTAGAATTAATTTATATATATATATATTAAATATTCATGAAATATTGATAATTTTGAATAATAATATCTTATTTTAATTCTTACCTATACAGTCATTTAAAAATGATAACATTTTTTTGGATATGATGTAATTATGATCTCCTTAACTATATTGAACTAATAATATCATTTTGGACTTATGAACCAAATATCAAAAAAGCATCTGATTTAAACATAAATTATTTAGTAATTTTTGTAAAATGATAATAATTAAGATAAAATTAAAAATAAACAATTATATGTTTCTCAAAAAGAAAATAATTCATATGTGCTTATTATTAAAAAATAGAGAATTTATGGGGAAAGTCATACTCATGGTAAGGGACATTTTATAAAATTACCCCATTAATTTTACACTTAAAAAAATTGTTTCCTCTGTGTCTATATTATTAAAATTATTATATAAACGTATATATAGTGAATTTGAATAATTATAAATTTATTGTTTGTCCCTTTTTTACTTAATTTAAATTTTTTTCAAAACTAATAGTTTTATAGATTGTTTTGAGTTTCATTACAAAATACAAATGGACTATTATATTTTAAAATATACTATGGTAATGATTTTTCACACAACCATTACCATTGTTTTATTTTTACATTCCCATATAATCACTTCTGTTTAATCCATATAGAAACACTCTTTTATTTTATTATTCTAATTTTTATTTCGAAAAATGGTTTTTAATGGAATGTGATATAAGAACATTCAAATATGTTTTCTTATGGGTGAGATGAATTTTTTATGTTGCATACTTTTAAATACACTTTTAGGGTTCTAGTGAATCCTTTGAGTAAAGGTGTTTCCACTATAAACTATGGTCATGTAATCCCATTATTTCCATAAATTTCATTGGGTATAGCGATATAGTTATCAAATTAGGTTTCTCCATAGATAATAAAATAATATAGTTTGTTTCTTATTAAAAAAATGGGATATTGTATATTGATTTATTTTTTTAATATTGTTTATGTGTATTAATTTATGGTTAATCAATGTATAACTATGGAGGTTAGTTGAAGTGTAACATTGATTTTTTATTAAAGTATGGCGCTGACAATTATTTCATGTGTAACTATGAAGGTTACTTCATATATAAGAGTGATTTAAAAATTATTCCATTATTTTTTTCAAGTTTTATTTATTCATGCTATCTATTCTAAAAGTTTCCTATGAGACAAAAGAATTTCTTTTTCATGTGGAAATATTATATTTTATAAGATCGATGAATAATGTGTTAAAGGTAAATGTTTAATGGAATTTTATGTTTTATAATAAAATAATTTATTTGATTCTTATTTTGTATATTAATTATAATTTTTACTCATCCCATATTTTAAAATATTATACATGGGGTTTAAGGATGGGGAATATATATTATTAAGTCAATATGAAAAGGATATCGATTAGAAGTGCGAAATAGTATTTGTATATGTGTCATATGTAAGATTGGTTTCCTAACACTTCCAATTCCTAATACTATATGATATTTGGAAATTAAAAAATCAAATTTTGTATAATTGCACAATATATATTAATATTTATGCCAGTGTACTTGCAATTGGAATCAGATCATGGTTCAAATAACATTGGAGTTTATGATATTACTAATATAATAAAAGTAGCATATTTACATAATGTTCAGTTTGAAACGATATATAATTGGATTAGTACCAAATTTCTTCATCTATAATATGTTTTTTGAAATGGGTTTCCATAGAAGGAATAGGGAAGTCGAAGTAATAATGCACCAAGGGAATGATATCCTTCAGAATAAAATACAATATTAGTTGGAATAGTAACTGAGACATTTCTCAATTGAAAAAGGTTATAAATTCTGGTTGTATTCATGATAGGGACAATATATATATCATTAAAAAAAATTAATAGGGGAGATTTTTTTGAGACAACACCATCTAGTATTTAGTGGATCATCTAATCAAGATGTAGTCGAACAATGGATTAAATCCCAAGAAAAAATATCTTATGTCATGGGTGTAATGACCTAGGATTAAAATACATAGATATTAAATCTTCTTAAATGAATATTCAATACATTATAGATACCAAAAACAGAGTATCACAGTAGATTTTTTCGTTTGGGGACATGAAAATGTAAACACCAAGTTTATAAGAGTTCTACATAATCTCCCACACAGTCTCTCATAAGTAGTACCCTTCGTAGATATATCACATATTTGACCTATCATCATAAACTATAAAATATGAAAACCAAAAAAGAGTGACCTGATATGATTATTAAGGGTAATAGAGGGAAATATGTAAACAAATCATAACCATTAAGGTATGAGAACGTGATCGTAACATATAACAAACAAACCCTATATATAAAAGATCAAAATATTAAGGAGGTTCATGACACATGACAAATAGGGAAATATAGAAACATGATCCATGAATGAATGACATTTAATTAAGAAATGAAAGTGTACAATACACTTATTAATAGACACCCATTTTTTATGGAGAACCAAATAGTTATTCATAATATGATTGGTTGGGGATAAGCACATATGTACCTATTTCAGGATTTGAATGACTTCCCACATATCCTCTTTTAGAGATAGGGAAAACCTCACATGAAACCTTTGATCTAGAAATAACATTAATAATTTTTCAATTAATTGGAAACATATATATGTACCACTTGTTACATAATATATACATTTATGTGCCAAAATATAAAAAAATCATCTTACTGGAACCCATCAAGTGAAATGGGTTACATAAAAATTTCATCGTACAATAACCCATTGAAAAGAAACAAGTTATTATCATCATAAACATAAACCATCTAGATAAATACAATTAATGTTGTCATTTTATGATATATCTAGTAAATTATAATTATCTTAAAAGTAAATCCAAAAAGATTGAAAATGATTTGGAAAAGAGAAAAGAAAAAATAAATTTGGAATATAACATTTAATTGATAATAGTATTTAAAAATAATAATTTTTTGAAAAATTTTAAAAAAACACTACATTAAAATAAACCTCAAAACAAATATAAGAAACCTTAAAAAATGTATTGGTCAATACCTTTAAAAATTTAGTGGTTAAACCAAAAATTTCATTCACATTTTATATTAATGAAAAATGTGCTTTATATTGTAAACCATATGAATATTTCATTATAAAATTTTTATAAAAAGGTAAAATAATTAAATATTAATATAAAAAATAATTGAATAAAATTAAATAATTTTTCAAAACATAAATAGAAAACATGGTTATTTAAAAAAATTTGTTTCAACTGATGAGAGAAATAACGTAATATTTATTTAATGATATAGATTTTAAATAATTATTATATATAGACAATAAAATGAATTTTAAACATTTATAAAAATGAAATTAAGAATGTATAAGAAGGTATCTATCGTTATTGAGATGTATATCATATTATTTCATCATCATGAACTAACACATAAACAATCTTGATAATGAATGAGATTGTAACATAAAAGGTTTACAACTTTAGTAACTTTTGAATCCTAATACCCATTAATGAGTGAAATCAAATGAAGATATTAGTATAATTAAAATAATTAAATTCAAAATATACCATGGAAAATTTGAATAATAAAAGCCTCAAAATAGTATATAGTTACATAACTTGACTTAAGTCCAAAAGAATGAATTTTGAGACAAAAATCAATTACCTTACTTGCCGAATTCCTTCATACTCGTTCGAAATGCACTTATAAGAAATATATGTTAATTATAAATATATTAAATAAACATAACAATACATAACATACCATATTTGTTTTTGATATTTTATTTCATGTTTGTTTATAATTCCATATTTAAATATTATTTTGGGGAATAATAGCTTTGTCATTCATGTATGATTTGATTTCATATTTTAAATCCTATTATACTAATTATGGATAGATCATCTCTATAATGATAACCCTGATAATAATATAATATATATTAACTATATATTAATTTATAGTAATACATAAATTTTAGTGATCAAAAATCAAATATACTATTTTTTTAGATGGTACGTCGGACGTATACATGAACGTTTCTTCGATTTTCCAAATGAATTATACTAAATAAATATGAATACATATTAATTTATCAAATATTTTTTATGTCATATATATTTTATTTATTGAATAAATTTTACCTAATTTTCTTCCATGCAATGCATTTGGGATAACGATTCACATCGCTTCTCAAGGTGTCAGTTCGCCATATACCCAAATCATGTTATCATATTCCCCAGTGAATGGAATATTAGATGGTATATTTAATGTCATAATTCCTGAAATATTTTAATGTTAAGAATAATTTGTTTAAAAATTAATATATCATTATTACCAAAAAAATTGAAATGAAAAACACATCATATCGGTTCGCTAGGCAGAATTCTTCCATACACACGAGTAATATTATTTTTTTTCAAAGAGAATGGGAGGGAAAATAGAATATTGGGTATCAAAATTATTGAGAAATAATATAATCATAAATATAATACATAGAATTTATATCCAAAGTTACATAAAACCATTAATGGTTGTAATGGAAAAAAAATCGAATCCATTCAAGAGCTGGGCTTTCGTTCGTACACACAATCAACTATTGCAATTTCAATTTGATGGAAAGTGAGATTAATATAATTTATTAAATTAAATTAACAACATATAAATATTTGGTAGATAATTGGTGTATTATATCATCATAAATAATAGATTTTTAAGGATTTATCTGTATAGGTAAAATAGAAATGAATAGTTTTAAACAATACCTCTACATCAGAAGAAAACTATAGGTTTAACCTAATTCCTTCCTATATTTTATTTACTATTTCAAAATTTCAACTAAAAATGCATGATGGATTTGTGAAAAAGTTTTTGTATGTCTTGTCTTGTAAAAATACTTCTTAAATTATTAATTTGAGAGGACGGGTTGACTTCTATAAGTGTAGGTGAGGAAACATGTTTATCTTTTTTAATTAATAAACCATATCAAAATTTTGTACATGTAAAAAATCTCCAAAATTTTCCATTATAGAAAATTATTCATGATAAGGTCAAAATATGTGATACCACTGATATTGTGAAATGATTTTATGTCATTTTACCAATAATTATATCATTTTACCTCCCTGGTAATCTTGTTATACCCTTACACACAATAATTAATTTTTATTTCATTTTCAATTATCATTAGAAAATAATTATGTTTTATTTATTATATAATTTTAATTATTCTGATATAAAATATTGAATAAATTTTTCGAAATTCCATTAATATAAGTGTATAATTTTATTTTTAAATTAAACCTGTAGAACTGATAATAAAATTAATTTCTAAAGAGATAATTTACAATGTTTAAAAATATATTGTATCAAAAATATTTATAAAAATTATTATAATGAAATAAATTTTTCAATTAATATACATTTGAAATAAATTTCATTTTCATACTATAATAAAATAATATTTATTTGAACAATGTTTTATTTAAAAAGATGATTTTAATGGAAAACTATTATTTTTACTATCCACTAAAATTATTATATTTTATTAAAAAATATCATGAATTTAGTACAATATAATTTTCACATAATCATTTTAAAAATAAAATTAACATTTTTCAAATATATTATCTATAAGTTGGAAAAATAAATTTAAAATAAGCTTTATAAATGTTGAAAAAGTGATTTTAAAAAAATACATTTTTTAAGAGAACATATATTATGAATCTTAAAAATTTGATTTTATAAATTATATAAAATTTTCATTATAATTATTCACCAAAATTTATTTAATTAACTTATTTATATAAAACAAATGTGTGCACATAAAAAATATATTTTCATAAAAATATTTCTTTTATCATCAAATTGTTTCTTTCATTATAATTTCTAATTAAATGAGTTAACAAACAATTTATTTTATAAAAAAATTATAAACCTTATATTTTAATAATTTAATTATTAAAATTAAAACCCTTTATTTAAATTACTAGAGAATAACTATCATATTAAATAATAATATTTTAATAGTATATTATGTTTCATTAAATCTCGGGGATGTATGTAATGAAATCTATCTAGGAAAAAAAATTTAATTGAATAAAATATATTTCACCACATATCAGGGTATAAAATTCTACCCAATTAAAATGAATTTCTTTCTTGAAGCAAATATCTTCAATAAAAAAACTAAGGATACATTTGATGTATTACATCCTCAAGTTCCCACATAACTTCCACAATCTAGTAATTTTACTACAAAATATTAAAAACACAAGTGATCTTATTTCATATAACTTTCTGTATATGATCCTAAATCTCCTATAGATATTCCTAAAAATATATTATGCCCCATCAGTATGACCTTTGAGTTTAATAAATGTGATATAAAAATTATATAAATTATTAGTAGAGAAAAAATGAACCCATCGTGATCCTGAGATTGTATTGTGTAAGATAAAAGATATAAGAAATATTCCCAATAATATTAAGAACATCAAATAGATCTATAAACAGTTCCTTAGTTTTCTATTCAATATTCCATAGAGAAATTATTGGAAGCATTTTCTCACCTATATAATATTCAATATCATGTCAATTATTATCATCATTAAATTTATTTCTACATTATAATGCCCTTATGTTAGGAAAAATTAATTTATCCTTCTATACCATTTAATTAACTTACACAATTCCAAATAGGTTTCATTATCTAATATCATTCCATCATTTTCTATCACTTCACTTATTTCCAAAAATAGATTCATAAAGATACATTTAAATATTCATTAGTTAAAGATTCTTCTTTAAGATGAAGGTGTTTATCCTAATAATACATAAAACGTCGTATAAATAGTGGGTTTTTCATGATTTAGCGGTTCTTTAAAGAGGCACCTATATATTTAGCGAAGTTTATAAAAACCATCTTATATTTCATGATCTCATGTCACTTATCTCTGATTTTTATCATTTCACATCGGTTTTTTTAAGTATAGTTTTTGAAGCATTTAGTGGAAGTTTCATATTTATTTAAAATAATTTTACATTATTAAAAATATATCAGGAAAATATAAATAACATAAATGAAACGCCCACTAAATATTTTAATAGCGATTACCCGTAAACCCCATAAAAATATTTTTTAATTAGTGTATTAAGTGGAAGTTACATAAAACCACGACTAAATATGATTTCTAAAAAAATAATTATAATAAACTAAAACATTAATATTTGAAAAACCCAACATACATCCATATTCTGTTACACACATCCAATCATCATAACTTAAATATATGTTAACCCAAACATATATCAATATATATATATAATATGTCTAAAAATAATCAAGGCCAAAATATATATCCATTTCTTGAACTCCACCGCATTCTCTTACCTCCAAATTATGTCATCAATTGAAACTATCTATGTCATCTCATCAACTGTAACAAAAAATGAAAAAAATAAATATCACAAAGTAAATCATATTTAAAGAAGAATAATTGAAAAAGTTTTTACAAATCATGGAAACTAACAACCATCATTACATACTTTGATGACTATTGTGGATTGAAATTTTCAACCTCCTGCTGAGTGTCGGTATATATAACCTACAATTGAAATATGATAATTTATGTATAGAAATACAAAAGAGAAAATAAAAGTAATATATTCTGCATGATGTAGATAAAATTTGTTATTTTTTAATTAAACAAAATATATTTCTATATAAACCACATAATGTTTATTTCAAATAACTTTTAAAATACAAACATAACCATTTCAGATAATATTACACTTAAAACCAAAATGTTATATGTAAATATTATAATATATTTTTAAATTGACGTGAATTGTGGTTGAAATTTATTTCATAAACATATTTTTATTGTTTTTGTATGACAGTATGTCCTATATTTTTATAAAAACTGTGCATGGTTTTCCTATGATTTCACATCAATATGAGGTTGTTTTATATGTTTTTGATCGATCCATACATTCTTTAGTATTTTAAATCACTAAAAAGTATTTTCATCCATAACAGGAAAACCAAAATTTGGAATAATGTGATGTATGTTCCAATATTTTACAATTAAATATTTTTTGTTTGTCCCCTGATTTCTGTAAAATATGATGATGATTGATTGAATTGAACCATTCCATGCACATTTTAGTCATTTAAAACAATAAAACACATTTAATGGAATGACCAGAAACCTTTCATTTAGAATGATGTGTCATTAGTTCCTATAATTTAAAATTAAATCTATAGTCATTAGCCACTGATTTTAGGATAATCCTATGTTATTGTTTTTTTACCATTCCACACAAATTTTATTGTTTTAATACAAAAATGTGTGTTGAAGTCATAACTAACAATCCATCATCTGTAGTGGTGTTCCATTGGTTCCTACATTTCAAAATTAATCTTATTATTGGTATCCATGGATTTTATGGAAATCCATTTTCATTTTTCTTGTTTTGACTGTTCCATTCAAATTTTACATTTTTTAAAAACTAAAAATATGTTTACAAACATAATAAGTCAACCATCATATTTAATGACATGTTGTTGGATCCTACTTTTCAAAATTAAATCTAGAGTGGATTTATTCATATTTTAGGGCAATCTCTCATCATTTTCCTAGTGTTGACCCTATGACACATGTTTCTAAATGCTTTTTTACCCATTAAAATTGGTTACTGAGTAATTATGACCACATAACATGGATGATTGACATGTTTTATTCACATAGAAATAAATAAACCAAATAGTTTATTTCCCCTGATTTTGGGACAATCCGATATCGGTTTCACGGTTATGACCATTCCATGCAAGTTTTAGTCGTTTAAAACACTAAAAACATGTTTACATCCATAAAGGGAAAAGAGTCCTTCAAAATGAATATCCATAAATTCTTACATTTCACCATTAAATATATATTTTTCCCTTGATTTCAGAACAATCCAACAACAATTTCTTGGTTTTAACAATTTCATTCGTGATTTAGAGTTTCAAAAGGCTAAAAAAAAATTATATCTATAATGGAAAAATAATATTTTCAAATAACCTATTGTTAGTTACTACATTTTTAAAATAAATATAAAGCATTTTCTCCTGATTTTGGGACTATCCATAGTCATTTTTTCTATTCTTGATGTTCCACACCAGTTTTAGTGCTCTAAAATACTACGAATGAGTTTACTAAAATAATGAGAAAACCATAATTTGGATTAACATGTCATAAATTCCAACATTTTAAAAATTAAATATGAGGCCATTTTCCTATGATTTTAGGAAAATAAAAAAAAATTATGGGTTTTTAATGTTTTTTGCATGTTTTAGTAATTTAAAACAATGAAACGCGATTAAATCCATAACAGAAAAACCATCTATCAGAGTGAAGTGTTGTTAATTACATCATTTCACAATATAATCTATTATTGTATTCCCATGATTTCAGAAAATTCTTGTATTGTTTTCATTATTTTCATCACTCCACACATGTTTTTGTGTTTTAAAAAACAAAAATATTTTTTACAACAATAAAGGGAAAACAACCATTCAGAAAGACATTCCATTGGTTACTATATTTTACGAATATATATA
Organism: Viscum album; assembly: GCA_963277665.1. Taxonomy (NCBI): domain Eukaryota; kingdom Viridiplantae; phylum Streptophyta; class Magnoliopsida; order Santalales; family Viscaceae; genus Viscum; species Viscum album. The sequence goes on from OY728158.1 coordinate 782,829,680, forward strand.
TGGGATTTATCGATTTATTTCTATAAAATACGATGTTGATTTCATTTTTCTGACTATTCCCTGTACAATTTTGTGTTTTGGAAGTCTAATATAGTTCTATGATTGTTCCCCTTGATTTCTGGAAGGTCAGTCATTTTTTTTGCGGTTTCAACTATTCCACGCATGTTTTAGTGTATTAAAACCCTAAAAACATGTTTACAACCATATTGGGAAAACTATTATCCAGAATGACATGTTTTCAGTTCCTACTTTTGAAAATTAAATATATACTAGTTTTCTCATGACTTCATGAGAATTTCACATCAGTTTCCTGGTTTTTGAACCTTCCATGCAAGTTTTAGTGTTTTATAACATTAATAATCTATTTATTTTCATATTTTTTAAAACATCATTCATGATGATGTTTGGTCAATTCCTACATTTCAAAATTAAATCTACCATTTTTCCATATTTCAAGACATTCTAACATTATTTGAATGTTTTTTACTATTCCACACATGTTTTACCGTTTGAAAACCCTAAAAATGTGTTTATGACCACAATGGAAAAACCATCATTCAAAATGATGTGTTAGAAATTAAGATATTTAATAAACAAATCAACGGTCATTTCTCCATGTTTTTAGAAAAATACGACATTGTTTTTCTGGTTTTGACCATTCCACGCATATTTTAGTGGTTTAAAACACTAAAAAGGAATTTATAGCCATAACGGGAATACTGTCATTCTGAAAGATGTGTCGTTAGTTTATACATTCCAAAATTAAATGACTTGTAGGTTTTACCGAATTTGAAGAAAATATGATGTTGTTTGTTTGGTTTTGGTTGTTCCATGCTTGTTTTAGTATTTTAAAACAATAAAAACATCTTTATGATGATCAAAGGAAAGTCATCCTTTAGAATGATGTGTCACAAGGTCCTGTATTTCACAATTTAATTTAAAATCATTGTCCCTTGATTTCATTAAAATTCTATTTCATTTGGATGGATTTAAAATATTTATTTATGTTTTAATCATTTAAATCAATAGGAATCCATTTGAATACATAATAGGGAAACAACATTAGTAACGTTATTCCATAAGTTCCCATATTTTACAATTTAATATTCAGCCATTGTCTCATTATTTCAAGTCAATTAAAAATTCTCTTCTATGTTTTTACCCTCTAGTGCATGTTTCCAAAACTTTAATATCTTTTAAAATTTCTTATTGAGTGATTCAGAGCACACCACATGTTTAAGGGATGTGTTTGTTTCTTTTTCATCTCAAAAATAATTAAATGGTGGTTGTAGAATGATTTCACATCAACACAGGATCATTTTCTTGTTGTTTTGATTGTCAAATGTTCAATTTAGTGTTTTAAAACACTAAAAATGTATTTATATGTATCAGAAGAAACCCGTAACACAATATTGATGTGGCATCGATTCCAACATTTCAAAAATTAGTATGTAGTTATTTTCAAATGGAAACTATTTTAATGGTTAAATATTTTATAAAATGTATAATTGTATAAATAATTATTTTTTGAGAAAATTAATGCTTTATCCGGAATTATAATTTTAGTTTAATTAATTACTAAAATATAGATTGGTTATTATATATCTCTTAGTTCTCAAATTTTATGGACAAAATAGCATATTACATTCGAAACCATCATGAATTTCATGGTAAAAAATCATTTACTGAAGATATTTATTTGGGGTTAGTTATTATACATGTTGTTTATCGAGTACCCATTAGTGAGTTTTTATTCTATTGGAGATATTTTTTTAACAAAAAATCACACAATAAAATAGGAAAAAATTATTTAACCAAAACTAAATTTTTTAGTGCTGGTTATCAGTAACCACATCTAAATAGATAAAATAGGTTTTTAGTGATGGTTATTATAAATTAATGCTATGAATATTATGAATGTCGTATGTGTTTTTCACAAATGTGGGATGATCTATTGAATTTAGGATTTACCTCATGAGGGAAAGATATATATTTGGAAATTTCATTAAGGATCATGTCGGTTCTCTGCTAAAATAATACAGCTAAATCCTTATCCATTTTTGATTTCCATATAACTGGTGTCTTCATATGACAATCTTATTCTATCACTTTTTATTTAAATATTTCATTTTTTATTTATGATTATCGATCAATGGAAAAACTACAAACCTGTCAGGTGTTGCGGTAATAGATAATGTGACCCTTCCAAATTCAGCTAAAATTTGCGGCTCAAAACCCATCCCACGTAGAAATCTAGGATATTACATCCTTAAAACTATTCCAACAACATCATTTTGAGAGACATATGCTGATATTGAAAGTCTCACCTCTGAGACTTAATGAATTTTTACCTGTTAATAAAAAATATTAAAAATAGTTTTTAAAATATCTGATTTTCATAATGTTATCAAATTAATAATAATTTTATCATTATTTATTTGTATTTCGAAACTATAAAAACATAATATTGAAAATTCTATTGCAACAAAAAACAAATCATAAACACAAATAATTAGGCTGGTTCGGTGTATCAGACAATGCCAAATTGGCATCGTTTGATCGATGTAGTTATCCCAATTTAATTGGGTTAAATTATTTTCATTTGTTATAATATATTATTTATTATTACATTTATATGTGAGGGAAATAATATGAAATGGTAATGAAAAGTACTTACTGCATCGAATTGTAATGTTTATGTAACCAACAACCATCTGGTTTCTTATGCACATTATGCCATATCTCTATTCAGAAAAAAGTGACCAAAGTTATTATCCTTTATAAAAAATGTAAAAATGATAAAAAAAACCCAGGAGTTATAAAAAAATGAATAAGCAATATTGAATAATATACTGAGCAGAATAATTTTTTTCATAAAAATATCTAAGACCCTATAAAGTGAGGAATGTCTTACATCTATGATTCATAAAATTTGTTTTTGATTACTTCAAAAAAAATACAAACACTAATATAATTTATAATTTTCATGTGTTTATGTTATTATGGTACAATAAAATATGAAATCAACACATGATATGCATATCTGTTGATATTAATAAATAGCTTCTATTTCTCAAAAAATACATTCATACACATTTTCATACAATTTTAATGATATCAGAGAAGAGTCATTGAAATCATGCAATAATACATATTTAAAATACCTATATTTCTTGCCCAAATTTTTTAATTTCTATGTCCATGAAATGGATTTAGGGACTCAAAATAAAAAAACACCATGAAATAAAAAACATAACAGATTATCAGTATATAGTAAAAATTTACTAATGTATTTTAAATTAGTTTTCAATGAATATTAATTTATCATTACCATCACATGAGTATCAAAGAACTCATTTTTCTAATTTGTAGGAATATGTATCAAAACATTATAATTATTGAGAAATTTCATTGTCTCATAGGAATGCTACCCAATAATATTCCCATAGATTCCAACAATATCACTAGTAGGAAAGCTGAAATCATCAAATGTAATGATAATATTGAAATACTCCAGGTCCCACACATCTATTGTATTCATAATTGTATCCCTTCTATGATTTCGTTTATATGTTTTTAAAATTATTTATACAATTACTAGAAAATTATGTTTTTATAAACAATTGGTATAAATACTAGTAATGAAAACCCACCAATATCCACGGATAGTGGGTTGATAAAATTTTCCACCGTTAGAGGTGAATTATACGGTGGGATACTAATGACATCTAGGGAAATAGCCTGCTTTCTAGCAGTCTCGGGTATAACAGAATCTGTAGCATCCACAAAAGATGACTATAGTGGTGGCGTACTTCAAGATGCTGATCAGAGGGTATCCTACCTTTTTTCTCTATTCCCACATTTCAATTGATTAAGGAAAATATTTTTACAAATAACTGTTTTATAAAATTTATTAAAACAATTGAAAATGTTATTTTTTCAAAAAATGATTTTTTTATAAAAAATTTGTAACTTGGTTTTGATGGTTTCCCATAACATTGTAAATTATGACATGAAATATTTAAAAAAACATTATTTCTCTTTTCAAACATATAGATAATCAAAAAAATGGGTGAATCATATAGTATGAATCAATTGTATATTTTAATATATTATTAGAATATTATATATATCAAATAAAACATTATAATCATAATTGAATCCTATGGTATTTATATGAGTCATGTATCATATCATGCAGTGTATTTGTGACATAGTTAATGTAATATAATTTTGCAAATCATATTTCCATATTGGGGATTATTCCATTATTAATCATTATGATGATTCTTATAATCATTGATAATAAATATATATGACAAAGTATTTTAAAAAATTATTATATAAAAACACACATAAATTTTTGTAGCTATAAATTGGATGTATCTTTTATGAAATGTTTTTTATTGAAGTAATGTAAAATAAATAATGTGATCTATATATGTTTGTGGCTACCAAAAAAAACCTGATGCAATTTGAATAAAACTCATCTCACTTGTTCCACCTCTGGGATGGTATGTGTTAACTCTTCTTGCCTAAGCCCAACTCAAATAGGATATGGGATTATGACTATCCCCATGAAGGAACAAATATATAAGACCCCTTAACCTATATTTAATATGAAATAAGAATACACAATACATAATCAAAAACCACAATCAATTAATAGGTAACCAATTGTATAACAAATTTATGCATGAAAAAATAATTATTGAGTATATGGACACATATAAAACCACCAAAGGGAAATAGATATGATTAATAAAACATTGCAGTATGTAATAGACCATAAAAATTTAATGACACCACAAAAGTAAAACTTTAACACTGATGAGGGGTACTGAGTTAGGGTGAGGTGGTTCCTATCACTGGAATGTGGATCCTAGAGGAGGTCGGAGTGTGGGACAGCCAGGGGGTACCAGTTGCCGGTTATATGGATAGAGATAAGAATAGAGAGGTAATAGAGGTCTGATGGGGGGAGGGCAGAAGGGGGATGGGGTTACAGACTTGGGGTCACAACTGAGGAGAGGATATGATGAGGGGTTTCAAGCTCGTGGTCCTCGTCAAAGAGAAGATATGGGGAGGTGGTGGAAAGGGGGTTGTGGGGTTGTGGTCACTAAAAAGGAGAGGATATGAAGTCATAGGAGGTTGGGGGAAGTTGGGGTCACACAAAGGGAGTGGGGGAGGATATGGAATGATGGTTTTTTAAATTTTTATATATTGATTAATTAAAACCACCACTAATTGTAAACATAAAAAATGTATCACAGTGTTTTGAAGAAAAAAAATATTAAATTTGGTTATACATATTTATTTTCTAGTGGTTACTATAACTGATGTGAATAAACCATTGATAACCATACCTTTTTCTTATTATAAAAAAAATCATTTTAATCCCAACAAATTTGTTCTTCTTATATCCTCTAGGGTTTGAATTGTTATATAAAAAAAATACACTTTTAAGGGATGATATACCACATTGAATATCAATTCTAATTTATGTTATTTCAAAATACTTATACAAAACCCCAAGGTAAACCTTTAATCATGATCAAACACAATGTAATGCAGTAATCCATGAATCCTTACATCTTTATTAATGTATATCTGGTTTATAAGATCTATAGGAAATGTTATATTATACATATGATGTTTTTTAATTTTTAATGTGGTCAACTATAACATTTATTTCAATGTTCCCTTTAGACATTTTTGGGATTCATACAACAAAATCAATGGTTATGTTTTGACATTGCCATCTTAGTATGGGAAATGGTTGGAGAAACCTCACAAGCATTTCTCTCTTACAATTTACTAGAGGAAAAAAAGAAACATATAGATTAAAGATCAGTAATATATCCCTTTATGTTGTCACATTAGGCTAAATCATTCACATAGTCCAGTGGAAGGTGTTATACCCTTTTCTTACTTTTATTTTATATTCATGTATTTCATCCTAGTCAGATGTGACAAGTGATTACGTAACATACAAGTTTTCATTTTTTAAATCCAAATTAGTATAATTCAAATTATTCAATAGCCCATATTTAACTCAATATCAATAATATGATAATCCCTAAATGTTACCTATATCTATAATCGTATCCCCAAAATGTAAATGAATTCTTCCACAAATAACTATATCAATAAAACATATACAAGACCATAGGGTTTTATTTCCATTAATTTCTATCAAAATATCATTATTCTTGATAGAAATCTATCCCAGAAACCCTTAAAAGGTTTTTCTATGAAATTGAACAAATGATTAACTATGAACTTATAAATCTGTGACACTATCCATAACCCCTATGTTTATGTAACATTTTTATATACCTGATTCCAAAATTAACACAATCCATAGAAGTTTTATGATTTTTATAACCAAAATACCACTATTAAAATATTTCTGTAGTATAACACTAGAATAAAAATAGATAAACATATAATCATTTTATTCCTTAAATACAGTGTCATGTAATATAAATACATTTCTATTGGATTATTAGCTACATCCATGAACTTATGGAATATTAAATGTGATTTAATTATTTTAGAATTCATATATTATGAGATAATAAATTATCAAAATAAAAATGAATTTTTTATAAGTATAAACCATAATAATTTAATAGGAATCATTCATAAAAAATTAAATCTTGAAATTAACATAAATTTAGGAAAATGTAAGTTCCCAAAAATTATCATGATCCACATTATCTATTGTGACTTTATAACATTTCCCATTGTCCCTCAACATAGATTTTCTCTGAAATTGAACATTATCATTGACGCTTGGATGTTGGAAATTTTTAGAACAGTCCTTATGATATTTTCATTTGAATCGCTGATGTGTGGAAAGATAATTCTATGGATCTATCAATTCATACGAATCACTAGCTATGTTTTTACAATCCATTCATCATTCAGCCTCTTAATGACCTTCAATTATAAAAATTAAAAATTAAATATTACCCATAACACACTTTCCTATAAGATTCCTTCCACATTTCAATCATGAAGGAAAACACATCTTCATCTCTCTATGTTTTTCATATTTCTCATAGAATTCCATCATTCATTTTAATAAAATCAATGTGATTAATGGAATATTTTAATCCTCATTTACATGATGATAGGAAAATAATGATTTCTTCATACCTATCAATGTCCTTTATGGCCAGCTCTATTTGAATACATTATTTTATGGGACTGAAGAATCAATCATCCATACATTCATGTTTTATTATAATATAATATTTATATCTCTAAATTATTGTAAATTTATGCTCGTATGTACCAACAGATTCCTCAACCTTCTAATTTCACTCAAATAAAATCTTCTTTATTTTCATTTGATTAATAAAAGGGATGTACTTATTTAAAATTGTTTTATTAAACTAATCCCAATCCATGTAGTCAATTTTATATTTTTTACTTGTATTCATGATAAGATTACTCTATTTATTTTCTTTACCTTCCATACAATATATGGAAAATGGATTTTTATATTTTATATATTTAAGTCCCTATCCTTATTCATTCCATAATCTTGAGTTATGTCAAGAATTATACATTGAGGATATTTTCATGTTTAGTGTTTTAGATAATTAGGCCATAACTATTACATTACATCTCAAAAAAATAAAAAACAGATCCTTCTTTCTCTATCAAATTTTTTTTTCAAAAAAAATAAAACTTCTTAAATAAAATGAGTATTATTTTTTTTGAAAAATGTCATATTAAATTATTCGATTTTCATACCCATCCTTATGCCCTATGAAAAAAATTTACTAAACATTGGATTAGTATAAAAATATTTATAAGGGATATATAATAAGGGAACAAATTAACTCATCAATACATACATATCAATATAACCATTACATTCAATCATATATCATAAGCTCTTTTACATAATTCGTGAATTCATAAGATTTATGAATAAAACATAGAAATCATAAATCTTAATGGTAACTTGTGGGATCCATAACATAGTTACATTGTAGCTTTCATAGTTACATAGGGAGTTACGTTTTGAAAACATATCATAGTATATTCCATAAATCACATAAAAAAAATTAACATATACCTTTGTCACTTTTCCCAATCCGTTGGAGAGCTACCTCGAGCTTACCCTACCTCTATTTGTTATGGAACCACCCCTATATGTAAATAATTCCCAAGAACCATAACATAATTATAACACATAAACCCATCATAAAATAAAGATAACATTTCTACATTGAAATTACAATGTATCATTACAAGATATTATTATAATAAATTCATCCTCAAAACCATTATCAATACCAAAATATATAAAAATGATATATTTTATTTATTTATAATCTAAAAAATATTACGACTTTTTTAGGATTCCAAATATAAAATAATACTCATGTTGGAAAAAGGTTGTTGTCACCGCATACATTAAAAAAACATTCCCTTTGTTATTTAGTAGAAAATGTCATAGAAAAAATATTCACTTGCAATGAAATTAAAATACATAGGGGTTTATACAAAAAAAATATTTTCATGTGTAAATTACAATATGCCTCAATTAATGAAGGTTTAGACGAAGTCCCTTATAGAGATCATATCATTATATTTAAGATAACTCATTGACATAATTATTTGTGACAAAGATAAATACACCCAATATAAGAGGGTATTATTTCTAAACCAATAAAAATTTATTCACACATATTCTTAAAAAACCAATGACATTGATATTTAACTCAGAGAATTGAGATTGAGATATGATTTCCCATACAAAGTTCGTATAAATGAGGTATGAATTTATCAATGGGGTGATTATGTGTTGAAAAAGTATATACACACAAATGAAAAAGGGAAATAAAAACAAGAATACATAAATAGTTATTCCATAAATATTCTTGGAATTATATAATCAATGATCTATGTGTACAACCCAATGAGTGGAAATTTAGTTTAGAAACTACATTACGAAAATTCAGCAGCCTAACGACATTATGTAAAAGTTATGAAAATGTGTTTATGAGAGAGAAAAAAGGGTCTCTCAATACTTGGACTAAAAATGAACATCAATAATGATATATAATAATATAACCCAAAATTTAAAAATTCAATTTAAATGACACAACATAAAACAAGTTTTTTTCTAAAAGAGGAGGGTGAATGGTTCCCTTACCTTAAGTCTGATTTGTCTATTTCGTTCATTATATTCATGAATAATAAAAATATGTTAATTCCAACATTCCTCAGAACATTTTCCAAGTATATTATTCCACTTATATCACTTATTACCTTGTTATTTCAATCATATAATTATTCATGTTCATATTGGTGATTTTGTTGATGTTCAGTACTTGAGACAAAGATGAACTTGCTATAATTACAAATTGTCCATGTGGTCAAAAGTAAATTATCTCCATAATATTATTCATGATTTAAATATTATATATATCATATATATCTTGTATATATTTATTTATAAATTTCCATAAAATTTGGTGATAATAAATGAAATGCACCATTAATGGAGATGGTAGGTTGTTCGTACGCATGAATTCTATTATAATTTATTTTTCCTATTTAAAGGAATGAAATATAAATGATACATATGTATATTATAATTGTAGAAAATTATTATATTCTATATACATTAAAAAATTTCACTAACACCATATTTTATATGTCCCATGTATGGGATGAACAAGTCATATTACTTTGAGGGGCGGTAGTCCACTCTTCCTCAAATGAAATTATAATAATTACAAATTAAGGAAAACATAAAGGTATGATGTAAATGAAAAATACAGAAGCATAGAGTCAATATAAATACAAAAAATATCATAAATAAATACGTTTGAAACATAATGTCTATCATTAGAGGTGGCAGGGTAAAGTGAACAATCATCGTTTCGTGAGGCTATAGTTCACCGTACACTGAAATAGTATGTTCGTATCCATTAGATGGTGGTGTGTGTATGTTTTGAATTAATACTTATCATAAAAACATAATAATATTTTTTTTATAATATTTTTGTTATGTAAGAAAACAATAAGAATAGAATAGGGACTGGAGATGGAAAATAATAGAAGGGAACTTGAGAGAAGATGTTACCTCTAAATCTAATGACTTATTCTAATTTGAGCTAAAATGATTTATTTAATTCAATTATACCCATGATAAGTATTATATTCGAAATGGATTAATATTTGGAGCTTATTTATATGACTCTGGATGAGCCAAAAGGTTTTAGAGGTGTGAGTACCGCGGGTAGAGGTGGTGGCCTTTTATAGGAGGGAGGAGGGGTCCTTCTAGAAAGTTTCAAATATTAATTTATTATAAATTAAAATTCATTTAAAAATGAATCCGAATTCATTTATTTGGAATATAAGATTAATTTAAGTCTCAATATAATCAACCAATATGAAACATATAGGTTTTGGATATTTTTTAGTCCTTAAATGTTTTATTTATCCTTTTTTACACTAGCGGTTTTATCAAGCATTTAACACTTTTAGAGTGTAGATAGTTAAAAGAACATGAAAAATGTACAGATAAAAATTCATTAATAATATTTTATACTTATAATAACCACTTATTATAATCATAGATTTTTTGGAATTTAATTTCATTTAATAAACAATTTTATATTTTAAAATATGAATTATGTCAATTTGGAAATATTCAAATCATGCCTCTTTGAAAATCCATAACAAATTTATCACTTATAAAAAATGACTAAATCATTATAAAATGTAATATTCATACATAGAATTCGTTTATGTCATCAATATAATCAAATTTTATTTATTTTAATATTTATAATATCATTTATTAGAATCTTTTAATAATGAAGCAATCATTGCATCATCATTGTGTCGTAATTAAATTTATTTAATTAATGTATAAAAATTATAAATAAAAAATCATGATATATGAAATATTTTTATATTTCTATTTAATATTTAGAGTAGAAGTGTTCTATTATATATCCCAATTTAATAATTGTTTTAGTAAAAGTTATGTGTTTATGTAATATTTTTCTTTACTTTTAATTAATTCTTATAAAATATCATTTTCAAATCCAAGTGGTTCCTTGGGGTCCCTAAATGGACCCGATGATGATCATGGTCATACATATCTCATACAAGAAATAAGATGTATTTTGGGGTTGTTTTATATTGTTTAATTATTTTTTTACCCTTATTTACTAGATTTACACTTTAACCATGGTAAATAAAATAATTACCAAAGTTACAATTTATAATTTCAAAAAATAAAATGAAACTATTTACCTAATTTAGACCATTTGATTACTAATATGGAGTCCATTTTCCAAATTCAAAATATATAATTTCTATAAATTAATTGAATATTAAATCTCATTGTCAATACAAACAAATCATGTTTTTTAGAATTAAAAACTAATAAAAGATTGGAACGTGTTTTTGTTGAATTAAAATGTAAAATTACTTCCAATGACCATAATTAGATTAAATTATAAAAAAATACAATTACACTTTAATACTAATAAAATGACAATCTTATTGTATATATAAATTAGATAAGAAGACATTTTTGAAATAAAATATTGTATTTTCACTATTTATTTAAAAATGAACGTCATTTGAAAATTATAAAAAATTAACCTATTTAAATTTTGATATCCCGTATCTATATAAAAATATTATTTTATCAAATATAACATGTAAAATTGAATAACACATGAGAATGCGGTAAAAAACATTTTTAGAAAAATATTTCTTTTATCTGACAAATAATTGAATTTGTTCTTAGATCATATCTAGAAATCATAGAAGATGAATTTAAAAAAGTATTGAATATATATGTAACATCAAAGGTAAATAAATGATATGATATTTTCATATTTATTAATATTTGTGAATTAAATTAAGGGGATGAAATGTTTTATGGTGTACCTGAAAAACAAAAATGAGTTTCTTCGAAGTCTTATGTTGCACACAATGATGAGTCATACTGATAAATAAAAATATAATATTACTTTAAATGGTAGTTAAATCCTATATATTGTATTGTATATAATGAAAAAAAATTACCATATTATGATTACACATGTTTTAAAAATGTTTTTACAATTACCCAATAAAATTTAGAGGCTTAAAATTAGAAAAAAAAATTGATTTTAAGCATAAATACTCTAATATTCTTTATATGGTCGATTTACCTCCTTTTGGGTGTGAACTGTTTTCAAATCTAGTTTTTTTCACTTTTATATATTCTTTTTGACAAAATAATATTTTTTTAGAATCGAGATATCAAAATTAATTTTGGATGAAATTTTGGTATTTCTTTGATAATGTTCATTTTTAATGGATAGTGAAAAATAATGTATTTTAATTCAAAAATTCCTTTTAATCTAATTTATTTATATAGATAGATTATATTATTAATTTTTTTTTATGTTTAATAATATTATATTTTTATCATTTAATAAAATTTTGGTCATTGGAAGTAATTTCACACTTCAATTAGACGTAAATAAGTGTCTATCTTTTGATAGTTATTATATCTTAAAAACACCATTTCTGTTTTGACAACAGGAATTAATTTTAAATTAATTTGTTCCAATTCATTATTTTGAATTTGGAAAAATATATTCCATATTTTGAATCAGGAGGTAAAAATTGTGTAAATAGGCAACTTTTATTTTTTGTATTATGAATATTTACATCATTAAATATTTTATTTACCATGGTTAAAGGGTAAATCTTGTAAATAAGGGTAAACAAATATTATTATAATAAAAATATATTACCCTAACATGTGCCTTAATCCTATTGTTTTATAATATTCAGACCATCTTCATCCTTGGGTCATTTTTGGGACCCCATGAATCCACTTGGGAGTGATAATAACCTTTTATATTAATTAATTTAATGTAATGAAGAAAATGAAAAAAAAATATAACTTTTAGAAAAACAATTTTTATATAGGGTTATGTAAGTGATCTATTTGACTATAAATAATATTAGGAAAGATATAAGATTTACTACATGATTTTATTTTATTTATAATTTTTATAAATTAAATAAATAAATTTAATTATAACACAATGGTGATGTAGTAATTGCTTCATTAATAAATAATTCTAATAAATTATATTATAAATATTAAAATAAATTTATTTTTAACCTTTTTATTCCATTCAAGAATTTTTCAGAATAGGGTGACATTGTATATTTTGATTAATAATTATTTTTCAATATAATCATGTTCTTTTGGAGTTTTTAAAAAGTGATGATATTAATATTATTAAAATTGACTTAAAAAAGTGTTTAAATCAATCAATATTTTATTCAATGATAAAATAGTCCAAAAAATCTAAAATTTATACAAATTACATATACGATATTAAAAATGCCAATAAGGATCCATTTGGGGTCGCATGGAATTATATAGTAAATATATTACCAATATAGTATGAATATATAAGAGGACATGGTAAAAGATAAAGAAGTTAACAAAGGGTTAAATAAAAAAGATAAGGATTAAAAAAACTTGTCCAATTCTTATTAGATGATTTTCTTTTGACTTATATGCACCTTATCATATAATTAAATACGTTTTTGACCTGTTGAAAACAAAAATCATTTTATAATTAAATAATACATTCAAACTTTCCTAAATAGCCCATACCCCCTCTTATAAAATGACACCACCTCTAACCCATTAATCAAACCTCTTAATCCCCATGGCTCATCAAATTTCTAATCCAATAATCTCCCAAAATCCATATCTTCCACCTAGATTCCTTACCTTAGGTCAAAGGTACTTCACGAAATTATTTTGGTTCAAACCAATCAGAGTTACCTGATTTAAAGGTATTGTCTTCCCTCAAGTTATATTCTTTTATTTTACTTTTACACTCTCTATGCTATTATTATTAATTGTTAAAATAAAAACAACAATATACTAAATATAATAGGTTATTTTTATGATATGGATTGAATTACACTTCCACACAGCTCCATTTAATGGATACGAACATACTATTTCAGTGGATGGTGAACTACTTCCTCATGAGACGATAATTGTTCAATCTTATCCTACCACATCATATGATGGACATTATGAAGAAACTATAATTATATATGATATATATGATATTTATTTTATCCCTATGGATCTCTAATTCTCATTAATATCATACCATTATGCTTTTGATGATGTATATATACGATAATATCATTTAAGTAAGTGTGGAGTACCGCCCCCTTAAAGTGATATGACTCATTCATTTTATACATGGAATGTATAAAGGATGAAGTTAATAAAATTATTTATGAAATTATACTATAATTATAATATACCCATGTATCATTATGTTTTAATTCCATTAAATATGAAATAGAAATGAAAGTATCATTTATGAGTATATACGACTTACCGTCTCCATGAACGGTGCATTTCCTTTATTATCTCCCAATGTATTGTAATATTATCAACATTTATATATAATTGATATATATGACATATATAACATATAAATCATGAAAATAATTCTGTAGATAATGGACTTTTGATCACACAAACAACTTGTAATAATAAGTGGTCCATTTTTTGACTCAAGAACAAAATATCAACAAAACAACCATTATTAATATAAATGATTTTGTAATGATTATAAAATTATAATAAGTGATATAAAAGGATAAATAAACAAGAAAAACTATCTAAATAAAGTATAAATTAACTTTAGATTATTTAATAGGAGATAAATTAACGAACGAGTCATGTCGGACCCGAGGTAAGGGACATCGTCTCAATCTCCTTTCATTGAGGCATCCTATGATTTATACACGACATTATTTTATATGGTGTATAAACAACTTTTAATTTTAATTTCATTAAAATGGTATATTTTCCATACAAATTAGTTTACAAAATGAGAAAATTAATGTGTCTTTTTGATGTATGCGGTGACAACAACCTTTCTTCCATCACGAGCATTATTTGATATTTGTCTTCCTTACCAAGATGTAATGTATTTAAATGGAAAATAAATATGATATAGTATTCATAAATATTTATGTATTGAAAATAGTTTTGATAATAGATTTTTTATGTCAATATATTGAGTTGATAGAATGTGATTACAATGTGGAAATAAAATCATTCTTTAATTCTTGTGTTATGTGTTATGGTTATGTTATGGTTCTTGTACCTTGTCAATGTATATGAGTGGTTCCTTGATAAACCAAGGGTGGGTGAGCCTGATATATATCTACAATGCATTGGGTAATGTGATATATATAATCAATAATATTTATCCTATAATATTTTGAGAATATAATGTGATGGTTATTACAAACTTAACTCCCTATGTAGCTGTGAAAGTTGCAACATAAGTATGTTATGTATGCCACAAGATACCCCTATGATTTATGATTTCTTTGTGTTATTAATAAACATTATGATTTCATGAGGTATGTTAAAGAGATTTGTTTTTGTATGTATTGATATACCAATGTTTTATTTCATTATTTATAACCCTTACTGAGAATTTTAATCTCATCCCACGTTCTTGAATTTTTTTCATAGGGTTTAGGCAGGTTAAAAAATAATAAATTCAAGAAGATTTATATCATGCAAATAATTTTTGTTTTCTTTTAAGAGTTCATATTTTATAAAAAAATTGATACTGAGTAGATGTGTCTACATTTTAATAATTGAGATGTAATGTAATAGTTATGGCCTACTTCTATAGAACTCTAAACTTGAAAAGATCCTTAATGTGAATTATTAACATATTTTCAGATTAAGTAATGTTTAAGGCTGGGGCCTTATAGTTTGTATGAAAGGTCAGTTTAGACTACTTTAGAAGTTAGTGTATTGTTAAATTAAGTTCAATAAATTAACTTATGGCCAGATTGAAATGATGTAGAATTTAAAAATTAACATGTTTCTTTGCCTAAGATATTTCCTTATATATAATGGTTTTTTGTAGAGGAAACAATGTAGCTGTTCTAGGAAGAAATACATAGGGAAATTAACTTCTAAATCATCATCCTGATATGGTAAGAATCGGAACTGAATACTTTGTTTCAATGATGGATTAGTTAACTCAGTTTTAAATGGTGGTTGTGTTTTATTGATGATATTTTGGATTATTATAAAATTAAATAGGAGAATGAACTTCATATAAGGGTTTACTTTCAAACATTAAAATAAAATCAATTATATGGGTAATTTAGAAAGTGTGAGTTTTGGTTAAAACAAACTTTATTTCTTGGTCACATTGTTTAAAAAAATGGAATAATTATTCATCCTAGTAAAAAAATTGTTGTTGAGGAATAACCTATACCTACAAATATCACAATGATTTCTTGTTTTCATGGACTAGAGGGTTATTACAAGAGATTTGTTGAAACGTTTTAATGGTTATATATCCCACGTACAAATTTATCTCAAAAAGGTGTTCTGTTTATTAGGATAGAGGAATGTGATGATTTCTTTCAGAATTGAATAGAAGATTAGTGAATGCTCATGTTTTGGCACTGCCTTCCTAAAATGGTTAGTTTGTTATCTATTGTGATTCTTATTTAAATGGACTTGGTTGTGTCCTAATTCAAAATGATCAAGTAATTTCTTATGCTTCTCGTTAGTTGAAAACTCATTAGTGAAATTACCGTACACATGATTTGGAAATAGATGTTGTTTTTTATTTAATAATTTAGAGGAATCATCTATATGGAGTAAACTGTGAAATATATTCTGACCACAAAATATTGATGTATATAGTCACTCTGAATTAACATAACATGAGACAAAGGAGAAGAATATAATTAATCATGGATTTTGATTACACAATCCATTACCATCCAGGAAAGGCAAGTAATGTGGCTGACGCTTTGAGTCGAATGAGTAATTATAAATTAAACATGATACATCTAGAATGAGATCCTTTGGTTTCTGATTTGATTAATTTTAGACTGGATGTTCTTGGTGCAAGAAATTCCCCCTGTATTGTTTTAGGTTTCAGTAAAATAACCTCTAGCTGATATAATATAGAAAGCAAAGAAAGATGCCATCAAGTTGCAGAAAAAGGTTGAATTGGTTCAAAAGGGAATGTTAACTATGTTTAATATTGATAGAGACAGTGTTTTGAGGACTGGAAAGAGATTATGTGTGCTTTGTGATTCACAATTGAAAAAAGAGTTATTATTTGATGATCATAGTTCACCATTCTCATTTCATCCCGGCAGTACTAAGATATGAAAAGATCTTTGGCAGTATTTTTGGTGGGATTGAATGAAAAGAGATATTGATGACTTTACTATGATGTGTTCACCTTGACAATAGGTTAAAGTAGAGTGGCAGTACTGAAAGGGATGCTTCAGTATTTACCAGTTCTAGAGAAGAAATGGGAAAATGTGTCCATGGATTTAATAATGGTATTACCAAAGACTTATCAAGTTAATAATGAAATCTGGGTTATTGTTGATCGATTGACTAAATCTACTCATTACCTACCTATTTGAGATAATTTTTCTCTGTATCAACTTTCTCAGTTGTATGTTAAATAGATAGTCTCGTTTCATGTAGTTCCCCTATCCATTTTATCTGATTATGATCCCAAGTTAACTTATATCATTTTGAAATGCCTTTAGAAGTTTTTGGGTACTGAATTAAATTTTTGTACATCTTATCATCCACAATAATATTGTAGTGAGAATGAAAAATTCAGTCATTGTATCAAATGATACATTCTTTCTCAATAGATTACCAGGGATTTTGGACTGACATCTTTCCATGGATAAATTTTCTTAGAATAAAATTTTTCATTCCAATATAAAGATAGATATGTTTGATGCATCATATAGAATGTGGTGTCGAACCCTAGCTTTCTGGGATGAATCAGTTGAAAGGAAGCTGATGGGACCTGAATTGGTGGATGAGATGGAAGAGAAAGTTCACATGATTTAGAAGCACATGAGAACAGATAAGAGAAAGTAGAAAAATAATGTTGATAACTTGAGGAAGGATCATTCTTTCGAGTTAGGTGATCATGTATTTTTGGGAGTATCTTAATGTAAATGATTGATGTGTTTTGGTAATAATAGTTAGCTAAGTCCTAGGTTCATTGGACCCTATGAAACTCTGGTGAAATATGGATTTTTTTCCTTTAGGGTGGATTTGCCTCCATCTTTATCCCATTCATACAACGTTTTTTAAGTTTCAATGTTGAGAATGTATATTCTAGATCCATCTAATATTTTGACTCCAACAGTAGTTTAGTTGGGAGAAAATCATTCTTCTGAGGGAAAACCATCCCAAATTCTTGACTACAGAGAGGAAGAGAGTGTTGTGGAATTAGTTAATTCTTTAGTTAAAGGTTTTGTAAAAAAACCATATGTTTTATGATGCAAAGTTTGTATCAGAATATTCTATTAGGGAAAAATACCCCTATTTATTTAATAAGTGAATATAATTGCGAGGACACAATTTATAAAATGGGGAAAGGATATAACATCCCAGTTAAATAAAGGATATGATATTTCTATATTTATTAATATTAGTAAATTTATATAAAGGGATACCATATTCGATGGTGTACCTGACACACAAAAATGGGTTTTTTCGAAGCCTTATGTTGCACACAATGGAGTGTCATATTGAAAAATAATAATATAATATTATTTTAAATAGTAGTTAACGCCTAACCGTTGTATTAGAAGGAATTAATATAATGAACCATATTATGATTACGTATCATTGTTTAATGTTTTATATTTATCCATTAAATTTTAGAGTCTTAAAATAAGATAGAATCATATTTTAAGCATAATACTCTAATATTCTTTAAAGGGACGATTTACCACCATTTAAAGGTGAAACATTTTTAAATCTAGTTTTTTTTCACTTTTATATGTTCTATTTTACAAAATATTAATCTTCTTTTGAATCTGGAAATCATTATTCTCATTGGATGAAATATATGTATTTTTATGATAATGTTCATTTTTTAATGAATAATGAAATATACAATATTTCAATTCAAAAATTCTTTTTATTATAATTTATTTATATGGATATATTATCCTTTTATTGGTTTTAAATTGTAATAAGATTATATTTTTACCATTTAATCAAATTTTGTTCATTGGAAGTATTTTCACATTGAAAGTGGACATAAATAAGTGTCAATCTTATGATTGTTATTGTTTATTAAATACACGCTTTTTGTTTTGAAAACATGAATCAAATTTAAATTAATTTCTACCACATATATGTTTTAAATTTTTAAAAATGGATTTCATATTTGGAATCAGGAGGTACAAATTGTTTATATATGTTACTTTTGTTTTTGGTCCTTATGAATATTTACATCAGTAAATATTTTATTCACCATGGTTAAAAGGTAAATCATGTAAATAATGGTAAATAAATCTTATTATAATAATATCAAATTACCATAACATGTGTTTTAATCCTATTGGTTGATACATGTCCAAAAATGGTTATCTATTGCTCTATTTTGGGTCCCCATGTAGCAACTTGGGAGTGACAATGACACTCTATATTAATTAATTTAATGTAAAGACAAAAAATGACTTAAACATATATCTTTTAGTAAAATAATTTTTAAATGGGGTTATATAGGAAATATCTTCGATTATAAATATTATTTTGAAATATAGAAATAATTTATACATCATGGTATTTTATTTATAATTTTTAGATAATAAATACTCAAATTTAATTATGATACAACTGTGACGCAGTAATTACATCGTTAGTAAATGATTCAAATATGATTGTAGAAATATTAAAATAAATTTATTTTAAATATTTTATTCCATACACTAATTTTATAAATTATTATAACTTGTTATCTTTTTATTATTGATGATTTTTCTAATAAATCAAGTTGGTCAGAATTTTTTTTAAAATTCGTGATATGAATAGTAATAAAATTTATGTAAATTTGATTTTAAATAAAACAATATTTTATTAAATGATAAAATATTCTTAAAAATGTAAAATTCCTAAAAATGACATATATGATGTTAAATTTTTTATTAATGATCCATTTTGGGTCTCTTGGTATTTTACTGAAAATATATTAACCATATAGTATGAATATATATGAGGACATGGTAAATGTTAAATAAGTTAACAAAGGGTTAAATAAAATCGATAGGGATTAAAAATTAAAAAATCCTTTAAAATTATTATTGGATGATATTATTTCTACTTATTTGAACATTTTAATGTAATTAAATATTATTCAGATGGTTTGAAATAGAAAATAATTTTATAATAAAATAATAATTTCAAACTTTCTTAAAGAGACCCACCTCCCTCTTATAAAAATCCATCACCTCTAACCCATTACACACACCATTGAATCCCATTGTCTTGTATAACCTTTGATTAAATAAGCTCTTAACATCCCAATCTTTCACGTAGAATTATTACCTCAGTAATAAGGCACTTCAATAAATCCTTTTGGTTCAAACCAAAGGGATTTAACCAATTTAAAGGTAACATCTTCCCTCAAATTCTCTTTGTTTATTTACATTATTCACCATTTGTTCTATTAATATTAGTTGTTGACATAAAATTACCAGTATCCAAAATATACGAGGTTGTTTTTTTGAGAATTATTCTAACTACACTAACAAAAACTCCATTTAATGGATACGAACATGTTGTTTTTGTTGATGGAGAACTACTGCCTCAAGAAATGCTGATTTTCCATATTCTCCTACAACCACTTATTGTCGACACTATGATGGAAATATAATTATATATGATATATAGGATATTTATTTTATCTCTATACTTCTTTAATTATATTTTATAACATACATTTATGATTTTCAGGTTGTATGTATACAATGCATTCATTTAAAGAAGATCTGATTACCACCCCCTCAAAGTTATATGAATTGTTCATGCCATACATGGAATGTATAAAGGATGAAGTTAATGAAATTATATATAATATAATATTATAAATATAAATTTCCAATGAATAATTAATTTTTCATCCAATTAAATATGAAATGGAAATGAAAGTAGCGTACATGTGTACGTAAGGATTACCGTATCATTGAATGTGGTATTTAATTTCTTATATATAAATGGTGTGTATTATTATAAATACATATATATAATAGATATATATGATATATAAATCATTAATATAATTTTGGATATAATTTAATTTTTACCACATGGACAACTTCTAATTATAAAAAGTCCATTTTTTACTCAAGTACCAAATATCGACAAACCGACTGTTTTTATCTTAAATTATTAGGTAATGTTTATAACATGGTAATATGTGGTATAAAAGGAATCAAAAACTCAAAAATTATTATTAATCAAGTATAAATTAACATTAGTTTATAATTTAGGAGAGTAATTAATGAACGATTCAAGTCGAACACGAGGTAAGGGACTTCGTCTCAATCTCATTTCATTAAGGTATCCATTGATTTATACACAACATTATTTTATACACTGTATAAACCCCGCTGAATGTTAATTTCATTCAAAGAGAATCTTTTTTATAAATCATTTAACTAAAAAACAAAAATATTTTATTAATGCATGTAATTCCAACGACCTTTCTGACGCTACGAGCATTATTTGGTTATTGGCTTCCATGACAAGCCATAATGTTTTTT
Source organism: Viscum album (assembly GCA_963277665.1). Lineage (NCBI taxonomy): Eukaryota > Viridiplantae > Streptophyta > Magnoliopsida > Santalales > Viscaceae > Viscum > Viscum album. Next base: position 782,851,358 of record OY728158.1, read on the forward strand.
AACAGGAAAATAAATACCAGATAATTTTATTTTTTATTTTGGTAATGAAAATGGTTTTGATAATAGATTTATTATGTTAATATATTGAAATTATATATTGTGAAAGCTATGTGGAAATGATGACTTTCTTTTATGTTTGTGTTATGTGTTATGATTATGTTATGTTCTTGGGAATTGCCTATGTATATGGGTGGTTCCATGATAAACATTGAACAGGAGAGCCTGAGATATCTCTCCCAATAATTGGGTAATGTGAAAGTGGTAAAATATAATGTTTCTCCTAAGGGATTTAGGGAATATACTGTGATGGGTATTTCAAACGTAACTCCCAACATAGTTCTGAAAGCTACATCATAAGTATGTTATGAATTCCACCAGATACCTTTATGATTTTTTATTTTTATGTGTTATTCATAAATCTTATGATTTCATGAGGTATATTTAAGATTTTATATTTTATATGTATTTATAGAATAATGATTTCATTCATTATTTTATGACAAAAACAAATATTTTTATGTTCATCCCATGTTTTTGAATTGTTTTTCACAGCGAACAGGAAGGGAAAATGAAAGGATGAATTTAGGAAGATTTATATCAAGAAATGAATTGTTTTTTATTTTAAGAGTTATTATTTAATGAAAAAAATTGATACTGAGTAGAAATGTCTACATTGTAATATTTAAGATGTAATGTAATAGTTACGACATAATTCCCTAATACTCTAAACATAAAAATATCCTCAATGTGAATTATTAACTTAATTCAAGATTATGTAATGATTAAGTATATGGCCTTATAATATAAAAAATATTTTTAATTAAATAAAAATATATAAATAGTAAAATGATTTTTTAAATATAATTAAACAATTTTTAAATACACCTTAAATAACACATCCATTGTTGTAAATTGATTTTTATTTCCATTTCTAATAAATTTGGTAACAAATGAATCATTATTTAATTTTCTTAATTCATATTTCTAAATTCAGTTGATACCATTCATTATCACCATTCTAATGGATATGTATTAATTACTATGTAATGTAATAATACTATTATTTTATTTTTTTCGGCATAAATCAATGTTGTGTGCAACGTGATATTTCATAGAAACTTGTTGTTGTGTATCAAGTACACTATCTAAAAAATGGGCCCTTTAACTGAAAATTAATATTTTATTAATAAATTTTTTTAGATATGAAAATGTATTTTTCTATAAATTTCTTGGTCATTACAATAAACACTGGAGAATAGAAAATATATTTTTAATGGTATTGATCCACTACTTAGTAACTCGTGTATCAATAGAACCCATATAAAAAGGTGTATTTTTGATTAGGAATCTGTCAACTAAATATTACTCAATCCATTGATAATTGGATGTTCAGTGTGATTCATAGCTAGGTAATGTTATCTAACAATATAAATGATATTTTTAATTTCAGATTTGATAACATTCTCTTATTGTAGAGGATAATCATTTCATTCCTCAATGAATTCAGCATTAACATGGTTCCTTTGGGTACCGACCATTGAATAAAAAACATATTGTTAACAACACTTATCATAGTGGGAAAACACGTAGTCATGAAGATCCATTTATATCATTTCTAAATCATGACACCTTCTTTACATCTGTTAGAAGAATAAGATTAATCTAAGTTATTCAAGGCCTTTATTTTAATCATTTATCATAGTTAATAAAGTGTTTCTAAATTTAAAATGCATTTCCCTCGGGAGGGTTAAAACAGCTGCACAATGAGACCATGTTTTATTTAAATAGGTAAACGTTGATTTAATATCAATTCAAATTTTATAAGGTTATTTCCATTTAATATATCTATTCAAAAACAACACCCTCATATCGTATCTAGATAACAACTTATTACAAGGAATACACACTTTCTATATCCTTCCCCAATATTCTAGGATATTTTCATATATTTGAAATTACCCTTTGGCATATCCTTATACATATCCATATGTGTCTCATTCAGTTTTTTTCCATCCTAGTTTTTAGTGGACAACAAAAAATTTCCTCTAAAACCAATTTTAGTGATCCAGGGTTCTCATACATAGATGTTACATATTTTTATATGAATATTCATTATATTACAGCAATACATGCATGAAGATCATAATTTTATATTACAATTTTAATCCATTTATCATAAACAACTAGTTTATAAGTGTTCTACATCTTCTCCCATATAGTTCTTCATAACTATATTCCTTCACATGCATATTACCAAATATACATATCATTAGAACCATGGGAAAAGAATCATAAAAGATGGTGGCATATGATTCTCATTAAGGTTCAATAAGGGAAATCTGAAATCATAACATGATCATAAGGGAATGAAAATATAAGCATACCAAATGAAAACTATATGACCAATATCAAATATCAAAATCTTGAGTAATGGTATAAATTTTGATATATCATTATAAATACATCATAATGAAATCAAATATCATGATCCCTGGGAGAATAAAATTTTTATTAGATTTATAATTGTTGAATACACATATGTATAGAAAAACTTGTGTCAAAGTTACCCAATAAGACATTCATAACATGTTAGGCATGGTCTAAACACATGTGTCCCTACTTCGGAATAAAGATAACCACTTATGTACATTCATTTTATGATTGGGATATCTTCTGGTATACCCTATAAGATAACATAATCTTAATTGTTAATCACTAAATTAGAGGGAGATATAGGTACCAACATTCACATAATCCATGTATTTTTTATTCCATAATATTATAAAACATTCATCATATTAGAACCGATGAGTTAATATGTGTCTCATAAACATATCATCATATAATAAATGATGGTAACAAACTGGGCGTCTTTCATCATAAAAATAAACCATAAAGAGTAATTCTAATAATTTTATTACTAGATCATGTCCCTGGTAGGGCATAATTTACATTAAATATTTCATCTTAGATGTAAAATGAATTTTAAGAGACATTACGAACATTTCTGGATAAAAATTACATTTTTTGATAATGACATTAATAAATAAAAAATCATACAAAAATTAATCATTTTCATTGAAAATAACATTTGAAACTAATAAAATATTCTTTAAAAATTTTAGTGGTCATGGTATAAAAATAGTCAAAAATGATAAAACAAATAGTTCATAAACATTTTTAATAAAATATAAGTTAGATATTTTTAAAAAATAACATGAAAATTTTTAAAAAACATAAAAAGGTGAAAAAATTATAAAAATAAAATTAATTAACCCAATAAGAACATGAAAAATATTGAAAAAGTTTTTAGAAAAAAGAACATATTAAAAAACAGTTTTCTTTATCGAAGTGAAATATAATTGAATTTTAATTAAAAACATTCTTCTTGATTCATGAGTACATATAGATTATAAAATGATGTGAAATCAAAGTATCAATACGTAACTATAGGATAAAAATTTCATTTGATTATTGATATGTGGAACATAAGATTCCTTTATCAACTGCGTAATCATAAATGACCATGATAAACAATAAGAAGATAACATACATACATTAAAACATTGGAATATTTTGAATCACTTTTATTATTAAAAAAAATAATCAAATTATACATTTAATATCATGATAATCATTATATTGATGACATAAAATTTTAATGTGTAATTTTATACACCATATAATTGAATATCAGAGCATAACATAACTTATGTCCCATAAAATGAAATTTGGGAAAAAAACCCTTACCATAAGTCTCGACATCCATCACACATGTTCAAAACTCTATTAAAATAAATATAAATATATTATAAATCTATTACTGAAATATAATCCTATTTATAATACCACATATGATTAATTATTAACTTTTATTACATTTATATTAAAAATTCAATGTAAAAATCATGTTTCTTCAATTAACGTTTTGTTTTCGTGTATGTTTTGATTTTTTATTTTCATTATACATACATTGATCATGGATCCATAATATCATTAATTTTAAACATCATATAAATATCATATATATCTCATATATATATATATCTTTATAGTAATCATTTAATTTATATATATATCTATATAATGAATAACTCATTTCGAGGAGACATTAGGCCATAAAAACGCAAGAATGTGGTTTCCATTTCCTAAATCGATGAAATTAATGAAAGATAATAATATATAACTTTTAAATAATGATGATTTTAATATATATCATGTATATTTATTAACTTTACCCTAATTAACATCCATTAAAAGTTATTTTTAAAATTTTATCACATCGTTTCACGAGGTGGTATTCTGTCATACATAGGAACTAAGTTGTCGTATCCCACAGAGAGTGGAATGTAATATGGTATATATGATATTAAATATATATATATATATATATGTAAAAATATAAAATATATTCATTTAATTTTCAATTAGAATTATAAAATTATAACACAAATGAAAAACGTATCACATCGGTTCATGAGGTGGTATTCTGTTGTATAAACAAGCAATGTTGATATTTTCTCGTAGGATGACATCTTTCTAGGTATGTGTGGTATTATATTTATAGAGGTATAATATTATAATTCGGATAATAAGTAAACATTAAATCTATAATGATATCAAGAATTTATAGGATGTGATAGAAAATGAATAACAAAAGTTCATGTGGCGGTAATCCACTGCACATACAATGGAAAATTTCATTTCACAATTGATGGAGGAGTACATTTTAGAAATTATTAATTTAAAATAATAACATCTCATTATGTGGGAGTTATTTTTTTATATTCGAAATATTTCAATAATACATGAATGAGTTGTAAGAAGAAGTAAAATAAGAATGCATAGTTTAATGATTTTCCTCTTATACATAAAACCTCTTTAGGTTTAACATTAAACCATATTATATTTCCATAATGACTTATTAATGTAATATTTAATGTGAGGATGGATTTATGGATTAGATATGGGTAGGTTTTTTCGGATCAAATATTTTTCGAAGATTTCATAGGAGAGTAGAGACGTTGGAATTTTATCATTAAAAAGGAAGACATACATAGAATTTTTTAAATGTATAATTTTTACCCACATTTTTCACATAAATAACACTAAAATTTCCAACTAACAACCAATAAAGATTATAAAGTCAAAAAATTTCAATATAATGGCTTTTGAACATATTTTTTCAGTTATTTTACCAATTATCTTTTTAGATTAACCCCCTCTTAAACTTGTATTAACCTTAATCATAGTAGTTAATTTTTATTTTTTAACAATTCAATTTGAAAAATAATTATTTTATTTTATTTTATAATAATAATTATTCTGATTTTAAAAATGGATTTTTTTTTCAAAATATCATTGAAATTGTTTTAACAACTATTTTAAAATTAAACCTACATACTCTATGAGAAAAATAATATTTAAAAGATAAAATCAATGAAAGCTACAAAATTTTATATCTCAAAATTCAATCTTAAAATGAATCATATCAATTAAATTATATATATAGATAGATAATTTATTTAATTTAAATTTTAAATCAATCATAAAATAATATTTATCTTTTAAATTCATTGAAAAAAAGGTGGTTTAAAAAATAAGTATTTTTCATTATTCACTGAAAAATTACATTTTTCATAAAATAATCAACAATATAATCCTTGTTATTTTTAAAATTATTATTTTAAAAATTAATTTCATTTTATTTAAATTATTTTATTTAATTAGAAAAAATAATTTTAAAATAAGTTTGCGAAAGGTGAAAAAATTGTTTTTTTTAAATAAATATTGTTTTTAATATTGAAATTCGATTTATTTTTATATAATACCTAAACACTCATAATATGTATTTTAAACATATTATTAAATATATATTATATAAATTTAATTAAAATAATTCACCAAATGTGATTTAATCATTTTATAGGGATAAAAAAAATTTCGGGTGAATAAAAATAGTTTTTCAAAAAATGATTTCCTTTGTCTTGAAATATTTTCTTTTATTTTTAACTTCTAATTTATTGGGACAATATTGATTTATTTTTATTTAAAAATTAAAAATGTATATTTTCATTATTAGTAGATCCTATTTAATACTTCCCTTATAGTTTTTTGGTGATAACTATCATATAAAATAGTTACATTTTAATAGTATTTTTCATTTCATTTAAATTAGATGTTTCATGTAATTATAGATATCCAGGAAATAAAATTCATCATTAGAAAATATTTCCCAAAATATTAGGTTTTCACAGTTGTATTTTCATCTCCTCAACTGTTATGTCCTGTTATATTATATTTAGAAGGGGAAGTTGACCAGAGTATCTCAATAATCTAGAATATCATGGAGAGAGAGAGTAAATTTATGCCATGGAATAAATTCAATTTAAAAATACATTAATTGACAAATATTCTCATTTGGATGTATGAATTATGATGATAAAGTAATTCATTGAATTTAAATGAAAAGAGGAATATTAAGTGGTCGTGTAAGAAAAATGTTTCACCTGATTAGATACATATTAACTACATTTTATCATGGGTCATGATTGAAAAATAAATAGATTTTACTTATAATTGTAGACATGATATCAAATGGAATTGGATTCCCCTCATTTAAAAATTATTAGAAAAATATATACTGATTTTTGAAAGAATAAATAGTGTCTTTTAAGGTTGTATGTTTGAGAATATAGAATGTAACATTAGTAAACAATATCACTGTAATTGTGAGAACTTTTCAAATAGATTATAAATAATGTGTTTTAAATGTTTTGAGTTAGGTAATTATGAAAAAATATTTTAGAATAATTACCTAGATGACTGGAAGCATCTAGACTATAAGAATCATGGTGTGGTGAAATAATTTCCAAGTACTTTATCAGATGTTGGGTAATATAATGATATGGTATCATCTCTACTGAAATATATAATTTTTAATGGATGAACTATGTCTTGGGTACTATCCAATGAAGTAGAATATGGTAGAAATTCTAGAAATATTGTTTCAGACAAGATTTAAGAAATATGAGTTCTTTTTATTACCCTTGGGTTGATAAAAACCCCTTTTTTCTATTATAGAAATTATCTGTAGAGTATTATATGAATATTTGAATATGTTTTTGATGGTTTTTATTGGATATATATTGATTCAATAAATAAAATATAGCAACCTTAAAATCATATTAGTATTGTTTGGTAAAAAATGAAAGGTAATTTGTTATATAGAAAACATATAAAATCTAATTTGTTTCTGCAATATATCTCATTCCTCGAAAACAAAGTAAATAAATATGGATTCATAGTTGATCTCGCTAAGAAATTGTTTATTTATGTATATCCATAACCTACATATGCTACTAAGATTCATTGTTTTCATGGAATAACAGGCCATTACGATACCTTTATTAAGAAAAATTCATGGTTATATATATCTATAACTAAGGTAATATTAAAGGGGGATAGTTTCATCTGAAAAAAATAATGTGATGAACATTTATAGTAATTAAAAATAAGATTGGTGAATTTATTAGTTTTGGATTTCCCATTCAAAAATGGTGAATTTGTAAAATAATGTTGTGATTCATTTATCTTACTTGATTTTCATGATTTATATTTATTAGGTAATGTCTTAGGCTTTGCGTCAATAAAAACCACATGAGAATGTGTTCTTACACATTGCCTCAAATTGGAAGCTATAGTATTTTCATTAAAAATTTGAATATTTCAATTATATAGAGCCATGTTTAAAATATAAATGACTATAGATGTTTGACAAATATATTCACTTAGAAAGAGTGGAACATGAGATAGAATATATGTCTAAAATTGATGATGGATTATGAAATAAAAATTCATCATAATCACATAGAAAGAAAACAAAGTATCATAAGCTTTGATTCATAAAATAAAAAATTTAATAACATGTAGTTTTTGGAAAATGACACATTAGTTAATATTCTTATCCGTTTTGGCTTTTCTTTTTGGTTTTTTGAGCATCCTCTATTTTGATTCAAGATTCATTGTAGTCGAATGTTTTAATTAAAATTATGAAATCTGAAAAGATGAATATTTGGTTATAGGAAAAGGAATAATTAATTGGGAAGGCTATGTTCTATGAATTAATCATTGAAAAAATATTTATTTTTGAGATATAGAACAATTTTATGTGTTCTTTTTGATTCCTAGTAGAAAAGATAGTTTTTGTGTGAAGCTCATAGTTCCCTATTTCCCATTCATCATTGTAGTGAAAATATGTATAGATATCTTCAGGGGTATTACTAGTGGGATGGATTGGAAAGGGATTTTAATGATTATACCAGGAAATGATTAACATGTTAATAGGTTGAGATAGAATAATAATTTTCAAAGGGGATTATTTTTATTTTTATAATGTTGGTGTATAAATAGGAAAATGAAGCTTTACATTTCATAGTGGGATTTCCATATACATTACTATTTAGTAAAATAATTCGGGTTAATAATTATCAATTAACTAAATCTATTATTTTACTTCACATTCAATATATTACAAATTTATATCTTCTTTTTATGTTGTATTATAAGGTGATATCCAGGGTATATGGAGTTTCTCTCCCTATTGTATCAGGCTATAATCCCATGATCCCTTCTAATTTTTTGAAATGACATTTGAATCTAGTAGCCACTCAATATAATTTCACATAAACATTTCTTCCAAAGTCTGATAGATTGTATGGATGAAACATTCCTCCCATGTGATACATCCTTCTCGATTATTCATCGGATTACCAAAAATTTTGCGATAAAAAATTTTCATTACATGAATTTTATTATAATAATAGTTTTCATTCTAGGATACTTAAGGAACATTTTTTGGAGATATTTAAATAGAGTTTTCAAACACAATTTCTTCAATAAATAATGTGAAATTATGTTTATTGAAAAATATTTTCAATTTTAAATTTATTAGATGGTGAAGATGATTCAATAACATATGAGGACGGATCAGACCATGAAGAAAAGTCACGTGAATAATCAGATAAAAGATATGTATTTCATGATCAAAAATCATGTTTTTCTTAATTTAACCCCAGGGAAAAGAATTAAGTGTTTTCGTTAAAAGGTTATGTTAATATTATGGATCATTATAACATATAAAATCCTAGAAAAAAATTTAATAGTTTCATATTGAGTTCACTTTCCACTAAATGTATTTCAGGTGGGATATTATTTTTAATGTTTCAATGATATGAATGTATGTGTAAAATTAATCTCATGTTTTAATATTTGAGTTAGTTTAGTTTGAAGATAAAATTTCTTATGTGTAATATCTAATTCATATCATTCTATATATAGACCATGTATATCAAATTAATTTAAATCTCTTTGTTAATATTTTTGAGAAATCCATATGGGTGAAGAAGTTTCATGGGAGTTTGAAAATGCAATGAGTGGAAGGTATTCCTGCTTTCATACCCTGTGAATATATTTGAATGTACACAATTTTAAAAAATTTAGGATCATATAATCACAACTAATGATTATATAAAACTTTTTCATAAATTCATTAGTTATTTATAAAATATTTTACAATATTCGGTCAAATGGAAAAATCATTATTTCTATCTAAATTTTTTATTTATGTATTATATTTTTTTATTTAAAGTATTTATATCTAAACAATGTGATATTAATTTGAAATAACAGAATTCAATTTTAATCATAATTTCAATATAATCATTCCAAAATTTTCAGAAATTCTTTATTTTTCAGGGAATGTTGAAAAATTCTTATTTTCATTTAAAACAATATTTTATTTTATTGTGTTTATATAGAAAATTTATATTACAGATTATTTTAAAAGGTTTATTAGTTAATATTAATTTATAATAATAAAATTATAAATTTTAAAATGAATTTTATTCATTAATTTATTTTGAAAACATTTTATTTTTAAATTCAATATTTTTTAAAAATGTTTTTCGTTATGTTTTTATCAAGTTTAATTTTAATTAAAAATCAAAGAATTATATATTTTGAATTTTTTAGATTTGATTTTATATTTTCGATTAGTGGGTCTAATTTTGGTAAATAGTTAACTTTAATTTTTTATCAATATGAATAGTAACCATATATTGTTTTACCTCAATAATGGGTAAATTTGAAAATTAAGGATATAATTAAAGAATATGTCATAACGAATGACCCTAACACAATAATTAATTATATTATTTTATTATATCTCATCTACATACACCCAAAGGACAAATATATTACCTTTTTCTATTGGGATGTTATTACAACCATTGTACTATATTATGTAATGAAAAGTCAAAAATATCACACCCTTATTTTATATAATTGCGATATTTCTAACATAGGGATAATAAGAGGATATATTAAGTTTTAAATGTTATTTTTATGGATTAAATATTCCTCTTTGATGTTGTAATATATTTTTATTTTTAGTCAATAAATAGTTACATAAAATGGTTACAAAACACATACATAGTATTGTTTCAATTTATGAAAAAAGTACTAAAAATTTTAAAATTAGTATAATATGAAAGCATTAGTATGACCCATAAATTTTTATAAATGAAATATCATCTTAATGAGATTTTTCTGATTTGGATTGAAACATATTGATTTTATTGATCTTATTAAATTCAATGTAAATGAATAGTTCTAAAATTTACATTATTGAAATTTTATAATAAATAAACTTTTATTAAATGATTTAGAAGTTATGAAAATCCAAGATTAAAAAAAATAATGTTATGTTGTTAATTCCATATTTCATTTTTTTTATTTTCTAATAAAATTATTGTACCTTACTGTGTGGTAATGTTTATTGTTATAGTAATTAACAAAATGGTTAATGAAAGGTTAAAACAAAAGATGAGGGTACAAATGACCACAAAACATGACAAAAATTAATTTATTCGAGTAGTTAGACTCCCTATATTATTTTTTTAGATTATTATCAATTTAGAAAAAAATTATATGTCAAATTTAAAATTTATTAAATTGATATTTTAAAAAATTCCAATAGTGCCCATTTTTAGGCTTATAAAACAGAACCACATACTCTCATTCATTCATACATAAAACCCTTTTGGATTGTAAAATACCTACCGCAGTCCCTTCTTATAAAATTATCCAATGTTACAAAGTATTTATTTATAGATTTACTCCAATTTAATAGGTCTTAAAGTATTAGGAAAAATATTTTAAAAAAATAGGTAGAGTATTTAATTGTACATTTTAGTTTTATTGGTCTTTCCACTTCAATAAAATATTCATCAAACAATAAAAAATAGTAAAACCAGTATATTATATACACAAATATTTTATTATATTAATTTCATAACTAATATGCATTTCCTAAATCTATATTATGAAAAAAGAATTCATCATTCGTGTGTAGAGTGGTCTACCACATCACATATCGATTCAATTTCTTCGCTACCACCACCTCTCATAAATGGTACTAGTGACATAATTAATATTAATATTACATATTAGTGAAAAATTTATCATTCAAAAAATAAAATATATAATTTAATTTCATTACATTCCACTCACTGAAAAATGATAACGTTTTTCGGGCGTACGTGTGGACAACCTGCTCCACGAAGTGATTTGTTTCATTTTTCATCACCACATCAAATAAATAATGTATATATACAAGTATAATTAAATAAAAAATATATTTATTATATGATGAACATTTTTGGAATATAATATGATACTTACATTTTTTCCCTAATTATCCTTGATAATGGAAATGATTCTCAAGTGTATATTCAACCTACCATCTCTAGGGTTGTAACATAGTGCTTTTTCTTCTCAACATTTCAAGATTTGTTTTATAAGTAAATTTGATGTATAGAAATTAAAATCAAATGATTATTATAGTTTTTTATATTATGAAATGATGATATCATTAACAATAGTTAACTTATAAATTTTTTTTGTAGTATGAACTGAATATTATCCAAAACCCCACGTGAATATCAATGATTAATAAATTTTCATAACATGGTAATAAGTGTTATAAAATTAAAATAAATATTAAAAAATTATAAAGAAATTTAATAATTAGAATAATATTATTCACTTTGTAACTGTGAGGGTTACTCATTTTATAAAAGTGAAATGAAAATGATTCCCATATTTAATAAATATTTCATATATGATTTGTAAGGGATTTAAAATATTTATTTTAAAAATATATATATTTGCCACGAAGAAATGATTATTTTTCAGACACGCAAAAAATAATATAAAAAATGTAAAAAATTTACGAGTTATCATGTTTTTCACTTTATTAATAATTTTCTTTCCTCTTGTGTCACTTGCATAATCTTTTTTTCTCATACGATGTTTTATAATGATTTCCATATTATTTAAGGTTGGGGAGAGAAAATAAGATGTTAATTAGAATTATATATATATTTTCCCTAGATAAAAAATGTGTTACATTTTAGATTTGTTAGATTGTGGGAAAATGGATACGGTTTATAATATTCCACTCTTTATATGTGACGGTTTTTATGTAAGATTTATTACATATATCTCTAATGTTCCAAAACTAATAAATATTTGAGAATGAAAAAACTAAATATATTATATGTACACTATATAATTTAATGATTAAGACTATGCCCATATAACTAGGTAATGTATTTCAAGAATATTGTAAGATAATATTGAATTTTTAAATCTTCTCTCTTAGTTTTAGTGGAAAACCCACAAGTTTCAATGAAAAATCCCATTATATTTTTTCAAATCTATAAATAATTCCAATGAATCTTAGTTTTCATTATTTGATAATATAATTTTAGATATATTAAAGATAAAATTAATTTTCTAAATTTGATTACGATATTGATTTGATCATATCTTGGATGAATCATCTACAGACACACATTCATGTGGATAGATCTTCATAAAACTAGATTAATTTGACCAAATAAAATGCATACATATGATTTAGGGGTTTTATTTAAATATTTTTTCCCATAATTTATCTTCTATATATGTTTCCATAAAATTAAAAATAATTATTTTTGCAAAATCATTATTTTATATGCCCCTATGGCAATGATTTCCCAACAATAATGTTTTTGTGAATTATGGTCAACAATTATCACTATGAAACCACCCAATAATGGATGTGTTTGGAACGAATAAATGGGATATCTTTCCCTTGGATCAATTAGTGGTATGTAAATACAATTTTATGAATCCCTATTATGTGACATAAGAACAACATGAATACCCATAATGATTACCTTTATCCTACCATTAACTTAATCGATAAGATGGTTCCTATATCTCAACACATTTCATAAATATTTTACAAGAATACAATAAATGTAATACAAACATCATAAATTTGATATCAAAAATAACGAAATGAACAATATCATGTGTTTCTACATTACCCTTGTGGAGACCAACACATTCTATAATAGTTCCATCAAATTATTCTACTACGAAAGTCACCAACATAGCGGTGTTAACCACACGAATCCTAAATCTACAAATAATTTGATTTCTCATATGGTTCTATGAAAACATGATGTGATCATTTACACCAAAGTGTGTGAGGAGTTCAACATTGAACCCTCAATTTGTTGATAACATTCCCTGTTAATGGGGTGATTGGGGTTGTTCCTATTTACAAAAAACTCTCTGAAACTCTTATTAGAACCATATAATAATTAGCTACTATATGACACCATTTTTTAGAATCAATGAAGTTTAATTTATAAAATATCAAATAATATAAGGTTATATTCCCAGTGATATTATGACCTTAATTCAAAATAGCTAAAGATAATTTAAAAAAAAGGTAAAATACCATGCGACATATTTAGGATGAATTGAAAATAATACAAATTATTTTTACAAAAATCAGATAATAAAAATGATATAATAAGTGTAATAGTAATTATGAATCAATACAAATAGTATATAAAATTGAAATATTGGGTTCAATGAAAACACATAAAGAAGAATAGTGATGGATCATGTGATGAGTTAAAGTAATATGTGCAAATTCAATGGGATTAGTAAACTAAATTCCACCAATTCTTGTATGTAATAATAAAACACAATATTAACAATTTAATTGATAAATCCATAGTGTTTATTGGATTTAATTGACTAATAAACATGTTATATTTTTACCATTCATTATAACACTATTATCATGTTTCCACCAATAAAATTTAGTGAAGATGTTATATATTATATTCATTATTCTCCAATCATCTAGATAAATTTATAGAAAAGAATTTTTTATTAACTGACCTTGAGACCTACTAGCTCTTTATGTCATTGAATCCTCACAAATAGGTTATAACCTCTTATATATTGACATTTATGAACCAAATATCATTATATTTTACCCAAATCATTGAGGCTAAGAGTTTTAATAATATATCTATACTCTAGGGAATATTATTTCCTCCACTAGATAGATATATGGTTTCAAACCTATGTTTGTGTATTTACTATAATGTCCATAAATTTCATCATAGACACACAAATGTTTATTTACTATTGCAAATAATGGATATGAGTGTCTCTTGCAATTTATATAATTTTTCATTGTGGCTGAAATTTGGTTACAGAACACTCTTATTTTATGAGCGATATTATATATATATTGTATGTTTTTACCCAGAGATTTTATAATTTTTAGGTAATGAGGAACCTAATAATCCTATTTACTTAATTAAAATTGATAGGGATGACACAGTTAACACTTTGAATTATTATAAGCTATTATAGTTTGTTTGATTTATATTTTTTATATTTATTAGTCAATATGTTTAATTTTATGAAAGTAACATATATTATTTATCCATCATGTATGTGCACTTTCACTCCCTCTATTGTTTTCCTACAGAGCCCTCAGAGTTCTTATAAGTAGATTAGGAACATGACTAGTATAATCATTGTAGTTGGTGTAAAATATTGTAGTTAATTAATTTAATGGGTATTTGTGTTATTGGATTTTATATTTCCTCCAAAATTAGATTTGGATATTTTCATTATGTTCTTATATTATTGGTTTTATGGATTTTTCATCATATCTCAGTAAATAAATTGTCCTCATATGATGTGTAAAATTAGTTTATTTCATTTTGGTGAATGTTTTTATGCCCATTAAAATAAATTAATTCCATTACAGTGTTGATACCGGAGTTATAGTAATTATACCCTGATCTAGTGTAGGTGCTTTTGGGGTATTTACTCCCTATTAGGTCTACATGTGAAAAATTTATATTAGATCATAGGGTGGAGTTTGAAATATCCACAGGGTGAGGAGTGGTTGAGATAAATTATAACCATTAAAGTAAATTAAAAATATATTATTTATCTATAATGCATAACATATTAAAGGATTTTTGGACTACTATACATCCGACTAGTACTCATATTGATGAAGAAGAATTGAGGATCATTAGCTAACAAATCCATGGGTTCTTATAGAAGAGATACATGCATCATTGAGAATTATAATATTATTTCATTATTTATTTTTACGGTTATAATGTTAAATTATAATGAATATACCATGAATGTTCCATAGAAATCATGTATTATTTCTATTTAAGAAAATTTCTTTATATGTCTAGGACATCAGAGAGGATGATAAAAAATAATAAAGATACACATTAGATAAAAAACAAGAAATTGTGGTCATTTGATAGTGATATCTTGTACCAAGAATATACGAGTGCCAATTGTATGAGTGGGATGTAAGTTAAACCTATGTTCTATAATAGGGTTGTTTGTGTTTTTTAAAATAGTCAACGATGACAGTTCATGGGAATTATTACATAGCCACATCAGAAGATAGTGTTTATCCGGGAACCATGGTGATAGGGTGCATGTGATATCGTTATTGGCGTTCTTGATTGATTTTGGACTAATAGACTCCCCTAAATAGTATTGGGTGATCTTTTATGTCACTATACTCTCATATGTTTCACTTTAGGGGCTGTTTCTCATATATGGGGACTTTGAAGAAACTTCCTATCTATATGGAGATTTATACACCAAATTTTGAGGTGAGTTATTCTTCATGACCATATAGACTGATCAATATAATGTGTTATTTATGATATTTTAGTGAGATTCCATTATATGAAATAATAGAAAAAACATTATAGCCCAGTGTCAGATAACTATAGCTATAGATATTTTTTAGTGGTTTGAAACATGGTTATATAAATCTATGTCAATATAAAAAACCTATATCAAAAGTTCTGCTAGATAGTATGTTTCCCAAAAAAATGTGGGGAAATTATTTCCCCATGGTAATGGTGTATGAGAACTCATTTCCACAGTTTGATGTGTAATTATATAGTTTATAAATAAATATATAAAAATTTATATATATAAACCAGTAAAAATTTATCGAGAAATAATTATGTGGATTGTTTCTAATAGTGGAGGTCTAGGGTTCAAATATGGTTGGTAAAAACTCTTTAGCATAAAATTGTCAAATATTAAAAGGGATACATCCTTGGTCAACCGCTATGGAAATAAACCTGCGACCATATATTTAAATGTTGGTAATAGGTCTATTTCTATTTTGAATAATAGATATTTCTATTGTAATATAAAACTATTAAAATAAGTTTATTTTCAAGGTGGAAAACCATGGATATAGCAATTAAAACCATGGATATGACTCCAGTCATATTGGCACACCAATTGGAACCATGTCCAACTAGACAATTTCTATAATCTATAGCCATGGTTTTTGACCATATCTATATATAAATTTTCTTGTTGTGATGTATATACAGAGATAAAATCATATTATTTTTTCAATTCTCTCATATAATTATTGTCAGTTAGAGGTTGAGGGATATTTATTTGAGTTTGGAATCTGACCCATGCTCAAATTCCATTTCAAAGTCCTATAATTTTATAATTTTTCAT
Organism: Viscum album; assembly: GCA_963277665.1. Taxonomy (NCBI): domain Eukaryota; kingdom Viridiplantae; phylum Streptophyta; class Magnoliopsida; order Santalales; family Viscaceae; genus Viscum; species Viscum album. The sequence goes on from OY728158.1 coordinate 782,868,314, forward strand.
GTTTAGAGATATCAGAAGGATGGATGAGTGTGTATGGAAGTAGATAGTCAGGATTTAGGTTAATGAACATAGATTTAATGGTAGTAGTTGTGATAAGGATCTATCTTGTGTTAGTAGTTGATTGTACTCTTAGATGACATGTAAACATATAAGATTTTATTGTTCCTAAAATTAATCCTAGACCAATCGAAAACCATCTCAGGAAACTAGATTATGATTTTTTTTGTACCACAAAATAGAAATTTGGGAGCCATAATATATTCCTCACATACTAGAAGAGATATCATTGGATATTCTACTATATTACTACATGGTCGGTACATCTTTAAAGCAGGATGGTGTATGAAACCTTATGGAAAATTTAGTAGTATATACCTCAAAATCAAAGGGGTTGTATAAGAGACTGGAATAAAAATTTGGAGAAATAAAAAAAATAGAACTTGGGCCACCTTATGGGGATCCTCATCCACTACGACTATAAGGTGGAGCATAATGTGGATCTTTAGGATCCCATGGTGTTTGAGGATATTGGATATGACAATAGGGTAGATATATGATAGATTAAGGGTTGATGTACCATTCAGGATTTGTTGAGGTGGAGAAGGTATTGGGAGATGTAGTTATATGTATCATTTTCCTTCTTTACCTTAGAATAACTTTCTATAGATATATTAGATTCTCACTTATTCATTAACTCAAGTTACTAGAACAAACATGAACCCTTGGTATCTAGTTTATGTCATTTTGTAGTAGTATGAACATTGGACTGTGAGATACATATTTGCACATAAAAATATAACACTATGTTTTTTTTATAAAGTCATTCAATGGGATAGTGTGGGATTTAATTCTCATTAATTTGATACCCTATGTTGTGATACTCTTTATTGATTGGATAAAATCTAGGGGGAATTCGTTGAATACTTTTTATGGATACGTATCTACACCATCCCCAGTATAATCTTGTAAACTTATACCATGGAAAGGGACATATTTTGTGAAGTGATGAATCAATGGGGAAATCCCATTAAAAACATATTGTTGAGACATATCATATCTTTAGAAGATACATGGTCCCAGGAAAAACCTATAGTCATTATGGAACAAAATTATTTTTTTCATAGGAGGTGGTTATATTTCCACTTATTTGAGGAATTATGATTGGTACTGATGTGTTTTCCGGGGGGATCTTATATTAATTTAAGCTCACTATATAGTGCCAACGAATATATGGTATATCAGATTGAAGGTGGATAATATTAATATTTTGTATTCCCAAACCCAAGAGTTTCACTATGGGGTTCCCCTGTACTATTTGGAAAGAAGGAAGATGAGTTTATAAGACATATAATTGATCATTATAACATTAAAAACTTATCCATAAAGAAAAGGTATCTCTAAATAATACTGAGATATTTTTTTACTAGATTATAGTAGATTTAGTATTATCTGTGATAGGTATGAGGTCTGGTTACTACTATATGTGAATACATATGATCATTTTATAATGTAGATATGGGAACTTTTATATCATTTTAATGCCTTTTGGGGTGGCGAATTATTTATATGTTTCTATGGTTTTCATAAAATTGGTGTGTCAATCCTATCTAGATCTATTTAGTATAGTATTCATAAATGACATTTAGATCTATTTATGAGAAAAAAATGATCATTAATACTGTATTAGGATCATATTAGTCACCCCTGTGGAGTATCATTTGTTATAGAAGTTTTAAATGCTCCAGATTTAGAACCATTATGATCATTTATTATGTCACTACATATCGAATAAGAGATTCAATATTATCCATATGAAGGTATAGTATATCATATAATATGGGACAACAATTAAGAGTATTTAATGTTTGGATTATCTTTGGTTTGGTTTTTCATTGTCATTTCTCATTTTAAACTTCTCCTAGATAACCACCTATGTTTTTCATTGATAAATATGGGTAAAGCATTCATATTAATATAGTAATATTGGGAATCATTGAATTTGTGCTACTTAAACATGATATTAATTTACTGGGTAGATTTCCACTTAGATTTTGGTTTGAAATTTTGTTTACACAATGAGAAGGAAAAAATATAGGGATTTCATTTATGCATTATAACTTATTGGTGATGATTATGTCTGATCAAGTTGAGTATATATCCATGGATTAGTGAGATTCCTTATAATAACCATGCACATTATTACGCACATAAACATGATTTATTAAATTAAATATTAACTTGATAAAATATATAAGGATGATAGGTCTAGATTCTTTATGTCTTTGGAATATTAAATAACAACTTTAAAAATAAAACAAAATATCTTTATTGAAAACTTCTTTTTCAAGACCACATGGTCCTTCTGTAACCTTAGGACATGCATAAGAAATGGTTGAGCTATAAAGTATAGTAGGGGAGTAAACAAGGCATAAAGTTAATAATACAGTACATGTTAAGAAATATAAATATTAATGGAGCATATGAAAAACATGAAAATAAAGGCATGATATAGAACGATTATCATAACATAGAAATGTGGAAACAACAATAAATATGGTATTATCATGATCCAAGGCTCATTGAAAAAAAATAATGATTAAACCCTCATTGAACATGAATTAGCATGAGTAATACCTTATTTCACTTTACAAATCATGACACTATTCTTTACCCAGTCCTTTGGATTGCTATCAGGGCACACACTTCTTAATAATTTCATTTCATGAATAAGTGTGCCACATGGATCATATAACACAAGAATCTTTCAACATCATCACATATTCCATGATAAATTAATTTTGAATAAATACATGAAAATATATAATCAATAATTAAATATGGATAAAGGTTAATACCCTTGATAGATAAATGGGAATGGTATTCACTACAAAATGACTTTGGCTTGGAAACCATAATGAAATTTCGACAGCATAATGATGTGACATAAGAATTAATAAAAATTGGATAATGAGAGATAAAGGGATGTCTCAACATATGTACATGAAATGGACAGTAATGGGATCATATAAAAAAATGTCCCAACATATGAAATGGAATTTTGATTTATAACAAAAAATAATTGCTTGAATGTAAATGAAAAGTGTGAAATTCATTACTGAATTTCATCATGGTAATAGGTGAGCATGGGAGGGACTAATGAGATAGAAAGAGGTATCTCATAAGTTCTAAAATAATAAGGTAAGTAAGGAAGAGTTTCTTATTCCTACCACAAAATATTTAATTGAATGAAAAAAGTTATAACAACTTAATGAAATTTGGAAAAAATGTGAAAAGAAGAAATTCCTTACATGAAAGTGTGATATCAAAGGCTTGGGAGAGTCTTTAGAGAGGCTTCATGGGATCTCTAACACCATGGGAGGATTCTAGATAGGGGATGGAAGAGTTTGGTCATGCTCCAAAGGCATTTAATGAAGAGTATGTGGCTTCTTTAGTGGGTTTACTTAGGAAAAGATAGGGAATTCATTATTTTTTAGGTTTTGGCCACCACACATTAAACTAATCAAAACTACAAACCAGCCCATGGGTTTTGCTAATGGTTTATTAAAATGGGTAGTGGAAAAAACTATTTTATGAGGCCAATGTCCAAAATTTTTAAAATATTAGGCATGATTATGTGGAGGTCAGTCACACTCTCTAGGAAATCATTTTTAAATGGAAAAATGTATTATAAGTGTTAGAGGGTCTACTAAAGTTTTTTTAAAGTAAAACTAACATATAATAAAAATATTTTATTAGTAAAAAATATATTTGTTGAACATCCAATTTATAGTATTTTATTACATCACTATTGGGTCATTATGATGTCATAAAACACATTATCAAATTAAGTTGTATATAAATTTTCCCAAAAATTTGGTTGTCTCGGAATCTTATGAAAAATTCACCATTGGATAATTCTTATATCTTGTTTCCAAAAATAAAATTCATTATATCTAAATAATTTTATAAATATATGAATTCTCTCTTTTAAAAAACTTACAATTACCGATAATTCATTGGTTTTGAAAAAAACTACTTTCAAACCAGAATAAAAATTAAAATTGATTACATAAAAATTATATGATCAGTAAAAAAATTATTAATAACATTTTATGAAAATATTACTTAATTAAAAAATTCGTTTATTCATCAAAATAGATTTCATAAATTAATATTAACATAAAATATGATTTGTTCTTTAAAAATTGTTTACCATGTAACAGTAATAAAATGAATGTATATTCATTATTATATACAAAAATAATGCAAATAATCATAGTGTCATGGTATTGATATATATTCCCTTATAACACCTGCATAAGACATAAGGGTAAGGTGTGTGATGGTAACAAACTCTTAGGATTAATCAGATAACATCGCTCAGGTATTAATCTCAATCAACATCTACTTCTCACGTAAGCGGATCCAGTTGAGCATAATGTGTTGAAGCTCAGCTTATGCATGGTCAAGAGTTAATCCCAATGATGACACCACATTTCCATGATCTGACAAATGGCGTTCTAATGGATAAATTCAACTAGATGAGGCCATCACATCCTTTGTTTATTTAAATCGGATTTTATGAAGCACTATATATATACTAATCATGTGATCACTGTTCAATGGATATATTATAACAGTAATAATTATTAATGGTATTTATAAATCCTAAGTCATAAAACCAATAAATTTCATATGTTATATAACCATAATAAGAAATTTAATTAGATCAAGAGTATTTTTCATTAGTAATATTTTGGGTCATTAAAATCATCATCCATTAAGAAATTTCGCCATCAAAATATCTTCTTCCAATAGTAAAACAAATGTGGGTAACACTTATTTATCAATCCCTCTGATTCCCACATTGCTTATTCAAACATTTGGTTCTACAAAACACTTTGACGAGGGGTATTGTTTTATTTTGTAGAAATTATTCCCTATGATCTAATAACTTCATGGGCATATCCTCATAAGAGAGGTCATTCTCCAATGGTACCACCTCTTGATTGAATACATGTCCTGGGTCTGGTATATACTTCCTCTAGATTGATTCGTGGAATACAGCATGTACTTGAGATTGGAGCCGTGGGAGTGCTTGTTGATATCCCACTGCTCTAATGAGATCAAGGATATCTAAAGGGTCAATGTACCATGGACTAAGCCTTCCATTCTTCCCAATTCTCATAACTCTCTTCTACGGTGATATGTAGAGGAATACCATGTCTCTGAAATCAAAATCTAGGTATCATCGATGATTTTTAGGATATATTTTTTGTGAAAACTGAGCAACTTTAATGTGAGGATAAATCGTCATCACCTTCTCTAACATTTCATTAACCATTTCTGGACCTAGAAGATTTCACTCCCCTACCTCATACCAACATACGGGTGTTCTCCACCTCCTCCCATACATGGATTCATAAAAAGACATTTTGATAGTTGGGTGAATACTATTGTTATAAGAGAACTCAACCATAGGACGATGTTGATCCCATTATATATTTAAGTCCATTGATAATTCCCTCAACATGTCCTCACTTGTTTGAATAGTCTGCTCATATTTTCCATCATTTTGAGGAAGATAAATTGTACTGATGTTCAGCTCAGTTTTCAGATCATGTTGAAGACTCATCCAAAACTAAGAGGTGATTCTTGGATCTCTATCAGATAAAATCGATTGTGGAACCCCATGTAGCCTTTCCACATCTCTGATATATATCCATGCCAATTGATCTATTGAGAAATCATCTTAAATTTCAATGAAGTGTGCATTAATTGTATGAATACCCAAAACAAACTAGATAGCATTGTTTCTTTTGGTTGTCTTTGGATGTCTGGTGATGAATTCCATGGTTATATTCAAAAATTTCCATGCTGGTATGGGTATGGTTTCATATTCTCCTTAGACGTTTTCCTCTCTACCTTCACTTGCTGACATACGAGGAACATTGATGTATACTCAATGATCTCATTCTTCATGATTTTCCAAAAATAATGCTCTCAGAGATATTGACACATATTTTTGTTCCTTGCCTGAATAGATGAATTATAACTTTTTCATATTATCCAAACGTTTTTTCATTAACTGCAGATTTTAAGGAACACATAGTCTTGTACCAAACCTCACAATTTTTAGTTCAGTTACATTGATCTTAGATGATTTCCCTTTTCTGATAGTTTCCACTTTCATTTGAATTCCCACATCATCTTTTTGAGCATCCTTTAATATTTCCAAAAGTGACTGTTGAGCAATCGTTTCTAAAAGGATTGATGATGTTCCCTTATTTATGATTCTCATGCCCTTCTTCATTAAATCTAATAATATTGGATCATTCTCAGTTTTCATCAATGATAGAATTGCTGAGTCATATATACTTATATCATTCTCCTCCAAGCATTCATTCTTATGGTGATAATGGATTGATTAGTCATAGTCATTGATATGCTCTTACCTTCTTCACTACCTCATATTCAACTCTTTCTGTTTGAATATATACTTGAGGCTTTTGTGGTCTATATATATTCACATTTCTCCTTAAAGAGGTAATGTCATAAAATATTTAAGGTAAAGATCACCACATCCAACTTCTGATCATTTTTGGATAGTTATTCTCTTGAACATTCAATTTCCTTGAAGCATATGAAATTACATTGTCATTTTGCATCAACACACATCTTAGGACCTTCTTCGAAGAATCATTAAATAAAACAAAGAGCTCCCCACGTGTTGGTAGTGTGCGAACCAATGTAGTGATAAGCCTACATTTAACTCCATGAATCTTTCTCCACAGTCATCATTCCAAGAAAACATGACTCCAATCTAAGTTATCTTGGTAAAAGGGTTTGACAATCGTGATAAATTTCTCACAATCAGTGATAATATCTAGCTTTCCTTAGATAAATATGGATATATATTAATGATATTGGCCTCATCCATCCCACAATTGCAGTTGTCATAGAGGGATCCACAGATATCCCATTACTTCTGATGATATAACCCAAGATTGAGACCTCCTTCAAACAGAACTCCCACTTTCTATGCTTTTCATAGGGAATCTTCATTCACAAGGTCTCTAGTACAGTTCTTAGATACTCCCCATGATCCTCCTTGGTTTTGAACTATTCTAGAATATAATCTATAATGACAACCACAAATTCATCGAGGAAATATCTAAAGACTATATTCATTATGTCCATGATGATTGCTGGAGAATTAGTGTGTCCAAAAGGCATAACATTGAATTCATAGTTCCTGTATTTTCTACGAAAAGTGATCTTTGGAATATCTTTCTTCTCCATCCTTACATGTTAATATCCCAAATGAAAATCGTCCTTAGAAAAGTATTATGTTCCATATAGATGATTTAATAATTCATCTATTCGGGGAAGATGATACTTGTCCTGTATCGTGATTTTGTTGAGTTCATGATAATCAATGCAAAGGAGCATGACCCATCCTTCTTATTAAAGAAGGGGACTAGTGCACCCCATGGTGATGCACATGGGCATATAAATCCTCTATCTAGATTATCTTATATTTTTTTCTTCAACTCCTCAAGCTCTAAAACATCTATTCTATAATGAGTCTTGGATATTTTCAATTCCCATTGTATTACATCAATTGAGAATTTAACATCTCTTCTATGAGAAATATGAGACAATTCCTTAGGAAACACATTTGAAAATTCCACCAGAATTGAAATGCCTTCACAGATAGTTGCTTCTTTAGAATCACTCATCAAATCAAGAGACACATTATTATAGGGTAGCAATATCCATGATTGAGATGATGGTGCTAAAAAAGATTCATCGTCCTCCATGCAGTTGTACAGAATCAGGGGGTCAATTTTCTATGTGGAGAGTGATTTCAATCTAACAACAGATTATATTTCTCTATATAAGGAAATTCAATCCATGCTAAGAATAGCGTCAATTTCCGAAAAAGGGAGTTTTAAAAGTTTTTCTGTGATGTTAAATCCACAAATTGTGACAAGGGAGGAGTTATACTCATGGGTTGCAATTATTTCCCAATTCTCCATACGCACTGATAAAATTACTTCAATGATTTTTGGTGGTGTTAGAATTGTTCAACTAATCATTCAAGTTATAAAAGAATGCATAGATCTAGAATAAAAATGTATGTTTTCCATTATTGAATGAATAACTAGCGTACCTATCACAAAATCATTTTCAGGGTTCACATTGGTGGTAGTTATGAAAAAATCCCTCCCTTGCTGCCTTGGAGGTTGTGTATTTACTCTAAAAACCATTGTCTTAGGGAACTAGTGTGAAGACTCAGAAATTCCATTTAAATGTCTTTAATATATGAGAATTTTATAAGTCTAAAAGAATTATGGTGCGTGATTCCAAGGGACACCATTCCGAGAATGAATTTATGAGATTTTTTTGGGTGCGTTTAGTAAACGTGCGGGTATGTTTTTGTAACATTTAAACTGAGGCTCGGAATTGAAATCTCGGGGCACCGTTGAACACACAGCACCAATATTCGCATAAGGGGACCATCACCTCGACCGTAGTGGGTATAGAGTGAAATATTTTTAGTGGTTTTTCATGGAAATGAAAAATAAAATAAAATAAACTTTTATTTTATTTTTATAAAACCTCTATAAATGGGTTATGGAGGTGGGTGTAAAGTCGCAGCCAGGTTTACCATCGAACTGGTGGCCGGACTGGTAGGTGACATGGCCTCAAGCGTGTCTCCTCACACGCCAGAGGCTTCTGACTAGTAGTGAGGGTCTTGGAAGGTGATAATGGGGAGACTATATCCTCATATCAGAGTAACATAGTGGTATTATCAGAGTAAATAATATTCAATAGCGGAAGTAGTAAACAATTGAAAGGTAGGATCAAAAGACAGGTAATAACCATTTTATAAAACGCGGAATATTCTAGTTTATAATGCATTCATGTACAGATGATTATATAGTTATGAAAGCAGGAATAAATATAACATTATTTACCAAAAATACAAAAATAAAGGACATCAAAGACAGACCATGATCCCCTGAGCATCCTAAGCTCCCGCTTGGTCCTTTACTCCTAACTCCTTGTGTATAAATAGCATAGCACACAACCTAGGTCCTGCAAGCAAGAAGGTATACTCGGGTACCCCATTTCAATGGTGCCCCGAGTAGGGTGTGAGATATAAATCTCAGTAGGATGGCACCACCGGTGTCAAACCCAATCCAGACAGTGTAGAATAATTTAAAAGTGAACAAGTATAGATAAATAAGTATGGATGATTACATAAGTAAATAACACTCGTCTGGCTTCCCAAGGGTCACCTGACGGTAATACCAGCTTAGACTCGTTACCGGTAAAGTAACCAAGTCATGTAACCATATATGTATATAAATGCATTTAGATCATAGATTTCGTGGGGTAAGAATGCCTCCCACCCATTAATAAGACAAAGAGGCATGAGGTAGAAATTCCGCTCTCTCTATAGGTCCACTGGCAAGGGGTGAGAATTCCTCCCATCCATCAATCGAGATTAGCAGGCATGAGGATAGAATACCTCCTGTCCATATAGGTCAACTGGAAAGGGGTAAGAATGCCTCCCTTCCATTAATCAAGATTAGCAGTCACAGGTTAAGAATGCCTCTCGTCCCTATATGTCTACTAGAAAGGGGTAAGAATGCCTCTCTTCCATACACGTATAGAGAACACATCTCACGTGGGGTAACATGCCTCCCATCCACAAACATACACAGAAGATGGCATGGGGTATGAATGCTTTCCATACATAAACATATACAAAATATGGCATGGGGTATGAATGACTCCCATCCATAAACATACACAGAAGATGGCATGGGGTATGAATGCCTCCAATCCATAAACATACACATTCTACATCAGTTTTATATCACATTGCATAAGGTAGTACCTCTTATTCCTTTCTAGTAAACATATCAAATTCACAATCACACATAATCAATTATATAGCTCATTTCTATATAAGTGTCCATAAGCATGTTCATCACAAGTATACTTAAGGCAACTCCTCTTAAGTATTTATAATGACATCAACATCATATTTATCACATTTATACTTAAGGAAAATCTTCTTAAGTATCTATATCAAGTAATTAACATATTTAGTTTAATAACATAAGTCATTCTCAATACGTTATCCGAAGGTGTGTTCATACCACCATAGTCCATTAATTTCTTGTTTAACCATTTCATCTTAGTGGATATGTTTATCATTGTTTAACCCTTTCATACCTTCTAGAGGAAACACATCATATAGTATTAAGTCATCCCACTAAGGTTGTCATCTTACTCAATTTTCTTAATATGGATAATTGACCCAGACACAAGTATCTTATCCATATCGTTCTATTTGTCTCAACAAGGTAATTTCACATAAAAAGAATCAAAGAGGCACCACAATAATCTAGCAGGAAAGAATAAAAAGTATATCACTACTTTTTATCTTGAAGACAGCGCACCTCTGATCGAGGGGTTTTATTATTAAATTGATAGTTTAGTGACCAAGTGACCATTTTATCTTATCCTGCATCTCACACTCTTTTTCAATAAGCATATAATCAAAACCCAATTTGTAGGACTTAAATTCAAATGCAAAAGAATTATTAAACTCTTTAATAAATTAATTTAAATTAAAGGGGCATGGAGAGGGATCCTACCTCCAGATGGATCCATCAGTCCACTCCGGATCTTGGCGCTTTCTAAATAAGAGCCGCTGCTACTCCCACACAAGGCATACATACTTTCACACACAATCAAGGACACCTAGCCTCTATTCACACACCTGCATGGCCATGGGAATGCACAAGAGGATCCTTACATGCGCGCTTATACACATATTCCCGTCTCCACTCACCTACACATGAAAGTTTATATATATACATGGGAACACCTAGCCCCATACATATCCAATCACTTTCATGTGTGATTAAACATGTAACAAGGGAACCCACATATATATATATAAATACATACCTATGCCCTTGTATGCGACTCTCTTAGACTCTGGCGACACAAAACCATGTCAAAATCTCCAACGCACTGCAAGATTAATCCAACGAACCATAAAACGAGTAACGACACGAATTTGGGATAACTGAAACCAAAAAGAATTATATACCCTTACCTAGAACCAAATCCGGCAACCAAAACAGCTTGTATCTGCCTCGACTTTGGCAAACAATGTCCAAAATTGATCCCAAGGGTCCCGAGAAACCATGACACAACCATATAATGAAGGAAAATAGAAATAAAGACACCTCCGATACCTAGCGTTCGCCCAAATCCCACAGGTCGATGAATAGGCCGAAATCCGGCCAGAAAAAAGAAGAGAGGAGGCAGAGAACCTTACCTCGGAGATTTGAAGAAGGAACTTGAGGAAATCAGTGGGCGAAAACAAAGAAAGTGGAGGTCAGGGGTGGAGTGTCACACGCGGCTCAGGGGAGCCCCTCCCTGTGTGTCGTGCGGGTTAAGTGAGGGTGAGGGAGAGTGTATATATTTAGGTGTTTAATTTATTTTAATTTAATTTATTTTAATTTTAATTAACAACCTAAACTCACCCAAACGCACTGTTAGTCCCACACGGGTTTCCAAACCGTGTGCAAACCGTGCAGAGTCTACTACCTCCAAGACACCCATTGCATGGGCTAGGTGCACAGTTTGGGAAACCGTGTGCAGTCTGTGAGCAAGCCACTGCCCACCTGATTTAGGCTATAAGGATTGGGCTGTATGGTTTGGTCAAATCGTGTGAATCTCGTGCGCCTTCTTCTGCCTTTTAAAACCCAACCCCTCTCTCAGGACCGAAGCTCCCAAGACCTATCGAGACACCAGGGAAACTTCACTGGGCTTCGCCCAAGCCCAAAACCAAAACAAAAAAGTGTTTCACTCTGGTAATTAAATTCCAAAGCTCGATATTAATAACATTCCATTGAATAATTAAAACAGTTCATATTTTTTTGGGTTTTAGTCCGGTTCAAAACTCAGGTCAGCACAGCATTCCCACCATAGAAAATAACGTCCCCGAGAAGCCTACAGGAACAACATACAAATCACCCATCCTACAAGGGTCGCGAAGCATCGTTCAAACGATCATGTTGATTTTACAAATGACCAACAAACCCTTAAGCATCCATTAAACCCTACGGCGCTTAAGCCACCAAAACTCGATCCAATGCTCGTTTCCCGAATGAAACACCAAGACAACCCTTCTCGAGCCCATCTACCCAGAGACACGAACCCATCGTCATCTCACCAAGAAACCAGCCACAAGTACTTCCCACCTTATATTTTTAGCGTTAAGTACCCAACTCGAAACTATAGTTCGGACCACCATTGGAATTAAATTTCAATTGATGCCCCAATCATTCCCATGACATTCCTAGCGTGATTTAAAACAGATCAAACTGTCGATTCCCCATCGACATCAAGGCCCAAGTCGAGCTGGATGTTCATATTTGGCACTGGATGACAAAACCCGCACACACCTCTACCTGAATACGTGCCAGAAAATGGTATTTCACCGACTGCAGACATTAAACAAGAACCCTGAGTCAATCCACCTCGAACTGACTATTTACCAAAACTCTCGGCCAAAACGGCCGACGTATTTCAAACATAACCACAGTTACTTTCCCTAAGGAACCTTATGTTTAGCACAAACACATTCACCGGAGCCTATAACCGACATCCGGTGACATTTCCAAAGTCAAATCAAAGAAGAATCTACACATCCTGCTCGCAATGCCGAAAGATAACCATCCGATCAAGCCCAACGACGTAAAATCATTACCACGGGTAAGACTGACGCTCTCTTAGTCCATCTAGAATGAGGAAAAGATAGGGGGAAGGCTCATCACTAAACAGAATACACTAATATGTTTGAATAGATTCCAGTTAATCATATCATACTAATTGAATGAAGAATAGTCGAACCTCAACTGATCAACTTCAAGGAAGGAAGTTGGCTTCACCTGCCAACACATCCACATGTTTTAAACTCGCATGTCTCACAGAAATTCATACACGACCAACGCATTTCCAAAGGCATTCCAAGAATAATTCATTCCACATGAAAGGACACATTTACCAGATTCAACGCGACATGCTCCCAAACTTAGGAGTGTCTTAGTCGCTGAAGGGAAAGGTGATAACCTAGTCGAGCACAAGTGCGCTATTACACAAACATCGCAAAGGATTGTGTGACGCTCCTCTGCCACAATCACATCACCAAAAATACGAAGAATATCCAAACAAGGAAACCAGATTGTCAAAACACATGAGTTATTCGAAATCCACCCCAAAAAATGGGACGAAACAATTATTTAATGACGGGCCACTCTAATGAGGAGATAACCCAATGCTGCAACAAAATTCAAAACCCAATGACCACCCATCTGAAAAATGGTGTCCTTAGAAAAACAAGAGTCCAACAAGGGACAACGGAACCCGAACAACAGCTCACATCATAATACTCATGGTACAATCATGGCACTGAAAAGATAAGGTTGCTACCTACCATGGGATATCCCCTCATGAAGAACAAACGTTGACCCTAACGACGGGTCACTCCAAATAAATTCACTAAGATCAAAATACATCCATCAAAACATCGCTAAGGAAACAAAACCCATAAGAAACACCTACGGTCCCATTCCAAGGAAACTCAAAGAGAAACTCAAAACTACCCCTTACACTAGGGTCTCAACACACCACCATGGGTTCCATTACCAAGCCCTTAAAATTTTATCTCATTTAAACATTATCCATTTCAATGTTTCAACTACACACAAAATGAAACCGACATGTTTCACAAAAACGTCCTTTTAAAACATTAAACATTCTTAGACATCCCTTATTTATCAATAAAAAGAGAAAAATAAAACCATTTAAACAAAAGTGTGTCCTACTAGGGTCCCATTTTATCCATCTTGGGTTCTTAAAAAACAACCCCAAAGTAGTTGGCCAATTTTTTTCTAAAACACCCCAAACAGGGTTATCTCATACAACACTTTTTCAACTAACATACATGGGTCCAGTTGCATATTTAACAGTTATCCAAACCATTCTATTTCTAAATTAGGAATCATTTTCCATTTAATAATTTCACAATATAGAAATCCTTTACATTTAATATGGGTTGCCATTTCCCAATTCATGAAGCGCCCATACACTTTATGGATTGAAAATTGATTCCCCTTTTTATCAAAACCAGAATTACATTAGCATTATAATTTCCACATCTTTACATTTTTATCAGTAGCCCTACTAACGTATTTACATAATTCACATAATGGTTTTAATATACGGGTTACCCCTTCTTGGTTGTAAGGTGCCCATACACCTTACAATCGAAAATTGGTTCTCATTCATTCACAACCTAGGTAAAACCAAAGAAAGACATTTTGTCATAAGAAGTAAACATAGAACACGTTATATCACAGTAGCATGACATATAATCACTTAAGAATATTATACAAGCATGATAAGATGCAACTATATGGCATGGAACATTCATGACATGTTAATTCTTATGTGCCTAATATGATGCATGGAATGTAGCTTTCTTCCCATATTAGGCCAAGGGTAAAATTCAAGGAATTTCATAAACCATAAGCAGAAGAAAATACAACAGTCACTCAAGGTGAAACAATATCAACTATAATAGAAAACAACAAGAACAATAATTCACAGCCCTGGCCACTTGGTCATTTCCCATACGTGGGGTGATCAGTCCCAATCACGACTATTTTCCAAGCACTAACACTTTCCTAATATCTTGTCTACCATCCCAAAACAGTAAGGAAAAAAAAGAAACACCTTTGATACAACTTTTTAACGCCCCGACCAGGCTTACCATCGAACCAGTGGCCGGAATGGTAGGTCACATAGCTTGAAGAATGTCTCCCCGTACGCCCGAGGCTGCCGACTAGCAGTGAGGGTCTCAGGAGGTGATAGTGGGGACACTATACCCTCATATCAGAGTAACACAACTATATTATCAGAGTAAAAAATATTCAATAGTGGAAGTAGTAATCAATTGAAAGGAAGAAGAAAAAGACATGTAATAACCATTTTATAAAAGGTGTAAAATGCCAGTTTACAATGCATGCATGCATAGATGACGATACAATTATGAATGCAAGAATCAATACAACAATATTTACAAACAATACAAAAAGAAAGGAAAGAAAAGGTCGAAGATGATCCCCTGAGCATCCCAAGCCCCCGCATGGTCATTTTCTCCTAACTCCTCAGGTAAAAACAGCACAACACACAACCTAGGTCCTACAAGAAAGAAGGTCTACTCGGGTACCCTAGTGCAATGGCAGCCCAAGTAAGGTGTGAGATATAACTCTTAGTAGGCCAGCACCACCGGTGTCAAACCCAATCCAGACAATGTATAATAATTTAACAGTGAGTAGGTATAGATAAATAAGTAATCAGAATTACATAAGTAAATAACACCTGTCCAGGTTCCCAATGGACACCTGACGGTTATACCAGCTTCATCTCGTTGTCGATAAAGTAACCTGATCATTTAACCATATATGTATATAAATTCATTTAGATCATAGATTTCGTGGGGTAAGAATGAATCCAACCCATTAATTAGAAAAAGAAGGACAAGGTAGAAATGCCTCTCGTCCCTATAGGTCAACTGGAAAGGGGTAAGAATGCATCCCTTCAATCAATCGAGATTAGTGGAAATGAGGAAAGAATGCCTCTCATCCCTATAGTTCAACTGGAAAGTGGTAAGAATGCCTCCCTTCCATCAATCAAGATTAGCGGGCATGAGGTATGAATGCCTCTCGTCCCTATAGGTCTACTGGGAAGGGGTAATAATGCCTCCCTTCCATACACGAATATAGATCGCATCTGGAATGGGGTAACATGCCTCCCATCCACAAACATACACAGAAGATTGCATGGGGTATGAATGCATCCCATCCATAAACATACACACAATATGGAATGGGGTATGAATGCCTCCCATCCATAAATATACAGAAAAGGTTGCATGAGGTATGAATGCCTCCCATCCATAAACATACACATTCGCCATCAGTTTTATATCACAATGCATAAGGTAGTACCTCTTATGAATTTCAATTAATAATATCAAAATCACAATCATCCATAATCAATTATATAGATCATTTCTATATAAGTGTCCACAAGAAAGTTCATCACATGTATACTTAAGGAAAATTCTCTTAAATATCTATATCAAGTAAATAACATATTCAGTTTACTAACATAATCTTTTCTCAATACGTTATCCGAAGTCGTGGTTATACCACCCTAGTCCATTCATTTCTAGTTTAACCATTCCATTTTAATGGATATGTTTATCTTTTTGTAACCATTTGATATCTTCTATAGGAAACATTTCATAAAGTCTTAAGTCATCCCACTATGGTTACCATCTTACTAAATTTTTATAACATGGAAAATTGACCCAAACGCAAGTATCAGAGCCATATGATTCTATTTGTCTCAACAAGGCAAGTTTACATTAAAATCATCAAGGAGGAACCACAATAATCTAGTAGGCAAGCATAAAAAGTATATCACTACTTTTTATCTTGAAGACAACACACCTCTTATCAAGGGGTTTTATTATTAAATCGTTAGTTTAGTGACCAAGCAACCCTTTTATCTTATCCTGCATTTCACATGCTTTTTCCAGTTGCGTCTAATCAGAACCTGATTTGCAGAAATAAAATACTAATGTAAAAGCTGTATTAAACTCTTTAATACTTTACTTTAAATTAAAGGGGCAAGGAGAGGGATCCTACCTCCAGGTGGATCCATCCGTCCACTTTGGCTCTTAGTGCTTTCTAACTAAGAGCCACTACTACTCCCCCACTAGGCATGCACACTTTCACACACATGCAATGACACCTAGCCTCTATGAACACACCCGCTTAGCCAAGGGCATGCGCAAGAGGATCCATACATGCACGCTTATATGCATGTGCCCATCTCCAATCACCTGTGCGGGCAATTATATAGATATACATGGGAATACATAGCCCCATACACATCCAATCATTGCAGTATGTGATTAAACATGTAATGGGGGAACCCACGTATATATAAATACAATCCTATGCCCACATAGATGACTCTCCTAGACTTTGGAAACTCGAAACCACACCAAAACCTCAAACACACTACAAGATTAATCCAACAAACCTCAAAACGTGTATAGACAATAATTTGGGTTTAGCAAAACCACCAAAAATAATAAACCCATTCCTTGAACCAACGCCGGCGACCAAAACCGCCCGTATTCGCATCGCCTTCGACGGCGGATTCCCAAACTCGAACCCAAGGCTCCCAAGACAACATTGGTACAACCTTAGAACAAAGGGGAAATAAGAATCAAGAAACCCCCAATACCTAGGGTTTGGCCGAATCCTACGGCTCGACGGATTGGCCAAAATCCATCCAAAAAACAAGAGGAGTGGAGTGGGAGAACCATACCTCGGATATTAGAAGATGGAACCGAAGGAAATTAGTGGGAGAAAATGTAGAAAGAGGAGGTCGGGGTGGAGATTCACGCATGGCTCAGGGGAGCCCCTCCCTGTGTGTTGTGTGGGTTGAGTGAGGGTGAGGGAGAGCGTTTTGATTTAGGTGTTTAACTTATATTATTTTATTTTATTTTAATTTTAATTAGAAACCTTAACTCACCCAAATTCATGGTTTGACCCGCATTGTTTTCCAAACCGTGCAAAAACCATGCAGAATCTGCTGCCTCAAAGACACTCGTTGCACGGGCTAGGCACATGGTTTGGGAAACCGTGTGTAGCCCATGAGCAAGCCACTACCTACCTGATTTAGGCTGTACAGTTTGGGCCGCATGGTTTGGTCAAACTATGAGCGGCATGTGCGCCATCCTCTTCCTTTTAAAAACCAGCCTCTCTCTTGGGACCAAGGCTCTCGAGACCTGTGGAGACACTAGGGAAAATTCACAGTCTTCGCCCAAGACCAAAACCAAAACAACAAATCCTCTCATCTCGTAGAATTCCATTCTTAATCTCGGTATTAAAACAACCCGTTCAGTAATCAAAAATGTTTAAATTCCTTCTAGTTTTATTCTAGTTCAAATTGTGGGTCATTACAGTGGGAACCACCTGAACTAAAACATTCATTTTTGAATTCAAAGCATAGTGGTGGGGACCACCTGAACACCTCATAATGGGTGGAGGAATCCTCTCAAGTCCCTCAATTAATTTTATTTTTCAACATCAAATTAAATGTTAAGTTATCAATTAATTATATTTCCAACATAAAATTAAATGTTAATTTACTGGTTAATTTTATGTGACATCATAAAAATAAATGCTAAGTTAATTAATTTTGTGTTGGCTATTTCTTTTCTTTTCGGTGGAATTGGGGAAGGATTGGAAAAAATGGAATTGGGAGAGAGCATGGAGGATTATTCTCTCCAATGAAAAATGTGAACCCCAACAATGAATGATCACGCCGACGAGGAACGTCTTCATTTAAAATGAACTGACGATTGATGAAATGTTGATGTCACTGACATCCGTCAAACCCCTACGACATCGTCTCCTTCCTTGCGGCCTCCATCAATAAATCTCCTAAGTAGGGGTTTATTTTTGAGTGATTATCACATCCCATTTTATTATTTTATAAACTAAGAATGTGAATCAACTCTCATAAACTACTTGATCTGAATATGTTTTCTTTTTCATGATTGGGAATAGTGATTGACGAAGGTTGTGGGGATTGATGTTTTTAAATATCTTCCATTCACATTCTTGATTGATGATTTTTGGTGAGCCGCTTTCTATCTCCATAATGAGGTGGGTGTGGGCCAAACAATCATGGCACGTCCCCTCAGTCGTTCTTCTTTATTCGTGTGTTCTTCGCAATTATGAGGACAACCGGTGCCGGGGTTTGTAACAGGTGGAACTAAAGATCGATGATGAAGGTGACGAAGGAAGGGCGGCCGGGCCAGCCGGCCGCCGGCGACAGCCCGAACCTTCGCGACCTGCTTTGGCGGACTGCTGCCCTGTGGCCATGCCGCGCTGCCCAGCACCCCGCCAGGCCGCCCCGCAGCTCCCCCTCCCCACCACGCCGCCCCATGGGTTTTCCTGCCCTCGTGGCTTCGCCAAACTCACGGCCCTCGTAGCCTCCACACCACCCTATGCCACCCCACACCGCTAGGCCGGTCCACCCAGCACCGGCCAGGCCTGTAACACCCGAGATTGTTGTGAGAAATATTTTGTTTTTATGTTATATACATCAGCAAAGGAATCTTTCACTACACAACACACTATCTTGGCTTTATTTACACGCAATCATGACCTTCCTCGATAGTTTGTGTTGTACACAATACCCAGTTTTACTAAACAACGATATGCTATTAAAATATTACTAAAACTAGCCATTATGAATAGTAATACCCAATTTTTGAAATTTTAGAAAATTTTTCTTTCAAAATGGACTTCATTTTTTGATTTGGAATTTCGAAATTAGCCCAGGGTGAATTTTTTGTATTTTTCAGAAAACGTTCAATTTTTGATGAATAGTGAAAACTATGGGTTACTATTTAAAAATTGACTTTTTATTTAAATAATTATTTATTTTATTTAAATTTATTTTAGGTCAAAATTGATACATAATACCTATATAAGATCAATGTAATTCATTGGAGTGATTTTATAATAATTTTAGATATATAAAAAATTTATTGAACTTTTCACCGTCTTTTACCCACCTCCTAGGAGAGTTTGAAAATTTACATAAAACCTAATTTTACCGCTTCTATGAGTGGAATTTCAAAAGTCCGAGAGACACGGTTAATATCAAGGAGGAAAATGTTGTTCAATAAGATAAAACTAAATTTTGGTGAATAGTAACCATTTACTTTTATTTACCATGGTTAAAAGTAAATAGGGTAATTAAGGGTAACAATGGTATTATTATTACCCTAACAGATGTCCTAATTCTATTGGATAAGTTTAATTCATCCAAAAACAATCTTAGGAATAAAATATTACCATTTAGGTCCACTTGGATTAGATTAGGACATTTAATATTATTTAATTCAAGAAGAGTAAAAATAGTTAAAATTAAGTTTTAATAACTAAAACATTTTTAATATAGGGTTATAAATAACATAAATTAGACTATAAATAATCATTAGAAAGTTAAAAATATTTCCTACATAATGTTATTCTATTTATAATTTTTAGACTATATATAATTTTATTTATTTATGACACAATGATGATACAATAATTACCTTATTAAGGAAATATTAACATAATTGACATTATAAATACACAAATAAATATAATTTGAGACTTTATAAGAATTAAATTAATTTTATATGGTAATATGACATATTATTATTGATTTAATTAACTTTTTCCGAACTAATAATGCTTTTATGAGATTCAAAAAAATTAATTACCAAATATTGTCAAAATTGACAGAAAATAGATTTTAAAACAAATATTATATTATTAATTGTTATATTATTCATAAAAATATAAGGATCAGAGAAATGACATAGATAAGCTTATATATATAAATAATGAACAACTTGGGGTTCTTTTTTTTGTTATATTATGTTTATTAACCATATAGTGTAATAAAACAAGAAGACATGGTAAAAGATAAATTATTTAACATACAATTAAATCTAAATGATAATGTTAAAATAGTTAACTAAACATGTCTAAAATCTAATGGGTGTGGGTATTTCGACCCATCTCTACCTTATATTAGATATTAATGAATTTGGAGATATTAAAAACCAATTATTACTTTATTATAAAATAATATTTTAATTTTTTCCCAAGGTGCCCCTCTCCTCCCTTATAAAAGGGCACCTCATCCCTCTCCTCCCCACAGCACTTTGAGCCTTCATGCTCGGCCAAACCCTACCAATTTCTCTTCTCCACTTCCCTACAAACATATTATCTGTCATTTTCTTCTTCAAAGACCATCTTTATTTCCATAAGACGAGGTTAAGAAGAGGCGCTTCAAAGAAGAGGTAATGTCCGTTACTGATTCTTTCAAATTTATTTCTTCTTCTAATTCCCCTAATTTAGTAGTTTCATTATGAAGTAATAACATCAGTTTCAATATTATACTGATATGTTATTATAAATATGAAAAAACCTATATTTCAACTTCTATTCATCCTACGAAAAATAAAATCACAGCGCGTGCGTACGTACGGAATACCGTCTCCACGCCGTGGTGTATCTGTTTTCCACCACCACCTTACTTGGATGGGTATAATGGTGTAAATAATAATTATATTTGATTATTTTAAAGTGATATTTATTCTTAAATATTATACATAAACTTCAATACAATTCCATGACATGGTAACGATATCATCGATCGTGCGTACGTACGGTCTACCGTCTCCACGATGTGATGTGACTCGTTCTACATGATCATCAATGAATAATGATTATATAAATTAATTGAATGAAAAAATATGATATATATGACACTAATACCATTCTGGAAATGATTTTCTGTAACCTAAAAATAAGAATAAAAATTTATTCGACAAAACATGCATAAGAACAAAAAAAAGCAATAGACACTCGAATAACAAGTAACAATGAAATATTACTAATAAGAATATAATAATATGACCATATATGATATCATAACAATGAGTACAATTCTGGAATAAGTCAATAACATTATTTATATCATTATACAGGAGGTTCAGACACGTACGAAGCAAATCAGACTTAAGGTAAGGGAAAATCTCACAATCTCATTTTTTTCCGAGATTGTTTATACTTTAGAATTTACTGGGGAATATTTATCATCCACATCCATGTTTCCTCAATATGTAATATTATTTCCATCCTACTACAATTGTTTAATTCCAATTTTACCCATTGGTATGTTTTTGGTAAAATATATGAAAGGAATCTTTTGTCATTTTTTAGTACGAGGTACTTTTTTACTTTTTCGGCCAAGGTACGAGAAGAATGGTTTTCATTAACTTATACAACATGAATGGATTTTTAGAAAATTATTTCTATGAAGCCTCCTTTACATTTTTTCAAGTTTATTTTTAATTAACTTCTTTTAGTATAAAATTATATGACATGACAAGAAACGAAAAATGTTTTTGAGGTAGAAAGGATATTTTCCTCAAGAATAGAGTTCAAGTGTTTTATCAAAATTATTATCCATCTAAGATAATATAGGGTTCTGTTTCTATCCCTATTTTAAATTTATTTTATTATGTTATGATGGAATTATTTTTACGATGTCTTGTTATCTTATATGTATTATGTTATGATGGCATGATGTTTAAGATTCCCATTTTTATTACATGGGATATGCTATGATGTATGATTTATGAATTTGTGGCACACATAAGAATGGTTTCATTATGAGATTGGTGGGAAATATATCTCCCTCCAATTCAATGGGTAAATTTTTATATATCATGAGATAGACATGGCTGGAACAGCAGGTTAATCCGGTTTAGTGATACGGGACTGAAACGAGGAGTGAACTCAATTAAAAAATGGTCTTTGTCCGCTAAGATAGTCTTGGTAATGAGTATTGACTACTAAGAAATTATTCTATATGATTATGTGTGTATGCCACAATGTTTCATGTTATGATTATTGGGATTACATTTCATTACTATGATTTGTCCCATGTTATGAAATTATGATCACTTTTTCAGGTTAAGATTTCCAAAATGTTATGTTCTTATGAATATGATGCGACTGATATTTTTTTTTTACCCTTACTGAGCATTTGAGCTCACCCTTTTGTATGTTTTCTTTTCCCCAGGTCAGGAAGAAGGGTATTATGCAGGATATGCTAAAAAAGGATTCGAGATATGATGAAATAAATGGGAGACAATGTAGATGCTTTATGAACCAGTTGTTTATATTTCCCAATTTCTAAATACAATGTACCTATACTATCCAATTGTGGTTTTGTTATATATTGTAATAAGTATTCTTCAATTATGAAGTAATAAAAATGTATGTAAGGTATGGTTCATTATAGTTGGTATCATAAGAAAGGTATAGTCAACATTTGGAAACTAGGATGTGAAAGCCTTAGTAAGAACCCTAAGAATATATCTAAGAATAGAAAAATCTTAGTGTTGTAGAAATGGCCATGAACCACCTATGATAAGACCTTAAGTGTGAAATTTTATTCTCAATTTTGTGGTTTTCCTATTATAATATGTTTCTCTCACACTATTATTCTTGGTCTTAGTCAATGGCTGGAACCCGAAGGAACCGTGTTAATGAGGAATGCGGCGGGAAATGCAATGATTGTCCCCCTGAGCAACCAAACGTTTTGGGAGCTGGAATGAAAAATCATGTAGCCATTATCTCACAACATTATCAAGCTATGAATCTTGTAGGACTTCCAAATAAGAAAATAAATGAGAGATATTCTGTTGAATCATTTATGAGGCAGCGTCCACCTTCATTCAGTGGGTCTTCTGATCCATTAGTGGGAGAACAATGGATCAATACCACTGAAAATATATTTTCAGTTCTTCAAAGTTCTAAACATTATAAATTCATCTTATCAGTTTATCTTTTGGAAGGTGAAGCTGGTCAATGGTGGAATCTTATCAAGAATACGAGGCCAAGAGATGTAATTGAGTCCACGGAATGGGACGAGTTCAAGAACTAATTTTTCAATAAACACTTCCCTCATATTCTTAGAAAAAATATGAAGAAAATGTTTCTAGAACAAAAATAAAAGGATGATGAATATGTTGGTACATATGAATAAAATTTTACAAGACTTTCACGGTACGCTTCTGGGATTATTATCCAACCTGTGAGTAATATCGATCGATTATTTAGTGGCTTAAAAACAAGTCTTCGAAGGGCATTAGCCATATGGGACTTCAACAAATATGAGGAAATTGTTCGATGTGTTCTCAATGTTGAGATGGAGATTGGAGTAACCCATCAGTCATATGCGTTTGATAAGAAGAGGAAAATGGAATTCAAAGGAAAACATAAAGATCACACTAAAAAGAAGATGAGTTTTCTCTTATGCCCATTGTGTGGAAAGAAACATGGAGGGAATTTTCTTAAAAGGACATGTAAATGATTCCAATTTGGAAAAGAAGGTCATCGGGCATTTGAATGCTTCAATGATGGGAAGAAGATTTCTAGTGATGAGAAGAAAGAAAATGCTACATAGAATTCACCTCCTATACTTCAATGCTACAACATCAAGGAAATGGGGCATTATGCAAATCAATTACCAAATCCAAGGGTTTTTTATGATGATCGACATCAACAAAATCTTAATACCAAAGACAATGGAAATTCAAATGTAATTTCTATCAGCGATGTGGAGTTTGATAACAAAGTGGTCAAAGGAACACTTACCATCCACTCTAAAGTAACAAATGTTTTATTTGATTCTGGATCCACCCACTCTTTTATTTCTGAAACATTTTCTAAGGGTATCGCCATATTATCTCAACAATTAGATGTTGAGTTAGCTGTGACAACCCCTAATGGCACAAAAGTCACACAAAAAGTTTATAATCCTTCTCTGATTGATGTTTGAGGGAAAGTGCTTCCTGGAAATCTTGTGATCCTTCCTATAGTGGAATTTTATGTGATTCCTGGAATGGATTGGATTTCTTTATATGGAGTTCATATCAATTGCCAAAAATGGGAAGTCACATTTCATATTCTAGATCAATCTATGATCGTCTATCGATGCAAGGATGAACATAACCATCCAGTGGAAATTTCATCCATCTTATGGGTCTTGATTCCACTAAATGAAGGTTATTTATCTCAAATGTTTGGATAGAAACTCACGATTAAGAATATTCCCATTGTACGGTAGTTTGATGATGTCTTTCCAGAGGAATTTCCTGGTCTTCCACCAAATCGTGAAGTTGAGTTTTCAATAGAACTCATACCGAGTGCAATGCCAATTTCAAAGAAACATTATTGAATGGACCCAATAGAGTTGAAGGAATTGAAGAAGCAACTCCAAGAGAATCTTGATAAGGGATTCATACGCCCTAGTGCGTCACCTTGGGGAGCACCTGTTCTGTTTGTTAAAAAGAAATATGGATCAATGATACTCTGCATTGATTATTGAGAACTTAACAAGATCACTATCAAGAAAAAATATCCTCTCCCATGCATTGATGTCTTATTTGACCAACTACAAGGAGCTCAATACATTTTGAATATTGATCTTCATTCAGGGTATCATCAATTAAGGGTCAAAAGGGAGGATATACCAAAGACGTATTTCCATACAAGGTATGGACACTATGAATTTATAGAGATGCAATTTGGTCTTACTAATTCCCATTCCATCTTCATGGATCTGATGAATAGAGTCTTTAGAGACTATCTCGATCAGTTTGTGGTAGTCTTTATAGAAGATATTCTTGTCTATTCAATGAGAAAACAAGAACATGAAGATCACTTGAGAATTGTATTGAAGACCCTAAGAAAGGAGAATATTTATGAAAAATTTACCGAGTGTGAATTTTGGCTTCAAAAATTTTAATTTTTGGGTCACATAATCTCAAAAGAGGGGATATCTGTGGATCCAGCAAAACTAGAGGTTATCGAAAGATGGTTGAGACCAACAACAGTAACTGAGATCCATAGATTTCTTGATTTGGATGGATATTATCAACGTTTTGTGAATGATTTTTCATGATTATCTAATTCACTCACCAGATTGACTCGAAAAGGAGTTATGTTCACTTGGATAGAGGACTGTGAAGATAAATTCAAGGAGTTAAAAAGAAGGTTATCCAATGCACCTGTCATCACACTGCCTTGTAGTGGAGAAAGGTTTTTGATCTATAGTGATTCATCCAAGAATATATTGGGGTGTGTTCTCATGCAAAACAATATGGTGATAGCTTATGCTTCATGACAGTTGAAAATCCATGAGCAAAATTACCCAACTCATTATTTGGGGTTAGCTGCTGTAATCTTTGCATTAATGATTTGGATGAATTATCATTATAGAGAAAGGTGTGAAATTTATACAAATCATAAAAGTATAATGTATATTTTCACACAAAAGGAGCTGAATATGCTCTAAAGAAGATGGTTGGAGCTGATTAAGGATTATGACTGCTCAATTCATTACCACCCTAGGAAAGGAAACAAGGTGGCAGATGCATTAAGTCGACAAGACCATGCCATCTTATCCATGATGAGGATAAAAAAATCCAAAATTTATGGATTTAAAAAGGATGGATCATGGTATTATAATTGAAGGGAAAAATATTATCTTTCTCAAATGAATGTCCAACCATCTATACATGCGAAGATTAAAGAGGCACATAAAGAAGATGAAGAGTTACAAAAGAAGGTGAGAAATGTTCATGAATTCAACCTTGATTGTGATGGGATAATAAGGTTCAGGAATCAGGTTTGTGTTCCTCCCATCCTAGAATTAAAGAAGGAGCTGTTGGATGAGGAACATAGTTCTTCATTCTTTATTTATCCTGGAATCATGAAGATGTATAGAGACCTAAAAGAATACTTCTGGTGGGATGGCATGAAAAGAGATGTTGCAGAATGTGTCTCTAGATGCTTGGTTTGTTAGAAAGTTAAAGATGAGAGACAAAAGTATAAGGGGATTTTACAACCATTATCCATACTCGAATGGAAATGGGAATGCATCACTATGGACCTTTTCACTGGACTTTCTAAAACATTAAATGGAAATAATTCTATATGGTACATAGTTGATCGTCTTACAAAGTCAGCACACTTCCTTGCTATTAGAGAAGATTTCTCTCTGGATCAGCTTGCAAGGATATATGTAAAGGAAGTGGTAAGATTTCATGGTGTTCCACATTCCATTATATCTGATCAGGATCTGAGGTTTACCTTGATGTTTTGGTGAAGTCTTCAGTATACTTTAGATAAATTGTTGATTTTCAGCACTGCTTATCATCATCAGACAGACAGTCAGTCTGAGAGAACAATTCAAACTCTAGAAGACATGTTAAGATCTTGCTCTATGGATTTCAATGGTGGTTGGGATCAAAACATACCTTTGGTGGAATTTTCTTATAATAATATCTTTCACTCCAGTATTCAAATGGATCCTTATGAAGCTCTCTATGGAATGAAATGCCAAACTCCAACTTGCTGGGATGAAGTTGGGGAAAGAAAGCTATTAGGACCTGAACTTGTTGATGAGATAGAAGAAAAGGTCCGATCTATTCAACAACACATAAGAGCAGATCAGAGTCAACAAAAAATTTATTCCGCTAACCGAAGAAAAGACCTAGATGATGAAGTGGGTGATAAAGTGTTCTTACGAATATCTGCTCGGAAGAGAGTAATGAGATTTGGAAAGAAGGGAAAGCTAAGCCCTAGGTATATCGGTTCTTTCGAAATACTGGATCGTGTTGGGATGGTAGATTACAGATTAGCGCTTCCACAGAATCTCTCTCAAGGTCACTATGTATTCCATATATCTCTCCTGAGAAAGTACATACCTGATCCTTCACATGTACTTAGCTCAGAAGTTATACCGTTGTAGCGAGATCTTTATTATGAAGAACAGCCGATAGAGATTCTGGATCGTAGCAAAAAAAGTCCTATGAAACAAGACCACTCGCTTGGTGAAAGTTTAATGGAGGAACCACCAATTAGAAGAAGCTTCATGGGATCTTGAGGATATGATGAGGGAGAGGTATCATCATCTGTTTGTTACAAAGTGACGAATTTCGAGGGCGAAATTCAATTTAAGGGGGGGGGGGGAATGTAACACCCGAGATTGTTATGAGAAATATTTTTTTTATGATATATAAATCATCAAATGAATCTTTCACTACACCCAACACTAGCTTGGCTTGCATTACATGCAATCGTGACCTTCCTCGATAGCTTGCATTGTACGCAATACTGAGTTTCACTAAACAACGATATGCTCTTAAAATATTATTAAAACTAGCCATTATGAATAGTAATACCAACATTTTGAAATTTTATAAATTTTATCTTTCAAAGTGGACTTCATTTTTGGACTCGGAATATCAAAATTATCTTAGGGTGAATTTTTGGTTTTTTCTGAAAACATTCAATTTTTGATGAATAGTGAAAACAGTAGGTTACTATTTAAAAACAGAATTTTTATTTAAATAATTATATATTTTATTTAAATTTAGTTTAGGTAAAAAATTAATAAATAATAACTATATAAGTTCAATGTAATTTCTTGGAGTTATTTTATAATAATTTTAGATATATAAAAATTTTATTGAACTTTTCACCGAGTTTTATCCACCTCCTAGGAGAGTTTGAAAATTTACATAAAACATAATTTTATCGCTTTTGTGAGTGAAATTTCAAAAATACGAGAGACACGGTTAATATAAAGGAGTAAAATGTGGTTCAATAAGGTAAAAATATTTTTTTTGTGAATAGTAAATTTTTACTTCTAATTATCACGGTTAAAAGTAAATAGGGTAATTAAGGGTAAAAATGGAATTATTATTACCCTAATACATGTCCTAATTCTATTGGATAGTTTTAATTCGACCAAAAAAAATTAGGAATAAAATATAACCATTTAGGTCCACTTGGATTAGATTAGGACATTTAATATTATTTTATTTAAAGAAGAGTTAAAATAGTTAAAATCATAGTTTAATAACTAAAACATTTTTAATATTTGGTTATAAATAAGATAAATTAGACTATAAATATTCATTATAAAGAAAAAATGATTTCCTACATAATGGTATTTTATTTATAATTTTTATACTTTAAATAATATAATTTATTTATGACACAATGATGATGTTGTAATTACCTTATTAAGGAAATATTAACATAATTGATATTATAAATACCCAAATAAATATAATTTTAGACTTTTTAAGAATTAAAATAATTTTTTAGGTTAATATGACATATTATTATTGATTTAATTAAATTTTTTCGAACTAATAATGCGGTTATGACTTTCAAACAAATCAATTACCAAATAGTGTCAAAATTGACATAAAATAGTTCTTAAGACAAATATTATATTATAAATTGTTATTTTATTCCTAAAAATCTAAGGTTTGGCCAAATGACTTAGAAAAGGTTATATATAATAATAATTAACCACTAGAGGTTCTTTTGGCTTGTTATAGTATGTTTATTAACCATATGGTGTAAGAAAACAAGAAGACACGGTGAAAGTTATATTATATAACTTAGAGTTAAATCTAAATGATAAGGTTAAAATAGTAACCTAAAAATGTCTAAAATCTATTGGTTGAGGGGATTGAGACCCATACCCACCTTAGCCTATAAGAAAATCAATTTGGAGCTATTAAAAACTGAATATGACTTTATTATAAAATAATAGTTTAAAATTTTCCTAAGGTGCCCCTCTCCTCCCGTATAAAAGGGCACCTCCTCCCTCTCCTCCTCACACCACATTGATCCTTCAATCTCGGCCATCCCCTGTCAATTTCTCTTTTCAAATTTCCTAGAAACATTCTAGATGTCCTTTTATTCTTCAAATACCACCTTTATTTCCTTAAGAGGAGGTTAATAACAGGCGCTTCAAAGAAGAGGTAATGTCCGTTACCGATTCTTTGAAATTTGTTTCTCCTTCTACTTCATCTTGTTGATTTGTTTCATTATGAAGTAATCAAATCAGTATCAATAATATACTGATATGTTATTATAAATATTAAACAACCCTATTTTAATTTCTATCCATCCTACGGAAAATGAAATCACCGCGCGTGCGTACGTACGGAATACCGTCTCCACGCCGTGGTGTAATCTGTTTTCCACCAACACCTTACATTAATGAGTGTAAAGGTGTAAATAATAACTATATATTATTATTTTAATGTGATATGGATTCTTAAATAGTATAAATACACTTCAATACAATTCCACGATCATGGGAATGATATCATCGCTCATGCGTACATACGGCCTACCGTCTCCACGTTGTGATGTGACTCATTATACATGATCTTCAATGAATAATGATTATATAAATGAATTAAATGGATAAATATGATATATATAACACTAATACCATTCTAGAAATGAGGTATCTATAAACTAAAAAGAAGAATAAAAATTTATTTGACAAATCACGCATAAGAACAAAAAAAAGCAATAAACACCCGAATAACAAGTAGTAATGAAATATTACAAATATGAAGCTAAGAATATGACCATATATGATATCATAACAATGAGTACGATTCTGAAATAAGTCAATAACATTATTTAAATCATTATACAGGAGGTTCAGACACATACGGAGAAAATCAGACCTAAGGTAAGGGAAAATCTCACAATCCCATTTTTATCTAAGATTGTTTATACTTCATAATTTACTGAGGAATTTTTATCATCCACGTCCATGTTTCCTCAATATGTAAAATTATTTCTATCCTCCTACAATTTTTTAAATCCAATTTTACCCATTGGTATGTTTTTATTAAAAGATATGAAAGGAAATATTTGTCGTTTTTTTAGTACGAGGTACTTTTTGTCTTTTCAGGCCAAGGTACGAGAAGAATGTTTTTCTTTAACTTATACGAAATGAATGGATTTTTAGAAAATTATTTCCATGAAGCCTCAGTTACATTTTTTTGGGTTTATATTTAATTAAATTCTTTTAGTTTAAAATTTAGGGACATGATACGAAATGAATTTTTTTTGAAGTAGAAAGGATATTTTCCTCAATAATGGAGTTCAAGGGTTTTATCAAAACTATTTTCCATAAAAGATAACATAGGGTTCTATTTATATCCGTATTTTTACATTTATTTGATTATGTTGTGATGAAATTATTTTTATGATGTTCTTTTTTCTTATGGGGATTATGTTATGATGGCATGATGTTTAAGATTCCCATTTTTATTACATGGGTTTTGCTATGATGTATGATTTGTAATTTTATGGCACACATAAGAATGGTTTAATTATTAGATGGTTGGGACCTATATCTCCCTCCAATTCATTGGGTAAATATTTATATCTCATGAGATAGACATTGCTGGAATGGAAGGTTTATCTGGTTCAGTGATACAGGACTGAAATGAGGAGTTAACTCCGTTCAAAAATAGACTTTGTCCGCTAAGATAGTCTTGTCAATGAGACTTGACTAATAAAAATATATTCTCTTTGATTATGTGTGTATTCCAAAAAGTTTCAAGTTATGATTATTGGGATTACATTTCACTACTATTATTTATTCCATGTTATGAAATTATGATTTCTTTTGCAGGTTTAGATTTCCAAAATGTTTTGTTCTTATGAATATGATGTGATTGATATTTCTTTTGTTTACCCTTATTGAGAATTTGAGATCACCCTTTTGTATGTTTTATTTTCCCCAGGTCAGGAATAAGGGTATTAAGTAGGATATGCCAAAATGGGATTCTAGATATGATGAAATAAATGGGGGACAATGTAGATGCTTTATGAACCAGTTGTTTATGTTTCCCAGTTTCTAAAGACACTACCTATATGGTCATATTGTGATTTTGGTATATGTTGTAATATGTATGATTCAATTATGAATTAATAACAATGTATGTAAATTATGGGTCGTTATAAGGCCGGACTACCCAGTGGGCCGAGTCGACCCAGAAGAGGTCGTTCTGACCCGATCGGACTGGACTCGGACCCATTACGACACATTTATGCTCTTTTGGAAATAACTTTGGCACCAAATGTCCATTTTAAGAACCGTAAATGATTCTAGAAACATTGGAGCGAGAAGGTCCCTTGGGATTACCCTACTAGAGTTTTGGGTAATGTTGGATCATGATCAGGTTGGATTAAGCACGAATCCAACCGAGCCCTCAGGACAAAAAGGAAAATAACAAACAGACTGGGTGTCTGATTGATGCTCCGTCTTTTAAATTGAGTCCTCTATATCGTAGCGGTACTTTGAGATACTTCTTCACAGGACTTCGTGGAAGGTGGACTATCAACTAGTGATTTGAATAGAAGTCCCTCCCGAAGACACGTAAGACTAGTGTAGAAACCCAGTAGCTAGATGTGTCGTGAAGATTGAAGAGAGATCCTGTGTGGGTAAGCACAAAGCGATCCAGTGTGGGTCATCACCTAGAAATCCTATGTGGGTCCGCACCGAGTAATGATGTTTCAGTCATCACCGAGAAATCCTATGTGGGTCAGCTTCAAGTGATCCTATGTGGGTCAGCATGTAATAATCCTATGTAGGTTAGCACCTAGTGATCCAGTGTGGGTCAACACATAGTGATCATGTTTGTGTTAGAACCGAGCTATCCTATGTGGGTCAGTATAGATCGATCATGTGTGGGTCTGACTTTTAATAGAGTAAGATGATTTTGTAGTTACATCTAATCGTATCTACTGATGTACTTAAGTTATAAATGGTGTGAGATGAGTCTGTACCCTATGGTACTTTCCTTTTTGGTAATACCTTGGTGGTATTATTTCGTGTGGCGTACATGTCTGGTACTTACCGTCGTGGTATTTATTTCTTTTTGGAATGGTTGAGCTCTGGGATTTTGGGTTGGACCCTGGGTTTCCTCATGATTGAGATGGGTATACTTGATAACATAGGTATATGTATGGGAATATCCCTATGTAGGGTTGACAGATGGCTTCATGCTTTGTGGATTATCATTTGTGGACTTTGTGAGACCTTGAGGGTCTCGGGGTCCCTACATAGTATCATTATACTCAGCCCTATATGGGCTATGCATGCACCCAATTGCATTTGGTGTAGATGACGGAAAACGCTTACTGAGGATGAGATTACCAAGAATAGAGGTAGCACGGAGGTGGACATTAGGTGAGGCGAACAACAGAGATGGTCATTCGTGAGATATAACTACCCTTCACGTAGGATTCATGGTGGATGATCCAGGAGATTCTTTTCACCTATCAACCATCTTGTACTTTCAGTTTATTATACTTTCCAGTT
Source organism: Viscum album (assembly GCA_963277665.1). NCBI lineage: Eukaryota > Viridiplantae > Streptophyta > Magnoliopsida > Santalales > Viscaceae > Viscum > Viscum album. The sequence continues at coordinate 782,901,305 of OY728158.1, forward strand.
GGGCTTGTATTCCGGCCCCTTTTACTTATTGTACTCACTCTGTTTAATATTTAGTTTACTTTAGTTTGTATCTTGTTGTGTTCTTGGATGCGTGTTATTACAGTTTATAAAGGAAATTCCTTCCCAGTTTTAGGGAATACGCCATCAGTTCGAGTCCCAAGCCCCCAGCCTATGGAAGGCGGGCTTGGGGTAGTCACGACAGGGGCCCCGGGGGATGGGTCATTACAACTAGCTTGAAATGTTCCCCAGTTATTTGTAGTTGAAATAATCAAAAACATGTCGAGGGTCCAAGGGAGCATTCTGCTCCACTGTCACAGCCACATGTTTCTCTTGTCTGTAGTTAATAGATAGGTTCCCTTTTCTTCCACACGTAAAAATTTATTCCACCTTTTTAGGCAATTTTTGTGGTGCTCCTTTCTGACCATTTGCATGTGGGGTGATGAATTTTCATAGAACTATTGGATTTATCCATCGGACTACCAAAATTAAATTCCTCTTTAATCTTCTTTTCCTTGTTATACCCTTGAGGTTTTTCCATCTGCATTTTGATATTGCAGATACAATGGACAATTTCCTCATTGTTATCAAAGTCACAGATCACCAGGCTTTCCATATGCCAGGTTTTAGCACACAAAAGATGCGGTCAACCATGAATTAGGGAGTAACAACAAAGCTAGAATCATATCATCACATCCTTGAAACATTTTCCTCAGACTCTTTGATGGATTCGACGCCTTTCTACTAGTGGTAAAGGAACTACCATTCCATCTTATGATAGAGGGTGCACTAAAAATATTCATCAAAAAATCATCCTGAAATACTTCAATCCCAACTCCTTTATCTCAACCACTTGATAAATATATTTTATTAATTTCCACCATTTATCAGCTTCACCATCCATCCAATGTGATGATAGAAGAACATTCCCTTGTTCAGAACATTGAAGGATAAAGAAGTTCTTTTCAGTTGAGTTTATCTGTTGTTCAGTGATGAAGTGTAACACCCGATATTTTATGATTAATAATATGTTTTTATGTATAATGTTATATAAAGGAATCATTCACTACTCACAAAACTGTATTGTCATGCGTTACACGCAAGAGCAACCTTCCTCGATAGCTTGCGTTGTACGCAAAACCGAGTTTCACTACACAATGATATGTTTTTAAAATATCATATAAACTAGCCGTTATGAATAGTAATACCCAATTTCATAAATATTATAAATTTTATCTTTCAAAATGGAATTCATTTTTAGATTCTGAATATTGAAATTAGCCTAGGATGAATTGTTTGTATTTTTCTGAAAACATTCAATTTTTGTTGAATAGTGAAAACACTGGGTTACTATATAAAAACTGAATTTTATTTAAATAATCATTTTTTATTTAAATTAAATTTTGGTCAAAATAGATATGTAATACCTATATAAGTTCAATTTAATTCATTGGAGTAATTTTATACCAATTATATATATATATAAATTTTATTTAACTTTTCACCGTCTTTTACCCACCTCCTAAGAGAATTTGAAAATTACATAAAACTTAATTTTACAGCTTCTGTGAGTGGAATTTTGAAAATCCAAGAGACACGGTTAATATCAAGAAGTAAAATGTGGTTCAATAAGATAAAACTAATTTTTGGTGAATAGTAACTTTTTACTTTTTTTAACCACGATTAAAAGTAAATATGGCAATTAAGGGTAAAAATGATATTATTATTACCCTAAAACATGTCCTAATTCTATTGGATACGTTTAATTCAATAAAAAACAACCTTAGGAATAAAATATGATCATTTAGGTCCACATGGATTAGATTAGGACATTTATTATTATTTTATTTAAAGATGAGTTAAAATAGTTAAAATCAATGTTTAATAACTAAAACATTTTTAATATAGGGTTATACATAAGATAAATTCAACTATAAATATTAATTAGAAATTTAAGAAGATTTAATAGATAATGGAAGTTTATTTATAGTTTTTAGACATTAAATAAATTAATTTATTTATGACACAATGATGATGCAGTTATTACCTTATTATTGAAATATAAACATAATTGATATTATAAATACCCAAATAAATGTAATTTGAGAATTTTTATGAACTAAAATAATTTTATAGGTTAATATGACATGTTAGTATTGAATTAATTCAATTCGTTCGAACTAATCATGCTGTTATAAGTTTAACAAAAATCAATTACCAAATAGTGTCAAAAATGACATAAAATAGTTTTTAAAACAAATATTATATTATTAATTGTTATTTTATTCCTAAAAATCTATGGTTCAGAAAGATTACTTATATAAGGTTATATATATTAATAATGAACAACTTGGGGTTCTTTTGTCTTGTTATAGTAAGTTTATTAACCATATAGTGTAAGAAAACAAGAAGACATGGTAAAAGTAAAATTATTTAACTTAGAGTTAAATTTAAATGATAAGGTTAAAATATTAACCTAAACTAGTCTAAAATCTATTGGATGAGAGGATTTAGACCCATCCCCACCTTATATTAGAAATAAATTAATTTTGAGCTATTAAAAACCAAATATGACTTTATAATGAAATCCAATTTTAGGTTTTTCCTAAGGTGCCCCTCTCCTCCCTTATAAAAGGGCACCTCCTCCCTCTCCTTCTCACACCACATACAACCTTCATCCTTTGCCAAACCCTGACAATGTCTCTTCTCCACTTCCCTAGAAACATACTAGAGGTCCTGGTCTTCTTCAAAGACCATCTTCAGTGCCCAAATAGGAGGATAAGAAGAGGCGCTTCATAGAAAGGGTATTGTCCGTTACCGATTCTTTCAAATTTATTTCTTCTTATAATTCCTCTTATTTAGTTGTTTCATTATGAAGTAATAAAATCAGTATCAATAATATACTGATATGTTATTATAAATATGAAACAACCCTATTTCACCTTCTATCCAACCTATGGAAAATAAAATCACTGCGCGTGCAGATGTACAGAATAAGGTCTCCAGGCCATGGTGTAATCTCTTTTCCACCACCACCTTAATTGGATGGTTATAATGGTGTAAAGAATAAATACATATGATTCGTGTGAATTGATATTGATTCTGAAATAGTATACATACACTTCAATACAATTCCATGATCATGGGAACGATATCTTCGCTCGTGTGTACGTACGGCCTACCGTCTCCACGATGTGATGTGACTCATTCTACAAGATCTTCATTGAATAATGATTATATAAATGAAGTGAATGGATAAATATGATATATGTTAAACTAATAAAATTCTGGTAATTAGGTATCTATAACAAAAAAATAATAATAAGAATTTATTCGACAAGACATGCATAAGAACATAAAGCAATGAACACCCGAATAAAAAGTAGCAATCAAATATTACTAATAAGAAGATACAAATATGACCATGTATGATATCATAACAATGAATATGATTCTATATTAAGTCAATGACATTATTTAAATCATTATACAGGAGGTTCAGATATGTACGAAGCATATCAGACCTAAGGTTAGGGAAAATCTCACAATCTCAATTTTTACCCGAGATTGTTTATACTTCTGTATTTAATGGGGAATATTTATCATCCACATTTATGTTTCCTCAATATGTAATATTATTTCCATCCACCTACAATTTTTTTTATCCAATTTTACCCATTGGTGAGTTTATAGTAAATGATATGAAAGGAATCATTTGTCGTTTTATGTACGATGTAATTTTTTACTTTTCCGGCCAAAGTACGAGAAGAATGTTTTTTAACTTGTACGACCTAATTGTATTTTTAGATCATTATTTCCATGATGCTTATATTACAAGTTTTCAAGTTTATTTTTCATCGACTTATTTTCGTTTAAAATGGTATGACATGTTAAGAAAGGAAAAATGTTTTTGAAGTAGACAGAATATTTTCCTCACGAATCAAGTTTAAGTATTTTATTAAAATTATTTTCCATCTAAGATAATATAGGGTTCTGTTTCTATCCATATTATTACATTTATTTGATTATGTTATGATGGAATTCTGTTTAAGAATCTCATTTTTATTACATGGGTTATGCTATGATGTTTGATTTACAATTTTGTGGAACACATAAGAAAGGATTCATTATGAGGTGGGTAGGACCTATATCTCCATCCAATGCATTCGGTAAAGATTTATATCTCATGAGATAGACATGGCTGGAATGGTAAGTTAATCTGGTTCAGTGATACAGGAATGGAACGAGTAGTGAACGCGGTTTAGAAATGGACTTTTTCCGCTATGATAGTCTTGGAAACGAGTCTTGACTAATAATAAATTATTTTCTATGATTATGTGTGAATGCCATAAAGTTTCTTGTTTTATGTTATAATTATTGGGATTACATTTCACTACTATGATTTATCCCATGTTATGACATTATGATCACTTTTGCAGGTTAAGATTATAGAAATGCTATGTTCTTATGAACATGATATTTCCTTTGTTTACACTTACTAAGCATTTAAGCTCACCCTTTTGTATGTTTTCTTTCCCCATGTCAGGAAGAAGATTATTAAGTATGATATGCCAAAAGGGACTCTAGATTTTTTGAAATAAATAGGAGATAATGTAGATTATTTATGAACCAGTTCTTTATGATTCCCAGTTTCTAAAGACACTTTACCTATAAGGTCTTACCATGGTTTTGTTATATGTTGTAATATGTATTCTTCAATTCTGATGTAATAAAAATGTATGTAAAGTATCAGTCATTATATTTGGTATCAGAGGAAAGGTATAGTCAACCTTGGGAAACTAGGATGTGAAAGCCTTAGTAAGAACCCTAAGGATATGTCTAAGCATAGAACACAATCTTAGTATTTTAGAAATGGACATTAGTAACCTACGATAAGACCTAAAGTGTGATATTTTATTCATGATTATGTGGTTTTTCTGTTATGATTAGTGTTTCTCACACTATTCTTATTGTTTTTAGTCAATGGCTAGAACCCGAAGGAACTGTGTTAATGCTGAATGAGATGTGAAATGAAATGATTGTTCCCATGAGCAACCAAATGTTATGGGAGTTGGAATGAAAAATCTTATAGCCATGATCACCCAACTTTCTCAAGTTATGAATATTGCAGGACTTCCAAATGAGAAAAAGAAGGAGCAACATTCTGTTGAATCCTTCATGTGGCAGCGTCCACCCTCGGTCAGCAGGTCTACTGATCCTTTAGTGGCTGAACAATGGATCAGTACCAATAAAAAGATATTTTTAGTTCCTCAATGTTCTGAACATGATAAAGTCATCTTAGCAGTTTATTGTTTGGAAGGTGAAGCTGATCAATGGTGCAATCTTATCAGGAATACGATGTCAAGAGATGAAATTGAGTCCATGGAATGGGACGAGTTCAAGAACTTATTATTCAGTAAGTAATTCCCTCATATTATTCAAACAAAGATGGATTAGGAGTTCTTTGAACTAAAGCAAAAGGATGATGAATCGGTTGGTACCTATAAAGGAAATTTTACAAGACTTGCAAGGTACGCTTTTGGTATTATTATTCAACCTGAGTATAAGATCGATCCATTCTTTAGTCGCTTAAAACCATGTCATTCGAAGGGCATTAGCCATAAGGGAAATCAATAGCTACGAGGAAATCGTTCGATGTGCTCTCAAGGTTGAGATGGATATTGGAGTAACCCATCAGTCATATGTGTTTGATAAGAAGAGGAAAATTGAATTCAAAGGGAAATATAAAGACCACACTGAAAGGAAGATGAGTTTTCCCTTATGCTCAATGTGTGGAAAGAAACACAGAGGGAATTTTGTTAAATAGACTAGTAAATGTTTCAAATGTGGAAAAGAAGGTCATCGGGCATTTGAATTCTGTAATGATGGGATGAAGATGTCTAGTGATGCGAACAAAGAAAAGGATACAAAGAATTCACCTCCTACACTTCAATGTTACAAGTGCAATGAAATGGAGAATTATTCTAATAAATTACCTAATCCACGGGTTTTTGATGAGGATCGACATCAAAAAACTCTTAAGACTAAAGACAAAGGAATGCCACATGCAATTTCTATCAGCGATGTGGAGTACGATAACGAAGTGTTGAAAGGTACACTTACCATCCACTCTAAAGTAGAAAATGTTTTATTTGATTCTGGATCCACCCACTCTTTTATTTCTGAAGAAGTTTCTAAGGGTATCACCATATTACATCAACAATTAGATGTTGATTTATCTGTGACAACCCCTAATGGCACAACAGTTGCATCAAATGTTTATAATTCTTTTCCAACTGAAGTTTGTGGGAAATTGCTTCCTGAAAATCTTGTGATCCTTCCTATATTGTAATTTGATGTGATTCTTGGCATGGATTGGCTTTCTTTATATGGATCTCATATCAATTTCCAAATAAGGGAACTTATATTTCATATTCCAGATCAATCTATGATAGTCTATCGATGCAAGGATGAACACAACCTTCTAGTGGAAATTTATTCTATCTTATGGGTCTTGATTCCACTAAATGAAGGTTATTTATCTCAAATGGTTTGTGAGAAACTCACGATTAAGAATATACCCATTGTACGGGAGTTTGATGATGTCTTTCTGGGGGAATTTCTAGGTCTTCCACCAAATCGTGAAGTTGAATTTTAAATTGAACTCATACTGGGTGCTATGCCCATTTCCAAGACACCTTATAGAATGGCCCCAATTGAGTTGCAACAATTGAAGAAGCAACTCCAAGAGAATCTTGAAAAGGGATTCATATTCCCTAGTGGTTCACCTTTGGGAGTACATGTTCTGTTTGTTACGAAGAATGATGGATCAATGAGTGTTCGCATTGATTATCGAGAACTTAACAAGATCACTATCAAGAACAAATATCCTCTACCACGCATTGATGACTTATTTGACCAACTACAAAGAGCTCAATACTTTTCCAAGATTGATCTTCGTTCAGGGTACAGTCAATTAAGGGTCAAGGGAGGATATACCAAAGATGGATTTCCATACAAGGTATGGACACTATGAATTTATAGTGATGCCATTTGGCCTTACTAATTCCTCTTCCATCTTCATGGATCAGATGAATAGAGTCTTTAAAGACTATCTTGATCAGTTTGTGGTAGTCTTTATAGACAATATTATTGTCTATTAAAAGATCAAGTATGTACATGAAGATCACTTGATAATTTTATTGAAGACCCTGAGAAAGGGGAAGCTTTATGCCAAATTTAGCAAGTGTGAATTACGGCTTAAAAAAGTTTCATTTTTTGGTCACATAATCTCAACAGAGGGGATATTTGTGGATCCAGCAGAAACAGAGGTTATTAAAAGATGATTAGGACCAATAAAAGTAACTGAGATCCGAAGTTTTCTTGGTTTGTCTGGATATTACCGACGTTTTGTGAAAGCTTTTTCACGATTATCTAATCCACTCACCAGGTTGACTAGAAAAGGAATTAAGTTCATTTGGATAGAGTACTGTGGAGATAATTTCAAGGAGTTAAAAAGAAGGTTATCTAGTGCCCTGTGCTCACACTACCTTGTAGTGGAGAAAGGTTTGTGATCTATAGTGATGCATTCAATAAGGGATTGAGGTGTGTTCTCATGAAAAATGATATTATGGTATCTTATGCTTCACGATAGTTGAAAATACATTAGAAAAATTACCCAACTCATGATTTGGATTTAGCTGTAGTAATCATTGCTTTAATGATTTTGAGGCATTATCTTTATGGTGAAAGGTGTGATATTTATAAAAATCATAAAAGTTTAATGAATATTTTCACACAAAAAGAGATTAATATGCGTCAAAGAAGATGGTTGGAGCTGATTAAGTATTACGACTGCTCAAATCCTTACCACCCTAGGAATGAAAACAAGGTGGCAGACGCATTATGCCGACAAGACCAAGCTAGCTTATCCCTGATGAGAATCACAAAAGATCCAATATTTATGGATTTACAAATGATGGATCTTGGAATTATAATGGAAGGGTAAAAATATTATCTTTCTCAAATGAATGTTCAACCATTTATACATGAGAAGATTAAAGAGGCACATAAAGAAGATGTAGAGTTACAAAAGAAGGTGAGAAATGTTCCTGAATACAACATTGATTTTGTTGGGAAAATAAGGTTAAGGAATCGGGTTTGTGTTCCTCCCATCCCAAAATTAAAGAATTAAATACTGGATGAATCTCATAGTTCATCATTATCTATTCACCCTGGAAGCACGATGAAGTATAGGGACCTGCAAGTGTACATCTGGTGGGATGACATGAAAAGAGATGTTGCTGAATATGGCCCTTGATGCTTGGTTTGTCAGTATGTTAATGATGAGAGACAGAAATCTATGGCGACGTTACACCCATTACCCATACCCGAATGGAAATGGAAAAACATCACTATGGACTTTGTCACAGGACTTCCTAAAACATCCATAGAAAATAATTCTATTTGGGTCATAGTTGATCGTCTTACAAATTCGGCACACTTCATTTCTATTACAAAAGATTTATCTCTTGATCAGATTTCCTGGATATATGTGAAAGAAGTGGTAATATTTCATGGAGTACCACTTTCCATTATATCAGATCGGGATCTGAGGTTTACCTCGAAGTTCTGGTGATGTTTTCACCATACTCTAGATACAGAGTTGAGTTTCAGCACTTCTTATCATCCTCATACAGACGGTCCGTCTAAGAGAACAACTCAAACTCTAGAAGATATGTTAAGAGCTTGATCTATGGATTTCAACGGTGGTTTGGATCAAAACCTACCTTTGGTTGAATTTTCTTATAATAATAGCTTTCACTATTGTATTTAGATGGATCCTTATGAAGATCTCTATAGAATGAAATGTAGGACTCCAAGTTGCTGGGATGAAGTTGGGGAAAGAAAGCTATTAGGACTTGATATGGTTGATGAGTTGGAAGAAAAGGTCATATCTATTCAACAACACATAGTAGTATCTCAGAGTCGAAAAAAAATTTATGTTAATAACTGAAGAAAGACCTAGAGTTTGAAGTGGGTGATAAAGTGTTCTTATGAATATCTCCTTGGAAGAGAGTAATGAAATTTGGAAAGAAGGGAAAGCTGAGCCCTAGGTACATTGGTCCTTTTGAAATATTGGATCGTGTTGGGAATATAGCTTAACGATTGGCGATTCCATCGAATCGCTCTCATGTTAATGATGTGTTCCATGTGTATCTCCTGAGAAAGTACATACCTGATCCTTCACATGTACTCATCTCAGAAGTTATACCACTGGAGAAATATATTTCTCATGAAGAACAACAGATAGAGATTCTGGATCATAGAAAAAAAGTCCTACAGAACAATACCACTCTCTTGTTGAATTTTTAATGGAGGAACGACAAATTATAAGAAGCTAAATGGGAACTTGATGGTATGATGAGTGAGATGTATCCTCATCTATTTGTTTCAATGTGACAAATTTTGATGGCGATATTTATTTTAAGGGGGGTAGAATGTAACACCCTGGATTTTATGAGGAATATTTTGTTTTTATGTATAATGTTATATAAATTAATCTTTCACTACACACAAAATTATCTTGGATTGCGTTACACACAAGAGAAACCTTCCTCGATAGCTTGCGTTGTATGCAATACTGAGTTTCACTAAACAATGATATGTTTTTAAAATATTATATAAACTAGCCGTTATGAATAACAATACAAATTTTTTGAAATTTTATAAATTTTATCTTTAAGAATGGACTTCATTTTTGGATTTGTAATATCTAAATTAACCTAGGGTGAATTTTTTTCATTTTTATGAAAACTTTCAAATTTTGTTGAATAGTGAACACACTGGTTTACTATTTAAAAACTGACTTTTATTTAAATAATAATTTTTTATTTAAATTAATTTTAGGTCAAAATAGATAAATAATACTTATATAAGTTCAATGTAATTCATTGGAGTAATTTTATAATTATTTTATATATATAAAAATTTTATTGAATGTTTCACCATCTTTTACCCACCTCCTAGAAGAATTTGAAAATTTAAATAAAACATAATTTTACAGCTTCTGTGATTGGAATTTCGAAAATCCGAGAGACACAGTTAATATCAGAGGTGTAAAATTTGGTTCAATAAGATAAAAATAATTTCTGGTGTATAGAAACTTTTTACTATTTTTTACCACGGTTAAAAGTAAATAGGGTAATTAAGGGTAAAAATGATATTATTATTACCTTAACACATGTCATAATTCTATTGGATAAGATTAAGTCGACCAAAATGAACCTTAGGAATAAAATATGACCATTTATGTCCACTTGGATTAGATTAGGACATTTATTATTATTTTATTTAAAGAAGAGTTAAAATAGTTAAAATCAATGTTTAACAACTAAAATATTTTTAATATAGGGATATACATAAAATTATTTAGACTATAAATATTAATTAGAAAGATAAAAATATTTAGTACATAATGGTATTTTATTTATAATTTTTAGACATTAAATAATTTAATTTATTTATGACACAATGATGATGCAGTAAATACCATATTAATGAAATATTAACATAATTGATATTATAAAAACCCAAAAAAATGTAATATGAGACTTTTTTCAATTACAATAATTTTATAGGTTAATATGACGAGTTATTATTGATTTAATTATCTTTTTTAGAACTAATCATGTGGTTAGGATTCTCACAAAAATCAATTACCAAATAGTGTCAAAATTGACATAAAATAGTTTTTTAAACAAATATTATATTATTAATTGTTATTTTATTCCTAAAAATCTAGTGTTAGGAAAAATGACTTAGATAAAGATATATATATTAAAAATGAACAACTTGGGATTTTTTTGTATTTTTATTGTATGTTTATTAACCATATAGTGTAAGAAAACAAGAAGACACAGTAAAAGTAAAATTATTTAACATAGAGTTAAATCTAAAAGATATGGTTAAAATAGTAACCTAAACTTGTGTAAAATCTATTGGTTGAGAGTATTTCGAACCATCCCCACATTAGCTTCTAAATAAATAAATTTGGAGCTGTTAAAAACCGAATATGACTTTATAATCAAATAATATATTATGTTTTTCTTATGGTTCTTTTCTCCTCTCTTATAAAGGGGCACCTCCTCCCTTTACTAATCACACCAATTGGATCCTTCAAGTTCGTAACAACCCTACAAATATCTCTTCTCCACTTCCCTATAAATATCCTATAGGTCCTGGTCTTCTTCAAAGACCATATTTAGGCCCTAAGAGGAGGTTAAGAAGAGGTGCTTCAAAGAAGAGGTAATGTCTGTTACCGATTCTTTCAAATTTATTTATTATTGTACTTCCTCTTATTTAGTTGTTTCATTATGAAGTTATAACATAATTATCACTAATATACTTATATGTTATTATAAATATTAAACAACCCTATTTCACCTTCTATCCATCCTACGAAAAATGAAATCACCGCGCATGCGTACATACGGAATACCATCTCCACGCCGTGGTGTAATATATTTTCCACCACCACTTTACATGGATGGTTATAATGGTGTAAACAACAACTATATATTATTATTTTAAAGTGATATTGATTATGAAATAGTATACATACACTTAAATACAATTCCACGATCATGGGAATGATATCATCGCTCGTGCGTACGTACGACCTTCCGTCTCCACGATGTGATGTGACTCGTTCTACCTGATCTTCATTGAATAATGATTATATAATTGAATGAATGAATAAATATGATATATGTTACACTAGTACCATTCTAGAAATGAGTTATCTATAAATTAAAAAGAATAATAATAATTTATTCGACAAGGCATGCATAAGAACATAAAGCAGAGAACACCCGAATAACAAGTAGCAATAAAATATTACTAATAAGAAGAAAAAAATATGACAATGTATGATATAATAACAATGAATATGATTCTTTAATATGTAAATTAAATTATATACATAATTATACAGGAGGTTCAGATATCTACAAATCATATCGGACCTATGGTAAGGGAAAATCTCGCAATCAAATTTTTTATTCGAGATTGTTTATACTTAGGTATTAAATGGGGCATATTTATCATCCAAATCAATGCATCCTCAATATGTAATATTATTCCATCCACCTAAAATTTTTTAAATCCAATTTTACCCATTGGTGAGTTTTTAGTAAAATATATGAATGGAATCTTTTGTTGTTTTTAGTATGAGGTAATTTTTGACTTTTCCGGCCAAAGTACGAGAAGAATGTTTTTTTAACTTATATGACATGAATGGATTTTTAGAACATTATTTCCATGAAGCTTCCTTTATAAGTTTTCAAGTTTTTTTTAATCAACTTCTTTTCGTTTAAAATTGTGTGACATGATAAGAAAGGGAAAATGTTTTTCAAGTAGAAAGGATATTTTCCACCAGAATGAAGTTAAAGTATTTTAACAAAATTATTTTCTATACAAGATAATATAGGGTCCTTTTTCTACGCCTAATCTTACATTGATTTGAATATGTTATGATGGAATTATTTTTATGATGTTCTTTTATCTTATATGGATTATGTTATGATGGAATGATGTTTAAGAACCCCATTTTTATTACATGGGTTATGATATGATGTATGATTTATGATTTTGTGGCACACATAAGAATGGTTTTATTATGATATGGGTGGGACAAATATCTCACTCCAATGCATTGGGAAATGATTTATATCTCATGAGATAGACATGGCTGGAATGGCAAGTTAATCCGGTTCAGTGATACAGGACTGCAACGAGGAGTGAACTCGGTTCGGAAATGGAATTTGTCTGCTAAGATAGTCTTGGAAATGAGTCTTGACTAATAAGAAATGATTTTCAATGATTATGTGTGTATGACACAAAGATTCATGTTTTATTTTATGATTATTGGTATTGTATTTCACTACAACGATTTATCCCATGCTATGTTATTATGATCTCTTTTGCAGGTTATGATTTTTGAAATGCTATGTTTTTTATGAATATGATATTTCCTTTGTATACCATTAATGAGAATTTGAGCTCACCTTTTTGCAGGTTTTCTTTCCCCGGGTCAGGAAGAAGGTTATTAAGTTGGATATGCCAAAAGGGACTCTAGATATGATGAAATAAATGGGAGACAATGTAGATTCTTTATGAACTAGTTGTTTATGTTTCCCAGTTTCTAGAGAAACTATACCTATACGGTCCTACCGTGGTTTTGTTATTTGTTGTAATAAGTATGATTCGATTCTAAAGTAATAACAATGTATGTAATGTATGGGTCGTTATATGAAGGAATCAAATGATCCATTAAAAGAAAGAGGTCATTGTCTCATGAAGCTCATGATTGTGACTTGTTCTTTCTTAGGGGGGTTGAATGTTCTTCTAGACCCATGTTTCTATTCAAAAAATTAGTTAATTGAGAGTGTGTTGTGACAATGTTCATGATTCCCTCTCCCATCAGATTGGGCATATCCTTTGAATATTCATCCATTTAATCTTCACATCTTTTTTTAGCTTGAGTCCTCCTATTACTAGCCATTGGATGGAATAAAAGGAAAGTTATGGGAAACACATAAAGAGTAATCCAAAGGCAAAAATGGAAGCCTTATAAAATAATTTTATATCCTTAACTTATGAATTTATAGGCTTCAATCTACCTTATCCATGATCTACTTCCCAAAATATATTCCTAAGGGAATTTTTTTTATTTACATAATAATAGTTTGTAATAAACATAGGAATTTACCAATGAATATTTACAGGGAGTGTCATAACCAAGAGTGTCGCAAGGACCATTTTCATGCAGGATTTCCCGTTTGAAAATAGCTCAAAGCTGCGTTTTTTGGTTTTAACCCTAGGATACATCTGTTCTAGAGTCTCCTCTACCTAGTTATATCTAGATAGTGATTTATTTTCTTGATTAACCAATAACTCAATACTCAAAAAAAATTTAGGTGTGTTTTTATTATACATAGTCTTATCCCTAAGGATTTAACTACATCTTTATTGATAACATCATTTACATGACCACAACTATCCATTGTACTTAGAATTGTATGAGATAACCTGAGGATATTCATAAGAAAAGGGTGAGCTATAAAAACCATTAAGGTATTAAACAATGTATAACATGAAAAATACAATACATTTTGAGAAATAGTTATATCAATGAAGCATAAAAAATATGAAAATAAATTTAGGCTATAACATGATAATCATATCATGGAAATGTGGCAACAACAGTTAACATGGTATTATCATGTTCCAAAGGTCATTACACAAGGAGGATTATTAAACCTTCATTGAACATGAATTATCAGGATCACACCCTTATTTCACTTGATTTATCATGTTACAATTCTTAACACAATGCATTGAAGTGGTATTAGGGCACACCCTTCTTAATTAGTTCAATTCATGCATAAGTGTGCCATGTGGATCAAAAAACATGGAATAATTCAACCTAATAATTTATTCCATGACAATGGGATGTGTAATAAATACATTTAACTATATAATAAATAGGTAAATTTTCATAAAATTGAATACCCTTAATAGAGAAATTGGCATGGTTTTCAGTTCACAATGATTTTGGCTTGGAAAATCGCAGTACAATTTCGGTAGCATAACAATGTGACAAAATAATTCATAAAAATGGTTTCTGAAATAGAAAGGGGTGTATAATAATATGTAAATGAAATTTAGAGTAGGTGTTCATATATAAATTTGTCCCATAATTTTTAATGAAATTTAGATTCATAATACCAAATAATTTTATGAATGTAAATGAGAAAAAAGAGACTTTGTATGGAAATTTTGCATGGTAAAATGTGTGCATGAGAGGCACTAATGAGAGAGAAATAGGTCTATAATCAATTAAATAATAATTAGGGTTGTATGGAGGAGGTTCAAAATCAAACCATAACATTTCTAATTGAAATAAAATCAGAATAACAACGTAATGAAATTTAGACAAAAATGAGAATGGAAAAAATCCATCACATGGGAGTTTGCTCCTAAAGGCTAGTGAGTGGCTTAAGAGAGACTTATTGGGAGGTTTCAGAACCTTGAGAGCATTCAATAGAGATAATAAAAGAGTTTTTTGATCTCTGGAGGCTTTGAATGAAGAAGAGGTGGGATCTTTGGTGGGTTTAAATAGGAAAAGAGAGGGAATTCTTTATTATTTTGGTTTTTTCTACCAAACATTAAACTAATCAAAACCATAAACCAGACCATGTTTTTTACAATGTATTTTGAAAACGGTTAGTTTAAAATATTTTTTTATTAGGCCAATGACATAACATCTTAAAATATTAGGCCTGCTTATGTGGAGGTGAGTCACAGTCTCAAGGAAATCATTTTAAAATTCAATAATGTTTTATAAGACTTGCTGGGTCAACTAAGGCTGTTTAAAATAAATAAACCAAACCTAAAATCAAATTATTTTAATGTTAAAACATATATTGACCTAAAATTTATTTTATAGTATTTTATTACATCAATATTGAGTCATTATGATGTCATAAAACACATTTTATAATTAATAGGTATTTAATTTTTATACAAAAATTCAACTCTCTAGAAAAATTATGAAAAATAACCATTGGATAATTTCAACGGCTTGATTACAAAAATAATATTTATTTTATCAAAATAATTTCTTAAATATGTGAATTTTTACTTTAAAAATAAAAATCTACATTTATCTAAAATTCATGGGTTTTGAAAAAAAAACAACTCTCAAACCTTAATAAAATTTACAATTATATTCATAAAAATTATATGATCATTAAGAAGAGGTTTATTAATAACATTTTATTAAAATATTATTTAATTTTAAAATCCATTAATTCATCCAAATATATTTCTTAATTGAATATTAACTAAAAATACTATTTTTGCATTAAATATTATTTACAAAGTAATAATAATAAAATAAATGTTTAATCATTATTATATAAAAATATAATGTACATAAACATAGTGCTAAGGTTTTGATACATAGCCCCTTATTACACCCGCATAATACATAAGGGTATGGTGTGTGATGGTGATAGTCTCATGGGGTTGCTCAGATAACATCGCTCGGGTGGTAATCTCTATCAACATCATCTTTTCCTGTATGTGGTTCCATTCGGGCTTAATGTGTTGAAGCATGGATTGCGCTGGGTCACAGGTGATGCCCAATGAAGACACCTCATTTCCAAGCTTAAACAAATGGGCTTAGTATGGATCAATTCTACTAAATGACGTCATCTATTTCTTTTTATGAGTATATTGGATTTGTTAAATCCTTATATTTATACTAATCATGTGATTACTGTTCAATAGCTACATTTTCAATAGTAGCAATTTTTAACGGTATTTTGAAATACAAAGTCATAAAACCAAAGAAGATCATATGTTATACAATAATAATAGTACATTTAATTAGATCAGGATGAATTTTCATTCCTAAATGTTTTGGTCGTTACAATCCTTAAAACAAAAAACTAGGAAATTTAAATATCGATGATTATAGTTTTTGTTAAGAGGTACCCCGCCTTGGTGTATATGGATATTCATTCTCTGAATGATTATTAGGTCTGTAATATTTTTTTATTATAATACTAATGGAGGGGAACACAAGGGTTGGGTGAATGTTGGGAATCACCATATCCTCTCTTGAAATTAATAATGATTCCATAAAATAGATTTAATATGTGTTATGGGTGTTCCAAAATTTCATCATAGTTTTTCACCCCAGTATGGGTGAGAAGTATTGGAACCTAAAAAAACAACATTTTCTCTAATTAAAAAAAATTATGATAAAATAAAATGTTTTATTTCTTACGTAGAACATGGTAATATAATAGAATTGATTCATAGTTGGTTTCATGTAGTAACGTACAATTAAAAATAGGAAATGGAATGACACATCATTATGCATCATGACTAGTCCTCCCCGGGAACATAATTGAATTGATATAATATGTATTATTATGTACAGACTAATAAATGGATCCCACCTCTTATCCATCAGGGAGAAAACCTGAGTGAACCTCTTGAAAAAACAGTACACAATGATATTTTCAATTCATATAGTGTAACACTAACCATAGTCTTTAAATTAGATGATCTCATTAATTAGAGAAAATTTTGGGGGTGAAATGGGTATTTAATTACTCTTATAATCAAAGAAGACATTTTAGATATTATATTGTTTTTAGAGCTTGTGTTTTTATTTTTGGTTTATCTATATGCGATCATTTTTTTTGTGGTAGAGTTTATATAAAATTTGAAAACCAATATAAAATCCTTGAAAACATATTTGACTCCCAATTTAGGTGACCCTTTTGATCACCCCTTCAATAAAACCATTTCAAATAGGAATCTAATTGGAAAAAAGATTTTATATAGAATGAAAATGATAATAATCACTTGATTTGATTGTGTTTGAGGGTTTCCCACAGTCGGTAGAAGTCGTATATAAGCCTATGGGAATTATAATATGCTATAATATATTCAAAAATGTTGACCTTAATAGAAGGATGTTTATGTTCAAAAATAATATTTTTATCTCTCTTAGGTTTATAGGGATTATTGATATTATATAGTGTATTCAAGATATGTATTATAACATGGCCCTACTACCTCTACTCAAGTATGTGCATAGTGTAATACATTTATTATTACTCTAAGAGTTTCCCCATAATGAATCTCAAATCATTTCTTAGGAATTTTTTGGATTTTTAATTCCATACTACCATCATTGAGAATTTCATTATGCTATAGTAAAATAAAGTGTTCTAGTTGGGTGTCTTGATTATTCCAAAAGTTAAAGCTATTGGGTTGTTAGGGTTAGGTCATATAGATAACCATGAATTGAATAGAGTTATTGTTATATTTCAAACCCTAAATTGTTATATGAGGTAAAATATTAAATAATTATATCATTTTATTCATAGTTTATTTTTTCAATAAAAAATCATATGTTTGGGATGATTTAATATAATGCATTTCACCAGAGGGGATACCTAGAAATATCAGGGAAGTTGATTTTATGCAAGATATATTTTCTATTTAATACTTTTTATAATAGTGTAAAAGTGGAAATTATAGGCATTCAATATACTATTATAAAATATTTCTATATTGTAATCATATTTAATAAATTTGGTATAATTATTTTGGAGAGGTTAAAAATTTATTATAATGTTGCGATGTTTTATATAATTTAATTGGATAAATTGTTAATAAAATTATTATTGCATTAAACACATGCATTATTATAAATAATAATATAATGATATTAAATGAAAGGATTATTCTATGAAACCTATATCACGAATACTTTATGGGAGGTTGGTGGATTTTCATGGGATCATAAATGAGGAAGTATGGTCCAAACACCAAGATAAGCTCCATTAGATCTTATCTTCATAATATTTTTATATTTTAGCCACTAAAAAATCCTTCCCTATATATTATTAAAAATATATTTACAGTAATCTAGAAATCATGTACTTTAAATGGGATAATGAAATTATAATAATGGATTTATTTTAGCCAAAATATGAAATATGGATTTTGAAAAAAAAACCTGAGATAATTTTGGATATCAAAACATTATTACTAGATCTCGAAGGATCAAACACTTCAAAATCAATCGAATATTGGAATATGTTATTTAATGTGTCAAAATACATTATATAAATCTATTTTTTATTAATTGGGTAAAATTACCTTTAAATATATTCTAGAGACAATTTTTTTTCAATTTTTGGATAACTTATAATTTTTATTAAGTCATGGAAGAATAATCTGAAAAAATATATTTTGTTTAATATATCTTATATAAAACCTAAAATAAGACAATTATTATGTAATTTACAATTATTGTGTAGAATTATTTGTAATATTATTTTCCCAAATTTCATTTAGATCTATGTTTCGGTAGACATAATGACTAAATTTTGATCAAAATCATCCTTTTATATGATTCTCAATTAAAGGACTAACTATAATAAAATTTTCATGAAGCATGGAAAATTTATATACTAATGAAACAACCATAGGGGGAACTGAGTAGCAGTGGTGGAAATTAGTTGGGACCTTCTGGTCATTGTATTTGATAACAAGTAGTGTAGATTTTTCCATATATCTTAATCATCAATTACACAGACATGCCATTCCACAATAACTCCCTTATTGATAGCAGCTGATCAATCAATAAGATGGAATCTGGGATTCTATGGGTTTTGTACACACTTAGTCTTTCTAAAATATATCTAATGGCCATGGTATGTGGTTAATGATTGGTTTTCGTGATTGGTATTCATATCATGTGTCTACATTAGAAACATGGGCACCCATCCTCAAAAAATTGCTATTGTCCTATCATTATGATCAGAGGGATCCTCATGGGACCATACCATCCATGAAGATCTCATGTCTACATAACATGAGCTATGTAATCAATGTTTTTATGATCATAATCTGATTGAACAATGTTTTAGGTATGGAAATGTTTTAATTTCTGCTATATTAAGGATAGGAGGATTCTGTATGGAACCCCTCTATAAATAAGAACATCCCCACCCCGCCACTACCCATTGTGTGTGTTCACACTTTACATGATTATATTTCAGCTAAATACATTCTTAGATCCATGTTGATACTATAATCATAGTAGAGATGGTTTTGAAAATTTTAAAGAACTAAAAATGATAAATTTTATAAAATTTTATATATAATGGAATTTCAGCATGATAAATTTCTCAAATATGATACCTAACCTTATGGGATCCCTTCTTCTCTTATTTATGTATCTATGGGTTGTATGAGGGGATATGTAAATGATGATATACCAGGTTTTTAAATAGCTTAGTAATTGGAAAATAATAATAATATTTCATAATTCCTATATAATAATATGAATGATGAATAACATTATAATAATTATTTTAGAGGATAAACATCAATATTAATCGTAATGGATCAACTAAAGAATTAATTTTAAAGGATGACTGAAGATTTTATTAGTAGAGAAAAACAGACATATGATAGAGAGGAATAATATACCTCCTTTTTTAACTCTTCATGGGTAGAACCGTTGTGATCATTTGTTATTGTTTACTGATGATGATTATAGAGGTTTATTAATTATGATAAACAAATTCTGACCCATAGAGTGACATTGTGTTGAGTGATGATATTATATCAAATTTCCATTACCCAAAACTCCATATGTAATTATATATGACAATTATGATTGTAATAAACTTTTGGACCAAAATACTATTTGAGGTTGGTCACTCAGAAGACATGATTTCTACCCTTAAAGATTAATTCAGATATCAATTCATTACATCTATTTATCATTCACCCAATGGTATGAGAATGAGATAGTAAATTAAGAATATACACTATGGAGATACGTATTTCCGCCATTAGTAAGATATTCAAATAGAGCCTTGTTCAGTTTATTTATTCTAATGTTTGGATATAATATCATAGTTATAGAGTTTTTTCCATTTTCAAATCAAAGACATGATTATATCCTATATATGTTATTTTATTACAACAATGGTTGTGTTTTTTATATAAATCCCCCATATAACCTAGGGAAATATTTTATATCATATATTATAACTTTTCTAGTATTAAATGGTTACATATGTGTTAACCTTGGTGGCCAGTTTAGAGTATCATTATTTTCCAGGATGAAATTTTTTATTTTCAAACCTTCATAAAAATTATTGGGTTTTATTGAATTCATATTATTATATTATTATTTTTTAATAAAATACATTGGTTGAAAATACTAAGTATTATTTCTCACCACTATATGAAATATTTTTCACACTAACTTGTTTCTATGTATATCCTCAAGAAAACTTCATGGGTTCTTCATAGTTGGAATGTTATAATATATGTAGTTATTGTATATTTCAATTTTTGATCCATTCATAGTGTTACCATATACTTTCCTTTTATATAACATTTTTATTATGGGGTTGGAATATTTACATAATTAGATATTTATGGGCTTTATAATTACTTCCTTATAATTAATTTTTTCATTGTCCTTATATTTTATACTTATTATATTGTATTTTAATGTAGTATTTTTTAATATAGGTCATTATATTCATTCTAGTGTAGATATATCTAGGATAGTTTTTGTCACTGACCTAGTATAGATGGGTTTTGAGTTTTCATTATCATGCATTTTGGAATATGATAAATTATTATGAGATTTATTATGAATGGTCTATTTTTTTTATTAAATACAGAGGTTGTTATGATTATATCCAAATTTAATTCTTAATAAATGTCATTGCTATTATTTTATTCTCATTGATTTTAAAACATTTTATGAACATATGTATAGATATAAAATTTTAGAGAAAAATTATCCTATTCATTATTTAAATTCCTTTGATTGTCTAAATATTTTTGAAATAATATTGAATATGATTTTTGATTTTTTTAGAACATTATCTATTGGTAATTCATTAGAATCATCTACTAAGAAATTTCAACATGTGAAATCACCTAATTTAGAAGCTCATAATTTTTTTCAAATTATTTATGATCAAATTAATCAAAATGGTTTTTCTACAAGTGAAATTTATCATCATCCAAATTTACAATATTACCCTATGGTCAAAAACAGATTTGATCTTAGTGTAAAGTTAATACACCTACTAAATAAATTATATTTATTTATTGGAAGGAACACTCATAAATTGTCAAAATAATTTTACATTATGAGTAAAATTAAGGAATAGCATGGAGTCTACAATGAAAAAATATACATATGATGAAATTATTATTTTTAGTGTTTGGAGTGTCTAAAGAATGGATTTATTATTCATAGTAAATTTCAGCAATGAATTAAAAATATTTAACTAAACACTTCATATGAAATATATTTTTGGCTTCATACACTACATCTATAGGGATATTTATATATGGTAGTTAGAGAACTCATTGATTAATATTTTATAATTATAGGTATTGATATAAAGTATTTTTTTTCATCCACATTATCAAAATATTAATCAATTTTTTTTATTATTTTTATAATGTTTTGTTTCCAATAGAAAGAATTATGATAGATTTAATGAATGGAGGATGTATTATTGTAAAAAATACCAAAATTTTGAATTGAAATTTCAATAAAGATAACAATTTCAGGTATTTTCTTGTTATGGGAGTCAATCATGTAATGATATTTTATTAGGTATCCCCATATTAAAAAAAACAAATTTTATCATGTATTAGGCATGATATCTATCTACAATATTTAATAAAATGATATTTTACATTGAAAGAACACATACAATACTAAAATTCAACATTAAAACATCTATATTTTATATAATATATATTTTATAAAACAATTTCATTGAGCATATCCCATAATTAAAGGATTCAAAACACTCTTCTCTTTTAGGGTTCCTTAGAAAACATTTTAAAGAATTATATAATAGATATGACCAATAACCAAACAAAACAATTTATATTTTTCATATAAATAATATTAAAGGATTGATTTTGGATGTCCATAATTATATGAAATATATTCCAATGAAAAATTAAAATAGAATAGACTATATATTAAGATAAAAATAATAATAAAATACCTATAATACATTTCAATCGACAAAAATAAAATATTTATCTATTTTTTAAAAAAAATCTATGAAATAATATATTATATAGAAAATTTTATAGAATAACGGATATTGATAGATAAATATATGAATCTGATAAAAAAATAAGGATTAATATAATTACATTAAATCCTATAAGTGAATCTTAGAGGTAACATAAATTCATATTCTCTTTAATTATTGATTGGTATAGAAATCAAATACTCAATCATCACAATACTATAATCAACATATTATATGGAGTCCAAATAATAAATAAGTAAAAAATTATTACATTTCACAATAATAATTCACCAAATTATTGAGTTATAAAAAATAAATAATGAACATTGATAAATATAATGTAGATACATTTATTATGGATGATTTTTTTAGTCATAGAATACCAATAAAATTTTCACAGAGCACAAATACCTAATAATCCCAATAAAAATAAATCATGGAAATATGTATTAGATTATTTTTGAGATATTTAATTGTAAATTAAATATATTGATACAATTATATATGATCCCACACACAACAAAAAACAAAAATGAAATATATAATCATAATAGAAAATATATGTGAGATGAAATAGTAAATTTTTGTTGAAATGTGCAAGCTCTTATTCAACCAATCCTAATATCCAAATTAAAAAATGTAAGAAACATTATAATACCATTCACAATTACATAATTAAAATTAATAGATTATAACTTAGATATGGGATATCTATAAAAAAAGTAACCACATAGTTTGATCTAATTCATAAGTTATTTATCATGCTAACTCAGTTTTCCATTATATCTATTCTAAAGGATGATTATATACTGGGCCTTAAGTGAACTTATACGTACAATAAAGGTTATCTATAGGTAGAAATGGTACTATTCTGTGATTGTTTGGATACTAAACTCGCTAGTGATGATAATAATACTAGTCTAAATATATATAACACAGTAAAAAAGGACTATAAGGGTAGAAGAATTAAAATAAACATAACAGAAGCATGTACAATTATAGTAGTAATAATAAACACAAGGATATAACCATTGGGATAACATAATCATGTCATAACAGGTCAAATGAAATAGTTAATCCATGTCTCATGTGTAAAACCATAAGAGTATAAATATATATATAACCCAAAATTAAGTCTACATCGATATAGATGAACCACTTACTCCACTTCCATCCATACCACACAATAGAGATACATCCCTAATCACTATGGTCTTTATGTCAAGACTAATCCCTTACATATTAACAAAATCGTAAATTATACATGCATCCCAAGGGACCCGTGTATAGTGTGAGTATGAACATAGTATTCCACCATCAACATGTTCAGGTCCTACATAAATAATTATATAGTTTATTCATATATAAATAAATAACAGTAATTCACACATAAATATACATAGTGTGTTTCACTTTTGATCAGTATAAACAAGTTATCATTTTTCCTTCTTCATCCAATTCCAATATATCCCTAAATATGTTACTCTAAATATATATTTTTATATAATATATATATGAAAAGATATATTTACAGGGGTGAATAACCAAAACTTAGTGCCTTGGAATACCCTAAATACTCTCATACATTGAGTGCCCTCTGTAACCTCTTATAAATAAACCACAAGCACCATGTTCGATTTGAAGCATCATGTGACACCAATCAAGTAATCAGATTCCTAATGGGATGCCCATAAATATGTCCCTAGTCCCTCATAACTCTACTTATAAAATCATTGTTTACTAAAAATTCCAATTTCATGATGAACAACAATATCTACCCTCCAATATATAATAAATCACCATCATGTCAATATCCTGATAACTTAAAGAATTGTTATATCCGTCCTTTAATTGTATCAGAATATCAACCTAAAATATTATGGGGATCCTCAACCCCCATCATATGGTATCAACACCAACACATGATTGTACATCACTATGAACTTTAGGTTTCTACAATGAAAACATCATCCATAACTAATTCGCAACACCATCCACTAAGACACAAAATCTACAGAGTCTCTCACCACAATATATAAGTACCCAACCTTCAAATATCACATAATATTGAATTAAATGAATAATTAACAATGAGGATATTTTCAGGTTTAATGTTTTAGAGAATTAGGAAATTACTATTACATATCAACTTGAGAATTACATGTACACACTACTAATCAGTATCCAGTTTTTCATAAAAAAACTCTTAAAAAGAAATATGTCTACTTTCATGTTTTAGACAACATGACTTTTCCTTGATCCCATCCTTGACCCTATTCATCTTTAAGTCCTATGTAAAACATTTCAAAAACTTATGATGTGCATAAAAAGCTAAGTAAGGTTTATAAAATAAGGAAGGAAAACATTATCCCATCATTAAATACAAATCAATGAAACCATACATTTCAATCATAACATACCTTAAGAAAACATAAGACTTATGAATAACACAAATAAATCATAAACCATAATGGTATATTGTGGAATTCCTAACATACATACATTCTAGATATCACAACTACATAGGGAGTTACTTTGGAATACCCAACATATTATATTCCCAAAATCTTTTAGGAGAAACATTCACATTTACCTTTGTCACGTTACCCAATGCATTGAAGAGGTATCTCGGGCTCACCATCCCTAGGTTTATCATGGAACCACCCGTATACGTAAACAATGCCAAATAACAATAACATATTCACAAAAAATAACACAATCATAAAGGAAATATAACGTTTCCACAATCCAATAACAATATATCAATTCAAGATATTGAAATAAATAATGCTTTACCAAATATTTTTAAAAACCATTTAAAACATTTAATAAAGAGATTTTTGAGTAAAAGTGTCCGATACCACTTTGAAGATTATAATGAATTATCATTTGAAGGATTTAATGTCCATATAAATAAATCTTAAAAACCATGTTTAAAACATGGACATTAATGATAATGATTTTTAATAATAAATGTTTAAACCATTTAAAACGATATTTTAGATAAAGAGTTTTTAACAAAATGAGACGCTTGAATACAAATAATTGAGGAATAATATTTAATCAAAACTTTATAATATCACGAGAACAAAGTGATTCAATATATAATAATCCAATGGATAGTATATACACCATATAAAATTTAATTGGTGCATAACAATAATGAAGTCTCCATGAAATGTAAATTGAGAAGAAATCCCATATAAAAATGGTATCCTTAGATTAAGGATAAATAAATTACATAATAATGTGTGAAAAAAATATAAATACAGTCAACATGATTGGATATTCAGTGTAAATCAATCTTAGGAAATTCACACATGTTCATTTTAATACCAAACCAATGACTTGGATGTTTAACTCAATGAATGTAAATTGAGTTAAAATTTCTCTTATCAAGTTCATATTGATGACTTGAGAACTTACCAATGGGGTGATTATGTGTATCAAACGTATATCCAAAAATAGGGGAGTGGAAATTACTACATATATAAAGAAATATTTATTCCAAACATAATCATAGCATGACCTAATTATGAATTAGCAGATTAACCTAAGGAATAGAAATTGGGTTAAAATGTTCCCTTACAGATTTGGTAACATACAAAATATACAACCCATGAAAAAAGGATATTAAAATGAATATTTAAATACCCATAAATTGAATTATTATACACAATTAATACAATCATGGACAGTACATACACAACAAAAAAGGAAATAGTGGAAAATATATCATGAATCTCATGGGAATAAAAAGTGAGACGAAAATCCCTTACCACGTTGTAATAAATCGAGTCCTATAGAAAAAAGTAAAAAACCACAAAAATATTCACATAATAACATAAATATAAATATGATCATGATTATATATATATAATGGAAGTACACAATACACCACATGCAATAAATAAGTGGCGAACAAGGGAAATCTCACAGAATTAAAAGTGAGATAAGAAACACCTTACATCGTGTTGGACTTGACTCGTTTGTTCCATGTTCTTCCTGAATAGTATACTAAAGCTAATTGATATATTCTTAAGTAACTTTTTCAAGTTTATTATTCCTTTTATATCACTTTTTACGATGTTATAAACATTATGTAATCATTTAAGGTAATAACATTTGTTTTGTCGATATTTGGTACTTTAGTCAAAATTGGACTTCTTATAATTACATGTTGTTCACATAGTAAAAGGTTCTTTATACCCAGAATTATATTAATGATTTAGATATCATATATATCATATATATCCATTATATACATGTACTTATAATAGTACATAGAATTTGGAGGTAAGAAATGGAATGCACCGTTCATGGTGATGGTAAGTCGTACGTACGCATGAATACTGGATTCATTTCTATTTAGTATTTTAATTTAATGAAAAAATAATGATAAATTGTTATATTATAACTCCAGTATAATATCATATATAATTTCAATAACTCCATCCTTTATATGTCCCATTTATGGTATGAAAGAGTTATATCACTTTGAGGGGGTGATAGTCCGCACTTCCTCAAATGAAATTATCGCGTTTACCCATAATGGAAATCATAAAGGTATGATTTAAAAGAGAAATACAGAAGTATAAAGAAAACATAAACATAATATATATCATATATAAATAAGGTTTCATCTTAATGGCCACTATGATAGGAATTAGGAAATAATCGAACAATCATCGTCTCGTGAGGTGTTAGTTTCCCATCCACAGAAACAATATGTTCTTCACCCATTAGATGGAGGTGTGTGTAAGTGGAGTTTGAATCCTTATCCTAATAACATACTAGTATATTAGGGATACTGGTGTTCTTATAAAATAATAAAATAAATATGTTTAGGGATTTGATAAGTAAAATATTAAAAAAGAAGATAAGATAAACGATTACCTTTAATTTGGGTAACTTCCTTTGGATTGAACCAAAAGGACATCTTGAAGTGCCTTCTACCTAAGGTAAGGATTCTAGGAGGAGGAGAGGGATTTTGGGAGCTTAAGTGGGTAGAGTATGGATGATTAAAAAGTCTTTATAGGTGTGATTAATTGTTTATATGTGAGGGATTTTTATAAGGTCGAGGAGGGGCTCTTTAAGAAAGTGTGATAATATTATTTTATTATATAATGATATTCGGTTTATAAAATTCCAAAACTAATTAAAGTCAACGATAAGATTTATAAAAGTCGAAATAAATTAATCTAATAATAATTGGATAGGTTTTGGGTATTTTTATAATATTTATTATCTAATAAATAAATTAATTTATTTTAAGTATAAAAATTATTAAAAAATACCATGAATTATGAAATAGTTTTATCTTTCCAAATAATATTTATAGTAGAAATGATAATTAATATGACCCCTTGTAGAAATTAATTTAATAAAACATATTTGTTTTTGACATTTTTGACTTTACATTAAGTTATTTAATCTAAAGTGTCATTATCACTCCCCAATGGCTCAATGGGGTGACAAAATCGACCAAAAGATGCTAATGGTCATAAATGACTCAACCAATAAGGTTTGGACAAGTGTTAAGGTAATTCTGAATTATTACAATATTCTTTTTATCTTGAATAACCCTATGTTACTATAACCACGATAAATAAAAGTTAAAATATACTATTGACCAAAAATTATTTTCATCTTATCAAACCAAATATTACTTATTAGTATCAATAATGTATGTTGTAATTTCGAAATTCAATTCACAAAAGTGGTAAATTTTCATTTAAATGAGAAATTCTGTTTTTTAACTACTACTAAGTGGTTTAACTGATCATAAATAATTGAAGTTATTCATAAAAATATGAAATATTCAGCATTATATATATTTTCTATTAAAAATTATAAAATTATGTCTATTTTAACAAATTCAGAACATAGAATTTTAATTAATTAATTTAAAATTAATTTCCATTGTTAAAACAAATAGCGTGATTTTATGAAACAATATCTATCAAAATATTGACACTTGTTTATGTCTAATTTCAAAGTGAAAATAATTCCAATGACAAAAATTAGATTAAATAGTAAAAATTTAATCTAATTACACATTAAATCCAAATAAAAATATAATCTAATCATAAAATTAAATTAGATTAAAAAGTAGATTTGAATTAAAGTACTGTATTTTTCACTATTCATTAATAAATGAATTTTATTAGAAAAATACCAAATTTTTACCCAAGGTAAATTTTAATGATCTGATTCTAGAAAAGAATTTTATTTTGTCAAATGGAACATATGAATGTGACCAAAACTATATTTAAGGAGGGTTCTCCATCAAAATGCGGAAAATCATTCGTTTAAAGGGAATTATGTGTAAAATTAGATTCATTCACATTTTAAGCCTTTATATTTTGTTGGATAAATGTAAAAACAGTTAACAAACATATATAATCATTTTGTAGTTAGTTATATTCATTCCCTCCATTACAACAGCTAGGCGTTAACTACCATTTAAAATAATAATATTACATTATTAGTGTGCATCGTAAGATTTAAAAGAAACCCACTGTTGCGTAATGGGTATACCATCGATCATAGTGCCCCCTTTAAAGTGGAATTAATATTTAGTTCAAAAATATTAATAAATATGAAAGAATTTCATGTTCCATGTTTACCTGGTATGTTACATCCTTCCACCCTTTTTGGAATTGCATCCTTGCAATTTTAAAACTGGGCATGAAAACTTCATTAAAAGACCTACATCGGAAAAGAGTCAGTAAAAATATCACTTTAATAGAAAGAAAGAAAAGTACCAAAGTCACTCGAGATAACTTGTAATAAGATTCCATGTAGGAAAACATTGATATGGAAGAGAGAAAAGCAGTCAAGTTCTGATGAACAGTGATAGAAAACATGATTAGGAGAAAGTTAAACAGCAGAAAATCACAAACTTAAGATGTGTTAAATGGTATTTGATTACCTAGTAGGAAACATAAACCAACAATGTTTTTTATTTAAATTCATTTTAATAATTTTGAGTAATTAATTTGCTATATAGAATTAGAACATAAGGAAACATACTTTCCTTCTTGTAGATTTTAAAACCATAATAAATATCTACCAAAAACTAATATTTTCTCCAAACAAATGAGCATTCAAATAGACTTGGTCACATAAAAAAGCTCATGAATATTCTTCTAAAGAATCACATAATCCACAAAAGAAGAACTATATGTTTCCCTTTTCTTTAGAAATCAACTAAAACCAAAATGGTTAGTGCGAGATCAGATAATACCCAAAAGGAATTTTTTTTACAAAAAGAAAAAATACTCTTAATATCCAAAATTTGTCAAACAAAACCAAAAGTTCAACAAAGACCATTAAAAAACAACTTTACATAAATTATTCAAAAGTGATCCAAACTAATATTGAAACCCTAATCTCATAAGGATTTAACTACATAGTCTTTAAAGATAAATATTAACATTTATCTCCAAATAACAACAATTGTACATAAAGTCTCATATTGAAAAGTAGTTAACCAAATCACATGTTCTCCATGATAGGTTAATCATTTTTTTAAATAAACCAAATAGTCATTTTCCCAAAATAAAAACATATATTCTTCCAAACTAAAATTTCATACATTAGTCCACAATTGAAATCTCACTGTATTCTCTCTTACTTAGGAATATAGTGTTTCCTCAAAATAAAGAATGTCTTCTAAAACAACCTTTATCATTTAATCACCAAATCATTTTTCTATACCAAGTATATCCAATTGATAAAACATATGTTCCCAAAATCAACTTATTCTTATTCCATAATATCATTTTACTAAAATAATAAGTCATAATAACCATAGATTTCATGTAGGCTAGTGGTAGGAGATGCGCCCTTATCACCCTTCGGTTGTGGGTTCGATTCCTACGACATTTCCATGCACTACGGGTTGTCACTCATCATATGGGTTGAACTTTTTATAAAACTCAAAATGACCCTAACATATTTTAAACACACATGTTTTCTTATACATTTCATTTTAATCCCAATTCATTATGATCTCAACATCGTAATTCTTTAAGTCTTATATATGTTGTCATTTTTTATTTCACCACCATATGATAAAATAAAATGATCCCCAAAATAAAGAACAACATACCGTGATCATGGCGTCCACTTGGTTTCTTTGTCATCTTTTTCACGTAGGTAGAACATCCATGCTTACAACAATGACATTGATATACTTAAAAATCATTTTCTTCTTCCATCCAAATACACATTGTACACCATGGGTCATGTGGGTGTTCAAAGAAAAGCAGTTTTGGAAAATAATAATGTATGACATATCATTTCAAAACATCTAATAAACATGATTTCTATAAAATAGTCCGACTGAATTTGAGTTGAAACATTCAATTAATGGAATTTTAAAATACATTAGGTATGTGAGGAGAGATTATATTGTAAAAGCAAATATAAATAGGTTTTTCAATGTTCACCATCTTCAGAAACTTTTTTAAAATCATATTATGCTTCAAAATCTTGCGATAAGGTAAAATATTTGAAAATTCGTTGATAATATTTACCTTTCTTGAAAATATGTGAATATTGTGAAAATAGGATTTGACTAAATAAAAACCCTAATCCATAATGATAAAATGGGATAGTTGAGGTGTTTTATATCTCAAACAACTTATTTCAAGTGACCTATATTCTAGAAAAAGTATCACAATCATTTGAACATGACTTTTCAATATTATTGCAAGCATGTCATTAGGAAGAGATAATAATGTAATTTGAAATCCTCCTCCTTGTATTTTTAAATGACTTTACTTGATCTGAAAAAGTTATAAAATAAGGATTTAACTGAAATAATAGACATATGGACTAACCATGTGTCTACAAAAAACTTATATTCCCAAAAGTTGTCTAAACCGACCTCTGATACCAAATATAAGGACTCTACCTTACTACATTACATAATATTGATTAAATGAATAATTCACATTGAGGATATTTTATGGTTTAGTGTTTTAGAGAATTAGGACATAACTATTACATATCAACTTGAAAATTACATGTAGAGACTACTAATCAGTATCCACTTCTTTCATAAAATAAATACTCTTAAAAACAAACATGTTTAGTTCCATGTTTTAGACAACAAAACTTTTCCAAGATCCTATCCTTGACCCTATTCATCTTTAAGTCCTATGGAAAACATTTCAAAAACATGGGACGAGGATAAAAAGTTTAGTAAAGGTTATAAAATAAGGATGGAAAAAATTATCCCATCATTCAAAACAAATCAATGAAACCATACTGTTCAATCAAAACATACCTTACGAAAACATAAGATTTAGGAATAACACACCGAAATCATAAATCATAAAGATAACTTATGGAATTCATAACATACTTACATTTTATCTATCATAGCTAAATAGGGAGTTAATTTGGAATACCCATCGCAGTATATTCTCTAAATCTCTTAGGAGAAAATTTCATATTTACCACCGTCACATCACCTAATTCTTGGGAGAGTTATCTCGGACTCACCTGCCCTAGGTCTATGATAGAACCACCTATATATGTAAACAATGCCAAATAACCACAACATATTGACAACACATAACACAAGCATTAAATAAATATAACATTTCAAAAATCCAATGACAATATATCACAGCATGATATTGAAATAAACAGTGATTTATCAAATGATTTTCAAAACCATTTAAAACATTTAATAAAGAGATTTCTGAATCAAAGTGTCCCATACCACTTTAAATATTTTAATGAATTATCATTAGATGGAATTAATGACCATATAAATAAATATTAAATACCATTTTTTAAAAATGGACATTAATGATAATTATTTAGAATAATACATCTTTAAAACATTTAAAATGATATTTTAGATAAAGAGTTTTTAACAAAATGAGAGATACTTGAATACAAATAATTGAGGAATAAAATTTAATAAACACATTATAATATCATGAGAACAAAGTGATTCATGATATAATATTCCAAAGGATATTATGTACAATGTATAAAATTGAATTGGTTCATAACAACAATGAAGTCTCAATTGAATGTAAATTGAGAAGAAATCCCTTATAAAAACGGTATCCTTAGATTAAGGAAAAATCAATTACATAATAATGTTTGAAAAATTTATATACAGTCAATATGATTGGATATTCCGTGTAAATAAATCTTAGGAAATTTACACATGTTCTTTTAAATACCTAACCAATGACTTGGATGTTTAACTCAATGAATGTAAATTGAGTTAAAATTTCTCTTATCAAGTTCATATCGATGACTTGAGAATTTACCAATAGAGTTATTATGTGTATAAAACGTATATCCACACAAAGGGGAGTGTAAATTACAACATAAATAAATTAATAGTGATTCCGCACAAAATCAATACATTACATAATTAAGAATTAGATGATTAACCGAAGGAATAGAAATTGGGTTAAACGGTTACCTTACTGATTTGGTATCTTACAAAACATAAAAACCATGAAAAAAAGATCATAAAATGAAGATTTAAATACCCATTAATTTATGTATATTACAACATTAATTACATCATGGTCAGTACATAAACAACAGAAAAGGAAATACTGTCAAATATATCATGAATCTCACGGGAATAAAAAGTGAGATGAAAATTCTTTACCACGTTGTAATAAATCAATTCATATGATCAAAAGTTAAAAAACACAAAATGATTCAAAAAATAACGTGAATATAAATATGATCATGATTATATGTATCAAATTTCAGTAAATAATACACCACATTCAATAAATAAGTGGCGAACAAGGTAAATCTCACGGAAATAAAAGTGAGATAAGAAACCCCTTACCTCATGTCCGACTTAACTCGTTTGTTCCTTGTTCTCCCTGATTAACAAAATAAAGTTAATTTATACTTGATTAAGAACCTTTTTCAAGTTTATTTTTACTTTTACATCACTTATTACCATGTTATAAACATTATGTAATCATTTAAGGTAATAATGTTCGTTTTGTCGATATTTGGTACTTGAGTCAAAATGGAATTCTTTTAATTACATGTTGTTCACATAGTAAAAGGATCATTATATACAGATTTATATTAATGATTTAGATATCATATATATCATATATATAATATATATCCAGTATATACATGTATTTATAATAGTACATAACATTTGGAGGAAAGAAATGGAATGCACCGTTCATGGAGATGGTAAGTCGTACGTACGCATGAACGCTAATTTCATTTCTATTTCATATTCTAATTAAATGATAACATAATGATAAATAGTTATATTATTAATCTAGTATAATATCATATATAATTTCGATAACTCCATCCTTCATATTTCCCACGTATGGTATGAATGAGTTATATTACTTTGAGGGGGCGGTAGTCTGCACTTTTTCAAATGAAATTATCCCGTTTACCCATAATGGAAACCATAAAAGTTTGATTTTAATGAAAAATACAGAATCATAAAAAAAACATAAACATAATATATATCATATATAAATATAGTTTCATCTTAATGGACACCATGATAGGTGGTAGAATATAATCAAACAATCATTGTCTTGTGAGGCGTTAGTTTTCCATCCACAGAAACAATATGTTATTCACAAATTAGATGGTGGTGTGTGTAAGTGTAGTTCGAATACTTCTCATATAAACATCCTAGTATATTTAGGATACTATTTTTGTTATAAAATAATAGAATAATTATGTTTAGGGTTTGGATAATTAAAATAAAATAAAACAAGTTATAATAAACTGTTACCTTTAATTTGGGTAACATTTTTTGGTTTGAACCAAAAAGAACTTATTGAAGTGCCTTCTGCCTAAGGTAAGGCTTCTAGGAGGAGTATAGGGATGTAAGGAGATTAATCCAGAAGAGGATGGATGAGCCACAAGGCTTTATAGGTGTGTGGAATTGGTTATAAGTGAGGGCTTTTTATAAGGGGAGGAGGGGTACTTTAAGAATGTGTGACAATATTAATTTATTATATAATGATATTCAGTTTATAAATGTAGAAAACTAATTAAAGTCGATGATAGGATGAATCATGGTTGAAATAAAATCATCTAATAATAATTTCATTATTTTCTGATATTTTTATAATATTTATTATCTTATTTATTTAGATCTTTTAGTAATGAGATAAATACTGCATCATTATTGTGTTATAAATAATTTAATTTATTTGATTTTAAAAAGTTATAAAGAAATTCTATGATGTAAGAAATCTTTTTATCATTACCATTAATATTTATAGTAGAAAATATAATTTATATAAACCATTTTAAAAATGAACTTATGAAAGGATATTTGTTTTTTTCATTTTTGCCTTTACTTTAAGATAATTAATCTAAAGTGACATTATCACCCCCATGTGGCTCAATAGGGTCCCAAAATAGACCCAATTATGTGCATGGTCGTAAATGACTCAACCAATAAGGTTTGGACAAGTGTGAAGGTAATTTTAATTATTAAAATATTCTTTTTATCTGGAATTACCATATTTACCTTTAACCGCGGTAAATAAAAGTAAAAATTTACTATTCACCAAAAAATATTTTCATCTTATTGAGCCACATTTTACTTATTAAGAACAATGATTTATGTTGGATTTTTTAAATTCAATTCACATAAGTGGTAAAATTTCATTTAATTTAAAACTCCAGTTTTTTAACTACTACTATGTTGTTTCACTATTAAACCAAAATTGATGTTTTTCATAAAAATTACATAAATTCAGCCTAATCTATATTTGGTATACCAAATTCAAAAATTATTTTTATTTGAGAAAATTCAAAAATATATTTTTAATAAATTAATTTAAAATTAATTTTTGGTTTCAAGACAAATAACATGTTTTTAAGAAACAATATCTATCAACAGATTGACACTTGATTATGTCCAATTTCAAACTGAAAATAATTCCAATGGCCACCATTAGATTAAATAGTAAAAATATAATCCAATTAGACTATAAAAACAAATAAAAATATAATATAATCATAAAAATAAATTAGCCGTTTAGAGAAAATTATGTTTAAAATTATATTCATTCACATTTTAATCCTCTAAATTTTATTGGATAAATATAAAAACATTTAACAAACAAATATAATAATTTTGTAGTTAGTTCTTTTCATTCCCTCCATTATAGAGGCTAGGTGTTAACTACCATTTAAAATAATAATATTATATTATTAGTGTGCAACGTAATATTTCAATAAAAATGATTGTTGTGTATCGGGTATTCCATCGAACATAGTGTCCCCTTTAAAGTAGAATTAATATTTAGTTCAAAAATATTTATAAATATTAAAAAAAATTCATGTTCTTTATTTACCTAGGATGTTACACAATGAGTGGTCCACACCACCTCAATTGTGTCATATCAATGTACAAACAACTCCAACGTTACATCACCCAACAACAATGAGTGATAATCACTAATAATCCCTAATACACACCAACCATAAACCTCATTGGCTCTTGTGAACCTGTCGCCCACATCCCGATGGTCAATACAATCCAATGTTCCATGGGCCATGCCCTAAACCTGATGAACACTTCACCTCAAACCTAATGAACCATAGCACCTAAACCTCATTATCAAAACTACCCCATATATTTCATGCCATTATGATTAATTTCTCAAAGAACTCATTCATGAATAATAAAATTTATTTAATTAAATTTCTAAATATGGAACAACTCGCTGAACTACCTCATGCCCAAACCCAAAAATATAATCATTAAATATAGAAGGGAATACCCAATGGAATCCTATAAAATCATTTTACATTTTAAATAATAAATTAATTAAGTGTCTCACTCAGAAAACACACACATGAATATTTAATAACACCCCCGATAGAACCCCTATAATTAAG
This sequence comes from Viscum album, assembly GCA_963277665.1. Taxonomy (NCBI): domain Eukaryota; kingdom Viridiplantae; phylum Streptophyta; class Magnoliopsida; order Santalales; family Viscaceae; genus Viscum; species Viscum album. The sequence goes on from OY728158.1 coordinate 782,937,901, forward strand.
GATAAATCTATCAACCACCTACCTTTAAACTATATGATCTCACTCATTAAGTGTCAACCACTAACACAAAATGAACTATAAGGGACCATGATTTTAGAAAACACACCTAAACATTATAAAAATTATCTCACATTTCATAACATTTTTTGGATATATAAAAAATAATGACAATAAAGTGGATTATAGGGCTTACTAAGATGAATTTATAGCCACAAAAAGATCATGAATAAAATCATGGATAGACTAAGGTTTCCTAAGAATATGAAGGAGGAGAGGGAGAATTTCCTATCTCTAAAGTAGAGGGTATTCTACACTAGGAGATAAAAATAAGAGATTATCTTAAATAACATGAGGTAAATTCATTCACTTTAGACACATTAAAAATCTTCATTGTTACCGTAGGGTTTAAAAAACCATTCACCAACAATTATGTGCTCATTCTCCAGAGGGTAGAAACATCGCATGGCTTGGATGCATATTTTTAAAAACTATGAGACAACCATGAGGGTAACTCTGAATATAAGGCCCTAGCCTTAAACCTTACTTAATCTTGAGTTATTACAAGATTACACATTGAGGATCTTTTCAGGTTTAGAGTTTTAGAGAATTGTATCATGAAACATTCATTACATTCCACATTTAAACAAAGTGGTTACATAAAAGACAATATTCATTCTTCCCATTAATGGAAACATATTTAAAAAAACACAGATTATTTCTTGACACATCCTTGACACTATCATCACATCATGTAACTTTCCCTTTACCTATGAAAAACATTTCAAAAACTTGGGATGAGCATGAAAAGCTCAGTAAGGGTTATAAAAATATGGAAAGGAAACATGAGTTCATATATACAAAAGAATAAAATCATACTTTACCCATAAAACATAAGCACTTTAACATACCTAATCAAACCATGAATAAATCATAGAAATCATAAGACAGAAAGGTAACTTGAGGCATTCATAACATTCTTATGTAGGGAGTAACCCTCTGGGTTATGTTTTGGAATACCCATCACAGTATATTCCCTAAATCTCTTCGGAGAAACCTTAACATTTCACTCCTTCGCGTTACCCAATGCATTGGAGAGCTATATCGGGCTCACCCGCCCTTAGTTTATCACGGAACCACCCGTTCTTCATAACAATTCCCAAGAACCATAAAATAATCGTATAACATAAAACATGAATAAATGAAACATAACATTTCCACATTTCAATCACAATATAACATTTTAGGATATTGAAATAATGAATCCATTAAAAAACCATTTTCAAAACCATTTAAAACATTTAATAATGATATTTTTGAATCAAAGTGTCCCATACCACCTTGAAGCTTTTAACATTTTAAACCACTAATATCTATATAAATAAATCCTTAAAACCATTTTGAAAACATGAATATTAATAAGAACAAATAATTAAAACATTTAAAGTGATATTTTGGTTAAAGGGTTTTTACCAAAATTAGAGACACTTGAATACAATAATTGAGGAATAACATTTAATAAGATCTTTATAATATCATGAGAATAAATGGATTCATGATATAATATTCCAAAGGACAGTATATACACCATATATGAGTGAATTGGTGCACAACAACAATGAAGTCTCAATATAGATGTAAAATGTGATGAAATCCCTTATAAAGAAGGTATCCTTAAATTAAGGATAAATCAATCTCGAAATTATCTGTGAAAAATATAAATACAGCCAATATAATTGGATATTAAGTGTAAAACAATAAGTGGTCATTCACACATATTCAAAGGATGACATATTCAATAACTACATGTTGAACCCAAGGAAATTGAAATTGGGTTAAAAAGTTCCCTTGGTAAAATTCGACAGCCTAACGGCGTCACTTCAAGAATTCAGAAAATGAGTTGATGAGAGATAAAAAAGGGAATATCATCACTTGGAAATAAAATTTACATCAATCAGGATATATAAGAACATATCCCAACAAAATATTATGTGAATTAAAAGACATAACAAATTAAGTCTTTTAAAAAGAGGAGGGTGAAAGGTTCCCTTACCGACTTGGGAAACTTTCGAAAAGTACACCCCATCGAAGAAGTGTCATACAATGAATATGTAAATACCCATAAATGGAATTATATTACAAAAGGAGTGTAATAATGGTCAGTACATAAACCAATAAACGGAAATTGTGGCAAATGTAGCATAAATCTCACAGGAATAACAGTGAGATGAAAAATCTCTTACGAAAACTCGGCAGCCTAACGGCGCCACTTAAAACTTCCAAAATGGATTGATGAGAGGAAATAGGGTCTATCATCACATCAACATAAAGTTTACAGAAATAGGAATATGAAATAACATACCCCAACATAACAAAGAGGATCTTAAAAGAAGTGACATAAAGGATAGTACTTAAAAAGAAAGAGAGAGGTTAGATCTCTTACGAAAATTCTGCATCCTAACGGCGCCACTCAAAACATCCAAAATGGACTGATGAGAGAGAATAGGGTCTCTCATCTTATGTACATAAAAATTATTGTATGATTAATATAAAAGAACTTCCCAATCACAAGAAATATGAGCTTTAACGGAATGACATAAAAGAGTGTACTTAAAAAGAAAGAGAGGAGTAGGATCCCTTACCTCGGGTCCGACTTGACTCGATCGTTCTTTAACGTCCTGAATAATAAACTTGAGTTAATTTCCTCTTTATTAAGAACCTTTTTCTTGTTCATTATTACTTTTAGATCTCTTATTGCAATGTTATAAACATTATTTAATCATTTAAGTTAATAATGTTTGTTTTGTCGATATTTGGATCTTAAGTCGAAAGTGGACTTCTTACAATTACATGTTGTTCGTGTGGTCAAAGGTTCTTTATATCCAGAATGTCATTCCTGAATTGGATAACATATATATCATATATATCTAGTATATACATGTATTTATAATATCACATAATCATTTAGAGGTAAGAAATGAAATTCACCATTCATGGAGACGGTAAGCCGTACGTACGCATGAACGCTACATTCATTTCTTTGTCATATTAATGGAATTAAAACTAAATGAGAGGTATATATATTTTAATTCCAGAATTATATTCATCATTTAGATGTATCATTCATCATATATATCCATAATACACATGTACTTATAATAGTACATTACATTTGGGGATAAGAAATGAAATGCACCGTTCATGGATACGGTAAGCCGTACGTACGCATGAACGCTACTTTCATTTCTATCTCATACTTTAATGGAATGAAATAATAATGATATATAGGTATATTATAATTCCAGTATAACATCATATATAATAACATTAAATCCATCCTTTATACGTCCCATGTATGGCATTAACGAATCACATCACTTTGAGGGGGCGGTAGTCCGCATTTCCTAAAATGAAGATATCACCTATACCCATAATGGAAACAATAATGGTATGCCATAAATGAAAACTACAGAAGCTTATGGAAAGAATCAACATATTATAAATCATATATAAAATTTGTGACATCATAATGGCCACCTTTGAAGGTGTTAAATGAGTATTGAACAATCATCATTTCGGGAGGCAGAATTTCACCATCCACGGAAACCGTATGTTCTTTAACCATTTGATGTAGTTGTGTGAGAGTTTAGCTCGAATAAATCTTATAACAACATCCTAGTATATTGAAGATACTGGTGTTGTTACAAAATACGTAAATAAAAAGAGTTTAGGGGGTTGGAGAAGCAAAATAAAACAAATGAACATTAGATAATGAATTACCTTTAAAAGTGTAACTCATTTTGATTTGAGCCTAAAGGCATCCTTTGAAAGGATTCATCCCAAAGGGAATCCTCTAGGATGAGGAGAGGGATGTGGAGAGGGTAAATGGGCAGGGGATGGCCGAGCCAAAGGCTTGAGGAGTGTGTGAAATGAGGTAGAGGTGGGGGCCTTTTATAAGAGGAGAGGAGGGGCACTTTTGGAAATCATGAAACAATTATTTTATTTTCAAAAGTGTTTCGAATTTATAAGGTCCCACATTGATATATTTCTAAGATAAGATGATAAGTATTCTAAATATTTTCATCCAATTAGTTTTTGGACAAGTTTAGGTCTTATATTTTATATTATCGTTTCATTTTATTTTAACTGTTCATTAATGAGCTCATCGTTGCATCATCATGATGTCATAATTAAATTAATTTATTTAATGTGTAAAAAATATAAAAAAACTTTCATGATGTAGGAAATATTTTTATCTTTCCAAAGAGTATTTATAGACAAAATATGTTTAGTATAACCCCTTATAAAAATTGTTTTAGTAAAACAATTTATGTTAGTGTCATTTTCACCTTTATTTTAAAAAAAGGCATTAAAGTCATTATCTCACCCAAGAGGCTCCATAGGGTCCCCTAAATCGACACATGGGTTTCCTTGGTCGTCCATGACTCATCCAATAGGGGTAGGACAAGTGTAATGGTGTTTTCACATTTTTATAATATCATTTTTACCTTAAATTACACTAATTACCACTAATCGCGATTAAAAACATAATAAGTTACTATTCAACAAAAAAATTATTTTAATCTCATTGAACCACATTTTACTTATTAATGACAACCATGTAGGTCGGATTTTTGAAATTCAAACAACAATGATGGCAAAATTTCATTTAAACGGAAAATCAGTTTTTATAAGTACCACTTAGTGGTTTCACTATTCATCAAAAATTGATGTTTTTCAGAAAATTACCAAAAATTCACCCTAATATATATTTGATATTCTGAATTCAAAAATGAAGTCTATTCTAAAAAATTCAAGACATATAAGTCACATTAATTAATTTAATAATTAATTCCCGATGTCATAGCAAATAGCGTGTTTTTATAAAACAATAAGTATCAAAAGATTGACACCAGTTTAAGTCTAATTTCAAAGTGAAATTTATTCCAATGACCACCATTGGATTAAATGGTAAGAATATATTCTTATTTCACTTTAAAACCAATTCAAAAGATAATCTAATAGTATAAATAAATTAGATTAAAAAGAGGTTTTGAATTAAAATACAACATTTTATACTATTCATTAAAAAAATGAACTTTATCCGAAAGATACCAAAAATTTACACAAAGTAAATTTTGATGTCCCGATTCTTAAGAATAGTTTTATTTGGTCCAATAGAATGTATAAGAGTGAGAAAAACTAAATTTTTTGATGGTTCGCCATCAAAAGGTGATAAGTGAACCTTTAGTGAAAACTAGGGCATATACGCCTAAAATTGAATTCTTTCCGTATTTTAAGCCTTTATCTTTTTTTGGATATATGTAAAAGAATTTAAAAACATATATAATAATATTTTAGTTATTTCTATCCATTCCTGCCAATACAACGGCTACATGTTAACTACCATTTAAAATAATATTATTTTATTATTAGAGTGCAACATAAGATTCCCAAGAAACTCGTTGTTGCGTATTGGGTATGCCATCGAGCATAGCATCCCTTTTAAAGTAATATTAATATTTGATTCAAAAATATGGATAAATAAAAAGATGTCATATTCTTTATTTTCCTGTGGTGTTACATCATTCCCCCCTTTTGGGAATTGCGTCCTCGCAATTTTTAAAATTGAGCTTGGAAACATCCTTGAAAGTCCCACATCGAAACAAGAGTCAATAAAACAATCACATTAAAATAACGAAAGATAAGTACAGAGGTCACCCAAGTTAACCCATACTATGATTCCATGTAGGAAAACATGGACATGGAGGAGAAAACATAGGGTCATGTTCTGATGGAGAGTGATAGAAAACTTGTTTAGGAGAAAGTTAATAATAAGAAAATGACAAAATTTTGATGGGTTAAACGGTGTTGGGTTCCCCAGTATGAAAAGTTAATAGACAACATTTTTGTTTTATGTTAATTTTTATTGAGGAATTTATTCATAAAGAAACATAATCACTTATCATTTTGACTTTCAACTTTTACTAGATTCCTTAATCAAACACATATTTTTTCCAAAAGACGAGTATTTAGGGAGACTTGTTCGCATTAAGAGTACTATAATCAACTTCTAGAGAATCACCTAATCCACCAAAGATAACTATATACATCCCATGTCTTTAGGCTTTAACCAATACCAAAACCAAAAAGGCTAGTACAAGATTAGATAATCCAAAAAAGGATAACCCTTTATAAAAAGAAAATCTATTCTTAACCTCCAAAATTTGTCCAACAAAACCCAAAGTTCAACGAGGACCATTAGATAAACAATTTGTCCATAATGTTCTTCAAAGTAAACCAATATAAGATTGAAACCCAAATATTTGAAGGATTTTGTCACATAGTCTTCCATGTTAAATCGTAACATTTATCTCCAAACAACATGAGTTTCACTTAAAGTTTCGTATTGAAAAGTAATTAACCTAATCACATATCCTCCTTGATAGGTTAATCATTTTCATAAATAACCCAAAATCAACTTACTATTAATTCATAAAATCATATAACTAGAAAGAATCTGTCAAACTAACCAGGGACTTCCCGTAGTCCAGTGGTAGGAGATAAATACCAGTCGCACTTTGGTTGTGGGTTCGATTCCTGCAGCTTTGTCTGACGTGATGGGATGTCATACGGTCTGCGTGTTGTCCTTTTTCCAAAACTATATAATTCTTAAAACATTCCCCAAAATGAGATAAAATCTTCAAAAATAATCATAACATATTTTATCCTCAAGTTTATCTCATGCAATTCATTTTCCATCATATCATATAATAACCCATAATTACCTCAAAAGTAAGGATCATATAAACTCTAATGGTTACCTGTATAAGTATTACCTAAACATCCACATCGATTGGTCATCTAATACATGATGCATTACAGAACATACCAAGGTTCAATTGGTTGATCATGACTCCTTGATATTTGGTTTAAAACAACCACAAGTTTCCTCATTGAATCCTCAATTTTATCTAGTATCTTAATCAGAGAACCACCACAGTTTCCTTCAAACCTGTTGCCTATTTGGTGCCTGCTAGATCCATCCATTCACTGAAAACAGAAAAGTCAGTGTGAGTATATCAACAAAACCATCATGTACTAATGAGGAAGTTAAACACTAAGATATACTTACTCATTCACTTTATCTAAAACTACGACTCTTTCTGAAATCCTATCCATTATGGTAATTTCACTTAAGCTTAAAGAATATCCTAACCTCTAAAGTTATCTAAACCGACCTTTGAAACCAACTATAAGGCCCTCAGCCTTAAACCTTACATAATCTTGAGTTATTAAAAGATTACACATTGAGGATCTTTTCATGTTTAGAGTTTTAGAGAATTAGATCATGAAACTTGCATTACATTCCACATTTAAACAAAGTGGTTACATAAAAGACAATATTCATTCTTCCCATTAATGGATTCAAAATTAAAATAAAACACGGATTCTTTCTTGAAACATCCTTGACACTATCATCACATCATGTACCTTTCCCTTGACCTGTGAAAAACATTTCAAAAACTTTGGATGAGCATAAAAAGCTCAGTAAGGGTTATAAAAATATGGAAAGGAAACATGAGTTCATATATACATAAGAATGAAATCATACTTTACCCATAAAACATAGGCACTTTAACATACCTCATCAAACCATGAATAAATCATAGAAATCATAAGACATAAAGGTAAATTGAGGAATTCATAACATTTTTACATAGGGAGTAACCCTCTTGGTTACGTTTTGGAATACCCATCACATAATATTCCCTAAATATCTTCGGAGAAACTTTAACATTTCACTCCTTCGCATTACCCAATGCATTGGAGAGCTATATTGGGCTCACCCGCCCATAGTTTATCACGGAAACACCCGTTCATCATAACAATGCCCAAGGACCATAACATAATCGTATCACATAAAACATGAATAAATGAAACATAACATTTCCACATTTCAATCAAAATATAACATTTTAGGATATTGAAATAATGAATCCATTAAAAAACCATTTTCAAAACCATTTAAAACATTTAATAAAGATATTTTTGAATCAAAGTGTCCCATACCACCTTGATGCTTTTTAAATTTAAAACCATTAATATCCATATAAATAAATCCTTAAACCCATTTTTAAAACATGGATATTAATAAGAACAATTAATTAATACATTTAAAGTGATATTTTGGTTAAAGGGTTTTTACCAAAATTAGAGACACTTGAATACAATAATTGAGGAATAACATTTAATCAGAACATTATAATATAATGAGAATAAATGGATTCATGATATAATACTCCGAAGGACAGTATATACACCATATATGAGTGAATTGGTGCATAACAACAATGAAGTCTCAATAGAGATGTAAAATGTGATGAAATCCCTTATAAAGAAGGTATCCTTAAATTAAGGATAAATCAATCTCAAAATTATGTGTGAAAAATATAAATACACCCAATATAATTTGATATTAAGTGTAAAAAAAATAAGAGGTAATTCACACAAATTCAAAGGATGACATATTCAATAACTACATGTTGAACCCAAAGAAATCGAAATTGGGTAAAAAATTTTGCTTGGTAAAATTCGACAGCCTAACGGCGTCACTTCAAGAATTCAGAAAATGAGTTGATGAGAGATAAAAAGGGAATCTCATAACTTGGAAATAAAATTTACATCAATCAGGATATAGAAGAAAATATCCCAACATAATAGTATGTTAATTAAAAGACATAACAAATGACGTCTTTTAAAAAGAGGAGGGTGAAAGGTTCCCTTACCGACTTGGGTAACTTTCGAAAAGTACACCCCATCGAAGAAGTGTCATAAAATGAATATGTAAATACCCATAAATAGAATTATATTACAAAAGGAGTGTAATAATGGTCAGTACATAAACCACTCAAAGGAAATTGTGGCAAATGTAGCATAAATCTCACGGGAATAACAGTGAGATGAAAAATCTCTTACGAAAACTCGGCAGCCTAACGACGCCACTTAAAACTTCCAAAATGGATTGATGAGATGAAATAGGGTCTCTAATAACATAAACATAAAGTTTACAGAATGAGTAATATAAAATAACATCCCCCAACATAACAAATAAGAGCTTAAAAGTAGTGACATAAAGGAGAGTACTTAAAAAGAAAGAGAGAGGTTAGATCTCTTACGAAAATTCGGTAGCCTAACGGCGCCACTCAAAACATCCAAAATGGATTGATGAGAGAGAATAGGGTCTCTCATCATATGTACATAGAAATTATAGTAAGATTAATATAAAATAACATCCCAATCACAAGAAATATGAGCTTTAAAGGAATGACATAAAAGACTGTACTTAAAAAGAAAGAGAGGAGTAGGATCCCTTACCTCGGGTCCGACTTGACTCGATCATTCTTTAACATCCTGAATAATAAACTTGAGTTAATTTCCACTTTATTAAGAACCTTTTTCTTGTTCATTATTCCTTTTAGATCACTTATTTACATGTTATAAACATTATGTAATCATTTATGTTAATAATGTTTGTTTTGTCGATATTTTGTTCTTAAGTCGAAAGTGGACTTCTTACAATTACATGTTATTCGTGTGGTCAAAGGTTCTTTATATCCAGAATGACATTCCTGATTTTGATATCATATATATCATATATATCTAGTATATACATGTATTTAAAATATCACATAATCATTTAGAGGTAAGAAATGAAATGCACCGTTCATGGAGACGGTAAGTCGTACGTACGCATGAATGCTACTTTCATTTCTTTGTCATATTAATGGAATTAAAACTAAATGAGAGGTATATATATTTTAATTCTAGAATTATATTCAGAATTTATATGTATAATTCATCATATATATCCATTATATACATGTACTTATAATAGTACATTACATTTGGGGATAAGAAATGAAATGCACCGTTCATGGAGACGGTAAGACGTACGTACGCATGAACGCTACTTTCATTTCTATCTCATACATTAATGGAAAGAAATAATAATGAAATATAGGTATATTATAATTCCATTATAACATAATATATAATAACATTAAATACATCCTTTATATATCCCACGTATAAATTAACGAATCACATCACTTTGAGGGGGCGGTAGTCCGCACTTCCTAAAATGAAGATATCGTGTATACCCATAATGGAAACAATAATGGTATGCCATAAATGAAAAATAAATAAGCTTAAGGAAAGAATAAAAATATTATATATCATATATAAAAATAGTGACATCATAATGGCCACCTTTGAAGGTGTTAAATGAGTATTGAACAATCATCGTTTCAGGAGGCAGAATTTGGCCATCCACGGAAACCGTATGTTCTTTAACCATTTGATGTTGTTGTGTGAGAGTTTAGATCGAATAAATCTAATAAAAACATCCTAGTATATTTAAGATACTGTTTTTGTTACAAAAGAAGTAAATAAAAATAGTTTAGGGGGTTGGAGAAGCAAAATAAAACTAATGAACATGAGAGAATGAATTACCTTTAAAAGTGTAACTCCTTTTGATTTGAGCCTAAAGGCTTCCATTGAAAGGTTTCTGCCTAAAGGGAATCCTCTAGGATGAGGAGAGGGATGTGGAGAGAGTAAATGGGCAGGGGATGGCCGAGCCAAATGCTTGAGGAGTGTGTGAAATGAGGTAGAGGTGGGGGCCTTTTATAATAGGAGAGGAGGGGCACTTTTGGAAATCATGAAACTATTATTTTATTTTCAAAAGTGTTTCGAATTTATAAGGTCCCACATTGATATATTTAGAATATAATATGATAAGTCTTCGAATTATTCCCATACAATTAGTTTTTGGAAAAGTTTCGGTCATTGATTTTATATTATCGTTTCATTTTATTTAAACTGTTCATTAATGAGGTCATTGTTGCATCATCATGATGTCATAATTAAATTAATTTATTTAATTTCTAAAAATTATATAAAAAATATCCTGATGTAGGAAATCTTTTTATATTTCCAAAGAGTATTTATAGACCAAATTATTATTTTTATAACCCCTTCTAAAAATTGTTTTAGTAAAACAATTTATGTTAGTGTCATTTTCACCTTTATTTAAAAAAAGGCATTAAAGTCATTATCTCACCCAAGAGGCTCCATAGGGTCCCCTAAATCGACCCATGGGTTGTCTTGGTCGGCCATGACTCATCAAATAGGGGTAGGACAAGTGTCATGGTGTTTTCACATTTTTATAATATCATTTTTACCTTAAATTACACTAATTACCACTAATCGCGATTAAAAACTTAATAAGTTACTATTCACCCAAAAAAATTATTTTAATCTCATTTAACAACATTTTACTTCTTAATGACAACCATGTATGTTGGATTTTTTAAATTCAAAACATAATTATGGAAAAATTTCATTTAAATTGAAAATCAGTTTTTATAAGTACCACTTAGTGGTTTCACTATTCATCATAAATTGAAGTTTTTCAGAAAATTACCTAAAATTCACCCTAAGCTCTATTTAATATTCCGAATTCAAAAATGAAGTCTATTTTAAAAAATTCAAAACATATAAGTCACATTAATTAATTTAATAATTAATTCCCGCTGTCAGAGCAAATAGCGTGTTTTTATAAAACAATAAGTATCAAAAGATTGACACCAGTTTAAGTGTAATTTCAAGGTGAAATTTATTCCAATGACCACCATTGGATTAAATGGTAAAAATATATTCTAATTTCACTTTAAAACCAATTCAAAAGATAATCTAATCATATAAATATATTATATTAAAAAGAGGTTTTGAATTAAAATACAACATTTTACACTATTCATTAAAAAAATGAACTTTATCGGAAAGATACCAAAAATTTACAGAAAGTAAATTTTGATGTCCTGATTATTAAGAATAGTTTTATTTGGTCCAATAAAATGTATAAGAGTGAGAAAAACTATATTTAATGATGGTTCGCCATCAAAAGGTGATATGTGAACCTTTAGTGAAAACTAGGGCATATACGCCTAAAATTTAATTCTTTCCGTATTTTAAGCCTTTAACTTTTTTTTGGATATATGTAAAAACATTTAAAAACATATATAATAATATTTTAGTTATTTCTATCCATTCCCGCCAATACAACGGCTACATGTTAACTACCATTTAAAATAATATTATTTTATTATTAGAGTGCAACGTAAGATTCCCAAGATACTCGTTGTTGCGAATTGGGTACGCCATCGAGAATAGCATCCCCTTTAAAGTAATATTAATATTTGATTCAAAAATATGGATAAATATAAAGATGTCATATTCATTATTTACATGGGGTGTTACACTGAACACCCACACCACTATGAATTCTTTATACAATGGGGTTTTAGGATTTAATCTCCCCATTCCCTTAGAAAAATGGGATACATTATTTTGAAAACACCATTAAATGGACCATGATCCCACGTTGTGTATCTTTCTCCCTTTTAGGATTTGTTTTCAGATCCCAATGAATAAAATAACCATTCAAACACTAAATTCAGTCACTAAGAATGAAAAGCAATCTAAAAAACAATTGGGGGATATAAAAAACTTATAATTAGGTTCTGAATCTTATAAATCTTGTTGGTATGACCACCAATATTAAGACAATTTAAAAAGGATTTAAATTTTGACCCATTTAAGAAACTGTGGATGTTATAGTCTCTCAACATTATAATATCAGAACCACAAGCTATCAATATTTACGCAAAGAAGATAAAAACATAACCATATAATTAACCTCATCCCAGTCTACTTTAGTTACCAATATCATGTTTATTCTCCTTTTGGTGCTCCCCGCCAGAGCAATTACCAACCCCGGTCACCTCCTGACCTAAAAATTAGGCATTATTAGGATTCCACTGTCCATCTAAATATATGTAAGTCCTGAAATGACATATGGTATTTCATACGCCTAAACAAGTGGTAAATTATACTTCTATGACACCTAATGCTAAGGATGTATAGAATTTCAATAGATGTTCATTTCATAATCATGCCACAAATGGAACTCATGAGAACCTCATCTCATCATATGACATAGGTCTTGAAACTGAATAGATGCTCAAATATAATCCCTCATTAAATAAATATGTATACATATATGCATACCAATCATAGTCTTAATATCTACACACATCATAAATATCATATCTAATTCCTGCATTCTATGAAGAACCAAGTATATTCAGTTACAATATATGAACCTCATGTTTCAAAACAATCTATTCTAAAAAAAGGACACACCATGATCAATGTGTGACCCTATCCATCTTTGTCTACCCATTTTTCTTTGACCATAGTAGCTAAACATCATACAATTGGCATGATGCATGAATACCCTATGTCTGAACTCCTTCTAAAGCTTTAATAGCTACTGGAATCTAATCCAACTATCGAGTCTCTCTCCTCCTCTTCTATGAAAATAACATGCCATAAAATCCTAGTAACCAGTTACAGGTATCCCACAGAGTACTACCTCTGATTCTTGACTCTAACTCTATCACTGTTTCCTATTAATCTAATAAGGCATCCAAATGAAACTTTCTAGAAGACCCATCTGACCACATAACCAGAAATCTTTTATAGATCACTCATAGTGAGTCTAAAAATCCCAACAACACATTCTAGAAGCACATTATCAAAGAACACCTTATTGGTGACCCAATTGAATCTTTATCCTTGATTTCTACTGAGATTCTTCATGGCCTTGCTTCATGATACCCGAATTATCACAACAAAGTTCACCTGATGCATTCATTATTCCTGATAAATACCAGTCTTTCATGATTCCATTGGTTATAAGTTCATTATTCACATCATTGGAGAATAACATCTCTCTGAAGGTTTTCACAGGAACCCTGATGGGGTTACACAATCCTTCCTCTAACCTTATCCATTGATCCATCTTATCTACTAAAATAGATAGGGGAAATAATCATATGTCCTTGAATTTAAAAGAATAGACTATAATAGATGAATCATTGTACTATATATGCATGAACTCATGGGATCTAGCATCCTTCAAAACCTCTAGGATGAAGTGATTGAAGAAAATTTCCTCAAACTCCTTCCAATACACTCCCTCATCTCTACAATCATGCACTTGTACATCCCACGAGTACTTTTTCAGTCCTTTAAGACAATAAGTACATAATATTACCCTCTATACTAGTATATTATTATGTTTTTCAAAAATCATCTACAAATATTTTATCTAGTTCTCAACTACTTGTAGTCCACCCCACCCTGAAATTAGGGTGGGTAAAGAGTTGGGAAATCATAATTTAGATATTCAATGGGTGGACCATTTACCTAATCTCACCTATCAATTACACATGTGACTTATACCTATCCCTTCTAAAGATGCTCATAAATCCATATATAAAATCCTACTATATTCTAGTGATTAAGGCCAAATTAGGCTTAATTAGAGACTAAACTATAATATTAAGGGCTCAAATGACCTAGTAACTTTTAAAAAATAAATTTTATTCAAATATTTAGTCTATAAAACATTAATTTTTGAGTTTTATTGGGTATAAAAAATTTTAGTTAAGAGAATGTGAACACCAAACTTGTTTCTAAAAATTTCAGGTGAGACATTTTCCTTCCTTATAAAAGCCACCACATATCCCACATTCTCACAACTCTAAAACCAATTATGTTTTGAAAATTCCTTAATAATACATTTAAAAATAGACCTCACTTATTCCGATAATCATTCCCCTGGAAATAAGTCAATTCAAGTAATCCTTTTTCCACAAACCAAACTGAGTGCCTCGATTAAGAGGTAATGTCTTCTCTCAAGTAATTTTTTTATTTTCCTTATCCACCCATAAAATTTATTTTATTACATGATTTTATAAAAAAACCAGAATCCTAAATATTCTATGATGTTTTTAATATATATATTATACATATATATACACACCCCTCCATCTAATGGATACAAATCATAATGTTTTTGTGTTTGGGGAACTACCTCCTCACAAAATGGTGATTGTTCATTTTACCCTTTCAACCTATCATAGTGTCCATTATGATGAAAAACATATTTATATATGTTATATTTTATATTTGTTATGAATTTATGATTCTTTATTCAAATTTATAATGGACACCTTTTTACATTCCATTTGGTGTTAAAACAATAATCTCGTTTGAGGAAGTGTAGAGTACCTCCCCCTTAAAGTGGTGTGATTCATTCACACAACACATCAAATGTATTAATGATGGGATTCGTGAAATTATATTATATATATGATATATTAATTCCATTGAAATATATATATATATATGTCATTTAAATATTTTCTTTCAATATGACAATAAAAATAGAAATAGTGTTCATGTGTACGTACAGATTACCATCTCCATGAATGGTTTGTATAATTTCATACTTATATATTATATATATTATTAAAATATACTTATAATGAATATAAATTATATTTATATCATTTTTTACATTCCTTAATGATGATATACGTATAAAGATCAATGATATAAAAAATTAAAAAACATGCAAAGAACAAAGGAAATGTTTCCCGAGATGAAACAATAACATATGATCATTAAATAGTGGGTAATATAAGGTCATAATAAAAACATAAAAAGTATTATATATAATAATATGGTTTTTAAAATTACTTATAATAAAAAAAATCATGTCTTTGAGAAAGTACCATGAGATTCAAGATAAAATGTATTGTGATTTCATATCACTGAATGTTTTGTGGAGATACATGATATGTTTACCAGTATTTAGTTTAGTGTGGTTTATGTAATTACCATGATTGTATTCTATTTATATTTTATTAAACTTTTGGTTATTAATATATCTATTTTATTAACTATCATTTATGGGGTACGAGTTTCAAAACATACCATGTTGGTAAAAAAAATGTCTCAATTTTTCTTTCATTAAGACTCATGTTTTGTTATCTAAGTAAACTCTTTTTTCGAGGTATATATACATAGATTTTACATTTTATAGCATGAATCTCATTACTTTCATTACTTATTTAGATTTATTTAATTTTATTTTTTACATGGATAGTATGATCACATACTAAAAAGTTGTAGAGAATTTATGGGGACAATCTCATCGCTTTATGAGAATATTTACTTTTATGATACCTTTGATAAAATATTATGACCCAACTCTCAAGATCACTCATGAGTTTCATTATCCAAAATTTATGTCAGATATCATCATGAATTAATATCATTTTTCCACTCTTTGGTTGTTAAGATAATATTTTTATGTAAATTTTGACCTCTTCTCTCTTCGGTGAAAAATAAATTTTATTCAAAAACCATGTTTTCAAAAAAGCTTGAAAGATTATTTCAAATCATCGTTGAATATCATTTTTTAGGAAAAATGATTTTAAAAATGATTTATTATTTTTAAATATTATATTATATGAATTTAAAAATATTTTTATATAAAATGGATTTCAAAATGTTTTATGTTATAGAAAGCATGATTCAAAGAACAACGAATACTTTCCCAAAATTTTTTTAAAAATATATTTCATAATTATTTTCCATCTAATATAATATCCATCGGTTTTAATCTTGCCTTTATGGAGAATTTATCAATTTTTTCCATTCATATTAATTCAATCACTTTATTATGTTTTTATCCCATGATGTTTGTGGAACATGATTCACATTCACTTGTTATATGCTTTTGAAACCTGCTTCTTTTCACTAGTTCTGTTTATGATGAAAGGATTATGAAAACTATATGTTTTTACATGTTATGATATATTTTCAAGTTTTTAATACCAATTACATGTTAGGGGTTATGATTTGATTATTTATGGTCATACAGAACAAGTATGTACGATTTCATTATGAGACATGTAATACTTATATCTTTCTCCATTGCATTTGTTAAAAATTTATATATCATGGGATAGACTCATATGGTATTGGGAATGAACCCTAACCACTATGATTCCCATGGGAGTGAACCATAACCACTATAATGGTATGATGAGTGAACTCATTATACCAAGATGGTCATAAGAGTGAACCACGACTACCAAGATGGTATGGGTAGTGAACCTATAATACCATGATGGTATTGTAAATGATCCCATGGAGACTTTGGAAATAATATTTTATGTTTACTTGTATACCACAATTCCATGTTTCATTCTTACATTATTATTTCCTGGATTATGTTCTTTATTTCCTTATTATTCATGTATTTTGGATAACCAAACATTACTCCATGATTCATGTACATGACGTTTGATATACATAGAATGATCTTCTATTTTCATTATCATGTTCTCATACCCTTATGCTCATGATTGCTTTTACATGTCTCCCTTGTTTACACTTACTGAGCATTTGAGCTCACCCCTTTTTATGTTACCTTCCCTAGGATATAAAACTATATATTATATTTGATGTGTCTAATAATTTTTATAGACCTAGACAACTTAGTAGGAGATAATGTAGCTCTATTTTGTATGAGTTTTTATGTTTCTATATTTTAAAGGTACTAGAATAGTACGGTCATCAGAAATCTATTTGTATAAATTTTTATGTATTCCTTAAAAGTTTTTTAATGTTAATGTATGTCAAGATCAAGGTTTCTATAGTTGGTATCAGTGGAAAATTTTTTGTTAACCATTGGAAACATGGATGTCAAAACCTTAGTGAGAACCCAAAGGACATGTTTAAGGATAAATAAAAGGATGAATTATCAATTAGGAAAATGTATTGGATTTTTGGTAAATGATAGAGTGGTTTGTTTCCTATAAATACAACACTCTCTAGATAATACTCATTGATGTGGATCTTAAATAGGTGTCCCTAGGGGTAAAAAATATGAAAATATGTTTCAGGCGAGTCTCTATGTAATAAGGTACATGGAAACAGGCTTTAATTAAGATAGGGTTTCACAGTCCTAGGGGAATTTCTTTGGAAATTCACAAACTCTTCATGAAACATCATGATGGATTTAAGTGTAAGTTTTATTCGAAAACCCTAGGATAAACCTATGTTGTCATATATTATGATAGCTTTAATAAGTTAGAAATATTATATTTGATTATTTATTTTTATGTGGTTCCTCATTCTATTACCAATTTTTTACTTTTGGTTTTGGTCAATGGATGGAACTTGAAGGAACTACATTAATGGTGATTGTGATAAGGGTGAAAAGATTTTCCTCATATGAAACAAAATTCTATGGGAAATGGAATGAAAAACCTTGTTGTTATGATCACATAGATTTTTGATGCTATGACTCATGGTGGACATTCAAATTAGAAAATAAAGGAACAAAATTATATTGAGTCATTCATGAAGCAACTTCTGCCTTAATTAGAAGGTCCTCTGATCCAATTTTTACAGAATAATGTATTAGTACTACTAAAAATATATTCTCCATTTTCTAGTGTTTATTGCATGAGAAATTCATTCTAGTTTTCTATTATATTAACGAAAATTAGAGTAATTGTGAAATATAACCAAGATTATGAGGAACTAAGATGTTATTGAATCCATGTATTAGGACGGGATCAAAAACATAATTTTCAAAAAATACATTCCCTAGATTATTTGTACCATGATGGAGAAAGATTTCATAGAGTTGAAGCAACGAGATGATGATTCTGTTGGTACCTACAAGGATAATTACATGTGACTTGCAATGTACACATCTAGAATTATCATCCAATCATGAAAGTAATGTTAATAGGTTCTTTAGTGGATTAAAGCCAGGTCTCAAAAGTCCATTATCCATAAGATACATTATTATCTATGAAGATATTTTCCATTGTGAAATGATTTTTGAAATGGGGGAGGGTATCATGTATCATTCTCATGGTTTTGATAGGAATATGAGTATGGATTTCAAAGGAAACTATAAAAACTGTGGAGTGATGTAGTTGAGCCTTCCTTTATGCTCTATGTGTGGAAGAAGCAAGGTGAGAATTTTATTAAGGGGTCTAATAATGTTTTTGAGTGTAGAAGGGAATTATTTTAATAATTTTATTTCTAAAGTTATGGGAAGAAGTTTTATAACATTTTAAATGTGGAAAAAGTGTCACATAATACACCAACCATGATTCAGTGCTATAAGTATAAGGAGAAAGATCATTATTCTAGCCATTCCCCAAACCTAAAATCTATTGATGATGATCAATGTCAGCAACCTCTTATGAAAAGAGATAAGGGTAAATCTCATGCAGTCAATATTTCGGATGAGGGGTGAGATACTTGTGTTATAAAAGTTACACATACAATCTACTATGGAGCCATTAATGTCATATTTGATATGGAATTAGCAGTGAAAAAACCTAATGTTATGATTATCACATGTCATGTCTATGATTCACCTCAAGATGAAGTTTGGGGGAATGTGATTAGTGAAATTTTTTTCATTATTCCTTTTGTTGAATTAGATGTCATCATAGGCATGTATTTTCATTATTTTAGTAAATAAAACATCAATTATCAAGGAACATATATTAAGATTGATATTTCAAAAACTCATATGATCATCCATCAATATGATGAAAATTATGAACTATTTGTGTATATAACATCCACTGTATGTGTCTATATTCCCATACAAAACGATTGTTTATCTCAAATGGTTGAGGATAAAATTGACATCGATGTTATGTCTATTATTAAATATTTTGTTGATTTATTTGTAGAAGAGCTTCATAGTATTCCACAAAAACGTGTGGTTAAGATCTCGACCAAACTCATACATGGATCCAAAAATATTTCAAATACTCATTTCAGAATATCCTCATCTGAGTTGTAGGAATTAGAGAAGCAAATACAATAAATCCATGATACGAGATTCATTAAGTCACGTGTGTAATCTTAGGGGAAATATTCATTTCATGAAAAGGAAAGATGGATCAATGAAGCTATCCATTTATTATCAGGAGTTGAATAAGATCACAACCAATAACAACTAACCTCTTCCCCATATTGAAGAATTTTTTGATCAACTATGCGGAGCTCAATACTTTTCCACGATGGAAGTTGGTTATGGATATAATCAATTGAGGGTGAAAATGATGATATACCAAAGACGTAATTCTGTAAATGTTAAGATAACTATGAATATATAGTGATAACTTTGGTCTAACTAATGTTCATTCTAACATCATAGATTAAATGGGTAGAGTCTTTATAGATTACCTGGATATGTTTGTGGTAGTCTCTATACCTGATATTCTTAGACGTTCAAAGATAAAGTAAGATATTGAAGATCACTTGATAATTGTACTAAAGACCCTAACAAAGGATAAGATATATGAAAAATATAGAATGTACTAGTTTTGGCTGAAAAAGGATTAATTTTGGGTTATATAATATCATGAGATGGTATAGTAGTATATCCATCGATGAAGGAGGCTATTGAATGCAGGTCTAGACCAACCACGGTGATTGAGATCCATATTATTCTTCGATTAGATGGATATTTTCATAATTATCTAGATACTTTATTTATAATATATGATCCAATGAACAAGATAACTTATAAGGGTGTCAATTTCCTCTAGATAAAAGTACGTGAGGAAATTTTCATGGAACTGATGAGAAGGTACGTTAGTGAAACTATGCTTACATTTCTATATAGTCGATAAGGGTTTTTAATCTATAATTATATATCTATGAATTGATTGGGAAGTTCTATTATGAAAAATTACATAGTAATAGCATATGATACATTATATTTGAAGATTCATGAGAATAATTACCCAACTAATTATTTCGAGTTAGAATCACTAAATTTTCCATTAATGATATAGAGGAATTATCATTATCGAGAAAAGATTGATATATATGAACATCATAGAATTATAAAATATATATTCCCATAGATGGAGTTGAATATGCACTAGATAAGATGGTTAGATTTGACAAATAATAATAACAACTCAAAACATCACCACCTTTTTTAAGTGAACAATGTGGTCAATGATTTGCGTCTGAATTATCGTGATTGGATGTCCATGATGAGTACCAAAAAAGACCCAATATTTTAGGATTTACTACAAATTTATCTAGATATATTGAAAAAGGATAAAATATTGTATTTATACATTGAATGTTTAACCCTCTATCCACTTGAAGATTAAAGAGGCTCAGAAGCAAGGTGAATAGATGGAAAATAATGTCCAAAATGTTTTTTTGTCTATCCTTAAATGAAATGTAACTATAAAGTTTAGGAAATATTTTTTTGTTCCTAATGTACCATATTTATAAAAGGAGATGCTATATTCTCTATTAATCCTGGAATTATGAAGATGTATTGGGATATGAATGAATACATTTAGTGTGATAGAATTAAGAGATATTTCACAGAGTTTGTATCTCAGTGCTTGTCATGTGACCATGTTTTGGAAGAATTAAAGAAGTCTAAAGTGATGTTCTATCCATTACCCATAAAAAATATAAATTGGAGAACATCACTATTGTTCTTGACATTAGAATACCCAAAACCTCTAAATGGTTTAATTCTATATGGGTGGTAATCGATAACCTAACTATGTAGGTAGACTTCATCACTATCAGAGAATACATCAATTAGGATAATATTTCCCAAATATACATTAAATAAGTGGTAAGGTTGAATATATTACCAGATTACATTGTATCATATTGGGATTTGAGGTTTACCTCAATGTTCTTGTAAATTATTCAATTAGAAAATGGTGAACAATTCAGTTTTAGAACTTCTTATCATCCTCAAACAGATGGTCACTCTAAAAGGGAAATTAAAACCAAAAGGGATATGTTGAGATATTGTTCATTAGATTTCAAAGGTGGTTAAGATCAACACCCTCCTCTCGTTGAGGCTTTTAGAAACAATATATTTCACTCAAGAATTCAGATAAAACCTTATGAAACCCTTTATGGGTGAATGTGTAGATCTACAATGTGTTAGGATGATGTTTGAGAAACAAATATATTGGGACATTATATTTACTAACTAAATGGTCAATAATGTTTGAACCATTCAACATCATATCACTATAGCTCAATGCTAGTAGATAATTTATGCTGATAACTGTCTGTGTGATATCAAATTTTATGTTTGTGAAAAGTTATTTTTATGAATCTCATCCAAGAAGAATGATATGAGATTCACGAAGAAATATAAAATAATCCTTATGAATATTGGTCCCATTTGAGATTCGTGATCGTATTAGGATGTTATCCTAACTCTTGGTAGTTCCTCCAAAACTCTATGAGGTCTATGATCTATTCCATGTATCTCTATGGGGGAAGTACATATCAATCCATTCATTTTTACTAAACAAACATGCTATACCACTGGATGAGGACCTATATTCTGAAGAAGAACTTGTTGAAATTAAATACCGACCAGAGAAAGTTTTAGGAGACAAGATTACTCACCAAGTCAATGCTTTGAGAAGAAATCACTAGTTTTAGGAAGATACATGTGATCTTGAGAATATGATGAAGCATAAGAAGCCTCATTTTTTTACTCTAGTGAAAAATTTTGAGGGTTAAATTTTTTTTAAGGGGGTAGAATGTAACACCCTATGTTTTTATAGAACATTTTTTTAATAAATGGTATATTCATTTGTCCCTTGCAATGAATTAAGTCAAAAATTATTTCACTCAAAAAAAATAGGCATATGTTACATGAAAAACTAACATGGAATACATTACATGAAACACCCACTTGTTTTTTGTTGCATGCAACACCTACATGGTGTACGATACATGCAACACCGACTTAGAACACATCACATGAAACACAAAGTATCTACGAAACACATTTTTAATGATAGAATTATTTAAATGAGATAATTATAAACTATAAGGTAAACATAGTAACATTAACAGTATGGACTACTGTCAAATATTTTTTAGAACATTTTTAATATAAATAAATCATTTTGATAATGAAAGATAACATTTATGGTAATGGTCTTTTATGTTTAAAAATATAATTTTCTAAAATGAACAACTTGTAAAAATAAAATAAATTTTATAAAAATTTTAATGTTTATTTTGATAAAATAAAATACATTTTTCATTACATAACCTTGAAATTATCATAGGAATAATTTTTGGTATTTTCTTGAGAAACATATGTTTATTTATGAATAGAAAAAAGTACAGATTTTTAGATAAAAATTGAAATTTTATTTAATTAATTATTCATTTTAAATGGTATTATAAAATTATTTGAGGTCTCATTAGATAAATATTTCATATCTTAATTTAATTTAATTCAATTGAATAAATTTAAATTTTAAATTGATTAAAAATAATAGCAATACATGGGAACTTTTTTCTACTATAAAACCTTATTATTTAACCCCATCTGCAGGATTAGAATGAATATTAATTATTTAACTCAATTGAATTTATTTTTGAAAAATGAAAAAAACCATTTTATTTTGTGTAATATTTAGATTCTAATAGTACCATGTTAATGTTTTATTAAAATGATTAGTCAATGTGATTGAAAATAATCATAGCGACTAAGGCCAAATTAAGCTTATTTAGTGAATGCCCCTTACAATTAAGGTCCCAAATGACCTATACACATTTCAAAAAACCATTGGATGTCCATATTTAGGTCATAACGCATACTTTATTGTTTTTTTTGTTTGTTATGAATTTTTAGGAATGATTATGTGTGCACATAAGTTGTCCTTAGATATTAAAGGGAAGTCCCTTTCCTTCCTTACAAAAAGCCACCACTTATCCCACTTCCTCACACCTCTCAAACTTATTACATTGGTCCAATACATTCCCAATACACATCCAAAAATCCCTTTTTTCCTCATATTATTATTTACTTGGGAATAATTCTATCAGTGGAATATTTTTTTCACCAACCAAAAGGACTTACCCAATCAATAGGTAACGTCTTCTCGCAAGTTCTCTTTTTATCTTCATTATCCACACCCTCCAGTATAATATTTTATGTGATTGTATAAAAAAACTAATATTTTAGATGTAATATGATGTTTTTATGATATTGTTTGAAACTACACTTATAAAAACCACCATGTAATGGACAAAGAACATAATATTTCAATATCGTGTGAACTACGACATCATGAATGGAAGTTTGTTCATTTTTCCTATACAACCTTTCATGAGAAAATTATGATTGAAAATGTATTTATATATGTTATATATTATATTTATTTTTTATTTAATATTATTTATTAGTTTTTACAAGACACACCTTTTTTACATTCCATTTTTTGTTTATATAATATCTTATTTGAGGAACTATGTACTACCTCCCCTTCAAAGCGATTTGATTCGTTCTCACACCACATGGAATGTATTAATTCTAGGTTTAGTAAATTTATATGATATATCTGATATAATAATTCTATATATATAAATATATATTCCATTTATATATTTTCATTCAATACGACAATAAAAATAGAAACATCGTTCATATATACATATGACTTACCATCTCCATGAATATTATCTTCAATTTCCTACTTCTTTATTTTAAAGATTATTATAAAATAAATATATTTAGTATTGAAGATATTTCTATAATTTTAAACATTTTGGATTCATTATATAGGTAAAATTACCAATGGAATAGAAAATTAAGACACATTCCAAGAACCAAGTGAATATTTTAAGAAATGAAACCTTAACAAAAGATCATTAACAAACATGTAATATATGGTCATAATAAGAACATAAATTGTATTATATATAGTTATATGGTTATTTAAATATTTTATAAAAAGTTTATATTTATTATACTGTATTTTTGAGTGATTACGATGAGATTTAATACATAACGGAAAAGGATTTCCTATCACTTTTTGTTTTTGTTAGATACATGTTATAGTCACCACTATTCCCTTTTGTGTGGTGTATATACTAACTATGATTGTATTAAATTTATATTATAATTAATTTTATTGTTATTAAAATTTTAATTTTATGAACTATCTTTAATGGGGGTTGAGTTTCAAATGTTACCAAAATGGTGAATAACGTTTTTTCCCAATTTTCCATCATTGAGCTTCATGTCTTGTTATGAATCTAAACTCTTTTTCAAGGTATAAATACAAAAATTTTACATGTTAAATAAGTATTATCGTTATTTTATTTATATTTCAAGATTCATATAATTTCCTTTTCTTACAATGAGATTATGATCCTAGGATACAGTTATAAGAGTTCATCGAGACAATCTCATGGATTTTTGAGATTGACTATGTTTATGATTCCTATAATGATATATTATGATACATATCTCAAGAACACCAATTAGTTTCCATATATTATTTCTATTCAAGATATTCTAATATGTTATTACCACATTTTCAACTCATTAGTACTTTATATACAATTTAATGCAAAATCTAACTGCACCTCTTTTCCCTCAGAAATCTATTGTATTAAAAATCCATGTTTTAGAAAAATGTTTTCAAAAGATCCTTGAATATAATTTTAAAAGTAAAATTATTTAATAATTTTTTTTTCAATGATTCATTTATATGTTTTCAAATATATTTAATAAAATTAAATGGTTTTATGATAGAAAATTCTAATTTTAAAGACGAAATGACAATTTCCTTAAGAAATTATTTTAGATGATATTTCAAAATGATTTTACATCTAAGATAACATCAATCTTTGTTACTCAAGATTTTAAAGGGAATTTAACCAATGTTTCCATTATGATTATTTATTTTATTAGATTATGTTTTGAGGGCATCATTTTTATGGAACCTATTTCAAATTCACATGTTATATGCTTTTGAAAAACACTTCCTTTTATAGGTTATGTGTATGATGAAATGATTATGAAACCTAAAACTTTCCATAGGTTTTGATATGATTACATCGTTATAATACCCATTATATTTCATGGTATATGATATTATTATTTACGATCTTTTGTAACATGTATGTATTATTTCATTATGGGATGGGGGGGACCTGTATCTCACTCCAAAACATTGGGTAAAGATTTATATAACATGGGATATGAAAATATATTCTTTGAAATTACCCTTGACAATTAATATGGCAATGAGAGTGAACCATGACTACCAAGATGGTATGAGGAGTGAACTCATGCTACCAGGTTGGCTATGGAAGTGATCCATGACTATGAAGATAGTATAGGGAGTGAACATATATAATAAATATGGACCTTCTAGGGTTCCCTTGGATAATATAGAAATCATTTTATATGCTTTTCGGTCTTCCAAAATTCCATGTCTCATTCCAATTTAATGCTTTAATGGATTATTTCCTTGATGTACTTCTTATTCATGTATTTTGGACAACCATTTTTTTTATAATTCATGTATATGATCTTTGATATGAAGGTTATGATATTGTCTTATTTTTGAGCATGTTCTCATTCCCTTATGCTCAAGATTATTCTTATATGTCTCCCATGTTTACCTTTACTGAGCATTTGAGCTCACCCCTTTTCATGATTCCTTCCCCAGTTTATGATGATAGGTATTATGTTTGATGTGTCTGAGAAGGGTTCGATTCATGAATAACATATCTGGAGAAAATGTATCTCACTAATGTACCATTTTTTATGTTTCAATGTTTCCAAAATCAATATAGTAGTATGACCTTCTGTCATCTATTTGTATAATGTTTAATTTATTCTGAAAAAAAATTAATGTAAATTTGTTTTTTATCATCGCCCCTACACTCAGCCCATTGATAAAAATTATATTTGAAATCCATAGCCACTAATGATGGCCTCCAAACCATCTTCTGATCGTTTATCCCCACCGACTATTGCTTTCTACAGTGATCAATCCTATTAATGGATAGTCAAAACCATCCCATAAGAAAAATTATCTACAAAGCCCCCCATCGATAGAAAGTGGTCAAAACCATCTTAAATCATTCATGTATTTGTGAACATGATTCCAATGATGTGTCAGCCATAAATAGTGTGCGTCAATCTCCAAATATTCCAAAGACACATGAAAAAGAAACTTGGTATCGACATTTGATAAAGTCTGTAAATTTTAATGTTCAATACCATCCATTGTTCATATAGGTCAATACCTAATCCTCTTGACCTTATTTCCTCAAACATGAGGAAATATGTATCCTCACATTGGTGATCAAAATGACCCGATATATCTTGTGAAACTCCCTTCAAGTTCCCAATAAAATCATGGAATCACAAAATAATTTAATTAATTGAATATAAAAAAATGTAACAACACAACAAACTATTTAAAGCCCCATACACATCCACTAATTATTATAAATATAAGGTCATACCTAATGACATTCAATAAAATTAGTTTAAAAATTAAAGACAAGAATTTATTAATAAATGGTCTTAACCCAAAACCCAATTACATGTATTTAATAATAAACCCCATATTTCCCACAAAATTTGAGATAAGGATAAATACTAAATAACCATAGACTCGTAGGTAATTTCTCATTGAGTGTCATCCTCTATGTCCATTCATAATGAGAGAAATCATGATTTTTAAAAAATGATAGTAAAAAAGGGAAAAAGATCTCTTATGGATTTGTTATTCCATATGGTGACATAAAAAATAGACTCAATGGGACTAAAGGAATTTATGAATGTACTCTCTATCAAATGATGGATTTTTAATTAGATCTCAGATATAAGATGGAGGTTAGAGCCTAGTAAATAGGGAAAGGTAAATGGTCCTTTTCTTAGAGGGGAGGGCTATGTATAGGAGGAGTGAAGGATGGGAGATCCTCTTAAAGAGATAAAGGAAAGAGGGTCATTGTCTCTTATTTAATGAGACATATATTTATCATACTATTGGGAAAACCATGAACCAACCATGCAATGCTCACTATTTATAATATGTAAACCATTTTTGGTTTAGCTGCACAGTTAGAAAAGTCATATTCTCACCTTGCGGGTGACTCTGAATACCTGCACCACTATGGAAACAAGAAAGGAGGGAGAATAATGGTTTAATATTGGCGTTCTCCTTTGAAAAACATTCATCATGGTTTAGGCTGCATGGTTAGACAGACACTATTCCAATCGTGCATATCAGTCTACCTATTACCAAAATGATGTTTTTGGATCCAAATGCCTCTAAAACCCATTCAAACACTCAAGGAACTCACAAGACCTTAAAACCCGTCTAAAAAAATATTTTTTAATGGTGAAAAAATAGGAATTGGATTCGAAATCCTTTAATTTTATTTTTTTTGACAACTTAAATTTTGAATATAATAAAATTATTAAAATTTATTCTTCTTCAAAAACATGGGACATTATATGAAGGAGAATAAATACCATATTGAATTATTATTTAAAAAGAAAAATTATACAATAAAATAATCTCTAGATTCCTTTTGATTGTAAATGTAAGAGGAATGGATATTTATTTTTTAAACAGTAATCTTTTTATATTAGATTGTCTCATAATTTTTTATTTGGAGACTCTTCACAATAACTTAGTAATTTTTCATTTGAATACATTTTAACTCATGAAGGTAAATAAGATTATGTAAATTACAGTTTATTGAAAATAGAATTATGTATGGAAATAAATATTTAGAAAACAAATTTTAGATAAAAAATGAAGATTAATCATTTCATTTTTGATGAAACTATTAAGAAGGAAAATGCGGTGAATGGATTTTTGGAGGAAATGTTTTGGAATAATATTATATTAATTTATTGAATTCAACTAAAAGTGGATTTTTAACCAAATTTATAACTAGAATGGTTGTATATGAACATGAAATATGTTTTTAAGGATAAGAAACTATATATTATCAATTCCCAATTCCATTCATTAGATTGAGACGCCAAATTTGTTAATTTGTTTATATTCAATAAAAATAATTAAAATTGACATAAATAAATTTTTATAGGAATCAATATATCTTTTTATAGGGATAATATTTTTTTATCCTAATTATGTATAATAAAGGATATTTATCTCCACAATTTAATAGGTACATAAGAATGTAGTACAATGTTGTTAAATATATGAATAATATTTCATACGGTATATAGAATATAGGTTATCACAAAATATATTGTTCCAAAAAATATTTTACTCACAATAGTAAAGATTTAATTTTTAATGATAGTTCTATCTAGGCTATTGGACATATAGAGAGTTTCTATAGGCTTTGGAAATTGAGTCAAGATATAATGAAAACCATTTTCCATTTATTTTTTCTCAATAAAACCCCTAATAGGTTAATAACATTATAACTTTTTTATTTAATTTATTTGTACCTAAGGTATTTTATAATATAAATATCCCATAATGATTATAATAAAACCATAATCTCATATCCCTTTGGAATGTTTTTCATATAGGTGAATTCCATTTGGGTTATGTATTGATCTAGGATCTTTTCAATGATCAATATTGGGAATTTTCTTTATCTATACATCTATATAAAATTTTATATTCCTAAATTTTCTATGTAAAAAACCAGTTTATAATTAAGTTTCTAATATGTGATTTATCATTTAAAATGAATACAAAAGAGTCGCGTTGAAAACTATGACAACTCCATTATTTGGTGTACAAAGTCATAGTTGTCAGAAAACAATAAAGAAGGAATGATATAATTTATGATTAATTTTTATGTCATATCTTCTATAATATATCCCAATATTATGAAATAGGATATATCATTTCAATGATAGAAATGTTTTTACAATTTCTTCACAAAAATAATTAGTTAATATTTTCTACAATTTTCAAATTATTGTAAAAAATACATTAATTTTTTAAGAATAGTGTATGACGTATTTTGATGAGATAAAGAGAAACATAATTACATTAAAAAGTATTAAATATACTCTTTTGGATATTACATTTAAGCTTATTTATTATGATTATGATTTTCATTGGTATTTCTATTGTCTTAGTGAGTTAACAGAAATTCAAATATTACATCCAATTCATTTAATTTTTTTAATTTATATAGGTTAAATTACTATATAACTAAATATGATAATTTGGATATATCAATCCCAATAGATAATTCATTCCCTAAATTTTATGTTCAAATGGTATTCTATTCATTAATCATCTCACAATTAGTTATTTTTTTAATGAAACCAAAATCTAATAAAGGAATTATTAGTTCGGTATTACTTAATTATTTTATATTGGAAAAAACACAAGGGTTTAAAAAGAGTTTTTTATTTTTTATCACAGTATGAATAATAATATTATGTAAATTAAATCATGAAATTCGTATTTTATTAGTGAAACTAGTCAAGATATAAAATTTCATTAAATAGAAATTTTTTCTCATTGTTATAAGAAAATTGCAAACTATTTGGTTGTATATAAGACCTTACATATGTTTAATAAAAATTAGTTAGATTAGTTTTATTTTGATTTATGGAATTGATTATTAGATTTCTCACATAATTATTCTATTAGATGTGACTTAGTGATTTATAATTTTATTTGAGATAGATATATCCCTCTTGTTCTTATATACTTCAAGAACATTTATATAGGAGATATTTTGGTCTATTAAGATATAATCACCTGACTCCTTCGTATCAGATTATTATAAAATTTTATAATATAAAAACTTAATAATAATAATAATAGATTCAATAATAAACATTTTTAGCATATTTTTAATATTAGTATTATTAAACATGATTACATATGAAATTTTAAATATTTCTTAAAATCATTCGTGTGACGACCAATGTCCATAAGGTTGTAAACATTTAAAAGGAATTGAAATATTGAATTAGTACAAGTGGTATTTTGATATTTCATATTATTATTGAATATATTAGGGATATAACCACTCATATAGATGTTTCAGGAAGAGGAGAAATGACTCGATGGTATGTTGGGTGTTTAGGTGGAATCCGGGGATTGTAAGGGTGATCAAGATACTGAAATTAAATAGTAGTATGCCACTAGTTAGTTAGTATGGAACTAACATTTATCCATTGGTCTTGGAAGAAAATCATATGCCCATGTAGGAACATTGTCCACCTTCTAGCCTAATATGTCCACGGTGAGGCCAAAAAACACCCTAGTTGGCTTATTGGTATTATTTTAAGGGATAGAATTTCTACTTTTATTTATAAGTGATTTTGATTTTGAGGGACTATTGGATTTCGGGGAGAAAAGATAGACCAGTCTCCATCTCTC
The DNA here is from genome assembly GCA_963277665.1 of Viscum album. NCBI lineage: Eukaryota > Viridiplantae > Streptophyta > Magnoliopsida > Santalales > Viscaceae > Viscum > Viscum album. Next base: position 782,969,091 of record OY728158.1, read on the forward strand.
CTCTTCACTACATTTAATCCACATTATATGGGAGCCCTTAAATGTATTTTTTTTATGATTTTTGGAATTATATTATTTTTCTTCTTTCATCCATGTTCACTCTTGTTATTCTTTGATTTCTTGTTATTGTGTTTATGGATTCATTGAGATATCCAATAGAGCATTGTAAAAAACATCCTACTATATGTGGATTTTATTTTTTATGGATTGAGTACATCCCAATAAATATTTCAACATTTCAAAACATTCTATTTTTATTAGGAAATTATTCCCTTGTATTTTTCTATGTTTTTTATGATAATTATTGATATTAACTATTAGAAAAATTATTTATTTGGGTACATCTATCATTTTTTATAGTGGTGGGACCTATGAATTTTTATTAATTTTTCATTCATAAACATAGTGGAGATAATTTATTACTATAATATTATTTATGGTTTTTGAAAATGCTATTTGATATTAGTGATCATTATGGTTTCTCAGGTTAGTGAATATTCCCATATTTCATTCTATGATGTGTTATAGAAATTCCATATCGAGTCGTTCATGGTTTTGTTGAGTGAATTTATCCCTTTTAAAAATTATTCATTTTGTATATTAAAATTAAATTATTTATTATTTATGTAATATTTTAATTATTATATTGGGATATATTATCTTGAGATAGGCCCTCAAGTGGTAGGATATGGATAGGTCATCGTAATCCTATGTAGATTTTTTGGGATATAGAAAAGAAAAGGGAATGGAATAATGAATAGTTTAGGTATTCCATGTATAACCACCTCATTCGATATCATATATAAATTTATAATTTAATTTTATGTGTGCTATCACCACAATGTGTCCTTGTAACGACCAAAGTATTTATATAATAATAATTTTTCATTTATGTTAATATTTTTGAATAATATGATATTTTTATGTTAAATATGACACTTTCTCTAATATCATGCTCAAAATTCAACAACAGCTATTCTTGAAATTGTACGTTGCACAGAACATTGAATTATACATAAAAATAAAATAATAATTATAATATTTTAAATGGTAGTTAATGCATTGGTTTTGTATAGCTGAAAGTCACCGTAACTAACTAAATTATTGTTACACATGGTCGTTAAAAGTTTTTACATTTATCCAAAAAAATTGATGCTTAAAATAAGAATGAATCTGATTTTAAGCATTAAATACATTAATATTCATTAAAAAGTCGATTTACCACCTTTTGATGGTGAACCCTTTTAAAATCTAGTTTTTTTTCACTTTTATTTGTTCTAATTGATAAAATAAAAATATTCTATTGAATAGGGACCTCAAAATTTAAATTGGGTGAAATTTTATTATATTTTTGATAAAGATAATTATTAATGAATTGTGAAAAATACTACATTTTAATTCAGTACTACCCTTTAAAATAATTTATTTATATAGTTATATTGTGCTTTTAATTTGTTTTAATATGTAATTGGATTATATTTTTATAATTTAAGCCAATTTTTTTTCATATTAAGTAATTTCACTTTTAAATTGGATATAAACACATGTCAATATTTTAGACGTTTTTAGTTCTTAAAAAATGTTCTTTGGTTTTTAGAATGGGAATTAATTTTAAATTAATTTATACAACTTCTGTGTTTTGAATTTTGATAAATGAATTCCATATTTGGAATCAAGTGGTCCAAAGTTTTTAAATATTTATCTATTATTTTAATGCATTATGAATAGTTACGTCAATATATATTTAAGTTACCACGGTTAAATGGTAAATCTGGTAAATAAGGGTAAAAAAATAATATAATTATAATTAAATATCCAAACAAGTGTCATAATCCAATTGGATGATATATTTCCAACCATGGGCATCCTTGAGATGATTTTAGGACCCCATGGGGAAAATTGTTTTTGAAACGGACAATTAATTACTTTTAATTTATTGTTAAGGAAAATATAACATAAACATATATATATTACTAAAAAAAATTATATGTGGTATATATGCGATCAATTAGACTATAAATATTCATTATATGTCAGAAACTATTTCCTACATCATCATATTTTATTTATAATTTGTAGACCTCAAATAATAAATTTATTTATGACTCATTGATGATGATGTTATTACCTTATTAATGAATGGTTTTAAATAAATGTGATTATAAATATTAAAATAAATATCTTTTTAAACTTTGTATTCCATTTACTAAATTAAGGAATTATTATTACTTGTTATCTTCAAATTAATGATGTTTTTTCGAAGGAATCATGTTTTTATGGATTTTTAAAAAATCCTGATATGAATAGTATATAAATTGACATAAATGAGTTTTTAAATTAGAAAATATTTTATTAAATGATTTTGTAGTCTTAAACATATACTATTCAGAAAAATGAAATAGATAAGGTTTAAAATTTTATTAATGATACACTTGAGTTTCTATAATAATATTATATTAACTATATTAACCATACAGTATAAATATACAAGAAGACATGGTAACTGTAAAATAAGTTAACTAAGGGTTAAAGCTAAAATTTAATGTTAAATTTGTGATAAATACTTGTCTAAAACATATTGGTTGAAATTATATCAACCCAAAAACACCATATAATTGAAATAAATGACTTCGGGACCATTTCAAACCAAAAATCATTTTATAATAAAATAATATTTCAATGCCTTCCTAAAGTTCCTCCCCCGCTCTTATAAAAGGGAATCACCACTACCCATTTAATCACACTACTCAAGCCTCTTGACTCATCCACCCTCAGCACAAATAATCTTCCAATATCCCTCCTTTACACCAAGTATTAGTACCTTGGTTAGAAGGCAATTAAAGAAACCCTTTAGGATAAATTCCAAGGGAGTTACCAGATTTAGAGGTAAAGCCTCTCTCACGTTCTTTTCTTTTATTTTCTTTCTCCAATACAAATTATATTCTTATTCTTTGATTACATAACAACACCAGTATCCAAAATATACTATCATGTTGTTTTTATATGTATTCTTACTACAATTATACACACCTCCACCTAATGGATATGAACATATTGTTTCTGTTTATGGCGAACTACTGCCTCACAAAATGATGATAGTTCAATATTACCCTACCACCTCTCATGGTGAAAATTATGATGGAACTATATTTAGATATTCTATATTTTTTCTCTATTATTCATTATTTTTTATTTACATCTTAACATAATTCTTTTTATAATTTAGAAATTCTATGATTTCATTTGAGGAAGTGCGGACTACCACCCCCTCAATGTGATATGACTCATTCATTTCATACATGGAACATTTAAATGATGTAATTAATTAAATTGTCTAAAATATATAAAATATTATATTATACTTTAATTATAATATACCCATGTATCATTTAGTTTTAATTATATTAAATATGAAGATGAAATAAAAGTTGTGTTCATGCGTGCGTACTACTTATTTTCTCAATGAATGGTGAAATTAATTTCTTATATCCAAATGTTATGGACTATTAAAATACATATATAATAGATATAAATAAATATATTCTAGATATATATGATATTTAAATCATGAATATGATTCTGGAGAGAATAAAAGTTTGGTCACAAAGATAATTTCTAATTATGTCATGTTCATTATCGACTCTGGTATTGAATATCGACAAAACGACTGATACGAATGTTAAAAATTATATAATTTTTATTACATGATGTTAAGTAATTTAATATGAATAATAAAATTGAAAAAGGTTCTAAATAAAGTATAAATTAACCTAAGATTATTATTCATGAATATAAATAATGAAGGAGACATGTTAGACTCAAGGTAAGGGAACATTTCACCCATAACTTGTAGTCAAATACATTTATTTGGTTACGTATTTTAATTTATATTTTATTATGTTGGTATATGTTCTTCTATATCCTTATATATGTACATTTTATGACCATGTGATGGGAAGCCTCTATCTTTCTCATAAACTCATATCTTAAATTATTAAGTGACACTGTTATGCTGCCAAATTGTTTTAAGGGAATTTCAAAACTCAATCTCCACTCATTGAGTTTTAGACATACTTCGTGGATTATATTATGAAAATATTATTCATGGAATCACTATTTATATATTTATGTTGTAATTTCCACTTCCCTCTGTGTGGATATACTTTTTTAGTACATAATCACTCCATTGAAAATTTATTGCGTCAATTATACAAATTTTGTAAAGGAAATCCTAGATCAATATCCAATCATTGAGTAAAATATTAATGCCATTGTTTTGAGTTTTCCAAGAATATTTGTGAATGAAATCTTTTGTTTTTACACTTAATATCCACTTATATTGAGTAAATTTATATTACTGACACCTAATTATTTCATTGATTAATACTTAATCTAATGATATGATCGTTGTAAGGGACTTTGTCTCAATATTCTTTCATTGAGGCATATTTTAGTTTATAAAAGGACTTATTAAATATAATCTATAATTATAATCTTTTTATTTTAATTAGATTAATTTTTTTTTCAAAATTAATCTTTTTTTTACATGGATTTTTATTAAATGACAAAGGGAATGTTTTTTTAATGTATGCGGTGACAATGAGATTTCTGCCGTCGTGAGCATTATGTGATATTTGTGTTCCCTAACATGTCGTAATGTTTTTAAAAGGAAAATAAATAACATATTCAAATTTTATGTATTTTGGTATTGAAATTTATTTTGAGAAATCATAGATTATGTCAATATTTTGAAATGACATATTGTGATTGTAATGTGGAAATGCTATCTTTATTTTATGCACGTTTTATGTTAATGAATTTGTTATAATTATTAGGAATTGTTTACGTATATGCGTTATTCTATGAAAACCCAAAGGCAGTTGTGCCCAAGATATCTCTCCAATGAATTGTATAATCTGACAGAGGTAAACGTAAATGTTTCTATTAAGTGATTCTGGGAATATACTATGATGGGTATTCTAAACACAACTCCCTATAAAGCTATGAATGTTAAAATGTAAGTATGATATGGATGCAACAAGATATATTTATGATTTATGATTTATGATTTCTATGTGTTATTCATAAATATTATGATTTCATGAGGCATTTGAAATAGCTTATGTTTTATGATTGATATATATAATTTCATTTATTTTTATGTATTGATGGACTAATGTTTTTTTCCTTATTTTATAACCATACTCAGCTTTTAATGCCCATCCCAACTTTTTTATATATTTTTCATATGGAATAAGTAAAGGTAAGAGAAATAAATTATTCAAGAATATTTATGTCATGAAAAAAACTGGGTTTTTATATTAGCTGTTTTTTACTATGAAAAAATTTGGATAGAGTAGAAGTATCTACATTTTAATTTATGATATGTAATTTAATAGTTACAGGCTATTATTATAAAACTCTAAACCTAAAAATATACTCAAATTGAATTCATTACATAAATAAATATTATGTAATGTTTCTAGACTGGGGCCTTATAGTGGGAAATAGATGTTGTTTTAGGTAACTTTATAGGATAGCGCATTATTTAATAATTAGTGACATAACCATATTTGTTAGCATATTATAAATATTAATAGTCATTTTAGATAAAATTAATGAGTTTAAGATAACATGAATAGTTATATATTAGTCTTTACCCTCCTCAAAATATTGTATATGATGAATTTACTGATATTATCACACTGACCATTTCGGTTTTAGTGAATAGTTAGATCCTGTAGGCACTAAAGTAACAATGGATGTGAAAAAAACTATGATGGTTTTTAGAATGAGAAAATGAATGAAATTGGAGATGCAATGAGAACTCTTGTTGTTATTCATATCAAACTATCTTGAGTCATAACTTACTACTTGAACATTGGTGATTTTTCTAAGTCATCATATATGTGAGAAACAAATGCCTATGGAATTTCAGGTAATTATCATAATGTTTAGTTTATAAAAAAACCTAAGTGTCAAGGATGAGAAAAAAACACCTAGTAAAATTCTTCAAAGGGATGGGAAGATGTAATATATGTATTAATGAATGTCATAATATAATAACTTGTTATTGAAAATGTAATTTTTCAGATGACTCTAGAAAAGGGAAAGAATTTCTTTCTGATGGATCAATTTTAAGTTTTAAATGTCATGTGCATGGTAATTGTGAAAATAGATGTCATATGAACATGGTTTGGGAATGGGATCAACATGAATATACAAATATACGTTTACCAATATTTAATTTCATTCCAATTTAAGATTAGGAAACTGGAAATGACATGTGAAAGGAATGGAATATTTTTTATATGATGTTTTGACATTACTAAAGTATTAAGAATCTATGAATGATTTTTTATAGGAAAGAAGTATAAAAGAATAATATGGAAAAAAATTACAAAGGATAAGGAAAAATGTTTGATGATTAAGATGTCTACATTTTAGTAATTGAATAGTTTTGTTGGATCTATGTATGATGATATGTTTAAATGTATTAGTGATAGGATTACATTGGAGGATTTTTTCTTGTATGTGTAACCCAGTTGATTGAAATGTAAAAATATTATTCCAGGAAGAATTATCATTTCTTGTGAGTGCATAAATTATAACCTTATGGGTTCGTGTAATCTTTTGTTTTTGATGAAATTATGGGTTATTAGTTTTTCCAATGAAAAATGTAAGGAATGAAATAAACCATGAGGATAAAACATGTCAACAATATTCTTAATCATTTTATCTCATTTTTTAATGTTATTAAAATTATATGGTTTTTGAAAAATTAGAACACACAAATCGTCTAACAACCCGTTACATTGGAAAAATATGTGGGAATCAAATCCATAACCAAAGTGCAACTAGGATTTATCATCTACTACTGGACTACGCGATATACCTGGTTTGTATGTCTAATTCATTTTAGTTAAATGATTTTATGGATCATGAGTAAGTTTATTTTGGGAACTTTTTTTATCAAATGGATACCCTTTGTATATGAAATTGATTTGGTGATTAATTCATAAATTTTATTTTGGAGGACATTTTATCCTCAGGGAAACTATATGCCTAATGAAATAGAATACTATGGGATTTTTTTGAGGTGTAATTGGTGAATATTATTTTGGAAGAACATTTTTTTTAACTGTGTAACTATATCTATTTGTGTTAGTTATAGAAATGATTAATTGATCCTTGAGAATATCTGATTAGTTTAATTCCTTTTAAGTACCATACATTAATAGTAGTTGATGTTATTTTGAGATAAATTTTAATATTTATCATAGATGTCTATGTGATCAAGTTCTTCTGAGTTTTGGGTTTTAATTTTATTTTGGATTATATTGTAGAATTTTAAGGACAATAATTTATTGAATAGTCTTTTTTGTACTTTGTGTACTGTTTGTTGAATCATGGATATTAAGATTAATATTTCTTTTTATAATGGATTATCCTTTTGGGTATTATCTAATATCATGTTAACCATTTTGGTATTAGTGAATGTATAAAGATAGTAGAAATATATAGTTCATCATTTTTGGAATATGTGATTCTCTATACGTTTATTCCAGTGCTTTAGGTGTGACAAATCCATCTCTAATAATCATCATTTGGAGAAAATATGAGTTCATGGTAGAAATGTGTTAATAGATGAAACTCTACTTGAAATGTTTGTATATTTCCTTATGTTCTTTTCCATTATAATAAATAAATTCTAAAAATTTATGTAAAGGAATAGAAAAAAAATCATTCTCCATTCAATTTTCTTACTGGTTGATCGAAGACCATTAATCCTTTAACAAATTTGTGATTTTTAGGGGGTTAAAAGTTTCTTGATCATGCTTTATATTACTCCCAATCATAACTTAATTGAGAGTTTCTCTTCCATATCCATGTTTTCTAACATGAAATCTTTGTATGTTTTTTCATTGGTGACCTTTTTTAATTATCTTTATTTATTTAAAAGTGATAGTTTTATTGACTTTTTTTTTCTATATGAGGATTTTAATAAAATTTCTGATCCTAATTTTAAAATTGTGCAGACATAATTTCCAAAAGGGGGAAGGATGTATGACCCATGTATTTATAGAATAATATTTTTTCAATATTATTTATATTTTTAAATAATATATTAATTTTATGTTAAATAAGACACTTTTTTTGATAGCAGACTCTATACACAACAACATTTTTCTCTGAATTCTTACGTTGCAGACAACATTGAGTTATAAAGAAAAATAAAATAATATTAATATGGTTTTAAATGGATGCTAACGCATAGCGATTGTATTGTTGGGATTTAACATAACTAACTACAATATGAATACACATATTTGTTAAATGTTTTTACATTTATCCAATAAATTTTAGAGGCTTAAAATAAGAATGAATCAAATTTTAAGCAATAAATACTTTAATATTCTTTAAAAGTTCAATTTCGCAACTTTTGATGTAGAACCCTATTAAATCTTGTTTTTTTAATTTTTATGTGTTCTATTTGACGAAATAAAATTATTCTTTATAATAGGGAAATAGAAAATTAATTTTTATGAAATTTTTGTATTTTTCTTATAAATTTCATTTTTTAATGAATAGTGAAAAAATACTGCATTTTAATTCAAAAAATCCTTGTAATATAATTTATTTATATTTTAAAATTTTAATTTTAATTGGTTTAAATTTTTAATTGAATTATATGTTTCTCATATAATCAAATTTTGGTCATTTTTTGTATTTTCACATTGAAATTGGAAATAAAACATGTCAATATTTTGATTTTTTTACTTCTTAAATACACACTTTTTTGTTTTAACAACGAGAATTATTTTTCTTTTATTTTTTTAAACATCTATGTTTTGAATTTGAGAAAATGAATTTCATAATTGGAATTAGTTGCTACAAAATTTTTAAATAGGTAACAAATTATCTTATACATTATGAATAATAGCTTTTGTAAATATTTTACTAATCCTGGTTAAAGGGTAAATCTAGTAAAAAATGTAAAAAAAGAATATTATAATAATATTAAATTTCATAACAATTGTCAGAATACTATTTGATTAGATATTTCTGACCATGGGTTTGATTGGGTCGATGTTAGGACACCATGGGGCAATTTGAGTGTGGAAATGACATTTAATTACTTTTAATTTAACATTAAGATAAATATAACATAAACATATATCTCTTACCAAGTATTTTATGGGGTTATATAAATGATCAATTTGCCTAGAAATATTCATTTTTAATATAAAAATATTTTTACATCACATAATTTTATTTATAATTTTTAGACCTCAAATAAATAAATTTGTTTATGACACAATGATGATGTATTAATTACCTTATTAATGAATGGTTTAAATAAATGAGATTATAAATAGTAAAATAAATTTATTTTGAAACTGTTTTTCCCTGACAAATTTTAAGGGATAATTATTACTTGTTATCTTTTAATTAATGATGGTTTTTATATTGAATCATGTTTTTATGGATTTTTTTAAAAATCGTGATATGAATAGTATATAAATTGACATAAATGAGTTTTTAAAACAACTACTAATTTAATAAATGATATAGTCATCCTAAACAAATAAGACTTGGCCAAATAACTTAGATAAGGTTTAAAATTTCACTAACAAACCACATGAAGTTGGATTTGAGTTGTTTAGTAACTATAGTATCTATATAGTCTGAATATTAAAGAAGACATTGTAAGAGTCAAATATGTTAACTAACGGTTAAAGATAAAATATAATGTCAAATTTGTGGGTTATATTTGTCTAAAAATTATTGGTGGAAATTTAGTCGACCCAAAAATATATTTTCTTTTAAATAATTAATATTGGGACCATTTCGAACCGAAAATCATTTTATTATAAAATAATATTTCAATACTTTCATAATGTTACCCTCCTCCCACTTATTAATGTGTATCACCTATACTCATATAATAACACATATAAAGCCTCTTGGATCATCCAAAATCTACACTAATAATGTCAAAATATCCCTCCTTTACTCCAAGTATCCTTACCTTGGGTATAAAGCAAATCAAAAAATACATTAGGCTCAATTCAAACGGAGTTACCAGATTTAGAGGTAATGCCTTCTCTGAACTTCTTTTCTTTTATTTTCCTTATATACTCCATATTCTATTATAATTCATTGATTACATAACATTACTATTATCCTCAAAATACTAGCACGTTTTTATGATAAATAGTTTAACTACACTTATACACAACATTATCTAATGGATATGAACATATTGTTTCTGTGTACGGCGAACTATTGCCTCCCGAAACGATCATTATTCAATTTTTCCCTACCACCTCTCATGGTGGACATTATGGTGGAACTATATTTATATATTAAATATATTGTCTCTTTTATTCTATATTTTTTATTTACATCTTACCATTATGCTTTCCATAATGTGTAAATTCTATGATTTCATTTGAGGAAGTGTGGATTATCCCCCCTTCAAAGTGATATGACTCGTTCATTACATACATGGAACATATAAATGATTGAATTAATGTAATTACATAAAATATGTTAAATATTATATTATACTGTAATTATAATATACCTATTTATGATTTATATTTAATTCCATTAAATATGAAGACTAAATAAAAGTTCTGTTCATGTGAGCGTACGACTTTCCGTCTTCATGAATTGTGCAATTAATTTCTTATATCCAAATGTTATAGTCAATTCAAAATACAAATATACTAGATATATATATTTATATAGTAGATATATATGATATTTAAATCATGAATAGAATTTTGGAGATAATGGAATTTGGAACACATTGACAATTTGTAATTATATCAAGTTAATTTTCGATTTAAGTATTGAATATCGACAAAATGACCTATACGAACATAAATAATTATGTAATTTATTTAAAAAGAAGATAAATGATATAATATGAATAATAAAATTGAAAATGTTCTGATTCAAGTATAAATTAACCTATTTTAATTATTTAATAATATATAAAGAACGAAGAGGACATGTCAGACTCAAGGTAATGGAAACATTCACCGAGATATTTTAATTAAATAATTATATTTTGTCATGTATTTTAATTTCCATTTTTTTATGTTGGGATATTATATTATATATCCTTATATCTGTACATTTAATATCCATGTGATGAGGGGCCCTTATATCTATCATCAAATCATTTTATAAATGACGTTGCTAGGCTGCCAATGTTTTGTAAGGGAATTTCTAAACTGAATTTTGAGTCATTGAGTTTTATGCATATTTCATTGATTATATTATGCCATGTTATGTGTCGAATCACTGTTTGTATATTTATGTGGTAATTTCCAGTCCTTTCTATGTGGATATACTTTTTCAGCCCAAAATCACTCCATTGATAAATTATTACGTCAATTATATGAACATTGTATAAGAAAACTCAGATCAATCACTATTCATTGAGTTAAATATCCATGTCATTTGTTTTGTTTTTTCAAAAATATGTATGAATGGATTCTGATTTTTTTACACATAAAATCAACATTTATTGGGTATTTTTATATTTCCCACTCCTAATTATTTCATTGATTTATTTTTAATCTGATGTTATGATCTTTTTAAGGGACTTTGTCTCAATCATCTTTCAGTGAGGCAAATAATGGTTTATACATGACCATATTTTGTATAGTGTACAATTATAACCTTTTTCTTTTAATTAAATTAAGTTTTTTTAAATGTAATCTTTCGATTAATAAGCGTTTTACTAAATTGAAAAGGGAATGTTTCTTTTTAACGTATGCAGTGACAAAGATATTTCCACCACCACGAGCACTATATGATATTTTTCTTCCTTTAAATTTCATAATGTTTTTAAAAGTTGTGAATTTCGGTATTGAAAATGATTTTTAGAAGTCATTGATTTTGAGAAAATCTTCAAATGATAAACAGTGATTGAAATGTTGAAATTTTTTCTTTCCTTTATTATTCTATTATATGTAAGGAATATGTTAATGTTCATGGGAATTGTTTAAAAATATGGGTGGTTATATGATAAAACAATAGTGGGTGGGCCTGATATAACTCTATAATTCATTGGGTAATGTGATAGAGTTAAACTATAATGTTTCTCCTAAATGATTTATAGAATATACTATGATGGGTATTCTATGTGCAACTCCCTATGCAGTTGTGAAAGCTACAATATACTATATGGACACAACAAGTTACCATTATTAATTATTATTTTTATGTTTTATTCATAAATATTATGATTTTCTGAGGTATGATAAAGTGATAATATTTTATGATTGAGAAGTATGATTTCATTGATTTTTATGTATTGATGGAATAATGTTTTCTTTCTTTATTTTATAAAACTCACTCGTATTTTTATGCTCATCCCATGTTTTTGAAATTTATTTCATAGGGTATAAGTATAGTTAATATGAAATAATTATTCAAGAAAATTTATATCAAGAAAACAACAATTGTTTTATATAAGGAGTTAATTTTCTATGAAAATTTTTTGATAAGGTTGAAGTGTCTACATTGTAATTTTTGAGATGTAATGTAATAATTATGGAATAATTTCATAAAAATATAAACCTGAAAATATCCTCAATGTGAATTCTTGACTTAACTCAATATAATATAATGATTCAAGTCTGGGGCCTTATAGTTGGTATCAGTGGTCAGTTTAGATAACTTTATAGGTTAGAGAATTATTTAATAATAAGTGACATAACCATATTGGTTATCCTATTAGAAATAATCATAGTTATTTTAAATAAATTTAATGAGTTTATGATTACATGAATAGTTATATACTAGTGTTTACCCTCATTATATTATAGTATATGATGATTTTACTGAAATTCTCACACTGAACTTTATGGTTTTAGTAAATAGATAGATATACTGGGAACCAATGTAACAATGGATGTGCGCTTAACTATAATGGTATTATGAAGGATAAACTAAATGAAATGGTAGATACAATGATAAAACTTATGGTTATTCATAACCAACTATATAGAGTCTTTATTGACCACTTGAACCTTGGTTATTTTTCTAAGGAATTATATAATCGAGAAAAAAATCCCTATAGAATTTAATGTAATTATCATAAATGATAGTATATTGCAAAATATATGTGTCTTGGATGTGTAAAGTAACACATACTAAAATTATTCAATTGTATAGGAAGATGTTATAAATGTGGAAATTAAGTTAATAAAGCAATAACATATCATGGTAAAATCAAGTGTTTAGTTGACTTTAGAAAAGGGAATTAAGTTCTTTCTAAGAGATCAGTTAAATGTTTTAAATGTTATTGGAATTGTCATTATAAAAATAGATTTCCTATGAAGAAGGTTCCAGAATTGGATCAACATGACTATACAAAAATATGTTTCCCAGAATCGTATTCCATTTCAAATAAAGATACAGAAACTGAAAATAACATGTGAAATGAATGTATTATTGCTTAGATGATGTTTTTACATTACTAAAATGTTACGACATTATGCATGATTTTGTTTGTAGGAAAGTGGTATAAAAGAATAATATGGAAACAGATATAAAATGGATCATGGAGAAGGTTTGATTATTAAGATGTCCACATTTTAGGAATTGATGAGTTATGTTGGATCTATAGATGATGATATGTTTAAATGTATTAGTTATAGGATTACATTGGAAGAATGTTTCTAATATTTGTAACCCTATAGTTTTATATGTGAAAATATTATCCAAGGAAGAATTATCTTTTCTTGTGTGTACATAATGGATAACCTTATTGGTTCAAGTAATCTATTGTTTTTGATGGAGTTACGAGTTAATAGTTTTTCAGACATAAAATGTGAGGTATGAAATTTCCTTTCTGGTTAAAACATGTCATGTATATTTTTAATGATTTTATCTCATTTTTTAATGTTATTATAATTATACAGTTTTTGAAAAAGGACAACATGCAGACCTTCTCTCAGCCCGTTGCATCAGAATAATATGTGGGAATCAAACCCATAACCAAAGTGTGACTAGATTTATCATCTACCACGAGACTATATGAAGTCTCTGGTTAATATGAAAAATTAATTATAGATAAATAATTTTATTGATCATGAATAAGTTGATTTTGGAAAAATATGATTTATCAAATAGATACCCTTAAAATATGAAATTGATTTGGTGATTAAGTTGTAAATGTAATTTTGGAAAACATTTTCCCTTTTGGGAAAATATATTCCTAATAAAATAGAATACTATAGGATTTTATTTGAGGAGTAATGGTCGAATTTTATTTTGGAAGAATATATCTTTTTATTGTGGACTTATAATTATTCAGGTTTGTTATAGAAATGATTAAATAATCTTTGAAAATATGTGATTAGGTTTATCACTTTTAAGAATGATACATTAATAGTAGTTGATGTTATTTGGAGATAAATGTTACGATTTATCATGGAAGTCTTTGTGATCAAATTCTTCTTTGTTTTAAGTTTCAATATTAGTTTGGATTATATTGTATAATTTTAAGGACAATTGTATATCTAATGGTCCTTGGTGAAATTTGTGTATTTATTATTGAATTTTCTAGATTAAGAGAAGTATTTCTTTTTATAAAGGATTATACTATTAGGGGTTATCTAATATCGTATGAACAATTTTGGTTTTGGATAATTACTAATGATATGAGAAATATATAGTTAAACTTTGGTTGAATATGTGATTCTCTATAAGTTTATTCAAGATCTTTAAGTGTGACCAAGCCATCATGAATACTCATTATTTGGAGAAAGGATGAGTTTGTGTTAGAAATTTACTAATGGATGAAACTCAACTTGAAAAGTCTGTATATTTACTCTGGTTCTTAGTCATTCTCATAATTAAATTCTGAATCTTTATGAATTTTATATTAAAACAAATAGCATTGTCCAATCACTTTTACTACTAGGTAATCAAAGACCGTTTAACCAATCACAAGTTTTTTATTTTCTGGTGGTTAACTTTCTCCTAATCATGTTTTCTATTTCAATCCATCAGAACATGATGCATAGTTTCTCTTCCATATCCATATTTTCTGACATGAAATCATAGTCTATTTTATCTTGGGTTACCTTTTGTACTTTTATTTATTTC
This sequence comes from Viscum album, assembly GCA_963277665.1. NCBI lineage: Eukaryota > Viridiplantae > Streptophyta > Magnoliopsida > Santalales > Viscaceae > Viscum > Viscum album. The sequence continues at coordinate 782,984,229 of OY728158.1, forward strand.
TTCAAAATGATTTCTTTATTTCCTTTTTATCCGATGTGGGGATTTAGAAAATTTTAACAACAAAATTTTAAAATTGTGAGTACAGAATTCCCAAAAGGGGTGATGGTTGTAAGGACTCAAATATTTATATAATAAAATTTTTAATTTATATTAATATTTACAAATACGATTTTAATTATATGTTTAATAGGAAATATTTTTGATAACATACTCCAAATTCCACAATATTTTTCCTTGAAATTGTACATTGCACACAACATTGAGTTATACAGAAAATTTAAATAATATTAAATCATTTTAAAAATATAGTTAACACATAGTCGTTGTATTTCTAGGAGTGAAAATATCTTAATAAATTAAGATTACCCATGTTTTTTAAATGTTTTTTCATTTATCCTATAATGTTTAGAGGCTTAGAATAAGAATGAATCTGATTTTAAGCATTAAATACTTTAATATTCTGTAAAGATTAAATTTACAGCCTTTTGATGGGGAAACCTTTTAAATATAGTTTTTCTCATTTTAATGTGGTCTATTTGAATAAATTAAATTCTTCATTAAGATTGGTACATCAAAATTTATTTTGGATGAAATTTTGCTATTTTTCATATAAAGTTCATTTTTTTAATGAATAGTAAAAATACTACATTTTAATTCAAAACTACATTTTAATCTAATTTATTTATATAGTTATATTATAAATTTAAATGGATTTAATGGTTAATTGAATTTTATTTTTATAATTTAATGAAATTTTGGTAATTTTATTCAATATTTATTTAAAATTGGATATAAAACATGTCAATCTATTGGTAGTTTTTACTTCTTAATAACACACTTTTTGGTTTTAAAAAATGGAATTAATTTTAATTTAATTTATGAAAATTATAGGTATTTAATTTAGAAAAATGGTTTTCATATTTGGAATTAGGAGGTCCATATTTTTTATATAGTTAACATTTATTTTTAGTCATTTTTAATGGCAACTTCAGCAAATAATTTACTTACCAGAGTTAAAAGATAAATCTGCTAAATAAATGTAAAAAAGTAATATAATAATAATATTGAGTTACCATAAAACGTGTTCTAAACCTATTCGATGAAATATGACCGACCATAGTTGTGCGTGGGTCGATTTTAAGACCCCATGGGTCCAATTTTGTGTGAAAATGACATTTATTTACTTTTTATTTTGATGTGAGGAAAATATAACATAAACATATAACTTTTACTAAAACAATTTATAAATGGGGTAATATAAGTGATCGATATGTCTATAAATATTCATTATAAATATAAAACGATTGTCTAAACAATGGTATTTTATTTATACTTTTTAGAAATCAAATAAAATAATTGTTTTATGACATAATGATGATGTAGTGATTGCCTTATTAATGAATGATTTAAATAAAAGTGGTTATAAATATTAAATTAAATTTATTTTTATTCTATCTATTCTATCCACTAATTTTGGAGATAATTATGACTTGTTATATTTTAATTAATTAATTTTTTCAAAATAATCCCGTGGTTAGGGATTTTTGAAAAATCGTGATACAGATAGTATATAAATTAATATAAATATGTTCTTAAAACATATACTATTTTATTAAATGATATAATAGTCTTAAAAATAAAATATTCATCCAAATGTCATATATAATGAGGAAAATTTCATTAATGAACTACATGAGTTCTATTTTGATTTTATAGTAACTATATTAACCATATAGTAAGAATATACAAGAAGAAACGGTAAGATTAAAATAAGATAACTAAGGGTTAATGTTAAAAGATAGGGTTTTATTTCTGACCTAGACTTGTATAAAACCTGTTGGTTGAAAGGTTTTCGACCCAAAATAATCATATATTTTAAATAATTTTCATTTTTACCATTTTAAATAGAAAATAATTTTATAGTAAAATAATATTTCAATACCTTTCTAAACTGCCTCTCCTCTCTCTTATAAAAGGGTATCACCTCTACCCATTTAATCACACCTCTCAAGCCCCTTGTATCTTCCAACCTCTAACCAAATAATCTTACAATATTCCCCTATTACTCTAGGAAGTCTTACCTTTGGTAGAAAAAATATTCAATAATCATTTAGGCTCAAATCAAAGTGAGTTACCTGATTTAGAGGTAACGTCTTGTATCATGTTCCATAACTTTATTTTCATTCACCACTCCTGATTATATTCTTATTCTTTTATTACAGAAAAAAATAATGTCATCAATACTATAGTATGTTTTTATGAGAATTATTCGTACTAAACTTACACACACCTTCATCTAATGTGTATGAACATATTGTTTCTATTTATGGCGAACTAGTGCCTCACGAAATGATAATTGTTCAATATTTCATTACCACCTCTCATGGATGAAAAAATGATGGAACTATATATATATTATATATATTATATATATTTTTTCTATTATTATTTATTTTTCTTTTACATCATATTTTTAATCTTTTTATAATGTGTAAATACATTGATTTCATTTGAGTAAGGGCATACTACCGCCCCCTCAAAGTGATATAACTCACTCATTCCACAAAACTAAAATATAAAGGATAAAATTAATGAACTTATATAACATATATAAAATATTATATTTTAATTTAATTATAATATAACAATGTATCATTTAGTTTTAAATTCTTTTAAATATGAAAAATAAGTTAAAATAGCATTCTTGTGTTCGTACTGCATACTGTCTCCATAAATGGTGCATTTCATTTCCTATATCCAAATATTATGTACAATTATAAATAAATATATATTGGATATAAATACATAACATATTTATATATTATATTTAAATAATTAATATGATTCTAGAGATAATGTAATATTGACCACATGGAAAATTTTTAATTTTATCAAGTTCATTTTCAACTCATATACCGAATATCGACAAAACGGCCGATATTAACATAAATAATTATGTAACTTTTAGAACATGATGATAATTAATATAAAATTAATAATAAATTTGAAATTTTTTCTTAAAAAGTAGAATTTAACAAATGTTTATTATTGAAGAATATAAAGAAGAAACAAAACAACTCAGACTCAAGGTAAGGGAAACTGTCACCCTCATCTTTTAGTCAAAGACATTTTTTATGTTATGTATTTTAATTTCCATTTTCATATTTTGGGATATGTTCTGATATATAATTATTTCAATACATTTTATTTCCATGTGATTATAGACCCTTATATCTCTCATCAACTCATTTTCAAAAAATTTATGTGATGTCGTTAGGCAACCAAATCATTATAAGGGATTTTCTAAACTCAATTTCCACTCAATGAGTATTACACATACATTATTGATTATATTATGTCATGATTATGCGTGTAATAACTATTTATTTATTTATGTTGTTATTTCCACTTCCCATTGGGTTGATATACTTTCCCATCACATAATCAATCTATTGATAACATCTTACATCAATTATACAAACATTGTAAGGGTAATCATAGCTCAATATCAATTCTTTGAATTAAATATCCATGTCATTAGTTTTGTTTTTTCCAATAATTTGTTTGAATAAACAATGATTTTGTTACACTTAATATCCCCCTATATTGTGTGTGTAAATATTTTTCACACATAAATATGTCATTTCTTTATCCTAATTCTAATGATGTGTTCTTTGTAATGGACTACGTCTTAATCTCCTTTCATTGAGGCATATTTTGGTTTATAAAAAACCTTATTTTATATGGTGTATAATTAGAACATTTGTTTAATTAAATTAAATGTTTTTCAAATGGAATCTTTTGTTTTATGAAGTGTTTTACTAAATGAAAAAGTGAATTTGTATTCTTGACGTATGTGATGACAATGACTTTTCTATGGTCGCAAGCATTATATGATACTTGCGTTCGTCATAAAGTGGTAGAGTTTTAAAAATAAAAATAAAAACTATAAATAATTTTTATTTTTTTTCTATTGATAATGGTTTTTATAACACTTTGATTATATCAATATCATGAAATGATATATTGTGATTGTAATGTGGATATGGTATCTCTCCATTATGCTTGTTTTATGTGTTATGAATATGTTATGGATCTTGGTCATTGTTTACTAATACTGGTGGTTCTGTGATAAACCATGGGTGTATGAGCCCAAGAAAACTCTCCTATTCATTGTGTAAAATGCAGAGGTTAACTTTAGTTTTTCTCATAATATATTTAGGAAAAATACTATGATGGCTTCTCCAAATGTAACACCCTATGTAGCTGTGAAAGATACAATGTAAGTATGGTATAGATGCCATAAGTTGCCTTTATGATTTATTATTTCTTTATGTTATTCATATATATTATTATTTCATGATTTATGTTAAATATAATATTTTTTATGATTGAGAAGTTTTATTTTAGTAATTTGTATGTATTGATGGACTAATTGTTTCTTTCCTTATTTTATAACCCATACTGAGATATTTATCCCTATACCAAAATTTTGAATTTTTTCCAAGGTTATATGGAAGGGTCAGAGAAATGGAGTACTCAAGAAGATTTATATCAAAAAATAACTCTCTTTATTTAATTATTTTTATTATTGGGAAAATATTTTGATAGAGTAGAAGTGTCTACTTTTTCATTTATGAGAAGTAATGTTACGGTAACAACCTAATTATTTTAAACTCTAACCCTAAAAATATCCTCAATCAGAATTATTATCTTAACTCAAGATTATGTAAGGTTTTAAGGCAGGGTCTTTATAGTAATTTTATTATTTAAATTGTTTTAATAATATTAAATTAATATCAATGCCCAATTAATAGAAATTTTTTTGATTCCCATTACAGAACATTGTGAAGTGGACTAATATTCTAAATATCTCAAGGATAATGGATTATTTATAATTTTATTACATATGAAATTTTTTCCATGAAGTATATAATTGAAATTAAAGAAGTAATTTTAATTAACCTAATATTTGTTTTTAAATGAACCCTCTTGTTGTCAGGTGTCATATATTGATGTAGTTGGCCTAATGATTTTCCATATGAGATCCTTGATATTCCATTGAGTCCATTTTCTAGTTAATATTACCATGTGGGGACTGTTCCCAACCTACTAAGAGGTGATAAAAAATTTATATTGACCGTAAAATTGTGTATATAGATGTTGGGTGTCGTTACTAGCCTAGAGTGAATTAGTGAGTGAATTATATAGAGGTCATCACCGCAATGTAATTATATGTGAGATGGAAATTTGGCATCAGTGATACATTGAATATAATATGGGATGTAGTTTTATCTGATTAACAAGTAAAAAACACTCAAATATTGATAGTGATAGAGGGACCCAAATACTATGTCCACATAGTGCTTTATCTTAGTAAAACCAAGTGGTTTCACTAGAGAGATAATGAGCCCATATAGATCATGTTTATAAAAAATGGTAGATATGGTCAGGGGTGTCAACATAGAACCCATATCGATGATATAATCCAGTTTTGACTAAGGTGTTATGGAAAAGGATTATTTTCAATGAGATTACCAAAATACTGATATATACTCAATACGTACACACACACACACACATATTTTTGTGTATGTTTTTTTCATTTTTTTAAATGGATTATACTTGTTGTTATAGGATTCATTGGACTAGATCCATGTATTTTGGGGTGAATGTTACGCAAAAATATTCATAAATAGTTGACGTGTGCCTTGATCTTTTTCCAGTTATTTGGGATAACCCATTGGGGTACCCATTATATATTTCATGTGTTGGGGGATTCCTTGAACTATGTACATGGGTCTATGATAGAGCCATTGGCTTCCCGTTATATCTATTACATTGTGCGGGATACCATGAAATATGTATTTGGATATGTAGTGGCACTTATTTGGTCCTTATATTATATAAACACTCATATATGGTTGGGTCTGCCATGTATTTCACTCGAAGGTTACAAGTTGGGTTGGGGGGATTTCCTCATTGAGTAGTGAGGTTTTTTTCTTAAAAGATGATATATAATTGGAGCCCCATATTATATTTTTTTTCATAATATCATGTCATTATTTGAGACATACATGAGTGGATAAAGTAGTTATGGTAAATAATGAGTGAGATGTTGAATCTTTTGGATCAATTAAAGTTATATATTTATTCTCATGTAATTTATTTTATTTATTAATCTCATAATATCACATGAATATGTAACTACATATAAATTTTTTGTAAATTACCTCCTTGGTGTTTCCCAACTGAGTTACATACTCACACCCTAATCGTCAAACCATGGAACCTTGGTATATAAGAAACTCTTTATTGCTCAGAGGTTCTAGTTGAGCAGACATCAGGACTAGATTTACTGAGAATGATAGAGTAGAATGTTTTTTATACTTCATTAATTATTGTCTTGGTTATATAGTGGAGCATTTAATTTTATTTATTTATTTTATTTATTTTTTAAACCAACTTTCTAATATATCAGAATTTATATGATGAACTATTTTTGTATACATTTATTGTTAATGGTTCCTGATTATCATTCAGAAATGACCATATAAATGATATTTTATTGGTTAAATGTTTCCTTTTATTATCCACTCATATATTAAGTTATAGTACCCCTGTTATATTAATGTATACCTTGACTGCTAACTGAAAGCCTCAAGTGAATGGGTAGATGTTATTGAGTTTAACAAATGCTCATATCCAGTTTCTATTGAGAGTTAACATTCTCAGTATATAACATAGTGGTATTAGAGGGAATATTTATTTTTTAAACAATGTAGGTATTTTTATGATGGGTTATTTATAAATAACTCCATTCTTATTATGGATACAATACCAATGTGTTATTCAGACATTATCACTAATAAGTACCACATTCTAGGGAAATGAGTTTTTTATTATTGATTTTTAATATTATGGATAATAATATCACCTCATGTGAACCACTTCATGTTTGGGATTTATCATTTAATAAATAACTTGAAAACTACAATGAATTTTCAAAAGTTGTTTTTCTCCATCATATTTGACTGGAAGGATTCACATGGAATTTTTATTTGTATGTTATTTTTATAGGTAATGATGATAGATAAGTTTTTTTTAAAATTTATGATATTATTAATATGGGATTTTACAATATAAACTTTAGTGGATTTAAACTCACATAAACCATAATATTTTTTTATAATGACTATTCATGTTGATCTACAGAGATAGGGTCGATGATGAATACTATACAACCAATCAATGGAATGGATATAGGGTGACCATAGTAAGTCAATAAGGGAATGTGATACCTTTAAAAAAGACCTTTTATAGATTGGGATACTAAATTTTTTGTTATGTAATGTAACATTAATAAAATATATAGTGTTTTCCAAAATATATTGGTGATGAAATTCTATTTAACCGATTGATAGTATTGTGGTTACTTGACAATGATCATCTAGGATTATGAAATTACATATATATACTAGATGTTGAGATCAAGATCCTAAGGGGTAGTCTAATATGAAGATGTGTAATGAAGATTAGCTCGCTATATTGTTGGTGATTTGGCTGCAAATATATTTTGGAATATATATATATATGAGACCATAGAGTGGATATTTTTTCACATTAGTTAACATGTGTTTTAATACAAGAATAAGGAGATATTATCTAGTTGTTTTGACCTTACAGATTCTTAGTTAATGGGATATGATGGATGTCATGACGAACCCTGATATTGAAATAGATATTTTATTGAGTCGGTACCTATTTACATGAGAGAGTGTCTATAAAGTTATGTTAGCCTTGTTAGTGAGTGCTTTTAAAATGGAGATCATGGATAGGAACGAGTGTTTAGGATTTATTCACATATGTAGTTTTTGGATAAATGGTGTAGGTTTGGGGATTCTATAATGATTTTTTGTTATGATAAATAATTATTGGTTATAAGGGTTTATTTCTTATGTGTTTCCTAGAGGATGGAAAACCATTATTGGGGTTTGAGAAAGGCATATGGATTACTTGTTCTTTTAGAATATGAGTCACCTTGAGTGATTGTGGGTGTTTATGAATGGACATTGATGGTATGATTTTTAAGATACATGAACATGTTAATCCTATATTCATTTTAGAAGAATGGTTAGAAGGTATAAATTATTCGATGACACCAGTTGTCTGGTGCTCATGTGGTTAAATAATTCAATAGTGAAAGGGTAGATTTTCAGATGTTTTGTTGATGGAACTATGTATTGATTAGAGTAACATGTGATTTGTGTATGTTCAGTGTCCTAATCACATGGACCTTGGATTTAAGAGGCATGACCAAGGATATCACGAGTGTAGTTATTTGATTCAGAGTTATAATAGTATACAACAATTATTTTTAGAAACTATTGTGGTAATGTGTGTGGTAAAAATGTGATACATGTTTAGTAATTGATTGATGCGATGATATATGTGGATATAGGATTGATTGGTAATATAATAAGTAAGTGGAAATTTTGGACCATTTTTATAAGTTTATATAAAAGGATCCTAGGTTTAGACATGGTATCATAGATGGATCATGTGTGGTGTCCTGGATAATCTTGGTTGAACATTAACATGGTGTTGGGATAAAATAATGGATGATCATATCTCAGGAAGAGGTTTGGATGTGCGATTATTAGCTATTATGAGGTTATTCATAATGTTTTCTAGTATTAAAAAAATAGTTTATAGAGTAAATCATTGAATGGAAGAGGATTCTACCCTTCTTATGAAAATATTATTGTAATTTTAATGCATGGAGTACCCCTAAGAAGGGAATGGATTATGGTATATGATTCATTGTGGCACTTAGGTAAAAGAAGGACAACCATTTATAGTCCTTTGAATGGTATTAGATTAATATTGGGTTGTGTAGATTAGATTATTTGTTATAGTTTAGGGAAAATAATGATACTCCCATAGTATGAGTAATAGTTTGGTCATGGGAGGTGTGAACCATTTGTTGAAATGGTAATTATGTAGTGAGACCAGTTACTATAATACGAAGGTAGCCTTTACACATTGAGAATATGGTGAATTCAATTTATCAAGTTTTGTATTCTGTAAAGTATTCTATATTCATATTTATTAATAGATAAATCCTATGAACTCACATCAAAATTGAGAAGAATCTTTGTTTTGTGAAGAATGTTTTGAAATATTTCTGTGATGGATCTTTAGAAGAGACCATGGTATATTTTACAGATAGTTTTGATCACCTTATGGAAATTCAACAAAATTTGAGGTCAGACATTGGAGTGAGAGTTTAATGATATTTATATTCCTCTAAAGCGTAATGTATCGTTGTAGAGATTTTGTTTTATATGTGAGTGTTTAAAGTCTTATGTTTTTAGGGAGGATGGCTGGAGGAGTGTTTACTAATTAATTTATTTATAATTTGGTTTAGTTAGTTAGAAACTCTGTCTAATGCATCATATTTATTATGACAGTAATGTTACAAAAATATATTAGGTATTTTTATGGGAAATATTTTATTATTACTCCTACTAAATGAGAGGTATAGGCCCACCCATTTCTTTTGGAAATTAAGACAAGGGGAAATAACAGTATTAAAACGGTTCTTTAACATGTGGTTAACTACATGGATATAGAGCTACTGTCAAATGGATTGTTAGATAATTGTAAATTATTTTTGATATATAATTCAGGTAATGAGAATCCTTATGGATTGGAATTTGTCATATTTCAAATGTCCAGTAGTAGGGATATCCTTGGGATTGAGATTTATTAGATCTATAAAATTATATTTAGTAGGGATGGATGGCTATAGGTATGCCCCTTCTCACTAATTCTGTGATTGTTATGATTGATGGCCAATATTTTGATAATTTATGTAGAAGCTTACTTAACACTATCTTTTTGAATGCAATGATGCTAATGTAATTTGTTGATTGATTTATGTGAGAAGTTATGATTGGATTACTAATGAAACATCTCAAAAATGAAAATGGATATTATGGGGGAGGTTATAAAGGTTCTTTCCTTTATGGTTGTGCAAATTTAAAATGAATTTAATTTTTTAATTTTTTAGTGGTTGGTTTTGGGAATTTACATTCCTATTACAATTTTTTTGATTATAACCACTAAAATATTTGTTTTTAATTAGGAATAAGTTAAGATTAGTGTTATTTGTGTTTTTATAAAATCTATGAATGTCCAAGGTGGCTGTCATATTAATATTTAATAGTATTGCACCACTGGCATTCTATTGCAGCACTTTAGACTAGTTTGTGGGATGGTAATTGTCCAATCACAATCTTCAGCTCACTAACCAGCCTTTTTCTACCAAATTACAATTGATACCTAGAAATAAATTGATTGTGTTCTTTAATGGTGAATTTCTACATTTTTATTTGTTATGGATTTGGGTTTTTTAGGGCCATGGGATTTGGGGGAGCATATTTCATTCATCCCTCTTATCCCAACCTACCTCCATAAATCCCATTTAGTTGGGGGGGAAATTGATTAATTTCATCAATTATATTTGGTATGATATACTATTATTAGTTTTCGTAGGATTATTTCAATTTCACCTTTGCCGTTACATGATTTATTTTAGGGTTTCATAAATTTTTCCTCAAGAGCATGATATAAATCATCACACATGATGGTGAATTCATAAGTATTGGATATATGAGGTTGTGGTAGATTTTATTATAGGTGTTTCATGTCATTTTTATTGATCCATATTTATTGTTTATTTTAATAGGTTTCTTGTGAATATTGTGATAAATTTACCAGTTTAATGGTCATTTAAATATGATATTATGATCTGCATGCATAGAGGATGAGAAAAAAAGTATTTTGTATATTATCCTTCATTGTTTCAATGATAGTAAGACATACAAAAATATTGTTTTGTTTTCACAGAAGATTATGATGATATATATGCATCTTTTATGGTCAAGTGTTTTATATTTTTCATGGAAGGATGTTTGGGATGCATTTTGGACCTTCAGAGGGTGTTTTTGAATGTTTCTAGGGAGAAAATGAAACCTAGTAAGATTTTAGGAATCTTGTCTAATCAAAATAAAAACAAAACTATTTGATAATAAATACTCTTCATTAATTATTTCATATTTATTGGTATGAGATATGGAATCAATTTTTTTAACATGGAAATATATTTTTGAACCTGGGTATAGGTAGTTTGATAAGAAAAAAAGGAATGGATTCATGTATGAGTAAGGTAGACACTTGTAAATGCACTTTTTGTAAATAAAATTATTCATTTATATTGTCATGTGATATTTGGTTCCCCAATAAGATATATTATAAATTTTATATTAAATTGATTAATTTTAATTGAATGGAAATCTTGTTGTACTAGATATCATGCCAAGGGCCACTATGGACCCTTAGGAACTGACTTGATTTCCTCAATCATTGATGGCCAGGGCCATTATGATACATATATTCTTTATGATGTTTGTACCCCACAATGTGTTAATTTTATTAATGAATAAATTTTAGTGTACATAGTGTTACGTTACCATAAAAACACTAATTATTGTGTGGGAGGGATTAAAGTGGTTGACCTAATGATTTATATGTGAGAACCTAGATATGTCATATTTTATTTGGGCTAGTTGCGATGACTTTTAGTCAAGTGTGATTTCACTTATAAGAAGTGGTAACCCTAGAGGATACACCTGGATGAGATGAATGGATGGATTGGGTGCTGGGACCATCCTTGTGTGAATTGGGGAGGTAAAGGATAGAGTCTTTCAATATTATGAAATTTTTCATGGGTCTTAAATCAAGACATTGTGTGACAATGAATATAACAAGGGATGTGATTTCCATTGTGTAACAAGTGTTGACCATAATAGTGGATTGTGATAAAGGGATACCAATAGGGATTATACATTCTATTTTTTCAAATGGTACATTGTTTGGTTCCAAAATAACATGTTGATGCTATTTGGAGTGTTTATGTGAAATCTTTATAGATGATAATTGGTGTCACCATAGAACATGGAATGATGATTTAGTCTAACGTGTGTTTTATTGTAATGAAATTAGACATGTTTGGGTGGGACACCGAGACCATTGAGTTTTAATTGATACGTATATACATATATATATATATATGTGTGTGTGTCTGTGATTATTAAAAAAACAATGATATTTATGGAAGTGGTTGCCTTCTACTATAATTATCAATGTTAGGAATTCATTAATCATATATATTAATACCAGGATGAAGGATGTATTGAAAATGTACATGGATCTATGGTATAACATATGAGTTCTCATTATATATATTATGTAATGGGGTATTACATAGACTATGTACATGGATTTTTTGTAGCCATTTGTGGTTACCATTATATATATTATGTCACAAGGGATGGATTGTCCTATTTCCCTGGATCTCAGAAGGGCCTTATATGTCACCATATATATTAAAACTCATATATGGTTGGGTATTCCCTGAATTTTGAGCTCTGTTGATACCTTTTAGTCATCTATTATTTTTATCCCTAGTGTAATAAGAATTTATATTTGGTATATACCATAGATTTGGGGCCCCATATTATATTAAGTTTTTCTGGTAAAATGATGCACTCAGATATATTCATCATTAGTAAAATCTAGCATGGTTGACCTTGAGTGTCAATAGAACACGATGATAGATTATTTTTATATATTTATGATTCTTTAGATTATATTAATTACTTATATAAGGATATTACATGAAAATTTCACTACATTTACAATTTATTTTCAGGACAACATTAATGGTTTTTTACTGAGTTATGTACCCACATATTCAAGATGTGAAAAGGAAACAAATTGTATGATTGCGTTTGAAAACATGAAATATTTTGAGAAATTTAACTCAATTGTGTCTCGGAGAGGTCATTTAGCCTTGTAATTTTTTTCATCATTAATGTATTCTCTTGACTAGCCTAACCAATGAATAGTACCTATATGATGATTTTTTCTGCATTATTTTTTATTAATGGAAACTATTTATTAGTCCTATGAACATTTAATATAATTAACAATTTTTTTATTTTTTTATATTATTTTTATATTTGATATGGGGGTATATCCTTCCAACAAAACTATATTAGAGCTATGATGCTAGTTGTATGCCTCTAGCATACATGAGGTGTACCTGAGGTTGTATAAAGTGCAAAACCAGTTACTGCTAAGATTGATGTTTCATGGGTTGTTTCAATTTAGGATGGTTTTTCAAAATTATTGCATAATACTATAAATACACAATATAACTTGAATAAATACATAAAATAGTGGATAATATAAAATTCCATGAAGGGTAAAGATAATTGAGAAGCGGCATGAATAAATATTATTGCAAGGTGGGCATAATCATTATCATCATATCACAATAATAGGATAATCAAAATTATAATCATGGTATCATATCAATGTTACATAGAATGTGATATATATATATAATAAATAAACATGAGAACATTTTATCATATTCCATTCAAAGTTTTTTTAAATGCTACCAACATATTTAAACATAGCTTATGTATACCAAAAAAATAATCCTAAATTTTGGGAAAATATGGAATCATGTTCCCACAAGAGAAAAATTATATCATGAGATATATCACATTACCCAATGACTTGATGGATATGTCATTCTAGTTCCACCTATCACGTCATACGTTCCTCATAATATTTCATGGAATATTTAATGGAAATATATATCAATCTTAATCCAAAAATAACCCCATCAAAAAGAATTATTTTCATAAATAAATCATATTTTAAATTTATCGAACAAACAATGGGGGTTCCCAAGTTAAAATAGGCAAAAATATTTTTGGATGACAAATATTTCTCAAAAAAATCAATTAGGACGAAAAGAGGAATAACTAATTAGGAATCAATGAGATGTTTAGAAAATAATTTTTTTATCTATATATCATTAAAAAAGACCTATTAATTACCTTAATGAATTGAAAAAATCATATTCAAAGAAAAATAAAAGGTAAATAAATGTAAAATGATGTATAGATGGTATTCAATAAGAATCATTTGAAATGGTGGAGGATAAGAGTATAATGAAAAAGATTACATTGGGCTTGAGAGTAAACATGGTAAAATTATAAGGGTTTAGCAGATCAAAATTGATCATGATTTAAATAAATATAAATTTTAATAATAATTAAACATCAATAATAAAATAATTATTAAAATTATAATCAATCATAAATAGAAAACGTTTGAATGAATATTAAATAAAAATATAAAATCTGAAAGTGAAAGGGCAGAGGAGAATCATCATATAAAATTTATAAGGTATGAATTACTCAAGGATATATTAGAACATAAAAAATGTCTTATTTAAAGCCCCAAAATGTGGATATAGGAATTTTTTTATTATTATGTTAGAGAATACATAAAAGTATTTTTAAAGAGTATTATACAATGTGAGACAATACCTTGTTAATGATTGATATAGATTCCCCTTACCAGAATGGTATGGTATAAATTAACAATATATATTTGATATCAGAAAAAATTAATATATAAATACTAATTAAATGATAATAATAATAATTATCATTATTATTGATATGAAAATAAACAAAATAAATTTAACAGTAAATCACATAATGAGTAATACTCCCAAAAAAGATAGGTTGTGAGAGATCCACTTACTAAATTTTTTAGGTATCATTAAATCATAGATTTTTGAGATCACAATGAATGGAGTACATAAATACCTATATAGGGAGAGGGATAATTTAATTTTTAAAACTATATTTGTAAATAAAAAATCATTTTAATACATGTGTAAATATATAGAACATTCCATGAGAAATATTATGAGATATTATCTCTACCATAGTTTGCATTTTGTTTTATCATGTTTACAACAACATTATATTTAATATTTTTTATTATAATAGAAATTCTAAAAAGGATAATATTTCATTACATTATAATTAATCAATTTTAACAAATAGAATTTACATATTTTTTATGTTAATAATTAAATCGATTGATTGAAATTTATTTATTTACAAATTTAAATTAATTATTTCTTATTTCATTCTTTATATTTATAATCTTACTAAATTACACAATGAATCATATAATAAATTAAAACAATATTTATAAATAATATTTATAGTCTATAGAAAAATAGATAATTCTGATAATATGTAAAGAATTTCCCATGTCTTTGTATGTAGATGAAACTGAACCCTAACTGGATGTGTCAAACATGGGTGGAGAGAGAGAGTATATATATAGTTGTTGGAAGCAGAAAACATGTCCAAAAGATATTTCAAATTCTTCCATAGATGATCCATGATCGTATCCCATTTCTCTCACTTTTTTTGACTAGTCGTAGAGACCGAATGGAGTTACGGATTACGAGTTATGTAAATTCGATGTTGGGATGGAAAAATGGTTTTTGGAGCCCATTCACGAAGCTCCCTCCGTGATCGTGGAATAGAAGAACTTGGTCGGAGCCTCCACAGGGCCCGCGATGGTCTTTGAATGATGAATTTTTTGTTACAAATAACTTGAAGAAAGTTTACTGGAGCCTCTGCGAGCATTGTGAAGGTTGATAACAGTCGACTCCACTGTAATTAGAAACTAGAGAGAACTCTGTCTGGCTTCATGGCGTGATTTTCTTTTTGTGGCACGCATTTCTGATCTACAGCGTGCTTCGCCGACCTCCATCACCTATAAATACCCATCTCACACCCATCATAAGCACGGTCATGTTTCCTATTTTGTGACCAATCTCCCATTTTTCGGATCTCCAATGCACCGCGAGCCGCTTTGGTCTGCAAGCCACTTTGCTCCATGATACCCATTTCATTGCAATACCCCTTTCTCCGAGACACAATTTTCTTCACAAGACCCTTTGTTTTGTGAGGCCCTTTGCTCTGCGATATCTTGTGCTCTTTGTGGAAATTCTTTTCGAGCACCTTTCCGTCACATAGCTTCATTGGGAGAACTGATTCTCTGTGAGCATCTTTCCTCTGCGATGCTACTTCGTGAAGTCCTATCATTTGTGAAGCTCCTAACATTTCACCAACTCATCCATTTTTATTCTTCCCTAACCCCCATGATAAAAGGAGTGTCACACCATGATCCTTTGGGCTGGGATGTCGACTTTTTCAATTTCTCCTTTATGCCCACCCTCCTTCCAACAATGGAGTACCATAGTTTGAGATACTCCTCCACACTCCATAAAACACCTTGAGTCAACATATTCCTCTCGGTTTATTTCCCATGTCATGATTTGAGATTCTAATCATTAATTCTTCGACTACCATGATTCGAACCATTCCTCAAGAGACACATCCATACCTCATCACCCTGCTCCAATGTCCGCTTAAACTAGAAAGGGAAACTCTTGCATAAGTCCCAATACCAACAATTTCTAGGAACCTTATTCCTAACAGTCCTCTCTAAATGACTATAAACTCTAGTACACCCTTTGTTCCAAACATTGAATTCATCTAGCTCCAAACAAGAGATGACTTATGTGACAATAATATGATGCCCATAGTCCTAGATATTTTTATTTAAACTGTAGTTCACTCTATGTTACAAACATAGGAAGATTCTTTCTCCAAACAAGAGATACTTTATGATCCATTCATAAGATGACAATATTCCTATCTACATGACTATAAACTGTAGTACACCTTATGTGCCAAACTTAGGATTCCACTTGCTCCAAACAAGATATTCTTCATGTGCCATGCATAAGATACTACAAATCCTATCTATATGACTATAAACTAGAGTATGACCTATATGACAATCATATGATGCCTCTCTCTCCAAACAAGATATTCCTTATGCTCCAATCATAGGATGTCAATAGTCTTATCTATTTGACTTTAAACTGTATTTCACCCTATTTTACAAACATAGGATGCCTCTTTATCAAAAAAGACGTTTCTTATGCAATAATCATAATATTTCAATTTTCCTCTCAACATGACTATAAACTGTAGAGAGACTTATGTGCCAAACACAGGATTCCCCATTCCCTAAACAAGGGATGCATTATACACCATTAATAAGAGTCCATTAGACCTATCTACATGACTATAAACTGTAGTATTCCCTATCATTAAATAATAGGATCCATCTTGTTCCAAATAAGAGATGTATTACGTGAAATTCATAAGATACCTCATGACATGATTATAGTGACATAGTTCCAAGAGCATTGGATAATGTTCAAACATTCCCTACCTCCACCCCATGGTTTGTGTGTCCTTTATTCGGATCTTCGTACGCTTTCAAGTCTGAATGGACCCCCTAATATCCTGGTCCCATGCCACCTCAGCTCACCTACAATCCGGGGCCAACGCCCTGGAAGACTTTGGACGACACTTCGAGTCAGGTCCTATGTTTCAAACATAGTCAGCAGTCGACCCTCATTTGTTTTTCCCCGTTTTAGGCTAACGTGACATGGATGCAGTGTTTTGAACATGATCAGTAGTTATCCTCCATCGTTACAGGTTTCTCACTACTTTCCAGATTTTGGGCATGTGATTCACAATTTTTATTTCCCTTTGTTCGGATTGAGTCCAAAGCCCATGGAATTGTCCCACTTTTTTACTATAGAATACGTGAAATCCTCAATCATATACCTCAACCAACTAGTTAGTTGGGATTCCCTCTTGGATAAGAATGATTAATTCACTAAGGTAGCTCCATTACATAATCCCCATCCACAGTTGCTTCTCCATAGAAGCAGCTGGGAAGCTCCCATGCATAATCCCCATTCACCATTTTCACTCCTTAGCGACACCTGGGTAGCTTCAATGAATAAGCCCCATCCACTATTGACACACCTCAGCGGAACCTGATCATCATCCAATGCTATGACCCCATCCACAATTATGTCACAATAGCAACACCTAGTATGCTCCCTTGTATATGACTCAGTCCCCATTGCCACTACTTACAGTCCCCCCAAATAGCTTCCATGCGTAAGCCCCATTCACTATTACCGCTCCTTAGTAGAACCTAGGCAGCATCCATACGTAATCCCCCATCCACATTTTATGCTCCTTAGCAGCAACTGGGAAGTCCCCACATGTTAACCCCATTAACCAATGCTTCTCCTTAGCATCACCCTAGTAGCTTACATGCGAAATCCCTATCCACTATTGTTTCTCTATAGTGTCACCCGACCAGCTTCCAATGCTAATATCCATCCACCATTGCCTATCCTTATTAGAACCCGAGCATCTTCCATGCATAATCCCTAACCATTTCCACTCCATATTGGCACCCAGGATTCTTCCATGCGTAATCCCTATCAATGATATGGAATCCCAACTTTTTATTCCATAACTTTTCATTACATTTTACATACAGAGGATCATTAATGTCTAGTGTCTTGGAAATCAGAAACAATATAAATGAAAACAACATAAAACATCCTTATAATAAACTTGTAAGGATTTATAATTGGTTCATATTATGTGAAATTAATGAATCTCATAACTTGGAGACATAAATCAAATCAAAGGGTGATCAGAAGGCTATGTAATGATAATGAGTGCCACAGTTGACATGTGATCTTGATCAATGTTAATAAGAACATGATAAAAATAATAAATACATGATCAATATAATAATATGAATATCATGATAAAAACTTGAATTATAACTTGAATATGTGGCTACAACATTTTATTTATACATTCATGAACATATTAGAAAGGTTCACCCCAAAGGTGTCATAAACATTTCCAAGTTATTCACCAGGGTACCGTGAAACTTGTCATGTCTAGAGATTAATACTTTACCCAATACATTGAAGCGCTATTATGGTGAACCATTAATATGTATTTACATTCATGTGAGAAAAATAGTTCCTAATCAAACATTTCACAAATAACCCAAATAGAATCAATGTAATGGGTTTCATGTCAAAATCGGGACCTTTAAAAAATCATAAAAACAAGATCAATATGTCATTTATAACCCATGGAAAGGGAGTGAGGTTTATATGTATGTCAATTCCAGAATAAAATAAACCATTTTTTTGTATTTATCAATATCCATGGAAATGAAACAGGTCTGGGTATTCACAATATAGTTTCATGAGATAAAGAGAGAGGAATTTTGAGATGAAAATTCTACAGCATAACGGCTACATAACATCTATTTCAAAAACATTAAAACGAGAGGGGAAAAGGGTCACCTGCTCATAAATAACTCATAACAAAATATGGGTATTGAAAAAAAATAAGATCATGGTATAAAAATTTGAAATAAATACCATATGAAAATGAAACTCGAATAAAAGAGAGGACGTGATTTCTTTTACGAATATTTTGCACCCTAACGGCGTCACTTAAAGATTCAAAAATCATTTGATGAGAGTGGAAACGGTCTATCATAATTTTGACATAGAATGGAAATTTTTAAAATTATATAATAACAATATCTCACATAATAAAATGTAACTATAAGGAATAACATACAAAAAAAGTCATGACATAAAATATGAGGGTGAATGGATCCCTTACATAGAAGAGTAAATTCAAAAGCATGAATGTAGGGACCTTGAGAGGCTTGAGGGAACCTTGGGGGGAATCCTTGGGAAGTAAATAGATTAGAAATTCTTTGAGGAGGATTTTGGAATGAAATTAATAAGGGAATGGATTGGTATTTATTAGAAAATTGATGGAATAAATTATTAATTTCCAAGGGACACCTCATCGGTGGTATTGAAAAAAAACGGGATTTCCCATTGTATTTTCCAATGGTATTTGCCACATGGGACACCTCAAACATATATTACTATTAATAAGTAGACCAGACTGATTACATCATTATTACATCATTAATGATGTCATTAAACACTCGAAACTCAAAACGGTATTTTTGCTATTCACTGAAAATTCAACTCTTTCAAAAAAAAATACAAAAAATTCACCATAACATAATATTGATTCTATGAATTCAGAAACGAACTCCATTTTATGAATACAATTTTCTATATATTTTTAATTTTTGTTTTAAATAAAACCATTATTTTTTCCAAAAAGTACAACTTTAAAACTAAAAATCATTTTGAAACACCTTGAGAAAGTAATCAAATTTCCATAAAATAATTGTACAACCCATAAGAAAAGAAAGTATCAATATATGATTAAATTTATATGGAAATAAATTTCAATTGAAATTTATTAAATTTATTATAAATTTGAAATAAAATATTTGTGACATTCAGAAATACCAGAACATATACTTTGATAGTTTTTTCACATTTAAGATATCTAAAATATATTTATACATTCATGGGTGATTTTTATTTTTTTGGCCGAGTTACTATTTATTACTATTCATATGGGTATGTTACTATTCATAGTTTAATATTCACTAAAAATTAAGTTGATCTTATTAGAATCTAAATATCTTACTGAACATAACTGTAGAAGACCATTTTTTTAAAATCATTTCACATTATTAATTATTTAAAGAATAAAAAAATAATTAAAATACCCCCTTTTTTTCCAAAATTCATCAATGAAATGGAACATCTATATATTCATCCTATATTTATCCAAACATTTTAAATTACCAAATATTACCATAATAAGAAGTAAAAATTGTATTTATAAAAAAGGATTATAGAATGTAACTAAGGTTTCATAAAATAGCCCCTTATAACACCTGCATACGACCAATGTGTAAGGTATTCTATGGTGATAGAATCTTGGAGTGGCTCAGACGACATTTCCTGAGTGGTGATTTATATCATATTGAACTTCTTCCTTAGAAGAATCCGTTCAAGCTTCACATGTTGATGTTTTTCTTGGGCATGGTATAGAGAAAATCCCATTGATGCTACCTCGTTCCCAAGCTCCGATAGATGGGCTTCATATGGACCGAGTTTACTAAATGATGCCATTGATGCATCTTTCTTTATTAATTAACCAAGATCATTTTTATTTATAAGAAATAATTGCAATGCTAAGAGTTTAGTTTCCAACAGTCATATAATAGTCAAAACCCAAAGGTATCAATTCATTATTTAAAGGATATAGTTCTGTGGAGTATAAAATGAAATATAACAAATGTTTAGGAAAAAATATTATTCAAAATTTTGGGTTGTTACATTCTTCCCCCTTTAATAAATTTTGTCCCTAAAATTTTATCTTGTACACTCAGAAGAGAAATGGTGTGGGTACTTCAGCCTCATAGTCTCCTATAGTTCTCATGTGGCTTCTTCATATTTGTTGTTCCTCCACCACACCGTGACAAGGTGGGTAGTCATGTTGCGTAGAACCTTGTCTTTACAATCCAAGATCTTCATTGGCTTCTCCTAATAAGAGAGGTCATGTTTCAATTGTACTACTTCTGTGTTTAGTACATGTGAAGGATCAGGTAGATAATTTCTCAACATGGATACGTGGAAGAAATCATGAACTTGTGATAGATTTGGAGGAAGTTCAAGTCGATATGCCACTGCTCCCACGTGATCAAGTATTTCTTACGGGCCAATAATCCTAGGACTGAGCATCCCTTTCTTCCCAAACCTCATGACTTTCATACAAGGTGATATTCGAAGAAATAACTTGTCACCAACATCAAACTCCACGTCCCTTCGATGGATGCCAGCATAGCTCTTTTTTCGACTCTAAGCAGCCTTAATGTGTTGATGGATGTAGTGGACTTTTTCTATCATCTCTTGCACAAGATCAGGCCCAATAATCTTTCTCTCACCAAATTCATCTCAACAAGTAGGATTTCTACATCGCTTACCATATAGAGATTCATAGGGTTCAATTTGATTGCTCGATTGCAAGCTGTTATTTATAGAGAACATAACTAAAGGGTGACATTGATCCCATATCCCTTAAAATTACATTGAGCATGTTCTCATCATTACCTCGACTGTTTGAATGGTCCTTTCAAATTTTTCATATGTTTAGGGGTGATAGGCCGTACTAAAATTTCATTCAGTTCTCATAGATTGTTGAATACTTCTCTAGAATTTTTATATGAAACATGGATCATGATCAGATGTGATAGAAAGTGGAACTCGATGCAGCCTTACCCTTTCCATCACATAAATCCTGTCTAGTTGATCAAGAGATTAATATTCCCGAATAGAGATAAAATGGGCAGTCTTGGGGAGATGGTCCACAATAACCTATATCGTATTATTACCTATAGAAGATCTCGGGAGACCAGTGATGAATTCCATAGTGATATTGTCCCACTTCCATGCTTGTATGGGTAGTGGTGGTAATACCCCTTTATGAAGTTGTCACTCTACGCTCACTTGCTGACATACCAGGCACCTTGAAGTGTACATAGCAATCCTCATTATCATATTATCCCATGAATAATGTTCACGAAGGTCCCTATAAATATTTGAGCTTCCATGATATATAGATAAAGTATAAATATGAGATGAATCCATCATATCCTTCTTTATTTCTAGAATAGATGGAAGACATAGTCTTGTAAAAAATTTCAGTGAAACTTTTAGATCAATATTGAACTTAGAAAACATCCCATCCTTCACAGCCTCAAACATATTTTGTTACAAAAGATATTCTTTATGAGCTTTCTTGATATTTTCTAGTAATGAATGTTGAGAATTCATTTGGGTTAGGGTTGATGATTTACCTTTCCAAATAATTACCATGTCCAGGTTTACTAGGTCATTGAGCAAAGGATATTTTTGAATACTCATCATCGAAAGATCAACTGGGTATTTCCTTCTTAATGCATCACCAAATTTGTTTGATCTTCCATGACGATAATGAATTGAACAATTATAGACTTTATGAATATCAAACCATCTCCTTTGTCTCATGTTCAATTCCATTTTTTTGAAAATATAATTCATACTTTGATGGTCTGTGTATATATCACATTTCTCCGCATAAAGATAGTCCTTCCATATCTTCAGAGAAAAAATGAACACAGCTAGATCCAAGTCATGTGTAGGATAGTTCTTCTGAAGAGTCATAAAATTTTGAGATGCATAAGAAAGGACATTGTTATTCTTCATGAGGAATCACCCTTTACCTTTCAGAGATGCATCGCTAAAAATAACAAATCATTCTACACTTGAGGGCAGAGTTATCACGGGTGCAACAACCAATCACTTCTTCATCTCTTGGAAGAATTCA
Organism: Viscum album; assembly: GCA_963277665.1. NCBI lineage: Eukaryota > Viridiplantae > Streptophyta > Magnoliopsida > Santalales > Viscaceae > Viscum > Viscum album. Next base: position 783,007,409 of record OY728158.1, read on the forward strand.
TCACATACGTTTTTCCAAATTAACTTGACCCCCTTTTTCAGTTAACTTGGTTAATGTATTAGAAATTCGTGAAACTTTTTTCACAAACCTTCAATAATATCCCACTAATCTAAGGAAACTACGAATCTCAGTTATTGTTGTAGGCTAAGGCCACTCTTCTACAACTTTTGTCTTTTCAGGGTAAACTATGATTCATTCATTGGTAACAATGTTCCGCAAGAAAGCAAATTTTTGTAACCATAATTCACATTTGATAAAAATTCCAAAAAGCCTATCCTTCTATAATGTTTTCAATTCTACCCTTACATGATCCTCATGCTTCTTGCGAATTTTGGAATATATCAGAATATCATTAATAAATATAACCACAAAATTTTCAAGGTAGTCCTTAAAGAATCTATTCATCAAATCCATAAAAATTGCTGGTGCATTAGTAAGTCTAATGGGAATAACAACAAACTCATAATGCCCATATCTTGATCGGAAGGCAGTTTTTTGAATATCATCTTTCTTCACCCTCAATTGATGATAACCATAATGAAGATCAGTTTTAGAGAATAATTGATCCCCACGAAGTTTGTAAAATAAGTCATCAATTCTTTGAAGAGTGTATCTGTACTTTACTATGATCCAATTTAATTCTCTATAATCACTACATAGCCGCATCGATCCATACTTCTTCTTCACAAAGAGAACTGGGGATCCCCAAGGAGACTCACTCGGTCGGATAAACCTCTTCTCCAAAATATCATGGAGTTGTTTCTTTAATTCCTCCAAATCTACATTTTCCATCCTATATGGGGTCTTTGTTATCGGATGAGATCCAGCTAAGAGTTCAATGGAGAACTCTACCTCCCTTTCTGGGGGAGGTCAAGGTAACTCATAAGGAAATATGTCAACGTATTTGGGGATGAATGGGAAATTTTATATCATTCAACTATCATCTCCTTCTCATTCATCATTGATCAACTCCATAAAGAAGGATATAGGGGGTTCTTCTAGAAAAATATCTGGATGATATATCTCTCCATGGTAGATTACTGTATGTTTTCCATTCAAGACAACTAGGATATTCTTACATCGGAATTTTATCTTATCATTACACATTAAGACCTTATCCATCACTATTATAATGTCAAATTATAGCATGGGAATGAATTCTACATTTGAAATAAGATTGTGATCACCATAGTAAATACGATAGTTTCTAAACACTGATGATTCATGGATAATCCCACTAGGAGTCTTGACTGATAACTCTAATTTTAGCATGTCTGGGGTAGATTTTAAATTCATTAAAAACATGGATGTAATAAAGGAATGTGGAGAACTAGAATCAAACAATGTACCTTCGATCTTTGATAGGACAAAAATAGTACCTACTACCACATCATTCAGAGATTCAACTTTGGCTGTCGTGATAGCAAAAGCACTACCATTCCCCCTTGGACATTGCCGGGGTTGATGGGGGTTCCCCTCCATTATCCTCAGATTTAGATAGTGATTAAAAAAGTTCCCCAGTTGTCCACACATAAAGCGCTGGACATCATGTAGGGCATGCACCATCTTGGCCTTTTCATTATTGTTTCGAATTTGAGGTTTCACCTCACTAAGTCAATTCCTCGAAATATGGCCTTCTCTTCCACAATTTTAGAATTTCTCACTCCCAAGTAGGATGTTCCCCAAATGATTCTTCCCGCATTTATTACATGAGGGACGTTTCACTTGCTTGCATCCTCTTCCCTGATAAAAGGTTATCCCTAAGCTGGGCTCCATTGATCTCTTCTTATCTTTTGATTTATGAGAAAACTGTGTCTCACCAAACTAAAGTTCGACATTCATTTCACTCTGTATGATCTCCTCAAAGCTGTCATAGTCTTGGTTGGATACATTCTTCGATGGATGGGTTCTTAGTCCACTAAACAATGTACCAACCTTCAAAATTGGATCCATGGAAAAGAAAGAGGTGTAACATGAAATCCTTCTGAAGTTGATCTCGTAGCTTCCCATAGATTCATTCTCCTTCTACTTCAGCTCGAGAAACTATTTCTCTATTCTTGTTCTCATGGAACGAGGGAAATACATACTGAAGAAGATCCCTCTAAACTCTTTCCACTCCATAGCTTCATCCTCGACTCTTGGACTCATGTTTTTAATTATCTCCCACCACTAATCTATTTCGTCCTCTAAGAAATAGATCGACAGGGTGACCTTCTCTTACTCTGAACAACAGAGCATAGAAAAGATCTTTTCGATATAGCTGATCCACTGCTCAGCAATCAATGGGTCAATAGATCCACTGAATGTTATTTGACCCTGATGAATAAAGGATTCAACAAAAAGTTGTTCCTTACGTGGGTAGATCGGTCTCTTAGCTTGATTCATGTAGTTTCCCATAACCTGAGTCATTTGGTTCATCATTTGGATGAATGTTTCCCTTCTGGATTCCATCGGAGGGCTGTCAGCACATGGTCCGTTACGGTCACCATTTTCATGGTTCCTCCTCTTTCTTTCCATTTTATAAAATAATAAAATTGTATTGAGAAACTTATTTTACTTACGAATCCTTTAACTATAAATGATTTTATGTCTTAAATCTTCTTTAAAAAATTACATTTCTGTATAAAACATTATAATGATTCATGAAACGCTTATGATTAACCAAAAATATCCCCCAAGAGTGTCATAACCAAGAGTGCATTACGGCCCGTTGTCATGTACTAGGATACCTCGGGTCAAGCTCGATACTCCTTGTCTGAGTTTTCACTCCTAGGTACCTCTGTGCCAGAGTCGCCTCCACCCGCTCGTATCTAGACATGGATTTAATTTCTTAATAAACCACTTAGTCAATACTCAACAAAATACCTGGATGTTTACCTATATTTAAAAATTTCTATAGGGTTATTACTAAAGTTTTCATATCCAAATTTCTATAAATAACTAATCAATCCTTTGATACCAACTATGGAATCCCTCTTTTTTATTATATTACTTATCATTACATTTTACATACAAAGGATCTTTAAATTCTAGTGTCTTGGATATCAGAATTAATACAATGAAAAAAACATAAAACATACTTCTAATACACATATAAGCCTTCATCATAGGTTCATATTATGTAAAATAACTAAATCTCATAACATTGAGACATACATCAAAGGAAAGGGTGAGCAGAAGGCTTATAAAAAAACAAGTGCAATTGTTGACATGTGATCTTGAGCAATATTTATAAGAACATGATAAAAATAATAAAGGAATGAGAAACAAAATAATATGAATATCATTATAAAAAACATGAATAATAACTTTAATATGTGGCTAGAACATTTTATTTAGAAATTCATGAACATATCACCAAGGTTCATCCCCAAGGTGCCATAAAAATTACCAAAGATATTCACCAAGGTATCATGAAAAGTATCATCTATAGAGATTAATTCTTTACCCAATGCATTGGAGTGCTACTAGGGAGAAACATTAATATTTATTTACATTCATGTGATCCACATATATCATAATCAATAATTTTCTATATATCCCAAATATAATCAAAGAAATGGGTTTCATGTCAAAATCGTGGCGTTTAAAAAGAGCTTAAAAACAAGATCATTATGTCCTTTATAACCAATGGAAAGGGAGTGATGGTTATTTGTATATCAACTATAGAATAAAATATATAATTTTCGTGCAGTTATGAAGACCCATAGAAATGAAATAGTTTTGGGTATTCACAAGATAATTTCATGAGATAATGAGAGAGGAATTTTGTGATGAAAATTCTGAAGCATAACGGCTACGTAACATCTTTTTAGAAAACATTAAAAAGAGATGGGATAAGGGTAACCCACTCATAAAAAACTCATAATAAATTATGGGTATAGATTAAAAAAGATATAAGATCATTGTATCAATATTTTAATGAAATGCCATATGAAAATGAAACTCGAAGGAAAAGAGAAGGCGCGATTCCTTTTACGTAAATTCGGCAGCCTAACAGCGTCACGTAAAGATTCAAAAAATAATTTTATAAGAGTAGAAAGGGTATATAATAATTTGGGAAATAAATGTACTGTATTAATGATATATAATAACAATCCATGGCATAATAAAATGTAGCTATAAGACATAACATAATGGAAGTAATGACTTAAAAGAAGAGGGTCATATGATCCCTTCTCTTGCAGGGTAACTACAAAAGCTTGATGGTCTGGACCTTGGGTGGCTTGAGGGAACCTTGGGGGGACCACTTGGGAGGTAAAAACGCTATAACATTGTTGAGTAGGATTTTGGAATGAAATTAATTATAAAATGGATTGGTATTTATATGAAAATCTAGGGTATACATTATTAATATCCAGGGGATACCTCATCGGTTGTATTGGAAAAACAATGGGCCTGAACATGGTATTTTAAAATGGTATTGGACATTTGGGACTCCTCATATCATATATTACAATTAATAACTAGACTAGACTTATTACAAATATATTACATAATTAATTATGTCATTAAACACCTGAATCTCAAAACTGTATTTTTAGTATTCACCAAAAATTCAACTATTTCAGAGAAATACCAAAAATTCACCCTTACATAATATAGATTCTTTGAACTCAAACATGAACTCCATTTTTTGAAAATAATTTCCTACTTATTTTTTATTTAATTTTTAAATTAAATCAATATTTATTCCAAAAATACAACTTCAAAACTACAACTATTTTGTAACACCTTAAGCAAGTAATCAATGTCCCATAAAATTATTTTATAACCATACTACTGCAATGTAAAGATATATGATAACATTTTATGAAAATACTTATAGATTTTAAATTATTAAATTATTTATAAAATTGTACATAAAATATTTATGAATTAAAAAATACCAAATTGTATACTATGATAGTTTTTTCACATTTAAGATGTCTAAAATGTATTTATACATTCATGTGTGAAGTTTCCTTTTTTTCGATATACTATTCATTACTATTAATATGGGTATGTTACTATTCATACTTTATAATTCATTAAAATTTATGGTTAACTTATTAGACTCTAAATTTATTACTGAACACAACAGTAGAAGTCCATTTTTTGAAAATCAATTCACATTATTAATTATTTAAAGAATACAGAAATATTTAAAATACCCCCTTTTTTCCAAAATTCATCAATGAAATGGAAATTCAATAAATTCATCCTATATTTAACTTGACATTTGAAATTCACAAATATTACCATAATAAGAAGTAAAAATTTTATTTATAAAAAAGGACTGCAGAAAGTAAATAAGGATTTGTTACATAGCCCCTTATAACACCTACATAGGACCTAAGTGTAAGGTGTTCTATGGTGATAGAATATTGGGGTGGCTCAGATAACATTTCCAGAGTGGTGATTTATATCATCTTGAACTTCTCCCTTAGGTGATTCTGTTCAAGCTTTAAATGTTGAAGTTCGGCATGGGCTTGGTTAAGAGAAAAGCACCGTGATGTTGCCTTCTTCCCAAGCCCTGAAAAATGGGCTTCATATGGCCCGAGTCAACTGGATGATTAAATCAAATATTCTTTATGTATTAATTAACCAAGATCATTTGTATTTATAAGTAATAATTTCCACATTAGGAGTTTATTTTCCAATGGTCATATAATAGTCAAAACCGAAAGAAATAACTTCATTAATTAAAGGATATAGTTTATTGGAGTATAAAATGAAATAACAGACAAATTTAGGAAACAAATATTATTCAAAATTTCATATCGTTAAAATAGTTGCCTCTCCTTTGGGGCCCTCGGGTAGCATCCATGCATAAGCCCATTTCACCACCCTTCATGGCCACAGCTTTTCACCATGATAGTCTGGTCTTTGATGCCTCTTGTTTCTCAAACTGAGATTGACTCATATGGCCATTGAGTAAGCATTAACTATGGCATCCTTCGTGGGCCACCCTAGAGAATAATCCTCATCCACCATGTTGAACTACGTGGACATTGATCTTTTCCAATGCATGGTACATAGGAATCCTCCACGAGGTTCATACCGAACACCTGTTGAATTGACCCCTTCTTGTTGGCTAAAAAAAACTCCAAAACTATTTAAAGTTTGGTACTTTCCATGGAAAGGTACATCAAAATCTTCCCTGAGGTTCATGCCCATGACCCACTATACCCAACCCCTTCACATCAGTTCGCCAAACAATCCCAAACTGCGTGGTCTTTGATCCTTATCTCTTAGTAAAGGTATGTAGGAAGACTACCTAAGGTCCAAACCCAATCGATGGTAAGACATCATGTTCCCCAATAGACGGTAAGCCTTCATGAAACCCACTCAGCAGTAAGAAATTTCATTTCCCTAACCAGTAGTATTTCATTGAAACCCCCACCAATTGTAAACCATTGGAACCCTAGTCAGTGGAAAGCCGTTGGAACCGCATTTAGTGGCAACTCATTGGAACCCCATTTGATGGTATGCAGTTTCCAACTCTAATTGACGGTGAGCTATTGTGTTCCCCAACCAGTGGTATGATGATGGAACCCTATTTAGCGGTTAGACATTTGAACCCGATTCAGAGGTAAGACATTGGCCCAAACTACTAGTAAGATGTTGTATATTGCAATCTATAGTATGCCATTGTAGTCCCCTCTGTCGGGAACCACATCTCTAGTCTTCCCCTCGAGGATTATACTAACCACGAGTGGATAACCCCACATAATCCCTAGTATACTATCAGGTTGTTGTCCTATGTGTACATTCCAATTCCATGCCCCATTCTATACAACATGGCCTTTGATTCCCTCCTTCGGGGATACATAAAAATCCTACATGTGGTTCTAGCCCATCATCGATGTCTCATCCTGGTCCCTCTCTTAATCCATTATGCTTCGGGATGGTCATTCGCTAACATGGATGTTATACTTCCTCTGGGTCCCACCCATGCATTCATTCCTACCAGATGCCTCTTTAGGGGACTCATTGGCCCATCGATCTACATGGAATTTCATACCTTGCCATGAGGATATGTACAAATACTCTTTGAGGTTCACGCCCAACACTACTATCCCCATCATGACAATTTCATCTCATTTCCCCTCCACTGCATTTGACTCTCCATTATCTATCCTAATTCTATCCCAGGTTGCCACATCACGGTGAAATCATACCTTTTAACACAACACCACTCTTTGTGGCAACCGGGAAACTAACCATGCATAATCCCTACACAATCTATAATCATTCACCCAAGATCATCCATCTAGATATGTTCCTCTATCCCTGAATAAGCCCTGAAGTGTTTTTGGGTTGTTTTCCTCTACATACACCCCAATTCATCAACCCTTTGAACTATGTGGGTTTTTATCCCTGTCGTCTAAACACGGTATGTTGGAAACCTCCATGAGGTTCAACCCATCCAATTGTAAACCTTGGTGTCCCCCATTATTAGGTGTACTCACCCTAGTCCTACCTCAGTAGTGTCCTATTCATCTTTCATGGTGTGAATTCTTCCCTTCTTGGGACACACCACCCTCGGTCTGCTCTTATTGGGAACTCTGACCTATCCACTAAGTGTTCCCCATTCTTGGGTTCACTCTTTCTAATCCGTCCTAAGTGGTGTCTAGATAATTCTTTCAGGGTGATATATTCCCTCTAAGGGACACTCCACCTCGGATCTGTACTTTTTTCGAACTCTGATCCATCCATCTTGAAAACCTTCCAGGAACTCCCTCCTAAGGATATACCAATATGATCCGCTACCATGGGGCATTCAGATCACTATCATTCCATCTTCACAAGACGTTAAACTTGTTGCATACCCCGTGTGAAACATGATATGCCTGAGGAAAACCTCGAAGGACATGCCTTTGGTGAACCCGTCTCTAAAAGACGTTAAACTCACATCGTACGTTGTGTTAAAAAAGGGAAGCTGAGGAAAACCTCAAAGACCTGCCTCTGGCATAAGATACACCACAATTGATGCGGGAGGCCTCGGGTTATACGCCCATGAGATTCCCTCTCAGGAGGAATAAAATAGGTTCACCAATGTCCCCACATCCAGATTTGAACCGAAATACCTGATATTTTCATCTACTTTAATCAAAGGTTGATACCATGTCAAGACCCAATGGAATGTCCTGACATAAGTAGTTTAATTAACTGGAGTTCATAGAGATATGGAATCTTGAACGAGATTCACGAACTGTGACTTAAATCTAAGAGGGAGACCCAAACTAGGTAACTAGTTCCAAGGAGTAATACATAGACGGAGGAACTGAAATTATGGCATCCCCACTTTTTATTACATAATGTTTTATTACATTTTACAGATAGAGGATTTTTAATGTCTAGTGTCTTGGAAATCAGGAACAAAAATACATGGAAACATAAAACATTATTATAATCTACTTGTAAGGCTACATCATAAGTTCTCCCTATTTAATAATTATTTCATCTCATAACCTGGAGACTTACATAAAAAAGGGTGATCAGAAGGCTCAGTATAGAAAACAAGTTCAACGGTTGACATGTGATCTTGAGCAATATTAATATGAACATGATAAAAATCATAAAGGCATGAAAAATAGATGTATAGTAATATCATGATAAAAAAACATGAATCATAATATGTGGCTAAACCATTTCATTTAGACATTCATGAACATATCACCATGGTTCATCCTTATGGTGCTATAAAAATTACCAAGGATATTCACCAAGGTATCGTGATACTTTTCATCTCTAATGATTAATTCTTTACCCAATGCATTGGACAGATATTAGGGAGAACACTTAATATGTCATTACATTCAGGTGATCCACAAAGATCGTAATCAAACATTTCATACATAACCCAAATAGAATCAATGAAATGGGTTTCATGTCAAAATCGTGACGTTTAAAAAGAGCTTAAAAATAAGTTCATTATGTCATTTATAACCCATGGAAATAGAGTGAGGGTTATATGTAAGTCAATTTCTGAATAAAATATTTTTTTTGTATTTATGAACACCCATTGAAATGAAATAGGTCTGGGTATTCACAAGATAATTTCATGAGAGGAAGAGAGTGAAATATTTTGATGAAAATTCTACAACATAATAGCTACATAAAATCTTTTTAGAAAACATTAAAAAGAGAGGGGAAAAAATTCACCCACTCATATATAACACATAATATAGTATGGGTGAAGAATAAAATGAAATAAGATCATGGTATGGATATTTCAATGAAATACTATATGAAAATAAAACTTGACGGAAAAGAGAAGAAGAGATTTCCCTTATGAAAATTCGACAGCCTAACGACGTCACATAAAGATTCAAAAAATCATTTGATGAGAGAAGAAAGGTTATATAATCATTTGGAAATGAAATAGAAAGTAGTAATGATATTGAATAACAATCCCCCACATAATAATATTTAACTATAATAGATAACATATAGAACGTCATGACTTAAAAGAGGAGGGTGAAATGATCCCTTACCTTGAAGAGTAACATCAAAAGCTTGATGGTCGGGACCATGGGAGGCTTGATAGAACCTTGGGAGGACTTCATTGGAGATAAAAGGACTATAAAATCATTGAATAGTATTTTTGAATGAAATTAATGAGCTAATGGATTGGTATTTATAGGAACATAGAGGGAATAAATTATTAATTTCCAAGGGACACCTCATCGATGGTATTGGAAAAACCATGGGAGTTACCATTGTATTTTACCATTTTAGTGGAAAATTGGGACACCTCATAGAATATATTACTATTCATAAGTCTTCCAGAATGATTACATCATTATTACATTATTAATGATGTCATTAAACACTCGAAGCTCAAAAAGGTATTTTTACTATTCACTGAAAATTCAACTTTTTCAGAAATATCCCAAATATTCACACTAACCTAATATCGATTATCTTAATTCAAAAATTAACTCCATTTTATGAAAATAATTTTCTAAATATCTTAAATAAATTTTTAAATAAAATCATTATTTATTCCCAAAATACAACTTTAAAACTATAACTCATTTTGTAACACCATCAGAATGTAATCAAGGTCCCACAAAATTAACGTATAACCATTAGAAAATAAAGTAACAATATATGATTACATTTTTTGAAAATACATTTCCATTTTAAATTATTAAATTAATTATAAAATTGTAAATAAAATATGTATGACATACAAAAATAAAAAGACTTATACTATGTTAATTTTTTCACATTTAAGATATCTAAAATGTAATTATACATTCATTTGTGAAATTTATATTTTTTATTGCCGATTTAATATACATTACTATTCATTAATATTCATACCAGTATTTTTACTATTCATACATTACTATTCACTAAAAATTATGTTGTTCTTATTAGACTCTAAATTACATATTGAACACAACTATAGAAGCCAATTTTACAAAAATCAACTCAACTTATTAATTATTTAAGGAATACAAAATATTTAAAATACCCCCTTTTCCCCTAAATTCATCAATGAAATGGAACTTCTATAATTTCATCCTATATTTATCCGGACATGTGAAGTTCACAAATATTACCATAATAAGAAGTTAAAAATTTGATTATAAATAGGTATTATTGAAAGTTACTAAGGCTTCGTTACATAGCTCATTATAACACATTCATATAACCTAAGTGTAAGGTCTTATATGGTGATAGAATCTTGGGGTGGATCAGACAACATTGTCTGAGTGGTGATTTCTATCAGGTTGAACGGCTCTCATTGGAGATCATGTTCACGCTTCACATGTTGAAGTTCGACTTGGGCATAGTCCAGAGAAAAGATCAGTGATGCTACCTCCTTCCCAAGCTCCAACATATGGGCTTCATATGGCCCGAGCCTAATAGATGATGCCATCGACTCATCATTCAGTATTAATTAACCAAGATAACTTTTATTTATATGCAATAATCTCATCATTAAGAGATTAGTTTCTAAAATTCATATAATAGTCGAAACCCAATTGTATCACTTTATTGATTAAAGGATATCATTTTGTTGAGTACAAAATATAATACCACATAAATTTAGGAAAAAATATTATTAAAAAATTCTGGTCGTTACATTCTTCCCCCCCTAAGAAATTTTTTCCTCGAAATATTAACTCGTACCCTAAGAAGAGAAAAGGTGTGGCTCCTTCTGCCTCATAGACTCCTCCAGTTCCCACGTGGATTCTTTGCATTTTTGGTTCCTCCACAACACCTTAACAAGGTGGGGAGTCTTGTTGCACAGAACCTTTTCTATATGATCCAGGATCTCCATTGGCTGCTCCTCATAAGAGAAGGCATGTTCAAGTTGTACCATCTCCGGGTTTAGTACATGTGAAGGGTCAGGTATGTACTTCCTCAAGAGGGATACAAGGAAGGCATCATGAACTTGTGATAGATTCATAGGAAGTGCAAGCTGATAGGCCACTGCTCCCATGCGATCAAGGATTTCATAGGGGCCAATGTACCTATGGATTGGCTTCCCTTTCTTCCCAAACCTCGCAACTCTATTCCAAGGTGAAATTATAAGAAATACCGTGTCACCAACATCGAATTCCAATCCCCTTCGACGATTGTCGGTATTTCTCTTTTGCTGATTCTGAGCATCGTTAATGTGTTGTTGGATGGTGTGGACTTTTTTTGTAATCTCGTGTATAATATCAAGACCATGAAGCTTTCACTCACTCGATTCATCCTAATAAGTAGGTGTTCTACATCGCTTACCATATATAGCTTCATAGGGAGCCATTTGAATGCTCATGTGGAAGCTTTTGTTGTATGAAAACTCAACTAAAGGGAGATGTTGATCTCATCCTCCTTTAAATTCCATTAAACATGTTCTCAGCATGCCCTCGAGTGTTTGAATGATCCTTTTATATTGGAAATCAGTTTGAGAGTGATGGGATGTACTGAAATTTTAGTCAGTACTCATAGGATTTTGATTACTTCTCCAAAATTTTGATGTGATCCTTGGATCATGATCAGATACGATAGAAAGTGGTACTCTATATAGCCTTACAAATTCCTTCATGTAAATCCTAGCAAGTTTATCAAGAGAGAAATCTTCCCAGATAGAGATAAAATGGTCTGTCTTGGTGAGACGGTCCACAATAACACATATCCCATTATTTCCTTTGGATGTTCTCAGGAGACCTGTGATGGAGTCCAAAGGGATATTGTCCCACATCCATGCTGGTATGCATAGTAGCTGCAATACCCCTTTTGTAATTTGTCACTCTTCCTTCACATACTGACATTCTAGGCACCTTGAAGTGTACTCATAAATCTCCCCTTCCATATTATGTTAACAATAATGATCACAAAGGTCCCTATACATTTTTGTTCTTCTATGATGTATTGAGAAAGTAGAACTATGAACTTCATCGATCAGATCCTTCTTTATTTCGGGAATATATGGAACAAATTGTCCTGTATGAAATTCGAGAACACCTTCTTGATCAATATTAAACTCAAGAAACATCACATCCTTCATAGCCTCAAACTTCTTCTGTAACAAAGGATATCCTTTCTGAGCATTCTTGATCTTCTCTAGTAATGATTGTATAGAAATCATTTGGGTTAGGGTTGATGATTTCCCTTTTCCAATAATTCCCATGTCCAGCTTTACTAGGTCATTAATCGAAGGATCTTTTCAAATCCTCATAATGTAAAGAACAACCGGGTCATTCCTGCTAAATGCATCAGGAACATTGTTTAATCTTCTGAGATGACAATGAATTAAACAATCATAGAATTTAAGAAGTTCCAACCATATTTTTTCTCTCATGTTCAATTCCTTTTGTGTAAAAATATACTTCAAACTTTGATGGTATGTGTATATATCATATTTCCCCCCATAAAGATAGCGCCTCCATATCTTTATAGAAAAAAAATGACTGCATCTAGCTTTAGATCATGCATAGGATAATTCTTCTCATGAGTATTCAACGGTCAAGATGCATGAGCAATAACGTTGTCAATTTTCATGAGTACACACCCAATCCCTTTCATAAATGCATCACTAAAAATAACGAATCATTATCTACTTGAAGGTAGTGTTAACATAGGTGTAGTAACCAATCTCTTCTTCAGATCTTGGAAGCTTTCCTCACACTCCTTTTTCCAAATGTAATTGAACTCTTTTTGAGTAAACCATGTTAATGGAATAGAATTTTGTGAAATGTTTTTCAAAAACCATATATAATATCCTGCTAAACCAAAGAAACTACAAATCTCATTTATTTTTGTAGTCTGAGGCCACTCCTTTATAACTTTTGTCTTTGTAGGGTAAACTGTGATTCCATCATTGGTAACAATGTTCCCCAAAAAAGAAACTTGTTGTAACCAGAATTCGCATTTACAGAACATTCAAAAAAGCCTCTCCTTCTATAGAGTTTAAAAAATATCTCTTTGACGGTCCACACTTGCCTCACGACATTTAGAATATATAATAATATCATCAATAAACTCTTCTAAAAAGTTATCAAAGTAGTCCTTAAAGACTCTATTCCGTGAATACATAAAAATTGAAGGTGAATTTTTCAGTTCGAATGGAACAACAACAAACTCATAAATCCCATATCTTGATCGGAAGGCATTTTTTAGAATATCTTCTTTCTTCACCCTCAATTGATGATAACCAAAATGAAGATTAATTTTAGAGAATAATTTAGCCCCACGAAGTTGGTCAAATAAGTCATCAATTTTTAGAAGTGGGTATTTGTTTTTTATTATGATCCCATTTAGTTCGCTTTAATCAATACATTGCTACCTTGATCTATCCTTCTTCTTCACAAAGAGAAATGGTTCTCCCCAAGGTGACACACTTAGTCGGATAAACCCCTTCTCCAAAAGATCTTGGAGTTGTTTCTTTAATTTCTACAGCTCAAAATTTTCTATCCCATATGAAATCATTGATATCATATGAGGTCCAGGTACTAGTTCAATTGATTACTATACCTCCCTTTCTAGGGGAGGTCTAGGTAACTTCTCAGGAAATATGTCAATGTATTCTGGGATGATGGGGACATTTTATATCATTCAACTCTCATCTCTTTCTTCATCTTCACCGATCAAATCCATAAAAAAGGATATATGGGGTTTTTGTAGACACAGATATGGTTGAGATATCTCTCCTTGGAAAATAACTATAGGTTTTCCATTCCAGACTACTGATATTTCCTTACTTGTGCATTTGATATTATCATTATAATTTGAAAGCCATTCCATCCCTAGTATAATGTCGAATTCCAGCATGGGAATGATTACTATATTTGTGGTAAGATTTTTCTCACCCAAGGAAATACTAGAGATTATAAACACTAATGATTCTTGGATAATCCCACTCAGAGTCTTGACTGATTACTCTACTTTTATAATGTTTGTGATTTATTCTAAATTCACTGCAAACATGGAGTAAATAAAGTAATGTGTAAAACTAGAATCAAAAAAAGTACTTGCTAGCATTGAGAGGACAACAAAGATATCAACTACTACATCATTCAGAGATTCAAATTTATCTATGGTGATAGAAAAATAATAACCTTTATCCCTTGGCCTTTTATGAGGATGATGGTGATTCCCCTCCAATGTCCTCGAATTTGGACAGTGATTAGCAAAGTTCCCTAGTTGTCCACACATAATGAAATGGACATCATGTAAGGCCTGCACCACCTTCCCGTTGTCGTTAGTGTTTGGATGTTGATGGTTCATGTCACTACAACTATTCCTCGCAATATGGCCATCTCTTCAAATATTTAGTGTAACACCCCAAGATTTTATAGTGTGTTATTTCTTCAAAATAATTCAATAACTTTCACTACACGCAACACCAAGTTCAATCGCACCATGACTTACCAAACAAGCTGTTCAAAAGAGGTTATGAATAGTGTTAACTAAATTTTAAACTTTATATAATCCTTATAATTTTAGAATCCATATTATGAGTTTCTTAGACATAATGTAAGAACAAATTCATTTTCAGTATTGCAATTTTACGAAATTTTAATAGTGAACCCTTTTTAGAATACTATATTTTAATCTTTTTGACTAAATGGGGACATCAAAAATTTAAAATGAAACATCCCAAGCTTCCACGGCACGCTAGCGTGTGTTGTACGCAACCTCGAGTTCTAACACACACCACAACTAATTAAACTAGCCGTTGTGAATATTAATACCTACTTTTTGAAATCATATATATTTTATATTTCAAAATGGACTTCATGTTTTGGATTTGGAATATCGAAATTAGCCTAGGGTGAAATTTTGGTACTTTTCGGATAACTTTTATATTTTGATGAATAGTGAAAATTACTAAATTTTAATTAAAAACAAATTTTTTAATCAAAATAATTAATATTGATAAATTATGAATTTGAGTGGTTTTAAAGTATATTTAGAATATATTTTTACCATTTAAATTAATGTTTGTCATTGGACATAATTTCACAATTAAACCAGACATAAACAAGTGTCAATCTTTTGATAGTTATTATCTCTTAAAAACACGCTTTTTATTTTAACAACGGGAATTAATTTTAAATTAATTTCTGCCATTTCTGTGTTTTGAATTTGGAAAAATGGATTACATATTTGGAATCAGGATGTCCGAATTATGTAAATAGGTAACTTTTATTTTTACACTTTTTGAATAATTAATGCGGTAAATATTTTATTTACCATGGTTAAAGGGTAAATCCGGTAAATAAGGGTTAAAAAATAATATTATAATAATAAACAATTACCCTAAAACGTGTCCTAACCTTATTGGTGGACACATAACCGACCATGGGCATCCTTGGGTCGATTTGGGGACCCCTTGGAGCCACTTGTATGTGGTAGGGACACATTATATTAATAAAGTTAAAATAAAAATAAAAATGGCATAAGCTTACATCTTTTAGAAGAACAGTTTTTACATAGGGTTATACATGTTGGATTTTAGATTATAAATATTCATTAGAAAGATAAAAATATTTCCTACATAATTATATTTTATTTATAATTTTTAGACATCAAATAAGTTAAATTATTAATTACACAATAATGATACAATGTTTACCTCATTAATAAATCATTTAAATAAATAAGATTATAATGATTAAAATATTATCTAAAACCTATCCAATTCTTATTGGTTAATTTTATTTAGAATATGAGTCATCTTATCTTCGACCTCAATGATTTTTGGTCCATTATAAACCGAATATAATTATATTATAAAGTAATACTTTCACTCTTTCCTAAAGAGCCCCTCCTATCCCTTATAAAAGGAGACCACTTCTACTCATTCCTCACACCTCTCAAGCCACATGGCTCGTCCAAACCCTGCCCAAATAAGCTCCCCACATCCCTCTCATCCTCCTTGAATCTTCCCCTTAGGCAGAAAGCATTTCAAGAAGTCCTTTGGTTCCAACCAAAGTGAGTTACCTAAATTAAAGGTAACGATTTCTCTTAAATTATTTTCATTTATTTTGCTTCTCCAACCCCCAAACTCTTTTTATTTCCTTTTTTTGTAACAAAAAATGTATCCTAAATATACTAGGATGTATTTATAAGAAGTATTAGAACTAAAAATACACACACCTCCATCTAATGGATGATGAACATAATGTTTCTGTGAATGGAAAACTAACGCCTCACGAAACGATGATTGTTCAAATACATCTTACTGCCTCTCATGGTGGCCATTATGATGGAACTGTAATTAAGTGTGATATTAATGATACATATTTTATATATAATCTTCTGTAATTCCATTTTATTTCATACCATTATTCGTTTCATGTTGTATATACATACGATAATTTCATTTGAGGAAGTGCGGACTACCGCCCCCTTAAAATGATATGACTCGTTCATACCACACATGGAACGTATAAAGAATGGTGCTACTGAACATAAGTAACATATATAAAATATAATATTATACTGGAATAATAATATACCTATGTATCATTTGGATTCAATTCTTTTAAAATGAAAAATTAAATGGAAGTAGCGTTCGTGCGTACGTACGGACTACCGTCTCCACGAACGCGATGAGATTCATTGTCCATCATATCAATTCAAGTATAATTATAATTTGATGATTTAAAAATAGTATCTAAGGACTTGATATCATTTTGTATATGAATAATATACATCCCATTAATAACGAATATGGCTCACATAACAAAGAATATAAAGTAAAATGAACCCGTTAACACCCGAAATGACAATAATTCTAAGATATTATTAACAAATCAATGTTAAAAGATCATATATGATATCATATTAAAGTAAATTATTCTTGTATTATTCAATAACAATTATTTCACCATTATACAGGAGGTAAACCTACCATCGACCAAGGAAAAAGTACAAAGTAAGGGATTTTCTTATCTCACTTTCAATTCCGTGAGATTTCCATTGTTCGCCACTAAATTATTGAAAGTGGTGTATTGTGTACGGCCATTTGATATATATTATCCTGATTCTCTTTATATTCATGTTATTCTGTAAATCATTTGGTGGTTATTAACATTTTTCCATACGACTCAGTTGATTAACGTGGTAAGGAGTTTCTTATCTCACTTTTATTTTCGTGAGATTTCCATTATTCACCACTTAATTATTGCATGTGGGGTATGTGTACTGCCCATGATTGCATTCATTGTGTATTATACTTTAATTTATGGGTATTTACATCATCAGGGTATGATACTTCTTTCATGGGTGTATGTTTCGTAAGTTACCTAATCGATAAGGGAATTTGAAATTTCAATTTCCACTCATTTGGCTTTACACATATTTCATTGATTATATTACCCCAAGATTATGTGTGGAATCACTATTCATTTGATTATGTCATAATTTCCACTCCCCTTCCTGTGGATATAAGTTTGATACACATAATCACTCCATTGGTAATTCTCAAGGCATTGATATGAATTTGATAAGAGTAAGTTTAACCCATTCTCCATTTGTTTAGTTAAACATCCAATTCGTTGGTATTGTTTTTACAAGAATATGTGTGAATGTCCTTTGATTGTTTTACACTGAATATCCAATCATATTTAGTGTATTTATATTTGTCACACATAATTATGTCATTGATTTATCCTTAACCTAAGGATACAACCTTTATGAGAGATTTCATCTCAATTTACATTCCATTGAGACTTCTTCGATGATATACACCAAATCACTTTTATGTGGTGTATATAATGTACATTGACATAGAATATCATGATTCCATTTATTCTCATGATATTACAAAGTTTTGATTACCTCAATTATTTGTATTCAAGTGTCTCTTTTGGTTAGAATCTCTAACTAAAATACCATTTTTAAATGTTTTAAAGACTTATTCATCTAAACCTTTCTCATTAATGTCCATGTTTTAAAAATGGTTTTAAGGATTTATTTATATGGACATTAAAGTTTAGAAATCAAAACTCCTTTTTAAAAGTTTCAAAGTGGTATGGGACACTTTGATTCAAAAATCTACTTTTAAATGGCTTCTTGACAAATAGTGTGACTTTTAAATGTTTTCAAGAAAAGGGGGATATTTCTCTCAAATAGTTTTGATGATTATCTAGGTCAACATCCTTCATTATTCTTGATTGAGGTTAATGTGATACAATACAATCTTCCATATGGTATCGAATGAGTTATGATTGACCGTGGATGTGCTGTTTTTATACCATTCATGGTTTGTGGTAAAAGTATTGACATTTCGTATGCTAGTTTTAATACGAATGTTTATGTTATGTTTAAACATGTTCATATGAGGAATGCATTGGACTTAATAAGTGACGGGTGGAGCCCGCTATAACTCCTCGATGCATCGGTAGGTCTCATGAGACAAACTAGTGTCTTGGCACAAGGCCTTGGCAAAATCTCATTTGTAGTCTTGGCACGAGGCCTTGGCTATGTGGTTATGATAGTCTGGCATTATGCATTCCATCATTATGAAAGTGGTTATTGATATTGAATGTGATCATTCGACTAGTAGAATATCCATGTGAGTAAGTAAATGGAATTATTTCATTTTACCTTTGCCATTTTATGCTGAAGTTCAAGTTTAAAAGGCTTTTGTTTTAGTTATAAATTGCCTTAAGTGTTTATGCTTATTTATGAAAGCTTCTGCTATAATGTTTTCCTTACTGAGCATCTGAGCTCACCCCTTTTAATGTTTTATTTTTCCCAGGATTATGAAGAAGTAATTTATTAATGACCTGCAGGGATAGTATGAGGGGATATGAAGACAAGATGTTTTTTTTATGATGTAATGTAAAAATTTATGGATGTGTCTAGTTATTCCAAGGCTACTAAACTAATCGGTCTTTCGAGACTTGATCTTTCTCGTGATCATGCCAATGTTATGTAATAATGCACCGACTCTAGGTAATTAGTGTCGGGGTGTTACAGTTGGTATCAGAGGGAGGTTTAGTACAAACCTTGGAAGCTAGATTTAGATAAACTCTGATTAGAGCACGTAGACCTAAGATGAACTTTGAGGATTAGTATAAAAGATCTTCCTAGAATTTTGGTATTGTAGAGATTTTGCGAGTTTTCCGAGCAATACATCCCTGTCTGGATACGAGCAGGTAGAGGCGGCTCTGGCACAGAAGTACCTAGGGGTAAAACCCGAAAACACTGCTTTGAGCTAGACTCGAACGGGAACTGGTGCACGACAACAGGCCTTGCTGCACTCTTGGTTACGACACTCCCGGGGGATATGCTTAGGATAATTTACATTTTCTTTACAAACCAATTTAAGTAATATATACATAATATGAGAGTAAATGACCTTGGTTAATCCTAATATGTTTCAAATTGAGAATATGGTGACATTTTAATCTCTAAATGATTTTACGACTACTATTACTCACACAATGCTTTCTGGTTTTAGTCAATGGCTGGATTCCAAGGAAGTCATAGTGACTTTGGGAATGATGTACAAGGTGGGAACATTGGTGGCAATGAGCAACAAAATGGAATGTTGATAGGCGTAAAAGATATCGTCTTTATGCCAAATCAGTTTTCCAAAAATATGATCAACAACATATATATTAACTAACTCCCAGACTCAACAAGGAAGAGAAAGGTGATAAATGATAAGAGCTCCAGCAATGGAGACCATGGAGAAAAGAACCCTCAATTTTCATCATGCAGGAAATGTGGAAAGAGACACCCAGGAAAGTGTCTCAATGGGACAACGAAATGTTTTACGTGCGGGAAGGAAGGACATAAAGTGAATAATTGCTGAAGAAAAATGAAGAGTACTATGGAAGAAGATAAAAATGGTCCCAAGAGTCCATTTACAGTCATTTGCCATAAATGTAGGGGACCTGGCCATTACCCGAGTGAATGTCCTATTCTATAGGATATTTTCTTGGTCAAAGAAGAAGCTATGTGGAAAAAAATGGTTGGAGAAAAATTAGCACTACTTGTTGATGGGTTTACCTTGGAATAATTTTCTCTTGTATTTGTAACCCCGTAGTTTTCCATGTGAGAATGATATTTGAGGAAGAATTATCTCTTCTCTTGTGGATATAGGTATAAATAACCATTTGCTTTTATATGATCATTGGGGTTTGAGAAAATGATAAGTTATTATAATTTGGGATGAAAATGAAAAGTATGATATAACATTTGTGGTTAAATTATGTTATTTTGAGGAATTTATCTCATTTTGGTAATATTATAAAATATAGTTTTTAAAAAAGGACAACACGTCGACCGTGTGACAACCCGTCGCGTCGGACAAAGCTGTGGGAATCGAACCCACAACCAAAGTGCGATTGGGATTTATTGCCTACCACTGGACTACGTGAATTCCATGGTTAGTGTGACTATTTTTTTTTTG
The DNA here is from genome assembly GCA_963277665.1 of Viscum album. Taxonomy (NCBI): domain Eukaryota; kingdom Viridiplantae; phylum Streptophyta; class Magnoliopsida; order Santalales; family Viscaceae; genus Viscum; species Viscum album. The sequence continues at coordinate 783,028,275 of OY728158.1, forward strand.
ATTTTATTGATCAATAATAAGATGATTTGGGTTCTCATGTCTTATCAAATGAATACCCTTGGTATAGGAAAATGATTTGGTGATTAAGTGATAAATGTTATTTTGGAAGATGTTTGTTTTGTTAGAACACTATATGCCCAAGGAAAATAGAATACAATGAGGTTTCATTTGTAGAGTAATGGTGGATTTTTATCTACGTTTTTATTGTTGATTTATAGTGATTTGGGTTATTTATGGAAATGATTAACCTATAACAGAGAATATGTGATGATGTTAATTACTTTTAAGTATGTGTCTTTAAGAGTATTTTATGTCATTTGGAGATACAATGTAACATGGGAGACTACATAATGAAATTCTTCTATGTTTTGGGTTTCAATATTAGTTTGGATTATATTAAAGGATTTTAAGGACAATTCGTTATTGAATGGTATCTATTTAACTTTCGGGTATTGTTGGTTTAATTTTAGAAATTAAGATTAGTGCATATCTATCTCAATGAATATCCTTTTGGGGGATCATTAGATCATTCACTAACCATTTTGGTTTTTATTAATCTTCAAAGACAATGTAAATATATGGTTTATCCTACATGGATCATGTGATTCTATAGAAGTTTATTCTAACTCTTCCAGTGTGACCAAGTCTTCTTGATTACTCATCGTTTAAAAAAAAATTCAGTTAGTGGTGGAAATTTATTAAAGAATGAAAATCTACTTAAAATTTAAGTATATCTCATAATGTTCTTAGTCAATATCATAAATGAATTCCTCTTCCTTATGTAATGTAACTTTAAAAAAAATGTTGTCCTAGATGGTACATTAAATCATCACTAATTTATGGCTTTGGGATTGTTGGCCTTTTCATAGCCATGTTCTCTACCACTCTCCATCATATAATTGATGGTTAGATTTCTCTTCCATATCCATATTTTCCTACATGGAACCCTAGTATGTGTTATTTTCGGTAATCTTCATACATTCCACTCTGTATTTTAAATAGAGGCCTCATTAATTCATTTTTCGATGTGGGATTTCAACTAAGATATTTTGAAACGTCAAAAACATGTTATCCCAATACCCTATATTTTGTTGAACCGATGGTACTTCAAATCATCATAAATTCATGAGTTTAAGGATCTCAATTTTATACTTGTTTGTTATTGATGACCTCAATCACTACCTATAAATATTTACGTTTTTCCTCCAATTATATGTCTCTAATTGTCACCAATATTCTCCTAATAGAGATCATAATTTAGTGGTGATCCATTCATTTCCCTTTTCCTCATATTAAGACTAAATTTTAGTAACCCAATATCCGATGTGGGTTTTCCCACAAAGATATTTTCTATTTTCAACCGTTTATTTTCAATGAACAATTTCAAATTGCGAGGACGCAATTTATTGAAGGAGGGAAGAATGTAACACCCCAAGATTTTATAGTGTGTTATTTCTTCAAAATAATTCAATAACTTTCACTACACGCCACACAAAGTTCAATCGCACCATGAATTACCAAACAAGCTGTTCAAAAGAGGTTATGAATAGTGTTAACTAAATTTTAAACTTTATATAATCCTTATAATTTTAGAATCCATATTATGAGTTTCTTAGACATAATGTAAGAACAAATTCATTTTCAGTATTGCAATTTTATGAAATTTTAATAGTGAACCCTTTTTAGAATACTATATTTTAAACTTTTTGACTAAATGGGGACATCAAAAATTTAAAATGAAACATCCCAAGCTTCCACGGCACGCTAGCGTGTGTTGTACGCAACCTCGAGTTCTAACACACACCACAACTAATTAAACTAGCCGTTGTGAATATTAATACCTAATTTTTGAAATCATATATATTTTATATTTCAAAATGGACTTCATTTTTGGATTTGGAATATCGAAATTAGCCTAGGCTGAAATTTTGGTACTTTTCGGATAACTTTTATATTTTGATGAATAGTGAAAATTACTAAATTTTAATTAAAAACATCTTTTTTAATCAAAATAATTAATATTGATAAATTATGAATTTGAGTGGTTTTAAAGTATATTTAGAATATATTTTTACCATATAAATTAATGTTTGTCATTGGACATAATTTCACAATTAAACCAGACATAAACAAGTGTCAATCTTTTGATAGTTATTATTTCTTAAAAACACGCTTTTTATTTTAACAACGGGAATTAATTTTAAATTAATTTCTTCCACTTCTGTGTTTTGAATTTGGAAAAATGGATTACATATTTGGTATCAGGATGTCCAAATTATGTAAATAGGTAACTTTTATTTTTACACTTTTTGAATAATTACTGCGGTAAATATTTTATTTACCATGGTTAAAGGGTAAATCCGGTAAATAAGGGTTAAAAAATAATATTATAATAATAAAACATTACCCTAAAACGTGTCCTAACCTTACTGGTGGACAGATACCCGACCATGGGCATCCTTGGGTCGATTTGGGGACCCCTTATAGCCACTTGTATGTGGTAGGGACACATTATATTAATAAAGTTAAAATAAAAATAAAAATGGCATAAGCTTACATCTTTTAGAAGAACAGTTTTTACATAGGGTAATACATGTTGTATTTTAGATTATAAATATTCATTAGAAAGATAAAAAGATTTCCTACATAATGATTTTTTATTTATAATTTTTAGACATTAAATAATATAAATTATTAATGACACAATAATGATACAATGTTTACCTCATTAATAAATCATTTAAATAAATAAGATTATAATGATTAAAATATTATCTGAAACCTGTCCAATTCTTATTGGTTGATTTTATTTAGAATATGAGTCATCTTATCTTCGACCTCAATGATTTTTGGACCATTATAAACCGAATATAATTATATTATAAAGTAATACTTTCACTCTTTCCTAAAGAGCCCCTCCTCTCCCTTATAAAAGGAGACCACTTCTACTCATTCCTCACACCTCTCAAGCCACTTGGCTCGTCCAAACCCTGCCCAAATAAGCTCCGCACATCCCTCTCATCCTCCTTGAATCTTCCCCTTAGGTAGAAAGCATTTCAAGAAGTCCTTTGGTTCCAACCAAAGTGAGTTACCTAAATTAAAGGTAATGATTTCTCTTAAATTATTTTCATTTATTTTGCTTCTCCAACCCCCAAACTCTTTTTATTTCCTTTCTTTTGTGACAAAAAAAGTATCCTCAATATACTAGGATGTTTTTATAAGAAGGATTCTAACTACACATACACACACCTCCTTCTAATGGATGATGAACATAATGTTTCTGTGAATGGAAAACAAACGCCTCACGAAACGCTGATTGTTCAAATACATCTTACCGCCTCTCATGGTGGCCATTATGATGGCACTGTAATTAAGTGTGATATTAATGATACATATTTTATATATAAGCTTCTGTAATTCCATTTTATTTCATACCATTATTCGTTTCATGTTGTATATACATACGATAATTTCATGTGAGGAAGTGCGGACTACCGCCCCCTTAAAATGATATGACTCGTTCATACCACACATGGAACATATAAATAATGGTGTTAATGAACATAAGTAACATATATAAAATATAATATTATACTGGAATAATAATATACCTATGTATCATTTGGATTCAATTCTTTTAAAATGAAAAATTAAATGGAAGTAGCGTTCGTGCGTACGTACGGACTACCGTCTCCACGAACGCAATGAGATTCATTGTCCATCATATCCATTCAAGTATAATTATAATTTGATGATTTAAAAATAGTATCTAAGGACTTGATATCATTCTGGATATGAATAATATACATCCCATTAATAACGAATATGGCTCACATAACAAAGAATATAAAGTAAAATGAACCCGTTAACACCCGAAATGACGATAATTCTAAGATATTATTAACAAATCAATGTTAAAAGATCATATATGATATCATATTAAAGTAAATGATTCTTGTATTATTCAATAAAAATTATTTCACCATTATACAGGAGGTAAACCTACCATCGTCCAAGGAAAAAGTACAAAGTAAGAGATTTTCTTATCTCACTTTCAATTCCGTGAGATTTCCATTGTTCGCCACTAAATTATTGAACGTGGTGTATTGTGTACGGCCATTTGATATATATTATCCTGATTCTCTTTATATTCATGTTATTCTGTAAATCATTTGGTGGTTATTAACTTTTGGCCATACGACTCAGTTGATTAACGTGGTAAGGAGTTTCTTATCTCGCTTTTAATTTCGTGAGATTTCCATTATTAACCACTTAATTATTGCATGTGGGGTATGTGTACTGCCCATGATTGCATTCATTGTGTATTATACTTTAATTTATGGGTATTTACATCATCAGGGTATGATACTTCTTTCATGGGTGTATGTTTCGTAAGTTACCTAATCGATAAGGGAATTTGAAATTTTAATTTCCACTCATTTGGCTTTACACATATTTCATTGATTATATTACCCCAAGATTATGTGTGGAATCACTATTCATTTCATTATGTCATAATTTCCACTCCCCATCCTGCGGATATAAGTTTGATACACATAGTCACTCCATTGGTAATTCTCAAGTCATTGATATGAATTTGATAAGAGTAATTTTAACTCATTTTCCATTTGTTGAGTTAAACATCCAATTCGTTGGTATTGTTTTTACAAGAATATGTGTGAATGTCCTTTGATTGTTTTACACTGAATATCCAATCATATTTAGTGTATTTATATTTGTCACACATAATTATGTCATTGATTTATCCTTAACCTAAGGATACAACCTTTATGAGAGATTTCATCTCAATTTACATTCCATTGATACTTCTTTGATGATATACACCAAATCACTTTTATGTGGTGTATATAATGTACTTTGAAATAGAATATCATGATTCCCTTTATTCTCATTATATTAAAAAGTTTTGATTACCTCAATTATTTGTATTCAAGTGTCTCTTTTGGATAGAATCTCTAACTAAAATACCATTTTTAAATGTTTTAAAGACTTATTCATCTAAACCTTTCTCATTAATGTCCATGTTTTAAAAATGGTTTTAAGGATTTATTTATATGGACATTAATGTTTAGAAATCAAAACTATTTTTTAAAAGTTTCAAAGTGGTATGGGACACTTTGATTCAAAAATCTACTTTTAAATGGCTTCTTGACAAATAGTGTGAATTTTAAATGTTTTCAAGAAAAGGGGGATATTTCTCTCAAATAGTTTTGATGATTATCTAGGTCAACATCCTTCATTATTCTTGATTGAGGTTAATGTGATACAATACAATCTTCCATATTGTATCGAATGAGTTATGTTTGACCGTGTATGTGCTGTTTTTATAGCATTCATGGTTTGTGGTAAAAGTATTGACATTTTGTATGCTAGTTTTAATACGAATGTTTATGTTATGTTTAAACATGTTCATATGAGGAATGCATTGGACTTAATAAGTGACGGGTGGAGCCCGCTATAGCTCCTCGGTGCATCGGTAGGTCTCAGGAGACAAACTAGTGTCTTGGCACAAGGCCTTGGAAAAATCTCATTTGTAGTCTTGGCACGAGGCCTTGGCTATGTGGTTATGATAGTCTGGCATTATGAATTCCATCATTATGAAAGTGGTTATTGATATTGCATGTGATCATTCGACTAGTAGAATATCCATGTGAGTAAGTAAATGGCATTATTTCATTTTACCTTTTCCATTTTATGCTGAAGTTCAAGTTTAAAAGGCTTTTGTTTTAGTTATAAATTTCCTTAAGTGTTTATGATTATTTATGAACGCTTCTGCTATAATGTTATCCTTACTGAGCATCTGAGCTCACCTCTTTTAATGTTTTATTTTTCCCAGGATTATGAAGAAGTAAATTATGAATGACCTGCAGGGATAGTATGAGGGGATATGAAGACAAAATGTTTTTTTTATGATGTAATGTAAAAATTTATGGATGTGTCTAGTTATTCCAAGGCTACTAAACTAATCGGACTTTCGAGACTTGATATTTCTCGTGATCATGCCAATGTTATGTAATAATGCACCGACTCTAGGTAATTAGGGTCGGGGTGTTACATTTAGCATTTATCGCTCTCGAGCAGGTAGTTCGCCGAATTATTTGTCCCACATTTATTACACGAGGGATGTTTCACTTGCTTGCCTCCTCCTCCCTGACCAATGGTCCTCTCTAAGCTAGACTCCATCGATATCGTCTTCCCATTTGATTTATGAGACTACTACGTCTCACCAATATCCAGCTCGACATTCATCGCACTCCGCGCGATCTCCTCAAAGCTATCGTAGTCCAGATTGGTTATGTTCTTCCACAGATGAGGTCTCAATCCACTGAAGAATCTATCAACCTTACCATATGGATCCATGACATGGCTAGAGGTGTGACGTGAAAGCCTTGTGAAGTCCATCTTGCATCTTCCCACATATTCATTCTCCTTCAACTTCATCTTGAGAAACTCCTTCTACATTCTTGTTCACATGGAATGATGGAAATACATACTGAATAAGATCCCTATGATCTCTTCCCACTCCATAGCATCATCCTCCACTCTTTGCCTCATGTTTTGAATCAGCTCCCACCACTAATAAGGGTATTCTTCTAACAGATAGACATCATGAGTTACCTTCTCTTGCTCTAAACAACAGAGTAGAGAAAATAACTTCTCTATAGAGCCGATCCACTATTCAGCAATCAATGGTTCGGAAGATCCACTGAATGTTGGTGGTCATTGACATATAAATGATTCAACAAAATGTTGTTCCCTTCACGGTGAGATCAGTCTCTCAGATTGATTCAAGTTATTTCTCATAACTTGAGTGAGTTGGTTTATCATTTTCATAAATCCTTCCATTCCGGCTACCAACAAAGGGTCGTTAGAGAATGGTCCACTATGGTCCCCATTTGTATGGTTCCTCCTATTTTCTATCATTTTATAAAAGAATAAAACCTTAGTGAGAAACTTATTTGATTTACCAATCTTTTGTCTATAATGGTTTTTATGTCTTAATACTTCATTCTTTAAATGATTACACTTTTCTATAATTCCATCATAATGATTCATAAAAGTCTTGCATTAAACCAAACATATCCCCCTCGAGAGTTTCATAAACAAGAGTGAAGCAAGTCTTGTTGTCGTGTACTAGGATACCCTGGATCTAGCTCAAAACTCATTGTCAGAGTTTTCACACATAGGTACATCTGTTCCCAATCAGCCTCTACATTCTTGTATCCAGACAGTGATTTATTTTCTTGATAAAACACTTTCTCAATACTCGTCAAAATATGAGGATGTTAAAATTTTTTATAGGTTTCTTCCAAATGTTTTAATATCCTAATTTCCATAAATAACTAAACCTCCCTCTGATACCAACTATGGAATCCCTCCTTTTTATTACATAACTTTTCATTACATTTTAAAAATACAGGATCGTTAAAGTGTAGTGTCTTGGAAATCAGGAACAAAAATACATGAAAACATAAAACATTATTATAATACACTTGTAAGGATTCATCATATGTTCTTCCTATGATAAAATTACGGAATATCATAACATGGAGACATACATCAATGAAAAGGGTGAGCATAAGGATCAGTAATGAAAACAAGTGCAACTGTTGTCCTGTGATCTTGAGAAATATTAATTAAAACATGATAATAATCATAAAGACATGAGAAAAAGAAGAATAGAAATATCATGATAGAAAAAATGAATCATAAATTGAATATGTGGCTACAACATTTCAATTATACATTCATGAACATATCACCAAGGTTCATCACTAAGGTGTTATAAACATTAGCAATGTTATTCACCAAGGTATCGTGAAACTTGTCATCTTTAGAGATTAATTCTTTACCAGATGATTGATGTTCTATCAGGGAGCACCCTTAATATTTCTTTAATTTAATTTGATCCACATAGATCATATTCAAACATTTCATAAATAACCCAAATAGAATCAATGAAATGGGTTTCATTTCAAGATCCTAACGTTTGAAAAAGAGTATAAAAACAAGATCAATATGTCATTTATAACCCATGGAAAGGGAGTGAGGGTTATATGTATGTCAATTCTAGAATCAAATATATCTTTTTTTTTGTATTTATTAACACCCATATAAATAAAATAGGTTAGAGTTTTCATAAGATAATTTCATGAGAGAAGGAGAGAGGAATTTTGAGATGAAAATTCTGCAGCATAATGGCTGCATAACATCATTTTAGAAAACATTAAAAAGAGAGGGGACAATGGTATCCCACTCATAAATAACTTATAATACATTATGGTTATAGAATCAAATGAAATAAGATCATGGTATATATATTTTATATAAATACAATAACTGTAGTAGACCGTTTTTTGAAAATCAATTCACATTTTTAATTATTTAACGAATACAAAAATATTTAAAATACTCCATTTTTTTCCGAAATTAATCTATGAAATGGAACATATATAAATTCATCTTATATTTATCTAGACATTAGAAATGACCAAATATTTCAATAAAATTAAATAAAAAATTTATTTGTAAAAAAGGATTACAGAAAGTAACAAAGGCTTCATTACATAGCCCCTTATAACACATGCATAGGACATATGTGTCAGGTGTTCTATTGTGATAGAATCTTGGGGTGGCTTGGAAAAAATTTCTCGAGAGGTGATTTCTATAAGCTTTAATTATCCCTTAGGCAATTCCGTTCAAAAATCATATGTTGATGTTTGTCTTGGGCTTTGTCCAGAGCAATTGCTAGTGATGCTACCTCCTTCCCAAGATCCCGCGGATGGGCTTTATATGGCTCGAGTCTACTAGATGATGCCATTGACTCTTCTTTCTGTATTAATTAACTAAGATCAGTTGTATTTATAAGAAATAAACCCAACATTAAGATTTCATTTTCCAACAGTCATATAATAGTTGAAACCCAATGGTATCACCTCATTAATTAATGCATATAGTTTGGTTTACTATAAAATAAAATTACATATAAATTTTGGAAACAAATATTATTAAAATGTTTGGGTTGTTAGAGACATCCCAACATCCTATTTCAATCAAGGAGAAAACATCCCTGAATAAGTGATGAATGATACCCACCTTTGGAAATCGGGTATATGGGGGAACAAACAGTGTGTCCTCCGAAACAGACGGATGCACACCCTGATGATAGCGTCAGAAAGAATAGTCAATAATTTAAAATATTTATTCTATATCATAAAAAATATAATATGATATATTCGGATAAACTGATAAATTTAATAATGTTTAGAATGAAAATTGATTATGATAGTTTAAATAAGAAGTTAAATGAATGAAAATGGATGATCTTAGGATTAACTATTTATTGAAGCTTACTTCTTTCATGTTGGACTAAAGCCTAATGGTATTAGTAATGAATGGAACAAGAACCTCTTGGTGGATACTAACATACATTATAGGATGTAAATATTTAGATCATAGGGCTTGAAAAGCTTATTGGAAGTGATTTTTTAGGGGAAGGGGGTATTAAATTTTTATGGGATGGTTAGGTTTTTAAATTTTTTTTGAATAAATTCTTATTTCACATATACAACATTAAATTAATATATTTATAGAATAATGAATTATTTTTTATTTAAATTAATTATTTTACTATCTTTTGACCATATTAACTGATAATTTATATGTTTTTACAATATGAAAAAAGAAAAAAAATATTAATCTATTTTAAATTGAATCCTATACATTTCAAGACATTCTAAATTACATGTTTGGATTGAAATTTATGATAATATTTCATAAATTATTTATTTATAATATTAAGTCTGTTTTGGATATATAAAACCATATTATTGTTTATTATGTTATTATTTCATCCTTAATATTTAATAAAACATAGAATATTCAGAAAATTTATTTTTATTAATATTCACATAGAACCTAATGTTTCTTAAATATTTAAAAAAACTAAACCATTATAAAAATTTTGTATTTTGATTCCAAAAATTTAAATCATTTTACAGAAAAAAAGTATAAAATATTAATATTTACTATCAATATATATTTTATTAAGAAATATTATGTTGAAATATTCTTTACAAATATTTCTCTTATAATTTATTTTATATTATAATTTATCTATTTTATTTTGACATTATAATAATTATATTTTATTATTTTATTAAATGTAAATTTTTTTATTCTACATCATAATATGTTATTATTTGTGTGGAAATTTATATAGACTAATTATTATTCAAAAAGTCCTACTATTATTCATAATTGTTATATAACTATTACAATAATTATATTAGTTTAATAATTCCAATAAATACCCCTTGTTTGCATTATTTTTCATTCAAATAAACTCCCCTCATTTTTCTATATGTTGTATTTTGAAAAACTACATTCACATAATGAATGTTAGGTTTATGTTTAACAGTATTTTTCTGAGTGTCATATTTAATGTATATAAAAATAAACTTTATTTTAATATTATAAATTTTTTATTTTTTCAATTTATTTTTCTACTTTTCTAAATCCACTTTTATTGTATATATTTATTATCTAAAATTAATTTTATAATTCAAATAAATAAAATATTTTTCATTTTTTGTTAAGTGATGCATGCAATTCATATTATACAATATTATTATATACGACACAAACTGTGATAAAATAGAAAATTCGCATATAAAAATTATATTTTTATATTCATCCCTAATTTAGATATTCTTTCGATGAAATATCACCATATATCCATTCTTAAAAATACATTGGGTTACTTCGATTCCATTACATACACTAATTCAATTATTGCCTCTATGTACATAATGTTTCCACATAGTACATTAATAAGGTTTGTTTCCTTGTTATATAGAAAATTATCTCTATAAGACTAGATCTTTATCTTCTTATATTCCAGATATAGGCCATACTCCAATTTTAAAACATATATATTCAATAATTATGAGGAATATGGTACTTACCTCCTAAGGAGAGATATGTGAAAAAAAAATCACGAACATTTGTTGGGATTGGTGAATGTTCATGTAAAAAAACCTAAGATACTGTATGAACAAGGTTCTAAAAGAATTAAATATACCAAAGGTGAGATTTCCTATATTTCTAATCCTAATGAATCACTTATAAGTTGATAATCAAAGAAATATTTTATCTTTAACGTCAATATCTATGTCTCATTAAAGATTATATGTGTATCTCTATTATCAGATATTGGTATATTAAATGTTTTTTTGACTAGAATGATCCTTATATATCTTTTATTATACAAGTTTGAGTATTATAATCTTACATTTTCTAATATCATCTCAATAAAATATATTTTTATATGTATTTCCACATAGATATTGACATAGGAATATCAAAACCATTGAGTAGATATTAACATTGTATGAGAACTAAAACAATGTAAGATGTTTATTACAATATTTTTTTGAAGTCCAATGAAAAAGTAATCAACATATTTTTTTGAGTGGGACATTAAAATGGGTTCAATATTGAGGGGCTAAGTCATAATGAGGTTTAACTCATTTTTTCATGACTGTTGAAGACTCACCAAGAATATACAGGTGATCCATGGATATCGATCAGAAATTCTCTAATGTATTACCTCTTACAACCTCATTACCTCATTTTACTGTATCAGAAGAGTTTAACAAGATAGAAATATTCAATAAAATATATCATGTGGTTAATTTTGATGATTTGGACCAAAAAAATATATATTTTCTCCTTTATATGTATTCATGAGATCTGTGACAATTTATGTGGTGATTTTATATCATTTCCATGTTGGTATGGGTAATCGATGTATTAACCCCTTGGACTTCTAATGCTCTACTTTGACAGAATGACATAACAAGATCATTGAGTTATATTTATTGTTCTCCTTCATTATGTTGTTCCAGAAGATATTATCCCAATGATATTAGAACATGATTGTACTCATCTAATTTAAATATAATAGAGAAAAATGTATATTTTCCAAAAACACATTCTGTATCTCAGGTGAATATGGAATTAAATGTATACTTGTGAATAGAATAAATCCATATTTTTTGTATTTTATTAATAAATAATACCTTCCATTATTTTAATTCCATTATTTTTTTATTTAAAATCATCTAATATTTCATCATTGATTTTCTCTTGAATAAGTGTTTTAACAATCTCTTGTGAAAGGTATAATGCCTGATAAGAAATTATGATTTATTTTCCATTCCATTCCATATCTGTGAAAATATTATTTTTCCCCAATATTGAACATTTTTAGATTAACATATTCTATTCTAATAAGAGAATTTATGACCCTCTTCTCCATTAGAGGATGGTGCTGAATCACGAAATCATTGTATTTTATTATTTCTAATGACATTCATTGAAGACACATATTTTTTTTCTTTTGAATATATACATTAAACTCTTCAGATAAATATATATGTCACATCTCTCTCCATAAAGGCAAGACATCTGAATATTAAATTCCAATATCATAGATTCTACCTCCTAATCAAGTGTGTCTAGTAGTTCTTCTCATTGATTTTTCTTTCTCTAGGGAATATTGTTTCCCTTAATCATTTTTATTACATAAAAAACCATAATATTTCTTGGAAACATCATTATATTTTACAAACCCTTCTACACTTATCAGTTTTTTGAGTACAATTACAGTGATTATCCATTTCTTATTCTCTATAAATCTTTCCCCGCTTTATTATCTGTTGAAAAAATATATATCATATCCATGTTAGGTTAGTGGGATATAAAAACATCAGTGGTTTACCAAAAATCATTGGTATTTACCACCAAATATATGAAATATGTGAACCTATCAGGAAATTATGGATATGAGATATTATTAAATTATAATTTTTTCTGAATGATGCATATATATCCCTTAAATAATGATCTAATAATCAAATAATGTGAAATTTTTTATCAAACTTTACACACTATGAAAATAGAATTCAATATCTATTTTATTATATACCTTAAAAAACCAAAGATACACTTTATATTACTCAATTCTCTTGGATAATTAATGAATTTCACCTACAATGAATATACAAAAAATTACAATAGTCTACAATGAAACTATTTATTGTGATTATACTAATTGAACATGAATTTTTAATTCAGGTTTTCCATAATATAAACTCATAATATCTACATATCATACATAAAATTATCATTTTAATAACATCTCTATTCACAATCAATTGATGATATTTAGAATGATGATATATTTTTAGAAGTATCTGGATCCTCTAAGATTATAAAACAAGTCATTCTCCCTTAGTAGTTGATACTTCTTCTTTATATTGTTGTTTTTTATATAACAGTAGTGGATGAAATGTTTCATTGATATATCCTTGTTATTTTCATTGAGAAAATATTCATCCCATTATGAAAAACTAGATTTTAGACATCCTTTTTCTAGAGTATCTTTTAGTTTAGACATTATCACTTCCACGTTTATCGAGGTCATCCTAGAAGAGCTCTTCGATATAGATGTGGCTCTAATTACATGTTTTATTGGGAACATTACATCATTATATTAGGTAAGGATTTGAAATCAATTAGGCAACAAATCAATATAATCCCTTATAATGGGTGCATCGTCAATTTTATAGACTTATATTGACTCAGGTATTTTGGAAATGTGATTTTATTCAATGGGTATCAACAAAAAAATAATTAAGATATTTAATAATGGTCACTCATAATCATCCATTCATTTTGAAATGGGTAAAACATGAGTTTTCATGGGGAATTATATTCCCTTTTCCCAGTAGTGAATGTGTCTAAATATAATGAGATTTGTCCCGAGTCGAGTATAATATCAAATTCAACCAATGTAAGGATTATGAGACAAGTCTAAAGACTATTTCAAAAGAAACTAATTAGGAAAAATTCTAATCTTTAGGTTGTTATGATGAAAACACTTTGTTTTTAACTGATATATTTACATTCAGGTATTAAGGATCATATTAAATAGTTCATGAAAACATATAGGATGTAATGGAATGTTTAGAAATATACTTTTAAAAACATTCAGAAGAAATGAGTTATTATTAATTTAAGCTTTCACCATTAGATTTAATTCACAATGGATCCCAGTATTCTTTCAATAAGAAATTGTTGAAACAATACATATAAAAATAAATAATTGATAAATAAAATATTGAAATTTGTAGATCAATTATTTATTTTTCACTTTTAGGATCTATATGTTTATCTTCTATTACATCTTATTTGTAAAATTAAAAAATGTATTAATCCATTAATTTTTTAAACTATAATGACCAACCTCTTTAATAAATAATTATTATATCAATTTTTTGATAAAAAATAATAAAAAAATCCTGAATTAATTGGTTTAGAGTCATAGGAAAATTAAGTTCTTACAACATGATTATATATTAAATTTAAAATAATATATATTTACATCAACCTAGTCCTCCAAAAAAGATGTACAGTCATCTAAATACATGTAATTAAAATATGACATAAACCAAATAATGTGTGGGTTTACACCAATCTAAGGGAGGGATATTAGGGATGGTTCATGAATAAATATAATACAAGGGTCGGAATATTAATAATCATCCTAATATAAAAATAAAATAATAACCATTATAATATTTACGGAATGATTTCTATTATTAAAGAATTTCTATATATGAAAATAAATAAAACATCGTGACATTATGGTCAAATAAAACACAAAAAATGAGAACAAATCCATCCTTGAGTTCACACATAGCATGTGTATACCAATCATCACTTCAAAAATTGGGAAAAATATATCCTAATGTTCAAACATGATACAAAAATTCCAATGAGATATATCATAATTAACAACGCATTGGAGGGATATATCATTCTTGGTTTACACATCACATTTAAATATTCTCCTAATAATGCATGTCTTAAAGAATGGGAACATGGGTAAATACTTATTTTTTAAATAAACTCGTTAGAAAAGTTTTGGTTTCATAATTAAGTAAAAAAGGCCTAAAAATTAATAGACACATAGGTTTCCAAATAAAAATTTGAAATATATTTTCGAATGTTAAATATTTTGATAATATATCATGTTTCCTTGAAAGAAGAAAAAGAACTCACGAGGAATCAATGAGATATTTTGGAATGAAAGTCTTTTTAAAAATAATTATAAATATCTTAAAAATCATCATAATAAAGCTTCATCAAACTGATAACCATATAATAAAAAATAACAAAAAAAATAATTGTTTAATTATTTAAATTTTTAAAATAAAAAAAAATTGTTTTATAGTGTTTGTGATACACAAAATCAAACTCAGAAGAAAATGATTATTTACATATGATCATTATAATATATCAACTAAACTTGTGAGCATTAATGGGATTAACTAAACTATGAAATAAATATTTATTTCCATTTTATTATAAATTTATTGATATAATATTGATAAACAAGAACTCATCTTTTGGTAATTACCTTTTTTCATTCAAATATATATTTTTCAATAATTATATTTATTTATTTTTTTAAAATAATCTAATAATTATTTTCTATAACATTTAGTAACTTTTTTGATATAATTAAATATTTTTTTTATGAATATATAAATTTTATTAAGGTGAAATTTCGGGATTTTTCATAAAATTATTATTATCTAATAAATTTTGAAAAATATAAAATTTTCTAAAAGAATCCTTTATTAGAGTATACTATGTTATATAAATGTAACATTATTATTTTATTTAGATTTCAATGTTATGTGATTATTTTTTATTTATATATCAATATAATAAAGTATGTTTTTTGTATTTTTTTATAAATAAATCGAAATTATTTTGATAAAAATTAGATATTGATATAAAGAAACAAAATTAATAAATTTGTGTAATAAAAAATTTGAACTAAGACATTCATTATTTATGATTTCATAAAATTGTAAAAAATAAATTTTGTTTTAATTGTATAATACAATTAAATATTCCCTTTTAAATTAAATTGATAATATAATTTTGATGATGTCAAATATAATTTTTATATGTTTTAAAAAACATTCATTTACAAAATAAAATAGTTTATCATTAAAGAACGATTCTAGTTTTAAAAGTGAAACATAAAATATTTTTAAAATTATTTTGATAAAATAAATATTATTTTCATAATATACATGTAAAATTTATTCACAGTTTATTGTTTTTCATAATTTTCTAAGATAGTCGAATTTTTATGAAAGGATTAAATAACATGGAAATATTTTTTGTTTATTATGACATAATAATGATAGAAAAGTGATGTAGTAAATTAAATATTGGGTATCCATGACATAATATCTATTTACTATTTAAAATAAGGTGATTTTGAGTTTTTTTGAATAATTTTATTAATCCTATATGGAATCATCTAAAACCTATATTATATTATTGGGTTTTAATACCATTTTGTTATAAATGTGACTCACTTACATGTCAATAATGGTAATATTTTATTTATTTAGGACCGAAGAATTATAAAATAACTAAATACACTCCTCTTTGGTGAAACAATTTTTGAATCATATATTATGTTTTACAACTTTGATTATTTTATTGTACAGTGTCCAAAACCAATATTTGGGAAATAGTAATGAAGTCCCCAATATTTTCCTATAAAAACAAACCCATTTTCTCATTCACCTTCATAAAAAATATGGGAAAAATCATTATTCTGAAATCCTCTCTCTATATTTCTCCCAATGATCTCTAATCAATCAATAATATCCTCCCAATCATTTGGAGACACCCTCTTAATGTAATAGATCTTCAAATTATCCAAATTATTCAACAAATTTAATTATATAAAACTTTTTTCATCCAATTAAAATGTATTGGATATTATTTTTCATATCCTTATTACTTCCAATATTATATCAAAGTGTTTAGATACTGAAAAAACGTTCCTTAAACCCTACCATGATTCATTATATACCCCTTTTATGTTTCCAAAATTAGTGTGTAATTTTTACTAGAAATATTTATATTCAATCTCTCTCATTTTATTATGTAAATTATTTCCTAAATTTTCATGATAAATTATGTTATTTCCCATAAATTATACCGTAATTTATTACTTCCAAGTGATTAGGGACATCTTTCTTCTCACTGAATCATTTTATAAATAATCAAGTATTATTGTTAGGATTCTAGAATTTGACTGTGATATTCCATGCCAATCATTTTTTGAAGTGCATACAAATACCTATTTTAACTCAAGATTATTCACCATGTTTTAATTATACTTCATGTATTTTGGAATTTCCGGAATAAAACCAACATTCCTTAATCATGGTATTAAATTTGGATTGAAATGATCTTATATTGAATGATAGATGTGGAACACATATACTTATTCCTGATAAGAATGTGATTGGGTGAACTATGAATTATATTACACACTAACTCATTGGGTAATTTTTTAATCTCATGAGACAACATGTATGTGGTTAGAGAGTGAACCTAATTAATTATTGCACTTTTTACACCATGTTATGATGTCTTGGTGGTTTTCCTTAACCTATGATTTTGATGTCATTTTTAATTTTGTTGCCACATTTCACTTCATTCCCTGTGAAATCAATGTTCATGTTTATCATTCTCCCCCTTTCATGTCTCATTGAAATTTATATTGAATAAAATTCAATACATTAATCTTGTTATTATTTATTCCCTTATTTTTATTTATAACTCAACCCTTTCTCATGAATGTCCCCATGATATATCATAACTTTATGAACAATAGAATATTAAGAACCTGTTAAAGATGTTTTAAAAAATAAAGATGTATTCCGTGTTTTATATTGTAATATATTATACCAATTTACCAAATGAATATAGGCCACTTGATACTGTGTGTTGTACTATCTTTATTATTATGTTATAAATCATGAATGAATGTGTAATAAAGTCACATATTGTCATAGTTGATATTAGAAGAATTTATAGTAATTTTTTTAGTATTTGAAAAATATTCAAAAAACATTATGGATAATGTAAAGGCCAATAAATATAAAGGAAATTTTTTTCTTAAATAATTTGGAATTTTATGAGTCTGCGGTTTCTGACAGCTCCTAATTCGGAGGCCCGGTGTGTGGGGAATCAATTTCTAATGTTTTGTTCGGGTACGTTATGTAAACGTACATGGGGGTTTTTCTATCTTTTGAACTGGTGCTCGGAATTGAAATCTAAGGGCACCAATGATCTCGTTGTGCCAGTATTCTCTTAAGGGGACCTTCAACACAGTTGTGTTTTGTCGTATGGGGTAGTTAAAATTTTGGGATTCATATAGAATTAAATAAAATTGTTATGTTAAAATTTTATTTTAAGTGGAAGTTAATTCCTTTAAATAGAAGTTGGGGTGGGACACAAACCCAACCTAATATCCCATGAGAGGATATAACTAAGGGTGGTGGGGTCCACACGAGCCCCTAACTTATCACCTCCCCATAACTCCCTTGAAAACCCCATTTAAATCCCCATCATTTATTTTTGACAACTCCTCCCGTTTTGAATTTTAAACTCTCCACCTCCCTCTCATTTACTTTTCCAACTCAATTAATCAATGAGTTCATTAATTAATTTGTGGGTAAAAAATTCATTTGAATTTTTTTGAATTGAATGGAAATTTTTTAATACTTTGAGAAGTATATTATAATATTTTTCTTAGAAAATATTTTGGTGGGGAACCTCTGGAGAATTAGAGGAGTTTTATTCTTCTATGAAGAACGTCGTACTCTCTCGGAGAATAATGCTCCATGACTTCTCCAATATTATTCTTCTTCCGCATCAAGGGAGAAGACACCGCTCTTGAAAACTGTCACCTACGTCAACAATTCTTCCTCCAACATTGAAGGGACAACACTGTTCACCGTGACGCCATATTCTACGACGCCCGTCTACCACAACCCTCGTCCTTCGCAGGTCTTTGACGTGCTCCACTCTTGAAATTGAGGAAGGGGTTTTTTCAATTTTAATTGAATAAAATTGTTCTTCATACCTCATTGAAACCATGTTTTATCTTCGTCCTTTTGATACTGCCTAACATGGAGTGTGTGGGCCGAACAAACATGGCCCGACTACCCTCCGTAGATCCTCATTTTATTTCGATGGAGATGGTGACGGAAGAGTTGTAGTGACTAAGAGGACCACTGCACTGGGTTCTGCATGAAGAGGGAAAGACCGTGACCTAAAACCATGGGACGCTCAGCCGACGATGAACGGGAAGGCTAAAGCCAGCCGTACCAAAGAGATTACAGTGCCACAAGGGGCTCCGCGCTGCGGAGGACCAAGGCCCGCACTCCGCGGGCCGCTTCACTGGGCGAACCGGCCGGCGAGTCAGCTGGCTGGGTTGGAGGAGCCCGCGACGCCGCCTGGCGCCGTGTACGGAGGACAGGGGCCCACCCAAGTGGGCCGCTCGCATTGGAAAAGACGGTCGGGCCGGAGGGCGGTGCCGATGGTTTGGGAAACCGTGGGGTCGCGCCCCCATATCGCTCGACCACCGGGGCAATGTCTTGGCGAGCCAGGCCGGGTCGTGCCCCGCTGGGCCGTGCCGGGCTGGGACGTGCCGCGTCAGGCCAGGCCACACCGCGCGGTGCCCCGCCGCGCCACGCCGAGCTGGGATGGGCCATGCAATTCACCGGGCCGGTCCGACACCATCCGGGTCAAACCCACCAAAATCGGACCGACCCGACCCGCCAATCCACTGGGCTTAACGGGCCGGGTCCATTTCGCTTAAATCTGAATAACTTCGTGACCATGAATCTGATCGATGCACCGTCTATGGAACTGTGATCATCATGAAGAGACGTTCCTTTTGTGATACTCTAAGTGAGTTTTGGAAGAATTTGGAAAACGGCTGGGTTTGGAATGAGAGTAATTCAACAGGGCCCCTAGAACGAAAAAGCCAATATCTCTCAGAACGGGAGTCCAATTGATGTGTCGTCTATCATGTTGGGTTCCTTTTGATAGGTCGGGATGTCGGGATACATCAAATCAGGACTTTGTGATATTTTATGTATCTTCCCCTCGACTCGAGGAGCGAAACCTCCCGGAATCGTGCGTGCTGTGTGCGGGAACCCTGGAGCTGGCTGCGACTGCAATGAGTTCCATACTAGAATCCTCCATGGGTACGACGATGACGACTATTGTACCTTAATAATTCATGGTTTAGAAAAGGATGACTTCCGTACTGGAATCCTCCGTGGGTTCGACGATGACGAAAACTGTACTGGAATCCTCCTTGGGTTCGACAGCAATGACTATGGTACTTGTATCCTAAGTGGGTCTGACAATTGACTTCTATACTAGTATCCTACGTGGGTCTGAAAGAGTATCTTGTCTAGTATCTTACGTGGGTCCGATATCATAGCTGGTGTAGTATCTTACGTGGGTCCGACATCTTAGATGAATCAGTGACTACATCTGATCATCTCCATCGCTATACGAAATATGTATACCGATGTGAGCTAAGATATGACCTCAATCATTATCCTCGATGTGATTGACTTCTTACATGTGTGGACTGGGTTGTTCTTGAGATCGAGAGTTGGAGCCAAACAAGATTGAAGACTTAGGTATATGTATGGTCATATACATAAGTAGGGTAGTTTGATGCACCGTGTTTTGTATCTTACTACATGTTTATCCTTAGTGAATATTGTGAGACCTTGCAGGTCTCAGGGTCATTAATTAGTATCGTTATACTCACCCCTACACAGGCTATGACCACACTACGTTGTGTTGGATGCAGAAAACAGACAACACTGATCGAGGCAGAGACTTGTGGAGTTGGACGATGCCCGGAGGTGGACCACTTGATGAGACGTACATGGAGTAGACGTGGGGACCCGAGGTGATGAGGAGACCATTTGTACCCACTTATTAGGTGGGTTTTCCCGAGGATAACT
This sequence comes from Viscum album, assembly GCA_963277665.1. NCBI lineage: Eukaryota > Viridiplantae > Streptophyta > Magnoliopsida > Santalales > Viscaceae > Viscum > Viscum album. The sequence continues at coordinate 783,049,241 of OY728158.1, forward strand.
CCTTAGTTTATGTTTTACTTTACTGCAGTTGTATTAGACTTTCAGTTGTACTGTACTTTACATTTGGGTTTGTATACTGGCCCAATAACTTTTCAGCACTTACTTTTGTATTCAGTATTACATAGTGTTTATTTCTGTTGTGTACTCTGTTGTGTTTGTTTACTTCTATAAAGGAAAATTCTTTCCTTTTATCAGTATTTACACCTTTGGTGCTAGTATCTAGCCCCTGGCCTATGGAAGGCAGGCTTGGGGTAGTAACGACACGGGCCCCGAGGATGGGTCATGACAAATTGGTATCAGAGGAGTCGGTTCTACAACAGAACTCAGGACTCTAATTATTCTTTTCTATGAATCAATAGTGTTAAGAGTATTGAGTGTGGTTATCAGTATAGGGAGTCCAGTTTTGGTACTGTGGCCGACGTATCCATACAGGAGGAACCTGACCTCTGATTTCCAATTCGGTGCATGAATACACTAATTGCATGTGTGTTTCAAATGTTTTTTTGTGATTACATTGTGTCAGCTGACCTGGTATATTGTTTGACTGTGGCATAGCTATTTGTTTTCAGAATGGCCCCATTAAGGCATCCAACTAGGGTTTTGAGTTATGTACGAGATGATATCCCATCGAGCGACGAGGCCTCGCTGCAGTGCCCCATCACAGCGGAGGCACCAACAGAACAACTACCCGCTGGGCCATTGATACTTCCAGCCCTAGCAGTAGAGAGTGCACACCATCTAAGTGTGTTTCATGACTTCTAGCGATAGAGGCAGCCTAGGTTTCGCAGGGAGACAGACCCACATGCTGCAGAGGACTAGCTGGAGGCTGTCGTCAGAGTTTTTAGATTGGTAGGGACACCAGCCGATCTTATGGTGATCCTTGTCACGAGTCTCCTGATAGCAGTAGAAGGTAGATGGTGGAGCTTGATGCTCTAGGTTCATGATGATGCATCCTTACTTTGGTCAGACTTTGAGAGTCTATTCCGCTCAGAGATTGTTCCAGCCACCCTTCGTGCGGTGCAGATACATGAGTTACTACATCTATGGCCAGGCAGTATGACAGTAGCTCAGTACTCAGCGAGGTTCACTGACCTCTCACACTACTCCACTAACAGGGTAAGGGACCCATTCTTCAGGGCCTGGACCTTTGAGTAGGGACTCAGCCACGAGATCAGGGCTTCGATGATCTCCCTCAGTATTCTGATGTAGGCGGTAGTGATGGAGCGAGCCCTTCTTGTGGAGAGCTTTCTCGCTGAGCCGACACCAGAAGAGAGACACACCGCAGGGTGACACGTAGAAAATTATTCTGTATCTAGTTGTAGATAGTTGATGCAGAGGTCCAAGCGGACCAGACCATCAGGTGTGCGACCTCAGGATACAAGTTCAGTTGTGTGTCACACACGAAACCGAGCCAGCTATACGAATTGTAGGCAGTGCTATGCATGCGGCAGGCAGGGTCACATGGCTCGGGCTGCCCGACCCACCATGCGGACGAGAAAAAGACGGTAGAGGGACCTCCCAGGCATAGGTAGAGGTCTGACCGTGGTGGTCGCTTGTGAGTGGGCAGATGGGGTAGAGGAGCTGGCCGAGTAGCAGGTTGTGGACGATGTTTCAAGTCTTTACCACCACCACCACCATGAGGACCACCCCGACCACAAGGAGCTTGCAGATAGGGGTAGGCTTAGCACCAGGTAGTCAAGGCCTATGACCACAGCCCACCTAAGATGGTTCGAGGTACTATCTGTGTGTACTCCACCATTTTAGCAGTACATATAGACACAGGTGCGATTCATTATTTTATTGTTGTTGGCATTGTTCAATGCTCGGATATTCCAATGGAGACTTTGGCTCGATCCTTACGGCTAGAGACTCTTACGAGAGCAGACTCGATGATTAAGCACTGGTGCCGGCAGTGTGAGCTTACTCAAGGAGGCAAGAGGTTCGGCTGGGATCTTCTTGTAGTGGCGTCGAGGCATTACAACTATTTAGTTGTACCCTAGTACATCACCGATATCTACTCCAGCATATCGGATGGCTTCTGCCGAGTTTCGTGAGCTATGGGTACAACTGGAGGACTTGAAGGGGAAGAGATTTATCCGACCCCGTGTTTCACCCTAGGCTTCTCCGATTTTGTTATCCAATAAGGTGGATGGGAGCTTACGAATGTGTGTCAACTACCATCGCCTGAATCAGGTGACCATGTAGAATAAGTACCCACTCCCGAGGAATGAAGAACTCTTTGATCAGCTCAAGGGAGCACGATGGTTCTTAAATATAGACCTCAGGTCAGGATATCACCAGTTCAGAGTTCGAGATGAGGATGTGCAGAAGATGGACTTCAGGTGTCGGTATGGCCACTACAAGTTCTTAGTTATTCCCTTTGGACTAACCAATGCTCCAGTAGTGTTCATGAGTCTCATGAACGGGATATTCCAACCATACCTCAATCGCTTTCTCATAGTCTTCATCGATGACATACTAATTTACACAACTAATGAGGAGGAGCACACATACCACATGCGGGTTGTACTGGATACACTTTGAGAGAACAATATTTATGGTAAGCTCTCGAAGTGGCGGTTCTGGAATCAAGAGGTTCATTTCTTGGGACACATCATGTCAGTGGATGGAGTAGCAGTGGATTTAGTGAAGATCGAGGAAGTTATTGTTTGGGAGCCACCCAGAAGTGTGACGGAGGTGCAGAGTTTCCTAGGTCTGGCTAGGTACTATCAGAGATTTGTTCTAGACTTCTCCCGAGTTCCAGCACTACTTTCATCTTTGACAATGAAGGGGAAATCCTTCTTGTGGTTCGATAGATTTCAGAAGATCTTTCAAGAGCTGAGATGTAGATTGACTAGTGGGCCCAACATGAGGCTAACAGAGGAGGGTGTTGGGTACGTAGTTTAGTGCAACATATCAAGGACTCGACTCAGGTGTTTTCTGATGTATGAGAAAGCAGTGATCGCATATGGTTCACGGAATTTGAGACAGTACGAGCAGAACTACACTACCCAGGACCCGAAGTTAGTAGTAGTGGACTTTTCCATGATGATGTGGCATGACTATCTGATGGGAGAGCGCTTTACAGTCCACTCTGATCACCAGAGTCTTAGGTACATCTTCTTACAGAAGGACCTTAACATGAGACAGTGACGTTGGCTCGAGTTCCTCCAAGACTATGACTTTGAGATAGTCTATACTCATGGAAAGGGAAACATTGTATCTGATTCTCTCAATTAGAGATTGGGAATTCAGTGGCTAGGAGAGGCGACAGAGCAGCTATCCGCGTTGCAGATATCCTTTTTGGATATAGATGGAGAAGATTTTCTTCAGTCTCTCATAGTCACTCCTCTACTTCTTCAGCGATTCAGAGAGGCGCAGTGTGAGGATGTTGACTGTGAGGCGCACCATGCTCAGATATCAACAGGGTAGGTGCCTAATTGATTTTATAAAGGATGGGAGCATGTTATCCTCTTCAGGGAATATACTATGGTACCAGTTTCACTACTAGAGGAAGTGCTGAAGGGGTTTCACACTTCCCCTCTAGAAGTACATCCAGGTGTGGCGAAGATGTATCAGGATCTCAGATGACAACAGTGGTGGCCAACTATGAAGAAGGCTGTAGGAGAGTCCATTTCACGATGCCTCACTTGTCAGCAATTGAAGGAGAAGCACTAGGTGCCACCAGGTTTGGTACAACCCGTAGAGGTCCCAGATTGGAAGTGGGACATGATATCCATGGATTTCGTGGTGAGGATTCTACATACATCCAAAGGACACGACTCTATCAGGGTGATCATCGACTTACTCGCCACATCGACCCACTTCCTACCTATCATAGATCAAGGCTCAGTAGATATCATGCGATTCCTATACGTTAAAGAGATCTTATGAATTTATGGTGTTCCATCATCAATCATTTCTGATCGAGATGCTCGATTCGCATCATGTCTATGGAAGGGATTATAAGAGGCTTTTGGGATGCATCTTCGCTTGAGCACCGCCTTCCATCCTCAGATGGATGGCCAGACTGAGAGGACCATTCAGACGCTCGATAAAATGCTCCGTGCATGTGTCCTTGACTTTGGTCACATCTGGGAGGATCACTTACCCTTGGTGGAGTTTGAGTACAGCAATAGTTACCACTCCACCATCGGGATGACACCTTAAGAGGCACTGTACGACCAACCATGCAGATCACCTCTATGCTGGACTGACCTAGGGGAGTCATCACTTGTAGGACCAGAGAAGGTTTAGGCTACGACGAAGAAGGTGAAGATCATACAGAAGCGGATGAAGACTACACAGAGCAAACAGAAGTCCTATGCTGATAGGAGATGGAGACCACTGAAGTTCGAGGATGGGGACCATGTTTTCCTATGGGTCTCACCTCGACGAGGCCTTTGGAGATTTGGTAGGGGTGGCAAGTTATCTCTGCAATTCATCGGACCATTCCAGGTCCTCAGCAGAGTAGTCGAGGTGGCTTACCGCATGGCCCTTCCACCTCTGTTGCATCAGGTGCATGACATCTTCCACGTATCTCAGTTGAGGAGATCCATGCACGACCCGACCCACATCATCGATCATGAGGAGCTGGACATCGTTGACAGGGAGACATTCACATAGGTCCCTATTTAGATCGAGGATCGATAGGAGTGGGTCCTACGTGGATGGTATATTCCTAAGGCATGGATTCGATGGCTGCACGGGAACCTCCAGGAGAGAACTTGGGAGTGGGAGGCTCAGATGCGAGCTCAGTACCCCAATTTTTTTCCCTAGTATGTGTTGTAGCTTTATGGGGATGTAAATCCCTGAGGTGGGAGTAATGTAAGGACCCAGATATTTCACGGAAATTCTTTTTCATAAATACTTTTGAATTTTTTGATTCTAAAGCTTTTGACGGTACGTGATTCTGAGGCCCTATGTGATTGGAATCAATTTATGAATTATTTTTTGGTACCTTTAGTAAATGTATGTACGCGGTTTTCTATCGTTTGAACCAGTGCTTGGAATTGAAATCTGAGGGCACCGATGAACTCACAGCGCCTGTATTCTCTTAAGGTGACCTTTACCATAGTTGTGTTTTATCGTATGAGGTAGTTAAAATTTGGTGATTCATTTAGAATTAAATAAAAATGTTGTGTTACAATTTTATTTTAATTGGAAGTTAATTCCTCCAAAGGGATGTTGGGGTGGGGCCCACACCCCACCTAACTTCCCATGGGAGGATATAACTAAGGGTGTTGGGGCCCACACGAGACCCTAACCTATCATCTCCCCTTAAATCCCTTGAAACCCACATTTTACTCCCCTTCATTAATTTTTGACAAATCCTCCCTTTTTGAACTTTAAACTCTCCACCTCCCTCCCATTTAGTCTTCCAAATCAATTAATTAATGACCTCATTAATTAATTTGTGGGTAAAAAATCCATTTGTATTGTTTTGAATTGCATGGAAATTCCTTAAAACTTTTATAAGTCTATTATAATATTTTCCTTAGAAAATATTTTGGTAGGGAACATCATGAGATTTAGAGGTGCTTTATTCTTCCATGAAGAATTCCATACTCTCTAGGTGAAGAGCGCTCCACGACTTCTCCTATATTCTTCTTACTCTGCATGAAAAGGGAAGACACCGCTCGCGAGATGTGTCACCTATGACAATGACTCTTCCTCAAATGTTGATAGGACGACAGCGTTCTCCGTGACGCCATCTTCCATGACGTCTAACTACCGCGACACTCGTCTTCCACAGCTCGTTGACGTGCTCTGTTCTTGAAATCGAGGTATGGGGTTTGATTCAATTTTAATTGAATAAAATTGTTCTTCGTCCCTCATTGAACCCATGTTTTATCTTTGGCCTTTTGATACTACCTAACGCAGAGGGCGTGGGCCGAACGAACATGGCCCGACGACCTTCCATTGATCCTCATTTTATTTCGATGGAGACGGTGACAGAAGTGGTGGTGACGAACAAAGAGGACCGTGGCACCAAGTGCCGTGCGAAGAGTGAAAGACCGTGACCCACAACTACGGGCCGCTCGACTGACGAAGAACCTACGGGCTAAATCCAGCCAGACCGAAGAGACTGTGGTACAAAAAGGGGCCCCACACTATGGAGGACTATGGCCTACACTCCATGACCAACTTCTACAGGCGAACCGGATGGCGCGTCGGCCGGGCGGGTTGGAGGAGGTCGTGACGTAGCATGGCGCCGCGTGCGGAGGAATGCGGCCCGCCCAAGTGGGTTGCTCGTGCTAGAGAATCCGGCTGGCCAGGTTGTAGGGTGGAATAGCTTGGCACCGCTAGTTCGGGAAACCGGGGGGGTCGTGCCCCCCGTATCGCTCGGCCAACCGGGTCGAGACATTCGGCCGGCCGGGCCGCGTCGTACCGCGCCGGGTCGGGCCACACCCCTCGGTCTGGGCCATGCCCCACCAGGCCATCCTGTGGGCTTCACCAGGCCGGTCCGACACCAGCTGTGTCGGACCAGCCGAAACCGGGTCGACCCGACCCGCCAGCCCCTTGGCTTAACAAGTTGTGTCAGTTTCGCTTAAATGGGAATAACTTCACGACCATGCGTCTTATTGATTCTCCATCTACGGTACTGGGATCCTCATGACGAGATGGTCCTTTTGAAATACTCTTAGCGAGTTTTGGATGTCTTTGGAAAACGGGCGGGTTTGGAACGAGTGTATTTCCAACTGGGCCCCTCGAACGGAAAATCCAATATCTCTCAAACCGGGCGTCTAATTGATGCACCTTCTATCGCGTTGGGTTCCTTTTGACGAGAGATAACTTATGGATACATCAAATCAGGAATTTTTGATAGTTTATGTATCTCCCCCTTGACTCGAGGAGGGGCCCCTCCCAGAATCGATAGTGTTGTGTGGTGGAACCCTAGAGCTGGCCGCGACTGCAACGACTACAATACTAGAATCCTTCGGGGGTTCGATGACGAAGACTGAAGTATTGGAATCCTCCATGAGTTCGACGATGATGACTACAGAAATGAAATCCTCCGTGGGTTCGAAGATGATGAAAACTATACTAGAATTCTCCGTGGGTTCGACGGCGATGACTACTGTACTTGTATCCTAAGTGGGTCTGATAGTTGACTTTTGTACTAGTATCTTACGTGGTTCTGATAGAGTAGATATTCTAGTATCCTATGTGGGTCCGACAGCTTAGCTGGTCTAATATCCTACGTGGGTCCGACAACTCTGATTAACCAGTGAATATATCTGATCATCTCTATCACGATATGCATGATGTATACCTTTGGGAGCTAAGTCGTGACTTTGAATCATTGATGTGATTAAATTCATTCCTGTGTGGACTAGGTTGTTCTTGATCTTGAGATTTGGAGATGAAATGGATTGAAGACTTAGGTATATGTATGGTCATATACCTAAGTAGGGTTGGTTGATGCACTGTGTTCTGTGTCTTACTACTTCTTTATCCTTAGTGGATATTGTGAGACATTGTGGGTCTCAGCATCCCTACTAAGTATCGTTATACTCACCTCTGCAAGGGATATGCCCACACTACATTGTGTTGTATGCAGATGGCGGACATCACTGATCGAGGTAGAGACTTGTGGAGCGAGACGGTACCCGGAGGTGGACCACTTGATGAGACGTACAAAAAGCAGACGGACGGACCTGAGGTGCTGAGGAGACCATCTGTACCCACCATTCTGGTGGGATTCCCAGGGACGACTCAGTAGTTGCTGTGTTACTTTACTACAGTTGTACTAGATTTTCAGTTGTACTCTACTTTATAGCTGGGTTTGAATACTGGCTCATTTACTTTTTAGCACTTACTTTTTATTCATTATTAAATAGTTTTTACTTCTTTTGCGTACTCTGTTTTTTTTAATTCTATAAAGGCAATGCATTGCCTTTTATCGGGATTTATGCCTTTGGTGCATGTCTCCAGCCCCTGGCCTATGGAAGGCGGGCTTGGGGTAGTCACGACACGGTCCCCGAGGACAGCTCTTGATAGATAATACTATGTGTATTAAAACATAACAATGTTTTATTTATTAATTTAGATAGAAAATTACAAGAAAATATATCCCTACTTCGATACAACATAAATATTTTTCTATACCACAGATGTACATAGATATAACAACCCCAAAAAACACTGTATTTATCTAGACTCAGTCGGGAACTGGTTTTAGGAATGGGGTCTTGCTACAAACCTGGTTTGACACTCCCGAAGGATATGATTTCGCATATTCATAAGGTCATTATAAACAATTATAGAAGAGAACAAAAATTTCAAAAGAGTCTATATTATGAAATATATATTGGATAACAAAAATTGAAGCCTAAATAATAATAACTTAGGGAATATATATTAATTATTATTTATCAATTTATTTTTAATAGTCTTCTTTTTTAATTTTATTCATTGAAGAATACACATCCAAAACATTCCAATTATTTTAGTTAATGTCTAGTAATTGGATGAATCGAACCAAAAAACCAATGTGATAAGAAATGTGAGGACTCCCCAAATGAAATGACATAAATAATGTGATATTAGGTAATTAATATTTGGATTATGATAAACCAACTATCCAAAATTCATATTAACAAGTATCACATAGTTAGTTTCCAAAGGCATAAAAGAATGGGGAGAAGGAATGCAAAGGATGTACATATGATAAATGTGATAAAGGAAGGAAGGTCCAATTTCCGGAATATCAATAATGTATAAAGTTAACCTAATAGAAATTCTATAATGGAACATGAAAGAGTGTTATGTGTGGAAAAAATAATGCATACAATATCGCGTTGTTCTAAAATAATGAATAGAATGATGCAAGGGAATATATTACATCCTATAACACTCTTTTTGGTTCAACTTCATCTTGTTCATAAAATTAGGTTATAATCCATGTAAATAAACTAATCCCATGGTTAAATCCTATACTAAGTAGGGACCTAAAATATGGATATAATTTATGTTTATTTATTATTGTTTTTTTAATATTGGTATTTGTGAATTATGTTTTCAAAATTATATATACATGAAAATATGCATATAAGAATCTTGAACCCTTCTATGGAATTTTCCATAGTAGTAATTCCTTAATTATGTGGAAAAGATGTTCAATAATATAGATATCCTATAAATTTGATTTAGTGATAAGGAGATATTTTGGAAAAAATATTATTAATGGATTAATAACCATTAATATGTATTTGATGATGGAATAAACCTAAAGAGACATGGGATTATATATATAAATATAATCATAAGATAAAAATGATATAACAATTTGAAGATTATGTGAGGGTTTTTTATCCTTAAGAAGTATATTTTGAAAAACATATTACATGATCAAATGTTTTTTAACAGATTAATGATATATTTGGAGAATTTTATTTGGTTTAGGAATATGCATGGATTAGGTTTAATATAAATTGTTTTTTAGAATAATATTATTATGTCTTTCAAGGTTTAATATTAAAAGTATGAGACAATATTTTGGGTTAAAATATTAAATAATGTGGAATTTATTTATGTTATTTCAGATATATGGATATTAATTTCTATAATGATATAAGTTAATAAATTTAGAATTTTATTGTTTTGATGATTGTTTTGAGATTAATGTATTAATGTTTATTAAGTTTTTGTATTATCTAAAATTATGCTAACCATTTTGGATTTAGTAAATGTATGAGTAATATATTTTGATTATTTTTTAAATTATGTTATTTTTTAAAGCTCATTCGGGTGATACATTTATATAAAAATATATCTTTAGTATTCATCATTTGAAAAAATGATGAAATTGTTCTATAAGATTATTAAAGATGTAATTGTAATTTTAATTAAAGTATATTTCCATAGATCACTATTCTAGGAGGTAAATGAAATCTATATCTCAATGAAAAGAATATTGAAATAAAAAATATTGTCATATAGTGATCATTTTCAATGAATTGATGGCCGTTTAACACATGATAATCTTATGGGTTTTTGTTTTTTTATGATCTCATGAAATTGTTTAGTATAACTATTTAGAAGTAATTGCGTGTTATTTTTTTATTTTCATCCATGTCAATAGACTTACTTCCCACTAATGTTACTGAATTGAAATCCAAGTGATGTCATTCATAGTTACCTTTCAATCATTTCAAGTAGATATTTTATTAACCCTTTTTGAAATTTATGTTTTCAATAAATATATTTTGATGTAAATTTTTTTCATTAAGATCCTGTGAGAATTTTGAGGATGAAATTTATTCATCGGGGAAGAATTTAGTGCCCCCATTTTTTAAAGAGAAAATTATGTTTTGTAGATTAAGTGATACGCAACACCTAAACAAACCAAATAATGATTATTTTAATATGACTATTATTAACTATATTTGAAATTTTTGGAATGAGAATGATTAAATACCTTTATATATATATATACTTATGTATTTATCAACAAAAATATATGGATAAATAATTAATAAATAATCACTCAATTTTTTGTAATGTATATTTGTTATTCAAAAAACACTTTCTTTGAAAATTATTTTTATTTCATTTTAAAAAAACAAATTATAATAATTTTTATAAAAAGTTTATAATTTTTTAAGAAAATTAAATTATTTTTTATAGAATTATATCTAATATTACTCAATGTTAAATTTTGGGATTTTAATTAAAATATTTATTTTTCAATAAATACTGAGACAAACCCATTTCTTTTTTGAAATTGACATTTCATTTGGTCATTAAGTATTATAAAATTCTCATTATTATTTTAATTTTTTCAAAACATACAAAACTATTGTTGAGTTATTTTTAATCCAATTGATTATAATTAAATATTATCTAAATTGAATTTTATATTATTTTTATTACAATGCATGAAATCATGTTTTTTGAAAAACTATTTTAAAATGAAGAATTTTTCCAAGTATTAGTTAACTAAAATAACAATTAATGAGGAATATTTAAATTTAATTTCTATATTATATATCTATCATAGTGAGTTGAAATCATTATAATGATGATTAATAGTTCTATTTTTAATGTAAAATGATTTTTCATTTAAATTTTTTTTCCCAAAATTCTGCTTTCCCTCATCCATGTATGTTATAATTAAAATAAATTATTCAATCATTGTGAAATTATTTTAATAAAATTGATTTTGAAATCCATGTCATCTTAATTATTATTAGGTAAAAATTTCTGCTTTATTTTTCGGTAATATTAATAGTAACTATAAAAATGATTTATTACCATAGTAAATGAACTTTTTTTAATTAACAATAAAAATAATTTTAATTCTACTAGAAACAAACTAATCCTAATAGTATGAACATAAACATTTTTATTTTAATAAAAAAAGATTTTAATTATTATATTTTAAATATAACTAAATGAGAAATTATTTAGAGAAAAAAATATATTTTGAAATAATGAAACACCAATTGGATTTTTTTTAAAAGAAAAATCAATTTAGAAATTATTTTTTGATGATTTAATAATTTTTCAAATAATAATTATTTCATAAAATAATAATACAAAATATGATTTATAAAATTTTAATGATAAAATAATTTTTTTGATGTCAAATATAAATATTATATGGTTTTGAAAATTCTTATTAAAAAAGTTGGGATTTCTCAATAATTTATTAATCATATGCTAATATTAAAAATTCAAATATTTAGAATTTTTTTAGATAATATAAATATTATTTTGGAAATCTCAATTTTTTAATTAACGAAAACATTTTTTTTATTTTCAAAGATATATAAATTTTGTGGTAGAAATTAAATATGCAATTAATATAGGGTGTTTATTTTTAAATCATAATGACCAAAAGAGATTTAAAAAATATTATAATGGATACACATTTCCAAATATATGTTTCCCGTAAAATAAATTGTATTTTTAGGGTTTTTTTATAATTTCATATATCCTTTATGAATCCTACAAAACCAACATTATATTTTTTGATTTAAAATCATTTCTCTAAGAACATGAATCACTTTCAAATCAAGAAAATTAACATTTTAATGAATAAAAAACTTTTAATTATAAAATAATGAATACAACTCCTTAATCAATCATAAAAACCCATGTTATTGTTTTTATTATTATTTTAATGTATCAAGTCCCAAACCTATGTTGGGGAAATAATAGATAACTACCCTGCATTTTTTTGAATAATAAGTCCCATTATACCTTTCATGTTCAATAAAAAACAATATATCATATACTTAATCATCCATACACTCTCTTTATTACTTTAATTATCCCCTAAGATCTCCAAAAGATCCTCCCAAACCTATGGAATCACCCTCCCAATGTATGGGTTCATCTACCTCTCCTCTTTATTAAATCACTCTCATTATATAATGCCTATTTCATTCCAATTCCAATTGACTAGATATGATATTCTAGGTCATTATTACAATAATTATTATTTCTATGTTATGAGATACCACTTTAACTCTCATTAATCCCTCCTTTTATTCATCATGTAACCCTCTTATACTACCATAATTATCCTATAATTTCTTATGGCCATGTTTTTATTCAATATCCCTCATTGTCATTAGTTATTAATTATTAATTGTTTATGTCTTCATTATGTTCTAATATTTCCCCCATAATTATCTTTTTACTTTATTGTAATTATGGAACCCCTTCAATCTCATTGAACTATTTCCTAAATCATTATAAACTGTCGTTGGGATGTTAAAATGGAACAATGATTTCTTATTCCAAACATTTGAAAAATATATACTCGTACCCATTTTCACTCAAGGGTATCCATATAATTATGGAAAAACACCATTTATTAGGTAATTCCATGTTCATAACCCCAATTCTTTAATATTTGGATTGAAAATGATTCTGAATGATATAATGTTGAATGATCTATGTGCCACACATATGCATGTACATGATATAAAAGTGACTAGTACACCTATAGTTATATAACATTCCAATGAATTGGGTAATAATTTAGTCTTATGAATTATCGTCTATGAAATTTCGGAGGGAAACAGATGCATTATTGGAATTTTCTGACCATGCTATGATCTATTGGTATTTATCTTAGATCTATTATTATGTTAACATGTTTCAAGTTGATTACAAATTTTTAATGCTTCCCTTACATTATTATTGTTCATATGTCTATTTCACACCACTTTTATGTCCCATCGAAATGAATACATTCTATCATATAATACAGTCTTCAAGTTATTATTTTTTTTATTCTTCTTCTATGATTTATATCCCAATGATTTCTTTTGTATTACCCCAAGTTATCCCATATAGTTTTCAGAACTGTTTAATATTATGATCTTATAAAATAATTTATTAATAATTCAGATGTACCCCTTATTTAATATTGTCATGTTATGTACCTAGTTAACCAAAGACAAAAATATTCTCGATATTCTAGGCTATGATAATTGTATTATTTTGTAATAAATAAATAATATATTTTTAATAAATACATGGGTTTTCATACATTTTCCATTATAAGGTATTTGGGAAGAATCATTGGAAAAGAGAGAGGATGAGTGGATTATCCAAAAGAAAGAGTTTGGTTCAAGACTTCCATTATTTAAATATATGTGTATGAATTGATTATTATTGATTGATATTTTAATAAATAAGCATTTGAATTCCCAAAAATATTAATATGAAAATGAATATATAAACCATGGTTGATCATACAAAGAAATATTTTAAGAGAAGATTACATTAAATATAAAAATTATAAAAGTTAATGGTTGAGAGAGATTCCCTTTACAAACCCTATATGTTATCGAATAATAATATATATTTGAAGACACCTTGAATGGAATATGAAAAAACCCAAAAATGGCCACTAAGAATATTATTTTGATAATAAGGGTATAAAATATATACAAATCTTTTTAATGAATATTAACAATGTGAGGTAATCCCATGAGAACTATTGAGGGAAAATTTTATTACCTACATTGAAAATGTTTAATCAATATTGGATATTTGAGATCAAATTGAATGGATTACATAAATTCCTAGATAAAATAATAATAAATTTATTAATAGTTTTAGATAATTAAATATACTTAATATAATTTTAATTTCCTATAGAAAAATATAACAAATCACAAATGGAAGTTTTAAGATAGAACCTTATACCATCATTATAAGTTATAAATTAATCATAAATATTTGAGATTGAAACAAATGTCTTATTTAAATTCCAATAAAAGTTATATAATAATTTTTTTCATAAAGGGATAAAGAGTTCATATATTTATTTTTAATGAATATTAAAAATGGAAAAAATTCCCATAGAAATATAGTTAATAATTACCCTTAATATTGGTCCAAATTTATTTTTCCACATTTTTACCTCAAATATAATAAAATCATGATTATTAAAGAATTTATAAATAATTTTAGAAAATAATAATAATTCATTTCCTATAAAATATATCTATACGACTTTATTTATTAATCGGTTATATTTAAATATAAAATATCTTGATTAAACTATTTTTTTAATTATCTTTTTATCATTTGGGTTTTGTTTTTTATTACCTAAAAGTTCTTTTTCAAAAAAAAAACTAATCTAATCATAGAATTCAGTATAATTTTTTATAAATAATATATATTAAAAATTAACCATCCATGAAGTTGGTGTTATGTAATGAATTGAAATCATCCTCATAAGCATATGAATCCTACTAATTGTGGGACACGTTGACATGACATGATAGATATTTTTAAACATTAAATAAATTAAAAGAGTTTTAAGATATTTTAATAACATTAATGTGATATTTATTTATAAATTAAATAATTTACCATGGTATAAATATAAAAATGGATGGAATGAGTAAAAAAAGAAGAGAAAAGATTGAAATGATCGGAACACCAGATTTACACTTCATTGTAGAATACTCATTTTATATGTGATGAAACCCATTAAGTATTGTAGTTTATTGGATCTAAAAAATCACTAAAAATTTTATGATTCAATATAAGTGATAATTTGGTAGATATTGGGCTTTATGAAGCTCATGTGATGTGATTTTCCAATAGAAAGGATATGGGTATTTATAATTTTATAGATGAGTTTTCTTAGATTATAATATTAAATGAATTATTATTATCAATTTAATGATTTTAATAGTTATATGTTTAAAAATTATTAACAATATATTAATTTAATTACTTGTTTTTAGGGATTTTTAATGAATTTACAATAAATATGTTAGTTTTTACATTTACAGAAGAATAAATAGAAAAAAATTAAGGGAATACTATACATTTATTCATGATGAAAATTAATTTTCATGTATATAAGTTAGACTTAGTATTTTTAAATGATTCATTTAGCTTATAACGTCAATTTTGGGTTAATATAATAATTTTTTAATTTCCTAGTTTATTTTGATATAATTGATATAATGTAAAACATATGGTAATTTAAATACTAAATTTTTTCCATTCAACTAAGAATAATTGTTTTCAGTAACAGACCGAAAATAACCATTTTCATTTTTAGGTATTCTTACCCAAAAAAATTTAATTCATTTTTCTAAAATTGTTATAAATAATATTATATATTTTTTATTCAAATAAATTAATACAAAAATAATTATAAAAAATACACCTGTACTTTCTTTGAGTAAATACTATTTTTTTTTGAAATTATGAATTTTTTATTTAAATTATTTTTTATGACAATAAATTATTTAAATTTATTTATACAAATTTATAGATGAATAAAAAATTTGGAAATACATATTACTATTCTAAATGTTATGTTACAATTATGAAAGGTGGTGTTATTATTCCAATGATCATATTACATTTATAATTCTTATAAGTATCTCTTATACTATTCATCATTCATTCAAATCAATTATGGTTATTGTTTGATATTATTCATTTTCTAACCCATACTTACATTATAAACTTTTTATTTCTTTTTAACTATTTATTTCATGTGTGTAATAATTCATATAAATCAAAATGATACAAATTGTAACGTACCAAACCCTAATTCCACACAAAAAATCCCCGATCCTGGTTGGCCACATGGCCTCATGTGCATCTTCCCAAAATCCAAAGGATTCAAACTAGTAGGAAGGGCCTAGGTGAGTCAATGTTCCCTCATTTCTAAAGTATAACACATCAAAAATCATTTATAATCAATAGAGTAAGCACATACAATATGAAGTCGGTAGATAAAATATACAAGAAAGACACAAACATATAACAATCTAGGAGTGGTATACACCATAATGCATATGATACAAGTGTCTAAAAAATATCCAAATATGTTACAAGGAAATATAGTACAATAAAATTATCAAAATCCAAAATGACCAAAATGTTACCCAGAAGCATCACAATCCTTTGGAAGTTCCCATGCTCTCATGCTCCAAAAAAATGATGAACAACCTATGTTAAGTGCTTGACTATATTATCACTTGAAACCATATAATCTGTTTGGGTCCCCAAGGAGGCCCAAAGAGGGTGTGATATACTCATCCCAGTAGGTTTCCACCCAAATATCTTTACAGTTCCAAGAAACATAATGAAATATATTGCACAAGTTCAAGTATGCATTAATATAAGCATGATTTCCCATGGCATATAACTACTACAAAAAATAAAAACAAAAATCCTCATGCAGCTCCCTACATTAAGTGTGATCTCCAAATAAGAAACTATAAGAAATATAAACATACAACATAGCCTCAAAAAACATCCATCCAAATCAAGTCCACATGACCTTTTCGTATAAAGATGCCATATCAAATAAACCCACAAATATTCCATACAATCACATTCATATATCACATAAATGTGTTGTATGATGATGTGTATACCATGAAGGGATATATACAAGGTGTTAATGACCAAGGAAACATGGTCGAGTCCCATGATCAACTTTATGGAATCTCGGTATAGTCACTTGTTCCAGTCCTAAGAGCATTTGTACCAACATTCCTATGCGAGTCTAAGAAATTGGGGTCCAAGTCGTAGTGATACCTACAGAATCCCAAGAAATCAATACCCAAGGTTAATACTCAGCCAAGGATTCCAATACCAATTCCTACATCTATATATATACTTCCCTGAAATCTATATAAATAATAAAGAATTCCATACCATTTACCAATTCCCGACTATATGTGTCTACCCACTCATATATGAAATTACATTCTAAACCATTCAACTAGTATACCCACACATTTAAACCATTAACTCTCAATAGTGTTCCCACTCATGAACTCCACATATATTTATTCATGTCACATGGGTATACCCACCCATTTGTCAAAAATCGTTATTTAACACCTCACATAGTTATACCTACCCAATAATCACAATTACCCACAAAATCATTAAATCAATATAATAACAACCAAGGAGTATTCCCCCTAATATAAAAAATTCAATTTATTAATTTATTAATATTAGTCCAAGATTAGTATGATAAAATCTAAAAAGAATGTAGTATATCTTATATTCATATTATTCAACCTCATTTAAGTACAAATGATCTTCCTTGAACAAGAAAAACTAGAGGTGACACCCCTTATGTTGTTCATCAATGGTCAAAAACAAATTAAATTCATAAGTAAACTCATGGGTGGACATGGGTTGGGGGGAACAACCACCATTGAATCCCAAGTAACCCAAGGACCTCGTAAATAGGTCATATTTCATTTATGTCAACTTAGCATTTCAATTTCGAGTCTTCTTCGAAATGTACAATAGATTGAAAAGGGTATATTTCACTTTAAAGCATTAAAATATGAATGAAATGTATAGAGAACCTACCTTAACCAGGTAGTCGAGTGCTCATCTTGTATCAAGTCCTGATTCTTCCTTATTTGGAATAGATATGAAAAACTAATGAAGAACTATAAATTAGGGCATATGAGTTTAAACCCAAATAAAAATGTATTCGTTCCAAAGAATCAATAATTTCAAAAAACAAATCAAGGCCGTACCTATGTGGTTCCAATGTTACTGAAAATAAAATTAGAGGTGTTTGGAAGATTTGGATTTCTAAAAATAATTAAATGAATGTTATTAGTCTTTAATGAGAGAAGGAGAAGGTTTTTTTTATAAAATTGAGTCTTCTCCCTCTAATTTAAAAAAACATCTAGGAAAATTTCATGACATGTTATTTCCCTTCACAACATGTCATGATCAGTTTTCCATTCTTGGGAAAAAACGTTACACATCATGAAATGATTTGTACAGACCATTACATGTCATGTAATTGGACTCCAGCCTATATATAACCCTCTAACATCTTCATTCTGGACAAAAACCCCACTAGCCCACAGAAAACTACTAGAAAAATGGAACGACCTCAGATAACCGTCATGCACATATGAATGATAAGAAATAGAAGCTTCTGAAAGGATGCTTCATTCTATAACTCAAAATACTTGAGATAAAAAGCATGAGACTGGTCATAATGATTACAACACTACTAATATATGTGGAAGACGACATACATGAGTCTATACCTCTGAGGTATCTCCTACCGATAGGATCCCAACCCAACTCTAACTAGAATAACAAATTTCCTGAAAAATCACTATGATACAATAATTGTCTACTAATCTATCTATGAACCATCCCCAGGGAAATTCTTAAAATGCCATGATCCACATAATCAAACTCTAGAGGACATATTAATCAATTTAGTTTATGATTTATGTCAAAACTATGTTGTAGTCATCTACTTATAAATCAACAGGACCTGCTCAGAAGTCACCTGCATGAGATGACGTACCAAGAAAGCTGCATCTTCTATCTCTAATCATCAAAGGGGTGATCAAAATCACCTACTGTATAGTTCCTCATATGGTTACACCTATTTCAATGACGGATAACATTTATTTTAGGTGAATTCAACCAAGGTACCATGCTTATCCCAATTGGCCAACAAATCCAGGATGCCTTCCCTCAGTATGTCCTCTAACATTGGCATCATACACATTGACTGGCCATCAGTATGAGGGTGGTATGGTATGGTTAGAAACACCTGAGTTCCCAGGTCCCCCTAAAATGTTTCCCAGAAACGAGACATAAATAGGGTTGCCCTATTGGAAGGGATAGTGCACATAACCCCACATAGTCATAATATCACTCAGATAAACAACATTTTGAGATCATTAACAAGAAGGTCACCTTGTTCTTCATGAAATGAGAAACCTTCATGAGAATTTCTAAAACATCCCACACAAAATCGCGACATCAGGGTGAACATGGTAAATCATTCATGAAATCAATCGTGACATCAACCCATTTCCTCTTTAAGATAGGTAACTTTTTTAGAATCCTAGCTAGTCACTGATGTTCCACATTCACCAGCTGATAGGTGGAACACCTCTTAATAAAACCAGCTACCTCCTTTTTCATTCTCATCCACCTGTATCTACAATGGATGTTATGGTACATGTTATATTTTCCAAGATGCACTTCTTAAGCTGAATCATGAATATCTGACATCATCTCGTTAAAATTATCCACTAGATACCAAAAATTTCCATGGATACATGGTATCTCATCACTTCCAATGGTACAAATTGCAGGAATGTACTCACCTAGAAAACTCTCCTATATGACTATACCCAAATAATATGATATCTGTCTCTTTTTTTCTCAATCCAAAAGGAAAGAGGTCACAACTAAGGATGATATACATATCTATCCCTGACTACTGTGAATCCCTAGATGCATCTCTAAGTATAATGGTATAATATTCCACTAAATACTTGCATATTTCCATCCATGTATTTTGTCTTCCTACTCATTTTATCAACCATTCAATTAACCTTACCATGAGGTTAGGTAATCTCAAAGTCAAATGATTATAGGTACTATACCAACCGTCACATCAACTAATTCAAATCACATAGAGTAAATATATACGTGAGGCTTTTTCGGTCCATGTACACTAAAAACACTCCTAGAAAATAATGTCCCCAACATCGTAAATCATGAAAACTGCAGCTAGCTCAAGATATTGTGTGGGGTAATTCTTTTTTATGTGGCCTCCAAAATCAAGAACGATTCACCATGACTCTATCTCCGTATTTCATCACTACTCCCATCCCGATACTTGATGAAACATAATACACAGTTTATCTCCTACCCTGATCTAGAAGTATCAGGATAGTTTCTAATGTCAACCTTCCTTTCATCTCAAAAAATGATGTCTTAAAAGAATATGACCATTAAAACTTCACACCCATCTTAGCCAAGCAGATCAGTGGTGCTTCTAATCATGAAAAGTCCAATATAAAGTCCTTGTAGTTACTATATTTCCCTAAGAAACATCAAATGTCAAAACAATTATTGGGATGTTCCTAGGAAACTAAAGCTCCCACCTTCCCTAGATCGAATGATTCTCTTCTCCTTAAGATGATGTAACCCAGGAAGTGAATCTGATCCATCCAAAAGGGTAACGTTGTGAGATTAAAATATAACTAATTCTCTATCAGTTTATTGAAAATTATCTCATGATGGAGGTTATGGTCATGTTGATTATAAGAATACACCAATTTATCTTGCACAAAAACAACCACAAAATAATCCTATTTTGGATGGAATAATCAGTTAATCAGTTCCATTAAAACTATTTTAATGTTCATGAGAATGAATACATAAATAGATATATATACAGATTATTCCTAATATAAATGGTTGTGAAAAATATGTTTGCGGGTTGAACACGTATCTGGTGATGTCCTCGCTTTGTGTTGATTTTTGAGAGGACTCGATCTCCTTGAAAATGACCAAATATTTTATATATCCATTGAAAGGGATTTTATTTTTTATCAATCAGCTGATTCAACTTATAATAATACAAACATACCCTAAGAGTTTCATACTCCTTTATTCAAAAAGGATCAGTAAACCCCACTAAGAAGCACTTGGTCGGATAGAACCCCTCACCTATGAATCCTCTAACTACTTGTTGAGTTCAGGTACCTCCTACATAGAAATCCTATTAGGGGGAATAGATAATTGTGCGGCTCATAGAACTAGTTTTATGGAGAAATCAATCTATCTATCAAGTGGTTAACCAAAAAAGTCATCCTAGAACATGTCCTTGAAATGCTCCACCTATAGGAGAATGTCTACGTGACTCACTCAGTGATAATAAAATAAAAAATAGTGACCTAGTATATCAACCCACCCATCCCAAGATACTTAGGTCTAACTTGACTCACCTCGCCATACCATTTACCCTTGTGATTAATCCATACACCCTCGGGTGATGTGAAAGTCATCCTTTGATGATAGAAGTCAGGGTAAGATTGATAAGATACTAACCATTCCATACCAAAATTACATCAATCCCTATCACCTAGAGGACATAAATATCCCAGATGAAGTAACACCCACCTACCTCAATTGGGAACACCATGAACTAGTGCACATCATCCATTATATTCCCAATGGTGTGTATTTTATAAAAACACCCTCATATGATCACACAACAAGACCATGGATTTTCAAAATAGGTGTAGATTTGAATTTATGAAATACACATATATCACAAATACCATATGAAATAGTAGAGGCTAGAAAGATTATTCCTCTCGACATAGATGGTCTATGACCCTGCACCTCAGTAGTAGGCTGTACAGAATTTTTCTATCCAGTACCACAACCCTATGAAAAAACATCACTACCTTGAGTAGGTTCACTCTGATGTCTAGGTTTAACTAGTGTTTATATACCTATTTCATTACCACCACTATCTCGTCTTATTCATCCCACAGTACTCTATCTCCCTGCCCAATGTATATTTGAGAAACCCACACATGATCCTAACATCAGAGTTGACCACTACCTCTCACAATTAAAGGTAAGGTCCTGAAAAACCATTTCACATAGGCTATCCTCTAACATGTTTGGAACAAGATATGGTTGTGATCACAACGATTATTCGTCTGGACATGTCTACCACACTAGTGGAAAAACAAAAATCTTATAAAACTCACACCCTGACTAGATTTCATCTCGTGAGAAGCCTCAAAATGGGTTTCCCTGCCTAAAGACGTAAAGCCACTAGGTTGAAAAGAAACACACTCTACTCTATGACCCCATATTTTTTATGGTTCTTATATGTAAGTAGTGTCTAATTCACAACCTCAGCTATAGAAGTCAATCCAAATGCTTTTAAATGAGACTTGATATAATTTCAAATACCATACTAGAAGCGTCTCACTCTCAACAACTCATCAGTATGGTATAACAGTTAATTTTTTTTCATGTCTGTAAAGCATGTTGAGTATTACAAAACCAAATGGATCCCAACTCTAGATGCATGAACTCAGTAGAAATCACGTTCCTAATAGTATCAAAGTATATGTAGTCATAGAAGAGGATCTAGAAATCAAACCAACTCCTATCTTATAGCTCATCATCCTTGTTTAAAACATATGACAAATATTTTGATTCTTCACTTAGACTGTGAGCCATGAGATTGACACTCCACTAGGGAGGTTTCTCTATATGATCAAAGATAGGTAGCTTGGTCTAAATCCTCATATGAATAACCTATGGACCACAATCCCGCAAAAATGCAAGAGGATGTTGTTTCTACAACACCCATGTAAGCTTAGCAGTGCTCCGGGAAGGCTTTAGTGCTCCTCGAAAAGTCATCATATAGATAATGAACCACAAATGAATTTTTTCCTCATCGCATGTGTTTGGAATAGACTCTGGTGTCATAGATGGAAATAAATTAGTATCCACTAATATCTCATGGCCCACCACCTCTGGATTGTGGTTGTTTCCTTTATTGCGGCATACCATTAGAAGTCGTAGTGGTGTCATTCCACTACAATGGAAAAAAAGACACTTATGAAAGAAATGATATCAAAGTTATATCTCAAATGCATATGACTATTCATAACCATCCAAAAAAAATCATAACCCACACCCTTCTACTATAACTTTTATTTTATAAAGAACAACATCAACATAACTAGAAAAACATTATCATTCCGACTGAAAAGTTGGTTCTAGGTCAAATCGCTATTGTTAATTTTATTATCATTTAATAGTATTTAGTTCACATGACTTATCCAATGTGCATGATCTTCGGATCCCTAGGGTCCCTTCCTGCCTCTTGAAGGTAAATTTAATGGCCATATATTTTATACATATCAAATTCACATTCACAATTGAATTTAATAGGTTATTAATTTTCCAGTTCATAAGGTCGCTTACATCTTATGAATTGAATGATGATGTCACTCCATTATCCTCTACATCATGTCTATCACAATAGCAGGAAAAACTATCATACCACCCATCACAACAGCATGAAAAAAATAATGCATCTTAAATGGAGTGTCATAATGAATGACATGTGATTTCTAACATGTTTCTATATGATTCCTAAGATTTAATACCCCGATATCATTTGGCTTCAAGAGAAATTAAACACACAATTTCTCCAACAGTTTTAGCATAAATCAAGTGTGTCACTCAATCTTGAAATCAAATCAACTATAATTTTCAAATCCATAAAATAATAATATCATTCTTGGGAATGTTTTTTCTTATACATGGGTTAGCTACCACTGAAAACAAGTTGTTACTAAATTAAATTTTCATTCTATCCTTGTCTATTGTCACCAAATAGTAAATCAAACCAAAAAATAAATATCCTTTAATAACACTTTGTATTTTCCCAAACCCAGATGCCCCTGAACAGTGCCCCGAGCCCAGTTAGATACATCACCTCAAGCGCATATCCCAAAACACCATAAGCTACCAACTAGTAGTGAGGGCCATGGAGATTCATTGGGGATCATATTACCTCATTACTAGAGAATATCATAGTGGAATTCAATCACATTAAATAGAGGAAGTACATAAAATAAACATATAGATGATAAAATAGGCAATCAAGAAAAGAATATCTAACAAGCTAGAATTGTATCATATACCATGAAGCATATGATACAAGTATCTTGAAAAAATCCAAACCTGGTGTAACGACCCAATCTTTTTGAGTAGTATATTAACTTACTCTTATTGATTTAATAAGATGTTAATGGTTAATGCAGAAAGTGGAGTCGATGGCTTCATCCAGTAGACTCAACCCTTATGAAGCCCACTTATCAGAGCTTGGGAAGGAGGTAACATCTGTGGGCTTCGCTTTGGACCAAGACCAAGCCGAGCTCCAGCGTGTCAAGCTTGAACGAAAACGCTTGCAGGAGAAGTTCATGTTAGTGGAGATTGCTACTAGGGCAATGTTATCTGAGCCTCCCTCAGATTCTCTCACCATAGTACACCTTACACTTAGGTCTTATGCCAGTGTTATAAGGGTCTATGTGATGAGACCCTAGTTTCCTTGTGTAATCCTTTCGGGTGAATAAATTGAGATTTCTTCCTTTAGTGATGTTTGTGAAATTTCAAATGTCTAGATAATTTTATAATGTATTTTATTGATGAATTTTGAAAAAGGGATATTTTGAAATATTTATGTAAACCCTAAATAACTAATGATGTGTAATGATTTTCAAAAAATGGTCTTCTACAAAAGTGTTCATTAAGGAATTTGGAGTCTAATAAGATCAACTTAATATTTGATGAATAGTAAATTTTTAATAGTGATTTTACGCTTAGGATTAGTAATATGACCAAATGGATTAGTAATTTCACTCAAAGAAAGTTTTAATATAGTTTAGACACCTAGATTAAGTAATGTGATTCAATAAAATGGGTAAATAACGGTTTCATAAATTATTAGTCAAGTATTAGTTTTTTCGGATGAATAGTTTTTTTAATTAAAAATTTAATTAAAAATAATTAGAAAATTATTTTTATAAAAAGGAATTTATTTTTGAACTCAGAGCATCGATATTATGTTAAGGTAATTTTTGGGGATTTTTCTGAAAAAATGAATTTTCGATGAATAGTGTTTTTATTTAAAAATTAAATTAAAAATATTTAGAAAATTATTTTTATAAAATGGATTTCATTTTTGAAATAAGAGCATTGATATTTGGTTAAGGTGAAATTTTGGGGTTATTCTGAGAAAGTTGAATTTTCAGTGAATAGTAAAAATACAGTTTTAGGGTTTCGGTATGTTTAATGACATCATAATGGTGTCATGATGATGTCATGAGATCTTTTGAGGGTTGGCCGGCCAAGGGTGATGAATTATTGTTTTGGGGGCCCCATGTGGCCTAACTCCATGATAAATGCCAAGGGAGAGCACATGGGTTTGAGAAAAGCACATGTGAGGCGTCCTTTGGCCATTAATGCTTTGTCCCCTCACTTTCCCTATAAATACCCACCCTTTCCTCCTTTAGTTTTCACTCCCAACTCTCCCCAACGAATTTCTGGTCTTCTTACCTTCCAAAGAGTCCTCCCAAGGTGCCCCCAAGCCCTCAAGGTCCAATCCTTTGAGTTTCAAGAGTCACGTTTTAAGGTAAGGGATCCGACCCCTCTCTTTCTTTTCATGTAATCTCTTTTATGTCATTCCTTTTATGCTCCATGTTCTTATGTGAGAGGATGTTCTTTTATATTCCTCTTACTGCCCTTTTCATTCTTATATGATGAGAAATCCCCTCTTACTCTCATCATTTCATTTTATGAATGTTTAAGTGATGCCGTTAGGCTGCCGAATTTTTTAGGGATTCTTTCACCCTTCTCATTTTTCAAGTTAGATTTTCATGTCAAGTATTTCAAGTTCCTTTTTATTATGTTGGGGTATGATCTCTATATCTATCATACTGATCTCTTATGATCAGATGATGAGAGACCCTATTTTATCTTGTCAATTCATTTTTATTGAAGTTTAAGTGATGCCGTTAGGCTGCCGAATTTTCATAAGAGAAATCTAATTTTTGTCTTCCTTCCATGTTTTTCATTTCAAATGGTATGTCCTTAAAATTTCATTACCATGTCCATATATCCATCTTATTCTATCCCCCTACTGTTTTAGGGATCATTTAGGGGTGGGTGACCCATGTCCCCTCTCTTTTAAATGTTTTCTAAAACCTTGTAACATAGCCGTTATGCTGCAGAATTTTCGTCTCAAAATGCCTATCTCTTTTCTCAAAAATTATTTTATGTTATAAAGTGAATACAAAAAGCTCTTATTTCTAAAAGGGTATTCACATATATATCAAAATGTTCCATTTTAAATTCTGGGATTTACATACATGAGACCCACTTTCCCTTTTCGTGGGTTTAAAGTGACGTAAAGATCATGTCTTTAAAACAGCTTTTAAAACGTTATGATTATGAAATGAAACCCATTTATTTTATGCTATGTGGGTTATTTATGAAATGTTTGATGATGATATATGTGGCTCACATGATAATAAAGGCAAATTTAAGGGTGCTCCCTGATAGCGCTCCAATGCATTGGGTAATGATGTAACCACTAGAGATTACAATTTTCACGATACCTTGGTGAATAACCTTGGTAATTTTCAAATGACACCTTGGGGATGGACCTTGGTGATATGTTCATGATTGTCTATGTTAAATGATGTAGCCACATCTTCAAGTTATGAAAAATGTTATTTTTATTATGAAATGCCTCATGATTTCTTTCTCATGCCTTAAAGTTCTTTTCATGTCCTTATTGAAGTATCTCAAGTCCACATGTAAAATGTTCCTCTTGTTTCCCTTACTGGGCCTTCTGCTCACCATTTCTTTTGATGTATGTCCCCAGGTTATGAGATGCAGTAATGAACCTAGAATTAACTTAAGGAGATGCCTTTCAAGTGTTTAAGAAGAATGTTTTATGTTGTTTTCATCTATTATGTTCCTGGTTTCCAAGACACTAGACCTTAAAGATCCTCAGTTTTGTGTAATGCAATGAAAGTTTATGTTATAAAATGGCGGGATGCCATAGTTGGTATCAAAGGATGGTTTAGTTATTTGTGGAAATTAGGATATAAAAACTTTAGGAAGAACCCTATAGAAAAGTTTAAATATAGTAAAACTTCCTGGTATTTTGGTAAGTATTGAGTAAGTGGTCTATCAAACAAATACATCCCTGTCTGGATACGAGCAGGTAGAGGCGGCTCTGGCACAGATGTACATAGAGGTAAAACCTGAAAACACCGCTTTGAGATAGACTCGAACAGGAACTGGTGCACGATAACGGGCCTTGCTGCACTCTTGGTTACGACAGTCCCGGGGGATATGTTTGGTTAATCACATGCTTTTTATGAATCATTATGAAGGAATTATAGAGAACTATAATTGTCTAAGCACGAAGTCTTAGTTAAAAGATTCATAAATGAAATAAGTTTTTCACTAAGGTTTTATTCTCTTAGAAAATGGCGGGAAATAGGAGAAACCGTGCCGATGGTGACCGCAATGCACCATGTGCTGACAGCCCTCCGATGGAAGCCGGAATGGAAACATTCATGCGAATGATGAACCAACTGACTCAAGTTATGAGTAATAACTTGAATCAAGCTGAGAGGACGACCTCACCACGAAGGGAACAACTTTCTGTTGAGTCCTTCATGCGTCAACGACCGCCAACATTCAGTGGATCTACTGACCCATGGGTTGCGGAACAATGGATAAGCTCCATTGAAAAGATCTTTTCTGTACTTCATTGTTCGGAACAAGAAAAAGTTACCCTTGCTGTTTACCGCCTAGAGGGAGAAGCTGATCAGTGGTGGTCACTGATCAAAAACACGAAGCCACGAGGAGAGATGGAAGCTATGGAGTGGGAATAATTTCGGGGGATTTTCTTTAACAAGTATTTCCCTCGTTCAATGAGAACGAAAATGGAGAAAGAGTTTCTCGAGCTGAAGCAGAAGGAGAACGAATCTATCGGAAGCTATGAGATGAACTTCACAAGTCTTTCCCGTTATACCTCAAGCTTTGTCATGGACCCTAATGGGAAGGTTGATAGATTCTTTGGCGGACTACGACCACATCTGCGGAAGAATCTAGCCAACAGGGACTACGATAGCTATGAAGAAAAAGTTCGAAGTGCTATGAAAGTTGAACTAGAGTTTGGGGAGACACAATGGTCTCACAAATCTAATGAGAAGAAGAGAACTCTAGAACCAAGCCTAGGAAGAAGTTTTGATCAGGGAAGAGGTGGAAATCATATGCAACATGCCACATGCAATAAATGTGGGAAGAAGCATCTGGGGAACTGCTTGATCGGAAGTGGCAAGTGCTATAGGTGTGGAAAAGAAGGCCATATTTCTCGGAATTGGCGTGGTGATGTGAAGCCTCAACTTCCCAACACTAACGACAGAGGAAAGATGGTTCTGGCCCTACCCTAAGTCACATGCTTCAAGTGTGGATAGCTTGGGCACTTTGCTAATCAATGTCCAAATCCGAGGGCGGTGGAGGGGAATCACCATCAACCTCAGCAGAGGCCAAGGGAGAAAGGTCGTGCTTTCGCTATCACAACAACTAAAGTTGAAGTTCCGAACGATGTGGTAGAAGGTACTCTTGTTGTCCTCTCAAAAATAGCAAGTGCTTTATTTGATTCTGGTTCTACGCATTCCTTTATTTCTTCCAAGTTTGCAAAGAATATAGAATCAATCCCCGAATTTCATGAGGTAGAGTTGTCAGTCAAGACTCCAAGTGGGATTATCCATGCATCAACAGTGTTTAGAGACTCTAGTGTTTACTTTGGTGAGCACAATCTTATCGCAAATCTAGTAGTCATTCCCATGATGGAATTCGACGTTATACTAGGGATGGACTGACTCTCAAAGTATAATGCTAAGATCAAATGCAGAAGTAAGGAAATCTCAGTAGTCTTGAATGAACGACCTACAGTTATCTTCCGAGGAGAGATATCCCGAACTAATCCCTATCTAGAAGCACCTCCCATAGCTTTCTTTATGGAGTTAATCGGTGATGATGAAGAAGGGAAAGGGAGCATACAAATTGAAGATGTTCTGATTGTTCAAGAATACATGGATGTATTTCCTGAGGAGTTACCAGGACCTCCCCCAGAAAGAGAGGTAGAGTTCTCCATTGAACTCGTACCTGGGTCTCAACCGATATCAAAGACTCTGTATAGAATGGCAAATGTGGAGCTAGAAGAGTTAAAGAAACAACTCCAAGACTTGTTGGAGAAGGGGTTTATCCGACCGAGTGTGTCTCCTTGGGGAGCACCAGTTCTCTTTGTGAAGAAGAAGGATGGATCAATGCGGCTATGCATTGATTATAGAGAACTGAATGGGATTACAGTGAAGAACAGATACCCTCTTCCCAGAATTGATGATTTATTTGACCAACTTCATGGGGCTCAATTCTTCTCTAAGATTGACCTTCGATCTGGTTATCATCAACTGAGGGTGAAGAAGGAAGATATTCCAAAGACAGCCTTCCGATCAAGATATGGGCATTATGAGTTTACTGTTATGCCCTTCGGCATGACTAATGCTCCTGCTATTTTCATGGATTTGATTAATAGAGTCTTTAAGGACTACCTTGATAACTTTGTGGTAGTTTTTATTGATGATATTTTGATATATTCAAAAGGTCGTGAGGAGCATGAAAATCATCTGAGGGTTATTTTGAAAACTCTACGGAAGGAGAGGCTCTTTGGGAAGTTCATCAAGTGTGAGTTTTGGTTACAACAAGTGGCTTTCTTGGTGCACATCGTAACCAATGAAGGAATCTCGGTTGAACCTGCAAAGACAATGGTTGTGGAGGAGTGGCCTCAACCCACAATAGAAACTGAGATTCGTAGTTTCCTTGGTTTAGCGGGATATTATAGGAGGTTTGTGAAAAACATTTCACGGCTTTATAATCCACTAACCAAGTTGACTCGAAAAGTGGTTAAGTTCATCTGGACAAAGGAATACGAGGAATGTTTCCAAGAGCTGAAGAAGAGATTGGTTACTGCACCTGTGTTAACACTACCCTCTATCGGAGAAGGATTCGTTATTTTTAGCGATGCATCTCTGAAAGGGCTTGGGTGCGTCCTCATGCAAAATGACAAAGTAATTGCTTATGCATCTCGATAGTTGAAGATTCATGAGCAGAATTATCCTACGCATGTCCTAGAGCTGGCGGCAGTTGTTTTTGCTCTAACGATATGGAGGCACTATCTTTATGGGGAGAAATGTGATATATACACTGACCACCAAAGTCTAAAGTATATTTTCACTCAGAAAGAATTGAACATGAGACAAAGGAGATGGTTGGAGCTTATTAAAGACTATTATTGTTCAATTCATTATCACCCTGGAAGAGAAAACAAAGTCGTGGATGCGTTAAGCAGGAAAGATCCTGTTGTTCTGGCAACAATGAGGATCCTGGGAGATCCCTTAATTAAAGATCTAGTAAAACTGGACATGGGAGTTATAAGGAAAGGGACATCATCAACCCTATCCCAAATGATTTCTCAACCTTCATTACTAGAGAAGATCAAGAAGGCTCAAAAAGAAGATCCTTTGCTGCAGGAGAAGTTCGAGGCTGTAAAGGATGTGATGTTCCCTAATTTCAATATTGATCAAGAAGGTGTATTGAAATTTCGTACAAGACTATGTCTTCCATCTATTCCGGAGATAAAGAAAGAACTGATGGATGAAGCTCATAGCTCTACTTTCTCTATACATCCGGGAAGCACTAAGATGTATAGAGACCTTCGTGATCATTATTGGTGGGATAACATGAAGAGGGAGATTGCCGATTACACTACAAGGTTCCTTGTGTGTCAGCAAGTAAAGGCAGAAAGACAACGTCCTAAGGGGGTATTACAACCGCTACCCATACCAGTATGAAAGTGGGATAATATCACCATGGACTTTGTAACTGGTCTCCCAAAAACATCCAAAGGAAACAATGCGATATGGGTTATTGTGGACCGTCTCACCAAGACAGCCCATTTTATCTCTATTCGGGAAGATTTATCTCTAGATCAGCTTGCCAAGATATACGTGAAGGAAGTGGTAAGGCTGCATGGGGTACCACTATCCATCGTATCTGATCGTGACCCGAGATTCACATCAAAATTCTGGAGAAGTCTTCAGCATGCTCTGAACACTGAATTGAATTTTAGTACGGCCTATCATCCTCAAACTGATGGCCAATCTGAAAGGACTATTCAGACACTCGAAGACACGTTGAGATTATGCTCAATGGAATTTAAAGGTGGATGGGATCAACACCTCCCATTTGTGGAGTTCTCCTATAACAACAGCTTCCATGCGAGTATTCAAATGGCACCCTATGAAGCTCTGTATGGAAGGTGGTGTAGAACTCCTACTTGTTGGGATGAAACTGGTGAGAGGAAGCTTCTTGGGCCTGATCTTGTGCAAGAAATGACAGAACAGGTTCATGCCATCCAACAACACATAAAGGCTGCTCAGAGTCGGCAGAAGAGCTATGCTGACAATCGTCGAAGGGACTTGGAGTTGTGTGTGGGTGACAAAGTCTTCCTTCGAATTTCTCCATGGAAGAGAGTCATGTGGTTTGGGAAGAAAGGGAAGCTCAGCCCTAGGTACTTTGGCCCCTATGAAATCCTTGATCGCATAGGAGCAGTGGCCTATCATCTAGCACTTCCACCGAACCTAGCTCAAGTTCATGATGTCTTCCATGTATCTCTCTTGAGGAAGTACATACCCGACCCTTCGCATGTACTGAACCCAGAGGTGGTACAACTTGAACATGACCTCTCTTATGAGGAGCAGCCAGTGGAGATCTTGGACCGTAGAGACAAGGTTCTACGAAACAAGACTACCCACCTTGTGAAAGTGTTGTGGAGGAATCATAAATATGAAGAAGCGACTTGGGAGCCTGAGGAAACAATGAAGCAAAAGTACCCTCACCTTTTCGACTAGGCCTCAAGTGTAAATTTCAGGGACGAAATTTCTTAAGGGGGGAAGAATGTAACGACCCAATCTTTTTGAGTAGTATATTAACTTACTCTTATTGATTTAATAAGATGTTAATGGTTAATGAAGAAAGAGGAGTCGATGGCTTCATCCAGTAGACTCAACCCTTATGAATCCCACTTATCAGAGCTTGGGAAGGAGGTAGCATCTGTGGGCTTCGCTTTGGACCAAGCCCAAGCCGAGCTCCAGCGTGTCAAGTTTGAACGAAAACGCTTGTAGGAGAAGTTCAAGTTAGTGGAGATTGCTACTAGGGCAATGTTATCTGAGCCTCCCTCAGATTCTCTCACCATAGCACACCTTACACTTAGGTCTTATGCCAGTGTTATAAGGGGCTATGTGATGAGACCCTAGTTTCCTTGTGTAATCCTTTCGGGTGAATAAATTGAGATTTCTTCCTTTAGTGATGTTTGTGAAATTTCAAATGTCTAGATAATTTTAGAATGTATTTTATTGATGAATTTTGAAAAAGGGATATTTTTAAATATTTATGTAAACCCTAAATAACTAATGATGTGTAATGATTTTCAAAAAATGGTCTTCTACAAAAGTGTTCATTAAGGAATTTGGAGTCTAATAAGATCAACTTAATTTTTGATGAATAGTAAATTATGAATAGTGATTTTACGCTTAGGATTAGTAATATGACCAAATGGATTAGTAATTTCACTCAATGAAAGTTTTAATATAATTTAGACACCTAGATTAAGTAATGTGATTCAATAAAATGGGTAAATAACGGTTTCATAAATTATTAGTCAAGTATTAGTTTTTTCGGATGAATAGTGTTTTTTAATTAAAAATTTAATTAAAAATAATTAGAAAATTATTTTTATAAAAAGGACTTTATTTTTGAACTCATAGCATCGATATTATGTTAAGGTATTTTTTGGGGATTTTTTTTGAAAAAAATGAATTTTCGATGAATAGTGTTTTTATTTAAAAATTAAATTAAAAATATTTAGAAAAATATTTTTATAAAATGGATTTCATTTTTGAAATAAGAGCATTGATATTTGGTTAAGGTGAAATTTTGGGGTTATTCTGAAAAAGTTGAATTTTCAGTGAATAGTAAAAATACAGTTTTAGGGTTTCGGTATGTTTAATGACATCATAATGGTGTCATGATGATGTCATGAGATCTTTTGAGGGTTGGCCGGCCAATGGTGATGAATTATTGTTTTGGGGGCCCCATGTGGCCTAACTCCATGATAAATGCCAAGGGAGAGCACATGGGTTTGAGAAAAGCACCTGTGAGGTGTCCCTTGGCCATTAATGCTTTGTCCCCTCACTTTCCCTATAAATACCCACCCTTTCCTCCTTTAGTTTTCACTCCCAACTCTCCCCCAACGAATTTCTGGTCTTATTACCTTCCAAAGAGTCCTCCCAAGGTGCCCCCAAGCCCTCAAAGTCCAATCCTTTGAGTTTCAAGAGTCACGTTTTAAGGTAAGGGATCTGACCCCTCTCTTTCTTTTCATGTAATCTCTTTTATGTCATTCCTTTTATGCTCCATGTTCTTATGTGAGAGGATGTTCTTTTATATTTCTCTTACTTCCCTTTTCATTATTATATGATGAGAGATCCCCTCTTACTCTCATCATTTCATTTTATGAATGTTTAAGTGATGCCGTTAGGCTGCCGAATTTTTAAGGGATTCTTTCACCCTTCTCATTTTTCATGTTCGATTTTCATGTCAAGTATTTCAAGTTCCTTTTTATTATGTTGGGGTATGATCTCTATATCTATCATACTGATCTCTTATGATCATATGATGAGAGACCCTATTTTATCTTGTCAATTCATTTTTATTGAAGTTTAAGTGATGCCGTTAGGCTGCCGAATTTTCATAAGAGAAATCTAATTTTTGTCTTCCTTCCATGTTTTTCATTTCAAATGGTATGTCCTTAAAATTTCATTACCATGTCCATATATCCATCTTATTCTATCCCACTACTGTTTTAGGGATCATTTATGAGTGGGTGACCCATGTCCCCTCTCTTTTAAATGTTTTCTAAAACCTTGTAACATAGCCGTTATGCTGCAGAATTTTCGTCTCAAAATGCCTATCTCTTTTCTCAAAAATTATTTTATGTTATAAAGTGAATACACAAAGCTCTTATTTCTACAAGGTTATTCACATATATATCAAAATGTTCCATTTTAAATTCTGTGATTTACATACATGAGACCCACTTTCCCTTTTCGTGGGTTTAAAGTGACGTAAAGATCATGTCTTTAAAGTAGCTTTTAAAACGTTATGATTATGAAATGAAACACATTTATTTTATGCTATGTGGGTTATTTATGAAATTTTTGATGATGATATATGTGGCTCACATGATAATAAAGGAAAATTTAAGGGTGCACCCTGATAGCGCTCCAATGCATTTGGTAATTATGTAACCACTAGAGATTACAATTTTCATGATACCTTGGTGAATAACCTTGGTAATTTTCAAATGACACCTTGGGGATGGACCTTGGTGATATGTTCATGATTGTCTATGTTAAATGATGTAGCCACATCTTCAAGTTATGAAAAATGTTATTTTTATTATGAAATGCCTCATGATTTCTTTCTCATGCCTTAAAGTTCTTTTCATGTCCTTATTGAAGTATCTCAAGTTCACATGTAAAATGTTCCTCTTGTTTCCCTTACTGGGCCTTCTGCTCACCCTTTCTTTTGATGTATGTCCCCAGGTTATGAGATGTAGTAATGAACCTAGAATGAACTTAAGGAGACGCCTTTCAAGTGCTTAAGAAGAATGTTTTATGTTGTTTTCATGTATTATGTTCCTGGTTTCCAAGACACTAGACCTTAAAGATCCTCAATTTTGTGTAATGTAATGAAAGTTTATGTTATAAAATGGCGGGATGCCATACCTGGTACTTGGAAATATGATACATTACAAGTATCCATGAGCATAAAAGACCAAAAAGGGCCTCATTAGCTTTGCAAGCCCTATATTTGTCCCGTGATTATGTGCTTCAACGCAACGATAAACATCTCATGTTAGGGTGCTTGTCCCTTTTTTCACCTACAAACATATAATCTGTGTGGAACAACATTGTGGCCCAAACAGTGTTTAAGATAAACAACGTAGTATGTTTCACCCCAATATATATACCATTATATTAAGTACAATGAAATATTCTAAACATGTTTAGGTAAGTAATAATATAAGTGTGAAGTCCCATAGAATATAACTATGGAAACAATTAGTACCAAATAGCCTCTCATGTCTCCCTGCAACAAGTTTCAGATCCTACAAGGTAGCTACAAAAATATAAACAAACAAAATGGCCTATTTGTACATCCATCCATATCCTTTATACATATCCATACTATATAATGATTACATATATAAAAACTCAGGACCTTTCCATACAAACATATTTATATATCTCACATTCATGTCGTATAATGAAGTGTAGACCACGAAGGGTCAAATCCAATGTTTTAAAATCCATGGAATCCAAGTCGAGTCCATGGAGCATCCTATGGAAAGTCGATATAGGAACTGGTTATAGTCCCAGGATCATGAGTACGAACATGTCCTATTCCAGTCCAAACAAGCCAGATCTAAGGGGTAGCAAATCCGAAGGCATCCAATGGAGTCAATAGCCAATGTGAAAACTCATCCAAGGTGTCCACTACAGAATTTTATATCCATGGGGATCAATCTATGTAATCTATATAAATCACAAACCAATTAATACCATTTAACAATTACCAAACATATGAGTCTACCCACTCATATAACCAATTATAATCAAAATCATTCAACCAGTGAACCAACTCATTTCATACATTACACATGATGAATATAACCACTAATTTACTCCACTTATATTTAATCAAGTCACATGGGTATACCAACCAATTCATCGAAAATAGTAATTTAACACATCACATTGGTATACCCACTGATTAATCACATTTACCAATAAAAATGTTTAAGAAATCCAAAAATCCAATGATTATACCCACTCTTTTAACATATTCAAGTTAATAATTTACTCACGTTAGGCAAGCAATATTATGATAACCCATGAAAATTAAGACATACATCTCATATTCATGTAATTCAAACTCATTTAAGTAACATTGAGCTATCGTAAACAATAAAAACTCAATGCCACACCCCTTAGGTACATCATAAATTGTTAAAACCAAATAAAACACATGGTTCGCCCCATGGGTGGCCTAGGTTTGGGGAAAAACCACCAATGCATCTCAAGGAACCTATGAGAATACAAAATAGGACCTATTTTATGTATTTAAACTTAACATTTAAATTTTAGGATCACACCCAAAAGTATGAAAACTCAAAAAAAGGATTATAGCTCTACTAAGCATCAAAAGAAAAAACAAAAGTATAGAACATCTACCTTAACATAGTAGTGGATTAATCATCGATTATTCGGTACTGATTCATCTAGGTTTGTAAGAAATATTATTAACAAATTATGAATGAATGATTAGGGAATATACACCTAAACCGAAATAGTGCATTCATTATTTTGATGAATAAAGATGAATGAAAAAGGAATCAAAGAATTACTTATGTGGTTCCAGTGTGACCAACAACAAATGGAAAGGAGTTTGAATGGTAAATAGATATGAAAAACTAAAAAATAAGTTTTTTAGGAATTATTCATAGGAGGATGGGGTTCTATGTGAGAAAGTATAGGCCTCTTATCATTAAAAATACTACTTGGGAAATTATTTTTTGTGTAATTACCTTGTATCGAATGTAATGCTTAGTTTTCCGTTCTTGAGGAAAACTCATTACACAACGTGAATGGTCCCAACTATATGATTACACATCATGTAATTTTCTTGCAACCAGTACACATCCCCCAAACCGCTTCTTTCCCAAAATATCTTAACCATCCCATGATGCATCTTTGGGTCGCAGAAAAAAAGAGATGTATACAAGAATTTATACTATAATGTAATATATGCATACCTCTAGAAAAAATAGGATCTTATTTAAATCTTCTAATTCTATTTATATTATTTTATTATTTATTATAAATTCGCAATACCGTCAGTTTTATTTTGTATGCTGATTCTATAAATTTAATTTTATATATTAATGAAAATAAATATTGTTATTTCTAATGAGGTGAATTTTTTTCATGATTTTATATTTCATAGTGTGACACACTCTATATTTAAAATAAACATTCTATATATAATATTTTCTTTCATTATAAGAGAAAAAAATTAATTTTTGGTAAATTTATGTTTGAAATATCCAACTATTTTTAGGGACACATATAAGTACTATAAATAATATTTTATATTCATGTTTACTGAATACATTTTAATAGAAAATAATATCCCATATTCCTCAAAATAACATAGAATATAAATACAGGAATATGGTTTCTTAAGCATCTGTGATTTGATTCTTCATGTACATTATATTTTTCAAATTACATAATACCTCCTATTATTTGACTATAAACAATAAACAAAAATCAAATATATTTTAAAATAAGATTATTTTTGTTAGAAATAAACTTGATAATTTTAAAATTATTATGTATATATTCTTACCCATAAATACATAAGAAAAAACCATTTTATGCTATAAAAATTATTTTAATTTTCAAATTAAAAAGAAAGATATAATGATTGGTTATTTATCCAAACTCAATGTTAGAGATATTAGCTAAAACATTTTTATGTATCATACCAGGAATAATTTTAAAATGGATAATAATTCCACCATTAATTTATGTTTTTCAAAGGAATATATTTACATTAAAAAATAAAAGGTAATTTCTAACATTCCAAACCTGGTATAGGTACATTATGAAAATAGCCGATCTACATTTCATATTATGGATCCTCTATCACACTAAGGAACTAATCAGAAAATTTAAAAGCATAATCACATTATAAAAATACTCATTGGGCGATATAAATATATTTCATGTTGATAAAAAAATAATATAGAAGATTATTTAGAGAAACCATGATCATTTGAAACCAATGAGTCATATATAAAGTTGTTGGGTATTAAATAATAAGGATTCTAGATCAAATATATTTTTTTATTTATTTAAATAATGTGTCTACTTATTATGATATAAATATTTATATGAAAAAATGTATCGTTATATTAACTTTAATAAAAAATTTATATAATCATTCAATAATGTTTTCATCAATCACTATATAGTGGTTAAATGACATATAAACCCTAAAAGGATATTTTTAGTATCTCTAATCAATTATCAACAATTAATTCTCTGGATGTTTTGAAATTCTTGTATTATAGTGATTAGGGGATCATATGAAGGTATATAGTTCTCCAATGAGATAAATGTTTCAAATATTTTCTTGAGGGCTTCAAATTATAGCATACCATATAAAATTTCATATGCTTATATCATTGGTATAAATGGGGAATTTCATTTTTCATAACCCGTAGTACATAAAATTAAAATTGTACTAAGAATAAAAACCTTTAATATTATTATCATAAATTTTATTGTCTAACAAATGATTCAATTAGAGGATGGTTTGTAATGCTTATGATCAAGAAATTAAATTTATTTAATAAAAATGTTATTATCCTTATATATAATTTCTATAAAATATTTCCTCATAATTTTGTAATAATAGTGAAATAAATTGTCATTAATAGATATGTTAAATTGTATGTTCTCATTTACATGGATGAATGATGTGTGTTATATTTACCTATATTGATCAGCATATATGGATAATTGATAATTAATATGTTTCCTTATATATGATTGGAATATTTAATATCATATGTATATAATGGATTTCCTAGATGAATGTTTATTTTCAGTACAAAGGTAATGTATAATTGAATTATTATATATAGGTTTTTAAAATGATAATTGTGCTTAGTGGAGATCATAGTCGATTTCCTAATTTCAAATATATAATGGATTTTCTATAGAGTTTTATGATTTCAAATTATTATGGAATTATAATTTAGAAGCCCTATTAATTATATATAATAAAACATGAGCACACTTTCTACCATGTGAATGATGACTTTTTAGGGTATAAATTAGTTTTAAAAAATTTGAGAAATTTTACAGGATATTGTCATCCAAATGAATTTTTTATATTCTCACATGTTTTTGTTATATATGAATTATTTCAATGATAATTTAGTGAATGTTGGATATAAATATAGAGTTTTATATGTAAACTGAATTGAATTACTTTTGTACTTAAAATTGTGGTATATATACCATATATTAGGGTTTAATAACACATATTCCATTTAGGTTTCCATTAACATAAATTAAATTCCATTATATTAAGTATTTAAAAAAGAATATTTTGTTATATTTTAAAATTTCAATACCTAATTAAAGAAGTAGTTTGATAGTAATATGAAAAAAGAGTGAAAATGTAACACTATAGACCCATTAACATAGATTTTGTTCTGAAAACATACATTTTACATTCCAAATTATATACCAACTGAAATAAACCAAATATAACCATCAATAATAACAGTATAAAGAAACTTCATTTAGTCACTCAAATAACCAATACTGTGTTATTTTAGTGTTTTAAATAAATAGTAAATACAATTAAATAGTAAATCCCATATTATTCTCACCCAACATAAGTTCATTCCATTATTCTGAATATATCTTCTTTCATAATATGTTATCAAACATTAAATTAAAATTTCCTGGCATGATTTTAAATACAACAATCATAATAAACTAAAGAATGTTGTTACTTTGACCCACTTGTAGCAGATATAATAAAATGCATGCCAATTGATAAAAAAGATTAGCCATATTGGAAACCTTGATTTATAGTTAAATATTACATTAAATATGATAAAATAACATACAACTTAATATTTTCTCTTAAAATAGCATTACTACTACTATAATATCCATTAATTTCAATTATAATACACTTCTTAGACTCTATATGAAAAAAATAACAAAAGGGGTTATATGAGATTATCAGTATAGTCATATGTAAAAAAATTAAAATAATGCATTAATAATATGGATGGAATAAATTATGATTAAGTGATTTGATATAAATATCTACATGAGCGTGAACCATGTTTCTATATATCATAAATATTAAAATTATCATATGAATATCAATAACATATTTCAAAATGAAGTAATCCATACTAGAATAAATCTTAAACACATTATTAATGAATTATTCCAAGATATATACATATGTTGGAAATTCCGTGACAAAATAACCCAACCATTATTTCTTGTGAGTCCTAGAGTTGAATCAAGTGGTCAGGTAATTTTAATACACTATAATTTCATAATATGTCCAATGTATACATCAAATGAATAAAAAATTTATCAATGTAATGTTTCATTAAAAATATTTTTTTATCTATATAGGATGAATAAGATAGCATAATGTTAATACTTTCCCCATTGAAACTATTAAAAAACAATTAAGAGAAGTATAGCGGATGGTATCATTAGATTATATACTCATTATAATATTCAACCAAGGATGTTAACATATATAACAATAATGTAAAAATATCACCTGAATTTTTCATGAGGAAAATACCATTTTCACATTGAAATCACTTATTTAAAATCTAAAAATATTACATAAAATTAAATAAAAAATTTCATTTAAAATATTTTTTTTTAAAAAAATATAATATTTAATCATTCATTGGTTATAAATTTTGAAATTTTTTTATGTTTTAGGTGTCTTAAAAAACTATTTATATTTTACATAGATAATAAATTATGTCATTAGGGAAATGATAAGAGGATTTATTTTTGAAACATTATTATTAAAATTAAAACACGATGAAAAATTAAATTAAAAATCATATTAAAAATTAAAAAATTACATAATAACATTTTAATGAACCAAATAAAAAATAAATACAGGTTTCTTATAGTAGTAAATATCCTCTTGAGTTCATTAAACAGTAAATTTAAAATAATAATCAAAATTTTCATAAATAACTAGTGGTGTATAAAATAAATTGTGATTAACATATAAATATAAAATAATTTTCACACTTGAGACTTAAAAATGGAAAATCCTGAATAATAATGAGACAATGAAGTAAACCATTACTACATGTATAACATCCTCTTCATATCATCTATCCATCTATATAGTAAATAAATATTTACAATAAATCAAATATAAACCACCCTCATATATGTCACATCATACATTATTTATTTTTAATCTTTTATCAACCATTTAATAATAAATAATGATTAATATCACTCTTCCCATTAATAATTTCTCTATATTTCATGTATGTTATTATTTTATAGTTTTACTTATTTTAAATTGATAATTGTTGCATTAAATCTATGATTTTATTCATTAAAATATAATATATATATATTGAGTAGATATATGTTTAGAGTCATCCCAAAAATAAATATATTTGAATATGATTTATATCATTCCTAGAGACACTAGTATATATGTATGCATGACTATTGTTTTCATATATCAATAGATGTAAAGGAAGGTAAATTATAAATATCAATTAATAATAATAATTATATGTATATATATATATATTAAATCTATCTTTATTTCAATCCTCATTAATAGGATACAAAAAA
Source organism: Viscum album (assembly GCA_963277665.1). Classification (NCBI taxonomy): domain Eukaryota; kingdom Viridiplantae; phylum Streptophyta; class Magnoliopsida; order Santalales; family Viscaceae; genus Viscum; species Viscum album. The sequence goes on from OY728158.1 coordinate 783,090,748, forward strand.
ATAAATCACATCTCTTCTTGGAGGTGTTTGTCAATACCTAAGAATTTGTGATGTTATCATACTCATTTTCTAGAAAAAATGGTGGATAGTTGTGTTTTAATAATTATAATAAAATTAAATATAATTATGGGTGTAAATTCGTTACTTGGTAATAAATAAAATATATTTATATGATATGAAATAAGAAGTTAAAAAACAAGGTTGTTGGTTAAGGTGATTACCTATTCATTGAAATAACTTCTATAGCTCTCCAATTAAATACCCCTAGGGTTTATCATATTGGAAGACCACAACCACTTTTATGTAAATAAATAGGTTATTAGGCTATTATAGAAGGAAAAAATTGAGATGCATAGATGGATTTGGTGTAATAGAAAGAGATAAGGGGATCCCATATATAAGGAAAGGAAACGGCACACCTAAAATTACAAAAAATATTTAAACATAACTAAGAAATATTAAATAAAAATGATGATAACTATCCTAATATTCTATGAAAAAATATTATACAATATTAATATCATATTATAATTAAATTTGGAATGTATTGTCGGTCAACTAAAACCTTATCTTCCATATTGACCCCTTGGTTAACAAATTTTAGTCTTCACCATGGTAATGAATTTTTAATATTAAATGGTAATAATTTAAAAAATAATTAACACATGGGATAATAAATGATTAAGGGGTCAAATTTTAGACCATTCAAAATAATAATTGTACAATTTCTAGAATAAAAGTATTTTTAAATAATTTAAAAAGATCTATTTATCAAAAAAATTGTTAATGTCATTTAAGAACAATTCACAAAATCCGACTCTAAAAAATTGTCACAATAATGAAATCCAAATCCAAAACCTTTAATAAATCTATTTTTTTATTTTTTCAAAAATAATCACGGAACACAATAATTCATCCAATTTTAGTTACCATTAAGATTTATTAAATTATTTACATTTTTATTCTTTTAATTGAAGAAATACTTGATCAATGTTGTGTAAAAATTAATGTTAACAATTTAACATCTAAAAATTATAAAAAAATCATGATTCTAAAAATTAATTAATAATTTATATGAACATTTATAATTTAACATTACCTTTTATAATTTTATAATAATATGAAGTTATTAAATTCAAGAAAAATATCTTTTGCATTTATATTTCCGTTAAATTAATATTATGGTCATAATCAAAGAAAAATGGAACCAAGTATTTATATCTTAGACACCATTACAAAAATTGAAAAATAAACCCCATATAAAAAAAGGAATGTGTTTGGGTAATTTTTAGACCTTATATCACGGGATTGAACCTAATAACACATACTATCCTTACTGTGGTGAAAAAACTTTTCGAAGGATACTATTCATAATAATGATAAATTAAAGCATCATATTTACCATATTTGAACTTATTTATTCCTACTATGTTATCCTTATTTTGTTATTCTTTCTCTATTAGTTAAAAAACTCAATCCTAATAAAAATGTTTAAAATTCAATGAAAATTAGTTTTTAGACAAATGTGTTTTAAGAGTAAAAAAGAATTCATTATTATCCCATGCCGAGTAATAGAGTTGATAAATTTTATTAACTTTTAATGAATATATAATATACGAATTTAATTAAAAGATATTAAAGAACACAGATTAATTAAATTTAGTAATAGAGAAAACAAAATACATGCATAAAAATAGGTTTCTTAGGAAAACATAAATTTTACATCCAAGTGATTTATAAATTAATATTTTATAAATTGGTAACCAATGAATTCATTTTATACACATATAAATCATACATATATTATAATTTATTTATCCTTATTAATATAATCTAATGAACCACAATACGATAATGATCACATTAAATAATAATATTTCAATTGAATATTATGGTTCCTTTAAACTTGGTGTTGTGTGTAAACCAATAAATGAAAGAAATTTAATTTAACTAAATTGAATTATATCATCATATCTATGTGTTTTACATTTTTACTAATCTAAAAAATTCTTCAACCAAAATATTCCATCTACTACTCAGATAAAAATAATTAGGGATAATTCTACATCATTTCACCTTTAGGTTCACATGTATATATTTCAAATTTATTGTTTCATGAGACAACAATAACCAGGTAAGTGGTACTGTCAAGTAGGAAATTCTCACTATGATCCAAAATCATGAACTATTTCTCCCCATAATAGAGATCATTCACCACTGGTATGACCATTGATTTACGTATATATGAAGGATAGTGTATATACCTCCTCTAGAGAGATACATGGAACATTTGCTGAACTTTAGTGAGATATACTGGAAGATCCATCTGATTGTTTATCATCAATATATAATCAAGAATCCTAAAGGGGTAATTACACCTAGGTATTATTTTCCCATTCCATCTAAATCATATAACATTCTTCTGTAAATAAATTATCAAAAATACCCTCTCACCAAATTTATTCCATAGAACTCATCGATGGTTTTTATCATAACATCATTCGACATTGTGTTTTCATCATGTGATGGCGAATGACTCTAAAAATATTTTTTATTTACTCTCTATGATTGAGTACCAATAGAGTTCTTTCACTAATTACATTCCATCACATAGGATATATACATCTCTTTCCCTAGAGGGATTCATAAGGAGCCATCATAAAATGTTACTTAATGTTATTTTCATAATTAAATCCCACCAAATAAATGTGTTGAACCCAAAAAAGCATTGAAATACCTATAGCATGATATGAACATATATTCAAGAGTTACAATGGTCCAGTAAGACTAAAAATATTTCTGAAAAAGTTAATAATTTCAGAAATATAAATCATTGTCTACATATTGGTGAATACTTCACTAGAACATTTCGTTAAGCCTCAGAACCTAATCAGATACAATAATATATAATAAATTATAAAACATTTCCAATCCATAATTTATATTAAAAAATTTCCTCATGGGATAAATCTAATCTAATAGCAATGAAGTGTCTTATCATGGTAAGGTGATCAACATAAACCCAAATATAATTATCGCCTTTTCATGTTTTGGGGAGTCTGATGACATAATATACAGTTTTGTTTTCCATTTTACATTTAGGAATATTTTATGGTTATAACATACATTTATAATGTAGTCTCTTGCCCTTATATTTTTGGAACACTCAACACTGAGACACATACTCCTTAATAAGTATTTTAATATTATCCTACCAGAAATAGTCATTGAGATATATATATATATATATCATCTTAAATATATGATGAATAGAAACATTTTGACGATGAGATTTGTCTAACTACACTTTTAACTCCAGTGAAAATCCAAATAATACCCACTTTCAACATCATATCATTCTATAGTGGTCTCGGTTGAACTTTGGAATATTACTCACCTTCTCCTACAATTCCATAAAATCTTAAAAACTATTATAATAATCACATGGTTGTATGGATAAACATTATTTTGATAAAGATACAATATTTACCCTTTACTCATTCTTTAATGATCATGATTCTATAAATTTAAAAATAATTCATTATATTTAATCCTCGTCAATGAAAAACATATATTTTATTTCGGACACTTATCCTCAAAAACCTTGTTTTCCTTCCTTCGGTAGTAATGTGTTGAGAATTCATATTAATTTTCTAACTCTATCCATCCTCTTATTACATATTAAAGTCATTTTATGTAAATATATAAATAATTATTTTGTGATATATATATATATATATCACATCTCTCACAAAATAGAAAATTCCATTATATCCTCAATGAATAAATTAAAACTCTTGACTCCAAATCACGAGTATCGTAATGGTTCCCATGAATATTTAATTGAATAGATTCATATACTATAAAACTTCTGTTATTCCTTGTGAAATAGCCCGATCCCTTCTTCGATGCATCAAAATAGTTCAAAATCCCTACTCCACATCAGGTTAGTGTATGAATACACATGATAACCAATATTCTCTATAGTTATCTGAAACTCTCTTCACGCTCATCTATCCATATGATCCTTACCCACTTCTGAGACAAAAAGGTTATTATATTAGAATACCATTATTAATCTTTCAAAAATTTACTAGTTGTATAAATCCTGATAAATAAATATTAAGATTTTTGTTACCATGGTTGGTCTAGGAAATTTCTCAAAATAATACATGTTAGAATAATCCACTAAAATATCACCCCATAGGATTATGTGACACAATATTCAAACATTATGAAACCAAGATTCAAAATTTTTATATTTAAAATAAAAACAATCCATCCACATGTTTATCATAATAATTTTAAGATGTTCTTTATTATTTTATTTACTTTTTGAGTATATAAAAATATCATTTATAAGGCCTACCACATACTGATCGAGGTAATATATAATGAGAATAATCATTAAATAAATGAATATAGAAGATGAATTGGTAATTCTAAATAGATTTACACTATATTCACAATAGGCATGACCCATCAAGATAGTTTATGTGGTTATATCGTCCTTCTAGGACCTTAGAAAATGATATCTATTTTGAATATGAGTCATTAAAAATAATTTATATCACCACATAATTTTTCAAACAAATAATAATTGTGGGGTAGAGGATGCTTCTACTAAATAGTGATCTTATTATATTCTTGATAATCCATACAAATATGCATTGTATCATCATTCTTCTCAACAAAAATAATCATCACACAACATGGTGATATACTATTCCAAATGAATCCCAAATTTATTTTCTCATGGAGTTACACTATCAAATCCTACAACTCAATTTGGTATATTCTATATGGTGTCTCTGAAATATTCTTATAAATAGTTTTATTTATTTTGAATGCTCAACATCATGATTCACAGAAATTTTATAAATGACATGAGTAAATACATGAATATGTTCCCAAAAATGGGTACATTTTCAATGATGAGTTTCTCCCAAACAATTTTTAGCAAACTTCCCAAATGAATAGGTAGCTAACCTTGTATGATATACTTACATTAAATTATGTGTTTAGGTTAATCCTCGCATTGACAGATCATCGAAGGTCGATTAAAAATATTGAATGTACCTTCCCTTTCTCGGTCACAAATTTTGTATTGATACTATGTGATTCAATTAATAGAAAATATTTTTTTTGAATTAAAAAAGAGGATTAATAACATGATTCACCTGAAGACGTTTTCCACAAACATATATAAGATAAGATATATGTAATTTTGAAGTGGCCATCCTACCATTAGATGTAATCACCACAATCTCTATAACGTGTAATTGAGGTGGTGACATGATACCATTAGAAACATAATTATTAATTAATTAGTGCGTAAAACGAAAATTGAATATATCATTTCAAATACTAGAGTATATTATAAGTGTTTCTTTCACCTCATCACTAGGAACATCTAACTCAGATACAATAGTTTTTTAATCCATAAAATTATACCATTGGTTTATTTTATGTTAATTTAACTTTATTCATAGGGAATTGGTTAGAATAGTTCTTAATATTTATTCAAATATTGTGTTTTAAATTGATTGAATCTACTTTTCCATTAAATTCATTTGCATAATGGTTGTTTAATATACAAATGATGAAACCTGCAATTTTTTTTAAAATGTACAATTATATTTACATACACAAGTATCACATTTTAGAAATTTTCATTTTAATATATTCCACTTATCCATTTATTTCCATTTTGTTGTATTCTTATCTTGGTTCCCACTGAAGCCATCATACTTGGATCCTTAATATGCTATCTTGATATCTCTATACTTTGTATTCAAACACAATCAGAATTATAAAGTGTCTAGTTCCCTTTTTATGACTGTATTAATACCATTACAGAAATTGTAAATCCAAAATTTATATTACAATCATAGCCTATTCAATGACTCTATATTCTTGTATGGTTAGATGTGTAATTATAAATATTTTCATCATTATATTGACTTATAATCTGTAATTTTCTCCATATTTTCACTCAATGCTCAGAAAGAATAATAAATTTCGAAATTAAATTAAATGAAAATCCATTCACACCATGCTCCTTAGATCCTTCTCAACAATATTATTTTGATTAAATGAGAACCATTGATATGTACCTCATAATAGATGATGATTATCTATGAAAACACTCTCCATATCATTAAATCTTAATGAGTGGAATTTCATTTATAATGAACATATTCATTACTAAGAGACACATTGATTCGTTGTTCTATTGATTGATAGATGTTGTTATTGTAAACACATAATTAGCCTTATTACACCGTATGAAATAATATAGGAATTATCTATATGAAAAATGTTATTGTTTATAACCTATGATAGCTATAAAAAAATACTTAATGTTTTTTTAGTTCATGATCACGCTTCATTACCTTTTCAATGAGGGAAATAACTACATATCATATATTCATTAATATAGTTTTCATTCCTTCTTCTAGGAACCATTTCAAAACAATTTCATGTGGAATGTTAGACCATAACATTTGAATCATATTTTATAATTGTGAAAATTGTAAAACCTTTTAAATAACTGAAAATTTATTCCTTATTAATCATATAATTATAAAAACAATTTTTATAAAATATTATAAAATAATATAAATATATGAATTTCTTTCATAATGCTTTAAATAAAAAATTTAATTAACCAATTTATATCCACAGATATTATCATAAAAGGTGCGTAGTAAGGGTAAACTCACTATGAACTATATTGATATAGGAAATATACTCAATGAATTCGTTTCACGGTTATTACCCCTACATTATTCTGTACCAATAAACCATAGGCCTATAGTATCAGGATATGGATTTATTTTTAAGATAACAACCTAATTTCTACCCTACCAATACATCATGATGTTACCCAATACAGAGACGTATCCTCAAAGTTAGTTAGAGGGTTATGTTTCTTAATTTATTTTTTCATAAATATAATTCCCATAATTTTGACTAAAAATCCTCAAATAGAAATATTAAAGTCTTGAAAAGAATTATCATAAAGATGATATTTACTTTATTACATTGGTACTAGATAAAATTTATTTCAACCCAAAGGTATGAATAGTTTATAGTATTGTAAATCATGATAAACACTTAATTATGTCTTTGCCTTTGAAAAAAAATTAAATGATACAATGATTTTTCTCAGGGAACACCATTATTCCATCAAATATATCACTATTTATCAATCAAAATAGACTTCTAGAAGTCCTATGTAACCGAATGATAAGAATGGATTTAACTCAAATGCTTAGTAAGGGTATGAGGACAATGGAAGGTAATAAGGCATGAATAATATTGTGGGAATAAATGATGATTAGATAATTCTATAAAAACAATAATATGAGATTGAGGATTATATGGGGATATAATAATTATTCATTTAATCATATGGACATCAATAACTAATTTCACAATGATAGAACACATCATTCTAAATAACTGAAACATATAGTTGAGGGATCTTGCTGAGGCATCCACATAAAGGGTTATGTCCTTGGCCAAATACTAAAAAACATTTGTATCATAATTCATAAATATGAATCTTGGTGATATCTAATTACAAGACCCACTCATAACATTATATTTACAATTCATTCATTTTATGATCAAAAATTTCTCTCATCTAACATTGCTGAAAATTAGTAATTGTCCGTTTTTGAATAATTAGCTTATCAAATTTCATTAATATTTATGATAAAATAGACCTTACAACATCCAAATAAGTATCACGTTTTTAATAATTAGATTATATTTTCAATATTATAATTAAAAAATGATATAGAAACAGATTAAAATAATTTAAAAATATGTCTTTAAAATTTTAGGAGGAAAGTTCACATTTCACGTTGAAAGACCATATTTAAAACCAAAAAAACTTTAAAATATTAAGGGAAACATTATTTTAATAGAAACTTGGAATATTGTTATCTAAAAATCAAATAATTTGGATTTCATATCATAAAAATATTTTATTCATTCTCTATATGTTAAAAAATATTTCTTTCACATTTCGGGTAATAACTGAAAAACACCTCATTAAGAAAACGACAAGAATATTGCTTCTAAAAGATCTTTTCAATATTTATAAATGGGTAAAATGGGTTTAGAAAATTAGTTTAGAATATTAAATAATATTAAAACATTTTAATGATGATATTCATATGGATGAAAACGAATCCCAACAGAATAGAAAATAATGTCATTTTTCCTTATATACATACTTTCTGTCTCTTAAGTACATAAAAAAATTAAATTAAAGGATGGTTATTATTATGAAACATAACCATTTTAGAATATATTTTAATTTGGTTATGAAATAAATATTAAATAATTTCCCTGATATACACTTAATCATAAAAAATCATGAATAATAATGAGATTGTGAAGTAAAATTTTACCCTGGTCCAACTACATTCATATGTGTTAAAACTCCTTAATAAAAAATATAGAATTATTATTCATATACTATAGAACCATAATAATATATATGATAAAAAATATGATTTATATATAACCTTTTATCATTTTTTAATAAACAATTCTTTATTAAAATCAATGTTCCTAGTGATTAGACCTTTCTTTTTCATGTATGATTGGGTTGGCATGTTTTGGTAATTTTACTTTAATAATGGTTCCATCATATATATATTTTTATCAATATATAAATATATTATATATTAACTATATATATCTATAAAATATAGATAATGAAAAATAAATTACAGCATTCATGGAGACGGTAGGTTGTATGTATGCACGCATGTTGTTTTAACTTTACGACAGATGAAATGATAGAACGGTAAATAATAATTAAAATTTATGATTTCATTATTAATATATATATATATATATATATGTCATATATATTTACTATGTAAATCCTTATTATTATCCATGTAATGTGGAAATAAAAAAATAATTTCATCACTTCTTAGAGGTGGTAGTCCACAAGTACGCACCAACGATGTTACCATATTTTATGTGATGGAAAATAGGGTCTACAATTAAGGTTTCATAATAATAATAAAAACTATGTATTTTATTTATAATGATAATATTATTTTATGATAAATCCCACATATTTATAGTTGATAAAGTAAAAGGTAAAAATAAATTTATCACTTAAAGTGATTACCTCTCCTTTAAAATAACACATTTAGATATCCTCTTAATGAACCAATGATTGAAATTTTGTGAAGACGATAACCTCAATAATATGTTTAATTATATTTTTTAGTAATTTGATTATTTTTTACTTGTGATACATTTCACTATTATGAGTGGAGAAAAGATAGAATCAGTTCCCTTTTTAAAGGGATGGGAAAGGAAGCACATGGAATTATCCAAAAAAAATATAACAAAGTAATTAAATAAACAATAATGGCCAGAAATTCAAATAAAAATATTATATGGTCACAATGCCATAATAAAATAAAATTTAGGCTTCTTTTGGTGTAATTTTTAAATTTATATTTTTTTTTAAACCCTTTGTTAACCAATTCTAATATTAACTATGTTAATGACTGTTCAAAATTCATTGGTTATGATTTTATATATAATATAAAAATTGTTTCATAAATTTAAAAGGGATGTTATTTTAGGCCATTTTTCATCCTAATTATCTTATACTAATAATTTTATAAATTTGAAATAATTTAGTTAATTTTTTTGTTATAAAATAATAATAATGAAATTTTAATAAATATTCACAAATATTAAATTAAAAAATATATATGACATCAATGGAATTAAAATAAAGAATAATAACACATATCTAATATTATTTTTTATATAATAAATTCATCTACTAAAATATATCACCAAAATTGTATTATATATTATATTTTTAAAATTATTTATTCTCATTTTATATCAAATGAACAAATACTATATTGACATTCTATAATAATTAAAAGTACAAATATTAACATCAATAAATTATAAATAAATTAATCTATTAAAAATGATAAAATAAATTTATAGTTATTTATAACTGAAGTTATCTTATTTTAGAAATTATGTAATCATTTTAGATATATCAGATTCAATCAAGTGAAAAATTTTATTTATTTTTTCCATAAATTTATATAAAGGTCATTATCAAGTAAATATTGACTCATGTGTCCATATATTAAAAAAATGTATGTACATGGAAAACCTAAAACCATATATAGGGAAAAGGTCTATTTTGGGTTTATTTTATGACCTTATCTAATGGTTTTATCCCTATAATTCCAAATTCACCCTTACTGAGGGGATTAATGATTCCCTATGTTACTATTCAAAATAACCAAAAATAAAATGGGATTGTTTAATAAACATAAATATCAAAATTGTATGTATGATATCCATTTTCAAATATTAAATATCTATAATTGGCAGAAATCAATTTAAATATAAATTGATAAAAGATAACAAAAAAATTTCAGAAAAAATAGTTTTTAAGTATAAACCATGATTTATTGTTACCAAATTTCAAGTAAAAATTTTAGATTAATGTTAAAAAAATTAATGAATATATATTATATAAATTCCATAAAAATTATTCACCATTACTGAATATTAATATTTATAAAAAACCCAGTGCCTATATAATTATAGTTTTTCAGAAAATTGTATATATTACTTTCTATTAATATTAATTTTCATTTTCAATCAACTAATAACCAATGAATTAATTTTATACATGTTTAAACCATAAAATGATTCATAATTTAGTTTTTTGTATTTATATATACCCATTCAATGGTTAGCTGACTACTATCACAATAAATTATTATATTTCAATAGTATTAAAAGGTTCTTTTAATTCTATGTTTCATGTAAACTATGAAATAAAATAAATAAAATTTCTTTATAGGGAACTATATCATAAAATATTAAGGTGTTAAAATGTTTCCCTTATAGATATATATTATGTAATAATTTTATTTAATATCTAGGAAAATAAATAAACAATAAGGGTAAACTCAACTTCCAAAAAAAGGATAGAGATATTCATTAATCATTTAATATCACTAGTGAAAATAAGATGATCATTTTGGAATGAGAATATAATTAGGATACATAATCATCTCATAATGAAATCATATCAAGTAATATTTGAATCATATATTATGATTATTCAACTGAATCACTTCAAATGAACTCAGTAAAAAACATCCATGGTTGAGTAAAAAAACAACCATGAGTAACTAAATAAATATTTTTATTCTTCTTATATAAATTATTCGATAGAAAAATCTCACAAGAAATAATAAATTAATGAATGTAATCATAAATGTTACACGGGGAACCATAATCAAATCAATCATACAATAACCCTTAAAATTGAATATTCTAACGTGTTAAAAAAATATTTGTATAATTAGATTATATTCATTCATATACAACACCATGATATCATAATTAAAGTTAGTTATATCCATGTACCTTATACCACTTCATTGGAGTAAGATATGACTAATTAACTCCATTCAGATTACAAAATTCATTATTAAACTATACCAAACCCACATAACATCAAATAAAGTATCAAAGTAACAAATAAATTTTAAGTCAAATTGGGTCTACCACATTCATAATAGAATTCATAAGAACAATAGTCATTCATTTATAGATTAATTTGCCCATAGGGAGGAAATATGATCATGAAACTTTCCATCAATTAACATCATAGTCCCTGCAAAGAATTAATGTGGATATTATTATTAGATCACATCACCAATGGAAAATAAAAATAATTAAAGGATATTATAATGGATAAAAAATATTATCATTAATACAATTGAAATTTGAAATGAATAATGATAATAATTTTATTTTTCATTTATTGTCATTAAAAATAAATACTCCCAGAATAATGAGAAATTTTTGTTCAATGAAACATAAATACATGGAAAAAATTCCAAAAACTTTAATAAATGATATAGTATTGGTAAAATTAAATCATGAATAAAGTGTTAATGAAGAAATTACTTTCAAAATTTTATATATAAAATCATAAATTTCTCATATGTAAAACAAAAAAAGAATATTTTTAGCTCCCTCCCAAATAAATTGAATGATATTTGAATATGAACACAAATATTGTTTTAAATAAATATAATTATATTCTTGAATCAATGAATTTATTTTGGATCTTTTGTGATTATTGATAGAAAGAGTTCTTTAGAAGAATTAAATAAATTCTTCTACAATAACTCATTACAGATTTTTAAATAAAACTAACATGGATGAAATAACATGAAATAATATATGAAATATAATGAAAAAATATGTAATAATTATATAAAAAGTGAAAAATATAATAGATTCACCTTATAAAATAAAACATATAAATATTTCAAAACATATATTAAATGAGAAATTTATGATATGGAAGCACCTTGATGGTTTCATTAAACATAAACCAAAATATATTAAATGAAATAAATTGAGTTTGAACTTTTGATCCAATTAAATATATATAAAATGAAATTAATGGTTTAGTGAATAAATATATCACCATATAAATGGAAATGTACTATAAAAATTATTATATATAAATGATTTTAAATTGAGACCATGAAACTCTTACTGACATAGAAACATTGGAATAAAATCTCAATTAATAGAGATTTATTTTTATTTTTTAATCAATTTAAATGAATTGAAATATTTTTAAAAAATAAATATATGGTTAGTAAACCCACCATATTAGGAACATAAGTGCGAAATTGGGGGAATGTGTTAATGAATGTGAAATTGTGATATCTAACGATTATTATGATTATAAAATTTAAAGTGAGAATCAAAAAAAGACACGACTTCTGAAAAAAAAAACGTAAATAAAACCAAAAAATGTGCAAATAAAATTCAAAAAATATTTCATCATAAAAAACATTAATATTTCATAAACATATAAATGGAGAATTGATATACTTCTATTAATGTAAATTGATTAAAGAATCCCCTTATCTCAAATCCCAACTTGAATTTTATGACTTCTACCCTCATGAATAATATCATTATATTAATTACACTGTTTCTTAAAAAAATCAATGATTATTACTTTTTATTATATCTTTTTATTTCAGTTATTATCTTTTTTATTCATTTACTATGTCAGCTTAGTTTATATTAATCATTTGGGGGATATTATGTTTATAGTCTCCAAACAGTATCTATATTTCTATTATGATAAAATTACTATTAAAATGGATTAATAAGTTCTGTATGATTTGATTTATTCTATAAACATCATATATAATTAAGTAAGTTCAATTGTTAATTTAATTATTTCAACTCTACAATCCTTTATCAATAAGCATATTATTTATAGTCAAAATTAAGTAACATTGATAAATTTTAATTTTATAATTATAATAGAGACTATACCATTAAAAAATAATAAAATTAAAATTTACTAAATCAATATATTATATTCGTTTATAAAATTTGTTTTTTATAAAACCCAAGAGAAACATAAATTCCTAAAAAGGTCATCATTCTAATAGGTTGTGTAGATCTACCGTAGTGAGTGTCATTTTAAAAAAGTGTTTAAAATTATGATAAACTATGTAAATGTTTTATTTTTGTCAACTATATTTTGTTAAACAGATAACACAAAATTTGGATAAATTTGGGGTATTAAATTTATTATTGATATGATAAAAGGATAACTAAATTGAAAACAATGTCTTGGATAAACCCTTATTTTCACCTAGTAATATCTTATGGAGAAGTTTTCCATGATAGATAAAAATTTAACCAAATCATAAATTGAAACAATATATGAAAAAATGTAATATAATCAAGGACTAAAAAAATTTATAAATATTTTATGTTAATGTATTATAATTTAAAATGTAAAAGCTAATTGGGAACCCATACATGGATCGACAAGTCACCAATTGTTCATTGACCATAATGAATTTAGAGAAGAGAATTTTAGTAACACTAGTTGATTAAGGATGTGATTAAATATATTTTGTGTGTCATTTAGAAATTATTTTTATTGAAAAAAAGTCTCTTGTAAGTCTTGGTAAAGGTTATATTATGACCATTTTTATAAGAAAAAACTAATTTGATTTTCCCATGTATTACGATTTTAACGGTAAAATTATACTTTTATGGTAAAAGTTTTCATGAAAATGGAACATGAAGAAAATTTTAGACACAGTACCATTACACATTTGTTATTATATTATTTTTATTATATTTAATTAAATTAGTATAAAATTAAATTTAAATATCTATAAAGTCATTTTCAAGACTATACATATAATCTGAATTTAGAAAAAAGAAATATGACAATATAATTTTTAAATGAACATTTAAATATTAAAAAATATATAATATTAATCCCCAAAATTTGTTATTTCACATAATTAATCCAAATAAAAGCACTTTTAACAATTGTGAAACCGTTTACATTTACTTATCTACTACTTGCACAATAATTGTTTCAACGGTGTGTATGTCTTAAAAGGAATTATACCAATACAAAATTTAACTATATTTTAATATAAACAAATTATAATTGTTGTTAATAAATATTATCATTTAAAGTTTTTGATTGTTTTATTTTAGTCTAATGAAAAAATATCTAATATATTAATTGAGATAAGTGAATTTTTTTATGAATATTTATTTCCTAATATAAATGAAGTGTCATATTGAAGTAAATATGAGATGAAATTGAATATGAATTAACATAATACAAGGGGAGGTGTATAATACCATTATACACGAATTTATTTAATTGGTTTTCTGATTTATAATTACTTAATGTTGACTTGAAACTTTTTTTTTATTTTAGCATCTACCTTAATAAACACCTTATACCAAGATAACTTCTTAATTATGAAACTCATATGTTTATTTCAGAATATGTTCATTTATATTATTGTTCTAAATTTCAATATTGAATTATTAAGATGATAGTTGAAATGGAAAGTCTATATTTGACAAACCTTGGTTATGACATGGTAGTGGCCTATCGAAAGCTGTTTGATGATATAAAATAACTAATAAACTATTCGGAATTGAATAAATTGATACAAATGAAATATTAATAGAATTATTTCAAAAAATAGGTAACTGTTTAACGTTTTCTCAATATAATAAATGAAATTTAAAACAATTTAAGGGGCCTTGGGAATCCTTACATCGACATTTGAATCATCAACAATTAATTGAACTTCAATCCATTGTATTAGTGGATTTTTATCATACTAGGGGATAAGGAATGGGAAAATGTCTGTGTATTGAGGGAATTTTTTAGGTTTTTGTATATAAAATCAATCATATATATGCCTTTAGAATGATTATATTAAGTCACTTTTTATAGGAAAACAACATCGGAATTTTTGAAAAATATAATCTTTTTAAGGGTTACAAAGGTAATTTCAATATGTAAATTGGCTCATAAGTGGACCATGTCAGAAACTTTAGTCTATATACGGTCACAATAGTCCAATTATAATATTTATATTTGTTTTAAATCAATTGATAAAATAATTTACAACATTAAATATCCTTGAAGTAATTTCAAATAATATTCAATTAATTTGAATTTATCGAATTTCTACCGGAATATTAAATTTTAAATTATACATTTAAATAATAATAAAAAATTATTATTGTATGAAGACAAATTTTTGGAAAACAATTTTTATTACAATCCAAATAAATTTAATAATTTTTAAATCCATTTACTGTTACTATTTTAATGCTATAACAAGCACCATGTCGATGTTGTGAAAGTGTTACACAAAATATTACCACAACAAAAATAAAAATTAATTTACTATCATAAATTAAATTTATTCATTAAAAATATTATCATTTAGAACAAATCATAATTTACTTTTATGTTTATGAAACATATATATGATATCAAGTGAAATAGGTTAACTTTGTTAATATTAATTTCTTGACATAAATGAAATGAAATATTTAAGTGGAGATGATCATCAATATATCAATAAAAAAAATAATTCCATGATATGCCTAGAATCCCCTTATACATGTTCTTAGTGATATTTACTTTTTACATTTAATGACATGACCTTGATTTAAAACATTTCCATATTATATACATTACCATCATAACCAACTTTTACCTTGAAAAGATATTATTAATGAAAAACATGTTCATTTAATCTAATTTAAATTTATCAATTATAAATTTTATCTTTTAAATGAAAGAAAATAATAAATGAAAACAATTATATTTAAAATTTAAAATAATTCATTTAAAAATAAAAAATCATATTCTTTTTTGATTCTATACTTAAATTATTTCATTTAATATAAAAAATATTAGTATTCATTTGAATTCATAAAATTATAACTAACATATATTTATAATAAATAATAATTGAATTAATTTATGAAGTTATTTTTATCCTTTAAATAAAATTTCATTTCTATCACTTTGTAAACATAATATTATTAGAAATATAGTTTGAATAAAATTATTTATAAAATATCATATCATACATGTCATGTTTATATATATAAATTTTTATTCATGATTTATAATAAACTATAAAATTGAAAAATTATTAAATAACATCTAGGTTGTAACATACATTATTAATTATTATATGTGAAAAACATTTATTATGTTTTCATTCTCTTGAAAACTCATTCAATTTTGTAAATGTATATAATATAATGAGAAATTATCATTAATAAAATATAAATTTTCTAGAAAACCACTACAGTTGAAGAAATATCCATCAATCAATTTTTCAATTACATGGTATAGTTTATAACCTACTATTATTGAATGTGTAATTTGTGATGAACTTGAATCGAATAACCTCTCGAACTTATACCCGACCTAAATAATCGCACACCCAAAGGACAATCCTGATCCCCAAGGGATGATGACTACCACATGAAAATCAGCAACAACCAGAGGGAAATATTTTCCCCAACCTGATGTATATAACATAAAATATTTGTTTATATAAACAGAAAATTTAAAATTGTAAATAAGAAAGTCCATTCATAACAACATTTTAAAAGAAAAGAAAAATGTCCAATAATCATGTAATAATATTTAAATACTTATCAAACAGTATGGGGAAACTGAAACAGAAATAGGTAATCAAACTAATAGTGTGTGAAAAATCCCACAATCTCACCACCAGTTACCTAGAAACTAATTATATAAACCACAAATCTTAAATGTAGTTCCATTCCTTCCATTACATCAATAGGCATAACATGATCTACACACCTCAAAATTTGTGAATAATGTATGTTCCAAACCGACTCACTAGGAACCAACTATAGTGTTTGGTAACAATAATTTTTACAATAATCAGAATAATTATCAACGTTAAATAAAATATATCATCATAAATAGTTCGTATATTTTTTATATCAAATGAATTGTAAAACCTTTTCACTTTATCTACATTTCCAAGTAATTTATGTAATATAGTTTCTAATCCTTTCATATACATCAAAAAAGTGAAATAAAATCATTCATTTCATATTATATAAAATATCATAAAAATCATAAGCACTTGTAAAATAATCAGGGGATCACTATATTCCAGGCTATCTAGGAAACTCATACCCATATGTTAATAATCACATGGATTAAGCATCGAGACATGTGCATCAAATATAGAGAGAACATGGACACCCCATAAATAGAATGATAAATAAATTATTTTTATTTATATTAATTTTAATATAGTTGATTTAATCACCTTGAATAATTATTTTGTGGTTAATTGTCTCAAGTAATGGTATTTTTAGTGTTTTGAGCATAATTGAAAAAATAGCCTTATTCTGGAATTTAACTATTTTAACGGATTTATTTATTTCGGCCATAGGATTTAAATTAATAATTTAATTTATGAAATAACTATTTTTGATTTACGCATATCATGGGATTAATTTCACTCTTTTGGACCAATAGATAACTACAACATTTGGAGGCCCAAAATTTTCTTATAAGCTAATCCTCAACATAGTTGCACAGATATGGATTTTTATAATGTTGGACCCATATCGCAAAAGTGGTTAGTCTAATGGATATGAAATTTTATATTGTGAATGAAAAAAACTAGAGGAACAACTTTCATACATATATTCCCACATAATTATAATGATTTAAAGGGCATAAATTGATGTTAAAAAGGATTTTTGAAATTCAACGATTCTTCCTGGATAGAATAAGGTCTTGGAGATAGTGGGTCCTAATATTTCCAAGGAATGTGGGATAAGGATGATATATAGTGGTCAAATGTGTATAAAATTTTGGAAAATATTCAAGTGAAAACATACTCATATTCAGCCATTAAACGATCCTACTATAAGGAAACATTCAATGGATATAACATACAGAATATTTTATAAGGGTATTTATAAGATATTGAATTTGAATACCCCGGGATGGAACACTCGTGGCCAATATAATGATGATTACACCCATGTAAATGATATTTTTGTACCTCAGTGGAAAGTATGCTATGGGATATCTTACTGCCCATTACATTCTTTATATATTTTCTTTTCTTTTCATTTATTAATTGGTTCTGTTTTATTGAATTTTTATTATTAGTTTTCTTTATTAAATATCAATTCATCCATGGATTCATCTTATTATTAATTTTGTTTTCTATCCATCCCTATTTTTCTCCATATTTATATTATTATTTTTATTGTTATAATTATTTTAACAGTATTAATTATTTTTTATTTTCATTATTTATTTTCTTATTTTATTCTTCTTCCCTTATTCATCTTCTATAATATAGATCTTTTACTCCAAATAATGGGAGTCATATCAGAGTATTTTACTAGGGAATCTCATAGTTTTATTGAATTTTTACATAAATATTATTTTGTATTTTTGGTGAATATGATAAGAATGGATGGGTTTGAAAAAATTCCCTAATGAAAAAAAAACCAATATATTTATATTAGTTGTATTAATAAACTTTCCATCTCTTCATTTACAATCCTTTTACATGATGGATTTTAGTGAATCAATGGATTATAGTGACATCAATCATGTTAGGTCCACAAAGATGTAACAACATCAACCAAGGAGTTCCATCAGACTGGATTACCATAGGTGGGTGAATTGATATTTATTTGGAATTAAAATATTACACAATTTATAAATAAAAATAATAATAATTCATCATTATTTCTTATGTTTGGATAATAAAGCATAATTAAAAAAAGGATAATCATGATCCAATAAAAAAAGAACACAATGCCATGTTTTTTCTTCCTTAACTCATTTGGTTTAGAATGTCGGGTTAGTTTATATTCCAATATTTCATGTTACTTCATTGTTTTAGAAAATAAACACCAAATCCAAATAAATTATTATCAATGTTATAAAAAATTAAAAATAATAACAAATATTATTCTAGGTGAATTAGAATATGTGAGTGAATAGAACTAAGATTTTCTTGAAGTGAGACGACCATGACCAGCCATTGTTCTTCACTAGGAAAATAATTTTCTTTTTCCATTCCCTACGATAGTTGTGTATCAAAACTGGATCCATTATAAATGATCCAATATATTGTTTTCATAATTTATATATTTTTAAATTTTATATAGTCTTTAATTTATTTTAAGAATCCACAAAAAATTCAATGATGTATTTTAATTATTATTATTCTTCACTAAATGATGTTTACTCAATAATACTGGGAGCTATTGTTAAAAAATTATAGTCTATTGAAGAATGTATATTTGAATGGTCTAGTTGGATCATGGGATCTTGGAATATAATTAGTATTGAGGAGGAATTCAAGGACCTCATTCAATATCTCAAAGAGACCCTCACTCAACAAGTGATTGAAGGATTGGCTAGAGAGTTCATAGGATTTGGAATTAATTCCCATATGTTTATAAAGAAGTGATGAACATGCAACAAATGTGTTACATGATTTCTCTGAAAAAAATCGAAGAAGTTCACATGAACAATTCTAGGTGAATGTGGAGAGTTAAAATCTAAAATATGATATTAAATATAATGAATAGATTGTGAAATATTTACATGAAAAAATGGATTGGATAACATTTTATTTAAAGAATCAATATGAAATCCTTGACATAAACTATAAGATGAGCCACTCTTCTTCTCTAATTTACCTAAGGAGTCCACTGAGGAAACATTACCTACTATTTATCATGTGTGATATCAACTAGATATAGATGAATTTTGGAAAAAATGTGGCAACTTTATTGATATCCCCATACCTTTCATAGAATATGATTCACCATCATTGATAGAAATCACCACTCAAGTGACAGAATTTGATGTAATGATGTTGGAGCATGACTAAATACCTATGATTAATACTATTGGACCCTTAGAGGAACCCAACATATAATAACAATTTGAAATTGTGCCAACTAAGGTATGTGAAACTTTATTTGACTCTCTCTCTATCTTTTTATTTTATTGAAAATAAATGGTGCAGCACTCAATCTTATTTTTTCCCTTGAATAAAATTATCCTTTTTTTAATTGAGTAATTATCATTTTTAATACTATAATGGCTTGAGGAATACACAAAAATTGTAAGCTTCAGGTTAATGGAAGTTCACTTTTATGTTTTAACATTCAAACTCAATACATGTTTGGTCAAAAACAAGTTTTGATGTTTAAACTCGAAATTTCATGCCCATATTTAGATTAATTTTTAATTGACATATATTGGAGACATGAGTTTTATATGAATCCATTGATACTATTTTTTATATTTAAATTTTAATGTTATGAATAAGTAAAATTTATAATTAAGTAATTAATTAAATCATTGATATTATAATATATACACATGATTTTGGTGAATTACTTGAATAAAGTATTTGAATGTTCCCAAAATATCATGATTTTAATTTCTAAATTTATGGTAATAAATTAGTTATTATCCATCATTCCTTGAGTTATTTCCCAAAACAAAATATCTATTCATATTAGTATTTCTAAAACATGTATTACTTATTTTATTCATATTCATATTTCATGAGCAATATTGGGGCATTCCACCTCATAAAATTTCCATTTTAATTTATCAAATATATGAATTTGAAAAAAAACACGTTCTAATTGATTGATCCATATTTTTAAAATAAATCAACCTCAAAATAAAAACATTGCATCAACCCTAATTTATCACATATAGACAATGAATGAACTTGTTAGGGAGAAACCATGTTCCAAGACATTTTAATCTATTCTTATACTCCTCTTAGTATTTATCATTATATATTAAAGGAGGAATGTGGGGTTAAAGTGATTCATGATTGAATGGATGAAATATATTTTTTAAAATAAGTATGTGGTTCTACATATGGGTATTTTTAAATTATTATATTCATTGTAGAATTTTTTATGTTAATCCTCAGCAATTTAAAAAAATAGGAAAAGCTAAAAAATGAAAAAATGGGTTGTGAGTAGGAAAAACAAAAAAAATCACCATTACTAGAGTTTTGATTTTTTCGCATATATAGATAGGTGGTGGATGTTAGGTATATTCAAAGAATAAATTCTGATAAATAAATACACACATTTCATTGAAAAAGGAATAAATTTATAAAATAATGGCAAATATAAAGAGGGTTCACAAATTAATCATTGTTCTTAATTTGTTCATGAAACTTACATTGAAATTTGAGAGAAGTTATAGTTTCACCAATTTGAATGGGAGAATTAATTTGACATTTTACATTTGATATCATTTACATTGGTTTAAAAGATAAACATATCCCATGGGACATAATATTAAATCATTAAATCCAACCCACCTTAATAATCAAATTCATTAGAACCTTAATTTATAGACCTAAATAATTTATTTTAATTATTCATTTTAGGTTCTAGAATGTTGTTCATTTACATGCTTGTGGATATGGATAAGGATCTTATTATATGAACATAACTATACTGAGATTTTAATCATGAGTGATGAGTGAATAGATTCAATAGTGAGGTATATCATGATTTGGAATGATTAATAATAATGAATTGAGGAGCATCAATTAATGAAAGGAAATTTTTTATCATTTTTAGAGGAGAAAATTAAAATATATTAGTTTATAGTTTAAAAAAAATTGATTATTTCTATTGATATTTTTTGTAAAATATGATATTTTTATTTTATATTAAATATTTATTATTATAATTTCCTTGAAATTCAAATAATGATTGAATTTTTTCCACCTAATTTATAGGGTTGTTATATTATTTTTTTAGGAAAATAGTGGTTTTAGTGCCGGGGAATTGGAAGAAAAAAAAATATTTTCAATTATTTTAATTATAAAATCAATGTTTTTTATACCGCAAAACTATTATTTTGTGGATAATTGTCAAATTATATAGTTATAATAGCTTTCTAGGATTAATTTTAAAAATAACCTAATTTTGGAATATAATTATTTTAATTTATTTAATTATTTTGAATATAATTTTTTATAAATTGATTTTATTGATAAAATTATTTTTTAGCCTAAAATATATATTGGGATTCATTTTATTTTTGGTACCCAGAGATTAATCAAATATTTGGAAGCCCAAAATATTCTAACAAGTAAATCATTAGAATATATTTGTAGATATATATATTTTTTATGATGGACCCTTATCTCATAAATGTTAAGACCAACGGAGAAAAAAGAATTCTAAGAGAATAGAACTATCGATAAAAAAACTTTAATTACTATTGACCAACTTTATTCGCCTTATTTCAATTCCATAAATATATGGAAAATATGATTTTGAAAATTATAAGATTCTACCTAGATAGATTGAAATTTGGTAGTTATTAGGACATAATTTTTTTGATGCTTACCAGATTAAGCTAAAATTTACTATAAAAATTCCCAAGACATTTTTAACAACTTTTAATAAGAATAATTTATCAAATTATGTAATTAAATGGTACAACCATGAAAAATATTAATGTGGATATAATCTAGAGTATATCTAAAAAATTGATTTAAATGATCATGAATTTTGATTATCGAAGGATATAAAAACCTTGGCCGATTTGAGGAGGTATTCACCAATATATAAGGAGAGTTCCACACCCTAATGGAGAGGAGGACAAGTTCATTGTTTTTTCCTATTCCATTATTGTGTTTATTCTTTTTCCCTTATTTTGTTAGTTTTATTCCATTTTTCAGTTTAGATTTCTTTAATAAATAACAACTTATCAAAGTATTTTTATTATTCATTATTTTCTATTCCACCCATCCATATAACTTTTTCTCCATGTTATAATAATAATAATAATAATATTCTTTTTATATGTATTCATTATTTATTTTGTTATATTATTTTTATTATCATATTCTTATTCATTAAAAGTGATCTCTTACTCCTAATAATTAGGGGTGCCCATCACTTGCATATCATGAACATGCATATGTGAGAAACAAAAATCAATCAACATAATATCATATTTCATCACATTTAATTCATGATCATGTAGTGCGGTATAAATAAATAAAATTACCCAATAAAATAACAATAGGTATTTCAAGGTGAATATTATTGAGAGGAAGTAAAAATGGTATTCACATTATAAAAGAATTGCATGGAATTAGGCATAGGGAAATTTCAACTGTATAATAGAAGTACATAATAATTCAAAAATGGTTCAACAATATAAAAAATGGTATATAGTGATTTTGAATTAAAATTTATAGTAATAATTATGTGGAAAAATATATCCTCACATTAGTAATTGGAAATAAAAGTCAGAAAATAAAGATGATACTAGAATAAAGACGGGATGTAATGGATCCCTTACATAGAAAGGGTGATTCCAAAAGTTTGGTAGGGGATTATTGAGTGATTTTGGAACCTTTGGATGAATATAATTATGGGAGGGTATATTAATGATTTTCTATAAGGTTTTTTGGTGGGAATTAATGGGATCATGGATGTGGATTTATAGTAGAAGAGAGTTGAATTATTTATTATTTACCATACGTATGATTATGAATCTATAAAATAATGTAATCAAAGAAAAAATCCATAACGTGGTTTTTTCAGGTAGATTTTAAAAAGCATCGATTTTATTTATTTTGTATGTCTATCAGCCGAACTCATTATAATACTAACTTTTTTGATGTGGAAGTTAGTCATGATTATAAAGAAATTATTTTAAATCAATATAATATAATGTAGGGTTTAGAGGATTCATAAAGGAACTAAAACGTTAATAATGTAACCTAAAAAGAATTACACTAAATGGGAAGGTATATTTGTTTTTTTATAAACATTATATAACTTAATAAAACACTCTGATGTTAAATTGATTTCATAATACAGAGTATATTAATATCATATTTAATATTTACCTGAAAATATTACTCTCTCGTAAATTTATGAAAAATTCATTTACTAGATAATTTCAATGTTCTCATAACAAAAATATTATTTTTGTTATCAAGATCATGTTCTGAATATTTGAAATTTATCTAATGAAACTTGAATAAATATTTATTATAAAATTCGTGGTTTTTTGACTGATAAAATTTTTAAACCCTTAAAAAATATAAATTTCCCATTAAAAAATTATACTACCATTTATATTTTAGGAGAAATATTAGATTTTTATTATTTTATTAAATTTAAATATATTTTTTAAAATTAATGTTTCGTGAAAAAAATGTCCAAATCGAAATTTCATGTTACAAGAAAAACAATTTTTTGATTCATCATATCGAAATACAAATCATTTAAAAAGTAAACAATGAAATATTTAAAATAATATTTATTATATTAAAAATAAAATAGGCATATTTATAAATTTAGGGTCTTAAAATATATCACATTATTATATAATAAAACACCCTAAGGGTACGTTGATTTATGTCCATTTAATCATGGAGTATTTCTACATACGTGGTTTGGGTTATGACTTCAATGAGCATGAACTTATCCTATAAATGGTTCAAATCATGCATTAGTTATTGGATCTCAAATGGGGATGGTAAATGGAAAATATCACTTATTTGATCCCCTTACAAGAACTAGTAAATGGGATTTATAGGGTACAATCCAATAGGTCAAGGCCATCACATCCTTTTTCTATGTAAATTAGATTTTTCAAAACCCAATATTTATACTAATCATTTGATCACATTTCAAACTCTATATTTTCAATGGATTTTATTTTTAATAGTCTTTTAAATATTATAAGACAAAATTTTTCCAAAAAAAACATAGAAGTAAATATGTTTTCTGAAACCATAATACATAATTGGGAGTTTAATTTAATCACAATATAATTATTATTTTTAAAATTACATCTTGTTAAAACATACCCCTTCAATAATTTCACTTTCATAAATTTTTATTCACACACTAAAATATAATAGGGTAATTATATTTCATAACCTCATCCATTTACCATGTCACATAATCAATTTTTTTGTATCTCCATAGCACATTTACCATGTGTAATGTCTAATTTTATAGAACGTTTCTTCTATGATATAAGTTTTTTACTAGATAATATTCATATAGAAGATCATTACCAAATAGTGTCAATTCTATATTCATAAATTTTAATTGTTTTGGTATGTACTTTCTCTATAGGGATACATATAACACATCATTTACTTGAAATAGTTTATGTGGGAGTGCTAGTTGACAAGAAAATGGTCAAATGAGACAAATGATCTAATAGGGTAGAATATTTCTTGGAAAAAGATTTACATTCCTCCAAAATATTAGGTATTTACAACATGCCGAAATGAATATGAATACCTTATCTTTAACCTCAAACTCTAGGAAAATTCAATAATTTTTACCATTGTTCTTCTATCGATTCAGATATGATGTGATATACTCATGAATGGACTTTACCTCTTCAACAATTTCATCATCCATTTCTGAAAAAAAAAGAATTCATTCAGTAAAATTATCCCATCTTGTAGGTATTCCTCACCTGAAACCATTATAATCTTCATACAGATCCATTTGGATACTTTAGTAGAAATTTTAATGGTATTATAACTAGACTAGAAGAAAATGTTTAACCCATCCTCCATAAATTCCCTTTATAATTATCTCAAAAAATGATCAAGATTATATATAGTACACTAATATTGGACATTAGTTTGATGGTATGAGATCATTAATATGTTCATCTTTGTTTTCAGATCATGTTGGAAACTTTTCGAATATATGGATTTCAATCATGGATCCCCATCAAATATAATCAATTGAGGTGTTTTATATATCTGTATCACTTATTGGATGTATATCATTGCAAGTTGATCAAGTGAGAAGTCCTCTCATATTGCCTTGAAGTGACAAGCCTTTGTATGATGATCCACTACAAACCACGTTGCACTATTCACTTTTAATTTCATTGCATGAAAAGTAAAAAAATTCAATTGTTGTTTCTACCCATTCCAATGTAGGTTAGGGTTATGGGTGCATTATCTCCATCATATTTTTTCCTTTCATCCTTAACATGTTGAAATACAAGACATAGAGATATATATTCTGGGATCTTATTCTTTATATTTTCCATGAAATAGTTCTATCAAAGATAAATATTCATCTCCATTCACACTAGACAGATGGATATGGTCATGCTATGTTCATCATCTGAAATATCCTTCTTTAAATCTTAATTTAATGGTACAAATAGTTATAACCCCAATCATACAACTCATTCTTCATTGATTATAAACTATAATGATTTCCCTTTTGTTAGAGCTTCCTCCATCTTATAAATTTTAGATCATCACTTTGTGAATCCTTTATCTTCGACAAATTTTTTGTTTGGGATATCATTTGTGATAGGATTTCTGATGTTCCTACCTTAATGATTCTCATGTTAATCCTTTGCAAGGAGGAGTATATCACATCTTTAAAAATTCTTATAAATGATAAAATTTTCATATCCTTTCTACATAGATTGTCTACTACATTATTTAATTTCCATGGATGGAATTTTATAGGGTAGTCATATTATTTAATAATTTCTAAACATTTTAATAGAATATTATTCATCTCTTTCTGGGTCCATATATATTTTATGATCATATGATCTGTTTATCCTTCAAACACTTCCTTAAAGAGATTTTGATTCCATGTTTTTATTGTAATGATTAATTGATTCCAACTCCAAATAATGTGTAGGGTATTTCTATTCATGGAAGTTCAATTACCATGATTCATAGACTCTCACATTCTCATTCTATATAACCACATATCCTAAAATATTCTTTGATGAATCACTATATAGTAAAACACACTTCCCCACATATGTGTATAATTTATATATGTTATTGGATAATCCTTATTCTTCAACTACAAGATGGTCTCTGAACATTCATTATTCAAAAAATCTGTAACTCCATACCATATTTTCTTGGTTAAAGGGTGTTAAAATCATGATAAATGTCCCAAATATTGCCTTAAACACACAGTCTTCCAAATAAAACTATATACTTCTATCATAGTGGTTGGTCATGGAGATCAATAAATATATTATGTCAATTAATGGTCTAAAAACATCCTATTACATGGGATAATGTTCCACAATATTGGGACATCATTCAACCATAAATCACATTTTATATAATTTTCATTAGGCTTATCCATTTTTACTATCCGTAACACAGTGCTCAGATACTCCTCATTATTATTATTTCTTTTCGAGTATATTATAATATCATCTATAAATACAAGATATTTATTGAGTCCAAATGGAAATACTTTGAACTCATAGTTCCCATTACCTAGAATGTAAATTAGTCTTAGGGTTTTCCTCCTTCTTCACCCAAACATGATAATTTCTTGACATAGGTTCCACCTTGGATAATTATTGTGGTCCATGTATCCCATCAACAATGTCAACAGTCTACTATAGATGATACTTTTTCTCTTTTTTGAACTATTTGAGATAATGAAAATCTATGTAAAGGTGTATTAACCTATCCGCTTCTTGAAAGAGAGAACTAGTGCACCACATGGTGAACAAATTGTGTGTATCAATCCGTTATAAATATTCATTTGAAGTAGTTTCTTTATCTTCTCATGTTCAAAATTAGTTATGCATTATGGAATCTGTGATATTATAAATTTACCTGGTTTATTTTCAATTGAAAGTTAAATATGTCAGCTATGAATAAAACCATAAAATTATTTGGGAAACACTTCATCAAATTTCCCCATGGAGGGAATTTTTTCAAGGTTAATATTTTCAATATTCTCAATCATTCAAGAAAGATATTCCTGTTTTTAGGGAAATAATTTAAAATTATCAGATGATGGAGATATAGAATATTCATCCTCCTCCATACAATTTTATATAATCAGTGGAGGATTCACAGTACAAAGAGTGATTTATTTTTCTTGTCCATATATATTGGATCTATGTAAAGAAATCAAAACATACCTATAATTTCATCAAATCCCACTAAAGAGAGTATCAAAATGATTACTAGTATGTTCAACCCACCAATTTGGACTTGAGAGGAGTTACAGACATGAGATTCAGTAATTTCCCCATTTCAAATTTCACAGTTATATCTACCTCTATTCTTTGTGGGGGTGATTGAATTTTTATTTTATAATTAAGTGATATTGAGGACTTCATATAACCACAATAAAAAAATCACAATATTTGAATGAATATCTTGTGTACTTATCACCATTTAATTTCTAGGATCCACCTCAATAGTTGTGATGGAATAATATCTCCCTTATGGCGTTTGAGGTTGTTGACACTAATTTTCTCCTACCAATCTTGGCTTAGTGCATTGGTTTTCAAAGTTAACATGTTACTTGCAGTTTAAAAATTTTAAAACAGGAAGAGTATTGAAATGAGAATTTTTCTCTTCTATTATATTGGTGGGTTTCTCCCATCAATACCATGTTTCTCTTCCTACACATATCAAATTAAATTCCTTGTCCCATTCAAGGAGTTTTTGATGTGATTATTTCCTCACGTTTGAAGTGTGATGTTGAATTTTCTACCAACTACTAGATTTCTCCATCACAATATCAAATTAAACTCTAATTTATGCTAATAATCCTTATGATACCCCTGAGATTATTTAATATATATTTTGACATCTGAAGAAAATCATACCATTTTATTATTGAAATAAAAATCACATATAACATGTTTTTCGTATACTCTATTTTATCACAGTAAATAAGTTGTAATCTTTTCATTCAAGGGTAATGACAATGATGGAGACATATCAAGCCTATACTATGATGTTATTCCTCATACACCCTGAGGGACTCAACCTATTTTTTTAAGAAGTGAAAGTAAATACCTTTCCATTTTATTAATAGTGTGATAGAAAAAATTTAAAAACATTTTTTAGATTTACCACTACCCTGTTACTCTGATCTCATCCACATGGTTTGAATTATCAATCAATTTCCATCACTAACCAGCTTCTTCCTCCATTAAATAAACAACAAGTACATCTTTATATTTCTCAACCTACTGAAGTATGGATAATATCCTCTCAATAGATTTTATCCATTACATAAAAATTAATGGATAGAATGATGCATTTAAACTTAGTGGAACTTGTTTCCTAAAGGTATCAATTGATACTTGTTATTTATTTATGTGATTTGGGTATTTTCTTTAATCCATGTTTCCATATAGAACATGAGTCAACATAAAATATATCATCAAAAATTACACGATACATTCACCCATTAATTTGGTAATCTCATTTATGTATTCATAACATTTCCCATCAAATTGGTCTTTTACTCTATTCCTCATATTTTTGTACATTAGATTGAAGAAATGAAAAATTCATGATGATTAATTTTATAAAATTTATCACAAAAACATAAATTAATAAATATTAAATTTGATATTTATAATTGATATGTTTTTCTATATCTTATTACTTTTTATGATTCAATCATTGTTGTCCATGATCTCTTTTCTATCATATACAGTTAAGTGAATTCCCCCCCCTCAATAATGGTTGTAATGATCTTTTGCATATACCAAATAAATCCCCTCAGAGTGTCAAACCTAGTGTATAAGAAGGCATGTTTTTATTCAGGAGTTCCTGAATGAGTCAAGATCAATATGTTTTTTGGTTGTTACCACTAGTAACATTTGTGCCTAAGACACATCCAGCTGTAGTCTCTAGAAAGATATGTATTCCCATGGAAACCACTTACTAAATACATTATCAAACATTAGTGATTTATTATTATGTTTGGTCTTATATCTAAGGCTTTCACATGAGTTCTTTACTCCTACTCCAAAGAATCAGTAATCATTCCTCTAAAACAACCAATAACAGTCCTGAATTATTTTTAATGGACTATAATTGATACATATCAATGAATTCCATTGGGATCTACACCCCTTAGGAGGGACACACCACCATAGAATATGGCTTTCCATTCCTCGAAAATACCTTGTGTAGGGTGGTATGATTCATCGAAAGCTCACACAGGAGGGTTCATAAGGACCTGATAGCCTCCTTTTCATATGATAACAACTATGACAACCCCTTCCTTTATTACAGAAAAATTCATGGTTTATTAAACATAATACAACTTAGAAGAATGTAAATTCTAGTTTTTTTGGATAATTATGAACATTATGTATCAAGATAATATAGGGGCTACATCAAAAATATTGAAAACATCCTTAACATTATCATATCATTCCACCATTATTTAAATATATTAGGATAATATTATTGATATAAATAAGAAAGGGGTCTGTTATAAAGCCCAGTTTTACTGTCCCACCCTATGTTCCCCTAACCATACCCCTAGACAGGGGGGAATAAAACCTCAAGCTCATCTCCCTAAATAACAGAAGTTGTTGACTAGAAGATAAGGAATTAAGTTTGTTTATGGATATATAATGGACTCGATGGATAAGTTATAACACTGTGGTAAACAATATAAATTTAATACTTGATGTACTAAGAATTGAGGAATACAACGGTAGTAAAAAAATGTTGAAATATAATAGAAAAACCAGAAGAACCTGAATATTCATAATAGACATAATACATATTTTAATTTCAAAGTGATATATAAAAATATGATTATAATAGAACAATGTTACAAGATTAAACATCATTCTATAAAAAACTAAAAAAGACCAAAAACTATTAACCAGTGTCTTGAGCATAGGATAGGTCCTCTACTCTGAAAGATCCATCCCAGAAAATAACAAAAAACAAGCATCTGAAGAAGCCCACTTCCCATTATCCATACATGGGATCATTAATTCCACTAAATTACCAAATGGTGTCTGAGAAGGTTTTGAGAAATAAATCCTAGTATTATGGCACCCAAAGGGTCTAGACCATTAGATTTCATTCTATAAATAGATAACAGTGTTCCTAATATAATAATTATAGATCAATATGTAAATAAACATATAAACCTAGAATCGAGTTTTTGAGAGGGCACCCATCCCACACGACTTGCTTTAACCTAATCTTGAAACCTGAATTGAGTATTAGTGTAGGTCAGAATATATATATATATATATATATATATATATATATATATGCAAGAACCAAGTAAACAAACCATATTCTATACTAGTGTTGAGGCTTCAGGTCAAACATTCTAGGTCACATAAAAGGGTTCTATTAAGAAAGGAAATAGTATCACAATGGAACAACCATTCCCAAACAACAATAATATGGAAACAACTCGTATGAGTAAGAAATAACTCAATTAAATCAATACAATTTATCAAATTCATGGGGGAGTCCCGAACCAGTCCTGGGAGATCTTATTAGAATCCCAAGGGTCGCAACAAAAACATTCCATATAACCCAATACCTTGATTCCATCTAAGGTAATACATATGGTTTCCCTTGTATCAATCAAGGATGGTAACTCTATGTCTATGAAAAATATCTTATATAGGGGACCAGTCCCACCTGAAGCCTGGCATAATTATACATCCAATAGTTTTGTACCCGATTTTCACCAAAGAAACCGACCTCACTCATGAGTTATCATAAACTGCTCGACGAGCCTATACATAGAAAGACAAACTGTCTCTCCAGGATTTTGGTGTCATGACCACTCGAGTACATTAAGTCCGTCCAAAAAATTCATAACTGGGTATCCATGTTCTCTACTAGATCACATCAAGCTATCTATATCAATAGAGGTATATAACACATGGAAATGAATTTATAATTTCATTCTATAAAATGACCATCTCAATACCACATTCTCTCCTTTTAATAAGTAGTGCAATGTAAAAAATTCAATAATGGAATAATTTATATTTCATGGAAATTAACATTATCTTAATTAGGGCATCAACCACAAGTATGATATTAATGAAATTTAATGTCATTGCATGTAATTGAATAAAACATGATTATATTCTTCCGATTTAATCAAGCATTACAATTTAAGAAAAACTAAAATGGAGCAATTTATATTGCATTGAAACCATGTATATATAATAACACTAATCATTATTTTAAATTTAGAAGATAAGACACCATTATTGGAGGGGTTTTATTATAAAAACATGACATTTATTAATCAAAAAATTAATTTATTCATATTTAAACATATATTGAGCACTAATTAAAAACAAGGAAAAATATCACGGCATAATCCTCAATAATAGCATGTAGGAAAACACATGTCATCACTTACTTTTCAATATAACAAGACAATAATCTTACCAATTATTTATACATATTCAAGCTACTGAACGAGGCCTGAGAAATTATATAGTTCACATTTCATTAATGAAATTCCAAACTCAAAAGCTGAAAATCATTCCAAATAATACAATTAAAGTCTCTAAAAATGGAACCTGGCTTTAGAATAGTGCACAAGGAAATATGTTTAAACATCTAAGTACTATATCACTATGAAAATCACTTTTCTGGAAGTATAATAATATAGAATAATGAATGGTGTTTATGTAATTGAAATGGTCCATTTTCTATATAAGTCATTTATTAAATCATTACGGAGTCATATGTAATAATACCTGGACTAATTAATTATAATATTATCATGGTAATTATAAAAGGGGAACTAATTTCATACTCTAATACTCATTCTAAACCATTTATAAATATTGAAACATTAACCCATTGTAAGTAATAGTTCATTGAAAATGCATATTTTGGTGAAATTGTTGATGAACCCAAAAAAGTGTGGATGAAGATGAAGAGAACACCCCCTGAATATATTTTTTACAGGTGAGGGTCACTACAGACAACACAATGCCTTCCAATAAATTTAATATCAAATATCAAATCATCCTTGGATGGTTCTGATGTTCTAAAATTTCATTTGAAGAAAAAATACACAAAACACAAAAGAAAAGCCGGAGATGTCCTACATCAACGTTGTTTTACTCCCTATATATGGTAACATCATTGGATTCAACCTAATATGAGTGAAATCAAATGATTTAGTAAATCCCCCAAATTAGGGTATAATTAATTCCACAACAAAATAACTCTATGAGATGTGTCAAAATCATTGAAATAAAGGAGTGCATAACTAGATTGAAAATATAAATTTCTTGTACATCTAAAAATGATGAAATCATACAATAAAATAGGGGTGAAAGATAAAAAACCATAAGGCATGAGAAGGAGGCCACCACACATGGAGGCATGATGAAATGATTGTATGGGTGTGTTCCCTAGATCACACAATTATTTAAAATGTACTTCACAGTTCGATCTCTATTTTATCAGTTCCCATGTTTCAAATGAGGCATGGACGCCCCTTGGAACCTCCTTAAACCTCTCATGTGTCATTTTAAAGACCATTTAAAGAATAAATTTAAATATTATAAATGGATCATACAAGGATATCATCATGATATTAAAACATCCCCACCAGATAACATCTCATCCACCATAATCATTAATTAACAATGAAAACATTAAATGACCAACTAGGGTCATAAATTTACATTAAAATGGTCATATTTTATTTTGGAACACCTAGAATAACCTCAAGCTTCAACTTAACACGAATCATCATATCCATAGAATTCAAACCAACACTCGATCTCCTACCGAAGTATAGAGAATGAATTTTTGAGTTCATAAAACTAGATATATGATGAAATAATATTATGCTCTTCAAATGAGACTATAGTGTTTTATCATTGGTTTTTTCTTTAAAGACCAATTTTAGAACCACAATATCCACACTGTCAGAATATTGTATTGATAGGTGCTGATAGCATTCCAATGATGTAAAAAAAAGTAACACGAAACACAATAAGATCAAAGGGAGGACTCAAGGATGATCTATTTTAATCAAAACCATAGGATAACAGGTCAATTCACTACCATCCAACCACTACTAAAATTCTTATCTTAGATGGTCAGTGGGTACCAAAAGTAAAACCTGGAGAATTTTAAAATAGATTAGCATGGGATTTTCTCCCAACACAAATATTGAATATCAAAACTGTATTCTAGTAAAATATCTAGAAAAAATTATACATATGAAATCATACCTTGACATGATCATTAGAAGCATCCACTTGTTCCAACACATTTGAATTACCATTGTTAAAACACCCAATTTCCAACCCATCTGAAAACTAGGTTAACCTTGGATTCACCAGCCAGAATCCAAGGAGCGCATCTAAAGAAAACCACATTCAGTGATTATGATCAAGATGAAGGTATAGGTTAAACACCTTACCACAAGAATATTGATATAAACCGAAGAGAAAAATACCTTTCTGTCACATCAAAAGTATAACATAATGTGTCTATGAGTCCATCCTTTGAAATAATACTTCTTAAAAAATAGTTTTCAATTAAGATCAACCAGTCCATTAAAAATAACATGATTTCGATGTTTGAATGTTATCTAATATACCTAAACAATCCTAATGTATTTTATATAAAATATATAAAATAATTCCAATTCTCTATCAGTGTACACCAATGACACTAAAATAGGGGATATAATCACCTTAAATATGATAGTTCCCTAAAAGGTTTAAATTTCCTCCCAAAAGGATTTGGGACACTCTTTCCAAAAGGAGGGTGAAATATACAAAACAATTCAACCCAACACTACTAAAATGTACTTTCAAAAAACTACAAGTTGAATGAAAAATATTACTGGGAACAAGGGAATTTTCAAATAGATCTGACCATTTTAGAGGGCCTTTTTTGGTTGTGTTACTTCTACTGAAATGAAACCCATTACCATAATATTCATGAAAGTCCCCACATTATGAGTTTTGATAACATAAAACTAAATGATAAATCCATAACATAGAAAACATGAAGCATCATTAATCATGAAAACTGTTAACACGAATATCAACGCATACTACCTATAGATTATATAATAAAAAGACACATCGATGATATTATCCATAGGATTCTCATCCTTATTAATTTAATTATCAAATGTTGATGAGAGATTATCCAAAAAAGAGGGCATGCCCACTATGTCAACTAGTCTCAATTCTTGTCATTCAGATTTAGATATAGGTCAAAAGACATCTAAAAAAATGCTCAAGATTCATTTTCAAAGAAAAAATAAATAAAACTCATATAGGATTTACGCTATGAAAAAATGCATCATGTAAGAACATCATTTAAGAAGGTAGAAACAAAAGTAGTGGTGACTAGGATAGTACCTCATTCTATTTATATCTCTATATTTAGATCATATGGTGCTGGTAGGACTTCATAAACATCTCAAGAACTATGGCCATAAGGAGCTGCATGACCAACCCAAGAATAATCATCTAAACGACACTGATACATGTGGTCCTTTCTTCCTCATCCATGGCCACTACATAATTGTCTTGATCATCAAATATAAGACCAACTCCTAGTTCGACATGGATCTATAGTCAAGATAATTGATAAAAGATCTTCCACGGACCCGCTCACACTGGTCGCAGGAGGAAAATAATTGTAGAAGCACTAAATATGACCAATAATACAACAATCTTATAATTTTATTTGGTTCTCCATTCTCTGGGTATTATTATGGTATATCAATGCACATTAGTGAAATACGATGAAAACTGTTCATTTAACTTCTCTGGAATCTCCCCCATTTGTACTTTCAAAACAATGATTCTTACTACTAGAAGAACTAGCATCCTAACACGGAACATTACATCTATGGCTCACATGCCCAGCTTCTCTGAGATTATGCTCCAAAATTAAGGATTGATTCACTATCTCATCATCATATTTCAACCAAATTACCTCAACCTATGATCAAACAACGTCTTCAATCCTTTCCTCAAAATTGCACATATTATTCAATTCACCGTCATTCATAGAGGGATCAAAACACTAAAGATTAATGAAATGAGTAGAATATTCAAGCACTATCTTAGAAACCTACTGAATATGTAGGAACTCTTTAGAAGGATTTGATCTCAGAGTCTAAAGAAATAAATTATCATATAATTCCATCTAGATGTCTTCCAAAACCATTTCTTAGTAATTCTCTCACTGAGAAATGACATGCCACCAATGATTGGAGGATTCATGGAGTTCATAGATAGAAATATGTACCATTGACTTTTGGGGAAATCTAAGGTCGTCGAATATAGATATCGTAGCTTCAATCCATGACTCCATTTCATGTGGATTAACATCCCCCAAAAAGGGGGATGAAGTTGCTACTGAATGTCCCATGTATGATTTTCTATAGTCGGGGAATGCATTTGAGATCTCTATACTGACTTCCAGAACCTAACATAACTATCCTTGAACATTGCATCAATGTACAATGTAAGATCCATAAAAGGTTCCACATGAGGCACAAAATGTGGTACTATTGGTGAATTAGTGTGCACCACCCCCAAAGTGTTCCCATTAACACTCTATTAGCAAATCTCACGAGGATGTCGTGGTGGTATAGCTCTACAATTCCCACGCTCTCACCTTGGATGGGATATTATAACAGAAATAGATGTCAGATATTGAATGAAAAATGTAGGGATGGTACAAGGCCTCCCTAAAATATGACTTAGCATATATGAAGGGAAATAAAGAGGATATCTACATGTCCATCATATGAGCATAACACACTGACGGCCTGCTCAAAGATCCATGTCTAGATAAGAAGGAAAGGTGACCTCAAAAGGATCACAAGGCATACAACCTACTTTTATTTTCCTAGTTGTTGTCGCATTCAAGGTTGAGGTATCACAACCAGTGGCCATTTCATTTTTTTAAAAGGGAGAGTTCATTTTAGTTCTTTTATCCATAAATTCTATTTTTAGACCGATTTAATTTGTTGGATCACCATTCCAATTTATATGGTTCCATAAACATTTTAAATCAAATTTGATGTCCACATAAACAAATTTTAAACACATCTCTACAATATAGACAATCACATTACTATTTTATGACAAATAGTTCTAAGAGGATATAACAATTATGAAAAAATAAATCATGTGAAAATAAATATTTCACACTGAAAATAGACATAGCATGGTAATATGTCTGATATATTAATTAATATGATACATAGCATGATGCATGCATTTAAATTACATCATATCATTGAGATGAAGTAATCAGAATCATCCTCTAAAAAATAGCAATATCAATAATAGAATAAAACATGTTTGTCACCTAATGGTGAAGTTGTATCAATGAAAAATGGAAAAATCAAAATCTATAATTCTCAACCTGTACAATTTGTGGTTCTCACGTACATGGGTCAGATACATCCAACCATAGTATAATTTCTAAATTCTTATGTCCATGTATACTGTCTATCCCAAATAGTAAGACAAATGGAAAATAATTCTATAATTTCACATTGTAGTGTCCTTCCCTGAGTTCCACAAAATACGATCCAGAGATGTTGGGACACCTGACCTCAAGTTCATCTCCGCGAAAGATAGAGGTTTCTAACTAGTACAGAGATCATTTAGTGTGTCTATGGGGGAGACTATACAGTTATAGGATTATGTATAACAATGTGGTAAACAATATAAAAAAGACTTTGGAAGTAATTATAACATTATATATGATCGTAAGTAAAACAAATTTGAAGTATAATTTAAAGGAATGGTAATAGAAGCAAAATAATCATAAAAGATATAATGATGATGTCAATGATATAGTGTTAAAAAAATAAGAGTACATGGGAATATGGGTACAATCATGTACCACTGGTTATTCAATATTAGAAAATGACCAAAAAAATTTAATCTTCATCTCGACTATAGGCTCAGTATTCTACCCATGTATCTCTATCCTAAAAACCACAACAATCAATCATCAGAAGCAGACTGGTTCACATTATACATACATGTGATCACTGAGTCTACTCAGGTACCAAATAGTTTCTGATAAGGGTATGTGATATAAATCCTAGTTGGTAATCACCCAAGCTACCTAGATCATTCCATTTTGTTCATTTAATATATAACAATGTACTTTATATAATAAAGATTGAATAATAAATAAATAAACATGTATACCTTGTC
The DNA here is from genome assembly GCA_963277665.1 of Viscum album. Taxonomy (NCBI): domain Eukaryota; kingdom Viridiplantae; phylum Streptophyta; class Magnoliopsida; order Santalales; family Viscaceae; genus Viscum; species Viscum album. The sequence goes on from OY728158.1 coordinate 783,129,248, forward strand.
TTTTATCCCTAAGTGGACACCCAAAGAATACCCACAACTTCGTCATAAGATAGAAATGTGAATAGAGTATATGTATAGGGAATATATATATATATATATATATAATAACTAGGTAAAAAAGAAATACCCCAAGATGGTTCTTTGTCTTGGGGTGTCAATTTTAATTTTAACGTTCAAGGGTTCTAATAAACAATGTCGTAGTATGAAAATTGTTTAATCATGTTCAAACATTAATAATAATGTTACACCTCATATAAGTTAAAAATCAATCAATTCTATCCAAAGATTCCATCAAATTAGTAGTTGATTCACGTGCTCGTCCATGGAGATCAAATCAAAATCCCAAGGGTCTCAATAGAATCAACCCATAATACCCAGTACCTTGATTCTATCCATGGAAATTGATACTGAGTCCCTTGTATCACTCAAGGATGGTGACTCCATGTCTACTCAAAATCTCTCACATATGGGTTTGGGTCTCACCTGAGGCATTTCATATCCATCATGCGAACATGTTTTTCTACGTTTTCACCCCTAGGGAAATAGAATCACTCATTATGTATCATAAACGGCTCAATGAGACCATACTATGAAAGTGAATTTTTTTCTCCTAACACATCATGACATAACCCCCTGAGAAAGGAGAGTCTATCCAAAAAATCCTTAACTTGGGATCTATGTTCTCCCTTATCCCACATCGTATGAGCCATATCAAGAAAGACATAAAACATAATAAAATTAATTTAAAATTTCATTCCAATAGAAAAAACACCTCAATATGAAATTTGAACTATTTAAGATAGCATTTAAATTTATTAGAATATACAATGGAATCTTTAAATTTAATGGAAATAAAAATTATCATAAGCGGGGTGTAAACAAAAAGAAAAACACCTAAAAATTGACATATCATCTGATAATGTTTAACATTACATGCACACATGCATACCTTTTAATCGATATTTTCAATTTATGGAAAACAACACTTGATAGTTTATATAGAAAGGAAACCAAGAAAGTCTAAGATCACTAGTCACTGTTTTTAGTTTGAAGAAGACAAACCTCTATTGGAGGGTTTTTTGTATAAAACTGTGACATTGCTAAATTAGACAAATCATTTTTTTAATAATTAATCATTTATTCCTAAATATTTAAATACAAATAAATATCAAGGTATAAGCACCAATAATAGCATGTAGAAAAAAACAAAACTTATTTTTTAATTTCCCAATCTAAGAAGCTTTCCAAAGAATTATACATAAAATTAAATCCATTAATCACGCAAGAAGAAATTATATAGTTTATATGTCAATAATGACATTCAAAAATCACAACATAACAAGCTTTCAAAAAAAGATTCATGTATTTAAACTGGTCACACAACATTATCATATGGTATAATAAAATAATCTTAATAATTTGGGTCCTATATCACAAACAAATTAAAATTTCATGAAGTAATAGTATTTACCATTAGGAAAGGTTATTATGTAATTGAAATGAACCATTTATAATGTCATAATCATATGAAAGCACGTCAAAGGTATATGGAATACCACAATGTCAAATTAATTATAATTTATACTTGTGAATTTCAATAGGGAACTTGAATTCATGCTCCAATACACTTTCTAAACAATTTATAAAATCAAAAAAATTTCCCATGAGACAAAAAACTCAAGGAAATGGATATTTTGGAAAAATGGATTGATCTCCCAAAAATTGGTTTCCAACAGATATGCTAAAATAACATGAATGTTTTTTTCTATAACTAAGGGACACTATGGGAACTATACTACATTCCAATTAATTTAATAACAAATATCAATGATTTGTCAGAAGGGTCTTCTAAGTGGAAGAATAATGTCATGCCAAAAATACATTGAATGAGAAAAAAAAATTAGGCAACCACCTGGAATGTAATGGTACTCCCAAAGTTGTCTAACAACTATTGATTAAACATAAAATGGAAGAAATCATATGATTTAGAAAACCCCGAAAAATATTGGAGAAAACCTTATACACTAAAATAGAGAAATGAGAAGTTGAGGAACATAGAAGTAAAAGAGTGTAGAATGAAAGGAATACTGAGAACAGTCCACCACATCTTCTTGTGATGAAACCATAGAAAAAAAGATGGTTAAATATTAAAACTATAAAAATAGGAGGATAAGGCCACCACACAATGAGGGGTGGAGAAATGAGTGCCAAAAGGGAGATGTAGAGGAAGTACATTCTAGGGGGAATGAAGAGATGAATTAAAGGAAGAAAAATGAAAGGGGAAAAAGAAAAAGAAAAAGAAAAATAAATGGAAAATAAAATAAAATTAAATTCAAAAAAGGGAAGCCATACATTATTTTCCTATGCACAAATAACACTACACACAATCTAGGTGTATAGATTAAATAAAAATGCACAAAATGCACATTTTTTCAATGATTAGTACCTGAAACAGAACACATGGGCGCATGACTTGGGTCACATAGATATTTAAATATTTATTCCAAGTTCTATTCCTCCTTTCTATTGTTCTCGAGATTTAAACGAGTTCTAAACACCCTTGATCCACCTTTAAACTTTTAGGCATCATTTAATGGTTAATTTATGTAAATAAATCACAAATATTTAAATGGTCTGTATAGGGATAAATCTAGGACATTAAACTAGTAAGGGAATAAACATGGAATAACCTTAACAATGTATTATATATCAGAAAAAAATAATTTCAAAGGGACCTAAAATGGGGTGATAATCATAAACATTATCAAATTGTCCTGATATAACATTATTACATAAATGTAGTATTGGAAAGTGGTAACAACTGTAAACCTGACATCATAATCTTAGGCCACTTACAATATCCACAATGACATAACATGGTGTAAAAGTCCTATAATAGAGTAGGCTCACTCCCCACATCAATAAAAGTTATCCCATGAGAATAAAAAATTATCCAATGATTAGAGTACTACATAATTTTGGGTGCACCCATCGCTTCCATTACATGTGCATGCATAAATGTGCAATAAAGATCAGTTTACATGGTATTATATTTTATCACATTTAATTATATGATGAATCATTGTTGAATACATACATGGACTTCACCCACTGCAATCACATATAATATCCCACCCCTCACCAATTGTCTTCGAAAGAGATTGAGGGTGTTACCAGCAATATGTGACATCTCTAAGACACCATAGGCTTGAAATAAATACCAATGGCTTCATGAAAAGTTGGGGATTATTATAAAATGGAAAATAAGACAACCCAATTTAAAGTACAGTAACTAGTAGAACATTATGATTCATGATAATAAAGTAATAATACTATATGTATATTGCAAAAAAACTATATCATAGTACATAATGTAAAATAAAACCACAAAATCTCAAAGATTCAAAAGACAACAACTCACCAACTTCCAACCACCTCCATGATCTAACTCAACAATTTGTTCCCAAGGTATCATGATGCATTACCGAAGAACTGGGATACCTGGAATTTATTTATTTCATGATATCCAAAATCAAAAAAAGCATAAATGTTCCCAAGATAGGGGTGAGTATAAAACAATGTTGGATTTCTCCAATTACTTCCCTACTTATGAAGCTAGGATAGAACATGTTGGCACATTTATATAAAAAATTAATATAAATGATTTTAAAATCTTATATTAAACCAATACCATTTCATAAAAAACAAATTTCTATAGAAGGAATCGAAAGATGTATTTATAACCATTTCTAAAATCTATTTGGCATAACTCATTCCAATTCACACAACAAAAAATTCATGCCCAATTTATAGTTCCATAAACATGGTAATTTCTCCGTTATAGACAAAGTCTTTAAAGGGTATCCATATTCAATGTTTCTCAATGGAAAATTCCCCTTCCTTAGGTTGATGATAGTAAAAATTAACTCATGACAACTATTTATAACAAATACCATTTCAAAACAATTATTCCAAATAAATTATGCCAAATATATTTCTATGACACAATTATTTTATTCAAAACATTTTTAAAAAACTTTTCCGATGAATAAAATCAAAACCATAATTTTAAAATCACTATTTTTAAATCCTCAACCAAAACCACATTCCACAAAACAATAAATTTCTATAATTTCAAAAACTATTAATAAAGAGGGTTTCCTTCCAGATTTTCATAGTGATTACACAATTATAATAAATATATTCCATAAATTTGAAATAAATACTTCATTTTTTAATAAGATGAAACAATATTTCAATCAAAAACCTCTCAAGTTAAGAAATAACGATGAATGTAACAAAAACTGAAAAAAATAGCTCTGATCTACCAAAACTAGCATTAGTTACTGTTCTCTCTCATTAAGAGAACCATAAATCATAATTACTAGAATCACACAATATGGATATATCCCAAATGGATTTGATCCATGAATAAAAGTGTGGGAATAATAAACCAACCAAGGATACACACCATGAATGGGAACTAACCATGGAATATGGACTCCCACGCACCATGATTCACCAGTAGATCACTCGTAGACCATGAGGAAGGTTACTCAATCCTTGGAAAGGAATTAAAGTTGTAGAATAGACTAAAAATGAGAAAATATTAACTAATGAGTTTATTAGGATTAGATCAAAAAAATATATCTAATTTCTTACATCCAATGTTTTAGGTTAATGGTTAGGAAACCCCTGAGAAAAATCGACATGATCAAATTCTTCTATACAACCCATGGATGGTTGGTTGACATTGGTAGAAATCCATGAACCTACCTTGATAAGTCCATCTATTCCAATTTTCACAGTTTCTCTAGTGTGGCCTCATTTTTTTCCAAATTATGCGCCATGGTGTGCCTTCTCGGCGAACCATGTTTTCCCTAGCAAGCATTTTTGGAGGTTTCACACAGTTTCTACAACCTATTCTTAAATTTTACACCTCTATAAAATCTCTAAAATAATTCAAAAACCCTTCAAACCATTTCAATCATAACCTAATAACTTAATATTTTTAAAATATATAAATAAATGATTAATTACATAAAACATTGGGTGCTACCTTCAACACACCATTTGTATTTCTATCCCCATGTAGCAAGACGACCATTTCTTTTAAAAGTGCATGGGCCATTTCGCAAAATTTCTTTATCATGATCTCAAATTTGATATATAATATGACCATGTTTCCCTAAAACCCACTCTAGATAGATTCCATTCCCATACAAGACATACACATTCCCATCCAGAATATTGACATATACATGAACCACCGTAGGATCTATATTTATGTCAATATGCTCCCATATAATCACATGGTAATCATTAGGAAGATACTTCTTTAATTGAGATACATAAAACACAATATTCAATGAAATGAACCTTCATAGGAAATAATGTTCATAAACCATGTTGCCAACCCATTGATGTAATTCAATAGGGTCTATATATCGAGGAGATATTTTACCTTCTTCACAAAACAAAGATGAACAAGGCTTGGAGGTATTATAATGAACACATGATCCATAACCTCGAATAAAAAGGGGCATCTATATTGATATGTATAATATTTCTAATGACCTTATGTTATCACTTCCTAATCAAATAAATCTAATTTTTTGTTTCTTAGGCAATGATTCATCCAACTTGTGAAGTGTCGCTCATTTCCACCTAGTAAATTGGATAATTTTGATGATACATATAAATTTATTCAAAAGGATATAAATGTATAGATTCATGGAAATTTTTATTATATTATAAATCCACTACTATTATTTACTCCACCCATGAGGCACAAAAAACAATCCCATAATCCTGAAGTGTGTTTTATGACAATTTGATAATCCTTTAAATTTTCCATCCATCTGAGTATGATACATCATACTTTAAAAAACTAAACCTCAAGATATTACTGAATGGATTTCTAAAAATTAGACGTGAACTTTAGATCATAGTCTAATATAATAAAAATTAATATTTTATGCGAATTTTCATCTTCTTTGATATAAATATTACAAAAAGGCTCCACCGTATGAGATTCAAGAATAGGGATGAAATTAACTAACATTGTGATAAGATCCACTATCAACCTTATGGAATCTTATTTCTAAACTATTCTTGAGAGACCTATCAAAAACTCTATTTCTATATTCTCCAATTTGAACATTGGAATTGGTAAAGGCTATAGTATATCTACAATCCAATGGTGATCAACCTTATCCTGCAGAAAGGTGAGGCATCTCATTAAAAAATCAAAATATTTTATTCTCATTCCAATATAATTAAATTTTTCATTCAATTAATTATACTTAATTTTTATTCCAGGATAAATCTTTAATTTTTAATGGTGGTATTCCTGAAAATTCTCTTCTTGAAAAGGAGAAGGTCCTACCATCCAGTCTTGAAAACACAACACTAATCCATTTCCAAGATTCCATCCCTCAATGGTTTCTCCTCCCGTTGAATTTTTACCTCATATAACCACATTCAGAATAATACATATATGCCTCTCTAACATGGTTAACAAAATCAAGAACATGTGTATTTAGAAATAAAAACCAAAACAATATATTAGTATTCACAATCCAAGTGCATATTTTATATTACAAACATCAAATACCACTGATTAGTAACCTATTTTTCTAGTTTTCTATATGAATCTCGTATTTATGAATATGAAACTATATTTACTTTATCTAATATATATATCATGTAAATGTAAATAATTTAGAGATATTATATCCAACTTCTTTGTATCGGGTTCATATAAATTTTAGAGAAAATTGGTTTTAGACACTTATGATCTCTAAATACCATAAATTTCCCACCAAATTGGAAATTAAGCTATGTATACAAGACATGGGATAAAATGGCTCATTTGAAGAAATTTTTGTGATAGTTATTCTAATGAAACCATAACATCCATGATCCATAAGAAATAAAATTGTCTCCTTGTATGAGAACACATCCCAACCCCAATCCCAAAGAGTCACAATACATTGTACTACTTTTTTTTATTCTAGAAATATCAGGATGCGTGAAGATGTAATGAGAACCTTAAACCATTGAGTAGAATTTTGGAATTCATCATTCAATTGGAATGGGAAACCGTTCCTTGTCAAATATATCATTTGTGAAGCTAGTTATAAAAATTTACAACCAAAACAATGATAATAAATAGATAGAACATGAATGTAACGCCCCGACCCCAGCTGCCCAGAGTCGGTGCATTACTTCGTAACATTGGCATGATCACAAGAAAGATCAAATCCCGAAAGACCGATTGGTTTAGTAGCCTTGGAAACACTAGATATAATCATAAAGTTTTACATTACATTTCAAAGTGAAAAACTACTACAACAACAAAGTCTTCATATCCACACTATTAACCCCTCATAATATCCCTGCAAGTCATTCATAATTTACATCTTCACTACCTGGGAAAAATAAAACATAGAAAAGGGGTGAGCTCAAATGCCCAGTAAGGATAACAATATAGCGGAACATTCAAAATAATCATAAACATTTAAGGCAATGAATTACTAAAACAAAAGCCTTTTAAAATTGAACTTCAACATAGTATGGCAAAAGTAAAATGAAATAATGCCATATACTTATTCACATGGATATTATACTAATCGAATAATCACATGCAATATCAATAACCACTTTCATAATGTTGGAATGCATAATGCCAGACTATCATAACCACATAGCCAAGGCCTCGTGCCAAGACTACAAATAAGATTTTGTCAAGGCCTTGTGACAAGACACTAGTTTGTCTCATGAGACCTACCGATGCATCGAGGAGCTATAGAGGGCTCCACCCGTCACTTATTAAGTCCAATGCATTCCCATATGAAAAGGTTTAAACATAACATAAACATTCGTATTAAAACTAGCATACGAAATGTCAATACTTTCACCATAAACAATGAATGGTATAAATATAGCACATCCACAGTCAAACATATCACAAAACCTCATTTCAATATGGAAGTTTTATATCATAATAAATCAACTTCAAATAATCTTAAAATCCATCAAAGGATGTTGACATAGATGAAATCAATATTCTTTTTAAAGAAATATCTCCTTTTATTTCGAAATCATTTAAGATCCATATAAAATAAAACATTTTCTTTGAAAATATTCTTATAAGATGTAAGGGAAGCTTTGAAGATTTTATAACAGCGGAAAATAGCCGCACCCACCGTATAAGTAAAAAAAACATTCTTACCTTAATTCTGTCGAAAAGGTTAAAAAGGACCTTGTTTTGAAAACGACGGAAAGATTCCTTTATAAACCTCTTATAAAAAGTCAAACAAGGGTATAAATGACTTTAACCCATATTATTGTAAATAGTAAAAATGTTTTGAAATACATTTTTAAGAAACATGGATGTGGAAGATAAAGATATCCCAGTAGATTATTACGTATAAACAACCTCGGATAATGAAGAGATTGTGAAATAAACCCTTACCTTGTACTTTTCCTTGGTTGGGGTAGGTTAACCTCATGTATAATGGTGAAATAATTGTTTTTAAATTATACAAGAATCATATACATTAATATGATATCATATATGATCTTTTAACATTGCTTTATTAATAATATCTTAGTATTATCGTCGTTTCAGGTGATAATCGATTTGTTCTTCTTAAATGTTTGGTTACGTAAGACATGTTTGTAAAGGATAGATTAAATCTTATTCATAATCAGAATGATATTAACATTATTTTTAACCCTAAAATGAGAATAATACTTGAATGGATACGATGGAGGATGGATCTCACCGCGTTCGTGGAGACGGTAGTTCGTACGTACGCACGAACGCTACTTCCATTTAATTTTTATTTTAAAAGAATTGAATCCAAATGATACATAGGTATATTACTATTCCATTATAATATAATATTTTATATATGTTACTTAAGTTCATTAACACAATCCTTTATACGTTCCATGTGTGGTATGAACGAGTCATATCATTTTAAGGGGGCGGTAGTCCGCACTTCCTCAAATGAAATTATCGTATGTATATACAACATGAAACGAATAATGGTATGAAATAAAATGGAATTACAGAAGCTTATATATAAAATATATATCATTAATCTCATATTTAATTACAGTGCCATCATAATGGCCACCATGAGAGGCGGTAAGATGTATTTGAACAATCATCGTTTCGTGAGGCGTTAGTTTGCCATCCACAGAAACATTATGTTCATCATCCATTAGATGGAGTTGTGTGTATGTGTAGTTTGAATCCTTATTATAACAACATCCTAGTATATTGTGGATACTGGTGTTGTTACAAAAGAAAGGAAATAAAAAGAGTTTGGGGGTTGGAGAAGCAAAATAAATGAAAATAATTTAAGAGAAATCGTTACCTTTAATCTAGGTAACTCACTTTGGTTGGAACCAAAGGACTTCTTGAAATGCTTTCTGCCTAAGGGGAAGCTTCAAGGAGGAGGAGAGGGATGTGGGGAGCTTAGTTTGGCAGAGTTTGGACAAGACAAGTGGCTTGAGAGGTGTGAGGAAAAGAGAAGGAGGAGTGCCCTTTTATAAGAGGGGTGAGGGGCACTTTTGGAAAAGCTAGAAATATTAATTTATAATAAAATCATATTCGGTTTCCAAAGGCTCCAAAGTTTACTATTAAAAGGATGAGGTGGGGATAGGTCGAAAACAACTCATCCAATAGAATTTAGACAGGTTTGGGTACTTATATTAACCTTATCTTTAAGTATTAACTCTAAGTTAATTAGTTTCACTTTTACAATGTCTCTTTGTATTTTTATATAATATGGTTAATAAACTTACTATATACATCTAAGAGACCCCCAAGTGGTCCATTAATGATTAACCTATCATAATATAAGTCTCTTGGCCGAACCTTAGATTGTTAGGAATTTAATATCAATTAATAATATAATATTTGTTTTAAGAACTCTTTTATGTCAATTTTGACACTATTCAATAGTTGATTTTTGTGAAACTCATAACAGATTGATTACTTCGAACAAAGTCAATTAAATCAATCCTAATATATCATATTATCCTAGAAAATTAGTTTAATTCATTAAAAGTTTCATATTATATTTATTTGGGTATTTATAATATCAATTATGTTAATTTTTTACTATTTTAGTAATTACTGCATCATCATTGTGTCAAAAATAAAATAAATTATTTAATGTCTAAAAATAAAAGTTACCTATTTACACAATTTGAACATCCTAATTCCAAATATGGAATCCATTTTTCTAAATTCAAAACACAGAAGTGGCAGAAATTAATTTAAAATTAATTCCCGCTGTCAAAACAAAAAGCGTGTTTTTAAGAGATAATAACTATCAAAAGATTGACACTTGTTTATGTTTGGTTTAATTGTAAAATTATGTCCAATGACCAACATTATATTAAATGGTAAAAATATATTCTAAATATACTTTAAAACCACTCAAATTCATAATTTATCACTATTAATTATTTTGATTAAAAAAGTTGTTTTTAATTAAAATTTAGTAATTTTCACTATTCATCAAAATATGAAAGTTATCCGAAAAGTACCAAAATTTCACCCTAGACTAATTTCGATATTCCGAATCCAAAAATGAAGTCCATTTTGAAATATAAAATATATATGATTTCAAAAAGTAGGTATTACTATTTACAACGGCTAGTTTAATTAGTTGTGGTGTGTGTTAGAACTCGAGGCTGCGTACAACACACGCTATCGCATTATTCGAAGGAAAACGTACCGTAGAAGCTTGGGGTGTTACATTCTCCCCTCCTTCAAATAATTGCGTCCTCGCAATTTCTAGGGTATTACTGCATAAAAAGACTCGGGTGGTTCTTCATCATAAGTTCCTCGGGTTCCCACGTTGCCTCTTCCATCTTATGATTTCTCCACAAAACTTTTACCAGACGCGTCGTCCGGTTTCTCAGTACTTGTTCTCTTGTATCAAGAATCCTGACGGGCTCTTCGCAATAAGACAGATCGGGTTCTATTTCTAATTCCTCATAGGTGAGTACATGCGTCGGATCAGGCATGTATTTTCTCAACAGAGATACGTGGAACACATCGTGAACTTTGGAGAGACTTGGCGGCATTGCCAATCGGTAAGCTATATCCCCAATTCGTTCTAGAATTTAGAAAGGTCTGATGTACCTGGGACTCAATTTACCTTTCTTACCAAAACGTATGACTCCCTTCCACGGAGATACCTTCAGGAAAACATGATCACCGACTTGAAATTCCAAATCCTTCCTTCGATTATCGGCATAGCTCTTCTGCCTACTTTGAGCTGCTTTGATGTGATTTTGGATTACTTTCACCTTTTCCACCGTTTCCTCCACCAGTTCTGGGCCTACAAGTATTCTTTCACCAACGTCATCCCAACAGGTTGGTGTACGACATCTCTTTCCGTATAACGCTTCATATGGTGCCATCTGAATACTCGAATGGAAGCTATTGTTATAGGAAAATTCTACCAGAGGTAAATATTGATCCCACATACCCTGAAAGTCAAGTGAGCAAGATCTCAACATGTCTTCTAAGGTTTGAATAGTCCGTTCTGATTGTCCGTCTGTCTGAGGGTGGTATGCAGTGCTCAAATGAAGTTCAGTATCCAGGGATTTCTGAAGACTTTTCCAAAATATTGAAGTAAAATGGGGATCACGATCAGAAACAATCGATAGGGGTACTCCATGAAGTCTCACAACTTCATTAATGTATAATCTTTCTAGACGTTCCAGGGGTAGATCTTCTCTTATAGCAAGAAAATGTGCTGTCTTGGTAAGACGATCAACAATAACCCATATTGCATCGTTCCTTCTAGGAGTCTTTGGTATCCCCATGACAAAGTCCATCGTAACATTGTCCCATTTCCACTCCGGTATGGGAAGAGGTTGCGTGACTCCTCCAGGCTGTTGCCTTCCAGCTTTCACTTGTTGACAAACCATACATCTTGACACAAAATCAGCATTCTCCCTCTTCATGTTGTCCCACCAAAAATGTTCCTTCAAATCTCTATACATTTTGGTGCTCCCAGGGTGTATAGAGAAATTGGAACTATGAGCATCATCCAGCAATTCCCTTTTTAGATCAGGTATATTGGGAACACAAAGTCTCTTCCCGAATTTCAGAATTCCATCTTCATACACAAAGTCTCTCAATCTCCCATCATTCACAGCTTTAATCTTCTTTTGGAATTCGTCATCATCGGTCTGAGAACTCTCAATCCTTTCTAGTAAAGATGGTTTGGCAACCATTTGAAAAAGCATTGATGTTTCACCTTCCCTGGTTATTCCCATGTCCATCTTCACTAGATCCATAAAAATTAGATCCCTTTCAATTCTCATTTTGTTCAAAACTCCATGGTCCTTTCTACTCAAAGCATCTGCCACCTTGTTTGCCTTCCCTGGGTGGTAGGGTATCGTACAATCATAATCCTTGAGTAATTCAAGCCATCTCCTTTGCCTCATGTTGAGTTCTTTTTGTGAGAAAATATACTTCAAACTCTTGTGATCAGTATAAATCTCACATTTTTCACCATAGAGGTAGTGCCTCCATATCTTCAAAGCAAAGATCATTGCTGCTAACTTGAGATCATGAGTAGGATAATTTTGTTCATGAATTTTCAACTGTCGTGATGCATAGGCAATAACTCTATCATTCTGCATAAGGACACAGCCAAGTCCTTTCTTCGATGCATCACTATAAATAACGAACCCATCATTCCCCGATGGTAGAGTCAATATAGGAGCATTGACTAATCTTCTATTCAGTTCTTCAAAACATTCTTCACACTCTTTTGTCCAAACAAATTTAACCCCTTTACGTGTGAGCTTCGTTAATGGGTTAGCCAATCGGGCAACATTCTGGACGAAACGTCGATAATAACCTGCCAAACCAATAAAACTACGTACCTCAGTTATACTCGTAGGTGCTGGCCATTCTTGGATTGCCTTGGTCTTAGAAGGATCAACAGAGATTCCATCTTTAGAGACAATATGGCCAAGAAAAGAAATCTCCTGAAGCCAGAATTCACACTTGCTAAACTTCCCATATAATTCATGCCTCCTCAAAGTCTTCAAGATAATGCGCAAGTGATTTTCATGATCTTCGTAGGTTTTGGAGTATACCAAGATATCATCAATAAATACCACCACAAATTCATCGAGATACTCCTTGAAAACTCTATTCATCAGATCCATGAATACAGAGGGTGCATTAGTCAATCCAAACGGCATTACAGTAAACTCGTAATGCCCGTACCTGGTTCGAAATGCTGTCTTCGGAATGTCTTCCTTCTTCACACACAACTGATGGTATCCAGATCGAAGGTCAATCTTTGAAAAGTATTAAGCTCCATGCAGTTGGTCAAATAAATCATCAATACGAGGTAGGGGATACTTGTTCTTTATCGTTATAGCATTGATCTCCCTGTAGTCGATACATAACCTCATAGATCCATCTTTCTTTTTAACAAAAAGAACAGGGGCTCCCCATGGAGAAACACTAGGGAGAATAAATCCCTTATTACTCAATTCCTCTAGTTGTTTCTTTAGTTCGACTAACTCTACAGTGGCCATTCTATAAGGGGTCTTCGATATAGGCCTTGATCCAGGAATCAAATCAATAGAAAACTCAACTTCTCGTTCTGGAGGATGTCCAGGTAAATCTTCTGGAAATACATCTACAAATTCTTTCACAACAGGTACATCCTCTATTTGAACATTCCTTTACTCACCCTCAGTTATTTCATTCTCTTCCTCCCCAATAACTGAATTTAGTTGAGCTATTGAGGGTGGATCTAAATAAGAATTAGGTGGTGACGATTCTGCTCTAAAAATAAGGTGCTCCTTATCATTATCATCAAGAATCGTAACCTCTTTCTTCTTACAATAAATCTTCGCATCATAGTCCGAAAGCCAGTCCATACCGAGGATTATATCAAACTCAATCATAGGTATGACGATGAAATCAGCAGATAAAGAAAATTTATGTGCTCTAATGGGGACTGATTCACAAAACTTTGTTGCAATGATACTTCCCTTTGGAGTTTTAACTGACAACTCCCTTATTAAATCAAATTGGAAATGTCTAATTTTCTTAGCAAACTGGGAAGATATGAAACAATGCGATGATCCAGAATCAAATAATGCATTTTCTAAACTTGAGGAAACCATTAAATTACCTGCCACCACGTCTTTCGGAGCTTCTACCTCAGCAGTAGTGATAGCATAAGCCTGGCCTTGATCCCTTGGCCTTTTCTGAGGTAAGTTCTCCTGACGCTTAGGACATGCATTTGCATAATGCCCCATCTCCCTGCAATTATAGCACTGAACGTTGGTAGCTTCCTTCTTCCCCTTGCAATCATGAGCTTGGTGGCCTTTTTCACCACACTTGTAACAGACTCCCATTCCCTTCAAGCAAGTACCAGGATGTTTCTTCCCGCATTTACCACAAGATGGATATTCAACCTTTCCCTTCTTCCCCTTATTTCCATTCCCAGATTGATCAGAAGGTCTCTTCTTCTCTTGCTTTGCTTTAAAGTCATAAGACATAGAGAATTCCTTTTCGGTCTTGATAGCACATGAGACAATGTCTTCGTACGATGAAAAGGATTGTGAGACTAACGCTCGACGGAGAAATGGTTTTAACCCATCAAAGAAACGATCAATCTTACTTCTTGGGTTGCGAATATAATCTCCAGCATACCTCGCTAACCTTGTAAAGTTAGCCTCATACTTTGTGACATTCTCATCCTCCTTTTGTCTCAGACTCAGAAATTGTCTTTCCATATCTGCTCGATGGTCGCGAGGAAAGTATTTTTCTAAAAACAGATCTTTGAACTCCCTCCATTCCATATTTGATACTTCATCATCTTCCTTCATGTTCTGAATCAATGACCACCATTGATCAGCATCTCCAGTGAGGCGGTAAACTGCCATGATAACTTTTTCCCTTTCACTGCTCCCCAAAGCCTGAAATATTTTCTCTAGGGAATTTATTCATTGCTCAGCTACTAAGGGATTTGTACTCCCATTGAACTTTGGTGGTTGTTGCCTCATGAATCGATCTAACATTGATCCTCCACGCTGCGGATCAGGGTGCTCCATACGGGTAAGGTTATTATTCATAACCTGAGTAAGTTGTCCCAGAATGGTGATTAGCTGATCGGCACCAGTTGCATCACCAGCCCCACTATAGTTATCTTGAGCAGGAGGGCAATCCATACATGGAGTGCGTGTATTGATACGGTTTCCATTTCTTCCACTAGGCGCCATTTCTAAACAATGGCATAAACTAGATCAGTTTATGAATCAAAATACATAATCCCATACTTATAAAACACTTAACATAAATTGAACTATTTATGGATATAATCCATAATCATATAAATGTTTTCTTTGAGGATGTATATACTCATAATCCCTTCAAAATGATTTGTAAAGAAAATGAGAGTTATCCTAAGCATATCCCCCGGGAGTGTCGTAACCAAGAGTGTAGCAAGGCCCGTTGTCGTGCACCAGTTCTCGTTCGAGTCTAGCTCAAAGCGGTGTTTTCGGGTTTTACCCCTAGGTACATCTGTGCCAGAGCCGCCTCTACCTGCTCGTATCCAGACAGGGATGTATTGCTTGGAAAACTCACAAAATCTCTACAATACCAAAATTCTAGAAAGTTCTTCTATACTAATCCTCAAAGTTCATCTTAAGTCTACGTGCTCTAATCAGAGTTTATCTAAATCTAGCTTCCAAGGTTTGTACTAAACTTCCTCTGATACCAACTGTAACGCCCCGACCCCAGCTGCCCAGAGTCGGTGCATTACTTCGTAACATTGGCATGATCACAAGAAAGATCAAATCCCGAAAGACCGATTGGTTTAGTAGCCTTGGAAACACTAGATATAATCATACAGTTTTACATTACATTTCAAAGTGAAAAACTACTACAACAACAAAGTCTTCATATCCACACTATTAACCCCTCATAATATCCCTGCAAGTCATTCATAATTTACTTCTTCACTACCTGGGAAAAATAAAACATAGAAAAGGGGTGAGCTCAAATGCCCAGTAAGGATAACAATATAGCGGAACATTCAAAATAATCATAAACATTTAAGGCAATGAATTACTAAAAAAAAGCCTTTTAAAATTGAACTTCAACATAGTATGGAAAAAGTAAAATGAAATAATGCCATTTACTTATTCACATGGATATTCTACTAATCTAATAATCACATGCAATATCAATAACCACTTTCATAATGTTGGAATGCATAATGCCAGACTATCATAACCACATAGCCAAGGCCTCGTGCCAAGACTACAAATAAGATTTTGTCAAGGCCTTGTGCCAAGACACTAGTTTGTCTCATGAGACCTACCGATGCATCGAGGAGCTATAGCGGGCTCCGCCCGTCACTTGTTAAGTCCAATGCATTCCCATATGAAAAGGTTTAAACATAACATAAACATTCGTATTAAAACTAGCATACGAAATGTCAATACTTTCACCATAAACTATGAATGGTATAAAAATAGCACATCCACAGTCAAACATATCACAAAACCTCATTTCAATATGGAAGTTTTATATCATAATAAATCAACTTCAAATAATCTTAAAATCCATCAAAGGATGTTGACATAGATGAAATCAATATTCTTTTTAAAGAAATATCTCCTTTTATTTCGAAATCATTTAAGATCCATATAAAATAAAACATTTTCTTTGAAAATATTCTTATAAGATGTAAGGTAAGCTTTGAAGATTTTATAACAGCGGAAAATAGCCGCACCCACCGTATAAGTAAAAAAAACATTCTTACCTTAATTCTGTCGAAAAGGTTAAAAAGGACCTTGTTTTGAAAACGACGGAAAGATTCCTTTATAAACCTCTTATAAAAAGTCAAACAAGGGTATAAATGACTTTAACCCATATTCTTGTAAATAGTAAAAATGTTTTGAAATACATTTTTAAGAAACATGGATGTGGATGATAAAGATATCCCAGTAGATTATTACGTATAAACAACCTCGGATAATGAAGAGATTGTGAAATAAACCCTTACCTTGTACTTTTCCTTGGTTGGGGTAGGTTAACCTCCTGTATAATGGTTAAATAATTGTTATTAAATTATACAAGAATCATATACATTAATATGAT
This sequence comes from Viscum album, assembly GCA_963277665.1. Taxonomy (NCBI): domain Eukaryota; kingdom Viridiplantae; phylum Streptophyta; class Magnoliopsida; order Santalales; family Viscaceae; genus Viscum; species Viscum album. The sequence goes on from OY728158.1 coordinate 783,146,430, forward strand.
ATCATATATGATCTTTTAACATTGCTTTGTTAATAATATCTTAGTATTATCGTCGTTTCAGGTGATAATCGATTCGTTCTTCTTAAATGATTGGTTACGTAAGACATGTTTGTAAAGGATAGATTAAATATTATTCATAATCAGAATGATATTAACATTATTTTTAACCCTAAAATGAGAATAATACTTGAATGGATATGATGGAGGATGGATCTCACCGCGTTCGTGGAGACGGTAGTTCGTACGTACGCACGAACGCTACTTCCATTTAATTTTTATTTTAAAAGAATTGAATCCAAATGATACATAGGTATATTACTATTCCATTATAATATAATATTTTATATATGTTACATAAGTTCATTAACACCATCCTTTATACGTTCCATGTGTGGTATGAACGAGTCATATCATTTTAAGGGGGCGGTAGTCCGCACTTCCTCAAATGAAATTATCGTATGTATATACAACATGAAACGAATAATGGTATGAAATAAAATGGAATTACAGAAGCTTATATATAAAATATATATCATTAATCTCATATTTAATTACATTTCCATCATAATGGCCACCATGAGAGGCGGTAAGATATATTTGAACAATCATCGTTTCGTGAGGCGTTAGTTTGCCATCCACAGAAACATTATGTTCATCATCCATTAGATGGAGTTGTGTGTATGTGTAGTTTGAATCCTTCTTATAACAACATCCTAGTATATTGTGGATACTGGTGTTGTTACAAAAGAATGGAAATAAAAAGAGTTTGGGGGTTGGAGAAGCAAAATAAATGAAACTAATTTAAGAGAAATCGTTACCTTTAATCTAGGTAACTCACTTTGGTTGGAACCAAAGGACTTCTTGAAATGCTTTATGCCTAAGGGGAAGCTTCAAGGAGGAGGAGAGGGATGTGGGGAGCTTAGTTTGGCAGAGTTTGGACAAGCCAAGTGGCTTGAGAGGTGTGAGGAAAAGAGAAGGAGGAGTGCCCTTTTATAAGAGGGGTGATGGGCACTTTTGGAAAAGCTAGAAATATTAATTTATAATAAAATCATATTCGGTTTCCAAAGGCTCCAAAGTTTACTATTCAAAGTCTGAGGTGGGGATAGGTCGAAAACAACTCATCCAATAGAATTTAGACAGGTTTGGGTACTTATATTAACCTTATCTTTAAGTATTAACTCTAAGTTAATTAGTTTCACTTTTACAATGTCTCTTTGTATTTTTATATAATATGGTTAATAAACTTACTATATACATCCAAGCGACCCCCAAGTGGTCCATTAATGATTAACCTATCATAATATAAGTCTCTTGGCCGAACCATAGATTTTTAGGAATTTAATATCAATTAATAATATAATATTTGTTTTAAGAACTCTTTTATGTCAATTTTGACACTATTCAATAGTTGATTTTTGTGAAACTCATAACAGATTGATTACTTCGAAAAAAGTCAATTAAATCAATCCTAATATAGCATATTATCCTAGAAAATTAGTGTAATTCATTAAAAGTTTCATATTATATTTATTTGGGTATTTATAATATCAATTATGTTAATTTTTTAATATTTTAGTAATTACTGCATCATCATTGTGTCATAAATAAAATAAATTATTTAATGTCTAAAAATAAAAGTTACCTATTTACACAATTTGAACATCCTGATTCCAAATATGGAATCCATTTTTCTAAATTCAAAACACAGAAGTGGCAGAAATTAATTTAAAATTAATTCCCGCTGTCAAAACAAAAAGCGTGTTTTTAAGAGATAATAACAATCAAAAGATTGACACTTGTTTATGTTTGGTTTAGTTGTAAAATTATGTCCAATGACCAACATTATATTAAATGGTAAAAATATATTCTAAATATACTTTAAAACCACTCAAATTCATAATTTATCACTATTAATTATTTTGAGTAAAAAAGTTGTTTTTAATTAAAATTTAGTAATTTTCACTATTCATCAAAATATGAAAGTTATCCGAAAAGTACCAAAATTTCACCCTAGACTAATTTCGATATTCCGAATCCAAAAATGAAGTCCATTTTGAAATATAAAATATATATGATTTCAAAAATTAGGTATTACTATTTACAACGGCTAGTTTAATTAGTTGTGATGTGTGTTAGAACTCGAGGCTGCGTACAACACACGCTATCGCATTATTCGAAGGGAAACGTACCGTAGAAGCTTGGGGTGTTACAATGAAAAAATTGAATCTCAAAGATATTATTTAGTAGTTTCTAAGTGATTTTAACCTCTATATTTTCTATATCCATATAAATACCTATTTTTGAGATAACATGCAAAAGGAAATATAAGATATTTTTCAAAAATTAAATTTTAATGGTATCTATACAACCTATGGTCCATCAAGACACCCAACACTATATCCAAAATTTTCTCATTATTATAACTTTTCATAGAATATGCCAATTTTTCATGTATAGAAACTACCAAAAATAATTCAGATAGCTTTGAAATATATGATTCATTAATTATATAAATATTATTTGTGTATTTAAATTATTGAATGTCATAATCACAAACACATAAAGGCCATATGGACTCCTGAAATATTTCTTTGGATTATCCATATTTTTAAACGACAATTGGGGATATCCTAATCATAATTAAATATTATACCACCAACAGGCCCCCAAAAATTAATTGAATTGGCCCAAAATTCATGTATGTTGAACCAGATTCATTATAGTAACAAGGATATTCTTATGATAATCTAATGAAATTCACTTCCATAATCTGTTTTAATTAAACATTTGTCACTATGCTTGGAGTCATACTTCGATGAATAAACCCCTTTCATTCCCACTATTTCAACTATAACTTTTATTCCCATAATTCTATTTGTTCTATATAATAATATGGAAGGGATGTTGGACTTCTCCCCAGTTAGATATTAATTCTAACCTCCACTTATCTTGTGGGCAGTAAAACTGAGAAATTCATTATAAAAAAATTTACAACTTTTGTTCAACAATCGATGGAAAATTTTCATCCCTGAACTTATCCTCTGATTCCATTGTCATATTTTCCAACTCAAATGTGATAGTTCCAATTACTAGTTCCAAAAATCCTAATGCACCTACAATTACAATTTTATCTCCACTAAAGATTTTTTCAACACCATCCTTAGTCGTAAAACTAAGTCTTCAGGTATAATAGTGGATATGATCTTCAAAGAATCTCAACCAATCCATAATAATAATAATTTCCTATAAATCCTTCTCAATAATAGATTAATCCCATTAAAATTTAGAACCAACAATATTTATAGAACATTATTTTTTCATAATGGCTTCACATTCTATTTGACCAAGAGGAATTTGATGTTTCAAAATATAAGGAATTATCTCAACATTAATCAATATATGATCAACAACATGAAAATAAATAAACAAATGTTATTATACTATATCAAAAATAATCTTACATAATTGTATAATTATGAATAATTTTACAACTCACCATAAATGGTCTATATTTTTCATCTACAATCACTTTCGCAACAACATAAAATTCCTTACTCACAAAAAAAATTCATTAATACCATGTCGATATTTCACAATTTGAGGGGTCATGGAATTCATAGTATCACCATGGATAGCTCAGTTCTTATGGAATGAAATATTTTGATACCCTCTTTCCATTGAATAATATTATTTCTATGAAATATGATATGTGTCCCTATCACCTTTCCTTATAACACTATGAAAATATTCATGAAGATATCCCACTGGGTTTCAATTGTGGCATGCTCTAGGTGGTGCTGGAAAATCTATCTTCTTATGATCAATTGAAAAAAAACATTGAAATTATCTTGTGTAACTCTTGGGTTAAGGATGGAATTAACCAATCTAGATACATGAATTTAATAAGTTCCTCTACCATGGAAACACTTTCTCCTATTAAAATTCTTCCTAGCATTAGATTTACCACCATTTCATGTTTGATCAACATGAATACAATACCTGTACTTCCTCATATGTATCTTGTAGAAACAATTTCTCTATTGACCATCTTGGTATAATCCATTATATAAATAATGGAAATATTTGAGTAAATTTATGGCCTCAAAATTGATTCAAAAGTTTTTTTCCACCATGGACACACATCCGGTAACATTTGGTGCAAATAAGACCAAATTTTTTATTTTTCAAACATACTCTAACATTATAAATTTCTCTTATATCAAGACGAAAAAATATGCTGTTTTAGAAATTTTGGGCGTGTGATGATAAACTATTTCATTGAAAAACTCTCGAAAATACTCCCATAAAATAATTTGGTACCATATATACTGAACTACTAAATCTCACCACTTGAATACATGATCATCAATCCTGTGTGTTAATAGCTTTTCATTCAGTATAGCTGGTGTACCTATGAGATTGATGATTTGAGTCATCATATTTAGCCACACATATACTATTTATGCTTCAGAAAAACCCTGAATGATGGGTGGATTCTCCTCATTGAACCGAATTGAATGATAAACCAACCTTAGTTCATCCCTTATGTTATTATTATCCATATCTTGGAAATCCTGGAAAATATTCAAAATCAATTATTGTTTAACATATAGGTTAGGTGAATCCACATTCATAGAATTCTCTTCATGGTGGTTTATTCTATGCATAATTGATTCAATTTTCTATGACATGAATTAAAATTCATTTAGTCTCACTATTCAGTAACTAATGGCTTTGTATGTTCAAATTTACCAAATTACACATATCACAGTAATGCTATCCAATATTTAACAATTTTCAACATTGGAACCAGCTTTTAAAATTCCATCATGCTATTGGAAAATAAAAACCTTTTCAAAAAACCACAACAATTACTATTCAAAATATAACATCAAAAAAATATTTATTCACTTATATAAAATCAAAATTTTTAAACAAATCATAGATCATTACTAAAATTTAGTAATGTATTCTTTGTGGGATGTCATTTAAATCAATGCATTCCATTATATTCTCATTATCTAAATAAATTATAATGTGGTAATAATTCATATGAGAGTCTAAAAAAACCTCAAGTACACAAACACACTTGTAACATGTGGTTTGGCACAAATATGTTATCTATGACTTTTTATGATCTAAATTCAATGTTCCTACAATCCTATCTCCATAAAACTAATGAAAATAAAATACTAAACATGTTTGGATTTTAAATCGAGGACCAAAAATATTAACACCATTTTTTAAATAATATATACGTACTGATGAAGATTGAGACAATTTGTAACATCCCCCAACTCACCCATTGGATTCGGGAAGAGGTCGTGGGTGTTACTTTCCTTATGTTACATCCCCAAGGCACCAAATATAGGAAATAAATTCAAAATAATTCATTAATATTTTGTGGATGATTTTTAATTGGAAATTAAAACATACCAACCAAGAATACAATAACCAATCAGAATCTATATGAACCATCATAAAAATTTAATACATCTAAATGTATAACTATACCATGCTAAATCTGATTAATATTAATAATATAAAACCATAAAAATCAATGATTCAGAAGAAAACAACTCAATAACTCCCTACTAGATCTATAAAACAACTCAACAATCTATACCCCACATATCAAGATTTATCATAAAAGAACTAGGATACCATTCATTTACCTTTGAATATACAAACAACATATACATAGAAACAAAATTTCCTAGAAGGTGGGAGAGTATAAAAATCAATATGATTCCCCCAATGACTTCCCTACCCATTCCACAAGAATAAAAAAAGTTAGCACATTTTTTTAAGGAAAATTATATGAAACATTTTGAAATAAAATTATATTAAAACCAATATTATTTTTTAGAAAAATATTATTTTATGTAATTTAATCAAGAAAATCGTTCAAACCATTTCCCAATCCATTTGAAAAAACTCATTCTTTTCCACAGAGTAACACATGCATGCCCAGGTTATAGTTACATATTCATGCATGGTCTATCATTGATCTAAAAATTCATCATAAGGTAACCATATACAATGTACCCTAATAGGACATGCCCCTTACATAGGGTCGTCAATGAAAATGAACATTCCCCAACCATTTATACCAAATACCATGTCAAACCAATTGTTCCAAACCATTTAAATAAAAAAAATATTGAAATCCTTTCCTCAACCATTTTTCCAAAAAACCCATCATTTTAAAATCACCATTTTGAAATTATCAAATAAATGAACATGAAATCAAGTTATTGTATTCTTATAAGTGTATTTGAGAGTGAATCCACCAACCACACAACATAGTTGAAAATGAGGAAATTCACAAAAAACTCTGAAAACATGGCTTATATTCTCAAAACCTCACCTTGGATATAGTTTTTTATCATCAACACATCCACGTACCATCATTATAGGAAACATAAACCATATATATATCCCAAAAGAAATATATCCATTAATTGAAGATGGGAAGAAAAATAAAACTTAGGAAAACATATGAATAATGAGGTGATTCAGATTAAATCTACCAAATAAAGATATAATATTTAATTTTTCTTGGTTTAAGAACATAGTTTGTAAAACCATGACCAAAATCTTCACCATAAAGTACTTCTAAACATCCCTCATAATGTTTGATCGCATGGTTTGACTACCAGTCCGCCAAACATGGTATGCCTCCCAAGTCCGAAATGCACAGTTTCACATGATTGGACACACATTTTGGCCAAACAATGGACCAACCCTACACCTTCCTAGTAAACCTTATTTTCCATATCTTGGTTTCATAGAGGTGTTTCATAGTTTCAATTATCAATTCTTAAATCCTGCACCTCAATAAAATCCCCCAAACATTCCTAAAATCATATAATCCATCCCAAACATAACATAATTACATTATTTAATTTAAATACATATATAAATATTTAATTGTATCAAAATGGGTATTCATAAAAAAATGTATTTCTTGAAAAATACCCTAGACTTGAACTAGTAATGGTATTCACAATATTATGGTTTTTAATGGAAAAATCATAGTGAAATCTTGGCTTCACAATAGTTGAATTTAAGGATTCATAAAATGGTATAATGATAGTGAAATGGGACTCTCTAAAATTTTAATTCAATTTCGTAGTAATATTGATGTGTAAAAACATATTAGTACATAAGTAATTGGAGTTATGTTTCATAAAATGAAGACGATTAGTGAATAATGTGGAGAAGGAAGGGATCCGTTACATTTTTTATGTGATTCCAAAATATTGGGAGGTACTCATTGAAAAAAATAGAGGAAATATTGGAGGAATAATGAGAGAGTAAGGAAGATTAATAATGTAATCTATGGGTTTTTAGTGAAGATTAATGGAATCATGGGTGAGTCTGAATAAGAAATGAGAGGTAACTTCTTTATTATTTCCCAAACATAGGTTTTGGACTCTATATAATAAATTAATCAAAACCCCAAAAATGACCATGGTTTTGTACAATGATTTCTTCCAAATTGTTGTTTTTTTATTATTTTATATGGTCAAGGGAAATTTTCTTTAAAAAAGGAAACGTAGGGATGTGGATGTGTGTCCTGTTTATTATGAAATCATTTTAAAACCTTAAAATGTAATATATGTTTTGGAGTATTCATATAGCCTATTTAAAATTATTAAAATAAAATAAAAACAATTTTTTTTAATTGAAAACACATATTTTTATACAATTTATTTTATTTATTAAATCACATTTGGGAAATTATTATGTAATAATTTCGACTATATATTCATACAGTATTTATTTTTTACCAAAAATTAGACTATCAATTAAAATTATAATAAATTTACCTTTGGATAATATAAATAATATTAATCGAATAATGATATTTATTTAATCAAAATATGTTAATTTCCATTTTTGTAACAAAATATTCCATTTAATTATATTTTCTCTGATTTTTTAAATTGAATGTTTTTGAAACATTTTATAAATTATATTCTATATCATAAAAATTATATTATATATTTTATTTTATAAAAATTATTTAATTATATTAAATTATTAAATTATCATTTATTTTTAAAATTCATGATTTTATTGAAACATATTTACTTAATTGAAATTTCATAAAACACACAAATAAAGTTTATGTTTTATCTTTTCAAAATAAAATTATTTTATAAATTCAAAATTACAAGAATTTAATATAATTATTATTATATTTAAAATAAAATATGCCTATTTATATTACTAGTGTTTTGATAAATTCCCCTTTGGGACACCATAGCACACCTTGGGGTGAGATGCGTGATGGTGAGATTATCATTGGGTGGTTCAACATAAATGTTTAAGGTTGTGATGTGGATGAGCTTGAACCTATCTTGTAAAATATTTCTCTCATGATTTATCTGTTAGATATTTTATTTTTATTGGTTAAGAGAAAATACTAGTGATTTAATCTCCATAAAAATCTCAAATAAAGGGATTCATAGTGTACAATCTTACTAGTGGTGGAGATCACTTCCTTTTTCTATGTCAATTGGGTTTATCACAACCCAAAACATATACTACTAATATGATCACTATTTAATTGAAAATATTATCAATGATTATGAATCCTATTTGGATTTATATGTGATAGAATATAACATTCCCAAAAAAACATCAAAGTCAATGTGTTTTATACATCTATAATACATAATTAGCCATTTAATTCAACCACAATGGAAATTAAATTTATGAATCTTAGAGGTCATTACATCAAGGCACTATACAGATGCAACTAATATAGAGAGTAGAGGAAAACCCTATAAATTAAACAACCTATTACTGTCTAAAAAGTCCCTAGAATAATGGGTTAATGGTTCGGAATAACACCCCATAAATGATCTTCCCTGATAGTATCAACTAATGAGGCCTATTACAACACCTTTCACCTATGTACCCATGTCATAAAATGAAATATATTTTACAACCCATTCCATAAAAACTGTGCTTCTAAAACTATTACATAAATCTATTTCCCAATGCATCAAAAAACATTTTGTTTTACCAAAATAATTAAAGATCCATATTTCCTCCAAAAACCATCTCCACACATATAATTAAATCATGAAAATTCATTCATAAATAAATTTTCAAAAACATGAGCAATATATTTCATCCAACATTGGCAATAAATGTAAAAACCTACATCAAACATAGTGAAAAATGTCCATGAATGGGATCCACCAATGAGGATTAATGGAAAAAGAGAATCAATTGCCCTATAATTGATCCTCAAATAATAGAATCAATTCATCAAACAAATTGGTTGACAAAGACAGTTGATCATAGTATACCTCAATGAAAACTCACACTACCCAACAGCCACCAGAATGGTCACCCTTTGGAAGAACATAAAAATATATAATGTTAATGTATCAAGAAATATATCACCACCTAATAGAGGATCTATAATCAGAATAAAACATTGCAACATGGATCAAAGCTATTGGAGAAGGATATGGATTACTCGCCTGTAGAGATACACCACAACCACAATAGAGATCAATCATAGTACCAAATTGTCCAAATTGATCACGGATCTGCAGAATTACATGAAATAGAACCTAGGTCAGAGTGGAAAACAACTTCTAATAATGGATAATAGAACAATTCATGTTATAAATAAAACCTAAAAACATCAATAATTATTCATTATGAAACCAAATTTCCTGATGTGGAATCCATGAAAGAAAAACATGACGAAAAATGAATCATTGTAGATAAGGAACCTAATTTTGTCCATTTATCATTTTGAACCATTCTCATGCTGTGTAAAAAATTCACTCCACTAAATAATTCACAACAATTTTCTTAAAATGCTTTAAATTATTAATTGTATTCCCTTCGTGATAGTTTTTTGCAGGTAGAAAAAAAAACATGATTATGCAAAAACAAAAACAAAACCATCTCCAGTGTTCTCCTATTTGACGGGGGATCCAGATAATTTGGCTCATTTATACCTATACACCACTAGTTCATACAATAATAAATCCCTAAACATTACATTTTATTCCACATCAAAATAAATATGTCCTCCAGAGACATTAAATGTACCCAAACAGAATTGGAATCTAAAAGATTGATGATAAATACCTATAATATGGTATCAAAATGTTACATAATCTAGTATAAATTAATTTTTATTCCTTAGTGGGTGAGTAACATAAGAAATAACCTCTATTTTTGTTCATTAAATGTGATAATTAAGAAATTGAATATATTATCAAAGAATTCAAGAAAATTTGTTCTATAAATACATCTTTGATTTTCAAAAAACCAAATAATTTATAGATATTTTTATTCTTGAAATGGAAGAATCAGTTTCTCAAATAATAATTATATTGGTTTTGTTAGTGTTCATGATAATATATTAGCTGACAGTGATGACAATAGTTGTGACCCTACTATCAATAAATAATAAGATACTTGTATACACTTGTAGATGGTTGTAAGAGTTTTTTTTATCATATTTAATATTATCATCTAATGTTATTTGATAATATTATGTTCTTTTAGATTCTTATGATTTTAAAATGTGGATTAAAATATATTATTTTATTTTTTCATATATTTATGATGAAACTATTTATTTTTTCTTATCTCATTGATATATTTTTGGAAAACCATTATGGTTTTATTATGATATTAATAATGTCTAATTTGATGTATTATGATTTTTAAATTATATTTCACGTATTAATTTTTCTAAATAGTAATGTGATAAAAATGAACAAAAAAATTATGTATTTAGAATAAAAATAACATGTGACTATAATTACAGTTTGGATGTATTAATTTTTAGTCATTGGAATTTTTTTATCTTTTAGGATATATTACATTTTTTTATATTACAAAAATCACTCAAAGAAAGATTTAATAATATTTTTATAGTGGGTCACTTCAACCATTTTCATTTTCATTTGATAATTACAAAAAATATTTCTTTTCGATTATATTCTTGATTTGTTATTTTTTAGATTTACTTTGACAATGATATCTATTATTAAAATGTATTATGGATTTGGAACCCAATATTATTTTTTCTTAAGAATTTATTTTATGTTATATGTCTATAATTTACCACAAGATTAATGTATGCTCATGGGTGATCTTATCACTATTTTAAAGCATGACCTATGTTCACATTTTACCCTTATATTCCATCACTCTGTGATTATATTTTCTGGTTGAATCATGACATTATTATTATGTATAATTATAAAAATAAGATATAAATCTCATTTATATTAATTCTAACATACACTAAGGTATTAATATGAGGATATAATTTTTCTAAGCACTATTTTCATTGAAAATATCTCAATCCCCCCACTAGATACACCCTTCTTTGGCTATAAATAAAAAAAATATCAATGATGGACCTAGAATCCCACATATGATATGATAAGGATTATTAACTAGAACTAAAGACATATCGAACACACAAATTGAACACATTACCCTCTATAATGAAAAAAAAATAATTATATATATCATATGACACACAAATACCTTCTTCTCATAATAAATATAATAAATGGAATATAATATATGCATGTAAGATCATATATATTGAAAAAAATATTGAATCAACAAGTACTAATAAAAACACCTTGGTGGTAAACATGAACCCCAATAGCTTCAAAGATACCCCAAGGGTTAGTAATCCCATTCCTAATTAGGAATAATCTCTTATTGTCCAGAAGAAAATTGTTTTGATTAGGAGGATTATAATAGTTATACACAATAAGACCCTCAAAAAAACCTATTATCTAAATATGATAAAATAATTATTAATCTAGATGAATAAATGATTAACTAATTTTTCACTAAATCCAGGTATGTTGTGCTCCCATCCTTATAATGGATCTCTCATTTTTTATCTCGTATAATTAATATTGGAATATCCAATATAATTTAAATGTGATTGATCCCACTATAACTTCCCCACTACTTTTGTTTCTCTCTCCCCAATTTTGCACATCCTGAGACATTTCTCTCCAATAAGGAACATGTATACAATGAAATATATTTATATATTTCACCCCATGCATAATAAAATCACTTTAATGATTTTATACTCTACATATAGTAATCTAGTAGTTTATAGAAGATTTCAAATCCCACACATCATGTACTACACCTAAATCTACCGCAGACCATACACATTACACCAATAATAATCATTAGTATTCTATATCTGAAGATTCATGTGTGTGAAATTACCATAATAAATTTGTACCCAATAAAAATATATATTATGTTATCCACCATCCATATTAGTAAGTACTACTAGCACAAGAAGAGAACATGAGAGATGGGTTAGTAAGCCGTCAATCCTTTCAAAAAAAATTATTTAAGAAATAAACATTAACCCAAGATTCCAATACATTTCAATTTCCATACAAATTTGGGTTGGGTGGAATATGAAATAACATAAAAAAAATATTTAAATCTAAAAAACCATAGTAATGTAAACTACATATCCATGGCCTCAACATTTACTATCGTCACAAAACACCCAACTTATACCACTAAGGGCTAGAAAAACTATAATCATAAGAACATAAGTGAAGAAAATAATTATTTTTCTTATACATCTTATATTACATAATTACCAACAAAATAACCTTATTAAAAAATTTAACACACAAACCCATAGGTTCAACAATTTACTATACATTACCAATAAATAAATCTTAAAACTCTCAAAATAATATTATGATACAATAACAGATTTATAGATCATTTATAACCAGCTTCCTTAAGAAGTGGAAAAGGTAATTTAAAAAATAGTAATCATTAACATCTAGCCTCTAAAAAAATAAACAAGGGAAAAAATATGAATCCCATATTTGAATATAAAAAATAACTAAAAATAACTTCTTTAACCAAATTAATTTTTCCTAGTGCTATCCTTCACACTACTATGCTTATCACCAAATATCATACCATCACCAAAAATTACTATTGTAGCCTCCCTAGTTACCCATGCTCATTTCATTATAAGAAATTAGCCATCCCCGGTTAACATTATATCATTTATAAAATCTCCACATCCATTTAAAAAAGGAAAGGCTACATGAAATAAATAAAAACATTTAGCTCGACATATATTCCCAATGACCAACGCATCCATGAACAATAAGAAAATGGTATTTATTTCTCACAAAAAAAAGTTAAAAAACTTATTTTTTACCATCTAGAAGTGAATGATTCATTTAAATGTGGTTTAACCCATGAGAAATCTAATTTATTGGATCTCAATAGCTTGTAAATTATTCAAACTGGAAATAAGAAAAACTTCAATTAAAAAAATTGAAAAATGAATGATAAAAATTTAATACAACACTATTTTAATTAGTTCAATTGGAATTTCCATATTTTCATTTTTTATCCAATATACATGCATAAAAATATGTTATAACATAAAATATATATGATATAGAAAACTATTTAAAAAATAAATAGGCAACTTGTCAAAATGGAAAAAACACAAGTTATTTATACAAACCAAAATCAATTAAATCATTAATTATAGTTAAATCTATGTTCAAGGTTATTTTTACCACTAAATAATGAAATACAATATCATAAAATCAAAACTTCACTTCAAACAAAAGAATTAATGAATCTCAATCCTCAATACATTTGATATTAATCAAAAATTATATAAAAAGAATCAAATATCTATGACCCCATATATTATAGTGAATATATGGTCCCGATAGATGTCACACCAATAAATTCCACAAAAAATATTAATTACACCATAAAAATATTAGATAAACCAAAATATCATAGAAATGTAGAAAGGTACAAAAAAAATAATTAACTATATGCCATAATTTGAGGAGAGATAACCCACCTTTCATCACTATATAATGATCTTCAAAATATAGTATCTATTCCAAATAAAAGTAAATTAAAAATCATTTGAAAGAGATCCGTTTAAAAAAAATAGAATTTAAAATAAATTTAGTTACAATATAAGGAAAACATGTTTTGTAATTATTTTTATAGATTCAAATTCACAATTCACATGGGTTATTCACATCTTGAATGGCTTAAATATAAGACTGATAGAAACACATGTCACCGAGATTGTATAAAACTGTAATCATTTCAGGTTGTCAGGTAAATTTTAATTCCGATAACTGTTAGGGATCGATTCACCCAAACTAACCCTTCATCCATTAACACCCTGAACCGAGTAATCACATTGTGAATAAAACCCCATTAACTACTCATATATAGGATGTGAATGACCATTCCACAAAAAAATTAAACTCACTTCATTAACTACTCATTCCATGATTAATTTAAATTATTGATGTTTTACATCCCCCAAATGCCAACAACCATTCTCTATGATTATTCAAGGAACCTAGTAATTTTCAATTCCCACAATATAATTAGTTAGAATGATATTTTATCTTACATCTAATAACTATCAAAAAATTCTCTATTGAAAATTCAATGCAACAAGTGAGATAGGGGATGGAAAAGGGGGAATATGAACAACCACTAAGTAATAAAACCCTTATAAATCATTATAACATAGGAAATATCCATCTCAAATATATGGACATGGAACAAAGCTATACCACATTCTCTCATCAAAGTCAAGTCTCAAACATATCCAAGGACACAATTTAGGCATCGCGGAATATATAAATATATCATAACATAGATGAAGGTCAACATTATCATTTTATCACTGTAAAAGAGACTCATGAATCCAATGACATAGGATAATAATCACCCAAACCTTATTAATGTTCTTATACTCTTTCATTCACTCAAGTTCATGATGTAATAATCATCACGAATACAATGGTGATGTTGTAACACATGAAATAAATCATGAATACAAATCATTGGTAGGGGAAGTACTAATAAGTAATCTATGGCTCTAACACACACTAACACCCCGAAAGACCCAAAAAAATTGGGGTTAAATCTTAATCCCATGAATAAACATTCACTTCATGGGATATGTATTTACAATAAATAAAATATATTATTTCTATTATAAAAAACTATAGGTCTAATCAAATGATCTATATAGGATGTATGACAAGTATGTGCCACCATCACCCTTTAATGGGTCCCCTGAACCATCTCTATCATGATATGCACTAGTTTCAACTTGAGAATTACTAAATCATTAACACTATCACAACACAACATAGACAAAAAATGTAGTCCATATAGTGTAAATACATGAATATTTCAAATTCAAAATTCAATTTTGAATAAAAAATTGTCTTATTAAATATTGTAGTTATAGAAAAAACATGTGATACTTTATTTGGATTGAACCTATATTGGTTTTTGTATTTAAAATACCATTAAAAATATTATCCATTGAAAACATTGATTTTTTTATAATAATAGAAATGAGTACAACATATTATGAGTTATGATAAAGCCTAATTATCACAGGGTTATGTAGTGATGGAATTGACCAGTATAATTGTACAATGTGAATTCCAATTACCAATTCTTCTTTGGGAGATAAAATCACAACAATTTTCTAATGAATAAAAACATTCAAAAATTATAAAACTGAAGCAATAATGAAACCATTTATAAGAGAATTTCAATATTTTTGAGATTACGACCAAAACCATGTTGTCAAAACACCCCAAGAATGACCCACAATTACACACCACATTGTTAGGATGTAAACTAGTGCACAAATGGGATTTGAATCTAAACCATATAATATGAATTTTTATATTTTATTCTTTATGAAATAATGATTATAATTTTCCATTATAAATATAATTAATAATTTATTATATATTTCATTTAGTTAAAATTATATTCATACATGATGAAATCAAAATTAAATTTTTAGGAATTATATAGTTTCCATTAATACAGTTTTTTGATAAATTCATGAATATTGGAAATAAGTATAATTTTAATAAAATATTTCTAATATATAATAATTATTTAAATATAAAATTATATATAATTTAATTGATTATAACGTAAAATTTATAAGAATATTAGAGTAGATAATACAATAAAAACAACTACTTTCTTGTAAATTGGATTCTTTATTAAATATTTAAATTCTCATATATGGGGAACTATTTGATTAAAATAAAGATTATTTTATAAATTATCACATTGACATTTACCAATCCTTTTGTTTTCATAATTTTCGCAGACATTTTATTTTTTTGTATTTATTAAAAATAAATTAAATTAATAGACTGTATTATAATATTTTGATAGAAAAAATAGATATATAAATTTTCATAAAATAAATTAAAAGCCATATATATATATATCCTTAAAAAAAATTAATTGTTATTTGATTAAGCTGATAAACAGATAACGAGTCCTTAAAACCCAATATTTTATTATAAGCTTTCAAAATCAAATCATTATAAACCTGAGTTACTTCCATATCATAAAGTGTATTATTTTAATGATATCAGTTCTTGTCCATAAAAAATATTTTAATAGATTCTTTTTTGATAGGGAAATTTTGAAAAATACTATGTTAAATGGTTTTTATTATTATTTTATCATAGTATTCCAAACCCTCTATTTTAAAAATAATAAATACTTACCCTCTATTTTTCTATAAATACCCACCTATGTTCCCACTCCCTTTAAATTAAAACCTATTGATTATGATATTCCACTACCTGTTTAATTATAAATTCCTCCAAAGGGTCTCCTAATCTCATGATATGTTCCTACCAATATTTTTCTAGTTCCCTCTCTTTGAATGGGAAACTCTCCTATTCCATTTTATTTCAATTATCCTCATTGTAATATGTATTTTTATTTCTAATTCTAAAATTTTAATTTGATTTTACACATAAATTTGAACATCCTTATTATAAAAAATTAATTTGTGAACATATATCACCCTCAATAATCCAATCCAAGAACATTTTTCTAAACCCATTATGCTATCAAAATTACCCCCTGATTTCCCATGTCATACTTTTTTATTTTAAATACCCATAAAATTTATACCCATGTTTAATAACCTAGATGGACATATACTTTATTTATTGGTGACTATAATGTATTTAATACACACTTATCAATTGTGGGGCTAAATTTGAGAAAATACACTCTTGTTTTATTGTATATATGCAACCCAAATTCATGTACATGGTATGAATGTAATGGGCAGGAATGAAACTATATATTCCTTCAATGAATAGTTTAATTTTTTAGTACCATTAAATTATATTTCTAATGTAAATTAGATTATTATAATTACATTATGTTATTTTTTTTGTATGGTTATTATAGACATATTTTTTGATATAATTTTAATAATATTTTCACATTACGTATGTTTCATTGTTCTAATCATCTTATATAATAAATAAATTTTAATGATTATTATCCTCAGAATTCTATATCATCATGTTATGCCTCTTTCCTTAGATTTACTACTCTACCATATTCTATGATTTGTGGATTCCTTTACTAAGATTTATATCTCACCCATTTCTTTTTCACCGCAAAGTTATACCATATAATATCATAATATCAATGGATATTTATATAATTTACCGAGTTTATAAAAATTTGGTTGTATCCCTATTTAAAGATATAATTTAATGTATCTATTTTACCAATACCTGAGGAATTTGAATATTATAATTTTATATTTCATGTTTCTTTCAAGAATAAATCATGAATTAATGTGTTTTAAAGATATTGGTTTTTATAATTGGTTTTAGAGGAATGTCTGTTTATTATGTGATACTACTTGTGGATGCGACATTATTACATTTTTATCTGGTGTAATAACTTATAAACATGTGAAATTGGCATTGAATTAATAAACACATGGTGAAAATAGGAAGTCTTTATTTCAAAACATGTTTTACACTCATGGGTGATATCCTTTTGTAAATTTATAAGAAATTTATAAAAAATTATTAAGGGAACAAAGATAACCATAAAATATTACATTTGGAAATAGACAATAAATAATTATGGTTGAAACCTAGATATTCATTGGATAAGAATACATGTGATATATTTTTTATCTATTAAATTTTAATATGTTTACTTTTATAAATTGGAAATTTTCATACCTATGTCTATTTTGGATAATATAATTTATTAAAATGAGAATAAAATAGTGAAAGGATGGTTGATAGTCCATTCATGAACCTAAAATATCATTTGTCGCTACAGCTCTATGAATTGATTCATATCAGCCATGTTATATTGGAAAATTCCAATACCACAACAAAAACTAGAAGTAGAGCGATCGGTGAAAATTAAAAATGTGGAAATTACTACATCCCAATTATAAAACAGGGATACTATAATAAAATTTTGTGTAAAATAATTTTTGAAACATAGGACACTTTTTTTAATATCTTTCCATTATATTATATGTATGTTGTGGCTTTCTTTATATATATCCAACTTTAATTATAAGGATAAATAACTCATTGTTTTTATCATTTATTCTTGTATGATTATATATAAGTATAATGAGAAGGATAAATCTAATTTGGTATCATTAGATTGAGAATGGATATTATTTTTTTATAAGAAATTAATTCTTTCTCAAATGATTTAGACTAAGGAAAATATTATCATTTATGATATTCCAATTGTAAGGGAGAATGATGAAGAGTTTCCTAAAGAATGTTATGGTCTTTTTCTAGGGTGTGAGGTTGAGTACTCAATTTATATTATTATAGAAACATTTGAAATATCAAAGAATCAATATCGAATTTCAAATGTTAAACATGAAGACCTATATAAACAACATTAGGAGAATATAGAATGGGGTTTCTAAGAGTAATACCTTCACCCTGGGGAATGCCTATCCTCCTTTTCATTAGATATATGTGTCATTATGCCTCTATATTTATTATCATGACCTCAATCAGATCATGATAAATTACATGTGTACTCATCCACATATTGGAAACTATTTCAATCATTTATATGGACCCAATACTCTTGTATTATTGAACTTTAATTTGGATGTTATCATGTATGGATGATGAAATATAATATTCCTAAGAACACATCTTTTAATATTTTTATTCATTAAGATTCTATATAAACAACATCTAGAATATTTAATTCTCGAGCTATCCACATGGTCTTAATGAATTGTGTATTTATGTATGACCTTGAAAAATTTGTGTTAGCCTTTTTACATGATATTTATATCCACAAAAAATGTATGGAATAACATGTGGATAATTTTTATGATATACTGAAGACCTTTAAAATTTAAAACATGTATGAAAAGTTTAGTAAATGTGAGATTCACATGGATTAAGTAACATTAATATGAAATTTTTTATCTAGAAAAGAGATATATATGCTTCCTTGAAAAATATGTGAAATTTATTGATGGTCCAGTCTGACATTAGTGATAGATATATGTAGTTTCCTTGGATTATCTTGGTAATATCATCAGTTTGAGATAAAAAAACATGGGGATTTACAAGCCTGCAAACCAAGATAACAAGGAATGGGTTGAATGTATTCTATAATAATGAATATGAAGAGATAATTTAAGAGTTATAGATGAGGATAATAATTTTACATGTACTTACATTACCTAGGATTGGGGAATGATATGTGATCTACAATGATGGGTATAAAAAGTGTATGGTATTTGTATTCATTCAATACAATAAAGTTATATCATATAAATCCTTTCAATTATAGATTCATGAGATGTTCTACCCAACTCAAGATCATGAATTGGTTGTAGAGATCATTGAATTATTTATATTGATGATATATAAATGTATTGGAAGAGTGATATATATATATATGCATCATAGAATCCAAAACTCTATATTAACACGAAGGGAGGAAAATATGTTCCTACAATGGTGGTTTGATTTGGTTAATGATTATAAGTTTTTAATCCATTTCCACTGCGGGAAGAAAAAAAATATGGAAAAATATATGAGTAAAAAGGATCATATAACCACATCCATGATGAGTAATAAATGGGACACCATCCTTTTGAACATACACCAAATGGAAATGGTATCAAAAAAATATTTTCATCCTTCTGTGATGAAGTAACTACTCAAACATACATTCTTAATAGGATCAAAGAGGCCGCAAAAGATGACGCGGACCTACAAATAAAGGGAAAATCAACAATTTATATTTTTTAATGATAGAATTAGATGTTCTGGAACACTAATATATATTCCCTAAATACCATAAATAATTTTTCTCATTTTTAATGATACAAAAAGATCATCCATCTCTATTCATCAATGAAGAAATATGATGTATATAGATCTACTGTAAAACTTATTTTGGGAATTTATGAAGTGGGAGACTACCGAATTAGTATTTTATTTTTATAATTATAATAAATAATTGATGAATGAAAAAATTATAAGGGTATGATGAAATTGTTTCCCATACTAGTTAAAAATTTGGAAAACATAACTGTGGATTTCATTTTAGAAATACCCAGGACCTATAAGGAAAATAATTCCATATGTATGGTAGTTTATTTCCTTCTACGGTTAGTATATTTCATTGATATTAAGGAAGATTTATCTTTTGGAATACTCACAAAGATATAGATATCAGAAGAGTTGATAATATATAGACTTACACTATCCATTGTACCTGATCGAGATTTATTGGATATGATGAGATTTAGAAGAATACATTAGTAATAAGTGGATATATATATATATATATATATATCTGAGTTTTAGTACAATTTATGACCATTAGAAGGCCAAAAAATCAAATTGAACCACTCAAAAATTGGAGGATATGTTGAGATAATTTTTTTGATGTCCAAGGATGTTGTTATAAATATATTCCCCTAGTATAGTTCTGATATAATAATAGTTTCCATCATAGAATACAAATATCCCTTATGCTACTACAAAATATGCCCTTAACATCACAGGTATTTGTCAGCGCTCTAAAAAATGTTAATAAATGCCTAATTTATCACGGCTAAAACAATTCATTGATAAATTTAGCCTTTTATCAGCGTGCCTTTCTCGCACTGATAATGGAAACCTTTATCTGCACTGATAACAAGATTTTTTTTCTACGATTTATTTTTAGCACTAATTAAGGATGTCCTTTATCATCCCCTTAATTTTACGGTTGATGTAGGGTATCCTTTTTTAGGGCTCTAATTTTAACGATGAAAATGGGTATCATTTATCAGTGCTTTAATTTAATTTTAATTAATATTTATATAAATAAAATAAAATAACTAAACAAATAAAAAATAATTTTTTTTTCAATTATTTTACAAATTTTATTAAATAAATATTTATAGATAAAAATGAATTGATTGATTATACATTATAAATATTTTAAAAAATTATTAATTAGATGTTTATGATAATTAATATTATTATATTTTATATATTAAATATATAGATATATATTAATGTCTACAAATATGATTTATCTATTAAAAATAATTATGCGCATTACATTAAATAATCATATGTTTATTAAATTATCATTTATAATTAAAAATAAATATGAATTAAAAAACTTTAATGAAATTGCATAGTACTCTACATATAAATTAATGTTGTTGGATTTTTCTATTTAACATATATCAAATGTATGTTAAATTAATTTTACATATACATAATTAATGATATTTTATATACAATGCATAAACACCAAACTAATCCATTTAATCAATATTGTTAAATTGCACTTCTTCTTAATTTATTCAATTTCACTCAATTGTGACATATATACAGGCACATAAAAGGGGATATTCATTAATAATGTTAATAAATATATATATTAAAAAATATTTATAAATAAATATATTTATAAATGTACATTTACTATATTTATACAATTATATATTTATTATTATAAATAAATAAATCTAAATATAATTATAAATATATATACATATTTATATATATATATATTTAAAATAATTATCTTAATGTAAATATATATATATATATATTAAATTTATAATTAAATTAAATAAATATTAAATATATTTAATATATTTATATTTACCTACTTTTAGTAAATATAAATGTGTTATTATATAAATATATATATTGGTATAAATATTATTTTTCAAAAATATTTTAGTGATTTTAAATAAATAATTATACAATTATAATATATATATTTACAAATTAATATATTTACTATATTTATATTTCTATATATTTATTAAGTATATATAAAAATTTATAAAAATTTATTTATAATTATAATTATAATTATTTTATCAGCCCTTATGTATTAAGAATTCATAAAATCATCTTTATTAGTGCTTTATTTTTGTTGGTAAAGATGGACATTTATCTTTGCTGACAAATAGGATGATATAATAAACATTTACAAGCAGTAATGTTTTAGTGCTGCTAAATACTTCTTTATAAGTTCATTTTTAGGGGTTATAAATACCTACCTTTATCAGTGCTAAGAATGTATCAATAAATAGACAATTTATCAGCGCTTATGTATTAAGAAATAAGAAAGGAGATTATTATCAGTGCTTATTTGTATGCACTTATAAAATAATCATGATCTATATTGGAATCCATATCCATTTGTGAACTCATTGAAATATCAGAAGATTTTTGTGGAAGCCACATGTTGTATGCACTCTTCCTAGATGAATTGAATATTGAATCACACCAATAGACTTTTTTCAGCTCCCCAACTTTATGAACATCTTGTTTGATGTCCATTTTTCGATTGTGGTTGCGATGCGGATGGTGTTTCACAAGACTTTCTTGCAATTTCTCTACCCTATATAGGTTGTTCCATGCCCTATCAATTTTAGATAATTTAATTTTCTAGCTTGATTGTTGTTTCTATACACTATAGTGTATTTTGGTTCTATGATCATGTTTTTGGAAAAGCATTGAAATACATTTGTGATGAAAATAAAATTTATAAATGTAAATTGGTATGTTTATATATGGGCCTTATTTTAAAAAATTAGTGGAAGTGCAAAAATAATTTTATGAGTAGTACGAAATGTGTTTTTGTTGGTCCTTGAGGTTTGTGTTTGTTGAAAAGTGATTTTTTATGGGAAATGGATCATTTTTGGCATGTTTTCCTTATTGTGAAATTTTCATTACGAGTTCTGATGTTTTTTAAATAATGAATATTTTTTTTAAAATAAAAATTAGGATGTGGAAATGGTTTATTAAATTGTGTGAGTGATGCAAAAAGTGTTTTAAAGGGTTTGGGGTGCTTTGTGTTGGGTTTGGTTTTGTTAACATAACATGGATATGTTGTGTGTGTGACTTTTATTGTGGTGTTCCATAGAATGGTTTTATTGGTTGTTTGAAATGTAAAAAACTTGTTTTCAGAGGAAAAAAATGCATATAGGTTTTGGATGTATGTTCTTAAAAAATTGTCATACTTTTCCACATTGAATGTGTAGCCACCCCAAAACTAGTCTAATCCTTTATGGTCTTATCCTGGCATGAATCAATGATTAAAACATTATATACCTTGATGAGAAACTTTTTTGTGTAATGGTAGTATTATGGAATGATATGTTATTTATGCTCCTTAAAAGCGATGTTGTATGCAGTATTCTAAGGGTGAGCTTGGAGTCAAGAATCTGGACTCTTTCAGTCGGGCCTTTCAAGCACAGTTAATATAGAGGATAATTAATGATTGGTCATAGTAATTGGAATTCTGTAGATCCTAGCACCGCAATAGACTTATTTAATGGAACATGAGCAATATTCAATCCTCAATCTGGCCTGGTCTGAAAAAAATTCTCCTGCATATCAATAGTCAATCCCGCAAGATTGTCAGTGCTCAATCCTCTCTCAGTTTATAGAAACATAACTGGAAATGATCACCACTAATTGAAAGTGTTGACATCATGGATCAAAATATTGATTATAACTCCACCATTAAAAATATGCTTGAGCATTGGAATAATCTCCTCCATCATATTGTTTCTAGGATTGAAACTTAGGACATTCTCGATTACAATGATATGATTCTGTGAGAACCAAGCATAAATGGATTCCATGACTCTATGTACTACAAAAATCACCTTATCCATGGAGATAGCACCATAAATGAATCCTTTTATAAAAAATGGCTACTACCCACGCGCATTTCTTTGCTCTGGAGACTTCAACATAGCATACTCCTGGTTGAGGTGAATCTGCAATGAGTGGGTATTACTACTTTCTCTAGATGCGCCCTCTGCCAACAGTATCATGGGGATGTTAATCATCTTTTCCTCTCCTACATTACTTCTTCATCTCTCGGGATTTATGTTTTCAAATTCATTAACATAAAATCTCCTCAAAATATTAATATCCCACAGTTTTTGCTGGATTTGGATATTATAGAGCTCATTAAACAAGTGTTTGGTCTCTTCCTGGTTTCTTGAATGGAGGAAATACATAAAATATAGACTTTCTGAAAAAAAACTGCATGGTGAAGTATTCCCCAATTGCAATGCAGTACGTTCCAGAATCTTGCATGCTGTTCAAAATTCCAACAATCTTCATTCGGAAGGCTGTAATGAATTGGGGAATGACCTGGTTGTCTTGAGAAGGCTCCAAATTCTTTTTATTTTTCCAAACCCTCATTGAACCATGTAATTGTTATGGGTCCCCCCATTTTTATGTTGGAATAAGTGCAATACGGACGGTGCCTTAAAGGGTAATTTGGGACCTGCGGGCTATAGTTTTGGCTTCCAAGATCACATTGGTGACTTTTTAGAGGGGGAACAAGGTACATGTTAACATGCCATGACACTTGAGGAAGATATTCACAGCCTCATTAAAGTGGTTGATATTTATCGACAACGTAACTGGGACTCAGTCTGGTTTGAAAGTGATATAATGAGTATGGTGAATGCTGTCTGGATGGTCCATATTCATCTTTCTTGGAAGCATACAACCCAATGGAACAAATGCCAGAATAATATTGTAACCATGAACATCCTCATCACACACATCTATCGTGAGAAAAACCAACTTGTTGACAGGTTTGCTAATAATGGATCCTCTAAAGGGAATTTCATTCATTACACCCGAATACATGACAGGCTAATGAATATACTACAACATGATAAATATAAACGTTCATCCTTCTGTATTGTGTCAATATTTTTTAATAATTTGAAGAATCATTGCTTTCTTTTATAAAAAAAATTATACAATTGTATATTTATAATTATAAATAAATATATATATATTTATAATTATAAATAAATAAATATATTTTTTAAAAGTATTTATCTAGTTATAAATAAATATATTTATTTATTTAAATAATTATTAAATTTATAATAACATTACATAAATATTGAATATATTTAATATATTTATATTCATCTACATTTAGTAAATATATATGTATAATTATATAAATATATATTGGTATAAATCTTATTTTTGAAAAATATTAGAATAATTTAAAATTAATAATTTAAAAATTATAATACATATATTTACAAAGGATTATATTTACTATATTTATATTTCAATATATTTATTAAGTATATTTAAATATTTATGAAATATTTAAAAATATAATTATAAATCCTTTATCAGTAATTAAGTAATAAGAATTGATAAAATCATCTCCATTAGCGCTTTATTTGTGCTGATAATAATGGACATTTATCATTTCTAACCAACAAGATGACAGAATAAACATTTACGAGTACTAAATTTTTTGTTCTGGTGAATATTGTTTTATCAGTTCATTTTTAAGAGTTATTAATACCTACCTTTATCATTGCTAAGAAAGTATAGATAAATAGTCGTTTAATCCACACTTATGTATTAAGTGTTGTGAAAAGTGATCATTATCATTGCTTATTTGTAGGAACTTGTAAAAGTATCCTGATCTATATTATAATCCCTAACCATTTGTGAACTAATCTCTATATCAGAAGATTTTCATGGAATCCACATGGTGCATGCACTCCTCCTAGATGAATTGAAGATTGAATCACACTAGTCGACATTTTTTGGCTCCTCAATTGCATGAAAATATCATTCAATATACAGTTTTCGAGTGTGGTTGTGATGCAGATAGGGTTTCACATCAATTTCATGCAATTTCTCATCCCAGGGTAGGTGGATCCACTCCCTACCATTTTTAGATAATTTAATTTTCTCGCACGATTATTGTTTTCATGCACTATAGTGAATTTTGTTGTCGTGAACATGTTTTGGAAATTCATTGACATACATTTATGATAAAAATAAATTTTATAAAGGTAGATTGGTATGTATATATATAGGCACTATTGTAAAAAATCAGTGGAATGGTTAAAATAATTTTTTTAGTAGCACGAAATGTGTTTTTGTGGGTCCTTGAGGTGCGTGATTATTGAAAAGGGATTTTTGAGGGGAAATGGGTCATTTTTTTTATGATGGACTCATTGTGTGATTTTCAGAATGAGTTTTGATGTTTTGAATAATGATTATTTTTTTAGAAATGAAATTTGGGATGTGAAATTGTTTTATTAAATGGTGTGAGTGATGCAAAATGTGGTTTAAAGGGTTCTATGTGCATTGTGTTGGGTTTGTGTTTTGTAAAAGAACATGGTTATGTTGTGTGTGTGTGTTTTAGTGTGGTGTTCCATAGAAGGGTATTATTGGTTGTTTGAAAAGTACAAATCTTGTTTTCAAAAGAACATAAATTCATATAGGTTTGGAAGTATGTTCTTAAAAAAATTGACATACTTTTCCATGTTGATCATGTTCTTCCTCTTTTTAATGTGAATGGTAAAAGAATTAAAGGATGGAAGAAATATTTTGAAAATTATTTTATGTTGTGTGAAAATTTTCTAAAAAGTGGACTCATTATGGAATTGTATTTGAATTGGTGTAAGTTCTTGATTTTTTAAATATATGTGTTTTATATATTAGTTTATAGATTTATAAAATTAAATATGTGTTGAAAATGATGTTTGATGTGGTTATGTGGCATGATTTATTTTAATAGTAGTATTTTAATTTGAATGTTGGTCTATTTTTTGATGTAAAGCCTTCTAGTGCCTCCGAGGGTTATTTTAGAAAACATTTTAATGAATTATTAACATAAATAATAGATTTGAGGCATGTTTTTCAATTAATTTGGTTTGTTTATGTCTTCAAATATGGTTTGGGTGTGAAAGTAGTGGCACAATATGTTTACTTTGTTTGGAATTAATTGTGTTTGTAAATGTGATGTGTTAGTGACATGTGATTCTGAAACCTGAATAAACACAATTAAAAGGTAATCCTAGGTAACTGGCTATCATTATTGTGATGTGTTATGTAATCTTGATGTTTCCAAAAGAAAATCTTTTTCCATAGAATTAATGGATTTTTTCTTATTTATGATTAATTCATTTCATTTCTAGTATTACTCACATAATAATTGTTGTCTTGTACGCGTGGATTCTTTTTTTGAGTCTGAGTGCTCTCTCCAACATTCAAGCTTCTTCTCCCTTGAAATATTTTCACTGATGTTGTGATGAATTTACTACTTTTTTTCCATTTACCTCCACTTCCTTTGCAAGAAGAACAACGATGCTACCTCTTCTCAATCACAAAGGTAATCTTGATGTTTTGAATGTGAAATCTTGGTAAATAGAATAAATGTATTGTTTCATTTTTTTTAATAACTTTTTTAGTATTAGTCACATAATAAACATTTTATTATATAGGTGGATTCATTTATTTGAGTTTGGGTGCTCTGTCCAACTTTCATCCTCCTTCACCCTTAAAATAATTTCTCCCATGTAGTGGTGCATTTATCAATATCATTCAAGTAACCTAAACTATCATCACACAAAGAGAAACTAAACTGCCTCTACTCAATCAAAGATGTAATCCTAATGATTACACAGTAAAATCATTGTCCCTATATTTAATTTATTATATCATATTTAGGATTTATTTATTTATTTTTAGTATTACTCACATAGAAATGTTTTCTTACATAGGTGGATTATTTTGTTAGATTTGGGGTGGTTTATCCAACTTTCCTACTTCTCATCCCTTAAAATATTTTCACCCATGCAGTGGTGCATTTATTTTTTTCTTTCAAGTTACTTTCTATTATTTTCCATTAGTAGAAATGATGCTACCTCTACTCAATCATAGAGTAAATATTTATGTTTTCACAGAGAAATCATTTTCCATAGAATTAATTTATTATTTCATATTTATGTTTAATTAATTTCATTTTATTATTACTCATAGAATAATTTTTTCACACATTATTGAATTCTTCTATTTCGATTAGGGTTCTCTGTACATCTTTTTTGCTTCTTCTCCATTGAAATCTTTTCACCCATACAGTGGTTCATTTAACACTTTATTTCAAGTTACCTGAACTACCATTTGATGAAGAAAAATGAATATTTATATGATATATCATATAGGTAATACAAATTTTTTCACAGTAAAATCATTTTCAATAGAATTAATGTATTTTTTCATATTTATGTTTAATTTATTTCTTTTTAGTATTACTCACATAATAATTGTTTTTTTATAAAACTGGATTATTTTAATCGAGTTAGGGAACTCTTCCAAACATTCATGTCTCTTATCCCATAAAAACTTTTCAACCATATAGTTGTTATTTTATCACGTTCATTTATGTTACTCAATTACCTTTTTAGAAAGGTCAATGATGTTGTGTCTTTTTAATCATAGAGTTAAACATTATGGTTTCCTAGTTAAAGTATTTTACATATAACTAAGGAATTGTTTAATATTTATTTTTAAATTTTTAATTATTAGTAATAATAGCACAAAAATTATTTTCTTATATATGTGTATTAGTTTTTTTAGTTATTGTGGTTTGTTAGAATCTTCTCATGCAGTTTTGGCAGTTCGACATCGAATATCAACATAAATCACGTTAACATTGACAGTTAAAATTGTTTTTTAATGTATATAATAATTTTTATTTATATAAATGTGTAATTAAATTATTGAAATGTCTATAATATAATTGTTTTCTCATATTTATGTTTTAAATTTATTTTTATTTAAATTCAATATTTAGAATTATTTTTATTGATATATCTAGTGTGTTTTTGGTGCTGTGGTGTGCTATAGCAGAACACTATAGTGGTGATCCAATGAGTTATTACACTGTATTAATGATGGAATTTTATTACTTCTTTTGAAAGCACTAAAAAATAATTTATTTATTGGATCTTTTAAAATCACTGATAAATAATTAATTTATCAGTGCTTCAAAATTTTGTTATAAAGGTATACATTCTCTGCAAATTTACAATACGGATGAACGATTATTTTAGAGGATCTTTAAGAGTCACTAATAAATTGTTTCTTTACAAGTCATTTTTAAAGGACTGATAATGTTCATATTTATCAGCACTTTTATCAGCTCTGATAAATGTCCCATTTATATGTTCTTTTTTTAATTCTGATAAAATTTCAAGGCATTTAACACCTCTCATGTTACCAGAACATTTCTAGTGTTTATAAGGGTATTTCTAATTATATTTAAGGAATGTTTTGTATTAGTGTTATAAGGATCGGTATGGAAAGTGCCTTTAGACACCAACATGATTAGATAAAGATAGAGAGTGGAGGCCTATTGGATAAGATATTATATAAGTCTTGATTGATAAGGATCAAACTATTCAATATTATATGAAATCCACCCAAATTCAACAATATATATATATATATATATATTAATTGATTAGACCAATATTTTACCACCATATATTTGGTATCTATTTATATATTTTCATGGAAGAAATCCAGGCTGTTTTGGAAGAAGTGATATCTTATTCATTGATACAACATCCCCTTTGTGATACATTATTGAATCGAAGCAGTGGTTTATCGATTACCGATCCCGCATAACCTATATAAAATACATGATATGTTCCATGCATCCCCCATAAGTATTTGGATACCACACTACTCTAATGTACTGAATAAAAAGGTGGTGCCCTTGGAGAATAATCTTTCATTAGAGGAGTATCTAGTAGAAATATTAGATCTTGGAGATAATGTTCAATGAAATTTGAAAAATAACATGTAAAAAGTGTCATAGTGGACCACATCATTAAGGGTGAAAAATGGGAACCAGAATAGGAAATGAAATAGCAGTACAGAAATCTATTTTAGTGTAATAATTTTTCTTGAATGAAATTTCTGATGGGGGAATAAAGGGATGACCAAACCTATTATAAATAAAATTCCATTTTTGGATGAATAAATTCTTTATTAAAAAATCTAATTATAGAAAATAAAATCACTACTTTTATTATTTTAAAAATATATATAATTTCAGATTAAAAATTACATTAATCATTTCAAATATTTATAATACTATAATTTTACAGTTACCAATAAAATAATTATATATTAATGATTATGATAATATGAATTTTTCCTATACTAAAGCTGTTATGTCCTTAAACAGTACAACCATACCCATTAAAGACCATTTTATGGGACGGTTGAGGGTGATGGAATCATGTGTATTTTCCTTTGAAAATTACAAAGTTAAAATAATAAAAATAAATCATGAATGACACCACATATGAAATATGTTCATTATTATCAAGATTACGGTTGAAAATATGTTCTTCGAGACACCCCAAGATCGCCCGACCATTTCCCAGTTTGAATTACATCGGAATTAATTGGTACTTGACACTCTATAAATTTAATTTAGACACAACATTCGCTATAAAACATCTAGTCTTCATGAAGACCAACTCAATGGAAGCACTCTTAATTTTTAGGATTGGTGTAATAAAAGGTTGGTATTATTCCTACCCCATCTCCCCTATTTTTTTCATAGGATGGATCACCCTAATATTTCTTCCTTAGAATATACTAATGAAATAATGGAACCTAAAGTTGACCATCAAACACATATTTTCTTCTTATAATTGTCAGGCACCCCCCCCCCAAATGTTATTATCATGGCCACAATAAGAAAAATAAATATGACATATTTGTATGGGCCATAGAGCATCAATATCTTGTGAAATGAGATGAATAATATAGGGAACAACCCCAATCTATCTAAAAACCCTTTTTTCTATGAATATAGGAACCCCTAAGAGATTGATGTACATTGTTTAAAATTATAATGAATACCATATATGGATGCTATGATCCTCTCTGGAATTCTTTCAACAACCACATTTATTTCTAGTTCCTCAAGATATATAGGTTGAATAAATAGGGACTCTTATCATTGGATATCTGGATAAATATCATCCATGAAATAACTCTCTCTATCTTCCTTATCTAGAATATGTTCCATGAATATAAAATAATGTTCCTGTAATGGATCTTGAACTCCCACATAAGTGATATCACCTTTAAGGGGAATAATATCTTTACATCTAGATACAATTGAGGTGGAAGAAAGGAACTCAACTAAAATATAATCTTGAATCCTCTCCCATGAAACAACCAACTCCTCATGTCCCCCTAGTTTCACGAATGTACACTTTCTTGTTTCTCAATCTTATATATGGATTTCAAAAAATACCAATTGTTCCATCAATATTCGGATCAATACAAAGTCTTACTCCACCTCATTTAACTAGTCTTTTGTTACTGATCCCAAATTATATTCATCAAAAATATACACACCCAAGAAATGAAACTATCAATGTTACTTCCTCTATGTTTCATAATCTTCACCCTCAACCCTATGGTTATCCACTACCATACAGTTCTAAATACTTTCAACATGAACCTAATGGGGCCAATGACATGGTCTATTCAGGAGAATGAAAAATTATTACAGACTCTTAAACTTTGACTAATTAATATTTATAATTAATTAATTAATGGTCAACCTAACCCAAATATTATTGAATTCAAATGCTACAACATAAAATAATAATGGATGATCCTTTCCTAGGTCTCTACACAATAACCATTATAACTATTCATTGTTTCATTATGAATTTTAATTTCCCTTATTTGGATAACATAGGTCCCTAAATACAAATTTACAATTTATTTTCACTCATTTACATCACATACTAATAGCTGGTAAAATATATTCCCCACTCACTGATGATAACTAAACCACCTTTGACATCCGAGCATCAAACATTTCCTCCAATATCTTTTGATTCCACTCTATCGTGAACCCATAAAATTAAGGTTACCCCTATAGATCCAAAAATTAATTAGCGTGGATATTGATTCCTGAATCCCACATCCAATTATTCATGTTTTGGTTACTATAACCAAGGGTATATCATACACACAAATAAGTGGAATTACTCTCTACGAAATGAATGAATAATGTGAGATAATATTATAATACCAAATAACTTCAAATCATAATATATATATATATAAATGAAACCTTTTACATGCATGTAATTCCATATAATCAAAAAAGAATGAAATTAAAACTACATGTACCAAATGAAAAACCTTTAGAGTGATCTAAAATACTAATTACCTCTTCAACACCTCCATGACCTTGTAATTTTCATCACGATCAAAAATCATCTCCAAAAGTCCAGAGAAATAGTAAATATAGACTAAAATGAGAAAAACATGTATAATCAAAATTCTCCTTCCTAGACTCACTCATAAAAATGTGAGGATATCATTCTAAATCCTGGTGAATAAATGACCAACTAACTCATAAAATAATTAGGTATACTAAATTCCAAAATTATCTTTTGATATATCAACCTATATCACATATATATAATAATATAATATATAAATATATTTTAAAATAAAGGTAACCCAATACAACATCCCCACTTGTTTTCCACTTTCACACCAATGTCACATGTCCTCAGTCATATCTATCTAATAAGCCGCCTGCATTGAATGAAACTATATAATAAACAACACCTTATGAAATAAATAATATCACTGTAACCTTCTTTATATATATATAATAATTGATAATTGTATTAGGGCTACCACATATTTTACACCATGTACTAGACCTTAATACACCACATATTGTTCATAGTATACATATAATTTACCGTTGGATACTATATCCCGAGATAGAGGCATGTGAATTTAACATAAAAAATTACACAGCAAAAAAAACATATATTAGAATATAACCATTGTTATTATGAGCATGTAATACTAACACGATAATAGTATGAGGTTGATGTGGTATTTAGTCATTTGTCCTCTTTAACTTACATGTTAGGTAAAATACTAACCCATCAACCATATAGTATAGTAATTATCGATCTCCCTACCTATATGTCTAGGTTAGAATATGAAATCACATAATGTAAAAAATATGTATGTGTATATATATATATATATATCAAAAAACACACTTGGTTCAATAACCAAGCCTCACGCTCAACTATATCTATTTCACAAGGACACCCAGCATCCATTGCTAAATAATAGATAACTCGTAATCACATTAGAGAACTAATTCATTCATTATTTTGAAAAATTTACGTTACAAAATTACAAATATAATTACTTTTTAAACCACTAACTTCTAGCCCCATGGTAAAAATTAGTTAATATTTATTAACATTCTATAGTTTGATGTATACTAGGAGTCATCGAAGAGATCACAGGGCATGCATATACCAAACACAAAATACTATGATAAAAAGTGGGGAAGGGAATAAAGGAAATTAAATACTCATCCATATATCCTCTAATGCAACAAAGCATCAAAAGAAAATACACCCACCTTCAAA
Source organism: Viscum album (assembly GCA_963277665.1). NCBI lineage: Eukaryota > Viridiplantae > Streptophyta > Magnoliopsida > Santalales > Viscaceae > Viscum > Viscum album. The sequence goes on from OY728158.1 coordinate 783,180,151, forward strand.
TAGAATGGAAAATATAAAAATTGAGCTTCAACCCTCTTCTCCAATATCCATTAAATCCCAAGCACCACTATGCATGTTACCATACATCATGTCATTACTCATAAGAACTTATTAAAAAATACTAATAAACAAAACAAATTCATTCTAGACCATCAGTATTCCAAGGATCACATGATGTTTCATATAAATGCACTATATCTAGACTAAACATACATGGTTTCATGAAAAAAAATATTTAAGAGAAAATCTATAATTTAGAAACAATCTATCAATCCTTTATATGGAAAAACACATTCTCAACCTCAAACAACTATATTTATAAACTAGTAAAATTTTTACTATATTATATTATCTAGTTCATTTGGCATAGGTCACAACTATGTGAAACCTAATTCTTCATCTATCACAATCTAATAAATTATTTCAATATGCTTCATTCATAACATAATTTCCATAAATTTTAAATAAGAACAATACCAATTTAACATTCCCCAATATTATCTAATTCATCAATAATTGGTAGATTTTTTTATTTATCTGATTTACAATTATAATAACATTCTCAACCACAACATCAGCAAGAGATATAAAACTATCAATAAAATAAATTGAAAAATCATCAACATTATGTAACAACATGAACATTTTATAACCCAAAACCAATTCTTTATTTAACTCACTTTTGATCTTCATCAATGTTAATTCAACCAATAAATTGTGAAATAAATCAATACAACCTATCAAAATTAATTAAAATAAGAGAATAAATGAGACCACCTTATCAAGAATTTTGACGTTCTATAAGTAGAATATAATAATAGACCTAGATCATGGATGACCTCTCTCATTAGGAATCAACATTCTTTATTCACATTTCACTATAAACTCACCAACAAATATCAAAATAACTACTTGATAAATTAAGGAGACAAAAAATAATATCATTGAATGATAGAGATAGACTAAACAAAAATAAAATAACAACTTATATAGTAAAAAGAAAAAATTTACTTAGGTTACTATGCATCGATCATGGGATGTCAAGAACAAACTAAAATCAAAATATATTATAAAAACCCAGAAAGAGAACCTCAATATGCATAGAGTTTGGGAGATTTAAGAGTCCTTAGGGAGAGTCTGCTGGTGAAATTAGTTTTATTGGAATTTTGAATGATGTATATTCATGATGTGAATGCATCATTCACATCATGAATGTATCGATTCTAAAGGTCTTTGAAAAACGTTTTTCTTATATTCTTTTAACATAGGATCAATTCATGTCATGATCTACATGTTTTGATTATGAATTTTTTGATAGATTCACTGAATTAGAACATTTAACCAGTTTTTTCATGATCTAAATGTCCACATTATGAATCACACCCCATATACAACACCCAATCTAGCTAGGAATTACCATTATAGTCATGGACATCTCTATCGCATTGTAAACTACACAACACATAGTGTATTTCATTAAAAACTATATTCTACTTCCTAAACTCCACTTACCCTTCACAGTGTATCCTCGAAGACCCTTTGTACTTGGAATCAATCATGTGAAATGGATTGAAGTATCTATAATCTTTCAGGGACACTCAATTATAGTATATTAGTTATATTTCAATCTAAAATTAGTTATATTTAATTAATATCCATTTTTAATATATTATTCATTTACTAATAAAATATAACAATGTTTTTCATAGTCATTTCATATAGATTATTAATTGATTTTACACGTTATTAAAATAAATACTATTTATTATTAATGGGATGGTTAATATTATTATCAAGAAACATAATTTTGAATAAAAAAATTATGAGATAACATAATGAAAATTGAATACAAAGATACAATATGGGGTTACATTTTGGATATCACACTCTCACATAATATCACAACACTAATTTATATAAAATGTAATATAAATAGAATGGTATAAATATTAAAATTAAATTAATGAATTATCATTCAAATAAAAAAATAAATTTCAATATTAAACAGTATATGAAGAATAGTTGTGTGGTTACATTATATGTATTATACTTTTTTCCGATGCATTTCGGCAGGTGCGTTCCTCATCATGCCAAGTGTGTGTGACACTTTGGATGGGTCGCATTGTTTCAACATGTTCCCTCATTCACAAGGCCTGCGACATCAGTCGACTCTTGGGTGATGTTTTATCCTTTATCAAAATGGGATGATGGGATGTCAGTCTCTCCTTCTGTGGATTCTTTCTTGAAATTGTTGCCTAGTCTGGGTCTCCCTTAAATAATAAGAATTTTTTCATGAAAGTCTTCCATGTTCCATATCTTGTGGACATCAAATATTTGTTCTCCTTCATTCAAATCATTCCAAAGGGGTCAGGCCAGTGTAGCAACCTTTGGTCTAGAGATTAGTCACGTTGGGCATTGACGGTGTGTCTGGACATTGAAACATTAGTACCCCAGTTTTTTCAGTTGTAAGAGGGATTCACGAGGGCACAAAATCCCGAGGAATACAATATATAATGTGTTTAATTTCTTACCATATTCATGTCTCAGAGGTTTTCCTATTATTCTCATGTTTAACACTAGATATTTGACGATATTAGTGTCTATTAGAGATGGTTCATACTGATCAGGACAATGATGGATGTGTATCAGATAGATATGTACCTAGAACGAGGCACCTAAATTTTTTTCCAGATGGATGGGTCAGAACATCCAATAAGGACGGACTAAGTATGGTGTGTCTCACAAATGGTAATGTTTGACACTATGAATGAAAATCTAGACAAGATAAAGGGTGGTTCAGCAGATCGTTGGTCCATGAAAAGGGGACACCATGGTTTTCAATTAGCTAGGATTCAACCTCAAGGAGGATTCCCAGGTACCATATTTTGATGATATGGATAAAAACCCACATAGTTCGAGAGGTTGAGTAATGTGATAGGGGTGTACATAAGGGAAAAAACCTGAAACATATTGGGTATTATGTGTGGTTAGTGGACCGGGTGGTTCAAATAGAAATGAGATGAATGGTACTTACACAATATTTTCAACCCATATATAGTGTATCATTTCTCTAGGATGTGACAACCAGGGTTAAATCAGGATGGATGTAGACAAAGTGTCAAATTGTGGAATGAATGGGAATGGAATATGAAACATGTGTGAAGGTGAAAATAATTGGCATTAAACTCAATTAGTTTTCCAATATATCACATTGGTATCAGTGTCCACAATGTTCTGCAATGGGGAGATGAGTTACCTGAGGAGCTGTCTCATGAGAATGTATGCATGGATGAGGGTTGTTTCCGTCGAAATCTAGGGATGACCGCCTTGATGGGAGGTTCAAACATTCTGATCAGTTTCTAACGGGTTTTTTCGTAGAACCGGAAACATCCAATGATTCCCCATCCATTCGAAGCTACTTTCCAAAGGTAGGTGCTCATTAGTTTGTGGACTGATGAGGCTTAGGAATTTTCATTGTTCGAGAGGATGGGAGGTCGGAATCATCACACCTTTTTTAGGGGAATTATTGTCTACTCCGGGACTCTCTTTATAGATTTAAGTTATGTTCGTGAATCCTTATTACATTACCAAGTATAAAATGAGCTTTCCTTCAGATATGACATTCAATGATTAAATATGTAGGACATTTAGAGAATCTTTTGTAGGTATTCGAGGTTCTTCATCGATATAGAATCATCTGTATTTATTAGAGATTCTTGGTCAATGTTACCCTTCGACACATTTATATATAAGTCTATTGGTCATTATGATGACCATGCTAGTTTTAAAGCCACTCAGTGGGGAACTTGATGTTTATTGTCATTCAGAAGGACATGGATTATTTTAGAGTTGGGATCAAACCCGTAGATGGGATACCTATGTATCCTTTGTTTAGAAAAGGAATCATAATCCACGTAGTTCGAGTAAGGGAGTATGATGTTTATAAATGATGGCTCAAATAAGGATGTCACAATTATATTTACACTCTAAGCTCACGTGAGTCATGCTCGGTGTGAGAAACAAGAGGTATTGGTAAAAATTAGACAATTATGCCAGGAAAGATGCAATCATAAAGAAATAATGTGGGGCTTATGTATGTATGACTGCCCAGATAAATGAAGGTTAGGATTTATTTTAGGGAAGAAATCTAGGAGCAGGGTCCATAAAGGTATATGTGCTTCATGGAGATTTTGAATAATCTATCTTGGGGCTTACTCCTAAAAAGGAGGCCCCAATTTGGAAAAGACCTATGATTGGGTTTTACTCCTGAAAAGGAATCCCATATCAAAGCTAAATTAGAACCGGTTAAGAGAAATTAATAATGGAGATTATTCCTGAAAAGAAGGACCAGGTTAAGATATTTGAAAAATTAAGGGACTTGGGGTTTACTCTTGAAAAGGATGCCCATATTTGGGACTGGGGATTACTCCTAAAAAGGAGGCCTAGGTTAAGGGACTTAAGGTTTGGGGCTTACTCCTGAGGAGGATTCCCAAATTAGTGGTTGGGGCTTACTCTAAAGGAGGATGCCCAGATTTGGGAAGGCTTACTCCTAAGGAGGATGCCCATGTTAAGAATTATAACTATGACTTACTTCTGAAAAAGAGGATTCCCAAATTAGAGGACTTGGGGCTTACTCCTAAAGAGGATGCCCAAATTAGAGTACTTATGACTGGGGATAATTGTTGAAAAGGAGACCCAGGTTAAGGATTCTCTCATCTAAAAGGATGAGGTTGAATGAATGAAATCTCAATCATTAGTGACATAAATATGTGTAAATCACTAGGTTTTGAGCGATATTCCACAGAATTCCTTTCATATAAGGAAGTCAAATCAAGAAATCATGCCATAAATGTCTTTGAAGAGTGTCTTGAAGACTGAATCTTGAATAGGAAAGGTGGAATGGCTTATGAGGGGTGAAATGGGAAAGAAGGGCACCCAAAAAGGTAGGGGTGTGCAAGTCCTGGCAGGTGCGCAGGTACTGCGTGGGCGCGCAAGTACTGGTCGCGCAGGTATACCTGCACGACACATGGTGTACTTGCACGATGGTTAACCAGCAGGGTAATACTTGAGTGACTCTTGATTAAAGCCTTTAGAATCCTCTTGAGGTTCTTATATAAAAGTGGCGCACAAGTTCTATTGAAGGAGTGAGGTGGCGCGCAAGTGTGGAATTTTCCCTTAAGGTCTGGCCACCCAGGCGCGCAAGTGTTGATGAGTTTCAACATTTAGTCCTTCCTCCCCCTCTTTAGTTCTTCCGTTCTATGTTAAAAATTTCCTTAAAAGTGTTTCGGAAGCTTTTGAGAAGAGACTAGGGCATCGGGAGCTCAAATATGAGTTTCTGGATAAAATCCTCTTTCGAATGGGGGGCCCACAGGGTCTATTTATATGTAGGAGAAGACCATGGGAGGTTATCACATAGGTTGCGCAAGTCACTTGCGCGACCATTGTGCGTCGCGCAAGACCATCGTCGAACTTGTGCGACCATTGTGTAATATTCTTCGTGTTCCTTCCTTTGTAAATTTTTTATATTTTGTCCAAAGGTTGAATCAATTTGAGTTAAGATAATCCCCTTTTACAATCTTTAGACTCTGTGACGAAAGGAGTGTCAATAAAATTCCCCCCTCAGAGTTGGATCCAGAGAGAAAAAGAGGATTTGACTCTGAGGAAAAAAAGGAGAAATCATGGGTCTTTGTGTTTTATTGGCAGTTTAAAGTCATGCATGTCGGACATAAAAAGCTAATGTTTAAGGTCAAAAAATAGCTTTGACCGAATGAATTATAATTGAATCCATTCCTTGAAAATTCATCTGAAATCATATTACCATACTCAAGTATGAGGAAAAATATGTAAGCTATGAATTAAGAAAATTTGAATCTGAGGAATGATATGAAAAAGGGCTAAAAGGCATTAGAAGAAGTAGTTTCCAATAATGAAGTTACCATTATTTAACAAACCCATTTGGGGGTTGAATTATGCAGGGCCACCTAAGGGAATTGGCTGTATAGTTAAATAAAATAGTATCTTCTAGCTAACATGTCTGTTATGTAGACAGTTTATGCAAGGCCGCCTAAGGGTACATGCTGCATTGTCATGAAAAAGAACTCTCATAAATATACATTCCTAGTGCTAAAATCCAGTGAAAGTTTATGGAGATTCTAATATTCTAATGTATACTATTTGCTGTATGGAAAGAGGTACATGAATATGGAGACGTTATTTCCAAATAAGATTATCGAAGAACTAGATGAATATCACTCCTACGAAGTTCTGACCCAAACGTAGGGAAGAAGAATATAAACCATAGACATGAATACTTTTAGATCATAAAAAAGGATATGGGACAAATATGTTAAGGATGGCTATTTTTGTGTGGATCCCTACATATTGTCATTTTAAGACAAATAAGGAAAAAATAGGCATTCCTCCCAAGAATGAAGTTACCACTATCTGACAAACCCGTTAGGGGGTTGAATTATATAGGGCCACCTAAGGGCATTGGCTGCATATTCAAATAAAAGTATCTTTTGGCTAACAAGTCTGTTATGTAGACTGTTTATGCAAGGCCGCATATGGGAACGTGCTGCATAGTCAGCCAAAATAACTCTCAGAAGTTTGGCATTTTTGTGACTAGAAGTCATGAAAAGGGTTATGAAGATCTGAAAATATTTAAGGTTAATATTATGACACATAAATATGGGTATTGTTCAATGTATACAGAGATACATAGATCAATGCTAACCATAATCATGTTGTGGCTAGGTCATTAATTGAAATGTTGGACTTCACTACGTATCCCATACTGATACGAATCAAGGCATATTTAGTTCTTAAACAATAGTTTAACGTCGTGTGGGACAAAAGGATTAGACATCTTAGTTTAGGGTCATAGAGCTTGGACCATTGTAAGAAATACACAGTGTGTGTTTTCATGGGGACTTTTCAGCCAAGGGACTGAAAGTGGAATTTGGGGTTAGGCCCAAATACTTGGGACTGGATTCGAGGGACACTCGAACGTTCCTATGTATCCCATAAGGATGGGAATCAAGACCACGTAGTTCTAGAAATACCCTTTGTACAAATTTGTTTCGTACATGTGATGGGTGAAAGGGGACTTTAGTACAATGATGGTTTAACCCAAGATAAAAGGTTTGGGCATTTCCATGTATGCACGTAGTCTTTAAAATGAAACATGATTAAAAAATCAATGTATATAATGGTTCCCTCTCAGGTGAGGGTATCAAAGAATATTATAGTTTATTGTCATACTGGAAAAAAGTGTTTTATAGTTTAACGTCGTATAACAAGGAGGAAAGTGAACCAATGTAAAGATATTGATTCTAGGGGTGGGTTCACGAATCAACATCGTATGAGATGGAGATGAACCAATGTGAAGATATTGGTTTTGGGCTTGAACCTTGGGAGGTTGCCTATGTATCCATCCTCGAAGGCAAGGATCAAAGTCCGCGTAGTTCAATTTTAGAATGAATTAATGATCAAGTTGTTCTTGGGGACAACGACCTAAAAAATGATGTTGGGACATACAAATGGTTAGAGGCCCAGAGAGAGTGTTATGGTTGAGGTTTTATCTAAGCTCACGTGAGTCATACATGTTCTGAGAAACAAGAGGTAACAACAACCTTAACGATGCATAGTTTAATGTCATGTAGTACATATAAAGGGACTATGTAGTTTAAAGTCTTGCAGTTAGGACTATTGGTGTTGCACAATTTAGTGTCATGTAGCATGGACAAAATATAGTTTAATGTCATGTAGGACATATCACGGACTTTCTGTACAGTTTAGCATCATGTAGTTAGGATGATGGGTACAATAGAGTTTAACGTCATGTTGGACGAAAGGGGGACTATGTAGTTTAATGTCATGCAGGGAGGACAAAAGAGTACACCATTTAATGTCATGTTGGATGCGTTAGGGACTTCTTCACAGTTTAACGTCATGTTGGATGAAAAAGGGACGATACAGTTTATCGTCATGTTGGAAGAAAGTGCGAATAGTTCATGGCCAAATGCATGGACTGTGGATGGTGCAGTTTAATGTCATGCTGGACGGTGGTGTAGTTTAAGGTCATATAGGACCTTTGATGATTATGTAGTTTAACGTCTTTCCGGATGTAAGGTACTTTTATACAGTTTAGCGTCATGTAGTTATGATGTCACAGTTTAATGTCTTGCTGGACGTTAGGGACTTTTATACAATTTAGCGTAATGTAGTTAGGACGTCATAGTTTAATGTCTTGCTAGATGTAAGAGACTTTTATACAGTTTAGCGTTATGTAGTTAGGATGTCACAGCTTAACGCCTTGCTGGACGTAAGAAACTTGCAAATAGTTTAGGGTCATATGCATGGACCGTTAATGATGCAGTTTAAGGTCATACAGGACCTAGTTGCAGTTTATGGTCATACTGGACCATTTAGGGAACTTTTTCACAGTTTAGCATCGTGTGGGATGAAAGTACAAATAGTTTAAGGTCATATGTATGGACCTTTGCTGTATAGTTTAACGTCATATAGCAAGGTCGAAAAAGGTACATTGCAATTTATACAAAATACTTCTTCAAAAATCTGGCATTGGTTGGAGTAGTGATGAGTTCTCCATCCATTGAGATTAATGAAAAAGCTCCATTGGAGTAGAACCTATGTATTGAATATGGACCTTCCCATTTTGGCTCAAGCTTTGAGGATTCTTTCCTGGTATCATTGGATTTCTGAGAACTAATACCAATTCTCCCTGAGTGAATGAACGAAGACGAACTTTTTTGTTAAAAGCTCGTGCTATTTGATTCTGATAGACTTCCAAGTGGTACAAAGTGCACGATCTTTTCTCATCTAACCGTTCCAATTCATTCAATCACTTTTGATATTGTTCATCTGTAGATGATTGATCACAAATGGAAACTCTGAGCAAGGGTAGTTGAACTTCAATGGGAAAAACGGCTTCCGTTCCATATACCAATGAATATGGAGTTGACCGAGTTGTAGTGCGGGTGGTAGTCCAATAAGCCCATAAAGCATGAAAGAGTTTATTAGGCGATGAACTCTTATCATTATCCACCATATTTTTCAGTATATTTTAAAGAGTCTTGTTAAAGGCTTCTATCTAGCCGTTGGCCACTACATGATACCGAGATGAATGGTTGGATTTGATGTAGTATTCTTGATACAACTTCTTCACCTCATATGAACAGTAATTGGTGCCATTTTCCATCAATATGGTATGAGGGGCACCAAATATGGTAATGATGTTAGACTTTATGAAGCTAACAACGCATTTAGAACTGAATTCCTTGAGAGTTATTGCCTCTGCCGATTTGGAAAAGAAGTCAGTAGTAGTAAGAATGTACTTAAACTGCTTGGTCGTAGCCGAAGGGTAAGGTCCCACCACATCCATTCCCCATGTGGTAAATGGCCATGAGTATTTAGCTGTATGAAGCAACTCTGGAGGTTGATGAATGAAGATGGCTTGTACTTGGAATGAATGACATTTCTTTGTTAAATCGACACAATCTCGTATCATTGAAGGCCAAAAGTATCCAGGCCTTTGATTCTGATCAGACAGTCTATGTCCAGACTGGTGGGAACCACAGACTCTTGCATGGACTTATTTCATGATACCCATTGTATCTTCACCATCAATGCATCTGAAGAGAACTCCATAAAAACCACGTTTGTAGAGATTTTTCTCTAGGTGATCTGGGATATCATAAAGAGTAAAATTAACCCCACGTCGCCGGATTTGTTCTTCCTCATCTATATCAGGTGGAAGTGTTACATTTTTAATGTATTCCCTGATAGGTGACATCCATCCTATAGTATGACCATACGGTTCCGGAATGGGATATATTTCATTAATTTCCTCTGTTCTGATTCGAACATAAGGTGAAATTGCATGACGATGGGCAATACTGATGGTTGTCTCGTCCCGATTTGGATATTCCAGAACTGTGGCTATATTAGCCAATGCATCAGCTTGAGCATTTTGTGATCTTGGGACATAAGTAAATGTCGGTTCCAAAGGTAATTCCTCCATTAACTCTCTGACATAATCATACAAAGGGATTAGTTCTTCTGTTCTGATGGCATAATCCCCATTGACTTGTTTGATTACCATGTTTGAATAACCTTTCACCTTTAAGTGATTCACTTGTGCTTGAAGTTCTAATTCCAAACCTACGATGAGATCTTGGTATTCTACTTCATTATTGGTACAGCCTTCCCACAATAAAAAGGAATAAGGTAACACTTCCTTTTCTGGAGAAATGAGCATAATTCCTAAGCCAACATGGTTGAATTTAGGATTTTCCCTTTTCCTCCCTATTGGACTTCTGGAAGAACCATCAAAATACATTTCCCAAGCCTGAGGACATTCTTGAATAGAGAAGAATTCCTCATCAGGGAGTTCAATATCTAAAGATGTTTCTTCCACTGAAGGGTGATCATCTAGGAAATCATCCATAGCTTGGCCCTTTATCACCTTTTGAGACTAATACTGAATGTAGACTTACTGCAAAATAACTTCCCACCTTTGCAGACATCCTGTAAGCATTGGTCGACTTAGGATAAATTCGAGTGGGTTATTGCGAGATACCAACTGGACCTCGTGATGTTGTAGGTAGTGTCTCAACTTATGAACTGCAAAGATTAATGCCAGGCATCACTTCTCAATACTTGAATACCGAGTTTCTGCTTCAAACATGGTTCGACAGAGATAGTATAGACTGTTTTCATTCCCAGCATCATTCTTTTGAGTAAGAAAGGCACCCAATGATCGCTCTAGAGCTGTCACATAGAGGATAAGTGGTCTTCCTTCAACAAGTGGCATGAGTACCGGTGGACTCAAGATGTATTTCATGAGAATATCGAATGCCTCTTGACATTCTTCAGTCCACTGGTAAGTGACTCCCTTCTTCATCAATTTGGTGAAGGGTAAACTTTTTCCTGAAAAAATGGCGATGAAACCCCGAATATAGGCTAAGTGTCCTTGAAGTCCACTTAATTATTTGAAATTTTGAGGAGGTGACATTCCAAGGATTGACTTGGTCTTCTCAGGATTGACCTCAATACCACGATGACGTACAACAATGCCGAGAAATTTTCCTGAGGTTACCCCAAAATCACATTTTAAGGGGTTCAACTTCAAATTGTGTTGTCGAAGCTTGCAGAATATGGATTCCAAATCATCCAAGTGATTAGAAAGGTGTTTGGACTTAACTACCAAATAATCTACATAGCATTCAACAAACATCCCTAAGAAGGGTTTGAAGATACGATGCATGGCACGCTGATAAGTTGCACCTCCATTCTTTAAGCCGAAGGGCATTACCCGGTAGCAAAACACACCCTGAGGGGCTATGAAGGATGTAGATTACTTTTCTTCTGGGGCCATTCGGATTTAATTATATCCGGAATATCCATCCATGAAGGAAAGTGCTTCATAGCCAGCTTTTGCATCAATTAGAAGTTCTGTAATCGGAACTGGGAAATCATCCTTAGGACAATGCCGATTAAGATCATTGAAATCGATGCAAACTCTAATTTGTCTATTATTTTTCTTTACAGGGACAATATTAGCCAACCATTTGGGATATTGAACTTCTCCGACGAAGTTAGCTTTGATAAGCTTATCCACTTCAGCTTCAATTTTGGAGGCATATGTTGGGTGTGTTCTTCTCGTGACTTTCTTAAATCCTCGATGTTCTTCAGGTAAACCCAAATTATGTGTAGCAACATCATGATCAAGCCCTTACATCTCTTGCTCATCAAGAGTCCTGGCCGCACTGAATAAAGTGGGGCATGGTTCTTCTTTTGTACCCATATTTATTTCTCTTAGTTAATCCATAGTGGTAGAGATACCCTCTTCAAATGCTGGAGGAGTATCTCTGAGATCTTCCTCTTCTTCTTCATAATGTGTTATTTCTTACATTTCTTCTTGCATAGTAGATGATAAAGTAGAATTCTCATTATCCGAAGTGATGTCAAAATTTTCATATCTTGAAAAAGAATCTTCCATTTCCGACCCGATTGATGATGAAGGGTGTTCGTTGGGTAATAAAGAGGAGATTATGGATTGAAAATCGACATCATTGTTCACCTCCGATGTTTCTATAACTTCTTCTAGCCTAATTGGCAAAGCATAGACTTGTTGGATTTCAGCAGATGAAATGAAGTCGTCACCATTTGTGCTTTCATCACTTCTTGGTAGATTACCAATTTCTCCCATGTTGTCTAGCTCGATTGTCGTAATTGACATTATGGATCCTTCCTTAAGAGTATTTTGATTTGGGTCTATCATGTCAATTTGACTGATAGGCAACACATAATCTGTACTCACATGTGTAAATTGATTTAATGGAATTTTTTCCAAACCATATGGAGCATTAACTTTGGTAATCTCCTTTGTTATAGATTTCTCCCTTTGCTTCATGTGATAGAATTCTGCCTCAATGTATTGAGACACACATGTCTTGAACGGGGCCTTATCACCATACAATGTCCCAAATTGACCATTGAAACAATATTTGAGACATTTATTGTATGATGAAGGGATAGTCGCATGTTGATGTAGCCAGGGTCTTCCAAGCAAGATGTTGAAGGCTGAGTCTTGATCAACAACCATGAAATCTGAATTGGATACAAGATCTCCAAACTGAGTTCTGAGTATAACTTCACCTAGTGGTTCTTGTTCATTTTTATCATATCCCTGTAGCATCATGGTGGAAGGAGATAAATCAGATTCTGTGAGACCCAATCGACGAAGTGTACGAATGGGCATGGGGTTGACTCCTGAACCATTGTCAATGAAAGCTCTTAGAACATCCACACCATTGACCTTTCCAGACAAGTACAATGGTCTAATATGTCCATGCACAACATCATCTTCATCTTCATCAGTAAAAAGTATTATTTCATGGCATTCTGGAGGATTATTCTATATGTGATAGACTTCAGCTACAGCAATTTCAGTTTCAAACTCCTAAGGATTTGACAAAGCCTCGATGAGTGCTTCCCAATGATCTTTTGCTATATTTAGAGCATCTAGATTTGATAACATGGATGGTACTTGGGAAAAGTGTTTCAATATATCATACTTTTGATCTAGAGGTCTGCGTTTCCCAATAAGAATATGTGGTTTAGCAGGTACCTTGGAAGCAGATGCTTTGGAAGTTGATGCATCTTGTATTGGGAGAGGAGTTAGCAATATTCCTGGTTTTGGAAGATTAGACCGATTAGATCCATTTACTAGATAAGATGAAGAAGATAGAACCTTCAACCAGTCTTCCAAAATAACTGTGCCAGGGATGATTTTTCTATTTGTAGAAGAACTTTCTTTTTCTTTCTTAGCTCGCTGAAGAGCTCTACAACGAGTTTCTGCTGCGTACATAGTTCTAGCCGAGGTAGAATTGGAATAGTGGCTTCTGAAAGATCCAAGTCTCCCCCTGTATCATGAGCCCCTGGAACATCCTCTGATTCCTCTGTTTGATACAGGGAATTCAGGATCATTGAAATCGAAACATCGACTGGCATATGGATCTGTTAATTTAATCATATTAACAGAACCAAAGATTATCTCTTCCTCTAATGAAGACACTGCAAGATTATCCTGTTTAGGTTGTGCCGTTTGGTGGGGTGGTGCCCGTGGATTTGAAGTAAATGGCATGATATCTGCCAAAGTCAAAGACAACTTAGGCTTTGACATACACTCATCTTCTTCTGATTCTTTTTCTTTCATTGAATCATGCAGCTTCGTTGAGGACTTTCCCTCTGACGAAGAGGGTTTTTCCGCAACATTCAAGGTAGAAGACAGAATTGGTTTCCTTAATTGTGTTCGCAAAATAGCATGAGTTCGATTGATTGTCTTTCTGACCATCCAATCATCATACTTCAGTGCATTTTTGCTTTTTACTTCTTGCAATTCACCTTTCTCCTCTGGAACTGTAGCAGTGACACATGCTACCTGGGCTGAGGAGCCTTTCAATGTGACTTGTCCAGAGTCGACCATCTTTTGTAGGAGGTCTTTGAAGACAAAACACTCCTAGATGGGATGCCCCAACATTTGATGAAAAGGGAAATAATTGGTACGGTCTTCATCTCCTTTCTTGTTTGGCCTCTTAGGCATTGGCAATTGAACAAAATTGTTTTCCAGAGCCAAAATGAAATAACCAGGAACTTGTTCATTTCAGAAAGAGTATGTTTTGATCTTCAGATCCTCAAATTGTTTTCGTCTTTGATCTTTTTGATCATCTGGATGAAAAGAACTTTGTTGTTGGCGCTCAGAAGGTGGAGCCCTTTGAGAAGATTAAGGTTTTGAGGTAGAAATAGGTACATGTGATTTTTTAATCATAATTGTTGCAGTTTCTACTTTACCCATTCTCCTTCCTGGAGGTGATGGAATTACACTAGATTTAGCCTTAGCCTGTATAAGGGAATCTTCAATCTACTGAGCGATTGAAGTAAGGTCTCGAAACCCTCCTGTGTATTTCATAGAAATTAACGGCGTGTGTATTTCGTCATGCAGATTTGCCAAATAGATTGGAAAAAATTCTTCTTGAGAGAGTTATAAACTCAAGGAATATTTTAATCCCTTCCATTGAGCAAGGAAATCAGAGACCCTTTCATTCTCCCTTTTCTAACAGTTTGTAAGATCGAAAACTATTGTCTTTGACAAAGTTGAGCTGAACTGAAGGGGGAATTTTTGGTGAAGATCCTCCCATCTGGTAATTGATGGGTATTGCAAGCTTGTATACCAAAAAAAAATCTGGTCCTTGCAAGGTTCGCATGAAGCATCCGAGTTTCACTACTTCTTGCTGCTCTGGATTTCCCATCATAGGATCGCAACAAGACACGTAATGCATCAAATATTGTTCAGGGTCGCCTGATCCATTGAAAATAGGCAACACAGGGTTCCCAAAACTAGATGGAGGAGAAATTGAATCTACCCATTTAGGGTAAACTTTCTTTTCTGGTTGAACTTGCACACACTTCCCTTCCATTGTTTCTAAACGAGCTGTTAATGACTCAATAGTAGTTATTAACTTTTAAGAACCATCCAGTTGAACATGGACTTGGGTACTGGCAATGACTGGAACTTGGACAGATGTGGCGATTGGTTATGCAACTGGTGGTAGCACTGTAACACCCGAGACTTTTATGTTATATAAATCATCAAAGGAATCTTTTTCTACACAACACTTGCTTGGCTTTCTTTACACGCAATCGCGACCTTCCTCGATAGCTTGCGTCGTACTCAATACCGAGTTTCACTAAACAACAATATGCTATTAAAACTAGCCGTTATGAATAGTAATAACCACTTTTTGAAATTTTATAAATTTTATTTTTCAAAATGGACTTCATTTTTGGACTCAGAATATCGAAATTAGCCTAGGGTGAAATTTTGGTATTTTTCTGAAAACTTTCAATTTTTGATGAATAGTGAAACCACTAAGTGGTAGGTTAAAAACTGAATTTTGCATAAAAATTAATTTTACCGCTTCTGTGAATGGAATTTCGAAAATCCGACAGACACGGTTGATATCAGTAAGTAAAATGTGGTTCAATGAGATAAAAATAATTTTTTGGTGAATAGTAACTTTTTACTTTTTTTTACCGCGGTTAATAGTAAATAGGGTAACTAAGGGTAAATATGATATTAATATTACCCTAACACATGTCCTAATTCTATTGGACAAGTGTAATTCGACCAATAACAAACTTAGGAATAAAATAAGACCATTTAGGCCCACTTGGATTAGATTAGGACATTTATTATTAATTTATTTAAAGAAGGGTTAAAATAGTTAAAATCAATGTTTAATAAGTATCTCATTTTTAATATGGGGTTATACATAAGATAAATTCGATTGTAAATATTAATTAGAAAGCTTAAACGATTTCCTACATGATGGTATTTTATTTTTAATTTTTAGACATCAAATAATTTAATTTATTTATGACACAAAGATGATGCAGTAATTATCTTATTAATGAAATATTGACATAATTGATGTTATAAACACCAAAATAAATGTAATATGAGACTTTTTATGAATTCCACTAATTTTCTAGGTTACTATGATATATTAATGTTGATTTAATCAACTTGGTTCGAACATATAATTCTGTTATGACTTTCACAAAAATCATATATCAAATAGTGTCAAAATTGACACAAAATAGTTTTTAAATCAAATATTATATTATTAATTGTTATTTTATTCCTAAAAATCTAAGGTTCGGCCAAATGACTTAGATAAGGATATATATATTAATAATAAACAATTTGGGGTTCTTTTGGCATGTTATAGTAAGTGTATTAACCATATAGTGAAAGAAAACAAAAAGACACGGTAAAAGTTAAATTAATTAACTTAGAGTTAAATCTAATTGATAAGGTTAAAATAATACCCTAAACTTGTCTAAATCCTATTGGTTGATAGTATTTCGACCCATCCCCACTTTATCTTCGAAATAAGACCCTTTGGAACCATTATAAACCGATTTTTACTTTAATATAAAATAATATTTTGAGATATTCCTAAGGTGCCCCTCTCCTCCCTTATAAAAGGGCACCTCCTCCCCCTCCTCCTCACACCAATTGGAGCACTCAAGCTCGGCCAACCCCTGCCATTTTCTCCTCTCCACTTCCCTAGAATAATCCTAGAGGTCCTGGTCTTCTCCAAAGACCAATCTTAGTTCCTTAAGTGGAGGATTCAAAGAGGCGTTCCAAAGAAGAGGTAATATCCATTACCGATCTTTTCAATTTCTTTCTTCTTCAACTTCTTCTTCTTTAGTTGTTTCATAATAAAGTAATAACATCAGTATTACTTACATACTGATATGTTATTATAAATATGAAACAACCCTAATTCACCTTCTATCCATCCTACGGAAAAATGAAATCACCGCGCGTGCGTACGTACAGAATACCGTCTCCACGCCGTGGTGTAATCTATTTTCCACCATCACCTTACAAGGATGGGTATAATGGTGTAATGAGTAAATATATATGATTATTATGAAGTAATATTGATACTGAAATAATATATATATACTCCAATACAATTCCACGATCATAGGAACGATATCATCACTCGTGCGTACGTACGGAATACCGTCTCCACGATGTGATGCGACTCGTTCTACATGATCTTCATTTCATAATGATTATATAAATGAATTGAATGAATGAATATGGTATATACTACACTAATACCATTCTGGAAATTAATTATCTATAACCTAAAGATAATAATAAGAATTTATTCGACAAAACACGCATAAGAACAAAAAGTTATAAAGACCCGAGTAACAAGTAACAATGAAATATTACTAACAAGAAGCTAATAATATGACCATATATGATATCATATCAATATGTATGATTCTGGAATAAGTCAATAACATTATTTAAACCATTATACAGGAGCTTCGGACACGAACAAAGCAAATCGGACCTAAGGTAAGGAAAATATCACAATCTCACTTTTATCCGAGATTGTTTTTACTTTGGTAATTACTGGGGTGTATTTTATCATCCACATCCATGTTCCCTCAATATGTAATATTATTTCCATCCTTATACAATAGTTTATATCCAATTTTACCCTTCATTGAGTTATTAGTAAAATATATGAAAGGAATCTTTTGTCGTTTTTTTCGTACGAGGTACTTTTTGACTTTTCCGACAAAAGTACGAAGAATGTTTTTTTAACTTATACGGCATGAATGGATTTTTAAAACATTGTTTCCAAGAAGCTTCCATTACAAGTTTTCAAGTTTATTTTTAATCAACTTCTTTTATTTTAAAGTTGTATGACATGTTATGAAAGGAAAAAATGTTTTTGAAGAAGAAAGGATATTTTCCTCAAGAATGGAGTTCAAGTGTTTTATCAAAATTATTTTCCATTTAAGATAATAAAGGGTTCTGTTTCTATCCATATTTTTACATTGATTTGACTATGTTGTGATGGAATTATGTTTATGAATTCCTTTATCTTATATGAATTGATTTATGATGTCATGATGTTTCAAGAATCCCATTTTTGTTACATGTGTTATGCGATGATGTATGTTTTATGATTATGTGGTCCCACATAAGAAAGGATTCATTATAAGATGGGTGGGACCTATATCTCCCTCCAATGCATTGGGTAAAGATTTTATATCTCATGAGATAGACATGGCTGGAACGGAAGGTTATTTCGGTTCAGTGATACAGGACTGAAACGAGGAGTGAACTCGGTTCAGAAAGGGACTTTGTCCACTAAGATAGTCTTGGTAATGAGTCATGACTAAAAAGAAATGATTTTCCATGATTATGTGTGCATGCCACAAAGTTTCATGTTTTATGATTATGGGGATCTCATTTTCACTTCTATGATTTATTCCATGTTAAGATATTATGATCTCTTTTGCAGGTTTTGATCTTCATAAAGATATGATATGATTTTTATTTCCTTTATTTGCCCTTGCTGAGCATTTGATCTCACCCTTTTATGTCTTCTTTTCCCCAGGTCAGGAAGATGGATATTAAGTAGAATATGCTAAAAGGGAACCTAGATATGATGAAATAAATGGGAGACACTGTAGAAGATTTATGAACCAGTTGTTTATGTTTCCCAGTTTCTAAAGACACTATACCTATACGGTCCTTTGTGGTTTTGTCATATGTTGTAATAAGTGTGCTTCAATTTCGAAGTATTAATAATTTATGTAAAGTATGGGTCGTTATATTTGGTATCAGAGGAACGGTATAGTCAACCTTTGGAAACTAGGATGTGAAAGCCTTAGTAAGAACCCTAAGGATTAGTCTAAGCATAGTACACAATCTTAGTGTTTTAGAAATGGCCTTGAATAACCTAGGATAAGACCTTAAGCATGAAAATTGTATTCTTAAATTATGTGGTTTCCTATTATAATTAGTGTTGCTCACTCTATTCTTCTTGGTTTTAGTCAATGGCTGGAACCCGAAGGAACCGTGTTAATGCGGAATGCGATGGGAAATGCAATGATTGTCCCCCTGAGCAACCAAACGATATGGGAGCTGGAATGCAAAATCTTGTAGCCATGCTCACACAACTTTCTCAAGCTATGAATCATGCAGGATTTCCAAACGAGCAAAGGAGGGAGCAACATTCTGTTGAATCCTTCATGAGGCAGCGTCCACCTTCTTTCAGCGGGTCTACTGATCCATTAGTTGCTGAACAATGGATTAGTACTACTGAAAAGATATTTTCAGTTCTTCAATGTTCTGAACATGATAAAGTCATCCTAGCAGTGTATCGTTTGGAAGGAGATGCTGATCAATGGTGGAATCTTGTTAATAATACGAGGCAAAGGGATGAAATTGAGTCTATGGAATGGGACGAGTTCATGAACTTATTTTTCAATAAGTACTTCCCTCGTATTCTCCGAACAAAGATGGAGAAAGAGTTTCTTGAACTGAAGCAAAGGGATGATGAATCTGTTGGTACCTATGAAGCAAATTTTACAAGACTTGCAAGGTACGCTTCTGGTATTATTATCCAACCTGAGAGTAAGATCGATCGATTCTTTAGTGGCTTAAAACCAAGTCTTCGAAGGGCGTTAGCCATAAAGGACTTCAATAGCTACGAGGAAATCGTTCGATGTGCTCTCAAAGTCGAGATGGAGATTGGAGTAACCCATCAGTCACATGGGTTTGATAAGAAGAGGAAGATGGAATTCAAAGAAAAATCTAAAGAGCACACTGAAAAGAAGATGAACTTTCCCTTATGCTCAAAGTGTGGAAAGAAACATGGAGGGAGTTGTCTTAAAGGGACAAGTAAATGTTTTAAATGTGGAAAGGAAGGTCATCGGGCATTTGAATGCCGCGATAATGGGAAGAAGATGTCTAATGATGCAAACAAAGGAAGGGATACACAGAATGAACCTACTACACTTCAATGTTTCAAGTGTAAGGAGATGGGGAATTATGCCAATCAATGCCCAAATCCAAAGGTTGATGATGATGGTCGACGTCAACAAACTCTTAAGGCTAAAGACAAAGGAAAGTCACATGCAATTTCTATCAGCGATGTGGAGTACGATAACGATGTGGTGAAAGGTACACTTACCATCCACTCTAAAGTAGAAAATGTTTTATTTGATTCTGGATCCACCCACTCTTTTATTTCTGAAGTCTTTTCTAAGGGTATCACCGTATTACCTCAACAATTAGATGTTGAGTTAGCTGTGACAACACATAATGGCACATCAATCGCATCAAAAGTTTATAATTCTTCTCCGATCGAAGTTTGTGGGAAAGTGCTTCCTGCAAATCTTGTGATCCTTCCATTAGTGGAATTTGATGTGATTCTTGGCATGGATTGGCTTTCCCTACATGGAGCTCATATCGATTGCCAAAGAAGGGATGTCACATTTCATATTCCAGATCAATCTACGATCGTCTATCAATGCAAGGATGAACATAACCTTCCAGTGGAAATTTCTTCCATCTTATGGGTATTGATTCCACTAAATGAAGGTTATTTATCTCAAATGGTTGGTGAGAAACTCACTATTAAGAATATACCCATTGTACGGGAGTTTGATGATGTCTTTCCGGAGGAATTGCCGGGTCTTCCACCAAATCGTGAAGTTGAGTTTTCAATAGAACTCGTACCGGGTGCTTTGCCTATTTCAAAGACACCTTATAGAATGGCCCCAATTGAGTTGCAGGAATTGAAGAAGCAACTCCAAGAGAATCTTGATAAGGGATTCATACGCCCTAGTGCGTCACCTTGGGGAGCACCTGTTCTATTTGTTAAGAAGAAAGATGGATCAATGAGACTCTGCATTGATTTTCGAGAACTTAACAAGATCACTATCAAGAACAAATATCCTCTCCCACGCATTGATGACTTATTTGACCAACTACGCGGAGCTCAATACTTTTCCAAGATTGATCTTCGTTCAGGGTATCATCAATTAAGGGTCAAAAGGGAGGATATACAAAAGACGGCTTTCCGTACAAGGTATGGACACTATGAATTTATAGTGATGCCATTTGGTCTTACTAATGCCCCTGCTATCTTCATGGATCTAATTAATAGAGTCTTTAGAGACTATCTTGATCAATTTGTGGTAGTCTTTATAGACGATATTCTTGTCTATTCAAAGAGCAAGGAAGAGCATGAAGATCACTTGAGAATTATATTGAAGACCCTGAGAAAGGAGAAGCTTTATGCCAAATTTACCAAGTGTGAATTTTGGCTTCAAAAAGTTGCATTTTTGGGTCATATAATCTCAAAAGAGGGGATATCTGTGGATCCAGCAAAAACAGAGGTTATCGAAAGATGGTCAAGACCAACAACAGTAACTGAGATCCGAAGTTTTCTTGGATTGGCTGGATATTATCGACGTTTTGTAAAAGATTTTTCACGATTATCTAATCCAATCACCAAGTTGACTCGGAAGGGAGTTAAGTTTGTCTGGACAGAGGAATGTGAAGAGAATTTCAAGGAGTTGAAAAGAAGGTTATCCAGTGCACCTGTGGTCACACTGCCTTGTAGTGGAGAAAGGTTTGTGATCTACAGTGATGCATCCAAGAAGGGATTGGGGTGTGTTCTTATGCAAAATGATATGGTGATAGCTTATGCCTCACAACAGTTGAAAATCCATGAGCAAAATTACCCAACACATGATTTGGAGTTGGCTGCGGTAATCTTTGCATTAGCGATTTGGAGGCATTACCTTTATGGTGAAAGGTGTGATATTTATACTGATCATAAAAGTTTAAAGTATATTTTCACACAAAAGGAGTTGAATATGCGTGAAAGAAGATGGTTGGAGCTGATTAAGGATTATGACTGTTCAATCCATTACCACCCTGGGAAAGCAAACAAGGTGGCAGAAGCATTAAGTCGACAAGACCATGCTAGTTTATCCATGATGAGGATCACAAAAGATCCAATATTTATGGATTTACAAAGGATGGATCTTGGAATTATAATGGAAAGGGAAAAATCTTATCTTTCTCAAATGAATGTTCAACCATCTATACATGTGAAGATTAAAGAGGCACAGAAAGAAGATGTCGAGTTACAAAAGAAGGTGAGAAATGTTCCTGAATAAAACCTTGATTGTGATGGGATAATAAAGTTCAGGAATCAGGTTTGCGTTCCTCCCATCCCCGAATTAAAGAATGAGCTGCTGGATGAGGCTCATAGTTCATCATTCTCTATTCATCCTGGAAGCACGAAGATGTATAGGGACCTGAAAGAGTACTTCTGGTGGGATGGCATGAAAAGAGATGTTTCTGAATATGTCTCTCGATGCTTGGTTTGTCAACAAGTTAAAGCTGAGAGACAGAAGTCTAAGGGGATGTTACAACCATTACCCATACCCGAATGGAAATGGGAAAACATCACTATGGACTTTGTCACAGGACTTCCTAAAACATCCAAAGGCAATAATGCTATCTGGGTCATAGTTGATCGTCTTACAAAGTCTGCACACTTTATTGCTATTAGAGAGGATTTCTCTCTAGATCAGCTTGCCAGGATATATGTAAAGGAAGTGGTAAGATTGCATGGAGTACCACTTTCTATTATATCTGATCGAGATCCGAGATTTACCTCGATGTTCTGGCGAAGTCTTCAGCATACTCTGGATACAGAGTTGAGTTTCAGCACTGCTTATCATCCCCAGAAAGACGGTCAGTCTGAGATAACAATTCAAACCCTAGAAGATATGTTGAGAGCTTGCTCTATGGATTTCAAAGGAGGTTGGGATCAACACCTACCTTTGGTGGAATTTTCTTATAATAATAGCTTTCACTCCAGTATTCAGATGGCTCCTTATGAAGCTCTCTATGGAAAGAAATGCAGGACTCCAACTTGCTGGGATGAAGTTGGGGAAAGAAAGATATTAGGACCTGATCTCGTTGATGAAATGGCAGAAAAGGTCAGATCTATTCAACAACACATAAGAGCAGCTCAGAGTCGACAGAAAAGTTATGCCGACAACCGAAGAAAAGACCTAGAGTTTGAAGTGGGTGATAAAGTGTTCTTACAAATATCTCCCTGGAAGAGGGTTATGAGATTTGGAAAGAACGGGAAGTTGAGCCCTAGATATATCAGTCCTTTCGAAATACTGGATCGTGTTGGGAAGGTAGCTTACCGATTGGCGCTTCCACCGAATCTCTCTCAAGTTCACGATGTGTTCCATGTATCTCTCCTGAGAAAGTACATACCAGATCCTTCACATGTACTCAGCTCAGAAGTTGTACCGCTGGAGCAAGATCTTTCTTATGAAGAACAACCGATAGAGATTCTGGATCGTAGCAAAAAAGTCCTACGAAACAAGACCACTCACTTGGTGAAAGTTTTATGGAGAAACCACCAACTTGAAGAAGCTACATGGGAGCTTGAGGATATGATGAGGGAGAAGTATCCTCATCTGTTTGTTGCAAAGTGACGAATTTCGAGGGCGAAATTCTTTTTAAGGGGGGTAGAATGTAACACCCGAGACTTTTATGTTATATAAATCATCAAAGGAATCTTTTTCTACACAACACTTGCTTGGCTTGCTTTACACGCAATCGCGACCTTCCTCGATAGCTTGCGTCGTACGCAATACCGAGTTTCACTAAACAACAATATGCTATTAAAACTAGCCGTTATGAATAGTAATAACCACTTTTTGAAATTTTATAAATTTTATTTTTCAAAATGGACTTCATTTTTGGACTCAGAATATCGAAATTAGCCTAGGGTGAAATTTTGGTATTTTTCTGAAAACTTTCAATTTTTGATGAATAGTGAAACCACTAAGTGGTAGGTTAAAAACTGAATTTTGCATAAAACTTAATTTTACCGCTTCTGTGAATGGAATTTCAAAAATCCGACAGACACGGTTGATATCAGTAAGTAAAATGTGGTTCAATGAGATAAAAATAATTTTTTGGTGAATAGTAACTTTTTACTTTTTTTTACCGCGGTTAATAGTAAATAGGGTAACTAAGGGTAAATATGATATTAATGTTACCCTAACACATGTCCTAATTCTATTGGACAAGTGTAATCGACCAAAAACAAACTTAGGAATAAAATAAGACCATTTAGGCCCACTTGGATTAGATTAGGACATTTATTATTAATTTATTTAAAGAAGGGTTAAAATAGTTAAAATCAAAGTTTAATAA
Organism: Viscum album; assembly: GCA_963277665.1. Lineage (NCBI taxonomy): Eukaryota > Viridiplantae > Streptophyta > Magnoliopsida > Santalales > Viscaceae > Viscum > Viscum album. The sequence goes on from OY728158.1 coordinate 783,204,329, forward strand.
GTAAATAATTTTTAATATGGGGTTATACATAAGATAAATTCGATTGTAAATATTCATTAGAAAGCTAAAAAGATTTCCTACATGATGGTATTTTATTTGTAATTTTTAGACATCAAATAATTTAATTTATTTATGACACAAAGATGATGCAGTAATTATCTTATTAATGAAATATTGACATAATTGATGTTATAAACGCCAAAATAAATGAAATTTGAGACTTTTTATAAATTACACTAATTTTCTAGGTTACTATGATATATTAATGTTGATTTAATCAACATTTTTCGAACATATAATTCTGTTATGACTTTCAAAAAAATCATATATCAAATAGTGTCAAAATTGACACAAAATAGTTTTTAAATCAAATATTATATTATTAATTGTTATTTTATTCCTAAAAATCTAAGGTTCGGCCAAATGACTTATATAAAGATATATATATTAATAATAAACAATTTGGGGTTCTTTTGGCATGTTATAGTAAGTGTATTAACCATATAGTGAAAGAAAACAAAAAGACACGGTAAAAGTTAAATTAATTAACTTTGAGTTAAATCTAATTGATAAGGTTAAAATAATACCCTAAACTTGTCTAAATCCTATTGTTTGATAGTATTTCGACCCATCCCCACTTTATATTCGAAATAAGACCCTTTGGAACCATTATAAACCGATTTTTACTTTAATATAAAATAATATTTTGAGATATTCCTAAGGTGCCCCTCTCCTCCCTTATAAAAGGGCACCTCCTCCCCCTCCTCCTCACACCAATTGGAGTACTCAAGCTCGGCCAAACCCTGACATTTTCCCCTCTCCACTTCCCTAGAATAATCCTAGAGGTCCTGGTCTTCTCCAAAGACCAATCTTAGTTCCTTAAGTGGAGGATTCAAAGAGGCGTTCCAAAGAAGAGGTAATATCCATTACCGATCTTTTCAATTTCTTTCTTCTTCAAATTCTTCTTCTTTAGTTGTTTCATGATAAAGTAATAACATCAGTATTACTTACATACTGATATGTTATTATAAATATGAAACAACCCTAATTCACCTTCTATCCATCCTACGGAAAAATGAAATCACCGCGCGTGCGTACGTACGGAATACCGTCTCCACGCCGTGGTGTAATCTATTTTCCACCATCACCTTACAAGGATGGGTATAATGGTGTAATGAGTAACTATATATGATTATTATGAAGTAATATTGATACTGAAATAATATATATATACTCCAATACAATTCCACGATCATAGGAACGATATCATCACTCGTGCGTACGTACTGAATACCGTCTCCACGATGTGATGTGACTCGTTTTACATGATCTTCATTTCATAATGATTATATAAATGAATTGAATGAATTAATATGGTATATAATACACTAATACCATTCTGGAAATGAATTATCTATAACCTAAAGATAATAATAAGAATTTATTCGACAAAACACGCATAAGAACAAAAAGTTATAAAGACCCGAGTAACAAGTAACAATGAAATATTACTAACAAGAAGCTAATAATATGACCATATATGATATCATATCAATATGTATGATTCTGGAATAAGTCAATAACATTATTTAAACCATTATACAGGAGCTTCGGACACGAACAAAGCAAATCGGACCTAAGGTAAGGAAAATATCACAATCTCACTTTTATCCGAGATTGTTTTTACTTTGGTAATTACTGGGGTGTATTTTATCATCCACATTTATGTTCCCTAAATATGTAATATTATTTCCATCCTTATACAATAGTTTATATCCAATATTACCCTTCATTGAGTTTTTAGTAAAAGATATGAAAGGAATCTTTTGTCGTTTTTTTCGTACGAGGTACTTTTTGACTTTTCCGACAAAAGTACGAAGAATGTTTTTTTAACTTATACGACATGAATGGATTTTTAAAACATTGTTTCCAAGAAGCTTCCTTTACAAGTTTTCAAGTTTATTTTTAATCAACTTCTTTTATTTTAAAGTTGTATAACATGTTATGAAAGGAAAAAATGTTTTTGAAGAAGAAAGGATATTTTCCTCAAGAATGGAGTTCAAGTGTTTTATCAAAATTATTTTCTATTTAAGATAATAAAGGGTTCTGTTTCTATCCATATTTTTACATTGATTTGACTATGTTGTGATGGAATTATGTTTATGAATTCCTTTATCTTATATGAATTGATTTATGATGTCATGATGTTTCAAGAATCTCATTTTTGTTACATGTGTTATGCGATGATGTATGTTTTATGATTATGTGGAACACATAAGAAAGGATTAATTATAAGATGGGTGGGACCTATATCTCCCTCCAATTCATTGGGTAAAGATTTTATATCTCATGCGATAGACATGGCTGGAACGGAAGGTAATTTCGGTTCAGTGATACAGGACTGAAACAAGGAGTGAACTCGGTTCAGAAAAGGACTTTGTCCACTAAGATAGTCTTAGCAATGAGTCATGACTAATAAGAAATGATTTTCCATGATTATGTGTGAATGCCACAATGTTTCAAGTTTTATGATTATGGGGATCTCATTTTCACTTCTATGATTTATTCCATGTTAAGATATTATGATCTCTTTTGCAGGTTTTGATCTTCATAAAGATATGATATGATTTTTATTTCCTTTATTTGCCCTTGCTGAGCATTTGAGCTCACCCTTTTATGTTTTCTTTTCCCCAGGTCAGGAAGATGGATATTAAGTAGAATATGCTAAAAGGGACCCTAGATATGATGAAATAAATGGGATACACTGTAGAAGATTTATGAACCAGTTGTTTATGTTTCCCAGTTTCTAAAGACACTATACCTATATGGTCCTTTGTGGTTTTGTCATATGTTGTAATAAGTGTGCTTCAATTTCGAAGTATTAACAATGTATGTAAAGTATGGGTCGTTATAAGAACTGCCAACTGTTGGTGCACTTGACCCTTAAGATTAGACATGTGAGGGTGTACTGATAGACGAGGATATTCTTTATCCATCTCAGTAGCTGTAACAAATTTTTTTGGCTGACCGACTCCATCATGCTTAAGAAGAAGACTACTCTGAAGTAGTTCTGAATTCAACCTTCTTAATTCCTTCATTTCTTCGTACTATTGTGGAAAACTCTGATCTAGTGAGAGTGATTGACCTTCTCCAGAGGAAGGATATGTAACCTGGTTCATTCCCTTCCCTTTTTTGGATCCTTTTCGGAGATGGGAAAGTGGGTTACTCGAAGGATTACCTATGTTATGAGTAATCCTTTGACTTCGTGTACGCACACCTTCTTCATTTGTGTCGGTGCGTACATCTTTATGAGCAGGAACCTCTTCATCTGAGTCCCATGTGTGAGCCTCATCTAGTGGATTAGCAACAATGGCATTGATGACATTGATTGATGCATAACTCATCGCATCCCTTCTATCAGCATTTCTGTGATATTGTCTTCTTCCATGTCTTTGAAGAGACATTGCCTTTTGTTTATTCGATCCCTCAGGAACTTCTTGACGAACCTTAATTTGGAGGGAATCTCCTGATAATTTGGCTCTTCATTCCTCTTGAGGTTTCTTTCCCATTCGAGAAAAGACCGACTTTCTCTGAGGAGGGGATTGATGATTTGAAAAAGTCCCATGTCCAGTGGACTGGGGATGTTCCTACTGTTCTCGCTCAACTCCCCGACTCCTTTTTGTTGATTCCAAGGGTTGGTTTAAAAGAGTCCCCAGTCTGGCGAGCTGGGGTGGTTCTTGACATTCTATGTCTTAGACTTTCTTGAAATTCCTCCTGATCATGTGAACCTTAGTTCGAAAATTAGCTGGATGCATTAACCTGTATCTTCTTTTATCACCCGTTTCAAAAGACCGTTGGATGATTTCCGACACTTCTTTCACTTCGTGACGTGCTTGCTCTAAATGTGAGTCATGTTCAATAATCTTGTTTTAATGATTCAAGAGTAATTCGATAACTTTTTCTCTGTATTCTTGATTTTGAGAGGAACTAGTTGAAGCCTATTCATGGGCAAGTTTTTGATTACAAACAATTCCCATTGATTGAGGCCATCCATGGGCAATAACATTGCATGAGACCATTTTTGGTGGGCTTTTCTGAATGGAGAGCACCATGAAATGCATTGCTCTATGAACACCCCATCCTCTGACACGAATACCAGATGGGTCATTGGAAATTAACTGACGCAATCTTCTTAGTGTGCCAAAGCATGAACGTTGAAGGGCTCTCTGCTACTTTTCAGCCTTCAGATATCGAGAGACTGATAGAGATGCCAAATCAATCTAACGTTATAACCCTTCTATTATATTAAGATGATTTTCATATTCATCATAAGATAATACTTTATTTTTCAAATGAGAAAGATTTTTCCATATGTTGAGACGAATATCATGAATTTCATCTTCCGTCAATATTTCTGGAATATTATACTGAGAGTCAGCCTGAGGCCAAAACATGACTGGCACTTCACCATTCACCAGTTGTTTTCTCATGTTCAGCATTTTCTCTTTATCATTTGATTAAGATTATTCTACCTGATTAGACTAGAGTTGGTGTTTCCTTGTTGCTTCATTGGATTCAACAGGATTGGTAGAGAAATCATTGATCAAACTAGAAGATGCATGACTTAGGGGTGGTTTGAAGAATGACCTACACCCTGGGCTATCTTCTGATTGAGAAAGTATTTCACCTGCTAGCGATGAAGCTTCAGACATGACCGGTTTCGCATTTGCAAGTGCCTCAAGATAAGAGTTCTTTCTCGGCACTACATTGTCCATTGTAGCATTTTTCGGGCAATGTGTATCACTACTGCGGAGAAGACTTTCGCAGCGAAATTCTTCATCATGGGGAGGACCACCATAATGGGTTACAGCAAAAGATGATATCTCTTGCTCCGTGGTCTTCTGACCACGCAGAGGGTTCCTGTGGCTCTCATCTGAATATGAAACTTCAAGATCGACCGAATTGTCATGAACCAAGCCTTCATGAGGAAGTGTCTGTTGAAGACCTTCAGAATTAATGTTCCCACTATTGTGAAATGAGGGAGTAGAATCCTAAATTTCAATAGATAATTGTCTGAGGGCTTCAAGAACTCCAGCATCGAGCAAGGCCTTGTTACAGATTGGATATTGATCTCCTAACTGTGCTGGCGGGTCTTTTTTCTTAGACGCCTTCTTACTCGCCTTAGAAAACCACTTGTTGATGAAGTGGCTTCTCTGAGAAGGTGTATATGCCTGATCAGGAAAGATGAACAGGTTAGGTTGACGATATCTACTCAAATCAGGTGTATGTGCCTGACTTGGTTGTATGTATGATAGGGGGGAGTATGCCCCACAACCCTCTTGGATTGGAACAGATGTGTGTGTCTGTTCTGGAGTGAATTGATTATGTGTCACTCCACTGGTAGGGATAGATTTATGCTTCTTTCCCTAAGATGCCGCTAAATTTGTTATAATATCCTGGCAGGCATCCATAATATGAGCAGGGATTTGCTTCTACTCTTTCACCATTGATAGAATATGCTTGGTGACTTGAGCTGCCAGAATGTGATAATACATCCATTTCGGTCATGGAGCAGGTGTATGTGCCTGCTCCTGTCATCCTTTTCATGTCAGTGATTCCTGACAGTACTCAAGTGTGGGGGAAGAGAGTTGAGTCTGCCTCTTATTTGTTGTCGGGGATTTCCGACTAACTTCGCTGAATGCTACCAAGCGAGACTATTGGTAGGCTTGATTAATACTAGCAGGTGTATGTGCCTGCTGATTGCACTTCTCCAAACATGGTTGATGAGATCCATCATATGTAGTCAGACGAGCCTGCTGACTAGCTGATGATGAATAAACAGGTGTATGTTCCTGCCTATAGTACTCGTCCGGAATTGCCTGGCGGGATTGGCGTGATGCTGCCAGACGAGTCTGCTGGACAGCGGAATTTAAACGGGCAGGTGTATGTGCCTGCTTGTTGCATGCCCCCAAGTTAGGTTGGTGGACTTCTTCGTAGATGGCGTAGATGAGAACATGTTCACTGATTACCGGATTTTGCCTCTGGTGGTTCGTCTTGCTTGCTCGGGTTCGAGGAACCAGAGCCGAATACATGGAGTCGGTACACTCATCATGTTTAGGGTGCACTGTCGCACGAGTCTGGCGGCGATTGTTGGTGGGAGCCCTCAGGAAAGACTCCTGTATATTTGAATTAAGGCCCTGAGGGACCTACTCATTCACCTCCCCAGAATAAGGGAGCGAATGGTGATTGTGTTCTGGGGTTAACGACCCGAAACAGTTGGAGACGGTAGTCAGCACCGCCTACTTCTTGATCACTAGTCGTCGTTGTCCATACGACCGATGTGAGTTATTTACTTGGACGGCTTGTCGGGCAGCCTCCAGAGTTGGGATGGTACCGTGTTGACGGTACTCCTTAACCAGTGTGTTTGATACCCAGCGTTGAATACACTGAGTATGTGATATTGTCCTTAGAGCGGACAACGATCCAGCAGGAGTAACAGCAGTAGCATTTACAGCAGCAATATTCACAGGTGTGAACATGAGAGAAACCATCTTATAAATGCAAAAGATCTTGGAAAAGATTTCTAGTTTGATATAACATACATAATCAAGATAAATTTATCCACTAAATCTTTTGGATGAGCACATATGTAAATGATTGTTTTTGTTGGCCCTCTCATTGATTTTAAAAAAGGGGCCAAAAAAATGGGTAAAACATTATTTTAACTTGGTTATGGATTCACGTCGGGTTCACCATTTTTTGTTTCCCTCGGAATCCAGGGATGACCGCCTTGATGGGAGGTTCAAACATTCTGATCGGTTTCTAACTGGTTTTTTCGTAGAACTGGAAACATCCAACGATTCCACATCCATTCGGACCTACTTTCTAATGGTAGGTGCTCATTAGTTTTTGGACTAATGAGGCTTAGTAATTTTCATTGGTCTAGAGGATGGGAGTTCAGAATCATCATACCATTTTGAGGGGAATTATTGTCTACTCCAGGACTCTCTTTATAGATTTAAGTTATGTTCGTGAATCCTTATTACATTACCAAGTATAAAAGGAGCTTCCCTTCAGATCTGACAGTCAATGATTAAATATATAGGAAATTTAGAAAATATTTTGTTTGTATTCGAGGTTCTTCATCGATAGAGAATCATCTATATTTATTAGAGATTCTTGGTCAATGGTACCCTTCAACACATTTATATAGAAGTCTCTTGGTCATTATGATGACCATGCTGGTTTTAATGCCACTAAGTGGGGCACGTGAAGTTTATTGTCATTCAGAAGGACATTGATTATTTTAGAGTTGGGATCGAACCCGTAGACGGGCTACCTACGTATCCTTTGTTTAGAAAAGGAATCAGAACCCATGTAGTTCGAGTATGGGAGTATGATGCTTATGATTGATGGCTCAAAGAAGGATGTCACAATTACTTTTACAATCTAATCTCACGTGAGTCATGCTCGGTGGGAGAAACAAGAGGTATTGGTAAAAATTAGACAATTGTTCCATGAAAGATGCAATCATAAGAAATAATGTGGGTCTTATGTATGTATGACTTCCCAGATAAATGAAGGTTATGATTTACTTTAGGGATGAAATCCAGGAATATGGTCCATAAAGGTATATACGCATCATATAGATTTTGAATACTCTAACTTGGGGCTTACTCCTAAAAAGGAGGCCCAAATTAGGAGAAAACTTATGATTGGGTTTTACTCTTGAAAATGAATTCCAGATCAAAGGTAAATTATGACTGGTTAAGAGAAATTAAGACAATGGATTATTCCTAAAAAGGAGGCCCAGGTTAAGATATTTGAACAATTAAGGGACTTGGGGTTTTCTATTGAAGAGGATGCCCATATTTGAGACTTGGGCTTACTCCGGAAAAGGAGGCCCAGGTTAAGGGAATTATGGTTTGGGGCTTACTCCTGAGGAGGATTCACAAATTAGGAGACTTGGTCTTACTCCTAAGGAGGATTCCCAGATTTGGGAACTTTAAGAATTGCTGCTTACACCTAAGGAGGATGCCCACGGTAAGAATTATGACTGGGACTTACTCCTGAAAAGGAGGATTCCCAAATTAGAGGACATGGGGATTACTCCTAAAGAAGATTCCCAAATTAGAGGACTTATGTCTGGGGATTATTCCTGAAATGGTGACCCATGTTAAGGATTCTCTCATCTTAAAGGATGAGGTTGAATGAATGAAATCTCAATCTTTAGTGACATAAAGATGTGTAAATCACTAGGTTTTGAGAGATATTCCACAGAATTCCTTTCAGATAAGGAATTCAAATCTATAAATCATGCCATAAATGGCTTTGAAGAGTGTCTTGAAGACTGAATCATGAATAGGAAAGGTGGAATGGCTTAAGAGGAGTGAAATGGGAAAGAAGAGAACCCAAAAAGGAAGGGGCGTGCAAGTCCTGGCAGGCGTGCAGGTACTGCGTGGGCTCGCAAGTCCTGGTCGTGCAGGTATGCATGCGTGACACATGGTGTACTTGCGCGACGGTTAACCAACAGGGTAATACTTGAGTGAATCTTGATTAAAGACTTTAGAATCTTCTTGAGGTTCTTCCAGAAAAGGGGCACGCAAGTTCTATTGAAGGCGTAAGGCGGCGCACAAGTGTGGCCTTTTCCCGTAAGGTTTGGACACTCAGGCACGCAAGTGTTGACGAGTTTCAACACTTAGGCCTTCTTCCCCCTCTTTAGATCTTCCGTTCTTGGTAAGAAATTACCTTAGAAGTCTTTCGGAAGCTTTGAGAAGAGTCTAGGGCGCTGGGAGCTCAAATATGAGTTTCTGGAAAAAATCCTCTTTCGAATGGGGGGCCCACAGGGTCTATTTATAGGCAAGAGAAGACCTCGGGAGGTTATCACATAGGTCGCAGAAGTCACTTGCGCGACCATCGTGCGTCACACAAGTGGACATGCACAACCATCGACGAACTTACGTGGCCATTGTACAACATTCTTCTTGTTCCTTCCTTTGTAAATTTTTGATATTTTTTCCAAAGGTTGAATCACTTTGAGTTAAGATAATCCCCTTTTCCAATCTTTAGAATCTGTGTCGAAAGGAGTGTCAACAGGGACCCAATGGAAATAGAACCAATTGGTTATGGAATGTTGTTCCTGAGAAACGAAGGCTTGAGATAGATACTAGGATGAGGAGTGGGTTTGGATTTCACCTTGTAGAGGATTCCTATGAAACTTTCTCAAAATTAGAAAAGATAATCCTCAATGTAGTAAATAAATGGGGTAAACTATTGGGGTATACCAAAAGGAAATCAATGTAAAGACGTGATTTGGGTGTATGCATAGTTTACCACCCATCGTAAGAGAGACACTATTTTTTAGAGGAGTATGGATTTCATGTGGTGATTACAAATGGTTAGCCACCAGAATTGATCACAACACCTCAAATAGGATAATCATGGAGATGCATCCCAAAAAGAGATGATGTCTCATCAGGATGATACATCCCTATGTAGGGGATCCAAAATTTACCATTTTTTTGGATTGAACCTTAAAGAGGATTCCTACATAACCAAATGGTATAGAAACCCTTGTAGTTCAGGAAACATATAGGTTAATTTCATGTGTGATGAAGATTGTACCGACATGAAATGGTCAGAATAGATGGGTGGACAGCTTGAAAATGAGGGGCGTTTACTATGTATCATCATTGTAGGGAATTAATGTTCACATAGTTTGGTAAAGAAGGGTGTGGGTATTAAATGCTAAGGCAGCCCAAAGACGGTTTCATGGCTGATTCTTAATCTACGCCCATGTTAGTTATGCTCAATTTGAGAAACAAATGGCCATCATAGACTTAATGATCGTGTTGGAAAAGTTGTGTTCTTGGGGACTAAATCGGGACATACACATGGTTAGAAGCCTAGGGAAAGGAATATTGGGAAAATATCATAGGTTTTCCAAATGTATATGGAGTATATGGCCATCGTATAGGGACCATTCTACAAATGTGTGTGTAGGCTGACACAAAGGCTTACCAAGGTGCACATGGAGACAAAGTGCAACGGTAGAGATGGAGTGAGAGGTATGTAGTTCCCATTACCTTAATGGTCCTCTAGGGAATTTCAGTCATCCAGTGATCACAGTTTGACGTCATGCATTGAGGATGTTGGGTTTCTTGGAAGTTAATCTCCTTGAGCTCAAATGGCGAGTACTCGCTCCTCACCACTATATCATTCAAAGCATGTACAAAACTACACTTGTGGAAGGGAAGGAACATGAAAAACCATGTATTGGGGGTTGCAGAGTGATCCATTGAGGGGTCCACATTAGTATGTCTATGAGATTAATCAATATCCGGTAGTGTTCCAATGAGAATAATCATAAGGAATGGTAACATAACATGAAGCACTACTCAGGGGGCTATAAAATCACAACGCACATTTCTTGAGGGTTGTAGATAAGAGGGGTTCATAAAGCAGAAGACATCATAGAGAGAGGCATTGCGATGCTCTAGTGCTTCTTGAAGTGAATGTGCTTCCTAAAGAATGGTGTTCCACTAAGCATAGTTACCCAACCTATGTATAGAGTTCACAAATTATTGGAGGGTGCTTTGCGAATTATGAGTGCTTAGTGAAGTGACGAGTACCCAAAGGGGTCTTCTTCCATTGCGATGGTCAAATGTCTTCATGAAGGGAATCCCAAATTGACTAAAAGATAAAATGGAGAAAAGGGAAAGTGGTTTAATATGATGAAGAACTTTAGATGGTTCATTTTCTCAATTGTTGATAGTGAAAATGGTTCTTCGAAAATGAATACCGAGAAAGGATAAATTCCAGTGTGTCAATATTTTGGAGTGGGGCTGACCTATGTATTTATTGTAACTAGGTATATTAATACTCTGAGGACTTCACATGATGAAAATAATTCTTCTAAATCAGAGACTGATCCTTCTAGTTTGTTAGACATTAAGAGGATGTTAACAATACTCCATAGTTGTCGCGAATGATTCAGTAATGTTTCTCGAACATACAGAGCCATCTAGAATTACCTTTTTGGAAGTCATAGATGCTTCATTCATGATTCAAGGAATTTAAGTGGAATGTTTCATTACCTTTTTGGAAATAACATAGAATCCTTCAGGGAAGCTTTATGATTGGCGTGATGCGAGAGGTCAATACGAAGGCATATCTCTAAGAAGACTCTTTAGAAATTCAGTTGTTCCTTTACCAATTTATTTCTAAGCACATATTTTTGGCACCCACAAATACCCTCCCCCCATAGAATGGGTGATGAGGAAAAAAAGTGTCTGATTCTCTGGGTAGTTTTCCTATATTACACAGATCGTGAAGGGGTGGACCGATTATTTGGACTTTCACTAAGGAAGACACATCATGGTTGAATGGGCCTGGGTTTACTAGGGCATCACATCATAAGAAAAATTCATGATATATATAAAGTGTGTAAGACTATATGAAGTTGTGTGGGCTTCCCAATTCTATATCCACCGGCCTAATGATATGATTCCAGAGTTTCTAAGAAGGTGGTCTTTGAGGGCCAACACATTCCATTTCCATCACAGGGAGGTTGGAATAATCCACTAGGAACTTCATCAGATCTCATGGATTCCCATTCTATGTGTGATGTATGAAGCATTCCTTCATGTAGAGAACACATGGTGGGATTTTGAGTAGATTCCACATCTATTAAAGGAACTAATGGATTGGGTGTCGGGTGATTATAAAAAATGTTTTGGATCGTCAATTTTAATATGTGGTTTAGATGTTCTTAAACATCCCACAAGGGTATGCAACTTAAAGATAGGAGGTTTCTATGAAGCTTCCAATAGGGCCTACCACTTATCCAAAGAGAGATCAGCATAGAAGAAATATTCCGACTAGGGAATCTTGGAGGGTCGTCAGTGGATGCAATGGGGATACAGTTTCAACACAGAGAATCAGCTTGTGATTAGATTGGAAGGATTTATCTATGCACTTATTTGCTACAAGATTTTTCTATTCATGTATAAGAACCTTGGTGCATGACCAAGAACATTTATTAAGGAATCTATGATGGCAGTGGGGTATTACACGAACCTTGGGATCCTAGTGTTGGAAAAACTATACAAGATATTGGGTCACATCAGTAAGTGGAAGAAACCATAATGGGTTTGTAGACCGTTCCCAAATTTGTATGGATGAATAGTATGACACATGACCGCCTATTAATATCAAAACCTTATTTCTCCTCACATGTCAGACATCCGACCATGCATCTAGAATGTAGTGGGGAGATTGTCGGCCCATATGACCTCATCGATTATACTGAAAAGGGTCTAGAATGCAGATTAATTCAACTACCATCAATTAACAATGTCAGTATGGGTATTCACTGATGATGTATAGGGATCTGAGAGGCATCGTTCTTATCTTCTGGCCATCCCGGGAAGATTTTTTGTGTCATGATCGATTGGGGTTTTATCTGGGAGCCATATACCCTACACCACTTGGCGAGGAAGTTCTAGTGCATGCAGAGAATGACCCCAAAAGTGTACCTAGGGGTGAACCATGAGGATCATCCATGAGTAATGTGGAAAATGTGGCACATTATCATGTTGGAGGATGGGAAAAAGTAGAATGAGCTTCCTCTCCCACAGCCGACAATGATCTAAAAAAGGAGTATGCAAATTTTTGGGAGATGGCCTACCTATGGGAAATGTTGAACCAATGAAATATCCATGTTGATGATGGAATTCCTCCTCAACTTCAAGACTAGGGTAAAAAATTGCATGAATACATTTTTTTGGTTGAGATGATTCACATCATGGTGATGGGGATACGAGAGTGACATGGAAAATAATTCATGTTCTTGCACTGAGTAGGAGACAAGCGGTGAAGGTGGAATTGGTGGTCCTAGCTGGGTAGATCTGTAAGGAAGGGGGGACACCAATAGGGTTCTGTATTATATCTTCTCATGCTCTTGGGAAATGACATGGAAATGTAGAAATGCCTATAGATGTTGTTTTTTTCAACGGTTAGTGACACATGGGATAATAAAACCAATTTCTTAGTCCCTCCAAGATGTGGGACTGCCTTAACTGTATCAGGATGGTTATTTCATATATTGTTCATGAAAAGGGTGGTTTTATAGTGTATCAGGAGGAATGGGGTCAATATGTGGTTGACTTTGAGGATTTCTCATATTCTCGGGGCACCCCTTGTTCAATGGCAGATCTGTTTATTGTACTGATGGATCAAACATCCATGTCACAACCATTAACTTCTAATATGGGGGAGCATACCCCATTACCTTAAGAATTAGAGGAGTCCTCCTGGAGATAGTTGTATAATTGGGGTAGCCCCTTGGAGGAAGGTGACTATGTGACCTCGGTGTTGGAAGAGCATACAGAGACTCTTGAGGTACACTTTAAACCATTACATTGTGGAACTTACTCATGTCATATAATATTTATCAAATGGAATTTTCCGAATATTGGATAAACTTATATGAAAATCCCCTAACCACATGAAATCAAACATAGCTTTAGGATCTGCACCAGGGGAGATTGTTAGCATAGTAACTAGTAGTGCTATGATAACCAGAGTGGCACTTTTGGAATATTTCGATCTACCAACCATGTAAATGGTGAAATGTATGAGGATTCTAATAGCATAAATCTTGGGGAAAGGGAAATTATATGATCTCTTTAATTCATGTCCCTAATAGAACCATTAAATTTTTTCCATCAAACTAGGACAAGTGATATTTATTTATTTCTATATTAAATGTTGTTAAAATGGAATGGACCATACTCTAATGGATCGATGGGGGTCCCAGATCTCCTTTCATGAGGGGAAAACCGATTTTCATTGGTTTTTAATAACATGATAAATGAATCATGGAATCTTTGAACATCGGTAGGGTTACTGGTAGAGAGGAACTGAAAATTGTTGAGGTGGTACCCTGTGATAAAGATTAACCACTTGATGTGCAATCCAAACTTTTTGGTTAGACACCAGTTGAAGATCCCAATACTAAACTTCATGAAGTGTTCCTGGAATAAAAACCTATTGACCTAGTGGAGTGGGATGAAATAGATTTTGATGAAGTAGACATAAAGGGTGTTAGCTGTCTATCATAGACACTGATTAGGTGCTTCATTGACAACATAGTAAAAGAAGATTTGATAAACCAAATGTGGATACATAATTTTTGATTGAGAAACTTTTGAGCTAGAAGAGTGGATGCTTGAAGCGCCCATATGATCAATCATGATTACCTTATGGAGAAGTAGAGGGAGAATGAGCCTGGACATAGTAGAATCTAGATTTAGAGGAATGTATACCTAATCTAAAAACATTACAAGGATGATCAACAAGTATCATGTTTGAGGGCATAGGTGAATCAATGATTTTATTTCATCAATTCCCAATAATAACTCATGTAGGGATTAAAGGAACATCATGTAGATGATGATGTGAAGATGAGGTGATAATCCTGAGATATGGATAACATCCAAGTTGATGAGGACTACATAGATTTCCTCAGCGATGAATTATTCCCCGTAGCTAGTCAAGAAGAGATGGAGATTAATAGGATACAAAAAATCCTAGAGGGCAAAATCTAAATATAGGTGGTTCTATGTCACTCCATTTCAGACGTCAAGGCATTTATCGGAGGGGCTAATCCATGGGGGATATAATTTTCATGAACCCAAAAACATACTTTCTTGTTTACTTGCTTTTTTGGTTGCATGCCTGAGTCTCATTATCTTTTATGATTACTATATCTCATTCGTATCTTTAGAACAACCAGTGATTAATACCTAATTTCACGGTGGTCATTCCTAGTGTTAGAAACATAGGATGGTCACATAATTATTCACTTTGAATATGAGATCACCAACCAATCATAGATCCCCAGGGTTATGAATGTCAACTTTGAGCTTTCGTGAATAAAGAAGGGGGCTGTTAAAAGAGATAATAGTTCTCAGATCATCTAAATTTTCCTTTACCAAAAATACCTAGTGCATGAGTTGGATAATTCCATAGATGTTAAAATCCATCAAAATAAATGGGAATAGTAGTTTTGAGTCATTATCTAAAATTCAGACCACATTGGTAATGGGGAGCCAATGTGTGATATTTTATTAATATATTCAAATTATAACCCCTATACCAGTATCCTATAATGGGTAAAAACAAATTGGGGCCAACCTATTACCGTATTTGATTACATGGAGCCCAATAAAAAATGTCATATCATTCTGTATGGAACATTTTCCAAGGATGGTAGGTGAGATAAAATGGAATGGGACTAGGCTGTTAGGGGGTTCCATATTATGTGAAAGAAGATGAGGATGAAAATAAAGTTCTTTAAAAGCGTGGATATGGAGAGATAGGATTTTGAATGGATTGCAACAATCTTGAAACTACACCATTGTAATGATAACAGATTGGTTGTATGTATCAGTTTGAATCAAGGTCAAACCAACTTCCAAAAAGGACCTCTTAGGCAAGGACCTTGGATGGGTTTTAGTTTCACAACATGAAAATCCAGACGATAAGAACACAGTTTAATATCAAATAATGGGGATGGGACATGAATTATTTTATCTTAATACAATCAGGATGTTGCACATAATATACGGTCATAACTATTTGACCATTCTTAACAGTGTATAGTTTTGATACATGGAGTAGGTATTCCAAATATAAGTTCATTTAATTTGGATTGTAATTAGGGGTGAAGAGATGGAAGAGTTAATGACCTTGTGTCAGGGCCTGAGGTGTGATGCCTGAGTGTCCCTACATATCCTCTGAGGGGAGGAATAAATCCTTAAGATGATCTAGAATTTCGTGCAGTTTAACATCATATGGTGAGGACATAGGAAACCCGAAGGAGAAACTTGCGGTGTAGTTTACAACCTGATGTGAATGAGTAAAAATGAAGTCCACACCAAACCACAAAATTCCAAATAAGAAAACCCTGACAAAGAAGGGATTGTAAAGGATCATGACTATGCTGTTGGACCTAGAGATATAGTACATGGGAATCACTACGTAACCTATAAGGATTCGAATAGTGACACATGTAGATATGGAATGTGTCATGGCATAGGGACAATTTCAAAGGGGAGTTGTCTTATCAAATGAAGATATCATACAGATGGGTAGTTTATCAGTACACAACTTCAGTGTAAAAGGTATATCTTAAATTCATATGATAAGGACTTAAAGGATATTAGTTTATGGTTATAGAGCTTTGAACATAAGGAATTTTAGTTCATCCACATACTCACATACCTTAACCACATCCCAAATCCCATGTGACCCATGGTCTATTTTGGAAACAAGGGTGGGGGAGATATTTAAAACACACAGAATCACATGGTAGAGAACTAAGGTGTGTAGTCAAGGATGACCCCATGATGTCGGGTCATCCACTCAATGAGAAGAGGTGCATGGAGGTACAAAACCAAGGGTGTTTAAGCTATATTTGAAAATGATGAAATGGAATGATATGTGAATCAGAATACAAATATTTATAGCATAATGGTGTTGGTGTAATGATAGATAAGAACTATTTACCATATTTGAAACATAACATCCATATCATCTGATTTGGAATGGGAACAAAGAAGTGACTATCAGTCACCGACAATATTCACGATGCTGGACATGTCTCAAATTTCATTCGATATATTCTATGAAGTTATCCCAAAATGGTTGGGGATCCCTAAGGTCGAGCGTCTATTCCTCACGGACCTAGACCAAAATTTCATGTGAGTTCATTGATGGGGCGTAATAGAGGTCAAGGGGTGCAATTTAGTGTGGACCACTCTTGAAGAAAAGTTGGGGAAGGGAGAAAATTAGGTTAATAGACATGGGTCTGGACATTATGAACAGCTGTTCAGGAATTATTTTGGTTCCGGTAAGTATGGGAATCAATCCATATGTAGTTATGGAGATTTTGTGTAGTTTAATATCATACGGTATGGACACAAGTTGACAAGGTCCTGAAGGTGGTGTGTATGGTATGTCAAAAGAAAACCCAATTTGTATTAAGATAAGGAATCTTAAATTTCATATCATGTCATCCCATAAAATTGGAGAAAAGGTGGAAAACGGAATAGATAATTTGTGGAGTTTGGGATGGACTTGGGGATAAAATGTCTGGGTGGTCCTACGACTACGTATTCATTTATTTTTAACTCAAATGGTTTCTATTTTGTTATATCTTCCACCATCATCTAAATTTTCATTTCATAACTATGTGAATCCTTTATCTTCTGTAAATGTTTTTTTTTTGAGAAATAAATTGTGATAGGATTTATGTTGTTCATACCTTAGTTATTGTCATTTTTGTCCATCGCAAGGCGAAAAAAATCACATCCTTCCAAATTCTTATAAAAGAAAAAAAATCCAAACCCTTTCTACATAGAGTGTCTACCACATTATTTACATTCAATTGATGGTATTTTATAGGGTAGTCATATTCTATAATAATTTATATCCATTTTAATTGAACCATATTCATCTATTTCTGTGTGAATATATATTTCAAGATCTCATGATCTGTATATTTTTCAAACAACTCCCTAAATAGATTTAGATTCCATATTTTCAATGTCATGATTAATTAAAGCCAACTAAAAATCATGTGTTGGGTATTTCTATTCATGGAAATCCAATTACCTTGATTAATAAACTATCACATTTTCATTCGGTATAACCACATAGCCTAATATATTCTTTGATGAATTATTTTATATTAAAAAACACTTCCCCACATATACGTTCAAAAACTATATGTTATGGGATAATCCTTTTTTTAAAATACATGATGGTATCTCAACATTCATTATTCTAAAAAAATCATGACTTTTTTCCATGATTTCTTGGTTAAAGGGTGCTAAAATCATGATAAATTTCCCAAATATTGTCGGGAATACACAGTCACTTAAAGAAAACTATAAAAATCCATCATAGTGATTGGTCATGGCCATCAATAAATTTCATATGTGAATTAATGGTCCAAAAACATCCCATTACTTGGGATAATGTTCCATAATATTGGGAATTCCTTCAACGATAACTAACATTTAAAATACTTTTTATATGGCTTATCCATTTATATGATCTTTAGCATAGTGCTCAGATACTCCTCATTATCGTTATTACGTTTGGAGTATATTATAATATCATCTATAAATACTACCATAAATTATTCTTTGTAATCTTTAATGACATTATTCTTCATGCCCATGATGTTTACTATAGATTTAGTGTGTCAAAATGGAAATACATTTAATTCATAGTTCCAATTAACTATAATGTATAGTAGTCTGAGGTTTTCCTCCTTCTTCACCCAAACATGATAATTTATTGACTTAGGATCATCCTTGGATAATTATTGTGCTCAAGTTGTCAACTCAATAATGTCAATAGTCTATGGTAGGTGATAGATATTCTATTTTGTGATCCTTTTGAGATAATTATAATCAATATAAATGTACACTAACACGTCCACTTCTTGAAAAGGAGAATTAGTTCACCACATGGTGAACCAATTGGGCGTATCAAACCTCTATACAAATTCATTTGTAAAATTTTATTTTTATATTGAAGGGAAATAATAGTTATATTTTATGGAATCAGTGATATTCTAAATGTACTAGGTGAAATTTCTATTGAAAAGTAAATATGTTGACTATGAATAAAACTAGTAAATTATTTGGGAAACACATCATCAAATTTACCCATGATGGGAATGTTTTTATGGATTATATTTTCCATATAATAAATCATTCAGGAATTATATTTTTGATTGTAGGGATATAATTTACATTTTTCAGATGCTGTGGTTATATAATATTCATCCTCTTCCATTTAATATTATAGAATCAAAGGAAGATTTACAATATAGGGAGTGAATTTCTTTTCTCAGCCATATATATTGGATCTATGTAAGCACATCCAAAACATACCTATAATTTGATCAAATCCCACTAAAGAGAGTATCAAAATGTTTACTAGGATGTTCAACCAAAAAGTTTTTATGGGGCAAGAGTTATATACATGTGATTTAGAAATCTCCCCATTTTAAATTTTCATAGATATAGGTACCTACATTCATTGTGGGGGTGCATGAATTGTTATACTATAATTAGGTGAAAATAAGAATTCATATAACCATAATAAAAATGTTTTTCCACTATTTTTTAATGAATATCTAGTATATTTATCACCATTTCATTCCTAGGATCCACCTCTATAGTTGTTAGGTAATAATATCTCCCTTTAGTCCATGGGGTTTTTGACCCTAATTTACTCCTACTTCCCTTATCATAGTGGATTGGTTATAAAGTTTTCTATGTTATTTGCAGTTCAAAAATTTTAAAATAGGAAGAGGGTTGACATAAGAATTACTCTCTTCAATTTCTTTCATGGGTTTCTCCTGTTACATGCTTGTTTTCCAACTTATCCATACCAAATTAAATTCCTTGTCCCCTTCATAGAATTTCTGAGGTGATTCTTTACTCAATTTTGAAAAGTGGTATGTTTAATTTTTTAACAACTACTAGATTTCTCTTTCACAATACAAAATTAAACTCTAATTTTTGATAAAAATTCATATGATAACCATGAGATTATTTAATATCTATTTCGACATCAGGGGAAAATAATAAAATTTTCTTATTGAAATAAAATTCTAAGATCACACGGTTTTCATAGACATTATGTTATCCCAATAAATAAGTTTTCATCTTTTCATTCAAGGATAATGAAAATTATGGAGACATATCAAGCCTATATTGTGATGTTTTTCCTCATACACCTTGATGGACTAATAATCTTTTTTCTGAAGTGAATGTAAATTCCTTTCCATTTTAATAAGTAGTGTTTTATAGAAAAAAATTATAAATTTTTTCCCAAAATTACCACAACACCATCACATTGATCTCTTCCACAGGGTAAAAATTATCCATCAATGTCCACCACTAATCAGCTTCTTCCACCATTTAATAAATATCTAGTGAATCCTCATTGTTCTCAATGTATTTTATCCATTACATAACAATTTATGGATAGAATGATCCATTGAAATTTTATGGCCCTTATTTTATAACAGTATCAATTGATTCTTGTTATTTATTCGTATGATTTGGGTATTTTTTTAATTCATGTTTCCATATAGAACATGAGTCAACATAGATAATATCATCCCAAATTTCATGATTACTTCACCCATCAAGTTGGGAATCTGATTTACGTAGTCACAACATTTCTTTTCACATTGGTATTTTACTCTATTCCTCCTATTTTCAGACATTAGATTGAATAAATGAAAAATTCATGATGATTAATTTTATAAAATTTTTCACATAAACATGAATTAATAAATAATAACTTTTAATATTTATAAATGCTATGAATTTCAAATATCTTATTATTTTATTGGATTCAATATATGTTATCTATGATCTATTTTCTATCATAGATAGTTATGTGAATTCCTCACCCTTAATAATGGTTGTATTGATCATTTTAATATACCTAATAATATCCCCTGAGAGTGTCAAACGTAGTTTATAAGATCAAATATTTTCATGCATTAGTTCTAGATTGAGTCATGATCAATATTTTTTTTGGTTGTTACCCCTTGGAACATTTGTTCTTACACATCCAATGTAATTTTCTAGATAGGGATTTATTCCATTAGAAACCACATACTATATACATTGTAAAAATGTAGAAATTTCTTATTATGTATGGTCTTATACCTAAGACATTCACATGAGATTTTTACTCCTAGTCTAGGAAGTCACTAAAAATTCCTCTAAAACCAACTATAGTGGTCCTAAATTATTTTTAATGGACTATAATTGACACATATCAATAATTTTAATTGGAAGCTAAATCTCCTAGGTGGGACACAACATACTAGAATAAGGCTTCCCTTTCCTCAAAAATCCCTTATGGGGGGAGGTAAGCTTCATCGAAAGCTCACACATGAGTGTTCCCAAGGACCAAATAGCATCCTTTTCATATGATACCAACTATGACAACCCTTTCCATTATTACAAAAAAATCATGGTTTATTACACATAATACAACCTAGAATAGTTTAAATTCTAGTGTCTTTGGTTAATTATTTACATTATGTATCAAGAAAATATAGGGGGTATATCAGAAATATTGAAAACATCCTTAATATTATCAGAACATTCCATCATTAGTAAATATCTTGGGCTAATCATGGGGATATACATAAGAAAGGGGTTAGTTATAAAGTGCATTTGTACTGTCCCACCCTGAGTTCCCCTAAACCATGCCACAATATAGTGGGGCATAATTCCTCAAGCACATCTCCCTTAATGACAGAGGTTTTTGAATAGAAGAGAAGCAATTAATTGAGTCTACATAGATACTATGAACTCATTAGAATATTTATAACACAATTTTAAATAATATAAATTAAATATTTAAAGCAATAATTATTGAAAAAATTAGCAGATGTAAAAAAAATAAATGATAAAACATAATGGAAAAACCGGAATAAGTGTTATAATCATGATAGACATAATACTCATTTTAATTACATTGCAATATATAAAAATATATGTACATTGGAACAGGGGTACAAGATTATACATATTTCTATAAAAAACTAAAAAAGTCCAAAAACAACTAATCAATATCATGATCATATGATAAGTTCTCTATGCTGAATGATCCATCCTAGAAAATAACAAAAATCAAGCATATGAAGAAGCCCACTTCCCATTATCCATACATGGGATCATTAATTCTACCCAGGTATCAAATGTTGTCTGAGAAGGGTGTGAGATATGAATACCATTATTCTGGAACCCACAGTGTCTAGACCATTATATTTCATTCAATAAATACATAATAGTGTTCTTAATATAATTATTATAAATCAATATGTAAATAAACATATAAACTAAGACTTGGGTTCCTGAGAGGACACTCATCCCACACGTCCAGCTTGAGCCTAATCCAAAAACATTAATTGAGTATTTCTGTAGGTTAGAATATATATATATATATATATATATGCAAGAACCATGTAAACAAGCCAAACCCCATCTTGATGTTTTGGTTCAGGGTATCACATTCTAGGTCAATGTAAAAGTGTGCTACTAAGAAAGGATGTAGTATCACAAGGAAACAACCACGCTCAAACATTAATAATATGAAAATAAATCATATGAGTAAAAAATAAATCTATTAAATCCAATTAATGTTTCAAATTCAAGGTGGAGTCCCAAAACAGTCCTTGGAGATCATATTGGAATCCCAAGGGTCACCACAATAACATACCATGTAACCAAATACAATTAGTCCATCTAAGGTAACCCATATGGTGTCCCTTGTATCACTCAAGGATGGTAACTCTACGTCTCTGAAAAATATATTACATAGGGGACCAATCCCACCTGAGGCATGGAGTAACCATTCATCGAATAGTTCTATCCATTATTTTCACCTACAAAATCGGCCACACTCATGAGTTATCATAAACTGTCTGGTGAGCCTATACATAGAAATCCAAAGTGACTCTCTGAGATTTTGGGGTCATGACCACCCGAGTACATTCACTCCATCCTGGAAATTCTTAACTTGGTATCCATGTTCTCTACTAGCCTATATCGAGTTATCTATATCAATAAAAGTATATAACACATGGAATTTCATTTATAATTGCCTTCCAACAGAGAATAATATTAATATCACATGATATCCTTTTAATCTAGCTGTGTATTTTAATAAAATCAATAACTGAAGAATTTATATTTCATGGAAATAAACATTATCATAAGCTGGTCATAAACCACAAGTACAATATTTATTCAATTGAATTTTATCCCATGTAATTTAATATAACAAGCTAATAATATTACCATTTAATGAAGCATTAAAATTTAAGAAAAACTAAAATGGAATAGTTTATATTGCAAGGAAATCAAGTATATCTAATAACACTAAGAGTTATTTTTATTGTATATGATATTACACCTCGGTTAGAGGGGTTTTATTATAAAAACATGACATTTATTATACAAACAATTCATTTATTCATATTTGAACATATATTGAGGAATAATTAAAAATAAGGAAAAATATCATGTAATTAACATCAATAATAGCATGTAGGAAAACAAATTTCTTCACTTACATTTCAATATCACAAGCCAAAAATTTTACCAATTCTTTATACATATAATTCAATATACTAAACAAGTTCACATAATTAAAATGGAACAAGTAAATAAAATTAAACATCATAATATTATAACACTATTAAAATCACTTTTCATTATGTATAATCATTTATCATAAGAAATGGCTTTTACATAATTAAAATGGTCCATTTTCAATATAATTCATTTATTAAATCTTTCCAAAGGCATATTGAATAACACCAGGTATAATTAATTATAATTTTAACATGGTAATTTGAAAAGGGGACCTAATATCATGTTATGATACTCATTATAAAACAATTATAAATTTAGAAACATTATCCTATTGTGAGGCATAACTCAAGAAAAATAGATATTTTTTCTAAATTTATGATGCACCTAAAAAAAGTGTGCCCAAAGGTGAAGTGAGAACCACATTAATAGATTTTATTTCAATTTAGGGTCAATACAGGTCCTACAATGCATTCCAATTAATTTAATATGAAATATTAAATCCCCCTTGGAAGGTTCGGGTGTGCCGAAAATTGTTTGATGAAAAAAAGATATGAAACAATAATGAAAAGAACTATACATCCTACTTAAAAGTTATTCTACTCCCAAAATATAGTAACATACATGGAGTCAACCCAATATTAGTGCATCAAATGATCTAGTAAAAACACCAAATTAGGGAATAATTAATTTCACACCATAATAGTTCAATGAGAAGTGTAGGAGTGATTGAAATAATGCAGGGCATGACTAGATTGTAAAGATAGATTTCTAGTACATCTAAAACTGATTGAATCATACAATAAATTGGGGGTGCAAGATCAAAAACCCTAAGACATGATTAGGATGCCACCATGCATGGAGATGATTAAATGATATTATGGGTGTGTGCCCTGGCTCACACAGTTATTTAAAATGTACTTCATAGTTCGATTCCTCGATTATTAGTTCCAGAGCATTAAATGAGGCTCAGACACCCATCACAACCTATTTTAACCTCTCATGAGTCATTTTAAATACCATTTTTGGAAATACATTTTAATTTTTTAAATGGTTCATACTAGGATATGTTCGTGATATTAAAACATCTCCACCAGATAATTTCTCATTCCCCATAATCATTCATGAAAAATGAAAACATTACTAGACCTACTAGTGTCAAAAAATTTATTTAAAGTATGACTTTTTTAGTTCTTCAAACTTGATACATGATGAAATCATATGATCCTCTTAAAATAGCCTATGTTTGTTAATTAAAGGTTATTTCATTAAATACCAATTTAGATCCACAATATCTACACTGTCAGAATTTTATATTAACATATGGTGATATCATTCCAATGATGCTAAAAAAAAGTAACATGAAACACAAAGAGATCAAATAGAGGAATCAACGATGATCTATTTTAATTAAAACCATAGTAAAATAGGTAAATTCACAACCATCCAATAAATACTAAAATGCTCATCTTAGATGGTCAGTGTAAAGAAATAGTAAAACCTAGAGAATTTTAAAATAAATTTTTTTCTTGGATTTTATTAGATAGAAATCATTGAATCTCGCAATAGGATTATAATGAAATATCTAGCCAAAATTATACATATGATATGATACATTGACACGATCATAGAATCATCCCCTCGATTTGACACATTTGAATTAAAATTGTTAAAACAACCCCTTTAGAAACCATATGAAAACTAGGGTAACGTTGGATTTGAGAACTAGAATCCAAGGAGATCATCTAAGGAAACCACATTCAGTGATTTTGATCAAGATTAAGATATAGGCCGAAAACCTTACCACAAGAACATTGATAGAAACCCAAGAGAAAACTTCCTTTCTTTCACGTAAGGAGGATAATGTACTGTGTCTATGAGTCCATCCTTTGATATTCTATATGGTAATAAATAGTTTTCACATAAGATCAACCAAGACATTAAAAATCCCATTATTTCTATGTGTGAATCTTATCTAAATGACTTGAACATTCTTAATGGATTTTATAAAAAATATATAGAATAAGAACAATTCTCTCTTAGTGTACCCAAATGACACTAAAATAGGGGATATAATCACATTTAATATGATAGTTCCATAATATGTTTAAATGTACTATAAAAAGGATTTGGGACACGCTTTCCAAAAAGAGGTTTGAATATACAAAAAAATTCAAACCATCCCTACTAAAAAGGGCTTTCGAACAACTACAGGTTGAATGAAAAATATTACCGGGAACAAGTGAATTTCCAAATTGATCTGACCATTTCAGAGGGCCTTTATTGGTCGTGTTCCTTCTAATGAAATGAAACCCATAACCAGAATATTCAGGACACTCCCCACATTATGAGTTTTGATAACAAAAGACTAAATGATTAACCCATAACTTATAAAATCTGATGCATCATTAATCAAGACAAATGATAACATGAATATCAACACATAATACCCATATATTACTTTATAAAATGACACAGCCATGATATTATCCATATGATGGTCATCCATATTCATTTAATTATCAGATGGTAATGAGATATTAGCCAAAAAAGAGGGCATTCCCATGAAAGGCACTAGTATGAATGCTTTTCGTTCAGATTCATATAGAATAAAAAAGAGATTTACATAAATGATCACAATCCATTTTTAAGGAAAAAATAAACAAAACATAGAAATAATTTAATCTATGAAACGAATGTATCAAGTCATGAACACCATTTCATAAGGTAGAAACTAAAGTAGATGTGACTAGGATAGTACCTAATTAAATTTATTTCTCTAGACTCTTCTCACCTGGGGTTGGCTGGACATCATATACATGGCATGAACTATGGCCATAAGTTTCCACATGACCAACCAAAGAAAAATTATCTAACTAAAACTAAGACATTGGGTCATTGCTTCCTTATCGATAACCACTAAAAAATTTTCTTGATCATCCCCTAGAATACCAACTCCTAGCCAGACATGGATCCATAGACCAGTTACCTAATAAAGGGTCTTCCACAGATCCCTTCACACTGGTCGCATAAGGAAAATAATTGCAGAACCACAGAATATGACCCATCCTAAACAATATCATCATTTTATTTGGTTACTCACTCTCTAGGTCTTTCTATGGTATATCTATCCACATTGGTGACACACTATGGGAACTTTTCATGTCACTTGGATGGAATATCCCACATGTATACATTCAAAAAAACCTTCTTACACCCATAAGAACCATCATCCTTACATGGAGAAAAACATCTTTGGCTAACAAGACCAGATTACCTCTATTTCTTCTCCAAAATTAAGTAATGATTCACTATCTCAGCAACAAATTTCAACTAAAATATTTCCACCTATGAGCAAACAACTTCCCCAAGCCTTTCCTCAGAATTATGGACAATATTAAATTAGTCATCAATCGTAGATGGATCAATACACTGATGTTTAATGAAATGAGAATAATATTCAAGAACTATAACAAAACCCAACTAAATGTGTAGGAACACTATAGAATGATATGATCATAGAGTCTTCAGAAATAAATTATCATATTATTCTATATAGAAGTCTTCCAAAACCATGTCATGGTAATTCTCTCACTAATAAATGACTTCCCAACAATTATTGGAGGATTCATGAAGTTTATAGAGAGAAATATGTACCCTCCACTTTTGAGTCCTCATAAGGTCATCAAATATAGATATCATAGCTTCTGTCCTTGACTCCATTTCATGTGGACCGATATCCCCTGACATGGGGGGATAAAGTTGCTACTAAATGTCCCATGAATTCTTTTCTATTGACGGGGAAGGAATTGGAGAACTCTAAACTAACTTCATGAACCTATGATAACTATCCATGAACTGTGTGTCGATGCTTAATGGATGATTACTAGAAGGTTCCACATGAGGCACTAAATATGGTACTATAGGTGGATTAGGTCCCACCACCCCCAAAGTGTTCTCATTGACAATATATTAGAATACTTCATCAGGATTTCATGGTGGTATAGCTCTACAATTTTCATGATCTCACGTTTGATGGGATATTATGACAGAAATAGATGTCATATTTTGAATGAAAAAAGTAGTAATGTTACAAGGCTTCCCTATAATATGACATAGCATATCTGAAGGGAAATATAGTGGATAAATTTATGTCCAACAAATTAACATAACAAAATGATATCCTGCTCCAAGATCCATGTCTAGATAATAAGGGATGGTGACCTCAAAAGGATCACAAGAAACACAATATACATTTATTTTCCCAGTTAATATCACATTTAATGCTGAGGTCTCACAACAGGTGGCCTGTTAATTTTTTAAAATGGAGTGTTTATTTTAGTTCATTTTTCCAAAAATTACATTTTTAGACAGATTGAATTAGTTGGATAAACCATTCCAATTTATAAGGTCCCATAAACCATTTAAATCAAAGTTCGATGTCCATATAATCAAATTTTAAACACGCCTCTACATGATAGATAATAAAAATTCTATTTTTATGAAAAATAGTTCTAAGAGGATATAACAATTAAGAACAACATAAATCATGTGAATATAGTAAATACACAGAGAAAATAGACATAGAATGGTAATATGAACGATATTTTAATTAATATGATACCTAGTATGATGCATGTAATGAAATTCCCTCATATCATTGAGATTAAGTAATCTGAATCATCATCTCCAAAAATAACACTATGAATAAATGAATTAAAAAAGTTTGTCATCTAATGGTGAAGTTGTATCAACAAAAATGAAATTATCAAAATCTATAATTATCAACCTAGAAAATTTGGGGTTCCCATGTACATGGGTTGCTGTAAAGTGGGTTGACCCAGAAGGAGCCAGGACGGGTCGGTCGGACATGGTCGGACCGGACCTAGGCCCATTACGACTCGTTCACATTCCTTTGGCCATATCTTTAGCACCAGACATCCGTTTGAAGAACCGTTTGTGGCATTGGAAATCGTGGAGCGTGGCAGTACCATTGAGTATATTCCACTATATTTTGGGGTATACTATATATATGGTCTATTGGATCGTGCAAGAATCCAACTGGACCCCCTGGACTAAAAGGCTAATAACAAACAGACCGAGAATTTGATTGATGAATCGTCAGATGCGTTGAGACTTATATGGGGTGGCAGAACATCGAGATACTTTTTCATGGGACTTCATGGTAGTTGGTGAATTGACAAGTAGATTGTGGAGCAGATCTTCCAGAGACGCGGGAGCATTTGTCCAAGAACCCAGTAGCTGGCTGAGACTTGATGACTATAGACCAATTGACTCGGAGTGACTCATATGGCCTAGTGGGGAGCACCTAGATGTGGCAACAGACCCACAAAAGAGGAGTTCAAGATTATGGAGGTAGACTCATGGTACTCAACAGGAGGAGTACCTCTGCAGGCAATGAGGGGGAGCGCATGGTTGTGGCAGTAGACCTATGGTAGAAAGCGCCTCTATATGACGCAGCAGACCAAAAATACTCGACTGGAAGAGTACCTCAGCAGTCCATGTTTAGTGGGAAGCACCTTGTTATGGTGGCATACCCACTGTACTTGATAGATGGGGATTTCTCCAGTAGCCAAGGGTTCAAAATGTTATACCCCTAGAATAAATCATGTTTTGAGATGAGATAGTAAATTTTTTGTTTACCTCATGATTGAGATGGATTACAAGATAACATTGGTATATGAATGGGAATATACCTATGTGGGGTTATATGTTGATTCCAAACTTGTTGGTTTATCCTCGTTGGATTTTGAGATACCTTGAGGGTCTCGGGGTCCCTACTGCGTATCGTTATACTCACCCCCTACATGGGCTACACCCGCACCTTGTTGTGTTGGATGTAGACGACATATAATGCTGAATGACGATGATAGTACCAGGACTGGACAGTACCTGGAGGTGGACTATACGGCACGACGGTACACGGAGGAGACAGATAGAACTGGATTGCTGAGGAGGTGATTTGTACATACCCTTCAGGTAGGAACCTCGAAGGATGACCTAGTGGCAAATTGTCTTTTCATTATATGTACTTTGAGTTTCCCGTACTTTATAGTCGGGCTTGTATTTTCATCCAATTTTATTTTTTTAGAACATTTTTGTTATACATTTTACATAGTGTTTTGAATCCAGTTGTGTCCTCTGTTGTGTGCATCTACAGGTTATAAAGGTAATGTGTTCCCAGTTTTAGGGAATTAGGCCTTTGGTACTAGTCCCCAACCCCTGTCATATGGAAGGCTAGGTAGGGGTAGTCACAGCATGGACCCCGGGGGATGGGTCCTGAAAAATTGGTATCAGAGGAGTTAGTTCTACCACATAACATAGGACTCTAATATCTTTTTTGAAGAAATAATGTTAATGGTACTAAGTGTGGTTTTCAGTTCAGGGAGTCCATTGTTGGTGCGACAGCCCACGTATCCATACACCAGGACCCTGACTTCTGATTTCCAACTCAGTACACGAAAACACTGATTAAATGGGTGTTTTCAAAAAAATTCTTTAAGACAACTCAACTAGGTAATTTCACCAGTTATTACCTTTTGAATGTGTCACATCTATTTCCTTCAGGATGCCACCATGCGGACAACCAGTTACAGTCCCGAGAGTTTTACGTACAGATAGACCACTGAGAGATGAGGCCTCGGTGGAGGGCCCTTTTCCAGGGGAGGCACCAATGGTACCACTCCCCGTTGGGCCACCGATGCCACCAACCCCATCAGCAGACAATGCACACTTCTTGAGCACATTGCATGAGTTATAGTACCAGAGGCCACCGAGGATCATGGGAGAGACAGACCCACAGGCATCTGAGGATTGTCTAGAGGTTGTAGTGAGAGTTTTTCGACTAGTAAGGATAGAAGCCTATTTCTTGGGGATTCTTTTTTCTATCCTTCTATATGAAGTAGTAGGTGGATGGTGTAGCTTGATGTTCTTGGTTAATATTGAGATGAACCTACTCTTGGAAGACTTAGAGATCCTATTTCGGGTGGAGTTCGTTCTAGGAACTCTGTGTAGTGTGCATACAAGATCTACTTCATCTGTAGGAGGGAATCACGACTGTATCATAATTCTTAGTGAGGTTCACTAAACACTCACACTACTCCACTGATATGGTGCAAGAACCATTATTCAGGGCCCGAACCTTCGATCAGGGGCTCATACGGGAGATCATATCTTTGATGATCTCACATAAAATCCCGAAGTAGGCGGGGTGATATAGATAACCTTCCCTGTAGAGGGTTTCCTTGCTAAGAAGTCTCCAGCAGCGAGATCCACCACCAATAGACATGAAACGGAGTATTATATAGCCAGTATTAGACCGATGTCGCAGAGGTCAAAGAGGACCAGACCTATAGGTGTATGACCACATGTCTTAGGATTGGTTGTGCGGAGCACCGAATACATAGCCATATAGGCTAGGAGTGGGAAATGATTCTCATGCAGTGGGTAGGGTCACATGGATCGTGACTGTTTGACCCGCCGTTGAGATGATCAGTAGAAGGTTGAAGGATCACACAGGAAGAGACAAATACTTGATCATGGTGGTCCGTAGGGAGCATGAATACATGGAAGTGGAGCTGGCCGTGCAGCTGGCGGTGGAGGACGTTTTATGGTGTTACCAACAACACCACCAGGAGGTCCACCCTGACTGCAGGGAGCAGGTGGACAGGGGAGAGCTCAGCTTCAGGAAGCTAAGGCATACAATCATGGTTCTCTTGGGATGAGTTTAGGTATGATCTGTGTCTACTCTACCATTGCTACAATACTTATAGACATAGGTGTGAGTCACTCTTTCATTGACACTTCCCTCGTTCGGAGCTCATAGATTCTAATAGAGACATTGACTAGATCTTTATGGCTATGGACTTATATGGGAGAAGATTCAATGATTAAGCATTGTTTACAAAAGTATGAGCTTACTCTCAGAGGCATGTGCTTCAGCTGGGATCTCCTAGTAGCGGTGTCGAGGCCTTACCACGTCATCTTGTGTATGGACTGGTTATCTACAGTGCATGCTCAGATAGACTATATTTGGTGCAAAGTGTGGTGTGTCTGCACGTATGGGACCAGTTTTTCCATCACTGGAGAGAAGGGAGCCTTTGCAGCGCATTACAGACTTACTTGGAGGAGGGTGTAGCTAATCACTCATCAGTTGGCTAGCCTTACCCTCAATGGAGTTGAATGAAAAAATTCCTTATTAAATATTGTAGTTATAGAAGAAACATGTTCTACTTAATTTGAATTGAACCTATATAAATTTTTGTATTTAGAATACCTTTAAAAATATTATCCACTAACAACATTGAATTTTTATAATAAATGAAATGAGTACAATATATTATGAGTTATGATAAAGTCTAATTATTATAGGGTTATGTAGTGACGGAATTGACGAGTATAATTGTACAATGTGAAGTCTAATAATAAATTCTTCTGTGAGAGATAACATCACTACAGTCATTCATTGAATACAAGCATTGCAAAATTTTAAAACTGAAGCAATAATGAAACCATTTATAAGTGATTTCCATATTATCAGGATTATGTCCAAAACTATGTTGTCAAAGAACCCCAATAATGACCCACCATTGCACACCATACTGTTAGGATGTAAACTAGTGTAATAAGGGGTTTTGTATATTTACCATATAATATGTTTTTTTATTTTATTCTTTATGAAATTAGGAATATAATTATTCATTATAATTATTATTAAAAATTTATTATATAATTAATTTAGTTAATATTATATTCACACATTATGAAATCAACATTATATTTTTGGGCATTATATAGTTTCAATTAATACAATTTGTTGATAAATTCATGAATATTTTAAATAAGTAATATTTTAATAAAATATTTATAATATATAACAATTATTTAAATATAAAATTATATATAATTTAATTGATTATAATATAAAATTTATAAGCATTTGAATAAGGATAACACCATAAAAACATGTACATTCAAGTAAATAGGGTTTTTTTAGAAGTATAAATGATGGGAACCTATTTTATTAAAATAATTATTTTTTTTAAATTATCACCTTTAAATTTACCAATCCTTATTTTTCTATAATTGTTGTAGATAGTTTAATTTTTTGGTAGTTGTTAAAAACAATATAAATTGATAGACTGTATTATAAGATTTTAATAGATAAAAATATATATAAAAAATTCCATAAAAAGAATCAAAAGTCAAATATATAAATCCTTAAAAAATATTTTTATTTATTATTTGATTAATTTTATAAACAGGTAACGTATCCTTAAAAACTGATATTATATTATAAGATTTCAAAATAAATTCATTATAAACATGTCTTACCTCCACATCATAAAGTTTTATTATTTTAAGGATATAGGTTCTTCTCTATAAAAAATATTTTAACACACTCATTTTTTATATGAAAATTATGAAAAACTATGTTAAATATTTTTTTTATTATTTTATCAAATTGAGTCCAAAACCTCTATTTGAAAATAATAAATAATTCCCATCTATTTTTTCTTTAAATACCCACCTAGGTTCCCACTCCTCATAAATAAAAACCAATTGAAAATGATATTACTCTACCTTTTTGTTTATAAATTCCTCCCAAGGGTCTCCTAATCTCATAATAAGTTCCTCCCAATCTTTTACTTGTTCCCTTTCAAGGTATGGGAAACAATACTCCTCCTTTTTATTTCAAGTAGTATCATTATACTATATATTTTTATTTATCATTGTAATTTTTTAAATTTAATTTTACTCATCAGTTTGAGTATCCTTATTTTAAAAAATTAATTAGTGAACATATTTCACACTCATTAATCCAATCCAAGATCATTTTTCGAAACCCATTATGCTGTCAAAATTACCCCATGATTTTCTGTATCAGACATTTTTATTTTAAATACCAATACAATTTACACCCACGTCCATAAACCTAGATTGACATATACTTCATTCATTAGTGATGATCATGTATTTAATACACACTCCTAAATTTTGAGGTTAAATTTGATAAAATATAATATTGTTTTATGGTATATATGAAACACAAATTCATGTACATAGTATGAATGTAATGGGTAGGAACGAAATTATATAGTCCTTAAATGAATAGTTTAATGTTTTAATATCATTACATTATATTTATAGTTTATAGTAGGTTATTATAATTACATTATGTAATGTGTTTTCATTGTTATTATGGAATTATTCTTATAATATCATGTTTAATGATATTTTCACATTCCATATGTTTCCTTGTTCTTATCAACTTATATAACAAATAAATTTTAACGATTATGATTCTCACAATTCTATATCATTATGTTATTCATCATTGCTTATATTTACTACTATATCATATTATATTATTTGTGTATTCCTTTACTATGATTTATAGATCACCCATTTCTTTTTCAACCCCATGTTATCCCATATAGTATCCGAAGATCAATGGAAATTTATAGAATTTACAGTGTTATTAAAAATTTAGTTGTATCCCTATTTGACGATATAATTTAATTTATATATTTCACTAATACATGAGTCGTTTCCATATTATAATTTTATATTTCATATATATTTCTAAAATATATCATGAATTAATGTGTATTGAAGATATTGGTTTTCATAATTGGTTTTAGAGGAAGGTCTATTTATTATGTGATACCACATGGGGATGTGACACTATTACATTTTTATATGTCATAATAACCGATAAATATATGAAATTAGGAATGAATTAGTCAACACATGGTGAAAATAGAATGTCCTTGTGTGACAACTATTTTGACACTCGTGGGGGATATACATTTGTAAATTTACAAGAACATTACGAACAATTATAAAGGGAACAAAACTAACCCAAAAATATTACATTTGGAAATTGAAAATAAATAATTGTGGTTGAAACCTAGTTGTTAATTGGATAGGAATACATGTGATATCTGTGTTATCAATTAAATGGCCAGATTTTCACTTTTATAAATTGAAAATTGTCATACCTAACTCTATTTTGGATAATATAAATTATTAAAATGAGAATAAAATAGTGAAAGGAAGGTGATAGTCCATTCATGAACCTAAAGTATCATTTCTCACAATGTTTCTTCGAATTTTTTCATATCACCCACGTTATATTAAAAAATTACAATACCCCCAGAAAAAATGTATGTTGAGAAATTGATGAAAATTAGAAACATGGAAATTACTGCATCTCAATTATATAACATGTCTATTATCATATAAATTTTGGTTAAACTTATTTTTGAAACATAGGATACTCCTTTTAATTTCATTCAATTATATTATATATATGTTGTGGATTTACTTATATAGATCCAAAAAAATTATTGAGAGAATGAACTCATAAATTTCATCATGAATCCAAGTATGATTATATATAAGTTTAATGAGAATGGTTAATCTAATCCGGTATCATCAGATGGAGAATGGATATTATTTATTTATTAGAAATAACATTTTTCTAAAATGATTGGGACTAAAGAAATTTTTTTCCTTGATGTTATTCTCATTGTAAGGGAGTATAATGAAGAGTTTCTTGATGAATTTTCTGGTCTTCCTCTATGGTGTGAGGATGTGTACTCAATTTATATTATTATAGAAACATTTATAATATCAAAGAACCAATATAGTATTTCAAATATTAAACATTATGACCTATAGAAACATCTTTAGAATAATCTGGAAGGGGGTTTCTATGAGTAAGACCTTCACCCTGGGTTATGCTGGTCCTCTTTATCATGTGATATATAATTAATTATGCCTCTACATTTATTATCCTGACCTCAATCAGATCATGATAAATAATAGGTGTACTCTTCCACATAATGAAAATATTTTCAATCATCTACATTGACCCAGAACTCATATATTATTGATCTTTAGTTTGTAAGTTATCATGTATAGATGATGAAAGATAATACCCCCAAGAACACATTTTATAAAATTTTATGCATTTGGATTTTATAGAAATAAAATCTTGAGTATTTAATGCTCTTTCTATTCTCATGGACTTAATGAATTGGGTATTTTTGAATTACCCTGAAAATTTGTGATAGCCTGTTTACATTATTTTAATCTCAACAAAAAATGTATTGAGGAATTTTTGGAGCAATTTAATGATATACTAAAGTCCTTGAAAAAGAAAAATGTGTATGAAATGTATAGTAAATGTGTGTTTCTTAGGAAAAAATTAACATTAATAGGAAATTTTTAACTAAAAAAGAGATATATATATATGATTCCTTAAAAAAATATTGGAAATTGAGTGATGGTCCATTCAAAAATCAGTGATAGAAATATGGAGTTTTCTTGGATTATCTTGGTAATATCATTAGTTTGAGATAAAAATCAGGGGGATTTTTAAGCCCACTAACCATGATAACTGGAAAGGGGTGAATGTTTTCTATAATGATGAATATGAAAATGGAATTTAAGAGTTATGGATGAGGATACTAATTGTACATGTGCTTACATGACCTTGGTGCGGGGAATGATATGTGATCTATAGTGATGTGTATAAAAATGGCATGTGATTTTTATTCATTCAATATGATAAAGAGATAGCCTATAACACCATCCAATTATAGATTCATGAGAGGTTCTACCCAACTCAACACCATGATTTGGTTTTAGAGATCTTGGATTTATTTATTTGAAAGAAATATATCTATTGGGAGTGTGATATATATATATACAAATCATAAAATCCAAAACTCTATATTCACACAAAAGGGGATCAATATGTTCCAACAATGGTTTTTTTGACTTGGTCAATGATTATAACATTTCAATCTATTTCCACTCTGGGACGGAAATTAATATGGTAGAAGATCTTAGTAAATAGGATCTATAATCTCATCCAGCATGATAAATAAAAGGGACCCCATCGTATTGGACATACACCAAATAGAAATGGTAGTAAAAAATATTTTCATCCTTCCTTGCTGAAGTAACTACTCAAACATATATTCTTAATAGGATCAAAGAGGCTAAAAAAGATGATGTGGACCTATAGATAACGAGAAAAAAATCAGCAATTTTTCTTTTTTAATGATAGATTTTGATGTTTTGGAGCCCAAATATCTATCCCCTTAAAATCATAAATATATTGGGACATTTTGGATGATAAAAGAAACCATCCATCTCTATTAATCAAGGAAGAAATAAGATATATAAAGAACTAATGTAAAACATTCGTTGGGATTTCATGAAGTGGGGGATTACATAATTTATATCTTGTTTCTTATAATTATAATATATCAAGGATGAATGAAAAAAATTTAAGGGCTTGATGAAATTATTTCCAATATAAGAATAAATATTGGAAAACATAACCATGGATTTCATTTTAGAAATACATCGGACCAATAAGGAAAATAATTCCATATAAATGGTAGTTTATTTCCTTATATAGTTAGTATATTTCATTGATATCAATGAAGATTTATCTATTGGAAAACTCCCAATGATATATATATTAGAAGAGTTAATAATATATAGACATGAACTCTCCATTGTATCTGATCGAGATTTATTTTCTACTATGAGATTCCAAAGAACTCATTAGTAATAGTTGACCATAGATCCAAGTTTCAGTAAAATTTATCACCATTAGATTGCTGGAAAATCAAAGTGATCCATTAAAATATTAGAGGATATGTTGAGATACTTTTTTTGGATATCCAAGGATGTTGGGATCAATATATTTCCCTAGTATAGTTCTTATATAACAATATATTCCATCACAAAATACATTTATAACCTTATGCAACTAGAAAACACGCCTTAAACAACATTGGTATTTGTCAGCACTCTAACCAAATGTTAATAAATGTCTAATTTATCAGTGCCAAAAAATACCCTGTTAAATTTAGCCTTTTATCAATGCAGCTTTTTTAGCACTGATAAAGGAAACCTTTATCAGTACTGATAAATGTATTCTTTTTCTGTGCTTTATTTTTATCACTAATTAAGGCAATCCTTTATCAGTCCATTAATTTTACAGCTGATTTAGGGTATCCCTTTTTAGGGATTTAATTTTATCGATGAAAATGGGAATCCTTTAACCGTGTGTTAATTTTAGTTTTAATTAATATTTATATAAATAAAATAAAATACCCATAAAAATAAAAAATAAAAAATTTATTAAAAAATATTACAAATTTTATTAATTAAATATTTATAGATAAAAATGAATTGAGTTATTATACTTTATAAATTTTTAAAAAAATTATAAATTATATATTTATGATAAATAATATTATAAAATTTTATATATTTTATGTATATATATATATTAATGTATATAAATATGATTTATCTAGTATAAAAATAATTATGAAAATTACATTAAATAATCATATGTTTATTGAATAATGATTTATAATTAAAAATGAATATGAATTAAATATATTTAATATAATTACATAGTACTCAACATATAAAATAATGTCGTTGGATGTTTTAATTTAACATAGATCAAATGTATGTTAAATTTATTTTATATATACATAATTTATGAATTTTTATATACAATGCATAAACACCAAACTGATCCATTTTTCTAATTTTGTTAATTGTACTTATTCTTAATTTATTCAATTTCACTCAATTGTAACATATATACATGAAATTAAAAGAGATAATCATTAATAATGTTAAATAATATATGTTAAAAAATATTTATAAATAAAAATATTTATAAATGTACATTTACTATATTTATACAATTATATATTTATAATTATAAATAAATTAATATATTTATAAATATAAATAAATATATTTATTTATAATTATATATATATATTTAAAATACATATCTTATTATAAATAAGTAAATATATATATATATATAATTATTAAATTTATAATAACATTACATAAACATTGAATATATTTACTATATTTATATTTACCTAATTTTGCTAAATATATATGTATAATTGTATTAATATATATATTTTGGTATAAATATTATTTTTGAAAAATAGTTCAATAATTTTAAATAAATGATTATAAAATTATAATAAATATAATTACAAAGGAATATTTTTACTATATTTTTATTTATATATATTTATTAAGTATATATAAATATTTTAAAAAAAATACTTATAATTATAATTATAAATCTTTTATCAACGCTTATGTAATAAGAATTGATAAAATCATTATTATTAGCGCTTTATTTTTGCTATTAAAGATGGACATTTATCATTGCAAACCAACAAGATGATATAATAAACATTTACCAGTGCAAAAGTTTTAGTGCTGCTAAATATTGATTTATAAGAACATTTTTAGGGGTTATAAATACCTACCTTTATCAGTGCTAAGAAAGTATTGATAAATAGGTATTTTATCAGCGCATATGTATTAAGATCTAAGAAAGGTGATCATTATCAGTTATTATTTGTAAGTACTTATAAAAGTATCCTGGTCTTTATTAGAATCCCTAACCATTTTTTAACTCATCACAATATCAAAAGATTTTCATGGAATCCACATATTGCATGAGCTCTTCCTAGATGAATTAAAGATTGAATCACACAAATAGAATTTTTTCAGCTCCTCAGTTCCATGAACATCTTGTTCAACATCCATTTTTCTATTGCGGTTGCGATACGGATGGGGTTTCATATCACTTTATGCCAATTTATCTACACTAGGTAGGTGGTTCCATTCCCTAACAATTTTAGATAAATTAATTTTCTCACTTGATTATTTTTTTATGAAATATAGTGTATTTTGGTGCTGTAAACATGTATTGGAAATGCATTGACATACATTTGTGATGAAAATAAAATTTCTAAAGGTAAATTGCTATGTTTATATATAGGCCTTATTATGAAAATTTAATGGAAGTGTCCAAATAATTATTTGTGTAGTACGAAATGTGTTTTTGTGGGTCCTTGAGGGGTGTGTTTGTTGAAAATGTATTTTTTGACGCAAAATGGATCATTTTGGGCATGTGGGCATTATTGTGAAATTATCAGTATGAGTTGTGAAGTTTTTAAATAATGAATAATTTTTTTTATAACTTAAAATTGGGATGTGGGAATGGTTTATTAAATTTTGTGAGTGATGCCAAAAGTGTTTTAAAGGGTTTTGGGTTATTTTTGTTGGGTTTGGGTTTTGTAAAAAATAATGGATATGTTTTGTGTGTATTTGTTTTAGTGTGGTGTTCCATAGAAGGGTTTTATTAGTTATTTGAAATGTGCAAATCATGTTTTCAAAGGAACAAATGTAACACCCCAAGATTTTATAGTGTGTTATTTCTTCAAAATAATTCAATAACTTTCACTACACGCAACACCAAGTTCAATCGCACCATGACTTACCAAACAAGCTGTTCAAAAGAGGTTATGAATAGTGTTAACTAAATTTTAAACTTTATATAATCCTTATAATTTTAGAATCCATATTATGAGTTTCTTAGACATAATGTAAGAACAAATTCATTTTCAGTATTGCAATTTTACGAAATTTTAATAGTGAACCCTTTTTAGAATACTATATTTTAAACTTTTTGACTAAATGGGGACATCAAAAATTTAAAATGAAAGTTCCCAAGCTTCCACGGCATGCTAGCGTGTGTTGTACGCAACTTCGAGTTCTAACACACACCACAACTAATTAAACTAGCCATTGTGAATATTAATACCTACTTTTTGAAATCATATATATTTTATATTTCAAAATGGACTTCATTTTTGGATTTGGAATATCGAAATTAGCCTAGGGTGAAATTTTGGTACTTTTCGAATAACTTTTATATTTTGATGAATAGTGAAAATTACTAAATTTTAATTAAAAACAACTTTTTTAATCAAAATAATTAATATTGATAAATTATGAATTTGAGTGGTTTTAAAGTATATTTATAATATATTTTTACCATATAAATTAATGTTTGTCATTGGACATAATTTCACAATTAAACCAGACATAAACAAGTGTCAATCTTTTGATAGTTATTATCTCTTAAAAAAACGCTTTTTATTTTAACAACGGGAATTAATTTTAAATTAATTTCTGCCACTTCTGTGTTTTGAATTTGTAAAAATGGATTACATATTTGGAATCAGGATTTCCAAATTATGTAAATAGGTAACTTTTATTTTTACACTTTTTGAATAATTACAGCGGTAAATATTTTATTTACCATGGTTAAAGGGTAAATCCGGTAAATACGGGTTATAAAATAATATTATAATAATAACAAATTACCCTAAAACGTGTCCTAACCTTATTGGTGGACACATACCCGACCATGGGAATCCTTGGGTCGATTTTGGGACCCCTTGGAGCCACTTTTATGTGGTAGGGACACATTATATTAATAAAGTTAAAATAAAAATAAAAATGGCATAAGCTTACATCTTTTAGAAGAACAGTTTTTACATAGGGTTATACATGTCGGATTTTAGATTATAAATATTCATTAGAAAGATAATAAGATTTCCTACATAATGATATTTTATTTATAATTTTTAGACATCAAATAAGTTAAATTATTAATGACACAATAATGATACAATGTTTACCACATTAATAAATCATTTAAATAAATAAGATTATAATGATTAAAATATTATCTAAAACCTGTCAAATTCTTATTGGATGATTTTATTTAGAATATGAGTCATCGTATCTTCGACCGCAATGATTTTTGGACCATTATAAACCGAATATAATTATATTATAAAGTAATACTTTCACTCTTTCCTAAAGAGACCCTCCTCTCCCTTATAAAAGGAGACCACTTCTACTCATTCCTCACACCTCTCAATCCACATGGTTCGTCCAAACCCTGCCCAATTAAGCTCCCCACATCCCTCTAATCCTCTTTGAAGCTTCCTCTTAGGCAAAATGCATTTCAAGAAGTCCTTTGGTTCCAACCAAAGTGAGTTACCTAAATTAAAGGTAACGATTTCTCTTAAATTATTTTCATTTATTTTGCTTCTCCAACCCCCAAACTCTTTTTATTTCCTTTCTTTTGTAACAAAAAAAGTATCCTCAGTATACTAGGATGTTTTTATAAGAAGGATTCGAACTACACATACACACACCTCCATCTAATGGATGATGAACATAATGTTTCTGTGAATGGAAAACTAACGCCTCACGAAACGATGATTGTTCAAATACATCTTACCGCCTCTCATGGTGGCCATTATGATGGAACTGTAATTAAGTGTGATATTAATGATACATATTTTATATAAAGGCTACTGTAATTCCATTTTATTTCATACCATTATTCGTTTCATGTTGTATATACATACGATAATTTCATTTGAGGAAGTGCGGACTACCGCCCCCTTAAAATGATATGACTCGTTCATACCACACATGGAACGTATAAAGAATGGTGTTAATGAACATAAGTAACATATATAAAATATAATATTATACTGGAATAATAATATACCTATGTATCATTTGGATTCAATTCTTTTAAAATGAAAAATTAAATGGAAGTAGCATTCGTGCGTACGTACGGACTACCGTCTCCACGAACGCGATGAGATTCATTGTCCATCATATCCATTCAAGTATAATTATAATTTGATGATTTAAAAATAGTATCTAAGGACTTGACATCATTCTGTATATGAATAATATACATCCCATTAATAACTAATATGGCTCACATAACAAAGAATATAAAGTAAAATGAGCCCGTTAACACCCGAAATGACGATAATTCTAAGATATTATTAACAAATCAATGTTAAAAGATCCTATATGATATCATATTAAAGTAAATGATTCTTGTATTATTCAATAACAATTATTTCACCATTATACAGGAGGTAAACCTACCATCGTCCAAGGAAAAAGTACAAAGTAAGGGATTCTCTTATCTCACATTAAATTCCGTGAGATTTCCATTGTTCGCCACTAAATTATTGAAAGTGGTGTATTGTGTACGGACATTTGATATATATTATCATGATTATCTTATATTCATGTTATTCTGTAAATCATTTGGTGGTTATTAACTTTTGGCCATATGACTCAGTTGATTAACGTGGTAAGGAGTTTCTTATCTCACTCTTAATTTCGTGAGAATTCCATTGTTCGCCACTTAATTATTACATGTGGTGTATGTGTACTGCCCATGATTGTATTAATTGTGTAATATACATTAATTTATGGGTACTTACATAGTCATGGTATGATCCTTCTTTAATAGTTTTATGTTTCGTAAGTTACCAAATCGATAAGGGAATTTGACATTTCAATTTCCACTCATTCGGCTTTACGCATATTTCATTGATTATATTACTCCAAGATTATGTGTGGAATCATTATTCATTTGATTATGTAATAATTTCCACTCCCCTTCCTGTGGATATACTTTTGATACACATAATCACTCCATTGATAAATCTCAAGTCATTGATATGAATTTGATAAGAGTAATTCACTATTTGTTGTGTTAAACATCCAATTCGTTGGTGTTGTTTTTACAAGAATATGTGTGAATATCCTATGATTGGTTTACACTAAATATCCAATAATATTTAGTGTATTTATATTTGTCACACATAATTATGTCATTGATTTATCCTTAACCTAAGGATACAGCCTTTATGAGAGATTTCATCTCAATTTACATTCCATTGAGACTTCTTTGTTGATATACACCAAATCACTCTTATGTGGTGTATATAATGTAATTTGACATAGTATATCATGATTCCCTTTATTCTCATGATATTACAAAGTTTTTATTACCTCAATTATTTGTATTCAAGTGTCTCTTTTGGTTAGAATCTCTAACTAAAATACCATTTTTAAATGTTTTAAAGACTTATTCATCTAAACCTTTCTCATTAATGTCCATGTTTTAAAAATGGTTTTAAGGATTTATTTATATGGACATTAAAGTTTAGAAATCAAAACTCCTTTTAAAAAGTTTCAAAGTGGTATGGGACACTTTGATTCAAAAATCTACTTTAAATGGCTTCTTGACAAATAGTGTGACTTTTAAATGTTTTCAAGAAAAGGGGGATATTTCTCTCAAATAGTTTTGATGATTATTTTCATCTAGGTCAACATCCTTCAATATTCTTGATTGAGGTTAATGTGATACAATACAGTCTTCCATATTGTATCGAATGAGTTATGTTTGACCGTGGATGTGCTGTTTTTATACCATTCATGGTTTGTGGTAAAAGTATTGACATTTCGTATGCTAGTTTTAATACGAATGTTTATGTTATGTTTAAAAATGTTCATATGAGGAATGCATTGGACTTAATAAGTGACGGGTGGAGCCCGCTATAGCTCCTCGATGCATCGGTAGGTCTCATGAGACAAACTAGTGTCTTGGAACAAGGCCTTGGCAAAATCTCATTTGTAGTCTTGGCACGAGGCCTTGGCTATGTGGTTATGATAGTCTGGAATTATGCATTCCATCATTATGAAAGTGGTTATTGATATTGCATGTGATCATTCGACTAGTAGAATATCCATGTGATTAAGTAAATGGCATTATTCAATTTTACCTTTGCCATTTTATGCTGAAGTTCAAGTTTAAAAGGCTTTTGTTTTAGTTATAAATTGCCTTAAGTGTTTATGCTTATTTATGAAAGCTTCTGCTATAATGTTATCCTT
The DNA here is from genome assembly GCA_963277665.1 of Viscum album. Lineage (NCBI taxonomy): Eukaryota > Viridiplantae > Streptophyta > Magnoliopsida > Santalales > Viscaceae > Viscum > Viscum album. Next base: position 783,248,212 of record OY728158.1, read on the forward strand.
ACTGAGCATCTGAGATCACCCCTTTTAATGTTTTATTTTTCCCAGAATTATGAAGAAGTAATTTATGAATGACCTGCAGGGATAGTATGAGGGGATATGAAGACAAGATGTTTTTTTTAATGATGTAATGTAAAAATTTATGGATGTGTCTAGTTATTCCAAGGCTACTAAACTAATCGGTCTTTCGAGACTTGATCTTTCTCGTTATCATGCCAATGTTATGTAATAATGCACCGACTCTAGGTAATTAGGGTCGGGGTGTTACAAAAAAAATGCATACAAGTTTGGAAGTATGTTCTTAACCAAATTGTCATACTTTTCCACGTTGAATATGTTATGACCCATTTTAATTTGAATTTTAATAAAAATTAAAGGATGGAATAAATATACTGAAAATGATTTCAGGTTGTGTACAGGTTTCATAAAATATAGACTTGTTATGGAATTTGTTGTGAATGAGTGTAAGCTCTTTATTTTTAAATTAGAAGTGTTCTATATGTTTGTTAATAGATTTATAAAATTATATATGTGTTGAAAATTATGTTCTATGAGGTTATGCAGCAAGTTTGATTTTAATAGTAGTATTTTTATGTGAATGTGGGTGTGTTTTTGACGGTAAACCATGTGGTACCTCCTATTAATTTTTTAGATATCTTTTTAATGAATAATTAACATAAATAATAAGCGTGAGGCATGTTTGAAAATTGATTTGGTCTCTGTATGCTTTCAAATTCGGTTTTGGTGTGATAGTAGTGGCACACTATGTTTACTTTTTTGGCTTGAATTGTTTTTGTATGTGTGATGTGTTAGTGACATGTGAATATGAAACTTTATTGAGCACAAATAAAATGGAATCCTTGGTAACTGCGTATATTTATTGTGATGTGTTAGGGAATCCTGATGTTTCCAAAATGAAATTATTTTCCATAGAATTAATGCATTATTTAATATTTATGACTAATTTAATTCTATTCAGTATTACTCTCATAATAATTGTTGTCTTGTACATGTAGATTATTTTTTCGAGTTTGGTTTCTCTGTCCAACATTCAAGAATCTTCTCCCTTAAAATATTTTCACACATGTTGTAGTGAATTTACTACTTTATTTTCTTTTACATCCACATCCATTGCAAGAAGAACTATGATGCTACCTCTTTTCAATCACAAAGGTAATATTGATGTTTTCAAAGTGAAATACTTGTCCAAATAAAAACTTATTGTTTCATAATTTTTTTAATTAATATTTTTATTATTGCTCACATAATAATTTTTTTTATATAGGTCGATTATTTTATTTGATTTTGGGTGTTATGTCCATCTTTCATCCTTCTTCCCCCTTAAAATAATTTCACCCATGTAGTGGTGCATTTATCAATTGCATTCAGGTTACCTACACTACCGTCACATAAAGAGTAATCACACTTTCGGTACTCCATCATAGAGGTAATATTGATGATTACATAGGAAAATCATTGTCCTTAAAATTAAGGTATTCTTTCATATTTAAGATTTTTTTAGTATTACTCACATAAAAATGATTTCTTATATAGGTGGATTATTTTATTCGAGTTTGTGTGGTCTATCCAACATTTATTCTTCTCATCCCTGAAAATATCTTCACCCATGCAGTGGTCCATTTATTACTTTCTTTAAAGACACCTTCTCTTTTTTTGCATGAAGAGAAATGATGCAGCATCTACTCAATCATAGAAGAAGTATTGTTTTTTCATAGAAAAATAATATTCCATATAATTAATTTATTCTTTCATATTTATGTTTGATTAATTTCTTTTTATTATTACTCATATAATAATTTTTTTCATACATTTTTGGATTCTTCTATTTGAGTTTGGGTTCTTTTTACAACATTTATGCTTCTTTTCCCTTGAAATATGTTCACCAATATAGTGGTTCAATTTTCACTCTATTTAAAGTTACCTGAACTACCATTTCACGAAATGACATGATGATTTTTATGCTCAATAATAGAGGTAATAATGATGTTTACACAGTAAAATAATTTCTTTTAAAATTAATTTATTTTTTCATATTTATGTTTAATTTATTTCTTTTTAGTATTACTCACATAATAATTGTTTTCTTATAAAAGTGGATTCTTTTGATCGGGTTGGGGTTCTCTGCCAAACATTCATGTATCTTCTCTCATAAAACCTTTTCACCCATATAGTGGTTATTTTACCATATTCCTTCATTTTACCTCAACTACCTTTGTAGAAAGATCAATGGCATTGTCTCTTCCAAACCACAGAGGTAATATTTTTGTTTTCATAGTTAAAGTATTTTCTATATAATTAATGTATTGATTAATATTTAGGTTTAAATACTTACTTATTTTTATTACTCACATAATAATTGTTTTTTATATAGGTGGATTATTTTTTTCGAGTTCTTGTGGTTTTAGGAAGATGCTCATGCAGTGTTGGTAGTTTGACCAAGAATGTCAACAAAAATCAAGTTAACATTGATAATACTAAATTTTTTCGAATGTATATAATAATTATAATTTATATAATTGTGTAATTATATTTTTGAAATGTCTATAATATGGTTTTGTTTTTGGTATTTCTGTTTTAAATTTCATATCATTTAAATTATATATTTGGAATTCATTTTATCAATATATCTTGTCTATTTCTGGTGTGATGGTGTATTGTAACAAAAAAATGTATTGGTGATCTAGTGTATTGTTATACCATACTAAATTATGGCCTTTTATCAGAGAATTCTAAAAGCATAATAAATAATTCATTTATTGGAGCTTTTAAAAGCACTGATATAAAATTCATTTATCAGTGCTTCTAAATTGTAACACCCCGAGATTTTATGAAAAATATTTTTTTTAATTTCATTAATGTCTTGTGTTGTATGCTACACCAAAAGGAGCTTGCCCTACACGCATCCCTGACTTGTCTTGCATTACATGCAATCGCGACCTTCCACGATAACATGTGTTGTACGCAATACTGAGTTTCGCTAAACAACGAGATGTTCTATAAACTAGCTATTTTGAATAGTAATACTCAGTTTTTGAAATTTTATAAATTCTATCATTCAAAGTGGACTTCTTTTTTGGATTTGGAATATCAAAATTAGCCTAGAGTGAATTATTGGTATTTTTATGAAAACTTTCAAATTTTGATGAATAGTGAAAACACTAGGTTACTATTTAAAAACAGACTTTTTATTTAAAAAATTATTTATTTTATTTAAAATTATTTTAGCTCAAAATTGTTAAATAATCCCTATTTACATTCAATGTAATTCATTGGAGTCATTTTATAATAATTTTAGATATATAAAAATTTTATTGAACTTTTCACCATCTTTTACCCACCTCCTAAGATAATTTGGAAAATCACATAAAACATGATTTTACCGCTTATATGAGAGGAATATAGAAAATACAAGTGACACGGATAATATCAAGGACTAAAATGTGGTTCAATGAGATGAAAATAATTTTTGGGGAATAGTAACTTTTTACTTTTATTTACCACGGTTAAAAGTAAATAGGGTAATAAAGGGTACAAATGATATTATTATTACCCTAACACATGTATTAATTCTATTTGACAAGATTATTTCGACTAAAAACAATCTTATTAATAACATATGACCATTTAGGTCCAATTGGATTTGATTAGGACATTTATTTTTAATTTATTTAAAGAATGGTTAAAATAGTTAAAATCAATGTTTAATAACTAATTCATTTTTAATATTGGGTTATACATAATATAGATTCAACTATAAATATTAATTAGGGATCTAAAATGATTTCCTACATAATGGTATTTTATTTATAATTTTTAGACATTAAATAATTTAATTTTTTTATGACACAATGATGATGTCGTAATTATCTTATTAATGAAATATTAACATAATTGATGTTATAAATACACAAATAAATGTAATTTGAGACTTTTTATGAATTACACTAATTTTATAGGTTGATATGAAATGTTAGTATTTATTTAATAAACTTTTTCCTAACTAATAATTCTGTTATGATTTTCGTAAAAATCAATTACGAAATAGTGTCAAAATTGACATAAAATAGCTTTTTAAAAAAATATTGATTTATTAATTGTTATTTTATTCTTAAAAATCTAAGGTTCGGCCAAGATACTTATATCATGATAGGTGTTTCATTAATGGAACACTTTGGGGTATATTATATGTATATGGTATGTTTATTAACTATATAATATAAAAAACAATGTGACATGGTAAATGTCGATCTAATTAACTAAGAGTTAAAACTAAATGATAAGGTCAATATAGTGACCCAAACCTGTCTAAAATCTATTTTTTGAACATATTTAGACCCATACCCACCTTATCTTCTAACTAAATCAATTTGGAGCTATTAAGAACCGAATATGACTTTATTATAAAATAATATTTTATGTTTTTCCAAAGGTTCCCCTCTCCTCCCTTATAAAAATGGCACACCTTCCATCTTCCCTTCACACCCTTTTGAGCCTTGAAGATCAGCCAAACAATGCCCATTTCTCTTATCCACTTCCCTAAAAAACTTTTGGAGGTTCTGGTCTTCTCAAAAGACCAACTCTACTTCCTTAAGAGGATGCTTAAAGGAGGTGCCTTGAAGAAGAGGTAATCTCATCTTCCGATTCTCTCAAGTTTCATTCTTCTTCTAGTTATTCTTACTTAGTTGCCTCATTATAAAATAATATCATCAGTATTACTTATATACTAATATGTTATTATAAATATGAAACAACCCTCATTAACATTCTATCCATCCTACGGAAAACAATGTCACCGCGCTTGCGTACGTACAGAATAGCATCTCCATGTCGTGCTGTAATCTATTTTCGACCACCACCTTACATGGATTGGTATAATGGTGTAAATAAATAACAATATATTATTATTGTAAAGTTATATAGATTCTGAAATATTATACATATGGTTAAATACAATTCCACGATCATGGGAATGATATCATCACTCGTGCGTACGTACGGACTACCGTCTCCACGAGGTGATGAGATTCATTATACATGTTAACCATTCATGAATGATTTTAAAGTATATATAATGAATAATAATGAGATATATGACATAATAATGATACATCATTTATTTATATATATATATTTATGTCATATACTTAATTCAATTCAATTCAATAAGGAAACGAAAACATCGTTCATCCGTACGTACGACCTACCGTCTCCATGAACGGTGTATTTCATTCCATTTATCTATCAATCATATATATATGTATATGATGAATATATATTATATATTAATCATGTTTTACATTCTGGAATTAATTAAATCCTTATATATGTAATAATATCAAGAACAATAATTAGAGACATGTACAATAAATGAAACAATTTTACCCAAATCGATGCTTTTACATCGAATTTACAAAAGAACGGGTAATATAAAGTCATAAGTAAACTATATATGATATCATAACAATTAATATGATTCTATAATAAGTAAATGACATTATTTAAATCATTATGCAGTATTGTTAGATACATACGAAGCATATCATACATATGGTAAGGGATAATTATTCCAATCTCATTCTTATCTGAGATTATTTATTCATAAGTATTTACTGGGGATAATGTAATAATCCATTTCCATGTTTTATAAAAGTGTTTTCATGTATGTTTAAAGTCCTTTTTACCCATTTTTTTTACTTTTACTACATGGTATGTAAGGAATCATTCTTTTTTTACCAAACGTGGTACTTTTTGACTTTTCCGTTAAAAGTACGAGGATACTATTTTTTTAACTTATACGGCATCAACAGATTTTTACAGTTTCATAACACCTTATTTTAATGAAGCTTAGTCTACAAGAATTTATGACTATTTTCAAAAAAATTATTTTGTGTTAAAATTTCATATCATTTCGTGAAAAGAAAATTATTTTGAAAAACAAAGGTTATTTTCCTCAAGAATTCATTTCAAGTATTTTATCAAAACCATATTCCATATAAGATTAAATTATTTCATATGTGTATATTTCAAATATAATATCTCTTTTATTTACATGGTTTTAATTTTCTTATGATGAAATGATATCCATTTGTTTTATATGGACTATGTTATGATGGGATGATGTTTATGAAACCCATTTTATTCTTTGGGTTATGATGAGTGATTTATGTTTATGTTGTGGCACAAGAAAGAATGATTTCATTATTATATGGGTGGGACCTATATCTCCCTCTAATGCGTTGGGTAATGATTTATATCACATGACATAGACATGGCTGGAATAGTAAGTTAATCCGGTTCAGTAATACAGGACTGGAACGAGGAGTGAACTCGATTCAGAAAGGGACTTTGTCCACTAAGATGGTCTTGGCAGCAATTCCTTGGCTATTATGGAAATCATATCATGTGCTTAATGGTTTCCAAAATCACGTTTTTTATTCCCATGCTATTTTATCATGATTTATGTTCCTTTATGATATATTCCTTACACACTTCCAAAATTTATGTCTTTGCTCACGATTTTGATGTTTAGATTTTATGTTCAATATTTTGCATTCAAATGTTTATGGATTGTTTTATGTTATCTATGTTTACCCTTACTGAGAATTTGAGCTCATCCTTTATAGGATTTCTTTTCCCCAGGTTATAAATAAACATTTTAGGTAAAAAAAGATATTTATGGGTGATGTTGAAAATATTTCACCAAGATTAGAAGATTATGTACCGAGTTTCCAAAGACAATAAACTATTATATTTCTTTAGTGTCTGTTTTTGTTATGTATTAAGTATTCCGAAAAAGTAATTTAACGTCCATGTACGTCAAGATTTGGGCCTCTACAGTTGGTATCAGAGTCAAAGGAGGTAAAAATGTATCAGATCATTGGGAAATCTCACATGTGAGCGTTGGACGAAGCATGGATCTCCGCCCAAGGGCTTCATGAGGAAATGGCTGTCACTGGGGATGGTTGTGTGTCCCGCCCAGGGGTTGTAGCGGCCCATGGAGTGCTTTGAGAGGTATCAATTATAGTCCACTGGAAGTAATTCCAGGCCGTTATAGTTGGTATCAGAGGAAATTATTAGTTAACCATTGGAAACTAGGATGCGAAAACTTTAGTGAAATCCCTAGAGATATATCTAATGTATGTCTAGGGATGTCCCTAAGGTTAGGTATAAGTATAGGTTATATTCCTAGAAATACAGTAATGATCTTTGAAAAATACATAAGATGTTAGATATTGACGGTACTCCCCCTTTATTTTGTTGTTTTCCCTAGCATGATTTGTTCCGCTTACACTATTCTTTTTGGGTTTTAGATGATGGATGGAACCTGAAGGAATTATGTTAATCAATGTAATGGTAAATGCAATGATTGTCCTCCTGAAAAAACCAATGTTTTGGGATATTGAGTGCAAAATATAGATGCTATAATCACACAAGCTATGAATCATTCTCGACTTTCGAATGAGCAGATAAGGGAACAATATTCTATTGAGTCCTTCATGAGGCAACGTCCACCTTCTTTCAATGGGTCTTCTGATCCACATGTTTCTGAAAAATGGATCAGTACCATTGAAAATATATTTTCCATACTTCACTATTTATAACATGATAATGTAATTCTAGCTGTTTACCATTTAGAATGTGAAGCAGGCCAGTGTTGGACTCTAATTAAGAATACAAGGCCCCGAGATGAAATTGAATCCATGGAATGAGACGAGTTCAAGAACTTGTTTTTTAGTAACTACGCCCCTCGTATTTTTCGAACAAAGATGGAAAAGGCGTTCCTTGAGCTTAAGAAGAAGGATGAGTAATCTATTGGTATATACAAAGCGAAATTTAAAAGACATGCAAGGTATGCATCTGGTTTTATCATCCAACCTGAAAGTAAAGTTGATCGATTTTTCAGTGGCTTAAAACCAAGACATCGACGGGCATTAGCTATAAGAGACTTCGGAAGCTATGAAAATTTTTTGTGTTGTGCTATCAATGTAGAACTAGAAATTGGTGTAACATATCCATATCATGGTTTTGAAATGAAACTAAAGATGGAGTTCAAGGAGAAATCTCAGAATAATTGTGAAAAGAATATTAATGTTTCTTTATGCTCAAAATGTAAAAAGAAGCATGGTGGAGATTGTCTTAAAGGGACTAAAAAATTGTTTTAAGTGTGGAAAAGAAGGTCATCGAGCATCTGAGTGTCAAAGTAATGGAAAAACTGTTACTAATGATGTGAATAATGAAAAGACTTCAGAGAACACACCACCAAAACATCAATTCTTCAAGTGCAATGAAATGGAGCATTATGCTAATCAATGCCCTAATCCAAGGGTTAATGATGATCGACATGAGCAACCACTTAAGTCAAAGGAAAAAAGTAAAGTCACATGCGATCACTGTTGATGATGTCGAATATGACAATGATGTGGTGGAATGATTAAGTGTTTATGTAATGGGATTCTAAAATAATTTTTTATATAGTATCGTAGAATATTGGAATAATTATGTATTGGTCTATTGTGGTTTTCAACAATTTTATGGTACCGATAACCATGTAAAGTGATTAAGATATTTTTGGAAAGAAGATGATATGAACATAATGAAGGGGTAAAGAGAAAATGAAATGTTTGACAGTATTCATGAGATCATGATTGATATAAGGAAAAAGTTATATCATGGTTTGAGTATATAGAATTTTTGGATTTTGGTATGTGGAAAGAGTTAACTGTTGACAACATTCATGTTTTCACTAAGATTCAATGGGTATTCATTTTTCAAGAGAATACTATATTAAGGTATTTACATGGTTGGAATGAAATCAACAAGATATATCTTTTTTATATGAGGGATAAATGATGGTATTCACGTGCCTGTTATATGATCTTTTTTGTAATCGTTCTCTTTATACTATGAGATTGGAAAGAAGTATTTTGGATAAGCCTAAAGTTTGTAATGGATTATGTAGAGCATAAGTTAGTATTGTTTAAGGCTAGAAATATTTTTCGATATTATTTATATAATGTTAAAATATTGTAGTTTAAGAAAAGGGACAACCTGCAGAATGGGAAACAACCTAACGCGTCGAACAAGGCTGTGGGAATTGAACTCACAACCAATGTGCGATAGCCTTTATCACCTACCACTGGCCTACAGGAAGTCCCTAGTTAGTAGAATATAGTTTTATTTTATTAAGAGCTATGATAGATGAAGAATAAGTCCATTTTAGCAACCATATACGATTAATCTCAGTATAGATGGACTTATGTATATTGTGTTAATCTTTTTGCAATGTAGACAGATGGAATGACCTATCATTCTATCGCATGATCTCCGCACACTTCAAGAATGTCAAATTCAACTTCATTTATTTAAGAGATGACGTGGAAATGTTTCAAGGCACAAACAACAGTGAGATTGTACCAAAATCAAGTGAGTATTTCTTCTAATTCCAATTTTTTCAACTTTAGGGAAATGATCTTCAAAACAAAAAATGTTGTCTTAGTGCCCTTATATATGATGAATTATATGGTACCTTATATCATCACATATTTATTGCTTTGTGATTGTTGGATTTTTCATAGCCATGTCTTCTATCACTCTTCATCAGGAATTAATGGTTATATTTTTTCTTCTATATCCATATTTTCACCTATGTTGTCCTATGTGGAAACCCATTGCTAAGTTAATTTTAGTGATTGTTATGTTTCTAACATCTCTTTTTAAAATGTAATTTTAATATTCCTTTTTACAATGTGGGTTTCTATGAAAGTAACTTTCATGTAGTAAACCATTTATAACTCTGACGAATTTCGAGGGCGAAATTCATTTTAAGGGGGGTAGAATGTAACACCCCGAGATTTTATGAAAAATATTATTTTTAATTTCATTAATGTCTTGTGTTGTATAATACACCAAAAGTATCTTTAACTACATGCATCCATGACTTGGATTTCATTACACACAATCACGACCTTCCAATATAGCGTGTGTTGTAGGCAATACCGAGTTTCGCTAAACAACGATATGTTATATAAACTAGCCATTATGAATAGTAATACTCACTTTTTGAAATTTTAAAAAATTTAATCTTTCAAAATGGACTTCATTTTTCGATTCAAAATATCAAAATTTACCTAGGGTGTTTTTTTGGAATTTTTCTAAAAACATTCAATTTTAGATGAATAGTGAAAACACTAGGTTACTATTTAAAAACCGAATTTTTATTTAAATAATTATTTATATTATTTAAATTTATTTTAGGTCTAAATTGATACATAATACCTATTTAAGTTAAATGTAATTCATTAGAGTCATTTTATAATAATTTTAGATATATAAAAATTTTATTGAACTTGTCACCATCTTTTACCCACCTCCTAGGAAAATTTGGAAATTCACATAAATATTAATTTTACCGCTTCTGGGAGTGGAATTTCGAAAATTCGAGAGACATGATTAATATCAAGAACTAAAATGTGGTTTAATGAGATGAAAATAATTTTTGGCTAATAGAAACTTTTTACTTTTATTTACCATGGTTAAAAATTAATAGGGTGGTTAAGGGTAAAAATGATATTATTATTACCCTAACACATGTCTTAATTCTATTGGATATGTTTAATTCAACCAAAAACAACCTTAGGAATAAAATATGAGCACTTAGGTCCACTTGGATTAGATTTGGTCATTTATTATTAATTTATTTAAAGATGGGTTAAAATAGTTAAAATCATTGTTTAATAACTAATTCATTTTAAATATAGAGTTATAAATAATATTAATTAGACTTTAAATATTAATTAAAAATCGAAAAATATTTCCTACATAATTTTATTTCATTTATAATTATTAGACATTAAATAATTTAATTTATTTATGACACAATGATGAAAAAGTAATTATCTTATTAATGAAATATTAACATAATTGATGTTATAAATACCCAAATAAATGTAATTTGTGACTTTTTATAAATTACACTAATTTTATAGGTTAATATGACATGTCTTTATTTATTTAATTAGCATTTTTTGAACTAATAATGTTGTTATGATTTTCACAAAAATCAATTACCAAATAGTGTCAAAATTGACATAAAATAGTTTAAAAAAATATTATATTATTAAATGTAATTATATTCCTAAAAGTACACGGTTCGGACAAGATACATTTATCATGATAGATGTATCATTAATGGACCACTTTGGGGTTTCTTGGATGTATATGGCAATTTTATTATCTATATAATATAAAAATACAATGTGACATGGTAAATGTCAATTTAATTAACTAAGAGTTTAAAATAAAAGATAATGTAAAATTAATGACCCAAACCTGTCTAAAATCTATTGTTTGAGAGTCTTTCGACCCATCCCAACCTTTTCTTCGAAATAAATCAATTTTGAGCTATTAAAAACCGAATATGTCTTAATTATAAAAAAATATTGTAAGTTTTTCCAATGGTGCCCCTCTCCTCCCTTATAAAATGGGAACCCCTTCCCTCTTCTCTTCACACCCTTTTGAGCCTTTAAGATCAGGAAAACCCTGCCCATTTATATTCTCCACTTCCCTAAAAAAATTCTCGAGGTTTTGGTCTTCTCAAAAGACCAACTCTACTTCCTTAAGAGGAAGCTTAAAGGAGGTGCGTCGAAGAAGAGGTACTCTCTTCTTCCGATTCTCTCAAGTTTCTTTCTTCTTCTAATTATTCTTCTTTAGTTGTATCATTATGAAGTAATAACTTAAGTATTAATTATATACTGATATGTTATTATAAATATGAAACAACCCTATTTCACCTTCTATCCATCCTAAGGAAAATGAAATCACCGCGCGCGCATACGTACGAAATACCGCCTCCATGTCGTGGTGTAATCTGTTTTCGACCACCACCTTACTTGGATGGGTATCATGGTGAAAATAAATAACTATATATTATTATTTTAAAGTTATATTGATTCTAAATAATTATACATAAGCTTAAATACAATTCGACGATCATGGGAATAATATCATCGCTCATACGTATGTACGGACTACCGTCTCCATGACGTGATGAGATTCATTATCCATGTTAACCATTCATGAATGATTGTAATGTATATATAATAAATAATAATGAAATATATTACATAATAATGATACTGGATATACATATATATATATATATATTTATGTCATCTACTTAATTACATTCAATTCAATAAGGAAATGAAAACATCGTTCATGCGTACGTACGGCCTACCGTCTCCATGAATTGTGTATTTCATTCCATTTATCGATCTATCATATATATATGTATATGATGAATATATATTATATATAAATCATGTTTTACATTCTGGAATTATGTAAATCAGTATATAAGTAATAATATCAAGAACAACAATTAGAAACATGTACAATAAATGAAACGATTTTACCAAAATCGCTGCTTCTACATCAAATTTACAAAAGAAAGGGTAATATAAAGTCATAAGTAAACTATATATGATATAATAACAATTAATATGATTCTGTAATAAGTAAATGACATTATTTAAATCATTATACAAGAGGTTCAGATACATACGAATCAGATCGGACATAAGGTAAGGGATAATTATTCCAATCTCGTTCTTATTCGAGATTATTTATTCATAAGTATTTTCTGGGGTTATTGTTATCATCCATGCCCATGTTTTCTAAAAGTGTTTTTATGTATGTTTAAATACCTTTTTACCGATTTTTTACTTTTACTACATGGTATGTAAGGAATCTTTCTTTTGTTTACCAAACATGGTACTTTTTGACTTTTCTGTTAAAAGTACGAGGAGAATGTTTTTTTACCTTATACAGCCTGAACGGATTTTTACGGTTTCATAACACCTTATTTTCATAAATATTACTCTATATTATTTCATGAATATTTTAAATAAAATCATTTTCTTTTAAAATTTCATGGAATTTCGTGAAAAGAAAATGATTTTGAAAAATAAAGGATATTTTCCTCAAGAATTCATTTCAAGTATTTTATCAAAACCATTTTCCATCTATGATGAAATTATTTTATATGTGTATGTTTCAACTATAATTTCTCTTTGATTTACATGGTTTCAATTTTCTTATGATGAAATGATATCCATTTGTTTTATATGGATTATGTTATGATGGGATGATGTTTATGAAACCAATTTTTTTCATTGGGTTATGCTGAATGATTTATGTTTATGTTGTGGAACAAGTAAGAATGATTTAATTATGAGATTGGTGGGACCTATATCTCCCTCCAATGCATTGGTTAAAGATTTATATCTCATGAGGTAGACATGGCTGGAATGGTAAGTTAATCTGGTTCAGTAATATAGGACTGGAACGAGGAGTGAACTCGATTCAGAAAGAGAGTTTGTCCACTAAGATGGTCTTGAAAGCAATGCCTTGGATACTATGGAAATAATATCATGTGTTTAATGGTTTCCACAATCACATGTTTTATTCCCATGATATTTTATCATGATTTATGTTCCTTAATGATATATGCCTTATGTAATTCCAAGATTTATGTCTTTTCTCAAGATTTTGATGTTTAGATTTTATGTTCAAGCATTTGCATTCAAATGTTTATGGATTGTTTTATATTCTGTATGTTTACCGTTACTAAGAATTTGATCTCACCCTTTATATGATTTCTTTTCCCCAGGTTATAAAATAAAGTTTTAGGTAAAAAAAAGAACTCTATGGGAGATGTTGAAGATCTTTCACCAAGATTAGAAGATTGTGTTCCAAGTATCCAAAGACACTAAACTATTACGGTCCTTTGGTGTCTGTTTTTTTTATGTATTAAGTATTATGAAAAAGTAATGTAATTTCCATGTACATCAAGCTTTGGGTCACTAACGTTGGTATTAGAGGCAAAGGAGGTAGGAATGAGTCTGATCATTGGTAACACTCACATGTGAGTGTTGGACGAAGCATGGCTCTCCGCCCATGGGCTTCATGAGGAAAATGGCTGCCACTAGGGATGATGGTGTGTCCCGCCCAGAGGGTGTAGCCACCCATGGAGTGCCCTGATAGGTATCAATTATATTCCACTAGAAATAATTCCAGACTGTTACATAAATATTGTGATAAATTTATACATTATCCTCAATTTTACAATACTAATAGAGGGTCCTTTTAGAGGATCTTTAAGAAGCACTGATAAATTTTTTCTCTACCAGTCATATTTAAGCACTGACTCAATGGCTTGAAGGCCTTCTTTTTTATTGATTTATCAATAACCCCCTTAAAGCACTGATATAGTTCATATTTATCAGTTCTTTTATCAAATATGATAACTTCCACATTTAAAAGTTATTTTCTCATGCTGATAAAATTCTTGGGCGTTTAACACCTCTCACATTGTCAGCACGTTTCTAGCACTGATAAAGGCTATTTCTAATTCTATTGAAAGAATGTTTTTTATTAGTTTTCTGAGGATCTGTATGGGATGTTTTTTTAGACACCAACATTCTAAGATGAAGATAAGGAGTGGTGGCCTATTGTACAATATCTTATCTAAGTGATGATAGATATGGTCTAAACCATTCAACATCATACAAAATCCCCAAAAAGTCAACAAAATATATATATATATATATTTATAATCATCTATTGAAACTATATCATTGAATCATATATTTGGTATCTATTTATATATTATCATGGACTAAATTTATGAAGTTTTGTAAGAATTTAAATCTTATTCATAGATACATCACCCCCTTTGTGATACTTTATTGCATCTAAGTGGTGGTTTATCGATTACTCCTCCCAAAAAACCTATCTAAAATACATGGTATGTTCCATGCATCCCCCATAAAGATTTGGATAGCATAACCCTCAAATGTACCGAATATAAAGTTCCTACCCTTGGAGAATTATCTTTTATAAGAGGATTAACTAGTAGAAATATTAGATCACAGAGATAATATTCAATGAAATAAGAAAAATCACTTGGAAAAAGTGTTATAGTGGACAACATCATTAAGAATGAAAAATGGGAACCAGAATAGGAAATGAAATATTTGTACACTAATCCATTTTAGTGTAATAAAAAAATTTAGATTGAAATTTCTGATGGGGGAATAAAGGGATGACCAAGAAATTTATAAATAAAATTCCCTTTCTGGATGAATAAATTCCTTATTAAGAAATGTAGTTATAAAAGATTAAATCACTAATTTTATTATTTTCTAAAAATATAATTTTAGATTTAAAATTAAATTAATGATTTAAAAATTTTATAATATTGTAATTTTATAGTTACTGATAATATTATTATGTATTAATGATTATGCTAATGTGGATTTTTCATATACAAAAGGTGTTATAGCATTAAATAGTACGGTCATACCCATTAAAGACCATTTTATGGGAAATATTGAGGGTGATGAAATCACATGTACTTTCCATTAAAAATTACATAGATAAAATTATAAAGATAAATTCTGAATGACACCACATAGAGAATATTATCAAGCTTATCAAGATTATGGTTGAAACTATGTTTGTCGAGCCATCCCAAGAGTACAAGACCATTTTACTGTTTATCCTTTCATAATATCTTGGCGTCGTAAGGTTTTATGAATCTAGAACCTAGTAATAAATTTTTTTTGTTTTATTTCTTATTAATTAATGATTATATTTAATCATTTTTATTATTAATATATCAATTATTTTATAATTAATTTAATTAAAATTATAGTTTAACTTGTAAAAATAAATTTTTATATTCATGAATAATATAGTTCCAAATAAAACACTATTTTGATATATTCAAGAAGAATTTAAATAATTAATATTTATTAAAATATTTTTATTAGATAGTAATTTTTTAAATATACTTGATAATATAATTTAGTGAGGCCAAATGAGAATTTTTAGGGCCAGAATGTGGCCAATGCCATAAAAACTAGTATTTTCTAATAAATAGGGATTTATATTTAAGAGTGAAAAATATCTTATTTAGAAAATTTCTCACATAATTAAAATAATTTTTTTAATTATATCATTTAATTTCTGCAATAAGGGTTTTTGGTAGTTTTTTTTATATAGATAAATGTTTTGGTAAAAATTAAATTGTGTATAAATATAGGGTCTGTATTACAACATCGTAATGGAATGAGATTGAAGTAACATATTTTATAAAAGTAAACAAAACAAAAATTTATATTAATACTTTAAAATAATATTTATTGGTTTCTTTTTATTTATTTTATAAATATCAATGAATCAAACAAAACCTATATTATATTTTAATGTTTTGAAATCCATTATTCATAAACATAACACACATCAACATCACTCGGGATATAATTTTTAATATTTATATTCATGGCCTTATACAATATTAATAATAGTCATATTTTGTAGAATCCATAATCAAAATCCGAAGAACGTTTTGTTGTTTTAATTATTTTATCATATAGAGTCCAATACCTATGTTTAGAAATTAATAAAAGTTTCCCCTCAAATTTTTTATTAACTCCACCCATACTCAAACTCATCTTCATTTAAAACCCTTTGAGAACTATTATTGTTTCCACATTCCTTTTTCAATACCTCCCAACGTTCTCCCAATCACTAAATAATCTTTTCCCCATCTTTTATAAAAACTGATTCAGGGTAAGGGATCCTCTCTTATACATTTTTATTTTGGGTACATTCATTGTACTTATAATTATTTATCTAATTTTTTATTTTGTATTTTATTTCACACACCACTTTTTATTTCCATATAATTCCAATGTATGTAATTAATGGACTTTTCTCTCATTAATTTGATCTATGAAGAATTTTAAGACTATCATGCTGCCAAATGATTCTTGTAATTTTCCACACCAAACTTTTTCATTATCAATACACATCCCCATTTCCAACCAATGGTATTCAGATTGCTAGAAATATACATCATTGATTCTGTAAATCCATTTATATAATCCACACCCCATTATTGTGTGATTAAATATCATGAAATACACTCTTATGTAACTTGATCTATGTGTAAGAAAAATTCATTACATGAAACGAATTTGACGGGTGAGACTGGAATTATATAGCCCTATAATTCCATATTTAATTCTTTTATCTCATGAGATTAAATATTTATTTCTTTAGAGGTTATCCAAAACATATTATCTTATAATATCTTCATGGTTATCCATGACATATATATATGATGTTATGTTTTATGTTTTTCCCACATTCATTATGTTTTTTTATGTTACCATATTATACCATGATTCAATATACCAGACTATTATTCTCACATTTCTATTGAATAATGTTATTCTAATTGACGCCAATTCACTACATTACCATTTTCTATTCTCTTTTTAGTCTATTATATAGCGTAATATCTCACCCATTTTTATGTATATCCTCAGGTTATCCCTTATTTTATTATAAGATCAATATATTTTATGAGATTTACGGAGTGTTTAAAAATATGAATTTATCCCTATTTCATATTATTATGTGATGTATCTAATTTCCCAAAAAATAATCCTTTCAATATTTTGAGTTTATATTATGTGTATATTTATTAAGTAAATCAAGAATTAAGTTGTATTTAGGATATGCAGTGTCATATACAATGCTTTAAATGGTGTCATACTAATGTTGGAGTTAAAGTTATTATTATATGAATACCCAAAAAAGGTTGGTACTTGATCCATGACCAACTAAAATATAAGACACAATCACAAAAAATGACCCCATATGTATGGATGGTCAAATATATGTGACTATTTTTCTATATATGAAAATAAGTATTAAAGAGTAGTTGAGGGTAAAAAAGCATACATAAAACCTCAACACACCGTGGATGTGAAATAAGGATCATAATTAGACATGATCACCATCAAGACTATATGAAGCCTATCCACCTCCTCAACTTAATTCCTCAACAAAATATCTACTATACATGTCTCCTTTCTAAATAATAACAATCATTGTTGATCATCCATATACTATTTTTCTTGTCCATCACCATAGACATCTCAATCATGCCATGTATCATCCTTAAAATACCATGTTGGGAATCCACCACCTATTTCACAAGAATTTATTGTACCATCATCCAATAAATGAATCCTCTACATTCATCCTCCCACATATCAAGATGAATCACTATTATTTTTTCCATCACTATCCGTGTTTACCAAAACTCATAAAAATCACCACTAACTGACATCCTATTTAGTGAATTAGCTATGACATATATTTCACATTTTATAGGAAAAATCAAATTTATAGTCTTGTAAGGATTCAATCCAACATCACAAGAGAAACTTCTGGTCATAAAGAAAGAAGACAACCCACATTGTCTTGTTATCAATAACAACCATAAATTGTTCACCGGTAAAATAGTATAACCACAACATCAAGGCAAACACTATCGCTTACAAAATTAGATCAAGGGTGATATGGCATTGTTCTTGGAGTCATGACAGTTGATACACATAATAAACAACTACTCTTTAACACATTATAAAACGTCCTATTTCAATCTACAAAGCATAAGAGAAAAGATAAAATAGTACTCCCTCTACCGGATAATGATGAAATGGTGCACTTACAAGATTCTACTTCAAATACCCAAAAGTGAACTAGAACTATTATTTATATTAGAACATATAATCTATTAAGTTCAATGTTTTTTTAGGATTCCCAATTTGAGATAAGTGGGGTAAAACCCTCTAATAATTTCCAATAACATTGTTGAATCCTCACAAATCAATAATATTATTGTGGAACCCTGTGAACTGATCTCTTTGAATCATCTAGGATCCATGAATCTCAATGATGGGACCCGAAACGCCCTATGAAAACAACATAAAAAATATATAACCCACACATATATGGCTTAATAAATATCTAAAAATGGTGAAGGAGACCCAAAACCACATGAATATTCTATTCTTTCTCCCCCATAATTTGTATAGTACACAAGGATTTCATCTATAAACACAGCGATGAACCCATTCCAAAACTCTCAGAATATTGAATTTATTAGTCTCATCAATATAAATAATTAATTTCCCAAACATAATGGAATCAAAATGAAGGAATAACCCCCTATCATAATATCATAAAGATGTCATGAAAATATCATCATCCTTCTCCTGCAATAGATGATATATCGGCCATATATTGACCTTTGAGAACGAGTATGTTTCTTTCACTTGATAAACTAAATCATTAATAAATTTATGAGGGTGGATATTATTTACAATTAATGGATTGAAATAATGGAAATCAATACATAAAATTCGATTGTATCCTGTTCTCCATGGAAGAAGAACCAACCCTCTCTATTATGAGACACTCTACAATGTAAAACCTATCTAAAAGTGTTCATCTATTGTAATCAGTTACCCCTATAAATAAAAAAGAATCATGATATAAAAATTCATTAGAATAGGATAAGGATCATGTTGTAACTCTATCTCAATCTTTGATATCCCTCTATGTCGAAAATGCCACCACCACTTTAGTAATAACAACATGGTACTCTTCTATACCAATGTGAAACACTACCAGTTGAACCTATTATTAACACAACATAAAATCTAAAATAAAGGAATAAAATGAAAATTAAATGCTCTGAATATTATTGAGGGATCAACCACTAATGAATAAAGTAAGATCTATATCAGTATCATAGAACATGACCCACCTACTGAAGAAATCCAATATATCATTCACCAAATGTAGAATGTATATTATGAGAATGTAGTCATGTGGTTGTGTCTAAAAATATAAGAATTATTCCAAAGAGTGGTGTTTCTATATAACTGACTCATAGTCTCTACACACATTACACATACTAGATAAAAATACAACTAGTGTATTTAATGTAGAGAGAGCTAGAGGATTACACACCTCAATACCAAAATAAAAGCCCTTGTAATTAAAAATAATGAGTTCATATATCTTGAATGAAATACAGATTGTACCAAAGTATTAAACAAGAAATCTATACCTTGAATTACTTCATAATAACTTGGTACTTGACACTCTAGAAAATCAATTTAGACCCAACATTCCCTACAAAATATCTTGTCTGGATGAAGACCACCTCAAGGGATGCACTGTTCACTTTGAGGATTAGTGTAATCAAGGGGTCGTATTATTCCTACCTCATCTTCCCTCTATTAATTATTTGTTGTAGGTCCTTAATATTTCTTCCTCCAATGATACAATTGAAATCATGGGACCTAAAGTTGACAATCAACAACATATTTCCATATACAATGGTCGGGAACCCCCCCCCCCCATGTAATTATCCAGGCCACAATAAGAAAAAATAAATTTGATTTATTTGTAGCAGCCAAAGAGCATCCATATCTGGTGAAATGTGATGAATAATGTACAGAACTACCCCCGTCTAGCTAAAAACCCTTTTGTCTAGTTATCATTGACCCACCAAGCCATTGATCTACTATGTTTAAAATTATAATAAATCTCATATATGGATGATATGATCCTCTCGGGAATTCTCTCAACAACCACATCTATTTCTAGTACCTCATGATATATAGGTGGAATAAATAGTGATACCTATCATTGGATATCTGGATAAAAATTATCCTTGAAATAACTCTCTCTATCCTCCTTATCTAGAATATGTTCCCTCGATATAACATAAGGTTCCTATAATGAATCTTGAACTCCCACATAATAGATATCCCCATCATGGGGAATCATCTATTTACATATAGATTTCATTGTGGTGGAAGATAGTAACTCAACTAAAATCTAATCTTGAAACCCCTCCCATGGCACAACCAACTCCTCATGTCCCCCAAGTTTCACGAATGTACACTTTCTGGTTTCCCAATATTATATCTTGACTTCCAAATTTACCCATTGTTCCATTTAAATACAGATCAAACCAGAGTCTTAATCCACCTCCTTTAACTAGTCTTTTGTTACTGAACCCAGAATAGATCCATAAAAAATCTATACACCCAAGAACTGAATCTACCAGTGTGCCTTCTTATATGTTTCATTATCTTCACCCTCAAACCTATGGTTATCTACTATCATATAGTTCTAAATATTTTCAACATGATCCTAATTGGGCAAATGACTTGGTCTATTCACGGGATTGAAAAATTGTTATGGACTCTTAAACCTAGAATTATTAATATTTATAATTAATTAATTAATGGTCATCCTAACCCAAAAATTATTGAATTCAATCACTAAAACATAAAATAATAATGGATTATCCATTCCTAGGTCTCTACACAACAACCATTATAATTATTCATAGTTTCTTCATAAATAGGAATTTCCTATCTTTGGATAACATGGGTATCTAAATACTATTTTCCAAGTTATTTTCCTGGGTTTACATCACACACGAAGTGCTGGTAAAAAATATTCCCTACTCACTCATGATATTTGAACCAGCTCCAACCTCCAAACATCAACCATTTCCTCCAATATCCTTTGATTTCACTCTATCTTGAACCCATAACATTATGGTTACCACTCTAGATCCAAAAATTATTTTACAAGGATATTGATATCTAAATCCCACATCAAATTGTTCGTGTTTTGGTTACTATAACCAATGGTATATCATACAAACAAATGGGTGGAATTATGCTTTATGAAATGAATGACGAATGTGATATAATATTAGACAACCAAATTAATTCTACTCAATATATATATATATATATATGAATCCTCTTACATGTATGTAATTCCATAAAATCGATTAACAATAAATAGTAAACTATATGTACCAAATGAAAAACCATTACAGTGATCTAAAACTCCAATTATCTCTTCAACAAATCCATGAACTTGTAATGTTCATCACTATCAAAAATAATCTCCAAAAGACCAGATATATAGTTATTATAGATTACAGTATGAAAAATAGGTATACTCAAAATGATCCTATATAGACTCTCTCATAAAAATGTGAGGAAATCATTCTAAATCCTGGTTAATAAATGACCAACTAAATCACAAAATTATTAGATTTGCTAAATTCCAAAACTATCTATTGATATCTCAACCAATATCACATATAGATAATAATATTATATAAGAATATATATATAATTCAAGGTGACCTAGTACTGTTTCCCCACTTGTTTTCCACTTTCACCCCAATGCCACATGTCCTCGGTCATATCTCTCTAATAAGTAACATGCATCGAAGAAAACTATATAACAAACCACACTTTATGAAATAAATAATATCACCATCATCTTCCTTAGGTATAGACACTAATTTAAAATTTTATTAGGGCTACCACATACTTTACACCATGTACTAGACCTTAATACACTGTATCTTGATCATAGTATACCTATAATTTACTATAGGATACTATATCCTAAGATACAGGTGTGTTTATTTAATAAAATAAATTACACGCCTACAAAAACATATATTAAAATGTAACCATTGATAATACGAGCATGTAATACTACTATGAGAATAATAGGGGGTATATGGGTTATTTATTTATCTGTCCTCTTAAACATACATGTTAGGTAAAATACTAACCCATCAACCATATAATACACTAAGTATCGATCTCCCTACCTATATGTGTGGGTTAGAATATGAAATCACATAATGTAAGGAATATGTATGTGTGTCTATATATATATAAAAAAACCCACTAGGTTAAATAACCTTTCCCCATGCTCAAATCCAACTATTGCCATAAGGACACCCGACTTCCATTGCTATGGAATAGATAACTCATAATCACACTAGAGAAATAATTCAATCATTCTTTTGAAAATATTACATTAGAAAATTACAAACAGAATTCCAATTTAATCCACTAAATCCTAGCCCCATGGGTAAAATTAGTAAAAATTTATTACCATTCTATAGTTTGATGTACACTAGGAGTCACCAGAAAAGATCACAAAAGATGCATATAAAAAACCCAATGTAGTGTGTTAAGAAGTGGGGATGGGAATAAAGGGAATTAAATACTCGTCCATATGTACTCTAATGAAACAAACCATCAACAATAAATAAATCCACCCTCTAACTAAATGGACAACATGAAAATCGAGGTTCAAGCCTCTTCTCCAATATTATGGGCTTCCCCAACACCACTTTTCATGTGACCATCCATCATGTCTTTACTCATACCAACCTATAATAGAACACTAAGAAACAAACCAAATTAATACTAGACCATAAGTATTACAAGGATCACATGATGTTTCAAAAAAATTCTCCATATCTAGAGTAAACATACATGGTTGCATGAAAACAAATTCAGAGAAAATCTACGATCTTGAAACAATGTATCAATCCTTTATAAAAAGACATTCTCAACATCAAAAAACTATATTTTGATACTAATAAAATTGTTACTATATTATATTAACCAATTCATTTGGTATAGGTCACAACCATGTGAAACCTAATATCTAATCTATCAAAAGATAATAAATTATTTCAATATGCTTCATTTCCAACAAATCTAAATAAGAACAGTAAAAATTTATAATTTCCCATTATTATTTAATTCAACAATAATAAGTACATTTTTTTATTTACCTGATTTAAAATATAATAACATTCTCAACGAGAACATCAATAAGAGATATAAAACTATCAATAAAATCAATAGGAAAATCATCAACACGATGTAACCACATGAGCATTATATAACCCAAAACCAATTCCTTATTTATATCACTTTAAATCATTATCAATGTTAATTAAATGACTAAATAGTGAATTAAATCAACACAACCTAACAGATTAAATTAAAATAAGAGAAAAAATGAAACCAATTAATCATGCCTTTTTATGTTCTATTAATAGAATATAATAATAGACATAGATCATGGATGACCTCCCTCAATAGGAATCGACAATCCTTATGATCATTTCAATATGAACACACCACTAAATGTCCAAATAACTACATGATAATGAAGGAGATAAAAAATAATATCAATCAAATATAGAGACATAAAAAAATATAACAACATATATAGTTAAGAGGGTAGATCACCTTAGATTACTACGAATCGATCATGGGTTGTCAAGAAAAAATAAAAATCATAATATATTTGAAAAACCCAGAAAGGGAACCTCAATAGGCATAGAGTTTTGGAGATTTATGTGTCTTTAGGGAGATTATGATGGTGAAATTAGTTTTATATGAATTTTAAATTATGTACATTCATGTTGTGAATGTGTCATTAACATCATGAATGGATCGATTCTAATGGTATGTGAAATAAGTGTGGACTATATTGTTTTAACATTGAATCAATTCATGTCATAAGCTACATGTTTTTATTATGAATGTTTTGATAGATTCATTGCATTTGACCATTTAACCAGTTGTTTCAGGATCTAAAGGTCCACATTATGAATCACATCCCATATACAACACCCACTCTGGCTAGGAATTACCATTTTATTCATATACATCTCTATCACATTGTAAACTACACCCCAAATAGTGAATTTCTTAAAAAACTATATTCTAGTTCCTAAACTCTACTAACCCAACACAATGTATCCTGCAAGAACCTCAGACCTTGGAATCAGAAAAGTGAAATGGATTAAATTATCTAAAATCTTGCAGGGACACTCTATTATAGTATATTAATTATATTTCTATCTACAATTAGTTATATTTAATTAATATCAATTTTTTTATATATTATTCATTTACTAATAAACTATAACAATGTTTTTCTTAGTCATTTAATATAGTTTATTAAATTATTTTACAATTTATTAAAATAAATATGATTTATTATTAATGGTATGGGTAATATTATTATCAAGAAACATATTTTTTAATACTAACTTTATGAGATAACATTAGGGAAATTGAAGAAAAAGATACAATATGAGTTTACTTTAGGAAGATCACACTCTCACATAATATCACAACACTAATTTATGTAAAATGTTATATCAGTAATATATTATTAATATTACAGTGAAATTAATGAATTAACATGTAAATACATAAAATAAATTTTAATATTAAACTCTATTGGAAGAAAAATTATGTGGTTACATTTTATGTTTAACACTTTTTTTCTAATGCATTTCTACATGAGTGTTCCTCTTCCTGCCTTGTGTGTGGGCCACATCGAACGAGTGGTATTGTTTCCCCACATTCCCTCGTTCCCAAGGCACGTGACATTGGTCAATTATTGGGGGATGTTTTATCATTCATCAAAATGGGATGAGGGGATTTCAGTCTCTTCTTCTGTGGATTCCTCCTTTGAATTATCGCCTAGTCTGGGTCCCCGTTAATTAATAAGAAGTTTTTTATGAAACTCTTCCCAGTGCCTTACCTTTGTGTATGTTTTATATTTGTGATTAATCTTTCATGAAATTAAAAAGGGGTCAAGTCAGGGTAGAAACCTTCAATCAGGAGAGTAGTCATGTTGGGCGTCAATGGCGTGTTTGGTCATTGAAACACTAAATGAATTCCATATTGATTGTGGGTAATTTAGTACCATATGCATGTCTCAGAAGGTTTCCTAGTCTTTCCATGTTTAACATGGGGTATTCCATGAAATTATTGTCTATCAGATATGGATCAGGCTGATCAGAACAATGGTGGATGTGTATTAGATAAATATCTCCCTTGAAGGGAGCACCTAGAATATTTACTAGATGGATTGGTCAGAACATCCAATGAGGATGGACTAAGGATAGATTTTTTTCCAAAAATTCAAATGTCTGACACCATGAAGGAATATCTAGACATCATAAAGGTTTGATCAGTGGATTGTGGGTCCTAGAAAAGGGGACACCAAGGTTTACAATTAGCCCGGATTGATCCTCTTAAGGGATTCCCACATACGCTATTTTGATGACATGAATCAAAACCCACATTGTTTGAGAGGGTAAGTTATGTGATCAGGTTATACACAATGGTAAACAACCTGAATCATGTTGGGTATTATGATTGGTTAGCGGTCTAGGTGGGTCAAATATAAATGAAATGAATGGTGCATACACATGGTCTGCTACCCGTATGGATTTTATGGTTTCTCTAGGATGTGACAGCTTGTGTTAAATCTGGATGGATATGGATGAAGTGTCAAAAGGTGGAATGAATGGGGATGGATTCTAGAACATGTGTGAAGGTGACAGTAATTGGCATAAAACTCAATGAGGATTCCAATGTATAACATTGGTATCAAAGTCCTCATAGTTCTGGAATGGGGCGATGAGTCACATGAGGATGTGGCTCATGAGAATGGATGCATGGATGGAAACCAAAAAAAATAGATTCAATTTGTTATGTAATGATCTTCTCAAGAAACGAATGATTTGGGGAGATACCAGGATGAAGAGTAGCTTGGGATTTTACCTCCAACGGGATTCCTATGTACCTTTCTCAAAATGGAAAATATCAAAGACCAAGTTGTAAAAAAATGGGGTAGAGTATTGGGGTATACAAAAAGGTCACCAACCCAAAGACATGATTTTGGTGTATGCATAGTTAGAAACACATTATAAGAGAGACACTATTTTTTTAGAGGTGTATGGATTTTGTGAGGATATTATGAATGGTTAGTCACCCGAATTGATCAGAACACCTCAAGAAGGGTGATTATGGAGATGAATCCAAAAAGGTATGATGTCACCTATGGAGGATACATCACTATGTTGGGGTTTTAAAGATTACCATTTTTTGGATTGAACCTCAAACAAGATTCATACATATTCGAAATGGATCAAAACCCTTTTAGTTTAAAAACATATAGTTTAATGTCTTATGGGATGAATATTGAACCGACATGAAATGGTCATAATAGATGTGTGGTGGGATTGAAAATCAGGGAGGATTTCTATGTATCCCCATGGTAATAAATTAATGTCCACATATTTGGGTGAATATGGGAGTAGGGATTAAATGAAAAGGTGCCCAAAGATGATATCATTGTCAATTCTTACTCTATACCCAGATGAGTAATGCTAAATGTGAGATAAAATTGGGCATAATAGACTTAACAATCGTGGGGGAAATGTTGTGTTCTTGGGGACGAGATCGGTACCTAAAAATGGTAGAAGACTAGGGGGAGGAAAATTGGGAACCTCTCTAAGGGTGTCCAAATGTATGAGGAGGATATGGGAATCGTATACGGAAAATGATTCAAAGGTGTGTCTGGGAATACACAAAGCCTTCCCAAGGTGCACATGGAGACAAAGTTTAGCAGTAGAGGTGGAGTGAGAGGTACATAATTCTCATTCCATTCATGGTCCACTTGGGCATTTCACTCATGTTTTGTTCACAGTTTGACGTCATGTGTTGAGGATGTGGGGTTTCTTGGAAGTTAAACTCTTTGAGGTCAGACTATGAGGACTCGCTCCTCACCACTAGAACATACATAACTTGTACCAAACTGTACTTTTTGAAGGAATGGAACAAGAAACACCATGTATTGGGTGTTGTGGAGTGATCCATTGAGGGGTTCACGTTAGTGTTTCTATGAGAATAATCAATATTAGTTAGTGTTCCAATGATAAGAATCGTGAGGAATGGTAACAAAACATGAACGAATACTCAGGGGACCATGAAATCACAATTTAAATTTCTTGAGGGATGTAGAGACGAGGGTTTCATGAAGCTGAAGGCCTCACATAGAGAATATTCATGAAGCTCTAGTGCTTTTCGAACTGAATGGGGTCTTTGAAGAATAGTGTGCCACCATGCATCGTTTCCCAGCCTATGTATAGCGTTCACAAAATCTTAGAGTGTTCTTTACAAATTCTGAGTGCTTTGTGAAGTGAGGAGGACCCAAAGGGGTCTTCTTCCTTTACGATGGTCGAAGGTGTTCATGTAGGGAATCCCAGATTGATTAAAAGATAAAATAGTGACAAGATAATGTGGATTTATATTCTCAAGTACCTCAGATGGATCATTTTATAAATTTTTCATTGTGAAAATGGTTCTTTGAAAATGAAAAGCGTGAAAAGGGAAATTTTAGTGAGTCAATCATTTGGAGTGGGAGTGATCCAAGTATTTATAGAAACTAGGTATCTCAATGCTATGAGTAAATATTATTAAGAAAATAATTCTTCTAAATCATAGAATGATCCTTCTAGTTTGGCAGACTCGAATATGATTTTATCATTTCTCCACAGTGGTCATAAAAAATTCTGTAATGCTTCCCGGACATATAGAGGCTTCCATCGTTACCTCTATGGAGATCATAGAGGATTTAGTAATGTTTCTAGGAAATAAAGAGGCACATTTCATTACATTTTCGGTAGTCATGGAGAATCCTGCAGGGAAGCTTTATGATTGGCGCGATGCGGGAGGTCAATTTGAAGACACCTCTCAAGGAAAACCCTTTTTAAATTCATTAGTTCCATTGTCGATTTATTTCAGGGCACCAAATTTTGGCAGCCAAAAATACCCTCCCCCCATATAATGGGCGATGGGGAAGAAACAAGTGTCTGGTTCTAAGGGTAGATCATCTATATTACATAGATCATGAATAGGTGGATCGATTATTTGGACTTGCGCTAGGGCCGAAACTTTAGGGTTGACTGTGCCTAGGATTACTAGGACTTCACATCCTATGATAAATAAAGGATGTAGAAAAAGTGGTAGGCCTGTATGAAGCATTGTTGGCTTCCCAATTCCATATCGACCAGCCAAATGATATGATTATAGAGTTCTTAAGACAATAGTTGTTGAGGGCCAACACGTTCCATTTCCATCACAAGGATGTCAATATCATCCTCTAGGACCTCCATCAAGTCTCATGGATTTCCATTCTACTGGTGATGTATGAATATTTCCTTCATTTAAAGGACACATGGTGGTATTTAGAGCAGATTTTACTTATAGTAAAGGCACTACTGGATTTTGCGTCATGTGATTATAAAAAGTCGGTGAGGAACCTCAATTTTAATATTTGGTTTAGATGATTCTTAAACATCCCACTTGGGAATGCCACATGAATAGAGGAGGTGTATAAGAAACTACCAGTAAGGCCTCCCACTTATCCAATGGGAGCTCAGCACAACAAAGTAAATTCCTACTGGGGAATCATGGAGGGCCTTCAATGGAAGCTATGGGGATACAGTTTCAACACAGATCATCAAATTGTGGTTATATTGGCGGGATTGATACCCGGACATATTTTGCTACTGGATTTTTCTATTCAAGTTTAGTAACTTGGGTGAATGACCATACACATTTATTATGGAATCTATGATGGCAGTGGGGAAGTACACCAACCGTGGGATCCAAGTGTTGAAAAAATTATACAGGATATTGTGTCACATCAGCAAGTGGAAGAAACCATAGTGGGTTTGCAGACCGCTTACAATTTTGTATGGATGAATAGTTCCACACATGAGCATTTATTAATATCAAAACCAAATTTCTCTTCCTATGTCATACATCATACCAAGCATCTAGAATGTAGTGGGGAAATTTTTGGCCTAGATGACCTACACGATTGCACTAAACAGGGTCTGGAATGCAGATAAATTCAACTTCAATACATTCCCATTGCTTGTATGGGTATTCACTGATGATGTCTTGGGAGATGAGAAGCATAGATCCAATATATTTGTCTTTTGTGGCATATTTTTGGTGTCATGCATCGACTATGATCCTATCTTGAAGCCATATACCCTGAAACACTTGCCTAAGATGTTTTAGTGCATGCAAATAATGACCCAAAAAGTATAGCTAGGGGTGAACTATGAGGATCATCCAAGAATGATGAGGAAAATGTGGAACATTTTCATGTGAGAATATGGGAAAATGTAGAGTGATCTGCCTCTCCCACAGCCGCCAATGATCCAGTAAAGGAGTATGCAAAGAGTTCGTAGATTTCCTACCTAGGGGAAATGTTGAAGCAATGAACTATCCATGTTGATGATGGATTGCCTCCTCAACATTATGTTTGGTGTCAAAAAATGGAATAAATATAGTGTGGTTGTTGATATGATGCACATCGTGGTGATGGGGCTGCGAGAGGGACATGGAAAATAATTACAGTTCCTGCACCGAGTAGGAGGAAAGTGGTGAAGGCGGGCTTGGTGGCCTTAGTTGAGCAGATCTAGAAGGAAGGGAGGACACCAAGAGGGTTTCATAGTCTATCTTGTCATGCTAATTGGAAATGGCTTGAGTATTTAGAAAATCCAATATATATTGTTTCTTCAAAGGCTTGGGACACCAGGGATGATAAAAACAAATTTATGAGTCCCTCCAAGATGTGGGACTACCTTAACCATCTCAGGATGGTTATTTCATATATTTTTCGTGACAAGGGTGGTTTTATGGTGTCTCATGTGTAATGGGGACAATATGTGGTTTACTTGGATGATTTCTGTAACACCCCAAGCTTCCACGGTACGTTTCCCTTCGAATAATGCAATGGCGTGCATTGTACTCAACTTCGAGATTCTAACACACCACAACCAATCAAACTAGCCGTTATGAATAGTAATACATACTTTTTGAAATTATGTATATTTTATATTTCAAAATGGACTTCATTTTTGGTTTCGGAATACCAAAATTATCCTAAGATGAATTTTTGGTATTTTTCTGAGAAGTTCCATTTTTTATGAATAGTGAAAAATACTTAAAAACTACTTTTTTAATCAAAATAATTTATAGTGATAAATTATATTATTGAGTGGTTTTAAAGTATAATTAGAATATATTTTTACCATTTTTTCCAATGGTGTTCATTAGAATTAATTTTACTTTGAAATTGGACCTAAACAATTGTCAATATTTTGGTATATATTGTTTCTTAAAAACACGTTATTTGTTGTGACAGCGGGAATTAATTATAAAATTAATTAATGCAAATTATATGTTTTTAATTTTGTAAAATATACATCATTTTTTAATTCGGAATATCAATTATAGCATAGGGTGAAATTTTGGCATTGTTTTGAAAAACTTCGATTTTTGATGAATAGTGAAACTACTAAGTAGTAGTGAAAAAAACTGAATTTTTCATAAAACTTATTTTTACCGCTTCTGTGAATGGAATTTCAAAAATCTGAGAGACACTGTTAATATCAAGAAGTGAAATGTGGTTCAATGAGATGAAAATAATTTTTTTGTGAATAGTAACTTTTTACTTTTATTTACCACGGTTAAAAGTAAATTGGGTAATTAAGGGTAAAAATGATATCAATATTACGCTAACACATGTCCTAATTATATTGGCCAAGTTTATCTCGACCAAAAACAACCTTAGGAATAAAATATTATCATTTAGGTCCACTTGGATTAGATTAGGACATTTATTATTATTTAATTCAAAGAAGAGTTAAAAGAGTTAAAATCAAAGTTTATTTACTAAAACATTTTTGATATAGGGTTATACATAAGAGAAATTCGATTGTAAATATTCATTATAAATCTAATAGTATTTCCTACAAAAGGATCTTTTATTTATAATTTTTAGACATTAAATAATTTAATTTATGTATGACACAATGATGATAGAGTAATTAACAAATTAATGAAAAATTAGAATAATTGATATTATAAATACCCAAATAAATATAATTTAAAACTTTTTATGAATTACACAAATTTTATAGGTTAATATTACATGTTAGGATTTCTTAAATTAACATTGTTTGAAGTAATAATTCTGTTATGATTTTTATAAAAATCAATTATTGAATAGTGTCAAAATTGACATAAAAGTGTTTTTAAAACAAATATTATATTAATAATTGATATTAAATTCCTAAAAATCTATGGTTCGGCCAAGAGACCTATATCATGATAGGTTCATCATTAATGGATCACTTGGGTGTATCTTGGATGTATATGGTATGTTTATTTACCATATAATATAAAAATACAAAGAGACATTGTAAAAGTGAAACTAATTAACTTAGAGTTAATACTTAAAGATAAGGTTAATATAATGACCCACACCTGTCTAAATTTTATTGGTTTAGTGGTTTTCGAATTATCCCCACCTTAAACTTTGAATAAAAAACTTTGGATCCATTATAAACCTAATATGAATTTATTATAAATTAATATTTCTAGCTTTTCCAAAGGTGCCCCTCACCCCTCTTATAAAAGGTCAATCTTCCTTCTCATTTCTTCACACCTTCAAAGCATTTTGGTTCGGCCAAACTCTTCCCAAATACTCTCAAAAATTCCCTCACTATAACTTAGAGGCCTTATTTTGATTAGAAAGACAACCTAAGTAGCCCTTTTGATCAAATGTAAAGGAAGAACCCGAAGAAGAGGTAATGTTTTCACTACCCCTTTTCAAGTTCCATTCTTCTTCCACTTCTTCATTCTTTGTTATTACCATTATAAAATAATAACTCCAGTATCTTATATGTACTATGATTCTATTATAAATATGGTACAACCATATTCAGTATTCTATCCACCCTTTGAATAACATGTCACCATACGTGCGTACGTACGGCTTACCCTCTCCACGTCGTGGTGTAAATATAATTCAATATATTATTATTTGGGTGGGTATAATAATGATGTTTAAATCATTTAAGTAATAAATATAGCATGATAATGATTCTGTATATATGATATACCATCCAATTATATATTATTTTATTATCAAAAGAATAATTTTTTCGCTCGTGCGTACGTACGGACTACCATCTCCACGAACGCGATGAGATTCATTCTCCATCATATCCATTCAAGTATAATTATCATTTTATGATTTAAAAATAATTTTTAATAACTTTATATCATTCTGGATATGAATAAGACACAACATATCCCCGAAAAACATGGCTTACGTAACAAAACAAATAAAAGAAAATGAGTAAGTTAACACCCAAAACGACGATAATTCTAAGATATTATTAACAAATAAATGTTAAAAGATCATATATGATATCATATTAATGTATATGATTCATGAATAGTTTAATAACAATTATTTAAACATTATACAGGAGGTTAAACTACCCCCAACCAAGGAAAAGTACAAGTTAAGGGATTTTCTTATCTCACTTTCAATTCCGTGAGATTTCCATTGTTCACCACTAATTTATTGAAAGTGGTATATTGTGTTCTGCCATTTGATATATATTATCATCATTCACTTTATATTCATGTTATTATGTAAATCATTTGGTGGTTATTAACTTTTGGTCATACGACTCAGTTGATTACAATGTGGTAAGGGGTTTCTTAACTCACTCTTAATTTCGTGAGAATTCCATTGTTCACCACTTAATTATTGCATGTGGTGTATGTGTACTGCCCATGATTGTATTCATTGTGTAATATAATTTAATTTATGGGTATTTACATCATCATGGTATGATTTTTCTTTCATGGTCTATCTTTCGTAATTTACCTAATCGATAAGGGAATTTGAAATTCCAATTTCCACTCATTCGGCTTTACGCATACTTCATTGATTATTTTACTCCAAGATTATGTGTGGAATAACTATTCATTCTATTATGTCATAATTTCCACTCCTCTTTCTGTGGATATACTTTTTATTCACATATCACTCCATTGATAAATTCTCAAGTCATCGGTATGAACTTGATAAGAGTAATTTTTACTCAATCTCGATTTGTTGAGATAAACATCCAATTCATTGGTGTTGTTTTTACTAGAATATGTGTGAATGTACCTTGATTGTTTTACACTTAATATCCAATCATATTTAGTGTATTTATATTTGTCACACATAATTATGTCGTTGATTTATCCTTAACCTAATGATACGACCTTTATGAGAGATTTCATCTCAATTTACATTCCATTGAGACTTCTATGTTGTTATACACCAAATCACTTTTATGCGGTGTATATAATGTACTTTGACATAGTGTATCATGAATCCCTTTATTCTCATGATATTACAATGTTTTGATTACCTCAATTATTTGTATTTGAGTGTCTCTCTTTTTGTTAGAAAATCTAACTAAAATACCATTTTTAAATGTTTTAAAGACTTATTCTTCTAAATCTTGCTCATTAATGTCCATGTTTTAAAAAAGGTTTTAAGGATTTATTTATATGGACATTAAAGTTTTAAAATTAAAACTCCTTTTAAAATTTTCAAAATTGTATGGTACACTTGGATTCAAAAATCTATTTTTAAATGGCTTCTTGACAAATAGTGTGACTTTTAAATGTTTTCAAGAAAAGGGGGATATTTATCTCAAATAGTTTTGATGGTTATTTTCATCTATGTCAATATCATTCATTATTATCTATTGAGGTACAATACAATCTTCCATATTTTATTGAATGAGTTATGTTTGATTGTGGATGTGCTATTTTTCTACCATTCATGGATTGTGGTTAAAGTATTGACATTTTGTATGCTAGTTTTAATACGAATGTTTATGTTATATTTAAACCTGTTCATATGAGGATTGAATTGGACTTAATATGTGACGGTTGGAGCCTTCTATAGCTCCCCGATGAATCGGTAGGTCTCATGAGAAAATCTACTGTCTTGGCACAAGGCCTTGGAAAAATGTTATTTGTAGTATTGGCAGGAGGCCATGGCTACGTGGTTATGATAGTCTGGCATTATGCATTTCATCATTATGAAAGTGGTTATTGATATTGCATGTGATTATTCGACTAGTATAATATCCATGTGAGTAAGTAAATGGAATTATTTTATTTTATCTTTGTCATTTTATGCTGAAGTTCATGTTTAAAAGGCTTTTGATTTAGTTATAAATTGCCTTAAATGTTTATTCTTATCTATGAAAGCTTCTGCTATAATGTTATCCTTACTGAGAATCTGAGCTCACCCCTTTCAATGTTTTATTTTTCCCAGGATTATGAAGAAGTAATTTATGAATGACCTGCAGGGATAGTATGAGGGGATATGAAGACAAGATGTTGTTGTAGTTTATTAACCTTATGATGTAATGTAAGACTTATGAATATATAAAGTGTTTCCATGACTACTAAACTAATCGGTCATTCGAGACTTGATCCTTTTTGATCATTACAATGTTATGTAATAATGCACCGACTCTGGGTATCTAGGGTTGGGGCGTTACAGTTGGTATCAGAGGAAGTTTAGTACAATCCTTGGAAGCTAGATTTAGATAAACTCTGTTTAGAGCACATAGACCTAAGATGAACTTTGAGGATTAGTATAGAAGAACTTCCTAGAATTTTGGTATTGTAGAGATTTTGTGAGTTTTTCGAGCAATACATCCCTGTTTGGATATGAGCAGGTAGAGGCGGATCTGGCACAGATGTACCTAGGGGTAAAACCCGAAAACACCACTTTGATCTAGACTCGAACGAGAACTGGTGCACGACAATGGGCCTTGCTGCACTCTTGGTTACGACACTCCCGAGGGATACTCTTAGGATAATTTACATTTTATTTACAAACTGATTTAAAGTATTATATATATAAGATGAGAGTAAATGACCTTGGTTAATCCTAATGTGTTTCAAATTGAGAATATAGTGACATGTTAATCTCTAAATGATTGTATGACTACTATTACTCACACAATGCTTTCTGGTTTTAGTCAATGGCTGGATTCCAAGGAAGTCATAGTGACTTTGAGAATGATGTACAAGGTGGGAACGGTGGTGGCAATGAGCAACAAAATGGAATGCTGATAAGCGTAAAAGATATCGTCTTTATGCCAAATCAATTTTCCAAAAATATGATCAAAAATATATATATTAACCAATTACAGGACTCAACAAAGAAGAGAAAGGTGATGAATGATAAGAGATCCAATAGTGGAGACCATGGAGAAAGAAATCCTGAATTTCCATCATGTAGGAAATGTGGAAGGAGACACCCAGGAAAGTGTCTCAATGGGACAAAGAAATGCTTTACGTGCGGGAAGGAAGGACATAAAGTGAAGAATTGCCAAAGAAAAATGAAGTGTACTATGGAAGAAGATAAAAATGGTCCCAAGAGTCCATTTACAGTCATTTGCCGTAAATTTAGGGGACCTGGACAATACCTGAGTGAATGTACTATTCTATAGGATATTTTTTTGTTCAGAGAAGAAGCTATGTGGAAGTAATTTTTTTTAAACGTTGGGGCCGAAGCATCATTTTTATTATTAAATCAAAGCAAAGTCCTCTTTTAACTGGGTAGAGGGAAACCCATTACATAGCCCGAAGGCCCAGTGGGCTTGTAGCCCATTACATAGCCCGTAGGCCCAAATTCTAAGGCAAATTCACATTTTGTGAAGAGTAACCCGCTGAGAATGATATTTATGGAAGAATTATCTTTTCTATTGTGGATATAGTTATAAATAACCATTTGGTTTTATATGATAATTGGGTTTGAGGAAATTACAAATTATTATATTTTGGTATGAAAATGAAAGGTATGTGATAACATTTGTGGTTAAAATATGTCATGGTTATTTTGAGGAATTTATCTCATTTTGGTAATGTTATAAAATATAGTTTTTGAAAAAGGACAACACGTAGACCATGTGACAACCCGTCGCGTCGGACAAAGCTGTGGGAATCGAACCCACAACCAAAGTGCGATTGGGATTTATTGCCTACCACTGGACTA
Source organism: Viscum album (assembly GCA_963277665.1). NCBI lineage: Eukaryota > Viridiplantae > Streptophyta > Magnoliopsida > Santalales > Viscaceae > Viscum > Viscum album. Next base: position 783,284,773 of record OY728158.1, read on the forward strand.
CGTGAAGTCCCTGGTTAGTGTGACTATTATTTTTAGTTAAATGATTTTATTAATCAATAATAATTTGATTTGGGATCTTATGTCTTATCAAATAAATACCCTTAGTATAGGAAAATGATTTGGTGATTAAGTGATAAATGATATTTTGTAAGTTGTTCACTTTGTTGAGAACACTATATGCCAAAGGAAAATAGAGTAGTTTGGGATTTCATTTGACGAGTAATGGTGGATTTTTATCTATGTTTTTATTGTGGATTTATAATGATTTGGGTTATTTATGGAAAAGATTAGGTTAATTACTTTTAATTATGTGGCTTTAAGAGTAATTAATGTCATTGGGAGATACAATTTAACGTGGAAGACTACATTCTTAATAAGTATTGGTTTTCAATATTAGTTTTTATTATATTAAAGGATTCTAAGGACAATGGATTATTGAATGGTATTTATTTAACTTTGGGGTATTGTTGGTTTATTTATGGAAATTGAGATTACTGTTTATTTCTCTCAAGGAATATCATTTTGGGGGATCATTAGATCTTGTACTAACCATTTTGGTTTTGATTAATCTCTAAAGACAATGTAAATATATAGTTCATCCTGCATGGATAATGTGATTCTATAGAAGATTATTCTAGCTCTTCCAGTGTGACCAAGTCTTCTTGAATACTAATCGTTTTAAAAAATGAGTTAGTGGTGGAAATTTATTAAATAATGAAACTATACTTAAAATGTAAGTATATTCATAGTCAATATCATAAATAAATTCCTCATCCTTATGTAATGTATCTTAAAACAAAAAAAATGTTGTCCGTTTACTTTCCTACTAGGAGGCTAATGGTCGTTTGTCCCAACACAAGTTTGTGGTTTTCTTATTGTTAACTTTTTCCTGATCATGATTTCTATCCCTCTCCAACAGAACATGACACTTAGTTTATCATCCATATCCATGTTTTCCTACATGGAATCCGAGTATGGGTTATCTTGGTTGACCTTTATACGTCTCTTTCATTCTTTTAATGTGATAGTTTTATTGACTTTTTTTCCGATGTGGGAATTTCTATTATATTCCCAAGCACAATTTTAAAAATTGCAAGGATGCAATTTATTTAAGGAGGGGAGAATGTAACACCCCAAGCTTCCACGGTACATTTCCCTTCGAATAATGCAATGGCGTGCATTGTACGCAACTTCGAGATTCTAACACACCACAACAAATCAAACTAGCCGTTATGAATATTAATAACTACTTTTTGAAATTATACATATTTTATATTTCAAAATTAACTTCATTTTTGGTTTCGGAATACAGAAATTATCTTACGATGAATTTTTGGTATTTTTCTGAGAACTTCCAATTTTTATGAATAGTGAAAAATACTTAAAAACAAATTTTTTAATAAAAATAATTTATAGTGATAAATTATATTATTGAGTGGTTTTAAAGTATAATTAGAATATATTTTTACAATTTTATACAATGGTGTTCATTATAATTAATTTCACTTTGAAATTGGACCTAAACAATTGTCAATCTTTTACTATATATTGTTTCTTAAAAACACGCCATTTGTTGTGACATCGGGAATTAATTATAAAATTAATTAATGAAACTTATCTGTTTGTAATTTTATAAAATAGACATCGTTTTTGAATTCGTAATATCAATTATTGCTTAGGGTGAAATTTTGGCATTGTTCTGAAAAACTTCAATTTTTGATGAATAGTGAAACTACTAAGTGGTAGTTAAAAAAACTGAATTTTTCATAAAACTTAATTTTACCGCTTCTGTGAATGGAATTTCAAAAATCCGAGAGACACGGTTATTATCATGAAGTGAAATGTGGTTCAATGAGATGAAAGTAATTTTTGGTGAATAGTAACTTTTTACTTTTATTTACCACGATTAAAAGTAAATAGGGGAATTAAGGGTAAAAATTATATTAATATTACCCTAACACATGTCCTAATTCTATTGGACAAGTGTATATCGACCAGAAACAACCTTGGGAATAAAATATTATCATTTAGGCCCACTTGGATTACATTAGGAAATTTATTATTATTTAATTCGAAGAAGAGTTAAAAGAGTTAAAATCAAAGTTTATTTACTAAAACATTTTTAATATAGGGTTATACATAAGAGAAATTAGATTGTAAATATTCCATAGAAATATAAAATGATTTAATAAATAAGGGTATTTTATTTATAATATTTGGACATTAAATAATTTAATTTATGTATGACATAATGATGATGCAGTAATTACCTAATTAATGAAAAATTAGAATAAGTGATATTATAAAAACCCAAATAAATATAATTTGAGACTTTTTATGAATTACAATAATTTTCTAGGTTACTATGACATGTTAGTATTGCTTAAATTAACTTTTTTAGAAGTAATCATTCTCATATTATTTTTAAAAAAATCAATTATTGAATAGTTTCAAAATTGACATAAAAGAGTTTTTAAAACAAATATTATATTATTAATTGATATTAAATTCCTAAAAATCCAAGGTTCTGCCAAGAGACCTATATCATGATATTTTCATCATTAATGGACCACATGGGGGTCTCTTGGATGTATATGGTATGTTTATTAACCATATAATATAAAAATACAAAGAGACATTGTAAAAGTGAAACTAATTAACATAGAGTTAATACTTAAAGATAAGGTTAAAATAATGACCCAAACCTGTCTAAATTCTATTGGATGAGTGGTTTTAGACCTATCCCCACCTTAACCGTTGAATAATCAACTTTGGATCCATTAGAAACCGAATATGAATTTATTATAAATTAATATTTCTAGCTTTTCCAAAGGTGCCCCTCACCCCTCTTATAAAAGGTCACTCTTCCTTGTCATTTTTTCACACCTTAAAAGCCTTTTTATTCGGCCAAACCCTGCCCAAATACACTCTAAACTTCCCTCACTACAACCTAGAGGACTTAGTTCGATCAGAAAGACAACCTAAGGAGCCCTTTTGATCATATAAAAATGAAGAACCCGAAGAAGCGGTAATGTTTTCACCACCCCTTTTCATGTTCCTTTCTTCTTCCACTTCTTCTTTATTTGTTATTACCATTATAAAATAATAACCATAGTATCTTATATATACTTTGATTCTATTATAAATATGGTACAACCATATTCAGTATTCTATCCACCCTTTGAATAACATGTCACCATACGTGCGTACGTACGGCTTACCGTCTCCACGTCGTGGTGTAATTGTTATTCAATATATTATTATTTGGGTGGGTATAATAATGATGTGTAAATCATTTAAATAATAAATATAACATGATAATGATTCTTTATATATGATATACCATCCAATTATATATTATTTTAATATCAAAAGAATGATAGTTTCGCTCGTGCGTACGTACGGACTACCGTCTCCACGAACGCGATGAGATTCATTCTCCATCATATCCATTCATGTATAATTACCATTTAATGATTTAAAAATAATTTTTAAGAACTTTATATAATTCTGGATATGAATAAGATACAACCTATCCCTGAAAAACAAGGCTTACGTAACAAAACATATAAAAGAAAATGAGTAAGTTAACACTCGAAACGACGATAATTCTAAGATATTATTAACAAAGCAATGCTAAAAGATCATATATGATATCATATTAATGTATATTATTCATGAATAATTTAATAAAAATTATTTCAACATTATAAAGGAGGTTAACCTACCACCAACCAAGGAAAAGTACAAGGTAAGGGATTTTCTTATCTCACTTTCAATTCCGTGAGATTTCCATTGTTCGCCACTAATTTATTGAAAGTGGTATATTGTGTACTTCCATTTGATATATATTATCATTATTCTCTATATATTCATGTTATTATGTAAATAATTTTGTGGTTATTAACTTTTGGTCATATGACTCAGTTGATTACAACGTGGTAAGGGGTTTCTTTAACTCACTCTTAATTTCGTGAGAATTCCATTATTCACCACTTAATTATTTCATGTGGTGTATGTGTAATGCCCATGATTGTATTCATTGTGTAATATAATTTAATTTATGGGTATTTAAATCATCATGGTATGATCCTTCTTTCATGGTTGTATGTTTCGTAACTTACCTAATCGATAAGGGAATTTGAAATTTCAATTTCCACTCATTCGGCTTTACGCATACTTCATTGATTATTTTACTCCACGATTATGTGTGGAATCACTATTCATTTTATTATGTCATAATTTCCACTCCTCTTTCTGTTTATATTCTTTTTATACACATAATCACTCCATTGATAAATTCTCAAGTCATCGGTATGAATTTGATAAGAGTAATTTTTACTCAAACTCGATTTGTTGAGATAAACATCCAATTCATTGGTGTTGTTTTTAATAGAATATGTGTGAATGTCCGTTGATTGTTTTACACTTAATATCCAATCATATTTAGTATATTTATATTTGTCACACATAATTATGTCATTGATTTATCCTTAACCTAAGGATACGACCTTTATGAGAGATTTCATCTCAATTTACATTCCATTGAGACTTCTTTGTTGTTATACACCAAATCACTTTTATGTGGTGTATATAATGTACTTTGACATAGTATATCATGAATCCCTTTATTCTCATGATATTACAATGTTTTGATTACATCAATTATTTGTATTCATGTATCTCTCTTTTGGTTAAAAACTCTAACTAAAATACCATTTTTAAATGTTTTAAAGACTTATTCTTCTAAATCTTGCTCATTAATGTCCATGTTTTAAAAATTGTTTTAAGGATTTATTTATATGGACATTAATGTTTTAAAATTAAAACTCCTTTTAAAAGTTTCAAAGTGGTATCGGACACTTTGATTAAAAAATCTATTTTTAAATGGATTCTTGACAAATAGTGTGACTTTTAAATGTTTTCAAGAAAAGGGGGATATTTATCTCAAATAGTTTTGATGGTTATTTTCATCTATGTAAATATCATTCATTATTATCGATTGAGGTACAATAAAATCTTCCATATTTTATTTAATAAGTTATGTTTGACTGTGGATGTGCTATTTTTATACCATTCATGGTTTTTGGTTAAAGTATTGACATTTCGTATGCTAGTTTTAATACGAATGTTTATGTTATGTTTAAACCTGTTCATATGAGGAATGAATTGGACTTAATAAGTGATGGGTGGAGCCCACTATATCTCTTCGATGCATCGTTAGGTCTCATGAGACAAACTAGTGTCTTGGCACAAGATTTTGGCAAAATCTTATTTGTAGTCTTGGCACGAGGCCTTGGATATGTGGTTATGATTGTCTGGCATTATGCATTCCATCATTATGAAAGTGTGTATTGATATTTCATGTGATCATTCGACTAGTATAATATCCATGTGAGTATGTAAATGGCGTTATTTTATTTTATCTTTGCCATTTTATGCTGAAGTTCAAGTTTAAAAGGCATTCCTTTTAGTTATAAATTGCCTTAAATGTTTATGCTTATCTATGAAAGCTTCTGCTATAATGTTATCCTTACTGAGCATCTGAGCTCACCCCTTTGAATGTTTTATTTTTCCTAGGATTATGATGAAGTAATTTATGAATGACCTACAGAGATAGTATGAGGGGATATGAAGAAAAGATGTTGTTGTAGTTTTTTTACCTTATGATATAATGTAAGGATTATGAATATATCTAGTGTTTCCAATACTACTAAACTAATCGGTCGTTCGAGACTTTATCCTTTGCGATCATGCCAATGTTATGTAATAATGCACCGACTCTGGGTATCTAGGGTCGGGGCGTTACAATTTCTCACATTCTCGAATCACTCCACGTCTAATGGATGATTGAATTAATGTACCGATGGATCAAACATCCCTTCCGCATCTATGCACTGATGAGATGAGGGAGCACATACCATGGCATTGATAATCATAAGATTCATCCTGGGGAGAGGATGCTGATAGGGGTAGCACTTTGGAGGAAGGTGAATTTGTGACCTTAGAGTAGGAAGAGTTTATAAAGACTCTTGAGGTATACATTAAACCATTACATTGTGGAACTTAATCATGTCATCAAATATTTCTCCATTGACATTTTCCCAATATTGGAGAACCTTATATGAAAATCCCCTTACCACATGACATCAGACAATGCTTCAGGATCTGCACATGGGGCGATAGTTAGAATAGAAACTAGTAGGGCTACGATAACCAGAATGGCCCTTCAAAAATATTTTGATCTCCCAAACATATATGGGGTTCCATATCATAGGATTTTAATAGAATAAATCTTGGGTAAAGGACAATTTTTTTATCCTTATAAGTCATGTCCCTCATATAATCCATAAATGTGGTCCATTGAACTAGGATAACTGACATTTATATATTTATATATGAATTTTCTTAAAAATGGCATGGGCCATACTCCAAAAGATCGATGGTGGTCCTAGATCTCCATTACTTAGGGAAAAATTGATTTTCATTGGTTTTAAATCCCTTGATAAATGAAGCATAGATGTTGCAGACTTCAGTAGGGTTACTGGTAGGGAGGAACTGAATCTTGTTGAGATGGGATCCCACAACGAAGATCAACCACTTGATGTAGAATCCAATCTGTCTGATAGGTCAGCAGATAAATATCCCCATGTTAAACATTAGGAAGTGTTCCTGGAATATAAACTTATTGTCCTGGAGGAGTGGGATGAAATCACTTCTCAATAATGTGGACAAAAATTTACTATGCTCTTATTCCTGGAAATCGATTAGTTGCTTCATTGACAACAAAATACAAGAAGAGTGGATAAACCAGATGTGGAAACATCATTTTAGTTGAACAACTTATGTTCCGGAGGAGTGGATGAATGAATCCCCCATATGATCAATCCCGATTACATTACGGGGAAGGTGAGGGATAACGAGCACGACCTTAGTGGTAGCATGATATGGAGGAAGGCATTCATAATCTGGAAACTTCATTAGGATGAGAAATAAGTCTAGTGTTTGAGCGAATATGTGAATAAATGATTTTATTTCCTCAATTCCCAATAATAACTCATATAGATATTAAAGGAACATCATGTAGATCCTGATGAGAAGATGAGGTAAGCATCCAGAGAGATGGCTAATATCCGAGATGATGTAGACTGTAGAGATATCATCACTAATGAATTTTTTCCCATTGCTAGTGAAGAAGAGAGGGATCTTAGTATAATACAAAAAATCCTAGAGGCCACAATCTAGAGATAGGATGATCTATGTTCCTCCGTTGAAGAGGTTCACCCATCTATCGGAGGGCTGAATCCATGGGGGATATAATTTTCATGGACAAAAAAACATACTTTCTTGTTTACTTTCTTATTTGGTTTCATGCATGAGTCTCATTATCTTCTATGATTTATGTATTTCAATCGTATCTGGGAACAACCAATGATTAATCCCTTATCTCACAGTGGTTATGTATGCTATGAGAAACAAGGAATGACCACATAATTATTCACCTTGAATACGAGGGCACCAACCAATTACCGATCACCAGGGGTCTGAATGACCACTCTGAGCTTTTGGGGGTAAATAGGGGTTATTATAAGATAATATAGTTCCGAGAACATCTAAAATTTCCTTTCCCAAAATGCTCTAGTTCATGAGTTGGATAATTCCATGGATGTTAAAATCCAACCAAATAAAAGGGAATGGGAGGCATGAGTCATGATATCCAAAATTCAGAACACGTTGATAATAGAGAGCCAATATATGATAATTTTTGAACTTATTCAATTTGTAACCCCTATATAACTCACCTGTAACAGGGAAAAAATGATGGCCAAAATATTTCTGTATTTTAAAACACGATGCCTTACATGAAATTTCATCTAATTCCTTAGGGAAAATTTTCCAAGGATGGTAGGTGAGATAAAATGGAATGGGACCAGGCCGTTAGGGGGTTCCATATTATGTGAAAGAAGACAAGGATCCAAATAAAGGACTTAAAAAGCATGGAAATGGAGTGATATGATTTTTAATGGAGTCCAACAATCTTGAAACTGCACCATTGGGGTGAAAAAATATTGGTTGTACGTATCGGTCTGAATCAAGATCCAACGAACATACAAAAAGGACCTCTTTGGAAAGGACCTTGGATGGGTTGTAGTTTCCCAAAATGAAAATGCGGATGATAAGAACACAATTTAACGTCAAATTATGAGTACTTGGTATGAATTATTTTATCTTCACACAATCATGATGTTTCATATAATATATGGTCATACATCTTTGACCCTACCTAAGAGTGTATAGTTTTGTTACATGGACTAGGGATTCCAAATTTGGGATCATATAATTTGGATTGTAATTTGGGGGGAAGAGAATGAAGAGTTAATGACCATGTGTTAGGACCTAAGGTGAGATGCCCAAGTGTCCCTATGTACCCTCTATGGGATGGAATCATGTCTTAATTAGTTCAATAATTCTGTGCAGTTTAACATCATATTGTGAGGATGTGGGAAACCATAAGGGGAAACGTGCAGTGTGGTGCATAACCCGATGTGAATGAGGAAAAAAAGTCCACACCAAACCACAAAATTACGAAGAGGAAAACCCAAACAAATAAGGAAGTGTAAAGGTTCATGACTAAGAAGATGAACCCGGAGGTATGGTACTTGGGCATTATTATGTATCCCATAAGAATGGGAATCATGCCACATGTAGATATTGAATGTGGCATGGCAGAAGTAGAATGTCAAAGGGGAATTATCATATCAAATGAAGAAATCATACATATGGGTAGTTTATCACTACAAAACTAGTGTGTAAAAGGTGTATCTTAACAGCATATTATAAGGTCATAGAGGATCTTAGTTAATGGTTATAGAGCTTTGACCATAAGGAATTGTGGTTCTTCCGTGTACTCATAGACCTTAACCACAACCCAAATCCCACATCACCCATGGTATGTTTTGGAAACAACAGTTGATAAGCTATTTACAAAAAAAAGAATTTCATGGTCGATTACAAAGGTGTGCAATTAAGGAAGACCCCATGATGCTGGGTTGTCCACTCAGCGAGCAAAGGTGTATGGAGGGACAATAACAAGGGTTTCATGCTATATTTGAACATGATGAAATGGAATGATATGTGAATCACAAAACCAATATTTATGGAATAATGGTGTCGATGTAATGATGGATGATAACTATTGACCTTATTTGAATCATAGCATCCCTATCATATAATCTGGAATGGGATCAAACAAGTGACTATTAGTCGCTGACAATATTCCTGGTGTGAGACATGTCTCATATGACGTTCTATATCTTCCGGGAATTTGTCCCTAAAATGGTAGGCATGATTTAAGGTCGAGCATCCATACCACTCTGAACTAGACCACAATGTGTTTGAGTGAATTTATGGGGTGTAATAGAGGTCTATGTGCGTGGTTAAGTGTGGACCACTCTAGAAGTAAAGTTGATGAAAGGGGAAATGAAGGTTGATGGACATGGGGGAGGACCTAATGTAAAGGTGTTCAAGAATACTTTTGTTTCTTGTATGGATGGGAATCAAAATGTATGTAGTTATGGAGTTTTTGTGTACTTTAACATCATGCAGTATGGACCCATGTTGAAAGGGTCCTGAAGGGGGTGTGCATGGTATGTCAAAGAAAACCAAAAGTGAATTAATACAAGGAATCCTATATTCAATATCATGTAATCTCATAATAATTCTGAAATGGTGGAATACGAAATTGATAATTTTCGGAGTCTGGGATGGACTTGGGTATAAAAAATTCAGGTGTTCCTACGTATCCTACGAGGATAAGAATCAAGACACTTGTAGTTATTGAAATTTATGCAGTTTAACATCATACAACATGGACATGGAGAGAAGGGTGGAATTCAAAAAGGATGAATATGGTATAGTTATTGTAAACCCAATTTGAATGGGGGGAAAAGAAGTCCACGCCACATAATATGATTAAAAACGTATTTTCAGGTCGTAAGACCGATAATCGAAAACATAGGGCTAGTTCTAAATACAAAATGCCTGCTTGTTCGTACGTATCTTAAGATGAAAGGAATCACAACATATGTAGTTCTAAAATAATGAGTAGTTTAACATCATACGGTATGGAGGTGGGTGAAAGGGAGACTGGTCAATAAGGAGGGGAATATGGTGTGGCTGTTGTAAATCCTAAATGAATGAGGAAAAAAGAAGTCCACACCACAAAATATGCATCCCATGAAGAGAACTACCATGTATGGGGGGTCAATGATATTAAAATATTTACTAGTCTAGACTCGAATAAAAAATTAATGGTTTTTATTATGTACCCTATGCGTTAAGGAATCGATCCACACATATTAATTGAAATTACAAGATGAATGATATCATACAATAAGGGCTCGTAAATATTTGTTCACGTTATTATTCAAATACCCTATGGAATGTGTATCACTTATAGTTTATCATCATGTGGGATGATTGGTCTCCCCCATGTTATGTACTAATTGAGGAATTTCACATTGTGTAGACGAGTAATATGATCTTCATCCATTGTGACCATGGAGTGTGCACCATTGGGGAAAAACATGTGAATGATATAGGATCCCTCCCATTTGGGATCCACCATTAGTGGATTCCTGATAGGTATCATTGGCATTATCATGGACAATAAAATATCACCTTGAAGGATATAATTTAGATGAACGTTCTTATTGAAAGCTCTAGCTTTCTTGTTTTGATACCTCTAAAGATTGTGCAAGGCTCAAAAACAATTCTCATCAAGAGCTTCCAGTTTAGCCAGACAGACCTATGCTACCTTGTTAGATGACTATTTATCGTAAGAAGCTATAAAGAATGACAGAAACATAATTTGGATGGAAATTACCACAACATTTATGTACACTAGTGAATATGGATTCACATGGGTGTAATTATGAGTCATTTTCTGATAAGACCAATGAGTATTAGAAATCTTGTTTGGCCAACCCTTCATGTTCTAACCAACCTTCTTCTGCATGATTTTTATAGGGTTTAGTTATACACCTTGATTTACCAATTTACTTATGTTTTGTAGAGAAAGGATTGATTAGAATGGATATTGTACTTGTTGTAAAATTTCATTAGCTCAGCTTCACGGACGTTGGTTCTATAATCTGTGAGGACGTCATGTGGGACTCTGATTTTGTGTATGATATTGGGTCTAATGAAATCAATTATATAATGGGCCTTTAATTTCTTGGGTGGAATTGACTCTTCCGACATGGAGATGAAATGTATAGCAGTCAGGATGAACCCGCATTGGTGAGCTATCGCTAGTGGATCTGTTCCCATGAAATCGAGTCCCCAGACTACAAAGGGTCAAAAATACTTAGTGGTATGGAGCGGCTCTAGAATCCAATGCATAACATTATAATGGTAATGGAAAGCATGGAACCTATTGGTGAACTTGATATAGTCATGGACCTTGGTGGGATAGAAGTAGCCCATCCTTTGGATCTGATGAGAGTCTTTTGACCCTTCCTGACGAGATCCACGTGAATTGGCATGAACATCCTACCTAACCAGGGGAATCTCATCTCCATGGACACAATAGAGGATAATTCCATCAAACCCACGTATGTAGAGTATTTTCTCAAGACTACTACTACTATAGAGGGTGAACTACACTGTGCACTGATGGATTTCTTACGTTCAACTTGAACAATTAGAAGTGTACTAGTTTGAGATAGTTGATAATTGGAGTTTCCCATCTAGCCCCCCCTCTCATTGTAGAAAGGGGAACTGGGGTCCCGATGTGGATGCACTAGTGGGGAGATGAATTACCTATGGGATATCATTATTATATATAGTGATAGTAGAAATGATTATTTGATGTTCGAAATGGAAGATCAAACACCCCTGGTCAGGCTCTATAAGAGCTAAAACAAGGCTGGCCAAGGAATTGGCTCGACCATATTGTGATTGAGGAACATAAATGACCTATGTTTGGGAAGTGAACTGGGCCATTCAGTGGCGAGTTCTCTCTTACAGGGGGACATTCTTCAGCTTCCTAACTATGTTGAAACTTCTAATCTTCTTCATTACTAGCTCGAATTCCCCATTCAAATGAAAATGGGGAAAATAAATCACGGGGGCTAGTTCGATATCAGTGATGAGGGGATGATACACCGCCTCATTGTTGGTTCATAATTATGATAACAAGAATGAATAGGGAATGATTTCAAGTCCATGAATGGTGAATACAATACCATGGAAAACTCTATTATCCATGTGATCTTATGTCTCCAACCTTTAGTGATTCACAAATCACTGTAGAAGTGTATCTTCCGACATGGAATGGCTTGATCCACTAAGTGGATTGGCTCATCTGGGAAGTAATTATATAGAGACATATCTGGTAGGGATGGATGTGATGTAAGAAAGTATTTTAGTGCATGACCATTGATAGCATTCTGTGCAATGATCCTGAAGTCAAACTGCTGATGAATTATTACCCTCTGAGCTAGATGACCTTATAACATGTGGAATTTCAGAATATAATTTATCAAGTCCACACGAGACACTAGTTGTATCTCATGGTGTTGTAGATAATGTCTCAAATTCTACACTGTGAATACAAGTGTGAGGTCAGTCTTCTTGATAGAGTAATATCTTGTGTTTGTATCAAGGAACATGCAATAGAGAGAGTATAGATTGTTCTTTGTCCCCTCATTATTCATCATAGTGATAAAGGCGATGAGAGATCATTCTAGAGTGGTTACATCAAGGATTAGTGGCTTTCCAAAGATGGATGGCATCAAGACTAGTTGTTATGTTATGTAATACAATATCTCCTCAAAAGTGTCATGACACTCTTCATCCCACTAGTATTTTTTCCCTTGTTTTATGAGCTGGGAAAAGAGCTTACACTTTCCAGCTATATTCTCAACGAATCGGCCTATGTAGGATACATGTCCAGGAAATATTCAGAGCTCCTGAATGTTTTATGGAGGAAAAATTGAACTGATGGACTTGATCTCCTCTGGATCGATCTCAATGCCACCAAATCAGAGAAATCTTTTAGATGTAACTCTGAAGACACACTTCATGGGGTTGATCTTTATATAGTGAGAGGGGAGAATGTCGAACACTTTCTTAAGATCTCTAAGATTGTCATGAAACTGGTAAGATTTGACTACAAAATTGTCCAACTAGAATTTCACAAATGATCTATGAATCACCTTGAATGTATGTTGAAAGAAAGGATGATAGGTGGAACCATAAATCATTAAGCCAAAAGGAATTATATGGTAACAGAATGTACTATGTGGGGATTTTAAGGTCGATGAATCCTAATCCATGGGGGCCATTCAGATTTGATTATATCCAAAATTCCCATCCATGAAAGAGATATCCTGGAATCCTTCCATAACATTACTCTACAACTCCATCACAGGAAGGGAAAAATCATCCTTCGGAGAATGGCAGCTTAGATCTATAAAGTTGATGAATACAATAATATTTACATTCTTTTATTCATATGGGAATAATATAGGCTACACATTTGGGGTACTGTACATCCTTGATGAATTTGGATTTAATGAGAATGTCAACTTTGTCCTCGATAATGGTACTTTGAGAATAGTGCATTTTGTGGGAGAATATATAAATTCACTATGGTTTATCAGGAGACCAAGGTGGTGGACAACAACGAAAGGATCCAGTCATGGAATCTCACCATAGCTCCAGGAGAATACTTCTCAATGATACTTCAAGAAACCCACATATTGTTGCTTCTCTTCTACAGACAAGGTTGAATTGAACACTGTTGGTTTCAAATCTGTCTCAGTGCCAAGGTTCACCTATACCAACTCATTGACAATGGTGGAGACACCTTCCTCAAATGAAAGATGGGTGACCCCAAAATCTTCTTCATTTTGCACTATATTATGATCACCGGCTGGGTAAATTCTTTGATGTAGGAGGGTTATAATAGAATACTGGTGCTGACAAGAGAGATATTAGAATATTCTTTATGGTAATCTTTCACTATTAAGATCATGGAAACAAAATCTGTCAATATTATTCCATTAGTCTCTCGACCCAATGGTCTATGCTTGATAACATCAAAGAAGTAGTGTCAAGTCATCTTGATCTAATTCAACCCAACCCAAAGATACAAGCATGTATGATGTATTTTTATTTCCATGGGAAGAACATCTAGGTGCCATACAATGGTTATGGGTTATAGGATCTCTCAATCCTGATTAAGTATGAGTATGAAGTGATCTTCTTACTTTCCTTGCACTTGGGAACGAGCTTTCCCATTTTCCTAGAAATGAAAAATAAGTGTCACATGTCTGATGATGTGGCCTCCAATTAGTGAGTTGGGAGAATGTAGGCATCACCCATGACTATCCATGGGTTGTACACAATAGTAATATACTCAACCTCATTGGAATGACACAGCTAGTCCATTCTCATGTAGTAGTAAACATCTAGGTAACATACATCACAAGAGGAAAAGGAAGACACATAACCTTGGATCATTAGTACTCGACCATTAAGTGGGTACTTGAGGCATTTTCGGTATGAGTAGGGTAATGTTTCATGCAATTGGAGCCAGGTTCTACCCATCAGCGCATTGTAGGTTGTGTACTTCACAACATCCATGAAATCTGTGTTGGTAATTAGGTGAAAAAACTGGGTTTTCAAGTGGATTTTTCCAATATACATCCCCTTTATCCTATCATAATCGTGAATCCACATGTTAGATAGATTCAGATCATATTCTGAAAGCCCCATCCTACGGAGCATCCGTGTCATGATGAGATTGATCCCAGAACCTGTGTTGATGAGAGAAAGGAGGATTTCCACGAAATTTAACTATCCATTTATGTATACTTGGAGTAAGATCATATATACATATGATTCTTCATCTTATCCTAATAATGAGATTATGGACAGAATTTTTTAAAGTTCTGCCTCCTCAGCATAGAAGGCCTCTACAACCACTGCTTTTGTTTCAAATTGGAAAGAAAACCTTATATCTTATATAAGGGATTCACACATATCTTCATACAAGAAGAGATACTTGAGAACTGAGAGTTTCTTTAGGAATTCATGCAAGTTTCTAGATCATAGCATACATCTATGTTAGGTGCACATGTTTATGGATAGTAGGTTTCCTTTTGGAAAGTGGTATGGTGGATACTATAGGACGGACTGAAAGATTTGGGTTGGTGATGGGGGGTATCCCACTTAACAATATAAAAATCACTTAGGATTGCTACCAGCTGATTTGTGGGATGATTGTGGCTTAATATCAATTGTATGTGGACAATCAAAGCATGGTCACGTTGGCTCTGCCAGGTCGAGTAACACATGTGGTGGGGGAAGTGAATCTAATAAAATAGGGTGAAATTACTATGCATGATGAGTCATGAAATAATCCCATTTTCATTTATCTGTTGCTTTCATGGCTTGGTCAGATGTTTTTTCTGACATAAATTGATTGTACACATATCCACAATTTCACTGTATCTAGCATAAACTGGGAACAATAAGAGGGTGTTCCGAGAATTCCTCATCTTCATGGTCCATGTATGGGTCCACTAGATTGACAGTGTTCACAGAGGAATACGCCTGATCCTTACATTAATAACAATCCATTTATGGGTGGATTCTAGGATAAATCCACATCCATTACAGCACAAAATCTACTAGATTTTATGAAAAATTTGATACAGGTGAAGGAATTTACTTCTCCATATGCCATTGGAGCCTACACACTTGAGGTGGGGAAAGCTGAGATGTTGATGTAGAAGTAGTAGCTTGGGTTAGAACAATGACTTCAAAAGTACTGGGTTTATTAAAATGGGCATGAATATTACCATGAACATGGGAAACTTCCTGGGATTCTATTTGATCATCATACTTCTATGACCCATAACTAGAGACATCCTTTCGGTCACCCTTACTATCACCACTAGGCTTTTCAAATGCACATGGAACATGTGTCGGGGCCAGAACCGATCTGAAAATTTTAATATCAACATGTTCCATGATCTAATATTTGAACCCATAACACTAATTTAGTGTCTATCCAAGGAACAAGTGATAGGGGGAATAATTTGTTTGATCAGCGAGACCTATCAATTCAGGCCTCATGCCTTCAAGAAAATGCGGGATTCTCGGTTCCAAGGCACTATGTAAATTTCCAAGGACCAGATATTTGTTGAATTAAGGGGCCTAATTTCTATGATCTAGGAAAGAGACTCTAGTAGTTGACCCTAATTAGGTGCTGGATCTTAGTGAGAAGGTGGAAGATTGTTGTCTCGCCTAGGTGGCAGTGGTGTGTTATGTGGTGGTGCATGCTTATTATGACACTAGAGATTCTGTGCCAGTGGCTCAGCCTAAGGTGGTTCTCCTTAGAAAGACTTTGAAAGTGGCTCTACATGTAATAATTCTATCCATTTAGGGTCCCTTATCTGGGGAACAATAGTTTTCTCATCCTTGGAGGCTCTTCTTTTGGGAGTTGCGAGAGGAAACAGGAATGTCTGTTTGGCTTGTTGTAAGGATTTCTCTAGAGGTTTATCATTGTCAGAAAAATCCCCAAATCTACCAGGGATGTTCTAAGTGGTGATATAAGGAACCAATTCAGTTTTTTCATTATTAATGCACATCATTAGAGTTTCTCATTGGTCAACGACAAGTTGAGTGAATATTTTATTCCCTTCCACCTGGTAACAATGTATGCTACTTGCTCATCTGGACATTTTATGCACTTGAGGAGGTTAGAAATATTACTCTTGTTGGTGACAGAACTGAACAGATACAGAAACTGAATTTTTAGATCCTTCCATCTTGATATGAAACATGTGAGTAACTCGTTATACGAAACTAATGAGGGAAATTCTATAGTTTGTACGAAACACTGGAGCTGAACAGCATCCTTTTGTTCTAGAGTTTCCAGTATGGGTCTACACCTTGAAATAAAGTGGTCCAAATACTACAGTGGATGACCCATCACATTAAAAGGAGGGAGGTAGGATTCTTAAATCATGGGAGTGCTGGAATATCATCATCCCATGTCAGATATGGCATTCCATTAATATGAATCTCCACCAATCATTTTTTCAAATCCTCAAGGTGGGTGATAAGAGATGCCATTAGATCAGATTGAAGAGGATCCCTAACTACCAGATTGTTTTAAGGTTCTTGAATTTGGTGGGATGGATTAGAATCTCGAGGAGTGTCTTGTGGCATGATCGAATTGGTTGCTCAAGGAACTTGTAGAGTGGCTGGTATGACCCGTGGTGTAGTGGGTAGGAACTAGTGAGTGGTTGGTTGGACCGGCGGAGTGGCTAGGTCTAGAGAAAGGTTGTTGCACAGCTCAGGTGGATTCTGTGATTCACACTAAGTTATTTTTACATAAACACCAGCCTCTACCCAATTGGTATATGATGGTTTATTGAGAACAACATGAGGCAACCCACTAGGGAGAATATGCCCTTTCCCCTACTACCCTAGTGGAGGACGTATGGGATCATTCCAAGGGTCACCGTAATATATACTTCATTCCATGATGTTCTTAGTGAGGATCTCATAGATAATATTTCTATATTCTTTGAGCTATTGGTGTATCATGGTAATTTCTAGATCATATTCCATCTTTTACACTGAATCAGAAGGGTCAATGGGCATGGATATCCTGATGCATGTTTTCTCCTAGTTAGGATCTCGAACCAATGGCAATGAATTATTGGGTTCTCTGAGAAAATGTGCCTACATTTTTTGGTGAGTGTGGAAACGTTCAGTGTCTTATGGTTGTTTTTCTTCCCTAGTGGGGTGTTCATCTTCTTCTGACCCTTTGTCAATGCCCCCCTGCTTGGTATATCTCAATAACAAGAATGAATACTGTGACGATGCATGAAGGCATATCCTTGATATCACTGGGAGAACTATTTTGGAGCATGATATGATTGAATTGAAAGGTTGTATACTGCCCCCCAACCATAGATCTTGATATGTGGGGAAGCCTATTTAATAACTCTGTGGAGCACAATAAATCTTTGCACACATTGTTGCTGGAGTGTCCAATAATAACCAAATGATGCATGGTGTTGGGAAATAGGGAGTGTATCCAACTCAAATAGGTGGAACTACTATCCAAGGTTGTCAAAGTGTTCATCGGTCTTGGGTTAAGATAACCATCAATGATAATGATAGAAATGCATCACCCCTAAGGTTTGTCAGAATCATATAAACTAGTCCTAGGTGAGGGACTCTAGAATGCTGATGGTGGTAGTTGAAATTGGCCAATACATCTCAGGGAGATAGTCCACTCTGATAATGTCCAAAAATTCTCATCTTAGGCTCGATATCCGGGAATTGGATTCCCTATTCATCGACATGGGTAGGTTGAGGGACCGATAACAGTGTTGACATTGACCATTGTAGCGGTAGACTATTCGGTGGAGGGTATGACATGCGAGCTGAAAAACCATTGTATCCTGGTCTATCTCTCATGGAATTCATTGAATATATCCCTACATCCCAATAAGAAGGGGTGATTAACAATAATTCCTACATAGTGGTGGAGGTTTTTGTGGTGGATCAAGCTTGTGATCATCATCAACCATCCCCAAGAACAATTCAATGTGATATCTTATCGAAGTAGAGAATGATCATGGTGATGATAGTGAGGATTGCATAACAGGACCCAGGAATGAATCCAAATATTCTTTCTAATGTTTTGTATCTAAAGAGGTATTCGAGTATTTGGATCATCTCACATTATGGTAGGACAAAGATGATACGTAGTGTTCCTACCCTAGACCCTGATATAGAGGATTAGGGTGAGGGCTCCATCATCAATTCATGTTCCACTTCAATGCTTGAAAAGTATATATATTGGATTATGATCTGGCACTTCTCAAAATCCTTATTTTGGTTGTGATGAATCTCCCTCATGCCTCATGTTGGTTCTGAATAATAGAGTAGATCATCGGCATGGGGTGGACCTCCAAATGGGTTGGTTTTGGAGTGGGGATGACCAGCGCTTTGATGAATAGGGGTGGGTGGGCAGCCAAGAAAATGTAAAACGTAACCTGGGGAGGACCTCCACATGACTCAGTGGATACTTGAGGATAGACTTCATGTTGATGGGTGATAGGGTGAGGATGACCTTCTCTCTAATTAAAGCTATCACTTGGAGGTCCCCCACTAGATCAAATGACGGTGCGAGAATGAACGTCACATTGATGACATGAAATACGGGGAAAACCTCCATACTTAGGATTTGGGAATGAGGTGGACCACCGTGTTTACTAGTAATGGTGTCATTTGGAGGAGCTCATTACTGAATGTGGTAGTGGAGAGGACCTCCACTATGGATAATGATTTTATAGAGTGGACCTTTATATTGAATGTCATCATCGTGGGTCGACCCATGATGACTGCAACTTGGGCCAGCAATTGGGAAAGTCAACCCAACATGCCTGTGGGGCGGTTTAGGCCTCAATCCTGATCAAGCATAGAAGTTTCAATATTCTATAGTAACATAGAGGTGATTGAATATGTCTGTAATTTCTTGGCCCACTGAATCCATAGAAGATGATTCCATCCAGGGGAATCCTCCTAAGCCTTCTCCCGATGTTGGAGTCGTGTCATCCGATCTTGGGCCGACTATGAAAGGATATAGACGACCTTCTCCTCTGCATTCAGAATCAACTGGTAGCACTATTGTGGCATAATGGGTGGCCTATTTGGTAGTTCCATATCCGATGTCACAGTTGGGAGTACCTAGAAACCCCATACGTCATTGGAATAAGGGACTGAGTCATAAGATCTCTCAAGTGAGAAGTTCCCATAATGATTGAAGATCGGAGAGGGGAGCAGCGACTCCCTACACGAACTGTGGCATGATTGATATGGTTGGGCACTTATGCCTCTATATCTTGATAGGTCATATTCCCTGTAAATATGACCCCCTAATGTTCTTATTGATGGACAAGAATGTCCATTAACATCATAGGCATAATTTTGGAAGGTGATACCGGACATGGGAACCTCGTAGTCATGGTAGTGGATGATGTTGTGGTGGAGGTGGAGCTGTACAGGATTGCCACATTTTCATTTCCACTTCCATTACATTTATTAGAGGGTAGTGATTGGTTTCCTACAATTATAGCATGGGTCCTACAAAGCAGGAAAATTCAGCCTTAGTACTGATATTGTGATAGAAATTCAAATTTCCCCATCACTGTTCAGGGTTCCATGACTATATAGAAAGATATACACTAACAACATCACATACCTTGATTCCAAATGATCAACTATCCCAAATCCTTGTGATTTTCAGGCTTGGCCCACTATTTTGCTCGGTGATACCTAGCACTGTATAGCTAGATCTGGTGACATGTTTCTATGTTGATACCCCAAATTCTATTAATCCATATTTTGAGGAGAATAATTTACTAGTGGGTTCACAAATTTTGTTTATGATTCTTTTACAGTGGGGAGCACCTCGTCGTGTCGCATGTGTGGGACACTTCGTATGGGTCGGATTATTGCCCCAAATTCGCAATTCCAAAAGACGGGAGACACTCATTTCTTCTTGAGGGATGATTTCTCCATGATTGAAATGGAATGTTGAGATATATTTCTCTCCATTCATGGATACCTCTTTGGAATTAATTTCCTAGTACAAGACTCTATAAAGATTGATATTTTATTTTCATGAAACTCATCTTGGTGCTCTATCATTATGGAAACCAGTAAATTACACTACTACCGTTATCTCATTCCAAGGTGGTCAAGTCAGGGCAACGACCTTCATTCCGGAGAGTAGTCACATTTGGCATTTGTAGAATCTAAAAATTCTAAAACACTGGTACTCCAAGATTTTTGCATATCAAATGGCTTCTCAAGGCTATGGAAGACCGAGGTATCCAACATCGAATGAGGGGAATGTTATGCTAGAGTCATGTCTCCCTGGTTTTCCCCATCTTCCCATGATTAACACATGGTATGTTTTGAGTTTATCATCTAGAAGAGATATACCAAACTGACTGGGACACTTATTGGAGTGGATATAATATATACATCCCTTGAAGTGATCACCTAGAATGTTTTTCATATGGATGGGTCAGAACATAAAATAATAACAACCCCAAGATGGAATGTCCCACAACGGGGAAGATTTCTCACCATGGAGGCCAATATAGACACCACAATGGGTGGATTATAGGTTGGTGGGTCCCAAAAAATAGGACACCATGGTTTAACATTGGCTTGGGTTGATCCTCATGGAGGCATCATACATACCCTATTTAGAATACATGAATCAAAACCCACATAGTTTGAGAGGGTGAGTCATGGGATCAGGGTGTACATAAAGCACTACAAACTCGATGAATCATGGCGCATACGCATGGTTAGCGGCTGAGGTACTACAAAGATCAATGATATGAATGGGGATTAATCATGGTTAGATTATAATATGGATGACATGATTTCACTGGGATGTGGTCGTCCTAGTAAAGATATGATATATTTGCATTATGTTTGAAAGGGTGGAATGAATGGGGATGGAACTGAGAACCTATGTGAAGTTGAAGGTAATGGGATTTCACCACTAGAAGGATTCCTACATATCCCTATAGAAGGGTAAAAAGTACACATAGTTCTGGAATTGGGATATGAGTCCACTGGGGAGCCAGATCATGAGAATTGACATGTGGAAAGGGACACTATGGAAATAGAACCCACATGATTAGGCATGAGCTTCCTGAGACACATTGACTAGAGCGATAGAACCGAATAAAGTGTGGGTTGGGGTTGCACCTCAAGAAGGCTTTCAACATACCATGCTCAAAAAGGTAAATGATCGAAGCCCATATAGTTCATGAATGGGGAATAGAATCGGGGTGTACACAAAGGAAACCAACCCGAAGACAAGAATGGTTCGTATTCACGGTTAGAATCATGTCACAAGAGAGACACTCTTGGTCCGAGAAGTATGGATTGATTGTGGGGATCGCATATGGTTATCTACCTGAATGAATAAGAACACCTCATGGATGATGATCATGGAGATACATCCCAAAAAAGGATGATGTCACACCAGGAGGGTGAATCCCTATGAGTGAGTAAGAAATATTATTGTTTCTTGGGATTTTACAATTAAGAGGATTCATATATACCTAAAAGGATTAAAAATGACATATTTCCAGAAACATACCGTTTAATGTCTAATAGGATGAAGATTGGAACAACATGAAATGGACAAAATTGATGGTTGATGGGCTTGAACCTCAGGAATGATTCTTATATATCATTATAGATATGATTCAAAGTCCATGTAGTTAAGTGAAGAGGGGAGTGGGGATTACATGATAATGTTGACCAAATAAGATTTCATGTTATATGATTACTCTAATACCACGCCAGTCATGCTCAGTGTGAGAAACAACATTTATAAATATACATGACAATCATGTGAAACAAATTTGCAACCATGAGGAGTATATCAGGACTTTCACATGGTTAGTGTCCTAGGGAGATGATGATTGGGAAATTCTATGATGGTTTCCAGTTGTATGATAAGTATATGGCCATTATACAAGGGGAACCCTACTAATGTTTTTAGGGATTACGCAACGGCTGACCGAGGTGAACATGGTGATAATGAAAAATGGGAGAGGAGTAGTTGGTGGGAACTGGTACTCATCCCCTTCATGGCCCTCTTGGGCTTATCACCCATGTAGTGATAAAATTTTAACATCATTTGTTGTGGATGTGGGTTTTTTTTGAAGTTTAACATATTTCATCTCAGATGATGAGGAATCTCTCCTCACCCCTTAAACATACAGAACTTTTACCAACCCATACATGGATAAGGGAAGGATCATACAATTCTACGTATTGGGTGAAGTGGATTTATCCATTAAGGGGTCAAAGTTATGATGGATATGCGACGAATTAATATTATTCGGCATGTCTATGAGAAGAAGTGTGAGGCTATGTAGCACAACCTGAAGGGCTGCACAATATATGTGTTCACGAAGTAGAAGGCCTCAGAGAGAGAGAGAGGCTTCACAAAGCTCTAGTGTTTTGTGAAGTGAAGGGGCTTCGTGATGGAGGGTTCATCCTAAAGCATAGTGACCCAACCTAGGCATGGAGTATACATGTTCTTAGAGGGTGATTCATGAAAGGTAATTCCCTCACATTGTTCCGAGTATCCAATGAGGTCTCTTTTCTTCATGGTGGAAAAATTGATTCACAACAGGATTCCCCACTTGAAGTGAAGCAAAAATAGATCACATGGAAAGTGGATTTTCAATGCTAACATACCTCATATGGTTAATTTTATTTATGGTTCAAATAGAAAAGTATTCCTCGTGAATCAAGATCACGGAAAGGGAATGGTCAGGGTGTTGAACCTTTAGATTGGGGGTGAGCCATGTTTTTATAAGAACTGGGTATCACAATTATATGAAGATGCACCAAAAAGAAAATCTTTCTTCACAATTGGAGATTCATATTTCACATTATTCAGACTCATAGATGAGTCATCCATTTCTCTTAGGTGGTCTTAGAGGCTTCGAAAAAGATTATCAGACTCGTAGAGACTTCCATCATTTACGTTATTGCAGTTTTGGATGATTCAGTCATGTTTCTTGGACTCATAAAGGCTTATGTAATTTCATTTGTGGCGGTTGTAGAGAATATTTCTAGGATGCTTCATAGCCACCATGATAATGGATGTATTGGTGAATATGCATCGTGAGAAAAAACCTTTAAAAATTCTTCAATTCTATTGCTTATTTATTTCAGGGCACAAACTTTTTGTGCCAAAAATATTATTAACTATTTATATGAGAATATATTAATAAAAATTTATAATTTGGGATGACATTGTTATTTGTTTTAAAACATGTGATCTTGATAGTAATATGAAAACATATATAAAGGAAAGTGTTAACAATAATTTAATTCAAAAATTTAAAGAATGATTGTAATTATAGGAATTTAATGCAGATTGAAATACTTATTACTATAAACAATGAAATAAATAAATGTTCTTGGAAAATTAAAAATTAAAATATCGAATAAAAATAATTATTTTTCATGGTATATTATTTTTTATTTTAATATAGGGATGTATGAATCTCTAAATTTCATAAAATTATTTTGTAACAGTCATAATGAATTAATGGATGATTTTCCACAATTTAAATATGTTCATTATTTAAATCGTAATTTATATGTAAATAGTGTTGGGACCAAACTAGAAACATGATTAATATGATATACTTGACCATAATTCTGGTAATATTTTCTAAAGAGCCTCACCATACAATACAACATTGTTTAGTGTGGTGGAACTTCATTTTCAACAACCTTATGCACCTTACTATCTAATCTAGTTTTTTATTTTTGTATTGATTTATCATTTTATTGTATATTATAATTCTAATTATATTTTCTAGTATATTAAATGGTGTTATTTTCTGGTCTATAAAAGCATAATTGGAACCAGTTGTCTTATTTTACAGCACTATAAAATGTAATGTGTTGTGATTATTGAGGATCTACTAGAAGATTAATGTTTTAATTAGAATGGGACTGCCCATTAAAATTGAGTTGTTAGTGGGTTCCATGTCCAATTGTGGAGTAGATTGGTCTAATGAGTATCCCTAATATCTTTGTGATCTCAAAAATATAAAAATATATTGTACTCCTATTCACATTTCAAAATTTCAACATCTATTTTATTTGGTCAATATTGTTTTCTACTTTAAATTTTATAAATCACACCCCAAACTTTGTAATCTTATATATCTAACATCTTGGTAGAATATTTGTATCTAAACACTAAATACTATACATTTCATATTCCTTATCTACCCTGATCATTAACCAACTGTGACATTATATGTATTCCATTGAAATAAATTTGAAGTATTCAATAAATTTCTTTACACACAACCCTGAGTATAAATGAACAGTGATATATTTTAAAATTTTAGAAAATGTAATTGAATTAGAGGGCGTGAATATATTATCAAATAATAAAACATATATATTCCCATGGTAAAATTTATTTAATAATTACATTGAAATAATAGTTAATATTTTAATTATTTCATGAATGAATGTACTATTTTTAGAAGAAATTTATTTTTCATGGTGTGAAGAATTATCATATAAATAATTACATTATTCTCTATAAAACTAAATTTTAATTATATATTTTGGATATTTATTAATAATAATTCAAAAATTTGATATATAATGAATTCTAATGTAGATAAAATCATTTCAATGTTGAAAGAGTTATTTTTCATTAAACTATATTTATGTGGAAGGTGTGTTTTTATCCTATTCAATTAAATTAATCACTATTTATTATTGATTTCAATGAAATATTTATTATATATTAAATTAATCATTTTCACTTCCAGTTAATTGTTTTTACTAGGATAGTAATGAATATAAATCCAGTGGTATGCTTAAAATACATTTTTGAAAGTATTTTGTTAATTTTTCCCCATAATTGTAATGTTAATTTCTTCAACATATAGAAATTTATTTTCATAAAATATATTATATATTTTAAATCAAAAATAACAATTTTTATAATGTTACTACATTTATTTTTTAATAATTAATAGTAAAAGAGATAAAAATTTATTTCCATAGTTGGGAATGAAGATGGATTATTGGTGGAAAACTAAGATATATGGTATAAATTTAAACATATAAGTTTATAAACCATATGGGATGAATAATTTTTTTATATTTTATTGTTTTAAAATAATTTTATTAATAATTTAGTTAAACATTCGCATGAAATATGCTTTATATTATTTAGACCATTTAAATAATTATTTGTATGTCCATCCCCTTACTTAAAAAGGACACCTCTTCTCCCCACTTATTCAAAAAAAAATTAATCCTATTATATTCAAAAATACCATACCAAAAAACGTCATATATTCATTCCCACAATTACTTATATCTACTTAATACCATTTGACCATAATAAGATTTATTAAGTTTTAATATAATGTTCGTCTCCCAATGAAGAGGTAATTGTATTTTTCTAACCATTTAAATGTTTGTTTTTATACAACATCCAATAAATCAAATGTTTTAATCATAAAATAATTAATTTATTATAATAAATATATCGGTATATTATTATGTTTTTGGGACAATATATTTCATCCTCATTTATGACAAATATGAAATTAAATCATTTATTGTGATTAAGTGCAGACTACAGCCTAAAAAGAGTGATATGATTCATTATACATAAACTCATTAAATTAATGTCAATTATGACTTTTTTAGGTTATATATATCATATATATTATATTATTTTGAATATTTAATGGTAAAATATTTTTTTATTTCCATTATTTCTTCAGAGAGTGAAAATAATGTTCATGCATACGTATTGACAGTCGTCTCCATGAATGGTGTAACACTATTATTGATGTATTACATTTATGGATGGATATACATATATATATAATATTATATTTATTTCATGATTATCATACTGGATATAACATACCACTAATCAAGATTCAAGGGCCATAATAGCTGAATCGAAACATACATTGAAAACAAAACAGTCATCCCAAAAACAATGATATTAATAAAATATTATAAATGAATGGGTGATAAGATTTCATAGGAAATATTTATATGGAATTTTTATAATATATTTTTTTGGAATATAATAATTGTAAATTTATCTTTGTCATTTAGGATGTAATGGAACTTACGAATGATTTCTAACATGAAATAAGGGTTTTGGATTACTATCTCACATTTTTTACAATTGTTTTTTCTTAAACATATGATGATGGAATTATTTGATATATCTATAAAAAATATTTCATTTTTTATCCACTTTTTTCTTAAAATTAAAATATTCCATCTCATTTCCTATCTCTAAATACTCAAAATTTTAAAATAATGTCTTTAAATAAAACTGACATTGTTTTTTTATTTGGTCGGGAATAATTTTCATAAATTTATGTATTTCATTAGAAGATTTATCTAGAATGACTGTATTTTTTTGAAATAATTTATTTAAATCACTTTTACTCTTGATTAACTATCTATACAAAAATTAAAAAGAATATTCTAGTAATTTTTAAATGAGGTATTTTCTAACAACGATGTGAGTGGAATATTTATTTTAACATATACCATAGAAATGGTCTTTACATCCATCATGAATAATATTTGATACAACTTTTCCATTAAATTTTTCAATGCTTATTTTCAAATTATATTATTTAACTAGTATTTTTGAAATTTTTTATTTTGTATTACTGATTTCTAAATGAAATCAATATTTTTCATAAGAAATTTTCCAACAAACATGTAATGTTATTTTAATCTATGACATCATCCATTGATATTTTTTATGATTAATTGGGGATATAATTCAATGATATCTTATTTATTATATATTTTTATATTTTTATTATTGTTCTTTTGAGATATATATGAAGCACTTCTTCAATTTAACGGTATAACTAATGATGAGATGATAACAATTTTCAAGATCAGGTGGTATAAAGATGAATGGATTATGTGATGGGTTGGTCTATTATAGATCTCCAAATAATTTGGAAATTTTTAATGATTTAATGCTCAAATAGTACATGGATGGTTACCCAGGGTTGAAAGAGTGTATATGGGAGGTTATAAAATCCAAATAGGGTACACATATGGATTTAAATTCCAAAAGTAAAGCACATATTTTCATACCATTAGGTATGTAATATGCTTAAATATTATTATCGATTAATATCCACCAATTTTACAATTTCTATGTATTAAATATCACCCTTTCTTATGCTTCATTTCCCCATGTTATGAAGAACTTTTTTATGTAGGGTAAGAATAATAATGGTGCTATATGAGAAGGACTTTATTGGACATGTTGAAGATCACTCAATAAATAATATTATTATATATCACGTATTCAAAAACACTAAACCATTATTGATATGAAACATTTATTGTCATTATTTGTATTGAATATTAATATAAAATGATGTAATATTTATGTATGTAATGTTTTATCCCATCTATTTTGTTTCATATTAAGGTTTAATTGTTTTTTAGAGATTATGTTAAGATAAATTAATTGAAAAACATCGGATAAGTAAAAGTATATGATAAAAATTTATGATTTTTAAGGTGTATATTTTTTGGTTTTCATAGAATATATATCAATTTCTGGATATTGGAATGTATATTTTATGGTGGAATATATTTTCTTAAGGGTGAAAACTCTGAAAAGGGATGATTAGGTATAAAATCACTCATCACAGATGCAAGATGATTTGGACATTAATCAAACTCTTTTATATAAACTATATTGGATATTATTGGGACAATTTAAATTTTATTAAAATCCATTATATTGGATTTTAAGAGATAATAACCATATATGACCATGGATAAACCTGTGGTTTCATTGATGTATTTTCTTTCAAGTTCATTCATGATTATATGATTAATCACTATTATTACATTTTATCACACTATGATATTTAGTAAAAGATAACTGATTGTATTAGGAGGAATCCTGGTAGCAATGAATGTGATATACATTTAAACGATTTCCCTCTTAAACATATAAATGTTTCAATATTTAAAATGAAAAACATTCATCATTACATGAATTTCTCATGTTATGAATCATATCAAGATTCGAAATCAAAAAATTATGGAACAAGGTAATGTCAAATCTTTTATGAGGGAATATGAACACTATTTGGAGGGTCCACTAAAACATTAATTGATGAAAAATATTTTAATACCTCTAAAAACAAATTGTTTTTCTCTCTAGTGCTCAAATAATGGAAAGATTTTCATATTTTTTATTATTTGTATGGTGAAGTAAATCAGTAGTGGACTCTTATCATGAACATGTGTTTGTTTGAAATAATAGAGTTCAAGGAGTGATATTATTTTAGTAGGTTATTTTTCAATTACAAATTTGGGTATTTTAATCCTATGTGCATGAGGAGGTAAGTAATTGTGCTAAATTATATTGATGTTGAATTCAATAGTACATGTAGACAAAAATTTAACAGGCATTCGATGAAAAATACGTGTATTACCATTGAATTCGAAAGTAAAAATGATCAATTCTTTGTTTCCTTAAAAAATATCTTAATAGATTCTTCCATAAGACACTACGGTATATTTAGATAAATTTTTCATTGCAATATAAAAATATAATTACATATTAGAGTCACCCATCAATATAAGAGATTTTCAATGAATAGGAGGATGGAATTCAAATGAAGTGATAATAATAAAAAATTTGGATGGAAAAAGTAGAGTCTAACATTATTCACATAGTGTGTAATGAATCATGGATGAAATATTCTTAATAAAAGTAGTAAATTATTTTTGGGTGGAAAGTATGATGATTAGGAAACAAAATTTTGAATTAATGGGAAGAAGATAGAAAATTATGTGAATAGAGAGAAACCACCACAGAGTCCGCCACCAAAACTGTTTTGATTATGTTGGATGAATTATTAATATTATTATATCCAATGAATTATTCCATGAATTAATGATAATGAAATATGTTATCAATCTCGTTATCATAGATGAAAATGGAAATATGATTTGATCAATGTTTCTGATGTGGGTTATGAGAATGAAGTACTGAAAGGTAAACATATTATACCCACAAAACTACTAATTTCTTATTTGATTGATTTTATAAAAAATATTTTACATATGATGCATTTTATATGAGTATTTCATTACCACTAAAACGATTAGATGATGAATTTGTATTGGAAAATATTAATGGTATTATGGTCATATATTAAGTCTATGATTCGTCTCTAATTTAATTATATGGGACTATTCCCCCGTAAAATATTATTATTTTCCATACAATTTAATTTTATTTGATTTTGGGACTGGATTATCCCTATATATATAGATGTAATTTCTATTACTAAGTAAATTATTATTTTATATTCCAAATTAACATGTGAACATTTATCAGTATGAGGATGTTATGAGATTTCAATAGAAATTATGTCATTATAATTAGTCTTAATTCATCTAGAAAATGGGTATCTATCTCAGATGGTTATGGAGAAACTAATAATTTATGAAACTAATATTGTATGGGAGTTAGTTTATGTATATATAAAATATTTATCTAGTATTCTTATGAATTTAAATGTTGATTTTTAATCAAACTCATACATGTGGTCACACATATTTCTACTAATTTATATAAAATGGTCTCGATTGTGTAACATGATTTGAAGACAAAACACTTGGATAATATTGATAAGGTATTCATTCATCTATTTTTGTCTACATGGGGTGAACCTATTATTTTTTATGAGAATATTTTCTATCCTATTCAATTCTATTTCTGTTATCTGAAACATAAAAATATCTTAACCATGAATAAGAATAAATTCATCATAATGGTTATTTTCTGATCAATTTTGGGATCTGAATAACTACCAATGATCGAAAAATGTTCTAGATACTATAATTTGAGTGTAAAAAGTTATTACATACTTAAAAAAACCTTTCATATAGGGTATGTACAATATGAATTTATATTGATTTCATTACGCCTTAGTAATTCCACCACTATCTATATGGATTTTACAAATAGAGTCTTTAAAGATTTCCATTATAAATATTTTAGTCATTAAAGATGATATTCTTATATAATATAATATAAAGGAATAATATGATGATCACTTCAGACTTTTTTAGAAGATACATAGAAAATAGAAACAGTATACAAAATTAATATAGAGTATCATTATTGGGACACTAGATCACAGGGGAGGGTATATTAGTAAATCCTTATAATCTAGAAGTTATTAAACCTTTTACTAATCCATACACTATGATTAATATACATAGTTTTCATAGAATACTGCGATATTATAGACTATTTGTGAAGAATTTATTATTGTTTTCTAATCCACTAACCATTTTAACATAGAAGCGAGTCAAATTACATTGCACATTAAAATTTAATTAAAATTTCTAGGATATGAAGTAATGTTTGGTAATTACACCTATACCCATAATAACATGGAGTGGTGAAGGGTTTTTTATTAGTGATGCATTTAATAATGGGTAGTAATGTTTTCTTATACTAAATTACATGGTGATAGAATGTATATCTTGTTAAATATTGGTTAAAACTATCATGTCCCAGACCCAGTTACCTGAATAGTAAAAACTGTTATTGGAAAATTGTGTCCATGAAGCCTCCTCAAATTCCAGATGCTTACAAATAGAAGAAAGGGTCCATGGTAGAATAGTGGGGAGACAATACCCCCTAATGAGAGTATAGAAAATGGTAGAATAATATCAATCTATATCATAATAATATTAAATAACATCACAACTGAAGTGTAAAAATCCATCATATAAATAACTACATAATCTCATCTAAAAGTTTCATATAAAATAATGATCATGGAATTCAATAAAATGATATGTAAATACATTGTGATTGAAATATCGTATTATAAAATGTGTCAAAAGATAAAAAAATACGAATAAAAACTATTCCTAGATGGAATTAGAAGCCCATTCGCAGTCTTTTGCTCCCGCACTACTATGCAGTAAGTAATCAAGCATTAGAAAGATGGTGATTTCCCCTATCCCCACCTACAGATGCGATGTATGAATATGTACCTATCAATGGTACCAATAGAGTGAGAGATAACACTCAATAGGTCACCACCAACGACATCTATACCAAGTTATGTTCATGAATATAAGTGGAATCATTGTAATGATTTAATTGGTATAAAAGTAATAACATTATAAGTGATGAAATCAAGTCTACCAAGTTTCAGTTTGATAAATAAACAAATTGATAAGCGCAATTTGTAGTAGAAATGTACAAGGAAACTATGTGAACTAATTAAATCATGTAAAATGTATCCAAAGGGGTGAAATTTCCAAGGAATCATAATGATTCATATCCAAAGTGTTGAAATGTCAAATTCATCCTAATATGTCATGTAAAATAACTAAATTAAACCCTTGGAGTTGAAATGTCCAAGGAATGCTAAGATATCATGTGACCCAAATGATTTGAGTTGTAATGTCTGAGGCATCCTATCATGTGTTGTAACCAGTATCCAAGGAGTAGTGACGTCCAAGTCATCCTAATATTTAAATCAATGAGGATCCAATGAGTAGTAATTTCCAAGGCACCCTATAGGTTTTTAAAATCTAGGGAGTAGTAAGGTACACAGAATCCTTGCATAACACATTAATCCACTAATTGGATCCATGGAGTATAATTATATATGGAATCCATGAATATCAATTTAATGGGATATAAAGAGTATAATTGTCTATGTTATCCAAAAATGGTCATTAGATCAAAGGATTTGAAATGTACAAGGTACCCTAACAGATTCATTTTCCATTTCATTTACTATTCATTTAAGATTTTCATTAATCATTTTACTAACATACACATGCTTCAGGATTAACCATTTCATATCATTCATCAACAATAGACAAGGTTTAGAAGGGTGGATATGACATTTAATAATTAACTTCACTATCATAAAAAGATCTATATATTAAAAGATAAACACATTACACCCCATGGATGGAATCAATGTTTAATAGGTAGAACACACCCCAACGGTGTAGGCTTCAATATCTCCAAACGCCCCTCAGATTACCAGGAACCATGGCTAGACAAACTGTGCACCGACCATGTTATTTTCATCAGTTAAATAATATGTTGAAGACACATGGTAAGGCACTTATTTCTTTGTTTCATAAAGTCATGTTTCCATGAACAATGCATTACACCACCATGTAAGGATTCATTATACAATCCTACCTTAGCTGTATGGTTTCTACTAAATATCATTATTAGATTCATTTTTCAAAAACATGGTCTCTGGACACTGAATACAACCTATGAACTATTTTTCCTCACATACCCCACTTGTAATTCACATTTGGTCCAAAAAAATAAATTTTACTGTAAATAAAATTGTTATCCACCTTATAAAAAAGATTCGATGAAGAAATATTTCCCCATTGAATAATTATTCCTTGAATTACTTTTCATATTGAGTTCCAGCATCATCTGAGAATAACTATGGACACTAGGTATGTATATAATCCTCCCTCTCCCATGTATCATACTATACATGGTTGTTCTTCCATGGAAACTATTCTAGAGGAACTAATTTTAATCATATAACATTTCTTCATAAATCCAAAATACAGATAAGATGGCCCTTATATGATGAATCTACCTCAAACCCAACAACATTTGACTTAATAATATGTAATAGATCAGAATTATATCAACATAGATAAGATACGTTGAATCTCTCTTTCATGGATTAATATCTATGAGGTAACTGCAACTAATGGGTTACATGTCTTAATCTCTTCAAAACCTCAACTCTCACATGGTAACTAGGTTATATATTCCCCTTTTTGAATCTGATTATAACCTATTATATGTGACACTTATAATAGAAAATGACTCCCCACATCAAACTATAGTATGATGGATGAATGAATTCAATATTGACATAGTTATAGACGTCTTCTTCCTAATAAGTTTACATGATCCGACATGCCCAACAAAAGATGTAGAACTATTATCATTTTCTCTCCAAACTCTTACCTATATAGGGGTGAATGAAATGGTGTAATTTATAGGACCTCATATGGATCCATCATTATGGTCACCTAAAAGCTATTGTTGTATGAAATGATGGTCAAATGTGATTGCTTCTCCCATGAAAAACCAAAATCAGGGATTCATTCTTGGAGATATTCCTCTAAAAACAATATCATAAGCTTTAACAGGTTGTTGGTCTGTGGGTGAATGGATTTACTCAATACTACATGTAAACCCGGTTCCCTCTAGAACACCTTTTAGAAACTCCAAATGAAATGATAATATCTACTTAATATGATATTATATGTAAGCCCATGTAGTAGTGTTATCTCATGATTTTAAATCCTTTGGATCTCATTCCCCTAAAAATCATCCTGAATAGGTAAAAAATGTGTTACCATTGTCAATATGTTAATAGTCACTCATACATCTTCATTACCCCAAAGTGGTGCAGTATATCTCATAAAAAATAACCAATGGGAACATCACCCTATTTCCACTCAATAATAGGTAACATCTATAATATTATTACTGGTCACTAGTGTTTTGTATTCACCTACTAACCGGTGGAAGACTGAGTTATGAACCCAAATATAAATTACTGAATCCAGGACAACTAATATTAATGAAGTTAGTCATGATACATCTTGGTATCAAGGTGATGAACAACCCATATCGAGTCATGGTACTCTCAAATAGACACCTCATGGATTCCAACTAGAACATAAAAATGATTGTTTATGCACAATATCTCATCCTCAATAATGGTCTATCCAGGTGTTGGATCCTCACTATCCCTAATCTTCATAGAACTAAACCCTCAAAATCTAAATCGTGTCTCATCTTCACCCTCTATAAAAGTGAATAGTTCACTAATATTGGTGTAATTATAGACTATCCATGATGGTTATATATATCAATATGAATATTATAAAATAGTTCCATAAGATGCCACTCGCTAATGGTATCCTAAACAATATGTTTCTAATTTGTCATTCCCAGATCATTATCAACAACATTTCCCTTTTCATATGTATGTGAAAGCTAAAACTCAAAATACTGTATGAATTCAAACCATCATTGTTGCATAATATTCAATTCATGCTGTGTATATATATTCTTGATGATTTTATTCTCTATGTAAATGCAAATCACCACCTTAATAAATAATAACCCCAATTGTGATGGCATTCACAATAACATATGAATAAGGATCATACATCAGCTAGTTTATCTCAAGTGGCCTCAACTAACTAGACTCGTACACCACCACTCACACCTCTTACATCAGAAATACTCCTAGAATTATTCTATAATCATCACTGTATAATTTATAGGTTCTTCATGGATATGACATAATTATGATTGGTACTAATGTTTTTCTACAATTAATCTCATAAAATTCTATCTCACTAGCTTTAGACAATTATAAATTGTCACTTTTCTTATTCGAGAATGTAATATGTGAAAATAAGAGTTAGAAGTATTTTATTAATAGCCTCAAATATTCATCAATTCCTCAATAAAATCTGTATTTAAATACAATTTATAGGTATTATCCCATGAATCGACATCTCTCACCATCTTTTGGTCAATATATACATACTTCTCTTAGATAATATGACCGATGAAATCAATATTATCCATCCAAAAGTGAATCATTGTAATGTTAGCATATAACTTATGATTTCCACATGTATCTCATAAGTTCTCAAGATGGTTTTCCTGGTCTTTTTGATAGTGTGAATACAGAAAATGATAATCCATGAATACCACAACAATCAAATAGAAATATTGTTAGAAATATTGATTCATCAATTACATAACAATTGTTGGCAACTTCATGAGACCGAACATCTGAAACAGATATTCATATATAAAATACGTAATATATAAACTTATATGTGGTAGTCATAGTGTCAAAAGATCACCTAATGATAACTTAATCTAGGAAGAATTTTCAAGAAAACCAATGTTCTATTGAGCTTGTCAAGAATATCGTCTATTTCAAGAAAGTTATGAAAATTCATGATCATCAACGAGATCAATTTTTTGTAATCCACATCGAAATGAAGGGTTTCATCTATGTTATCTGTTTAAATGATCTGAATACCCCATGGAGGATTACTAGTTACTATAAACAAATTTTCATCGATGTCCTCCAGTTTATTTATGATCACTAATAATTGATTATTAGGTGTCCTACAAGGTGGAATGGATACCGGTGCAGCTCCTTAAACTAGACTGCTGGAAAATCTATCTTTCTCAAGAGGAAGTCCAAATAAGTCTTCATTGAAAAAATCATTGAAATGATAAACCACTAGAGGGATGACTTTATGAATCAATCACTGATCATCCTAATATAAGCTAGCAATCTAGGTTGACATTCTATCCCACCTATGATGCTCGTGTCTTGATCAGCTCTCCTAGACATCCCATTCACCATTTGGATTTAATACCCCACCATATTTGTATTTGAATGTGACCCTTTAGTAATATAAGTCAGTAAATTCATGATAGGGATCCTACCAGTCCATTCCAATATTTAAGGAAAACACTAGTATATCATGGATAATTAGGTCCCATACTAATTGACACCCGCCTACCGACATATGGAACTCCCAATACTGGTGTACAATCTCTGGTAAAATCCCCCTAGAGTTTTAAGTCACATCACACCACTAGAAAACATAACATCAGGTGTAAGGTTATACATAATAGGTACAAATATGAAATAATGGAATAAAACTGTATCGAAAATAAAAGATACTAATGTAGTGGATACTAGAATAGTACCTCTTACAATAGATGTTTTTGAACTTGGATCATCAGGTATCAGAAATACATTAAAAATCATGCTCTTACCACGACCCTAAGATATGAGCTTCATATCCTAAGCATTTTGGATCTACTGGTCTTATAATTATGATGTTTTGATACCATGTCCATGACCACCTCCTCAACCTGATCTTATGGCTGCACTCTAGATCCATGTATAATCAGACGAGACATACCACACTCATGATCATGGACTCGGGGAAAACCCTATCTCACTAGCTGTAGGAATAATGGTTCCAAAAAACTTCTATAGATTACACATCCTGCCATAATCTCATCACTCGACAAGGTTTCTACTATAATACCTCTTCATATGTCCCTCCCTCCCACAGTGCTGACGGAAGAAAAAAAATACAATCGCATTTCCTCTGGCTTGTTTTACCCTATATATATTTCACCAAATGTCACTTCCAACCACCATACATGATGCCACTAGGTCAACAATATGATCTATTTTGGTCTCCACCCTAATCATCCCTCTTTTTATGTTCATTAATAAGTGCGTTATTTACTATTTATGATACAATAATAAGATGAATGTTTTCAACAATGATCAGATTTCAATCCTGATACCATTCTCGAGTCTATAAGATTTACATAACTTGTCACCTATCTGAATTGGTGTGAAATAATGTAGCTATGTATGATGGGAAGAGTATTCCATGACCGGTAAGGAACCCTTGTATTGATTCATAATCCCTCTAGCTCTATTAGCAGCCAACTTTTGGGATATAAAAAATCATATAAGGCTGTATATACCGATAAGGATCCATCTATCTAATAACAACCCATAATCACTTTGTGAAATCTCATAGCATATATGTATTGATCTTTACTGAACTCTCATAAGGTGTCTAACAATTAACAAAAATATATAGCATGGAAACTACACATGAATCTAAATCATGTGGTCCACCATCCCAAAAAAATGGGGTGGATGCAATTACTGAAACACATGTATCAGATCCTCCATATATGGGATTGGTGATGAGGCCCCCTTAACGATAATCAAATATTGCAGAATTCCATTTTGAAATTGGGCCTAAGAACTAATATTTGGTATATATAGAGGTATATAAATTTTCATTATGTGAGCTCCATCTGGTGGCTCCTGGTCAACTACCTTAGAAGCATGGTCATCGCCACCCACAAGGCACACAACTGGAGGTGGTCATGATGGACTATATCTAAAAACTCATTTTCACACTTTAGATAGGATTTTATACCATAAAGATCTAAATTATACAAGATGGATAGAAACAATACTTTATAAATTGAGGTCACATCTCTCTTCATCAGCTTAAACATTGGTCTAGTCGATATTGAAGACTTTTAAATGCCTGAGATAGTACCTACTTCCCATTAATAATGACAGTTTAGGGCATTGTTTTGTGCTTTGTGTGATGGGTTCTAGTTTATATATTTTCAATTATAAGTAATAGAGGAAAACACATATTAAATTTGAATTTTAATTCCTATTTAACATCAACCATTTCATTTCCGAATTCTATTTAATTTAAATTCATTCACCTTTATATATAAATTTTATTTAAAATGATAAATTATAAAGATCACTACTACTAGTTTATAAGGGATCATACGTCTAATAAATTGAGGTGTGGTGTCTATTTAATCCCAACATATGATTTATCTGGTCCCCTAATGAAATATAAACACAATTCCATTGAAAAATAAATCTGGCACTAAAAATATTCAACAGCCAATGCGTGTAGTTGTATAAATGTGGCATTCCATAATGGATGAAATATAAATCCTGAAGTGCCTATGATGAATCAAGATAAAATATTTCCTTTCCATAGTAATCCAATTTTAAAAATCTATAATCACATGTAACATCAAAAATCAAGTGCGTCACCCAATGATGAAATTATGAAAAATGTAATAAGTGCAATACAAAACAGCATATCCCATCCCATGAAAATTTTCATTTTCTTATACGGGGGATAACTACTCCTAAGCGCAGATCATTTATAAATTCAAACACATTCCTTATATCCTATCTAATATTCACAAATAAAAATTCGAAATAAAATAAACTCTAGTAAAACCAATTTTTGAGGTCTCAGACTTGTTAAACTAAATAATAACCAAACTCAGTTAGCTGTGTCTCCTCAAGCATGCCACTTTGTATATTAGAAGCTACATACATGTACTGAGGAACTATGGTGGATCTATGTAGTTAATATAATCCCAATATCATATTATATCTAATATATAAGGAAATATCTATAAATAGTAGACGAAAATGAAATAATTGAACATCTAAAGAGTAAAAACCCATAACCTAAATAACCAAGTAATTTGATTTAGTGATTTTCTATACAATGATTATCATGAAATTCTATACAAAAAAAGGTAAATAAATGGAAACTGGAATCATGTACAATACATGTATCAAAAGTAAAAAAATATTCAAAAGAAACTATCCTTAGATACCTTCACAATCCCATGTATTGTCATATGCTCGCCCACTCCTATGTTATACATAATAAAGCATCCAAGAGAAAGCACTTTCCCCTGCCCCTACCTAGATCCATGAATCATGTCTAGGAACCCAACAAAGGCCCAAATAGGGTATGAGATAATAATAATTATTCTACAAACCATGTCTCCTATAACAAGTCTTGTCCATGAATGTTAACTGAATTAGTGTACAGATATAATAGTTCTATAAATAATTATAGTAGAAGTGATACTATCAAGTCTATAAATTCTCACTATTATCAAGAAATTAAATCATAACGTATCCTTATACAATATTTAATGTTTCAAAATCATCTTATGTTGGGTAAACATGTGTCAAGAATACACGGGTTGGGGTCCAAAGTGTATAAAATTCCATGTAAAACGATTGTGCTAAGTAAATATTGTATGCATGATCTAAGAAGTATAAATTTCCAAGTAATCCAAAAAGAGGAATATCTATGTATTATAAATTTAAAATGAATCATAATATGTTAATTTAACAAATTAAACTAGATTCTTGGTAGGGAATTACCATGGTATCCTAATATTTCATTTAACTATTATCCACAGAGTAGTAATGTCCGATATATTCTAATATGTCAGGTAACTAGGATCCAAGGAGAAGTAATATCCATGGAATCCTAATTTGTCATGTAAATATGAACCAAATAGTATAAATGTCTAATGAATTATATTGGTTTTCCAAACCCAAGGAGTTAAAATATCCAAGGCATCTTAACTTATCATGTATATAAATAAATCAGATCTAGGGGATAGTAATTTCCATGGAATACTAGAAAGATTAATACATGTGAACAATTGAGTTTTAATATCAAATGTATCTAAAAAAATTCATTGTATCCATGATGTCTAAATTTCCAAATAATCTAAAAAATTTCATTTACCATTATTTTAAAAACATTATTATCTCCTTCATTAACATTTACAAGAAAATAGATTAATCATTTCATACATTTCATCCAAAATGAAAATGTTAAAAAGGTCCATACATCCCTTGAATAATAACATCATTACCATAAACAGATCTCAATTTA
Source organism: Viscum album (assembly GCA_963277665.1). NCBI lineage: Eukaryota > Viridiplantae > Streptophyta > Magnoliopsida > Santalales > Viscaceae > Viscum > Viscum album. The sequence continues at coordinate 783,324,859 of OY728158.1, forward strand.
CCAATAAAAACTCAATACACCATGAGTGTGGAAAATTTCAGATAAGTGGTACAACCCACACCATCGGTGGTTCAGGTTGAGGATGAAAACCACCACCTTTTATGAATGGGGTCATGGAATGTATCAACATGTTTTCAATATTTCAAATCAAGGTTCAATTAATTTAGAAATCATTGATTGGAAAATATGATGTGTGGAAAAATTGAAATATTATAAAAAATGATACATTAAGGGAAAATTTATTAACCACCAACCTCATTATGGTATAAGAAAACTGTATGATTATTAGCCTTCGGATTGATTCAAATCAAAAGAAAATGGAATAATGGACGAATTACCTAAATATAGTGAATAAGATCATGCACCAAAATAGAATAGCTTATAGAGCGGAAAAAATCAATGGTGAATGACTAATATTGAACCGAGTGTTCTACATTGAATGAGATGGACAGTGTGAAAATTAGAGTCCAAATAAGGGAGATATTGAAAATTATAGATGATGCTTCCATGGGGGATCTCCAAACGGGAAAGGGGTGTCCACTATTTTAGTAAAAAATATAAAGAAGTATATGTCTTAAAATTAAAATCATAAATAAAAAAAAAGTTATTTTGCTTCAAAAAACAGATTCTCAATGTGGGGCCTCATGTTTTTCCAATCCATGAACCAACCGTGTGCAATTCACTCTATCCAAACCACCATCCATTATTAGGGTGAATGGTTAGAAATATCATCTATCGACCATGAATTTTACCTCTCTTAAAAATTCAATAGAAAACACATGGGATTTTAGAACATGTTGTTTGGTTTCACTAAACTATTCTGACTTGGTAGTTTACAAGAAAACCACATATGGTTTCAAGAAAACATTAAATTTTGGCCACACATGTTCTACTAATTTTGTGTCTCAGTTTTCTTTTCTAGAAACATGGGCCCCAGTCTCCAAAACGTCAATGAATACTAGTTGTTCCTCCGCAACTGCAATAAAAATTCACATTAGTTCAAAACCGAAGAATTAAAATAGAAATAAAAACATTTTGTACCTCATAACAATGATGAGATCATAAAAATATGCAGAATTATCTATTAAATGACATAGTGTTAGAAATTGTAATTTTTAATTAATGATATGGATTAAATATATTCATTGGAAAAGGTGTCACAAACATATTGATTATAAAATTTTAAAATATATATTCACCCAAAAAGTGATTAATTTTCATCTTAGAAGTTTTTTGGAGTTGAAAAATGATTATAAATACCTAATATGTTACAACCATAAGATTTTAAACAATTTGGTTGATACATTGATTCAAATAGATCATACTAGATCATAAATGATGAGGATCATAAATGTTCCAGTATTTATGGACTTGAATGCAGTGCACCTTGAAATCATAAAGGATAGTGAGAAATATTTTATTTCTAAAATTATAATTCTACTATATAACCATTTAATGATTAAAAATGTTTATATGGATAATCTAAATATTTAAAATAAAGATACAAATTTTTCTATGTTTAACCCATATTAATAGAGAATTATAGGCCTATTGAAAATAGTTTTTTTCCTATCTATACCATTATTTAGTATGTATCTCTCGAATGAAGCCCATATCTCATCATTTTTTTATTAATCCTTCATGTATGAAGAATAATTTAAAAATTAGGTACAATTAATGGTGAGGTAATAGGAATATATATATTTTACAATGAGTATCTCAGTTCATGAAATGCCAAAAAGATAATCCCATGATGAAAAATTCTAAGGGGATATTACAACAATTTCCCATACCAATAAGAAAATGGGAATCATCGCCATGGATTTTATCATATGAATCCCTAGGTCTTCTAAAGTATATAATTCAAATTAGTTTTTAATCAATAAATTTACTAATTCATCACATTAATTGATATAATAGAATATTTTCATCTTGATCAGCTACACCACATATACATTAAAGAAGTCATAAGGTTTCATTGAGTACCACATTCTATTATATATTATTGAGATCAATGTTTTTATTTGATTTTCTATAGATGTATTAAAAAATATCTACATATGATTTTTATTAATATCTATCATCCTCATAGAGATTGTCACTCCCAGATAACCATTTAAACCCTAGAATATATTATAATATCTACTTCCATTGATTTCAAAGGAGGTTGTTTTCATCAACTCTCTATTATTAGATTTTCTTATAATAAAATATTTTACTAAATTATTCAAATGGTTGTTTATAAATTCTCTATGGAGATAATTCAGAACATTGACATATTTTGATGAAGTTGTAGAGACAATAAATCTAAGACATGTTTTAGCTGAGTAAATAGAAAATAGATTCAAATCAATTCATTAGTACATCAAGATATCTCATAGAATATAAATGAGTTGTGTAGAAAAGCATAAGTGAAATATTTATTTCCTTGTTTTGAGAAAGTAATATTGTGAATTTTATCATGGAAGAATGTTATCAGAATAAAAAATAATTTAATGTCTATCCCTTTATATATTTGACCAATCACGATTCTTGATTATGTAGGGATAGTAACTTATCTTTTGGTTCTTCCACATAACCTCTCTCATGTTCATAGTTTTTTTGAAGTATCTCTATTGATGAATTATATAACTGATCCCTAAAATGTAATAAAATAAAATCTTCTACAAAAGGATAGTAATATATTATTAGAAGAAAAACTTATATAAATCATCAATCATAGAGACACTATTATTTGGAATAAAAATACTCTCCTTGTTAAAGATCTTTAGAGAAATTTAAAATTCTAGGAAGTTAGAAGGGAACCAGATCATGTGATGTATCTAACTTTACTTAAAATGATTGTAATATATTTATGGAATATTTTAGGGTAAATTTATTCAAGGGAAGGAATAATATAACACCTTGACATTTGAAATATATTTCTTTGAAAAAAATTGATGTATTCAATGCTTTTATTCTAACACAACCCAAATACGAAATAAACCATCAAATATTATAACTTTTGAATCATAATAATTGGATTTGTGGGTGTGAAATTAACCAGAAACATTATGATATATATATGTATGTATAATATTCTCATCATTTAAATAAATTTTTTAATGCTTATGAAATATTCCTTAAATTTTTATTAAAATAATTTCATGATTAAAAGTATAATTTTTATGAGGAAATGAATTTTCTAGGTTATATTTATTTTTAGATGAAAATATATATTGATCACTATTAAAATGTTATTTTTATTTACATATATTTGTTATTTTTAAATAATCAGAAATATTTTTGTTAATTTATGCTCACTAATGAAGAGAAAATCATTTCAATTTAAAAAAGAGTAGTTGTTTAGGAAACTGGTTTACATGAAATTGTGTTTCAGTCATATTAAATTACCTAAATAAATATTTATTGATTATAATATTGACATATATTTATTATATTTTACAAAAAAAATAACATTCATATAATAGTTTCTCTTAGGTAATTACTGAATGTAAATTTATTATTTTGATTAAAAGTACATTTTTTCTAAACATAGTTATTGTTTCAATTGTTGGACTTATAATAAATTTATTTTCAATAGAATATATAAAATTAATTTTATAAAATTGATTCTATATTTAGAATAAATATGAGTAATTTTTTGAATGTGTACATGTTCCTTTTTCATAATAAATGGTCAAAACAATAAAAACAATTTACCACGGTTTGGGATAAAACGGGTTTACAAGAGGGGGTAAAAAAATAGATAAGTGTAAAAGTGCTAGGTAAACATATCTAAATATTATGGATTAAATATATGTATACCTCATATTATTATAACATGGAAATATTTTCCATTTGGAAAAAAATTATTAATAAATTTACATTATAATATCTAATTCATCGATGTAATTCCATGTTCTTCGCTCCCCTCCCTTATAAATTGGAACCTATTCTCCTCCCTTATTCACTGACATAATGAATTTTGAATTAGGATATCCATACCCAGATATAATCATACCATCCTTTTATTTGTTTGATCAAATTTGTGTATAATTATTCAGAAAAGGTTGGTGAATTTTAATTTAATATAATAAGATGTAGATTTTTTCTGAATATTTTAAAAAGTTTATTGGATACACATTCATATCATCAGACATTTTAATCCTAGTGAGAAAGGGTTTATAAAAAATAGTATGAAATTTAATTATAACATGATCAATATAAATATAATATTAAAAAAATTAAAACATAATAATAAGTGTTTTCAATATCGTCTTATGAACTACTTATTAACATCAAAAGTTTAACACTGAATCTCTATATGATAATCATTATATTTTTACCACACAATAAGAGTTTGTTACATCTATTAGGATGAAAAATATCATTAAAAATATTGTATTTTTTTCATTATTTTGTTCTTATAATCATTTTCAATTAGAAATATCGATCTCTGTGTGATAATATTTGTCTGGTAGAACTACTAGAACATCATCCAACAGACATTTTCATACTCTATCTTCTTTACATTGTAATACATCATTATATGTAATGTCATATCCATCTATATGATGTAAAAATTACTTTTCTATCTCAAATAAATTGGAAAAATATGTCTTGTAAAAGTGATAATCTCAACCTTGTAAGATAGTAATTATTCCTATAAAAAATAGAAGAACATTATATGTATAACAGGTAGAAATATAAGAACATCTAATGATGTGGATTTTGATTTTAAATTTCTTAGATAAAATGCATTATTTAATACCAATATAATTTATACCTAATCTCATTTGTGTTAACCTAAGATAATCCAATCAAGGATAAATGTGTAACTAAAGGAGGTCTCCCAAAGAAGAGGTAATCATATTTACCAACACATTCAAATTTTATTACTTTTTATACATAAAATAAATTTTTTTTTATTTGAACAAAATATAATGACTATAATATCTAAAATATACATATATATTGTTATGATTATGGGATATCCATTTTCTACCTTTCTTCCATCAAATATCAAGTGAACATATCACACATGCACACATCTCGACTATGACCTCAATATAGGTCTATAAAACATTTTACACAAATGCATCACATAAATAGTTATATAGATTGTATTACATATGTATAGCTAATATTTATGAGATAATTTTTATTCTTAATGATAACATATTATTTATGTTTCATTTATCACTTTCCTTAGAAATTTGAAACTGTGTTTATGTGTATGTACTCACTACCATCTCTATGAATTGTGTAATTCTTTTTTATATATCTACCTTTTATAGAAAAATTTAGATATATATAAAATTAATTTATATGATATTTATATAATAATAAAAAAAAATAGGAGAAACCATGAGTTACATGAAATGAACAAAATACGTCAATTGTAACATTCATGAAAAATGAAAACTCATAACTCGAATTAGTGATTTTGAAAACTAATTTTCAATGGATAGGGGATTAAATGTCATAAGTAGACCATGTATGGTATTATATGTATGAATAGGGTTCTACAATTGTAGTATAATAAATTTAAATTTATTATACACTAGTTTGATCTACTGCTAAGTATGTTAATCATGAGGCAATGGATTAATGTTGCAACCTCACATTTTAAAATGATTGTTTATGTACAAATTTTAAAATTTTAATTATTTGATCTACCTCAAAAAAATAATATTTATTTTATTTTCATTAGTTTATTTCTATAAATTAAATGATTTACTTACATTTTCCTCTATCTATGTACAAAAAATATCAGAAGAGTATTTTTATGGAAAAAAATCTTTGTTATTCTATTTATTCAGGAATATTTTTCTTTCATGCACATATTTCCTTTAAAATGTCTCCATGATTTTTTTTGATATTCTATAATGATTTATTAGACTCAATTTTATCCATATTCTAATTTATATGAACTAGTTTAATATTTTTCATCTTCTTATATAATTAATGAGGTACTTTCTACAAATGTTTTGAATAGAATTCGTGTTTTAACATATTATTCTTAAATAGATTTTCTCACCACAATTAATTTTTTTTTAAATATTCCACTTAAACATTCCATGTTTCATTTCAAATAAAATATTTCTTTTAATATTCAGGATATTTTTAAAGGATTATGATTATTGCACACATGTTATTCCAGTATCTATGTCATGTTCTTATGATTATGATATGATCAAATATTTCATGATCACTAATTATTCATGGAATAATTTTTCATGATCTACAAAATACTCAGGAAATTATTATGAAAAATGAATAAAGGAATTGAAATTAAAAATTTTATCTCACTCTCTCAAACACATACACTCATGATATACTTACATATGATTATTGGCTATTATTTATAATGGTCACCGTTTCTAAGAATCTGATCTCACCTCTTCTTGTTTTTCATTTCCTCATATTATAATGAATGGTTTTACTTATGGTATGAAAAACAATTGTGCTATGTGATATGATATTTTTGGTAGATTTTGAGTATCCTATAAAAAATAAGATGATTTTATATCTAGTCACTAAATGAACTAATAACTTATGGTTCTAGGGATTATATGTTTATGATATAAGTTGAATAGTACTATGAATTGATGTAATATTTAAGTATCTAATATTTGGATAACCAGATTTTACATATATTAACTTATAATGGATATATATATATATATACATATATATATATATATAATTGTCTATGGACATAATGATGATTTGACTTCCCAAAGGCAATCCTTTTTTAAGGAAATTAATAAGTTTACAGAAAAACTATTATTAACAATTAATCGAGAATATTATCAATTCAGAAAATTATATAATTTTAAAAAATATTAAAATACATGATATTATCATTGAAGCATTGGTTAGTAATAATGCTGTAATGATTTTTCTAAATTATGAATCCCGAAATATTTTTTAACGTAAAATTAATAGAATTGACTTTAGATTTCTATCCCCATATTAAACCATTCATGAAATTTGGATATATTTTATTACTAGAGAGTTGAATAATGAAATTAATGATAATAAAATTTATTATGTTAGGAACTATATATTAGGGCTTCAAGATTGGATAAGAATAATCATTAAATATTGAGTCACATGTATTCATAACCAAATTAAATGGAATGAGTGACATTAATGAAACATTTTAAAACACTATCATTATTGAAAGAGTAAATGTATATTTAATAATCAATAGTTTAGTCAATAATGTTTTCTTTATTGAAAAAAAATCAATGGGTATACACTTTATGAATCCATCAATACAATTATTCTATATAAAACCGAGTTAAAGAGTATTATGATGGCTTAGGGAATAGAAAAAAACACTAATAATGCATCTACCAACCTACTATTTTGTTAAATAAAATGAATAATCTATTTAAATATTTAAATGGATAATCATATTTAGTGAAAATATCAGAATAAACATTGAAGTTGAATCCTTGAATCTAGATTAGAGGATCATTCATTTTTTCTAATAATCAATTTAATAACGAGGAATTACATAATTATTGGTACTTGTATTGATGTAAATGTTGATCAATAAAATACCAATTTACTTTCAACATGAATGATCCAAAATTATTGTATCTATTATCCCTATAGAGGTATCCACACATTATATTTGATTTATGAGATACACTAATCGAATTACATGTCCCAGCATAGATTACACAATTTCCTCCTGTTGTTTACCATGATCACAACAAAATCCTCATAGTTAAAGGATTTTTAATTTTAGACTACCATTATTGAGATGGTGAAATTTTTTGGGAATTATTATCTTAGAATTGAGATAACCCATAAAGAATATTTTCTTTGATAAAATTATCATGTATGAGAATTGATTTACACAACACAAAAACTATTTCACAACCCTTAAATATGATATAACATTTAAAAATGTAGATATTATAAATTATTAACTATTTTACATGGGAATTTTATAAAAAAAATAAACCCAATACATTCTAAATGATAAATATTCATGATAATTTTAATAATAATACTAGTATTATTTTTAGATTTACTATATCATGGGTTGTGTTGGATCATGGAAACTAAATTTAATCTTATTAAATAAATAATCCCTAACGTTTTCTTATTACATTAATTATTATAGTTATTATACTACTATGATATTTACTCAACTCTTCAAAATTCTTTATCATTTACCAAATCTAGAAAAAATCATTTCAATAAAAAAATAAAAAATAAATTAAAAGTCGTGTGAGTAAATATTTATTCAATTTTAAATGTCTCTAAATAAATATAATTTATTACCCTATAAAAATACTTATAATTAATTAAATATTCATTTCAATAGCCTTTTGTGTAAATAACTATTTAATATTAAACTCACTAGTATATTATAATTCTAATATATATTTTTAACTAATATTTTTTTAAATTATTTACGAATATATAGTATTTGTCTATCATGAAATTTAAAATTATTTATCATATTTAATTCAAATAGAATTCAACTAAGATAAATATATTCACTAATTTTTTGACCTATAGGCCCTATCATAGGTGGTATTTGGTAAAATTTCTTAAACTTAATGATTATTAACTAAAAATACCTTAGTGGACCCATAGAGGAATAAGTTAATATTGTAATGAAAAAAGAATCAGGAAAATAATCACAGTGTAATGGAATCCCATTTACTTATTATCTAATATCAATTAGGTTTTATACCTTCTTATCAACTAATTTTCATGATATATTAATATTTAAACTTATAGAAATAAACTCAACAATCACCATGGACATGGAAATATAGTTTGACAGTTCTAATCCAATCAAAGAAGAAGAAGAATCAACTTCCCTAAGTAGAATGTAAAAATAAAAAATTCCCATAATTCATTATTTAAATATCCTCTATGATGTGAAAAATTCAATCTATTTCATCATTAATTATATAACTATAATTTTGGAAATACATCAACGTAAAAAACACATGATATTCATTAATAATAATCGAATTTATAATGATCATTACACATCATTCAATATAGTAACATCTTATTAAAAATCAACTTTTAAAAATCATAATTAAGGGGTTTCCATATAATATTCTTTCATAAAGATTTATAATAGAAAAAATCATTAGATTATATCATATCCTTTTATGATTATAAGTCAAATTATAGTCAAAGAATGTTATTTTGATAGTTGGATAAAAATATAAGAATACAATTATAGCACTTAAAGGTTTTCATCTCGCTGGGGGACTAACATTTAAGTTAAATGTGATATGTACCCGTTGACATTATCAAATTAATGATATGCAGAAGAAAAATAAATATTTGATAATATTCAATTATATTATTTGATTATTTATATTTTTTTAAATTGATAGTAGGAAAATATTTGTATTACGAGAAAAAATACAAATGACCCCCATTTTCACTTGAGCCAACTACTATAAGACTAGTTAGTTATCATATGTTTATAAATTCTTCTATTGAGTATATTTATAATTTATTATTCAACCAAATTCTAATAAGACTATTGATAGTCTTCAATAACAAATAAGTTACCAATAATATAATGGGACTTAAATACATTGAAATAATCTAACAAGTAGTGAAATCTCAATGAATCCACCCCATGTTCCCCTGATACAGACCAAATATCTATGATAATAACATATTATAATCTAATCATAAAAATTATAAAACCCATACTATTTTTTTATAACCCAAAATTGAAAGAACCATCATCAAACTACTTTTTAAGATGTATCAAAATCCACAGTATCCATTGTTATTGTGTATATTTAAAACATCAGTTATAATATGTTTTTTCAACGTATTACTATTGTTTAACAATGTTCTTACATCTAATTTATCTAAATAAAAATGTGTTTTACATCCATATATCATTAGTATACTCGATTCTCAATTAACTGAGAACTCTTCCATTTATGTTATCTCATGTATTGTTTGATAGTTTTGACTACATGTTGGTGTAGTTCTCTATGTTTTATATAATATTTACCTACTGTACACCAATAAATTGTAATATAAAATATTTAGAACATATTATATAATTTATAATAGATTCCCATCACATAATCATGTTTAATTCTATTAAAAATAATAATCTTGTCTTTTTCCCACGCATGTGTTACTGGACAGATTTCATAAAATGTTACTTAGGGAAAAAATTATATCCTAAATTTTTATACTCTATATTTTCAATACATGGTTAATATAAATACATTGAAAAAATTTTAAAATCCATATATAAATGGCTATAGATAATTTATTATATAAATATGTTTAATATTTTATGCCACTATTGGGGAAATTTATTCTATATGCATAGCAATATGGTAAGATGAATCATATTCTACCTATGTTTATCAATATATCGGTCTTGAAAAAACATTTCTCCAAAAAACCTCTTTTATAAACATGAAACTCCTTCATTATAATAAAGTAATTTTTGATCATTATGAATACATATATCTATGAGTACATCTGTATTATTTTCAAATATTATCAGAATTCGTCGATACAACAAACACTTCTGATTGTTCCATATAGGCATGTTTCATTGGGTATGTATTTAATTAAAATAAACAAAAAATCCTAGATCCAAAAACCATGATGACAGAATATTGATATGTTAAGTATAATTCCAATGGATTCTATTAGTATTATTCATATTAATGTGTCATCATGAACTATTTATACACAGTAACTGAACCTTTCAATAATCAAAATTTCATTATTTGTAAATGATTTTAGAATCTCTATACAAATTTTATTCGAAAACCTCATGTAGTCTCAAGTATAGAAACATGTAAAGTAATGATCCCATAAATTTTAGTACACAAAATCCATTAAAAAATTTTCTTCATACTTTTATATCATAGCTTGTTTCTATTTCCTACCTCCATGTATGATATATTATATTTAATTAGTAATATTCTACACGTCTTTTTGAATATAGGATAAATTATTTAATTTTATCATTATAAATTATATGTTTGTCATTATTATCTCCTCCCACCAAGCTTGGTGGACTCTTTGTTCCCCAGAAAACTCATCTCCATTCTAATCGTAGACATCATTATAGTCCAGAATTCTCCCAATACCTTCTAAGAGAAATGATATACTCTATAGAATTGTAGTGTATCAGGAAAAATATAATTATACCTTTGTAATGTTAATATCATGAAAGGAAATTAATTGTTAATAGATATTCATGTAGCATTTTAGTGATGGTCATTTTTACCTATTTCCATATGTTAGGGAAAATATTATCATCAAACCCTATATAATACACCAATTGGATTCATTTTCTTATTATAAAAACTACGACATCTATTAGATGATATAGTTAGCTGAAGGTAATATATTATATTTTTATTTTAATAAAAATATTATATGAAATTACGGATTATTATCCAAACATATTAGTCATATTATTAATCCCTATTTACCTCTATCAAAATTTTTATGTAAAAGGTAATGCGTGATTAGAATTACATTAATTTCACAAGTTAATGATTAATCACTACTTGATTAGGATACACTCTAGAAATCCCACCTATAGAAAAGTAAATAATATACTAATTTTATTAAATTATTAAAAAAAATTGAAAAATTGCAAAATGGAATTTCATAACATATTAAAAAATACCATTTAGATTTACAATTAGAATACTTAATGAAGTATTTTCCAATAAAATATATAATTTTTTTTGAACATTATTTTCTAAAGGATTCATTATCTAAAACATTATAGTGGGTTCATCATATACCTATTTTCTTAGCTCAAAAAAAAGACTAAAATACCCTTATAAATATAGACATGTCAATTACTGTCAATTTTGTGAAAAGGAATTATTTTAACACAATAGTATATTCAGAGTGTAATATATATATTAGTCACAAATTATCAATGATTTATATTTGTGAATCAAAATATACATAACTAATAGTTAATCTTGAAACTTTAGAAAAAAATTCATTCTGAAAATAAAATAATGTAACAATTTTTTAATTTTACATTCGAAAAATGTTTTTTTAATAATAAATTAAAAATTTTATAACTTGAATCAATTTAGAAATCATGAAGTTCTACACTTATTTATAATGATCTAATAACTAACCCTCTCAACATATATTGATAATACACCTTACATCTTCTAATATGTATAAACATTATTGGTCCCTGTATTCTGATAAATTTAAAATTTTAATACACAAATAATTAAATATAATTATTTTATATAATTATTCATATAACTAATGTATTTGTGACCAAATAATTATTTTTAAATTCATTGTAGTTCCTAGTTTACTGTCATTTTATACCATGTGAGAAGCAAATAAGTACGAATTAATTACACTCCCACTAAACTATTTTACACTTAAAATAATATTATATATATATATATATATATCATTTTTTCCTTAAATAAACATCCTTTTTTATTATTGGACCATTACTCTACTCAGTGAGGGGAATAAAAAACAAATATCTAAAAAATCATAATCCTCCCATTGAATTTAATTCAAGATATATCCATGTGGATTATTCAGATTATTCATCCCCTAATTCTTGATGAATGTCTTGAACCTACTGAGAAGCTTGATAAAATTAAATTAATGTATATTTTATTTAACATTTTGTACCCATACATTGTGAACTAGTTAATTCATGTCAATATTTTAATGAAATGATAAATAGTTAGGTGTAATAACCAAGGTTTTTATCATGGTACAAATAGTTCTAATTTGGGTTTAGTTCGTAGTATTTGACATATTTTTAAGGCCTTATATGGATATGGAGAAGAAGGATGTGTCTATCTATTTTCTAGAGACCACAGTACCATATTTTGGAAGAAATGGAATGGATAAATTTTTAGTAGAAACCATTTATTCTAGTATAAATGGTTAGAGTAAACCTTTGTTGGTGTTCTAGTATATAAAAGTGGGTCACACAGTTTTCTGTAACTATACAACCAATGTCACATGGCCCTAAGGATTGTCTCAAACATTTTATGAGGACATTTTAACTAGGTTTTGCATTGTATTTCAAACCATGTTCCTAGACTCTGTGAGGGGTCTCTAGATACAATGATTGGTTCTGGGTTAAGGCACAATTTCCAAACAATTAATTCACATAAAAATGAAAAATTTACATTTTTCCAATAAAATACTTATATCCTAATCCTCATATTCCTTTTTTGTTTCAAGAGTAAAACATACCATATATTCATCCATTGGGAGATCCTCTATAAACCACCGTGTTTTTTAATTATCTTGTCAACTTAGACACCAAATCAATATTTTTCTGTTTTATTGGATAGGTGTTGGTAAGAACACCACTTGTAAGGGTCCATTTTATATTTTATTTATATAGAAGATTTTTTTGGTGGGAGATTTTATTCCCTAATTTTGGTAATTCTTTTATTCCTATATGATCTAGAAATACATGACAAATAAAGGGATAATACTGGATGAGGAATCTGCTACATGCATAATTTAGGTGGTCTATACACTGTTCCTAGAGTCTAGTTGTTTATACCCTATTGTAAGCATGCGAAATGCCAAACATTATGGTATTTTATTTCTAAAATAATATACCCTTAAAAATTGAATTCATATTTATGATATTCCATGACAACCTGATATAGGGTTTGAGGATGGTATCCTCTACTAGATCCTCAGATGAGGTGGGTTCGTTCCTTACTTTCATGGTTGTGTCACCATTGGGGAGATTTGATCATGATTTTAACTACTATGATATGAAAATAGAAATTAAGTGTCTTGTTAAACATTTTAAATACCTTAGGTTAAATTTTAATTCATATATTAAATATATAAAATAGATAATTCCCTTGGATTTTATATGTTTATGAAATTTTTTATGAAAATTTCTTTGAAATTTTTTATGAAATAGTGATTGAATTGGTTATGATTATAATATATGGAATAATATAGAACTAATATGGGACTAGCAGTTTGGCACTAACGACCCACTATGATTCCTTGGACATTTGTAATCCTTAGATCAGATTCCTTATGGTTACTGGAAAATTTCTTATCCATCGATTAGACACACTAGAATGAAATGAAAATTTATACTCTTAATATCCATCCCACTAAGATGTTGTGAACATTTATACTCCATGGATCTGAGTCACTATTATTCCATGGACATTTATACTCCATTTATCAGAATTTCTAGTATACCATCTTCATTTTTCTCATTGGATTTAACAGACTATGATGCCTTCGACATTTCTACTCCTCATATCTTAGCATCTGTAGGTATGAAACATTATTACATAACACAGTCTATTGTTGACTCTTATGAGAGACTAGAATTTTTCTATACCCTATTGGTTGTGGCCTTCTGTGTGTTATTTCAAACCCTTTCCCGGAAACCATATGGCACCTGAATAAGTTTATCAGATACTAGTAGGGACTAGGGAATGAGGCCACATGACATGTCTTGATTTAATTGTGGTAATAGAGAACATGATCGTTGAATTGAGATATGGATCGAAATTATATTTGGGTTATATCCTATTTGTTTTTTCTGTACATTTAATAAATTTATTTCTTAGGTTTCATATTTCCATGTTTTTACTATCATCTATATATATCCATGATATGATCATCAATTCTCATAAGACACTATCCTTGTATTTGAATATTATTTATGTTGTCTGGATGACTTACCTACTATTTTTAGTTGATAATATGCGTCTTATTTTTTAAAAACATATGCTATTATTTTGTTAATCTAAAAATTATGGTATAGTCTCCCACCATACCATCATAGACCTTCACTACTAGTCATTGGACTCATGTATATAGGGAGGGACACTTGAAGCCATGTGACCCACTAAATCATGACACTTTAGGTGGCTCTTAGTTCAGTTTGTTACAAAGGTGTATCATAGGTATTCTATTTCTTTTTTTATTACTATATTGAATCAGTATAAAAAAGAATATAAAGATTTGGGATTTTTAAATTATATCATCATGGGTGTCGTTAACTCACATATAAGAAAAATAAACATTTATTAAGATGTGATATTATTTTTTGGATTATGCTTATAATAGTGTATTTGATTCCACCATTTTGTGAGAAAAAATGTTTTTTGATATTGACATTATTATGAAGTTGGATTACATTTTCCCATTGATCAATTCGAAAAAGAATAATTCATCATTCATTAATCTACACACATTGGGAATTAATATTTCATGCATTATTCCATGCAATTTATGATGCATTTCATGATTGTATGATATCTATTGTATGTTACATGAGTGATATATCAACTATTTGATTGGGCTGGAATGTATTTCTCATGGAAATTAAATAGATTCGATATTTATAAAGTGTATGGGCCATTATAAATTGGAAATTTAAATATATATAATTGAACAATTTAATAATATTTTAAATAAATAAATAAAACATTAAATGGCTTCAAATCCTATAATGATGAGGTTTTCGTTAAATAAAGGTTAAAATTACAACTTAAATAGTGTTCACCTCTATAACATCCAAATGGAACTCTATATATTGGAACTCTTAACATATCAAAAATAACCTAAATATAAACCAACCATTGTAGTGTTTCATAGGTAGTATCTCTTGCAATGTTACGATATATGAGTCTCCCATATCCAGCTTTATATGTAGGTAAAGGGGTGTGACTCATTTATAATAATGTTTGTACCTATATTGTTTGTATATGTGTGATATTGTCATTAGAAAACATTTATAAGGGTGTGTTATTGGAAATTTCTGAAATATTAAACCATGAAGGACTCTAGATTTGGTATATGAGGGATGGAATAACCATGCTATGGGGGTGGGGGGTACTTAGCCACCAGTAGAACCTCTAGTAGCCCCACTTGTGGAACCTCCTGTTATAAAAAATTTGGATGATGATTCCCATTTTAGAAAGGGTTTTCTATGATTTATAAAGACAATTTATATATCCCCATAGAATTCCATAATGGTTGTAGAGTTGATCCATGAGTTTTAGTATTATCATCCACCCATGTTTTTAGGGAATAGAAGAGAAAAAGCTGCAGAGTCATGGTTTGAGGACATGATATCCATTTTTAAGCATATTGAGATGCCTTCGGAGAGAAGAGTCAGTCAATATATGTATATGGGTTATGTTTTCTCTAATATATGGTTAGAAAATATTACTCAGATAGATCATCATTGGGATATGGCATAGATGGATTTCCAAAAAACATTTTATGATTATTTTTATATCTATACAATGACCGCTGATAGAGCTAGATATTTTATTGACATAGAGAAGTTCTCCATATCATTCATTTAATATCCTGATATTTTTATATGGGTATGAAATTTCACACATATTCTTATATGTTAAAGGAATTATAGATCTAGGGAATTTGATGATGGTCTCATGTATAACATCCAATCACTGCTGAATTAATTTTAGTATCCAACAATATATGAAAATGTAAATCAAGCACTTATTACTAAAAATATCCTGATGGAATCTTGAGGCATATTACAATGATGTATTACTTCTTGGCCTAGGGGAACAACATCATGATGTAGGAAGATATGATTTCATAAATATTATTTCGAGAATACCAGCAAATTATTGTTTGTTGTTAGTTATGTTTTTTGATTATATTATTGGATGATGGGACACATGAGTAGATAAATTTATAGAGACATATTTGAGTTTCAACCCTACTAGAAGACGGTAAATTATAGTGGTTTTTTTATATCTTCTCTCCAGTATCTAGTGAGATAGGGTCCACAATAACTCAGAATTAAAGAGTGGGGTAAACTACATCATGTTATGATTGGTGGTGGATTGTGGCCAGGAAATCATGCCATGGTTTTGGTCTTGGATGGGAAATCCATAAACCATACATCAAGTGAAATAATAGTAGGCATAATATGGGTAGTAGGGAAATATCACTAGGCTACAGGTCAAGAAAAAACTATTAAGTGTAGATTATACAAAAGGTTCATAGTGTTAGACATTTTATTGTAAGATGTTTTATTCTGGTAACCTCTATATTAGTATATACAATTTTCAAAACATCTGGTTCTCATTCCTTTTTATTTTTCACTTTATGGGAAACCTTGGACTTGATGATTTAATTTCACATGGAGTGATGACAATTGAAACTCCATCACAGATGTGATTAGAGAGTGCACACCCATGTAAGATAGGTTGGTGTCTCTTTATGTGGTATCACATGTTCTATGAGATTATAGGGTTTGACATCTTACTTAGAAATTAACGGTTATATACCTATAACTATTACGTTGACTGATATTATAATAATGAAACTTTCAAATCGCCAATGGGAGGGGTTTTTATTCACAGTGGTGAATAGGTTGTCTAATCGAGTCAAACTAGACCCAGGAATTGAGGGATGGGTACAATAATCATCTAGACTACTAGCATAAAACTGGATGATTAGATAAAGTATATGAATGAATAATCTCTAGTGGTATATTTCATCAGGGATGCCTTCTAAGATCAATTTTCAAGAATACATCTAAGAGATAAGTAGATAATCCCATTGAGCTTTTTCCTAGAGCTGAACTACTTTCCATTACTCATTATATGATGGATGCCTCTGAGTTTCAGGATCTTAAGTGGGGAAAGAGGAATTGAAAAAAAGGATTTGTACAACTAGTTACTTCTCCCTAGGGTTATCTAGTCCTTATAACAATAATTTATATGAAAACCATTATGTGTATATTAAAATTAATTTAATCAGTTCCTAGTTAAGAATCTATATCCATTTTCCTATATACATGACTTATTTGACCATCTATGAGGAGCATAGTTTTTCTAAAAAATTGATCTCATATCATGTTATCCTCATGTCAATGATAGAATTTCTGATATATCAGGTGTATTATTCAATTGACGATTTAGATTTATTTTGATTATTTGGAATTTTCGTTTGGTCTCTTGAATTTTCATACAGTTTCCATGAATTTTGTAGACCATTTTTTCTATCTATATCTAGATTCTATTGTGGTGGTATTCCTTGATGAAATATTAGTGTATTTTACCACGTGACATGACAATACCAAAAATCATTGGATCATATTAGATACAATGGGAGAGAATCATTTATTTGTTATGATCACAAAGTTCCACTTTTTGAGGGATCAATTTAACTTTCTTGGTTATATGATATCATACCCAAGAGTTTCTATTAACCATGTGAAGGTGGATGTTATAGTTTATTGGAAGAATACAAGGAAATTATTTCATATATTAACTTTCATATGGAAATATTTTTATTATAGGTTATTCATTTTTAATTTCTCTATCATAGTAACACCTCTTACAATATTGACTAGCAACATTATGAATTTCTCATGATTCTGAGCTTGTGAGATATTATTTTATAAACTAAAAGGGAGATTGTCTTCATCCCTAATGATAATTCTACCATATTTGATTAGAATCTATATAGTATATTGTAATTAATTATGTTTCGGTCTAGGATAAATTATGATCATGGATGAGTGAGACACAGTGTATGGGTATAATTATTTTAGGCCACACTAGGCGAACTACACAACACACGATCTTGGTAAATACACTATTTTTCATGTCTTACGCTATTGGAGACAACATTTAATGGGAGATAATTTTATGGTGAACAAGGACCATAAAATCCCGAGGGATATCTTTAAACAGCATGATCAGAATCATTAGAAGTGAAGATTTGTTTAATAAATATAGTATTATGAAATTGAATATTCTTATACAACCATAAAGGGATATATAGTTGCCAATGTTTTGAGTTGGAGGACACCGACACATATGTATTAGGAGACTAGTAGTGAGTGGTAGCTTGTGGCATTATGTTTTGATATGAACATAGAGGTTTAGAAACATCTTGTAAAGTATGTACTTTCATCATTATCAATGGACTATTTAGTTTATTAGAGATTGAATATGACACAACTACAATATTTTTTAGGTTATTACTATGGGAGAGTGTGGAAGATGAGGACCCACCACCAAGCTGAACCATGGGATAGGATGGAACTATATATATTCATGTTTGTGTATGGGTTTAGTTAATGTACGAGAAGGGATAATTTGGATTCTCGTGCCTCAACCTAGATAGTGCATCCAAGTATTACCATGATGCATCTAAAATTACTCTTTTCTTATTGGATTCCAAGTATAATGTTGGAAATATCTAATATTCTTAATCATTATTCCACCATTCAATAAGGCAAGGTAGAAAAACCCAAGTTCTGTGACTATATTTAAATAGATTCCCATTCCAGATAGGAAACATGATGATGTCACCTTGAAATTTGTCATTAGGTTTCCAAGGTCTCACCATTGTAGTGACGTTGGACAAGTTCTTGTGGATAGGCTGTCGAAGCACACACACTTCCTGCATATCAAAAAATATCATCTTAGTATATGACCTTATGAGACTTAAAATATATAATAATTTACTACATAATGGAGTTCCTTGTACCATTTTATCATAGAGAGATTCTTAACTCACAAAAAAAAATTGGTAGGGTTTATATATGGGGCCACATGTGATGTTGATAATTCTATCCACCCTCAGACTGATGGTCAATCAGAGCAAACAAAACTTGTCTTAGAGTACATTCTATGGTCATGTGTCCTTGATTTTTAGGATACTTCGGAAAAGATTATTCCCATGGTTGAATTTTCCTAAAATAAAATATGTCATGATACTATATATATGGAACCCAATATGGCTTTATATATTAATCTATGATAATAAACAGTATGCAGGATATATATAAGAGAGGTAGGTCCTTGTCGTGTTCAACAGACTTAAGAGAAAGTGTATTTGATCAGGTAATGGATGGATACTTCTATTTAAAGGGAAAAAATAATATGTTCATTTCTATTGATGAACTCTTGAGTTCTTGGTTGTGCATTTTGATTTCTTTTGAGAATCACCTATGCCTAGTAATAGACATAAATAGAGGAAGGCAAGCTATCACTTATTTTTTAAGGTGCTTTTAAGATCTTGGACAATTTCTAGTTGGAACCATATAATAATCTATTACCACATAAGTATCATTCCATGAATGAAATCTTCTATGTTTCATTGTTTCACTATTACCAAAAATATCTTTTAAAAATGTTTTATCCTGAAGATATCTAATTGGATTTCAATGTATCTTTTGAGAAGTAGAAAATACGAATCTTTACTACACTTGTAAAGGAACCTCGAGGATGAGTTTCTCTAAAGAGATAATATTGTATGAACTTGAATTTTCTCTGAGGTACAGAACCATTTTAATTCAGTCTAGATAATTGGTTTTTACTGGGTATGGATTCCTTGTAATGTTATGGATGAAAAGGGGGATTTTGAGGCTCGTTCAATGCCAGGAGCCACATCCTTTAGAAAAACATCCACACTGTAAGGTCTTGAAAAACAATACATCCAGATCAACATTATTAAAGTAAATTTTATGGTGTGATTTAATGCATGTTAGAGGTTTTCATGGTTTACCCTACCCATGAGACCCAGGTCACATGGTCATGCAGTTTGTCTCAAAATTGTGAACAATTATATTCACATGGGTTCTACACTATTTGTTAAAGTGTGAACCTAACCCATGTTGGGGTCTCTTGGGACAAATATGGGATCATGATTAGCACATGATTGTTCCAAGAATGTGCTCAAACCATGTGACCACTAAAAAAGTGGAAAATTATTTTCCCCCCTTAAAATCCATATAACATAATCCTCTTATTTAATTCTTGTTTTCAATGGACTGCATCCCTTCCATTATTACATTGAGAACTCCTCCAAGGATCAAAAAATAACATGAAACAAATTCTCCATTTAGACTCCAAATCAAGATCTTTTAGTCATGTTACATATACACTAGTAATCTCTCTACTTATTAGGATTGTTTTTTCATATATCCATTAATCAATGATTCTTTTCTTGTAGGATCTATTAATCCATATTTTTTTAGTGTTCTTATATTCTTCTATTTTATTCCAATTTATGAAAAACAAATGTTATCGTATTGTATGATTCACAAACTACAGAATTAAGGTAGGTGTCCTATACCATTTCCTTTTAGTCAGGTTGTTTGTACCTTTTTTCGTCATGACAGATTCCAGACCCTCCGACTGTTTCCTTCTATACTAATAGTCCCATTAAACTAGAGTTCAATATTTATTTAAGATTTTCCACTATATACATATAATGGTTGGAGGTTGGTGACCTCAACCCAAACCACCCATGGGGTGGGTTTGTTCTATCAACCAAGATTAGGTAACCCTTAGGGTCAGTTTATCTCACTTTTCACTAATTGGAGTTGAATATGGTAATAAAATGGATTGTTAGATTTTATAAAAACAAAAAATTCCTTTGTAATTTTAATTGTAAATGCATAAAAAGGATTATTAACATAGATTTTATATGTATTTGAATTTTATTATCAAATTGGGTATAAAATGGTTTATTAAAAGGTGAATGAATTGGTTCTAATGATAATGGATTTCATGATACGGAATCGATGTGGGACTCACATTATGGTACATATGACCTAGTAGGAATACGTGGTCTTTTTTACTCTTTAAATTAGACCCACTATGATACCTTGGACATTTATACTCCTTATTTCTGAACCACTGTGATGCCTATGAATTTTGAATTCCTTGGATCCTACCCACTAGGATTCCTTGAACATTTATTCGCCTTGAAACATTCCCAATATGATTTATTAGACATTTATACTCTTTATTTGTAACATTATAAGATTCATTGGACATTTATAATCCCTGGATTCGACCTACATGGAGTCTGTGGAAATTTTTACTCACTGGATCCCAACGTGTGTAGGCAAAACAATTAATTAAATATCATGGGCTTTTGATGATTATTATGTACCATGCATTACATTTAGCCCATACAATTTAGTTTCTTGATCATAGTGACCATTCATAGATTGAATAATATCACCTTTACATTATTTACCATTATTCCTTCTATACATTCACGCTACTCATTATATAGATATATTTGACGTGTTTTAGACATTGCTCGTATTAGGATATTAATTATAATACCACACCCAATTCGGTCAACCATTTGGTACCCAGACATACTTCAATTATGGAAATAGGAAAGAATTAGCTAGATAGTGCTAGATTTTATTATGGCATAGGAGGCGAAGAGAATAAGACTAATCCATTAATCACGGTGCAATTTGGAAGTAGAATTTTATATTTTTTTTGTAATTTTCATAAATTTATTTTATTGGTTGAATATTTCTAGGATGTCCCCATAGTTTTTATTTCTTAGTAACATGATCATCAATTTCAATATGAAAACATACCTTGTCTCTGATTATTATTTTTACTGTCCAGATGATTTAACTTCTATTGTAGGTTAATATTATGCTTATATTTTTTTAATAATTTTTATACGGATGTGTTTATCCTGTCATGAGGTTATAATATCCAAATAATAACATAATATATCCTCATTTCTAGTTGGTATCCTCTATTATAAAAGATTTTTTGATAGTGGCCATGTGATCCATCAACATAGGGAACCATTTAGTGCCTCTCAATTCGGGATGTTACACTACATTTTCATATTCTAGTTTATACCAACAAAATACATTGAGAATATCATATATCTTATGAATATAATTATAATATTCAATATTAATGTGATAAATTTTCATTGATTTGGAATCTATGACCTTTTTTTCCATCATCAAAATATATAGACAAGCTGATAGAATAATAAAGAGACATAGGATACATCCTTTATGAAACTATTATGGCCTTCCAAACTATAATTTTGGGATGGGTAATTAGGTATAATGGATTTAAAAACATATAAAATTTTATTTACAAGTATGAATTACAATGACTATTTCACTGATTAAAATTAATGTCAATGTAGAAAATATTTGAGATAAAGAATGATCATTTTAACCATGTGGGTTTTATTTCTATTTTTATATAACAGTTAAGTATATTATTATAATTTTATCTTTATTATATATATATTTGTGTCCAAATAATATTATTCACCTTATTATCCTCCTATAATTTTTATGAGTCTTAACAATTCTCATAGTTGGACGTAGAATTCCACTTTCTGTTGATATTCTATTATAAAGGAAACATATCTCTCTTATTATAAGCCTAAAAATCTCCATAAAAATCATAAAAAGGTATTAGGTAATACTTTTTTCTACATTTAATCTTAAATCTCATTTTTCCATTAAATGGAATCCCCAATCAAGAATGAATACTACAAAGTTCTTCATCACATGTCATGAAATTGGTATTTATTTGGCTATGTTCACTACACTCAACAATGATTCAGTTAATTTTACCAAATATCTTTTGATTTACTCACCGATAATTGAAAATAACACCCACTATGTTTTTACTAACACATTCACTAATGTTATATCATAACATAGTTAATAGATGTCTTTTGACTAGAAGTATCCTTATGTAATTTTCATTATTTATGATCATATTATGTTATTTTTTATGATACATGTATTGATAATATTATGTGGATTTTAAATTATTAATCACCATGAAACTAACCAAGTAATTTATGCATAACACATTTATATTATTCTTTTCATGTATTTTTAGGTTATTTAATGGGATTAATTTTGGCATCATATAAACAAGCCTCACAAGATCGATAACAAATCACTTTTAAACAATTAAATAAAGAAATTTACATTAACAAAGTATTTATAATTATTGATTAATCATTAAACTGATAAATAAAACTATGAACTATGGGGGGTTCCTCCATTAATACTTGGACCAAGTTTTACAATTACACTTTTGAACTTTTTTTCTTCTTTTATGGTTTCACATTAACTCGGGTTCAAAATCTCTTTTTATCCATGGAGATCCATCTTCTAAATTTTTTACTAACATAAAGATGTAGATAAAATGGGGTATGTGAGTCCTAAAATTAACCTTGGACAATATGTTACTTCATTATAAATTTAGGGGACCTTATATAAGACGTCATATTTAATTTAAAAATACAACATCATATATTAAACTAATACATTTGTAACGAAGCTAACCAGGCCAACATAACACATCACCCAAGATTGATTGGAACATTGCCCAATGTGAATTCATAATTTCCACAGGATGTGGAAAATCCCATGGGTATTAATATATAGAACTATTTTAATGATTTTATCCCAAAATATAACACTCAAAGTCTCAGGTATACTAAAAATATAATAAATAATCAGAGTACAATTTGGAAGAAAAGTACACAACCATGATAAATACATGTTCAATCTATATAGGTAGAAACAAAATGTAAAATCAACAATGAAAAAACCCATTTCTTATAACTAATAACCATTACTACCATCCCCAGTGACTATAAACTTGAGTATAACTTAGAGAATCTTGTATTCCATGTTATTACCTTTAGTTTACCAAATCCCTAAAAAATTAATCCTATAAACCCCCAAAAGTATATCGTATAATTTGCAATCTAAATATTAGTAAGATATCACTAAATAAATATATACAATGACTAGAACCATGGAACCCTTAGTTCTAGATTTAATACAAACTAGTTTGTAATTAAATTTTAGAATTAAAATTCACTTTATTTAACATACAATGTTTTTATTTAAAAAATTTCCATATTAATACCAAATGAATACTAATATAAAAAATATTTTTAAACAATGGAAAGTAAACAAAAAAACTATATCAATAACATCAAAAAGATAACTTGGTGAGAAAATAATTCATGTAATACAATAATTACCAAAATAATGAAATCTCTTCATGGGGTTCCATGTTCATGGGACATGTTTTATAAGATAAACATGAAAACTAATGTGAAGGGATTTAATCAATGTAATAATTTTATATAACAAAACCAATTTATCATTATAAATAGGTGAAAAACATCATGCATGAAACATCATTATGTTATATCCTATGTGACACATTTCTTGACAAAGAAAAGTAAAATAAGATGGATGGTGGATCCTATGATATTGATTCCTCATATAAGCTCTTGATATAAACATTATGTCCATTCACAATGTTATATGACTTTACCAGGATAAATTTAAAAAAAACATAAAACATACTCATATTTATGTTTTTTCATAAGAGAGTTATCACAACTCAAATTATTTGAACATATACTATAAAAACCCATTTATTTTAATATGTTGTCCATAAATTAATTTTAAAATAAATTTCTTTAAAATAATTTTTTTCAAAGCACACAAGATGTAAAATCTAATGAAATTCCCTCACATAATCCAAATTTTATAATTTAATAAATTAACAATTTGATATTCAGAAGAAAAACTTTAAACTATACTTAATGATTTATAAAAAATCATCACAAGAGAAGCTTCATTTCATTCATAATTGAAAATAAAATTTTCAAGAAAAAACATTTCGTAATTTCATTAACAACCAAATGTGATCAAAATATTTTTAAATTTAAACCCATTTAGAGCACACTTTTATTACAATATGTGATAAAACATTTATTATTATAAAATAAGCCATGGATTTTTACACTAATAATCATTATATAGTTTATTATAAATAATTTATATTGAAACCTACCTCAAAAAATATTTATTACTTCATGCCAAGAAAAAGACTGACGGATAGGCATGTACTGAATATCCAAGGGAAAAATAAATCAAATACCTCCTTGTAGATTCCTTAGTTGAGATGAATAAAGAATAATAAAAAGGTACCATATATTATTATTCATTATCTAAACACCCAAAAATCATCTTATGAGGATTCCAGAGACTAAAGGGAAGTAAATGTTTGGATAATTTTAAATAAATAGTTTATCAATATAAACATTAAAAATCTATATTTATTATGTCTATTAATTTATCATTTCACTCAAATTATAAATTTTAATGGTCTGAAATATTTTAATATCTTAGGTATAGATTTAACAATCCATATGGATTAAATTTTCATGGTTTCCATCCACTATAATTGATAAAAAAATTACAATGTCCTTAGATAGAAGAATAAATTAAAAACCAAGTTTTTATTTATATTTCAACAAAAAAAGTTATGTGTAATGGTAACTTTATTTTACACTTATATAACTCATAATTATTGGGTGATGGTATTGATTTACCCATAAAACCCATTAAAGGAAACAAATTACCATTACAATGCTCTATATTAAACTTATCTTCCCATTAAAACTATAGACATACTATAATGTGAATATGGGAGGACCCTTATACAGCACATGAAACAAAAGATCTACCAAAACCCATCCTTTTAAAAATAGAGGATACCCTGATGTAGCTAACCTCACCTTTACATTAATCCTTATGTTCCCTTATGTAAATTTATAAAATATGATATTACCTGTACATGTCATATAGGACAAAATCTATACCATTACATAACTATGGTAAAACAACACAAACCTTTGTGATAATAATATAATCAGTGTATTGACCTTACACATCCCAGGGAATCCTCATCCTTCACTAGAGTAAATCATGAAAAATAATTAATTCCCTTGATGAAAATCTTTAAAACCACCCTATATAATGTTAGGATGCACTTTCCCTTACTCACCCATATATTATGAAAAAGGGTAAATATAAAGTTAAAAATTATTTAATTTCCATTCCAATGAATTGAAAGTTAATAAAAAAAGTGGTTTAATGATCTTCAAAAAACCATTGACATTACAAGGAATGTCAAAAAATACCAAATCCAAAATACAAGAACCCCAAAATATGGAAATTATTTGAATGAAATGGTGGTTGTATTAAAATTCTCTACACCATAGTTATTTATACCTCCATAAATCTGTCAACATTCTAACATGAAAAAGAGAAAAATGTCACTTCAAAATTTCTTGGTGTGTGGTGTCCTATATCAATAATTTTGGTTTGTAGGGTATGCTAACATCAAGTCTATAATTTACTAGATTTCTATTATTGAGGAAATTGATGTATCAATTCTGGACACATCATAATAACCCCAGAGTGTACGTAACAACTACTAATAAATTCAATATCTGAAAACTTATACCTTAGATCAAGTAGAACAACCAATTACATTATAATAGACAAGTCACTATTAGGATATAGGACTAGAAACATGAGGTCTCCCCACCACAAAAGGTTACAATTCATCCTCACCAACTAGTACCTTATAATTTATTCATACAGAGAAAACATGACAAGGAAAAACCATCTTTCCCAAAAACTAATAAAATATGAATATCATATCCTCAAACACAATCGTGTGCATTTCAAAAAAATATTTCTCCATAAATCCATCATCCTTTTATTCGTCAAAACCACATTGGTGAAAGTATTCACATGTGTCTTTTACCAGGACTCCAACTCTAATATTTTAACAAATACCAAAATCAAAGTCATAAAATCACATAAACTAGTATACCCATTGTAGGATAATATTCTTCTAGTCAAAAATTTAATTAAGGAGCCCATGATCATAATATATATATATATATCATATACCTAACATTGTGATGTTCGTGTCACTAAGTTCTAAAAGAATGTATAAATACTATCAACTCATGTTCATGGTGAGATCGATTCTTTATATGATGGTGTATTTGAATAAATTCATATTTTATCTCATATTTTACCTCAAAATGACAAACCCCAACCCAATTCCTAATGCTACATAATGACATAGAAATGAATCGACTATGATTTTCATAAAATAGTATAGGAAATATAAATAACTCCATTACAATTCGTAAAAAGGAGGCATATGATCCATATTTTCTAATATTAGGCTCTTTGGAAAATAGTGATCTAACATAGGTCTCCCTGTCATTTTGATTCATTCCAAAAAGGTGAAATATATTGCTACTACATTGAAATAATTGATACTCAATAAGAAAAATTAAGTTTTACAAGTCATGAAATGGAGACCCCCAAGATCTATATTCCTAACTTTCGGTAATAAACATTTTCTTAAATTGTGACCACAAACAATGGAATACATGGTCAAGCCTTTTAAAATAAAACATCCCAAAGAATCATCTAAAATATCATAATGAAATACCATTTTTAGTTCACACACCACAGCACCGATCCACTATTTATTACAAACCCATGAGGAAGTTCAAAAAATACATTACTAATAATGAATTGAAATGGATCTAATACTGGGGTTTGAAACTGCATGTATGGTAACTATAGATTTGAAATCTTAAATAGATAGCCCTGAAAATCTAACTGATAATATTATATTATCAATTGATATGTCATCCAAACTAGTCCTAAAACTAAATTATGTTACCAATTCACATTCCCAAGGTTCACTAAGATTAGGACGCCAATTTTTAACCAATCGAATAGATTTCACCATAAATCTATCTCATTGGGTCATTGTTCACATAGTGAAATAAAACAATGATGCATACGGAGAATTGTAATGTCCACCACTCTCAATGGAGAAACCTCTAGTATAAATCAAATACCTCACCTGATAATGGTATCCCAAAACTATATCTACTCAGAAACATATAGTGAGAACTATATGGGGTAAAGAAAAATTAAAAGGACGCACCTAGGATTCCTATCATTCCAATGAAGATAAAAAATAGGGAAATTTTTCCACAAAGTCTCATCTACCCAAATAAACCTCTAAGGACCTCTTATTAAGACACAAAAAGGAATAGTTTTGATTTACCTCAATACATTCCATTATTATAACATCAAGAGGGATGAAACCAATAATAAATCCCTTCAGATTCTATGACTGAAAATATAGATAAGGAAAAAAATGAATACACTCAAGAAAATAATCACACACTAACTCAAATCCTCTCTAGATGAATCAATCAAACCACACAATAGGATAACTCCATTAGGCCATATAATTTATGAACATCAGATAAAACAAAAAAAATTAAGTAAATAATAAAAGTGAAAAATAAATAAAAAAATTTCAGGGAGGTCTTAGAATAATCCCCCTAAAATTGGAAAATGATTATTTAAAAAAACTTAAACAGTGAAATATAACATGAAAATGTGTTTTTCAAATTTTTAGTTTCATATGTAAACATATTTCATTACAATAGGAAAGTACTAAAAAATAAAAGCATTGAAAAATTTAAAATTTATAAGATAATACCTTATACCCTTTTCCATCCAAAGTGATCATTCCATGTTCATTGACACACCAGTGTAATTAAAATCTATATTTTCCCACAAACTACCAGTTAGTGGTCGGAAACGTTGATCTACAAGGTAATGTTTCCAAATTAGGATCCAAGCAACACTGAGAGGGGAAGGGGTGAACTAGTGTTATAC
This sequence comes from Viscum album, assembly GCA_963277665.1. Lineage (NCBI taxonomy): Eukaryota > Viridiplantae > Streptophyta > Magnoliopsida > Santalales > Viscaceae > Viscum > Viscum album. The sequence goes on from OY728158.1 coordinate 783,354,248, forward strand.
ATTTCATTTATATTTTATTCTTTTGATTACAACGTCACTTTATGGTAAATATATCATTCCCTACATAACCCAATCAAAACAAAAATCCAATGGAACACATGATTTACAAGGTTCACCACTCAATAAGAGTACTTATGTCCTTAATATGGTACTAAAAGAATCCAGTACCACATGATCCACTAGAAAAAATCCATTGATATGTAATATAATGAGTAGTATTTACTATGTCACTCATAATGCACTGGGAAGAAAATCATCAAGTGTGATCGCACCATTTTAGAATAAATTGGATAATGTAACATTTTTGTGCTTCATAAAAGAGATCCACATATATGATATCTTAAAACAATTCTTCACATTCCTATCCATCAGATAAAAGTAAATTCATATACTTCATAATGAGATATATTTTTATACCCTAGTCATATCTTGATGTATTTTGAAATCACATCCCACATAAATTTGGTACTAAAATATTCAACTCACATATCTCCTTTGAAGAGCTCCTTCGTAATGCTCTTAACTTCACAGATCACCCGAGATCGCAGAGCTCACCAATTCAATGTTCTCACCAGTTTGAAGTGCTCACTATTTCTTAGATCCCATGTTGGTCATTGAAATGTCCAATTCTTTTTCAAATCTCAATGGCCCATCGTGATGCTCCTTATCTTCATAGTGGTTATTTCCATCTCAGATCTCACTACATTTGGGAAAATTATTTGCAATTCTAGGGTTCTATGGTTTTAGAATAGTCTTTCTATGATTCTCAAAGTGGCAGGGGCTTATTTATAGGTTATTCCCACAAACTCTAGATCCTTATGTTCCATGATAGCTCCATGTAATCCCATTTCACAAATCTCTCAATTTTTTCCCACAATTCTCTCTTTTTCATGAATCACCTATACAATTTTACTATTTTGAAAAGTTCACTGTTAATGTGGAATATTTTGTAAAAACATTTCCAACCCCACAATGCTCAACTCACAATGCTCTTCTTTTCTATAATGTTTGCTTGAAAAGTTTTTCACCTCTTCTATTCGTGAATCTCATTGTAGTCAAAGAGATCACTGTTATCATTTTTTGTTACTATGTGAAACACTATTCATGGAGCCAATCATCGCGAAACATATTCATTTTCCATATTTTGATGATATGCTCATGAAAAGAATCTTTTTGAAATACTAATCCAACTAAAAATTTTGTATCCCAAAAAATTGTAAAACACTAAAAATTGCACCACTATAGAAACAAAATCCAAAAAAACCATCCATTGTGATTGAAAAAATCTTTTCTCACCCTATTTTTATGAATCCTACACCACAAGATTGCCAAAAACATATTATATTTTTTAAATAAAGACAAGAAAATCATTATCGGATTTATGATGGAATTTATTGTAACATCCTTGTCTTTCGTCAACCACTGATACAAAGTGAAGTGGTTTTCCTTCTTTTCAAACATCCATGAAAAAAAAATACAATACATGAAAGAAGAACACTTCTTAGTTCCTTTTACATCCAACATGATCCCAACAATCTCCCCTATAGATTTCACTATCAACCAATATTCAAAAACCACTATACTTTTTAACATCAAGACATGGATTACTTATGAACGAGCCTAAGACTACATGATCTAACTCATTATATGAAATATTAACTATTGAAAACAAAACCGTGTTTTCCAAAAGTAGTGACTATAAAACCATACCAGCTTTCCTCATCATCCTTCTTCGAAAAACTTCCTCATGTTTCTCCACTTAGTTAACATTCCTAGAACATCAATAATATGATTCCTACAACCACTCCAACAATTAGTTAGAATAGTAAGATAGTTACATTCTAGATTCATAACATACTCACAAATCCCCCTTTATGTATACCCATATGGATAGATTTATGAACTAATTATCCCCCTTTACAACATTATCCAGTGATAAGATGAGATAGAGGATAGAAACACATAACTCAACCTTGATGAGAAGGAGGTCGGATGCCCATTTTAAACCTCAATTTAGAATATTATTCCTTTGGTAATGGTTTTGTGAAAATGATAAAAACTTATTTCGATGTCGGAAAAAACTACAGTATCAAATCATTCTTCTCCAAATTCTCTTTTATGAACTGGTACTTGATGTTAGTATTCTTTCAATAAGAATGTAGTACGAGATTCTGTGTAATTATGAATGAACATTGATTGTCATTAAACAAGTGAAAGGGTATATTTAATTCAACTAGTAGATCCCCCAATTGATACTTTATCCATTTATGTAGGGTATAAATTTGGGTGATAGAAACATACTCATATTCAGCCATGCTAAGAGTCGCTATAATTTTATTTGTTTGTTTTCCAACTAACAAAAATTTTCCTTAGAAATAAAACTCAACCATACATGGATCTTCTACCATCAAAATTGCATGCCTAATAATCATATGAATACTTGAAGAGATCAATATTTTCTAATCAATCCTTCCCGGTTTGAATTTTTTCCTTGTGTTATATATGTGAATAATTTTTCCAACAATTAATTTTATTATTTAAGAGCGCTCTGAAATATTTCACATAAGTGAATAGTATAGAAGTTGTTGGTTCATGAGGAACTCAAATATAACAGACTTATAATAAGATTTAAAAACTCTTTCTAATCAACTTTCTTAACTTCTCCAGCTTTAGACAACATAGTTCCCACTAAAATCAATGTGGAATCTTTTTTGGATTTTTCTATTCCATGCTTTTTCGGATTTTCCATAGCTTACTTTTCTCGGAAAAGGAAAAATGATATTCCACTTCTGTAAAATTTTTAACCCAGGAAGGTATTTTATTTATCCCATCATGGACATATGAAATGACATCTTCATCACCTTTGCAATTTTATCACTTTATCATTCATCATTTCCAGCAATGATAATGTCATAAACATAAACAATTACGATGAAGGAAACCTACTTGATGTAATGTTTTTTGTAAACACTATCTTTCTTGAAATTCATCCTCTTCATGAAAGATTCAAATTTTGAATACCATACCCTTAGAGCCTCTTTTATCCCATACAAATAATTCATCAACCTGCAAAAATATATTTCATCCTTAAAAAATCCATAAGGTTGATCATAATAAATTTCTTCATCAAGACCACCATTCAATAATTCATATTTAACATCCACTAAAAAGATTTCTTACCCTCATTATGGAGAAATATAAGGAAATATTATCATTATTTATAACCCTTCTAATAGAGAAACAGTTTATTCAAAATCAAGTCCTTCAATTTTTGAATACCCTTTCTAGGAAAATAAGGATTTGTTTCTTATGACATCACCTTATTTATTCATCCCATTCTAGAAAAACCACATTTTACCAATAATTTTTTTGTTGTACGACATGGGTACAAGTTCCCAAGTATCATTCTTTTCTATCTATTCATGATCTTCATTCATAGACAAAACCCATTCTGGAATCTCAAAAGATTCATTCAAATCATTCGACATGAAATTTGAATAGAAATATGTTTGTGTCGCATCTTTTTATGTTCCTCTTGTTTGAACCTTCTAAATTTGATCACCAAAAATGTTCTGAGATTCTTCTTGCTTCATCATCCTAGGATGAGCTATTGGAACACTATCCTCATCACTTGAAATTTGAGAGTTTGATTACTCTTCATGGGTAGGATTACCATTATCTAAAACATAGTTATAATTTTTATCAAAACATTCTTTATCTTGCTCATCATTCACATCATCATAAGTCTAATTCTCATTATGAATATTTTCAACAACATTCACATCCACAGAATCAATAATTCTCCTTTTTTATTTGTTAAAACATCTATATCCTCTTCCTTTTGGATCATAGCTATGAAAAATTATATCATATCATCTTTTCTCACACCTAGCAAGGCTTCTAAATTTCTTTTTTTAATGAAAGGACTCCACAAAAACTCTTATGTTATTCGGATTTTTAGTTTTTCATGCAATAATTCATATAGAGTCATTACTTAATTTTCCATCTAGAAACATCAGTTTAAAATTTACACAATAGTGAACATGGTTTTCCTCCGCTAATAATGAGAAGTACTATGTTTAAAAAACATTGTTCTCTCAATTTCCACCAAACTTCCATTCTATATTTTAGCAACCCCATTTTTTTGAGGTTTGTATGATTAACAGAACTCATACCAAATTCCATGCTTCATAAGATAACATTCAAAAACATTAGTCTTATACTCTTCACCATTATTATCTCCTAACATCTTTTCTGAATACTCACATTCATTTTATGCTTTCCACTTGAAACTCTTAATAATTTTTTAATCATTTAACATATGTCGAATGTACATAACACATGTCATGCGACTAAAGTAATCAATGAATGTAATGATGTACTTATCTCCATTTATTTATTCCGTTATCATTGGTACTATGGTATCAGAATGTATAAGATCCAAGGTTCATTTTGAATGAATTTCAACTCTCTTATTAAACGAGTTTGTAATCTTTCCTTCTCACAAATAATGAACCACCAATCTCTTCTAATTGATAAATGAGTCATATATGGAAAATTGTCTCACATTGATAACATTGAAATGTTTCTCTGATACATATGTCCCAGAAATTTATTCCATATATTATTTTCAATCACCATACTTATGTAACTAGTGTCATGTACTTCACCAGCATAGAACAAATTAACTTTTTTACATTGGAATCTTTTAACTACCATTTGATCATTTTAACTTTTCACAGAAAACCCATTTTTATAAAGATAACATTGTTTAGCATGTCATAGATTTCTGACCCCTCAGCAAATTATGTTTCATCCCATCAACATATAATGTTTTCTTGGATTTTATTTTTCCTTCATGATGATGGTTGATCAAACACCTTTGACCATCAGTGATTCATCGTAACCAAATTTCAATGTTCCTTCTTTTAATTCTTTCACATTCTTCGGAAAAATAATGTCTCTATTGATATGATAAGAACCCCCACTATCTAGAATCCATGGACATTCTTCTTTTTTATCATTCGAAGAGGTTTCATCAACAAAAGCTTTATATTATTCATTTTCATTCTTCTCCTTGAGCTTCTGAGATATTATAAAAACCTTTTTTGTGCTTGTAATAAAAGTATAAATCCTTAATAAAGATGTCTATGTTAATCATAGATTTTAGAAATAGTTTTTATTAATTAGTACCTATTTTCCACATTCATAATAGCTTTCAAATAATTATTCTAAACTTTCTTCTTGTACTTCATGTTTTTATGGGATTGACATCCCCTAAAACCATGTCTTTCATATATTAAAGAGTATTAGTAAAGTTGTTGGTTGAACCAAAACATATTTTTCATGGGTCTGAATCCTCCACAATATCGGTAATATCCATATAATGAATATTTCCTTCTAAAAAAGACATACTGAACAATGTTTTGAACATGATTCTCAACACTCTTCATAATAGAACTTCTCCTCTAGTAATTTTCATTATTCACAGCATTAATAATGGTATTCTCTCTTTCTTTCTTGGCAAAATATTTTCTTGATTCAACATCACTATCCTCTACTTCTTTTTATTTGGAAAAAATTATACTTAATTTTAATTTGATGAACTTTTTATCATTCCCTCTGGATGAATATTTATCATTATCACCCTATTTCATCCATAACCTTCTTGGAATTTTATCATTTTCATCATTGTATTCATGTTTCACCTTTTGAGGGTAATTAGTTGAAAAGTGGCCAAAAGAACTACATTTAAAAAATTTCAATGGACATCACCCCATGTATTTCCCCATACCTTTTTTCATATTCATAGAAATCCAAGATAATATTTCATCAAAATTTTTACATACCTCATCTTCATAATCAGATTCACCAGCTTCATATTCAATGAAAATATTCATTCAGTTCTCTTTCATTGCATATTTGAAAGACATCTCTATATCATATCTTATTTTTCACTTCATATACTTCTATATTATCAGTTTATAAGTGACAAGACAACTATGAAAATCAACCATAAATAGTGTTTTAGAGTCTATGTCTTCTAATAATTAATCATTATCATCAACCATATCAGGAAAATTTCTCATGATTTTTTCAACTACTATATAATCCTCTATCTATTCACCAAGACATATAATTGTACTAACAATTTCATTTTACCCTATTAATGAATTCCCCAATCAGATTTAGAATCGCCCATTTTCATGTATTCATTATTTAGCCTCCATATTTTAGTTTTTCCTTATTCACTTTTTCAATTTCCTCATATATGTTCTTCATATTATAACAAATTCCTTTAGAAATAGAGATATATTTCCCTCTTAAAACTCACTCTCAGAAAGATATGGGAGTAATTCATTTTTATACCTTCCATCATTCACCATATTTTACTTATAAATAGGTGTAAGAGGAATCATGTCATCAATACTGATAAATCCATCTTTTCAAGCTTCATGAACATCATACCTAAGAGACATGAGATAAGGAATCATTTTATCTTCCCTAAAATGATAATTCTTCCCATAGAAATCAAAATCCACTTACTATTCACATATTTATATTTTGTATCACAATTTCTCATCAAAATGTCCGCAAAGAAAAAATGAAGGGAACCTATCTTTGATACCACTAAAAGATACCCAATCAGGATCCAAGTATCAATCATAAGATTTATATAGTTCACAACACATCAAGAGTAGCTCCATCTATGGTATGGTACGAAAACAATACAGTACCAAAAAATCCACTTGAAAAAAATCCTTTGATGTGGAATACAAGGATTAGGATATACCCTTTCAGTCGTGTATCACTTAAAAAATAATCCTCAACCATGTGTGAACCCCTTTATCACAAATAGGATAATGTAATGTTTTTGTGCTTCTTGATAAGGTTTCACAAATATAAACTCTTATAAAAATTATTCTATTTCCTACATAAAATCTAGTAGGAACCTTATATACATTGTAATTATACTTAGTCTAAACCCCCAATCATATCTTGATGTACATATAAATCATATGCCACAGAAATTGGGAACTCCAATCTATAACTCACAGAGCACCATCGTATGGCTCCAAACATCGAAGAACACTCTAGATTATAGAGCTCAATAGTTTTTATAGGAAACTATTTTGAATATCCCTAGTTCGTTTTAATGAATTTAACTTATTTTAAAAAGAACAAATGCATGCAGTGAAACTCCTTACCTTCATAGAGCAAACTACCTTTGAAGAGCTCACTACCTTGGTGAATCTTCTTCATGATTTGAGAGTTATGGGATTTTTGTTGAGTCTCTCTACTATTCTCGAGGGGGTACGGGCCTATTTATAGTTGGATCCCACTGACTCTAGAACCTTTCATTCCATGTTCGCACCACATAATCCCATTCATAAATCTTCTAAATTTCCTCCAAAACTCTCTCATTATCACGAATCTAGTATAAATGTTTCACACGTCATAAATCTCATCATAAATGTAGAGCATTCAGTCAAAATCTTTGTGATTCCACAGTGATCATTTTCTCTACAATGATGGATTACAAATATCTTCACCACATCAACATGAAAATCTCATCATAGCCACATAGATCATCATCAACATTCTTTGTTCCTCTACAAAACACTTTTCAGGAATATTGACTTTGAGAAACTCATTCATTTTCCATATTTTGATGACATATTCAATGAAATACACCTTAGAAACTTTCTTTTGAAAAACCAACCATGTTGATTGACAGTAACCTTTCTCCCCCTTTATTTCGTAAATCATTCATCACATATTCTCCAAACAACTTATTATCTTTCTGAAATAAAAACCAGTAAAGCATCATCAGATTTATCATGGAAAGTATTATAATTTCCTTATTTTACATAAAAAAATTATACACAGAGAAGTGATTTTATTTCTTCTCAAACATCCTTGATAACAAAATATAGTACTTGAAAAAAGAACACTTTCTTACTAACTCTCCCATCCAACATCTCAACACAAAGAAAGATTGTGAATGTTATAAGTGATTACTAAGACAAAAACTATTTTAAAATTATTGGGAAATAGGACTTAATTAATATATAAATATTTATAAATATAAATTCAATACATAAATGAAGAATAAAATTAGAATAGGAAATAATTTTGAAAATGGGAAAAAAATAATAGGACCGTAAGCAATGACAAGAATATATTGGGAAAATAAAACTAACTATCCAAAAGAAAATTCATTATCCAATAAAGATTAATTTAATTTGTATTTGTAGAAATTATAAGATTATTATATCCCTCTAAGATTTTAATCTAATATAATAATGATTCTAACATATCACTACTTACATGATTCATCCAAATGAGAAAGCAATCATAAAATTCCATCAAAAACATTCTTCCTAAAATATTCTAATGAATGAAACTTCCATCCCCAAATGAACAAACATCTTTTGAAAAATAATATATCTCACAAAAATATTATAATGTAATTATGAAATAATTCTATGATTTAGTAAGAAATCTATAATATTATTTTAACCATACACATTTTTATGATATTTTTTCAATTAAATAAATTAAAATAAAATAAATAAATTTATATTCAAAATATGAAAAGATATAGGGGGTGAGATATTCCTCTCTACTGAGTGAAAAACTTCATCTTTCCACTTCATCTATAAGAATCACAACTGGTGAAATCCGACTCATGGAAACCGATAAAGATATCCTACTCCTCACACCATTCATTAAATGTGTGCATAAAATAATGATAGATTCTGTATCTATTTTCTTATTGAGATGTTGTTTTATATCCCAAAGGAATCACATAATCAATTAACTTTAATAACATTCCGCTCATCACTATTAGTGTAATTTTCCATTTTCTTTCTTCTTCTGCCTCATCACAATAATAATTCCTCAATCTCTAAAACATTCTAATGAAATTAATAATTTCATATAAAACCAAGACTCTTCCTACAAGAAGACATCATAATTCTATTATACTCCATTGTCAGTACAAAAAGAATATAAGTTTAATTATCATGTTGGTTTTGGATTAGCATATCACATAGTTTTTATTATAATGATTTAAACTAGGATAATATCTTGAATTCTTGCACCCATCACTTACAATTGGTTCAAATTCAGTGAGAAATCCATTATTTAAGATTGATTATTAGTAATGAAACCATCCTTCATATCGAAGACCTACATCATAAAAAAAGTTGAAAAATCATATTCATTAATGGAATTATGTATATTCTTATTTTTATTTTTATTTTTTGCATTAAATAGATAAAGAATATGTAATTATGGAAGGGAATGAGTACGCAAACATCTTGAATTCGTGTATGGATAAGGAATATTCATAATAAAAAAATAATTTATAATATTAGTCCTTGGATGCCCAGTTTGTTCTCCCATGATTTGAAAAGTAACCATCTTCAAAATATGATTTATCTATGGTTGTATTCACCCAATGGAGTATCTCTAGTTAACACATATAGTTGAATCACCACTAATTATTCATTTTTTTATTCTATAAATAATCATAAAAAATATTTAATTACAGATGAAATTGAATAATTTTGAATTCAAAATTTGTTTTGCCTCATTGTATTCATTATGATGCGGTATATTATCAATAATGACAAATTTGGAGTATTGATATTGGGTAAAACTTGAATTCGATGGATTATGTATCAATTTTCAGATACCTAGGTCGGGATATCGAAACATGTACAGAGACAAGAACTGGTCTCCATCATTTCCTTCAATGAGATTTCATATTAAGTCACATGATAGTCCCATTAAACCTTTCTCTCACCTACACAACCATCAAATAACCTCAATATAGGATTCATTCTACTATTAACTTTCTATGGACATGGGTTTATACTTTAGTAAGCATATGTGGGGTGTCAATTTGGGATTGGTCAACATCTCATCTTCATCGTCATGTCTCGGTTGTAAAATGCATAAGATTATTGACTTATATAGTTTTATTATAGATGAAATCCCCTTTTCTCTTTATCTTACAGAAGAGTTATCTTACATGAACTAAAATAAATCATCCCCATTATTTTATTTTCTGCTACTTATTGTCATTATGAAATAACAATGTTTTATTCCATTTTAATGATTTTCATTTCATATGTAACTATTCTTATGATAACTGAATTCAACAACCTCTTGAGTTTTTTTCAAGCCGTACATGCCAACAACTGGTATTTGATATTTTTAATCTTATGTTCTCAACTATCAAAGTATGTGTCGAAATATTTTTTTGAATAGCTTCTTTGAATAAAAAATAAAAGTTTAATATAAGTTAAGATATCATTATATTAGTGGTGAAAATTATGACCACTTCAAAGAATGACTGGTTATTTATCTATGGAGACATTTTCTTAAGAATTGTATCAAATCCCTGATGTCATATAAAATTAAAAAACCTCAACCAAAATCATGGGATTTAGATATTAAATCAATCTATTATTTAAATTATAATGAAATTAATTCTATAATATGTAAAATAGGTTTGGTTTATTTTAACAGTGTATCTCAGTTCCAAATAGCCCACAAAATGTGAACTACTATTTCAGTTTCTAATGAAATTATATATATTGTAAGAGTACACGTATATGTTACTTAAAATTTATGTTTTATACATTCAGAATGATGGAATGTGAGTGTATTGTAAAGATAAATGGATGGATTATAGGGATTTTATGCATTATCGATGCACTACGAAAACCAATTACTGAGCGATAAATAATTTGAAAGGTATAAGAGTTTTAGTATATAGGTGGAGTTTAATTTATTCTCATATTCGATCATATATTGTGATAAAAAATTTTAAAATAAAATATCAGATTCTCACTCTTATGATGTAATATATAGAGAAAGAAGATGATGCTGGAGAGTATAGTTTAGTTAATAAAGAAAATGCTTCCATATAAGTAGTCACATAAAAATATGAGATTAGAATAAAATAAACTCAAATATTTCAATAATATCATGAAGAGACTTCAAAAATTTCTTTTTCATATAGTGATTTTTCTCACATTGATTAATGATTTAGATGGTTTTATAATAAGGTAATATGTTTTAAGAAACACACATAAAAGTTTAAGAATAATCAGGAAATTTAATAGAAGTTAGATTTTATGAATGTAATAATCTTGCAAAAATTAAACCATATTGTCCACTACTATGTGATAACCAAAATTTAATGAAAACGTATATAAAAAATGCTTCTTACAAAAAAAATCCATGAAATCCATGATTGTAACGTAGAGTTATTTTGAGGATTGTAGTGATATTTAATCTTCAAAATCAAAATGTGAAAACTCTAATCAGACAAAAAAATTATTTATAAAACACTCTAATATGATAAATTTATATTATTTTCTGGGAATGAAGCTAGATCTGAAAATGAAAAATACTCTTACTAAAAATTAAATGATTATTTTATAAGTTATAAAAATACATTTTATTATTTGAAAAATAATATCAATTCCCTTAAAAATTTTAATAGTGACTTGATAAATTAAAAAAGTGACATCCATAAAAACAATTAGAATAAAATATTAAAGCTCTAAAATTCTGTTACATCATGTTTTGAACATGGTAAATTGATTAAACAACTGAAAAAATAATTTACAGTCCTTAAAGATGCTTCCATTGATTTAACTAAAGGGTTAAATTATTTATACAAAATACATTCATATAATAAGTCACATGAAAATAAAATTTTAAAATGATGCTATCGTGAGAAGCCAAAATTTTATAAAAAATAACCTTTTCATAATTCAAGAAAATAATACATTTTTAAAATTACATTTCTTTTTTGTGAGTTTGGGTATTATGGATAAAATTATATATTAAAAATAATATTATAAGGATATTAAAAATATTTCTTTAAATTAACATCTCATTGATCAGTTCTATAATTTTTTGAAATTATATACAAAGTTGGTTTCCCAAATGTATAGTTAATAATATTTCTACCTCCAAGAAAATAAGGGTATCAAAATAATTTCATTGTTTATTTGTTTTTTATAGAAAAGAAATTCTGACAGAATAAATGATAAAGGGTATATAGAAAATTTATGCTCCTGAAATATTATTGGATATTTCTCAAATTTCTACTCATTTTCAGAATTTGATGGAAGATATATATGTTTTAGTGACAATGATAAGTAAAAAAAATATGGGACTTTGATATATTGGTATTACAATATGAGTAATCATCCACAAAGTACATCAATTTTATATATTAAAGCATATACTGAAAATAATCGATCATCCTTTTTATAGATGTTATTTCAATGATTATTCAAACAATACCTCTTGTTTTTTATTTATAGGACACTAAGATTTAAGGATCCTATTGTAAAGAATTTATATACTCTAGATTTTAATTCTTTGAATAGAAAAAAGTGCCACTATTTGAATATTGAAATAGATTCATCCTTGATGCTTCATGGAAGGCTGTGATTTTTTAATTTTTAGTTTATATTAAATTTATTAAAAAAGAAATTAGTATCCCATTTACCCCAATATATATTTTAAAAATGGATGTTTTGTGGTGAAAGTAAAATGTGAAAGAAACAAAAGTCATCATTTAAATAGATTATAGTGATTTCAGGGTTCTAGACATGTCGAATTAATACATATGTATTTTTTCAGGCCAGATAAATCATCAATCCTAAGAAGAAAATCATTTTATATATTTCAACAGATGATTATTTTAGATTTACATTGATTTTTTAAGATTCAAAACGAGAAAGATACAAAAATTTTCTAGTTATGAAGTAACCATTGTTGAAAATTTGAAGATAACGAGTTCCAAGCATATTATTCAAAATATAGAATCACACATGATTTTTATGCCCATGTTTCACCTAAGAAAAATGGGTGTTTTGAAAGGAGAAATAAGATGTAGTAATAAATTGAAAGAACATAGTTATGAGAATATTACTTGCCTGCTCATTGTTTGATGAAGCTTTGAATTCAAAATGTTATTTCATAAACACTGATTTAATTAGATCTATTTTGATGAAAACAACGTATGATATATTGAGTAATATAAGTCCAAAAGATGGATACTTTATGGTTTTTTTGATACGATTTTTATATTTTAAACACTAAGAACAATATTGGTAAGACTTATCTGATAAATGATAAAGGAATATTATGTAGAAATTATAATACTTCCAAGGAAACTATATTTTTTAATAAAATATAAAATATTATTGACTAATCATCTCATAGGATATTTTTTTAAAGTGGTCCATTTGAGGATAAAATTACTCAAATTAATGTGCTAGGTTATTCCTTTGAAAACATGAGACTTTAAACACTCTATAAAATTAAATAAATGGATGATGAATTGGAATATTATATTCTAAATACTTATCTTGAATATCTAGATATTGATTTAACTAAATGTATAATTATAAGAAATTCTAGAAAAATTATGAATAATCCCTTAGAATTATTAATAAGAAGTTTGGATAAAGGGAATTGGACTAGAAATTGTGTAGGAAATCTTATGTATTTATCAATATTTTTATCTCTAATAGAACCTAAGTCTATATAATAACCATTTATAGATGGGTTTTGGGTTATAGAAATGTATTTTGAGTTAAACTAGATCAAGAGTAATGGGTATTGGTAATTAGTTTGTCGACCCTCTCACTATTCTATTATATAAACAAAATGGGTTTTTAGGAATAAAAAGTATGTCCATGGTATGATCGTTAGAAATAACTCTAGTATTGTATATATGGGACAAAATTAAGAAGAATGTATTGATTATGAGGATACATTTTAACATATATCTTGATAAGATGATATTGGGATTCTCTAAACCTATGCATCATATATGAATTTCATGTTATATCAGATGGATGAAAATTTTCTGTTTATTAATGGTTATCTTGTATAGGATTTATAGGATAGAAAACCCATGGTTTTTAACGTACCCAATTTCTAAATTCTTTTTCAAACATACCAAATATTATTAGGGAATTAAAGAAGAACCTAGAGAATTGTATGATGATTTGAGTTATTTTAATTTTTTAAATGTATTTTTTTTGTATCCATGCAATATCCTATATTACATATGAAATATTAATCATTATACATTATTAGTGAATATATATGTTGATGTTGTAATATTTTTTTATACAAGAAAATTATGTAAATTTTTTTGAAAAATCATAAAAAACATAATTGGAATTGTAAATGATTAATGAGTTAAATTATATTATAGGATACCAAATTTATCAAAAAAACATTTGGAATGTTTTTAACCAAAAAAAACAAAAAAAAAATCTTATAAAATTATAGCTTTACTGAAAGAAGTATATAAAATGAATGTGATTTATAGTGCGAATATTGAGTTGGACGAAGCTACAAAAAAGGACGAAAATATACATTACAGAGTAATAATTAGTATTTTATTGTATTTAACTACTAGTAGAATAGACATAATGTTTGACGTATGTGTTGGTTTAATATTACATAAAAACCCTAATGAATATTATTTTATTGTTTTTAATATAATTTTAAGGTATTTAAATGAAAAAATCCATTTAATTATTTTTTTTATAAAAATGAAATTTTAATTTTAAATCGTATTCCGATACTATACTTTGTGGTTGTCTAGTAGAAAGTATGAGTACCTCAAAAACCTATGATTTGATATTGAATTTCCTATCATTATCATCCAGAAAAACCAATACTAGATTGCATTATCCAATACACAACAATAATATATTTCTATAGGTAGTTATTATGCATAAGTATTATGGCTCAAATACACCTTTATATATTTTTTAATCAATTAAAATCATGTGATAGTTTAATGTGATAAAAATAATGCTATCAAAAATTCAAAGAATTTGAAAAACCATTCGAGAAACGGAAATATATATTTGAGGAACCATTTCATGGGAGAAAATGCTCATAAAGAGGATATTACTCTTGAGTTATATCTACTGAAAATCATATCCCATATATTTTTACTAAACCCCTTTAATGTAAAAGATTTATTTAATTTAAATAGATTTATTTTTTTTCAAATTTAAATAAGTTTAATTTTTTTATAAATTTATTCTTTATATATAACTCTTATTAAGTGATGTGCATCTGGGAAATTACAACTCATTTTATTAATATTTTTAATTTTAATTATTTATTTGTTGTAATCAACACAAAAACTCATTAAATTACATATGAATTTATAGATTTGTGTTTGTGACCTAAAAAAATAGTACTCGACCCATTTTCTATTTGTAATCATATCTTCTTCCTGAAAAAAAATCATCTCCCTGAATATAAAACCTTTGCATTATTCACTTTTTCGGCCTTCAAATGACCTTGATCGTAGTGCTAAAGTCAATGTGTGTAGAAGATGGATGTTTAATATCATCAATGAAATGAAAAATTATTGTATCTCAAAAAATAAATAATAGAAAATCCCTTGATATATCACATACAAAGACAAAATAGTTATTACGAAAAAATCATTGGTTTCTTTCTTAAGAGTTTTTGTTTGTTTAGAGGAATTCGAATTATCTATTTGAGGAATAAGTTCCATCTTTAAGAGTATTTTAGAGTTTCATTTTATCCAATGAGTGTGTTTAGTTTTGTTAAATTTTAATGACATGGATGTAATGATCTCATGAGTCCAACTAGTGGAGATGCATTATTATCCCAATGAGGGGAAGTTCAGTTTATATTAGAAACTTGTTGGAATTTTCTAAGTAGGTATTTAAATAGTTTTTATGTTATTTTTCAGTGCCTCATATTTTTCAAAGAATAAAAAAAATTATAGTTTAATGGAAGGAGTTTTATAAGATTGTTCAAACTAGAGTACCCTAGATGGCTGGTGAAATGAGAATGATCTATTTCAATATTTTTACATATTGTGAATTCTAATAAGTTTCCTAAAATTAAAATTTTTAAGTTACATTATTATTTTTATAATTCATTGTTATAAATGAAATTTTAATATTAATTACTACCTTTAATGAATGTTTAATACCGTATTTTTTAGGATAACATAGGAGGACCTTAATAAAAGATACGTAACGTGTCACAAAAATAACACTTTATCTATTTTAGTATTAAATAAAATTGTTTATTTATAGTATTATACTACATTATCCTCAATGGAATTATGTTAGTAATATTTAGAAAAATGATATCTATATCTTAACTCACTACTTTCACATTAAACACCCTCCTATTTAGTGCCTATAAGGGGAGTGGAGTATTCATTTCCTATGAAAACTAATCCCTTAGTACCACTTTTATGTCCTTACATGGTTGAACCTACATGAAACCATGATGATTCTATTTATATGTGAGAGGATTAATTTTATATATATGCTAATAGAATTTTTCATTTTGAGGAAATAGTTATATAGAAAAATAATTTTTTTCTGAAGGAAATCCTATTGGAGTATGTGGCTATTGGCCATGCTACTATAGAAAAATTAGAGGCTATAATATAATCCCAAACATTGGATCCAATTTTTCTCTAATAACATATTATTATATAAAGTAGTGTGGATGTGGATATGGAATTTTTTGGGAATTATCATACACATCATTCCCAATCTCCTACTCTAGTAGGTCGTTAGGATGTGACGTCAGATAGTAAAACACAAATAGATCCAGAAGTCCATAATTTCTTCTATTAAAATGGAGTATTTTTCTAATTTAATATTATATTATTTTGATAAAAAAGTACTGATTTTATCAGGAATATATGAGATCATACAACTCATGGTGTTCGCTAAAGCTATGACTGATTGTAATAGAGTGGTTGGGATGTTGGTTTCTCAAAAAACATTGATTCAAAATATTTTCGACAATACTCTTGTTCATCCAAATACTTGATCAGATTATATTTATAAGGGATCAGATGTACTGGAATACCTGGTGTAAATTTAAAGGATAATTTCCAAAAAAATATTAATTTAATGAGATTAATATTCTGTTTCCTCATCAAAAACATATATTTTAGAACCAATATTGAAGACATATATATATCTCTCTCTAAAAAACCATGAAGAATTGAAACATTTTAGGTCTAAGAATAATGAAATTTTACAAATATTATGTTTGATAATTTTACTCCATTTCAAATTTATTAATATTCTTTAACCACTAATTTCTTTTATTTCTCCTATAAAATCATTAATTATTCCATCACATTTGAGTGGAATTGATCAAATTTAGTCACAAATTTTTTTCAGATTCTTATAATATTCAATGTCATCTTGAATATATGAATTTTAATGATGTTTTCAAGAGTTTAAAAAGGATTGTATTAGTCAGTTTTATGATACTCAAGAATTAGTAAATAATATTAGAATTTGTATTGACATGTGAATTTATTTTTTGGGTTGTCCTGAAATGCATCTTGGACATATAATAGAAGTTATTTTTTATTATTCAAATAAGGAATGTTCTATTATTTCATAAATTATTAAAATAGTCCAAAAATAATGAAATTATTTCCAAATGGTTGAAGGAAATATTTTTATCGCTACTGGGTCTTTATTTCAAAAAAGAATCATGTTCAGAATTAGTTGATTCTCTAGATTTGTTGGTTTGATGTTGTAGGTAGGGAGTTAATTATTTAAAAATATAGATGGATGGTTACTTTTCTAAAATTAATTACACCTTTTCTTTTGGTATCAGTTAGAGTTTAACAAAACGAATATACATTTAGTGATCGTGTTTTGGAATACTTAATCTTTTATGAGAGGGATGTTTTTTATAGTTTGGTAAATCACGTTATGAGCATGGGAAGAAAGTTTCAATTAGTGAATGATAAAATTATTGATATTTATAGTATATTTGAATAGGTTTTGAAGAATAATTTCATTGAAATCCCATAACCTCGCACTATAGATGATATTGATCATTTTCATTGATATTAATGAGTTAGTTTTTCTTCTAGTTTTACATTGTGTCATCTTGAATACTTTAATCACCTTCATTGGATTATTTTTTCTATAGATTCTCACATGAATAGGAAATCACCTATAATTATTATATAATTATGTATGTGATAATTTATTGCTAGAATCAACATGAGTGTTGAATATTAATTTATAATGAGAAGAAAGAGACCTCTTGGTCATTATCATCTTAAATAAAATTGTATTTCTAGAAAGGTAATTGAATTGATTTAGGATCCATCAATAATCTATCATAACAAATAAGAAATGTATTTTCTTTCTTTAGGATACATGAATTCTTATAGGGAATCCACTTCTTCTATGACATTCAAGATAATATATTTTTAGGCTACTAGAACCTATGAACTTACTCTAGATGATATTCAACTATAGAAAATTCTTAGAAAGCATGTTCATTTTCTACATATAGGATCTATTATTATATCATGAGGTGTATTTATTTCAGTGTTGGATAACGAAGCATCACTATAATGAGTGCCTACTTTATCATCCTCTAAACCAAAACTCGCATTCCAGTTACCTCCATCCAAACAACCATATCAGTTTGACCTCATTCATAAACCTTGTCTTCTGACTAATATTTTTGTATTTTTATTGAGTTTATTTATAATTTTATATTATTTTGCAATTAATTTAATAATTATTTATAATGCAATTCTTAGTTATTTATTAAAATTTATTTTATTAATTTATTTTCATTTTTTATTTATGATTTTTATTTTATTTTTAATCTATTTAAATTTTTACTAAATTCAACTCTTTCTAGATTTAAATATTATGTTTTACCACAATAATCAAATGGGCATTACTCTCAAGTGTTATATAAATTTTTTTAATTTTTTTCCCTTTAATTTTAATGAAACAAAAATCTGAAGATTTTTTTAATGATTTACCTCAAAGGATGAGTCATTTTTTATTTAAATCATAGATGTGTAAAATTTGGGGGGGGGGTAAATAATGTATCGGAACTGAATTTTAAAAATAAATATATCATATATGTCATCTTGAGAGAAATCATGATTATACATTTTAATATTTCATGTTAAATTTCAAACTCGTTTTGTGATCAAAAAAATGTAGATATTGTTAGAATACTAATATTATTCCAATATATTCAATGTAAATTATAATTTTATTATCTAAATTACAATTTATACATTGATAATATTTTGTTTTGAATTATTTTTATTATATTTTACCTTATATTTTAGTATTTGGTCCATTAATTTCATTAATTATACAACTCTGGATGGTTTCTTGAAATTTTCCAATTTATAAAAAAATATTCCATATATGGATTTTCCCTATTTGAAGAAATTTCTATAAATTTCACCTACGTAATACATTTTACATTGTAAATTAGCTACAATAATAAATACCCCATGTGGAAATATCTTACATCGATAAGATCACCTTAATATGAAATCAGATACATAGATCAATCAAAAACAAAAATTAGTTAAGTATACTATGCTTTGTAAATCAGGTATGTGGTGAAATCTGGGATGTCATTCCTTCTGGATATGTCACTTTCTAGTACTGGAGTAAATATCCTATTTGATTAGTTTTTACTATGTGATTCAAAACGACTTCATGGATTCAAAAGTGGGAATTAACAATGTGATAATTTACAGTAAACTACATTGTGTTATAATATATATTTTTTTAGTTGAATCATTTGATTTAGTTATTTATATTATCATGTGATCATTAAATTATAGAGTATCCCTTTATAGTTAATTTTATTTTAATTGGAGTCATGTATTGAGACATCATAAAAGTACAGGGATATTTTATCTATTAATACTATTTCTGAGGTACTTTTAAAGAAATGGACATCTCTCATATTCCATATTTTTTGGAATGAGTGATTTGAGGAACATATAGAATCTTTTAATTAATTTTTGTTGGTTAGTGTGTTATCTATAATAATAAATGAGATATAATTTTAAAAATACGAGATATATAGAGAATAATGGAAGTCCATGTACTTTTGAAATTTTTTTATAGAAATTAAAATGAATATTGATTTTCTATAGTAGTGGAACAATTTCAATATGTGAAGTAATATACAAAACACTCTTTTAAATTTATACCTTTCATAGAACCCCTCATGTAAATTTATTTGTTTTGTTATTTTTGTCTTATTTATTTGTGTTGCACTTTTAAAGACCCTTATTTTTTTATTTAGTTGTATGTGTTCTTGAAAAATTAACTTGGAGGATTTCCTTTGAAAATCCATATTGGATCCTAGTAGAATGATCCAAATAAATTATAACAAGTGACGAATTATTAAACTCATCCATATAGTCTGTGGAAAAATGACAGGTAGGCCATGACAAATAGAATGTTCTAGTGAAAATAACAAAACTCATAGAGAAGTGGGTTAGTGGAGTTCACCATGGGACTTCTATTACGTGCACTAATATAATTATTTTTTATGTTTACCATTATTATATTTTTATTTTAAAATAATTATCAAGATAATGAAAAAAATAAATTTTTTATAATTCTAAAGAGTATGGTTTTTTATGTAATGGTTTTTTAAGAACTCAATTCACCCCCACCACCTCTTCGGTCTTGTGAATTCCTTAATGAACAATAGATTTATTTTTTCATCTACAACAAAAATATGGAATACCCTTATGGAATGAAAGAAAATATTATGTGTATTGTAATCCACCACACTAAAAAAATTAGATACCCTATGATTGTATATAAGCGTTTTCAATAATCAAATCAGATTATTTTCATTATATGCAACACAAATTTTAAAGTAACCATAAAAAAATAGTCGTTGAATTAGTGTATATATATATTATTAAAAATATTATGTAATATATATATATATATATATGTATAAATAACTCTCTCAAAAAAAATTAAGGAATATTAATTATGAAATAAGTAAACAAGTTTTAGAAAATTCATTTTATACATAAAAACTCATCTCATTCAAAAAAACTAAATTTATTTAGAGAATATCAAAATAAAATTATATAACATTAATAAATTATATTTTATAATCAAATTTTCATTTTGTTATTCATCATATAAAAATTATATTTGGGATATTTTTTTTGTGAAATTTCGGAAAACATGGATTTTTTATTGATTAGTGAAATATTCATATTTTTAATGAAAACCCTATTCTTGATTTAATAATATATAAATTTCATTTATTTTTTAAAAAATAAATTTTAAATTATTTAACAATTATAATGAATGATTCAAATAGGATCATTGGGACCACTTTTAAGGTTTAATTTTATAAAAAAATGTATATAAAATGTAATATTTCTGAAAACGTCTTTAATTATGTTTTATTTTTTTATCATAAATATATTATTTTTAAAAATAAAAATTTAATTATAAAAAATGGACTCTATATTTGGAATTAGGATTTATAAATTTTTAATGCACTTCTATTTACTTTTTGGTCAATATGAATAATAACCATTGTAAATATTTGTGACGTTGATAAGGGTAAAATGTGTAAAACATTGTTAAAACATTATGATCATTTATGAAGACTTCCCTCACACTTGATGTTTTTTAATTAGAAGAGTATATTTATTCAAATTCTTTCCTAACCTAAAATATATGTCTTTTAGATTACATTTCTCTTTTATTGGTATATATCTATTAATTTAATAAATAAATAAATACAAAATGTCATACAATTGACTTTAATATATCTAAAATTTAGAGTGATGGATAAAAAAGTACAACATAAGTAATAAATGTTTCTCTAAAATATGATTCATTTTTACTATCCTGGAAATATATTTTTAGTTTTTAGTGATGATATAATAACCGTAAATTTTAACATATTATTGATGTAGTGACTATACATACTATTGAAAAATCATGTAAATAAAAAAAAAAGTAATAGTAATTTTTTCTGTGGAAATAATAATTATTAATGAATTTTACATATATAAAAAACTCATCATATGTGAACTTTTTATATTTGAAATCCATTTATATCATCCTGAAACATGCACTACGAGATCTATTGTAGAAATCATTAACATTACATTTCTGGATTTGGTACAGATAATTTTGACCAAATTTATTTCATCTAAACTATACAACATAAAAGGAAAATGATGGATCACTTACATTAACAAGTACCTTTTCATTTTTTTTAGAAAAATAAAAAAACGCCATCCTAAAAAATACTCGATTCTCTAAATTGTCATTTCTCTCACTTAACCTAATTTATCTCATTTAACCTGATGTCATCATCGTCATCAATATTAAATCCACTCTAGAAATAATTTTTTCAATGTAATAATTTATAACTAAGGGAGAAGGAAACCTAATTTGGGTGTGAAAAAATTCCAATTAAGGGTAAACAAAAGCATTAATAATTTAATGTCATCAACGAGTAATTGAAGAACATAATGATATGTTGAAATAATAAGAGTTCATGAGTGAATCCAAAAATAACTCAGAACCATAAATTTATTAATCATCAATCATGGAACATTGCATAAGGATTATATATGGAAAGATTCATATGAATTAGTACTCATGAGAAATGTGATATTAACCTTGATTAGAAGAAAAACTATAAACTATTGAAAATTATATATATAATATTAAGGTTCCAAGGAAACTAACCGGTATAGAACACTTATAGATCCCTTACAATTGGAATAACCATCATGTACAATTTTCATTAAATTATCGAAATACCATAATCATTACTCAATGAGTTAGGGGTCTATCTAAGAAAACTTTTCATATAATCTATAGTGGGCTCTCAGGACACTATTTCGGTGCATCCACCATATATACTGTACAATAAACAATATAATAAATATTTATATAGATCATTCATTTCATCAAAAAAATCATATAATAAATAATTATTCCATATTTAATTTGTTTATGTCATGGAGAATTAATGGGTTTCATCTAAATATATTTGAAACATGATTAAACCTTTTAAAAGAATCATGTTCCATTGCAATCACATTAAAGCCTGATTAAACCATGAAAAAAATGATTTCAATAACAATATCATTGTAACATATGTAACCAATATAAAATGAAATGCTTCTATAAAAATAAATTTGAAACATTTATAATCCATATAGATTAAGATTAATGACTTTATTAGTACATCATATAACCATTGAATTAAGAATAAAGTGTCATTATTGATTATGAATTAAAATTTCAAAAAAGATATTTAAAACCATTATTTAGGGTAATATCCATTAAAGTATGAAATTAAACTTTTTAAAATAATATTTCAAAAAAAAATTCTAGAAAACTGTTATTTTACTAAAATATTTCAAATATATAAAGGTAATTTAAAAAAAAAATACAGTCATGGGGGATTAAAGTTTTTATCATGTTGTAAATGTTAATATAATTATATGTTTTACTTTTTCAATAAAATGAAAATTGACATTTTTTTGGGAAATAAAATCATATAAGTTGAAAATATTTTAAAAAATGATGAATTGGATAAAAAATTATATGAAAATTTATCTCAAAAATGTTAAAAAAACATTTTCTTTAAAACGTGGTTTTGTTTGAAAAATGGGTTTTAAAAAACAGAGATAAATAAAGACATATTTATTGAAAAAAACATTATATCAATTATTTTAATTACTAAAGATGGTAAAAATGGTAATATTACATGAAAATATCATTAATAAATAGAGTATAAGAATATTAATGAGAATCATTTAGAGTTATAAAATAGTATTTCATCATTTCAATCAAAATAATAAATTATCCTAACAAACGATGAGATTGTAACAAAATAATCTTACAACTTTGGTATAATTGAATCATAATCTAAATGAAATATTTATGTTAAATGAAACATGTAATATCATTACAAAAAATTTAGGCATCATATGACATTTTAAAAGGTAATTATATACATAGCATAATAGATAATGGGGGTATAACATAACATAAAACTCAAAAAGAAAAATTTAGACAAAAATCCTCCATCGCTTTGGTAATAATGAAACAAAAAACCACAAGAAAAAATAAATAGTCTAATGGATATGTAGATCCCCATAAATTAGGGATAATAATAAAAAATAACGACATTGGAGTTATATATACAATTAGAAAAAAATTGGTGATTATGGAATATATCCCACATGAATAAATATGCGATGATTAAACCCTTACCCTGAGATTAATTCATCGCGCTTGTTATTTATCACCCAAAATAAAGAAATATATTAATTATTTAATATATTAATAATATTTTTAATGTTTAATATTCCTTCTATTTCACTTATTACTATGTTATATATTATTACTTAATCATATAGGCTTACATCAGATGTTTTTACCGTATTTGGAATATGTGTCAAAAATGAGTTCAGTGGGTTGATTATGGCCCGTGGGACTTTATATTAATACATACAGAATAATATTCAAGAAATTATTATCATATTTATACATCTATTTAACTTTTAAAACAAATCATGAAATATGGTTATGAAAAGTGGCATATGTTACAGTCAACGAGATGGTGGGTCGTTCGTACGCATGAGTAACATATCAATTATTCAAAGATCATTATAAAGACGAGTCAAGTAATATTTTAATTTCTATAGTTTCTATAATTACATAAATTAAATATCATATCATTAAATATACTAATAAATTACATTCTTCTGGAGTGGTGAAAAAGAAATGCTCGCATAGCTTCGTTAATGCTATAGTCAATACGTACAATAACTATATTCACAACGTTTTACTGTAAAAATTTAAAATGTTATATTATCTATAAATAATGATAAATATTTAATAAATATAATTATTATGGAATTTATACAGAATATATTCAATGTGATTTCACTTTTAACCTTTGATGTAATACGTTAGTAAAAAAACTGCATATCTTGGTGTGGTTGGAGTCTGTCATACACACAATCTAAATTATTGTATTCCCATTGAAATTTGATGTAAAAATGTTATATATTATATAATTAATCCATATGGATATTAAATTTTTAAATATCATATATATAATTTATATCAATCATCATACTAAACCATGATATGTGGTTAAAAAACAGACCTCGGTTCTCAAGAATGTAGTCTATAGTACACAATAATGTTGATTTTGTATAAAATTTTAAGGAATATGAATGATATTTTGGTTATAATAGTAACATAATAAAATATTAGTATATTTTAGATACATATTTTGTTATGTAAAATTTTTTAAAGAGAATTTATGGATGTGGAGAAAATATTTCTCATTAAAAAATGTAACATCTTCAATGGGTATCCTCCTACAGATTCTACAAAAGGACTTCAAAGGTTGTATTTATACCAAAAATAAGTGTTATAAGATGATAATATATATGTTTTGTGTTATTTAGGTATTTATATTCACTTAAAAATGGATTGGGAGGTGTTAATCATTAAAGGGATTGAGAGCCCTTTTATTGTTGAGGTGGAGTTAAACATTTGTTAAAACCCAATAGTATTCACCATTGGGTAGTAAATCATACACGACGTGGATCCAAAATTTATTATTAATTATTTTGTTTGATTATAATGTATATAAAAACCTCCAAAACAATATAAAACACATGATCTAACCAATTCTCCCTATACCTTCTACATTTCATTATTTTTTCCATATTGCGTTTTTAAGGATAAAAGAGTTTTTATTCTAAGTTATTTTTCATTTAAGACTAAATTAAAATGGGACTCATTATATAATTTGAAAATTTTGATTCTAAATTTGTATCTTATTTATAAAATAAAAATTCAATGTGTTTTGTATATTTATTTTGACACATGTTAATGTAATGTGTTAAAATATCTCTTTTACCATAACCGTACGAATATGTTTTTTTACTATTTACGGGTAAATAAATTCATGTCATAAAATCAAATTTCCATGAATAGAAAATATTTGACAATTAGTGATATTTATAACCAAATTGGAAGAATGAATGGTTTTAAAAAATTCATATCACTTAATAAAATATCATTTATTATAAAATAATATTAATATTAATTTTGACATTATTCAATTAATTTATATTGAAAAAATATCTAGAAAATGATTAAATTTGAATTTATTCTACAAAAACCTATGAGACATGATAAATACATATATAAAATATTTAACTACAAAAAATAATTCCATTTTTTTACCTTATTCATTTTTTCTGTATAATTTAATTTAATTAATTGATAACTACATAATTATTATGTTGGTGTATTTATGCATTTAGTGTAATTAATTCATCTCATAATAAACTAAAATATTTATCATTATGAAAATAAAATTATTTTAAAATTATTTTTATAATTGAACATATGTTTTTATTTTTTCCATCACATGGCTTAATAGCTTTTTAAAGAAAAGGGGTTCACTTTGTATTCTTTTATTTACATAACTTATTATATTGGTCACTTTCCTGGTCAAGTGTCCCAAAAACCCATACAATATTATCTTTTGGTCATATGTATCTATATATGGCCATATATTATGAGTTAAACAAATTTTTAGATTATTTAATATTTATATTATAGGTTTAACCCCATAGTAAATCAATTTTTACCTAAATCAGGGTAATTAATTTCCCAGTTTTCAAAAATCATTTTTTTCAAAAAAAAATTATGATTACCATATGAGACTATATAAATTATAATTATTCTAATTATTGAATAAACTTTTAAAAATTCAATTCACAAAAGTGGGAAATTAAAATTTAAAAATTAATCCTTTAGACGTGATGAGAAATGGGGTTTTTAAGAGAGAAATTGTTCAAAAGTTTATATAGTTCATAAAAAATTCAATATAAAAAATAATAAATTTAACGAAATTTAATCAATATATATATAATCGAACTAATATTTCCTAAATACAATTTAAAATATATTTCAAATTATAAAATATTTTAAATTAAAAGACATGTTTAAATTAAAACTTAGTATTTTCCCCTATTAATAAAAAACGTATGCATTTCCAGAAAATTCAAAAAAATCAAAATAAATAAAAATTTATTTCAGTTTACAAACATAAATTTATTTTCCAAAATAAATATTATTTCTTAAAAAAATTAATTTCTAATTATGAATATAAGGAGAATCTACACCACATTTTGAAAAAATTTATTTTTACAAAATATATTTATTTTTTCAAATGATTATTAATTTATTACTAACCAATAGATTACTAGTAATAATTTATAAAATATAAATATTTAAAAATTATTTATTATTATTCATACCATTCATTCCATCATCTTACAGATAAATTTCATATTAAAAAATAATATTAATTGTATATTTTTGTTCAGTAAAACTCATTCTTGCTCTTAATGCAAGCTATTTAAGTAAATCATTGTATATTTTATAGTAAGATATCGAAAAAATTAAATTTATTCTAAAATAAATATATTTTAAATTTAAAGTGTTTATATTCTCTTATAATCATAGTGTTTAATGACAGTTATAAAACCAAACATAATTCTTTTATTTAAAAAAATATTGGTGTGTCATATCCCTAACCTAACTAATATATTATGTCCTTATAAGATACCTTAATCTTAGTTATCAGAGGTTGAAAATTTGAAAATAATCATGTTGTAAACCATCATCACAAAAAGTATTATTAAATAATCCTCTTAAGAAGAGAAAAATTTAGGTCAAAATGTCATATAGAATAATAAATATCAGGGATTCCAAATAGAAAAGATGGGTGGGATTGAAAGAAAACAAGTAAATAATTATAGAGAGTGATTTTTGTCTTTGATCAAGGGAAGTTGAATTATAAATGTAATGTAAATGTCATAAAATCCATAAAAATGTGATGATCAAAAAGTAAATAAGTTTATTGGTATTAAAGTTACTTGGAAAAAAATCAATATCCATTTTATAGTGTTCATGATATCCCTTACCATCAACAATATGATAACATGGAAATATACATACTTGGTTAGAATTATTTCATCCATTAATCAACTTCCACCCCAATAACTATTCTTATCTCCCAATGAATCATATTTAATATGAATTTTTAATACTAGGTGAACAAAAATAATCTTTTAAATGATCATATAATCCATAAAAGAATAATAAGATATTGTAACACCCCAGGTAAATAAAGAATATGAAATTTCATATTTATCCATATTTTTGAATAAAATATTTAAATGACTTTAAAGGGACGCTATGCTCGATGGCGTACCCAACACGCAACAATGAGTTTCTTGGGAATCTTACGTTGCACTCTAATAATAGAATAATATTATTTTAAATGGTAGTTAACATGTACCCGTTGTAATGGCGGGAATGGATAGAAATAACTAAAATATGATTATATATGTTTTTAAATGTTTTTACATTTATCCAATAAAAGATAAAGGCTTAAAATACAGAAAGAATTCAATTTTAGGCGTATATGCCCTAGTTTTCACTAAAGGTTCACTTATCGCCTTTTGATGGAGAACTGTCATTAAATATAGTTTTGATCACTCTTATACATTCTTTTGGACCAAATAAAACTCTTCTTTAGAATTGGGACAATAAATTTTACTTTGTGTAAATTTTTGGTATTTTTCTGATAAAGTTCGTTTTTAATGAATAGTGTAAAATGTTGTATTTTGATTCAAAACCTCTTTTTAATATATTTTATTTATATGATTATATTATCTTTTGAATTGGTTTTAAAGTGAAATTAGAAAATATTTTTACCATTTAATCCAATAGTGGTCGTTGGAATCAATTTCACTTTGAAATCGGACTTAAACTAGTGTCAATCTTTTGATACTTATTATTTCATAAAAACACGCTATTTGCTCTGACAGCGGGAATTAATTATTAAATTAATTAATGTGACTTATATGTTTTGAATTTTGTAAAATAGACTTCATTTTTGAATTCGGAATATCAAATATAGCTTAGGGTGAATTTTTGGTAATTTTCTGAAAAACTTCAATTTTTGATGAATAGTGAAACCACTAAGTGGTACTTATAAAGACTGATTTTCTGTTTAAATGAAATTTTACAATCATTGTGTTTTGAATTTCAAAAATCCAACATACATGGTTGTCATTAAGAAGTAAAATGTGGTTTAATGGGATAAAAATAATTTTTTTGTGAATAGTAACTTATTAAGTTCTTAATCGCGATTAGTGGTAATTAGGGTAGTTTAAGGTATAAATAATGCTTTAATAATATAGAGTTACCTAGAAACATGTCCCAAACTTATTGGTTGTGTCATGGCCGACCACGACAGGCCATGGGTCAACTTGGGGACCCCATGGAGACACTTTGGTTGGGAAATGACATAAATAACTTTTTATTTAATGTTAAAATTAAATTGACACAAACATGAGTTGTTTTACTAAAACAGTTTTTAAGTGGAGTTACACAAGTCCAAATTTTGATTATAAATATTCATTGGAAAGATAAAAATATTTCCTACATAATATTATTTTTTTTATAATTTTTATACATTAAATAAATTAAATTATTTATGACATCATAATGATGCAGCGATGACATCATTATCTGACGATTTAAATAAAATGAGAAGATAATGTAAAATCTATGACCTACACATGTCCAAAACTTATTGGATGGGTGTATTTCGAACCATTATAACCTTATCCACTAATTATATCAATGTAGGACCTTTTAAAACCGAAACACATTTTCAAATAAAGTAATATTTCTTACTTTCCAAAAGTGCCCCTCCTCTCCTCTTATAAAAGGCCCCCACCTCTACCTCATTTCACACACTCCTCAAGCCTTTGGCTCGGCCAAACCCTGCCCATTTACTCTCTCCACATTCCTATCCTCATCCTAGAGGATTCCCTTTGGGAAGAATCCTTTCAAAGGAATCCTTTAGGCTCAAATCAAAAGGAGTTACACTTTTAAAGGTAATTCATTATCTCATGTTCATTTGTTTTATTTTGCTTCTCCAACCCCCTAAACTCTTTTTATTTACTTCTTTTGTAACATCACCAGTATCGTAAATATACTAGGATGTTTTTATAAGATTTATTCGAGCTACACCTTCACACAACTACATCAAATGGTTAAAGAACATACGGTTTCCGTGGATGGCGAAATTGTGCCTCCCGAAACGATGATTGTTCAATACTCATTTAACACCTTCAAAGGTGGTCATTATGATGTCACTATTTTTATATATGATATATAATATGTTTATGTTTTACTTATGCTTCTGTATTTTTCATTTTGGTCTTACCTTTATGGCTTCCATTATGGGTATACGAGATATCTTCATTTAAGGAAGTGCGGACTACCGCCCCCTCAAAGTGATTTGATTCGTTAAATACCATATGTGGGACGTATAAAGGATGGAACTATGATATTATATATGATATTATACTGGAATTATAATATACCTTTATATCATTGTTATTCCATTCTATAAAATACGAAATAGAAATGAAAGTAGCGTTCATGCGTACGTACGGCTTACCGTCTCCATGAACGGTGCATTTCATTTCTTTCCTCTAAATGATTATGTAATGTTATAAATTCATGCATGTACTGGATATATAAGAAATATATGATATCTACATCATGAATACAATTCTGGATATAATAAACTTTTGGCCACACAAACAACATGTAATTGTAAGAAGTCCACTTTCGACTTAAGAACCAGATATCGGCAAAACAAATATTATTAACTTAAATGATTAAATAATGTTTATAACATGTCAATAATTGATATAGAAGGAATAATGAACTTGGAAAATGATATTAAGCAAGTATAAATTAACTCAAGTTTATTATTGAGGACGTTAAAGAACGATCGAGTCAAGTCGGACCCGAGGTAAGGGATCCTACTCCTCTCTTTCTTTTTAAGTACACACTTTTATGTCATTCCTTTTAAAGCTCATCTTTCTTGTTACTAGGATGATCTTTTATATTACAATTACTGTAATTTTTATGTTCATGTGATGAGAGACCCTATTCTCTCTCATCAATCCATTTTGGAAGTTTTGAGTGGCGCCGTTAGGCTGCCGAACTTTCGTAAGAGATCTAACCTCTCTCTTTATTTTTACGTACTCTCCTTTATGTCACTTCTTTTAAGCTCCTCTTTGTAATGTTGGGGGATGTTCTTTTATATTCATCTTTCTGTACATTTTATTGTAATGTGATGAGATACCCTATTTGATCTCATCAATCCATGTTCGGAAGTTTTATGTGGCACCGTTAGGCTGCCGAGTTTTCGTAAGGGATTTTTCATCTCACTTTTGTTCCCGTGAGATTTATGCTACATTTGCCACAAATTCCATTGAGTGGTTTATTTACTGCACATTATTCTACTCTTTGTGTTATATTCTTTCGTTTATGATTATTTACATCAATGTTCTATTGTCCTTCTTTCATGGGGTGTATGTTTTGAAAGATACCCAAGTCGGTAAGGGAACCTTTCACCATCCTCTTTTTTAAAAGACATCTTTTGTTGGGTCTTTAAATTTACATATTTTTATGTTGGGATATGTTCTCATATATCCCTATTGATGTAAATTTTATGTCTAAGTGATAAGATAAACTTTTTATCTCTCATCAACTCATTTTGATGTGATGTCGTCAGGCTGTCAAGGGAACTTTTTAACCCAATTTCGATTTCATTGGGTTCAACATGTAGTCATTGAATATGTCATCCATTGAATATGTGTGAATGACCTTTTATTGTTGTACACTTAATATCCACTTATATTAGGTGTATTTATATTTTTCACACATAATTTTGAGATTGATATGTCCTTAATTTAAGGATACCTTCTTTATAAGGGATTTCATCAAATTTGACTTTTCTATAGAGGGTTCATTGTTGTTATGCACCAATTCACTCTTATATGGTGTATATACTGTCCTTTGGAGTATTATATCATGAATCCATTTATTCTCATGATATTATAAAGTTCTGAATAAATGGTATTCCTCAACTTTTGTATTCAAGTGTCTCTAATTTTGGTAAAACCCCTTTAACCAAAATATCGTTTTAAATGTTTTAATTATTTGTTCTTATTAATATCCATGTTTTCAAAATGGTTTTAATGATTTATTTATATGGATATTAATGGTTTAAAATTTTAATCTTCAAGGTGGTATGGGACACTTTGATTCAAAAATCTCTTTATTAAATGTTTTAAATGGTTTTGGAAATGGTTTCTTTTTGAATAGATTCATTATTTCAATATACTAAAATGATATATTGTGATTGAAATGTGGAAATGTTATGTTTCCTTTATGCATGTTCTATGTGACACATTTATGTTATGGTTCTTGGGAATTGTTATGAAAACGGGTGGTTCTGTGATAAACTAAGGGCGGGTGAGCCCAATATAGCTCTCCAATGCATTGGGTAACGCGAAGGAGTGAAACATTAAGGTTTCTCCGAAGAGATTTAGGGAATATATTGTGATGGGTATTCCAAACGTAACCAAGAGGGTTACTCCCTATGTATGAATGTTATTAATGCCTCAAGTTACCTTTATGTATTATTTTTTCTATGATTTATTCATGCTTTGATATGCCTATGTTTTATGGGTAAAGTGTGATTTCATTCTAATATATATATGAACTCATGTTTCCTTTCCATATTTTTATAACTCTTACTGAGCTTTTTATGCTCATCCCAAGTTTTTGAAATGTTTTTCACAGGTCAAGGGAAAGGTACATGATGTGATGATAGTGTCAAGGATGGGATCAAGGGAAAGTCATGCTACCTAAAACATGGAACTATAAATGTTTCTTTTAAAGAGTTTTTATTTTATGGAAATTTAGTAGAAGCGACTACTTTGTAATCTTTTGAGATGTAATAGTTATGTCCTAATTTTCTAAAACTCTAAACCTTAAAAGATCCTCAATGTGAATTACTCATTTAATTCAATATTAAGTAAGCTTTAAGGCTAGGGCCTTATAGTTGGTATCAAAGGTCGGTTTAGATAACTTTAGAGGTTAGGGTATTCTTTAAGCATAAGTGACATTACCATAATGGTTATGATTTCAGAAAGAGTCCTAGTTTTAGATAAAGTGAATGAGTAAGTGTATCTTAGTGTTTACATTCCTCATTAGTACATGATGGTTTTGTTGATATACTCACACTGACATTTCTATTTTTAGTGAATGGATGGATCTAGCAGGAACTAAAGAGACAACAGGTTTGAAGGAAACTGTGGTGGTTCTCTGATTAAGATACTAGATAAAATGGAGGATTCAATGAGGAAACTCGTGGTTGTTCTAAACCGAATATAAAGGAGTCATGATCAACCACTTCAACCTTGGTGAGTTCTCTAATGCATCATGTACGAGATGTCCAACTCGATGTGGAAATTCAGGTAATAATTATTAAGGTATCCATTAGGGTTTATATGATACTTAATTTTTAGGTAATTATGGGTTACTCTATGATATGATGGAAAATGAAAGGAATGAGATAAACTTGAGGTTAAAATATGTTATGATTATTCTTGAAGATTTTATCTCATTTTGGGGAATGTTTTAAGAATTATATAGTTTTGGAAAAAGGACAACACGCAGACCGTGTGACAACCCGTCGCGTCGGACAAAGCTGCGGGAATTGAACCGACAACCAAAGTGCGACTGGTATTTATCGCCTACCACTGGACTACGTGAAGTCCCTGGTTAGTTTGACTGATTCATTCTGGTTATATGATTTTATGAATTAAGATTAAGATGATATTGGGTTATTTATGAAAATGATTAACCTATCATGGAGGATATGTGATTAGGTTAATTACTTTTCAATACGGGACCTTAGGAGCAACTGATGTTGTTTGGAGATAAATGTTACGATTTAACTTGGAAGACTATGTGACTAAATCATTAAAATGTTTGCGTTTCAATCTTATATTGGTTTACTTTGAAGAATTTTATGTACAAATTGATTATAGAATGGTACTTGTTGAACTTTGGGTTTTGTTGGACAAATTTTGGAGATTAAGAATAGATGTTCTTTTTATAAAGGGTTATCCTTTTCTGGATTATCTGATATTGTACTAGCCTTTTTGGTTTTGGTTTTTCTTAAAGTCTAAAGACATGGGAAGTATATAGTTCTATTTTGTGGATTAGGTGATTCTCTAGAAGTTGATTATAGTACTCTTAATGTGAACAAGTCTTCCTAAATACTCGTCTTTTGGAGAAATTATGAGTTTGTGTAAGGAATCTAATAAAAGTTGAAAGTCAATATGATAAGTGATTATGTTTCCTTATGAATAAATTCCTCAATAAAAAGTAACTTAAAACAAAAATGTTGTCTATTAACTTTTCCTACTGGGGAATCAAATACCGTTTAACCCATCACAAGTTTGTGATTTTCTCGTGGTTAACTTTCTCCTAAACATGTTTTCTATCACTCTCCATCAGAACATGACCCTTTGTTTTTTCCTCCATGTCCATATTTTCATACTTGGAATCCTAGTATGGGTTAACTCGGGTTACCTTTGTACTTATCTTTATTTATTTTAAAGTGTTTGTTTTACCGACTTTTGTTCCGATGTGGGACTTTCAAGGATGTTTCCAAGCCCAATTTTAAAATTGCGAGGACGCAATTCCCAAAAGAGGAGAAAGATGTAACACCCCAGGTAAATAAAGAATATGAAATTTCATATTTATCCATATTTGTGAATAAAATATTTAAATGACTTTAAAGGGGACGCTATGCTCGATGGCGTACCCAACACGCAACAACGACTTTCTTGGGAATCTTACGTTGCACTCTAATAATAGAATAATATTATTTTAAATGGTAGTTAAGATGTAGCCGTTGTAATGGCGGGAATGGATAGAAATAACTAAAATATGATTATATATGTTTTTAAATGTTTTTACATTTATCCAATAAAAGATAAAGGCTTAAAATACAGAAAGAATTCAATTTTAGGCGTATATGCCCTAGTTTTCACTAAAGGTTCACTTATCGCCTTTTGATGGCGAACTGTCATTAAATATAGTTTTGATCACTCTTATACATTCTTTTGGACCAAATAAAACTCTTCTTTAGAATTGGGACATTAAATTTTACTTTGTGTAAATTTTTGGTATTTTTCTGATAAAGTTCTTTTTTTAAATGAATAGTGTAAAATGTTGTATTTTAATTCAAAACCTCTTTTTAATATATTTTATTTATATGATTAGATTATCTTTTGAATTGGTTTTAAAGTTAAATTAGAAAATATTTTTACCATTAAATCCAATAGTGGTCGTTGGAATCAATTTCACTTTTAAATCGGACATAAACTAGTGTCAATCTTTTGATACTTATTGTTTCATAAAAACACGCTATTTGCTCTGACAGCGGGAATTAATTATTAAATTAATTAATGTGACTTATATGTTTTTAATTTTGTAAAATAGACTTCATAGTTGAATTCGGAATATCAAATATAGCTTAGGGTGAATTATTGGTAATTTTCTGAAAAACTTCAATTTTTGATGAATAGTGAAACCACTAAGTGGTACTTATAAAGTCTGATTTTCCGTTTAAATGAAATTTTGCAATCATTGTGTTTTTAATTTCAAAAATCCGACATACATGGTTGTCATTAAGAATTAAAATGTGGTTCAATTGGATAAAAATAATTTTTTGATGAATAGTAACTTATTAAGTTCTTAATCGCGATTAGTGGTAATTAGGGTAGTTTAAGGTATAAATAATGCTTGAATAATATAAAGTGACCTAGACACATGTCCCAAACTTATTTGTTGTGTCATGGCCGACCAAGAAAATCCATGGGTCAACTTGGGGACCCCATGGAGACACTTTGGTTGGGAAATGACATAAATAACTTTTTATTTAATGTTTAAATTAAATTGACACAAACATGAGTTGTTTTACTAAAACAGTTTTTAAGTGGGGTTACACAAGTCCAAATTTTGATTATAAATAGTCATTGGAAAGATAAAAATATTTCCTACATAATAGTATTTTTTTTATAATTTTTAGACATTAAATAAATTAAATTATTTATGACATCATAATGATGCAGCGATGACATCATTATCTGACGATTTAAATAAAATGAGAAGATAATGTAAACTCTATGACCTACACATATCAAAAACTTATTGGATGGGTGGATTGCGAACCCTTATAACCTTATCCACGAATTATATCAATGTGGGACCTTTTAAAACCGAAACACATTTTCAAATAATGTAATATTTCTTACTTTCCAAAAGTGCCCCTCCTCTCCTCTTATAAAAGGCCCCCACCTCTACCTCATTTCACACACTCCTCAAGCCTTTGGCTCGGCCAACCCCTGCCCATTTACTCTCTCCACATCCCTCTCCTCATCCTAGAGGATTCCCTTTGGGCATAATCCTTTCAAAGGAAGCCTTTAGGCTCAAATCAAAAGGAGTTACACTTTTAAAGTTAATTCATTCTCTCATGTTCATTTGTTTTATTTTGCTTCACCAACCCCCTAAACTCTTTTTATTTACTTCTTTTGTAACATCACCAGTATCGTAAATATACTAGGATGTTTTTATAACATTTATTCGAGCTACACCTTCACACAACTACATCAAATGGTTAAAGAACATACGGTTTCCGTGGATGGCGAAATTGTGCCTCCCAAAACGATGATTGTTCAATACTCATTTAACACCTTCAATGGTGGCAATTATGATGTCACTATTTTTATATATGATATATAATATGTTTATGTTTTACTTATGCTTCTGTATTTTTCATTTGTGTCTTACCTTTATGGCTTCCATTATGGGTATACGCGATATCTTCATTTAAGGAAGTGCGGACTACCGCCCCCTCAAAGTGATTTGATTTGTTAAATACCATATGTGGGACGTATAAAGGATGGAACTATGATATTATATATGATATTATACTAGAATTATAATATACCTTTATATCATTGTTATTCCATTCTATAAAATACGAAATACAAATGAAAGTAGCGTTCATGCGTACGTACGGCTTACCGTCTCCATGAACGGTGCATTTCATTTCTTTCCTCTAAATGATTATGTAATGTTATAAATGCATGAATTTACTGGATATATATGACATATATGATATCTACATCATGAATACAATTCTGGATATAATAAACTTTTGGCCACACGAACAACATGTAATTGTAAGAAGTCCACTTTCGACTTAAGAACCAAATATAGGCAAAACAAATATTATTAACTTAAATGATTAAATAATGTTTATAACATGTCAATAATTGATATAAAAGGAATAATGAACATGGAATAGGATCTTAAGAAAGTAGAAATTAACTCAAGTTTATTATTCAGGATGTTAAAGAACGATCGAGTCAAGTCGGACCCGAGGTAAGGGATCCTACTCCTCTCTTTCTTTATAAGTACACACTTTTATGTCATTCCTTTTAAAGCTCATATTTCTTGTTACTGGGATGATCTTTTATATTACACTTACTGTAATTTTTATGTTCATGTGATGAGAGACCCTATTCTCTCTCATCAATCCATTTTGGATGTTTTGAGTGGCGCCGGTAGGCTGCCGAACTTTCGTAAGAGATCTAACCTCTCTCATTATTTTTACGTACTCTCCTTTATGTCACTTCTTTTAAGCTCCTCTTTGTAATGTTGGGGGATGTTCTTTTATATTCCTTTTTCTGTAAATTTTATTTTAATGTGATGAGATACCCTATTTGATATCATCAATCCATGTTCGGAAGTTTTATGTGGCGCCGTTAGGCTGCCGAGTTTTCCTAAGGGATTTTTCATCTCACTATTGTTCCCGTGAGATTTATGCTACATTTGCCACAAATTCATTTGAGTGGTGTATTTACTGCACATTATTCTACTCTTTGTGTAATATTCTTTCGTTTATGAGTATTTACATCAATGTTCTATTGTCCTTCTTTCATGGGGTGTATGTTTTGAAAGATACCCAAGTCGGTAAGGGAACCTTTCACCATCCTCTTTTTTAAAAGACTTCTTTTGTTGGGTCTTTTAATTTACATATTGTTATGTTGGGATATGTTCTCATATATCTTTATTGATGTAAATTTTATGTCTAAGTGATGAGATACACTTTTTATCTCTCATCAACTCATTTTGATGTGATGCCGTTAGGCTGTCAAGGGAACTTTTTAACCCAATTTCGATTTCTTTGGGTTCAACATGTAGTCATTGAATATGTCATCCATTGAATATGTGTGAATGACCTTTTATTTTTGTACACTTAAT
Source organism: Viscum album (assembly GCA_963277665.1). NCBI lineage: Eukaryota > Viridiplantae > Streptophyta > Magnoliopsida > Santalales > Viscaceae > Viscum > Viscum album. The sequence continues at coordinate 783,392,455 of OY728158.1, forward strand.
ATCCACTTGTATTGGGTGTATTTATATTTTTCACACATATTTTTGAGATTGATTTGTCCTTAATTTAAGGATACCTTCTTTATAAGGGATTTCATCACATTTGACTTTTCTATTGAGGGTTCATTGTTGTTATGCACCAATTCACTATTATATGGTGTATATACTTTCCTTTGGAGTATTATATAATGAATCCATTTATTCTCAAGATATTATAAAGTTCTGAATAAATTTTATTCCTCAATTATTGTATTCAAGTGTCTCTAATTTTGGTAAAACCCCTTTAACCAATATATCGTTTTAAATGTTTTAATTATTTGTTCTTATTAATATCCATGTTTTCAAAATGGTTTTAAGGATTTATTTATATGGATATTAATGGTTTAAAATTTTAAGCTTCAAGGTGGTATGGGACACTTTGATTCAAAAATATCTTTATTAAATGTTTTAAATGGTTTTGGAAATGGTTTCTTTTTGAATAGATTCATTATTTCAATATACTAAAATGTTATATTGTGATTCAAATGGGGAAATGTTATGTTTCCTTTATGAATGTTTTATGTGACACATTTATGTTATGGTTCTTGGGCATTGTTATGAAAATGGGTGGTTCCGTGATAAACTAAGGGCGGGTGAGCCCGATATAGCTCTCCAATGCATTGGGTAACGTGAAGGAGTGAAACATTAAGGTTTCTCCGAAGAGATTTGGGGAATATACTGTGATGGGTATTCCAAACATAACCAAGAGGGTTACTCCCTATGTATGAATGTTATTAATGCCTCAAGTTACCTTTATGTCTTATTTTTTCTATGATTTATTCATGCTTTGATATGCCTATGTTTTATGGGTAAAGTGTGATTTCATTCTAATATATATATGAACTCATGTTACCTTTCCATATTTTTATAACTCTTACTGAGATTTTTATGCTCATCCAAAGTTTTTGAAATGTTTTTCACAGGTCAAGGGAAAGGTACATGATGTGATGATAGTGTCAAGGATGGGATCAAGGGAAAGTCATGCTACCTAAAACATGGAACTATAAATGTTTCTTTTAAAGAGTTTTTATTTTATGGAAATTTAGTAGAAGCGACTACTTTGTAATCTTTTGAGATGTAATAGTTATGTCCTAATTTTCTAAAACTCTAAACCTGAAAAGATCCTCAATGTGAATTACTCATTTAATTCAATATTAAGTAAGCTTTAAGGCCGGGGCCTTATAGATATTCCTCCTACATTTATATATTAACCAAAACCAAAATTTTAATGACATTGTATAATAATTTCAAAAATTATTAAACCATCATATGATACATTAATATTTTAAATTAAATACTAATACCCAAATATAAAAATAAATCATGAAAAAAATAACTATACATGAAATTCATCAAATATTTCATTACTATGATTTAAACTCAATGATTTAAAGGACTTGATGATATATTATTCCTAGATAAATCAACAATTATTCCCCAAATGGGTTCCCATATGTATCTGAAACAGACATAATCATTACATGAAATACATTTATAATAAATAATAAATAATTCAGTCCAATATTAAGAACCACACCCTTGTCACCCTTCAGTTGTGGGCTGATACCCCACAACATTTTTGAATGCACCAGGTTCTCACCAGAACATTGAGATTTTTTTTCATTTAAACATGAAATGAAAAACAATTTCACCCTAAATATCACTTCATGTATATCATATTGGTTATGAATACCCAAAACCGGTAAAAGATCTCAAAAAATATAATTAAAAACATGAAAAATTTTACTACTTAAAACAATGAAATGGGGGGTCTAACACTCTGAACTTATGATCAACCATAAGATTATATACTTGTAATGACATATATATCTATTAATATAACTTCACATACACAAAGTAATAATAACCAAATTATGATTCAATCTATAAAATCCTTGAACCCACACTCTAGGATATGCTTCTAAAATCATAATCATTACATTTATTTCTTCAATACTAATAAATGTAACCGAATTTTATCCATACAGTCCTTACAATGTCAAAAGTAAATACTAGATCACATAAATTCACTACAAAGTTTATAGGTATAGAGTTTTAAAGAATTAGTAAAAACACCTTCATAAACAAATACACATGTCAGTGAAAGAGTATTTATCCCACTTAACACAATTTTTAATTTTTTACATTAAGACATTATCATCATCTATATGAAATCCAATATAAAAATAATTTGGTTTACCATATTATGTTTATCCTCTGGAAAATTAAAAAGAATAAGGGTGATCTCAAATGCTCCGAATGGGAAAACATAAGAATTAATAATTGAATGTTTCAAAAAACATAATAATTTCATAAGAGTAAGAAAACATAATCAATGTCCTTGAGTGAATTATAAAAAATGGATACCCAATAAATTTAGAATCATCCATCATGAAACATGGTATAAGTCTTTAACAAGGAAAGATTCATAAGATTCAATACCTATGAACAATGTGATATCCATATTAATTAGTTGATATAATATAAACCCTTGAAAATAAATTATAAAATATATTGGTATCTTGGACCCTAATTTTTATGGAAAACATTCTGAACCCACATCAAATCATTACAATATTAATTACCATACGAAAACATCCGATATAATTCTCTTGTGAACATAACTATTTCCAAATGAATTATAGTGATATCACGGAACACCTGGTATATAGTCCATAGTGGGTCATCTGACACTATCTAGTTAAACTCATCATATATAATGTCTAAGAACCGTAACATGAATAATCCACATAGTTCTTTGATTTTAGAATAAAACTAATTGAAATAACAGTTACTCATTTTATAAAATGATTAACCAATGGAATATAAATGGGTTTCATTTTGACATTTTTAAAACATGATAAAAATTTGTAAAGTAAAATGGTACTAATATAATCTGTTTGAATCATGATTAACCCATGGAAAAGAAACAGGTTCTATAAGAATAAAATTTTAATTTTAAATTGTATTCAGATACTATACTTTGTTGTTGTCTAGTAGAAAGTATGAGTACCTCAAAAACCTATGATTTGATATTGAATTTCCTATCATTATCATCTAGAAAAACCAATACTAGATTGCATTATCCAATACACAGGTATAATATATTTCTATAGGTAGTTATTGTGCATAAGTATTGTGGCTCAAATACACCTTTATATATTTTTGAATCAATTAAAATCATGTGATATTTTAATGTGATAAAAATAATGCTATCAAAAATTCAAAGAATTTGAAAAACCATTCGAGAACCGGAAATATATATTTGAGGAACCATTTCATGGGAGAAAATTCTCAAAAAGAGGATATTACTCTTGAGTTATATCTACTGAAAATCATATCCCATATATTTTTACTAAACCCCTTTAATGTAAGAGATTTATTTAATTTAAATAGATTTTTTTTTCAAATTTAAATAAGTTTAATTTTTTTATAAATTTATTCTTTATATATGACTCTTATTAAGTGATGTGCATCTGGGAAATTACAACTAATTTTATTAATATTTTTAATTTTAATTATTTATTAGTTGTAATCAACACAAAAACTCATTCAATTACATATGAATATATAGATTTGGGTTTGTGACCTAAAAAAATGGTACTCGACCCATTTTCTATTTGTAATCATATCTTCTTCCTGAAAAAAAACATCTCCCTGAATATGAAACCTTTGCATTATTCACTTTTTCGGCCTTCAAATGACCTTGATCGTAGTGGTAAAGTCAATGTGTGTAGATGATGGATGTTTAATATCATCAATGAAATGAAAAAATTTTGTATCTCAAAAAATACATAATAGAAAATCCATTGATATATCACATACAAAGACAAAATAGTTATTACTAAAAAATCATTGGTTTCTTTCTTAAGAGTTTTTGTTTGTTTAGAGGAAGTCCAATTATCTATTTGAGGAATAAGTTCCATGTTTAAGAGTATTTTAGAGTTTCATTTGATCCAATGAGTGTGTTTAGTTTTGTTAAATTTTAATGACATGGATGTAATGATCTCAGCAGTCCAACTAGTGGAGATGCATCATTATCCCGATGAGGGGAAGTTCAGTTTATATTAGAAACATGTTTTAGTTTTCTAAGTAGGTATTTAAATAGTTTTTATGTTTTTTTAGTGCCTCATATTTTTCAAAGAATAAAAAAATTATAGTTTAAAGGAAGGAGTTTTATAATATTGTTCAAACTAGAGTACCGTGGATGGCTGGTGAAATGAGAATGATCTATTTCAATATATTTACATATTGTGAATTCTAATAAGTATCCTAAAATTAAAATTTTTAAGTTACATTATTCTTTTTATAATTAATTATTATAAATGAAATGTTAATATTAATTACTACCTTTAATGAATGTTTAATACCGTATTTTTTAGGATAAAATAGGAGGACCTTAATAAAAGATATGTAACGTGTCACAAAAATAACACTTTATCTATTTTAGTATTAAATAAAATTGTTTATTTATAGTATTATACTACATTATCCTCAATGTAATTATGTTAGTAATATTTAGAACAATGATATCTATATCTTAACTCACTACTTTCAGATGAAACACCCTCCTATTTAGTGCCTATAAGGGGAGTGGAGTATTCATTTCCAATGAAAACTAATCCCTTAGTACCACTTTTATGTCCTTACATGGCTGAACCTTAATGAAACCATGATGATTCTATTTATATGTGAGAGGATTAATTTTTTATATATGCTAATAGAATTTTCCATTTTGAGGAAACAGTTATATAGAAAAATAATTTTTTTCTGAAGGAAATCCTATTGGAGTATGTGGCTATTGGCCATGATACTATGGAAAAATTAGAGGCTATAATATAATCCCAAACATTGGATCCAATTTTTCTCTAATAACTTATTATTATATAAAGTAGTGTGGATGTGGATATGGAATTTTTTGGGAATTATCATACACCTCTTTCCCAATCTCCTACACTAGTAGGTCATTAGGATGTGACGTCAGATAGTAAAACACAAATAGATCCAGAAGTCTATAATTTCTTCTATTAAAATGGAGTATTTTTCTAATTTAATATTATATTATTTTGATATAAAAGTAGTGATTTTATCAGGAATATATGAGATCATACAACTCATGGTGTTCGCTAAAGCTATGACTGATTTTAATAGAGTGGTTGGGATGTTGGTTTCTCAAAATACATTGATTCAAAATATTTTCGACAATACTCTTGTTCATCCAAATACTTGATCAGATTATATTTCTAAGGGATCAGATGTACTGGAATACCTGGTGTAAATTTTAAGGATAATTTCCAAAAAAATATTAATTTAATGAGATCAATATTATGTTTTCTCATCAAAAAGATATATTTTAGAACCAATATTGAAGACACATATATATATATCTAAAAAACCGTGAACAATTGAAACATTTTAGGTCTAAGAATAATGAAATTTTACAAATATTAAGTTTGATAATATTACTCCATTTCAAATTTATTAATATTTTTTAACCACTAATTTCTTTTATTTCTCCTATAAAATCATTAATTATTCCATCACATTTGAGTGGAATTGATCAAATTTAGTCACAAATGTTATCAGATTCTTATAATATTCAATGTCATCATGAATATATGAATTTTACTGATGTTTTCAAGAGTTTAAAAAGGATTTTATTAGTCAATTTTATGATACTCATGAATTATTAAATAATATTAGAATTTGTATTGACATGGGAATTTATTTTTTCGGTTGTGGTGAAATGCATCTTGGACATATAATAGATGTTATTTTTGATTATTCAAATAAGTTATGTTCTATTATTTCATAAATTATTAAAATAGTCCAAAAATAATGAAATTATTTCCAAACGGTTGAAGGAAATATTTTTATCGCTTCTGGGTCTTTATTTCAAAAAAGAACCATGTTCAGAATTAGTTGATTCTCTAGATTTGTTGGTTTGATGTTGTAGGTAGGGAGTTAATTATTTAAAAATATAGATGGATGGTTACTTATCTAAAATTAATTACTCCTTTTCTTTTGGTATCGGTTAGAGTTTAACAAAAGGAATATACAATTAGTGATTATGTTTTGGAATACTTAATCTTTTATGAGAAGGATGATTTTTATAGTTTGGTAAATCACGTTATGAGCATGGGAAGAAAGTTTCAATTAGTGAATGTTAAAATTATTGATATGTGTAGTTTATTTGAATAGGTTTTGAAGAATAATTTCATTTACATCCCATAACCTCACACTATAGATGATATTGATAATTTTCAGGGATATTAATGAGTTATTTTTTCTTCTAGTTTTACATTGTGCCATCTTGAATACTTTAATGAGTTTCTTTGGATTAATTTTTCTATATATTATCACATGCATAGGAAATCACCTATAATTATTATATAATTATGTAAGTGATATTTTATTCCTAGAATCAACATGAGTGTTGAATATTAATTTATAATGAGAAGAAAGAGACCTCTTGGTCATTATCATCTTAAATAAAATTGTATTTCTAGAAAGGGAATTGAATTGATTTAGGATCCATCAATAATCTATCATAACAAATAAGAAATGTATTTTCTTTATTTAGGATACATGAATTCTTATAGGGAATCCACTTCATCTATGACATTCAAGATAATATATTTTTAGGCTACTAGAACCTATGAACTTACTCTAGATGATATTCAACTATAGAAAATTCTTAGAAACCATGTTCATTTTCTACATATAGAATCTCTTATTATATCATGAGGTGTATTTATTTCAGTGTTGGATAACGAAGCATCACTGTAATGAGTGCCTACATTCTCATCCTCTAAACCAGAACTCGCATTCCAGTTACCTCCAACCAAACAACCATATTAGTTTGACCTCATTCATAAACATGCTCTTCTGACTAATATTTTGTATTTTTATTGAGTTTATTTATAATTTTATATTAATTTGACAATTAATTTAATAATTCTTTATAATGTGATTCTTAGTTATTTATTAAAATTTATTTTATTAATTTATTTTCATTTTTTATTTATGATTTTTATTTTATTTTTAATCTATTCAAATTTTTACTAAATTCAACTCTTTCTAGATTTCAATATTATGTTTTACCACAATAATCAAATGGTCATTACTCTCAAGTGTTATATTAAATTTTTTAATTTGTTTTCCCTTTAATTTTAATGAAACAAAAATCTGAAGAATTTTTTAATGATTTACCTCAAAGGATGAGTCATTTTTTATTTAAATCATAGATGTGTAAAATTTAGGGGGGGGGGGGGTAAATAATGTATAGTAACTGAATTTTAAAAATAAATATATCATATATGTCATCTTGAGAGAAATCATGATTATACATTTTAATATTTCATGTTCAATTTCAAACTCGTTTTGTGATCACAAAAAGATAGATATTGTTGGAATACTAATATTATTCCAATATATTCAATGTAAATTAGAATTTTATTATCTCAATTAAAATTTATACATTGATAATATTTTGTTTTGAATTATTTTCATTATTTTTTACCTTATATTTTAGTATTTTGTCCGTTAATTTCATTAATTATACAACTCTGGATGGTTTCTTGAAATTTTCCAATTTATAAAAAAATATTCCATATATGGATTTTCCCTATTTGAAGAAACTTCTATAAATTTCACCTACGTAAAACATTTTACTTTGTAAATTGGGTACAATAATAAATAACCCATGTGGAAATATCATACATCAATAAGATCACCTTAATAGGAAATCAGATACATAGATCAATCAAAAACAAAAATCAGTTAAGTGTACTATGCTTTGTAAATCAGGTATGTGGTGAAATCTGGGATGTCATTCCTTCTGGATATGTCACTTTCTAGTACTGGAGTAAATATCCTATTTGATTAGTTTTTACTATGTGATTCAAAACAACTTCATGGATTCAAAAGTGGGAATTAACAATGTGATAATTTACAGTAAACTACATTGTGTAATAATATATATTTTTTATAGTTGAATCATTTGATTTAGTTACATATATTATCATGTGATCATTAAAATATAGAGTATCCCTTTACAGTTACTTTTATTTTAATTGGAGTCATGTACTGAGACATCATAAAAGTACATGTATATTTTATCTATTATTACTATTTCTGAGGTACTTTTAAAGAAATGGACATCTCTCATATTCCATATTTTTTGGAATGAGTGATGTTAGGAACATATAGAATCTTTTAATTAATTTTTGTTGGTTAGTATGTTCTCTATAATAATAAATGAGATATCATTTTAAAAATAATAGATATATAGAGAATAATGGAAGTTCATGTACTTTTGAAATTATTTTATAGAAATTAAAATGAATATTGATTTTCCATAGTAGTGAAACAATTTCAATATGTGAAGTAATATACAAAACACGCTTTGAAATATATACCTTTCATAGAACCTCCCATGTAAATTTATTTGTTTAGTTATTTTTGTCTTATTTATTTGTGTTGCACTTTTAAAGACCCTTATTTTTTAATTTAGTTGTATGTGTTCTTTAAAAATGAACTTGAAGGATTTCCTTTGAAAATCCATATTGGATCCTAGTAGAATGATCCAAAGAAATTGTAACAAGTGACGAATTATTAAACTCATCCATACAGTCTGTGGAAAAATGACAGGTAGGCCATGACAAATAGATTGTTCTAGTGAAAATAACAAAACTCATAGAGAAGTGGGTTGGTGGAGTTCACCATGGGACTTCTATTACGTGCACTAATATAATTATTTTTTATGTTTACCATTATTTTATTTTTATTTTAAAATAATAATCATGATAATGAAAAAAATAAATTTTTTATAATTCTAAAGAGTATGGTTTTTTATGTAATTGTTTTTTAAGAACTCAATTCACCCCCACCACCTCTTCGGTCTTGTGAATGCCTTACCGAACAATAGATTCATTTTTTCATCTACAACAAAAATATGGAATACCCTTATGGAATGAAAGAAAATATTATGTGTATTGTAATCCACCAGAATAAAAAAATTGGATACCCTATGATTGTATATAAGCGTTTTCAATAATTAAATCAGATTATTTTTATTATATGCAACCCCAATTTTAAAGTAACCATAAATAAATAGCCGTTGAATTAGTATATATGAATATTTTTAAAAATATTATGTAATATATATATATGTGTATAAATATGTTTCTCAAAAAAAATTAAGGAATATTAATTATGAAATAAGTAAACAAGTTTTAGAAAATTCATTTTATAGATAAAAACTCATCTCATTCAAAAAAACTAAATTTATTTAGAGAATATCAAAATAAAATTATATAACGTTAATAAATTATATTTTATAATCAAATTTTCATTTTTTTATTCATCATATAAAAATTATATTTGGGATATTTTTTGTGAAATTTCGGAAAACATGGATTTTTTAATGATTAGTGAAATATTCATATTTTTAATGAAAACCCTATTCTTGATTTAATAATATATAAATTTCATTTATTTTTAAAAAATTAAATTTTAAATTATTTAACAATTATAATGAATGATTCAAATAGGATTATTGGAACCAGTTTTAAGGTTTAATTTTATAAAAAAATGTATATAAAATGTAATATTTCTGAAAAGGTCTTTAATTATGTTTTATTTTTTTATCATAAATATATTATTTTTAAAAATAAAAAATTAATTATAAAAAATGGATTCTATATTTAGAATTAGGATTTATAAATTTTTAAAACACTTCTATTTACTTTTTGGTCAATATGAATAATAACCATTGTAAATATTTGTGACGTTGATAAGGGTAAAATGTGTAAAACATGGTTAAAACATTATCATCATTTATTAAAACTTCCCTCACACTTGATGTTTTTTAATTAGAAGAGTGTATTTATTCAAATTATTTCCTAACCTAAAATATATGTCTTGTAGATTACATTTCTCTTTTATTGGTATCTATCTATTAATTTAATAAATAAATAAATACAAAATTTCATACAATAGCCTTTAATATATCTAAAATTTAGAGTGATGGATAAAAAAGGACAACATAAGTAATAAATGTTTCTCTAAAATATGATTCATTTTTACTATCCTGGAAATATATTTTTAGTTTTTAGTGATGATATAATAACCGTAAATTCTTACATATTATTGATGTAGTGACTATACATACTATTGAAAAATCATGTAAATAATAAAAAAAGTAATAGTAATTTTTTCTGTGGAAATAATAATTATTAATGAATTTTACATATAAAAAACTCATCATATGTGAACGTTTTATATTTGAAATCCATTTATATCATCCTGAAACATGCACTACGAGATCTATTATAGAAATCATTAACATTACATTTCTAGATTTGGTACAGATAATTGTGACCAAATTTATTTCATCTAAACCATACAACATAAAAGGAAAATGATGGATCACATACATTAACAAGTACGTTTTCAGTTTTTTTGTTTTAGAAAAATAATAAAAACTCCATCCTAAAAAATAATCGATTCTCTAAATTGTTATTTCTCTCACTTAACCTAATTTTTCTCATTTATCCTGATGTCATCATCGTCATCTATATTAAATCCACTCTAGAAATAATTTTTTCAATTTAATAATTTATAACTAAGGGAGAAGGAAACCTAATTTGGGTGTGAAAAAATTACAACTAAGGGTAAACAAAAGCATTAATAATTCAATGTCATCAACGAGTAATTGAAGATCATAATGATATGTTGAAATAATAAGAGTTCATGATTAAATCCAAAAATAACTCAGAACCATAAATTTATTAATCATCAATAATGGAACATTGCATAAGGATTTTATATGGAAAGATTCATATGAATTAGTACTCATGAGAAATGTGATATTAACCTTGATTATAAGAAACACTATAAACTATTGAAAATTATATATAAAATATTAAGGTTCCAAGGAAAATAACCGGTATAGAACACTTATAGATCCCTTACAATTGGAATAACCATCATGTACAATTTTCATTAAATTATAAAAATACCATAATCATTACTCAATGAGATAGGGGTCTATCTAAGAACACTTTTCATATAATCTATAGTGGGCTCTCAGGACACTATTTTGGTGCATCCACCATATATAATGTACAATAAACAATATAATAAATATTTATATAGATCATTCATTTCATCAAAAAACTCATAGAATAAATAATTATTCCATTTGTAATTTGTTTAAGTCATGGATAATTAATGGGTTTCATCTAAATATATTTGAAACATGATTAAACCTTTTAAAAGAATCATGTTCTATTGCAATCACATTAAAGCCTGATTAAACCATGAAAAAAATGATTTCAATAACAATATCATTGTAACATATGTAACCAATATAAAATGAAATGCTTCTATAAAAATATATTTTAATCATTTATAATCCATATAGATTAAGAATAAAGACTTTATTAATACATCATATAACCATTGAATTAAGAATAATGTTTCATTATTGATTAAAGGTTGTTTTAAAAAAAATACAGTCATGAGGGATTAAAGTTTTTATCATGTTGTAAATGTTAATACAATTATATGTTTTACTTTTTCAATAAAATGAAAATCGACATTTTTTTGGGAAATGAAATCATATAAGTTGAAAATATTATAAAAAATGATTAATTGGATAAAAAATTATATGAAAATTTATCTCAAAAATGTTAAAAAACATTTTCTTTAAAACGTGGTTTTGTTAGAAAAATGGGTTTTAAAAAACAGAGAGAAATAAAGACATATTTATTGAAAAAAACATTATATCAATTATTTTAATTACTAAAGATCGTAAAAATGGTAAAATTACATGAAAATATCATTAATAAATATAGTATACGAATATTAATGAGAATCATTGGGAGTTAGAAAATAGTATTTCATCATTTCAATCAAAATAATAAATTATCCTAACAAACGATGAGATTGTAACAAAATAATCTTACAACTTTGGTATAATTGAATCATAATATACATGAAATATTTATGTTAAATGAAACATATAATATCATTACAAAAAATTTAGTCATCATATGACATTCCAAATGGTAATTATATACATAGCATAATAGATAATGGGGGTATAACATAACATAAAACTCAAAAAGAAAAATTTAGAGAAAAATCCTCCATCGCTTTGTTAATAATGAAACCAAAAACCACAAGAAAAAATAAATATTCTAATGGATATGTAGATCCCCATAAATTAGGGATAATAATAAAAAATAACGAAATTGGAGTTATATATACAATTAGAAAAAATTGGTGATTATGGAATATATCCCACATGAATAAATATGCGATGATTAAACCATTACCCTGAGATTAATTCATCGCGCTTGTTCTTTATCACCCAAAATAAAGAAATATATTAATTATTTAATATATAATTAATATTTTTAATGTTTAATATTCCTTCTATTTCACTTATTACTATGTTATATATTATTACTTAATCATCTAGGCTTACATCAGATGTTTTTACCGTATTTGGAATATGTGTCAAAAATGAGTTCAGTGGGTTGATTATGGTCCGTGGGACATTATATTAATACATCCAGAATAATATTCAAGAAATTATTATCATATTTATACATCTATTTAACTTTTAAAACAAATAATGAAATATGGTTATGAAAAGTGGCATATGTTACAGTCAACGAGACGGTGGGTCGTTCGTACGCATGAGTAACATATCAATTATTCAAAGATCATTATAAAGATGAGTCAAGTATTATTTTAATTTCCATAGTTTCTATAATTACATAAATTAAATATCATATCATTAAATATACTAATAAATAACATTCTTCTGGAGTGGTAAAAAATAAATGCTCGCATAGCTTCGTTAATGCTATAGTCAATACGTACAATAACTATGTTAACAACGTTTTACTGTAAAAATTTAAAATGTTGTATTATCTATAAATAATGATAAATATTTAATAAATATAATTATTATGGAATTTATACAGAATATATTCAATGTGATTTCACTTTTAACCTTTGATGTAATACGTTAGTAAAAAAACTGCATATCTTGGTGTGGTTGGAGTCTGCCATTCACACAATCGAAATTATTGTATTCCAATTGAAATTTGATGTAAAAATGTTATATATTTTATAATTAATCCATATGTATAGTAACTTTTTAAATATCATATATATAATTTATATTCATCATCATACTAAACCATGATAGGTGGTGAAAAAAATAGACCTCGGTTCTCAAGAATGTAGTCTATAGTACAAAATAATGTTGATTTTGTATAAAATTTTAAGGAATATGAATGATATTTTGGTTATAATAGTAACATAATAAAATATTAGTATATTTTAGATACATATTTTTTTATGTAAAAATTTTTAAAGTGAATTTATGGATGTAGAGAAAATAATTCTCATTAAAAAATGTTACATCTTCAATGGGTATCCTCCTAAGGTTTCTACAAAAGGACTTCTAAGGTTGTATTTATACCCAAAATAAGTGTTATAAGATGATAATATAGATGTTTTGTGTTATTTAGGAATTTATATTCACTTAAAAATGGATTGGGAGGTGTTAAGAATTAAAGGTATTGAGAGCCCTTTTATTGTTGAGGTGGAGTTAAACTTTTGTTAAAACCCAATAGTATTCACTATTGGGTAGTAAATAATACACAACATGGATCCAAAATTTATTATTAATTATTTTTTTTGACTATAATGTATATAAAAACCTCCAAAACAATATAAAACTCAATATCTAACCAATTCTCCCTATACCTTCTACATTTCATTATTTTTTCCATATTGCATTTTTAAGGATAAAAGTGTTTTTATTCTATGTTATTTTTCATTTAAGACTAAATTACAATGGGACTCATTATATAATTTGAAAATTTTGATTCTAAATTTGTATCTTATTTATAAAATAAAAATTCAATGTGTTTTGTATATTTATTTTGACACATGTTTATGTAACGTGTTAAAATATCTCTTTTACCATAACCGTACGAATATGTATTTTACTATTTACGGGAAAATAAATTCATTATCAAAAAAAAAAATTTCCATGAATAGAAAATATTTAACAATTAGTGATATTTATAACCAAATTGGAAGAATGAATGGTTTTAAAAAATTCATATCATTTAATAAAATATCATTTATTATAAAATAATATTAATGTTAATTTTGACATTATTCAATTAATTTATATTGAAAAAAAATCTAGAAAATTATTAAATTTGAATTTATTCTACAAAAACCTATGAGACATGATAAATACATATATAAAATATTTAACTACAAAAAATAATTCTATTTTTTTACCTTATTCATTTTTTCAGTATCATTAATTTAATTAATTGATAACTACATAATTATTTTGTTGGTGTATTTATGCATTTAGTGTAATTAATTCATCTCATAATAAACTAAAATATTTATCATTATGAAAATAAAATTATATTAAAATTATTTTTATAATTGTACATATGTTGTTATTTTTTCCATCACATGGCTTAATAGCTTTTTAAAGAAAAGGGGTTCACTTTGTATTCTTTTCTTTACATAACATATTATATTGGTCACTTTCATGGTCAAGTGTCCCAAAAACCCATACAATATTATCTTTTGGTCATATGTATCTATATATGGCCATATATTATCAGTTAAACCAATTTTTAGATCATTTTAATATTTATATTATAGGTTTAACCCCATAGTAAATCAATTTTTACCTAAATCAGGGTAATTAATTTCCCAGTTTTCAAAAATCATTTTTTCAAAAAAAATTATGATTACCATATGAGACTATATAAATTATAATTATTCTAATTATTTAATACACTTTTGAAAATTCATTACAAAAAAGTGGAAAATTAAAATTTTAAAATTAATCCTTTAGACGTGATGAGAAATGGGGTTTTTAAGAGAGAAATTGTTCAACATTTTATGTAGTTCATAAAAAAAATTCAATATAAAAAATAATAAATTTAATGAAATTTGATCAATATATATATAATCGAACTAATATTTCCTAAATACAATTTAAAATATATTTCAAATTATAAAATAATTTAAATTAAAAGACATGTTTCAATTAAAAATTAGTATTTTCCCCTATTAATCAAAAACTTATGGATTTCCAGAAAATTCAAATAAATCAAAATAAAAAAAATTTATTTCAGTTTACAAAAATAAATTTATTTTCCAAAATAAATATTATTTCTTAAAAAAATTAATTTCTAATTATGAATATAAGGAGAATCTACACCACATTTTGAAAAAAATTATTTTTACAAAATATATTTATTTTTTCAAACGATTATTAATTTATTACTAACCAATAGATTACTAGTAATAATTTATAAAATATAAATATTTAAAAATTATCTATTATTATTCGTACCATTCATTCCATTATCTTACAGATAAATTTCATATTAAAAAATAATATTAATCGTGTATTGTTGTTCAGTAAAACTCATTCTTGCTTTTAATGCAAGCTATTTAAGTAACTCATTGTGTCTTTTATAGTAAGATATCGAAAAAATTAAATTTATTCTAAAATAAATATATTTTAAATTTAAAGTGTTTATATTCTCTTATAATCACAGTATTTAATGACAGTTATAAAAACAAACATAATTCTCTTGTTTGAAAAAATATTGGGGTGTCATATCCCTAACCCAACTAATATATTATGTCCTTATAATTTACCTTAATCTTAGTAATCAGAGGTTAAGAATTTGAAAATAATCATTTTGTAAACCAACATCACAAAAAGGTTTATTAAATTATCCTCTTAAGAAGAGAAAAATTTAGGTCAAAATGTCATATACAATTATAAATATCGGGGATTCCAAATAGAAAAGATAGGTGGGATTGAAAGAAAACAAGTAAATAATTTTAGAGAGTGATTTTTTTCATTGATCAAGAGAAATTGAATTATATATGTAATGTAAATGTCTTAAAATCGATAAAAATGTGATGATCAAAAAGTAAATAAGTTTATTGGTATTAAAGTTACTTGGAAAAAAATCAATATCCATTTTCTAGTGTTCATGATTTCCCTTACCATCAACAATATGATAACATGGAAATATACATACTTGGTTAGAATTATTTCATCCATTAATCAACTTCCACCCCAATAACTTTTCTTATCTCCCAATGAATCATATTCAATGGGAATTTTTAATACTAGGTGAACAAAAATAATCTTTTAAATGATCATATAATCCATAAAAGAATAATAAGATATTCCTCCTACATTTATATATTAACCAAAAATAAAATTTTAATGACATTGTATAATAATTTCAAAAATTATTAAACCATCATATGATACATTAATATTTTAAATTAAATACTAATACCCAAATATAAAAATAAATCATGAAATAAATAACTATACATGAAATTCATCATATATTTCATAACTACAATTTAAACCCATTGATTTGAAGAACTTGATGATATATTATTCCCAGATAAACCAACAATTATTCCACAAATGGGTTCCCATATGTATCTGAAACAGACATAATCATTACATGAAATACATTTATAATAAATAATAAATAATTCAGTCCAGTTTTAAGAACCACACCCTTGTCACCCTTCAGTTGTGGGCTGATACCCCACAACATTTTTGAATGCACCAGGTTCTCACCAGAACATTGAGATTTTATTTTCATTTAAACATGAAATAAAAAAACAATTTCACCCTAAATATCACTTCATGTATATCATATTGGTTATGAATACCCGAAACCGGTAAAAGATCTCAAAAAATATAATTAAAAACATGAAAATTTTTACTACTTAAAACAATGAAATGGGGGGTTTAACACTCTGAACTTATGATCAACCATAAGCTTATATACTTGTAATGACATATATATCTCTTAATATAACTTCACATATACAAAGTAATAATAACCAAATTATGATTCAATCTATAAAATCCTTGAACCCACACTCTAGGATATGCTTCTTAAATCATAATCATTACATTTCTTTCATTAATACCAATAAATGTGACCGAATTTTATCCATACAGTCCTTACAATGTCAAAAGGAAATACTAGATCACTTAAATTCACTACAACGTTTATAAGTATAGAGTTTTAAAGAATTAGTAAAAACACCTTCATATACAAATACACATGTCAGTGAAAGAGTATTTATCCCACTTAACACAATTTTTATTTTTTTACATTAAGACATTATCATCATCTATATGAAATCCAATATAAAAATAATTTGGTTTACCATATTATGTTTATCCTCTGGAAAAGTAAAAAGAATAAGGGTGATCTCAAATGCTCCGAATGGGAAAACATAAGAATTAATAATTGAATGTTTTAAAAACCATAATAATTTCATAAGAGTAAGAAAACATAATCAATGTACTTGAGTGAGTTATAAAAAATGGATACTCAATAAATTTAGAATCATCCATCATGAAACATGGTATAAGTCTTTAACAAGGAAAGATTCATAAGATTACTTGAAAATATCATTAATTACTTGATTAGAAGAAATATCATGAAAATTACTATTATATCGATCACAATATTTCATCATTTTAAGCAATATCATAATCATTCCCTTTAAATTGTGAGATTATGACATTGGACTCCTACAACTTTGGTATCATTGAATAATAATACCCGTGAAAGAATTAAATTAAATGAAACTTATAATATCATGAAAATAATTATATTCATGATATAAAGTATCAAAGTGGTATTATATGCACCTCATAAAATATGATTGGTATAAAACAAAACATATGTCTCAACGGAGGAACAATGACAAAAAAATCCTACCAGTTTGGTAACATTGAAACCGTAAATACCATGAAACATATATCCTAAAATGGTTATGAAAATACTCATAAATAAAAGGTTAAAAGTCCAAAAATACATTACTATGATATATATAATGGAAACAACAAAATTAAGGGGTGAATATGTCATATATATCATCAGAATAAAAGTAAATTGAGAAGACCATTAACTCAAGTTTGATTTTTCTGTCTTGTCATTGATCTTCATGAATAATAAACTAATTTTAATTATTTACATACATAAGAAATGTTTCTAAGTATAATATTATTTTTATGTAAATTATTACCATTCTATATATGATTACTTAGTCACCAAGGTTTATGTAAAATGTTTTGACCATATTTTGGTAATGTTTCAAAAATCTCATTGATCGGTTCGTTATGGGAAAATAGGTCATTATATAAATCTCTTAATAATTGTAATCATGGAATAACTATCATATTAATAAATAAATTATATTTACCATATGTTGATTTAATAATTTTATTATTTATTTTGATTTTAATGCTCTCAAACACCCATATTAATATTTTTGGAACCCTATGGCTAGAATAAAACATATGAATCATTAATAAAATGATTTCAAATAAGTATGTATCAGAAAACCTATATTTTCCCGAGTATATATTTTTTATGTAACAAGTATATGGTTCAAACACCATTAGTTTTTTAAAAAAATTACCCATTATCAGTTGAACTATTCGAGTTTTTCACTACGTAAACAATCATTTTGTATGACTTCGTCAATAAAGGTGTTTTAAATTAAATATATTTTCTAGGTTTTTTGCAATGGTCTCATCAGATAAAAAAATTACATTTGAGAATTTTAATGACTGATTCAAAGGCATATCCATAATTTATTTAATAATTATTATTTTATATTTATTTTATCACTCTATTTTATTTATCTGAATCAAAATAAATATGATTTATTATATTATATCTATGTATCTGTTTAGACATACAAAAGGATTAGCCCGTAAAGGGCTTATCCCTTCCTAGGGTTTCCTCTCGCCGCCGCCAGCTCCGGCGCTGTGGATGGCGCGAAGACTCCTTCTCGTGCTCGGTGGGTAGGCGGTGGTTCTCTGCTGTTGGGATTCGTGGTCTTCTCTTAGGCTGGGGAGACACTCTCCGGGCTTCTATGGTTGTGGGCTCAGATCCGTGGGTGTAAGACTAGTTGTTGACGACACACTCTTCGGAGCGCTCACAGTTCTGATCTTGAAGCTAGTTTTTGTCATGTGGTGAGTTTCTTTGCGGTTGGGGGTTACGATCATGAGCTGGCGGTTGTGGGGTTCTACATCTTCTCAGGTGAGTATGTTAGGTTTTCGGTGGGTCTGATGCGGTTGTTCTGTCTGGTGGCGGCGGGATTTTCTGGTCTTTATTTTGGTTTTTCATCTGCTGTGTTGTGGTGAACTTTTCGGTGAACGTGCTGTTGAGATGGATCGTCGACTCTGGATGCATCTCCTTTGATTATTTTCTGTTGTTTTGAGTTTTTCGTTTGACGTTGTATTGAATCCTCTGTGGAGATGATGATGATGGCGGATGCGGGTGTAGCTCACCGGCGATTCGGTGATGGGAATGAATGGTGGGAACGCATAGGCATCTCCATGAATGATGTTTTTTTGATTCCTCAGCAGTGTGATGGGGTAAAAATGTGACGACGGAGGCTGGCGACGCTCACTGGCGATCTGGTGATGTGGATATGGCTGATGTGCTGGGTACTTGGCCGGTCCGGTTAACCTCACCGGTGGCTTGTTTGGAGGCGATGAGGTTTTCGCGTTTTGAGGTGGTCGTACGGCTCGAGGCGTGTGATGCACTTACGGGTTCGTGGCTCGAGGTGGAGCATGTGGATTTTCGGTGGCATGATGGCGACATTATTCGGTGGCTGCGTAGCTTGAGAATGGACGCGTGATGATGTACCCGTATGATGATGGACACGTGGTGTGCGCTGAATTTGTTTTGATTGAAATTTTAATTTTGAATGGCGATGAAATCTCGGGAAGTGTTGTGAGGTTTCCGGTTTTCCTTAAACCGGTTTGGGTTACCGGTACCCTTAAACCGGCTTCTGAAAATGGAAAAAATTGATTTGTAGGTACTTGTTTATAAAAAAATATATTTTTCAATAGGATAAATATTAGGATATCAATATATTGATAATTGATATTTTGTCAGAAAGGATAGATATGAGTGCTTATAAATATTTGTTATGTGTTTTCTTCAGAGCTACACTCAGATGACATATATGTTTTGATCTAGCTGATCAATGTTTTTCCTATTTATGATACAATATTTTATTATTAAATGTTATTCTACAGTTCGACCAATAATTTTTCAAACATACACTTTGGAGAAAGTCATGTTTATTCATATTTCCTGTTTTTTCCCAGTTATTGATTAACGTAATAATGTGCATCATTAAAGAATATTTTTCTGCTTCTATACATTATTAATAAACAAATTCAACATTCAATTGCGGCTATGTCTTTTTGAAAATTCTATTTTCTTGATAAATTCAAAATCTATTGATTTATTAGAGTAACAGATACTCTCACTTAGTCAATGTGGTGTGGGATCATTATATTCTTTCACTAAGCTATGGATTTTTGGTTCCTTGTTAAATAAATATACTAACTTGTAAAATCCTTATAATACTAGTAAAAGTTTTGTGTACTCAGTTTTATAAGTCCCTGGAAAAGGGTTTTACTTACGAAAATCAAAAATATCATGGAGTAGAATGTTCTCTAAGTGTAGTTGGAAATGTTTTTCTTTGAGCCACTATAAATAATTTATGTTCCGTTCATTATTCATTTCTACTTATTACATATTTTTAAGAGATATGAAAATATTTGATAAATATAATGATAGGAGCTTCTTATATGTCAATATTTTCAATGATCACAATTCATCCCCCACCCACATTAATCGTTTTCATAATGATTATTACATATTAAGAGGTACTAGTGGTTGTCCATTAGTGTATATATTTCTCAAATTTATATCCATGATAATTATTCTATTTCTTTTTGATATAGTCATGTAATATAAATTGTTGTATTTCTAAATTACATCATGTTAATATTGAATTATTTTGTTCTAAATTATCTTCTTCATCAAATGTTTAGAGTATTTTGAAATATTAGTGGAATCCTAGGTCTCTAATAAATCTTATATAATTAATCAGATGATGAAAAAAATAAATTTATGATCTTATAGAATGTATGTCGATGATTATTGATCCTTACTTTAATGGTGATAATTATTTTTTTCTATAAAACATGATTGATAATTTATTTGAAAAAAAAAATATGAATTTACATAAAGCTTATCATGCTTTGTTAATATCCTTTGGGAGATATGAAATAATTTAATGATAATCAAGTGAATGAATATGATATTAATTCAAAATAAATTAATTTTTTTGTCTGTGGTTTAGGAATAGAATAATTTAATCTAGTTTCTCAATTACATAATGTATATAGAAAGGGGTGGACTATTTCGGTTTCCAATAAGGGATCTGTTGGTTTATAAATAAGGAGAGAAGGCACTATAAATACAGTGTTTTACATTTTTAGAATACATAAAAACTAAAACATCACTCATATGAATGTGACGTTTAAAAAGATTTTTAATAATGGTCCCACTTTGGGAGTTCCAATTATTTAATAAGATCAAGCAATAAAATTAACAAGAATTTTACACCTTCTTTCTAATGTAAAATATTATTCTATATAAGAATATAAACTAGTTAAATAGTAACCAATTAATGAAATTATTGTATCATTGATAGTGTATGAAGTTGAGATGAAGGTCAAAGAGGAAAATCATATCAAATATAAAGGATCATCTCTCAGGTTTACAATGGATGAATAATCTCATTCAATCTATCCTAATTATAGTAAATAATTATCATATATTGCAAAAATATTTGAATGATTTTACAAAATAAATGAAGGTATTAAAGAAGACTGATGTTTTTAATTGAATAAGAAATGTAATTTTTTTTTAAATATTCTTTTTTCATTGGTCCAAGAAAATATCATTATGAAAAATGAAATAACAATTATCAATACAACTTGTAGTTTTATTCTAGTTTTGGATATAAATATATTACAAACTACCATACTTTCCTTAAAAACCAGTGGATTAATATATGACTCATACTAATGTGGTATAATATTTATACTCAATAAAATTTAATTATTTAGAATATTCAAATGATTAAGAAAATAATTATTACATCGTATTTTAAGATAAATTTTAATCCTTAATGAAATATCATAAAAAACATAGAAAATATTATTATTATATAATATTATATAGAGCATTTTTGTAAAATAAAATTGTAGTTTTGAAATCTAAATCATAAAAAGTTTTGTGTGAACAACATGAAACTAAAATTATAAATTATTTCATGATCTTTATACATTCAAAAAATATTCTCGTATTTTTATAAATAGATAAAATTTTTTATATAAAATAATTGGTAAAAATATAATTTACAACATTAATTTGGGACATAATAGTAACAGTGATATAATAAAACAATATAGAAATTATTTTTATTTTGGGACAAATATGAAAATCAATCCCACTATTAAATGTGTATATATATGTATTAATGGAAATTATACAAATGAATGTTTTTTTAAAGAACTTAATATTTTTTATTTTGTTAGGTATATGCAATTTAAATACACAATTAATTTGGGTACCAAAAAAACATTTATTTTATTTTTTTATGTATATGAAATTTAAATACACAATTAAATCACTAAGTGTTTGTTTGAAAATTATATGGAACTCTATATTTAAAAACATTGAACAACTATATATTTGTTCATTTTCAAAAATCATGATAAATATATCTCGAAATCAAAGAATAGTTTCACTAAAATTGTTTTTTGAATTGAAATAACTATTTTATATAGGGGATAGAGATAATAAAGAAACAAAGAGATATAAATTCATCTAAGAAGACATATGAGGAGCTCTGAAAATTTTACACTTCAAGAATAGTTTTATAATACACTTTAATGTGAGAATCATAATGTAAGAGGAATGACTATTTCTAAAAAAGAATATATTTTTTAAATAGACTATAATAATTTTGATTGATTTACATGGAATTGAAGCTATTACAAAATTTTATTTTGATGAGTTAAATTTTTTTTGGTCAAACAATGTTCATCTTCATCATTGTATCAAATATCTTCAAATGTTTAATGTAAAATAAAATAGTGTTTAAGAGTTTTATCAGATTTAAGTTGAAAAGTTCGAAGTTTGGAAATAAAACATTTTCTTTTTTACCAATTCTAACACCCCAAATTTTCTTTATCCATATATTGTTTCCAAATTCATTATTATAGTACATATTTTTCTAAAATATTATAGAATTTTCATTATTAGTAAAAACCATTAAAAAATACTTTGTAATTTATTTTTAGTTTCACTAAAATTGGGAAAGGTTTTTTGGAATTTTGTGATAAATTAATGATAAATTTTTATATTTATTAGGTGAGGTTTTTTTAAAGGGGAGAACTAAGAATCGAATTTATATTTTTTAATGTTATGAAAGGTTATTATAAATTATTTATATTTATGTTTTGAAAAAATCATCCATTAAAATTGATTTAATTTATATATTATTTGTATACATTTTGTGAGAATATGAAAGGGGGATAATGTTGAGACTATGCTGATTCAATAATTTATTTAATTTATTATTTATTTTGATTCTTGAAAACAACCTCATTAATGTTAAAAATATTTTTTTTAATTGAATTTCTAATAGAAGATATTCATTAGAATATTTATTGGCCTCTGGAATCGTTCATTGTTCATTAATCAGTAGAAATATATTTTATTCATTATTCTGGATGTTTTTTAAAATAATCTAAGAAAACTTATCATAAAATAAAATTTTAATTCGAGCATATGGTTTGGGAACCCTATCTTTTGAATAATAATAATTGATTATGAACCCCGTGCTATTAAAAATATATATATATTAATGACTCCATGTTTAGAAGAAACCCCAAATTTCCAGGAAAATATGTATGGTTCCTCAACCATACTTTTGTAAACATATTTTTTTTTCAAATGTTCATTTTGAGTTTGTGTCTATGTGAATAAACTGTAAGATTGAATTTCTCACCGGTAGAGTTTTAAAGTAAAAATCTTTTCCTCATTTTCTACAATGACATTTCTAGAGGGTAATATTTATTTAAATAAGTTTTATGACCGATTAAGTAGCTCATAATCAACAGATTGAATCATTCTAATAGCTATGGGATGTTATAACTTCTTTGAAACATTTGAATCTAAATAAATTTTATTTTGTATGCAGTATTTATGGAGTCATTTCAAACTAAAACTGCTTAATAAATTGGATAAATAGTGGGATAGTCATCTTATAACAATATAGTTATTATATGGAAATAAATATATATGAACATGTTACTATATTTGGGTAATTTCATTCAGATCTACACTTTCGAGACATATATGTTTTTAACTAGTTGATCAACTAACTATAGTTTTTGTTTTTACTTCTTTCTTTTGTCGTTAAATCTTTTTCTGTAGTTTGGAAGCTCATATTCTGGAGTTACACATTGATGAAATACAGATTTATCCATCTCACTAGTTTTTTCTATAGTTACACATTGGATACTTTTTTTCATACGTCATTAATCAGTGGATCTAATTTCTCTTAGTGACATTAAATGACACCATTTAATGACACAAATTCTGAAACCATTCCATACATTAGCCATTTTTCTAACTATTCCTATTTAATTTAAAATTTTTTTCAAACTATCATATTTGAGAAATTTTATGACATTGACATAATTAGTAATTTTTTATAGACATGTCACCTGAGAGTACATGGTACGAGGTATAAAAAGTGTGCTTTCATTTAACACCAACACATATACATAAAATAAAAAAAAATGCATGGTACTGAAGTATTATATTTTGAGAAGTAAATTGTATATAAATTTTTTTGAACACATATACTGAAGAACACACAAAGAAATATTGAATACTGAAGTATGAACTGCTAAATATCATAACCTCAAACATTCTAGAAACAACATCTCTATGAAGAAAAAGAGAAACAAAGCACATTTCATCGAACTAGAACCCAGAACATGAGACTCACAATATGATATTTCAATAATAGGACTTAAAAGTCATGTATTCTACATCCTACAAGTCCAAAGAAACTTAGAACATCAATCAGACCATTTATAAAACTTTCTCATTATCTTTTCTTTATTCTGTATCATTTTATTACTTCTCGAGAAATGTTTGTGTCAATATGATAACACATTGTGTCTTGTGTATTAGACTAGATGATACAAGATTTACTCACTCAAATACATTTATAAAAATCATTCCACCAATTGCTTACTATTGAAGAGTTCCATTGTGACATGGTTGTTAGTTTTCCCATGCAGAATAGTGGTAGAGATCTTGTGACTAGGACAATCCATTGTACTACTGTTAGTCCCGATCCAGGGTGTGGATCAAAGATTTATATATATATATATATATATATATATATATTTATTTGTGTCACATGTTCACCAAGTGGAGTGGATTATGTATTGGAATGAGACTGAACCACTTTTTTTGTCTGCTATGTATTTCAAATTAGTATTTCTCTATTTTTAACTTATATTTTAGAAAACTAACTTTTACTTAGATAGTTAGTCTTGGATAGTAACTATAACTATTTTTCATTATTAGAATATTTTTAAACGTTGTATCAAAATCTAATATTGATATTATAGATAATTATTCTTTCTAATAAGAAGATATTTGTACATTGAAGAAATTGTAATTTTATTACCTTCATTAACTGGCTTGTTTTATTTTATATTGGGGGAACCATTTAAAATAAAAAATTTAACAGAATTTTGTATGTGCACACAATTCACACACTATTTAGTGTCCTAATCCAACCAACATTTGGTTTCATAGGAGTTATTAATATCCTTGTTTTCAAAATATTAAATTAAAATTCTGTTTAAAATATTTTTCAACTTTGATTTTAGTTTTTTTTAAAGATCACCATATTTTTGTTTGTTCTACATTTCAAGTTCTTTAAATGCATGTTTGTTTATTATGGATAATATATTGTAAGGTTCTCCTACCAATAGTTCACTATTCGTTACTAGAACAATACATTCATAATAAAAAAATAAAATGAGGATGCACTTATAATGCATTGATTTTGAGAGTTGGCCTTCAATTATAGATGAAAATAAGATTCCATCTACTGATAGGATTACATGGGATGGCCCAACTAAATATACCTATAAAAAAATATAAAAACCACAAATTCCATATACTATACCTTATATGATAAAGAGTTTAATATAATTTCTATATGTAAAATAACCCATGTAATTCGGGATACTTAATCATTTTCACATGAAGGAGCCTCAAATATTATGGAATTGATACTTAACACATATAAAGTTAAATATAAAAACATTAAAATAAAGCATGATGAGCCTATTTATTACTATTATATTAGGCTTAATGAAATAGTTAATACTAATTTCTTAAAGAAAATAGATGTCCTAGCCAAAGGAAAAATAATAAAAATACTCAGATGCTTTCCAGATATATGGAGAAGCACATCTGTCTCATGTTGATAGTCTAGTGACATAAGAAGAATTTTAGTACTGGAGATATTAAGAATGTTTATGATATATGAGGAAGAATTAAAACTCAACAAGGAAGAGTATTATGAATCTAAGAGACTATTAGTGGCCTTTAGAACCACTACTGCCATAACGAAAAAAAGGAAAAGAAGAACTTTCATGCCCCTGCAAAAAAAATTTAGCAATGAACAATCATCATCATATAGCGATGAAAAAATATCTCAATGAGATAGATTAATTAAAAAACATTATAAAATAAATAAATTTCTTATAAAGCGAAACTTCAAATGATGAAATGATCACAAGGGAAACTAGAATAATGATTCCAAAAGAAATGAAAAATATGATGACAGAGTCTCTTATGAATGCAAGAGAAAGGGACAAGTAAAGGATGATTATCCCAAGCTAAAATATAAGAAGAGGAATGAGGATGAAGATAAAAATAATAAAAATTTAATGAAATAAATCTAGGGTTCTTATCAGGATAGTTTATGTGACTAAGAGTCTTTACATGATTAAAAGGATGACTAATACATTATATGTTTTAAAACAAACAAATCTGAGGTAACCCTTTCCTCTCATGTACTAAATTCCTTTTATTATGGAGATTAAAGCTATTAAGAAAATATGAATAGTAAATAATTATTCAAATATTGTAATATGATAGAAGATACCTGTAATGAACTAAACGATAAATAAAAATAATTGAAGAAACAACATTCCTTGACTACGACTTTTAAATCTATATTTTTTTTTGGAAAAAACAGAAAATTGTTCAATTACTCTAGGATAACAATGAACATCAGTTATCTAATGAAGAATTGAAAAAGGTAATAAAAAAATTTACCAATGTAAAAACTCTTACACATATTCTTAGTGAAAATATTTACCCTAAATACACTACTAGTATATGATACCAACATGGGAAAAAATATAAAAAAACTTGTTTGTAACTAAATCATGAAATTATTTTTGTCTACCTAAAATTAAAAATTTTGTTTCTATTTCCAGTTCAAATATGTCTATTACAACCTCTAATTTTTCTTGACTAAATAGAGTCCATATTTCAAAAATGTTACATAATGTTTATAGGAAACTCATGAAGCATATGTGGGTTCCTAAAGTACTTATTACTAATGTTACTAGAGACAAACAAGTCTAGATATCAAAATCTATATTTTTTAGTATTTTTTAGGGAAGTTGTTCAAAGAGATTCTCTTAAATATTATTTTACTTGGATAGTGGATGTTCAAGACACATGGAGAAAAATTACTCAATATTTATTAGTATAATAAATATTGATGATGGGAAGGTCACCATTGGTGACAATGATAACGGGGAAATAATTGGCTTATGCCATACTACTAACACTTACATAATCACAACTTCAAAGTACTTTTATTGATGTATTGAAATATAATCAGATTAATATTTCACATCTATGTGCTTATGGTTTTCATGTTAAATTTTAAAATGATTCGTGCAATGTTTCTAACCCTAAAAATGAACAACTATTTTTCCTTTAAAAATGAAAATTACTATGCAATTAAATTAGATTCTTTTTTTCTAAAAATATTTCATGCTTAAGTGTATTTCACATAGAGTCTTAGATTTATCATAAAAGGCAATGACAATTAAATATAAAATACATTTTAAAAATTACTATGAAATTTTTAGTCATGGTCATACCCAAATATTGTTTTCCAAATTTAAAAGTCTGTAATCCTTTTTTAAAGGGTAAACAACACAAAATCAATTTCAAACTCTAGAAAGAAGTTTCAAATTCCCAACCTTATGAGTTTTTCCACATGGATTTATTTTGCGCATCTAGAGTTTCTAGTTTTAATGGGAATAACTACGTTTCTATTCTTCTTGATAACCATACTAGGTATATTTTGACTTACTTCCTAGCCCACAAAAGTGAAGCATACTCTCATTTTGTTGGGTTTGACAGGAATGTTGAAAATATTAGTGGACTTAGGAAAAAATATATAAGAAGTGACCATGGATGTGAGTTTGAAAATCATGAGTTTTAATTATTTCAATAACCAAATGGATATATTCATAACTTATCTACCACTAAGACACCACAAAAAATGGGGTTGTAGAAAAAATAAATTGAACATTACCAGAAATTACTAGAACAATGCATAATTAGTATAAACTAACTATTTTTGTTTTATGGTGAAGCTATAAATATATTATGCTATATTATTAAAAGAGTGTTAATTAGATCAATTCATAGAAGAAATCCATACGAGTTGTGGAACAATAATAAACCCAAGGTTAGTTACATCAATGTTTTTGATTGCAATGTATATATTCTTAATACTAAGGATAATCTTGATAAGTTTCCATCCAAGTGTGATAAAGGAATATTTAGATATTAAATATCTAGTAAATCTTAGAGTCTATAAAAAAGGAACAAAATGTGTGGAAGAATCGTTGCATTTTAAATTTTTTGAAATAGATCCACATGAACCAGGGACATCCCTTTGGAATCTTGAGGATGATATGTCAAATCTAGATATTATTGATAAATTTTATAACCTTATTTTAAAGGAATATATTAAAGCTTATGGTTCTGGAAATTCTCCAATTCCATCCATAATGAACCCAAACCCAATGAAGAACCTGAAATTACTTGTCATTCCGTTTTTAGATGAGTTATAACCCTTATGAATCATTCTTTATATGTTATTTCTAGAGAGTTAGATAAAGGAACATATACTAGAGCTTCTCTAAGAAATTAGGTTGATCATTAATCATTCTTGTCATGACTTAATCCGAAACAATCAATGAGGAAAACAATTTTGAATATTGTTTGATTACTATGAAAGGAGATATAAATCAAATACAAAGAAGTAAACTCTATAAATTTGCAGATAGACATATATACACCTCGACCAAAGGCACTATATGGGTTTTCAAGAACAATGTTGATGATGTTGCTAACATTGTTAGAAACAAATATAAATTGTTTTCATAATTTTATAGTCAAGATGAAGGAATTAAATATGAAGAAACATTTTCACTAGTTGAAGGGCCTGAAAGCATTATAATCCTATTTGCATATGCAGAACATATCAATTTCAGAAATTTTCTAATGGATGTAAGGAGTGAATTCCTAATTGGGTATATGGTTGAGGTTGTTTTGATGAACAACCCCCCTTTTTAAATCCTTCACTTTCCAAATCAGGTTATTCAATTAGAAAATGATTTATATGGTTTGAAACATGTTCTAAGAGATCAGTATGATATTTTAAGTAGTTTTCTAATTTTTAAAGGATTTATAAATGGTATAACAGATCCTAATATTTTTATAAAACGAATATATAATTATTTTGTTGTTAAAATATGTGTAGATGACTTTATTTTTTGATCTTCAAAAATTATTTATGTAAAAAATTTTCAAATATGATGAAAAATGAATTTGAAGTGTGTTTAATGGTTGAACATAAATTCTTTCTTGGATTTAATATTTTTCAAAATAAAGTAGGTATCATATTAAATCAAAGAAAATATACAAAAGATATAATAAATTCTTTAGGTATGGATATGAATAAACATAGTGATGTATTAACTAAATCATTAATTTCAAAAATGATAAATTATATCATACATTCTGTAGGGATGATAAGCCTTAATTGAATAGTTATTGTTTTTTTTAGTTTCATGATTAACTATTTCATAGGTTACTTTCTTATAGTTACTACCTCACACATACGGTCTCATGGTAACTATATCACAATTACAGTCTTAGTGTTATTTTCTCTTAATTACGGTCTCACAGTTATTATCTCTTAGTTATGGTTACATACTTTCTATCTCAATGATATGGTTACACCATTTGGAGTCACACCGTAATGAAATCACTATAACGACCTGTTCTGGTATCACTGTAATGAAACATACTTCAATTTTTAAAATTTTCTTTCATGTATCATTGTATAAAATATTTAATTTATTTTATGAATTGTAATTTTGTTTGGGACATTTCAAATCATTAAACGATAAAATCATGACAGCATTAACTCATCTATTCACTTGACCTCTCTTCTCCTGAAACTGAACCCCTTCTATCTAAAACTTTTATCCCTCTCTCAACCTTCTATCCTTCTCAAACCAACATTTAATTTCTATAATGATGTACTTATAATCATCAACTCATGAGAGTCATCATTATTCAATGAAAGTGAGAAATTATTTGAAACTAATTCTTGAGAAACACTTGAATCTAGGACTTGTTGATCAAACAACATTTCTAGAAAAGGATATTTGTCTGAAGTGTGTGTTGAAATCTATGTTGCATGTTTTGAAATTGCTAGAAGAACATGGATGGTTGGAAAAGTTCACAAAATAGTAAATCCCAATTTATCCAATGTTATTTTATGATTGTTATCAGTATGTTCAGTTTTCGTTCAATACTATAGATGATTTTATAGTAGGAAGTTGGTTGAATGTCCAAATGTGTACTTTTTATTCGAGCTTATGAGATGTTTTCCTAGGAATACCATAGGAAGGAATTTTTGAGTACTACCAAAGAGGTCACCCTCATAATAATGATTTGTTTAGATTATAATAGAACCTGGGATTATTGACTAGAAATAAGTAGAATAGAAGGTAAATTTCTACTGAGATTAATGGTGAGACAAGGCCGTTTTTCTAGTTCATTAAAAAACTTATTTTCCAAAGGAAAGGTGAATTTCTACCCTTATGTATCAAGATATTTTCTTGAAACATATTATGAATAATGGTAACAAGATCAATCTATGTATGAATATAATAATTCACATGTGTGAAATGATCATGAAAACTTCGAAATAAACTTCTCTATTTTATTCAATGTTAATTTCAAAACTATTGTTTTTATGAGGGAGTAGTTGGTCTAAATGAATAAGTGGTTGAAGATTGTGAGGTTTTTATCTCAAAGATATAGTTAGGATAATCAATGTTACCTGGAACCCATAGAATAAATCTTCGATGGAATATAATGAAAGAATTTATGAAAATTTCAACCCGGATGAAAAACATTCATTAACTAAGATTATATCTTACCCTTGTATGAAACCTAATTAATTTTTTTGAGTATTCCAATAAAGAGGCAGAAGATGGGGAATATTCATATAACAAAGGAACTATATTAGATAAATAAGATAGTGGGATACCTATTCTACAAGAAGTAGATGCAAAATATATAGCTGAAACTAAAGGAATAATTAATATAGAGGAAGACCCTAATATAGAATAAGAACCAACTATTTAGGAGGAGATTATTGTTCAGGATGGAAATACTGTTGTAGAATGTTTATATGAATAAGATGAAAATGATATATACCTATCTTCTAAGGAAAGAATAGAACAAGCTTTTCATCTAGCTATTAATGAGATGGGTGAGCCTGATAGAGATAAATTTAAGAAATGGGTCAAGAAATTTGATCTATTAATCCTATCATTGTTGCACCGATTGAGGGGGAGTATCACCATATCATAGGGTGTGTTCAACTCCAAACCATATTGTCCAATTCTCTATGGATACCTATTACAAGTTTCCTAGCTATTCTGATCTGTAAAATATCCAACATGCCTCAGAAAAATGAATTGATATTTCCACGGTATTTCAATAGAAATTGATTTATTCTATAGAAGTCACCTCTTCTAAGGAGTCTGAACCCATTTCAGTTCTTATTTTTGATCCTCATATAGAATATTTTATTTTTATGAGTCCAATTAATCTGAATATTTTTATAGACAGCTTGTTATATAAATTTTTAAAGACCATGAAGTCACATTCATCTCCTATGTCTAATCTCAATGAAAGAGAAGTTTCCTAGATGCTTGAGAAAATAATATAGAATATTCATCTGAAGCTACATCATGAAATTAATGAAGTTTGGATTGATAAAAAATAGTTGAGTGAATAATTAATGTCTCTTATATCTATGGTTTAATATAGTATTAATATGTAGAAAATATGATGATCTCTAGTAGCATTTCCTATTGAGGATTTATGTGATAATATCCCTCTGAAGGATGTATTTCTGATTCAACAAAATCTAGCTAGACTATATGAAAAATTACAAGGGAGAAACAATAAGATAGTTAGTGAGATGTGTGCACTTTTTGTTAGACTTTATAAGATTAATGGTGATTATAATGGATGTTTACAAAAGGTTCTAAATCAACTTAAGTCTCTAATATCATTTGTTACAGGTTCAACTACCTCTGGTAAGTCATCTCATCCTATGGATAGTGAAATGATCATAAAAATTGTTAAAGGGGAGCTTCAGTGAGTGTTGATTGGTGTTGATAGTGAAATATTCAGTACTTTCATAATGAATAATGACTGAGGGATTTATTTTGTGAGGATACACTCAAAGATATTCAATTATTCTTAAGAATAAATATTTAAGAAGGTGGACTTCTACTTTAATGGAATTTAATCTCTGTATGATACGAACAATAATAGAAAATATCTTATAGAGAATTTGAAAATATCTCCTATCACTCAATCTTTCAACACTCACGTTCAGAAGATGAAATTCTACACTCCCCTCTTGGGAATTTTTATGGAGAAAAAAGATGACTATGAGATGGCTATGCAGTATGGAGGTGAGATCATCACTAATTTCAAAATGTTTTTAAATTCTTCTCTCCTTGTGAAAATTATTACCGTAGTGGCTCCAACTGCTACCCCATTGCAACTTAGATCAACCCCTTCCTCATCCACTACTATTTCTCCAACTTCCATATTTGTAGATTAGGCTCTAGGCTAGATCTAACATGTTATTATTGAATAACCATTTCCTCAGTCTTTAACTATTACATCTCTTCCACCCTCTATATTTGAAGGATTTACTTTTAAATATCTCACTATTGGATAAATCCCCTATACCAATTCTACCTCTCCTCCTATGGACCCTCCTTATGTTTCTACCGATGTAAATTTAAAGACTCGTGGATCTCACAAAAAATGAAAGAAGTATTTTTTTATGGATGTTTTCTGTTATTTCTTCTCATTGTAATGAACTCTATAATTCTATTCAATTCAATGTACATTTTTTTATTATCTTAATTAAATTCATTCACCATTTAATTCAATTTATTGGTAAACCCAAATGGAGGATAAATGAGACAAAGAATTTATGGAATCTTTTATTGAAAAAAAGAATCTTCTTGGGAGAAGAACAATTTTAATATACTTTATCATAGATATTCTCAATATCTTGACTTTACTAAAGTATATGTCTTCTAAATTCCATGATTTTTGATCATCATAATGGGGGATATTTATTGAACCTCATGTTTTAATGCCCGTAAATCATGTTTAACCAATCAAAAATAATTTTTGGATATTGTTGGTTTCTTAATATTTTAATGCTTACTACTCATGGTTTAAAATATCCCAAGATCCTAATTCAGAATCTCCAAAATCATGTTTGAATCTTGTAATCTACGTTTAATATTATTATAATATCTTTCAGTATGATTAGGGTTAATATTATTCAATTCTATTAATAATAGTTTATAATACATTATAAATATTTTTTGCTATGTCTGTGACACTGTAAGTTTCCTAGTAGTTCTAGATTTCCATAATGTCTAAGACATCGTAATCGTGCAACCAGTTCCAGATTTTTGCAAAGGCATAGAAACTGTTTCCTTGATACCATTACAAAGACACCACAACAAGACCCCATTCATAATTTTGACAAAGGACTAGAAAAATTTACCTAAGTCACAGCTTATCTGACACCTATAGTCTCGCTACTGATTTCAGATTTTACAATGTACCAGACACCTCAATTGTGCTACCAGTTTACAATCTCACTATAACTCTGTCATTATAATTGTCTCACCGTGACTCTCTCATCACTCAAATTCAAAGGAGAAGACATTGTTTCAAGTGACTCCATTTCAAGACACAAACTATGACATCGTTTCATATTTATCCATTTTTTATCTTTAATTTTTTTTTTAAAGTTATTTCCACCTCTCATATTTGAGTAATTTATTGACACAGATGTATTTAATGATTTTTTGTACACATGTCACTCGATTGTATGATGTACGAGGTATAGAAATAGTGCTTCCTGTCGGGTCCAACACATGCACTTGTAATAAAAAGAAAAAAAATGGAACTATTACGTTAGAGTTTATGATGTTGAATTCATGTAAAGTAAAAAAGAACACATATACTGAAGAACACATGAATAATTATCGATTCCAAATTAATGAATTTATGAAGATCAGATCCTCAAATATTCATCAGTAGAAACATTAATGACAACATGGGATACAAAGAACATCTCATTGAATTGAAAACCTGTAAACGAGACTCATGATACTCGGTTTCCAAAAGAGGACATGAAAATTGTATCTGCTACATCCTATAAGTCCAGATATTCATAGAAAAACACTAAGAGAATTTATAATCCTTTGTCATTATCTTTGATTTTATGTGTACCATTTTATTACTTCCCATGTTGTGTGTGTTTCTATATTAAAACACACTCTTCCTCCTTCATTAAACTAGTGTATATATAATATCATCACTAAAATATATTTCTAAAAATTGTTTCACCCAGGTATAATTATGGAAGATCTCATGTGTGAATTGGTTGTAAGTTTTCCAATATAGAAAAATGGAATGTTCTTATGAAATGGATAGTCCTATGAACTATCATTAACTCTAATCCATAGTGTGGATGAAAGATATATATATATATATATATATTGGTGGAAGGCGTTCACCAACTGGAGTGGATTAGGTCTCGTCTTGAGAATGAAGCCCTTGTTTTATCCACTATATATTCAATTTAGTCTTTCTCTATTTATAACTTAAATTTTATAAAACCTAATTTTAAATTAATATATAGACTTGGATAGTATTTATTACTCTTTTTCATTATTATAATAGTTTCAAAATATTTATTATCATCTCATACTGTCATTACTAAAAATTATTCATTTTTCCATGATGTAATTTGAATAGTCTGACTATTATAATTTTATTTACTTGATTAACTAGCCTATTTTATTTCAAATTGGGGGAATATTTTTGAAAAATATTTTTAATAGAAAAATTTATCAGAACTCAATTCACCCCCCATCATCTTGAGTGTCCTACCCTGACCAACAAAATCCATTTTTACCTTTACCTTGTTAATTATTTTTCTTTTCTCTTCTCACTATTCATTGGGTCAAATTTTGAATTTTTGTTAAAAAAATTATAAATTATTCTTCATAAAATATTTAATATATTTTCAAAAAATTATTTCATATAAGTGTGATAATTTAATTACAAAATAATTCCCCTGGATGTGATGACAAAATGGTTTTAAAGGAGAAAACGGTCAATATTTTACAATGTTATTGCGTCTAAATTTAATATGAAAATAGATCCAATGACCTAAATTGGATAAATAGATATATATTTCAACTTATATTATATTTAGTCTAATTTAAAATTAATTTTGACTTTGAAATTAACTATAAAAATTAATTTTTCAATTATAATTTTTTATTTTCACTCTTCATCAAAAAATGAATGATTTCATAAAAATAAAAAAAATTGAACATATGAAATTTCTTGAACTAAAATTTCAAAATTTGTGTTTATTTTGTCAAAAAAATTTAAATATTGGTAAAATTAATTTTTAATTATTTTTCTATTGAATGACAAAACTATATTTCAAAAAAATCTATTTTATATAAAATGAATTCTGACTTTTAAATAATTTTTATTTTATTAAAAATGAATATATTAATATTATACATGTATAAACTATATATTTTTTATAATCTATTCAATACTAGTCATTCCCACTATTCCAGTGTCTATGAGAAAGATTTCTTAATAAATAATAATACTAATAGTATTTTGTCGAATGACAATCCTCGTTCTTACATATAATGGATGTTATTGAAGTAAATAGATGTTTCATGTATCATAACCTAATAATAAAATTTAATTAATTCAAAATTAAATATTTTTAAAAGTATTATGGTATTATGCACTCTTTCAAGATTTGTTTTCATACTCTATTGAACATAATTTTATATAAAAAATCCCATGGTGTTAAACAATTTTTATCTTCCTATATATAAAATCAAAATGTATTAATAGCATCCAAAACAAAATTAATGATATAATATTATATATATTATATTATTAAATTATTTAAAATTATAAAAATATTCATTGAGTGAAATTATGAAAATAAATATTCTAAAATTCTATCCTTATAATATTTATTTCCCTTTCTTACCTTTCTTATAAAACATCAAAACATTAAGATTAAAAATTTAATAATAGAAATAATGGTTAAAATAGTTTAATGAATGGGTTAAACCAAATTATATAACTTAAAATAAAATATAATCATTTATAAATATAATTATTTGATCATATTTTGAACATATCCTTTTCTTGATCAAATTCATGGATATTTGTAAGCATAGTACTTCAAAAAGGAATTAATTATATTAAAATATTTTAAGTAATTTGTTGTTGGATCTCCACCCTATAAAAGGATACAACTTCTCCCTTTTCATTACACCTCCTAGGAAATATTAATCAACCTAAAACATACCATTTTTAATTCCAACTCCCCAAGACATGCAGTTTTTTTTTGGTTATTTAAAATTCTATTCCAAGGGTAATTTATAAAGAAACTAAATTAGGATTACCAAAGAAGTGGTAATCATCAAATATTGTATATTTCGATCTATTACATATTATATATCCCTTATATATATGGTATTCATCATGAAATAATAATTTAATTATCCTCAATATACTTAAATATTTTTTTGATAATTGAACCACCAATATCCACTTTTTGTTCCGTCAAATGGGAAGTGGAAGTATTGTCTGTGAATACGTGTGGTCTACTACTTAAACATTGTAATATAATTAATTGGTCATCATCATCCTTCTTGTATGGTTACTATGATTTAATTAATTTTTATATATTATATTGATTGTATAATAATTTATCTGAAATTACAATATCATATCTAAAATATTACAACCCCATCTATAAAAAATGACAATTTTGTACATTCATGTGCGTATACTACCACATCAACGAAGAAATATTTTTCAAATATTTTTTAAATTAAAAAAATGGTAATAAGAAAAGGATTAATTAATATATATGATATAGATTCAATAATAATAAATCAATAATAGCGATTATTAGATACCATTATTTGATTCCCTCAATTGAAAAGTGAAATCAGTGTTCATTCATACACATGGTCTATTATCTCCAAAAACTGTGTACTTAATTTTTCTACCTTTATATTTTGTGGATGACACTAGATATATATATGTATATATATTAAAAATATATTATATTTATATTAGTATTAATATTCTAAATATGATATAACAATGATAAAAGTTCTATAAATAGGATCTTTAACCAAAACATGCATGTGAAATTAAGCATTCATTACCTGGAATAATGATTTTAACTAAAAATTGATAATAAGTAGAAGATAAGATAATGAATTTTTAATTTCATTTTCATCACATTAAATTATCATGTGAATGAAATAACTTATTCCAGGATACAAAATTTTGAGTTAATATTCACTTGAGAATATTTTTCATCCATGGTCGTGTTTTCTATAAAATTATTTAGATAAAAAATTGACTATTCTCATTTTCAAAATTTAGTTTTTACCCAGGATTTTATGTTTACAAAAAGGTTTAAAATTAATCTTATTCTCATTTTCATAGTGAGTTTCCTTTTACTTTTTAATAAAAATGTGTAATGAATATTTCTTTTAACATACATGGCATCAACAAAATTTATTGCTTTCTTGAATGATCAAAAATTAGATGTTCACATTAAATGTTTTAACTATTATTTACAAAAAAAGTTCTCCATATTATATTGGATATATTATTATTTGAAATAAGTTAAATAAAAATAAAAATGATATTTTTCTCATGAAATATTCCATATTCGTTTTAAAATAATTTTCATATTTGATAACATCTATTAAGGTAAATTATGTTTTACTAAGTATTTTATCTAATGAAACTATAATGATGATATCTTTATTCGGATTGTGAATATTATTAATAGATATTTTTGAGACTCATTTATTTTTCTATAATTTATTCTTTTATGAAATTGTGAAATCATTATGAAATCTTTTATCATTCCAATGGTTATGTAATGATTATATGATGACTTTATCATGATATTGGGGTATACATATGCATGGATTTCATTATATAATAGATGATCATGGAATCATATAACCCTATAATGAATTATGAATGTTTAATATCTCATTGTATAATTATAGGATTCATGTTTATAAGCATATTATATTACGGGAAACATGATGATTTGATCCATGCACTATAGGAAATGATAGGTGATATGAAATATATTATGATACATGAAACAGGTGTTGACGCAAAATAAACTATGATTTGATGGTCATAATAGTTAAAAATAAAATATTAAATAATTTTTATACATTTGATGGTTACACATTCTTTGGATATTTTTTTTATTTTTATAATCTATGTGGATGTTTATTGGTTTATTTCTAATGATACCACATGCTTAATATTTATGCCTTTTGAAATGAAAATTTTTTATTTTATGATTCACATTTAAAATCATAAAAAAAATTCTATAAGGTTATCACGTTATATTAATAATATTATAACATTAATCTTACATTATGATATCCTATGAAATCTATTGATATATCCATTGTTTATCCATATTGAGAATCAGAGATAAACCTTTCTTATGTTTCTTTTCAAGTGATTATGAAGAAAGGTAATAAGTTAGAAATGTATATAAGGGTAAATATTAATAAAGGAAACAAAGACAAAATATGAAAATGTTCCAAAATAATATATTTATATATTTACTCCCTTATGAAACTAATCTTGTATTGTTCTGGAATGGATTATAATACTTTTTATTTAATATTAATCTAAAAGATATTATATTTATGTTTAAATACCGTTGTCTTCATAGTTGGTATCAAATTATTTTTTAATATTTAGATATTAGGAATACAAACATTGGTTAAAACCCAGGGAAGGGTTTTAAATATAGTATGACATCATAATATTTTGGGTAATTACATCGGATAACACTATTTTGACCTATAGTTACATATATTTAGAATACAGTTCCATAAATTAGACATTAATAAATGATATTTCATGATTCTATGATATCTCACTATTATTATTATAACAATATGCTTACTATTTTTTATGTGTTTCAGTTAATTTATTGAAAAAATATACAACATGATAATAATGTCTATGATGGATATTGTAATGACCTCAACCTCAGCAACAAAATGATATGGGTGATGGAATTCAAAATAGTTTTGTTATGTTAACTCACATTTCTATGTTCTTAAATCATAATATGATTAAAAATTATAAATTTTGGTAGAAACATTCTATTGAGTTTTTGATGAGTCAATATCAACATTATTTTAGGGGGTCTTCAGGTCTGTTAGTGATTGAACTCTAGATCACTTCTCTTAATAAAATTATATTTTAGTCATCAATCTATGGGCCATGAAAAATATGTCTTAGCCATTTTTCCTTTGGAAGGAAAAATACATTATAGGTGGAATCGTAATAATAATATTGGGAAATGGAAGAATATTTTATTTATAGAATGGGATGAGTTTAAAAGTATATTTTTTAGTAATAACTTCTCACTTTTTCAACATAAAAAAATAGAGAAGTAATTATTTTATGTTAATGTACATGGATAATGAATCCACTGGAACCTATGAGGAATATTATACCAATTTAATCACAAGTCTATAAAGAAAAATTGATCAATTATTTGGAAGCCTAAAACCAAGTCTCTAAAATGTGGTAATAGTAAGAGACATCATTATCTACTAAGGCATCATTTTTTGATCTCAATGTAGATATATAAATTTGATATTCATTGTATTCCCTTGGTTTTGATAAGACAAGTAAGTTGGAGTCATAAGAAAAATCAAATATTCACATAGTGGAGTGAAATTATATCTCTCTAAATTCTATAAATGAATCAAGAATCATCATGT
The DNA here is from genome assembly GCA_963277665.1 of Viscum album. Classification (NCBI taxonomy): domain Eukaryota; kingdom Viridiplantae; phylum Streptophyta; class Magnoliopsida; order Santalales; family Viscaceae; genus Viscum; species Viscum album. The sequence continues at coordinate 783,433,124 of OY728158.1, forward strand.
GAGTTGGTCTAATTGACCTGGGAGGTTCATTAAATGTGGAATGGAAGGTTGTAAATACAATGGATATCCAAAAAGATGAAAATTCTAGTGTAAATAAAGAGGAATAAAAATTCCATTTATTATTCCACAACTAATCCAATGCATAAAATACAATGAGTATGGGCATTACACAACAAATGAAAATCATTATAGGATTTTAGTGATGATTATTATCCACAACTGTTTATTACAAAATAAATTGGGAAATCTCATGTTATCATGATTTTTAAAGTGGGTTATAAGAATGAAATGGTGAATGATCCCATATTCATTCAATCTATATCAGATAATGTTTAATTTTATTCTTTTTGTACCCATTGTTGTATATATATTGAATTTCCATGGGTATAATAATACCACTTTAATGACTAGATATTACGTTAGTAATGAAAATACTGAATGGTATGATGCTTTGATATCATGTTTATAGTTTCTCCCTAGTTGATGTTTTATGGAATATAATTACATAGAATATTTTGATTCTAACTCTAGCAGAATTTGATATGATCATTGCAATGGATGATATTTCATTATATATATCCCATATTAATTTATATTGGAGGGAAGTCACATTTCATATTCCTAATAAGACTATTATCATTTATCATTGTGAGAGTAAAAAATAACTTCTAATGGAAATTAAATAAATATTTTGAGTCTTAATTACAATCCGTGAATGGTATTTATCTTAAATGGTTGAAAAGAAACTCAAAATTTTGGAGGCACTTATTTTATGGGTTTTTATATTTTTTCTATATAATTTTCTATTATTACTCTAACTCTTGAAATTTATTTCTCAAAAAAACTCACAACTGGTGGTACACCAATTTCGAAGACTCGTTTTAGAATGGATTGAATAGAGTTACTAGAATTGAAGAAGATACTATATAATAATCTTAATAGGGATTCATACACCCTATTAAAACACCATGTGACAGAGCTGTTCTATTTTTTATGAAGAAATATGTGCTAATATTTATTTTCCTTAATTTTCCAGAACATATCAAGATAACTATTAAGAGAAATTATTATCTTATTAATATTGATGATTTTTTTGATCATTTATAGTGATCTCAATAGTTTTTAATGATTTTACCTCATTGTGGATCTCATAAATTGAGGGTAAAGAAATTGGATATATTGAATATATCAACTTTTAGGAGGTATGTAAATAATGAATTTTTATTGTCTTCATTTGGGCATACTAATCCCATGTTATGTTGATGGATTTAATTAATATCGTCTTTTTAAAATACCATGATTAGATCACGGTAGTATTTATAGAATTTTTTCATATTTATTAATTTATTAAGGAATAATATTAATGACTACTTAAAATTATACTAAATTCTCTAAGGAGAGATATGTATCATGAAATATTTAAAAATAATCAATTTTGGATTAAAAATATTCATTCATTTGTGATATAGTATTCTATGATGGAATATTAGTAGATCTCATAAAGATTGGAGTTATAAAAAATACCCTAGAATAACCATGGTAACCGAAACAAATAGTTATCCACATATAGATGGATACTACTATTATTTTAGTCAATATTTCCCATGAATAACCAATCCACTGAACAATTTTACATGGAAGGGGGTTATGTTCTAATAGACCGATGAATTTGAAGTGAATTTTTAGGGGCTAATGCAATGGTTGGTGATTAAAGATATGTTGAGACTACCATGTACTGGAAAATGTTTTGTTCTCTATAGTAATGCATCAAAGAAGATTATGGGATGTTTCCACATCTATAATGATTAGTTAATAACGTAATCCTTGCACTAATGAAAATACAAGGGAAAATTTTCTGGACACATGATATAGAGTTAGCAGTGGTAATTTTCTTATGGAAAATATGGATGCATTATCATTATTGTAAAAGTTATGACATATATATGAATCATAAAAGTTTAATGAATTTATTCTTTTATAAATCGATGAATTTTTAAAAATAATAATAAGGTTTTAATTTATTACGGTTTATGACTGTATAATATTTTAACACCATTGTAATTTGAAGATGGTGGTTGGTGCTTAGAGTTAAAAGGAACGTGATTGTTATTCCATGAGAAATATCAATATATATATAATAATTATTGATTAATAAAATATAGAATATTAAATATTGGTAAAAGTGTCTAAGTACTATTTTTTTATGAATATTAAACAATTTATCTATATAAGGATTAAATATTAATAGAAAAAAGATATAGAATAATAAGAGAAGGTCAGAAAGAATTTTGATGAAAATCATGGTTGTGATGAAATGACTATTTTTAGGATCCAAGAATGTGAACCATCAGTAATAGAATTGGAAAATAAATATTAAATTAACATCATAGTTTTTCAATCGATATCTAATAATGAAATATCAACATATATTGCTTTATGAAATAGTATATCTTGAGATAAAATAGTAAAAGTGATGTTTTAGAGTATGTATCTTGATGCCTTATATGTTATAATGTTAAATATGTGTGACATAAGCCTCATGGAGTCTTAAAAAATAACCATAACTGAATAAAAATTAGAAAAACTTATCATGTAATTCCAATTAGGACTCCCCAAAGAATCTAAATGAAATAATACTAATTTCTTTATAGTCTCCCTATTTTCAATGATAGCACACTCCATACCAATTATAGAAGATTTACCTATAGACCATCTTGATAGGTTATACATTAATGAAGATGTGAGCTTTCTTGGAGTGATAAATTATATTTTATCTAATTAGGATTCATGTTTTCTATTTATATTTTAGAGAATTCATTAATATGTTCTCGATAAAGATTTTAGTTGATGTACTACTTATCAATATCATTTATATTTCCAATATGAGAGGAAAATTCAAACCATAGTGAATATGTTGTGGTAGTTCTGTATATATTCCCAATGTTGTAGGAATCAAAACCTTCATCTATTTGATTTCTCATACAATAATATATTTCACTAAAAATTCAAATGGCACTCTATGAATACTGATTCAATAGGATGTGTATAACTCAGACATTATGGGATGCAATTGGAAAAAATAAATCTATTGGGATAGAATCTAGATAAGTATATAGAAGAAAAATTTAGATGTATTCAAAATTTTATAAGTCATGTTCACAACCTACATAGATTTTATGATAATAATCGGTGGTGAGATATTATAAATGAAGATCAAGAATTGTTTTTCCAATAAACATAAACATAAAATATTATTATGAGATTGGGATATAAGGGAATGTTAAGCCCTTGATATATTGTTCCTTTGAGATTATTGGCTACATAATGTTGGTGTCTTAACATTTTTTTCATCCACTAAATCTATTTAAAGTTCTTGATTTCTTCTATATATCTCTCTAAAGAATGTACAAACCTAATATTTTGAAAATTAAAAACTTTGATCAATGTAATCAATGAGAGGGGGAGGGTTGAATCAATGATATATCTTCCTTTTTTATCATTATTATATAAAAAATATCACCTCCTACTAACGAATTATCAATTTATAAAAAACAACACATTCGCTCATCCACTTGAACACAAGTATTTACAATATTCACTAATCGTTAAGTGAAGAGACTCCATATAACAACATGGAAAAAATCCAATTCCATGAGATCCACTACAAAAAAATCCCTTTTTGTAGATACATCTAGTAAGAAATACCGTTAAATTTTGTTGGACTATAATCAATAAAAAAGTGCATACATATATTATATAAATAATTATGTAAATAAGATTTTGTAATAATTGGTTCCAAATATGTCACTATGGTGCTTCCAAAAAATTCACTTTTGTAAATCTTCAAAAAATAAATCATCAGTTGTTTACCGAGACGAAGGTACAAACAACATCTATATAAATTTTATGAAAACTCAGTCTAATCCATCCGTATGATTATTCAGTGTACTTTTCAATCTTCAGAAATGATTTAATTTTTAGTTTAGAAACTACTCTAACTTTCTTATATATTTTCCTGAAACATTTAGTTTTATTTCATAGTCTAGTGTAGAAAATTATAACCACTACCTCTTCAAAGAGTACCATCTATCCAAAAAAAATTCTCAACAAATTCTATCATGAATCCTTTGTGAAAAAGTTATTTCTCCAAATCACTCGCGATATTGCTCACTCCCAGATGTGAATATTGTTAGTGTACCCAATATTTTACCTATATTTATAGGTACCATAGAATTGAAAAGGGAGGTAAAAAATATATTTTCCAACTCACAGTGATACAATAATATCTAATTTGACATATATTTGAATTCATTTTTGAACTTTTCTCAAAACATCATATCTCTTATGGATTCTTCCTAATAAATATTCAAAATTATCACAACTTCATCCTTATTGTAAGTTAATAACATTTCTTTAGTCTGAATATATTTTTCATTTTTATTAAAGTGATCTATCTAGAATAATATAGAGCCTAACAATACCCATTCTAATATTCCATCCCAACTAAAACTAATCTTCCTTAAACATTGTTACAACTTATAATGATTTCAAATCCCAAAAAATAGTTTAATGGAAAATTCAATATGATTACACTTTAGTCATTTGTACATCTATTCCACATACTAGCATGCTATCACTAATGAGACATAGCCTCTAATGATATATCGGTGACACACATCTCCTGATGGGTCTTTTCACAAAATAAACTATTAAAATCATTATCTCTATGAAAATTGTTTACTACATTATTGAACTTCAACCCATTGATTGGTTTCTAAAACTCTTTTGATTCATCAGGGAAAATAATTTATCTTCATTTTCAAAATCTATAAATTTTATTCATCCAATATATTATGGATTTCCTATGATATTTCATCAATGGGGCTCTGTATCAGATTCTTTATAGGTTCCAACCAATTGTCCAATAAATGGGTTTCTACATCCATATGGTAGTTTGGGGGCTTTGTTTGAAGGATGTATGGCCATATCTAATGGATTAGTAAAACCAAAAATCTTATGTTCCAGTGACTTTAGAAAATTTATTTTTTCAGTCTCCAAATATCTTCTATATCTAGTTCTCCTTAATCAGATTTTATGAATCTGTATAGCATTAACTTTCTTGAAATAATAATGAATTATATTCATCATTTCTTACAAAAAAAATTTTTTCTATCAGGACTTTTTCATGATGTAGATGACATTATGATTTTAATATAATCATCTAACTAATGTTGGAATATTCAATGACATTCAATCATTTAAAAACATCTCCTTATCCATCAAAAACCCAATTTGATTATAAACACTTTCAGTTTTAGGATGAATTTCTTAAACTTTTCATTCATAAATAATGGATTATTTATTTTTAGTCAAATTATGATGTCAATAAATTTTCACATAATAAAGATTAATCATATTGGGTGATTAATGTTTCTTAAGGAATTATAATTCTGATTCAACATCCCACTACTTTCCTAAGAAAAGATCATTCCGGAAAACTAAATCGGAATAAAAAATCAATCTGAACACACCATCAGAATGGAGAATCGAAAATAATTTGATTTCATAAGAATTTTGTATCCAATCTCCAAAGGCTGGTAATGCTTTATCTGAATACCAAATTATTCAAATTAATTTCATCTCTCAAAAAACCAAATAAAATTCAAATCATTCACTAATTACTTCTTCCAGAACCCAAGAAAATAACTTCCATCCAAATTGGTCACATCAACCACCCCCGTTAGAATATTTTTCAAACAGCATTCATAAATAATGAATACATAATAAATATAATCAATATATTACTAATCAATCATTCTTATATTACAAGAGTGAACTCATTATAGGAAATATGAATCATTGATCGAAAAACCATGTTTTCGATAAATAGTTTTTTGAGATATTCTATTGGAAATTTAAACATTTCATCTCTTTATAACATCATAAAATCGCTCACAACATTTCAAATTTTTTTAATTATCTATGCTACATCCAATTAAAATTGTTTTTCGAAATTTTCACACACATACATGGTGATTTCACATTATACTCACAAATCCCCAAAAATACCATATCACATAATTGGATTAGTACACTCCAATGAATTGATTTATGAAAAATCATTTTTATGCCACATGACAACAATATATGAAGACTAAATGGGAGAGGGGAAATAGTCACATACCATGAAAATAGAGATAAAAAGGTTATAATCCTATGTTTAACCTTATTTTGGACAATAATTCCATTGGATATAATTTTGTGAATATGTTAACATCTTGTTCCATTTAAAGAACATATTCTATCATGAGTTCATTATTATCAACAAGATCATTGATGAAGTGATTTTTGATATTAGTTTGTTTTTATTGAGAGTTTTCCACTATATTTCTTGTGATATTTAGAAAATTCTAACTACAAAAGCCCAAGAGAAGAGGTAACTTCACTTCAACAAGTAAACATTCCAAATGATTCTTCATCCACATAAGTTGCGAAACATCTGGAGTGGAAGAAACATATTCATCTTCATCCATTCAAATATATAAATTATTCTAAATTCTAGGAATTTAAATCACACAAATACTACCAAGAAATAAAAATATAGTTGATATAGATCTAATATCATCCAAACTTCCGGCCAAATCATCATATGTACAACCATACTGTAAGATCGAAATATAATATGAGATGCTCAATATACAAGAGGGGGGGTGAATTGTATACTTTAAAAACTCCTTTGGAACCTTTATAGTTAGTTATGGATAACTAAAGTTTCCTTAAGAGAAGGAAAGGGCTAAGTTTAACAACGTTAAACTAAGTAAATTCACAACACCTCTAACACCGAACTAAACTAGGAAAGAGATTCCAAAAGTAGGTTCCGGAAATATGGTTCCGGAATTTGAAACTTAACAAAAGTTACAATATGATATTCTACCTTAAAGCGTATAGAATCTAAATGAATCAGAGTAAGTAAGGAAGTATAAGAAAGTTATACTTTCCTTAAGATACAATATTGAAGCGGAATAAAAACAAGTAGTAAAGCTACTAGTAACAATATAATAGTCTTTTAACCCAAAGAGAAGGGTATCCAACAACCTTGGATAAAGGTCCCTTGATTTATACTTTCAAGCAAGTCTGTCTTACCCACACCAGGGTAAGCCCTCGATACGAAGATCAGAGTCTCTGTCTTGCTATCCCCGCATGCCCTCAACTTCAAGGTAGTTGGTAACCTCTGTCATTCTCAGCAAGAAAGCCCTCGAACTTTAAGGTAGTCGGAACCTCTGTCTTCCTATCCCCGGAAGCCCTCGAATGTAGTCACCAACATTCGGAGTCGCACGAAGCTTTGAGAGTTAATAAGAGCCTCTCTCTCTAGAAATCACTTCAACAGCATGTAGGCACAAAACTCAGTCGTTTTTTCAACAGCTATCAGCACCGAGCTCTTTCAAATGAGCTCCTATTTATAGGTAAGGTCGGATCCTTCTCCAACGGTCATATTTTCCTTAAAGATCGGAGGGACCTGTACACGTGTCACTTAGTCAACGGTTAGTTTATAACAAAACAGACGACATCGTTTTATAACAAAACAAGTGTACCAGAATGTACGACATCGTTTTAAACTCTAACATAAAGGTTCGGAATGAAAACTTCGGAGTGAAGGTTCGGAGTGAATAAATTCAGAGTGTATAAAACAATTATAATCAGATTCTATTTAATAGGTGAATTCGGAATGAGAATTCGGAATAGGAATTCGTCATCAGAAATCGTAATGAGAATTCATTATCAGAATTCGTAATGAGAATTTGTCATCAGAATTCGTAATGAGAATTCTTTATCAGAATTCGTAATGAGAATTCGGAATGAGATTTCTTCATTAGAATTCGTAATGGGAATTCATCATTTGAATTCGTAATGAGAATTCGGAATGAGATTTCTTCATTAGAATTCGTGATGAGAATTCTTCATCAGAATTCATAATGATAATTCGGAATGAGATTTCTTCATTAGAATTCGTAATGGAAATTCTTCATTTGAATTCGTAATGAGAATTCTTCTTCAGAATTCGTAATGAGAATTCTTCTTCAGAATTCGTAATGAGAATTCTTCTTTAGAATTCGTATCCTGAATTTGGAATAGAACTTAGTTAGAGTTCATATCCGGAATTCGGAATGAAACTTCCTTATAGTTCTTGTCCAGAATCCGAATCCTAAAACAGAATGCTTTATATCAAAGTTTCAATGATTCCGAGAAAATGAATCCGAAACTTATACTTAAGGAAAAAAAATATGGATTAAAATATGATAAGGATAATTTTTCTTATAAAATCGATTTTCCTTAAGAAAGAAATTTTCCTTATAAAAGCAATTTTCCTTAAGAAAGCAATTTTCCTTATAAAAGCAATTTTCCTTATAAAAGCAATTTTCCTTAAGAAACCAATTTTCCTTAAAGATAAGGTGTTTGTGATTTTCAAAACAAGAAGGAATGGAAAAGTCATAAGGAAAACCTTATTGACTCAACACATACAAAACAATAATTTCTATGATTTAGTTTTTAATTAAAAAATATTTTCTTCCTCTGATATATATAAGTATTTTTTAAGACATAATATGTTATTTCATTAGTGAACATTGAAATATTTCACATAATCATAAAAAATAAACTATCTTTGGTGCTGAAGCAGTCAGATATAACAAAATTACAATAATCATTGAAAACTCATTAATTTCCACTTCATTTCAGTCTTTATATTTAGAAATATTGATTCCCGACAATATTTGTGTAGAAATAGGGTTGGAAATACTTATTCCATACTCGGTTTGAAGTTAATTAGCATAATTCTCTTGAAATAGACAAATTTATTTCAAATTTTTTGATATTTTTAAGGTAAGAAAATGTATAATTTCACTGAGCAAGAATATTTAAAAAAACATCATAATCTCTTCAAAACACATTTCAAAAGTTCTTTAATAATTCCCCAAAATATTAATCTAGTCTAAATATACAATTATAATGATATAAATCTTATTATTTTCTATGATGTAGGTATTGCTTTCATCTTTTCACTTTTTAAAGTTTAACTTCCTCAATGGGGTATTCTTTTTTAAATACCAAGCTCTCGAATCATGCTTTAACCCATATAATGATTTAATCAACATAAATACATAACTATCGTATTTTCAAAATAAAAATACACATGTTTTTTCAGAATAAAAATATTCATCAGGTTATGTATTGATTAATAATTATTTCATGTCCATCCAGAAAATTTTATTATGTTTTTGTGCAAAAATTAAACGAAAAATTCTGATAGTTCATAACCTTACTAAGTTAGTAATATTATCATAAAAATAAATAACTTCAATTTGTGAGTATCCTTTGAAAACTAATCATCCAATATTTTTTATCGCTTCACCGTCTTCATTGAACATGTTTTGGAACACCAAATTTGAACTAATAACAATTATATCATTTGGTCTACATATAACTTCCCATGTATCATTATTATCCATATTCCATAACACTTCATTCATATCATGAATCCACTTCTGAATATCGATATATTCCTTAAAATATATTGGTTTTACTTTTGAAAACAATTAAGTATGTGAAACAACCAATTATATTATTATTTCTTGACCATTTTTTTGATCACCTATGATATTTCATAATTCCAATTATTCATTATCCTATGATGATATGTAAGAATTTATTCCTCATTACTAGAATTATCTTATATCAAATATAGAATTTGTTTTGGATCACTTATGTTGGAATTTTATTTTTTTGGGTCAATAATCTTATCATCCTCATCATTCTATTTTTCATGTGAAAATATTCTCCAGCTTTTTCAATAACTTTAACAACTGTTGAATCAACGAACCTGTTTGAATATTTGTCGAAACATATATATCCTCAATCATTTAGAGCAAAGAATACAAATATTCCATCCCAGAGGCTTTTTTCATCTTTTCCGTGATTTCATCCAATAAGATTTATTTTATAATAACACATGAAAATCATTAAATATATCAAAAATAAAATTTTATCATATAACATTCCATATAGAGTCTTATCAAATATCACCTTAGAGTGTTATATATTCTGAATATACACTATTGTATTAGTATTTTTAGAATTATGTATTGATAATTTCCATGATGAATCAACATTGTATGAACCATCTCTACTAAAATTATATTCTCCATATCAGCAATAACATTTTTCCATGATGTGTTTGGTTTATTAAAATCAAGCCTAATTCCATGTTTTTTAAGACAACTTATGAACTATTTTTTTGAATTTTCCTCACCCTTATTAATTCAAAAATTACTCACAGAATATTCACATAGATTTTTTTCTATTCCCCTAAAACTCCTAAACATATATTGAACTTTCTATTCTTCATATACATAACTTATGTAATATTACTAAAATTATAAATGAAATAAATGAATTACATATCTCTGCATGTTGATTGTTGTCTCACTTTCCCAAAAATATCAACATGAGATAGATCTAGGGGATTAGTTTAATGAATTTCCTCTTTACTATTAATAGAATTTCAAATTTTTTCTTTCTGACCAATTTAAAGACACCTATATTTTATTATTATTAGATTAGGAATATCTAGAACATTGTCTTAATTTTTTAACATTCTCATATTTCTCAAACACATATCCCCAAAAATTATATGCCATAATTGATTCTATTTAATGATTCATATATAAAATATATTCTAAAAATCATCAACATGAAACATGTTTCCTTTTGATCATTGTCCTCTCATAAATAATATTCAGTATTAAATGATTTTTACAACAGACCATATTATAAAAAAAATTATCTTTATCACAATTATGTGAAATCCATACCATTTTGTGTTTTTCCTAATCAATAATTAAATCCTTCTTATATTTAAGTTTTCATGCCCAAAAATATAGAATCCAACAACTCTAATAATGAGTGATTATTTATTTCCAAATGTAAAAACTTCTTCATAGATATATTTCAAATTATTCAACAAGATCACATCATTAATCATGTAGGAGGAACACTCACTATCCCAAATATAGGTTTACTCTCTATTTGGGGCATTGATAGAAGATTCTACAATATGATCTTTTTTCCATTTTCTTAATTCACAATAGTATTTTGAGAGTTATTATAATCATAGTGTTATGTGGATATAAAAATAATAAATCCATTAGCAAGATGTCCAAGCTAATAATTTCTTTCACAACATGTTTATAGAGGTAAGAATCTATTTTCATCTTTCAAAACAACATTTTCAAAATTTATTCATTGAGAGGATTGAATCCCCCTTAAACATTATCTCATGTAATTCAAGGGATAATTTTTGTTTTGAATATTGTAGAAACACATATTTCTATTATTACCAAATCCAAGATATTATTAGAAGTAACTATAGGACTATAGTCCTCTCTAACAACCATACTCCAGGGAGTTGTGAACATGTTTTTTAAAATCATTATTTTTATCTACATAGAAACATTATTGAGTCCAAAAATTCATATTATCACCTATAATTTTCTTATTCACTAATAATTTATTTCCCTATTTAGTGGAATAAAAGTAGGTGAAAGTGATGTTTTTGAATATGTAAATTAAAAAACATCAGCATTTTAATCCTTATTGGTATTGTCCATATACATTATTTTCTCAGCTTTTTTACTTCTTAAGAACATAATTAATTTTTATTTCAAACATTTTAGATAAATGTTATTCATATTTCTCAGTTTCAAAATTTCTAGAAAAATCACCAAATTTCGACCAGGAGTTCTTGAAATTAATATCTTTTATGAACCTAGCATTATATTTAAGAAACTATTCATGATTTTTAAATTAAAAACATTTATTTTTTAGCCCTTGAAATCTTGTTAAAACTTTATAGTATTTCAATGATGTTATTTGGACCTTATTTTAATATAAAATGATAACTAAGTTTCTTCTTATTCATCAATGGAACTACTACTTTTGTCACCATAAAACACGACATCATTCAATTTTGCAGTAAACATGTTTTCTATAACAAATTTACTGTTGTTTTAAAATTAAATTTCATTGTCATCATCATCATACTTAGAAGACAAAAAAACTCCTCCTTTTATATGTGGAAAAAAATGTAGTGATTCCATGGGAATATGATTTTAGTTTGAAAAAAAAATTTCTCTAAGAGATTCATGGCCTTTATTCAACTTTATCACTTTCTAACACATTCATCCATTGAATAAAATATCTAGTAAAATTTATAGCCACTTCACATTATAAACATTTCAGAGGAAGCGTCACATTGTATATTATAGTAAATATTTTCCCATTTCTAAAAAATATGGATAATAAATAATCCTGATTTTTACTAACCTCATTTTTAGAATTAGTATCACCAATAAATTATTCATAAATAACATTATTTAATTTTCCTTTCCTAGAAGCCTTGAAGAAAATTTCGTAATAAAATTTATCCTTGATATTCAAAACCTTATACGTCATATTATAAAATTTAATGAGAGTTATATAAAGTACATATGGAGATAGAGTTTCAGGATCTCTATAATTTGAAGATAAAACCTTAGCATCAAACTTCCTATGAATAATTTTTTGGATCTTTCAATAATAACTGAATCTTCCAAACTCTCACTATGAAATAATATTTTATAATAATATAATTTTCCCTTGAAATAGAATCCCCAAAAAATTCAAACTTAACCATTTTGATATCTCCATACATCAACCTCCATATTTTTACCCTTTATTTCTTCACCTTTGTAACCCTCTCATACATGTTCTTCTACTTCTATTAGATAACTTTAGCATTTTCACTCCCTTCAATCTAAAAAAATCACATTCAAAATATATTGATATAAATCATTCTTAGACATTATATCATTCTATATATTTCTCCTATCCACATATATAAGAGGAAATGTTTCAACAAGAGTATGAAATACATATGTAGAAATTTTCAAAATATGATTAACTAGAGAAATGAAATACATAATATTTCGATCATTTAATATATCATAGTTCATTCCATTGAAAACTAGGACCCCTATAATATTCACACTTTTAAAATTATCAAAAATAACTTCTCTTTAAAAACATAAGTAATGAGTAAAAAAAGGACCTTTTCCTAAATAATAATTGAAAAGGATCATCTATGATCATTGTAATCACTGAGAGGTTGAGCGGTGAATTTATGAAATGTTTTTAATTAATTTAATTATATTTTACAATAATTATCACCTCTAGTAATTGATTTTTCACTTTACTATAATCATTTCTTAACTTATCCATATGAAAACAAGTATTTACAAGGTTCACTACTCAATAAAAGTTAATAAGACATGGAAAAGATTAGAAATAATTCAATAACAATCCATCAACTAGAAAGTAATGTTTTTTTTGTATATAAAACATTTATGAAATACCCTAGCAATTTTGCATCATAGTGATCAATATAATTGTTCATGTTAATATTATATAATGAATATTGTAAATAATGTTTTATTAACATATTTAAAAACCATCAATAGTATATTCTAAACATGTCATAGTGACTCTTCAATAACATCTATATTTGTAAACGTTTAGAGAACCATTGTCTATTTTTTACCCATAAGCTTGTCGGAACAACTTATCATGACTATATATGAAAATATTGTCTAATCTATCAATACAATTCATTAGTCAAGTTTTTATTTCTAAAACCAAGTCTTAATAGCTAGTATAGAAGCTACTATCATTTGCTTTTTTATTTTCCTAAAATTGATAGTCTGGTAGATTCATAAGATATAAAAAACTCCGACAACCACATAGTCTAAGAGATTCATCAATTAATAAACTTTTTCTCAATAAATTATATCTATAAACCTTCATCTACAGATTATGTCTTAAAATATCTATCATAAACATTTTATCCCTCATGTGTAGTCTATCAGAGTATGTTCTTATTTGACATATATTTATATGATCCTCATATGTGAAAATCGTGGGAAACTAATTTCATTTTCTCTCTAACACTAATTACATAATCCTAAAGTTAGTTTACATTTGAACTAAGTTTTTACCTATTCATGACACTTAATTAAACTTTTATATTCTTTTAGAACCTTCATAAAATTTCTCATTACATTACACTTCTTCAAATTTATAAACAAATAATTAGCACAAAACTATTTTCCCTTTCAATTTTCATGAATAGATTGAAATCATGTAAATCATGGGACTTCCTATAATGATGTTACAAGCCACCTGAAATTAATCCTCTATAAACGTTGATAAAAAATTTATATACATAAAACCCCAACCACAGTGTGATGAAAGGTTCAATATGATTCAACTTTATTCATCTAATAAAATGTTCCAAAGATTATTTTATTGATTTATAAGAAACTAATACTCTAATGATTTATTAGTTATACACATTATCTTATTAATATTGACCGAATAAAAACTATTCAAAAAATTTGTAATATGAAAATGGTTGACTACATTATTAAACATTATTTGATTCATTAGTCTATGTAAAATTTATGATTCCTCATTGCCCAAAAAATCTCTTATCAATAACACTCCTTAAATTTATTGTATCCTTCCTTTTTAAATAATATGATTATTTTCATCTAATGTAACTCTACATATAATTCCTTATCAGTTCAAACCACTTTTCTGAGATAATCGTTTCTACACATGTCTGATAGATCAGTGGCTAGGTTTGTCTAATGGATCGCTACATCTGATGGATCAATCGATCAACACTTCTTCCAAACCTATCACTTCAGTAAACATAAAACTTTATTCTCTAAAAAATATTTTTGTCTGGTTCCCCTTAATTATATGATCCACATCCAGAGAAACACCAACTTCATAAAATCACCATAGAACCATTTATATCTTTTCTTCCACTAAATCCTTCCTGTATAAATACTCTATCATGAAGTTTAGTGGATTATTTTTCATATAATTTTTTATCTAATTTCAAAAAGTATTATGATTTTCATTCTTTTCAATAACATCTTTCATCCTTTAAAAAATAAATTTGATTACAAACACATTGAATGTTGAGACACATTTTCTCCCCCTTAAATTCATATAGAATGAATCATATGTTTTTAGTAAATTTATAAGCTAATAAATTTTTCATATCAATTTATAATCACATAGTTTACTGAATGTCTCGTAACATATTTTTCCTACGATACAACATCCCACTATGTTCTAAAAAATATTCCTTAAAAACTTGTCTAAAAAAAGGTCACACATAACATATATTCAGTAAATAGAACTGAAAATGATGGACTTTATTATGAAATATGCATATAATATCCTTCCTTCAGTACTAATTTTTTTAAAATTAATAACATTGAAATTAATGTTTTTCTCGAAAAGAAAAAAAATAAAAACATTCTGATGTAGAATATTCCTTAGTAACTTATATCAGAGTGATGTAATTTTGTTGGATAATTTATTTTAATGGGGAATAATGTAACACATATAGATTTTAAAGTATATTTTCTAGTAAATAAATTTGATTGCTTGATTTATATGGAAAAATTAATTTTAAACATACTCTGATATATTATCCATAGAATTGGTAGTTATGGGTATGATTAACCACATTATATATATATATATATATTATGTCCCTTCCAAATACAAATGTATAGATTAATTATTAGGAAATATAAGGTCATTATTTAGAAAATTCATCTTATTCCTAAAGAAATTCATTCCACCACAAATTGTTTTCAATGCTATTTTTGAGTGAATATCATAATAAATTTATTAAAATTTTATGAATTATAGTTCTAACAAATGATATCATTTTTCAAAATAATCATTTATAAATTATATTTAGGTTACCATTTGTGGTTTTATAAAATATTTATTTTCCAGTGAATAGTTAAATTACTGATTTTTATAGAGAATTGTATTTTGGTTTCCAAAAATTACAAGGATACATTATGTTTAAAAAAATTAAAATTAACTATAGTTATATTGTTATGAGAATAAAACAGAAGAATGGTTTGGGATGATATGAATTGTAATGGTAAGTGTATAATAGAATCTTTCATGGAAAAATAAGCATAATCTATATGGAAAGGTGAATAACTAAACCACATTCCATTTAATCAATAAAATGAGCATAATGTGGACAAAAGAAAATTTGATCAAATAATACCACATAAACAAACACATAATCTTGAAACGTATCTGTGGATATTATAATTAATAAAATTATAATATTTAAATAACAAATATCATAATGAGTTCATGTATAATGACAGGCATTTGAAACATGTTGCATATTCCTAACACAAGAAAATTTTAATATATGGAGAGAAACCTACTTGATTTGGACAACTAATTTGTATCATGAGGCTTATAGATGAATTGATGGGATATTTTAACTGGGACCCACTCATCACATACAATGTCTATTTAATTTTTCATATGAATGTGGTAAAACATAAGAAATATGAAAATTTATATTTAAAACATACATACAAAATGTTAATACTTATCCCAAATAAATTAACATAATAATATAATTTCATAATAATATGTTTAATAGAAATAAAATTAAACAACCTAATTAAATCTGATGTAAAACAATCCAAATAATAAACTAGTTTCAGTTAAATAAAAAAATATTCCCAATGTATTTTATTTACAACAAATTTTTTAAATTGTAGATAAATTTAAATAACATAAAATTTTTAAAAAGATAAAAAAACATTTAAAAATAATGGTAATTGAAAAATAGTTTTAAAACATTTAAAATAATATTTAAACAATTGGTTGGTTCTGATGGAATTTGTTTTTCATATTGTAAATGTTAACACAATAATTCCTTTAATATTTTTCATAAAAGACAAGCAAGGTCAGTTTTAAAGTTTCATGATCATTTCTTTTAAAAAAATAAAATAGATAAAATATGTAAAATATTCCTAACTAATAATTTAAAAGGGTTTTGAAATATTTTTTAAATTTTTTTTACTAATCATTTATTTTCAACAAAAGAGAGAAAAAAAGTAATATTTTCTTAAAAAATTTCAAAAACAATTTTTGTACCAAAGTGTGATAAATTGGTACAATTCCATGAAAAAATATCTGAATATCCATATTAGAAAAACTGATATTGATATTAAGATATAAATATCTAATATTTCCCCCATGGGGATCTTAAACAAAAAATAATCTTGAATAATGATGAGATTATGAAATAAACCCATACCACATTGCTAACATTTATTTCATATAACCCATGAATGGAATAAAATAAAAATAATCATTAAATAAAACTAATATAATTATATTATGAATTTATAATATCCCTTGGGGTATTTTACAGACCACACTATGGACCAATTGGTGAATATGGTGTATGTCTCACAAAAGAAAATGTTAAATGAGAAATATTTTACTTATGCTCGACTTCCTTTATAAAATTTAAAAGCAAAAAATTAAATAATAGTTTTTTATTAAACATATATTGAATAGAGATAATCATACACCTATTATCATATATAACTTATTTATATCATTTAAAAATTCATTTATTAATAATTAATTATTAAAATCAGTAATTTGAGTGATAATTGGTTCTTTTTTCATGTATTTTTATTTTACTATATTTTTTAATTTTTATTCGACAAAGGTTACCTAGTCCCAAAATTATAAAAATTTTATAAATCTATTTTCATTTTATTATATATATATTATTATTTTAATAATAGAGATAGGAAATGGATTACACCATTCTAGGAGACAGTAGGCCATATCTACGCATAAACGTTGTTTCCATTTCTCTCGGTGAATTTAAATAATGGAAAATAAATATAAATAAATATTTATGGAAGAATTATTATTTTATATATGTCATTTATATTAATAAATTACATCCTTATTAACATCCATGTAATAATGAAATTAATAATATTTCACTTCTCTGTGAGGAGGTAGTAATTCACATGTATACACCAGCAATGTTATTATTTTCAAGTGATTGGAAGGTAAAAATATGTTTGTGATATTATATTTCTATAAGTATATATATATATATATATATAATATCGCATATATTGATTAAAATTAACTATACTACCTTCTATGAACATTATTTGTGAAAAATTAATCACATTGCTTCTTGAGGTGGTCATCCTTCATACACTTGAGGGACGTTGTCGTATCCTCCAAGGAATAGAAATTTAGAATTTATTTGTGATGTGATAATTCTAGAATAATAATAATGTCCTAAATATTCTATATATATGTTAAATCCATCATTATATCCATCCTTGAACGTTGGTAATGGAAAAAAAATTCATCGGTTTGGGATGTTGTAGTCTATCATACACACAATCAACGATTTTGTATAAAATTTTATGGAAGTGGAGATGGATTTGGGTTATTCTAATAATAGAAAAAAATATATAATTATATATTATATTCTTTATTTTTAATTTTATCTTATTTTATGTAGTTTTCTGGTAGGTGGAAGAATAAATAAAACAAATACACACATTTATGAATTTTACCTCTTCTATAGAGATTCTATTTCTGTTTATACGAAAATCCTTCCTATGAGGGATTACTAATCAAAATAAGTCATATAAAAATTTGGGAGATAATTAATGTATTTATTGTGGTAGTATTTTTCTGAAAAAAAAAATTATGTGTGAATAGTAGAGAAAATAGGTGGCCTTTTATCAGTGGGGGAGAGGACATATAAGGATATTTTGAAAAGATAATGTGTTACCCCCATTTTTCTCATTCCAAAAGAGTCAAAAATGGGAAATTACCAAAAAAATATAGATTATAGGGTTTAAGTATAATCTAAAAATGGGTTTATTATATGTTTTAGTTCATATTTATCCATAATATTATTACTCTAGAACTCCCCTAGTAAACCTATTTTTACCTATACTATAAGAATCAATTTTAACTGAATTAACTATTCATTAAGGTCAAAAAATAATCTAAAATAATTTGAATAATATAATTATGATGATTCTAAATATTAAACACATTTTTTCTAATTCAATTCATATAATTGGTATAATTAAATTTTAAATTAAACTACTGATGTTGTGAATGAGAGGTTTTCAAAATAGAAAATTTTCATATGTATATATGGTTTAATATCAGAAGAAAATATTAAATTGATTAAAATTACCAATATTTGGTAAACAATTATATAATTGAAATAATTTTTAATTTACTCTATTTAAAATAAATTTTTTACATTCTGTATTTAAAAAAATTTATTTTTCCATAAAAATTAATATCATTCACTATTCATAAACAACAAATATTTTCAGAAAAATACTAAAAATATTCAAAAATTAAATTTTGAAATTGAGAACTAAAAATAATGTTTATTTTTACAATCAAATTTTCTAAAAATTTACCTAGTAATATCAATCATTTTTTGAAAACTAAAAATAAATCACCTTTTAGAAAAAAATATTTTTTAGAAGGAATTCATTTTTTTAAAAGATTACTATTTTACTTCTAATTAATAGAAAATAATTAAATATATTTCATAAATTTTTTACCCATATATTGATAATCATTTAATTATTACTATTTATTGTAGTCATCTTAAATGTAAGCATATAATGGTTATATTAAAACAATAATATTTTAATAGAGTATCTCAATTTTTTTAAATGTGGATTAATGTGCATTCCAATGAATCATAGAAAATAATCATATTTAAAAATAAATATATTATAGAGTCCCAGGGTGTTAAATTCTTTTATAATATTTTTATTTCATTCCATACATCACATTAAACATTATGTCCCTCTTTTAGAATCTCAAGATGTAACATTATACACATATTAAATAAATCGTGTCATATAAATTTATTCCTAATCTTGGTAATCAAGGGTTTGAAATTTGAAAATTTCTATGTTTGAACAAACATCCTAAAATGGTTTAATACAACATCTTCAAAAATTATATAGAAACGGAAATATCACTATCATCCAGAATAACACATTACAATGATTCTAAGTATGAAAACATTAGTGGGAAATGAAAACATGGACATGGAAGATAATACTAACACTCGCAGATTAAAAGAGATTGATCGAGAATATAGTAATGCCAATTTTAACATCCACAAAAGCATAAATCTGTAATGATCTAAAATTCCATTTATTTAACTGAAATAAATGAAATAGAACACTTTATTTCTCATGATATTTATCATAATAATGATGGATTGTGTTACCATTATGATATATAATACTAAAAAAAATTACACCTTTTAAGTGGTTAATAGATAAATACCTAAAACATCTCTTTCTCTAGGAAATGAATATCCAATAAAAATTTATTCTTGAAGAAATAAAATTAACATTTAATGTATCGTTCTATCAATAAAATAATGGTCAGTGATTCACCCAGACACTAGATTTTTTCAAATACTAAATTTTTTAGAATAACTGTTCAATAACACACAATGTTCAACTTAATTCATTCCATAAATTTTTACATTAAGGATCATAAAAAATTTGTCAAAATGAAATTCGAATGATAGTAAATCAACATTATATTACCTAGAAAAAATAAAGTGTCTTGTAATGTAACATTCCAAAAAATGTGAATACCATGATCACCAATAAATCTTAATGAAACTATGACAGCTACTAAAAGTAAAATATTCTGTTTTAAAATATATTCTATAAATCCAAACAAGAAGTAAACTCCAGTAAAGATGGCATAAATAATCACATCGCTAACCAACTTTAGGCTCACTAATATTATCCCATACACTCTTTATAATTATTATCTCAACATTGAGAATATATTTAGGGTTATATTCCATCAATTATGTGTTTTTCCAAAATATCAACGTTTTACAGGATCACTTTTTCTTGTCATCAATAAGTTTCGACAAATCTCTCAAATCCATAATGAAAATATACTGAAATAAATACCATATACATTTCATAATTGGTATAATAAGAATATAATTGACAATATTAATCCTATAATATAATTAATTATTCCAAACTAAATAACATTAATTATTACAGTTAATTTTTAGTAATATAATATGCATTACCTGGATCCCTTAGCATTTGGTAATGTATATTCCTTTAAAAATTAGTGAATATAGTTACATAGTGTTCCATCTAAATATAGTTTAATCATTAAATATTGGAAAAAAATTAACTTCTAATGAAATAAGGAGAATAATGTCCTTTTATCCACACATATATTAATCTCCCATTCCCTTCAAGCAAGTACCATGGTGTTCTGTTCCCTAAATATCACAGGGGGAAATCATTGATTCCCTTCTTCCCGTTATCTAACATTTTCTATTAATTGATCTTATTCTCTTTATTTAAGTAGAAATAATAATTTTTGGAGAATTATTTCCCTCTAATAATATAATATTATATTATGTACCCATACGATTATAATGATTGGGAGACTAATTACTATCAAAAAAATTCTTCATCAATTAGAAGTAATTTTCAATGATTTTATTTGGATTACAAATGTAGTCCTTTTTATTCCTTTCTAAAATTGTAAGGTTTTATACATATATATCTGTATTATTATCTTCATTTATTTGAATAAAAATTAATTTACACTCACTGTCCATTATTTTCTGCTGAAGAAATATTTATTCAAAAAAGAGTACTTAAAATATGTATATTTGATGTTTGTTATTTCCTATTCATCATTAGTGTTTTGAATCAATTACTAACATTGATTTTCATCTCCAAAGAGATGATAATAATATATAAAATCTATATCCATTTCATTACTTCCCATAGTGAGAAACTTCTTCCCTATGGAACTAATTAATTTTCTAAAAAAAACTAGATTTATTTTCACAATGAATGATAGATGTTATTGATGCATAAAATCTTCTACCATTGTTACACAATATAAATGATTATTTCGATTCTCCATGATGTAATGGTTATTTATCATAGTGTGAGATAGTTGTCTCAATGTGGTTATAATTTCCTTTGTTCCACCTGTATCTTTAGCACCATCTTCATTACCTTTTACATGAGGAAAATACATATATCTGCTAGATGCATTGATATGGTTCCCACTCCTTCTACTATAAACCATTTCTGAACAATGTAATACACTATAGTAGATCATAACATTATTAAACATTATTTACAGTCCTAATTATAGTGTAAGAGTTAACATAAAGTCAAATTTTTGGAAATAACTAATATTATAATCATAAACATGTTTTCATTGGGAGGGTTTTCAAATCACAAAAAAATTATAGTGGTTTTTAATGAAAATTTAAATTATTTAAATAACATCCCACTAGAAGTTTCAAACAACGTCCACGGTAAGGAAAATTTTCATGTACTAGGTATTACATGGGTCAAGACCATTGTTCCTTTTTTAGAGTTATTACCCCTAGCTACATCTATGTCAGAACCATGTCTATATTTAGTATCCGGAAAAAATTTATTTACTTTAAAATCGCATAATATCTACCATACCTAAACATTAATATGTTATCCTATACATATATTTTTTCGTAAATTAATTATTAGATATATATATACTAATCAAGGTTATATAAAATCTAGTTCACAAGGGTTCCACTAACATCCCTCTAATTCCATTAGAAAGGACCATGACTCCAGTAGCCTAGAAATATAGGTTACATTCTTAAATTATAATAAGATACAAGTAAAAACATCCCAATGGACCGAATATTTTATTATGCTTGGTAAACTAGATATTTAATTGAAATTAATTTTGTAATTGAAATTATAAAATACCTATGTTGTTTTATTTGAGAACAACGATATGCCATATAGTGTATATTTATATATCAAACAAATAAACTTCATGGTATCCGTGAAAATATAAAAACTAAGCATTGAATGATATCTGATCCTCATTAGGGGTTAGTGTACAGTGGAATTTATTATCAATAAACAATCATGATAAATATTTAAATGTAAATAACTGAATCACAATCCATTTAATCAATTACCTAATCATAATATTGAATAAATAAATAATTATCAAACAATTCCATTACATAATAACATAGGTTTGAAAATAATCCATATATATATATTAAAACTAATGAAATAATAACATGGAATTTACTAATCACATAATGAGGTAGTGGATAATACCAAACATATGCAACATATTTTCAATAACATTCATAATACATTTTAAATATATGATTATAAACCGGACTAATTTGACATACTAATTGTTCTCAGGAGACTACTTGGTGCATCAGGGGGATATGGATAACTAAGATACATCGAACAAATTTACAAATTCTAATACATACCCCCATAAAATAAACCTAATCCTAAACCATTTTGAATAATATAGTGAATGGAAATAAAAATTTTCATCATTACCTAGGTCAATCATAAACCATCATCATGATGAATATAGATGATATAAATTCAATATATCCATAGTGTATTTTAATTACAATAAATGTGTTATTCCATTGGTGAATAAAATACTATAAAAACGTAATTAATAACATTTTTGAGTAATATACTTTTCCCTTTTAAAATAAAATTTTGAAACAAATTTAAAAATTCTTTTTTAAAAATATTTTCTTTTGAAAAAACAATTTAAAACAAATGAAATAAATTTTAGCCCATTTATTCTTCATGAGGGAAAAAATCTATCCACTCCATACATGTTAAAATGATGATTTCTTTTAAATTTTTTGTAAAATGAAACATGCATTATCATGATAATGATATGATGATTTTTTTCCAAAAAAAATTTAAACACTAAAAATAGGTAAACATTTATTAAATAAATCATTTTTAAATGCTCAAAAAAAATTTACAAAACATTTAGATTACATTTATATGGATGAAGTAGGATTTTCGAATGAAGAAAGATATAATGTCAGATATTATTAATAGCATTTATGAAATAATTTTATGTTCTAAATAGTTTAAAACTAGTAAAATAATATTTAAAAGTTCATAAATATTTATTGGAGAAAGAAAATCGACTGGTATTATGATAAAAATATCAAATAATTCCCCCAATGGATACATGACCCCAAATAATCTCGAATAATGATGATAATTATGAAATAAACCCATACCACATATGTAACATTTCAATCACAAGACCATTATATAAATAAAATAAAATAAAAAATTAAATACCATGATGATAAATAGAGTCATGATATAACCTATGAAAAGTTTACATAGATAAAACACAAAAATGAATATCGGGTGAAGTTGTCGTATGTCTCACTAATGTAATAGCGAGAAGAGACACCATTACCTCAAGTTTTACTTCCCCAAAATTTGTCGAAACCTCATATATGATAAATATAATATTACTATACATTTGATAAAAATCATAATCATATATATCATACCATATATTAATTACTTAAAGTCTTTTATCTCTAATTTATGGATAATTATTTGTCAAAATCACTGTTTTAGGTTGTAGTTGCTTCGTTTTTCATGTAGATTTTTTTCAACATTTTTGGTACTATTAAATTGAACATCATTACATAATCTACATAATTTTAAGAATGATATAAATATCATTATAAATTCATTATAAATGTATTTAATATAAAATATTAATGTTAAATAAATATATATAGAAAATGGATTACATCATTCATAGAGAGTAGTAGGTCGTACATATGCATGAGAATTGATTCCATTTATGTTGAAGGATGGTACAAGAATGAAATATATATTAATTAATCATTAAAAAAAATAATTATTGCATATATATAAATTATAGTAATTAAATAATTCCATATTATTATCCATGTAAAATTAAAATGAAAAATAGTAAACATTTTTATGTGGAGATTGTAGTAAACACGAATTCCTGAGCAACATTAGTACTTTCCAAAAGATTGTATAGTATGAAGTTATTTTTTATATTATATTTAAAAATAATAATAAAATAAATAAAACATATATTCATTAAATTTACCCTTTTTAAAAATCATTTATAAAATAAGAACAAAATAAACCACATCCCTTTGTGAGTCGGCAGTCCCCTGTACACACGATTGATGTTATCATTTCCTCAACCGAATGGGTAGAAATAAGGAATATGTGATATTATAATTACAAAAGTATAATAATTTAAAATATATATTAAGTAAATAATTATATCAATCCTTGAATGGTAGTGATCGAAAACAAATTACATTAATTCGTGAGGTGGATGTCCTCCGCACACCCATTCGACTGCTTCATTTCGCATTCGATTGATGTATTGATGTATCTGAGTTATTAAATTAAGATAATAAAATCTATGTAAATAGAATATAATTATTATTTTATATTAAAATATTTCAATAATGATTTTTTAGTTATAATAACAATGTAGATAGATATGTATGTTTAATAATTTTACCTCTTCTTCAGTGAGACACATTAAGTTTATAACTAATAAATTCATAGGATTGAGTCATAGTAACAAAAATGAATATATGTTTTATAAAAGGAACTATGTGACTAAAATTTTAAGTTATTTACCAAAAAAAATTAGAAGTTTTCAGATGGGAGCATAGGTCGTGTGTTTTTTATTAGTTGGTGAGAGCAAAAAATCGTTTTTTAATAAGATAAAGTGATATCAAGATTTTTTATCTTGCCAAAGGCCACCAAAATATTCATTTTTGACTCGTAGAGATAATTATAATTAAATATGTATAGAAAATGTACGTGTGTATTTTTAGGTCATTTTTGAACAATTATCTTTTTGTTTTAAACTATGCCTCTGGTCAATCCATTTTTACCTTGACCATTATAATTTATTTTTACTGTTTTCCCGGTAAATTATGGGAAAAAATTAATTTTATGTTATTATATAATAAAATTTATTAATATTAATAATATTAATTTAATTTTATAAATTTATTTCAAATAAGTAACAAAATTCATTATAAAATTAAAATATAGTGTTTCGAGATAGCAGTTTTCTAGAGAGATTTTTCATAACTATATAATGTTTTAATAACAAAATTCATTAGGAAATTTATTTAAATGAACTAAATTATATTAATTGTGATAAAATTTAACCAATTTTACATTCAATAGGATTTAAAATAAAAATATTTAAACTGTCTAAAAAAATATAGTTTTCAATGAAAATCAATATTTTTCATTAATTGTCAAAAAAATTATATTTTTAGAAAAATAAGAAAAATTATAAAATCATAAAACTTGGGTTTATGTTTCCAAATTTATTTTTATTTTTTAAAATACATTTTATAAATGTGTTAAACATTTATTTCATATTATGGGCACCAATTTCAAATAAATTACTCTTTTGAAAAGTACAGTTTTTTAGAAAGCCTATCTTTTCCATTGAAATGATTATTATTTTATTTTTAAAAATAGAAAAACATTGAATTTTTTTATACATGTTCAAACCAAATAATTTTCATAATTTAGTTATCATTATTCATTCCCTCCAACATAATGTCTATGTTATAATTGTTATGTTTAAATAATATTATTTTAACAGAGTATCCCATTTCGTTCAAACCTGGTGACATGTGCCTCGCAGGAAATAGAAAATATTGAATATATATAAAATTAAATATATCATAATGCAATCTGGTGTTACAATGTCTTATAAAATGTGTTTTCTATTTCATAGAAACTATCGAACATGATATTGCAGTTTTAAAATCTCAGGTTGTTACGCAAATCATTTTTCATCACTATCATTAATTGTTGTATATAATGGTTGGATTAATGATTTTATATGATTTTTTTAAATTATTATTCTTGAATTATAATATGGTATATATCTTATTACATTCCCATCTATAAATAATGAAAATTTTGTTCACGATTACATGTGGACTGCCCCCTTTTGGAAGCGATGTGATTTGGTTTTCATTTCTCATATACATAGATTGTTATAATGATATTTTTAATAAATATAATATATATATATATTATATAATAGTTATTATGAATTAAACAAAAAAACATGACAAACAAAAAAAATATTACCTTAAATAATCATTTTAATAAAAAATTCATAAACGGGTGATAATATGTTTTATGTTTTGAACATTGAACTATGTAATGCATTCTTTTGTATGGGTGTGACTTGTTAATGGAGGTTGTTTTATAGGTTCAAACTTACCCTCAAAGTGTATTTTCAAAAAAATAAAAAATACATTTGTGTAGAGGTGGTGATATACATGAGAAACCATTCCATACAAGGTATGAAGTAAATACGATATTCTATGATATATATTATTAATTCTATAATAAATATACTATAAACACATATTTATTATACATGATGATAAAATGTGTATGATGAAATCTTGGACTTGATGTAATTAATTTATGTTTCAATCGATGTTTAAGCTAAATTGTTTATGGAGGAACTCCTCTTTGGGAATTATATGATCCTTATATGATAAATCCATTTAATTTTTACCATTATATTTTTTTCTAAGTTTTCTTAAAACCACTTTTATAAAATCCATTTAATTTTTACTATCCTCTAGTTTTCACGAGTCAAAACATTTTTCCTTTCCTTTCACTCACAATAAATACTCAATGGACCAAAATTATGTTTAATGGAAAACCGACTATGATTTACTTTTCAGCTGAGAATTTTATTCATCCAAGACAATATTTTCTGTAAAATGTTTCCAAATCTGTTTTGACTATTCTGAAATGATTATCTAAATAAATTTAGATACATGAGTAAATTTTTCCAAAATGGTATAAAATAAATCTTTTTTTTTCAATTTATGATCATGGGTTTTTTGAATTTATACAAAAAATGGGAAATTAATCTTTTTTTAACAAAAACAGCATGAACAACTTTTTTCAACATCATTACAACCCAATAACATGAAAATACTTTACAATATTCCAAGGACACAATCAATGTAAATTTTCTCCATAAAAATTATAAAATACTTTTCTTCTAAATAATATATTTCAAAATTAGAATGGTATATTACTCAAGATATATTTTAGTGATATTTTAATGGAATTTCCATTAATGATTACATCAATCGATGTCGGTTACAAATTTTAGGGGATATTATCCAATGATTCTATAATTATTATTTCTAGGGGTGTTTCATGATTATTATAATAAAATTTGTTTCTAAACCGATTTATTTCCCATGTGATATTCTATATTAAAATAATGAAATGTTTATGAATCACTTTTTTCATTCCACAAGTAATTTTATGACTATATGATAAATGTGATATGATTTTCTGGTATATATGTGTATGGTTTTGTAACAACCCAAACCTTCTTTTCAGGTATGTTTTTCCTTTTCTGGTCATTTTTTGGAAAAATAGTAGAATCTGGAAATTTTCTATGTACACATCGTGTACTTTTATGTTGCTTGAGGCCATGTGCTGGCTGTATCATGGCCACACACACGGCCATGTAGGGGTGATGTGGAGGCTGCATAATGCAGAGTATGGAAAATCCTAGTACATGCCGTGTACACCAAAATTACACGACGTTTACATTCTTTGTTTCATTAAATGGACCGGGGTCATGTCTTAACCCCAAAAACGTCTTATTCTCCACCTTTTTCGAGCGAGAGCGACCGTACGACTAAAGATCTTCTCCGAGCCGTCGATCTGTCACCGGTTATCCGAATCAAACGTTGTTGGTTGCAATAGAATTACATCGGAGAGTTCTTGGTTTTTCTTTGGCCATGTTTCCTTATTCCTTCTCTCGTGTGAGTTATCTAAGGTTGAACGTTTTAGACGTTTTTGTAGATCTTCTTCGTTCTAAGCTGATTCACAGGCTGAGGTTCAAGTATATCGATCTCCTAGGATCAAGGTAGGTGGTTTGATGCCTTACGTTGAATGTCATTGAGTTTCTGTGAAAAATTTTCGGATACCCATGTATTGGGTATCTCAAGTTAGGGTTTTGAGCATGAATTATTATTTTCCTTAAATTCCTTGTAGTCTTGAGGCCTTTGGATGAATAATAATTTCTTGTTATTTTGTTGGAGGATCACCCCATGGGTGTTTCTCTTGTTTTGGTTGTTTATCTCTGCTTGGCTTATAATTCCTGTGAGGCAGACCTTATTGCTTTGATTGCCTGCCTTGATATAAATGATTGCATATATTGTCTATTGATTATATGATTTTGATTCATTATAGCTATTAGCTAATTATTTGTTGAACTTTCTTAGGGCTGCTAACAGTCAATTATGCACAACTAGACTTTTCAATGCTGTGTGAACCTGGTGCGGTAGACTAAAGAGGGAATTGGGGATTAAAGGCTTCCCTAGAGAGTCTATAATAATATAGTATCATTGAAAAGACCTACGATAATTGGAATTTGTGCTTCCTCAGAGTTTCCCTAGTTACGTATCGAGACTACATGAGGAATTAGACGTAAGTTCTTTCATAGAGGGTCTATAGCTATCGTTACCAGACTGCAGGGAATTGAAGGTGAGAGCTTCCCAGACTGTTTGTGCCTTTGTAGTATTACCTGACTAGATGGGTCTTCCAGTATGAGCCATCCAGAGAGTCAGTGTGAATTTTGTTGATTTTTTGTGACAAGTCCACCAAGACAAAGAACAAGTGTGGGTTCTGTACTACTTGTTATTTAGGTAGTCTGGTGAGATTCATGTTGTGTTACATGCTATGTCGTGGGGGTATAGAGATGGTTGCTATATTCATTGGTTGATAATTAAATGATTCAATTAAATTAATAAAAAAATGTGAATGGATCTTTTTAGGATTGTTTAATTTAGTGTACTCGTGTTTCTATACTGCATTTATTTCCATTACATTTTCTATATGCTCACTGACAGTAGGGCACAGATATTGTGGCGGTTGCCTACTGGGATTAGTCTCAAACCGTATTTGGGTCCTTCTTTTCAGCCAAAATAGGTTATATGGTTGTAGGTGTGGATACGGATTGTGGCCATTCTACTTCAGGAACATGATAGCTAGTTGGAGTTGGAGAGCATGGGACCAAGCATAGGCTTGCAATGTTGCTGGAGTTGCAGTTTACTTTTAATACTTTGTTTCTCAGTTGTATTTCAGCACTTTGTTGTGTTTTCTGCTTTCCTTAGATACTTGTACCTGCTGCATCATTATCATCATTACTATATATTCATTACATCTGCTGTTTTGTTTCAGTTATTGTGGGTTTTTTATTTCATGTCAGACCATCTAATATACCTCTTACAACCTTCCACAGTAGGTATGGTCTGTATGAGTATTTGGATATGTCATTCGGTCTCACAAATGTGCCAGCAGTTTTTATAGCACTGTTGAACAGAATTTTTCATCCATACAAGGATTCTTTCATGGTGGTTTTCATGGGTGATATCTTGGTGTACTCTCACACTCGACACGATCATGCTACCCATCTTGAGATATATTTTAGTACACTGAGGGAGCATCAGTTATATCTTAAGCTCTCAAAATGCCACTTTTGGATGGATGAGATTCACTTCCTGGGTCATGTCATCTCAAAGATAGGATTATCTGTAGACCCAGAGAAGGTGAGGGCAGTAGTTACTAGGGAGAATGCAAAGAATGTCTTTGAGGAATGAAGTTTCATAGGGTGGGCTTGTTATTACAGGCGGTTTATACATGAATTGTCACGCTTAGAAGTGTCATTGACAGGATTCACTAAGAAGGGGGTGATGTATGTTTGTTCAGAAGCCTACGACCAAGCCTTTCTGGAGATAAAGGGGAGAATTACTTCAGCACCGATTCTAGTTTTTTCAGATCTGGGCAAGAGTTATACATTTTTCTTCGATGCATCTGGCATCGAGCTTGGAGTTGTGCTTATGTAGGAGGATCATGTTGTTGCATATGGATCTCGGTAGTTGAGGCCACATGAGAGGAACTATCCTACGTACAACCTGGAGTTAGCTTCAGTTGTTCATGCTTTGCGTTGTTGGAGACATTTTCTTCCAGGAGAGAATTTTGTGCTATATATTGACCACAAGAGCCTCAAGTATATCTTCATGTAGCATGACTTGAATTTGAGACAGTGGAGGTGGGTTGAGTACCTACAGTCTTTCGATTTCGAGTATGATTATACCGTTGGGAAAGGCAATGCTATAGCAAACGCACGGAGCTGAAGGACACAGATACAGGTAGTTCAGGAGGCCAGCAGTGAGTGGAAGATTATGTCTCTCTTCTCTAAAATTCATTTGGGGGTGCACGACAGACAAGGTCTGACTTTTCTTTCTTATGTAGCTGTTACCTCTACCCTTCTTGACCGAGTCCGAATGAGGCAGCTATCAGATTCTGAAGGCCTAGTCCTACGAGAAAGCATGTCAGGAGCGGACCCTCTTCCCAGTTGAACTACAGGTGAGGGTGAGATCTTGCATTTCCAGGGAAGCGTATTGGTGCCAGTAGATATACGAGAGGAGATGATGCGAGACTTTCATTCCTCAGTTTGGGAAGTTCGTTCTGGCATCACCAAGATGTATCGTGATCTACACCGCCAGTATTGGTGGCCAAGTTTGAAGCGACATGTTTCTGGTTTTGTCATGAGGTGTTCCACCTGTCAGCAGGTGAATCCAGAGCACCAGCGACTAGTAGAGATTTTACAGTAGCAACCCATTCCTGAGTGGAATTTGAATGACGTCACGATTGAAATCGTGAAAGGGTTACTGAGATCGCATCGAGGGAATGATGCGGTATGGGTTGTCATTGATAGGCTCACGAATGTTTCTCACTTCTTGCCGATTAAGGAGACCTACGATGTTGATGATCTTGGACAACTGTACATCCGTGAGATTTTACACTTGCATGGGGTTCTAAGTAATATCATTTCATATAGGGATGTCTGCATTAAGTCACATTTCTGGCGAGGGATAAAGAGGGATTTGGGTACACAGGCACTTCTAAGTACATATTACCATCCCCAGATAGATGGCCAATCAGAGCACACGATTCAGGTGCTAGAAGACATGCTACGCGCATGCTTCCTTGATTATGGAGGTTCTTGGGAGAGACATATACCTCTGGTGGAGTTTTCCTACAATAATAGTTTTCAAGCAACTATTCAGATGGCACCGTATGAGGCCTTGTATGGTAGGCAGTGTCGATCACCCTTGTGTTGGATAGAGGTAGGAGAGGCAACTATGTTGGGACCTCGTCTTGTTCAGTAGACCACAGAACAGGTGGAGTTGATTTTTAAAAGTATCGCTACAGCACAGACTCGACAGATATCCTATGATGATCAGTAGAGACAACCTTGGGAGTTCAAGGTCAGAGATCAGGTTTTCCAAAGTGTTACCCCGAGGTTGGGACACAAGAGGATCAGGAGACAGAGCATGCTTTTACTAAGATATGTCGGGCTATTTGAGATTTTGGAGAGAGTCGGTATGGTTGCTTATGTGTTGCAATTATCTCAGAGTTACTAGGATATGCACAACTTCTTCCATGTTTCTCAGCATCGATGTTATTTCTCAGACCTGTCTCATGTTTTTCAACCCGATGAGGTTGAGCTGGAGAAGAATGCATCATTCGAGGAGCATCATATCAGGATTGTTGATAATAGTGAAAAGGTACTTCATGGCCAATCTGTTCCACTGGTACAGGTGTTATGGCAGCATGGTCGTGTATAGGACGAGACCTGGGAGAGGGAGGCCGATATGCGATCACAGTGACCAGAGTTTTTCGAGGTTTCTTCATTTCCACCTTGTTAGGGAAATTCGGGGATGAATTTCTTTAAGGGGGGAAGTTTTTAGGAACCCGGCCATTTTTTTCAGGTATGTTATACCTTTTCTGGTCATTTTTGGGAAAAACGGCAGAATCTGGAAATTTTCTAAGTACATGTCATGTACTTTATAAGTACATGCCGTCTTCATTGATGCCACTCGAGGTCATATGCTATCCCTTTCATGGCCACACACACGTCCATGTAGGGCTGATGTGGAGTCCGCTTAATGTAGAGTCCGAAAAAGCCTAGTACACATCGTGTACTCCAATAGTACATGCCATGCACATTCTTTTTTTTCATTAAATGGACGGGGGTCATGTCTTAACCCTAAAAACGCCTTCTTCTCTAGCTTCTTCAACCGAGATCAAGGGTATGGCCACATATCTTCTCTGAGCCACCGATCTTCCACCGGTTATCTGAATTAAATGCCATTAGTTGCAATAGAATTGCAGCGGTGAGTTATTTGATCTTCTTTGGACACGTTTCCTGATTCCTTATCTTCTGCGAGTGATCTGACATTGAACGTTTTAGAAATTTTTGCAGATATTCCCTATTGTAGGCATATTCACGGGCCGAGGTTCAAGTATATCAATCTCCTTGGATCAAGGTAGGTGGTTTGATTCCTTACGTTGAATGTCTTTGTGTTTTCGTACAAAATTACCGGATACCCATGTATCGGGTATCTTGGGTTAGGGTTTTGATCCACCATTATTATCTGCCTTAAATTGCTCGTAGGCTTGAGTCCTTTAGATGAATAATAATTTCATGTTAGTATGTTAGAGGATCACCCCATTGGTGTTTCCCTTGTTTTGGTTGTTTATCTCCATTTGGCTTAGGATGTCGGGGAGGCAGACATTGTTGCTTTGATTGCCTACCTTGATATAATTTAATGCATATATTGCATACTCTTTATATGGTTTTGATTCAACATATCTATTAGCCATGTAGTTGTTTCACTTATTTAGGGCTGCTAATGAACTATTACGTACGACTAGACTGCTCAGGTCTGTGTGAACCTGGTGCGGCAGACTAAAGAGGGAATTGACGATTTAGGGATTCCTTTGAGAGTCAGTTATAATTTATTATCATTCTTAGGACCTACAGGAATTTGACTTTGTGTATCCTCGTAGATTCCTTAGATATGTATCGAGACTACAAGAGGAATTATACATAAGTGCTTTCTCAGAGAGGCTATAGCTATCGTTACCAGACCGCAAGGGAAATGACGGTGAGAGCTTCCCAGATTGTGTGTGCCTTTGTAGTATTACAAGACTAGAGGGGTCTTCCCGTATGAGCCACTGAGAGAGTCAGTGTGATTTTTTTGGTTCGTTGTGATGATTCCACCATGCCAAAGTAAAATCTTGGGTTTTGTACTACTTTCTGTTTATGTAGTCTGATGAGATACCTATTGTGTTACATGCTATGTCGTGGGGATATAGAGCTGGTTTCAAGATTCCTTGTTTGATAATTAAAGGATTTAATTAAATTAATAAATAAATGTTGATGGAGATTTTTAGGATTGTTTACTTTACTGTACACTTATTTCTCTACTTCATTTATTTCCATTACTTTTTCTATATTTCTCACTGACAGTAGGGCATAGATCTTGTGGTGGTTGCCTACTGGGATTAGTCTCACACCCTGTTTGGGTTCGACCTTTCGGCCCAAACATGTTATATGTTTGCAGGTGTGGATAGGGATTGTGGCCCTTCTACTTCAGGTACATGATTGCAGGTTGGTGCTGGAGAGTATGTGACCAAGAATAAGCTTGCAATGATGCTGGAGTTGTTGTTTACTTTTAGTACTTTGTTTCTCACTTGTATTTCATCACATTGTTGTGTTTTCTTCTTTTCTTAGATACTTGTACCTGCTGCATCATTATCATCATAACTATGTATTCATTGCTTTCGCTATTTAGTTTCAGTTATTTTGTGTTGTTTACTACTTCCACTATTGATTGTTATTCCCTTTACCTTGTAAATCTTACCAAATGAGGGTAATGTTCCCCCAATGACTGACCAAGGGCCTCGCTCCTAGTTGGCAGCCTCTGGAGTTTTGGGAAAAGCGCTTGAGTCCATGTGGCGAACCAGGTACGGTACACTAGTTTATTGGTTCCGGATTTGGTTTATTATAGGTTTACAATATTGGATGGTTTCTTTAGGAATTATATATCCAAATAATTCATTTGGGAATGTTTGATATATCAAGAGATAGTTATGAGAAGCTTGTGGATATTCTTAATCAAATATCATAAATATCTTTATATGCCTATTCCAAAATGAGGAACAGGTGATGGTGCCTATTATTTATTGATAATGGAAAGAGGTTTTGATACATATTCCACTATTATTGGAATTTCTATGTTGATTACCCTGACATTTGTAATGGATTTTATAACATTGATGATACTACACCCTAATG
Source organism: Viscum album (assembly GCA_963277665.1). Taxonomy (NCBI): domain Eukaryota; kingdom Viridiplantae; phylum Streptophyta; class Magnoliopsida; order Santalales; family Viscaceae; genus Viscum; species Viscum album. The sequence goes on from OY728158.1 coordinate 783,468,260, forward strand.
AAAAAAATTATTATTCTTATAGTCTAAAAACATTGTTCATTATTTATTTAGGATGCTTATTTAATATTTTCACTCAATACTTTTAAAATTATAATGTTTTTTTATTCTCCCATGTTTATCCTTTTTGATAATATGATATCACCAATATTATCATTCCTTTCCCATGGTGATGAAGAAATTTTTTATGTAGGGTATGTTAATATGTGTGGAAAGTGATAAGGAAATTGTGACAGGGGATGAAGATTTTACCTAAATAAGATATTTATGTATCTAGTCTGAAAAGACACTAAACCATCACTATATTGGTTTAGATCATAATTTTTTTTATTAAATATCAATATAAATAGGTGAATTATTCATACAAGAAAATCCTAGGTATATATAATAACTTATGTAAAATGAAAATCAAAAAAATCATGACAGCCCCTGGTAACTCAGGTTGTGCTGTGTAATGTTTTAATCAACCACATACTCTACATGCACACATTGACCTCTAAAGAGTCCGTGATATAGTCTAGTAGTGCCCCTAAACCAAAACTATGCATTTTTATAGAACATATGGTTGTGAATTTCTATGATACCATTTTTTAATGAACAAACATAATAGAACCTGACATGCCACCACTGTTATCCCAACAAAAGACATATAACAAATTCCCTATCACAAAAGGCTATCGAAAAGCTCATGGGTATCGACATTCAATACAATGTAAATATTTTTACCCAAAAATATAACACAAACTGTCTCATATAATCCAAATATAAGATAAAAATCATATTATAATATCGAATATAAGTACACAACCATGATCCATACAAGGTTAAGATAAAAAAGATAGAACCTAAAAGAAAAAAACTAGAAAATACAAAATCAATCATTCTTTTTACTGACAATAATTGTCACCCAAATCCACTAATATGGTGATAAAAAATAAGATAAATTTCCATGGCACATGATTCCATTTCCATTACCTTAATCCTACAAAACAAGGACTAAAAACACAGAATGGAAAAAATGTTGTTTGGGAACTAAATCAATGTAACATATCACCTATGAATCTATATTTTTTCCATCTCAATGAAAATATTATTTATAGCTATAAAATAATTACATAAAGTAATTTAAAATTGAAACCCTTTTTCAAAAACATATATTGGTTTATTTTCATAATATTTTACAACGAAATCCAAATAAATAGGAATATAAAAAATTACGATAAGCATAGGGTACTAATAGAGACAACCATATGACAAAAGATAACATCGTGATCGTATTAATCACAATATCCAAAAGTAACCATGAAAATGAAATTCAATCTAGATACACCTTGTCCAAAGTATAAAACCCATGAAATAGACTTGAATGAAAATATATAGGTCATTGATCAACAAGATTATTACACATATGATAGCCAAATGAGCATGACAAAAGTGGTGCATATGTGAAAAAAACATGAACTAAATATCATTGGGATATAGTAAATAGAATTAATTATAGTATAAAGATATGGTCATAAATGTGGAAAGTGAATCATATGGTATTGATTCCTACCATGACCTACTAATATCTACCTTGTGTTCATGACCAATCTTAAAAAAAAATTCATGTGCAATTTCATCAAAAAAAATATACTCAAAATAAAAAGGTTTCAAAAATTATTTATCAACACTATAATTATTTGAAAATCTACTTTATAATTGGAATAATATTTTATGAAATTTTGTGCATAAATTAATTTTTAAATAAAATTCCAATTAATTGTATTTTCATATAAAACAATGATTGATCATAAACAATATTGTCCTTCCTCACATATTTCAAATTAATTATTTTAATAAATGAGCAATATTTAATTTTAAAAAAACAAAAATAAACCATAATAATGATTTTTTTAAAAACATACTCAAATAATCCTTAATTCCATGATTGAAAATTCATTTAGAAACAGATATTTCATTTAGTAATTTCATCAATTAGAAAATGTTCACAAAATATTTTTAAATAAAACCCCATTTAAACACCAAGAAGTGATAATCCAATTTGTTTCACAAGACAAACTAATGAGTTTAACAAGATATTTAAGTATCTTTTAGATTATAAATAATGTATAGGGACACATACCTAAAACATGGTTGATGTTTTCTTAACAAAAATAACAGTAATAGTTATTCAAGGTTTGAATGATCAGGGAAAAACAACACCAATACCTTCCACCTAATTTTCCAATGGACAAGAATTGATAATGGGCCAAATAATCAAGAAGATCATCAATGGTAGTTGAGCACCTAAGCAACTTCTCAAGAGGATACCAAAAAATCAAGTGCAATGAATTTTGGATGTTTTTAAATAATTTCACAAAACGTAGTAACATTGACACCCTAAAATTAAGAACATTATTTAATTTTTAATTTCAATTGAATGATGATTTCATAATAATGAAAATCATTTATAATATATATTTCCACCATTAAGGAGATAAAAATAATTTAATCACTTGGTTTATATCCTATAAAGTGGCTAAAAGGTACTATAAGTTCATTATACAGAAGTAGAAATTAAAACACATTTTTCTAATTGTTGGTCTCCTGAATAGGCTTCTACATTAGTGTATCATTATTTTACCCTTTTTTATATCAAGTTTTTTATGTAAGGTTAATGCTTTACCTATATGTAACCATTGTAGGAAATAAAATACCCCTACATATCTCTATATTTCCCTTAAATGGTCTTCGAAGGTAGTTAATTTATCTTACGAGAAGCTATGAAGACCCTAATACAACATATGAAACCATAGGGTCACCCTTACCCAACCATTAGAAGATATAGGTTACCCTTATTAAACAAAAAATACCATACACAACTCCTAAAAACCACCTTATGTAATGTTAGGAGGCACATACCCTTACACAGACCTTACACCATTAATAAGGTTAAGAATTTTGTTAAAATGTATATAATTTCCATTCAAATGTATTATAGATTAAAACCAAAAATGGTTTATAATGATCATTTAAAAACCATGGACATTACAGATCAATCAAACACTTCCAAAAAGAAAACATAAACCAAAGAACATTTAGGAATGTATATTCAAATGTATTACAACAGTAATATTAAATTAAACAAAAAAATCAACTAATACATTGTTCAGTCAAGCTCATGATCAATAAAAAACATGAAATGACAACTCTTTATCACGTGCTATAATACGATTAAAATACCTATTTTAATTAAGATAAATTTATCTTAAAAGAAATATTAATAGATTTATTTATCAATTAAATAATTTTTGTAGTTATTATTCCATGAAATATTAGAGATAAAAAATATTTACAATATCTCCAATTTGAACTAAACATAATAAATTAATTATACGTTAAATTAAAAAATTATAGGTCAAGTTTAAGGAGGAGACATAGTGTGTGACCATTTTTATTTCTTATAAAGATTATACCAGTACTATGTACTTATAAAACAAGTCAATATAAGTAGCATCAAATGATAAAAAAAGATTTTTATTTCCATAGTACATTATTTGTAGTCTACATGGTGTGTTTGATGAAACATCACCTACTAATATGGGTAATTTATAATACTTATTTTAATTATAAAGTGAATAATGCATACAACCCCTATATAGAACATTAATTTTTTAGATAAAATTGGTAAATTAACAATTATTTTAATTTTCACATGAAATGGTGAGGAATATTCAATGTTTTTATATAGTTAATAAATATATGTCTCACAACTTCAAAAGTATTTATTAACTCTCTATATTTTATTAAATTATAATTCAAATTTTTTTACTGATGTGATATGATAATTTTTCATTGTCTCATATGGTAGCTAGCATAAATTACATAGTATATACACCAGGTACATTGAATGGAATCCTTTCTATCAATCTTGTCTTTAACACCTATGGAATCAAAGAGTTATTAATAAGGGATAAAACCACGTTACCTAGAATATAACCTAGTTACACATCATGTGAAAGTATATGGCACACGTTCCTCAGCTATCAGCAGACACATGAACTATTAATTAATTACTCCACTTGTGTATTAATTACACACTGTTATATTGAAAAGATCCACACTATGATATGGGGGCTTACATAATATTTCCCTCATTTAAATACTGTTCAATTTTAGAATCCATATTCATCCATGGTATCTGATATTTACTATAATTATAAACTATGTACTGAAACCACCACTCAAAATCAAATGATTGGGGAAGACATGTATTCATTTGGTTGACTAGTAATTCATAGTGTGTAATTAGATTACATGAAATCAAATTTGGTTGTGAGGCTAATCTTTTTTTCCACCACTATATGGAATGTCTACACATTCTTCAAATATTTTTTCCCTATTCGTGTTAATATAATAGTAAATGATATTTTTATCCTGGCATAATTGATTGAGAATGAAAATAAAATTTAATACTAATCAAAAATCATGATTTGGATCTAAAAAATAGATTACTAAAATTTTATATCTCATTACACTTAATAGATTTTGGAATATTAGATGTGTTGTTCATGCCCATTCTCAATGTATATTTTTTAAATTCCCATGATGATTCCATAAGAACATGATAAAGGATAGTCATGTTTAATGAATGAACCTAAAGAAATAAGAAATGATGATCCAATCATGTCTCATTAATCTGTGAATGACATTGATGGAATTTTAGATGAAAGAAATGATGATCCAATCATGTCTCATTCTTTTTTATCATAACACATTTTTTTGGAATGATATATTGTCTCTCTTAGTATCTAACTCTTGAGAGGGTTCTGGAAGTGGATAAATTATCATAGTCTTGATAAAAACCCAATAGATATTATTTTTTAAGATAATTATCTAGGGGCATAAATATTGAACACGACCTCAAAATAATTTCACTACATAAGAAAATTATTTTATAATAAAATTTATATTAAGGGTTTTATTGATTTTTTAACAAATACCATTAATCAAATAGTAAATACAATGAATTTATCATTCCATGTAATAGTAATAATAATACTACTACAATCATTATATCAGGGCTTGCACTGACTCATGAAAACTAAATTTTATTTTATTAAATAAATAAGAAATTACATAGTTAAATTATATTTATAATTAATTGTTTTTATTACCAATACTTTAATGTAGTTCATACACCTTCTTCTGCTTTTGTATAATATTGAGAAATAATATCACTAGTTTGATATATAAATATTTTATCCATGGCCTTCTGAATAAAAATTTATTTACAGTTCACATAAATAAATATTTATTAGTTAAATAAGTAAATATTATTTATTAAATTTATAGTAACAAAAGATATATATAAATATTCTATTAAATGGTCTAGAGAATAAATATACATATAATATGTGACTAAGTTATATTTTCTTATTCAAAATTAACTTGTGTCTATGTATTTATCAATAATAAATTTTGAATAAATATTATTCCAAGGACTTGAGAGTAACATGTATTTAAACTATTAAATTTAAATAGTAATGAAATAATATCCAACGATGCACTATGTTTGTTACATTCTAAATTTCATTCACTTTGGTATTAAGCATACATACAATATATCTAATATTAGTTTCAAATAATAAATCAGGGTACCCATAATGGAAGAAGTAAATTTCACAACAATGATAACCTCGTACGAATGATAATTTTGAAATATAGTGTCGTTATCATCAAATTTTAAATGATACATGATACGTACTTATGTGAATAACCAAAGTAATCATTATATCTTCATTTTTCTTCCTGAAATCATTATATCACTCATCACAGTCATGGAATATTATTTTAATACATACATTACTATCAATGATCTTTAGTAATATTGTTCCAAAAATAAAAGCTTCAAATAGAAGTATCACTTATTCATTTTTTTCACATCACTAATGTCAAATCCAATGTATCCCACTTTTCCATGACCTTAGATCCATTTGGGTTTTGGAAATAAGTAAATGTACATTTCTCATGATACTCAAAAATATTGATCACAATTCAATGGATCTTTGCACATGCTCATATATTTGAATGTCTATCGACATGAAAATATGTAGAATTAATGCTTAAGGGTCTATAATCATAATATTTAAAACTTAAGAATATAAAGTGAGAGCATTATGACATCAACATTCATCTGATTGTGGGTATTAAAAAAAATTCAGTCACATATAAGATATTCCCCATCATATTATATTATCCTGACTGTATAACATTTGATTAAGATTATTTCCATTCCACTTCGAGGTTTTTATCATGGTTTGGGATAGTTATGAACATGCAATGTGACTGATAGTCTGGGACATTAGCACATTAATGTTATGTTAAAGACGCAATAATATGTGATAAGATATTCATTTAATATAATATCTTATGTATATTATAGTATCTAACTGTATGTTTACATTTGGTTCTTAGGAACCAAATCCCGCAAATAATGAAATAATTTAATTACAATAAGATAAGAGTAACATTTAAATTTGTTAATATTATTCCTCACTCCCCTAATTTAAATTTTTTGGGAAGTGAGAATTATAATGTCTCAAAAACATTAATGTATTTTACAAGGATATTAAAATAAATAAATATTTCCCAATAAGGATTTTAAAATACTTTTAAATGGATAATTAAAAATGAAACAGTAAAGGTAGTAAAATTATTATAATGTGTCTTTGGATTTAACCTATTATGAATGTTCAAATAAAGTATATATAAATAGCTATTTCCCATGATTAATGAATTAAAAATACAAAAAGAAAAATAATAAATATAAAAATGCTATAACATTTAGTGGCATATAATCCGATGAATTATATTCATATAAATAATTTGGTAAAAAAAGATTCTTCTAACCAATTCCTAATTATTAATAGTAATCAAAATAATGATATTTCTTTTTTAAAATTTTATTCAGAGAAACCAATCATTGATAAGATAAAATTATGGATTGAAAATTAAAAAATAGATGCAATAATCATATATAAGTTATATATGGAACTAAAAGGAAGTAATAATAATATTTTTATGGAAATTAGGATTTAGGATTAGGTTAATGAGAAAAAGAAGAATACTAATTACATTATGAATTAAAATGCATTTGAACACCGATAAATTAATTAAAAGGAAAATGATGATCTTTATAGAGGATTTATATGTTTAAAATAATATTTATTATTTTTTTGACATATTACAGAAACATATGATTAAGTGTTCTATATGAACAGTACTACAAACAAGATGGTTGTCAGATATGATTGAAAAAATCCACAAATCAACCTAATTTATTTTTTAAAATTATTAAATGTTTTTTTATAGTAATTTTTTAAAAATATGGAATTAATTTACATTATTTTGGTGAAATTTATCAACGATTTCCACAATTAAGGCAATTCACTAATGAATTTAAATCTTAGTCATTATCATAAATTTTACCATTTAATAAAAGTAAAATTTCTATATGGGTTTTGAAGAATGACATTACTAATATAATTAAACCCATATTTTCATTAGTTTCAAAACGATATTCTACGATAGGTTTTTAGATAAATTCGGTGTATGCCCTAATAAATACACACTGCACATTGAAAATGAATGAAATAGGAACATGACAAGAGATTCAAACATTTTTATCTTGAACAATAATTTTGATGGTTCCACTTTGACTTGTCGATATATTTATTAAAAAAAATTAATATTTTTATGATATTTATATTTCTAATTATTTTATTTTAAGTAATATTTTATTTTTTTATGGTTTAAATCATAGTCTTATTTTTTATTTCTCAGCTATTTAATAAATCCATGTTTTTTATGTTTGAATATGAAAAATATCAATTGTATAAATAGGATTTTATATTATTTTATATTAATCAATCGGGATATATTTATTCAATTTTCCATGTTTAACAAGTTTATCATCATGTGAAGTGTATAAATGTTGTGTATATAAAAGGAATTTTTTTAATATGATGATAAGGCATATAACCATTGCATTTATTCGTAATCTACCAAAAAATTAAAATTTAATATAGTACATGATATTAATGTAGATATAAATCACATATGTGATTCATTCATGAAAGGATAATAATGAAAATAAAATTTCAAATTATTCCAGAAGTGAACCCAATCAAAACATCACTTGCGGTTAATTTGGAAGTATTTAGGAAATTTAAATAGAAATACATTATTGTAGGAAATATGATTTTGTTTTTATTAATGAATTTATCCTATTTACATTCTTTTACTTTCTTATGAACAAAATTAAAGTTTAACACATATATTTTTTTGCTGCAAATTAGTCTAAAATTAAAATGGATATTTGAGTTCATGTATTATATGTGATGGAGGGGAAGAATTTCCAAACATGGACATTGAATGTTTCTTTGAACAGAATAGTTATTCTCAATATTTCTCATCACCTCAAACTCTGCTGAAAATGGAATTATAGAAAGGAATAAATGGACGTTGCTGGAATTTGATTAAACTATACTATGTGACTATAGTTTACCTATGTATTATTAACTCAATTATATTCATACACCATTTTAAATATCAAATTATCATTTTAATGGCCTTATTTTAATGGAAATACCTATGGCATGTGGAATGGTACTAAATTGAAAGTTTTATATTTTAGAGTTTTTCTACAAATTGTATATAATTAACAATAATTATAGTATCAGAAAATTTCTTATAAAATATAATGTGTGAATATTATATTGATATTTGTCTATTGGTAAATAATTTAGAACCTACAATAAAAGGAATATGGGTTTTGAAATATTATATCATCTTAATATTGAAAGTAAGGGTTTAATGAAGAAATCTTATAAAGAATACCAAAATGTAGATGACTTCAGTGCATTTAATTTTATGGAAGTTATTGATATGGAGCATCTACCCAATCAATCTAGAGTAAAAACACAAAAATACAACCTTAACTAATGGATTTTAGTAATTTATATTATTGATTTTATCCTATGAATATGCTAAGAATCATCTTTTCTCATTCTTATTTTACTTATAAGGTTCAAAAAATTATTACAGATGAATTAAAATATATTCCATTGATGTTTTTTATTGAAGAGGATATTAATCTGTTTTATTGGTTAATTATTAGTAAATTATTTTCCCCACCATCATATAAGCTACTCAATGGAATAAATTAAATTTTTACAGAAAAACTTGATGAATATGAATAAATTATAAGAAATAGTGTCAGACTAGTCCCACAAGGACTTTATCTACAGTAAGTTATTAATTAAGAAAAAAAATTCTACCATTCCATGAATAGAATTTATTTTAATTTTATTGTCTTGTGCATCACATTTGTTTATGTATACTTTACAGAATTTATATGAAATGTGAATTTCTAAATCTAATAATATAAAATGATGTTAACTTAAAATGTTAATATAATTTAGAGAATTAGAAGAAATATTACTATGTATTGAAGCATTCAAAAACTATTTTTCAAATAAATTAAGCCAAATGGTCATGGTACGAATTCATATACCATAATTCATTACAAGAATTGGTTTACTCAAAATAAGGTTGACTAAAATTTGGTTTTTATAAATTTTTATAATCATATTATGTGTCATTATATCTATGATAATAATATTCTTTAGAATTTTAGAATGCATAAGAATGAATTAGTAAAGGGATTTTGATTTAAATATTGTAAGAGAATGATCCCCCCGTGAGTACGTTGTGTGGAATAGATATAGATAATGCTGATAAGTGATGTGGTAAAATTATTTTTCAAGGTATGATTAGATTTGTACTACATTTAAATAAAATAACACAATATTTAAAATTTAGTATTTGTATTTGAGCATTATTTCAAGAAAAAATGAGTATAGGGTCACATGACTGATGTTAAAAGGATTGTTATATATTTTAAAGGAATAGTTAATCATATTTTATTTTAACTAGAAATAACTAATTTTTAGCTAACAATTTATTTAGATTCGGATTTTTAAGAATTCAAAATTAACATAATATGTAATACTCATATGGGGAATATTTTTAATTAATACTAGTTTTATAAATTTAATTAAAATCCATATCTATATATATTTATATTATTGATTAAGAATATACTGTTATTTTAATTTGTTTTTCTCAAACATTATAAATTATAAAAAACCTATATGATTTTGATAACCATTATAAGAGGATGTGATTTATGTAGAGTAATTATACAATAATTTCTATTAAAAAATATCCATTATGTTATTCATGAGATGATAATGTCTAGGTACATTAAATTTTGTTGGAGACCATTTTTAGAAAATTGGTATATTAATGGAATTTATATGTAATTTTTAATGGAATGATTAAACTTTTACTAAACATTTAAATAATGAAGTGTTTGTGAATAATATTTATGAACCTTGTATTATAGATTTATGATTTGAAAATATTATATCCAAAAAGATTCTTTTTATAATATTTATTACATATTATTTATAACTACATATTTGGATCCTTTTAATATTTTACATATTTTTCAATGGGATATTATATTCACTATAATTTCTATTAAATAAATTATTAAAATTAGATGAGATGGAGTTTTACAATTTTAATATTAGATGAATTTATTTCACATCATAATGCATAAATTTATAAGTAATTATCTTATTTAAATATAAATTAAGTATTATTTTATTTAGTTATTTATAGAATTTACATTTTTAATTCTGTAATAATTTTTTTATTTATTATTATTAAAAAAAGAAACTAAATATTAATTATTTAAATGTTTCTTTTTGTAATTATTAAAAATTGAGATAACATAGTAGTTTATAATTTAAGGATTATTCAATTTGTTTTCATAAATACAAGATTCCATCTTTAGGTGTTCATCTCACTATTTAATTCTTTTTTTAGAATGATGTTAACTCTTGATGGTATTAGAAATTTGATAAAATATTTTAATAACAGATTATTTATGAACTCATTCTTCATATAGAACATCCTGTTATTTTTTAACTATAAAAATTGTTCTGTTATATATCTATATTCTCTTCATGAATTAATGTAATCTCACAACTAGGCATGATACTATGTTGATCCATAATAAATCATCATTAATTTCCAATACATGTCATTTCCCTGTGAAGATATTTCTATGGTGCAACATGATATTACATTTTTCTCTAGCCATAATCTCAAGTTAGAAATTGATGTTAAAATAAAAAAAATGTATTATACAGTACTAACAAAATAATATTAATTTTCACAAATTAAATTGACCATCTAACACTCTATTTTACATCCTTTATGATATTTTATCTATAATGATATATATGGGTTTTATCTCTTTGTATAATAAGATTATAATTTTCTCATAAAATATAATTATGAGATTCATAATTGTTTATTTCTGGTTATTTCTGGATTAAATTAATTATTGTTATAAATTATTCTTTTTGGACGGTTTTGATTATGTTCGTGTAACTTAATCATATGGTCTTGTAATAATATTTGGAATTATAGAATCACAATATCTAGATACTATATGAGGTTAAATTTTAAATATCATAGTCCTTTGTAATATCTTGATACTATAGGGAATAAAATATTATATTAAGTGTATAGTGAGACCACATCAATGAAATTAGAATTTTATTAAGTACATTTTCAGAATAAATTTCTATATTTAATATTATAATGAGAAGAACCATGATTAATATAAATTTCTTAATTCCACATAATGTATTTATTTGAAAACATTTAATATGAATGTATTGTTAATGATGATCTCAACATTACAATGTTAAAACATGGGGATTTCTTAATTAGATAAATGTATATATTTATGTAGGTATTTTTCAAATATTTACTGGTCAATTTTAAAACAAGAAATTAATGTTAATACTCTAATGTGGATTCAAATACTTTTTAGTATGATGACTTCCATTATATTTTTAAATTGGGAAAAATAAAACATTCATAAAAAATCCAAAACTATTATTCCGAATGGTATATTTTTACATATTTTGATTTATGGATTCATGAATGGATGAATTTATTGAATGTATTATTAAATGGTATTGATGAATTAATGATTATAAATTTTAATTATTATTAAGTATATCATTGTTTCAAGGGAAATTTATCATTAAATAATGATGGGATAAAACTTATGACATATAAAATGAGTGATAGATGATAACAATTCTTTTAAAATTATTAAAGGAGACTCATCCTAGAGTATTTAATTGTTTATAGTGATTATTCTACTCCTTATACAACCGTATAAACACACTACCTAATTTTGTATTGTAGTTTAATATTTATTTATCCATTCATCACATTATATATTCATAACTGGTTGAGAATCCATATTAAAATTATATTTATTTTTATTGTACATACCAAAATGGGGTATATTTCATCTTTAAGAACCTGACCTTAATCAATATGTAAATTTATTCATTAAAAAAATAAAAAAAATTCATTTTTAGGATCTTTTATGTTTAGTGTTTTATAGAATTATGTCTTAACTCTTATATAATAATCCCAGATATAGTTTTTTTAATTTCATCTTAGTATAGATTCTGTAATAAAATATATAGAATAGATAATATTTTTTTCTGCAAAAATATTTATAACTTTCAACATAACTAATTCTTTATTCCAAGTCAGCCTTATAAAATTTAAATAAATTTTAAAAACATGTGATTATCATAAAAATTCTCATTAAGGGGTATAAAATAAATTCAAATTTTGGTTTTATGAAAAAAATTAAATCTCCTAAATTATTTACATTTATCTAGTTATTAATTTAAATTATGAAGTGAATTATATATATAATAAAAAAATGACACTTTTTTATCAAAAAAACATTGCATCTTATTTAAATCAAATAGAAAACCTTTTTAACAACATAGATCGTCATATTCACGACATGTATTAAACCCATGTTAGAAATATATAAGGCCTAGTTAAATCTATCTGATGGACCATAGATATACAGACCTGGCCTTAAGAATTATATAATCCTGATTTAAATGAATAATTTACATTGAGGATCTTTTCAGGTTTAGAGTTTTAGAAAATTAGGTCATAACTATTACATCTCCAAAATTATATGGTAGACATTTGTACTCAGTTTACATTATTTTCATAAAATAAAAACTCTTGAAAAAAAGATTCATGTCTAGTCCCATGTTTTAGACAGCATGACCTTTCCATGATCACATCCTTGACAATATTGATCTTTAGGTCTGGTGAAAAACATTTCAAAACATTAGAAGAGTATAAGAAGCTTAGTAAGGGTTATAAAACAGAGAAAAAAACCTTAGTTCATCATTGAATACCTAACATAATATCTTTCACATACCTCGTGAAATCATAAGATTTATTAATAACACATAGAAAACATAATTCATAAAGGTAACATGCGCCATCCATAACATACTTATGTTGTATCTTTCACAGCTACGCAGGGAGTTACATTTGGGATTCTGATCACAGTATATTCCCTAAATATATTTTGAGAAACATTCAAGTTTACCTATTTTTTATTACTCAATGCATTGGAGATCTATCTCGGGCTCACTCACCTTGGTTTATCACAGAACCACATGTATATGTAACAATTCCGAAGAACCATAAAAGATTCACAACACTTAAAATGAACATAAAGGAAAGATAACATTTCTATATTTCAATTACAATATATCATTTAAATATATTGAAATAATAAATACATTATCAAAACAATTTTCAATACCAATATACCTAAATAAATATATTAAATGGTATTTACATTCATTTTAAAAACATTAAGGCTTGTTAAGGAAGCCGTAGATCAAGTAATACACACTGTGACAGAAAGGTTGTTGTCACTACTAACATTAAAAAGAAACATTCATTATTTTAGAAAAATTATTCTTAGAAAAATTTTACCTTTAATGAAATTAAAATTAAATGGATTATATACAACATATAAAAGAAATTCATGTATTAAAACAAAATATAACTCAATCAAAAGAGATTAAGATAAAGTCTCTTTCCTCATGTCCGATTTGACCTGTTCATTCTTTAATCTCCATAATATTAAACTAAATTTAATTTATAGTATCTTAAGAACCTTTTCTAGTTTATTATAACTTTTATATCTCTTATTACCATGTCATAAACATTATTAAATCATTTAAGTTAACAACGGTCGGTTTGTAGATATTTGGTACTTGAGTCAAAAATGGTCTTCTTATAATTACAAGTAGTTTATGTGGTTAAAATATAATTATATCCATAATTATATTAATGATATATATATAATATATATCTTATATATCCATTATATATTTGTATTGATAATAGTACATATCATTTGGAGATATGACATTAATTGCACCGTTCATGGAGACAGTAAGTCGTACGTACGATTGAACAGTACTTTCATTTATATTTCTTATATTAATGGAATTAAAACATTATGATACATAGGTATATTGTAAATCCATTATAATATCATATATAATATGATAAAATCTACCCTTTATACATTCCACATATGTCATTGACAAGTCATATCACTTTGAGGGGGCGGTAGTCCGCACTTCCACAAATGAAATTATCACGTATACCCATAATGGAAACCATAGAGGTATGCTATAAATGATAAATATATGAACATAAATAAAATATAAATATAATATATATACCATATATAAATACAGTTCCATCTTAATGGCTATCATGAGAGGTCTTATTAGATAATTGAACAATCATAGTCTTGTGAGGCGTTAGTTTTCAATCCATAGAAACAGTATGTTCTTTACCCATTAGATGGAGGTGAGTGTAAATGTAGTTTTAATCCTTCTATTAAAAACATAACAGCATATTGAAAAACTTGTGTTGTTATAAAAGAAAATAATAAAAATAATTTAGGGTTCGGAGAAGTAAAATAAATGAAAATAATTTCAGAGAAACTATTACCTATAATTCGTGTATCTCCCTTTTGTTTAAATAAAAAGGACTTCTTGATGTTCCTTATGCCTAATTTAAGGCTTCTATGTGAAGGAGAGTGATCTTGAGAGCTTATTTGGTTAGGGGTTGTATGAGCCAAGGAGATTGAGAGGTGTGAGGAATGCGTTAGAGATGAGGTCTTTTTATAATGGGGAAGGGGCTCTTTAGGAAAGTGTGAAAATATTATTTTATTATATAATGTTTTTCTATTTCCAAAGGGTCAAAATTTATTATTGTAAAAGATAATATGACTCATGGTAGAAATAAAATCATCCTATTTGAATTAGACTGGTTATGGATATTATTTTAAAAATTATAATCTTATTTAATTAAATAATTTATTAATGAGGTAGACACAATATCATTGTTGTGTCATAATTAATTTTATTTATTTAATGTATAAAAATAAAAAAAACCATGATGTTGGAAATCCTTTTATATTTCTAAATAATATTTATAGTCAAAAAGATAACATATATAACCACTTGTAAAAATTAATTTACTAAAAGATATTTGTTTATGCCATTTTATTCTTTACATTAAGTTTTTTAAAATAAAATGTCGTTAGCACTCCCCAATGCCTCCATTGGGCCCCAAATTCGACCCAAGGATGCCCATGGTTGAAAGTGTATCAACCAATAGGATTAGGAAATGTGTTAGGGTAATTTTATATTATTATAGTAATATTTGTTTCCCTTATTTACCAGATTCACCCTTTAACAATGGTAAATAAATTTTTTACTATAGTAAGTATTTAAAATGTCTATCAATAAAAGATACATATTTATACAATTTGGTCCTCCTGGTTCGATATATGTAATTCATTTTTCTAAATTCAAAACATATAATTGGACTTGACCTAGGCGTCTCAATTAATTTTTCAGACTACATAGCGGCATGGTGAGGGTTCATGATATTGTTTTCCATGCTGCATTGAAGGTTATAGCTTCCTGTCTGACTCGGCTAGGGGTGTGCTGGGCAGATCTTGTTTCTGGGTGTGGTCTCGAAGGCGGCGACGATCTTTCTTCTTCCTCCTTGCAGGTTCGGATCTGCTGGTGGCAGCAGTTAGGGCTTTGTTTTCTTTTTTACTTTGATTTTCGATGGTCATTTGGATTTGCATGATTCTGACTCCGGTGAGGCTCCTCGTCCCTCTAGCGTCTGCGACTGGTTGAGGATGGGATGGGGGGTGGGATCCCGACTTCGATTCTAGCAACCGGTGATGGTATCATGGGGAATGGGTTCTTTATGTGGGTGTATTGGTCTGCAACCGTGATTTTGGAAGTAATAGGTTTTGAGAAATTGGTGATGTTTATGTTTTTGGTTCGGATTTTCTATTTTCAATGAATTCTAGCATTTGGGAGCATTTTGAATGTTAATTTTCTTGATGTTTGTGGAGGCATTGAAGGGTTTAAGGTGAGAATCAGTGTTTGGTTCTTGAACCTATTAAAATTTGGGTTGTTCTATGGGTACCGACAAATGTTGAGGTATCGTGAAGTTTGGGGGTTTTCAAAATTTTAATGTTTTGAAATGGTGGAGTTGGTGGTTGAATGTGTTGAAGAAGTAGAAGGAAATTTATCATTTGTGACCAATGTCTTGGTTTTTGGACATTAAATATTGTTCTTTGGTGTTATTTTGTTTTATTTCATGGAGTTATGTATGGTTTCTCAGAATTTCCTCAAAATTTATTGAATAATAAAAATATAATTTTCAGCAATAACTATCAAAATTCCAACCCTTGTTTCTGTTCAATTCCAAAGTGAAATTACATAAAATGACAAACATTGGAATATATGGTAAAAATATAATCTAATTAAACTAAAAAACAAATTAAAATGACAATATAAACATATAAATAAATTAGATTAAAAAGGTAGTTTTTAATTAAAATACCGTTTTTTACACTATTCATCAAAAATTAAATTTTATCAGAAAAATAACAAAATTTTAACCCACGTGAATTTTTATGTCATTATTCTGAAGAATAATCTTATTTATATTCTCAAAAAGAACATATTAAAGTGAGAAAAACTAGATTTAAAGGGGGTTCTCCATCAGAAGGCGGTAAATCATCCTTTTAATGTAAATAATGCTTAAAATTTGATTCATTCAGATTTTAAGTCTATAAATTTGATTGGATAAATGTAAAAACATTTAAAAAACATGTATAATCATATTTATGTTAGTTCTGTTCATTCCCTATAATAATATGGCTTGGAATTAACATCCATTTAAAATGATATTATTATACTATTATTGTGCGAAGTAAGATTTCAAATAAACTCATTGTTGTGTATCGGGTACGCCATCAAAGATAGCGTACCCTTTAAAGTAAAATTAATATTTAATTCACAAATATTAATAAATATGGAAAATTTCTTATTCTTTATTTACCAAGGATTTTACATCTTTCCATCCTTTATGAAATTTTTTTCTCGTAATTTTTTTCACATATCAAATAAATGTGGGTATTTATCCCTTATAGCGTTTTCAGATTCGCATGTTGCCTCTTCAACAATATGGTTTTCAAAAAATCCTTTACCAGGTGAATCACCATATTCTGCAACATAATATATCTTCGGTCCGGAATCTGGACTGGTTGATCCTCATAAGAGAGATTCTCTACCAACTGAACTACCTCTGGACTTAAAACTTGAGATGGATCTTGCATTTACTTTCTCAGCATTGAGGCATGAAAAAAATTGTGTACTTGAGAAAACATGGTGGTAAAGCCACTCTATAAGCAACTGATCCAACTTTCTCCAGTATTTCATAGGGTCCAATGAACCTCGAACTCAACATTCCCTTCATGCCAAAACACATCATACTTTTCTAGGTAGAAACATTGAGAAAGACATGATCACTTACCACAAAAGAAAGATCCTTCTTCTGGTTATCCGCATAATTTTTCTTCCTGCTCTAAGATGTTCTCATGTGCTTCTGAATCGACTAAACCAATTCTGCCATCTCTTCTACCAATTTTGGTCCCATCATCTTCCTTTCACCTACTTCGTCCCAACAAGTTGGAGTTCGACACTACTTTAGATATAATTCCTCCAATGGAGCCATCTGTATACTAGAATGAAAACTATTATTATAAGAAATTTAAACCAAAGAAATATGTTCATTCCCACTTCCATGGTAATCAAGAGAACAAGAACGTATAATATCCTCCCATGTTTGAATTTTTCGTTCTAACTTCCCATCTAATTGTGGATGAAAAGCTATATTAAAATTTAATTCAGTACCCAATGAGTTCTGAATGCCTTTCCAAAAGTTATAAATAAATCATGGATCGCGATCAAATACAATGGAGAGGGGAACAACATGAAACTAGACCATATCCTTAACATAAAACCAAGAAAGTTAATCTCGAGACAAATTTTCTCAAATAGTATGGAAATAAGAAGATTTAGTCAATCGATCAAAAATAACTCAGATTGCAGTATCTCATCGATATGTCATTGCTAATACCACAATGAAGTCCATGAATATATTTTCCCTTTTCCTCTATGGCACCAGTAAATACTGAAGCATCCCTTTTTTTAACTGACACTCGGCTTCAATGTGCTGAAAAGTCAAACACTTCACAGTAAAATCAACAATATATCTTTTTGTTCCATCCCACTAGTAATACTCCTAATGATCTATGTACATCTTAGTACAACCAAGATGAACTAAAAACGGGGAAATATGAGCTTCACATAACAACTCATTCTTCAATTATGAATCACATGGCACAAATAATCTTTTTCAAAATCTCAAAATACAATCATTATCAATGTAAAATTCATGAAATATACCCTTCTGAAAAAACTCTACCTTTTTCTACAACTCACTATCTTTCTGTTGCACTTTATTTATTCTGTCTGAAAGAGATGATTTTACTAACACCTGAAAAAAACTGAAGAATTTCTTCACCAACTAATTCTTTTCAAAAGTTCATCAAATCAAAAACCAAAGGATTTCATTCCAAACATAGAATTTTTAATGAAGCATTTCCTTTTCAACTCAAATCCTCAGCAACATTTTTTGATTTTCATAAATGGAAAAGGATTATGTAATCATAATCCTTGATTAATTCCAACTATTTCATCTGTCTGATATTCAATTCATTCTGAGTGAATATATACTTTAAAACTTTGTGGTCATTATATATTTCACATTTTACTCCATAAAAATTATGCCTCCAAATTTTTAATGCAAAAACAAAAACAGCTATTTCCAAATCATGTGTAGGGTAATTTAACTCATGAGTTTTAAACTAACGTTAAGCATAAGCAATAACAAGATCACTCTGCATAAGGGCACAACCAAATCCTTTTAATGAATCATTATTGTAGATAACAAACTCTCCATTTCTGGAATATAGTGCCAAAACTGAAGCATTCAAAAGTCTTCTTTTTAATTCATGAAAACAGTCATCACATTCATTTGTTCAATTGATCTTAACCCCTTTTTGAGTTAACTTAGTCATTGTACTAGATAACCATGAAACATTCTCAACAAACCTCCATTAATAACCTGCAAAACCAAGAAAACTACAAATGTCAATTATTTTTGTGGGCCTTGTCCATTCTTAAACAACATATATTTTATCAGGAAAAACAGTTATGCCATTTCTTGAAACAATGTAACCAAGGAAATAAATTTTCTACAACCATAACTCACACTTACTGAATTTCCAAAATAGTTTATTTCCATTTAAGGTTTTAAAGGCATCCATTAAATGAATTTCATGGTCATCCTTAATTCTAGAATAAACTATAATATCCTTAATGAGCACAACCACAACCCTATCCATGAACTCATGTAAAATTCTATTCATAAGATCCATGAATACAAAAAGTACATTGGTTAAGCCAAAAGGCATAACTAAAAATTCATAATGGCCATATCTAATATAAAGCGTAGTCTCTAGAATGTCTGCTTCCAATACATTCAACTGATGGTACCCCAACCTCAAATCAATCTTTGAAAAATACTGAGCCCATAGGAGGTGATCAAACAAATTGTCGATATGAGGAAAAGGATACGTGTTCTTAACAGTGATGTTATTCGATGCTCGATAATGAATGCAAAGTCTCACTGAAACATATTTCTTATTAACAAACAAGATAGAATCCCCCCATGGTGATGTTCTTGGTAGTATGAAAACTTCATCTAATTACTCATAAAATTGATTCATTAAATCTAAAAGTTTAATTTGATCCATTTGATATATGGGTTTTAAAATTGGATTAGCATCAGGAACTATGTCAACAGTAAATTCAACTTCCAGATCAGTATAATACTAGGCAACTCATCAGGAAAAACATCATGCTACTCATTTAACAATGGATCATCATTAATATGAATAGTTCTTTTGTTTCCAACAATATGTGCAAGGTAACATTCATTTCCATATTTTATTAGTTTCTCATCTTCTTTATATGTTATAAAAAGTAAGGCTTCATTCCTATACACAAACTGAAAATCATTCCTAAAAGAAACAACTTTATCTTTGTAAATAATCATTGCATGATAAACAGAAAGCCAATATACACCCTAAATATCATCAAACTCTACTAGAGGCAAAATATTATGGTTTTCATATATATTCATTCTGCACACAAGAACATGAAGTTCCTTTTAATTTCTTTTTGTTTAAACTTTTCCTCTAGTTGTTTTTTACTATATTTTCAAGATTAATATCTTGATATGGAATTACCAATCTACTAGAAAAAATCATAGAAATGAACGAATGTGTATACCCTGAATCAAACAACAAATTGGCATATTTTGAACAAACAAACAGTGTACCAGACACAACTTCATTAAATTCCCCAACATATGCTGAAGTAGTTGCAAAGGACTTCACCACCCCTTTCTGCTTGTAGTCTGGGTTATTTACCCTGGTTGAGTTCTTCAATAGACACTCATTTGTGTAATGTCCCATTTCATTCCACGTAAATCATTTTACTGATTGAAAATTATATTTTTTCATACCATTACCCTACTCTTTTTCAGTGAAATTATGAACCTTATGCCTCATTTTACTAGATTAGTATCACTTACGATAATTCAAAAGTCATTCCCCATCATGTTTTTTAACACAATTTTCACAAACAGTAAACTTATGTTTCTTACCATCGGACTTTTTTAAAGAGTTTTTCCCTTTCATGTGCCACCTTGACCTCTTATACTATTATTTGTCAATGAACACCTGATCATTGAAAAAATGCATTTTCACCTTCTCTTCACAACGAACATGTTTTTCATAACTTTTTAACCCACGAGAAGTTAAATTCCTTTGATACATTGGCATTAATCCTGAGTAAAAATGGTTTCTTTTACTATTAAGATATCATATTAAATTTGAATCATACCCTACCAATCGAGTGAATTTTTCATCATAAGCAGGCACCGAGTCATCCTTCTGCCTCAATTCTAGGAATTTGTTTTCCATCCTAAGATGAACTTCCTTAGGAAAATATTTCTCAAGAAACATACCATTGAATTCATCCCATTTGAGAGTATCTATCTCCTCACTATCCGTGATATTTTTCACCATCGACTACCATTGATCAGCTACACCTTCAAAACGGTAAATAGAGAAACTAAACTTTTAATGTTATGAACACCCCCATGAAATCAAAAAATTTCTCAAGTGCCTCAATCAACCCTTTAGTTTGCAGAGGATGAGATGATCCCCTGAATAATGGGTGATGTTGCCTCTTGAAATTATCCACCATTGACATTTTCTTCTGTGGTCAATCTAGATGATCTCGGAAATGGATACCACCACCATTTATAGCCTGAGTCAATTGTGTCATCACTGCAACAAACTATTCAGTTCCAATTCTGACCATCTCAGGTTGCTGATATGGACAGATGACTTCCTTCTAATTTCGTCCAAACATACCTTCCACGTAGAATATACAGAAAACCATTCTGAACACTGAAATATATTATAAGAGGCAACATGGTAATATTTAAATGCAATATCAAATCAATATTTACATAAAATAAATTATGGATATAAATTTAACAATACCCTAACTCCAAAACTTATCTGAAACGACCTCAGATACCAACTATAAGTACCCAACCATACGCATTACGTAATCTTGAATTAAATGAATAATTCACATTGAGGATCTTTTCTGGTTTATAGTTTTAGAGAATTTGGCCATAACTATTACTTCTCAAAAATTATAAGGTAGACAGTTCTACTTAGTTTCCATTTTTTTCATAAAATTAAAACTACAAAAAAAGAGGCATGTCTAGTCCTATGTTTTATACAGCATGATTTTTCATTGATCCCATCTTTGACCCTATTCATCTTTAGGTCTTGTGAAAAAAATTTCAAAACATGGGATGAGCATAAAAAGCTCAGTAAGGGTTATAAAACAAAGAAACATAACATTAGTTCATCATTTAATACATAACATTAGCTCTTTAACATACCTCATGATATCATAAGATTTATGAATAACACATAGAAAACATAAATCATTAAGTTAACTTGTGGAAACCAAAACATACTTACGTTGTAGTTTTGATAGCTACATAGGGAGTTACATTTGGAATACCCATCACAGTATATTCACTAAATAATACCTATGTCACATTACCGAATGAATTAGAGAACTATCACAAGCTCACCTTCTCGAGGTTTATCATAGAACCATCGGTATACGTAACAATTCCCAAGAACAATAACATATTCATAACACATAAATAGAACATTAAGGAAAGATAACATTTCCATATTTCAAACACAACATATCATTTAAGTATATTGAAATAAAAAATCCATTATGAAAATATTTTTTGATACCAATATATGTAAAAAATATAGTAAATGGTATTTACATTCCTTTTAAAAACATTAAATCCTGTTAAGGAAGCTATAAATCAAATAATACTCACGGCGGCGGAAAGGTCTTTGTCACCACTTACGTTAAAAATAAACAATATTTTTTGATGTTAAGTAAAATGCTTCGTAGAAAAAGATTCAATTTGAATTAATTGAAATGTAAAAGGAGTTTATAAAGCTTATAAAAGAAATTCGTGTATTGAAACAAAATATGCTTCAATGAAAGGAGATTGAGATGAAGTCCATTACCTCGGGTCCGACTTGACCCATTCGTTATCTAATATCCTGAATAATAATATAAAGATAATTTATACTTTCTTAAGAACCTTTTTCAAGTTTATTAATCCTTTTATATCTCTTATTACCATGATATAAACATTATGTATTCATTTATGTTAATAACGGTCATTTTTTCGATATTTTGTACTTATGTCAAAAATGAACTTCTTATAATTACAAGTTGTTTAAGTGGTAAAAATTTCATTATATCCATAATGATATTCATGAATTAGATATTATATATATATATTATATGTCCAGTATATATATGTATTTATGACAATACATAACATTCAGATGTAAGAAATGAATTACACCTTTAATGGAGATAGTAAGTTGTATGTAGGTATGAACGCAACGTTCATTTCAATTTATTATTTTAATTGAATTAAAACATAATGATAAATAGGAATATTATAATTCCAGTATAATATCATATATAATATCCTCAACTATATCTTTTATAAAACCCACATATGGTAATAACAAGTCATATCACTTTGAGGGGGCGGTAGTCGACACTTTCTCAAATGAAATTATTGTGTTAACCCATAATAGAAACTATAAAGGTATTCTATAAATGAAAAATAAAAAATCATAAAGAAAACATAAACACAATATATATCATATATAAATACAGTACCATATTAATGGCCACTATGAGAGGTAGTAGGAAATAATTGAACAATCATCGTTTCGTGAGACGTTAGTTTGCCATCCACAAAAATAGTATGTTTTTACCCATTAGATGGATGTGTGTGTAAGTGTAGTTTGAATACATATCATAAAAATATATTATTATATTTAGGACACTGTATTTTTTCAAAATTAAAATAATTAAAAGATTTTAGGGGTTGGATACATAAACTAAAAGAAAATAATTTAAAAGAAACTATTTCCTTTATTTTGGGAAACTCCCTTCGGTTTGAAACAAAAGGACTTCTTGAAGTGCCTTTTGCCTACGTTAAGGCTTCTAGGTGGAAGATAGGGATATCGAGAAATTATTTGGTAAGGGTTTGGATGAGCTAAGGGGATTTAGAGTTGCAAGGAATTGGTTAGAGGTGGAAGCTTTTTTTACGTGGGGGAGGAGCTCTTTAGGAAACTATGAAAATATTATTTTATTATATAATGATTTTCGGTTTCTAATGGTACCCAACTTGTTAAGGTAAATGATAATAAGCCTAATTATCAAAATAAAATCATCCAATTATAATTGGATAGGTTTTGGATATTATTACAATCTTTTTAATCTTATTTATTTAAATCATTTATTAAAGTGGTAAACACAACATCATTATTGTGTCATAAATAATTTTATTTATTTGATGTATAAAATTTATAAAACGAATACCATGATGTATGAAATATTTTTATGTTTCAAAATAATATTTATAGTCTAAAATATAACATATATTACTTCTTTTAAAAGTTATTTTACTAAAAGATATTTTTTATGTCATTTTTGACTTTACGTTAAGTTAGTAAAAATAAAGTAACATTATCACTCCCAAGTGGCTCTATGGGGTCCCAAATTCGACCAAAGGATGACCATTGTAAGACGTGTATCAACCAATTTAATTAGGACACATGTTGGGGTAATTTTATATTATAATAGTAATATTTTTTTACCCTTATTTACTAGATATACCCTTTAACCATGGTAAATACAATTTTTTCTCCAATAAATATTTAAAATGTCTAAAAATAAAAGTTACATATTTACCAAATTTGAAACTCATGATTCAAATATAGAATCCATTTTTCAAAATTCAAAAAAAATAAGTGGTAGAAACTAATATAAAATTAATTCTCGATGTCAAAACAAAAATCGTGTTTTTTATGAAATTATAGTAATCAAAAGATCAACACTATTTTATGTCCAATTTCAAAGTGAAATTACATAAAATTACAATCATTAGAATAAATAGTATAAATTTAATCTAAATACACTTTAAAACCAATTACAATGATAATCTATCTATATAAATAAATTAGATTAAAATTCATTTTTGAAATAAAATATAATATTTTCCACTATTCATCAAAAATTGAATTTTATCAGAAAAATCCGAAACTTTTACCCAAAGTGAATTTATATGTCCCTATTATGAAGAAAAATTTTATTTTTTTTCAATAAGAACATATGAAAATGACAAAAACTATGTCTTAAGGGGGGTTTCCAACAAATAGAGGTAAATCAACCTTTTAATGTAAATTATGCTTAAAATTAGATTTAATCACATTTAAAGCCACTTACTTTTGTTGGATAAATGTAAAAACATTTAACTAACATGTATAATCATATTATAGTTAGTTATTTTAATTCTCTACAATACAATGGCTATTCATTAGCAACCATTTAAAATAATAATATAATATTATTGTTGTGCGACGTAAGATTCTAAAGAAACACATTCTTGGGTATCTGGTACGCCACCAAACATAGCATCACATTTAAAGTAAAATTAATATTTAATTAACAAATATTACTAAATAAACAAAATTTCTTATTCTTTATTTACTTAGGATGTTACAATAGAAATTAATTAACATCGATTTCTATTAAATCCAAAAAACATTCACAATCATTTTTAGAGTTGTAGTGGGTGTCACCGGTTATACAATATGTATCAGGTACACCCATTACTATAATATGTATCACGATCAGACACTATCATCATCTGTATATGCATCTCTCTCTCTTAATAGGTATTTATCAAGTACCATATAAAAAATTAATCAATTTTATGGTTCTAATATTTATCAAAAATCCCTTTTAATGTGCTTTTGATCCCATATGGTAACCACTTTCTGATATAGAAATAATATTTCCTTTTTAAAAATAATTGTTCAAAAAACAATACCCGAAACAATGGGAAATAATGTATTCACTTCAATTAAATATTAAATATTATAGAGGGATCAACTAATGAAATACTTATTTTTATATTAGGATAATCCATTCACATCATATATGTTAAAATATAACATTTATTTTTCCATTTGTAAAATATCTAAAAATGTTTCATATAAAACACCCAAAATGATTCCTTTTGGTAACACTTTAATAAAAGTAAAAAAGAAAAATTAAACTTCCATTATAATTCATTTATTTCAAAAAATTTACATCCAAAAATAATTTTACAAACATATACATGTAGGGATAATATCTAGAAAAACAATATTTAAAACATTTAAAATATGGTTTTAGTTTAAATTTTATTATTCCTTGAATATGAATCACCCCACACATTATTTATATTATTTAATAGTACAATTATTATAATTATTTACTTGTATATATTATTTTTTCATTTATATTATTAATTTTATTTATTTATTTCCATTTTATATTATGGTCAATGTTTTGATGATATTCGTCTCAATTGTCCAAAATGACATTAGTGGGATGACTATGGTCAAAGGGGACATTATTCCATAATTAAATATTTTATAATAATTAAATATTTATCATATTAATAGCATAATTATACTTTTAATAACAACCATGAAATATGGTTATGAGAAATAATCTATATTTCAATCGTTGGGATGGTAGATCAAACATAAGAAATAACACCCAAAACATTTTATGTTATGTTCCTCTTAAATACCTTCTATTCATAAGATTGCTTATATTTCATGAATAAATAAGTATTTTATGAATAGAATCATTATAGGAGAATGTTATAATCTATTTATTAAACAAAATGTTTTTCTACTTTTATGTTTTGAATTTTGAAAATTGTTCATCTAGAATTGTAACCAGTATGTCATTTGAAGTCTCATTGAAACAACATTAATTTTTTTGAATAGTAACAATACGTAATAAATAGTAATATGGATAGTAATATGAACCTTATACATAGTAAATAGTGATAATATTTTATTTTCCTGAGGTAATAAAATAATGTGATCTTGAGTAAATTTTTAATGAGATATAGAACTAATTATATGTTTAACATTGTTATTTTTTTAATTAACTTTATTTTTTAAAAAATTAAATTAAAAATACATAAATATTTATTTTCCTATAATGGAGTTCATTTTTTATTTCTACTTGTAGAAAATTTTTTAGGTTGATGTTTTTGGTTTTTTCTAAAATACATGAATTTTTCATGAATAGTAAAAATACAGTTTTGAGTTTTCTGTAGTTTAATGACAAAATAATGATGTGATGATTAAATATAAAATTTTTTTCAACTTTTTTACTTTATCTAATGACATTAGGTTTCCCATGTAGAAAAAACATTCGGCAAATATCATGGGAAAGCCCATGGTTTTTTTAAAACCACTAATGAGGTGTCCCTTTTAATTAATTAAAAAACATCCTCTTAATTACTATAAATACCCACTCACCCCTACATTTTATTTCATTTCAAACTCATTATACTCAATGATATGGTGGTATTACCTCCCTATGAGTCATCCAAATATGTCCTAAAACCCCCATGTTCCCAACCTTCATGTTTTGGGAGTTACTCTACAAGGTAAGAGAATTAACCACCCTTCTCTTATCCTGAAGATTTCATTTTATGTTTTCCGTTTTATTTTCAATTGGATTATGTAAAGATATTTCATTAAATATTACCCTTACTGTCCATATTATTTTAGAGTTATTATATACCCCCTTTCACTCATCAAATTTTTTTATTAAATCTTAACTGATGCTGTTAGGCACCCGAATTTTCGTAAGCGATTTCTCAATTATTCTCTTCTTTTGAGATCCTTTGTTTTATAATAATTTTCTCACCTCACATAATCCAAATTCTATGACAATTACGGTACCTTACATGATATGGAACTATATTATGCTAATTGATTATTTCATCATCATCTCACTTTCCCCTGCTTTTATACAAAAAAATGAAAACACCGTCTGAGATGTGTTGATTTATCACAAACAAGGATGCCAGGTTCTTAATTTTCATTAACATAATAAATTCTGGTTTTGAAACCATTTTTATGGTTGAAATAGATCATAATATATTATATTTCATCTAATTAATTTTCTTTAATGCCTACACACTCATAAGATGGAATAATAATACAATACAAGTTCATTTTACACAAAACCGCCAAGCTAAATCCCAATGTTTATCAATAACTTTTAGGTAATGATTCATCCTCATGTATATAACGCTTTATCATTATAAGATCATTTATAAATCTTTATTTTTACTAAAAATTTATATTATGATTTATTTATGTTTATCCTCATTTCAGACGAACACCCATTCATAAATGAAAGTAAACGAATAATGAAAACCAAGGAAGAAAATGCTTCCGAAACAATAAAATTGAGCATTTTAAACCCACAAAAAGGGCCATGAATGAACCTAATAAAGTTATAATTAACCAATAACATTTATATGAGGTTATGGAGTCATTAGTTTAGGAATATAAATTTTATTTTTCAGGTCATTAAAACAAACAAAGAACACACTTGAGCATAAGGTAAGGGGTTTCTCATCTCACTTTCATTTCTGCGAGATTTCCATTGTTCACCATTTATTTCTTATATCTGGTATATGTGTACGTACTTTTGATCTATAATAACATTATTCTATTTATATTAATGATTTTATATTACTCATTTGAGGTTTATTATGTTCTTGTTGTATGATTCAGATAATTACATTGTGGTAAGAGACTTTGTATCAACATCTATTTGGTTGTGACTAACTTGGTATTGTGCACCTAATAATACATATGTGGTGTCCCTAATGACCATTTGAGATCACATTTAAATTTGAAATTATATTCATATTAAATATCCATAATCTTATATCATGGATATGTTTTTTTTCTAAATCATATACCATTTTACATATGGTGTTTATTTGGAAAGTTATTTTAACTTTGGAAATATTGATGAATCCGTATACTCTACTCTATAATGATATTGGAAAGGCATAATGATCTTGTATTGATTCAATGTATAATGAATTATTTGGCAATGAAGTGGTGGGTGGAGCCCACTATAGGCCCTCGATGCATTGGTAGGTCTTATGAGACATATGAGTTGGCAACAAACCCTTCGAGTTTGTTTCCAAAATCAGACGGGTTTCTACCTAGAGAACAAAACCTGAATGAAAATTGTTTTTTATTATGGAAACACTTTTAAGGAAAAAGTGAGAAACCATACAAGACATTAGTACACCAATGCTTCACCACTTCACCACATCACCATTTCAACACCTAACCACTTCACCAAAAAAACCGTACTAGGCATCACAACCATACAAGAATTCATAAAAACAAACCTACACGTCTGGAGTTGAAATCTTCAAGAGAAGACCAAGGTACCATAATGGGGGGAACACAAACATCAAAAAAGCTGGAAAACCACAAAACTAGTCTCCTCAAACGCCCACTAGTGTGACCATCAACATCGTCCCAAACCCACAAACCCAACGACCGACTCTAGTTAGAGTTTTCTCAAACCCTCAAGAGACGTGACATGAACCCAAAGAGAACATCCACAAAGGGCGATGATGAAACCTGAAATAGAAATACCAGGTTGTTCGGACGTTGTGCCCTACTCCACAGATAAACATGGCGCAACTTCAAACCAAACGACTCACCATAGGCCCCTTTTCCACCAGCATTAATCAAACTTGATTTCAACCCAAAATCATCAAAAACCACTTCACTAGGCAGCCTAAACCAAAACAGTCAACGTGAAAACCCTGCAGCTCTCCTCTAAATCCCATCCACCAGTGCAGTACCACAGTGGAGAAAGCACGGGGAACAGCAGCACCCATCCCCATAACCACAGAAACAACAGCATGTAGACCAGCGGAAAGGCAGCCTCTGCACAACACCCATCACCATATCCACAAATTCAACGCAGAAGTCAAATTGCAAAAACACCGAGAAAGTTTTACATCATAGAAAGAAACAAAAATGCATAATCACAAAAAAGACATGCTGGAAGGATTGTATGACCATTAAAAGCCAGACATCCCCCTCCCCTCCATGATACTCTAGGGCTAATGAAAATCGGAACTTCGACCACCACGACGCCTTCGTCGCCGACGCCAGAATAAGATCCAACACCGGGAAGCCATCTCACGCTAGGCACGATGCCTTCTCCCACCATATCTGATACCGACTCTCCAACGACTGCGAAGACACACCAACACTTCGATAGATCTAGAGAATCTAGAAGCCATGTTCGCCGAAGCACACCGACAGTGAGATGAAAAGCTGATGATGAGAAACGGTCCATAGGGGGAGCTGAGGGGAGTAGGGGATGAGGTCGGAGGTGGAACCCTATCTCCGCGAGATGTGAGACACGATGCCACTCAGAGGCCCAGATATCTACACCATTTTAACGGTATTATGTTATCATGTGTCTGAAACATGACTTTCAATTAATATAAATTCTCTTTATCCATTATCAGTTATTACTATCCAATAGGTGTTCATTATAAAAAATATATATAGATGTAGTTTCATTCTATGTTTATTAATGGCATGAGTTTTTCATTTATTCACCATAAAATGTTGATTATGTCAAATTTTTTACAATTCAGTTATTATTGATTCATTCTTCCTCCATTTTTAACCATTATTGAGTATTTGAGCTCACCTCTTTTATTGTTTACCTTCACCAGGTGATGAAGCTGAGATCATTTATTGAGTTCTTATTGATACAGTTTATAGTTATTTTATGTATTGTATTTTTTTAAACTTTTCCAATGTAATATGAGTTACATTTATGTATCAAGTTTCTTCAAGACAACTAAACTAATTGTTCCATCAGAATTTGTATTCTCTCTAACCATGCCAATATAACAAGTAATGCACTGACTCTGGTCTAGAGGGGCTGTGGTGTTATAGTTGGTATTAGAGGAACTTTAGTAGAAAAAATGGGAACTAGAGTAGGAAATGTATAGTAGGGAACAATGCCCAAAAGAAGTATTTGAATATAAACATACAATAATATCCTGGTATTTTGGTGAGGAATAGATTATATGAATGCTTCTATCAAATACAACCTTTTCTGGATATGAGCAGGTAGACGTCACTCTGACAGAGATGTACCTAGGAGTGAAATCTCTGACACAGAGTTTCAACCTTGACATGGGGTATCCTAGTACATGACAACGAGACTTGCTTCACTCTTGGTTACGATACTCCTGAGGGATATGATTATGATAATTAATATTTTCTTTACATGAAATTATGAATGATTGAAATGTAAATTATTCCACAAAGAATCAATTTTTCAGTTAATGTGATTTTTCATGCGTTGGATCTCAACTTATGATAAGTATTTTGTTAAGTTAAGATTATACATTATTATTCATACCCTAATGTAGTGTGTTCAATTATTTAGAAATGGTGACTAACAGATGAAGGGGAAACAATACTCATGAGAATTGTAGGGATCTCCCCAATGATCATGTCAACACATTCAATGATGGAGAATATCAGATCATGACCATATTGGGACAACATACTCAGGTGGTAACGAATAACCATTCCACACCTATGATAGATCATTTCATATGGCAGAATCCCCAATCATTCCATGGGGCCAATAATCCCGTGGTTCCTAATCAATGGATCAAGTTCATTGAAAATATATTCATGGAATTAAGATGTAATGAAAAATAAAAGGTAGTACTGGCATTATATTGTATCAAGGGTGACGCTAATCAATAGTGGTCCTTGATTCAGAATACCACGGAGGAATAAGAAATAGAATATATGGAATGAAGGACTTTTAAGGAAATATTAATTGAAAAATATTTCCCTCATGAGAAATGAACCGAAATGAAGAGTAAATTCCATGCTTTAATGCAATGGGAAGAATGCAATGTTTTTGAGTATGAGGTAACCTTCACAAGGCTATCATTGTATGTTGAAGATTACGTACGTGACTCAGCAGACAAGACTGATCATTTCCTTGGAGGTCTTAAGAAAATTCTTTGAAGGGCACTAGCTTCTCAAACATTTTCATCATATGATGAAATTGTATCAAGTGCCATAAAAACTGAGAAATAATATTCTAGATCAAATTTATTCAAGGGAAACTATGAAAAGAAGAGGTACTCTGATAATCAAGGGAATAGATATGCACCATAGAATAATAAGGGAATGAAGAAATTAGCATTATGCGAAAAATGTGGAAAGAATCATATTTGGAAATTCTTGAAAGGAATGTGAGTCTACTATTAGTGTGGAGAAAAGGGCCATTTATCTCATGAATGATAGAGAAAGAAAAAATTTCATGATATTTAAGGCTACAATTGTATAGAGATGGGACACTATGAAAATTAGCCTCCAATGCTCCAAGGAAAAATGCCTCAGAAAAATCCAAGAGATCAATGGAGAGTTTATGCGATTACAACCCCAAAAGTTGAAGTTCCTAATGATGTGGAGATAGGTACGTTAATTGTTTTCTCAAACATAGCCAACACTTTATTTGATTCTGGATCATCACATTTATTTATATCTTCGCAGTTTTCCACAAAAATTAGGCATGTCCAATTTGCTTTAATAAAGGAGTTATCAGTCAAAAATCCTAGGGGATGCATCATTGCAACAAAGGCTTGTCAACTAGTTCCCCTCATGTAACATAAATGTGCTTTAGTTGCTAACCATATCATCATAACAATTACTAAAGTTTTATATAATTCTCGTTATGAATTGGCTATCAAACTATGATGTGAAGATTTATTACATGAAAAAGGAAGATGCAATTTTTGAAACTGGTGTAGAATATATTATCTTTAGAGAAGATCCCTCATCATCAGATTCTTATCAAGAACCACCCCCAATAGCTCTATTGAATTCAATTCATGGAGTGGATGGGAACCCAATATCTATGCGAGAGGAAAGAAATATTCTAATTGAAGATGTGAATATAGTTCAAGAATACATTGATGCATTTCCAGAGGATTTACCAGGACATCCTCCTGAGTGAGAAATTGAGTTTTACATTGACATAATTCTTGGTGAAAGACCTATATCAAAGACCCTCTTTAGAATGGTAATTTTGGAGTTAGGGGAGCTAAAGAAACAAATAGTGGAGTTGAGTGAAAAAAATATTTATTCGACCTACTGTTTCTCCCTGGGGAGCCCCGATCTTTTTTGTCAAAATGAAAGACGAATCCCTAAGGCTATGAATTGATTATAGGAAAATAAATTCTATTTCAATAAAAAATAAGTACCCATTGCCCCATATTGATGATTTATCTGATCAACTTCATGGAGCTCAAAAAATTTTGAAGATTGACCTTCGATCCAGATATCATCAACTACATGTGAGGAAGGAAGATATTTTGATGACAACATTTTGAACCAGGTATGTGAATTACGAGTTTACAATGATGCCATTTGGACTGATGAATGCACCATTTGTTTTCATGGATTTAATGAATAGAGTTTTCAAGGAATATCTTAATAACTTTTTGGGGGTATTCATCGATGATATCCTGGTATACTCAAAAATCTAGGAAGACCATGAAGATCATTTGTAGATTATTCTTAAACAATTAGAAGAAAAGAATTATAATGGATGTTTATCAAGTGCGAATTCTATATTCAATCAGTTTCATTTCTAATCTATATTGTCTCTAAGTATGGAATCTTAGTTGATCCTTCCAAGATAATGTCAATCAAATATTGGCCCCTGCAAACAAATGTATCCAAGGTATACAGTTTTATTATCTTAGTGGGATATTATGGGTGTTTTTTTAAGAATTGTGTCTGACTTGCTAATCTTCTATCCAAGATCACACATAAAAGAGTTATGTTTGTGTGGATAAAATAATGTATAGAATGCTTTGAATAATTGAAAAGAACATAGGTAAATGCCCCAATTTTGACTCTTCCATCTAGAAGTGATGGCTTTTTAATAAACAGTGATGCATCAATGAATGGGATGGGTAACGTCCTTATGAAAAATGGTAAAGTTATTGATTATGTATCAAGGTAGCCGAATAATCAAGAGAAAAATTATCTGACACATGATCTTGAGTTACAACGGTAATCTTTTCTCTGGAGATATGGAGACATTATCTTTATTGTGAAAAATATGAGATATACACAGATCAAAAGAGTTTGAAATACATTTTCACACAAAAATAACTCAACATGAGGAAAAGGAGATGGCTCAAGTTACTCAAAGAATAATATTGTTCAAAAAATATCACCCAGGTAAGAAAAATAAGGTGGTATATGCATTAAGTAGGAAAGATCATGGACTTCTGACTCAAGCATGGATTGAGAGAGATCCTATATTCATGGATCTACTAAATAAGGATATGGGAATTGTTTAAAAAGGGGAAACATTTTTCCTCTTTCAATTGATTGCTAGACAATACTTACTAGAGAAGATAAAAAGATCTCAATATAATGAAAAAAATCTACAAAAGAAAGTAATTGCTGTTAAGGACGGTAGATTGGAAGACTTCGTGTATGAAGAAAGAGTTATGAAGTATTGGAGGAGTTTATGTGTTCTATCAGTACCTGAACTAAAAAATGGAACTATTAGATTATCTTCATCTCTGAAATTTCTCTATACACTTCGGTAGCACAATTATGTATAGATATCTAATGGAATATTACTGGTGGGGTAATATGATGTAGGAAATTATTCACTACGTGTAAATGTGTCTAGTTTTTCAATAAGTGAAGGAAAATATACAACATCATAGAGGAGTGATGTAAAATATACATATTCCTATGTTGAATTGGGATAACATTATGATGGATTTTATCACTAGACTAATGAGGAAATCTAGAAGGAATGATGCAATATGGGTAATTGTTGATCATCTCACAAGATTAGCACATTTCCTTACTATAAGAGAGGATTTACCAATTGATCACCTAGAAAGAATTTATATTAATGATGTTATAAGACTTCATCATGAACCTCTATAGATTTTTTCCGATTGAGATCCCCAGTTTACCTCAAAATTCTAGAAAAGACTCCAGAAAACTATGAATATTGAGCTTCGTATGAGTACTTCTTATCATCCCCAAACTGAAGGACAGTCTAAAAGGCATATTCCAACTCTAGAAGACATGATGATGTCATTATATGTTGACTTCCAAGGTATGTGGTATTAATACATTCCTTTTTTGGAATTTCCATACAACAATGGTTTCCATTCTAGTATTCAAATGGCTTCATATGAAGCATTATATGGAAAGAGATGTTGAACTCCAACTTGTTGGGATGATGTTGGTGAGAGGAAAATTATAGGCCCAGAACTTATTGAAGAGACCATGGAAAAGGTTATCACAATCCAAGCCCATATTAAAGCATCCCAAAGTAGATATAAGATTTATGCTGACAACTAGAGAAAGGGTTTGTAATTCCAAGTGAGATATCTTGTCATTCTGAAAGTATCTTCATGGAAGGGTGTCTTATGTTTCGGTAAGAAATGGAAACTAAGCCCTAGGTACATAGGACCATTTGAAATTATAGAAAGAATTGGATCTATAAATTACCGTTTAGATATGAATCCTAGTCTCTCTAAAGATCATGATGTGTTCCATGTGTCATTGTTGAGGAAATAATGCTAGGACCAATGCTTGTACTCACCTTTGAAGAAATAAAACTAGAACCTGATTTATCATACCATGAACAGCCTGTCAGGATTCAAGACACAAGGGAGAAGGAATTGAAAAAATGGATAACTCATCTAGTAATGGTTATTTGGAAAAACCATAATATGGATTAAGTAACATGGAAACCTGAAAATGTTATGAAGAAGAACCAACCACATCTTTTTGGTGGGCTATATACATAAAATTTTGTGGGTGAAATTTCTGAAGGAGGAAATAATATAACACCCCAAACATTTTATGGTATGTTCCTCTTAAATACATTTTATTCATTATTATTCCTATATTTAATGAAAAACTAAGAATTTTGTGAATAAAAAATCTATATGATAAAGTTATAAAATATCCATTAAACATAAATTTCCAACTTCTATGTTTTGAATTTCGCAAAATGGTCATCTATAGTTATGTCCATTAAGTCATTTGAAGTCTCATAGAACCAACTTGATTTTTTGATAAATAGTAACAAACACTTATGAATAGTGTTATGAATAGTAATATACCCCTTATTAATAGTAAATAATGAAAATATGTTATTTTCTTAAGGTAATAAAATAACGAGATATTGATTAATTTTTTAATGAGATATAGAAATAATTATATCTTTAAAATTGTAATTTTTTTGAATTAACATGATTTTGTTTAAAAATTAAATAAAAAACGTAGAAATTTATTCTTATAAATTGGTGTTCAATTTTTAGTTCTACACATCGATAAATGGGAAGGGTGAATTTTTGGGTTTTTTCTAAAATACAAGAATTGTTTATGAATAGTAAAAATAATGTTTTGAGTTTTGGGTAGTTTAATGACATCATAATGATGTAATAGTAAAATATAAAATATTGGCCTACTTTTGTAAAGTAACTTATGACATGACATGTCCTAATTGGGAAAACCCATGGTTAAATACCACGGGCAAGCCCATGGTTTTCTAAAAACCACTACTAAGGTGTACCTTTTAATTAATTAAAAAACACCCTGTTAATTACTATAAATACCCACTCACCCCCATAGTTTGAAATCATTAAAAACTCATTATCCACAATTATATAGTGGTATTACCTCCCTATGATTTATCCCATGGTTTCCTCAAACCCTCATGGACCCAACAATCATGTTTAGGGAGTCACTCTACATGGTGAGACAATCAACAACCCTTTATCTTAAAGATTTCATTTCATGTTTTCTCTTTTATTTTATATTAGATTATTTTCGGATATTTAATTTCATATTACACTTACTTCACATATTATGTAATATTTATGATATACCCCCATTCTCTGATCAAACTATTTTATTAATTTTTATGTGACGCCGTTAGGCTTCCGAATTTTCATTAGAAAATTATCAATTTTCTCTTCTTTTGAGATCCATTCTTGTATACATAATTCCTAACCTAACTTAATCCAAATGAAATGATAATTAAATTAACATAAATGAACTGTAATTATACTATTCTATTATTTTATTTCATCATCATCTGTCTTTCCCCCTGCTCTTATACAAAAAAATGAAATCACCGTTTGAGATGTGTTGATTTATCACATTCAAGGACGAAGGGTTCTTAATTTTCATTACCGTATTAAATTCTGATAATGAAACCATTTTTATGGTTGATATATATCAGTATATATATATTTCATCTCTTTAATGTTCTGTAATCCCTATACACTCATAATATGGAATAATAATACAAAACAAGTTCATTGTACACAAAACTGCCAAGATAAATCCAAGCGTTTATCAATAACTTTTAACTAATGATTCATCCTCATGTATATAACCCAGAATCATTATAAGATCATTTATATATATTTAATGTCACCTATAATATATATTAAAAATTCAGGATGTTTAACCACATTTCAAATGAACTTCCATTCATGAATGCAATTAAACGAATCCTGAAAACCAATGAAGAACATGCCCCCAAAACAATAAAATTGAACCTTTTAAACCGATAAAAGGGACATGAATGAACCTAAAAAGGTTATAAAACACCAATTACATGTATAGGATGTTCTGGAGTTATTAATTAATGAAGGTAAATTTTATTATTCCGGTCATTAAATCAACCAAAGGGAACACCCGAGAATAAGGTAAGGGGTTTCTCTTCTCACATTCTTTTCCCTGAGATTTCCATTGTTCACCAGTTATTTATTTTATGTGGTATATATTTACTTCAATTTTATTTATAATAACATTATTATCTTTCTATTAATGGTTTTAAATGACTCATTTGAAGGTTATTATGTTCTGTTTGTATGATTCGACTGATTACATTGTGGTAAGAGACTTTGTCTCAACTTCTTTTTGTTTGGGAAAGACATTGTATTGTGCACCTAATAATTATAATGTGGTTTACCTACAGCACATTTGAGATCATTTTTTAATTTTAAATTATATTTACATTATATATAAATATTATTATATCATGGAGATGTTTGTTGTCTAAACCTTATAACATTTTACATACAATGTTTATTTCAAAATTTATTTTAACAATGGAAATATTGATGAATCTATATACATTACTCAATAAAGATATTGAAAGGGAATAATTATATTGTATTGAATCAATGTATAAACAATAATTTGGACATTAAGATGAGGTTGGGGCCCACTATATCCCCTCGATGCATCAGTAGTTCTCATGAGACAAATCAGTTGGCAACAAACCCTTGGAGTTTGTTTCCAAAAATCAGATGAGTTTCTACACACATAACTAAACCATTCTAAAGGTTTTATCGTATCATGTTTCAAATACCTGACATAAAATTAATAATAATTTTTTATTCATTATTAGTTATTATTATCTATGATTTTTTCACTGTGACAAAATCTATGGATGCAGTTGCATTCCCAGTTCATTAATGGCGTGAGTTTTTCATATATTCACCATGCCATGTTGATTATGTCAAATTGCTAACAATTAATTTATTATAGATTCATTATTCTACCATTTTTGACACATGTTGAGTATTTTATCTCACCCCCTTCATTTTTTACCTTCAACATGCGATGAAGAGGAGATCATTTATTGAGTTCCTATTGATGCAGCTTTTAGTTTTGTTATGTATTGTATTTTTTTACCTTTTTCAATGTAATTTGAGTTACATTTATTTAACTAGTTTCTTCAAGACTAATAAAGTGATCATTCCATTGAGATTTTCATTCCTTCTAACCATGTCAATAGAACATGTAATTCATCGAATCTGGTCTAGAGGGGTCATGGTGTTACATAAGAAAGATTAACGATTCCATTTTTTAGTGATCATGATGGAAGTAAGGTAAGAATATAATTACCTATATAGAATGATAATTTTCATATGAATATATTATTATCTATTAAAATAAACATATAAATATCATCAACATGATGTGGTAATGATAAATGAATCACATCCCTTCGAGTATGTGGTGGTCCACACATATATAAGAACAACATTATCATTTTCAGTTGAAAGAATGGTAAAAACATAGATGACATATTATCTTTTAATAAGGATAAATATTTAATTAATAACATATATAAATATTAAATCAATATTTATAAATAAATCATGATATGTGGTGATACAAAATAAATTATAATAGTTCTGGAGGAGGTAGTCTATTGTAAACATGAATGACCGTTTCGATTCACATTTAATAGAATAGAAGATAGATATAGATTTATCTATAGTGAAAAAAAAACTAAGTATATTTAAGATACTTGGTATATTATTTCATAATATTTGATAATATTTTAAGGATTTATTAGTTGAAATAAAACAAAAATATTTGGTTATGAACCATAGCTCTTCTACGGACAACCCCTTTATACTTATACTAAAATCCTTATTATGATGGGTTTAGGAAAAAACTAGAAACTATAGTCTATTTTTAGGAATTTAAGGAATAAATTTAGGTATAGAATATATAAAATAAAAGGTTTTTGGTGTAAATAAAATATTATTGGAGGTTCCATTTTATAAGTGAGGGAATGAGAAAATTTGGACTTACTTAAAGACTTAAATATATAAAAATTTATTTTAAAGAAAATTAGATTAAAAGTTATATAATTTATATATATAATGATTATGTTTATTAATTATCCCACCAACTAATATTTGGATAGGTTAGATTATGTATTTAACCTCATCTTAATTTTTATCTATAGTTACCCATTTTCACAATTACCTTGATAACAAGGTTTTTTTATTCTTTATGGGTCATGTTGGTTACTATAAACGGGAAACTGGAAAAAATGGTCCATTATAGATATGATAATCCTTATCTATATCTCTTTTAATAATATAGTGTTTTTAGGTATTTAAAATCATTTAATAAAATATTAATTTTTATAAATTATCACTAATTTCATTTTTTGGAACTATTTATTTACCTTAACATTTAAACTTAACATGAAAAAAAGGGATTCTAATAAAAAACATTATAACACCTTTAACATGTCATATTTTTCATAGAAATATATTAGCACAATAATTCATTCCAATTACATTACATTTAATATTTTTTGAATCATTTATTTGATTACTATAATATTTGAATAAGTACTCTATCATCATTTCATAAACATTTAAGGTAATTATATCATCACAAAAAATTATAAATAAATTAAAAAGATTAAAATAAATTTATCTTTAAAATTATAATTTATATTAAAAAATTATTTTTTACCCATTACAAATAAATTTATAATTATTAAATGCAATAATGTGATATTTATAACTTTATCCCTTACATAAATATTTTAATGTTCTAAGTAAAAAACATATGGATTCGTGATAAAATATTATAGAAATTGGGATTTAAATGACCAAAGTACACACATCAAATATGATAAAGGATTATGGTGTATTCATTTTTCAGTACTTATCATTTAATTTTTTTTTCTTATTTAACTAATTTACCCTTACCATAGTGAAAATTATTTACTAAGGTTACTATTAATAATGACTAAACATATGATATAATTATTTAAAAAAATTCTATATAATTTAATATATAGATTAATTTTTTTTGATTTAGCTTCTATATGATTCATAAATTAATCAAATATTTAAAATCCATACACAATGATTGACTGAAACTTAAAATCCATACACAGTGAAAAAATAAATTTTGGAAAATTTCATTTTTAACCCCGAAATGAACATATAACATAATCCAGTATAATTATGATTCCCATGTAATTAATAGTATTATTTCTAATTAAAGGATAATTATATTACATTAATATCACATTTAAAGAATAATAGTTCTTTTAAAAGGAAATGACCATTTTATAAAAATTGTAATTTTTTACTATTCAATAAAAATATAATCTATTCAAAAAATAAAAGAACAATTCACCTAACAAAATTTAATAAGATGATTTATTAAATTAATTATATTTTATAATATAAATTTTTTATATGAATT
Source organism: Viscum album (assembly GCA_963277665.1). NCBI lineage: Eukaryota > Viridiplantae > Streptophyta > Magnoliopsida > Santalales > Viscaceae > Viscum > Viscum album. The sequence continues at coordinate 783,509,448 of OY728158.1, forward strand.
ATAAATTTAACATAATATTTTTATTCATAAATCAACATAAACCATTTCTGAATAAAAGATATTTTTGAAGTATAAAAAAACTTACTAAAAAATATATTATTATTTCTTAAGAATTAATAAATGAGTTTCTAAATATTTCATATTGGGGTCATTACTATTTATTCATTCTAATTTAAAGGATAGGTTATAAAGGATATATTTAAATAATAATATTTCATGGACTACTAAATCATGGTATTGTGTGTTGTTTATGCTATCAAATATAGTGTTCATCATTTAAAATCTTAGAGAGCTATATCCCCACATAATAAATATAATCCTCATAATATTGGCATTTTATTAATAATTAATTTTTTAATAATTTTTAAATACCGTTATAGAAATCCCAAATCATAAAAAGGGTTAAAACCTACACTTCAAAAGAGTAAAGAAGAAGGCTATATATAATAACACAAAACTATATTCCTAAATAATAGAACATTGGCTGAAAGTGAAAATCATGAATATAGATTGAAATAAATTTCTAAATAGTTTTAGAGAAAATCATTGATGTTTTAACACAACAAATTGAATGGTTATTATAATGTAAATGACCACAGGAACATGAATCAAAATAGTGAGGAAAACACTATCCATTCATTAAAAATCAAGATAATTTGATAAAATTTTTATTTAAATATTATTTTCCTAGAGTTGAGGAAATAAATTATCATCTAGACTAAGAAAATTATGAAAATATAAAATAATGATAAGTATAAATTTCTCACATTAATAAATTAATATCATAGTCTCCTCATTATCTAAAAATGACGAATATTCAAGATGAAATTCTAATCCCTAAAAAACTAAAATCAATGTTTAATGGATCACACAATTCAAAAAATGAAAAGTTTTTGTTACCCTTATCTTTATACATTAACTATTGGAACCTACTTCTTTTAATTCTCAAAAATTCGTTTTAATTATGTTTATAATGAGATTACTATTTTATTAATGCATTTTTCTTGGTAAATATATTTGAAGAAAATATTAGACAAGTGTTGGAATGAGTCACCATGAGTTCCAAAATGAATCACCTCTAAAATTAGTCATTGTTATCTCAAAATTACTCACTAATAGCATGGGCCACTATTCATTAAAAATGACTCACTAATTGCATAACTCACTGATATAAATTACACATCTCTAGAATTTATGAATTTATAGAGCTTTGCTGCTAATAGATATGACTCACTACTTGAATTTATGACAACTAGAATTGAGATTCCTCAAGACATGAATCACTGCCAAAATGTTGGACTTATAGTGTTAAGATCCCCTCAAAAATTACCCACCTCCAAAATGTATGACCACCAAAACTTGTGTTGCTTCTAGACATGGATCTCTTTTAGAATATATGACTTCTAGAGCTTAGATTTCACTAAACATGACTCATCACATGAATTTATGATCTCCAGACATGAGCTTCCACTAGGATGAGTCACTGCTAGTCATGGGACACCATTAGTTTAAATATGAAACCAATAGAGATTTTTCACCATCATATATGTCCTATCGTCAAATAGTTCCTATCTCTAAAGATTTCTTGACAAGAAAAGATACCCTTTATTTATTCTTCCTATTTTGAATTAAATTCCCTAAATATATATAATAAGGTAATTAATACATAGGTTTATTCTATGATAATATTATTTTCTATTTCAAGAATTCATTAATAAAAAATTTGGAGTTGGTATGACAATATAGAAGATCTTGATGACTATTCTTTGGTAGTTTCATGCTATTCTTTATATTTTCTAAAGACTCCCTTATGCTAAAAAAGAAAAAAGTGGATATATAAAAAAGAAGTTCAGGAATTGATGAATATGGTAAGGGTCGTCACATGAGATCATGCACATTGCATGTATACTTTCGTTCATCTCTAGAATATTGTAACTCATGGAAGGTCAAGATCATTTCTTCCAAATATAAAAGATAACCTTTTGGACCCATTTTTTACATTAATTTTTAGGGAACGATCATGAAATAATCATCAATACACATCATAGGACATTCATGAATCAAAATAACCTTTTGCCAATCATTATTATGTTTTATATATCTTATTTCATTCTCTTTATTTTACTTTATTTGACATTCAGTCGTTGTGTGGTTATCTCAATTTATTAACATGCACTTACTCACGTGCTAGAACTTGAGAATAATAAATATTTTCTTCAATATCCTAATGTCTAAATACCCATGAATTTTTTTAATATGTCCTTTTGTGGCCTTTGTTATTTTTTCTTCCTTCATATTTTTGTGTTTGAGGTGTCTGGTCCTGTGCAACAAGTAAGTTGTTCTATGTATACTTGATCGAAGTTTTGGATCCGATTGTAGTGATATATTATTTTAGGAAACATGTTACTTCCAAATTGAGGGGAATATGTATGATCTTGAGATTGAATCCCTTGATTTATTCTAATTTTATAATTCTTTTAAATGATTTTAAATTTATTTTCCATTAATCAATATAAAGTATTGGTACTTTAGAAGTAAGTTTCAAATAGTGTTTAAATATGGATTTATTTGAGTAAATTGATTTCAAAATTTAATGTAATTTCTTAAATTTTCGTAACTGAGAAATAATCATGAATTTTGAAATATTTTAAAAGTCAAACTTATATCAAAATACTATTTGTATTATCTGTTATGTTTTTAAATTGGGGGATTTTATTAATATTTTTTTAATACAATTTTTAATTGGGAACTCAATTCAACCCTACCCCCACCCCAACCCCCCCCCCCCTTATGTTACACTCTCCAAATCATATTTGGTATCAGAGGTTTTTAAGAATCTTTTCAACTCTTATTTATTTGGTTCTAAATGATCAATTTTTTTTGCTTATTTAAATTTAGTTCTTTAGGGATAATAGATTAGAGGTTTCTGCCACAAAATTACCTCCCTAATTTAAAATAAGTAATTATGTATAGGTAAAAATAAAGTTAAAAATTCATATTTGGATAATGGGTTTTGAAATCTTGACTCCTATTAGAGATTAACATTAAATAAAAAATACTTGTAGAAATATATGAGATGATACTGCTAAACCAAATTATAATAATAAATTTTGTGCTATGAATTCCATGTATGGTCCTTTGGTGATTAAGAATTCAATAGAATACATGAATGAATATATGATTTGAAATTGGGTAAACTTTAGTTGTTTCTCATGAAGAAACATATAATTTAATGGAAATGTGGTTAAATACATATACTAGAAATATAAAACATTAAAGATGAAATCAAAAGATCTTTTTTTTTGACCTGTATCTTAGATTCAATTAGACTATGAATAATGTTGCTGAAATATAAAAAATTACTTATTTATAACAAATAATTAGATGATGATCCAAATATAAAATATGTATCCTTTAAGACTACTTCCTAAAAAAATGAGAACATTCAAGTATAAATATTCATGTGATTAAGGATCACTAGCTAATAGAAATGAAGAAATTCCCCATTTGGATATAATATTTAAGATGTTTTAAATGATGAATACATTTAATATAAAACCAAGATAAAAATTTTAAGTATAAAAATAGAGTAAATAAAAAGAAGTATTGGAAAAGATATTACACTTAAAACGGAATATTTTACTCTAAGTTTAAAATGAAAGGGAATGTCAAAGGTAAATTTCTCAAGATGAAATATATGAAAAATATATGATGATTTAGATTGGAAATACAAGACATAAATAAATGAAAAATGGATTTATTCTTAATACAACTCAAGGGATTTAGTGACTAACAAAATGTATAAGCATGATTGAGCTAACATGTGGTTTTTGAAAAAAACATATGATGTACCCAATGTTTTTCAAGAATCTCCAACACATATTTTTAATCATTAATGAGATGAATTCAACATTGAAAAAATTTATAATGATGAAATTTTAAATTAATAAAACAGGTTATAGTATTTATTTAATGATCTCAGTGTTAGGTATAAAATTCCAAAAAACCAACATGATTTAACCGCTAATTTTAAATATGGACTTTCTATTGAAAAAGAGAAAAATTCTAACTTGTGAACAAAGAATAATGAAATTAAATTTTCTAATGTTAAATTTGATAAATACCTAAAAATATTAAGTAATGTGAGAAATATTCTTACTCAAATAATTTGAACAATATATAGGACCTAAATATATTACTATCATAGGTTATCAAAATAGACAGAGAGGAATTTACAAGCACAATTTCATTCTTAAATCTAGTTCTTTAAAATTTGATACTAATTTTTATTAAATTAGACAATATAAAATCATTATGTCCAAATTTTTACAAAATACATAAAGTAATCCCATTAACAAATATGGTTTCATAATGCCTTAATAACTAATATTTCTATACCCAAGAAGATTTGGGTACCAAATTATGTTTTGGTGAATTATTTGAAGGAACCTACCTGAATAGATCATGTATGAATTTATGGTACCTGAATAATGGTTCTTCAAGAAAAATGATTATATATCATTCAATATAAAATTTTATGCTAAATATGGATTGTGGAAAGATTATTTTTGGTGAATATTCCAATGTAAAAATAATTGTCCTTGGTGAAATTTTATATTTAAACTCAGTTTTAATTTCTAAATTATTGTTTTTAGATGGATTAATTTTCAATCTTCTTAGTGTATCACTATTATAAGATAATGTTTTTTAGATGAAATATTAAAATAATACATACAATTTTTTTGTAATAAATATTTAGTGTTTAATTCCATGAAAATTGAAAATATTTATACAGTTAATTTAGATTTTTTAACTTCTAAAAATATTTCATCTCTATGTTCTTTTCATAAGTAATCATGCCTTTGGATGAGAAGACTATTCTATTGAAAAATTCACTCCCTAAGAAACCTAACTAAGAATGGGTTAGTCAAAGGTCCACATAAACTAGAAGTCCAAAAAATAAATTCTGTAACCCTAGTCAAAAAAGGAAAAAACAAAAGATACCATTCAAATAAAAGAATGAATGTTCATATTCTTATCCCCTAGAGTTGGTTCCCAAGAACATGTTTTTACCATCTTGAGTTTCTAGTCAAAATGGAAAGTACTATGTTTATTTTATTTTATACTATTTTTCTAGTTATAGAATGGTAATATGTATATCTCACAAAAATAAATCTTTATCATATTTTACATATAATGTAAAATATGTCTAAAATCATAGTGGAAATAGGATTATATCCTTAATAAGTGATCATGGATGTGAGTTTGAAAACCAAGACATTGAGTCATTTTTCAAAATAAATGGCTTAATTGTTAATTTTATTCTCACTAACACCACTTCAAAATGGTCTTTTTGGTATAAGGAATAGAGAAATTTAATAAATTACTTGGAATGTGATTAATGAATATGACTGCCCAGCTTATTTTTTGGTAAGATGTTATGAATACATCCATATATATAGTTAATAAATTTTTAAATAGATGTATCTTAAAACAAAAACCAAAATGTATTATTGAATTGTAGTAATAAAAAGTTCAACTAATAAAAAATTCTTTGCAAATCAACTTTCACTTAAAACTATTGATACTCTTGAAGGATTGTCTTTAAAGAATGAGGAAGTAATTTTCCATTGCTATTATACTTTTATTAAATTGTAAATATAGTTTAAAAAAAGAACCAAAACTGTGGAAGAGTATATTCATGTCATGTTTGATGAAACTGATCCACACGAGCCTAAAATACCTTTATAAAACCTTTAGGATGATTTTTAGACATTGAATATAAATCCCATTATCATGACAGTTCTATTATACAATCAGAAAAAATCATCATGTTCTATGGATCTTTCAAATATGGAACCAGAATCTATAGATGACCATGAGATGACCATCTCATCATTTTAAAGAGATGTTAGGACACTAAAATAAAATCGTCTAGATGCTGTAGTTGGAGACCTAGATGGAGGTACACATTATTTTGATTCCATAAAAATCGGGTTGAATATAAAAAATTATTGTCATCACATAAACCTAATAAAATAAATGATGTAATAAATGATTAATTCTAGGTGATGGAAATGAATGAATAAATTTATTAGTTTGAATAAAATAATGTTTGGGAACTTGTAATTGGGCCTAAATACACTATTAATATTGGAAATAAATGGGTTTTTATAAACACGCTTAATGATTCCGGAAATATTATAAAACATAAATCTAAGTTATTTTGAATATAAACTATATCAAATATATGTTAATTGTAATGTCCCAGATCCGGGTTCCACTCAATGGCTTCCCTGAACCAGGTTGGTCACATGACCTCAAGCGCAATTCCCAAATGGCAGAGGCATCCAACTAGCAACAAGGGACCAGGCCTGATAGTAGGGAAACTATGCCCTCATTTGTCAATGTTTAGCGCAGTGGAAAAGATAAATAGCATAAAAACACAACGGAAGTAATAAACCAAACACATTTAAAATGAAAAAATGCAGTAAAATATAACCAAAAATTATATAGATAATGATGAAACATGTATCTAGTTCTATGAAAACAGCCAGAACACGTTACACAGCAGAACAATACAGTACAATAGAAAGTATAGGTACATCAAAAAAATGGAACAGCTGGCAGCATCGCGAGCCTGAGCTCAGTCTCATGCACCCCTACTCCTCAGCAACAATCAAGTACCTATATAGGGACCCTTTCTCTTATCCATGCATGCAGAAATGTAATCTGTTTTGGGACAAAGACATGGCCCCAAACAGGGTGTGAGAAAAGAAACATAGTAGGTACCCACCAAAGTCATGTGTCCAACTGTGTGAAAATATGAAACTACTGTGTGAAAAAGTAAATGCAGTAAACTAGTAAGTACTCAAAATTAAATATCTCTACCAGTTTCTTTGCCATTTTCATTATTATGATTTAATTTAATAATATTATGTTCCCATCAGAACCAAGCCCTCGAGATAATAATAATCTTGCCCTCAGGATAATATAGTAAAATCATGCCCTCAAGCTTTCCCTCAGGCTATCGAGTATTGCCCTCCGGCGTACGAAGTGTCGCCCTCAGGCACAAAATCTAGTTCCCTCAGGCACAGAAGAAGATTCCCTCAGGAGAAATATAACACTTCCCTCATGCTAAATAGAACACCTCACTTAGGCTAAATATAACACTTCCCTTAGGAACAAGTAACCGGGCCGAGCCTAATAGATAAAAAAGAAATTATATAAAATTCATCTCTAGGAAATTTAAAACATGCTAAATTTTACGGTATACCCTCGGGTAGCCTCGACAAATGGATAAACAGTTGAACGCACCCCCGGTGTGGTCCTGGATCTATGAAGCGATCCCAAAAAATATTTTATTATCACATTTAATTACCTAAACAATTATAGGTATTCAAAACAGCCCAGGCCTCAGCCACACGACAACCCAACATGGGTTTGTAGCACAATGGTACACACAAGCGCACAACACATGGAATTTAAACACTAAGCCACCTACCGTGATCACCCCTGATCGGTATACGTGAACTACACTCCTCGAATCGTCCAAAAACGACGAAGATCTGAGGTGAAAGAAAAACCGTTCAAACGTAAATAACATTCCCTTGGAAAATAATTGGTAAGAACGGCTTAAGGAGAAGGAGAGTCTTACCCGTACGATTCCAATGAGATCGTCAGAGGTGGAAACAGACTCCTGATGTGCGATATGAAGCTCCTCAAAGGTTTGACACACTCTCCTGACTCCTCCGATTCTAAGACTTCCCTATGAACATGAGAGGCTGCTTCCCATTTGAAGTGAAACTAATAGACTACACAGCGTTTACTATTGAGTACACGACGTTTACTTTCCATTTTTAACTGTTCCTCTGGAGGCTTCTCGACAGCATGGCATTGTTCATCAGTCGACATGTGTACATTTTGTGTAATCCATGAGTACACAGTGTGTTCTGATGCTCATTTTGTGGCTTCCTTCACCGCCTTACAATTCGCCTGCCGACTGACTACATGGCATGTAAATACCCACTACATGGAATGTTGTCGGATTTTACACCTTTCATCGCCAGCACGGCTACACGCCTTGTCTACACATCTCACATGACCAAAGTACATAGCGTGTGGAATAGTACAAGGTGTGTACCCACAAAAAGGTGATTTTCCCCATTTTCATTATTCTCTCAAAAATGCCTAAGGAAAAGATAAAAGAAGAAACTCGTACCTCAAAACTGAGAACCGGGTTCTTACAAACTTCCCCCCTTAAATCAATTCTTCCCCGAATTTCCTTTCCATTGGTGGAGAAGAAAAATCTCAGAACAACTCTGGCCACTATGCACATATGTATGTTTCCCGCTCCCAAGTTTCATCCTCCACTCAGCCATGATGCCATAGTAGCCGTACGCGAGGAACTGACTGGCCTCAGAGAACCTTTATTCTCCTATCAAAGATATGAATCGGATGCTCCTCAAAGGACGCATCGATATGAAGCTCAACCTCCTCGAGCTGAAAGATGTTAGATGAGTCTAAATAATAGCGGTGCAACTAAGATACGTGGAAGATGTCGTGCATGGCCCGGTACCTCTATGGTAACTGCAACCGATAGCCAACCAGCCCGACTCTATCTAAAATCTCAAATTCCCCTACATACCTCGGTTAAAAATTACCCTATCTCCAAATCCGCCTGTGTCCCAACCTTGGCGAAACATGCAAGGAAACTTGATCCCCGACCACAAACTCCAAGGGTCGTCTACGGCGATCAGCATAGGATTTCTGACGAGACTATGCAGTAGACATCCGCTTATGAATCAACTGGACCTGCTCAGAAGTGTCCTGCATGAGCTGTGTTCCCAGTAATGCATCCTCACCTTCCTCTATCAAGCACAAAATTGATCAGCATGGCCTACCATATGGAGCATCATAATATTCCTTCTCAATAGTTTCCTGAAAACTTTTTTTATAGGAAAACTCGGCCAGGGGTATATGCTTCTCCCAAGAGTCCCCAAAGTCTAGGATGCATGCACACATCATGTCCTCAAGAACATTGATTGTACGCTCTAACTAACCATTGGTCTGAGGGTGGTATGTTGTGCTCAAGAGCACATGTGTACCCAGTGACCTCTGAAAACTCTTCTATAAACGAGACGTAAAACGAGTGTCCCTATCATAAACTATATAACGAGGAACCCCATGAAGACGTACGACCTCTCGGATATAAAACTTTCTGATCTCATCATCACAAAAGTTCTCCTTGATCGGAAAAAAGTCAGCTACCTTCGTGAGTCTGTCCACAACAACCCACAAAGCATCATTGCCTCAAGGTGTCCTCGGCAACCCAGTCACGAAGATCATCACGACATCATCCCATTTCCACTCTGGGATGGTTAACTGCTATAACAGTCCGGCTGGCCTCTGATGCTCCACCTTCACCTGCTGACAGGTGGAACATCTCATAACAAAACCAGCTACTTATCTCTTTATACTTGGCCACCAGTATGGATACCTCATGTCACAGTACATCTTGGTAACTTCGGGATGATCTGCCTAAGATGATGCATGAAACTCCTGCATCAACTCCAAGTGTATATCTCCTGGAACCCATACTCAACCATGGAAATGCGGTACCTCATCATTGCCTACCGTCCACCCAGGAGGAGGGTCCTCACTTTCCGCCGACTCCCGTAGAAATAATCCTTCGGAATCAGATAGATGTCTCATCCTCACTCTATACAGGAGGGTAGAAGTCATAGCTAAAGTTGAAAGATAGGTTTGTCCCTAACTATCGTGCACCTCCAACTGCATCTCACAGAACAAATCCATAAGCTGCCACTCCCCACTGGCCTCCTGCACTACTTGTATCTGATTCTTCCTGCTTAGTGCATCAACAACAACATTACCCTTACCAAGTGTAGAGGCAAGCTCAAAATAGAAGGACTAAATGTATTAGACCCACCTTCACTACCTCAGATTTAAGTCACACTGAGGAAAAATATACTTAAGACTTTTGTAGTCAGTGAAAACCACAAAATTCTCTCCCAGGATATAATATCTCCAAAAATGTAACGCATGAACAACTACAGCTAATTAGAGATCATTCGTCAGGTAATTCCTCTCATGTGGCCTCAACTATCGAGACCTGTACACAATAACTCGATTGCCCTGCATCAACACAGCTCCCATCTGAATACCTGATGCATAACAGTAAATTGTATAGCTCCTTCCCTGCTCTGGAACTATTGGGACTGGTGTTGATGTCAACCTTACTTTTAGGTCTTGAAAGTATTTCTCACAAACTTCTGTCCAAAATAACATCACACCCTTCTTTGTCCAACCCGTCAATGGAACTGCTAAGAGGGAGAAGTCTTGGATGAAGCGCCTGTAGTAACCATCCAACCCTAAGAAACTCCGTATTTCAAACACGTTCTTAGGCTTCTCCTAGGAAAATACTACTCTAACATTCTCTGCGTCCACAGAAAATCCTGCATCTTAGATTATATAACCAAGAAAGTAGATCTGGTCCATCCAAAAGTGGCACTTGGAGAGCTTATCATATAGCTGATGCGCTCTCAGTATACTCAAAACGATCTCAAGATGGTGGCATGGTCGTGTCGAGTGTGAGAGTACACCAAGATATCATCCATGAATACTACCACAAAAGAATCCAGATATGGATGGAACAAAAAATTCATCAGAGCCATGAAAACTGTTGGCAGGTTCGTGAGTCTGAATGATACAACCAAGTACACATATTGACCATACCTACTCCGAAAAGCTGTAAGCGGTATGTCTGATGGTCCCACGTGCAACTGATGATACCCTGATCTCAAGTCAATCCTCGAGATCACTCGTGCTCCATGAAGTTGATCAAAAAGATCATCAATCCCTGGAAAGGGATATCTGTTCTTAACATTCAGCTAGTTCGGTTTCCAATAATCCACGCATAGTCTGAGGGTACCGTCTTCCTACTTCGCAAAGAGAACCGAAGAACCCCAAGGAGAAGTACTAGGTCGGATAAAACCCTTTTCCTCTAACTCCTCTAACTGTCTCATGATCTCTGGAAACTCTGGTGTAACCATCCTATAAGGAGGAATGGACACTAATGTTGATCCTAGCACAAGCTCAATTTTGAAATCCACCACTTGCTCCGAAGGTAGACCTGAAAATTCATCCTAGAAGACATCCCTGAAACGATCAGCCACTGGAGGTAAATCCATCTGACAAGACCCCCGATCATCCAGATATAAACATGCAATCTGGGATGTGACTCCACCTCTCCCACGATGCACTGGTTCAGATTGACTCGCCTGAACATCCTATTCACCTTTGCATAGAAACTCTCCTCCCTCTAGTGACGTGAAACTCACACTGCAACAATATTAGTCCACAATGGCTCGAAAGGGAACCAACCAATCCATCTCAATAATGACATCATAACTCATCATCTCTAAGACATAGAGGTCCCATAGGAAGTGAAACCCACCAACCTCAAGGGGGGACTCCTTGAACTAACGCACACCAGCCGTTCTAATTCCCAAAGGAGTGTCTAGAGTCATAACAGCAGAAGGAGAAGAAACATATAGCCAAAGGCTCTCCACAATAAGAACAGATATAAATCAATGTGTAGAAACTGTATCGAAAAGTATAGAAGATAAAACAGAAGCTACTAGATAGTACCTCTGACTATAGAAGGTTCAAGATCCTTCTACTGCTTGGTCAGTTGAACTGCATATGTCTGCCCAGTGCTGCGGCCCTGCGACACAGCCTGGCTACCCTGAGCTGTCCCACCCTGTTGCCTATGAGATCCCGATATCGGGAAACCATGGCCATGACCACCATCCTTGCCTGCACGCCCTGAAGTATTCTAGTTTCCTGATTGGTAAGAGGATGCTTGTCCTACTCCGGCACATAGAGTCTTCACAGAACCCCTCTCACTAGCCACTAGTGGAAACGAACTCCAAAAACACTGAAGATGACCCATATTTCCGTAAGCTCGACACTCCACTAGGTCTCATTGACACTCAGGCCTCTTGTGCCCCTCTTTACCACACTAGAAACACATGACCTGGCCACCTGAAACATTCTTCTGGTTGGTACTTCTACCCTGAGAGAAGTCCATCTCTCTCTTCCTCTTTCTAGTAGAAATAGTTCTAGAAACTGGTGTCGAACTACCCGGTCCTATAACACTAGCTTCCTGAAGGTTCCTCTCGGTAATCAGTTCCTGGATTACAATAGCATGTACTAAAGGAAACCCGAAAACATTCACCAGTGCTCGGATGTCATAACTAAGACCATCCTGAAATCATCGATCCCTCAACATCTCATCACCCACCATAACATGTGCAAAACACTGAAACTCGGTGAAACAAGTAGAATAATCCATCACTAACATGGATCCCAACTACAGGTTCATGAACTCTCGAGCTCTATCTTCCCTTAGCATCTATGGGATGAAGAATTCATAGAAGGATGTCTAAAAATATTCCCACTCCATGTCTATGTGATGCTCTATCTGAGTGATAACAACCCACCACCTCTTGGAGGAATCACGAAGCATATAAGTCATGAGCTTGACCCTCCACCCTGGAGGAGTCTCAAGATGCTCGGAGATAGTCTTCATAGACCCCATCCATGTCTCCACAGCCTGTGGTCTGCCATCCCCTGAATACATAGGGAGATGCTTCTGCTAGAATATATGAGTCGGCTCGGCCATAGATTTGTCAGCTAGCAGTTCTCCCTGAAAGGTCTGTATGAACCGCATAAAGCCTTCACGAAATTGTGCCTCCGTGCCTGCATCCGGAATAACTGCTAGTACCGCATCTGGAACTATTGGAGGATCATCTAGTAGCCCATGGCCCACCATCTCTGGAGTATAATCGTTACCTCTCTCTTGGAAAACAACGCATTTTCATCTTGGCGGGATGACTCTACAAGGCCAAACACACACATTAGATCAAAATTATCAAAGACTAAAAAATGAATGGATCAAATGGGGAATAGGAGGAAGAAGGCATTCAAGATTTGAAAAACAAGACTACACGGCGTGTATAATGACTACACGGCATGTACCTGACTTATTTTCCCCTATCTGGGTCCTTCTATATGGCTAAGCCACACGGCTTCCATTGATCCAAACTACATGGCGTGTATGGTGTAATTTTTCTAACTGTCCGTGTTGTTTGTGAAATGGCCAACTACTCGCCTTGATACTACATGGCATCTTTCACCCACACACAGCGTGTACACCACCCTGTTTGCCAGCCACATGGCTATGTCCACCCGGTCTTTCCTCTGACAAGACTACACGGCGTGTCCCTCTGGAAAACGGCATGTCCAGGATGATCTCTTCCGACCCATGTTGTTAGTTACACGGCCAGATACATGGCTCACACTACACGGCGTGTACACAAAAGGATTACATAGACCCATGTTGTTAGTTACACGGTCGGATCCCAGGTCAGACTACACAGTGTGTTCCATAGTGGGCACAACGTTTATATATTAAGGCCTCCTCCATCCATGTTTTTTAGTTACACGGGCGGACTCCGGGTCAACACTACATGGAATGTACATTCGGTACACGATGTGTTTTTCCAAAGCATTTCCCTTCCCCGTGTCCCCGCCCACACATTCTATGACACGGAAAGAGACTACACAACGTGTACTTAAAAAGTTTTCTTATCTTCCTGAACAGAAGAACACATGGCATGTGTCCGAGGAACTACACGGCGTGTCTCCTATGTTTCCTAATAGTAAGCCTGAGATACTACTCCAAAACCCATAAAAACGACCAAAACACTCCTAAGTTCCAAATTCCAACCCGTTAGGGCCCATACTCCCGTAAAATCAAACATTGGAATCTTATCTGAGTTATAAATACGGTAAACAGCCAATGATCCACCAAATTCTGGTCAAAGAGGGCCCATACTCCTCAGTAACCAAATTTTGGTGTTCATTATTCCAAGGCCTCACACAAACATACCCTATCACATAGCAGGTATTTATCAAATCAGCTATCGAGACAAAATTCTTTTCACGCACAACAACTATCACAATAACAGGAAATTTTTAATGCACCTACATGGCATCTAACTATGCATGGCATGTGATTCTATCGTGTACCTAAATGATGCATGAGTTGGAATACCCTCATCTCATCAGTTTGAAATTAAATAGAACCCATAGATAAGATATGAATAGCACAATCACAAGTGTGTCACTAAATGGTGGAATCAAATCAACTATAAAATTTAAAAATCAATTGTAATTACCGAGGTAGACTGGATTTTCCATGTACATGGGTTAGCTACGCCCAGACATATCTTATTACCAACTACCATTGCTGTCATATCCCTGACTAAGACTCCAAATAGTATGTCAAATAAAAGAACCCCTTTGATAGCACTTTGTAACGTCCTGGATCCGGGTGCCACACAACAGGTGCCCTGAACCCGGTAGGTCACATGACCTCAATCGCATTTCCCCAAACTCTAGAGGCTCCTGACTAGTAGTGAGGGCCCAGGTCTGATAGTGGGGAAACTATGACCTCATTTTATAAAGTGTAGCACAGCGGAAAAGATAAATATTATACAACAATAACAGAACCAAAAAACCATACACATTTAAAATGAAGAAATGCAGTAAATGATAACCAACAGTTATATAGATAATGATACAATATGTCTCTAGTACTAAGAAAACATCCAGAACATGTTACAGAGCAGTAAAATACAGTAAAATAGAATGTAGATGTATAATAGAACAAAACAGAACAACTAGTAGCATCGTGAGCCAAAGCTCGGTCCCATGCTCCCGTACTCCTCGTCAACAATGAAGTACCTGTATAGGGAAATTTGCACTTATCCATACCTATAGAAATGTAATCTGTTTGGGGATGAAGACATGACCCCAAACAAGGTGTGAGAAATGGATCCCAGTAGGCACCCATAAAAGGCCCATGTCCAAATATGTAAAAATATGCAAATACACTATGAAAATGTAAATGCAGTAAACTAGTAAGTACTCAAAATTATCTATCACTACCATTTTCATTGCCATTTTCATTTTAACCATTTAATTTAATAATATTCTATGCTCATCATAACTAAGCCCTCAGGCCAATCAGAATCTTCCCTCAGGCTAATATAGTAAAACCATTCCTTCAAGCTTTCCCTAAGGCTATCGAGTATTACCCTCAGGCGTATGAAGTGTCGCCCTCTGGCACAGAATCTACTTCCCTCAGGCACGAAAGAAGTTGCCCTAAGGATAATTATAACACTACCCTCAGGCAAAATAGAACACTACCCTTTGGAAAAATATAACCCTTCCCTTAGGTGCAAGTAATCAGGATGAGCCCAATATATAAGCAAGCAATTATATAAAATTCCTCTAAAGGAAATATAAAGCTTGCTAAATATTACGGTATACCCTCGTGTAGCATGTCCAAATGGCTAAATAGAGGAACGCACCCCTAGGGTGGGCCTTGATCCAAGAAGAGATCCCAAAAAATAGTTTATTATCACATTTAATTACCTATACAATTCTAGGTATTCAAAACAGCCATGGCCTCAGCCACACGACACCCCAACATGTGTTCGTAGCATAATGGTACACACAAGTGCACAACATCTGGAATTTAAACACTAATCCACCTACCTCGATCTCCCCTGATTGGTATACATGAACTACTCTCCTAGAATTTTCCAAGAATGAAAAAGATCTGAGGTGAATAAAGCTCGTTCAAACATAAATAACATTCCCTTGGGAATGAATTGGTAAGAACGACTTAAGGATAAGGAGAGGCTTACCAGTATGATTCCAACGAGAACACCAGAGGCGAAAACAGACTCCCAGAGTGTGATGTGGAGATTCTTGAAGGTTTTTCCCTCTCTCCTGACTCCTCCTCCATTTCTAAGCCTTCCCTATGAACAATGGAGACCACTTCCATTTTTAAGTAAAAAAAACAAACTACAGAGCGTGTACTATTGAGTAAATGGCGTGTAATTTCTATTTTTTAATTGTTCCTCAGCATGGCACTATTCATACATGGTGTGTACTGACGCTCAACTGGAAAATGCCTTCCCAACCTTACTATTTTCCTGCAGACTGACTACACGATGTGTAAATACCCACTACACGGTGTGTAGTCGGTTTTTACACCTTTCATCACCAGCACGGCTACACGCCTTGTGTACTCATCTCACATGGCTAAAGTACATGCAGTGTGGAAAAGTACATGCTGTGTACCCACAAAAAGGTGATTTTCCCCACTTTCCTTATTCTCTCAAAAACGCTTAAGGAAAAGAGAAAAGAAAAATCTCATACCTCAAAACTAAGAATTGAGTTCTTACATTAATAGTGAATTCTTTTATGGTAATATAGTTTATGAGTTTTATTGAATATCCCCTATATTTCATTATCCTCATTTCCCAAATTATTTTCTAAATTTAACAAAAGGAATTTTATGGATCAGAATAATCACTTATTAATTGAAATGATATGATTAGTTCTATGATAACTTTTAATAATATTTTAAAAGATACTGGTGATCCTACAAATTTTATTAAAGGAATTTAAAATGGTTTTTTAGTAGTTCAAATATACTTTAATGATATTATTTTTAGATCATTTAAAAATTCTTTGTGTTCTAAATTTTTGAAGATAATGAAAAATAAATTCGAATTAAGTTTAATGGGTAAACATAATTTTTTTATTTTAATTTTTTTTAAGATAATGGTTTAGTAATTATAAATAAATGTAATTTCACTAAAGATACACTAAAATGTTTTGGATTGGATAACAATAAAATTAGTTACACTCTCAGGAGTAAAAAATCTAATTTATATCCTGATTAAGGTGAAAACCCAATAGATCAAACCAATTACATACATATGATTTGATGTTTTCTTTATATATCATCTAGTAGACCTAATGTTATTTTTAGTGTGTATATGTGTACAAATTTTCAAGTCATCCCTGAAAATCGAACTTACATTTTGATAAAATTATTTTCATATACCTCATATATAAAACCAATTTTGGTCGATTCTATCATAGAAGAAATCATTTGAATTATTAAGTTATTCAAATAATGATTTTTATAGTTTCATGTAATATAGAAAAATCCACCTCTATAAAATATCATCTATAAGGTAATTCACTAATATCTTGGTTTCATAAAAAATATAACTCTATGGCACTATATTAAATTTAAGATTAAAACATACATGTATGGAGTTTTTATGAACCTATTTTGTGGATGGAACACACTTTACTATACTATGGATATCAATTTTGGCATTTCCCTATGAATTGTGTCAAAAAAAAGGTGATAAGTGTCTCTAATAAACAAGTGTATCATTCTATAGAAAGACATATTAATGTAAGACATCAATATTCTTGAGATAATCTCCAAAGGGTGATATAACTCATGAATTCATAAAGAAAGGATGTTGTATTTTTGATATTATCAAGAAACTGTTGAATTATAACGGACTAATCGACATCAAACATGTATTAGGAATGATTAATTACAATTAGTCTTTAATAGTTGGAAACGTCATCATTGGTGAGTAACATTTGGAAATTAACTATTGGAAGTCATCGTTAGTGATTCACTATTGTAAGGCCAAAATTTGTGGGTCTCCTTTGGTGAGTCACCATTAGCGATTCACCATTTAGAGAGTTGTTGTTGGAAAGTCGCTATTTAACGAGTCACGAGCCTCTTTTTCACGTTTTGATGCCATTATTACTTTTTTGGATTTCTTTTTAATTTTATATTTTCAATATATTATTATTATATCTTCTTATTTATCATCCATAAACAAAATATGAGTCTTGAATTTTGAATCTAAGTCACTCTCCCTCGCACCTTCCTCCTTCGATCCATTTCATCTACACTATTTATCTTCTGATTTTTAGCCTTCCAGTGCCCTTTCATCCCCTTTATTCAACCACAATGGTTAGAGTCATTTGACCGATAGAAACATTTCTTAAGGAATTGTGGATTTCTAAGAAGATAAAAGAATAAAATAGATTAAATTCTGTCAAACTGAGTAACTTGTAGGTTGTAATAGAATAATGGATTCTAAAAATGAAGTTGAGGTTTAATCGTTTCATTCCAATAATTCATTTTTTAAATGGGTGATCTATGATCAAGTATGGGTATATTGGTTCTAACAAAATGATCGAACATTCTATTGTAGGTTGGTTCATAAGTTTTTACTACAGAGCGATCATTTCTTGGAAGAATAACTATTTGTTTCAGAGGATGATTGATGGTAAAGTGTTTAAATTTTCCATAAATGAATATTATAAATGTTTGAATGTTCAGCATTAAATAGTTTTTTATGATTATTATGGTATGATACCCAATGATAGTTAATTTTTTAGGTATGAGGGTGGTTTTTATGATCTGAATGTTAATAATACAGAAATGAGGCCTAAATCTACTAACATGGATAGTTAATGCAATATTCTGTCTAAATTTATCCATAATATATTATGTTCTAGTAAAGAAGAATTAAATATGATGAGATATCATGATGTTTAACTTCTGTTTCATATGAAATGAGGGGATATAATCTACCAGTGAAGATACACCATTGTATACATGACAGATATGTGAATGCCATCCTGCAGATCTAATTCATTGAATTATCATATGTTAATTTGGGCCATGTTGGGAATAATTATTTTAATTAATTAAGAGGAATAATTTGAAGTAAAATTTTTTGGATTATGATAGACAGATTATATTTCTAGATGGATGAGGTTAATGTTGAACCCTAGGATAAAGAAGTGGGTTTATAATAATGAAAATCCCTTTGAGGATTTTAATTCTCTACATAACTCAACAAGAATCATGATCCTTGTGGATCTCGGATTGCATCTAGATGAGATTTTATAGTATTTAGATTCATTATAAGTTTGAGTTGTTATATTTTTTTATGAGAAGGTGTATACCTTAGCTGAGGAGGGAAGTGACCATGATATACCATAGGGCCTTGTTATTTCTCTTGGCCTTTCTAGTCCTCCCATTTATCAACCTTATAGAGAAATAATCTTAATTTAAAGAGATGATGATGATTCTATAAAAAATGTATAGAGAGATGAAAATATTAAGAGTTCTTCTAAAAAATATTCAAAACAGTTTGTGGATGTTTTTTTTGAGAAAAATCGAGAAGATCAAAATGATGATGGAATTGAAGTTAGTGATGATGTTGATAGTAGTGATAGTAGAGGATCCGATTATGATGCTGACGTGATTTAGATCCATTCACCTCATACATCTCATGATGGTTCTTCTATTTTGTTAGAAATATAGAGAGGAAAATTTCATCCAAATATATATATTTTGGTAGATTAGGATTAGTAAACCTTATCAAAAGTTATTTATCAGGTAGATGAGAAACTATAGTATCTAATGAGGGGAAGATATGCGCATGTTCTTTTTACATGTTCTGGATCCCATTGGACCTGATGTTTTCACTTTAGTTTGAGTGCAAGTAGTTGCACATAATGTTTGGGAAAAAGTTTCAAGATATGTTCAAATTGTATTGGGCTATTAAGTGTCTCAAGATATAGAAGAATATGTTAGAGATCATAGAGATTCCTTGGAAGAAAATGAGGTATTCTCTATAGGGGAGTCATCCCCATGTTTCAAGTAGCATGGATTATCTTATTATGAATTAGAAGATGATGGAAAAAATCCATCAACGGTTAGTTTACACACTATTTTAGTTAATTTGGGAGAAAATTTTAATTAATATTTGGTTGAGAAGATTTAGAAAAACTGATAGCTTCCATATTTTGGTTCTGAAACTCTTGTAGCTAGATCATAGCATAAAGAGGTTTGTGTCCCTCCACATGATGCACCAGTACACATAGATGTTTTCTATAAAGTATACATAGAGTTATTCATAGTGTGTATTCCTGCTAACTTCAGTATAATTTTGAGGCCTCAAGAAACTTATGTCACTCATCTTTATGAATCTGGTGCTTGCCCTAATTTTATCTAGTTGTTTTTCATTTCACTATAAATATGAATTTTCAAATTTATGAATCTGAAATTTGGAGGTGAACATTGATCAGTGAGATAGAGGACATGAGTGTTCTAATAGAGTAATTGAGATCCTTCTTTTCTTCTATCCATGATGCAATGATGGAGAGGTCGTATAGTTTACATACAGATCCATCTACATATAGTTCCTTGTGTCCTTCAGTTTTAGTTGGTTCTAATTTTATCTAGTTTATAATTCTAGAGGAATATTAGTATTTTATTGGTGATCTTCAAACAACTCATTAAGATGATCTGATGAATATTTTTTAGCTCAGGGTGTATATATATAAACTATTAAGGGAATGTTTAGGTGATTCCAGAAGTGATTGGAAAACCATAAAAATCACATTAAATATATATATTCAAGGGGGTATACCAAACATCAGTAAAATTTCCGTTTCAATTTTCTATCTGATAATATAAGGATAACACCTTTCAAAAGGGAATTCAATGAATAGGATGTAGAGTTGATGGTTCTGGAACCTTTTCTTAAGCATTTTATGTAGTATAATAACAATTTTATTATTTTTATTGAGAGAGAGGAGGCAATATTTTCATGCATTTTTCCAATTTTATAAATTTTTTCCTATATGTTATTGGAAATCTTTTAGTTTGACAAAGGGGTGATTCAAATTATATCCTTTAAATATTCTCCTTCATTAGAACCATTACCTAATATTTACCCTCACTTCATCATGCCTCCCACAGAATCTATCCATCATCTCAATCCACTCACCATTAAATAGATTCATCTCCCTCCTTCAGTTCATGTTACCAATACAACAAAATCCTCACCATATACATTTTTTATTTCCTACCTTTTAGAAGGGAAAAGGACTAAATGATCTTCCTTCCCAATCTGAGACTCACTATGATTGACATAACTCATTGATCAGTATTTTTTTTGTATTAATCAATGTATTTCATTGGGATCAAATATATTAACTCTTTTGGAGTATTGAGATAACTCTTAATGTTTACTCATCTCTTTGTAATTAATATTTCTTGTTTTACATTTTTTAAAATCCTTTAAGGGAAATAAAATTGGATTTAATTTACCATTGGGAATATTCTATGGCATTTAACTATGAACACAAACCTATTCTTTTGATTAATATCATATTTTCTAAATATAATTTACATTAATATTGACATCCTTTATTTAACATATAATTAATTAATAGTTCATTATATAATTATCATAAATTAATCAAAAAAATATGTATTTATGTGTAGTGGAATCGTGTTCTATATTTATCCTCATAATATCTTGACCGAAATCTATAAATATTGTCTCATACTCTATGAGTATGTATAATGATTTTGTAATGAGATATACATACATGATATATAAAGAATATTACAGATATATTGATTCCATCATACTAAAACCCATTATATCATGATCAATGTCAATAAAATTTATAGAAAACATGTGGATAAAAATAAATTAATTCTATTTGGATTTCATGAAGTGATGATAAAATATATCTAATCTGATGCACAAACAAAAATCATGAATGAAATATAAACAAATTGATGTATATTGTTTTTTTATTAATTAATTTTAAAATATTTAAAATGGTCATGTTATATTTTTTGGGTCATGTAAAATTATATCAAGAGTTTTTTTATTATTTAGTAGGAGAAAATTTAAAATTGTCACACAACCTGACACCTTCATTGCATGGGTAACAATAACGTTGTATTAGGAAAAAAGTACACTTGATTTTAAATTACTTCGTAAATATAATGTAGAACTACTAATCTCCATGGTTTAGTTATATTAATTATATTCAAGACAATTTCCCAATGAAATAAATATAGATAATAACCAAACAAGTACTTGAATAGTGAATGAAAAAAACCATATCATATCAACCAAGGTCACTCACACATTTAATGAATTTCACAAAATATAATGTACTTAAATAGTATCTAATACCGAAGATTATTTTATGTATCATATCGTTGTATACATGGGCTATATTATATATTACATCACACATGTTACACTAAAATAAATAAGTGTGGGATCATGTGCATTGATGTCACCAATCACAGGGTGAGAAAATTATTTTCCCTAACATAATTATTTAGAAGTAGGGTATCGGTTTTAATAAAAAAAAATTTGATTGTATGTTTATGATGTCACAATAGGTAATAATGGTTATTAATTCTAGTGAAAATAAAAAAAATTTATTGAAAAAACAATGAAAAAGATGAAAAACATATAAAAATATTAATAAATTTTTGGGAGTTTTAATATCGACAGAGAAAATATTATGAAAATAATATATTTATCAAATTAATATACTTATAGAGCATTTTTATGAGGGATTAATTTATGATTTCATTTATTATTATGAAAAGATGTGTTTTTGTTATTAATATTTAATAGATTAGTTTAGTAATAATTTTATCGAAGCTAATTTTATATAAAACAACTAAAATGGTGGAAATGAGCTCACTAATGTTGAGTCAATAAGGTTTCATTAGGACATTATGATTCCTTTTTGTTTTGAAAATACCAAACACTATATCCTATGGTAATTTTTTCCCCATAAATTTATCTTAATAAGGAATTTTTTTCCCTTTCCCAAGGAAATTTTCTCCTTACATTTTTTTTCATAGTTCATGGTATAGTTTCTCTAAATTTTAATCTTTTTATTTGTATGTGTCAAATTAGGATTCATATCTAAAACCTTATAATTCTATAAAAACATAGATATAGAGCATTCAATCTTTAGGTTCTAAATTCAGGTTTCTAATTTTATTAATTCAGATTCTGAATTCTATGATATTCAGACATCTAGTTCCCTGAAATTTAGATTCTGAATTCTCTCAAATTAAGACTCTGAATTCTCTGAAATTCATATTCCGAATTCTATGAAATTCCGAATCCAAATTCTCTGAAATTAAGATTCTTAATTATATGATATTCAGATTCTGAATTCTATAGAATTTAGATTCCTAATTCCTTAGAATTCAGACATTGTAATCTATAAATTTCATATTCTGAATTCTTTGAAAAACAGAATCGGAATATCGATGTAATATAGATTCTGAATGTTTATTTTCATAGACTATAAACATTATTTTTCCTTGGACTCAAAAAAATGGATTTGGTTAAGAAGTCATATTTTTAGTACCCCTATTGTAGTTATGAAACGAAGTCATGCATTCTATTTCTAATTAACTATTTTTTAAGTGACACGTGTACAGGTCCCTCCGGGATTCAAGCAAAAAATATGACCGTTGAAGGAGGGAGTAGACCATTGGGAAACTTCTCTTAAATAGGTGCTAATTTCAATGAGCTCAAAAAAATTAGAACTTTGATCACTCTAGAGATTACATGCTACTGAATTGATTTCTAGATAGAGAGATTGCATGCTTTGTGTGTACTGAAAATCTTGTTCAGAATTCTTCGTGCGACTCCGATTGTTATTGTGTATAATCAAGGGCTTCTGGGGATATGAAGACAGAGTTATTGACTAACATAATTTTTCAGGACTTACTTGATAAATAAGAGAGAGGTGCCGACTACCTTTAAGATTGAGGGCTAGAGGGGATTAAAGAAAGACTCCGATATTCAAATCAAGGGAATACCCTGGTGTGGGTAGTTTAGAGTTTTTTAAATGTATAAATCAAGGGACCTTCATTCAAGGTTGTTGGATACACTTCTCTTTTAGATAAAATATTTCATAATTATTACTTGTATCTTTCCAAGTTTATTTTCTGTTTTATTTTCAATAATAAGGAATGTATAACTATCTTATAATTTCATTTATTTGTATACTAATATTATTAATATTCTATATTCTTTAAGGTAGAATACTTTCATTTTAAACTTTTCTTAAGTTTCAATTTTGGAACCCTATTTCTGGAACCTAGAATGTTTGTTGAACTAAGAGGTATTGTGAGTTTACATTGTTTACCATTGGGAAACATAGTCTTCCTCAAGGTTTAAAAATAATGTTTTATACCAACTTTAAAGGGTCCAATAGAATTTTTTTAAAGTATACAGTTCACCCCCTCTTGTATATTGAGTATGTACATTCATATTTCAATCCAATAATTGGTATCAGATGAGGTTTATGAAATAATTATATTCACATATAATTTATCTTGCTCAAGTTTTCATTGTACTAAATATATATTTTTTGCCAAATATTTTTATCCTTGTTTACAAAAATTACTATTAACAAGTTTTTATAGAAAATTTGCTTCTTTTAGATGACAGGAATGATTTTTTGTTCGATTGACAAACTAGCTCCTACTAGACCACCTGTATTTTATGGTAATGATTATAAATATTGGAGAGATCGTATAATGAATTTTTTTATTAATACAGGAGTGGAAAACCTTGTAATTATTACCATAGATTACAAGATTCTTGATAAAGAAATCAAAACTTTTTCTATTCAGTAAAAATCAGAATATCAACTATACTACAAGGTAAGTTGTACTTTGTTGTGTTGCATGACTAGGAATATATAAAGTATGATTTATTCTTGTGAATAATCAAATTGTATTTGGGTGAAATTAAAGGTTACTCATTTTAGTACATCCAAGGTAATAAAAACTAGAAGAGCTATTCTTAGAGCAGAATATCATGGATTTCTATTTCATTATGAAGAACCTATATGCAAGGTGGAACAAAGATTTATAACTATTTTTAATATCTTAGAATCCATGGGTGAGAAAGGTTTAGATGATAAGGCACTTGTGGAAAAGATTATAGATATCATGCCTATGAGTGGGAATCCAAGAGAACATCTATTGATGAGAATAAGAAATGATTACTCTTGATGATATTTATGGATATCTTCTACAACATGAGACAAGAATAAAAAGAGTTTCTGCTTTGAATAAGAAAAATAATGGAATTGGAAGTGTATCCTTTACTACTACAAAATCCAATACTCCTGAAAGGGTTACTAGGTCCAAATCAATGAAAGTCACTGTTTTATATGAATCTAGTAAAAGTGAAAAATTTTATAATGAGAAAGCTAATATTTCTATAAGGATGAACAAGATAGTTGTGAACAAAGAATTTCAATATAGATTTAAGAATAATGAAAGAAAGGAAAATATAGACTCTGAAGTTACTTCTTATGAATGCAAAAAATCCCGGAATATATGTCCAGATTCTCAAATTCATAAGAGAAAGAATAGAAAGGAAACAAATTCTGAGAATAATATAATGAAGTACTAAAAATCTAAAGCTAAAAATGGTTTTAAAACTAATGACACCTCAAGTGACAATGGTGGAGACTCTTCTGATGAATCCTTTGAGTATGAATCTTTTAATCAGAATAATCTTGGTTTACTAGCCAGATTTTCTATTGAAAATAATTGTTTAATGGATAAGGTACACAATGCTGAATCTATAACCAATGTTTACTTAAATGAAAATTATAGTGATATTAAAGAATATGAATCTTTGCCTGAATAATCTTCTTATAATGAAGATAATACTTTAAATACTTATGAAAAAGTTTCTATGTTTACAAATCTAATTGAGAATGAAAATTCTAAAATCAAGATAAATATTGATAAGTAAAATTTTATAATTTCTATTCTTACTAATGAAGTATCAAATATTTCTAAACATCTTGATATGAAAATTTATAGTTTTGAAGGTATTTTAAAAAAACATTGAGGATGTTAATTCTAAGAAGGATAAACATTCTGAGGATCTTGAAAAAGTAATTTCCAAGAAAAATGTTTTAAAGACTAAATTTAATTCTAAAAAGGATGTTTTTGAGGATAAAAACAAAGTTATTAAATAAATTTAGAAATACTATCTTTAAGGAAGTGTTCGTAAAACGCTACTTTAGGTAAGGAAAACATTGATAAGACGTATTACCAAATTCGACCTATAAGGAATAATTATGGTTTTGGCTATACTTATTCTAAACCAGTTTTTTGTAATACTAATTTTTTTTCATCAAATTGCTCCATTCTACACCAAAATGTCTATGTGGTTCAGATTGGGTGAAAATTGTTCTTTAAAAAAACTCATGCTTTAGGATTTCATAAAGCTTATTTTTTCTCAGAAAATGTGGGTTCCTAACTTTTTTTATTCTGAAGATTCTGGATCCATGAATGTTTGGGTTTTGAAAGTCTAACCCTCATATTTTCAATAAATTAAAGATAGTACCAACAGTAATACTTGGTACATGGATAGTGGTTGTTCCCGACACATGACTAGTAACAAAAACTTCTTTGAAAATATTGTCAAGACGAAAGGAGGAAAAGTAACTTTCAGAGATAATTCTCTAAAAGAAATTATTGGTATAGGTAACACTATTCATTATGGAAAAACGTTGATTTCAAAAGTATTATTTGTTAAAGGTTTTAAGTATGACCTCATTAGCATAATCCAATTATGTGGTGAAGGTTATTTTTTGAATTTTAGGAATGATAAATGTCTAGTACACAATTCCAAGAAAGAGTTTATTCTTTCTTCCCATAGGTAAGAAAATGTATACACACTCAACATAGAAGACCATGGGAGACAAGATCTACCTTGTCTTAGTGCAGTGGACGTTTACTCAATGTTATGGAATGGAATGTTAAGACATTGTAACCTTATAAATCTATGTAAACACTATAATAAAATACTATTTAAGGATCTACTAGAGGTTATATTTTATTCTTTAAAAGTTTTTTATCCTTTTCAATATGGAAAGAAATATAAATCATGATTTAAATCCATCGTTTAAGTATCAACTAATGATTCATTTCAATTTGTGCATGTAGATTTTTTTCCAACACAAACTAGAAGCATTGGAGGAAAATATTATGTTTCTGTCTTAGTTTATGATTACACTAGATTAACAAGTTCTATTTTCTAAAAAAAAAGTCTGAATGTTTTTTTTCAAACTTTTTATAGCCCAAGTTAAAAATGAGAGAAACCTTCCTTTGAAAACTATTCATAGTGATCATGGAGTAGAATTTCAAAATTAATATTTTAAAACTTTTGGTTTTAGAAAATGAATTACTCATATTTTCTCAACATCAAGAACTCCTCAATAGAATGGTTTTGTTGAACGACGAAATTAAATTGTTTAAGATATAATAAGAACCATGTTGAGTGAATATTTGATAGCCAATAATTTTTTGGCAGAAGCTATAAGTACTTCTTGTTAAACTATAAATCGAGTTTTTATGAGACCTTTTTTTAACAAAACCCCTTATGTTTTATAGAATTGTTGAAAACCACGACTTTCCTACTTCAAGGTATTTGGTTGTGATGTATTCATTCTAAAAACAAATGATAATTTACATAAATTCGCTCCCAAATCTGATGAGGGAATCTTCCTAGGCTACTCAACAACTTTTAAGGCTTATAATGTTTTTAAAAAAACAGTAGTACTGTTGAAGAAACAGTACATGTCAAATTTTATGAAACTGCCCCCTTTATTTTTAAACAACCTCAACCTGCATCTTCGAATGTGTTTTCAAATACGTATTATCGACCCTTGATAAAATATTCTTATGATCATAAAAATTTTCAATAAAATGTTTCTGAGACATTTACCCTAGATTATTTCCTACAATATATTGATGAACATGTTTTACAAAACCCTAATTAGTTGTTTCTCAAGAATCATCCTATTGATAGAATCATTGGTGATTTAAATAAACCTATAAGGACTAGAAGTTCCTTATGAAATGAAGTATAACATCTAGTATTCATTTCTCAATTAGAACCTAAAAGCACTGATGAAGCTTTAGGTGATTATTATTGGATAAAAGCTATGTAATATGAGCTAAATGAATTCGAAAGGAATAAAATCTAGTCCACGGTTGAAAGACCTAAGGAAACATCTGTTATTGGATTAAAATGGGTCTTTAGAAATAAGTGTGATAAAATTGAAGTCATAGTATGAAATAAAGATATATTAGTTGTTAAAGTATATAATTAACAAAAAAGGAATAGACTATGATGAAACCTCTTCTCTAGTAGCTGGACTTGAATCTATTCGAATTCTACATGCCTTTGTACCATTCATTAAATTTAATAATTTCAAAGGGATATTAACTGTGCTTCCCTTGATGATTATGTTCAAGAAGAAGTTTTTGATGAACAACCTTTCGGTTTTGATGATACTAAACACCCTTAACATGTTTTAAAACATAATAATGCTTTATATGGATTAAACAATCCTCTAAGTCCTAATATGATAGACTTAAAAGATTTTTGTTACAAAATAATTACATTTAGGGTAATGTTGTTCCATACATTTTTATAAAGAAATATAAGAAAAATGTTTTTATTGTTCAAATTTATATTGATGACATTATATTTGGTTCATCTCAAAAGTTTTTAACTAATTCATTTGTGAATCTAATGAAATCTATATTTGAATTGAATATTATGGGTGAGTTATCTTTTTTTCTTTGCTTTTTAAATTTCTCAAAAAGTTGAAGGAATATATATATCCCAACATTATAATATTAATGAGATTCTTAAAATTTGTAGATATGACAACTATAAACGTATTAGTACTCCCATTGGTATCTCAAATTCACTTGATCTTGATGAAGCTAGGAAACTATTAGATGAAACATCTTTTAGAGGTTTGATAGTATTTTAATACACTTGATATCTAGTCATCCAGACATAATGTATTTGTGTGATTATGTGAAATATTTCAATCCAATCATAAGGAATGTCATTTAAAGGTAGTGAAAATAATTTTTCACTACATAAAGGGAACCATGGATTTAGGACTCTTTTATACTTCTGGATATTATTTTTCTTAAAATGATTTTCAGCTAATAACTTTTATGGATGTAGAATTCATAGGAAAATTAAATCTGAAACCTACCATTTTTTAAGATATTCATTAGTTTCCAGGTCATTAAAAAACCAACACTCCGTAGCACTTTCCACTGCTGAAGCTGAATATGTAGCTGCTAGATGTTGTTTTTCTCATGTATTTTGTATACAACACACACTCACAGACTATGCTATGAGTTCTACCAAAAAAAATATGTTGTGATAATGATAGTTCTATTTTCTTATGTAAAACCCCCCAGATCACCCTCGTGCAAAACACACAGATATTAGGCATCACATTCTTATCAATCACACACATAAAGAAGATATAATTCTTCAATTTATCGGAACAAAAAATTCACTAGCAGATATTTTCACAAAATACATACCCTCTTATAAATGTTAATTCAATAAATATAAGATAGTAATGATAACCATGAGGTAATCTTTCATATTAAATTTTTTTTGAAATCTATCTCCTTACAGTATCAAACTCTTTTTCATTGGGAGAGTATATTTTCTTATTTTCTAAATTTTTTCGTAATCTAAAACTTTTTCTATTCTAAAATTTTTCCTGTATTCTAAAATTTTTCGTAAACTATAATTTTTCATATTATAAAATTTTTCTTTTATACTAAAATTTATCATATTCTAAAATTTTTTATAATCTAAAGTTTTTCGTATTCTAAAATTATTCTTTTATTCTAAAATTTTTCGTATTCTAAAATCAATTGTGGTCATAAAGTTTTTATATTATAAACTTATTTCATAATATAAACTTTTTCTTATTCTAAAATTTTTCTTATTCCATTTTTTCATTAAATGTGTTTTCAAATTATTGTGGAAGTTAATGTTATTCAGGAAAACATTCTGTCATTACGAATTATCTTTCAATGAAATATGAAAGGTATTTTTTATTTACTATGTTTTTGTAGTCATTTTTATAACTTGTTGGTATTATCATTTTGTTCTAAATCTTTTGAATTCACATTACTTAAATCAAAAAGTTTTTCTTAAAACCTCAAAAGATCAAAACCTATCAAAATTCTTCTTTGGTTATAATCTCACCCATCAAATTTGATTAGAAGTTTTTCAGCCGTTGGATAAACCATGGAAGTTGAACTATCACCTCAATTACCAATATAAAGTCCTACCAATGGATGTACAACATTGTTTATTCATGATTTTTCATGTGGATGCTCTGTCTATGTTCTTAAGGATGTTTGGAATTTTCAAAAGTTTCTCTAATTCTGAATGACCACTGAAGCCTCTCCTCAAAAAAATGTTGTCTATTATAGAAATATCGGAGTGGAAGATATAAAGAGAAAATTTAGTCGATCTGAAGCTTTATGATATGTATGACTCTATTATCTCCAAAAATATTAAGTTGAATGGTTGGTAGAGTCTTTTTATTTGAAAACTGAAAGCATAGGATCTGATGTATTCATACTTGTTGATTGGTTTCAATGAGGAAACAAGTTTCTTCAAGGAAGAAGGCAAAGATAAGTTCTTTTTTAAGTGCTTTGGAAAGACCTACTCACTTTTTTACAGCATGGAAACAAGTCTGTTTTGAATTATTTATGAAGGTGAAGTAGAATTATTTAATCACAAATTACATGATGTATCAATACCATTTGATAAGGAAAAGGTTATAGAGTGACTTGTCTTGAAATGAGTGAAGACTCTGAATATTCTTCTTCTATATACAAACATATAGATTCATAAATTATGGGTTCAAGGATTTATAATTCTCATGAATGGGGATAAGTATACTATTTAGTGGAGTGATACTTATATATTGGATTTATTGGTGAACTTCAGGAAGATTAACCATGTAATGTACATATTGGTTTGGATCGAGAATATCAATAATGGAGGTCTGATATCATAAATCATTATGTATCCAATTATTATCTCATATATTATAGTTCATTGATTAGAGTCTTCTAGAATTCCATGCAGTTCCAAGCAGAGAAATTACAAGGAAATTTTGTTGAGTGATGAAGCCTTAAGGGGGATGAATGCCGAATTCTCTAAAGAAATCATAGAGTTGTAAGATCTATCTGATGAAGAAGTAGAAACTTTTTCAAAGAAGTCGTAGGTGGCTAAAAATTATAATAAAGGTGGAAGGGATAGAAATGCAATGGAACCATAAGAGAAAAGAAAAACCTATGTGACTAAGGAAACTCAGTCAGCACCACTAAAGCCAAAGAAGAAAAAATATTATCCAAATTGGGTAGTGGCTAAGTGGAGAGAGGATAAGTAAAATAAGAAGGATGGGGAGACTGACTTTGTCTTAGAACCTTCTGATGCAAAGTCATTATGAATAAAGGTTTATGAAGGGCTTTAGAAGCAACAAAAAGAGAAGAAGCAAAAGAAAAGATGCCTAAGGATGAGATAGTACAATCTCTTCTTAATGATGATGGGAAAGCATTTGAACAAATTCCAATGCATGAAACTTTTTTTCTAGAATCCGATCTTGTGACTCCGGGAAAGAACATTGTGAAGGATGAGGAATAATTCAATAAGTTCTCTACAGAAGAAAGTATCGATCATGATTGTATCCATCCATAGGATATTGAGGCAGGAGCTGAGAAAGAACAAGTAAATGAAGATTTGATTGTTCAACTATCAAATAGTGAACACGAATCTCTCAAAGCACAATACATCATTCTGAGAGATAATAAGGTAAAGCAGGTGGTAGCAGATACTCCCAGTAAACTTGTGGTGAATAATAAAGATATTGGTACATCATCAAAGAGGAAAGATGAAGGCATAAAAGAAAAATCCTTACCATCCAAACATTCAGATTCAGAAAAATCTTCCCTTTGAAATTATTTTATTGTTCAATCATTGAAAAGGATGGTTGGTACAATTCCATTATTCCTATAGACTCAAGATGAAAAATAATTCAACATACAATAAATCATAAATGAGATTCGGTATCCATTGTTATTAACAAATTTGTTGTAATAGAGGGTAGTTTCAAAACCTTACCCATTTTTTATGAGACTCATAAAAGATCTTGCAAGAAGATGAGAATCTTCCTCACAACCAGAGTGGTAGGAAGTGGACATGGAAAATCACGGACTCCTGGTTATCCAACAATTAATCCATATCCTCATATCCTAATTTGATGGGTGAGTATCTGCCTTGAAATTTTTCTGATCGCTCTCCACTACGTTTTACTATGGCTTCTAGGGATACTGGGTGGAAAAATTCTCTTCCTCGCATTTATGGGTAGAGGATCTGGACAACCAGCATATTTTTTAGGGTTCATGGGGAAGAGCATCACTGGGAATGGTGTGGACACGACTCCATAATATACTCATAAGTCTTAAGGGAGACCTCCAGTCTTGGGTTTGAAGCAAGCCTCCCTGGGATCAGGACATGGAAAAGATTAGTGATAAAATTAAGAGGCTCGAGGCAATCCTTGATAGTAATTTGGGAGAGTGGACCTTTGCTGAGCTTACCAATAGGAAGAACACCCTTTCTCATTTTCCTCTTGGTCAGGAAAGGCAGGATTGATAGATGTCTATGATCAATTTTCTTCATAAATGTGACAAAAAGTCTGGATTTTTTAATGTATGTATTAAAAAAATGAGATGCTTTAGTAGGCAGAACATTTTTTTTGCGGATGAATCATATTCTAATGATCCAAACAGTGCTAGAAGTATGCTTAAATATTTCGTCTTCCAATGGCTTGCAGAACCCAACCCAAACCTGCAAAATGGTTATCCGATGGAGAATGAATAGTTTTTAGGGAATTACTAACCTGATCACTAGCACTGTGAGCGATGGTTTGGAATCCATTCTGAAAGAGATCGAAATTTGGGAGGCAGTTTGGTTAATTAACCCAAAGAATGCTCGGAGACCTGATAGATTCATAGGCTCTTTCTATAGGGCCTTTTGGGATTTGATTAATAGGGAGCTGGTGCAATATATCCATTATTCCTTTAAAGGGGACTATCTCCCTTAGGATGCATGTTCTACTAAAATGGTGATTCAACCCAAGAGTAAAACCCCTCACTCCCTTCAAAACTATATGATAATTTTCATGTGAAACTTACCTTACAATGTTTTGGCTTGCATCCTCAATAGACGATTAGCCAGTTATCTGCCCACCTGGATTTAGAAAAAGAAACATGGGATTTTCAAGGGGTGTTCAATCTAGGGTGTTATCGAGCTAGCTCAAGAGGTTATTGGGGATATAAACCTATAATATTTTTTCTCTATTATTGCTATCAATATTGACATGAACAAATATTATGATTGGTTGGAGTGGAATTTTATAATTAGGTTTCTCTCCAAGATGTGATCTTCTACAAGGTTTATTGATCACTTGTTCTAATGCTTCCACTCAACCTAGATTTTGATATCTTTCATGGGAAATAAATATATTTTTCTCAAGATGGTTCAAGGATTAAATAAAGGTGATCTACTCTCTCATATTCTTTTTTATAATGCCACAGGATTCTCTTAGTAGGTATTTCAAAGAGGTATTATGGCGGGCTGCATTCTGCCTTATCGATCCAGATTTCATCCCAACAGGATCTCACACTCAAAGTTTTTTGATGATACAATTGTGTTTATTAATGGAAGTAACCATTCCATCAATGGCATTAATACCATCCACTAGGAGTACTACAAATGTAGTGGGAAAGTGGTGAGAAAGGAGAAAAGAAACCTTTTTCTTTCTAGCAGATGCACTTAAAGAAGGGTGGAGATTATGGAAAGAAAGTTTCATATAAGGAAAGGATCACTCCCTAGGGAGTAATTGGGTGCATCGATTTTTAATTGGAATCCATTGGTCCAGAATTTTGAAAAGGTGTTATTGAAAATTCAAGGGTGAATTCTTAACTGGAAAAATTGTTTTTATCATTAGAAGGTCAAATTACCCTAATCAATAGTGTGTTTTCTTATATTCCCATGCTTGTTTTCTCCCCTCTCAATGTCCCTAAGAGTGTTATGTCACAATGTACAAGTTGTTGGGCTCTTTTTTTCGGATCCACCAATTGGTTGAAGACACCATTGGGAAGCATGGGGAAAGCTTGCAATACCCTTTTCGGAGGGTGGGATTAATGTAAAAAGTGTTGCAGGGTCTATGGAGGATTTACATGCATAGTTTTCATAGAAGGTGGTTGAAGGGAAGACACTGTGGGGGGAAACTATACAGATTAGATATAGGGGGAGGTGGCTGAATCAAAGTGGAAAATCATCGGTAACATGGAACATGATTCAACCACCTCAGTTGAAGCTCCAACTGCACTCACGCTGGAATGTGGGGAGAGGCGACATCAGCATATGGTAGTGAAACTGGGATAGTTCGGAGATAGGTTTTCCTAGATGCTCAGTTCTAAACATCATGTTTAGACAAGCAACGCCCCACCACAGCTTCATTTAGGCCATCCTAGGTAGAGATTAGTGATCTATGTTCGATGCTATTATCATGATACCTCATCCGGATTGATTTTTATTCACAAGGTCACCATAATGTCTCTTTTCAACCAAATTGAATCATGATCTCTAGATGACATAAAAAAATCGGGTGAAATAGAGTGATGTGATATGGATTGAAGAACTCGCGTCATAGATTAACTTCTTGGTTTGGAGAGTGCATAATAATGCGCTACCAACTGAAGTGAACATTATTTGCATGGGTGTGAATCTTTCATCGAAGTGAATCTAATGCAGGACACTGAGAACTAAAGACACAAGTCACTTTTGTTTGTTAGTGATTGGGCTAAACTGGTGTGGCGAGATTTTGGCAGTTTCACGGGATGGTCTCTACAGGGGGGAGTTGGGTACTGTCTTCTTTATCGGATGGTTCAAGTGTTCCACAAATAAAGGTCAAGAGAGAACTGTGCATGTACTTATATTTGAAGTTGTATGTTGGTGTATATGGAGAGTGTGGAATAGGTCATTTCATTAGGTCTATGCTGGTACTGGAAAGGTCCTTGTGATCAAGACCATCAGCACCTTCATTGATCTAACCTGACTATACAGGAAGAGGATTTTTTGTTATGGATCATGACTTTTGGGACATATGAAGGATGGAGGGGTGATTCTGGATGCAAGAGGCTTCGGGGTTATGGATTTTTTTGATCACTTTGACTTTGGAAATTCTATTCAGGAGGAGGTGCATGCCCTTCGTACTAGGCTTAATTTTTGTAATCAAAAGAATATCCAGCTTGCGGTGGTGGAAACCGATTCGATAGCCATCTTTAATGTGCTTAGTGGTCTTAGTCTACATCATGGTCTATTGAATATAAAATTCAATGATATACAGTGTATCGGAACAAACACATGGATATCCCTCAAACATGGCATGAAGGAAACACTGTGGCGGACCTCCTGGCATCCTATGCAACTCTGGACAATCAATTTTCATGTTTCTTGAGCACTGGGTCTCTCCCTACTGATGTAGTGAATTCAGTGTGTGTGGATGCTTTAACCCATCACTATTTTAGGACCCCGTGATTCATATCCATTTATCTCTTGCTTACTCCCTTTTACCTTCAAGAAATCAATAAAAAATTATTTTTCAGCCACTAATGAAATTTTGGTAATCCTACATATTTTTTTTCTTGTTTTGTACTTATTTTTTAATCTACCATTATTTGTTTTCTATTCCCTCTATTTCTTCTTGAAAATAAAAAAGGTGGATAAAGGAATGATAAAAAGAATATTATATAAGAGTATATTTACCTATGTAAGGCAGAGTTCATCTAAGGGGAAGTTCATATCAATGAAAACATTCATATGAAAGAAAATTAAAAATCCTATTGAGGAAATAAAGAATATGATATTTAGTGATTCTGTATCCTAAGGGGGGTTACTTGTATTCAGATTGATCCATTAGTAAGGGTAGACATGTTTTTTATTTTCATGTCCATAATAGTTCTAAGTCCTTATATTCTTTTTTGTAAGAATGTATGTGCTTTCCAAAAAGGGAGAGTTTCTTGAGTCAATAATATTTCCTTATGACCTTTTATTTATATTATGTTTTGAAAATCACAAACACTTTTTCCTAAAGAAGTTTTATTTCCCCAAAGATTTAACTTAATAAGGAAACAAAATTTATTTTCCAAACGAAATTTGCACCGTACCTTTGTTTTCATTATTCAAGATATGGTTTTACTAAATCTAACTATTTTAATTTCTATGTGTAAAATTAGGGTTCATATATAAAACAAATGAATAATATAAATACATAGATATAGAGCATTTCTATTTTTAGGTTCTGAATTTTGGTTCCAAATTCTTAGAAATTCAGACTCACAATTCTATGAAATTCAGATTCCCAATTCTCTGAAATTTAGACTCTGAATTCTCTGAAATTCAGCTTCCGAATTCTCTAAAATTCTGCTTCTGAATTCTCTAAAATTCAGATTCTGAATTCGTTGAAATTCTTATTTAGAATACCTTAGAATTCGAACTCTAAATTCATTAGAATTCAGACTCCTAATTCCTTGGAATTCAGACTCTAAAATCTATAGAATTCGTATTCCAAATTCCTTGAAAAACAGAATCTGAATATCCATGTAATATAGACTCCGAATGTTTATTTACAGACTCTGAACATTATTTTTCCTTATACTATGAAAAATTTATTTGGTTAAGCAACCATATTTTACATACCTTTGTTTTAGTTTTGAAACGATGTCTTGCATTTTGTTTCTAACTACACATTATTTGAGTGACACGTGTACATGTCCCTCCGAGATTCAAGGAAAAATATGACCGTTGGAGGAGGGAGCCAACCATTGGGAATATTCTTATATATAAGATCTCTTTTAAATTAGATCAAAAACAACTAAGAAAATTTGTCACTCTTGATATTACATGCTGGTGAAGAGATTTTTAGATAGAGAGACTCTTATAATTTATGCATACTGAACATCTTTTTCAGCTTGCACCGTGAAAAACTTATTGTTTCTGTATACAATCGAGGACTTTTAGGGATATTAAGACAGAGGTGTTGACTACATTAATTTTTGAAGCCTTCCTTTAAAAGTAAGACAAATGTGCCAACTACATTGAAGTTCGAGGGATTGTGGGGATAGCAAGAGAGACTCCAATATTCTTAACGAGGGATTACCCAGGTGTGGGTAAGACATACTTTCATAAAAGTATAAATCAAGGGACCTTTATCCAGGGTTGTGGGATACCCTGTTTTTTGGGATAAATGATTTCTTACTTGTTACTTGTATTTTATAAAGTTAATTTTCTATAGTATTTTTTTTATCATGGAATGTATAACTATCTTATACTTTCTACTACATGTATACTATAATTAGTAAATTTCTATATGATTTAAGGTAGAATCTATTCCTTATAAACTTTTCTTATGTTTTATTTCTTGAAACATATTTTAGGAACCTAGAATGTTTGTATAACTAAAAGGTATTGTGAATTTACCTTGTTTAACAGTGTTAAACATAGTTTTCATCAAGGTTAAAAATTAATGATTTATACCAACTTTAATGGATCCAAATGAATTTTTTTAAATTATAGAATTCACTTCTCTTGAATATTGAGCATCTTCATTCACATTTCGATCCTAGAACTAAATGTTTATAAAATCACTCATTGAGAACCCTTTAGTTTTTAATGGGTATTTAATCCTTTTATATAAAAACTAGTGTATTCTATAATGTTTTTGTTTAAGATATCATAAACTAAAATTATCAAAATATAAAGTACTCGAAATTGTTCATTTATTATAACATATCACACATATTGATATCATCCACAATAAGAAATTTATATCCACTGATGATCATGTTATGTTTACAAGTGTTGAGAATAAACTTAACCCATACCATAGATATAATAGGTATAAAAATTTTAGAGGATATTATAAATAATTTAAAAATAAAATGAATATAAAATCTCCAAAAATTATTTGGGGCAGTAATATAATTGAGGTTTCCAACATCCAACGGTATCGACAATCCGGTTTCATACACCAATACTCTGAATTTGTAAAAAAAATTAATACAGGGAATATATTGTTGTATATAGATTATAGTCTTGATAAATATAAAATTCATGCATTATTGATCTCTATAGTTGAAATGTATAAAATCCCATATTTCTAATGGATATTTATATAAATATAAATTCTTATAAATATATGAAAATTTTAGACAAGTTACATTATGTTATTCATAAATTTATGAGACAAATTTTTTGAAATCAATTTATAAGATAATTTGTTTCATTTATGGAATAAATGTAAATCATAAAAAATTTAATTCATTTTATTATATTTCTTTATAAAATTATATATATTTTATTTAAAAATCTATAAACAAAATAAATACATTATTTACATACAATTTAATTTCTAAAACAATTTTTAACATATTTTGTGTGCATTATTTATTACTCCAAAAATTTCATTTGATATTATTACAATGTCTTATAATTAAATGAAATTAGTAAATATTTATTATTATTCCTTGAATATATAATTCATCATATCTATGGTTTCTTATTATAATATATTTTCTATAAATTATATCAAATGTATTTTTTTATCAAACTAAAATGGTCATTGGGATAATATTTCAATCATTTTGTGTAATGTGTTTCAGAATAAAAAAACTATACCAGTTCTATATTTAATAGCTAAATACTACATAATTAGATATATAATTTCACAAAAAAATTAAATTTACAACCTGAATATATAAATATTGTTTAAAAATATGATAATTAACGAAGTATAACAAATATAAATATAGTAAATCAAACCAAAACAAGTTTTTTATTCTTAATAGAATTTTTTCACTTCAATTATATTATTTTATTAAAATTTTAAATATATAATAATTATAATATGATTTTTATAATATGAACGTCATTTTTAGATTCATCAAAATATAATTTTATTTGCGTGAATGTTTTTTATTTTTTAAATGTTTAGACATTTATATGAATATTGACAAAATATAGTTTTTTGGAATACTATAACTTTTCCTTGATCATCCTGATATATTAATGAAATCAAACAAATATGAAGGATTTTTATTAATAAGAAACATAAATAATGAACTTAAAAATAATATATTGAATGTATAAATCTACCCTTGCCAATTTGGAACCAAACATATATTTTATTATAATAAGATATTATTTTTTCACTTTTCTTTTAAATATTGACATGGTTTCATTCAGTTCTAGATTATTTTTAAGTCACATAAATTCCCATTTATTAACAGTAAAAAATTATTACGGGAACAATAATATACATTTTTTTCAATTGTTTTTTATTCTTAAAATGGACATTTTTAAGAAATATATTATGTTCTATTAAGTGATATATTAAAATTAATTTTTACCACATCTGAAAATTAATTCTACTAAAATTGATTGAAAATATAGAATTATGTTGTTCAAATTAGTTAATAAGTTATTTTTAATTTCTAGTAATAAAAATAATATTCCATGTTAAATTTTAGTCACCTTAGTAAAGACCTAAATAAAGTAATGATGTTAAATAAAGGGAAAAAACATGTAATTATGAAAAAAAATTAATTATCATATAATGGGTTTATAGAGTCTTAACAGATCAACCTCTTATTACCTATAAATTTAATCCATTTTAAAACCAAATTCATTGAGAATAAAATACCATTATTTTTAACAAAAAAATATTTTAAAAAATTCCACTCCTCTCATTTATAAATGATCCCTCTCCCACTCATTCGAAGATGCACCAAAAAGTCAAATTCCTCCCAATGACCTACCATATTTTAATCCATAATAATCCTCTCTCATTTTAATTGTCTCTTATTCCATTGAAGAATTCATATTTTTCTCATCTCCAATAGGTCCTTTTGAAGGATATTCAATCTTTCAATGAGGTTAGAGTACATTTTACCATGTAGGAATCCAAGGTGAGGGTTTCTCATCCCACGATTCCTTATTTGATACATATTTTAAATTATTCACATATTTTCATTTATTTGTGAATATACTTCATTATTTAGATATTATATCCTTAATAAATTTTTTAAAATTTCCTTATTAAATTATTTCATTCAAGGGTGTTTGATTTTAATATTTATATGGGGTTTTAATTAAATTAAAGGCTTTTAAAATTTTGAATCCATTTCTTCTGTATCCATATTATTTATATTATTTTAGTAATATTATTTTCTACACATCAACAGTTTCTTAAGTTCATTTTTTATTAACATTAACTTTCATTGAAATGGTTAAAAAATGTATATTTTTAATGTTTTATATAAAAATTATTTTTGAATTCATTATAATGGAATGAAAAGTATTTCATTTTAATGTTTATAGATCAGAAATATTTTCCCTCTATGATAATTCGTCAATAAAGAACATTCCATACATATTTACACTAGTTTTTAAAGAAAAAATTATTCCCATTGTTCTATGAATTTTTTTATGTTCCCAAAAAAAGTATATTCTTTCTTTAGTTTCAAAGCATGTTTCTAATTATTTTTTATAAGATTTTTCATCCAATGTTGACATCCTTTCATGATTTTTATGACGCATTGTGGGTACCTGTAATTATACAATATTCACTCTTAATATGTATGGTTCATGTTTTCCTTTTAATGTTGTTTTCATGAATCCCATTTCATTCAATGGGTAATATAAACTATCAAGAATATATAATAGTTTCTATATTCTGGAATCATAAATAAGTATCACTTTCATTCTAAGATGGTTGGGTTTGTTATAACCCCTAGATATATTAGTTTTAGATTATACCTCATATATTAGGATGTTATGTATGGACATGATTATAATTAGTTATTCTTAAAATATTCATGCTTGGTCATGAATATGGTAGGTTATGTTCACATCTTCATTGATGGTTATTATTACATTTTTTATTCTCATAAATCTATTTATAAAT
The DNA here is from genome assembly GCA_963277665.1 of Viscum album. Classification (NCBI taxonomy): domain Eukaryota; kingdom Viridiplantae; phylum Streptophyta; class Magnoliopsida; order Santalales; family Viscaceae; genus Viscum; species Viscum album. Next base: position 783,550,200 of record OY728158.1, read on the forward strand.
ATGATTATGGTTATCTATGTTCAAAATTTACTGATACCATTTACTATTTTTATATCACATTTCAATATCACACATTATTCCTATGTTTCCATGATTCATGATTATTGTTATATATTTCAATGTGAGGGTTAAAACTATTATTGTTCTATAAGGATTATTTTTACGGTCTTCTATTCATACATGATGATAATATATGTTCCAATGATAATTTTAAATTATATATTTCTCCCATGTTCAAGTATTCCCTCAAAATTATTTTTGAAACAATTATGACCCATTGATCATTTTCCACATTCTGATAATTTGAGCTCACTACTTTTGCTTCTAATTTCCCCTAATAAAATATATGTATAATTACCAGTATAAGTAATTCTATTATATATATTTATTAGAAGACATAAAAGTAATATTATGAAATAGGTTTTTAATATATGTAATCATTAAAAAAACTAAACCATTTGGTTATAGGATTAGTGTGATAATTTATGAGATATTATTTTAAATATTAAAAATGTTGTAAAATATATACCTGTATATCTTCAGTCACCTCATTTGGTATTTTAATGGTGTTTAGTTATTTTTGGGGATTATGTTAATAACTATAAGAGAGAACAAATGAAAAAATACTATGTGAACTAAATGAATCATAGTCTTAGTTCAAGAAATTCATAAGATGTTATAATCAATATTATAAATATTTTCACTCTGTTATTTTTGTGATATTGTTTTTTATTACTCATTTTAACTATTTTTTATATAAAATATCTAAAAAAGGAGGAAATAAGTTAACGATCGTTTTAAAAGGAAAATTTGTTGATCCCCCTTACACGATATACCAAATGGGGAGGGAGTTCGAGAATAAAACCATATATAAATTCTATCCCAACTACTCAATTTTTGAATAATAATTAAAACCCTCTTCTTCTACAAAAATCAATTAAGAGATTCGTTTTAAAGTTTCCTTCATGTGGAAATTTCAAACCCCTATAATGAATATTTCAATCCACTAATTATTGAGAAATGTATCAGTGAAATGGAAATTTTATTTTTCTTTATTCAGTCTCCAAAGCAAGAGAAGTTAGTTATATACATATATTGAATAAAATATGGGATTCAACAATTATGCACTCCCAATAAGAAAATAATTTAGAAGTAAGAAGTGGAATCTATGATATAGAATGAGTTCAAGAAGATATTAATTAGGAAATTGTTTTCCCAAACTCTTCATATGAACATTGAGAGAGAATTTTGAGTTGAAGATAAAATAATATGACACTACTAATAGTGATGAATAAAACATAAAAAAACTGAAATGTGTGCCTTAGAATTATTATTTACCAATAAATAATTATCAATTATTTTATTTTATTCTTGGAACATATTCTTCGACGGGAAACAGATATAATATACATTGTTATCTATTGTGAATATTTTATATGTGTTTATAAGGTAGGAATTGATGATAGATACTCATATTACCAAATATTTATTTATAATATATGGAAGATTGATTATCCTAGATATTGAAATAATTAATCATACATATAGAATAAATTTCAATGTCCTACTTTCAAAAAACATGGTATGAAGCACATCGTAGATTCTGATTTAATTTAATGGAGGAGAAGGAGGTCCCATATAATGAACCACTAAAACCTCAGCAATTTAAATGTAAGAACATTAGAAATTCTTCTAATCAATTCCCTAATCTAAGGTCCAATGAGTATAATTATACTCTGTAACTTACAAAACCAAGGGAGTAATTGATAATCTAATAAATTACTACGATTGAATTATTTCTAGATAATGCAGTGTTGAATGGTGAACTTACTCTTCACAATTGTATTATTTAATTCGTTTTCAAAATTATCTTTTATAACATGTTGTTTTTTAAGCATGATGGTTCACTACATTGAAAATTCAATATTGAATTATTAGTGTAGACACTTTGAGGTGTCATAATTCCATCCAAATTATATAAATCATATCGAATTTATGATCATGGAAAGATAATTAATGATGATTTATCTGTTTTTTCCTTACTGGAATTCAAAAGGATATTGGAAATGGATTATCTCACCAAAAAAATAGATCATATCAATTTATGGGATTGAGGTACTTTAATTTCATAAACTAAATCATCTCATTATTATCAATTAATTAAAAAATAATTATGAACTATTTTTTTATATAACTTCCATAATATGGGTCTTTATACCTAATAACGAGGTATACTCAATAAAAAAATTACATATAAGTGAACATTGAAAATCATCAAATGGGTCATTGGATATAGAACCATAGTATTAATTTTTTTTATGATTTTATTATAAATTATTATAATCATTTATGGTTTTATTATTTTGTTGATCATAGAAAAGATTAATTTAAGGGGTAGAATGTATCATAGTATATTTTTAGAGAATATTTTTGTAAATTTTCACTCCCAATTAATATATAATAAAGTAAATGTATTACTATATTTTTTTTTTAATTTTATAAAAATATTTTTTATGGTCATATTTATCACCTAATAAGTTTGTTTATTGAATATATGGTTTTCATCAAAATTGTAATTAATTTTTTAAAATTGGTTATTTGATCCTATTATAAGTATAAAAAATTATTTATACTAAATATATTATTTATTTATTTATTATTTAATTTCTAAAAATCTCGATATCTAAATTTATGTTTATATATTATTACTAAAAAATTCCATTTATATCATTAAGTATCATGTTTTATAATAAACTAACATTATGAAATATTTTATATTTTTATTTTCAAATGTATCTCATCCTATGTTTATTGTTTTGTTATCAAATAATTGAAATTAAATCGTTAAAAATAAATGTTTTCCATGAAAATAAAATGCTCATTGTTATGGTATTGTAATCCTATTGTATAATGGTTTTCGTACTAAAACTCTTTTATCAACCTTGTACTTAAAATCTAAATACCGCATAATTTGAAAAAATAATTTCATAATACATAGAATTTTTAAATTTACATATAACTAATTAGTAATCATGTAATAATTAATTACAATAAAAAATAAGATTACAATCACTCATTCCAAAAAAATAGTTTTCTCTTACTAAATAATTATCTCAATGTGTCATATTTTTTTATTTAAAATTTTAATATATAATATTAATATACTAAACATCATAAAAAGAACATCATTTTTTAATACATCAGATAGAAACTATCGTTGGTTACTTTTTTTATGATTTCATAAAATGGTTCATTTTTAAGGGAATTGGGAAAAATATAGTCTTCATGAAGACCATCATATTTTGGACCACATCAAAATATACGAATGACTTAAAACATATGAATCCTATTTATCCTCCAAAAATAAATTTATAGATTAATATAACACATTTAAAAAATAAGTTGAATTTAGAAAGCTATTCATGGAATTTTGGACCTAAATTTTATTTATTCTAACAAATAAAATTATTTCTAACAATTTACTTTAATTGTGTATTCCTAATGTTCCATTTATTTATGGATTACTTTGAAGGAAACATAACTCCCCTTTGATTATCTAAAAACTAATATATATCATGTAAATCTATATTATAAATTATTTTTGTGTAGATTTATTTATATACCTAATTAGGTAATTTTTTTAAAAAACTATTTTTCATTAAGATAACTTTTATTAAAATTAATAATTACCACACCATTAAATTCAAATCATATAAAATTAATTTAAAACTTATTATCATTAATTTTAAATTATCTAATATGTTCCATCTAATTTATATTCATGAAACTAATCATCCAATGTAAATGTTAGTCACCCCATAAAGGCTAAAATAAGGTAAAAGTGTTAAATCAAGGTTCAGTGCAATAAAAAATCAAAAAATCATATCATAAAACTAGTGGATATACGATTTCTCTACTTCCCTTTATCTCTTTTCAATTTTACTCCACTTTTAATCAAACATCCATAAGAATTAATCCCCTTTTAATTTCAAATAAATGAATTTTAAAAAAAATCCACTCATCACGCTTACAAAAGGAGATGTTCCCCACACAATCAAAGTTGCAAACAAAAATCTAATCGACCCCCCCCCCCCCTCGCAATTAATAACACTATTGTATTTATATATATAATAATACTCTCTCGTGATATTTATATTATGGTCAATAGAATAATTCTTAAAAATCTTATTTTTCATAGAACATTCATGAGAATATTGTTTCTCTCAATGATGTTGGAGTGTGTCTAACCAAGTGAGAATATTAGGAAATAACTTCTCTTGAAATGTTTAATTTTTTGTGGAATTTTTAAAATTATAAACCTATTTAATTTTATATCTTTATTATACTCCCAAATTGGTATATTATATCATGCATCTTGTTTTTAATTTTTGTATCAAGTTATTTTATTTATGATTTTTGATTTTAAATTTCATTAATGCTTTTGTTTAAAATAATTATTTCAGGCAATATGATATCTATCTACCAACACTTTTCCTCCATATCCATATTCTTTATATTAATTAAATTATTATATTCTTAATGCATTAATTATTACTTAAGGTCATTTATCATTTTCCTATAATTTCTTTATAATGTATTTATTAAGAAAATCGTAATCATTTTTCATATGAGTCATTTTTTTAAAAAAATATGTGAAATGATTTATTTTTTGAACATTCACTGCTTGAACTCTATTTTTCAGCTCTCATGATAGTTATTCATTATCAATTTTCTTCTACATATTTCCTAGGAAAATAATATTCTCTTTATTCTATAGTTTTTTGGTTTTTTTTTCAAATGAAAAATTTATTATTTAGGAGTTTTGAGGTATGTTAATCATGGTTTTATAAAGGTATTTTTACCTATATTAACATCCTATAATTAAATATCCTCACAATGTGAAGGAGTGATTATGGCTGCAAGAGGCTATGTGGTTATGGAATTTTTTGATCACTTTTGTCATTGGAAATTCTATTCATGTGGAGGTGCAGGCCCTTCTCACTAGGCTTAATTTGTGTAATCAGAAGAATATCCAGCTTACGGTGGTGGAAATCGATTCGAGGGCCATATTTAATGTGCTTAGTGGTCTTGGGTATACACCATGGTCTATTGAATATACAATTGAATGATATAAAGAGTTTTTGAACAACCACATGTATATCTCTCAAACATGGCGCAAAGGAAACACAGTGGTGGACCTCCTGGCATCATATGCAACTCTAGAAAATCAATTTTCATGTTTCTTGAGCATTGGGTCTCTCCCCACTGATGTAGTGAATATAGTGTGTGCAGATGCTCTAGGAATTCACTATTTCATGCCGCCATGATTCATAGCCTTTTATTTCTTGCTTACTCCCTTTTACCTTGAATAAGTTAATAAAAAATTATTTTTCAGCCATTAATGATATTTTTGTTGTCCAATATTTTTTTTGATTGTTTTGTACTAATTTTTTCAGCTACCATAAATTTTTATGTATTCCATATATTTCTTTTTTAAAATCACAAAGGTGTATAAAGGAATGATAAAAATAATATTATGAAAGAATATATTTCCGTTAGTACGGGAGAGTTCATCTAAGGGGAAGTTCTTATCAAAGAAATCTTTTGTATGAAAGAAAATAAAAATTGTATTCAGGAAATAAATAATATGATCCTTAGTGATTCTAAAGCCTATGTGGGAGTTATTTCTATTAACATTGATCCTTTAGTAAGGGGAGAAATGTTTTTTATTTTCATGTCCATAATAGTTCTATGTCCTTATATTCTTTTTAGTAAGAATGTTTGTGATTTCCAAAAACGGGGAGTTTTTTTAGTCAATAAGTTTCCTTATGAAATTTCATTTCCTTTATGTTTTGAAAATCACATACACTTTATCATAATTAAATTTTATTTCCCCAAATATTTATCTTAATACGGAAACAAAATTTCTTTTCTAATGGAAATTTTCACCGTACCTTTTTTTCATTATTCATGATATGGTTTCACTAAATATAACTCTTTTAATTTCTGTGTGTAATATTTGGGTTCATATCTAATACCTAGGAATAATATAAATACATCGATATAGAGAATTTCTATTTTCAGGTTCTGAATTTAGGTTCTTAATTCTCAGAACTTCTAGACTCTAAATTCTCTGAAATTCAGATTCTAAATTCTCTGAAATTTAGACTCCGAATTCTATGAAATTATGATTCCGAATTCTCTAAAATTCTGATTCCGAATTCTCTAAAATTCAGATACAGAATTCTCTGAAATTCATGTTTATAATACCATAGAATTCACACTCTGAATTCCTTATAATTAAGACTCTAAATTCCGTGGAATTCAGACTCCTAATTCCTTGGAATTCAGACTCCAAAATCTATATAATTCATGTTCCAAATTCCTTAAAAAACAAAATCCGAATATCAATATAATATAGACTATGAATGATTATTTACATAGACTCGGAACATTATTTTTCCTTCGACTATGAAAAATATATTTGATTAAGAAACCATATTTTACATACCTTTGTTTTAGTTTTGAAACGATGTCGTGCATTTTGTTTCTAACTAACCATTATTTGAGTGACACGTGTACAGGTTCCTCTGAGATTCAAGGAAAAATATGATCGTTGGAGGAGGGATCCAACCGTTGGGAAGATTCCTATATATAGTAGCTCATTTGAATGAGCTAAAAAAGAACTAAAAATATTGGTCACTCTAGAGATTACATGCTGCTGAAGTGATTTTTAGAGAGAGAGACTCTCATGCTTTGGGCATACTGAACATCTTGTTCAACTTGCTACGTGAAAATCTGATTATTTCATTATACAATCGAGGACTTTTATGGATATGAATACAGTGGTGTCAACTACATTATAGTTTGAATACTTCCTTGAAAAGGAAGACATATGTTATGACTACATTGAAGTTCGAGGGATTTTGGGGATAGAAAGAGAGACTCTAATATTCATATCTAGGGCTTACCTAGGTGTGGGTAAGATAGACATTCTTGAATGTATAAATCAAGGGACCTTTATCCAGGTTTGTGGGATACCCTTCCATTTGGGATAAAATATTTCATACTCATTACTTGTATTATTTAAAGTTAATTTTCTATCGTATTTTTATTTATATGGAAAGTATAACTATCTTATACTTTCTACTATTTGTATACTCTGATTAGTATAATTTTATATGATTTAAGGTAGAATATTATCCTTGTAAACTATTCTTATGTTTAATTTCATGAAACATATTTTCGGTACCTTGAATGTATTTATAACTAAGAGGTCTTGTGAATTTACCTTTTTTAACAGTGTTAAAAATAGTTTTCTTCAAGGTTAAAAATGAATGTTTTATACCAACATTAAAGGTTCCAATGGAAATTTTTTAAAGTATACAATTAACCCACCTCTTGTATATTGATCATATTCATTCACATTTTGATCCTACAAATAAATGTTTATAAACTCACTCATTGAGAACCCTTTAGGTTTTAATGGTTATTTAATCCTTTTATAGAAAAAAACTAGTTTATTATATAATGTTTTAGTTTAAGATATCATTAACAAGAATGATCAAAATAAATAGTACTCCAAAATTTTCATTTATTATAACATATCACACATATTTATTTCATCCACAGCAAGAAATTTATATCCACTCATGATCATGTTATGTTTACGTATTTTGATAATAAACATAACACATATCATAGATATAATAGGTATAAAAATATGAGGGGATATTATAAATAATTTAAAAAAATGAAATTAAAATCTCCAAAAAATATTTGGGGTAATAATATAATTGAGGCTTCCAATGTCCAATGGTATCAACAATCCGGTTTCATACAAAAATACTCCGAATTTGTAAGAAAAAATAAATTCGGGGAATATATTATTTTATGTAGATTATAGTCTAGATAAATCCAAAATTCTTGAATTATTGATCTCTAATGTTTAAATATATGAAATCCCATATTTCTAATGAATATTCATATAAATAAACATTCTTAAAAAATATATGAAAATTTTAGACAATTTACATTTATTTATTCTTAAATTTATAAACCAAAATCTTTGAAATCAATTTACAAGAAAATTTTATTCATTTATTGAATAAATGTAATTCATAAAAATTTTAATTCATTTTATTATATAGTTTTATACAATTATATAAAATGTATTAAAAACTCTATAAACAAAATAAATACATTATTTACATATAATTTAATTTCTTAAACAATTTTTAAAATATTCTGTTTGCATTTTTTGTTACTCCAAAATTTTAATTTTAAATTATTTTAATGTCTTATAATGAAATGAAATTAGTAAATATTTATTATTATTCCTTGAATATATAATTTATCATATGTATGGTTTCTTATTATAATATTTTTTTTATAAATTATATCAAATGTATTTTTTTATCAATGTAAAATGGTCATTGGGATAATATTTCAATCATTGTGTGTAATGTTTTTTCAGAATAAAACAATTATATTAGTTCTATATTTAGTAGCTAAATACTGCATAATTAGATATATAATTTCACAAAAAAAATTAAATTTACATCCTGAATATATAAATAGTGTTTAAAAATATGATAAATATGGAAGTATAACAAATATAAATATAGTCAATCAAAACAAAACTAGTTTTTTATTCTAAATAAAGTTTTTTCCCTTAAATTATTTTATTTTATTTAAAATTTAACTATATAATATTTATAATATGATTTTTATAAAATGAATATCATTTTTGGATTCATCAAAATAGAAATTTATTTGGGTGAATGTTTTGTATTTTTTAAATGGTTAGACATTTATATGAATAGTGAAAAAATATAGTTTTTTGGAATTCCATATCTTTTATTAGATCATCATGATATATTAATGAATTCAAACAAATATGAAGGATATTTATTCATAAGAAACATAAATAATTAAAATAAAAATAATATAATGAATGTATAAATCTACCGTTTCCAATTTGGAACCAAACTTATATTTTCTTATATTAAGTTATTATTTTTTCACTTTTCTCCTAAATATTTACATGGTTTCATTCAGTTCAAGATTGTTTTTAAGTCCACAAAATTTCCATTTATTAACAATAAAAAAATATTATGGGAACAATAATATACATTTTTTTTGTTTCAATTGTTTTTTATTCTTAAAAGGGACATTTTTTAAGAAATATATTATGTTCCATTACGTGATATATTAAAATTAATTTTTTCCACATCTGAAAATTAATTATACTAAAATGGATTGAAAATATAGAATTATGTTGTTCAAATTAGTTAATAATTTATTTTTAATTTCTAGTAATAAAAATAATATTCCTTGTTAAATGTTAGTCACCTCAGAAAAGACCTAAATAATGTAATAATGTTAAATAAAGTGACAAAAACATATAATTATGAAAAAATATATAATCATATAATGGGTTAGTAGAGTCTTAATAGACCTACCACTTATTACCTATAAATTTTATCCATTTTAAAACCAATTTCATTTAGAATAAATTACCATTATTTTTAACAAAAAATATATTTTCAAAAATTCCACTCCTCTCATTTATAAATTATCCCTCCCCCACTCATTCCAAGATACACCAAAAATTCAAATACCTCCCATTGACCTACCATATTTCCATCTATTATAATCCTATCCCTTTTTAATTATCTCTTATTCCCTTAATGAATTCATAATTATCTCATCTCTAATAAGTCCTTTTGAAGGATATTCAATCTTTTAATGAGGTTAGGGAACATTTTACCAAATAGAAATCCAAGGTGAGGGTTTCTCATCCCATGATTCCTTATTTGATACATAATTAATATTATTCACCTATTTTCATTTATATGTGATCATACATCATTATTTAGATATTATTTCTTTAATAAATTTTTTAAATTTACTTATTTAATTATTTCATTCAAGGGTGTTTTATTTTAATATTTATATTTGGTTTTATTTAAAATAAAGTCTTTAAAATTTTTCAATCAATTCATCTGTATCCATATTATTTATATCATTTTTGTAATATTATTTTCTACACTTCACTGGTTTCTTAAGTTAAATTTATATTATCCTTAACTTTCATCGAAATGGTTTAAAAATGTATATTTTTAATTTTTTATATAACACATATTTTTGATTTCATTGTAATGGAATGAAAAGTATTTCATTTTAATGTTTATAGATCAGACATATTTTCCCTCTATGATAATTCATCAAAAATTAACATTCGTTACATGTTTCCCCTGGTTTTCTAAGAAAAAATTATCCCCATTGTTCTATGAATTTCATCATGTTCGCAAAAAAATTAAATTCTTTATTTAGTTTCAAATCATGTTTCTATTTATTTTTTATATGATTTTTCATCCAATATTGACATCCTTTAATGATTTTTATGATGCATTGGGTGTATCTATAATTATACAATATTCGCTATTAATATGTATGGTTTATGTTTACCTTTTAAAGGAATTTTCATGAATCCCATTTCTTTCAATGGGTAAGATAATCTATCAAGGCTATATAATTGATTCTACTTTCTTGAATCATACATATGTATCACATTCATTCTAAGATGGTTGGGTTTTTTATAACCCCTAAATCTATTAGGTATAGATTATACCTCATATATTAGGATGTTATATATGGACATGATTACAATTCGATATTCTTAAAATATTCATGCTTGGGCATGACTATGGTAAGTTATGTTCATATCATCAAAGATGGGTATTATTACATTTTTTTCTCATAAATTTATTCATAAATATGATTATGGTTATATATGTTCAAAATTTAATGATACCATTTATTATTTTTATACCACATTTCAATATCACACATTATTCCTATGTTTCCTTCATTCATGATTATTGTTATATAATTCAATGTGTGGGTTAAACTATTATTGTTCTATAACAATTATTTTTAGGGCCTTATGTTCATACATCATGATTATATATGTTCCAATGAATATTTTAAATTATATATTTCTCCCATGTTCAAGTATTTCCCTCAAAATTATTTTTGAACCAATTATTACCCATTGACCATTTTCCACTTTCTGATAATTTGAGCTAACTACTTTTGCTTATAATTTCTCCTAATAAATAATATGTATAATTACGAGTATATGTAATTATATTATATATATTTATTTGAAGATGTAAAAGTAATATTATGAAATAGGATTTTAATATCTATAATCATTAAAAAAACTAAACCATTTGGTTATAGGATTGGTGTGATAGTTTGTGAGATATTATTATAAATATTAAATATGGTGTAAAATATATACATTTATATCTTTAGTCACCTCATTTGGTATTATAACGGGGTTCTGTTATTTTTTGGGATTTTGTTAATAAATATAAGAGAGACCAAATAAAAAAATCCTATGTGAACTAAATGTATAATAGTCTTAGTTCAAGACATTCATAAGATGTTTGTAGACGCCGGAAAAGTCCGGTGTTCCCAAACGAAGCTCCGGATGCGGAAAGCGAGGTCATATTTGGAGTCGGAAGAATGTTTCGGAGGGCCCGGAGGCCTTGCGCGGAATTTCAGAGGTCTGCGCGCAAAGATGATGATCCGCGCGCAAAACCCCTGGGATGCGCGCAACTCCCTTGCGCGCCGTGCCCGATTCCGCGCCCGCGAGGAGAATTCCGCGCTCGCGCCTTGGATTCCGCGCCCGGGGTTTCCTATAAATACTAGGCGACCCCCAACGTTTCAAAGGTTGCTGGAAGTCGAACGGTCTCCCGCGCGCGCAATTCAACCCCTTCCGCGCGCAATGCCGATCTTCAGGTAACCTCCTTTCTTTCGCGCAATAGAGCCTTGGGGTCCGCCTTCGCGCTCAATCCCCTTGGCTCATTTCCTTTGAATAAATTTCAACCCGAAGGCCTTTGCGCGCAAAAGAAGCCTCTTGCGCGCAATTGCCCCCGGGTGCGCGCAATCTAACCCGATTGCGCGCACCCCCCATCTTCAAAGTGGCCATTTGTTAGAGAATGAGCCGTTGCCCCCGCGCGCTACCCGAAGCCTGGTGCGCGCAATCCCAATCATCCGCGCGCGAAGCGCTGGCCCAATTGCGCGCCAGACCACCATTTTGCGCGCCGACCCGCGGTTTTGCGCGCAAAGCTCCTCTTTTGCGCGCAATCCGCCAGGGTCGCCTCCCTTGACCCCCTTTGGGTACCCGCCTGCGTGGCGCCCGATGGTCTTCATCGCAGGTGCCCGCACTGTGCGTCGTCTTTCCGTGCGGCCCCCCCCTAGGCTCGCGCGAAGTGACACGGACCTACCGGCGGCTTTATCGTCCAGCATGACGCTAAACTGCACTACGTCCGAGCTACAAGACGTTAAACTGTTAAGCATTCGTCCAGCATGACGCTAAACTGCACTACGTCCGAGCTACAAGACGTTAAACTGTTCAGCATTCATCCAGCATGACGCTAAACTGCACTACGTCCGAGCTACAAGACGTTAAACTGTTCATCATTCGTCCTGCATGACGCTAAACTGCACCACGTCCTGCACGACGTTAAACTGTATACGTCCAGGCTGCACGATGTTAAACTGCCTAGCCCCCATCGTCCGCGCTGCAAGATGTTAAACTGCCAAGTGTTTCGTCCTCAACACACGACGTTAAACTGTACTTCGTCCGGCAAGACGTTAAACCGTCCGCTTCGTCCTCAACACATGACGTTAAACTGTACTTCGTCTGGCAAGACGCTAAACCGTCCGCTTCGTCCGATCCCGTGCTCTGCACGCAGGGTCTCCCCCCGGTTTGGACGTGGCCCCCACCCGCTCGTCTCTGCAGGGATGTCGGGATTGTCCCGCTTTTGGGACGATTTAATGGGAGTGGCTTTTCCCTACGGGGGCAGGGTATTATAAACCCCTAGTTTCTCGTGGGAGGCTGCACATGTGTATCTCCATTGCGCCTCCCCACTGCCGAAGCCAGTAGAGGGTGTGACTGGGATCGAGGTGTCTCCTACTTTCGGTCCAAGTCCCTTCCAACTGAGTTTTGTCGCATCCGGGCTGCCTCAAGTGCGTAAGTCCTGACAGAATGAACTACGTGGACTTTGATCCCTGTCTTCTATACAGGGTACGTAGGAAGCCTCCCTGAGGTCCAAGCCCACCACCTGGTCGTCCCGGTCGTATTTACGTCGGTTCGTCCATCAGTGGACCCCTCCAGGGTTCACGCTTGCGTCGATTCACCTATGAATCCGCCCCTGTGGGAGACTGCCCGTGTGTATCTCCATTGTGCCTCCCCACAGCCCCTTTTCCCATTTCTCCTTTTATCGTCCAGCATGACGTGAAACTGTGATCCACCCAGCCGTTCCACCCCCCTCTGTGCGAGGTGGTCCGGTTCAATCCTCCGCCCGGCGGCCTAGACCTCTTCGTGAGTCGGCTTGCCGACGTCCAGCATGACGTTAAACTGTATACCCGAACTACGTTGACTTTGATCCGTGCTAACGCGTGGTACGTAGGAAGACTCTACGGGGTCCAAGCTCTTCACTCCATCATCCATCCTGATCCTTACCCGGGCCGCCACATCCCGGTGGGGTCATGCCACTTCACTCCACTCCACATCATTTGGGAAGCCGCTCATGTGCTGGCCCCAGCGTCGGAGGTTCCCCGCAAGGGGTTCTGTCATCTGATCCACTTTTCGTGTTGATCGGTCCGATGCCGTCCCCGCTGGACGTTAAACTCGCGGCATACCCCGTGTTAAACATGGGAAGCTGAGGAAAACCTCAGGTGACACAGTTCCCCGCACCCAGTACGGGATGCCTCAGGCCATCATGCCTTCGAGAAGCCCTATTAGGGACGGAAGACAGACGTGCAGAGCCGCAGTGTTACGACACGCCCCTAGCACCCAGAGCCACCCGGCCTTCTCACCGCAGGTTGCTGCCCCGCCCAGACTCCTTGGAGCGTCCGGGCGGAAGCAGCGTAATTAACCGGTGTCCATGAAGATATGGCGCCGGGAACGAGATTCACGAACATTCTTAAGTCTATGAGGGAGACCCGGATTAGGCGACGAGTTCCGAGGAGACGTCCAAGGAAGGAGGATCCGACATCCCATCATCCCGGTTTCGATCAAGGAGCAGACGCCCCTGAATAAGGGACGAATGCCGCCCGCCCTTGGAAAGCGGGACTGCGGGACCACAAGCCGCGCGCCCATCCCCTCGGGTTGACGGGTGCACGCGCGAACGCGTCCTGGCGGAACAGCGTAACCCGACGCACATCCGCACCGAAACAGAAAAATGGTGAACCCGACGTGAATCTCTTCTCCTCGATACGAGGACCGATGGCTTTCAGAGGTGTTGGAAGACCGGCGTGTTGCCCGGCCAAGCATTCAGTCTTACCCGCCAGGGGCTGGGAAAGGGAAATCGGGAACTCCGTCTCACGACGTCGATGGCCTGGGTTCCCCCCCACAGATGGCGGGTGTTGGGTACGCTTCGGTTAATACCGTCGAGCTGGTAAATCCCTTTTCGGTTCCCGACGTTGAAGAACACCAGGTGGACCTCCCTAGTGTCCCCGGTCGTCGCTACCGTCGGAAGAACCGCAGCAACAGGAGTCGCCGGGGCACAGCCGTTGGTACCTCCAGCCAGGCCGTGCACGCCACCGAGACTAGGCAGCAGGCTCAAAACCGAGCTCAGCGCGCGCATCCCCCCCATCCGGGGATGACGGATTCGCCTCCGCCACTGTTTGTGGTGTGGGACCAGGCAGAACCGCCTCAGCTGCGTCGCGACCAGCTCCGCCCTGCCACAAGTCCATCCCGGCCTCCTGACTTCAGTACGGTGACCATTTCCCGGACTGCGACCAGTGAACAGCGAGATGCGCCAAGTACCAGTCGGCCGCCGATCCAACCGGCAAGGCCCGTCATGCTTCCAACCGCAGAGCAACCTCCTGCAACCAGGGGCTCGCGCTTGGCCAAAAATTATGATGTCCTGAAACACTTGGCTGACATCCCAGCAAGGCTCTCCATCCTTGAGGCTCTGCGCATGTCATCTGAGATGCGCGAGGCACTCGCTGAAGCCCTGAAAATCCCCCTCCAGTTTGATACAGAGGTTGCGGCTGCAGAGGCCTTTCACACCGAAACGATCGAGGACGCCGAAAGTCAGGCAGTTATCTCGTTCTCTAGTAAGGATGAAGGCCCTCCTATACAGGGACACATTCGTCCGCTGTATGTCACTGGCCAGTTCAATGGCCTTGAAGTCCGGCGCTGTCTTGTCGACACGGGGTCCGGGATTAACCTGATTCCAACTCGGACGCTCCGGAGATTGGGGTTGTCTGAGGATGACTTGATTCCCTCCTACCTCAGGATCCAGGGGTTCGACCGCACCGAGCAAACCCCGGTCAGCAAGATACGTTTGAAGACCCAGTTCGGTGACTTGGTTGCCAACACCGAATTCATGGTGGTCTCTCAGGACACCGCGTACAACGCATTGATGGGCAGGCCATGGCTTCACCTTCACGCGGCGGTTCCCTCATCATACCACCAGTGCCTCAAATACTCTCTTAATGGTCGAGTAGGTGTGCTTCAAGGAGATGCCTCTCCTTTTGCCTCATGTGAAGCCCGCTATCTGGACGCGGACTATTACAAGAGCAAGGATAAGCAGATCCTGGCATGTGAGGTTGAGCCTGTCGCTGTTGCAAGTGATCCCTGGGCAAGTCTGGATGACGCTTACGTCCTCCCGATTCAACGGTTGGACGTCGCCATGGTCTTGACGGTCCGCGAGTCTCCTGATGAGATGGCCGCGACCGCCCGCGCCAGCACCAGTGGCCCAGCAGGATCTGGTAGCCCCAATGCAGTTGCCAACGCAGTCTCTCCCGTGGACGATCCCTCCCCGAGTGGAGAGGGTATGGAAGACGCACCCCCAGCCTTCGAGGAGGGCGTCCCCACCACGGTCGATGAGTTAATACAGGTGAACCTTGGAACCGAGGCCGATCCAAGACCCACATTGGTTAGTGCCGCCATGCCCTCTGAGGAGCGGCAGCAGTACGTGGACTTTCTCAGGCAGCACCGTGATGTATTCGCTTGGGGCTATGACGAGATGCCGGGGCTGGATCCTCAGGTAGCCGTCCACCGCCTTGGTCTCCCGGCGAACCATCGCGGGTTCAAGCAGCCTCCCAGGAAGATGCACCCATCCCACGGTGCCATGGTTGAGGCCGAAGTTGACAAGCTTATCAAAGCCAACTTCGTGAGGGAAGTTCAGTACCCCAAATGGCTGGCCAACATTGTGCCGGTCAGGAAGAAGAACGGGAAGATCAGAGTCTGCATCGACTTCCGCGATCTCAACCGCCACTGCCCGAAGGATGATTTTCCCCTTCCAGTGACAGAGCTGTTGATTGATGCCACGGCAGGGTTCCAAGCCCTCTCCTTCATGGATGGATACTCCGGATACAACCAAATTCTGATGGCCCCTGAGGATGAGGAGTTCACTGCCTTCAGGGCCCCCCAAGGTACCTTTTGCTACCGGGTCATGCCCTTCGGCCTGAAGAATGCAGGTACCACCTATCAACGGGCGATGCACCGCATATTCAAGCCAATCCTCGGCACACTGGTGGAATGCTACGTCGACGACTTGGTTGTCAAATCGCGCCAGCGTCAGGACCATCTCAAAGATCTTGAGAAAGTGTTCAGCTTCCTCCGGTCTCGATGCCTGAAGATGAACCCGTTGAAGTGTGCCTTTGGGGTAACCTCCGGAAAGTTCCTTGGATTTGTGGTAAGATACCGGGGTATTGAGATCGACCCAGAGAAAATCAGGGCGATTAGCCAGATGCCTCCCCCAGGTACCGTCCGGGAACTGCAAGGGTTCCAAGGCCACTTAGCCTATATACGCCGATTCATCGCGAATCTGGCCGGCAAGTGTATGCCCTTTTCTCGGTTCATGAAGAAAGGTGCCACCTATGTATGGGATAAAGAGTGTCAGACCGCTTTCGAGGAGATCAAGCAGTACCTGCTTCAACCTCCGGTCCTGATGCCGCCCGTATCCGGAAAGCCGCTGGTCCTTTATGTGACCGCCCTGGAACGGTCCCTGGGTGCCCTTCTCGCCCAGAAGAACAACGAGGGAACAGAGAATAGCCTCTATTACCTCAGTCGCATGCTCCTCGATGCGGAAGTTAGGTATTCCCCCATCGAGAAGAGCTGCCTGGCGCTCGTATTTTCCGTACAGAAATTACGGCACTACTTGCAGCACCATGAGGTACAGTTGGTTTCTCGGGTAGACCCGTTGAAATATATCCTGAGCCGACCTATGTTGACTGGCCGTCTAGCGCGGTGGGCTGTGATTCTCCAGCAGTTCGACATCAGGTATGTGTCTCAGAAGGCCATCAAAGGGCAAGCATTGGCAGACTTTCTGGCAGCTCACCCGACCTCCGCGGATCAGCCGCTGGATCTAGGCTTTCCTGATGAGACCATTCTCTCGGATGATCGATCCGATCCATGCTGGCAGATGCACTTTGACGGTGCCTCCCGGAGCCCCACCGGTAGAAGACTCGATAATCCTAAGCTCAACAGAGTTGGCTTGGGTATCGTCTTCATTACCCCGGAGCGAGCCGTGCTGCCATACTCTTTCCTGTTGTCAGAGGGATGTACCAACAATGAGGCGGAATACCATGCCCTCATCACCGGCCTCGAGTTGGCTCTCGAGATCGACGTGCCCCGTCTGTGCGTGAAAGGGGACTCCGAGCTGGTCGTTAAGCAGATCAATGGCGACTACGTTGTCAGGAAGCCGGAACTTGTGCCATTGTTGGAGTGCACCCTCCTTCTGATGGCCCGGTTCCCTTCTCGGCCGGAAATTGTCCATGTTCCCCGGTCGCAGAACGGTCGAGCAGATGCTTTGGCCAGCCTCGCTGCGTCACTTGCGGAGCCTGAACAGGACAACCTGATCGTCCGCGTGACGCGCCGCAGGCTCATCGCTCCCGTTATCCCGGAAGAAGATCGCGGCCCGTTGGTAAGTAACCTCACCACGGTTGCCCCTATGCCCGGAGCCCCGAGTACCCCAGATATGACAGTCGGATCAGCCCCTGATTGGAGGACGCCTTTGGTTGAGTACCTCCAACATGGCATTCTTCCATCGGATCGGGCCGAGCGCGAGCGAGTTCGACGCCGTGCATCGCAGTTCGTCCTCCAGAGCAGTCCCGGCCTGGAGCAGATCCTCTACAAACGCGGATTTGATGGTGTTCTCCTCCGTTGCCTTCAGGGAGTTGAGATCCCACGAGTCATGCAAGAGGTTCATGCTGGTTCATGTGGCGCCCACCAGACTGGGCCGAAGCTGTCCCACCAGATTCGGAGGTTAGGATACTTCTGGCCCTCCATGATCCATGACTGCATCGAGTATGCCAGGAGGTGCCATGTGTGCCAGGTCCATGCGAACTTTGTGCATCGGCCGCCGGAGCCTCTCCATACCACTAGGTATTCCTGACCCTTTGCAGTCTGGGGACTGGACATTGTGGGACCTTACCCGCCGGCGACAGCTCGCCAGTGCCGGTTCATTCTGACCGCCACGGACTTCTTCTCCAAATGGGCAGAAGCGATTCCGCTCAGAGAGGTCAAATCCTGTTCGATCGCTGACTTCGTGACCTCCAACATCATCTATCGATTTGGAGTGCCTCACGCTATCCTCACGGATAACGGAACCAATTTCCGAGCAGCCGAGTTGAAGAAGTTGTACGCCAAGTATAACATTCGCTCGAACCATACATCTCGCTATCATGCGCAGGCGAATGGACAGATCGAGGCGTTCAACAAAACCCTCTCTAACATTCTGCAAAAGATGGTTGGTCAGAACAAGAAGAGTTGGCCGGACAAGCTCCCCAACGCCCTCTGGGCTTATCGGACGACGACTCGCAATTCCACCCAGATGACCCCTTATTCCCTGGTGTATGGAGCTGAGGCCGTCCTGCCCATCGAGATCCAGTTGCCGTCCTTGTGCACTGCGGTCTACGACCAGCAAGCGCCGGACAGAGTTGCTGAAGCCCGTCTAGTCGAGTTGGAAGCACTGGATGAGAATAGACTTCGCGCTTTGCACAACTTGGAGAGGCATCAAAGCAGAATGGCTCGAGCTTTCAATAAGAAGGTTCGCCTCCGCTCCTTCCTGCAGGGTGATCTAGTGCTAGCCCTAAGAGCGCCGATGATCCCCGGCAGGAAGCCACCCAAGTTGGAGCCCAAGTGGGAGGGACCCTTTGTTGTCCACAAGGTCTATCCCAATGGCGCGTACTCCCTAGCGACTATGGATGGTGAGCGTGTCACTCCTCCCACCAACGCTAGGTTCCTCAAGCAATACTTTTCCTGAGTGTTCATTCGTCCCGCATGACGCTAAACTGCACTTCGTCCTGCATGACGTTAAACTGCACCACGTCCTGCACGACGTTAAACTGCATTCGTCCAGGCTACAAGACGTTAAACTGTTCAGCATTCGTCCGCGCTGCAAGACGTTAAACTGCCAAGTGCTTCGTCCCGCATGATGCTAAACTGCACTACGTCCGAGCTACAAGACGTTAAACTGTTCAGCATTCGTCCTGCATGACGTAAAACTGCCCCTCAAGAACTACGTGCGGCTTGATTCCCATCCTTATGGGATACGTAGGACCGCCTGAACATTCATGTTTCAGGCCCAGCCCCATCCTTCGGGAATTTCCATCTCATCCTGGGCCCTTGGTCCAGTTGCCTCTGGGTATGTGGCGTATGGTGTGTGCGCGAGGGATTCTGTCCTCATTCACGTCGGTTTTCTCGCCACGCTGTACGCCCCCCACGTTTGGGGATGCCTTCTGCTCCCCCCTTCTTTTTTCCTCATCGTCCTGCATGACGTTAAACTGCACTTCAAGAACTACGTATGGCTTGATTCCCATCCTTATGGGATACGTAGGACCGCCTGGACATTCATGTTTCAGGCCCAGCCCCATTTCCCGGGAATCTCTATCCCGCGTTGGGCCTCTGGCCCCAGTTCCCCTCCTTTTTTGTGCGAGGCGTATCGCGTGAGCGGGGGATTATGTCCTCATTCACGTCGGTCTACTGGCCGCGCCGTACGCCTCCCCCGTGTGTGGGACTACCTCACACCCCTCATCGTCCTGCATGACGTTAAACTGCCTCTCAAGAACTACGTATGGCTTGATTCCCATCTTTATGGGATACGTAGGACCGCCTGGACGCTTGTGTTTCAGGTCCAGCCCCGTCTCTCGGTTGATCATGGGGATCTGCCCTCTTTTGGTTGCTCTCAGGGTGAGTCCTCCGACCCTTTCCGGAGATCTGTTAACATGTTTTGGGTACTTCGGTCTATGACTCGTAGTGTCAGATTCAACCCCGACAAGTCCTGTGTTGCTTGTCAGGCCTCGCGCTTCCTCTTATTCGAGCCTTCACTCAAAGGGATCCTCGTTAGCGGTTTGGGTACGATGCCTCAGTGCTCTCCCACCGCTCCGGGTCGATTTACCGGCGGGTCTTGGGCCGCAAATCGATATGAATCCTGCGATTGAGCGGTCGATGCTCGTTTGCTTGCCCCGTCTTAGGCTGACGCGATCGGATGTTGTGTTGCGAATGCGTCAGCAACATCCTTGATCGCCATGTCAGCTCCTTCAGGCTCTGAACATTGGTTGTGCAGTCCTCATCACACTCCGCCTTTGTGCGTTGTAGTGGAATCTTGACACTCTTTTCATACTGACCTTCAGTACACCTCTACACGTTAGGCAGACCAACCAGGGTAATGATGTCGTTCGAGGCACCCATGATCTGAGCACCAAGGATATATGCGGATGTTCTCCCCAAGGGCCATGCGTAGCTGGACCCTCGTCCCCATAAGGAGGGAGGAGTCGCTCGAACAATCGCGTTCTGAGCCCAGTATGTCTGGAGGCTAGCATCTCTGCCCCTCGGGTGATGGACATACGCAGACCCCCATCCCAAGACTCTTCTCCTGAAATCGTGCGTGACCGCAGGGCTGGGTATGTTCCCACCTCCGCCATGTCTGCCGTACCGCGGTATGCAGATTCCTCCATGGTCCGAACCACACGACCTTAAACTGTGTTGTCTGGTCCTACCACACGACCGTAAACTGTGATCGTCTTGGCCGCCCGACGAGAAAACGGCACTGCATCGTGATGTTCCCCTCAGGGGACACTCATGTTGGGCGCTGGTTAATAACCACGCCATTCATCAATGCCTTCCGTGGCTTGATTATTGTGGCGACGCCAGAGATTTCTCAATCACAGGCATGTCGCCGCACAAAGAAAAACCATTCATCTTTAAGGACAAACAAGAAATATCAAATGCCGCTCCTTTTGTGTGCGAGGGTCAGACCCGCACTCTTCCCCGCGCTGGTGCCCGATTGTGTTGCGCCGCGCTTCAAGAACTATGTGTGGCTTGATTCCCATCCTTATGGGATACGTAGGAACGCCCGGATGTTTGAAACTTCGGGTCCAGCCCCCCACCTCTTAGAGATTCCCCCTTCTCTGTGGAATCCGCCGCCTTCAGGTCACCCTCAAGGCGTGTTCCCCGACCCCTTGCAGTGGTCCACCGGTGTCAAGAGTACTCTGGTTTATTGCCAGGAGGGTCAGGATCCGCTTGGTCAGGTTTCCTCCGCTTTTCAGGCTTCGTGCTCCCTTTCATTCGGACACATCGTCTACGCCCTGGGTGGAGCCCCCGTGAACGGTTCGGACACAATGCCTCAGTGCTCTCCCACCGACTCGGGCCGGTACCCCCAATGGCCTCGGGCAGCAAATCGATATGAATCCTGCGATTGAGCGGTCGATGCTCGTTTGCTGCCTCATTCCACCAACGGTTAGTGCGATGTTGATGCTGCTTTTCCGCCACGGTCGGCAGTACTCTCATATCGTCACGCCGGTGCTCCCGGTCCTCGAGTGAATGGCCGCATGATTCACATTTCCCACCTCCCATTCTGACCAGGCGAAAACTCGGCACTCTTGACACTATCCCTCAGTGCATCTTCGCATATCCAGGGTATATGACCGGATGCGGCGTACTTTGAGGTCTTTATGGTCCGAGCTCTAAGACCTTAAACTAAGATCTCTCCTTATGGTCCGAGCTCTAAGACCTTAAACTAAGATCTCTCCTTATGGTCCGAGCTCTAAGACCTTAAACTAAGATCTCTCCTTATGGTCCGAGCTCTAAGACCTTAAACTAAGATCTCTCCTTATGGTCCGAGCTCTAAGACCTTAAACTAAGATCTCTCCTTATGGTCCGAGCTCTAAGACCTTAAACTAAGATCTCTCCTTATGGTCCGAGCTCTAAGACCTTAAACTAAGATCTCTCCTTATGGTCCGAGCTCTAAGACCTTAAACTCAGATCTCTCCTTATGGTCCGAGCTCTAAGACCTTAAACTCAGATCTCTCTTTATGGTCCGAGCTCTAAGACCTTAAACTCAGATCTCTCTTTATGGTCCGAGCTCTAAGACCTTAAACTAAGATCTCTCCTTATGGTCCGAGCTCTAAGACTTTAAACTAAGATCTCTCCTTATGGTCTGAGCTCTAAGACCTTAAACTAAGATCTAGCCCTTATGGTCCGAGCTCTAAGACCTTAAACTAAGATCTACCCTTATGGTCCGAGCTCTACGACCTTAAACTAAGATCTCCCCTAAACGGGATTCTACGTCCTGCATGACGTTAAACTGCACTCACAGAACTACGTGTGGCTTGATCTCCAGCCTGATGGAGTACGTAGGAACGCCCGGGCGTCTCAACTCGGGTCCAGCCTCAGGGGTCGTTAAGTCCCGCCCCTCCTCGTCGCAGGCCGTCTGGCCTGACTTCGGGTAGAGTGGTGCAGTTGTGATGTTCTCCCCGATTTAGCTCGGGATGCCCCATCGCAAGGATGGGAAGCGACGGTTTCCTCGTCAGAGAGGTGCTGTCTGAGAATTGAGGTGACTCACGGCCAGATTAGTGCATCCGCCTAATACGTTTTCCCCACGGTGGCGCAATTTTGAGAGCGTTGGATTCTGTCCGAACAAATCGTCACTTCGCCCCACGCTTCGCATGCCCTGTTGATCTGGATTTTCCACCCTTGTGTCTGAAGGAACCCCAAAGCGGTATTCATGATGACATGTGGTCCGCCTCCTGCAATATGAATGAAGGCCTTTTTCGGTCCGTCTATTGCAGTTGTTATGGTCGATCCACTGTCCGCCTACCGTCTTGGGCATTTCCTGGAAGGCCGACCGTTGTGGATGTCTGGATTCGGGACACGCGATTCACCCTTTCTCATTTCCCTATGTTCGGATAAAATCTCAACGCCCCTAGCATTGTCCCGCTCGTGTGTTGGAACAGGTTGGGGGAATGGTACATTGATTAGGTCTGAGGTCTCCTTTCCTAGGAATGACCTCCCTCTTTTCTCCAGAAATCCAGGCCCAATTATGGATGCTTGATGCTTGGTTAACACTCCCGCAAGACAGTGAATTGTGGTTGAGCATATTAAACCAAAAGATGCAGACAAATATATTGATTCATACAGATGGATCAAAGTAGCGGAAGCAAATGTTTTGGGAATGGCAAAACAAAGCCCTTAGGGATTAGCGTGCTGAATGAGTCTTTCTAATGCCGCTACCCTTTGGCTGGTGGCCTCCAGAGCTGCTTCTCGCTCTCTGCGTGCCCTCTCTTCGTCGGTGGTCGCAGCACGCAGTTCGTCGATTCTGGCCTGTGCACGCTCCCACTCGACCTGAATTGTGACCATCTGTTGGCCCGCCTCCGTCAGCTGTACTTGGGCGTCAACCAGCTGAGCTGCTAGTTGCTCCACAAGCTCGGTACACGTCGCGACGAAGGCCTCCTTCTCTGCCGCCTGCCCTTCGAGGCGCCGGACTTCCTGCTCCGCCGCGAGGAGCGCCCGCGTGCTCTCCGACATGTCCCGACTTTGTGTGACGTCGGCACGCCGGCAGCTCTCCCGCATCTTTTCGGCCATGAAATCACGGACCGTCAGATGGAGGCGTTGAGCATCAGCTCCCCCGGCACACAGGAAGCGCAGCCAGGTCTGAAGTGATCCCATGCGCCCCAGCCACTCCGATGGGTCTCGCTTGAGGAAGCGCTGGATGCACTTCCACCCCCTACGGCGCGTTATCCGGCTCTCCTCGACCGCCTCCGTGTCTGAGTCGTCCATCTCCTTGGGATCGGCAGGCCGGTAGGCAGGGAAGGCAGCCAGCAGGTCTGCTGCAGGGTCCGCCCCTGGGAGGTCCTCACGAGGGATAGGTTCCCCAACATCCGGGCGACCTTCTTCTCTCTCCCCAGTGGCGCTGACACCCTCGTCAGCCCCCAACCTCTCTCCGATGTCAGCACCGCCGATGTCCGGAGCCCCTTGATCAGCAGTTGGTGGGGCCGGCTCGGTTTGGGAAGTCTGTTCCGGAGCAGGCGGCGTGTCCACCACCGGTCCACTCGTGGAGGGCCCGGGTTCGGCAGCCCGATGAGCCTCCAATGTTGAGATCACTGCGCGGGGCATGCCATGGTTAGTCACGGATCGTCAACGGCAAGCACCAGCAGTAAAGTAGGGAGACTTACGGGAGTTCGGAGCGTCATCTTCCGCTACCCCGGTCGCCGCAGGAACAGTTGCAGCAGGGGACCCCTTAGCGCTTGTCAATTCAATGATAGGTGTCTGGCCCCCGCCCTGTCCTGCTGGCGCCCCTCCTACTCCCGCTGAGGACGCCTGACCAACATCAGTGCGCTCCTGAGAAAGATAGAGAAATGGGTTAGAAGCTGCATAAGAGAGTGGATGAAGCATATTGAGTAGGGATAGAAGCGGACCTCGAGGAGCTCAGTGACATCAACGTTGTCAGAGCCGGCCACCTCGCCGCTCTCCCGTGGGCTCCCCTGATGGGATCTTCCCTCGGAGCCTTCATCCTCCCCCATTTCCTCCTCTTCTTCGGAGTCGTTGCTACTGTCGTCTTCTTCCGGCGGCATCTGTTCCGGAGCGGGCTCGAGACCGAGCATCACCTTCACCAGAAGGGATGGCTCCGCGCGCTGACCATGTTGGCGCGCGTACTCGTCCATGGCCGTCAGATACGCATACTTCCGGTTGAAGTCCACCCTGTCGGCAATGTGGAGGCGCCCGACCTCTGGCAGATGGATTCCTTCTCTGAGAATCTTTCGCCAGATGGCGTCGGTCCCCAGTGACTGCCGCAGGGTCATCCAGGCCGACCACAGCGCCGGGAAGACTGCATCGTGGGAGGGTTCGAGCAGACGTCTCACCTGCTTCCCGGGCCGCTCTTCGACCACCACGCGTGCCCCCTCTCTGGGCGCTGAGGTCATGGTGGCAGCTCGCGATGTGCCCGCCGCCGAAGTCCCTGCCCGCGCCGGCTCCGCTGCTTGGCGTGCCTCCGTTCTCCCCCGTGTGGCGGCGTCTCGCCTCCTTCCTTGACGCCCGGTCTCCGCACGGGTAACCTCGAGCCGCCGAACTAGCTTCCGCAAAAGCCCCTCAGGGTACGCGATGGCCCAGTGTTCGGCGTACTCGGTTGCCAAGCCTGCGTCAACTCCGGTAGAAGGGAGAGTGATGACGTCGCCAGAGCCGAAAGCGGCAAACATCAGCCACATCTGGCGAAGGACGCCAGGGTTCGTCTCCTCCCGGATAGCAGTGAATACCCTCTTCGGCATCCGTTGAAGGCACCCGAACTGCCTGGCGAACCGGGTCGGCACGTAAGGCTCGCAGATCACCTTCCCGTCGATCCGAGCCACGAGCACCCCGCCCCGCATGTTCAGGAAGTATTCATGCTGCTCCAGCGGACCCTGCCCATTGTCGATCATCTGGCCGACGGGAGTGGGGAACGGACTGAAGTTGAAGTTGGCATGATTTCCAATCCGGATCCGCACGCCCTCCTCACTTAGGGTTATCGGAGCGACCCCCGCGATGTTCAGCAGGGAGGGTCGCAGGCCGTTGCCCGGAGGAATGATGGCGTTCGGAAACGTGTACCCACCGAGGTGAGCAGCCACCCAGCCGTGGAAGAACTGAAAGGGCCCACAGATCCTTCGTGGCGACCCCCCTCGTGAGATGCGTCCCAGGATGGCATACAGCCTCGCCAGCACAGGGACCCCGAGGTTGTATCTCTTGTTGGCGGCCATAGCGCCTGCCACCGCCAGTGTCGCCGGGCGAACGCCCATTCTCGCGTCCCGCACTGGCAGGAGCCACCCACTCAGAAAGGCGGCCAGGAACGCCGCGTACCGGACATTTGGGTCCCGGGCCTCGATGACGCGGTACCCCCATGAGCGGTAATCGCCCGTCTCCAGGACCCGCCAGTACGACCCGTTCCGGCTCCTCTGAGCTGCGGTCGGGCACCGCTTCCCCCTGCCTGGCATCTTGACCGCCGGGTCATGCTCCAAGAACTGGCCGAACCATTCCTTGTAGGCTATGTCCTTCTGGAAGTCTTTGATCCCGAGCCGCTGCGTAGCCAGGTCAAGCAGATGCCAGGTCAGGATGGGAGTCCGTGACCTGTCCTCCCAGATGTTCTTCGGTGGAAGGAACTCATCGTATTGGTAGCCCTCCAGTGGGATACCTCCGATGCATTGGATGTCCCAGAGACCGATGCCGACCTCCCCATGGTGAAGATGGAAGGTGTTGGTATCCGGAGACCATCGGGTGAACAGCTCCGGCCCGAGCTCGGACTGCTGGTAGAAGTGGAACTGCGACGTCCACACCGCCTCGAACAGGCCGATGTACCGCAGCTCCTCTGCGAAGTGATCGCAAGTGTGGCGTACCCAGAACGCCCATGCCCACTCACTGGTGAAGTTGCCCCCAGACCGCAAGTCCCAGTCCTTCAGCCAGCCCTTGGTGTCGTCCGTGACGCTCTGGCGATATATGCTCGAGTAGAGGGCTGGAGAATTCTCCGCAGTAGGCTCACCCCCATCAATGGTTCGCGTCCTCGGGTTCAGGACATAGACATCCAAGTGTCTGGTCTCCCTGGCAGGATGCCCATTGTTGGTGATGTTATAGCGGAGAAGCTCGTCCTCCCGGGTCACCCAGGTCCGCGGCGCATCAATCTCGAACCCTGGCACCGGAACCTCATCTAGGATGCCGAAGTTCCAGAGCGGCAGGTTGTCCGATAGTGGATATGTCTTCTGGGCCGGCGTCAGTAAGTCGAACAAGGATTGATTGTTGGAAACAATCTCCTTGGCTCCGTAAACCTCCTCGTTCGTCGCCATCTCAGCCCTGTGAGTGGCGGCATCCCCCTCATTTCCTCTGTGCGCGGCCATCTCAGAAGTTTCGGGAGTCGTGCGGGTTAAGGGATGAAGCGTGCGGGATCGGACGAGGCTGGTAGAGAAGTTTGAAGGTTGGCGCGCAATCCAAGTGGACGGCGCGCAATTGGGAAGACTGTCGCGCAAAGTCCCGGGTTTTCGCGCAAAGACAGGTGAAATCCGGACGGTTTTGCGCGCCGATCGGGCGAATTTCGCGCCGGAGAAGGCAATTTCGCGCATGAGAGCGTTGGAGCTTATCGCGCGGAAGGCCTGAGTACGGAACGCGGGACCCCGGGCCCCTATTTATAGGCGAGGCCGGGGTCCGCGCTGCGCGGAAAGCGCTTTGCGCGACCGCAGCGGCGAATTTCGCGACCGGCGCCCCTTTTCGCGCGCCTAAGTCCCGCGCCGCCCAGGACTTCGGCATTCCGGCGTCTCCCTCGGAACCCGATCGTTGCGACCTCTCGCCGATCAGATTCCGAGGGGGGGCTTTTGTAGACACCGGAAAAGTCCGTTGTTCCCAAACGAAGCTCCGGATGCGGAAAGCGAGGTCATATTTGGAGTCGGAAGAATGTTTCGGAGGGCCCGGAGGCCTTGCGGGGAATTTCAGAGGTCTGCGCGCAAAGATGATGATCCGCGCGCAAAACCCCCGGGATGCGCGCAACTCCCTTGGGCGCCGTGCCCGATTCCGCGCCCGCGAGGAGAATTCCGCGCTCGCGCCTTGGATTCCGCGCTCGGGGTTGCCTATAAATACTAGGCGACCCCCAACGTTTCAAAGGTTGCTGGAAGTCGAACGGTCTCCCGCGCGCGCAATTCAACCCCATCCGCGCGCAATGCCGATCTTCAGGTAACCTCCTTTCTTTCGCGCAATAGAGCCTTGGGGTCCGCCTTCGCGCGCAATCCCCTTGGCTCATTTCCTTTGAATAAATTTCAACCCGAAGGCCTTTGCGCGCAAAAGAAGCCTCTTGCGCGCAATTGCCCCCGGGTGCGCGCAATCCAACCCGATTGCGCGCACCCCCCATCTTCAAAGTGGCCATTCGTTAGAGAATGAGCCGTTGCCCCCGCGCGCTACCCGAAGCCCGGTGCGCGCAATCCCAATCATCCGCGCGCGAAGCGCTGGCCCAATTGCGCGCCAGCCCACCATTTTGCGCGCTGACCCGCGATTTTGCGCGCAAAGCTCCTCTTTTGCGCGCAATCCGCCAGGGTCGCCTCCCTTGACCCCCTTTGGGTACCCGCCTGCGTGGCGCCCGATGGTCTTCATCGCAGGTGCCCGCACTGTGCGTCGTCTTTCCGTGCGCCCCCCCCCCCCAGGCTCGCGCGAAGTGACACGGACCTACCGGCGGCTTTATCGTCCAGCATGACGCTAAACTGCACTACGTCCGAGCTACAAGACGTTAAACTGTTCAGCATTCGTCCAGCATGACGCTAAACTGCACTACGTCCGAGCTACAAGACGTTAAACTGTTCAGCATTCGTCCAGCATGACGCTAAACTGCACTACGTCCGAGCTACAAGACGTTAAACTGTTCAGCATTCGTCCTGCATGACGCTAAACTGCACCACGTCCTGCACGACGTTAAACTGTATACGTCCAGGCTGCACGACGTTAAACTGCCTAGCCCCCATCGTCCGCGCTGCAAGACGTTAAACTGCCAAGTGTTTCGTCCTCAACACACGACGTTAAACTGTACTTCGTCCGGCAAGACGTTAAACCGTCCGCTTCGTCCTCAACACATGACGTTAAACTGTACTTCGTCTGGCAAGATGCTAAACCGTCCGCTTCGTCCGATCCCGTGATCTGCACGCAGGGTCTCCCCCCGGTTTGGACGTGGCCCCCACCCGCTCGTCTCTACAGGGATGTCGGGATTGTCCCGCTTTTGGGACGATTTAATGGGAGTGGCTTTTCCCTACGGGGGCAGGGTATTATAAACCCCTAGTTTCTCGTGGGAGGCTGCACATGTGTATCTCCATTGCGCCTCCCCACTGCCGAAGCCAGTAGAGGGTGTGACTGGGATCGAGGTGTCTCCTACTTTCGGTCCAAGTCCCTTCCAACTGAGTTTTGTCGCATCCGGGCTGCCTCAAGTGCGTAAGTCCTGACAGAATGAACTACGTGGACTTTGATCCCTGTCTTCTATACAGGGTACGTAGGAAGCCTCCCTGAGGTCCAAGCCCACCACCTGGTCGTCCCGGTCGTATTTACGTCGGTTCGTCCATCAGTGGACCCCTCCAGGGTTCACGCTTGCGTCGATTCACCTATGAATCCGCCCCTGTGGGAGACTGCCCGTGTGTATCTCCATTGTGCCTCCCCACAGCCCCTTTTCCCATTTCTCCTTTTATCGTCCAGCATGACGTGAAACTGTGATCCACCCGGCCGTTCCACCCCCCTCTGTGCGAGGTGGTCCGGTTCAATCCTCCGCCCGGCGGCCTAGACCTCTTCGTGAGTCGGCTTGCCGACGTCCAGCATGACGTTAAACTGTATACCCGAACTACGTTGACTTTGATCCGTGCTAACGCGCGGTACGTAGGAAGCCTCTACGGGGTCCAAGCTCTTCACTCCATCATCCATCCTGATCGTTACCCGGGCCGCCACATCCCGGTGGGGTCATGCCACTTCACTCCACTCCACATCATTTGGGAAGCCGCCCATGTGCTGGCCCCAGCGTCGGAGGTTCCCCGCAAGGGGTTCTGTCATCTGATCCACTTTTCGTGTTGATCGGTCTGATGCCGTCCCCGCTGGACGTTAAACTCGCGGCATACCCCGTGTTAAACATGGGAAGCTGAGGAAAACCTCAGGTGACACAGTTCCCCGCACCCAGTACGGGATGCCTCAGGCCATCATGCCTTTGAGAAGCCCTATTAGGGACGGAAGACAGACGTGCAGAGCCGCAGTGTTACGACACGCCCCTAGCACCCAGAGCCACCCGGCCTTCTCACCGCAGGTTGCTGCCCCGCCCAGACTCCTTGGAGCGTCCGGGCGGAAGCAGCGTAATTAACCGGTGTCCATGAAGATATGGCGCCGGGAACGAGATTCACGAACATTCTTAAGTCTATGAGGGAGACCCGGATTAGGCGACGAGTTCCGAGGAGACGTCCAAGGAAGGAGGAGCCGACATCCCATCATCCCGGTTTCGATCAAGGAGCAGACTCCCCTGAATAAGGGACGAATGCCGCCCGCCCTTAGAAAGCGGGACTGCGGGACCACAAGCCGCGCGCCCATCCCCTCGGGTTGACGGGTGCACGCGCGAACGCGTCCTGGCGGAACAGCGTAACCCGACGCACATCCGCACCGAAACAATGTTATAATCAATATTATAAATATTTTCACTCTATTATTATTGAGATATTTTTTTATTACTCATTTTAAACTATTTTTATATTAAATATCTTTAAAAGAATGAAATAAGTTAACAATCGGTATAAAAGGAAAATTTGTTGATCCCCCTTACCCGATATACCAAATGGAGAGGGAGTTTTAGAATAAAACCATATATAAATTCAATCCCAACTACTCAATTTGTGAATAATAATTAAAACCCTCTTCTTCACCCAAAATAACTAAGGTGAATCTTTTTAAAGTTTCCTTCAAGTGGTAATTTCAAACCCCTATAATAAACATTTCAATCCACTAATTATTGAGAAATGGATCAGTGAAATAGAAATGTTATTTTCCATTATTCAATCGGAAAATAATGAGAAGTTAGGTATATACATATATTGAATAAAAGATGGGTTTCAACAATGATGCACTCCCAATAAGAAAATAATGTAGAAGTAAGAAGTAGAACCTATGATATAGAATTAATTCAAGAATATATTAATTAGGAAATATGTTTCCCAAACTCTTCATATAAACAGTGACAGAGAATTTAGAGATGATCAAAAAAGAACATGACACTACTAATACCAATGAATAAAACTTCAAAAGGTTACATTGTATGCCTTAGAATTATTATTTACCAATAAATAATGATCAATAATTTCATTAGATGTATGAAACATATTTTTCAATGGAAATCAGATATAATATACATTTTTATCTATTGTGAATCTTTTATATGTGTTTATAAGTTAGGAATTGATAATAGAGACTCTTATTTCCAAATATTTATTGATAATAGAAGGATGATTGTTTTTCTTGGAGATTTAAATAATTAATCATACATATAGAATAAATTTAAGTGGACTATTTTCAAAAAACAAGGTATAATTCACATCGTAGATTCCAGTTTAATTTAATGGAGGATAAGGAGGTCCCATATAATGAACCACTAAAACTTCAACGTTTCAAATCTAAGAAGATTGGAAATTATTCGAATCAATTCCCTAATCTAAGGTCCAATGAGTATAATTAAACTCTGTAACATACAAAACCAATTGATTAATTGATAATCTAATAAATTACTACCATTTAATTATTTCTAGATAATGAAGTTTTGAATGGTGAACATACTCTTCACAATTGTATTATATAATTCTTTTTCAAAATAATCATTTATAACATGTAGTTTTTTTAAGCATGTTGATTCACTAACATGAAAATTAGATATTGAATTATTAGTGTAGACACTTTGATGTTTCATAATTCCATCCAAATTATATAAATCGTAACTAATTTATGATCATGGAAAGATAATTCATGAAGATTTATCTATTTTTTCCTTACAGGAATTTGATTGGATATTGGGAATGGATTATCTCACCCAACAAATAGATCATATCAATTTATGGGATTGAGGTACTTTAATTTCTTAAACTAAATCATATCATTATTATCAATTAATTAAACAATAATTATGAACAATTTTTGGATATAACTTATATAATATGGGTATTGATACCTAATAACGAGGTTTACTCAACTAAATAATTTATATGTAAGTGAACATTGAAAAATAATCACATGGGCCATTGGATATAGAACAATAGTATTAAATATTTCGGATTTGATTATAAATTATTATAATCATTTATGATTTTATTATTTGGTTTATCATAAGAACATAAAAATAAATCTATGAGAGGTATAAATCTATAATCTTCTTTGTCTGATAGATAATAGAGAAAATATATTTTTCCAAAACGATTGTAACAACTAAACATCTAAAAATAAGGCAATTTTGTGGGAGGAATTTATATTAATTATCTTATCTAATATAGATAAATTGATATATAATCCTAAATTATATCTTGAATTGAGACTATATCATGAGTAACCTCATATATATTTATTATGGAGAAAAACTAAAATTGTGAGGAAAAGATTAATTTAAGGGGTAGAATATATCATCGTATATTTAGAGTAAATATATTTTTTTAATTTACATTCTTAGTTAATATATAATAATGTAAATGTATTTCTATATTTTTTTTAAATTTTTTTTAAAAAAATATTAATGGCCATATTTATCACCTAAGAAGTTTGATTATTGAATATATGGTTTTCATTTAAATTTTAATTAATTTTTTAAAATTGGTTTTTTAATCCAATTATAAGTATAAACAATTATTTATACTAAATATATTATTTATTTATTTATTATTTAACTTCTAAAAAACTCTATATCTAAATTTATGTTCATATATTATTACTAAAAAATTCAATTTATAACATTAAGTATCCTATTTTTTAATAAAATAACATTATGACATATTTTATATTTTTATTTTCAACTGTATCTCAACCTATTTTTATAGTTTTTTATCAAAAAACTGAAATTAAATCGTTAAAAATTATTTTTTCTATAAAAATCAATTGTCCGTTGATATGGTATTGTAATCCTATTGTATAATGTTTTTTGAACTAAAACACTTTTATCAACATTGTATTTAAAATATAAATACCACATAATTTGAAAAAATAATTTCATAAAATATAATTTTTTTAATTTATATATTACTAGTTAATAAATATATAATAATTAATTCAAAATAAAAAATATGAATATAATCACTCATTCCAAAAAAAAAAATTTCCCTTAGTAAATAATTGTCTCAATGTGTCATATTTTTTTATTTAAAATATTAATATATAATATTAATATATTGAACATCATAAAAAGAACATCATTTTTTAATTCATCACATAAAAACTACCATTGGATACTTTTTTATGATTTCTTAAAATGGTTCTTTTTTAAGAGAATTGGGAAAAATATAGTCTTTATGAATACCATCATATTTTGGACCTCATCATAATATAAGAATGAATTAAAACACATGAATACTATTTATCTGCCAAAAATATATTTATTGATTAATATAATACATTTAAAAAAATATGTTGAATTTATAAAACTATTCATGACATTTTGGACCTAAATTTTAATTATTCTAACAAATAAAATGATTTCTAACAATTTACTTTAATAGTGTATTCCAAAAGTACAATTTATTTATGGATAAATTTGAAAGAAACATAACTCCCCTTTTATTATCTATAAACTAATATATATCTTGTTAATCTATATTATAAATTATTTTTGTGTAGATTCAATTATATACCTAATAAGGTAATTTTTATTTAAACTATTTTTCATTAAGATAAATTTTATTAAAATTAATAATTACCACAACATTAAATTAAAATCATATAAAATAAATTTAAAACTTATTATCATTAATTTTAAATTGTTTAATATGTTCCATTTAATTTATATTCATGAAACTAATCATCCAATGTAAAATCTAGTCACCCCATAAAGTCTAAATTAAGGTAAAAGTGTTAAATCAAGGTTCAATTCCATAAAAAATCAAAAAATATTATCATAAAACTAATGGATATTCGATTTCTCTTCTTCCCTTTATCTCTTTTCAATTTTACTCCACTTTTTATCAAACTTCCATAAGAATTAATCCCCTTTTATTTTCAAATAAATGAATTTAAAAAATAATCCACTCATCACTCTTACAAATGGAGATGTCCCCCACCCCATCAAAGTCACAAACAAAAATCAAATCGACCCCCCCCCCTCAATTTATAACACTATAGTATTTCTATATACAATAATCCTCTCTCGTGATATTTATATTATGGTCGATAGAATAATTATTAAACATCTTATTTTCAAGAGTTTATCATGAGAATATTGTTTCTCTCAATGATGTTGGAGTGTGTCTAACCAAGCGAGAATATCAGGAAATAACTTCTCTTCCAATGTTTACCTTTTTGAAGCATTTTTTAAATTATAAACCTATTTAATTTTATATCTTTATTATAAATCCACATTGGTATATTATATCATGTATCTTTTTGTTTTAATTTTTATATCAAGTAATTTTATTTATGATTTTTGATTTTAAATTTCATTATGGCTTTTGTTTAAAATAATTATTTGAGGAAATATGATATATATCTACCAACACTTTTCCTCCATATCCATATTATTTATATTAATTCAATTAATATATTTTCTATTCATTAATTATTACTTAAGGTCATTTTCTATTTTCATATAATTTCATTATAATGTATTTATTAATAAAATCATAATAATTTTTCATATTAGTCAATTTTTTTCTCTAAAAAGATGTGAAATGATTTATTTTCTAAACATTCACTGCTTGAACTCTATTTTTCATCTCTCTTGATAGTTATTCATTATCAATTTTCATCTACATATTTCCTAGGAAAATAATATTCTCGTTATTCTATGGTTTTTGGTTTTTTTGTTTCTAAATGAAAAAGTTATTTTTTAAGAGTCTTGAGGTAGGTTTATCATGGTTTTATAATGGTTTTTTTACCTATATTAACATCCTATAATTAAATCTATTAACAATGTGGTAAATATTTAATTATAAAATCGTCCCTCTTACTTTAGGTTTCACGTGATGGTATTTTTTTGATGTTTTCATAAATAAATTTTTTTTCGACTTGTTAATTAAGCTCTGATAAGGTTGTGGTTATTTTAATATTCTTTTATTTCAACTCTCTATGCATTTTATTATGAATTAGTTAATATAATATATCCCAAAAATGAATTGTGTAATTCTCTATATCTCCTGATATAATAATTTAATGTGAGTACATGTTTGTGGATATAAATTTTCTATCATAAAGTGTGTACTTTATTTTGAGTAGTTATCATCACATTATAATGAATGGGTATGATTACAACCCTCTATTCTCACAAATCTATGTGTAAATATGATTTAATTTATATCTTTTCACAGTGTTATGATATCATATGATTATTATTCTTTGTAACACCCCAAGCTTCTACGGTACGTTTCCCTTCGAATAATGCGATAGCGTGTGTTGTACGCAACCTCGAGTTCTAACACACACCACAACTAATTAAACTAGCCGTTGTGAATAGTAATACCTACTTTTTGAAATCATATATATTTTATATTTCAAAATGGACTTCATTTTTGGATTCGTAATATCGAAATTAGCCTAGGGTGAAATTTTGGTACTTTTCGGATAACTTTTATATTTTGATGAATAGTGAAAATTACTAAATTTTAATTAAAAACAACTTTTTTAATCAAAATAATTAATATTGATAAATTATGAATTTGAGTGGTCTTAAAGTATATTTAGAATATATTTTTACCATTCAATTTAATGTTTGTCATTGGACATAATTTTACAATTAAACCGAACATAAACAAGTGTCAATCTTTTGATAGTTATTATCTCTTAAAAACACGCTTTTTGTTTTGACAGCGGGAATTAATTTTAAATTAATTTCTGCCACTTCTGTGTTTTGAATTTGGAAAAATGGATTACATATTTGGAATCAGGATGTCCAAATTATGTAAATAGGTAACTTTCATTTTTACACATTTTGAATAATTACTGCGGTAAATATTTTATTTACCATGGTTAAGGGTAAATCCGGTAAATAAGGGTTAAACAAATAATATTATAATAATACTAAATTACCCTAAAACGTGTCCTAACCCTATTGGTTGATACATGGTCGACCATGGGCATCTTTGGGTCGATTTTGGGACCCCATGGATCCACTTGTAAGTGATAATGACACTTTATTTTAATTAAGTTAAAATGAATACAAAAATGACATAAGCATATATCCTTTAGCAAAACAATTGTTACATAGTGTTATATATGTTGGATTTTAGATTATAAATATTCATTATAAAGATAAATATATTTCCTACATAATGATATTTTATTTATAATTTTTAGACATTAAATAATTTATTTTATTTATGACACAATGATGATGCAGTAATTTCTAAAATAGTGAAAAATTAAAATAATTGATATTATAAATACCCAAATAAATATAATATGAAACTTTTAATGAATTAAACTAATTTTCTAGGATAATATGATATATTAGGAGTTATTTAATTGACTTTTTTCGAAGTAATCAATCTGTTATGAGTTTCACAAAAATCAACTATTGAATAGTGTCAAAATTGACATAAAAGAGTTCTTAAAACAAATATTATATTATTAATTGATATTAAATTTTTAAAAATCTAAGGTTCGGCCAAGAGACTTATATAATGATAGGATCATCATTAATGGACCACTAGGTGGTCTCTTGTATGTATATGGTAAGTCTATTAACCATATAATATAAAAATACAAAGAGACATTGTAAAAGTGAAACTAATTAACTTAGAGTTAATACTTAAAGATAAGGTTAATATAAGTACCCAAACCTGTCTAAATTCTATTGGTTGAGTTGTTTTCGACCTATCCCCACCTTAACCTTTGAATAGTCAATTTTGGAGCCATTAGAAACCGAATATGAATTTATTATAAATTAATATTTCTAGCTTTTCCAAAGGTGCCCCTCACCCCTCTTATAAAAAGGCACTCCTCCTTCTCATTTCTTCACACCTATAAAGCCTTTTGGTTCGGCCAAACTCTACCCAAATACTCTCCCAACATCCCTCAATACAACCTAGAGGCCTTAGTTTGATCAAAAAGCCAACCTAAGGAGCCCTTTTGATCAAATCAAAAGGAAGAACCCGAAGAAGAGGTAATGATTTCACCACCCTTTTCTAAGTTCATTTCTTCTTCCACTTCTTCTTCCTTTGTTCTTACCATTCTAAAATAATAACTCCAGTATCTCACATATACTGTGATGTTATTATAAATATGGTACAACCATATTCATTATCCTATCCACCCTTTGAATAACATGTCACCATACGTGCGTACGTACGGCTTACCGTCTCCACGTCGTGGTGTAATTGTTATTCAATATAATATTATTTGGATGGGTATAATAATGATGTGTAACTCATGTAAATAATAAATCTAACATGTTAATGATTCTTTATATATGATATACCATCCATTTATATATTATTTTAATATCAAAAGAATGATATTGTCGCTCGTGCGTACGTACGGACTACCGTCTCCACGAACGCGATGAGATTCATTCTCCATCGTATCCATTCAAGTATAATTTGATGATTTAAAAAATGATGTTTAAGGAGTTGATATCATTCTGGATATGAATAATATACAACCTATCCTTTACATACATGTCTTACGTAACAAAACATACAAAAGAAAACAAGTAAGTTAACACCCGAAACAACGATAATACTAAGATATTATTATCAAATCAATATTAAAAGATCATATATGATATCATATTAATGTATATGATTCTTTTATAATTTAATAACAATTATTTCACCATTATACAGAAGGTTAACCTACCACAACCAAGGAAAAGTACAAGGTAAGGGTTATTTCACAATCTCTTCATTATCTGAGGTAGTATTATACGTAATAATCTACTGGGATCTCATTATCATCCACATCCATGTTTCTTTGAAATGTATTTCAAAACATTTTTACTATTTACAAGAATATGGGTTAAAGTCATTTATACCCTTGTTTGACTTTTTATAAGAGGTTTATAAAGGAATCTTTCTGTCGTTTTCAAAACAAGGTCCTTTTTAACCTTTTCGACTGAATTGAGGTAAGAATGTTTTTTTTAACTTATACGGCGGGTGCGGTTATTTTCCGCCGTTATAAAATCGTCGAAGCTTTCCATAAAAGGTTATAAGAATATTTTCAAAGAAAATGTTTTATTTTATATGGATCTTAAATGATTTCAAAATAAAAAGAGATACTTCTTTAAAAAGAATTTTGATTTCATCTATGTCAACATCCTTTGATGGATTTTAAGATTATTTGAAGTTGATTTATTATGATACAAAACTTCTATATTGTATTGAAGGTTTTGTGATATGTTTGACTGTGGATGTGCTATTTTTATACCATTCATAGTTTATGGTGAAATTATTGACATTTCGTATGCTAGTTTTAATACGAATGTTTATGTTATGTTTAAACCTTTTCATATGGGAATGCATTGGACTTAATAAGTGACGGGTGGAGCCCGCTATAGCTCCTCGATGCATCGGTAGGTCTCATGAGACAAACTAGTGTCTTGGAACAAGGCCTTGACAAAATCTTATTTGTAGTCTTGGCACGAGGCCTTGGCTATGTGGTTATGATAGTCTGGCATTATGCATTCCAACATTATGAAAGTGGTTATTGATATTGCATGTGATTATTCGATTAGTAGAATATCCATGTGAACAAGTAAATGGCATTATTTCATTTTATTTATGCCATACCATGTTGAAAGTTAATATTTAAAAGGCTTTTGTTTTAGTAATTCATTGCCTTAAATGTTTATGCTTATTTTGAATGTTCCGCTATATTGTTATCCTTACTGGGCATTTGAGCTCACCCCTTTTCTATGTTTTATTTTTCCCAGGTAGTGAAGAAGTAATTTATGAATGACTTGCAGGGATATTATGAGGGGTTAATAGTGTGGATATGAAGACTTTGTTGTTGTTGTAGTTTTTCACTTTGAAATATAATGTAAAACATTATGATTATATCTAGTGTTTCCAAGGCTACTAAACCAATCGGTCTTTCGGGATTTGATCTTTCTTGTGACCATGCCAATGTTATGTAATTAATGCACCGACTCTGGGTAGCTGGGGTCGGGGCGTTACAGTTGGTATCATAGGAAGTTTAGTACAAACCTTGGAAGCTAGATTTAGATAAACTCTGATTAGAGCACGTAGACCTAAGATGAACTTTGAGGATTAGTATAGAAGAACTTCCTAGAATTTTGGTATTGTAGAGATTTTGTGAGTTTTCCGAGCAATACATCCCTGTCTGGATACGAGCAGGTAGAGGCGGCTCTGGCACAGATGTACCTAGGGGTAAAACCCGAAAACACCGCTTTGAGCTAAACTCGAACGGGAACTGGTGCACGACAACGGGCCTTGCTGCACTCTTGGTTACGACACTCCCGGGGGATATGCTTAGGATAACTCTCATTTTCATTACAAATCATTATGAAGGGTTTATGAGTATATACTTCCTCAAAGAAAACATTTTTATGATTATGGATTATATCCATAAATAGTTCAATTTATGTTAAGTGTTTTTTAAGTATGGGATTATGTATTTTGATTCATAAACTGATCTAGTTTATGCCATTGTTTAGAAATGGCGCCTAGTGGAAGAAATGGAAACTGTATCAATGCGCGCACTCCATGTAGGGATTGACCTCCTGCTCAAGATAATTATAGTGGGTCTGGTGATGC
Organism: Viscum album; assembly: GCA_963277665.1. Lineage (NCBI taxonomy): Eukaryota > Viridiplantae > Streptophyta > Magnoliopsida > Santalales > Viscaceae > Viscum > Viscum album. The sequence goes on from OY728158.1 coordinate 783,589,923, forward strand.
AACTGGTGCCGATCAGCTAATCACCATACTGGGACAACTTACTCAGGTTATGAATAATAACCTTACCCGTATGGAGCACCCTGATCCGTAGCGTGGAGGATCAATGTTAGATCGATTCATGAGGCAACAACCACCAACGTTCAATGGGAGTACAAATCCCTTAGTAGCTGAGCAATGGATAAATTCCCTAGAGAAAATATTTCAGGCTTTGGGGAGCAGTGAAAGGGAGAAAGTTATCATGGTAGTTTACCGCCTCACTGGAGATGCTGATCAATGGTGGTCATTGATTCAAAACATGAAGGAAGATGATTAAGAATCAAATATGGAATGGAGGGAGTTCAAAGATCTGTTTTTAGAAAAATACTTCCCTCACGACCATCGAGCAGATATGGAAAGGCAATTTCTAAGTCTGAGACAGAAGGAGGATGAGAATGTCGCAAAGTATGAGGCTAACTTTACAAGGTTAGCGAGGTATGCTGGAGATTATATACGCAACCCAAGAAGTAAGATTGATCGTTTCTTTGATGGGTTAAAACCATTTCTCCGTCGAGCATTAGTCTCACAATCCTTTTCATCGTACGAAGACATTGTCTCATGTGCCATCAAGACCGAAAAGGAGTTCTCTAAGTCTTATGACTTTAAAGCAAAGAAAGAGAAGAAGAGACCTTCTGAACAATCTGGGAATAGAAATAAGGGGAAGAAGGGAAAGGTTGAATATCCATCCTGTGGTAAATGCGGGAAGAAACACCCTGGTACTTGCTTGAAGGGAATGGGAGTCTGTTACAAGTGTGGTGAAAAAGGCCACCAAGCTCATAATTGCAAGGGGAAGAAGGAAGATACCAACGTTCAATGCTACAATTGTAGGGAGATGGGGCATTATGCAAATTCATGTCCTAAGCGTCAGGAGAACTTACCTCAGAAAAGGCCAAGGGATCAAGGCCAGGCATATGCTATCACTACTACTGAGGTAGAAGCTTCGAAAGACATGGTGGCAGGTAATTTAATGGTTTCCTCAAGTTTAGCAAATGCATTATTTGATTCTGGATCATCGCATTGTTTCATATCTTCCTAGTTTGCTAAGAAAATTAGATATTTCCAATTTGATTTAATAAGGGAGTTGTCAGTTAAAACTCCTAAGGGAAGTATCATTGCAACAAAGTTTTGTGAATCAGTCCCCATTAGAGCACATAAATTTTCTTTATCACCTGATCTCATCGTCATACCTATGATTGAGTTTGATATAATCCTCGGTATGGACTGGCTTTCGGACTATGATGCGAAGATTTATTGTAAGAAGAAAGAGGTTACGATTCTTGATGATAATGATAAGGAACACCTTATCTTTAGAGCAGAATCATCACTACCTAATTCTTATTTAGATCCACCCCCAGTAGCTCAACTTAATTCAATTATTGGGGAGGAAGAGAATGAAATAACTGTCGGTGAGGAAAGGAATGTTCAAATAGAGGATGTACCTATTGTGAAAGAATTTGTAGATGTATTTCCGGAAGATTTACCTCGACATCCTCCAGAACGAGAAGTTGAGTTTTCCATTGATTTGATTCCTGGATCAAGGCCTATATCGAAGACCCCTTATAGAATGGCCACTGTAGAATTAGTCGAACTAAAGAAACAACTAGAGGAACTGAGTAATAAGGGATTTATTCTCCCTAGTGTTTCTCCATGGGGAGCCCCTGTTCTTTTTGTTAAAAAGAAAGATGGATCTATGAGGTTATGTATCGACTATAGGGAGATCAATGCTATAACGATAAAGAACAAGTATCCCCTACCTCGTATTGATGATTTATTTGACCAACTGCATGGAGCTCAATACTTTTCAAAGATTGACCTTCGATCTGGATACCATCAGTTGTGTGTAAAGAAGGAAGACATTCCGAAAACAGCATTTCGAACCAGGTACGGGCATTACGAGTTTACTGTAATGCCGTTTGGATTGACTAATGCACCCTCTGTATTCATGGATCTATTGAATAGAGTTTTCAAGGAGTATCTCGATGAATTTGTGGTGGTATTTATTGATGATATCTTGGTATACTCCAAAACCTATGAAGATCATGAAAATCACCTGCGCATTATCTTGAAGACTCTGAGGAGTCATGAATTATATGGGAAGTTTAGCATGTGTGAATTCTGGCTTCAGGAGAATTCTTTTCTTGGCCATATTGTCTCTAAAGATGGAATCTCTGTTGATCCTTCTAAGACCAAGGCAATCCAAGAATGGCCAGCACCTACGAGTATAACTGAGGTACGTAGTTTTATTGGTTTGGCAGGTTATTATCGACGTTTCGTCCAGAATTTTGCCCGATTGGCTAACCCATTAACGAAGCTCACACGTAAAGGGGTTAAATTTGTTTGGACAAAAGAGTGTGAAGAATGTTTCGAAGAACTGAAGAGAAGATTAGTCAATGCTCCTATATTGACTCTACCATCGGGGAATGATGGGTTCGTTATTTATAGTGATGCATCAAAGAAGGGACTTGGTTGTGTCCTTATGCAGAATGATAGAGTTATTGCCTATGCATCACGACAGTTGAAAATTCATGAACAAAACTATCCTACTCATGATCTTGAGTTAGCAGCTGTGATATTTTCTTTGAAGATATGGAGGCACTACCTCTATGGGGAAAAATGTGAGATTTATACTGATCACAAGAGTTTGAAGTATATTTTCTCACAAAAAGAACTCAACATGAGGCAAAGGATATGGCTTGAATTACTCAAGGATTATGATTGTACGATACACTACCACCCGGGGAAAGCAAACAAGGTGGCAGATGCTTTGAGCAGAAAAGACCATGGAGTTTTGAACATGATGAGAATTGAAAGGGATCCAATTTTCATGGATCTAGTGAAGATGGACATGGGAATAACCAGGGAAGGTGAAACATCAATGCTTTTTCAAATGGTTGCCAAACCATATTTACTAGAAAGGATTAAGAGTTCTCAGACCGATGATGAAGAATTTCAGAAGAAGATTAAAGCTGTGAATGATGGGAGATTGAGAGACTTTGTGTATGAAGATGGGATTTTGAAATTCGGGAAGAGACTTTGTGTTCCCGATTTACCTGATCTAAAAAGGGAATTGCTGGATGATGCTCATAGTTCCATTTTCTCTATACACCCTGGGAGCACCAAAATGTATAGAGATTTAAAGGAACATTTTTGGTGGGACAACATGAAGAGGGAGATTGCTGATTTTGTGTCAAGATGTATGGTTTGTCAAAAAGTGAAAGCTGGAAGGCAACATCCTGGAGGAGTCATGCAACCTCTTCCCATACCGGAGTGTAAATGGGACAATATTACGATGGAATTTGTCATGGGGCTACCAAAGACTCCTAGAAGGAATGATGCAATATGGGTTATTGTTGATCTTCTTACCAAGTTAGAACATTTTCTTGCTATAAGAGAAGATCTACCCCTGGAACGTCTAGCAAGACTATATATTAATGAAGTTGTGAGACTTCATGGAGTACCCTTATCAATTGTTTCTGATCTTGATCCCCGTTTTACTTCAAGATTCTGGAAAAGTCTTCAGAAATCCCTGGATACTGAACTTTATTTGAGCACTGCTTACCACCCTCAGACAGACGGACAATCAGAACGGACTATTCAAACCTTAGAAGACATGTTGAGATCTTGCTCACTTGACTTTCAGGGTATGTGGGATCAATATTTACCTCTGGTAGAATTTTCCTATAACAATAGCTTCCATTCGAGTATTCAGATGTCACCATATGAAGCGTTATATGGAAAGAGATGTCGTACACCAACCTGTTGGGATGATGTTGGTGAAAGAAAACTTGTAGGCCCAGAACTGGTGGAGGAAACGGTGGAAAAGGTGAAGGTAATCCAAAATCACATCAAAGCAGCTCAAAGTAGGCAGAAGAGCTATGCCGATAATCGAAGGAAGGATTTGGAATTTCAAGTCAGTGATCATGTTTTCCTGAAGGTATCTCCGTGGAAGGGAGTCATACGTTTTGGTAAGAAAGGTAAATTGAGTCCCAGGTACATTGGACCTTTCAAAATTCTAGAACGAATTGGGGTTGTAGCTTACCGATTGGCAATGCCGCAAAGTCTCTCCAAAGTTCACGATGTGTTCCACGTATCTCTATTGAGGAAATACATGCCTGATCCAACACATGTACTCACCTATGAATAATTAGAACTGGAACCCGATCTGTCTTATTGCGAAGAGCCTGTCAAGATTCTTGATACGAGAGAACAAGTGCTGAGAAACCGGACGACGCGTCTGGTAAAAGTTTTGTGGAGAAACCATAAGATGGAAGAGGCAACGTGGGAACCCGAGGAACTTATGATGAAGAACCACCCGAGTCTTTTTATGCAGTAATACCCTAGAAATTGCGAGGACGCAATTATTTGAAGGAGGGGAGAATGTAACACCCCAAGCTTCTACGGTACGTTTCCTTTCGAATAATGCGATAGCGTGTGTTGTACGCAACCTCGAGTTCTAACACACACCACAACTAATTAAACTAGCCGTTGTGAATAGTAATACTTACTTTTTGAAATCATATATATTTTATATTTCAAAATGGACTTCATTTTTGGATTCGGAATATCGAAATTAGCATAGGGTGAAATTTTGGTACTTTTCGGATAACTTTTATATTTTGATGAATAGTGAAAATTACTAAATTTTAATTAAAATCAACTTTTTTAATCAAAATAATTAATATTGATAAATTATGAATTTGAGTGGTCTTAAAGTATATTTAGAATATATTTTTACCATTCAATTTAATGTTTGTCATTGGACATAATTTTACAATTAAACCGAACATAAACAAGTGTCAATCTTTTGATAGTTATTATCTCTTAAAAACACGCTTTTTGTTTTGACAGCGGGAATTAATTTTAAATTAATTTCTGCCACTTCTGTGTTTTGAATTTGGAAAAATGGATTACATATTTGGAATCAGGATGTCCAAAATATGTAAATAGGTAACTTTCATTTTTACACATTTTGAATAATTACTGCGGTAAATATTTTATTTACCATGGTTAAGGGTAAATCCGGTAAATAAGGGTTAAAAAAATAATATTATAATAATAATAAATTACCCTAAAACGTGTCCTAACCCTATTGGTTGATACATGGTCGACCATGGGCATCTTTGGGTCGATTTTGGGACCCCATGGATCCACTTGTAAGTGATAATGACACTTTATTTTAATTAAGTTAAAATGAATACAAAAATGTCATAAGCATATATCTTTTAGAAAAACAATTGTTACATAGGGTTATATATGTTGGAGTTTAGATTATAAATATTCATCATAAAGATAAAAATATTTCCTACATAATGATATTTTATTTATAATTTTTAGACATTAAATAATATATTTTATTTATGACACAATGATGATGCAGTAATTTCTAAAATAGTAAAAAATTAAAATAATTGATATTATAAATACCCAAATAAATATAATATGAAACTTTTAATGAATTAAACTAATTTTCTAGGATAATATGATATATTAGGAGTTATTTAATTGACATTGTTCGAAGTAATCAATCTGTTATGAGTTTCACAAAAATCAACTATTGAATAGTGTCAAAATTGACATAAAAGAGTTCTTAAAACAAATATTATATTATTAATTGATATTAAATTTTTAAAAATCTAAGTTTCGGCCAAGAGACTTATATAATGATAGGATAATCATTAATGGACCACTTGGGGGTCTCTTGTATGTATATGGTAAGTCTATTAACCATATAATATAAAAATACAAAGAGACATTGTAAAAGTGAAACTAATTAACTTAGAGTTAATACTTAAAGATAAGGTTAATATAAGTACCCAAACCTGTCTAAATTCTATTAGTTGAGTTGTTTTCGACCTATCCCAACCTTAACCTTTGAATAGTCAATTTTGGAGCCATTAGAAACCGAATATGAATTTATTATAAATTAATATTTCTAGCTTTTCCAAAGGTGCCCCTCACCCCTCTTATAAAAAGGCACTCCTCCTTCTCATTTCTTCACACCTCTAAAGCCTTTTGGTTCGGCCAAACTCTGCCCAAATACTTCTCCCAACATCCCTCAATACAACCTAGAGGCCTTAGTTTGATCAGAAAGCCATCCTAAGGAGCCCTTTTGATCAAATCAAAAGGAAGAACCCGAAGAAGAGGTAATGATTTCACCACCCTTTTCTAAGTTCATTTCTTCTTCCACTTCTTCTTCCTTTGTTCTTACCATTCTAAAATAATAACTCCAGTATCTCACATATACTGTGATGTTATTATAAATATGGTACAACCATATTCATTATCTTATCCCCCCTTTGAATAACATGTCACCATACGTGGGTACGTACGGCTTACCGTCTCCACGTCGTGGTGTAATTGTTATTCAATATAATATTATTTGGATGGGTATAATAATGATGTGTAACTCATGTAAATAATAAATCTAACATGTTAATTATTCTTTATATATGATATTCCATCCATTTATATATTATTTTAATATCAAAAGAATGATATTGTCGCTCGTGCGTACGTACGGACTACCGTCTCCACGAACGCGATGAGATTCATTCTCCATCGTATCCATTCAAGTATAATTTGATGATTTAAAAAATGATGTTTAAGGACTTGATATCATTCTGGATATGAATAATATACAACCCATCCTTTACATACATGTCTTACGTAACAAAACATACAAAAGAAAACAAGTAAGTTAACACCCGAAACAACGATAATACTAAGATATTATTATCAAATCAATATTAAAAGATCATATATGATATCATATTAATGTATATGATTCTTGTATAATTTAATAACAATTATTTCACCATTATACAGGAGGTTAACCTACCACAACCAAGGAAAAGTACAAGGTAAGGGTTATTTCACAATCTCTTCATTATCCGAGGTTGTATTATACGTAATAATCTACTGGGATCTCTTTATCATCCACATCCATGTTTCTTTGAAATGTATTTCAAAACATTTTTACTATTTACAAGAATATGGGTTAAAGTCATTTATACCCTTGTTTGACTTTTTATAAGAGGTTTATAAAGGAATCTTTCTGTCGTTTTCAAAACAAGGGCCTTTTTAACCTTTTCGACTGAATTGAGGTAAGAATTTTTTTTTTAACTTATACGGCGGGTGCGGTTATTTTCCGCCGTTATAAAATCATTGAAGCTTTCCATACAAGCTTATAAGAATATTTTCAAAGAAAATGTTTTATTTTATATGGATCGTAAATGATTTCAAAATAAAATGAGATACTTCTTTAAAAAGAATTTTGATTTCATCTATGTCAACATCCTTTGATGGATTTTAAGATTATTTGAAGTTGATTTATTATGATACAAAACTTCTATATTCTATTGAAGGTTTTGTGATATGTTTGACTGTGGATGTGCTATTTTTATACCATTCATAGTTTATGGTGAAATTATTGACATTTCCTATGCTAGTTTTAATACGAATGTTTATGTTATGTTTAAACCTTTTCATATGGGAATGCATTAGACTTAATAAGTGACGGGTGGAGCCCACTATAGCTCCTCGATGCATCGGTCGGTCTCATGAGACAAACTAGTGTCTTGGCACAAGGCCTTGACAAAATCTTATTTGTAGTCTTGGCACGAGGCCTTGGCTATGTGGTTATGATAGTCTGGCATTATGCATTCCAACATTATGAAAGTGGTTATTGATATTGTATGTGATTATTCAATTAGTAGAATATCCATGTGAACAAGTAAATGGCATTATTTCATTTTATTTATGCCATACCATGTTGAAAGTTAATATTTAAAAGGATTTTGTTTTAGTAATTTATTTCCTTAAATGTTTATGCTTATTTTGAATGTTCCGCTATATTGTTATTCTTACTGGGCATTTGAGCTCACCCCTTTTCTATGTTTTATTTTTCCCAGGTAGTGAAGAAGTAATTTATGAATGACTTGCAGGGATATTATGAGGGGTTAATAGTGTGGATATGAAGACTTTGTTGTTCTAGTAGTTTTTCACTTTGAAATATAATGTAAAACTTTATGATTATATCTAGTGTTTCCAAGGCTACTAAACCAATCGGTCTTTCGGGATTTGATCTTTCTTGTGACCATGCCAATGTTATGTAATTAATGCACCGACTCTGGGTAGCTGGGGTCGGGGCGTTACATTCTTCCACATTTCAAAGTAATGCATTAATTCTAGGTTGTTTTTAATTAATGATTTGTGTTACTTGGTTAAAACAATTTTTTTTCTATTATTCTAATATGGGGATCCTTTTATGAATGTGTTTTCATATTTCATGATCACATATGTCCCAATAAAAATTTTCAAACGAATATTTTCCCATTATTCTATTTTTCCTCATGATTATGGTCTAAATACTTATGAATCGTTGAATATTTCCCTCTTTCTTGGAATTTCAACTCACACATAACTATATTTTCTATTTACATGGTATATTATATATATAAATATTAATTTAATGAAGTATTTTGTAATTAATTATGTGTGAAGTTTTAAAGTAATATTTTTTATTAAAAATTTTATATTACTAACATACCAATTCACAAAATCATTTGTTTTTTTCATTTGTGATATATAATATTGAAATTCTTAAAAGGATATAAAATTTATGCATATCTAGATTGGGGAACCTCTAACTATATTTTTATCCATTGAATTTTGTGTTTTGATATTTAAATGATGAACCACATGATGTGTGATGGTATTAAATGAGGAATTCATTTTATTTTTCCTCGATTATTTATTCTAGATGGAATTTACAAGGAATGTGGTATCCTTATCCAAGTGTGAATTCCCTAAGTAACCATTCATGCATATGATACATGTTTCGGATTCATGTGCCTTAATCTACCTGGAGCACGCTTATTAATAACATGTAAGGTAGTCATCCAATGTTTCCCAAAACCTTTACAAACAATCTAAAAATCCTTTAAAATAATATCATAGAAAAATAAATAAATTATTATTTTGAATACAATAAAACATTTATATGTAATTATTTGATCTCTTAATCATGAAATCACATCAACATAATAATCACAAACCTAGTGCGTTAAAATATTCCACATATTTTCATTTTCATTATATCCTTAAAATCCAAAAAATGTCACTAAGAAATAACATGCTTAAATTAATAATAAAAATAACATTTTGAATTATATACACAAGAAATTCATTCTCCTATTATGTAAATATGTATAAAATCATCATGATTCACTTATCCATTGGTGAAATGCCCAGTCCATTTATATTAAATTTATTCTAAATTCCATCACTAAAATTCTATTAACATTTAAATGGAATCCATTTATTTTTTTAAAAAAATCACTACATTCTTCATTTTCAACTCCAATATACACATATATAAAAAAATGTTAATTCAAATCTAAATGATTTATTAAAACAATAATTGATCACAAAACAATGTTGAGTTGTCAAATGATGTCCTAAAATCATTCATTGTAATTTTTATACCAATATTTTTCTATCAGATTTTTTTCATCGTGTGATATATATATATATAATATTGAATATACTTTTGAATACACATATTTTGATTAAAATAAAGACACTTGTATGAATAAAACATAATTTTATGAATTTATGATTGTATATTGACCACCACAATGACTCGAAAATTTTCAAATTGCTTCATCCAAATGATATGAAAGGAATTTAAAGTAAGTAATTTATTTATTTAATATTAATCAATAAAAAATCTACACATCAATAAAATTTAATTTTTGAAATATTTTTATATAATATCTTATGTATTTCTGAAAAAAACTAAATACCAAAATATATAATTCTCAATTCAATTCACCAAATCATATTCCACATTATAAATATTGAAAATTATTTTAAAAACTAACACTAAGGTAATTTAGAAAAATTATTTATTCATAACAAGTAATTATAAAATCAACTAATTCTGGATCTATGGGAAACCTCATTTACACTTAAAATTTCACATTGTCACCTATGTGGAACATGGAGTTAGAGAGTTCAAATTATACATGACATAGAAAAATTAATATAATGAAAAAAGTTAATAAAAAATAATGTGAAAAATTAATTAATAATATAACCACTTGTATAGTGGATATCTCAAAATGTGGAATGGTATGTGAAATGGTGGCACTAAAGTAAAATAATTGAATATTAATTCAAATGAAATACTGATATTTTAGAAAATAAATCACCAGATTAAGTTATAATAAACTACATTTAATGTAAATAATATTCCTAAAATTGAATTACTATCTGGATTTGGAAGAGGAAAATTCATAGATCTTTGGTTTGGTTATAAATGTATCAAATATATGTGTAAAGTCTTAGGTTTTTCAAACTGGGTTAAAATACAATTTTTTTATGTTTATCTTTTATTTCATGGGTCATTTATTAAACCATGCTTCAGGAAAATGTTTTCCGAGTTGGGTTCATTTTCATTGTTGATGTCAGGATTGAGTAATATATCTAAGAGTTTCATATGTGGCTTAATGGGTTTTGGGAGTACCAAACCCAGAAACACAGTTCTGAAAAGGCAAGTAAGAGGTGTTCACAAGGGTTATGCATAGTTAGTCAAACTATGTGGGTTATCCATGATGGATACTCCCAGTATTTGGTATCATGTTCATGGTATGTACACGATCTATCAGACCGTGGGAGTAAAATCATGTGTCTTACTAGTTTTGAAATTCATTTTAAATTAATTTTAATATATTCAAGGTTGAATTATATTTATTTAAATTAGATTTTGGAGATTTTATTTAATTAAATTAATGTTGGATGAATTTAATTAAACAACATTGATATTGAGAAGGTATTTAATTAAATTGAGATGAAAAAAGTTAATATTATTTTAGATGATAATGAGTTGGAGTCATTATATTATTAAATTGAGATATGGGAAATTTAATTAAATGACATGTAAATGAGGATTTGCGGGGTTATAATAGAATGGTAATGTCAAAAGGTAGTATTAAATGATGTGTAAATGATGAATTCGGTTTTTGTTTTTCTTAATTCTAGTTAATAACGAATTCATATAATTAATATGAAATCGTGGTTTTATTTAATTAAATTCATGATAATGAATAATTTAATTAGTAATTGCTAAATGGGGGTTATTATTTAATAAAATTGAGGATGAGAGAATTTAAATAAATAATAATGATGATTTGGAGTTTTATTAAATTTAATTAAATTATAGTTAGTGAATTTAATTATGTAATGTGAATTGGAGAAATTGTTTACTTATATTTAATTGGAGAGAATTTAATTAAATGATAATTAATGAGGTGTCAGGGATTATCAAAGAGGTATTTTAAATTAATTGATAATAATAATAATAATTATTATTATTATTATTATTATAATTATATTAGTCCCTATATATAAATAGGGTTTATTTTTATTTTAGTTTCAGAGAGAGAGAACAAGAAGGAGGCATAGATAACATAGTGAAGCCCGCTCCCCCTCCCCTCATTTATTATTCATGAGGTGTGGATCCACCTTCACCCAGACCCTCTATATGCACCGTATCATAATGGTTTTTTTATAATTCTGTTTCATCTTGACAAGGTGAGTCTCTCTACATGTGTTTCATTATTCACATCGGATGTTTCGTCTCTCCATCACTCAATCTTTCCAAAACCCTATATATGTGTTTGATTCATTTAATTCCTTTATTTTGGTTCTAGGTGGTGTAGAAAAGGTCTCAGGAGCCCTTGGTTTGTATTTCAATAACCTCCGTGAAAGGCATGGCGGTTCAGGTCGATTCGGTTCACCGCCGTCAAACCTAGGTAAGTACCGATACCTGATATTTAGTGCCATATCACATTGAATTTGCTTCTTATTGTTTCTTAGTGGTGTGGTTAATTTTTTGGTGTTTTTTCGTCCCCTCCAGACTAACTATGGGTGTGAGTTAATGTTTGTTAGGTGCGATGATAATTTTCAGGTGCACGTTATCTTTTATTGAGGACTGTGTATGTGAGCGGGTTGTGGTTTGAGTTAGGAATATTTCACTCATCCAAATGCATTGAGTTATGGTTAAATGCATTACCTAATTAGTAAAATATTGTTTTTTTGAATTAATTTTTTTTGATAAAGTTGATTGCAATGCTAGATTATATTCATTATTGGAGAATGAAATAATTAATGATCAATTAATTATTTTATTTGAGGTTGTAAAATAGAAACATATTCGAGTGATTAATAATGTGTATTTTATTTGGTTATGTTGAAATAATTATTTATCAATTAATTATGTGATTTTATATGATAATTAAAGGAGTGATTAATTTTTAGTAATTAATTTGGTTTTGTTTAGATAATTATTTATGAATTAATTATGTTCTTTGAGATGAAAATTGATCATGGAATTAATTATATGATATTACTTTAGTGACGCTGAAAATTTTTAATTATGAGTAAAATATGTTCTTTAAGATTTTAATTAATATCTTGGTTATTTATGATATATTAATTTGGTTATGTTGAAACAATTAATTGAGAATTAATTATGTTATTTGAGATGAAAATTATTTGGGGGATTAATTATGAGATATTAATTTCGTTAAGTTAAAATAACTAATTATGAATTAATTACGTACTCTGAGATGATAAATAATCAGTAAACTAATTATGATATATTAAATTGTTAAAGTTGAGATAATTAAGTATGAATTAATTTTGTGTTTCTAGATTTGTAATTGCGATAATTAATTAAGGGATTAATTATGAGATATAAAACAGGATAGTCTGAGACAATTAATAATGAATTAATTATGCTATTTGATAATTGAAATTGGAATAATTAATCAAGAGATTAAATATGTGTTATTAAATTGGTTATGCTTAGATAATTAATTGTAAATTAATTTGTTGTTTTGAGATTTTTAATTTAGATAATTAATTGGGGGATTAATTATGAGATTTTAAATTGGCTACATGGAGAGAAATAATTTGTAATTAATAATTTTCTTTGAGAATTGTAATTGATATAATTAATTAGTGGATTAATTATGAGATATTAAATTTTATAAGTTGATATGATTAATTGTGAATTAATTTTACACTTTGATAATTTTAATTGAGATAATTAATCAGGGAATTAATTGTGAAATATTAAATTGGTTATGTGGAGATAATTAGTTATGAATTGTTTTTTGAGATTTTTAATTGAGATAATTTATTGAGGGATTAATTACGAGTTTTAAAATTGGTTATGATGAGATAATTCATAGTAAGTTATTTATATTCTTTGAGAATTTTAATTGAGATAATCAATAAGGGGATTAATTATGAGAAATTAAATTTGATAAGTTGAGATAATTAATAGAGAACTAATTACTTTCTCTTAGAATTGTAATTGAGATAATTAATTGGGTGATAGTTATGATATATAATATTTTACTAATTTTAGATAATTAATTGTGAATTAATTATGTTCCTTTGATATTACGATCTAGATATTTAATTGTGGACTTAATTATAGAGAGTTTAGATTTATAAGTAGATAATTAATTCTAGAAAATTAATTATGAGATATGAATTGTGTTTTTTATTAATTAATTGGTGGATTAATTAATGTGATTTGTGTATCTAGACAATCATTGAGTTTACTAATGGATTTGATTAAGGCCAATGAGATGAATGAGAGGTTGTTTCTTTGTGTTTGTGAGTTGAATTTGAATACAATGTTAATGTTTTCATTGAAATACTGAAGATGGTTTTCCTTAAGTATAAATGTTAATATGTTGGCTTATATATAATTGAAATGTGCTAAATAAATGAATTAGGGGTTAAATGGTTTATTCATTATATGTTGTGAGTGGTTATGCCTTGTATAGGCAGGGGATCCAGGTGACCATGAGAGACATTAGAGAGAAAATGTGATTGTTTTCATTCTAATCCTTCAGAGACAATGAAATCATGTGGAGTTGATCCAGGGGATGGAACATGTGTGTTACTATTGATAATTGATGTCTATGTGTTACATACTATTCTTTCCTACATCGTTTTCCAGAGAATAATGAGTTCTAGGGGTAGGAATACCATGTGAGCTTCCATGTTGATTTCCACGAGACCGTGAGATCTCTTGGAGTTTGGATCAAGGGAAGACCATGAGTGCATCCCCTAGTATTGAATGTATGTGCATATCATCTTGTTCCAGCTAGAAATGGTATCCATGGTACATTTCCAATTGCTATTGGTACACGCATGGTTCATATAGGATGATGTTAAGCATATCTATCTGTTTATTTATATACACACTATTAATATATATATATATATATATATATATATATTACTGACATAATCAGACATTCCAGCCATTGGCCGAAGCTGGTATCGTCGTTAGGTGTCCCTTTGGATCCTGGATGGGTTGACAAGTACTTATTCCATTTGGTTATCGCTTCGATATATTGAATGCTATTTAATTTTATTGAATTTACTAGATTGTTCTAGACAATAGTGGTCCCTGAATACTAAGATTTATATCTCACACCCTATTTATGATGCCATTGCACACGGGTACCCATGTATAATCAACATGTTTATAGTACCTAGGATAATTCTTGTAGAGTTTTCCATTTTTTGGGAGTTAGTAGAAAAGGACCGAGTAGTAGCTCAGGATGCTATTGGAGATCTCCCATGGGGCTATGAGTCTTTTCCTTATTTATACACAGAGATGTAAAGCATACTATTTTGATTATTTCTTTCAGATATGTAGGACTATGACATACATATATTATATAAACTAGGTTTTCCAATTATTTATTCATCTGATTATGGTGTTATATCTTCTTCTATTGTTATATGAGATACTATCTATTTCTGATGTGCATTCTGAATATGAGGGTATAGTCTCCCAAATGACTATACTTAGACAGTCGCTGCTAATTGGAAGCTTATGTAATATGGGGAGATTTTCATGAGGTCATGTGGTGACAGCTCCAACTACCGTTTGAAGGGTTACATGGGTTTGGATGTTACAAACGGGAACATATAGCAGAAGGAACATTGGTCAACATAGGGTATATGTAGTGTAATTCCCCACATAAAAATGTGTTAGTAGAATCAATGTAAGATTGTATTCCAAATATTTTTTAACTAATGAAATTATTTATTTATTTTGTAATGATAATTTAGAAATTATAGGTACATCTAAAATGAATGGTATGATAATCATATGGAATTATCTCTGGTAAAAGAGTTCTGGAGTGAGTTTTAGAAGTGGATTCTTATATTTGGATCAAACATTAGTCTAACAATCTACAATAATATTATGACAAAATTGTGGGTTATTCCTCTTCAACATTGTTAGTGTATTGGGTAATATTAATATCTAACATTGTTTGATGGGATTCTCATGGACTTTGGAAGTGGTCTATGGTGATCCCCAAATAAGAATAGCCTACTTGGAGTTTGAGTAAATCCTACCATAGAATAATGCATTATGAAAAACAGAATTATTATAAGGGTAACTTTGGGGTTAAATAATACTATCCCTTAGTGAATGTGAGATTTAAATATTAAAAATGTGGGTATTTATACCATAGTGAAATAGGGAAATTCAATGAAGGTAAATTTAAAGGGGATTATTTGACCATTATATTGTAGGGTTTCACTATGAAGCCAAGCTAGTGAGAAATTAATCTATCACAGTGGAGGGAGGATATGCATTATAGAAGTATATGGTGGTAGGACTCTTTTCCACGATAAATTGGATTATACCTCCATATAAAAAAATGAAATGAGGACTGGGTTTTTTTATTGGTATAGGGGACCTTGACATGGCCATTGGAGGTTCATTGAGATAGATACCTTGGTAGGGTAATTTCATCATGACCATTGTGGTCATGTTGTAATAAATGTGATATATATATTTTTTAAATTAATTCAGTTAATCGATTTTATTATCAATTTCATATTAAATAATGTCCCATATATTTTACCTAGTAGATCATACATGTAACCCATCTTCTCTCATTTATCCACTCCTATGATGGGATCATCATCCTTCAAAACATGAAACCCTTATTCTCTCATTTCTCCCACAATTTATCAATGTATCATTTGTTAAGTCCAATTTCCACTATTTCATAGGTTATGTCATTTATTTTTGTTTGAACTAATTCATCATTTGATATTTAACAAATAGGATACCATTACATTATGTTATG
This sequence comes from Viscum album, assembly GCA_963277665.1. Classification (NCBI taxonomy): domain Eukaryota; kingdom Viridiplantae; phylum Streptophyta; class Magnoliopsida; order Santalales; family Viscaceae; genus Viscum; species Viscum album. The sequence goes on from OY728158.1 coordinate 783,606,161, forward strand.
ACATTTTTAAAAATTCTCAACAATTTAAACACTTTTTCATGTGTGATGTGAATGTGGCATCGCCATCCATGTTTGAATAACATTAAACTAAATTTGATTCTTTTTATTTCATTCATATGATTTGGTTGAGGGCTTATCAGGGTGGTGTTGTCCCCTTAATCATTATTCCTTGATTATTTGTCTATATATGGTCATAGTATTGAATTAATGAAAGAATATTAAAAATTTTGAAACCTATTAATGTTTTATTAGAGATTTTTTATTATTCGTAGTGTACTGGTTATGAACATTTTTTATCCTTGTAAATAAAAAGATTAATGTAATTAAAAATGATCGACATTATCCTTTTAGTAGATTTTCTTTACAACTTGAATGAATGTGGGTTTTATTTAGACCGTACGTTATTCTAATGTGTTGAGACTTTATGTCACAACAAATTTAAATTTTAAGATTGATCAAGATCATTTAGGTTTATGACAATCTCTACCTTCAAATCATAATATAGTTTTGTGGATCATTTAATGAGTATGTAGGTTGATTGTTCCTTCTGAAATAATATGATATATATTGAAGGGTATACCATTTTAATGGTTGTGGGTATTTATAAGTTACATGAGGACCAACAATATATTTAAGTAAGTGTGTGTTATATAATATAAAACCCATAATTGAGATGAATATTAATTGTGTTCTAGGATATTTTTTTATCGTATAATTTTTTTGGTTTATTTTAGGGATAGAATGCACATAGGTCTATATTAGGTGATATCACTTAGTTCAACATGTTATATATCCTATGTTTCTTATAATAAAATTTAATAATAATACTAGTATAAAAGGAAAATATTTTTTTGAATGGGAAAAGGTGTCTTATATAGAGATCACCCTATGGAAACAGTGTCATTAAGTGTCGATTAAGTCTACATCCAATGTGACCCTTATGATATATATGTTTCTATTATCCCATTATATTACATACATTTTCAATTATAGAATTTTATATTTTAAATGAATGTTAATTTCATATGTTTAATGGTTATAAATATGAAATGGGATCATAATAATGGAATGTATAAAAGGTATTGTGACATAGTGGAAGGATTGTTCATGGGCTAGGAATCGTGTAAAATATTGATGGGGTCTTTTTGGAAGTGTGCTTTAGGTTGTGCATATTTACTACCCTAAAAAATAAAAGATTTAGGGAAATGAGAATTATATGTATGATATGTTATGTGGTGGGTGAAATACAATCATTAATTGGATTTATTTTTTTGGTTTTATTTAAATTAAACTAGTGGGTGATTTATATTATATATGATGGATGTCATTTTTTGGGTTTTTTTACAGGATTGACATTATTTCTTCTGAGGTGGTTGTGATGGGGTTTATATATAATGTATCCTTGGTTGATACAAAATTGAATAAGATGATGATGTATTATGTTTATAACTTGTTTTGTGATCCCAAGTTAGTAATATTGAGGTATATTGGGATATCCTCTACCACTATCCAAAATATTTTCAATCACTCCCTAATATCTTGGGAAGAAACAATTGACATGAAATTCCTTATGTTTTCAATTATTAATTTATGTATTCCTATAATATCACACTACTAATTTAATATATATAATTTATATGTTTGGGAAACAATTATTAGTAAACTATTGTGTTTTTATAAAACCCAACATAGGAATCAGAGTGCTTTGGTACCCATGAAGGCCTCTTTAATGTAGTAACACGTGGAGAAGATGCCCAATTTTGAATTCTTAAGATTCATTTCTTGGTTAGAGTTATATTTTTAGATTTTTATATGAATCGTGATTAGGTTTACATTATAATTATTCTACATAACCTAAAATATTTTATGTATGATCTCTTACAGGTGGTCTAGTTTATGTTTCAATGAAATTGTGACTAGAATTTGTATATTTGATTATAGTATTGTGATGTTATTTCCTATTGATGTCATTCCATTGGTATATATTTTGGAAATACTATGTTATTATAATTATGTATATCTTCAATGGTTATATACTACAATTGTAATGATACAAGATCATATAGTATTCCACCTGGAATAATTAGACCCTCATTTCTATTTAAGGGCCTCTTATAATTATCGGAACACACATGAGGTTAAATAGATACCATAATATAATATCTAATTAAGTTATTCATGTTGGGACATTACAAAATATCATTAAATCCATTTTTTTATAATTATTTTTGGGATATGGTATATGAAAATATCCTCATATGAAACTTGGGGAAAAGGTTATGTTGATGCCCAGAAAAAAACTTTATGATTTTTATATTGTTTTAATGGGGGTTTGGATCATTATTATTTCATCTATTATTATTATTATGACTATTGGTTATTTTATGTGTATAGATCAGTTATATATTTTTTGGATTTTTCTCATTGGTTGGTATTCCAATACGTATCCATTATTGTATCATACACATAAGTGGTGTAGAAATGATATGTGTATTCCTATATGTTATTGATTTGGTTTATAGAAAAAATGTTTAGTGATGTTCTTCTCAATAAAAAGCTATTAAGTGTTTTTTAATAATATATGTGAAAACATTATATTATAGGGTGTGTGCACTATAGAGGTATCATATCTTATAATGAATTTTCTTCTCTTATAGGATACTCTATGTTTACATATAACCTCGGTGTGGGTAGTATGGGTACTAAAATAACTATTATTAACAAAATCCTAAGGAATGTTGTTTTTTTATGAATTAACATGAGATAATTTAGATCGAATCGGGGATAAGCATTATGGGGTATTTTCTATGTGAGTTAATGGTATGAGAAATATGTTGGAGGTCCTAATGGTGATGAGTTATGAATATGGGTTATGGTTAGTCCGAGTATGTTTGTTAAAAAACATGGTACCTTTCTTGTCGTTATTTATAATGGGTTGTAATATGTTTGGGTACACCTTGACCGATGGGTTATCTATGGAAAATTGACTCTTTATACAGGTAAATCCTACATGTATGGATTATGTTTGATGTCTATGCATGGGTGGTTCAAACATGTAAGTGTTATATACATGTTATTCATTCCATGGTTATAGTGTTGGGAATGAAATCATATAGGGTTATTTATGTGAGGGATGTTTGGGGAATGCATGTATTTTGTTGTTAGGTAGTTAGTGGGAATGTGAGTATAGTACTGATGATAAATCGATAAAGAGAGTATGATTTTAGTGTTGTGTATTGGTACCAAATGGTTTTAGTCCTACTTTTTTTGGGTTTCAAAACATTGCCGATATTGAGGTACCATTGTGTGTGGTTTTAAGAAACTCCATTTCCAATGGAGGATGACATCGATGTGTTTCTTGAAATATATCATATATGGGATATGAATAATTATATAATGATTACCCTGTAGGGATATGCCTAAGGATATGAGTGTGTTAAAGGGTAAACAATGTTGATTTTTTATGTTATGATGTAATGTAAAACTTATGTATATATCTAGTACATCCAAGAAGAAAAAACTAATCAGTATTTCGAGACTTGATCTCTTATGATAACTACAATGATATGTAATAATGCACCAACTCTATGTAACTATGATTGGGGCATTACAGTTTGTATTAGAGATAGTTTAGTACAATCCTTGGAAACTATATTTAGAAAAACTCTGATTAGAAAACTGTAACATGAGATAGACTTTGAAGATTAGTATATAAGAATAACCAAACAAATTGTAGTGTAAATATTTAGTGGGTTTTCCAAGAAAATATATCCCTATAATGATACACAAAGTTAGAGGTGGCTCCAGCGCAGATGTACCAAGGAGTTAAAACACAAACAAGGAGTTCTAGTTTTGACCCAGGGTATCCTCAATGATTTTTTTTAAATTATGAATTATATGCCTAAAATTTTCAATTTATATTAGGTATTTTACAAGTTTGTAATTATTCATTATGATCCATAAACATACCAAGCGTTTTCCATTGTATATAAATGGTGCCAAATTGAAGGAATGTTAACTCCCGTAATACGCATGATCAAAAGAGTAAGAAGGATCATATCATTCATAGTCTTAAGCAAACATTTATAAGGTTAATAGTCTCCCACATATTCTCATAATATTAAGAAATGGTGTCATGTGTTAATAATATAAGTAATGAATTCTCTAAGTCCTATGGATTTTCAGAGAATCCAGAGAAGAAAAGTATGCTAGAGAGAGTGATGGACAATGGGAAAAGTGGAAAGAAGGCTTTTACCATATGTGATAACTGTCGAACTAATCACCTTGGTAAATGAATGAATGGAATTTTAGTTGGTTAGAAGTGGGGAGAAAAAGGACACCATGTACATGGTAGAAAAGGTAAGAAAAATGTTTCAAATGTACAATGCTTAATAATAACGAAGTTGGGACACTACGCTAATCCGTGTCCCAGTCATCGAGTTTAACCCAATTGATATTATTTGATAATAGTCAAGTTAGGATACTACTGCAGATGAAGGTGAATAATTAGGTTTCTTATATTTATTAATGAATTATTTAATTTGAGTGTTGTATCAATGATTTACTGGTTATTTTAATTATGGTAATAAATAAGGATTGTATTGCAGTACTATTTCTTAAGGACTTGAGATTATATGGTACTAAGAAAAGTGACTCAAGAGCAAGTAATTTTTTTTTAAAATACATGGTTAAGGAATGAAAAACGTTAATATAGTCTGGATATCGAGGTAGTATTTTTTGAATAATATATTCTTGATTTAGATAAATTATATTGGATATTATTGAAAACCTAGAAACTAATTAATGGGTTTATTATTCCATCATTGTAGGGGTATTCAATTTTTTTTGATATAGAGAATATATCTAGTATTCTATAAGAAATAAGTGATCATGAATGTAATCAATAAGGTTTTATGGTAAATTAGTGTGTTACCATGTTCGAAAAAAATACATGATGAAGGTACTCTGATGTTATTATGTGGAAAAAAAAGATCTTCATTATGTTATGTTGACCTTCCTTATAATTTTTTGGGCTATGAGTTTGGAAACACGTAATTTGGATAATTATGAATGTTGGAATAGATTAAGTTGGAAAATAGATACTATGGTTTAAGGTTAAAATATTTTGTAAGATTATTTTTTTATATTATTATAAAAACCACAACCCGAAGGTTGGACGACAACCCCTCGCATTTGGCAATGTCGCGAGACTTGAACCTGCAACCGAAGGGAGACAATGGTGCATCACCTACCACTATCCAACGTGGTGTCCTTATTTGTGTAATTTAGTATTTTTAAATGATTTCATAGATTAATTATAAATTAATTTTTTTGAAACCCTATACGTATAAGATAAATAGAGTATTTTTTAGTTCTATTATCTATTGGGATGAAAGATGACTTTGTAGTAGAAATTAATTAAAGGATGGAACTCTACTTGTCAAGTATTTTTTATTATTCTATAAAGAAAATAATTCTTAAACATTAGGGAAAGGAACATAAAATCAAATATGTGTTATCCTAATACCTTATGTTTTTATGAACTAATGATAATTTATGTAATCATAGATTTATGGCTTTGAGGCCCTAAATTTTCTATTTATTGTTCACTTGTTTGAGATTGATTACCTCAATCACTCACTATAAATATTTATTTTTTCCCTCTAATCATATGACTCAAATTTCCACCAATGTTCTCATATTCAAAATTCTAATTCTATGGTGGCTTTTTCATTTCCCTTTCCCTCATATTAAGACTAAATTTTATTAACCATATTTCTGATGTGGGCTTCCCACAAAATTATTTTCTATTTTTTACCTTTTATTTTCGAAGAAAAATTTAAAATTGTGAGGATGAAATATTTTTAAGGATAGGAGACCAAAATATTTCACAGTAAGTTATATATTTAAATTAATTCAATAGATTATATAGCACACAACACTGAATTGGCTTATGTTATATGTATAGTTGAGTTTCAACGAAACATCACATTTGTATAATAATTATTTAAAAGATATATATATTTATCAATTAAATATTGTGATATGAATAGTAAAAATAAATTTTTATTGTTATTTATAAAGTTTTCACATAAATGAAACATATTTATAATGAAATGTATTTGTTTTGTTGAAATAGATTTATATTTAGAAATACTATTTTCTTAAAGGAACTACATTTTATGTCCTTTGGTAATCAATAATTAAATTAATATTAGATACTCATGAACATTTAATTTGGTAAAATATACTACATTTTTGGATTCCAAATAACCAAATTAGATTAGGTTGAAGTTTTGGTATTTTTCTGAAAACATTCAATTTTTTGAAGAATAGTGAAAAAACAATGTGTTATGGTTTAAAACCGAATTTTTCTTTAAATAATAATTTATTTTATTAATAATTATTTTAATTAAAAATAGATACATAAAACCTATATATTTCCAATGCAACTCATTGGAGTAATTTTATAATATGATTAGATATATAAAGTTTTATTGAACTATTCAATGCCTTTTACCCACCTTTTAGGCACATTTTAAAATTTTCATAAAACCTAGTTTTACCACTTTTGTGAATTTAATTTAAATAATATGAGAAACGTGATCGATATAAGTATTTAAAATGTGGTACAATAGGATGAATTTAATTTTTGGTGAATCGGAACTTCTAAATTTTATTAACCACGGTTAAAAGTAGATCAGGTAATTAATGGTAAAAAGATATTATAACTATCTTAACACATGTCATAATTATATTGGATAAAGTTATTTCGAAAAAAATCAACCATAAGAATAAAATATTATCTGATTTGAACCACTAGGATTAGATGAGGATATTTATTATTATTTTATTTAAATAAGAGTTAAAAGTGTTATATTCATATTTTTATAACTAAACCATTTTTATTATTGAAATATAAATAAGATAAATTTGACTATAAACATTCATTATATAGATAAAAACATTTCCTACGTCATGATGTTTTAATTATAATTTTTAGACATTAAATATGTAAATTTATATATGACACAATGATGATGCAGTAATTACCTTATTAATGAATTATTAGAATAATTAATATTATAAATATAAAAATAAAAGTAAACTGAGAAGAGGAAATTATTTCATCACCTCTTTCAAAGATCAATTCATCTTGCATATTTGCATTATTTGTTATTTCCATACCAAAATAATAAATCCAGTACCTTCTATATACTTTCATTTTATTATTAATATAGTACAATCATATTCATTAATCTATCCATCCTATGAAGGACAATGTTACCATACCTGCATACGTACGGATTACCGTCTCCACGTCATTGTGCAGTATGTTATTCAACGGATAATTATTTGTATGGGTATAATAATAAGTATAATTGAAGTAAATAATAAATATGTCATGTTATTTATTCTGTATAGATGACATACCATCTATTTACATACGATTTTTCATGAATAGAATGATATTGTTCCTCGTACATATGTTCAGATTACCTTCTCCACAAATGTGATAAGATTTATTCCCCATCGTAACCATTCAAGAATAAATTTCATTTCATGATTTAAAAATAATTTTTAAGAACATAATATCATTCTGTATATAAATAAAATACATCTTATCCATAAAAAACATGTATTATTTAAGAAAACATATAATGTAAAATGAATCAGTTAACACAAAAAATAATGATAGTACTTAAATATGATTAACAATGAAATATTATAAGATCTTAAATGATATAATATTTATGTACGTCATTCTTTTATAATTTAATAAAATTGATTTAAAAATTATAAATGAGTTTAATATACCATATACTAAGGAAAACTAAAAGGTAAAAGTTAATTTTACAATCTCTTAATTATCTTTGGTTGTTTTTACGAAAGAATCTATCGGGACTTCTTTATTTTCCACATCTATGTTTCTTAAAAATGTATTTCAAACCATTATTTCTATTTCCTAAAAACGGGATAAATTTATTTATACCATTTTTTGACTTTTTATAAAATATTTTGAATTGAATCTTTCCATAATTTTCCAATCAAGGTACATTATGACATTTTCACCAAATTTTGGTAGGAATGTTTTTATCTTATACGGAGGGTGCATCTAGTTTCCGCTGTTATAACACCTTCGAAGCATCCCTTATAATATTATAGGAACATTTTCAAAATAAATTTTTTCTTTCATAATTATGTGCCTTTTTAATGACTTATAAATAGAAAGATATATTTCACTCAAATAGTTTTGATTTCATCTAGGTCTCCATGGTTTGATGGATTTTACACTTGTTTGAAGTTGATTTAATGTTATAAAATCTTCCATATTGCATTGAAGGTTTTGTGATATGTTTGAATGTGGAAGTGTTATTTTTATAAAATTCATGGTTTATGGTTAAAGTATTACCATTTCATATGCTAGTCTTAAAAAAAATGTTTATGTTATGTTTCAATATTTTCATATGAGGAATGCATTGGACTTATTATGTGATAGGTGGAGCCCACTATAGCTCCTCAATGCATCAGTAGTTCTCCTAAGAAAACTAGTGTCTTGCAAAAAGGCCTTGACAAAATATTGTTTTTGATATCGGCAATAGGCCTTGATTATGTTGTTATGATGTTCTATATTATTCATTCCATCATTATGAAATTAGCTATTGATATTACATGTGATTATTCAACTACTAGAATATCCATGTGGATGAGAACATGGAATTATTTGATACATCTTTTCCATATTATGCTGATGTTTAAGTTTAAAAAGCTTGTGTTTTAGTCTTATACACTTCCTTAAATTCTTATACTTATTTATGATAGTTTCTACTATATTGTTATCTTTACTGAGCATCTGAGCTCACCCCTTTCTTAGGTTTTCTTTTTTCGAGGATGTGGAAAATTTTATTTTGATTAACCTTCATGGATATGCCAAAGGATATGAGGGTGTTCAAAGGGGACATAATATTTTTTTTATTTCATGATGTAATGTAAAACATATGTATGTATCTAGTACTTCCAAGGCTACTAAACTAATTGGGATTTTGGAACATGGTCTATGGTAATCAGTCCAATTTTATGTAATAATGCACTGAATCTAGGTATCTAGGGTTGAGAATTACAATAATTGGCATGTGAAAAGGGCATTTGATCCCTCGACCATGCTGCACGTGATTCTCACTCCTGCAGCTATTCCTCTTGGGTGTCCACAAAATCACGAGACTTCACCTTCTTATCTATTAGATGATTAAATTCTTTTGAAGCCTCTCAGAAGGGGGACACCTGGTTGTGGGAAGAATTGAACTTGGATAGGTTGTCCTCACAAGAGGAAAGGTCTTCCCATGCAATTATTATTTGGTAGATTTAGTGTTTTATGTGTCATTAATCAAATCCTGCGGAACCAAGTTTGTTGAATAGTTGCTAAAAATTGTAACCCTCGCCAGTAAAATTTTCCATAGGGGTCTCTATGGAAAGAGCATATAACTGGTACCATTCATGCATTCCCACTACCTGGTACCTCGCTGCATCCCAAGTGCTTTGACCCTCCTTCACTTCCATCTATCTATACGCAGCAAGCATCATCACCTGAGTGAGAAGGGACCTAAGATAGGTCATCCAGAATGGGAGACTCTCTTTTCCTTAGGACGGTTCAACTGTTAGATCCAGATGAGTAGAACTAGTTGTGTCTTCTGGGGTGATCAGTGATACTCTACTGGTCCTATCCTTATTAAGGTTGTGTCCAGTATCTGCATGAGGCGAGCAGTCTGAATCACTCCCCAATGAGATAGGTTCTGCTGATGAGGCCCCTCTCAAACATTTTTGATGAAGAACTGACCGTCTTCTTACCAAAAGGGTATGAATAGGTGGTGTATCCATCGTGGCTACTACATGGACAGAATTAGAAGGTGTAGATGTTTCATTCATCATAGTAGAAGGAAAGTGTGGAATTTTCATTATAAAATGGATGAGGAAGGAAATGGTTAAAGGTTTCGGCACCCGCCAAAATAGTTCTTTTAGCTTCTCGTTGGGGTAACAATCTTCCCACATTCAGGCATACTCTAGTGATAGAAAAGTTCATTTTTTCATGATAGGAATGATAAATTACATAGAAAAACCTTCATGCATCATCATGAGCCATAATTGGCGAAGAAATATCTGGTGCAACTCTCCCCTTAATTGAACAACCGGAATACTTATAGTCTATCAAAGGCATCTAAATTTTATGAAAAATTTGTAGGCGAGTTATGGCTTACAAATGTCTACTCAATCTAGTTGAGAAGTGAGAACCTCATCCCAAAGAAAAATGAGATATAAAAAATAGTTTAAGAACCATTCAAGTCACCTCTCAAAAGCCCATGTGGGGTAGTATGTGATGAGAATAAGAAACTAGAAGCATCGTTTGACAACCTAGTCACATCAATAACACTTAAAGTCTTAGGAAGAACAACGAAAAATGTTGACAAGAGTGTGTTGAAATTCATAATACGGAACCATCGCTTTATGATGGTATTCATAATAGGTGAAGTGTTCTACCATCCACTAATATAGAAATTGAAACATTCCATCGAGGTAGTGTGGGGGCATAACTTCCTATATTTTTCTAACAATTTTTAATGTCGAGCAAGGGTAGGAAGGGTAAAATTAATGGGACGACCCTCTCCCAGTGTGTTCTCCATCAACAATGTACATTCTCGAACCCCGGTATATATTTTGAAGGATGGGAAGAGACATCTACTAAACAACATGAAAAAAACCTTCTATTCTAATCATAAAAGATACATCTAGGTGAAGCTCATATCCTCATGTGTTATGTCATCCCGCTTCAAGGGTAGCATAGTATGACCCTGGATTTAGGCATGACTAACGAGATAGAAGATTTCATATACTACAACCCCTCATCTTGGGTCAATATTTCTGCATGAATGACCATATATATACCTCAAATGGGATAAGTGAGTGATCCTGGAGGGGGAGATTGATTAATCCCCCTACCATGACCAATAAAATCCCTGTCAAGGGGGACACATGGTTAGTGTCATTCTAGGAAATTATTATTGGGAGAAACTTGTCTTAAAAATCACCATGTATGGGGAGTCCTACAAGCTAGTAGATATACCATGGGTTTATTATCACCTCCCCATGCAATAATTAGAAGGTGTTGGTGCTTGAGAACCAGTGGTTCAGCAATTCAAGAAGGATTTCTCCTTGGGAGAAGACTGCAAACTGAGAAACAATGGTTGCCTGGTACAAGGCCACAACCTCCAACTAGAGAGGTGACTCGAAACAGCTCTATTATACCCATAACGCCCAAGACAACATATCATAGAATTATCATCCAGTCCATATATCCCACTTGGTGATCCACTAGCCATTATTATTTTCATGAGAGATATGGATAATAGATGGGTACTCTCGAGGGCATATTCTCAAGACACCATCGTGATACCCATGGTTGACCTGAGTCCATGCCAAACATCCTAGTATAAATATTTTCTCCTAGGTTGGAGTGGTGATGAGTTCTACTACTGGGTAAATCATGGCATGATCATGTACTAGAGGTGCCTCTAAGAGAATAAAGGGGGTTTTACGGTCATCCAACAATAGAGAAATGTCGTTCGGGAGACCAAATCTATAAAGTGGAAACTATATAGTTAGTGGATAGGCTAGATGCTCTACCATCAGAAAATACTTTAAGAATATATCATAAGGAATGATGTTAGATTGAAAATTTTGATCACTATTCCCCATCATGGTCTCACTAGTTTTAAAATATTTTAATGAGAGCATGTAATGTGGCCATTTAAAGCTGCATCTTGAAGCCGAAAAAAGCCAGTCTAATAAAATATGTTGGATAAAGGCTATGGAGTAATGGATAAGGGACTCAAAATTTGTCCACAAATCCTCTGCGTAGTTCTTTTAGAAACAGTACACGGAATGCACTTCTTACGTAATCCATAGTGTATAGAAGAAACTTCACCTATTATTGTGGTACGTGGATGTCTATCACCGCGTAAAACTTTTGTACGTGAACAATCCACAACGCATTGGTTGATAGATCATTGGCCAACGAAATAATGTTTCACAGAAAGTGGATATCATGAACCTAGTCCTTGATTATGTTCATGTTCATATGGTGTGGATTAATGTTTATGTTATGAATATTAATTCGTATAGATTGGTTCGTCGATCCATGTTTGTTATGAAGACATGCTATCCTTGTAGGGTCCTCCTATGTCGAATCAATATTATAGTCTTAAAATTATGAAATTATATTTTAAAACCCCAAAAAGATGGTTTAAATATAGAGAAATTGAGAGAAGATCATTTTGTGGTACGTACGAAGCGGTTTGCGAATTGGATTTTTGTAATGAGCATGAAACTCAAGAGCAGAGGAAGCTGAGGAAAATGAGAAAACAATTCACCATAGGAATGGAAAAATACAAATGAAATGGGCCCCTATATATTGATGTGGTCCTCTTATGATAGACCTATTTGTTCTTCTGCAAAACATTTCAATTCAGTACCTCTTCGACATCGAAATAATCGACTTTTTATTCCGATAGGGGGCATTTGTAGGGACTAGATAATTCCACCAAGGGAAGAAAATACATCCACAATAACTTTTCATAAGGAAGCATGTACACCTAAAAGTATAGCAAGGTGAATTGAAAACATTTGAGTTAAAAACATCAGATGAAACTTGATGAGATTCATGTTTCCAACCAAATTAATGTGGCCCATGTACAACCACCAGAAAAGGTCTGCGGACCACCTAGATCGCAAACCAATAGGTATGCAGAAGGATACGCCAACCACTGGCCCATGGAGTGATGGAAATCGATCATGGTGTACCATGAACCATATCACCAGTGGACTCATGTGCCTGAAGGACATATGAATACCATTATGTGAACTTATCAATTCACGGATGAAGTGAACCAGAAACGTTTTGTGAACCATTATCACGAACTGAATCCTTCACAAACCCCCGATTGACCGAGTCTTCCTTGGGTCAGGATATCTCTTTGTGGGACTCTGAAAATGGTTATGTGTTCCTAATAGATACAATTTCCATGATGTTCTATAAAATGATAATTGTAGGAAGGAAAAACATGGGATGAAGAAATATTGGAGGGGAATCAGAGGATAGAAGAAAGTGTTCAAAAAAGGCTCTGGCTTCAGTCTCAATTCATCGAAGAATCCCGAATCACAAACCACTCACTCCGCAGGTACATCTGGTCATGAACCATAAAATGAGATAATTGAATAATAATAACAGAACTGTGAACCTAACTGGTGAACCGAGAACCACATAATTATCACAGATGAATTCCCCTCGAATGATAATTCCCCAGACCCACCATCAATATGGTGCTTCATGTTGTGTACCTCTATGCAGACTGAACATGGCACTACTTGCTGCATCATTACATTGATGGAATCCAAATCGGAATGATGGGGAGCATACCATTTTGGTACATGGTGATTTATACCCATTCCCATGTACTTCTTCTGTACATGGATATCCCATCTACCTGCATTCCACTATAGTGTGTGGAGCCTACCTCATCCCGTATAAGAAACATGTATGAAGAATTATATGTTTTTTAGAATTCTTTCTTCCAGTACTAACCTCACCCCTCTATTACCATCCATTCCTCTATGATCCCTCTGCAAACCAGTCCCCCAACATAAGGCCAAAGCCCCCTCCAAATCCACTGGACCCATATGATCATATCATCATGTGCATCAGTGTTCCCCTTTGAGTCTACATACCCATGGTAAGGGGAGTCATGAAGGCTCTCCCCACAATGGTTTAGGATTCTTAAATTCCTAGGGGTGTACATTTCTAGGGTAACCTAGAGCCCAACGATGGCACACCAACGTGAACCACCCTGTTCTAGGGATTAACGTTGGACACATGATTTTCTATTCAATAAATAATAGTGATCAGTCAATGGGGTTATGTTCGCTCCCCCCTTTGACGAGGAAGAATCTCCTCCCCTTCCCAGAATATATTTTAGGTCCCTCCCACTAATGTAAATTCCTCAATCTTCTGAGGTCGAGATTCGTGAGTTACAATGTAATTTCAAATAGAAGGGTTCATTGGTCATCTCCCTCAAACACAGTCTCCCTAGGCTATCTCTCTCCCTCCTACTAAGGAGGAAGCATGTGCTTTGTTGAATCATTGACATCTTCGTGTTTCTCACACTGATCATGACTCATGTGGGATTAGAGGTGTGTGATGATAACTACATCCATGTGAATCTAAGCAATGAGAAATATGATTCTTGATCAAACTCGGATACATTGGATGACTACCTAAAGGACCGATCTCAAAAGGGTTCCCATCCAAAAGGGTCCACCCAATCATGTCCCCTTAATGGGAAGCTTCCATGAGTATGCCCCTACCAATCTAAACTATGTGGGTTATGATTCGACTCTTGAGGATACGTATGAAACCCATCTTATGGTCCGATCACAACATTAATTCACCTTTTGTCCCCCTTAGATGATGATAAAATTTAGAGAACCTTATTATATGGCTCATGTCAGCCTCACCTCAATTGCGTCAAATATATGCATGCATACAATGATCATGAAAATCAGGGTAAGACCATGCATACACTCTTTATTAATGAACCATGGATTCATGAACATATGAAAAAGACTTAAATCTATAAGAGTTTCCCAGATCATGAAAAAATCCTCTCCCAAAAGGTTGCGGTGAGCCTGAACTCCCATCATTACGTCTAATGGAGTCCTTTAGTGTTGTTGGATGAATCATCAATCAACGAGTTTCTAGCTTTGGAAAGAAGGTCTTTGAATCATGGATACCGAGGTTGTTGGGAATTTCTGGCTCCATGAATGATCCCATTGGAGACCATCCGAGGATGTTATTTCCGATGAGGATGGATTTCACAAGTACTTAAACCCATGAAATCACCCATTGGGACCGACAGTTCCCACAGGGTTAATCCAACCTTCATTAAAGGATAATGATGCTAAATGGGTCAAAACAAAAGGAATAGTGAATTTGACAAGAACATGTCTCTATAAAAAAGTGACGGGTGATGATCCTCACTGTACCATTTTTCCTTGACCCCAATCATGCCACCTCAGATGCAGAACAAAATTTTATTTAGGTTTTGATATATTTAAGTCTAAAAATTAGTAATGGGATATGTTTATTGGGTTTTAAAAAATTTATATTCCTGATGTATTGATAACCATTTGGATCATTATGATTTTTTATATTGAGGTAACTATAGTTAATTGGGAACATGTGTTTTATATTATATTTTCCAAATATATGTTTTATTATATAGATAACTGTTAGATTTAAAATGAGACTATTATTTATTGGTTAATGTTATTTTAGAATATGTTAAAAATATTTTTTGGGAACATTATATAATTTATTTTAAAAGATAAAATATTGGATATGATTTCATTTTACATTAATTTTGTTGATATTCTTTTTGGAATAATTATTTGGTTGACTTTTATAGAATATTTTTTTCTTTTATGTATTTGTGATTATGATTGTTTTTTGTAAACATTATTTTATTTTTTGAGAATATATGATTTGGTAAAATACATATTTGGTCTATGACATTATTATTTAATGATATTTTTTAGAGATAAATGTTATTCTTTTTTCTGAATAATAACATATAAAATCATTCGGTTATTTGGGTCTATATTTTTTTCATAATATTTTTTCGATACTTATGGTTAGTTATTTATGTAATGATTTAAGTAAGATATGGGTTTTATTTTAAGGGTTTTAGATATAAATATATTTTTTCATCATGTTTTCATTTTCATATTAGATTATATACTATCATTTTCTATCCATTTTGGAATTAGTAAATATCAATATAAAAAAGGAATAAATTTTCATCCCATTCATGGATCTTATTGTACTGTAAAATTTAAATTTTAGAGCTTCATTCAAGAAAAATTCATCATGGATATTTTTCTCAATGAATATGGGATGAAATTGATATGGAAAATTATTGAAATGAATCCTAATAATCAAATTTTTATTATTCAATTTAAAAAAATCAAGTAAGTTTATTTTCTCATACTATCTTTCTTGATGGTAAAGTAATTAATTAAACATGAGTATGTAGAAGAAAAAACAATCATTTCTTATATAGAAAATATCACTCAAATATCAATGTATGATTTTGAAAACTCATTCAAAATAATGATTTTTGTAATAGTACATAAAATGTTTATAAAACTTTTAATTCAGAAATAAAAAGGTTCCTAGTAGTGACCCAAAAATTTCTAATCATGAAAAAATATACATATGATTTTATAACATTTTAATGATTCCCCATTTTTGTTAAGAGAAACAAATTTGTAAGATGAAATTTATATAAGTGAGAAAAATTAACACCATGATATTTTAAAATGTATTTTACATTAAATTGTACAATATGGGATATATTTTTTTAAATTCAATAATGATGTATAGAGAATAATGGTTTATCAAAATGATAAATCATAGAGATTATAAGAGGTCTAAATGAATCATAATTTATAAAATATTTAATTTCTAAAAAATAAAATAGGTCTATTTTTATATAGAAAAAATGATTTATTTAAGAGATATTGTTTTTAACTGCATTCATAAATTGTATAAATTTTTATTAATTTAATAATATTTATGAAACATAACATTATTTTTATAAAATTAATTAATTGATTTGTAAAATAAATTAATTACATCCATTGAATGTCAAATTAATATCAAACTAATAATTTTTCCCAAATTAAAAAACTTTACTAGAAGAATTATTTTTATTAAAATTGTATTTTTTATTTAAAATATAAATTTTATATATTTTGAACATTAAATTTGTTTTAAAATTATTTTTTATAAAAATTAACTATTGACAAATAATATAATGATTGATTACCAATTTTTAATAAATTATTTCATATTAATTTGATGGTAAAAACATATATTTTTCCGAAAAGTATATTAAAGTCAACAATATATTTTTTTCATAATAAATTAAATCAAACAATATTTATAAATTAATTTGATATAATTTTATTATTAGATTTTATATGAAATAAATATATGTTAATGAAATGGTTTTTACTATAAAAAGGATGATAATAAATAAATGTTTCTCATTGAAAATATTTATTTTCTAAAAATGGTTTTTATGTGTTTTTAGGGGATATTATAATTACATTGTACCCAATTAAAAATTTTATTTAAAAATTAATTAGGTTTTTTAATTGAATATTTTAAAATAATATTGTGGTTATATTTTTCTATAAAAATATACAATTTTTGTAAATTGGTGAAAATATAGATTTTACAAATATTGTACCTTTTATAATACCATAATGATATAAAATCTATTTAAAAATATAAATAACAGTTTTCATGAAAAATATAAATTTAATGAGTAAAATAATTAACTTAAAATAATTATCATTCCTTTAGAAACCCATTATTTACATTGTAGAACCTAATATATATTTTAATCTAATGAAATACTATTTTATATTCTTTTCATGTAAATGAGTGTATAAAATGTAATATTTGGTTTTTTTATTAAAAATACCTATATAACATTTATATTTAATAATAATAAAATAAGGTTCATTGGTATTAGTAATACACATGATATTTGTTTAAACATTTTTTTTATTCTCAAAAATAAATTTTTCTAAACACTATATATGTTATGTAAAGTTTATTTATATTGAAAATAATTTTTTCCACTTCTAAAAATTTAATATTCTAAAAAAAATTATATATTAAGAAATATCATTTAAAAATTTGAAAATATTTTAATTTCCTTTTAATTAATATTTAATGTTTACCATAATACAATTTTGTCACCATGATAAGGGTTAAAAGGTTAAATTGGGTGTTAAACTAAGAGATAATATTAAAAAGTGATTTAAAACCATCTTAGATTTTGTTGGTCATGTATATTTTTAGATTATTTTATCTGATATTCATTTGAAAAATTTAGAGCAAATTACTTGAGAAATAAATTTATTATTATTTCTCGGAGTTCTACTCCTCTCACTTATAAATGGCCACTATAACTTCTAGATTTTAAATGAAAACCCAATGTTCACTAGCATAAATGATACTACATATCGAGCATGAATGAACAAATAAATTTTATTATTTAATATAATAGTAATCACCTAGATTTCAGAATGGATGTCATGAATAGTACTAACTAAATTACAAAAATATTATTTACAAATATTTATATTTTGATTCATAGGATAAAAAATTAACATGAAATGAAATTAAAAATCAATCAAATATTGAGGATGTTTTTTATGAAAAACTATTTAATGTGACTAATTATATTTATGAAATAATAGAATCACTATATTTGGAATATATAAATGAAATATTAATTCAATATAATTTTTAAAATTAATTATATTTATTATCTAGATATTACATAGCAACAAATGCAGTTTTAAAGATAAAATGAGTGATTTTCTAAGAATGTAGTTTTACCTCCATTTGATGGAGAACCCTATTTAAATATAGTTTTAGAAAATTTTATATGTTATAAAAGATATAATAAACTTATTATTTTGAAGTGGGAAATTAAAATTTACATTGACTGATGTTTTGGTATTTTTCTAAGAAAAATCATATTTTAATGAATAGTGAAAAAATACTACATTTTCATTCAAAACTAATTTTCTGTATAATTGGATTATATTGTTATACTATACTTTTAATTGGTTTTAATTTATAATTAGATTATTTTATTATCATTTTAACCAATGTTTTTTCAATTGGAGGTATTTTCAAATTGATATTCTATATAAACACATGTCAATATTTTGATGCTTTTTACTTTAAAAAAATGTTTTCATGTTTTGACTACATTGATTAATTTGAAATTAATTACTACAACATATTTGTTTAAATTTTTTGAAAATTGATTCCATATTAAGAATTAGTGGGTCCAAATTATTTTAATAGGATGATTTTATTTTTTTGGATATTATGAATAATTACATCCGTCATTTTTATTTGACACTGTTAAATATGAATTCGGTAAATTCGGGTAACAAAAATTATGATAAGTACAATAAAATTACCCTAAAAGATCCCAAAATACTATTTAATGACTAAAAGTATACCCTTAACACCTAATAATCATAATTTATTTTTTTAATGTACTTTGTTCTATAAATGTGATATAAATACAATTAAAATAGAAGAAAGTAACAATATGTCACACTCTTATTTCTCATATGTTTAATAATTTTAATATGTGGATAAAAATGATAAAACATTGATCAAAAATACAATAAAAATATAATGAATTAATAAAAAAAATTGTAATTTATTTATAATTTTCAGCAATTAAATAATTACCAAAAATATTGAAACAATAGAGATGAAATCATTTTATTTATTAATTGAAATATCAAATAAATAATATGAAAAATATAAAAATAAATATTTTTAGAATTATTTAGTGTACTCCATGAATTTTCTAGATGATTATGACATATTTTGTGTCTATTAAATTGTTTTTTTCTAAGTTCCCTCCCTATTTAGATTTTATTTAATCTCAATAAAATCATTACTGTTAAAATAGACACTATTAAATTTTTATAAAAATAATAAATTCTTATATTCATTAAATAATAATAAAAATATTTAAAAAATCAATAAAAGGATTTGATAAGCACTAAAAGTTCATTAATTTTACATTTATGGGAAATTTACCCTATATAATTAAAATTTATATCCTCATTATTATTTAAAATATTGTTACCATAATTAAAATTAAAGGACAATAATTTAGAGTAAATTGAAAATATAATGATTAAAATAAAATCAAGACATTTCTAGAAATTATTTGATGAGAGTATTTAGAACTATTCTCATTTTATATTTGGCATACCTAATGTTGGATTCTTTTATATTTAAAAATTAATTTATAATAATTAAATATTTAATGAGTTTCCAATGGTGCCTTCCCATATGCTATAAAATGGTACCCATTCTTATAAAATACCCACACTTCTAAAACAATTTGGTTTAGAAAAAATATTCCTAAAACACTTCCGAAAATTCCCCAACATTATTTAAGGATTATTTTAGGTATAACACTTTCATTAGAGGTGTTAAGGTCTTCTTCAAGAGTGACTAATCGAAGAAGAGGTATTGTTTTCTTTATGTATTTCTATTCTATTTATTCTTCCATGTTATTCAAATACCCTCAAAACATGATGAAATAATAACTCTAGAATTTATATAGAGAAATCTTATTATGATAATATAATCACCTAAATCCATCTTAAAATTCATAAGATGGGAAATTAACTTTTCGTTAGTGTGAAAGGTAGACTACTACCTCATGAAACGATATAATTTATTTCTCATCACCATCTATAAATATTGGTTATATTGATCTAATTATATTTTCATATGATATATTAATGAAATATTAATTATTCTATGATAAAAATATCATAAAATTTTCTTACATTACATTTATATAAAAAGTATAATGTCATTCTAGTGTACGTGTGAACTATTACATCCACAAAGAGATACAAATAATTTTTATTCACCACATAATTTTATATGACATATATCTATATACATGAAGATACATTTGGTGCAAAGGATAATTCTATACTTAGTGGTCTTACCCTGTTTTATTCTAAAGGAATCACCTAAACTGCAGTAGAATCGGACTCCAAAATTATATACGACTCTCCCACTGGTATCTCTCCCACTCTGTGAAAGATTTATTATGTGATCTGTAATTGAAAGAATTTTATCAGTTGCAGGACATTTATTCATCAAACTTGACGCGGAGGGAATAGTGTATCTGACTTCCTAGCCTCAAAGGTGCCCTTTGACTCTTATCTGATGGTATACACCAGAACTGTCTCCCTCCCCTTAGGATGTGATTATTATGTATTTAGGTACTTCCTTGGTCAACATCATTTTAGACCCCCTTAAACGTTTTCCACATCTTCCCCCCTTAAATAAAATAAATGTTGTGGATATTTTCTTAATGATCAATGAAAATTGGGAACTTTACTCATGTGTGCGTATGACCGATCGTCTCCTAACTGTAACATTGTTCATTTTTAGTCTATATTTATTAAATGGATCTAATGGTATAATTGATATAAATAATTTATTATTATTTCATTAATGTAATTCTAGATGTTATGGACTTATAGAAACATGGAAAATTTATATCATATTAACTTCATTTTCAACTCAAGTACTGAATATCGACAAAACATCTGATATGCACTTAAAAATTATATAGTTTTTATAAAATGGTAATAAGTGATATAAATAAAATAACAAACCTGAAAATGTTTCTCCTGAAAGTAAAAATTAACCAACTTTTATTATTCCAAAATTTGATGATTTTATGTAAAGAGTATAACTCAAGGAAAAGGACATTGTCTCAATCTCCTTTAATTTTGGTGTATTTTGATAATATACACCACCTTGTTTTATATTTGTATATTCAACCCCTAGGATACTAATTTCATTCAACAGTTTTCAAATGGAATATTTTTTACATGAAGCATTTTACTAAATAAAAAAGGAATGTTTTTTAATGTATGCATTGACAACGAACTTTCACCTATTGTGACCATTATTTGTTATTTGGATTCCCCCACTAATCGTAGTGTTTTTAAAATAGAAAACGATACCATATTAAATTTTTTTGAATTTTGTAATTAAAAATAGTTTGAGAATGTATTGATTATGTTGATATATTTAAATTATATCTTGTGATTGCAATGTGGAAATATTTTTTTCCTGCACACTTGTATTATGTTTTATGATTATGTTATGGTTCTTGGTAATTGATTATTTATATGAGTGGTTCCATGATAAACTGAGGGTGGGTGTTCCCGTGATATATATCAAATTAATTGCGTAATGATATATAGCTAAACAATAAAATTTCTCCTAAGAGATTTAGGGAATATAATGTTATTTGTATTCCGAACATAACCATAAAGGTTACTCCTTATGTAGTAGTTAAATATGTAGTGTATGTATGATATGGATTCCACATGGTACCTTTATGATTTGTGATTTACAATATGGTTTTCATGAATCTTACAATATCATGAGGTATGTATACAAATTTAGGTTTTATGGATGATAATTTATGATTTTGTGAAAATGATTTCAATATATCAAAATATTCATGAACAAACTATGTCGTTACTTATTTTATATCCCTTACTTAGGTTTTGGTTTTCATTCCATGTTTTTTAAAAATTATCCTAGAGTATAAGGATGGGTAAGATAAAGGAATAATTCATGATGATTTTTCTCATGAAAAGAAACCATGTTTTATTTTAACGATTTTTATTTTGTAATAAATTGATAGTGAGTATATGTTACTACATTGTAATATTTTTGATTTTATGTAATAGTTATGGCCTAATTCTCTGATACCAATTTATCACGACCCATCCTCAGAGCTTGTACCGTGACTACCCCAAGCCCGCCTTCCATAGGCCAGGGGCTGGCGACTAGAAACAAAGGTGTAAATCCCTATACTTGGAAGGTATTTCATTTATAAAAGAAAACAAACACATCAGAGTATGCAACTGAAGTATTCACTAAGAATAACTATATACAAAATTATGTTCTGATAAGAAAGGGGCGGGAAATACAAGCCCATCAGTAAGTACAGTACAACAGAAAAGCTAGTACAACAGCATTAAAGTAAAACAGCAACCACCGAGTTGTTCTCTCGGAATCCCACCTGAAGAGTGGGTACAGATGGTCTCCTCGGGTCCTCGGGTCCATCCATCTGCTCCGTGTACGTCTCGTCAATTGTTCCACCTCCGGGTACCTTCCAGCTCTACAAGTCTCTACCTTGATCAGTGTTGTATGTCTTCTTCATCCAACATAATGTAGTGTAGGCATAGCCCATGTAGGTATGAGTATACGATACTCAGTAGTGACCCCGAGACCCCTGAAGGTCTCCCAGAATCAACGAAAGATTACTACAGAAGAAAGATGCAATCATGAAATATCAACAAACTATACTAAGGTATATGCTAATACATATACCTAGGTTTATCAATCATGTTTCGGCTCCAACTCTCGAGACCAATAATAACCCAGTCCACACAGGAAAGAAGCCAATCACATCGATGATAATGATTGAAAGTCAAGAATCAGCTCAAACAGGTATACGTCTTTCTTATAGCTATAGAGATGATCAGATGTAGTCATTGATTCATCTAAGCTATTGGACCCACGTATGACACTAGACTAGCTAAGCTTTCCAACCCACGAAGGATACTAGGCCAGCTACTCTATCGGACCCACGTAGGATACGAGAACAGATGTCAACTATCGGACCCACTTAGGATAAAAGTACAGCAGTCATCGTCGTTGATCCAATAGAGTATTCCAGTACGGTAGTCATCATCATCAATCCCACGGAGGATTTCATTACGGTATTCTTCATCATCGAACACACGAAGGATTCTAGTATGGTAGTCGTCATCATCGAACCCACAAAGGTTTCAAGTACGGTAGTCGTTGCAGTCGCAGTCAGCTATACAGGTTCCCACAAACAGCATGCTCGATTCCGGGAGGGTCTGCTCCTCGAGCCAAGGGGTTGATACTTCAACTATCATTAAGTCTAGAGTTGAGGTTTCTTGATGTTTATACTCGTCAAAAGGAACCCAACGTGACATAAGACGCATCAATCGGACGCCCAGTCTGAGAGATATTGGATTTTCCGTTCCAGGGGCCTAGTTGGAATTACGCTTGTTCCAAACCCGTCTATTTTCCAAACACATCCAAAACTCATTTACAGTATGTCAAAAGGACCAAATCATCACGATGATCTTAGTGTCGCAGACGGCACGTCGATCGGATGCACGGTTGCGAAGTTATTCACATTTAAGTGAAACAGACCCGACCCGTTAAGCCCAGTGGGATGGCGTGTCAGGTCGACCCGGTTTCAACGGATCCGACCCAGCTGGTGTCAGACAAGCCCGGGGAAGTGCGAGGCCCAACCCAGTGGGGCGCGACCTAGCCTGAGGGGCGCGGCCCGGCCTGGTGTGGTGCTGCCCGGCCCGGCGGGGCGCGGCCCGTCCCAGCGTCGCGTGGCCCGGCCTGGCTAGCTGCAGCTCGGCCCGGCTGGCTGAGCGGCTTGGTCCAGGTGGTCGAGCGATTTGGGGGGTGCGGCCCCCACTGTTTCTCAAACCAGTAGCACTAGGAGGCGCCTCACTCCTTCCCATTCGGCCGATGCCGGTCGGCTTCTCTATTGAGAGCGGCCCGCTTGGGTGTGCCCCTGTCTTCCGCAGGTATTTCCAGGCGGCGTCGCAGCCTCCTCCAACCCGGCCGGCCGGTTCGCCCTTCAATGCAGCCCGCGGAATGCGGGCCGCATTCCTCCGCAGCGCGGCTCCCCTTGGGGTGCCGCGGTCTCTTTGGCCCAGCCGGCTTTAGCCGGCCGGTGCTTCATCGGCCGAGTGGCCTGCGGGTGTGGGTCGTGGTCTTTCCCTCTTTGCATGGCACCTGGTGCCACGGTCCTCTTCAATCATTGCCACCACATTCTTCACCGCCTCCATCAAAATAATATGAGGATCAACGAAGGGTCGTCGGGTCGTGTTCGTTCGAGCCATTCCCTCCGTGTTAGGTGGTATCAGATGTCAGAAGATATAACATGGTTTCAACGAAGAATGAATAAAAATTTTATTCAATTAAAATTGAATCAAACCCCCTACCTCGATAATTGACATCACACGTCATCGAGCCGTGGAGACAAGCGTCGCGGTAGTCGAGCATCGCAGAAGAACACTTTCGCCCTGTCAATGTTGGAGGAAGAGTTGTTTATTCAATTGGCATCGGAGAAAGAAGAAAGGATGAAGTTGCTTCACGTCCTTCAAGTTGTGGAGCATTCCTCGTGTTCTTCATCGTAGAAGAACACTTTTCTTTTTATTTCTCCAAATCCTTCCCAAAGAGAAATAATTTCAAACCCAAAATGAAACAATAGGCTTCTCATATTAATATAATATTTTCATGCCTTTTGAACTAATTCAAATTGTTTCAAATGAGATGTTCTAATTAATTCATGAAGTAATTAATTGGTTGGGGTGGAATATTCAATGGGTGGAAGGTGATAAATAATTAAGGGAGAAGAAGGAGAGCTAAAACGATTAATAAGGGGTTTCATGTGAGTGTAAGGGAGTTAAAGGAGGATTTGAAGGGTTAGCGGCTAGTTCGGGCCCCACCACACTTAGTTATATCCTGCAATGGGAAGTTAGGTGGGTTGTAGGCCTCACCTCCAACACCCCTTTGGAGGAATTAACTTCCACATAAAATAAAATTGTATCACAACAATTTCATTTAAGTCTTAATGAATCCCCAAATTTTAAGTACCACATAAGAAAAAACACAACTGCGGTAAAGGTCCCCCTAAGTGTATAACGGCACTGCGAGTTCATCGGTGCCCTTAGATTTAAATTCTAAGCACTGGTTCAAAAGATAGAAAAACCCACATGTACATTTATTTAACATACCTGAACAAAACGTCAGAAATTGATTTAGGGCACACCGGGTCTCAGAATCATGTGTCGTCAGAAACCAAAGACTCATAAAATTCCAAAGTATTAAAAAAAAGAAAAGTCCTTGAAATTTTCAGGCCTTTACATTACTCCCACCTCAGGGATTTACGTCCCCATAAAGCTATAACATACACTAGGGAAACAAATGGAAGTACTAAGCTCACATCAGAGCCTCCCACTCCCAATTGCTCTCTTAGAGGTTCATGTGCTGCCAGCGAATGCGCACCAGAGAAATAGACCATCCACATAGGACTTGCTCCTGTCGATCCTCGATCTCCACCAGGACCTCCGTGAATGTCTCCATGTCATCGATGTCTAGCTCCCCGTGATCGATGATGTGGGTAGGGTCATGAACGTATCTCCTAAACTGAGATACGTGGAAGACGTCATGCACTCGGTGCAACTAAGGTGGATGTGCCAGGTGGTAATCCACCTCGCCTACTCTGCTGGGGACCTTGAGCGGTCCGATGAAATGTGGATATAACCTTCCACCCCATCCAAATCTATGTAGATCTCGTCGAGTTGAGACCTGTAAGAAGACATGGTCTCCATCCTTGAACTCCAGTGGTCTCCGTCTCCTATCATCATAGGACTTCTGTCTGCTCTGTGCAATCTTCATCCACTCATGGATGATTTGCACCTTCTCTGTTGTAGCATGAACCATCTCTGGTCCTATAAGGGCTGACTCCCCGGGGTCCGTCCAGCACAGAGGTGATCTGCGAGGTCCGCCGTATAGTACCTCATAAGGGGCCATCCCGATGGTGGAGTGGTAGCTGTTGTTGTACCTAAACCCCACCAAGGGTAGATGATCCTCCAAGCTGTGGCCGAAGTCTAGGACACATGCACATTGAATGTCCTTGAGATTCTAAATGGTCCTCTCAATCTGACTATCCGTCTGATGATGGAAGGCGGTTCTCAGATGTATCAGCGTCCCAAAATTCTCCCGTAACCCCTTCCATATTCGGGATGTGAATCGATCATCTCAATCGGAAATGATAGATGATGGGACCCCATGATACCATACGATCTTTTAAATGTAGAGGAATCACATGATCTCTACTGAGTCATGCTCTCTATTTGGTAGGTAGTGGGCCGACTCGGTGAGTCGGTCTACGATAACCATGTTAGAGTCGTGTCCTCTAGATATACGTGTAATCCCCATCATGTAATACATGTATATCCCATCCCATATCCACTCTAGGACCTCTAAGGGTTTTACCAAGCCTACAGGTACCTGGTGCTCTGCCTTCACTGGCTGACAAGTAAGGCATCGTGAAACGAACTCTGCTACAACCTTCTTCATACCCATCCACCAGTGCTATTGTCTGAGTTCATAATACATCTTCACCACTCATGGATGTACCACTAGAGGGGAATTGTGTAACTCCCTCAGCACCTCCTCCTTTAGTGCGATTGGTACCATGGTATGTCCCCTAAAGAGGATGATGTGCTCCCATCCTTCAGAAAATCCATAAGGTGCCTGCCCTGTGGATATCTATGCATGTCGTGTCTCACAGTCAACTTCCCAACGTTGTGCTTCACTAACTCGCTGAATAAGTGGAGGAGTGACTATGAGAGACTGAAGAAATGCTTCTACATAAATATCCACAAAGGATATCTACAACACGGCTAGCTTCTCTGTCGCCTCTCCTAGCAGCTGAATGCTCGATCTCCTGCTGAGAGAATCAGCAACAACGTTCCCCTTCCCATGAGTATAGACTATCTCAAAGTAATATTCCTAGAGGAACTCGAGCCATCTTCGTTTTCTCAGGTTTGGGTCCTTCTGCGAGAATATGTACCTGAGACTCTGGTGGTCAGAATATACTGTAAAGCGCTCGCCCATCAGATAGTGTTGCCATATCTTCAATGCGAAGACCACTGCTGCTAACTCCAGGTCATGGGTAGCGTGGTTCTACTCGTAATGTCTCAGCTGACGAGAACCATATGCCCATCACTTCTCGCTCCTGCATCAAAACACACTCAAGTATGGTCCCTGATGCGTCTAAGTAAACTGCATACCCTACTCCCTCCTCTGGTACCCTCAAGATGGGCGCACTATTAAATCTCGGCCTCATCTCTTGAAAGCTCTGCTGACATCTATCTGACCACATGAAGGGTTTCCCCTTCTTCATCAAAGCTGAAAGTTGTGCTGCAACTCTGGAGAAGTCTGGCATAAATCTCTGTTAGTACCTAGCCAAACCTAGGAATCTCCGCACCTCTGTCACACTCCTGGGTGGCTCCCAAGCAAGTACTGCCTCAATCTTCGTTGGAACGACTACAACTCCAGCCTCTGAGATGACGTTTCCCGTGAATTGAACCTCTCAAATCCAAAACTGGAACTTCGAGAGATTACCATAAAGCTAGTTCTCTCAGAGTGTGTCAAGTACAACCCTCAAGTGGTAGGCATGCTCCTCCTCAGTAGTCGAGTAAATCAGTATGTCTTCGATGAAGAATACGACAAAATGATCGAGGTAAGGCTGGAAGATCCTATTCATGAGACTCTTGAACACATCAGGTGCATTGGTTAAACCGATGGGAATAACCAAGAACTCTTAGTGTCCATATCTACACCAGATGGTCGTCTTCTTCACGTCCTCGTCTCGAACTCTGAGCTGGGGATAACCAGACCGGAGGTCTATCTTTGATAACCATCGTGCTCCATTGAATTTATTAAAGTGGTCATAAATCCTTGGGAGTGGGTACTTGTTATTCATAGTCACATGGTTTAGGTGGCGATAGTCTACACACAGTCAAAAAATCACATCCGCCTTCTTGGCGAACAAAATCGGAGAAGCCGAGGGTGAAACACTGGGTTGGATAAATCCCTTCCCCTGTAAGTCCTCCAGCTGTACCCGCAGCTCACGAAGCTTAGCCGGAGCCATCAAATATTATGGACAAGATATCGGTGATGTCCCGGGGTACAGGCCTATGTAAAAGTCTACCTATCTTCGATGAGGTAGTCTTGGAACATCGTCAGGAAAAACATCCACATACTGATCCACCACAATAGGAAAACTCGGACTCCGCACGTCTACTGCTCTAAGGATGAGACTAGCCAACTGATGTGTGATTGGATTCCCTCTCCTCTACATAAGTCCATCATGTGCTGCAAAGGCTCCCTTCTCACTGGTGAAGATGAACCTGGTCCCATCCATGCGAATACCCCACACATTTCATCGAATGCAGTCACTATGAGCGTGGACTGATGAAAAACAGTCCATACCCAAGATGATGTCGTAAGGCCTTGACGTCGCTACAAGAAGATCCCAGCCGAAGATCTCGCCTCCTAGAGTAATCTCACACTGCTGGCACCAGTGCGTAATTCTCGAGTCTGCTCCTGTAGGAGTCTCTAGACATAGGGATCGAGCAAACGACTCTATCGGAATCTCTGACCTTCGAACAAAGGCATCAGCAATAAAATAATGACTCGCACCTATGTCTATAAGTACTGTAGTAAGGGTGAAGTAGACAATTATAGTACCTAGAATCCTCTCATGTGAACCATGGTCGTAGGCCTCGACTTCCTCATGCTATGCCCGCCTCTGTCCTCTTGCTCCATGTGGTCAGGGTGGACCTCCTAGTGGTGGTGGTGGTGGAAGAACCTCGAAACGCCATCCACCACCCGCTGCTCTACCAGCTCATCTGCCACATCCACCTGCTCCCGGCGGAAAACCACGATCGAACCTCTACCTCTGCAAGGGAGGTCCCTCCACTGTCTACTGCTCATCTGCATGGCGGGTCGGGCAGTATCGCGCCTTGTGACCCTGTCTGCCGAATGCATAGTACTGCCTCCTCCTCGTATAGTTGGCTCGGTTTTGTGTTCCCCCCACATCCGAACTTGTATCCCAAGGTTTCCCACCTGATGGAATGGTCCGCTTAGACCTCTTCGTCAACTATCAACTACCAGCTGCATAATACTCCGCTACATGTCACCTGGAGGTGGGTCTCGTTGCTGTTGTTGGCTTAGTGAGAAAGCTCTCCACATGAAGTTCTTACTCCAGCACTCCCACCTACGTCGGAATGCTGAGGGAGATCATCGAAGCCCTGATCTCATTTCTGAGTCCCTGCTCAATGGTCTATGCACTGAAGAATGGGTCCCATACCATGTTCGTGGAGTAGCAAGAGCGGTCGGTAAACTTCGCTAAGTACTAAGCTATTGTCTTGCTACCCTGCCGCAGATGAAGGAACTCTTGAATCTGCACCGCATGAAAGGTGGCTGGAACAAACTCTGAGCGGAAGAGACTCTCGAAGTCCATCCAGAGTAAAGATGCCTCATCATACACTTGGAGCATCAATCTCCACCATCTACCTATTATTTCATAAATGAGACTCGCGGAAAAGATCACCATAAGATCGGTCGGTGTTTTTACCAGTCTGAAAACTCTGAAGACGGCCTCCATCCAGTCCTCCGATGTCTACAGGTTCGTCTCTTCATGAAACTTCGCCAGCCTCTGCCGCTGGAACTCGTGAAACACACTAAGATGGGGTACACCCTCTGCTGGTGTGGCTGGTCGTATCGGTGGCCCAGCGGAGAGTGGTACCGTTGGTGCCTCCGTGTGATGGGGCCCTGCACTGAGGCCTCGGCACTCGGTTGGCTACCATCCTGTACGTAAATCAAGAACCCTAGATGGCTGCCTTCGAGGGGCCATCCTGAAAAGAAACGGGTGTTCCACTGTCAAATAGTATACCTGGTGAGCTGACACAAAGTAATCATAAATAAAACTTTTGAAACACACATGCAATTAATGTTTTCGTGCACCGAGTCGGAAATCAGAGGTCAGGGTCCTGGTGTATAGATACATCGGCCGCCGCACCAACACATGACTCCCTGGACTGATAGCCACACTCAATACTCTTAACACTATTGCTTCACAGAAAAGAATAATCAGCTTCTTGAGTTCTATAGTAGAACTGAATCCTCTGATACCAATTTGTCAAGACCCATCCTCGGGGCCCATGTCGTGACTACCCCAAGCCCACCTTCTATAGGCCAAGGGCTGGAGACTAGAACCAAAGGCATAAATCCCTATACCGGGAAGAAATTTCCTTTATAAAAGTAAACAAACTCAACGGAGTGTGCAACTAAAGTAAGCACAAAGTAGAATTGTATACAAAAGTAAGTGCTGAAAAGAAAGGGGTTGGAAATAAAAGCCCAACTGTAAGTACAGTGCAACTGAAAATCTAGTACAATTGCAGTAAAGTAAAATAGAAACCACTGAGTTGTCCTCTGGGAATCCCACCTGAAGCATGGGTACAATTGGTCTCCTCATCACCTTAGGTCCTTCCGTTTTCTCTATGTATGTCTCGTAAAGTGGTCCACCTCCGGGTGTCGTCCAGTTCTACAAGTCTCTACCTCGATCAGTGTTGTTTGTCATCTGCATCCAACACAACATAGTGCAGGCATATCCCGTGCAGGGGTGAGTATACGATACTCAGTAGGGACCTCGAGACCTCCGAAGATCTCCCATAATCCATGAAGGATAACCATATAATAAAGATAAAATCACGAAGTATCAACCAACTCTACTTAGGTATTTCCCACCCATATGACTAATTTTATCAATCACGGTTCGACTCCAATTCTCGAGCCTAAGCACAACCCAGTCCACAGAGGAAAGAATTCAATCTCATCGATGATAATGAATGAAAGTCAAGACACAGCTCGCATAGGTATACATCGTTCGTATAGTGATAGAGATGATCAGATGTAGTCACTGATTCATCTAAGCTGTCGGACCCACGTAGGATACTAGAGCCACTAAGTTGTCGGACCCATGTAGGATATTAGACTAGCTACTCTGTCGGACCCACGTAGTATACTAGAACATAAGTCAATTATCGGTCCCACTTAGGATATAAGTACAGTAGTTATCATCATCGAACCCACGGAGGATTACAATAGGGTAGTATTCATCATCGAACCAATGAAGGATTCCAGTATGGTAGTCTTCATCATCTAACAGACGGAGGATTCTAGTACGGTAGTCTTCATCCTCGAACCCACGGAGGATTATAGTATGGTAGTTCTTGCAGTCGCAGCCATCTCTAAGGGTTCCCGCCCACATCACACTTGATTCCTGGAGGGTCCGCTCCTCGAGCCAAGGGTTTGATATATAAACTATCCCAAAGTCCAGATTTGATGTTTCCGGAATTTCCTTCTCGTCAAAACAAACCCAACGCGATAGACGGCACGTCAATCGGATGCCCTGTCTGAGAGATATTGGCTTTTCCGTTCCCAGGGCCCGGTTGAAATTACGCTCATTCCCAACCCAGCTATTTTCAAAAGTCATCCAAAACTCACTTAGAGTATTGAAAAATGACCGGTTCATCATGAATCTCCCAATTCCGTTGATGGCGCATCGATCAGATGCATGGTTGTGATGTTATTCCCATTTAAGCGAAATGGACCTGGCCCGTTAAGCCTAGTGGGCTGGTGGGTCGGGTCGACCCGGTTTCGGCGGGTCTGACCCGGCTGGTGTCGGACCGGCCCGGTGAAGTGCATGGCCCGGACCGGTGGGGGGTAGCCCGGCCCGAGGGGCGTAGCCTGGATAGGAGCGGCGTGGCCCGGCCTGGCGTGGTGCGGCCCAGCCCGGTCGGCCGAGCGATGCGGGGGGCGTGGCCCCCCTGTTTCGCCAACTGGCGGCGCCAAACAGCGCCGCCCTCCTTCCCGGCCGGCTTCTCCAGTGCGAGCGGCCTGCTTGGGCGGGCTGCTGTCTCCCACATGTGGTTCCATGCAGCACCGAGACCTCCTCCAACTCGGGCGGCCGATGAGCCGGCCGATTCGCCCACCAAAGCGGCCCGCAAAACGCGAGCCGTGGTCCTCCACTACACGGCGCCCCTTTGGGCGTTGCGGTCTGTTTGGTCTGTCCTACTTTAACCGTCCGGTTTTTCATTGTCCGAGTGGCCCACGGTTGCAGGTCGCGGTCTTTCCCTCTTCGCGTGGCACCCGGTGCCGTGTTCCTCTTCGGTTTCTGCCAAATATTTCTTCACTGCCTCCATCAAAATAGTATGAGGATCAACGGAGGGTCGTTGGTCCGTGTTCGTTCGGTCCGCGCCATCCGTGTTAGGCGGTATAATATGTCTGAAGATATAACTTGGTTTCAATGAAGAACGAAGAACAATTTTATTCAATTAAAATTGAATAAAACCCCCTACCTCAAAAATTGAAGTCATACGTCATCGAGAAACAGAAGACAAGCATCGCGGTAGTCGGGTGTCGGGGAAGAACGGTGTCACCCCGTTAATGTCAGAGGAATTGTCTTTGATTTCGTTAACATCGGGGAATGAATAAAGGATGAAGTTTCTTCACTTCCTTTGAGTCGTAGAGCGTTCCTCGTGTTCTTCATCAAAGAAGAACTGTTTTCTTTTTATTTCTCCAGATCCTTCCTAAAGAGAAATAATTGTTAACCCAAAATGAAACAATAGGCTTCTCATATTAAAATAATATTTCGATGCCTTTCGAACTAATTCAAATTGTTTCAATTGAGATGGGCCAATTAATTCAGGAAGTAATTAATTGGTTGGGGTGTCATATCCAATGGGTAGAAGGTGATAAATAATTATGGGATAAGATGTCGAGTTAAAAAGATTAATAAGGGGTTTCATGGGGGTTTAAAGGAATTAAAGGAGGATTTGAAGTGTTAGGGGCTCGTGTGGACCCCACCACCCTTAGTTATATCTTCTCATGGGAAGTTAGGTGGGGTGTTGGCCCCACCTTCAACTTCCCTTTGGAGTAATTAACTTCCACTTAAAATAAAATTATATCACAACAATTTTATTTAAGTCTTAACGAATCCCCAAATTTTATGTAACACATATGACAAAAAGAAACTGTGGTAAAGGTCCCCCTAAGCGAATACTGGCGATGCGGGTTCATTGGTGCCCTCAGATTTCAATTTTTAGCACCGATTCAAATGATAGAAAAATCAACACATACGTTTACTGAACGTACCTAAACAAAACATCAAAAATTGATTCCGAGCACACCGGGCCTTGGAATCGAGTGTCGTCAAAAACTGCAGACTCGTAAAATTCAAAAGTATTTAAGAAAAAAAAATTTCCTTGAAATTTAAAGGTCTTTATAGTAAATCATCAATAGTAAATAGTATATGGAACAACAATATAATTATCTACATCATGGGAATTTATTTATTATTTTTAGATGTTAAATAATTAACATAAATATTGACACAACTGTGATACAATATTTAAATTATTAATACAAATTTCAAATAAATCATATAAAAATATTACAATAAATATAATTAGTATTAATTAATGTATACCATAAATTTTCTATTCGACTTTGAAATATTATAAACCTATTAATTGGTTTGATCAAAGTTATCTCTCTATTTAGATTTTAATTAAATTCAATGTAATGAATAGTGTCAAAATTAAAACTGTTGATATTTTATAAAAAAGTATTTCGTAAAATTATTTAAAAATAATAAAATAAATTTAAAAACAAATTTTGACTATAATATGGTCTAAATGTTAATTAATATTCAATTTATGTAAAATTAATTCGATATAATATAAATTTACAGCCTCTTAAAATTTAAAATATTGTTACCATAGTTTAACATTAAAAGAAAATAGTTATCGGTTAAATGAAAAGATAATGTACAAAATAAACCCAATTCATGTCTAAAAATTATATGATGTGGGTATTTATTTCCATACGATTAATATCTTGAACAAAACTCATGTTGGAGTTATTTGGATTTAAAAATTAATCTATATTTAATTAATATGTTAAGATATTTCAAGGGTTCACCTCCCCTCTCCTATAAAAAGGATCCCACTCTTCTTTATTACACACAATTATAAACCCATTCATTCAAAAAATATCTCCCAAAAACCCATTATTAAAATCTCACCCTACATTATTGGAGACTTATTTAAGGCATAACACCCTTTTTAGAGTGGTTAAGGTGTCTTTCAAGAGTGATCAACATAAGAACATGTATCATTTTCTTTATATATTTCTATTTTTTCAAGAAAATTCATTAAATATCCTCCAACAATTAAAAATAATAAATCTATTATACCAAATATACTAAAACGTTTATTATTTGAATGTCATCACCTTAATCCACAGCCTTTTTTGTTAAATGGGAAATTAACATTTCATTAATGTGTACGCGGGACTGCCACGTTGCGAATCGATATTGTTCATTTCTCATCACAGTCTTTAAAGACTGAATATAATGAGGAATTAAATTTTAATATGTAATATTCATGAAATATTAATTATTATAAGATAATAATATATCAATTTTCTTCGTACTTAATGAAATATAATAATAATTTTTTTGTGTATACATGTGAACTATCACCTCTACGAAGTGATTGGAATCATTTTTATTCACCAGGTTACATTATATATATATATAAGTATGTTTAAATTATTATTATGATCCTAATAATATCATTATCATTTTATAAATATAAAATTACAATCACCTTATTTTCATAATGATCAATGGATTTTGGAAACTTTTGTTATTCGTACGCACGAACTACCT
Source organism: Viscum album (assembly GCA_963277665.1). Taxonomy (NCBI): domain Eukaryota; kingdom Viridiplantae; phylum Streptophyta; class Magnoliopsida; order Santalales; family Viscaceae; genus Viscum; species Viscum album. The sequence goes on from OY728158.1 coordinate 783,641,305, forward strand.
TCTCTATGATTGTAATGTTGTTCATTTTTCATATAAATATTTAATGAATGTATTTAAAGGTTTAATTTATATAAAAAATTGATTATTACATCATGAATTTTATCTTTTAGATGATGGAATTATGACCACGAGGGAAAATTAAATAATAACAAATTCATTTTCGTCTCATGTACTGAATATCAACAAAAAATCAAATATGAACTTAAATAATTATGAAATTTTTATAAAATGGTAATAAGTTATATAAATGGAACATTAAAATTGAAACAATTTATCAATAAATTATAAATTAAACTAATTTTAATATTTTGGAATATAACGATTGTACGTGACAAGTCAGACTCAGGGTAAGAGACTTAGTCTCAATGTCCTTTCATTGAAGTATATTTTGATAATATACACCACATTCTTTTATACAGTGTATATTCAACCACTTAACTTTTAATTTCATTAAATAGTTATAAAAGTGAATCTGATTTATACAAATAATTTTACTGAACGAGAAAAGTTATTTTATACCATATGCGGTGACAACAACTTTTCCCCCGTCATGACCATTATTTATTATGTGGCTTCCTCTATTAGTCATAATCATTTTAAAAGATAAATAAATTAAATATTCCCTTTCCATGAATTTGTTAATGAAAATGGTTTTATAATTTATTGATTATGTCAATATCTTGAAATGATATCTTGTGACTGAAATATGGAAATGTTATTTTTCATTTATGCATGAATTGTGTTTTAAGATTATGGTATGGTTCTTAAGAATTCATAATGTATAAGGGTGGATCTATGATAAACCTTGGGAGGGTGAGTCCATGATAGCTCTCTGTTGCATTGGATACTGGGATGAATTTAAATGATATGGGTTCTCATTAGAGAAATATAGAATATATTGTAACAGGTACTCAAAACATAACCATGAGTGTTACTCCCTATATAGCTGTGAAATCAAAAATGTATGTATGATATTGATTCCACATGTGGCCTTTATGATTTATTATTTCTAATAATTCCTTCAAGTATATTATGATTTAATGAGTTATGCATAACAATTTATGATTTATGCATGAAAATATTTCTTTTATGAAAATGCTTTCATGAGATTAAAATATTCGTGGAATAACTATTTAATTACATATTTTATATCCCTTATAAATATTTATATGGTCATCTCATGTTTTTGAAATATTTTTCATATGGTATAAGGATGGGTATGAGAAATGAATAATTCTAGATTATTTTTACAATGAAATGAAACCATGTTTTATTTTTAATGTGTTTTATTTTATAAAATAATGGATAGTGATAATATGTGACTATATTTTAATATTTGAGTTGATATGTAATATTTATGTCCTAATTCTCTAAAAAATTAAACCTTTAAATATCCTTATGTGAATTATTTACATTACTCAAGATTATGTTATATTTAAGGTTGGGGCCTTATAGCCACAACCTTTGTTTACTTGATAAAAATCTTTAATCACCTTACCTATATAGATATCTCAAAAAAATACCGCTGTAAAATTATTTCACAAATATTATTATTAATTTTGTCACTAAAATACTAATCATAGATGGCTTAAGGATGAATATAAAAGAAGATATCAAAGTATGGGGTATAATTCTTAACCGACTTGATACTGGACTTTTTATTATTACACCTCCTTTAAATGTATTTACACCATATTAAAATAATATAATTACTATATTAAATATATTAAAATTTTATTTTTTTTATTGAATAACAATTTTTTACCACCTTTCCATCAGATAGAAAATGGAAACATCAATCCTGTGTATATATAGACTATCACCTATATGAAGTGATTTATTTAGTTTTATATAAATATCTGCAACGGATGTTCATAGAGATTGAAATAAATAATATATAAAATAATAATGATAAATATATTATTCTTATATCATCATATACAATATAACTTCACCCCCTCTCATTCATTATAATATGGAATCATCGCTCATGTGCATGTGAAGAATAATGCTTCAATGAAATGAATTCGGTGTTCATTTACCATATCACATTAACAATCATAAATATTTATTTAATGAATAAATTTAATATTTATAAAATTGATAATACTATATAAATTTAAACCCATGTCTACTTTATTCCTATTTCAACCATTTAAAAAATCAAAACGTTCCTCTTTTGTGTGTGGGAACTAACGCCTTCATTAACATTGTATCACATTTTCCCCCATTTCCATAAATATTTGGGTTTAGAATAAAATTTAATAAATAAAAAAGATAATTTTAACATTTTATATAATATTATATGATGGATCTATTTACCTTTTTACTATGGTCAACACACCAAAGCTGTTTTGAATCTAATGACCTTAAAACATCACACATGAATATAAAAAATTTAGTAAATAACAAAAAATGTCGAATATGATTATAGAGTAATAATGATAATTTAATTATGACGAAATAAATTCTTAATAAGGTAATTAATTAATTTAAGCTTATAATTCTAGAAAGTATATGTCTAATAAAGCAATTCATTACTCAAAGTAATTTATTTTTCTTTAAAACATTTTTAAAATGATTAAAAACCATTATCATCAAAATAAATGTTCATAAAAATGATTCAATAATATAATAATTTACACTTCAAAGATCATTAATGTTCATTTTCAAAAACATTTAACTTTATCTACAATGGATTAAAAATAAATCTTATCAACTTTTAACATATGTGGTATTTTTTTATTTCATTAAAATTTTAAAAAAAGAATGTTTTTGAAATTTTAAAACATGACCATGTTTTCCCACTATCATTGAAATTATTAATTATCAATATAAATCACAATGTTTTTGGTATTTTAATAATTGATCTTATTCCCATTATACTAGGAATTTTTTTTAAAAAAATATAACACAGGGTATTTATTCTAATTTTTAGTAGATAACTAAAATTAATTTTCCATTATAAGATCAAATTCAGACTCTTATAGATTTTATGATTGAAAATTAATGATTTATTTCATTTATTCATGGTTTTTTTTCTATTAACTATTTTATAATTATGGTAAATTCCAACATATTTTTTCAATTAATTTCTTAATTATTTGTTCTCTAAGATTAGACATGATGGAATTAACAATAAATGTTATTCCTTTGTAATGGTGATTGTAAGAGTGAATATAAATGTGTTTTAAATATTATTTCTAAAGGTATCTATATTTTTAGAAATCATTAAAATGGGTTTCAACGGAAATAACTTGATTTTTAAAAAAACGAGTTTATGATTATGAGGTGCCCAAGTATAAGTGTCATTTATTTTCAATGCGTAAATATTTGTTTAGGGAATAACTGAGGTGATGAAAGTTGTATAATTTTTATGAATTCAGGATTTTTTTTATTTTTTTTCCTGATTGATAAAGATTCTTGGTATATATGTTGAGTATGTTGTTAAAATGGTACATAGAATATGAGATTTACATTTATTTCCAAAATACCTTGTATACATCTTCAATATAGCTTCTAGAATTGTGATTATTGATATTCGACTATTTAAATGTTAAAATGGAAATCATTAGTGGATAAGGTAAAATTGTATAAATCATTTTGGAAGATACTTTGATTTTTTGAGAGCCTTTTTTGATAACTAAAAGAAGTTAAAAATTGAATTATGTGAAGGCCATATAAAAGGAATTATACAGTTATTTGGTTATCTATACAGTCAATGCACTAACTATAGAATCACATAGTCATTTAACTAATCTTAATAGTTTGGTCATGTGGTATATCTAAATTTTTCTTCACATTTTAAATTGAGTTTTTCATGCATTCAGTCCATACATACGATCAATGTAGACTAAGATATGTGGTCGATCCAGATTACTTTATGAATTCAGTCCATTTATGTGGTTGATCTAGACACATGGTTAATTTCCCAATGGTCACATTATATATTTTATCATGTAATTATTGTATTTGTTATTGTGATCTTCTTGGTGAATATATATGATTCTATCATTCATATATTCTAAATAAAATTATATAAAAATTTTGGTAGGTATATCTTTACAATTATAAATTATGATCAAGAATGTGATCATGATTCAGACAATTGATTATTTATTATGGTCCCCCACAATTAGCAAGAGGTTTACACAGAAATGGTTCATGATTCCATGGATATGTAGATTTCAATGGAAAAAAAATTAAATATTGGTATTCTATGATTGCATTATTAAAATATAACATTCATAAATAAATTCTTATTCTTTAGGATAGTTAAGATAAAGTTTTTATTTGGGATTTAAATAGTTTTCAATAAAAAATTATTAAGAAATATTATTGACCGATTAAATGAATAGATCATGCTTTGTAAAATTTAAACTGTTTTTATATTTTCAATATTGGTAATAATATTTAAATAATATTGATCTATGTATATATATATATATCAAATATGATGGGTGATAGTGTTAATATATAAATTAACACAACTCACAAAAAATAATGTTATATAAATTTTATATATTGGTACTTTAAATATAAATGTGATAAGAAGAGGAAGAAGTTGGGATCAAAAATAGAATTCTCTATAAATGTTAAAAATTTAAGTAGAATGTTTTGATTGGGCTGTCTAACGAGTTACTATAATCAGGTGGTTGGGGTGTCAATACAATCAATTGAAGATTATAATTTTGATTTCCAATAGATTATAACATCATTAAAACAATGGTGTCAAACAAGATTAATCTACTTATGGTTATAAAGGGGAATATTGTAACACCCCAAGATTTTATGAAAAATATACTTTTAAATTTCACTAATGTCTTGTGTTGTACGCTACACCAAAAGGAGCTTGCACAACACGCATCCTTGACTTTCCTTGCATTACACACAATCGCAACCTTCCTCGATAGCGTGTGTAGTACGCAACACTGAGTTTCACGAAACAACGATATGCTATTAAAATATTATTAAAACTAGCCGTTATGAATAGTAATAACCACTTTTTAAAGTTTAGAAATTTTAGCTCTCAAAATGGACTTCATTTTTGGATTCGGAGTATCGAATTTAGCCTAAGGTGAAATTTTGGTACTTTTCGGATAACATTCATATTCTGATGAATAGTGAAAATTACTAAATTTTAATTAAAAACAAATTTTTTAATCGAAATAATTAATAGTGATAAATTATTAATTTGAGTGGTTTTAAAGTATATTTAGAATATATTTTTACAATTCAATACAATGTTGGTCATTGTATGTAATTTCACATTTAAACCAGACATAAACAAGTGTCAATCTTTTGATAGATATTGTTTCTTAAAAACACGCTATTTGTTTTAACAGCAGGATTTAATTATAAAATTAATTAATGCAACTTCTATGTTATGAATTTGGTAAAATAGACTTCATTTTTGAATTCGGAATATGAAATATAGCTTAGGATGAAATTTTGGCATTGTTCTGAAAAACATCAATTTTTGATGAATAGTGAAACTACTAAGTGGTAGTTAAAAAAACTAAATTTTTCATAAAACTAAATTTTACCGCTTCTGTGAATGTAATTTCAAAAATCCGAGAGACACGGTTGATGTCAGTAAGTAAAATGTGGTTCAATGAGATAAAAATAATTTTTTTGTGAATAGTAACTTTTTACTTTTTTTACCGCGGTTAATAGTGAATAGGGTAACTAAGGGTAAATATGATATTATTATTACCATAACACATGTCCTAATTCTATTGGACAAGTTTAATTCGACCAAAAATAAACTTAGGAATAAAATATGACCATTTAGGCCCACTTGGATTAGATTAAGACATTTATTATTAATTTATTTAAAGAAGGGTTAAAATAGTTAAAATCAATGGTTAATAAGTAAATCATTTTTAATATAGGGTTATACATAAGATAAATTCGATTGTAAATATTCATTAGAAATCTAAAAAGATTTCCTACATGATGGTATTTTATTTGTAATTTTTAGACATCAAATAATTTAATTTATTTATGAGACAAAGATGATTCAGTAATTATCTTATTAGTGAAATATTGACATAATTGATAATATAAATACCAAAATAAATGTAATTTAAGACTTTTTATGAATTCCACTAATTTTATAGGTTACTATGATATATTAGTGTTGATTTAATCAACTTGGTTCGAACATATAATTCTGTTATGACTTTCACAAAAATCATATATCAAATAGTGTCAAAATTGACACAAAATAGTTTTTAAATCAAATATTATATTATTATTTGTTATTTTATTCCTAAAAATATAAGGTTCGGCCAAATGACTTAGATAAGGATATATATATTAATAATAAACAATTTGAGGTTCGTTTGGCATGTTATAGTAAGTGTATTAATCATATAGTGAAACAAACCAAAAAGACACGGTAAAAGTTAAATTATTTAACTTAGAGTTAAATCTAATTGATAAGGTTAAAATAATACCCTAAACTTGTCTAAATCCTATTGGTTGATAGGGTTTCGACCCATCCCCACCTTATCTTAGAAATAAGACCCTTTGGAGCCATTATAAACCGATTTTGACTTTAATATAAAATAATATTTTGAGATATTCCTAAGGTGCCCCTCTCCTCCCTTATAAAAGGGCACCTCCTCCCCCTCCTCCTCACACCAATTTGAGAACTCAAGCTCGGCCAACCCCAGCCATTTTCTCCTCTCCACTTCCCTAGAATAATCCTAGAGGTCCTGGTCTTCTTCAAAGACCAATATTAGTTCCCTAAGTGGAGGATTCAAAGAGGCGTTCCAAAGAAGAGGTAATATCCCTTACCGATCTTTTCAATTTCTTTCTTCTTCAACTTCTTCTTCTTTAGTTGTTTCATGATAAAGTAATAACATCAGTATTACTTATATACTGATATGTTATTATAAATATGAAACAACCCTAATTCACCTTCTATCCATCCCACGGAAAAATGAAATCACCGCGCGTGCGTACGTACGGAATACCGTCTCCACGCCGTGGTGTAATCAATTTTTCCACCATCACTTTACAATGATGGGTATAATGGTGTAATGAGTAACTATTTATGATTATTATAAAGTAATATTGATACTGAAATAATATATTGTATAATCCACTCCAATTCAGGTCAATATTTATGGAAATGATATCATCGCTCGTGCGTACGTACGGACTACCGTCTCCACGACGCGATGAGATTCATTCTCCAAGTTAACCATTTAAGAATGATTATAAAGTATATATAAGAAATAATAATGAAATATATGACATTATAAAGCTACTGGATTTATGTATATATATATATATGTATGTCATCTACTTACTTCCATTTCAAGACAATAAGGAAAGTAAAACAGCGTTCATGCGTACGTACGGACTACCGTCTCCATGAACGGTGTTTTTCATTTTATTTATCTATCTATTATATATATATATATATATACTGAATATATATGATATATAAATCATATTTTATATTCTGGAAGTAAGTAAATCATGATATAAGTAATAATGATGTCAAGAACAACAAGTCAAAACACCTAAGATAAATGAAACGATTTTACCCAAAACGTTTCTTTAACATGGAATTTACAAAAGAACGGGTAATATAATGTCATAAGTGAACCATATATGATATCATAAAAATGAATATGATTCTGGAATAAGTCAATAACATGATTTAAATCATTATACAGGAGGTTTGGACACTTACAAAGAAAGTCGGACATAAGGTAAGGAAAATATCACAATCTCATTTTTATCCGAGATTGTTTATACGTTGGTATTTACTGGGGTGTATTTTATCATCCACATCCATGTTTTCTCAATATGTAATATTATTTCCATCCACATACAATTTTTTAAATCCAATTTTACCCTTCTATGAGTTTTTAGTAAAAGATATGAAAGGAATCTTTTGTCGTTTTTTTTATACGAGGTACTTTTTGACTTTTCCGACAAAAGTACGAAGAATGTTTTTTTTAACTTATACGACACGAACGGATTTTTTACGGTTTTATAAAGACTTATTTTAATGAAACTTCCTCCAAAATATTTCATGACTATTTTCAATAAAATCTTTTTCTTTTGAAATTGCATGATGTTTTGTGAAAAGAAATTGATTTTGAAGAAGAAAGGATATTTTCCTCAAGAATTCAATTCAAGTGTTTTATCAAAATTATTTTTCATCTAAGATAATAAAGGGTTCTGTTTCTATCCATATTTGTACATTGATTTGACTATGTTGTGATGGAATTATGTTTATGAATTCCTTTATCTTATATGAATGGTTTTATGATGTCATGTTGTTTAAAAATCCCATTTTTATTACATGGGTTATGCAATGATGTATGATTTATGATTTTGTGGCACACATAAGAATGGTATCATTATGAGATGGGTGGGACCTATATCTCCCTCCAATGCATTGGGTAAAGATTTTATATCTCATTAGATAGACATGGCTGGAATGGTAGGTTATACCGGTTCAGTGAAACAGGACTAAAACGAGGGTTACTCGATTCAGAAAGGGACTTTGTCCACTAAGATAGTCTTGGCAATGAGTCATGACTAACAAGAAATGATTCTCTATGATTATGTGTGTATGCCACAAAGTTTCATGTTTTAAGTTATGATTATTGGGATTTCATTTCACTACTATGATTTAACCCATGTTATGAAATTATGCTCTCTTTTGCAGGTTCTGATTTCCAAAAGTTATGTGCTTATGTATATGATGTGTTTGATATTTCTTTTGTTTACCCTTACTGAGCATTTGAGCTCACCCTTTTATGTTTTCTTTTCCCCAGGATATAAAGAAAGGTTTTAGGTAAAAAAAAGAATATCTTTATGGGAGATTTTGAAGATCTTTCACCACGATTAGAAGTTTACGTTCCGAGTTTCCAAAGACACTAAACTATTACGATCCTTGTGTGTGTGTTTTTGTTATGTACCAAGTATTCCGCAAAAGTAATGTAATGTCCATGTACGTCAGGCTTCGGGTCTCTACAGTTGGTATCAGAGGAAAGGTTTAGTCAACCTTTGGAAACTAGGATGCGAAAACGTTAGTGAGATCCCTAAAGTTATTTCTAAGGTATGTCTAGGGATGTCCCTAAGGATAAGTATACGTATAGGATATATTCCTAGAACTATGGTAACGATATTAGATTAAACCTAAGAAGTTAGGTATTGAGGATACTTTCCCTTTACTATTTTGTTTTCTCTAGCATGATTTTTGATTCTCACAAAATTATTTTTGTGTGTTTTAGTTAATGGAGGGAACCAAAAGGAATTTAGTTAACATTGAATCCAATGGACAAATTGGTGACTATGAGAAACAAAATTGAGTAATGCCTAGAGAGAAAGATGTTGTGATTATGCCGAATCAATCATCGCGATATATGATTAACAAGGTGAAATTTAGTGGTATGCCTAATTCATCAAAGAAGATGAAGATAGACTATTATGCATGTTCGCATGTTGAGGAGCATAAAGAAAGGAAGATTGAGATTTCTAAAGAAGGGAAGAAGAACCTTGAGGAATACCTCAAATGGAGGGACCGATGTTATCTGTGTGGAGAAAAGGGTCATAGAGTGACAGACTGTTATGGAGTTCAATGTCTTATTTGTGGAGAACATGGGCATTACCCAACTCAATTCCCTGACCTAAAAAGTTACTTCTAAATCAAGGAAGGACTTATTCCAGGATAATCATTGATGTGGATGGACTGAAGTGTTTTGGTATTCAAGAATAATGTTGTGGAGGTACTTTTATGGTGTGTTGAAATATTTAAGTATTGGTCTATTGTGGTTTTCAATAATTTTAAGGTACCGGTAACTATGAAAAGTGATTCAAATATTTTGGAAAGTAGATGATAAGTGCATAATGAAAGGATAAGAAGATAATGAGATGTTTGATTGTATTCATGAGCTCATGATTGATATAAGGACTAAGTGATATCATGGTTTGAGTATATAGAATTTTGAGGATTTTGGTATGTGGAAAGTGTTAACTTTAAACTGCATTCATGTTTTCACTAAGGTATTCAAGAGAATACATGATTAAGGACTTTGAATGTTTGGAATGTGACCAACAAAACATATCTTATGATATATGGGGATCAACGATGGTATTAAATCTCTGGTAATCGTTTTCACTATGTTATGAGAGTGGACTGCAGTATTATGGATAATCCTAAAGATTGAAATGGATTATGTTGGACATAAGTGAGTATTGTTTAAGGATAGAAGTTTTTTTCGATATTATTGATGGGATGTTATAGTAATGTAGTTTTAGAAAAAGGACAACCTGCAGGACGGGCGACAGCCCATCGCTTCGGACAAGGCTGTGGGAATCGAACCCACAACCGAAGTGCGACTGGCCTTTATCGCCTACCACTGGCCTACAGGAAGTCCCTGTTTAGTAGAAGCTAGTTTTATTATATTAAGCAGTATGATATATGAAGTATAAGTCCATTTTAGGAACCATATATGATTAATCTCACTATCGATCGACTTATGTATATAATTTTTGCTAACCTTTTGTTTGAGACAGATGGAATGACCCATGATCTGCTAACACTTCACGAATAACAAATTCAACTTCATTTATTTATGGCACGAACAACAGTGAGATTGTACCAAAATAAAGTAAGTATTTATTCTAATTCTTTAACTTTAGGGAAATGATCTTGAAAACCAAAAATTTTGTCCTAGTGATCTTATACCTGATGAATCAGATGGTACCTTATATCATCACAAATCTATGGATTTGTGATTACTGGATTTTCCATAGCCATGTTCTCTACCACTCTCCATCAGAACATGATGGTTAGATTTCTCTTCCATATCCATATTTTCACCTATGTGGAAACCCAGTGATTAGTTTATTTGGGTAATCATTACATACTTTAGTTTTTAAAGTCAAGTTTTGGTATTCCTTTTTACGATGTGGGTTTCTATTAAAGAAACTTTCGAATAGTAAACCATTTATAACCCCGACGAATTTCGAGTGCGAAATTCATTTTAAGGGGGGTAGAATGTAACACCCCAAGATTTTATGAAAAATATACTTTTAAATTTCACTAATCTCTTGTGTTGTACGCTACACCAAAAGGAGCTTGCACACCACGCATCCTTGACTTTCCTTGCATTACACACAATCGCAACCTTCCTCGATAGCGTGTGTAGTACGCAATACTGAGTTTCACGAAACAACGATATGCTATTAAAATATTATTAAAACTAGACGTTATGAATAGTAATAACCACTTTTTAAAGTTTAGAAATTTTAGCTCTCAAAATGGACTTCATTTTTGGATTCGGAGTATCGAATTTAGCCTAAGGTGAAATTTTGGTACTTTTCGGATAACATTCATATTCTGATGAATAGTGAAAATTACTAAATTTTAATTAAAAACAACTTTTTTAATCGAAATAATTAATAGTGATAAATTATTAATTTGAGTGGTTTTAAAGTATATTTAGAATATATTTTTACAATTCAATACAATGTTGGTCATTGTATGTAATTTCACATTTAAACCAGACATAAACAAGTGTCAATCTTTTGATAGATATTGTTTCTTAAAAACACGCTATTTGTTTTAACAGCAGGATTTAATTATAAAATTAATTAATGCAACTTCTATGTTATGAATTTGGTAAAATAGACTTCATTTTTGAATTCGGAATATGAAATATAGCTTAGGATGAAATTTTGGCATTGTTCTGAAAAACATCAATTTTTGATGAATAGTGAAACTACTAAGTGGTAGTTAAAAAAACTAAATTTTTTATAAAACTAAATTTTACCGCTTCTGTGAATGGAATTTCAAAAATCCGAGAGACACGGTTGATGTCAGTAAGTAAAATGTGGTTCAATGAGATAAAAATAATTTTTTGGTGAATAGTAACTTTTTAATTTTTTTACCGCGGTTAATAGTGAATAGGGTAACTAAGGGTAAATATGATATTATTATTACCCTAACACATGTCCTAATTCTATTGGACAAGTGTAATTCGACCAAAAATAAACTTAGGAATAAAATATGACCATTTAGGCCCACTTGGATTAGATTAAGACATTTATTATTAATTTATTTAAAGAAGGGTTAAAATAGTTAAAATCAAAGGTTAATAAGTAAATAATTTTTAATATAGGGTTATACATAAGATAAATTAGATTGTAAATATTCATTAGAAAGCTAAAAAGATTTCCTACATTATGGTATTTTATTTGTAATTTTTAGACATCAAATAATTTAATTTATTTATGACACAAAGATGATTCAGTAATTATCTGATTAGTGAAGTATTGACATAATTGATAATATAAATACCAAAATAAATGTAATTTAAGACTTTTTATGAATTCTACTAATTTTATAGGTTACTATGATATATTAGTGTTGATGTAATCAACTTGGTTCGAACATATAATTCTGTTATGACTTTCACAAAAATCATATATCAAATAGTGTCAAAATTGACACAAAATAGTTTTTAAATCAAATATTATATTATTATTTGTTATTTTATTCCTAAAAATCTATGGTTCGGCCAAATGACTTAGATAAGGATATATATATTAATAATAAACAATTTGAGGTTCGTTTGGCATGTTATAGTAAGTGTATTAATCATATAGTGAAAGAAACCAAAAAGACACGGTAAAAGTTAAATTATTTAACTTAGAGTTAAATCTAATTGATAAGGTTAAAATAATACCCTAAACTTGTCTAAATCCTATTGGTTGATAGGATTTCGACCCATCCCCACCTTATCTTCGAAATAAGACCCTTTGGAGCCATTATAAACCGATTTTGACTTTAATATAAAATAATATTTTGAGATATTCCTAAGGTGCCCCTCTCCTCCCTTATAAAAGGGCACCTCCTCCCCCTCCTCCTCACACCAATTTGAGCACTCAAGCTCGGCCAACCCCAGCCATTTTCTCCTCTCCACTTCCATAGAATAATCCTAGAGGTCCTGGTCTTCTTCAAAGACCAATATTAGTTCCCTAAGTGGAGGATTCAAAGAGGCGTTCCAAAGAAGAGGTAATATCCCTTACCGATCTTTTCAATTTCTTTCTTCTTCAACTTCTTCTTCTTTAGTTGTTTCATGATAAAGTAATAACATCAGTATTAATTATATACTGATATGTTATTATAAATATGAAACAACCCTAATTCACCTTCTATCCATCCCACGGAAAAATGAAATCACCGCGCGTGCGTACGTACGGAATACCGTCTCCACGCCGTGGTGTAATCAATTTTTCCACCATCACTTTACAATGATGGGTATAATGGTGTAATGAGTAACTATTTATGATTATTATAAAGTAATATTGATACTGAAATAATATATTGTATAATCCACTCCAATTCAGTTCAATATTTATGGAAATGATATCATCGCTCGTGCGTACGTACGGACTACCGTCTCCACGACGCGATGAGATTCATTCTTCATGTTAACCATTTAAGAATGATTATAAAGTATATATAAGAAATAATAATGAAATATATGACATTATAAAGCTACTGGATTTATGTATATATATATATATATATATATGTATGTCATCTACATACTTCGATTTCAAGACAATAAGGAAAGTAAAACAGCGTTCATGCGTACGTACGGACTACCGTCTCCATGAACGGTGTTTTTCATTTTATTTATCTATCTATTATATATATATATATACTGAATATATATGATATATAAATCATATTTTATATTCTGGAAGTAAGTAAATCATGATATAAGTAATAATGATGTCAAGAACAACAAGTCAAAACACCTAAGATAAATGAAACCATTTTACCCAAAACGTTTCTTTAACATGGAATTTACAAAAGAACGGTTAAAATAATGTCATAAGTGAACCATATATGATATCATAACAATGAATATGATTCTTGAATAAGTCAATAACATGATTTAAATCATTATACAGGAGGTTTGGACACTTACAAAGAAAGTCGGACATAAGGTAAGGAAAATATCACAATCTCATTTTTATCCGAGATTGTTTATACGTTGGTATTTACTGGGGTGTATTTTATCATCCACATCCATGTTTTCTCAATATGTAATATTATTTCCATCCACATACAATTTTTTAAATCCAATTTTACCCTTCTATGAGTTTTTAGTAAAAGATATGAAAGGAATCTTTTGTCGTTTTTTTTATACGAGGTACTTTTTGACTTTTCCGACAAAAGTACGAAGAATGTTTTTTTAACTTATACGACACGAACAGATTTTTTACGGTTTTATAAAGACTTATTTTAATGAAACTTCCTCCAAAATATTTCATGACTATTTTCAATAAAATCCCTTTCTTTTGAAATTGCATGATGTTTTGTGAAAAGAAATTGATTTTGAAGAAGAAAGGATATTTTCCTCAAGAATTCAATTCAAGTGTTTTATCAAAATTATTTTTCATCTAAGATAATAAAGGGTTATGTTTCTATCCAAATTTTTACATTGATTTGACTATGTTGTGATGGAATTATGTTTATGGATTCCTTTATCTTATATGAATGGTTTTATGATGTCATGTTGTTTAAGAATCCCATTTTTATTACATGGGTTATGCAATGATGTATGATTTATGATTTTGTGGCACACATAAGAATGGTATCATTATGAGATGGGTGGGACCTATATCTCCCTCCAATGAATTGGGTAAAGATTTTATATCTCATGAGATAGACATGGCTGGAATGGTAGGTTATACCGGTTCAGTGAAACAGGACTGAAACGAGGGTTACTCGATTCAGAAAGGGACTTTGTCCACTAAGATAGTCTTGGAAATGAGTCATGACTAACAAGAAATGATTCTCTATGATTATGTGTGTATGCCACAAAGTTTCATGTTTTAAGTTATGATTATTGGGATTTCATTTCACTACTATGATTTAACCCATGTTATGAAATTATGCTCTCTTTTGCAGGTTATGATTTCCAAAAGTTATGTGCTTATGTATATGATGTGTTTGATATTTCTTTTGTTTACCCTTACTGAGCATTTGAGCTCACCCTTTTATGTTTTCTTTTACCCAGGATATAAAGAAAGGTTTTAGGTAAAAAAAAAGAAGATCTTTATGGGAGATTTTGAAGATCTTTCACCACGATTAGAAGTTTACGTTCCGAGTTTCCAAAGACACTAAACTATTACGATCCTTATGTGTGTGTTTTTGTTATGTACCAAGTATTCCGCAAAAGTAATGTAATGTCCATGTACGCCAGGCTTCGGGTCTCTACAAATATAGGTTTGGTTATCAACACTACATTGAAAAGAATGGTTATTGCACCAAACCCTGAAAATATAAATTTTATCTCTCTTTTATAACTATTTCACATGAAGAGGGGTTTTGAGATAATATTACAAGGTTCAAGAAGATTAACCAGTTTTTGAGATTGTGTTTAAAAGAAGAAGAATTCAAAATATAAGGGTCACTGAATCACCTCTCCACCCCACCACAGGTTTTTATACAAAGAATCATTGGATCTACAAGTGGTATACGAGTTATATTTTTTATGATGAATCAAATAGGATTTTGATAAATGATAATATTAATTTTGTGAAAAAAATATTTCTAAATTTTTATGGAATGAATTATAATAGATATAGGAATAAGATGCTACCCTACCCCTTGTCACTTATCTTAAAAGATAGTGATTCCCCAAAAGTTGGTTTTCCACCCATCACTAAAGATTCTTCCATGACTCTATTAAAAAGATAATTGCAGTTTTATGTGAGAAGACAAAAATATCATATTGAATACATTATTAGATAAGGTATACCTAATTTTTATGGTTCTCAAGATAACCAAGAATATTTAGAAAAAAATGAAACGTATTTATAGAGGTATCATGAAATACAATGATGTGAAATTATAATCATTAATGGTTTTAATCAAAGAAATAAATATGGATAACTATGAAACCATTTATGAATAATTTTCTACGGATAATGATATTTTAAGAAAAAACTCTTGGTTTTGGGAAGAAGCTAGATGAATCCGTAATTATTAATAAATTTTGGAGAAATTACCTAGATAAATTTCATTCGAAAAAATAACATTGGAAGAAATATGGGATTTCACACTATATTAATTACACAAAATGCTCATAGATTATGAAATGAGGAAAGATATGAAATTATATAAGAAAGAAAGGGATTAAATGGATTTCAGTGCCTTCAGATAAAGAAAAATCAATGAAGAGAAATATATTGAAAATTATTATTCTGAATATGAATAAGGTGGATAATAATTCAATAATTGTTTTATCTATTTTCAAAAATATTCTTAAAATTCAACTATATGGGATAGAGAAAGAATTAAATAATTTTTATTGGAAATGTGATAGCCATGAACACTTTTCCTGTGATTGCATATTAGAGAAGGGTGGTGATTCTGAATTTTATAAAGAAGACAATAAATCATGAAAATGGAAAAGGGATGAGAAGAAAACAATGCATTTTAGGAGGATAAAAATAAATATGATTATAAAACATGATTAATAATTTTTTTTATCAAATTTATCTTTCTATTAAGACATAAATTTCTTTTCTAAATTAAAATATATATATATTAGATTCCTTAAATAGTGATGATGAGGGAAATAAAATATCCTAATAAGAATGGATAGTCGAAGGTAATTTTCAATAATATCTTCGGAATAATAAATAACTAAATAAAGGAAAAAATTAATTAATTATAATTAACAAATATCTTTTAAGAATGAGTAATATATAAATATATAAATATCTAGTGACATTGATAATAAAAAGAATTTATTAAATGTGGATGAATATTAGAATATGGTATGTGGTGTAGAAACAAATTTGGCAATAAGGGAAGAAGAAATGGTAGAGAAAAAATCCATGTGTCTCTTTGTCCAATGTGAGATCAATAAATTTGGAAAATATAAAATCTTGTATTTTTAAAATAGATTATTTTCTTCATAAGCTTGTGAGAATATGGGTCTAGGAGAACAATAAAATTCACCCCCTAATCAATTAAAAACGAGTCCTGGAATAGTTAACAATGTTTTTGTGAAATAAAAAAATTATTAATTTTCGACCTAGATAATTTTGTAGAACTATTCAAAATTATACAAATATAAGAAAAAATAATGTGATTTTCTGATCCCAAATAAAAAATTATTTAATAAATGAAAGGTAACCCCAAAATCTTTTTGATAGATTCACTATGAATTGGGGGAAAGTAATTTTGAGGTTAAAATAAGTTTTGGGAGAGATAATTACACAATGATAATTCTTATTATTATAATATTTCATTGATATTAATTATGTATGAAAAAGTGGGATATTTGGTTGTAAATGATAGATAATTCATAAATTAAATGACATATAAAACCATCTTTACCAAATATATTCAATCAAAATCAATTTTTATGTTTACAAGATGTTTGTAGAAGAAGTGTACTGGAAGGTCACAAAGTTCGTATATGAATGAAACAAATCCATAGATAAGTCTCATATGATGACAAAAAATTTAAAAATAAAAATCATTTATCAATAAATATAATAAACTTAAAGTAGTTGACTATGTCAAAAAAGGGTACCTTGAATTCCAGCCGGACTCGTTAGAGATGGAAAATGTATTTCAGAAACAATAAATGGATAATAAAGAAAAAGAAGAGAAAACATGTGGGTTTAAAAGAAAATTTTATCATTCATTAGAATATGTCAAAAAATAATGATCAAACTGTTAAAAAAATACTTCTATATTTGTTTAATTAAATAATATTTAAGAAAGGTGGTAACAAACTGATCTAGGGAAGAATAATTTTTTACTATACATCCAATGTTAATATATTTGTTTATTTTATCAATTAAATATAAGGGTAATTATGTTTCATTTATCCCTAAAGTGAATAAAATTTCATTGCAAAAAGAAATGAATCAATATAAATATATTAAAAGAAAATCTAAACAAGATTATAAATGGAATAAATGTGATGATAATAGGTAGAATAAAAAATCAGGGGTGAGAAAAATCTATAAAAAATGGTACGAATTAGAAATAATGAAGGTTACCCAAAATTCCCTTCTATTTGTTTCTATTTATGTTAATTTTTTTTAATTGATGTAGAGATTGTTGAGGATTCCACCATTTGAAATCATGAATAGGATTCTATTCATTGAATATTAACATCTAGGATGAAAGGCTGAGTTCATTGTTTGAGGTATAATAAATATAAAGAAGGATTATTTAATATATCACAAGTTTTTTTAATTGAGTGATTTTAGATATTTTGGATAGCCTCATATTATTTGAAAATGTGCTTTGCAAAGTACAATTATATCAATTTTATGATTATTTTCAATAAGTTATAAAAAGTCGATTATTGGTTGCAAAAAGGATGTGATGAAGGGGGGATATTTTTTCTATCACATGAATTGTCTTTATGGTTTTTTTATATGTGTTTATTTTTTATAATTTTTTGGGTAACGTTGTAAGAGCAGTCCCATGAATGAGTCATGAAACGGTATCACACGTTTTTTTATTTATGAATGGAATTGGTCACCATGGTTATATATGATTTTTTACAACGATTCTACCATATAGAACTAGTGTTTTAAATTAATAGACTCGTTTCATGAAAACTATATGGTGTTATTAATATTTATATATTTTATATAATATTTTTCATATAGGAAAAGGGAGAAGATAATGAATTTTGTGAGTTCATTAAAACGCATAAGATGTTATGGAAATACCCTTTACAATAACCTTTACATTTATTATCAATAAATGGGGGGAGTATGAGTACATTATAACACCATGGTAATAATAGGAAAAATAATTCTCATATTTATTAGTACTCATGAAATTGATAGTATTATTCATTATAAAAACATTAAGAAAATTTCAAATAAAAAAAGAAAATTGTTTACTTAAACTATTTTCATAAAAGGTTTTATTTTCATTTTTAATTATCATATTATATGAATTAAATTTGGGAAAATTAATTTTACTTTTTAATTCATCATTTAACGATTATAAATTAATTAATTATTTATAATTTCTTGAAGTGTTGGATTTGTCACTAAATTGAGAAAAATATTGATTTTTATTAAAAAATATATTTTGTTTTAAAGTATTTATAATGTAAAATTACATTTTGGATTAGTTTTAAAATTTAATTAGTTCATTTTTTTAACCATTATCCAATAATAGTATTTGTAATTAATTTTATACTTCAATTTTGTAAAAAAGTCATTATTTTACATAAAATGCATTTTTCTGGAAGAAAAATAATTTTTCATCATATTTTATGGGATTAATTTTAAATTAAATTCTTCCACCTCTTAGTTTTTAATCTTGAATAAATGATTCCATATTTGGAATTATGTTTTCCAATTTATCTAATCATTTCTATATTGTTTTTAGTTATTATTATTAGTAAGCATTCAAATGTTTATTACTATGGTAAAGGTAAAATGGGTTTATTAAGGGTTAAAATCGTGTGATAAGGATAATAAAAGAACACAAAAAATTGAAATATTTTATTTTCTTAGATATTTTTGTAATGAATATAAAAAATTAAAATATATGATCATTTTTTCTCATATTGCGATGATTTTGGCCAATCGAATTTTCTATGTAAAGAAAAGTCAAAAATATCATTTCATTTGTTTTATTATCTAGTTTTTTAAATTAGAATAAAAATAAGGCATGTTTGGTTATAAATATTCATTAAAAATATGAATTTTATTTATTTTTCATGTTTATTTATATATAATTTTTATCGATTAAATAATTACTTAATGTGCTGACATAACACCGACAGAGTATTTATTCAATTAACAGAAAATTAAAATAAAAATTTACTAAAATGTTAAAGGTATTATGATTTAAATGAATTATTGTAGTCCACAATTTAATATATAAGAATAAAATATTATAGATTTTTTAATATATTATATTGTAACAACATTATTTTCCTGTAGTATTAAAAGTCAAATTAAATTAATAGTTCTGAAATTGAAATTAATTTTATTTTATAAATAATAATATATTATTAAACGATTTATGACTAAAAATAATATATTTAGATAATTTATGAGGATATGATTTAAAATACCAACCATGGTTCATTTATATAATATGTCTCCATTTATAGTAACTATTTTTGACACCCATAGAGTAAAATATATGTGAATGTGGTAATTTTCAAAAAAGGGTCAAAAAGAGTTAACAAAAAATCATATGGCTGATAACATCAACCAAACCTGACCACAATTTATTTAACAAGATGTTTTATACTCACAATTATAATATATTCAAATATTTCCAATATTGATCCATCTGAATGTGAAAATAAATTTATATTAATTTAATACATTATGAGATTCCAAGATTGCCCCTCCTCTATATTATAAAAGGGAACCTCCACTTCTATTCTATACACAATTGAAAAACTTATTTATTTATCCAATATTGTCCAAAATAATTAAATAAGTTCTCCCCCTTGTCCAATTGGCCTTTTTTATCATAAAACCAATCCAAAAAAATCTTGAGGGAAAACAATAAGAAGTTTTCCAAATAAGATGTATAGTTCTTATCCAAGGGTTTTCATTTTGTTGATTTTTAAATATTTTTGAAATGTTATTAAACATTATATATTAATAAAAATAATATATCCCATATACTAATATGATATTATTTTAGTTGAATATTATATGTTCATCTCCTCTTCTATCAAATTGGAAAGAAGCAATCATTTGTGTGTATAGTGGAATAGTGCCTTCAAAATCAATTTAATTAACATTCCATCAATCACAATTATTATTGGTTTTAAGTATGGATAATAAACATATGATAATAATGAAATTTCTTTAAAAAAATAATTAATCATTTAATTTCTTAAATTCCCAGTCACTAATCGATAATAACGTTTTTTATGTGTACATCTAAACTACCATCTTCAAAAAGAAATGATATTTGTTTCTCACTACCACATCACATGGACGATATATATGGTAATATGTAAATAAAAATATGTTATTTATTTTTTAATGATCATTATGGTCATATAATATAGTACTTACCTTCTTTCAATAACGACTATTGAGAAATGGAATCATTACTCATGCGTATGTACCGCCTATTGTACTAATGATTGAAATATAAATCATATTTCATAACCAATTTCATGGTAAGATTGTAAAAATATAATTTTTGTATAAAAATTATAATTAGATCATTATTTTTATAATGGATATGATGTAATAATATCCTCTTTGACCACAGTTATCCTAACGAAGTCATTTTAGACATATGAGCCCAATAAAATCGAAATGTATAAAATAAACTCAAATGATTATGTAATATTATATAACATGATAATAAATAAGATAAATAGTAATACTAAACAGGAAAAATGGTTTTTAGAATGTAAATAATTACCATAATTTTATTATTTTGGAATATAATGTGCAGACGTGACTCACCAAAGTTATGGTAAGGGACCTTGTTTTACCAATCATATTTTAATGTTTCCCTTCCAACTCATTTTCTTTCATATACATATTATTATTATTTTATGTATTTATTTATGTGGATAAAAATTAATTATAACGTAAATTTTATGCTTTTTTTACTGTATTTTACAAAAAATTAAAATAATTCTAGTTATATATTTTATACTAAACATTTTGACATTGGAGTAGAAAAATAAGCAATAGTGTGAGTTGAGTCCCATCATCAACATGAAAAATATGGGAAATTAAAACATTATCACTAATGTGAAGTGAGAATTAAATGGAATCATAGGGTTCAAAATGGACAACTATTTTTCCCCTAGGATAAGTCCTCTTGAACATCAATGAAGAGGATCAGTGGAAACCAGCATGGTCTTGAAAAAAGAAGAATCATGCTTGGGGTAATGAAGTGGGTCAGTTTATTGATGAATAATAATTTTCAAAATCTCATCACAATCAATATATATAAGTTGATGAATAAAAAAATTTACATCATTGTATGAATATGATGAACATATAGAAATTTTTTTCATTTATGTGGGAGGAAAAGGAATAAATTTTCCAGGGAATACATTAATTTTTCAGCCCTTGCAAAGAAGGCTCGGAACTAGAAACACTACTCATACATTATTAATCATGAATTTAATATAATAGTGGTGAAGATTTATATTTTCCAGGGAGGTGTGAATAACATTTTAGAAGGGACCTCATCTTCAAAGATTCCCTTGGACTCTAACCCCGTGAATGAAGAATATTATCATATGGATAAAAGAAGGGGTGATGTGAGAACCTTTTTTCATAATTCCAAGTTGATAACATATCATACTAAATTCAAAAAGTCTAAAAAATAAAAACTTAGTAGATATATGTTTATGTATGGGTACTTGAAACTAGAGGAATGTGACAGTCTTAATCATGGTTGATATTCAGATAAGTTCGACAAAGAATTGATGGCATGGTTTATCTTGCAAATTGATGTCATGTTCCTCGACTTTTCCCCCTTTTGACATAGAGAAATTTTTGGATTAAACAAACAATATTTATATTGATATTGACGGATACATAATTATGTTCTCATATATTTATATCTAGGAATTTTCTTAGAAGTACAAGACAACCCCAGATGGACTTCCCTAGTAGTGATGGAAGGATCTGTTTTAGATTTTAGTTTTTTTCTTGAACTGTGTTTTTGGGATTTGTTTGAGCTTTTTTCAACTTTAAAGTGATTTTTAAAAAATTAAATAGATATTTAATTAGAATTTACCAATTATAATTATCTATTTTAGAATATATTATGAAAATTCCTTTTTAGATTTCATAATTGTTCTTTAAAATTTAAATTCTTTTATAATATTTCATTTTTAATTCAATGAAAAACCATTTTCCATTATTATAGTTATTTTAATTTTAAAAATTGGGTTGTATCTAGGATTATATATTAATATCTGAAAAAAAATTATTTAAAATATTTTTTTATGATGGAATATTTTACATATTCTTGTAATGTCATGGTAAATGGTCATTTTTTTATGAAGATAGGAGGATTCATTATAGACAAGTTATTGTTGGTTCCATTATATCTCTCTATTTCATTTAGTGAGATTTATGTTAGAATTAGATCATAATGGTTATTCAAAGTGTAATTGGTGTATTTATAAGATGTAAAACCATTAAATTTATTCCATGTGTAATCGTGACAGTTACTCTATTTTAAACCATGAAGGTTACTCTATATGTAATAGTAATATAAAAATGATTCCTCAAGTTACATAGAAAATAAATTTATTAATTCTTTGGATTTTACAGAATTATTATTAGTTTGTAAGTTATAAAAAATGTGTTAGGATTATTAAAATTAATTTTATACTTATTTTGGGTGAAAAGTGTAATTTTATAGAAAGGAATACATAGATTTTTCAGGATTGAAAAAAACCGTTAGGTATTTTATTTATCCTTTATGATTTATTTTTAAACATTTTATGAAACTCATTGGGTAGAGAATATTACTTCCTATGTAAAAAAATTATTTTTAACCCAATAATTATTTAGCGAAATGAAATTTTTTGTGAGTATCCATAGACCAATGATTTTCATATATTCTTTTTTTGATGGCTTCATAGAATTTTTATGATCATCCTATAATTTAAATTAAATTTTAGCAGTTTTTTATGTATGATTTGTAGTAAATATAATTTCAATATCATAATTTATATGATATTTCCTAAAACTAATACATTTTATATCTTAAATGATTCACTTTTTTGATAAAAATCGGTACAAAGTGGATGCGTCCACATTATAATGTAATATTTATTTGGGTATGAGTGATGAAATAATTATATAAATCATTAAACCAAAAATATCATCTCGAATACCTAAAAATTAATTTTTTCCTAAATATACTAATATTTTCAT
Source organism: Viscum album (assembly GCA_963277665.1). Taxonomy (NCBI): domain Eukaryota; kingdom Viridiplantae; phylum Streptophyta; class Magnoliopsida; order Santalales; family Viscaceae; genus Viscum; species Viscum album. The sequence continues at coordinate 783,665,251 of OY728158.1, forward strand.
TTTTTAACATCGGGTCCTTATATTTATAAGACTAGAAAAATTGGAATTTTTGACTATTGGTATTGCCAATAAATTAAATGTGGGTGATTTATGTGCCAAGTAAGTGATAAAATTATTTTCAATGGCTCAATATGTAATTTTGGAATAAATAATGTGAAGATTCTTAGAGTATTATTAGGAATATATGAGTTCTAAAAATATATTTCATGATTCTTCTTTAAGACCTTGAATGTGAAACCTCAATATATCATCTATAAATAAGATGATTGATGTGATAATATTTAGCAGAGAAAATGAAATCATTATTGGATGATGAAATATTATCTAAAAACATATAAGATACTATTAATGGTTGATATGATCTAAAGATGATTTTAAATAGTTATAAATAGATTTTCATAAAGATTGTATAAAAAACTCATTTTTTATGGACCTCCTTGTCAATCCACTGACCATAACATTACATAGTTGATAAACTAGCTATGATAGTTTGGTCATGATGTACATCTAGACTATACATTACCTAGTTTGTTAAGTTATTCACATTGTCGATTTGGACTAACATAAGAACTAGAATGAGATATTTGGTTGATAATGATTTTGTTATGTGATCAGTATTGACGTGTAGAAGATAAAGATGGCTAATATCTTACTATGTGATTCCATCATATGGTTAACAATTTATTTATAAATATTTTTAATGTTATATTCTAGGTTAAAATCTAATATTCTAACATTTATATATTGTACTGATAAAAATTTAAGGATGCTGAAAAAAATATTAATGGATTTTACATCATGATCAAGCTTGTGGTCATTATTCAGGAGAAGAACTATTGTGATGGTTTACACTCTGCAAGTACCTAGTCCATAGGCAACTGATGCATGTTTCCAAGAATGTGTAGGTTCAAAAATAGTTAAAATAATCATGTTGATTGAATTTCTTGAACAAAATTAATTATATCATATACAATATTATGTCTCAAGTCTTCAAAATTTTAATACGATATCTAGCCTAAAATTTAAACGAGTTTAAAAGAAAAAATACTTGGGTATAATTTTGACCAATTATTGATGAGATGTTGATTTCAAGAGATTATGGATTTCCAATATTTTAAATTTGTTGAATAATATTAAACTTATATTATTCTATATGTATGTAAATATTAAGGATGAGAGTGGGAGATGGTGAAGTGATTGATTGAGACTAATCCCAAAACAAAATAATTGATAATATTTAAAGCTCGATAATTTCATGTATCAAAGAGTGAAGAGGACTTTGAATATAGAATCATAAAGATATGATTTAAAAAATTTGTTAAGTAGAAGAATAATTTTCTTATTTAGGTGTTTAATAAGTAGATATAGTATTCTTATAGGGGTATTGAACCAATAATTGGAGGATTTTAGCTGTATTCGACAACATATTTCTAATGAACTGTGTATGGGGTGTCTATCCAATTGCATTAATTTATGATTATAGGGGAGATTCCATATTTGTGTATATAATTAATCTGGGTAAGTTTAGGAGTTTATTTTATACCTTGTAAATACTATGGTTTTTTCTTCTCTTTAATTGCTAATGTAAATTAGGTGAGGCTGTGATATAATTTTTAGAGGATCCAAACTGATAAAAATTTCAGGAGATTAACTTTAAAATAGAATGAATCCCAAAAAAGTGGTTCCCCCGATCCACCCACTTCTCATTTATCCAAAAAACCTACAAAAAATTTATATTTGTAAATTTAAAATCATTCAAGATAAACGGTATTCTTTCAATGAATTGTTTTCATATATTTCAACAAACCGTAGTGATTGTGATTTTTAATTGAGGAATACTTATGAGATGTTTTATGAAAAAAATTGAAATTAATATCACTTTTTAGTGTAAGTAAGTGATTATTTCTGCTCAAATTTTATTATATGATAAGGAAAATTTTCATATTTATTTTTATAATTTCCCATCGACTAACATAATAATTTTATTTTTATATCTCTCACTGATATTTTATTTGCATCCTATATTTTAATTTTTTTTCCATAGTGATTGTCAATGTTTAATAATTTTAGTATGTAATTAGTGACACATCCTGAAGGAGGAAAAAGTTTCAAGAATACAACATCATTATAAACACATGAATTTTTTTTATAAAAGTTACACTATAGGAAAATTTTAAATTTTTTATTTAATAGTTTTCTTGATTCTCTAAAATTAAAGACATAAAATATCCAAGAAATACATGAAAGTGAGAACCTTATTATAAATAATGTAATTATTCATTATTTATGTTACATGGTGTTATAATACTATATGATTTATGGAATTTATATGCTATTAGGGGGTTTATATTGTGTTTTTATTATTGTTGTATTGGGTTTTCAGTGTTAGTTAGTGCAATGTGGTTCTAAATGCTAGATTCCATGCATGGTCGAGAGATAAGAACATGATAAGGAATTAAGTATAGAATTTTGGAGATAAATATGTTTTCAAATAGGCCAAAACAAAATAAATATTGGTTTTTCTATTTATTCATTAGTTTGGGTATAGCATCAGCACGATCCTGGCCGGACAGAGATATAGATTCAACCAATAAATTGTGTTTTGGAAAATGATGCAGTTTTTGGGATATGTTTGTTAATAAATTAGGGATATGTGAATTTTCATGGTGAGGAGTTTTTAACCATTTATACTATTGTGTTTCAATGGATTCAGAGAAATATGGGTTTTAATGAAGTTGGGGCCTATAATGATTTTAATATTTGGTATAGATTGATAATTAGAAATTGAAAATGAAATTTAATTTTAAAATATAGTTCCTTTAAGGAGTAATATTTTGCAGAGGAGGTATAGAATTGTATTTGGAATCAGTTTAACGATCACACATTGGGATCTAGCTAAAATATTTTATATCTCAGTGCCTACATCATAATCTTGGATGTTTCACATTAGTGATTTTCTTTTTTACAATAAAGATCTAATATATTTTGTTGGTTATTCAATATCCTTTTGTATTTTCTCTATAGTAAATCCTTTTTATGAATTTTTTTCCTAAATTTTAAGGAAACTAATAAAAAACATAATGTCGTATAATGTATAAGATGAAAAGTCAGAGTAACCTTGTTGATGTGTGAGATTATATCTTACAAAAATATAATTAAATTTTTTTTATACATGGGTTATCACACCATAGTTAAATAGTTTTCCAATATATATACCTTTTTAAGGTAATATCATGATCTTCATTAAATGGGATCCACCATAACTCCATTCCAATAGGGGGTTGTTTCACCACAGTAAAGGATGGTTGAGATGTGTAGTATTGAGGAATGGGGTGAAGTTGTTTCATGATAGGGTGAATAATGTGGGTAGTATAACATTTTTATGGGAGGTCAAAATTTCTAGTTCTATTAGGTGTAGTTTACTACACTATGGGTAGTGGGATTATTCTGCGAGGGCATCCGTGGAAAGGGAATTACACTATTACTATTTCAGAAAAATAACAAAACTTTTTTTTTATTTATTTTAATTACATAAATTATGTTTCCTAGGTATAAAATTAAATTAAATACAGTATCCCATATTTTACCCTATAGAAATTTCTTATAACCCATCTCCCCTAATATCTTCTATCCTAAGCTATGATCTTTATCACCTGTACTTAGATCGGGGTGTTGTCCTTAACAATAGGTTCCCTCGTGGATGGCCATGACTCTATTTTATTTTATTTTATTTTCCCTTTTAGTTTTATCATAAGTCAAAATTTATTCCTTTATTCTATGATTTCATTAGGCAATTTTATTTCTATTTATTAGATACAATTCATTTGGTGATGGTTAACTAGTGGGAACCTCGTGTTCTATGGTAGGTGATCCAAAACCATTCTCAATGGATTATACAGCGTTTCATATGTAACAGGATATGTACTCTCACCACTCAAATGAGATTAAACCTAAATAACATCAAATTTATTTTATTTGACCTTTATAAGTTTGATGAGAGATTGTATTTCTATAGTGGATCTTTTAATCATTATTAATTGATTCATTGACCATTAATGATTATGGGATTGAATAAATGTTAGTACAATAAAAAATTTAGGCACTCATTGAAGGTTTATTGGGTATGTGTTTTGATGATAAGGACCTTTATTATGTTCTTTTTCTCTTGGTGGACATAAGAGAGGTTTGAAATTGAGAATGTTGAATATTTTCATTTCCTTTTTTACCCCTTCTCCACATTATAAAGGGTATGTTTTCTCAAAATCATTTTGGTTCCCATTTTTAAAGAGATGATAATAAGACTAGTGCCTGGATTGAGTGAGATATAATGTGTTGGGGAGCATGAAATATGAGATCATCATGTCATTGTACATATTTTTTCTAGTTGTATGTCAATATCATGTTTGCGTTCATGTCTCACAAATATAGATTTTTATTGGTCGGTATTCCTTGGACTTGAGTGTGGTAATAGGTTGGTTATGTGAGTAATAACCTATTTCTTTATTAAGGATTAATTACACATTATTTGAACCATTAAATAATATTAAAAAATAATGTGGTTTCATTTTTAATTATAAAATAGAATTGTGGTGGTTATGGTGTGGGATAGAACGCCCATATATTAGTTTATAGTTGACATGGGTTAGTATTCCGTGGTAGGTTCCAATATTTCTCCCATAAGCACTTATTGAATGAAAATAAAATGGGATTAAAAGGTAGTGGAATTAGATTAATGAGTAATGGGAATTGGGTGTGTTATTGGTATGACACCCTAAGGAAAAGATTATATCTATCTTGGATGATTTTCTAACCCATGTGACATTCATCATATATGTGTACTTATTGGATAGTTTTATTTCATAAATTTTTAATCAGGGAACATATTTATTATGTGAATATTTGTAAAATATATTGATTTATTTAAAATAAGAATGTATTTTTGTGTTATAACAACAGGGTATGTAATGCGACTTATCAGATATATTCGTAAATTTATTAGTCCTCATTATTAATTTAGATTGGATTATTCAGGATGTGTGCCTTCAGTATAGAATCATATTAACCATGGATTATTTTGTGTTATGGGATTTACATAATTCAAATAATTGATTAGTTAATGGTTTGGGTGGATGTAGTACCAATAATCATTGTTTTTTTGGTTGGTTTTGGTTTAAATTTATGTAGAAGTAAAAAAAATTATATTCAATGAGTGTTTTTATGGTATGTTTTTATGATTTAAGTATGATTCCACCCTTAGTGGTTGTGATGTACGTTGGATGTGATGCATATTTGGATGGTGGATATTTATATTAATAAAATATGTGTTATGAGGTATTACCTGGGATGCGATATCAATTTCTTATCATGGTGTTATTTTCAAAGACACCCCAACACTACAAGAAGTGCATATATTCTCTCTTGGGCCGTTTAGGTTGTACAAATGGGTGTGATAGTTATTGTGTTTTAGATTATTAATTATTTATTATAATCATATCACATTATTTATTCATTATATATACCAGATGTGTTTAGGAAACTATTATTTGTGACGTATAGACTTATAGTCATACCTTGTTTATACACCCTAGTATTTAGGTACCCAAGGATACCACTTGATCATGTGTATAGGTAAAGTAATGGAATAATATTTATTGGTTGAAATGGATAGCATAGTCGAAGTCAGAAATTGGGATAAGTTTGGGACTTGTCACTATGTTTTTATTATAATTAATTTTTCTTAAACATGTAATTGGTTGTGTATAATCATCTATGGGGGTCTATTTTATGATTATATGACTTTGTGACCATCATTGTTACATTTTTTATATCATAGTGCTGTTATTTTTTATTATTTTCCTTTCACTGTGTTTCATTATTATACTAAAATATTATTTAATTTATTGATGATAATATTATTTATCTACTCTTTTTGTGATGATAATGGTGTTTATAGTCCCCACACATTGTTTTATCAACCTTCATTACTTTTCATCAACCTCTTGCAAACAAATGATAGAGATTGAGGTCAGGTAGTTCCTCTAGTTTGAGAAATAATTGAGTGATCCAAGTTGGGATAAATAGAGATAAGAGAAATATAAGGGTCTATCAACCCATAAAAAACAAACTCTAGGAATAAAATGGGTTTATTTTTCTTTTGAAATGATCTTTTTGGTGTTATTAATGGGTTTTTTGGTGGGTTTTATGGAGGCGAAGTTGGTGGAAGTGGAAATGTTTTTTATGTATCATGTTTGAATCTCTCAATAACATGTATAGTTGAATGATGCATCTATAAAAATTCTTCTCCATTCTATCTAAACATCTATATATGTGATATAGGAAGGATATAAATAAGTTAATTTGAAAGGATGTAGGTGGTAGAGCGTATGTATATATATCAAAAGGTTAGTTTTGCTTAGTGGATGGGTGGAATATGAGGGGTGGTATAAATGTGAGTGGATGTGGGATTGTCTAAATTATTTTGATATGGTTGACGTATCATGTCATTAGAATCCCTTGATGCATCAATATTCTCCACATCTATAAAATTTTTAGGTAACTTTTTCAATAGAATGTTGGTGTCCCATAACATTAATATGATTCCCAAGTGAATAAACAAGAAAAATTCAATTTGATGAGGAACATGTACATGATCAAAAAGATCATATTTACAAAAAATCCTAATTTTGTTTAAAAAAAATGTAAAATTTTCCATTCTTATTACCCGAATAGCCCATGAATATACAATAAACGAATTATATGGAATAATATAAGAGTATGGGGTAGTCCTGATGATAAATTTTAGAGAAAAAATTTCTTATGGTGATGATTCTACCATTATCATGGTTTGAAAATAAGATAGCGTGGAAGAAATATAGGATTGGGTCATTAGTAGGTTAAATGAGAAGGGTACATTAATTTGAGGGTGGATCAAATCTCTAACTAAATATATATCATATCACATCTATCTCGGTTATTAATAGTAAAAATGGGGTTGTGGTGGTTAGATTTTTGTAGAAACTATTTCCTTAGAAAAACCCAATCATACTGATTGAGAAGGGGCTACCTTTAATCTTGAAAGTTATGTTTAACTCAAGGTCACTTTTCTTCGACTTTTATAGTGGGCCATCAAAGTAAAACATATAAAATAATTAAATAAAATCCAAATACATTGGAGTGTTTAATTGGAATATATCAAGAATGTATATCACGAATAATCAATCTTCCACATCCTCAATAATTATGAGCATCTATAGAATTCTGAAATCATCGACCAGACAACTTAATTCCTTTATGTGTCTCAATAATCATATTAAATAAGATCTAGATATGTTTTCAGGATCAAATGTGATACCATGATGTTTATAAGGTAAAGGTTTCATAAAATATTCCCTAGTTCATGATCCAAATGATGGAGATATTACTTAGAGTATTTATATATTTAATGTATAATGGTTATATCAAAAGATATTATATAATGTTATCATATTTTAGAACATGTTTTTCTTTGGTAATATTATAATAAATGTTTTTGATAGGTTTCTTATAATATCCCAGTTAAATAAAGAATACTACATATTTCATATTTATTAGTATTTTTGAATTAAATATTAATTTTACTTTAAAGGGGTTTCCATGTTCGATAGCGTAGACGATGTTCAACAACGGGTTTCTTTGAAATATTACGTTGCACACTAATAATAATTTTTTTTTAAAATATTAGTTATCTCCTATCTGTTGTATTGGCGGGAATGAACAAAACTAACTAAAATACAATTATACATGTCTATTATGTGTATTTACATTTTTCCAATAAATGTTAGAGGCTTAAATTGTGAATGAAACTAATTTTAAGTATAATTTACCTTAAAAGGTCGATTTTCCACCATTTAATGGAGAATCATCTTTAAATCTAGTTTTGGTAACATTAATATATTTTATTTTACCAAATAAATTCTTTCTTTAGAATGGGGACATCAAAATTTACTTTCTGTAAATTTTTGGAATTTTTCCGATAAAGTTTATTTTTTAATTAATAGTTAAAAAATATTGTATTTTAATTCAAAACTGTGTTTTAATATAATTTATTTATATAGTTAGATTATCTTTTTAATTGGGTTTAAAGTGTAATTGGAATTATTCTCACATTAAAATTGGACATAAACAAGTGTCAATCTTTTGAAAGTTATTTTTTCATAAAAACACGCTATTTGTTTTAACAACGGGAATTGATATTGAATTAATTAATGCAGCTTCTATTTTTAAAATTTGATAAAATAGAAATCATTTTTTAATTTGAAATATAAAATATAGCTTAGGCTGAGTTTTTGGTAGTCTTCTGAAAAACATCATTTTTTAATGAATAGTGAAACCACTTAGTAGTAGTTAAAAAGATGACGTTTTCATTTAAATGAAATTTTACCACTTCTGTGAATTGAATTTCAAAAATCTAACATACGTTTTTGTTATTATTATGAAAAATTTGGTTCAATAAGATGAAAATATTTTTGGGTGAATAGTAACTTTCGACTTTTATTTTCCACGGTTAAAGATAAATAGGGTAATTCAAGGTAAAAAGAATATTTTAATAATTCAAAATTACCTTAACACTTTTCCTAACCATATTCGATGAGTAATGGCTGACCATGTAAATCCTTGGGTCGATTTTGGGACCCCATGGAGCCACTTATGAATGATAATGACACTTTATTTAAATTAACTTCAAGTAAAGGAAAAAATTACATAAACAAATATCTCTTTATAAATTAATCTTACATGGTTTTATATAAGTTATCTTTTCATCTATAAATAATCATTGGAATTATAAAATAATTTATTACATCATGGTAGTTTTTTAGCATTTTTATAAATCGAATGAAATAAATTATTTATGACATAATAATGATGCAGTGTTTACCTCATTAATAAATGATTTAAATAAATAAGATTATAAATAATAAAATAACATCCAAAACCTATGAAATTATTAATGGATGAATTTATTTGTACGATTAGTCATCGTTTCTTGTACCTTATTGATTTTTAGACCTTTAGAAACCGAATATCATTATATTATAAAATAATATTGTCACACTTTCCTAAAGATCCCCTCCCCCTTATAAAAAGACCTTATTTATAACCAATTCCTCACACCTCTCAAGCCTTTTGGATCAACCAATCTCTGCAAAATTAAGCTCCCTACATCCCTATCCTCCTCCTAGAAGCCTTAACTTAGGCAGAATGCACTTCAACAAACCCTTTTTGTTCATTCCAAATGGAGTTGCCCAAAATAAAGGTAACGATTTCCCTTAAAATATTTTCTTTTATTTTAATTCTCCAATCACTAAACTCTTTTTATTCCTTTATTTGATTACAACACAAGTATAATCAATATAATAGGTATTTTTTATGATAATTATTCGAACTAAACATACACACACCTCCATCTAATGTGTGAAGAAGATACAGTTTCTGTGGATGGAAAACTAACGCCTCACAAAACGATGATTATTCGATTATCTCCTACTGCCAATCCTGATGGCCATTAAGATTAAACTATATTTATATATTATATATATTATGTTAATGTTTTTATGCTTTTCTATTTTTCTTTTATATCATACCATTATGTTTTCCATTACGGATACACGCGATAATTTCATTTGAGGAAGTGCGGACTACCGCCCCCTCAAAGTGATATGACTCATTAATGCCATATGTGGGATGTATAAAGGATGTATTTAATGATATTATATATGATATTCTACTGGAATTATAATATACCTATGTATCATTATGAATTAATTCCATTAAAATAATAAATATAAGTGAAAGTAGCGTTCATGCGTACGTACGGCTTACCATCTCTATGAACGATGCATTTCATTTCTTACCTCCAAATGATGTGTAATGATATAAATATATATATTGTACTGGATATATATGATATATATGATATCTAAATAATGAATATAATTCAAGATATAATGAACTATTGACCACATGGATAACTTGTAAATATAAGGTGTCCATTTTTTACTCAAGTACCAAATATCGAAAAAAACGACTGTTATTAACTTAAATGATTACATAATGTTTAAAACATGGTAATAATTGATATAAAAAGAATAATAAACTTGAAAATTCATCTAAAGAATGTATAAATTATCATAAGTTTATTATTCATGAGATTAAGGAACGATCAAGTCAAGTCGGACATGAGGTAAGGAACATCATCCCAATCTCCTTTCATTGATGCATATTCTGTTTCAATACATGAAATTCTTTTATACTCTGTATAAACACCTTTGAATTTTCATTTCATTTAAAGGTAATCATTTTATACAATTCATTTTACTAAACGACAAAAAAAAATGTTTTTTTATGTTAGCGGTGACAATGACATTTCCGCCGCTATTAGTATTATTTGATCTTTGGCTTCCATAACATGCCGTAATGTTTTTAAAAGGAAAAATAAATACCATATACAATTTTTTTTTATTTTGGTATTGAAAATTATTTTGAAAATGGGTTTATTATTTCAATATGTTGAAATGATATATTTTTATTACAATATGGTAATTTTATCCTTTCATTATACTTATGTTATGTGTTATGATTATGTTATGGTTTTAGGGAAGTGTTTAGGTATATGGGTGATATTGTGAAAAACCTAGGGCGGGTGACTGCAAGATAGTGTTGGAACCATGGTCTTTTATGCATGATTTGGAGTATGGTTTCTGTTTTTTGTCAATCATCAATGGAAGTTCTGATCGTGTACCAGCAAATAGATCTTACCATTCAAGAAGACAACAGTATTGAGGTGGCATCATTTCTCAGTATTTGCCAAATCTTTGGGGTCCAAATTCTAGAAGTTGCTGAGCATCGCGAAAAGTGGTTTTTCATGACGATAATAATTAAATATGGAAAAGGCATGAATTTCTCGAATATAGGATGCATGGTTTGGAAATCGCGAAGACCAGAAGAATGGAGGCGGTGGGTCTTCGCGATTATGTCAAAGCTTCACGAACGACAGAGTTGAAGCGCATCGCGGCGGTGAAGGGATTTGCGAGGGATCTTCACAAATAAGGTGTGAAGGAATGATTATGGTGATACTCCGCAATTAAGACGAGCTCCGTGAATGGAAAATTGTCGTTGTGCCTTGCGATTTTCAGAGATTTTCGGCGGGAACTCTGGAGCTTCGCGATTTGAGCTGACGTGGCGTTGAGTTCGCGCGGAAGGGTTGACGGTTGGGGGAATCTCCTATAAATAGAGGCCAACCCCCTCAAGAGAAGTAGAGAGAATTTCAGAGAAAATCCTTTTCTCTCAGTTCTCAAAGGTCTCTCGCGAAGGCAGTGTGCTTCACGAAAGAGGAGCTTCACAGCGGATATTCTAGCTCCGCGAAATTCATGCGCCCCGCGTTGGCTCAGTGAGCTTCACGAAGAGGCAGGAGCTCCAAGATATCCAAGCATTGCGAAGGCTAGAGCATCGCGAGAGTACATTGCGATTGAGCTTCGCGAAAAGGCAGGGACTCCGCGAATGCTTGTTTGAGCTTTGAAAAATTGGGAGCCTTGCGAGGTAGGGTACTTTGTGAAGGCCTTTTACAAAGGTTGTTTGCCCAGTGGACAAGGGAAAAGGGGGTTTTCATCAGTGGTTGGAATTTGGACATTAACAGAGCATTAAATCATGGCTCTGATGCGAGAAAAGTCTCATGATGAACAGGAGAAAATGAACTTCATGTCTATCAATTGAAGAGACCTTCACGTCTATAAACTGAGTGTGACTTCACCAACGGTAGTGAGCCAGGGGGAGTCAAGAGGAGTGACCTGAGGGAAGCAGTGAGCTATCCTTGAACCTTTGTAAAGGCAGTGAGCTTGGGAAAGAGTGACTGTGCCCGAACAATTGTAATCTCCAGATAGTGAATCATAGTGGATTTTGGTATGAACAACAACTTGTCGGTGTATTCTCCTTGGACATAGCCCATAGTGGTGAACCATGTAAAAATGGTTGTTTCTTCTCTGTGCATGTGCATGTTTTCTTTCTTATCATTTTCATCATACAGGTTCAACAAGTTCCTACCAACTTGGGAACAAGATCCATCACATTAAAAGAAAAAGTTGTCACCCCGATTCACCCCTCCCCTCTCAGGGTGTCCCGGGGTCCTTCAGATAGCTCTCCAATGAATTGGGTAACGTGATATAGGTAAATGTGAATGTTTCTCCTCAGATATTTAAGGAATATACTACGATGGGAATTCCAATGATACTCCCTATGTAGCTTTGATAGCTACAATGTATGTTTGTTACAGATGCCACAAGTTACCTTTATGATTTCTGACTTCTATTTGTTATTCATAAATTTTATGATTTCATGAGGTCAGTAAAAGAGTTTATGTTTTGTATGTATTTGTGAACTAATGTTTTGTTTCTTTTTTTATAACCCTTATTGTGATTTTTATACTCATCCCATGTTTTGAAATGTTTTTAGAGGACTTAAAGATGAATAGGGTCAAGGATGGGATCAAAAAAATTCATATTGTCTAAAACAATGTACTAGACATGAATCTTATTTTCAAGAGATTTTATTTTCTGAAAAAAATAGAAACTGAGTTGAAGTGTCTGCTTTGTAATCTTTTGAGATGTAATAGTTATGTCCTAATTCACTAAAACTATAAACCTGAAAATATCCTCAATGTGAATTATCCATTTAATTAAAGAATATGTATTGTTTACGGCTGTGTCATTATAGTTTCTATCAGAGGTCAGTTTAGAAAACTGTAAGAGTTAGGGTATTGTTAAATTAATATCCATAGAGTAATTTATGTTAATATTGAAATCATATAGCATTTACAGATTACCATGTTGCTTTGCCTAATAAATGTCTATGTTCATAATGGTTTTTCACAGAGAAAATAGGGCAGCTATGTTGGTATGACATTAGGAGGAAGAAAACCTTCCAAATCAGCAACTTGAGATGGTCGTAATCAGAACTGAATAGTTTGTTATAGTGATGTCACAGTTGACTCAGGCTATAAATGGTGGTGGTATCCATGCATGAGATTATCCAGATCAACCACAGAGGAACATGTCAGTAGTATAGCAATTCATGAGGAAAAATCCACCATTATTCCGAGGATCATCTGACCCTTTGCTAGAAGAAGAGTGGATTATAGCATTCAAGAAAATATTTGATGTCATGGGCTGTTCGGAACATCAAAAGTTTTGTCTTGATGTTTGCTGTTTTGAAGTTGAAGTTGATCAGTGGTGGTCGATGGTGAAAAATATCAGGGATAGTGAGGATATTGATGATCTTGATTGAGATGAATTCAATGTTATGTTTCTTGAGAAATATTTTCCTAAGGTGGTTCGTCTTAATATTGAAAACGAATTCCTGGAATTGAGGCTGGAGGATGACTCAATGGATATTTATGAAGAAAAATTCACCTGACTGGAAATGTATTCTCGAAATTTCATACGAGACCACTGATGTATAGAAGGTATTTTTCATCTCATGAGTTCAAAATTAATGAAAATAATTTTCTTTGTGAGGAGAAGGTGGAAATGGAGTTTTCCTATGATCATGTTTTCTTTGACAAACAACATAATAAGAGGTTGACGTGGTAGACAAAAGGGAAGAACTCTTCAAAAAAGTATGATGGTAAGAAACATAATATTATAGTTTGTGAAAATTGTGGGAAAAAATGTTGGGGAATGTCTTTTGAATTCTGGTAAGTGATACCGATGTGGTAAAATGGGACATAAGACTCGTAATTGCACTAAAAAATATCTGTGTAATGGTAATACAAAATCTGATTTACAGTCAGTAAAATGTTTCCATTGTAATGAAATAGATCATTATGGAAATGAGTGTCCAGCAAAGAACTAAAATGGGGGAAAGAAGTCAGAATACATGCAGAAAGGGGTGGTGAAATCCATCGCAACTACTTCAGAAGATATTGGGCCATCAAATGAAGTAGTATCATGTACATTGTTTGTTTCTTCAGATTATTCCATTTTGTTGTTTGATTTAGGTTCTACACACTCTTTTATTTTTGAGAATTTTTCTCATAAATTTGGGATTCCATCTCATGATATGAATATAGAACATATGGTAAAAACACCTAGAGGAAATGATGAGACAAAAATAAAAAATAAGAACCTTCATGTCCTTGTGTGCGGAAATAATCTACCTTCAAACCTTATTGTTTTTCTTCTAGTAGAGTTTGATGTTATTTTGGGCATGGATTGGCTTTATATTTATCATGATAAGATCGAATGTAGATCTAAAGAGGTTTCTTTTAAGAATGATTTTTAGTTTTTATAAAATAATGAACCCTTTCTTTTTATAACATATGAGGAATCTCATAATCTTGTAAAACATAGAAATGAATTATACCTTGCACATATTTTTGAAAACAAAGGAACTGCTCAGATTAATGATTTGATAGTGGTAAATGAGTACCTTGATGTTTTTCTTAATGAGTTTCATAGTATTATACATGATCGGGAAGTTTAATTTACTATTGACTTAGTTCCTGACGCTAAGCCCATTTCAAAACCCCCTTATCGAATGGCTCAAATTTAACTTTTAGATTTAAAGAATAAATTACATGATTTATTAGATAAAGGCTTCATTCGACCTAGCATATCCTCATGGGGTGCTCCTGTCATGTTTATTAAAAGGAAAGATTGTTCAATGAGACATTTCATTGATTATAGAGTATTGAATAACTTTATTGTAAAGAACAAGTACCATTTTCCTCATATTGATGATTTGTTTGATCAGCAAAAGGGAGCTCAGTATTTTTCAAAGGTTGACATGATATCGGGGTACCATCAGTTGAGAGTGAAGGAATCAGACATTCCGAAGACCGCATTTCGTACACGATATGGCCTTTATGAATTTTTAGTTATACCTTTTGGATTAACCAATACACCATCTGTATTCCTGGATCTTATGAATAGAATTTTCTGTGTGTTTTTGGATAAGTTTGTGCTTATGTACATTGATGATATTTTGTTTTATTACAAAATTAAAGAGTAACATGAAAGTCATTTAAGGGTTTTCCTAAAAACCATAAAAGAAAAGAAACTATTTGGTAAATTCATAAAGTGTGAGTTTTGATTGCAACAAATTTCCTTCCTTGCTCACATTGTTTCAAAAAATTGCATAAATGTTGGTCATGCTAAAACAAAAGTTATTGAAGAATGGCCAGACCCATAAATATAACTGAGATTCATAGTTTTCTTGGTCTATTAGGTTATTACCAGAGGGTTGTAGTAAATTTTCCTCAGTTATGTAGTTTAATTACTAAGTTAACTTAAAAATGAGTTAAGTTCATCTGGGAAAAAGAATGTGATGATTGTTTTCAGGAATTGAAAAGAAGATTGGTGAATGCTCCAATTTTGTTACTGCCTTCCAGAAATGGTGAGTTTGTTATCTACTGTGATGCTTTGTTGAAAAGATATGGTTGTGTCCTTATGCAGAATGATCAGGTAATTTCTTATGCTTCACGTCAGTTGAAACCACATGAGTTAAATTACCCTACACATGATTTCAATTAGCTGTTGTTGTTTTTCTTTAAAAATTTGGAGGCGTCATTTGTATGGATTGAAATGTGAAATATATACTTACCACAAATGTTTAAAGTATATATTCACTCAAAAATAATTGAACATGAGACAGAGGAGATGGATGGAATTAATCAAGGATTATGATTTCACGGCCCATTATCATCCGGGAAAAGAAAATAAAGTGGAAGATTCTTTGAGTCAAAAAAGTAATGCTTCATTAACCATGCTACATTTGGAACGACATCCTTTGGTTATGGATTTGATAAAAAATTTCATAGATGTTTTTGGTGCAGAAAATTATTCTTTTTTTTATCAGGTGTCAGTGAGATCTTCTCTATCAGACAAAATTAACCAAGCACATAAGGATGATAGTGGGTTACAGTAAAAATTAGGGTTGGTTCAGAAGGGTATGTTGCCTGAATATAACATTGATAGTGATTGTGTTTTGATATCTGTAAAGAGATTATGTGTGCCTTGTGATTCACAGTTTAATAATGAGTTCTTTTGTAAAGCTCATTGTTCCCCTTTTTCAGTTCATCATGTCAATACGATGATGTACAGAGATCTTGGAGAGTATTACATGTGGGATGAAATGAAAAGAGATATTGCTGATTTTACTATGAAGTGTTTGACTTGTTAGCAGGTTAAAACAGAGCGGCAGTTACCCAAATATATGCTTCAGTCATTACCGGTTCAAGAGTGGAAATGGGAAAATATATCCATGGACTTCGTTTTGGGATTACCGAAGACATCTCGAGGTAATAATTCAATCTGGGTTATTATTGATCGATTAACTGAATCTAATCATTTCATTCCTATTCGATATAATTTGTCTCTAGATCAAAATTCTCAGTTGTATGTTAAAGAGATAGTCAGATTGCATGGAGTTTCTCTCTCCATTCTATCTGATCGTGATCTCAGGTTTACTTATAACATTTTAAAAGGCCTTCAGAAGTCATTAGGTACTGAATTAAATTTCAGTACAGCTTTTCACCCTCAATCAGATGGGAAATCAGAATAAAAAATTCATACCCTGGAGGATATGCTACGTTATTGTTCACTAGATTACCAGTGAAGTTGGGACCAACATGTTTCTTTGGTTGAATTTTCATATAATAATTATTTTCATTTCAGTATACAGATGGCTCCATTTGAGGAATTATATATAAATCGTTATCAAACTCTAGATTTTAGGGATGAATTAGGTGAAAGGAAGCAAATGGGACCATAATTGGTAGAAGAGATGGCAGAGAAAGCTCAGTTGATTCAGAAGCACATGAGAATAGCAAAGAGCAGGCAGAAAGGTTATATAGATAACCAGAGGAAGGATCCTTATTTTGAGGTAGGTGATCATGTCTTTCTCAATGCTTCTCCATGGAAAAGTGTGATGTGTTTTGGTAAGAAGGGAAATTTGTGTCTGAGGATCATTAGACCATATGAAATCAAGGAGAAAGTTGGATCAGTTGCGTACAGAGTGGCTTTACCTCCAATTTTATCCCAGGTACACTATGTTTTTCATGTTTAGTTGTTGAGAAAGTATATGCCATATCCATCTCATGTATTGAGCCCAAAGGTAGTTCAGTTGGAAGAGAATCTCTTTTATGAGGAATAACCTGTCAAGATTCTTGAATAAAGAGAGAAAGTGTTGTGAAATGAGGTAATTCACCAGGTAAAGGTTTTGTGGAAAAACCTTATGGTTGAAGAGGTAATTTAGAAATATGAAGATGCTATGAGGGATAAATACCCCAACTTATATGATAAGTGAATAAAAATTGTGAGGATGCAATTCCTAAAAGGGGGAAAGGATGTAACATCCCAAGTAAATAAATAATAAGACATATTTCATATTTATTAATATTTTTGAATTAAAAATTAATTTTACTTTAAAGGTGTTTCTATGTTCGATAGCGTACCCTATACTCAACAATGGGTTTCTTTGAAATCTTACGTTGCACACTAATAATATAATATTAGTATTTTAAATGGAGGTTAGCCTTTAGCAGTTTTATTGGTTGGAATGGACAAAACTAACTACAAATATGATTATACATGTCTATTAAATGTATTTACATTTATCCAATAAAATTAGAGGCTTAAAATGTGAATGAATCTAATTTTAAGCATAATTCACATTAAAATGACGATTTAATGCCTTTTAATGGAGAACCCTATTTAAATATATTTTTGGTCACATTAATAAATTCTATTTAACCAAATAAAATCCTTATTTATAATGGAAACATAAAAATTTATTTTCTGTAAATTTTAGGAATATTTCCGACGAAGGACATTTTTTAATGAATAGTCAAATATATTGTAGTTTAATTCAAAACCACATTTTAATCTAATTTATGTATATGGTTATATTATCTTTATAATTTTTTTAAAGTCTAATTAGAATATATTTTTACGATTTAATCCATTTTTGGTCATTGGAATTAATTTCACATTAAAATTGTACATAAACAATTGTCAATATTTTATAGTTATTGTTTCTTAAAAACACTCTATTTGTTTTAACAATGAGAATTAATTTTAAATTAATAAAAGAATCTTATATTTTTAAAATTTTGTAAAATAGAAATCATTTTTGAATTTGGAATATCAAATATATCTTAGGCGGAATTTTTTGTAGTTTTCTGAAAAATATCATTTTTTAATGAATAGTGAAACCACATAGTAGTAGTTAAAAAGATGATGTTTTCATTTAAATGAAATTTTACCACTTCTGTGAATTGAATTTCAAAAATCCAACATACATGTTTTTTATTAGTATGTAAAATTTGGTTCAATAATATGAAAATAGTTTTGGGTGAATACAAACTTTTGACTTATTTTCCACGGTTAAAGGTAAATAGGGTAATTCAAGGTAAAAAGAATATTTTAATAATTCAAAATTACCTTTACACTTGTCCTAACATGATTGGATTTGTAATGTACGACCATGGAAATACTTGGGTCGATTTTGGGACCCCATGGAGCCACTTATGAATGAAAATGACACTTTATTTTAATTAACTTAAAGTAAAGGCATAAATGACATAAACAAATATCTCTTTGTAAATTAATTTCTACATGGTGTTATATATGTTATCTTTTCAACTATAAATATTCATTGTATAGATAAAATGATATCCTAAATCATGATATTTGTATTATAATTTTTAGACCCAAAATAATTTAAATTATTTATGACACAACAATGATGTAGTTTTTGCATCATTAATAAGTGATTTTAATAAATAAGATTATAAATATTAAAATAACATCCAAATTCTATCCAATTATTATTGGATGAATTTATTTCGACCATGATTCATCTCATATTCTACCTTAATGTGTCTTGGACCTTTATAAACCAAATATAATAATATAATAAAATAATATTATCACACTTTCCTAAAGAGCCCCCCTCCCCCTTATAAAAAGCCCTCACTTATAACCAATTCCTCAAACCTCTCAAGACTTTTTGCTCATCCAAGCTCTTCCCAATTAATCTCCATAAATCCCTCTACTCCTCCTATAAGCCTTACCTTATTCATAAGGCACTTCATGAAAACCTTTTGGTTCATACCAAAGGGAGTTACCGAAATTAAATTTAACAGTTTCTCTTAACTTCATTTCTTTTATTCTACTTCTATAACCCCTAAAATCTTTTTATTACATTATTTTATAACATCACCAGTATACTCAATATACTAGGATGTTGGTTTGAGAATTATTCTAACTACAAATACACACACCTCCATCTAATGGGTGAATAACATATTGTTTCTGTGGATGAAAAACTAAAGCCTCACGAAATGATGATTGTTCGATCATCTCCAACCCCCTATCATGGTGGCCGTTAAGATGAAACTATATTTATATATGATATATATTGTGTTTATGTTTTTTATACATCTGTATTTCTCTTTTATATCATAACTTTAAGGATTCCATTATGGGTAAATATGATAATTTCATTTCAGGAAATGCGGACTACCGCCCCCTTAAAGTGATATGACTCGTTAAGGCCATATGTGGGACATATAAAGGCTAGAGTTAATGATATTATATTTTATGTTATACTAGAATTATATTATACCTATGTATCATTATATTTTAATTCCACAAAAAGATGAAATAGAAATAAAAGTAGCATTCATGCGTACATATGGCTTACCGTCTCCATGAACGGTGCATTTCATTTCATAACACCAAATGATATATACTGTTATATATATATATATATATATATATATTCTAGATATATATGATATATATGATATATATGATAATTAAATAATGAATATAGTTCTGGATATAATATACTATTGGCCACATGGACAACTTGTAGATATAAGGTGTTTATTTTTGACTCAAGTACCAAATATCGACAAAACAAACGTTATTAACTTAAATGATTACATAATTTTTATAACATGATAATAAGTTATATAAAAGGAAGAATAAACATGAAAAGTGTTCTTAAGAAAGTATAAATTAACTTTAGTTTATTATTTATGAGATTAAAGAACGATCGAGTAATTTCGGACACGCGGTAAGGGACTTCGTCTCCATCTCCATTCATTGAGGAATATTTTGTTTTAATACACGACATTCTTTGGTACACTGTATAAACACCTTTTACTTTTCATTTCATTAAAATGGAATATTTTTCTATGAAGCATTTTAATAAAAGAAATAAAAGAATGTTTTTTTACATATGCGGTGAAAACGACCTTTCTGCCACTGTGAGTATTATTTGATATTTTGCTTCCTTAACAAGCTGTAATGTTTTTAAAAATAAAAAATAATTAACATATAATATTTTTATGTATTTTGGTATTAAAAATGATTTTGATAATGGATTTATTATTTCAATATATTTAAATGATATATTTTTATTACAATCTGGTAATGTTATCTTTATTTTATACTAATGTTATGTGTTATGATTATGTTATGGTTTTTGGGTATTATTTACGTATACGGGTGGTTCTGTGATAATCCTAGGGCGGGTGAGCCCGAGATAGCTCTCCAATATATTGGGTAATGTGAAGAGGGTAATGTTCAATGTTTTTTCTAAAAGATTTAGGGAATATATAGTGATGGGTATTCCAAAGTAACTCCCCATGTAGATGTGATAGCTAAAATGTAAGTATGTTATGGATGCCACAAGTTACCTTTATGATTTATGATTTATATGTGTTATTCATAAATCTTATGATTTCATGAGGTAAGTAAAAGAGTTTATGTTTTGTATGTATTTATGAGATAATTTTTTCTTTCTTTGTCTGATAACCCTTACTGATCTTTTTATGCTCATCCCATATTTTTAATTGTTTTCACATGACTTAAAGATGAATAAGGTCAATGATGGGATCAAGGAAAATTCATGCTTTCTAAAACATGCAACGAGACATGACTCTTTTTTCATGAGTTTTTATTTTATTAAAAAAATGGAAATTGGGTTGAAGTGTCTACTTTGTGATCTTTTGAGATGTAATAGTTATGTCTAAATTCTCTAAAACTCTAAACTTGAAAAGATCCTTAATGTTAATTATCCATTTAATTCAAGAATATGTAATGTTTACGGCTGGATCCTCATATTTCTATAGATATATCATTAAAATGTTTCATAAATATAATTGTTTTAACAAATTGGTAATGTAATAGTGAAATTTCATATAAATAATCGTATTGTTTAACTCACATAAACTCCCTTTGATATGAAAGATAGTTGAATGGAAATCTATTATCATTCAAATAAGTATTCTATATAATATATCATTTTCATATAACGAATTATTTTACATAAGATGTATGTGCATAGCTATAGAGATAAAAATTATTGTAACCACATTCCATTATATAACACATGAATAATTTAGAATATGTGACTCAGATTTCTTTAACAACACCAAAGATAGATATTCACTGACTTTAGCCACACCTCCCCATATGCCAACGACAACTAATTAGTAGTGGGGGTCTAAGCAGTGACTATTGGGAGACTGTATCACTTATTTATAAAAATAAAAATTACATCACAATCTTAAATGTAAACATCAAAATATGATATAAATTCATATGCAAAACCTACCATATCGTACACAGTATAAAAAATTTCAATTCAATAGTGACTATTATATCATGTAAAAATAATTAGGAACATCCTTAATTAAAACATATCCAAATAATAATAAAAATTAAAAAATATGACCCCAAACATGTTACTATAGACCATTCTAACGAACTCTAACCAATGCCAATCATCCCATGATATTATTTTACCTTCAACTACAATATTCTAGATGTTAGACTATTTTCCTTCCTGGTATGACATGATTGAATGACATTATTTGACCATGAGGACCCATGAAGGGTGTGTGTATGAAATCAATATCTCCCCATGACTTGGCCCTAGTTAATATCCATACTTTTAAAAGTGTGTTAAAATTCCAAATATTTCAAATAAATGAAATTTTACCACCCACTACACCCATGCGTAACCAACCATGGTTTGGCCCCTACAAGCATGAATCAATGTTAGAGTAGGATGAGACTACCATAGACAATCGTACTCGAATATTTCTTCTCCTTCAATCTAATTTCATAATACATAGAATTACACATTTACCATAACCCTTAAAATCAATCACAATTACCTTAATGAATGTTCCTGAATCATGTCACAGGTACCAGAATCATTTAAACCCCTTACCAAACTACTATATTAATTTCCTCACAAAACCCAACCCTTGATGAAAACATTTATTTAAAACAACTGACCCATCATCCTCAAAATATCTCTTATATAAGGAAATAATCCTACTCACAGTCAATGATATCAATCACATCCATGATCTCATGTTTATATATAGAGTATTTGTTCTCCAAAATGATGGTTATTACCCCCACCCCTAAGAATCATAAACAATAATGGATCCTTATAAAATGTAAATATTATTACAAACTCATCGAATATTTCTTATGTGACAACGAATCTAATGGAATCGGCCCCACTTTTAGTGGACATCCCCATCAACCTATACCTACAAAAAATTTATAAAACCATGTTTCCCCTAGTAAGAGATCATTATTCCCCCAAAAAAATATATCATTACTAAAGTTACCCATATCCCTATATCACATCATCAAAAGATACCATACCCATTCTAGGTCCATCATGGGAGACTTTCTATTGCAAAAATTGTTGAATTATTACAAAATAACATCTTATTGATAAAGAGTAAACTAAAAACACACAAAATTCATCAGCACCACACTTGTAAGACCTAAGGTACCTCAGAGACCATCAATAGTTTTATATAAATTTTAGCTCATAGAACAACCCACACGAATTCCACAAAAAACATAAATACTAATATAACAAATAAAATAATCCTACAACATACTTCATATTTGTAGGACTGTAACCATCAATATCCTTAGTTGATTCATTTTCTATCAGTATAAATAAAAAAACCTAACACAACCCTAACATTAAGTAAAAATCATAAAAAGAGAATAAAATCACACTAGAAACAAAAAAATAGACACCAAATGACAACATGCCTTACCAATCTAAGTCAAAAACGATTATCAACATTATTAATATCTAAAAACTATAAGAAATCACACATCATGAAAAAGAAATAACAGGGTGGGAGAGTAGAATCATGATTTTGGTTAATGTAAAACCCCAATCACTAATATTATATCTTAATTAATAACATAATTAAAATAAGAAAATAAAAGGACCCATAATGACTCTGGTGAGTTAGAGAATTGCCTATTTTCACTATAAAATCTTTTGGAAATCTTCTGGACTCCAATCAAAATAATAGAGAGAGCTTTAACTATCCACTAAAACCTTTTCCTTATACCTATTTTCTGGAAACCCATTCACATGCCTCTTCCTTCAACCTTGACACATCATATCCTATCAATTACAGATTTAGAGGATACTCCTATGCTCATATTAACTATGTTGACCCAGTACATGTGAATACATAATCCACAAGAATCATCAATGAAACCTATAAAAATAACAAAACCCCATAGATATGTGTGGTTTGTGTAATTCTATATATTCTCATAAAAATATTTCCTTATCCTCTTTTTAAACCGAGGGATACTATCATATCCTTGGATTATATGATGGGATTGATAAGGGTTCAAATAATATGATGGAAATTCAGTTTCCATCTATCGGTACACTACCAAGGTGGGAGTCCATAAACTTCCTCTGTGGGATATTAATTAAGTACTATGATAGAAATAAGAGGAGAAAACATTTTATAGTGTAATGTATATATTTTTCTCTTCATTATTATTTACATATAGTTTGAACTTTAATTATTTTTTATATTATTTTTAAATGTTTTCTTGTTTATACTGCATTAATTAGGTACTAATAAATTCTTATAATCCCATAACCTGAATCAAATTCAAACCATGTTCATATATTTTTGAAATCATGTTCTGGAAATGAATAATATGAATATTGTATGACATACTTATTACACATTATTTAAAAAGAATGATATTTTCTGCTGTAACTATCCATATGATATGTAATACCATATGAAATGATATAAAATTTGAACTGTGGAAGGTTATATGATATATGATATCCAAAGTAGTGATATCAGTTTTGAACAAAGGATGAAATTATGTTTTATAATAATGTAGGGTGTGTTACAGTTTCACCCTATAATATATGATTTCATAGGTCTTGACCAACCAACTCCTTATTTGTTTGATATATCATAGCATACAATATATGATATTGATTGGGATAAATGTTCCATGTCATAGTTGAAAACAATTCATAGTATTAGAAGTTTGATATGATACATATTATAAAAAAATTCTCTTATAACCAAATGATTATAAACTGTCCATCTATAATTAGTCATAAAATAGAACTAATAATAAGATAAGACATGTATGGTGATATACGAATACACTAAAATGTGATATCAAGTAAAATATAACTTTAATATTTTCAAACTTATGATTTGAAATATATTTATCATTAAATGTTTAAAAATCATGTAAAATTGTATTTTAAGTTATTTATCTAATATATAAATATTTTTAAATTAAGTTATTATAAAATATTTATAATTTGGGGATTAAATTGTTCTGAAACAATTCATGAATAAATATTCCATAAATATTAGTTTTTAATATTAAATAGGATTTAGTATTATACTTTTTTACTTATAATTGGATATAAATTTACTTTTTAAAAATTATATTGTATATTTAAAATTTTTGATAAATTATAAAATAAATTAAAAATACAAACGAGTTCAAATTAGAATTAAAATATGTTCATGATTAATTAATTTTAATTTTTCAAACTACAATAACATATTTTGGAATGTTATTTAAATAATATAAAAAGTTTTTTTCATACTTTATATGAATAGTGTTTAAATGATATTAAATAAGTAACAATTTGATTATAAAAGTTATTAACATAATTTAATTTTGACAAACTAAAAATGTATTTCATTTAATTTATTATATTTAAATGTAAATTCCATATAATATAATAATATGAAGGAGTTAAAATTAGAATTAATTATAAGATGATCATATTTTTTATTTATGAAATTTCCATAAAACATATATAAATTTTAAGCCTTTTATAATTTCTTTATTTATTAATTTTTTATAAATTTTTTATTTCATGTTTAGTTTACCAATTTTCCATTTATATAATTATTATTCACATTATTCATAAATATAATTGTTTCCTTATTAGTAAAAAATATTTCTTTTAAAATGATAATGATATTCTATAAATTTTCAAACATGTATATAAGGATATCCCCAGAAGGCATGATTATTTTTTTAGTTTTCATCTACCATAAAATTTTCTTGTACTATGTTTTGATAATTAAATAAAAATATAGTTATGATTTATATATATTAGGTGTTATGATTATAATGGAATTTAAATCACTTTTGGGAAATGTTTTCTTTGTTATAGGTACTTTGGGTTAAACTCCTCTCTAGTGAGTAGCCATATAGCATATTTAGAGAAGTTTTGGTTAGTTATATATCACTCCAAACATTTTCATGTGGGATTATTGGTTTTATGTGACTCTAATCCATTATATAATGTGGTTTAATATACCATATACATGAGAGATATTTTCGATAAGAATATATATAAGTGTGTTTTTGTTGAAACCCTAGCTTTAGTAAACTAGAGCCAATGCCATATTTATTCCATCAATACATGATACAATGTATCTCACCATGAAGGATCAATATGTTTCTCAGTGTTAAAGAAATAGATATATAAACTATAACCATATTATCTTGAAAATGAAAAATATATATCCTACTAAACATTATCACATATATTTTTTATTACACATAGTATCCTTTTACCAATTCTTGGGAAAGGAAAAAAATTAGGGTGTTCTTAAATTCGTATTAAGGGTTACTTATAGTGGAATCTATCATAAATTTTAATGGAATAATCAGTATAGAAAGGTAAATAAACTAAAACACATGTAATTTTATCAATAACTTGAGAACAAAATGAATCCACATATAATAAAAAACTGTTTATATCATATATAATACTAACTTAAATCTCATTTTATAAAATTATTAATAACAGAATTCATAATATCAAAAATATTTATATATATATATTGTAAAATCCTTTTATTTGGATAGATTAAATGATTATCAGATATACAGAAACATCCTAATTCAATAAGTCTATCCAACTTGTTTTTCTCAAATTACCACCTCATGTAGTGAGGGGATATCTATTACTATGACCACCCATCACTGCACGTCATATGTATCCATCATATACATAATAATTAATTTAACTCATAATGATATAGCATATCATCAAACATCTATATTTGTTCAAAGAATATGGAATATCAATATTTACTTAGAAAATACAGTAACATTCATAAAAAACCTCGTATGTTGAAATGGTAGAGGCATATCCAATAATAATATCAATGATACAAATAATATTTATATTTAATAGAGATATAATTTAAAATTATAAATTTTCATAAGTAATGTTATATTTCAATATAAGTTCAATAACCACAATATTAATAAGAGGTAAAATATTACATTCAATTAATAAAGATGTTTTATTTTTAGTAATAACATGTCTTTAAGAAAATGGAATAAAAATGTTAAAATAATATTTCATTAAAAATGTATATTTAAAAATTAAAATACTTTTAGAAGAAAATAAAAGTGAGTAAAATAGATAATTCTTTAGTGATATGTATTAACTCTATATATGTCAAAAAAATCACTTCTTACATTTTGTAATGGAATACAATAATATCCCTTCAGTGAATATTAGAATGAATCTATTGAAACAATTTAAGAATTCAATGAAAACATAAAATAAATATTTTTATTAATTAAAAATGACTTTTGTATAATACTTTTGAAAATATGGACATAGAAGAAAAATATAACCACTAAAATAATTTCATTTTTCTTTAAAAAAATTCTTTTCCTGATTCGAGTTCCTAAGAGATTAAATGTTGGAAGATAATTGGGAAACTCCTTAAATTTATACTGGATAAGAAAATAGATTAGTTTTATAATGGATATAATTTAATATTATTTTAATGAAAAATATTGGAAATCCCATAAAAATGAGAATGTAAAATAAATTTTAACTCTTTACTAATATTAATATTATAAACCCACGAAACAGTAAACATGAATTGAAAATTTTATCATCATTAATAGATCTATATTATTTTTAAGTACATGAATGGGATAGTATATATACCACGGAAAAATAAATAGGTGCATAATCACTTAACTCAAGTTTGACTTGTCTCGTAAAAGATTTTGACATAATATTTAATAAATTTATATTTATTATACATAAATATTAATACCATATCTTATATTTAATATAATATATGATTCATTTATAAAATAAAATCTATTATGTTTTTAATAATCTATTATTATTATCATTGTTCCAACTGTTAACTACAACATTTTTCATGATAATTTTTTCAGTAATTCCAGTCCCTGTAATATTTTATAGTGCAATAATCCTTGGAATAAAAATAGTGATATTAATATCAATCATATTAATTATATTTATACATATATATTAATTTAAAAATGATTTTGATAAAAAAAATAAATCACTTGATTCATCGAGATGTTAGGCTATACATACACATGAACATTTTTTTCACTTTTCGACGGATGGGACAAAAGATTGGGTAAATAATAATTAAACATGTTAAAATAATTAATAAATCACATATATAATATATAAGAACAAAATATTTCCATATTTCATCCATGTAAATTGGGAATGAAAATGAATCATATCGCTTCATCAGGGTGGTAGTCTAGACATTCACATCGGTGACATCGTTATTTTCCAAAGAATTGGAAGATAATGATATATATGTGATATTATAATTTCATAAGATTTTTTTGTCATAAATATCATATATATTCATTATTTGTTTCATTATAACTAACCTATAAAAATGGTGATGAAGAATTAATTACAACACTATGTAAAGGTAGTATGTCAAACATGCACATGAAAGTTGTTTTCCCTCTTGATATGATTGGAAGGAGATGGAAAATTGGTACAATATAATAATAAATTCATATAATTAAATTTATTTATTATTATGTTTTATGTTATGAAGTGTATAATTGATTAACTGGAAGTATAATTGGAATGAAATTTGAAGGAGTCAGTAAAGACTATTTCCACATCTTTAGTATACTTACATTAGTTTCTATATTAAGAACCATTGAAATAGTAATTTATGATTAAAAATCCTATAAAATTTGGATTTATATCATTATAATATAATTAGTTAGGTTTTTTTAATTTTATGTGTCATGAACCATCCTATGTACCCTAGTAAACTGAAAACATAGCCGGCTCAAACATGTCGCTAAGGGAGTTCCAGATCCCTACAAATTGGTGAAAAGAACCTTATATCATACAGTATGAATGTGGGATTGAATTATACAAAAGCATAATGGAAGATATATAAAAAAATCAGTATGAATACATGGAAGACTCTATAGGGAGAAGTGTACCTAAAGCCAAACAGGTGTAAAAACCCAATGAACAACCCATGTACCATAATACAAGATAAAAACCCAAGTCCCATGGGACAAAACTCTCCAAGACCAAGTATAAACAACTAATAACTCCTCCAAGTTCCACCTTACCATTGATCGAACCGAGTTTAAAATAATCTACAAACACCAAAATGCATAGGTAGGATTTCAGATAGATTCCCAGTAGGGTCCCACAAATTATTCCATAATAATGTGACAACATTTAATTAACCATGTACAAATTTCAATTTTAAATAATCATACATTAAATTTCAAATAATATTTAAAACCAATCATGAATTTCTTTTCGTAATATTTCAAATAATTTAAACAAATGGCTTAAAAATATTTTAAATGAATCATTTTGTATAAAACAGTTTATAAAAAATCACAAGGCTAGTGAAAATATGTTTAAGAAAAATGGAATATATATCAAAAAATTAAAAGTAAGAAACGTTGTCATATTCCAAAAGATGTGATAGTTCTAGGATATGGGATCTCACATACTCTAAGTTTATCACTATAATATGTATATAAACACATCCCTCTGACACCAAAAAAAGTGGACTCAACCCTATCCCATCAAGGATGTGACTTGTTTCACCAGGTTTGGTTTCAGCAATAAAGCAACAAAAAGAATGTCTTCTCAATAAATCACTAACTATCAAGGATATTATATGCTCTAATAACAATCTGAAATGTGAAATTATGTTTATATTTTTTTAAAATACAATTCATCACATTATCCCTTTTCAAATATTCCATTTTCCCTTTAAAACCAAAAATGTTATTTTATTCAAAACATAATTTTTTTTCAAGATAAAACCATTGGGAATTTATCAAAACCACATTAATCCATTTTCTTAATTTTTGAATTGAAAACAAATTCATCATAAAAACCATATTTCAAATTCCATAATTAAATTCATCCAAATTCCATAAAATTTCACAACACACTCTAATTCAATATAATTGGTGTTTTTTTTTCAATCTCATGCCAAGTCTAATTTCAAATCATAATCTACAAATTCAAAATAATAGGGTTTTTTAAAAAACAATTAAAAGAAACATACCAATATATTTAATTTATAGTATGAAATATATGGTTAATTAAATTTGGCCAATCCAAACGTAACCACCTAACTTTCTCATGGAAACATAATACCCGCAATGGAACTACCAGTAAGAATGAAGGAATATAAGATATATGAACACAACCATGAAAACATACTAACCACATGGATTTTATATACCCAAATCACATTATTATACATCAACTTCATGTCGGTATAGAGAAAGGGATAGACGGGATGGGAGATCTCTTACCCAGAGACTCACACCGAAACTGCAATGACGATCAATCAGTGAACAAAACATCTAGAAAGGGTTTGAGGGATCCAAATTTTCTAGGGGATTTCACTTATGACAAAATAACATAATTATAAAGAATAATATATTTAAATTTAAGCAATGATTACTATTTTAAGCCAACTCTATAGAAATTACATGGCGTGTAACCCAATTACACTTCTTGACATTGATATGTCCCATAAAAGATGAAAACCCATAACCTTTTGTAAAAAACATATTTTTTTATTTGAGAAGTTAATAATATTTATCCATGATACACGACACTTAAATCCATAGAAGGATACAAAACCATCATGTTTTGTTCTAAAAATGCAATAAATACCTCAATTCACAATTACAGGTAACCTCCCAACTCCTTCTCGGCCATGCTGAGATAAAAAAACCACTATAAGGCATAAAACATAACTATAAAAAATGTAATGGGATGTTCCAACCTCCCCACCATAAAATAATTTTTCCCCAGAAATCATGTCAAGAAGCTCCCATATTGATGTGTTGAGTATACTGCTTTCTCATAAGTGCCTCGCACATCCATGTATCATAAAAATATTAATCATTATAATAGATCACATACTCCAATGGTATCATCCTCCCAGGATAAAACATAGTTTCAAAACAAACTATCCCAATAGTTTTTTTAGTCACAGAAAAATCAGGCATAACATCATAATCACCCCATCTCAAAACATAAGTTAGATCACAGAGATACTTTTGTAGCTAAGATAAATGAACCATGTTATGAATCGATGTCAGCCACAGTGGAAGTGTTATAATGTAAGAAAAATTTACCATCATATCAATACACTCAAAAGCTACCACAAAATGAGGAAAAATCATAGCTTTCCTCCCAAGTCGTCGATGACCCAGCCAAGGTGAAACATTCAAAAAAATCTATTCACCATATGAAAGTTCCAACAGTCTCTGAGGATGATCATGATAGGACTTTTTACCAGCTCTTGGATGTAATCATTAATTGGTGAATCAAATAGATATTTTTTGTTGTATCCTAAACCAAACATGGTCCAACCAAGATACTTTCACCATTATTTTTTTAACGTAATAGAGATATGTAAGGCTAGTCATACATGACATCAAAAGGATTTGTTCTTATAATAGACTAGTAGCTATTATTATAATAAAATGAAACCAGTCAAATATGGTCATCCCAAACTCCAATAAAGTTGAGTAAACAAGTGTGAAGCATATCCTTATGATTTTTTAGAGCTATTTCGGTCTTTAAATCTGACTATTGATAGTATTTGAAAATCTAATGGACCTAATATTCTAGTGCCTCTTAAAGGATTCTCCAAAAGGGATACGTGAACATAGGATCCCTATAAGACTATTGAAAATTGAACTCTATGAAAATGAACAATATCCTTCACATATATATTTCTCAACTCCCTGTATTTTTTTGTAACATGAATGGGTATAAACTGAGCTGATTCGACCAGCCTATCAATCCCAACGGATATCGCAATCATATTTCCCCTAGTATGTGTAAGCCCAACCACAACATCTATAGATATTCCTGCCCACATCAAATAAGGAACTGTAATTTTATGATAGAAACAAAAAGGTTTCTAGTGATCTACCTTGATATATTGGTGCCTATAACAATGAGAGACAAAATCCAAAATTCCATTTGTCATACATGGATAAAAAAATATATGTTTTATATCATAGGAAATTATTTTTTTTCCTAGGTGTACATACCAAAAAAAATAATGGAAGTCCCTCATCACAAAAAAATTTATCGCTAATAAAACTAAAAAAAATTATTATGTTTTCATAGAGTTTCCTAGATTTAGAATGACCTGTCATGCATGGTCTCACCACAATAAAAAGGGTATCTCAGGTTATGGAACTCATCATCCAGATTCTGTTCCTAGAGAATCATCTCTAGAATAGTAGATGTCAACTGAAGACTTGCTTTGGGAACTCCGGCCCCTAATTCCCAAACTCAAATATGCAACTGTGTAAAAATATCCATTAAGATCGACTCTCTTGAAGATTCATTCCCAACCAGGGTCATAATTTTATTTCTTAAAGGACCAACCTAGACATTCACTTTTACTTGGATATAGGAGATCTCAAAATAAAAAAAAATAGCTATTCTACCCCATGTGACTCAAAAAAATATAAAATTTTTCGAATTAAGATATTACTCAAGCTATTTATCTCTGAATACATGGAAAACCATTCTCTAAAAAGGTAATTCCACAAATATTTAATCACAGGAACCATAGATATGGTTTCAAATTCATGTTTTGAATAATTCTTCTTGTGTAGCCTAATTTGATTATAGTTATAGGCAACTACATGATCATGCCGAATAATAACGCATCCCAAAACTGAACTTAATGTATCACAGAAGACCATATACACCTAACCGGCCTCTAGAAGTGTCATCATCGGTGTAGTATCCAAAACGTACTTCATCTCAAAAATACAATTCAGAAATTTCACATCCAAGGAAACATTACTCCCATTCGAGTCAGATAATTCATTAGAGAATATATCTTTTAGAAGTCCTTAAAACTGAAAATAATATCTAACTAAGAAAAAAAACATTGAATATTAAAAACATTTACAGTTATTACCATATCATAACATATTTTACCATTTTAGGTTCAATTTAAACACCATGTTCTGACACCATGGGTCTGAAGAACATCACTTCCCAAATCAATAAATAGCATTCTGTAATCTTTGTAGAAATTTGGTGATTTCTCAACATTTCCATAATTGTACATAGATGATGAACATGATACTCTTTTGAATTAATAGTAAAAAATTTTGTCATAAACAATAAAATACACAAAGGTATCAACATATTCATGGAAAATAATGTTGGTTAGATCCATAAATAATGAATGAGTATTGGTTAAACCAAAAAACATTACAAAGAACTCATAATGGTCATACCTACTCCGAATGATGGTTTTCAAAATCTCAGGTTATTTCATTATCAAATAATTTTAAATAGACTTAGGATCAATCATAGAACCACTATTCCATTTTAAATAATCAAATATATCAGAAATCCATGGAAATAGATATTTCATATTTATCCTAACTCGAATCAGTTTTTTGTAATCAATATAAAGGAGAGGTGAACCACCATCCTTCATAGTAAAGAGAAATGAAACCACTCATGGTGAAACAAATAGAATTATACATGATTTCTCAATAATATCATCCAACTAAGTAATCAACAGTTTCATTTCAATAGGTTCCATGCTGTAAGAAATAAATAGTCCCTGGTTGAGTACTACGTATTATGTCGATAGAAAACCTTACCTCTCTTACCAGTGTAAAACCAAAAAAGTAAAAAAGGGAGCACATTAGAAAACACTAAAATAATTAGAGAGAGATCACCACTTAAGTATTCCCACTCCTGATCAAAATAATAATAAAGATATTAGTTTCTCCAGCATGGGATAAAAAAGTTATATCTCTAGTCAGCCTCAAGTCCTATTCTCCTGGAAAGTTATGAAAATCCCCATAGAGTGCGGTAAAAGAGACTCGTTGAAGATAAAAATAAATATTTTATTTATTGGAAATGATATAATCCATCCTAAAAGTTACAAAAATTGGTTCTATATTGATAACCATAATTCTCCATTAATGCTTGAAATCTAATAATGAAAAAACACATAAAGGACAAGGGATACCCTGCACTCTCTTCATTCCAAAGTGTGTGTCAATACCCATAACATAAGACAAAAGATCCAGAGGATGATTTATATGATAAATAATATGGGGTTTTTAAGATGAATGATATTATCCAGTGTCAAATAATGTAGTCAATTATGATAAATCTATAGTGATGGAACCTATCATGATCACTGGACCCATGTCAACATGATCTGGAGACATGTCCATTATGTGAAGAATATGAGTTCTGAATTATTGTGGTAGGAAACCCATTAACCTTGAATAATAATAGTTCCTTGTAATTATAGAAGGTTATTATTATGATGATTTTCCATTACAATGTTTGGAATAGACATCGATAAACTTATTTATGTTACATGGGTGTATAAAGAGCCACATAACTTGGGTAACTTAGTAAAACCCCTCTTTCAATGCCTGGGTTTCCACACTGGTAACAAATCAAAGGGCCTCTTCCAGGTATTCTAGGATATCAATAAAAACCATAATATCAAGATCAACCATGAGAAGCATCATATTTTTTCATCCAGTTAGATTAATTAACACAACCGCTAAGAGAAAAAGAAACTCCCATCAACCCTGGCTTACTAGTCAGATCGATATCAATAATAAATTCTTTATCCATCACGTTATCATAAAAAAGAATATTTTGTAAGATAACCTGAGAATTATTATCACAGTAAATATCAACAAAATACTATCATGTATTCATTTTCGCATTTGATACTATCTCAGGTGAAAACATAATGGATCAGCAAAACAGTTTGTATACACTGTCACGGTATCTTCAACTTTCTCGTGTCTGAAAAATACAATATCCTTGTTAATAAAATTATTTATGGATAGAAATAATATTTGAAAATATCATTGAATTATTTTAACAAATAATACTCATGCTTCTCCACCATCACCGTCATGTCCAAACATCTCCTTGTCAGGCCCTTCAGCAACAATGTTGAACACTTTGCCTTTATTTCATTAGGTTCCACCAAAAAGTAAAACATATGTTCCATTATTCTCAACCACTCTCTATACGCATGAGTATCATTGGATGATTTGAATGATGGTGGATTATAGTGAAGGAACTTCTCATCAAAATTTCAGAATACGTGCCTATATGGTTCCACATATGGTTCCTGAATGGAAACTGGTGGTGGGGATTCTTCAAGAGCGTGGAATGTACGAAAAATCAACTCAACTAGACTAAGTTCCACAAGAGGATTTTATTTCTTTGGTTCCTCATCACATTCCTCATGGATATGAATTTCATATATTCTTGGGGTCATGAAACTACAAAATATCTGAAGAAAACATATAATACATCAAATTAACAATCAAATAGAGAAATAAGGGAAATTAATTTCAATAGAAAGAATCTCATGCATTTGATTTCATCCAATCCAAATACAATGTTGGAAAAATAATATAATGGATCCCCAATACACCATTCCCTACCAACCCTATTGAAAATAGAATCATCACAATGAGATAATGTTAGGAAATCAATCGCAACTACATCCAATGTCTAGACAAGATTACTCAAATTGCATACTGACATCAAGGCAGCATGAAAAACCTAGCCCTATAATACCACATTTT
The DNA here is from genome assembly GCA_963277665.1 of Viscum album. Lineage (NCBI taxonomy): Eukaryota > Viridiplantae > Streptophyta > Magnoliopsida > Santalales > Viscaceae > Viscum > Viscum album. The sequence continues at coordinate 783,700,590 of OY728158.1, forward strand.
CATGAACTAGACTGGCTACCTTGGTAACAAAATAATTGATCCTACTATGAAATGTTTAGAAGATATTTTTTAATCCCCATGAGTTAGTTTCAAATATATAGAATCATTTAATTTGAATTAGGGAACAATGTTTCCACAAACACAACAGAAAAAAGATAAACAATTTACTATGAAAAAAAGAAATACACTCTAGGGAAAAGTGTACGAGAAGTCAAAAAGGTATGAAAACACAACTTACAAACATAACAACTATAACAAAGGATAAAAACACATATCCCAATGGACACAACTATCCATACCCAAGGATCAACATCTACTACCACCTCTAAGTGTCACCTTTCCCTTGATCAAACCTGGTTGAAGATAGTCACCAAACACCTAAAGGAACATGTAGGGTGTGATCTAAAAACATAGTAGGGTATCACTAAGGATTTGATAATAAGGTTCCAAAATTTATTTAATGATGTCAATATTTCAATTTTAAATATATAGGCATGGAATTTATAGTATTATTTAAAACCAATTAGGATGTATATATCATAAGATGGAAAATTTATTAATCAAATGAACTAATAAACATTTAAAAAAATTACAATTTATATAATTTGATAAGACATGTGTAAATAAATTTATAAATAACAGACTATATATTTAAAAAAATTATAAGCAATCAACATGGTCATATTCCAAATGGTACTATATTTCTAGGATTTGGGATATCACATACTCGAATGTAATCATGACAATATGTGTATACACACATCCCTATGAAACTAGCCAAAGGGGACTCATCACCATTTCATTAGAGATGCGACCAGATGCACTAGAATTTTTCATTTGTAAATCATAAAAATGTGACGTATCCCAAAACTCACTAACTCTGTTGGATTGAATGTGCTCTTATAACAATTAATGATGGGATATTTATTTTAAATGTGTTTAAAAAATAATTCAACACATTATCCTATTTCAAATATATCACTTTCCTTAATAACCCAAAATATTTTTTAAGGAAATCTTTTCTTTTTCTGGGATAATACCACTAGCTTTTTTAGCAAGACTATTTTCATTCCATTTTCTCAATTCCTAATTTGAAATAAATTTCATCAAATCAATTTTAAATTTCAAATTATACAATGGAATTACAAAATATAGAACATCCAAATTCTATCCAATATCACAACACACCCCCATTCAATGTAATTGAGTGATTTTTCGAATTTCATTCCAAATCCAATTTCAAAACCAAAAATAAAAAATCAATGGAATTGGATTTTTTGATAAACCAATTTGAATAAAAATTAACAATTTATTTATTTTAAACAAGAAAAATAGGGTTAATAAATTTTTTCCAATCAAAACGGAACCACTAACTTATTTCATGGACACGTAACACCCAAAATAGAACCATCCCATTATAAATAAGTAACAAGAGATCAATGAACAAAACCGATCAAAATGATTCCACAACACAAAAATTATATCCATCAATCCCAAAATGATCTATCAATAATTATGTTGGGAAATAGGAAGAGGCAAAGTGATAAGGACACCGCTAACTCAGGGAGACAGAAAACAACAACAAGGATGACCAATTACTGAATGAAATGTCCAAGAAGAGTTAGAGGGATCCAAAATCCTTTGCGAAAGGCTCTTAGGTAAAGAGATATAAATTTTAGAGATATAGAAATTGAAATTTTACTCATTCCTCCTGTTTAAACATAACTCTCAAAACATTACATAACATTTAACCCAATTACACATAATTTAATTGAAAATTCCCATAAACCCCAAATAACTAATCTCTTTATGTAAAAATATCTTCATTTTTATATTAGAATTTGAAAACCTGTAACAATATTACATGGCATGTAAATCCGTAGTAGGAAACAGAACCTGCGAGTATTGTGCAAAAGAATCCAAAAATTCTGTAACATCACCATTACAGGTATTCTAGAAACCCCTTTACATCACTACATATATGAAAAAAGTAATAACATTAAAATGATTAAAACATACCTTAATAAAAAAATGGAATGTTACACTAGGTTGATCAATTTGGTTAAAAGAAGAGAGGAAATGGGTGTCCATTTATAATGGAATGATGGGGTATGTTTGGTAATTCATTAAATATTATAATATAATATGTATCTAACTCATATAAAATGGTAACAAAATGACCTTTATTTGATGATAATAAGTATATGTTGTTAATATATTCATATGATTAAATTTATATAGGATTAGATATTATTTTAACATTTTCATTTAAATTAACCAATATGTTAACCAATTTCAAAATATTCCATCGTAATGTATTTTTAAATATTAAATGGTAATTATAATATCCTAGATTTTATACTCCAAAATCTGTAGTTGAAATCATAAACAATAAATTTTTTTCCCTGATGCTGATAATTTTTACCCATTTTTTCAATCCAAAACATACAATATAAAAAGGAAAAAAATATCCCTTTTTTAAAGGGTTGATGCCCTCATCAAAATACCAAAGCACTAGAATAAATAAAAATAAAGAATACTAAAGTAGAAAAGAGGGTAATTTATAACAATAATTCGTGTAAAGAGTGGTGAATTCATCCAGAAGGATCTCCATGCACCTGTGATTTTTATCAACACCCTTATTGAAAAGACCATCTGCCACTTTATTCCCCACTCTATATGTGTGAGTGATAATTGGATTGATCCCTAATATATAATGCAGTCAGATGATCTATTTAGTAGTGGGGGACCATGCCAGGTGAATTATACCATGTCTAAGATCCAGAATAATGGTCTTTGAATCACTTTCAATCCCTGAATTGTTCTAGACATTTTTCCTTATTAAATCAACAACAATGATGACTTTGAACATCTTTGATTCATGGGAGGATACATTATAACATGTACCATAAAAACATCCAAGAATGTCTCTATTTTGGTTTTGGGATATAATAATATATCCATAAAGTTAATGGTTTCTTTTTTAGGCACCATCTCACGACCCGTCCCCAGGGCCCATGTCGTGACTACCCCAAGCCCTCCTTCCATAGGCCAGGGGCTGGCGACTAGCACAAAAGGCGTAAATCCCGATAACTGGGAATGCATTTTCTTATTAAAGTAAATAAAACACCATAGAGTACAAGAGGAATTAAAACACTAAGTACAAAGAGAAGGGATGAAAGGTAAATGGGGCAGAATACAAACCCAATTGAAAGTACTACTACAACTGAACAAAGTACTATAGAAAAATACAACAGCTGGAAGAACGGAAGTGGCTCTTGGGTCGTCCTCCTCGGATCCTACCTAAAGGGTAGGTACAGAGGGCGCAGCTCCTGGGTCGTCCACCACGGATCCTACCTGAAGGGTAGGTATAGATAGCCTCCACAATGCTCTCGCCCGCCAACCTCCTTCGAGTGTCGTCTCGCTGTGAAGTCCACCTCCGGATACTGACTCGTCGTGTAGTCCACCTCCGGGTACCGTCCAGTCCTCGAATACTCAGCCTCCGTCAGCACTGCCCGTCATCTGCAACCAACACAACGCGGTGCGTCCATAGCCCGTGTAGGGGTGAGTATAACGATACTCAGTAGGGACCCCGAGACCCTCAAGGTCTCACTAAAACCAACAAGTATAACCACAAAGAAGATCTCAACAGATAACCTCTACTTAGGTATATGCCCATATATATACCAAATTAATCAAGTAACCCATCTCAATCATGAGGAAACACAAGGATCATATACTCAGGTCAAACTAGGATTTTCATTATGGAAACTGTAACTACTGAAGAGCCCCGTATCTGGAGTATACAGTGGTCTTTTCACGACTCTGAGGTACTTCTCACACATCCAAGTCTCTGAGGTACTCATTCTGTCGAGTACCGTGGGTCTGCTGCCAAATACTGGGTGCTCCGTCCGCTGTGGGTCTACCACCAAATACCGGGAGCTCCCCCTAAAAACCTATAGAGGTACTCCTTCGGTCGAGTACCGTGGGTCTGCTGCCAACTACCATGTGCTCCGTCCCCCGTGGGTCTGCCGCCAAATTCCGGGCGCCCTGTCCACTGGGCTAGTCGACTCACCCCAAGTCGAGTCGGTCAAGCACTCATCGGGTCTCAGTCATCTACACGGTCTCTGTACTCCGTATGCTCGTCTCCGGGAGGGACCACTCCATGAGCTACTGGTCAATACTCCAAGTATCACAAAGTCCCATGAAGATGTATCTCAAATGACCGTCTCGTCATAAGGGTCTCAACACAATAGAAGGCGCGTTAATCGGACGCCCGGTCTGTGAGTTATTAGCCTTTTCGTCTCAGGGGCCCGGTTGGTTTCATGTGCGAACCAACCCAGTCGTATGTCAACTGTACCCCAAACACCCATAGGGTAAACTCATAGGGACCATTTCACAACGTGACCACCAACGCCACTGATGGTTCGTCAAACAGATGTCCAGTCTGAAAGATATCAGCTTTTCTGTTCTAGGGGCCCGGTTGGATTTCGGGTACAATCCAACCCGGTCATACTTCGACAGCGGCCAATCCTCAGGCGAGGAATTCCAAAAGTTCTGTCTCATCAAGAGGAATTCAACAAAGTCAACAGCACGTCAATCGGACGTCCAGAGCTCACGATATAAGCATTTCTGCTCCGAGGGCCCGGTTGGTTTCGTGTCCGATCCAACCCGGCCGAACCCAAAGTTCTCTGAAACCTTGAGTATAATATACCGAAACGACCATCTTGATCCAAGAGTCGCATCGCCACTGACAGTGCGTCGATCGTAGGTCAACAGCTCAAGATATGAGCGAAAAAACGTGAGGGGTCTGAAAACGGGGGGTCTGGGCCCGGACCATCCCCACCCAACCCTCCTGGGTCGTCCCAAACCGGGTCGACCCAACCCGGGTCCGGGTCCGACTCCGCTGGGCGCGACCCGGCCCGGCCGGCGCGGTCCGGCCCGGTCTGGGCGCGACCCGGCCTGGCGGTCCGGCCGGGTGGCTCGGCGCTGGCCGAGCAGCCGCGCCAAAGAATCTGCGGCCCCCCGCGAGGGGGCCGCTCTATGTCACCGGACGCGGCGCAAGGCCGCGTCCCTCGTTCCCTGGTTCCGCGCGGCCACGGAACCCTATTCGCCGCCGTGGATGATTAGTCCGGCGGTGCTCCGGGCGTCGCCGCACCGGCGAGGCGCACCGGCGGGGGCTTCCACGGACCACCTAACGCGCTCTGGTGGTCCGATTCGCCTACGGTCTTCGCCAGAGATCATCCCGGGACCCGACCTTTGCTACAATGCCTTCAAAACGCCTTCGCGACCCGCCTCACCATCGGTCGTCGATCTGCACTTCGACAACAAACCGCGGGGTCTTCAAATCGCCTCTGCGTCCCCGACTCCGCCCGCAGTTTCGTTCGGCCTCAACGGCTCGGCGCGACGGCTCCGCGCTTCTTCGCCGCATTCTTTCTTGTGTCCGCATGGTGCCGGTGCACTGTGCTTCCTTTGTTCGTGCCACAACGAATCAAACAACAATGAGGGAGGAGAGTCGGTCGTGTTCATGCAGTCCGACCTCCTCCCGTTATGTTTGTAACAAGCTGCCCAAAAGACGATGAACAACAAGGAAATTTCACGAACAAAAGAGAAACAACCCAAACAGTTTTTCCCCGTAACAGACTATTCCCAACCCGTAAGGAAAATGTTCACGGATCAACTAGGTAATAAGTTGATCTGTGTTCTTTGTTTTCTTTAGGAAGAAAGATGTCAAGGGAATAAAATCATTCTTAAAATATAATTCCCTACCTCAAGCGTTGTCGTCGAATGCGAGTTCGTCACGGAAGAAGCGTCGTTGACGTCGCGGTATACGGCGTCACGTCGTCGAACTCCGAGGGTTTGGCATTCTTCGTCGGATGTCGGAGCGTTCTTCATGTTCTTCGTGTTCTTCGTCGAAGAAGAATGCTTTCCTCCAAATCCTCTCCACGCCACAAGTTCCAACCGAAATAAAATAAGAGTTATCTTATTTTATTAACGCACATGAAACGTTTGAATTTCAATGAAACGAAACGAACAATTAATTCAATGGATTAATTGTAACGATTTAACTGCCCAATTAATGAGGCGTTTCTTATCCAGAAAAACGCACGGTCGACTTTCATTAAAGAGGGGTTTTCGCGGGTGCGTTACTTAGAGGAAAAGAAATGGTGGGGCTCATGCGGGCCCCACCTCACAAATATCCTACCAAGAGGGTATGATATTTTGGATTGCACCCTATCTGCTTCAACTCAGCTTAAGTATCTTTAAGTGGCTTTAAGTGGCTTTCAGTGAAATCAAATAAATTTGTCGCACCACTTTATTTTATTTTCTTCACTTAACCCCCAAAAATTAAAAACCACACCCGAGAAAACGAAACTCCGAAAAAGGCGTTTCTAAGAAAAAACCGGCGCTGCGATTCCATTGGTGCCCTTGGAATTCGATTCCGAGCACCGGTTCAAAAGTTAGAAAAACCCGCTCGTTCATTCACTGAACGTACCTGAGCTAAACTTCAGAAAATGATTCTGGGCACACCGGGACTCGGAATCAGGCGCCGTCAGAAACTGTGTTCATGTAAAATCCCAAAGAAAATTTAGAAAAAAATTCCCTTGAAATTTCTGGGTCATTACATTACTCCCACCTCAGGGCTTTACGTCCTCATAAATATTTAACAAAAACTAAGGTCACAAAAGCAGTAAAGAGCACGCATCTGAGCCTCCCGCTCTCATGTGCTCACCTAGAGGTTCTCGTACTACCAGTGAAAATGAACCCGAGGAATAGACCGTTCTCGTAAGATCCACCCCTGTCGATCCTCGATCCCAACTGGAACCTCCGTGAAAGTCACCCCATCGCCATCATCCAGCTCCCCATGGTCGATGATATGCGAAGGGTCGAGCACGTATCTCCTCTGTTCAGATACGTGGAAGTCGTCGTGCACCTGGTGCAACTGAGGTGGATGGGTCAAGCGGTTAACCACCTTGCCTACCCAGCTGAGGACCTAGAATGGTCCGTTGAACCTTAGAGATAACTTGCCGCCTTGGCCACATCTCCGTAAACCTCATCAAGATGAGACCCTTATAAGGACATGATCGTCATCCTCGAACTCCAGAGGTCTCCAATTCCTGTTAGAACTAGAACTCAAACGACTGATTCCACGAGGGTAAGGTTGTCCAACTCAAGAGTGATCGGTCGCACCCTCCTGTGCAAGAGTTTATCTTGTCCTGCCTGGGGTTTCCTTTTCGCCGACCAAGGAAAACCCATCCCGACGTCGTAGTTAAACCACAACCTTTTTGCCTAATACTGTCATTTTCTGTATGAACTGTGATTGCCCAGTCCATACTCAAACCAACGTCATAAGGCCTCGACACTGCCACCAAGAGATTCCAACCGAAACTCTCACCTCGATGGTCTGACCACACTGTCGGTGTATGTGTGATTATCGAGTCTCCTCCCAAGGTATCTATAGATGTCAGGGTCAAGTCCACGGCTTACCGGAAACTATAGGTATGGGACAAGATTTTTGAAATCAAGGAATGATTCATATCGACCTCTGTTACTACAGCAGCTAGTAGTGGACACAGACTGTCCCTTGAATCATTTTTAGAGCCATTGGGTCACTCTCCCTGACCGCATGCAGCTGCACTCTCCCTCCGCCCTCCAGCTCCCTGAGCCTGGTGGGGATAACTAAGGCGGGTGGTTGTAGCATGTTAATATGTACACCACCTCATGTTTCTCTCCTAGCTCTGCCTCCACGTCTACTGCTTCGCAGACTCATCTCTCTTTAAAGCTTCCTCTTCTTGAAACATTTAACATGCTCGAGTCTCTAAGTCTGGCACCGGTTTCCTATTTCATACTGTACTGTGCAGTCTTTATCCGCTCCTGGATGATCTGCACCTTCTTTGCCTTTGATCTGAAAGAGCTGCTAAAATTTCTCCTTTTCCGAAAAGGGAAATTCAGTCTGATCCCCAGGATAAACCATGCCCATTGCCTAATATAGTAAATCCTGACATGAATGATGCATTCATGCCATGGATGACGTTGTAAGGCCTCGACGTTACTATTAAGATATCCAACTGTCACTCTCGCCTCCAAGGGCCGAGTCACACTGTTGACATCAGTGTGAGGTCACTGGGTCTCTTCCAGTATAAGTCTCAAAAGTGAGGGTCAAGTCAACAGTTTTAACCGGGATCACTCAGTATCAACCAAACAAAAGGACAGGAACGAAAACATCACAAAGATAAGTGTCTTTTTATTATTGCAGCTCATAGTACAAAGAACCGAAGCAACTACAAACAAACATCAACAAAACTAGAGGCAACATGATCAATAGCCTCAAGGTCTGGAGCTAGTCCCGCTCCTGTCCATCTACTTCCGGAGCTCCATGACCATAGGCCTCAGCTTCCTGAAGCTGAGCTCTCCCATGTCCTCATGTCCCCTGCGGTCGGGGTGGGCCTCCTGGTTGTGGTGGTGGCAACACCCCGAAGCGTCGTCCACCTCCAGCTGCACGGCCAGGTCCTCTTCCATGGACGCCTGCTCCTTGCGGTCTGCCCTGATCGAACCTCGGCCTATGGCTGGGAGGTTCATCATTTAACTGATGGTCATCTGCATGGCGGGTCGGACAGTCACGTTCCATGTGACCAATCCCACTGCAGGAGTAACATTGTCCACTCTCAGTACGACTGGCTCTGACTCCACCCCGGTTCCCCCGCACATCTGAACCTGAGTCATGCAGTCGGACACCGGTAGGTCTGGTCCTCTTGGACCTCTGCGTCTTCTATCTACTGCCTGCTGCTGAAGACTCTGCCGTAAGCTGTCTAGTAGTGGGTCGTGCTGCTGGAGACTTCTCAGCAAGGAAACTCTCTACTAAGAGGGCTCTCTCCAACACCCATGTCTGGGTCGGAATGCTGTGAGAAACAAGAGAAGCTCTAATCTCTCGCCTGAGCCCCTGCTCGAAGGTTCGGGCCCTGAATAACAGGTTTCGTACTATATCTGTGGAGAAGCGCGAGATGTCTGTGAACCTCGCTGAATATTGTGCCACTGTCATGCTACCCTTCCGCAGCTGAAGTAGCTCCTGTATAAGAACCGCTCGAAGGGTGGCTGGTACAAACTCTTCCTGGAACAGGCTCTCGAAGTCTGCCCATAGAAGTGTCACCTCGTCATGCATCTGAAGCATCAGGATCCACCATCTACCTGCTGCTGCCTGAAGAAGGCTGGCAGCAAGGATCACCATGAAATCTGCATGTGTCCCCACTAGCCTGAAGACTCTTACCACAGCCTCCATCCAATCCTCAGCCACCTGAGGGTCCGTCTGCCCCCGGAACCTGGGTGGCCTCTGGCACTGGAACTCGTGCAGTGCGCTCAAGTGACGTTCACCCTCTGCTGTTGGGGCTGGTGGCATCGGTGGCCCAATGGGTAGTAGTACCGATGGTGCCCCTGCTGGTGCCTCAACTGGGATAGGGCCATGTACTAAGGCCATGTCGCTCGGCGGGCTATCAGTACGAACAACTCTCAGGGCTCTAGCTGGTCTTCCACGGGGTGGCATCCTGAAAGAAGCAAACATGACATAGTCAAAAGATTTATACCTGGTGAGCTGACCTGGTTTGAGCTGATATTTAAAAACTTCTGGAAACACACACACAATCAGTGTTTTCGTGCACAAAGTTGGAAATCAGTTGTCAGGGTCCTGGTGTATGGATATGTCGGCCGTCCACACCAACACTGGACTCCCTGAACTGAAAACCACACTCGGTACTCTTAACACAATTTCTTCATAGAAAGAAAATATTAGAGTTATAAGTTCTGTGGTAGAATTGACTCCTCTGATACCAATTTGTCACGACCCGTCCTCGGGGCCCATGCTGTGACTACCCCAAACCCGCCTTCCATAGGCCAGGGGTTGGCGACTAGCACCAAAGTCATAAATCCTGATAACTGGGAAGGAATTTACTTATAAAAGTAAACTAAACACCACAGAGTACAAGCAGAAGTAAAACACTAAGTATAAAGAGAGGGGATGAAAGGTAAATGGTCCAGAATACAAACCCAAATGAAAGTACAACTACAACTGAACAAAGTACAATAGAAAAAGACAACAGCTGGAAGAACAGAAGCAGCTCCTGGGTTGTCCTCCTCGGATCCTACCTGAAAGGTAGGTACAGATAGCGCAGCTCCTGGGTCGTCCACCACAAATCCTACCTGAAGGGTAGGTACAGATAGCCTCCACAATGCTCTCTCCTGCCAACCTCCTCTGAGTATTGTCTCGCCGTGAATTCCACCTCCGGATACTGACTCGTCGTGTAGTCCACCTCCGGGTACTGTCCAGTCCTCGAATACTCGGCCTCCGTCAGCACTGCCCGTCGTCTGCAACCAACACAACGAGGTGCGGGCATAGCCTGTGCAGGGGTGAGTATAACGATACTCAGTAGGGACCCCGAGACCCTGAAGGTCTCACTAAAACCAATAAGGATAACCACAAAGAAGATCTCAATAGATAACCTCTACTTAGGTATATGCCCATACGTATAACAAAGTTATCAAGTAACCCATCTCAATCATGAGGAAACACAAGGATTGTAGACTCAGCTCAAACCAGGATTTTCATTATCGAAACCGTAACTGCTGAAGAGCCCCGTCACTGGAGTGTACAGTGGTCCTGTCACGACTCCGAGGTACTGTTCACTAATCCATGTCTCTGAGATACTCCTCCTATCGAGTACCGTGGGTCTGCTGCCAAATTCTGGGCACTCCGTCCGCTGTGGGTCTGCCGCCAAATACCGGGCGCTCCCCCTAATAGCCTATAGAGGTACTCCTCCGGTCGAGTACTGCGGGTCTGCTACCAACTACAAGGCGCTCCGTCCGTCGTGGGTCTGCCACCAAATACCGGGTGCTCTATCCACTGGGCTAGTCGACTCACTCCAAGTCGATTCGGTCAAGCAGTCGTCAGGTCTCAGTCGTCTACACGGTCTCCATACTCTGTATGCTCATCTCCGAGAGGGACCACTCCACAAGCTACTGTTAAATACTAAAAGTATCACAATGTCCCACGAAGATGTATCTCAAAGGACCGCCTCGTCATAAGGGTCTCAACACAATAGACGGTGCGTCAATCGGACGCCCGGTCTGTGAGTTATTAGCCTTTTCGTCCCAGGGGCCCGGTTGGTTTCATGTGCGAACCAACCTGGTTGTATCTCAACTATACCCCAAACTCCAATAGGGTATACTCATAGGGATTGTTTCACAACGTGATCACCAACTCCGCTGACGGTTCGTCAAATAGACGTCGAGTCTGAAAGATATCATCTTTTCCGTTCTAGGGGCCCGGTTGGATTTTGGGTACAATCCAACCCGGCCATACTTCGATAGCGTCCAATCCTCGGGCGAAGAATGCCAAAAGTTCCATCTCATCAAGAGGAATTAAATAAAGTCAACGGCACGTCAATCGGACGTCCGGAGCTCAAGATATAAGCATTTCCACTCCAAGGGCCCGGTTTGTTTCATGTCCGAACCAACCCGGCCGAACCCAACGTTCTCTGAAACCTTAAGTATAGTATACCGAAACGACCGTCTCGATCCAAAGGTCTCATCTCTATTGATGGTGCATCGATCGGAGGTCCACAACTCAAGTAATGATGAAAAACTATGAGGGGTCTGAAAACGGGGGGTCTAGGCCCGGACCGACCCGACCCTACCCCCCTAGGTCGGCCCGAACTGGGTCTACCCGACCCGGGTTCGGGTCCGACCTAGCTGGGCGCGACCCAGCCCGGCCGGTGCGGTCCGGCCCGTTCTGGGCGCGACACGGCCTGGTGGTCCGGCTGGGTGGCTCGGCGCTGGCCAAGCGGCCGCGCCAAAGGAGCTGCGGCCCCCCGCACGGGGGCCGCTCCGTGTCACCGGATGCGGCGCAAGGCCGCATCCCTCGTTCCCCAGTTCCGCGCGGCCGCGGAACCCTTCTCGCCGCCGTGGCTTCAGCCGCGGCGGATTATTATGGCGGCGCTCCGGGCGCCGCCGCCCCCGACCGCCTACGTCGCCGCGCTGGCGTGGCGCGCCGGCAGGGGCTTCTGCGGACCACCGGACGCGGTCCGGTGGTCCAATTCGCCTACGGTCTTCACCAGAGATCATCCTGGGACCCGACCTTTGCTGCAATGCCTTCAAAACGCCTTCGAGGCCCGCCTCACCATCGTTCGTCAATCCACACTTCGACAGCAAACCGCGGGGTCTTCAAATCACCTCCTCGGCCCCGACTCCGCCCGCGGTTTCGTTCGGCCTCAACAGCGCGGCACGACGGCGCCACACTTCTTTGTCGCGTTATTTCTCTTGTCCGCATGGTGCCGTTGCACTGTGCCACCTTTTTCCGTGCCGTAACGAATCAAACAAAAAATAGGGAGGGGAGTCAGCCGTGTTCGTGCCGTCCGACCTCCTCCCATTAAGTTGGTAACAAGCGGCCCAAAAGATGAAGAACAACAAGGAAATTTCACAAACAAAAGAGAAACAACCCAAACAGTTTTTCCCCGCAACAGACTATTCCCAACCCGCAAGGAAAACATTCGCTGATCAACTAGGTAATAATTTGATCCGTGTTATTTATTTTCTTTAGGAAGAAAGAAGTCAAGGGAATAAAATCATTCTTAAAACAAAATTCCCTACCTCAAGCGTTGTCTTTGAATGCGAGTTCATCGCGGAAGAAGCGTCGGTGACGTCGCGGTATATGGCGTCGCATCGTCAAACTCCGAGGGTTTGGCGTTCTTCGTCGGAGGTCAGAGCATTCTTCACGTTCTTTGTGCTCTTCGCGTTCTTCGTCGAAGAAGAACGCTTTCCTCCAAATCCTATCCACGCCACAAGTTCCAACCGAAATAAAATAAGAGTTATCTTATTTTATTAACACACATGACACGTTTGAATTTCGAAAAAAGAAACGAACAATTAATTCAATGAATTAATTGTAACGATTTAACTACCCAATTAATGAGGCGTTTCTTATCTAGAAAAACGCATGGTTGACTTTCATTAAAGAGGGGTTTTCGCGGGTGCGTTACTTAGAGGAAAAGAAACGGTGGGGCTCGTGTGGGCCCCACCTCACAAATATCCTACCAAGAGGGTAAGATATTTTGGATTGCACCCTATCCACTTCAACTCAGCTTAAGTAGCTTTAAGTGGCTTTAAGTGGCTTTACGTGAAACAAAATAAAGTTTTCGCACAACTTTATTTTATTTTCTTCATTTAACCCCCAAAAATTAAAAACCACACCCGAGAAAACGCAACTCTGGAAAAGGCGTTTCTAAGCAAAAACTGGTGCTGTGATTCCATCGGTGCCATCAGAATTTGATTCCAAGCACCGGTTCCAAAGTTAAGAAAACCCGCTCGTTCGTTCACTGAATATACCCGAGATAAACTTCGGAAAATGATTCAGGGCACACCGGGCCTCGGAATCAGGCGACGTCAGAAACTGCGTTTTTGTAAAATCCCAAAAAAAAATTAGAAAAAATTTACCTTAAAATTTCCGGGTCTTTACGATTCACATTAAGATTTATCCATATAGAAATAGGAGGTTTCCAAAAAACATTCAGTAGACCTTTCGGAGGGTTGTGTCTTCTTTTGATATCAAGCCGTCTCATGATACATAAATCTTTAATTGAATTGTGGAAATCCCCCACCTGCATGATCTGTGCCTTCATGATTGCATTGTGGATTTATATCTATGTTTTTTGAAAACTGAAAGTATTATTTTTGTACTTAATTGAATTTATTTCATACCAAATAATATGAAATAGTTCTAATACACAACTGCAATGAAATTTTGGTTAATTTGAGGAGAGGTATCTATGGAAGTTCATTTTTGAAGCTACAATCCAATAGAATCTAAACTTGTCTATCTAAAATAAAAAATGTTAATAATGTAAGCCCATAAAAGAGAAGTAGTAGTTTTAGATAGAAATAGGTGATTAGTATCCTCTCTGTGTTGGTTACACATTCAATATTTGGAATAAAGTTATAGACCACACATCTAAAGAGGGAATTCAATTATGAGAAATCATGTAAACTATAGTGTGTTGGGAGGGTCTAACCTATTTTTTGTTAAAATTTATTAAACAAGAAAAACATTAGTGTTGTTAGTGACATTATTCCTATAATAATGCTTGGAATTTAGAACACAATTATGAGATGGTTCCCAATCTAAGAAATCAATGGTGTCAACAAAGGTATAGTTATTTATAATAGAAGCGACTTCATCTAGTAAATCAACATCTAGAGAACTCAAACAATCATTTTTGGTGATGTTTGAATTTGGGGATAAATGGCTGGGGTCAACCATGTTGTAGAGATGCATGTTATTCAAATTATCTAACCCAGAACGAAGAGTGAAATTCTTGTTGACTACCCATATAGATTTATCCATGATTTTAGAAAACTTATATTTGATTAACGTTCATATTGATGAGTGCATTTAAGAAAATTTTCATTTTCTAAGGTTATTGTAGAATCTATCACGAAGGAAATCATCGGTCATTAAGTTATTGTTCATTATATTCTAAGTACTTTTATCTTGATGGGCCTCATTGAAATTATTATGTTTTTTACTACCAATTCCCCCATTACAAATGAGTGTGCAACAAGTTTTCCAGGGAACAGTGAGACGTTTACATTCAAGAGTTCTTCCACTAGAGAAAAAAATCTTTATGCACCTGTTAATCTTTTTAAATAAGTCAGAGGGACATTTTTACAAAAATCATAGAGTACACCAATTTAGAAACAATAGTGTTATTGACAAAAAAATTCATCCTGCCATCATTAAAGTTTTCCCTTTATTATATGAGAGTTTGCTACTGATCTGGTAAAAAATTGAGTAGTAAGTGTTTTTCGGCTTCCCTGAAAAGGTAGGGATCCCAAGATAGTTAAATTGGAAGAGTCCTTCCTCTAGCCCAATTTCATTCATGAAATCAATTTTTCTAGGGGTGGGGAAATTTTTTCAAATGAAAATAAAAGATATTCTGTAATTTATGGATTGACTATAGACATCTTCATAATGGGAGAGGACATATTTTATTTTTTTAAGTTTTTCTTATCTCCTTTTAGAAATAAAATTATATAATTAGTGTATAAAAGATGAGATGGAACAGTCAGTGTTCTAGAGGCAATGAGATGATTTATTTTACCTTGGTTAACAGAATATGTGATAAGTCGGATGAGGTAGTATATCATAAACGAAATCGAACCCATCTATACAGAGATCATAAAATAAGAAAAATGGAAAACCCAATACTTATCAGAATCAAAAATAATGTGAAATGTGATATCAATATTGACCAAATGAAACATCATAAACCCATAGAAAGTAATTAAAACACTTTTCAGTAACATAGACCACCATATTCATAAAACCATTTCGAAACCCTTTTAATTAAAATAACAATACAGTCAAATTCCAATATAATCATTACCCCATATATTTTATCACTATCCTAACACACAAATCATATAGGTTATAATGGGTCCACCTTGTGCAATCTAGGATTCCCCATCATATAAGTCGTAATCGTATCACTTAGTTTTATTTGGGATAACCCATAATATAAGCTGTAATGGGATCACCTGGTGCTATAAACTACCCCATTTTATAAGTTGTAACTAGCTCACCCAACGTTATATGGCCTACCCAGTCATATAAGATATACAAAAACACAACATGAAATAAAACACATAGATCTTTTATCTTAAAACTCATAGAAAAAATCATCATTATTTAATAACCTAATTAATCCATGGCAAAGGTATGGGTTTCATTTCTATCTATTTGAAACATGAGTACACCATAGAAGATAAAAAAGTTTCATAATAATCTCTTTGAAACAAGGTTTACCCTTGGAAAAGAAAAGGGTTCTATAACTATCATTACATCCAAACATAAACCATTTAGAGAAAGAAAATGAATGTTATCCTTGAATAATTTCCCCCATAATGCTAGGTAACCCAATGTGTGCCATATTAGACGGACCAAATTTTTAAAGAATCAACTAAAAAACTTATTGGGGAAAAACATTTTCCACTTTGAAAAAACTTTCTACAACATAAATCCATTTTAAAACATTTTTCTTTGAAAATAATCTTGAAAACTTTTGAATGAAGCATTGAAAATCATTTAAAACACATTTTAAAGAATAAAAAATTTTGAAAATCCTTTTATTTGAAAATATGATTGAAATATAATAATTTAATCTTGAAAATAATTTCAAACACACTTTTAAAAATTTAAATCATTTTTAGAAAACAATTTTTTGGATGAAAATTAGTTTTCAATCTAAAAGACTATTTTTCATAAAAAACTATTTTGAACTCTTTAGTAGATAAAGAAAGGAAAATAGTGGTGAAAATTGTATTCTCATGAAATAAAAAGAGGCTATGAAATATTATGAGTAATATATGTAGGTATATCATATCATTTCTATATTTGATAGTTCATCACAAAAAATCCTAATATATGATGAGACGGTAACATAATAATTTTACCACATTGGTAACATTAAACTAGAAGAAACATGAAATTATAACATTAAATGAAACATAAAATAACAATATAATAAATAATTTCATTATATTAGATGTAAAATAAGATTTATCACACCTCGAAAAAGAAGAAAGGTGCATAACATGAAATAAGTCTCAAAGAAGGAAAAATGTTACAAAAATCAATTATTGAATTGGTATTTTTAAACATGTAAACCTCATAAAAGAGAGATACTCAATTATATATGTAAATCCACATAAATTTAAGAATAATTATAATATAATACATTCATGGTCATTATATACACCACACAACAAAAATAAGAGGTGAATATAGAATATATCTCACATAAATAAAAGTGTGAAGATAAAAACACTTACATCATGTCTGAATTGTCATGTATATCTTTATATTATTTAATAATGAACATATGTACATTATTTAATTTTGTTGATAAATTTTTTAAAGTTTATTATTGCTTTTATTTCACCAATATACAAGTTATATATATTAGATAATCAATTAAGTTTAGCTTGAATGTATTTTCCATATTGGGTTTATGAATCAAAAAAAATATAGGTCAGTTAAAAATGGTCAAAAAGTTATTTATTTAAATATTTCTAGAATAATAATAACTAAATTAATATAATATTTATAAATAAATTTAAATTTTAAAATAAATCATCAAATATGGTTATGAAAATTGAACAAACGTTATGATCATGGAGACAGTTGCTCGTATGTACGCATGTGTAATGCTTCTATTTTTCATTGATCATTATAGGAAGAAGGTAAATAATATTAAACTAAAAAATGATAATTATATAATTAATAAAATTTTACTTAATTATATATTCTTTTTAACATTAATATTTTGATTTAAAATGAATCACATCATTTCAAGGAGGTGGCAGTTCACATGTACAAGTACGATGATATGACATTTCCATTGTGTGAACATGTAATAAATAAAATGATATAATTTATTCAATAAAAATATTTTTATCATTAAAATAATAATTATTTCATTTATATAATCTATATTTACCATCATTTCCCCTAATACCATCCATGTAATGCGTTAGTGATAAAATATTTACATTGCTTCACAACGTGGCAGTTCTCCTTTAACATGAGTTACATTACTGTATTACTCAATTAATTGAATATAAAAACGTTATATAGTATATAATTACTAAATAAATATATTAATATTATAAATTTAATATATAAATTTTATATACATTGTTATTTACAACCATCATATGTGGAAATTGAAAAAATGATCGACATCTTTTCGAAATGTCGTTGTCTACCATACAATGGATTCATTATTCTATAACCCATTTTATAGAAGAGTGTGTGGTTTTAGTTCATACAATTAACATAAAAATATATGTATATTGATGATAGTATTCTCATTATGTAATAATTTCATAATAATAAGTGAATTGGTATAGAAATAATTAATACAATAATTCATATTGAGGAACGTGGCCTCCTCCTCAGGTAACTCCTTTTGGTTTAAACAAAATACATTCATTGGATGGAATTATGCCAAAATTAATGACTCAAGTATGTTTGGATGAAATTTGGGAGTGTTACTAAACTATTTTTTATGTTCTGAATGAATTTATACGTGTGGAGGAGTAGGGAGAGTGGGTTTCCTTTTATAGTGGATGAAGAGTGGATTCCCATAAATACACCAAGGTATTCACTATTGGGAAGAATTTATTACATCATGTAATTCCAAAAATGAAAACTTATCTAGTGTATAAAAATAATGGTCATCCACATTTACAACACATAAAAAGAAAAAACAAATTTCCCAGAGCCTTAAAGGTTACTTAATTGTACTATTTTGGTTTTTTCCATGATAAGTAGTATTCTAACGTAGGTAATTTATCTATTAAGAATAAATTAATGTGAGGATTATTAGAAAACTAGTACTCACCCATGAGTTCACATGGAAATAACTTCAATGATTATTTTCAAAAATAAAAAACACTATTTAAAATTTAATAAATAGTATGAATATTAAATATATTAACAAAAATAAATAGTGATACTTAATAATGGAATACCATTGGAAAAAACATAGAGAATTGAAAAAATACAAGGAAAATAACAAAAAAACAACAATGGAGAAAATGATGGAGAATATTGAAAATGTATTGGAGAATATAAGATAATATATAAGGAAAAGAAAATTAATTGAAAACATTGAAAACATATAGGAGAATATATAAGGAAAATAAAACATTCATTAAAATAGACATCTGAATATATTTGATAACCTTAAAATGAAAAGAAAGAGAACATTTTAGAAAAAAATGAAAAATACATGAATGAAAACAAAAAAAATAATGTGAAGAAAATAGTATACATAGTAGAAAACAACATAAGTATCCAACTTCAAATACATGAATGTAAAGAACAAATGGATTGTAATTAGAAAAGTACATTCAAAAACAAATATGAATGAAATAACATAGGTAATAATGTCACTAAGAAATTATGAATAGAACATGAAAGAATTCATATAAAATATAATTATATACATCATAAACATATATCATAAGAATACCTAAATATTTATAATAAGTTTTAATGTCACCGAGAAATAGACATGAATGAAATATCCAATATAAGATAACATTCAAATGGGCATGAAGAAAATAATCGAAGTGTGTACAACATCGTATTCAAATGGACTTGATTGAAAATAACATTCAAATGGATATTTAAATTTGAAAATATACAGCATAATTAATAAATTTACCAAGAAATTATGTCACATTGTAAAAATATCAAACCTCAAATGCATGGAAGACATTTTTTCATATAAAAAAATGTTTAAAATAAGAGTACTTGAATTTTCATAATCAAAAAATGAATATTAACATAAAAGAATTAACTAGAAACCAAAATAATAGAAGATAATGTAAATATTAAATACACCATGATATTCATGGAAATAGTATTTTTTAATCATTGAAAATATAAGATTTTATTTTTTTCACATAAATCCATGATAGAATGGTTTATGATAGAAACGATTAAACGTGTTCTACCCCACAACCAATGAATTATATACTGGTATATTTAATTAAACATGAAAATTTTAACATAAGACCTAATTAAAATAGGTATTACACATGTTATGAAGATAAATGGTCTCTAACATTTTATAAAGACACAAGAAAATACACACCCGAAAAAGCATCCATTAGAGAAATTAAATTCCTATTCTAATTGTAAATTTATATGCTTATGTAATTAATTTTATATAATTTTACAAAAGAAAACATTGTGTGAATTTAAAAGGAATTAATATTAAATAAAAAAGATATTTCATTCTAAATGATGGAAAATGTTCTTCATGATAAATTGGTATCTCAATGCATATTGAGATTCTCCAGGAAAATAGAAATGGAGAAGCCTATTTTGGGATGACAAAGGTGGTCAAAACCAAAAATGAATATCAGTTGGTGTAAAAATAATATAGGTATAACAAGCAAATGAATTTACAAAATGATAAAATAGTTGAAAATTTAGTTAAATAACACTGATAAACTAAGCATGTTTTTTAATGTACAATATGACACCAACTAAAAATAAATTTCATGTCATCAACAAACTTATCTTCAAATATGAATTTTCAATATAGTAGAATCCAAAACAACCTCCCATGAAGATTAATATTCATTGAGAAACATTAGAAGATATTAACCTATTCAAAAAATAAATAACATCATCAATAAATAAATCATAATATGAGTCAAAATTCCATGTTCTATTATATGAAAATAAAATATGTGATTTTTGTCCCATAATTTCAAAAAAATTAAGCTTTAGAAAACTGTAGTCACTAAATTTCATGAAATTAAATGGAACATGTTTCTATCACATACTTGAGTAAGAATCATATGGGACAAAAAATTAAATTTTATTAAATAGAAAAAGTTATCAATAGAATTCACTTGAATCAATGTTACCTTTCAAT
Organism: Viscum album; assembly: GCA_963277665.1. Classification (NCBI taxonomy): domain Eukaryota; kingdom Viridiplantae; phylum Streptophyta; class Magnoliopsida; order Santalales; family Viscaceae; genus Viscum; species Viscum album. The sequence continues at coordinate 783,721,088 of OY728158.1, forward strand.
TCACAAAATCGAGATGGTGATAAAGAAACCTTAATTAAAGAAGACATGTAAGCACATTGGGAACCATTATAATGATCATGAAATGTAAAATGTACAAATTGTGAGGTTATAAATAAATCTATAATGTGAGTGAGTGATTAAACTGAAAATATATCATGAATACATGAATTTAAAATAAAATTACATAAATTAATAATATGAAAACATAAAGATGGGATTTATTTCTTTTGTGGCCTACAATTCTTGAAGCTTTCTTTATTGTTGCAATGTGTGTGGGCCATATTTTCTATCATATAATAATACAATTCTTAATAATTATTTTTATATTGAAGAGTCAATTATTAATTAATAACATGTCTAAAATAGTAGATAGTAATGTTTTTCTTAATGTTAGTAGGATACTTATATACCTTCATGTGACATAAACACTCTTCACCATTCATTTAACCATTTTGATTTACTCATTATTTTTAATTTGAGTGTCACCGGTAATACTTCACATTAAAAATACATGTAATAGTCTTCATTCTATCATTTCATGCCAGTAGTTGTAATACTACACCTATATCATCTATTCCTATCTTATTCATAATTTTTTTAGGGTATGAAATTAAAATGATTTCCTTTTCCAAATTATTACAGTGTAACATTGAAGGGAAATTAATCAATCTGGAAAACGTCTTCCGAATATAATATCAATGATATCCTCATTTAATTAAACTAAAAAAATAAGAAAATGTCAATTGGGTAATAATGGTAAACATTTGGATAAATAATAATTATATCATTGGTTATTTTAAAAACACAACATAAGACATAAATATGGCCCACTAATGGGTTCATAATTCCCATATAATCCATTACCTGAATCTTTATGGAATAGATTTGGGAGAATTCCACCATCAATAAATTCATGTGATATAGATTCTATTCACCACACATATGCAGTGCTTGTTTTCTGTTAGGGTGTACATATGTTATGTTATATCCACATGTTGGTTTTGTGTATTCTTAATGACTCTGGTATATCGGCACATGTTTCTATGGAATCATAGATATTTTATGGATTCCTAACCACTGAATATCATAGATTGGTTTCCCTTATGTTTCTTGGAATGGGTAGCCTTATATATCTTACACTTCTTATAGTTATATCTAAATTAAAATCATAACACTTTTTATTCAGTCTTAACAAAATGAATGATAAACAATAGTACATTTATTGGTATGACTATGCATAATTGATAACATATTCATCATTGTTACCTTTTTATTATTTTTTGAAAACCTTCTTCTATAGCTATTGATGGGGATTTCAGGTTTTTTATTGTTTATCTTTTAATATAATTGTAAAAGTGTTCAAAAAAATCATACTATTTACCAATGTGAGAATAGTATAAAAAGTAAAATAAGAAGACATAATGAAAAATTTGAATGCAATTAATATTCTAATAATTAGTCTGAATAAACAACTCGTATACCAAAATATTGAAGAGTGTAAACAAAAATTAGTTTAATAAGAAGTTATAATTCCTATAAAATAAATAAGAAACACATGAAGACATGATGCACTACTATAAAATAAAAAAAATAAAATCAAGCACTATCTCTGACAATATTAAGAGTGTAGGTTTTTGAAGATTATCTTGAGCATATTAACGAATCATACTTGATACCATAGAGGGATTCATTCATTATATTATTATTCTGGATATGAATCAATCCATGTCAAACTTCAGTGGTCACCATAATAAATCTTGAAATAGTTTTTCATAATAAATAGATAAAAAGTAATTCAGATGAAATCTAAAAACACATTATGTATGAGTAACTGGGAAATTATTGAAGAAGCAATCCAGAAAATAAATAAATGGGAATAAAATAAATACATTGTGTAATGGAATGAGTTGTACTTATGGTGTCATTGAGATTCGTGTTGATTAATTCATAATATCTACATCATTCCTCGACGCTACCATGAGTAATAAAGAATCATTTTATGGGTCCATACAAGTCATATATATGCACTTAAGTCTTGATTATAATAAAGTTACCAAATACTTAAAAAATTTGGGTTTGACATAATGAAGTGACCCACATGAAAATAAGATGTATTATATTATAATAAGGATATTGCATAAGATTTGAGTGAAATAAAAAATGTCTAATTGATCAAAATGTTCAAATGTACATACAAACAAAAAAGCACCTTATGCGAGACGTGTCAGCAATAGGATAACTATCTTCCTAATCTAAACCAAGGGAAAGAATTTTATGAAACTCGCCTGAGTTGAACCATCTTTGAGCTATGAAGAAGTTATATAATTTGATTTTACTATTTTCTCAAGATAATTGATGGGTCTTACTGGTTAACTGACTTTGGATGCTGTTGAAATAGAATGTGACTAATGAAATCCCATGTCCCTTCTAGATCTATAGAACATGTGGTGAAATTGTGACTTTTTTTCTTCTAAACTCAGATTCTTAATAAAACCGAGATCAAGATCTAGGGTTTATATGGGGACGGTTGTCGATAAATGATGATTATATGAATTCAAAGGAGTATTTGAGACAACTATTGATTACTTCATAATATCTGCATCAGTATTTAAAGCTAGCATGAGTATTAAAGAAGAAATCAATGGGTTTATACATGTTATATATATGAACTGAAGTCTTTATTGTAACAAAATTACATTATACTAACCCAAATAGTGGCTGACCAAAAGTAGTGAACCACATGAAGGAAGATGTAATCCATTATATTATGGATATTTCTTACGGTCTTAGTGACATCAAAAAAGTAAAATGGATCAAAATTTTAGAATGTAGATACAAAAATAAAATCACATTTTACATGATGTTTTAATAGTAGGAAAATGGACAACATAATATGAACCTTGGGAAATAATTTTATGAATCACGTTTGAGTTGAACCAGCTTCAAGCTACGAAGCAGATCAATAATTCAATTTTACTTTGTTCTTGCGATCATTAGAGGTTCATAATGATCAACTAACTACGGATACTATTTAAATGGCTTGTGATTGATGAAATATAGTGTCCCTTCCAGATCTAATAACCTAATCATGAAAGCATTAGATTTTTTATAAATTGGGATTCTTAATAAAGAAGATATCAATAATAAACTGTGTGTTATAAAATGAAAATTATAAGAAATGGATAGAAAAAAAACATGACCAGAATTGGAAAACATTTGGTGACATTATCTATAAATACTTCATTATTTGAATGTCTTTGTGACCAAAATGTATGATCTCATGAACCTTTATAGAAATAATTGAGACTGAAAATATTCAACTGTATGAAACTATGGGTTAAAATTAATGACGAATAATGGAAAAATAATCATTGATAGTAATCAAAAATTCAATGATTGTTAATTTAATTATGAATTAATTGTAATGCATCATAGAAAGCTACAAAAACAACCATGTATTCAGTTCATAACTGATACATTACCTTAATAACATACCCTTGTTTTATACCCCTAACCTGAGGGTTATTCCTACAAAGGGTTAGTCTATGTGTGTTAATAGTGATTTCATAACACTTTAATAAATCAAATAAGATATGATTTCTTGAAAAACTAAAATGGAAACATAAATAACTAAATATTAGTGGAGAAATAATAATATTGAACAAAAACTAAATACATTGTGTGCTGGAATGGGTAGAACATACAGTGCTAAAGTTGGGAGGTATCTACTGGAGTATGTAGAACTGGGAGAGCGTGGGGGTATGTTGAAGTTGATTAGGGTTCCTCAAAGCAAATTCTGGAAAATATAAGATATGGGGTTTCTATTAACAGATTCCAAGTGAGGTTAACATTGGGTATTTTTTAGGAATTGATTCATCGTAAAAGGAATTGCAGTGGAAGAACACAGCTTCCTGTAGACTCAGGAGTTGTGGAAATAAACTGATAGTTGTTAAAATTTTTGGGATGGGGGAAAGATCAGAGAATTTGGAGGTAGAGAGGGATAATATGTAGAGCTGGATGACTGTGGGTGTTTATAAGAGTAGTTTAGGGTTTTTTTAATCCGATTTTGGGAATATAGGATAGGGTTTCTAGTAATAGATTCTGAGCGAGGTGAATAGTGTGTAGAATTCAGGCGTTGATACGCGGTAAAAGGCGTAGTATTGGGCACCCTTTGATGATGTGGAGGTTGAGAACATAAAGGTGGGGCATGTAGAGGTGGTGTACATGGAGGCGGTGGTACCTGGTGGTGGAGGCATGACTAGAGTGTAGATTTGGGAATGGGAGTTGGAGAGGGGGTCTGGGAGGGCAGTTGGTAAAGAGCTGAGGTAATTCTTGAGCGGGGGTCAAAATCGGGAGATTTTTAGGGTTTAGAGGTAGAAATAAATTTTTTTGGTGATGTGGTGCCATATTTTTGTGGCACATATAGTAGAAATAAACCCAGGATTAGTGCATATAAAAGATTTATACCCATTGATTCTTTGTCTTATATATAATTTATAATATTAAAATATCATGTGTGGGTTATATTAATTTTTACAGATGTGGATCAAACGAGCAAAAACATTGCTTTAATCTTGACATTATTAACGTTGTTTTTATTATTTAGTAGTCATAATATTCATTATAAAGAATAAATTGGTCCATTAATAAATTTTTTTTAATATTTATAAACATTTTAAATCCCTTGCCTAAGGATAGTTTTTTAATAATTTGAAAACATTTAATGAAATCTCATTTATTATAAAACAACATTACTATCAATTTTGAAATTATTTATTAAATTGATAATTATTTAATCTGAATCTAACAATTTATCAACAATGTACCGTTATATATTAATCTAAAAAATATATTTTAGAAAAAATACACTCAATTTACCTAACTTTTAATATTTATAGTATCATTTATTTATTTAGTTATTAACTAAATCATTGCTCGGTTGTTGTTTTATAATAATTTTAAGAAACTAATCCTTCCCTAAAAATTAAATATAAATTATTATGATAATAAATAATCATTTATAATTTAAAATAATACTTATAACTAGAATGATATGGTTTTTTTTCAATAAAAATCAATGTAGATATCAAAATCACAGAAGCTTATTTTTTCTCCTTCTTAACTTGACTTATTATATAGGCCATTTCCTAGAGTAGTATTCCCAATAACTCATAAAAATTGTAACTAACATGATAAGGGTAATTATACGTATAGTTAATTGGTGGTAGAATTTTTTTGGTCATTTTATACCTTATACTCCAAGCATAAACTCTAAGTAAACTAGTTTTTACATTTATCATCGTAGTTAATTTTAACTATTTTTACTAATCATTATGGTATGAAATTAGATTTACCTTAATAGATAATATAAATTATTTGGATACCAAAAAATTAATCCATTTTTTCTTATTAAACTCATCTTAGATTCAAATTTTAATTTAAAATTAATCATGTTGAGGTGATGAGAAAGAGGGTTTTCAAAATAAAAATGTTCAAAAGTTTACATTGTTTTTATATTGGAATTCAAGGTGAAAAAAATTATAATAACCTATATTGGATAAACATATGTATCATTTAACTATTTAAACTTTAAAACAAATTAAAAATGTGATTTAAAATTACAAAATATTTAGACTAAAAGTCATTTCTGATTAAAATTCACTGTTTTTACTATTCATCAAAAAATGAAACTATTTAGAATAATTTCAAACACTAACCATAACGTAAATTTTATATTATGATTTCAAGAAATAATATTATTTTTTAAAATTAAAATAACTAATTAAAATAAAAATTCACCATAAAATGTGACAAAATAACTTTTTAGAAAAAATTATTTTTTAAGAGAAAAGTAAGACTGATTTTTCTCTATTATCTAGAAAACAAATTGAATGAATATTAAAAAAATAGATTTAATATATTATATATAATTAATTAATAAAAAAACAATTTTCATTTGTTTATTTTTTTGGTATACAACATGATTTTGTGCATTTAAAGAGTTTTTTAGGAAAATATTTCTTTTTAATTTCCAAAGAGTTTTGCTTTCATTTCTATCTAAGTGGTCACCAATGAATTCATTTTATATACATGTATAAAATATATAATCATAATTTAGTGAATCCTAACTATAAATTCTAATCCAACATCATGGTGACAAATGTAATGTTAAATAATAATATTTATTATTTATTATTGTCCGGTAAAACACGGTCCTGCATGTAATGAATGCTATTGAAAGAACTAATATTTTTTTGTATCATAAGATAAACTCAATGTTTTCTTCCAATAATACTATTGAATATTATATTCTTATTTTAAAATATCATGGAGTAACATCCCCCTACCCTTCAATAAATCTCATCCTTAAAATTTAAATGTATTTTAGAAACTAGAGGATGGATATTTAAAAATAGATTTTGTAAAAACACATCATAACTTCAGATAATAAAACATATTATTGATACGATATAAAAGGAAACATTAAGTAAATTTTAAATAACAAACAACATGGTTTCCTAATAGGATAACATTGGTGTGAATAGAGAAAAGGAGAAAATATTTATAGAGAGTGGTTGAGGTCACTAATCACAAGAAAGGGAATGATCAATTGAAAGATAATGACCTAAAAACCATAAATTTTTTATGAGGGAAAATAACATACGTTCATAATAATTTAAGGAACTAGGATAATATCTGTGTTTCAACAAATGGTTCATAGAGTTAGTTAATTATATCACTATTGAGACTAAGATAAATATGGATATATACTTGATGAGTAGAATTTCATCCTTTTGTCAATTTCCCTTAGAGTATCATTTTTTCCTCTAAATTATGAGTACTGAAGATGAATTTTTAATTCCCGATGAACTAAGATCATCTTTTTAAGACCACATACCCATAAAAGAGATAATCACTATTCAACCTGTCATTCCACAAAAACCAAAAACAAAATGGTTAGCACAAGGTAAGATAATTCCCCAAATTAGTAAACCAACATATAAAATATTAATCTTCAAAATCAATACAAAAAGTTAAAACCAAACAATTATATATGTAACTATCCTTAAAAATTTTCAAACATTTCCTTACTATGGTCTAAACCAAATTATAAGAAGTATTTGATTATATATTCTTGAAAGATAAAAAAATCAGAAAATAAAGTTGATATGATTCTGAAATGAAATTAATCCTCAACAACAAAAATGTCATACTGACCTAGAGATCATGTAGGATAGTGGTCTGAATGAGTCCCTTATCATCCATTGGTCAAAGATTTATTCCACACTGCCTTACCTGATGTGATGGGTTGTCACCTTGTGTACTAGTTTTCCATTTTTTCTTTAATCATGAAAAATAATTCCCTGTTAAATAAAAATTTATGTTGATCCTAAGGGTTACACATACCTCAATCAAAAAAATAGAAAATGACATTAATAACCTCTATAAATTAGTAACTCAAAAGACTCAAATGGGGTGTCTAAGAATTGAAACAAATGATAGACCTATGATGGTATCCATAAATCTAAAGATAACCTCACATTAAAACACCCTAATATCTAATGTTGCATAAATCATCCCATTAATACAAACTAAAACATCCAAGAACTTGTACACACGGATCTGGTACTAAATTCATTAAATTTTCTTTTCTAGTTTTGAATCTAATAATAGTTACCATTTTACAACAAAAAAATTCAACATAAAAAGAAAATATTGGATCACAGTCATTATTGGAAACCTTTTAGGTGCATATTTTTATAGAATTGGGACCAACTCAAATCAAATTACACTAAAAACAACTCGTTTATTAATATGAACATTATCTCAAGTTATATGCATCTTTTCTAATTTCACATTAGTTCATCAATAGAATCCTTTTGAAATCCATTATGGACCTAATTTTTTAACATCATTGTGTATAGCCTAGGAAAAAAGGAAACATATGAATGGTTAGCTCAAATGCCTAGTAAAGGGTATACATAATCATTAAAATTTGAATTTTATCAATGAGTATAATAGTGCATTTGGGTACACCAAAATAATAAGAGTTCAAGAGAGAATCATAAAATAACTCAAATTCATTAATAACTAAATCATTATATATGTAAATATGGAAAAGGAAAGGGTCATCAGAATCAATAATCGTGAGCCATGTGATGTAAATATTGATCATATAAAGCATCATAAACCCATAAAAGTTAATTAAATCCCTTTTTAGTAACCTGGAGATTCATATTCATAAAAATGTATCGTGGCCCTTTTAATCGGAATAACAATACAGTCTCCTTATGATATAATCACAACCAAATGCATTGGATATCTATATTGAATCACTCATCATATAAGTTAAAATGAACTCACAGGACACTATATGGGATGGCCCCTCATATAATTTTTAACAACCTCATGTGACAATGTTCAATCCTCCTCCATCATATAAGATTTAATGGCCCCACCCAAAACTATTTGAGCCACACCACCATATAAGTTGTAACAGGATAACCGAGTGCTATCGTGACCACCCCATAGTATAATATGTCTATGAACTAGAACATGCATAAAGTACATAGAGAGTTTCTAATAAAACTCATATAATCAATCATCAATCTATTATTACCAGATAGACCCAAGGAATAGAGATGGGTTTCATGACACCCTATTTGAAACATGGTTAATCTGTAAAGAAACATTTTTCATAACAATATCATTGAAACATGACTTACCCTTGGAAAAGAAATGGGTCCATAAAACACCATTCAATAAAAACATAAACCATTAATAAAAATAATATGAATGGTATCATTAAAAAATATCCCCCATAAAAAATAGGTAACACCAATTTATGTATGTTATATTGAATATAATTATATATATATATGTCATTTATTAAAATTTTTGATGAAAATATACTTTCCTCATTGAAAACAACTTTTTAATCATAAAACCGTTTGAAAACATTTTTCCTTGAATTTTTTTTTGAAAACTTATAAAGGAAGATTTGAAAATTATTTAAAACATATTTGAAAACATAATAAAATTAAATCATTTCATTAAAAATAATATTTAATACCCATAATGGAACATTAAAAGCATTAAATTTAATTTTTAAAACATTTTCTAAAGTATTGTTGGAAAACAAGGTTTTGGAAAAAAAATTAGTGTTCGAATAAAAAGATGATTTTTCATAAAACATTCTTTTAATCTCTGTAGTAAATTAAGAAAGGAAAATGAAGTGAAAAAATTTATTCTAATGAAATAGTAATAGGATAATAAAATTTATTATAATTGATTATAGGTAGAATAAAAAATTTTAATATTGGATACTTAATCCCAAATAATCTTGCTAAACAATGAGATTGTAACATGAAACTCTAACCATTTTGGTAACATTGATTCTTAAGACCAATGAAAGTAATACATTAAATGGAACTTAAAATACCATTTTAATAAATACATTAATTATATTTCATGTCAAATGGGATTCATATACACATCATAAAACAAGATACGTGTATAATATGATATTTTTCTCAGAGATGGAAAATTGTTACAAAAATCCATTGCAGCTTAGTTAACATCGAATCCATAAACATTGTAAAATAAAGATCCAAAAATACCATGGTAAATACTCAAAAATTTAATTATAATATCAATACTAAACTTTCAATTTCAGTATATACCTCACATAAAATGTATGTTTTTTATATGGAATATATCTCTTAGAAATAAAAGTAAGATGACGAAAACCCTTACCCGGACTCCGACTTGTCACGTTTGTCTTTTTCTTCACAAATAATAAACTTATGTTTTTTATTTAATATTATTTTTTTTTTCAATTTTATTATTAATTTTACTTCACATGTCAATAATTTATATAAAATTACTTAGTCAATAATGTTTAAGTCGTATGTTTAGCCCATATTCAATATATGATTCAAAAATAACTTACGTAAGTTTACTGTAGTCAAAAGGTCAAAATATAAACATATAAAGATTAAAAATTAGGACATAATAATCATATTTATATATAATTATAATTTTAAAACTATTCATTAACTATGTTTATGAAAAATGAACAAGCATTATGATCATGGAGAAGATAAGTTGTACGTATAGATGAGTAACATTTCCATTTTTCAATGATCATTATGGAAAGAATGTAAGTAATATTTTATGTTTAAAAAATGATAATTATATATTTTATAAAATTATATTTAATTATAAATAATAATTTATATCATTCTTGTCATGTAAAAGGAATCATATTTCTTTGAGTAGGTCGTAGTACACACATCCACGTACGACGTTATCACTTATTCAGTGTGGGAAATGGTGATAGAGAAAATCACATACTATACGTATAGAAATAAATTTATTTCATTAATATCATAATAATATCATGTATATATTATATATTTATTATTTTTATTTATTACCTTCTATGTAACGTGACAGGGAAAAATACATCACATCACTTTGTGATGTGGTAATCTGTTATATGAATAAGTGAAGTAATTGTATCTCTTATTGTGAGGAAATATAAAACTTTTATATATGATATAATTACTCCATATGATTAATAATTATATAAAAATCACATATAAACATTATATCCATCATTATTCCGACCATTTGGATGTGGTAATGGAAAAATGAATGACATCGTTTCGTGAGGTGGTAGGCTGCTGTACAGATAAATGATGATTTCATATCCAATTAAATGGAATTGAGTGTGTGTGTGTTGGTGTTTTATCTGTACACTTTTCATAAAAAATTAATATATGTTGGATAATTACGTTATTATATAATCTATTAATAATAATAATTGAAGGGGTATAGAATGAAATAAAAATGCATCTTCATGAACATTAACTCTTCATCGTGTAACTCCTTTTGTATTACAGAAAGGCATTATTATGATGGATTTATTAAAAATTTATATATTCTATCATGAGGTTAAATAATTTTGGATTTTATTTTTAAAGGGTTTTGATGATACAATTGGATTTGGAGGTTTAGAGAAGTGGGGTGAGTGAGTTCCCATTTAAAGTTGAGGAAGAGTTTCATTCTTGTAAATACTCAGAAGTATTCACTATTGGGATTTCACCCTAACCTCTTGGGATTAAAAAATAGAAAATTATTGAGTAAAGGGTTGATGGTCTCTCAAAACTTACAAATCTGATAATATAAAGTCATTTTTTCACTTTGTTCCACATTATTTAAGTTTACTCATTCTTACCCTTTTTGTTTTTACCACAATAACTTGTTTTCTAACCAAGGAATTTATCTTCAAAGACTAAATTAAAGAAATATTTATTAGAAACATTAAACCCACATATTAAAAATATTACTTCAAATTGATAAAATAAAATAACCTAGGGAGTGTAAACTTATTTTAAATAGAAGCCCTTGAAATGTGAAAAAATGTCTCTTCAACCTTAATTGTGCTAATATATTTTTCATTATTTAGTTTTAATTATAGTCTCTATAAATAAAAAATTAATACATTAATGGTATATATTTTATATTTATGAAAATTTTCATACCAATTTTTATAATATAGGATTTTTACCAATTTTAAATCATTTAATAAAATATAATTTATTATAAAATAACAGTAATGTAGATTTTGACATTTTTTATTTAACATAAATTTAACCACATAAAAATGATATAATTATAATATATTGATGTATAATAATTTCAACATTATATTATCATATATAGAATAAATTTAAGACAACATTTAATTCAATTTACATTAGATTTAATATTTTTAGTATCTTTTATTTTAGTTTATTATTAACTAAATAATTTCTATGTTTTCATTTCTTAGGAATTTTATGTAAGTAATTCATCTCTCAGAACTGAATATAAATTATTTCGATGATAAAACTCGTTTATAATTAAAAATAATATTTGTTTCTGATCCATTATGTTTTTTAATTTTTCCCATAGAATTGTATAAATTAAAATCAAGGAAGGTTCCTTTTTTGTCTCTTTTTTACTTAACTTATTATATGGGTCACATTCACTGAGTAGTGTTCTAAATCACTAATAAAAATAAATAATATAGTGATAATGTGATAAATATTCCCATTTAATTGGTTTTAAAAAATTCATTATCTCATTTTATAAAATATATTCTAAGCATAACCACTAAGTAGACTCGTTTTTACATTAATCACTATAATTAATTAAAAATATTTTTACTCATAATTATCGTCAGATATTAATTTGTAATTATTTTATAACAAACCCTATTCTAATTTTAAATATGTAATCCTTTTGAAAATTTCAACTCATAAAAGTGGAAAAATTTTATTTAAAATTAATCCTCTATATGTTATAAGAAAGTGTGTTTTTAAAGTGTAAATGAACAAACATTAACACTATTTAAATATCCAAATTCAAAATGAAAAATATTCTAAAAACCTAAATTGTATTTATAGATATATAATTAAAATATTATGGCTTTAAAACCAATTAAAATATAATTTAACATGAAAAAATCATTAGACAATGAGAAATTTTTCAACTAAAATTTAGTATTTTCCACTATTCACAAAAAAATGTCACTTTTCATAAAAAAATGCCCCATAATATAATCGTTATATTCCTATTTCATAAATTAATTATAATTTTTAAAATAAAAATTATAAAATTTTTAACATTTAGATTTAAAATAAATGCACTATAAAAAAAGCGACCAAACTACTATTTTGAAAACAAATATAGTGTTTATGAAAATTTACCGATTTATTTGTATCTATTAACTATATAACACATATGATGAATGTTAAAAATTGGATTTAATTTATTAAATATAAATTTCATTAACATAATATAAAAAGAGTGATTTGTTCATTTTATTGGTATAAACCACACATGTCCAAATTTAAATAGTTTTTCAGAAAAATATTTCCTTTTATTTTAAAATGGTTTTTTTTATTTATAATTAATTATTCATAAAAGAAATAATTATATATATACATGTGTTAGAAATATTTTCATAATTCAGTTAATCATTTACATACCTGTCATTCCAATGATAATTTGATCACTATCACGTTAAATAATAACATTAATAGTATATTTTTGTTAAGTAAAACTCGGTATTCTGTTTAACACAAGATATTTAAGGAACTAATTATTGTATGTATCATAAGATAAAATCAATATTTTATACCCTTTATGTTATAAAGTATAATTTTATTCATTTAAAATCGTATGGTGTTGTGGTTATAATTTAACTTGTAGGGTTTAAAATTGGTTAATAAATGGAAAAGTGGTGATATATTAGACCATATATTTTCCACCTTCTCCTAGTTCAAGATATTTATGTTTTTTAAATAATTTAATAAAATAATATATTCATAAATTATTATTAAATTTTTTCATTTACACTATTAAATTTGTTTGGTTTCAAAGATATTAAGAAAAAAGATTTAATTTGAATATAATCCTTTAAGACATCACTAAAATGTTATCTTTAAATATATAATCTATGAAATCATATAACTCATCAAAATTAATCTACTTTTAATTTTTTGAAAGTAATTTATTTTATTTTTCGATAACATGATCAAATATAGAGTCTGTTTTGTATTTTGGGTGCTACCTGAGTGGTAAACCCAGAAATCCTACTTGCAATAGACCCAAATTCAAAACGGGGTAATGAAGAATTAATGAGTACTGTTATATCACCGTAGTTGAGAAATTTAGTATTTAAATATTGTAGGAGGAGATATAGCATCAGTGGAACTATATTAGGGGTGGGTAATGCAGCACACACTATAGCGGTGATAGTATTGTACATCGAGAGTATTGTTGAGATACAGTTTTTTAGAGGGGCCTTTGGTCTAAATAATGAAATTTTGAACATATAACAAGGGGATTCATGCCCCTAGGACTTTGGTCCATCTTAATGGGTTAATTTTATTTTGGCCCTAAAGGATACATAAGGGGTATCCTTTTTCCTAGGTAGATAGAGGACTTTTTTTCATAATAAAAAGAGGTTTCAACCCCAACATTATATAAAAAATATGTTATCCATGTTATAGAGGAATTTAAGGTATTTATACCATTACTAGAAATTAAAATTATATTAAAATTATAAAAAAATAAATGAATTATATTTGAAATAAACTTTTATATTTATTCATAACATAATCTTTTCCCAATGCGAACATATAGAAGAAATTAAAAGAGAGACTGTGATATTTTTGAATTTTCTTTACCTGATAAAATATAAATATCATTAAGAAGGTCAAAAAGCCCCAAAATTCAGTATATTAAAATTTGGGTTTTATATTGTCAAATTATTCCAATAAAATATAATAATGGAAAGTGTTATGTTTTATTTCAATGTCTTGTCACATTATTTTTAACATAAAATAACATTATTTACCCTTTGCAATTGTGATAAATTTTACAAAGGTTACTGTTAATTATGCTTTATAATGAAATTGAACAATTTTCTAAATTTTAACCTATTGACTTCAAATAAGGAATAAATTTTTTTGAATTCAATTATAGTATGTTTTAGAGATTAATTTACTATTAAACCTGAAAAATGTAACGGAAATCTATTTTTCTGGAAATTGTTTTTTTAGACATAAAAATTTAATTATATAAATATCATCTATGATTTTTATCTATATTTTAATGAAGTTGATATTATATTACATTAATACCAAATTTAAAATATAATGGTTCATTTAAATTATGTTATTTGAATAAAAAATATGAAAATTTTAAAAAAATAATTTTTTTGTACTCACGAAAATATAAATATATTTAAAAAAATCAAGAAACAATAAACCAGATATAATATTAAAATGATTATATATAAAATGATATACTTTTCATAAAATTAAATTTCAAATTGTTTAAGGAAATTATTTCAATATCTGTTTTTGAAATTAAATGCAAATAATTTTTGAAGAGAGCATATTATTTTATCATAAGATGACTTTAATCAAAATTGATATCATATTTTCTTAGATTAAATAAATAAATTTAAATTAAAAAAAAAAATTTATGCATAATTTTTATAATGTGGTTAATCTTATTCATAACGACCAGTTCAATGGTAATGTAATGACTATTAAATAATATTTTAAACATTTGCCACTTTTTATTTAAACTCGATATTGTGTATTGAACATACTATCAAAAAAGAATATTTATTAGAAGAGAAATATATCATAAAATCATAAGGTGTTATATTCTACCCAATCATAGGAATTTTAACCCTTGAAATTATGTCACTCTAATATAATAAAAATTATACTTTTTTCACATTACATTATTGGGTTCCCACAATACTTCCTAAATTTTTTTGATTCCCCACAAAACAATGACCATATGAGTGGTCTTGTTTTTTAGAAAATTTTCTTGAAAATTCTATATTTCCTCTTATAGTTCCTCATAAGACATATCACACTCCAGTAGTATGACCACTGTGTTTTGTACATGTGAAGGATTGGGTATATACCTCCTTAAGTGGGATATATGGAACACATCATGTAATTTTCTATATTTTCCAAGATGTATGGAATTTTAATTTACTTTTCAAAACTACTCATTTCGTGATAGTAATATTATCTAAGGGATAATGAGTGGTTGAAGATATTTTGGGACTTTTTTGGAGCCTAGAGCTTTTATATTAAAGAGGCAGGCTGAGAAATAGGGTTAGTTCATGATTAGCACTAACTATGAAACTGAACCATATGAGCCTCCAAGTTCATAGGGAAGGCCACATAGTTTTTCGACAACCATGCAAGCCATAACGCATGCCCGTGCCAGATTGAACACCTCCTCGATAGTGGAATTTTTGATGTTTTCATACGGTCAATCAAAAAATATGCATGTCCCATAATATGGGTCTCTTTGGAAAGTGGTTATCACACAGTTGGTGAATGATTCGGCCAACCATACTGCCAAACTGTAAGACCCCTTATTTGAGGGCGATTTTTTCCCTTTCAAATGTTTTAATATCCCCAAACACTCCCCCTACTTCATTTTTTATACTATAGTAGTTTCATAAAGGTATCTTATTATGTGTGATTATAGATTTTGGTCTCCCCAACATATGATCTCTAATTCTTTAACCGCCGCATACATTGGATCCGTATTAGTACGCTATCCACTCTTGTTCAATATTTTTTTATTGCATCTTCTCCTCTATTTGGGTATTTCGCTGCGAGTTCATTTTCTCAATTTCCAGAACATTTGATGATTCTTCAAATATCTATCATTCTATCCTGATTTAACAGCCAAAACAGGATGAGGAGAGTGTTATGAACCTAAGGTAGGTGTTCTATCTTATTTCCTTTAATTGTAGCTATAATTATATTTATGTGATATTATGTCGTGACTCAAAAATTTCCAGTGACACCCATAAAATACTTGATAATTTAAATTAAATGGGTTTTCATGCTTATCATGATAATAGATAGTAGAGAATCACCTCTTAGGTCATGTTCTTTAACATGGGACACCCTTAGGGGTGTGACAATCCTTGATATACTAATTCACAACTTCCTTAATTTGGTAAAACATATTTTATAGGTGTGTTTTTATGTAATATATATTAGATGTTTGAATTTAATTTAGTTCAATGGTAGGCCTGGAGTTAGGCCCCCAACACTTCATTCCATTGTTGAATTACAAAATTAAATGATATGGCCAACATAATTGAAATTTTATAAGTGAAATTCCTCGTTAAATGATTTTGAAGTTTGATCACTCAACCATACCTCATTTTAGGATAAGTAAAATACTTGGGTCATCAAGGTGTTCCTTTGATGGGATCATCGAGTTTTATTATTATAACTTATATATTGATTGTATACATACCTCAAGAAATAAAAGGAATTCCTTGGATGGTTTCACCATGAATTGACATTCCTCTATTTGAGTTATATAGGTTCCCTAGGGGGTGTACTATGGATGGGATCGGTGGATAGATTGTAATTCCAGGTCAGAAGTGCTACTCGGTCCCCTACACGAGATACTAAGGATGGGCTTGGATGGTTTATTTTAATCCAGACCAAGAGCGATACTAGAGATTCCATTTATGTGACCACATGGATGGACTCTTCTTATATTGGGATTCTATAGTTTCCCTAGTGTGATAATTGGTATTATTTTGGATCTCCATGGTGGGGCTATGTTTATTGCATTATAATTTCTAAAACAATGTGCAATTGAAATTCAAGGTACAAATCCACCAAGAAAAATAACATGTTTTGGGATAGTCCACCCAATATATACCATAATTATTAGCATCCAAATTACATTAAATCATAATTTTATCGGTCACCCTTGTTAATATGCATCTATATTAGTCCGTAGAAGGTAGTATCAGTTGGGTATCCCAAAATGAAATCGGTCTGATGAATTTTATTTATTTGATTCCTTATATTTATTATTGTAACACATATAATTTTACATGAACGGACTAGATTTATCTATACATCATTGGTGGTGGACATCTAATTATATCTCACACCATACTTGGGTTACCCTTGGTACCCATGAATACTACATGGTTTCTATTATAGAAGAAGGGAAGCTTCAAGATTCTGATGTTTCATTCGAGGTAATGGGATAGAGAATGGGGAAGAGAAGAGAACCTTTCCTCATGATTCTAGTAATAGATTCTTTTGGTATTATATACATCTTATTAGGTTGTTGTATATGTCTATATCTCTTGTATCCTTTGTACATTTTATTTTGTATATCTTAATATCATCATCATCATTTTTTATTGATTTACTATTACACTTCTTCCTATTTATTATTATTGAATATTTTCTAGTTATTATCCCATTGTTTCATATAACTAGTTGTTTCCACTAATTATCTATATTTATTACCATTGTGATAAATTATGAATTATGATGGAATAATATCCCCACAGACTCTACATTGTTCGTCACTACATTTCATAATTCTCTAGCTATTGGGGAGGTGCGCTGGAGGTCTTGTGGATAACCATCTCAGGGCACCGTAAAGTGTCTTCTAGACTGGGATGATTGTCATTGTGAACTTGAGAGAGATTCAGTCGAGGAACAAAGTGATAATATAAAATCCTAATAAGATCAATTATTTTTAAGAGACCAATATATCAAAGGATCATCTTTCCCATCAGTCCAATTCTCATAAACTTCTTCCAATGTTTTATTCATAGGAAAATACTTTCACATACATCAAACTCAATATCTATTTGTTGATTGTCAGCTAAACATTTTGTAAACACATATATTCCCTTTTTTTGTTTCATATAACTAAAAATATATACCATTTTCTCAATAAGATCAAGTCGTAATACACCTATTTCTCAAACTTCATTCCAACTTGTTGGAGTAATGAATTTCTTATCACATAGGGATTCATAAAGTGTCATCAAAATGAAAAGGAGAATTATAATATTATTAGAAAATTCAAAAAAAAAAGAATGTGTTTTTAGTAAAAAATAATGAAATCTATATATAATGCTACAAAATTTTATTTTTTATTTTTTATGGTCCTCTTACGTTGGCCATCATTTTGAGGATGAAATTAAGAACTAAAACCTAACTCTCTCTATAGACTACTAATGGATTCTCCATAAATTCTTGGTATAATAGTGAGACAAATCTGATAAAATTCATAGTGGTACTTTATGAAATCACACAACACACTTAATTTCTAACTGATTATAGTGATCAAGGGAAAAATCCTCTCTAATAGTGATATAATGTGTTAATTTCATAGGTTAATTGACTATAACACAAATAATGTTATTCCCTTTACTTTTTGGGGATTTTTATGATGAAATACATGGAAATGATTTCCCATTTCCATTCTAGTATGGTTACTGGTTGTGAATTTCCCTTATAAAATTATATATAATCCTTTACTAATTTATACTCTAGGCATTGAGATAAAGACTCTATAATATCAATTATAATATAATCCCACAAAAAAATATTTAACATATCCATAAATATTCATACTTCTGAGTTGAATATATTATTATTAATTATGATCTTTACCCAACAACTCCTTATATTAAATGGTTTTGATGAAACACATACTCGGTTTATGATCCTTATCATTCCAACCATATCATGGTAGAACTCAAGAACATTCCTCACCTTATTTTTTAATTCAACATATTCCATCTACACACTTTTAATCCCCATAGTGACGGAAGGTTTAAATTTCAAATAAGAAGGATATACATTATCACCTTTACTTAATATTTAATGATCCGTGTTTTTCAAATCCATATATATTGGATCATTTTCAATCCTCATCATGGGAAAACATGCATGGGATTTTGGACTAAGATAATTAGTCACCTTTTAAACTTTACTAGTGAGATAATCTATTAAGAAGTCATAATTTCAAATAAACTCTAACAATATTGTATACCACATATTAATCTATTTTAGTTTAAATATATACATTAAAATTTTATGATCACTATATATATCAAACATTTCACCATAAAAATAATTCCTCTATATATCTAATTCAAAAAAAAATACAATTTCCATCACTAAAACAAGAGTTGGGTAATTTTTCTCAGTAATTTTTAATTGGTGTGAGGCGTAAGTAATCACCATATCATTTTTCATGATGACACAATCCAATATCTTCATTGATTCATTAATTTATATCATAAATCCATATCTATTATTGGGTAATATAAGTATAGTAACACTGACTAAATTTCTATTTAGTTGTATGAAAAATTTCCCCAATTTATTTATCCATAAGAACTTAACTACCTTCGGATTCAACATTTTGAGTGGATTATTTATCTATAAAAAATATCTCACAAATCATCATCGATATCCATCAAAAGGGAGAGAACAATGGTAATCAGTTCCTTTTGTTGGTCTAGTTCTTTACTCAATAACATATTTCTTTGATGGATCCATTGATATACCTAATAATGAGATTATATGACCAAAATAATGATAATTAATATTTAAAAATTTTATACCTACTAAATTTCTCTTACAACTTTTAATTTCATAAGACCTTTAGAAAAATCCTAAAAATTTCTTCAAGAACTTCTTCGCTCATTAAAAATAAAATAACATAATCTATAAATATTACAACATTCTAATAAAAACTATAATTACTCTATTAATTAAATCATTGATGATATTATGATAATTGGTAATTAAAAATGTAATTACTATAAATTCATAATGACCATACATTGTACCAAATTTTTCATTAGAAAAATCCTTCTTATTTACACTTAAATATTAATATTAGGATTGAAGATAAATCATTGAAAAATATTGAGATCCTCATAGATGACCAAAGAGATAATCGATACAAGGTAGGGGAAACATTTACATTATAGTTATTTTCTTAAGTTCTCAATAATAAATAAAAAGGATCATTAAATCATATTTCTTCTTAAAAAATAAAAGTTTACCTCGATAGTGAATCTCTATGAAAAATTAATACATAAACTAGATTCTCCTAGAGTTGATTCTCTAATTCATGCAACCCAATTGGGGTCATTCTATATGAATACATTGAAATGGGTGTAGAATTATATATGAGTTTTACTAAATACACAAATTAAAAATTTACGGGAAGGTTAGAACCTTTATAGGAAACACATTTATAAAACTTGAGAATTATAGGAATATATTTATGGTTATGATTATCCCCAACCATCTAATAAAAATAACTTTCATGAATTGGTAGTAAACATATATAATGGAATAAATTACTATTGTGTGTTGAGGTTCATCCTCATATAGATAGACAACTTTTGGTTGATAAGGAATATCACATATAACATCCCAAATAAAATAATATCTATCCAAGGGACCTAATTCATTTCTAATCTACCAATTCATTAGTAGTTCCATAAGAATATGGAGGCTTCTATCGCATGAAGTGATCCACACATTGGTGAATCATGCTATAGAAAAGTAGGTCTCCCTATACATTAATGGTTATAACTTATCAATCAAAAATTGATTTTTTTTATTATATAATATGGGACACAACCCATTAGGCAAAGGGATCATCATAGGATGGGTCTAAAATGAAGAATCCCAATAGAATCCCCCAGCAAAAAAATTTTACACTCCCAAGGCAATGAAACCAAACTAGAAAACTCAATCCACGGATCCTCCAGATTACTCCCTCAAGAAAGGGTGTCGACAAAGAATTTTACCTCCCTATGCACATGAACAACCAAGAATACAAGTCTGAGCTCCAAGGGGAAATAGTTAAAAAGGTAATTCAGGTCCCATGGAGGATCCACCTGTTCGTTTACGACTTATAAAGCTATTTCAGAATTTGAATCCACCTCTGAACACATCAACACTAAGTCCTTGAAAATCATGAAACCATTGGGAATTCCATTCAAATATACACCCAGTGAACTCCTCGATCCATAAAAACCGCTGAAGGTGAACATCACTAAACCATACACATCCAACAGTAGTATGCCCGCATGTATTTGACCATTCATAAACCATCCTTCTGCATTAACCTTATATGTCAAGTGGTGGTCACCATCTAATCTAGCTTCCATGTGACCTATTCAGGTCCGGTGGCATGTTGGATAACCTACATATAATATGATACGCTTGTCTGCCTTTTACCAGGATACCCATCTCGTGAACTAACCCCATTATTCTGACATGAATAAAGGCAACTAAAGGTCACACCTCTATCCTCACTTTATTCTATACCTCCAATAATGTCCATAAAATAGAAATAATAATAACACCAAAGATCTTATATTACATTTCATGATTTCCTACTCCCATAAACCAGTTAATGATACATTACTCTATAGAAGAGCAAGATGAATTGAAACAAACTCAGTTTAAAATGATAGACCAGAAACTGTTGGCCCATTCTCCTTAGATAAAAAGATGAAAGGATGAATTTGACTATGGGTTAATATAAGAATAGCAGTGCGATTCCATTGAAATACCTTTCTTATGAACATTATCCTTCATTAGAAAAGCATGATTTAGTTCCCTCCATACCAGGAAATTCATTTTTGTTGGAACCTCTTTGCTCTATAACAGAGAATTCCTTTTAATACGATCCCCTCAATGACTAAGAAGAATTTTATACTCAAGCCCATCGAAATGACCTGATGTAGAACCTGTAAAAATTACCTGATCGGCCTCCTTATTTAACATAATCTCCTTGAAAGTGAAAATCTACTCCTCAAAGAGGATAGAATCCCTAAGCCCGAGAAATCCTGAAGCCTTCGTAATTGTCATATCTGGCACAAGATAGAACTGAAAAAACATCTTTTCATCGAAAAAATTATCACCCCATAAACTGATCTCTCCTCTCCCTACCACCAAAAATGGAGAGTCCTGAAGAATATCTAGATAAATTATCATGGTTTTTTCTAGTATAGATTGTTTTTTTCATTCTCACTCCTCCCAATGTTGTCTGTATTGGTTTTTGAGGACTTTGTACCGTAGCGATTCACCATAAATAAAATCTCATTCTATATGAGCTTGCATGGACTATATAGTTAAATATATATCCCTGAGACCAGATCCTCCCACATCAATTCGTTTTTCCAGATGAATCCATAAATCTCAATAAGCCATGCCCATGGAATTGAAATCTCATAGGAAGCAATTAATAGTTTTCTCTGTCAATGAAATAACACCTTTGGAAGGAGCTATAACGCACATTACATGCATTGGAATTAATGATGGAAAAATGTTGATCAATAAAACACATCCCATAAAGGAAATGAATCCAATCTTCTAAAATTGAATCCCTCATAGCATTCTATTGATGAGGTCCTCAAATAATAACTTTTTAACATGCCCATCAGCAATTAGATCCCTGAGGTAAATCATGGGTACATATACACCAACTTCCCATTTAATATATTTAGTCAACAGATTTTTCCCATGATACCTATCATTGAATATAATTTTTATCTATAGTAGGTTCACACCCATCACATCATGTAATATTCATTCCTCATATAGTTAATGGTAAATTTTATTCATAAAATTATGACTCAAAAATAGATATCAAGATTTGTTTAAATAATATAAAAATTTAATATTTCCCTAGTCAATAAAATAACATTCAAAATAAAACACTATATATAGAAATAAAATTTTGTTTTGGAGAAATTAATATTAACAATAAAAATGACATAGAGTTTTACCAAAAGAGTAATGTATAATGAAAAATTATCACAACAAATTGAATGTTTCAACATATGTTTAATGACCACAAAATTAATAATAGATATAGGGTAACCTTCAATTAAAAAATATAACACTTTTATTAAAATAAATAATTTTTGAAAAAAATAAAATAAAAAAATTAGTTAATGATATTTAATTTTAAAGGCATTGAAAAAACATGGGACAAGGAAAACTATAGTAAAATGAATAAGCAGATGTAAAAATATAACCACCTTATATACATTAAAAACATTAAATTTGACATTTTATATTAAATATAAAAAATGAACCATTCATAAAACATATTAACATTCCTTTAAAATCTTCTAATAATTCAATATTATCATAAAATATTTATAATAAATCAATTTTTTATATAAAAATGTATTTTTATAAGAATTAATGAAAATGGTTATAGATGATAAATATTCCCGGTCGAATAATATTAGAGTTTATTTTAAACATTTATTTTCTTGATTCAAGTTCCAAACAGAGGAAAATTACGAAGAAAACATGGAAAAAACTTATATATCCTGAAAATGGGAAAATAGATGGATTTTATTTGGATATATAATATGACTATTTCAATTAAAAATATATGTACTACCAGAAAATGAGATTGTAAAGTAAATACATTCCTACATCGTAATTTTTAAATTTTAACCCCATGATTGAATAAACATGAATTCGAAATTTAATCATCATGAATAAATATATATTTATGTAAAAAAAATGGTACTATATAAATCATATAAAATTAAATAGATTCATAATACCCAATATATCTCAATAGAGTGAAAATTGAGGTCAAATCTCTTACCTCATGTTTGGCTTGTCTCGAAAGTATTGTTAACATCTTGAAAAATAAATTTGGATTTATTTTTTATATATACCAAAACCATATCTTATATATAACATCATGTATTATCCATTATTAACATCATTTCCCCTGTTTTTTAAAAAATTATTATTGTCATCATTCTTTTGGGTGATAACATCTTTGTTTTTCATGTGAATATTGGTTCAGTAATTCTATTTATTAAACATTGAGTATGGTTCCATCAAATCAAGAATGATAATAATTAATAAAAAGTCATATATTTTCATTATATATATACATATATATTTATATTCCTTCATAATTGTCAAAAATTGAATAATTAATTACACCTTTCATCGAAATGGTAGTTCGTACATACTTAGGAATGAGGATTGCATTTTTCGATGAATGGAATTAAATAACGAAAAATATTAATTCACCATTATAAAATCATTATCGAACCATATATATCATATATATTTTCATTAAATATATATTTATTAGTATTTATGTAAATAATAAATTAAAAATGGATCTCATTTCTTCGGGGAGGTGATTGTCCACAAATATGAATGAGGGACATTATCGTTTTCCAATGATTTAGAAGGTAAAATGTTATATGTGATATTATAATCAAATAATAATAATAATATCATAAATATCACATTTATTCAATATTTCCATCTATATAAACATACTAGAAAATTGGCGTTGAAAAACTAATTACACTACTACGTGGAGACATCGAATCGTACAAATGCATGTGCGATGTTATTTATGTTCTTAAAAATATCAAAGAGATAGATAATTGTTTTCCAATATTAAAAATAAAATATAAGTATATTGATTTTTTTTTAATTGGTAAATTTTATTCAAATTATGTTTAATATGGAATAAATTTTTATGAGTTAGTAGATGATTGTTTATTCATCATCGGACTTCATATTGATTACTACATAAGAACCCTTGGAAGAATATTTTAAGAAACCAGAAATCAAAAATTGTTGATATAGAAGTTTATAATAAAATTTGTATGGTTTTTGAATCTATTTGTCTCAATTTGGGTCAAAAAAGTGAAGGAAGGTGTGTCCTTTTATAGGTGTGGGGATGTCCACTTTAGGAAATTCATGAAATAATATACGATAATATATTCCAAACTCACATAATTCCCCTCCAATATAATATGGATTGAAATAAAATAAATATATGGAATTAATATAATCATAAAATTAAATTTATAAAGGTTCACATATCAATTAAAACATTATCATTTGGATTAACCCCTCATTAAACAATTTAAAATGTAACCACAGTATTGGAATTTTCAATATTAAAAGGGATAATTTTTATTATATGGATCAAATTGGCTCAAAAATTTCCAAGGGGTGACTTTTTGTATAGTATATTTTCCCAAACATGATTTTTAAATATTATTATTATATTTAAATAGTTTTACAAGTTTTTATTTTCATAATATATCATTAATTCCATTTCAGACACTCTTCATTTAATTTGACTCTAAAGGAATGTTGATTATAGAAGAATTTTAATATAATCCTTTAATATATCAAAAATATTTTAAATTTACCTAAAAATTTAATCATTTATACAAATCATCCAAATATTATAATTATTAATATTTTTAAAATAATTTGGTTTATTTTTCTATTACATGAATAAATATTCCATAAGAATTACTTAAGAATTTATGGAAGATGAACCATTAATAAAAATTAAATGTAAAATTAATTAATAAAAATAAATCAATTTAGTTTAATATAAAATTTAATATTCATCAATAAAACATTCTTATAACTATGTGAACATATAAATTATATTAAAAGAAAAAGTGTGACATTTAGGAATTTTCCATACATAAAATAATATATATGTAAATTGTATGGTGAAATAGCTCAAAAAATTAATATACTTCAATTTTGTATATCTATGGTCAACTAAGAACAATATAATCAAATAAATAAAACTTTTGAGTTCATTTATAATTACTCATCAAATTATTTTAACTATAAATTGACGGACATACCCTAAATCATGGAGATAAATTTCACTATAGTTAATATTCATAATTCCTAAAAATAATTAGTAATTTTTTAAAATTTTAACAAAATAGATAAAAAAAATTATTCTATTTTATTAAATTTAATTTTAATCATTTTTAGCAATTAGATTAAATATAAACCAATAAAATGTGAAAAAAAATAGTTTTCCAGATAATTTCTTTTTCAATCCATAAAATTTAGTTATGTCAAAATTATAAACAATATTGAACCTAATGTAAATAAAATAGATCTTATATCACACAAGTATAAAATATAAAATATAAGGTAAAATTTAAATTACAGGATTTAATATAAAGGAATGATAGTTTTACACAATCCTATATTTTTCACTATGCCCTAAAAAACATCATTTAAGAAAAAACCCAAATAGACAACCTAAGATAATGTTGCAATTATGATTTAAAATATCATTTAATTTTTATACCGTTCTAATTTTATAAGTGGAATAAATTAATTAGAATAAACCTGTATTAAATTAAATATTTTTTTAATGAGTCATATTACTGAAGCGTAAAATGGATTTACTAAAAATTGAGTACTTATTTCATAAGATTAATTCAAAACAGTTTAATTTAAAAAAAAATTTACATATTTTATCTAATATTTTAATCTTATTCATTCCCTCTAATCCAAATCCTAGGCGACGAGTATTGAATAATATTTTAATGATTTTCACATTTTATTTAAACTCAGACAAGCAGATATCTCAACCTATTAAAGAAATAAAATTTTCTATAATATAAATGTATCATGAAATATTAAGGTATTATATTTCTAAATTTGGGTAAGTAACATAATATATGGTTTGTGTAAATATTTACACATTAATATGTTTTGAAAATATTGACTAGGTTGAATGAATTAGAATCTGATATAAATCATTAAAATCACACACACATATAAAGTGAATACATGATATAAGATATCAATATTGAATCCCATTAAAATGTTATGTTTTATATACCTTACAAACATAACATTTTTCAAAACCGCGATCATCCAATTGGGATGGTACATTTCAAATCAAGGTTCCACTAGTTAATCATGGGTAATGAGATAATGTAATGAGTTGACCATAAGAGTAACATGTCTTTTTTGGGGGTTTTCTATGTATTACTATTAGATGATAAATCTTACATGTAAGGATGTCCTGGAATGGTCTTAAGTTTTTCCATATGATGGATTATCCAAAGTGTTGTTTGCATAAACATGAAAGATTCGTATTTGATATAATTAAAATGACTGGAAGCCTAAATAACTAATTTGATGTGTTTCACACCAATGTGCATACTTTTAATAGTGATATATGGATATGGAATAATAATGGATATTATTTATTAGTAAATAATTCATTAATTTATTGGGAGAAAATATAATAAAATTTCTTATTCAGTAAATGTAAAAACAATATTCTTGTTGGATAAAATATTCTACTATATAGAAAATTAAATAATCATCATCAAGATTAATTTTGGGATCAATCTAGAAAAAATATATACTTAAGTTATTTCACATCATTGATCAGTACACAACATATTAATCATACTTATTAAGGTAAAATTCAATATATTAGAGAAACACATTTCAAATGACCATACTTTGAAGTTGTTCATTATGTGAATCTAGATACTTATTTGCATTCATAAAAGGATTCATTAGAATTAGATACAAAATAACCTAATGAAATTTATTGTCCAATAATATAAACAATATGATTGATTATGTTATATTACATGGTGAAAGTGGATGTTTCCATTAGGTTCAAATTATTTGTTGAACCCGTTTTTGAATTATCATTGGACAAATTGTGAAAATATGAATGAGTTAAAATAATTTAAACCATATATTCTCAAAACAATTATGAATAGATGAACTAGGTAATGTAATGTCTAGGTTTTGATTCTATATTGACTGTATATGTGGGTAAAAGTATAAAATAAGCACATGTGAATGTGGGAAAGTCTAGAATAATTTCCTTAAGTAGTCAGTTGGGGTTCATTAAAACCTAATGGTAAGATAAGGTGGAAATAAAATTGTTTCCATGTAATGGGATTTTTGATATTTTGGAATGGGTTTTAGAACTTCACTTATAATCAATTTTATATATTAGTGTTATAAAAAATAAATTAATTGATTTTTACATGCATGTGAAACAAATTGTATTTTTATATGTGTTTTGGATATAAAGGAGGGTAAAATCTATAAAATAATTAATAGATGTTATAGTTTTTTTTTAAAGGTAATGCTTCAGTCAGTGACCAAAGCACAATATATTAGAGAGAAAAAGGATTACAATGATCGGAAAGATGGGATTTTTTTACAATCTCTCTCAAAGAGAGGTAATAATTCAGCTGGAAGAGTGTCGATCCAAGTCATGTTTTTTTGAATACCTTTGTTGGCGAGGGCATCAGCAATAGCATTCTCTTCACGATATGCATGAGTAGTAATATAATCAATCCCGTGAAGCAAGTTCAGACACTTCATCCAAAGAGTGGTAAGCGGTAAGGCAAGATGAGTGATGTCGTTCCAAATGGCCTGGACGATAGTGGTGGAGTTTTCATTTATATAATGAATCAAAGAATTGTTAAATCATTCTGTATAATATAATGGAATATATCATGATATCACATATCTAAATATAGGATTATTATGTTGAAATAATTTCACTTATATGAAAAAAGAAATAGTTGTTAAATATTGATTTTTATTAAACAACATGAGTTGGAATTTCTTATGCACATGGGTTATAATACTTCTTATTCAATAACATTCTTGAATAGAATATGAGCATTAAAAAAATATCCATGTACAAAATATTAATTTGTATGGTTATTAAAATATGATGGATATTATCCCATCACCTTTCATTATAAAATTTTAAAAAATAATTTCTAATATTAAAAATAAATATCAGAACACATAAACTACAATATATGATTTGGATACAACTGTTTATCTATCAAATATTTCTACTAAAGAAAATAATTTTTATTTATTTTCGTTAAAGGTATTTATATCTTAATATGATATTATAAAAATATATAGTTTCTGAGACATTGTTAGAGGTATTTTTGAACATAATGAAGTTTAAATGTTTGAAAATAAATGACTGTGTGTGTAAAAACCCAAATGAGTGTCACTTAACATCCAAAAATATATTATGATAAATCTATAACAATAAGTAAAAATTGTTGAATTTAATTACCTTAGTTAATTAAATATTGATTTATATGATTAAGTATTTTAATATTTTTTATTATAGTTAAAATATTATAATGAGGTACAATATTTATAAAATTTCTTCCAGGGAAACATTTGAGGAAATAGGTTCCAAGGATAATATTGATGAACATATAAATAGTTTTAAGAAAATAGTAAAATCTATTAAAATTCGTATATTTAATGTCATATATTTAAGGTTTTTCAATATAATGTTTACATAGTTAAAATTTAGTATTATGGTTCATAAGCCTCCCCTATATTCAAAAAAACACACTTAATGGTTTAACACAATAAAAGAGTTTTGTTGAACAGTTTATCAAATGTTCAAATCGTTATGTATCAAGAATTATATAAAGATTCAATGAATTTAACATAAACATAAATGTTTATAAAACATATGTTTTATCATGAATACCATCATATATGATATTATTATATGGGAACTTATGTATAGTTTTTTTTTAAAATTATTAATATAAATTAAGATTATAAATTTTTTGATGTTATATGTAAGGCGTTGTCCACATTAGAATTATTTCACATTAGATACATATATTTTTTTAATTGAAATCATAATTTACCTTTAAAATCATGACTTTCATTTATCTCTTATGGATGTTCATCAAGAATTATAATAGTTTGTGGAGAAATTTGGTTGTCATGAGTAAAATTCTTGAATCGCGATATATAATATGATAATTTTTTAATAAATTTTCTTTTCGTTCATTATGACCCATGAAGTATACCAAATTGAGGTTTATAAACTATGTAATTGGTATACTATTAGTGAATGGTTCATTTTTGTATGTTCCTAATACTTCAGGTTGTACATACGCAAAATGTTAGAACCATCATACACTGAAAACATTTTTATTAAATCATTGAGGTTTGGCTAGGAAAGGGGGTTTGAGAATGTTTTTTATAATTTTTTTGGTTATATAATACACAATATTGTAGTTTTACACTCATATAATAAGCATAAAATCTAATCCATAGATTGAGATAGACTAAATAAGTGTACATTTGCCGTCCGAGAAAGGCGCTTCTACTCCTTTTGTCTTGTTCTCTAACCCTGATTTGATGCCCACTTTTCCTCAAATCCCATTCGGCCCAAAAGTCGCAGATTTGCTCGATGATTTCCCTATCCTTTCCCTATCGTCATTGGAATTTTTTGAGTCCTCAGACCTTCTGAAGAAAACTCTGATTGTGAGGTTTTTCCAGCGTCAGCCCTCGGTGGATTCTTTCAATAGGCACATCTTCACTGCTTGGGGTTTGCAAGAGAGGGTGATGGTATGTCTTCTTGATAATCGCCAGATTATGGTCTGTTTTTCCTCGGAGGTGGACCCCATCAAATCTTGGTCAAGCACTCCAAGAAGCTTCAATGGATTTTGATTTTTTCTACTCTTGTGGTCCTTTGACTTACATATGAAACGTGATCCTCCTTCAATGGAATCATTGGTATGTTTCCCTAACCTTCCTCTTCCATTCCAAAATCCATCCATTCTCCATTTGTTAGGAATTTTGATAGGTAGATAAATGTGTTCGGATAGCCGCACGGCGGCCATTTGTCATCCCGTGAACCCTAGAATTTGTGTTGACATAGATATGTCAAGGGTTCCATTCGAGTATGTGTGGATCACGGTGGGCGATGAATACCGCTGCAAACAGCTTGTGATTTAGGAATATTGGACTGATTATTGCTCTTAATTCAAGACTTTAAGACACTCGATGGAGGTTTTTTTGTAGTAATGATAAGAGGAATGACTTGAATTCGTGATTTAACGGTGGAAGTGAAGCGGAGATTCTCCCTAAGGGTGATCTACAACTCTCTAGGTCGACGAGCAGACGAGGTGGCACAGTTAGACCTCCAAGGGTGTGCGATGGGCCAAGAGAGGATGAACCTGATCGGAATCCCTGAGTCTATTCATCAGCGAAGGAAGGCTTAAAGAGTGCTATGAATCACCAGAGGCAAATTTTTTAAGAGGCTGAGGCAGGATCTGGCCAGGCCATCCTATAGCAATAATTCATTACTCAAGGTCGGTGCGAGGGAGAACGAGATAACTCACCGGACTACCTCTCATGCGGGGCTTAGGGAATATGGGAGTTCTCATGTTCTGGAGAAACTGGAGGTTTTGTGGAGGAGGTTCCTGTGGGAGTGGATGGTCCTGATCTGGAAGACCTGAGGAAGGGAAGGCAGGGGCCGAGTATGGAGGTGGCCCTTCCAAATAATGCGGTAATATCAGAAATTTAGCGGGATGGTGATTCTACCTATGAGGAAGGGGTTAGGGGGGTACAGTATTACATATAGGTGGGAAACCAATTTGATGGCCTTTATTTGGAAGGGCTTAACAATGACCATTCAGAATCCAAAACATTAAATAGGGGACGTGTGGAGCATGGCATGGGAGACAGTAAGAGCATCTCTAATGGAGAATTATGTCTGAGGATTTGCAGGAGTACCAGAAGGAGGAAAGGTATAAAGGACTACTCCTCTTTGCCACCTCCTTTGAAGACCTGGTCTTCTAAAAAAAGAGTGGATGAGAGGGTGGACAGTGAGGCCATATGTCAAGCAGAACAAGAACATCAACCCGGATCATGGGGCTTAATTCTGAGTTCGGGATACGAGATTCAAGAGTAGGTGTTGTATCTCAATGCATCTGAAGAGGAAGTAACCAAGATGACGGGATGGAATATTGGAGTGAACCTTAATAAGGAAAAATATTCTTGGGTCGGCAAACAGGATACAGTTCTAGTTTGGGGGTTCAATCAGGGGTTGTTAATGTTTTAGGAATATAAAAAGGTATGGGATAAAATTTATATTACTATAGAATTTCTAGTAAATGAAGATCCTCTAACTCAAGTAATAGATATTTCATGGAAGTTTTTTTGGTACATGGAATCTGGCAGGTTTAAATTTTAGTTCAATGATTCTATTCTAAATTTTTGACTGATTCTTGGTCTTCACTTTGATTTACTGTAGAATTAAGTGGTAATTTTGTTCTGTTAGTGGGTCTTCATTTGGTTTGGTTGGTTATGTGTTTTTATGTGGATGTCTCAGTTTTTGTGATGTTTTGGATGGGAGAGGCTATGTCCTGTGGTTTACCTGCATTTTTGATGGTTTTACACTGGATGTTTCTGTTTGTGAAGAGGTTGAGCCTCAGTGTGGATCATTCTAGTGGCGGCTCCCTTGTCTGCTTTGGAAGTTCTCTGCTTATGAATTTTGTTTGGATGACTTCAATGTTCTTTTGGATGGTCTACATTTTTCTTTCTGGATGGAACTTTGATTTAAATTTTGATAAGTTCAGTGCCGGTTCCTGTATAACCAGCACACTACATGGGGTTCTTGAATGAATGTGTTTCATCCAGCACACTTCATGGTCTGCTTCAGATGAGGTTCAGAGCAAGCATCTTTCACCTTTGTATTCCATTCAGATTTGCATGTTCGAGAGGGTATGGCTCTGCCATCGGTACCGTGCACATGCACCCGTGGACGGAACAGCTAGCCGAGCGGTTATGTGAATGTAAAGTCATGTCATCACGATGTAATTTCTAGGAATGGGAAGATCTGGTAGTCTTGACCTGGGTTATCATCTTTCTTGGTTTTAATTTTGTGTAATGTTTGGACTTTGCGGTTTCTCCCTTTTTCCTCAAAAGTGTTGATAATAAAAAAGTTAATTTTCAGTCATATAATTTTACTGGTGGATATAGGTATAGAGAAACTTGGGTTTGCTAGATATAACCCTATATCCCATTATAGTATCAATATAATTGATGATTTTCTAGAGGGTTATATTTTATTGAATTTATGAATTCATAAATCATATTTTCCTTTATGGATTTAAACTATCTTGGAGACATAATTTTTCATTTAATAAATGTTGATTAAGTTTTACTCGGAGTGCTACTCTAAATAGATTTTATATTTTATCAAAAAAGGAGATTTGAATGAGTATTCACAAGATATTTCATATGATGCTGTTTAAGTTTGATTTAATGATAAATTTACAACGATTTTTTTGAATATATCACCTTTGTAGTTTTAATGTGATTTCATCGATTATTATATATGGTATTATATAAGGTGAAATGATCATATGGTTTTGAGGCATATGTGTAGGTAGTAGTTTCATAGATATATGTGAGGAATTCAATATAAATATTTTGTATTATATCTACATAATAATAGATGATATGAGGATATTATATTGTATTATATCCAATAATTTTGTAATATAATTATAAAAGATATAGATATGGAATTATGAATTTCCTTTAAAAAGTTCACATTAAATGATCGGTTATGTCCTAATCAAATTTAATATAGATAATAATATTGTATGATTGATATGAACACACATTGATATAAATGACATCCTATTTTGAAGTCATTTTCATTTTTATTACTCATACACAAAAGCTATCATTGACGCATGGAGTATTAATTGAAATAATATTTATGCTAATGGTCAATTTATTGTAAAATATTATCATTTCATTCCATTTACTGCTATGTTATATAACCAATGGGTAAATTCATAGCTCTCATGGAGCATCTTGAAATCCTATAAAAATAGGCTATTTCCATTGATATATATATAGTTTTTTTGATACTATGTATTCTTATAATTCTCTATCAATATTCTATCTTTTCACCATGATATGATAGTATATAATGGGAATGATAAGGATTATTTACATGTGTTCGATGTTTCAATTTCATAATGTCGATTAATCTTGTAGGAGTTGTTCCTTCTATTTCCTCTAAATAATCATTATCATGGTGTTTTATTAAGGTTATAAAAATCATCGTTCTATAGTGTGTGTTGAATACATTTTCTTAATTTTGGTTTATAATTAGTTTCAAACTCATTAATTATTAACCCTCGATTTATCAGATTCATTTTTTACTACTATAATGATTAAGTGTTAATAAATCCCTATAATCCCATCACTTATTTCTGATGAGGATAGGGACAATTCTACAGTAGTAGTTGGAGGAGGCAATGACATAATTAATTGTGATGTTACCTTTGAGAAATATATTGGTGGATCTCCTAGTGATGGAAGTTAAATATGGAAACACCCACTAAAGGTGAATATTAGATTATTAAGTCTATTATTGAATGATATTATACTCTTACAATGACCCAATTTGGTGAATGATCTTTTTCATATGATGGGGAGGGACACATCATAGCTATAATTTTTTTATCATTTTCCATAGAACTAAAAAACTAAAATAAAAATAAAAATAAATTAGAAAATAATAAAAACAAGGAAAATTGGAATTCTCAAAGTATATAGTGTGTTCCCTAACTAAAGATTGGATATAATATATATTGTGAACCCAAATCACATAAACTATCTAAATATATCATATTCCAATTCACATAAAGCACATAACTTCATAACATGTGAAATAAAAATACATGCCATATATTAGAAATTGAGTCTAAATTGTTTACGAGATATACAAGGTAGGTGGATACCCATATAACTAGACATAATACTCAGTGGAAAAAAATAGAAACATCATCTGTTTCTTGATGTGATTATTAGTGTAGTGATAAAGGGTAACTTCTAACTCTACACATGCAATAATACCTCATGTTATGTGTTTTTTGTGTATACATGTGTATTGTTGATTTTCAATAAAAAATATAATCCACCCTGTAATAAGTAAATTAATGGTGGTAGGGTTACATACATGGACCAAATAATTTTATAATTCAGATTTAAATCATAAAAAATCTATAAATATGGATTTTGATCAAAGATATGGAGAGTTCATAGAAGAGTTGACTATGAAATCCCCCCACATCATTTGGCTGAAAGAAGGCAGAAAATTGTTTATAAAGGAAAAAACATGGATTATTCCCCTTTACTATATGCAGTATACTTATTTAGTTTTTTATTTCTAATATATTTTACATATTAAATTATAATTATAATTATTTTTTTAAATTTAATAGTGCATGTTTATCATATAAATATTTCATGGAGGACTTTTTTGATGAAAAGTTTCATAATAAAACTTATAATTAATTTAAAAAAATTGATGATAAATGTATAAGAGTTAAAGTGAATATAATATACAAGGGAATTTTTTTATAAATATAGATTTTTTTAATATATTAGAAGACTAAGATCTTTCTGAATTTTTAGGGAAGAAACTCAATACATGACATACCCTCAGCTAAAGAAATCCATATTGAATTTTTGCTATAAAATGTTATTTTTAAGAAGCAATATCATCCTGATGGAATAAGAAACAAATATATGTCTAAAATATAGTGGTAGAAACAAAAGACACTACATTATATTAATATGTATAGGATTTTAATGAAATCCATCTCATATATCTATAAGGATTTTAGCACTAATTTTATAAGGAAATATACATGTGAAGTTCTATTGATTATTTTAATACTCTATTCAATTATAGTGGATGATCCTATCAATAACCACATCGTAATGATGGTAGTAGTTTCACTATGAGTGAAAATTCAGATTCATTATTAGAATCATCCCCACTTGATAATGAGATTATGAATTCCCCCATCTTTCATAATTAGTAGATTTTGATAATACGTAATGTTTTATTAAATATGTTCATTGGAAATTTTGTAGACTTTATGAAAAATAAAAATGCATAGGTGTAATAACCTGGTTCATATTTTTGAGTTACAGGTTTCATCTTTTCCTTTTTCGTTAAGTGTTTTTTGAGAAAATAAGGA
This sequence comes from Viscum album, assembly GCA_963277665.1. Classification (NCBI taxonomy): domain Eukaryota; kingdom Viridiplantae; phylum Streptophyta; class Magnoliopsida; order Santalales; family Viscaceae; genus Viscum; species Viscum album. The sequence continues at coordinate 783,757,170 of OY728158.1, forward strand.
ATATGGGGGAAAATACCAAATTTTGTGGGTACACACCATGCAGTTTTCCATACGCCATGTACATTGGCTGTGTGAGATGAGTACATAGGGAGTGTAGGCCTGTCGGTGATAGAGGGGTGTAAAGACGGACTACACGTGGTGTATTTAGTATTTACATGTTGTGTACTCTGTTGTTAGGTGAATTGTAAGGTGGTAGAGGCAGCCTCCATCGGAACGGAAGTACACGCCGTGTAATCAGGAATACAGGTCGTGTACTCAGGACGATAGATGAACAGTTCCGCGGTGGAAATAAGTCATTAGGGGGACATATTAAAAAATGAAAAGTACATGTCGTGTACTTGATAGTACACGTCGGGTAGTTTGTTTGTTTTTTTTGCTTAAAATAGACAGTAGCTTTCTCATTTGGCAGAGGAGGCAGAACCACTATTTAGAGCATGGGAGGATGGTTGGAGCTTTGGAGATCACCCAATCTCACAATGGGAATCCGTTTCCAACTCTGTCAATCACGTTGGGACAGTACGGGTAATCCCTCCCCTCTCCTTGGGATGTTCATACCAATTCTTCTTCTAAGGGAAGTTATTTATGTTTGAACGGGAATTATTTTATCCCAGATCCATTTCATTTATAAACGATTTGGGAGGCATCGTTCACATATACCAATCAGAGACGATTGAGGTAGGTGGTCTGGTGTTCATTCCAATAGTTGAGTTGATTTTTGTGTACCGTGGTGCTACAAAACCATGTTTGGGGTATCATATGGCTGAGGTCTCTGATGATAAAATATCTATAATTTTATAGATAATCTAATCATAAATTAAAACTAAAGTTTGGGATAACTGCTTGGATCTAGGGCCACCCGGGGGTTCATTCCTCTTTTTAGCCATTTGGACTAGATACCTGAGGGTATACCATGATTATTACATGTTTAAAGTTTTATTGAGAGGAAATTTGGTATAAAATTGCTTGGTATACAATGGGCTTGGCTCGGTTACTTATGCCTAAGGGAAGTGTTTTACTTTATCCCGAGGGAATGCTTCTGATTAGCCTTAGGGCGTGGTTATATTTAGCCTGAGGGCGTATTTATATTAGCCTGAGGGAATGTTGATATTTATCCTGAGGGAAAAGTTTCATATGCCTGAGGGAAGTTTCTTCCGTGCCAGAGGGAATTATCTCGTACGCCTAAGGGCAATATTTTTTATGCCTGAGGGCAATCGCATGAGGGTGTGATTCTGAATAGCATGAGGGAGTGGTTCTGTTAGACTGAGGTAAATATTCTTATTTTCTAAGGGTAAGGTTTTGCATGTTTGAGGGCACTGTTTATTTCGTATATTTCTTGTGGTGATTTTCAATGTTGTACCTTCTGAGCCAAATAACAATCTTGGAGGTGATATTTAATAATTAAAATTGAAATAGAACTAATAGTGATAGTTACTTTTGAATACTTACAAATTTATTGCATTTTACTTTTTCACATGGCTGTTGCATTTTTTCACTGATAGTTGGGAATTGGCCTTTAGTGGGTGCCTACTGGGATTTATTTCTCACACCCTATTCATGTCATGTCTTTGGCCCAAACAGACTATACTGCTGCAGGTTTCAATAGGGTAAAGGGACCCTATACAGGTACATGATTGTAGCAGTGGAGTATGAGAGCATGGGACTGAGCTTTGGCTTGCGATGTTTTTGTGTTCTGTTTACTCTGATTTTTTTGTTTTTTTGTACCTTGTACTTTGAGATCTATTTTATTTTATTGTTGTGTACCCTGTTCTAGATGCTTTCATAGAATATAGACATGCTTCATCTTTATATATATGACTGATGGTTCTCTTTTACTTCATTTGTCCATTTCAGTTGTATATTGTTTACTGATTCTGGTGTTGTATGTTATTTATATTTTTCCATTGTGTTAAACTTTGGAAAATGAGGGTATAGTTTCCCCACTATCGAACTTGGGCCCTCGCTGCTAGTCATCAGCCTTTGGAATTTGGGGGAATTCACTTGAGTAAATCACATGTCTTGCAAATTTTCCATGGCATGTAGGTGCATTAGAAATTGCATGTTTTTGTGATAGTTGTTGTGCTAGAAAATCATGTTGTTTTGATAGCTGCTTTGATAAATACCTTCTATTTGATAGGGTATTGTTGTCTATGGTTTTGATAGAATGAATTCCAAATTTTGGTTCTTGAGGAGTATGGGCCCTCAATGACTGAATTTTGGTGGATCATCAGTGTGTTTATTTTGTTATAACATGCATAATATGTCAATATTTTATTCACGGGGTGTATGGGCCCTCACAGGTCGGAATTTGTCACTTAGGTTTTTTACCGTGTTTTTCTGGGATCTGGAGTAGCTTCTGAGGCTTGCTGTCTTGAAAAACCCAGCATACACACTGTGTAGTTCTATTGACACACGCTGTATGTTCTTCTGTTTTGGATAAAATGAAAACCTTTTAAGTACATTCCGTTTACCCTTAGTACACGCCATGTAGTCTCTTCTCATGTCATAGGTCGTGTGGGTGGGGACACGGGGTAGCGAATGGCTTGCGGAAACATGACATATACTGATTGTACATGACATGTAGTGTTGACCCCGTGTCCGCCCATGTAAATAACAACATGGAAGGAGGAAACATTAAGACATACACACTGTTTCTACCTTGAACAAGCTGTGTAGTCTGACCCAGGTACCCAGCCATGTCACGAACAACACGGGTCGGTGTTATCTTTCCTAGTACACACCGGTTCTGCCTAGAACACACCTTGTAGTGTCAGCTGTGTAGCCAACCCTGTAGCGAGAAACACAGGTTGGTCTGGGGCTTCATTGTACACACCGTGTCATTTTGGAACACGTTGTGTAGTGTGACCTGGGTACACAGGTCGTGTGACAAACAACACGGGATGATGAAAACTTGTGGAGCACACGTCGTGTCTTCCTTAGAACACACAGTGTAGTTTTGATTTAGGAGAACCGTGTGGATTATCTATGTAGAAGGACTCGGGTAGGGAAGGAGGATTCAAGTACACACCATGTATTCAGAATACATGTTGTGTGTTTGGGGTGTTACATGACCAGTTTTAGCTGGAGTACATACCCATGTGGATAGCCTGTAAGAAAACGCCATTTAGTATTTATACACGCCATGTAGTCTTGTTTTGTAAATCATGAATGCTTTTCTTCCCCTTCTCATTTTTGGTCATTGATAATCTTGATCTAAGGTGTGTGTTTGGCTCTGTAGAGTCATGCCACTAAGACGACCACCAGTTGTTCACCCAGAGAGTGGAGACGATTATACTCCTGAGATGGTAGGCCATGGGCTACCTATGGATCCTCCAGTAGTGCCATATGTGGTGCCAGCCATTATACTGGACGCAGGCACAAGAGCACAGTTCTGTGAAGGCTTCATGCGGTTCATGCAGAACTTCTAGGGAGCACCGCATGCCACCACATCTATGGAAGAGTTGACGTGTATCCTCCAGCAGCAGCATCCATCTACGTTTTGAGGGCATAGAGGACCACAGGATGCAGAGTCTTGGCTGGATTCGATGCAGATGATATTCGAGCATCTGCAGATGCCTCCTACTAAGAGGGTCAAGCTCGCTACTTACATGTAGTGTGATTCTTCCAAGAGGTGGTGGGATGTTACCCTCCAATATAAGCATCACTGAGACATGGCGTGGGAAGATTTTAAGGAATCCTTATATGAATTATTCTTCCCGAAGATGATGCGGGAAGATCGAGCTCGAGTGTTCTTGAATCTGCAGAAAGACGCCATGTCATTGATGGATTATTCTTCTCGCTTCACTGAGCATCATCATTTTTCACCCGTTTTGGTGGTTGATGAGGCGGTGAGGGATAAACGCTTTTAGGATGGTCTTCGATATGACATCCGAGCATTGGTAAACATTTTCAGGTTTCCTATTGTGCATGGTATTGTGAACCAGGAACTGATTACAGAGCAGAACCTGTGGGAATCTAGTGGTGTGGGGTAGGGCGGTTCAACACCAGTATATGGTACTATTTATATCGGTAAGGGAAAAAGAAAGATGGATTTATCTCTCGGTGGCAGTACTAGCCAGAATAATTCTATAGGTGGCCCGGTTATTTTCTTCCAGTGTGGTAGATAGGGTTACAAGAGGCCTTAGTGTCCATGTGACATAGTGGAGTGTCGATGTTGTGGAAGGATGGGCCATCTGTAGGGTGTTTTCCGGGCATTTCTACCCATGGCTAGTGAGAGGGGTTCTATGTAGACTCTGCGTATGGGAGAAAGACCAACAGCTTCTTACCAGTCGATAAATTGGGGTACGTCAGGGCGTACAGGGATAGATGGTGGTCGTGGTCATGGTATCCAGACACCAGGATCTCAGAGGCAACAGGGAGGTTCAGCTTAGGGTAACATGGTTGTGTCGCAAGGTCGTGGAACTGGGTAGGCATATGCAGTGCAACAGACCCAATAGGGGTAGGATCTCAGACCTTCCACTGTCAGAGTGACTATTTTAGTAGCTTTTGTTTTATCTTCTATACTTTTTGATATAGTTGCTACACATAGCATTATATATATTCCTATTGTGGAGAGCCTTGGGCTCTGTGTTTATTCTTCTTCTAATGTTATTATGCTAGACACTCTGTTGGGATCTAGAACGGCTAGTGTGCATCAGTGCAGGGACTGCCCCCTAGAGTTTGGTGGGTGTCACTTTTTGTGGGACCTCTATGCCTTGGAGATAACAATCTATGATGTCATTCTCAGTATGGACTGGTTGGTACCCTTCTAAGCCTTTGTATTTTTCCATCGTCATAGGGTGAGCTTTACATCACCGGAGGGATGAGATTTTCTATACATGGGTGAATGGGATGTCCAGGCATGCTGAGCTGGACTAGAGCATCATGGGCGAGGTGGAGTCACAGTCCATATTGCGAGTTTATATCTGGATGATCAGGGGACTTGTCAGAAGGATTTCCCTCGAGTAGTTGATCATTTTAGGGATGTCTTCTCGGATGACTTTTTAGGTCTACCTCTAGAGCGATAGGCAGATTTATCTATTGATCTAGTTCCAGGAGTGGCACTGGTGTTCATTCCTCCTTATAGGATGGCTACACCTGAGTTACAAGAGCTCAAGAGGCAGTTATAGGAGTTACATGCAAAGGGTTTCATCTGACCCAGTACTTCTCTTGGGGGTTCGCAGGTCCTTTTGGAAAAAAATACAGACGGTACCCTTAGACTCTGTGTGGATTATTGGAAGCTGAAAAAGTTTATGGTCAAGAAGTGATATCCCTTTCTGAGTATTGATGATCATTTTGATCAACATCGAGGATAATGAGTGTTCTCGAAGATTGACTTGAGATCCAGATATCATCAGTTGCACGTGAGACCCTTGGACATACCTTTTACAGCTTTTTGGAGCAGATATGGTCTATACGAGTACTTGGTCATGTCGTTTGGACTTACGAACATGAATGTAGTTTTCATGGCTCTGATGAATCGTGTGTTCCATCCATATCTGTATTATTTCATTGTAGTCTCTGGGGATGATATCTTGGTGTACTCTTACACTCGACACGACCATGCTACCCATCTTGAGATCGTATTGATTACATTGAGAGAGCATCATCTATATGCTATGCTCTCAAAGTCCCATTTTTGGATGGACTAGATACACTTCTTGGGTCATATCATCATAGAGGCAGGAGTTGCGGTGGACCTAGAGAAAGTGAGAGCAATAGTTTCCTAGGAACAGCCTAAGAACGTGTTTGAGATATGGAGTTTCTTGGGGTTGTCTGGTTACTATAGGTGCATTATACATGATTTTTCCCACATAACAGTGTTGTTGACAGATTTGACTAAGAAGGGTGTGAAGTTAATTTGGTCAAAAGCTTACAAGACAGCCTTTCAGGAGCTGAAGGGATGTTGACATCAGCACCAGTCCTAATACTTCCAGAGCAAGGGAAGAGCTATACTATTTACTGTGATGCATCAAGAATTGTTCTAGGAGTAGTATTGATGAATGGAGATCATGTAGTTGCGTACGGGTCTCGGCAGTTGAGGCCAAATGAGAGGAATTACCCAACGCATTACCTCGAGTTGGCTGCAGTTGTTCATGTGTTGCGTTGTTGGAGACATTATCTCTTGGGAGATCATTTTTTGGTTTTCTCCGACCACAAAAGTCTCAAATACATTTTTACTCACCATGACATGATCCTAATACAGAGAAGGTGGGTTGAATACCTTCAGTCCTTCAACTTTGAGCATGCCTATACACCTGGTAAGGGTAATGTATTTGTTGATTCACTGAGTAGGAAAACTCAGACACAGGTAGTACAGGAGGCCAGTGGTGAGTGGCAGTTTATGGCTTTGTTCTATGAGATGAATTTTAAGGTGCACGATAGTCAGAGTAAAACCTATATTTTATCCTTAGCTGTGACTTCTATGCTCTTAGATTGTGTGAGGATGAGACTTCTATCTAATTCGGAAGGCTATGTTCTATGGGAGTCGGGGGAAAGTGAGGGCCCTCCTCCTAGATGGACGATAGGCGATGATGAGGTACTGTATATCCATGGACGAGTGTGGGTTCCAAGGGATATATGTGAGGAGCTGGTGCGGGAGTTTCATGCTTTAGCTTGGGCAGTTCATCGCAGAGTTACCAAAATGTATTGTGACTTGAGACGTCAGTATTGGTGGTCGAGTATGAGGAGAGAAGTAGCTGGTTTTACTACTAGATGTTCCACCTGTCAGTAGGTAAAGGCGGAGCATCAGAGGCCAGTCAGACTGTTACAACAGTTACCCATTCCAGAGTAGAAATGGGATGATGTCACGATGGACTTCATGATTGGGTTTCCGAGGTCACCTCGAGGCAGTGATGTCATGTGGGTTGTTGTGGATAGACTCACAAAGGTAGCTCACTTTTTTCTGATCAAGGAGGCCATCAGTGTTGAAGATATCAAGAAGTTGTATATCTAAGAGGTCGTACGCCTTCATGGGGTCCCTAGTTATATCATTTTAGATAGGGATGCCTGCTATACATCTCGTTTCTGGCATATTTTTCAGAGGTCATTGGGTACAGAAGTGATTTTGAGCACAGATTACCACCCACAGACTAATGTCCAGTCAGAGCATACGATAGAGGTGCATGAGGACATGCTGTGTGCATGCGTCCTAGACATTGGGGGCTCTTGGGAGAGGCACATATTCCAATTCGAGTTTTCCTACAATAATAGTTTTTCGGCAACTATTGAGATGTAACCTTACGAGGCTTTATATGGAAGGCCATGACGATCACCCATGTGCTGATTGGAGGCATGTGAGGTAGCTTTACTGGGACCACGTCTCGTGTAGGAGACTTTTGAGTATGTCCAGTTGATTCCGAAGAGGATGGATACTGTGCAGTCTCATTATAAATCTTATGATGATCACCACAGATGACCCTTGGAGTTCAAGGTCAGGGATCTGGTTTTCTATCATGTTTCACTGAGGTTGGGACACAGGCGGATCAAGAGACAGGGTAAACTTTCACTCAGGTATGTTGGGTTGTTTGATATTCTGGAGAGATATTCGGGTCGGTTGCCTAACGGTTGTAGTTACCATAGAGGTATTGGTCCATGTACGACGTCCTCCATGTATCTCAGCTACTCTATTATCACTCAGAACCATCTCACATTTTTCAGCCAAATGGGGTTGAGCTTCTGGTCGATGCGTCCTTTGAGAAGCATCTGATTTGTATTGTCGATAGGACCACGAAGGTTATCTGAGGCCAGTCAGTTCCTATCGTATGAGTGCTTTGGTGTCATGGTTGCATGCAGGATGAAACCTGGGAGTGGGAAACTGATGTACATGCCCAGTGTCCAGATTTGTTCTCACCGGTATCTTCACCACACTTGGATGAGAAATTCGGGGATGAATTGTTTTAAGGGGGGGATGTTTGTAAGAACCCGATTATTATTTTTGAGGTACAGGTTTCATATTTTCCTTTTTCCATATGTTTTTTTGATAAAATAAGTAAAATGGGGGAAAATACCAAATTTTTGGGTACATGTCATGTAATTTTCCACACGCCATGTACTTTGGCCATGTGGGATGAGTACACAGAGCGTGTAGGCCTATCGATGATAGAGGGGTGTAAAGACCGACTACAGGTTGTGTACATATTATTTACACACCGTGTAATCAGTCAGTAGGTGAATAGTAAGGTGGTGGTGGCAGCTTCCAGTGGAATGGTAGTACACCCTGTGTAATCATGAATACACGTTGTGTACTCATGTCGACAGATAAATAGTGTCGCGGTGGAAAGAAGTTGTTAGGGGAATAGTTTAAAAAATAAAAAGTACATGCCATGTACTTGAGATTACACGCTGTGTAGTTTGTTATTTTCTATTAAAATAGACAATAGCCACCTCATTTGACAGAGGAGGAAGAACCGCAGTTTGGAGCTCGGGAGGATGGCATGAGATTTTGAGATCACCCAATCACGCACTGGGAATCCGTTTACAACTCTGTCAATCACATTGGGACCGTACGAGTAAGCCCTCCCCTATCTTTGTTCAGTTCTTACCAATTATTCCTCTAAGGGAAGTTTTTCTCAATTGAACATGAATTATTTTTTTCTAGATCTACGTCGTTCTTGAATGATTCAGGAGGCTTCGTTCACGTATACCGATTAGAGACGATTGAGGTAGGTGGTCTAGTGTCCATTCCAACTGTTGAGTAGGTTTTTGTATACTGTTGTGCTACGAACCCATCGTTGGGGTATCGTATGGCTAAGGCCATTGATGATAAGATATCTATATTTGTATATATAATCCAATGATAAATTAAAATTGTTGTTTGGGATCACTACTTGAATCCAGGGCCACCCGGGGGGTGCATTCTTCTGTTTAGCCATTTGGCATGGATACCCGAGGGTATACCATGATTATTACCTATTTAAAGTTTTATTAAGAGGAAATTTGGTATTAAATTACTTGTTATGCATTGGGATTGGCCCGGTTACTTGCACCTGAGGATAGTGTTTTACTTTAGCCTGAGGGCATGGTTCTGATTAGCCTGAGGGCATTGTTATATTTAGCCTGAGGGTGTGGTTATATTATCCTGATGGAATGTTAATATTTAGCCTAAGGGAAAAGTTTCATATGCATGAGGGCATTTGTTTATGTTCCTGAGGGCATTATCTCATACGCTTGAGGGAAATATTCGTTATGCCTGAGGGAAATCGCCTGAGGGCATGATTCTGATTAGCCTAAGGGCATGGTTCTATTAGCCTAAGGGAAATATTTTGATTACCAGAGTGAAATGTTTTGCATGTATGGGGGCACTGTTTATTTTTTATATTCATTGTGGTGATTTTCGATGTTGCACCTTCCGAGCCAAAGCAGAATCTTGATGGTGATAAGTCATAAGTAAAATTGAAATGGAATTGGTAGTGATAGTTACTTTTGATTACTTACTAGTTTATTGAATTTTACTTTTTTACACTGATGTGGCATATTTTCACTGAAAGTTGGGCACGGGCCTTTGGTGGGTGCCTGTTGGTATTTATTTTCACACCCTGTTTGGGTCATTTCTTCATCCCAAACAGACTATATTGTTTCAGGTGTCGACAGGGGAAAGGGTCTCTATATAGGAACATGATTCTAGCAGAGTAATATGAAAGCATGGGACCAAGCATAGGCTTGTGATGCTGTTGTGTTCTGTTTACTCTACTTTGTTTTTTTGGTTGTACCCTGTACTTTAAGTTGTATTGTATTGTGTTGTAGTGTACCCTGTTTTGGCTACTTTCATAGAATAGAGACATGATGCATCTTTATATGTATGACTGCTGGTTCCCTTTTACTTTAGTTTTCAATTTCAGTTGTATATTATTTATTGCTTCTGTTGTTGTATGTTATTTGTCTTTTTCCGATGCATTTCACTTTGACAAATGAGGGCATAGTTTCCCCTCTATCAGACCTGGGTCCTCGCTGCTAGTCGGTAGCCTCTGGAGTTTGGGGAAATGTGCTTGAGGTCATGTGACCAACCGGGTTCGGGGCACCCATTGAGTGGCTTCCAGATCCGGGATGTTACAATAGGCAGTCAGGTGGTTGTTAAGAGAGATTATATTCTTTGTAATATAAATACTCAAAAAATTATTTTGATACCAGAGGTGGATCATTCCATGGATTTAAAGTAATAGAAACTTGTTCTTATTGGGAAAACATTACAAAATATTATTGGGTAAATACACGCTTTGAAGCTAGGGAAAATTGCTAATATAGTTCTATCATTAAGTCAATTTTGAATAATCATAAGAATTAAAATCTATAAATGTCTGTAAATTTCTCCATATAAGACCAATTTCATTCATAATAAATCAAAAAATAGTAATATTTATTTGAAACTATATATTTATAATGCATTCATTACATTAAGATGGAATTATATCTTGAAATTCCATTAAAATTATCATTTCATGGATGTTTTATTAGGATATTTCACAATATTATTTTGATCATGAGAGTTTTGGCCTTTATAAATAGATTATATATTGGATTTCTATTTTTTACTCATGTGGTTTTATTTATGTGGATAACTTTCTACACTTTTGTTTTAATTAAATGAGTGTAACCTGAGTAGAAACCTCTCAATTAAATTGAACAATAGGGAATCATACTAGCTAAATATTAGATATTGGATTTTTTTTTGGTTTCTAATTTTGTTTTATATCGTTGGATATCTTTCTACACTTATGTTTCTCTTTAATGAGTGTAACCTGAGTAGAAGCCTCTCAACACTATTGAACAATAAGAAATCATACTAGTTAAAGAGTCCAGGAACCTAAGTGCTCCTACAAACATTATTTATGATGATAACATTCTAATTTTATATGAATATGAGAGTGGATGTATTAACCCTACTATAGATGTATTTTTTTATTTTTAATAGCTTTCTAGAAAATCCATCGATTGGAATAAATTATTTTTCAACTTTTTGAAAGGGATCATAGAATCAAGAATATAATTCATTATTAACTTCCTAAATCATAAAAATTAGGTCTTTTCCTTAATAACCATTTCCCCCTTCCCTTTATTGTATAATAAACAAAGACTGCTACATTGAAGGTATTTTCAAAAACATTTCATCTCATTTTAGATTCTAGAATGGTAAAAATTTATCTCATGAAGGGATAATTTTTTTAGTAATCTCATTTATCACATCTATGTTTCTAAAACACATACATATTTATAAATAGGTAACATAGATGATCATATTTTTGGATAATCTAATCAAAAGCACCATTTGATCCGGATATATTTTTGAAGGAAATCATATCATTATATCTTAGAGAAAATTTTCTATTTCCATTTTCCTTGGATGAATGGGAATAAAAAATACAAGGCCCTTTGATATGTCTCTAATAACTAGTATTGTTTGGAGTATTTGTAATTGTTACACATTTCATGCAAGGATGAGTAATTGATATACTTTATATTGTAAAATAGTTTTACATGGGATCTATGGGTTTTTCATTTTTTAGAAATGAGTATACTAATATCATGTTGCTCAGGACTCGGTTACCTTTAAAAACTCTAATTAAAATTATGAAATTATAAGAGGATTGGAATCCATATTCAATATATAATTAAATAACCTATTAATTTTAATTTAATAATTTTTTTGTTTACTTGATCATCCTAAGTAGGTGTATTATATTATTATTAGTTATATCAATAACGCCATAAAATATTTTAATTTTTAAATACATGATAATGATTTATAGGAATATTCTTCGATGGGTATCCTCAACTAGAAGATATACTACCTCTTTCCATGTGGCATAGGTGGTGATTAACTCAAGTGGATGAATATGTTGAATGTATATTTCATCCCTTTTTTATGATAACTTCTCATATATAATATTTAGATCAACTGTATCTATATGGGTGGTAGGTTCTAGATTATAATAATGTGGTTTTTCAATTTCCCTTTGTAGTACCTTGGTTATTCAAATATATTTTATCCCAACAATATTGATTGTGAAACGTCAATGAATATTTTGGCACATATTTTATCCATATAAATTTATAATCACCAAACTAGATATATCGCTTCTGTATCCATGGCATTTTTTTAACATGAACATGAGTATATAATTGAAGAGTCTTTTAAACATTTTCATTGATGATATTTTTCATTTTATATATATTCTTACAAACAACCTTGTATTTCATGTGAGTGATCTACACCACATATACATATATATATATATATATATATATTAGGGGATATTTATATGGAATATATGTTACAAGTGGGTTGTATATATAATATTATTGTAGATTGTATTATCACCAATGTGCTTGGGGTTATTGATGGTCCTAGGAATCCATCATAGCTTGAATTTATAAGATAGATTCCCCAAATACCATTATAGATCAAATAAAAAAAGGATGGAACTGCCATTGGTGCAGCAAGACCATTAGCTTATAGGGGTATTTTTAGAACTAGTAGTGTATTCATTAATTGGCATCTCAATCAAACCATGGGTACCTATATAGGACTTGATGATGAAATCTATGATTTCGTACATGCTATTAGAGTTGAAGATAAATTTCAATGGAAATAATTTTTTTCAGAGTGACTCTACACTAGTTTTCAACGTCATTATATGAAAATAAAATGTGGCTCCATGGTTGATCTATAAGGATGGGATGGATAATCTTGGGCACTTTGAGAAGATTTATATTATAGCGACTCACATTTATAGAAAGGATAATAAAATGGTTGATACTTTTTCTAATAAAGAAGTTGATTATGGATATTCATCTTGGCCTTCCACCACAATAATGAGTTCCTTTAGTTACACCTATATATTATTAGGGGATATATTTACACCCATCACAAATCTTCCCTTAATGTATATCACTTTATATTTACAGTAGATTTTTTTGGAGTGGATCTATTAACCCATCTATGTAGCCTTCTTGTATTATTATTATTATTATATAGTTTATATAGTTTATATATATATATATAATGTTGTAAAAATTTTAAAATACCTAGTGAGTTTTAATTATGAAAAATAATATAGAATTGGACTAGTTAAGAGAACTCTGTCCTAAATTATTTATCCCAAGGTGGAGACTTGGCCATCTGATCTAACGCAATAATTTCATATACATTTTTAATTCATAATATTTAAGAAAATATCACTTTGTTGTGTCATAAATATCATATATATATATATATATATCAAACTCATGTTATTATATAAAATATAATTAAACACACATAATAATATATATATATATATATATAACCACACATCATGTATAAAAATAGACAACATGTACTTTCATAAACATTCATACATTATTTTATAAAATAAATAAATAAAAGGAGACATACATTGGATAAATAACATAAATAAAAACCATGTATTTATTTAAAAAATAAATAAATAGGGTGGAGAGATGAATTTGGGTTTCTTTACAGTAGGGGTATAATTTATTTTATTTGGCTCAATTTAGTAACAAAATCATTCCTGTAAGTGGAAGGAATATGTGTCTTATTCAATTTAAAAATCTAAACTTTTCTAGTTTCATTGCATTCAATAAAATTAAATTCCATTTTTGAGGATGAAAAGGGGGAATTAGGGGACCTTATTATTTGTTTAAGGTGATCCAGGGGTAAACCTAGATAATGTTGTGTCTCTTTATGTCCACCACCTTTCTTGAATACTTATCTTAAATTCCAAATACTTGAAAATGGTAACCAAAAGTCTTTAAAATTTTGTAAATTATACACAAATCATAAAAAATAAAATAGAGGATTAGTTTAAATGATAATATATCAGGATGTATACACGATTACCTTGTCACTATATTGAAAAAAGATGAAAACTTAAATTCAAAAAATCTTGGGTTTGCATCATCAATCACCTCTACAATTGGAAAAAGAATATGGGATTTTTTTTCATTGTGATCATTATTTTCTATTTTAGATATTACTTTATAAATAATTCATACTAATTTTTCAAGTCATTGCAATAATTCAGATTGGGAATACTAGGATTTGTTGAAATATTCAATCATTAATAGTAATTTTTAAACAAAATTCAATATTTAGAAAAAATATTTTATTAATGATTGATAATTTTAAAATGTACATGTGTAAGATACACCACATAAACATCTATCCTAGTTTTTGTGTCATTAGTCATGATTTAAGTTTTACATGAGTAAATTTTAAGTAAAAAATTATTCCTTATAATCCTTATAACATCTTCGAGTAGACTAATCATCTATATAGATTTGAGAATGAGGAACCTAAGAGGAAAAAAACATAAAAAATAAAGATCATAACAAACTTAAATTCAACAAACTTGAAAAAAACTCTTTTTATATTACAGTGTATTCCTAGAAACGATTTCTATATTATGATTCACTCATCACAATGGGAAAGGTTATTTTAATTATCTCTACAATACAGTAGTGGAGTATTGAGGTTGATCTAAAATAAAGTAGTAGTGTAGTGAGAAATCAATGATATATCATCCAACTATTTTGATGATGATTATTGTTAGAATTAAAAATATATGTTTGTAAAAAAAATTAAAAAACAAAATAAAATAATATAAATAATGATAAAATGTTTCCGGGTTGAAATTTATATTGAAAAAAAGTATTAAAATTTTTTATTTAGTAAATACAATTACTTATGTTGTTTTTTATATTTGGGACTAATTTATTATTACATTTATTGATTAAATATTGAACTTTTATATTTATTATGATTTAATTCCTTGGTCAAATAATTAACAATTCCATAACATGATTATATTAAAACTTCAAAATGGGGAAAATGAGATCATCCAATAGTTATAGATCCACTCATTATATCCTACTTGGGTTATCCAGATTTTTTATTCTTGTTCTAATATAAAAGACATTGTGGATTCAAGAATGATTTCATCAATGAGATTATAGAAAAATATACACACTATAAGAAATATAAAGTATATTATTAATAACAATATACAATATTTATCTATTACGACTACGAAAATTCCCCTCTATCCTCTTATGGTAATGATAAAGGTGAGAGAGTTTAAAATAAACTCAACCCCTCCTATTTATTGAATAATTTATTAAGGGAGAGGGAATATTATAAATAAAATATTGGTAAATTAAATTGAAAATATAAATGACTTTGGTGGAGAAATTTTGAAGAGTGGAAGCACCACCCCCAGTGTCAATAGTCATTTCCTCCAACATTAGACATTATAATTAATTATAAAATATAAAAAACTACTTTATAGTAAATTCAACTATTTTGTTTCTGAATTCTCTACCCATGTGGTAGAACCATTGTAGTTCAATGAATATATGGTGTTGACTACCATTTGGCCAACCCGGCTACATGTGATAGTGGAATAAAATGTGTGTATTATATCATTCTTCAATATACACTTCAAAAAGGAAAGTATAGGGATTGTTTTCTCCTCAACATATCATGTACTCCCTGGTAAGTTAATCGGATGTGTAATCCATTTGGTGAAGTCATATACCTTAAAATATACATATAATTGTATAATCAATTATATATTATATAGCCATCTAATGTTTATCTAATCCTATGAAATTTGTATTTTAATCAATGAAAAATTAAAACATATCTAAATACACTAAAATAAATTATTTAAAGACATTATATCATATAACTATAATTATTTTACTATTTTATCATGAAACCCGATCAAAATAAAAAACAATAATAGGGTGAATCAAACTCCCACATAGTTAGTCATTTTCTTATCCTTTAGAAAAAATAAAAAAAAAAGATTTAGAGAAATAATAAAAGTAAAATAATCAAAATCCACAACATTTTCTATTATGTATATAATAAAATTATTTGAATTACCTTAAAAAGATAAACTATTTATGAATAAATCATCCAAATAAGAACCACCAATCTCCAATCAAGTAATTCCACTTTGAATTATGTCCTTAAAATTTTGTTACATTAGCAAGGGATTCCCTTTATTTAAAAATCACAATCTTTCTAAATTTTTTTTCACCCATGCACATGAAATTGAAAATAACCAAGGTTAATTTGAATTTAAATGTTGGTTTAACCCTTTTATAGGATTCATGATCCATTTTATTTTTTAAATGATTTTATAAGTGGATTCACTATCATTTTTGGTATAACATATTTTGATATTATATTTTTCTCCATGTGGGATATAATAATTTTTTATTTTCTTTTTGAATACCCATATTTTGAAAATAAAATAATTTTCATATTAAAAACAACTCATAATGTTATGAAATTATGACTTATTATTTACCATGTGTGTGTCTAAAAAGTTTACAAATTATTTATTGTGAAATAACATGAAATAAATTTCAATTAATCAATGTTTACTTATTTTAACATAATGTTTTGAAATTTATTTTATATTTCCAAAATATATAACATGAAATATTTGAAATATTTTACAAAAACTATTTATGCAATTTACAAAAATAAAATTTCCCCTTATAAAAAATATGTTTTTATTATGTAAATTCATGTAATAATACATTCCAAAAAAAATTGAATTATTTTCATAGCTAAGACTAAAGTTTTTTCAAAAAAATAATGTCATTGGAAATAAATATTTTAATCAACTAATTAATTTTTCAAGGGTACCGTCCCCCACACTTAATTCTATTCATGGACCCCCATGTGACACCTAAAGTGGAATAAATATAAATGTTACATGACACATAACTTTGGGTGTAATGAAAGTAGTGAATTATAAATGAAGGGAAAAATAAATGGGAATATATTATCTAGTACCAGTTGAATATCTCATAATATATAAAGGTAAGTGCAATGAAAACTCCCCTAAAAACAGCAGACTATAAATTTTAATTGAAATTAATATCTAGAAAAACCAATCATTAAATAAAGACACAAAAATAATAATAATTAAAAAAAACCTTCTCTATTATAATAACTACATTGAGAGTTACAATTTGACATATAATTTTAGTGGAAAACGTGTCCATTCAGAGGAAACAATAATGGAAAACCCCTTACTGTACATCTAGAAATTGGTAGTATCTTGTGGGATAACAGGGTTTAAAATCCAATGTAACTCCTCCCTTGTGAATTTATAGTTCTTAACCATGGTATTGATAGATGTGTTTAGTGTGGCTAAAGGATATTGGTGTTGGATGGATAGACTATCAGTTTTAAGAGGATAAAAAAATATAACATGTTGTATTGTAATATGTCAAAATTTCATGTGAATCTGACTGATATGGTTATCTAAGTGAACATTTATGATATTTATACATTAATCTATTTGATCTATCCAATATAAATAGATAGTCATTGGTGGATTCAATGTTTATTGAATAGATATGGGTGGTAGATGGGTTAAACAAGAAGGAGTTTAAGAAGAATAAGAAAATGGGTGATCATATATAGACTGATGGGACAGTAGAGGTATTATATCACCTAATTTTATATTTTCAAAAGAATTCACATACTTATTTAATCTATAGGGAATAACTAAAATATATTGTATTTTGTACCCAACTTCTTAACCATTCCCATGTGAATAACTATGAGAAGTTATATATTCTAAATAATTCCTAAGTTATCATGAGTAAATATATTAAATATATTCTAATTTTTTTAATATGTTGGGAAACAATTTGGTGTTCATGTTATTTGGGAAACTATGTGACATTAAATTAAAGTTACATGAAAAAATGGATAAGAGGTCTGGACAGTATTGAATATAAATTAAATTAAATTACTATAAATCACTTTTGGTGATGACTCGTTGGTCCTATTTGAAAATAGAGAATTTTTTGAAGAAGAACCAATATGTGGTTTAATAAGTAGGTCAAATAATAAGGCTAGAAATCAATATGGTAAGAAACTACCAAACATTAGGTCCAATGACCTCCTAATACACAAAAATTAGGGCATTTTCCTCTAGCTGAGTAAAGGTGGAAACAGGGGGTGTAGTGGTAGTATTTAGGTTAAAGCATGAACGTAATCCAAAATAAAAAATGGATTTCAAAAATGGTCTAACTTTAAGGTAAAATTCTATTTTCAATATATTTTCTCTATAATATAGCCTATAGATTGTCCATTCAAACTAAAACATGTCCACAAACTCGAAACAAAACTCTCTACACATTTAAGAGTAGACCTATAATATATCTAGAATGTTTATGTGGTCCAAAAAATATAGTATAACTTTATGAAGTGTGAGATTCTTTGGAATGATCAAATTAATGATTTGATTGGATATTTTTATTTTATATCTCAATAATTACCACAATATAGAATATTATGGGATATAGGGATGAAATCTGATAATGGCGTGTAGCTAAAGTGTAGTAGATGATGGTATATAAGTACTCATCCAAAAAATATATATATTTTATAATCCATATACAAGAATTTATTTTCATTCATTCTCGAAAATATTCTAGGGTTATTTTTTAATATAATTAGGGCATCACCCCTAGCCATATAAATAATATATCAAAAAATTGGACACTTACACTTTGTATCCATTTTCCAACAAAAAAATATTTTAGATATAATAATTTTTCTTTTCAAAAAATATCATCACAATTTTTTATTTACATCATCCTTTTCCTCAAAAATCTTTAAAACCATATGTAAACCCTTTTAAAAAATGGCATGTGAACAAAAATATTTGAATTGGACATAAACATAAATAATATTAAAAAATTTATTCCATGGATTCTCAAAAAAATATTCATTTTTCCGAATACACATTATGATCAAAATAAAAAATTTCATAAATAGAAAATCAACTTTTCTACCCAAATATTTCAAAAAACATTTCATACTAAATCATAAATTAAAAAACTCATAATGGTTTCTTTGAAATCTTTTGGATGGGGTAAGACACTCAAGTGGGGGTGAATTGAGTTCCTATAAAAATTTCTAAGAAATAGTTTATTTAAATATTCCCGCAATTTAAAATAAAATAGGCTAGTTAATCAATGTAATAAAATTATAATAGTTTAACTTTTAGAATAGCTTCTCAAAATATTGATTAATTATCAACAATATTAGTATGAGGTATTGATACAACTTTCAATACTACTCTAATAAGGAAAAAAAATTATAACTAAAATCTGTGACAAACTAACAATGTTAAATTTGGTTTTCTAAAATATAAGACAAAGTAGAGAAAAACTAAATTGAAAGACGCAACAGATAAAACAAGTGTTTAAGTTCCAAATATAGGCCTAATCCACTCCAATTGGTGATCACATACTACCATGATATATATATATATTTATTTATTTATGAAGATTTTATTCACACCCTGAATCATGGATAACAAAAGTACACATAACTCCATAGGTCACAAGACCTCTCCCACTATTCTACATGGGACAATTATCAACCAGGTCACATGGGGGATCTTCCATAGTTATACATGGTAGAAATAATTTTATAAAGTTATTTTTGTGAGCATATTTTGTAACCTCAAATTTAAAGAAGGTGGAAGTGTGTGCTTTAATATTGAATCACACACTACTTGAAATGTATTAAAAATAGTACATATAAGAGAAATTATAATGTCAAAGGATTATAAATGCTCTAAGTGTAGTTCTATGAAACCCTAGACTTGTAGGATGCAGCATATGTGATTTTAGAGTCCCCTTGCAAAAATAGAGTATCGTGTGTCTCATTTTCTGGTTTCAAATTTGATGATATGTTCTTTGTAGCTCTAATTCTTCTTAAGGTTTCCCCTATGATAATTTTATAGGATTATATCTATTATAGTTCAACATTTAATAATTTAGAGTTCCTCAGGTGTTGTTCAGTTTATATTTGATCTTCTCTATTCACATGAATTCAACTTCTCGGACCCAAATTATCTAGTGTCGCGCTTTTCTTTTTTATTTCATGTTCAAGTTTAGGAGCTGACAAGATGGACGATTTCTGAACCTTGTACCTAATACTCTCTGCTGATAGGACTAAAAAAGAACAATAATTATATTTGTTTCATTAAATTACTAAAAAATTACTTTTATAAAGAACATTTAAATTTAATCGAAAAATATGTAAAAATGGTTAAGTATGGAATAATGTCATAGTTGTGGTCAGACAATCACTATGCTACAGTAACGGTGAGACAGTCACGGTGCCACTGTCACAATGAGATCTAAATCTGGTATCCCAGTTGTGGTGTCTCGTCCTTTTAAAAAATATCGAATAAGAAATGAGACTACGGCGTCAGATAAGTGGTGTCTCTAGTAACGGTGTCGCGTCCTTTCTCAAAATTCTGAACAGTGTCATGTTATAGTGTCCTGAAAGTGGTAGTGAGGAAATGGTTTCAAGTCCCTCGGGAAAATCTAGAACTGGTAGCAGGATTATAACACCACCAACTTTATAAAAATCTGGAACCGGTAGTAAGCTAATTGTTTCAAAGACTTAGTAAAATATTCATACACTATCGTAAGAAGTAATAGTCATAGAATGGATTGGACTTAAACAAAATCACATTGAAACATAATAGAACCATATTTAACAAAGTCTATAAGATGCATACATGATTTGTGACATGTGAAACTAGATTAACATGATTTGTGAGCATTAAAACATGAGGATTCCAATAATCTACCACTTTATTATGATCCCAAATAATTGAATTTATAAGCCATGTATATTATATATTTCAGTATATATGTGATAGGATGTATAAAAAAATTTCTCCCACCAAGATTATTTTTCCAAAAATTCCTTTTCTTATTTCTCCCCCTTTGGGGATTATCAAAAAGATATTAAAAAATTAAAATAAACATTGAATGTAGGTAATTAAGAAAATAAATAGAAATAGTTCACATTGGATTGAGTAGAATGATATATTTCATTACAATAATAATGAAAAATACAATACATCCATATCAAAATATATCATTTACTTAACTTCATTGATAACAGTATTTTCTATTCCTTTGGAATAATCATTAAGAGGAGACATTTGAGAATATGTAGAAATGGTAGAGGGAATTGATCAAACTCTGGGAGAATGAAAAGGATCCCCTTCAAAGAAAGAGGGTGAAAGAGTTGGTTTGGTGGAAGAATAGGGAAAGGGTTTATCAATAATAATAGGTCTGATCTAGGTCTGTGTATGAGAAACAGACATGGTAGTAGGAGAAAGGGAACTGGAGGAGGAAGGGATTGAGTTAGGTCATAAAGGGGCCGGTGTATGTGCCACTATGAAAGTACTTCTCACATAGATATAAGTCTTTAATAACATAATGAAATCAGTGATGATCTCACCTCTATAATGCATAGCTTTCATAAATTCATCTTTGTTCTCCAAAAACTTGTCCAATAGGGGATTGAAGTCCTTAATCTTTTGAGAAAGAGTCTTAAAGGCTTAAGTGATAAGATAAAATTTAAAATTCTATATAATATCATCAAAGTTATTGATCAGATCATGCTTAGAATAAATTTAGTTGAAGTAGAAGTCCACTTTTTTAGAGATTTTTTCTTGCGAATCATTTGAAAACATTGAATGGATCCTTACTAAATAAAGCACTCATTCACTATTATTGATGAAAATAGAGATACATTCTGTATCAATACCACTGAACAATGGCTGAATCACTTCTTTTAAAACAGTTTTTATCAGATCAATGTCCATATGCTGAGATGACTGTTCATAGGCATTTGAATCTATAATATATTTTTTTAGAGATATAAGTTGATTTCAAAACATTTTTAAACAACCCTTGTACTCATCAGTCAACTTATAAAGTCCATCAACAAGTGCACGTATCTCAATGACTATCTTTGTGTTGTTCTCATCCAATTTTTAATAAACTATATCCATGTTTTGTTGAATTAGAGAAAAAAACTTTTCGGGGATCTGATCATAATGCTATTCAATAGGATGAGCAACAGAAGCTTATCCATTTTTCAACACTTTCTGCATATCTTCAACTATAGATCTTAGATACATCACTTAATTTCTCAACTATTTGATCTCAATCCTCTCTTCATGTATTTTATGAAGCATCTTTGGTTGAATCTACCATATAATTTTCTCTAACTGTAGGCCATCATCTCTTTCACTAAGATTAGTCGGTGGTTAGGTTGTGAATGCATGATATTTTCAAATCAAGATAACATATTGTTTCTAAAATCATTTTGATAACTTTGACTCACAAAATCAGAATATTCTTGAGTTGGTTCCGGAACCAGAACTGAAATAGGTTCAGGCTCCTTAGAATAAGTTACATCTATGGCAGAAATTTTCTTCAATTGAAACATTTTGGAAAGATCCATGCCTTTTAATTTGGCTTCCTGGGAATTATCAACATAAAAATAACTAGGAATCTTATGCCAGGTATCCACAGAGCATTGTTCAATATGATTTTGAACTTGAAAACTTTCTAAACTGGGCTGATTCTCCCCCTAAACAGTTTCATCTCTTCTTGGACAAATATATTCAGTCACTTGATCCATTTCCAAATTATTCAATCTTTCAGGATCACCCATCTCTTTTCTAGGTAGCTGAACAGCTGGTACTATTATTTCTTCAGAAGATCTGATTATTTTAGGATCATCTTGACTTTTTGACTCTTTTACAGTACAAGGTCCTTCTTCAACAATAAGCTTTTCCTTTACAGTAATTTCCTATTCTATAACAGGTTCTTCCTAAATGATAACACATCCTTTAGTAGTAGCTACATCTTTTGAATATACTTCTTGTAGAATAGGTAGGTCATTGTATTCTTAGTCTAAGACAATTCCTTCCTCAGGTGAAACATCTGTATCATTATCCTCTACATCTTAATATTAAACAACATTATCATTTTCCATATCATGGTCAAATACACTCTTAGGTCTTGAAGTTTTCTCAACTGATTTTAACTCCTCATAAATTATTTCATTATATTCCACCCAATACTTATTCTATGGGTTCCAACTAATTTTCATTCTCCTAAATGTACCCTTTGAGATAAAAAACAATAAATCATCAATCACTTATAAATTCATACTTACTAATCCCATGCCATAAAACATTTCAGTAATAAATATTCATTAAAATAGGGAGGTTGATTTTAAAATTTTCTTGATCATTTAACACATATGAAGTATAATATACTTACACAGATTGAACTTGTTCCCATTCTTCATGAGATGTATCAAGAACACATATTGATACCTAAGGGTGTAAAAATCCTCTTTCATTGTACAAATAAGATTTTGAATAAAAATAAATAATAACCTTGTCTCACCATCAAGATCAGCTGTAATTTCTATTCTCTTCTTCTTATTTCCTATCAATCTTCTCATAGACTATAAAAAGATAAACATGTCACTAAGAGGATGGTCAGATATTTGGTAATAATTAAAAAAACATGAGGTATTATTAGGAATAAATTCCATAGCCTCAATGAAAAGGTATATCTTTGAATATTTACCTAACATCGTACAACAGAAAAATCATCAGTATTGAATGAAAACTAAACATACTGATAAAATTGAGAAAAAATCTTCAGATAAATCTGTCTATTCTCCTTTTGGAACCATTCCAGTCATCTATCTTCATCCAATACATTCAATACAAGTGACTTACTTATTAGTAGACACTTCAAACCCACTTCATTTTCTGGAACTATTGTTCAATCCCCAAGTCTTGGATTTAACAGTCCCTCATGCACTATTTTCGGATCCTTTTCCACATTTTATGAGACCTTCACTTCTCAAGTTTTGATGAAGATAGATTCTTCCTTCTGGGTATCCAATGTGGGTTTGAGAAACATTAAGGGATAATAGAGGGCTAATGGTTTAGGAGAGAAGGTTTTTAGTTTTATGAGAATAGAGATCAAGTGAGGAGAAGAGTGGAAAATTATTGGATTTTTATCTTTTAGGGATTTCAAATGATGAAAACACCAAAATGCTACATGAAATCAAAAAAATAACCAATATAGTGATATGGGAAAGAGAATTCTAAAAATATAAATATAAGTCATTATGGTGAGACCAGAATAGGTCGTCATGGTGTCAACATTATAGTGTGACTCAAAATGGTGAGACTATATCGTTGAGACACCATGTGGGACACCGCAACTAAGAGACTCTAACTGTCAGTTCGTAAAATAGAGGTAGTAACTACGGGACAATAACTACTGAAACCATGAATCTTGAAATCGTAAACTGAAAAATAGTAATTGCTCACATAAGACTTATCATATCTAACTCATGTATGATAATGTTCATCCCTTAATAATTTAATTGTTTACTGAACATATCATAAATATTATGTTTACTAAAAATTAATTCCAAAGTTATATCACCAGTTTTGATAATGATATTTCAAAATGTGATGTCTTAAATCAATATGTTTAGTCCTAGAATGTGAAATACTATTATTTGAAATGTTAATAGCAATCGTATTATCACAATTTATAGGTACATTTCTGAATTGACATCCATAGTCTAGTAATGTGAATTTCATCCACAAAATTTGTTCACAATAACTACCATCAGCTATGTAACCATACTCGATAGTAGATAATGGGACAAAATTTTTCTTTTGCTACACCATGATACTGTAGACTTCCCTAAAAAGAGACATGTTCTAGTAGTTCTTTTTTTATCTAACACGCTACCAAAAAATAAGCATCTAAATAGCTAACAAAATCAAATGATTTTCCTCTAGGATAGAATAGTCATAAGTTCTAAGTATGTTTGAGCTATTTGAAAATCCTTTTAACACCATTTAAATGAAACTCTTTTGGGTTTTCTTGAAAACGTGCATACACAAAAACACTAATAATAATATTTTCCGACTAGTAGTAAATTAGATTAAACTTCCAATCATTCCTATATTAGTTGTTTATTCTATAGATTCAGCTTTATCATCAAGATCCAAATTTAAAGTACAACTCATTGAAGTATCACTATGTTTAGTGTTTTCAAAGACAAAATGTGTTATGAGATATTTGTATGATTTCTTTGATTTAAAATTCTTCCTTCATTGTTTTTAAGGAGTTGAAATCCATGAAATAGTTTTAGTTCACCCATCAAACTCATTTCAAATTCATTTTGCATCATATTTGAAAAATGGTAACAAAAAAAATTCATGATGATCCAAAAATAATATCATCAACATAGATTTGAACACCTAAAAAATATTTATAAATTGGATTTATAAAAAATTTGGATGAAATATACCTTTTGTAAACACTTTTGAAATAATAACACAGCTTAATCTATCATAGAAATCTCTTAGATATTTTTTAAACCATATAAATCTTTTGATAATTTAAAACATTATTCGGAAAGTGATTGTTTCTAAAACCTGGGGTTTTTCAAAAAAAATCCTTAAATATATAACCATTTTGGAATGCACTATTAACATCCATTTTATAAAGATTAAAATTTAAATAGGTTACATAGGTAATAAATATTCTAATATATTCACGTCATGCAACTGGTGAAAATTCTTCTTTAGAGTCAATTACTTTTTCTTGAATATAACCTTGTGCAACCAATCTTGATTTGTTTCTAACTATGTTACCATCTTCATCAAATTTTTTCCTAAACACCCATTTAGTGGCAATGTTAAAGGTGTCTTTGGGTGTATCCACAAGCTTCCAAACATTATTCATTGCAAACTAATTTAGCTCCTCCTGTATAGAAATCACCCAAAATTCATCAGTTATTTCCCCATTGATGTTTTTAGGTTCATGTTGTGATAAGAAAGTGTTATGTTAAACCTAGTTTCTTAAATAAGCTCTATTTTGTGTTCCATTGTCTAAATCTCCAACAATAACCTCTAAAAGATGGTTTATAAGGGTTCTAATATCTTTATAAAAAGAAGGACTAGTGATTTTAGGTTCTTCATTAACTTTGGGTTCATTATGGCTCGAATTTGGAGAATTTAGAGAAATATAATTTATAACATATTCATTTATAAGATGTTTAGAAGATTTATCAATAATATAAAAATTTGACCTATCATCCTCCAGATTATATAAAGAGTTATTCAGTTCATGTTGATCTATTTCGTCAAATTTTACATGTTCATATTCTTCCACACATATGATTCTTTTGATAAAGACTCTATAGGATTTACTGGAAATAAAAATACAAGAAAAATTCCTTCAACACTATTAGATGAAAAATTATTAAGATTATCTTTAGTATTATGAATATAGACTTTGCAACCCAAAACATTGAATTAATTATCCTTTGGGTTTAAATTTTTCCATAACTCATAGAGAGTTATTTTAAAAATTGGTCTTATTAACACTCTATTAATAATAAAGCATGTTTTATTGACAGCCTCAACCCAATAAGAGATAGGTAGGTCATACTCAGTAAGCATGGTTCTAGTAATTTCTTATAAGGTTCTATTTCATTTTTCTACAAATCTATTTTGTTGAGGTGTCCTAGGTGTAGAGAAATTATGACTATATCCATTTTGTGAGAAGAAGTATTCAAACTCTTGGTTGTCAAACTCACAGCCATGGTCACTTAATAGAGACTTAATTCTAAATCTAATAATAATATCTACAGTACTCACCTACATGTTAAAATGACAGTAGGAATCACTTTTTGAGACAAGTTGATGGTCCAAGTATACCCATAATAATCATCTACAAGAACCTAAAAATAGTGCTTCCAATTAAGACTAAATACGTTAGAAGGTCCAAGAAATTCTAGGTGAACCAACTCAAGAGGTTGAGTAGTTGAAACTCATTTCATTGGTTTGAAAAATATTTTTTGTTGTTTACCCTTTTGACAAAGATTTCCAACATTTTCATTTGGAAACTCATGTTTTGGTAGGTCCATAAATAAACCTTTTCAAGTAAGCTTTCTATGGGATTTTATATTACATTTTTATAGACATCAGTGCTTAAGCGAGGACACTTTGTGAAAACACTCAAACATGAAACATTTTGAGAATTTAATGAATCTAAGTTAACAGGATAATCATTTCCATATCTAAATGAAAAAAATACTAATTAAATTTATAGTTGAAAAATTAATAGCCTCATTTTAAAATTTAACATGAAAACCATCATCACATAATTGTGAAATATAAATAAGACTATATTTCAATCCATTAACAAAAGGTACTTAAGAAATTAAAACCAAGTTAGAGTTACCGATCTGGCCTAAGATAATTATATTTTTTAGCGTTGTCACCAAAGGTTACAAGCCCACCATCAATACTTATTAAATTATCAAAGCATGAATAATATTTTATCACATGTCTTGAACATATAATATCAAAATACCATAAACATCTTCTTGATGTCTTCAAAAAGCGTTCCTAAAAAATAATCAAACAAAAATAGATTTTGGTACCCAAATATATTTCGGTCCATTAACATTAGTAATCAGTTTTTTAGAACCCACATCTTCTTCATGGGTTTTCTATAAGAATTGTGTATAATTTTTTATAAATATACTTGATTTGGTACAAAAAAACTAGAGGTAGTAAAATATTTTCATGAACTAGAACTTGTATCAGAATATTCAATTTTGGGTAGAAAAAAATATTATCCATATTTAGTTGCAAACTCATTTTTTGTAATATTTCATTTCCCAGGTTGGTATCCTATACTAGTGGTGTATCTTGGGGAATTTTTTACCCATAATCTATGTAAGATTATTTTTTCCATTGTTAAATTTCTCTAGGACCTTTTCTAATTTCACAATAGATAACTTATGTTCATTATTCTCTTTGAGTAATTGAACATTTTTTTTGTTTTCCACAACATGTTTATATTTAAAATTAGTAGTCAAGGCATAATGTTTATTCATAGATTGGTATTTATCTTTTAGTTCATTACTTGTATCTTCAAGCATATGACAGTATTCAAATAATTTTTCAATAGTCATATTTTTTTCATTATTAGATTCATCTCTATAATAAAACCGATATGTACATGACACTCAAGGTTTACCACAGATGTGTTTTTCATAAAACATATTTAAGATTTTTCAACATTTTTATCATGTGAAGACTCTAAGTCACTTGAAATGTTCTCAGAAGCAGTCAATGATTCCTTCATTTCTGTTTTAAACTGTATATCTTGGTCCCCACACTTATTGTTATATTTTTTATTGGAAAATATTCTTTCAAATTTTTTTTTATCTTTCATTCATAATATAATATTTTGTAAAAATTTACACATATTTTCTAAAACATTTTTCAGATTCCCTTGTGATAATATCTTCCTTTGATGTTGGTATTTTGGGAAAACATATTCCTATAATACAACTTCATAAATTATCTTGACAATTGATTCATTTTATCATCATTTTCTGGAGATGATTGTTCACTACTGTAACTTTCTACAGAGGCTTGTAACTTCTCTTTTTCCTTTTCTTCAGTTTTGGAAGTAGTGGTTTTAAAATCCACTGAATTTCTCTTTATATCATCTTCCTCTTACTTGTTGACATTTAATTATTCCCCATACATCATCAACATTACAATCAGATTCTGGACTGAAGCTTGCTAATGTCACAATATTCTCTAATTAATAAAGACGTCCCTCTCTATTTATCTCGTATATATCCTAGTATTATCATGATTTACTCCTTGTATTTAACATCTCTTCCCAAGGACATCGTATCATTCACTATTTAATTAAACCTAAGATATATGTCAGAAATAGGATCACAAGGCTTCATTTTAATGTTATCATATTTGTTAATATATTTTTTATGTCTCATTTCCTTAACACTAGAGGTTCCTTCATGTGAAACAGATAAAGTATCCCAAATTTCATAGGCAGTTTTACATGCATAAATTCTGTTAAACAGTTTATCTCTTACAGAATAGTATAAGGCTTTCATTTCATGGAAATTATTATTATAAGAATCCTTAGTTGGGTCATCCCAAGTGTTCCTATCATTACCAATAATCATTTATTAGTCTATAATTGAAGACAAAATCTCAAAACCCATAATTTCTAAGTGCATTTTCATTTTAATTTTACAATTTTAATAATTTTTTCCTATAATGAATGGTGGTATTTTGGTAGAATAACCATCTAATATGTTATCCATGATAATGAAAAAGTCTTTTAAAGAACTAAAAATTATGAAGAAATAGATAATAAAGATATATACAACACAACTAAAATCACAGTTGAAAAATATTTTAAATAGATTAAATACTATAAAAACTGTCATCTAATACCAAATGTAAGTCGGAGTAGGACACTCAAGAGGGGTTGAATTGAGTTCCTATACAAAACTTTTGTAAAAAATATAATTAAAAATATTCCCACTATTTAAAATAAATCTGGATAGTTAATCAATGTAATAAAACTATAATAGTTTGACTATTCAAATAGCTTCTCATAAGATCGATTAATTCCCAGTAATATCAGTATGATGTATTGATACAAATTTTGAAACTACTATCACATGGAAATAAAATTATGACTATTATATCAGAATAATTATAAAAGGGAAATTTAGTTTTCTAAAATATAAGTTTAAATTGATAATAACTAAATTGAAAGAAACAGTGGATAAAACAAGTGGTTCCGTGTGAAGTCAAGACGAAATCCACTCCACTTGGTGATCACCTACCATCATGATATATATATATATAAATCTTGTATCCACACCCTGGTTTAGGGTTAAAAATAGTACAAAGGATTTTCCAGGTCAAAATACCTATTCCACTCTTCTACATTGGATAACTAGCAACTAGCCCACACAAGACCTCTAATACATATATACGAGGGTGAAACAAAAGTAGAAAGATATTTGACTATTGATATATTGTATCCTAATGTTTAAAGTAGGATTTGGTGTGTGTTTTAACACATATTCACACACTTCTTTAAAATTAATAAAAATATTACACAAAATATCAAATATAATGAAAAATGATTAGAAATGATCGTAATGTTGGTCTATGCGTCTCTGGAATTGTAGGATGCAGTATATGTGATTTTGCAGTCCTCTTGTAAAAATAGAGTATCACAAGTATTGTGTTTTGGTCTCTAGTTCGAGGAGATGTTCTTTGTAGCTCTTTTTCTTCTTACGGTTGCTACTACAAGAATTTTTGGGGTTCTGATCTATAATAGTTCAGCCATCAAGAATCCAAAGTTCTTCGTGTGTTCTTCAGTTGTTATGTTTTCTTCTCTATTCACATGCATTCAACTTCTCATACTCTAATACTCCAGTGCCATGTTTTTCTTTTTATTTCTTGTGAATATTTTGGAGCCAACAGGATGCATGATTTCTACACCTCATACGTCATTCTGTCTACTAACAACAACTCAAAATAAAATTAACTATATCGATGTTATTAAATGACTCAAATATGATAGTTAGAAACAAATATTAATTTTAATTGCAAAAGACAGAAAAATGGTTGATTGTGGAATGGTGTCACAGATGCAGTGAGACTGCCACGGTGCTATAGTGATGGTGAGACCGTCATGATTCTTCTATCACAATGAGAATTAAAACCAATTACATAGTTTCCGTGTATGGTATTTTGTGAAAATCTAGAATTAGTAGTGAGATTAAGGTGTTAGATAAGTGTTCTCTCAGATAACAGTGTCAAGTCTTTTGCCCAAATTCTGATGTTTTTCAAATTACTATGTCTTGGAAACGATAGCATGGAAACTGTGTCAGGTTTATTATGTAAATATGGAACCGGTAGCAGAAAAATGGTGTGACAGACAATTTATAAACCTAGTACCAATAACAATCTCACAGTGTCACTGACTTAGCCAAATATCTGTACACTTTCTTAAGAAGTAATATTCACATAATGGAGAAAACAAAAAAATCACACTGAAAAAAAATTGAACAATATTAAACATATTCTATAAGATGAATACATGATATGTGTTATGTGAAACATGATAAACATGACTTTTGAGCATTAAAACTTGATGATTCCATCACAATCGTTAAAAAATCAAGAATATTGTTTTTCAAAAAATTATTCTTCTCAACCATAAGAAGTAATAAATAATTTTTTTAAACATAAAATCATTAGCATAGTATGGGAAATAATAAAATATCCTTGAAAACCATATAAATCAAAAAACAAATCATGTTATAAACTTGATTATTCATATTCATATCACTTTTACACATTGAGTAACATCCATGGTTACAAACGGAATAACCCACATGGTTACACATGGAATAACCTTCATAGTCATACTTAGAATAACCCTCACGAACAACATCCAAACATAAATCTTACACAATTTATTAGAGAGACATCACAGACCCACCTAGCCTTGGTTAATAAATAAATTCCTACATTCATAAATAATTTCCAAGAACCATTTCATAATCACAAAACATACAATCTTACATCATAAGACATTTTTTACTAATAAGAAATCATATTTGGATATTGATATATCCCAATACATTAGAACCCAATTTTAAAACGAAAAACCTAGAATAAATATTTGAAGAAAACATGGAAGATTATAAATGAATTTAGATGTCAAATAATTATGGGAAAAGTCATTTTCACAGTATACATTTAAACAAAACATTGCTTTTAAATTTTATAAATAATTCCAAAATATTCTCAATAAAATATATAAAACATTTACATAATAAAAACGTTGAAATAAAGTAAAAAGAGACGTAAATATGATTTATAATTCACTTACTTCCATATAAATAAATCAATTAAATATTACTAAAAATATGAACATAGAAGAAAAATTGTTGGAATGGAAACATTAAAAAAAAATTAAAGAAAGTCACATACCTTGACTGTGACTTATAACATGCATTATTTATCTTCTTGAATACTAAAACAATGTCAATTATTTATTTAATTTATATTTTTCATAATGTTTATTATTCTATTTTATCGTAAATAATACCATGTTATGCTCAATTACTTAATTATTTTAGTTTATGTCGGATATTTTTATGTTATTTGGCTCATATGTCCAAAATGACTTGTTATGATGACTATTATCAAGGAATCCATTACATTATCATCACAGAAATATTAATCATGCAATAATTATCATTTTTTAAATAAATTATACTTTTAAAACAATAAATAAATGATGAATCTAAAAAACAAACTATGCTAGAATCATAAAGACGTTAGGTCGTACATACACACGAGTAACGTTTCCCATTCTTAACGGTCATTAAAGAAAAAAGTTAAGAATTAATTTATCATTATAGAAATATCATAATATCATATATACCAAATTTCTTATTTAGATATTGTTATATATTTCATCCATGTTACATGGTGACACAAAATTAATAACATCACCACATGGTGGTGGTGGTCCACACGTATTCCCGAACGACATTATCATTTTTTAGTAAATGAAAAGTTAAGTTAATTGATGATATATTAAAAATATAAATTGACAAAATGTCATGAATATTTTATGAATACATTAAAACCATCATTACATCCTTTCATAAGAGGAGGTTATGAAAAATTACTTACATTTGTTTGTGAGGCGTTAATTTTTCATAATCATGAATGATGGTTTCATTTCCCATATTATGTAATAAAAATATGGATATAAGATACCTCATTAATATAATAACATATTAGTATATGAGATATAGTTGTTTTATTACATAAAAATATTTGAAGAATATTATTAAATTATATAAAAATAAAAAAAAATGAAAAAGCTTAGTTAGGGACTATAAATCTTTTTTGGACAACAATGTAATGTTTAATCTAAAAGCTTTCTTATGATGGTTTTATGATTAAAAAAGATGTATAGGAATTTATTATAGATTTAATTGTGGTATTTGGGTAGTTATTGTTTTGAAAAATGGTTCTTTATGTTTGAATAAAATATATGAAGATGTTCCCTTTAATAAAATAGGGGAGAGAAACTTTTGGAATTTCATAAAGTATTAAATTAAAATAAATTCATTTTCCGATTAACATAGATATTTCTTGATAATATTTAAATATAATATTAAATTTAGAATAAAATAACCCATAAAATTAAAATTTTACAATTTTAAATGATGTTTCCAGCCTTATTTGTTTTTAACCCATTCAAGCCATTTTTTAATATTACCATAGTATTAATGATTTTACATTTTTGGGGTCAATGAAGTTAATATAAAAGAATACTAGACAATAAATGTATCACGGATCATATATTAAACCACATACCAATAACTTGGATTAATATAGTAATTTTTTCATTTTGATTCTATTACTAAAATATTATTTATTTTTAAAAAACATTTATTTAAATTTTAGAACTATAAATTTAATTTTACTTATAAAACAATAATATATTAATAGAATTTGAACATAATTAACTCAAAAATCTATAATAATTCATTTTTATTGAAAATACTATGGGAAAAGAAATTAAATCATATCATATTAATTTTAATTTTTTTAAAATCATTTATTTAATCTTTAGATTAATTGAATAAATATTGTATTGGCATTGCGTAGGATTTTAACGTAATTATTTCATTACTAAATAATATAAATAAATATAAATATAATTTATAATTCATTTGAAAATTTAGAAACCAACATACCTTCTTGTATACCATTTAACAAAAATTGAAAGATAATAAAACAAAGATAATGACATTTTTTACTTTTCATTATATAAAAAATATAAATTCCATAATCTATTTTTATAACAAAAATCATATATTATAAATTTGGATGATTATAGATGAAATAAAATCATCCTATAAAATAAATTAAATAGTTAAAGGTTACATTATAGTTCTTATCACATTGTTTTTATACTTAATGAACCCATTTTACGTTTACCAAGGTAACAAAATTTAATTTGATTTCTATTCATAATGAATAAAAAATGGTATTTTTACCACATTTGGAACTCATTATTTCAAATATACAATCCATTTTTCAGAATTAAAAACACATAATTGGTAGAATATAAATTTTATTTTAGTTGGAAAAGTGCGATAGAAAATAGGTTTTAAAAAAATGCTTTTTTAGATAAAAAATTATTTTACATTGAAATCAAGTATAAAATTTCAAACAAAGACCATATTATGGTATTAATTAATCAAAATAATTTATTGAAATTTTTTAAAAAATTGAAATTATAATTAAACTTTATAAATACATGAAATGAAAAAAACCTTAAAAAACATCATTTATACTATTCATTGTAATATAATGTTTTTTGAAAATTAAAAAAAACTTGAGATAATTTTTACATGATTATTTCAAAAATTATTTTAATTTTATCAAATAAATTTTACAAATTATTAATTAATTAATTATAATAATTTCTTATAAAGAGAAATGGAATCCATTTTTGAGGGAAATATATTTTAGAAAAAAATATAACTTTACCAAACAAAGTAGTGATTATTTCGTAATGTTTAGTAAATAAATATGAATATAATAGAACCATTATATATTTTTCATAATCTCTTTAATCATATTCATAAATTCTAATTCAATTTATAGGTTATAATAGTCATATTTAGATAATAAATTTTTTTGATTCATTTAAGCTTGGAATTGCACATTCTGTACACTATCAAATTGTATTTATTTTAAAATAATAGGATATTAAATTCTCCACCCTCCCCTTCCCCCCCAATAAATTTCAGCCAACAAATTTGATATTAATCTTGGAAATCAATGTTTTCACATTTTAAGATACATTTTTTTAAATCCCACGTCATAGAAAGGATTAATAAAACAACCTCTTGACAAAAAGGAAATAAATATCAAAGGTTATGTAGAATAAGAATTAATATTTTCTCTAGATAGGAAAAAAATATTTTCATTTGAAAATATAGACATAGAATAAAACAATAATGTATAAATAATTATGTAGAGTGATTTAAATCAATGATCGTAAGAAATTGAATGATCATGAGAAACATAACGAACAAAAAACCATAAAATAATGAGGTTCTAAAAAGATCATCGATTCATTGTAAATGAATATTAAATAATAATTTTTTTATTTCATAATCATTTTTTTAAAGTTGAGAAATAAATTTTCTATATAGAAAAATAAAATAATGAAGTATACATATTTGATATTTATAATTTTATCCTTCAATCAATTTCCAGCATAATCATATCTTTGTTTCTAAACAATGTGTATTCATAAAGATTTTTATTCCTAAAATACTAAAATAAAATTAGAATGGATCATATACTAACATAAATGAATAATATTTTACATATCCTATCATTATAATTTACAAAACCCATATTGGTTAAAAAAGGTAAGATAATTCCAAAATAGAATAAACCATCATATAAATAATTAATTAATTTAGTTCCAAAATTCAACAATAACACCCAAAGCTCTACTAAATAAATTAATAAATAGTCATTCCTAGATTATTTTGAAATACTGGTGAATGATATTGAAACAAAAATATTCTAAATACTTTATCAAATCTATATCCAAATAACATCAATCCTCTTAATATCCAACAAAAAACAAATTATGACATAATCCTATAATTTACAAGATTTGTTAGTCATCTCCCAAAATGAACTAAATCACTCTATTTCCGTGTTAAAATCATATTTTATTCTAAATTAAAATAAAAAATTTAATCATATAACAATAAACCATGTAATAAAAAAATATTATTTAACATAATCAAAAAAGGTTCACAAAATAGTCAACTTATTTTTAAATAACATTTTAAGCATAATCATCAAATAATTTTTAAATCCTACTTAAATTATTAAAAAAACATAAGTTTCAAAAATTAACTGAATCTTTTTTATCAAATGTTTTTAATTAAAAAAATATTAATATCCTTGAAATCCGTTAGAAAAGAGAGAGTGTAATGACCCCAACCCCGTATCCCAGATCGGGTGCCTCACTTTGTTAAATTAGAATATAAACAAAATTTGAATCTCAAAGGACCTGTCAGTTTAATAATTTTGAAAGAAATATTATATACATTAACCATATATTTTATTTTAAAACATTTTATATAATATAAAAAATCCTTTGAGAATTACATTATTCTTTGGCGTAACTTTGAATAGAAGTCATAATGTATGTCTTGGCATCTTTAAAAAAATATAACATATGTAATGGGTGAAGTCATATTCTTGGTAAGGGTAAGTGTGAAGAGTAATTGATTCTTAATAATAAACATAAACATTATGGAATGTTGAATAACTAAAACATAATTCATTTAAACATAATCTTATGAATAATTTGGAAAGAGTGAATTAAAATAATATAATTCCATATAAATAGTAACATGGACAATCTAATAATCAAATAATCTCTTGTAGGATTTATAACTAATCTCATAATGATACAATGCATAATGTCGGACATGATAAACATGCCACCAAGTATTAGGCCAAGAAATCATTCATAAATTGTTAAGTAATCGTCCAATACCCAAACTAGTTTTTTTCATGACACCTATCAATGCATTGAGGGGATAGAGTGTTCCTAGACTATCACTAACTAATTAAAATCCATTACTTATATTAAAATTGTCAAAAACGAATAAAATAAAAATTCATTTCGAGACACTAGCGTTCTAAATGTGAATACTTTAACCGCAAACAATGAATGGTATCAAAATAGCACATCCATTGTAAAAATGATCATAAACCCTCGAATCAAATATGGTAAATCATGTCATAAAGGGTCCAACTCAAATTAGCAAAACTTAAACAAAATATGATGACATATATGAATGTAGATGAATAGAATCATTAAAATTTTCTTGAGATAAATAGCCCTTTTTACAGTGAAATCATTATTTAAAATTTTGAATCATATAAAAATAAAACATTTTCAATTAATATAGTATTGTAAACATATAAATTAGTATAAAATAAATTATTCATTATGGATGGAAAGAAAATCTGATAATGCAATATAAGTTAAAAAATATTCCTTCTGTATTTTTTTAGAAAATCATAAAGTACCACATTTTGAAAATGAAAAAAATATTTCTTTCAAATTTTTTATAAAATTAATAACATGGGTAAAAATAATTTAAACATTTTTAGGATAATTATAATTATAATTTGGAAAAAAAATTTAAGAAACATGGACATTGATGATAAATATTCCTAAGCATATACTTAGGTATAAACAACTGAGTATAATAATGAGATTGTAAAAATAACCCTTACCTTGCACTTTCCTGTAGTTGATTGTGATTTAACCTCAAATATAATGGTTTAAATCACATGACTAATTTATTATAGAACCATATTTATATTTATGATATCATATATGATCCTCTTATATCGATTAGGTAATAACAATTCATTAATTCACTTGTTTCGGGTGTAAAATACTTCATTTAACTATGTATGTATTATCATGTAAGTCATTTTTCTAATGCATATGATATATTTATTCTATACCGATAATGATATTACGTTCATATATAGTTATTTACTAATTATATATATTTTTATAATCATTCTTTAATAGTAAGGATGGAAAATTAATCACATTTTGTCGTGGAGATAGTAGGTCGTACGTACACACGTGCTATGATATCATTCCATTAATGGTGAAAGGGTATGAAATTGGATGGTATGTTAATTATACCAAATATATATATCATGTTATATTTTTTAGTTATATTCATTATATTCATCATTATACCCATGCAAATAATTTGGTGATAAGAAAATATTACACTATGGTGTGGAGATGGTAAGTTGTATGTACACACAAGTGGTGATTTCCTTTTTCATTAGATGGATAAAAGGTAGAATATAGTTGTCCCAAAATAATAATAACATATCATAATTTATAGGATACTGTTATTACTTATTTATAATATAAACAACGCATTAATAGGACGTATAATGATAAATGAACTTGAATGACTTTGTAAAGATGACTACTTTTTATTTGTAAAATCCATTAGATATCTTATTAAGGGATCAAGGGTTGGTCTTTTTAGAAGACCAATATTTATAGAACATGGATAAGGATTTTGGGAAGATAAATTGGTAGGTTTTGGATGATCTTGAAGGTTCAATGTGTTGTGAGGAAGTGAGGTTGGGGGTTTCCATATATAATTGAGGCGAGGGGAACTTTTAAAAACACAAAAAATATTAAAATGATATAATTTAATTTTGAATTAAAAATGTGTAAAAATTGATTTATTTAAAATATAATACTGTTGTGGTCTTAAATAATCTCATCCTTTATCTGTTTGACAAGTTTAGGCCCCATTATTACCCTTATCATTTTTAACCCTTATTTTAACTCCTTAAATCCTACTGTGACAATATGCATTTTACATTTTTAAGGTTTATATAGTAACTATAAAATGAAAAAGAATCATAACTGAGTCATGGATGAAATTTTAAACTTTATCACAAAAAGTTGGTTGAAATTTAATTGTTTTTTTTATTTTTTATCATCTAGTAAAATGAAAATTTTGATATTATTAATTAAATTGACATTTACAAAAATCAACAAAACAATATATTTTCAAACCAACACTTATTATATATAAATAACATGTAAATTTATCTAGAAAATTCTTTAATGAAATTAAGTATTTCAAACTATATTTATTTTAATATTTTTGATATATTTTATTAGATATTTCTATTAATTAAATAATTAATGCATCTTCATTGTATAACCCTTTAAGGTTATTATATATTTTTCAATAATTTAAAATAACTTATCATGAAGAATATAATTATTTTTTATTTTAATTTACTAATTATAGTCAAATTATTCTTCTTTATAAGACTATAATAAATATGGAACAGTTATAAATATATGAATATGGCATCTTTAACTTATCCTTAAATAAAATATTATCAATTTCATACTCTCATCCAAGTGGAGTTAAAATGTTATAATCTCATCCCAAGGTTGATTTTGGTCAATAACGACTCATCTAATCATATTTGGACAAATATTAGGGTAATTATATAATATTTATAATATTATTTTTACTCTTCATTTCTTGATTTACCTTTAAGTGTGATAACAAAAAAATTACTACAATTACTATTCATAATGACAAAAAATAAAACGGACATATTTACAAAATATGGACCCACTAATTCCAAATATGGAATAAATTTTTTAAAATTTTAAAACACATATGTTTCAGTTATTAATAAAAAATTATTCATGTTGATGAAATGATGAGACTTGATTTTAATGTGAAAATGTTCAAAATATTGAAATGCTTTTATATACAAATTCAATGTGAAACTGATTATAATGACCTACGCAGGATTAGATGAAAAAAATGATCTAATAATACTATAATAAAACAAGATATTTAATTCAACACTATAAATTATTTTTGATGAAATATTTTTTCAATTAAAATTCTGTATTTTTTTACAATTCATCAAAACATGAAACTTATAAAAAATATTAAAAAATTAAACCAAAGTAAATTTTTATATTATTCTTAAAAATAAGATGTTTCTTTTTCCAAATTGAAATTATTTAAGTGTCAAAAACTAAATTTAAAACAAGTTCTCCATTATAAGGTGGTAAAACTACCTTTATAAAAATATGGCTTTTACTCATTAAAGTTGATTTATTTTTCTTTCATGTATAGTAAAAATATTGGATGAATGTTAATAATTATATTGATTATATTACATATAAATTTAATTAATATCATTCATTAAATGTAATAAAATGAAATTTATTATGATAAAAATACCTTTGACAATTAATAATAGTTTTTATAAAAGCATTTCCTTTATAATAAATTGGGTTTTATATTTATTTTTAATTATTTCTTAACCAGTATTTAAAATAATATATTTTAATATGATATTTAATAAATTCATAGTATTCAATTTACTGGTTGTGAGATAATTTTATATTAAATAATAATATTAATAGTATATCGGTGTTTCGTTAAAACTCGGTGTTACATAAAATGTACAAAATCAAAAATATTAACTATAAAAAATACATACCATAATATCATGCGTTGTTATATTCTCCAATAATTAAATAAATTTATTCCTCGCACTGTGAAATTGAATTTCAGAAATCAAAGGTTGATACATGGAAATTAATTTTTGGGAAACCCACTTTGGAAAACTGTTTAATGAAACTTCCACTTTAAAATAATGAAAGGGAAGTAAGAAGGTCAACTAAGATAACACAAATGTGGGTTCTAGGTAGGAAAACATGTAAATGGAAGTGAAAACTAACAATCATGACCTGATAGAGAGTAACAAAGAACAAGGTCCTATGAAATTTAACCATCACAAAACCATAAATGTTTTATTGGGTAAAATACCATTGATTCATAATAAATTAAAGTAAATAGATAAAATTTTGTCCAAAAATTCTTTTTCATAGAGCTGAAGGAGTATTTTTCTATTCAAATAAGAACATAATTTATTTTTTTCCATGTCATAATCGTAATCTCAACAATTGGTTATGCTTCGATTGGCTTTCACGTAATCCCTAACACATAGAAATGAATGTTAAAAATGAATTGGCACACCTGAATAAATTTTATGAATCAAAAAATCCAAGATTAATTCATTTGGATTTTAATTGTTTATTAAAACTAAAATGTTTATCAAATTTTACATAATTGTTCAAATCATACTTTAACCTCAAACAACAATATCCAATGTTCAATATAATACATTACAACTATAAGACTCATCCAAAATGCATTTTAAAAAATTCAGAGTCCCAAAATTAATAACTAAGCTCACAAAAATTCAAAAATCAAAAAAAAACATAAAATTTTCACCAAAACAACATAATGGAAATATATTTTTCATGTACCAATGTATGAATACCATATTCACTATAAAATATTAATGAAAACTATAATGATCCCAAATACATAAACAAGAAGTAATGTAATACATTCATTTTATATATTATGATTATAAAATCCAAAATAAAATAATTCTTGAATCCAAAAACACAAATACATTAATTATTCCACTTCCACTGTAGTAACAGCAAAAGATTGACCATGATCCCTTTGATTTTTCTTAGCTATATTTTTTGATGAAATGGATATTAACTTATCTAGTGTCACATCTCCTCATAGTTAAAATATTACACTTTTACAACATCTTTCTTTACCTTGTAATCACAAGCCTATTAACCCTACTCTACAAAATTGTATCAAACTCCCCTTCCCTTTAGTCAAATATGGTGGTGTTTCTTCCCACAATTATCACTTGTGTGATAATCCTTATGTCCATTTTTTCCTTTATCCATCTCTTTCTCCCCTTTTTATTTTTCTCTTTATTTCCCTTAAAGTCGTATGAATGATATAATTATTTCCATCTCTTGATTACACAAGAAAATCTATATTTTTTGGGTGAGAAATTTTAGCGACCAATTCCTTTTAGATGAGTGGATTTAACCCATCAAATAAATGATAAATATTACTCCTTGGGTTAAATTGTTTGTCTAAAATATATCATAGAAATATTTTAATGTTTTTTTCATATTTATAAACATTCAAATCCTATTTTGGTCTCCAATTAAATAATTGTATCTCTATATATTCTCTCTATTCAAAAGGGAAATATATTTCGAAGAAAATTTCATTAAAATCCTTTCATTCCATGTTTTCTATTTCTTTCTCCTTCATCACGTTTTGAATTAATTACAACCATTGATATGCATCTCTTGAAAGATGATAAACTACCATGACAACCTTCTCTTATTAGATGCATCCCAATAAAAGAATTAACTTCACTACATAACATATCCATTATTTAACTCTAAATGGATTTGTTGCCCCATTCA
Organism: Viscum album; assembly: GCA_963277665.1. Lineage (NCBI taxonomy): Eukaryota > Viridiplantae > Streptophyta > Magnoliopsida > Santalales > Viscaceae > Viscum > Viscum album. Next base: position 783,798,924 of record OY728158.1, read on the forward strand.
ATGATGGAGTTTTTTGTCTCCTTAAGTGTTCTAACATTTTTCTACTACATTTTGGATCGGGATATAGGAACGATTATTGTTCATAACACATGTCAGATGTCCTGATATAGTTAAACTTTTATCAGCACTTGTGACAGCTCCAACTCCAACACCATTATCTAGAAAATGAGGGAAATACCTACATGGATTAAATGAATTAATATAGTTTCCATTCCAAGAACTAGGATCCATTTATAAATAGTGGGTTACATTTGATTAGGTTATGAATCATAATTCAAAAATACTTAACATAAATTAAAAATTTATGTATAGTTAATCTCATAATCATAAAGATGGTTTCATCGAGGACATATTTACTCTTAAATCATTAAAACAGTTAAAAGAAAATGTGAATTATCCAAAACATATCCCTCATGAGTGTCAAACCACGTTTGCATTAAGAACTATCATCGTCTACCATGTTATGTCGAGTTAGGCTTGACCCAACTTATCTGTGTTCTTACCCTTAGGTATATATGTTCCAAAACCATGTCTACTTATAGTATCTAGACATGGATTTATTACTTGTAAGACCCGCATAATCTATACCTTAACAAAAATCTAGGATGTTCTTCAATACATATCCTTAAATCCTATCATAGAGTTATGGTGTGTAATCTTTATTTTCTAAATCAAGTTTCCAAGGATTCTAGAAAACTTCCTAAGATACTGAATTTTATGACACTGAAAATAATATCCTATTAATAGTACCTCACTTTATTATATTAGAATATATAAAAGATTCGAATCTGAAAACACTAATTAGGTTACCTATTTTGAAATCTAGATTACACACAAGAACAGTACATTGTATTTCAAAACAAAAAAAGTGTAGCATATAAAATCCTTTGAGAATCTCATTATTCTATTAGAAAAACCCTCCAAATTTTGTCTTAATATAAATATTTACATCCTAATAAAAATAAAATATAAGAAAGGGGTGATCTCAGATTCTCAGTAAGGGTAAGTGTATATTAGAAGATATAATAAATAATAAGAATAAAAATTAAAGAAATATGTATAAAAATTCATGTCGTTAAATCATAATCTTTTTCATAAAATGAAAAGAAAAAATGAAAAACATAAAATTCCTCATAAATAATCACATGGATATTATTCTAAGAGAATAATCACATAGATATTGTACTAATAGAATAATCATATGCAATGTCAATAACTAATCTCATAATTAGAGAATACATAATTTCAGACAGCATAAACATACTAGATATGATTTGTCCAAAACACCATACATAAATAGGTTTGACTTCAACTAATACCCAAATGGTTTTTTCTCATGATTCCTTCTGATATCGAGGGGCTATAGTGGGTCTTCACAATCACATATAAGTCCAATGCATTCCTCATCTAAAAAGGGTATGATTTAAATAACCTAAACATTTTTATTTAAAAAATAGTACAAGAAATTTAAATATATAACCATAAACCCCGAATGGTATCAAAATAGAACATTCATGTTCAAACTAATCATAAACCATTCAATGGAATGTGTTAGATGGTATAATAAGTGATTAATCTCAATTAATAAAAAATCCAATAAATGATGCTCACATATATGAGAATGATATAATAAAATTATTAAAAATTTCTGATAGAAATACATGTTCTACTTTAAAACAATTTATTTAAAATTCCATACAATTTTAAAAAGAAAAAAATTTCATTTAAAATAATCATATAAGAATGAAAATTAATCTTCAATACATTAAATTTTCATGATTGCAAAAAATGTTTCTCATACCGTATAAGTTAAAAAACATACCTTCGGTATTTTTGTCAAAAAATTCTATAAAGGTCATTATTTAGAACATGAAAACTGTATTCCATTCAAAAACAAATTTTAATGTCCCAAATTGTTTTTCCACGAATTATTTTTAAATAATATATAGAATTTATTTGATACTACCCACTGAGATGGTGTGAAATTCCAAGAACTCATGTGCCTAAAATAAATATTTAAAATATATTAAATAAATTAAATAGCATGCCCAAGAGGTTTCCCAGAAAATGTATAATAACTTCTAAATAGTTGTCTGGATTAGAAATTCAAGGGTTCCATTTCATTCAGAGCAGCGACTTTACCCTAGGTGAGGCTGAACATCAACTGGCACAGGTCAGCCATAAAAGTTTGTTTCCTGATGTATCAGTAAAAAAAAATAAAAATGTATTACTTTGACTTAGTGACATGTTTTTTTTCTATTTTTTTAGGAATCTAGGTTCATTATCATAACCCCATAATTCCCCTATACCAAGGAGGATGATTTTTTGTTGACAGCGATGATGGATTGAGATGATTGTGGATCGTTGCAGCAGAAAAGTTATAGGATCTAATCGATGAAGGAAAAAAAAAATTCTCATCAACGATTGATCCAAACTCGAGGTTGGGTGTCTGTTTAAATGTAATTTATTCTTATGGGGAACATGAATCGATCGATGAAGGAATTGATTTATAGATCGTGTGTATTACGATATGGGATTATGTTGTGAGATTTTTTATCATTGTTTGTTTATATATTTGATTTTATTTTGTTATCATTATCATTCATATGGATTTCATAACAGATGGAATGAAAAATGGTCGAGGATTGATCTTTGGGTTGTTCCATGTTCTTTTTCTCCCCCAAAATTCTTTGTGTTCATTATGTTCATTGTGGTTAGAAAAAAACAATTTTTGTGCCTTTGTATCATGGTGAAATGTTCCAAAATTGAAGATATGGCATCAGTGTGACTCTATGGAGTTATGATAATTATTTTTTATGTGAATGGAATAATGGGGGTTTAGATTTCTCAATCCTCATCGGAATCTAAGAAAGATAGTGATCTTTCTTTCGACTTGATTCAAGGCTAAAATATTACAATTAAGTGATTCCAGTACCAGCTGAATCTGAATCTCGAGTTCCCCAACCAAGAACATCCAGAAATGGTGCTCGGTGTAATGGACAGGATGATGGAGTGAGAACTAAGATTTATAGAAATTCCTGAACAACATGACGTGTATTCCATAATACATGGAGTTTGGGGGGCCCTTGAGTGGAATCAAGTGTTTTAGGAAGTAGTAAAGAAACACACTATGTGTGAAGCCTATCACACAGTGTGTTGGTCCTTTCTCATAACATGATGTGTATCCTGAATGATGAATGGTCCTGGGGTGGAGTACACAGCTTTCATACATAGTGTTTCCTCTGCCACACAACTTGTCCAAAATGGTTACACGGATTACCCTGGGTAATGGTACATATACAGACATACAGGGGTTGAAGTCGTGTACTGGCACATTTCCAGGATATAGGGAGCAGACCCCAGATTGTAGAACATGATGTGTGAACATTTATACATGTCATGTGTACCTCTTCTATAGAACATGTTCAGATAGCATGGGTCGTTGAACACGGATAGTACCCAGGGTCAAGGGACACCTTGTGTAACCCTACTACACATCATCTACCACTTCTTACATGTAATTAATATCTTATCCATCATATAATGGACATGTTTTATTAGGGTTGGTGGAATTTCTCATTTCCCTAAAGGTTAGTTGGTTTCATTTACAATTTATAATAGTATAATCCCTTTAGTAGGCCATTCTGGATAGAGTAGTTGGAATCCCCTTTGAGGGGCTCGGAGCAAGATCCTCTATCCATTCATGTTCTCTATGTAGAGTCTTGGTATCGACACAACTAATCCTATTGGATGTCAATTCTAAAAATAGAATGTGAATCACGATGAGTTTTGGTATCACCCCATGGCCCTGGAAGTAATCCTTATTTATGTATCATGATCCTCCCCCTCATGGAGTGATTTTTTCCAGAACAAGTGTATTATATTCTCTTTATAGATCTATCAGTGTATATCTCTCATGATGGTTCTTGATGAACAACACGTCTTGGGAGGACATCATCAGTGCTATTAGACTCAAGAGTGTCTTCTCCCAGATTATTTTGTTGTGGAAACTTCATACTGAAACCCTAGTGATGGTATGTGGTAGTTGAAAATTGCCTATATACTATAGGTTTGGGTTTAAGAATATATAGATATTCCTTTTATTTGTGTTGTAGACATATATTGTGTATAGTTTACTAGGACTTCATTTGTGTATTACTTGTATATTTTGGGAGTCTTACTGAGTTTTCTTATACTCAGCCTCGAAGGGATTTTCCCGTATGTGAAGTGTCTTATGTAGATGGTCGACTATTTAAGAGAGTCAAGGTGTAATGACCCAGCAATTCTCATTGTCTTGAGAGTACGAAGAGTCATTACTAGGCCTTAAGCAATATCCACAAGATGCCAAAGGCTAGAAATAAATGTCTAAGGGTTTCAAATACAAGTGGGGGATGATTTACCCTTTAAGAAATAACCCAGTAAACCAACCAACCATTTCCAAACATCACTATATGATGCATGAACAACTGAGAGATGACTACACAAACTTCATTTTTGTCAAACCACATCAGAGTACACAACAGCAAAAGACCAAACTAGTTATCAAAGTGCACAAAAGGTAAATAACACAAGACTCTCAAAATACACTAATACTCCATGCTCCACAAGCTCCAAGCCCCACAACATCTCCCAAGCATCACCATGAGCCACTAGAAGTTGGATGCTTTACCTTTACATGTGTCCTGAATTATGTCATCTGTAAAAACACCAAAGTGCCCATATAGGGGTGAGTATAAAACTCAGTAGGTTTTCCCCCAATGACTTCCCTACTCATGCCACTAGGATCGAATAGTTAGAAATATTTATATAAAAATAGTTTAATTAAAACAATTTCTCAAAATTAGTTTATAACTAAATATAAACAAGTTTCCCAAAACCATTTCCAACCCAAAAGCATACAAATGCAATTGAAACCTATTTCCTAGAAAGTTATTTTTCCAGAAAAATAGCTAAACAATCTTTATAACCATTTCACAAAATCCTCTTTTTGGAATACCCAACTGTACTACAAACCCATGAAACCAACCATGTATGCTACGTTGTGACAGTTCAATTCTCATGAGTGGTCTCTCTTCGATCTACCAAGTCATCATAAGGTTATTGTTTCACATGTGCCATTACACCTTTGGCACCGAGCACAAGGTCATATTTCAACCAATCCTCATTCAAGTAGTTACCATGTGCCAATACACCTTTATCACCTAGCCCAAGGTCATATTTCAACCAAGCCTTGTACAAGTAGTTACCATGTGCCAATACAACTTTGGCACTGTGTACAAGGTCATATTTCAACTAAGCCACGTATATGAAACATGAACACACAACACATATTCCCAAAAGTCATTCCAAAACATACCTTTCAATAAAAGCACCCTTTTTATTAAAAACCATTTCCATCAAAACAATTTAAATTCCAAACCATTTCAATTCCAAACAATTTCAATAAAACTCCATTTTTATTGAAAACAAATTCAATTAAAGTCATTTAAATTCCAAAACATTTCAACAAAACACCATTTTTATTTAAAACCCATTTTTCATCAAACCATTATCAATTTCAGAAAATCAATAATTTAAAATTATCATTTTTAATTCAAAAATCCAAATCACTTTGCACAGCAATTCACCAAGATTTCATAATTTCAATAAACCATAAATCATCAATAAAGAAGATTTATTCCATCCTTTTCACAATCAATTTCTATTAAAATCATCCAATTTGAATCTAATACAAACAATTATAACAAGAGGATTCGAGAGAGAAGCCTCCTACTTCAATGGTGTTTACGAAAACCCCAACGAACGAAGAACGCACACGAAAACCAGGTTGATTCTCGATGAATTCTCCTTAGATCTCTTCTCCTAACATAAACAAGACCAAATCTCATCATATTTGGCGTCCAAACCCATATATCTTCCCATAACATGCATAGATCTAAGAAACCAAGAAGAGAGGAGAAGTATATCTAAGTAGATCTAAGAAACTGATCAAGAACAATCACATACCTCAAGAATCTAGCTTCGATTCGCCAAGAGAAGCCTTCTAATCACCTTCAGAATGATGGGAGAACCCTCTCTGACCTTCAGATAACAAAAATCCCAATTTAGGGCTGCTTAAGATCTTAAAAGATGCATTTAGAGGCAAAAACGTGTGAGATCCACAATTTAAGGATCTCATTTAAGTGCCTGCATGGTTAGTTCACACGGTTTGACAAACTGTGCGCTAACCGTGCAATAGTTACTTCCTCGACCACCATTCTCGTATAGTGTGGCCACACGGTTATACAAACTATGTGCCCACTGTGCAAGAGCTACTGCCTCTAAGACCCACTGTACACGGTTTGGCCGCACGGTTTATGAAAACTGTGTGCCACCCATGTGACTTCCTCTTTGCCTCAAAACATCATTCCAAGATCTCCAGACTCTCCCATTGAACATCCTTAACTTTAAAACCATGAAAATCATCAATTAAGGGTTATATACCAGAAATCGGGGGTACTAAATTCTCCCGCCATTGGTATTTTCGTCCTCGGAAAGTAGAAAACCGTCACCCAACTGAAAGTGTTCCGACCACTACTCATTCATTTCCTTTTCATGTTCCCAAGTCTCTTCCTGAATCCAACCATGCTGCCATAAAACCCGCACTGGAACAATACTTTTTCCACTCAATAATTCTTCTTGCTTATCCACAATCCATACTAGGATATGTATCAATGAAGCTTCCAGATCTAGGTCAACGTGATCCCATCTAATTACATGGTCAGGATCAGGCTGATACTTTTTCAACTGAGATACATGGAACACACTATGCAATGAACTAAACCATGGTGGTAATTCCAGGTGATATGCCACCTCTCTAACCCATTCCAGTATCTCAAAAGGGAAAATGTATCTAGGAGATAACTTGCCTTGCTTCCTGAAACAACAATGTCCAAGCCTTGTAGATATCCTCAAGAAGACATGATCACCAACAACGAACGACAACGGTCTTCAACGGTGATCTGCATAAGATTTCTGATGACTCTAAGACCTCTCCATCCTCTTTCTAATCAACTGAATCCTGTCCGTTGTTTCTTGGACAAGGATCGGCCCAACTAGGGAAGTTTTACAATTTTCCACCCAGTATAGTGGAGATCAACAACGAAGCCCATATAATGCATCAAACGGAGCCATGCATATCGAGGCTTGATAGATTTTATTGTATGAGAACTCCACTAAGGGTATATTCTCATCCCGTGAGCCACCAAAATCCATTACACAAGCCCGAAACATTTCTTCCAATGTTCGTATCGTCTGCTCAGGTTTCTCATCCGTCTGAGGATGATACACCATGATCATAGTCAACTAAGTTCCAAGGGATTGCTATAATGATTTCTATAAACCATATGTGAACCTTGGATCTCTATCTGAGACTATGGACATTGGTACACCATTCCTCTTTACCACTTCTCGGATATTAATTTTGGAAAGATCTTCTACCGTATGGGTTTCACGAATAGGTATGAAATGGGCCGATTTGGTTTGATGATCCACTATCACCCAAATGGCATTGTGTTTCCGAACCATTCTTGGAAGACCTGAAACAAAATCCATTGCTATCTGATCCCATTTCCACACTAGGATAGGTAAATATTGTAACATACCATCTGGCCTTTGATGCTCTTCTTTAACCTGCTGACATGTCAAACACCGCTAGACAAACTCGGCCACCTTTATTTTCATGCCGCTCCACCAAAACTATGTCTTCAATGCCTTATACATTTTTTGTGTACAGGAATGTACAACCCATTTCGAATGGTGGTAACCATGAAGGATTTGTTCCTGACAAACCATAGGTACAACCATCCGATCTCTGAAACACAAAACTGAGCCCCCGTCAAGTTTCCAACCATCAATGGTCTCCCCACCATTGAGTTTTGAACTTACAACAATACATTCTACATCAGATTTTTGTGCTTATTTGATAATCATTACAAAATTAGGAACAGGTGTAGCTAAAAAGAAAACAGCAAAATTACCTCCGTCTTCACCTTCCACTTGCATGTCGGCTAAGACCTACATCAACTACCATTCATCAAAATCTTCTTTTCGCTAGCTGAACATATGAATTTATACTCGATGCATTTGCCACCGAATTCCATTTTACTGGTGTGTACATCAAGTCAAATTCAAACATCTGGAGATACTCCATCTACCTCATTTGACTCAGATTCAAATCTCGCTGTGAGAAAATGTGTTTCAAGCTTTTGTGATCCATAAACACAGTAAATTTCTTCCCAAAGAGATAATGTCTCCATGTTTTCAAAGCATGGAAGACTGTAGCTAACTCCAAATCATGTGTTGGGTAATTTTTCTCATGCACCCCCAACTACATTGAACCATAAGCAACCACATGATTTCTTTTCATGAGGAAATAACCCAACCCTGATCCTAAAGCATCGCAACAAACCACATACCCATGTCCTGATTCTAGAAAGATCATGATGGGTGCCGATGTGATAAGAACCTTTAGTTCCTAGAAGGACATCTGACATTGTTCTATCCATTGTAATGGAGCATTCTACTTAGTCAGAGTAGTCATTGCTGAATCTAGTCATGAGAAATCATGCACCAAGAGTTGGTAGTAACCAGCTAGACTAAGAAAACTATGTATCTCGAACACATTCATTGGTGGTTGCCAAGGGATAACGGATTCTATCATTCCAGGATTAATAGAAACGCCTTTCTCATAAATGACATGGCCATGTAAACGTACTTCCTATATCCAAAAATCACACTTTCATAAGTTGGCATACAAACGATGATATCTCAAGACTTGTAACAATGTTTCCTATTGAACCTCATGATCATCCCTTGTTCTTGAATACACCAAAATATCTTCCACAAACACCACAACAAAATAATCTATATATCATTGAAATATCTGATTCATCAAATCCATGAAGACTGCTGGTGCGTTCGTTAGACCAAAAGGCATGACTACATATCTGTAGTGGCCATATCGAATTCTGAAAGCAGTATTTGGAATATCCTCCTTCCGAACTCACAATTGGTGATATCCTGATCACAAGTCAATCTTGGAGAACCACTGAGCTCCCCTTAATTGATCGAAAAAATCATCAATGCGTGGATGTGGATATTTATTCTTTATCATAACTTGGTTAAGCTTACGATAATCAACACACAGTCGAAGAGTTACATCTTCCTTTTTCACAAACAACATCGGTGCTGCCCATAGTGAAGTACTTGGTCAAATGAAACCATTGCTTTACAGATCCTCTAACTGCACTTTCAATTACCGTAACTTTGTTTGTGCCATCCTATAGGATGGAAGTGAAATAGATCTGGTCCCCTAAAGAAGATAAATCTTAAACTCCACTTCCCTTAGAGGTGGTAACCCTGAGAAGTTCTTCGGAAAGACATCTGGAAATTGATCCACCACAGCTGGAAAACTAATTTCCTCTATCTCTTCCATTGATTCCAAAGTCAACCTATCAGTTGGGGAGAGATCGTTCCCCCCATTTGTTCCAAAAATCTCTTTTCACCTTTCTTTACCATCCTTTCTCCTCTGAAGAGATGGTTGATGCCATCCTCAGTCAGGAAACTAAATGTTCTATTATAAATGTCGATGTTATTTTTAAACATTGTCAACCAATTCATACCCAGGATTACATCATTGATATCCATGTCCAACATCGAGAAGTTCCATTTCAGATCAACTCAATCAATAGTTATAGCAAAATATCTACACACTAAGGTTTGAAATTATATTTCACTAAGAGGAGTTTTCAGTTTCAAACCTGGAGCTCCCACTATTCCCCATGGGTGCCACCATGCTTCCTCTACTCGAAGCACCCAACAGATCCTGTTGATCCATCGATGCCTGATTTACTATCTCTGTATAATCACTAATATACAGAACTGCTATTTTGAATGGATCTGTTACCTTAACACTGCTTAAAAGATATTTTCCATCAACCATGTTCTAACCACCACATTGGGTACAAAACGCACTATGGTCATGAACTTATTTTCATACTCTGTCACCGACATGTGCTCTTTTTTAAGACTGAAGAAATCTGTTGTGCACTAAATTTTGAACATATGTGAGTAGAATTTTTTATTAGAAAATTACTCCAAAACCTTCCCACATCATACCCTGGTCTGATCCTGCTTGGACTACCAACTCCCACCACCGAAGAGCAATATCCTCTATCTTACACGTTTCTAGATTTACTTTCAACTCTAATGGTGTCCCCAAGAATTCGCAAATTCTATTCATTCTGTACAGCCACATCTCTTCCCTTTTCGGGTCAGAATCACCCCTAAAGACGGGTGGATCCTGATTTTGGAAATGAGCTGCATAATCAATATGATTTAGCTATTCTATTCTATTCACACTTCCCACAGCTTGGAAAGCTTGAACTATGATCTGGACTAACTGTTGGTTCACTTGGGGCCCAGTGCAACCACTTTTTCATCAGCCACTTATGGTTGGTCTCTATGACACCTACCCGATATCTGTAAACAAAATAACCAACCTTGAGTATCACTTCTTTAGACATCAATAATTCCCATTTCAAATCGCATTATACAACACTATCACAATGAGGCTTTACAACTTTCCACATTTTCCGTTTTCCCAACGGACACGAACTCCATCAATCTCACGCTCTAGCAACTATTGGCTTTGCATTTCAAATTCTATCACATCAACTACCACAACATTGTTTTTCCACAAAAAAACATTTTTCCAAGTTCAACCATTTTTGAAAATATTCAACATACTTTTTGAAAATCAACCCATTTTCAAAATACACCAAATACCCTATTTTCAAAGTCTTTCACTTAAAACAATTTCTTCATTTTTCAAAAATTGGCACATTGCAAAAAATATTTACTCATTACTCACAATGAGATATGAAATCCTAGTGGGAAGTAATTCTTCAATAATGCATGCCATTCTCATCTCATTGGATAAACCCAATAAAATGATATTTCCAACATTCTAGAAGTGTATCCAAAACACTTATGTACCCAACACCCTGGTAACTTGAAATTCAGCATAAATAGGTTATCTACGCCCTTTTATGCTATAAATTTCATGTTCCTAAAATCTTACTCCAATCTAAGATTTCGACCTAAGGAATAAACAAGAATGAATTTCAACTCCAAGACCAAGTACATCGATGACTACTTGTTAGGAAAGGACCGAACAAGTAGATACCATTTGTAATGACCCGCCAATTCTCATTGGCTTGAGAGTACAACGAGTCATTACTAGGCCTTAAGTGATAACCCCAAGATGCAAAAGGCAGGAAATAAATGCCAAATTCTTTATAATACATCTGAGGGACGATTTACCCTCTAATAAATAACCCAGTAAACCAACCAACCATTTCTAAACAACACTATATGATGCATGAACAACTGAGAGAAAACTAAACAAACCTCTTTTATGTCAAACCACATCAGAGTACACAACAACGGAAGACCAAATTAGGTATCAAAGTGCACAAAAGATAAACAACTCAAGACTGTCAAAAGACACTAAGACTCCTTGCTCCACAAGCTCCAATCTCCACAACATCTTTGAAGCATCACCATGACCCACTAGCAATAAGATGCTTTACCTTTAACTGTGTCCCACAGTATGACATCTGCAAAAGCACCAAAGTTCCAAAGTAGGGGTGAGTATAAAACTCAGTAGGTTTTCCCCAATGACTTCCCTACTAACGCCACTAGGATAGAAGAGTTAGAAACATTTATATAAAAACAATTTATATAAAACAATTTCTCAAAAGCAGCTTATAACTAAATAAAAACATGTTTCCCAATACCATTTTCAACCTAATATCATACAAGTGAAATTTAAACCAATTTCCCAGCAAGTTATTTTTCTAGAAAAAATAGCTAAACAAGCTTTAGAACCATGTCACAAAATCCCCTTTTTGGAATACCCAACCATTCCACAAACCCATGCAACCAACCATGCATTCTATGTTATGACAGTTCCACACTCATTAGCGGTCTCTCGTCGATCTACCATGTCATCACAAGGTAATTGATTCACATGTTCCATTACACCATGGCACTGAGGATAAGGTCATATTTCAACCAAGCCTTGTACTATTAGTTACCATGTGCCAATACACCTTTCGCACCGAGCACAAGGTAATATTTCAACCAAGCCTCGTACAAGTAATTACCATGGGCCAATACACCTTTGGCACCGAGCACAAGGTCATATTTCAACCAAGCCTCATATATGAAACATGAACACACACCAAATACTCCCAAAAATCATTCCAAAACATCCCTTTAAATAAAATCACCTTTCTTATTGAAAACCATTTCCATCAAAACCATTTAAATGCCAAACCATTTCAATTCCAAACCATTTCAATAAAACTCAATTTTTATTGAAAACCAATTCCGTTAAATTAATTTCAATACCAAACTATTTCAATAAAACACCATTTTTATTGAAAACCCATTTTTCATAAAACTATGTACAATTTCAACAAATCAATAATTAAAAATCATCATTTTAAATTCAAGAATCCAAATCACTTTGCACGGCAATTCACCAAGATTACACAATTTCCCTAAAACCATAAATCATCACTAAAGAAGATTTATTACATTCTTTTCACAATCAATTTCTATTCAAATAAACCAATTTGAAACTAAGACAAACAATTCTAACAAGAGGAGTTGAGAGAGAAGCCTCCTACTTCAATGGTTTTGAAGAAAACCCCAACGAACGAAGAATGCACAAGAAAACCAGGCTGATTCTCCAATAATTCTCCTTAGATATCTTCCCCTTACACAACCAAGACCAAATATCATCATATTTGGCATCCAAACCCTTATATCTACCCATAACGTGTGTTGATCTAAGAAACTGAGAGAATAAGAGAAGTAGATCTAAGTAGATCGAAGAAACTGATCATGAAAGATCACATACCTCAAGAATCCGGCTTCGATTCGCCAAGAGAAGCCTTTGGACAGCCTTCGAAACAATGGGAGAGCCCTCTTTGACCTTAGGAGAACCAAAATCCCGAGTTAGGGCCGCTTACGAGATTAAACGAGGCATTTAGAGGCAAACACCAGTGAGATCCACAATTTAAGGATCTCATTTAAGTGCTCGTGCAGTTAGTTCATAGAGATTGACAAATTGTTCGCTAACCATGACTTAGATACTGCCTCGACCACCATTATTGCATGGTTTGGCCCCACGGTTAGACAAGCTGTGTGCCGACCATGCAGGACATACTGCCTCCATGACCCACTGCACACGATTTGGCTGCACGTTTTAGACAAACCATGCACTGCCCGTTCGACTTCCCTTTGCCTCAAATCATCATTCCAAGTTCTCCCGACTCTCCCATTCAACACCCTTAACATTAAAAAAATGAAAAGCATCAAGTAAGGGTTACATACCAGAAACAGGGGGTACTATACATGGGCAGAACAGGACTAGAGAGAGATTTGTGTGTTCCGGAAGACTAAGGTGATTCTAGAGAATTGAGCTGCAGTCCTAATATGTATATTGTTTACATGTTGGACTTTGTAGTTTTCAGGATCTTTCTTTGGTGTCCTCATATTTTGGGATAGTTTACTTCACTGCACTACTTTAATGTCGTACTCCCTTTTTTGGGTTTTGTGGTATGCATGCATTTTTTTCCTTACTGGTTGTTACATTTCAGCATTTTTGGCATACTGATGTGTGCGTGCATACAAGTACATAAAAAATGCCTCCTATTTATTGATATACCTACTCAATTCTATTATCTAACCCATGGAAGATTGAAGTTGATCATGGGGATTCATGGCATGAGACCAACTGAAACAAGTTGGGATAGAGTAGAGGACTGGTGGAGGATAGCTACATGCAGTCAAAGCGTACAACCCAAGTACTCTAGGGATCATCTAAGGTATGATCTCTTAATTTTCTACCTTTTCTTATGTACTTATATACACAAGTTCAAAACATTAATTTTCTCATCACTTACCTTGTATGAGGCCTTGATATTGTTGTAGAACCTTTGACTAACCCATTCTCTTAAAGACACCTACTAAAGGTGATTTAGTAATCACATTTAAAGGCCCAGAAATTCTGTGTAAATTTTTTTTAATTAAATGAGGATTTTACAAGTCCTCGAAAATTGACAATGCGTGACTCTGAGGCCCGGAGTGCCCGGAATGAATTTCTGAACTTTTTTTTAAATAAGTTCAGTAAACATATGATCTGGTTTTTGTATCATCTAAACTGCTGCTCGGAATTGAAATATGAGGGCACTTTTGAACTTGTAGCACTAATATTCACTTAAGGGGACCTTCACCTCGATTTTAGTAGGTCGAGGGTGAAAGAAAGATTTTTTGTTTTTTGGGAAAGAAGAAAATAAAATAAAATTTTGTAACTTTTTATTTTCTTTGGAACACCCATGTGGATGTTGAGAGATGGGGACCACCGGAACTAAACCTCCTATGTGAGGTTATAGAGGTGGGGACCAGCAGAATTAACCTCTCATGAGAGGTTATGGTTGTGGGGACCACCCTGAACTAAAACCCCCTTGAACTCCATCTTAAATGTGGGGAAGACTCTTAAACTCCCCCACTTTAATGGTGCCACCCCCTTTAATTAATTATACATACTCAATTAATTAATTAATCCATTCTTAAATTATTCCAACAAACTAAATAGACAACGTATTCTATTATGTTGCCTATTATTCTGTTTGAAAGAGGGTTGGAAAAGCACGTTGGAGAATTTGGAGAAATATATCTCCGACGAATAAAATTGTCTCCCAATAAAGAATGACAACTGGAGATCATAGAATTAGGAAACCGACCTCGAGCCGGATCAGAGGCAACCAACATATAATTTCTTCGACGAAAACGAACTGACGTATGTTCTTCCCTCTTCTTTGATGTCAATGTGAAATAAAGGTAGGGGTTTATTTATGAGTGATTATAACCTCCCATGTTCTTCTCTTATAAACTAAGAACATAGATCAACTTTCAAAAACAAGTTCATAAGTGGATGTTTTCTTTTACGGGATTGGGAATAGTGATTGATGAAGGTTGTGGGGATTGATGTTTTTAAATATCTTCCATACATGTTCTTGATTCAAATTTGTGAACCACTTGTTAATGCTCTAATGTAGACGGTGCAGGCCAAAAAACATGGTCTAACCACTTCGTCATTCTTCTTTTGTGCATTCTTCATGATGGTGACGATGTCCAGTGCTAGCTTTTGGAACCGGTGGAACACGAGAACAGCGGCCGGCACCACTTCCGGTTGCGATAAAGACAACTCTACTTCACCGCAGATCCATGCTGCCTCATGGCCTCCGTGGCCTCCATTTTCTGATACCAGTGATGCCCCACACCCTTGCCCCACCCATGACACCACCACGCCGCTCGTGGCCCCACCGTGCAGCCCCGCAACTTCACCACCCTCGGGGCCCCACAACCTTCGCATCACCAGGCCGGCCCGCCCAGCGCGGGCCGGGCCTGACCCAGTGGGCTAGACCGCCCAGCGGGCCAGGCCGCAACACGGGCCAGGCCAGACACAGCATGTTGGTCCGAGTCGACCCAAACCGGGTCGGCCCAGGCCGGGTCGGACCGGACCCTGACCCACTATGACCCATTTACGCTCTTTTGGCCATTACTTTGGCAACAGAAGTCCTTTTGACAAACTGTTAGTGGCATTGGAAACCATGGAGCGAGATGGTCCCTTTGAGTATTCCCCACTAGATATTTGGATAAAGTTGTAATATGGTTGGGTTGGATCGATCACGAATCCAACTGGGGCCTCGGCACTAAAAAGCTAATAACTCACAGACCGGGCGTCCGATTGACGCACTGTCTATTGTATTGATACCCCTATGATGTGGTGGTCCTTTGAGATACTCCTTAGTGATAATAAGTTCCATTTAGAGTATTGATTGGGGGATTTTGGAAAAATACCTCCCAAAGATGAGGATGCCAAGTGCGGAAACCCAGTAGCTAGCAGGGACGTGAAGAATGAATAGTGATCCTATGTGGGTCAGCACCGAGCGATCCTTTGTGGGTAAGCACCTGGAGATCCTATGTGGGTTAGCACCTAGAGATCTTGTGTGGGTCTACACCTAATGATCCTATGTGGGTCAGCACCAAGTGATCCATTGTGGGTCAGCACCGAGCGATCTTGTGTGGGTCTACCTCTTAATAGAGTAAGACACTACTGGATAACAGGTCTATACCCACGGTTTTGCAAAAAAAACCATTTGTATAAGGATATTAGGTGAACCTATACCCATGGTTTTCCAAAACCATGGGTATAGGCCACATATACTCACGGTTGTGCCAAAACCTGTGGGTATTGTTTTCTTCTAAAACCTATACCCACGGTTTTGGAGAAAACTATAGGTATAAAGTATTTTATGAAGACCTATATCGACGGTTCTTGAAAACCGTAGGTATTTCGGTTTTTTTGAAGACTTATACCCAATGTTCTCCAAAACTATGTCTATAGATTTCCCACGTTAGGGTTGAGAAAGAAAATTAGGCGGGACACAGAAAAAATTTGGCGGGAAGACATTTTTTTGTGGTTTAGATTAATATATTTATATTCATATAAATATAAACATACAAAAGTTATTTAGCTCGGTTGGTCCATAGGTGGGGGCGTGGTCTCGATGCTCTGCGTGAGGTGCGGGATCGAATCCCAGCGAGTGCTTTTTTTAATTTAAATACCGAATATTAATATATATATATATATATATATATAAGTAGATATATATATATATAACATATAAAAAGCCCATCTCGGTTGGTGGCACCGTTGAGAGGCTTAACGCGAGTCCCGGGTTTGAAACCCAGCATGCGCCTTTTATGAATTTAATTACCGAATATTAAAATATATAAGAATATATATGTACATATAACAGATAAAATGCCTAGCTCAGTTGGTGGTGCAGTTTTGAGGGATAGAGCGAGTGCCCGGTTCAAAACTCCCTGGGAAATTTATTTGAATTTAAATACCCCACGGTTTGAAAGTCGTGGGGTTTGTTGTGTGCCACGCTGGAACTGTCAGTGTTCCACATGTGACTCCCCTATACCCACGTTTCTCCAAACCATGGGTATAGGTTGATACCCCTATACCGACACCATTCCATCCCATGGTTCCCAAAACTGTGGGTATAGGCTATACCCACAGTTTTGGGGGCTATACCCACGGGTTTGAACCATGGGTATAGGTAGTTTTTTTCAGTAGTGAGATGATTTAGTAGTTACATCTAATAATAGTTACTACTGTACCTAAGTCATACCTGGTGTGAGATGAGTCTGTACCTTGTGGTGCTTTCTTTCATCGTAATACCTTGGTAGTATTCTTCTATGTGGAGTACATGTGTGGTACTTGCCTTCTTGGTATTTTTTCCTTTGTGAAACAGTTGAGATTTGGACTTTGGAGTTGGAGTATGCGTTTTTCTCATGATTGATATTGGTTAACATGATATCTTAGGTATATGTATGGGAATATACTGAAGTTGGGTTATCAGTTGTTTCTTCACTTTTTGGTTATCCTTTATGGATTTTGTGAGACCTTGAGGGTCTCAGGGCCCTTACTGAGTATCGTTATACTCACCCTTACACGGGCTACGCTCGCACCCTGTTATGTTTTGTGCAGATGAAAAACAGCTCTAAATGAGGATGAGAGTACCAGGACTGGAGGTATCTTGGAGGTGGACATTAGATGAGGCATAACATAGAGATGTCCATACGAGAGTTGTACCTACCCTTCAAGTAGGATCCTTGGAGAAAGTTCACAGGATCTTTTTCAGTTTACTTGTACTTTCAGTTTAATTGTACTTTCCAATTGGGCCTATATTCTGGACCTTTTATTACTGTACCCACTCTATTTACTATTCAGTTTACATGAGTTTGTATCTTGCAGTGTGCTTGGTTGTGTGTGGTTATAGTTTATATATGTAATTCCTTCCCAGTTTTAGGGAATACGCCTTTAGTGCTAGTCGCTAGCCACTATCCTATGGAAGGGGGACTTGGCGTAGCCACGGCACGGGCCCCAGGGGACGGGTCATGAAAAATTGGTATCAGAGGAGTCGGTTATACCATAAGTCATAAGACTATAATCCTTTAACATTAATAGTGGTATTTTTAGTGAGTGTGGTTATCAGTTTAAGGAATCTAGTGTCGGTGCGGCGGCTGATGTATCTATACACCAGGACCATGACATTTGACATCGGACTTAGTGCAAGAAAACACTAACTGTGTATGTGTTTTCAAGATTCTTCTTTGTGATCTATTTGAGTCAGCTCACCAGGTAGAACTTATTGATCGTGGCACACCGATTTCTTTTCAGGATTCCTCCACACAGACAACCAGCTAGGGTTCCAAATATAGCACGCACTGATAGCCTACCGAGCGAGGAGGCCTCGGTGCAGGGCCATTTTCTAGTAGAGGCACCTGCGGAGGCACCAACGGTACCATTACCAATTGGGCCACAAATTCCACAATCCCCAGAAGTATAGGGTGCACGCTTCTTGAGCACGTTGCATGAGTTCCAGTGCCAGAGGCCACAAAGGTTCAGCGGAGAGATGGACCCACAGGTAGCTGAGGATTGGCTGGAGGCCGTGGTGCGAGTTTTCCGACTGGTTGGAACACCAGATGATCTCATGGTGATCTTTGCTGCAAGCCATCTATAGGGAGCAGTAGAAATATGGTGGAGCATTATGATCCAAGTTCACGATGAGGTAACGCTTCTCTGGGCAGACATCGAGAGCCTGTTTCGGGAAGAGTTTGTTCCAACGACTATCCACGTAGTGTGCATATAAGAGCTTCTTCATATAAAGCAGGACAACATGACTGTAGCTCAGTACTCTGTGAGGATCACTAAACTCTCACGTTATTCTAGTGATATTTTGGGGGACCCATTCTTCAGGGCCTAGACCTTTGAGTAGGGGCTCAGGAGAGAGATTATAGATTCGATGATTTCTATTCGCATCCCGACGTCGGCGGTTGTGTTAGAGAGAGCCCTCTTAGTAAAGAATTTCCTTGCTGTGGAGTCACCAGCAATGAGAACCACCACCAGTCGTCACATAGAGGAGTCTTTTTCAGCTAGTAGAAGATAGATGTCACAGAGGTCCAAGAATACCAGACCTACTTGTGGACGACCGCAGGATTCAAGGTCGGTTGTGCAGGGAACCCGAGGCAGAGCCAGTCATGCAAAGAGCGGGTAGTGTTACGCATGCAGAGGGCAGGGTCACATTTTTTGTGAGTTTCCGACCCTCCGTATGGATGATCATCAGATGGTCAAAGTACCTCCCATGTAGAGATAGAGGTTCAACCGATGAGGTCCATAGGGAGTAGGTGGACGTGGCCGAGGAGCATGTTGTGCAGCTAACGGTGGGCGATGATTCGAGATGTTACCACCACCACCACAAGGAGGTCCAACCCGACCATAGGGAGCAGGTGTACAGTGGAGTGCCCAGCTCCAGTAAGATGAGGCATATGATCACGGCGCTCTAGAGATGATATGAGGTACGATCTGTGTCTATTCCACCTTAGTTGTGGTACTTTAAGTCACAGGTGCCAGTCATTCTTTATTTTTCACTATCCTCATTCAGAGCTTGGAGATTCCAATGGATCCATTGGCTCTATCCTTACGACTAGTGACACCTACGGGAGCAGATTCGATGATTATGCACTGGTGCCGAAAGTGTGAGCTTACTCTAGGATGTGAGAGCTTCAGTTGGGATCTCCTAGTAGCAGTGTCGTGGAATTATGATGTCATCTTGGGTATGGATTGGTTATCTACAGTCCATGCTCATATTAACTATATTAGGCACAAAGTGCGGTGTGTACACACGAATGGGACTAGTTTTACCTTTACTAGAGAGAAGGGATCCTTTGCATCACCGGATGGACTTACCAGGAGGAGAGTGTAGTCGATCACTGATCAATTAGCCTGCCTTACACTCGGAGCGGTTGATGTGGAGAGTACGATCTGTCTTGTAGTCATGGACCAGTATGCAGATGCCTTCTCTAATGCTGTTTTGGGTCTACCTCCTTGTAGAGATGTGCACTTTTACATTGAATTGTACCCCAGGACATCACTTATATCTATAAAATCATATCGGATTGCTCCCATAGAGCATCGTTAGCAGCAGGTAAATCTAGACGACTTACAATGGAAAGGGTTCATTCGGCCCAGTGTTTCCCCCTGGGAAGCCCCAATTGTTTTTGCAATGAAGGCTAATGGGATCTTGAGACGTTGGGTCGACTATCGGTTCTTCAACTTGGTGATTGTGAAGAACAGGTACCCACATCTGATGATTGACGACCTCTTTGATCAGCTGAAGGAAGCAAGGTGTTTCTTAAAGAGAGACCTCAGATCAGGATATCACCATCTCAGAGTACGAGACGAGTATGTGCAGATACGTCTTTTAGACGTAGGTATGACCATTACAAGTTCTTTTTTATTCCATTAGGTGTAACCAATGCTTCATCAGTGTTCATGGGACTCATTAATAAGATCTTTCAGCCCTAACTTGATCTCTTTGTGGTAGTTTTCATCGATGACATTAAAATCTGCTCGACTACTGAGGCGGATCATGCTTATCATTTGGTGATAGTACTGGACACACTTTGGGAGCACTAACTTTATGGTAAGCACTCAATGTTCTAGTTCTGGTTCCGAGAGGAGCACTTTCTGGGACTTGACATATCGTAGGCTATAGTTGCAGTATATCCAATGAAGATTGAGGCAGTACATGCGTGGGAGCCACCCAAGAGTGTGATGGAGGTACTGAGTTTTCTAGGATTGGTTGGATACTACCATAGGGTTGTGCAAGATTTTTCTAGAGTTGCATCACCTCATTCAGCATTGACGAGGAAGGGGAAACCCTTCGTATGGTGGGAGAGATCTTAGCAGAGTTTTCAAGAGATGAGGAAGAGGCTGACTAGTGCCCCCAAATTGAGGCTTCCATAGGAGGGAATAGCGTACGCAGTCTACTGTGATGCATCAGGGAGTTTTCTTGGATGTGTCCTGATGCGGGAGAGAGCAATGATCGCATATGGTTATCGACAGCTGAGATAGTAGGAGTAGAACTACGCTGCCCATGACCTGAATTTAGCGGCAATGGTCTTCGTCTTAAATATGTGGTGATATTACTTGACGGGAGAGAGTTTTACAGTGTAATCTGGTCAAAATATTCTCAAGTATATATTCTATCAGAAGGAAATGAACCTGAGACAACTATGTTGTCCTGAGTTCCTCTAGGAGTCTGACTTTGAGATAGTTTATACTCCTGGGAAGAGAAATGTTATAGCAGATGCATTAATCCGGATATCTGGTATATAGCTGCTAGGTGAGGCGATATAGCAGTTGGCCCATTTTTAGATATTTTTTGTGGAACGTGATGGATAATAATTCCTTCAGACTCTTATAGTGACTCCGCCACTTCTTCAGTGCGTCAGGGAGGCAAAATGTGGGTATTCGGACTGCGAGGATCGACGTGCTCAGATATCCATAGGGCATGCACCTGACAGATTTTATGAAGGTGTGGAGCATGTCATCCTATTCCTAGGATGTACAATGGTACCAATTTCACTTCATGAGGAAGTGTTGAGGGAGTTCCACACATCCCCTCTAGTGGTCAATCCAAGAGTGGTGAAGATGTAACAGGACCTCTGACGACAGCACTGGTGGCCGGGAATGAAGAAAGTAGTTTGTCTCACGGTGCCTCACTTGTCAGCAAGTGAAGGTGGAGCATCAGATACTAGTAGGATTAGTTCATCCTTTAGAGGTCACAGGGTGGAAGTGGGAAGTGATATCCACAGACATCATGATAGGACTTCCACGTATATCCAGATATCAAGACTCTATCTGGGTGATCGTCGACCGACTCACCAAGTCGGCCCATTTCCTACTGATCAGAGAGAAGGGTTCAGTAGAGAGCTTGGGACGCCTTTATGTGTAGGAGTTTGAGTGGTTACATAGAGTACCTTCGACTATTGACTCCAATCAATATGCATTTTTTACTTCCCGGTAATAGAAAGGGTTGTAAGAGGCTTTCAGGACACAACTTTGTTTGAGCACCGCCTTCCATCCTCATACAGATGGCCAGACAGAGATGACCATTCAGACCCTTGAAGAAATGTTGCGTGCTTGTGTCCTCGAATTCTATTACAGCTGGGAGGATCACTTTCCATAGTTGGAGTTTTCATACAACAACATCTATCACACCACCATTGGGATGGAACCTTTTGAGGAATTGTATGGGCGACCATGCAGATCACCTTTGTGCTGGAATGACCCAGGAGAGTCAGCACTAGTGGGACCAGATATGGTATAGGCAACCACAGAGTTGGTGCAGATCATCCAGGAGTGGATGAAGACTGCACAGAGCAGACATAAGTCTTATGACGACAATATACGGATACCTATAGAGTTCGAGGATAAGGACCACATCTTTCTAATGGTCTCACCCCAATGAGGAATATAGAGATTTGGACGAGGTGGAAAGTTATCTCCTAGTTTATTGGACCGTTTTAGGTCCTCAGTAGAGTTGGTGAGGTGGCTTACCTCTTAGATCTTCCACCTCAGTTGCACCGGGTGCATGACGTCTTCTACATATCCTAGTTGAGGAAATACGTTCACGACCCTTCTCACATAAATGACGACGTTGAGCTGGACGTCGATGATGGGGCAACTTTTATGGAGGTTCCAATATAGATTGGGGATCAACAGAAGTGGGTCCTTCGTGGGCAGTCGATACCTATAGTTCACATTCATTTGAATCACGGAATTCTCTAAGAGAGCACATGGGAGAGGGAGTCTCAGATTCATGATCAATAACCCCACTTTCTTTCCTTCATTTGAGTTGTGGCTTATGGGGATGTAAATCCCTAAGGTGGGGAGAATTTAAAGACCCTTAAATTTTCTGTAATTTTTTTTAACTAAATAGTACTTTTATGAGTCTGAAAAAATTGACGGTGTGTGATTCCAAGGCCCGGAGTTCCCAGAATGAATTTGTGAACTTTTTTTCTGGTATGTTAAGTAAACATACGAGCTGGTTTTTGTAACTTTTGAACCGGATCTCGTAATTGAAATCTGAGGGCACCGTTGAACTTGCAGCACCAGTATTCACTTAAGGAGGCCTTCACCTGGACCACAGTAGGTCTAGGGTGAAAGATAGAATTTGGATTTTTCGTGAAAGAATAAAATAAAATAAAATTTTGTAACATTATATTTTGTTTGGAACACCCATGTTGATGTTGAGAGGTGGGGACCACCAAAACTAAACCTCCCATGTGAGGTTATGGAGGTAGAGACCACCAGAATTAATCTCCCATGAGAGGTTATGGCGGTGGGGAACACCCGGGACTAAAACCCCCTTGAACTCCCTCTTAAATGTGGGGGATCCTCTTAAAATCCCCACTTTAATGGTGCCACCCCCTTTAATTAATTATACCTAGTCAATTAATTAATAATTCAATTTTGAAATTATGGAAAAAAACTAAATATACAACATATTCTATAATGTTGGCTATTCTATTGTTGGGTAGAGGGTTGGCGAAGCACATGGGAGAATCTGGAGAAATTCATCTCCAATGAAGAACATCACCTCCCAATGAAGAACAACCACTAGATATCATAGAATGAGGAAACCGACCTCGATCCAGATCGGAAGCACGTTGCGGAGGAAACCAACGTAGAATGTCTTTGAAGAAAACAAACTGACGTCCGTTCCTCCCTCCTCTTTGACATCAACGAGCAATCAAGGAAGGGGTTTATTTTTGAGTCATTATCACTTCGAATGTTCTTCCCTTATAAACTAAGAAATAATATCAAATCTCATAAACTAGTTGATCTGCAGATGTTTTCTTTTGAGGGATTGGTAATAGTGATTGATGAAGGTTGTGGGGATTTATGTTTTTAAATGTCTTCCATACACGTTCTTGATTCAAATTGGGGAACCACTTACTACCGCTCCAACGCGAAGGGTGAGGGCCAAACAAACATGGACTGACCCCTTCTTTATTCTTCTTTTGTGCATTCTTCGTGATGGTGATGGTGACCAGTGCTGGAATTTGGCACCTATGGAACATGAGAACGGTAGTTGGCACCACCGCCGGCCACGACAAAGAGAACAGCGCTTCCCTGCGGCTTCACGCCGCCCCGCGGCATCAGGCCGCCCTGCAGCCTCCACCGACTATGTCCAGCACCACCCCCCACCCTCGCACCACCCCATGGCCCTGCAGCACCACCCTGGATCTCCGCCGCACCGCTTGCGGCACCATCACGTCGTATGCGGCCCCAACGCGCTGCCCCGCGGCTTCGACACCCTCGCGGCCTCCCTGCCTCTAGGCCAGGCCGCCCAGCGCAGGCTGGGCCGGACCTCGCAGGCTGGACCGCATAGCGGACCGGGCCACAACACAGGTCGGGCCGGACCCAGCAGGTTGGGCTGAGTCGACCCAAACTGGGTTGGGCCAGGTCGGTCCGACAAAGTCGGACTAGACCCGAACCCACTACAACCCATTTACGCTTTTTTGGCCATAACTTTGGCATCAGACGTCCTTTTGATGAACTGCCAGCTGCGTTGGAAACCATGGAGTGAGAATATAACTTGGAGTATACCCCACTAGAGATTTGGATTATGTTGTAATATAGTTGGGTTGGATCTAGCACGGATCCAATCGGGCCCTCGGGACTAAAAGGATAATAACTCACAGATAGGGCATCTGATTGACGCACTGTCTGTTGCATTGGGACCCCTATGATATGGAGGTCCATTGAGATACTTATTCGTGAGACTACATGGAAGTTGGAGTATCAATCAATGGATTGTGGAGAAGTCCCTCCCGTAGACGAGCAATCCAAGTGTGGAAACCTAGTAGCTGGCTGTGACGTGATGAATGAAGAGTGAACATGTGTTGGTCAGCACCGAGAAATCCTATGTGGGTCAGCACCGAGCAATCATGTGTGGTTCAACACCTAGTGATCCTGTGTGGGTCAGTACCTAGTGAACTTGTGGGGGTCAGCACCTAGCGATCTTTTGCGGGTCAACACCGAGCGATCTTGTGTGGGTCATCACCGAGCGATCATGTGTGGGTCTACCTATTAACAGAGTAAGATGATTTGGTAGTTACATCTAATCAACTCTACTAATGTACCTAACTTATACCTGGTTTGAGCTAAGTCTATACCTTGTAGGAATTTCCTTCATGGTTATACCTTGGAGGTATTCTTTAGTGGGGGATACATGTGTGGTATTTGCCTTCGTGGTATTTCTTCCTTTGTGGAATAGTTGAGCTTGGGAATTTGGAATTGGACTCTATGATTTCTTCATGATTGAGATGGGTTTACTTGATAACTTAGGTATATGTATGGGCATATACCTATGTAGGGTTATCATTTGTTTCATTGCGTTGTGGTTATCCTTTGTGAATTTTGTGTGACCTTGAGGGTCTCAGGGTCCCCACTAAGTATCATTATACTCACCCCTACACGGGCTACGCCCACACCTTGTTGTGTTTGGCGTAGAAGACAGACACCGCTGACTGAGGACGAGAGTACCATGACTAGAGGTAGCTCGGAGGAGGAAATTAGAAGAGGCATACCATAGAGACATATGTTCGAGAGCTGTACGAACCCTTCAGGTAGGATCCTTGGTGGGAGTTCACAGGAGTTGTTCCAGTTTACTTGTAATTTTAGTTTCTTGTACTTTCCAGTTGAGCATGTATTCAGGACCCTTTTACTTACTCTACTCACTCTGTTTAATTTTCAGTTTACTTGAGTTCATATCTTTATGTGTGCTTGGTTGTGTGTGCTTACAGGTTATATATGAAATGCCTTCCCAGTTTTAGGGAATACGCCTTCGGTGCGAGTCGCTAGCCCCTAGCCTATGGAAGGCGGGTTTGGGGTAGTCACGACATGTGCCCCAGGGAGGGGTCATGACATCACACATATTTTCTGATAGTATGACCATACACTTAGTGTTTAGATTTTCTGTTGGAACCTCTTGGTGGCAACATCGAGACCTTACAACATCATCCTTGGTATGAATTAGTTATCTTTAGTCCATGCCAAGATTGATTGATTTAGGGAAAAGATAAAGTGTGTCCGCATCAATGGGACGTGGTTTTCCCCTATTACTAAAAGGTAAAACCAATAACCACAAGATGGTTTCAGGCATAGGAGGGTGCCTCTAAATACTCATGAGTTGGATAGCCTTACCCTTGGAGAAGGAGATGTTAAATCATTCGGTTCCCAGAAGTAGTGGTTGAGTATGGGGAAATTGTTTTAATAGATGTTCCAGGGTTTCCAAATCACTAGGATATTGACTTTTTCTTCAATTAAATCCCTATTAAGGAACCTATATCCCCATTAGTGACTAAAATGGATCTTTTAGAGCTTCATGAGAGGATGATGAAGTTGGAGGACCTACTGAGGATGGTCATCGTGTGTCCAATTGTTTCACCCATGAAGGGCCTAGTTTTGTATGCCAAGAAGGAAGACAAAAGATTGAGGTGGTGTAAAGATAACCCGCACTTGAATGATATTACTGTGAAGAAGCATTATCCACTATCTAGGATCAATGACATCATCAATCAGGTGGGGAGGGATAATGGTTCTCGAAGGTTGAACTTCGATCAGGCTATCACGAGATGTGATTACGGGATGAGGATATACTGAAAATGGTTTTCATATGTTATTATGGTCACTATAAGTACTTGGGGATTCCATTTGGCATGATGAATACCATAGAAGTGTTCAGGGGAAAAATGAACCAGATATTTCAGACTTACATAGACCTGTTCATGATGGTCTTCATCGATGATATCTGTGTGTACTCAGTGTCTAGGTAGGAACATGTGAAACACTCCGGATGATTCTAGATATACTCTAAAAGAACCATATTTATGTTAATCTCTCAAAGTTCCATTTCTGGAATCGAGAAATCCAATTTTTATGAAACATTATCTCATCAAATAGAGTATCAGTGGACTCAACCATGGTTGAGGCAGTGTTAGCATGGGAGCCACCAAGGAGCGTGACAGAGGCACAGAGCTTCATTGGGATAGAAGGCTATTATCGGAGATTCATCCCTGATTTCTCTAAATTTTTAGCGACCATGAATTCTTTGACTTGAAAGGGGTAGCCTTTCATGTATAAGGAGAAGTACCTGAAGGCCTTTTAGCAGTTGAGGTAGAGGTTGATGTGTGCCTCAATCTTGAGATTTCCAGAGGAGGGAGTCGAATACATAGTATTCTATGATACATCAAGGACTAGACGTGGTTGTGTTCTAATGTAGTGGCAAGAGGTTAATGGATATAGTTTTTTCTAGTTGAGGCCACATAAGAAATATTACATGAACCATGATCTTGAGTTAGAAGCAGTAGTCTTGGCATTGAATATGTGGTGACACTACCTGATGGGTGATTGGTTTATCATCGACTCTGATCACAAAAGCCTCATGTATATCCTCTCTCACAAGGATATAAACATGAGAAAGATGTGATTGATAGAGTTCCTCCAGGACTATGAATTTATGTTTTTCTATAATCATTCAAAGGGTAATGTGGAGGAAGATTCTCTCAACATGTGATCTAGTTCACAGTTACTACACAAGGCAACAAAAAAGTTTTCCTCATTATTGTTATCCTTCAGAGATGGAGACGGAGTATATTACCTTCAGTTGATGGTTTTCACCCCTCAATACATACAGTGAGTTAGGGAGGAATGTCTTGGTGATACCAACTGCGATACCCTCTATCCTCTTATGCATATAGGGCATGTGCTTGATGGATATTCACAAGGTGACAAGCATGTTATTATTTTTAGAGGATGCATTTTAGTACCAGTGGTGTTATGAGAGGAGGTTCTGAGGGATTTTCATACATCCCATTTGGTGGTACACCCTATTATGGGGAATATGTATTAGGACCTCTAATGGTTGTTTTTGTGGACAGGGATGAAGAAGGAAGTGGGAGAGTTCATTTCCAGAGGCCATACATGCTAGTAGGTGAAGGCTGAGTACTAGGTTCTAGTGAGATTAGATCAACCCCTTGAGGTTCCATAATGGAAGTGAGATAGGATAACAATTCACTTTCTGAGTTTTTTACCATGTATGTCCATGGGACACGATTCCATCTTGGTGGTTGTTGACCATCTCATAAAGTATCCCCACATCCAAGATATTAGAGGTCATAGATCAATAGAGATCATGGGACGCCTCTACATGCATGAGATAGTTTAACTCTATGGATACTCATCGATGATATTTACTGATTATGATGCCAATTTCAAATTCAGGTTATAGAAGGGATTATAAGAGACATTTGGGACTCAATTATTCATGATAATAGTGTTTCATCCCCATTCAGATAACTAGAGAGAATGGATTATAAGATACATTGGTATGGCTACGTTCGAAGCTTCGTATAGGAAACCCTGCAGGTCACCACTCTTCTAGACTGACCCAAGAGTGTTAGTAATCATAGACCTAGAGTTGGTATGAAAAACTACCAAGAAGGTTCCGATCATCCAGGAGTGGATGAATAATGCACAGATTAATAAGAAATATTATGTGGAAAAATGGTGGAGAACATTGGAGTTAGAGAAGTATACCTTACATTCCTTTGGGAATCACCTCGAAGATGGTTATAGATATTTGGCCAGGGTGGCAACTTATCTCTGAGATTTATAAGCCTTGTTTAGATACTTCATAGAGTTTGTGAGTAGGAGTATACCATAGCTCTACCCCCATAGTTGGATTGGGTATATGTTTCCATCCACGTGTCACATCACAGGATGTAAGTGGATGAACCATCACACATTATCATTTGGAGAGAGCTGGACATTGATGATAGAGTTCCCTTTTATGGGTACATATTGGAGATTGAGGAGAAACAGGATAGGATCCTTTGTGGGTGAGAGATTCTCATGGTGTATGTCTATAAGCAGCACAAGAATCTCCGGGAGACCACATGGGAGTGGGATGCTCATATTCATGAATAGTATCAACATATTTTTGTGTATCCTTCTTTTTGGATTGTGAGGAACATAAATCCCAAAGGTGGAGTGAATGTAATTTCTATAATTTTTCCTTATATTATTTTTAAATATTATAATATATGAATTCAAGGCCAAGAACTGAGAATTCATGCGATTATGAGGCCCAATGAGGCCAAAATAAATGTTTGAAAGGTATTAAATATACTAAATAGTGAACATGGGTAGTTTTTCGAAAAGAGAGGAATAAATTCAAAATGGGTTTCTGAATTAGAAATCCATGGGAACTTTTTCAATCAATGGAGTGAATTTACCCTAGGTGAGTCATAAGATCGAATGGTGTGGGTCGGCTGTGAAAGTTAGTTTCTTGGCTTATTCATAATAAAATATTTAATTAAAATATTATATTCTGACACAGTGACTAATTTGGTTTTTAATAAATTTTATCAAGAATTTTGGTTCATCACCATAACTCTGTAATTCCTCTAAGTCAAAGAGATTGAAGTTTTCTCGATAGTGAAGACGGGTCGAGAAGATCATGGATTATTGTGCTAGCAGAGTTGGAGAATCTTATTGAAAATGAAAACATAATCATTCTCATCAATGATTGATCCAATATCAAGGTAGGGAATAAGTTTCAATTTTATTTATTAACCATTTTTTTCCTATGATAAACATGAATCAATTGATGAGAGGATTGATTCACGGACTGTGTGAATTTCAGAATGGGATTATGTTGTGGGATTTTTTTATTGTGGATTATTTAGAGATTTGATTTTCTTTTGTTATCTTGATTGTTCTTATGGAACAAATCGAGACCTGAATGAAAAACAACTATGGTTCATTACTTGTATAGTTCCATGATATTTTTCTCCCTTAAAATTCTTCACGTTATTTATATTTTTTGTGGTTTACAAAAAAATCATCTTTGCGCATTCATTTCATGGCACAATAATCCAAAATTAAAAATGTGTCATCAGTAGGAATCGACAGAGGTGTGATGATGGTTTTGGAAGCTGTTCAAACGATGGTAGGTGTTTATTTCTTGTTCTTCATCTAAAATAAAGAAAAATAATGATATTTTTTTCTTACTTGAATTAAGGATTGAATCATACTAATTCAGTGATGGTGGGACTAGATGACCTCAGATCTTGAGTTTCCCAGCTAGGAATAGCCCAAAATGGGGGCCAGAGAAACTGGGGTGGGGAGGAAAGATTGAAAAATAATATTTCTAGAAATTTCCAAACAACACAACGTGTATTGTGTAATACATTGCTTGTGCCCCCCCAAGTGGATCCTAGGGTTTCTAGAAAATGGTAGATTCACACGATGTGTTGGTCCATTTTTTTGGATATGGCATGTCTCCTGGATGTTACACGAACATAAGGTGGGCTACACGGTGTGTACTCCTCCACACGGCTAGGCTGAACCAGTTATATGGATTACCTCGTGTACTTGTAGATGGACAGACATACATGAGTTGATGTTGTGTACTATCACATGGAAAGAATAAATGGAGTGAACCATAGATTGTAGGACATGTTTTGTGAACCTTTCTACATTTCGTGTATACCTGTTTCACATGATATGTTTTGATGAAATGGGCTTTTGAACATGGGTAGTACCCAGGGACAAGGGACACGGTATGTGACCCTACTACACACCATGTACCCTTTCCTACATGTCCTGAATCTCTTTTCTACCATATGCTGGATATGTTTCATTTGGTTTGGTTCCCTTCTTCCTTCCCCTAATGGTCAGTTGGTGTCATTTCAAATTTTCTGGTGTATGATACCTTATGTACGATTTCTAGATAGATTAGTTTGAATCTCCTCTGAGTGGCCAAGATCAGGATCCTCTACCAATTCATGTTTCCTTAGTAGAGTCTTGGTATCAGCATGAACAATCCCACAAGACGTCAATCGTATACATAAATGTTGAATCTGGATAAGTCCTGGTATCACCCCATGGACTTGTCAGTGATCCTTGTTTGTGTGTCGTGATCTTCCACACTCCTTGAGTGAGTTCTCCCAAAATGATACTGTATTATATTTTCTCTTCAGATCTATCTGTGTACCTCTCCCATGATAGTTCTTGAGGAATATTACTTCTTAGGTGGAGTTTATAAATACTATTATCCTCAAGAGTGTGTTCCCTCAGATGGGTGGATTGTGGAATCTTTGGACTAAATCCCTTGTCATGGTATGTGGTAGTTTTGACTTACCTATAAAATATGGGTCTGGTATTGAGTATATCACGATATTATTTATATATTTTTTGTATGCATATACTGTTTATATCTAAATGTATGTTCCATTGTGTGTTTCTTGTGGTTTTAGGGTGTCCTATTGAGTACTGTTATACTCACCCATGTACATGAATTTCCCACACATGTTGTTTCTTGTGCAGATGAGTGACCTTTTAATGGATTCCATGGCAGACTAAGACCGGAAATAACTTTATGTATTTAGGCCGGCTGAGCTATTCTTATAGCCTCAAACAATAGTCATAGTAACTATTTTATTTAAATGCTAGAAATTTTTTTGCATGCTTTATCTTTTGGTGGGCTTGTATTATTGCCATGTTTTCTTTATTGAACTTTACTTTTCTGTCATACTCTATTGGTTGGGTTTACTGGTATTTATGTATTTTTCTCCTTAGTTTTTTTTACATTTTATAATTTGTGGCTTGGATATGTGTTTGTTTTTACATATACATAGACAATGTATTCTATGTTTGTGATTATACTACTTGGTTCTTGTCACTAGCCCCTGGCCTGTTGGAGGCGGGCTTGGGGAGCAGCGACATAGGCCCCACTGGGATGGGTCATGACAATTTTATAAAATGTCACACATGGGTAAAACAGTTTTAAATATTTATAAGATTATAATAACCATAATTTTGAAAATATTTTTATGAATCATAGATAATAATGATAAATATTTCCTAGCTGATCGATACATCTAAACAACCCCAAATAATAATGAGATTGTGAAATTAACTCTTACCTTTCAATTTACCAAAGTCAAACGTATTTTATCTAGATTTATAATGGTTAAAATAATGTTATTAATTAACAGAAGAACCATATATTTATTTATTATATCACATATCATCCCTTAACAACATCATTTTAATAAAAATTCATTATTACTAATTTTTTGGGTGTAAACTTCTTTGTTTTACTATGAAAATTTTGACCTGTAAGTCCAGGTTCATATGCATAAGATATATATATTTCATATATATAATTTCATAAGTTCATTAATAATATATTTACTCATTATATATATTTTTATAACCATTTTTTAATGGTTGACATGGAAAATATATTTGTTCGTGTCATGGAGATGGTAGGTCGTACGTATACACAAGCGACGATATCATTCCATTAATGATGAAAGGGTAAGGAATTGGATGGTATATTAGTTATGGAAAAGCATTATCATGTCATATTGATTATTAATATTCGTTATATCCATCATTATACCCAAATAAACTGGTTATGAAAAACAATTTACCCCAGAGTGTGCAGAAAGTATGTTGTACAGATGCACATGCGGTGCTTTCATATTTTGTAAGATGGATAAAAGATATAATATGGTTATCAAATAATCATAATTAAATATTATAATATAAGTGATACTATAGATATTAATTTATAATATAAGCTACACATTATGAGTATGTAGAAGAAGAAATGAACTTGAATGAGTTGGTAAAACGATTACGTCTTCTTTAACAGAAATCCTTTTGATCCTTACAAAAAAGATCTATGGTCAGTCATTTTCAAAGAAAAAGATATATATAAATTAGATAAGAATTTTTTTTATGAAAAATTGTTATGGTTTGGTCAATCATGAGGGTTCAATGCGATTTGAGGAAGTTTGGAAGAGGTTCTCATTTATAATTTAAGTGAGGGGTACTTTTGGGAAATCCAAAATTCATAGATAAATATAATTACATTTTCAATTCCAAATGGACCCAAATTGAATTTTCTTTAAAATAATATTTGTATGGGTCAAATTCCTCTCAAACAATAATTATTTTATTGGTTTGAGTCTTATTTTTACCCTTATAGTTTAGTTTTAACCCTTATTTTAACCCTTTAACTCTTACTGTGATAACATGAGTTTTACTATTTGAAGGATAGTATAGTTTTTATAAATTCCAACAAAACCATAAATTAGTCATGGATGGATTTTTGTAAATTTATTCCAATTAGTTGGATTAATTTTATATTATTATGAATTCTTTGTCATTTAATAAAATGAACATTTTGATATTATTCATTAAAATGATTTTTACAAAAATCAGTAAAACTAGATATCTTCAAAATAAAGCCTCAAACATATCAAAAATATGAGAAAGTTATCTTGAAAATACATGGATGACATTACTAATTTCAAATTACATTTATTCTGATATTTTTAATATCTTTTATTTGGCATCAGTATTAATTAAATAATCACTTCATCATCATTAAATAATACTTTAAGCTAATTATTTATATCATAAAAATGTAAAATATTTTATTATGATGAAAATAAAAATTTTATATTTCAATTGAATATTTATAGTCTAATTGAACTTATTCATAATCCTATATTTAAAATTCTATCGTTATTAATGATATGAGTATGACATCTTTAACTTATCATTATGTAAAATATAATAAATTTGAGACATTCATAAAAGTGGCTTTACAAGGTTGTAATATTGTCCCCATGATGAATTTGGTCAAAACACACTCAACAAATGAAATTTGGACAAGTTTTAGGGTAATTTTTTAAAATTTATAATACTATTTTTATGCTTAATTTCACAATTTACCTTTAACCATGTTAATAAAAAAATTGTAATGTTTCATTTCATTAAGCCTAAAAATAAGAGAACACTATTTAAATAATTTAAACCCACTAATTTTAAATATAGATTCAATTTTTTTAATTTTCAAAAAATATAGGTTTAGGTATTTTATTGAATATTTATCTAGTTGATGGAATGAGAAAACGGGTTTTCATAGTGAAAATATTCCAAATATTGAAATGTTTTTTTATCCAAATTAAAATTGAAATTGGATCCAATGAAATAAACTATATTAAATAATTAAAATTAGATCTATTTATACATTAAAACCAATATAATTTTAAATTTAAATCTATACATTATTTGGATGAAAAAGTTTTTTTCATTTAAAATTTTGTATTTTTTACTATTCATCAAAACATGAAACTTTGCAGAAAAATTCCCGAAATTAGACAGAAGAAAATATTTATATTCCTTATTAAATTAATATGTTTTTGTAAATTATACAAATTATAAAAGTTATATTTAAAATTAGTGCATCATTTAATGGTGTGAAAACTACATTAATAAAAATATAAATTTTATACATAAAAATTCGATTTATATTTCTATCTTTTCTATAAACCACATAGGATGAATATTAAAAATTATATTGAAAATATTTCATGTAAATTTAATTAATATCATTCAGTGATAGCAATTAATTTATTTTATAATAATAAAAAACCTTTGGCACATTATAATAGTTTTTATGAAAACATTCCTTTTATATTAAATTGGGTTTTACAAAAAAATTTAATTATTTGGTAACCTATGAATTATATATTATATCTTAATAAAATAGTTAATATTATTCATAACCACCAATTTAACGTCTAGAATATAATTTCATTTTAAATAAAAATAAAAATATTATATCATGGTTTGGATTAAACTCGATGTTGTGTGTAATATAATCTATCTAAAAGATTAACTGTAAATAAGAAGATATACCTTATAATCATAGGGAATTATAGGGAGGCATTCTAACCTTATCGCCCTTATATTATCGGTTCAAGCCACAAGGCCTTAGATTATTCTACAAGTTATCTCCATGTTTTTGGGTTTCCTGTTTTCTAATCTATTCTAATATAATTCTAATAAAATTCTTTTGAAATTTACAAAAATCCTCAAAAATAACATAATCATAAAATATCATATGAATCATAATGTTTATCAATGAATTTAATAAAATTTCCAAAATATTAAGAGATAATTCTTCCTCACATAAATTTTTCAGATGCTAAACTTAATTATTACATTTGCCTCAAACATCTACCAAATATTAATAAATGCATCCTAGTGTATTCAAATTGAAAAAAACCTTAAAAGGGGGTCTTTATGAGTTTATGTTTTGATGAAACATAAATATACCACTACATCATAACTCATTAATCACTATATATTGAAAACATAATCATTTAATGTTCTTTATAATTCATTTTCTGTTATTTTACATCTTATTTATTTATACATCCTTCCATGTAGAAATTGTGAATAATGTCCAAAGATTCAATAGTATGAAAACATAATCCAATATATAACCTATAACATTAATATTAAATTTTCAAATTCATTATCTTTTACAATAATGGAATTAGACCATGATAAAAATTCATATGTATTATTCCTTTGATCTAGTTCTTGAGCTTTCCCACATTGATATCGATTTTCATAATGCACATACTCCCAATATTTAACACATTAAATTGATTCCTATGGAATAATTTTATTCTCATTCATGGAGTTACTTGAACACTTTCATTTTCTTTAGTATAATATTATTTTTGGACCTCCTTTACTACAAAAAAAACCCTTCCATTGTTTTAAGAAATTTTACAGGGTGATTCTACCAAAATTATTAACACATAGGTTATTGAATATGTTTACCTATATGGATTTTATCACATGAAATTCCATATATATTAAATTATTTCTTGTTTTATACATTGGAAAAATCACCATGGATAATGTTGTTAAAAAAATCTATTAGGTGGTTAAGAATAACCACAAGAGTTTTTAATATAGCTTTAATTTAATTGTATTTCTCATCTAGACAACCAATAAATTCTCATTCCGTTCAAATGTTACTTTGGTTCCTCATGGATATTTCCTTTAACCAAAACCAAAAATGTTATACTAATAGAAATATAGCCTTTGGTGTCAGTTCTTTACATTGGTTGCTCAGAAACTAATGTTAACAGTGATGCAGGATGTTTTTAATGTCAGTTTTATTAAAAAACCAACGTTCAAATGTTTATTACATTTCCAATAATGTCATTTTTATATAATAATTTTTTAATGGAAATTTCAAAATCCTTATAAAATCAATTTTTTTATTAAATCATCATTTAATGAAATAAAAAACCATTGAATGCCAGTTTTAAATTAAATTGAAATTAAAAGTGTTTTTGGAAAAAATGAAACTAAAAACATCATATAGTTTTGTTCAAATCCATCATTTACTTGACCATCAATGGAACCTAATGGAACCCAATGACCCTCTATCACACTAAATGTTATATTTTAGTCAATTTTCAATATATTGTCACATTTTATCTCCACAGTTCTCCATCATTCATCCATTTATCACAATCCTTGATATTATTCATTTCACAGAAACCATATTCGGGTCAGCTAACAAATTTTGTTCAGCATTTTTGTGGGTTCTTTTTTCAAATTCAATATTTATAACATTTTTCCTCAATATTAAATCATTCTTCATATTTACATTAAAATTATGCGAGTTCATTAGAATTAATGATCTACTTTTAATTATCGACCTCTATATTCTGTCTGTTATTTTATTATTTTTGGATAAAAACTAATTATTTATTAGTTATAAATTTTTATCAACCATTAAATTATTTGAATATATTTTATTAAAAAATTTAATTCTTTATTATAAATTTTCCAATGATACTAATTTTTTATCATAAAAATAATATTTCACCGTATTTTTTTATTGTGACTATTTGCCTTTATCATCATTTTTTATTTATAAATTTATTATTGTTGTAGTATATTTGTGGTTAAACACATTTTTTCGTTTTTTTGTTTATAAATTGTTTTCTTGAAATATAATTATTGTTAATACAATTTTTATTGTTCTAATTTTTTTTCATCTTTCAATTTATTTTAAAGCATAAATTATTTTCAAATAAATCATGCTTAAATTATCTATTTTTCTAAATTATTAATAAATTATATTCAAAATTTTAAATGATATGTTTTGATCATTATGCATAATTTTTTAGAATGATCAAATAGTTGTCAATAATTGATTGATTTAAATATTCATTTTTATGTTCAAAATTCATCTTTTTATATGTTTTTTAAAAAATTATATGTTTTAATATATTCAAAATTTATATTATTATATTTGGAAATTAATTCATCAAAATGGTCTAAATTTAAAAATTTCCATAGAAGGATATGAAAATGGAGTACATGATTTCTTAAAAATTTATAAACATAATCATTAACGAAAAGTCGTATTTTTTTATCCATCTGTGAGGTGTTCAATAAGACAAAGACATTTTCTAAATAAATCAAGGATCACATCATTTGTTATTGTTATATAAATAGTTATACACATTAGATTTGGGATTGGTAAATAATTGAAAGTACAATATCAAATATTTCTGAAAATAGTTTACATGAGATAGAGGATCACATAGATGAATAAATTAAAAAATCATGAATTAAAACCATAAAAAACATCAATTATTAAATGACTTCATAGATATTCAATGAAAATTCTCTTCTCAAGATATAATAAATTTACATTTTTATCGGATGTTCTAAGATTAATTAACTTTAAAGAAATAAATGGGTAGACTAATAAATTTTTCTCTAAATTAATTGAACATTTAAAAGATCTACATCCAGAAGGAAATAGGATTCTATATACCAATTATGACATAAACAAAATTCTGTGCCCAATGGGTTTGGGGGTATAAACAAACTTCCTTTCCCCAATGAAGTTGTGTGGTATATAAAGGAATATGGATGTTTATAAAAAATACTCAATGTAGTACATCACGATATAAGATGGGCGAGAAATTAAACTTTAATTAATTCTCAGGTACGATCATGAAACCTCCTTCTAAATAAATTTGGTACCTTCCAATAATTTCTCTTTTGTAGTGTTAATTTTAAAATTATAATGATGAAAAATGTTAAGATGTAATATAAGTGATTTCATATCAGATGGAAACTTATGTAATAATAATGATTCACCACAGTGGAAGATATTTAATAATATATTTTCAAAATTATGGATGTCAAGAAATAAATCTTAGAATAGGACTGTGTAAAAATGGAATTAATACATATTAGAGCCTCAATAGGTAGAAAAGTTCATGGCTTATTTTTTTAGTAGTTTATAACTTTTCCCCATATATGCGTATTAAGAAAAAATATGTTCTGATAAAATTGATAATTTCTTGACCAAAACAACTGGGTAATGATATTGATGTGTATATTTCAATATTAAATAATGATTTGAAACTATTATGGGATATAGGTTTTATAATTTTTTTTTCATACAAAAAATAGTATTTTCTCTTTCCTACTATAATAATTTATACTATATATTACATTCCTACATCTGCAAACTACTTGGGATAATGTGTGAAAGGAGGTAAATCAAATCCAATTTATGGAGAAGGGACTTTTCTTTTTAGTTTCATAATGAAAAAATACAGCGTACAAGGAAAATAAAATATTTTTTTTGAATGTTTCATCCTTATAATAGACTGAAAACAAAATAATTTAGTTTTATATATGAATATAATATCTCCATTATAAATATTTCATCTAAGGAATATTATTATAGGGAAAAAATATTTATTTCACATTTGAAAAGAAATGATGCTCTGGTCATCAAAGAAATATCTGCAAGAAACTGTTTATCTTATTCAAACTAACTTATTTGACTTTTGTAGAGAAAAAACATAATAATGATTTTGTTCATATTGAGAAAAACATATGTGACAGTTTGATATGAACATCCAAATATATAAAAGTAAATACTAAATAGGGATTTCTGTTAGACTATAATTTTTATCCATGGGAATATGTTTGGAGTTATCTCCCACTATAAAAGGAAACATAAAATATTTACTTTCAGCATGACACACATTAAGAAAGGGTGAGAAGTTGACCCTCTTTGAATGTCTTCACGGTATGAAACTTCCTAGTGAAACTTATTCAAATGTGAAGAATACTTTTTATGAAGTATTTAAAAGAAATATCTATGAAATCTCATGGATGTCATGTATTGATGCAATAATTGATACTATTTTCACTATGTGGTATATTGAAAAAAACTTCTAGAACGACTATAGTTTGGTTTTTTTTATTTTTTAAAATCCATTTATAGAAAATTCATAGATCCGAATTTGGTACATGTGTACAAGAATAAAGATTCATTCATAATATTTCATTTGTACATATATTTCAGACCAATTTTTGAGGTTATAATGATTCATCATGTGATTCATTTGGTATGTGAGATTAGAATATATGGGTTAGTTTATTTACAAAGGATGTATCCTTTTTTAATTATACATGAAACTTTTTAAGGGATATGTTAAAATTTTATCATCAAATGGATGACTCTATTGTTCAAAAATATAAATTGGAATAGTTTATTAAGTTCTATATTGATTATTTATGTTTAATGGAGTATATGTCTCTCTCTATATGTCTCCCTTTGAAAGATGACAGTGAAGGTAGAGGGATTCATTACATAAATGCAATGTCTATTACATGTGATGATGTGATTCAAGGGAATCTATAAATTTAAAAATGATGAGGATCAACCATATATATAATCACATGTTACAATATTAAAGGTATGATATCATAAAATAAATGAAAATAGGTTGATGATTGAGAATAAAGATAATTTTATTTCATGGTTTAGAGGGAATTCATGTAATGATTTATCAACATCAGAAACCTTGAAATGGTTAGTAGGGGGACAGTATCGTATTTCTACCACATGTTATGGTTTTGATATTAATAGTTATAAGTTTTACCCAGACAAAAATTAGGATGATAAGATTAATATTCAAAATAGTATTCCAATGGTCATCAATGAAGTACTACATTTATCGAGTAAAAAAAATAAAAAACCCATGTTTTTTCATCAATGACATATTTTGGTGTTATTGGGAGAAAATATAAAAATTGGTTGTACACAATTTCAATAAAAATGTTTAAGTGTGATAGGGTAGATAATAAAAATGTTTTGAAATATGAGGATAATTAATTTTCACTCATTGGTCTGAAAATAAAATTAGTCACAATGAAGAACGATTTATCATGGTGACGCATGTAAGGAATTTATTTTATGTTATTGACCCAGGGAATGATCATTGGTCCTTTGTCTTGAAAGGGAAATAAATAACTTGGGTGACGAAGGTGAGGATGATGTAATGGATTAATGTGAGTTTTCATTAATAAAATTTATTTCTAGATGATTAAAATAACTATAATGTATACATAGCCTGTACTTTATGCAACAATAATAATGAAGGGATATGTGAAAATAATAAATTACACTCAAAATTTTTCAAGTAAATCTTTAAATTTTATTTATTTTATGAAATTTCCTTAGTTATAAACTCCTTATTTTAAATTTTATTTGTAATTATATATATATATATATGTGGATTATTTATATGATTTTTGTGATAAAAGATATATTCAACTATCATAATTAATCATTTTTATTAAAAAACCTTGGAATAAATCAATATGTTTGTGTTTAATTTTTATATATAGAAACAATATTTTTTATTATGTTTAAATTTATCAATTTTGATCATTTATTAAAAATTAGAATTATGGTTATTACTTAATAGTTTAATTTACATGTTTTTTTGCTTACTAATCCTGGCCTAAAATATTTTATTACATATTTTTTGTGTTAATTGTATTTAAATATTAAACTTTCCAATAATATTTAGGTACACAAAATATCATTATTTCTTCTATTTAAATGGAAAAAATAGCGGAATTGGAACATTTACTGATGTATATGTCTATTTTTTATAATTTTTAAATATTCATTAATAAAATTATTCAACGAAAGTAAAATTTTAATTTGAAAAATGTATTTCCATGACTATCGGTGTGCCTCCAAAAACGAATTCTTCTTCTTTTAATTCTTCAGATAAAATATTTCCTATAATTTGAATCCATGGGATAAAAATATATTAAATCTTTCACTTGTTTATATAGAGAATAATATACATATTAATTTTGATGATAATAGTAAACCAATTGGCCCAATACAATGCAGTTTATGCTTTATATACCCATGGAGAGCCATTGCAGAGTTAATGTTTTATATCTTTTATGGAAGTATCTGGACGAGATTATGAAATAGAATCTATGTGTTTCTTTAATGGAAAAATATCTCAATTTTTTTATTTTTATATCATTTATAGAATATTATATATTTTATATCACTAATATTTAATGTATTCAATTATAAATGAAAATCAAATTTTAAGAAATTAATGAAAGTATAAAACTATGTCTATAATTATTAGAGGTTGGATGGGGAGATTATTTAACAAAATCTGAAAACATAATTAGTTTTTTGGGAAGTTATGGAGTGAAAACGGATGCCTCAAATATGAGTTTTTAAATGAAGATACAAGGACTAAATTTTTCTCTAGCTGACATGATGAATAATTTATGGTATTATAATTATTGTATATAATATTTTTTTATTTTACTTAATTACATATTAGTTTATTTTTATATAACACCACCCCATGAGATCTCTATAAGGGCTCTAGTTACAAAATGTATACCCTCATACTTTATCACATAGAGGTTATCATTGAATAGAGGAGAAAATTATAGTAGAAAATATTTATGAATTAATAGATAAATCTAGTTATAACATCCCAAACTCCACTAACCGAAAGACGGTATATAATTTATTACATGGAATATATTCAATATATCACACTATGTAGCATTGATCAGTTTATCATCCTTGGTAAAATAATATATAAATGATTACCATAATACATTGGAATTTTAAAATATATAAAAAATAGGTTTTAATCATTGAAACTCAATCAATTATTTCATCCTAATAACCTAGTGAACAAATGCAATATTAGGGTTATCTCAAATTCTTAGTGAGGGTAATATACATCAGAATCTCTCATTAGTAAATAATGCAAAATCAATTTGGTAATATAATTAACTGAAAATACATTCCATTTAATCAAAATATTGAGAACAATATGAATCCATGGATAGTATCAATATTGAAATATCATGGATGATAACAACAAATATATCAAGGGGTAAACCATAAAATTTGATCTTATAATCTCAAATATCGTGATATCTCTAAAATCCAGTCCTTATTTTAAAAAATATTAAAATTATAAGAACATTAACTTTTAATTTGGCTAACTATTTTTCTCATGAGACAAATTGATCTGTCGAGGGGATTTATAAATTCAGGAACCACCCATCCCTACATATCCAATGTATTCCTCATATATCAAATGATTAAATAAATTCATGAATAATATTCCTTATGAATAAAATATTCATATTGAGTATTTAATATGTTATAATTAATAATTTAATTTAGAAAATAATTATTTCAATGTATTACTCTATATATTGAAAAGGTATATAGTTTAGAAAATATTCATATCCAAGATATAATGAATATGGATATTTACGGGAAATATAATATCCAATGACAACAAGTGAGTTTTTCAAAGGATGATATCATTATAACATATCCCCTATGATGAATATGTAAAATAAATATTTTATTTATTGATGATTAAAAATTACATTAAAAAATCATTAAAAAATTATTTAGGGAAATAACCTTTTCCATTTATTGAAATCATTTATTGAAAAAACTGCACAATTATAAATTAAACAATGTTCATTGAAAAAAATTATTTTATTATAAATTAATATTAAAATAAATGATTAGTGATGATGTTAAGAAAATTTTATCAATATTTATAAGCTAAATAACATTATTTACATACTATTTCAGAAAATTCATAAAATACATCATTTGGGAAACAAAATTAGAATCTATTTTTTTCATTTTGTAAAATGTCAAAATTGTGAAAAATGTATTTTAATAAATAATTGATGATTCAAGAAAAAATTAAAAAACTTTATAAGAAATATGGATTTATAATAATATATATATCTAATCAAAATATAAATAATATAAGATTTTATTTTAATCATTTATTATCTTTATTATGGTTCTAAAGAAAAGAAATGTTAAATGAAAATATCAAAAATACTTAAAAGAGTAAACTGTCAAATGAATATTAGTCATAATGAATAAATATATATTCATATTAACAAAATAAAATGAGATTTATATACACCAAATGAAAATAAATATGCACAGTAAACATAATATGTTTCAATAGAGTTGAAATTAATATAAAATCACTTAGCTCATTCCTGACTTGTCAAATATGTGGGGTAATTTAATGTATAATAAATTTAAATTTATTTTACTTAAAAATTTTAACCACATTAATATCTATTATATCATATATTATCCATTTATAATATTTTACCACCCACCTATTAATAACAATTTATTCTTATAATTTTTTTTTGTGTTAGCTTTATGGTATTTTAAGTATGTTTTGACTTAGTAGGTTGGGTACATGTACATTTATTATAGTTCCATCATATCTTGAATATTATTATTGTTAATAATTTCATATATATTTCATTAATAGATATTTGTATTCATCTATAAAAAATATAGATATCAAATTCATTTATATCATCTATAGAGATGATTGGTCGTACATACACATGAATGTTTTTTAAAAATTTGATGGATTGAATGGAATAAAATTAAATAATAATTATTATATCATATGTATAATATCAATTAATTGAAAAAATCTTTATTGAAATCCATTAAATGTAATAAATGGGAAATGGGTCACATCACTTTGTAGAGGCGGTATCCCACATGTACGCATGAGCAACGTTGTCATTTTGTAAAGGATTTGAATATAACAAGTTATTTGTGATATTATAGTTTTAAAATAAACATTTTTTCCATGAATATCATATGTATAATCATTATTTTAGTCTTTATAACCATCCATGTTATGTGGTGTAGAAATATAAATTACACCACTATGTAAAGATGGTTGGTCGTACATACACATGAGCATGGTTTTTATTTTTAATAGGAT
The DNA here is from genome assembly GCA_963277665.1 of Viscum album. Taxonomy (NCBI): domain Eukaryota; kingdom Viridiplantae; phylum Streptophyta; class Magnoliopsida; order Santalales; family Viscaceae; genus Viscum; species Viscum album. The sequence goes on from OY728158.1 coordinate 783,843,051, forward strand.
GGAAAAGAGATGGAATGTGGTTGTCCCTAAAATATAACCAAATTTTAGTATACTGATGAAACTATTTTTATTATCTTCTTAGGGTTAAAAAACATTAGGTGGAATACTAAAAATAAATATAATTGAAGGACTCAGTACTAATGACTACCTATTCTTTGGTAAAATTCATTTAGATCTATTCATAGGGGAAGAGGGGTGGATATTTTGACATGTCCAGAACCTCTAAAACTATACTATGTATGCTGAAAAAATAAATAGTCAGTTTTGGTCAATCTATATGTATCAATGTTGTGTAATGAAGCAAGATAGGATGATCCCTTTTTAATTGAGGTGGAGAAACTTTTTTAATATCATAAAATATTAAAATACGATAAATTAATTCTATAACCAAATGTATACAAATGGATTGGGATTTTAACCTATTTTATGATAAAGTTGAAATAACATCATCGAATAAAATATATATAGCTATATTTGGTGTTTTAAACCTTATCATTTTTTTAACCCCTTTATTAACCAATTTAAACATTAATCACAAAAATGTATGATTCAATCTAAAAGAGTCATAATTTTAAATATAAGGTAAATACTGAATCGTAAATGGATAAGTATTGAAATTATATAACATATATTACCCCCACTTTTCCTATTTTAATGTAATGGCATAGATCTTTTTAGTCTGGCCTTTTTTTAGTTTTCATGGCTCGGGGTGCTTAGAGGAGGCACTGACTGGTTATTGAGGGTTTTAGCTTCTAAAATATATAAGTTGGGAGAATACATGGAATGTAAGTGTTTCACATCAGGTATATATATTCCTCATCCTATTATGGGTGATTCATGGGGTTCATAATGGTGTTTAAATCTTTATGATTAAAAGGATTGATGAAATTCTTTTTTGGCTATACCAGAAATTGATATTTATCAGACGCATAATAGTTACATTCCATGAAAATTCCACATGCGGTGAAAATTATAAACAGTAGGAGGCCCCACTTTTCCACAACAATCGATGGATTATGTTTAATTATAGGTGTTATTAATCACTTAATTTTTTTCATATTCCTTCAATGGGGATTGATCCTTGTTTCATATGTTCAATATATTGTTATATTAGATGATTGTGCATGTATTCGTTCTTCGTTTTCTAGAAGGTTCTCCCTGATCGGTATCATTTCATCCAATTTCATCATTCCATATTATAGAAATTGATCTCCCCTATTTATAAATTTTTATTTCATAGTTGTTTGTTTCTGAGATTGAGGTGTATCATTTGTGGAGGGATTTAGTTATTTCGTGAGAGGGGATCAGGACCCACCATGTTGGAATGTTCCCATGTGAAGAACATTAACACCATTAATGTTTGGGATTCATTGAATATCAATTAATTTATGTTTAGTCATAAATTGAACATTGTGTATCCATTTGGATGGAAGTGGAATTAAACTTTTAATATTGAACCACATTAAAGAAAATGGTAGTGATCACATGTTGATGGTGTTATTTACTTGTACCGCAATAGTAATTTTCCCCATGATTTGATAAATAGTGTTATAACAATGCTATAATTTGTTAGTATGTTTTTTTATAGGAGTTTCAGGTTGAATTTGAAAAATAATGTAAATAAAGAATTAATTGATAATTAATTGACATGAGAAATTATGAATAGGTATGCTTTTAATCTGCTGGTTGATATAATTGAATGATAATAAATTCGATGCAATGTGCCAGTATAATCGAAAATTATCTTCAGTGAGATTAAATTAAATTTATAAATACTTTTAATCATGATTATTCTTCATGATAAAAGTAAAAATTCATGATAAATGAAAATGTATGGATGCTCAGAATCATGTTTAAATTAATTTTTTAATTAATTTAGTAGCATGATATATGTTGATGTCTTTGTTCTCCCTTACCTGTGACATTTGAATAATGAATAAATTAATTCAATATGGAATAAAAACAAATTTATTATAAATATAATTTATTGGGAATTAGTCCCAAAACATTTCGAGGTGGTAGAGTTCCTTGAGTTTGGATCCATGAGATCTCTTTTATGTGTGAAGGATAGATGCCTTGCTTTAGGGCCTAGACTATCCTGATGGTTATGCTTGTTTCATTATTATTATGTTGTGATTGTCTCTGGATATGATCCTTGTGTTATGATCATAGTATATATGATTCTTGGATGTATTATTTGATATTTGGAAGGGTGACCTTGATGTGATGTGAGTCTAGGATTCAAAATAATGGTATGGATGATGGGATATATGGGAGGGGATGCCTGGATGATGTGGTATCAGTTGATGATGTGATAGTGAGAACTGTCAGGATATGTATGTGGGTTTCGGGGATGGATTTAATGATTATGTATTGGGTTAATGATAGTTTTAGAAATTGATGTGATGATGAGATATATTATGATCACTTATGAATATATTATAGACCAATGGTTGGGTTTCTTGTTTTATTTTCATTCTTTTTCCTACATCTTGAGGCAGCTTGATTTATGTGGTTTTATGTTTCCTCTTGGTGGTATCTTAAGATGGTTTTCCTACATTACCTATATAATGGAATGATGATAATAATTAATTAATAAATTTATAGATTGTGGGGTTTGAATTGATGAAATGAAAGTTCTAAAATATGTTACTCTTGAAAAAATGTGGACTCGGTTTGGATTATTCTAGGAGGGCATAGACTTTACCATGGTTTTAAGTATAATTTAATGTATAATAATGTTAATGATTAATTAATGTAAAGAAAAATAATTAATTAATAGAAATGATATAAATAAATAAATAATCTAATGTATCTTAATAAATTGTTGTGTTCTTATTAGATATCTGGTCCTAGTAGTGGCAGATGGGGGACTGAGTGATGTTAGCTGCAGATGAGTCTAGAAATAGATTATGTCCATAGTGTGGTGGTGAGCTATATTATGTTATGTATATTCATTTATTTCATATTATTATCTTTATATAGGTTCCCTATCCTTTTACACATATTATTACATAATTTTAAGCATAATTATCCTTCAAATACAAGACAACGATCCTAAAGTCAAATGTAATTATAAGATTAGGTACATAATTGGAAATCCTGAAACTAAAACAAAAACACTTGTTTAATTTGATCTTCATTATGAGCTTAGAAATTCCTTTTAACTCTTACATAAACACGAATAACCTAGATATAACATTAAAAATGGATGAGTTAGAAAATTTAGTTAGTGAATAAACATAGGAATAAAGCATAGCACATGGGTTTTAAAGCATAACATCTTGAAAAAAATTCATGGAACATGAATGATAATATGGAAGAATAACATATAGAATAAGGGATGGTGAAATAATGTAGTCATTGTATTACGTAAAAACATACATTACAAAATATGCATCAGTCAAGGCTAACTACCAAGACCATTAAAAATGGTAGAGCATGTCTCAATTCTTACTTCCAAGACCATTGCATATGACAGACCAAGTACCATAAAAGAATCAGTTTTAGTCCATGTCCCAAAATTTTGTCTCAAGAGATTAAACATTACCCAATTAATTAGAGCTCTATCTATTCAAACTCGTCATAACATGTTCCTGCATATGCATTCCACATGAAAAATCAAACATAAACATAATTTGTACCCATGGAAGGAAATGGGTATTATAATCATGTCATAGAGAATAAAAAATGGGTGTACTATAAAATTGTCCATGAAAGAGTGAATATATATAATATATGAACAATAATAAGCTAAATTAGGTATATATAATTGTAAATTATGTTCAACTGAAGTGAAAACATGTAAAAAGAGTGTTTAACACACTTTATAAATGAGCCTCTTTGGTGCAATTTAAGGGAAAATAAAAAAGAGTCCTTAAAGATGGAAAAGGTATAATTTTTTATAAAACAAGAAATGAAATTTAAATTTATTTTCCTGAAAAAAATATTGTTTTATGATTGTTATTGATGTATTAAAATATATTATAAATTTTACTTCAAAATGGGTAAGAAATTATAAGTTTTCATTTAATCGTGCTTTCTTAACTGGAGGAATTGAAAAGGGGACCTTATAAAACATGTCTTTCTCTATCAAAAAGGAATAATTGAGCTAGGTAAATATTTTCTCAAAATTCACGTAGAATTAAAGAAGATTAAATAATAATAACCAATAACAAAAATGGGGTATATAGAGAGTAATCATAACATGATGTAATAATGGACGTTCAGAGAGAATCCCTTTTGTTATGTCCTAAAGTATTCATCACTTGTACTTAATGACCCATAAAATGTAATTATATTCATTAAAAAATCATTCAGAGACAATTAATCATTTATTTTAATTATTATAATTTTATTACGTTCATTTAGGTCCTTCCTGATGATTTATAATATCCAGTTTCATCGATTGGGAGTGTTCATTTCCTTGGTTTTCACAGTTGGTTCACTTTTATACATGCATCAAAGATCATGTAAAATGGGAATAGTTATCCAGAATTAAAATAATATATTATTAATGAAATTTCATAATATTATATGATCTTATATTTAATGTGGTGTCCATATATAAGGATGATTCAACAGAAAAATTGTTAATGGAAACCGTTTCTTTTTTTGTGGTGTTTTTTTATCATCACAAACTAGTATTGTTTTATAAATTAATATCATGTATACATACTAGTTATATAACACTAAATATGGTGTAATATAAATTTCAAAATCTGGTTTAATCATTATAAGGATTTTATGACCATCCTTGTAAAAGATATTACAAAAATAAAAACAATCATCAACAAAGGTGGTGAATCAATGCCTCACGAAGGATGTTATCATTTTTTTACTACAAATGGGAAGAGAAGAAAATTTATGGTAGATATACCACTAACATAATAATATTATAGCACATAAAAGATATTGTATTTTTCATTCTGGTTTGAGATAGGGAGGTTAGTAGAGGATAATAAATGAAAGTAAATTCAAAATAAATTAAAATAAAATGAAAGATTATTTTAACTCTAGAACTTCTTCCCCATGAGAACCTCATTATGGAAAATGGGTTTGGACATTTATTGAGACCAAAGGATCATGGATGTGGGGGAGATTATTCCATGATTTTTTGTCAGAATTTGGAAAAACCACGAGGCTTTGGAGGCATCGAGATAAGTGGTGGGGAGGGCTGGTATTTATAGGTGGAGGAGAGGGGTATTTAATGATTATTTTATTCACATGATTATTATATTTGGTTCAAGACTATGAATACAATGGATTTTTACTACTAGAAACTATAACTAGTGCAAGTGAGTTTGAACTAATGTAGTGCACATCATCCATGTACAAGTCATACCTCAATAATTAATGTATTAGGTTAAATTGTAAAATACCGTAAATTACAGCATTTCCCTATTCACCAAAAATCAATTATTTTATATAAATACAAAAAATTCACCTTTACTATTTCTCGATACTTAGATTCCAAAAATGGACTCCATTTTATAAAAATAATTTTCAAAATATAATAACATTAATTTTCAATTAAAATAATCATTTAGTTAAAAATTACAGATTTTAAAATTATAACTGATTTTATGAAACATTGAAAAAATAATTAAGATCACATAATATTATCTTATAATAAGAAGATAAAAAAATATTAATTTATGAATATATTTTTTGAAAGTATACTTTCTTTTAAATCATTATATTATTTATAAAATTGTAAATAAACATTTACATATAACAAAAATACCAAAACATAATTTATCATTTTTGAGGCATTTACTTATTCCAAGATTTAAATATATTATATTATCCATTATAAGAAACCAAATTTTTATATACACCTTCATAGGTGAGGCTACTATTTTATTGGTCAAATTATTATTCTAGATGGTCATATTATTAATCAAATGGTCAGGTTATTATTCCATTGGTATAGGTTCCTTAATTTTTGTGAATACCACTTATATCTTTCATTATTAATTTATAAGGTTTTTTTATTGTATTATCTTTGTTATTTTATGTAATTTATAAAATAAAACAAAATTATAAGAGGGTAATTTCCATTGAAAAATTTCTTGGTTGTTAAACTCTCTCCCCCCCCTATGAAATTTCACCACTAAAGTTTCATTTTACAGACTACAGGGAAAACAGGTGAGACTAATTCTCTTCCATTTCTTCCTCTACTACTCATGTAGCCTCTTTGAACTTATGGTTCTTCTGTATAACTTCGACAAGGTGATTAGTCTTGTTGTATAGAGATTTTTCTCTACAGTACAAGATCTTCACCAGATGTGCCTCATAAGATAGATCATTCTCCAATTGTAACACCTTTAATTTCAGTAAATGTTAGGTATTTGGAACATTGTTCTTTAATTGGGATAAAATAAATATGTCATGCACTTGATACATGGTTAGTGGAAGTGCTTGTCCATAGGTCACATCTTTGACATGATCAATAATATCTAAATGGTCGATGTACCTGGGACACAGCTTTCCTTTCTTCCTAAGTCACATGATCTTATTCCATTAATATAAATTGAGGAATAAATTGTCTCCAAACTTAAACTATATGCCCCATTGGTGATTGTTTACATATAACTTATATCATCTTTGTACTAGATTGATGTGATGTTGAATGGTTTTAATATTTTAAACCATTTATTGGATTATTTCAATTCATAGAATTTTATGTTAACTGACTTCATCCTAGAATGTTAGTGTTCTTTATATTTTACCAGAAAAAGTGGTTTATATAGAGCCATTTTAATGATAGAGTGGAAAATGTTGTTGTAGGAGGACATGACCAGAGGAAGATGCTGGTCATATCCTCCCTTGAATTATATAGAACATGATCTCAACATGTCTTAAGATGTATAAGTATTCCACATATATTGACTATAAATTTGAGGATGATAGGACATACTAAATCACAACTCAATTTTTAGAGCATGTTATAGACTTTTCTAAAACATGGTGGTGATTCAAGAACACCAATTAGAGAGAATCGATAGTGGCATGCCCTGAAGCCTTACCACTTCACAGATGTATATCCATACAATTCGATCCAGTTATAATTCCTCTCAAATCGATATAAAGTGAAATTCCTTTGTATGATGATCCAATACAACCCATATAGCATTTTTTCCTCTTGATATCCTTGGAAGTCCAGTGAAAAATTTGATGGTTATGTTTTCCTATATCTATGTTGGTATGGGTAATGATTTCATCTTCTCTTTACAATTTTTACTTCTAGCCTTCATTTATTAGAATACAAGGCACTTTGATGTATATTCAGCGATCTAATTATTCACATTGTCCCACCAATAGTTCTCTCGAAGATCTTGATATATCTTGGTTCTCCCTAGGTAAATAGAGAAGGTTGATCTATGTACGTCCTTCAGAATATCTTTATTTATATCGGGGTTGGATGGTAAACATAATCATGTCCCAAATATTATGACTACTTCCTTATATTTTTGGAACTCTGATGTTTTATCTTATCTGATAGATTCCACTTTTTCTAGAATATTCAGATCATTTCTTTGAGAATCCTTTATTTTCTCTAGGATATTTGGTTGAGATATCATTTGAGAAAAGATTGATTCTATTATTCCCATAATAATTCACATGTTTTTCCTTTCCCAATATGTTAAGATTTTATCCACCTCAATTCCCATCATTGATAATGTTTTATTATCCCTTCTACTTATTAAATATTCTACTTTATTTTCCTTACTAGGATAGTAGTGGATTGAAAAATCATAACCCTTGATTAGATCTAACAACCTTTTCTTGCACAAATTATGATCCTTCTGTGAAAATATATATTTGAGACGCTTTTGATCAGTATATATCTCACACTTATCACTATAGAAATAATGTCACTATAGTTTCAGCGTGAAGATTATAGCCTCCAACTCAATGTCCTGTGTGGGATATTTTTCTTCTGAATTTTAAACTAACTTGAGATGTAAGTTATCACTTTAAGATTTTGAATCAGCACACATCCTATTCCCTTCTTTAAAGAATCACTATATACTATAAAAAGTTATCCAATGTTGGGAAATGTGAGTACTATCATGGTGATAAGCCTCATTTTAACTCCTTAAATCGATCCTCACATTATTGAGACTCGATATACATTACCCCTTTCAGTCTTAAGATACATAGTGGGTTATAAAATCATGAAAATTTCCCCCAAAAAATAGGGAGAACCTATCTAATCTTGGAAAACTAACGATATTCATTTCAGATATCAGTCTATGCCATTCCAAAATTGAATTTATTTTAGAAGTTTCCAAAGATATACTTTTATTGGGGAATACATTACCTAATAATGATACCTCCTCTATCCAAACCTCACATTTACTAAAATTTTCATATATTTTCTCCTTTTACAACATCTTTAATAGAGTATTCCAATACACATTGTGATCCTCCTTGATCTTGGATTATATCAGAATATCATCACTAAAGACTACAATTTTTTTTTTGATGTAATCTCTAAATCCTCTATTAATTAAGTCTATGACAATTTATAAAGCATTTTTGAGTTCAAATGTAATCACTATAAACTCAAAGTGTTCATAATAGTTTCAAAATATATTTTTAGGAATATCTTCCTTCCTCACTGTTAATGGGTGATATCTCAAACTGGGGTCCACCGTTGAGGAAGACTTGACCCCATGTTATTAATCAAACAAGTCATCTATCCATGGCAGGGGATACATATCATTTATTGTTATTTTTTGAGCACATGATAATTAATGTAGAGTCACCTTTATCTATACTTCTTATTTACAAATAGGACTTGTTCACCCCATGTTGATTCACTCGAGTGAATCCAACTAATGCCCATATTCCCCTATAACATGTTCTTTAGTTCCTACAACTTGATAGTGGCCATTATATATGGCGTCTTTGAAATTTGTAGGATCTAAGAATAATTGAAATTGATAACTCAAAGTTTCAATCCGAAAGGAGACCAATAAATTATTCAAATAACTCATTAATATATTCCCTCTAATGGGCTTGACATTGATAATGATTCTATCAATTTTCTCAATAATTTGAAATATATATTCTTGATCATTTGGCTGTAATATTCACACCTGAGATAATGATATTGAAATAAATTCATTCTCCCCTCTAAACATGTACCAAATTGGAGGACACTTTAGGATGTGAAGAGTGGTCTCCCTTTCCAAAAAATTGCTTCAAGATTTATATAAATATTTTCAATTCATTCCTAATATATCATCAAAATTCCCCAAAGGATATATCTCAATATTCTATAGGAGGTTCCGTCCACAAACATTAACTGAGGAGGAGTTATACTCTTTGGATCCAATAATTTCCCCAATTTTGTTTCTCATAGACAACGAAACTCTATATTTTTAGGTGGTATTTGAATAGGTCTACTAAACTTATAAGTTATTAAATAGTTTATAAAACTAGAATCAAATTGTACATTCTCTATTCATGATTAAATTAATAATGTACCTGTCACCACATCATTTTCTAGCTCCACCTCAACGGTAGTGATAACATATTCTCTTCCTTGTTTCCTTGGAGTTTATTGTTGATTACCTCTGACAATGCTGAGCTTAGAGCATTGTCTTGAAAAATTATTAAGTTCCATGAAGTTGTAACATTGCACAATAGGGTGAGTGTTGATATGAATTTTCATTATTCTTCAAAATTAGAAAGATTATTCATATCACTTTGGAAATTATTTTCCATATTTCCATTCTCTTCCACATTTAAAGAATTTACTAGTTCTCCTTAGATAGTTCCTAAAAAGATTATTCCCACAAATTTGACATGTGGGATATCGGGTTTTCTTTCCATAATGGGATATATCTAATGATCCTCCCATATTGAACTCATCTTCCTGCATTTTTTCTTAGAGCCCATGATACCACTAAGTGTCTCTGATCTCTATTATAAGAATAAGGGAATAAAAAATATCATCATAATTATCAGAGCTCTCAAATCAACAATTATTTTCATAGATTCAGCTTTAGTCTTCTAAATAATTGATCCACCTTTATTTTAGTGTTTTTTAGAAATATGGAGGCTTATCTTACAAGACTTGTAATGCTTTTTTTGTACACCGCAATAGACTCGTATTCTATTTTCCTTAGACTGAGGAACTCCCAATCCATCTTTAAAATTACTGATCATTGAAAATATATATTTAGAAATATTTTTATGAGACATTCCCATTCTTTGGAATCAATTTTTTCCTTGGACATCATTTTCTTGATCATTGTTAACCACTTATCAGATTCCCATCAAAATGATTGATCTCCAACACAACATTCAATTCCTCTAGGAACTTCATGACATGGTATATACTCTAAATTGAGATAATACTTAGTTCCACGATGAGTGGATTAGATGACCCACTAAATATGGGAAGCCTTTTTCACATGAAATATTCGATAGCAAGATGATCATTCATTGAAAGGGAAAGGTGTTTCACATGATTCAATTTATTATTCATATGGTGAGCCAATTGAGAAAAAAATATCCTGATGTTTTGAGTTCTCATCCCCATTTTAATTGTAATTTCATTAGGTAAATCATTGCATTGACTTTTACAATAACGTTTGGCATGGGTCCTATTTTTAATAACCATTAACTAATAAAAAGAAAGTACAATTAGGGGGGATTGAATACATAAAAAATAAGTATATAAAAAGTAAACTTTGTACATGAAAGTAAAAACATGTAAATGAAAATTATATCATTACATGTGATTCCCTAAACTTCAATCTAGGATATCCAAGCTGATTGAATTATCCCTATGGTTCTTATTAAAGATTTCTAGTCTTAATATCAAAAATTAACTAGTTATTTCTTTGATACCAAATATAGAGGACCAATCCTTTTTCAAATATTATTAATAGATTTCAATCATAAATAATAATTAAATTAAAATCATAGATCCTATCTTCTAGTATCTCTATATGATTAAGTACGTAATTAGAAATCATGAATCTCAAAAAACATATTTTATCTAACCTCCATAATGATCTCTTAAATTCCATTTATCTCTTACATATGAATCGGTTAACCTATGTAAAACATTAACCAAGGGGTGGGATAAAAAGCTAAATAATGGAATAAACATAGGAATAAAACCCAATGCATTTTTTAGAATTCCTAACATGATTACATAAAAATGAACATACAATGAAAAACATAAGGAAAAACATATAGTACATGGGATCACGTAATAATTTAGTCATGTAATAATAGGAATTTGGGAAAATATATATATCGTGAAATAATCATGATTAAAGGATTACTAAAAAACATTTATCCTGGTGGATCATGAGTTAAGGATAACTGCCATGTCCATTGCACATGATGGACCAAGTCCTGTAAAGGAATAAGGTTTACATATTGTCTCAACATGATGTATCATGAGGCTAAATTTTACCCAATTCATTATAGTTCTATATTGGTTAACTAATCATATCATGTTCATACATATATGTGTGACATGAATAATAAAGAATAAATATAAGGGTTACCCATAGAATGAAATGAGTATCGTAATCATCTCATAGAGCATAAAAATGGTTGTATCATAAAACTATCAACTGAATAATAAATTGAAATCATACATGGACCTTAATAAGGTAAAATAACCATATTTAATGATAATTTATATTCAAAGGAAGTACAAAATGTATAAAAATATTTTTTAAGAAACACATTAAATGATACTCTTTAGTACAGTTTAAGGGAAAATATTTAAGATAATTTAAAGCATAAAACGGTATAACTGGTTAAATAAAATAACAAAATAACTAATATAATTTTTCATTACAAAGGGAGTATTTCTAGAAAATTTCTATCGGCTTAAAAAACTTATTCATTGTACATGAAAATGGGTATGAAACTGAAATGTTAAATTTAATCAGGCATACATGTCAAGAGGAATTGAAAAGGGGATCTTATAAAACATGTATTTATCCATTAAAAAATACACATTTATCTAGGTACATATGATTCATAAATAAATACATAATTTTAGATGATTTAATAAGAAAAATTAAGAATTTCATTATGGTAAAGAGATATTAAGCATAATTAGAAGGAAAAAATGGAGGTTTGGAGAGAATCTCTTGCCATATGTCTAAACGTATTCTGTACTTGAACTTAATTTATTGGGTAATTAAATTAAATTAATTAATAATTTAATTAATAAAAACTTAAAAAAATTATTTATTTTAAATATATTTACTTCATTTATGTTATCCTTGATTTGTTATATGATTCGATTTCATCATTCTGGAGTGTTCATTCCCTTGGTTTTGATGATTGGATAACTTATATACATGTATGAGAGACCATGTGTAATGGTAATACTCATCCTGAAATTAAATTATATGTTAGTAATAAAAAAATTAAAATTAAATGGTCTTATATATGCTTGTTTTCTTGATATGAGGATGATGCATTAGATAAAATATTAATGATAATTGTTTAGATTATGTAAGTGGATTTTTGATCTTCATGAACCTGTTTTGTTTTATTAATTAATATTATGTATATGTAAATGTACTCAAATACTAAATAAGTTGTAAGATAAATTTCACAATCCATTTTAGCTATTTGTTTATGGAAATCCTTGAAGGTGATATTAGAAATTAAAAAACAGCATCCATGAAGGTGGTGAATCGATACCCTATAGATGATGTTTTCATTTTTAGAACAAAATGGGAAGAGAATAGAATTGATGGTAGATATACCACTAAAAAAATTAAATTCCATTATATAAAAGATACTAGAGTTATCATGCCACTTTGGTATAGGAGGATGAGGATAGGATAAGAAAAGAAAATATATTGAACGGAATTTAACAAAAATGAAGGAGGATTTTTACCTCTTTAACTTCTTCTCCTTGAGAACATACTTAGGGAAAATTGTATTGGACTTTTGTTGAGACCAAAGGATCATGGAAGTGTGGGGAGAGTCTTGAGAGAGTATTTTATTGAATCTAGGAAAAATTTAAGGAACTGTAGTTGTGATGATAAGTGGCGGTGAGGGGTGGTATTTATAGTGAGAGGATAGTGGATTTTTTTTGTTATTTGTTTTCATTTGTTTTTTTTTGGTCAATGATATGAATAGCATTGATTCTTGTGACTAAATAAACTCAATATTGCATATGATTTCAAACTAACTTTTCTTTAATTATCCATACATCATCCATGACACAATAATTCATTTATTTGCATAATATATTAAATATCATAAATTATCATAGTTCACTATTCACAAAAAAATAAAATATTTTTGAAAATTACAAAAAATCACCACAATAATATTTTGATATTTAGATTTCAAAAATTTAATATATTTTATGAAAATGATTTCTAGATATGAGACATATAATTTTTATTTAAAATCATCATTTATTTTAAAAATATAAATTTCAATATTATAACAAATTTTATGATACATTAAAAAAATTATTAAGGTACCATAAAATTATATTATTATCATAAGGTAAGAAAATATTATCTTATGATTTAATTTAATGATAATTAATTTTCATTTAAATCATTATATCAGTTATATAATATTAAATAATCCTTCACAATTCATAAAAAATAAAAAAACTTAGTTTATCTTTTTTTGAAACATTTATTTACTTATTTTAAGATATATCTATATCATATTTTCATTAATTTTTTATCCATATTTTATTTACACCTTCATAGGTGATGTTATTATTCTTTTAGTCAAATTACTATTCATAATGGTCATATTACTATACAAATGGTAAGGTTACTATTCCATTAGTATATGTTCCCTAATTAATTGGAATAAGCCTTATTTCATTCATTATTATTTATAATGTTTATATTGTCTTATATATGTGGATTTATGTGTTTTATAATATATGAAAAAAATATAAGAAGGAAATTTACATTGATTAAATTCTAGGTCACCACCCCACATGTCTCTGTTCGTCAAACTCACACCCATTGGACTATATATGGTTAATTTCCCCATCATCTTAGTGAGAGGATGGATTGTAGACTACCCCCTATATCCCTACTTTATTCCCTTGTAAGTTACTTGTTTTGGTATGTACGATGGTACATTTTCACATATATCTATGCATAGGGTTATGATAGCTTTGGATTATTTCCCATAGATATATTAATGGATATAGTATCCAGAGTAATATTATAGGTATGATGGGTATAGGATATGATGTATTGATGTACTTATTCTATTTATGGTCTAAAATGGATTGATGTATAATAATCAATGTTTGATATACATTGGCCCTCCAAAAATACATTGATAAAATATATGGATATGCGATATGGGATGATGTGATGATGTGATGTATGAGGTGCATGTTGTGATGCCTCGTTCAGGTGTCTTCAGGCTGTGTAACATCCCGAAGCAGGTGTGACAAATGCGTTCCCCAAGATGTTTGGTAATGTGACCTCAGGCGTAGCTCCCCATATGTCAGGGGCTACCGACTAGTGGTGAGGGTGAATTAAATATATCATGGGGATATAATACACTCGTTATCAAAGAAAAAAATAGAAAAAAAATCAATAAACTATATCCAACTGAAAAGAAAAAAATGACCAGAATAATACCATAACCAATAAAGAATAAAATCACATGATAATCCCATAAAATGACATCAATCTCCAAACCAAATAATAAAATATCTTTTTCCAAAATCATTGTCAACTGAAAATTAAAACCCAAAATAAATACATTGAAAAATCCCAAGAGGATCCTAAAAACATGTGTGGTTTCTGAATCTACGCTCCATCCAAATTCAACCATCAAACATAGGGCTTCAGCCCTTATCCGGTCCTCTAAACATGATGTCTATTTGGGTACTGATCAGGCATCCTAATTATAGTGTGAGTACAAGTCAATATCCCACCACCAAAAACATCAAATACAATATCTAGTCCATAGTAGTGTATGCAGTTTTATAAAAAATAAAATAAAAATATAAAGTAAATGGTTTTTTCTTCAATCTATTCTTTAATCAACCACATAATTCCCTGAGTTCACACTAACTGCCATACTAATATCAACAGATTCATGCCATACCCTATTATGATCCATCCACAAAGGGATACCACATTTCATTACATCATGGAATTCCATTTTTTGACTGATTCCTATTTCAAATTTAATGAATGGGGACCTAGAGTAGCAGTTTGGCACCCCCAGGCTATTTGGAGTTACAATAATTATCCCAAAACACGGTGATCACATAATATATATATATATATATATATATATATATCTATTTGGGGCCCAGTGAAATAGTCTATAACACCATGGGTATTTTGGGTAACATTCCGGATCCCATAACTCATTTAAAAACATCATGCACCAAGATACCACATTCTAAACTAATATTTGAACCATTAACATAATTTATAAATCAAACCATTTGAAAATTAATTTTCATCAATCAAGACTAATTTATAAATTATAAATTCAATCAAACCATACACCCCATGGACCACTAGAAATTTCAAATACATGATTAATCATTAAATTTCATAAAACCACTAGAAGGGGGTGTGTGGCCATTAAACTGTATATCAGAAAGGCCTTCGACACTATTGACTGGAATTTCATCTTCAGGGTTTTAAATAACTATGGATTCCAATACTCTTTCATTGGAAGACTAGAAACTCTATTCAGATCTGCCTATATTTCTATTCTAATCAATGGCTCTCCTAGGGGCTTCTTCAACTGTTCTAAAGGTGTCAGGCAGGGTGACCCTCTATCGGCCATCCTCTTTTCCATTGCTGAGGACTACCTAAGCAGACTTCTAAATAGTCTGGTCACTCAAGGATCCCTGAAGCCCATACAGGCTTCCAGGAGATTAAATATCCCTACCCACCTTTTATATGCTGATGACATCATTCTTTTTTTAAGGGGGATCAAAGTAATATTCATGTCTTAAAACAAGCTCTTAATCATTATGAGGAAGTCTCTGGTCAATCGATATCCTGGAATAAATCATACATTTCTTTTGGAAAGATCTTTCATGTCCAAAGAAAAAACACCATTACTTCCTACCTTGGAATTAAATAGGGACTCCTCCCTTTTACTTATTTGGGTGTTCCGATATTTTGGGGTTATCCTAAGGCTAGCTATTTTACTAATATCACTGAGAAAATTATAAACCAACTCTCTACCTAGAAAGGAAGATCCCTCTCTATGGCTGGCAGGATTTGTCTAGTCAAATCGACCATTGTCTCTAAAATGGCATACTCTATGATGATTTACAAATGGCCTGCCAGCATTTTTAAGAAGATCAATACCTATATCAAAAACTTCATCTGGACAGGTAGTATTATTGAAAGAAAACTTATCACTATTCCCTAGAAAACCTGTTGCAAACCTCTCGACAAAGGTGGCATTGGTATTAAAAATTTAAAGATGTTCAATAATGCTCTCCAAGCCCATCTTACTTGGCGTATCATCAATGGTACTTCCAAAGCTTCTGATTTCTTGAACCTTATATTCCGCACCAAGATTTTAAGTGGGAATCTCAAGTACATTAACTCTTCAATCTGGCCCTCAATTAGAGACTCGTATCAGAAGATCATGGAAAATTCTAAATGGATGGTTAGTGCTGACTCTTCCATTAATTTTTGGTGCGATAAATGGTGTGGTAACCCCTTGATATCTCTGTTACCACCTAACATCACTCCCGATGACTATAATCTTTCTATAAAGGATGTCTTACAATATCACAGGAATGCTCACCCCGACAATATTGCGCATATCATTGATAATCATCATTTTTCTTCTAATGGTGATTTCCTTGTTTGGGAACCTACCCCGAATGGAATCCTTGACTCCAAAAACTTCTACCAGCATTACTTTTCTGAAAGTGACTCTATTTTACATTGGGTGAGTCATTTTGATAAGTCTTGGATCAATCCTTCTAGGCTTACTCTCATTTGGAGAATTGCCCATAATAGATTACCCACTGAAGTCTGTCTTCAAGCCTTTAGCATTCAACTCTGCTCCATTTGTCGCTTGTGCAATCAACACAGGGAAGATGCGGATCATCTATTTTTGTCGTGTGCGATGGCATCTGCTTTATGGAATTATGTTTTTGACTTATTTAATTGCAGATGGTCCCTTTCCGACACTATTTGTTTTTCCCTTTACAAGTGCACTAGCTATGCATTCTCTCCTCAGGTTAAAAATCTTCTTCTTACGGCGGTGGTGGAACTGCTTCATGTGATCTGGTATGCTAGAAATGACATCATTCATAATAAGCGCTCATTCAGTTTAATTGCAGGCAAATCTCGAATTCTTATTGTGATACATGAAGCTGCTTCCATTCAAAAATATTGTTGCAACAACTCAGTTGGTGATTTTGAGATCCTTCGTCACCTTCGTGTGCCCGACGTCTTCCCACGGATCAAACGTTCATTTGAAGTATTCTGGCAATCACCGATGTCGGGATGGATCAAAGTGAATGTTGACGGTGCCTCCAAAGGTAACCCAGGCCCTGCCGGTTGTGAGGCTATTTTTTGCGACTCGGTTGGTCTTTGCCAGGGTTGATTCTATGCTGGCTATGGCCATTCCTCTTCCCTAGAAGCTGAAATGCTGGGTGTCATCCACGCCGTTGATTTTTCCCTTCAAAGAGGCTGGAAAAAACACTGGATTGAAAGCGACTCTACTACAATCATTCATGCCATCTGGAATGGTTCGATTCATCTGGATTGGTCTCTCACCACTCTTTGGATGAATTGTCTCAACTCTCTACATGGGATTGACTACATAGCCACTCACACCTATCGGGAAGCGAATACTTTTGCAGATGCTCTTGCCAACAAAGGCATTCATCAGACCATGACTTGGCTGAACTCATTACCTGCTTATTTGTTATCTTTGTTTGATAGAGATTGTAAAATAATTCCATATTTTTTCCTTTTGTAACTTTTTTCATATCAATAAGATGACTATTTTACTAAACAAAATATGGGATATGATCCTTCAATTGGATCTTGTATTTGTCAATAATTGCATTTGATGAACCAGGGAATCCACCCCAAAAGTTTCAAAAAAGAATATTAATTTTCCTAAGGTCGATATAAGGTGATTTTAAGTTTAATCCAAGGGGTTTTAGAATTATAAATAAATATTTTGGGGGATTATAACATGTGCTCAAGATTTTCTAGCTGTAGGTGCATGGTTTCCCAAACTGTACGCCTTAACAATGTTCCTATCTTTAGGGTTTTCACCTTTTATACTGAGTGGTTAACTATTTTAAAACCATGCCCCAACCATGTGAATCCCCTCTCCAGAAATTTGAATTTTTTGGGTAGGGAGTCCACATGGTTTGGTCGAACCATGCGCTAACTGTGTGCCTCCTACTGACTCTTCAAATTAGGGCACACTATTTCCCATACAAAGTTGTATTGTTTTCTCTAACTATGAACAAATAGTACACAACATCATGTGCTTCAAAATTTGTCCCACATCTCCAGAAGAAACCCAATATAAAAACACCACTAAGGTATAAGCAAAACAAGGGTAAAATAGTACCTAAAAACAATAATGTAACATCTATAGAATGGTCAAGATAATAAATTCCCCCAAATTTATAAGAGCTTTTCCCCAATATTTACTCCAAAATATCTCTAATATTTTGAGGTAAAAATTTCTGGCCACTGATCCTACATATCTACTTCCCTCTCCCATTTTTCCTCTTAGACACATCCAAGATCACACAATACTCAAACTATAAACACGACCTTTACACACAACACAATATCATTGTGATCCATAACATGAATCATAATCTCCTCAATGGATGCATCAGTACCAAGCTCAACATCATCAAAATGGATCACATGAGAAGGGATATGGTAATACATCCAATGATGTGACACATGAAACACATCATGTATATCAATATACCTATTTTAAATAACCTATTAGTACGTCACCATCATGATTCTCTCCACAATATCAAAAGTTTAATTAAATGTCGGCACCAAAGAAACTATCTCTAAATACATTTATGACCCAATCTAAGAGACATCTGAATGAAAAAATTATCACCCATTGTACACCCAGGGTTCTTAAACATCAATCCTCTTAAATATTATGTTTCCCTTGATCTATGTACACATGTTTCTGAATTAGTTAATCCTACTATGATTTTTCATGAATGAGACTCATTCACAAAAATTATGACTCAGCTACCTCCACCTAGTATAAAGGTGATATACATGGCCTAAAATAATGTTCCTCGTATAGTAAAATCTAAATAATCACTAGATAACTATTGTTATAGGCACACTCAATGACATCTAGGTGTTTCTCTTAAGACCCACTAAACTCTAGGATTATTTCTCATAGAATATCATATAATACATGTATAGTATGTTTTGACAACACATATTCCTTTGGGTGGAATGTCATACTCAGGAATATCTATATACCAAGTTTCTTTTACATTCCTTTCTAGTAGAAAAATTTGTAACCTAATTCACAATAATAAAAATATTCTCATAGAAACCCCATACCGATGCACTATCTCAAGAACAAACAAGTCTCCTAACTGATCCACTAATAAAGTCTCTGAGATTGGAATTAAATGAGTAATTTTTAAAATTGAACCATAATTACACATATGAAGTTGTTTTTGTATGGTTTCCTAGGAAGACTCACCATGAATGACATTGTAATGTCTTCCCATTTCCATTTCAAAATAATAAATGTCTTTAAAATAAATCAGGTTGTTGATGATTCAACTTTACATGCTAATATGTGTTTTGTCATGTCATGAAACATGAAATCTCCTTTTTCATTTTTAGCCACCAATACTTTCAATGCAGGACACAGTACATTTTGGTCTAACTCGGATGCACATCCAACTTTGAGGAATGAAACTTGTACATAAGCTTCTCTCACATACTCTTTGGAATAACTATATGGTTATGGGAATAGTTGATCTCACCCTTACCTATAGTAAAATTGAAAATTTAATGCCCACATTAATGTATTTCTATTAAAAACACATTGGATATTTATACTTCCTCTCCCTGATCTGGCTAAGAAGTGTGGAATCAATTGACACTATTGCGAGGGTTCTCTAATCATATCCCTCTTAAACCAAAATATGTATCTCATCCATTAAGGACATTATTTTACACTCAACAGTTGACTCTATAACTTCTTGAGTCATTGACTTCTTTCTAAAATAATTAACAAAAAAAATTCCCTTCTTAGGAATATATACTAGGTAAAAATAAAAAACATGCATATACTCAACCCACCTCCATTTTCAAGTATTAAAATATTCTTGTAAAAAATATATTTTATAATGTTGTGTTCGGTATACACAGTAAACTTTTCTCCCAATAGATAATGCAACCCAAAAATCAAATAATAATCCACAACATCTTACTCGAGGTTGTCTGTATGGTAATTTTTTTTCATGTGGCCATAATTACCATGACCCAGATGATGCAACATGATTCCCTTGTATCAACACTAGTCTAATTCAAATCCTATATGCAAAAAAAACTAGTATACTCCCCACCTGGCTCTGTTAGGATCAAAATCGGTGTTGTATGGAATCACTTCTTCAATTATTCGAATGTATGCTCACATTCTTAGGTCCATACAAACATAATCCATTTCATGATAAATATATAAAGTGGTGTTTTCAAGAAAGAAAAGTACAATATGAACCTCAAATAACAACCCTCTAAATCCAAAAATATATGAATATCAAAAACATTCATGGGATTCCTCCTATAAACTACAGTCTACACCATATCTACTTCCACTAACATACCTTCCCTGGAGATGATGTTACCCAATAAATGTACTTTCTTGATCAAAATTTTACACATAGATATATTTTTATATATATAGTGATCTATTTGTGTAATCATGATGGGTTTAATATATTTTTCATGATTTTCATGGTTCTTGGAGTACACCAAGATTTCATCTAAAAAATAACCACATACAGATCTAGTTAAGGTTAAAAATTTTGGTTCATCAAGTCCATAAACACAGCCAGTGTGTTTTTCATCTCGAAAAAAAATATGATAAACTCATATAGGATATAACCTCTTCCTTAATAATTCCACAATATTCCAAAATTCTTAACTCTCAACTAATGATACCATGCTCTCAGGTCAAACTAGAGAAAACACAAACTTTTCTGAATTGGTCAAATATATCACTAATAAATGGAAGAGGATGTTGGTTTTTCACAATCACCTAGTTCAAATTACATTTATCAAAACATAGAGATAATTTCCCATCTTGATTTTTAGAAAATAATACTAGAGAAACCGAAGGAGATATCCTCATATGGATAAATCCCTTTTTCATCAACTCTTATAGATTAGTCTTAAGTTACTAAATTTCTATTAGTGACATTCTGTATGGTGGAATAGAAACTAGTGCAACTCGAGGCATGAGATTAATTGTAAACTCAACATCTCTCTTAGGTGGAATCCCTAAGAAGTCCTCAGGAAATACATCCTAAACCGTCCATCTATAGGATGAAATGTTCAAGGTTACACACCCCACCATACAAAAATAGACCTACAATATACGTTGTATTCTCCCCTAGTTTCTAATGAATTTTCCCACAACCACCTCTCTGAATATTCCACTCTCGATGAGAAACACAACTATTTACCTTTATAGAAAAAGGCCACTCTCTTATAACAACTATATATGTGGTCTTGGTATGATTCTAACTAGTCCTTACTCAAGATAAACTCTTTACCTAAATTGGAACGTATTTAAATATCCCAACATAAATGATACCACTAAATCTAAACATAAAACATCTTACATAAAAAAATTTCACATTAATTAACTCTTAAGACTATCTCTCTCATCATAACCCCACTAACTAACACGACTGTCATACTAAAATTATTCATAAGTCGTTATGATATTAAAAAAATGAGAGGCCCGTATATCAAATAATTCACTAGAAAGCATATAAGAAATGAGAATAGTACCTCGGACTGCTGATTTACCATCTTCATAACCCACATGTTCCAGATAAACCATATGTAACTATCCTTAATATTTCCTTTTTCTTATATTCTGAGTTCATTGAGTTGCTTCAATATTCTAATATGGGTGATATTTCCCAAATTTACCATATCCACTACTTCGGCCTCCACATCTAGTATAACTCAAACATCCATATAGATTTGAGATAGAAGACCCCATTACAGTATTCTAATTGAACCATGTTATTCTATCACTTACCATAGGTTTAGGGTTTCTAAAATTCCTTCTCAATTGACCCATCCATCTACAAGGTCGAAAAACCCCTAGTGATCAGGGCCACTAACTATAAATATTCTCTGACCTACCACACTAGTGTTAGAAAATTTAGTTACTAATATGAGTAACTAATCATTCCCCATAGCCACTATGGATTCTATTTACCAAGGTAAAATTATTATAGTGATGCTTCCGACTCCCCAAATGTGCACCTCCTAGTTTTGTAGTAGAAAAAAAAAATTCATTCCAATGCAAGCCGCTTTTTGGTTCCCCCCAAAAAAGATATCGTGATTTACTACTGCTTAAAAATTATTCTACCTAAAAATTTTAACATGTGACTTAATATCACATTTAAGATCATCTTAAGAATGACTCAATACAATTTCATCATCTCCTATCAACACTGGAAGAAATAACTACAAATCCTTGAGGCAGTCAACATTTTCTATCATAAACATACACAAATGGGTCAACCACATAAACTCATCTTCCCTATCCTACCTATGAATATCAGGTTAAAAGTTCCATAGGAACTACTCCTGAAAGTACCTGTAATCCATACTCTATAGGTAATCATCATGAGTCTAAATGACTCACCAATGCTTCTATTGAATATGTGATATATAATCCACCATATTTAGTCCCTTCTTAGTAGGATTATCTAAATGATCAAGGATCATATATATAGACTCAACCTAGAACTCAGGTTCCTCAGATGTACCCTCTCAAGTAAATTTCAGAGGGAGTTGCAACTATAACTCCCATTTGAATTTGCATATACTCCACAAAACATACCCTGGGTCCCCTTCAATAAATTTTATAAAGCATAAAAAAAACTTATATAACTTCTCACAATATCATTTTCCCAGAACTAGAAGAGCATCTAGTTCCACTACTAGAGTTTAATTTTCTTTTATATCCTCCTCTCATCCTATCAATAAGGATCATTACGGAGGAATATATAAACACTTCCAAACACATGTATTATAACCTATAACATATCATTAACACATTTCAATGATAGGTATTTACCTAACTCCATAATAATTTATAACTCATACCCTACCACATGATCAAACCTGAGGCACTAACACTACCCTCAACCACCCCTCATCCGGTTCATGGCTAACTAAGTGTAAGACATTTTCACTATTCAATTTTATCATTATAATCCCAATTATATATTTCAATTGAACACATTTAGCATCATTTTCGGTTTTAAATTTCATATTAGGCACCTCCAAATCTTAAATTACTTATAAAAATAAAATCATATCATTTTAACATCTCACCCAAAACCATCTTTTCTTTGCATTCATTAAATGATGCATATCACATTAAATTATAAGTTCCTAGAATGATTCATGTATACTCAGTCTCATTTCATAAATGGTCATAAGAAAAATATCAAAAAACAATAACATCACACAACAATTGCATCACCCAATCTGAATTCACATTAAATAGTAACAATGAACATCAAGAACATTAACCCTACACTGGGAAATTGGTTTTTCGCTCATACATGGGTTAGATACTACCATGCACGAGCTCATGAAAATGGTCTGACTCATCTTACTCTCTTATATAACATTCCAAAAAATTATATAATATAAAAGAAATAAAATATTATATGTTACCACTTTTTAACATCATGATAAGATCAAAAATATCATTCTTTCTAAAAAATTACTTACTCATGGAATCTTTGATGATTCTAACTTGGTTTCGATGATGATTCTCCATATATCATACCCTTTTTTTGATCATACACTCATTTCATCTGGAATGGGAGTGCTCATTAAATGATGTGATTATGGATTCTTCATAAATTTATCAGCAACCAGATGAGTACCTAAATTTTATTTGTTCATTATGGTCATTGATAATAAAGAGTATCTTTTTTATGGAATCTATTTGAGGTAAAGATTCTGTGAAAATGATCTT
Source organism: Viscum album (assembly GCA_963277665.1). NCBI lineage: Eukaryota > Viridiplantae > Streptophyta > Magnoliopsida > Santalales > Viscaceae > Viscum > Viscum album. The sequence goes on from OY728158.1 coordinate 783,867,315, forward strand.
CCTCATCCCTTTGTCTTTATGGAAAAAGTATATGGTGGCTATTTGGTTATCGCAAATCAAAAAACCCTCTAATAAAGAACGGATTTATGAAAATTATTCATTATTCGGCAGATAAAATTTTCCAAGGGTGACGAACCATGGCTGTATGTAGACCTAAAAACCAGAATTGTGATTTTTAGGCATATCTTATTATAATATAATTCCAATTGGAATAGGTTTTCTCCACCTCATTGTGGGGAACATGAATGATCTAGATGCAGTACGAATGATTGGTAATGTTCAATTGAAACCTGGTATTCTATGGTAATCTGAAAGCGACATAAATTTCAAACATTTCAATCAATTTAATTCTACTACTCACGTTCGTGTTAGACTATATGGTTTAAAATGGGTGTTTTGGAACCCTAAAATATGAATATACCTTGTTTTATGCATTGGAATACCATTGAATATGGATCACTATACTCATAATAGTGAACAAGGGCTTTATTCTAGAATCTTGATTCATACCAACACAGAGAAAAATCTTCTTGGTGTGATTAATTTCTTTTCCATTGATTATAAAGATAAAACAGATATGGAGTACGAATTTTTTCCTCCCTTTTATGAGTTTTTTAGAGTTTATTGACATTCCATTAAAAATTATCAGGTTATCCAAAAAAAGTATAGCCACCACCTGATGACAATTTTTATAAAGAGGTCAACAGAAATAAAAAAGTAAAATCCATTATTGTGTACATTAGTGAGACTTGTAAAAAACATGATTCTGGGAGACGGTTGAAAAAAATATATTTCCCATAAAGAAAAATACTTGAAAGCATTGGGGTTTTTTGTTGAAGAAGAAGAAAATAAAGATAACGTATCTCATCTTCCCACAAGTATCAATGATTTTTTATTTATTCCAATTGGAAATGTGGATCATAATGGATATATGGACACTAAGGAAGAAATTTTTTACCTTTATAAAGCATGTAATATTTAGATTCTTGTTGAAGCCATGAATACTGGACAATTCAATGAAGATTCTGTTATGATTGATGGTAGGAATTATGAGGATAATTCCTTCCATCTATCTATTGAATCTAATGATGGTTTGGTTAGTAAATCATTGGAGAAACATTCTATAAGCACTCGTAGTAATCAAGAATTATATATTTATAAGTCTATAAACACAGAATATTACATCTTCCATGATTGATAATCTATATAGGTTCTTATCTTCACATATTGACAAATCAATTTATATTTATGTTCATAAATCTTATGTGAAATCTCGAGAAGAAAACATTAAATAAATCAAAAAATATGTTGGTATATCCCATCAATATTCCATCACACATAATCTTATTCATGTTAATAGTGATTTAGAAAAGGATAGTAATCCTAGACAAACAGCCACATGATTGGTAATGCTCTCACTGCTCTTGATAGGGAAATGTTAAGGAATCCAATAAGTTGTTGTAGTGGTATATATTAAATCCCAAATGATTAAAAATATATCCTCATCCCAAGTTATTCTTCATTAAAGGTTGCAGCTGATAGGGGATCTAATTATTGAGGGATATCCCTCAGTGATATTAATTTATCCACATCCATTGACAGGGTTGTGTTGACGAATCATTTAAGATATAGTAGTAGTGATTTTAAAATCACAACTACTTCAAAAGATATCCTCAAATAGAGAACAAGATGTGAAATTTTTTTCACATGAAGGAATAAAAGGGAAGTAAAATTTGATAGATTCTAATTTCAATTCTATATAGAATACTCTATTCTTGATACTTCACTAGATCATAGAAAACGAAAACTTAAAGGTAGTAAATATGATGCTCCAGTGAATTATCAATGCTCTGTATAGGGAAATTCATACCATATGTAAGTATTAGGATTCTCTAGTCAAGATATTCAATGTAAATATAATCCAAAATGTCATTGGAATGTAGAAAATAAATATGTTTCTACTAGTAAATTAACTAGGAATAAGAATTCTATGGCAATAAATAAAGGAGATCTTACTCCAAGTTGAGGTTTAAATGAACAAATTTTATAGAACTGCTCGGTCTTTTCCAAACCTAAAATTATCTTTTCTCTTCATCTATCTATAAATAGTCATAAACTTTATCTTCTGGTGGTTTTAGAACCTATGATAATTTTTTCTCATAGGTTTTCTTCTCAGCAATGTATGGGTTACACGGTCAATAGGAAAAAAATGTCCAGTAATGACATTAAAAGATTATGGGTATTTTAACATTTGAGGATATGTGGTATTTATAATATCAATTATTCTAGGAAGATGGAGATTTTAGTGTTAATTATTGGGAATTCCCTAATTATTCTATTTAATCTATGCTTATTAATAATATCGAGAAAGAAAGGTATTATTTAAAATAATTCAGAATCTTAGTTGTTTAGTAAATAATTCCTAGATTCTTCTTGGATATTTCAAGGACTTCCATAATCTTGATGTGAGTCTTGGACTTTTTAAATCATCCAAATCGATCATATACTTTAATGATTATATTAAAAATACCAATCTTCATTATGTTAACATGGTGGTGTCCAAATACACTTTATATGAGAAATATATTAATAATGTGGTGGCCAGCAAATTAGATAAAGTGTCTATTAATTATTTTTCCATATATGCTCAATCCTCTATTTCCTACACCACACTTGATAAATTTTACTCGGGTCATCACCCTATTTTAAAAAATCATGTCACCTTAGAGGTTAAGACACCATTCGCTTTGAGTTTTATAATGTGTAAATTTTATATCCTGGTTGCAGAAAACTGATTCTGTAACCATGGAATTTTATAAATTAAAAATATTATGCCTTTTCTTGTGTTATAATTTTTTTTAACTCTTAAGGAATAGCCTAAAATTTTTAGTTGGTGGTGCTTCATCCAGATTGATGAAAATATAACCCGGTTGGAATATTTTCTTTACAATGTTCATGAAAATAACAATGGATGTGTTTTTGATCTAGGTATTGAGAGGGAAATTGTGGCCATATATGATCGTAACACACTTCTTATCTCTTCTTAATGATAATAGAGAGTTTTTTTTAGAATTTAGAGGTGTTTTCTTCATACACTTGATTTTAATTTTAAATAATCAGTTTTTGGGATTAATTAATTTAGCTCTCATGGACTAAATGGGTTCAAATACTATTTATATAAAAAATTTGGAGATTATTCATTGTGATGTTGGTAGGCTTGTTATTATTTTTTCAATGGTGTCCACTTGACATATGGAATCAATTATCATTTTCTTACCCACATTATCAAAGTGTAAAATAAAAATAGGATTCATTTGTTGCTTCCAATGGGCCTTATAAACACTATTTATAAGATAATTTCAAAAATTCTTACAAAACGTTTTGTCGGTATTGTTGGCAGGATTATATCCTCTAATAAATTTGGATTCATCAAAGCAAAAACAATTCAAGATTGAATTATTTTTTATATCTGATTTTATTTATATATTCAGAAAATCTATATGGGGAGGTAACAACAATCCCAATATTGGTGTTAAAAATGGTTTTAACACTTTATATTGGGAAGTTATTAGCAAGGTTTTATTCATAGTTTCCCTTAATGGGGGGTTTTATTAAATTCTTTACAACACCTCTAAGCTCATCATATGTTTCAGTGCTCATCAAGTTCTCTATTATGGGATACTATACATGTTTTATAGGATTAAGGAATATCTATCCCCTCTCAGCTACCATTTTATCTTTTCCTAAAAATTAATTGAGTAGTATTTTTCATAACGTGGATGATGCTATAAAACTCAATCCTATTAGTGATGCAAGAGGTATGGATTCTCCCACTCATTTATTATATGCTAATGATATCATCATTTTCACTCAAGGTAATAAAATAAATTTCAAAGACATTAATAATTATCTTCTTCACAGTGAAAAATATTTCGGTCCAGGTTTCAGTTGGAATATATCATATTTATGTTTTAGGAAAAATATTCCCACATCCATAAAAGATGATATCATCAATGAGTTGTGTATAATATAAGGTGTTTCTCTCTTCATTTATCATGGTGTTCCAATGTTTTGGGTAAACCCACATTTTTCTCACTTTTCTCACATGATGATCTAGATATGATGTTAATTTTACTCCTAGAAAGGAATGAATATTTCGATGGCAGTAAGGATTATCCTTGTGAAAGTGGTAATTTTTTCAAAACAAATTCTATATATTTATTTTTTATAAATGTCCTAATTCTCTCATTTAGAGTATCAAAATTTCAATTAAGATAATTGGTTGGAGTAGAAAAATTCTTCAATGAAAATTTTAGACCATCTAATGGAATAAATATTTTCATCCTATTAATAATGGGGGTCATGGAATTAAAAATCTATGCAAATATAAACAATATTTAGCGGATAATTTCATATTTTGACACGTTAATGGTAAGCCATATTGTCTTTAATTTTTTTGATGATGATTCTTCATCCTACTCAAATCTAGGAATTCGAATTATATGGACTCCTCAATTTGGTCGGCTCTTAAGGATGTGTATTCTATCATTTCAATGAACTCTCACTTGCTGGATAACATTAATTTAACTATAAATTTATAATCAAACAACTAGATAGGTATGCCTCTTATTAACATCTTAATTTCCCATAACCCACTAATTGATAAGTAAGTGTTAATCAAAGTGGAAATGGAATCCTCATTGGTCATCCTTCCTGCTGATGTCATAGATATTGTGAAAAAATATAACATCATTAATGGTGATTAATTTTTGGTTTTGGAATTAGACATTACTAATTTAATTTAGTCCAAATATTTTTATTGAGATTCTATTCAAGGGAACAAGAACATTTGGGCCCTATTATTTAGTATAAACTGGAATTATACTTCAAGATTCTCTCTTATATAGAGGGTGATGTATTCAAAAATTCTCTCTAATGATTTTTTTCAGTCTATAGACATAACCACGTTTTTGAAATGAAGCATATTCAATCCACATAAGGAGGATATTAAAAATTTATTCCACAATTGAGCCATTAATTAAACCTTATGGATGGTTGTGGTTGATCTGTTTGATGTAGTGATTCCTCATTCATCATGCATTCGACATCATGTTTTTACCTATATAAAGCTTCCCCTATCCAATTAGCTTTTGAACCAATTTCTGGTGTCCAATTCAAAATTCCTACAGGTGCTATGGCTTGGATGAAACAACATTATTAATTAAATTACATCTTTCCCTAATAAATAATTTCTCCTTTAAATTATTACCGATGTGAAGAATGTTAATTCTCTCCAACATGGTTGTTGTGATACTGCTATTTTTGAACTTTCCATGCTCAAGAACCTTGGAATTATAGCTGATTATCATCATCCTTCTGGAACTTCTTATTTTCTACGCATATCTCTACCATTGGAATAGATTTAATATAATATATATAGTTCTTATAGAGGTAACCCATAACCTTCTGGTTATTGTTCAATTTTTTTAAATTATAACAGAACTACAACAATATTTTCATCTTGTATTTGTAGTTTTATTAATTATCTTGATACAAAAATGATTTCCATAAACAATTTTTTTGAAATGGAAAATAAAATATGATTCTTTATCTTGTAGATTGAATTTGAATCTATCACTATTTTTTCAAGCTATCAGTAATGGAATTATTCATCTATCTTCAAAGTTGGATAATAAATGGATGATATTCCTGGAATAAAATTTTTCCATAAATTAAATTATCACACATTCATATAATATATAAAATTATTAGGCTGATGGTCTTTTGAGAAAAGGGGATACTGCTCTAGATGTCATTTGGATAAATGACATACATGATGAGCTGTCATTTTTCTTTCAAATACATTTTTGTAAACAACATTGTTCTATACTTATATAAATTTTTTAATCAATAATGACTAATTTTGTTTTAGGAAATCCCTCATTCTCTTGAAAAAAAAATTCCCAACCTGGGTTCTATATACGGGTGCCATGAGTTGGTAAGTTACATGACTTTAGAAATGCCTCCCTCTATGCCAGAGGCTACCGAATAGATGTGAGGATCTAATATGTGTATCATGGGGATACTATAACTTATTTATCAATGTAGAAAAACAACAAAAAATGAAAAAAAGTCAACAATCTATAATAAATAATAATAACAATAATAATATAACCAATAAAGAAAAACAACACATGATATTCCTATAATATTAAAACAATATACAAACTAAATAATTTAATATTTCATTCCATAATAAGTGTCAAATTCTAATTATAACCCATAAATAATGACATTGAAAATTCTCAATTGGTTTCTAACATCATCTCTGGTTCCCTCATCCATACTCAATCCAAATTCATCCATTTACAAATATCCTTTTCCCTTGTCATTTCTTATAAACACTAAGTCTTTCCAGGTATAGATGAGTTAGACTAGGTAGGGTGTGAGTAAAACAAATTAGGACACCACCAATGGAATCTAAAACAATATCCAATCTATAACATTGTATAAAATTTTATAAAAAATAAAATAAAAATAAAAAAGTAAATATTTTTCAATTTAATTTATTCATTAATTAACCACATAATTCCCCAAGTTCATAATGGAATCTAAATAAAAAATACATACTTTAGACCATGGTTAAGTACGAACCATCCACCAAGGAATATCACATATTAATCTATCATGTGATTCTAATTAATTCCAATTTTAAATTCCAACAATGGGGTCCTAGAGAAGCAGTATTTCACCCCATGATAATTTGGAGCAGTAGTCCCTATCCCACATCATAGTGATCAAAAAAATATATATATATAAATTATGGGACTAGAGAGAAATTATAGAACCCCCTAGGTATTTGGAGTATCATTCCCTATCCCAAAACACAGTCAGAGACATCATATCTCATTATTCGACATTCTCAGCACTTATATCAACCATTCCCATAATTCATTATTCACCCCATTTAATAAGTTCATTCATCAACCAAACATAATTTTTAATTCATCCATTAAATAATATCATCACACTCAATTGGTCACTATTATTTTCATTAACCCATTAATCGTCAAATTTAATAAACCCCTTATTATGTAACCTTTTTAATCCTAATTTGAACAAATTTATTAATTCAAATTACAATCCAATTTACCAACATGAAAATTGGAAATTGTACAATTGTGTATAAGAGATTTTAATCAAGATTATGGGAATTTATAATTATACCACCTACCACAATATCGTTGATGAATGTTCACAAAAAAATCCCTAATTTAATGTGGAATGATTGAAATCATAGTGGCATCGAAGATCAGGTACCAATAACTATGATCCATATCCAAAGGAACAACATCTATTAAAACATAGATCTACCGCATCTCTAACGATGGAAATAAATCATCCTTATTCATTCTAAGAGAGAAATTAGTGAGTGGTGAAACCAAATGGCGAAGAAATCACATACCTTATAGGATATGATAATTCAATTATATCATTGATTTGTAATGAAAGGAGTTCTAGGAGCCTTGGAATCCTCCCAAGAGCTTCCAAAATTAATGTTATTTTCTTTGGGATTAGCCCAGGATATTAGGGGTTGAAAAAAGTCATTCAATAATTTTAAAGAAAAAATTGTGTGGATTTAAACCTACCCCAATAGTTTTATGGGAACATGTGCATGGTTTTCAGAACCCATAGCATTAACCATGCACCTATTTTTAGGGATCACATGGTTTCTCCTAAGTGGAATATGGTTTGAAAAGCAACGTTCCAATCTTGAGTATACCCTCTATTTAAGGGTCCACGGTTTGGGGAGGGAGGCCAAATTGTTTGACCAAACAATGCACTAATTATGTGCTACCACCTGCCTTTCCAAAATTGGGTTCACATTTTCCTACGCTAAGTTGTACAATTTTCTCAACCCCTGTGCCAACCATGAACAACCCCATGGACATCCAAACTTCTTCAACATCAACTGAAACAACCCATATTAAAATGAAACTGAGGTCTAACAAGAACAAGGGTTATAGGGTACCTAAAACAATCACATGACATATCCAGAAAGGTTGGGATCAAACATGTTGGATTAATTTTTGAGAGAGATGGCTCATGACATTTGACATTAAGGAAAAGTAGAAAATCTATTGGATATATAAGATCAAGATACCCTTGATGTTTCATTATTAGATTATATGATATATTATATGATATATTAGGTGAGATTTATCCCGGGGGATTTTGAGAACATAACATACTTATTTTGGTGATGAGTGGGTTTCACTATTGTTCATTGTTATCTTAAGAAAATTCTTTATATTTTGTATGAGTGGATCTAAGGTGGATAATAATGACTATACTATAATTTTCAACCTATGTATATATAAATTTTTTTAGATCTATTGGATCAGTTCGGTGATTGGAAAGTATATTAATATCCCACGGTTATGCAGGTGTTTTATGGGCATTGTGGTCGTTGTTGTTTTTACCATTTTAGAACTAGAATTTTCCATTTTAATTGGTTTAGTATTATATGTAATTTCATGTTTTCACTTGGGATTTAATTATATATATATGTCTAAGGATGTTTTTATTCTTGTTTTTTTATTATCTCTCTATCTTCTGCATGTTTCTCTTAAAGGATAATGACTCACATATGCATGTTTGTTGTACCCATAGATCCAGTCGCCAACCCTGGACTTATAGGATATGAGACTCTGGTAGTCATCATCTCTCTCCCATCACTGTAGTATCTTTTTTGGAGGCATTCATGACGGAGTGGTATATACGGTTCAAGTTGGGGGATAGTATGGATTTGGAGTTAGGCATAGGTGAGGTTGCATGGGTCAGTACGGAAATATTGTCAGCTAGGTTTGGTATGTGATGTAAACAAAAATGACCTGCTGAGACACAAGTATTTAGGGTCACCTTTGATCTGATGCACAAAAAAAATTGAGTTTACTGATCCTAATAAATGAGGTGATATTTGTGGATGGTATAGATTGTAGAAATAATCGTGCATTATACATCATTGGGCCTATGTTTTTAATGAGTTGACCTTGGGGTATGTTAAAACTTAAATAATATAATAATTAATTCATTAATTATGTTAAATATTCCATATTCTAGGATTTGAACTATAATGGTTTGTTTATTTTGAAGGAATGTCTCTAGTTCGATATCACCATCAAATTCATGCAGAAGAAGTTCAATAGGATAAATTATTATATCATTATAGAGTATAGGGTGAGGAAAATGAATCATGGATGTGAACACACTGTGAGTTTTAGCATTGGAGTCTATATAAGTATGAGGGCATTGATTTATATGCAGTCACCTAAGACTAGTTGGAGGTTGTTGATATGTATATCGGTTCAATTATTGCTCGAATAGAGAACTTGGTATGTTGGATTTGAAGACATTTCATAGATCAATGAATTATTTTTTGTTCTTATTCCTAATGAATCATTAGAACTTGAATGATTTGTGGTACATGGTCTGAGGACAGATTCAAGCAGAGTTCCTTTCTTCAACTGTGAAGTTGGTTGGATACTATGAGTTTCTTACCCTTTTGTAGCGGAGATCTTGTATGTGAGTGTTTAGTATTGGTTTCAGGACCCTTTTGTGATATGATTTCAAACTGTTTCTATATGATGAACAAATAGTGAGGCATTTTGAAGAGGCATTGTATCCAGATATCCATCACCAGCACACCTCATTTATTCTAAAGAAATTCCATGATGATTTTGAGATAGCTTAGGTTATGGAAAGGATTATATCACGAATCATATCATCAAGAGAGTGGATTCGTCAAGATTCCTCCTGAAACAGAGTTGTTGTTTGGGGTTCCCAATTTTCAGGATAGAAGTTTTTTTTGTTAGTCAGGGGAAGATCACAACCCTCGTTATCTCATTTCTCAAGGGGAAGAGGCTCTGAAACCTATGATATTGGATTATACACAAGTATTTCTTATAAAGTAAGAGGATATCCATTGGAAGAGTGACCTACCTTTCTTAGTAGTTAATGTATTCTAGATTTTTGATCCATAATCATCTGTTGAGGTTGTTCTAGCCGAAGAAGCAGTATGAGGGTGTTCTGATTTTCAATCAGTATAGATGACATAGGGAAGTCATATTGCCTCTCTAAGAAACTCATCATCCATAGAGAGCATAATGATGTTATTTAAATGTTCATCATTAGGTTCATAAGGTCCATAGAGTAGGTCATTGTCATCTTTATGCTTTAGCATTGTCAGCACCTCATAAACCAGACATCATTTGAGGTATCGTGTTCTTTTTTTCTACATGGGTTCATTATTTTATAGATTCAAGAGTATCACACTATTTTATACCACCTTACCTTGTCTTTTATTTGGGAATTTATGTAAATGGGATTCTAGTTCCCTTTGTGTTTACTATGCTAGTTTGAGGTTGACCTAACATGTATGAAGTATGCATATATTTTAAACATGTTTGGCTGAAGCAACCCTCTAGGGGAGGCCTCATATGTTTACATATATATCCACATTACATCATCCTTAGAACTGATTGGTCTAATTTAGTACAAGCTATCATGTACTTATTCAAGTGGAAGGTTTTGTTTTATAAAGATGATGAATCTCCAATAGTATTTTTTGTTAAGTGAGCCCCTTAAATGGGCCATAGATTTGTTCCTTCCTTTGTAAATTTGACGACTGGGAAAATACAGAGGTTCCTTAGTTAGTGTATCCTTGGGTTGTGGAAGAGTACCCTAAATTATTTCTAGCAGAGGTTGAGCATTAACACATTGACAATAGCTCAAGTTTAGGATCAACCTATTGCCAAACGTCTCTTCAATTTCAAGGTCTCTATATATGAAAGTTCCATTTGGGATGAGTGAGAAGTTAGTACATCTAGATGATATATTATAGTGTGGATTTTTTCAAATGAGTTTTTCACCTTGGGTTGAACCACTTTTTTATATAAATATGGATAATGGATGTTTTCATATTTTAATAGATTATCATCACTTGAACCAGGTGAAATTAATGATCCATTATCCTCCTCCACAAATTTATGATTTATTATATTCGTTTAATGGATGTATTTAGTTCCTAAAAATCAATTTTCAATCATGAAATCATTAGATGTGGGTGTAAGATGATGATATTCAAAATACATATTTATGTTGTCTTTAAGGGGATTATGAGTTCATTGTGATTCCATTTGGTGTGATGAATGCCCCAACTGTGTTCATAGGGTTAATGAAAGCAGTGTTCAGAGATATTTGGATAAGATAATGGTGGAATTAATTAATTATATCTATGTTCACTAAGCATATAAGGAACAGAATATAGAGCATCTGCATGCCATTTTTTAATTTCATTTCCATGATCATCTATTCAAGAATTTATTTATGTATGAGTTTTGGGATTATGATTTTTATTTCATGGGGGGATGTTCTATCTTAGTAGGGTGTAGTTAAGGATCCTTTGAGTATCTCATACATGATCATTGTTTAGTGTTCACTAACAATAACATCATATGGTATGTCTTATCCAAGTATGAATTTAACATTTTTCATCATCAATGGATGTAATTATTATAGGACTACAACTTTTATATTTCATGTACGCTATTAAATGGAAATTTTGTGGCATATTCACTAAGCTAGAAGTCAGACAGTGATGTCGTATGTGAATTTGGGGATTCTTAGAGAGTGGTGTATGAACTCTCAGTGATGTATCTAGATATGGGAGGGGATAGAGGAAGTGTTTGTATTCTTCACATGACAGTGGATTCATCTTTAGTGATGAAGGTGGAGAATATACATTGGGGATTTTTAGGTGGAGGTATTTTGAGATCAAGTTGTTTTCACTCATTCCCTTGATGGTTTATATGAGTATGGATAGAATTTTCTATTTTTTATGGATTTTCTTTCATTACATAAGTGATTCATGGGATATTTCTTCAGTATTTGGAGATTTAACATTTGGTAGAAAATCATGTGTGACCAAGATATACCGATCATTGAGTAGTTAGTTCTGGTGGTTAGGGTTGTATCATGTAGTTTCAGAGTTGGTTTCCCAAGGATTGGTCTGACAGAAGGTGATGGTCAATAATTGTTTTCCTGTTGGTTATCTCTATCCATTAGATATACCCAAGTGTAAGTGGGAGGCCATCTCGATGGAATTTGGTACCATTTTACCTCAAAATCATGGTTTCTATAAAGTTATATTTGTTATATTGGATCATTTTATAAAATCATCCCACATTATTGATATATCACAGTTACACTCCATGTAGGGTTTTCCAATGAAATATCTAGAGGAGGTGTTGTGACTCCACGGAGTCCCAAGGATGATCATCTATTATTGAGATATTATTTTTTCTTCTATTGATTGGAGAGGTCTCCATCATTCCTTTGATTCTCAATCATTCCTTCGTACATATTTTTATCTATAGATGGATGATCTAATAGATTAAACCATTATGAATCTTTAAGATATGTTGAGCTCTTATGTCCAAGATTTTGGAGGTTCATGGATGAGTCACCTTACCTTGGTCAATTTTTCCTATAATATTAGTTTAAAATATACCATTGGTATGGTTCCATTGGAATCTTTTTATAGTAATCCTTTCATTTATCCATTGTGATGGACCATGGTCAGAGAGGTTGTAATTATTGGGATAGAACTATTTTAGAATATGACATATAAGTTATAAGTAATACATGATAGGATGGATATAGTGAAGGGTAATCATAAATATTAGGTCAATCATATGATGATACCTCTAGAGTTTGACGTTGGAGATAAAATTTTCTTGAAGGTTACTGCTCACCATGCGCTATAAAGGTTTGGTCCTTCGATTAAGTGTTCTCCTCGGTTTATTGGTTCTTTTGAGGTTTTGGATCATATTGGATTTTTGGCATATCATATAGAAATTCCCCCATAGATGAGCTAGATACATGAAGTTTTTCCTCCAATGGCCCAAATGCCTTCATTTTTTTATTGATTTTTGATAATCCACCTTTCAAAGGGTGAGTTGAAACCCTAACAAGACCCATAGGCGTAAGTATTACATGGCCCATTGGACTTAGAGGAATTCATTGCCTGTAGGCTTCAAACATTGCATTCAACCCAGACTTACTACTTGGAACTGTTCCTCCCCAGCATCTTCATCATGAAATCATCTCTCCACTTTCGCATGGCTATTTGGATAGGCTTTCTGATGCATGCACATGCTTCTACCAATGGCAGGTGCCATACCCTCTCATTCATGCAATCCATTTATCTTCTACTATGGTGAAAGATTCTTTCTCCTCATCCTACTAAAGTTTGTTCACTGTAGGTTTTCTGGTTTGCATCTGCACTTTAAGGTGGCCTTAAGGCCTTCATGTGGCTCAAAGGCCTTATTTACATGAAGGTATGTTTGTACAGAAGGTCTTAAAGGACTCGGGGACCAAATCAGTGGCCCGAAGGCCCAAAAGATACATGATTTTTTTCACATGTATTATCTCTGTAATTAACTTCATGATGAATCATATTTCATCAATTGGGGAAAGATCAATGTTCATTATGATATGAACATCATAGATCATCCTAGAGAGATCCAAGACTATTATGAGAAGCTGTTGTGTGGGCATGTTATTCCCTTGGTTTGATTCATGTGGTGGAATGATGGTGTAGAGGAGAATTACTAGTTACATGAGTTGATCATGTGCGTTCAATAACTATAATTGTTTGATATTCATTTCTTCTATTCTATCATTGATTTTTTAGTTGGTGACAATTCTAGTGTATGATATGATTTTATATTTTTTTATAGATTCATTACTCTCATTTCACAGGTATCTCCCTTAGGAGAGTGTTTAAGAGATTATTATGATGTTGCATGGTATATTTCTTGTCCTTATGATTAGATAGTAGATCTCTTGAGATGGATGAATCTTTAAGAGGTACTCATGGGGTGGGTGTTTATACAACCCCATTTTTCTTTCTAGTTTAGATTTGTGTAAGAACCTAGAACTTATTTTTAGGTATGTTTCCCTTTTTTTTGTTTTTTAAGAAAAGAAGAATTTCTGGAAAATTTCGACGTACACGCCCTGTACTTTCTTACCATAGGTAGCAATGTGCTGGCCGTGTAGCAGCCATGCACACAGCCATGTGGGGGTGACCTGGATTCCACCTAAAGGGGAGTACGGAAAAAGAAAGTACACACCCTGTACATCAAAATTAAATGTCGTGTATTTTCTTTTTTTCATTAAACGCACTGGGGTCACGACTAATCACGAGGATGATCTTCTTCTTGGTCACATTCGGCCAAGAGCTCTTGTACGGTCACAATATTCCTCTGAAACCCCGACCGAGAATCCAAACTCTGATTCGACCATTGAAGATTGCATTGGGATCGCCTCGGTAATCTCTCTCTTCTGCTTGAGCATCCTTTCATGATTCCTTCTCTTTCTCAGGTTATCCTCTGTTGATCCTTTTAGGAATTTTTTTATATCTTTGATGTTCTAAGGTGATTTAATCCTTGATATTTACATATAGTGATCTCCTAATTCTGAGGTAGGTTGTTTTCTCCATTCTATTGGAATTCTTTGAGAATTATGTGCAAATTTTGACCAATACCCTTGAATGGGGTATTGCGTGTTTACCGTTTTACCCCTATTGGTTGCCTTCCATGCTTATATGCTTGTGTAGAGGTTAATTGGATATGAATTGGGTTGATTTATTTGCTTTGGATGTGGTTTCCCATGCATGTTCTGTTTACAACCATTTGGTCCTGCATAGCCTTTTAGCCGCCTTGCCTGTTTTCCCATGACTATTATTGTAAGGTTGAGTGTTTGTTTTCTAAAATGCTTGATATGCTACAGACCGACTAGCCAAGTATTTCTTGTGTTTTACCTTGGTTGTTTCTTATTTTCTATGCTCGTTGACCTACACAGGGCCATGAGAACCAGATGTAGTAGACTATAAGAGGAATTTACCGAGTGAGCTTCCTTAGAGAGTCATTGAACCACATTGGTCTGTAAGGGGAATTGATTGAGTGAGCTTCCTCACAGAGTCCTTGACCTTGGGACTATAAGGGAAATGGACCAAGGGAACTTCCTTTGAGATTCCTTGACTACCATAGTCTATAATGGGAATTAACGGAGTGAGCTTCCTCAGAGAGTCTTGAATCACTTTTGACTATTAGGGGAGTTGACTATGAGTTCTTACTCAGAGGGTATTTATATATTCTAATGATTGAACTAGAGGGGAAAGGATGTGTGTACTTTTCAGAGGATTACCTTGATTAATTAGATTCTTATTTGATATGTGGAACTGTTTATTGCAGAGTACTCTCTTGTTTATTGTATCTTTGCTTATTACCTACCATATATATTCACTGACTATTAGGCATGCATCTTGGGGTGGCTTCCAACATGGATTTAGTCTCACACCTTGTTTGGGTCATGCTTTTGGGCCCAAACAGAATACATTATTGGAAATATAGATAATGGAAAGCACCCTTCTGCTTCAGGTACTTGACTTGCTTTGTATATGGAGAGCATGGGACCAAGCTTAGGCTTGCGATGCTGAGGAGTTGTTTATCTATCTATTTTTTACTTTGGTTTAGTAATGTTTGTATTCCAACATTGTGATTTGTTTCACTACGTTCTTATACATATGTATCATGCAACATTTACATATATATGTGATCTAGTTGTTTCTTACTCTTAGTATTATTATTTTTACACATGTATGGATTATTACTACTTCCGTTATTGTTTGTTGTCTACTACCATTGTGTTTCTCTACCAATGAGGGCATAGTTTCCCAACTATCACACCCAAGTTCCTAGCTGCTAGTTGGCTACCTCTAACATTTGGGGAAATGTGCTTGAGGCCATGTGACCAACTGGGTACGGGGCACCTCTTGTTTGCTTACGGAACTAGGACGTTACAGAGTGTTATAAGAGAAACTCTTTTCTTCTAGACTTACTGTTTGGAGCCTATAAACAGGGATAAGATGGAATTGGTACATGTTAATAAGATGTACCCAAGATTATCTAACTTATGTACATGGAATGGCCAATCTACCTCGTTTAATTTTAATTTTTCTTGTTTTGAAATTATTACAGTTGATTTGATTTCTCCTTGATTGATTCACATGATTTCTGCTATTATTGTTAATGTTATTGAGGTTCTATTTCTATCGCAACTCAATGAGATGAGGTTATTCCATCACATGCCTCATATAGGCACTTGATCGAAATCACATGTCATGCATTCTTTCCATGCCATTTAGGATGCATTAGTTATTGCATGTTGTTGTGATAGATGTTGTGTAGAATATTTTTGTTGTTGTGATAGATGCCTAGATAAAAATACCTTCTATTTGATAGGGTATTTTTTATGTATGGTTTTGTTATAATGAACTCCAAAACTTAATTCTTGAGGTGTTATGGGCCCTCACGGACCGTGATTTGGTGGATAATTTCCATATTTTCCATGTTATAACATGTATAAGATGCCAATATTTGATTCGCGGGGAGTATGGGCCCTCACAGATCATAATTTAGAACTATCAATGTTTATTTCAGTCTTCTTATGGGTTCGGAAGTAGTTTCTGAGGCTTATAGTCTAAAAAACCCAGAATACACATCGTGTAGTTTTGACTACACAATAGGTATTCTTCTTTTTGGGAAGAAACTATTTTTCTTAAGTACACATCGTGTGCTCTATGCACACAATGTGTAGTCTCTAACTGTGTTGTAGGCCATGTGGGCAGAGACATGGGGTTGGAAAATCTTTGTAGGACATGTCGGGTACTGGATGTGCACGCCGTGTGTAGAGACCTTGTGTCCACCCGTGTGACTGATGACACGGATGGATGAAAACATAAACGATACATGTTGTCTCAGGACTGAACACGTTGTGTAGTCTAACCCAGGTACCCAGCCATGTCAGAAATGATACAGGTCGGTGTTATCCTTCCTCGTACACATTGTGTCCATCTGTAACACGCCTTGTAGTGTGAGCCGTGTATTAGGACGTGTCACTAGCAACACAGGTCTAGTGAAGCTTGTCTATTACAAGTTGTGTCTATCTTGAACCCGCTGTGTAGTATTGTATTAGAGAAGCCATGTGGATTGGCCCTGTAGAAGGACTCATGCAGGGGAATAGGATTCAATTACACATCGTGTGTTAGGAGAACACATCATGTGTTTGGAGTGTTACATGACCAGTTTCAGTAGGAGTACATGACCATGTGAATTGCTTAAGGGGACATGCTGTGTAAGAATTGTACACGTCGTGTAGTCATGTTTTTTGAAAATTGAATTTTTTCATTCTCCTGTTCTCTTCTTACGCTTCTATTTTTTAGTCCTTGATAATCTTGATCTAAGGTGTGTGCTTGACCTTGAAAAATATTTCCATTGAGGCATCCTCTGGTTGGGCACCAGTTGTTAGGCGGTGATCAGACACCGGACATGGCTGATCAGGAACTTCCAGCAGATCCTCCAATTGTGCCAGTCTAGGCACCAGCCATTATACCTGACACAGGTGCTGATGCACAGTTCATAGACGACTTTATGAGGATGATACAGACTTTCCAAGGAACGCCACCTCCTACCCTGTTGATGGCGGAATTTATGTGGTTATTTCACCAGTATCATCCTCCCACTTTCTCAAGGGATGGAGGACCTCAGGCTACAGAGTCATGGATAGAAGCCACACTGACAATATTCGAGTATCTAGAGATACCTCCAGAGTGGAGGGCGAAGCTCGCTACCTACATGCTTCGAGACTCCACAAAGAGGTGGTGGGATGTGATCTCACTAGCAGGGCACCAGCATAATATGGGTTTGGATGAGTTTCACCGCATCTTCTACGATTACATCTACCCGAAGACCTCAAGGGCTGATCAAGCCTGAGAGTTCATGAGTCTCGAGCAGGATACATTTTATGTTATGGAGTATTCCTCTCTCTTCACAGAGCTACAACGTTTCATGCCTATTCCAGAATGTGATGATTTATTCCTTATGTGGAAGTTTGAGGATGGTCTGAGGCACGACATCCAATATCAGTTGAAAATCTTCAGGTTGACTTTGATATCCTCTATTGTCAACCAGGCTCTGATCACATAGTGTAATCTGAGAGATTCTAGAGTTGTGAGCTAGGGCGGTTAGGCATCCAGAGTTAGTATTCCACCTACTGATAGCAGGAAGCGCCATAAGAAGATTGCATGAGGAGATCAGAGTTAGGGGGATTCATCTTCTGGTATCCAGGTGGTATGCTACTAGTGTGGTAGGAGCATGCATACTAGGCCACATTTCCCGAGAGACCTAGTGGAGTGTCGATCATGCGGAAAGATGGGTCATATTCAGTTATTTTATCAGATATTCTCCCCAGCAGCTGGTGATAGGGTTTCTTCTATGAAATCACGTTCAGGAGTAGCACTAATAGTTTTTAAGCAGTCAGGGAAGTGGAGTTCGTTCGACCATTCGGGCCGAGGTGGAGGTCGTGGCTGAGGTAGCTAGTTTCCCGGTTTTCAGTGATAGTAGGTTGGATCATATCAGAGTGGTCAGGCTGGGTCACAGGGCTGCAGTGCAGGCCAGACTTTTGTAGTGGAGCAGAACTAGCATGAGCCGGATCCCAACCTTCTATTGTTGGAGGTACGATCATAGTAGCCTCAGTTTTGGCTTCTGTTCTTTTTCATACATGGGCTTCCCATAACTTTATATTTGTTACTGTTGTGGGGATCCTTGGCCTCTGTATCTTTTGTTCCATAGATATCTTGATGCTAGACACTCCTTTATGGAATAGAAAGAAGAGTGTGAGTCAGTGCAAGGAGTTCCCTCTTGAGTTTGGTGGGTGTCACATTCTATGGAACCTCTATGTCCTAGAGGTGACAGGCTAGGATTTCATTCTCGGAATGGAATGGTAGGATCCCTTCTAGGCAGTCTTCGATTGATATCATCGTAGTGTGAGTTTCATATCACCAGAGGGCAGATCATTTCTTGATAAGGGCGAGTGGGATGTCTAGGGGAGCAGAGTGGGGCTAGAGCATCTTGGGTTTGGAGGAGTTATAGCCCAAATTTCTAGTCTGTATCTAGATGACCAGAGGACTTCGCAGATGGACTTTCCTCCAATAGTTGATGGTTTTAGAGATGTCTTTCCAGAGGACTATTCAGGTTTGCCTCTGGAGTGTGAGGTGGACTTTTCTATTGAGCTCATGCTAGTAGCGGAACCGGTGTCCATTCCTCCTTATAGGATGGGTACAACAGAGTTGCAGGAGCTCAAGAAGTAGTTGGAGGAGTTGCAGGAAAAGGGTTTCATTTGACCTAGTACTTTTGTTTGGGGTTCTGTTGTCCTGTTTGCAAAGAAGGAATACAGAACCCTTAGGCTTTGTGTGGATTATCAAAATTTGAACCAATTGATGGTCAAAAACTGATATCCTTTACCAAGGATTGATGATCACCTTGATCAACATTGATGAGCCCGGGTGTTCTTGAAGATTGACTTGAGGTCTGTATATCATCAGTTGTGTGTTAGACCTTCTGATATACCTCTCACATCCTTCCAGAGCAGGTATGGTCTATTTGAATATATGGTTATGTCATTCGGTCTCACGAACACACCTACAGTTTTGATGGCGCTGATGAACCAAGTGTTCCATCCATACTTGGATTCCTTTGTGGTTGTCTCCATGGACGATTTCTTGGTGTACTCTCACACTTGACACAACCATGCCACACATCTTGAGATCATTTTGAGTACACTGAGAGAGCATCAGTTATATTCTACGCTCTAAAAATGTCACTTTAGGATGGATCAGATTCACTTCTTCGGTTATGTCATATCAGAGATAGGAGTATCAGTAGACCCATAGAAAGTGAGATCAATAGTTTCCTAGGAGAAGCCAAAGAATGTATTTGAGGTAAGGATTTCTCTAGGGCTGGATGGATACTACAGACACTTCATTCAAGACTTTTCATGCTTAGAAACACCACTGACGAGTCTGACTACGAATGGTGCGAAATTCTTGTGGACAGATTCTTTTGAGTCAGGCTTTCAGTAGCTGAAAGGAAGGTTGACTTCAACACTTATACTAGTCTTTCAAGATCCATTAAAGAGATATAATATGTATTGTGATGCTTCAGGAATTGTAATGGGAGCTATGAATATGTAGGGAGAAGGATTTTTTGTGTACAGGTCTGGATAGTTGCGTCCACTTGATAGGAACTACCAGACGCACGATCTCGAGTTAACGACAGTGGTTCATGACTTACATTGTTCGTGACACTCTCTTCTGAGAGAGAATTTTGTGGTTTTCACCGAACACAAGAGTCTCAAGTAAATATTCTCACAGCATGATCTGAATTTAAGACAGCGAAGGTGGGTGGACTACCTTTAGTGTTTCACTACCACAAAAACAGTTTTTCGAAGTGCCCCCCTTTATCAGCACTAACGAAAAAGCGCTGATAAAGGGCCCCCTTTATGAGCGCTTTCTTAGTAGCGCTGATAAAGGGTCGACTTCAAAAAAAATTAAAAATATATTAATATATAAATATAGTTATATTGTTATATAAATATAATATATAATTTTTAAATATATTTTAGATAAGTATAAATGTACATTTACACTTATTATACTTAATATTTAAGATATTTAGTGAAAATGACTTCTTAAAAAATTAAAAAAATATGTTTAATTAATATTTTGATAATCATTATGGTGTAATAGTCATTTAATAACAATTTGAGGACTAAAAAAACTTAAAAAACTTAAAAAAGATCCAAAATATGTTGAAAACGCAACTCAAACTTCAAACGGCCATAACTTTTGATCCGGGTGTTCGTTTGAGCTCTACCACATATCAAATGGAAGCCTGCGACGAGCTCTACGTCGCTGTTACTCGGGGGGACCCCAGTCAAGAGTTTTTCAAGGCCAAAAGAGCCCCATAAGGCCTCCAAAACTGAGTTTTTTGTCGGGGTACCGAGATTTTTTAACATTTTGTGGATTTTCAAACTCGTTTGAGGGGGTATTGTTGGCTTTTCTTGGTGGGGACTAAATTTATTCCAAGGCATTAAATTCATATTGATATTATTTATTTGAAATGTCATCCTTTTTTATAATGAACTGCTATTTATAATCAAATATATAACTATATGTACATATATTTTATATATTCGCACCTAAAAATTAAATTTTTTAAATAAATAATTAAACATATTTACATATAAAATATATTAACTTTATCTAAATAATAACTAATATCCATTTTATTTAAAATACCAATATATGAATATTTATATACCTATATATTAATCTAACTATATATATATTAATCTAACTATATATATATTAATCTAAAAACTATATATATATTAATATAACTACATATATATATATATATTAGTATTACTATAAATATATATATTAATATCACCATAAATATATATATTAATATCACTATATATATATTCATATAACTATATATATGTTAATATAACTATATATATGTTAATATAACTATATATATGTTAATATAACTATATATATGTTAATATAACTATATATATGTTAATATAACTATATATATGTTAATATAACTATATATATGTTAATATAACTATATATATGTTAATATAACTATATATTAATATAAATATATATTACTATACGAATAAATATAACTAAATATATATATATATATAGATATAGATATATATTAATACCACTATATATATATATATTAATATTACTATATATATTATAATATAACTATATATATATTAATATAAATATATATTACTATACGAATAAATATAACTAAATATATAAATAAATATATATAAGGATATCATGAATCGGAAAGCAAATCAAAATAGAGTAGTGGTAAGGGCTTAGGCGCGCAGGGGGGAGGTCTCGAGTTCAAATCCTGGTGGAGGCAAGGGTGCGCGCGCATGGGGAATATTGGAGCAAGCGTTGTTAAAGGGTGGAGCGGGTGCGTGTTGTGCGTGGGGTGTTGTATAAGGGCCTAAAAGCGTTGTAAAAGGGGGGGGTTCAAGCGCTATAAAAGCCCCCCCCCCCCCCCCCCCGATTGGCAATATTTTTTAAATTTTTAAATTTTTTTAAAAAAATTGTAAAAATTTTTAAAATTTTTTATAATTTTTTTTAACTTTTATCAGCGCTTTTTTAAAAGCGCTGATAAACGGGTCCTTTATCAGCGCTAAAATGAGAGCGCTGATAAAGGAAGCGCTGATAAAGGGGACCCCCCCCCCCCTTTATCTACGCTGGCTTTATCAGCGCTTTTCTAGCGCTGATAAAGGACATTTTTAGCGCTGATAAAGGCCGTGTTTGTAGTAGTGTTTTGACATCGAGCTTGCCTAGAGGCCGGGTAAAGGCAACAAAATAGCTGATGCACTGAGGGGGAGGACTCAGATACAGGAATTTCAGGAGGTTATAATTGAGTGTAAGCTTATGGATATGTTCTCTGATATGCATTTGGAGGTGCATGAAAGATAGGGGCAAACTTTTCTTTCTTCTGTAGCTGTTACCTCGACTCTTATTGATCGAGTGCGAATGAGACAGTTATTAGACTCAGAAGGCCTAGTCCTACAGGAAAGCGTGTCAGGAGAGAACCCTATTCCTCGATGGACAGTAGGAGAGGATGATATCTTGTGTTTCCATGAGCGTGTATGGGTGCCCGCAGACATACCATAGAAGCTGATGTGGGACTTTCATTCTAATGTTTGGGCAGTTCATCCTGGTGTCACCAAAATGTATCATGATCAACACCGCCAGTATTGGTGGCCAGGTATGAAGAGGGATGTTATTTGTTTTTTCATGAGATGTTCCAACTATCAGTAGGTGAACGCAGAGCATTAGTGACTAGCAGGGCTTTTGCAGTAGTTTCCCATCCCCAAGTGGATGTGGAATGACGTCGCGATGTATTTTGTGATTGGTTTCCCGAAGTCGCCTCAAGGGAGTTATGTACTTTGAGTTTTCATTGACAGACTCGAGAAGGTTGCTCACTGCTTTCCAATCAAAGATTCCTTCAGTGTTGATGAGCTGAGATAGTTGTACATCCGTGATAATGTGCCCTTACATAGAATTCCACACTCCATCGTTTCATATGGGATGCAGGTTTTACTTCTCCGGTCTTTTCGGGGCTATAGAAGGCATATGGTACACTAGTACTTTTGAGTACAACTTACCACCCCAACACATATGGCCATTCCGAGCATAAAATTCAGTTTCTTGAGGACATTCTCTGAGCATGGATCTGGGATTTTTGAGGTTCTGGGAAGAAGAACATACCTCGGGTGGAGTTTTCCTATAATAATATTTTTCAAGAGGATTAGGATATAGGGTAATCTTTCGCCATGGTACGTCAGGCCATTTGAGGTGTAGGAGAGAGTTGGTCCCATTTCCTATCGGTTGCAGTTACCTCATAGGTACAGGGATATGTGTGATGTTTTTCATGTTTCCCAGCTACGATGTTACTTTTCAGACTCATCTCATGTCTTTCAACCTGAGGAGGTTGAGCTCAAAATGGATGTGTCGTTTGTGGAGCATCCTATCTGGGTTGTTGATAACAGTACAAAGCTTCTTTGTGGCTGATTTATTCCTCTGGTATGAGTGTTATGGCAGCACGGGTGGGTATAGGATGAGACTTGGGAGTGGGAGGCCGATGTATGAGCACACTGGCCAGACCTGTTCGGGGTTCCTTCTTATTCGATGTGCAAGGGAAATTCGGGGACGTATTTCATTAAGGGTGGATGTTTTTAAGAACATGCATCTTCTTTTCTAGTATGTTTTTTTCTGTTCATTTTTTAAGAAGAGACGAATTTATGGAAATTTTCTATGTACATGTCGTGTAACAGCCCTACACACGGCCATGTGGGGGTGACCTAGTGGCCGCCTAAAGCGGAGTACAGAAAAGGAAAGTACACACCGTGTATTTTCTTTTTTTCATTAAATGAACTGATGTCATGTCTAATCACTGGAATCATCTTCTTCTAGGTCTCGTTCAACCGAGAGCTCCCGTATGACCGTGATCTTCCTCTGGGCCCCCAATCGAGCATCCTAACTCTGATATAACCACTGAGGATTGTGTAGGGATCATCGTTGTAAGCTACATCTTCTTCTTGAGCTTCGTTTCATGATTCCTTCTCTTTCTCAGGTTATCCTCTTTTCATCATTTTAGGTATTTTTGTAGATCATAGACTTTATAAGGTGAATCAAGCCTCGATATTTACATATAGTGATCTCTTAACACCGAGGTTGGGGGTTTGTACCTTTCTGTTGAAAGTCTTTGAGTATTATGTGAAAATTTTGACTAATAAGCTTGAATGGGTATTGTGTGTTTACCATTTTACCCATGTTGATTTCCTTCCATGCTAGTATGCTTGTGTAGAGGTTAATTGGATATGAATAGGGTTTATTGCTATGTTTTGGATGTGGTTTCCCATGCATGTTCTCTTTATAACCATTTGGTCCGTCTTAGCCTTTTGGTTTCTTTTCCTGTTTTCCCATGCCTAGTGTTGTAGGGTGGAGTGTTTGTTTTCTGAAATGTTTGATATTCTGTATACCGATTATCAATGTAGCTCTTGAGGTTCACCTTGGCTGTTTTTACTTTGCTATTCTTGTTGACCTACACAAGGCCGTGAGAACCTGGTGTAGTAGACTATATGGGGAATTGACCGAGTGAGCTTCCTCAGAGATTCTTTTAACAAATTGGGTCTATAAGGGGAATTGACCGAGTTAGCTTCCTTAGAGAGTCCTTGTCCTTGGGGATATAAGGGGAATCGACCGAGTGATCTTCCTCAGAGAGTCCTTGAATACCTATACTACAATGGGAATTGACTGAGTGAGCTTTCTAAGAGAGTCTTGAATCAATTTTGACTATACGGGGAATTGATTGTGAGTGCTTCCTCAGAGAGTATTTATATATTCTAATAAATGAACTAGAGGGGATAGGCTGCGTGTACTTCCAAGAGGGTTACCTTTCTCAATTAGCTGTTTATTTGATATGTGGAACTGTTTATTGATGAGTACTCTCTTGTTTACTGTATCATTGCTTATTACCTGCCATATATATATTCACTGACTATTAGGCACGGATCTTGGGGTGGTTTCCTACTGGGATTTTTGCTCACACCCTGTTTGGATCTTGCTTTTGGGCCCAAACAGATTATATTGTTGGAGGTATAGAAAAGATCAAGCGCCCTTCGACTTTAGGTACATGAGTTGTTGTGGAGATGGAGATCACTGGACCAAGCTTAGGCTTGCGATGCTGAGGGGGTTTTTATCTATTTCTTTTGTACTTTGGTTTAGTATTGTTTTTATTCCAGAATTTTGTTATGTTTGGCTGCATTCTTAGACATATGTATCATGCATCATTTACATATATATATGTGCTTCAGCTGTTTCTTACTTTTAGTCTTACATTTTTTAGTCTTGTATGGATTATTACTACTTCGGATATTGCATGTTGCTCACTTCGGTTGTGTTACTTTACCAATGAGGGCATAGATTCTCCACTATCACACCCAAGGCCCTCACTGCTAGTTGGAAGCCTCTTGAATTTGGGGAAATGTGATTGAGTCCATGTGACCAACCAGGTACAGGGTGCCTCTCGGTGTCTTCCAAAACTAGGACATTACAATTTGGATTCTTGAGGATGGTAAATTTTTATTGGAATATAATGTAAGGTGTCATATCCATTTCTCCCAACACTTTGTGAGTTTCTCAGGCTCATGGTTCTTAGAGGAGTCTTTGAGTGAGTATGGAGTGGTTTAACTACTAAAAGAAGAAACCAGGGAGAATACATAGTATGTAAATGTTTCAATTCCTATACTTGAAGTTCATATATTATTAAAGATAGTTCACTATGTGATTCAGGGTGTGTAATTTTTAGAATTAAAATGTTTGAAGAAATATGTTTTTCAGTGAGATCTGAAACGTGACATTTAAATAATGAGTAAAGGTTATATGCCATGTAAATTCCCAGGGCGTCATAGCTTTTAAATATCAAGATGATTCATGTACTTTAAAAAACCCAATAGCTTGTCTTGAATTCTAGGTAATCTAGTATCTCTCCCATCAATTCTTTCATATTCCTTTAATAAGTATTGATCATTTGATTCCAAACTTTGATCTGTGGTGATCTGAGTTAATCTGAGAAGCATTTATTCTTCATTTTCTAGAAGGTTTTCCTTGATTGGTCTTATCTCCTCCATTTTCTTCATTTCATGTCATGGATATGGATCTCCCATGTTTCTTAGAATTTTTTCTTGGTTTTTTTTGGATAAATTGTGGTGCGGAATCTTTTTAGGGATTCAGTTCTTGCAGGAGAGCTAATCAGAATCTACAACGTTGATTTGTTTTTGTATGATTAACATTGATGCCTTTGATATAGGGGATTCATTTATTATTTCTATATTTATGTGAAATTATAAAAAATCGTTGTTTATCTCTTTTTAGGGAAATGTAATTAACCAAATAATATTCAACTGACTTCAATAAATTGGTTTTGATCGCATGTTGATGATGTTTTTTCTTTATAACAAGATATCCATTTTCATCATGATTTTCTAGATAGTGTTATATTTATGCTATTCTTTTATAGAATCTTATTTTTCATGGAATATAATGTTTAAATTTATAAAGAATGGAAATCATTAATTCATGGATAATTATTTTTCTTATGAAATTTGTCATTGACATGTTTGTAAGCATGAGGTTGATTCAATTTAATGATAATAAAATTGACATAATGCATATGTTTCACTAAATATGGCCTTACATGTGATTAATTGAATTGATAAATAATGTGAATCAAGATTATTCTTGTTGATAATAATAAAAATCCAAGATAAATGAGAATGGTTTGATGATTATAAGCAAGTTTAAATTAATTTTGAAACTATTTTCTTGGCTTTTTATAGCTTGAGGCCTCATGTTTCTCATAATTAGAACCTATGGATAATAAATTGTTTATTTGAAGATGGAATAAAAAATATTTTTTCAATAAATATAATAGAAGGAATGAGTTTCTCATCTACATGAAAAGATCGAGTGCCTTGATTTTGGAGCTATGAGAGATAATTTATGTGGGAAGTTTTCATTCCTTGTTTTATGGCATGTATTTCTCTTTTGATTATTATTATTTGACATCTACTACCTTGTGATGTGATATGGATATGAGACATGTGTTGTGAGCCTATTATAAATTTTCATAGGAGAAAATGTGATATGGGGCAGGGATTCGTGAATATTATGTGAGCCTTGGATGACTGGTTTGATATGCGGTCGTCGAGGCCCGTACGATGTGGCAGCAGTTTAGGCATGTGATGGTGAGATGAATCAAGATATGCATATGTGTGTTGGGGATGGAATTATTGATGATGGAATGGATTAAATTTTTTCTTACCCATTGATGTGATTTTTATATCTGGTATTATTTCTATTGAGTCTGTTTAAGGATGACGACTAAGTTGTTTGTTTTATTTGAATTATTTCCCCACTACTTGTGGTTGCGGGGGGGGATTGGTTTCATGTTTCCTCTAAGTGGTAATATAGAACATTTTTTCTAGAGTACCAGGATTATGGAATGAAGATAATAATTAATAAATAAATTTTAAACATATGAGGTTGGTGTTGATTGAATGTAAGTGATAAAATATGTTACTCTTTTTAATTTGTGGACTCGATTTGAATTATTCCAAGAGGGCATGGACTTTACCCAAGCATTAAATGTTATGCAATTTGGAAAAATGATAATGAGTATTTAATGTATGATATGAAAATTAATTAAAGTAAATGATAAAATCAAATAGTGAATCTGATGTAGATCTTTAAATTCTTGTGTGCTTATAGGATATCTTGTCTTAGCAGTGGTAGTTGGGTGTTTGAGAGACATTAGCTACAGTTAAATATAAGACCATGTTATGCCCATAGTGTTTTTGTGAGATATATTAAATTATGTATGTTTTTTGATTTCATATGCTTCCCCACCAATTTCAATTAGGGAAACTGAAACTCAGGAGACACAAGGAGGGTGTTTTCCACAACATCCCCATGGGAGGTTAGATGGTTGAATACCCCATCTAGCCATGCTCTATCCTCTTGGTAGTTACTTTTGATGGTATTAAAATCAGTTAGATTTACCATATATGTTTTTATATGGTTGTGATGGATTCTGGTAATTTCACATATGTTTTTTCAAATATAGTATCCAAAGGAATATTATAGGAACGAAGGGTATAGGTTGTGTTGTCTTGAGGTACTTATTCATTGTATGGAAGTTAATAGCTTCATGTATAATACATGATGTTTGATATACATCATACGGATTTTGGGGGATCCTGGAATCTAATTGGATACTATATTAGGAAATGTGATATGGGATGGTTTGTTGATATGATGCAAGAGGTGCATGTTTGGATGCCTTGCTAGGGTATCTTCAGGGTGGATTTCATTTTGAAGAGAGATGGATCAGGACCTGTGATGTTGGGGAAGATTCAAAAACTATATGGGGGAAACTGGAGAGGGGTACCCTTGATGTTTAATTATTATATTATATGTTCTGTTGTTTGAGATATCTGGCGAGATTTAGCCATGGTGAGGTATGGAACATTTTATAATTTCTTAGGTGATGAGTTTGTTTCACTATTATTCACTATGCTTTGTCATACATTATTTATATTTTTCATGAGTAATTTAAGGGAGGATATTATTGAAAATATTTTTATGGTCATAGTAAATATATATAAACTATATTTCAGTTCATCTAGAGTAGGTAATTTGTTAGGCTGGATATTACTAGATCCTGGTTTTGAAAGAGTTATTTGGGATTCATGGTCTCTTCCATATTTAACTTTTTTTTGTACTTATATTTTCCCATTTTATTTTTTTAGTACTATATGGAAATGAATATTTTCCCTTGGTATTTATTTATAAATATTTCTAATCGGGTTTCCATTATTTTTTTTATCTTATCTCTCCCACTTACTCATGTTTCACTTTTAGTGTAATTCCTCCCATATGCCTGTTAATTTTACCATAAATGGTAGTCTATGACCAAGGGCCTACTAGAAGAGATTCTTGGGTTGTCACCATCTTGGTCCCCTAATTTCTGTATCTTTTTGGGAAAGGTTCATGAAATTCAATGTTTTCTGGATTTTTAAATAGTTTATTAAAATATTTTTTTTATAAATTATCATTAATGTCACTCTTAAAACTAATAATTTAATTTGACTTCAAATAAATCCTGAATATTTTGGATTTAAAATCTAATTCATTTACATTTCACTAATATTTTATATTCATTATCAAAATTCAAAGAACACACTTTATCAATCAAATTATACAACATTTAATGATTTTAATATCAATTTTGTTATTTTTATTTTTATTGAATAAATATTGTATTAGTGTTTTCCATGAATTTAGGGTATTTATATAATAAATTATAACAAGAAATCATATATAATCATTAAATTAATTTAATTATGCAAAAAATCAACATTTATTCATAACATGAATTTTTTCCCTATTTGGACACATAATAGATTTTTAAAACTAAGAGAGTGAAATTTTATAACTTTCATTGATTTCAATGTTATATTGGTCATTTTCATGGAATAGTGTCCATTTAACATATAAATTTAAAGACTAAGGTTAAAATGGAAGAATTAATTTCATAAAATATGAATTAAGATAAAATATTATGACCTTATCATAGAGTTTTAACATAGATTAACCTGATTTACCCTATACTTAGGTGATACATTTACCGTAGTTACTATTCATAATGAACAAAAATAAAAGGGACCTATTTACCAAATTTGAACCCAGTTATTCCAAATATGGTATCCATATATAAAAATTCAATTTTAATACATTTCGAAATTAATTTTAAAATAAGTGTAAAATATGTGATGATAATATTTTTTTAGAAGAATATAATTTTTAAGCATAAACTAGATTTAATCTTATTCAATGCCTAGTAAAAACTCAAGATGAATGGTAAAACATTTCACTGCAAATAAAAAATATAAATTTCATTAAAATAATTTACCAATAGTATAGACTAAATTTATCAAAATAAAAACATTTTTTCATAAAACATATCTTTTACATTCTAACGATTTTTATTTGATTGAAAACCAATGAATTTTTTAATAAATGAGTAAACCAACTATTTTTATTATTTATTTAGTCTAATCCATACACGCCAATTTTAATTTCTAGGTTATAATATCAAAATAATAAGATTTCAATAAAAGATCCCAGATCTTTTAAACTAAGTGTTTTGTTCAACCTAATATATATAAGTGATTCAACTTTTATAAAAATTATCATACTATAAAATTATTTGGTGTTACATTCATCGCTTTTGAAAAATATCATACTTAATGTTTTTATAATTTTACTACACGAATATATTGTGGTACTTCTTCACCATAATTTTCTCAGGTTCACGTGTATTATCTTCTATATTATGATTTCTCCAAGGAACCATTACCAGTTGAGTTGTAAAATTCCTTAATAATTGTTATATTATATCTAGAATCTAGATAATCAATTTACATAAAGATAAATCAGGCTTCAATTATATTTCTTTAAAATTGATCACATTCATTGGGTGTGTCATGTAATACCTTAATAATGATATATAGAAAACATTATGTGCTTTATAGAGGATTAGTGGAATTTCCAATCAATAATCCACTAAACAATTTCTTTATAGGATTTCAAATTGTATGATGTACATGGAGATATGTTTTCCCTTTATACCAAATCTTATAACACCATTCCATGGAGATAGTATCAAGAAAACATAATATCCCTCTTAATACTCAAAATCATTCCTTCGATTATTATAAAAACAAATTTCCATATTTGAGACACATTAATATGTGTTTGAATAGTGTTCAAATATTCCACTGTCTCTTCTATAGTTTCAAGGACAACAATCTTCTTTTCATCAACTCTGTCCCAACAAGTTGGAGTAAGACATATCTTTCCATATAATTCCTAATACATAACCATTTTAATACTAAAATGGAATCTATTATTATATAAAAACTCCTCCAAGGGTAAAAAATTATACCACATACCTTGAAAATAAAGTTAGAATGGCTTTGATATGTCTTCTAAAGTTTGGACAGTCCTTTCTGACTATGCATTAGGTTGAGGATGATAAGTGGTGCTCAAATAAATCTTGGCATTAAGAAACTTCTAAATAATTTTCCACAATTTTAATGTTTATAATGTATTATGATCAAACTTTATTGAAATAGGTGTTTTGTTATGTCATGAATATTCATGAATATATTGTCGTGAAATAATCTCAAGAGGAAAATATTCTCTTATATTGATGAGATATACAGTTTTGTTAAGGATATTAATAATAACCCATATCAAATAATTCATTAGAAGAGTATTTGGTAATCTAGTGACAAATTCCATAGTAATTTCATCCCATTTCCATATAAAAGTATGCATAAGTTGCATGAATCCTCTAGGATTTTGTCTATCTTCATTCACATGCTGAAAAACAAAATTTCTTGACACATAATTATAAATTTATTTCTTTATATTACCCGAAAAAAAAAATTCATTCATTTTTCTCTACATCTGGGTACTTTAAATGTGTATATAGAAATTTGAGTTATGAGAATCATCCGGTAATTTAATTTTTTTCCATTGTGTAGATGTAACACATATACTATTTCCAAATTTTCAAACACCATATTTATATGTTATTTTTGAAAAATTCAAATCATTTATAGCTTTAGTTTTTATTGTAATTCTCCCATCATCAAGAAGATAATGTTTTATCATTTCCAATAGAGATATATTATAATCATTTGAAAAAGGGTATGACGTTTCTACATCCTTAATAATTCTCATCTCTATCATTCCTAAATCTATGAACATAGGATCTACATTAGTCCTCATTTTGGTCTTAAAACCATGATATTTTATACTGAATACATCTAATGCCTAATTTAAATTTCTTGTATAGTAGTGTATTGAGATGTCATAATCGTTTATTATCATGAACCATTTTCTTTCCCTTGTGTTGAGTTTTTTTGTGATAATATTTATTTAAGACTTGTGTGATATGTATATATTTCACATTCATAACAATAGTGTTAGAGTCTACATATATTTAGATAATACATTAAAAATTGTAATTTAATATCATTGGTTGGATAGTTTTGATCATGATTCATTAACTGCCATGATACAGATGCAATAACCTTATTATTATGTATAAGGACACAACTGATTCCATTTCTCAGTGCATCAGTATATATCATGAACCCATCATTTTCTTATGGCAGAGTTAAAATCAGATCATTCACCAATATCCTCTTCAATCCAACAAAACATTATTCACATTCCTTTTTCCATATGAACTTAAACCCATTATGAGTAAGAATGGTTAAAGGGTAAGCCAATCAAAAATAATTTTTAACAAATCCCTTATTGTAACCTTCCAAACTAATGAAACTGCATACCATGGTTATGTTTGCAGGTGTATTACATTCTTAAACTACCTTTTTATTCATATGATCAACTGAGATTCTATCTTGGGAAACCATATTTCCAAGAAAAGAAACATTCAGAAGCCATAATTCTGACTTTCTAAATTCCTGAAATAACAATCTTATACTTAGATTCTCAATAATAATATTTTTATATATTCTCTTGGTCCTTATAACATTGGGAGTACACCAAGATATCATCAATAAATTCCAAAAAATACATTGTTGTGAACTCATTTAGTTATTTTTTGGAATCCACTAATTCCATAATGACCATTATAGTGGGAGTTTTGGATATAAGTATTTCATTAGGAATTTAATCAATGGAAAACTCGACGTCATACTCTGTAAGATGTCTTGTCAATTCCTCATGAAAAAAAACAATGTACTCTTTTACAATAGGTGCATTCCCTATTTTAGGATTACCCTTTCCATAGATATGTTTTTTCTTCTATTCTTACCCAACAATCAGATTAAAAAATATATTAAGGTGAATCTATATATGATTTTAGTGATGATGTTTCCCCTTTCAAGACAAAAAAAAATTCTTCATATTCATCTTGAATAATAACTTCTATAACATTTTTATAAATGGTTTCATTATATTTGGAATTTAAACACATCTAGAGGATTGTATCAAATTAATCAATAGGTATAATAATAAAATATATAAATAGAACCCATTTATGTGTCATAATGCGAATAGAATAATGCATCTATGTTATAGTGAGACTTCCCCCAAGATGTTCTGACAGAGAACTCTATTCCTAATGTTATAGCAATATATATAATTTTCATGGAAAATGTGGATAACATAAAAGAGTGTAAAGATCGAGAATTAAAAAAATCATTTGATAAATTTGATTCTATTACTGAAATAAATTCGACAACATCAATTGGAACTTAAACTTCACCTTTAGTGGTCACATATACTTGGACTTCTCTCCTTACCTACTTTTGTAGTATGTTATCTTGACGCTTGGGGAATAGGTGTAAATAATGCTCCATTTATCTAAAGTTGAAGAACTATATATCATTGATTAATTTATTCCCCTTACATTCATTTTAGAAATGACTCATATCCCATCAAATGTAATAATATCTAATTACATTCACGTATTTTTCAAGGATGTTTCTTCCCATAATTATCTCATGATATAAATTATTTTTTTCTGATTTTCTTTTTTTATGATTTACCTTTTTCTTGGTTCTCAAATGATATCTTATTCTATTTATTTCCCTTGAATATATAGGATCTAAAAAATTAATATTTTGTTTATGGAAAATAGCATTATTTCATTATATTAAGGAAAATTTTGAGAGACCATTGAACTTATAATGTTTTTCTTAATTATTTCAATGAAATTTCTAATTTTGGTGTCTGGATTATGTATATTATCCATAGAATACAATGAAAGTATTGTACAGGTATCCTCATATATGGTAACACATTATTCTTAATTATTCCTTATTTTGAGTAACATTATCTTTATTTCAATTAATTTCTCATGATGGAAATATTTATCAAATAATATTACTTTAAAATCTCCCCACACTGTATGTTATATTTATTTATATACCAAAGTATATTGGATCAATGACCACCATTAACCTGCATATTCCCTAAGAAAATACATCGCCTACATAATCATTCCACTTCCATTTCATCCCATGGGGAGAAATATCATTTCATGTTATTTAATCAATTTCGCACCTAACAATAGATTTGTAGTTCTATACAAATATGTAATATTGTTTCATGTGAAATGATTCACTATAGGTGTATAATTCCATGTAAAATATTATTTCTCTAAAATTTAATGTTATTAGACATAAACTCTGTCAAAAACCCAAATAAGGTCATGATATTATCATATCTAACACCATCTTTTTTGGCATGCTCAAATGGGAAATCTGTATATTGACCACAAGTATGGATTCACTTTGTTCAGTGAGGCACCATAACTAAATAATGGAACAGACATATTTATCTCAAGACCACCATGAATATTGATCCATAAAATAAGATACCTATATTTGTAAAATTATCAAATACTATATGGTTTTGTCATAGTTTTCTTGTTAGTAATGTAAAATTAAAATTTATTTCTCAAGTTTTCTACTAAACATCTTCTAATACCAACTATAATCAACCCTCCTCAAGTAACTCAAAGATAGTATAAACTTTATTACATTGGCATAGATTCAAGAGATCTCATTATGAAATATCGATTAGTTTAGTTGACCTAGTAAACTAGAAACATAAAATAATTCCATATTAAGTTATAAATATAAAATATAAACATAAAAAATGTAAAAGTTCTACATCATTGAAACTCATTAAAATATTTATTCTTCATAACCTCTAGGAGTGTATAAAAATAAGGGTGATCTCAAATACTCCTTAAGGGTTATTTAGAGGAGAATATTTCTTAATTAAATACTGAGAAACCAATATAGAAATGTAAATAAGTAAAAACACAAACAATTTAACCAAAAAATTATCACAAAATGAATCCATGTATATTATTTATTTAGTAATATCATGTATAATAATTACTAAATTAACAATAAAAGAAATGAATAATTTGGATGTCATGATTTCATAGATCATGATATCTCTATCATAAAGACCTTGCACCAAAATAGTTCAAAATTATTGGTATAGAGGAATTTAATTTGGAAGGCTTATTTCTCTTATGATATCTATTAATGAATCAAAGGGATATAAAATTAATCCCATACCATAATTGTATGTCCAATGTATTCATCATATATTCAATCATCGATTAAACTCATTACCTATATTTCTTATAAAATAAATTTTTTTATTTATTAAATATATTGTATTTTTCAATAATTCCTAAGTAAATAAAATCCATTCCATGTATAACACCATATATATAAATTGTATTTATTTAAAGTAATCATATCCATTATATAAATAATATGAAACTATTAAAGAAATGTAATTTTCAATGAACATAAGAAAGTAAATGTTTCAAAGGATGGTCTCATTAGAACATATACCCATTGGTGAATAAGTAAAATAATTTTTTTATTAATTAATATAAATTGTGTTAAATGATCATTAAATAATCCTTGAGGATAATAACCTTTTCATTTTTTTAAATCGTTTATTTCAAAAAATTGAATTTATAAAGTAAATAATTTCTATGAAAATGACCATGTAATCATGTAAAAAAAGATTAAATAAAAATATTAGTCATAATGGCATGAAAATATTATCACACCTTAAAATTTGAAAAAAAAAATTCCATCTATTCCTTTTTTGGAAAGGTCACACAATACCTCATTTGGAAAATGAAAAAAATCCTTCAAATTGTTTTGTTAAAAGTCAAACATGGGTACAAATTGTTTTGATAAATAATGGTACAAAAATAAAAACAATTTTAAAAACATTTTATAGAAAATTTGGATGTTGAAAAAAATTGTATCTAATAAAAAGATAAAAGATATATTATTTCCTTTTAAACATTTCATTGATTGATTTATGATCTAAAGAGAGGAAACATTTAAATAAAATATGAAAACACTTTAATAGAGTAAACATGAAATGATCATTAATCATCAAGAATAAATTTATAATCAAGTTAATTACCTTAGAAGGTAATTATATACCCCCCATAAAAATAAATAGGTGTATAATATAAAATACGTCTCAATGGACTGGAAGTTTATATGGAATCACATACC
Source organism: Viscum album (assembly GCA_963277665.1). NCBI lineage: Eukaryota > Viridiplantae > Streptophyta > Magnoliopsida > Santalales > Viscaceae > Viscum > Viscum album. Next base: position 783,903,567 of record OY728158.1, read on the forward strand.
TCAAGTATGACTTATCACATAGTTTCTATAAAATCTTGTATAAAACATTTGAATTTATTATAATTGCATGACATAAAATTATTACTCTCTATAATATCATAAATGATAAATTTATAATATTTTATCACCATTTGGATAGTAATAATTTATTATTATCATTATTTCGGGTGTCATCAACATTATTTTTTTAGTGTGTTTTCTTTCAGAAGTTCCATTATTTGTAATTTATTAACAGAAAAATCATCTCAAATTTGTTACTATTTCCTTAAATATCAATTATATATATATATATATATATTCATCTATAAAAGATAGAGATAGAAAAATAAATATCATCATTCATGGAGGCTGAAGGTCGTATGTACGCATTAATGTGGTTTTTACTTTTTAGCTGATTGAATGAAAGAAAGGTGAATATTATTCAATCATTAAAGAATAATTTTATATAATTTATATCTTATATTTTAATTATATATCCTTATTATCATCCATATAAATCATAAACTAAAAACCTATCACATCGCTTCATTGTGTGGGTAGTCCACATGTATTCTTGAGTAAAATTATCATTTTACAAAGGTTTAGAAGGTATGAAGGTATATATGATATTATAGTTTAAAAATAATATATTTGTAATAAATATAATTTATAATAATTATTTCAATCTTTATAATAATCGAAGAAAAGTAGTTATGAAAAATTAATTACATCGCTCAATGGATATAATAAGTCATATGTATCCAAGAGTGATGTTTTTTCACTTCATATGACGTGAATGAGATGGAATATGGTTATACTATAATTTTAATAAGATATATATTTATTTATGGAACATCTTCTATTATATTAGGATGGATAAAAACATTAAGAGGAAGTAGATGAAGACATGTAAGTAAAGGACTTGGTAAAGATGATAAACTCTTCTTCCAAAAGCTTCATTTAGATCACCTCTTAAGGGTACTCAGGTTAGTCATTTAGAAGAACAAAACCCTTTATAACTTATCTAAGGATTTTTAGAAAATAAATGGTCAGTATTTGGTCAAAAGAGATAGCTCAAATTGGTATAAATCAGTGAGAAATGATTTTTCCTTTTATAATTGAGGTAAGGTGAGCTTTTGAAATTTCATAAAAGATTAAATAATAATTATTTCATTGTTAAGAAAAAAGAATCCAAAAGGAAATTTATTGAAGCCTTGGGTAGAATATTTCTTAAATTTCATCTAAAAACTAAAACAAAATTGGTTTATATGGTTTATTAAATCTTATATTTTTTTTAAACCCTTAGTTAACCAATTTTAACATTAATCATGGTAACCTATTTTTCACTCTCAATGAGTTAAAATTTTAAATATAAAGTTACTAATGACTTGTAAATGGACAATGAATTACATTTTAGACCATATAATACCCCCCTTTCGTATTTCAATATTTCAATTTCTTTAAATAATTTAACAAAAAATATTTTTTTTATTTATCATTAATGTTAATTTTGATAATATTCATTTAATTTTGCCTTAAATACATCTAGAAAAAGTTAAATTTCAAATATAATCAAGTTAAAAAGTAACTAATAATTAATTTTAATTTAATAAATTCATGGAAATATATTTATTACTCAAATTATATCACATTTAAAGTTTTAAATATTGTTTATTTTATTTTATTTTAATTAAATAAATATTGTGTTAACATTGTGCTAGAATTTAAGATAATTGTATAATAACTAAAAATTATAAATAAACTTTAACCATGAAAAAAATTATTATGCACAAAATTTTAATTTATTTTCATTCATAACATTCTTTTGTCCCTAAGTAGACACAAAATAGAATTTGAAAAATATGCACGTGACATTTTGTAACATTGATTTAAATATTATATTGGTCATTTTCATGTACAAGAGTCCATTAAACATATAAATTTCTAGACTAAGGGGATAATAATATAATTTTATTCATAAAATATTAATTAATATGAAATTTATGACCTTATAAATTAGTTTTAACAGAGATAAACATGATTTACCCTTTATGGAGGTGATGCATTTTACCATAGTTACTATTCATATTGACCAAAAAATAAAAGGGGGATATTTACCAAATTTGAACCGCATGATTCCCAATATGGAATAGATTTTTTAAAATTAAATTTCAATTAATTTCATATAATTTTTAAAATTAATTACTCAAAATGTGATGACAATCACTTTTTAGAAAAATAAAATTTCAAAGTTTAATCTATATTTATTGTTATCACATGCCAAGTAAACACTCTATATGAATGTAAAAAGATTATATTGAATACATAATATTTAAATCTTATTTAAATAATTCACCAATAGTTATATATTATATTAATTAAAAATTCACATTGTCCACACATAAAACTTATCTTTTACATTGAAATGATTTTTATTTTTATTGATATGGAATTAATTTATTTTATAAATATGTAAAAAATCTAATTTTTATAATTTAGAAAGTTTTATTCATACATACATATTTTAAAAAGTAATTTTGGTTATCTTAAACATGATGTTGTATGCAACACAAGCTATTGAAGATGTAAAATTTATTTAAAAAAATAAACCATAAAATAATGGGTTTTCACACAGTTATTAGTTAATAAGAAGTATAGTTCTGTCAAACATGTCCCCAACTATACATGAAAAATATAAAGTAATGATAAGTAAAATATTATGAGTTTCCTAAAGATCAATCTTAATAAGTAATTGACAAAATTTAAATGAATTAATTTTTATTTTCCTTTAATGCTTGGATTTATAAAAATAATTAAACTAATACACCATTATAATTAATCATCATTACATGACCTTTAGGATAAAGAAATATATAGAACATTTATCTATAAGAGTAGGATGGATATTCTAGCAACTGATTTAGGAAATAAAGAACACACAATCCACATAAAAGAATATGAGGAGTGTGTCTGTAATGCCCCAACCCTAGTTACCCATATTCGGTGCATTATTACAGAATATTGACATGATCACAAAAGATCATGTCTCGAAAGACCGATTAGTTTAGTAGGCTTGGAATAACTAGATACATTCATAAAGTTTACATTACATCATGAAGTGAAAACTACTACAACGACATCTTGTCTTCATATCCCCTCATATTATCCCTACAGTTCATTCAAAAATTACTTCTTCAGATCCTTGGAAAAATAAAACATTGAAATGGGGTGAGCTCAGATTCTCAGTAAGGATAACAATATAGAGTAAATGTTAATAAATAAGCATAAACATTTAAGGCAATGTATAACTAAAACAAAATCCTTTTATACTTGAAATTCAGCATAATATGGCAAAGATAAAATGAAATAATTCCATTTACTTATTCACATGGATATTCTTCTAGTAGAATAATCACATGCAATATCAATAACCACTTGCATAATGATGGAATGCATAATGCCAGACTACCATAACCACGTAGCCAAGGCCTCGTTCCAATACTAAAAATAAGATTTTGTCAAGGTCTCGTGACAAGACACTAGTTTGTCTCATGAGACCTACCTATATATCAAAGAGATATAGCGGGCTCCACCCGTCACTTATTAAGTCCAATGAATTCATCATATGAACATGTTTAAACATAACATAAATATTCGTATTAAAACTAGCATAAGAAATGTCAATACTTTCTCCATAAACCATGAATGGTATAAAAATAACACATCCACAGTCAAACATATCACAAAACCTTCAATACAATATCGAAGTTTTTTATCACAATAAATAAACTTCATATAATCTTAAAATCCATCAAAGGATATTGACATAGATGAAATCAAAACTATTTGAGAAAAATATCTCTATCTTTTTTTGAAGTCATTAAAAAGTCACATAATTATAAAATAAAACATTTACTTTGAACATTTTCTTATAATATTGTAAGTGAAGCATCGATAATTTTATAATGGTGGAAAATAGCCGCACCCGTTGTATAAGATAAAAAATACATTCTTACCTAAATTTTGTCAAAAAGGTTAAAAAGGACCTTGTTTGGAAAACGACGGAAAGATTTCTTTACAAACTTCTTATAAAAAGTAAACAAGGGTATAAATTACTTTATTCCATAGTCTATAAAATATTAAGAATGAGTTGAAATACATTTTTAAGAAACATGGATGTGGATGATAAAGAGGTCTCAGTAGATAATTACGTATAAACAACCTCGGATAATGAAGAGATTGTGAAATAAACCCATTACCTTGTACCTTTCCTTAGTCGATGGTATGTCAACCTCCTATATAATAGTTAAACCAATGTTATTAAATTATAAAAGAATCTTATTCATAATTATGATATCATATAGGATCTTCTAATAATGCTTTGTTAATAATATTTTAGTATTATTGTTGTTTCGGGTGTTAACTTACTCATTTTCTTTTATAGGTTTTGTTAAATAAGTCATGTTTTTTAAGGATAGGTTGTATCTTATTAATATCAATAATGATATAAAGTTTTTAAAAATTACTTTCAATCATCAAATGAGAATTAGTCTTGAAGGGATACGACCGGGAATGAATCTCATCGCGTTCGTGGAGACGGTAGTCCATACGTACGCACAAGCGGCAATATCATTCTTTTGATATTAAAATAAAATATAATTGGATGGTATATCATATATACAGAATCATTATCATATTATATTTATTATTTACATGAATTAAACATCATTAGTATACCCATCCAAATAATAATATATTGAATAACAATTACACCACGACGTGGAGACGGTAAGTCGTACGTACGTACGTATGGTGACAGGTTATTGAAAGGATGGATTGAATACTGAATAAAGTTTTAACCTATTTATAATAACATAACAGTATATATAAGATACTTTAGTTATTATTTTATAATGGAAATAACAAATAAAGAAGAAGTTGAAGAAGAAAGGAACATGAAAGAGGGTGGTGAAAACATTACCACTTCTTCGGGTTCTTCCTTTTCATTTGATCAAAAGGGCTCCTTATGTTGGATTTCTGACAAAAGGAAGGCCCCTAGGATGAAGTGAGGATATTTTATAGGGTATTTGGGCAGAGGTTGGCCAAGCCCAAATGCTATGAAGGTGTGAAATTGAGAGAAGGGGGAGTGCCCTTTTATAAGTGGGGTGGGGGGCACCTTTGGAAAAGCTAGAAATATTATTTTATAATAAATTCATATTCAGTTTATAATGGCTCAAAAGTGTAATATTTAATTTATAAGGTGGGGAAAAGTCTAAAAACACTCAACCAATAGGTTTTAGAATGTTTTGGGTCACATTATTAACCTTGTATTTTATTTTTAACTCTTAGTTAATTAGTTTGATACTTACCATGTCACTTTGTATTTTTATATTATATAGTTAATAAACATACTATATACATCAAAGAGACCCCCAAGTGGTCCAAAAATGATACACATGTCATGATATAAGTCTTTTGGCTGGACCATTTATTTTTATTAATTTAATATCAAATAATTATATAATCTTTTTAATAAAACTATTTTATGTCAATTTTGACACTATTTTGTATTTGATTTTTTTGAAACTCATAACAACATTATTAATTCCAAATAACATATCTAAATAAATAATCTCATGTCATATTAACCTATAAAATTAGTTTAATTCATAAAAAGTCTCAAATTACATTTATTTGGAAATTTATAATATCAATTATTTTAATAATTCATTAATTAGGTAATTATTGAATAACCATTGTGTCATAAAAAAAATAAATTATTTAATGTCTAAAAATTATAAATAAAATTTAATTATGTAGTATATATTTTTATATTTATAATGAATATTTAAAATCTTATTTATCATATGTATAACCCTATAATAAAAATGTTTTAGTAATTAAACTTTGATTTTAACTCTTTTAACTCTTCTTTTAATTAAATAATAATAAATGTCCTAATCTAATCCATGTGGACCTAAATGATAATATTTTATTAATAATGTAGTTTTTGGTTGTGATACACTTGTCCAATATAAATAGGACATGTGTTATGGTAATATTAATATCATTCTTACCCTTAATTACCCTATTTACTTTTAACAATGGTAAATAAAAATAAAAAGTTACTATTCAACAAAAATTAATTTTTTCTTATTGAACCACATTTTACTCAATGATATTAACCGTGTTTCTCGTATTTTCAAAATTCCACTCACATAAGCGGTAAAATTATGTTTTATGTGAATTTGCAAATTCTCCTAGGAGGTGGGTAAAAGACGGTGAAAATTTCAATAAAATTTTTATATATCTAATATTATTCTAAAATAACTCCAATGAATTACATTGAATTTATATAGATATTATGTATCTATTTTGACCATAAATAAATTTAAATAAAATAAATAATTATTTAAATAAAAATTCGGTTTCAAACTATAACTCAGTGTTTTTTCACTATTCATCAAAAATTGAATGTTTTCAGAAAAATACCAAAAATTCACCCTAAGATAATTTGAATATTCCGAATCAAAAAATGAAGTCCATTTTGAAATATAAAATTTATAAAATTTCAAAAAGTGGGTATTACTATTCATAACGGCTAGTTTGATTTGTTGTGGTGTCGGTTAGAACTCGAAGTTGCGTACAACACACACTACTGAATTTTTCAAAGAAAAGCATACCGTGGAAGCTTGGGGTGTTACAGTATCGATATTAGAAATTATTTTATAATAAATATAACACATTGAAGTACACATAATAAAATTCCATAAAAGCTATGCTCAAAGTCCTAATATATTTTATGGGTGTCAAAATTAAATCAATTATGTGGGCTAATTTTGAATAAATAATGAGACAATCATAGTCTAAGCAACCTTCTTACTCATATCCTCTACCACCTAATTCAAAACTGACAGTATAATGTGAGTTTATTTTTAGATATCACCATGTACATATTTTGGAATATAGAGTAATAAATATTTTTAATTATTTTTACATCACCATCTTCTTCAATTGGGTCATATAAGAGTATTATCATCTTTAATTATTGGTCAAAATTCCCTAATGACATTACCTATGAAGGAGTTTACTAACATTAGAGATTGGGTGAGTCATTTTTTACTCTAGATAGATATCATTCTTCATATTCTAATATACGAGGTATGAATTTACTTTTATATATTACTTAAGTTCTATTGAAAATTACTTATTATGATTTCAAATATGTAATTTATTTAATAGTATCTAAAATAAAAAGAATTATCACAAAATATACAAAATGTTCTAGAACCAAAATTTCATATACTTATGAGATTTCTGATGGGATAAAAATATTATCAAAGATTTATAATTTCTTTGATTATATTTATGAGTTTCTGATGAAATCTGATATATGTAGAATATAATATTCATTAAGAATATTCAAAAAAGATATCGTGGATATTATTTTTTTTATGAGCTTATTGTAATTGTGTTATATATTTTTTTATGTATGTAAATTTATGATTCAATTTTTTTCCTTAAATAAAAATTATTTCAAGTGAAATAATTTATTACTTATTAAATTAGGTTTATACACACACTTTTCATTAAAATAATTCCATACCAATTTGTGTTTTTATGGATCCAGAATACATTTCAATGTTTTTGAAATATCTAAATGATGATGCGAGATTTATATATATAAATGTGATAGATTAGGAAATATGGAGATTGGGTATTGGTTATTACCATTCCTTGATGGGAAAGAAGACTTATATAATTATGAACTAATATTAATTATAATTTCATTAAATATGGAATTTTATTATTTTAGCGGTAATTGAATATTTGGAATATTCTTCCCATATGAATTCAAATTATATTAGCTTCTCTCTTTTTTAGGTGGAGATCATAAAACATTTAGAAAATTCTTAAACAAGTAAGTTTTATTATTTATTATATGTTAGTTAATCTTAATTATCATTATTTTAACATTTTTTAGATGTAGGAAAATATAGGTCCTAGGAAAAGTTTAACATTATAACTTATCGATATAGGAGAAAAATAGGATCATATACAAGAAAATATGGTTAAATATATTTTATATTAGATAATATCTTTTCTCTTCTATAATTAATGGTTTTTATTTTCAAATTATGGTTTCATAACCATATTTTCATCAACAAAATGTATGGTTGGAATGTGGTTATTATGATTTACGATTCGTGTTTGAGATAATCACAAATGGGGTGATGACTGAATTCGATAAGGTTGGTTTTATTAATTATCCAAATTATTATATCCAAATACACTATATTTTAATCTTATAACATTCATTGTCATTATAAATTTTTTATTATGTTGTTGTATATATGAATTAAGAACTTACCTATCTTCGTTGTTTTTTTCAAACCATTTTTTAATTGTGGATAATTTATAAATTTTCATATATTTATCGTTTAATTAAAGCTAAAATATCATTATTTAGAAAATAGTTTTAATAATTATGTTGTTATTTTATTCTTGTTTTATCGGGGAAACGTTTTAGATTTTTTTGCACATGTAATTTATTACATTTTTAAGAAAAAAATATTTCTAGGTTTGTTTTTTATACTAAGATAAGGAAACAAATATATTGATCTTTCAGAATTTTTTTTACTCAAAAATAATGTCAAAAAATAATTGTTAAGTTAATAAGCAATCTTGTGACTTTTTCTATTCCTTTATGTTTTTAAAATCATAGTCCCTTTTGTCCATAAAGATAGTTCTGTTCCTCTAATGAAATTTATTTGTTTTAAACTTAACTTAATTTTCTTGGTTATTCTTAATGACCTTTATATTAACTTATCATTATTTTCTAAAATCTGAATTTACCTTAAGAAAAATAGGATCTTTATCTAAACCCTCAAAACCTTATACATTCGTTGAATACAAGTCACAATGTTTACGAACTCTGAATTCTCTAAACTTCGGACTCTGAATTCTCAAAAATTAAGACTCTAAATTATCTAAAATTTAGACTCTGAATTCTCTGAAATTCAGGCTCTAAATTATCGATAATTAAGACTCTGAATTCTATAAAATTTAGAATACAAATTCCTTAAAATTTAGATACTAAATTCCGAAGAATACAGAATCACAATTCCTCATATTTCATAATCCCAATTCATGGAAAAATGGAATTTGAGTACAAATATTTCTAGACTCCATTTTTCACTTCCATAAAAATCTGATTAAATGTTTTCTATATTGTTATTTCATTCCCTTTATGTATTGTTACAACTTTATCGGATCCAATATTATTTAACTTTAAGAATGTTTTTATTACTTGAAAAAAATTTCTTACACATCTTTTATTAACAATGAAATGATGTTGTACAATATCTTTCTAAAAATCCATTGGTTGAGTGACACGTGTACAGGTCCATCTTAAATTCAAGGAGAAATATGAACATTGGGGGAGAGATACGACCAGTAATGTTTTACTTATAAATAGGAGATCATTTTAATGAGATCTATGTTGATCGTTCGATGATCCTATAGATTAGTTGCACTGAGGTGATTTCTAGAGAGAGAGAATCTCGTACCTTGTGCGATTTGTGAACACCATATTATCCAATGAAAAACTTGTTCAGATTACTTTGTGCAACACTGATTGTTGGTGAATACAATTGAGGGATTTTGGGGAGATAAAGATAGAGGTGTCGACTACCATAAATTTTTAGGACATCTGGTGATGGGAAGATAAAGGTGCAGACTACCTTAAATTTTAAGGGCTTGCATGAATTACAAGACAGACTCTGATATTTTTATCAAGGGCTTACCCTTGTGTGGGTAAGATAGGCTTTCCTAAAAGGATAATTCAAGGTACCTTTATTGAAGGTTGTTGGATACCCTTCTCTTTTGATTAAAATATTTTCTAATTGTTTACATGTTTTTGTTACATGTTTTAATTTTGCTATATTTTGTTATAGAAACAAAGTATAACATTCTTATACTTAATTATACATGGTAAAAACTAATATAAACAGGATTCTATAAGAATTAATGTAGAATATTTCTCTTAGAAAAACAATATCAAGTTTCATTTTTTTATCTTGATTATGTTTAGGTTTCATATAATTGGACATGTGCCCTTCCAATTATCCTTTTAATTAAGAACCAAAAAGGGTTTGGGAATTTACCATATTTAACTTTGTTAAACATAGATTTATGTAAGGTTAAAATCAAATGTTTTTAATAATAAACTTAACCCCCCCCCCCCCCCCTCTTGTAATTTAGCATCGATATATTCCATTTTGATCCTACAAATGGTATCAGAGTTTGTCTGTAAAATACTTATACTTAATTATATGTTTTCTTTCTCAAATTTTTGTCATTATAAATTTTATTTTTCAAGTTTTTTTTGTTCTAAATTTTTGTTTCTCAAATATTCTTTTCTCGTATTTTCTTGTTAAACTATTACATCCTCATGTTTTTTAAAGACTTTTATGTTTTTTATACATATTTTACTACTAACAATTTTTATTCAAAATATATCTTCTTATAGAATGCCCGGTATTAATATTTAATCTATAGACAATATAAATCCTACCATACCACCTATTTATTATGGTAATTATTATGAGTACTAGAGATATAGGATGATGTCATTGGTTATTAATATTGGATTGGACACCATTCTCAAGATCACTAGATATTACAAAATTCCAGAAAAATATGTTAGAACCCTCACCAATCAAGAAAAACAGGAATATAAATTAAAATACAATGTAAAAAATACATAGTTATATTATATGACCCGTAATATATATAGTCAAATATCATCATGTAAAGTTTCTAACTGCATTTTTAAGAAACTTGAAGTTACATATTTTGGAGCTTCAAAAGTGTTAGAAACAAGAAAAGCTATGTTATGGGATGAAAATCATGGATTCTGATTTACTTTTGGAAAACATTTTTTAATGTACAACAATGATTTATGAACATTGTCAATACTCATAAATCTCTGGGAGAGAAAGATCATGATGATGAAGTTATTACGGACAAGATAATTGATATGATGCCCAATGAGTGGGAATAAAAAAGGACAACAATTGATGATAACAGAAAAGTATCAAACATTACCCTTGATGAGTTATTTGGAAATATTCTTCTACATTAAACAAGAATGAAGAGAGATGTTGACTTCAAAAAGAAGAATAATGGTAATGGATGTTTGGAATTAACTACTACATCTATACCCAAGAATCCAGAAAGGGTAACCATATCAAAAGGTAAGAAATATGTTGTTATATTTGAATCAAGTAACACTGAATATTGTGAGAATGCATTAGCCAATATTTCTCAAAGGATTAACAATATTGTGATAATGAAATATTTTTATTACAAATATATGAAGAAATATACAAAGGAAAAGAAAAATAATGAAGTAACATGTTATCAATGAAAACAACATTAAAATATCAGACATGACTACCCTATGCTTAAGAGAAGAGGTAAAAAGGAAAATAATTATGAAAGAAATGGAAAGAAATATTTTAAATCTAAGTATATGAAAGTCCTAAAATCTAATGAATCCTAGATTTCCCATGGTCATGACTTTTCAAATGAATCTTTAGAATACGAATCTCCTGGTCATAATAATATTGGTCTTATAGCCAGATTACCTATTAAAGATCATTATCTTATGGATAAGGGACCCAATGTTGAATCCCTAACCAATAATTCATTAAATGATAATTTTCATAATGAATAATATTATGAACCATATAATGATAAATATTCTTCATGAGAAGATAATAATTTACCTTCATTTGAAGAGGATTCTAGATTTTCTAAATTGCTAGAAAATGAAAATTTCAAGATAAAGAATAATTTAGAGAAATAAAATTCTAGAATTTCTATTTTAACAAAAGAGTTATCATATCTTTCTATATAATTTGATAAAAAACTCTTGATTTTTAAAGTGTTTATAAAATTCTTAAGGAACCTATTTCTAAAAAGGTTAAACTTTATATGGTTCTTGAAAATTGTATTTCTATGAAACACTTTTTAGAATCTGACTAATGTTATAAAACAAATAACATTGAGGACAATAATTTAGTCATCGAACTAAAATCCAAAATATTTTCTGAAAAGAAACATTTATCAAATTTTACTTCTTGAAGGAATGAATTTGATAAAATGTATTCACAAATTCATCCACTATGGAATAGTTCAAGAATTGGTTATACCTATACAAACCCATATTTTAGAAATACCTTTTTTTCCCCAAGGTGCTCCACTTTTCACTAATTTTCAATGTGGTGGACATTGGGAGATAAATTTTTATTTAAATAAAACCAAATATTTAGGTTTTCATAAAGCATATTTTTCTAAGAAAATGTTGATTCCTAAAATTTTACGTTCAAAAATTTCCAGATCTAAGAAATTTTTGATTTCAAAAGTCTAACTATTTTATTTTCAGGAAAATAAAGAAAGTACCAATGAAAACATATGGTACATGGATGGTGAATATTCCCAAAACATGACTGGAAATTAAAAATTCTTTGAAAATATTATCAAGATGAAAAGAGTAAACACTACTTACGAAGAAAATTCTTAGCTTTAAATTGATGGTATAAGTAACATTGTTCTTCTTTGAAAATCCTTAATTTCAAATGTTTTAGTTGTTAAAGGTCTTAAGTGCAACCTTTCATAAATAATCCAATTATGTGATTAAGTTTACCTTGTGAATTATTGGAATGATAAATTCTTGTCACACATTTCCAAGGAAGTGTGTATTTTATCATCCTATAGGCATGATAACGTTTGTTCATTGAATTTAGAAGACCTTAGAAGCCAATATATACCTTTCCATATTGTTATAGAAGATCAATCACGGTTACGTAATAGAATACATGGACACTATAAGAATAATGAACCTATGAAAACTCTCAATGAAAATACCTGTTAAGGATCTATTGGTGATTAGGTTTGATTCTTCAAAAAAAATTGATCCTTGTCAATATGGAAAGAAACATAAGTCAATATTTAAATCTGTTAGTGAAGTCTCATCTTTTGATACATTACAACTAGTGTTTATGGATCTTTTCAGTCCAACGCAAATTTGAATTATTAGTGGAAAATAATATTTATCAGTTTTAGTTGATGATTACATAGGATTCATGTGGGTCTATTTTCTATCAAAGAAATATAAATCCATTTATTATTTTAGAACTTTTTGAGCCAAAGTTAAAAATGACCAAAACAATCCATTGAAAAATCTTCAAAGTGATAATGGGGGAGAACTTAAAAATTAATATTTTGAAACTTTTTGTAGTAATAAAGTCATTACTCATAACTTCACAGCTCCATGAACTCCTCAACAAAATGGTTTTGTTGAAAGAAGAAACTAAATTCTTCAAGAGATAACTGGAACCATGTTGGGTAAATCTTCTATTGATAAAAACTTCTAGGCTGAATCTATAAGTACTTTTTATTATACTATAAATTGATTTTTAATCATACATTTTCTTAACAAAACAGCTTATGAATTTTGGACTGATCGAAAACCTATACTTTCTTACATCAAATTATTTGAATGCAAAGTATTAATTTTGAATACTAATTATAACTTAAATAAATTATAACCCCAATCAAATGAAGTAAATCTGGTAGGATATTCCACTACTTCTAAAGATTATATAGTTTTTGACAAAAATTCTTGTACCCGTGAAGATATTTTTCATGTTAAATTACATTAAAACTATCCTTTTTCTTTTCATCAAATCCAAACTACATATTTGAAAGTTTTTTTAAAAACGGATTATAAACATATAATAGAAGATTCTTCTAATAAAGAAGATACTCAAGAAACCATTTCTAGAGTATTAACCCAAGAATACTTTTTACCCTATGTTGATGAATAGGTTTTACAAAACCCAAATCAGGTGTTCTTTAAGAGTCATCCAAATGATAGAATCATTGTTGATGTAAATCAACATGTAATTTCTATAAGTTCTTTAATAAATAAAGTAGAAAATCTTTCCTTTATTTCCCAATTAGAACCAAAAATCACTGACAAAGCTTTAGGTGATGATGATTGGATTAAAGTTATGTAAGATGAACTAAATGAATTCAAAAGAACAAATTATAGACCTTGTTGAATGACCTATGAAAACTTCAGTAATTGGAATAAAATGGATCTACTGAAATAAATGTGATGTAAATGAAATAATAGTAATAAATAAAGCTAGATTATTTTTTAATTGATATAATCAATAAGTAGGAATATCATATAATGAATCTTATGCCCCAAAATCTATACTTGAATCTATTAATATTCTATATACCATTGTAGTGTTCTTAAATTTCAAAAAAATTTAAATGGACATGAAGTGTTATATACTTAAGGAATATGTTCAATGGGAATATTATGTTGAAATTATTCATGGATTTGAATACAAAAAACATCCTAAACATGTTTTCAAACTTACCAATTATTTATATGGACATAAATAATCCTCTAGTGCCTCGTATGATAGACTTACAATATTTTTTTACAAAAACATTATGTTAATGGAACTGCTGATTTAAAACTTTTTATAAAGTAAGATAAGAAAAACATTTTCATTATTTAATTTTTTTTGAAAAAAAATTATATTCGGACCAACACATCAATATTTAATTTATTTTTTTTATCTAATCTCATGAAATATGAGTTTGAAATGAGTATGATTGGTGGGTTAACATTATTTCTTGGTTTTCAAATTTCTCAAAAACCAGAATGAATATAAATATCTCAATATTAGTTTATTAAAGATCTTCTTAAAAAGTATGTATATGAAAACACTAAAATTTATAAGTACTCTAATCAATACATCAATTTCTCTTGATCTTGATAAAGCTGGGGAAAAATTATATCAAACATCTTTTAGAGGTATGACAAGAAGTTTATTATACATAATATATAGTCATCTTGAGATAATATTTTCAGTATGATTATGTGAAATATATATCTAATATAAATGAATATCATTTAATATCAGTGAAAATTATTTTTTTGATATTTAAATAGATCCATGGATTTATGGATTTTCTATTCTTCTACAAATGATTTAGTTTGAATTTTTCTTTTAGATAATAACTTTTCTGAAAGTAGAATGTATATGAAAAGTACATTTCTAACTTCTTATTTCATAAGTGATTCATTGGTTTCGGGGTCATGCAAGAAGAAACACTTAGTAGCACTTTCCACTGCTGATGCTAAATATGTATCAGCTGGATGTTTTTGTGATCAATTTGTGTGAATGCAACACACACTCACAGACTATGAAAAGTCTTTTACCAAAAAACATAGCTTATGTGATAATAAAGGTGTCATTTTTATAAGAAAATGCCCTACACATAACACACATTCAATGTACATAGATATTAGGCATCAATTTATTTTGGATCACACTCTTAAAAGATATATTATTTTACAATTTATCAGATTGCAAGATCAACTTGCTGAAATTTTTAAAAAATTGTTACCCTTTAATTGATTTCAAAACATTAAACAAAAGTTAGTAATGATAATCGTAAGGTAATATTCTATATTTACTATTTATTAAAACTTACCTCCTAATATTAAAAAATTTATTTTTATAGGGGGAGTACATATGTTATTTCATTAAAACAATTCTATATCAAAAATTTTGGAACCTAAATTTTTTTCCTTTAACATGTTTTTCTTCGGTACAAGAATAAATTTTTTTATATTCCAAATAAAAAATTCTGGAATCTAAGAAGAAAATTATCAATACTAAAAATTTATTCTATGTAATCCAGAAGGTATGTTTCCTTACTTAAATCATTTTAATTTTATTTTATTACTTGTCGGTATCTCATTCTTGTTTTATGAAAACCATATCAGAT
The DNA here is from genome assembly GCA_963277665.1 of Viscum album. Classification (NCBI taxonomy): domain Eukaryota; kingdom Viridiplantae; phylum Streptophyta; class Magnoliopsida; order Santalales; family Viscaceae; genus Viscum; species Viscum album. Next base: position 783,919,431 of record OY728158.1, read on the forward strand.
TCAGTTTCCTTAAATATGTTTTCCCCGTAAAACTAAAAAGGATCAGAATCTAAGAATCCATGATCGTGATTAATATCAACTATCATATCAAGTATAATTAATGTCAATCATTGGATCTATCTGGTTATTTGATACATCAATCCCAATCTTATTTAAAGGGACCCCTATCGCTCGTCCCTCATCGATTTCTAGAAGATTGTGCACTATGGCTCTATTTCTCTTTAAGTATGACGTTCCATTTTCTCAGTTTTTTCCCAGATTCTGAATGTCACATTAAGGTTCTCTTTAGACTTCGATACAGTATCAATAAAACAATGAACCAAAGGAATTATTATTATTTCATGAGATATTAGTATTTCAGAATTTCATCTAAAATTATTATTCTTTTATTAAAAAGATTATAAAGTTGGACGGATGGGAAAGTGTTTGTGTTTCAGAATAAATGAATCGATATCTGGTCTACTCATAACTTGTTTTTAAATTCTATGATTCAGTATATTTTATGGGAAAGGAGGAAGAGAGTTGTTTAAGTTCATCAACTATGGAAATTATACTCTATATCCTTCAACATGCTTGGAAGCATCTTAGATATTCCTTATGAAGGTGAAGTTATTTTATGCTCACATCATTTACCTAACAAAGAAGGACCTTTTGTGAAGACTAAAGCCTATGAATTCCTTGGACTGAAGAATACAAAGTATCCCAATATTTCTCATCTCTCAACAAATCACAAATTAGTAGCCTAATAGATGCAAGGCTTCCTTATCCAAAGAAAGGGTTATAATGATTCACATAAAAATATATTATATCTTTATCTTATATTTCATGGTAATTATAAGAATGATAAACTTGGTGAAATATATCCTATTAACAATATACAATATGAAAAGTTGTAACATGAATTCTCAAATCATGATGTATCTGTTAGTTATTTAAAATATCATTATATTATGTTTGGAATATTTCAAGATCCCATGTTCCTATATGGATAAGAATTTCAAAATCATGTTGCTTAGTGGTGATAGGTTAAGAAGAATGAAGATAGCATTCAATGCTGAATTTGGTGAGTTTTACGATCATCCTAGTAAGGTTGATAATCCTGAAGTCTAGAAATATGTTGTTGTTGAAACTTCAAAGAGAAGAAATGTGAAATAGATGGAACCTCAAGAAACTAAACCCAATACTGAATTGAAATCCACACATCTGAAACCAAACAAGTCGAAAGAGTTATCAGATGATGTTGTTGCTATGTGGAGGGAGAAAAAGAATAGCAGAAAGAAAGGTGATCCAATTTTTGGACTTGATCCTACAGAGGCTAAGGCCATAAGGATAACTGTTGATGAAAAACATGAAAAATAATATAAAGTGAAAATCTAGAAGGAAAAGTAATATAAGGCTTAGCTTGTTCAATATTTTTAAAGGATGTTGTGAAAGCCACAGAAAAAATTAAAGTACCAGAATTATTTTTGATGGAAGTTTCAATTCTGAAACCAAGTGTTTAAGGGGGGAAAATTAAACAACAACAACAATAATAAGAAGAATAAGATAGTGAAAATGTTATTAAAATGGTAGAAAAATATCATGAGAATGATAGTATTTCTTTTAATCTCTCAATAAGAACATCTGAAGTCGCATCTTCCAAAATAATTTTAGATATGAAAACAATATTTATAAAGAAGATGAGTAAGTAAACAAAAGTAATTCGGTCAAAGAAGGTGAGGATAAAGATGATATCATTCAAGAATAAGAATAGTAAGTTAATGTTCAAGAAATATATTCAGATGTTGTAAGTGTTGTTGAAAAGTTTGTTTCTAAAGTGAATCTAGTACTTCTTGATACACCTTGGAAAGGTGATATAACTGAATCATCCAAGTAAAAGTTTGTGGAATAAGTTATGGATAATCCTCCAAGGAAAGAATCTTCAGATTCCGATTCATCATCCTTGAGACATGATTTAGTGCTAAAATCATTTGATAAGATTGTTAATCCAATTCCTTTCTTTCCAAATATTGAATCTCGGTGTCAACTCATTCAACAGTAAAGGAACCTAAAGATAGATTCTAAAAATTTCATTGATAGAGAGGTTAATAAAGTAAGAAACAGATTTCAAAACCTTTATGATCAACTATGAAGATTATAAGATTTATTTCAAGAAGATTAAATCTTGGTTGAAATCAGTAGTTGATGATATTAAGATTGTTGTTGATTATATAGATTCATAAAAAGATGCATTCAACAATATTGACGAGAAGATAAAGAATTTATCTGAAAGGATTAATCATGATCAATATACATGGATCCCATAGGATAGATATCTTTATAGAAAAAACATAACTCATTTTCCATTTCCCAAAATATAGAAACCAATACAAAAGATCAGTAAGAAGATAAATTCAAGTACAATGAAAATTTTATCATGTTACAAGAATAAAGAATTAAGTTCTTATAGAAGACGAACCAATAGTAAGAGGATTTACCCAAGATGTAACATGAATATCATGTAGTGATAAATAAGATGAAGTCCATCCCTAAGAAACTTATGCAAGAGAATAAGAAGGATTGCTGATTTTAACTCTGATCTTTTGTTGTACCAAATTTTGTTGTCCAAAGTTAATGAAATATCATTTGTTATACTTCATTTTGCAAGCATTGTTTCCTCTAATATTTTACTTATAAATTTTCTCCCCCTTCCATTCCGTTAATTTTTGAAATTTACAAATGTGGAGAAATTTTTAAAAATAATATCATGTTGAGGGGGAGTTTACCTAGAGAATAAATATCATAAGTAAGGGGGAGCTTAATATTATAATAAATTTTATAATAAAAGGAATGTCATTTTTAGGACAATATTTTATACTAGAGAATATGATCCTTAAGGAGAAAAAACCAAACGATGAGTTAGTCATATACACTAAGCCAAATATAAATGAGATAAGTTTTATTTCATGTTTTTTAAACATATTTTTATTCAAAAAAGTGGTTTGTTCTTTCTAAAAAGGAGGACATTGTTATGTCAATAATTTATTTTATTCTTTTTTCCATTCTTTTATTTTTTGAAAATCACAAAGGCTTTTTTCCTTAAATAAAATATTCTTTCTATAATGAAATCTATTTTTTTTAACCTTAACTTACTTTTCTAGGTTATTCTTAATGATCTTTGTCTTAACATAACCATATTTTTTATTAAGACCGATTTTACTTAGGAATATTTGGATCCAAATCTAAAACCTCAAATCCTTATAGATTCTTAGAATTTGAGTCTCAAAATTTTCAGACTCCGAATTCTTCATAATTCAGTCTCTGAATTATCCAAAATTTAGACTCCAAATTTTTTGAAATGCAGTCCTCGGATTCTCTGAAATTCTTACTCTAAATTCTTTGAAATTACAACTCTAATTTTTCGGAAATTTAGACACTGAATTCATTAAAATTGATACTCTTAATTCTCTAAAATTCATAATTTAAATTCCTCATAATTTAGAATTAGAATTCCTTAGAATTCAAACTCATAATTAAGGCTCTCAATTGATCAAAATTCAAACTCCGAATTCAGGCTCAGAATTCATTGAAAAAAAAAATCTGAATGTTAGTCTTTCTAGACTCATTTTTTTACTCCCTTAAGAATATGATTAAAAGTTTTCTTTGTAATTATCTAATTCCCTTAATGTATTGTTCCATATTTATTGGATCCAATTTTATATAAATAGAGGAATGTTCTTATTACTTGATAAAATTTTCATTCACGTGTTTCTAATACAATTAAACGATGTCATGCTCTCTATTTCTAACTAACCGTTGTTTGAGTGACACATGTACATGTCCCTCCTAATTTGAAGAAAAAATATTACTGTTTGAGGATGGAGCCAACTATTAAACATTTTCATATAAATAGGTGCTCATTTGAACAATCACTATATTGATCGTTCGATGATCCTGGAGATTACTTGCTATGAAGTGATTTATAGAGAGAGAAATACTATCGTGCCTTGTGCAATTTGTGAACAACTTGTTCATATTTGAACAACTTATTGGGCTTGCTTTTTGAGACTCTGATTGTTATTGTGTATAATCTAGGGCTTCTGGAGATAGGAAGATAGAGGTGGAAACTATTTTAATGTTCCAGGACTTCTAGGGATAGGAAGAGAGAGATTCCAACTACCTTAATGTTCGAGGGCTCGCAAGAATATAAAGATAGACTTCGATATACTTATCAAATACTTACCCATGTGTGGGTAAGACATACTTTCATGAATTTATAAATCAAGGGAACTTTATCCTTGGTTTTTTGATGCCCTTATCTTTCAGTTAAAATATTTCTTTCTTGTTTACTTTTTTTGTCACCAGATTCAATTCTATAATATTTTGTTAAATAATGAAAGTAAAACTTTCTTATACTTACTTATACATGTTTAACTCTGATATGAACAGGATTCTATATTCTTTAAGGTATAAACATTCTCAAAGTAATACTTGTTCAATTTTTCTTAATTTTAACATGATTAATTTTAGTTTTCTTATAATTTGAAATGAGCCCTTCCAAATATACCTTTATGTAATCTCCAAAGAGGGTTTTTAAAGTTATGTTATTTTGGTTTTTTAAACATATATATAATTAAGGTTAAAATAAAAGGTTTTTAATATTATAATTCACCTCCCCCCTTCTAATTGAGTATCTATATATTCTATTTCGATCCTACACTAATTTCCATGTCCTTTTTAGATAAAACCCCACTTGGAATGTTTAGTGGGAATTTCCCACTACGGTTTTATCATAAAATCGAAGTGGAAGGGTAAAGTTTTTGTTTTCCCCATATGCTAATCCATAAAACTGATGTGGAATGTTTTTTTTGAACAATGGTTTTTAAAAAAACCATCATTGAAACATTTATTAAATTACCTTCAAATTGATGTTTCAAGGTCGTTTCTCAAAACAAACAACATCAGAACTGTATTTTTTAATGTATTAAGCATAAATGTTGTTTAAAAATGTATAAAATTAAAAAACATTGATGTTAAAATCTGTACTTCCACTGGTTATTGTGATATCATATCAAAAAATCATAATAACCCATATTATGAGGAGGTTATCCACTATGATATCCTTAGACATGTTATCATCAACTCTTAAATTGTTCCAAAATAACTATAATATTCACTAATGTACTAACCATTATATTTATATAAAAATTTAAATGTTTTTTTCCAATAACATATTATCCAATAAATTATCTAGACCTTTTAGATGATACAAACTATATGGAATCATCTGAAAATATACTTATTCTAAAATATTTTGAAAAGAATTAATTTTTGTTTATTCCCTAAAATCTTTTACATTTATATGTTATAGAATAAGTTAATCACGCTTACAAAAATAAATGTTATAGAAATAATTGTACACCTCCACATAGTATCAATTTTTTCAACAAAATAAAAATTTTAAGATATAATGAGTTTTATTTTCATAAAATATCTTTACAGTTTTGATCTTGTCATCATCCTTGACTATAATAATCAACAGATCCCTCTGAAATAACATTCAAAATCATTGTATAAGAAAAAATCATATTAAAAGACGTAAAATAAAGATATAAACAGTTATTCTTTGGATACTCATAAAAAGTTTCCTTTTAAAAAAATGATTTGGGCACAAAATAACAATTTTCTTACCTAATAATTCAACTTATATACACAAATAACTTTATAAAAAATTCTCAAAAAATATTAATGTAAAAAAATAAAAAACATAAATTATTCTTCGAAAGCATAAAAATTTAATGAATACTTTTCCACAAAATAATACTTTTCACCCATAAATTGTTGCAAATAAGTTTTCTTGAAAATAAACTACTTAGCTGGCCATGAAAAATCATAAAATTTCTATAAAAATAAAAAATAAATAAATAAATATTGTAGTTTATTTTATAAGACATTTTCATATCAATCTTACATATGAGGTAACTTTTATAATTCAAAATAGAATAACCCACACAGTTACACATGGAACATCCTTCATGATTACACTTGAAATAACACTCATGGTCAACTTATAAACATAAATAATAAAGAATAGAACATTCATTTTATCTTTTATAGATTATTCTTTTTATATTTTTTGTTAAATTCATTAAAAATATTAAATAATTGTTATGGTGGTGGGAAAATTCATTATTGTTGTATGCATCAAAATAATACATTCTTTTATCATTTATAAAGAATGTGAAATCATTACGTATAAAATATGTAAAAAGATTACTTTCGAAAACCATTAAAAGAAAGTAAAAAATGAAATATAATTTCTTTTATAATTAATTTATGTTCAAATAAATATATACATAAAATGATTATAAAAATATGGACATGGAAGAAAAATAGTTGGAATGGAAGCTTTAAAATAGGTTTTTTAAAACATTATCTCTTACCATGAGTCTGACTAATCATATACATTATTTATATTCTAGAATAATAAAATTATGTTTATTATTTTATTCTTAAATAAATTTTTCAAATTTATTATTTCTTTTTATATTATTTATTACCATGTTATATTCGATTACTTCATCATTGGAGTTTATGTCAGATATTTTGATAATATTTATCTCATATTTCCAAAAAGCATTTAGTAGGTTAACAATAGTGAAAAGGTAACTAGTTTATAATATATGTATATATATTAATCATGAAATAATTATCATTTTCATACATTATTTATTATTTTAAAACCAATAATAAAATATTATTATAAAAAATTAACTATGTTACGATCATGAAGATGGTTGGTCGTACGTTATCCTAAGCAACATTTCAATTTTTCAACGATTGATAAGAAAAGTCGGTAAGTATTATTTTATCATTATGAAATCATCATAAAATAATAAATATCATGTTATTTATTTAAAACAACTTATTTATATCATCCATTTGATGTCGTGATGAAAAAAAAAAAGAATCATATCACTTTGTGTAGGTGGTAGTCCACACGTACGCAAGAACGACATTATCATTTCACATTGGATAAAAATTAAAGATAATTGGTTATATATTAAGAATCTATAATTATAACTTTTTAATTAAAATCATATATATACATTAAATCTATCATTATAACTAGACCTAAGAGTAGATAATAGAAAATGAATCACATCTATTCCTGAGGCAGTAGTTCGTCGTATGTAAAAATGATGGTTTTGTTCCCCATTTTATAGAAGAGGAGATAGTTATTGGTTATGAAATTAACATAATAATACCTCTATATTTTGGATATACCAGTGATATTTTTTCAACATATTTTATTCCTAGTTGAATAATTATGAAAATATAAACAAAACAAAAATGATTGGTTAACAACTATACCTCTTCTTTAGACAGCCTCATATGGTTTACACTGATAACTTTCCCAGGATAATTTTATGATATATAAAGGCATATAAGACATGGAGATGGATTTTAGGAATGTATTTGGATAACTAATTTCTGAATAAGGACAATCATGATGGGTGAATATAATAGAAGAATAGTTTCCCTTCAATAAGAGAGAGGATGGGCACTCCTGAAATTTCAAAAAATATTGAATTAATATATATCAATTTTCATATTTTAATGGATCCAAATTTACAATATTAAAATATATGAGAATTTTGAGTTTAAATATTCTAAAACAATAAAATTTATAAAATATTGGATGATGTCATCATCCATATATCTTTTTACCTCCTTTTACCCCATGTATTAATTACCACAGTATTAATGATTTTACTCTATAGGGGCCAAGAAACATAAAATTATAGGAAAATTAAACCGTAAATGGAAAACAGTTAATATTTTAAACCATACCACAATGCCTTTTATGAACATAGTAATTTTTATTTTTCCAAATCTTATAATAAAATATTATTTATTATAAATTACCATTAATGTTAAGTTTGGAACTATTCATTTTATTTTATTTTTAGAACTAAAATAGAATAATGAATTTATAATATAATTGATTAGCATATATATAATATTTAATTTGTATCTAACAAATAATAGAACATAAAAATTCGTTCAAATCATATTATTTTTATCATTTTTAAAATCATTTATATTATTTTTCCTATTTATTGAATAAAAACTATATAAGCATTGCATAGGAATTAAAGTTAATTATTTTATCACTAAAAGTTGTAAATAAATTATCACTGTAAATAAAGATCATAAATAAATCAAATTAATATTTATAACAGAAGATAAATTTTTTTATACCTATATAACAAATATCATGTAAATAAAAAAAATGAATGACATTTTTATCTTTTTTTTGCATGAAATATTATAAATAAAAAAATTTGCTCCATATGAAAAAAGGTTATATTTTTTAATTTTATATTTATATGGATGAAATATTCCCTTACTAAATAATTATAAAAAGTTTAATGGTAAATTTGTAGTCCATATCAAATTATTTTTACCCTTAATTAACACGTCTTAACTTTATTGTTGTAACAAAATGTACACTAACTACATTTAATAAAAACTAAAAATAAAGGGGACCTAATTGAAAAATTTGGCCCTTGTAATTCCAAATTTTGAAATTATTTTTAATAATTATTTATATATAAGGTTCATAACTTAATTTAAAATTAAACCGAAAAAACACGTAGGGAAATGGGTTCTAAAAAAATTGACATTTACGTATACAAATGTTTTTATAAGATATTAAAGAATAAATTTTACAACAAATACCATAATAAGATATTTATTAGTCTAAATTAATATATTTAAATTTTTAAACTAATCCAAATTATGATTTAATATTGAAAATACATGGAGATATAATACGGTTTCCAAGAAGTCAATATTTTTCACTATTCACTGAAATATCAAAATCATTAAAAAATTATCAATAATTTATCCTAAAATAATTTTGACATTAATATTTGAAAATTGATGTTAATTTTATCAAATAATTTTTATAAATGTTCTATAGATTAGTTTTAATAATTTTTCAAAAAACCATTATTGAAAATAATGTATTTTTCAAGAACAAAATGAAATTACTAAAAATTATGTAATTATTTCATAAGAATTAAAAAAAAAAATTGAATTAATTTGTACATTTACATATATTTCATATTTTTTACTCTTATTCTTACCTGATAATTCAATAGGATGGTAATAAAGATCATACTAAAATAAGAATATTTTACAATTCATGTATGCTTAGTGTAATGTATTTTCTGTGCTATAGAACATATTATTTCTCTAAAAATATCAAGATATTAACTAGTATTAACCAATAACATAATCAAGATGATGATAAGGATGATTATGATTCTAAAACAACTATCAGAGGAGGTGTTCATTAAGTTATTAATGATGGTTCCTTTGAGGAAGATATCCATGGATGAAAGATTGATGGAATGTCAGTAGGAACCACCACCTGTGAGAGTTGATATGAGATCATAAAGTATATGGTTGTTAATTCCTCAACTCTTACCCTATCTCTCTACAGTGAACATCCCTTTTTTATCTTGTATGGTTGGTAGATTCCCACTCATATAATATATATCCATATCTACCATGAAACTTAGAAAATGAAAAATAAATGGAAATGAAAACAAAATGAAAAGAAATACAAAAAAAATGATAATTTTCAATATACATTCCATGTTCCTTCTGAGTAAATGGTGTGTTCAACAAATGTACATGGTGTGTTCTTCTTTATTACATAGTATATACTAAAAATTGTCATCCCATCTCATGAACTCTAGCTACACACCTTAGAGACATGTTTATAATGGGTATATAAATACATGAAGTGTGGAATGGGACACATTCCATGTATTAAGAATACTGCTTATGTTTTTATAGGATATAATTGCATTCAAATACTCATGAATCAAAATAGAGTATTTGGAGTCTACCAAATGCACACAACATGATTTTTTGGAAGTGAACAGTGGAATCTGAGTCATGAAATAGTGTTATGTCTTCATATGTAACAATACCAAGGATCTATTGACATTCATGTTTACTCATGTATAGAATTTTTTCATTCAAAAATTTATATCTACCACTAGAATACCAAAAAATTATTTAATGAAAAAAATGATGGTTTTAGGTACACATAAAGAGATAAGGTAATAAAATATAAGATATTTTATTGATTAAAACTCATTGGAATCATTTATTTATATTGGTTAGACCAAGAGTGGTGATTAAAGGTAATGGGGGAACCTCACACGTTATCTATACCAAATATTACATGATAGGGTTTATAAATATAAACACATTATGTGTTTCTATCTTGACACAATGTTTATTTATTTAACTAATAATAATTTTATTAAAATATATTATTATTATATTCATATATTTATCTTATATAGATGATTTATAATTTATATATTTACCTAGACACAGAAATTCTTAGAGTAAATCTTTAGAATTAGTATTTGAGTTTTATTAAGGGAAAATATGATTCTCTTGGGCTAGATATGAGGTTATAAACTCAATTCATTTAAGAATGGCTACGGCTCGAATACCCTCGAGCATAAATACCATTTGGAACGTAATTTAAGTAAAATAAATGGAAAAATAAATAAAATAGAATGTGTATAGAATGTATAACATTAACACACACCATTTATATATTTAACAATAAAATAACAGGGGGTATAGAATACTCTGGTTTCAACCAATGAAGCACATTATTTAAGATCATATGTTTGACTTGGTAAACAAATAATAATGAAGATTAGAAGAACGGTGTAAATTCTTCTTCATGGTCAACTACATATGCCAAATGACTTTACATATAAAAATAGACTTCCTTTCTAGAGGGTAATGAAGTGGGTGTATTATCCCCGCTCTATGTACATGGAATGCTAGGGGTTAACTCGTGTGTCTATTGGGCTCCCATATCATTTAAATTCTTGGGATCCAACTCATATATATGAAATATATTAACATATTCAAAAAAAATATAGGGTGATTAAAATATCAATTGACCTTTTAGAATCAAATAAATATTCAATTCCAATACAAATATGACATAATATAATATCGTTTTCATTATCAGTAAATGAAAAATAATTTTTTAACAAGTTAATTAAAAAACAACAAGTGTTTAAATCATTTAATTTAACCTCATTTAAAATAAAAAAAGAATATTTAATTTCTTAAGTATATGTATTCTTCATTTTAGTTATTATAACAGAAACAATTGATCTCAATGTTTCAACACTTTCAAACCATTCAGATTTTTCTAAATGGAATTCAATGAAAGATTCAATAATTAATAATTATATTTCCTTAAAATTCATGTTTAGTGAATAATTCAATATAAAAAATGGATGATAATATATACATGTATATATATCTGTGTGTGTGTGTGTGTCTAATATCCACCATAAAAAACCACAACCTTGTATATGTGGAATTCTTGGGGATATGAGTACAACATCAATAGATTATGTGAATAAAAATCAACTCCAAAAAATGTATAAAGACATCTAATATAGTACTCATCCATTTAGAACTTATAATATGTCACCCATGAAGAAGAAGAAAAAATAAAAAAGAAAATTAGGATAAGGGAAAACTTGAACTAACCAACCTTCACTAAAAACTCATATAGTATCGAGGTGCATCCACAATAATGGTGAAAAATTTTAATGCAGTCCATCATATAGTGTTCAAATTAGTTTTCCGATCTCTAATATAGTATAGTGGATATTGGGGTTTCTCTATAGGGAAAAATCACTACAATATCAAGTTGATAATGCTTCAACCGATTATCCAAGTAGTTATTAATAGTTGAAATAAAAATTTACTACAAAAAGATAAATAAAAACAAAAGGAGACATAAAAATGAAAAACATTCTATGATAAATATATCAATTGGGGAAATATTGTAAAAATTTTATTTAGAAAATATAATTATCTATGATGTTTTTTATCATGGTGATTCAATTATTCCATTATTTCTTAGTCAAAAAAATAATAGTTTTGTTTTTTGAGATTTACTTCCTTGGTTAGGTAATTAATTATTTAAAACCAATTTTACCATAAAACCCCAAAATGTTGATAATTAAATCTCCTAATGGTAATCGGTTCAATCATTATAACCCCTTTAATTTTTCTTGATTGTGTAATTATTGATCCAAAAAGACAAAAATGGTGGATTTGAGAATGAGTTCTATTGTGATATTATAGAAAATTCCAAATAAAATTTTAACACAAAATTTTTAATTTGTTATAACATATATGAGATACCCATTATAACCCAATATGATTCCTCTATATTTCCAAGGAGAAGGAACTTATGTGAGGGTTGATAATAGGCTCAAAATATCCAGTGGATATTATAGGTTTAAAGAGGGGAGAGATGAATACCAATAATATAAAGAGAAAATCAAATGAAAACATATATATAACCAATTGGGGAGAAATTTAGTAGAGTGGTAGAACCTCCCCGTATACTAGAAATAATTATTTTATTCATGATCCCTCTTAACTTCTAGGAAAATATAATCACATAATATTTAAATAATATTATGTAATATAGTCAAGTCAAATATTATTTTTTATCATTTTATTCATAGGTGGTTGAAATATTTATCACGCCATTAAATATTTAACATTAGTTTCCAATTAGTAGACTACTCAATTATGATAGTGTTAAATATTTCATATAGTAGTTTTTCTTCAAACCCCACTTTTAGAAGGCATGTACACCCTTTCTGGTATCCCTAATTCATTGTGTATTCCATGTGTAAGCATAATTCTCTAAACATTTCCAATATATTCATTATTCTAGAAAAACCGATAATATACCCAAAAACTACCAAATTGAGTATTTAAATACAATATAGATAATATTTAGGGTTATTTGACTATTTATCTTGAAAATACATAAAAATTTTAAACATAAATATATTGCATGAAACTACTCTACACTTACACATTTTCCTATCCACAAGAAAAAAACTAAACAGAAGTATAAGAAAAATAAAATAGGTAATGTTATTAAAACCAATATGTTTTCTATTAATTTTATAATAAATTATTCGTACTTCCTAAAAATGAAATATATCATCGTCACAATTGACAAATTTAAAGGTACACCACCAATTTCCATTCACGTAGTGTTAATATGATTTTTTCGTTTAAATTTTATTATCATCGAAAGAAATATATTTTGTTTATCAAATAATACCTCCATGTATTTCCATTCCGTAATATATCAATAAAAATAATAATAATAATTTATGTCAAATAAAAATGGTGGTTTAACACTTTTATACGCCATATAACCTAGTACAGTTGTCAAATGATGTTATAAGATAATTATTTTCCTATTTTACGACAATAGTTTTCTATCATGAATTTCTCTTTATCTATGGTATAAAAAAATTTGAATTTAATTTTGAATATCTTAATTTAGATGATTAAACAATTATTCTGAATAAAAAATACACATAATGTTATGGAATTATGAATTCTTATTAACTACAATTGTAGATCCAAAATTACAAAATATTATATATCAAATAATATGAAAGTAATTTAAAAAATTAATGGTTTCCATTTAAATTACTCCTATAAAATTTCTTTCCTAAGGAGAAACATTTTAACATAAATTATTTAAATGATTTTCTCAATAAATACAAAGTTATTTACCCAAAAAAATGTTTAACGTGTGAATAATATGTATCCATAAATTTAATTCACATAATATTATTTTACAAAATAATAATTATAAATTATTTTCATAACTGACACATTAGTGATTCATATAAGAAAATTGTTATCATTAGGTAATGATGAGATACAAACCAGTTAAAGTGTAAATGGTGCCCTAAAACAAATACAATGATTCACAAGGTCCCCAATATAAAATATAAAACGGGGATGAATAATATTATACATGATAAAAATCTATGAGTGTTATGGAATAAGTGATTTAAAATTTAATGTAAAATTTAATTCAAATATATACTCTCCTAGAAGGATGATATCATAAAAAGGGGAATGTTAAATGCAACGAAAATATCCTTGAGGAATATTATACCATTGATTCAAGTTTAAAGGAATATAAAAGAAACTCAACCAACATATCATGACACAAAAAGAATCATATATATATGTATTAATAATAATAAAATATTTCAACATTGTCATTGTTCGTACCTTAAAGAGAAAATATTGGTAGCTCTTGAGCGTTGTGTAAGATGCTTCTGATTACATGAATCTAAAGAAGAAGGATCCTTAGTTATTTTTTTGTGTAATAGAAGTGACATGAAGAATAAGGGGGTCCAGGATCACTACCATAAAATTGAATAATAGTAGTAGTTTTTTAAAATTATGGTTGGTTTAAAACATAATGAATTTATTTGAATCATTTTTCTAAGACATTATGGTTAACTGATAAAGTTTTTAATTAGCGGTTTTTTTTACTAGCATCGGCCATTTGGAAATTTTTCAAATATGTAATTGGTTTTGGTCTCTAAAATATCAAGATAATGAATACAACATTAAAAAATCATGTATTGTTATAATATTTAGCATTTACTATACAACCATGATAATATGTCTTGCCTATTAGTTTAATTATATATTTTTTCATAACATAGTAACTTTTTCAATAACTGTGAATTAATTAGAAGTGATTTGGTTGTGATTCATTCTCTTTTATTTTTTTATCAAGAATCATAAATTTATTTTTCTTATTTGATTCAAATTGATATATATATATATATATATATGAAACATTACTCAGGCCTATAGCAAGAAGCATCACAGAAATTTATGATTATAACCTAAAAATGAGTATAGAAGTGAGGGTCCAGTATTCAAACATCGCACAAAATGGCATTCCTTTTTCCCAAAACATAGAAAATATCATTATTGTGGGAGACTAATGATGACTATAGGGGACTTTTATCCATTGACTGTATAATTTTTTTTATGAAAATTAAACAAAATGCACTCACAAATTTAAAACCAATAGTAAAACATTAAAAAGTTAATTAATTTCATCTATCCCATAGTATAGTTTATAATTTTCAAAATAATATATTCAATGTGACTATTTAAAGAATACTATATTACTAGTTATTAATAAACTACATGAATTTCTTGTTTTATTATCATTATTATTATTTTTTATTTACTCACTTGGTTAAAAAAATATTAATATAAAATGATAACGTCAATAACATGTAAAGATTAATTAAAAAATACATGTAATACTAACATTGTGGTCACCCAAGAAAGATGATAAGCCCATTATTTTAATTTTTTTATGTTATTTTTAAGATATTCTAATTTTATTGAAATAATATAAATATAATGACATAAGAATATAAAATTATAACTTTAAATATAGAAATCCAATATGTTGCCCTTATAAACCAATTATTTAAAATTATTTCTTTAATTCATTACCTCCCACTAAATCAAAAGTGAACTGTAATATATAGCTTTTAACCAAATTTTTACAACATTTCCAATTATATAATTCCCATTGGGTTTATAACACACATCAAACCATAACTTATTTCATTAAACCTCATAAAAATCTTCATTTCCATATTTCAACTCTAGAAAATATTACTAACTATAAAAAATTATATACTTCAAATGAAAAAAAATTAAATATTTGTTATTTATTTATATTATTTCATATTCTAGTTGAAAACTATTGAAAGCAAATGTGTGTGGGTTGTTTTATTTATCTCTTCTTAAAGAGTTTTAATATGATTCTTGGAAAAAAAGATTAATAAAAAAATATTGTTTAACAAATTAATATAAATATATTTAGACATTACCAAATACCATATATGATTCTAAATGTTGCATATCCATGGAGGTTTTCCACCAATAAAGTGTTATCCATTATGGTAATTTTTTATAGATCTAACGGTGACTCTAGGATATATCATTAAAAATAAAACATAACATACACTTAATGTACATCCAATTTTACCCACACTTTTAAATATCCATTGATGCACAACTTCATTATGAAACTGAAAAAGAAAAAAATCTATATATTAGACATAAAATTATAGTGAGACATTTATTTTATAGGAATAGAAAATAAAATAAAATAGAAATATTTATTTTGACTTCCTTTTTCAATTTTTTTTAAAAAATATCATTCTTCCATGAGATGGTAATATACCACTAATCACGATACATGATGGTAAATGATATCATCTCACATGCTAAAAACTCTACGATCTACACATAAAATCTTAAAATATCATCTATAGGCACTCAATACATTTCAAATTGAAAGATATATTTAAATTAATTTTGACTTCAAACCATAGATGTATTCATGGTCATCTTTTTTCCTATTATTATCTGAATATTTTTAAAAAAATATATATTCACTAAATAGCATATAGATATAATAAAATATTTTTTCAAAATTCAAACTATATACCAACCATGGTTACCCTTTAATATACTCATTATTGTAATAGTGGTTCCATATTCTAAATTGAAGATAATTTCTGGTCTACTGAATAAGATCCCCATGGAATTTATGGACCTGAAAATGATGCACTTGAATTTTAGAGAAAACATAATGAAAAATGGATTATATTAGATAGAATAAAATACTATAATAAGGGAATATCAAATGTAAGGGGCATACAGGATGAAGGTGGGAGTGTATCAGATGGGTCTGATAATATAAATGTTGTGGAAGAAATTCTTGTAATGACCCGTAAATTTCAAAGAAATTTTTTTTCTTAATTTCTTTGGGATTTTACGAGTATGCAGTTTCTGACGGCACCTGATTCTGAGGCCCGGTGTGCCCATAATCAATTTCTGAAGTTTAGGTCGGGTACGTTCAGTGAATGAACGAGTGGGTTTTCCTAACTTTTGAACCGGTGCTCGGAATCAAATTCTATGGGAACTGATGAAACCGTAGCGCCGGTATTTTCTTAAGATTACCTTTTCGGGAGTTCCATTTTCTGGGGAGGTGTTTCTAAATAAATGGGTTAACTGAAGAGTGAAATAAAATTTGCGCTACAATTTTATTTCTATTCTATGTAATTATATCCTATGTGAGGAAGTTGCGGTGGGACCTACTACATCCTAACTCCACTTGGTAGGATATTAGTGAGTTGGGGCCCACACAAGCCCCACCCAATCAATTCTACTAAACCCCCTCTTAATTTTGGAAACCCCCCTTAAATTTGTAACTATTCCACATTAATGCATGCCAATTCAACACTTAATTAATTTGTCAACACAAGTTTAATTAATTATGTGAATTCAAGTTTTGAATTTTGAAAAATGTTGGAATGAGTAATAAAAAAAGGAAAAGGCCTTATTTTATTATTGTTGTATCATTTTGTGGAGTTTATGGGAGAGAATACTCTACGTTTGGAGAACGCGAAGAACACCAAGACTTCGATGAAGAATGACGTCACCGCAAGGAGAGATCGATGTGTCATCTCTTCTCCTCTCTACAGCCAGTGTGTGACGCCTTTCCCGAAGAACGACGACGTTCCTTCCTTCTTTATTCTTCTTGCATCAAAGGAAGGGAGACACCACTCCTCCTTGGACGTTCTCCATCAACTTATACGGAGCGTCACCTCACGACGCCTTTTTCCCATGACGATCATCATTCGACAACTTCTTCGAGGTAGGGGTTTGATTTTAAGATTGTGGTTATTTCTGGAATTCATCCTTAAATAGCCGCTTGTTATAAAATTAAAGGGAGGAGGTCGGACCACATAAGAACGGCCGACCCTCCACCCCCTTGTTGTTGTACTTTTTATGGATTGGAATGGAGGAGAAACGGTGTCGTCGCAGCGCGTGAAAACGAAGGAACCGCAGCCGATGCGGGCTGGGGCGAAGGAGCACGGCGCCGTCGCGCCACGCCGTTGAGACCGAAAGAGGCCACGACCAGATTCGGTCCATGGCAGAGGGGCGCAGAACTATCGCACCGTGGCGAAGCATCATTGAGGGTCGTGGTCGAGGCAGGCCGCGATGGATCGGCGTGACGCCGTCGTGCCGCAGCGGTGCATAGGAGGGCGGTCGGAACCACCGGCCACCGGTGTTCCAGGGGGGCGGGACCAACAGGTCCCGTGTAGCACAACCAGCCAGCCATTACAGCTAGCCAGATCCGGGATGTTCGGTGGGTCAAACCTCGGCAGCTGGCAAAGTGAGGGCCCCTCCACGTGGGGGGCGCAATTTCAAAAGCAAGGGGGCATGCCCCCCCCCCATTCTGCGTCCGCTCAGCGAGCGGATGCCCGCACAGGACAGGACCGCCCGTGCTGGGCCGGACCACCCGTGCCGGGCCGGACAACCCGCGCCGGGCCGGACCGCCCGCGCCGGGAGGGACCGCCCGCGCCGGGCCGGACCCCCGTTTCGGGCCGGGCCGCACTGCCTGGGACGGGTCGTGCCTGCCGGGCCAGGCCGCGCCCAACCGGACCGTACCGGGACCCGGGTCGGGTAGACCTAGTTAGGGCCGCCCCAGGCGGTATTGGGCCGGGTCGGACCGGGCCCAAACCCCCTATTTTTAGACAAATCCGTTCAAATGACCATAACATGGGCTACGGACATCCGATCGATGCACCGTCAGTTGCATAGTGATTATTGGATCGATAAGGTATTTTTGGTATATTTCAATCAAGGTTTCAGTGATCTTTGGTTATGTCCGGGTTGGTTCGAACACGAAACCAATCGGGCCCTCGGAACGGAAACGCTTATAACACGAGCACTGGACGTCCGATTGAAATGCCGTCAATTTTTTTTGATTTCCTCTTAGTGAGACTGTTCTCTTGGATTACTCTGCTTAAGGTTTGGACCCAGTTGAAATTCGGTCGGGTTGGTTTTGACTTAAAAACCAACCTTGACCCTAGGACGAAAAGGCCAATAACTCTCTGACCGGGTGTCCGATTGACGCGTCGTCTTTCACGTTGAGTTCCTTTAGACGAGACAGAACTTTGGGATACATCTACTCTAGACTTCGTGTTAGTTGATGTATCGACCCCCTTGGATCGTGGAGAGAACTCTCCCAGAATTGAGCATGTTGTGTGCGGAAACCCTAGAGCTGGCTGCGACTGTGACGACGATGAAGATTGTACTGGGATCCTCTGTGGGTTCGGCAACGACAACGACCGTACTGGAATCCTCTGTGGGTTTGATGGCGATGACTACTGTTCTTGTATCCTATGTGGGTCCGCCAGTACTTGACTACTGTTCTTGTATACTATGTGGGTCCGGTAGTATTTGACTTTGTACTTGTATCCTATGTGGTATGGCAGAGTAGCTGGTCTTGTATCATTTGTGGGTCCGACAGCCTAGCTGGTCTTGTATCCTACATGGGTCCGACAGCTTAGATGAATCAGTGGCTACATTTGATCATCTATATCGTCTTACAAAGAAGTATACCTGTGTGAGCTGAGTCTTGACTTTTAATCCATATCTTCAATATGCTTGACTTGTTTTCCTGTGTGGATTGGGTTGTGCCTTCCTGTGTGGATTGGGTTGTACTATCTTGTGTGGACTAGATCGACCTTTTTCTCGGATGTTGGAGCCGAACTAGAATTGATGACTTAGGTATATGTATGGGCATATACCTAAGTAGGGTCGGTTTTTACTTCGTGATTGTAACTTTTCATGGTGGTTTATCATTCGTGGATTCTGGGAGACCTTCAGAGGTCTCGGGGTCCCTACTGAGTAGCGTATACTCACCCCTACATGGGCTCTGCCTGCACTACGTTGTGTTGGATGCAGACGACGGACAACGCGGATCAAGGAAGGAGCTCATGGAGCTGGACGGTACCTGGAGGTGGATTACTATACGGGACGTACACGGAGAGGGCGGCTGGAGCCGAGGAACAGAGGAGACTATCTGTACCCACCCTTCAGGTGGGATTTCTAGAGGACGGCTTGGTGTTGCTGCTTTACTTTTCTGCCGATTTACTCTCTTCTCAGTTGTACTTTTCTTTCAGTTGGGTTTGTATTCTGTCCCATTTACTTTCCAGCACTTACTCTTGTACTCAGTTTACATAGTGTTTGCTCATCTTGCGTACTCTGTGGTGTTTGTTTACTTTATAATGGAAATTCCTTCCCTTTTATCGAGATTTATGCCCTTGGTTCTAGTCGCCAGCCCCTGGCCTATGGAAGGTGGGCTTGGGGTAGTCACGGCATGGGACCCGAGGACTTGTCATGACAAATTAGTATCAAAGGAGTTTGGTTCTACTGTAGAACTCAGGACTCTGATCTTTCTTCTATGTGAAGCAATAGTGTTAAGGGTATTGAGTTTGATTATCAGTACAAGGAGTCCATTGTTGGTGCAGCGGCCGACGTATCCATACACCAGGACCCTGACTTCTGATTTCCGACTCAGTACACGAATACATTGATTGCATGTTTGTTTCAAAGTTTTCTTTGTGATTACTTTGTGTCAGCTCACCATGTATACTGTATTGACCGTGGAGCACCTGTCTTTTTTCAGGATAGCCCCACGACGGCAGCTAGCGATGGTTCTGAGATTTGTACGAGACGATAGCCCAACGAGAAACGAGGCCTCGGTGCAGGGCCCTATTATAGCAGAGGCACCGACAGTACCTCTACCCGCTGAGCCACTGATGCCACTAGCCCAAGCTGCTGAGAGTGCACTTTGCCTTAGTGCACTGCATGAGTTTCAGCATCAGAGACCGCCCAGGTTCTGTAGGGAGACGGACCCTCAAGCTGCCAAGTATTGGCTGGAGGCTGCTGTACGACTTTTTAGGTTAGTGGGGACACTAGCTGACCTCATGGTGATCCTTGCAGCGAGTCTCCAACACACGGCAGCATATAGATGGTGGATCCTGATGCTCCAGGTGCATGACGAGGCATCTCTTCTTTGGTCGGACTTTGAGAGCCTCTTCCGCTCAGAGCTCGTACCAGCCACCCTCTATGCGGTGCGCATTCAGGAGCTACTACAGCTACGGCAGGGCAGCATGATGGTATCCCAGTACTCGGTGAGATTTACCGATCTCTCACGCTATTCCACAGCCATGGTACGGGACCCATTCTTCCGGGCCCGGACCTTTGAGCAGGGACTGAGGCATGATATCAGGGCATCGATAGTCTCCCTTAGCATTCCGACGCAGGAAGGAGTACTAGAGCGAGCCCTTCTCATAGAGAGATTTCTTGATGATCCTACACCAGCAGCGAGACCTACCACTGGGCGGCATGTAGCTAAGTCTTCTGTAGCTAGCAGTCGACGAATGTCACAGGGGTCTAAGCAGACCGGACCATCAGGCGGACGACCTCAGGACACTGGCTCAGAGGTGCGGGGCACACGGAGCAGAACCAGTCTTACGAGGAGAAGATAGTGCTATGCATGCGGTGGGTAGGGCCACATGGCTTGTGACTGCCTGACCCGCCGTGCAGAGAAGCAACAGATGGTTAAGGAACCACCCAGGAAGAGGCAGAGGTTCGACCGTGGCAGTTCACAGAGAGCAGGTGGATAAGGCAGAGGATTTGGCCGAGCAGCAGGTGGTGGGAGATGCTTTGAGACTCTACCACCACCACTACCAGGAGGTCCACCCCGACCACAGGGAGCTGGCGGACAGAGGCAGGCTCAGCATCAGGCAGCAGAGGCCTATGACCACGGCGCACCAGAGATGATTCGAGGTACTATCTGTGTATATTATACCCTTTCTATAGTTCTTATAGACACAGGAGAGAGTCATTATTTTTTTTCCTATGCCCTTGTTCAATTCTCGAAAATTCCGACAGAGCCATTGGCTCGATCCTTACGGCTAGAGACTCCTACAGGAGCAGACTCGACGATTACGCACTGGTGCCGGTAGTGTGAGCTTACTATAGGAGGCGAGAGCTTCGGCTGGGATCTTCATGTAGCAGCGTCGAGGCCTTACAACGTCATCTTGGGCATGGATTGGTTATCTACAGTTCATGCTCAGATAGATTGTAATAGGCGCAAGGTGCGGTGTGTTCGCATCGATGGGAGCAGGTTCACCTTCACCAGTGAGATGGGAGCCTTTTCAGCACAGTATGGAATCATGTAGAGAAGAGGATAGTCGATCACTAATCAGTTGGCTAGACTCATCCTAGGAGCAGTGGATGTGAAGAATCCGAGTTTTCCTGTAGTGGTGGATCAGTATGCGGACGTTTTTCCTGACGATGTTCCAGGACTACCTCCTCATAGAGAGGTAGACTTTTATATTGACCTGTACCTCGGGACAGCCCCGATATCTACTCCATCATATCGGACGTCTCCCACTGAGCTTCGAGAGCTATGGGTATAGCTGGAGGACTTGCAGGGAAAGGGATTCATCTGACCCAGTGTTTCACCCTGGGCTTCCCCGATATTGTTCTCCAAAAAGGAGGACAGGAGCTTGTGACTGTGTGACGATTACCGAAGCCTGAACCAGGATACCGTGAGTAAAAATTATCCACTTCCGAGGATTGATGACCCCTTTGATCAGCTCAAGGGAGCACGATGGTTTCCGAAGATAGACCTCAGGTCAAGCTATCATCAGCTCAGATTTCATGACGAGGATGTGCAGAAGACGGCCTTCAGATGTTGGTATGGCCACTATGAGTTCTTGTTTATGCCTTTCGGCGTAACCAATGCTCCAGCAGTGTTCATGAGCCTCATCATCATAACATTCCATCCTTACCCCGATCGATTTTTTGTACTCTTCAACGACAACATATTGATATACTCAACTACTGAGGAGGAGCATACCTACCACTTGCGGGTTGTACTGGACACACTCCGAGAGCACCAGCTTTATGGTATGCTCTCGAAGTGTCAGTTCTGGATACCTGAGGTCCACTTATTGGGATATGTCATCTCTGAGGCGGGAGTTGTGGGGGATCCTGCGAAGATCGAGGCAGTGCTAGCTTGGGAGCCACCCAAGAGTGTGATGGAGGTGTGGAGTTTCTTAGACCTGGCTGGGTACTACCGAAGATTTGTGCCAGACTTCTCCAGAGTTTCAGTACCGCTTTCATCTTTGATGAATAAGGGGAGACCCTTCGTGTGGTCCGATAGATGTCATCAGAGCTTCCAGGAGCTGAGATAGAGATTGACCAGCGCACCTATCTTGAGGCTACTGGAGGAGGGAGTAGGGTACGTAGTCTACTGCAATGCATCAGGGACTGGACTCGGGTGTGTCCTGATGTAGGAGTGGGCAGTGATCGCCCATATATCATGACAGTTGAGGCAGAATGAGCAGAACTACTCTACCCATGACATGTAGTTAGCAGCAGTGGTCTTCTCCATGAAGATGTGGCGGAACTATCTGATGGGAGAGAGCTTTATAGTCTATTCTGACCACTAGAGTCTCAGGTACATCTTCTTGCATAAGGACCTGAACCGGAGACAGCGGTGATGTCTCTAGTTCCTCCAGGATTCTGACTTTGAGATATTCAATACTCCTGGAAAGGAGAACGTAGTAGTTGATTCTCTCAGTAGGAGGATGGGCATTCAGCTACTTGGCGAGGCGATAGAGAAGTTATCCGCTTTGAAGATATCCTTCATGGATATAGATGGGGAAGCCTTTTTTCAGTCGATCACAGTCACACCTCCACTTCTACAGTAGGTCATAGAGGTACAGCGTGGGGACGTTGACTATGAGACGTGGCATGCATAGATTTCCACAGGACATGCACCTGATGGATTCTCTATATGAGGAGAGTGCGTCGTCCTTTTCAGAGGACGTACCATGGTACCAGCTGCTTTGCAGGAGGAGGTGATGAGAGAGTTTAACACTTCCCTTTTAGCGGTACATCCAGGAGTGGCGAAGATGTACCAGGATCTCAGAAGACAGCACTCGTGGCCAGGTATGAAGAAGGTTGTGGCAGAGTTCGTTTCTCGATGCCTCACCTGCCAGCAGGTGAAGGCGGAGCACCTGGTACCAGCAGGCTTGGTACATACCTTGGAGGTCCCAGAGTGGATGTGGGATGGGATATCTATGGATTTCGTGACTGGACTTCCACATACTTCCAGAGGTCACGACTCCATTTGGGTGATTGTCGACCGACTCACTAAGTCGGACCAATTTTTACCTATCAGAGAGTAGGGCTCAATGGATAGCTTGGGATGCCCTTACATTCAGGATATTGTACGACTTCATGGTGTGCCAAAATCTATCTTCTCCGATCAAGATGTTCGCTTTACTTCCTGGCTTTGGAGGGGTTGCAGGAGGCATTCGGGATGCAGATACGTCTAAGCACCACCTTTCACCCTCAGATGGATGGTCAGACGGAGAGGACCATTCAGACTCTCGAGAAAATTCTCCGTGCATGTGTCCTCGACTTTGGTCGCAGCTGGGAGGATCACCTACCCTTGATGGAGATTGCGTACAACAACGGTTACCACCCCACCATCGGGATGGAACCATACGAGGCATTGTACGGATGACCTTTTAGATCACCTCTGTGCTAGACAGACCTTGGGGAGTCAGCACTTGTGGGAGCAGAGATGGTCCAAGCCACGACAGAGAAGTTCCAGGTCATCCAGGAGCGGATGAGGACAGCTCAGAGCTGAAAGAAGTCTTATGCTGACAGGAGACGGATACCAGTAGAGTTTTAGGATGGTGACCACACATTCTTGTGTCTCTCACCTCGACGTGGATTACATAGATTTGGCCATGGAGGAATGTTATCTCTGTGCTTAATTGGACCATTCCAGGTTCTCAGCAGGATAGGTGAGGTGGCTTATCGCCTGGCTCTACCACCTCAATTGCACCAGGTGCATGACGTCTTCCACGTATCTCAGATGAGGAGATACGTGCACGACCCGATGCATATCATCGACAATGGGGAGTTGGACATCGATGAAGCGACGACTTTTGCGGGGGTCCCAGTGGAGATCAAGGATCGATATGAGTGGGTCCTATGTGGGTGGTCAATTCCTCTAGTGCGCATCAGGTGGCAGCATGGGAACCTCAATGAGAGCACTTGGGAGTGGGAGGCTCAGATGCGTGCACAGTATCTTAGGGCACCGATGAAACCACAACACTTGTATTTTCTTAAGATGACCTTTTCTAGAGTTGCATTTTCTCGGGAGGTGTTGTTAAATAAATGGGTTAACTGAAGAGTGAAGTAAAATTTTCTATACAATTTTATTTCTATTCTATGTAATTATATCCTATGAGAGGAAGTTGGGGTGGGACCCACTACATCCTAACTCCACTTGGTAAGATATTAGTGACTTGGTTCGCACACGAGCCCCACCCCTTCAATTCCCCTAAACCCCCTCTTAATTTTTGCAACCCCCCTTAAATTTGTAACTCTTCAACATTAATGCATGACAATTAAACACCTAATTAATTTGTCAACGCAAGTTTAATTAATTAGGTGAATTCAAGTTTTGAATTTTGAAAAATGTTGGCATGAGTAACAAAATAACACAAAATCCTTATTTTATTATTGTTGTATCGTTGTGTGGAGTTTTTGGGAGAGAATACTCTATGTTTGGAGAACGCGGAGAACACCAAGACTTTGACAAAGAATGTTGTCACCGCAAGGAGTGATCGACGTGCCATCTCTTCTCCTCTCTGCAGCCGGTGTGTGACGCCTTTCCCGAAGAACAACAACGCGCCTTCTTTCTTTCTTCTTCTCACGTCAATGGAAGGGAGACACCACTCCTCCTCAAATGTTCTCCATCATCTTATACGGAGCTTCACCTAGAAACGCTATTTTCCCACGATGATCATCATTCGACAACTTCTTCGAGGTAGGGTTTTGATTTTACGTTCGTCGTTTTTTTGGCATTCATCATTAAATAGCCGCTTCTTATCAAATTAACGGGAGGAGGCCGGATCACACAAACACGGCCGACCCTCCTCCCCCTTGTTGTTGTACTTTGTATGGATTGGAACGGAGGCGACGCAGTGCCATCGCACCACGCAAAAACGAAGGAACCGCGGTCAGTGCGGGAAACGGCGAAGAAGCGTGACACAATCACACCGCGCCGTTGAGACTGAAAGAGGACGCGGCCAGAGTTGGGCCGCAGAGGAGGGGCGCGGGGCCGTCGCGCCGTGGCCAGGGCAGAGGGGCGTGGCGCCATCGCGCAGTGCCAGTCGGACAAGGGCCGAGGCCTAAGGCCGTGGTGGTGTAGAGGAGGGCGGCCGGAACTGCCGGCCACCGGTTCTACAGGGGTCCGGGGCCAACAGGTCCCGCGTGGCACAACCGGCCCGCCATTACGGCCGGCCGGATCCGGGAAGTTTTGGGGTTCAACCCCCGGTGGCTGGTAAAGGGCAGGCCCCTCCACGTGGGGGGTGTTTCAAAAGAAAGGGTGGCAGCCCCCCCCCCCCTTCCACATCTGCTTAGCGAGCGGACGCCCACACAAGACGAGACCGGCCGCACCAGGCAGCACCACCTGCGCCAGACCGGACCACCTGCGCCAGGTCGGATCCCCACGCCGGGCCTGGCCGCACCGGCTGGGCCAGGCTGCGCCAGCCGAGCCGGGCCGCGCCCAACCGGGCCGGACTTGGACCCGGGTCGGGTCGACCAATTTTAGGCCGACCCAGGGGTATTGGGTCGGGTCGGACTGGGCCCAAACCCCCTATTTTAGGATAGATCCGTTCAAATGCCCATAACATGGGCTACGGTCCTTCGATCGACACACAGTCAGTTGCGTAGTGATCCTTGGATCAAGACGATCATTTCGGTATATTACACACAAGGTTTTGGAGAACTTTGGGTACGGCCGGGTTGGTTCGAACACAAAACCAAACAGGCCCTCAGAGCGGAAACACTTATAACTTGAGCTCCGGACGTCAAATTGACGTGTCGTTGACTTTGTTGATTTCCTCTTAGTGAGATGGTTCTTCTCTCTTACTCCGATCGGGGTTTGGATGTAGTTGGAGTTTGGTCAGGTTGGTTTTGACTTAAAAACCAACCGGGCCCCTGGGACGAAAAATCCAATTACTCTCAGACCGGGCATCTGATTGACGCGTCGTCTGTCACGTTGAGTTTCTTTTCACGAGATTGAACATTGGGATACATCAACTCCAGATTTTGTGTCAGTTGATGTATCGACCCCCTTGGCTCGTGGTGTGGACCCTCCTAGAATCGAGCATGCTGTGTGCGAAAACCCTAGAGCTGGTTGCGACTGCAACGACGATGACGACCGTACTGGGATCCTCTGTGGGTTCGGCAGTGACGACGACCATACTGGAATCCTTCGTGGGTTCGACGGCGATGACTACTGTTCTTGTATCTTATGTGGGTCCGGCAGTAATTGACTACTTTTATTGTATCCTTCATGGGTCCGGCAGTATTTGACTCTATACTTGTATCCTACGTGGGTCCGGCAGAGTAGCTGGTCTTGTATCCTTTATGTGTCTGACAGCTTAGCTGGCCTTGTATCCTATATGGGTCCGACAGCTTAGATGAATCAGTTGCTACATCTGATCATCTCTATCGTCTTACAAAGAAGTATACCTGTGTGAGCCGAGTCTTGACTTTCAATCCATATCTTCGATATGATTGACTTGTTTTCCTTTGTGTATTGGGTTGTACCTTCATTTGTGGATTGGGATGTACTATCCTGTGTGGACTAGATCGAACATGGGCTCGGATGTTGGAGCTGAACTGGAATTGATTACTTAGGTATATGTATGGGAATATACCTAAGTAGGGTCGTTTTTTACTTCGTGATTGTAACTTTCCTTGGTGGTTTATTCTTCGTGGATTCTGGGAGACCTTCGGGGGTCTCGGGGTCCCTACTGAGTATCGTATACTCACCTCTGCATGGGTTGTGCCTACACTATGTTGTGTTGGATGCAGACGACGGACGACGTTGATCGAGGTAGGAGCTCGTGGAGCTGGACGGTACCTGGAGGTGTATCACTAGATGGGATGTACATAGAGAGGATGGCAGGATCCGAGGAGCAGATGAGACTATCTTTACCCACCCTTCAGGTGGGATTTCCAAAGGATGGCTCGGTGTTTCTTCTTTACTTTTCTATCGTGGTACTCTCTTTTCAGTTGTACTTTACTTTCAGTTGGGTTTGTATTCTGGCCCATTTACTTTCTAGCACTTAATCATGTACTTATTTTACTTAGTGTTTACTCAGCTTGCATACTCTGTGGTGTTTGTTTACTTTATAATGGCAATGCGTTCCCTTTTATCAGGATTTACGGCTTTGCTGCTAGTCGTCCGCCCCTATCATATGGAAGACAGGCTTGGGGTAGTCACGGCACGGGCCCCGAGGACGGGTCGTGACAATTCTACCATCATTAAACTATTTTGTATTGTTATTCTTCTTATATTAAAAAAGGAATAATAAAACATTGTTTAACAAAATATTCAAAAAATAATATAAAAAACAAATACAAATAAATTAAACCTCAATATATATATATATATACATCTATATATTTCATTAGATATCATTGATGGAATATTGGTTTATCAAAATAAAATAGTAATAATAGGATAATATTTTTAGTTACTATGAAAGTAATAATTATAAGAATGGAAATAAAAAATGAATAGCCATCTAAATAATGTATGATAATACCCAAACAAATCATGGGTATACATGAAAATACTGATCTATTAATTTTCAATTGATTCATCATTCCAAACATAATAAAATTATATTATAAAATGATTATAATTTCAATGGAATCAAAAAAAAAATTGTGTACCATTATAATCATCTTATACCATCATCTTAGATTTTTTTATTTTTATTATTTGGGATTATAAATTAATAAAAATATGATGACACAAGTTTTTTAATTTTATATTTATTGAACCATTGAGAAATGGTATTGTATATAGAAAAAAACTCTATGAAACTTTAAAAAAATACAGTTGATGTAAATCAAGTGTCTGATGGAGTTGGTATCTAGTCAAATTATTTCCTCTATAGTAAGATCATTCAATAGATAATTAAACCTAATTTTTATAGATAAACATAAATTATTAATAATTAATTATTTTATATATATCATTATCTTTACATAAATATTATATTATAGTTTTTAAAATTCTATTATTTTAACTATAAAATATATTTTTGTTGAAATTATATAAAATTAATGTTTGAAATATAATTAAAATATTTATTATTTGGAAAAAGGTAAAAAAATTTAATAAAATATATATAATTATTCAAATTTAACCATTAAATAACCTAGTTTTATCATAAATATATAAAAATAAATAATCGCTAAAAAATACCATTCGATTTAGAACTTATAAAGATGGACATTATTTTCATAGCTGAAAATTGATGATAAATGGGAATCATTTACTATATTTAAATTATAATATTTTTAAGCACCAATATATATTATTAGTTTATTGAATATAACATAATAGATTAATATAAAATTAAAAATATTTCCTATGATTTATCACATTTAAAATATAAACTCTCTGTATGATATGATATGCAAAAGATAAAGTAAAGGAAGAAAGCAGTACAAATTTTGGGAACTTACTTTGTAGCATGATGAAACAAAAAAATTATATAAAGAGTTTAATTTGATAAAGATGATTTATATCATTAAGTAGAATGAGAATCCTTATTAAATAATAAAAAATAGAGTTTGGAAAGGACAAGATAATGTTCACACAATGAAGGAAGAAAGAAAATGAGATCTGAGGTTCCCATTAGGGGGGAGAAAAAGAGGAGGAAATAATGGAGGAACAAAGATAAGGGGTGGGAAGGTTTTCATGAGGGGGGATGTGGAAAGAGGAATCCACTATAAAAAGTCAGGTTTAAATAGTTCTAGTATTAAATAACCACCTCTAATAAAACTATTAGATGTGACACTTTAAAAAAATTCTAATATTTCATTAAAAAATTGTATTTTACCAAGTATAATAAAATGGTTTTAGTTGGATAAGGACACTCAATTTTTAAATAGTAGTGTTTTATTGAAACCGCTACTAATAAACATAAAAAAAATTGATTTTTCTTTTAGTAAATCCCATATAACTCCTTTATAAATGTTGCATGCACATATTTTACATTAAATGATGCAAATAGTGTGGAGGAGTTCTATAGTGACTAGTCAGATAAACAATAAGAAATAAGTGGTTTCAAACATACGGAAATTTGTTGTGTTATGTGTTCCAATGACACATGAGGTTGACTAAGATGGTTTTCCAAGTAATCAACCATGATATATATATATATATTTATTTGATATATAGTAGATATATAATCAAGGTATTGACTAAGGGTGTGATTGGTGTTGAGGATGTGGATGGTTTAGAGGTTGGTGGGGTGGGGGAGGAGGAATGGGTGGAGGAAGATATAGCATACAAGGAAGGGTCTATGGTCTATGGGATTGGAGGAGGTATAAGATCAAAAACTAACCTAGAGTAATCATGCTCCTCAGCCACTATAATAACTACAAGGCACTCATATATGTAGATATAAGTGGTCATACACTTCTAGACTATTCTCATGAAATTAATAATGTGAACTTACATTGTCTAAGGAACACTAAATTGTTCTTGAGTAGAAGTGATATAAAAAATTCTCAAGTGGTGTGCTGAATGGGTGGTTTGAAATTCATTATTTATGTTATATTTATGGCCGATGAATATGGAATGAAAGTAGGAGGTTCTTAAATGTATGTTTTGGGGTAGTTTTGATGATAAATAATAGGTGATCCAAATCTATCAAGATGATAAATATCACGTGATCTTAGTTGTTAGGGAATATGGTGTTGAATTAGTGGTGGATGAGATGGTTAGTGGGGGAAAATATAGGGGTTATTTACTGTTATGTCAGAGCATATAGAACATTGTGTCCATCAATCACATAATATATATAATTTAGATTATATTTATTTTCACATTATTGGATCCAAGTTGAAATAAATCACCTTGAGGGGTGGGATGAATAAAGGTGTGTGGGGATTAAAACATTTCTCCTATTTATCCCCCTAAGTTTTTCAAATATTGTTCCCATTATTATAAGAAAATATTAAATATATCTTATATTCTCACACCTATCAAACCAAATAATAAACATTGATTTAGAATATAAACCATGAATAAGAAATAGGTAATGTATTATGTTCACCAAAAATGGATAATCAAAGGATTTTATGTTGATCATGTATTTATGTACAAAAAATTAACAATACATATTGAATGTGATACAATAACTTAGGTAATATACATTTCCTATCCTTGGGGAACTCTATCTTCATTAATCTTGGAAATTCTTGGGTGAAGGCTTGGTTAATTAATAGATTTTAATGTCACTTAAAATTTTATAGACATGATGTTCTCTTCCATTTCATTATAGGTCATTGATACACCTTCAATATTATCTTGAAATATATTTTTTAATTATAACTCATTATTATCACACAATCACATTTATGCCAAATTATATTGACTCTATAATGTGAAATTTGGTTCTACATCTTCATGGTTCATAGGAGCAACACTTCATCACTTGATAAAAAAATCCTAAACTAAAATTATCGTATTACACATTGTTCATATTCCACAAAATCTTGAAATGAAACTAGTTCTTATTCCTTCTTATTCATAATCATGCCTTACATTTCATAGTAGATTCCTCTTAATTTATTCTCCCCAAAAACAATGTATGAAATTTTTTCAAAACTACCTATTCTTATTCTGAATTAAATATATAATTCTATATTAATTACTCAATTTTTACATATGTTCAATATTTCATAACCTCATATATTTTCACTTCTAGATCTATAATGTTTAGTAATATAGATAACCATCACATCTAAATTTTTAAGGTATATAGAAGAATTAGATGGGTTGGGTATTTAAAATTTTTATCATCAGAGTGATGTACCAATGTTCTATCTAGAAAAAAAAATCATAGTAAAAGGCATAAGATTTTATTTGAATTTATTTAAGAAAAAAAAGTAAAATGAATAATTACCTTATATAATTTCAAGGAATGTTTGACAATATCTCATCCTTGGTGATCATTTCATGATGGAACTATATTTGGATCCCCCATGATCATCCAAACACACATTGATGAATTGCGGGAATATCAATCATCAATATCCTGGTGCTAGGGTAGAGATTTAATGAAGCCTTAAATGTCCTAATGATCACCACTACATCGTTACTTTTGTCCATGAAGGACATTAGGGACGGATTTCATGGAATGGGCACTTATATCTCTAAAATGTGGTGGGTGATATTGGATATCTAAAATTAGTGTGTATGAATAGATCCTCAGAAAAGAGATCCCTTTTACTTATATATTGGAGATTAAACACAAGAAAAAGGGATTCCATCCCACATAAAAGTAATTTACACTAAATAATACAAAAACAACATGTTATAAAAAACTAATATTTCATAAACATAATTTATATTTTCATCACATTGTTATAATATAAAAAAATATATTATTTGAAAAATAAATCCATTAACTCTACTCGTTATTTCTAAATATATTAAATTAATCTTGGAAACTAAAATAATATTCATTTATTAAATATCTTCTCATAAATTCAACTCCAATTCTTATATACTGAAATAATAATGATTTTATTTATTTGTTAGGGATCTTAATTACTCATAATTTTCCTAAACCCTATAGTGGGGCCAACCATGTCTAATACCCTTATTCATTAGAATTTTCCTAGAATTTTTAATATTCTATGTCTGTGAAACACTAGGACCTTATCTAGATAGTAGTGAATATTATTCATAGTCCATGAGTAGAGTCTAGCATCCCATCAATGATCCTCATGATATAAGGATAAGTCTTAGCATTGTAAAATTTTCTATGAACACACATTATGTAACATAATCTCCTCGTCATGTGATATCCCAAAAATCAAGATACACACCTCTCTTCATCAACCATTATTGTTTTATTATTTATTGATCTCAATGGATATACTAAAAATCTTCTACCAAAACCATGGATTTAGTGAAGGTTGTATCATCATGATAAACTATGATTGTGATATCATTTTGGTTTTTTGAAATGAAAAAATATGTCTAGATCAATCAATCAATGTCATGCCACTAATTTCTCATATAACATAAGCTACCTCTACATGATATAAATTTCATGTTTTTATTCTTGCATCGAAGGATTAAATTAATGGTATAAACTGACAATAATCTCAATTCATGAGACAATCAAATGTTTCCATCGATAGGAATTACAAGAAACATGAAACATGTGTTGTTCTTATTGATGGGTTTATACTCATGATCTGATTTACTCATGATCTCATCTACTCAAGATAACCATGTTTGATCTTTATAAAAAGAAATATCCTTGGTTTTGATCCTCAAGTACCTTATAGTCAAACATCATCTATATATTTCCCTAATAGTGTTTCTAGACCATATTATATAAATTTAAGATTTCTCTCGTGGTATCTCTAAGTTATCATTATAGCATGAGAATTGTTATGGCCTATTGAAATGACATGTTAACTAAGGACCTTATAATATAAATAGTGGACATACAAGATTCAGATCTATTATAGTATGATAAAAAATGTGTATATATATATTTATATCAAACTGTATATATGTCATTGTAATCAAAGTACACAAATGATTTGGGTCTACGGAACCCACTAAAAACACATCTGTATGCACTAGAGTCAACTTCTAATAGCCCTCAAAAATATAAATCTCAAAAGAGAATCATGATTCTAAGGAAAAATGAATTTATCTAGGGGTATGCCACATTATTTTCTCTATATACTATGATAAAAACAATATCAACTCAACAAGAAAAATCACTAAATTTTATATACACTTGAAGTATATTCTATGTTATTTATTGAGAACTATAATCCTTTTCCAGAATTACAACTCCAATATTATCATAATAAACAAGAATCGGGACTATATCTCCAATGGCTCAAAGGCCTTAATTTTTTATTTATTTTTGATAATCCACCTTTCAAGGGGTGAGGTGGAACCCTTATAAGGCCCATAAGCGTAAGCATTACATAGCCCATAAGCCTTAGAGGAATTAATTTCCCATAGGATTCAAACATTACATACTATAACACCCCAGGTAAATAAAGAATATGAAATTATCATATTTATCCATATTTTTGAATAAAATATTAATATTACATTAAAGGGAATTCTATGCTCGAGGGCGTACCTAATATGCAACAACGAGTTTCTTTGAAATCTTACGTTGCACTCGAATAATAAGATAATATTATTTTAAAAGGTAGTTAATGCCTAGACATTGTAATGGCAGGAATGAATGGAACTAACTACAAAATGAGTATATATGTTTGTCAAATATTTTTACTTTTATCCAATAAATGTAGGAGGCTTAAAATGCAAATGAATCCAATTTTAAGTATAAATCTTCTAATATTCTTTAAAAGGTCGATTAACCGCCTTTTCACGGAGAACCCTTTTTATATATACTTTTGACAATTTTATATGTTGTATTTGAAAAAATAAAATCCTTCTTCAGAATCTGGACATCAAAATTTACTTTGTGTAAAAGTTTGTTATTTTTCCGATAAAGATAATTTTTATTGAAAATGTTACATTTTAATTCAAAGCCTCCTTTTAATCTGATTTATTTATATGGATAGATTATATTTTTAATTTAGATTAAAGTTTATTTAGAATATATTTTTACCATTTAATATATTGTTGGTCATTGTAATTAATTTCACTTTGAAATTGAACTTAAACTGCTGTCAATCTTTTAATAGATATTGTTTCTCAAAAACACGATATTTGTTTTGACGTCGGGAATTAATTATTAAATTAATTAATGCAACATATATGTTTTGAATTTTGTAAAATAGACATCATTCTTGAATTCGGGATATCAAATATAGCTTAGGGTGAATTTTTTGTATTTTTCTGAAAAACATCAATTTTTGATGAATAGTGAAACCACTAAGTGGTAGTTTAAAAACTGATTTTTCATTTAAATGAAACTTTACCACTTCTGTGATTTAAATTTCAAAAATCCGACATACATGGTTTTCATTAGGATGTAAAATTTGGTTCAATGGGATTAAAATAATTTTTTTGGGTGAATAGTAACTTTTAAGTTTTTAATCGTGATTAGATGTAATTAGTGTAATTTAAGGTAAAAATATTGTATTAATAACGTGAAATGACCTATAAACATGTCTTACCCTCATTGTATGTGTCATTTCCGACCAATAAAATCCATGGGTAAACTTGGGGACCCCATGGAGCCACTTTGTTTGGAAAATGACATAAATAACTTTTTATTTAAAGTTAAAATAAAAATGTCACAAGAATGAGTTGTTTTACTAAAGAAATTTTTAAATGGGGTTATACAAGTCCTATTTTTGACTATAAATATTCATTAGAAAGATAAAATGATTTTAGACATCATGATAGTTTTTTTATAATTTTTAGACATTAAATAAGTTAAATTATTTATGACATCATGATGATGCAGCGATTACATCATTAATAAAGGATTTAAATAAAATTAAATGATAATGTTATAAATGTAACTTACACTTGTCAACGGCCTATTGGATGAGTATATTTAGAACCCTTACCACCTTATCCTAGAAATAAATCAATGAGGGACCTTTAAAATCCTAAACACATTTGAAAATAAAGTAATATTTTGTAACGTTCCAAGAGTGCCCCTCCTCTCCTCTTATAAAAGGCCCCCACCTCTACCAACTTACCCCTCCTCTCAAGCCTTTGGTTCGGCCAAAACCTGATCATTTTGTCTCTCCACATCCCTCTCTTACTCCTAGAAGCCTCAGTTAGGGAAGAAGTCTTCCCAAGGAAGCCTTTGAGCTCAAATCAAAGAGAGATATCCAATTTTAAGGTAATGTCTTCACTTGTGTTCTTTGGTTTTATTTTGCTTGTCCAACCCCCTAAACTCTTTTTATTCATTTCATTTGTAAAAACTACAGTATATTCAATATAATATTATGTTGTTATAATAAGGATTCAAGCTACACTTACATACACCTACATCTAATGGTTAAAGATCATACTGTTTCTGTGGATGGTGAATTTCTGCCTCACGAAACGATGATTGTTCAATATTATTTTAACACCCTCAAAGGTGTCCATTAAGATGTCAATATATTTATATATGATATATAATATGTTTATGTTTTACTTAAGCTTCTGTATTTTTCATTTGTGGCATACCTTTATGGTTTCCAGTATGGTTAAACGCGATATCTTCATTTTAGGAAGTGCGGACTACCGCCCCCTCAGAGTGATTTGATTCGTAAATACCATATGTGGTATGTATAAAGGATATATTTAATGACATTATATATGATACCATATTGTAATTATAATACTATTATGTATCATTATGTTTTAATTCCATTAAATAAGAAATATAAATGGAAATATTGTTCATGCGTACGTACGGCTTACCGTCTCCATGAACGGTGCATTTCATTTCTTACCTCTAAATGTTATTTAATATTATAAATGCATGTATATAATGGATATATATGATATATATGATATCTACATAATTAATATAATTCTGGATATAATATATATTTTACCACATGAACAAATTGTAATTATAAAGAGTTTATTTTTTACTCAAGTAGCAAAGATCTACAAAATGACCATTATTAACTTAAATAATTACATAGTGTTAATAGTATGGTATTAAGTGATATAAAAGGAATAATGAACTTTAAAAATGTTCTTAATAACATATAAATTAACTGAAGTTTATTATTCAAGAGTTTAAAAAATGATCGAGTCAAGTCGGACCCGAGGTAAGGGATCCAACCTCTCTCGTTCTTTTTAAGTACTCTCTTTTATGTCATTTCTTATAAGCTCATCAATATTATGTTTAGGGATGTTCTTTTATATTCATAATACTGTAATTTTTTTTTGTTCATATAATGAGAGACACTATTTGATCTCATAAATCCATTTTTGGATGTTTTAGGTGGCGTCGTTCGGCTGCCGAGTTTTTGTAAGGGATTTTTCATCTCACTTTTATTCCCATGACATTTATTCTACGTTTGCCACTATTTCCTTTGAGTGGTGTATGTACTGCCCATTATTATACAATTTGTGTAGTATAATTTCATTTATGGTTATTTACATCTTCATTGTATGACCCTTCTTCCATGGAGTGTATGTTTCGAAAGTTACCCGACTCGATAAGGGGACCTTTCACCCTCATCTTTTTAAAAGACTTCTTTTATTATGTCTTTTCATTTTCATCTTATTATGTGGGGATATGTTCTTATATATCCTTATTTCCATAAATTGTTTGTTCTAGTGATGAGATACCCTTTACCTCTCTCATCAACTCATTTTCTAAAATTTGATGTGACGTTGTTAGGCTGTCAAGGGAACGTCTTAACCCAATTTTGATTTCTTTGGGTTCAATATGTAGTTATTGAATATGTCATCCTTTGAATATGTGTAAATTACCTTTGATTATTTTTCACTTAATATCCACTTATATTGGGTGTATTTATATTTTTCACACATAATTATGAGATTGATTTATCCTTAATTTAAGGATACCATCTTTATAATGGATTTCATCTCAATTTACATTTCTATTGAGACTTCATTGTTGTTATGCACCAATTCACTATTATATTGTGTATATACTGTCCTTTGGAATATTATATCATGAATCCCTTTATTCTCATGATATTATAAAGTTTTTATTAAATTTTATTCCTCAATTATTGTATTCAAGTGTCTCTCATTTTGTTAAAAACCCTTTAACTAAAATATCGTTTTAAATGTTTAAATGATTTATTCTTATATATATTTCTCATTAATATACATGTTTTCAAAATGGTCTTAAGGATTTATTTAAATGGATATTAATGGTTTAAAATTTTAAAAGCTTCAATGTGGTATGGGACACTTTGATTTAAAAATCTCTTTGTTAAATGTTTTAAATGGTTTTGAAAATGGTTTTTAGAATGGATTCATTATTTCAATATCTTAAAATCTTATATTGTTATTGCAATGTGGGAATGTTATCTTTCCTTTATTCTTATGTTATGTGTTATGATTATGTTATGGTTCCTGGGCATTGTTATGAAGACGGGTGGTTCCTTGAAAAACTAAGGGCGGGTGAGCCCGATATAGCTCTCCAATGCATTGGGTAATGCAAACGAGTTAAACGTTATGGTTTCTCCAAAGAGATTTTGGGAATACACTGTGATTGGTATTCCAAACGTAACCAAGAGGGTTACTCCCTACATAATAATGTTATGAATGCCTCAAGTTACCTTTATGTCTTATGACTTCTATGATTTATTCATGATTTTATGAGGTATGTTAAAGTGCTAATGTTTTATGGGTAATGTATGATTTCATTCTTATGTATATATGTACTCATGTTTCCATTCCATACTTTTTATAACCCTTACTGAGCTTTTTATGCTCATCCAATGTTTTTGAAATGTTTTTCACAGGTCAAGGGAATGGTACATGATATGATGATAGTGTCAAGGAAGTTTCAAGAAAGAATCCATGTTTTATTTTAAAAATGTTTCCGTTGATGGGAAAAATGAATACTATCTTTTATGTAATCACTTTGTTTTAATGTGGAATATAATGCAAGTTTTATGAACTAATTCTCTAAAACTCTAAACCTGAAAAGATCCTCAATTGTATTCTTGTAATAACTCAAGATTAAGTAAGGTTTAAGGCTAGGGCCTTATAGTTGGTATCAGAGGTCAGTTTAGATAACTTTATAGGTTAGAGTGTTGTTTAAGAAAAAGATACAAGTTGTGTATAACCACAATGGTTAGTATATTAGATGGTTTCATCGTTTTTTTTTTGAAAGTTAGAATGAGATTGAGATAACTTAGATAAGTATATCATGGTTTTTATCTTCCTCTTTTTTATTTGATGATTTTTCTGTTATACTCACACTGACCTTTTTGATTTTAGTAAATGGCTGGATCTAACAGGCACCAAAGTAACAGTGGATTTGAAGAAAACTGTGACAGTTTTATGAAACAACAACTGAATGATATGGGAGCTGCAATGAGAACTCTTGTGGTAATCCTCAAACAACTATCTGGAGTAATGATTGACCTCCTGAACCTTAGTGATTTTTATAAGGCATCGTATATGCGAGAAACAAATCCCTATGGATGTTCAGGTAATAATCATAAATGTAAGTATGTTCAAAAACCTATGTGTCAAATATGTGGAAAGAAACACATAGGAAAATGTTTTAAAGGGACAGAAATATTCTATAGATGTGGAAATGAAGGTCATAAAGCAAGAACCTTCCATGGAAACAGGAAGCATCTAGTTGACTCTAGGAAAGGGAAAGAAGTTCTTTCTGAATGATCAATTGAATGTTTTAAATGTGGTGTGCATGGTCATTATGCAAACACATGTCCTAAGAAGAAGTTTCGGGAATGGGGTCACCAAGATCGTACAAATATTCATTTACCAATACCTAATGCCATTCTGGTTGAGGATGAATAAACTAACAATGAAGAATGAAAGGTATGGATTATTTCTTAACATATGTTTTCCTATTATTGTAATCTTAGGATATGATTCATGATTTAGTTTTTAGGAAAGAAGTATTTCGAAATAAGTTGAAAAGGAATGGCTAATGGATCATGAATAATGTTGAATGAGTAAGAAGTCATCATATAAGGGATTCAAGAGTTATGGTAGATTTTGGGATGGTGAAATTCTTAGATGTATTAAGTCTCTTTTGATGGTGGGGTTACATTAGAAGACTTTTTATAGTAACCCTGATGTTTGATATACGAAAATTTTATTCAAGGAATAATTATCCTTTCTTTTGTGGATATAGTTATAAAGAACCATTTGGGTTTATATGATCCTTGATTTTGAGGAAATTACTGGTTAATATATTTTGGGTTGCAAAATGGAAGTTATCAAATAACCTTTGTGGTTAATGTATTTTATGGTTATTTTTGATGAATTTATCTCTTTTTGAGGAATGTTATAAAATTATATAGTTTTTGAAAAGGGACAACACGTAGAACGTGAGACAACCCGTCACGTCGGACGAAGCTGCGGGAATCAAACCCACAACCAAAGTGCAACTGGTATTTATCGCCTACCACTGGACTACGTGAAGTCCTTGGTTAGTTTGAATGATTCTTTTTAGTTAGATGATTTTATGAATTAAGATTAAGTTTATTTTTGGTTATCAATGGAAATTATTAGCCTATCATCGGGGATATGTGATTAGGTTAATTACTTTTCAGTATGAGACTGTAAGAGTAACTGATGTTATTTTGGAGAAAAATGTTCAAATATATCTTAGGAGACTATGTGATTAAATCCTTTAGAGAATTGGGTTTCAATCTTAGTTTGGTTTAATTTGTAGAATTTTATGGATAGATGTTTATTGAATGGTCATTGTTGAACATTGGGTTTTATTTAACAAATTTGGGAGATTAAGAATAGATTTTTTTTAATAAAGGATTATCCTTTTTGGGTATTATCTGATCTCATTGGATAAGGTCTAAAGACATGGGAAGTATACAGTTCTCTTTTGTGGATTAGGTGATTCTATAGATGTTGAGTATAGCTCTCTTAATGTGAACAAGTCATCCTAAATACTCGCCTTTTGGAGAAAATATGAGTTCGTGTAAGAAATCTAGTAAAATTTGAAAGTAAACATGACAATTAAGTATGCTTCCTTATGTTTTAGTTAAGCTCATAAATAAATTCGTCAATGAAAATTAACTTAAAAAAAATGTTGTCTGTTAATTTTTCCTACTGGGGAATCAAATACCGTTTAACCCATCACAAGTTTGTGATTTTCTTGTTGTTAACTTTATCCTAGACATGTTTACTATAACTCTCCATCAAAACATGACCCTTGGATTTTTCCTCCATATCCATATTTTCATACTTGGAATCCAAGTATGGGTTAACTTGGGTGACATTTTTACTTCTCTCCCATTCTTTTAAAGTGATAGTTTTACTGACTCTTGTTCCGATGTGGGATTTTCAATGATGCTTCCAAGCCCAATTTTAAAATTGTGAGGATGCAATTCCCAAAAGGGGGGAAGGATGTAACACCCCAGGTAAATAAAGAATATGAAATTTTCATATTTATCCATATTTTGTAATAAAATATTAATATTACTTTAAAGGGAATTATATGCTCGAGGGAGTACCCAATACGCAACAACGAGTTTATTTGAAATCTTACGTTGCACTCTAATAATAAAATAATATTATTTCAAAGGGTAGTTAACGCCTGGCCGTTGTAATGGCAGGAATGAACGGAACTAACTACAAAATGATTACATATGTTTGTCAAGTATTTTTACTTGTATCCAATAAATGTTGGAGGATTAAAATGAAAATTAATCCAATTTTGAGCATAAATCTTCTAATATTCTTTAAAATGTCGATTAACCACCTTTTGATGGAGAACCCTTTTTAAATATACTTTTGACAATTTTATATGTGGTATATGACAAAATAAAATCCTTCTTTAGAATCTGGACATCAAAATTTACTTTGTGTAAAAAAATTTATTTTTCCGATAAAGATCATTTTTATTGAAAATGTTGCATTTTAATTCAAAACCTCCTTTTAATATGATTTATTTAGATGTATAGATTATATTTTTAATTTATATTAAAGTTTATTTAGAATATATTTTTACCATTTAATCTAATGGTGGTCATTGGAATTAATTTCACTTTGAAATTGGACTTAAACTAGTCTCAATCTTTTAATAGATATTGTTTCTTAAAAACACTCTATTTGTTTTGACAGCAGGAATTAATTATTAAATTAATTAATGCAACATATATGTTTTGAATTTTGTAAAATAGACATCATTTTTTAATTTGGAATATCAAATATAGCTTAGGGTGAATATTTGGTATTTTTCTAAAATACTTCAATTTTTGATTAATAGTGAAACCACTAAGTGGTAGTTTAAAAACTGATTTTTCATTTAAAAGAAACATTACCTCTTCTGTGATTTAAATTTGAAAAATATGACATACATGGTTGTCATTAGGATGTAAAATTTGGTTCAATGGGATTAAAATAATTTTTTGTTAAATAGTAACTTTTAAGTTTTTAATCGCGATTAGTTGTAATTAGTGTAATTTAAGGTAAAAATAATGTTTTAATAATATGAAATGACCTATACACATGTCCTAC
Source organism: Viscum album (assembly GCA_963277665.1). Taxonomy (NCBI): domain Eukaryota; kingdom Viridiplantae; phylum Streptophyta; class Magnoliopsida; order Santalales; family Viscaceae; genus Viscum; species Viscum album. The sequence goes on from OY728158.1 coordinate 783,961,546, forward strand.
CCTCATTGGATGTGTCATGGCCGACCAAGACAATCCATGGGTAAACTTGGGGACCCCATGGAGCCACTTTGGTTGGAAAATGACATAAATAAATTTTTCTTTAACGTTAAAATAAAAATGTCACAAGCATGAGTTGTTTTACAAAACAAAATTTTAAATGGGGTTATACAAGTAATATTTTTTACTATAAATATTCATTAGAAATATAAAAAGGGGAGACTAAAGTTCCCATGTGTTGGTTTTATTTCCTTATAATAAAAAAGGTTTCCATAATGGTGTGAATTTCTCAATATGTATTGTATTGAGTGAAAAAGAAGAAGTTGAATTTGTAAAAACACAAAATGTTAGTTTGGGAATGTTGTATACAATATCATTGAATGAATGAAACATCGGTCATAAAAATACTATAGTAAATAATATAAATATTATTATTCAAATATGATCGTTATAACCTATTTTTAGGATGGGAGGGTGTGAATAAGAGAATTATCATTATGAAAAATATGTAGAAAACTTATATAATATCGTGATTAATTTATAATAATTAATTATTCAATTTTGAATGATAATAATTAAATATTATAATACTAAGAATAGTTACTGTTTAAATGGACTATTTTTTTAATAAACATTTGTTTTTATAATATAAGTTTCATTGAAAAGATAAATTTATATACTTGTAAGTGGTAAATGTTTTTGAAAATTAATTGTTTCTACATAAAAATTTATTAATAATCATTCAAATAATATTTATAAATTTGATATAAAAGAATAAATAATTATTTTAGTATAAAAAAGGTATTTTTTAGAAAACTAATTTTAATTGTGTGATATATTATTATATTCATAAATTAATTTATTAAATATTAATTAATTAATTTAATTAATTATATTGATAATATATTCGATCAAATAAATTAACAATCATCTAATGGTTATTACTACACAATTAATGAGAATAATTTCTTTTTATGCTATGAAAAATATATTTTTTCATTAAAAATGTTTTTAAATATTTATATGAATATATTAGAATAACATTATACTTAATTTATAAAATATAGTTGTTAATGTGAAATTCTTTTTTTATTTTATGATATCAAAATTATACTATGGTTAATTTTTGGATAATTTTTAATAAATAACAGTTTTTAAATAATATCAATTTAATGAAATTAATTTGATATAAGAATTAAAATATTTTATACGAAACCGTTATTAGATGAAAAATATATATTTAATAAATAAAACAATTTTATACTAAAAATATGTGTTAAATATTTTGGAAGTCTAAGTAACGATTTCATTTAAATGAAAATTAATTTTGATTCATCTATTTTAACCAATTATTAAAATGGTTATTTTTAGTTGTAGTTTTATTTTTAATTATAATAATAATAATTTTATTTAACATAATTCAATTAATAACTTTTTAATAAATATTATATATTATTTTTCAATAAAATTGTTTTTATGCATCAAACGAAGTTTTTTATAATTTTTTTTTTGTGAATGTATATTAAAATCAATTTCCACAAATTTTTTTATATTGAATCTTATAAAATGGTTTTTATGTTTTTAATTTTAATTATTAATATTAGTTTACGAGTTTAAATTAATTATTGATCATGATGAATAACAACCATCGTAAGAGATTATCAAAAGTGTAAGGGTTAAAAAGAAATAATGAGGTAGTTAGACTAATGAGATAAGGGTTAAGATAATATAAAACAATTATAAATCCAATTGGTTTAATTTATCATAACCCTATACCAACCCATATTATAAATATATCAACTTTTGATATACTTTCCTATTCAAGTGACTTGATTATATTTAATTGTTTTTAGTATTCAGAAGTCTTCCACCAACCTTACTTATAAAAAAGCACCCCTTCCCATAAATTATGTACTCTTATTTAGTCCTTTATCTTGACCAAGATATACCAAAAACCCTTTCCAACATTAATCTTCACTACCTAGAGGTCCAATTTTCCCCAAAATACCACTTAAATAGAGCTTAAGTTGCAATCAAAAAGAGGATACAAAAATAAGAGATTCTTATAATTTTTAAAGATTCAGTGTTCCAAAAAATCCTAAAAATATTTAATAACTTTATTAAGATAATTAATTCAGTATTTTTATATACTAATATTTTTTTAATTTAATTATATATTCAGTTTTCTTCTTTACATCATATTTAAAATAAAAACATTTCTCATGCATAGTATAGAATATTATCTTCATACAGCGATGTGTTTCTTTTTTAATCATTGGGTCAGTTGTTTAGATATAGAGATAAAATCATTGAATATGTATAATATTTTTTGCATGATTTTGATTCTAAAAAATTGATATATCATATACCTTCTAATCTTCTATTCTTTTGGGAAATGATGACATCACTCGTGTGTATTTGTTGACTACCACCATTAGAAAGTGATGTGATTATTTGATTCATTTCTAATTTATATAGATCATCATACTGATATATTTAATTCATATATATTATATTTATGATAATAATATTATTATCAAATGATTAATCATTTTATATATTACTTTCTTTCAAACCATTAAGAAAATGAAAACGTTATCATGCATGCGTGTGGACAACCACCTCTATGAATAAGATATTGTTTTATTCTATTACCTCCTTTCATGGATAATATAAAATAATATATAAGGATTAAAAAATTTATTCATTAAAATGTTATAATTTTTGAGATGATGGAACCATTTTTTTATTATTTCAACCATGGAAAATATACCAAAGTCATTATGGAAAAATTGAATAAAAAACCTTAAGTGGTCAAAGTAAACCACAATAATTTCATGAATAGAAGTAAAATGAATATATAAAATATACTTTAAAAAATTTCTTATGAATATATTTAATAAATTTAATCTTATTGTTTCGAAGGATACATCACATCTGGTAAAGCAAGGATCCAAGATAAGTGTTTTTTCATCCTAATTCTACTCTACTTAAAAATAATTTATATTGTCCACCTAATTTAATTTATATGTTATATATAATTACCCTTTTTTATAATATGTCATGAATTAATTTTTATTACAGGTATTTATATTTCCATGTTTTTTTAACTATTAAGTGTTTTTCATTCGAAAGTTATTAATGTTTTGGTGGTTTATTTTAAAATCCACTCTTCTTCAATATTGTTCATGTTTAAATTTAATTTGATGAATTATATAATATTTCTATTATTAAACCATATATATTATCTCTTATATTTTTTATTTATATGCCTTCAAGTTTTATTCTATCTTTTCCCCATATTGGAACTTAAAAAATTGAAGGATGTTTTTTTATGAAAAACCATACTTATTTCTTCTTTTGGGTCGCGATTATTTTTATAAAAAATCAATATATTTCAAATTTTTTTGTGGAATTTTTTTTCTAATTTAAATTTATTTTTAAAAGCATTTTTTGAAAATATTTTTTTATATGGTTTAAAGTGAATCTTTTTAAATTTTTATGAACAAGTCATTTTTTGAAGTTTTATAAAAGTCTAAATTGAAAAAAAAAATTAACCCATACAGGGCGAATGAAATTTCCCACCTTCATGAACATAATTACCTATATAGAATCATATTAAAGTTTCTAAGGTTTTTCAAAGGAAAACCTTATCTATGAATTTTAATAAAAAATAAAATTCTATTATTTCCCTTAATAATGAAAAGTAATTTAGATACGATTTTTAAATTTGTTATTATAATAATGTTACAAATAACATAAAGAATTCTCATTTCAATGTTTTTATTTTATTTTTATCTCTAATTCTCAAATATGTTTCCCTTATTTAAAATAATTATTTATAATTAATTTGTATTCTTCTATCATCCTTTACCCATATATGGATTTTACCCTTTTTTATCACTCACTTTCTTATGGTCATGTTCTCTATAAATCGCTATTTTTCATTGGATTTTATTTTAACCCTTGATATACATATTTTTATTACCATGGTTTAATTCTGTGTCATTTAAATTACATTAATATTGCATTAACCATATAATATTTTAATATACATTTTCATGTGATGAAATGATATTAAAAAAGATATTCAATTTACAAGGGAAACATTATTGTGCAATTCTATTAATTTAATAAATATATTTAATTATTTGTAAGGAAAATTGATTTTGTATTATAAAATTAATTCAATATATGAGTAATTAATTGAACATACATAATTAAAATGTTTAGTCCTATTACAGATATCCCTTCAATGCATCGATTGTTCTCATGATATAAAATTGGTTTCTACATTTGATGGGTAATTTGTGTATGTCGACCAATAGAATGAAAATTTATTGTATAATGCCTTGACTCTAAGAATCGTGATTTCTTTAAAAAGTATTTGAAACTATAATCATGAATTTCTGATATTAGTCAATTTCATTCCTTTAGTTTTAATTTATTAATATCCATGGGATTATTTAGTTGATGTAATCCATGGATTTAATTTATGCTCAAGTTGTTCACTATATTGAATTTGTTTTAATTATCCACTCTTCTATATGGTTTATACCTTATTTGTTCATAATTCGTTTAATTTTATACTCTCCCTTATGGAACATATAAAGTCATCAATTATTATTTTTTTACATTCCCTGCGATAAGAAATATGAATATTTGAATTGTATTAAAGGATAAAATAATGTTCTTCATGCCATTTTTAATTATTACTACATAATTTGGAAATATAATATATATCTTGTCTCCCATGACTATGAAACTTATTAATAAATTGGGGTTTGATCCCTTGTATACTAGATAAAAGATAAAAAAACTAGAAATTTCTAAGTGATTTTAATTGATAATTACCCCATAATTAATTCAAATTCTATGGGTTTAAATTATTATTTTTTTTAAATCTGGGATTTATTGAAAATTTTCTATAATTGTAATTCTTAGTGGATTATTTCATTTTTAGATTAAATGAAAATTCTAGGCATTAATTAGGGACATTTTTAAATTAATTATTTAATTTCATGGGAATCTAATATTTCATGGGTTATAATTTCTTAGGAACAAGAATATATTTTAATTTATTTCATATGTTTTAAATTAATAAAAATAATTTTTTTATAAAATGCTATGAATGTAGATAAATTTCATCTAGAATAAATTGTGTTTAAAATAATCTGATTTGTTAATTGAGAAATGAATTTGGATTTTATTTTTTAATTAAGTGGCCAGGATAATTTGATTTTATATTCAATACATTTTTTCAAATTGTCTTCAATTAGAATATAATTTTCAAAAAAAAATATTTTGATTGTGTGGGTTGTGTGAGGGAAAAAATATTAATAATTTTCTATTATCAAACACTAAAAATCTTTGTTGTGACTTTAAGGAGTTCATGCACTTCCATAAAATTAAGACCATAAGAAAATAAAATGTTCAATAATGAACATACATTATTATAACCTAGATATCTATAATCATGACCTAATACTACTACTATGAAGCACCAAACCGCCACACACTACTAAAATTCCTTTCTGACCATGCCTATTGTGACAGTGCACCCTACTACCATAAAGTAAACCTACTTTCATGACATTCTTATTCTACGGCCTTACCCCCATATAGCTAACGTAGGATCCTTACAAGATAATTCCATGTTTTCATTCCTTTTCTATCATGATAATAACAAATCCACAACTAATTTCTACCATGATACTACATTTTTACTCATCCCTCCACCTGCTTTAATAAATCTACCCATCTACAATTCGGTCTTGTTCTACTATGACTTGATCTTCTGTGATTTTTTTCATCAGGTAAAATGTAAATCACATCATTCCATTCCCAACCCCACCATTCTACCCAAATTACACCCAAATCACATCATTCCTCCGTAAGGTATTCAATATGTATCTATCTGAGATCACCGTCCCAACAAAAATAAAATTAAAAATAATTATCTTTGTTCCATTTCTCATACTCAATCAGCTCATGAGAACTACACATGAAATAAGGATAATCAAATAGAAACTTAGATGAATTTATATGTGGGAAACCATAGAAACATAAATAGAGAATAGAGAATGTGGATGAGTATGATTATAGTTGAGGAACCCCAACTAAATAAAGATATATTGATCCAATGTGAGGAAATGTGGTTGAGGTTGTGTCATCAATGAACCTGATTGAAAAATTCAGTGAAATTATTGATAACATTATGATTAAAAGTGAACTTGAGAGAAACTATAGGTGATAACTAAGGCTGGAATTGATGCATGATCAGCATAGATATTGAAGGTAGATATTTTATTTTTTCCCCTTATATTAAAAATATGTAGAATATATGGTTCCTTCCCTATATGCCGACTGTGGGAAATTGGATCCTTTCCCACTAGGTTTTCAATGGTCTTCCATTGTGAATTCAATATATATATTCACTCAGGTACAATACAGATTACAGATATAAGATAAATAAACATACCATAGGCCAACAAGAACCATAATATCTGTTGAACATAAACTTGGTAGGTTTTTAGTTAAAACACATTAGACATTACTAATAACTATGTAGAGATATAAATTGAGGAATTGAATCGATGGGATCCATTTTATAAATTAAGACTTTAGGATGAAGTTTATTTAATGGTATTTTTTATTTTCAGGGTCAATATATAGATTATAACGAGGCTATAGGTGTCCCAATCAGTCAGTTATAGATATAAAGGTGTCTTTAAACATTGTTCTGACGAAAAAAGCTTGAGTTATCCCATTGAAACTCTAAAAACATGAGTTTTCCTCAAAAAAACAACACACTAAAGCACAAATTTTCATCATCTCTTCCCCACATAAACTATAAATAATAACACGCCCCAAGATCATCTCCTAGGATCAAGTCCCCATAAATAGTCACACAAAAATTAAAACTCCAATATACATATGACTCGTGTTCAGACCACCAATGTCCACAAAGATTAATCTTTGTACCAGATCAATTTTTTGACATCAAGACTCATTAATCTAAGCACAAAAATAAAGACAACCATCGTGATCCTAGTATTGGTGGCCCAATATAAATATTCCATGCATGATTCACTATCATGTGTATCCCCTCACATAATCACACTGAACTGAGTAGTAATTTTCACTACCTTGTGAAGTTGGGTATCACATCAGTATATAAATACTCTCAAATGTGTATAGAGAAACAGATTGTAAGAATTATATAATCCAAAAATATTCCCTTAACTAAATTTATAATGACCCTCGGTTATGACATGTGGAACCCATCTGAAGATGAATAAAGATATTTCTAATTGGCAGTGAATTCTATGATGAGGATGATGATAATCCTATGCTTATAAATAATTCCCCTCCCTCATTTTTCATTATATTATATATCATATGATTATAGCTATAACCCTCTACTATTAATGAATTTTTGTTCATTTTTTTCTATTCCTTGTTTAATTATGTTTTTCTCTTAACACCCTTTATTCATTTTTATTACACTTTCTAAAGTCCCAACAATCTTAGACTTCATGACGGTGAACTGTTAACACATTTTTGGTGATTTGAGCGGAATCACAGTGGTATTCTTGAATTTATAAATTTAATTTTTAATATATTTTACAAATTATCATATGAAGACAAAGGATGAACATCTAAGAAATTGAAAATTTATAGAACATAAAAACTATTATATCCCTCAAAATTCCATGAATCAAATTGTCCCTCCATTCGGAGAACACTTTATACTAGTGGAGTTTTGTTGTTTGAGAGGAATAATTCCAGGATATTTCTACTAAATATATGAGTAAATACATTCAATAAATTGGGGAATGTTCATACACATTTACTGAGGAGAAGAGAAGGGATTATTGTTCTGTATTATGATTCTCTAGGTGATTAGAGGATCCATATAAGAAACAATAGTAAAGGGTGTTTGGGTGAATGGTATTGAATCTATTCATTGAATTATGTGATTCAGATAAATTAAAATGTTGACAAAAAACCCTTTTAATTCACCATAGGACCTCAAATATTTATTCATAGCCCCATTTTTAGATTTTTTTTCAAATATTATACTCTAATTTCATATCTAAAACATAATCCAAAATTAAAAGAAAATAATACTTCTCAATTTTGGATTCCATCAAAAAAATAAAACAATAAGATTGAATAAGTTATTAATACATTCAATCTCTCCTCACCTAACTCTTTAAGAGAGTACCATAGTAAGACATTATGCTAAATTCATGTTTTAGACAATTATATTTCTTGGGGTCTCATGACCATCCATAAATTAACATAGCACAATTTAATTATATTAGTATTAAATTTTCATTATTATAAGAACCATTTTAATTAGTTTGTTTCCATATTTCCTTATCATATTTTTGTTTGTTTTTTCTACTTTCTCCCTTTCCTTAAATCTTGGATTAACATCGCAGTGTGTCCATTATTTAGTGGATTACCAACTTCATGCCTAATTTACTTTCCCACAAGAGCCTAAGGAAATGAATATTTATTGGTAACAAAACCAATAACCTTTGGAAGACACTAATGTGTTTGAGGATGCAAGGAACTACATTAATAGACCCATCTACCCTTAAAACTACATGCCCCCACACCCCAAAATAAAAATGTTCTTTCACCTGAGGAGATTCAAAGATACTACTCTATGATAAAGGACCCCTGATAGAATGAACATTAAGGAATACTGGTATAGTTTATGGACATCAAGGAAACAAAAATAAACTTCCCTCTATGAACTTATAAGGAAAGAGAACCAACAAGAACAATAATAGATTTAGGACGATCAAGTAATTAATGGTGATGGACCTAAGTTGAGGTTCATGTTTATCATAAAAACCAATTTGGATACACCACTTAAAGAACCTGAAGAGGAGGATAAAGGGAAAATATTTACAACTAAATTCATCACTTGTGTGGCTATACGCATTAAAGATGAATTAAAAGTAAAAAAACAACTAAGGGGACTCTTTTTCAATCTTTTCTTTCTATAATATTGGTAAAACCCAACTCTTTATTGATCTCATTTTTATTTTAAATAAAATTAAAGGAACATAAGGATGGTTATTGCGCCGTAGTGATAAATAAAAGGATGAAATGGATGGGATCATTTTTAAATAGAGGCTGGAATTCTAATGGATACCCCTATTAATACAAAAAGTCTTCAAAGAGGTATTAAAAATGGAAAATGTGCTATTTTTTAATACTATTATAGGGGATACCATTGACATAGACTCATTTAATTCTAAATTTATGTAAGATAAAATATCTTTAATTATCTCTAATTATGATATTATAGAATTAGTGACATCTTATATTTCCCTTGTTTGCAATAGGGAGAAACTAGTAGAGGTCACAAAAGAAAATCACCAGGTGATTAAAATCAAATAAAAGGCCACTCAGGTTGATGAAGGAGATCTAGATAAAGGCTATATTGTCAACCTAATTATATTCCTTCAAGAAGAAGTTAAACTAGTGGATAGATATCAGAGATCATATGGAAATATTAATCATGTTGAAGAAGAATATATATAATTATCCACGAAAAATAAACAAAACTCCACCCAGAAAATTGGATGGATAAAAAAGAAGAAGAAATAGGACCTATGGTGAATAGAATACACCATAAGTATCATCCTGAATATCAGACAAGGTGAAATATATTTGAATGATAATTACAATTAGTTTTTCCAGTAGAAAAATAAGAACAATATTCCATTTATCAAGGGAGTATTTCCATATAAATTAAACTTTTTTGAATTTATTAAATTTAAATTATTTATAGACTCAAACTTATTTGAACATGACTATTGTAATGCCCCGACCCCAGTTACCCAGAGTCGGTGCATTAATTACATACCATTGGCATGATCACAAGAAAGATCAAATCTCGAAAGACCGATTGGTTTAGTAGCCTTGGAAACACTAGATATATTCATAAGTTTTACATTACATCATAAAATGAAAAACTAATACAACAACATAATGTTTCCACAATCCACACTATTATCCCCTCATAATATCCCTGCAGGTCACTCATAACTTACTTCTTCACATCCTGGGAAAAATAAAACATAGAAAAGGGGTGAGCTCAAATGCCCAGTAAGGATAACAATATAGCGGAACATTCAAAATAAGCATAAACATTTAAGTCAATGCATTACTAAAACAAAAGCCTTTTAAACTTGAACTTCAACATAGTATGGAAAAAGTAAAATGAAATAATGCCATTTACTTATTCACATGGATATTCTACTAATCGAATAATCACATGCAAAAATCAAAAACCACTTTCATAATGTTGGAATGCATAATGACAGACTATCATAACCACATAGTCAAGGCCTCGTGCCTAGACTACAAATAAGATTTTGCCAAGGCCTTGTGCTAAGACACTAGTTTGTCTCATGAGACCTACCGATGCATCGAGGAGCTATAGCGGGCTCCACCCGTCACATATTAAGTCCAATGCATTCCTATATGAAAAGGTTTAAACATAACATAAACATTCGTATTAAAACTAGCATACGAAATGTCAATACTTTCACCATAAACTATGAATGGTATAAAAATAGCACATCCACAGTCAAACATGTCACAAAACCTTCAATACAATATAGAAGTTTTGTATCATAATAAATCAACTTCAAATAATCTTAAAATCCATCAAAGGATGTTGACATAGATGAAATCAAAATTATTTTTAAAGAAATATCTCCTTTTATTTTGAAATCATTTAAGATCCATATAAAATAAAACATTTTCTTTGAAAATATTCTTATAAGCTTGTAAGGGAAGCTTTGACAATTTTATAACGGCGGAAAATAACTGCACCCGCCGTATAAGTTAAAAAACATTCTTATCTTAATTCTGTCGAAAAGGTTAAAAAGCACCTTGTTTGGAAAACGACAGAAAGATTCCCTTATAAACCTCTTATAAAAAGTCAAACAAGGGTATAAATGACTTTAACCCATATTCTTTTAAATAATAAAAATGTTTTGAAATATATTTTGAAGAAACATGGATGTGGATGATAACGAGGTCCCAGTAGATAATTATGTATAAACAATCTCGGATAATGAAGAGATTGCGAAATAAACCCTTACCAATTTGGTAACTTATGAAACATAAAACCCATGAAAGAGGTATCATACAATGAATATGTAAATACACATAAATTAGAGTGTATTACACAAAGAATATAATTATGGGCAGTACATACACCACACAAAAGGTGCTGGTGGCAATATGGCATGAATCTCACGGAAATAAGGAGTGAGATGAAAACCCCTTAACTTGTACTTTTCCTTGGTTGGGGTAGGTTAACCTCCTGTATAATGGTGACATAATTGTTATTAAATTATACAAGAATCATATACATTCATATGATATCATATATGATCTTTTAACATTGTTTTGTTAACAATATCTTAGATTTATCGTTGTTTTGGGTGTTAACTTACTCATTTTCTTTTATATGTTTTGTTACGTAAGTCGTGTTTTTCATGGATAGGTTGTATCTTATTCATATACAGAATGATATAATGTCCCTAAACATTATTTTTAAATCATCAAATGATAATTATACTTGGATGGATACGACGGAGAATGAATCTCATCGCGTTCGTGGAGACGGTAGTCCGTACGTACGCACGAGCGACAATATCATTCTTTTGATATTAAAATAATATATAAATGGATGGTATATCATATATACAGAATCATTAACATGTTATATTTATTATTTACCTGAGTTAAACATCATTATTATACCCATCCAAATAATATTATATTGAATAACAATTACACCACAACGTGGAGACGGTAAGCCGTACGTACGCACGTATGGTGACATGTTATTCAAAGGGTGGATAGAATACTGAATATGGTTGTACCATATTTATAATAACATCACAGTATATGTGAGATACTGGAGTTATTATTTTAGAATGGTAAGAACAAAGAAAGAAGAAGTGGAAGAAGAAAGGAACTTGAAAAGGGGTGGTGAAAACATTACCTCTTCTTCGGGTTCTTCCTTTTGATTTGATCAAAAGGGCTCATTAGGTTGGCTTTCTGATCAAAATAAGGCCCCTAGGTTGTAGTGAGGGAGGTTGGGAGAGTATTTGGGCAGGGTTTGGACGATCCAAGTTGCTTGAGAGGTGTGAGGAATGAGTAGAAGTTGTCTCCTTTTATAAGGGAGAGGAGGGGCTCTTTAGGAAAGAGTGAAAGTATTACTTTATAATATAATTATATTCGGTTTATAATGGTCCAAAAATCATTTAGGTCGAAGATAAGATGACTAATGTTCTAAATAACATCAACCAATAAGAATTGGACAGGTTTTAGATAATATTTTAATCATTATAATCTTATTTATTTAAATGATTTATTAATGAGGTAAACATTGCATCATTATTGTGTCATTAATAATTTAAATTATTTGATGTCTAAAAATTAAAAATAAAATATAATTATGTAGGAAATATTTTTAGCTTTCTAATGAATATTTATAATCGAAAATCCAACATGTATAACCCTATGTAAAAATTGTTCTTCTAAAAGATGTAGGCTTATGCCATTTTTATTTTTATTTTAACTTTATTAATATAATGTGTCCCTACCACATACAAGTGGCTCTAAGGGGTCCCCAAATCCACCCAAGGATGATCATGGTCGGGTATGTGTCCACCAATAAGGTTAGGACACGTTTTAGGGTAATTTTGTATTATTATAATATTATTTTTTAACCCTTATTTACCGGATTTACCCTTAACCATGGTAAATAAAATATTTACCACAGTAATTATTCAAAATGTCTAAAAATAAAAGTTACCTATTTACACAATTTGGACATCCTGATTCCAAATATGTAATCTATTTTTCTAAATTCAAAACACAGAAGTGGAAGAAATTAATTTAAAATTAATTCCCGCTGTCAAAACAAAAAGCGTGTTTTTAAGAGGTAATAACTATCAAAAGATTGACACTTGTTTATGTTCGGTTTAATTGTAAAATTATGTCCAATGACCAACATTATATTAAATGGTAAAAATATATTCTAAATATACTTTAAAACCACCCAAATTCACAATTTATCACTATAAATTATTTTGATTAAAAAAGTTGTTTTTAATTAAAATTTAGTAATTTTCACTATTCATCAAAATATGAAAGTTATCCGAAAAGTACCAAAATTTCACCTTAGGATAAATTCGATATTACGAATCCAAAAGTGAAGTCCATTTTAAAATATAAAATATATATAATTTCAAAAAATAGGTATTACTATTCATAATGGCTAGTTTGATTGGTTATGGTGTGTTAGAACTCGGTGTTGCGTACAACACACGCTATCACATTATTCAAAGAGAAGCGTACCGTAGAAGCTTGGGGTGTTACATTCTCCCCTCCTTCAAATAATTTCGTCCTCGAAATTTCTAGAATAATTATCACATGAAAAGACTCGGGTGGTTCTTCATCATAAGTTCCTCGGGTTCCCACGTTGCCTCTTCCATCTTATGGTTTCTCCACAAAACTTTTACCAGATGCGTCGTCCGGTTTCTCAGTACATGTTCTCTCGTATCAAGAATCCTGACGGGCTCTTCGCAATAAGACAGATCAGGTTCCAGTTCTAATTCCTCGTAAGTGAGTACATGCGTTGGGTCCGGCATGTATTTCCTCAACAGAGATACGTGGAACACATCGTGAACTTTAGAGAGACTTGGCGGCATTGCCAATCGGTAAGCTACAGCCCCAATTCATTCTAGAATTTCGAAAGGTCCGATGTACCTAAGACTCAATTTACCTTTCTTACCAAAACGTATGACTCCCTTCCATGGAGATACCTTCAGGAAAACATGATCACCGACTTGAAATTCCAAATCCTTCCTTCGATTATTGGCATAGCTCTTCTGCCTACTTTGAGCTGCTCTGATGTGATTTTGGATTACCTTCACCTTTTCCATCGTTTCCTCCACCAGTTCTGGACCTACAAGTTTTCTTTCATCGACGTCATCCCAACAGGTTGGTGTACGACATCTCTTTCCGTATAACGCTTCATATGGTGCAATCTGAATACTCGAATGGAAGCTATTGTTATAGGAAATTTCTACCAGAGGTATATATTGATCCCACATACCATGAAAGTCAAGTGAGCAAGATCTCAACATGTCTTCTAAGGTTTGAATAGTTCGTTCTGATTGTCCGTCTGTCTGAGGGTGGTAAGCAGTGCTAAAATGAAGTTCAGTATCCAGGGATTTCTAAAGACTTTTCCAGAATTTTGAAGTAAAACGGGGATCACGATCAGAAACAATCGATAGGGGTACTCCATGAAGTCTCACAACTTCATTAATGTATAGTCTTGCTAGAAGTTCCAGGGGTAGATCTTCTCTTGTAGCAAGAAAATGTGCTGACTTGGTAAGACGATCAACAATAACCCATATTGCATTGTTCCTTCTAGGATTCTTTGGTAGCCCCATGACAAAGTCCATCGTAATATTGTCCCATTTCCACTCCGGTATGGGAAGAGGTTGCATGACTCCTCCAGGCTGTTGCCTTCCAGCTTTCACTTGTTGACAAACCATACATCTTGACACAAAATCAGCAATCTCCCTCTTCATGTTGTCCCACCAAAAATGTTCCTTCAAATCTCTATACATTTTGGTGCTCCCAGGGTGTATAGAGAAATTAGAACTATGAGCATCATCCAGCAATTCCCTTTTCAGATCAGGTAAATCGGGAACACAAAGTCTCTTCCCGAATTTCAAAATTACATCTTCATACACAAAGTCTCTCAATCTCCCATCATTCACAGCTTTATTCTTCTTCTGAAATTCTTCATCATCGGTCTGAGAACTCTAAATCCTTTCTAGTAAAGATGGTTTGGCAACCATTTGAAAAAGCATTGATGTTTCACCTTCCCTGGTTATTCCCATGTCCATCTTCACTAGATCCATGAAAATTGGATCCCTTTCAATTCTCATATTGTTCAAAACTCCATGGTCTTTTCTACTCCAAGCATCTGCCACCTTGTTTGCCTTCCCCGGGTGGTATTGTATCGTACAATCATAATCCTTGAGTAATTCAAGCCATCTCCTTTGCCTCATGTTGAGTTCTTTTTGTGAGAAAATATACTTCAAACTCTTGTGATCAGTATAAATCTCACATTTTTTCACCATAGAGGTAGTGCCTCCATATCTTCAAAGCAATGATCACAGCTGCTAACACAAGATCATGAGTAGGATAGTTTTGTTCATGAATTTTCAACTGTCGTGATTCATAGGCAATAACTCTATCATTCTGCATAAGGACACAACCAAGTCCTTTCTTTGATGCATCACAATAAATAACGAACCCATCATTTCCCGATGGTAGAGTCAATATAGGATCATTGACTAATCTTCTCTTCAGTTCTTCGAAACATTCTTCACACTCTTTTTTCCAAACAAATTTAACCCCTTTACGTGTGAGCTTCGTTAATGGGTTAGCCAATCGGGCAAAATTCTGGACGAAACGTCGCTAATAACCTGCCAAACCAATAAAACTGCGTACCTCAGTTATACTCGTAGGTGCTGGCCATTCTTGGATTGCCTTGGTCTTAGTAATATCAACAGAGATTCCATCTTTAGAGACAATATGGCCAAGAAAAGAAATATCCTGAAGCCAGAATTCACACTTGCTAAACTTCCCATATAATTCATGCCTCCTCAGAGTCTTCAAGATAATGCGCAAGTGATTTTCATGATCTTCGTAGGTTTTGGAGTATACCAAGATATCATCAATAAATACCACCACAAATTCATCGAGATAATCCTTGAAAACTCTATTCATCAGATCCATGAATACAGAGGGTGCATTAGTCAATCCAAATGGCATTACAGTAAACTCATAATGCCCGTACCTGGTTCGAAATGCTGTCTTCGAAATGTCTTCCTTCTTCACACACAACTGATGGTATCCAGATCGAAGGTCAATCTTTGAAACGTATTGAGATCCATGCAATTGGTCAAATAAATCATCAATACGAGGTAGGGGATACTTGTTCTTTATCGTTATAGCATTGATCTCCCTGTAGTCAATACATAACCTCATAGATCCATATTTTTTTTAACAAAGAGAACAGGGGCTCCCCATGGAGAAACACTAGGGAGAATAAATCCCATATTACTCAATTCCTCTAGTTGTTTCATTAGTTCGACTAATTTTACAGTGGCCATTCTATAAGGGGTCTTCGATATAGGCCTTGATCCAGGAATCAAATCAATGGAAAACTCAACTTCTCGTTCTGGAGGATGTCCAGGTAAATCTTCTGGAAATACATCTACAAATTCTTTCACAACAGGTACATCCTCTATTTGAACATTCCTTTCCTCACCGACAGTTATTTCATTCTCTTCCTCCCCAATAATTGAATTTAGTTGAGCTATTGAGGGTGGATCTAAATAAGAATTAGGTGGTGACGATTCTGCTCTAAAGATAAGGTGTTCCTTATCATTATCATCAAGAATCGTAACCTCTTTCTTTTTACAATAAATCTTCGCATCATAGTCCGAAATCCAGTCCATACCGAGGATTATATCAAACTCAATCATAGGTATGACGACGAGATCAGCAGATAAAGAAAATTTTTGTGCTCTAATGGGGACTGATTCACAAAACTTTGTTGCAATGATACTTCCCTTAGGAGTTTTAACTGACAACTCCCTTATTAAATCAAATTGGAAATATCTAATTTTCTTAGCAAACTGGGAAGATATGAAACAATGCGACGATCCAGAGTCAAATAATGCATTTGCTAAACTTGAGGAAACCATTAAATTACCTGCCACCACGTCCTTCGGAGTTTCTACCTCAGCAGTAGTGATAGCATAAGCTTGGGCTTGATCCCTTGGCCTTTTCTGAGGTAAGTTCTCCTGATGCTTAGGACATGTATTTTCATAATGCCCCATCTCCCTGCAATTGTAGCACTGAACATTGGTAGCTTCCTTCTTCCCCTTGCAATCACGAGCTTGGTGGCCTTTTTCACCACACTTGTAACAGACTCCCATTCCCTTCAAGCAAGTACCAGGATGTTTCTTCCCGCATTTACCACAAGATGGATATTCAACCTTTCCCTTCTTCCCCTTATTTCCATTCCCAGATTGATCAGTAGGTCTCTTCTTCTCTTGCTTTGCTTTAAAGTCATAAGACTTAGAGAATTCCTTTTCGGTCTTGATAGCGCATGAGACAATGTCTTCGTACGATGAAAAGGATTGTGAGACTAACGCTCGACGGAGAAATGGTTTTAACCCATCAAATAAACGATCAATCTTACTTCTTGGGTTGTGAATATAATCTCCAGCATACCTCGCTAACCTTGTAAAGTTAGCCTCATACTTTGTGACATTCTCATCCTCCTTTTGTCTCAGACTCAGAAATTGCCTTTCCATATCTGCTCGATGGTCGCGAGGAAAGTATTTTTTCTAAAAACAGATCTTTGAACTCCCTCCATTCCATATTTGATACTTCATCATCTTCCTTCATGTTTTGAATCAATGACCACCATTGATCAGCATCTCCAGTGAGGCGGTAAACTGCCATGATAACTTTTTCCCTTTCACTGCTCCCCAAAGCCTGAAATATTTTCTCTAGGGAATTTATCCACTGCTCGGCTACTAAGGGATTTGTATTCCCATTGAACGTTGGTGGTTTTTTCCTCATGAATTGATCTAACATTGATCCTCCATGCTGCGGATCAGGGTGCTCCATACGGGTAAGGTTATTATTCATAACCTGAGTAAGTTGTCCCAGTATGGCGATTAGCTGATCGGCACCAATTGCATCACCAGCCCCACTATAATTATCTTGAGCAGGAGGGCAATCCCTACATGGAGTACGTGCATTGATATGGTTTCCATTTCTTCCACTAGGCGCCATTTCTAAACAATGGCATAAACTAGATCAGTTTATGAATCAAAATACATAATCACATACTTATAAAACACTTAACATAAATTGAACTATTTATGGATATAATCCACAATCATAAAAATGTTTTCTTTGAGAAGTATATACTCATAAACCCTTCATAATGATTTGTAAAGAAAATGAGAGTTATCCTAAGCATATCCCTCGGGAGTGTCGTAACCAAGAGTGCAGCAAGGCCCATTGTCGTGCACCAGTTCCCGTTCGAGTCTAGCTCAAAGCGGTGTTTTCGGGATTTACCCCTAGGTACAACTGTGCCAGAGCCACCTCTACCTGCTCGTATCCAGACATGGATGTATTGCTCAGAAAACTCACAAAATCTCTACAATACCAAAATTCTAGGAAGTTCTTCTATACTAATCTTCAAAGTTCATCTTAGGTCTACGTGCTCTAATCAGAGTTTATCTAAATCTAGTTTCCATGGTTTGTACTAAACTTCCTCTGATACCAACTGTAACGCCCTGACCCCAGTTACCCAGAGTCGGTGCATTAATTACATAACATTGTCATGATCACAAGAAAGATCAAATCTCGAAAGACCGATTGGTTTAGTAGCCTTGGAAACACTAGATATATTCATAAGTTTTACATTACATCATAAAATGAAAAACTAATACGACAACATAATGTTTCCACAATCCACACTATTATCCCCTCATAATATCCCTGCAGGTCATTCATAACTTACTTCTTCACATCCTGGGAAAAATAAAACATAGAAAAGGGGTGAGCTCAAATTCCCAGTAAGGATAACAATATAGCGGAACATTCAAAATAAGCATAAACATTTAAGGCAATGCATTAATAAAACAAAAGCCTTTTAAACTTGAACTTCAACATAGTATGGAAAAAGTAAAATGAAATAATGCCATTTACTTATTCACATGGATATTCTAGTAATCGAATAATCACATGCAAAAATCAAAAACCACTTTCATAATGTTGGAATGCATAATGCCAGACTATCATAACCACATAGTCAAGGCCTCGTGCCAAGACTACAAATAAGATTTTGCCAAGGCCTTGTGCCAAGACACTAGTTTGTCTCATGAGACCTACCGATGCATCGAGGAGCTATAGCGGGCTCCACCCGTCACATATTAAGTCCAATGCATTCCCATATGAAAAGGTTTAAACATAACATAAACATTCGTATTAAAAATAGCATACGAAATGTCAATACTTTCACCATAAACTATGAATGGTATAAAAATAGCACATCCACAGTCAAACATATCACAAAACCTTCAATACAATATAGAAGTTTTGTATCATAATAAATCAACTTCAAATAATCTTAAAATCCATCAAAGGATGTTGACATAGATGAAATCAAAATTATTTTTAAAGAAATATCCCCTTTTATTTTGAAATCATTTAAGATCCATATAAAATAAAACATTTTCTTTGAAAATATTCTTATAAGCTTGTAAGGGAAGCTTTGATGATTTTATAACGGTGGAAAATAACCGCACCCGCCATATAAGTTAAAAAAACATTCTTATCTTAATTCTGTCGAAAAGGTTAAAAAGCACCTTGTTTGGAAAATGACGGAAAGATTCCCTTATAAACCTCTTATAAAAAGTCAAACAAGGGTATAAATGACTTTAACCCATATTATTTTAAATATTAAAAATGTTTTGAAATACATTTTGAAGAAACATGGATGTGGATGATAACGAGGTCCCAGTAGATAATTATGTATAAACAATCTCGGATAATGAAGAGATTGCGAAATAAACCCTTACCAATTTGGTAAATTATGAAACATACAACCCATGAAAGAGGTATCATACAATTAATATGTAAATACACATAAATTAGAGTGTATTACACAAATAATATAATTATGGGCAGTACATACACCACACAAAAGGTGATGGTGGCAATACGGCATGAATCTCACGGAAATAAGGAGTGAGATGAAAACCCCTTACCTTGTACTTTTCCTTGGTTGGGGTAGGTTAACCTCCTGTATAATGGTGAAATAATTGTTATTAAATTATAAAAGAATCATATACATTCATATGATATCATATATGATCTTTTAACATTGTTTTGTTAACAATATCTTAGATTTATCGTTGTTTCGGGTGTTAACTTACTCGTTTTCTTTTATATGTTTTGTTACGTAAGTCGTGTTTTTCATGGATAGGTTGTATCTTATTCATATACAGAATGATATCATGTCCCTAAACATTATTTTTAAATCATCAAATGATAATTATACTTGGATGGATACGACGGAGAATGAATCTCATCGCGTTCGTGGAGACGGTAGTCCGTACGTACGCACGAGCGACAATATCATTCTTTTGATATTAAAATAATATATAAATTGATGGTATATCATATATACAGAATCATTAACATGTTATATTTATTATTTACCTGAGTTAAACATCATTATTATACCCATCCAAATAATATTATATTGAATAACAATTACCCCACGACGTGGAGATGGTAAGCCGTACGTACGCACGTATGGTGACATGTTATTCAAAGGGTGGATAGAATACTGAATATGGTTGTACCATATTTATAATAACATCAAAGTATATGTCAGATACTGGAGTTATTATTTTAGAATGGTAAGAACAAAGAAAGAAGAAGTGGAAGAAGAAAGGAACTTGAAAAGGGGTGGTGAAAACATTACCTCTTCTTCGGGTTCTTCCTTTTGATTTGATCCAAAGGGCTCCTTAGGTTGGCTTTCTGATCAAAATAAGGCCCCTAGGTTGTAGTGAGGGAGGTTGGGAGAGTATTTGGGCAGGGTTTGGACGAGCCAAGTGGCTTGAGAGGTGTGAGGAATGAGTAGAAGTTTTCTCCTTTTATAAGGGAGAGGAGGGGCTCTTTAGGAAAGTGTGAAAGTATTACTTTATAATATAATTATATTCGGTTTATAATGGTCCAAAAATCATTGAGGTCGAATATAATATGACTAATTTTCTAAATAACATCAAACAATAAGAATTGGACAGGTTTTAGATAATATTTTAATCATTATAATCTTATTTATTTAAATGATTTATTAATGAGGTAAACATTGCATCATTATTGTGTCATTAATAATTTAAATTATCTGATGTCTAAAAATTATAAATAAACTATCATTATGTAGGAAATCTTTTTATATTTCTAATGAATATTTATAATCGAAAATCCAACATGTATAACCCTATGTAAAAATTGTTCTTCTAAAAGATGTAAGCTTATGCCATTTTTATTTTTATTTTAACTTTATTAATATAATGTGTCCCTACCACATACAAGTGGCTCTAAGGGGTCCCCAAATCGACCCAAGGATTCTCATGGTCGGGTATGTGTCCACCAATAAGGTTAGGACACTTTTTAGGGTAAATTTGTATTATTATAATATTATTTGTTAACCCTTATTTACCGGATTTACCCTTAACCATGGTAAATAAAATATTTACCACAGTAATTATTCAAAATGTCTAAAAATAAAAGTTAACTATTTACACAATTTGGACATCCTGATTCCAAATATGGAATCCATTTTTCTAAATTCAAAACATAGAAGTGGCAGAAATTAATTTAAAATTAATTCCCGCTGTCAAAACAAAAAGCGTGTTTTTAAGAGGTAATAACTATCAAAAGATTGACACTTGTTTATGTTCGGTTTAATTGTAAAATTATGTCCAATGACCAACATTATATTAAATGGTAAAAATATATTCTAATTATACTTTAAAACCACTAAAATTCACAATTTATCACTATTAATTATTTTGATTAAAAAAGTTGTTTTTAATTAAAATTTAGTAATTTTCACTATTCATCAAAATATGAATGTTATCCGAAAAGTACCAAAATTTCACCTTAGGCTAAATTCGATATTCCGAATCCAAAAATGAAGTCCATTTTAAAATATAAAATATATATAATTTCAAAAAGTAGGTATTACTATTCATAACGGCTAGTTTGATTGGTTATGGTGTGTTACAACTCGGTGTTGCGTACAACACACGCTATCACATTATTCAAAGAGAAGCGTACCGTAGAAGCTTGGGGTGTTACAAATATAAATATTACTAATTTATCCACTAAAGGAAGGGTTAACAAAATAGCTACATAAGACAACCCATACATCAAATTACCATCTACACCTTCAGAACTATATCACACTACTCATGTAGTGTACTTGAATAACTCTTTCAAAGGGAACTTCCAACCTGAAGTAAAACTATCCAGAAGTGAAAGAAATAGAATTTTAATATTTCAAAAATAAAAAATAGTGGGTTTCTATCCTTTAATAATACCTAAAATTCTGTAATTTATTTGAATTCCTTCTAAACATTACAGGTAAGTGAGGAATATGTATAGGGGAAGGAATTGAACTTATTTAGAATTATTTTTAATTAATCTTGATAACTATTTTAGGATCTATAAGTAAAATATTCCTTGTTTTTAAGATTTTATAGTTCATGTGATTTTTAAAGAAAAAATTGGCCTCCTTTAAATGTTATACATAGATATTTTGTAGAATATTTGTTTTCTTAACATTCATTTAACTTCATTATTTCCCTCACAAGTAAAAATTTCATGTTGTGTTTTGAGAAAATACATTTATTATAAAATCTAGATAGTTAGATGGATTCAAAGTGAGTTTTTCCACTACCTATATCATAATTTTGTCCTAAAAATAAGAAAATGGGTGTGGTTGAATAGATATATATTGAATTGGAATTATAAAATGAGTCCACATAATATTTGAACATAATTTGAGTTAACTTATCATTTGACAAAAAGAATACCTCAGAGATCCATCTCAACATAAATTTATATATTTCCTTTTAAACTACTGTAAAAAAGAAAATTGGAATCCCATAATGTTTTTCTACTTTTCGATGATACCATGCATTGCATCCATGAAGACTATGATCTTGAAAAGTTACCAAATGTTCATTGAACTACAACCATGTGAGAAACATTTCTGGTTTTTAACTTACTTTATCATAAAAATAAATAATAATATTACATCCTTTTACTGGTAATGTTAAAGACCATTTTACCACCACCTAATATTGTTCCCTTTGGATCATGCAAACTATAATTGTGAAAAATTATCCAATAAAACCAACAGGAAAAAATTAATTCCGGATTTGGTTTTCTTGCCTCTGTTCATCCAATATAGGTTGCTTCCCAAAAAATACCATGTTATCATGGGAAGATTAAATCCACACAACATTTCTATTCTTCTGCCATAATGTGACAATTACCTCCTCTTATTACCATAAAGACACCCTACTATTCTTCCATCTCATGTGACCAAGCCCTGAGATTCTTTGAAGATCTCCACCATGTCAAGATGTGATAAAATGAAGCTTACTCTAACTCCCACATTCAGCTCCATTTTTACCCAGCTTGCATCAGGTCTCTATAAATAGTTCTGAATAATATCTATCTAAGATCACCCTCCCAATAAGAATCCATTTCAAGATGAATATCATTATTATTGTTCTATGAAATAGTGGGATCAGACTAATGGGACCCGACACAAGGTCAATCAAACAGAAACGTAGATAAATCAATTAAGGAAAACTAGAGGAACTAAAACTATGCTTGAAAAATGTCAATGAGATCGATTATAGATGAAAAGAACCTATTATATTAAGATAGATTGTTCAATAGTGAATAAATGTGGAAGTGTATGTGTGATTAATGAACCTATATTAAGAATCATCCAAAATTACAACTACTAGTCTAATTAATTGAAAAAGTTGTCCTCATCCATGGTGGATAATTAAGGATACGCATGATATAATCTCAATTTAGTTGATTTAAGATCTTTTATATTGATTTTTTTATTCCCTATGTAATAAAAAAAGGGAGATCCATAGTTCATTTCTAGTACGCTAATTAATAATATTTGGAGCCATGCACACTAGGTGTTTGATTGTTTCGCATGTTGAATTCAAGTTGCATCTCTACTTATTTGCGGTACTGATTAAAGATACAAAATATTTTAACACTATTGAGGATAACCAAATAGTAACTTATGATTCACATGACCTTGATGAGGTTTTCAGTTAAACCACAACATAGTTTCATGATCCTGATGGATGTTTCATACGTGATGAATTAAATCAAGGAGATCCATTTTTGAAATGAAGACTCACAATTGATGATTTGTACTCTAGGTATTTTATGTTTTCAGTGTTATTATTTAGAAGATGATGATTATTCAAGAATCCCAAATGATTATTCATTGTTTAGAACATGTTTTCACATGTGGTTCTCAAACAAATGATAATATGAGCCTATTTCTTCTTTGAATAACCAACTCTTCTTTATATTGTACTTCGCCATGAATCACCAATTCACATCATCTCTATCCCACCTCACCAACATAAAATAGTACATTTACAAGACCATATCTCTTTATCAATACCCTATAAAGAATAACCCAAATACACTACTTGTGTTTTCACACAACCCATGTTTATATCACAAATTCCATACAAGATCAAAATTAGTGTGAGACCAAGTACAGAGACATCCCTGACTCACTAAAAAACCCAAATATTTAGACCACCATCTCAAACCAATTATTGGAGGCCTAATATCTCCAGTCCAACCCCAAATGAACATCATCTATATCTCCCCATTGGATCACACCAAATAGAGGATTAATAGTCACTACTCTATGGCATAGAATATCACATCATTTAGAGAATATTCTTGATGATGTGTGGACAATGACCATGGGATAAATTTTCAAACAAGACTGATTCCCTAAACCAAATGATTCATGACCCTCAGACGAGAAACCCAAATCTCATCCAAATATGAAGACTAATTTTATTGATCAATGTTAAATACCATGAGGTTGAATAAATTCTAATTATAATGAATAACTCTCATACCCCATTTTTAATTTATTTTAAATAAACCAATTATAGTTAGAATCATCTATAATTTCTATAATTTAATTTAATTTTTTCACAAATTTGTTTAACTTTAATGCTCTCTTATCCCTCTTTTATTCATTTTTCTCACACTAACAAAAGTAATAACAATATCATACTTCATGATGGTGAGGCTCCAACCCATTCTTGGTTTTCTGAGGGGAATAATAGTGGCATTATTTAATTTATGGAATTAAGTAGTAATATATTTCAATATTTATTATGTGGTGGTGAACATAAAACATAAGGGGGGATTGTCAATCTATAGACTGTCAACAATATTTTATCTAGATAACTTGTTTTGAATCAAATTATCCCTTCAATAGAACCACCTTTCATACTAATATAGTCATGTGATCTGAGATGAATAATGGTATGTGATTTCATCCAGGTGAGTGAGTAAGTTTATTCAATCTATTGT
Organism: Viscum album; assembly: GCA_963277665.1. Classification (NCBI taxonomy): domain Eukaryota; kingdom Viridiplantae; phylum Streptophyta; class Magnoliopsida; order Santalales; family Viscaceae; genus Viscum; species Viscum album. Next base: position 783,986,890 of record OY728158.1, read on the forward strand.
GGAATAATCTAACATATTCACTATAGGGAACAGATAGTATTATTCTTCTATATGAGGATTATTCAACTGATTAGTAGTTCTATATAAGAGTAAAAATCTGTGGGTGTTTGAATGGTTGGTATTGAATCTATGCATTATGTTAGTTGAAATTGAACAAATTTATATAATAATCAAAACCCCTAGAATTAAACCTTGGGCCTCCAGTATTTCTTCTAATCCCAATTCTAATTTTTTATTTATATGTTCTATTTTCATTTTATTTCAACTCATAAAATAAGAAAAAAGCAAAAAATGTTACAAATATGGATTCTTTGAAAAAAAATAGAAAACAATAAAAACATAAGTGAATAAGATAGTGTAATCCCCACATCAAATTCCTTGAGTGATGAACCTATTAAGCCACTAGGATTAATTCTATTTTTATAATATTTTATTTGACGGTACCCTATGAGAGTAATTCCATAAATATTATACCAATTAAATAAATTTAAAATTGTATTTGGGTTATTGGATTTAGGGATTGTACTGTTATTATCAAAGGAAGTTTAGTAGGACCAATATGAATAAGAATATATAAGATCATAGAAGAAATGATAATCAATATAATCCACTAGTATTTTTAATAAATTTTACTTATTATTTTTAATAAACTAATATACATAATATTATTCTCAAATTATTATGGTTCCATTGTTTAGATATGATTTCTAGAAAAAGAAGAGGAAATCATATTAACACTGCCAATAAATATAGGTATTTCACTTCTGAGTAAGTCAATACAGTTGGTGTTGTAACTGAGTAGATCATGGTTGTATTGGGGAAACAAACCCTTGTTATTATAAATAACCTTTTCATTATGTAGAAACCTATTTTTTCCCAACACAATACACCAATGTTGGATCGCTTGATGACAGAAACCTTCATCCCATAATGAAACTACAACTCTATTGGTAGTTTAGAAATAGATCAAACCCTTGGAAATGTTATTTATATATTTATATGTAATGAAAAGGAAAATGATACACTTAATTTATATTATGTCAACAGATATGTAAATCAATGGGGGACATCGATTTAGAATACTAATGATGTAGAGGTGATATAGGAAACGGAAGAGGAAATTTTCAAAGTGATTTTATTAGAGAGATATTTTCCCAAAGAAGAAAATGTAAGTATGAAAAAAATTAATTAATTTAATATAATATGAATATAAAAACATTGTCTATCATGTAGAAATAATTTTAATACTATCAAGTCATGTTATAGACTATTTACATAATTTGAAAAGTGAGATCAGTTATTTCTTTGATGGAATTAAGTCAAGCCTCTAAATGGATCAAGTCTCTGAAATTTGTTTATCAAATTATTATATGGTATCAGGTTCTACTATGATAGAAAAGAAATTATCAAAGTCATATTTCTTTAACATAAATCAATACAATGAAAGGATGATTGAGGACCAAGGGAAAATAAATGAAACCAACAAAAATAAAGGAAGGAAGATACTTAAAACATCTGATAATTTTGGAAAGAAACATCTTGGAATATTATTAAATGGAATGAAGGATTTATACAAGGTCAGAGACAATAAATTTATAGCTCGTGAATGAAAGGAAAAGAAATAAATCACTGATATCTAGTGTTTCAACTCTAATGAGATAGTTTACTATTCATACCAATGACACAAGCATCTAAGATTACCCTTATAATTTCATTAGTGTTTTTATTTATGTAATATATGAATACAATAAAATTTATGATGGGTATTAGAATCACTTCTATATAAATAATGGTAATTTTACTGAAAATAACATATTTTAGAAATTTAGCATGTCGGAATTTTGGCTTCAGATTGTCTCCCCTATTGAAAATATTATCTTCAATAGTTGAATTTATATTGTTGTTACTTAGACAATAAGTACCCTCACCATAATATATATCTTTTAGAGTTATTATGTTTTATAAATAAAAGTAATTATAAGAAATTTTAATGAGTATATGTTTATGATGTATTTCAATTTGGATATCTATATTAAGAAGTGTTTTTGTGTTTAATGACTAATAATGAAAGTTTGTTGTTATTATTGAGATTTTGGAGATTAGTCCTTAATTTTATAGTTTACTTTATTGAATATTATTTTTAAATATAAAAAATATTTGTTTTTATTAAATGGATAGAGACTAGAGGACTCACCAGTGAAACAATATCTCAAAGAATGAATAACCCTTTCCATTAATGGATCACATGATCCAAAAAATAAGATTTTATTTCTTTAGGCATGAAAAATTAAACTTATTTATTAATCATTTTGAATATGAAATTAATTATAGGTGTCAAAATGATCATAACACAAATAAATAAATAAATATATTAATAATATTCACCTATAATTTATCTTGAGCTGGAAGATAAATCTATCAAGTTTTGTGGAAAAAATATCACTCAAATATCAAGGAACACTAATAAAGATACATTCACAAGTATAATTATTATAAATAAACAAATATTAAACATGGTGTGTCTATTTATAAAATAATTGGTTCCTAATCCAAACCTATAATTTAAAATTCTTGAAAAAATCTTTTATTATATCATCATATGCTAGAAATGAATTAAAATTTTGAGGTTGAAATTTCAATAAGGTGGGGAGAATGAAACACCCCAAGATTTTAGTTCATAAATATTAGGTATGATTACCTATGATATACATATTATTAATCTTAAACATTCCATGAAACACTTTAAAATATTATTGAGTAAATATGATTATTATAATTGAGCCACTAAATTAGATAGTGTAAATAATATTAATAAAATTATGAAATTTATTTGGACATTTTTTTCAAATATATATTTAAATTCATATTAAATAGTTATTTAATTTCTAACAATAATCATTAAATCATATAATTTTAAGAGCATTTAATGCTAAAAAGGTTCATTTTTTACAAAAGTGGGTTTTCATTCTATTTGTTTCATTTAAAAGATACATTTATTTTATTATGAGTAATAAATTTATGAAAATCATATTTTTTATAAATATAAACTAATTATTAATCATTCATACATTTATTATCAATTTTTTATAAATAAAGTTAAAATACTTTTATTGTAATAAGTATATTTTAAGAAAATTGTTTTTAAATGTATATTGTATATTTATCTTAATAAATTAATTTTTTAACTATCGATTAGTTATTTTGAAGAAATAAATTGATAATATATTCAATTAAATAAATTCAAAAACATATAATGGTTGTTACATGGGAAGGAATGAGAAACATTTTGTCTTATGCACCAAAAATACAGTTTTTCTAAAAATGGTTTTTACACATTTATGTGAGGGATATTAGAATTATTTTATGACAAATTTTGAAAATATATTTTATAAAACAAACTTCCTTTTTTATTTCATCATACCAAATTTATATTATGGATAATTCATGGGATTTTTAAGAAAGAGTTAATTGTTGGGTTAGTAATGAAAATATACTACTTTTACAAGCAATGTCAATTTTATGACATTCACATTGTATAATAATATATTGAATGTTTTTAAAACTTTTTTATAAAATAAATATATATTTAATAAATAAAATAATTTATCTAAAAATATAATTTTAATCTTATAAATCAATGTTTAACATTTTCAACGTCTATATAATGGTTTTTTTCAAATAGAAATAAATTTTAATTTATTTATTTAATATGAAATTCAGAAAGTATATTTATGGTTTTAGTTTTATTTTAACTTAAAATAAGTATATTTTTATTTTTAAAAATATTATTAATTCATTGGGAGTCAACATTGTACATGATTTTATAATAAAATCATTTTTATTCGTAAAATAGTCATTTTTCTAAAAACATTTTTTACTGCATTCTATGAACCCATGTTAAATGTAATTTCTACTAATTTTTGGAATTGAATATTTTAAAATGGATTTTATATTTTTATTATACATAATTAATATTATGTAATTATTTTAGAAAAATGTTTGTTCATAATGAATATTAACCATGGTAAATATTGATCACTACGTTAAGGGTAAAAAGAATTAATGAGGGAGTTAAACTAATTAGATAACGATTAAAATAACCTATAAACATTTCTAAATGTGATTGGTTGGATATTTGTCAACTCTATATTATCTTGGATTCTAAATTAATCCCCTCTAGAGACACTTTACCCTATGAGTTACTATTATATTTTAATTTTTTTAATATTTACCATAATTCCACCCACAACACTTATAGAAGGGAACATCCTCTCCTCAATTTTCTACACTTATTGATCCTCTTATATTGATTAATCCCAACAAAAAACCTAAAAAAAATTTATTTGTAGTTCATTGTAACACCAAAATGCCACTTTAAGTTTTTAGCATCCAGTGTTTTTGGACCGGACGAAATTCCAAGGGTTTTTTAATTTTATTGTGTGGTTGATGGCCTATTTTGTAAGTCGAGATATGGAATGGAATTAGGTTTCTAGTAACACATAAAATCTTTTTAAGATTTAGTTGATATTCCAAGAGGTGTATCGAGTGGTTCATTGAGTTTTTTGAGAGACATACCCAAAAACTCAAGTTTTGGATGGACTGGTAAGGGTGCACAGTTTGTCTGAAGTAGTACAGCCCACTATTGATAATAGAGTGACACATGCAGGTGAGAAGAGGTGATCCACACAGGTTTCCCACGGTTTCCCAAACCATGCACCCTTCTCTCACACTTATTTCTACTTTGGTAGGGAGGGTGTACTTTTCATCACAGAGTTTGTACAAAGTTTCATTAAACTATAAAGGACAATCGTGTAGGGTAATGGTTCCTAAGCATTTGGAGTCGCAAGGTTTGGCCAACCGGGTGATCAAAAAATGTGACCGAGTTTTTTAGGGTGAATTTATATTCTTCTCTTAATTAGGCTGAATCCTCATTTTTCTTTTCTATTTCTTCTTCTCTAGCCACATAAGGCTCTCCCTGGTGTCTTCAGTTACTCCCCCTTCCTTCTCTAGGGATAATTGTTTCTCCCTCATCTAAAGTCGGAATTTAAAATTCTAGATTATGTTGTATCTTCATCGGTAATATCCGTATTCCACTTACTTACTTTTGTAGATTCTCTTCTAGTCAGTTGAGATATTATGGTGTGATCTAATTGGAACTATTTTCAAGGAGGGTGTATGTTTCTTTGATTTCTCTCGATCCAGATCTAATCAAGCCTCGATATTAGATGATTAGGTCATCCAAATCAGGAGTTCGGTGGTCTATATATATTCCCTCAAGTTTCATTGATTTTTGAGTTCTCTCCACTATGTCGTGCACCGAACATAACTGGTGTCACTTCAGATTAATATATTTCACTGATTTTAATTCTTTGGATTACCTAGAGATGTGTTTGAACCCTCCTTGGTATTTTTTGAGGTAATGAACTCAACCCCAACCACCCCCATTAGGGTAGGTTCTTTAAATAAAATGAGTTGAGAAAATTAGTCCTTTTTTATTATCCACTTTTTGGATTTTTCATTTATAAATTTATACACTCTTATCCAATTAAGTATTTTTTATATTTAAACCTTCATTGTAGTGGGTTCTTATAAGACTTGTGATGAAATTAAATATTTTAAAATTGAAAGAAATAAATTTTTTAAACAAAAAAATTCATGTTTTCTAACAAAACCCTTCGATGAGGTGTGTTGTCTTAAATTATAAAGATATATATGTTATATACCTTGCGTGGATTTTTCATTTAATGTGATGGAATTATTAATTAATGGTTTTGAGATGTGATGTGTCTTACTTAGTCATGTTCCCTTTTTATCTCCCAAAATGAATTGGATAATGGGTGTTTTCCTCTTAATGGATCTTGTTCTATGGCATGGAACCCCCACAACATAGACTATAGTATGTTTTATTTAAAATTATTTAATGATTTATGAACACTGTGAATGATTCTTGGGTTTCCTTCTACGGAATTCCTAGGATAGACTAATTATTCTTTTGATTATATACACTAATTAGGTTGTTCATTTGTCAGGGGTGATGCCGGTATACTGGGATGGGCTCACTTTGAATTCATTTTACCTCATTCTGGGTGATATTGGTTCCCTAGGGAATACACCTTGAATGGGCTCATTGGTGATATGGATTTATAGGGCCTTGAATGAGACTTGATCCCCTACATAAGATACCAGAAACATGCTCATAGGTTTTTGGTTTTTCATTAAGCTAATAGGGATACTTGTGAGTCCATCCATGGATCGCATTTGATCTAATCCTATGGTCGTGAGTGTTACGGTGTTTCGGGTGTGATACATGGGGTTCATTTGAAAGATCTCCTTGGATAGGCCCAAAATTTTTCTTATTTAAAATTTTAGGATACTTTTATTATATGGGCTACTTTTATATATATATTATCCATGATACGCGTCAAACAAGTGAGACCACATGTCGGGGGTCAGCCTATCTTATTATATCTTCTTCATGTCATTTTAATTATCTTTTTTCCCTTATATCATATTTACAGGTTGTCTATGGTTCATATATTACTAGATTATGCTAAAAGAGGTATCCTTGGGCTATGTGACCTTTAGGACCCTGACCTTGACTTTTTTATCTATTCATATCACATTTCTACATTACATTTACATACATACACACTATTGATTTTATATTCACAAACCGGATTATGCTTTATACACTATTGGTGGTGGGCTACTGACTATATCTCACACCCTACTTGGGTTGCCATTTCACTAAGGTACCTGGGTAGATCTTCTTGTTCACAGGTCTATAGTTTGTAGCCTGAGATTTTCATTATATGTGGGATCTAGAAGCATAGGAATAAGGTTGTATATAAGATTCTTGAGGGGACTTCCCTTTGAGCCTATTTTATTTGTTTAGGTATTGTATCATATTTCCTACTACAAGTTTTTTGGCTTTATTAGGTAGAATCACATGAACATGTTTGCATGGTTAGATTTACTTTGGTGTTGGCCATCTTTATTCAGTTTTTTAATTATCTCCCACTTTTTTCCATTTATTACTATTGATTCTGGCATTATCCATTTATTTATACATATTATACTATGGTGTGACTCTGGCGGTGAGTCTATAGTCTTCCCAATGTACCGCTATTTGACCCTTACTACTAGTTGACGCCCACTAGTGACTAAGGAAACATTCTTTAGGCCACGTGGTGATTGTAACTACTATAGGTTATGTGGAATGTTGGTATGAGATATTATAATGTGGTTTTAGAGCCTTACCAAGAAATATACTTTCCTTTTAAACGAAGTTTCTTAGGTCTATTTTGTAGACCCTTCAAATCCAATTAGTGAACTCTCGGTTAAATAATGATCATGTCCCCTACCTTAACATCATCCAGGTAAACTGAGAGAGAAAAGTTTACACACCACAATAAACATTAAATATTTTTCTCTTGTTGAGTTGTTTATTTCAGAGTGAACTCAAGAAGCATGGTTATTCTTGTATGCATGATTTTTCTTGAGTGATACCTAGGTTCGCAAATAAGAAGACCTTGGTCAGACTCAAGGACACTAGCTATTACCCTTGACTTGATCACCAGGATAATGCCTCTATGGGGCTAGCCAGTGGCCTTTTTATTTTGACATTTGGCTTGGTTCCAACGTCTCTCTTGTAAGTATCATTTATGGATTTCAATGAAGGTGGTACTTGAATTATTTTCGGTGATTTCGAGGTTACCCATAATTATGGATAGGCTCAATTGTGGTTTTTGAAAGGTGATGATCTATGTGATTTGGATCTAGCATGCACCCATGTTCATGTTGGGAATGATAATTTAAATGGTTGTTTATTCTAGAGACATCACCAGAATCTAGTTAAGGGATTTGATGAGTGTGGGTGAAGAAAATATAGAGTCACCTTCATTTAAATGAATTAGGTTTAGCTTTTTAAATGTTTTGGCCATTTAAGCAGAGTTTTTTGCGAATAATAAAAAAAGTGGATTGACCAATCTTCCTTAGGCTTTTATAAATGCAGTAAGTGAGGAATTATTTATTCCTGTCATCAGTATAAGATGAGTACAATTTAAATTCCCTCCACTGATTCTCATGGAATGGTTGGAAAGATCAATTTAAATGAGTTCAATTTGGAATCGACCATTTGATTGAATCATATCTCATTTCGTGAGCAACATTGGAATTATATCATAACATCTTAAAGGACAATTCAAGAGGTACAGATACCATGATTTATCATTAGACCATAAATTCCAGATACTATGGTGGAATCACCATAGGCTAGTTGGGTAAACATAAAACATTGTGATCGTGTCTCTAGTTTTATCGGATTAGGTAAACTCTCTCTTAATGTTTCTTGTTTGGATGATTAGTGTTTACTTGGGTTTCTACGGAATATGAACAGATTTTTTTTGTGATGCTTAATGGTGTGTTGGGTGTTTAGAAACAAAAAACTACCATTTGAACAAGACTTCATGACTTGGGTAGGTCTACTAATGATCTCCTCATTTCACCAAGGAATCTTGGGGATGATAAGTCTTACGTTGGGCAGATTGTAGTGTCCTATTTTTTGGACTAGAATAAATTCCAAGAGATTTGGAATTTTTTCATTTGGTGGATGGAATGTATATTATAACAATATTCACAATGGAATTCAATGTTTTTGAACACATAAAATTATTATATTTAGATGTGGTTGAGGTCTTAAGAGGTGTTTTGGGTGTTTGTAGAGTTTTAAGAGCACTAGGCCTGGAATCTCTTTTTTTGGGTGGACAGGTAAGCGCACATGGTTTGTCTGAAACCACTCGGCCCACTAGTAAAACATGTGTGACACTTAAATTTCAAAAGAGGTCTTATTCATGGGATTTCAACTATTTACAAAATGGTTCAACCATCCCATAGGTTCAGTGCCACATAGAATGTGGGGGGTGCACTGTTCAGCGCAGGTTTGGTTCATGGTTTGATTATACCATGAAGGACAATTGTGTGGGGTAATGGTTCCTAAGTAGTAGAATCCACATGGTTAGTGCACAGTTTAGAAATGTTTGCAGCCAATCCATGTGACCTATTTTTTAGGGTGAATTTAAACTTTTCCATTAATGAGGTTAAATCCACAATTTATTCTTTCTCTCATCTTCTCCAACCATGAGAGTCTCCCCCTGGAATCATGGGTCCCCTCTCTTTCCCCCACTAGGGATCATAACATCTCTCACATATGATGTTGGATTCGAAGACCATTAGTCATGTTGAATATGCATTAGTAATATCTTGAATACTCTTACATCATTTTTAAGCTTATCTTCTGATCGGTTGTTGAATTTTGAAGGGAGATTATTCGCCATATTTTCACACCAGGTTTCTTTTTCTTTGATTTCCCTCAAACTGGACCAAATCAGTTCTCAATATTATAAAAGTGGTCTATCCTATTAAAGGGGTAGGTGGTCAATATATTTTCCCAAAATTTTTATCTCTTTATGAGTTTTTTCCCTTATGTCTCACACTGGGCTTACCTATTGTCACTTCAGATTAACATATTTCATTGATTTTAATTGTTTTGATTGCCTTGTTCTGTGTTTGATCCCTCTATGGTATGGTTTGGGGATATGAACTCAACCCAAACCACCCATTTAGGGTTAGATAATTAAATAACGTGTGTTGAGAAATTTTTCCCTTATTTATGAGCCAATTTTTTGTTATACCATTGATAAATGTATATAATCTTCTTGAATTAATTCTCTATCTATTTAAACTATCCTTGTAATGGCTTCTTTTAAGCATTTTGATTAAATTGAATTTTTTAAATTTAATGAAATTCATTTTTTGAATAACAATTTCATGTTTTATAATAAACCGCCTTGATGAGGTGTGTTGTATTCAATTAGAAATATATATATATATATGTTATGAATTTCTTGGATTTTTGGTTTAATGTGATGGCCTTATTAATTATTGATTTCGATATGTCATGTACCTTACTTATGTGTGTGTCCCTTTTTTCTTCCAAAATGAAATGTAAAATAGACACGGCCGTTTTCATTATTCTTGTTCTATGCCATGGAATTCCCCCTACCTGGCCTTTAGTATTATTTAATTAAACTAATTGAATGAATTATGAATGCTATGAGTGATACTTGGGTTTTCTTCAACCTTATGCCAAGGATAGAATCATTTTACTTGTAATTAGATACAGTAATTGGGTTTTTCATACTCTAGAGGTTCTATTGGTATTCCAGGATAGGATCATCATGAATTTATTTTTCCTCATTATGATTTATACTAGTTCCCTAGGGGAGAGACCATGGATTGGCTCATTAGTGAGATCATTGTACTAGGCCACATGTGATATTTGGTCCCCTATATGAGATTCTAGGTACAGGCTCAGAGGTTGTTGTCTCACATTCATTTGTGAGTGATAGTTGTGAGGCTATTCATATATCTCATGTGAAGAAATCCTATGGTAATGAGTTTTATTGAATTTCTAGTGAGATACATGGGTTCTTTGATATGGATCACCTTGGATGGGCCCAAGATGTTTCTTATTTTAAAAAAAATGATACTTTTATAGTATAAGATAATAGTATATATGTTTCATCCATGAGACACATCCTCCAAGACAAACCTCATTCTTGGTGTCATCCCATGTCATGATAAATGCGTCGTTCCATTTACAATATCAGTTTTCCTTTATTCCATTTGTATGGATAGTCTATGGATCTTCCATTTCTAGTTTATCCCAAAGCATATATCATTTGGCCATGTGACTTTAAGGACCCTGATCTTGGCTTATTTATTTATTTATATCACATTATTTACTAAATTTGACATGAATACACACAATTTATTTTATATGAAATAACTAAATTATGCTTTAGAGACCAATTGTGGTGGCTTAAAAAGTATATATCTCACACCCCTCTTGTGCCGCCATTATAATTGGGCACCTGAGAATATCTTCATGTTTGCAAGTATAAGGTTCATTGGTTGAGATGTACAATGTACATGGGAGCCATGGGAAGAATAATAAGATAGTAATATGGATGATCAAGGAGAGGGCCCTATGGGAAATTTATTTCTTTTCCTTGTTCATGTATTACATTATATTTCCTTCTGCATGTTTTTTATACATAATTAGTAAGCATCACATGGATATGCATTAAGTGTTAGTTGTATTTTGGAATTGTACTTCTTTAATAAGTTGTTGTACTTATATTATTATTATTTTGGTTTATTAATACTTCTTCCATTATTTTCTATTGATTTATACCTTCTATACAGATGTGTTACTTAGAACATGAGGGTATAGGCTCCACATTATATCACCATATGACCATCACTTCTTTTCCATAGCCTCCAGAATATAGGGAGTCATGCTTGAGGACAAGTGGAAACTGGTCCTTTAACCTGTTTAGTTGGTAGTCGGGCTATGATGTTACAAAGTTTTATAAGGTGTAATACCAAGGTGGTTACCAAAATAATAGGTATATTTTCATGTTGAAATTTATCAGGTTCCATTTTTCATAAACCTCCCCCAAATTTTTAATAAACATATTAACATTATTAAATCTATATATTTACCATAATGACTTTTTTTTCATCTTATGGTTCATCCTTTTTATGTCTCGTTTCTATCCAATATTAAAAATAAAACATTTCTCAAGCGTATAAACAAACTAGCATATATACAAAGCGATGTGTATTGTTCTTCATCCCTAGATCACTCGAATGGTTATAAATTTATATTTAATGAATATATATTACATTTATGGAAATATTATTATTCATGATATATAATATATAATCAACCTTATTTCCCACAAATTCATCGTAAAATGGTAATGTCGCTTGTGCGTACATGTGGACTATCACCACCAAAAATATATGTGGTTCATTTTTCATTTTCAATTTATATCAACGATTATAAAAATATATTTAATTAATATATATAGTATTTATGATATAAATTTTATTTTGGAAAGATTATTTATTATATATTTTCTTTCATATACATCCATTTGGAGAATGAAAACAATATTATATATACATTTGGAAAATCACCTCCATGGAAAACATAGTTAACATTAATATTACTATTTTTCTGGATATATATAAAACTAAAAAACATTAATAAAAAATATATACATTAAGCTACAAAAAATATATAGATTATGGAACCACTTTATTATAACTTTAACCATGGTCAATATACTGATTTCATTTGAGAGAAATTGACTAAACAACCCTAATTAATCAATGTAACCAAGAAACATTCATTGAACGGATATAAAATAATTATAAAAGTACCCTAAAATGCAATTTATATATATAAGTTTCTTAATAAAATTAAAATCTATTATTCAGGAGGATAGAGGTTGTTTGATCAAGCTGGAATCCAAGGTAAGAATTTTTTATCTCTATTCGAAACCATTAAGATATTTTTTATATTATAAGCTTAATTTAATTTATAAGGTGTATATAATTCCACTCATACATTTTATATCATTAATTTAGCTTTATTCATGGTATTTGAAGTTTCAATTCAGGTTTTTTCTTTTAAGGGATTTTTATTTAAAAGTAATTAAGTTGTAAAGGTTTGTTTTAAAATCTCACTCTAATTTGAGATTATTAAAGTCTGAAATAAAATTAGAAGAATTATATACACTTTAACTTCTTAAACCTCGTATATTTTATTATACTATGATAATATTAGGGTTTTATATGTTTTCCTTTCAACTTTTCCTCTCTTCGGTGGTCAAAGATCAAAATAATGAAATAAAAAATGACCTAATTTTCCCTTTTAAGAGGGGAATGTTTTTCTTTCATATTCATAGTTTTAGAGTTATTTCATATATTTTATTATGTATTTTTAAATTATAAGTTATTTAACTTTTATAATACATTTTATTTTATTTATAAATTTCTAAAAGTAATCTTTTGAAGGTTTTCCAAATTAGTAATATTTTGAAATTTTATAGAAGAGTGAAATTGATTTTTTATAATATATATGGAATGAATATATTTTACTAAATCTATGAAAATTATTCATTATTTATCTTCCACTATTATTCTCTATAGTTGTTTAGAGAAATCATTTTCCAAAAACATTAAATTTAATATAATATTTAATAATTTTTCTAAAAGCGGAAAAAAAATTTGGAAATAATTTATAACTTTATTTTCAAAAAATTGTTAAAAATAAATTATGGAAACTTATTTTAAACATTTCAATTTTATTTTTCTATCTAATTAAAAAAATAATTTACTTTATTTTAAAACATTATTTCTGATGAATTTATTGTCCTTTATCATGCTTTACTTATTTCTAGATTATACCCATTTGTGATAAATCACATTTTTATAATCATGTTATCTATCAACCTCCACCATTCATTGGAAATTATTTGCCTCATTTATATCTATTTTTTTTAATTTCAAGGATACATTCTCTATCATTTATATTACATTAATATTATCTTAACTGTATATAGTTTCTATTTATAATTTTAGTTAATAGAATCTTACAAAGAAATAATTTTATTTATAATAGAAATGTTGATGTTCTATATTAGTGACTCAATATGAATATTTATTATTTGATAAGGCATATTTATTATGTACTATATTTTTTACTCAAAATATTATGAATACATTGATCATATGGAAGTAATTGGTGGGTCTTAATTATAAATAGCCAATCGATGCATAGATAGGTCTCATAAGCCAAACTAGGTTCACAAATTTGTTGGAATATTGGGGTATATCTATATTTAAAAGGAAATTGTCTTCACTAAGTCTTTGAAATTAAAATTCATGAAGTATTGGATGAGGCCTTAAGGGTAATATAATGACAGTATGACATTACGTACTTCATTCATTTAGAATTCATTGATTAATATCCATGTGATTATTTTTTTGTATTATTAGTGGATTTATTCCATTCTCTTTTTATTGAGTGTATCAGATGTGTTTTAATTATACACTGAAAAATTTTGTTATAGCTTATGTATTCATGATAGATCCCCTCATACACTTTCCATTACTGAGTAATTAATCTCACCAATTATTATTTGTTCCATTACCTCAGATATGAATACGGAAAATTTGAATGATATTCAATGACTAAATGATGTTTTTATGATATCTTTTATGTTTACATTGTAATAGGGAAATCATGTATTATCTAGTCACCCCCAACTGCTAAACTTATTGATCCTTCATGGAGTGATACATTGTATTGTGTGACAAAGTAATAAAGAAAACACTGGATTTGGGTTACTTTATTCACGGATGATATAAAAGTATTTTTTAAATTTTATTAGATATATTCTACATAAAATTATCTTTTATTATGATTGGTTACCTATTATTAATGTATAAGACATGTACTAATTGTGAGAGTGTTGTCTACAAAGGGTTTAAAATAGTTTTGAAGTACACAACTACTGGTCAATATTTAATGTCTACATTAATAAATAAATAAAATGGATAACATGAAGAATCTTTATCCGTTAACAGAAAAAAAAAATTAGATAAGTTGTATTAATTTATTTGAGGGGTTTAATATATTCCTCTAAAGTTTAGTTGAGGTTTTTTAGTTGTCTGATTGAAATTTTAAATATAAATACAAGATCATGAAATTTCATGAAGGACTCTATAGATGAGTCATTCTGGATATACATGAGAATTAATTTAAATTTTACAAAAAATAGAGGGATTAGATCTATGTATAAATAAATTAAAACTCTATATGATTCATTAAAGATTCTATAAATTAATCTACGAGTATATATGAGTATTTTCACATTTTTGTACAAGTCATGAAAGACCATTAGATTTTGGCAGGATTCAATCAATTAAATGTATGAGGGACATGAGACCTATCTATGAGTCACCATACCATTATACGAGACATAAAGATATGTATTATTTTATGATAGTGTGTGATCCATTAGAATTAGTATATGACTAGTCTATGGACACCATATGAATCATGTAATTATAAAACTTTTTTGAATTCTTTGACATGACAACATCAGTATTTTCAGAATTTATATTCAAATAAAATGGGATTAAATCAGATGATTTTTCACTAATCCTTATGAATTATAAAATAACACTTTAATAAAAAAAACAAATTATTTAAAGTAATGAAAATCTGAAGAAACAAATAACACACACACTACACAATTATATCATAATTCATGGGTTAATACATATTTTGAAGATGAATTCAAATAGAGTGAAATATGTGGGTTTTATATATTTTTAAAAAAAAAGAAATAAATAAAGATTCATATGGTAGTTTTCTAATGACAAAAAATTGTGATTATTTTAATCGACTTAAATATGCATGAGAATAACTATGCATAGATTTATAGAGTATCCATAATTCAATTATGGAAAAAAATTATTCATAACATTATTCCTTGAATATAAAAAGATCGAAATTAATAAAAAGGTTATTTTGATAATTAATATTCCTAGAATTGATACTTTATTATGTTAAATATTTTATTTGTCAAAGATGAAGAAGAACAAAGAGACTAAATCTAAAAGTTATTATAGAGGAAGTACATGGATTTGATGTTCTCGAGCAATATGTGATCTAAGGAGGAATACAACACTTTTATTATTTTTAATATCATAGATAATGTGGAAAAAAAGAGTACCATATTTCCCCTATTATATAAAAATATTGTGAAGAATATTGTTATAGTGGAAAAAGATTAAAGATGAAGGTAAAGTGATTCCTAACAAAGAAGAATTACCAGTCAACATCCTAACTAGTAGTTTGAAGGAGGATTCAATAAAGGACACTGCGAGGTTGTCAAAGTAACTATACATTTTATTCCATTTGAAAATCTAGAACTAGAGAACTGTAGGAATCAATGATGATGGGACAGGAAACATAACTAGTGTAACCAAAGGGTTTATAATTGAAAATTTGAAATTAGGGTGACTATCCAATCACATCAATAAGTAAACTTTTAATGTTGAACTATGTAAATATTGGTGTTTATGTGTTCATTAATTCTTAATTCCTCTAGGTGGGGCTTATCTCAACACTCGAGCCTCACCAATAGTAGGTGGACATTGTATTTTAATAAGTTTAAAATTAAATAAGAAAATTTAATATTTTATGGCATGAAAATCCTCATTTTATAAGATAAATATCAATTTTGATCTTACATGGTAAAAATAGCCCTAGGAGGAATTTTTAATATTTTACCTCAGAAAAAATATTTTATGAACAATAAAAAATGTAGTACATAAAAGTAAATATTTTTATTTATCGAAATGTGTATAAATATTTATAATAAATAATAAATAAACAACCATTTTTGTAAAAAAACATCATTTGGAGGTAAAAAAGGGGTTTTTATGAAAACTAATCTACTTTCTAAAGGCATAACAACAATCCCATAGAATTAATTAAAATAATTTTATATGATGAATAATTTACATGAAATTTAAAAAATATTATATTAATATATGAATTTAAATTCAGTTGATTATGATTACTAGTCATTCATTAAATATAACATAATCTTATTCTTATGAAATTCATTTCCTAAAAAATAGTACTATAACATGATTACTGAGATTGATTTTGAAATAAATTCTAAAAAAATTACTGTTTTTAATTTTATAAAATAGAATCCATATTTTTAATCATCATAAATCATATTACTAATTATTTAAACTTGGTTTTTTTCATAATTAGTAATTTTGAAAATTGTAAATTTTAATTTCCCCCATCAAGGTTACAATGTGGTTTTTTACTTTACATGCACTTGTCTTAAAATTAATTTTTAATGTATATAGAATTTTTATTTGATAAATTTGATTTAATATTTATAATTAATGGTTCCAAATTTTCTAATAAGGAAAATGTATTTAATCATAAAGGATTAATTACCTAGTTTATACAAATGGGTTACCGTGGTGAAAACTAATATGGTAAAAGTAAATAAACATAAGGATAAGGTAATAATATGTTTAAAACATGTTTAGTTTTATGTTTTTTAGTTGTGGACCAAACATAACATCCATGAACTCTTTTATTTATCCATTCTGGAGGCACTTGGGGGAGAGTGACATATCATTATTGATTAGTTTTCGGTATTTACAAAAATACCACTCCTCCTGAATTTCCAAAGGGAACTCCCTCCCCTCACATTTTCACACCACTAATTCTATTTGGATCAACCAAAACCTACTAAAATATCTACCCAAAATAATTTAACCCATTTTAGATATATTTTTCTTCCAAATATACCAACCCTAAGGTCCTAAAAAAGATAACTTAATGAGGTTCCTCTAAGAAATGATATTTTTTTAAGCTTCTTCATATTAATTCTTCTTTTTCCACATTCAGTTATATAATAATAATTTCTATATAATAACTTAATTATCCAACGAGCCCGTACCTAAGTGGTAAGGGCTCTTTCTTGGAATCCAAGAGACCCGTGTTCAAAACTGGGTGGAGGGAAATTTCTTGGTACTGTAGCAGTACAATAGCTGTAAATGCAGAAGTTACTATAGAAGTTACTATTTGGTACTGTAGCAGCTAGAACTATTCACCCGATTTGGGCCTTCAGGCCACCGGTTTGGGCCTATACGTCTTCAGGGCCTTCGGGTCATCCAAGGCCTTTGGGTCACAGGGCCTTCAAGTCACGTAGACTATGAGGTAGCCTAGTTCACATAGAACAGGACCCAGAAGAGGATCAGAGGAACATTAGTAGTATCCACCAGATGCAGAGCTAACCGGATTGGAAGAATGAGAGGGTATGGCAGCCGCCATCGGAACCAAGAACCGTGCGGCTTTGTACGGGGCAATGCTAGCTGATCAACAATGCAAGGTGGGGAGATAAGGAGATCAATGATTCAAGATGATGGGGAGGGTATGTTCTAGTGGGCTCGTCGTATGGGTAATGTAATGGGCATGGTATGCCTCAGGGGCTTCGGGTCATGTATTGCGGGTTATGTCGTGCCTGGTGCCTTGGGCCTACGGGTTCCCCTTCAACCCTTAAAAGGGGGATTATCTATAATAAAATAAAAATAAGGCCTTCGGACCATTCAGTATATATAATAACATAATTATAACCAATATAATGGGATTTATTAAAATTATGAAATTATATTAATCCATATGATTTTTCATTAAATTGGATACAAGTTCAACGCTCATGTGTACATCAGACTACTGCCTCATGGACAGATGTAATTTGTTTTGCATCGCTGACTTGTATTTATTGTAATAATGATGTAAACAATGAATATATATGATAATTATGGGATTATTTTAATTCTTAAAAATCAATATTCCAACCACATCGTTACCCTTTCACCCATTAAGTTAATGATATTATCGACTTGCGTGTATACATACTACCATCTCCACAGAGCTTTGCAATTCACTTTCCATGTCCAGCTATCAATAATGGTTCTCAAAAGGTATGTAATGGGTAAATATTATATTTATAATATTAATATCATTTTATATATGAATGATCAATATACTATTCACTAGAACCATAACATCCATGATAAAACACACCTGAGAAAAATTATGCAATTAAAACATGAAATAGTAGTAATAATATATGATTGTCAGTGAACGTGTGTTGAAATGTTATATGAGGATCAGATATGATATTATAATTATTAATGTGGGACTCTTAAAATTAATAACATGTTTAAACCCATTATACAAGAGCTTAAATTGTGTTCAACTAAAGAGAAGCATGAGGTAAAGGATTTCATCTCAATGGCCATTCCTTTAAGACATATTTCTTAATATGCACTTATTCTTATTATGTTGTTTATAAGATACCCATTTAATATAATTAATAGGAATAAATATTTATTAATTATGGTTAATTCATTAATTTAATTTAATTCTTTCAAAGGATTAAAATTTGAAGGACACCAAAGAGGTAAGAATCTATTTTATAATCTCACGTTATTTTCAGATTACTTTTAATCTTATAAAAGGAATAGTTTAATTTATCTTTCATATGATCTAATAAATTTTATACCCCTTGATATTTATGGATTATCCATTTTTTCCAAATTTTCCACTCTTTTTTACTTTAATCATTCAAATGAAATGTGAAAAATACAAACCGATTTTATTTACCATTTAATCAAAAATATTTTCCTTCCATTCTCATATTATTCAAAATAAATTCAAAAAAACACTTTTATTAACTCAAATGATTTATTAATGATATATTAAGTTATACATTATTTTTAAAAAAACTTTTATTGTAATCTCTCTATTTATTTTTGAAAAGTCCATATTTGAAAATAATTCATAAGGAATAAGTTTTATAACATTTACTATGATAATAGGGTTCCCCACCCACATAACATTTTTGTGAAATGTTGGTTTCTAGCATGTTTTAAATTTTAATAAAAATAAAAATATTTTAAAATAATATTTTAATATAACAATTACATTTCTATTATTATTAAAAATGATATTATTTTATTACAAAAACCTCTACTCATTATGAACCAATGGTCACCTCTTATCTCTAGATTAATTTTATCATTGTTAATTTTTTATTTAGACGTTCACTTTTTTATGATCGTTTTTCATTTTAAATTAAATTTTTATTATATCTCATTATTATTTTTATCATGGAAGAAATTTTTTCCTAAAATATATATCATTTTTACATTTTGTGTTTACTTTGATAGATATTTGATTAACTGGGAAAATATTGATAAATTTGTATCCTTTACTCAATATAGATAATTATTGTTAAGGATTATTGATTAATTATTTTAAATGATTATTCAATATAGGATGAATTATTTAGATATGGGTTGATGGGTGGGGTAAAAAATTATATATCCCATCAATGAATCGGTAGGTCTCATGAGATAAATGAGTTCGCTGAATTAAATAGTTGGTTACCCATAGTTTTAAACTCTTGGAATAAGGACTTGATGGTGCATCAAACCAATTTATTAACAAAAAAATCACTACTCATGGAAGCTCCATCTTCTTCATTTTCTCTATGGTAATAATGATGATCAAGTTAGGGAATTCCTCTGGATTGATCTTGAGCCTTTAAAGTCGGGTGTCCTCTCAGGGTATGTGGGAGGTGGCTTAAATATTAGAGTAGAATTGAAGTAGAATAAATGGATTGGAGAATCCCTATAAAGGAAATACACACATTTATCTCATTTATGGCTAGTAGTGGGATTCTAAACATTGGATATTATAGAGATTTTATTAAATGGTTCAACAACTACAAAGGGGATATCTAATCATGGTGTCACCTTGATCGCTACAAGGCTAATTTCTATGCCATGTCATTTCTTATTTCTTGGATGCTAAGGTAATCAACCAAGTGCAGAGTCATTCAAACCATTATCCTCTTCATTTTCTTTTTCTACGAGAAATGAATGTGGGGACCGCTTAATCTTCTCTCATCTATGGACCAGCGTACTTGGTTATCAAGATTTGGTGATAAAATCAAGAAATAAACCAGACCATGGATTTCCTTGGGCAATGATTCAAAAAAAACAAGGATCAATGAATATCTTCAATCCTAGATCAAACTTCAACAATCATACTCTTATAATTGAGAGAAGGCCAAGGTGGAAGTGGAGTGTATGGAGACCTGTTTGTAAATTTAATGAGACGAGGCCATGTTTTATAAACTATCTATTAAACAATACATTCTAGCTAACCTTCTTCTAATATATGAATGGTTGGTGTGAGAGAATTCAATGGTTAAATGGTTTCACGAAGGGAAAAAACTGATAATTTTTTTAGGTATTTACAAATTAAAAGAGATGGGTCATTAAACCAAATAATTATCTATTAGATGGTACATATAAAAATGATAGCAGTGTGGTTTTTCATTTGGCAGAGTCTCATTGTAAATCACTAAATTCTGGTCCCAACTCATGATTTCAAGGAGGTTATATTAGGAACATAAACATCCTATATGATGTTGTCACATAAGATATTTATTTCACTGAAAATAGTTTCTTCAAAGGCATACCTGATGAGGAAGAGGTTTGATAATATATGATAGGACTTAACCCATAGAGATTATTATGACCAGATAGTTTTCTAGGGTCTCTTTATATGTCCTCTTGGGATTTTCTCAAAATGGATATGGTGGGTGTTTAATATTTCATTCGGGGGGGAGTCTCTCTGATGTGGTATGTGCTACTACCACCATGTTGATTCCCAATATCATGGACCCCTCAATTATTTAACTTTATTGGCTAGTTAGCTTGTTTAATATTTTATAAAAAGTTTTTTAAGGAATGATTATAGAAGAATATTAAAGTGTTTCTACTAGTGGACTTCAGTTGAACATCATGGATTTGTTAAAGAGGGGTCTATTCAAGGAGGGATTGCATTTTGATCAATAAATGATCAGTGACATCAACCAAAAGGTCATTGGATCTAATATGGAAATCAAATTGGATATGGAAAAATCTTATGATATGATTGAATGAAATTTTATTATCAAGTAATCAGATAAAATGGGATTCTCTACTCTTTTCACTAACCTTATGTTCAGGTGCTTCAGCTCCACCTGGTTTTGATCTCCTTCATGGGGGGAAGTTTCAGTTTCTTCAAGTCTACGTAAGGGAAAATAGAAGGAGATCACATCTCTCCTACAATTTTTATTATTGTACATGATTTCCTTGGTCACCTCATCTATATAAGTATAACCCATTCATAGGTGATACCTTGCTAATGAAAATAGTGCTCATGCTCCATATCTCACCACATTTTTGTGGATGATACCATAGTCATTTTTAATGCTAGCAAGAGGCCAATCCAGGAAGATAATAATGTTCTGGATGACTATTGTAATTGGAGAATATATATTATTAACCTAACTAAAATAAATTTTGCATCTCAGGTAGGTACTTTGAAATAATAACTTCCTTGCTCACCAATGATCATGACATGCAAATGAGAAAAATCCCAATAGAATATCGGGGAGTATCAATCTCTTCATTCACACCCTAAATACATCAACTTGAAAAATTAAATGAAAATATTAATGAAAGGATCCATAATTGGAAAACGCATTTCTCTTATTTGGAGGCAGAATAACTCTAGTGAATAGTGATCTTGGTTATATTTTGTTCCATGTCCTCTTGCCAACAAAGTTTCTAAATAAAATAATCACTCATATTAATAATATTCTAGTATAATTCATTTGGGATACACACCAATATGGTAAGCACCATTGTACCTCCTAGGTATGAATATCCAGGAACATGAAGGAGGGAGGAATTAATGTTAAAATTCTTTCGTACGTGCTCCAGTGCACGCAAGTGAAATGCGCATGATATTTAATCGATGAGGGTACACTCTACAGAATTTCCATGGAAAAGAAATAAAGAAGAGATACAGAGATGTAAAGATTACACAAGAACTCAGTATGGTCAATAATACACCCTCATATTATTACTCGTGAAAACCATACTGAATGGATTGTGGGTACGGGATATTTCATTTTGGCACCACAATTGGGATCAATAAAAAATAGGTTCCAGGTACAAGATATTACCTTCAAGAATGATTTTATGCCCAAAAAATCATCAGTTCTACTCTGTACAAGCATAGGTAGGATATATATGATTTCATTGAGTTGAATAAAGAACCAGATAGGTTTTTTTTGTCTATATCATTATCATGAGGTTTTTGGTGAAGGAATTCAGGATGACATTTATGGATTCTATTCTCAAATATATTTTGGGAGAAAAAATGTAGTTTGAGGATACTTCAATAAAGTAAAACCTCTTTCTGTTTGGGTAGTTCATGTTTTTTATGGTCATTACAGGTATGATGTTAATTTATTGGATTGTTGGTTCATGGGAGTGTGACATGATGGAGATGAATGGAAAGAAAAAACAATTTTTCTCATGGAAGGTAACTGAAATATATGGAAGGCACAAAATAGTAATTGGGTTGATGGTACTCCATTCATAAGAATAGTCATTTTAGTCAGGTCCAAAAGCCTTCTAGTTGATATGGTTCATCACATAAAAATTTGGGAAGATGGACCCATGCTCAAAAAGATACATGCTGGAAGGATCTCCACACAATCACCCATTGATGTCAAGAAGGGGCAATGGATCACTAGAAACCTCTTCTCTATGGTTTAACGATTAATATGGATGGTTCATTTATCTCAAGCGTCATGATAAGAGGAGGTATGTTATGAGATCAGTGGGGTATTTCATTCTTTTATTCACTGTGGTTTTTGGTTTTGTGGACACCCTTTAAGAAGAGGAATAGTCAACACTCACAATCTCCTTTTACGCGGACAGATAAATATCAAACAAGGGGATGTAGAAATAGACTGTTGACTCTAAAAAATTCCCCTCATAGACCAGTTACCATTCATTAGTCATTTTATTATATTATTAGAAAGTGCATAGATCTCAATAACAGTCAGTTTCAAGTCTTTTATTTAAGGAGGGAGGAAAATAAATTAGTGGACCTTCATGCTCTTAAGGAGGGACATTGAGAGAGGAGTTATTACTTCCCAATAGAAGTTATATTTTGATTGAGAGTTTGAATCTAGTGGAAGGAGATGCAATGGGTATCAATTATTTTAGACCTCTCTAATAAAGTTATCCTTTTCATATTTTTTCAATATTTCTTATATTTTCTAGTCTTATTTTCTTTCAAAGTTAAATAAATATAGTGTTAATAGATATTATCCATGGATTAATTTTGTGATAGAGTTATTTATTAAAAGGTTTGTGTGCTCAGTTATTTATCTATCCATATTGAATATGTATTATCCAGTCATGATATATAAGTTATTGATTAAATGGAATGTTCTTTAAGATGTCTACATTTCCATATTGATTATGACTAATTGATTACTGATATCTTTTGATTTATATATCCTCTACAAGTCACTTGATCTCATCCTTATTTTTCTTCTTTTCCCCAAGATATGAAGAAGAATTGTTTGAATATGTTCGATGATGTTGAATGATTTCCATTACCATGTTTTATTATTTTATTGACAATGTAAAATGCGTATGAAATATGTATATGGTTCTCTAAAACTACTAATATGATTGGTCCTTCAGGATTTTACCCCCTATATTTATGACAATATAATAATGTATACCACAAACACTATGTTTCTACAGTCATGGTTGTTATAGTTGGTATTATATAAAAGTTTTTTGACACCTTGGGAACTAGATTATAGAAAGCATAGATTAGGAAACATAACCATTTGATGGACTTTTAGGATATGTAAAATGGTGGAATAATTTTCTAAATTTTTGGAAAGGTATATATTATGTGGTATTTCCTAAAAATATAACTCTCTATGAATATTAAAAGTGGACATGGTTTTGGAATAGTTGTACATAGGGTAAATAATTATGAAAATGATTCATTGGGATTTTCTATATCATCAACCAGTGCATAAAAATGGGTCTTAATGTGCACTTCGTTTGACTCTCTTGGGGGATATGCTGTAGATAATTAATGTTTTCCTTAAAAACCATTATAAAGAATTTGAAAATAATGATATCCAAAGTGAATCCAATTTTTCTTATCATTCTATTAATAATGAATAAATATTTAATTAACGTTAAGTGTTACACCATACTCATAATAATATGTTATGATTTAAAATTCCTAATTTCATGAGAAAATAAACTATATTTCATTTCATTAGAAACACTACTACAAAATAGGGCTTTAAAAACACTTTAATGGACTTTACAATCACTAGAGAAGTGCTGACTATAAAAGAGATGTTAAAATATATAGGTTTTAATCAGTGCTAAAAAAGCACTAATAAAGGGTTCCTTTATCAACACTAAAAAAAGTGTTGATAAAGTCATCATTTATTTTTGTTTTAGAGGAAGTGATAAAGGACAACATTTATCATCACTATCATAAAACACTGATTAAGGGGACAACTATCTGAACTTCTATAAATGGGGATAAAGGACACCTTTGTCAATTTTTGTAATATCCCTGAAAAAGGGTACTTTTATCAGTTCTTTTAAAATAGATGATAAAGGGGTATACTACTATGAGCTATAATAGCAAAATACAGCACCAAAAATCATTAAAATAAAGTTCCAATATATAATTTAAATGAAATAAATTTTTAAAAACAAATATAAGAAAAAAATATGATATTAAGGACATTTCAAAAAATTGATTGTACAATTACATAAGTATAAATTATTTAATACATTCAAAAATATAAATGTTCCTACATATTTTGTTCGTGACCCAAACTATTGAAATTACAAAACAGACCCCCCTTGCTCAAGAAAAAAAATACACCGATATAATAATAAACTTTTTGTAACACCCCGACCCTAGAAGCCCAGATTTGGTGCATTATTACATTACATTGGCATGATCACAAAA
Source organism: Viscum album (assembly GCA_963277665.1). NCBI lineage: Eukaryota > Viridiplantae > Streptophyta > Magnoliopsida > Santalales > Viscaceae > Viscum > Viscum album. Next base: position 784,012,295 of record OY728158.1, read on the forward strand.
GATCAAGTCTCGAAAGACAGATTAGTTTAGTATCCTTGAAAGTACTAGATACATTCATAAGGTATAAATTATATCATAAAATGGAAAACAACAACATCATTGCCCCCATTGACCACATTAATGTCCCTTAGACTACCCTTACAGGTCAGTCATAATATAACTCTTCGCATCATAGAAAAAGTAAAACATAGAAAGGGGTGAGCTCATATGCACAGTAAGGATAACAATATAGTGGAAACATTCATAAATAAGAATAAAAAATTAAGGCAATGTATAAAATTAAAAAAAGCCTTTTAAACTTAATCTTCAGCATAATATGGCAAAATAAATCAGATAATTCCATTTACTTATTCACATGGATATTCTACTAGTCGAATAATCATGTGTAATATCAATAACTAATTTCATAATGATGGGATGCATAACACCAGACTTCATAACCACATATTCAAGGACTTTTTCCAAGACTAAAAATATGATTTTGTCAAGGCCTTGTTCTAAGACACTAGTTTGTCTCATGAGACCAACCGATATATTGAGGAGCTATAGCGGGCTCCACCGGTCACTTCCTAAGTCCAATGCATTCCTCATATGAAAATTTTTAAACATAACATAAATATTTGTATTAAAACTAGCATAAGAAATGTCAATACTTTATCCATAAACCATGAATGGTATAAAAACAACCCATCCATAGTCAAACATATCACAAAAACTTCAATACAAAATGGAAGATTTGTATCATAATAAATCAACCTCAAACAAGATTAAAATCCATTAAATGACATTAATGTAGACGAAATCAAAACTGTTTGAGAAAAATATATCATTATTTTTTTTGAAATCATTTAAAGTTACATAATTTTAAAAGAAAACATTTATTTTGAAAATATTCTTATGATCTTGTAAGATAATCTTCAATGATGTTATAATGGTGGAAAATATCCGCACCCGCCGTATATGTTAAAAAACATGCTTACCTTAATTTTTTCGAAAAGGTCATAAGGTACCTTATTTGGAAAATGACAGAAAGATTATTTTCAAACCATTTTATAAAATATCCAAAAAAGTTATAAATTACTTTAACCCATGGTCTAGTAAATATTAAAAAAGTTTTGGAATACATTTTTAAGAAACCTGGGTGTGGATGATAAAGAGGTCGTAGTAGATACTTACATAAAAACAACTTTGAATAATAAAGAGATTAGAAAATTAACCCTTACCTTGTACTTTTCCTTGGTATAGGGTTGGTTATCCTTGTGTATAATATTTAAATAATTGTCATTAAATTATACAATAACTATATTCATAAATATTATATCATATATGATCTTCCAATATTGCTTTGTTAATGATATTTCAGTAGTATCATCATTTTGGATGCTAACTGATTTGTTTTCCAAATATTTTTTGTAACATAAGTAATGTATTTTATGGATAGGATATATCTTAATCATATTAAGAATTATATTAAGTCTTTAAACATTATTTTTAATCAACAAATGAAAATTGGTCTTTAATGGATACGATAGGGAATGAATCTCATCGTGTTTGTGGAGACGGTAATCCGTACGTACGCACGAGCGACAATATCATTCTTTTGATAAGAAAAACATATATAATTGTATGTTATATCATATATAAAGAATCATTATCATGTTATATTTTTTATTTAAATCATTTATACTCATTATTATACCCATATAAATGATGAAGTGTTTGAATAACAAACTACACCATAATGCAGAGAGGGTAATCCGTACGTACGCACGTATGGTGAATTTGTCATTTATAGGATGGATTGAATGATTAATATGGTTGTATAATTTTTATAATAACATCACATTATATATAATATACTGGAGTTATTATTTTATAATGGAAACAACAAAGAAAGAGGAAGTGGAAGAAGAAAAGAACTTGAAAGAGGTGATGAAATATTTACCTATTCTTCGGGTTCTTCCTTTTGATTTGATCAAAAGTGAACCTTAAGTTGGATTTCTGACTAAATTAAGGCCTAGAGGATAAATTTAGGACAACTGAGAGTATATTTTGTCAGGGTTTGGCTGAGAAAAATTTCTTTCAAGGTGTGAATTTAAGAGAAGGGGAAGTGCATTTTATAAGAGGGTATAGGGGCACCTTAGGAAAAGATTGAAATATTATTTTATAATAAAAAAATTCGGTTTATAATGGCTCACAAATAAATTATTTAAAGTAAAATCTGGGAATGGGTATAATCCCCCTCAACCAATAAGTTTGATATAGGTTTGTTTCACTATATTAACCTTATCTTTTAGATATAACTCATAGTTAAATAGTTTGACATTTACAATGTCTCTTTGTATTTTTATATTATATGGTTAATAAACATACTATAAAAATTCAAGGGAACCCCAAGTGGTTAATTAATGATACACCTATCATTATATATGCTGTTTGGATGAACCTTAGATTTTTATGATTATTATATCAACCAATAATATTGTATTTGTTTTAAAAACTCATTTATGTCAATTTTAACGTTATTTAATAATTTATTTTTTTAAATCCTAAAAACATTATTAATTAAAAAAATACATTTACTAAACCCTAACATTTCATATTCACCTATATAATTTATTTATGGCATCAAAACATTCAAATTAAACTTATTTTAGTATTTATAATGTCATTTATTTTATTGATTCATTAATAAACAAATACTGCATCATTATTGTGTCATATATAAATATATTTATTTTATGTCTAAAAATTAGAAATAAACTATCCTGAGGTAGAAAATCGTTTTATCTTTCTAATGGATATTTATATTCGAATAGATCAGTTATATAACCTCATATAAAAATTGTTTTATTAAAAGATATTTTCTTTTGTTATTTTTGTCCTTACTTTAGATTATTTAATATAAAATATCATTATCACTCCCAAGTGGATCCATGGGGTCCCCAAATCGACCCAAGGATTCCCATGGTCTGACATGTATCATCCAATAGGAAAAGGACGTGTGTTAGGGTAATTTAATATTTTTATAATAATATTGTTTAACCTTATTTTCTGGATTTACCCCTTAAACCACGGTAAATAAAAATAATTACTAAAGTAAATATTCCTAAAGTCTCAAAATAAAAGTAACCTATTTACACAATTTGGACCTTAAGATTCCAAAAATTGAATCCATTTTTCCAAATTCAAAACACAGAAGTGGTAGAAATTAATTTAAAATTAATTTTCGTTGTCAAAACAAAAAGTGTGTTTTTATGAAATAATAACTGTCAAAAGATTGACACTAGTTTATGTCCATTTTAATCGTGAGATTACATCAAATTACTTAAATTATATTAAATGATAAAAATATAATCTAATAATAATTAAAAACCATTAAAATATCTAATTTAAAACTATAAATTATTTCGATTAACAAAGTTGTTTTTAATTAAAATTTAGTATTTTCACTATTCATCGAAAATTGAATGATTTCAGAAAAATACATAAAATTCACCCTAAGATAATTTCAATATTATGAATATAGAAAATAAGTTCATTTTAAAAGTTAAAAATTTATAAAATTCCAAAAAAGTGGGTATTACTATTCATAAGGGCTAGTTTGATTGGTCGTAGTGTGTTAGAACTCGAAGTTGCATACAACACACGCTATTGTATTATTCAAAGAGAAGCGTACCATGGAAGCTTGGGGTGTTACACTTATTATGTTTGTAATAATATAGACAAATAAATTAACATAATGTGTCAATTTTAAACTAATCTTCGAGTATTTCCCTGAAAAATGTGTATCATATTGACTTGTGGTTGAATCATTGAGGTCACGCCATTTCATGTTCGTCTTAAAGCATTATCTCTATGAAAATTCAATAAATAAGTATGAGATAAAAAGGATTGTGAAATTAATTAATTAATATCATATATATTTATTAGAAAACAATCTTGGATAATTTTATTTTTTTTGGGGATGTGATGTTCGTTTTAAACTAAAATGACACTTATATATTGAATGATGCCCTTAGAGTCATACAAGTCACACCATTCATCAGATTGAGGTGAGGATGATTCATAAATATCCCAAATAACATAAGGATTGTTATCCTAAAGTATAAAAACAATTTGTATGTTTTTTTCGTTTTTATGTATGTCACATTCCTTTTTTACTAAAATTTCATTTCAAACAAGAAACATGAACCTTGAGTCACACCATTCACGTATTGTATTGGTTTGACATAAGACTGGTTACTTCATGTCACAAATGACTTATGAATAATTTTCCTAAATTGTCATGAAAATATGTGTTGGTTTTCTCAGTTTTACATGAGTTACACTTTTTGAACTAAAATTTCAGTTTTCAACTGGTAGTAGACACTTTGAGTCATTCCAATAACATTGTGTATCAAATTGAGGATTCTTTAAAAACTACACATCAAAAATAACTTATAAATCATTTTCTGAAATTATAAAAATAATCTTATTTTTTTCTTGGTTTTCATTAGATCTGTTGTTTTTATTAAAATTGGTGTCAATTTTAAATAAAAATATGCACTTAGAGTCATAATAGTCACACCATGCATAGTATTGTGGTTCATATAATTAATAAATCTCTGAAATGGCTTGTGGATATTTTTTCGAAATTAGCATTACAATCTGAATGTGTTTTATTGGTTTGGATTACGTCACATTTCTTTTTTACTTAAATGAAATTTTAAATAGGAAACACTCACATTGAGTCATATTAGTCACATGATGTGTTGGTTTCATGTGAGACTAATTCCTACACATCATAAATGACTTATGAATAATTATCTTAAATTATCAACACTAAATGAGCATGTTTAATCAACTTTTAGTGACTAACACTTTTTGAACTGAAATGTTTATTTTATAATAATAACTGACACTTTGAGTCATTCCGGGAAGATCATGTATCATATTGAATTATGTATGATAATTATGCATCAAAAATTACTTACTTATAAATTTACTAATGTTTACAAACAATATTAATTTGTTTTCTTGGTTTTTAGTTGTCAGTTGTTTTTTTCATTAAAATTGATGTCAATATTAAATAAAAAGATTAACTTTGAGTCATACAGGTCACACAATGCATCACATTTAGGGAAGAATGATTCCTACACAACCCAAATGACATGTGGATAATTTTTATAAAGTATAAAAATAATTGGAATTCATTTTCATGTTTTTGAGTAAGTCACTTTTCGTTTTTACATAAATATCATTTTAAACTAGAAACTTGAACATTGATTCATAACTATCACATAATGTATTGATTTTATGTGAGATATATTCCTATACATCACAAATGAATTAGGAATAATTTTACTTAACTATCAAGACATTCTGACTGTATTTTCTTCGTTTTCATAGTGTGAAACTTTTTGAAATAAAATATCGATTTTGAACTGATAATGATCACTTTGAGTCATATCAGACACATCGTGTATAGAATTCTGGTGAGGATAATTAATAAATATCTAAAATTACTTATGGATCCTTTTTCGAAAGTATTAAAATAACATTAATTCATCTTATTGATTTTGAGTTTGTTATTTTTCTTTTTTTCCAAGATTAATGTCAATTGTAAATAAAAAGAGGAACTTTGAAACATATAGTCATACCATGTTTTGGACTTGGGTTTATATGAATCCTAAACATCTCAAATTTCAAATGGATCATTTTTATAAATTATAAAAACAATCTAAATTAGTTTTCTTAGTTTTTAGTACATTACCTATTTATATTACTAAAATTTCATTTTAAACACAAAAGGTACACTTTGAGTCTTACTAGTCACATCATGTATTGGTTGGATGTGAGATTGATTTGAACACATCAAAAATGACTTATGAATAATTTTATTAAATTGTCAAGACAATCTAATCTTGATTTATTGATTCACAATGACTTACAATTTTTGAACTGAAATATCAATTTTAAATTGATAACAGACACTTTGAGTCAAACTAGGAACTTCATATATCAAATTTAGGTTTTTATAATTCTTACACAACAAAGAAATGGATTATGGATAATTTTTATAAAGAATTGAAATGATCTGAATCCATTTTCTTGATTTTGATTATGTTAGTTGTCTTTTTTACTAAAATCAATGTCAATTTTAAATAAAAAGATACGCTTGAGGTCATACCAGTCACTACATGCATTGGATTGATGTGATCATTATTACTATATGTAACACAAAATATATGTATCATTTTAATAAATTATCAAAATAATATGAATGAAATTTATTGATTTTGAGTATGTCACGTGTCTTTTTTAGTAAAATTTAATTTTATACTAGAAACACGCACTTTGAGTCATAACAGTCACATTGTATATCAGTGTTATGTGAGACTGATTCCTATACATCAAAAATGACTTCTTAATCACTACACTCAATTATCAAGTCAACCTGATTATGTTTTCTTTGTATTCAGTGAGTGAAAGTTTTTAAACTAAAATATCAATTTTAAACAGGTAATGGAATCTTTGAGTTCTATCAAAAATATATTGTATATGATTGATGTGATTCTGATTCTAACACATTAAAAAAACTTATGGATGGTTTTTCTAATGTATCAAAACAATATGAATTCATTTTCATTGTTTTTAGTATGTTAGTGGCATTTTTTACTAAAATCAATGACAATTTTAAATAAAATGGCATATTTTGAGTCATACTAATCACACAATGAAATGGATTGAGGTTCATATAATTACTAACTATCCCAAATGATCTATGTATTCTTTCCTAAATTATCAAAATATATTTATTTTCTTCAATCAGTTTTGAGAATTTCACTTGTCTTTTTTTAATAAAATGACATTTTAAACTAGAAACACACTCTTTAAGTCATACCGGTCACATAGTGTATTGTATTCCTGTGAGATCAATTATTACACAAAAAATTGACTTATAAATTATTTTCATAAATTATCATTATAATTCAAGAAATATTTCTCAATATTCAGTGAGGGACACTTTTTCAACAAAAATGTTGATTTTAAAATAATAATGGTCACTTTGAGTCATATTGGGAATATCATGTATTCGATTGAGGTGATACTGATTCCTACATCTCATGAATGACTTATGGATCATTTTTGTAAAGTATCAAAAAAAATCCAATTTCTTTTTATCAATTTTGAGTATTCCAATTATCTTTTTTATTAAAATTAAATCCAATTTTATATATAAGGAAGCACGTGGAGCCCTATAATTCACACTCTGTGTTGGTTTTTGGTGAGACTTATTCCTACATATCCAAAAGTCTCAAAACAAATTTTTTTACACAAACATTACCACTATTTCCATTGGTTTTATTTTATGAACTACCAACACTACATATTGAGTAGTTGTGCTTAGTTGAAAAAAAAATCATCTATAAATGTTAACTCAATTTGAAATATTGTAGTTCTAAAAATAAAGGAATTAGAAAGCATGGTAACATTGGTAGAAAGTTACATGTTACCTATTTTATGTCAATTTTCAAGTATTTGATAGAAAAATCTAGCATCCCAAAATATCTATGAAAAAACTAAATAATTATTCGATGAAAATGATAAAGAAATTAACATAAAAATAGTAAATAAAAAGATAAAAAATATTTATTAAATAAGTAGTATAAATTCACATTTTCATGATGGTTGTATTCATTCTTGAGTCATTTACATATCTTAAGTATCATAGTTGTAGTCTCAAATTACAATCTCTAACGAGCATGAGCAGCTTTGAAAAAACCACCCCAACTCAAAACAAAGAATCCACCTATATAAGAAAACTTGTATTTTATGAGTAATACTATAAATAAATAAATTTAACCTAAATATTAAATAATCAATTAATTATATAAATTATGATTTTATTGTTAAAACATCATGTTTAACTCTAGTATTTAGTAAAGTCATTGTACTTGCTCTTCCTACAATGGTAGTGGAGGTAATTTGAAGGAAAGTGATAAATGTCAACAAAGTAGGGGTGAAAAGGTTTTGCGGGAGAAGAGTTACATGGAAGATTTCATGTTGAAAGACACGAAATATTGAAAACATATATTCTAAAATAAAAGTAATAAGAAAATTTAACTTCCAAAATGATCAATGAACAAACTAAATAAGTATTAGATAAAAATGATATGTAAATTAACTTATATATAATAGATAAAAGGATGAAAAAAATAATTAAATAAGTTATAGGACTCACATTTTCATGATGGTTTTATAAGTTCTTGACCTATTTAATTTTTTAATTTATCACAATTACATCCTCAAAGTCTAATCTTTCATTATTATGAACAGCTTTAAATAAACTACCCCAAATAGAAAAAAAGAATCCACCCGTATAAGAAAACATTTCCTATGTGATAAATAATAAAAATAATTAAATTAAACATAAATATTATGAAATAAATTAATTCTATGGATAATTATTTTATTGTGTAAAAATAAATATTTACTACATAATTGAACATAGGAAACATCATTTCTCTTATTGCAAAGGTGGTGGAGGTTAGTTGAAGGAAAGTGAAAATTTCAATATTATAGGGGTGAAAAGGTTTTTCAGGAGAAGTATGTGGAGATTTTGGTCAAAAAAATCATAAAATATGGACATAAATATTCAAAAATAAATGAATACTAAATGGAATAAATAAAATTAATTCAACATTTCATTATATAATTTTTCTTTAAAATAAAAATAATAATATTGTAACTTTAACAATACATATTCCCAAAGGGATTCCATAATTATATTATGTTCTTTAATGGGATTTGAAACATTATCATGTGCACAAGATATTGTCTAGATTAGTATTCAAACATTTAATTCATATTATGTTAAAGGAGTAAAGAATATATAATATTATAAGAAAAAATATATTATATTAAAAAAATTAATTTTTTTTTGAACCCTATTTCTTTTTTAAGAATTTTTATTGATTTGGTTCCCTTATTTTGAATGAAATATTCTATTTGTAGTCACCTCTAATGTAAAAGAAATTGTCTAAATTGAAACTAGCATAAACCTATTGGAATCTCCCAATGAAAGGGTCATCCTTGATTAAATTTTCGTCAGACGCAACATTTATTTTATTTACCAGTAGGAAAATCGACCAATTCATCTTTCATAGATCTGAGACAAATAATACATGTTCTTATTGTGATTCAAATATAAATGGATAGTATTTTCCCCTTCTACAATAAAATTGACCTTCACAAATCTCATTTCATCAACATTCACTACACTCATACTATCAACCCATTTTCAATAGAAAATTGTCACTTGAAATTTGTATAATATAACTCTTAAATCTATTGGATAATTATAATATATTAAATATTACCATAAATTGTATTTCTATCCTTAAAACTTGTGCATCTCATCCACAATTAGTGTAACACCAATGTTTTTCGTCATACTTAAATCATCGTGTTCTTCTATATAGAACATATAACCATTGATTAAGAAACCAGCATAAGATATAACATTTTCATTCAGTCATCCAACTATCCATTGTATCCATTTAGATATTAAATTCGGATATTTAGACAACTCCTTTTAAATTTGGTCTTGGAACCACCCTTTAACTATTGATTAGGTGTATTTGATATCCATCCATAAGCCCTTAATGGATTCAAATTTCTAAAAATTTTCTTATGGGATTATATGTATGGATGAACACCATTACTATTATGTAAAATGTAAAGGTGTTCTTATTCCAACACTATCATGGTGATTGTAATAATATCTCTTCCAGAAATCCATTCTCCCATTAGGCGTTCTCTATTATGAGACTTTTAGAGATAGATGCTATCAACATCTAGGATATTATTGGAATAGAATTCAACAGTTTCTGAAATAATATATCTTTCTTACATACAACATTTTAGCCAACTTTGATTCTTGGAATAACCTTTAGAAATCATCATATATCATTCAATGTCATACATCCATCTGTAATGGACAAGACTACACAGTTGAATCTCTCTAACAAAGTAAACCATCAAAAGCACCATTATATTAAATAATGATTGTGGAAAGAACACATTAAATTCAAATAATATGACTGTAACCTCTATGTTCATTATTGAAAACTATGCTAGCTCTATAACTTCATTGCATAATAATTTCACAAATATGTTGATTCTGGTTATTGTATGCCATATATTATGTGGAAAAATGAAAAATTAAGAAACATGCATCAAATTTACCTCAATATTATATTACTTATTCTTATTTAACCCATATCGTTTGATTGGGGTCATCCTATAGGGGTATTTATAGATAAAAATGGACCTAGTTTACAGTTATAATGAGAACTTTTCCTAACGATCAAGGGGAATTATGTGTAACTCTTATATAAATACATTAGTTTATTCCATCAAAATTATAATTTCTTCAAGGTTGATACTTTACATTAACTCAACCATTTGGGAAAAGTATTCTTCTTTACAAGGTATCAAAACCAACACCGTTGAGGTATTTTCAAGTGGATTTTCATCATCTTCCATTAATTTATAGAAGATAATGGGATGGTTTGAAAAATAGAAATATATTTTATTTTCTAACAGTTTATGTGTTCTCTATATATGGATATCTAATCAATGCCTGGTAGAATGTCAAATTCCACCAAGGGATGAATTATGAGAATCCATATAAGAATCATCCTATATAAACAAATAAGATAAGATTCAAAAACATGGGTTTTGATGATCTCGCCATTTTTTTTATATATATCTATGCTTAAAGGTTCTTGGCCATTGATTAAAACTATCTAGAAAACATTCATGATATAAAGGACTGCATAGAACTAAAATCTTAAAAAAACCTTTTCAATAATTCAGTGAATTAGAACTATTCCTTATATGAAATCATTTTCTTGATCTAATTCCCTAATAGTGATGTAATAATATTTCCCTTACACCTTTGGCTTTTGTGGTTGATGATGTTGATTACCCTTATAGACCCATGGTTCAGTACAATGTCTTATATAGTTCCCATACTCCCTACAGTTGAATAATTTAATAACGGGTGGTGTATTAGAAGTTTCCTTCATTTCCACCATTATGTTGGATATATTATTCATGTCAATTCAAAAATCATGAGATTAGTGTTTATATATCCCCCAACTGAATCATTTCCCCAGCCATTTGAGGAAATTCCCAAGATTTTTTTTCATGTTTTTGAATTGTGGGTGGTTGGATCCACCTTCCTCATTTTTCATTGGTCCCCCCAGCTTGAAAATCCATTATCTTCTTCTAATCCCCATGTAAAAACATAAAATATACAAAATATATCTCTACTTTGAGATCACATGGAACCACTTCTTCATAACTCTAGAAGTTTCTAAGAGTTATATCCTTTAGAACTCTGTCTTTAAAAAAATCAATTTATTTTTCTTCAAATGTTGAAAAAAAATACTAAGGTGTACCATGAAATCTTTGTAAAGTTTCTTCATAAGCTATGAAAAATGAACCTTAATTTTACTTCATATATATGAATTCCTTCTCCATCATTATTCAAGTAGTTCGAGGAAAATACATGTCATGAAATATTTTCTTAAGTTTTCACTGCTCCATATATTTTATTTTGTTCTTCTGATTCGTGTTGTTTGTTTTCACCTAAAATTTATTTTCATATCCATTTAAAGGATGAAAGGCTAAATTCATTTTATCTTTACCAAAACAATTAAGTACGGAAAATATATTATCCATTTAGTTAACCCATTTTTTGTAAAGTTGGAAGTTCTATGTTGTTTAGGTTACTATTAATTTCCTAAGACATCTAGGTAAGAAGAACCATAATGTTTTGAACTACGCCTCCCAGGGAAATGGGGATTTCATTCAGACAATTTCTCCATTATCCCTAGTATGGGTTTTTGTCCTTGTTTCTCCTCATTCACACGATTTTCTAAATGGAAAAAATTTGAACAAAACATAAGTCATCCAAGTATGAATAAATAATTCATTCTATTTTTCAATTAACTATATAGGAATATATAATAGTATCCTTATGTTTAAACACTTTCTAAAACAAATATTCATAGATGTTTACAAATAATTAGACTTATCCAAAAGGTTTTCACTGATATTTTCAAATGCTAATTCCCAAATTAACAAAACCATTCCTCTGATACCAACGATGTCTACCCTACTTTTTCTTAAATGTATAATACATAATTTAAAATGTAAATAACATTATAGTTATATATTCAAGGATCAAGGGTTTTTGTATCTTAGGAAATTCATGATCATATATCACTTGTACATAATAAAACATAAAAATTTATTTGAAGACTTATTCTTTCTACTTTTAAAAACTAATGTTCTCCTAATACCATATAGTCTTCTGAGGATATACAATAAAAAAGGGAGTGATCTAAAATCCAAGTAAGAGGAGGATTATGGGAAATGAATTAGTATAACATGTTTTAGCATAATCATTATCATAATATCATAAGAATATGATCATCATAATAATTATGAGGCAAAACATTTTTTAAATAAATGGAATGTAGCAATGCATAAAAATGAAACATCATGTCACTATGGTCAAATAACACACATAGTTATGAACAAATATAGAATCATGTTCATGCATAACATATGCGCATAAATCATAACAACATCATTATGAAAAAATATAGCATCATTTTCCTTCACAAAACACATAATTTAATGAGATAAATCACATTAATTAATGAATCAGAGGAATATATAATTCTAATACCACCCACCACGTTATAATATTTATATAATAACGAAAGCCACAGAAAATGTATAAAAATAGTAGTTGAGAAATAACCCATTGAAAGAAATAGGTTTCATAAGGATTTAATAAATAGTAATTTAATGAATAAAATTTTGTTCCCAAAATGGATAATTTAAAAAATATTTCACATAAACATCATCATTCTTGAGTGAACAAAAAAAACTCGAGAGGAGTCAAATATGTGTTTTGAAAAGAAATATATTTTAGAAAAATATTTGTATTGGGATTATAAATCAAGGTGGAAACATGAATATATCCAAAAAGAGAAGTTAAGAATGGTAAAAATATATATAATTAACATTAGAGTAATATCCATAATAAAAATGACATGAAAGAATGATGACCCAATGAAAATGACTTGGGATCGTGAATCCCCTTACCATAAATCCCACTTTATTTAACCGCTCTTATGCCTCACAAATAATAAATATAGAATTATTAAAACATTTATCTAGAAGTGAATAATTATTTTTTACCACTATTTATGTATTATATTCGTTCAATTAAATTTCATAATTTCATTGGTTAAAGGGAAGTAATTTTTATATCATGTTTTCCTTCAAAATATATTGTTTTTAATCGATTTAACTACTTTTGTTCAAGGTATTTTGTATATTAGTATAAATAATTAAAGAAGACAAGAAATATATTTATAAATTTATCTATCATAAATAATTTATTTTTATAATCAATTAGGTTGGTGATAAGAAAGAAGTTGGAAACTTTCTTATTGCTGGTTAACCGGTTGTTAAATAAATAATTTTCAAAGTATAAAGAAATATAAGTATAAAATTGAAAAACATCAAAAAAACGTTAATGTAGGTTAAAATAATAAATATAATTTTTTATAAAACCTAATTAAATATTAGAAGGTTTTATTTTGAAATAACGTGGTAAAAGATAGAGAATAAGTTGAAAATGAGATAAGAGTGTGGAAAAAAATCTTACACATTCCTTAGTATGGCCACTTCTATATGACAATAGTATTCCTTATCTAATATAGTTGGCTTACTTTATAACATCCATAAGGATTTTAAGGGATTAATATAGGATATTGTTATATAAAATCATCTTTTTCATGTGAGGGAGGAGTGGTTTTCCAAGGGGAAGTAGAGGGGTTGTTTATACTTGAGGAGAGAGGTTTTTTTTGGAAAATATATTAAATAAAATATTATGTCAAAGGTAAAACCTGTAACAACTAATTTTTTATAATATAAATCATATATCAATATAATATAACAGTATTAGGATTTTAATCTCCTTTATAATTTAAATTTTCTTAGTTTATTAAAAAGAAAATTGGAAAAAATAAAATATTTATTTCAAGGGAACACTTTTGATGTTAGGTTTTGGAAAATGATTTTTAAGATTGGAAATTAAGTTTATTTTATTTTAATGACACTTTAATGAAATTAAATTTATTTTCTCAGAACCACATATTCTAGAAATTATTCGGCCATTATTACAACATTACTGATGTAATTTAAGAAACATCGGTTAAGTGAAAAAGATTTATTTTTAATATTCACCTAAAAATTAACGTATTTCATAAAATTACGATAACATCACCCTTAAAAATAACTATGTGATGATTTCAAAAATGATATTCATTTTAAAAAAATAAATTTCTGATAGAGATAATTTTTAATTTTTCATATAAAAATTTTGGTTCTTATGAAATATATTAAAATAAAATTTATTAAAATGTGACTATATTTTATTTGACTTTTTAATTATGATATTTATTCTTCATCATTAAAATAAGTTTATTTACTTATATTACACATTAAAATATTATATATATTACAATTTATTATTTAAAATTTAAATTATTTTTCCAATGGTTAGGCTACTATTCCAAACAGTGGGGATATTATTCCTAAAGTTCTGATTACTATTCAAATGGTCAAATTACTATTCCAATGGTCACATTACCTATTATAAATACCAATTCATCCTTTTTCTCAATATTCACTAAAATTATACCCAAGGTTATTTATTTTCATTTTCCATGATATTTATTGGTTGACTAATATATTTTTTCATTTCTATAGTGTTGGTTGTGGGGTGATGATTCTAGCAGATTGGGGTGGTCCATATTTTAGCATTTTAAATTTTCTATTATATATTTTTTGACCAATTTTAATTTTTGACATTCTAATTGGTTTTTAAACTTAATAATGTAATCATATTTATTAATTAATTATTATTTTTTCTCTATGTTCTCTATACATATAATACTAATATAATATAATATAAAACACTTTTATTTATGAAAGAGAAATAATTGTAAAATTCAGGGTCACTATAGTTTGGGAATTTTCAAAAATCATTCATGCACGTTTTCCATTTATATATGACTTAAAAATATGTTATTGATTTCAATTTTTTCTGAAATTGGTCGTGTGAACCTTAAAGAGTGTAAAGGATAATAAATGTCCTTCACTTATTTTGGATTTTAGTTGAATTTTCTTTTTTATCCAACCTTGTGTTTTTAAGGTATTCTACTATGTATTGTTATAATAACTCATAAAAGGGACTTTTTCCCCTAATATAATGTTTTTGTAGACAATACCTAATTAAAAATTTGACTATTTTGGAAGAAGTGCCAGTGGATTCGGAGCTCAGTGATACTCAAAAGATACAATTTTTAATGTTATTAATGTTTAGACATACTATGAATTGAAGTTCCCCTTCTCATCTATTTGAGGTATGAATTTATTTAGGGATGTTAGAGATTTATATTTTCCCCATATTTATGTTATTTATTTTGATATAATCTATGGATGATTAGGGGATGTCACATGTGTGTTATTTAAAAGTTTATTGTTACCTCTATAATTTCATTTTTTTTTTCTATAGACCAATGACTATGTGTAGGTTTATTTGGATAATGTCTCCCATATTTATAATATTTATTCTTAGTGATAGTTACCATCCCATTACCTATATGTGGAGGACTTGATGTGGAACATTCAACATACCACTGGTTGAGGCGATGTCTCAATAGGCCTAGTTGTGTCACACAACAACTCAAGTCTGGAAAACCTACTGACAGAAATATGTTTTTTTTTCTTTTATGTGTCCCCCAAACATCTAGTATATGATATATATGGATTAATACTCTCTATATCGCCATATCTCTTCCTAACATAGTGTGACAGTGATGTAGTTATATGGAAGTGATGTAGTAATATGATAGCTATGTGATTATTTGGTAGTGGTTATGAAGAAATACTGTGATATGAGGATGTGTTATACAGTCACTGGTATGAATTTCATTTATCATGAAGTGTTTTTTATGTAAGTTATTTATAACATATGTGAAAAAATCATTTTTCACATCAGTTATAAAATAACTGATGTAGAAATTAAATTTACACATACTATTATGTTTTACCACTGTAAAAAAATATTTTTTAATGTAGATTATTAAATAACTGGGGTGATTTACATTTTAATATTTATTTCTCCCTCACTCATTTAATTCTCACAGAACGTTTTCACCATTACACCACTTTTCCAAACATTTTTTTCTCCCTCATATCCTTCTTCTTCTCTTCCCTACCACCTCATCTCCCACTCTTCCAATGCCTCACTACCTCCACCTACCAGCCTCTAAATTCTTGGATTCCCACATCTACTTACTTCCCAGAGTTTCATTCCCAGTCCTTCCTCATTTCCACTTACATCCAAAGGTTTCCTTCATGCCTGGACTTTTGTTGGCTCATTCCTTTCATGCTCGCTCATACATTTATCTTCATCCTTGAATCTATCCAATGTATCAAATATATTTCCAACAGTACATTTCACTTCTAAAAATACCTTATCCATCGCTAAATCTTCCAAACTATTTAAATATTTTTTTCTTTATTATGTTTTAGGTGAAATGGATAATCATGTTAATTTATCTTAAATTTTTCCACTTTTCAATATTTCTGGGCTCCTTAAATTTATTAACACCATTAGAAAATTTCATCACTACCCTCAAACATTTTTTTATTTCATCTCTTGTGTTACAATGAAAAACTTATTCTGACCAAATTTAACTTTTTCATAGATTACATGTATCAATTTCAAACAATTGATAATCAATCTAGGCTAATATTCCTAATTTTTTAACTAGTTTTATTTTAATATTTTTTAAACATGAATATATTATTTAATTTGTATTAGTTTATTCCCATTATAATATTTCTATTATAATTATTCAATTATCATGTGGAATTTTTGTCTTTATTCTATTCTCTAAAATATGCATAATTTTTTTAGTTTCTTTATTCATACTTCTTAAATCTCGCCTTCAATGCCATGAGATTATTCATATTTCAAAAATCTATACCATTCAAAACTTTAGTCAATGACTTGGTTAATAGTGACATAGTTAATCTGTGGTCTATAATCAATATCTTCAATTAATAGCTTTCAATCAACAGACTGCAATAATGATCAATCATTCTTTACATGTTTTGAATAAAATATTTTCATGTTAATTTTTCCACCTTCTATAATGACTTAGTTAAAATATATAATCTATCATTATTGTTTTAATTTTCATATTTTTAATTTGTTTTTTACAATTTCAATCCATCTAATTATAACTATATAGTTTCACTTATTAATGAGTATCCATTTACACTATTACATGAGTATTCACTATAGAATTTCAATGATACTACATATAACTATGTAGTTTCATTGTGACTATACATTCAATTTCAATATATATTCAATGTGCCTACATTTCTATAAATTTCACAAAAAATAATACTAGAAAATGGATTCATTAGCCTCTAAAAAATAAAATTTTTAGTATTTTTATGTACTCTCAACATTCATATATTTGTATAATTTTTCTACCACTAATAATCATTTATATTCACTACTAAAAATAGGTCATTAACTGTGCTAAAAATGGACTTTATCAGTGCTATAAAAGTTATGAAAACCAGAGAAGGATTAAAATCCCTTGTATTTTTTTATTTCTAAAAAAGTACTAATAAATAATACCTTTATCAAGGGTTTTAAAATTGATAATAAAGACCCATTTATCAGTACCTCTTAAAGTACTGATAAAGGGGAATCATGTAGTGTGTTGTAACATCACCCGGCAACACCAGTGAAATGTACAATAATAGAACACCGCTTCACCAAAAAACCCACTGTATATAAAAAAAATTAGTACCAGTATATAATTTAAATTAAATGTAATTTAAAACATAAAAAATAAACAAACATTATATTTTAGACATTTCGAACATTTTTTTATATAAATACAAAAGTAAAAAAAAATATGTTAAAAAACAAAAATGTTATTTTTTATTTTGATCATGAACCCAACTCCAACTATTTTCAAACAATCCACCCCTTTGTGAGAAAAATAATTAACCTCTATATGAAAATAATTCATATATTAGTATTAACATAAAGATATAAATTAATAGAAAGTGTTAATTTTAAACTAATCTTTGAGCCACAATATGTACAATGTGTGTCAAATTTTGTTATGGTTCGTTCTTCCAAATCACACAATTTCATGTTCATATTCAAGAATTATATCTCTGAAAATTAATTAAGTAATTATAAGATAAATCCCAAGTGGATTTGATTAGTTTATAGTGAGTGACACTTTTTGAACTAAAATGTTGATTTTAACATGATAACAGAAACTTTTAGTCATATCGTGAACATCGTGTATCATATTTGGTGAAGATAATTCCTACATGTCAAAAGTGACTTTCGAATTGTTTTCAAAAAGTATCAAAATAATCTGAATGTTTTTTCTTCATATTGAGTTGTCCAGCTTTCCATTTACTAAAATTGAGGTCAATATTAAATAAAAACGTGAATTTTGAGTCATATGAGTAACAAAATGTATTAGATTGAGGTTCAGCGAATTATTACATGTCACAAATTAATTCTGGATCATTTTCCTAAATTATAAAAACAATTTGAATGTGTTTTGTCATTTTGGAGTATGTCACTTGTATTTTTTACTAAAATTTCATTTTAAACTGGAAACATGCACTTTAACTCATTTTGATTACATCGTGTATTAGTTTGACATGAAACTAATTCCTACATACCAAAAATTACTTATTAATATTTTTCATAAATTACCACAAAATTCTGAGCGTGTTTGATCATTCTTTAGTGAGTGACATTATTTAAACAAAAATGTCGATTATAAATTGACAATTGTAACTTTGAGTCATACCAGGAACATCCTATATTGGCTTAAGGTGATACTAGTTCTTAAACCTCAAAAATTAGTTATTAATAATTTTTTTAAATTATCAAAACAATCTAGATGCATTTTCTTAGTTTGGAGTAGTTCAGTTGTCCATTTTACAAAAATTGATAAAATTTTAAATAAAAAGAAAGAATTTGAGTCATACTAGTCACACCATGCATCAGATTGAGGTGTTTCTGATTTTTACATGTCTCAAATTACTTATGAAATATTTTTATAAAGTATAAAAAAATCTAATGTGTTTTCTTAGTCTTGAGTATGTCACTTGTATTTTTTAATAAAATGTAATTTTAAACTAGAAATGTACACTTTGACTCGTTATGATCACTACGTGTATAGGTTTGAAGTAAAACATATTCTTACACATCAAAAATTATTTATTAATAATTTTCCTAAATTATCATGAAAATAAAAGTTTGTTTGATCTGTTTTCAATAACTAGAACTTTTTTATCTAATATGTCAATTTTAAAATGATAATGGACACTTTGAGTCATATCGTTCACATCTTGTATCGGATTGAGGGGTGTCTAATTCCTACATGTCAAAAATTATTTATAGATCATTTCTATAAATTATAAAAACAATATAATGTGTTCCATCGGTTTTGAGTAGGTCAATTTCCCATTTTACTAAAATTAATGTCAATTTTAAATAAAAAAGACACACTTGGAGTGAAAATGGTCACACCGTGGGTCAGATTGAGGTTTGTAATATTAATACATATCTAGAATGATATTTGGACCAATTTTATAAACTATCAAAACAATTAGAATATGTTTTATTGGTTTTGATTACATCACTTTTCTTTTTTTGTAAATTATAATTTTCAATTGGAAACAAGAACTTTGAATTATTCTGATTACATCGCGTACTAGTTTGACTTGAAATAAATTCAAACATGTCTAAAATTACTAATGAATAATTTTTATAAATCATCCATAAATTCCAAGAACATTTGATCATTTTTAGCATTTGAAACTTTTTAATCTAAAATTTCAATTTAAAATAGATAACAAACACTTTGAGTCGTAACAGGAACATCATGTATTAGATTGAGGTTTGTATGATTCCTAAATGTCATAAGTGACTTATATATCATTTAAATAATGTATTAAAACAATATTAATGGGTTTAATTGGTTTTGAGTGGGTCACTTGTCCATTTTTCTAAAATTGATGTCAATTTTAAATAAAAAGATACACTTGGAGTCATACCGGAAAAACAGTACATCTGATTGAGGTGAAAGCGATTCCCACATATCTCAAGTAACTTATGGATCATTTTTATAAAGTATAAAAACAATACAAATTAGTTTTCTTAGTTGTGAGTATGTCACTTTTATTTTTTAATAAATGTCATTTCAAACTGAAAACATGCACTTTGACACATTCTGATCACATCGTGTAACAGTTTGATGTGAGACTGATTAATATACATCATGAATGAAATATAGACTTTTTTAGTAAATTATTAAGAAAATAAGAGTTTGTTCAATCATTTTTCATTGAGTGACACTTTTTGAACAAAAATGTTGATTTTAAACTGATAACGGACACATTGAGTCATACTAGGTACATCGTGTGTCAAATTGAGTAGTGGTTGATTCCTATATGTCAAAAATAACTTATGGATAAATTTCATAATTAATTAATACAATAATAAAACATTTTTTTGGATAGTTTTCATAAAGCTAAAAACAATATGAATACATTTTATCATTTTTAGGTATGTGTTTCGGGGTCTGTCTCGAAACGTCCAACAGGTCCGTATCTAATGACATGTGGACCTGCTTTCCAAAGGCAGGCGTTCGCCGGATGGTTTTTTTGGTGACTCTTAAGAACTCACGTTGGTCAATAGGATAGGAAGTTGGGCTCATCGCACCCTTTTGGGGGGAATTATTTCCAGTTCCAGGACTCTCTTATAGATTTAAGACATATTCATATGTTGGTGAATCTTTGGTTTATACCCAAGCGTAGTATCCACAGATTTATCCTAGTTGGAAATGGTCAGCTAAACGCAGGGGTTTAGAATCATTTATGCTCGAGGTTTTCCATCCCTCGTTATATTAATGACCCTGAGGAGTCGGGACTCATTGAGGCGGTACTAGGAGTGGCACGGTGAACCAATGTGAACATAGTCGGATCGACCTGTTGTTGGGCTTGAACCTCATGGAGGCTTCCTACGTACCCTTCCAAGGAGATAGGGATCAAAGTCCACGTAGTTCGAATTGGAGCATCGGAGAACCAACCTAAAGGTGGACCCGGGGGTCCACTGGTGATTGAGATTGAACCTTATGGAGACTTCCTACGTATCCCTGTGGTAGGGAATCAAAGTCCTCTTGGTTCACATTGTCTTGGGACTTACACTCTGAGGCAACCCAGAGTGATGGATTAGGGCTTACACTCTGAGGAGGTCCATAAGAGAATTTCATGGTCGATTCTTACTCTAAGCCCACATGAGTCATGCATGGTGTGAGAAACAAGAGGCAGCAGGGACTAGAGGATCACGTCGTGAAAGATCCATCTGTGAGAAGTGGAGTGGGGCTTACGCATGAGGGTGGCCCATAAGGTCGGGGCTTACTCTGAGATGGATGCCCATGGAGACAAAGTGAAACAGGAGAGGGAAAGTGGTGATCATGTGCCTGTCACCTCTCTTGTTCCCGGGGGAAGTACCGAACTGCAGGGGGGCTTCCTTCTGATGGGTATTTTACTACCCTCCGAAGAAGGTAGAATAACCCCATCCCTAACATGTGGAGGCTCAGAAAGGGGACTCCCGAGCGCAGACTCCACATTACCATGGAAATGTGAACCAAGGAATGCTTTGGGAATCTTCTCAACGGCCAGGGAAACCCCTTCGCCCTTGCTTATCGTTGGTATGTGAACTCAAAATGGTGAACTGATGCGCCTGAGGGTTACACCACATAGATCTGGTGGCTCTGGTGGAGGCCTTGGCTCGGGGACGATGAGTAGGCCAGTGAGGGAGTCACGGAGGATCAGGCCGGATCGGAAGGATTTTATGTGTCTTGGGGAACGGAAACTCTGAAGGATTCGGCGGGCCACAAAAGGGTATGGGTGGTGATTCCCTTCACGTACGGAAGTGCTATGCAGTTGGAGAAGTCGTCCGTGAACCAGGGTGTTCTGCGTACTTATGGACATCCCACGAACCAAGGTGGTTCGCGGCTTTGGGTTTGATCTGCGAACAAGGGTGGTCCGCGGAGGGTTCCATGCGGGCAGCGGCGGCCAAGGGTGGTGCCGGCCTGAGGCTCGTCAGTCGGGGATTTGGCCACGTAGGAAGGTGTTATGCGGTTTGGTGGATCGAAAAAAAGGCATAAATTTCTTGGTCCATGGGGAGTGCATCTGCGGAGGGACCATGGTTCGCGGTTTTCTCTTCTTTTCTTATTTTAGGTTCACAGTTTACAAAGTTATATGCATTTTTGGTTTCTTATTAGTTCGTTCCCAGGTTCATACCTACTCTGGTTCGTGAAATAGAACTTCA
Organism: Viscum album; assembly: GCA_963277665.1. Taxonomy (NCBI): domain Eukaryota; kingdom Viridiplantae; phylum Streptophyta; class Magnoliopsida; order Santalales; family Viscaceae; genus Viscum; species Viscum album. The sequence goes on from OY728158.1 coordinate 784,034,838, forward strand.
AAAATCCTAAGCCTTCCTTCAAAATCCTTCCACCCGAATCTAATTGATCCCCTCCCAGTCCTCCCCTTATTTTTTCTCTTCCCCTCAGTCTCCTTTTATAGAGCAGGGAAAAGGATGTATCTATGGTCATGCGGAACATTTTGCGGAGGCCCATGACCGAAAACCCGATTCATGGATGACTCGGTCAATTCGTAACTCGTGGGGGCATTGAGCGCATCTTCCCCATGAACCAAACGATCTCCCCTGCGAACCAAACAAGCTCAGAGAGTGCTTCACGGTCACAGAGGGTTCCACCACCATTCCGCGAGCAACAACGGATGCAGCTTGTGCCAGTCGACGCGGTTCATGGTAGGGGTGGTTCGTGATGGCGGACCGGCTCGGGGCATGTCCTCCTTTGCGCCCGTAGAGGATATCTGCCTCCATCTCATGAACGAGGTTGATCCACAGCGGGGAACGGTTCGCTGAAACGGCCGCGTAACACTCGGGCCTGTTCGCAGACCGGTTGGTCCTTTTACAATTTTGAGTATTGTCCTCCTTCCTTTTCCCAATTCGTTGAAGGGAATTGGGTAAAAATCGTTTCTCGAATGAAGGGGATTATTATCTTCCATTATGGATTTTTCAGGACCCTACAGATGCCCCCATCGGAATGGGGTCTGATCGAAATGAAGAGGAGGCTATTCCAATGTAGATTGGTCATGAAACTCGGGTATTTCGCAATAGAGAGTTAGACTCGGCAGGGGACCATGCCTATAAAGACGGGGGCCATCATTTGTCCTTTACTGGATTCTTCTTGAAATCATAGTTTCTTGTGTTTCTGTATGCGCGTCCTTGTTCCTTCTTGAGACACTTTTTCCATGAAACAGCTTCTATCTTCTCAAACGAACCTTCTTTCGTGGCTTCCTCCACCAGCGGACCAATTTTTCAGCCGCGAACCAATCCTTTTAATTAATTAAAAATAAAGTCACAACAGGCCGCGGAGGAACTCACTTTGGGGTTTCAATGGCCTGTGGACCAGAATGATCCAAACTTTGAAAAATAATTTATGTCTGAACTTAAACACTTAATTCTTGGAGTTGAGGTTCCGTGAAGAAGTCTGGTTAGCAGTTTTTTGGCCAACGCTCCACGGGCCAAGGTACCGCAGATGCATTCCGCATAACGTTGGTTCGCGGGATGTTGTCATCGTGAACCAACCTTTGAGGCCACCTTTTGGATTTCATTATGAAGCTTGGATGTAATCCTTTGCAAATACTTGTATTTTTTCCATGTTTTAATATTTTGGACTAACTATCTGCATTATTTCTATAGAAAATGGAGAAGATAAATATGGTTCCTCCTCATCCTGCGATTAGGCCCGCTGTTGGGCCTCTTCTGGTTGGTGATCAACATTTTAAGGATGTGGCCAGCTCTGTTCGGGATGGATTCTACCAAACCCCATTGTACCCCCCTCTTGGACACTTACTCTCGGAGTCGCAGCAGGAGTATCCTCTTTCCAATAGCCTTCCCTTTTACGGGTTCAGTCTATTATCTGATACACCGATTCTGGTGCCCTCTCATGACAACAACCCTACGGCATGGATTTTTACCACCACTATCCCTCGAGCTGTGATAAACACCAGGGGGGCCTTCCCCAAGGTAGATAGCTACCAGATTCGTGCTGAATCACCTTCCTGTGTCCCCGACAGGGGAACAATGTCAGCAAGAAGGGGTGATTCACTGTTACCAAAGTATTTCCCACAAGGCCACCGTAAACAACAAATGTGGTTGGTCAGCCAGCCAGGACCTCCAATCTGGAGGGGCATTCAACTCGTTGGATTGGGGGTGGCCCTTCTGTGTTTTCCAGAGCTGTACAGAGTTTGAGGCAGAGTTGTGGGCTGTGGGCCTATATGAAGCCTCCTTGGTGTACCAGACCTATACCCATCGGCCCCATGCCCTCTCCAGGAAACTCATGAGTAGTTGGAGTCCGGACACCAACACATTCCACCTGGTTCATGGGGAGGTGGGTATCAACCTCTGAGATGTCTTGTAGATTTCATGGGTCCCAATTTTCGGAGTTTTTTATGATGAATTCTTTCCTCCTCTTTCTCTGTGGGATGACGACTAAAGGAACCCCCCTATGCTAAGGTAGCTCATCAACCAGGCCTGGGAGTGATTGAAGGATGCGTCTTCAAAACTGGATAAATTTCTGAAACAGGATATCTCATCAAAAAAGCTTATCCCTTATCGTGACTAGATCAGAGCTTTCACCAGAGAGAGCAAGCATGTGTCTCTTCCATGTAGGCCCACAAACTATCCTTCAATATAATCCCGAAGGTAGGGTGGTAGCTACTGGCCGATCCTGGAGGAAGGCCAATTCAACCGCTCGGTCTGGGATCTTTGTGGTGGACGTTGAACGACTGCTTCACCTGGCAACATTTCTAGCCATGTTCCTTAGTGGCTGGATATTGCCCGTACGTGAGACCAGTGGCGGGCGGGTTTCCACTTTCGTTATAGCAGCCCAGTTGGCCACTAAAAACATTATCAACCTGGTCGTACCAGTGCTGGCTAGGATCTATCGGTTGCTTAGAAACATCACCAAGGGGAGTCGTCCATTCATGGTAGACAGCTCCTTTCAAGTCCTCTGGGGATGCTTGGGAGCGCATGTTAAGAACTGATATACTTTCATCAACCCCATTCAAATTTCGGGTACCGCATTCCGACCATATTTGCAATGGACCAGCGGGGTCATGCCTGAGGAGTGGGTGGCCCAGGAGAAGGAAGGACAACAGATGGTTCAGAAGAGGCATTTACTGTCAAGTCATATCTCAAACTATGATCACTTCAATTTCCTCCCATACCCCTCCCGGACTGGTGCAATCACAAACACTTCATTAGAGGAATTTACCAAGTGGGGCTACCTCTTCTCCCTCTGAGAGGGTATCTTGGTAGCTCGTATTGGCGAGGAGCTGATCTGTGAGGGGTATGTACCTTGCCGATTCGGGCATCAGTTTGGCTGCGTCCAGGCACTATGTCCTCCTACTCTTAATGGCGCCCGCAGAAACTGCCATCTGCTGGTAGCTAGGCAACTGTGGCTGATTTTTACCCGAGAGGACACTGGTTATGAGGTTACGACCCCCACGCTTACAGATCCCATGCCTTTCTTTTCCATGAAATATGCCGATTCTTAGGTACAGTCTTACCCGAATGGTCAGCTAGGGCTATGGGTTCCCATTATCTCAAGCCCTAAGCCATCGAAGGGGAAAAGGAAGCGGAAGGGGGGTAGTACCCCAACCAGGCCGAGAAAGGTCCTTCGCAACCCTTCCAGCCTCATGCTTATGAGGAAGGTCTTAATGGATAGAGGTGTCTCCTCGCATGCTCTCGAAGCTTCCCTGAGAGACTCGGCCATTCCTGCTGACGTTGCCTTCCTGGCAGCCTGGGGCCAATGGGATTTCATTAAGGGCCAATCAGCCTTTCACGGCCAATACCCCAGTTCTTTGTGGCAGTATCTCAAAAAATTGGATGTTTCGTTCGTTGAGCAGGGCTACCTATCGGCTCCCGCAGACATCATTTATGATGTGGACCCAGATAGGGTCGATCGGTATCTCCAGGACCTCGAGACCTATATTTATGCTCACCGGGTTCATGCGGTGTTGACTCTCCAGGTCCAAGCCATGCCGAAGTCGGTGACTAGCGACGATGAGGAGGGGAGTGATCACTTCTCAGGGGGAAACGATCCCACTGGTTCCCCTACCATGGCTGATTCAAGGGAATTCCCTCCCTCGCCTATGATATTCTGCCCACCAGTAGTGCTTGAGAGTTCTAGGACAGTGATGAGGCCTTGACACTCATTTAGTCCATTGGCTCCTTCGTCAACTTCTGTCGATGCTCAGCCCTCCCTGGCCGATCCTCCCCAGCTAGCTATTCCTTTTACGGCCTCATTCCGAGATGTGTGGAGGATTTGGGATGATCTGAGGGTCAGTGGCTCATATGAAGATGTTTGGTCGTTTCTCTAGGAGAGCTCTCTCGAGCTTCCGGACATTGGGACTATCTTCACCCCGCCCCACTTATTGTTGGAGGAGGACCTGGATGAAATAGTCACCTCTTTGAAGGAGATGGACACCTATATTCATTTTCTCCAGAACTGACTTTATGGGTCTTCCCGGGTGTCCATGATGATAAGACATCCTGAATCGTCCGATCCCGAAGAAGATTTCGTCATGTTCGTCCATTCCGGAAATCCATCCTCCTTTATTGAGAAGGTTCTAAAGTTTCTTCCCTTTTTGCAGGGTGCCGAGGAATCCCATGGGGAAATTCCTTCCCCAGAGTATACCCCCCATGGTACTGCAACAGGAGAACTTGCGCTTTCGGTTATGGGAATCATCGAGGAGGGATCTCCCGGAACAGCTAAGCTCATGGAAATGACCATTACAGACCCATCTTGGGTCTTTCCTCCTCCAGCTCCTCCCAGCACCCTGAGTGAAGAACTGTCCCATGGGCAGATCCAAAAACGTCAACATGCATCAATTTTATCAGAACAGCTCACACAAGGGACGTCAGGTAATTATGACTTCCTGTTTCGTCAATTGCCAACTCGTATATTGTGATTCTGCCAGTTATTAATTGTGTTGGCACATGGTATAGGACCACTCAGGGATCTGGCTATGGCTACCCACACGGTTGTACCTTCTATCCTCTTATAACCTGAGGGATCACCTACAGCCATGCCAGAGTGTTATGAAATGGCAGTCCCTACTAGAGGGGACAATGATATAGATGCTTTAATCCTGCCTTCATCAGCCAGATATATGTAAGAGGAGGAACAGCTGGAGTTCGAAACTCCTGCTGATCAGACAGCCCCTTCATTTTCGGGGGAAAATGGGGCGCCTTTAAAATCTGAGGGGTCTCCAGGTCCGACAGGGCCAGCTGCCTCAGACCCAATGGATCCTGTGGCTATGGAGGAAGAGAATGCCGTCAGACTAGTCGTTGAAAACCCAGAGCGGGCCTTTGTTTTATTCACAGGGGGAGTGATTTCCCCGTTCATGATCTCCGTAGACAACTTCTTGAAGATATCTTTGGGAGCTTCTGGCCTTGGGCGTGGCCTTAGGCCTTGGGCACCTCTGAGGGGATCCTAGGACTCCGTTTCCCATTGAGGATGTATCATCTTCCTCCAGCGGCGGCGGCGACATAGATCTTCAGAACACAAATTCCTTGATGAATGGAGGAATGTTTCTCAATCTCTTGCTGCTAAATCCATTATTTTCCCTTTTCTGATAAGGTATACTTATCTATGTTACCATATTTTGGGATTTTGGGGCCACAACTTTCGGCACTGGTGATCGTGGCTTTGGATCAAATTTCACCCGCGGCTACAATCGCAGGGGGTGGAGTTGTTGAGGCATTGGATCCCACGGTTGAAGCCGTATCGGGTCCCACCCTGGTGAAATTCATCCTAGAATATGTGTCTTTCTCCAGGAGCGACTCCGAACCCGATCAAAAGATCATTTCCAGTCTCTGTTCTGCTTGCCAAAGGGCATGAGAGAAAATCTGGAAGCTGATTTCCCAAACACCCTTGGCCGAGATGCCGACCAGATTACCGAAGGTGCATGATCTATTCATGCTACTGGGACTTCAAGGATTTGACTACCATGTCATTTATGATCTAGTCAAGCAGGTGGTTGCTGACTGGGAGTGTCTTAGAGGCATTGAGTCTCGCCTTTCTGCTGCCCAATCTGAAGCTTACCTTTCTGCGACACTCCAAATTCTCTTAAAAAAATCTTGTGATCATACTGGAGCAGTATCGAGACTCCAGAAAGTAATCCATAAGCATCTCTCTCAACTGGAGGTGTGGAGAAGCGACATACAACGGCTACAGCAGGAGGAGGCCAATGTCGTAGCCATATTTGAAAATGGGGAGCAGCGGGTGGAGGAGGAGATGAGCGCAAGCTTAAAGGCGACACAGGAGGTAGAAGCACTGTGGGCTAGTGCAGAAGCTGAGACAGCCTTGCTACAGAATCTCTACCAAGTAATTGAAGATTCTCACCAGCGCCTGATAAAACTTCATGAATATGTTGAAAATCTCCCGTAATGGCCTTTGATGCCAGAGGAGGCTCCAGATTGTAGAAGCCCTCCTCACCAATTTTTTCAAGAAATGAAATGATGTTTCTCTTTTAGCACTCTTAATGTCTCCTCCTTTGATAGAGATCATCTATCTTGATTGCTTCATATAACAATTCACTGAACCGAGAATGATCTGAGTTCAAGACAATTAATATAATTCAAACAAGCTCTAACTTTTGCCTAAACCATGGGGCCCAGCGAGCATAGTTTGACTATTTATAAGGTTCTGTATAAAAACCCCCCAAAAACTTTTTGTCTCTTCTTTTAATGACCTAATTTTTCTTGGGACTATTTATTGTGGGCCCAGTGGGTATGGCCTGACTTTTTCTTAGGTCTCCCTTTTTCGGGTTTTTGGCCTAATAGGCTTTGTGCTTCTTTTCTTGGGAGGTTTAAATTCCTTCCATCAAGATTATCATTACTAATGTTTTAGGTCGAATAGCTTTGACCAAATTTAGTGGGACAAGGGCCCCAATGAGGTTTGGTTGATTAAAATATGTCTCAATATCCTTTAGATGCATGTGGAGGGAGCATGATTAGATTTGAATGACACGCATGGGCATGTTTCAAGGCATGGGAGTCGTATCGGCGTGCAGAGGTGGGAGGAGCATCGCCTAAGGAAATCATGCCTTTAGTAGACAGGCTAGGGGAGATCAATATGAAGATCCGCTGAGGGAATGGTATGAATATTCATGAAAAGGTGTCCTCTAGACAATGACTCTCCATTTCTGATAGCCATAGGACTTCATGAAATTCTGGATTATGGAAACCACCATGGGTGTCTTGGAGGATTATGATAACCACTGAGGGTGGCTTGGAAAGGGTATGTGACGTCTGAAAGGTTTTGAGAACCTCTATATCAATCAGGAGTGTGGAAGCATTGTTCATATCCTATGCATTTATCTAGTGTAAAAGACCGTTGGGGCTTGGCGTAGTTTAAATTCATGCAGTTGGGACATTATCTAGAATGGAACGGCTTCTCCTGGTCCTCGGTAATCTTGTCAGAGACTTTCCACCATATTCAGGCAGGGTTGTGAAAGGAGATAGTAAACTGTAGCTTAGAGAGTTTCGGAATGGATATGGGGGTTCAGAGGCCAGCAAGTGTTTGGAGAGAGGCATTGCCTAAAGAAATCCTGCCTTCGGTAGACGGGCCAGGGGTGATCAATATGCAAAGCCTCTGAGGGAATGGTATGCATAGTCGTGAAAAGGTGTCCTTAGGTCAATTATTTTATTCTTCTAATAGCCAAGAAACTTTAGGGAAGTTGAGATTCGGGCCCACTAGGGGTCGTTTACATGGGTTCGGCTCTTTCTGGGTGCAGAGTGTGGTTTTTGAAAATAGGATGCATGGACATGGTAGAAATGTCCCGGCTAAATTTCCAGGAATGGGTAAAGTCATCCCTCCCCACGCTGATGTGAGGTGGTAGATTGTGCATGTCTAGCCCTTACAATGAGGAGGGGAGGAAAAATCATATCCCTGGCTGGGATTGTGTAGATTTTGACCGTACAATTTGACGTCATGCGGTAAAGACGGAGTCCGTGCATTTTAATGCCATGTGGTAAAGATGAAGTACACTTAGTTTAACGGCCATAGAGCTCGGACTATTGGGCGACTATTTCTACAATCACTCAAAGGGCAATTCATTTAGGATGCTCTGGAATGCTCTGAACAAGTGTCTTGGAATGAAGGTGTAAACTGTAACTCTGGGGTTTCCTGGATCAGGAGAGATGATATAGTGGCTCTGAGGCTGGTAAGTGTACAGGGCTAGGTAGAGTATCACCTGAGGAAATCTTTCCTTTGATGGATGAGCCAGGGGCTATCATTATGAAGAGCCGCTAAGGGAATGGTATGCATAGTCGTACAAAGGTGTCCACGGGTCAATAACTTTCCACTCTTGATGTCCATGAATGACTATGAAAATCTGGGATTTCTCATAGAACAGAGTTCGGTACATGTGGATAATGGTGTCCCGAGCACAAAAGAGATATCTTTATGGTAGTTTCCCGCTGAGTAAGAGTATCCCAGTTCTGGCTTGATTCTTTTAGATGAAAATTGTCGTGTGAACCATAGGTGGATACATAGGCTCATCGGGCAGGGGTGCCCCGACAACACTTGGATGCGAGTGAGGAATGGACTTTTAAACCACTGCTCCATAAATTTTTGGATCGGGAGATATGACATGGGAGCACTGGGGCCGGTGAGTGTACGGAGATAGGAAGATTATCACCTGGGGAAATCTTTCCTTTGATGGATGAGCTAGAGGCTATCATTATGCAGTTCCACTGAGGGTATGGTATGCATAGTCGTACAAAGGTGTCCATGGGTCGATGGCCTTCCGCCTCCGATAGCCATGAGTGGTTATGGAGGTCAGCAATTATCCGGGTCATGGAGTCTGGTGTATGAAGAGGATTCATCCAAATGCGCCAAGAGTATTCCTTTCCCATTTCATCGTATATCTTGGGTGGGTCTCGACGAAGCCCATGCAGTTTAACGTCATGCGGTAAGGATGAACTCCATGCATTTTAACGTCATGCGGTAAGGGCGAAGGTGACCCAACCTAAAAGGAAGGGGGGTCTGCACAGTTTAACTTCATGTGGTGAGGACAACTTTCGTGCAGTTTAAGCTCATGCAGTAAAGACGGGGATCATTTTTAAAGGATGTTGTGTAGTTTTACATCATGAAGCGAGGACGGAGGGAATTTTCAAACTAGTGAAAATGCATGTAGTTGAATACATTTCCCAAGACGGTTAATTCTTGGTCTCTATAGTTTTATGCCAAGCATCCAAGATGTTCCATGCAGTTTAACGTCTTGCAGTAAGGACGTAGTGGAAAAGGCTGTGCTTCATCAGAATGCAACTTGTCTCGAACATCTCGGCATGCCCAGATGTGGAGAGGGGTTTATTAGTGTAAATCATGGTTTCGGGGCTTCTTGAATCAGAAGAAGTGATATGGGTCTCCTGAGGCCGGTAAGCATACGGAACTAGGAAGAGTGTCGCCTATGGAAATCTTTCCTTTGGTAGATGGGCCAAAGGGCTATCAATATGTAGAGCCGCTGAGGGCATGGTATGCATAGTCATGCAATGGTGTCCACGGGTTGATACCTTTCCACTTCCGATGGTCGTGAGTGGTTATGAGGATCCGCAATTATTCGGGCCATGAAGTCTATAATTTGGGAAGGAAATGTCAGGACATGTCGGGCTTACTCAGTCCTAGTTTTTGTTAAAGCTTAGAGAGCTCCGCACGCTGATTTATTCTATGTGTTGGGGTGTACCTTCACTCCGTGCAGTTTAACGTCGTGCGGTAAGGATGAAGTAATCCAAGTTTAGCGGTCATAGAGCTCAGACCACTGGGTAGCTATTGCTGTAGTCACTCGAAGGACAACTGATCTAACATGCTCTGATATACTCGGAATAGGGTGGGGGGACGAATGTTGTAAACTGCAACTCTGAGGTTTCCTAAATCAGGAGATGTGGTGTGTGGGCTCTGTGGCCGGTAAGCATATGGAGCTAGGAAGAGTACCGCCCAAGGAAATGTTGTCTTTGATGGACGAGACAGGGGCTATCATTATCCAGAGCCTCTGAGGGCATGGTATGCATAGTCTTACAAAGGTGTCCCCAGGTCGATAAGTTTCCACTTCTGATGGCCATGAATGATTTTGAAAATCCGAGATTTCTCACAGTACAGAGTTCGGCGTGTGGGGATAATGGTGTCCGAGCATACAAGAAACATATTCACTGCAATTATCCATTGAGTCACAGTATCCTAGTCCTGGCTTGATGATCGAAGATGCAGGTCGTCATGTGAACCACGAGCGGATACATAGGCTAACCGGGTAGGGATACCCTGGCGATTTTGGATGTGAAAAGGGGTCGAACTAGTAAACCACTGCACCATAAACTTCTGGATCGGGAGGTATGGTATGGGGCTCTGAGGCCGGTAAGTGTACGGATCTAAGAAGAGTGTCGCCTGTGGAAATATTGATTATGGTAGACAGGACAGGGGATATAAATATGAAGATCCGTTGAGGGCATGGTATGAATAGTCATGCAAATGTGTCCACGGGTCAATGACTTTCCACTTCCAATGGCCATGAATGGTTATGAAGATCCATAATTATCTGGGTCGTTGAGTCTGATGTATGGGGAGGATGCATCCAACTGCGCAAGGAGTATTTCCACATCATTTCTCCATATATCTTAGGTGGTTCGTGAAAAAATCCGTGCAATTTAACGTCGTGTGGTGAGGAAGAAAAACAAACCCCGTGTAGGTCAGGTCCATACATGGGGGAAAGGTGAATTTTTAACTTTCATTATCCATGCAGTTTAACGTCATGTAGAGAGGACGTAAAAATACACCCCGTGCAGGTCTAGCCCATACACAAGGGAAAGGGGGCATTTTTAAACCTTATTATCTGTGCAGTTTAACGTCGTGCGGTAAGGAAGATGAGTACACCCCGTGCCAGTCTAGTCCTTACATGGGGGAAGAGGACATTGTTAAACCTTTCTATCCGTGTAGTTTAACTTCATGCGGTAAGGATGAGGAGTACACCCCGTGTCAGTCCAGTCCGTACACGGGGGAAGGGGACATTGTTTAACTTTTATTTTATTTCATTTGGGGGTGGCTGGGCCAGGACGGGATCCTGGCGTCGCTACGTATCTTATGAAGGCAAGAATCAAGCTGGACATAGTTCTCTTCCAAATACACCCCGTACAGGTCTGGTTCATACATGGGGGAAGTGGGCATTTTTTTTATCTGAGAGGTGGCTGGGCCAGGACGAGGAACCCTAGCGTCTCTACGTATCCTACAAGGGTAGGAATCAAGCCGTATGTAGTTCTCTGAAAGAAAATACACCCCGTGTAGGTCTGGTCCACACACGGGGGGAGGGGAATTTTTAACTTTAATTCAGGAGTGGATGGGCCAGGACGGGGAACCCTGGCGTCGCTACGTATCTTGTGAGGGAAACAATAAAGTTGTACGTAGTTCTTTGAAATCTGTGAAGTTTAACGTCATGCGGTAAGTACGAAGGATACACCTCGTTCAGGTCTTGTCCGTACATGGGGGGAAAAGGATATTTTTAAACCTCATTTGGGGGGGTGGCTGGGCTAGGATTGGGGACCCTGTCGTCGCTACGTATCCTACGAGGTCATGAATCAAGCCTTACGTAGTTATATGGAATGATTACACCATGTGCAGGTCTATTCCATACACGAGGGGAAGGGGCATTCTTAAATCTTATTATCCCTTATTATCCGTGCAGTTTAACATTGTGCGATAAGGATGAAGTATACACTTGGTCTCTATGTGAAATACTTCTTCAAGAATCTCACATTGGTAGGAGCCGTGGTAAATTGCCTATCCATGGAGATCAGGTTATATGCTCCGTTGGAGTAGACCATGTGTACAACTTATGGTATTGGGATCCAGCTTTGGAGGTTTCCGTCCAAGTATCATTGGGGTCTGGAGGACCAATACCAATTCTCCTTCCAAGAAAGACTGGAGACGGACCTTTTTTTAAGGCTCTTGCAATCTAATTCTGGTAGACTTCTAGATGGTGAAAAGTATGCAGCCACTTCTCATCCAGATGTTCCAATTCACCTAGCCTTTTTTTTTGATTGCTCATCGTCAAATAATTGATCACAAATGGAAACACATAGCGAGGGGAGTTTGAGTTCATGTGGAAGGAACACCTATGTTCCGTACACTAATGAGTACGAAGTAGCCTGAGTAGTGGTGTGTATTGTGGTTCGATAAGCCCACAATGCATGGAGGAGTTTATCTGGACATGAATTCTTGTCTTTGTCCACCATTTTTGGGAGAATTTTGGACAGGGTCTTGTTGAAAGCCTCTATCTATCCGTTGGCCGCTGCATGGTAGTGAGATGAGTGGTTAGCCTTGATACTATACTCTTGGTATAGTTTCTCCAATTTAGCAGAGCAGAAGTTGGTGTCGTTATCCATCAGTATGGTATGATGGACAACAAATCTGGTGATGATATTGGTTTTTACGAAGCTGAAAACACTTCTTTCCCCGACTTCCATAAGGGGTATGGCTTCTTCCCATTTGGAAAAGAAGTTAGTTGTCGTGAGGATATACTTCAGCTATTTGTTTGTGGCGGGGGGATATGGGCCCAAAATTTCCATTCTCCAGACGGAAAATGGCCAGGGGTACTTGGCCTGATGAAGTAACTCTGGGGGTTGGTGTATGAAGTTAGCATGAATTTGGCACGAGTGGCATTTCACAGTAAAGCGCTCGCAATCTCGTGCCACTGTGGGGCAATAGTACCCAAGCCTCGGAACCTGATGGGAAAGCTTGGTTCCTCGCTTATGTGCTCCACATACTCCGGCATGCACTTCAGTCATGACAGTGGTAGTTTCTTATCCGTCAATGCATCTGAGAAAAATTCTGTCGAGGCCTCATTTTTAGAGGACTTCTTGTTGACCCGTGCCACCATATAGGACAAAATTGATTTCCCTTCTCTATATTTTCTCTCGTTAAGCACTGTCTGATGAAAGTTCTCCCCGTTGAAGGTTGTTTACCGTGGGGGTCATCCAACCGGTGGTGGGAGAATACGGCTCAGAGACAGGACTGACTTCATGGATTTCCACTGTCTTGGTTTGAACATATGGAAAGACCATTCAGCGGTGAGCAATACTGATGACTATTTCATACTGCTCTAGGTCAGTCAGGGATGTGCCCGTGTTACCCAATGCATCATCTTGAGCATTCTGGGACTGGGGAATATAGGGCAATGTCGGTACTTGTAGAGAAATCTACCATTAACCCTCGGACATGGTCAAATAGAGGAATCAGCTCCTCCTTTTTGATAGCATAGACACCATTGACTTTCTTGATGGCCAGTTCTGAGTCACCTTTCACCTTAAGGTTTTGTACTTGTGCCTGGAGTGCGAGGTCCAGGCCTGCAATAAGGGCTTGATATTCTGCTTTATTGTTCGTACATCCTTCTGACATGAGGAAGGAATATGTCAAGACTGCCTTTTCCAGGGACGTGAGTATTATCCTTAATCCCACCTTGTTAAATTTGGGTTCTTCCATCCTCTTTCGGGTTGGGCTTCAGGATGTGCTGTCGAATTACATTTCCCATGTTGGGAGCTCCTCTTGAACCGTGAAGATGTCTTCATCCGGTAGCTCGATGTCCGGTGCAGTAGTCCCTGTTGAGGGGTGCTCCGCCTGAAATTCTACTAATTATAGGCCCTTGATGGAATTATGAGGTACAAACCGGATGTCAAACTGTTGAAGGATGACTTCCCATCGAGATAGGCACTCGAACAGCATCGGGCGGCTGAGGATGTACTTTAGCGGGTTATGACGCGAGACCAAATGGACTTCATGATGCTGTAGATAATGTCGCAACTTTTGAACCATGAAGACCAAGTCCAAACTGCTCTTCTCGATGTTTGAGTATCGAGTCTTAGCATCAATCATTGTTCGGTTGAGGTAATAGAGGTTGTTTTCACTGCCGGCATTGTTCTATTTTGTGAGGAAGTCTCCCAATGACCGCTCTAGGGCCATCACATATAGGAGGAGAGGTCGTTCTACCACCAGGGTCATGAGCATCGGTGGGCTTAAGAGGTACCTCTTTAGGCTGTCAAACGCCTCTTGGCAGTCATCTGTCCAATGGTACGTGACTCCCTTTTTCATTAACCTAGTAAAGGTCAAACATTTTCCTGCCAGGTTGGATATGAATTTCCTGATATAGGCAAGGTGTCCATGTAATACTCTCAACTCAGTGAGATTATGGGGAGGAGGAAAGTCAAGGATAGCCTTTTTCTTTTTAGGTTTGACTACGATTCCATGATGGTGTACAAAAAACCAAGGAATTTCTTTGAGGTAACCCAGAAAGTTCACTTCAGGGGGTTCATCTTCAGGTTATGCTGCCGAATATTGTTCAAGACGGTCTCAAGGTCTGACAGGTGATCTGAGCGCTGTCTTGATTTAACCACCAAGTCATCTTGATAACATTCAACAAATCTCCCTGGGAATGGTTTAAAGATATGATTCATGGAAATTTGATATGTGGCATCAGCGTTCTTGAGACCAAAGGGCATAACCCTATAACAGAATACTCCTTGGGGGGGGATCTGAAGTCAGTGGATTCTTCGTCTTCTTGGGCCATCCTAATTTGATTATATCCAGAATAGTCGTCCATGAAGGATAGATCCTCATACCCATCTATCGCATCGATTAATAATTCGGTGATCGGGATAGGGAAGTCATCTTTTGGGAAATGTCGATTGAGATCCCTGAAATTGGTGCAGACGTGGATTTTCCCATTATTTTTCTTGACGGGGATGACATTGGCCAACCATATGGGGTACTTGACCTCCAGAATGAAGCCTTCTTTAATGAGCTTATCGACTTCAGCCTCTATTTTGGAATCATGTGAGGGATGTGTCCTTCTGTCGGTCTGTTTATAGCCCCGGTGGTCTTCGGGAAGACCCAGGTGATGCGTCGCCACTTCGGGATCAAGTCCCGGAATTTCTATATAATTCCATGAAAAAACATCCTGATGTTGCTTCAGGAAGGTGGTATATATCTCATGCTCCTAGGGGGACATGGATGCACTAATGAGAGTAGGCCTCATATCTTCTTCTATACTCAGGTTTATTTCCCTGAGCTCGTCCACCATGGTGGAGATACCTTCCTCAAATGTAGAAGGTGTGTCCCTGAGATCTTCTTCCTCTTCTTCTAACAAATCCTCATCTTCTGAATCTAACGGGGGTGATATCTTGACTCGAGCTCCTGGGAGTCCATAGGCGAGTCATTGTGAGTGTCCTCACTCAAGTACTCACCCCCAAATTGAGGGTTTGTGTATGTTCCTGCATTTTCGTGCTCGTCCGTCTTGGCTGAAGTCATGAAGACAGCTAAGTGTGTGTCCAGACATGAACCCCTGCTCTCAATATGGTTGATGGGAAGTATATAGTCTCTACTAAGCTTCCTGAGGGGGTCGTCAAGAACCACTTTCAGACCATTTGGAGCGGAGATCCAGTCAACACCATCGGCCAAAGGCTTCTTCCTCTTTTTCTCATAAAATCCTGCGTCAATGTAGTGTGACTCAGATACCTCGAAAGGTGCCTTGTCAGCATACAATGTCCCAATTTTCCCATTGACATAGTACTTAAATCACTGGTGGTTTGACGAATTAACGTCCATGTGATTATGGAGCCATGGCCTTCCCAGCAGAGCATTGAATGTTGTGCTCTTCCGAACCACCAGGAATTCCGAGTAGGCAATAAGGTCGCCAAAATGGGTCTTTAGCTTGATTTGTCCCATCGTCTTCTGCTCACTCTTGTCGTAAACTAGTAGAGTGGTGGAAGAGGGTATTAAATCACCCACACTGTATCCCAACTTACGGAGTGTCTGTAGGTGGAGGAGGTTAACTCCAGAGCCTTTGTTGATGAAGACTTTACAGATCTCAACATCATTCAATGTTCCAGACACATATAGTGGTTTGATATGTCCTTGCAGGATGGAATCTTCATCTTGATCAGTGAAGGAAATCACTACATTGCATTCAGGGCATCCACCTCAGCTTGAAAATCCTGGGGGCTGAGCAAGGCTTTAATAAGTGCCTCCCTGAGGTCGGCTGATAGACTCAGGGCATCCAGGATTGACAGATTGGTTGGTATTGACACCAGCTAATTAAGGATGTTGTACTTTTGTTCCAATGGCCGATGCTTCTCCACTGGTGGGAGAGATCTAGAAAGAGGCTTGGGAGCTGGAGTTTATGACGAGGAGGGACCTGTCATGGGGTCGGATGCCGACGATGTTCCCACGTTCTGGGGACTCAGCCCGGCCGGTCTGTTTGTGAGCACTAGGCGACTAGGTGCTTTTTCCTCCTCTGATGGGTATCGCAGAATAACAGGTCCAGGGTGGCCACTTGTGGATGTGGATGGATGTTATTTCTCCTGCTGAGTCCGTTGAAGGGCTATCCCATGGGTTTCCATGATATTAACGGCTCAAGCCGGGTTCCGACCGTATGATTGGTTTCGGCCGCGACTACATCTCCCATGGTATCCCCTACCTATGTGATTCCTCCTCCCAGCCCCTTGTGTCTGGAAATCGGGTTCATAACCATACCCTTCGTCAAGGGAAGATTCAATAAGATGGATGAATTTAATGGAACCAAATATTGGATCTTCATCCTCCAACAGGTCAACCTGGTCAGTTGTCCCAGATGGTGTTGTTTGGTGGGTCAGTGCCCGTGGTTCCAAATTCGAGTGCATATAATCCTCTAGGGTTGGGACTAACTTTGGTCTCGTTGCAGACTTCTCCTCTTGAGATTGTTTCATCCTTCTTCGATTGTGCCCGGATGACCGGTTCGTGGAGGGTTGTGAGGCCGATACTGGCAGATCTGTGACATCAGGAGCTGTTGGAAGCAACACCGGCTGATGTAGTTAAGCTCAGAGTATGCCCTAGGCTCGATTGATAGTCTTCTGAGTCATCCAGTTATCAAACTTATTCCCCTTCTTGCTGGTGACTTCCTTCCACCTCTCCCCTTTGTCGGAGTCGGTGGTGGAAATATATGTCACATGTGCTGGGGGTGGTCCCACCTCGACCTGCCCGGAGTCTACCATCCTTTTCAGGAGTTCTTTGAAGGCAAAGCATTCCCAAATATTGTTCCCCAACATTCGGTGGTAAGGATAGTATTCTGGCCTGTCATCGTGGCCGACTTCTTCGGGTTTCCTTGGCTCCGAGAGGGGGAGCATGTTGCATTTCATGGCGGCGATGAAGTAGTTGCAGACTTGGTACTATCGGAACGAGTATAATTTTTTCCTTTGTTCTTCAAACTGGTTCCGCCAAGATCCTCTCTGATCATCCCGCCTAGGCAGAGGCGGCCGCTAATGCACAGGGGACCATTGACGATTTAGTGGAGGCCTGAGTGGTGGAGAAGGTACAGGGGCTGGCTTGAGCATAACAGATGCTGCTTCAGCTCTGGCTTTTCTCTTCACAAGAGCCTATGAGGCTATTCGGGACTTTAAATTGGTCTGCTGCAAGGAGTCCTCAATTATTTGGGAAATGATCGAGAGATGGCGGAAGCCAGTGGTTCACTCCACTGGTATGAGTGGTGTTCGTAGATCATCTCGAAGATTGTCGATGCATATGGAATGAAAATAATCTTGAGGCATTGGCCTATTCAAAGTGTAGGTCAGACCTTTCCATCTTGCGATGAAATCTGAGACCCTCTCATTCTCCCTCTGATTGCAGTTCATGAGGTTGATGACTGTTGTTTTAGGAAACGTCGAGATGAAGTGGAACAGGAACTGCATCCGAAGGTCTTCCCAGCTTTTTATTAACTGGGCTGGTAGACTCGTATACCAGACAAAGGCGGATCCTTGCAAGGTCTGCTCAAAGCATCTGATTTCCACTCCTTCTTGTTGTTCCGGAGTTCCCATCATAGGGTCGTAATAGGATGCGTAGTGCGTCAAATTCTACTCTGGATCGCCTGCTCCATTGAATATAGGGAATACAGGGCTCCCAAAATTGGGTGGGGAGGCGTATTGCTTACCTAATCTAGTTAGGGCTTCTGATCTGGCTGTATCGGAGCGTTTCGTCCCTCCTTCACCTCCAATCGAGCTATCAGTGCCTCGATGGTATTGGCAAGACCCTGGTTTACATCATGTTGGGCCTGGTCTTGGGCTGGTGTAGCATGAGGCATTGCTCAGGGATCTGGCTAAGCCAGTACCAAGGGTGTATATTCCGTTCAGGGCACCCTCTGAGGGTTTGTGTGTACTTTCTATGGTTTCTTCCTAAGTGCGGGGAAGTCTTGGTATTCATCTAGATCAGCATTTAGGTAGTTGGACGGAGCAGGTGTCTCATTGGGAAGGGTAAGCCTGGGTCATTGAGGTGCACTTACTGGGAGTGAGAGATATGGCTCCTCGTGGGATGTATTTTCAATAAGATGGTTCCTCTGGAGTAGCTCGGCATTAAGTTGCCTCAATTCTTTCATTTCCACTTCCTGTCGATCGAACCTCTCTTAGAGCGTGAGTGGATCATTTTTGTCGAGAGAAGGGGATGGATTAAGGGTAACCAGTACATTGTTCTTATCCTTGTTGGAAGCTTGTAGGGTAAGCAGAGGGGGGTTAGCTGAAGGGGCGGCCATATTTTGGGCGTCCCTCTGGTTCCTGGTGTGCACATCTGGTCATACATCGTGAGTCACGGCCTGACCAGAACTATCGTCTCCCGATCCATCCTGATTTGTAGCATCTCTGGTGTCACCCGTGGAGTTAACCTCTATGATGTTGATAGATGCCTATCACGGGGCGGAAGAGATGTCATATTCCAAATAGGAAGAGGATCTCCCGCGTCTTCTGCTGGCCTTCCCTTTCAAGACCTAGGATTGCCTTAGGACTTCTTGATAAAGGGTGACGCGGAGAGTTCTTTGATGCGACCTCATGGTGCGCCTTCCTATCGGAGGGGATGATGATTCAAATGACGGTATGGGAGGGGAACCTCCTCTTCTAGGTGTCCTCCCTAGAAGATAGAATACTGAATCTCATGGTGGGGGGTGGGGGGTTGTTGTTGAGTGGGTAATAATGCCCCCAGCCCTGAGGGCTGGGGTTGGATCCGTTCCTTGGACATCGAGTCTCTTCCCATTTTTGTTGGTCTTATGGGGGAATTTGTTGTTAAAAAAGCCCCCAGCCCTGCAGGCTTGGGTTGACCTTAGACTGTGGTAGTGGCTGCTGCTATTGATACCTGCCTGATATTGCGTGCCCCCATTTGGGGGTGAACTGGGTTTGGTGACGAGTTCATCTGTGAACCTATCCCTTCTGGGGAGGCAGGTAAAGATCGCTGATTGGACTCTCTTAGGTGAGAGTCATGTTGTATGCTCTCGGTGGCCTGATTCAGGATTTATTGAATAGTGTGTTCCCATCGGGCCTGACACTTTTGAGACTTACTCAAGGCCCGACTCTGTTGGATGTGTTGCCTTTCCTGAACAGAGAGACCAGTCGATTGTAGTCTTGACACGATGACGTTGCAAGACACCACACTGAATGGGTTGTTCTGGTCGGGGAGTAGAGTGAAATACAGAGCTCCATGTTCTCCCCATCCCCTGATATGGACTCCTATCGGGGCGTTACTGATGAGGCGACACAACTAGTGCAACGCACGGAGGTAAGCGATCTCCATGTTCCATTTGCGACTCTCGGGTCGGCGTTGTCGTGCTGACGGAAGAGCTTCTAGGTCGATGTGACGCCGGAGGTCTCTTATGGGATTGACATGGTCTACATACCCATCGTAAGGAGGAAATCTTGATTTCAGCCGGCATATGGTTGTCCATATATTATGGCGTATTTTGTTCACACATTCTTCCAAAAACTCTCTAGGTATATCGAACTGAGAGGTGGTCGTATTCCAAAACATAACAGGTATATCATCACTAGCCAGTCGTTTCCTCAGGTGCATCATGTTGGCGTACTCCTCCACCAGTGATTCCTCTACCTGGTCGGCCCAACTAAGATGTTCATTGTTAGTGTGGTCGGAGGTAGTGGGACCGGTAGGTATTGAATCATCATGTGGGTGATTCCGAGGTGGTTTAGAAGATGAACGTAGCCCCGGGACGTCTCCCGATTAAAAGAAGGATGACGTTGGCGACTATCTGGGAATCTGACATGCTTGATCCCGTCCTTCTGAGTGCCTCGGCACACGAGGGATTTTCTGTGCTTGATTCGGCATGGGGAGGGCCTTCCTGTCGATATGATATGTCATTTCAGGGAGGACCTTTGCAATGGTGGTGGGAATGGCGAGGACTACCATCACAGTTCGATGCCTCACTGCATGGAGGAAATTTGCAGTGCATTCCCTGGGGAGGACCTCCAAGGCGTGTCGCAGCAAGGGGAGGACATTTTGGCTGCATAGTGTTGTTACGGGGAGGGCCTTCGCAACAACTTTCATCATGGTTAGGATGACCATCATGGTTTGATGTTCAATTTCCATCCTGGGGAGGTCCTTCATGACACACAGTGACAAGTGGAGGACCTCCTTGTTGTTGGGGCCACTGCGGGGTGGACCTTCGCAATGGCGGCCGTGGTGGTGAGGACTACCATCATAGCTGTTGTAATGGTGAGGACTACCATTACAGATTCCACAGGGGGAATATCTGTGGTGGACACCCTAGGGAGGGCCTTCAGAATGTACCGCAACGAGGGGAGGGCGTTCTCATTGCTTGACTTCTCTACGGGGAATACACCCATTATCAGGGCGGCGAGGACTACCACCTTGATCCGATGCCTGGCTGAGCGGAGTTCCGTTGTAGCGTAACCCTTGGCGGGGACCTTCAGGGTAGGCCATGACAAGGGGAGGACCTTCTTGTCGAGATGAGACGTCACTGAAGGGAGGTCCTCCACATTTGCGACTATGATAGCGAGGACTACTATCATTATCTTTGGTCCCACTGCATGGATAGTGTTTGCAGCGTATACCCCGGGGAGGACCTTCAGGGTGGACCGCAGCAAGTGGAGGACCTTCTTGCTGCTTGATCTTCTGGCCACGTGGATGGTTTCCATGAATTGCATCAAAAGAGGAGATCCCATGATCGATCATTATATGCCCATGGGGGAGGCCCCCACGGGTGCTCTGGGGAGGACCTTCAGGGCTGCTGGGATGCTTTAGAGCGTAAGTCCCAAGCAAATGAAAACTACGAAGACTTTAATTCCCTACCACAGGGATACATAGGAAGCCTCCATGTGGTTTAAGCCCGATCACCAGCGGACCCCCGGGTCCACCTTCACGCCGGTTATCCGACACTCCCATTCAAACTCCGTGGACTTTGATCCCTGTCTCCTAGGAAGGGTAGATATGAAGCCTCCATGAGGGTCAAGCCTAACAACCGGTCGATCCAACTATCATCAAATCGGTTCACCGCGCCACTCTTAGTACCTCCTCAATGAGTCCCGACTCCTCGGGGTCATTAATCCAACGAGGGATGGTAAACCTCGGGCATAAATGATTCTAAACCCCTGCATTCAGCTGACCATTGCCAACAAGGAGAAATCTATGGATACTATGCTTGGGTATAAACCAATGATTCGCGAACATATGAATGTGTCTTAAATCTAAAAGAGAGCCCCAGATCAGGCAATAATTCCCCCCAAAATGGTGCGATGAGCCCGAATTCCCATCCTCTCCCCCAATGTGAGTTCTTAAGTGTTGTTGTCCAGACCATCTGGCAAATGCCTGCCTTTGGAAAGCAGGTCCACGTGTCATCAGATACGGAACCGTTGTTTGTTTCGAGACCGACCCTGAAACATAAATGGTGAACCCGACATGAAAGGAAAGGGGGGTCTGTGCAGTTTAACATCATGCGGTGAGGAAGAACTCCTGTGCAGTTTAACATCATGCAGAAAAGACGGAGAGCATTTTAAAAGGATGTTGTGCAGTTTTACGTTATTCAGTGAGGACGGGGGCATTTTTAGACCAGTGAAAATTCTTGTAGTTTGAGGAATTTCCCACGTAGTTTAATGCTTGGTCTCTGCAGTTTTATGCCAATCGGCCTGATTTTCTGCGCAGTTTAACGTCATGTGCTAAGGACGTAGTGCAAAGGCCTCTCTTCATCAGAATGCAACTGGGATCGAACATCTCGACATGCCCAGATGCAGAGAGGGGTGTATTGGTGTAAATTTTGTTTCTGGGGATTCTTGAATCAGGAGAAGTGGTATGGGGCTCCTAAGGTCGGTAAGCGTACGAAACTAGGAAGAGCATCGCCTGTGGAAATATTGCCTTTAGTAAACGGGCTAGTGGCTATCAATATGCAGAGCCACTAAGGACATGGTATGAATAGTAGTGAAAAGGTTTCCACGGGTCGATAACTTTCCACTTCTGATGGCAGTGAGTGGTAATGAGGATCCGCAATTATCCGGGCCACGAAGTCTGTCATTTGGGTAGGAAATGTCTGGACAGGTCGGGCATACTCAACCCTGGTTGCTGTTAAAGCCTAGAGAGCTCCCCGTGCTGGTTTATTCTGCATGCAGGGGTGTACTTTCAATACATGTAGTTTAACATCCTGCAGTAAGGATGAAGTACTCCAAGATTAGCAGTCATAGAGCTCGGACCACTCGGTAACTATTGCTGCAGTCAATCGAAGGACAACTGAGTTAACATGCTCTGATATAATCGAAACCGGGTGGGGGATGAAGGTTGTAAACTGCAACTCTGAGGTTTCCTAGATCAGGATATGTGGTGTGGGGGCTCTGAGGCCGGTAAGCGTATGGAGCTAGGAAGAGTACCACCCAAGGAAATCTTGCCTATGATTGACGATCCAGGGGATATCATTATGCAGAGCCGCTGAGGGCATGGTATGCATAGTCGAACAAAGGTGTCCACAGGTCGATGACTTTCCACTTCCGATGGCCATGAATGGTTATGAAGATCAATAATTATCCAGGCCGTGGATTCTGATGTATGGGGAGGATTCATCCAAATGCGCAAGGAGTATTTCCACCTCATTTATCTATATATCTTAGGTGGTTCGTGACGAAATCCGTGAAGTTTAACATTGTGCGGTGAGGATGAAAAACACACCCCCTGAAGGTCCGGTCTATACACGTGGTCCCCCACTGGGTCCACTCTCCTACCGCAAACCATCCGAGTTTCATCTTGGAGCTGGTCATGCAGGCATTGGATCTCCACCACGTCAGGTTGGTGGGCTTCACGCCCCTAGGTAGGGAAAGCTGCATATCGGGTAGGTGTCGTCCTATGTGAGCGACGGGTTATCCAGGCCGTGGATTCTTATGTATGGGGAGGATTCATCCAAATGCGCAAGGAGTATTTCCACCTCATTTATCTATATATCTTAGGTGGTTCGTGACAAAATCTGTGAAGTTTAACATTGCGCAGTGAGGATGAAAAACACACCCCCTGCAGGTCCGGTCAATACACGTGGTCCCCCACTGGGTCCACTCCCCTACCGCAAACCATCCGAGTTTCATCTTGGAGCCGGTCATGCAGGCGTTGGATCTCCACCACGTCAGGTTGGTGGGCTTCACGACCCTAGGTAGGGAAAGCTGCATGTTGGGTAGGTGTCGTCCTATGTGAGCGACTGGTGTGACAGAGCTCAGTGGGGATGTGTGTTGGCTCGGATGATGCCGCCATGTATGGATGGCGGGCCTTGGAGGAACGAACATGTGTATGTGAATGTTCGTAATGTGTCTCCGTGACTAGGTAGTGGAGCTCCTCCTCGAGGACAACGGTGATGACCGGTCCTCAGTTGTAAGTCTTCCACCCTCTTCGGGTGGTCCGAGGGGCCGGTGCTTGGGGAGTGTGGGCCTGAATCCTCGGGGCTGCATCCTCCTGAGTGTGAAGATGTTCAGTCGTGGCATGACCACGACGATGTCTTCCATCGGGGGCCTTGGAGTGGATCCCCCGTTCAATGGGGATAAATTCCTCAACGACTTTAACACCCCAGGTAAATAAAGAATCTGACATTTTCATATTTATCCATATTTTTGAATAAAATATTAATTTCACTTTAAAGGGAATTCTATGCTCGAGGGCGTAACCAATACGCAACAACGAGTTTCTTTGAAATCTTACGTTGCACTCTAATAATAAAATAATATTATTTTTAAAGGTAGTTAACGCTTGGTCGTTGTAATGGCGAGAATGAAAGGAACTAACTAAAAAATGATTATATATGTTTGTCAAATATTTTTACTTTTATCCAATAAATGTTGGAGGCTTAAAATGCAAATGAATCCAATTTTAAGCATAAACCTTCTAATATAATTTTAAAGGTCGATTAACCACCTTTTGATGGAGAACCCTTTTTAAATATACTTTTGACAATTTTATATGCTGTATTTGAAAAAATAAAATCTTTCTTTAGAATCTGGACATCAAAATTTACTTTGTGTAAAATTTTGTTATTTTTTCGATAAAGATCATTTTTATTGAAAATGTTGCATTTTAATTCAAAACCTCCTTTTAATCTGATTTATTTATATGGATAGATTATATTTTTAATTTAGATTAAAGTGTATTTATAATATTTATTCTTACCAATTAATTTAATGGTGGTAATTATAATTAATTTCACTTTGAAATTGGACTTAAACTAGTGTCAGTCTTTTAATAGATATTGTTTTTAAAAACACGCTATTTGTTTTGACAGCGGGGATTAATTATTAAATTAATTAATGCAACATATATGTTTTGAATTTTGTAAAATAGACATCATTTTTGAATTCGGAATATCAAATATAGCTTAGGGTGAATTTTTGGTATTTTTCGGAAAAACTTCAATTTTTGATGAATAGTGAAACCACTAAGTGGTAGTTTAAAAACTAATTTTTCATTTAAATGAAACTTTACCACTTCTTTGATTTAAATTTCAAAAATCCGACATACATGGTTTTCATTATGATGTAAAATGTGGTTCAATGGGATTAAAATAATTTTTTTGGTGAATAGTAACTTTTATGTTTTTAATCGCGATTAGAGGTAATTGGTGTAATTTAAGGTAAAAATAATGTTTTAATAATATAAAATGACCTAGAAACATGTCCTACACTCATTGTATGTGTCATAAAAGACCAAGAAAATCCATGGGTCAACTTGGGGACCCCATGGAGCAACTTTGGTTGGAAAATGACATAAATAACTTTTTATTTAAAGTTTAAATAAAAATGTCACAAGCATGAGTTGTTTTACTGAATCAATTTTTAAATAGGGTTACACAAGTCATATTTTTTACTATAAATATTAATTATAAAGATAAAAGTATTTTCTACATCATGATATTTTTTTATAATTTTTAGACATTAAATAAATTAAATTATTTATGGCATCGTGGTGATGCAGCGATTACCTCATTAATAAAGAATTTAAATAAAATGAAAATATAGTGTTAAAACTATAACTTACACTTGTCAAATACCTATTGGATGAATATATTTCTAACCCTTACCACCTTATCCTCTAAATAAATCAATTTGGGACCTTTAAAATCCGAAACTCATTTGAAAATAAAGTAACATTTTGTAACATTCCAAGAGTACCCCTCCTCTCCTCTTATAAAAGGTCCACACCTCTACCAACTTACCCACACCTCTATAGCCTTTGGATCGGCCAACCCCTTTTCATTTTGTCTCTACACATCTCTCTCTTACTCCTAGAAGCCTCACTTGGTGAAGAAGTCTTCCCAAGGAAGCTTTTGACCTCAAATCAATGAGAGATACCCAATTTTATGGTAATGTCTTCACTTGTGTTGTTTTGTATTATTTTTCTTCTCCAACCCCCTAAACTCTTTTTATTAATTTATTTTGTAACAAATCCATTATCTTAAATATACTAGGATGTTTTTATAATAAGGATTCGAGCTACACTTACTCACACCTACATCTAATGGTTAAAGAACATACGGTTTCTTTGGATGGTGAATTTCTGCCTCACGAAACGATGATTGTTCAATATTCTTTTAACACCCTCAAAGGTGGAAATTAATATGTCACTATATTTATATATGATATATAATATTTTAATGTTTTACTTAAGCTTATTTATTTTTCATTTATTTCATACCTATATGGTTTCCATTTTGGTTAAACGCGATATCTTCATTTTAGGAAGTGCGGACTACCGCCCCCTCAAAGTGATTTGATTTGTTAATACCATATGTGGTACGTATAAAGGATAGATTTAATGATATTATATATGATACCATACTGTAATTATAATACTATTATGTATCATTATGTTTTAATTCCATTAAATAATAAATATAAATGGAAGTAGCGTTCATGCTTACGTACGGCTTACCGTCTCCATGAACGGTGCATTTCATTTCTTACCACTAAATGTTATGTAATATTGTAAATTCATGTATATAATGGATATATATGATATATATGATATCTAAATAATGAATATAATTCTGGATATAATATATATTTTACCACATGAATAACTTGTAATTATAAAGAGTTTATTTTTGACTCAAGTAGCAATGATCTACAAAACGACCATTATTAACTTAAATAATTACATAGTGTTCATAGCATGGTAGTAAGTGATATAAAAGGAATAATGAATTTGAAAAAATTTCTTAAGAAAATATAAATTAACGCAATTTTATTATTCAGGAGGTTAAGGAATGATCGAGTCAAGTCGGACCCGAGGTAAGGGATCCAACCTCTCTCGTTCTTTTTAAGTACTCTATTTTATGTCATTTCTTATAAGCTCATCATTATTATGTTTAAGGACGTTCATTTATATTCATAATACTGTAGTTTTTTTGTTCATATTTTGAGAGACCCTATTTGATCTCATAAATCCATATTTGGATGTTTTAAGTGGCACCGTTAGGCTGTCGAGTTTTCGTAAGGGATTTTTCATCTCACTTTTATTCTCATGACATTTATGCTAAGTTTGCCACTATTTCCTTTGAGTGGTGTATTTACTACCAATTATTATACACTTTGTGTAGTATAATTTCATTTATGGTTATTTACATCTTCATTGTATGACCCTTCTTCCATGGGGTGTACGTTTCGAAAGTTACCCGACTCGGTAAGGGGACCTTTCACCCTCCTCTTTTTAAAAGACTTATTTTGTTATGTCTTTTAATTTTCATCTTATTATGTGGGGATATGTTCTTATATATCTTTATTGCCTTAAATTTTTTTTCCAAGTGATGAGATACACTTTATCTCTCTCATCAACTCATTTTCTAAAATTTGATGTGACGCCGTTAGGCTATCAAGGGAACTTCTTAACCCAATTTTGATTTCTTTGGGTTCAACATGTAGTTATTGAATATTTCATCCTTTGAATATGTGTGAATGACCTTTGATTATTTTACACTTAATATCCACTTATATTAGGTGTATTTATATTTTTCACACATAATTATGAGATTGATTTATCCTTAATTTAAGGATACCATCTTTATAATGGATTTCATCTCAATTTACATTTCCATTGAGACTTTATTGTTGTTATGTACCAATTCACTCTTATATGGTGTATATACTGTCATTTGGAATATTATATCATGAATACCTTTATTCTCATGATATTATAAAGTTTTTATTAAATGTTATTCCTCAATTATTATATTCAAGTGACTCTCATTTTGTTAGAAACCCTTTAACTAAAATATCGTTTTAAATGTTTTAATGATTTATTCTTATAAATATTTCTCATTAATATCCATGTTTTCAAAATGGTTTTAAGTATTTATTTATATGGATATTAATGGTTTAAAATTTTAAAAGCTTCAATGTGGTATGTGACACTTTGATTTAATAATCTCTTTATTAAATGTTTTAAATGGTTTTGAAAATGGTTTTTAGAATGGATTCATTATTTCAATATCTTGAAATGTTATATTGTTATTGCAATGTGGGAATGTTATCTTTCCTTTATGCTTAAGTTATGTGCTATGATTATGTTATGGTTCTTGGGCATTGTTATGAAGACGGGTGGTTCCGTGATAAAATAAGGGTGGGTGAGCCCGATGTAGCTCTCCAATGCATTGGGTCACGCGAAGGAGTTAAACGTTAAGGTTTATCCGAAGAGATTTAAATATTATACTATGATGGGTATTCCAAACATAACCAAGACGGTTACTCCCTACGTAATAATGTTATAAATGCCTCAAGTGACCTTTATGCCTTATGATTTCTATGATTTATTCATGATTTTATGAGGTATGTTAAAGTGAGTATGTTTTATGGGTAAAGTATGATTTCATTCTTATGTATATATGTACTCATGTTTCCTTTCCATACATTTTATAACCCATACTGAGCTTTTTATGCTCATCCAAAGTTTTTGAAATTTTTTTCACAGGTCAATGGAATGGAACATGATATGATGATAGTGTCAAGGAAGTGTCAAGAAAGAATCCATGTTTTATTTTAAATATGTTTCCGTTGATGGGAAAAATGATTACTAATGTAACCACTTTGTTTAAATGTGGAATGTAATGAAATTTTTATGATATAATTCTATAAAACTCTAAACCTGAAAATATCCTCAATGTGTAACCTTTTAATAACTCAAGATTAAGTAAGGTTTATGGGTGGGGCCTTATAGTTGGTATCAGAGGTCGGTTTAGATAACTTTAGATGTTAGAGTGTTGTTTAAGAAAAAGTGACAAGTTGTGTATAACCACAATGGTTAGTATATTAGATGGAGTCATCATTTTTTTTAAAGTTTTAATGAGTTTGAGATAACTTGGATAAGTATATCATGGTGTTTATCTTTATCTTTTTTATTGGATGATTTTTCGGATATACTCACACTAACCTTTTTGGTTTTAGTAAATGACTGGATCTAGCAGGCACCAAAGTAACAGTGGATTTGAAGAAAATTGTGACGGTTTTATGAAAGAACAACTGAATGATATGGGTGCTATAATGAGAACCCTTATTGTTATCCTCAACCAACTATCTGGAGTCATTATTGACCACCTAAACCTTAGTGATTTTTATAAGGAATCGTATAAGCGAGAAACAAATCCCTATGGAAGTTCAGGTAATAATCATAACGGTAAGTTTGTTCAAAAACCTATGTTTCAAATATGTGGAAAGAAACACATAGGAAATGTTTCAAAGGGATAGAAAGATTCTATAGATGTGTAAATGAAGGTCATAAAGCAAGAACCTTCCATGGAAAAAGGAAGCATCTAGTTGACTCTAGGAAAGGGAAAGAAGTTCTTTATGAAGGATAAATTGAATTTTTTAAATGTGGTGTGCATGGTCATTATGCAAACACATGTACTATGAAGAAGTTTCGGGAATGGGGTCACCAAGATCGTACAAATATTCATTTACCAATACCTAATGCCATTTCGATTGAGGATGAAGAAACTGACAATGAAGAATGAAAGGTACGGATTATTTCTTAACATATGTTTTCCTATTATTGGAATCTTAGGATATGATTCATGATTTTGTTTGTAGGAAAGAAGTATTTCAGAATAAGTTGAAAAGGAATGGCTAATGGATCATGAAGAATGTTAAATGAGTAAGAAGTCATCATATAAGGGATTCAAGAGTTATGGTAGATTTTAGGATGGTTAAATTTTTAGATGTATTAAGTCTCTTTTGATGATGGGGTTACATTAGAAGACTTTTTATAGTAACCCTGATGTTTGATATATGAAAATTTTATTCAAGGAATAATTATCCTTTCTTTTGTGGATATACTTATAAAGAACCATTTGAGTTTTTATGATCCTTGATTTTGAGGCAATTACTGGTTAATAAATTTTGGGTTGCAAAATGGAAGTTATCAGATAACCTTTGTTGTTAAAATATGTTATGGTTATTTTTGATGAATTTATATCTTTTTGAGTAATGTTATAAAATTATATAGTTTTTGAAATGGTAAAACACGCAGACCATGTGACAACCTGTCGCGTCGGATGAAGCTGTGGGAATCAAACCCACAACCAAAGTGTAACTAGTATTTATCGCCTAACACTGGACTACATGAAGTCCCTAGTTAGTTTTAATGATTATTTTTAGTTAGATGATTTTATGAATTAAGAGTAAGTTTTTTTTGGTTATCAATGTAAATGATTAGCCTATCATGGATGATATGTGATTAGGTTAATTACTTTTTGGTATGAGACTGTAAGATTAACTGATGTTATTTTGGAGAAAAATGTTAAAATTTATCTTAGGAGACTATGTGATTAAATCCTTCATAGAATTGGGTTTCAATCTTAGTTTGGTTTAATTTGTAGAATTTTATGGATATATTTTTATTGAATGGTCTTCGTTGAACATTGGGTTTTCTTTGACAAATTCTGGAGATTAAGAATAGATTTTTTATAAAGGATTATCCTTTTTGGGTATTATCTCATCTCATACTAACCTTTATGGTTTTATTTTTGGTTAAGGTCTAAAGACATGGGATGTATATAGTTATCTTTTGTGCATTAGGTTATTCTCTAGAAGTTGATTATAGCTCTATTAATGTGAACAAGTCATCCTAAATACTATCCTTTTAGAGAAAATATGAGTTCGTGTAAGAAATCTAGTAAAAGTTGAAAGTCAACATGACAATTAAGTATGCTTTCTTATGTCTTAGTTAAGCTCATAAATAAATTCCTCAATGAAAAGTAACTTAAAACAAAAAAATTTTCCGTTAATTTTTCCTACTGGAGAATCAAATACCGTTTAACCCATCACAAGTTTGTGATTTTCTTATTGTTATCTTTCTCTTAGACATGTTTACTATCACTATCCATCAGAACATGACCCTTTTTTTCCTCCATATCCATATTTTCATACTTGGAATCAATGTATGGGTTAAATTGGGTGACATTTGTACTTCTCTCCCATTCTTTTAAAGTGCTAGTTTTACTGACTCTTGGTCCGATGTGGGATTTTCAATGAACCTTCCAAGCCCAATTTTAAAATTTCAAGGACGCAATTCCCAAAAGGGGGAAAGGATGTAACACCCCAGGTAAATAAAGAATATGAAATTTTCATATTTATCCATATTTTTGAATAAAATATTAATACTAATTTAAAGGGAATGCTATGCTCGAGGGTGTAAGCAATACGCAACAACGAGTTTCTTTGAAATCTTATGTTGCACTCTAATAATAAAATAATATTATTTTAAAAGGTAGTTAACGCTTGGACGTTGTAATGGCAGGAATGAACGAAACTAACTACAAAATGATTATATATGTTTGTCAAATATTTTTACTTTTATCCAATAAATGTTGGAGTCTTAAAATTCAAATGAATCCAATTTTAAGCATAAATCTTCTAATATTCTTTAAAAGGTCGATTAACCACCTTTTGATGGAGAACCATTTTTAAATATACTTTTGACAATTTCATATGTTGTATTTGACCAAATAAAATCCTTCTTTAGAATCTGGACATCAAAATTCACTTTTTTGTAAAATTTTGTTATTTTTCCGATAAAGATCATTTTTATTGAAAATGTTGCATTTTAATTTAAAACCTCCTTTTAATCTAATTTATTTATATGGATAGATTATATTTTTAATTTATATTAAAGTGTATTTAGAATATATTTTTACCATTTAATCTAATGTTGGACATTGGAATTAATTTCACTTAGAAATTTGACTTAAACTAGTGTTAATCTTTTAATAGATATTGTTTCTTAAAAACATGCTATTTGTTTTGACAGCGGGAATTAATTATTAAATTAATTAATGCAACATATATGTTTTTAATTTTTTAAAATAGACATCATTTTTGAATTCATAATTTCAAATATAGCTTAGGGTGAATTTTTGGTATTTTTCTGAAAAACTTCAATTTTTGATGAATAGTGAAACCACTAAGTGGTAGTTTAAAAACTGATTTTTCATTTAATTGAAACTTTACCACTTATGTGATTTAAATTTCAAAAATCCTACATACATGGTTGTCATTAGTATGTAAAATTTGGTTCAATGGGATTAAAATAATTTTTTGGGTGAATAGTAACTTTTAAGTTTTTAATCACGATTAGAGTTAATTAGTGTAATTTAAGGTAAACATAATGTTTTAATAATATTAAATGACCTAGAAAAAAGTCCTAACCTAATTTTATGTGTCATGGAAGACCAATAAAATCCATGGGTCAACTTGGGGACCCCATGGAGCCACTTTGGTTTGAAAATGACATAAATAACTTTTTATTTAATGTTAAAATAAAAATGTCACAAGCATGAGTTGTTTTACTAAAACAATATTTAAATGGGCTTATAAATGTCATATTTTTTACTATAAATATTAATTAGAAATATAAAATGATTTTCAACATCATTATAGTTTTTTATAATTTTTAGACATTAAAAAAATTAAATTATTTTTGACATCATGATGATGTAGTGATTACCTCATTAATAAAGTATTTAAATAAAATGAAAAGATAATGTTAAAAATATAACTTAAACTTGTAAAAGACCTATTGGATGAGTATATTTAGAACCCTTACCACCTTATCCTCGAAATAAATCAATGTGGGACCTTTAAAATCCGAAATTCATTTGAAAATAAAGTAACATTTTGTAACTTTCCAGGAGTGCCCCTCCTCTCCTCTTATAAAAGGCCCCCACCTCTACAACCTTACCCACACCTCTCAAGCCCTTGGCTCAGCCAAACCCTTCTCATTGTGTCTCTCCACATCCCTATATTACTCATAGAAGCCTCACTTTGGGCAGACGTCTTCCCAAGGAAACTTTTGAGCTCAAATCAAAGGGAGATACCCAATTTTAAGGTAATGTCTTCACTTGTGTTCTTTTGTTTTATTTTGCTTCTCCAACCCCCTAAACTCTTTTTATTAATTTAATTTGTAACAACTCCAGTATATTCAATATACTATGACGTTTTTATAAGAAGGATTCGAGCTACGCTTACACACACCTACATCTAATGGTTAAAGAACATACTATTTCTGTGGATGGTGAATTTCTGCCTCACGAAATGATGATTGTTCAATATTCTTTTAACACCCTCAAAGGTGGAAATTAAGATGTAACTAAATTTATATATGATATATAATATGTTTATTTTTTACTTAAGCTTCTGTATTTTTCATTTATGGCATACCTTTATGGTTTCCATTATGGTTAAACGTGATATCTTCATTTTAGGAAGTGCGGACTACCACCCCCTCAAAGTGATTTGATTCGTTAATACCATATGTGGTACGTATAAAGAATATATTTAATGATATTATATATGATATCATACTGGAATTATAATACTATTATGTATCATTATGTTTTAATTCCATTAAATAAGAAATAGAAATGGAAGTAGCGTTCATGTGTACGTACGGCTTACCGTCTCCATGAACTTTGCATTTCATTTCTTACCTCTAAATGTTATGTAATATTATAAATACATGTATATAATGGATATATATGATATATATGATATCTAAATAATTAATATAATTCTGGATATAATATATATTTTACCACATGAACAACTTGTAATTATAAATAGTTTATTTTTGACTCAAGTAGCAATGATCTACAAAACGACCATTATTAACTTAAATAAATACATAGTGTTCATAGCATGGTAGTAAGTGATATAAAAGTAATAATGAACTTGAAAAAGGTTCTTAATAAAGTATAAATTAGCTCAAGTTTATTATTCAGGAGGTTAAAGTACGATCGAGTCAAGTCGGACCCGAGGTAAGGGATCCAACCTCTCTCGTTCTTTTTAAGTACTCTCTTTTATGTCATTTCTTATAAGATCATAATTCTTATGGTTGGGGATGTTCTTTTATATTCATCATACTGTAATTTTGTTGTTCATATTATGAGAGACCCTATTTGATCTCATAAATCCATTTTTGGATGTTTTAAGTGGCATCGTTAGGCTGCCGAGTTTTCGTAAGAGATTTTTCATCTCACTTTTATTCCCGTGACATTTATGCTTCATTTTCCACTATTTCCTTTGAGTGGTGTATGTACTATCCATTATTATACACTTTATATAGTATAATTTCATTTATGGTTATTTACATCTTCATTGTATGACCCTTCTTCCATGGGGTGTACATTTCAAAAGTTACCCGACTCGGTAAGGGGACCTTTCACCCTCCTCTTTTTAAAAGACTTCTTTTGTTATGTATTTTATTTTTCATCTTATTATGTGGGGATATATTCTTATATATCCTTATTGTCGTAAATTTTATGCCCAAGTGATGAGATACCTTTTATCTCTCTCATCAACACATTTTCTAAAATTTAATGTGACGTCGTTAGGCTGTCAAGGGAACTTCTTAACCCAATTTCAATTTCTTTGGGTTCAACATGTAGTTATTGAATATGTCATCCTTTTAATATGTGTGAATGACCTTTGATTATTTTACACATAATATCCACTTATATAGGGTGTATTTATATTTTTCACACATAATTATGAGATTTATTTATCCTTAATTTAAGGATACCATCTTTACAATGGATTTCATCTCAATTTACATTTCCATTGAGACTTCATTGTTGTTATGCACCAATTCACTCTTATATGGTGTATATACTGTCCTTTGGAATATTATATCATGAATCCCTTTATTCTCATGATATTATAAAGTTTTGATTAAATGTTATTCCTCAATTATTGTATTCAAGTGTCTCTCATTTTGTTAAAAACCCATTAACTAAAATATCGTTTTAAATGTTTTAATGGTTTATTCTTATAAATATTTCTCATTAATATCCATGTTTTCAAAATGGTTTTAAGGATTTAGTTATATGGATATTAGTGGTTTAAAATGTTAAAAGCTTCAATGTGGTATGGGACACTTTGATTTAAAAATGTCTTTATTAAATGTTTTAAATGGTTTTGAAAATGGTTTTTAGAATGGATTCATTATTTCAATATCTTGAAATGTTATATTGTTATTGCAATGTGGGAATGTTATATTTACTTTATGATTAAGTTATGTGCTATGATTATGTTATGGTTCTTGGGCATTGTTATGAAGACGGGTGGTTCCGTTATAAACTAAGGGCGGGTGAGCCCAATATAGATCTCCAATGCATTGGGTAACACGAAGGAGTTAAATGTTAAGGTTTCTCTGAAGAGATTTAGGGAATATACTGTGGCTGGTATTCCAAACGTAACCAATAGGGTTACTCCCAACATAAGAATTTTATGAATGCCTCAAGTTACCTTTATGTCTTATGATTTCTATGATTTATTCATGATTTTATGAGGTATGTTAAAGTGCTTAAGTTTTATGGGTAAAGTATGATTTCATTCTTATGTATATATGTACTCATGTTTCCTTTCCATACTTTTTATAACCCTTACTGAGATTTTTATGCTCATCCAAAGTTTTTGAAATGTTTTTCATAGGTCAAGGGAAAGGTACATGATATGATAATAGTGTCAAGGAAGTGTCAAGAAGGAATCCATCTTTTATTTTAAATATGTTTCTATTGATGGGAAAAATGAATACCATCTTTTATGTAACTACTTTGTTTAAATGTGGAATGTAATGCAAGTTTTATGATCTAATTCTCTAAAAATCTAAACTTGAAAATATCATCAATGTGTAATCTTGTAATAACTCAATATTAAGTATGGTTTATGGCTGGGGCCTTATAACTTCAACCTCATCCACCTCTCTAAGATAAGGGAGGTGTGTGTTGTCCCGTTCTGGGGATAGACTCTCGAAACGGTTGGAGATAGCAACAGGGGCTGTCTGGATCTTCCTTTGCGGCCACTGCTAGGCAGGCGACCAACTAATATTTACGGAATGGATGGCGTGCATGGCCTCCTCCACCGTTGGTAAACTACCGTTCACGTGGTACTCTCGGATCAGTGTGACCGAGACCCAATGTTGAAGATGCTGGGTGGGTGATGGGGTCCCCCATTTGTGAGGATTATCGGTTGTTTCGTAGCCTGAAGTGCGCACTTGTGAGTTCCTTCGTGATGCCATTGGATTGAAGGGAGTTTTGTGTAGTACCTGTAAAACATTGTAACAAATACAAACAGCAATCCCGTCAAAGCAGCATCTAATGATCCCATGCGCAATTAATGACTTTTCTTGGCCCTCCATGTGAGTAAAAGGGGGAACATGGTGGGATTAGGTTAAATCTGTCATGCTTGGTTAAAGATTCACGTCGGGTTCACCATTTTTGTTTCAGGGTCGGTCTCAAAACGCCCAACGGTTTCGTATCCGATGACACATGGACCTGCTTTCCAAAGGCAGGCGTTCGCCGGATGGTCTGTCCGGTGATGCTTAAGAACTTACATTAGTCGAGAGGCTGGGAAGTCG
The DNA here is from genome assembly GCA_963277665.1 of Viscum album. Taxonomy (NCBI): domain Eukaryota; kingdom Viridiplantae; phylum Streptophyta; class Magnoliopsida; order Santalales; family Viscaceae; genus Viscum; species Viscum album. The sequence continues at coordinate 784,070,671 of OY728158.1, forward strand.
GGCTCATCGCACCCTTTTTGGGGGAATTATTGCCTGTTCCGGGACTCTATTATAGATTTAATATGTATTCATAAGTTCGCGAATCTTTGGTTTATACCCAAGAATAGTATCCACAGATTTCTACTGGTTGGAAATGGTCAGCTGAATGCAGGGGTTCAGAATCATTTATGCCTGAGGTTTACCATCCCACGTTGGATTAATGACCCCGAGGAGTCGGCACACATTGAGGTGGTACTAGGAGTGGCGCGGTGAACAAATGTGAAGATAGTCGGATCGACCGGTTGTTGGGATTGAACCTCATGGAGGCCACCTACGTACCCTGCCTAGGAGACAGGGATCAAATTCCACGTAGTTTGAATGGGATCGTCGAAGAACCGATGTGAAGGTGAACCCGGGGGTCCACTGGTGATAAGGCTTCACCCTCATGGAGGCTTCCTACGTATCCATGTGGTGGAGAATCAAAGTGCTCGTAGTTCTCATTGGTTGGGACTTATGCTCTGAGGTGGCCCAGAGTGATGGATTGGGGTTTACAGTCTGAGAAGGCCCATAAGAGGATTTCATGGTCGATTCTTACTCTAAGTCCACATGAGTCATGCTCAGTGTGAGAAACAAGACGCAGCAGGTACCAAAGGATCACGTCATGAAAGGTGCGTCCATGAGAAGTAGAGTGGGGCTTACTCATGAGGGAGGCCCATAAGGTCGGGGCTTACTTCGAGATGGACACCCATGGAGACAAAGCACAACGGGAGAGGGAAAGAGGTGCTCTTGTGCCCGTCACCTCTCTTATTCATGGGGGAAGTACCGAAGTGCAAGGGGGCTTCCTTCTGATAGGTATTTTACTACCCTCTGAAGAAGGGAGAAGTACCCCAGCCCTAACAAGTGTAGGGTCAAAAAGGGGACTCACGAGCTCAGACTCCACATTACCATGGTAATGTGAACCTAGGAATGCTTTGGGAATCTACTCAAGGGTCGGGACAACCCATTCGCCCCTGCTTACCGTGGGTTTGTGAACTCAAAATGGCGCACTGATGTGCCTAAGGGTTACACCACACAGATCCAGTGGCTCTGGTGGAGGCCTTGGCTCGGGGCTGATGAGTAGGCTAGTGAGGGAGTCACGAAAAATCAGGTCAGATCGGAAGGATTTTATGTGGCTTAGGGAACAGGAACTCTGAAGGATTCAGTGGTCCATGTAAGGGTATGGGCGTTCACGCCCTTCTCGTAGGGAAGTGCTACGCGGTTGGAGAAGCCATCCGCGGACAGATGCTCATCCCACGAACGAAGGTGGTCTACGGCTTTGGGTTCGATCCGCAAACCAGGGTGGTCTGTGGAGGGTTCCATGTGGGCAGCGGCGGCCAAGGGCAGTGCCAGCCAAAGGATCATTGGCCGGGGCTTCTCCCGAGTAGGAGGGTGATACGTGGTGCGACGGATCGGAAAAGAGGAATAAATTCCCTGGTCGGTGGGGAGTGCATCCATGGAGGTACCATGGTTTGTGGTTTTCTCTTCTTTTCGTATTTTAGGTTTGTAGTTCAACAAGTTATTATGCATTTTTGGTTCCTTATTAGTTCATTCCCAGGTTCATACTTGCTCTGGTTCGCGAACTGGAACTTCCGAAATCATGATCCTTCCTTCGAAATCCTTCCACCCGAATCAGATTGATCTTCTCCCAGTTCTCTTCTTTCTCTTCCCTCGATCTCCTTTTATAGAGCGGGGAAAAGGATGTATCTATGGTCATGCGGCACCTTTTGTGGAGTCCCATGACAGAAAACCCGATACACGGATGAATCGGTCAATTCGAAAATCATGGGGGGCATTGATCACATCTCCCTCGTGAACCAAACAATCTTCCCCACGAACCAAACTAGCTTGGAGAGTGCTTCACAACTGCGGAGGGTTCCGCTTCCATTCCGCGAACGACAGCGGATGCGGCTTGGACTGGTCGGCACGGTCCGCGGCTAGGGCGGTTCGTGATGGTGGACCGGCTCGATGCCTGTTCTGCTTTGTTCCCATGGAGGATATCCACCTCCATCTCGCGAATAAGGGTGGTCCGCATAGGGGAACTATTCACTGAACTGACCGCATAACAATCGGGTCGGTTCACGGACCGGTTGGTCCTTTTCTAATTTTGAGTATTGGCCTCCTTCCTTTGCCCAATTCGTTGAAGGGAATTGGGTAAAAATCTTCTCCCGAATGAAGAGGTTTATTATCTTCAGTTGTGGATTTTTCAGGACCCTATAGTATGTAACTTATCTATTTTATTACAATTTTATTTTAAACAAGAAACATGCACGTTGGGTCATTCTCATCACATCATGTATTTTTTTGATGTGGAATTGATTCCTACAAATCAAAAATTACACAGGAGTCATTTCTAATATTATCAATAAAATATGAGTGCATTATATTTGTTTTTATTGAGTGATAATTTTTTAACTAAAATTTGGATTTTAATCTGATAACAGACACTTTGAGTCATATCGAGATCATCGTGTATTGGAATAAGGTGCGATCAATTTCTACATATTTAGAATTACTTATTGGTCATTTTCCTAAAGTAGAAAAATTATATGCATATGTTTTCTCAATTTTAGTTGGAAAGTTTCCCTTTTTATAAAATTCAATGTCGATTTTAAATAAAAATATGCACTTAAATTCATATTAGTCACACTATTTGAATTATTGAGGTGTGTTTGACTCCTAAACATCCCAAGTTCTCTATAAAATCATAACTATCGATGTTGCAGTTATTTCTATTACCTTTCATTATTGAACTACTCACACTATATATTGACATGATATTCTTAGCTAAAATACCTTTCTTATTGTTGAAAGAGTGAAGAGTAGAGGAAAATCATGTTCACATTATTGCGAGAAGCCTCTATAATGACAACATGAGATTCATGTACCCTTCTATATTTCCACAAGAAAGGTTTTTTTACATAGAAAATTCAATCAATATTACCTCCCAAAAAATATGTTATAAAATAAATAAGTATTAGATAAAATTGATATGGAAATTAACTTATAAATAGTACATAACATGATAGAAAAATTAATTAAATAAGTAGTAGGGATTCAACTTTCCATGATGGCTTTATTCACAATATACATATTTTTCAATTTTCATAATCTCAATAGAAAAATCAAAATCCAATCCCTCGGGAGCATGAGAAACATTGAGAAAATCACCCTAAATTGAACAAAATAATCATCTTGTATAAGAAAACAATTATTATATGAGTAATTCTAAAAAGAAATAAATAAAACAAAAAAATACAATAATAAAATAAGTATACGGACAATTCTTTTACTATAAAAAATAAAAAATACCATTGTGATTGAGAAAAGATGGAATCATTTCTCTTCCTACAAAAACATTAAATATGAATAAAAATCATCTAAAATAATTGGTCTTTTCCAAGAATAATAAAATTAAATCAATGTTCTATAATATAATTTTTTGGTAAAACAGAGAATGTATATTATAACATTTAATTTACATCATTCCAAAGGGTGTCTTTTATTATAGTTTGTTCTTCTGAGGGATTGGTAATAACATCATGTGCAGAAGACATTGCCCACATAGTAACAAAACATTTAAATTAGATTATGTTAATTTAGTGGAGAACATATAATATTATAAGAAAAATAATAGCATATTGAAAAACACTTTTACCTTCTTATTGGACTTTACTTCTTTTTTTATAGTTTTTAGGGATGCAGTTCCTCGATTGAGAATCCAAATCCCCTCTTTGTAGTCTCTTATAACATACAAGACATTTTCTACATTGGGACCTACATGAAATTATTGTCATATCCCAATAAAATGGTCATCCTCAATTGAATTTTCATTAGACCTAACATTTGTTTTTGTCTTCATTAGTAAAATTGAACAATTCTTTTTTGTTGGATCTAAGACAAAAAAGTCTTCCACTCCTTGTGATGCCATTATGAATAGCTCATATTTTTCCCCTTCCACTTTGAAATTCACCTTCAAAAAGCTCATTTCATTAACTTTCATCACATTAATATTGGTAACCCATTTTCATTGGGAAATCAGAACATGAAATTTTGTATAATACAACACGTATATCTATTAGATAATTCTAAAATATGGAATATTTTCAAAAATATGATTTCTATCTTTGGAACCATATATGTGTATCACTTCAACCACGAGTGTAACATCACTGTTATGCATCATACAACATTCATCATATTTTTTTGTATATAACATTTAACCATTTTTTAAAAAACTAGTTTAAGATATAAAATTTTCATTTGGTACCATGGATATCCCTTGAATTCCTTCAGCAGCTGAATTCATATTTTTAGATAACTCTTTATAAATTTGCTCCAAGAACCATCCTATAATATACTGATTATATTTATTTGACATCCATCCTTTATCCCTTGATGTATTCTAATCTCTAATAATTTATTTTTGGGATTCAATGTACAGATAAAAATTTAATCTATTATATAAAACATAATGGTTCACTAGCTCACACTCTATCAAGGTAATTGTAACAACATCTCATCATGCAATCCTTTCTACTATAAGGTGTTCAAAGTTACTATACTTTGGGAGACTGATTCTATCAACATCTAATAGGTAATCAGTATAAAATTCAATAACTCTTTCAAATATATATCATTATGAACTAAAAACTTCTAGATGACTTAAACTCCTGACATACCCTTTCAAAATATTCATATATTGTTCAATAGGGTACATCCATCTATAATGGACAGGACAACATAGTTGAACCTATTTAACTAATTAAACCATTAGGTGGATCATTATGTCAAATAAAGATGGTGGCGAAGACATATCTAATCCACATAATATGACCTCAACCTCATTTTTCATGATCGGAAACATCATCGGGTCTATAACATTACTGCATATGTATTTGAAACAGTATTAGAGTTTGGTTGGCGTATGTCATACATTTTGAGGCAGAATGCAATGGAATGAAAAAGGCACTGAATCATGCATCAAAACAAGATAGTAATGTAGTTTTAGTAATTTTAACTTCAAATAAGTCATTTACCTGACAATTTTTATATTTGATGAATATCACTATGGAACTTTAACACTATTAAGTAAAAGAAAAAAATTCAGTTTTTCCTTTCTTGGATAGAGTGTAAGATGTTTGAGGAAAAAAATTCCATCTTTGACCCTTCATCAGCACCAAGTCTTCGTTTATCCCCATTTCAATCAATTCTAACCAAGCCTTGAGGCCATCCATCATTAACTTTTCTAGGAGCATTTAGTAAAAATCCAATAACACTATCAAATACATTATTTTCTACATTCATGACATCCAAAACATGTATGACATAAAAAAAAATCCATTATGGTAATTCATAGAAAATTGATCTCTTTTTCCAACCTGATTTCATAATTTTTTTTTGAAAATGATTTAATGAAAAAAAATTAAATATCATTCAATTTATCAAATATTTGATCACTGGTTATTGGAGAAAGTGATATGCCTTGTTAGATATTCCCATCGAATTTTTCCATCTGTGATCAGTATTTAGGTCACCGAGGTAAAAATTTCTGATTTCCTAAAAACAAAATCTTCAAGTAATCTTTCAACTGAACTGAGTATGTGCATTTTTCAAAAATGGGACACCCCTTCATTGTTTTAACTAAATTTCCCAATAAATTTCCATAAGCAGGGAATTCATTTATCATCCTATACAATGTGACCCTCAATGTGAATTCTTCCCTTCTATGAGAATCATAAATTATAACACTTGTATCCCTCGTCAATTTCATACCTTTGATCAATGGATCCAAATAGACATCAATATCATTATCATGTTTCTTTGGTCTATATATAAGAAGAGAAAACAAAATTTATTTGTGTTTCATGAATAACCATGGATACAAGTTATAAATTACCAACATGATGGGACATGTACTTTGAGTACTACTCACAACACAAAAAGAATTTATTTCATCTGTAGATAACACGAGAAGAAATTTTCTTATCTTATTTCCAAATTTAGGACATCAGTAATCAGTTTTCTTCCACTGACAAGGATATGCAAGATGACAAGACATGTACTGTGTGTACAACTCACACCACAAAAAGGATTTATTCCATAGGTAGATAACACAAGAAGAATGTTTCTCGGCGTATTTTCAAATTCAAGGTACCTCTAATCAATTTTCCTCCACTAACAAGGATTTTGTAGATGATGAAGGATTCCATATTTAATTATTTTATTTTCATTCCATGTAAATCACATTATGGTTTCCCGGCATCCATATATTCTTTAAAACTATGGGATGATTGAAATGTGCCATATATATTTTGACAGACTTGATTCATTTTTCTTGTATTGATCCACGCTAGACTTAGGCCATTTTATGAGTGATTCATGTTCCTTCTGAAATAATATGAAATAATTTGGACTAGCATTTATTTTTTTAGAGATCACTACCATTGAATGTTGTATTACTTTAGGATCATAGGATCGAGATGTTAGTTCATTTTCTTCTCATAAAATATCATTCTGGAGACTAATTAGTTCTATAACTCCAATTTCCCTCCATATGATTCCATCATTAAAATTATATAACATTAATATAATTGTAAATATTCTAAATTCAGTAAAATTGGTATATATTTGTCTCTTTGAATAGCTATAAGGGTTCTCAAAAAACATTTTACAATCCTTAAGGTCATCTATTATTTTAATTCTCATTTCTTCCATGTGATATCCATCATAATTTACACTAGTATTCATATTAAATGATCCACAAAACGCACTATCATCCCAAATGTTTTGCATGTTTAATTTTTTCCAATGTGCAGTCCATTATGTATAGCCTATATATATTCTATGATAAATAAAATATTCTTACAACTCTTATGATATAATTTTCTTGAATAAAAACAATTTAGACATGGATAAATGGTTTAAGAGGGGTAGTATGCATGCTCTATTTCAAAATTGATGAACTCTAACTTCATATTCATACTATTTTTTCAAAAAATTAGTGTACATATATTTTTAATTCATATACATCCTATTAGGTTCATAAAATATTCATCTTTTACTATAAATAAATAAAAATACATAAAATATCAAAGGTGAATGTTATAGAAAATTATAATAAGGGAAATGGAAAATTTACATTTCTCAAAAAACTGTGTTCTTTAAAGAAAATGGTTAATTGAATTTAAGAAAATAATTAATAAAATATGGGAGTTGTTATCCTGTGAATTCATCCAAAGGTGAAAGATATATACAACTACCATCCTCATCAACTCATTTCAAAAATAGTTAAATTGAATTTTTTTTGACACTTACCCTCTATATCTAGTGTACATACACCTATGTTTCTTGAAATACTCTCCAGACTAGTCATCCATTGGATGACTACTTCTCATAGTAGTATAGACCACATGAAATATATGGGGGATGAGTCTCAAGAAACAAATTTTATTAATAACTATTCATGATATGAAGCTGATAAGGATGATAGTTGTAATCCATTCTATTCTGTAAAAGGGATAATGCCTCCCATTTTTAATAATTACACCATTGAAACTAGTTATTTACTTATTACATGTTAAAATTAATATATGGGGGGCATACACATTGTTGTATGTGATTTAAGGGGACTCGACGGTGACATGTTATGATATATGATTTCTTAGGGAAGTCGTGAATTCTATATTTATAGAAGAAATTCATATTTTAATATTTTTAATCCTCAAACTAAGATTAGTCCTACCTCTAATAAAATGATCTATAAACTCATTATTAAATCCTCTAAAAAATGAAAATATAATATTAGAAATTAAGGACTAATAAGAAAACCAAATATGTTAAACAACAGTAAAAAAATCATTCAATCAATAAGAAGATATAAAAAATATTGATAAAACATTTTAATAAATAAATAGTTATTTTATATATATGGTTGGTAATCAGAGATTCCTAGGGGTGGAACCAATACATGTAGACATAAAATGATGAATACCTAAAAATAATTTCTTATAATAATTTCAACAAATATATAATTTTATAACATCTGTTCTATTATTTGGAATAAGTGTGGTTACAACATAACAAATTGTTACATTTAAAATTAATGGTATATCGAATATTTGAAAACAACTCAAAATTATAATTTTAATTTTAATTAAACTTTGATAAGGAATGTAAAAAAAATTAGGAAAATAACATACCTAATGATGATAAAAATTTTAAACATCTCAAAATTCTTAGTTGATAAATTGATTCAAGATTTATGTCTAGACATGTTTAATACAAGAATTATTTTCAAGCTCATGAAGAGTAGGATTTATAATAAAATTTAATTTCCATTTCTATTATGGGTTATATAGAGAGTTTTGGAACATAGTATAAAATATTAGTGATAAATAGATAAAGAATATTAATTATAGAAGATATATAGGTTTTAAGTTAAAGGGGAGATGACCTAATCTTAAAAAATAGTTTTGAAGTGATATGAATCTTCATAAGTAAAATTGGATGATGAATTTCATACATTTAATGAAATATATTAAAAATGAGACAAATTCAATAGTGGAATGAAGGATTTTCTATATTTTCTAAAATCATAGTTGAATGTTAATAATGAATTAGAAATGTATTATATGAAAAAGAATGGAACGTGAAAAGAATTTATTATTGATGTCACGCTAAAGGATTTAAAAAATAAACTACCATTCTTTTTTGATATTAGATTTTCCTCTCTCGTATGATATGTAAATATATGTAATTAAACATTTTTGATAAGTTCAAAGGGTGATTTTTATTTTAGAGATGTGGATCTCTTACTATAAATTGTTTGAATTTAAATGATGTTGGAAATAAAATAAAATGTTAAAGAATGATCTCTTTTTAGATGAATTAATGTAAACCATACATTGTGTTTATTATATGTATGATGAAGGAAATAATGTGATTATTAAGAAGTATTAATTTCTAAGTTCTCATTTCAAAGATGAATATATTTTTTCAATGGTATAAAAAATTATCCAAACCGTATTCTAATTTGGGGTTGGTAAATATTTTTGGTAATTGTGTTTGAAAGAGAAAATTGATTTGTTATAGTTAAAAATTGATAATATTACAGAATGAGACATTTAAATACTGACTTAAAAATGGTATGTCGAGATGGTTTTAGGATTACAAGATAAAATTGAAAGATATTTTTTAATATTTAGAAGAGGGAGATTGTGAATAATTAAAATAATAAATTATAGCTTTAAATGAAACAACCCTTGGAGTTTATTCACTATGATATACATAAACCCTCAAAGTATAAATCAATTCATTGTGATAAGTATTTAATTTCAAACATTTAAAAATATAATAAAATTATATTTATTGTTTTTTAGTCATATAAATATATAATTCTCTAAAAGAGACTACAATTTTTAGAATAACAATATTAAAAATAGGTTTCATTATGTGGTAAAGAAGCCTATATAAGATTATGGAATTTTTGTCAAAGGAGTGCACCTTAGCATGCATAGACGTGAGGTGAGGTGAGTCTCAGCTATTTTTCCTCACCACTGGTGATGTGGTGAGACCTCACCAACGCATGTGAAAGGTGTGTGCATTGTGTTCCAACTCGAAAGGCAATGTAGCACCAGGAGTGGTAAAGTCCCACCACCGGCTGCCAAAATTGGGTTGGAACAGGACAACAGAAATTGTGCGAACATGAGTAGAAGAAATCAAGGGTGACCAAATGGAAATAAGGGCTAGTGGTGGAAAGAATAATGATCAAAAAAATGAAAATAGATATCACAAAAGAATCAATCAATGACTTAGGAGGAGGATAAAATAATATATCTTGGATTGATGCATTGAATCATCTTAAAGAAAGTAAATATATCACCAAACCTAAAACTCATTCAATCCTAGGATTCATTTGGCCCTTGAATCATTCCTTCTTTGGATCGGAGCTATGGAATTGTTCGAGCATTGATTCGAGCCTTGATTCAAGCTTGGATTTGATGAGAAGGACCACTGGTAGCCAGTGGTTTCCATAGAAAGCTTCGAATATCACAACCTAATGGAGTTATTAAAATAGATCGTCACACATTTATTAGCACTTCCAAAAAAGAACTGATAAAGATATCTTTTATCTGCACTAAATTAATAAGCACTTTTAAATGGCATCTTTATCAGCGCAAATAAACATTGATAAAATCCTGCTTTATCAGGGATAAAGTTTTGGTACTAAAAAAGATATCTTTTATCGTCGATTTTTTAACATGAATAAAGCCTTATCTTTATTAGTGCTAAAAAAGTATAAATAAAGGATTTATAATCATAATTATAAATAAAAAATTGTTAATATATTTATATAAATATTTTTCTATTTAAAATATATATATATATTATATATTCATAATTTAAATATATTTGTTATAATAATATTATTATTTAAATATAAAATTATATATCTATAATTAAATAAATAATATTCAAATAAATAATATTTATATATTTATATATTTATATAATTTATATAGATATATAAACATATATATAAATTTAAATATAGAAAATATATTTATTATTTAAATAAATGTATTTAAATTTTATATTTATTTAAATATATATAATTATTTATTTTGGATTATATAAATAATTTTTAAAAAAATATTATTTATTTATTTATAATGATTAATATATAAATATATAAATAAGGAAAATATATATTTATAAATATATTTATTTATAAATTTTTATTTTCAAATATATTTATAATTTTGTTAACAAATATTTAATTATATTTGAATATATGTTAAAAATGAATGTAATTGAATAATTAAAAAAGAGGAAACTTTAATAATATTGAAAAAATATATATGTTTAATTAATTAAATACAAATTTTAAAAAATATGGATATATATTAAAATACAGATGAATACATATTGAATGTATTAAAACATAGTAAATATATATATATATAATTAAATAAGATAAATTGATTAAATTCCCAAAAAAATAAAAAATATTCAAAATGAATTATTGTCAAACTCTAATAAAATTAAAAATAAATAAATAAATTTATCGATTAAATACATTATATAATAAATTTATATTGTGTTATAATGAAATTCTAAAATGAATAATAAAATTTGGATAAATTACATAAATAATATATTTATGTGTTTTTAGATAAGATTTCACTAATTACGTAAATATTTGTATGAGAGTGTTGTATATAAATATGTATTAATTTTATTTATGTATGTGAAGTAAATATAACACACATTTGATATATTATAAATTTAAAAATCAAATGACATTCAATTATTTCCATTACTCAATGAAATTAGTCTGTATTTTTTATTCATATTAAATTTTAATTATAAACCATTCTTCACTAAATATATGAAAATTTAATTTGAAGAATAAATATTGTTGTGTTATATAAATCATGTTTATATAAATTCATATATATCTATATATTAAATACATGTTACATATTGATATTATCAACAATTATTTAATTAATGAAATGTTAAATATTTTTCTTTATTTACTTATTTTTGTCTTTTATTTGTTTAATTTTTATTTCACATATATATACATATATATATATATATATCTAATATATACTATTTACTAATATTAATAATTTATATCGAGTATAATCAATTTATTCATTTTTATCAATAATTATTTATTTAATAAAAAATTAATATTTTTTTAAAATAAACTCGTTATTATTTTCTATTTATTTAATTATTTAATTTTATTTGGGAAAATTATCAATGCTAAAAAATTTTGATAAAGTATCTCTTTATCAGTGATAAAAACACTACTAAAGGGAACTCTTTTTCAGCACTAAAAATAAAGCGCTCATAAAGGGCACCTTTTATCATCACTAAAAAATCACTAATAAAAGTTACCCTTTATTATAGATTAATAAAAAAGAATTGATTAAGGATATCTTTTATTAGAACTAAAAAATATGACAATAGGTCTTTTTTATCATTTCTTGTTTTATCATTGACAAAGTGTCACGCCCAAATTTTTATTTTCATCCTTTGTTCTGGATTATCTTATGAATCTTTATTTTTCTCCTGATCTCCAGGTGTTCCAGATTTAAATTTAATGTTTTGGAGGTTTTGGGTGGTTTTGGACCGATTCTTGGATAGCGTAAAATATATTAAGAAGAGTTTTCTTGGAAAATGTGTTTGTAACACTCTTAGTGGCACCATTTTATGGGGTGTTTTTATTGGATGGTTTATACCCTTGAGTTTGATGAGTTTTGGGGGGAAAGGGTGATGTTGGGGGACTTTTTCCTTATTATGAATTTAAGACATACAATTAGTTAAATTATATAGTTAATTTTCTAGGGGTCTCACAGTTTTTGAATGATTTAACTAACCATGAAGCCAAAGTGTACAGCTCATGCATCACTAGACAGTGGGAAATCACACAGTTTATGCACATTTTGTTAAATCATGCGAGCTGATCATGAAACCCGCTCGAGAAGGTGTATTTTTGTAATTGATCTTTTTTTAATTGGGATTTCTACCCTCATCCAACCACATTCAAACCCTATGACCGATATTCCTCCCATGGGGGATTATTTCTCCCCCAAGCCCCTCTAAGTGGGTTTCAAGGTGGTTTCTTGTTGAAGCTTCACCTGGTTTGAATGGTTAGAGTTCCCTGCTATTTCTCCGTTTATTTTAATCCATTATCCCAGTTTCCTATATCCCTGGTGGCAATATTTGTTCTATTTTCACACCTAGAGTGGTGAAAAATTAGGGTTTTTCTTATCTAGGGTTCCTATTGATATATCATGGCTCTTGGAACACAAGTAGTGAATTTTGTAGTGTTCGTCATTGATGATCCATGGATATGTGGTAACTTTCCCTTTTCACATACCTTTGAATTTTAGGATTCATTGTTTCATACTTTTCACACCTAACTTATATGTTAAATATTTCTAAGTGATATTTGTAAAACATTAGTGTTAAAACTAGTGATTTATCCCTTGTTTTTTGCGATAAATGTCATTGTTTTGTTTAATATTCCACACCATGTGTTCGATGAAATTCTAGGTCGGACTTTATGGATAATTATTGGCATTTGAGGTTTAGAATTGAAAATATATTTGTGTCTCCTAAATAGTGGTTTTTATTTTTTCAAATGAATTAATAAATAGTGCAGGATCTTTAAAATTTAATGGCATGTCATGTTGGATAATTCAATGTTTGGTACTTTGATGAAAATGGTTTTAGCTTGTAAATTTGATATGAGTTCTTCGAAGGAATTGTTTTATCAGTTATTTGGAAAAATAAAGCAGTGTTCTTGCACCTTTTTTAATGGATGATTTAGTTCTTTAATAAATTATGGTTTTTCAAAACTATTCTTCAGGTCAGTTTTGCACTTTTATGAAAGTGGTGAAAATGTTTATTGTGAAAAATATCCTTATAAAATCATCATACCTTGTTTATATAAAAACTAAATGGATGGGATCTCATTATTGTGGAATCCTCATTACACATTTACTTTTATGTAATGTGAGATCCTCAGTAGGGACACGTTTGTGATATATGAGTTTAAAGGCAAGAGACGGATCATTAGGCTAGCTCTGGGTGAGACCATTTGTTGAATTATTATTATTATATATATATGTGATTGGATGCTCCGTTGGAATCAGTTGGCTCACCCCCTTCCTAAAAGAGATAAGGGAACCTTTTATAGTGAGATAATTTTATGAGAATTATTATAGCACTGGAAAGATTATGAAATAGATTTTAGCCTCTAATAGGTGGATATATTAGGATTATTTCTACCAGATTCTACCCTCATTATGTCCTTAGGGATGATGCCTATGAGGTATTTAGGGTGTTTTTTATTTCATTGTATACGGCATTATTCCAGGGATGGGTCTTATATATTAGTATATTTTAGATTATTCATGATCTCTTAGGTTCACCCATGTCTATTAGAATTTATTTTCTTGCAGTATTTGATTATGACACATGTTCCGTGGTTATCCTTATGCACTTAGTTCTATTTCCCTCAATGTAATATCGGTGTACTTGTCTCCTTGATCATGATGGTTTCTTTCTAAAATTTATAAATTGTTTTAATTTGTTTTGGAAAAGGTTTCAGAAAAGTTTCAAAAATTCATATGGATCGTTTTTGAAAAGGAGTGGGGGTTTAAATGGAAAAGGCGGGAAATGGACCATGTTTGGTTTTATTTGGAAAATGTAATAAAAATATTGTCTTCATATATAGTATCTCAAACATGAAGTTTATGTTTCATTTATTTTAACATATGTTCATTGAGAATTGATTTTTTAGCCCTCCCTACGGAGTTTTAATACTCACACTTATAGTTTATTCTTCTTTTAGCTTCTGGTGTAGGTATCAGCTTGGTCTTGATAGTCGTGGGAGATAGTGGTTCATGGTGTTGGAGAGTCACCCTCCAAGTAACATGGAGAAGTTGGGTTGTTAGGTTTTAGGTTGGGTTTTATGGTTTATTTTCATTGTACTTTCCAGATTATTGTATAAAATATGTTTTGTTCAGTTTTATTTTTATATTATGGTGATTTGTTCATATTTTTTGTTTAGTTATTTATTTATTAGTGGGAGAAATAATTCCCTTCCGTTTACTTTATTGATGACCAGCACAAGTTTACAGCTAATGGGAATCAGGAATGCACTTCGGGCCTGGTCATAGATTGCCTCAGGTGACCAGTTTAGGGTTGACATGGGTTGGTTCAAGACATAAAGGTCACCCATATCAGTGCTTTTCTCTATCATTGATAATGGAAAAAACTGGAAAATGCCTATTTTATAGTAGTGAAATTTCACTTGTAAGAAACAATTTAATAAACAATCATGGTAAATTTTGATGAAAAGGGCAATGTTACACATATATTGTATTTTCTCAAAGGTAATACTTATCAATGGTTGTCATTGTTCCAGAATACTATGGAAGAATAAAAAATGGAACACATGGAATAAATATTTTTTAGTGAAACATTATTTGAATAATATTTCCCTCATTGAAAATGAACTACAATGAGGTGAAGGTTACTTATATAAACAAAAATCGAAGAGGAAAGTGTTGCGTAGAATGTCACTTCATTTCCATGATTATCTGGCTATGTTATGAATTGCCCATACAATATGAAATGGGAGATTTACCCCTTTTTTAATGTATCAATCCAAGTCTCCTAAGTGTGATGGTTTCTCAAACATTTTTATCATATGATGAAATAGTTATATATGCCATCAAAACAATGAAATTTTTTTCTAAATCCTAAATAAGCACGGGGAATTAAGAGAAGAAGAGTACATTTTAACACTAAAAAATGTAATTCTTTAAATAAGGACATTAGGATGAAGTAATTCCCATCATGTAATAATTGACGAAATAAACATCCTAGAAAATAATTGAAGGCCATGGGAGTTTTATATAAGTTCTGTGAACAGGGTCATCTGGTTCATGATTGTAATGAAAATAAAGAAACCAGTCTTATCCAGTGACTTAACAAAAAATAAATAGGGAATTATTCAAACTAATTTCACAATCATCAAGGTAATCCACCACAAAATAGACCAAGGGGAAAAGTCAAAACATATGTAATCTCTACAGTTAATGTGGATGTTCGCAATGATGTAGTGGCATGTAATTTAATAATATCCTAAAATTTATCCATTTATATACTTTATTATAGATCTTTACTATATTTTAAATATTCCATGCTTTCTAGGAAAATTAGATACTTCCCTAGAACCTAAATAACGGAGTTATAAGTAAAAATTCCTAGTGGAAGTCTCACTCTAAAAGGATTTGTAAGGTCATTCCAATTATGAAAAATAAACAAGCTCTATTTATTTACTATATTATCACACATGTGGTTGAATTTTATATAATAATTAGTATGGACTAGATTTCAAAATAAATGAAAATTTTTGTTACAAAGATAAGGAAATTATATTTTTTGTGAAGATGTGGAATTTAATACCTTTAGAGTGAACACTTCATCATCTAATTTGTGTCTAGATCCACCCCTAGTAGCACATATAATTGAGATTCCTGTAGAATAATATAAAACATAATATGTGGATAGATAAGGTAATATTTAAATTAATTATATACCAAATATATATAAATAAATTGATTTCTATCCTGAGAAATTATCTAGAAATCCACTAGATATTGAAGTCATGTTTTACAATGATCTAGTTATAGATGAAAGACCAATATCAAATACTCCCTATAGTATATCCATAATAGAACTAGTGTATTTTATTAAGTAACTAGAGGAGTTCTGTGATAATTGATTTATTTAACCTAGTGCTTCACCATGGGTAACCCCTATTCTCTTCATTAATAATAAATATAGATCCATGATGTTGTGCATTTATTAATAGGAAATCAATGCTATTTTAAAAAAGGATAAGTGTCTTTTCCATGGTTATATGACTAATTTTATGAATTTAAAATTGATTAATATTTTTTGAACATTGAAAATAATTTTGTGTTTCATAAATAAGGAGTAAATTGGGAATGAATTATAAATACAACATTTCAAACTAGGTATGTACATTAGAATTTTATATAAATTCCATTTGGATTGACTAATGCACCATAAGTTTTTATGGAACTAATAAACAGAGTTTTCAAGGAATATATTTATGATTAATATTGGTATTAATGGATGATATGTTTCTATATTATAAAAACTATGAGGTCCATGAGAATCACTTTTTGATCATTCTTAATACTCTTAGAATAAAATATTTTTACAATAAATTTAGAAAGTGAGATTTCTGGATTCATGATGTTTCTTTTCATATCTATATTGTCTCTAAGGATGAAATCATAGTTGATCCCATGGAGAAAAAAGTAGTAAGATAAAGTCCTACACCAATGAACATAACTAATCTACATACTTCCATTTTTTTGGTTGTTTATAATTAGAAATTCAATCAAAAAATTTCTTAATTGGAAAATCTATTAACCAATATTATATAAAAAGGGTTTAAGTTCATTTGGATATAGGAATGTGAAGAATATTTTGATTAATTGAGGAGGATATTGGTAAATTACCCAATTTTGACTCTACCATCAGGAAATGATGGGTTTGTGATATATAGTGATTCATCGAAGAATTAGCATGGTTGTATCCTTATGTTATGGGATAAAATTATTGAATATACATCAAGGTAGTTAAAGAATCATGAACAGAACAATCCAACCCCTAATATTTAGTTGGCTACTGTAATATTTTGTTCAAAGATATGGATGAAATTTCCCTATGGTGAAATATGTGAGATATTCCCCAACTATAAGATCCTAAAATAAATATTTTCATAATAATAACTCAATAAGATGAAAATTTTATGGGTCAAGATACACAAGGATTATGATTTTTAATACACTACCAGATAAGAAAGTAAAATAAATTAGTTGATGCATGGATCTGGAAAAATCTTTGAGTTCTGAACCAAATGAGGATTGAGAGGGATCATATGTTTGTGGATAAATAGAATATGGATGTGGTAATTATAATAAAATTAGAGATATCACACCTCAATAAAATGTTTGGGAAACCATATTTATTGGAACAGATAAAAAATTATCAATATGATGATGATATTTTTTATCATAAAATTAAAGTCATGTGTGATAGGAAGATGGAATAAGTTTTGAAGATGGCATCGTAAAATTTAGAAATAAATTTTTTGTTCAAAATATACCAGATATGAAAAGTGAATTTTTGGATGATGGTATAAGATCAAATTTCTCTATATGCCCTAGTATCACCAAGATGTTTAGGGGTTTGAGGGAGCATTTTTTCTGGGATTAAATGAAGTATAAAATTAATGATTTGGTATAAATATTAGGGTATTTTCAGTAGGTGAAGGTGTAGAGAAACAACCCTTGGGTATTAATGCAACCTATTCATATTACTATGTAAAACTTTGATGGAATTACTATGTAATTGGTCCAAATACTTCCCAAGAATTCGAAAAAATGTAATGTGGGTAATTTTAGAGAGCCTAACCAAATATACACATTTCTATGCCAAAAGAGAATATTTTCCTCTCTATAACCTCACAAGGATATATATTAATAGATTTTTAAGACATCATGGTGTACCTATTTCAATTATGTATGATTATGGTCACTAATTTTCAATAATATTATGGGAATATTATTTAGAAGGCTCTAAATACGAAGATTAATTTGAGAACCACCTACCATCTTCAAACTGTTAGAAAGTTGAAATGGACTATTCAAATATTGTAATACAGGTTGATTCCATAATCAAATGAATTTCAAGGTATGTTGGATCAGTATTTACCTATGAAGAGTTTTCCTATAACAATAGTTTTCATTCAAGTATCAAAATGGAATCATGTGAAGTATTATATGATAATAGATGTAATAATCCTACTTGTCGAGATGAACTTTGTGAATCAAAACTTATAGACGTAGAATTTATGAAGAGATAATGATGAAGGTAGATGATTTAAACTCATTTTAAAGTATCTAAAAGTGGGTAAATAGTTACGTTGATAAACAGAAGAAATATTTGGAATTTCAAGGGGAGATCGCATTTTATTGAAATTATAACCATGGAAGGGTGTCATGAAGTTTGAAAAGATGGGAAAACTAAGACCTAAGTATATCAGACCCTTTTAAATTTTGGAATAGATTTGATTTTTTCCTTATTGATTGGAAATTCCGCCAAGCCTTTATTAAGTACATGATGTGTTCTTTATGTATTTTTTAAGGATATACATTCTAGACCCAACATAAGTGCACACTACTAAATAAATAGAATTTAAACCTAATCTATCTTACTATGAAGAGCCCATTCAGAACCTTAATTCTAGATAGAAAGTGTTTAGGATTAGTATTACTTGACTGATAAAAATACTTTAGTGAAATCTTAAAATGGAGGAAGTAATGTAGGAACTAGAGGATGTTATTCTTGGACCTCATTAAACGGTATTGATGTAGCTTCATAAATTCATCGTTGTGGTATTTGATGATAAATTTATCCTATAATATCAACAAACAATAAAGAAACAAAGGATGAGGACCTAAGTGTGCTTCCTTTTTTATGAGATGACATATAACAAAGAGACTATATTTCATAGTGTGTGTTCATAGGTTGGTTATTTCTATAAATATTCCTTCTCTCTTTAGGGGCCTGGATGGGTTGCTAGAATCGAATCTTAGTTTGTCAATTGTATTTACTGATATCAGAATAAGGTGCAAGAGGGAAATTGTCAAGAGAGTATTCCAGAATATTTCATATTATGATGAATAGGTATATAGGATGTTGTGGACCCCATCATGGGGTCAAAAGATTTCTAAGAATTATAGATCATAGATAAATAAATAAGATCATTATTATTTGAGATCAGAATAATTGGGATGAATTTATTTATTAAATTATATATAAGTTTTTTAGTAAATACAGGGTATAATATTATATGAAAGAATATTATTTTAATATTTAATGTTCATGACTTGTTAATGGAAATTATGATTTGGGTTAATTAATCGGGTTTATCACATAAAATAATTAATATATATGACAAGTATGTGAAAAATGTTTTCATACACAAGGTAAGGTAATTCTCAAACCCAACTCTCTTTATTTGGGTTTTCCCTCTTTTACACCATTTTAAGTGTGGATAGTTCCTAAAAATAATTCTTAATTATTATCTTACATTTTATGGTATATACATATTTTATACTTTATTTTATTACAAACAAAATGTTTTCCAAAATAACTCTTCTTTCAAAAGAACATTCCTTTTTCTTCTTTAGATTGTTTCATCTTCACTCAAGAATAATGCTTCTTATATAAATTATGTTATTCCCTATTTCATTTGGGAACCCAATGTTTATGAATGTATTCTTTATGAAATAAAACCCAATCTAACCCCCGGGTTATTTTATGTCTGATATAAACTTATGTTCTATGTGGCATGCATGATAATGTTAATATTATGATGTGATAAGTGTGGCTATAATTATATAGTGAAATGTAAGTGTTATAATGTGACGGGTGAGCCTAGACTTATATAGTTCCCCAATGCATTGGTTAATATGATAAACCTTGTGATTTAAAATTTAATATGCCTCAAAATTATTCTATCATGGTACGCAACTATGTGTGTTAGTTGTCTACAAATACATGATGTTTATTTTTTAGGTATTGACACATTACATGCCATTATATAATTCTTCCTCTCATGGTTATGAAGATGATATTATGTTTTTGATCACCCCCATGTTATATTGTTTCATGTTATTATCTATATTCTTTCTGGGATTTTACCTCACCCCTTTTTTATTTATATCCTTAGTTGACTACTTATACAAAGGAAAATTCAAGGTCCAATAAGAGGCTGGAGAATAAATAATTAAATAAATATTCATGTTTTATGTGGTAAAATTTATGTACGGTCCTAATTTTCCCAAGACAATACAATTTTGTATCCTCATTGTGTAATTATTTTATGTTTTCTGTCATTAAAATTATGTAATAAGATATATAAGAAAAAATAAGGGCTGTTATAGTTTGTATTAGATGGTGGTTTAGTTAATTTGGGAATTAGGATCAGAGAACCTTAGTGAAAACCCTTAGTTTGAGACTAAGTATAAGTTATTACTTAAGAATCATTGTTTTAAAAAATTATAAACATAGGGATCCCAAAAGATATCCCTTTTAATTTAATTTTTACAAAGTGATAACTTATTGACGACTTGTGGACATTGGTTTTTTTATAAAATTTTTTATTTTAGAAAATTATGTTTACAAGGAGAAATTGGGCCAAAACCCATGTGATGTAAAATTTAGTGATTGCCTAAAAGACATCCCTAATTCTTTGTGAGGTGTATTTAAAAATTTCATGGAAATGATTACCCAGTTTTCTCAGGAAATGAACAATAACCCAAATATTTTTGAATGTCCTCCTTCACTAAAGAGGGAGAAATTGGCTATCAATTACTTTATGTAGAAATGACCATTGAGGTTTAGTGAATGTTCTAATACATCAGTTATGGAACAGTTAGTCAAATCGATGGAGAAGAAGTTTTATGTGCTTCACTATTTTGAGATGGATACGGTGACTCTATCCATTTATCATTTAGATGGATAGGCGGACCAATTGTGGGATTTTATTAAGAACACCAAGACGAGGGATAAAATTGAAGAGATGGAATGGGAAGATTTTAAGATAAGGTTTCTTAAAAAGTATTTCCCTAGAACTCTTCATGCAAAGATGGAAAGAGAATTCATAGAGTTGAAGAAAAAAGAAGGATAATCAATCACGGTCTCTGAAGATAATTTCACAAGGCTTGGAAGTTTTTCTTTGGGTTTTGTTATCAAAAATGATATAAAAATTGATAAATTCTTTCAGGAATTAAAACAACACCTTACAAAGGATCTTGAAATTCGAGACATTGGGATTTATGAATAATTTTATTGATGTCCTATCAAAGTTTAGATGGAGTTCGTAGGATGGTCCCTTGGATATGGTGATAAGAAATGAAATATCAAGTTTCATGTCATAGGATATAATGATAAAAGTGGAAAGAAATCTCAACCACCCACATTCCAAAATGTGGGAAGAATCATCATGTGAATTGCCTCAAATGGATGAAAAAATTATTCAAGTGTGCGAGAGAAGTACCCCAAGCTCATGAATGTCTAAAAGACATGAGAAGGCAGAAGAATGTGGTGGAGGAAAGGAGAGAACTTCCCATGGTCCAATACTACAATTGTAGGAAGCAAGGGCACTGTGAAAGTCTGTGATCTAAACCTCGAGTCCATGAGGGTAATCAATTTCATTTTCCACCAAATACAAAAGATAAAGGGAAGCATTATTCCATCACTATTGTTAAAGATTAGCAAGAAAATCAAGTCATAAAAGTTACACTACCAATACACTAAATAATAGAAAAATGTATTATTTGATCTTGGTTTAATGAATTTCTTTATATATTACAATTTTACTACAACTATTGAATCGAATTCCCTAAACCTTGCAGTAGATATATTTGTAAAAACGCCGATTGGTTCAATCATAGAAACCCAAGTATTGGACTCTTCTCCTCTTGGTGTATCTGGGAATATTCTTCCAGTGAATATATTAATACTTTCCTTCATATAATTTGATTCTATAATGGAAATGGATCAAATCGCACTTTATTGAGAATATATAATCTATCAGGAAAAGAAAATATCTTTTTATATTCCAAACCATCCCTTGCTCCTCTTAAAATACAAGGAAGATCGTGAATCTCTTTTGGAAAATCCTTCAAAGGTGTTGGTGTTTATCCCCTATAAAGAATTGTACCACACTCAAATGGTTTAGTCAAAAGAATTTTTCCACCTAAGGGAAATGCCCCTCGTATGGCAATATAGTGATATATTTCCTCAAGAGTTATGTGGAATACCCTTGGATCATGTTTTATATTTCTCAATAGAACTTATACCCAGAGTTACTCATATCTCAATATGTCCTTATAGGATGTCCCTTATCGAACTGGAGGAGTTAAATAAGTAGCTACAAAATAATTTGGATAAAGGGTTCATATTCCCATGTTCATCAACTTAGGGTACGTAATTGCTATTTGTCAAGAATAATGATGGATCAATGTGGTTTTGTACCGATTATCGGGAACTCAACAAGATAACCATAAAGAACAAGTATCCTCTTCCTATGATTGATAAATTTTTTGATTAGTTATTCGGATCTTAGTACATCTCAAAGGTGGATCTTCATTATGGATATCATCAGATAAAGTTAAAGTATGAAGATATGCATAAGACTACCTTCCATACAAGGTATGGATACTATGAGTTTTTGGTGGTTCCATTTGAACATACTAATTCCACAACAATCTTCATGTATTTAAGGAATATATTCTTTACACATTACCTTGAAAAATTTCTGGTAGTTTTTATTGATGAGATTTTCATCTACTCCTAGAGAATGGAGGAACGTGAAGAACATATAATGCTTTTGTTGGAAACATTAAAGAAGGGTAAGTTGTACACCATGTTCAGAAAGTGTGACTTTTTTAGGCATTAATTCACATTCTTGGGACATGTGAAATATGTGAGAGAATTTCTGTGGACCCATCAAATACAAAGGCAATTGTGGAATGGAGCGACCCTATAGTGTCACAAAAATCTGTTTTTTCTATTATTATCTATATAGTTCGACATTTTGTGAGAAATTTATCATGATTTTCAATCCCACTAACTAAGTTAAAAAGTCAAGGGGTAAATTATGTCCTGACAAAAAGAATGTGAGGAACTATTCAGGGAGATAAAGAGAAGCATGATCACTACATATATACTCACATTACTAAAAAGTGGAAAATTTTTTGTGATATACATTGATGCCTACAAGAAAGGATTGGGTTTTATACTCATGAAAAATGGTAATGTGATATCCTATGCCTAAAGGTGGTTGAAGATCCATGAGCAAAACTACCCAATTCATGATATAGAGCTAGTAGATATGATTTTTTAATTGAAGATCTTGAGGCACTTACTCTATAGTGAGAAGTTTGTCAAATATACCGATCACAATAACCTAAAAAATTTATTCATACAAATTGAACTCAACCTGAACCAAAAGAGATGCTTATATTTAATCATAAAAAATGATTTCTTTATTAACTATCGTCCTAGAAAGGGGAACAAGGTACCAGATTCTCAATGTAGAAAAGAAACTTCTACTATATCAAAGTTGTGGATTGAGAAATATTTTATCTTCATGGATATGCAAAGGATGTATTTTAAAATTATAAGTGAAGGGAATACATCCTACCTTTCCCAAATTATTTCCCAACCATATATCAAAGTTAAGATTTAGGAGGCACAAAGGGGTGATCCAATTATATAAAATAAGGGGAATACCATAAACGAAGGGTATATACAAGAGTTTCATATCGATGATGATATTGTGATTTGGTTTAGAACGTGGCTTTGTGTTCCATCATCACCCAAGATAAAGAATTATCTATTGGAAAAATCACATATCTCAACTTTCTCTATCCATCCATGTAGCACCAATATGTACCAAGATCTCTGAGAACAATTCTTATGGGACAACATGATGAATGATATTGTTCAGTATATCTCAAGGTGATTTGTATGTCATCAAGTTAAACCATAGTGACAGAAGTCTAAATGGATGATGAAACCATTGAATACACCCATGTTGAAATGAGAGAATATAACTATATACTTTTTCTTGAGCCTCCTGAAGACATCCAAAAGAAGTAGTATTATATGGGTTGTGGAGGAAAGACTCACCAAAAGTGACCACTTTATCGCTATTTGGGAATATCTCTAGTTTGAACAGATTTTAAGGATATATTTGAAGGATGTGGTGAGACTTCATGGGGTTCAACTCTAAATATTCTCAGATCATTATCCAAGGTTCGCATGTAAATTCTAGAGGTGTCTTCAACATGCTTTGAGTATTGAAAATATATTTCAGTACGTCCTATCACCCCCAACCTGATGGCCAATATGAATGGATTATTCATACACATGATGATATTCTAGGAGCCTACTCTTTTTAATTCAAAGGTGTTTGGAATTAACATATACCATTAGTTGAGTTATCATAAAACAATATCTTCCACTGAAATATTCAGATTGCTCTATATGTAGCTCTGTAAGAAAATCAATGTAAAACTCCAACCTGTTATGATGAATTTGGGGAAACAAAGATACTTGTATATGATCTTATAAAAAAGATGACAGAAAAGGTTCAAGACATCCAGAAACATATCAAAGCTACTCAGAGTTAGCAAAACATCTATGCTAAAAACCATTGAAGGGACTCAGAGTTCGACTTTATTGATAAATTCTTCCTTCAAATATCATCATGGAAGTGATTCATGTCATTTGGAAAGAAAGGGAACAAAATCCCAAGGTACATTGTCCCCTTTTAGATCCTTGATATCGTACGAGAAATGGCCTATCATCTGGAACTTCCACTGAATATGGCATAAGTTTATGATGGCTTCCATGTATCACTCCTGAAAAAGTACATACCTAATCCCTCACATATACAAAACTTAGATGTTTTACAACTAGAATATGATCTATCATATGAGGAGCATCCATTAAAGATTTTGGACTGGAGAGATAGGTTTCTACACAAAAAGAAAAGTCACTTTGTAAAGCTGTTGTAAAGGAACCATAAGTATAAATGAGAAACATGGTTACTGAAGGAGGTGATGAAGGAGAATTTCCCTCACCTATTTATGTAAAATGAAATTTCGAGGGATAAATTTTAAAAGGGAGAATAATGCAACAAACAAAAATTTTAACAATGGAATTGATCCTTTATTATAGTAATGTAAAATAGTATAATCCACATCAAATCACTAAGATACCTTGAAAAAATCTTTATAAATGAATAATCTAGGAAATAAGTTGTATTTATAGAAGTTAAGGAACCTATACTGATGAAATAGTTACTTGACCTTAGTAATAGTAATATGAATCTTATAAATTGTAAACTAATCGACTAAATAGTAACATCACCCATTAAAGTATAAATAATGTCTATAAATATTATGAGTGAAAATATGGTAAAATTATTTCATAGTATAAGAAAGAAAAAGTTTTAAAATTATTAATTTAGTATTGGTATTTTTATAAGTCATAAATATTTAATTACATTTTTGTTATTAATTTATTAATTTATAATAAAATTTATTTTAATTAAATGTATTCAAAAATTAATATTTTTATTTATTATGGTTTTAAGATAATTTTATGAGACCCTAACTAATTTTTCAAATTACTATAAAATCAATTATAATGTAAAAATATGTATTTTCAAAGTAAATAAGGATTTTAATTAAAATTTTAATTAATAATGTTTAGATAATTATTTTTATAAATGAAGTTCATTGTTGAATTCTACTCATCTTAAAATGGTTAGGGTGAATTTGTGGAATTTTTCTAAAATACTTTAATGTTTTATGAATGGTAAAATACGATAATTTACAATAAAAGCTAAATACATGAATTATGGATTCGTAGATGATGTAAGGTTGATGTAAGCACAATATATATAAATATAAATTATTTTAATATATATGAACCAATTCTCAAAATATTCATATTCTTTAGAAAAATAAATAAACCAATGATTAAAATATTGACAAAACACCCCTCACCTCTACTATAAATACCACACCTCATCCCCTCTTCTCCTCAGATCTTTAAAGCCTTGAGACAAGCCTATAGTCTACCTAATAATGTTTCCCAGCCCCTCCCCTATTAATAGGATCTATTTTTCTCATGAAAAGACCAAAAGCCTTTTTTTAATGAGGTTATCAAGGAGGAGACATTTAAAAGGTAAAATCCCCTTCCTTTTTCATTTAATTTATTTTAATTTCTATTCCTTTTATTATTCTCTCATCACCTCCCTTGATTAAAATGGGATGATAAAATCCATTTTCTTACATATAATTGAATTATTTCATGTTAATGTAATATTCTACATTAAACTCCACCTTGTCTTTCTTTTATTTTAAAATTGAAATCATCATCTGCGATGTGACCATTTACTGATATCATGGGCGATGCACTTACATTCTCCTTTAACACCTTTGAGGATATTAATAAAACCAAGTTATTGTTGAGAATAGATTTTAAATTTTATTTTTAAAAACCTTTTATATTACACAAATAAATTATAGTCATAATACTAAATGATAAAATTAAATGAGTTTGTTGGGATCGAAAAATAGCCAAAATTAACCTAAAATGATCATCATTAACTTTTATCTAATGATTCATCCTCATAGTATATAACCAACCCATTAATTAGATAATTTAAACTTATTTAATGTCATTAAAAACATATAACAACAATTTTTAATGTTTATTCGCATCTTACAAGAACATCTATTCATGTATACAAGTGAACTGATCATGAAAACTAACAAAGTGAACGATCCCAAACAACGAATTTAAACATTATAACTCATCAAAAGATCCATAAAAGAACTTGATAAAACCTAAATGAAATATATTCATGTATATAAGTTTCTATAATTTTCACTTAATGAATATAATGTTATTATAAAGGGAATTAAAGTGAATAACATATTCGGACACAAGGTAAGGGGAATTCTCAAACCCAACTCTCTTTCTTTGGGTTTTCCCTCTTTCAACCCATTTTCAGTTTGGATATTCCATAAATATAATTTTTTCATAATTATCATACCTTATCTTGGATATAAGTGATTTCTAATTTAGTGTATGACAAACATAATATATTCCAAAAATAACTCTTCTTTCAAAATAACACATGTTTTACTTCTTGATATTGTTATATCTTCACTTGAGAATAATGATTCTAATATCAAGTATGTTATTCCCCCTTTCATTTGGGAACCCAATTTTTATAATTGTATTATTTATTAAATAAATCCATTTCCCTTTCTTGGGTTATTTTATGTCCAATATTGACATATGTTCTATTTTCCATGCATGATAATGTAAATATTATGATGTGACGGGTGCGCCTAAACTTATATAGCGCAATGTAAATTTTATAATGTGACAGGAAAACCCAAAATTATATAGTTCTCTAATTAATTGGGTAATTTGATTAATATCATGAGTCGAAGTGAAATATGTGTGAATATGATGCTATCTTTTTTCATAACTATGTGTGGTAGTTTACCACTAAGACATGACATTTCATTTTTATGCATTACTACATTTTGTGCCTTCATCTAATGCTTCCCCTTGTGGTTATGATGATTAGGTTTTGAATTTTCTCACCCCTTGTTATATTATTTCATGTTATTATCTATCCTATTAATGTGATTTAATCTCACTCCTTTTTATTTATATTCCCTGGTGACTACTTGTACAAAAGAGAATTCAAGGGCCAATAAGAGTCTAGAGAGAAAGGAATTAAATAAATATATATGTTTTATGTAGTAAAATTTATATATGGTGAAATTTTCCCAAGAAAATACTCCTTTGTATCCTCATTGTGTAATTATTTTATGTCGTTTGTCTTTAAAATTATGTAATAAGATATGTAAGAAGTTGAAGGGTTGTTATAATATGGCCCTCTACTGCACACAGAAACACTCTACTTGGTTTTCTATAACCATGTGGATTGGGAATCATGGTTTATAATAACCAATTAGAGTAGTTGTTTCCTCCAAAATATGTTGTTCTATGCATTTATCAACCCTCATAAACCCTTATACCCTCCATTACCTTACTAGAAATCCATACTATGTCAAAACCATAGAACTAAACCACAACAAAAAGTGTTTGTACCTCATAGAAAATTTGGGTTCTTATAGGTATATAATGAAAAAATATCATTTTATAACATTAATATTATTCTAGATATGATGGATCTATATCCTATAAATGATAAATTGATCTTTTAGGATAAAATACACATTAGAAAATAAGGCAATTAACACCCAAAATTATAGTGATAATAAAATATTGTTAATAGACGGGTGGTAAGATAATATAAGAGGAAAATATATGATATTATAAAAATGAATTTTGTTATAGTACAAATTAATAACATGTTTGAAACCATTTTACAAGATTTTAAACAATATTTAACAAAGGTGGGAGTGAGGTAAGGGATTTCATATCAATTTTTGTTCCTTTGGTACATATTTGTGAATTTGAACCTATTCACGTTTATGTGGTGTATATAATACCCCTTTAATTAATTTTACATGAATACCTAATTATTCATTATGGTTAATTTTTCAATTTAATTTTATTCTTTCAATGGGTTTCATTTTTAAATTTACTGAATTGGTAAGAATGTATTCCCAATCTCATTTTCTTTCTGGATTACTTTTACCCTAATTGAAGGAATATTATAATGTATCCTTCATGATTTACATTAAATTTTCTATCCACTAGAAAATTAATTATTTCCCTTATTTTCTTCTAACATTTTCTCTATTTGGTACTTGAATAAATTAAATAAATGTTTATAAGAAAAAATGACTGTATTACCCTTTTAATTAGATAAATTATTCTTCCATGTCCATTTTTTTCAAAGTTGTTTTAAAAAAGTAATTTTATTTACTCAAATGATTTATTAAGTAAATTTTAAATTATCCTTTCTAAAATGGGTATGAAAGGAATATTTAGATTATTTTTCAGAATTTTCTTTTGATAAAAATGTCAAAATGAATGTTTTTTAACATATACGATAATGACATTCTTTCACATTGTTGTGATTGTTTTACAAAAGTTAAATTCTTAAACATATTTTCAATGGTTTTACAATGAAAAATATTTTATGAAATATTAATCTAATAGTTCACTTCTATTTCCTTTTTTTCTTTCAAGTGACATGATTTCATTACAAAACCATATATCTTAGGTTAATGGATGGACATCACTCATCACTTGATTAATTTTGTGGTTTTTAATTTTCTCTTGATTCAATCACTTTATTGAGATCTTTTTTCATTATAAATTACATTTATTATATATATATATATTATTTTCATCGTGAATGTGATTATTTCTTAAATTGTATACCATTTTTTACATATGTTATTCAGTTATTTAACTTTTCCTATAAATTATGCATTATCCAATAATGGTATTAAAGGTATTGATTAAATGGAATGTGTGTTAATTTATGTACCATTCCATATTGATTATTGATTATGCCTTATTCACTCAGGATAGCCTCTACTGTACATATCCCTTTTTAATCACTTGAGCTTACCTATAATGACCCGAAATTTTGAATAAATCTTATTTCCTAATTTTGTGTGTTATTTTTTTTATACTCAACAAAACTATTTCATTGTGTAACATGAGTAAAATTAAAATGAGACTGTTGTGTTTTGACTGTTATATGACCATTGGTCAATATGACCGCTGGAAACTAATCATTTTGATATTTGACTCTAAATACAAGTGATCTTGGTTAATTAATATAGAAAAAAGATTTGATGGCCTCACCCAGTAATCTTGGACCAATCGAAGCCCATCTAACAGAACATGGGAAGGAGGCAGCACCAATGGGCTTTGCTCTGGACCAAACCCAATCTGAACATCATTGTATGAAGCTAGAACGGAATCTTCTTCATAAGAAGTTCAAACTGATAGAAATTACTACTCGTGCGATGTGGGCCAAGTCTCCCTCAGATTCTCTCACATTAGCACACCTTACACTTAGGTCATATGCTGGTGTGATAAGGGGCTATGTAAGGAGACCGTAACTGCCTTGTGTAATCCTTTGTTTTAAATAAAAAAAATTACTTCTTCTTATGATGAAGTTTATGAATTTTCAAATGTCCGGATAAATATAGTATGCATATTTTGGGTGAATTTTAGAGAATGGATATTTTAAAAAATGTTTATGTAAACCTTAAATAATTAAAAATGTGTAATGATTTTCAAAAAATGGTCTTCTACAATTATGTTCAGTACGAAATTTAGAGTCTAATAAGATCAACTTAATTTTTCATGAATAGTAAATTATAAATAGTGATTTTATGCTTATGATTTTTAATGTGACCAAAACTATTAGTAATCTCACATAAATAAAGCACTAATATAATCTAGGCACCTTGATTAAGCAATGTGATTCAATAAAATGGTTAAATAACAGTTTCATAAATTATTAGTCAAGTATTAGTTTTTTCAGGTGAATGGTGTTTTTCAATTAAAAAATTTAATTAAAAATATTTAGAAAATTATTTTTATAAAATGGATTTCATTTTTGAACTCAGAGCATCGATATTATGTTAAGGTAATTTTTTGGGATTTTTCAAAAAAAATGAATTTTCGGTGAATAGTGTATTTATTTAAAAATTAAATTCAAAATATTTAGAAAATTATTTTTATAAAATGGAGTTAATTTTTGAAATCATAGGATAAATATTTGGTTAGGGAAAAATTTTGGGATTTTTCTGAGAAAGTTGAATTTTCGATGAATAGTGAAAATACAGTTTTTAAGTTACGGGTGTTTAATGACATCAATAATTGATGTATTAAGTATGTAATCAATATGGTCTACTTATGAATAGTATGATAAGGTATGAGGTGTCCCATGTAGCCAATACCGTGGGAAAATACCATGGTCAAGCCCATGGTTTTTCCAAAACCACTAATCAGGTGTCCCTTGGCCATTAATGCCTGGTCCCCTCACTTTCCCTATATATACCAAGCCATCCTCTCATCCATTCGACTCCAAACTATCCCCCAACGAAGATCTGGCCTCATTACCTCCCAAGGAGTCCATACAAGGTTCCCCCAATCCCACAAGGTCCCAACCTTTGAGTCTTAAGAGTTACGTTTTAAGGTAAGGGATCCTACCTCCCTCTTTCTTTTCAAGTAATCTCTTTAATGTCATTTCTTTTATGCCCCATTCTCTTATGTTAGAGGATGTTCTTTTATATTCCTCCTACTGACTTTTTTATGTTCATATGATGAGAGACCCCATCTTTCTCTCATCATTTAATTTTAATAATGTTAAAGTGGCACCGTTAGGCTGCCGAATTTTTAAGGGATTCTTTCACCCTTCTCAAGTTCTACATTCATGTCAAGTATTTCAAGTTATTTTTTATTTTGTTGGGGTATGATCTCTAAATATATCATACTTATATTTTATTTTCATATGATGAGAGACCCTATTTTATCTCTTCAATTCAGTATTTTTATCTTTTAAGTGGCGTCGTTAGGCTACCGAATATTTAAGGGATTCGTTCACCTTTCTCATTTTTTCAAAGTTCTACTTTCATATCAAGTCTTTCAAGTTCCTTTTTATTATGTTGGGGTATGATCTCTATATATATCATAATGATCCTTTATTTTCATATGATTAGAGACCATATTTGATCTCGTCAATTCATTTTTGTTTAAGTTTAGGTGACGTCGTTAGTGTGCCGAATTTTTATGGGATTCGTTCACCTTTCTCATTTATTCAAAGTTCTACTTTCAAGTCAAGTCTTTCAAGTTACTTTTTATTATGTTGGGGTATGATATCTATATCAATAATACTGAACTTTTATGTTCATATTATGATAGACCCTATTTTATCTCTTCAATTTAGTATTTTGAATTTTTAAGTGGCGTCGTTAGGCTGTTGAATTTTTAAGGGATTCTTTCACCCTTCTCGTTTTCAAGATCTATTTTCATGTCATGTATTTCAAGTTCCTTTTTATTATGTTGAGTTATGATCTCTATATCTATCATACTGATCTTTTATGTTCATGTGATGAGAGACCCTATTTTATCTCTGCAATACAGTATTTTGATGTTTTAAGTGGCGCTGTTAAGCTGCCGAATTTTTAAGGGATTCTTTCACCCTTCTCTTTTTCAAGATCTATTTTCATGTCAAGTATTTCATGTTCCTTTTTATTATGTTGGGGTATTATCTCTATATATATCATACTGATCTTTTATGTTCATATGATGAGTGACCCTATTTGACCTCATCAATTTATTTTTTTGATGTTTTAAGTGACATCGTTAGGCTGCCGAATTTTCATAAGAGAAATCTTATTTTTGTCTTCCTTCCATGTTTTTCAATTCATATGGTATGTCTATAAAATTTCATTAAAATGATCTTATATCCATTATATTATGTCCCTATACTGTGTTATGAATCATTTATGAGTGGGTGACTCATGTCCCCTCTCTTTTCAATGTTTTCTAAAACCCTGTAACGCAGCCGTTCTGCTACAGAATTTTCGTCTCAAAATGTCTCTCCCTTTTTCTGAAATTCTTTTAATTTAGGAATTGAATACACAAAGGCCTTTTTCTAAAGGGGTATTCACATATATATCTAAATGTTATATTTTAATTCTGGTATTTACATACACGAAACCCACTTTCCTTTCTCGTGGGTTTCAAATGACATAACGATCATGTCTTTAAAGCAGTTTTTAAAACATTATGATTATGAAAGGAAACCCATTTATTTTATTCTATATGGGTTGTTTATGAAATTTATTATGATGATATATGTGGCTAAAATGATAATAAATTCAAATTTAATGGTGCGCCCTGATAGCGCTCCAATGAATTGGGTAAAGACTTAATCTCTAAAGCTGACTATTTTTTTACGACGCCTTGGTGAATAACCTTAGTAATTTTTAATGACACCTTGGGGATGGACCTTGGTAAAACAGAAATGATTGTCAATATTAAATGTTGTAGCCACATCATCAAGTTATGAAAAACGTTATTTTTATTATGATATGCCTCATGATTTCTTTCTCATGTCTTAAAGTTCTTTTTCATGACATTGTTGATGTATCTCAAGTTCGCATGTTAAATGTTTCCCCTTGTTTCTCTTAATGGGCCTTCTGCTCACCCTTTCTTTTGATGTATGTCCCCAGGTTTTGAGATGCAGTAATGAACCTAAGATGAACATAAGGAGAATACGTTCAAGTGTTTAAGAATAATGTTTTATGTTTTCATGTTTTAAGTTCCTAGTTTCCAAGAAACTAAACCTTAAAGATCCTCAGTTTTGTAAAATGTAATGAAAGTTTATGTGATAAAAAGGCAGTATTCCATAGTTGGTATCAAAGGATGGTTTAGTTATTTGTGGAGATTAGGATATGAAAACTTTAGGAAGAACCCTATAGAAAAGTTTATATATAGGAAACCTTCCTGGTATTTTGGTGAATATTGAGTAAGGGGTTTCCAAAAAAATACATCCTTGTCTGGATATGAGCAGGTAGAGGTGGCTCTGGCACAGATGTATATAGAGGTAAAACTGGAAAACACCACTTTGAGCTAGACTCGAACGGGAACTGGTACACGAAAACGGGCCTTGCTACACTCTTGGTTACGACACTCCCAGGGGATATTGTTTGGTAAATTCATAAGCTTAGTATAAACCATTATTAAAGGAACAAAGATAAAATAAAATAAATATTTACATAAGAATATATTATCATGGATAACCAAGATTGGGACCTAGGGGATCAGAAGTTAGGGTACACTTTTCTTCTACACGTTTATCCTTCTATGCTTTAAGTTTCCTTTTAATGATTATTGGATAAGTATTAGAGCCCCTAATTGTAATTTCTTTCCTTAGTCAATGGAGGGAAATGGAAGAAAATGTCCCAACAACCAATGTGATAGGAAATGTGATGATTTCCTTATTAATATGACAGAGATGATTAGGGGATTAAAAGATGATTATTATTTTGGAATACGTTCACTATTTTGGGAACCCTATTTGATCGAGGTAAATAGATTACTACGGTATTTTCATTGAGGAGTAAAGGATGAATTATATTTTGAAGAATCAATGAATTTAAGGTGAACTTATGGTATTATAGGTTACTTATAGAAATTATTGACCTATCGTGGGAAACTATGTTTAGGTTAGTTACTTTTGTTATAAGATGTTAGGAGTGGTTGATTTTGTTTGGACATAAACGATAATGTTTATCTTGGAAGACTATGTTATCAAGTCATTCTTGTATTTTGGTTTCAATCTTAGTTTGGGTTATTTTGAGGAATTTTAATGACAGTTATTTACGGAATGTTCTATGATGAACTCTGGGTAGTACTATGGAACATTGAAGATTTAAAAGTAGTTTCCCTTCCTATGGGATTCTTTTTTTAAGAGTTTTTTTATCTTACCTTTTCTGTTTTTTGGATAAATGTTTAATGATAGATAGTTTTTCTTTTGTGGAATACGTGATTCTCTAGAAGAGTATCTTGTGATTTTGATGAGACCAAGTGTTTTTGAATTCTCATCATTTGGATAAAAGATTAGTTTTGGTAGAAACTTATTAAAGGATTAAACTCTACTTGAAGGTAGGTATATTTCCTTATGTTTTTATTCTATGTAGTAAATGAATTCCTCAAAACTATTAAAATGAACATAAAACAAAAAACGTTGTCTATTAACGTTTCCTACTAGGAAATCAAATACCATTTTACCCATCATAAGTTTGTGATTTTCTTATTGTTAACTTTCTCTTAATCATGTTTTCTATCACTCTCCCTTAGATCATGACCCTTTGTTTTTTTCCCTCCATGTCCATGTTTTCCTACATGGGATCCTAGTATGGGTTAACTCGGGTGACCTTTTACTTCCCTTTCTTTCTTTTAATGTAATAGTTTTACTGAATCCTTTTCTAGTGTGGTACCTTCAATGAAATTTCAAAACCCAGTTTTAAAAATTGAGAGGATGTGATTTCTTAAGGGGGGAAGAATGTAATGAACTAAAATTTTGAATAAATCTAGTTTCCTGATTTTGTGTGTTATTTTTTTCTTTTATACTCAACAAAATTGTCTCATTGGATAACATGAGTATAATTAAAATGAGACTGTTGGGTTTTCACTGTTATATGACCATTGGTCAATATGACCGCTGGAAACTAAACATTTTGATATTTGTCTTTAAATACAAGTGATCTTGGTTAATTAATATAGAAACAAGATTTTATGGCCTCACCCAGTATTCTTGGACCAATCGAAGCCCATCTAACAGAACATGGGAAGGAGGTAGCACCAATGGGCTTTGCTCTGGACCAAACCCAACGCGAACTTCATCGTATGAATCTAGAATAGAATCACCTTCTCGATAAGTTCAAACTGATAGAAATTACTACTCGTGCGATGTTGGTCGAGCCTCCCTCGGATTCTCTCACCTTAGAACACCTTACACATAGGTCCTATGCTGGTGTGATAAGGGGCTATGTAAGGAGA
Source organism: Viscum album (assembly GCA_963277665.1). Classification (NCBI taxonomy): domain Eukaryota; kingdom Viridiplantae; phylum Streptophyta; class Magnoliopsida; order Santalales; family Viscaceae; genus Viscum; species Viscum album. The sequence goes on from OY728158.1 coordinate 784,106,434, forward strand.
TCGTAACTGCCTTGTGTAATCCTTTGTTTTAAATAAAAATTTTGATTTCTTCTTATAATGAAGTTTATGAATTTTCAAATGTCCGGATAAATATAGTGTGAATTTTTTTGGTGAATTTTAGAGAAAGGACATTTAAAAAAAATATGTAAACCTTAAATAATTAAAAATGTGTAATGATTTTCAAAAAATGGTCTTCTACAATTATGTTCAGTACAAAATTTAGAGTCTAATAAGATCAACTTAATTTTTGATGAATATTAAATTATGAATAGTGATTTTATGCTTAGGATTAGTAATGTGAACAAATGGATTAGTAATCTCACTTAAATAAAGCATTAATATAATCTAGGCACCTTGATTAAGTAATGTGATTCAATAAAATGGTTAAATAACGGTTTCATAAATTATTAGTCAAGTATTAGTTTTTTCAAGTGAATAGTGTTTTTTAATTAAAAATTTAATTAATAATATTTAGAAAATTATTTTTATAAAATGGATTTCATTTTTGAACTCAGAGCATCAATATTATGTTAAGGTAATTTTTGGGGATTTTTCTGAACAAAATGAATTTTCGGTGATTAGTGTATTTATTTAAAAATTAAATTAAAAATATTTAGAAAATTATTTTTATAAAATGGAGTTAATTTTTGAAATTAGAGCATCGTTATTTGGTTAAGGTGATATTTTGGGATTTTTCTGAGAAAGTTGAATTTTTGATGAATAGTGAAAATACAGTTTTTAAGTTACATGTGTTTAATGACATCATTAAATGATGTACTAAGTATGTAATCAATATGGTCCACTTTTGAATAGTAAGATAAGGTATGAGGTGTCGCAAGTGGCCAATACCATGGGCAAATACCATGGGCAAGCCCATGGTTTTGCCAAAACCACTAATGAGGTGTCCCTTGGCCATTAATGCCTTATCCCCTCACCTTCTCTATAAATACCAAGCCATCCTCCCATCCATTCGACTCCCAACTCTCCCCCAATGAATCTATGGTCTCATTACCTCTCAAGAAGTCCTTACAAGGTGCCCCAACGCCCTCAAGGTCCCAACCTTTGAGTTTTAAGAGTTACGTTTTAAGGTAAGGGATCCTACCTCCCTCATTCTTTTCAAGTAATCATTTTTATGTCATTTCTTTTATGATCCATGCTCTTATGTTGGAGGATGTTATTTTATATTCATCCTACTGTATTTTTTATTTTCATATGATGAGAGAACCCCTCTTTATCTCATCATTTGATTTTAATAATTTTAAAGTGGCATCGTTAGGCTGCCGAATTTTTAAGGGATTCTTTCACCCTTCTCAAGTTCTACTTTCATGTCAAGTATTTCAAGTTCCTTTTTATTTTTTTGGGGTATGATCTCTAAATCTATAATAATGATCTTTTATGTTCATATTATTAGATACCCTATTTGATCTCTTCAATTAAGTATTTTTAAGTTGTAGTTGGCGCCGTTAGGCTGCCGAATGTTTAAAGGATTCGTTCACCTTTCTCATTTTTTCAAAGTTCTACTTTCATGTCAAGTCTTTCAAGTTCCTTTTTATTATGTTGGGTTATTATCTCTTATCTATCATACTGATAATTTATGTTCATATTATGAGAGACCCTATTTGATCTTTTCAATTAATTTTTGTTTATGTTTAGGTGACGCTGTTAGGCTGCCGAATTTTTAAGGGATTCGTTCACCTTTCTCATTTTTTCAAAGTTCTACTTTCATGTCATGTCTTTCATGTTCCTTTTTACTATGTTGGGGTGTGATATCTATATCTATAATCGTGATAATTTATGTTCATATGATGAGAGACCCTATTTTATCTCCTCAATTCAGTATTTTTAAGTTTTAAGTGGCGACGTTAGGCTGCCGAATTTTTAAGGGATTCTTTCACCCTTCTCGTTTTCAAGATCTATTTTCATGTCAAGTCTTTCAAGTTCCTTTTTATTATGTTGGGTTATTATCTCTATATCTATCATAATGATATTTTACGTTCATATTATGAGAGACCCTATTTGATCTCTTCAATTCAGTATTTTCAAGTATTAAGTGGCGTTGTTAAGTTGCTGAATTTTTAAGGGATTCTTTCACCCTTCTTGTTTTCAAGATCTATTTTCATGTCAAGTCTTTCATGTTACTTTTTATTATGTTGTGGTATTATATATATATATATCATACTGATATTTTATGTTAATATGATGAGTGACCTTATTTGACCTCATCAATTCATTTTTTTGATGTTTTAAGTTACGTCGTTAGGCTGCCGAATTTTCATAAGAGAAATATTATTTTTGTCTTCCTTCCATGTTTTTCAATTTAGATGGGATGTATTTAAAATTTCATTACCATGTTATTATATCTATTATATTCTGTCCCTCTACTGTGTTAAGAATCATTTATGATTGGGTGACTCATGTCCCGTCTCTTTTCAATGTTTTCTAAAACCTTGTAACATAGTGGTTCTGATGCAGAATTTCCATCTCAAAATGTCTCTCCCTTTTTCTCAAATTCCTTTAATTTATGAAGTGAATACTCAAAGACATTTTTCTAAAGGGTTATTCACATATATATAAAAAATTTCTATTTTAATTCTTGGATTTAAATACATGAAACCCTCTTTCCTTTCTCATGGGTTTAAAATAACATAAAGATCATGTCTTTAAAGCAGTTTTTAAAACGTTATGATTATGAAAGAAAACCCATTTATTTTATGCTATATGGGTTGTTTATGAAATGTTTTATGATGATATAGTGGATCAAATGATAATAAATTCAAATTTAAGGGTTTTCCCTAATAGTGCTTCAACGCATTGGTTAAAGACTTAATCTCTAGAGATGACTATTTTCTTACGACGCCTTAGTGAATAACCTTGGTAATTATTAATGAAACCATGGGGATGGACCTCGGTGAAATAGAAATGATTGTAAATATTAAATGTTGTGGCCACATATTCAATTTATGTAAAACATTTTTTTATTATGATATGCCTCATGATTTCTTTCTCATGCCTTAAAGTTCGTTTTCATGACATTGTTGATGTATCTCAAGTTCGCATGTTAAATGTTTCCCCTTATTTCCCTTGCAAGGCCTTCTGCTCACCCTTTATTTTGATGTATGTCCATAGGTTATGAGATACAGTAATGAACCTAGTATGAACATAAGGATAATCCTTTCAAGTGTTTAATAAGAATGTTTTATGTTTTCATGTTTTAAGTTCCTGGTTTCCAAGACACTAAACCGTAAAGATCCTCGGTTTTGTAAAATGTAATGAAAGTTTATGTGATAAAAAGGCAGGATGCCATATTACCCTTATTTTGTTTCCTTTCCCCAAGATATATAGAAGAATTATATGATTGAGTTCAAGTATTCTGAATGATTTCCATTACAAAGTTTTTTTATTATATTACGAATGTAAAATGGGTATCATGTATGTATATGGTTCTCTAAAACTACTAAATTAATATATCCTTAAATATTTTTCACCTTATATAAATACAATATAATAATGTATACAACTGTTTATGGGTTACCAGAGTCAGGTTTGTTCCATTGAGTAATTCAATTGTGATAAAATTAGAACATTAACTCGGCTATGAGGCTAAATTTAAAAGAAAATTAATAAAAAGTGTTCAACTAACCCCCCCCCCCCCCCCCCCCCGTGGTACCTTGCCGACCTTATAAGTGCATACTAATCTTTTGTGACCCTTTATGGTAATTAAATGATATCACTTATTAATCACCATAAAAGGCTTAACATAACTAGTAATTACATATCAATGTCCTAATCATTTATAATTCTTCATTATAGACTAATCCTTCAATATATAGAATTGTAAATAATATTAGTTTCTATACACCAATTTTTGAGTAAGATAAGGGATTTTGTTCCATTTTTTATCTTTTATGAATAAAATCAATTTATAACTTTAGTACATATGAATCCACATTTTTCATTTATCATTTTTCAATTAATACAAACATTCTATCTTATACACCAGTTATTTCAGAGCAATCTACAATATGGACTTTCTTTTCCCTTTTAATATTTCATCACTTTAAACAATAGTTAAAAACATTTATATTCATGGAGAGAGGGGTATGGATGAAATCATAAACATTAATAATTTGGTTGGTCATGGTAACCCAGCCCTTTTAATATGAGCCTCTTTAAAATCCCTATGAGTATTCATTCTTCTAGTACTACTTTAAAAAATTGTATTCTGAATTTTCTTTTTGGGATTACTCATATTTCATTAATTTGAATATACATTTTTAGTGATACTAATCCCACATATAAAAGTTAACTCACATGATACATTTTTATTAAATACATAAACAAGATATATCCTCCATATGAGGGATCTCCCACCAAACATCACAGAATACCTATGGTATTATTTATGGGGACACTAACTCGTGGATTTTGTTTAAAATATATAACAACCCTAATATTTACCATGTATTTTTTCTCATAGGTGAGCCTCTTTTTAAGTGTGTTTCCATATTTATAATAGGTAGAGTAGATTTCTAATATTTTTTCCATATTTTATTTCATTGTCTCTATGATAGAAGATGTTAGTTTATCATCATTGGTGCTTAGTTCACACTTAATTGACCTCTAGGATTCTCCCATACACATGTAAATATATTTTCGACCATGAAATTTTTTCTACTAATATAAATTTTTATAATTTTTTTTGATAGAAATAGAGGAATTCCATGGAAAGTGTTTAGATTTATTTCTTAATATAGTTTATTCTTTATATGTTCCTGTTTAGAAGATACAAAAAATATCCCCTTAAAATCATTTCTTCTTTAGTCATTTTTTTTGTTGAGAAGCTGAAAAATAGATTTTATTCCACCTTTTAACCCTTGTGCTTATGGATACACAATCATAGTGTGTTGTAATCATCCAATGAAGTATCACTTTGTAACAACCATATTTTTAGATCCTTATCTTCTAGATTTTTTTGAAATATTTCTTTTATTCATCGATTCTAGATTTGATTATTTTTTCTCGTCACTTTCTAATACTTCCATGTAAGTGGTATTATTCATTCCAAAATATGTTTTCTCATATACTTTATTTCATTGATCTTCTCATTATTCTATTTTAAATTGAAATCTATATACTCCAATCTAGAGTAAGAATCAATTATATATGTGCTCTTTTATTCAGGGTGTACCTTGATAAGGGTAAATTATTACTTTACCTATTTCTATATGGATATTTTTTTCCTGGTTCAAATTGAAGTTCCCCAAGTAAATCACATTTTTTCATAATCTTTACACCAATTTTTCTTATGTATTCATTCAAGTCCTCATCTACTTATTTTAATCATTTATTCTCCATAAAAAGGTCGTCTATGACTATATAATTAACATTATTGATGAATACTCATTGATCTGATTTTTTTTTGATTGTATCTCATCTTGATTACTATATGAACAACTACAATAATGGAAAATTTGTATATTTATCATGTTAATATTAGAAAACATAGTCTTATTAAGCAATAATGTCAGCTATTAGTGTACATGTTAATAATGGAAAAACAATAATATTTTATTTCCTCTGATATGGGTTGGGGTAATAATTATTTTGATCATTGTACATATTACACAATTCCCCAATATAAAATGCATGATTTCCTTAGCTGGATTGGACTAACATTATCCCTAAGGATTGGTCCCCATGACCCTAAATTCTTTGTATATGTCTACCTATATGGTTCAGTGTATTTACAAACATTTGTAATCCATTTATGGAAAATGGGGTTTCCTCTCAAAGGGTATGGAACTATATTAATAATCTCAGACTTTAGGTTTATACAAAACTACGTATAACTAGTATGAACATAAATGATATAAATATTTATTAATTATAGTTGATACTAATATATGGAGAACTTATTCATTGTTCTTGGAGTTTTCTTGATCAATTAATTACTAAAAGTCTTTTACCTTAAATTTGAAGAAATGAGTATACATGTTCATGAATATATCTGGTGGTTTATTATTCAGTTGATGCATGTTGGTGGTGCCCCACTGAGTATATTTATGCTCACGTGAAATATAGTCACCTCAGTATAAATAAAACTACATCTGTTACATTTATGGAACCTCTTTAGCTATGGAATACTCATAGATATACTGGGAATTACTGGAGTTTGTTTCTTAGCTAAAGTATTTTGTAGTTCTAGATATAGGTGAGAAGCATATATGGAAGGGTTCTTAGTGGTTGATTCTATAAAGTTTCCACTCTCGAGACCACTCACCTATGGTCCCTAGGCTTTGTTTGGATTTATGTATTTGTGCATAGTGCGTTTTTTAATTTTCTCATACATTTAAGATTTTATGTGAATCTTCATCATGGTAGGTAAGTATACATAGTTTTATATAGTTTCAGCACCACATTCTATTTTTATAGCTTGTTAGTTTAGATGTTTGTGAACCGCAAGGGTCATTCCAAAATTTCAACTAACCCCTCATTTATTATTTACTTATTTCTTAAGGTGGAAATTCCCTCTCGCCTATATTAGATTAAGCCCCCATTTTATTTTTCTAATATAAACATTGTGGTGCGTCTTAAGTGTTATAGTGACCTATAATGATGTCATTCGGGTATTCGATTCATGGTCATTAGATCATATGCATAAACCCCAAAGGCCGTTCTATATTTTTAGTGTCTTTTTAGATATATATTATGTTTTCTTTTCTTAATGGGTTAACCACCTCCCACTTGAGTATTATTCAAAACACGATATTTATACAATCCTCTAGCAATTGGGAGGTGTACTTGAGGTATTATGGTGACGTGACCTGATGTCGTTTGAGTAATATTGTCACAAACAATACAAAATTGAATCATAGTTGACATTTAGGTTTTCTATGATCAAGACTTTCATAGTTTTAAAAGGAGATAGGATATTGTAAATTGGGAGCCATGTCATTTTAAAGTCTTCCCAACATGAAGATGATAGAAACTTAAGTTACTATAGTTTTTTGGGTGCTTATTATAGGCGTTATAAGTTATATTAAGGAACTATTCAATGTATCATGAAATTTTATTTTAGAGAAAATTGGATGGAGGTTATAGGAATAGACTGGTATCTACTCCTATATTTAGTACATACATCATATGGTCCAGTGTTCTATTAGGATGTATGTATTTAATAATAGAAAATATAATTAAAAATGTAAATTACCTTAACTATATAAATAAAATCTAACAATGTAAATAGTGTTTTCATATATTGGTTATTAGTTTATATATAATTAATTTAGGTCATTCATTTATGATCTATTTTAGACTTGATTGTTAAATTCCTTTCTGTAATATATTATAGAATTATAAAATGATTTATATTATAAATAATATGTCTTATTTTTTAATTAGTAATCTACTAGTTGAATTTTTTACTACTAGTGTTAAAGTATGTTATCTACCCTCAAAATAGTGAATCAATTCCAAGATATGTATATCTTATCTAATTAAAAAAATTATATAACCACCTTATGCTTTTTACTCAGAATTCCTCATATATTTTTCTAATTCCAGGTTTCATGAAATGTACGTATAAATTATAAGTAGTTTTATTGAAATTTATAGTCAATCTGAGTTAGATAAAACTATTTAAAAAAATTGTTCGAGATAAAAAGATAAGTTTTGGGGAAAAAATGGTTATATTGTGGGTAATATTCTATAAGAAAATTTCTTATAAAATATAATTCCTTGGGTAATCATGGGTTTTAGGAACCTCACTCCTACCCTATTATTCCTTCCTTTATTATCCATATTCTCAAATATATCTAACCTTGGATAGGAATTTGATGTTTTTTTCACCATGTTATAATAAAATCAAAACTTAACCTAGGGTTTCCACCTATTTTTTCTAAAGGAAGCACTAAAGTGTTCTTATCCTTCCCCTATTATTGTTTCAAATATGAAAAAAAAATTGTATTGTATCTATGAAGGTTTCAATATTTAGGTTTATAAATAGATTATTAATTGGTTTCTTTAATTTAGAATTTAGGATTTCATGATTTTGAATAGATTTATAGAGTTATCTGTCTATGCTCACAATGGGTTTAGTGGTTCTTCAATTATGGTTGATATTTATTTAGAATTTATTGTTTATAGAATGTTTCCAAATGTATTTTTAGGTTTTTTTGGTTACTAATGGTTGATTCCTTGATGATTTTATAATTTTAAATCTAACTTATGATTAAGGTAGTAGTTCTTATCCGTTTCATGATTTTAAAATTTAAACAAAGTAAATATATGTCATTGGTTTTTCCAATGTTATGGATAAATTCAAAAAACTAATTTGAAATTATGAATTTATGTTTTCTCAACATATTATACTATATAAAATGGAATATTTTCATTTAAATTAAAATATTGGTTATATAAGTGTCTGAAAAATCTTATTTAATAATATGATTTGGGTTTTATAAATAAATTTGTTTTTTATATAGTCTTAACTATACTATCCTTTTATTTTTTTCATTGAGTGTTATAATTCAATTATTTTATAATGATTTTGTAGAATGATTTATTATTTTAATTAAAAAGTTACATATTTTTAGGAGCTTGCATTATTTTTTTCAGCTTTTCAGGATTTATTCCAAATGTATCCGTCTTATGAAAAGTTGTAAAATTATTTATGGGGATAATTGAATAATTGTATTTACCAGGATACATCATTATAGATTCCTAATAGTGAATATAATATACCATTGAAATTAAATCTAGAATAAGTAAAGTATTTTTTTCCCCGGGTGTGTACTTATGTACATTCATCATGTTATCCTATGGTGGTCAATTCATTAGAAAATATTCGGAATTAGTTGTAATTTGATGATATAAAATTAAATTCTATCAAGGGTTTAATAAGTGTAAATGTCATAGTTGGGCTTGTTAGGTGGTAGGGAATGACCCAAATATTATATATTCCTAGTTTCTGAAACTATGATTTCCCCTATATAAAACTAAATAATTTCAAAAAATGATTAAATGACTATTTTACTTTAAGTAATAAATCATTCAGTAGAATATCCAAAACTCCTCCAGAAATATATTTCTCTATAAAAACATCTTATTTTTTGAATATTAATTTTTTTAACATTTTAGACACAACATAATTTTCAATGATAATTAAGTGTAATTTTATTAATTAAAAAATGTGTGTAAGTTTTCTTAATAATTACAAACTCATTTATCTAATGAAGTTTCCTCTTTAAGTGATAAGTATATTCTTTAAAACCATAATATTCAATTAAATTTCTCTTGAAATTGACCTTCTTCATTATAAGGTATATAAAACATAATAGTTTTATTTTTTAAATACCATTACTTTTGAATAAATGTTTTAACGCTAATATTATTCCATGGTATACCCTCAATTGTGATTATTTCAAGTAGGATTGGGCTATAACTAATTAAATAATTAACCCTTTACTTTGTTTATCCCTATTACACACATGAAACCAAGTATTTAACCTTAGTTTCTTGATTATAAAGGAGTCACTATAATATGAAACCTTAGTTATAAAATAGATTATCTTATATACTTATGACTCCCTTTCTATTATCAGTACCTTATGCAATTTTTCTTATTTCTTGTATGCTTTTTTGAAAGTTAGGATTTATAATCTAAAATATCGAATTTTTATTCCATGTATCCATAAAACATGAATTAATTCCATGTTAATATAATTGTAAGCGTATCTTAGAGAAGCATGTTTACTTTTCATTGTGACGGTCATAATGATTGTGTTTTTAATAAGTATTATACAATAATTGGTAACTAAAATTTTTATATGAACACTATAAGTGGTTTGTGAATATATATTCTTGTTATTATAAACTGCTTCCCTGGGACATTCATAGATCAACAAATAGGGTTTAAGAATATGGGTTTCATCCTTGACTATTGTGTACCCCTTCCCCTAATCCTTAGGATAGTCCAAGGATATAACTCCAATATGAACCATCCCATTACCTTAGACGGGGGTTTCCCCATGACATCCATTCCCGGAGTTCCATGTATTAACTATGTTGGGAATGATCCAACACAATTATTTTCCCTAAACACTTAAAAATATTGGGTATTAACCCGAATCATGTAGTACTCATATATCAGGAAAAGATACAAAAAATGTTTTTTAGGCATGGAACCTCCTCGTATAGGGATTTAGGTGGTATAGATTCTAATATATCTACAAAATTTTCATTATTGAAAATTTAATACTTTTTTCTTATATAATTGATATTTAATATGTTTATATAAATGAGTATGTATGTTCTTACATGCCAGTTTACTTTTTTCATGTCGAGATACATTTTAGGTTCCCTCATAAGAATTTATATACTTCAACCATGCATAGAAACCTCAGTGGACATGTGGTTTTATATGATTCATTTAGGTACACTGTTAATAGTGGGATATTTGTGGAAATTTTATTCTTGGGTGATATAAGAATAATATAATTTTAGAGTTTGGGGCATATGTTGTGTCTTTTTGAACCCTTGGTGTGCTTATATAGTGGATGCATAGGGGTCTTCCTTTATTGATCTCAAAGGACTTTACAAACATAAGGCCTTATATTTTTGATTTCGTATCTCATGTTTGTTTAAACTTATATATTAACTTTATTTAATTATATTTTTCACATATTTTATAGATCACATCAAATTTTTTTAATAGTTAAAAATGTATTAGGGTTTTATATAGTTTCTATATCATGTATTTCCCACATATCTTAACTGGAAATAATTCATATATCAGGTAACAAAGTCTTATAGGTATTCATGTTTGTTAAACCTAAAGGTCAATTCAGTTTTTCATTGAATTTTTATACTTAAATTATTTTTTTCTTAAGGGAACCCCCCCCCCCCACATTAGTTTTATTAATCCCTCAATAATTTCACTATAATTTGGTGATTGGGTAGTGTGTATGATTTATTTTTGTAACCTAGACTTGTTTAATTCAAGTAATTAGGCTATAGATGTTGCAGTACATAAAAACATTTCATCTAAAAATAAAAATTAATACAAAATCAATTTTCCCACAAGAGAAACCATTGTGTAACCAGTATTCATCCTAAGTTTTTTATACATATACTAAGACCACATACCTTTGAGAATTATAACCCAAAAATCCCATTATTCATAGATAAATACTCAATATATACCGTAATTCTACCACAACTCTAACACATATTATTTATGAATCCTTACAAACCCTTGATATATAATTTTTAACTAAAATAATAAATGATGGTATTAGTTAAATGAAAACATAATCGTTTATATCTTACCCAATATGTAACTCCTATATGTGTGTCATTTTAGTAATAATAAGATAATTAAAATAAACCATTGAATATTAATAACATTAATAATTTATATACAATAATTGGAATATCATAAATATTTGAATAATTTAAATATTTAATATGATTTATAAAAACATTAGACAAGAATAAAGTCTATCAAAAACACATTTAATATGGTAAAAAATGAGGTAATACATGTGTTGGTTAAGGTTTTTAAAAAAATTAATTATACGCATTTTGAAAAACCATGTCCAAGGAATAGTTTTTCTCCTAAATCTATTTTGGACAAAACATTTCTCGAAGGTACCACATTGAATGATGATATTGTATCCAAGAATAATTGTTTTCTGTTATATGGCCATACCAAAAACTACAGTTGATCAATATCTTCCCTGACATGTTTCAACCTCATGGGAATATAATTTTCATAAATAATGATCGTTTGGTGATGAAACCATGACATGAAAATATAAAAATCTATGCCCTATTACATTACATGAGTCCCATGGAATCTATACAAAAAACAAGTAATTTTTTCAGAATGTTTTTATATAACATGATGTAATTTTGTTAAAAAATATATACTTTTGAAAAAAAATTATCTGAATCATGTAGTGGTTATATAACCATAGTTTTGGTTTTTCGAAATATTCCCCTTTTTTCAATTTTGATTTTCATCTTTTTTATAGCATAAGGTCTAATACCACTAAATGGATTTGTGGGACATCTCAATTACCAAAAATATTAGAAGAAATCAAAAAACCCTCACATAATATCAAATGCAGTATGAAATGATAAGATGAAATGAAAATTTATAAAATAGGAATGCCTCACAGTAAATGAATAATTATTTACAATAGTTATCATGATTTAGTACCCTATGTAGTGAAAAACAAGTACCTACCTCCAAATATATCCCTCATCCACTAGAACCATTAAATTCATTGGTAAGAACCATAATAATTTAAAGGATTATTATCACTACTTCATCAAATGAAAATGAATAGAAAATATTTAAGAGAGATTTGGTCATTTGAATAATAAATATTGTGTATGATTGATTTCTATAAACTCCAATTTATAGGCCTCCTTGATTGAATGAAAAAATGATTTAGAATTCAAGTAGTTTTAGACTTTTTAAGGGAAACAACCATTCTCATTTAATATTATAACACTAAAACATAATATATCTTATCTAATTTAATTTTTAAACTCTATAAATAACAAATAAATTATCTAAAAAATATCATATGATGTGTTAATAATATGAATAAATATATTAATAATAATATAATAATTGGAATATTAGTCAAATAATATCACATATATTCATAATATATACCATTATACATTATCATTAATCATGAAATAACACACACCATAGTTTAGTGAGCCACCCAATTTCATTATTTATGATTTAGTAAATATTTCCATTAATTTTATCATTTAATTTTTTTAATGAAATTGTGTTTTTAATTATATTCTATCATCATTTTAAAATTTTCACTTTTTAGTTTTGATTATTTTAATTATATATGAAATAATAGTTATTAATACTCATGTTAGGAATTACTCATAGATTTTTTATCCCATGTGTTCATGTTTTTTTAGGTATTCATTCTGAATTATATATGTCCACAATTTTTAAAACTATGATGAAAAAAATAATCGATGTTTGAGGCCCATGATAGTAGATGTCTAAAATTTCATTGAGACCTAAAGAAATTTTTTTAAAATTATGACTATATTTTATAAAAAAACACAATTTCATAGATCATGGATATAGGTTTACTTCAACCATAATTTTATAATAATTTCAATGAGTTTTTTATGGTCATCGTTATCTTAATACCATGATTATATTCATGGTATGTTGTAGTTTATAATCATGATATTTTTCAATTATGGAAATAAAATACAGTCAAATTTTGTTATATTATTCTTAATAATGACTTATGGAGTTTTTATTAATAAAATCAAAAAGCGTTTACGGGTTTCAGAGTTTATAATAATAATTTTTATGTTTTAAGTTAATTTCAAAATTTATCCCCGTAAATTTTAAAACTAAGACTTATTATTTTACTATGTTTCATAATAATTCACATTAAAATAGTTTTTGAGAGAGTCTGGGAATATGAGTGGTGTTCAGGTAGAAAATAATACAATCCTTATACACAATAAAGAATAGAAAATGAATAGGATGAAAAAACTATGTACTGAGTGACATGTCAATCATGATACTTTGGAATGAATATTTTCCATTATACTAAAACTGAAAAACAAAACCACATAACGAATGACAAAAAAATCCATGGAATTTGTCACACTCTATGATTTCAGTATGTATTTTATTTTATATAAGAACTATGTATTCGAAAACATTTAATATATAAAACATTAATCTAGAACCAACCATTAAAAATTCTAGTTAAATTAAATATTTCAATGAAATATAATCATTAATAAATTATTATAATTTAATATGAAAAATCATTAATACAATAATAAGAGTTATAAAACCACATTAGAAAAAAAAGACCTTGAACATGAAATCTTTATCCTTATAGTTTTCCTTCAATATCGTACCTTTGATTATAAATAATGAGAAAATCATTAGAAATATAATATAAATATTTAGAAAAAATAAATTGAATGGGATTAATGGATTTATATATGTTTATAGGGCTATATATATACACGTAATATAGTCATTGGACATATATTTATTAGAAATATGGCCACTTGAAAAATTGAAATTAGATATATGGTCATTATATATAAATTAATCAAATAGGTTCATTGAATATGTTTTATTTTTATTAAATTAAAAAAAATTAATTCACACATAATTAATAATCCTAGAAATTAAAGAAAATATAATATTTAATTAGAATATTTTATTATAAAATATGTGTTTTTATTCATTATGTGTTAGGTTTAAAAATTATTTTCGGTGTCTATAAAATTAAAATAAGGATTTTAATATTTATGGATATTAAAATTGAATGGTTAGAATATTAATAATGGGACGTAATTAAATTCATTAAAAATTGATTATTTTTAAATAATTTCTTTTCATTATTTTATGTAGTTTTTTATTAGAATTTTAAATTGATCACTATTTATGAAATAATTTTATAAAATATATTTTTTATATATATAATAAAAAAATTAACCTTCATGTATTGATTATTATTTATTAGGTAATAAGAATAAATCTATTTTTGGATTAAAATTATATTTTTCTAAAAATTGTGTGTATGTGTTATATATTTATTATTTTAAATTTAATTTTAATCACATTTAGAAATTTAATCCAATAAAATGGTTTTTATATATTTAATAAACATGTTTTAATTAATTAATAACATCAATTTCATTTTTAAGCATAAAAATACCAAGGTCACAAATAGAGTTATCGCGGTAAAGGTAAAATGTGTTAAAATGGGTTAATTTTGAAGAACTGTTATAAAATATACCAAGGAATTATCAATAAATGAGTGGATTGGGGAATGATAAAACTATTATTATCTTTTATCCATTATTTTTCCAATATCAATCCATTTTCCATGGAAACCTATATTTATTAATCATTAAGAAATGGGTATTTGATAAAATGTCACTCTTGATGACGTATAAAGGTAACCCTCCTCTACCCACCACAAACCACAATTGTACTTTATTTTATTATTTAATTTATAATCTAGTTCTATTTATAACAATTGTATCTCATAATTAGGATCCTATGGTCAGAATATAGATTCCCAAATCATTAATTTCCAAGAGGCACTCAAAAGGGTGATTATTGACCCCATTATAAGTGTTATTCACACTTTAATCATTATTAATTTCATAATTCATATACATATTATTAAATATTATTTATCACTTTAAAACATTTTAAATCATTAATATTCTATAATGTTTTTATTATTCCTATACTAAATCTTGTTCTTACTCATTCATTATTTATATGTGTTCTTGTGTGGGATGGTTTTTCTATCTACATAAGTGTTATTTTAATATTTACTTACTGAATGTGTATGTTAAAATAAATAACGGTAATAATATGTAATAATAAAAAGATTAATATTTTTTCAAAATTCTAATATGGAAATATATAATTATATTAATTAATGAAATCGACTATTTTTATTGAATCAAATTTTATTAAAAAATGGAAATTTTAACCACTCTTTTCAAACCATCACTATAACTTATATAAACATACCATTGGACTCCAAAAATATGTAAATATATATATATATAATTCGTATTTATGAGGATTATGCAGTTCAGTAATCCACAACCAAGAATAAATTTTAAAAACTGCCATATCGAGGCTAGCAAATTACAAATGGTGCAATTAGAACCTGAATTTTAATTTAAATAAATATTGACTAATGAATAAGTAATAAAAATTATAAATGAATGGTTTAAATTAATATAAATAAAATTTTAATTCTTATATAGAGTAATAATAATTCGAAATTTATTATATAGCGATTTTGAGTGTGTTTGAAAATTCATTTCTATGGTTTTATTTTTTTCAATGTAATCTCATAACCCATAATTTATAAATTTTTCCCATTAATAAAATTATAAAATAAAGGATATTTCTTAATGTTTTTTAAACATTTTTTATAATACTATCAAAAAAAATTCTCATTTATATCAATGTGTTTTAAATTATTTTATTCCTCACTGGGGATAAAATATAATGGTACCATCGACTTTCGTAATATGGATGGATTTTGATCTTGTTTTGTGGAAATATTTATGAAACACTTTTATTTCTAATGGTTTAATTGATATTTGATGGGATTACAAAAGTTTCCATGTTTATATGGAATATATATGTATGATTTATCATAATACGATGGGTGGGTCCATTATATCTATCCCAAACATTGGCTAAAGTTAAATATATCATGGGATCGAGATGGGACGTGGATGGTTATCCCGAGTCTAAAATTTTATGGGGTGTGGGTGTTTAGACCAAGTCCTCTATATTATGGGAAGGTGGTTATCATAGTTCCTTATGAAAATATAGTCATTGTGGTTAGACTTGAAATTTATTATTATTTTTAGAATTATGATTATACCAAATTCTTATTTTATAAAATTTACTTATGTTAGGTTCTCTTAACTAATGATTATTAACTCAAGTTTCTACACTCATACGACTCATGTCTTATATTATGAAAAATATTTATGTCATGATTCATAATTTTTTATCAATTTTTTATTGGGTATGATTTTTTTATGTTGTGTTCATGTCTCTTGATTAAGATATCACACACATATGTCCATATTATGCTCACTTATGATCTTAGATTGATATATCTTATGTACACACCTTATAGAGTGTCTTATGAAGAATAGAACATATGATATGACAATATGGATATCAGGTGTGAAGAATATTTGTAGGGGAAGTTGAAAATTGTTTTTAAAATTATTTGATTATGTTTATAGTCTTCAAATATACATAGCCTATAGGTTATTAGGTGTGTTTTATTGTGAGATGTATTGAATAATCATGTAAATGATGTATTGTGTATATATCTTTCAGAAGGTTTATCTCATTTGGTATCAGATAAAGTTTTGTTTATTTTTTAGGAATATGTTATGAAAAATAATGGTATATAATTTAAAAACATATTTTACAAAAATTAATGTAGGATGAAAATAAAAATGTATAGATTGAGATGAAGGTGTCAAACTTTAGCTCATATAAGGATTGATATTCCTTATCTTATGTGTAAAGACCTTGGATCCATTATCCCATATTCAATAGTTACTTTATTAAATTAGAATAATATACATGTGTTCTTGTCCCAAAGGACCTAATAGTTTTGTATTATTGATTAACTTGATGCATACATAAATCTCACATTACATTTGAAAACATAAAATATAACATAGTGAAAGAAAATATTCAGCATCCATAAACTCTTTCAAAAATTCCTTCTCCATATCCTTAGGAAATGAAACAAATAAAGGGTGAGATTATATTCTTACTAATTAATTGTGAATATATGAAACTATTATAAAATAAATGAGGCATAATTAGTATGGAAAAGTGAATAACTAAAAACACATTGCATTTAATCAATAACATGAGAACAAAGAATAATATTGCAGGAATAAATAATGAAAAAATAATTCCATATAAATAATTACATGAGATCAAAACATATGTATGGATATCATAACTTTTCAAATAATCACATAGACATAAATAAAAAATTTCATAACGATGGAATCCATAATTCTTGACATTTTAAACTTACTATCAAGTCCTTGTTCTAAGACTTCTTCATAAATGGGAAAGGCAACAGCCAATAACCACCTTTTTGACTTATGATACCTATCAATGCATCGATGGTCTATTTAATTCTAGTACCCCCCCCCCCCCACCCATAAATTAATAACTCTAATGAATTGATCATATTAATGAGTAGTGAAACTCAATCAGCATTCCAGAAAAATCAATAACTATATGTATTAAAAGAACTAGCATATAGAATGTTAATACTTTCCCCAATTCAAACTGATTATAAACCTTAAAATGAAATGAATTTTATGTTATCATTATATTAAATCCTCGTAAAATCATAATATTCAACAATTGATGTTGATATTGATGAAAATACTTTAAAAATATCACAGGAAATTTTCTTGAGAAAAATACCCTTTTAAAAATGAAATCACTTATATTATATCTAAATTCTTACACTGTATTAATGAAAATGTTTTCAAAGAAATATTTTAAACGAATAAATTAATCTTCAAAGAATTTTTTTTCATGATAGTGGTATATTTTTTCGTTCTATTTTCAAAAATAAAATGATTCTTTTTACATTTTTAGTAAAAATTCAATAGTACCTTGTTCAAAAAACTACAATAAGATTCCTTTGAAATATTTTTGAAAAAATAGAAACACGGGCAAAAACTTATTTGATAAATAATTTAATATTATTAAAAACAAAATTTAAAATACATTAAATAAAAATATATACAAGGAATAAAAATATACCCGATTGAGTAGAAAAACAAAGTCAGTTTTCCATAAAAACATAATTTTGATATCATGAATATTTATAGAGAAGAAACTTTAATGAAATGTATTAATTTATATGAATAGAAATTAGATAATAAAATATATTTCTATTAATATAGGAAAATAAAATAATTCTCTGGTTGGATACTTAAACATAAAAAATCATGAATAATGATGATATTGTAAAATAAACACTTACCCAATTGGTAACTTTTGAAAAATAACAATCATGAAATAAAAAAAAATGAAACATTAAATGATAGGAATATAAATTTAATCATGATATATCAAATCAATTTTTTATTATATAAAACTTGACAAAGAAAACAGTTTTGAATATAGTATATGTCTCATAGAAACAAAAGTGAGATGAGAAAAACTAACCTCAGGTCCAACATTTGTCATATGTTTTTAAACATCATATATAATAAATATTTATTTATTATAAATATACTGTAAAACATGATATATATATATTTATTTATTTATTTATATTACCTTATATTATTTTCTTATAACATTTTATCACTGGTTTTTTAACAATTCTTTATTAAAATCACTGTTTCTGGAGATAACTACTAAGTTTTTCACGTATGTTTTGATTCAATAGTTTTGGTACATGTATTTTGATAATTATAAAATTATATGAATAATTTTAAAAATGATTTAAATATCATATATATTCAATTTATATACATTTATAATCATCCATAAAAGGTAGGTAAAGAAAAATTAATTACACTATTCAAGGAGATGGTAGGTCGTACATACGCATGAACGTTGCTTTCACTTTATTATGAGTGAAAGAAAAGAAGGGAAAATAATAGTTCACATTTATAGAATCATAAATATATCATATATATATATATATATATTGAATATATCCTTACTAAAATCCATGTAAATCAGAAATAGGAAACGATTTTCATCGCTTCGTGGAGGTGGTTGTCCACACATACACAAGGGCGACGTTATCAGTTTTCTAAGGATGGGAATGTAAGATGGTAGATATGATATTATAATTACATAATCATTATAATGTCATAAATTTCATATATAAATATTAAATTCACTATGATAACCATCTATGAAATATGTTGTTGGATAATGAGTTGTATCACTTTGTGGATGTAGTTGTAAGAACTCGGATCTTCTTTTCAGTTATGTTTTTCATTTTCTGGTCGTTTTTGGGAAAAATAGGAAATTTTGGAAATTTTATATGTACATGTCATGTACTTATTAAGTACACACTGGGTACTGTGATGCGGATGGGGGCCGTGTGCTGGCCCAGTCATGGCCACACACACGGCCATGTATGGGTGATGTAAAGGCCGCCTAATGTGGAGTATGGAAAGGGAGATTAAATGTCGTGTACTTAAAAAGTACACACCATGTACTTTATTTTTTTCCCTTAAACGCACCAGGGTCACGTATAACCCCCCAAAAGCATGTTCTTCTAGGTCCCTTTCGGCCAAGAGAAACTATACGATGCCGAAACTCCTCTGAGCTCCCGAGCCTCCGTCTGTTCTCCAAATCGACCATTGTCGATTGCGTTAGAACTGAAACGGTAAGCTCTTCCTTCTCCTTGAAGCCTTGTTTTCTGATTCCTCTTATTTTCTAAGTTATCATGGGTTGAACTTTTTGGATGTTTTCTTAGATCTATGACATTCCAAGGAGAATCAAGTTTCGAGGTTCAATTATATTGATCTCCTAGCACCATGGTAGTTGGTTTGTGCCTTTCCGTTGAAAGTCTTTGAATATTATGTGAAAATTCCACCAATACCCATGAATGGGGTATTGTTTGTTTGCCATTTTACCCTTGTTATATGCCTTCCATGCTAGTATTCTTGTATAGAAGATGTTGAAAATGAATATGGTTGAACTGCTATACTTTGGAGGTTCTGCCCATGCACGTTCTGTTATGACTGTTTGGTCCTGTTTTGCCTTGGCTGCTTTGTCTGTTTCCATGCCTGTTGTAGTAGGATGTAGAAATGTTTTCTAGCATGATTTGTATGTTGTAGAACTATTTAGATAGGTATTTCTTTAAGTCTACTTTGGTCATATTGTACTGTTATGATGTTGTCCTACATAGGTCTGTGAGAACTGAGTGAAGTAAACTATAAAGGGATAGACCGAGTGAGCTTCCTCAGAGAGTCCTTGAGCTTTAGGCTATATGGGGATTGACCGAGTGAACATCCTCAAAGAGCCTATGATTACTTTCAGAAAAAAGGGGATATACCATGAGATATTTTTCAGAGAGAGTCCTTGACTACTTTAGACTATACGGGGACAGACCGTGTGAGCTTCCTCAGAGTGTCTCTGTTTTTTTGTCTAAATCACCAGATTACCATAGGCTATAGGAGGGATTGACTATGTGAGCTTCCTCATAGATTCTATGAATGACCATGGCTATAAGGGGAATTGACCGAGTGTGCTTCCTCAGAGATTCCTTGACCTTGGGTCTATAGGGGGAATTGAATGTGTGAGCTTCCTTAGAAAGTTCCAAACTACCCTAGACTATAAGAAGAGTTAACCATGTGTGCTTCCTCGGAGAGTCTTTATAATTCCGTATGACCAAACCAGAAGGGTTAGGCTGAGTGCACTGTCCAGAGGGTTGTTGGTACTGGTTAGGTGGGACCAGAGGGAATGGTTGTGAGTACTTCTATAAGGTTGCCTATTGTGATTTGATGCTTGTTAGCTGTTGCTTGACTTTGGAACTGTGGTTTGTTTATTTTTCAGCATGTTCCTGTTTACTGTTTCATGTACTTTTACCTGCCATATATTCGCTGAATTTTAGGCACAGATCTTCAGGTGGTTGCCTACTGGTATTTAGTCTCACACCCTATTTGGGTCATGATTTTGGTCCCAAACAGACTATATTGTTGCAGGTATAGACAAGATAAAGTGCCATTTGACTTCAAGTACTTCACATGCTGTGGAGATGGAGAGCATGGGACTAAGCTTAGGCTAGTGATGCTAAGGATCTGGTTATCTTTCGTTTGTACTTATTTTAGTACTATTTATATTTCCAGCATTGTGACTTGTTCGACTGCTTTGCTAGGAATATGTATCATGCATCATATAGATATGTTCTCCTGCTGTTATCATATTTAGTCATCCATTGTTCACTTCTGTAAAGATTGTTTACTTCTTCTGCTGTTGTTTAATTGTTTCTCTTCTGCTATGTACTCTGCCAATGAGGGCATAGTTTCCCCACTATCACACTCAAGTCCCTCACTGCTAGTCGGCAGCCTCTGGCATTTGGGAAAATTCTCTTGAGGCCATGTCACCAACTAGGTATGGGGAGCCTCTGGGTGGCTTCTAGAACCAGGACGTTACAGTAGTACTCCACAAAAAGTCATGAGAAATAATTTCACTTATTATTTGATGGAAAAGAGAGTAACTAATGGAAGTTTAATAATCATAATTAAATTTTTGTATATTTAAAATAACAAATTAATAATTTCATTATAAATATAATATATTTATATAAGGTAAAAAATGAATTATAAAAATACAGTGATTGATTAGGCGTTTAATTTTTCATTGAAAGAACTACTTTAGATATCTTATTAAAAACCCTAGGGTTCGTATTTTGGGAATAAAAACACATATATAATTTGGATAAGTATGTTCATTAGGAATTTTCTAATGGTTAGGTTGAGATATATTGATCAATTTGTTTTAAAGAAAAGAGAGATTGGGTGTGCTTTTATAAGAATGGGAAAGGACACACATGGAATTACAAAAAAGATTAAAATATAACAAAGTCATTCTCAATAAAAATGCTTCCACATGGATTGTTATAAGAAACAAATAGAATAAGGTTGAAATATTATTATCCAATAAATTTTATAATGGTTTTTTTGTGATTTTTAAACTTATATTTTTGATTAACCCCTTGGTTAACTAATTTTAATCGTAATTATGGTAATGAATATTTAATATCAAAGGGTTATAATTTTTACTTATAATTTAAAAATTCAATCATAAATCGACAAGGGATAAAATTTTTGAAAATTTATTATCCTACTTGTCCTCTTTCATTATTTTTAATGTTTTTAAATAATTTACAAGAAATATCATAAAATATTATCAATGTCATTTTAAGAACTATTCACATAATTGAAATTGAAAACAACATGAAACAAATAAAATTAGAATAAAAAACATTCACATATATATAATATTTATTTTATATCTAAAAAAATCCTTTATCATAATAATTAACCCAAATTTTCTTACGTTCAGTGTTTTTAAAATCGTTTAATTTATTTCACAATTAATCGAATAATTATTATATCGACATTACATAATCATTTAAGGTGACTATATAGTCACTAAAATTTTGAAATAAATTACCAAGATAAGAAAATATCATTAAAATAAATATTTATGGCCAAAATTACCCTCTTTTATCCTTCTCTAAAAATATAGATATATTAAATTTAAGTGAGTTTTATTTTGTAATTATTCCTTTCTTAAATTGATATAAAGGTCACAATCAAAGAAACATAAAACAAATTGGACATATATTCAATAATTGGATTTAAATTTTATAAAAAAATCTCTAAATAGAATGAATTAATGTTTTTGATTTATTTTGAAAACTTATCTCATTGCATTGACCCTATTTTACATATTTTACCCTTATAGACGTGACAATTATTTACCAATGTTAATATTCATAATGACAAAAAATAAAAGTGACTTATGTAACAAAATTTTATCCTAATAATTAAAAATATTTAATAAATATTTCAATATTCAATTCAAATAATCGTTCAATTATAATATAAAATTAAACTTGACAAACATGATAAAAATTGAGTTTCTAGAAACAATGACTTTTCTGTATAAAATTTTTTTTATATAAATTTAAAGTATAATATTGATTACATTAAAATTTATTGGATTATTTTTAAAAAAACTAAATAAATTTAAAAAAATTCCAAAAATATAATGTGACTTTGTAAGTATTTGAAAAAACTACAATTTTCAGAAGAAATTGGTATTTTTCACTATTTATAAAAAATCAAGCTTTTTATAAAATTATAAAAACATTAATTCTAATATAATTTTTATATAGTGATTTCAATAATTTTATTCTTTTTATCAAATAAAATTTCGACATTTTTGATAAATTATTTATAATACTCGTTCAAAAAAAGAAAAAAAGTGTCAATTCTTGAAAATTGTATTTTTGAAGAATAAAATGGCTTTGCTTTAAGTTATTTTATTATTTACTAAGAATTAATCAGTAGATTTTTATTGATTATAACCATTTTATTTATTTTTTAATATGGTCAGTCCAATTCATACACACCAATTTAATTTCTATGTTATAACTGTAACATTTAAATAATAATGTTTTGTGGTTTGTTTAGGCTTGGTGTTTGTAACACCCCAAAATTTTATGAGAAAGATTCTTTTTAATTTTAATGATGTCTTGTGTTGTACGCTAGACCAAGAATATATTGCACTATACACAACACCATATTATCTTGTATTATACGCAAACACTATTCTTGTCATGTATTGCATGCAAGAGCGGCCTTCCCCAATAGCGTGTGTTGTAAGAAATACCGAGTTTCACTAAACAATGATATATTGTTATAATATTATTATAAACTAGCCATTATGAATAGTATTAAACACATTTTTTATTTTATAACAATATCATTCATCATACACATCATCTATAACATGGTATGAGAACAAAATAATATTTTCAGGTAAATAAAGTATTTTTAAAAAAATGCAGTTTTGCTGCCTTTTGATGGCACACCCACTGTAAATCTAGTTTTTGACAGGTTTATGAGTTCAGTTTTACAAAATAAGCTTATTAATTACAATAATTATATAAAAATTTACTTTGGATAATTTTTTAATATTTTACTGTAAACTTTCATATTTGGATGAATAATAAAAATACGCTAAATTTTAATTAAAAACAACTTTTTTAATCAAGAAAATTTATATAGTTTAATTATAATATTGAATTGATTTAAATTATAAATAGAATATATTTTTACCATTTAATATAATTTAAGTCATTATCATTAATTTTACATTAAATTCATAGATAAAAATATTTCAATCTTTTGTAATGTTTTAACTTTTAAAACTCTTTTTCTCAACAACAGGATTAAATTTAAACTAAATACTGAAACTTATGTGTATTGAATTTGGAAGAATGGATTCCATGTTTTGAATTATTAGGTCTAAATTATGTTAATAAGCTTTTTTTTTATTTTTAGGCATTATGAATAGTAACTACGGTAAATTTTATTTACCACAGTTAAAGGTAAATCATGTAATTAAGGGCAAGGATAATATTATAAAATTACCCTAACACTTGTATTAATATAATTGGATGATTATATTCCTTCCTAAAATATACTTGGGTCGAAATGGTCTCTTTTGGAACCCACTTGGTTGTTATTAAGACCTTTAATTTATTTCTTTTTAAAGAAAGTTAAATATGTCTCACTCAAACTTTAATAATTGATGTATTTTTAAAATAAAATTATACAGAATATAAATTTGATTATAAATACTCAATTGAAAGATAAAATATTTTTATTAATCTTGGTAATTTCTTTTCGATTTTTAAGAAATATATAATTACGTTAATAGCTTATACATTAATGATGCATAAGTTATTTATTTAGTGAAAAATAAATAATATAGATTTTATTAAAATAATAATACGCATCAAAAGGACAAGAAACTTGACCAAACCTTATTAGTAGAGTATATCTATACCCTAATCATCCAACGGTCTACTTGTGGACCATTTGTATCCTTATAAAACTGATTATGACATTTATATTATTTTATTTTAAATGATGTCAAAGTTGTCACCATCATAATTTAATAAAGATATCAATTTAATAGTTGGTTGTTTTAGAAAATAAATTCAACTAAAGGTGTTTTTATGAAATATATTAAATTTATAACAATCACATTATTTTATTTTTGATTTTTATGAAACAAATAATTATATTAAATAATTATACAAAAATGTTGTAGTAATTATTTTATTAAGAGAAATATCAGATAAATGGTATTAAAAATCTTAAAATAAATATTATATGAACTAATTAATGTGATACACTAATTTTATATATTAATATGACATGTTAGGAATCTATCAAATATTTTTGTTCTAATATATCCCCTGTATGGATTTTATTTAAATTCAAATAAATGAATAGTGTCAAAATTGACACAATTTTTATTTTATAAAAATAACATATTATTATATTGTTTAAAAATCACAGAAAAATTTGAAAATTAAAAATTGAAAATTATATAGTCTAAAATGTCATATTGTATCTAATTATGGACAATTCACAACACATAAGTAAGTGTTTATAACAATTTAAAATTTAGAATATTATTACAACAAATAAATTAAATAGATTAAATATGGATAAATCAAAATGATAATGTTTAAAATTGGATAAAAACTTTTCTAAATTTTATTGTTTGATTATATTACACCCCAAAATTATATAATATTTTAATTTGAGCCACTTTGGAAGTTTTTAAGTCGGATTTGAGTTTATTATAAATTAGTATTTTTGGAGGTTTCCAAAAGTACCCCTCTACTCTATTATAAAAGGGCACCTCCTCCCTCTCATCCTCACACCATTTATAACCTTCAAGCTTGGAAAAAACCTTTATATTTCTCTTATAAACTTCCATAGTATCATTTTTGAGGTTATGGTCTTCTCAAAAGACCAACTCTAGTCCCTTAAGAGGAAGTTCAAATGAGGTATGTCGAAGAAGAGGTAATCTCTTCCACCGATTCTTTCAAGTTTATTTATTCTTATACATCATCTTATTTAGTTTTTTAATCATAAATTAATACCATAATTATCACTAATATACTGATATGTTATTATAAATTTTAAACAACCCTATTTTACCTTATATCTATCCTATAAGAAATGAAATCACCGCGCATGCCTACGTACGGAATACCGTCTCCACATTGTGGTGTAATCTGTTTTTCCATCACCACCTTACTTGGATGGGTATAAAGGTAGAAATAATAACAATATATATGATTATTATAACATGATACTAATTATGAGATATTATATCATCCACTCCAATTCCATTCAACAATTGTGGTAATGATATCATCGCTCATGCGTACGTACGGATTACTGTCTCCACGACGCAATGAGATTCATTCTCCATGTTAACCATTCAAGAATGACTATAAAGTATATATAATGAATAATAATGAGATATATGACATAATAATGCTACTGGATTTATGTATATATATATATATATATATATATCACTTACTTACTTTCATTCAAGTCTATAAGGAAAAGAAAACAGTGTTCATACGAACGTACGGCCTACCGTCTCCATGAACGATGTATTTCATTTCATTTATTTATCTATTATATATATATACAATGAATATATATGTTATATATAAATCTTGTTTTACATTATTGAATTATTTAAATCATGATATAAGTAATAATATCAAGAACACCAATTCCAAACACGTACGATAAATGAAATGATTATTACCCAAAACATTGCTTCAACATGGAATTGAGAAATGAATGGGTAATATAAAGTCGTAAGTGAATCATATATGATAACATAAAAATGACTATGATTCTTGAATAAGTCAATGAAATTATAGAATAAGTAAATGAAATTATTTAAATCATTATATATGAGGTTCGTACACGAACAGAAGAAATTGAACTTAAGGTAAGCGATAATTATTCCAATCTCGTTCTTATCTGATATTGTTCATTCGTAAGTATTTACTGAGGTTGTGATTATCATTCATGTCTATGTTTTCTCAAAATGTTTTCATAAAATTTTTACTATTCTTCCATGTATGTTTAAAGTCATTTTCACTCTGTTTTTCTACCACATGGTATGGAAAGAATCTTTCTTTTGTTTACCATACGAGGTACTTTTCGACTTTTCCAGCAAAAGTACAAGAAGAATGTTTTTTTAACATATACAGCATGAATAGTTTTTTATGGTTTTATAACCCCTTATTTTCATAAAGCTTCCTCTATAATATTTCATGATTATTTTCAACAAAAATCCTTTCCTTTTAAAATTGCATGGAATTTTGTGAAAATATTCTGATTTTGAAGAAGAAATGATATTTTTTTTTAAAATCATTTCAAGTGTTTTATCAAAACAATTTTCCATCTAAGAGGACATTATTTAGTATGTTTATGTTTAAAGTATAATGTCTCTATTATTTACATGGTTTGATTTTTCTTATGATGAAATGATATCCATTTGTTTTATATGGATTATGTTATGATGGGATTATGTTTATGAAACCCATATTATTCATTGGGTTATAATGAATGATTTTTTTTTTATTTTGTGGCACACGAAAGAATGATTTCATTATAAGATGTGTGGGACCAATATATCCCTCCAATTCATTGGGTAAATATTTATATCTCATTAGATAGACTTGGTTGGAATGACAAGTGAATCTGGTTCAGTAATGGACTTTGTCCACTATGATGGTCTTGGCACCAATGCCTTGGCTACTATGGAAAACATATCATGTAATTAATGGTTTGAAACAATTACATGTTTTATTCCCATGCTATTTTATCATGATTAATGTTCCTTTTTGATATATTCTTTATGTAATGACAAGATTTATGTCATTAATAAGTATTTTGATGTTTTATGTTCATCTTTTTACGTTCAAATGTTTATAAATTTTTTTATGTTCTCCATGTTTACCCTTACTGAGCATTTAAGATCACCCTTTTTATGTTTTCTTCTCCCCAGGATGTAAAGGATGCTTTTTTGGTAGAAAAAAAATGGGAAGAACTTTGTGGGATATTTTGAAGATCTTTCACCATGATTAGAAGATTTTTTTTTTGAGTTTCCAAAGACACTAAACTATTACGGTCCTTGGGTGTTTGTTTTTTTTTACGTATTAAGTATTACAAAAAAAGTAATGTAACATCCATGTATGTCAAGCTTCGGGTCTCTACACTTGGTATGAGAGGAAATTTTTATTTAACCTTTGGAAACTAGGATACGAAAACTTTAGTGAGATCCCTAGAAATATTTTAAGGTTTGTCTAGGGATGTCCCTTAGGTTTATTATAACTATAGGTTACAGTCCTAGAATTATGTTGAAAATATAAGGTGAACCTAAGGTGTCATGGATTAAAGAATGTGTGACAAGTTAGACATCCAATAAGTGACTTTTTATGATTATGTGGTTCCTCATTATCTTAATTGTTTCTTACACAATGGTTTCTAGTTTAAGATAATGGAGAGAACCAGAATGTTTTGGTTTAACATTGAATTTGATCGAAAAATTACTGAGTATGAGCAGAGAAAATGTGTAATTACTCAAGAGAAAGATATTGTGATTATTCCAAATCAGTCATCACAGTATATGATTAACAAGGTGAACATTAGTTGTATTCCTAAGTCATCAAATAAGAGGAAGATGGACTTCTATTCATGTTCTCATGGTGAGGAACATAGAGGAAGAAAGATTAAGCTTTCTACATATAAAGAAGAAGGGAATAAGAACCTTGAGTGATACCTCAAATGGAGGGGGAGATGTTATTTGTGTGGAGAAAAGGGGGATATAGTGACATACTATTATGGAGTTCAATGTATTATCATTGGAGAACATGGGCATTACCCAACTCAATGCCCTGATATAAGAGGTCACTTCTAAATTAAGGAAGGACCTATTCCATGCCAATCATTGAAGATGATGGATTTAAGGTATTATGTATTGGAATTCAAGAATAATGTTATTGGGGTACTTTTATGGTATATTGAAATATATATGTATTGGTACATTGTGGTTTTCCATTAGAATACGGTGTCGGTAACCAAGAAAAGTGATTGAAATATTTTTGAAAAGTAGATGATATGTTAAAAATTAAGGGATAAGGAGAAAATAATATTTTGGATATTATTAATGATGTCATGACTGATATAAGGACAAAGTGATATCATGATTTGAGTATATAGATATTTTGGGATTTTGGTATGTGGAAAGAGTTAACTTTTGACAGCATTTTTGTTTTCACTAAGGTTCTATGGTAATTCATGTCCCAAGAATACATGATTAAGGTATTCACATGTTTCTAATGTGACCAAAAAGATATATGTAATGATATATGGGGGATAAATGATCATATACACAAGTTTGTTATATGACCTTTCTAGTAATCGATTTCTTTATACCGGTAGTTTGGACAGAAGTATTTTTGATAAGCCTAAAAGTTGGAATGGATTAAGTTGGACATCAGATAGTATTGTTTAAGGCTATAAATTTTTGATATTATATCTGAAATGTTATAATAGTATAGTTTTAGAAAAAAGGAAAACCCGTAGGATGGGTGACAACCCATCGCTTTGGACAAGGATGCGGGAATCAAACCCACAACCAAAGTGCGACAGGCCTTTATCACTAGCCTACAAGAAGTCCCTTGTTAGTAGAAATTAGTTTTATTTTATTAAGAGGTGTGATAGTTGAAGTATAAATCCATTTTTGGAATCATATACGGTTAATCTCTCCATAGATGGACTTATGTGTATTTAATAAAGTTTGATAACTTTTTGAGACAGATAGAATAAACTATAATTCTATCGCATGATCTGCTAACATTTTATTAAAGAAAAATTCAACTTCATTTCTTTAAATAAGAGATGAAGTGGAAATTGTTCATGGAATTACCAATGATGATATTACACTGAAATCAAGTAAGTATTTATCCTTATGCAAAAATTCATCAACTTTAGAGAAATGATCTTGAAAACCAAAAAAGTTTTCCCAGTACCCTCATATCCGATGAATTATATACTACCTTAGATTATCCCAAATTTATGGCTTTGTGATTGTTGGATTTATAATATCCATGTTCTCTACCACTCTCCATCAGAACTTTATGGTTATATTTCTCTTCCATATCCATATTTTCACCTATGTTCTCTTATGTGGAAACCCAATGATTATTTAATTTGGGAAACCGTTACGTTTCATACTTTAGTTTTTAAAATTAATTTTTAGTATTCCTTTTAACGATGTTGGTTTCTACAAAAGAGACATTCATGTAGTAAACCATTTATAACCCCAATGAATTTCAAGGGAAAATTCATTTTAAGGGGGGTAGAATGTAACACCCAAAAATTTTACGAGAAATATTTTTTTTTAATTTTAATGATGTCTTGTGTTGTACGCTACACCAAGATTATCTTGAACTATAAGCAACACCGTATTATCTTGTATTATACGCAAACACTATTCTTGGCTTGTGTTGCATGCAAGAGCGACCTTCCTCAATAGCGTGTGTTGTAAGAAATATCGATTTTCACTAAACAACGATATATTGTTATAATATTATTATTAACTAGAAATTATGAATATTATTAACCACATATTAAATTTTATAACATTAGTATTCATCTTACACATTATCTAGAACATGGTATGAGAACAAAATAAAATTTTTAGGTAAAATAAGTATTTTTCAAAAAATACAGTTTTGTCGCATTTTGATGGAGCAGCCACAGTAAATATAGTTTTTGACATGTTTATGAGTTCAATTGGACAAAATAAACTTATTAATTGCAATAAGTATATAAAAATTTACTTTGGATAATTTTTTAATATTTTTCTGTTAACTTTAATATTTTGATGAATAGTAAAAATACGCTAAATTTTAATTAAAAAAAATTTCATAAATATAATTTATATGGTTTAATTATAATATTGAATTGATTTAAATTATAAATATAATATATTTTCACAATTTAATATAATTTAATTCATTATCATTAATTTTACATTGAATTCATTGGTAAAAACATTTCAATATTTTGCAATGTTTTAACTTTTATAACTCATTTTCTCAATAGTGGGATTAAATTTAAATTTAATACTTCAAATTATGTGTATTGAATTTGGAAAAATAGATTCCATATTTCGAATCAATAGGTCTAAATTAAGTTAATTGACTACTTTTTTTTTGGAATTATGAAAAGTAACTACGTTATATTTTATTTACAATAGTTAAAGGTAAATCATGTAATTAAGGGTGAAAATAATATTATAAAATTACCCTAACACTTTGTATTAATATAATTGGAAAGTAATATTTCCTTCTAAAATATACTTGGGTTGAAATGTTCTCTTTTATAACCCACTTGGATGTGATTAAGACCTTTAATTTATTTTATTTAAAGAGAGTGAAATATGTCTCACACAAGATTTAATAATTAATGTATTTTTAATATAAGGTTATAAAGAATATAAATTATATTATAAATACTCATTTAAAATATAAAATGTTTTTCTTCATCTTGGTAATTTATTTTTGATTTTTAAGAAATATATAATTACCTTAATAGCTTATACATTAATGATGCAGGAATTATTTATTTAGTAAAAAATAAATAATATAGTTTTTATTAAAATACTAATACCCATCCAAAGGACAAAAAACTTGACCAAACCATATTGGTCGAGTATATATATACCCTAAGCATACAAGGGTCGATTTCTGGACCATTTTCAGCCTTATAAAACAGATTATGAAATTTATATTATTTTATTTTAAATGATGTCAAAGTTGTCACCTTCATAATTTAATAAAATATCATTTTAATAGTTGGTTGTTTTAGAATAAAAATTCGACTAAAAGTGTGATTATAAAATATATTAGATTTATCTAAATCATTGAATTTTATTTTTAATTTTTATGCAACAAATAAGTATATTAAATAATTATACAAAAATGTTGTAGTAATTATTTTACTAAGAGAAATATCAAATAAACGGTTTTAAAGATATTAAACTAAATATTATATGAACTAATTAATGTGATATACAAATTTTTAGTCAATATTACATGTTATAAATCTATTAAATATTTTCGTTCAAAGATATCCTCTGTATGGATTTTATTTAAATTCAAATGAATGAATAGTGTCAAAATTGGCACTATTGATATTTTATAAAAATAACATATTATCAAATTGATTAAAAATCACCTGAATATTTAAAAATTAATAATTTAAAATTATATGGTCTAAAAAGTCATAATGTATCTAATTATGGAAAATTCACAAAACATAAGTAAGTATTTATAAAAATTTAAAATTTTGAAGGTTATTAACACAAATAAAATTAAATAGATTAAATAAGTATAAATCAAAATGATAATGTTTAAAATATAATCAAAACATGTATAAATTTAATTTGATGATTATATTAAATCAATATATTATCTCATATTCAAATTGGAGTCACTTTGGAAGATTTTAAATTGGATTTGAGTTTATTATAAATTAATATTTTTTGAGGTTTCCAAAAGTGCCCCTCTACTCTATTATAAAAGTGAACATCCTCCCTCTCCTCCTCACACCATTTTGAGCCTTCAAGCTTAGAAAAACCCTTATCATTAATCTTCTAAACCTCCTTAGTAACATTTTGGATATTCGTTTCTTTTCAAAAGACCAACTCTAGTCCCTTAAGAGGAATTTCAAATGATGTGCGTCGAAGAAGACCAACTCTATTTCACCTTATATCCATCCTACAAAAAATGAAATCACCGCACGTGCATATGTACGGAATACCGTCTCCACACTATGGTGTAATCTGTTTTTCCACCACCACCTTACTTGGATGGGTATAAAGGTGGAAATAATAACTATATATATGATTATTATAACATTATACTAATTATGAGTTATTATATCATCTTCTACAATTTCATTCAAAAATTATGGTAATGATGTCATCGCTCGTGCGTACGTACGGATTACCGCCTCCATGATGCGATGAGATTCATTCTCCATGTTAACCATAAAAAAATAATTACAAAGTATATATAATAAATAATACTGATATATATGACAAAATAATGCTACTAGATTTATGTATATATATATATATATGTCATATAATTACTTTCATTCCAGTCAATAAGGAAAAGAAAACAGTGTTCATGCAAACGTACGGCATACCGTCTCCATGAACGATGTATTTCATTTCATTTATCTATCTATTATATATATACACACTGAATATATATATTATATATAAATATTTTTTTATATTCTATAAGTATTTAAATCAGGATATAAGTAATAATATCAAAAATAACAAGTCCAAACACATACGATAAACGAAATGATTATTACCCAAAATGTTTCTTCAACATGGAATTGACAAATGAACAGGTAATATAAAGTCGTAAGTGAATCATATATGATATCATAAAAATGACTATGATTCTTGAATGAGTATATTACATTATATAATAAGTCAATGAAATTATTTAAATCATTATACAGGAGGTTCGGACACGAACGGATGAAAATGGACCTAAGGTAAGGGATAATTATTGCAATCTCGTTCTTATCCAAGATTGTTTATTCGTAAGTATTTTCTGGGGTTATGATTATCAAACATTTCCATGATTTCTTAAAAAAATCATAAAATGTTTAATATTATTCCATTTATGTTTAAATTCATTTTCACTATTTTTTACCACATGGTATGGAAAGAATCTTTATTTTTTTTACCATACGAGGTACTTTTTGACTTTTCTAGAAAAATTACAAGAAGAATGTTTTTTAACTTTTATGGTATGAAAGGATTTTTATGGCTTCATAACTCCTTATTTTCATGATGCTTCCTCTAAAATATTTCATGATTATTTTCAACAAAAATCCTTATCTTTTGAAATTTCATGGCATTTTGTGAAAGGAAACTGATTTTGAAGAAGAACGGTTTTTTTTTCAAGAATTCATTTCAAGTGTTTTATCAAAACTATTTTCCATCTAAGACGACATTATTTCGTAAGTTTATTTTTCAAGTATAATGTCTCTATTATTTACATGGTTTGATTTTTCTTATGATGAAATAAAATCCATTTGTTTTATATTGATTATGTTATGATGGATTATTTTTATGAAACCCATATTATTCTTTGGGTTATGATGAATGATTTATGTTTATTTTGTGGCATACGAAAGAATGATTTCAATAGGAAATGGGTGGGACCTATATCTCCCTCTAATGCATTGGTAAAAGATTTATATCACATGAGATAGACATGGCTGAAATGGAAAGTTAATCTGGTTCAGTAATGGACTTTGTCCACTATGATGGTCTTGGCACCAATGCATTGGATACTATGGAAATCATATCAGGTGGTTAATGGTTTGACATAATTAAATGTTTTATTCCCATGCTATTTTATCATGATTAATGTTCCTTTTTGATCTATGCTTTATGTACTTCCACGATTTATGTCATTACTCGGGATTTTGATGTTTTATGTTCATGTTTTTACGTTCAAATTTATATGGATTGTTTTATGTTCTCCATGTTTACCCTTACTGAGCATTTGAGCTCTCCCTTTTTATGTTTTCTTTTCCCCAGGATATAAAGGAAGTTTTTTATGTTGATAACAAAATGGGAATAACTTTATGGGATATTTTAAAGTTCTTTCACCATGATTATAAGATTTTGTTCTGAGTTTCCAAATACACTAAACTATTATGGTCCTTGGGTGTCTGTTTTTTTATGTATTAATTATTTCAAAAAAGTAATTTAATGCCCATCTATGTAAAGCTTTGGGTATCTACAATTTTTCATGTGTTATATGTTATCAAATATAGTGTTATTTTAAAATCATGGGGTGCTAAATTCTACCCCCATTAAATTTCACGCATTCATTTTTATCTTGGTTAATAAAGGAGAATTTCTTTTTGAAAAACTGACATCAAACAGGGGATAATAAAACTTTTTCTAAAAATAGGAAGAAGAAAACATAAAGGATACCCAAAATAACACATAATTGGGTTCTCAAATAAGTATAAAATTAGTGGGAAATTAAAATATAAAAAATCAATATAATACTAACATCCAAGGACTAATATATAGTGATAGAGTATGTAGTCATTAGAAATATAATGACACAAAACCATAAATTAGTTAGGGGTGAAAAGATCATAAATTCATTGGAAATCAAGGTAAAAGGATAACATCTTTATTTCAAGACCATTTTATTAAAGATGAATTATTCTTGTACTATCAAGATAAATGACATGATATGTTTTACATACTTTTTTTCTTTCAATTTCATAAGTATTATTTCATCCTTTTGTTTCACTTAAATGATTTTCCACTTCCTCGCTTATTCTCAAAAGGGAATATTCAAGATTATTTTTTCATGAATGAAGTAATAAATTCAACATTGAAAATATCATAAGATACATAAAATAATTAAAATTAAATCATTATTTCTCTAAAAATTATATAAAACCAAAATGCATATCATAACTTAATTAATATGGATAAATAAAACACATTAACCAATAAAACCTTAATAATAATACAAAAAATAAACACAATCCAAACACTAGATAGTTAAACTAAGGAATACTCAAAAACATATCTATCTGAATTTAAAAACTAGAAAACTGGAATATCTTATCACATTTTTTGTGATTAACCTTAAATTTTGTCACCGAAAAACATGAGTTATATTATAATGTCACATACCAAACATGTGAATACATTGATTCTCTTTAATCACTATAATACCTTGAAGAAATATTTTATCCAAAACATAAAACTATCATTATACCTAAAATAAAAAATTATATTATTGAATGTATTCCGTAAATCCAAAAATGAAAAAGACTTTATCAAATATGTCCTAAATCAGTTTTTCATGAAATCACTAACCAACTTCAAGGTTTCTAGTAATTTCTAATTTACCTTGTCAATTTCAATCATCTCTTTATCCCAACAAAATATTATTATCTATACAAAGTAACATATTAAGAGTTTTATTTCCCTTAATGATGTGTTATCAAAATATATCACCACACCACTAAATCATGATACATGGAAATTACAACCATTCAATATATGTTTTCAAATAATTAATGAAAAGATATTTTGGAACAATATTTTCATTATTAATGATTTTTATTTCCATGAAATCATTAGTGTAACACTTCTACAAACTGATTCTCAAATACTAATATATAAAATAATCAATCCATCCACTTAAATTATTGTAATATAGTAGGTCATTTCTAGGTATAAGAGTCAAAACATGGATTAGGGAATTGACTATAATAATTATAATGTTACCCATGTATAAAAAATTGAATTAATAATAACAATTTACTTTATGTACCTTACTTACTCACACGATAAAACCTACCTTTACGTTGAGTTATTTTTCAGGATTCTCATTCCCATGTTCTTGATATGAAAAAATTAAAATTCATTTCATTATGTCCATTAAAACATAAAAAATACTAAAATTTTATCTTCCTCTTATTTTTTCATTAGGATACTCACTGAAGTTTACATTGTTAATCCTATATCATGATAGTTGATATAGAATAATCACAAATTTTGACCACCCAGATCTAATTTCATTTAGTTTCTCATAAGGAAAATAATTCCATTGTCTGTAATATTCATCATTAACATGGTTCCTTCGAAATTGAGGCATTTAATAAACAAAAAAACATAATGTGAGAAAAAATAAACATAGTGGAAAAACACATAATCCTAAAAAAATCATTTATTTTATTTATATATCATAACACCTTCTATGAAATCATAGGTTTGTCCTAGGTCATCTATGATCATAATATATTAAAATAATTAGTAATAATTCATTAGTATTTTGTCAACATACCCAACCATATTCCTTGGGAGTTTCAATCCACGTTTATAGTAGAAGAACCCTCACCGTGAACCAAAATGATGACTGAGATATACTCAACCAACTTTTTCTAGGGTTATTACCCCAAGATGCATATATTATAAATACAAATCCACTTTTAGTATGCATACATGGATTTATTACAATGAAATGCATAGAATCTATATATAACCAAAATTTAGGATATTAACATCTATATAATTATACATAAAGTTAGTCAAAGGGGTGTGTTCCATAATATATGTTTTACTAAATCTAGTTCCCAAGAATTATACTAAAATTTCTTTGATACCAAATATAAAGACCCATAATCTAGTGGCCCATAATCATTGGATACTTTATTACATTGTAAGTAGATACAAGAAACCCCAACATGAAGGACTAAATATTTTAGTAGTTTTAGTAAAATAGATACAAACTTTAATTTCACATTACATTTGAAAACATAAAATACAACATAGTGAATAAAATATTTTTCATCATTGAACCTATTAAAATATTCCTTTTTCATATCATGGGGAAAGGAAAAGAGTGAAGGGTGATGTTATATTCATAGTATGAAATGAAAATAGTGGAATCTATTATAAACTAAAAAAGGTATAAACAATATGGAAAACTGAATAAATGAAAACACATTCCATTTAATCAAAAACTTTAGCATGAAGAGTAATAT
The DNA here is from genome assembly GCA_963277665.1 of Viscum album. NCBI lineage: Eukaryota > Viridiplantae > Streptophyta > Magnoliopsida > Santalales > Viscaceae > Viscum > Viscum album. The sequence goes on from OY728158.1 coordinate 784,144,285, forward strand.
TCCTGGAAAAAAATAAAGATCAAATAATTCCTAAAATTAATCACTTGATAATGAAAATTATCCATGGATATAATAACTTTTAAAATAATCATATGGACATGAAGAACTAATTTCATAAAGATGGGTAAGGCCCAAAATTATATATCTACTCAATGAATCAGTAAGTATCATGAGATAGAACATATAGGGTAATTGGATGATTCATTACCTATTTTTTTACATCTATTGTCATGAGTTCTTAATATTAAATTACATCGAACATGGAGATGATAGGCCATACGTATGCATTCATGATGTTTTTACATTTGAAAAAACAGAACAAAAAAAGGTATTTAATAAATAACATTTATAGAATCATGATTATATCACATAAATCATATATATTTATTAAATATTTCTTTATTACCATCCATCCAAAGAAGAAATTAAAAATAAATCACATCACTTCATAGAGGTGGTAGACTACACATATGCATGAAAAACATTATTTCTCTTTAAATGATGTAAACGTAAGAAGGTGGATATTGTTTTATAATTGATGAAGAATATTTGTATCCTAAATATCATATTTAAAAATTAAATTTGTCATAATATAAATCCATTAAAAATGGTGATGGGAAACGAATTGCTTTTTATGTGGAGGTGGTAGACCACATGTATGCACAAGCGATAATTTCTCTTCCCATTTGGTAGAAAATAGGGTGGAAACTGCTGGTTTCATAATTGTAATAACATTTAAATAAATGAAGAATAATTTTTTTCATAATAAATACCATAGATTTATCTCAGTAAAAATGTAATATACTTCCCCTCATCATTGGCTTGAGTCGAGGCAGTATTGTTACATGGCCTTAATAGACATCCCCTAGGCGCCAAAGGCTAGAAATAAAGGACAATAGATTCAATGAAATTGGGAGATTATTTTCCATATGGAAATAAAATACCAAAAACCAAGAATATCATACCCAAAACCATTATATAAAGCATGATAACAATGTAAGACAACTCAATGTACTGCAATTTATATCAAAACAAAACTACAACACAATACGAAAATAGAAGACAATAACATTAAAATAAAAAGTGGGATAAAAAACCAAAAAACCCAAGTACTCCAAAGATATAACTTCATAGCTCCAAACATGATCCATTATAGAAATACACAATACAATATAAGTATCATGATGTTCCACTGAAGAATTTTGATATTTTACTATTGCATGTGTCCCGATAAACAATATTTTCAAATGAACCAAAGTAAAAAGAAGGGGTGTGTAATGAAACATAATAGGTTTTTTGAAATTTACTTTCCTACTCATTCCACTTTGAAGAAACAAGTATGTAAATTTATATAAAATAATGTTAAAATAGTTTACATCAAAGTCAAGAAGTTTAACTCCAAATCATTTTTAGATACTTAAATAGTTTACAAGGAAAATAACCAAACAATTATTTAAAACCATTTTACAAAATCCATTTTAGAATAATTTATTCTATTCCATATATCCACTCATCAATCCATTCATGAAACCATGGACCCCCCTATACTCGCGAGTTGTATGTCGTACTTTCACTATGCCGTCACTTACAGAACCATTTTGATGGGAGAAATTTCATAGCCTTATCCATCCCAATAATGATGGGGGAAGGTTCATAACCTTTTCTATACCATTTTTTACATGGGTAATTTCTTACCATTATCCGTCCCAATAATGATGTGGGGAAAATTCAAACCCTTATCTCTACCTAATGATCATGAACGGACAACAACCATTATGCCTAAAACCATGGCCAAAATAACCATTTCAACCATCCCAAAAAATTGTCATTTTTTTGAAAAAATTTATATCAAACCATTTCTATAAATAAAAAATTCTATATTTTAAAATCAATATTTTAGAATGAAGAAAACAATGAACTTGCCCAACCAATTTTCAAAAATATGCATATCATCGCTAAATAGGGTTTCTACCATAATTTTCACATAAATTTAACAATAAAAATCAATAAATTCGATCAATTTGAAAATATGACTTCAATTTTTAACAATAGGAGTAAATATTGAAGCCACCTACCTTAGGAATTATGGAAGAAATGAAGAATGACACTAAAACACTAATAAAAACAGGTTGAATCTCTGAAACAACACCTTAGATATCTTTCCCTAATATCAAAACAAACATATATCATCATTATTAGAATCAAATATCATATATAAATTCCCAATGGATTCATCATAGATTTCAAGAGAGGGGACTAAAGTAGATCTGATAAAAACTGCGAAAACTACCACAAATGAAGACTTTTCAAAGGAATCGGGCATTAATGCACTAAGAATTACCTTAAGATCACTCCTGGATCACTGGTGAATTATTCCATAGTTTTTTTGAGAAATAAATATCATGTTAGGGATGAAATGAAACCAAAAATAGAGGATTTCAGGTGACAATGGGTGAGATCCACTTTTTTTGGATCTCAATTTAAACAGTGCACGACTAGTCCCACAGTTAGGAAAAGTGTGTTCCATCATATACCCCAAGGACCACCTTTCATAGTTGGTCAGCATGATCATAAAATATCCCATGTCTCACTATGTATGTTTTCCTATATAAGTAGCACGGTTTCTACAAATCGTTCACCAACTGTGCACATCTATAAAAGTACAAAAAATGTTCCAAAAGTTATCAAGACCCTCTTAAAATTGAAGAAAACACTTTACATGAGTAATATCATAAAGAAAGGTTTACTGAATTGAAACTTAGGATACTAAATTCTCCTCACCCTTGTCCTTAACATCCATTGAACGTTAAAAACTAGTATTGATGAGAATGAGTTTGGGCCATTGTTTGATCATTTATTTATCTTGTTCCCATGTTTCTTCTTGAATATAACCATGTTTCCAAAAAATCACACTAGACCAATTCTTTTCCCATGAAATACTTTCTATTAAGTATCCTCAATCTACACTATCATATGCACCAAAAATGCATCTAGAGCTAGGATAACTTTATCCCATAGAATCACATGGTCAGGATCAGGCAGATCCTTTTTCAATTACGATATATGAAGCACATTATTCACTAAAATAAACTATAGGGGTAAATCCAACCGATATGCCACCTCACCAAGATGTTCATATATCTCAAAAGGACATATACATCAAGGAGATAACTTTACCTACATCCCAAAATGACGATTCCCAATCCATGGAGAGATTATCAATAATAGGTGATCACTCACCTAAAATAATAATGTTGGTCAATGATTATATGAAGATGATTTCTGATTACTCCTATCATTCTCCATATTTTTCCTGATCAACTGATTTTTTTGTTGTATCTTGGACAATGCTCAGGACAACTATTGAAGTCTCACAAGTTTCCACCCATCAAAGTGGAGAAAAAAAAGGAATACCTTAAAATTATACAAAAAAAGATATATATATATATATATATATATATATATCAAGGCTTGAGAGTTTTTATTATATGAGAACTCCACTAATGGTATGTAGTATTCCCACAAGCCACCAAAATATATTACCCAAGTCCTTAGTATTTCTTCTAACATTTTTATCGTCCGTTCGGATATTCCATCCATATGAGGATGATAAAACTTACTCATAGTCAACTATATGTCAAGGTATTTCTATAAGGATTTCTAGAAATGAGATGTAAACCTCATATCTCTTTCTAAAACTATTGAAACAGGTATTCCATTCCTATTTGAAATTTCTCAGGTGTAGATTTTTGACAATTCCTTCACCATATGGGAATCATGAATAGGTATAAAATGGGAAAACAATATGAGTTGATCCACTATAACCCATATGGAATCGTGATTATAGACTATTATTAGAAGGCCTATTACAAAATCCATTCTTATCTTCTCAAATTTCCAAAAAATCAAATAGGTAATGACTGCAACATACCAACTAGTCATTTATGTTCTACCTTAACCTTCTCATAAGTTAAGAATATTAAAACAAACTCATAAACCTTTTTTTCATACTGACCCACTAAAACTATCATCTAAACATCTTATACATCTTTGGTATTCCCCAATGATTTGGCCATCTTGAATGGTGGTAATAATGATGAATTTTCTCATGGAAAACTGCAGTTATAACCATCTGATTTCGAAATCACAAAACCAAACTCTCATCTAACCTTCAGTCTCATCAAAGGTCTTCACACCATTGAGTTTTGAATTTATCACAACACATTCTAAATCAGATTCATATGATTTATTAACTATCACAACCTAATTAATACTGAATAAAATTTGAAATAAAGTTGCAACTTCTCCTTGGCCTTCGTATTCCTTGTGCATTTTGTATGTCACTGAAGTCAACTACCATTGGTCTAAAGCCTCTTTTTTCAACAGAGCATGTGACTTTCTTCTTAATAAATATTAAATTTAATTTCCATTATATGGTGTATAAATCAAGTTAAATTCAAACTTTTGGATATACTATATCAATATTATTTGTCTCAAATTCAAATCCCTTTGGAATAAAATATTTTTCAAGATTTTATGGTATTTAAACACTGTAAATTTCACACTAAATAGGAAATGAAACTGTGTCATCTGAGTTTGAACTATGGTAACTAAATTTAAATATTTTGTTGGGTAGTTATTCTCATGTAATCATAACTACTTTGATCAATAATTAACCACATGATCTCCCATCAGAATAATAAATTGCAACCATGATCCCAAAGCATCACGATACACCATGTACCCTTTTCATAATTCCAGAAATATCAAGATTGGTGTTTATGTAAGAAGATATTTAATCTCCTGAAGATACTTCCAAAATTCCTCATCTCATTGGAATGTAAAATTATTCCCCATAAAAGCTTTCATAGATTAATATAGCTTTGAGAAATCATGAACAATACATCGGTAAAAACCATCTTGACCAAGGAAACTCTGTATCTTGAAAACAATTTTTAGTAGTTTCCTTGAGATAACAACCTCTATATTTTCTAGATCCACATAAACACATCTTTCCAAGAAAACATGGAAAATGATACATACTTATTTTATCTACAAATATAACATTGATAATTTTGTATAAATACAATGATGTTAAAAAATTCATAACATTTTCCCTAAGTGTGGATCATGGTCAACACTTGTCCCTGAATACACCAATATGTCATTTTTAAACACCACCACAAAATAATCCAGATACCCATAAAATATCTGATTCATCAATTCCATAAGAACTTCCGATGAATTCCTAATAGAAAAATTCATTACCACAAACTCATAATGTCTATATCTACACCAGAAATTTCTCATTGCAATATCCTCTTTCTGAACCTACAATTGGTGATATCCATATTACAAGTCAATTTTATAGAATCAATGGGATCCCCTCTATTGATCGAATAGATCATCAGTACATGGAATTTTATATCAAATATTTATATTAAGTTAGTTAATTTTATGATAATATATACACAACTAAAGAGTTATATGTACCATTTTTATCAAAAACACTGATGTTTCCCACAGATCTGTGCTAGGCAGAATGAACCATTTTCTTTCAATCTCTTACAAATGAAGTTTTAGCTCCCCTATTTATTTTCATTCCATGAAATAATATGGAAGGTAAATACAACCCTTCCCCATGATGATATCAATCATAAAATCCACTTCTCTTGTGTTTAGAAACACTAATAAAATTTCATGAAAAACAACTTGAAATTTTTCAACCACAACTAGAAAAATACTATTATGGATCTCTTCCATCGATACCAAATTCAACGATGCTAACTAATATGAGATCATTCTCACTTATGGTTCTAAAAAACATATTGTATCTACCTTTACATTTGGGTCTCCACTATAGAGATGATTGACATCGTCCTCAATCAAAAAACTGACCCTTTAGGTATAAAAGTCGATGTGAGCCTCAAACATTATCAACTAATCCATACCCATGATTATATCCCTGGAATCTATATCAAGCACAAATAATTCATATATCATCTCATATCCCTCAATATTTGTAGAACATGATTTATGCATAATGGATCGGCATTATCTTTGACCAAGAAGATATTTAGTTTCAAAATAGGAGTCATCTCGAAATTAAAACACAGGAAATAGATAGCATGAGAATAAATAAATGAATGAGATGAACCCGTTTCAAAAAAAAGCTTTCATAAGGGTAGAATTCAAAAGAATTATACCTCACACCATTTTTGGTACAGGAAAATCATTCATAATAACATGTTATGCTCTATAAAATTTCGTTCTCGTGATACTTTTTTCTTTATTGCATTGTTGAGATTTAATTAACTAAGGAGTCATTGTATTCCAAAAATGACCATGGCTATCTCAATTCTGCTGATGAGAGGCATTCTTCTAACCTCTCCCTATTGAATCATATAATGTCTTCTACACGTGAGATATTCCTCAAACACCTGGCCTAGGAGTACTATAGCAATAGCATAGAATATTCCCCATCTAATTGAAATTTTGGCAAACTCTATGTAGTTTTTTATAATATCACATTATGGGGTTGAAGTAACCACATTGAAAACATCCGTGATTTATCTTGCATTTGTAATAATATTCATTGATCCTACAATTTGATTCTGAGGCATTCTACTACTTTGTAAATTTGTGTCCCTCTTCTTCTTGCTCTAATAATTAGTGTTCCCACCATGTCATCCTGGAATCAACATGCTACCTCCTATCATATCTCTTGAGATGTCTCTTTCATCCACTATTACTCTATTAACCATCTATGTATTATCTATTAATCAATTCATAGAAATCTACCAGGGAATCTACTTCCTCATCCCCAATTCAAAAATACAATCCTTCAAAGATTCACTAGCTTCAACATCTGGTGAAAAGTATACTAAATTAAAAAAATTAGCAACGTACGCTATCACGGTGAGGCTCACTGGCCTTAAGTTGAAAATTATCATCGTTTTAGTAATCCTGAACGTATGTGGGTAGAATTTTTTGTTGAGCAATTCATAAAATCCTCTCAAGAAATTTCTTGCTCTAATTTATCCTGAACAGCTAAATCTTTCCATTGGTGTGCAAGATTCTTTGTTATATATGTCACTAGTTTGACTTTCAACTCTATTGGTGTGCCAATGAAATCAATGATTCAATTCATCCTATTCATCCAGATCTCTACCTTCACTGGTTCTAAATCACCTGGAAATATGGATGAATTCTAATTCTAGAACTGGATGGATTAATCCACTTGTCTTGGTTTATCCCTCCTATTCCCACTTTCCAAAGTATGAAAATCATGGACTATACTCAGATCAAGTTTTTGGTTCACCTATAGCTCAGGTACAACCACTTTCACAACAACTTTTTCAGGTTGTTTTCTATGAAACCAATCTGGTTCCATTTTCTATAAACATAAAAAACACCATAAGTCTCACTCTCTTCCAACTAATTCTTAACAATTCAAATTCAAACACATTATATATCAAAAAATTTATTTCCAAAATTCATCCTCTTCCACATTCAACCATTTTTTAAAATTCCTCCACAATTTTCAAAATCATACCATTTTCAAAATAACCACTTCATGCCTTTTCAAAAAATTTCATTTGAAAAATACTTAAAAAAAATTCAAAAATCAAAACTTTTTTACAAATTAATATATCACTACTCAAAATGAAATATACAATCCAAGTGGTAATTTATTTCTAAATTGTATTTCATGCTCTTCCCATTACCGAAACCTAGGATAAAGATATTCCAAATCCTATAATTTCCTCCAAAAAATGTATGTACTCAACTCTCAAGTAAATTGAAATATGTCATAAAAAGTTTAGCTACGTCTTTTTATACTCTACATTTCAAGTCTCTGCAATTATTTTCATTACTACAAACTAGACATAAGGAATGGGCCATAATGAATTTCAACTCTAAGACCGAGTGAAGATAACCAAGTCAAGGAATGACCAAGACAAATAACACATTTAATTTAAGGACCAAACGATCAGATACCACATGTAACATCCTACCCCTCCTCATTGTCTTTATTCGAGGTCGAATTTCTACTTTTCCTTAAGATACATCCCCAAGGTTCCAAAAGTTGGCAATAAAATCCAAGGGCTTCAATGCAATTGGGGGATGATTTTCCCTTTGGAAATAAAAGAGCCACAACCAAACATACAAAAACAAAAACCACTATATGATACATGATAACAATGTAGGAAAACTTAAACTAATACCATTGATATTAAAACAAAACTATAATAGAGTACTACAGTGGATGAAAACTAACATCAAAGTACCAAGCGGAAGAAAATATCAATGAAACCCAAGAACTCTAAAGACATAACTCCATGGATCTAAACAAGTAGGTAAAATACAGTTTATGGACATATAGGTTCCTTTATTTTCATGAATTCCTACATCCTAAATGTTAGGTATTTTCTCTGTTGAAGTCTTTTTTTCACCCACAGATGAATTCCACCTTCCCGAGTACTTCTAGGTATCGTAAAATACATTTGAAAACTGATTTGAAGCTTTCGCAAGCTTCCTTGTACAAATCGCAAATGACCTTCCCCTCCCGAGTACTGAGTTCCATGTTTGGTATGCAGATATCCTCCTTCGCATACTGTTTCCCCTACTACGAACCACCCTTCATCCATAAACTACCCTCTCCTTCGTTACCGCATAACGCCTCTGCGTACTTATCCTGGGAACCTCCTATGTGAATCCTCTCTTATCTGTGAACTGTTCTTTGTTTGTGGACTGCCTATGAAAATCACCATATGTCTGCAAAATGTTACTTTTTCACGTACTACCTTCTCAAACCTCTTGTTTATTGTACCTTCTTCTTCCACGTACCCCATCCTTTGTGGGATAAAGTCTCTTGTAAAAATTTTCATCTGAATTTCTTCTGCGCAATCAACTTTAGCTTTCACGGAATTCTTTCTCGCAAACCTCCTTCGGACCATACCAAAATCATGGAAAAAATATGCTCTCTAATGATATTTGGTCTCCAGAGAAATCAATGGGATTTTTTATTCTTATATAGGAAATTATACCCACAAAATCTGCTAAACTAAGATTTACCAAATCTTCAATCCAGCCATCACCGCATACCAATCCTTCTGCAGTCGTGAATCGCAATCCATCGCAAACCATTTTTCAAATCTAGTCTGTGTACTATCTTTGTTCATATGCAGTCTATTTCCTCCGACAATGTCAATCCATCTGCATATTGCACCACCTTCCACCGCGAACTATTTTCGGTGTTGCAAACTTCCCTAGCGTACCATTCCCGCTGCTCTGAATACCATCCCAGGAACATGGTATGTGGTCCATGAATTGTGGTTTGTGGTTATCATCCTTTTCCAATTTTCTTCAAAATTCTTCACACCATTCACTGGTATGAATAAATCCTTCATTTTTCAACAACAAAATCCAAATTTTGAGGACCAAAAATTCAGAAAACACTAGGAAACTACGCCACCTTAAAAACATATCTTTTTAAAATACCAACCATACACATTTTCGATCATCTTAATTTGTAAACAACCACAACCACACCCAAAACATATCGAGAGGACACCTTGAGGGTTTTTTACCCAATAATATCCACCTTTGGGTTTACTAAAAAATCTTCTCATAACAATGATGCAAATTTTGATACCTCATTAATACACCTTCCATCTTCAACCACAATTCGCTTCACATAAATAAGATAGAGAAAAAATATTTACTCAAAACATACTATAATATCACATGATCCATGATCAGCATTATAAACAAGGGTATAATGAAATTTTAATCAATGAATCACTTCATCTCTAACACCAACTATTGATAATATACTGATATCAATAAAATTATTTCATCAAAACCCTCAATTGTAGTGATATCTAATCATTGATCGAACAATTCTATGATCAACAAATTTAATGCCCCCCCCCCCATATTATTGATCCTCCAAAAAAATAGGTTTAGATCAGCTTCAACTCCCCCTATCTCACTTCTACACTTAACAGCTTCTCCCCATGTCTTTTCTCACCCTAAATAGTCACATTTTCCCCCTTTATCAACGAACTCGAAGAACGCTTCATGGATCTCTTCAATAGGGTAATGAACACATATCAATACATTATGGAAAAACAAACCATACTCTGGGGAGATGGGGACCCACATCTACACTTTTTCAAATGTGGGGATTCGACTGGACTCCCAAAGCTAGTTGATGCCTTTCAAATGCTTCTTTGGGTAAGGCCTTCATAAGAATATCTGCAACTTGTTGTTCTATAGGAACATGATCCAAATTCACAAGACCTTTCTCCACCTTCTCCTTGATAAAATGATATTTTATTTCAATGTGCATTGTCTTTGAGTGATGTACTGTATTTTTTCTAACATTTCTAGAACCTGAATTATCACAATGGATTCAGAATAGAGATTTCACTTCAATTATAATATCTTCAAGTTGCTTCTTCATTAACTATTGTTGTGTGTATGATTTATTAGCAGAAATATATTCATCTTATGTGGTGCTCAATGAAATGAAATGTTATTTCTTTCTTAACCAAGAAATACACAACCCTCCAAGATAAAAGGCACCTTATGATGTTGATTTTTATTATCTGCTGAATAGGACCAATCCGCATCTATATATCCCAATAACTCTAGATAATATTTTTCATCATACATTATGCTAAAATAAATTGTTCCCTTTATATGAAGAAGAATTATTTTTACATAAATCATGTGGATCTCCTTAAGATTTCTTTTCTACCTTGATTCTGGGATTATGGAAAATACAATATCAAGCCTTATCACAATTAGATACAACAAACTTCCAATGATTTGCCTATATTCTGTGATATTAATTGGATTGCCTTCATCATCTCATGACAGCATCAACCAGGTAGAAACCATAGTCTTTATTTCTCTGGAATTATCCATTAAAACCTTCTCAAAACCTCTTTATCATATTTATATTGAGAAATAAATGTTCCATTTCATCCTTGGGTCATTTGTAAGCCAAGGAAAAATGTTATCTTGTCAATCATAAACATTTCAAACTCTATTTTCATGTATTCAAAAAAATGTCCTCATTGTGCTTCATATGATCCACCGAAGGTGGTGTCATTGACATAAACTAGAACCATCATCTTTTCAATATTGTCATTGTTAAAATAAAAAATATAATCTGCTCTACCACTTTCAAAATTTGGCTTCATTATAAATTGATCAAGCCTCAAATACCATGCTCTTGGTGATTTCATCAAACCATATAAAGCCTTCTTCAGCTGAAATACATTCTTCTAATCTTCATGAATCAGAAAACCATCTGGTTTCTCAATGTAGACTTATTGTTCTAAAAATCCATTCTGAAATTATGACTTGACATCCATCTGGAAAACATTAATCTTTCATTTCACAACTTTGGCCAAGAATAATATAATTATCTCCAGCCTTGCAACAGGTACAAATGTTTCATCAGCATCTATACCCTCTATCTGGGAGTACCCTATGCACACTAGTCATGCGTTTTTACGAATAATAACACCATATTCATTAATTTTATTGTGAAAAACCCATTTTGTTTCAATGAAATTATGGTTTTCTGGTCTCGAAACAATTTCACATGTCTGATTCTTGTCAATTTGGTTAATCTCTTCATTCATGGATTGAACACAATTCTCATCTCCAGCTACTTCATCAAAATATTTAGGGTCCACCTATGATAAGTATGATGCTTCTTGTATAGTCTTCGTCCTCCTTGTCTGTAATGGTGTTGTTTGATCCCCAATTATGTTTTTTCTACCAGTTTCATCTCTTCTCTATGGTCTCTGGATAGATACTGACTTATTATCATCATATGAGTCTTATTATGAATCATCGGCTGGAGCTGGAGTGTCTCCCAAACTATTCATCTCTTAATAACTATCCTCCTGAGTCTGATCATGTATTTGCGGAATATTTTGTTCATTTTATACTATAGTCAATTAATGACTTTCAACTATCTTTCCCAACTTCTTATTGAAGCATTTATATGCTTTTATTTTTATTGATTTTCCAAGAAATATCCATTCATTCCCAAAGGATTCAAATTTCCTATGTTTCTTCTTATTGAGAATGAAAATTTTACTTCCAAATATTTGAAAGTTCTTCAATGATGGATTATTTCCATACCATAACTTGTATGGAGTCTTATCCTCTTTTGGAAAATGTAAATATCTATTTGAAGTGTATACTACTGTCATTACTACTTCTTTCCAAAATTTCTCTAGAATGCCTTTTTCAATGACCATTGTTCTGGTCATATTGTCGACAATCCAATTTCTTCTCTCAACTACTCCATTTTGTTATGGAGTTCATACTACTGAAACATGATACCTTATCCCATGTTTTTCGAGATAATCCTCCACTCTATTTGTATACTCTATTCCATTATTTGCTCGAATCGTCCTAATTTTCAGACAAAGCATCTTTTCACATTCTCATTGATATCTTATAATGCAACTAAATAATTTAGATTTGTGGGTGATTTTTTAAACCCATTCCATTCTACTATAATCATCAATGAAGAGTACATAAAATCTCATTCGATCAATATCCTTTGGAAAAATTGTCCCTCACACATAAATATGCACAAACTCAAACAATATTATTGACTTTTTAACCTTTTTGTTATATGAATTTTGAATGATCTTCCCTTGTTGACAGGCATCACAGGTAGGAGTACCATCATGTGATATTCTTGGGAGATTTCGAGCAACATCATATTTCACAAGATATTCCAAATATGTTTGTATTATGTGGCCAAGATGCTTATTCCATAACTTTTTTTCTTCATCCTAGGATAGAAAGCACATATATTTTTCTCCACTAACTAGGAAGAGATTCCCCTTTGTAAACTTTACTTGTAGAATAATAGCACCATCTTTTGCTTTGATGATACATAATTTCATGTAAAAACATATGGCATTCCCTGGGTCACATAATTGAAAAACACTAATCTAGCTATGACTCATCCCTTTAACAACTAAGACATCTAATCATCTCATGTCTTTTCCTCCAAACATGGATTTTCATGAACCAATAATTTTCAGGCCCTCGTCATTACCAAATCTTACAATACCTTCATTATCGTACCTAATTCTAGTCACTAGGTCCTTATTTCTCATCTTGTGGGAAGTGTATCCACTATCAATTATCCATATCCTCGTCCGATCTGATGCCTTGAATGCAATTTCGGCAACCACAGAATGCTCAGCCCTATTCTTTTTGACCCAAGTCTTATAATTCATACCCGACATGGAATGAAAATCTTGATCTTCCGTAGTATATGACGGACCAAATTCAATTTGCAGATACGTAAATCGATTTTTAATTTTCAACTATTTTGATGATACATTTGACTACTTCTTGCAGACAAATTAAGTCTTCCTCGACACATTACTCTGCATTATTGATGTGAAATATCTTTCCATATGTCTGAGTTCTTTAAACATGAATCAAAGACCATCAAATAATGACTTGTGATTTTGATCTCTATACAACCACCTTTGTTGGTCTTGTTTCCTTTGATACCCCTTTTCTATAGAACATACATTTTGAGAGTGTAATTTCAAACCAAAACAATGACATATTATGTGAGGTACATTCCCATGTGACAATGATGAACCACTAGTTGTGTTGTGGGTTCTCTAAATATTCTAATTCTACTTCATACCAAAATCAATCTTCATTCTTGGATTGGATGCTTGTGGTTTTCTTAGAACCATAACTGCTTTCTATTTTAGATCAAGCCCCATACCAGCCTTATCATTCAGAGTTGACTGTTGTTTATGTTCTATTATACCACTATGCTAAAATATCATATTCTCAGTTTCCTGTATGATCTTCATTCCAGATGTCGAATGATGAGTTAACTATTTCTCTTGATCTTTAACTATTCATCCCAGACTGATGACTTCCTCTTCTAGTTCTTCAATACTTTTGATGTGATCTTTTCTATTTTTATTTAAACTCTGGATTTTTATTTAATGTTTCTCAATTTTGAGTTCAGACTCACCCACCTTTTCTAAGCATTCTGGCATTGAAGACCTCATATTTTCAATTTGTATATTTAGCTGATAATTCTATTCTTCCTACTGTTTCATATAGAGTTTTACATCAAGAATATATTTTTTAGAATTCTTTGTTTTGTGTCTCAAAATATCAACCTCTTCAAATGGAGCTTCTAATTCATCCTGAAGATCAGCTCTTCCTTCAATTTCTCCTTCTTCGTTGTCACATTATTCTTTTGTTAATTAATTTCTGACAACTACCACCAAAGCATTTATTTTATGATCCTTTCAGTCCTCCAAATCTTCTGCTTTGGATTCTTCTAAACTTTAATCCTCTTTTGAAAGTAGATTTTTCATTTTGAAGAACTTTATCCTAGTACTTCTCCTCTCTTTCTCTTTTTATGAAAACTTCTTTTGGTGAATTTCATCATTTTTAACATTTTCATCATTAAACTTCTTAGAAACTTTTCTGTAAAATGCCTAATCTTTCCACATCGAAAGCATGAAAATGGGAGTTTACATTTGAACTTTCCTTTTCCCCTTTCTAGATTGGAATAGAGAAATGACATGAAATCATCCATGTTATCATCCTCAGGACTATCTTCAATAGAGAGATTCTCCATGGGCTTGAATTTTACTTCCTTAGACTTCCCCTTTTAAATTTCATCGTTATCATCGAATATCATTTCATATGCTATAGGGGTACTATATAGGTAATCTAGTGTCATCTATTGAAGGTATTTTTCTTCCAACGCTAAAACATTCAGAGTGAACCACATTGGAAGTTTCCTCAAAGTACGTTTCACAATCATTATATATTCACTGACTTCTCCAAGACCTTGCATGTCTTCCACAATAATATTTATCCTATCAAAGAATGCATCAATAGCCACATTGGGATTCATTTTGAGATCATCATACTTGTTACATAAAACCTTCAGCTTTGCTTCTCAGACTTTTGTGTCACCCTCGTAAATGTTAAATAATTTTTCCCACATTCCATGTGATGTTTTACAGGACATCACCTTCGTATAAATTGTATTTGAAAAGGATACTTCTAAAGCATAGATCACTTTATAATCAAAATACAATTCTTTTCTTTCATCTTATGATAAAGCACCACTATTAATGTCATCCGATATTCCATTCATTGTTGTTGTGAAGACATTCATCCCTAGTGATTGGAAGTAGTGATGCATTCGACTCTTCCATAGTTGAAAATTATTTCCATCGTAGATTGTAATTACATTATGATCGACCACCTCCATTTCTTCTTATGATATAGAAACACTGACTTTCAACCTTTCCATCTGATACCAATTGTTAGGTCCACTAGGTCAAATACCCTGAGAGGGGGGGTGAATCAGGGTATGACAGATAAAACAATTTCCCCTACTGATCTTGTTTAATTATTAAAAAAACACAATTCTCTCTTTCTCCTGTAGAAATATATGAACAAATATGAAATCATGCATAGAAAAAACCAATTTTTACTTGGTTCACCCTCACTGGGATATGCCAAAGGAGCACACAATGTCACTGTACTGATGTACCAAACTCAGTAAGTCTCAGATCCAATAATGAGTACAATGTTCAGGGTAGATCTTGTATGACCATGCTCACTGCCTTTACAAGATTTTGGGTTTGATCACTACATTCCCAATGTTCACTCACTATTCCTCTTTCACTGGCTCACTGTCGGTGGAAATAGACATTGTCTTCCTCTTCCTGCACTCCCTGCTCTTGAAAATGAATTCACACACACTTTATCGACTTATATGTCAGACACTGTTTATAGACATATAGGTTCCTTAATTTTCATTAATTCCTACATCCTCAACTGTAGGAAGATGCTTTGTTGAAGTACATTTTTCACCTGCAGATGAAGTCCACCATCCCAAGTTTTTCTTGGTACCGTAAAATACTTTTGAAAGCAGATTTGAAGCTTTTGCAAGCTTCCTTGTGAAAATCGTGAACCACCTTCCTCTCTCTCATACTGAGTACCAGGTTTGGTACACAGATCTTCTCCTATGTATACTTTTTCCACTACTGTGAACCGCCATTCATCCACAGACTACCTCTACCTTCGCTATCATGTACTGCCTCCATATACTGATCTGGTGAACCACCTCTTTGAAACCCCACTAGTCCGCGAACTGCTCTTTGTTCGCAGACTGCCTCTGCAAATTATCATATGTTCATGAACTATTCTTTGTTCATAAACTACCTTCGCAAACCACCTGTCTACTATGCCTTCTTCCTCGATGTACCACATCTTTTGCGGGATACAATCTCCCACAATAACCTTCAACATAATTTCTTCCTCGTGAACAACTTCATCTTTTGTGGAAATATTCCTCGTGAGACTCCTTCAAACAATGTCGAAATCCAAGACCAAAAATAGGTTCTCTAATGATATTCGGTCTCCATAGTAATCTTTGGGCTTTGAGATTCGTATATAGGCAATGATAGACAGAAAATCCACTAAAATAATATTTACCAAATATTCAATCTAGCCTTAACCGCATACTGATCCTTCATCCTCTGTGAACCACAGCCACCCGCGAACCATTTTTTCTATCTGGTTCACATACTATCTTTTTTCCTAATATATAGATTTCCACCACCGACGTCAATCCATCTACATACCACACCGCCTTTATTGGTGAATCGTTTTTGGTTTTGTGAACTGCTCTGGCGTACCATTCTCACCGCACTACATAACATTCCCAAATCATGGTAGGCAGTCCATGAATTGTGGTATGTGGTTCCCATCCATTTCCAATTTTCTTCAACGTTCTTCATACCATTCACTCAAGTGAATAAATCTTTCCTTTTCTAACATCAAACTCTTGATTTTGAAGCCCAAAAATTTGGAAAACACTAGGAAACTACACCGCCTTAAAAACTTTTCATCGACAAACAACAACCATACTCATTTGCGGTAATCTAGCTTTTTCAATAAACACAACCACACCCAAAACATAATGAGAGGACACTTTGATGGATTTTTTCCAAATAGGGTTTATGATGGTATAATGGGGAGAAAATATCCTTTTGATTAGATTAACATAATTATATCATAAATAAACAAATAGGATGAATCATAATATCTACCAACAATTTATGGTAAATAATCTAGACAATAGTAAGAATAGTCAAATCCAATAGCGCTGTCATTTACAAAAAGTTGAGTTCATCATGGAACTAAAAAATAATAAAAATACATGGAAACATACATCTAGTATAACACATGTGTAAAATGTAAAAAAAAGACAAAAAGTATATCTGTAAAGGGAATAATGATCTGTGGCTCGGTCCTTTGATCCCTTTCTCCTATGCCGCAAAAAATCAAGCACCGTCAAGAGGAATCTTACCCCTAACCATAACTACAACCAAAAGTCTATCCAAGTAAGAAATAGTAGTCCACATAGGATGTGGGTTAGCACTCAATAGGCCACCCCCAAAGGTGTCAAAAACAATCATAGTTTATGCATACAATCTAAATTAGTGTGAATGTATAATAGGAATAAAGGTAATATAAGTAAAAGTTATATTTCCGAGTCTATCAAGGATCACTACGATCAGGGAACAAAATCCTAAAAGGGTACTAGTAAGGTATGGAAGCATCAAAAACATCCAACACTATGTAATAGAGTATCCCACCAACACGGGTCATGATCCAATGAGTATAAATTTCTATGGTATTCTAGTGATTTGGATCCAAGGAGTTGAAATTTACAAAGAATCCTAGTGGTTCATTGAATCAAAGGAGTGAAAATTTCCAAAACATCTTAATAATTCATCAGATCAAGGAATATATATGTCCAACACATCCTAGTAGGTCATCAGATCCAAGGATTAGAAATCTCTAAGGCATCCTAGTTGGGCATCGGACACAATGAATAGAAATTTCCAAGGAATCCTATTAGGTCATCGGATCTAATTTGAAATTTCCAAGGAATCTAAGTGGTTTGGATCTCGGGAGTATAAATTTACAAGGAATCCTAGTGGATTAGATCCGAGTAGTAGAAATATCTAAGGAATCCTTATTGTTCATCAGATATAAGGAGTATAAATGTACAAGAAATCATAGTGGTTCATTTGTTCCACAACACGAGTCTCGCATCAGTACAACACCATGTCATCCATTATTATCATAACCAAATAACTCACCATTTCATAAACCATTTCACTGATAATTTCAAAATCATATACAATCTCAAGTATTAAATATTTTATACTATTCCTATATAAATTATAATATAATATATGATTATTACAACCTTAAATAATCCACATACCACCATATTCAACTCATAGTAATGAAATGTGAGCGCAACTCACCCCAATGGTGGTATAATCATGAACAAAGGAACGAACCCACCCCATGGGTGGTTCGAGTTGAGGTCACCAACCACCAACCTTGTATATAGGTGTCATGAAATATCTTAAATAATAATTCAACATTTTTTCTATGGTCTATTAATTATGAAATCTGAGCCTGAAAGATCTAGCATGCGGCATGATGACAACAAGGTATAAAAACCAGGCTTTGAGGGAAAATGTATCGACCACCAAAATTATGCCTATAGAGAAGTTTTCATCCAATATCATCTCTTGGATTGGATTGGATCAGAAAAAATGGCAAGAACAGAAAAATGCCATGAAAAATATGGCATAACAGGTCACACCAAAATTACATCATCAACACAAAATAAAATGATGAAAGGAAGCTAAGAGTGGAGAGCACACCGGTGTCTGTCCCACATGATAGATAGATCATGATTCTAAGGAAATATAGAGAAGTTATCAAAGAACCTAGATGTATTCCATGGAAGGAGATATCAACAAGTATAAAGGGGAGAGTTTTGTGCACTAGAGGAAGAAATAAAAAGGGTGGTTATGTTATAAAGCGTCAAGTTAAAATTTTAATTTTACCCCTATTTTAAAGGGAGCCTGGTTTGTGTCACATGGTTGGAAAACCCATGATCCAACCATGCATGTATTACTATCTAGGGAAGGGCCTCGTACATTTCATGCACATGGTTTGAGAAACCATGTGAAAACCATTCCGTTTTCCTATGTTAAAGTCTACATATTTTCACACGATCGTGCGACCAAGTTCCGAAAATAGGGAAAACTATGTGTGTAACGACCCAAAATCTATCATTGGAATTTATCCTTTATTATTGTAATGTTATATATTATAAACCATATAAAATCACATAGGATCCATGATAAAATATTTATACATTTATAATTAATTAATTAATATGTATTTCTAAAAGTTAAAGACTCTATATCGATGAAATAGTAACATGACCTTAAAAATAGTAATATGACCCTTATGAATAGTAAATCGGCCATCTGAATAGAAACCTCACCCATTAAAGTATAAACAAAATTTATTCATATTATAAGTGAAAATAAAATATAATTATATCATAGTATAATTAAGTAAATATTTTTGAAATTATTAATAAAAAGTTGGTATTTTTATAAGTCATAAATATTTAATTACATAGTTATAATTAATTTATTAATTTATATGAAAAGTTATTTTCATGAAATGTATTCATAAATTAATTTTATTATTTCTAATGGATTTAATATAATTTTATGAGACCTTAAGTAATTTTTATAAGTGTTATAAAATCAATTATAAATTTAAAATCCATATTTTCTAGGTAAATTTCTAGTTTAATTAAAAATTAAATAACTCATATTTAAAAAATTATTTTAATAAAATGGAGTTCATTTTTTATTTATAAATATTAGAAAAGGTTTACGGAAAATTTTTATGGCTTTTCTAAAATAATTGATTTTTTATGAATAGTAAAATACGATAATTAACAATAAAAAAAATACATGAATTATGGAGTAAAAGATGATGTAAGACCAAAATATCAAAATAATATTAATATTTTTAATATTTTTGAAGATAATTCTCAAACTATTCATAATCATGCTCCAAATTAATAAACTAATGATTAAAATATAGAGAAAACGCCACCTCAATCACTATAAATCCCACCCCTCACCCGAATTCTTCTCACACTTATCAAACCTTGATTATTGCTTATGATCTTCCCAATAAACTTACATATACCCTCCCCCATTTCTAGGAGAACTTTTTATCATCAAAATACCAAAACCCTTTCTCTAAGGAGGTTCTCAAGGAGGATAGATTAAAGACGTAAAATCCTCTTCCTATTTCTTTTAATTTATTTTAATTTCTCTTACTTTTATTATTATCTCTTCACCTACCTTCATAAAAATGTAATGATAAAATTAATTATAATACATATACTTTAATTATATAATTTTAATTTAAGATTCATCATTAAACTCCTCTCTCTCTCTCTCTTTTATTTTAAAATTGAAATTGTCGCCCATGATGTGCCACTTTACCGACATAGCGGGCGATGCACTTCTATTTTCCTTTAACACCTTAAAGTATATTAAAATAAATAAATGTTTTATAATATATTTTAAAGAATATTTTTTAACACCTTTATGTTCTTGAGATAAATTATACTAATAATACTAAATGATAAAATAAAACAAGTTCGTTGTGATCAGAAACCGCAAAATTAACCTAAAATTATCATCAATAAATTTTATATAATGATTCATCCTCATGGTATATAACTAAATCATTAATAATATAATTTAAACTTATTTAATGTCATTAATAACCTAAAATAAAAATTCTTTATGTGTTTCCTCATCTTACATGAACTTCTATTCAAGTACACAAGAGAATCGGTCATGAAAACAATGAAAGTGAGCACACCCAAACATTGAATTTAAACTCTGTAACTCCCCAAAAATCCCATAAAAACTTGATAAAACGATAATTAATTACATTCATACATTATAGGATCTTTAATTATTACTTAATTATTCTAATGTTATTATAACGGATATTAACGTGAAGAATGTATTCAGAAACAAGGTAAGGTGAATTATCAAACCCAACTATCTTTATTTGGGTTTTCCCTCTTACACCCCATTTCCATAGTGGATATTTCCTAAAAATAATTATTAATAATTATCTTACCTATTATGGTATATAAATATTTTATAATTTATTTTATCAAAAACAATTTTTTTTCAAAAGAACTCTTCTTTAAAAAGGACACACCTTTTACTGCTCATGATTATTTCATCTTCACTCAAGAATAATGCTTCTTATATCAATTATGATATTCCCAATTTTATTTGGGATACCAATGATTATGAATGCATTCTTTATGAATAAATACCATTCTAATACATGGCATATTCATGAATCACCTATGTTCTATGTGGCATTCATGATAACGAGTGTGCCTAGAATTATATAGCGAAATGTAAGTGTTATAATGTGATAGGTTTACCTGGACTTATATAGTGCTCCAATGCATTTGTAAATGTGATAAAACTCAAGATTTAAAGTGAAATACGCATTAACATTATTCTATCATGTATCACAACTATGTGTGGTTGTAAACCACTAAGACATGATGTTTCTTTTTTATGTTTGGACACATTCCATGCCTTTATATAATTCTTCCTCTCAAGGTTATGGTGATGATATTATGTTTATGATCAACCCATTTTATATTGTTTCATGTTATTATCTTTCTTCTTACTGTAATTTTATCTCATCCCTTTTGATGTATATCCTCAGGTGACTACTTGTACAAAGGATAATTCAAGGTCCAATAAGAGGCTAGGGAAGAAGGGATTAAATAATTGTTCATGTTTTAGGTTGTAAAATTAATTTATGGTCCTAATTTTTCCAAGACAATAAACTTTTGTATCCTCATTGTGTAATTATTTTATGTTGTATATATTTGAAATGATGTAATAAGATATATAAGAAAAAGCAGGGTCACTATAGTTGGTATCAGATGAAGGTTTAGTTAATTTTGGAATTAGGATTGGGGGACCTTAGTGAAAAACCAAAGTTTGAGACTAAGTATAATTGATTACCCAAGAATCATTATTTTAGAAAATTATAAACATAGGGTTCCCAAAAGATATACCTTTAGATTTAATTTTTACAAAGGGAAAATGTAATGATGACTTGCTGACTTATGTTTTTTTATAACATTTTATGTTTTAGAAAATGGTGGGTACCGAGAGAAACTAGGACAAAAACTCATGTGAGGGACAATGAATAGATTGCCTAAATGACATCCCCAGTGATTTGGGATGTGGAGTTCAAAATTTTAGGGTAATGCTTACCCATTTTTCTCAGGTTATGAACAATAACCCCAATAATGATGAATGTCCTCCTTCAATAAATAGGGATAAATTGGATATCGATTCCATTTTGAAAAAATTACCACCAATGTTTAGTGGTTCTTATAATACACTAGTTATGGAATATTGGGTGAACTTGATGTAGAAGAAGTTTTCTATGCTTCCCTATTTTTAGATGGAGAAGGTGACTCTGTCCATTTATCATTTACATAGAGAGGTGGACCAATGGTGGGATTTGATTAAGAACACCAATACGAGGGATGAAATTGAAGAGATATATTTTGAAGGCTTTAATATAATGTTTCTAAAATTTTTTTCCCTCTAACTCTTCATGAAATGATTGATTTTGAAAAGGCATGAGAAGGTAGAAGAATTTGGTGGAAGAAAGGAGAGAACTGCCCATGGTCCAATGCTAAAACTGTAAGGAGAAAGGGCACTATGAAATCCAATGAACTAAACCTCAAGTACTTGAGGGTAATAAATGTCATCATCCACAAAATAAAAAGGATAAAGGGAAGGCTTATTCCATCACTACTACTGAATCTGAGAAAAAAAACATGTCATAAATGGTACACTACCTTTTCACGTCAGAATGGAAAAAAATTATTATTTTATTCTAGTTTTACGCATTCCTTTATATCTTAAAATTTTTCTAGAACTATCGAATCAAATTTTACTAACCTTACAGTAGATATACCTATAGAAATACGAAGTGGTGCAATAATCATAATCCTAGTGTTCGACTCTTCTCTTATTAGTGTATGTGGGAGGATTCTTCCAGTGAATCTCGTAAAACATCCCTTGTTTGAATTCGATACCATAATGGTAATGGATTGGATCTCATTATATAGAGAACATATAATCTATCAAGGAAAGGAAATATCTTTTTTATATTCCAAACCATCCCATGATCTTCTACAAATGCAAGGAATATCATGAATCTCCTTTCAAAAATCCTTCAACAGTGTTGGTATTTATTCCCTGTAAAGAAGTGTACCTCACTCAAATGATTGAGTCAAAGGAATTTATCCACCAGGGGAAAATCCCCATCTTAAGGGAATATAGTGATGTATTTCTTGAATAGTTACATGGACTACCCCTAGATCATGAGGTAGAGTTCTTAATAGAAATCATACCCGGAGTTACTCCTATCTCAATATGTCCCTATAGGATGGCCCATATCGAACTGGAGGAGTAAAGAAGTAGCTAAAAATTAATTGGATAAAGGATTCATATTCCCTAGTGTATCACCTTGGGTTTATTAAGTGCTATTTGTAAAGAAGGATGATGGATCAATGCGGTTGTGTACAGATTATCACAAACCCAACAAGATAATCATAAAGAAGAAGATCCACTTCAAAGGATTGATAACTTGTTTGATCGGTTATTAGGATCTCAGTACTTCTCAATGGTGGATCTTCATTCTGGATATCATCAGCTAAAGGTGAAGAAGGAAGATATGCATAGGGCTACCTTTTGTATAGGGTATGGATACTATGAGTTTTTGGTGATGCCCATTGGACTTACTAATTCCCTAGCAATCTTTATGGATTTAAGGATTATATTATTTACACATTACTTTGAAAATTTTGTGGTAGTGTTTATCGATGAGATTTTCATCTACTCCAAGAGAAACGAGGAATGTGAAGAACATATAATGCTTGTGTTGGCAACATTAAGGAAGGGTAATTTGTACACCAAGTTCATAATGTGTGACTTTTTGAGGCAGAAAGTCATATTCTTGGCACATGAGACACAGGTGAGGGAATTTTTGTGGATCCTTCAAATATAAAGGTAATTGAGGAATGGATATACCCTTTAGTGTCAAAAATATATGATGTTTTCATGTCTTATATAGGTACTATCAACATTTTGTGAGAAATTTATCATGATTGTCAATCCCACTAACTATGTTTAAAAGGAAAGGCGTAAATTATGTCATGAAAGCAGAATGTGAGGAATTATTCAAGGAGATAAAGAGAAGTCTGATCACTACACATGTACTCAATTTTCCAAAAAGTCGAAAATGTTTTGTGATATAAATTGATACCTACAAGAAATTCTTGGGTTGTGTACTCATGAAAAATGGTAATTTGATATCATATGTCTCATTGTAGTTGAATATCCATGAGTAGAACTACCCAACGAATGATATAGAGCAAGAACCTATGATTTGTTTCTTGAAAATTATGTGACACTTCCTCTATAGTGAAAAGTTCGACATATATACCAATCACAAGTACCTAAAGTATATATTCACACAAATTTAGCTTAATATGAACCAAAATAGATGGTTATAGCTAATCATAGAATACGATTTCTCTATTCACTATCATCCTAGAAAGGCCAACAAGGTACGAGATGCTCTAAATAGAAAAGAACCTACTACTCTATCCATGTTGTGGATGGAAAATACCGCATCTTCATGGATATGAAAATGATGTATTTCGAAATCATAAGGGAATGGAATACATCCTACCTTTCCCAAATTATTTCCCAGCCATATATCAAAGTAAAGATTTAGGAGGCACAAAGGGATGATCCAATCCTGTAAAATTAGGTGAATACAGTAAAGGAAGTGTAGATACAATAGTTGAGTATCTATGATGTTGGTGTGATTTGGTTTGGAATGTGGATTTGTGTGCCTTCATCACCCAAGATAAAGAAGAATCTGTTGGAAAAATCACATATCTCAACTTTCTTTATCCAACCTGGTAGCACCAATATGTACTGGGATCTCTAAGAACACTTCTAGTGGTAAAACATGGAGAAGGATATTGTTTTGTATATCTAAAGGTGATTGGTATGTCATCAAGTTAAACCAGAGTGACAGAAGTCCAAAGGGATGATATAACCATTGCCTATACCCATGTTGAAATGGGAGAATATCACTATGGACTTTTTCATGAGTCTCCTGAAGATATCCAAAGGAATAAATATTATATGGGTTGTGGTGGAAAGACTCACCAAGAGCACCCACTATATCTCTATTTGCAAAGATCTCTAGTTTGAACAACTTTTAAAGATATATGTGAAGGAATTTGTGAGACTGCATGGGGTGTAATCTCAATTTTCTCTAGTCGTGATCCAAGGTTCACATATAAATTCTAGAGGATTCTTCAACATGATTTGAGTATTGAAATAAATTTCAATACGGCCTATCACCCCCAACCTGATGGCCTATATGAAAGGACTATTCATACACTTGAATATATTCTAAGAGCAAACTCTTTAGAATTCAAAGGTCGTTGGAATCAACATATACCATTAGTTGAGTTCTCATACAACAATAGCTTCCACTCGAGTATTCATATGGCTCTAAATGAAGCTCTATAATGAAATCAATGTAAAACTCCAACCTGTTGTGCTGAAGTTGGTGAAATAAAGATATTTTTATATAATCTTATACAAGATATGATAGAGAAGGTTCAAGTGATCTAGAATCATATCAAAGCTACTCAGAGCTAGGAAAAGATCTATGCTGACAACCATCGAAGGGACTCAGAGTTTGACTTTATTGATAAATTATTCCATTGAATATCATCAGGAAGATAGTCATGTCATTTGGAAAGAAAGGTAAGCTAATCCCAATGTAAATTGAATCCTTTGAGATCCTTGATCTCATAGGATCAATGGCCTATCATCTTAAACTTCTACTGAATATGGAATAAGTTCATGATGGCTTCCATGTATCACTCCTAAGAAAGTACATACCTGATCCCTCATCACTACTAGAAAAGAAGGTTATACCGATGGTTTAGAACCATTGGTATAGGATGGAAAACCGTTGGTATAGCCTATACCAACGGTTTTCCAAATTGTGGGTTAGTAAGCCGTGAGGAAAGCCTTATACCAATGGTTTCATCTAAACCATTGGTATATTGTTTTATTAAATTTCTCCCAATGAATACCAACTGTTTATAACTGTTGGTACTGCATTTTTTGAGAATTATTATACCAACGGTTTAGAACCGTTGGTACTGTGTTTTTCAGAATTCTAGAACACCTATACCAATGAATCCTAACCGTTGTTATTGTGTTTTTCCAGAATTCAAGAACACTTATACCAACGGTTCTAAAATATTGGTATAGTGTTTTTCTAGAATTCTAGTACTCTTATACCAACAGTTTAAAACCATTGGTATTGTGTTTTTCCAGAACTCCTGCACAGCAGCCCCCCTCCAGTAGCCCCTCCACTATACACCTACACCTACATAAAAAATATCAAAAAAACCACATACAAACTTAAAACAGTATAAAAACACATAAAATAGAACACACACAAAATACATAAATCCATCAAACTCTTCCAACCATGTCATGTACTACAATTCCCTATTTCAATCTTCATATGACAACAATCATCCGATAATAATTCACCTCACCCCTGCACAACCCCCCAACCAGCACAGCCCCCCCTACCTCCCCATCAAATTCTAATAGGAAAATAGTATGAGAAATACCTATTAGAGTTGAATAAGAGTTTGAAATTGGATCATATCCCTTTTTTTCTAATCCTAGATTTGGGTATGTAATGTTTTGTGATGAATTTTGCATTGAACTTGTATTGTTTATAATATATGGTGAAAAGTTATTTTCTTAGGAGTCTCGTCACTTATGACCCCATGAGTGAAACTACCCAACTCATGAAAAAGAGTTTGTGACTATTGTTGATGAGTGTAAATTTCAGTTGTATTCACTTAAAATGATGTCCTTTTCAAACAAAAGAGAGACTTTGAGTGCTGCCATCCACACCGCGCCTCGAATTGAGGCGTGGTTGATGCGTACACGTCACATATAACCCGTGGATCATTTTCCTAACGTTTCAACAGAATCAAAATGTGTTTGGTCAGTTTTCTGTATGCCAGTAGTTGTTTTCACTTAAAATCATGTCCATTTCAAATAAATGTGAGACAATTTGAGTGGTACCAGCCACACCGTGCCTCAGATTGAGGTGGTGTTGACTCTTACGCATCACAAATGACCCATGGATACTTGTCCTAAAGTATCAACAGAATCCTAATGTGTTTGGTCCATTTTCCGTATGTCATTCGTTGTTTTTACTTAAACTATTGTCCAATTCAAAGAAAAGTGAGACACTTTGAGTGGTGTCGGCCACACCGTGCCTCAGATTGAGTTGGGTTTGACTCTTACACGTCAAAAATTACCAATGGATTGTTTTCCTAAGGTATCAACACAATCCAAATTCGTTTGGTTGGTTTTCTTGTATGTCGTTTATTTTACTTAAAAGTGCATCCATTTAAAAAAAGACACTTTGAGCAGTACCGGCCACACCAGCCCTAGGATTGAGGCGGGGTTGACTCATACACATCAACAATGACCCATGTAAACTTTTCCTAAAGTATAAATAGAATCCAAATGCATTTGGTCGGTTTTCCGTATGCCGGTTGTTGTTTTCACTTAAAATATTGTCCATTTCAAATAAAAGTGAGACAGTTTGAGTGTTGACGGCCACACCATGCCTCAGATTGAGGCGGGGTTGACTCGTACACGTCACAAATGACCCATGGATACTTTTCCGAAAGTATAAATAGAATCCGAATGCGTTTGGTCCATTTTCCATTTGTCAGTTGTTGTTTTGACTTAAACTCTTGTTCATTTCAAAGAAAGGTGAGACACTTTGAGTGGTGCTGGCCACACCGCGCCTCAGATTGAGGCGGGGTTGACTCTTACATGTCACAAATGACCCATGGATCGTTTTCCTAAAGTATCAACATAATCCGAATGTGTTTGGTTAGTTTTCCATATGTCGTTTATTTTACTTAAAAGCACATCCATTTTAAACAAAAGAAAGACACTTTGAGCGGTACCGGCCACACCGGCCCTCGGATTGAGGCAGGGTTGACTCGTACACGTTAAAAATGACCCATGGAAACTTTTCCTAAAGTATCAACAGAATCCGAATGCATTTGGTCAGTTTTCCGTATGCTGGTTGTTGTTTTCACATAAAATCCTGTCCATTTCAAATAAAAGTGAGATACTTCGAGTGGTACTAGTCACACTGTGCCTCCGATTGAGGAGGGGATGACTCGTACATGTCACAAATGAGCCATGGATACTTGTCCTAAAGTACCAACAGAATATGAATGCATTTGGTTCGTTTTCGGTATGTCAGTTGTTGTTTTGACTGAAACTGTTGTCCATTTCAAAGAAAAGTGAGACACTTTGAGTGGTGTTGGCCACACCGCGCCTCGGATTGAGGCAAGGTTGACTCGTACATGTCACAAATGACCCATGGATCATTTTCCTAAAGTATCAACACAATCTGAATGTGTTTGGTTGGATTTCCGTATGTCGTTTATTTTACTTAAAAGTGCATCCATTTTAAACAAAAGAAAGACACTTTGAGCAGTACCGGCCACACTGGATCTCAGATTGAGGCGGGGTTGACTCGTACACATCAAAAATGACCCACGGAAACTTTTTCTAAAGTATCAATAGAATCCGAATGAGTTTGGTCAGTTTTTCGTATGTTGGTTGTTGTTTTCACTTAAAATCATGTCCATTTAAAATAAAAGTGAGACACTTCGAGCGATACCG
The DNA here is from genome assembly GCA_963277665.1 of Viscum album. Classification (NCBI taxonomy): domain Eukaryota; kingdom Viridiplantae; phylum Streptophyta; class Magnoliopsida; order Santalales; family Viscaceae; genus Viscum; species Viscum album. The sequence goes on from OY728158.1 coordinate 784,173,153, forward strand.
GCCACACCATGCCTCAGATTGAGGTGAGGTTTACTCGTACTCATCACAAATGAACCATGGATACTATTCCTAAAGTATCAACAAAATCCGAATATGTTTGGTCTGTTTTCCGTATGTCAGTTGTTGTTTTGACTTAAACTGTTGTCCATTTCAAAGAAAAGTGAGACACTTTGAGTGTTGCCAACCACACTGCGCCTCGGATTGAGGAGGGGTTGACTCGTACACGTCACAAATGACCCATGGATCGTTTTCCTAAAGTATCAACACAATCCGAATGTGTTTTGTCGGTTTTCCGTATGACATTTATTTCACTTAAAAGTGCATCCATTTTAAACAAAAGAAAGACACTTTGAGAACCAAATGCATCCTCAATGAAGGCACCCTCCCGAAAGGTCTGTATGAAGAGGACATCATGAAAGATCAATATTATGCATCCTATAACAATATTAGTTTCCAACCAAGGAGAATTTTTTATACCATGTTTAAAACTCACAAGTTGGCCCAAATGAGATTCCACTTCAGCAATAACCATTTTGTGCTGACTTCATATCATAAATCCCAGTAGAAGAGACCTGTCCTTTTCTTTAAGAAATGACCCATCACAAAAGACACATCGAACTTCATAATAACCAAACTGTTTATTTCCCTAAATAATTTTCCACCACGCATCTGCACAGGTAAGCAACAGGAGAAAGCATAAATTATATTGGGACATGATTTCAAAATTTATTCTCAACAAATTGAAATAGTAACCCTGAAGTAACATACATTTAAAATAATAAAAATAAACAAAATAAATGAAACATGAGGAACCTCCCCCTGCCACCTCATAACCCCCCCCCCCTGCGCATCCCCTTCCCCCAGCAGCCCATCCCCTGTCCCTCTCCTCCCCTCCCCCCTGCCCAACCTTTTCACACAGCAGCCCCCTCCCTCCTTCCATCACCTAGCCCCTCCCCTACCCTCCCCTCCCCTTCCCTTCCCTCCCCTCCAACTTGCCCAGCCCCTACCCCTCCCCTCCCCCCCATGCCCACCCTTTTCCTCCAGAAGCCCCCTACCCCTCCCCTCCCACATGCCCAACCTCTTCCCCCAGCACCCCCCTCCCCTCCCCCCTACCCAACCTCTTCCCCCAACACCTTCTCCCTCCTGCAATCATCCTCCTCTCCTCAACCCTCCCCTACCCTCCCCTCCCTTTCTCGGCCCTCCCCTCCAACTTGCCCAGCCTGTGCCCCTCCCCTCCCCTCCCCGCTGCCCACCCTTTTCCCCCAGCATCCCCCTCGCCCCAGCCCAACCTTTTCCCCCAGTAGCCCCCTCCCCTACCCTCCCCTCCAACCTGCCCAGCCCTAGCCCCTCCCCTCCCCTCCCCCCTGCCCAACCTTTTCCTCCAGCTACCCCTACCCCTCCCCCCTCCCCCATGCCCACCCTTTTCCACCAGCAGCCCCCTCCCCCCTGCCCAACCCTTTCCCCCAGCAGCACCCTCCCTCATGCCATCACCCAGCCCCTCCCCTACCCTTCGCTACCCTCCCCACCCCTTCCCTGCCCCCCCCCCTCCAACATGCCCAGCCCCAGCCCCTCCCCTCCCCTCCCGCCCTGCCCACCCTTTTCCTCCAACAGCCCCATGCCCCTCCCCTCCTGCCCACCCTTTTCACCCAGCAGACCCCTCCCCTCCCCTCCCCCTCCCCTTCCCTCCCATCCCCTCCCCCCATGCCCACCCTTTTCCTCCAGCAGCCCCCTGCCCCTCCCCTCCCCTCCCTCCTGCCCACCCTTTGCCACCAGTAGCCCCCTCCCCCCTGCCCCACCTTTTCCCCCAGCAGCCCCCTCCCTCCTTCTATCACCCAGCCCCTCCCCTACCCTCCCCACCCCACCACCTACCCACCCTCTTCCTCCAGCAGCCCCCTTCCCCTCCCCTCCTACCAACCCTTTTCAACCAGCAGCCCCCTCCCCTCTCCTCCCCCCCTCCCCTTTCCTCCCCTCCTTCCCACCCTTTTCACCCAGTAGCCCCCTCCCCTCCCCTCCCCCCAGCCCAACCTCTTCCCCCAGCACCTGCTCATTCATGAAATAAGTTTACATGCAGATATAGTAATATTTAAAAATAACAATACATACTATGTATGACTAATAGGGAAACACTTTAATAAGAATTCATAATTCTGTATAAGAAATCTGTTAAAACAGTAATTATGATAAATTTGGAAACACTTCTATTGGTATTCCATAATTGAGTTGGCATACTCAAAATTCCCAGAAGATCGACCATTACTAAAACAGAAATCATCCTCTGAACAGAATGGAAATTCAAAAATAGCACGATTCACTTCAAAAACAAAAAAAGAAGAACAAAATCAATAATGTACAATTACTACTTGCAAAAGCACATTTATTTGCAGGTGATTATTCCACGCTTGTTACTATTAGGCATAAAACTATCTGGCATAAATGACATTAAATGCACTTCTATGGGAAAATGACATAAACATGAAATACATGGATAACTAAGAAATCTAAGTAAAACAAAATAGAAAAATGGGTATCACAGTACCAACGAATACAAAAGTTCTAGGTAGTAGACTAATCATATAATAAGAATCAAGTGCAAAAAAGACATATGATAACAACATCCCTATGAAGCAGAAGAAAACCCCAGAGTGGAAAACCAGGTTCAAAAATGAAGAGTTATACAGAATTCAAAAATGTAATGGATCAATCTTCCCCTGATCACCATCACCATCACCACTGTCATCATCGTCCTCATCCTGACCTCTATCTATGTCCTCGTCGTCGTCCTCATCATCGTTCACATGCTCATCGTCATCCGCATCCTCGTCCTCGGCCCCATCCTCACCCTCAGCCCCATCCTCGCCCTCGTCCTCTTCAGCATCCTCGTCATCACTAGGAATGTCATCATCTCGACCGCCACTAGAGCTACCGCCTGGTGCATTGGATAATGCACCCATCGACGACATAAATGTCTGACAAGCCGTGCTAGCCTCTGGTGGAAGCGATGAAGATAAAGATTTCATCAGTTTCATAAATTCTTTGTCCCTTATTTGAACTTGTACATCCAACTCTGTGACCCTTTTATCAGACTGTCTTGCATGCTCCTTAACCTGTTCCAACTCAGTGGCACTAGAATGGATACCTGGAGAGAACCAATACCTCGTCGGGAATATATTGTTACAAGGTCAGTAGCATACTCGACCAGAGTACTCCTCTCCCAAAACCTGATATAAATGATCGTGTGGCCCAAAATTGTCAGGTTTCTGGGCATCAAGAGCCTCTAAAGTAGCCTGTTAAAAATATTAATAGATTAATAAATTTCAAAATAGATATTAAACTTTGAAATAAAAAAATTAAAACTTACAATCCTTTCTTGGGTTGATTCATTTACCGCAGTTCCATCTTTTTTTCTTCTACTCGAGCAAAACAATTTTGCTCGAGGGATACGTCCTTCAATATTCAATTTGTGCTTCTATAATGACATTTAAACGATATAAAGTGAAAGTATAATCAAATATTCAATATTCAATAAATCACATAATATAAGTAAGAAACAATAA